>OY728137.1:1570778113-1580778113 GCA_963277665.1 Viscum album
ATTCAACTACCATATAACAAAATATTGTTTTCAATAAAACTACGATGTGTGGTATCACAATGGGGAGAAAATGAAATCTCAAATTTATGATGATCAAAATGAGAGGACTGGAGTAGAGAATTTTTTATTGGAAAGGTTTCCATTTATTCATCATCATGAAAAAGAAAGGATTTTGACCCAATAAGACTTAAATATGAGTACACATGATGTTTCTAATTAAAAATGACGATGTTGTTAGGGTGAAAAAATTGAATGATTCTTCCATGACTCCAGTATATCGATAATGCGATAAAATTAAAAATCTTGAATTTTTAATCTGATTATTTCATGGGAAAACTATTTATGATATTTCAAATATAAACATTGATGACATTCTTACCTTCTTGAAGGATTTACTTCTAGATGATGTAGATATTCCTTCAATCCAATATATGGAATGGAAGTTAGTTAAGGAACATGAATTTTCAAGAAAAAAAATTCATGCTTGCCTGAAATATTGCAGTTTATTCTAGGAGGAAACCGCTGAAAGAAATGATTGTATAAAATGTGGCACATCCCGCTGGAAGTCAAAATCTGATGGAACACCATCCCAAATTCCACATAAAGTAATGTGGAACTTTCCATTGATACCCAGACTCCAAAATATTTTTATGTCTTATAAAATATCAATAAAAATGAGATGGCATGATACTGAGAGAAATAAGACTAATGATGAGTTGGTTCACCCTGTAGATGGATTTTCATGGCAGAGATTTGATGCTCGATATCCTGATTTTGCAGCTGATGTGCGTAATGTGAGGCTGGGTCTTTTATGCGACAGTTTTAATCCGTTTGGGAAGATGCTTACTTCGCACAGCACATGGCCCATTTTTTTATAGATTTATAATCTTCCCCAATGGTTGTGTATGAAAAAACCTTTCACTTTCAGAAGTATACTCATAATTGTCCCTTTTGATCCTGAAATTGATATTGACGTTTACATGAAACCTTTAATAAAAGAGTTGAAAACTCTTTGGGATGTGGGTGTGCACACATACGATGCATATTTGAAAGACATATTTAAAATGCATGCTGCTCTTATGCAGACAATCAATGATTTTTCAGCTTATGCAATGATTTATGGATGGATCACAAAGGGAAAACTTTCATGTCCTATTTGGATTAAGAATACACGATCCAAAAGACTGAAACATCACTGTAGTTTTAGTTTTATGGTACATTGTTGATTCTTTCCAATAGACTATCCATATAGAAATAATCATCAAAGATTTGATAATACCATAGAGTCCGATGATCCACCTCAGCATATGTATGGAACTGATGTGATTAATGAATTGAAAGATTTTAGTTTTTCATTCGGGAAGGGGGAAATAAAAATAGGAAAGAGAAAGAATGTTTCCACTGAAACCTGTTAAAATTGGAGGAAGAGGAGTATCTTTTTTTGATTTTCTTGATTGGTAAACCAATTTGTTACGTCATTGCTAATATATAATGCACATTAAAAATAATATATGTGAAATGTTTCTTTTGATACTTTTAAATGTTTAGGGAAATAAAATAGATGATTTATGGTCTCGGCATGAATTGGTGGATTTGGGAATCAGACCGGAATTGCATCTTGTACGTACCAGTGAACATAAATGGCAAGTTCCATGTCCTTATTATATGATGACACCTATGAAAAAAGACAATTTCTGGATGTATTAGAAACTATTAGAGGTCTTTATGGATATTCAAGAAACATATCTAAACATGTCAATAAAAGGGAGTTGAAGCTAACATCATTGAAGAATCATGATTATCACGTTCTTCAATAAGAGTTGATTCCAATAGCAATCTGTCATCATTTGTCCAATAATTTAAGGTTGAATTTTATTCGGTTGTCCCATTTGTTTAGATATTTTTTTGCTAAGAAGTTGTTCATGTCTTTCTTGAAATAAATGTTGACAGATGCCCCCATTAATTTTGTGTGAGTTGGAGAAAATATTTCCTCCATCATTTTTCACATGCATGTTGCATATGACTATCCATATTCCCACTAAAATAATTCTTGGAGGACATATTTCTTTTATTTGGATGTATCCAACTGAAAGAAATATGTACACATTAAAGTCTTATATTCAAAACATGAATCACCTCGAAGGTTCTATTGTGAACAGTTACTTGGATAAAGAATATATAGATTTCTACTCAATGTATTTGTTTGATCTTACAACAAGAATGAACAAACCAATGAGAAATGAAGAAGAACCGTATAAGAAAATTGAACCCAGTTTTCCATGAATTCTCCAAACAGAAGGAATTTCTGGATCATATACATTGAAGAGATTAAGCCTTGAAGAGTGGGAGATGGCACATCACACAGTTTTGTTCAACTGTGATATGTTCAATTACTACATCAGCTATCTAAATTGAATATTAATATCTTACATATATATTTTGTAACACCCCACCCCGACCTCATTTGCTTGAATAGGTGGTGAGGGCTACATGGCCTTATGCAACGTTCTCAAGATGCCAAAGGCTGGCAATAAATGTTGAGAGCTTCAAGATCAAGTTGGGGAACGATTTTCCCTTAAGACAAAACCAACCAAACCATACACTAACAACCACTATATGATTCATGTCAATTCAATTACCCAACCATGAATTCCCAAAAGACAACCAAGTTGTTCCACAACACAACTCAAAACCAATACAACTAGACATGTCCACACAACATCAGAGTACACTACGGAAACTAAACAATCAAACACCATAAGCCATGACACCACCACATCTCCACGCTAAGCTCCAAGATCCAAGCTCCACCAAGGGATCACAATGCTCCACTAAAAGAGGGTGATGCCTTACCTTTTCCCATGTCACGGTACACGAAATCTGCAAAGATACCAATGTGCCAAAGCAGGGGGTGAGTACTAAAACTCAATAGGATTTCCCCAAATTACTTCCCTACACACGCCACTAGGATAAAACTGTTAGCATATTTATATAAAATAGTTTATATAAAATAATCACAAGTGCTACCATTACCATTAGCCAACTGCACCATTACCAAACCATTTCACCCAACCCAAACCATTGAGGGAAATCCAAACAAACAAGCCACAAACCATTCCAATGTTTTCACGTTAGCACAACAATTCTATCTTGAAAAGCAATGCACAAAAAACAACCAAAACAACCAAACAACCAAACGGTGGAGCTTCCGTCCAACCCGTTCACCCATTCACACCAAGTGGTACTTCTCGTCCACTTATCCTTGATGGTGGCCCTTTCATCCACTATCCATCCCCTTTTTATAGTGTTACTTCTCGCCACTTCCACACAACATGGAAAAAAATCCAATGCCAAGCATATACCCACCAAGGTCACAACCACATGCAATCAACCAATTCCATTGCATTTTAATCCACTTCTATAAATCACCAATTTATTGAAAACCATTTTACATGCCAAAAAAAATTCAATAAAACAACCATTTTATTGAAAACCATTTCCATCAATCATTTTCACAAATCAAACATATCACCCCATTTTAAAATCTCCATTTTAAAATACACAATAATAACATTTCACCATAAAACCCTCCTTTTCCCAAAAATCCACAAAACATCACCCAAGGGATTTCTAATCAATTTCTCACATCTAAAAATAATTAATTTCAAGCGAAAAAAATTAATTGTAAGCAAAACCATTAGCTCTAACCAAGTGGCGTCAAGAGAGAAGCCACCTACCTTTAGGGTTCTTGAAAAATCGACCCATGAACAACAGTGCCTCAAATCCGGCGAACGCACCACCGAAACTTCTCTAGATCCCATTCCATAACATTCACAAGCCTTCAAAACATCATCCAAGGAACCCACAACATTTTATCTACACACAACAAGTGTAGATCTAGAAAACCAAGAAATATATGGATGTAGATCTATAGTAAAACACAAGGAAACCAAGACGAGAAACTTACTCGGGAGAAAACACCTTCTAACCACCTTGAAACCCCTTTTAAATGCTTCCAAATAGATACGGAGATCACCCTTAACCCTTGAGAACACAAAATCCCAAGTGAGGCTCAAGTGGGAGGAGGATTGGAGTGAAATAGGTTAAGCCCGAGGGAGCCCAGAACTTATAACCCTATTTTTATGTAGTCGCACGGTTAGTCCGCATGGTTTGGAAAACCATGCGCTAGCTGTGTGCATGCTACTACCTCTGGAGCAAGGATATGCACGGTTGCCTCACACGGTTTGGAAAACCGTGCACAGCCCGTGCGAAGCCTACTGTCTCCCATGCACAGTTTTCTGGAGAACCCATATGGTTTCCACTAACTTTACTCAAATTGTGCACCCCTTTAAAGGCCTCCAAACTCATCCAAAACAATTAAAAACTCTCCCAAACTCTCCCAAACTCATCACATGCACTTTAAAAAAATAAAAATTCATAAAAAAAGGCCACATACCTCAAACTGGGGCTACTAAATTCTCCCCACCATTGGACTTTTCGTCCTCGGAAAGTAGGGAACCTTTCCTTTGCTGAAAGAGCTTGGGCCACTACTCGACCATTTCTGTCTCCCGCTCCCAAGCCTCCTCTTGAATCTGACCATGTTTCCACAAAACATGCACTAAATCGATGATTTAACCGTGCCAGACTTTTTCTTGCCTATCCACAACCCACACTGGCATGTGCACTAACGAAGCATCCAGTTCTAGTTTAACATGATCCCATCGAATCATATGGTCACGATCCGGATGATAATTTTTCAACTAAGACACATGAAACACATTGTCAACTGCACTAAACCGTGGTGTCAAAGCCAAACAATAATCCACCTCACCAACCCACTCAATAATATCAAAATGTCCAATATACCTTGGAGATAACTTTCCCGGCTTCCCAAACCGATGATTTCCCAACCTATGAGAGATCCTCAAGAACCTATGATCACCCACCTCGAATGACAATGGTCTTCGATGATGATCCTAATACAATTTATGAAGAATTTGAGTAGTCTCAATTATCTTCTTGATCAACTTGATCTTCTCCGGAGTCTTCTGGACAAGGCTTGGTCCATCCATTGAGGACTCGCCCATTTCCACCTAACATAGTGGGGAACGACATGGACACCCATACAACGCTTCAAAGGGAGCCATCTGTATTGATGCCTGATAACTGTTATTTTACGAGAACTTAACCAATGACAAGTGCTCCTCCCATGAGCCACCAATATCCATGACACAAGCCCACAACATATCTTTCAGAGTTTGTATCGTTCTCTCAGATTGAGCATTCGTCTGAGGGTGATACGCCGTGCTCATAGTCAACTTTGTCCCATGGGCATGCTGTAAGGGATTCCAGAAACAAGATATAAACCTCGGATCTCTATCTGATACAATTGAAACTAGAACACCATGCCTCTTTACCACCTCCCAGATAGAGATTTTGAACAGATACTCCACCGTATGAGATTCACTAATTATAATGAAATGGGCCTACATCATTAGCTGATCCACTATCACCCAAATGGAATCGTGCCTTCTGACCGTTCTTGGGAGACCTTTAACAAAACCCATCACTATCTGCTCCCACTTCCAAACAAGGATTGGTAAAGACTACAACATTCAGGATGGCCTCTAATGCTCTGCCTTGACCTGCTGACAAGTCAAGCATCTCGAAACAAAATCAGCCACTCTCCTTTTCATTCCAACCCACCAGAACTGCACTTTCAACTCATTGTACATTTTCTGAATTCCAGGATGAATATCCCATATGGAATGATGATACGCCCTAAGAAGATCCTCCTAACAAGAAACTGGTACAGCCATCCAATTCTGAAAACACAAAACTGAATCTTCATTCGGTTACCAAGCATCAATGGTCTCCCAACCATTGAGTCTCGACCCAATGGTCACACACTCAGAATCTGATATTTGTGCCTCTCTAACTAGGCCAACTAAGTCAGGAATCAACAAAACTGGAAATAAGACCGCACTATCACCCAGATCCTTATATTCCAACCGCATATCGGCTATAACCGACATCAACTGCCACTTGTCTGATGCCTGTTTTACCACCTGAGCATACGATTTTCTACTTAAATTCATCTGCCACCAAATTTCCCTTACCTTGTGTGTACATTAAGTCAAAATAAAACATCTGGAGATATTCCATCCATCACCTTTGCCTTAAGTTAAAATACCTTTGTGAGAAAATGTGCTTCAAGCTCTTCTGATCTGTATATACTGTGAATTTCTCGCCAATGAGATAATGACGCCACACTTTCAAAGCATGGACCACGGCTACCAACTCCAAATAATGAGTTGGGTAGTTCTTCTCATGAACCCTCAACTGTCGTGAGCCATACACAACCACATGATTCCCTTACATGAGAACACACCCCAACCCTGATCTCGATGCATCGCAATACACCACGTACCCTCTTCCTGGTTCTGGAAAAACCATGATTGGTGCTGAAGTAAGATGACCCTTTAACTCATTGAAACACTGTTAACACTGTTCATTCCACTGGGATAGAAACTTCTTCCATGTCATAGCTATCATCGGCAAAGCCAAACGTGAAAAATCACGAACAAAACACTGATAATATGCATCTAGACCAATAAATCTATGTATCTCAAACACATTCATTAGCAGTTACCATGAGATAACATCCTCTATCTTTTCAGGATCCACTGAAACACCCCTTTCAGAAATCACATGGCCAAGAAAACGAACTTCCTGTAACCAAAAGTCACACTTTGAAAATTTGGCATATAACTGATGATCCCTCAAGATCCTCAGCACTGTAGCTAAGTGTTGCTCATGCTCCAACCTTATCATTGAATACACCTGAATATCATCTACAAACACCACCAAAAATGAATCTAGATATATCTTAAATATCTGATTCATCAATGCCATGAACACTCCTGGAACATTCATTAGACCAAAGGGCATAACCACATATTCATAATGGCCATATTGACTTCTAAAAGGGGTTTTAGGAATATCATCCTTCCTCACCCGTAATTGATGATATCCCAACCTCAGGTCGATCATGGAGACCCACTGGGCTCCCCTGAACTAGTCAAACAAATCATCAATTCATGGAAGTAGATATCTATTCTTTATCTTAAATTGGTTATCTCTATGATAATCAACACATAGCCTCAAAGTTTCATCCACCTTTTTCACAAACAACACCGGTGCTGCCCAAAGAGACATACTAGGCCGGATAAACCCTTTTTTTCCAACTCTACCAACTGGACATTCAATTCCCTCAATTCAGCTGGTTCCATCCGATAAGACGAATGTGAGATAGGACTGCTCCCCAGAAGGAGATCATTCGTAAACTCCACTTCTCTTACAGGAGTTAATCCATAGAATTCTTCAGGAAAAACCTCCATGAATTGATCCACCACTTCCAGAGGAACACTCTTCTCAACACCCTCTACTAATTCCGATGACAATACCGCCAACTAATATGATAACGTACCCACTGCTAGTGCCAACAAACCCGTTGCACCGGGCCTTTCATGCCACTCTCCTATAAAGAGATGTATAACATCATCATGTGTCGTAAAATACACTATTTTCGCATCACAATAAATGTGGGCCTTAAACACCACCAGCTAATCCATTCCTTGGATTAATCATACCCATTTATCTCAAGCACTGAGAAATTCGAGGTTATCTCAACCTCTCCCACAAAAATAAAAAATTATCTACACAAGAAGGCTAGACACTCTCTTCGACGTAGATGAGTTTGAAGTTTCAAAACCACGGGAATAATTTCTACCCTTAAACCCAGCAAATCGACCACATGTGCAGCAATAAAAGAGTGTGAAGCACTCGTATCAAACAAAACTTGCATCAAGGTAGAATTTTAAATAATAGTACCTCAAACCGTGGATGGTCCCAACTAATCAACCACCACAACCTACCCAGCTCCTAAAACATGTTTTCCTGCCACACACTACTCTTCATTGACCTGCAGAGGCGTCGTGGTATTACGAGAATCACCATGACCCACTTTACTCTGCTGAAAAGGGGTGTGTTGTTGTCCTCGTCCCGTCGAAGCATACGACATCTGAGATCCCTGTGGAGTGTCACGCACACCCAAACTTCGAGCATTCTGACAATAACACTGTAAATGACCCATCTGCATACAATTTTTACATGCTCAAGGTTGTTTTGCACAATCCCGCTTGATGTGGCTGGTAGAACCACACTGATAACATCCCGGCTTGCTCTGGGGCTTCAGAGGAAGATTTACCAATCTTGCCATCATATTATATGATGTATTCCTGCCTTGGGAATAAGTGTCCCTCTTCTGCTTGAACCCAGCGTTTGAGTTCCAACTATTCCCCATGGGTACCACCATGCTTCCCCGCCCAGATCTCCCAATAGATCCCACCCACCCACCGAGGCTCTGTTCACCATCTCTCTGTAATCATCTATACACAGTACTGCTATTGTTGAATGGATTTCTTACCTTAACCCCACTTTAAAGATACTTTCCCTCCAAGATGTGCTACCCACCACCTTGGGGGAACACTGCACTAAGTTCATAAACTTAGCTGCATAATCATTTGCAGACATAAGCTCTTGCTTCAGACTGAAGAAATAAATATTATGCTGAATTCTGAACGTATCTGTGTAGAATTGTTTATTAAACAATTCCTCAAAGCATTCCCAAATCATACCCTGGTCAGTCCCTGCTTGGACTACCAACTCCCACCACTGATGGGAAAGATCTTGCAACATATGCGTGGCCAACTTCACCTTTAACTCTACCAGAATTCTCATGAACTCAAAGATCTTGTTCATTCTATTCAACCATGCTTTTTCCATCTTCGGATCTGAATCACCCCTAAAGATGGGTGGATTCTGCTTTTGAAAATGAACCACATGATCCACATGGCTTAGTTCATCCATTTTATTTACAATTTCCACATCTTGGAAAGCTTGCACTATGATTTCCACTAACTGTTGGTTCACCTTAGGCTCAGGTGCAATCAAATTCTCAGCAGCCTCCTCCGGTTGGTCTCTACGACGCCTACCCAGTGCCATTTCTATAAACAGAAACAAACAAACATGAGTCTCACTTCCGTAGACATCACCAAATCCCATTTCAAATTACATTACACAACACTTTCACAAAAAGGTTTCCAGTTTTTTACATTTCGAATGTTTCACCATTTTGAAAATCATACCATTTTCAAAATATCAAATTTATTAACATTACAGTCTCAAAAAAAACCCATTTCTCAATTCAGCTCGTAGATCATTATACCCCAATGAAATATGCATCCTAGTTGGAAGTCATTTCTACCATGCATTCCATGATCATCTCATTGGCTACACCCATGACAATGAGATATCCAATGCCTATAAGTGTCTCCAAAATACTTATGTACCCAAATCCTTGGTAACTTGAATTTCAGCATAAGAGGGTTAGCTACATCCTTTTATGCTATACATTCCAAGATGTGACATTCATACACCTTGATACCATCATGAATCAAGGAATGTAACACAACAAATGTCAACACGAAATCCGAGAATCAACTCCAAATGGCTGACAAACTGATGCCACTTGTAACACCTCGGCCCAACCTAATTGTCTTGAGAAGGAGGTGAGGGCTACTTTTCCTTAAGCGACATTCCCAAGATGCCAAAGGCTGGAAATAAATGCTGAGGGATTCAAGATCAAGTTGGGGAACAATTTTCCCTTAAGAAAAAACCAACCAAACCACCCACTAACAGCCACTATATGATTCATGTCAATTCAATTACCCAACCATGCATTCCCAAAAGACAACCAAGTTGTTCCACAACAGAACTCAAAACCAATACAACTAGACATGTCCACCCAACATTAGATTTGTAACGCCCCGACCCCAGTTACCCAAAGTCGGTGCATTATTACATAACATTGGCATGATCACAAAGGATCAAGTCTCGAAAGACCGATTAGTTTAGTAGTCTTGGAAACACTAGATATATTCGTCTTACATTAAATCATAAGGTAAAAAAAACTACAACAACATATTGTCTTCATATCCCCTCATAATATCCCTGCAGGTCATTCATAAATTACTTCTTCATAATCCTGGGAAAATAAAACATTGAAAGGGGTGAGCTCAGATGCTCAGTAAGGATAACATTATAGAAGAAGCTTTCATAGATAAGCATAAACACTTATGGAAATTTATAACTAAAACAAAAGCCTTTTAAACTTGAACTTCAGCATAAAATGGAAAAGGTAAAATGACATAGTGCCATTTACTTACTCACATGGATATTATACTAGTCGAATGATCACATGAAATATCAATAACCACTTTTATAATGATGGAATGCATAATGACAGACTATCATAACCACATATCCAAGGCCTCGTGCCAAGACTACAAGTAAGATTTTGCCAAGGCCTTGTGCCAAGACACTAGTTTGTCTCATGAGACCTACCGATGCATCGAGGAGATATAGCGGGCTCCACTCGTCACATATTAAGTCCAATGCATTCCTCATATGAACAGGTTTAAACATAACATAAACATTCGTATTAAAACTAGCATACGAAATGTCAATACTTTAACCACAAACCATGAATGGTATAAAAATAGCACATCCACAATCAAACATAACTCATTCGATACAATATGGAAGATTGTATTCTATCACATTAACCTCAATCAAGAATAATGAAGGATGTTTACCTAGATGAAAATAATCATCAAAACTATTTGAGAGAAATATCTCCCTTTTCTTGAAATCATTTAAAAGTCAAACTATTTGTCAAGAAGCCATTTAAAAATAAATTTTTGAATAAAAGTGTCCCATACCACTTTGAAACTTTCAAAAGGAGTTTTAATTTTAAAACTTTAATGTCCATATAAATAAATCCTTAAAACCATTTTTAAAACATGGACATTAATGAGAAATATTTAGAAGAATAAGTCTTTAAAACATTTAAAATTGGTTTTTTAGTTAGAGTTTATAACCAAAAGAGAGACACTTGAATACAAATAATTGAGGTAATAAAAACTTTGTAATATCATGAGAATAAAGGGATTCATGATATACTATGTCAAAGTACATTATATACACCACATAAAAGTGATTTTATGTATAACAACAAAGAAGTATCAATGGAATGTAAATTGAGATGAAATCTCCCATAAAGGACATATCCTTAGGTTAAGGATAAATCAACGACATAATTATGTGTGACAAATATAAATACACTAAATATGGTTGGATATTCAGTGTAAAACAATCAAGGATATTCACACAAATTCTTGTAAAAACAACACCAACGAATTGGATGTTTAACTCAACAAATGGAGAATGAGTTAAAATTACCCTTATCAAATTCATATCAATGACTTGAGAAATTATCAATGGAGTGATTATGTGTATAAAAAGTTTATCCACAGGAAGGGGAGTGGAAATTATGACATAATCAAATGAATAGCGATTCCACACATAATCTTGGAGTAATATAATCAATGAAATATGCGTAAATCCAAATGAGTGGAAATTGAAATTTCAAATTCCCTTATTGATTAGGTAACATACGAAACATACACCCATGAAAGAAGTATCATACCCTGATGATGTAAATACCCATAAATTAAAGTATATTACACAATGAATACAATCATGGGCAGTACACATACACCACATGCAATAATTAAGTGGTGAATAATGGAAATCTCACGAAATTAAAAGTGAGATAAGAAACCCCTTACTTTGTACTTTTTCCTTGGTCGACAGTAGGTTAACCTCCTGTATAATGGTGAAATAATTTTTATTGAATTATACAAGAACCATTTACTTTAATATTATATCATATATGATATTTTAACATTGATCTATTAATAATATCTTAGAATTATCTTCATTTCGTGTGTTAACGGGTTCATTTTACTTTATATTCTTTGTTATGTGAGCCATATTCTTTAATATTGAGATGTATATTATTCATATCTATAATTATATCAAGTCCTTAGATACTATTTTTAAATCATCAATTTATAATTATACTTGAATGGATATGATGGAGAATGAATCTCATCGCGTTCGTGGAGACGGTAGTCCGTACGTACGCACGAGCGACAATATCATTATTTTGATATTAAAATAATATATAATTGGATAGTATATTTTATTCAGAATCATCATCATTTTATATTTATTATTTACAATGTTTACACATCATTATTATACCCATCCAAATAATAATATATTGAATAACAATTACACCACGACGTGGAGACGGTAAGCCGTACGTACGCACGTGTGGTGGCAAGTTATTCAAAGGGTGGATAGAATACTGAATATGGTGGTACCATAATTATAATAACATCACAGCATATATATGATACTGGAGTTATTATTTTATAATGGTAATAACAAAGAAAGAAGAAGTGGAAGAAGAAAGGAACTTGGAAAAGGGTGGTGAAAACATTACCTCGTCTTCGGGTTCTTCCTTTTGATTTGATCAAAAGGGCTCCTTAGGATGGCTTTCTGATCAAACTAAGGCATATAGGTTGTAGTGAGGGAAGTTGGGAGAGTATTTCTGCAGGGTTTGGCCGAACCAAAATGCTTTTAAGGTGTGAATAAATGAGAAGGAGGAGTGCCCTTTTATAAGAGGGGTGAGGGGCACCTTTGGAAAAGCTAGAAATATTAATTTATAATAAATTCATATTCGGTTTCTAATGGCTCCAAAGATGATTATTCAAAGGTTAAGGTGGGTATAGGTCGAAAACCATTCATCCAATAGAATTTAGATAGGTTTGGGTCACTATATTAACCTTATATTTTAGTTTTAACTCTTAGTTAATTAGTTTGACATTTACCATGTCACTTTGTATTTTTATATAATATAGTTAATAAACATACTATATACATCCAAGATACCCCAAAGTGGTCCATTAATGATATAAATATCATGATATAAGTCTCTTGGCCTAACCTTAGTTTTTTAGGAATTTAATATCAATTAATAATATAATATTTGTTTTAAAAAATCTTTTATGTCAATTTTGACACTATTCAATAGTTGATTTTTGTGAAACACATAACAGAATGATTACTTCAAACAAATTTAATTAAATCAATCCTAATATGTCATAGTAACCTATAAAATTATTTTAATTCATTAAAAGTTTCATATTATATTTATTTGGGTATTTATAATATCAATTATTTTAATTTTTCACTATTAAAGTAATTAATTCATCATCATTGTGTCATAAATAAATTAAATTATTTAATGTATAAAAATTATAAATAAAATATAATTATGTAGAAAATCTTTTTATCTTTCTAATGAATATTTATAATCTAAAATCCAACATATATAACCCTATGTAACAATTGTTTTGTTAAAAGATATATTCGTGTGTCATTTTTGTATTTATTTTAACTTAATTAAAATAAAGTGTCATTATCACTTACAAGTGGATCCATGGGGTCCCAAAATCGACCCAAAGATTCCCAGGGTCGACCATGTATCAACCAATAGGGTTGAGACACGTTTTAGGGTAATTTAGTATTATTATAATATTATTTTTTAACCCTTGTTTACCAGATTTACCCTTTAACCATGGTAAATAAAATATTTACCGAAGTAATTATCCAAAATGTTTAAAAATAAAAGTTACCTATTTACACAATTTGAACATCCTGATTCCAAATATGGAATACATTTTTCCAAATTCAAAACACAGAAGTGGCAGAAATTAATTTAAAATTAATTCCCTTTGTTAAAATAAAAAACGTGTTTTTTAGAGATAATAACTATCAAAAGATTGTCACTTGTTTATGTCTGGTTTAAATGTGAAATTATGTTCAATGACCCACATTGTATTACATGGTAAAAATATATTCTAAATATACTGTAAAACCACTCAAATTAATAATTTATCACTATTAATTATTTTGATTAAAAAATTTGTTTTTAATTAAAATTTAGTAATTTTCACTATTCATCAAAATATGAAAGTTATCCGAAAAGTACCAAAATTTCACCCTAGGATAATTTCGATATTATGAATCCAAAAATTAATTCCATTTTGAGAGATAGAATTTATAAAATTTCAAAAATTAGGTATTAATATTTATAACGGCTAGTTTGATTCGTTGTGGTGTGTTAAAATCTCGAAGTTGTGTACAATGCACACCATTGCATTATTCGAAGGGAAACGTACCGTGGAAGCATGGGGTGTTACATTATCCCCTCCTTCAATAAATTTCATCCTCGCAATTTTTAAAATTGTGCTTGGGAATATAAAGGAAAGTCCCACATTGGAAAAAGAGTCAATAAAACTATCACTTTAAAAGAAAGAAAGAGAGGTATAAAGGTCATCCAAGATAACCCATACTCAGATTCCATGTAGGAAAACATGGATATGGATGATAAACTCAGTGTAAAGTTCTGATGGAGAGGGATATAAATCATGATCAGGAGAAAGTTTACAATAAGAAAACCACAAACTTCTGTTGGGACAAATGGCTATTAGTCTCCTAGTAGGAAAGTAAACGGACAACATTTTTTTTGTTTTAAGTTACATTATAGAAGGACGAGGAATTCATTTATGATATTGACTAAGAACATAAAGAGATATACTTACTTTTTAAGTAGAGTTTCATTCTATAATAAATTTCCACCACTAACTCAATTTTTTTAAACGATGATTATTCAAGAAGACTTGGTCACACTAGAAGAGCTAGAATAATCTTCTATAGAATCACATGATCCATGCAGGATAAACTATATATTTACATTGTCTTTGAAGATTAATCAAAACCAAAATGGTTAGTGCAAGATCTAATGATCCCCCAAAAGGATATTCCTTGAGATAAATATGCACTAATCTTAATTTCTATAATTAAACCAACAATACCCCAAAGTTAAATAAATACCATTCAATAATCAATTGTCCTTAAAATCCTTAAATATACTCCAAAATAATATTTAAACCCAAAACAAAGAAGAATTTGATTATGTAGTCTCCCATGTTAAATTGTATCTCCAAATGACATCAAATACTCTTAAAGTCACATACTTAAAAGTAATTAACCTCATCACATATTCTCTATTATAGGATAATCATTTCCATAAATAACCCAAATCACTATAAATCCACAATAAAAAACATAGATAAAAATCTACCATTACTCCAAAAATGAAACCCCATTGTATTCTATTTTCCTTGGGCATATAGTGTTCCCAACAAAGCGAACATCTTCCAAAATAACATTTATCACTTAATCACCAAATCATTTTCCTATACCAAGGGTATTCATTTGATAAGACATAAGAACCCAAATCAACTTATTATTGATCAATAAAATCATTTAACTAAAAAAAATAGTCACACTAACCAGGGACTTCATGTAGTCCAGTGGTAGGCGATAAATCCCAATCGCACTTTGGTTGTGGGTTTGATTCCCACAGCTTTGTCCGACGCGACGGGTTGTCACACGGTCTACGTGTTGTCCTTTTTCAAAAACTATATTTTATAATATTACCAAAATAAGATAAATTCCTAAAAATAACATAATTTAACCACAAATGTTAAATCATACCTTGCATTTTCATCCCAAATTATAATAACTTATAATTTTCTCAAACCCCAATGATCATATAAAACCAAATGGTTATTTATACCTATATCCACAAGAGAAGAGACAATTCTTCCTCAAATATCATTCTCACATGGCAAACTGTGGGGTTACAAATACAAGAGAAAATTATTCCAAAGTAAACCCATCAACAAGGAGTGATAATAATTTATAAATTTTTCTCCAACCATTTATTTCCACATAGCTTCTTCTTTGACCAAGAAAATATCCTATAGAATAGGACATTCACTCGGGTAATGGCCAGGTCCCCTACATTTACTGCAAATGACTGTAAATGGACTCTTGGGACCATTTTTATCTTCTTCTATAGTACTCTTCATTTTTCTTCGGCAATTCTTCACTTTATGTCCTTCCTTCCCGCACGTAAAACATTTCGTTTTCCCATTGAGACACTTTCATGGGTGTCTCCTTCCACATTTCCTGCATGATGAAAATTGAGAGTTCTTTTCTCCATGGTCTCCATTGCTGGAGCTCTTATCATTTATCACCTTTCTCTTCCTTGTTGAGTCTGGGAGTTGGTTAATATATATGTTTTTGATAATATTTTTGGAAAACTGATTTGGCATAAAGACGATATCTTTTACGCCTATCAACATTCCATTTTGTTGCTCATTTCCACCACCGTTCCCACCTTGTACATCATTCTCAAAGTCACTATGACTTATTTGGAATCCAGCCATTGATTAAAACCAGAAAGCATTGTGTGAGTAACAGTAGTTGTAAAATCATTTAGAGATTAAAATGTCACCATATTCTCAATTTGAAACATATTAGTATTAACCAAGGTCATTTACTCTCATCTTATATATATATATTACTTAAATCGGTTTGTAAAGAAAATGTAAAGTATCCTAAGCATATCCCTCGGGAGTGTCGTAACCAAGAGTGCAGCAAGGCCCGTTGTCATGCACCAGTTCCCGTTTGAGTCTAGCTCAAAGCGGTGTTTTCGGGTTTTACCCCTAGGTACATTTGTGCCAGAGCTGCCTCTACCTGCTCGTATCCAGACAGGGATGTATTGTTCGGAAAACTCACAAAATCTCTACAATACCAAAATTCTAGGAAGTTCTTCTATACTAATCCTCAAAGTTCATCTTAGGTCTATGTGCTCTAATAAGAGTTTATCTAAATCTAGCTTCCAAGGTTTGTACTAAACCTCCTCTGATACCAACTGTAACGCCCCGACCCCAGTTACCCAAAGTCGGTGCATTATTACGTAACATTGGCATGATCACAAAGGATCAAGTCTCGAAGGACCGATTAGTTTAGTAGTATTGGAAACACTATATATATTCATAAGTCTTACATTACATCATAAGGTAAAAAAAACTACAACAACATCTTGTCTTCATATCCCCTCATAATATCCCTGCTGGTCATTCATAAATTACTTTTTCATAATCCTGGGAAAATAAAACATTGAAAGGGGTGAGCTCAGATGCTCAGTAAGGATAACATTATATCAGAAGCTTTCATAGATAAACATAAACACTTAAGGCAATTTATAACTAAAACAAAAGTATTTTAAACTTGAACTTCAGCATAAAATGGCAAAGGTAAAATAAAATAATGACATTTACTTACTCACATGGATATTATACTAGTCGAATGATCACATGCAATATCAATAACCACTTTTATAATGATGGAATGCATAATGCCAGAATATCATAACCACATAGCCAAGGCCTCGTGCCAAGACTACAAATAAGATTTTGCCAAGGCCTTGTGCCAAGACACTAGTTTGTCTCATAAGACCTACCGATGCATCGAGGAGCTATATCGGGCTCCACTCGTCACATATTAAGTCCAATGCATTCCTCATATGAACAGGTTTAAACATAACATAAAAATTCGTATTAAAACTCGCATACGAAATGTCAATACTTTAACCACAAACCATGAATGGTATACAAATAGCACATCCACAGTCAAACATAACTTATTCGATACAATATGGAAGATTGTATTGTATCACATTAACCTCAATCAAGAATAATGAAGGATGTTGACCTAGATGAAAATAATCATCAAAACTATTTGAGAGAAATATCCCCCTTTTCTTGAAATCATTTAAAAGTCACACTATTTGTCAAGAAGCCATTTGAAAATAAATTTTTGAATCAAAGTGTCCCATAACACTTTGAAACTTTCAAAAGGAGTTTTAATTTTAAAACTTTAGTGTCCATATAAATAAATCCTTAAAACCATTTTTAAAACATGGACATTAATGAGAAATATTTAGAAGAATAAGTCTTCAAAACATTTAAAATTGGTATTTTAGTTAGAGTTTATAACCAAAAGAGAGACACTTGAATACAAATAATTGAGGTAATCAAAACTTTGTAATATCATTAGAATAAAGGGATTCATGATATAATATGTCAAAGTACATTATATACACCACATAAAAGTGATTTTATGTATAACAACAAAGAAGTCTCAATGGAATGTAAATTGAGATGAAATCTCTCATAAAGAACATATCCTTAGGTTAAGGATAAATCAACGACATAATTATGTGTGAAAAATATAAATACACTAAATATGATTGGATATTCAGTGTAAAACAATCAAGGACATTCACACAAATTCTTGTAAAAACAACACCAATGAATTGGATGTTTAACTCAACAAATGGAGAATGAGTTAAAATTACCCTTATCAAATTCATATCAATGACTTGAGAAATTATCAATGGAGTGATTATCTGTATCAAAAGTATATCCACATGAAGGGGAGTGGAAATTATGACATAATAAAATGAATAGCGATTCCACACATAATCTTGGAGTAATATAATCAATGAAATATGCGTAAATCCAAATGAGTGGAAATTGAAATTTCAAATTCCCTTATTGATTAGGTAACTTACGAAACATACACCCATGAAAGAAGTATCATAACCTGATGATGTAAATACTCATAAATTAAAGTATATTACACAATGAATACAATCATGGGTAGTACACATACACCACATGCAATAATTAAGTGGTGAATAATGGAAATCTCACGAAATTAAAAGTGAGATAAGAAACCCCTTACTTTGAACTTTTTCCTTGGTCGACAGTAGGTTAACCTCCTGTATAATGGTGAAATAATTGTTATTGAATTATAAAAGAATAATTTACTTTAATATGATATCATATATGATATTTTAACATTGATTTGTTAATAATATCTTAGAATTATCGTCATTTCGGGTGTTAACGGGTTCATTTTACTTTATATTCTTTGTTATGTGAGCCATATTCTTTATTAATGGGATGTATATTATTCATATCCATAATTATATCAAGTCCTTATATAGTATTTTTAAATCATCAAATTATAATTATACTTGAATGGATATGATGGAGAATGAATCTCATCGCGTTCGTGGAGACGGTAGTCCGTACGTACGCACGAGCGACAATATCATTATTTTGATATTAAAATAATATATAATTGGATGGTATATTTTATACAGAATAATTATCATGTTATATTTATTATTTACATGTGTTACACATCATTATTATACCCATCCAAATAATAATATATTGAATAACAATTACACCACGAAGTGGAGACGGTAAGCCGTACGTACGCACGTGTGGTGGCATGTTATTCAAAGGGTGGATAGAATACTGAAAATGGTGGTACCATAATTATAATAACATAACATCATATATATGATACTGGAGTTATTATTTTATAATGGTAAAAACAAAGAAAGAAGAAGCGGAAGAAGAAAGGAACTTGGAAAAGGGTGGTGAAAACATTACCTCTTCTTCGGGTTATTCCTTTTGATTTGATCAAAAGGGCTTCTTAGGATGGATTTATGATCAAACTAAGGCATATAGGTTGTATTGAGAGAAGTTGGGAGAGTATTTGGGCAGTGTTTGGACGAACCAAAATGCTTTTAAGGTGTGAAGAAATGAGAAGGAGGAGTGCCCTTTTATAAGAGGGGTGAGGGGCACTTTGGAAAAGCTAGAAATATTAATTTATAATAAATTCATATTCGGTTTCTAATGGCTCCAAAGTTTATTATTAAAAGTCTAAGGTGGGGATAGGTCGAAAACCATTCATCCAATAGAATTTAGACAGGTTTGGGTCACTATATTAACCTTATCTTTTAGTTTTAACTCTTAGTTAATTAGTTTGACATTTACCATGTCACTTTGTATTTTTATATAATATAGTTAATAAACTTACTATATACATCCAAGATACCCACAAGTGGTCCATTAATGATATAAATATCATTATATAAGTCTCTTGGCCGAACCTTAGATTTTTAGGAATTTAATATCAATTAATAATATAATATTTGTTTTAAAAACACTTTTATGTCAATTTTGACACTATTAAATTGTTGATTTTTGTGAAACACATAACAGAATGATTACTTCGAAAAAAGTTAATTAAATCAATTCTAATATGTCATAGTAACCTATAAAATTATTTTAATTCATTAAAAGTTTCATATTATATTTATTTGGGTATTTATAATATCAATTATTTTAATTTTTCACTATTAAAGTAATTAATTAATCATTATTGTGTCATAAATAAATTAAATTATTTAATGTCTAAAAATTATAAATAAAATATAATTATGTATGAAATCTTCTTATCTTTCTAATTAATATTTATAATCTAAAATCAAACATATATAACCCTATGTAACAATTGTTTTGTTAAAAGATATATGCTTGTGTCATTTTTGTATTTATTTTAAATTAATTAAAATAAAGTGTCATTATCACTTACAAGTGGATCCATGGGGTCCCAAAATCAACCCAAAGATGCCCATGTTCGACCATGTATCAACCAATATGCTTAAGACATGTTTTAGGGTAATTTAGTATTATTATAATATTATTTTTTAACCCTTGTTTACCGGATTTACCCTTTAACCATGGTAAATAAAATATTTACCGAAGTAATTATCCAAAATGTTTAAAAATAAAATTTACCTATTTACACAATTTGAACATCCTGATTCAAAATATGGAATCCATTTTTCCAAATTCAAAACACAGAAGTGGAAGAAATTAATTTAAAATTAATTCCCGTTGTTAAAACAAAAAGCGTGTTTTTTAGAGATAATAACTATCAAAAGATTGTCACTTGTTTATATCTGGTTTAAATGTGAAATTATGTTCAATGACCCAAATTGTATTACATGGTAAAAATATATTCTAAATATACTTTAAAACCACTCAAATTAATAATTATCACTATTAATTATTTTGATTAAAAAAGTTGTTTTTAATTAAAAGTTAGTAATTTTCACTATTCATCAAAATATGAAAGTTATCCGAAAAGTACCAAAATTTCACCCTAGGCTAATTTCGATATTACGAATCCAAAAATGAAGTCCATTTTGAGAGATAGAATTTATAAAATTTCAAAAAGTAGGTATTACTATTTATAACGGCTAGTTTGATTCGTTGTGGTGTGTTAAAATCTCGAAGTTGCGTACAATGCACACCATTGCATTATTCGAAGGGAAACGTACCGTGGAAGCATGGGGTGTTACAAGAGTACACTACAGAAACTAAACAAAAAAATCACCACAAGCCTTGACACCACCATAGCTCCACCCCAAGCTCCAAGCTCCAAGATCCACCAAGGGATCACAATGCTCCACTAATGGAGGGTGATGCCTTACCTTTACCCACGTCACGGTATACGACATCTGAAAAGACACCAATGTGCCAAAGCAGGGGGTGAGTAATAAAACTACGTAGAATTTCCCCAAATGACTTACCTACATATGCCACTAGGATAAAACCATTAGCACATTCATATCAAACATTTTATATAAAATATTCACAAGTGCTACCATTACCACAAGCCAACCGCACCCTTACCAAACCATTTCACCCAACACAAACCACCGAGGGAAATCCAAACTAACAAGACAAAAACCATACCAAAATTTTCACATTAGCACAAAAATTCCATCTTGAAAACCAATGCACAAAAAACAACCAAAACAACCAAACAACCAAATGGTGGAGCTTCCGTCCAACTCGTTCACCCATTCACACAAAGCGGCACTTCTCGTCCACCTATCCTTGATGATGGCCCTTCTGTCCACTATCCATCCCCTTTTTATAGTGGTACTTCTCTCCACTTCCAAACAACATGAAAACAATCCAATTCCAAGCATATAACCCACCATGGTCACAACCACATGAAATCAACCAATTTCATTGCATAACAATCCAATTCAATAAAACATACATTTATTGAAAACCATTTTCCATGCCAAAATACATTTCAATAAAACAACCCTTTTATTGAAAACCATTTCCATAAATCATTTTAAAAAATCAACCATAGCATCCCATTTTAAAATATCTATTTTAAAATCCACAACAATAACATTTCACCACAAAACCCTCCTTTTCCCAAAAATCCCCAAAACATCACTCAAGGGGTTTCTAATCAATTTCGCACACCTAAACAAAATTAATTTCAAGAAAAAAAAAATTAATTGTAACAAAAAACATTAACTCTAACCAAGTGGAGTCAATAGAGAATCCACCTAACTTAAGGGTTCCAGAGAAATTGACCCACGAACAACCGCACCTCAAATCCGGTGAACGCTCCCCTGAAACCTCTCTAGACCCCCTTCCCTAACATTCACAAGAATTCCAAGCATCATTCTAGGCACCCACAACCCTATGTCTACACAAAAAAAAGTGTAGATCTAGAAAACCAAGAATGATAGGGATGTAGATCTAGAGGAAAACACAAGGAATCCAGGAGGAGAGACTTACCCGGGAGCAACCACCTTCAAACCGCCTTGAAACCCCTTTGAAACGCTTCCAAATCGAGTGGGAGAGAAATCTTAACCCCTGAGAACCTAAAATTCCAAGTGAGGCTCGAGTGGGAGGATGATTGGAGTGAAATAGTTTAAGCCCGAGGGAGCTCGGAACTTATAACCCTATTTTTAAGTGGTCGCATGGTTAGTCTGCATGGTTTGGAAAACCGTGCTTTAACCGTGCGCATGCTACTGCCTCGTGAGTAGGGGTCCACATGGTTGCCTCGCACGGTTTGGAAAACTGTGTGCAGGCCGTGCGTAGCCTTCTGTCTCCCCTACATGGCTTCCTGGAGAACCCGCATGGTTTCCACTAACCGTAAACCCGTTTAAAGGCCTCCAAACTCATCCAAACCCATTCTAAACTCTCCAAACCTCTTCCCAACTCATCCCATGAACTTTAAACACATAAAAATGCATAAAAAGGCCACATACCTCATACCAGGGAAACTACATATTTGTTAAACTATTCATATATTTTATTTACAGGAATCATAAAACGATGATAAATAGAAATCATCGTTCTTTATCTTTGAGAAGGAGGGAGACTTAGCATAGCAAAGAGTTTTCTTCTTGGTTAAAATTGAAGGTAAAAATATTACTGTTTAAAATAATTAAATCAATATTTAATAAGTATAATATTCACTTATATTGCAGGTATTGAGTTTTCCTGCTGACTCTGTCTCTAAGGAAATAAGTGATTTGGATTTTGGACCTAATACTGTGGTTCGTGACTTAAAATCAATTATTATCAACGGGTACAAATTTATTTTCACTGAATGAGAAAAGAAAAAAAGGACACAACATGATGGTGTTTTGGTTACTACCACAACATATTGTTATGCCAATGTATCAGATTGTATACCGCGATTTGAAAATGTGGGTTATTATTGAGTCGTTGAAGAAATAATAATATTGGATTGTTACTCTCATGGATGAGTCACGATGATGAAATGTCATTTTTTTGATTCGATGATAAAACATGGAATGTTTATTGATGATTGTGGATTTCTAGTAATTAATATGAATCACACTCTTTCTACCGAAGAACCATATGTATTGGCATCAATGGCTAAACATGTGTTTTATTTCAAAGACCAACTTAAACCTGAATTTGGTTTCATTGCTGAAGTAATTCCAAGACATATTTTTGATGATGGTGATGATGGAATTGACACATTCCCTAATTTCATTGGAACCAAACCATTTTTTTCTTTTTATGATTCTAATAGTTCAATTGTCATAGTTGATTGTGTACCTGAAGTTGTTGTGGAAAATATATATAATCATCCATCCGTGGTCTCAATTATTTTGGTTTAACTCGAGATGGGTTGTAAAGGTAGTACTATTCAAATTTATTTAATATTAATTACAAATATGTTGTATCTGACTTGACCATTATGTGAATTTTCAATGTTTATTGGTTGGAATTTTTATTTGGATTTTATTTTCTAATTTTGAATTGAACTGTATTTAAACATACGAACCAAAAATTTCAAAATTGGAGAACATTTCAATGCTTCAACATTTATTTGTATAAAATTTTTTGACTTTAAGACATCTCTTAAACGTTTTACCAGGTTATGAAAATGATGGTTTGTACTCTTCTGCAAAACATGTATTGAAACCTGCATTATATACTTGAGCTAAATAAATTAAAATTTTCCTTAATTTTGAAAACTTCTTTACTACTTATAAATCAAGTAGAATCAATGTTCTATGATTTTGATAGACTGATGACAAATAGTAAATAATCATCCTACTAAAAATTAAATTTCTTTATTACAACTTGTATTATTTATTGATTTCATTATATATTTGTTCAAGCTCACCTAAAACCATGGTTAGTTAAATTATCCATGAATCCCCCTATTCCCTCTCATTTATTTTGTTTTTTGGGTTAGAAATTAGTTATAATTTTCTATTTAATTCCATATTATTTTTCAAATCCGTGAAATGAAACCAATTAAAGAGAGGCGGCAAAAACAGATTATGGACAACAATCGTCTCATGACTGAGATGAACATCCCACCAATACTGCCTGCAGTGAGTATTTTATTTCTAATATATTTATTTAAATAATATATAATGTCATGTGAATAATTTTCTTAAAATTTTTTCCAGGATCCATTTATTAGGTGACATTTATTTGATGAGAAGCCTAGTAGTGGTCAGTGTACCCGATTAGACCTTGCCCCTCCCACTGACATACCATCCATCCTACATTCTAATCCTGGTGTGCCGTTAGGGACACATGGGATATTTAGGCCTCCCATGTTTTCAACACCCTTTATATCTGTGCCTCCTCACCCATATGTGCCATATCTGGTGAGGATTCCCACTCCCAATCCATCATTTGGCCAGCCATCCCTGTCATCTTCTTTTACTTCTGCTTCCTTCTCTTCGAGTTTTTATATTCCATCTTCTTCGACTCCTGCTCTGCCAGAGTCTATCCCTATGGAACAAACATTGGGACCTACTCCATCTGTATAGGGTGTTCCTTTAGTTTCTGCGGATCCAGTGATGCCCATTGATTACACTATCGTTGGTATTCCTATACAACCCTAACAAATTTTTACACCATTATTTATTTTCATTATAACATGTATTGATAAAATATTTTTTTCCTTCATAACAGATACATCTACTGATCGGAGGCGGGTGCGAGGGCATACACGCATGCGTGCGGGGTGGAACCAACACACCCAGTTGATGGCAGAGTACAATGAAGATAGTCAGATGACTGAAAAATCAGGGCAGCAATGTCAGAGTTTTTTTTGCGACGCGTGCCAAATACTCTGACATCATTCTCGTCAGTCCGCTCTCATCGAGACAGCTGCCAAATGAAGTCAAAGATAAATCCTGGGAAGAGATATGGGTAAAAAAATTGTATTTAATGCAATATATTAATTTTTTTATTTATATGAATTAATATTTTGATGTGAGATTCGGTTTAATCTCCCCGATGGTGAGGGTGAACAGCCAGCACGTCTAAAGGATTTAGGTGAGATTTGGAGAGATTATAAGCATGAGTTGTACCTTGGCTGGCATGCTAGAGTGGACACAGAGTTAGAGGCGATCTCTGTCGTGGATGGTTTTCCATTTGAACAGTACCAAAAGATGATTACTCATTGGAAGACTAGCCAATTTATGTTATTAATAAAATTAGAGGTATTTAAATGAAAATTTTCATGTTTTTCGTTAATAATATTTAATGATTTTTATTAGGACGCATCTGGAAGAAATAAAAAAACATTGATGCTAAGAAATATGTCCACACATTGGGACATACTACGATTCCAGATCATGAGATATAACAGGTATGACAGTTTATAATATTTCTTTATGACTTGCAATTTCTATTGCTTCCTTCATAATATATTCAATTACTAAAGTAGTAATATAATTTAATTTATTCAATGATTGTTTTGTTGGTATGCTATTTTTAATTAAGGTTTCCTATATTCAATGTCATTTTAGAGGCATAAAGTGAATATAGAAGGACATGTGCCTCGAGAAAATCTGTTTAGCGTGAGTAGAAAGAAGAAATCTAGAAGTGTGGTTAATGAACCGACTCAGCACCAGATTGTAAGTTTTACTTTGTAGATATAAAATTTTAATATTTATTTTGTAACTTAATAATATATTAATATTTGTAACAAGATGATTTAGAGGCCCTTGATTCCCAGTAACCTAACAATTTTGGTCTAAATGATCACTTACATCAGGTGTTGAAAGATGAGCACCCTGGTAGAGTACGCTGCCGACCTATGAAGGGTATAGTTCCAACGAGGTATTAGACCTCCTCAGGTATGATTTGGTGTGCCACTGAGTTGTAGCGGGTTAAGACACAGATAGAAAAGGCTTAAAAAAGGTCTAAAGAGACTATAGAATAGTCTGCTAGGGAAAACACAACATTTATGAAACTGATGGAAGATTTACGTCCAACAATACGACCAGAGGACATAACTTATTGTGATGAATATATGTCATTGATGAGTTCTGTATATGATGCAGTAGGTGGAAGTTCTAATGGTGGTCGAGACGATAGAGAGGAAGATGCTGAGGTAGATGAGGAGGGTGATGAGGAGTCCAAGGTTGAGTACGGGGGAGAGGAGGATGGCAGGGACGATTATGGGGATGACGATGAGGACAAGGGTTAGGGTGATGATGATGGTGATGATAGTGATGGTGATGAGGGACATATTGACCTACTACATTTTTTACTGATATTACTAATCTTTGATGTTTATTGATTTGTCCTGACTGAATATATGTGTGATTAGGTAGGTCACATTATCCTTATTTTTTATCTATAAATAATAAAACTTGACTAATGATTTGATTTGAAATCCCCCTATTTTAATGAAATTGTAATTTTTTAGTGGAATTTAGTAAAAATTGTTTTCTAATTAGTAGTTGATATAAGGAAATTATTTTTTTAACATTGAAACAATTTTATTAAAAAAAGATGTAAATACCATCCCATGAACCCGAGATATCCACCCCCCCAGACAGCCCCTTAGATAGCCCCCCGAACAGCCCCTGGATAGCCCCACGAACAACCCCATGGATAGCCCCCTAGACAACCTCCCCACCCTCCTTCTTGGACCCTGGATAGCCCCATGGACAGCCCCCGGATAGTCCCCCAGACAGCCCCCACCCTTCTTGATGGACCCTGGACAACCCCCCAACCTTCCTGGACCCTGGATAGCCCACCCCCCTCCTCCCTAGACCCCGAACAGCCCCCACCCTTCTCCTTAGACCCCGGACAGCTGCCCCACCCTCCTACCTAGACCACGGATAGCCCCCGGACAGTCCCCCACTCCTCCCTAGACCTTGGACAAACCCTAGACAACTTCCTCACCCTCCCTATTGGACCCCAGACATTCCACTAGATAGCCCCCCTAAACAGTCCCCTGGACAGCCCCCACCCTCCTACCATTAACCCGGACAACCCTCCAGACAGCCTCCCCACCCTTCTTCGTGGACCCTAGACAACCCCCAGACAGCCCCCCAAACAACCCCCCCCCCCCCCCACCCTCCTCCCTGGACCCCACATAATCCCCTGGACATCCCCCCACCCCCTTTCATGTACCCCAGAATAAAGGAGAGGATTACACTCACCCGGATCATCAATCTGCACTTGGCCGCAGTCAAAAACGCCCAAGGATCGATGGAGATCCGCCCTTAACAGATTTGGGAGCTTTAGATTGTGTTGATACAATAGAACAATGATCCATGGTTCATTTTTGATGTGTATGAGTCAACTCGCATCAATCTGTGGCACGGTTTGGCTGGTACCACTCAAAGTGTCTCACTTTTATTTGAAATGGACAACATTTTAACTGAAAACAAGAATTGGCATATGGAAAACTAACCAAACGCATTAGGATTCTATTGATACTTTAATAAAACGATCCATGGGTCATATGTGATGTGTACGAGTCAACCCCGCCCCAATCCAAGGCACTTTTTGGATGGAATCACTCATAGTGTATTTTTTAAATTGGACACCCTTTTAGGTAAAAACAACTGGCATACAGAAAACTGACCAAACGTATTCAGATTGTGTTGATACGTTATCGAAAAGATCAATGAGTCATTTTTGACGTGTACAAGTCAAACCTACCTCAATCCCATGCATGGTGTGTCCATTACCACTCAAAGTGTCTCACTTTTATTTTAAATGGACAACATTTTAAGTGAAAACAACAATTGGTGTACGAAAAACTGACCAAACACATTCGTATTCTATTGATAATTTAGGAAAACGATCCAGGGATTATTTTTGCTTTGTACAAGTCAACCCCACCTCATTATAAGGCATGGTGTGGATGATATCACTCGAAGTGTCTGTCTTTTGTTTAAAATGGACAATCTTTTATGTAAAAACAACTGGCATACGGAAAACTAAACAAATGTATTTGGATTGTGTTGATACTTTAGCAGAAATATCCATGGGTAATTTTTGATGTGTACGAGTCAACCCTGCCTCAATCTGAAGCATAGTGTGGCCGGTACCACACAAAGTGTTTCAGTTTTATTTGAAATGGAGAACATTCTATGTGAAAATAAATACTGGCATATGTAAAACTAACCAAACACATTCAGATTATGTTGATACATTATGAAAATGATCCATGGGTCATATCTAACATGTATGAGTCAACCCTGAACAATCCGAGGCATGGTGTGGATGGTATCACTCGTAGTGTCTTTCTTTTGTTTAAAATGGACACCCTTTTATGTAAAAACAACTGTCATACAGAAAACTAACCAAACATATTCGGATTGTGTTGATACTTTAGAACAAGGATCGATGGGTAATTTTTGATTTCTAGGAGTCAACCCTGCCTCAATCCCAGGCACAATGTAGCTGGTGCCACTAAAAGTGTCTAATTTTTATTTGAAATGGACAACATTTTAAGTGAAAACAACAACTAGAATATGGAAAACTCCCCGAACACAATAGGATTCTATTGATACTTTAGGATAAAAATCCATGGGTAATCTGTGATGTGTACGAGTCAACCCCGCCTCATCCTGAGGCATAGTGTGGCAGGTATCACTTGAAGTGTATGTCATTTGTTTAAAATGGACACTCTTTTAAGAAAAAACAACTAGCATATGGAAAACCAACAAAACATATTCAAATTAAGTTGATACATTAGTAAAACGATCCATGGGTCATATGTGACATGTACGAGTCAACCCCTCCTCAATCTGAGGCACGGTGTGGCCGATACCACTCAATGTGTCTCACATTTAATTGAAATAGACAACATTTTAATTGAAAACAAAAACTAGCATATGGAAAACTGATCAAACGCATTCAGGTTATATTGATACTTTAGGAAACCGATCCATGGTTCATATGTGATGTGTACGGCTCAACCCCGCACCAATCCAAGGCACATTGTGGCCGGTATCACTCGTAGTGTCTTTCTTTTTTTTAAAATGGACACCCATTTATATAAAAACAATTGGCATACAAAAATCCGACCAAATGTATTCGTATTGTGTTGATAAATCAGAAAAAGGATCCATCAGTAATTTTTGATGTGTACGAGTCAATCCCTCCACGATCCCAAGCACGGTGTGTCCAGTACCACTCAAAGTGTCTCATTTTTATTTGAGATGGAAAACATTTTAAGTGAAAACAAAAACTGGCATATGGAAAACTGACCAAACACATTCAGATTCTATTGATACTTTAGGACAACAATCCATTGGCCATTTGTGACATGTACGAGTCAACCCTGCCTCAATCCAAGGCATGGTGTGTCCTGTACCACTCAATGTGTCGGTCTTTTGTTTAAAATAGACACTCTTTTATGTAAAATAAACCGGCATACAAAAAACTAACCAAACATATTCGGATTCTATTGATACTTTAGGACAATGATCCATCGGTCATATGTGACGTGAAAAATTCAAACCCACCTCAATCGGGGGCATGGTGTGGTCGGTACCACTCAAAGTGTCCCACTTTTATTTGAAATTGACAACATTTTAAGTGAATACAACATCTAGCATACCGAAAACCGACCAAACGCATTCATATTATGTTGATACATAATGAAAACAATCCATGGGTCATATGTGACTTGTACGAGTCAACCCCAACCCAATCAAAGGCATGATGTGGCCGATATCACTCATAGTGTCTTTCATTTGTTTAAAATGGACACCCTTTAATGTAAAAACAACTGGCATATGGAAAACTGACCAAACGTATTTGGATTTTATTGACACTATAGAACAAGGATCCATGGGTCATTTTTTGACGTGTATGAGTCAACCCCGCCTCAATCCTAGGCATGGTTTGGCCAGTACCTCTCAACGTGTCTCACTTTTATTTGAAATTGAGAACATTTTAAGTGAAAATGACAACTAGTAAATAGAAAACTGACCAAACGCATTCGGATTCTATTGATAGTTTAAGAAAACAATCCATTGGTAATTTTTGACATGTACGAGTCACCCTCACCTCAATCTGAGGCACATATGGTGTGGCCGGTATCACTCAAAGTGTCTATCTTTTGTTTAAAATGGACACTCTTTTATGTAAAAACAAATGTTATAGGTAAAACCAAACTAATGTATTCAGATTGTGTTGATAATTTAGCACAATGATCTATGGGTCGTTTGTGACATCTATGAGCCAACCCCACCTCAATCTGAGGCATGGTGTGGCTGGTACCACTCAAAGTGTCTCATTTTTTTTGAAATGGACAAAATTTTATGTGAAAACAAAAACTAGAATACGGAAAACTGAACAAATGCATTCGGATGTTGTTGATACATTAAGAAAACAATCCACGGGTCAAATGTAAAATCTATGAGTCAACCCCTCCCCAATCTGAGGCATGGTGTGATGGTATCACTCATTGTGTCTTTACTTTGTCTAAAATGGACACCCTTTTATGTAAAAACAATTGGCATACAGAAAACTGACCAAACATATTCGTATTGTGTTGATACTTTAGAACAAGGATCCATGGGTTATATTTGTTGTGTAAGTGTAAACCCTACCTCAATGTCAGGCACAGTGTGGCCAGTACCACTCAAAGTGTCTCACTTTTATTTGAAATTGACAACATTTTAAGTGAAAACAACCAGTGGCATACGGAAAACTATCCAAACGCATTCACATTCTTTTGATACTTTAGAACAATGATCCATGGGTCATTTATGATGTTTACATGTCAACCCTGCCTCAATCCAAGGCACAGTGTGGCCGATATTACTCAATGTGCATGTCTTTTGTTTAAAATGGACAATCTTTTATGTAAAAAAAATGGCATATGTAAAACAAACCAAATGTATTCATATTGTGTTGATACATTATCACAACGATCCATGGGATATTTTTGACATTTATGAGTCATCCGTGACACAATCTGAGGCACAGTGTGGCCGGTACATCTCAAAGTGTCTCACTTTTTTTGGAAATGGACAACATTTTAAGTGAAAACAACAACATGCATAAGAAAAACCAACCAAATGCATTTAGATTCTGTTGATAATTTAGGAAAACAATCCATGGGTCATACGAGACCTGTACAAGTCAACCCCACCCTAATCTGAAGCACAGTGTGGCTAGTATCACTAGTAGTATATTTCTTTTTTTTTAAATGGACACCCTTTTAAGCAAAAATGGCTGGCCTACAGAAAACCAAAAATTCATATTTGGACTGTGTTGATACATTAGAACAACAATACATGGGTCACTTTTGAAGTGTACGAGTCAACCTCACCTTAATCCCAAGTATGGTGTGGCCAGTACCACACAAAGCATCTCACTTTTATTTGAAATGGACAACATTTTAAGTGAAAAAAACTAATGGAATATGGAAAACTGATCAAACACATTCATATATTGTTGATACTTTAGGAAAATGATCCATGGGTCATTTGTGATGTGTACAAGTTAACCCCGCCTCAATACGAGGCATGGTGTGGCCAGTATCCCTCAATGTGTCTTTCTTTTGTTTAAAATGGACATTGTTTTGAGGAAAAACAACTTTCATATGGAAAGCCAACCAAACGTATTCAGATTGTGTTGATACTTTAGAAAAATGATCCATGGGACATTTGTGACATGTACAAGTCAACCCATCCTCAATACGAGGCACGGTATGGCTGGTACCACTCAATGTGTCCCACTTTTATTTGAAATGGACAACATTTTAAGTGAAAACAACAACTGAAAAATGGAAAACTAACCAAAGGAATTCGGATTCTGTTGATACTTTAGGAAAATTATCCATGGGTCATTTGTGATGTGTAAAAGACAACCCTACCCCAATCGGAGTCATGGTGTGGATGGTATCACTCGTAGTGTTATTATTTTGTTTAAAATGGGCACCATTTTAAGTAAAAAAACTGGCATACAGAAAACCGATGAAACGTATTCTGATTGTGTTGATAATTTTTCACAAGTATCCCTGGGTCATTTTTGACATGTACGAGTCAAAACCGCCTCTATCCTAGGCATGTTGTGGCCAGTTCCACTCATAGTGTCTCACTTTTATTTTAAATGGACAACATTATAAGTGAAAACAACAACTGGGATACAGAAAATTGACCAAACGCATTCAGATTCTATTGATACATTAGGAAAATGATCCACGAGTCCTTTTTGATGGGTAAGAGTCAATCCTGGCTCAATCCAAGTTATGGTGTGGAATGTATCCCTCAAAGTGTCTATCTTTTGTTTAAAATGGATACTCTTTTAAGTAAAAACAACTGGAATACGGAAAAACAACCAAACGTAATCAGATTGTGTCGATACTTTAACCCAACGATTCATGGGTTATTTGGGATGTGTATGAGTCAAACCTGCCTCAATCTGAGGAACGGTGTGGCCGGTAACACTCAAAGTGTCCCAATTTTATTTTAAATGGACAACATTTTAAGTGAAAACAACATCTAGCATACGAAAAACCAACCAAACCCATTCAAATTGTCTTGATACATTAGGAAAACTATCCATGGGTCATATGTGATGTGTACAAGTTAACCTTTCTGCAATACGAGGCACGATGTTTCCTGTATCACTCAAAGTGTATGTCTTTTATTTAAAATGGAAATCATTTTATGTAAAAACTACTAGCATATGGAAAACTGACCAAATGTATTCAGATTCTGTTGATACTTTATCATAATGATTCATGGTCCAGCCTCACACAATCCACCTCTCATGTGAGGAACTCCTACCCCTATTCTAAAACAAATGACATTTAATACGCCAAGGAAAACTATATTCCCTATGTCACACAAGCTCACTGATACACACCCATTATCATCATCACTATGTTCAAAGACACTCTCCCCAAACCATGGGACATTATATTTTTATTTGTTTGAATTAATTTATCCATTTTCTTATTTTGGGGTTATTAGCTTCTAATTTCTGAATTCAGTGTATGTGTTATACAAAATGCAATTTTTTATGTATTCATAATTTTGTATAACACATATAATTACGTAATAAATTTTTTATGTATTTAATTCATAATTCATAATTAAATTATTTGTGTGTTCAATTCAGTGTTCAATTATGAATTGAATTCCGGATTTCATAGGTAATTGTTATGTCAATTCTTAATTGAATTCTAAATCAATTATGTGTGTTTATAATTACCTTATGAATTATGTTTTAATTATCTTTTTATATAGTTACAGGTTTCAATATGTGTTAAATCTATATGAATTAATTTTGTATATGTATGTGTTATGGTTTTTATTGTAGGTAATTGGAGTTGAGAAGCTGGGAATGCAGAATGGGCAGCCTGCAGCTGGTTGTTTCCTGAATTGCACATCAAAGCCTATGCCAATAGTTTTAAACCATTGGCATACGGCTGTGAATTTGTTTTATACAAATAGTTCTAGAGAACCGTTGATAAAAACACTTTCCTAAAGGTTTACAAATCGTTGGGATATATTGAAATGTCCATCCATTACCAACAGTTTAAAAACCATTGGTAAAAGGCTATACAAAACTATATTCCAATTTTTTGAAATCGTTGGTATAGTTTTTCTACCAATGGTTTGACATAACCATTGGAATAATGTAGATTTTCTAACATATACCAATGGTTTTCCCAAAACTGTTGGAATATGTGTTTCCCTATAGCTTACATCCCTACATTTTGGATAACTGTTGGTATATATTGTACCAATGGTTATCCAGCCTTTACCAACTATTTAGAACTGTTGGTAATTGGTGAATTTCTAGTAGTGGTATATATATAATGTATTGAATCTTTTTTTAAATGATATAACACATATCATCATATTTTAGAAAAAACGCACATAACTTGTCATCATGTTATATTAAATTATGGATGATTCATCTGTATACAATCATGGTCACACATCAAGTGAAACATCAACACATCATTCATTTATAATAAACTCATGGTTTCAAATACATTTTATGAGATTATCAATAACATGGATTTATTCAATAATTGAAATGTTTTATATATAATTTTATGTAAAACCCAATTTATTTCTTGTAAAAAATAATATTGAGATGAAAAAACTACATATTCATTTATTTCATCACTAATATTATTGATGGATTGAAAATAATGAAAATTATTACAAGTATTAGAATTTATTTTACTATATTATATGGATTAAAATATACTCATTTCAAAGTGTTGTGGGACTATTTGGATTTTTTATAGAATTTGTACCTCAATAATTTATCAATGAATTTATTCTCATCTTTGATTAAGATTCAAATAAATTAAAGTGGTATGGGACACGTTGATTTAAATAAATATTTATATTAGACATATGAGGAATGAATTATCCTTTTTATCTATTGGGTCTATCATGCTATAGCATCTTGTTGCATCGGTAGGTCACATGAGAAAAAAAACGGTCTTGGCATGAGGCCGTGGAAAAATGGTTATTTATGATAATAGAATTTGGCCTTGACAGTATAGGTTTTTATTGTATTGTAATGAGGCATTGATGGTATGGTTATGATGTCCTGTATTATGAATTCCCACATAATGAATCTTGTATGTGAATGTACATGTGATTATTTGACTCGAATAATATCTGTGGTTAGTGATCATTATCTTATGAACATGTTTTAATTGGTTTCATATTTTCATATGCAGATGAAATTTTTTTTATTTATTTAAGTATATACTTATATAGAAAATCATCTATTTGAAAGGATTAATAATAACGTTAGAATCATATCAATCATTTCATGGTTTTCATTTTTGTGTTGAGTAAAAAATGACATCATTTTCTGTGCAAATTCTAAAAAACATCCTATGTAAATTAGTATTCTCAAGCATAAAATGTCATACATAATTAGGTATGGTCATTATCTATCTTATAGGATAAATTTTAGGGATTTTTTTTCTTGTGCCTACATATTTTATAATGCCTTTTATTTTTAACTTTTAATTAAGATTATAAATTCTCTAGAATGAGTTTTTATAAAAATGATGTTATGTAACTCTGAAAATATGATGATGACATGATTTGAAAGGAAAAATTTTATTTTAATGAATGTGTTTTATGGATAGTTAATTATTTCAAACAAATTTCTTTAAGGAATTTATTAATTGTTTAAAAACCCATTAATTGGCGTTATATATAATCACCTTAGGAATTTTAATCACTTTTACTGGTTTAGAAAACAAGCTTGGTTGAAACCCTATTATGGAGAAAATATGATGAAGTATAATTGATTTCAATTTGTGTATTTTGATTAAATTTAAGTGATATATATAATTTTATAGAACCTATACCGGTATAGGAAATATGTTGTATTTAATGATAAGTATTTATTCATGATTATTTTATAGAAAAACATACTCAACATTTGTATGGGCTAAGTCTGGTTGATCAGTAATGGGTCCTTATAGTTGGTATTAAAGGAACAGTCTAGAAAAAATTTAAGATTAGATATGGTGTAGTCTATAATTATTGTAGTCCTAGTATTCATAATTCTGAAGATAGAACATTAGATCTGATTTTAGTCTGATGATTGAATTGTGAGGACACAATTATTTTGAGGGGTTAATAATTCACCATCCAAAAAATTCCAAATTTAGATTTATTATAAAAATATATTATTAAGTGAGTTATTTAAAATAAGAAAAATGACAAATTATTTTCATGCAATAAACAATTAAATAACCAAAACTAACTACTTTTTTGATAAATATTTAATTACGTGACAAACCAATTAACTATTATTGTTCACATTATAATATATGGTAACAATTATTCAATATTATATATTAATAATTAAATTATTAACAAATTAATTTAGTTTTATTTTTGAAAATACGACCACTAGTTATATATTATAAATTTTGATTTGAATTATTTTTTTATAAAATTATTAATAATATAAATATGTTTAATAAAATAATATATTTATAATAAAACCATTTCATTAAAAAATTGAAATTATACATATACGAAGAAAATTAGATTATAATTTTCTTTATAATGTTTAGAAAATCTATAAAATTATGATAATTTTAATTTTTTTAAAAGACAAAAAATTAGTTTTGTTTTGTTTAATTTAATTTTCAAATGATATAATATATATATATATATAATAGTATTGAATGATTAAATTATTTTTACAGATTTTTTACATTATAAATATTTTTCTAAATTATTAAATATCCATTTATATAATAAAAGTAATAATAATAAGTTAATGTTTTTCCAATAATAATAATTATATAATAATAATCTTATAACGAGGAAATATGGATTGGGGTGTTCCGTCCAAGTGTGATGAAATGGGAGGAGGAGGCATTATAGGTGTCAATAGCGAGTCTTGAGAGTCCTTGTTGAAAGGATTCATGGAAATCGAGATAGGGCTTCATCGGGGTTGATGAAGCCTTGTTGAGTTGGTGTGCCTTACGGCCAGGGCTTTTGGCCAGACTTGTGAAGGGGAATTGTTTCAGATGGCGAGGAGTTGTTTAAGCCAAAGGAGACATGCCACACTGTGGTCGAGACCGAGGCCTAGGTTGAGCAGGATCAACCATCATCAAAGATCTCATTCGAGGTTAGGGTTTTAATTTGTCAAGATGTTGTTAGGATCTTAATCTTCTCCAATATCATATAGGTATGTGTTTTGTTATATGTGTTCTCATTTCTAGATATGAATCTCTTCAATTTAGTATGGGTAGGTTTGAAATAATTTTATATTTTTTTGGGTTATTTTCTTCATCCATTTTTCATTGTGAACAATAGCCTCTTTGGTTTTGGTCAACGATTGATGTCCGTTCGTGTTGTTTGAGATAATTGAATGATTTTTTTGTTTTGTGACTATATGGATTCTATTATCATGTAGGTATATATCTATATTATGGCCATTTTATATAATTTCTATAATTTTTGTGCATTGGTGTTGTTATAATATCATCATATATACCCATCTTGTAAAGAAAGCATGTATAAGTCATTATATAAATTGTCAATTTAAAGAATTTTAGATAGGAGATACATTTTGTGTCACATCTGTACATATCTTCTATTGAACTTTTTCTTTTCATATCCTTGAACATATTTTTGTGATAGAAATAATAGTGAATACTTCCATGTCTCTTGTATTTTGGTAAGGAGATGTTATTTAATTATTATTATTTTATATGCATAACTTGTTTTGAAATTGTAGTGCATGTTGGCGCTTCTGTGTGTTTTGGGGTGTTTATAGCATTTAGTTGTTATTGTGTTTTTTTTGTGTATGCATAATCTACTCAGAAGAAATGGTGAAAGTTATATTTTTTATTATAGATCTAGTTTTTCATATTAGTAATTAGTTGAATTTACCTTAGTTGTGTTCTTCTATAAGGATTTATTTTACATTTCATGATTTATTTATGGTTGCTTATGGGAAACATATATTACTATTCTGATCTAATAAATAATCATTTTCAAATGTTAATTTATGTATTAGTAAGGTAATGCATATTTTGAGAACAATTATTAGTTTATTTTATTCAAAACAAAATTTTATTTTAGTTTGGAATTTCTTTTTGTATATATATAAGAGACTGGTCATTTATTTTATTTTTATATAACTCCTTTCATTGTTAATTTTACTGGTATTGTAATATTTTATTCAAATTTTAATTCAATAACATATATTTATGTGTAATTTACTTTATTTTAATCAATTTTAAGGATTGAAGGGTTAATATTTTATTGAATATATTATTTATATACATGTACATATGTAATTATGTATTTTTTTGTGAGTTGTATACTATGTATTTTACACTTTTAAATCATGTAAGTATTTTAATTATTGTAAAACTTATGGTAATATAATATGTAATGTATATTATTTTATTGAAATTAATTATCATTTAATTTTTTCAGTTTCATATTTAAATATATATATATATATATGTATTTTCCTGTATTTTATTTTCGAATTTTATGTGATTTTTTTTAAATTGTATGCTTATTCATTTTCAATATATAGTTAATTAAAATTTAATAAACATTTAATATGATTTCATTCATTTTTACAAACATGAAGGATCTCATTACAACCCCTGTTATATTTATGGTTTATCATACATTGATGTACACCTTTGTAAAATGATGATTGACTATCTTAAAATATCATCCTAATAATTTTTTGGGCGGTGTATTACTGCTTAATAATATTAAATAATGAAAATATTAATTGAGTATTTTTACGTGAATAGTTTACATTTTCATGACATAAAAACATGCATGTATATAATTTAGAATTTGTATGATCAATATATTTATTTATGATCCACAATTTATAAAATATATTACATTAATTAATGAATGATATTTTTGAGTACAATGATGTTTAATGTATTAACAGTTCATGTAAAGTCATATGACATATGTCATGGTGATGTCAAAACACGAGAGAGATTTTCTTGAAATATATATATATATATATATAAATGTTTAGGTTCTAAATTTTATTTCATATTATCTCTACCAAGGGATATCTACATTTATTAATGTTTTCCTACAATATGAATATATTTCTGGAATTTGAAATACCATTATATATATATAGATCTACATATATAAGTCTATTTACATATATATGTGAAAAATTAAGTTCTTTTATTTATAATTTTAAATCATGGTATGTATATACATGAATATATATACATATATATATATATATAAATGGTACAACATTAATTGAAAAGTTATAATACCTATCATCATATTTGTGAAAAAATTCACATAACATGTCATCATGTTATATTATCATTAAGGATGTCACATCTTCATACAGTCATCGTCACGTGTCATTCATAACATTGACACATCATTCATTCATAATAAACTATTGGTTTCAAATAGACTTTCTTAGATTATCATTCACATGGGTCTAAACAAGAATTGAAATTTTTTATTTATAATTTTAAGTTGGAAACATATATATTTATTATAAAAGATAAATATCAGAAAAAAAAACTTTATATTCATTTTTGATTAAATGTGAATTTATTTCATTACTCATTTTATTGAGGGATTAAAAATAAGGATAATTATTTCATGTTTTGGATTAATAATTTTATGATACTATATAGAATAATAATTAAACATTTCAAAGTGGTATGTGATACTTTGGTTTGTTTGAATAATATGTACCTCAATAATTTTTCAATGAATTTATTTTCATCTTTGATTATGATTCAAATAAATTAAAGGGGTATAAGAAACATTAATTTAACTACATATTTTTATTATACATCTGAGTAATGTAATGAACTTCTTGGCTGATGGGTGATGGTCGATATAACTGCTTGATGCATTGATAGGTCTCATGAGACAAACTATGGTCCTGGAATAAAGCCTTGAAAAAATGGTTATTAATGATCTTGGAATGAGGACATGATAGTATGGTTATTTATGGTCTTGGCACGAGGCCTTTATGGTTTGGTTATGATGTCCCGAAGTATGTATTCCCTCATTATGAATCTAGAAAAAGAAATTCCATGTGATTATTCTACTAGATGAATATCCATGTTTAATGATCATTATCTTATGAACCTATATTAATTCATTTCCCATTTTCAAATACACATTGTAAGGTGTTTTATATTTACGTATAGACATGTATTAAAAATAATCCATTTTATAGGATTAATGATAAGGTTAGAAACTTATCTGTCATTTCAATGTTTGGATTTGTGTGTTTGATGATAAATGACATCATTATCTATAATAATTCTAAAAAAATATTATTTCATGTGTAAATTAGTATCTTCACCCCTGGCGTGTCAGACATAATTATGAATGGTCATTATCTATATTATAGGTGGAAATTAATTTATATATTTTTAAGTGTGTGAATAGTTTATAATGAATTTTATTTGTATCTTTTAAATAGGAATATTAATTCTTGAGCATGAGTTTCCTAAAAATTATTTTTAGTAACTCATGAAAAATTATGGTGAAATGCTATGGGAGAGGTTATTTTATTTTAAGGTAATGTGTTTTATGTATGTTAATTATTTTTAATGAAATTTTGTTTTCAAAATTTGTGAATTTTTTTAAAACCAATTACTTGGAAATTTAAATACCCACCTTACGAATTGTAATCACTTTTAGGTTTTTTGAAAATATAATGCATTGAAAATATGTTGTGGAATAAATACTCTAATGAATCATTGTTTTCAATATTTTTATTTTGATGAAATGTATGTCATGTATAATTCACCGCAATTGTAAGGGATATGTCTGGTTGCTCAGGCTCTGGTCATTATATGAAATTAGGTGAGTTCCTACATTTCTAGAATAAACTTACAGTCATTTTCTTATCATTTCAAAGAAATATGAAAACATTTTCATGGTTTTGACCCTCCACCTCTTGTTTTAAAAGGATTTCATACCATTAAAAATTAGTTAATGAGTCTTTACGACCACACCACTTGTCAGATTGATTTTTTTGTATGTATCAAAATAAATAATTACTCAATGGAGGGTTTATGATATCTTAATGATAATATAATGTGTTTCATATGATTTTTACCATCACATGATTTTTACCATCACATGCACATTTTAGTTTTTCAAAACACAAAAAAAACGTGTTTACAAGCATCCTTGGAAAACTGTAATTCTGAATGGCATACCATTAGTTATTAAATTAAAAGAATTGATCTAATGTCATTTTAATATAATTTCATAGAAATATAACATCATTTTCTTAGGTTTGAACCTCGAACACATGTTTTTAAAGGCTTTATTAAAATTAAATAAATTTACTGAGTCAATTAAACCACACTGCATGTCATATTGATGTGTTTTCTATATGTACACTTCTAAATTCAAATAATGGTGTCTTCCACTATTTTTTTAAAATCAATATATGGTTGTTTTTTATGTTTTTGACCATTACATGAAAATTTTAGAGTTTTAATACACTAAAAACGTGTTTATGGCCATCCCATTAAAACTATAGATCAAAATGACATACAGTCGGTAAATAAATTTCAAAATTAAATCTGTAGATATTTTGTGTGATTTCAAGGCTATCTGATGTCATTTTAATGGTTATTACCTTCTGAAACATGTTTATAACGGCCCTTGTACCTTCAAAATGTGTTTATAGAGTCATTTCAAATACACCACACATCAGAATGATTTTATTCTACACGCACATTTAAAAATCACTCATCAAAACTTTTCCCATGATTTTATGTCATTCTGAGGTAGTTTTCATTTATTTTGACAATAACGTACATCTTTTAGGGTTCTAAAGCACTAAAAACATGGTTATTCCATAATGGGGAAAACCATTATTGGATTTATTTTTAGTTAGTTCTTACATTTAAATACTAAATCTATAGGCCTTTTCCAAGTTTTTCACAGATATACATTGTCATTTGACTGGTTTTGACACTTAGATACATGCTTTTAAATGATCTAATGCCTTTAAATACTATTTTCTTAGTCATTTTGGCCACAACACATGTTATATTGATGTGTTTTCCACATGTACACATAAAAAACAACTCAATGTTCGTTTTTCTATTATTTAATTTCAATTTGAAATCATTTCTTTTTTTGACCATTACATGCATGATTAAGTGTTTTACAACACTTAGAATGAATTTACCGTTATCCAAGGATAAACGTAGCACAAAATGTCATTCCGTTAGATCCATAATTTCAAAAATAAATATTTTTCCATTAAAATCTAATTATCCATAAATTCAACATCATTTATATGGTTCTGACCCCCAACATATATTTTTAAAGGAATTAGTACCTTTGAATACTATTTACTGAGTCATTCTAACCACGCCATACATTTTCATGATATGATGTTTCCAGATACATTTAAATATTAATAAATGGTAGTTTTTCCAATATCAAACTCCAATATTATGTATTTTTATATTGTTTGGATGATTATATAAACATTTAAGATTTTTAAAACACTAAGACGTGTATATGGTTATCTGAGGAAAACTATAACTCAAAATTATGTGTCTTCAATTACAATTTTTTATAAATCAATCTATGGTTACTCCCTTATGTTTTCATGTCAATCTAATTATTTTCCATGTTTTGACCCCAACACATGTTTATAAATGTATTCGAGACATTAAAAACTGTCTACTAAGTAAAAAAAGGAAAAACAAGCTCATATTGTTTTCAATGATCCAGATGACACTTTATAATTCATTTTTTATGTTTAGAAGTCAACCACATGCCAATAAGGGACAAGCTGTGGTCAATAGCACTTGAAGTTTGTGTTATCTATATATAAGTTCCATTTTAGTTTTGTTTATGCATGTTTTTGGAGTTCTATAGAATTGTGTGAATGAACTATGGAATTTAGAATTTCAGTTAGTAGAATGATCTATATGGTTAGAAATGTTCATTGTGAGTTATGTCGGTCATCTACTAAACTACAGAAACTAAATAATTTTCTATTATCAATTCCCATGGATCCTATTTTTACTAATATGTTTCTTTTTCATACAATTTTTCTTTCAATCATGCAATTTATTTGTGTGATTTATGATCATTGACACTACTCAAACTCACACTAGGTGTTGTAGTAATAGATAATAATAACATACCAAAAAAAGATGGAGTAGGCTAGGAAAACATCCTGTATATACATCAGTGACTCTTCTTCCTTTAAATTTTTTCAACTATACCATTCTAAGAAAACGATAAAGATTGTGATGGGTTCACATACCAAACATCTTAAAATTTATCTAGTTATGGAAAATATATTATTATTTAAATTTTAAATTATTTATTCTTGATAATATTATCTAATTCATTAAATTTTCAATACTAATATTCTATATCATTACAATAAAAATAAACATTAAAAAATATATTATGACATAAACAAGGTCTAAACCCAATTAATTGTGGTAGTGTTTATGTATCAAAAAAGGCCAAATTTTTGTCATTTTAACAATGTATTCACTCTAGTTTAATTGGGGTCATGTAATTTTTATTATATTATATTTTTCATAATTTTCATTTCATAGAAATGAAATAACATAAAATAGTAAGGAAAAGTACATACTCCCACATCTTAGGTTGGGTCATTTACAAAACAACCATCAAATTTTATCTATATAATTAACCACATATTTTATTGTCCAAAATAGTGGATTAATTTATTATCCTTCATAAAAAATTTACAACTGATAAAAAATCATGACTTATAATAAAGTGATACAAATATTAATGAATAAATTACAAACAAAAAATATTCTTTTTCTCAAAAAACGCTAAGAATCAGAGATGTGAGAAATGAATTTTTTCTCATTATTCATAATATTATTATAAAACAATTCATATAAAATATATAAACATTAATATAAATTATAATACTATTTCTTTTATGTTAAAAAGATACTATAAAATATGAAATTACCAAATGAGATGCATCCCTATTAGTATCGACAAACAACATCCACTTCTCATGAGAAATTTATACATGTACATTCATATACATCTGTCATGATCATGGAGATGTTTCATTAATATCATTCCAAAATCTCAATTTAAAATTTCTCTATTTATTTCCCAATATTTTCAACGTCCGGAGGCATGAAATAGTATCATGGACATAAAAACAAAAAAATGTCTTCAAATAATAAATAGAAAATTTTAGAAGTTTAATACATTAGTTTACACAAGTATTTTAAATTACATAAAAATTATTTTTAAATTAATATTACTTATACTAGAGTTTCTATGGCCTCATTTCATCAGGTTGTATGAATATACCTGCAAACATTACAATTAATGGGAAATGTCATCGTCAAAAAATCTAGATACCTTGTAATCTTCCCATTGTTTCTGGAAGTCTCACATGTATGCATCCTTAACTAATCAAATGAAATGATAATAATGATGACCTTTAGGTTCTATACATTGGTTGTGTCCATATTTTTTTACTTATGTAATTGTGTTAATCTGTTTGAAAAATAAACAAAACAATAAGTAAAATATATTGTTTCTTATATAATTAAACACATACCAATAATGGTAACTCTCCAATATCCTCTAGATGATGGGTGAAAATGTTCTCCCTCATAGGATGTGAATCAGTTGGTGGAAAACCAACATCATATGGGTAAACATTTTTCACTCTAGTTTTCTCTAGTACAAAAAATTACTTCAATCCAATAAAATTGATGGTAGTGGTAGAGTTCTCTGAGATGTTGATCACATAGGATCAAGAATATTTTTGTTATTGGAAATCATGGAATTCAGATTATTTAGATATATTATATTTATAAAAACTATAAGGATAAAAATGTATACATAAAAACTAGAACAATATATTCATGTATTAATACCTTATCATTTAGAAATTATAATAAATTTTCCTTACCATTTTATAAATTCAACTATCTTCATTTTCATTTTCGTCATTGTTATCAATCTCCATTGCGATGGGTGGTTAATTTTCACCCTCTCTTGAATGATCTATTATTTGGATATTTTCATGAATAAACTATTAAATAATATGAGGATGATGAATATCTTTGTCTCTAATTTCAAATTGATCTTCCTTTCCAATATTATATAACTCTCTATTCATTAAATCTACATCAACAATCCAAACTTCGTGTATTTTTTTATCCACATAATATGTCATATTTTCTAATTAAGAAAAGATAAATGGATAATTCATTATACACTCACTAAAATGGATTATGAGAGAGATGTTGATATAAGAAAGCTGTAATTAATCAATAATTATACCCCTATCTATTTTGAAAAACATTCAATTGAATATGACAGCTGAAAACTGACCATGATGGTTTAATTAAATAATATAATTCTTCATCCCATATTATCTAACATCTCATTGTGTAAATTCAACATTATTCTGAGCAGTCATGTTTTTAAGATGATAAATTGTACGAAAGATGATTCCATTGATATTATAGTAATCAAATCTGTTAGTCTACTTTAGAGGAACTTAAGATAAAATCATCACATAATATTATATGTCAGCTCTATTTTCAACATTAATAATATACCAAAAAACATATAAGTCATTAAATAGAATATTGTATAATTAAATACTTTTAAACAATATAAATACCATTATATACTTACATGATGATAGATCCAATCGAAAATATTCTTCGTAATAGCTTTGGTTAAACTGAGCTCTTTTTGAGAAAGGCACCTTTGTCACCTCTTTTTTTTTCCAATCAGAACTCTTCAAGAAATGGATTTTCAAAAAGACAATTTAGAAGCACATATATATGTTCTTGTATAAACTAAAACTCATTCAATGTAAAATTTAACACCTTATAGATTGGTTATTCAATATTTGTAAATAACAACGAATGGTTTTCAAAATGAAAAATTGTGGAGATGCCATCAAAATGTCCATAATGATTGAAACAAGTATTAATCCCATCAAAAACCCAATAACATAAGTCTAAGAACTATTCGGTTATATACACATCATCCAAAAACCCTTCCTAATGAGTTTTATTCCGAACATATGATTTCAAATGACCTAAGTAGCTAATTAATAAAGTAAGAAATCTATTAAAATAATTTATGCAATTATTTGATAAAATTGAATTCTCTAATGAAAATATAGATAATATCAAGTATCCACACAATTTGATTCATCCTTTAATTTTTTTACATGTCAAAAAAGTTTACCATCATTAACCATAATTAATAGTCAAATGAATCATGACTATGAATAATTAATGGGGAAATGAAATATCTAAACGAAAAAGTGTAAAAAATGGTTTTTGATATTTATAGAGATCATTTGGATTTTTTTTCCAAAAATATCTATGAAAAATGTAAATCAATATTTATATTCTATATGTGCATTCCCATATAATTTTTCCAAAACCATTATTTATATTCATTGACTCAAAATCTATATGACAATTAAGGTTATACATCTATTTACCATTCCCATTAAAAATGTAATTATTACATAATAAAACATTTTCATATCAATATGTACTATATTAAGAATATAACATAAAAAAATAAACAACCAATATAGATATTTGAAAAATATACACTTTTTATTTCAATGTTCTGTTATAGTCCGATCATATATTGTACCTCATAACCTTTTCCCCTTACTTAAACATATTATATTTTCCAAATTATTAATTGATAGAAATTAATTATACCAATATTTATGATATAGATAACACCTTCTATAGATTCCTCAGTTCAATATCTTCATTGAATCATGTATTAATAAACATTAATTTATGAGAAGCATTATCAAATCAGTGATGAAACATAAAACACCATTCTATTCTATAAGGTAGTCATTGAGTTTCAAAATAAAAATTACAGTCTAGAAAATCCAAAACACGATGTGTGTTACAATTGGATAAATTTCCTAGTATAAGAGAGTCAATAATTTATCACATTTAATCAGTATGCATTTTGAATGGTTTTCTTATTTTAGCATCATATGTTTCTACACCAACATCCCATAATTCATTAAATTATTCGATTAGTGGTTGAATGTATTCATTAATGCACCTTCTACGGATTTTTATTCTAGGAATAATCATATAAATAATGAAATAAGTCATATGTATACATATCTATATAGGTAGATTATAGGGGATCTTAAAAACTATAAAAATTCAATAATTATTACTTAAATTATGAAAATGGTAAAAAAAACATCAGAAACCAGTCCTAAACATATATTACTAGGATCAAGATAAAAAATTTAATTTAATGTTCTACCATCCCATTAACATTATAAATGGAATTACTTATGAATTTTCTTGGAAAATAATTTTATTTGATGTAGTAAGATGGATGTGGGATTGGGGGGATACCAATAATGGTGAAGTAAGAGATTTTTTGGATTCTAACCTTTAAATCACCTTTTCATGTAGTATACTAGATGGTTACATACTGTTTAATAAGATTAAACATCATGTAATGATCTTGTTGAAAGTCATGAAAAACTTCTAGATGTGATGGGTAGATGTCATGACTAGTCATTTCCCATCTTAAAAATTTTAATGATCAAATTTTAATTAGGAGCATTAAAATTTAAGTATAGGTACTGTATTTTTCCTTTAGTATGAAAATTAAAGGGTTCACGATGTGTAAAAGGATTACACATCATGTAATGCCCCAACTGTGTTTTTAAAAATAGGATGAATGGATATATGATTATTTTTGGCTCCCCTCTAGTTATGTCCCCCTCAACCACTGGATTTTCCAGGGGATCTTGAATAAGTACAACCCTTCCAGATCCAATATTTTTGAATTCGATCATCGTTTCAATTGTGGTGTGTTTACCGGGTAAGTGTTCTCCCTCATTATTCATTGGTATCCATTTCTCCTCTCATTGTTATTTAATGAATCATCTTGGAATTGATGGATTTATTACATTTGATGTTGTATCTAATTTCTAGGCTGAGTTTCTAGGTCTTCTACACCTTCTTTCTCATTGACTGGTGACATTGAGAGTGTTGAGTTTCAGGAAGAGGTGGGTGGTTTCATGCCTTTGTTAATGACATTATTCAACTCATTAAATGATGTAGGGATCTTAGTTCCATGAAATTCATAACGAATAAACTCTATAATTATGGAAATTTATTTTATATTAATTCTATATAGGTATTTTATATGATACAACATAAGTATAAAATATACCATTAAATTTATGTCCCACCCTTCATATAGTTTTAATGTTCTGTCATCACATAATTCAAAAAAAAAACATTTTTGTTCACTGATGTTTTGAGAATGATTAACCTTACCAATATAAACTTAAGGTTCTTTGGATCTGTTAAAAGTATTGACATTTTATCCTGCAAATCCAAATGCGTCATTTTTCAATCTTACAACTAAATTCTCTTGTAGTGGGTCACTTTTTTTGATTAATATTATTTTCATTGTTTTGAATTTACATATCAATTGATTCACCATTCCACATAAAACATACATATCACGTCAGAAACCATCTCAATATAAAATTCTCATATTCAAGATTTATGTTAAACCTTCATTTAAATTTATAATCTAATGACAAATTTTTTATTCTAATATCCAAGGATTGGTTTTCAATTTCATAATCTAAAAATTATTTCTAACCCTTAGCATACAATGGTGTGTTTCAAATTAAATTTATCCAGCTACTGTCAATAGAAATTTTATTTTTAACCTTATCCTTATACAATCCTATATCAAGATATACATTTTTTATAAAAAAAGGTACTATAAAAATTAAACACCACCCATATTCATCATTGACTAGGGTAGGGTTCTTTTCAACATAACATAAATTTAACATAATTTTGATTGATTTATTCATTAAAAGATGTATAAATTTACTTGTTTCCTTATAATTTGTTTCTATTAAAATCCTTTTCTCTATAGAAAGATTTTTCTCCAAAAGTTATAAAAACCCATGTTTGTTATATCTCTAAAAAGAACTATAAACTGTAATATCTAGTGACATTGTCACTTTTAGACTAGATTTTAAATTATTTCATTTAAAAATATATAATATATTCATGGTACCTGAATATTGATTTAAAATCTAATGAAAAAACCCATATATTGAACAAGATGATCCAAATAGAAAAGGATAAAATCCAAAGAATCACGCCAATCAAGAACAATGAAAGAAAAATCATTTAATCATGGCTTAGTAAGAATAATACCCAAGACCATTAACCATTAATTTTTATAAAATAGAACTATACCTATATGGAAAATAGAATAACCCTATGTACTATCCAATAGTAATGACTTTCACCATTTTCCTCAATATCCATCGAGGAAGAAAAATCAAAATAACACAAAACCTAGTTGAAAGGATGCAATATTCAACGACTAAAATCAAATGAATCAAAATAACAAATAAGAAATAATCAGAGAAATATAACCAAAAACATTTAAAACACCATTAAAAATGTCCCTTTTCCCCTTAGAAGAAAATTGATTTGAATGTATGGCTCAAAAAAAACTTCATAAATATATGTATACTATAAAAATGTTACCCCATTATTAACCATAAATTATATTTCTCTAATTTAAAAAACTAGAGAAAATAAATGTATAAAACTCCGCCTCAACATTAAAATATAGACATAATTTCATTATTAAATAATAAATGGTTATATGAAAATATTTTCAAATAAAATCCACAAGAAAAATAGTTTTTAAATCAATTTTTCTCCCAAATAATAAGGCAACATTGATACTTAAAACACCATCATTTGAAACTATAGATGTTATAAAATAATTTAGGGAAAAACCCAAAATAAATATAAAAATTCTCAAAAAAAATACAAAATAACCCCAAATAAATGTTTTAAAATTATTATAATCCAAACAAATGTTTTTCCCAAGTATAAATTTCATTTTGGATCTAAAACACTTTAATGAATTCACTAATTATATAAAATTATGCATCATTTTTAAACACCTATTGGAATATCCTCATAATAATCAAAGATATTCAATTCAAATGGCATAAATATCTCATATAATACAAAATAATACATCCTATATCAAATATAAAAAATCAAATAAACTCAAACCCCCTAAGAACCAAAATCTCAAAAATATGGAAAATTTACCACAATGCGTCATTTTGTAGGTTTTATTATAGACTAGGTAGTAGTCATTAATTCTCATATAGTAGAGGCTGCAACGGGGAAATGTATTATTTATGAGCTATTGTAAGGGGTGAAGGGAGTTATTTGGAGATGAATCAAGTGGGATCCAAGATTAGAGGCGAGCGGTGAGAGGGAAAGGGGTGCAGTAGTGGTGATATAAAAAAGGACCGAGGGAGAGTGGGTGATCTAGGGGAGAATGGGGGGAGTGGTGGAGTATTGAGGGGGGATGGGGCTCCATGGTTAGGGGAACTACGTGATCAATGGAGGGGGTGGCTCCTATGGGATAAGGTTGAGGGACAACGAGTGGAGATGGATAATGGATCATGATACACATGGGGTGGCAAGGGATTTAAGGATAGGGGTGGAAATTACTTGTGGTAGAGATAATTTATATGGATTGTGGGGTCTTAGAGACAGGGGGTTGCTGAGAAGGTGGGTTCAGTGAGAATGGGTATTAAAATTTTTTGTTTTTAAAATATTCAGTGTCGATTTAAATAAAAAACTCCTAGAATGTTAAAATAACAGAAATATTATTGCATTTACCTGAAACTACTACTGTTTTATAATTTTATTAATTATAATTTATTTAGAAATAATTTTAAAAAAATCTATAAATAAACTAGCACTATTTTTTTGTACTTTCAGTATATCTATCATCAACTTCATGGATCAACCACTAAAAAAAACAACTGATCATTCCATTAAATTTATGTTTTCATGCATTTTAAATAATTTTGTGAATGTTTGTTTTATATGAAATCATATAGAATAATTTAAAAGAAATAATAAATATATTGAATAAAGGTGTGATGACTATTTTTTATTTATTCCGGTTTAATATGTTGAACATAATAAAATGGTAACAAGAATCATAGATTGAACTATATTTCATTATACAGTTAAATAAAAGGACACAAAATACCTCAATGTTGATATTAATTTATAGATATCTCCCTCACTTAAAATTTCATGAACTGTACTTGGGTGATGCTTACATTCCATAGTTTTGTGTAAATATTTTTATTGTAGAATTATAATTTGAGTGGTGGGTTCACTTAATTAAAATTGTCACCATATAAGTAACCATAGCTATCATTCTATAGTTTTTGTTGCAAGTGTTGATAAAGTAAATGTTAAGGATTTATAGTAGGTCTAACTCCAATAAAAAATAAAAGATCAAAATTATATGTTATTTTATAACAAAAATCCTACAATATAACTCTCTATGTACGAGTAAATTTATGGATTATACTATGAGAAAAAGTTTTAATGTTCTGAACCACAATAATATTTAATAAATTTATTATTTTGAATCTTGAAGTTCATCACTACTAGTAATTGTGTTAAATATTTTGAGAGTTTTAAATTTTTTATAGAAAATGGTTTTAGACAGTATATATTCAAGTGAAATGAACTAATAAGATAAGAATTATTTTATAGAAAAAATGACAATCGATAAAACATAATCACTATTTTTAATATTGTATTACAAAAATGTCCTTAATGAAAATAATTTCAAAGAGTACATTAGGTTCTTTCACCCATTACTTTTAAATGAAAGGATGTTGTATTAATTGCAGACCCCAATACCCAATGAACAACCATAAAAAGAATGTGTGGGTTAAGAAAAATATTATAGAATTTTTTTTGATAAATAATTTGATGTGGTTATTTTAATTTTACCAAAAATACCTAGTGATTTTGGAATAAAAAATGTTGTAATTTATTGTTACAACATGTTTATTTTGATGTATATATAACCTAATTCCGATACAAATCACATTATTTTCTATAAATGTTTTATGTGGCTATCTGAGAAAATTAAAGGGTGTGAAATTTTTAAAACCAAATAATATTTTATGCTTTGGAAAATTCCATATTGTTTGATATGATATAGTGATATCATATTATATCCTCCTATGATAATCAGAGGGTATTATTTAGTTTTCTCATAAGGTAATGTTGTATTAAGAATCATTTATATGTTCTTTTTAACACTATATTATAGATTTTAGAACTAGTATATTAGGTTAAAAAACTCAGTTTCTCTTCCACACTTCCTAAAATTAATACAGGAAATAATTTGGTGAATGGAAATGTTATTTACCTTATAAAATAATATAGACAGATGTGTTTTATGAGTTGAATTTATTTTTTATTTACTCATTTGTTATCAATATATGATTAAATTTTTGAAGGCTCTATAATCTTCAATGGTAAATATATGAAAAGGCAAAGACCTATTAAATTGGCATCAAAGATGGTTACATACAAATATTTTTAATGTTTTTATAGCTTATCTAACTATAAAATGCTTACAATTAATTTTTTGATATTTATTAAAAATTTACTTAATAAATATATGTGAAATTGCATTATTATATCAACGAAAATATTAAGGATTTTTAGAAAATACCATATAATGTTGATACAATGTTTTCATATAACAATTATAATGTAGTTTATAATGTTTCTATAAATTATAAAATAAGGTAAAAATATAAAATAATATATATTGAACTATAAATTTTTTATAATTGTTAATGTAAACTGTTTTAATTAAAAATGAATTAGTTGTGAAAAAATTGGACGATAAATAACTACTTTGGATGATTGATATGATTATTGGTTAAACATATTAAATGTGTGATATTTTTACTATCAAAATTTTTTGAAAATAAGTTTTGAAATATAAACATATTATAAAAAAATAATATATTTAATGAAATTCCATCGAAATGGACTATTGGAATTTTTCGTATCAGAAATAAATATAATGTTATTAAATTGATATAATTTTGGAATGCCCATAATGCATGAATAAATTAAAAAGTTTTAAAATTGTTATATTTCTAAATTTTTAGTAAATTAGTATCTTAGGTAATCTTCAACAAAACATTCATTTATTAAGTATTATTCCTTGATTTATCCATAAATTGAAATATTATACAACATATGGATATACAAATTAGTTTAATGTGTTAATATTCTTCAATAAATTTTCATACATACATTTAAGGAGTTACCTGCAATGTATGATAATTGATTTATAATTATTCTACCTTAAAATTTGAATGTACTTGGTTTTGAACACCAGGTAAGAAGTTAATTATTGATTTCATAGATTAGGTGTTAAGATAATAGTGGAATATGGGTATTTATTGAGTAAAGAACAATGTGTATTGGGATCATATATTAGACTGCTCATTGGCTTGAGATATTTACATATATCTAGGAAATTGAGAGTTTAATACTTCTCACAAGATACTTACTATTGTGAATATTTTTTGGTTCCATTTATTTTAAGACATTCCATGAATGTGTATCCTATTTTTTACTACTAGGATTCATTTTAAAGTCTACAAATATTACTTGGAATATATTTTCTGTTATGAAAAAAATTGATGAGAAGTGAAAATAGTTACACATCAATATGGCCATAATATATTGATTTAGATGAAGTAATAGAGAATGAAAACTAAATCATAAAAATAATGAATACCAATAACGGGAATACTTTAGGTAAGATGAAGGAATTTTCAAATATCTAATTGAATAAAATGTGTTAGATACCTTCAAAAAATAACTTTTTAAGACCTATATCATTTAGTACTTGTGAGAAAAAACATTAGCTTCCCTTGAATTGTTATGATTAATGAAATATGGTTATATGTAACACTTGATGTTTTGTGAGTATATATTATGTGATAAATGTTTTATAATTAAATAGAAAATCATAACTATTAAGATACTATAAGATTAGAGTTTAGTGAATCCATGTGATGGATTTGGATATATATTATCTAATTAACTATTGAAGAGGCATATTTTATATGACTCCAAAATTTTTCTAATATATATATTTATGACCTATGTTATGAGATATGTTGGGATGATTCATGTTGAAATATATATATTAACCCATTAATGTATATGATATAAACATAAATGGGGTATTCATTTTAGTTGGATAAAATTTAATAAAACCCCTTATTAAATGAATATAAAATATGGTTATAATATCAAAAAAGATTATAATGTTGATGAAGTTGAATCCTCATCATCAATCATGAATTTGAGTAAGATCATTTAGAATGAAATTTTTAATTTAATATTCTTCCTAAACCGACACACAATCATTATAACCATTATTTTGTATGATTTAAATGAATAATGTTTATAGATACCCCTTACAATGTAGATGAATAGGAAATCCATTCAATAAATTAATTTATATGCTTATAATATTCATTTGATAGATTCATTGGATGTCGCAACATAATTTTGTTATCCACGTATCTAATGTTTTAAAAAAACACAATAACATGGATGTGTTAAAGGTGATATACTAAATGGAAACACCATATCTTGAATCATTGATGCATGAATGGTATTGGTTTTTAAAGGGATTCCTTAAATCAAATATAAAAAAAGGAATTTTAGTATTTGATAGTATACTCAATAAGATTTGGTATGATAATAACGTTGTTATAATGAATATTTCGTTAAATTTTTACTATGGATTTGAAATTAATTTAATTATCATTGTTTTAATTGATATAATAATTTCAATGAGATCAATTAAAATTTTATCTTGTTTCCAATGATATTAAGGAATAATTGAATATGATAATAAAATTATAGGTCTTATTAATTTATTGAAAATACAAGAGGGTAAAAACTTAATAATTTAAAAGAAAAGTGTATTAGAGGGACTAATAGTATTTCTATAAGTATATAGAAAAAATATAAGAAACCTAATGTTGGTTTGATGAATAAATTTTATTGATTCAAAAAAATATGGAATTTTATAAAACAAATTAATGTGTTCTTGAAACTCCATGGATTTTATATTTAAAGTATTTAGGTTATAGAAATTGATTCTTATTAATATTAATGTGATACCAAATGTAATTTTTTCAATTTTTCAAAAATATATAGAAGTTAAAAATTATGGAATGAATTCATTGAGCCTAATTATTTTATACAATAGAGTATAAAGAGTTTCCATTAGGAATATTTATCATGTAATGGAAAATTAATAGGTAAAATAGATTTATTTGATGTGCAAAGAAAAATTATTTTTTAGAATGATATTTTCTTACGAAAATTAGATTACACACATGTATTGTAATTAACCACCCATTTATGTTAGAGTTTTATGAATAAAGTATTATTTAAGAATTATTAACTTGTTGGCACCAAATAAACACATTTTTTCAACCCATACCACAAGATCAACAATCTGATTGGACTAATCCCCCTTTAACAGGTCTAGAAGAGACTCCGACCTACCTCGAAAAGGCCCTGCATGAAGCCCTCCACGCAGCAGACATCGGGTCCCTAGGGACGGTTTTGCGAGTGACTCTATGGTTCCCTTTCCTAATGAGAGTCTGAGCCGGAAGTGTCCCATCCGCGGTGTCAGGTCCTGCGCGAGGCTCCCAGTGTCGGCCCCATCTGCCAAGAACTGCGTGTTGTCTCACCCTTCTACAAGGCCCTCTGTGAGTTGATGAACTGATGCCTTTCTGCGGCGCCAAGCGGCACCGTGGTGAGATCAGTGCCCCCATATCCAGGGTTTTTCTATAAATAGAAGGCACACCCCTCTCCCAAAACATTTCCACTATGACCTTTCACCTTTTTGTTTCATATATACCTTTTCAAAGCCTTCACATGGATTTCAAAATGTACTGGGCCTTTGCTAGCAGTTTCCCTTCGCATCCTTTTCATCCTCCGCCTATGAGGGAGATGCCATTCATGAAAGCTCATTCCCATACTAGAGGAAGGATCCTCTTTAGGGTGCTTGAGGATTCGCGAAGCGTATTTTATTCGCAAAATTTTCCCATCACTAAGAGGTCTTTGCTATGGCAGGGCACTACTCCCTTTACTATAGAACTTCTCAAAGCTTTGGCCTTTCACAAAGTCTCCCCCATTTGTGTAGTGTTTTACCTTCACGAATCCCCACTTCTCCTAGTGGTCCTTTCCCTTCACGAGGTGCAACTTCTTTTCCAAGACCAGTCACTTCGCGAAGATTAGACTCTTTGTGAAGACCAGCCTCTTCATGAATCCCATCGTCTTGGAAAGTAACATCCTTCTAAGTCCAAATTCATTACACACCCCTTTCTCGTATTGCCCTCCAGGCTAGTACGAAGCGACTTTAATGTCCCCTGGGTGGTGGTACTCATTGTGTTGATTTTCCTCATGCTTATTTACATAGGCATGCTAACGGCTATTGCTTCTTCGCATAGCCACACTAACATGGGCTCTTAATTGGATCAATCCATGACACCCCCTCACTAAGGCATTCCATGTGCCTTCCCATCAAAAACTGTTAAAGAATTCTAGTCATGTACGTCCTAGGGGTGCGGAGTGAACCTGCCTCATTTGAGATGCAGGACGTTAAACTAAAAAGCGTCATCTTCCTCAACACATGACGTTAACCAATTGCCTCTCCCCATACCTTCTACACGGGGAGACCCATCTCAAACATTCTCTATGCTCGGTTATCTTCACAGGAGTGATATCTTTTTCACATGGAATAAGAACCTTTTTTCGGAGAAACGTCTATCCGTGGGGAAGGGAAACCATCTTTGTGTAAGCCCTTAGTTTTCTCACATGAAGTAGTACCCTTACTCCTCTTTTATTCTTCCATGATAAGGACCAAAGTGGGGGATGGGCACCAGAAATCATCATCATCCCTTCCCTCTCCCTCTGGGTGTTGTCACCGTCGGGCCTCCATCCTGAAGAAAGTCCCAATCTCCATCTCCCTAGGCTTAGAACTAGGAGTAAGAACCTGGTTCTTTTCTGGGATTCTAACCATGTGTACACCCCCTATTTCCTCTTTGGGACTCTAACCACATGTAATCCCTAATCTACTTCCCATGGATGCACCATCCATGTCATGATCATCAAGCATTTGTGGCCTCTCTTTTATCACACCGAGCATGACTCACTTGTGCATAGAGTAAGAATTGTCCTTGGAATCCTCTTCAGGCCTCCCTAAAGTGTAAACCCTTTTCCTTGCCAAACATCGTCGACTTTTATACTTTCCAAGGCATGGTACATAGGGAGCCTCTCTGAGGATCAAACCCAACACCTATGTGTTTCTCCCCCCTTCACATTGATTCACCAAAACCTCCTCCAAACTATGTGTTCATTGTTCCTTTTCAAGGAAATGTATGTAGGAAGCCTCCCTGAGTTTCAATCCTAACACCTATTGGTCCCGACTCCCTTCATGTCGGTTCACCAACACCTCCACCGTACTACATGGAGTTTGATCCTTTCCAAGTCAAGGTATTTAAAATCCTCCTTGAGGTTCAAGCCCAACACCTATTGTTCTGAGCCCCCATCACGTCGGTTCAACAACACCTCTGCCGAACTACATGTACAGTGATCCTTATGAAGTCATTGTACATAGGAAGCCTCTTTGAGGTTCACACCCAATACCTATTGTTCCCGACCCCCTTCACGTTAGTTCACCAACACCTACGCCAAACTACATAGACTCTGATCCTTGCCAAGCCAAGGTATGTAGGAAGCCTCCCTGAGGTTTAAGCCCAACACCTATTGGTCTTGGCCCCCTTCACATTGGTTCACCAACACCTCCGCCGAACTATATGGACATTGGTCCTAGAGATGGAAAGGTATGTAGGAAGCCTTCCTGAGGTTCAATCCCAACATATATTGGTTCTATCCCCCTTCAAATCAGTTCACCAAAAACTCTACCAAACTATGTAGACATTGATCCATGCCAAGGCAAGGTACATAGTAAGCCTCCCTAAGGTTCAAGTACAACAACCATTGGTCCGGACCCCCTTCATGTCAGTACACCAACACCTCTTCCAAACTACACATACATTGATCATTTACAAGGAAAGGTACACAAGACGCCTCCGTGAGGTTCTAGACCGACACACCCATCGGTCCCGACCACTTCACATCAGACCACCATTGTCCCGCATGACGTTAAATTGTACGCCCCCTTTTTTCCTACAAGACTATAAACAGTACCCATTCAAACTATATGGTATTATATCCTTATCTCCAATAAAAGGTACATAGGAAGCCTCCTTGAGTTTCAACACCAATCAGCAGTAATCCATTGTGATACCCAATTGAAGGTAAGTCGTTGTACACTAATCAACAGTAAGTCGTTGTCAACCCCATCTAGTGGTAATCCCTTGCGATCCCCCTCCAATGGTAATCCATTGCGATCCTCATCCAACATTAAGCCATTGTGATCCCCATCCAGCGTTAATCCATTATGATCCCTATCCAATGGTAAGTCATTGTCAACCCCATCCAGTGGTAAGCCCATGTGATCCCCCTCCAATGGTAATCCATTGCGATCCTCATCCAGCGGTAAGCCATTGTGATCCCTATCTAGCATTAAGCCATTACGATCACCATCTAATGGAAAACTTTTGTGATCCCCAACGTAAGATAAGCCATTTTGATCCCCATCCAGTGGTAATTTTTTGTTTTCTATTTCATTGGGACCCACATCCTTGGTCCGTCCCAGTGGCGTCAGACCATCCTTGGGCTTCTGACCATGTGTAATCCCTAGTATATCATCAATTCGTTGTCCTCTACATACACCTCGACTCCATTCCCCCATTTTGAACTATGTTGACTTTGACTCCCTTCCACGGGGATATGTAGGAAGCCTATCTAGGGATTAATACCACTATCACTATCACCCTCGTGTCAGCTCCATCCCATTCCCCATCCACTCTCAACAATCAAAATCCATCATAATTCTTACTTGAGAAGCCACATCCCTGTGATATAATTCCATTCACCTACTCACTATTCCAAACGGCAACTAGGTAACTAACCATTCGTTAGCCATAGAATCAGGGTTCCCTCTAGTGGTTGAACCCATCTGATTCACTCCCATTAGTGTTCTAATCAGTCCAATCTAGATGAGTTAGACGTTAAACCTGCGGCATACCCTATGTTAAACCTGGGTAACTGAGAAAAATCTCAGACAAATGCATATGTAATATATTTCCCCGTATTCACCATGGGATGCCTCAGGATTCCATACCCACATGAAGCCCTATAATAAGGGGAAGAAACCTTGATGTTCTATTTCTTTATCATCTAGACACGCCGGTGATGTCCAACGTCACTACTCCCTCGACCGAAGGTTTTTACCCTAACCGAACACCTTTGAATGTCCCGACAGAAGCAACATAATTAACCATATTCCATGATGATATGGCAGCGGGAAGAGTACCAAGAACAATGTCTTAATTAATAAGGGAGACCCAGACTAGGTAACGAGTTCCAAGGATGAATCTATGGAAGTAGGAACAAAAATCCCATTATCCTATTTCGATCAAGGAGAAAACATAAATGAACAGGCGATGGATGTGGCTCACCTTTGGAAAACGGGAATGCAGGGAATTAGTCAACGTGCCCCCATCCTCCAAAATAGACAAAGACACATGCCACCAAGAAATCATCTAAAATAGAAATGGTTAACCCAACACGAATTTCTTCTTTTCAATGTGGAGAATAGTATCATTTGAGAAATCTATAGACTAGAAGGTCACCAGATAGAGTTATCTGGTGCTAGATCCCTCCAAGAAAATAGTGGTCCTGGTGTGAAACTCACCAGATATTGGAAAAGTGGACCATTGGACATCTCTGTATGTGGTATGGATCCATATTACCATCAATGGGAGACATAATGGCACTAGGGTACTCGACGTCGATTTCCTAGTTTTATCACTAAGGGTTTTATCTCCCTGCATTTCTGGACTCAAGCTGCAACAACATGAAATCAATCACCTCCAATCCACCGACGCAGGGGAAAGGTAAATGTCAACGTGGAAACCCCGTGTGGATCCACCGCTTCTGAAATAGTCTCTACGTCTATAACTACTAGTCTACCATGCCACATCTCCCCATCTAAATTCGTTCAGCGAAGGGTGATAAACAACCACATCTGCCGATATGAGGATGAGGGGACTATCCTGACTTGGGATATAGCTCTCTATGATTTCGAGGAATCTTCGCCTCAATGCCACCACCACCCCCAAGGGCCGCATAAAGAGCCACTGCTCCCCACATTGATGAACAAACGTTTTGGGATCCTCTCCCAAGAACACTTCGAGGACTCCCACCCCTACGCCAATGAGGTGGGTGATGTCTGGGCCAGCTCGGCTGGGATCCCATTCTAGGGGCCCCCATGGAGGGCCCCCACTGGGCTACGCCATAACCACCACCCGACCCCACGAATTTAGGATTAGGTAAGCTATGCGCCTGCACCACCGAACCATGTTCGGTTGACCCGACACCAGCATTGGGCACAAGCCGAGGAGGACGCTCGCTGAGGGTTGTCAATGTCAGAAACTATTGTTTCTCATGCCACCAACAACATATCGAATTAGTCCCTTATTGATGTAGAGAAGGGTACGCATATACCCCAGCCGGATCGAGGCAAAACTGCCCAATGGGAAGGATTTGTCGAATCTCATAGTTTTTGGCATAGGTAACACCAGCCACATGCTGATCTTCTAAAGCGACACCATGTAAGAAGGTCCTCCCTGTACTGCCACCATTGAGAATGTAGGTCCTCCATGATTCAAATCTCGACATGGATGTTTTCCATGTTCCACCTTCAATACAAATGAGGTTCCTCCCCAAATAGTGACACTCTGTATGGAAGCCTCTTCCATGCTCAATACATTGGGTATGGAGTCGTTCCACCGACCACAGGCCTCCGACATTGAGATGTTACACATCTGGTAAATCTCTAGTGTGGGGGACTTCCCCATGTACTAATAGCAGCCGAAAATGGTACTCCTCATTCTAGCAATCATATTAGTGAAGGTCAACCTCGCTTAATCCGCACCCAACTTAGAGGTCATACCCGTGTTTAGTGTGACTAGTATGAGGACCCTGCTCTTATTGACGCTGCATGGGGAAATAATCATAGAGGCCCTACCCATGCTCCAACCCCTCCAACACATCCCGCAGAGATCCTCTTTACACATCAGCTAGTGAACACATAGGTCCTCCCTGAGTTCCTTTTGATATTTATCCAGGTGTTCCTTGCACCCCAAATCGTTCAGGAAGAATTCTTCTCTGCCCAAGTACCAGTCCGGACAAAGGTCCTCCTCGTACCCAAAATCTACCATTTCCGGAAGAACCATCCTAGTGTAAGAGAGAAGGTCGTCGCTTCTATAAAAGTAATTCCATGAATATTTAGATCGAGATTAAACCTGCCTACTTGTCATATTCTGAGGTATAATACAACTCAAAAATAAAACCCTCATCTCGTTCCTCTGTGTTAATGGTCAGGGATTGAATGAGGCACATATGCCTCGTACTTACAGAATGTAAGGTCCACCTGATCTTTACCTCCCTCTACAGATACATCCATATGGAAAATGATTTGGTGTCTCTCCTGGTTCTGGCCATGTAATCGCCACCATCATCACCAGGAGAATTCTCTCCCTCAACTGGAGATCACATTGAGTTATTCTAGGGACTGATGGCAAACAAACAACAGTATGGTCCACCACTAGAATTCGCTGTCTCTATTCCAAAAACTGCGATCACCAGCCCGTCATATTGCGATGTGGTGGCCATGTCATTACACTCTTTAGATGATAGCCTGAGATGTGGTGTTTTTTCATCCCTCTCACCATATTATCCACTGTGCAGTCTACCATCTTAGAGGTCTACTTCAGTACTGCTACTGGTCCCCCAACAACATCCAGTTGATGAGTGGGGCAACAATGGGCCAAACCATGATTCTGGACCGAGGATCTTGTGGGAAATTCTTATGGTAGACTATTTCCTAGAAATATTTTTTCCAGTCTCATCACCAAATGTCAGGGCACCGTAGTCGCTCACCTAGGAGTAATTTCAATGATTTCTCCAGACCCTATGGGCGACACATATCCTTCATTGTCATCAATGTGTGGCTAACTCCATAATCCAATAAAATTTCGAAGACATCAGCCAACAATGTTGTCTAGATGATCTAGTTGCACCCCCACGACCCAGTGCCCTGAGTCACTAGGCCACTATAGGTCCCTCCAACAATGATGCATCTAAATAATTAATGTACTCTACATGATTATTGAGGAGGATTCCCCCCACGTTCAGGTCCATGGCTGGGGGATGTATGCTTCCCTTCACATCAGTTCCATCTGGTGCCTGCCCAACATTCCAGGAAATATCATGAATATGACTCCAGGAATAGTTGCGGTTAACATGGAAAATCTATAAATGGAAGAGACGAAAATAGAACTTTTTGGGAAAAAAATACCACCAGGGGAGTGCCACAAATTTTTTATCCATCTGTATGGTTTACAAACCATCATAGAAATCTATTAGGACATCTCATACCCATCGAGGCATTGGACCTCAACCAAAATCTCAACAAGGGTACGAAGCACCTCAGAGTGGCCAAACCCTCCGACCCATCTAGCTCAGTACAAATGATGGGGGATGATATAAAGATAGCTATGTTTCTTTAATAACTTGTAGAACAAATGAATATGGTCATTGACTTCCATGGTGAGCATGTCACGGAGTGACGACCATACTACGGTGATCCTCAGCTGGGGTTGTAGGGGCAGGCACAACTTCCCCCAGAGAATTTCCTCTAGGTGACTCTGACCATCCTGCCCATGCAAACAGGGTTGAGGTGGGAACTTATGTCAAGAGGGTGTGGTATGTGTATCTAAATCAACCTGAGATATGTGACAACCCCCGAGACCCAGCTGAGGTTCTTCATGATACACTAAAATTCATTCTACCTACGGATCCATGAGCTGATGGTCCAGCTTATCATGTTGAAGAACCCTCCAATACACTGGTGGTTAGGGATCGCCGTCAAGATAGGAACCCCCCACCTAGATGATCCCATGGTGGTGCTCATTTCCCACATCACGTCATTGTAGACGTGAAAAGTGTCTATCTCGCCTGATAGAAAGATTTATCTAGCTTGGGTGGATGATATGACATAAACCTCTAGTTTTTTAAATCCCCCCATCTCTCTATTTAATGGGATGGGAGACCCACTGCCGCATCTGTACCATTTCATTTAAAGGCGTGGACCCATGTTCGGAACTCTGGCACATCATGAGTCCACCAAACTATGATGCTTCACATAGACATTGGAAGGGCCTGCATTTTTTGGGTACAACCAGCTACCCTTCAGATCAGTAGATTTCTGGGAAGATCTTTGTAGGCAATTTATTTATGAGTTAGGTTCCACCACTCGAAAGACGATTATTTCGGACCTCTCTATGTGAATGAAGTGTCCTGATGCCCATGTAGTGAACATTGTCACCCGGTTCAAAGGGCTCACAAACTCCCTTGACATGCCACTGACTCAGGAGAAACTACTAATGATGTGTGTGAGGAATGTACCGATGGATTTGGTTCCCTCTCTGATAACCTTGAACTACCTTGGGGTATTCCAGCACTTCTCTAATAAGGCCTACCTCTTAGAGTAATCTTTCAAACAGTCCAAGAAGGCACGCATGTTGCCTCTTGTAATTCTTGCGAGAAAAGCACCATGGATGATCCTGCTGTAGTGGAACAATTAGAGGCTCCCAGGAAAATAGAGTTCTACCAGTGGATCCACCTCCACAGCCTCACAAATTCCCTCCACATCAGGTGTAGCCTCTGGCCTAGTAGTATCCACATCAGAACTAGTAGGCGCCACCGCACAATGCACCACCACTTCCAAAGAGAGATTACCAGGCTCTTCCTCCTTGAAAGGCACATACAACTCCTTATCATGGTCAGGATCCCAGAGCCCACTACTATATAAGAGAAACTGGACAAACACGTTTAATGATTATTAGGTCCCTGGCTATTTCTGATGTTATTTTTAATAGGGGATTGTACATTTTCTTTAATGATGGATGCTAAAAGAGGCGAGTATCATAGATCACCCCAATTACTGCCCCTATCACCGGATCCTAGTGAACAGACTTAAATAGTTCTATGTATTTAACAACTAGATTCACGACCATGTCGATAACGACAAAGTCATGTTTGTCCCATCTCCAGAACATGTGGAATTTTTATTCATGAATCCATATAGTAGCAATGGAATCCAAGGCGAGTGGAATCGTGTTTCTATCCACAGGTCCAAGAATTTTGATGACTGGATGGCTTGTAAGGCAGTCAGCCATGCCCATGGTATTATTCATGCCCATCTGAATCAACCCAAACCTTCATAAGACATTGTATCACCAGCAACTATTACCTCTGCCTCAACGGATCAGCAGCTATTTCCCCAAAAAAAACAATCATTGATGACACAATAAAATACAATCCACCCCACTGATGTTGTCTTCATCCTGTACACTCGGAGACTTCATTCCCTCATAGGTGTATATTCTTCACAAAATTCATCCAGTAGTGGATGAATCGTCAAGTGACAATCAATGGTGTGCCTCATTTAACACTATAGAGCTAGTAAACTCCTACATGATTTCTCATAGCGAGGAGCACCAGGAGGATCCTCCAAACATTTCTAGCCATCGACATCGTCAAAAAATTCCTGGCTATATGATTCATTGGTGTGCCTTGGTCATTATTTCTAGCTAGGATGTACATGCTGACGATATCAGGCAGTAGACCAAGTGCATAGCTCAGCACATGCAACCTTCTCATCTAGTGTCATCGGATCCACCTTCACCCTCATTTGTGTTGCATGGTCAGGTAGAGCCACCTGGACAACATAATGATCTACCACACTCTGATACAGGCCAGTCTTAGTCATTTTTCCTTCATCTATTAGTCACCCCACATGCTTCGACTAGTGAGCAGTGCGATATTCCCAGCGCCAATCAGTCGTCGGCCCAGCTGGTAATGCCCACCATACCTCATATAACAGAGTGACCTCATATAAGCATAAACACACACCTGGCACAGAAGTATGATATCCTCAATCATCTTACCACTATTCTATAATTTATTTCCTTCCTTGCGGACCTTCACCTCTCAAAAGATATGCGTGAGGCCCTCACCGAGGCCTTAAGAAGCCCCCACTTGTTCAAGAGGGAGGTAGCAGTTGTAGAAGCCTTCCATGCTGAAGAGGATAAGCATGATGAATGAAAAACCATAATCTATTTATCTGTATAAGATGAAGGCTCTCCCATAAATGGGAATATTTTCACACTAAACATCACCAGCTAATTTAATGGCGTGGAGGTTCGTCATAGTCTTGTCGACACCAGATCAAGGATCAACCTAATCTGGACTAGGACACTCTAAAAACTGGGGTTGTCCAAGGATGCTCTAAGTCACTCTGACATAATAATTCAATGTTTTGATAGGACGGAACATACACCATTCGTCAAGATCTTCCTGAATACCCAGTTCAGTGGCCTAGTTGATAGCACTGAGTTCATGGTTTTTTCACAGGACACTACCTACAACACATTGATGGGTAGGTTGTGGCTCCACTTGCATTTATCAGTTCCTTCATCGTATCATCAGTTCCTAAAGTACTTCTTTAATGGTCGAGTTGGAATACATAATGGTGATATGTCTCACTTTTCCTATTTTAAATCCATATTTTTGGATGCTGACTATTACAAGAGAAAGGACAAGTAGATTCAGGATAATGAGGTTGAGCATTATACTACTACGACTGACCCATAGAGATATCTAGATGATTCTTACATCATTACAATCCTCCAATTAGAGGCTACAACCATGGACATGGTACAATGCTTCATTGTTTATGGAATGAGGGGTGAGAACAATCCCAAGTCTATGTGATGCCGATAGACCACCTTATATTCCTACATGTATCAGGCTCAGGTAATCTCATAGCCCCCTACTCCCATAAGATATTGAGATGTCCACCCCATGGAAATGAAAATAGGTCATGTTTCTTGTGTTTTCATGCTCGGATAAACCGAATAAAGAAAAGTGCCACTATTTCATTGATATAATCAAGCATGGTCCCTTCAGCTAAAGACCAAATGGGATCTGATCGACACCCTTCATTGCTATGGTTTCGACAACACAAGAGTCCCCTAATGCAGTGTCCACCACCGCTCAGGCTAGTACCAGCCTCCCATTGGGATCTATTGAATCAAGGGAAACTCTTTCAGCTGAGGATACCTCCTTCATAAGTGAAGAAGAGAATTTTTAGGATGGTCCTCCCATCTTTGAAGAGGGAATCTCCACCATGGTCGATGAATTGGTACAGGTGAACCTCAATAGTAAGGAGGACCGAAAATCCCCATTGATCGATGCCCCTATGACCCTCGAAAAAGAAATAGAAGTACGTGGACTTCCTCAAATAGCACCGTGATGTATTTTCCTATAGTTATGACATGATTCCAGGACTATATCCTCAAGTAGCCATCCACCACCTTGGTATCCCAAAAAATCACCACAGGTTTAAGCATCCTCCTAGAAAGATTCACCCATCTAATGGTTCCATGGTCATGGTAGAAGTCCATAAGCTCATCAGAGCCAATTTTTTCAAGGATGTCCTGTACTGAAAATTGATATCCAATAATGTGCTAGTCAGAAAAATAATGGAATGTTATAAGTCCTTATCAAATTCCGAGATCTCATCCTTCATTGCCTAAATGATTATTTTTCTCGTCCTGTGTTGCAATTTTTTATTGATGCTACAGCTAGGTTCCACGCTATATCTTTCATGGATGGGTACATAGGGTATAACCAAATCCAAATGGCTCTCGAGGATGATGAGTCTACTAATATTAGGGAACTAGAATGTAATTTCTGTTACCATTTCATTCCCTTCTGTATAAATAATGATAGATCCACCTATCAATAGACTATGAATCACATATTTAAGATGATCCTCAGGACTCTAGGAGAATGCAACATGTACGGTCTAGTGGTCAAATCTCACCAGTGTCTAGACCATCTCAATGACCTTGAGAAATTGTTTGGCTTCTTTCATTCCCACCACCTAAAGATGAATCCATTGAAGTGTGCCTTTGGGGTCACATCAAGAATGTTTCTTGGATTCATTGTCAAGTACAGGGGCATTGAAATCAAACCAGAAAAGATCAAGACCATCAGCTAGATGTCTCCCACAATAAACATTCAGGAGATTCGAGGTTTCCAAGGTTATGTACCTACATACTCAAATTCATCGAAAATATGGCTGGAATGTGTAAGCCCATTTCTCGGCTCATAAAGAAAGGAAATTTCTATGAGTGGGATGAATAATGTCAAACTACTTTTGAGGAAATCATGCCATAACTTCTGCAGCCTTCAGTCTTGATGCCACCTATCTCCAGAAAGCTACTGGTCATTGATGTGACTACCCTGGAATGATCTCTTAGATCCCTTCTCACCAAGAAGAATAATGAGGGAACTAAGAATAACATTTACTATCTCAGACACATGCACCTTGATATGCAGACTAGATACTCCTCTATCGAGAAGAGTAGCATCGCACTGGTAATCATAGTAACGAAATTGTGACATTACTTGTAGCACTATAAGGTATAGTTGGTTTTCCATGTGGAACTACTGAATTAAATTGTCACATACATGAATTATTTAAATGTTAAATTCAATTTAATTTCCATTCATGCTATGTTTTGAGGTTCTTCCAAGCTTTTATGGAGGAATGGGTGATCTTTCATGAATTGGGCCAAACTGTGAGCCCAATTCCTGATTTATAATTAAATTTTTATTCCTTTATAAATCCTTTATTTTTAAATATTTTTCATCCTTTAAAATTCCTAATTGGAATCCCCTGACCTAGTAACACCACAATATTAATTTGGACCATTTAGGAATCCATAATCATGGTGGATATGGGTTTTTATTTAAGGGATTGAGCCTGCCTAAAAGCCCATTTTCTGAATTAAAAATAAATTTTTAATTCTTCAACATTGCCTTAAATATTTGCGTTTTTTCGGTGATTCCAACTATCACCCAAGACCACTTACATAAAATGCGCCCCCATTCCCTGATCCTACTATTTGGAGCTAAATAGAGTTGCAAAAGTGGTTGAAACATCTCTGGATTTCAGAAATCACCCAGATTTGGAGAGGTAAATTTATACTTTCACAACTCCTTCTATTTTTACTCTATTTCCCCCATTCCAGTTCTTACATGATCTATTATTACTTTTTTGAACCTCCCATCAATGGTTGGATTTTTTCAAATTCAGATACTTGTGGACTTTGGGTCGTTTTCTTCAATATTGTTTTAGGTAACTGTTTCTCTCTTTAATTCCTCCCTTCTCCTTAGGAGTTCAACCCTATTTCATGAATTTATAGAATGTCAAGAAGTTAGGCTTAGAAATTAGGGTTTTATTTGGTGTATTGTTGGTCAAATATTGTGTTCTAGGGCTGGATTTATCTTCCTTGTGGTGCGGCGGTGGTGCGGTTGATGTTTTGCACCATGTTTTGAGGGATTCGACACATTCGGAAGGTGGTTCCATGTGTAAGAAATTATTGATGAGTTATCTTGAGGTATTTATTCATTTTTCATATTCCTCATATGTTAGGTTTGGTTCAAAACTGTTTATGATTAATTTGAATAAGTGTTTAATTTTATAGTTTCATTTTAACTTGAAATTGGGTGTTTTTCTTGTGTAACTCATGGGGTATTATTTGGGTGTATTTTATAACATATAGAATTGGTTTACTAAATATTTTATGGCCTGAAAATTCTGGTTTGATATTGTATTAGTGTCATGTGGGCCAAATAAGAGGGTCTTTTAATAGGTTTTCGGTGTAAAACATTGTTATACTTCTTGAGAGTATTTTATGAAAATGTGTGTTTTCATTTGGATCATTTGTAGTATTATTCAAGGTAATTTTATAAAACTTGAATGTGGATTTTTAAATGTATCTAGGAATTCCAATTATGTTTTGGATAGGAATTGTTATGGTTTTTTGTCTTAAATTGGGGTTTTGAAATGAGTTTGTGTGCTAGAAAGATTTACAACACTTGGGTTCTTTTTAAGAAAATTGTAAATGTTTTAGTTGGTTAAACAAAGTGGGAAAAGGGTGCATATGTACTGTTTGGTATGTGTGTTCACCTATAATGGTGTTTTGAAAGGTGAAGTGATGTTTTAAGATGGAAAACATTTTTATAATGTTTTGTAAATTTCTAAAATGTTTTATTAAATTGTGATGTTGGAGTGAAATTTGATTTTGGGCTGTTTCGTTTAAGTTTGGTGATAAAATGATTTTGAAGGTAAAAAGGGTATTATGTAACAAGTGAGTGGGCTGTTATGAGTTTTTTAATATCTTGTAATGGTTTTATAAAGTTGTTTAATGGATTTTTGGAAGTGTTAAATAAATGTGAAAAGTGTTGTGGGCTATTTTGGTGTGAGTAGGATTTCAAAATCTATTTGAATGAAAAGTGGACTTTTGTGACTTGTGTTGTGTACTTGTGGGATATTTAGTGAATTTATGATATGGAAATGATATTTTTCATGTGAAAAGTATATCCATTGACTTGTTGAACTTGTTTGAGCACAAATGGAAAACCGGGGTGTCTAAGTGGGTGGGTGTGTACTAGTATACTAGTGAATCCATGGGGTTTGAACTCAGTTTCACTTAGCAAGATTGATGCTTACAACTCAAAATAAACAATGATGATGATGATGATTGGGGACCACTAGGTTATGGGTATGTTCCCTACTAGTGGCTCCTGCACGAGAATAGATATTTGTGATGGTTACTCTCACTGAGATACAAGGTACCTGGGACCCACAACTAGCTAGTGCATAGGGGTTATTTCCCATTTCTTGTGCTCACTAGATATTTTGTGCTTACCTTCGTCATACAGTATGAGTGGATGGAAAATTTAGTATCTTTGGAATTCATTTTAAAAGTGATTATTCTTTAAATTATCCCACTTGAAAACTGTTTCTATTTAATGTTGCATCTTTTAGAAATTGTATCTAGCATTCCATATTTTTTGAAAACATTCATGATTTTTGTCTTTAAATGTTTATAACATGGAATCTCTTTGTGGTGGTATCTTACTGGTCATTGCCTCACACCCTACTTACACCCTTGGGAGTAAGTAGAATTGGTTATTTTTGTTATCGGAGGTGGGCACAGTTTTTAGTGCCAGTGGTTTGGGTTTTTAGCAGGTCCTTGGAGGTGAAGTCTTATGTGGATGGCTTGAGGGAGGTTCCTATTGCAATGTGGAGGTTCTTGGGCTGTCCTTATTTTCTTTTGTAACTTTGTAATGGTCTTTAAACATAGTTTTAACTTATGTAATTCAGTTCTTAAATTTTATAAAAGACGGTTTTAGTGGAAAAATCCATATTTTTTTTATTGAGTTTGTTTGTTGTTTAATGTTTATAAAATTGGGAAAATCATTCCCAATTATCTTTATATGATAACTGGGCACTTGTGCCAGCCCATGGGGATTGGGAATGCCCTTCGGGCCTTGTCACGGGCTTGGTTTGGGGCTGGGTTTGGTGGTGACCAAATTCGGTTCATGACATACATCCTGAACCATGCCGTGCTAAAAGTTCATCTAGCTCGGTGGGTAGTGATTCTCTAGCTGTTCGACATCGGGTAAATTCTTCAGAAGGTTATCATGGAAAAAGCATTGGAATATTTCCTCACTGCCCATCCAGCTCTTGAGGACTAGTCTTTGGACTCTGAATTTCCTAGTGAGGAAATCCTCTCAGTATACCAAGCCATTCCATGATGGAAAATTCAATTTGATGGTGCCTCCCGGATCCCTACCAGTAGAAGGGTCAATGATCCCAGGATCAATAGAGTAGGCCTGGGTGTCGTATTCATCACTCCAGCAAAAGACATTTTTCCGTATTCATTTCTATTTTTTGAAGGCTACACCAACATTGAGGTGGAGTATCAGGATCTCATCATTGGCCTTATACTGGCCCTCAAGATTGGTGTTCCCCACATGCATGTGAAAGGGGACTCTGAACTAGTCCTCATGCATATAGATGGTGACTATGTCGTCAGAAATCCAGAGCTTGTACCATTGTTGGAATGCACACTCCAGTTGATGGCCCAGTTCCTATCTCAGCCATACATTACTCATGTCCCTCAATCCTCGAATGGTCGAGATGATGCCTTGGCCATCCTAGATGAATCACTTATAGAGCATGAATATGATGATTTGATTTTCCATGTGGATCACTAGAGATTCATCGCTCCTATCACTCCAGATGAAAATGATAGCTTGTAGTTAATCCACCATACCATTGTCACCTCCACATCAGGACCTCTAGGTTCCCCATATTTAGTGATTGATGTAACTCTTTATGGAAGAACCTCCTTTGTCTAATACCTCTAGAATGGTAATATCCTGGTAGATCAGGCCCAACACAATAAAATACGATGCCGCACATTACTGTTTACCCTCAATAGTGGTCCCGGTATTGAGCAGTTTCTCTACAAACGCGGGTTTGCTGGGATTATTTTCTATCGCATTCAAGTATATGAGATTCCATATGTCATATAGGAGGTTCATACCGGTTTCTACCGGGCGCATCAGGCTGGGTGGAAACTATCACACTAGATCTAGAGGCCATTATATTTTTGGCCCTCTATGATACATGACTGCATTGAGTTTTCCATGAGGTTCAATGCATTCCAAATTCATGCTAACTTTTTTCATCTGCTGCTACTACCTCTCTATACTACCAGGTACTGTTGGACCTTTTTCGTTTGGGAACTCGATGTTGTGGGACCCTATCCACCAGTGACAGCTCGCCAATGTAGGTTCATCCTGACTGATACAGATTAATTTTCCAAGAGGGAAGAAGCAGTTCCTCTAAACGATTTCATGTCTTGTTCTTTCATCATCTTTGTGAGCTCCAATATAATCTATCAGTTTGGAGTCCCTTGTGTCATCCTCACTAATAATAGAACCCACTTCCGGGAAGTAGAGTTGAATAAATGTTATGCCAAGTACAACATCAATTCAAACCATACGTCTCTACCACATGCAGAAAATGGGAAAATTAAGGTGTTCAAAAAAACCCACTCTAACATTCTGTAAAAACAAATTGTTTGTTAGAACAAGAAGAGTTTCCCATACAAGCTCCCCAACGCCCTCTGGGCTTATCGAATGAGGGATCATATTTCCACACAAGTGAACATATAATCCCTGGTGTATAGAACAAAGGTCATCCTGCCCATCAAAATTTAGTTTTCTTCATTACGCATGGTTTTCTATCATCAGCAAGCAGCTGATAAAGTGGCTGAAACTTGTATGGATGAATTATAAGCACATGACGAGAATAGGCTTCGTTCCCTACAAAATCTATAATGGCAACAGAACAACATATCTAGAGAGTTCAGCAAGAAATTTCGCCTATGCCTTTTCCTGAAAGGGGACATGGTGTTTGACTTTAGAAAACCAATGATACCTGGACAAAAGCCACCCATATTGGATCTCAAGTGGGAAGGACCTTACATTATTCATAAGGATTATCCAAATGGTTCATACTCCCTGGTTACCATGGATGGTGAGCATATAACTCCTCCCACCAATGCCAAGTTCCTAAAGAAATACTTTTCCTGAGAAAATGTGGTCCTACACGACCATAAAATGTCTGGTCCTACATGAACATAAAATATTTTGTCCTATTTAACCTTAAACTGTCAGGTCTTACATGAACATAAACTGTTATTTCCTGCATGACATTAAACTGTATGTCATCCCATATGATGTTAAATAATGTCCAGTCCCACATGACCTTAAATTTTTATGTCCCTTATGATGTTAAACTGTATGTCATTCTACAAGGAATTAAACTACAATAACTTTGTATGTCTTCATTCACATCATCATGGGATACATAGGAATTTGCGGACACTTCATCTTGATTCCATCCACAGTTTCTTCATTTACTATCCCACAGGGTATTGTTCTCATGGAGGATCCCACATGGTGTGGTGTAGGCTTGTTTGTACCCACTCATGCCAGGATTGTGATGATCTCCCCTTGTGCTCCTCCCATCTTTCCTCTATTCTCCCACATCCTCACTGCATGATGGTAAACTGCATGGCCATCATGAACTACTTATGGATTGATTCCCAACCTCATGGGATAAGAATGAACACCCATAGATTTCATCCGTAGGCCCTATCCCAACTTCAAGATCACCCCTTAGTTTGGAAAACATGGTGTGGTGCGGGATTTTCCCCCCCTTTATGTCGTATTCATCATGACCGCACCATATATCCCCTTCTCGGGAGATCTACACCTCTTTCATCGTTCATCTTAACATTAAATTGCATGGGCACAAATATGCTCCAAAAAATCCATTTACATGGAACTCCATCATCTTACACATCAGAACGGGCCCTCGAATTGTATGGATACATAGCCAATGGGCTCTTCTATCATTTCGAGACAACTCCCTAGAGGATCTCAAATGAAAATCTGATATATGTACTGCATTTTGAATATGGGCAGTGGTCAGTGCTCATTTATTCTTCCCATTTCAGGTCACATAATATGTATCATGTGTTTCAAACCTGGTAAACAACTATGATTTTTTTTCAACACCCCCATATGTCCCTAATATTGTGTGTAGTAGTTCATTTTGCCCCTCTATCTCTTCAATCATTAGTCTGCCTCGGGAAGGAGTGTGAGTCTAGGTGTCGGACCCTTATAGGATGGGGAGAGCCTAGTCCTACTTCTTGTTTCCAACCACGAGCAATTCTCACATGGGCTTAGGAGCTATGGTAATGCAATACCCTCATGGGGGGTCATATAGCAACAAGTGGAGGGGACTCCCAGCCCCAGGTCCCTCGACCCATTCGGCCCCATGGCCCAAGATCTCATCTAGGATGGTGTGGTGTGGTATGGACTCACGTACTAATTTAGTTCGAGCTTTTTTTCCACACCCCAAATATCCCCTTGAGACATCCCTCCCTCATTTACCATCCTTTCCATGAGAAAAATCCCCTTTATGCTTCATCTTCCCCATCATTAACGTCTTCATCATCTTTAGTATCCATAATGACCTCAAAATTGCATGTATTCTTAGCCCAAGGGCTCTCCTAACTTTTCAGGCCAACATCCTTGAGGATTTAGAACAACAAATTGATACAAGTCTCGTGTTACGAATGCAGACAATTTTCGACTCTCAATTGTCTGCCCCCAAACCCTGGCCACACAAATACGGATATTGTATTGCGAACATGGTCAATCATTATCCTCTATCATTGATTTCGTTTTGTGGTTTTCCACCATCCCAATTATTCTCCCTATCTAATAAATTTACTCATGCATATAAAATTAAATAAATCATCTACAATCCGAGACCAATGACCTTAAACTTAGAGCACCATCATCCTCACCACAAGATATTAAACTTCGAACTAATTGGGACTTCCCTTTTCAGGTCCCTCAACCATTCCAAAACCATGGCCCATGTGTTCATTCTAGATTTTATGATGTGGTATGAGCTTATTCCCCCATTCACCTTAGGCTAATCACTGTTCCATACACATCCCTCATTGGGGTAACTTTCCCCCTTTTTCATCCTTACTTCATGATGTTAAACTACACAACATCCTTCCTCATAACTACATGTGTCTTGATTCAAATTATTACGGGATATGTAGGACCGCCCAAACATCTAGTATTTTTGTCCAACCCCAACCCTTATAAACCTCTTTATCATTCTAGCCTCTTGGCCTGAGTCCTTCAGGGGGAGGGGTACACGGTGTGGTATAGGCTTCTGTCCCCATTCGCATCGGGTTTGTAACCATGTTTCCACATACCTATCTCTCCTGACTATCCTTTTTCCCTTTCCATACACTCATATTTTCAAGTTGGCTGATCTTAAGTTGGGTCCTTCAACCCTCTTTAGTGATTCACCAATGTTCCCAAAGTACTCTAGTTCAGAACCTAGAGTGTCAGATTCTACCTGGACATGCTTTAACCCATTTTTAGGCTTCATGTTCACCTTCATTTGGAATTTTATTATCTTTAACATCCAAATGAAACCCCAAATGGAATAAATTCTTGGCACAAGGGCAATCCTACCATCATGGGAAATGTCCTTGAGTGTTTTGAATGAAAATTTTACACAATTCTCGTGTTGTGAGTATGGTCCGTGGTTGATGATCATTTTTTGATTCCCATTCCAGGCCATACAAGATGATTATTGTGTTTTTAATACGATCAAAAGTTATCCTCCATCATCACTCCAACCCCATCAAGCCTTAAATGTTAGTGAAATGATTCAAATCACATTCCAGCCCATCATGTCCACGTGAAATTGAATCACTCTTGGTATTATCCCTTAGTGCACATTTCCACGTTAGGAGGACAAAGCCATGGAAAGGCATTATTCAGGGATCCACACTGATTTTTTCCTTTACGTGTATCCCATGTGTTACAAAAAAAACATCTTCCACCCTTGTTTCCCACATCGAGTTTGACTCACGTGGTCTTAAGGATCAGATCAAGGTCAACACTCTCTTGGATGAGTTTCACATCACCATCTTCTGAGCTCTATGACCTTAAACTAAGATCTAATTATACTTAATCCCCTTTGAATTATGTCTAGTTTGATTCTCATGCTCATGTGATACATAGGAATGCCCATACATCCTATCTTCAGGCCCATCTTAGGTTCCACTATTTATCTAATCTATTCATAATTTTTGGCCCGGACTCCTATAGGATTGCGTGGTGTGGTGGGGGTGGCCTTATGTAATTTTTCACATTGGGTTTTCAATACCCACACCATTTATTCACCTTCTAGAAGCTAGGCCCTCCTTCCTCCTATCCCGCATGACATTAAACTTTTTTTCTCCCAGCATGACGTTAAACTGTATATGGTCCTATATGACCTTAAACTATTACTTCCTGCATGAAGTTAAATTGATCTCGCATAACTACGTGTGGCTTGATTCTAATCTTAATGGGATACATAAGAACACTTGGATATTTTATCCATAAGACCAGTCCCATATTTTCTAACCTCTTCTGGCCCCTTGGTCTGAGGTTTCTTCTTCTAAATCAAGCGTGCTATGGGGTGGACCTCATCTTCATTCACATCAGGTATGATATATTACTTCATGTGCATTCCCCCCATTGTCCCACATGATTTAAACTATTGGTCTATTGTATCGCGATGTTAAAATGCATGTATGGTCCTATCAAACAAACCTAAACTGTGACATTATTATCCTAGACGCATGATGAAAATAGAACTACATCATGATGTACTCACTCAATATGACATCATGTTGGGTATTGGTCATCCAGAAAACCATTTTTCAATGCCTACATGTGGATGGATTCCTATTGCAATACCAGGATTCTCTATCCTAGGTTTATCACTTCACAAAAAAACACATATCTCTCTTAAAAGAAAACCAAGATCTACAGAATTTCACTTCTTTAGGAGCATTAACCATACCCACATGACTTTACCTTTCCCAGAATTTTTACCTTTACATGAAACATCTAGAATTATGTATAGATTGATTCCCATTATCATGGGGTATGTAGTAATTCCCACACACTTTTCCATGGGTCCAGACTAACTTTCATTTTTGTTCCCTCGACCTAAGACCTCACCATGGAACACAAGGTGATATGTAATCCCTGTCCTCATTAATGTTAGGTTTTAGAATTACCTCACCATGAATCTCATGAATTATGTAACATCATTGGTCTGGGATCAAAGACATTAAACTAAAATATCTGTATGTCTTATCTATAGGGCGTAAGGATAACATTCCAGAACTTCGTGTGGATTCATTCCAATTATTATCAGATATGTAGGAATGACAGGACATTCTATCTATGTGTCCATCCCCATGAATCTAAAATCCTTCCCCCTGTTTGGCCCCTTGGCCCGGATTCTTTTGCGAACACATGGTCTGGTGAGTACCACTTGGGTTCTCATTCACGTCTGGTTTTGTAACAGTTGCACCATGTGCCTCCATTGACTTTTCCCAATCAAATATGAGTTCTATATCCCTAAACTAAAATCTTTCAATGGTAACTATGTGTCAGGTTTGGCTACATCGCACCACTTCACATAGTCCATTGAATCATGTACCCCCTTAATGGTCCACCCAATGACCTTAAGATGGAAGCATGCGACCCTAGGAAACTTTTCCTTAGAAAGGACTTGACTCCCTATCTCCAATACATATTATTTTTGTAGTTAGATGCATTCTGAAAAATATCCTGAAGTATGGGATTTTCATAGGTACATTCCCTCATTCCTTGTCATATCTTTATAAGAACATTATTTGGATCCTCATCCTCTTCCACGTCTAAAGAGATCCCCTTTACGACTTGGTCTCATGCCACATTGGCATTTCTACTGTCTTGGGCCAGCATCCCTAAGGACCTTAGACGAAATTTTCAACAGGTCTTGTATTATGAACATGGTCTGCAGTCAACCCCCATTTTTCATTCCCCATTCTAGGATAACTCGATATGGATGATGTGTTTTGAAGACGGTCAACAGTTGTCCCCTATCGCCATGCCACCATCATTGTGGTCCAGATCTCGAGCATCATGATTCTCATTTTTTCACTCCCTTATGTTAAAGTGGAATTCCAAAAAACTCTGCTTTAACCCTTCATGAATCTAGGTTCATTAATAAGGAAGGTCGGTATTATTGGGACATCATTCACTAAGAATCCCATTTCCCTTAATATGTGCCTACCTGTACGAGGAATGTCCCAACACTTTTCTTTGTTTCTCATTTTGAGAAAGACTCACATGGGATTAGTATTTTTTATAGGATGTGTACTGGTATAACCGATCTATAAATTTCTTTCACCCCACATGATGTTAAAGTTCATCCGCAAAACTATGTGTGGATTGATTCACATTTGCATGGGATACATAGGAACACCAAGACAACCTGTCTTGGGCCCAACCTGGTTTTCACCTTCTGCCCATTAACCTATGGATTTTTAGGAGGGTGTGTGGTGTGGTGTGGACTCTTATGTCCTCATTCACCTAGGGTTATATACCCCACCAAACATTTTCTTTCTAGGTTTCCATGTACTCGACACATTCATATATACTGTGGCCCCCACCATGAACAAGTTCGGGATTCTCCTTGATAATTATGGGACTCATCAACTTCTTCCCAAGAGAGGATTCCCCCAACCAGCATTGCTCTCTAACCATGCTATTCTCAATATCTATGTTTGTCTTGATTCTCATCTGTATGAGATATGCAGTGATGCCCAGACATTTTTCCTTGGGCCCAGCCTTAGGTCCATCACCCCTTCCATCCCCTAGGTCATGATATTGGTCCCGGAAGTATGGCCTTTAAACTATGTGCACCTTACTCAACATGTGACGTTTAAACTATTTGTTTATCGTCTTTATTGGTATGTCATAAAACTATAAAGAAATTCCAGGTCTTCACCAGAGTGGTCCTTTTTAGAAGTAGATATGATCCCTGATTAGACTGATGTGCCCCCCATAACATGTCTTCACCATGGTTGTGTAATTTGAATACTGTTGGACACCATTCGATCAACCCATCACTCAACCATCAACATTTTTCATGAAATTTATTTGTACCCTCTCCCTCTTTCATGTATAAAATAAACCCCTAATAGTATAGATACTTGGCCTATGCCTAGCCTATTTTATTGGGCTAATGTTTCGGAAGACTAATGGATGACATTTTGAGTCAGGCCCCGTGTTTCGAACAAGGTCAGTGGCCGTCCCTCGTTTATTATCACCATGTTAGGCTAACTCAATAAGGATTATATGTTTAGAACATGGTAATTGGTTATACTTCATTTCCACGCCACCGTTATAGTGTTTGGAATTTTGGGTATCGTGATTCACACAATCTACTCTCTTATATTTATATGGGTTTTAATGCCGTTGGAATTTCCCCACTTTGGTGCAAGAGCACAATGGGAAAAGGGAAATTTGACTATTCTGAGAAATCCTTCCTCTAGTCAAACCCCCCTCTTTCTTCCTGGAAATATGGATTGGTCATTCAGTCCCTAGATTCCCAAAAACATGGTAGACACACTTACACTAGGAGAGAATAATGAGGCGATCACCCCTTGTTTCTCGCATAGAGACGAACCACCTTGAGCTTAGGGATTGATCGAATGATATTCCATGAATGAAATAAGTATGTAGTGGACCACAACAAATAACAAGACCCATACATGAACACAACATATACAAAAAAATCATGAAATTATGTTTGTGGGTTTACATAAGTTATATTTCTCATGGACCATCCCCTCCCATGGATGGTTTAACCACTTCAACGACACGTTTCAATTCCGGCTCCCTCCATCTTGTGGTGTCCAAGATCTTCTTTCTCATGTTTATCTATCATTCCTCTTTGGCAGCGTGATGGCGTAGTTCTTCGACCTCGGTCCTGGACCGTCATCGTCATCTAGGATAGTGGACATCTCTTCAGAGGTGTGATTAATCCATTCATCATCCCCCACCACTTGGGACTTCAGGCATTATATGATCCCTAACTGTTCCTTGAGGAATGTAGATTGATCATTCAACCGCTCCTTTAAATGTTGTAATTCCTGATCAGCCTCCCAGAGCCTTTGAATGTTTACATCCGTTCTCCACTGCCAGCCAAGACTGTGACTTCATGCATCCTCCCACACCCTCTCATCATGGTAATCTTGAATAAGAACATAAGGGAGTTATGAATTTACTCCTCTAGAGCATAGATCATGCAGCCGGGTACGAACCCTCCCCGTCTAATCTTCCAATTGTGTTTGTGGGGTCTTCATGATAAAGTGCTTGATTAGCATCCATGATCGTCGATGAACAAACTTCTTTTCCTCTTAACATAAGTCAGTTTCATCCTGATCCAGTGGGACAGCGAGTTCATATCTCAGAAACTCCTCCAAGAGATCAGAAGTAGGGTCTTATTTTAATTGGTCCTCACCACTGAATTTTACATCGACGATGTCTGCTCGGTCCTTCATGAATTTTGTCCCACCAGTGACATCACCGTCCGTCGTTGGACATTCATAGAAGACTATGGCCTTGTTTACTCGGGTGATCAATTTGATAGGTAGCTCTATAGAAATTTGGAGTGGAGTCTTGGGTCTTTAATCCATCTTCATTATTAATGTACACACCATCCTCGAAACTGTGTATGTAAAGGATGTGTTAGACAGTTAGACCAACTGAATGATGAGTATCATTCTAGATAAGGAGTCTCACCATGATCTCCCATGTGGTCTGGACTCAGGTCTAACATTATTAGGAAGTCAGGGCATGACCCCCTATATACTAATGCTGGATCCAAGGATTTTAAGAATGTATCCTTGGCTTCCTCAGCATCGCTGGACTCTACAACCACCATCTCACTGGTTGCGGCCCCCAGCATTAGGTCTTTTTCAACTGAAATGCTCTCATCCACATAAACAATGGAAAATGAATGAAGGTTCTCCTACACAAATTCATGTTATTTAAGAATGTAGGAAAATAAAGGGATCACATTAGTGCATTAAAAGGACGTGTGAACATACTTCCAATGTTACGGCTAACTCGCCCAAATAAATTTCCCCCTGAGGAAGGTGTCTCACCCTCTTCATGAGGGGATTCTTTGGAGGACCCCTATTTTAATCGATCGGGGTATCCCATGATGGATTCTCTAGCCCTCAATTCTTCTACATGACCAGACAAGGAGAAGCACTCTTCCAGTTGGGTTGTCATCCGCTATTTAGGACTCGTCATGTTCAACAATAGACTTGCCTGGTGAGACATCGGCCACATGTCTCCGCAAGAATGTGTTACCTAATCTAGATCCATTACATGATTTCCCCTTATAAATAGTAGCATAGAATCCTCCTCTCAACAGGATGAGATCCTCCATCAACATCTCGTGCATGTTCAAGTTCTTCCATAAACCATTTATGTCATTTTATTGTTTATTCTTTCTTAATCCTTCCAATCCACTAGGAATACTACATCATAAGGGATTGATATCAGACACAGCTTCTTCCCAAGAGCTCTAGGGGTGATTCTACAAAATCCCCGAGATGACTCGCCTCCCTCCTGGGGCCTCGTGAGTGGAGCCACTGGGCATGGAAATGTTCCTTCACCCTTAGTATGCCCAATCAACACAGGCAATGGATTTTCTTGTTCATGGAATACTGCTCCCGTTGTCATAGATTCACAACCTTGTCGAGTGTCTTCACCACCTTCTCCATTCCCCCCTTATTTCCATTGTTTGACGTCGTGGTGTTGAACCACCTTTCTGGACCAAATGGTTAATTTCTTTAGCATCTCTCCAGGGTAGGGGGCCTCCAATCATTGTGCATACATGAGGACCAATCTGAATTCATCATTGGATAGGGACATCTCATTCAATATTCTCCTATACTCTCTTGTAAACATCCTCCATAGAGTTCGCATCAAGCGTGGGTGATTCTCATGGTGCATGACCTCATTGACTTGGGGTGTCACCCTCTCCAGGCAGTGGAATAGTTTGGAAAAATGGTGCTAGGTGTATGGCTCAGATATGGGTTCACAATCCAATCGTGCCACCATCACACTACCACGAATGAATAGAATACATGATAGTTTCCCTATAGTAACTATGTAGTTGTCAGAATAGGCTCTGTTTGGAAAAAGGATGGGTTGAAATACAAATTTTTATACTTTCCCCATTTTACCTAGCATAGTCATGGTATCTAGCTTCAGTAGGGTGCTCCCTGAAATGTTCTATATCATTGGGCAAGAATGTATCTCTGGTGGAGAAATGTGTATGAGGTATTCATAACCACCCATGTGCGTTGCAATCCAGATTTATGAAAAATAGAATGCTCCCAAACACGCAGTAGCCCATTCTAATCAATATCATGCCGAAGAAGATGGTAAAACTTTTCCAGTTTTGGTATTCCCAGGTTGATGTGATTCCTACAAGCCAGCACCATCATAAATGTTCTTGGCCACACCCCGATATGGGAATCCCTTACCGGTAATATCCACCCACAGATTAGCGTTGAGATAAACCCAATATGCCTGACTATAGGCTGTTGCACTGTCATGACACTAAATACCCACAACATCCATTTTCTATCTTCCAGGGTCCTCTAATATGGACCCTCATTGACCCGTTGAGCTCCTCGAGGAAAAATAGGTGTCCTCTCCGATAGTGTCCCCTCTTTTGAGGGGAAATAGATGAAGTAGACAACCCACTACTTGAAGTGGATGTGTCATGTGTTATTTTTTTCTTTGTCCATCCATGGAACAAGTCTCATCAATTCCAATTACAAAGGAGTAATTTCCACCCCATCCCCCAAGAATTTGTGGAACAGAGGAACTCTTCATAAATTTCCCCTAGTATCGGGATGCCAAAATTTTAGAGTAGGTACCAAAGTATGATTCCAACAACCCTGTGGTGTAGGTGGAAAATGTTGGTATCTGGTGAACACTGGATCATGAAATCTATTATAAATTCTTTCAGCTGGGAGATGCTGAACTGGGAGGCCCACACTGCTTTATACATGCCAATATGCCTCAAGACATGCGTGAAATACTCACATGAAGCACATTCCCAGTATCCCCAAGCCTAGTCGTCTTTAATGTTTCCCCCAAGCCTATGTACAGGCTTGTGATCCACTCCTTGTCTAGATTTCCAATCCCTGCCTTGAGTATTGTCTTATATAGGTGTGGGTTCACCTCTGGCACTAGTGCCCTTCCATCGATGATATTGACGTGATTGTGCAAGAAATGCATTTTAACTAGGATATGTTCTTTCATAATGTTCCCATATGTGTCCCTATTCCACTGATATTTATCAAGAGTCCCCCTAAACCAACTCATCTCTGTTGGCGTTAGGAATAAAGACCTCTTCCCGCAAACTGGAACCATATAATTGCAGATGCTTCTACATCAGATATTTCTTTTTCACCTTTGTCAGCCACTCCATCAAAGGTGTATGATCAGATGTAATCCCGATGTACTCACATATTTTTGTGTAATTGGACATGGGATCCCTTTGAGAAGCATCAGCATGAACCTCTCAGGAGGCCTCCAGAGTAGACATTGAATCAAAGGACCATGAGAAGTTTTTTTGGCTAGAGCATTCACGAAGACCCTTTGCAATGACCTTCGCTCTCCTCTCTGCACCGAGAAGAGATGCAGGTGTTCATCTAATGTTTCTAATTAAGGTTTTTTTCATGATAATATGGTTCTCTTAAAAGAATTCACAAAGAACCTAACCAATGGATTCTGTTTTCAAAAGTGTTCATGTAGAGGATCAGTCATGAAGAGGGTTCAGGAACCATAGTTCGAAAAGATTCAAGTATGGAAAAAATAAACATATAAACCCCAAAATATAGGTGGAAGAGGAGCACGGATTCACGGCACCCCCAACTGAGTGGTTCCCCTGGATCCACGAAGCCCACGGCTCTGTGGTGCCCCTTATTTTGTAGAGCCCCCCCCCCCCCCGATTCGTGGAGCAACCCGTGAATGGCGTGCCAATCCCGAAGCGCTTCACGGACGTCCTTTACCCCATGTATTCTAAACTTGATTCAAGAATACAACGTTGCGAGAAGAGTAAGGTATCTCGCTCAGTGGACAAGCTTCATCCATACCTTCTCGTTCTGCCACGAGTTCCATCCTCCTGCTTTCATTGGCATTTGGACTTCATAATTCGACTCTCTCATTCCACCATATCTAATTCTAGGTGGAATTTGTTGGCACCAAAAACACAAATTCTTCTGACCCATTTTACAATCTCAACAATCTTGTTGGATATATCCTCCTTTAATATGTTGGGAAGAGACCCCAACCTACCTCTAAAAGTCCATGCATGAATCCCTCCACAAAGCGGACACTGGGTCTCCACAAACGATTCCATGAGTGGCTCTATGGCGCTCCTACCCAAAAAGTGTCTGAGTTAGCAGTGGCCCCAGCGTGGCGTCAGCTCCTGTGCGAGGTTCCCTGCGTCAACCCCATCAGTCGAGCCCTGTGTGGTGTCTCACCCCTCCATGAGGCCCTCTACGAGCCGACGAACCAGCAACTTTCCATGGCGCCATGTGACTCCATGGAGAGATTGGCACCCTAAGATCCAGAGTTTTCCTATTAATAGAAGGCATACACTCTATCCCAAACCATTGTTACTCTAACCTTTCACCTTCTAGTTTTGTATAGACCTTCATGAACCCATAACATAGATTCACAATGGTACATGACCTTCAGGATTCATCACCCTTTTATTCCTTTTCATCCTCCACCTATTGGGGAGATTCCCTTCATGAAGGCTCATGACCTTCATAGAGGTAAGAGCCCCTTTGGGGTGCTCGAGGTTTCTAAAAGCACAAAGACTTCATGAAAATCTCCCAAAACTAAGAGATAATCACTCTGGAAGAGCCCTTCTACCATAACTGTACAACTTTGTGATACCATGGACTTTTGCGGAGACTCCCATATTTGTCAAGTGTTTTACCTTTACAAATACCATATTTTCCTACTGGTCGTTTCCCTTCACGAGGTTCTGCTTCATCGTGAAGACCAGTCTCTTTGCAAAGATTAGCCTATTTGAAAAGACCACCCTCTTCGCGAAGACCATCCTCTTATCAAAAAACCTCCTTCTAAGACAAAATTTATTACATACCCCTTTTTAGTATGGCCTTCCAAGATAGTATGAAGCCACTTTAAATTCCCTTGGGTGGTGTTTTCCATTGAGTTGATTCACATAATGCTTCTTCAAATATGCACACTAACGGCTATTGCTTATTCACATAGCCACACTTACATGGGATAGTCAATGGATCACTCAAAGACACCCCCACTACAGCATTGACGATGTGTTCCCTTCACCAATGGTTAAAGCATTCTAGTTTTGTATGTCCTAGGGGTGCAGAGTGAACCTGCCTCGTCTGAGATGTTGGGCGTTAAACTGCCAAACGTCGTCGTCCTTAGAAAATGGCGTTAATCTATGGCCTCACCCCATTCCTTCTACATGGGCATCCCCATCGCAGACATTATCTATGAAATATCATCTCCACGGGAGTGAGATCATCATTGCATGGCATGATACCTTCTTTTCATGAGTGGCGTCTGTCCGAGGGGAAGGGGGACCATCTTGGTGTAATCCAAAATCCTTCTTGCATGAGGTATCGCCCTTACTCCTCATTTATTATTCCATGCCAATAACAAGAGGGGGGATGGGAACCAGGACCATCTTCATCCCATACCAATCCCTCTGACCTTTGTCACCACCGGGCCCCCATCGTGGAGGTAGTCCCAATATCCATATCCCTGGGCTGCGAACCACCGGTAATCCCTTGTTTCCTTTTTGGGCAGCTATCCACGCATAAGCCAATGTTTCTTCTTTGGGCCACAAACCACATGTAAGACCCACTACACTTCCCACTAACACACGTTCCGCGACGTGATCGTTGTGTTTTTTAAGCCTCTTGTTTCTCAAAATGAGCATGACCCACGTGATCTTAGAGTAAGCATTGACTATGGAATACTCTTCAGGATTCCCTAAATTGTAAGCTCCATGGCCTCACCGAACTATGTGAGCATTGATCCTTGAAATGGAGTGGTAAGTTGGAAGCCCCGCCTGTGGTTCAGTTCCAAAATTTATTGGTATCATCCATTTTCACGTAGGTTCACAAACACCTCTGCCGAATTATGTGGACTTGATCCTTTCCAAGGAAAGGTAAGTAGGAAGCCTCCCTAAGGTTCAACCCAACACCTATGGGTCATGACCCCCTTCATGTAGGTTCACCAACACCTCCGCAAAACTATGTGGACTTTTATCTTTTCCAAGGAAATGTATGTAGGAAGCCACCCTTTGGATCATGTCCAACACCTATTGGTCTCTACCCCCTTCACGTCATTTCACCAACACCTCCACCGAACTACATGGACATTGATCCTTGCCAATGAAAGGTACGTACGAAGCCTTCCTAATGGTAATTCCCAACACCTATTTGTCCGGACCCCCTTCACCTTAGTTCACCAAAACCTCCACCAAACTACGGGACTTGGATCCCTGCCATGGAATGGTACATTGGAATCCTCCATGAGGTTCATGCCCAACACCTATTGGTCCCGACACCCTTCACGTTAGTTCACCAACACCTCTGTAGAACTATATGGACTTTGATCCTTTCCGATTCAAGGTACCTTAGAATACTCCCTAAGGTTCAATACCAACACATATTGGTCCTAATCCCCTAAATATCGGTTCACCAACACCACTACCAAACTACATGTAATTTGATCCTTACCATGGAATGATATGTGGGAAGCCTCTCTAAGGTTCAGGACCAACACCTATTAGTCCTAGCCTCCATCACGTCGGATCACCAAATCCTCTTCTGAAGAATGTGAACATTGATTCTTTCCAATTCAAGGAATGTAGGAAGCCTCCCTAAGGTTCAATCCCGACACACCAATCGGTCCTGACAACTTTACACCAGTCCTCCCTCATCCTGCATGAAGTTAAACTATAATCCCCCCTTTTCATCCCACAAGACAATAAACAGTTCCCATTCGAACTACATGGAATTTTTTCCTGGTCTCCTAAAAAATGTATGTAGGAAGCCTCCTTGAGGTTCAACCCCAATCTGTGGTAAACTATTGTGATCCCCAATGGACGGTAAGACAATGTACCCCAATAAATGGTAGGTCATTGTCAAACCCATAAAATGGTAAGCTTTTGCATTCCCCATCCACTGTTAATCCATTGCGATCCTTATCTAGAGGTTAGTCATTTTGATCCCCATCAAGTGGTAAACCGTTGTGCTCCCCATCCAACAGTAATCTTTTTTGATCACCATCAAGAAGTAAGCCATTGCGATTCCCTTCCAGTGGTAAGTCGTTGTCGTCAAAATTCATTGGGACCCACATCATTGGATCATTCTAGTGGTGTCATACCATCCTCGGGCTGCTAACCATGCATAAGACCCAATATATAATCATGTCATTTTTCTCTGCATACACCATGACTCTTTATCCCATTTCTAAACTACGTGGAATTTTATTCACTTACACGGGGATACATAGGAAGCCTCCCTGAGGCTCATACCCAACATCTTTGTCGGCCTCGCATCTACTGCATCTCATCCCCCATCCACTCTCACAAATCCATATCCTTCCTAATTTTTACCTGAGCTGCCACATACTAGTGAGATCATGCCAATCACCAATTCTTTTATCCCAGTAACAACTAGGTAATTAACCACATGTTATTCCTAGCATCAGTTTTCCCTCTACGGTTTTCACCCATCTAATCCAGTCCTTTATGGGTTTTGATCAGTTTGATCTGTCTGAAGTAGACATTAATCTTGCGGAATACCCTATGATAAACATGGGAAGTGAAGTAAAACCTCAGAGACATGCCTATGGAATATAATTCCCCACATTAAATGTGGGATTCTTCGGGATTTCACACCCTTGAGAAGCCCTATAAAAAGGGAATAATTCCAGAAGTGTCAATGTTCAATTTTCCAGACATGCCAGTGATGTCCAACATGGCTACTCCCCCAACCGAAGGACGCTACCTTGACCAGACCTATTGGAATTTCTTGAGAGAAGCAATGTAATTAACCGACATCCATGAAGATAATACACCGAGAAGAGTTTAACAAACACCGTCTTAATAAATAAGTGAGACATGAACTAACTAACGAGTTCCAAGGAGAAATCCACAAAAGGAGGAACCGACATCCCATCATATCATTTCGATCAAGGAGAAAACGTCCCTGAAAAGTTGACAGATGTTGCACGCCTTTGGAAAGTGGGAATACGGGGCAACAGTTCGTGCTTCCTCATCCTCCAAAATAGATGGATACGCATGCCACGATGAAAGTTTCAGAAACATAACTATACAAAAGGAATGTAATATATGATATGGGTTAAAATACTTCACTTGTTAAATATTCACACTTCAAGGAAATTAGTGTTGTTTCCAAAACAAAATTGTTTTTCTGTACCAAAACATAATATTATGGGGATATTATTTAATCTAATACATAAGTGGTCTTATATTTAGAGATATAAGATTAACAAATTTAATACATAAAAGAGTATACTAGTTAAAATTAATTATGAATGTCACATTATACCCTAAAATAGTTTTGGTTATGTGGCAGTAAGGAAGGATAATGTAAATAAATACATTTATTTTAAAAACATTTCCTCCAAGAAATTTTGGGTTTGAATGGTTATAAAGATGATGATGATAAAATTAGATAGATTTTTATTAAGAAATCAAATGTTTTTAACAAATAAATATTTATTATTTTTATGTAATAGAGTATGAATACCATGTTCATCATGATGAACTAATGGAATATGATTTTCAATATCACCATTATTCAAAATAATTTTATTCATATTTTTTACCCATAAAATGAATTTTATTAAGAGTGTTTTTTCAAATGGATTCATAGATATGTGGTAAGAATTATGTTTTGGTGAGGTGAGTACAAGAAAACATGAAATTCCGCAACCATGTGGTGTTATGAAATCCTTTTAGATGATATATTAGACTTGAAAATATGTATAGTATTATTATTATATTCCCATAGTGGATTAAGAATATAAGAAAATTTATCATGTTATATGTAATCCATATCAACATTATCATTTATTCATATTTATCATATAAAACACATTAAGTTATATTATAATTAACCACTTAAATAACAACATTCAATTATCCTTAACCGATTCTTATAATGGATAATTATCAGTCATGGAGAAATTTTAAGATTAACGTTAGTAATATTTTATATTGTGATAATAACTAGACTCAAGAGACATAAAATGTGTTGTTTTTGTTGGATTACCCATGATGTATACCTCATAGATATCCAAAAACTATTCCAGTCACAACTCCACCAACCCATACACTTTTCCGGTCGGTATTAAGACATATGTGGCTCACGACAATATCCTCTAACTGGCCTGGGGATGTAGAACACCATAAATTAGGCATATCACATAATGTGGGAGGTCTTATCATATATATCATTTAATAAATACAAATCTCTAATAAAAAAATATTTCCAATAATAGAAAAAATATATTTAGAGAAACAACTGAACATTATATAATGCACGAGTGATTCCACCAATACCTAATAAAATTAATCACAAACACCCCAAGGGGAAATCCATACGCATAATAAAATATAATTGGGAACCATAAAAACCAGACCAAGGAAGACACAAAATAATTGAAAAAACTCAGGGACCAACCTTCCATAATAACTATCTTCATTATACACATTCATATTTCACTAACCACCAACACAATACGATTTTGTATATCTAAAAACAACATGGTCAAATCATAGTTTTACATAATTTGCACAAACAAAAATTGTGTTTGAATGAATCATGTAATAGGGTTAGTAAGAACATTCATAGATGGACTTGTCGAAAACCAAAAATAAAATACAATATTATAATACAAGTCAACATCAGATTAAGGAAATAATAAGATAATAATTGTTACTATATAAATGACATATGTTTTATATAGTCATGGATGATATGAAAATATAGTCATCATGGATCAAATTTATGAAGTATTTTATCATGAAATTAAATAAGGATACTTGGAATATCTAAAGACATATAAAATTATAAGCTAATAAGACAATAGTAAGTACACACTTAATGAAAACCAAGCTATCATAAGAATTAATAATAACCACATCATCCATTTAACCCAATATTATAACTACATAGATCATATAATCTCTACACTCCAAAAATTTAACTGTTATGGGGAACTAACACTAACTAATGAATGGTTATCAATCAAGGCAGTAAAAATCCCTAAAATTAAAGGTTTGTTATCCATTCTCATGGGGGAGAATAATATTTCTGAAAATATAAATCCCACACCATGATGATTTTTGTGAATTATTTATGGTATTATTTAACAATATCTATCTGAATTACAAATCCCTAAAAATAGCAGTCCACTTCACAGAATAATAAATGGGGGACCCATGTCTTGTAGAGGTGTGAGAGTTTGTCGTGGGAGTTAGAAAACCAAATGAATCACCCAATCCTCTTAGATTATTTATCATCAAACATGTGAGTTTCTAAACATATAGATAGAGAAACAGATCTCCAATAATGTGGAATTTTCTAACACTATTTGATGTATACGGATCTCGTGCCTTATTAGACATAAAGTGGTGTCAAAAACACCACCTAATAGTGAGAATCCGAGTCTTGAGTATATAGGGGATATCCAAACCCTTTGAATAATTTGGTGGAATTTTGACCTATAATAAAATCATCAACAAAGGACTATATAAACTCATGTTTTATTCAGTGAACTCACCCAATCAAATTTTAAAACTCTATGGAACAGAAAACCATGAACTACCCAAGATTTCACATGAAGGGTCTTTGATTCCTAAGAAGAATGTATCATCACATTATTTGTTAAAAAATAATTATAATTTACTATTTATACATCTTATTGTGTTTATATGGTGAGAAAATGTGTGGAACCCAAATTAATAAAATGTACAAGATACATAATTTCTAAATAAATGATGTGTCAGCTCTAGTCTGAGGTAGCATGTGTCATGCTATTTTCATATCATATGATGTCAAACTACATGATCATTTCAATATGGAATACTGTGTATAGGAATTATTGTCTACTTTGGTATATACTACTTATACACATAGATACAAGTCACCCAAATATATATAACATGTTTTCCTTCAAGACATGTCATGTTAGAATCAGGATCAGATGATATGTCCACTAATAGTAGCAAAGTCACACTCACAAACCCATCAATGGCAGGAACCATGGAATAAAAATACATGTGTGGTAATGTAAGAGTTAATCCATGAACCCTTATATGAACTATATTATGTTTCTCAACATAAGCACAATGTTAACATATATACATACTATAAATTACTAAACAAAACATATCTTCAAGGTATGAACTTATATGACATGTTCTTTTGATTCACATGTTGTGTGATATTTATAGCTAATATAAAAACTATACGTTCTATATCAAAAATATGATTAAATCAAGTTAAAATAAAATTTTCAAATTAGATCTTACATTAATTAAAAAATCTTATAGGGTAGTACCCATTTCACACCATATGACTGCATGACATACAAATAGGTACCCAAAACAAAAAAAACAGTATTTGCTTTGTGAAATCAAGGTTAGGATGTGATGATCATCTTAAAGAAGTCCTATAATGGAATAATATCATTTATTATCCCTCCATACCAAATACATATGTTCAATAATTCACTAATACTATTTTAATTATATGTTGGGTATCATACCATATAATTGATGGCTCTAAAGAGGTACCATTCACAAACATGGAACCATTTTGACCAAATCATCAAATATATTTTATCTGAACACATTGAATCTTTTTATATCTCTTTATATAAGGTTGAGAGAATCGATATGATGGAATATATTCTACAAATTCTTTCATTTCAATAGTTACCTTCAAAAAATGTGTTAAAACCATTTAAATATTACGTTTTTGTATCTAATTTTTCACTTAATCCCCTTTAGAAACTAAACCTTTAATATTTAACAAATAAATGATTTAATGTCTATGTTAAACTATTAATTACCACTAGTCCATTTATTCACATAATTTTAATATCAAAATAATTTTTTGTGATTAAAATATAAGTTATTAACTAAAATTCTCCCTCACAAAATAGTAAATGATTTTTATAAAATAATTTATTTACTATAAAATAAAATTTCCCACATTAAATAATTTAAATCTTAATAATAATTGAAAATTTTATTTTGAAATAATGAAAAAATAGTAAATATTCATATTATTATAAATATTACACATATATTTTTATATTTATTTATTAATTTAAGATTATTTATTCCAAAAAATACATTTCTCTTTTATTTACGTAAATATTTTGTGAATACATTGACATAATAAATTCCATTATAGTTATTATAAAAATTGATAACATATTTATTCATTTATTCATTTCTTATAATCAATTAAAATTACATATATATCAATCCATTATTGTGGGACCCACATCATCTGAAATACTACTCTATTAGGATTACTACAGCCTCTAATTAAACTATGTGCAAGATATTATAGGCACATATATCTATAGTTGTGTGTATGACTAAATGAAAAAGGGAAATCTTTGGAAACCGATCATGAACCATATAATTATTATGAATTACATAGATATAAAAATCATATTGAAAACATTTAAACTATAATATAATCTATTTACCTTGCGATATCTCACCATTTAGAATGAATACTGGTGACATCAACATTTTATAGTTGATTTATTTTTTATTAACTATGTAATAATGTTAACTTACTTTTTCCTATATCTAATTTTGGTGATTCCATTCAATACTAATAAATGCTACACAATATATATTCCTCATAAATGCAGAACCACAAATTCTATATTTACCATTAAATTAATATCATATCCCCAATGATACATACAATGCATGTTACCATACTACGAACATAAATGTTCATTTTTTATCATGCGTAAAAAATTATATAAATTATAAATGATCTAATGTATATAAACATTTACACATGTATTTTTTAACGTTCAAGATATTCATCAAGGTAAGTCTTATTTTTATTTTTGGAAAATCCCAATGATGAAACTAAGGGTCGGTCGGTTAATTTTTTGAATAGAGGTAGTAGATGAGCTAGAGGATGGATGCAAGATAAATACATTATGTATAATCTAATAACATGGTGTCTAATATATACAATAAATGTAACGTGTTGGATTGGACACCAATGTTATGTGAATTGGGATGTTCCTAAGAGGATAAAACTTGACATTGACACTGAGTGTAAAACTTACACACAATGTAAATTCCCAAGATGTTTTTTAAATTGGATACGGGGTCTTGTTTAATAGAAACCCTTTATTTTTCATGTAGTAGTCACGTGACTGAGCCCCTCCAATGCTAAACCTAGGATTTGAATTCATTACTCCATCTGCGCTCTTTTTCTTTTGTCTTCAAGTTCTTTAGATTCATAGTGGAATGATTCCAAATCCTCTTCCTTCCTTTCTACATTTATATTCCCATATTAAATGCTAATTTGGTGGTATAAGACATTTATTATTTTTTTCATCATCCTTTCAACTGATTTCATGGATTCTATCTTGATTCAATGGCCAATACCTAGTTGGGAGAGTGCTATAGGCTTACGGTTTGTGGTCTATTTCGTTTCCCTCAATGTCTATTGGTATTATAATATGTGAAGAGTTCTACATGACATTAATTCTGATGATACCTATGTATTGATGAATTAAATAAATTATAAGTTATCATTATATATTACGATAACCATGATTCTTTAAAAAAATTCCATTTACCATTTTCATTAACACATTCCACCCCTCTAGGTGTACCCTTTATTAAGGTCTAAATTTCTATTTTCACTAATTTGATGAAATACCCTTTGAGTTGTGTACATTTAATTATGATAAATTATACTCTTGAAATGTGAATTTAACTAATGAGATTAAGTGGCCATGTGTCAGGCCTATACTATTTTTTACAATGTTCGTTACCTTGAATTAATTAATTTAGTCATCATGGTTAAAGTATTATCACCACAATTACATGATGAAATTATATTATATATGGATATCTAATAATTCATTACCTACCATGAGAAATAATTTGGATTCTATTGATGGAATGACTAGACCATTCTCATTTTTTTATAGTAACAATGATTTAATTAATAATAAATAATCAAAGAGGGGTACTTTATATTCCTTGGAACGAATCACTATGCATGTTCTATACCACCATAGGAGTGATATTGGTACCGTATTGGAGTCATCTAGGATGGTTTTTATGACAACCCTGATCTTTATTACACACTGAAACAATATTTATTACATAAACATAACTTGATGAAACATATATGATCAAGAGGTCTAGTGTCTTTGGGGATTAGGTTCATTACATAAAAACTTAAAACACGAAATAAAACATCATTATTGAAAACATCCTTTACATGACCAATACACTCTTTAGTACTTAGAATTGCAAGGGATAACCTGAGAACATGCATAAGTAAAGGGTGAGCTATAAAGCCCAGAAAGGGAATAAACATGGAATAACATGAGGGATAAAATAAATCTAGACAAAAGGAATATCAATGAAGCATAAGAAAAACATGAACATAATGGAATTATATGTAATTATAATCATATCATAGAAATGTGGTAAGAACACTTAAGATAGAATTAGCATGAGCCAATGGTTATTGCACAAGGAGCATGAGTAAACCCTCATTGCACATGAAGCTCGAGTAAAACCTCATTGAACCTTGATTAGAATGATTCAACACTCCTTGCACATAATTTATCATGATACTATACTTTACCTAATGAATTGGAGCGCTATCAGGGTTCACCCTTCTTAAAAATTTTATTTCATGGATAAGTGTGCCACATGGATCATATAACATGGAATCAATCAACATCATAAGTTATTCCATGATTAAGTAATGTCGAATAAATACATGAATGTAACATTATATATGTATATGTGAATAAAGGTGAATACCCTTATAGAGGCATGGTTATGGTATTCACTACATAATGATATTGGCTTTGAAAAATGAGGCGCAATTTCGGCAGCATAACTGTGTGAACTAAGGATTAATGAAAAATGGTGGATGAGAGAGAAAGGGGCATCTCATCATATTTACATGAAATTTAATGTAAGTGGGTAATAATGATACATGTACCAATAAGCATAATGGAATTTATATGCATAATACAAATGAATTACTTGGATGTTAAAGAGGAGAGAGAAATCTCTCACGGAATTTTAACATGGAAACATGTGTACATGGGACAAATTAATTAGAGATAAATGGGTCCCCCATCGGTTAAAAATAAATAGGGAAGTATGGGGGAGTTGAAAACCCATACCCCAACATTTTTAATTGAAAAAAAGATCACAAGAACTTGATGAAAATTTTACAAAAATGAGAAAGGAAGAAATCCCCTACTTGGATGTTTGATCCCAAAGATTGGGAGAGGCTTCAGAGAGGCTTATTGGGAGCTTGGGGTGCCTTGGGAGGATTATAGGGAGATGAGGGTAGAATTTGGAAGAAATAAATAATCATTGAGTGAAGAGGATGTGGGAGCTTGGGTGGGATTATATAGGAAAAGAGAGGGAATTCTTTATTATTTAGGTTTGGGTCACCACACATTAAACTAATCTATACCACAAACCAACCCAATGTTTTCTCCAATGGATTATTCCAAATGGGAGTGGAAAACAATATTTTATAAGGCCAATGGAATAAAATCTTAAAATAATATGGTTTCTTATGTGGAGGTGAGTCATACTCTCAAGGAAAACTATTTTAAAATAAAAAATGTTTTATAATCCTTGAGGGGTCCACCAAAGCTTTGTAAAATAAATCAAACAAACAAAAAATCACATTATTTTAATGGTAAAACGTATATTTTCCTAACATAATGTTTATAGTATTTTATTACATCACTATTGGGTCATTATGATGTCAGAAAACACATTATATATTTAAACGGTATTTAATTTTTACCCAAATATTCAGTTGTCTCGGAAAATTATAAAAAATTCACCATTGGATAATTTTGAAATCATGATAACCAAAATAATATTCATTTTATCTAAATAATTTTATAAATAAGTGAATTTTTACTTTTGAAATAAAAACCGATATTCATAAAAAATTCATGGGTTTTGACAAAAACAGCTTTCAAACCTTAATAAAAATTACAATTGCATTCATAAAATTATATGATCATTTATATTTAATATAAAGTAATTTAATAATAATAGTATTTTATTAAAATATTATTTAATTATAAAATCCATTAATTCATGAAAATATATTTCTTAATTTAATATTAACTAAAAATACTATTTTTGCTTTAAAAACTATTTAAGAAGTAAAAAAATGAATGTATATTCATTATTATTTACAAAAAATAATGCACATAATGATAGTGTTAAGGTCTTTTACATAACCCCTTATAACACCCACATAAGAACGAAGCTTAAGGTGTGCGATGGTGAAAGACTCGTAGGGTGGCTCAGATAACATTACTTGGGTGGTAATATCTATTAACTTCCACTTCTCATGTAGTAGGTTCTGCTCAAGATTTACATGCTCAGGCTCAGCCTGTTCTCGATCAAGAGTGAAGCCAAATGACTCCACCCCATTCCGAGCTCTGACAAATGGGATTCGTATGGGGAAAGTCAACTAGATGAGGCCATCACATCCTTTGTCTGAGTAAGTTGGATTTGTTAAAGCCATATATTTATACTAATCATGTGACTACTATTCAAAGACTATATTTGCAATGGTCACAATTTATAACAGTATTTTGAAATCCAAAAACATAAAACCAATAAAGATTACATTTATATAAAAAATTTACATAATGATACATTTAATCTGATCAAGAAGAATTTTCATTAATGAATGTTTGGGTCATAAAAATATTTCCCCCTTAAAAAATTTCACCCTTGAATTTTTTTCCCACACAAAAAAAGAGGATGGTAACTCTTCTTCATCACTTCCTCCGATTCCTACATCACTTCTTCAAACTTGTGGTTTTTCCACAACACCTTGACGATGTGCATTATATAATTTTGTGGAACTTTTTCTCTATGATCTAAGATCTTCACTGGTTCTTCCACATAAGAAAGATTATCCTATAGTTGTACAACCTATGAAGAGAGTACATGTGAAGGGTTAGGTATGTACTTCCTTAAGAGGGATACATGAAAGACATCATGTAATTTTTAAATGATAGATGGAAGTGCTAGTCTATAGGCTACAACCCTGACGCGATCAAGAATCTCGAAGGGGATGATGTACCTAGAACATAACTTCCCTTTCTTTCCAAACCTCATGACCTTCTTCCACAGAGATATGAGTAGAAATATTATATCTCCAACTATAAACTCAAGGTATCATCAATGGTCATCTGCATAAATCATCTATCGTCTTTGGGATGCCTTGATATACTGGTGAATGGTTTTCACCTTCTCCACCATTTCCTAGACCATTTCTAGTCCTAGCAGCTTACGCTCACCGACTTCATCCCAACTTGTCAGTGTTCTGCACCTCTTCCCATACAAGGCTTCATAGGATGCCACTTGAATGCTTGAGTGGAAATTATTATTGTTTGAGAATTCAACTAGAGGAATTTATAGATCCCATACTCTTTTAAATTCCATTGAGAATTCTCTCAACATATCCACAAGTGTTTGGATAGTCCCCTCAGATTGGACATCAGTTTGTGGAAGATAAGCTCAAATGAACTTCAAATCAGTAACTAGAGCATGTTGAAGACTCTTCCAAAACATAGATGGGAATCATGGATCTCGATCGAATTAAATAGAAAATGGTACTCCAAGAATCCTTACCACTTCACTTATATATAACTGTGTCAGTAGATCCAATGAGAAATCCTCCTGAATTGCAATAATGTGTGCAGACATTGTAAGAAAATCCACAACAACCTAGATTTCATTGTTGCATTTGGATTTATTTAGAATTCCAGTGACAAATCCCATGGTGATGTTCTCCCATTTCCATGATGGTATGAGTAATGGTTGCATTATCCCCTTAGACTTCTATCTCTCAGCCTTCCCTTGTTAACATATAAGGCACTTTGATGTAAATTCCGAGATCTCCATCTTCATATTATCCCACCAATAATGCTCTTCGAAATCTCTATAGGTCTTTGTGTTTCCTAGGAGAATACATAAATTTGAACTATATGAATCATCCAAATGTTCCTTCATTATCTCTGAACTTGTTGGAACACATAGTATTTTCCCAAATCTCACAATTCCTTCTTCATTAACATTGAACTCCAAGGATTTCACTCTTCTTATAGCTTCCAATTTCTTCTAAACTCCCACATCATACCATTGAGAATCCTTTAACCTTTTCAAAAGAGATTATTGGGCAATAATTTGTTAAATGATTGATGACGTTCCATTCTTTATGATTCCCCTGTCCATTTTCATCAAATCTAAGAATATTGTATCCTTCTCAATTCACATTAGTGATAGAATCGTTGGGTCCTTTCATCCTAGATCATCCGCCATCGTTTTCTCATTCCTAGGGTGGTAATTGATTGAGCAGTCATAGTCTTTGATTAGCTATAACCATCTTAATTGGATCATGTTCATCTATTTTTGTGTGAATATATACTTGAGGCTTTTTTGGTCTGTATATATTTCACACTTCTCCCCAATAAGATAATGCCTCCAAATTTTTAATGCTAAGATCACCACAGCCAACTCCAGATCATGTGTTGGATAATTCTCCTAATGAAAATTAAATTTCCTTGAAGCATAAGCAATGAATTTTTCAATTTTCATCAACACATATCCTAGTGCCTTCTTCGAATCATCACTAAATACCACAAAAAGTTCACCACTTGTGGGTAATGTTAGAACGAGCATAGTGATAAGCTTCCTTTTTTACTCCATGAAGCTTTCGTCACATTCATAACTCCAAGAAATCTTTACTCCCTTCCAAGTTAGCATGGTAAGAGGGTTGGACAATCATGATAATTTTTTTACAAATCATTGATAATATCCATCTAACCACAAGAATCTATGGATATCTGTTACCGATGTTGGACTTGGCCATCCCTCTGTTGCAGTTGTCTTAGAGGGATATATAGATATCCTATTGCTTGGGAAGATATGTCACAAGAATGAGACATCCTTCAACTAGAACAAAAACTTTTGGTACTTTTTATAGAGATTATCCTTTCCCAGGGTCTCTAGTATAGTTCTTAGATTCTCCTCATGATCCTCTTTGGTTTTGAAGTGTAGGATAATGTCATCAATAAAGACCACCAAAACACTGTCGAGGTAATCTCTAAAGAATATATTCATCAGGTCCATGTATATTGTTGGATCATTAGTGAGTCCAAAAATCATTACTATGAATTCATAGTGCCCGTATCTTGTACCAAATGATGTCTTGGGGATATCATCCTTCTTCCCCCTTACAAGATAATACCCTAACTAAAAATCCACCTTGAAGAGGTATTGAGCTCTGCGCAAATGATCGAACATGTCATCAATTTTTGGGAGAGGATACTTGTTCTTTATCATGATTTTTTAAGCTCACGATAGTCGATGAAAAGGTGTATTGACCCATCCTTCATCATGAAAAAGAGGTCTGGTGCACCCCATGGTGAAACACTTGGGCGTATAAATCCTTTATCTAGATTCACCAGTAATTTTTTCTTCAGTTATTAAAACTTAACAAAAAACATTATATACAGAGTATTGGATATTAACAACACCCCAGGTATAAGGTCAATTGAGAATTCAACATATCTTCTAGGAGGAAGACTAGAAAATTCCTTGAGAAACAATTCAAAAAATTCGCCAACAATAGGCATGTCTTAAAGGATGGTTGCCTCCTTAGAGTCAATCATCTGATCTAGATAAACATGCTCCTAGGAAGGTAGTATCCATGATGGAGATGATAGAGCTAATGAATATTCATATTTTTCATTGCACTTTTATAGAATCGTGGGTTGATTCTTCACCTGGAGAGTGATTTCCCACTCACGACAATTTATGTTGGCTCTATATAACAAAAGCCAATCCATGCCCATAATTGCATCAAGTTACACTAGAGAGAGTATGAAGATGTTTAATGAGAAATTCATTCCACAGATTATGACAGAGAAATAGTTATATTCATGGGATGCAATGATTTCCCCATTGTCCGTACTCACCAACATCTTCACTTCCATGATTTGTTGTGGTGTTGGGATTGTTCTACTAAACATTTAGGATATAAAAGAATGCGTAGAACCAAAATCAAAAAGTATGGTCTCTATTCCTGAATGAGTAACTACCTTACCTGTCACTACTTCATTTTTGGTGTTCAATTCGTCAGTAGTGATGGAAAAAACTAGCCCTTACTACCTTGCAAGTTGTTGGTTTCCTCCAAAAACACTTGGGTTAAGGAAATGATTGGAAAAATTCCCTAGTTCATTGCAGTTAAAGCAATGAACAATGTGTTGAGAGTAGAACAAATTGTTCATATCCTCTGTCACAGCTGTGGGTTTTTATTATTGGCAGTTAATGGCTAGGTTCCCTTCTCTTCCACACCTAAAGTATTTCCTCGTCCCCTTTAGGCATTTTCTGTGGTGCTTCTTTCCACACCTCTGGAAAGTGGGGTGCTGGATCTTATTTTTACAATTGGATTTGTCCATCAAACTACCATCATTGAATCCCACCTTATGAATCATATTCCCAAGATACCCTTAATATTCCCTGATCTCCATTTCATCCTTGAGGTCCCATCGGACAATATCCTCAAAGTTGTTGAAGTCACGGATCGCCAGTGCTTTCCGCAGGCTAGGATTCTTCCCACCAAAGAAGTAGTCAACCTTGCATTCAGGGGTAACAACAAAGCAGAAGGTGTTTCATGAAACCTTTGTAAATAGTTCTTCATACACACCAAAAGATTCTGCATATTTTTTCATGAGGGTAAGGAATTCTATTTATATTATATATCAGAGGGTGCGCAGAAAATATTTATCAAAAAACATCATCCAGAAATCCTTCTATTCCAACACCTAAATCAAATACTTAGGCTTTTTATTTTTTTATCAATGTCCACCACTGATCAGCTTCACCCTCTATACGATAAGTAGTTAGAAGAACCCCCTCTTGTTCCAAACATTTATGGATGAATAATATCCTTTCAATGGAGTTGATCTATTATTCGACGATTGAGGGATCAGATGATCCATTAAAAGTAGGAGTCCTTTGTCTCATGAAGCACTCGATAGAAACTTGTTCTTTCTTAGGGGGATTGAACGTTCCTCTTGACCCATTTTTCTATTCAAGGCTTGATTTAACTCAGAGTGAATCGTGAAAATGTTCAGGATTCTCACTTCCACTAAATTGGGAATCTCATTAGCACACCCATCACATAGATCTTCACATCAGTTATTAGCCTGAGTCCTCAAATTACCGGCCATTGGTGGGAATAAAAGGAATGTTAGGGGTAACACATAAAGGGTAATCTAAGGAAAACAGATGACTTATAAATAAACTTTATTTCCATAACTTATGAACTCATAGGATTCAATCAATATTATTCATGATATACTTTCTAACACATTTTTATAGGGGAATTTTTTTAATTCCCTTAATAAGCGTTCATACTTATCGTATGAATTTACCAAAGCATCCCCCCGGGAGTGTCGTAAACAAGATTGCAGCAAAGCCCGATGTCATGTACCAGGATACCTAGAGTCAAGCCCGAAACTCCTTTCTTTGGGTTTTCACCTCTAGGTATATCTGTGCCAGAGCTGCATGTACCTTATCATATCTAGAATGGGATGTATTTTCTTGATACACAACTTACTCAATACTCACTAAAACATAGGAATGTTTTTATACTTAGTCTTGACACTAAGGATTTACTATGGTTTTCAAATCCCAATCCCAAAAATAACTAAACCTATCTCTGATACCAACTAAGACAAACTTGAAATTTATTACACACTAAGAAATGATTTATTACCAAAACATCACCTGATAAAACATATAAGATCAAGAGTTATAGTGTCTTTGTGTCTTAGGATCATTACATAACAACTTATAATCTGAAAAACAACATCTTTACTGAAAACATCCTTTATATGGCCACTACATTCCATCGTACTTAGCATTCCCAGGGATAACCTGAGGACATGCATAAGAAAAGGGTAAGCTATAAATCCCAGTAAGGGAATAAACATGGAATAAAATTAGGGAAAAAATACATGTTAGACAATAGGAATATCAATGGAGCACAAGAGAAACTTTAATATAAAGTCATGATAAATCATGACAATCATAACATGGAAATGTGGAAACAACACCTAACATGGAATTAGCATGAGCCTAGATCATTGAACAAGGAGCGTGAGTAAACCCTCATTGCACATGAAACACTAGTAAACCCTCATTGCCCTTGAATTAGCAGGATTCAACACTCATTGCACATGACGTATCATGACACTATACATTACCCAGTTCATTGGTGCGCTATCATGGCACACCCTTCTTAAAAATTTCATTTCAAGCATAAGTGTGCCACATGGATCATATAACATGAAATAAATCAACATTATAAGTTATTCTAAGATTAAGTAATGTGGAATAAATAAATGATAGTACCATTCTATAAGTATATGTGCATAAAAGTGAATACCCTTGATAGAGACATGGGTATGGTATTCACTGCAAAATGATCTTGCGTTGGTAAAATGCAGTGCAATTGGGGCAGCATAACGGTGTGACATAGTGATTCATAAAAAATGGTTAATGAGAGAGAAAGGGGTGTATCATCAAGTGTACATGAAATGGACAGTAAGGGGTCATATAGATACATGTCCCAAAAAACATAATTGAATTTAGATGCATAATACAAAATAATTACTTGTAATTTACATGGAATGAGAAACAAATTGTCCCCCTTGTGAGATACGAATGATGGGCATGGACGTTAATGTCCTCAAACCATGATTTCAGTGATACTTGGGGTTCAATTCATGGATCTTCTTGGATGGACTCTTATAAAGATTAGTATTTATTTCACTCATGGTTTGAAAATTGGGTTCCTTGATATGGTTCTTTGTAGTTAGGACCTATATAAAACATATTTAAATTTAGGATGCACCTTTTATGTAATTCCAAGAATTTGAATTTATTAAATCAAAGGAAGCATCTGGCAATCCAAATCACATGATTTTATTTCATCTGGTCTGTATAGTTTATTTATTATGACCCTATTATACACCATGTAAATCATTATAGGTTCACTTTGGTTCAGAGACATCCAACTCAGGCCAAAACTAGTAGTGCCGATCTAATATTTATGGGGAACCTGGGATGACATGTTTTGTTTATTTATTACAATAAATTTATTATGTGCATGCATATTTATTATTTTATATGAATGGAATATATTGTTCAGATGTTTTTTTTTGTTGGCTTATTGAGTATATATCACACCCTGATCGGACAACCATTGGTAACCAAGTTGAAATAATGATTGAATGTGTAGATAATGGGAATTTTCCAGATTTGGATGCTTCAATTTTAGTTCTATGATGGAGTATAGGAGAAAAAGGTCCAGGCCTATTCTTTGATGCTAGTAGAGGTATATTTTATCCATTTATGTTATTAGAAAGAGTTACATGCATGTTTCCCATGTATCCCATGTACTTATTTTTTATTTCTACCAAATATGATAATCATCATCATTTTCAATAAATTTATGATTCATATTAATCCATATTATAATTGTATGATTATATGTTTTTCTCTTGATGATTTTTTTACTATTTCTATTGATTCATATATGTTACTCATCACTATGTTGCAGTATGATCTATAAAGGAATTTTATTCCCATGGAAGCATTATAAGGCCATAATATTAGTCAACAGCTAGTATTGTATGCAGGGTAACAATTGAGGTCATGTTACCAACCATCTTTGGGAACCACTTAGTGGATTTTGTGGTAGGATGTTTCAAATAAGTATTAGAGAATAATTTTCATTCTGTATTATTGTTTGTGTATTATATAAGAGACTATGATGTATCATAATTTGTTAATGAGACACTTTTTTGGATTAACTATCCCATCATAGGGGACACTTAAATTGAGTTTGTTTGGATTGCTTGTTATAGTTGTACTGATTTCACTATTGGGTGACACATATGTTTTCATAAATGATTATTTTTTATATTATGATGATTATTATTATGGATTTTTTTCCTTTATCATTTACCACATGGTTTTATAATTCAATTCTTCATTATTGGCCCATGATTGGTTCTATTCCATCCATATTTCCATGCAATGTTTACTTTCTACACGCATTGCATGCGACATATAGCAAGTGCATTGATTATTATATATATAATGTTATAACGTTTCTTGTAGGAATAAACTATTTAAACTAATTGAATTTACTAAAAAAACTAATTATTTTTACCCCATATATTGATGATAAGACATCAATTAACCAATTATTTTATGTTTTATCCCGGAACCACTTACTTTAATGGTTGAAATATTAGATGATTAGATTGGTGGATACCCATTGTAATTTATAAATATTAAAATTATATTAATTTGGAATGATGATTGATCTAAATACATATTTATTTTTAGCATGTTAGATCCTAATAACAGATTTAAAGGTGTGGTCTAAGATACATGTTTTGACGAATACCACTTATAAAGAGTATAGTCATTTAGAAATTGGGAATGGTAACAAATCTATCTAGGATAGTTATATATATAAACAAATAATAATTAACTTAAATAATTTCAATGTTTTAAAGATAAATGTTACCACAAAATGGGGATCCCAATTGAAATTTGATGTATTTTTCCCCCAGAAAAGTTCAACTGATACCCCATATACCGAAACTTCAACAGTGTTGTATGAGACCCTAACACAGACCCTACCCTATTAGTGGCTAGTTGTTCCTATATCATGTGGTCAATTTTGATATTTCATATCATATAAACAAATATTTAGTTGAAGGGATAGAGGTGTGACTCATTTATAAGAACTTTTTATACCAATCCTTTCATTATTGTTTGCTTTTCCCCTATTTAATGATAAATTTTTTATGAGGCATAAATTATTTAATTATAGAGATATACCACAATTAAATATTTGAGTCGTACATTAGGAGGGTGGTGATGAACATGCCTAGAGGTGGTTGTCCTTGAGCCACCATTATTATATATTATAGTTCCACCTTATACAACTCTTTATAATTTTCCACAAGAAGACTATTCTTCATTTGAGGAAGCCTTTTTATGCTTCACGAAGCCTGTATAGAGAGAACTGTGACATTCCCCTATTATGGAAGAGTTCATGCAAGAATTTTAGATGTATCAACCTCTTATATTCTATGGGGATGGTGGTTCTTATGCTGTTGATTCGTGGATGGAGTCCATCTTATCAATTTTTGATAATTTTGTGATGAATCTGGAGTGGAGTTTCATGCTCGATACCTATATGCTCAGTTATTCAACAAAACATTGGTGAGATGTCACCACCCAACTAAGACTTCATCTGAGTACGTTATAGGGTGGATTTAAAAATAACTATTATGATTAATTTTTTCATTAATCATTGAGAGTAGCATGTGATCAAGTGTTTATGAACATATAATAGTGTTATAAGTCAATGAGGGAGTATAAAGTTCATTTTACCAAACATACTTGATTTTTTCCAATATTGACTAGCATATTACATCAGATCAATTGTGAATTTTATTAAACATACTATTTTATTAGAGATAGAAAACAAGTACCTCATCATATAGTGAAACATGAAATAAGATTTAAATGTGAGAAAGGATGTTATAGCTTTGAAATATTTAGATGGTCTATTTAGATATATGATGCATAATTTCGAGGGTGCATGTGTGGGAAGATTCATCCAGATGAAACACACTGATAGCTATGTGATGTGTCTCTAGTGTGGTAGGGTTGGAAATAATACTCCTTGGTGTATGTGGGAATCGATCGAGTACCGAGAATGTGGTAAGATGGGTCTCCTTATGTGATTATTCCACAAATTTATTCGAACTCCTAGAGATAAAGGAGATGTACCAACACATCATTTAGGTAAGATATCAATAGCCTTACATAAACATTTGAGATGGTATACTACCAACTGATCAGGCCAAGTAGGTTGTTGTGGTTGTGGAAAGCAGACTTATGAGGTTCAGTGCTAGCTGAGGTGACCATCCTTATTTATTAATGTCAGATATTAGGGCCTCTTATTAGGTTATATCAATGTAGTGTAGCCCACACCGAAGGATTAGTTTCCATGACCATCTACATTATGAGGTAATATTCTAGTATCCTCTATTTAGTTTTTTCATTATTTAATATAGAAATATGAAACTCTTATATATTTTCAAAAATTATGGAAATTATGGTCCTCAAGATAGAGTACATATGTTTCATGATGAATATAGACAAATTTTTAGGGATTTTAATAGAGATTGTGTGGATGTGTAAGGAGTTCCTCATAGGGATAGGTGGATACCATTTCTTTTAGAATTTATTTTCCTCAGGATTACATGATTCAATGTTATTCAAGGAATTGACTGGATTGTGCCTTACCATTCCTATGTTTTTTTGTATCACTATATGTAGTATATTTCATAATATGAGTGAACTGAAAATATTTATAAGGGTGAATTTAATTTCCAGGAATGATGACCTATATTATAGAATTGTGTACAAAGTTGAATCATAGACACGATGGCTTGTATCTTTACGAGTGATCAGGGAAGGCCATATATGTAATTACCTCATATTTTGGATCATTTCACAGGTGTCATACCTGAATACTTCATTGGTCCTCCTTCTTTTTGATTTGTATATTTTCCCATTGAGATATTTCTAGGAGCAACACTAGTTTCCATTCATCCTTTTTGGATAGAACCTTTAGGTTTCTATGTATTCAGTATGATTTCGGAACAATTTAATGATAAAGATTCTATAAAAACCTATATATCATTGTGGGGTTAACCTACCATTATCTAGATGAAAAAATAAGTATAATCCATTTTTTCAAGGATTATTGACAGGTGGACCATCATACAGTGAATAAATGGTATCCACTACCTCGTATATATGGCATCTTCATGTAGATCTAAGGAGAAGATGATTTAACTAAAACAAAATTCAGATTCTGATACAATTATATGAATGTGATACTAGTATTAATATCCCATGCAATGTTTTGGAGTAGATACTACTGGTATAAGTATCATGTTATTTGGCTTGGCCTTACTAATGTGCTAGATAATTTAATAGAATTTACTAATCTAGTTTTCCACATTTATCATGAATCTTTTGAAGTGGTCTTTGTGGAAAAAAATCATGGTGTATTCTCATATAGAACCCAACCATTAAAAACATCATGAGAACATGCTGAATACACTAGAATAGAACTATTTGTTTGATATGTTTTGAAAATGATACATTTATGATCTATGAGGTTCACACTACGTGTCATATTATCTCAGAGGTAGAAGTATATATTAACAAAGAGAAGTAAAGTTTTGTGTTTTCTAGGGAGTATCCCAATAATGTTTTTATAGATGTGGTTTCATGGGGCTAGATAGTTATTACTAGAGATTCATAATGGAATTATCATGCCCAGAATCACTTCTTATGGAATTATTTAAAAAAGGTGAGATGTTCTTCTGGTATGAATCTTATGAGAAATCCTTTCATTAGTTGAAATGGATACTGAATTCAGTGTCGATCCTAAATTTTCTAGATCTACGATTGAGCTATAATGTTTATTTTTATTCTTCATGAATTGGTTTGAGATCATTTCTTATATAGGGTTCTCAGGTTGTAGCATATGAGTCATGAAATCTAAGAACCCATGAGAAAAATTTACCAATAAATGAAATTGAGGTAGCAACTATTGATTATGATTTATGATATTGGTGGCAGTATAAATTTCATGAGATATTCATAGTTTTCATGGATAATTAAATTTTAAAATACACTTCCATGTAGTGTGACATGAATCTTATGCAACAAAGATGGGTAGAATACCTAATGTCATTCGACATTAAGATTTATTCAACAACCACAAAGGGTAATGTTATAGGTGAATAACAAGTTTGAAGATAAACTAATAGGTTTTCTAGGAGTCGAGTAGTTGGTGGATGTTGATGCATTTTTTTTCTATGATGAATTTGGAGGTTCATGAATATCATGGAAAACCAGTTTTAGCCACATTAATAGTGAAATACTCTCTTATAGTCAGGGTAGAGATGAGAAAAATATTAGATCCTAATGGCCTCATCCTAGGGGAGAATGTCTCAAGTGTCAACCCTCCGCCTAGTTGGGTTATCTATGAGAATTATATCAATCACTTCCACGGGCATGTGTTGGTGAATGTTGAAATGTTAGAAGAGTTGACATTGGAATATCATGATTTTTTGAGGTAGTTCACCATGGGATTACCAATATTAATTGAGTAATACAAATTCAGTATTGGTAGAAATATATAAAAAGGTATAATGGAGGTTTGATAACTCGGTGCTCCATGTATCGGTAGGTGAAAGTTGAGCACTTGAAACCTACTTGACTTTTACCACATTCGTACATTACTGAGTGGAAATGGATTGAAATCACAATTGTATTAGGGATGGGTTTTCCAAGATCCCCTCATGTAAATGATTTGGTATTTGTTAACATCGATAGGTTGACCAAGGTCTCACAAAACCAAAGTATTTGAGAGCCCCTCTTAGTTAAGGACATTGGGGGGATTCAAACATGGTAGACCAGTTACCTTCATAGTGTTCCCCATTATATCTTATTGGAATTACACACCATGTAAACCTAATGGATCCGACATGGTTTTTATAAGTAACTGGATTTATAGGTTCTTTAGAGTATATATTATATTTATTAAATCAATGTTAGTTAGATTATTTTACATGGGTGGTATAGGACATGATCTGAGCATGTGTCCATGATTTCATAGTTTCTTGGGAAAAGAAAACACCTATCTTTGATTTTACTTAAAATAATATATTTACTGAAATGAATAAGAAGGCTTCTTATGAGGCCATTCATGGTAGGTCATCCCATTCACCACTATGATGTTTCGAGGTAGGTGAGGAAGTGAAACTAGGTTTTCATCTCATTATAGAGACTCAAGATCAAGTAAAACTAAATTAGAAATATTTGGATATTACCTAGTAAAGATATATGTCTTATACTAATAATCATCATTATCCATTGGTGTTTGAGTGGGGATATCCAGCCTTGATGTGAGTTTTTCCTCGATTTGTCTGTATAAGGGTTTGGAGATAGGGAAAGATGTGACCCAATTATGTCAGCCCATTTGTGATCGTGTTGAGAATCGCGTTGGAAGACTCTTAGTGGTATATACCCCAGAGGCACCAGACATGAAAAATATATTACACAAATCAGATCTTTATCATTTTCATTATGATTCATATCATTATGTTTACTTCAATTATATATATATATGGAGGAATATTATTTATTTTAGGAGAATATAATACATTTCATTGATCATATCATGAAGGATCGGTTTCTGGATATTTTCCTAGTGGATATATTACCACCCAAGGAAGGGACACTGAGAGATGAGTTTTTTTAAGGAGAGGGTTTCATCGTCTTAGATTTTCAGCATGATATGATTTATTTTTTGTTTTAAAAAAACCATAAACCATGCTAATTCTAATTTCCATTCATTTAATAAAAATAGGTAGTATATGGCATGAAGACTAGTGGCATGTAAATTTCATAGTATGTAATTGATAGATGATATGTAATTGATAGATGATATGTAATGGAAATAAATGGAATTTTTTTAATGATGACTTGTAACTTTTTGGCCATTCCCACTTCATGTCATGAGATGGGTTTTTTCCAGCATGATGAAACCCGATATTTACCCATCGTGCAAAATTTACGCCCAGTGTAAACACCCATATCAGTTTAATTTATAGGAATTGCCTAATTGTTTTTATAAAATTTCTTTATTTATTTTATATGATCCATGTAAGATATCCGCTCTGATTCTCGACCTAGTATTTGAATCTATCTCCACATTCAAGATCACTTTTCTTCATCGTTGTGTGCATTTGATCCACAGTAACAGGCTTATAATCATCTTTCGTCCTATTTTTATTTACCATACCATCTTCTATACTATTTTAGTTTGATATTATAAGCACTATTTTAAGGGTTTTCACTTGTTTATGATTTATCATGCTCTAAATTGGTTCAAGGGACAAAACTGGATGAAGAGGGAGTTATAGGCATAACGCAGGGGGTCTAATTTGTTTCCCCAATGTTTAGAGCTATTTTATTTTGATCCTTGTTCCATATTCCATACCATACATTGATACCCATATATTGTATAATTAAGTAAAATAAATGTTTCTATTATATATAATGGGACCTTATCTACATGGGAAACAATGTCATTTGATTTTTTTCTCAACCCAAGCCACCCCTATGGGTGGTCCCCTCCATAATTTCAAAGTATAATATATTCCTTAAATGGTTAAACCAACTCTTAAGGTGCAACACCCTAAGATTTTATGTTTTGTACATTTTTTAATCTAACTTCATTGATAGCTTATGATTCACAAAACATTAAACTTAATCATGACACAATATACTATTAATATTATTATTTTAAATGAAAATTATATCATTGTTGTTTAACAATTGGGAATGAATAATATTAACCACATTATTAAATTTAAGTATAAAAAATTGTATATAATTTTTACCATTATTATTGTGTTTTGTATATATTATATAAGAGTAAATCTTTATTTATGAATAAAAACCAAATATTTTCCTAACGGCAGTTTTCCACCTTTTGATGGAACATTTGTTTGAAATATAATTTTTGACAATTTTTTAAATTTTTTTTATAATATATAACTGTTATTTTAAATTTAAATATAAAAACCTAATTTGGTTGAATTTTCTTTAATTTTTTGATAATTTTAATTTTTGAAAAATAGTAAAAAATACTAAATTTTAATTGAAAAATAATGTTTATCAAAATAATTTTCAGTGTTGAATTATTTAATTAGTTGGTTTTAATGTATTATTGGGAAAAAAATCATTTAATAAATTTAATTGCATTTTTTATAAAATTCACAATGAATACGCATACAAAATTATTGTAATATTTAAAATGTTTTAACATTAATAAATCTCCTTCTTATCACATCCACGAAATTAAATATAAATTAATTATAGAAAATTATTATTTGTTAATTTTGAATAATGGATTGAATATTTGAAATTAGAAATTAAAAATATTAAAAGGCACCTTTTATTTTTTGAGAAAATGAATAATGTCCTTTGTAATAGTGTAATTACCACGATTAAGGGTATATTAGGAAATAATTGGTAATATTAATATTATAAATTTTATAAAATTACCTAATAACATGTCTTATTTTATTGTATCTATGTTTTTTTAATAAAATCTACTTTTCACTGAATTTAGGGCCACTTGGAGCTACTTATATGACCATAGACCTTTTGTAGTATTTTAATCTATGGAAAGTCAAATATGTCAATCACATGATTTTAATAAGTCTTGCAATTTTTATGGTTCTTGAGAAGATATATTGAACTATAATTAATCAATTGAAATATAAATTTTTTTCTCCATCATAATAATTTATTTCTAATTTTTACGAGAGAAATAATTATATTAATGAGTTTTATAATGATGATATAATAATAGTTTAATAAGTTGACATATCAAATAAATTCTATTAAGAATAATAAAATAAATTTAAATTGAAATAATTAAAGTCTTTCAAGAACTTCATAGATTAACTATAAATTTTATGGATGTATACAAGGTTTCAGTGCTACATTATTTGGTTTTTATGATATTTTTGTAAAAAATCAAGTATAAATAGTGTCAAAACTGACAGTATTGATATTATAAAATAAAAAATATTTTATTAAATAATATAATTTTATTTAAAATATAAAATTTGTCCAATTTATTTTAATATGGTTAAAAATTACTTCCATGAATAATATATGGTTCATTTTTTATATTCTAATAACTATATGTACCTTCAAAGAGTAAAAACATATGTTATCATTGTAAGAGTTAAAGAGGTTATATAATGGTAAAAAATGACAAGGGTTTTAATGTTACAAAAAATTCATATGAAATATTTTTTGAGATCATTTCAATCCACCCCCATCTTAGCTTCGAAATAACTCATTTTGGAAGAACATGAAAATAAATATTAATTTATATTAACTATGTATTTTTAGAGTTTCCAAAGGTTCCCCCAATTGTAATCATATAATGGCACCTCCTCCCTAAATTATTCGCAACACTTTGTGGCTTATAGTTCAACCCGAATATCATAAAATAATTTCTCATCAACCCTATACTAATTCTATAAACCGACCGATGTGGAAAAAGTCAACCAAGGAAATATTTTTTGTATAAACTAAAATGTTTTCCTGAATAATTGGTAATGTTCTTCATTGATCACAATTATTTCATTTACTTATCCACCCCTTAATTTATATGTATATCATACTTATATAAAAACATAATTATCATTAATTTAATGGAATTCATTTATATATATATTAATACCTACACATTAGCACTCTTCCATGAAAATGGTATACACAATCATTATTCTTGTGTAGAGCGGGCTACCTCCTCACGAATGGGAGTATTTTGTTCTTCCTTTTACCAAAATTCCTAGCCAAAAATAATTATGTATTTATAGTTTATATATGATATATATGATATTTATATTTAATTTATTATTCATTATTAATTAGAAGTACTTAGGCCTTCATCTATTCTATTTTATTGGAATATGATAACATCATTTGTGGATGTGTGGAAAACCACCCCGAAAAGCGATGTGATTCATTCACCGAGTACGTGGAATGTCATATGAATAGTTTTAATAATAATATGTTACATAAATGAGATAAATATGATAATTTAATTATAATATACATATTTATCATCTACTTTTAATTCTTTTAAAAATGATAAATAAATTGATGTAACGTTCATGTGTACATAAATCCTACCGTCTATAGGGATGGTTCATTTCATTTCATATCTATAAATATTATGGATTATTATAATTACATATATATCGGATATATATGATATGTAAATCATGTTTTACATAATGGATATTACTAAATCATTATCTAACTGATATGAACAATAAGCAACAAGTCCAATCATTCTCATAAACCCAGAATATTAACACCCAAAATAGTGAAAATAATGAAATATTGATAAAAAATAGGTAAAAATATATTATAAGAATATTATATATGGTATTATAAATATTGTTATATTTTTGGTATAAGTTAATAACATGCTTCAAATCATTATACAAGAGGTTAAAGGATGTTCACACAAAAGGAAATTCAAGGTATGTTATTTTCATCCAATTTCTATTTCTATAAGATATGACTTATTTACGGCTAATTATTTTAAATGGGTTACTCCCCATTAATTTATCATATAAGTAATATATTTGACATCATGGTATTGAATGTTTCATTTGATAATTATTTACATTTATAGAGATTATGATTCAAATACTTCAATGTGATATGGGTCTCTTTGATTTAAGAATATAATTTGTAAATCAATTATTTGATATAGGAGTAAATTTTTGAGCAAGAAATGATGTTTGTGTGCCGGAATTTATATTCTCCTTTGATGCATTGATATTCTATATTAAGAAAAATTAGTTCTGAAAATTAAATTTAGCTCTACATGTAAGCTTGAACTATAATTTTAATGGTCTCTATGGTATAGGTTTCCATCTAGCTTAGTGATGATGTCAAATAATTAAACGTTTCAATCATTTGGATTTTGTATTTTTAATATAGGATACTTTATCTATTATAATGTAAATTGATGAATTTTATTCTCATTTTATTGATGTAATGGAATTATTTTTTAGTTATTTACATTTCCATCTTATCTGTAGACTTCCCATTATTTTTTTTATTACAAGGAATGTGTATATAGGCATTTTCCTTTCCATTATCATTATCCAAATTTATTCCTAGTTAGTTCGGCTGTACTTCAACTAAGAAATCATTTTATATCTCTCATATTATGTTTCCTTTCCCCCATGATTTCTTGAAGTTTTCTATGAAATATATTAAATGATATACTAGATGGAATAATGTTATTATTATCAAAAAAATACCTTGTACTTTTTCATGTATCTATTTTACCAGGAGAACTAAAATATTCATTTTTTTGTGGTGAAATATACATGTATTTTACACACATCTAATTGTAGCATGACACTAGATCTAATATTTCTGGGTTCTGCTAACTATAATTTATATTATATAAATCGATTTTGAATCTGTGGGAACTATATTTAGAAAAACACAAATTAATGAAAAATGACCATATAACAGTCATTGAATATATTTTCAGAGAAACCACGTTTAGTATTTAGATATTAGTTATACCTAAATTTTCAATTTATGATATGTTTTCCCTTGTTTTTTGAATATATATTATCTTTCGGAATGAAATAATCAAATCCATTATATTCTATTTTTTAGAAATGGAACATAGCAGATGGAATGGGAACCACACTAATGCACATGATCCAAAGAGTAATAAAGATCATACATATAATGTTAATAAGACAATATTTTAATGGGAACCACTCTAACAATACATATAATCAAATGATGAAATAGTATTATGTTATAATCACATATGGAAATAATTCCCAGTGTAATATGGATTTGTAGGGAAGAGAAAAAACAATAGTACAATAGGTATAAATATATTTAAATAAAATAAGATAAAGAATGATTTCACAACATGTGTGAACTGTGGAATGAATCACAATAGTAAATTTTTTAATGTATTGGGAGTATTACATAAGTGCAGAAAAAATTGTAACAAAAAAACTAATGCAATGGGACGAAATAAGAGAATTTTATACAGTGCTTCAACTGTAGAAAATGGGAAACAATTGAAATAAATTCCCAAATCTCTATGGGAATATATATCCGGAGAAGCCAATAAATCCAGGAAAATATTATGATAGTACAATAGATGTTGTGGAATGAATATTGCCAATATAAATGGATTATGGAATTATGTCACTTTAGTATATTATCAATGAATTACTTGTTATATGAATTATGGAATTAATAAAGATTTTACTGCAATACATCTTCTTTTATGGACTTGAGAGGATTTTTTCAATGTAATTGATGACCATGAAAATTGAATGAGTGGAAATTTGATATTTTGGAAAGCACATTATTGAAGGAAAATAACCCTTAATATATTATTAATGATAAATAAATAACAGTGATTGATTTTATGGATTCTGTTAAGTTTTCAAAATGTTTGGATTTATTAAGTGTACATAAAAATTTATTTTTAGAAGAATGTTTATTTTCATTAGGGATTTAAGGTGATCGTGGAATTAATTTATTTTTTATGTACAAATAATAGCTACATTACTTATTTTAGAGAATATATTTTTTAAAATTTAAAATTTACATTTGGATATATTTTTTATGAATTTGGATATATGTATTTTGGATAAGACGTATGATTATAATGGTTTAACTTGAACATTAAATATAATCATATGATTTATTTGATACAATGTGCTATCCATTTTAGTTTTAGTAAGCATTTTGTGGATTAAGGAATTAAATATGGACCTTAGTAATGGTTAACAGTACTTTTTGCATAAGTATTAATCTTTTATATCCATATTTAGGCGTATGAAATTATGTGAGAATAGATTGTAGTGCAACAAAAATATGAGATTATGATAATGAAATGGAATGTAATCTATTGTGTTTATTTTCTAAAGGTATTATATGGATATAAAAATAATCCCTCAACTATAGAAATAGAATTTAGAATGAAACTTTTTATTAATTTAATTTTATTACCTAGATATCAATGGCCACATTGAACCATCACATATTCACATTATTTTGATGGTAGAATTTCTGATGATCATGTTCATTATCTCTCCACACTAGAACATAATAGTTTTATTTCTATCTCATGTATCAATTTTCAATTCTCAATAATTTTATCCTAATGAAAATCCTTATTTTCTTGTTTCCCCTTTCAATTCCCATTCACACTCATTAAGGTGATGTTTTATTAACACTATTTCCTATGTGGGTTTCCAAAAAATGAATTTTCAATTATAAACACTTTATTATTTATGTAAAATTTAAAATTGTGGGGATATAATTGTTGAAGTACGGGAGATTGTAATATCTTAATATTAAATGGTATGTATTTTTTAACATTTAACGTCCTTTATTTGAACACCGAGCTTCAATAAGCCACCATATGCTATTTATGATATAATATGATATGAAATTATAACCACGACTTTAAATTAAAGGGATTGAATATACTTGTCCAAATTATGAAATTTTTATGTAATATATTCAATTTTTTTAACAGAAGTCATGTTTTGGTCAAAGACCAAACCACTAAAATTTTATTGAAAAGCAATAAAAACCTACACAAGTTTGAAATAAGGCATTTTTATAACATCCCTGACATGGAGCGGGATTAACTCCGGAGGGAGAACATCACTCCAATGCATCTCGTGAGAAACACCTATGTTGGCAGGACCATCAACGATCTTGTTAGCTTCACGATACGTATGAGTGGCGATGACGTTGATCCCTGAAATACAATCCAGGAAATCAATCCAACGCGAGGTGAGCGTCCAGGACAAGTGAATATAACTATTCCAAATGGCCTGAATAATAGTAGTAGAGTCACTCACTATCCAGATATTTCTCCAATTATGAAGCCTGGAAAAAGAAGTCGCATGAATCACGCTCAGCATCTCAGCCTCTAGGGATGAAGCAGTACCACAAGAGCCATAGAAGCACCCAAGAGTCTGGTCGAGGAGATTTCTGAAGATGACCCTACAACCCACTAGGCCAGGGTTACCTTTGGAGGCTCCATCCACATTGACTTTAATCCATCCTTGAGGAGGGGGTCGCCAAAACCCTTCAAGGGTATGCTTCAGACGAGGGAATTTTCCTTCCACCCCAATACGTCTGAGAATCCCAAAGTCATGAACAAAGTTGTTGCAATGATATTTTTGAATTGAAGCTGCCTCACGCATGGCCATGAGGATTCTAGTTTTCCCTGCATTAATCTTGAATAAGCTATTACAAAAAATACAAGAATTTCTACCATACCAGATTACATGTAGAAGTTCCACAACCACTGCAATGAAGATATTTTTTGATTTTAGGAGAATCTGCAACTTCCAAACATCATTGTATCATCAAGCTAATGGAACTACAAAGCAACCATTTGCATTCAAATATGTCAAATATATAATTCCAAAGTGCGGCTGCCATGTCACAAGAAAGAAAAAGGTGGTTTAAATCCTCTCTATGTTGAATACACATGCAGCATTTGGAGAACAGATTGATCACGAACAATTGATGGTAGGTATCTGTATTGATTATATCATGAGTAATCCTCCAAACCACCGTGAATCTTGAGGGTTTTAACCAGGCTTTGCTGAAGCTTTTTAACCAGGTAAAATTTTTCTATACATTGTTGAACAAGTGGTTATTAAAAATTTTATAATTTAGGATCCCATTATGCATCAGTTCCCAAATAATAAAATCACCCATGTTAGTAATGGCATAATTGTCAACAATCTGTCTGACATTCTCAGGAAGATAGGAATTTTGCATTTGTAAGACATTTTTAATAGTATCATTGGGGTGGGGAGGAGGCTGGTTACTGTCAATCAAAGAGATCAAGGGAGAACCAGTCCAATTATCAAACCAAAAATTAAGATCTGAGTTCCTATTGACCATCCATCTAGAGTTTTCCATTATTGACTTGAAAGTGTTTTTAATGGAAGGCCATATAGAGGATGTGAGAAAGTGCGCGTGGTTATTTTTAAGATTATAGAGAATGAGGGCCTTGAGATACTCCATAGAGGGTGATTTGTTATGAATGTTGTTCCATGTGAGATTATCTTGAAGAGCTTCATTAAAATAAGAAAGATTTTTATGCCAATACCACCTTTGTTAATAGGTTTGCAATAACTTGCCCAAGGAACTGTAACCAAATTTCTCTCCAAGGTACTCCCCGTCCATACAAACTTCTTAATAGCCACATTGATGCACTTGATAATACACTTCAGCCATTTATAAATCATCATAGAATAAAAGATTTTAGAGACAATGGTGGATTTAACAAGGAAAATTCGCCCAGCCATCGAAAGGTTTTTACTTTTCCAGGAGGAAAGCAGATAAAGAGTTCGGTCTGTGATGAGGGAGAAGTGATTGGCCTTTGGTCTACCCCATAAAATGGGGGCACCAAGGTAAGAAAAAGGTAAGGTTCCCTCCTTAAACCCTAAAATATTTGTGGTGTTAGTTTTCTTCCCTAGAGGAAAGGTTTTACCAAAGTAGATGTACGATTTACTCTAGTTAATGTGTTGACCAGACACTTCTTGATAATGGAGGAGAATAGATTTTAGTATCTGAATGTTTCTTTTATCCCCTTGGGTAAATAGAATTATGTCATCATCATAAATGAGATGTGAGGGGGTATTTGAATTTCTAGAAGCAGAGATGGGTTTGATGGTACCTTGTTCAATAGCCTGCATAATCAGCCTACTAAGATAATCTTCAGCAATTGTGAAGAGAATCAGCGGGAGAGGATCACCTTGTCTCACTCCCTTGGAGCAACTGAAGTAACCAAGTGATCCATTAATGAGGACTGAAATATGAGCCGAGTTGAATAATGATTTTATCCGATTTATAAAAGTGTCATTGAAGCCAAATTGAGATAGGACTTTATACATAAAATTCCAATCAATCATATCAAAGGATTTAGCAATCTCCGGTTTTATGGCCACATTCCCACCCCTATTCTTCTTATTTAAGAGATTGGTGGTTTTAGAGGCAAGAAAGACACATTCCTGAATAGATCTACCTTTTCTGAAGCCAAACCGGTTCCAGGAGATAATTCTATTACTATTAGACGCCATGCGATTGCCAATTAATTTGGTAATAATCATAAAGAGAGAATTTATAAGAGCAATGGGTCGGAAGAGTTGAATTTCATCAGTATTCTCAGTTTTAGGGATGAGGACTAAGAATTGAGAGTTGATCCCATGATAAATGATGCCTCTAGAAAAAAAATTTAACAAGTCTTCAAACATCATCTGGGATCACATCCCAGTGTTTTTGATAGAAGCCATTTTTAAAACCATCTGGGCTAGGGGCACCATCTGGGTTGAGGCTGTATACAGTATCTTTAATTTCTTGATCTAGGGGTACGCTATTAAGAAAATTGTTATCCTCATGTGTAACAAGCTTTGGAATGATGTCAGGAAAAAGATCTTTATCAATACTAGTTCCATTGAAGATATTGTGAAAGTTAGAGACAATGTGATTAGTGACACTTTCGTCCGAATCAAGAATTTGGTCCCCTACATGAAGATAGGCCAAAGGCCTATAATCCTTTATGACTCTTTGCAGAGCCTTATAGAACTTAGTATTACTATCTCCATCATTAATCCACTTTTCTTTAAAGATTTTATTTCTATGTTCATCCTTAAAGTTGAGCAAATTGATCAGCTTAGAGGAAATGGTAATTTCTTGTTTAGAGTCTTGAGAAAAATTTGAAGAGGAATTATCATTTTGAAAATTAGTAATCTCTTTTTCCAAAAGGATGATATTGTTGTCAATTTCATTAGATTTGGATTTACACCGGCCTTTGAGAATCTGCTTAAGCATTTTCAGTTTCACCAGGCAGGCAAACAGGTCCTTTTGACCATTCATATTATCCCAAGAGTTTTTAATGATGTTCATGTAGTCAGGATCAGAAGACCAAATGTTATTAAATCTAAAGGGAAGAATGCGTCTAGAAGAGTTATGGGAAAAAGAAACCAAAATGGGATGATGATCTGAGGCAATTCTCGTTAAGGTAATACTAGCGATGTTGTCCCATTTATCCAGGGCATGGATATTCGTGAATGATCTATCAAGCTTACTGGACACAATTCTATTATAATTTTGTCTAAACCTGGTGAATTTTGCACCCATTATATTTATTTCTATCAAATTATTCATTTCAATGAAACAATTAAATTCCCTAGAAGAAATAGAGTCATGCGCAGGACCTATTTTTTCATTATGGTCTAGAATAGCATTAAAGTCTCCAACAAAAAAACCAAGGTTGCTGAATAGAGTTACCTAATTGTGTGAGGTCATTCCATAGTTCTCTCCTCTCTTGATATATATTACAATCATAAAAAAAAGTGCTGAAGACTGTAACTTTTTCCAAAATGTAATCACATGTGATGGATTGTTTTGAGCAGTTGTAAATTTTAACATTCTGCAAGGCAGGATGATCAAAAAGCCATAAAGATTCAGTAGCTGTCCCATTAGTGCACGCCCCTAGGAATGTGTATCCAAGAGGTGTCTGAGGGAATCTGGTGGTAAAGTTATCTTTGGGTTCCGCTATTGCAAATAGTTTAGGGTAGTGAGAAAAGATAAATCTTGTTAAAACGAAAAAGGTATCTAGGTTAGAAATACCTTGACAATTCCAGTACAATATATTCATTTCTACCTTTTTCTAGTGGGGATGTCCCCTTTTTTCTTCTAGCCCGATGTCCTTGACTTGGTTACCATTCCAGGTTTAGACTCCATTGGAACAGTACCAAGTTTTTCCTATGTTGACAGATGGTGAATCACTAGGTTAGTAGTACCTCCACAAATCGGGATAATTGGTTGAGGTTCACCTTGGTGACTATCTTCAGCGGCAGACTGTTTGGTGTCTGGAGAAGAAGTTTCATTGTTCTGGGTGCAGGTAGCTCGTAGTGGAGCTGCCTGGGGGGCCAAAGCAGCAGGTCCGTGAGGAGGCAGGGCCAAGGCTTTACTTCCAGCCAGTTCATGGGATGACACAGGGGCACCTTGAGTCCTGTCCTGATTGCTCGGAGAAGACAGGAGTGCATCCCTATAAGATGGTTCCGCCTGTTTTAATCGGTCCCCAATTCCAGCTTGTGGATTTGAAATAGAGAACCTGTTTTGTGAATCGAGGAAGGGTCATTCAGGAGAGGAACTGATTATATCAGTTTTTCCAGTCATCTTCTTAATGTTAGTGATGCATTTCTCCTACAATGCCTCACCTATATCCACTGTAGCAACATTAGTATCCAGATAAATTAAAACCTAAGGAAGAGAAACCACTAAAATAGGGCTTGTTGTCTCTGGGACCGCACCAGTAAGTGAGGTGTTATCAAGGATATCATATTTAATATTTTTTTAAAAATCATTTTCATGCAGTTCCAACTCTTTCTCTTCAGCAATGTCTGCCCATTTTTTGTCCTTTTCAGAGTCCAATAACCCAAAGGAGTTGGATTTAACAACCCATACTTCCTCTTTTTTTTTTGAGGATTTAGGTTTTTCTGCCACCTTTTCTTTCCCCTTCCTATTATTTTTGACTTCATTCCATCCATTATAGCCTGTTTGTGAAGGATGTTTGTTCACCTTCTAACAATTGTGAATTGAGTGACCAACCATTTTGCAAAGTTCACAATAAGATGGATGTCTTTCATATTCAAGGTTCAACACTACTTTATAATCATTAGTAGTAAAAGTAATGGATTTCAGTGGTTTAGTTTCTAGATTTACTTCAATTATAACCCTATCATATAAACCTACATCCCCATTCAAGGTTCTTTGGTCCACTTTAAGGGGTGTACAAATGCAACTAGAAATTTCATTAAGAATCTGGGGATGCCAGAAAACCCAGTTGAGATTAAACATTCTAACGCACAACTACGCAGCGTTGTTCCTATATAAGTTCGGATTGAATGAAAAATCCCACTTAGTAAGTCTAAGCAGGCCTGGTTTCAGATTTAAATTACTAGTAGACCAGACACGATCAAGATCAGATTGTGAAAAGAAGAGCATGTGAAAACAACGTTTCCCAAGAAGAACCATTTTCTAGTTCGCAAAACCCCAGCAAGCAGAAATTTTTGCTTTTAAATCAGTGTAAGATTAGGGAGAATCACGTTAGAGGTATGCAACTTGACCCATGATCGAATACTTACAAAGTAGAGAGCGTTGTTGAATTGCTGATGGATTGGCTTCCACATAGAACCTGCTATCATCCGTTCTCTTTATCCTTGTTGACTTCGACGGAGGATGCTTGGTTTGCTAAGAACCCATTAAGGCGTCGAGGAAGGATATCCCCTTTACCCTTGGATTTGAGATATGTGGAGGCTCCTCCCTTTTTGGAATCCCCATTTCCTTTGAATAAAGTTCCCAGATCAGTTCCGCTAACTCCATGATGATCAGAGATCAAATAAGTCACGTGAACCTCTTCGATTATCTTCGATTTTCAGAATCCTAGGGTTTGCGACGCACCTTGCCGAATCGAGAGGAGCGAGTCGAGAGCCATCCTTATTTCCCTCTAATTTATTCAATATAATGTTTATAATTCATCAAATATGTTTTCTAAATATTATATAAAAATAAATGAAATTTTATGAATAAAAAAAGCTATATCATATAAATAATTTCCCATATTTTTATACTGCACTTGTTATAAATCTAGTTTTTCAAAATTTTATAAGTTATAGTCCAAACAATAACCATCTTCATTTAATAATAAATATGATAGTTTTTTTTCTAATTATTTTTATTTGTCTGATAAGTTTAATGTTTTCTTGAATAGTGGAAAACACTGCATTTCAATTGGAAACTACATTTTCATATAAATAATTTATTGCATCAAATTAATTAATTTATTATTTTTAAATTATATTTAGATATTTATTTTCATTTAATTAAATTTAGTCTATTGGGATGAATTTTTATTTGAATATGGATAAAAAAACATAGGAATATTTTCAATGTTTTTACGTTAATAATAAGTTTTACCGTCCCATCTAGTAGAATGATTTTTTAATTAATTATAGCTAATTATATGTTTTCAATTTTTAAAAATGGATTCTAAACTTTTAATCATAAGGTCCAAATTTCATAAATAGATCCCTTTAATTTTGGGAATGTATAATCACAACATCTGTAATATTTAAATTACCAATGTTAAGGGTAAATATTGTAATTAATTGTAAAAAAAATATTTTATATATTATGAATATACCATTAAACATGTCTTATTTTTATTTTATGAGTGATTGTATACCAAAAGAAACACATCAAGGATTTTTTTGCCTCTTGGAGCCATATATAATAATTTATTACTTTTATTATATTTTATTCATTGGAAAGACAAATAAGTCATACTCTTTTTTTAATAAATGTTAAAATTTTCATTTATGGTTATTAAGAATATATCTTCCAGAAAAAATATCCCATAAAAATATAAAATTATTATTTTCATAATAAAAATATATTTCTAATTTTATGGATGAAGTAATTAAATTAACAACTTGGACAATGATGATGTATTAATCTTTTAATTAATGGACATATCGAATAAATGTTATTAAAAACATTAAAAGTAATTTAAATTGATTTAATTAATGTCGTTCACAAATATTCTAGATTTCCTTGTTCTCTTAGAGTTGTATTAATGATTTTTTTCATCATTATCTTATTTTTTATTTATATTTTAAAACTATTTATGTAATGAATAGTTTCAAAATTGACACTAATGATAATTTAAAATAAATAATATTTCATTAAATTATATAAAATTTTCAAAATATATAAAACGACTACAATTAATTGGAGAAGGATTAAAACATAATATATGAATAATTTATGGTCCTTTTTTAATTTTAAAGTAACTATTTTAACATTCAAATATTAAAATAACATGTTGTCAAAGTGAGTGTTAAAGAGGTTAAATAAGAGCTAAAACCAATAGATAAAAGTATGAATGTGAACTAAACAATGATAAAAATTATTAGTTGAGTGGATTTATCACTTTACTCATATTATATAAGAAAATAATCACTTTTAATACATTTCAAAATTCAAATTAATTTATATTATCTTGATAATTTCTCAGTTTCAAAAAGTACCCCTCACTAAAATTATAAAAGGGAACCTCCTCCCATTTTTCTTCACCCCACTCTCAGCCTTTGATTTCAACAGAAATATTTCCAAATAATCTCCCAGAATCAAAACACTCGTCATATAATCTCCAATTTTTTATTAAATCTATCAAATTATGTCCTTTCTTATAAACCAAAAGTAGTTTCCTGAATAATAGGTTACATTCTTAAATGACCAATTTTGATTCATTTACTTCTCCAACTATTCAATTATTTTTATAACATTATTTTATAATATCATTATTGTCCACATTATTATAGAATTATATAATAGTAACATTTCATCCTACAAATTCACAAACATCAATGAAAATTGGATAAGCAATAATCATTCACCTATACAGTGGACTACAATCTCGTGAACCGATGTAATTTATTCTTCGATTTCCCACCATTTAAAATCAGCAATAATGATGGATCAATAATTTTTAAATAAAATATATAATTTTTTTATAATGTATTTATTCATATTTAATTTTTATATTACACATACCTTCATGCTTTACTTTTTAGGAAAATGATAACTTCATGTGTGGATGTGTAGACTACCACCTCCTAAAAGTTACATGATTTTCTCACACATTAAATAAAATTTATTAAAAATAGTTTTACATAAAATGGTTAAAAATATGACATTACTATTATAATGGAATTATAATTTACATTTAAATCATTTACATTTCATTATTTTAAATATTAAAAGTAAATGGATATAGCATTCTTGCGTATGTGCGTCTTAAATTCTCTATGAATGGTTCATTTCATTTGTTATCTCAATATATTATGGATTATTCTAAATTCATATATAATGGATATATATTATATATTAATATTTCTTTATATTCTGGATTTTATGAGTTCATGATCTAAATAATATGAACAATAAGTAAAAAATCAAAACATACTCGAAAAACAAGGCAATTAACAATGGAAATAGTGAAAATAATGAATGGCTGTTAAAAAACGTGTAATAAGATATTATATGAATATAATATGTAATATTATTAATATAATTCTGGTTTTTGTATAAATTAATATCATTATAAGAACAATTATACTTTATTTTTAATGAAATTAACACAAAAGGAAAGGCAAGGTAAGAGATTTTCTTCTCCGAATTATTTATGTGAGATATGACTTATCCAAAACACATTTATTTTTTTGGTGTACTTCCACATTGATATATCATATAATTAACCTACTTATCTTCATGTAATTAAATGTTTTATTTTAAAGTTATTTAATTTTATGGGACTTTTGAGTTCAAATTTTTTAATGAGGTTTGGGATACTGTGATTTACAATTACCTTTATGAATCAATTTTTCAATATATGTGGAAGGATTTGGACTGGTAATAATTGTTGGTCCCTGACATTAAATGATCCATCCATGCATCAAAATTTCCTCGAGAGACATATTATTTTTTATAATTAACTGGTATTTTACATTCATTTTGAAGCCATCTTTTAAATGGTTTAGATTGTATATGTTTTCAAGTTCTCATACAAGACATTCAATAATTAAACAAGGCATGTATTTTGAAATAGTACTTATTATCAATGAAATTTTCACTGTTAAAAAATATATGAATCAATTAAATTCACATTTTACCAATTTAATTCATTTTTTTTAGTAATTTAACTTTTTATGTTGTTTAGACACTTAATTCTTTGATTATTGATTACATAGAGAGTGTCCCCAGATATTCAACTTTACATTATGACTATCCCCATTCATTCATTATTTATTATATTTAACATACCATTATTAAAAATTTGATCTTATTAATATTATGTTTCATTTCATCAAGATTTCTTAAGGTGTCATAATTAATGTATTCAAGGATATTCTAGATTGAATAAAGTTTTTATTACCATATAAAATTATGTTGAAATTTTTTATGATTATAATTTACCAAGACTAATAAAATTTTATTTCTTTTGGGAAAGAATTTACTTATATCTATTCCCATTCAATGGTAGCATGACACTTGCTCCATTATTTCTGTAGCTGGGTTGCTACATGAGGTAGCTAATTTTCCCTGTGATAAATTTTGTGTCTTGAATGTTTAATTTAACAAAGGAGTTTGAGTGGCTAGGTGTTATGCCCCTATTCATTATGACACAGTTGTATTTAATTAATTAAAATATTTCTTAAAATAATTACATTATAATGATTATAATGATCTGATGAAATAATATGACTTTTTGATAGCTAATATATCCTTCCATGGGAAGATTGATACATTTTAGTCTATTTATGGATTTCCTAGGATAGCCTCATGGTGATGTATAATTATATTTTTTTAATTAGTCTTAAATATCATGTTAGAGATTAATTGTCTGCCATGGATGTGATCACCAAATAGTTTATGTAATGGATTATAATTGAGAGAGGATCCCTAGATGAGTAACAATAAACTAGGTCAGTGGAAAGATGGTTATATCGTGCCATGGAAAAAAATAATTCCCCTATGTGAGATACCAGGGAAAAGCTCAGAGTTTATTATCATAACATTATGCTGAGAGTGATACATGGGATTCAATTTATTGATTGTCTTAGATTGACTCTTATGGATTTGAGTATTTATTTCCCTCAAGGTATGATACATTTTATATTTGATATGCTTCACCATGGAGAGGACCTTGATGCTATTAAATTTAATTATAGGGATGACATATATAGTATTCTAATAATATTTATTTATTAAAACAAATGGATCATTCTCAAATCCAAAACACATTCTTGATTTCAGTACAAATGCTACAACATATTTATGATGACCCATTTATAAAAAATCTCATACTTTTACATGATCACATTTTTTTAATGATATCCATCATAGGAAACGGAAGACAGTATCGGTCAGGTATCTATAGGGAACCTGAAAAATCATGTTTTTCTTATTTATTCCCTTTATTTTTTATACCATCACACAACTCTCTTTTTTTGAACAAAATGGATTGTTTTATACACCATTTTTGGTGGTATAATAAGCATATCTTTAACCCTTATCGATCATCCCTTGGTAACAGAGCCAACTTCATGATTCCATGTAAAGACAAAAAGAAGAATATGACTTCTAATACATTATATTTTCTTCTAGGATAGTGTACGAGAGTAGAGGACCCATATTATGATCTTGATTCTAGTATATGAATCTTTTGGTATTTTTTTATTTTGGATTATCATGTGATATAAATTTATTTCCCTCAAATCATGTGTACTCATTTTTTATAGCAACATTTCGTGATCATTATCATCATTTTGGGCCAAATTAGGTTTTATCTTCCACCTTCTTATTATTTGATTTTTATTTATCATTTGGTTACATTTTTTTAATGTTTTTGTAGTTTCCCATATTTTATTCAACTTTATTTTTTACTCTGATCTATTAGAGAATGACTTCCCATTGACACACCCAAGGCCCTCACTTCTAGTAAGTATCCTTTGGAATGCTTGAAGTTTCACTCAAGGATATGTGTCCAACCACCATGGGGAACCTTTTAGTGGATTCCGAGGTGGGATAATCCAATTTATATAATAACATGTAATGAAATAAAACCATATAATTTTCTTATTAGTGGGTCGATGCTTATAATCCCTATACTGAATATTACAAAGTGCAAAACATTTTGAGATGAAGTCTCAATGCTTATGGGACCCAAAACTCTTGATTGGTAAATACCTTATATGACATAATATACTAAAATATCTTGACTAAATGATATATCACTATGTTTATTGTCTTGTAAAAAATTGGTTCCCATTAGGTTATGGAACTAATTAATCTTTTTGATATGAATGATGGACTAATGAAATTAACATTCATATTCTGAACACCAATGTAGCTACACTATGATGGTAAGAATAAAATAATTCATAAATTTATATATATAAATATATGATATGGTAATAAATATTATTTTCCATATTGGGATTTTGGTTTAGATACTCACAACATTCACACTATCACTATAGCCAACATGATAGTTATAATCTCATTAACACTAACATGAAAATTATTCTACTACTATGCATAGACTCTAGTTTCTTGGAAAGCCATATATATCTTTGTTCAAATCAACTTTCTACAACATATTAATTTTAATGTGATAATATACCAATTTATATTTAATTCTTTTCACTCCCATTACAGTTTTTCCACAATCTTGTACCACTGTAACTATATTACATTAGTATTAAATATTATGAAAATTCAACACCTTATTGGAACCACTATACGTTCGATAACATGCCATTGTTTTATACGAATTCACCAGCATCATCAAAATTCATTAAACATTTGTTTTTTATAGAAATGACTACAATATGTTTAATATAGGAATGAATTTTTTATTTCATAACTAATATTTTGATCATTGATCAATAGATCAATCTAACGTATAGTTTTAAATACATTTCCAACCATCTTTTCATTTCTCAATTTCAAAAGAATGTATCCAATTTTAATTTTGGTTATTATAATATCTTGGGTAACATGATATATATAGAGTATGATAATCATAAAAAATATCATTTATAGTATATAGTAAGACATTAGAAATAATACCAATCACATTATACTTTAGATATTTTTCATTACAATTATATCTAAAAATGAATTTAAAAAAATATACATAGAGATAGACATGCCTTTGAAAAATGGAATAAGACTCTATTGGAATGTTCCCTTTTATTATTTTTTAGTACTTCCCATTATATATACATTGATATTGGTTAAAGAATTCTCAAAAATAAATAACCATTGATAATTTTACATATGATTCTATATCAAGTAAATAATAGAAAATAACTAATCAGTTAGTCTAATATAATTATTATACTAATATCTATTTTCTTATGTTACAACAATAAATTTAATAGAAAATTTTAGAATTCCCAAAAATAACTTGAAAATAGAGGGAATATATTCATTTTTCAAATCAATCAAAATTTTCATTTTTGATTCATTCAAATGATGAAATCACGATTTTCATTCATAATCAGACCAATAAGTGTCACATACCGGATTGGGTATTCACTAATACCAGCACCTAATCCAGCTCATGACCAGTACTGAAGGGTGTTCCCTATCCCCAAAATCTGTAACAAGTTCCCGGGTATCAATAAATTAGGTTTTGGAACAATTTACCGAAGTATAAAAGCATTCAACATTAAAAACAATCAATAAAGGTAATTTGAGATTTTTAGGCAAAACAAGTCTTAACAAATCCAAATCTGAATAATTGGAATTAAATATAGTACAATAGGTTCAAAATATAAATAACAACATCATAATGACATCCACAAAGACTCCACAAGACATGGGGTTTGTCGCCCCCATGTTGTCTCCAAATACCGCAACGTAGGAGGGATCTAACAACCCGAACTGCCTTCACACGAGCCATTACCTTTAGCTGAGTCAATCATAACCAAGTCTACATACACCCAAGGGGAGTAAGTAGGGTGTGACCCTAACCCCAATTGGATTCTATCCAACTATTCTAATGTGTATTCAATACAAGGTGAAAATCAACGAGTTTAAATATGTAAAGAAAACCAGTGGTAAATTCCAAGAAATGCAATAGTCAATTGAAAACGTTTTTCAAACTAAAACATCCATAATGATAACACACATAAATAAGAAATGTTATCTACTGTAAATTACTTCCATACACAACCTATTTCAAGGGTAAATACCACAAATCCAATGAGCACTAAAACTAGTAACACCCATAGGCAACTAGATAGTCTCAGGCCCTATACACCTCATAACTCGGTGTAAAGTAACCATAGAAAATTTTTTCCTCATGCATGAGAAACTAGTAGGGAACATAAAAATAACCTAATTTTTTTCTATCATCATCAATATTTTTTAGTTAGAGTTTCCATCATCCATTTTATCAGTGAAATTGGGACAAATCCCATCAAGTTCACTAGACTAACTAGTACATATCCGCCCACCTAGGTATCTGGGCTTCCCCCTTTGTGATCAAACAATTTAAGCAAGTAAAACTCATTACTTTTATGATTAAAAAACCACTACTGGTCACACACAAACAATACAGTATCTATACAAACATTATACCACTTAAAACATACACTGATGCTTTTTTATTTTAAATATATAGCCTCTCAAAATCATTCCTTGTTTTCCACCTAAAACACATTGAAATATACACATTGAACACTATGTGCACAATTTTAAGTCAAAACATTGCATTTCAACACCATTCAAGGAAAAAAAAAAATTCTTTTACGGTGTATCCCTATATAAACAATGAAGTTATATCTTTTAAAAACACCCATTTCCACACAAACATGGCATATAAACTCCATTTATTTCACAAACTCCATTTAAAAATACATCTGCAGAAAAACTCAGAGAGAATAAAAATTCAAAACATGATATTCATTCATAATACAATTCAATAAAATCCACAATGTAACTATAGGGAAGCCCCAAATGAACAAATAAAATATTTATATAAAAAACCTCTAATTTAACATAAAATTAGCACATAAAATTCCCTTGTATTAAAAAAACCACTAAAACCATTTTGCAGAAATATTAAAATTAAATAAAAATGAAAATATAATAAACACATTAGTATGGTCACCAAGATTTCAAAAATAGTGGAATCACATACCAAATTAGTTAAAACATTGAATCCTTTGTGCAAAAACTTAAACGCACCTCTACTGCACCTCAAGGAAGTAAAATCAAGCATAAAAATATGATTAAACCATGAAAACCCAAGGATAAACCCTTGGTTCGAAACCCTAACCTCTGGTAATTTGGGACTTTATGAAAAATTGGACGAAATGTCACAGAAAGGGGATGAACTAAGAGGGGAAGAAACATACTTGAGATTGATTGAAGTTCCTCCACCAAAACCCCCTTTAAAACAGGGTTCTAAAGAGGGTTTGAGTGACTTGGATGGCTTCGATGGCTGAAATGGTCTAATGGGGGAAGAAAGGGCTGAGTTAGGATAAATACCGAGAGTGAAAGTTGTAATTTTAACACATGTTTAATGACCTCTGCATATGCACATGGTTTTTGTACACGGTTTGGAAAACTATGCACCTAAACCGTGATCCCTATTTTCATCCCTCAAAAAAACATCAAAAGTCACAAAAAATAATGAGGGATTAGGGAGAATTAGGGGGTAATATTCGGATAAAAATATAAGTAATATTAAAACCTTTAATTAAGAACATGGTTGACAATTCTCCCCACCATGAAGTCTTTTCGTCTTGAAAAGTCGACTAGAGGCTTGATCAGAGAACAAGAACGTGCACTCTATCTCCATCCATGAAATTTCCTCCCATGTCTCATGTGTATCACTACCATTCATCCCATGAACCCAGACCAGAATAATAGACTTCCCTCATAGCACCTTCTCTTGGGAGCCCACTATTTGCACCGACCGCTCAAAAACTAAATAGTCAGGATTTATCTCTAGTCCTTCCCAACTCAATACATGGGAAGAATACATTTTGTATTTCATAAACATGGAGTCATGGAAGAAATCATGTATAGATGTAAACTGGGAAGGTAAAGACATGTTGTATTCCACCTTTTCAATACGCTCGGTGATCTCAAAATGTCTGACATACCGCAGTGTCAGATTCCCTTTCTTTCCCAATCGACGATGGCCCTAACAAAGGGCCACTTTCTAGAATACCCTATCACCCATATAAAACTATATGTGTTGATTCATCCGGTTAGTATATGATTTAAGGATACAATGAGCCGTTAATAAGTTCTACCTGATCAATTTGACCTTCTTAGATGTTTTCTACACCAGACTCGGCCCTAGAAGTGAGGTCACACCCACCTCATCCCAACATAAGGGTGACCGACATGGATTACCATAGAGTTCCTAAAATGGAGGCATTCGAATCAAGGATTGGTAATTTTTATTATAATAAAACTAAACCAATTCCAAATGTCTATTCAAGAAACCTCTAAAGTACAAGACACATGAACAGAGCATGTCTTCCAAAATCTGTTTCACCTGCTCTGTCTTACCATTTTTTGAGGTTGGTATTTCATGCTCATCTTAATCTGAGACTAGAAGGCCTACCCAAAATCAATAATTAAAAAGGGGGTTTCTATCAGAGATAACTACTAATGGAACACCATGGTGTATCAACACCTCTTAAAGATACAAACAACCGAACTCATCCACTTTAGTTGTATAATTGTTCAGAATGAAGTGGGATGATTTTGTTAGACAATTAATCCCAACCCAAATTGAATTCTTACCCATAGGTGTATGCGGGAAGCCAAAAATTATGTACATGGAGACCTCATCCCACTTCTAGGTAGGAATGGGTAGAGGCTGGAGAAACCCAGAGGGACTTTGATGCTCTGCTTTCATTTCTAGGAATGTGTAGCATCTCGACACAATGTACGCTATGAGATAGCGCATAGGTGGCCACCAAAAATATCTTCGAACATCATAATAAATCTTGGTGGAACTTGGGTGGATTGTCCACTAAGAATGGTGGATATCCTCAATCACTAACTTCAGTATAGGCGATGGCACTACCATGTGGACCTTGAAGGATAAGATGCCCTCTAGAGACGATGACCAATCAGAGGGAATCTCCCTAACATGAAGAAACTACCCCGACCAATGACAAATCTCATTGGTAGGATGTTCCCCCTAAATAAAGTCCAAGTGAGAAGGAGTAAACTAATTTCATTCCAAGAAATCACCTCCACTGTGCTGCCTGGTCTCTACATGAATCTGAAAAAAGAACCCCACCATAGTCCACCCATCACTATACATCCTTAATTCCTGCACTAGAACCCTTATGCTCAAGGCTTCGGCCACCACATTAACCTTTCTGGAGGTATAGAAAATGTCAATGTCAAACCTCCAAAAGTACTTGATCCAAAGATGCTACCTTAAGTTGAGGTCCTTCTTTGAGAAGATATAGGTAATGATTTTGTGATCAGAGTTTACCACAATCTTCTCCTCAAAGAGATATTAAAACCATGTATTCAAAGCATGCATCACCCCAACCAACTCTAATTCATGTGTCAGTTAATTATTTTCATGTGGAATGAGTTGGAGCGACCCATACACCCTCATATGATCGTACAATACCCATGACCAATACCTTAAGGGCCATAATAGACCATATACCATATCTCGACCCCAGGAAAAAATCACAACTGGGGGTGGTAGTCGACCACCACTTCATCTCTTCGAAGGATGACTTACATTATAGGTCCCATACAAACTTCACCAATTATCAGGTGAGCATAGTCATCAGTGAAGCAAGATGAGAAAAATTCATGATGAATCACCTGTAATAATCTGCCAGGCCAAGGAAACTCTTGATCTCAAACATATTCTTCTGCTACTCCCACGTCATAAATGAACTACTCTTCTCGGGGTCAACTAAATCCCCCTTATCTGAGATCATATTCCCCTAAAACTTCACCTCCCAGATCCAGAAAGTGCACTTTGAAAAAATTTCATAGAGGTAGTGCTCCAGCAATTACCCAAAACGATCCACAAGTGATGTTCATGTTCCTACTCATTGATAGAGTTACCAGAATGTCATACAAGAACAACACAATGAAATAACAGATATACTGGTGGAATAACATATTCATGAGTTCCATAATGACTAATAGAGAATTGGTCAATCCTAAGGACATGAACTAATACTCAAAGTGGTTGTACCTGCTTCAGAATGTGGTCTTCAGTATATCTGCCTCTCTCACCCTGAGTATATGGTATCCCATGCTCAAATCTATTTTTGAGAACCACTTTTCCCCATTAAACTGATTGAAAAAATCACATATTCTAGGAAAAGTTTATTTGTTCTTAATTTTTACCTTATTTTGTTTTCGGTAGTCATTACACAACTGGAAGGATCCATCATTCTTCTTTGCGAACAATACAAGAGTGTCCCAAGGAGGGATGATGGGTGAATGAATCCTTTGGATTATTAGTTTTCCAGATGTATCTTTAATCACCTTATCTTGGTAGGGGCCACACAATATAATGGAAGAGATATTAATCCTGTTCTCGGTGCCAGTACAATCAAAAACTATACATCCCACTATAGGGGAAAACCTGAAAAGACATCTGGGAATACATCTAAAAACTCATTCACTAAATTAGGTAGTGATCCTTCAAGGTAATGACCATCATAATATACCATGAGTGATTATAACAAGAAGATAAGACTTATAAACTATGGGAGTGGAGGTCATGTGCAACCCGACCGAGGATCCCATTCTCGATGAAAAACCTGACGACTCCCATCATGTGCGAAGAAACCCACTCATAGCCTGTAGCAATCGATATGTGCATGGAATTGTACTATCCAATACATGAAATGTATCACATAAAAAATATCCATATAAAACACCAAGTGGTCAAACTCCATCTCAATCCCTGACATGAAGAGCGCACATGATAGGCAACTAAGACCTTAATCCATCTTCTTTCCCAGTGGCGTCACCAAATCCATCATAATGGTCATCAACTCTATTGGAAAATTCATCATGTCCATAGAAGAGAAGAAATGAATAAAACAGAGGCTCCATTATCAGAAAGATCATCAGCTATAGAATATGCGATCAAAATAGTACCTTGATCTATCAATGGTCCCGCTTTTGATTCTACTAGGGCCTGATCCACCGCATTGAGATGTCTGGTCCCTATATGAGGATGACCGCTAGTCTATGGATGTGCCATGATCTAGCTCTACCTAGAATATGTCACATTCCTAACACCAAAATCATAAAATAAAGATCCCCTAGTCGTCGATGGCTCAGACTGTGATGGCACTACTCTTAAACCCACTGACCCTACCCCACTCAGAAGTGGATGGGCCACCCCGTAGAAGCGCTGCAAATACCTCATTCCTCCACACTGGTAACAAGGATTTGGAGGATGTAGGAATTCTGGATATATAAGCCATGTCTTACCACACTAGTGGCATGATGTCGATATCATATTAGAAGCCAAAAAAAAAACATAAAAGAGTGTCCTGAACTGCCACCTCCTTTTTTCACCTTCTCCTCTCACCTCTTTTTCTTCTCTAAGGAGGAACCACTACCCACTACTAATACCAAGTGATAGAAACCAGCCACACCTTTACAATCAATCTCCACCATGAACTATTGTTCAATGATCTCAGTATACTTCCTCACCATGAACAAGAAAACATATGAGAATATCTCTAGACAAGAGCCTTTCTCAGACCTCTAGGCCATCACCTGCACATTGAATTTGATTTAAGAGGCATACCGAACAAACTCAGTGAAACAGTTGGAATACTCCTTGATATAAATATTCCCTTGAATAAGATCCATGAGCTCTTAGGACCTGAAAAACACCAAGACCTCGGGGCAATATTGCTCATTGAAGACAACCATGAAATCTCCCCAGCGCATCGGCGCATTCTTCCCAGTCTGAAGAACCAATTCCCACAACCTATGTTTGTGACCCTCCAATTGAAAGGATCCACACATAACCCTATGTTATCAGGTGTATCCAAGAACTCAAATAATTTCAATATCTTCTTGATCCATTCCTCTACTTCCTGGGGTTCTATGCTGCCTCAGGCGATGGAATGGTTATTTTTCAGGAACTCCGGGGCCTTGTCCATTCTAGAACTAGTCACATCCTCTCTAACAGTATCTCAAAAAGGTTTTATTCACTATCCTAGAGAATGGATATCCCGTACCACAGCCTTGAATATCCTTTTACCAATTTGTGTGGGGGAACTCTCTCTGGCTTCCTCTCGTGGGCGCATGGGAGATTTCCAGTGAGGCATGTTGCTAAAAAATGAAGCATTCAAAAAAAAAAATAGTCAACACCATAATTATGAAAATTTTAATTAAATAAATAAAATATATGAAATATAAAATCTGTACAATAATAAAAGAAACAACTACTCCACCCCATGATCGATGTCCACGCGCGGTCAGCAGCCCACACATCTCTCCTGGATGTAAAGTCCATCAAATAGTCACAACGTCTCATGGTGACTCATGGTATGCCTTGAGAAGTTTGGTCCATGCACCCTACTCATTACCAAATCCCAAAGCCCTGATTGACCTAGATTTTCTCTATCCCGACTCATCCCAAAATAGCAATATAACTCAAAAATAGTAACGTCCTATGATACCATTTTTACACCATCTAGATCTTGTCTCCCCTAATACCAACACCAAATCCATCCCATGAAAGGTCACAAAGTGTGTTCCCTATCCCCACAGACTGGAACAGGTTCCCAGGAATCAATAAATTTGGTTTGGTAATGATTTACTTGAGTATGAAGGCATAATAAAACAATCAATAAACAAAATCTGAAATTTTCATGCCAAAAAATTCTTAACAAAACCACATCTGAATACATGGATTTAAATATAGCAAAGTATTTACAAAATAATAATAATTATATAATCATGATATCCACAAATATTCCACATGACAAGGGGGTTGTCACACCTAGGCCATCTCCACAACACCACACTGTAGGAGGGATAAAACAACCTGAACTTCCTTCACCTGAGGCTTTACCTATACCTAAGTCAAACATAACCTAGTCTACTTACACCCAATGGGGTGTAAGTAGGGTGTGATCCTAAGAACAATATAATCACAATAAAATATAAAAATTTATATTCAATATAACGTGTAAACTCAAGAAGTTTAAATATTTAAAGAGAAGCGGTGATAAATTCAAAGAAATGCAATTTCCAATTGAAAAGAGTTTTCAAACAAAAAAATCCGGAATTATAACACACGTAAATAATCCATGATATCTACTTTATTTTACATCCAAACACACCCTAATACAATTGTAAATACTAAAAAACCAATGACCATCAAAACTGGCAACACCCTTAGACAACTAGATCGTCTCAGGCCCCATGCACATTGTACCTCAGTCTGACATAACAATAGAAAAATATAATCTCATGCACAAGACAGATATAGGGAACATACCCATAACCTTGTGTTCCCCCATAATCAAAAATATGGTTTATTTATAGTTTTCATTATCCATTTTCTCAGTGAAACAGGGACAAAACCCATCTGGTTCACTTACTGAACTTTTACATATCTTCTCACCTATGTACCCGGGGTTCCCCCATTGTGCTCAAACAAATTTCACCAATAAAAACATATTAATTTTAATTTTAAAACACCACTAACAGTAACACATAATCAAAAATATATCTACACAAGCATTATTCCACATAAAAAACACAACAATTTTTTTTATTTTTAATAAACATCTTCCCAAAATCTTTCATTGTTTTCCCCCAAAACTCTTTGAAATATTCAAATTGCACACTATTTGAACAATTTTAAGTCACCAAAAAGAATAAAAGTTCAATACCCATCAATGAAACTAAAAATTGAGTTTATTGGTATCCCCATATAATACAATAAGTTATATCTTTTAAAAACACACATTTTCGCCCAAATACGGCACTTAACTTCCATTTGTTTCACAAACGCCATATGAAAAAACATTCACATCAACAAACAGAGGGAATAAACCTTAAAAACATGATATTCAGCCATAATACAGTTCTATAAGATCATCTATGTAGTTATAGTGCTGATCCAAATGAATAAATAAAATATTTATATAAAAAAACCCCCAATTTCACATTAAATTGGCACTTAAAATCCACTTCCATTACAAACATCACTAATTTTTTTTCAGAAATATTAAAATGAAATAAACATGAAAATATCCATAACTAAACATCTAGGATAGAAAAATTTCAAAAAAAATGGAATCACTTACCAAACTTGTTAAAACCTTTAATCCTTTGTGTGAAAACTCAAACGCACCAACAACACGCCTCAAGGAAATTAAATCAAGCATAAAAAAAGATATTAGACCAAAAAACCCAAGGTTAAACCCAAGGTTCTAAACCCTATCTTATACTCATTTGGGATATCAGGAAAAATATGATGAATCTTCATGGAAAGAGGAGGAACTAAAATGGGATGAATTTTTTTTGAGATTGTTTGATGTTCGACCTCTAAATCACCTTTAAAAATATGATTCCAAAGAGGGTATGAGCGACTTGGAGGGCTGCCATGGAAGAAATGGTCAAATGGCAGAAGAAATGGGTGAGTTAAGATATATATCAAGTGGGAAAAGAAGTAATTTTCACTCATCAATAATGACAAATACATAGGTGCATTATTTTTGGGCATGGTTTGGAAAACCATGCACCTAAACCGTGCACCATTTTTTCTTCCCTCAATACAACTTCAGAAGCCAATAAATTTCATGGGGGATTAGGGGGACCTAGGGGGAAAGTTAGAATAAAAATATAAGAAATATAAATACCTTTAATTAATAATTTTGGTGTGACAATAAGTGTACCCATTAATCATACATACTACATTGAATAAAATAAATTTTAGTAACCCTTATGATTATATATTTCAAATATTTTTTTTGACATCTAACATGAAGAATATAATTATCATTTTCATTAACTAAAGTAATTAGAATTAATTTTTTTTGAATTATTACAAATATATAATGATTCGTCCATAATTATGTCATAACATTGTCTTAAAACATTTTCCAACTATTCATACTAGATTGGTATTGGATCTACTAACCATGAAAAATACATGTTTAATACCCATTAGAAAAAGTATTTTCCCCATTAAATTGTGAATAAAAAAGAAACCCCAAATAATTTTTTACTCAAATACTATTTCAATTATTTTAATAATTTACATATTGAAATTTAATATCCATTTATTCATTCCATATAGGATAAAATTCATTAATCATATTTAATTATATATCACCTAACAAACTGAATTAACAACAATCACTCCTTGGGATTTTATATTTCCTACATACTATTTATATCTCTAGATTTTTCATTCCACATGAACTCATGGATATTATTTTATACAAGTTTATTGGATCATTAAGATTTTAGTTCTGAATCTACCACTATATCCTACGGAATTATTCTTATCTAATAAAATATAGCTCATCTTTTGAATATCAAATCTCCATTATAGTGAAATAATATAAATACTACTTTTATATATTAATAAAAATTGAAAGATGTAATTCATGAAAATAGATACACATTTTTTGTAATAACAATCCCCATAAACATAGTGTATTATTTTTCTTGATATAAAAACAATTAATTTTACTTTTTATGTTATTATAATTAGATATCTAGAATGCTATTTAGATTCTATTAATGTTTAGTTTTTATTCTTCTATTTGGTATGAAATACTTTAAATGAATATGGAAGACTTATATGACTCATTATCAATCTTATTTATTTTATAAGTTTGATATTATTTAAATACCTATATCATTTAGGTGTATGAATATAATATAATTATAACTTCTTCTAGAAATAGTTCACACCTATATTTATAAATTTATTTAATATGTAAGTGTCGTTTCAATATTACATATAAAATATGATATTAATCTTAATACATTTATATTCATCATGTAATAATACCTAAATGGTTTTAACACAAAATGAGACTAATTACCTTTGATAGTACCCCTTTGAAATTTAATTTTTGTTGTTGTTCTTTTTGAAATATATTATTACCCTATCAAGGTGATTTTATGACTAATGAATTATATTCATTATTAGGTTCATTTATAGGATTGTGTATGTCATGTATTTATAAACATTTATTTTTTATATGAAATTATATTATATAATTTATTACAAAAGAAACATATTTCATTATAACTAGTAATAAAACTAAACTGTGTCAAATATTAACATGAAGAGTATGTTAAAATTACAAATTAACATAAAAATTTAAAATATAAACACACCCTACAAAAAATTGATATATTATTCATCAAAAGATTATATATAAAATATTTCACCACATGAAAACTTAAAAAATTTCATCATCCATTAATAAAATTATGAGATCACATAGTTCCATTATTATGATAAAACATGTGAGTCAAAATTTGGTTAATAATACTGAATCTATAAGAAAACAAATTTCTTATTTATGATTACTAGACATGATGTATAATATTTTAGTGAATTATCATCGTTGCATTATAATTCCCCTTCCAATGTCAATTCATTACACATGAATTGATATAGACACAATACTATAACCTATTATTTTAAAACAAAAATATCATATCGTTATATATGAATATTCAATACAATTTACAACAATATATTCCTGAGGGCCTTAAAAGTTCAGTTTTTTTAGAATCATAAATATATAAGCAAATGATAAATAAAAAATAAATCATCCTTTTTTATTATGTTATTATCCAATATGACCACTCTATGACATTTCATACTAATGTTTTTTTCATAACCACGGGAAGGGAAACATAAGAAACAATAAGCTCGGATTGTTAGTACAGGTAAACATAGGAGATATTAATCAATGATCAGAACTTATTATAAGATAATAATTTGAGTATGGGAACATGATATAACTTTCAGTAATCAAACCTCATCATTCAATTATCATAAATCATTATACATGGTTTATTGTACTGTGTGGTAGTGTAGCAACATGGTACAATAGTAGTACTATTCACAGAATGGGTCTTGGGCAAATAAAATGGGCCAATGGGCCATGTAATGAGAAAACTACCCACTAGGACTTCAGGATATTTAATGGGTTTCCCTATACCCATTTAAACAGTTTTTTGATTTTATTTAATAATAAACGAGGATTCGGCCCTAACCATTAAAAAAATTCATGGTGTATGGTTTTGTGAAAAATGACATTATACATATGAAATAAGAGTGCAGAATGAGAAATAATTAATCATGATCAATGAAAAAATATACTTCATATTGGAAATAAGTTTATGTAATAGAAATAAGTACATTGAAATATTTTCATAATTTAGACTCATTTCCTTAACATTCATTGTTGATTGGGTTGACCACCCATTTCATTATATCATTAGTCAATGCTTACTTTGATAGCTATCATATTGGAAAAATTCTATTACCAAAATATATTTACTCTACATTAAAGTCCTTACTATCTAATTTGATATCATTATTTCCCCAGTAACATTGTGGGATATATAATTCTTATCCCATTCATTACATAATGAAAACCATACTTAAGTGTTTCTTAAAATCATAAAAAATTGAATACATCATCATATCATACCCCATTGATATTTACAGGTTTTATAAAAAATTAATTATAATAATCCTAAAGCATATAGGGAAATAATAAATATGGTAATATTTCATCCTATCACATTAAATCAAATGAATTATCAAAAGATACTTCTATAGATAAATATTTGTTTAAAATAACAGTAGAATGTTTTATGAGAAAAATACATTTTTATTTTTTATCACTTATTTTCAATCAATAATTTTAAATAATATAATGGAAAAATTTTCTTTTAAAATAACCATAGAATCCTATAAATTAGTATTAAATTAATATTTCATTCCTGATATAGGGTTAAAACCATTAATACGGTATGTGTTAAAATAAAATTCCTTTCACATTATCCATAAAGAGTTGGAAGAAACATATTCAGAATGAAGAAAAGAATATTAATTTTAAAAAAATTATAGAAAAAAAGTGTAAAAATTATATTAAAAAATATTTTGATAATATTAAAATTAATTTTGAATTCATTTCAATGAAAATATATACTTGGAAGAAATAATTTTCGATCAAAGAGAAAATTCCGATTAAATTTCCATAGAAGCATTACTTATGTCTAAAAATTATTTAATAAGAGTAATTTCAAATTAGAACATGAAATATAATTATATAACGATAAGATAATAAATAATAAATAATATTTATGTTTTAATAATATAATTTTATCACCAAAAAGTTTAATCATAAACAGTCCTAATAAAAAATGAGACTTTAACCTAAAACCCTTAACAGATTGGGTATCATCTAAATCATAAACCCCACGAAGGCATAACATCAAATGAAACATTAAGTACCATGAAAATAATTGTATTCATGATATAATATATCAATTTGGTTCTATATAGACCACATGGACTACACTAGTTATGAATCTAGAATATGTCTCACAAACATAAATGTGTGATGAGATTCCCTTACCCCAAGTCTATCATTCATTATATTCGGCGTATCCTCATGTAAAAAAATTAAAATTTATTAAAATTAAAAAAAATAAACATAATATTACATATAATACCATACATGGTTTATTAATAACAACTTATCACCCATTTGTTATTAATATATCATTATAATAATCATTTCAGTTGTTAAGTGCATCATTATTCATGTATATTTTGTTTTAATGGTTATGGAACTTTCACAATTATCACAATTCCATCATATACATAATTTTATCCATTAAATAAATATCATATGTATTCATTATATATATATTTATAATGATTCATATAATGTGGGGATAAAAAATGAATCAAATCCCTACGTGAAGATGATAGTCTATATGCACACAGGACGATTGATGGAAATAAAGAAATATAAATATTAATTCATATTTTAAATAAATTATTATAATATTAATAACTTATATAAACATTAAATCTGTCAAAACAATCAACCATGAATTATGGTCATGGATAATTAATTGTATCTCTATGTGGAGGCAGAAGTCCATATGTATGCACATGCGATACTGTCTTCTTCCATTACATAGATAAGAGATAGAAATGGTTGATAATTTGTTTTCAAAAAATATCATTATATTTATTATAATTTGATAGTATTTTTAGGGATTTTACATGTTTTGAATATGTATAAGATGAAATGAAATTGAAATCACTTGGTTAATATCTATGCCCTTCCGAGAGAGACATGATTTGGCTTACTCTTTATGCAGTGAAGATTGGTATTAGAAGAAGAAAATAATCTGTAGAAAGAAAATAAGGATTCGGGGAAGGTTATTTTTTAGCCCCCAGTTGACATATAATGATAAAATGTCATAAATAAGGTATGAAGAGTGCTTTTATTTTATAAGTGGTGAAGATATTGAAATTTATAATAAAAATTCTAGGATTGAAGGTCAAATTCAATGAAAAGTGGAAAAAATTTATAGTTATTTGAAATTAGATTAACATACGGCTTAAATATATGCAAAAAATAATAAATTTTCAGGTGTGGGTGGAAATCTAATAATAATCTCATTATTTAACTCATGGTAAACCTATTTTACCTTAATCGTAGTAACAAAATCTTGCTTTTTTATTATTCAATATGACCAAAAATAAATGTGAAACCATTAAATTATATTAATTATGATTATTAATAACATGGAATACATTCTTACATACTAAATTTCTTCAATTTTCAAAAATTAATATTAATTATGCTCTCACACTCTAAGGAAATATCATTTTCAGTAAATGATTTTTTAATTGAAATACATAATTAACGTAAATTAATTATCCTGTAAAAATGATCAAAATTATGCTAATATAATATTATGAATATGTAATCCATAAATATCATTTAAATTTTAATAAATAGTGATTAAATAAATTTATAAATAAAAAACATTTTCCTTGAATAAAAAATTATTTTTAGAAATATATATTTTTAATCCAAAAAAATATATTAAATATATATAACTATAAAGATGATTAATATGTATATAAATATATTATTTTTAATTAAAATAATCAAATATTAAAATAGGGTGAAATTTTAAATATAATTAGATATTTAATCAAAAATAAATGAAATTTTTTACAAAAATCAGTATTTTTCACTATTCGCAGAAAACATATCTTTTTAAAAAAATCCAAAAAATTCACCCAAATATAATATTAAAATAAATATTTCAAAAAAATTATTATTTTCATAAAATATTATATATATAATTGTTCTAAATTAATTATAATATTCACATTAAAAAATGTGATGAAATCCATTTGGAAGAAAACATATTTTGGAAATGTAAAATTATATTACAAATAATTGAGTATGTATTTATAAAAACATATTCAACACCTTTTAAATAATATTGAAATTTATAAATATTATTCTTAATGTGTTTATTACTATTAATGATTTTCAATTCATAATTTTTTTAGGAACACCAAATTCTTCTCAACATGTTCAAGGAATTCAGAACAGTTTATAATAAATAATTTATCAGTATATCAAAATCAAATAACTCCCCTAAATTACTTTTTTCCTCAGTAACAAAATATACAAAAAAAATTCAATTCATGTTCAATGGATGTTTGTGTAAGGGGGAATTATGAGTTTTCAATACATGTCACCTTTTATGTTTTTGTATTCAAATTAAATCAACTCTAGAAAAGTTCACATCCTCCACTTAAGCCCCCATTTAAATATATTGGGAATGAATCATACACATGGGATAGAGTGACTTGCCATGATTTTCTATTTTATAATTTATTATAATATTTACTTTTTTATGTTTTAATGTTGATAGGAATAATCCACCACATACATTAGTTGTGCCACCTCCACCCATGCACTCTAGTGATGCACTCTGATTAGAACCTCCACAAACCAGTATAGTCATATAAATAAATAAATAAATATATATATTGTTTTTTTAAATAAAAATTACATTTTATATATTATTGGATTAACTCCACCAATAAAACATTAATAGTTGCACTATTAGGGGTGTTTAGATCATATAGACACCCTATTTTTAAATTCCTTCTAATTTGTTCTAAACGTTGACTCATAGAATTTCACAACTACTCCAATACGACATGTAATTTCTATGTGTGTAATGAACGAATAAATAAAGTAAAAATAAAATATTCACCTATATTTTTCAGTAAATGATATATACAATATTTTTTTACTTGTTTTACATAGTTGGATCACATGTAATTTAAATAATAACATAAAATAAAATGAATATTATATTCTTCATGGATTTTATATTAGTGTTGATCATCATTGTTACCACATTGTACTGAATAATAAATTTTTATATCAAATTAATCTATCCACAAGTGTTACATAAATTTATTGTAATTTCTCTCTCTGAACAATGTGTAACAGAACATAGAATTTGTGGTTCCTATAGTATACCCTAGAATTTCAGTGATGGATTCATGATCATATCTTGGAATAACTTTGATATTAACACCTTGAATTTTTTTAATATATCTTATGAAGCTTTAGTGAATATAAGAGAGTATTAATGAGCTATAGATTCATAAGAATTTATAGTGACCATCAAAAAAATTTAACCTACTATATATTAGGTTTATGTTTCTAATTGTTCACCCAATCCCCCTATGAAACAAATAATATAATATTTATCCCAAAATGAAAATATTAAATTTCCTAAACATTTAATTTATACCATATATTTTATTTACACATTTTTGAAATAGAAATGATTATAAATTATACAAATGTGAGTCATTAACTCTTATCATACCTCCAAAAAAATATTGAATTTTAAATTAATAATCTGTCGATTATAAAATATAATTTCTAATATTTACATATTTAAACAGTAATTTTTTTTGAATTAATAATTTATACAAATAAAAAAACACTAAATATCATATAATTCTAGAAAAGAATGTTATATTTGAAATTTATTTTTTTATTTATGATCAATTTTTCAATAAATTGATTTATCAGGTATTCACATACGTAATCTCTTGATACCTTGACATAATAAATTACATTGTAATTAATTTTAAAAAATATAAATTATTATTGAATACATTATCATCTTGTAATAATTTAATATTTAATATATAATAATACATGTCCATAAGAACCACACTATATGAAACTATTATTTTTTGAAATGAGTGCATCATCTGGAAACATGTTGTATTAGAACCTCTAGGAACCAATCTAGATAGAAATGAATTCAAATCACTAACCATGAGAAATTTTCAAAAACTCATCATAGAACCTAAATATATAACATATGTAATATCTTTGAAAAAAACATATAAAAATAAAAAAACTAACAGAATATCTTTTTTAATACCTCCTCAAGTCAGATAAATAATTGTTTCTACATAATTTTATAGATGAATTATTATATATTGACAATACCAAATGGTTTTAACTCATCTATACCATGTATATGGATTTAGGTGAGGTAAAACAATTATAGTCCCTAGTGAGTGAGATGTTTTCATAATAAAATCAGAAGAGGGAAACCCAATCATTATCATTAAATTAATATCTTACCCTTAATGATGTATTAAACACACAAAACCATTAAATGAAAATAAGTGTTATGGTTTTCATCATGAATAGATTAAAATGATCAAATTTTATATATTATTATATCAAACATGGATACCATTGACCACATTTATTTTTTTCATCATATAATGAGGCCTAAACATGTGTTTCTCTTCTTGGCATGTCATTAACCATTATCAATCTACCTGGAATTACAAAGTATAAATATAACATAATGAATTCATACTACATATAATCTTCCAACATTATTTAGTGAAGCACATATGGGTCCAATTAGATTAATGTATATAACTGATTATAAATTTTTTAATGATTATCATCTTATTATAATATGGTTTACATTATTGTAAGGAACCTCTTATAAATTTAAATGAAAATTTACCCAAGGACATCACCATCTGAATAGTGTACAAGAGAACTAGTTACATTTTGATTGTAAGAATAATATAATTGAAAACATGAAAATTATACATGACAATATAAAAAATTTTCTATTTGACGTGGGTAATGAAAAACTTACTCAAAATAACCCTAAAACCTCATTATGAATTATATGTGAAATATAAATCATTCACCATTCAGCATATAGTAAAAAATCAATGATCCAAAACATTCACCTCCAATGATTACCACTCTAATAACATTCTTTTCACCTCTACCACTACCTATAATGACATATTTCATGCTCAAGAACCACTAAGGTACTTCCCAATCCTCAATAAATCTCCACATTGTCTCACAGACTATCAAGCCATGAACAATATGTCATTGAAAACCCTAACAAAAATTTTCATCATCCTCAATTCACCAAAAATTTAATATTAGATGTTTATATTTATAATAGTCACATAATGTGAAATATCACAACATGATGATGTTTTTTCAACCCATGCATTTTACTTCTTCCCATTTGAAAGGTAATAAGTACTTATCTGATTTACTTAAAAATTTGGATGGAAGAAGATATATGGGTTATGAAAATGATAGCGGATAGTTAAATATCGACAACCATATAATTTCATATGAACATGATTGTCATAAAATGAAATAGATGAGGGATTAAAGTATGTATTGGAATCATAATTTCTAAATATTATCCAATTTAACATATAACGGAAACATTATTGGGATCACAATCTGATAATAAATGTCACAATATTTTTTATAGGGAAAATAATGCATAAAATCTAGATTACATCTTCCATCATGATGAAGAATAATGAATAAAACATATGGAAGTATCTCTAAATAAAATTCTTTAAAATTTCACTTATTATATTTAGTGGTACTAAAGTATTTATTTTTTTATTCCTTGTGATTTAATTTTCCATACCAATGAGAATTAAACTCTGATATGATGTTCCTCCCAACTTTCCATTATAGGATAAAATGACTTCTCCTACTCATTATCTCAAAATCGTGGGTGTATGTTACTAGAAAAACATTTATAACCATTGTAATAATTCATGTGTATGATACTATACACAATAATTAGATAAAAAATGGATTACAACAAAATAAATTATATGGGATTGACATATGGCGTGAAACCTTATAAATGTTTCACCTCCAATAGGTATAACCACTTGGTAAAAACACAACAATAGTGTAAAAATTACGATTTGTGATTTTTTAAATATATTAAATAATATTTTATTGTGTTAAATAAATAAATTAATTTTGTGTAATTTAGTCTTGAATAATTAATATTCTTGAATTTTCACAATAATTTATATCATGTCATAACCCAAATATTAACACTAATGAATTTATTATAACATTTTTAGGCAATTTTCTTGGGTAAATTTTACATTTTACCCTTGTAGATGTCTTATAAAATTTAATATAAAATGGAGATGAGTCCCATACTAAAGATATTTAGGTTAATATATCCCCTCACCATTATCCATTTTCATATAAGAAACTATTAAATAGTTCTCCAAAATAAGAAATCAGGCGACAGAAGATCATATGGATAAACAACCTATACTCCCACATGAATCATCTATATCTATAGGTAGATCATATAATAAAACCAATGATTCTAAAACACAATGCAACATACTCTACCCAAAATATTTATTATGGTTCATCGCTCATAGAGATATCACATTCTTACTAGAAACCACCATAAGATATTGATCAAATTTAATGATTGAAAAATACTATAATATTTCATAAAATAAATCATTATAAGATTCCTCACCATGAATAATTCCATCCGTGGATCTCCTAACTACATAGCACAAATAAGAAACATACAACTATCTTTGTTGATATATATATGGTTTATTACAAGGAAAATATTTTATGGGGTCACTACAGACCCCACATTTGATGAGTGGCCCATAACCAAATAAAACAACTGAGTGCATGAGAAATAGATTCAACACTATATTACTTGAAAAGTGTATACCGATAATACACCATCATACCATGTGACTGAAAGTGAAAATATCCTTTAGGTTTTCTCCGACCACTTGCTATTGAGGCGTACATTTTAAATTCACCACAACAAAGAATGAAGACGTCCCTAGTTCCATAGAATGTTCTTTCCCACAATTAGTGAAGTCTAAACTACAATACCGTTGACTCTAAATAAGATCACATCTACTGTCATTGATAACCAAATATTGTTTTTATCACCCTTAATGAATGATATCTTAGAACACATAATAAAATAACACTTACCCATTAAATTCAACATATAAAAAAATCATATAATTTTTATGACACAATCATAAAAAATAGAAAGTAGGTACTCCTCATCATTTAGATAACTCTACACATCATGTCTTTATAAACTAGGATAACACCTTTCAAACTGACATGAGAAAAACATCAACCTAAGAAGTAATATCCTTTATCATGTAATCGAGGCCTCAAAGAAAGGAACACACAAGCCTAGACAATCAAACACCACTATGATCATACACCCTAAAAGGTGATCCATGATTTAGATATCTTTAATTGAAAACCCATGATGATACTCAATTGGATTCCAATTTCTATCTTAGAAATTATATTATTCACACCCTATATTTAAAAATATATGAATGGAATATTTTATGAGTATAACTTATTTAAAATAATTTCATTATTGACAGTACTATACTAGGAATCCCTCATTGAAAGAGGCTTATGGAACACTTAAACCAATTAATTGTTTACCGTGTCTCCCAAATTAGATGATTCCAACTACAACTATTTGGGAATCTAAGACAAATACTTAATCTATTAAACATAAAATACATTATAGGGGTACTATATTTCATATTATCACTACACCACTATAATTTAAGATTCCACCAAGACCTCACCATCCATAGAGTCTAACAACACCCTTGACTTCTTAGAAAACACACCAATAAGGATAGATTTCTCTTATCTAGGACACACACCTGAATAGGTTATTATTCAACAAAACATCCCAAATAAATCAAATAAAAACCCTTTAATACCCCTTTGGAATTAATATAATGTGATACCTTCAATGGGTTCCACAAAAAATTATCCATATGTCTCTTCAATATGGTATAGGCATCTCTTATCCAAACAATATCACTAGGATTTCAACGTGATCATATCAATTCTAGAATATGTCCCACAATGTAGTCTCCAAATGATAATGATTGAAGGGTTTAACATAACATATTCTATAATAAGGAACAGTAAATTCCTTCAATTGGTCATAGTTGTAATAGTTATATTAAGGAATCCTTCCTCTAATAGATCTCCCAAATATGGATTTATATCATCAAAATTATTTACGATTCCTAATTAAATAAATAATATATTTTTACCCCAAGAGGAATGTAAATAAAAAATATACATGGATATATGGGAAACCCTATAAAATTCATTGAATAAATATTCACATGATCATTCACTGTTTTAATAAACCATACCTTTTTAAAACCCATGGTTCACAATCTACAAATATCACCTAGTTGTTAGTTAGATTCCATCACCTGGGGGTTAAAAACCATCTTATTTTAGGGTCATACTAATCATTATAGTTGAACCATGACCCATATTTTTAACTAAAAATAACCATAGGAAGTGAGCAAAAAATAAAAGTATTGACTAATAATTAATTTAATATAATCCCATCCCAACATGATTAAATAATAGTAATGATCTCCCTCATAAGGAAATAAACTGATATTCACTACCAATGGAGGTGAACATTTTAATTCAACAAAATTGAAACTTTAGATAACAAGGAATATCTCGGAAAACAACTTGAAAGTAAAAATATTCAAAAATATCATTAGGAGAAGTTAAGGATTAAAAATAGCACTGATAAAAAGTATTACCCATTACATCACTCTAATTAAATTTTTGAAAATATTATTCAATAATAAAACTAGGATAATCCACTGTAATGAAACATTCAAATCCATGAAAAATGAACTTCAGAGACCTCACTGGGCATATTAGTAAAAAAAATCCCCATTTAATTATTTAACCACATATCTCAATATAACCTCATACATGATAATAATATCTTATAGAGGGTCCAAAAAATTCCAAACTAAAGTTATACTTAAAATAATTACTGAAAAATTTATAAAAAAAAATTTAAAACTCTAATTGTGGTAGATTAGTATCATGGTGAGTTTGAGTGACTATTATCCAAAAAATCATTCCACAAAAGTGTAATTGATGTAATAACCACTATATAGTTTAATATTTATGAAACAAAATATTATTTGTAAATTTAAAGCCTCAAATAATCCACTATCAACAACATATATAGATCAGCTCAAAAAAAAAACTAAAGCATCTATTACTAGAATATATGAAACATATATCACCTATATATAACCATTTCCAACACAATGGGATATTCCATTTAAAATGATAGTATCATTTCATTAATCACAATTTATAAAGGGGTTATTCTCTTCTTGTGAAAAAAAGACAATTTTACATTAGTCACTTTATAAAATACTCATCATTAAAATTATTAATAGAGAGAGTCTCTCTAAATATAATGAAATCATCATGATCCTACTTATAAACCCATGTTTTCTATCAATGTGTGGCACCATATATTTTTCAATATTGACCCATAATTAAAAAATCGTATCATTGTTTTTTGAAATAAGAATACATGAAAACCTCAAACGATCACTATATAATGAATGTATTATCGTAATTCAAAATCCACACATGGTTCATGATGTTTCTATATGGTCAACAAAATTTAGAGTCCAAGTAAATGGATATATTTTCTAATGAACTAAAATTAATATTCCTATAAAAATAATTAAACCATAAACAACTTACATGTCACGACACATCCCAAGGGTCCTGTATCGTGACTACCCCAAGCCTACCTTCCATAGGCCAGGGGCTGGAGACTAGCACCAAAGCCATAAATCCTTAAACTGGGAAGGCATTGACTATATAACAGAAAACATACACAACTTAGTACACAACTGGAAGCAAAGATCTAAGTAAAAACAGTATACAAAAAGGAGTGCTGGAAAGTAAATGGGGCCGGAAATACAAGCCCAACACTAAAGTATAAGGAAACAAAAAAGTAACAGTACAAACGATTGAATGTAAGAAGTTATTGGATCATCCACTGGGAAACCCTACCTAGAGGGTAGGTACAGATGACCTCTTTTTCACTCCACTTACGTCCGTTTTCTCTATGTACAGTCAAGCCGAGTGTTCCACCTCCGAGTACATTCTAGTCCTACTACTCTCTGCCTCAGTCAGCGCTGTTCGTCGTCTGCATCCAACACAACAAGGTGAGGGAATAGGCCATGAAGGGGCGAGTTTAATGATACTCAGTAGGGACCCTGTGACCCTCAAGGTCTCACTATGTCCAACAAGGATAAACCACAAAGTATGAAATCAACGGATAACCATTACTTAGGAATATGCCTATACATATACCTAAGTTATCTAGTTACCCATATCAATCATGAGGAAACACAAAAGTCATTGACTCATCTCAAAACTATGATTTTATTATAGGGGTGGTAACATGTAACACTCCTAGTCAAACTGTCGAAACCTTGGTTTCTGGTGTACTCATCCTCTATAGATTACTGTGGGCTTTCCCCATCACGCATAGGCTCTTCCCACTATCCTTAACAGTTGTAGTACTCCTCCTGTCGAGTACCGTGGGTATACTGTGTCACACAGAGGTTCTCCCCAATGTGGGTCTGCCGCATCACATAGAGGCTCTCCCCCTCGTATCCTGCTGACATACTACCACTATCGAGTACCGTGGGTCTTCCACATCACACAGAGGCTCTTCCCACTGGGCTAGTCGAAACACTCTGAGTCGAAAGGTCAGCAATCGTGAGGTCTCAGCCAACATCTAGGTCTCCGCACTCCACTCGATCGTCTCAGGAACGATCCATTCCTCGAGCTACTGGTTTATACTCATACTATCACTAAGTCCCAAGTATGAAGTATCTCAAAGGACTTCTTTGTCATAGGGGCCTCAACACAATAAAAGACTCTTCAATCAGACGGCTAGTCTGTGAGTTATTGGCATTTGCTTTCTAGGGGCCCAATTGGATTTTAGGTTCAAACCAACCTGACTGTACCCCAAATATGTCCAAGCCTCAAGTGGGGTATTCCAAAAGAATCATCTCTCTTAGAAATTTCCATCACCATAGATGTTTTGTCAATCGGACACCCGTAGCCCAAGTTATGGGAGAAAAGGGGAAAATTGATCATAGCGGGTCAGGGTCCGATCCGACCTGGTCCGCAGGTCCGACCCAGCTTGAGGGGTGGCCCAGCTCGAGGGAAGACCGACGACCCATGTAAGGTACAACCCAGTGGCCTATGCTGGGTCTGGCCTGATGGCCCAGTGGCTCTGCAGCTCGTGGGTCCGCCTAAGCAGCGTCCAAGGGAGGAAAACCGTGTGCCCCTATCTTCCGAATAGCAAAGCTGTTTGGGTGCGAACCCCAGCTGAACCAGGTCACGCGGGACCCACTGGGTCCCGCTCCTCCCTACTGGCCGAGCGGCCAGCCACTCCGCATCGCCAACGGCCATCCCGCCGCCAGCTGCTCCTGGCTCCTCCGCCGCGGTATGATGGCGACACAGTTTTTCTACTCCACACGGTGTGACGACACTGCGCCTTTCCGATGCGGCCTGCCTTGGCGGCGGCTCTCTTCCTCCGCGTGGTACGATGGTGCCGTTCCCTTTCACCATAGCCCGGCCTAGCCGCAACCTCTTTTACTCCGCATGGAACGGTGGTTCTGTGCCCTTTCGGAAACCCAGCGGCCTTGCTCCACCGGTTTCTTCATGGTCGGCCTGTCGCCGGCCGCCGTTGCTCCGCCGTGGTCCATCGACCACAGTCCGCTCCTCCGATAGTAATGTTGCACCGACACCGTCGTCATCAAGGGAAGAAAAACATAGGGGGGTCAGTCCATGTTTTTTCGTCCCGCGCTCTCCGTGTTAGGGTGGGTTAAATCAGCCTCAAATATCACAACCAACGATGAATAAAAGAGCGTATAACTCAATCATAAAACAACCCCTACCTCGTTACGCCATCCGTTGATGATGTCTCAGAAAAGCAAACGTTGTTTCGATGTTCACCGCGTTCATCACGCACTCCCAAATCAAGCTCATGCATTGTGAAGTGTCCGGGGTAGAAGACCAAGGAAGAAGCGTCACCATCGTTCTTCGTGTTCTTTGTTGGGAGGAACAGTTCTTCATTGGAGGAATGGTTCTTCATTGGAGGAATGGTTCTTCATTGGTAGATTTTTTCCCTTTGCCCAAAATCCACCAAAAGAATGATTCCCAACAAATAATATTATATTGTTTATTATTTTTTGGCAAAAATGTTTCAAAACAAAGAAATTAAATGAGAGAACTCATTTTATTAGGTCGAGTTGGCTCAAATTCAAAGTAGGGGAGGTGGAGAGGTTTCTCCACGTAATGGGGGGGGGGGGGGTTCCAAGAGTTAGAAGACCGGGTGGTCACCACCTTAATTATCATCCCAAGGGAGGTTATGCTCAGGTAGGCCCCACCACGATAACCTCCCATGGGAGGTTAGGGTGTGCTGTCCCCCACCTCCAACCTCATATAAGAGATTTTAACCACCAAATAAATAAAAATACGTTAACACTTATTTTTATTTAATTTTATTAAAAACCCAAAATCTAACTTCTGTTCTCGAACAACTACAGTCGAGGTGGATGTCTTCCTAAGAAAATACTGGCGCTATGAGTTCAAATGTGCCCTCATATTTCAATTCTGAGCACTGGTTCAAAAGTTATAAAACCCCGCTTGCAATTTTATTGAACGTACCCGAACAAAACATCAAAAATTTATTCCAGGAACACCGGCCCTCGAAATCATGCACCGTAAATTTTTTCATAATCGTATAAAAAAATCCCATGTATTTAAGAAAAAAATATCTACATAATTTCTAGGTCTTTACATTCTCCCCAACTTAGGGCTTTATGTCCTCGTAAACTACAACTAAGACTAAAGAAACAAATGGGGGTACTGAGCACACATCTAAGCCTCCCACTCCCATGTACTCTCCTGGAAGTTCCCATGCTGCCAGCGAATGCACACCAGAGGAATTGACTATCCACATAGGACCCAATCCCGTCGATCCACAATATCCACTAAAACCTCTGTGAATGTATCTCCATCATCGATGTCCATCTCTCCATGGTCGATGATGTGAGAAGGGTCACGCACGTATCTCCTCAACTGGGATACGTGGAAGACATCGTGCACCCAGTGCAACTGGGGTGGAAGAGATAAGTGATAAGACATCACACCTACACTGTTGAGGACTTGCAAAGGTCCAATGAATCGCGGAGATAACTTGCCTCCTCATCCAAATCTCCATAGGCCTTGTCGAGGTGAGACCCATAGGAAGACATGGTCGCCATACTCAAACTCCAAATGTCACTGCCTCTTATCAGCATACAACTTCTGTCTAGTCTATGCAGTCTTTATTCGCTCCTGAATAATATTCACCTTCTCTATGGTAGCACGTACCATCTCTGGTCCCACTAGTCCTGACTCCCCTGGGTCTATCCATCACAATGGCGATCTGCAAGGTCAACCATACAACTCCTTAATGGGTGCCATTGTGATGGTGGAGTGATGACTGTTGTTGTAAGAAAACTCTATCAACGATAAGTAATCCACCCATATGCGACTAAATTTGATGACACAAGCATGGAGCATGTCCTAGAGGGTATGAATGGTCTGCTTTATCTGACCATCCGTCTGAGGATGGAAGGTGGGGTCCAATCAAAGATACATCCCAAAAGCCTCTTTCAACCCCTTCCATTGTCGAGAATTAAACCGTGCATCATGGTCGAACACAATAGAAGATGGTACTCTATGTAAACACACAATTTCATGAACATAGAGGCATCCCAAACTCTCCATTGATCCCTTCTCTCTGATCGGTAGGAAGTGGGCCAACTTGGTGAGTCGGTCAATGATCACCCATATAGAATCGTGACTCTTGGATGTACGTGGAAGACCTGTCACAAAGTCCATGGATATCCCAACCCACTTCCACTCTGGGACCTCTAAGGGCTAAACCAATCTTGATGGTTCTTGGTGATCCGCCTTCACTTGTTGACAAGTGAGGCACCGAGAGACAAACTCTGCAACTTCCTTCTTCAATCCTGGCCACCAGTGCTTTCATCGTAGGTCATGGTACATCTTCACCACTCCTGGATGTACCGCTAGAGGGGACGTGTGAAACTCCATCAACACATTCTCTTGAAGTGATACTGGCACCATTGTAAGTCCTTTGAAAAGGATGACGTGCTCCCCACCATCAGAAAATCAATCAGGTGGCTCCCTATGGATATCTGAGCATGTCGTGTCTTATAATCAGCGTATCCACATTGTGCCTCTATGACTCGCTGAAGAAGTGTAAGAGTGGCAATAAGAGACTGAAGGAACGCTGCTCCATCTCATTCCACATAAGAAATCTATAAAGCAGCTAGCTACTCTATCGCCTCTCCTAGTAGAATTATACTAGATCTTCTACTAAGTGCATATGAAACAACGTTCCCCTTTCTAGGAGTATAAACTATAACAAAGTCATAGTCCTGGAGGAACTCAAGCCAATATCATTGTGTCAGGTTCATGTCCATCTGGGAGAAGATATACCCGAGACTCTTGTGATCAGAGTAGACTATGAAATGCTCACCCATCAGATAGTTCCTGCACATATTCAAGGCATAGACAACTGCTGTTAAATCCAGGCCATTGGTAGCGTAGTTTTGCTAATGTTGTCTCATCTGTTGAGAACCATACGTGACCACATCTCTCTCCTGCATCAGGACACACTTGAGTCTAGTCCCTGATAAATTGTAGTAGAATACATAACTTACGCATTCCCTTGTAAGCATCAAGATGGGTGAACTAGTCTTCCTCTGCCTCATCTATTAAAAACTCTGTTGGCATCTCTCTGACCACACAAAGGGTTTCCCCTTCTTCGTCCAGAATGATAGTGGTGCTGCAACTCTAGAGAAGTCTAGAATGAACCTTTGGTAGTATCTAGCCAAACCTAGGAAACATTGTACCTCTTTCACTCTCCTGGGTGGCTCCCAAGAACGTACCACATAGATCATTTCCGAATCTACTGCAACTCCAACCTCTAAGATGATATGTTCCAAGAAGTAAACCTCTCGATTCCAAAATTGGAACTTTGAGAACTTACTATAAATCCAGTGATCTCAGAGTGTGTATAGTGCTACCTAAAAATGGTAGGCATGATCCTCCTCAGTAGTCGAGTAGATCAAAATGTCGTCGATAAATTCCACAATAAAGAGATCGAGGTAAGGCTAGAAAATCATGTTCAAGAGATACATAAACACTACTGGAGCATTGGTTACACTGAAGGGCATAACCAATAACTCGTAATGGCCATATCGACACCTGAATATCATCTTCTGCACATCCTCATCTCGAAATATAAGCTGGTGATTGCCTGATCTGAGGTCCATCTTCGAGAACCACCGTTCTCCCTTCAGCTGGTCAAAGAGGTCGCCAATCCATGGGAGAGGGTACTTTTTCTTCTAGGTCACCTGGTTTTGACGATGGTAGTCGAAACAAAGAATCAAGCAACCATCCACCTTCTTGGAGAAGAGAATCAGGGCTGCCCATAGAGAAACATTGGGCCAGATGAATACCTTCCCCTGTAAGTCCTCCAGCTATACTCGCAACTCACGAAGATCAGTGGGAGCCATATGATTTTATGGAGTTGATACCGGTGTCGTCCCGGGTTATAGGTCAATATAGAAGTCCATCTCTCTACAATGAGGTAGTCCTGGAACATCATTAGGGGAAACATCTGTGTACTGGTCGACCACTACAGGATAAGTCAGACTCTCCACATCAACTGCACCGAGGGTAAGGCAAGCCAACTGGGGAGTAATCGACTGCACCCTCCTCTGAGTAAGTCTGTATTATGCGGAAAAGGATCCCTTCTTTCCAGTGAAGGTGAACTTTGTCCCATCAGTGTGGAAACACCGCACTTTTCACCTAATATAGTCGATCTGAGCATGGATTGTAGATAACCATTCCATACCCAAGATGACGCCATAAGGCCTCGACGCTATTATAATGAGATCCCAGTGAAAGCTCTCACCTCCTAGAGTAAGCTCACACTACTGGAACTGGTGCTTAATCATCGAGTCTACTCCTGCAGGAGTCTCTAGCAGTAAGGATCGAGCCAATGGCTCCGTCGGAATCTCCGAGCACCGAACGAGGGCAATAACAATGAAAGAGGGACTGACACTTGTGTATATAAGAATTGAAGCTAAGGTGGAGTAGACACAGATAGTACCTCGAATCACTTCCAGAGCTCCATGGTTGCACGCTTGAGCTGCCTGAAGTTGAGCTCTCCCCTGTCCACCTGCTCCCTACGGTCGGGGTGGACCTCTTAGTGGTGGGGGTGGTAACACCTCATAACGTTGTCCACCGCCAACTGCACGACCATCTCCTCTGCCACGTCCGCCTGCTCCATGAAGACCACCTCGATTGAACCCCAACCTCTATATGGGGGTCCCTCAACTATCTTATGATCATCTGAACGACGGTTCAGACAGTCACGAGCCATGTGACCCTGACCGCCGCATGAGTAACACTATCTGCTCTTGGCATATATGTCACTACCCTAGGCACCCGCACAATAGATCTTGAGTCATGCGGTAGTCCACCCATGGGTCTGGTCTTCTTGGACCTCTACATCATTTTTCTACTAACAGCTGTAGAAGACTCTGATGCATGTCGACTAGATGTGGATCTCACTGTTGGTGATTGATCAGCAAGGAAAATCATTACTAGGAGGGATTTCTCTAACACCACCACCTACGTCGGGATCCTGAGTGAGATCATCGAAGCCCTATCTCTCACCTGAGCCCCTGCTCGATGGTCCAACCCCTAAAGAATGGGCCCCGTACAATATCTGTGGAGTAGCGTGAGAGGTCAGTGAACCTCGCTGAGTACTGAGATACCGTCATGATACCCTGCTGTAGATGCAGTAGCTCCTGTATGCAGACCGCTCGTAGAGTCGTTGGAACAAACTCTACCAGAAAAAGACTCTCGAAGTTTGTCCACAGTAATTTCGCCTCGTCATTCACCTGGAGCATCAGGCTCCACCATATGTCTGTTGTTTCCTGAAGGAGGTTGGCACCAAGGATCACCATAAGGTATGCCGGTGTCCCTACCAACCTGAATACTCTCACCACAGCCTCTATCCAATCCTCATCCACCTGTCGGTCCGTCTCTCCATGGAACCTAGGTGGCCTCTAGCACTGGAACTCATGAAACACGCTCAAGAGGCATGCATCATATGCTGTAGGGGCTGGTGGCATCAGTGGCCCAATGGGATGTGGTACCGCTGCTGCCTCTGCTGGTAAAGGGCCCTACACCGAGGCATCGTCGCTCGGTGGTTTTTCAGAGAGTATGACTCTCGAGGCTCTGCGGGGAGGCATCCTGAAAGAAAAATATGCGACACAGTCAAAATATTATACCTGGTGAGCTGACCTGGTTGAGATAACTTAAAGAAAACTTTTGAAAACACACATGTAATCAGTGTTTTCATGAACTGAGTCAGAAATCAGAAGTCAGGATCCTGGTGTATGGATATGTTGACCGCCCACACCAATACTGGACTCCATGAAATGAAATCCCAACATAGTACCATTAACAATCTTGCTTAATAAGAATGAATGATCAGAGTTCTTAGTTCTGCGGTAGAACCGACTGCTCTGGTATGAATTTGTCACGACCCGTCCCCTGGGGCCCATATCGTGACTACCCCAAGCCCACCTTCCATAGGCCAGGGACTGGAGACTCACACCAAAAGCATAAATCCCTAATCTAGGAAGGAATTTCCTATATAACAGTAAAAAAATGAAATAGAGTACACAACTGGAAGCAAATATCTTTGTAAAAATAGAGTACACAAATAAGTGATGGAAAGTAAAAGGGTGCGGAAATAAAATCCCAACAGTATAGTACAAGGAAATGGAAAAGTAACAGTACAATTTATAGAAGGTATGATGCTGATGGATCATCCATCGGGAAACCCTACCTGGAGGGTAGGTATATATGGCCTCCTCTTCACTCCACGTCCATCCGTCTGCTCCCAATACCGTCAAGCCGAGTGGTCCACCTCCGGGTACCGTCAAGTCCTGTTACTCTCTGCCCCAGTCGGCGCTGTCCATCGTCTGCATCCAACACAACGAGCCATAGGAATAGCCTATACAAGGGTGAGTATAATGATACTCAGTAGGGACCACGATACCCTCATGGTCTCACTATGCCAAACAAGGATAAACCACAAAGTATGAAATTAACGGATAACCATTAATTAGGTATATTCCCATACATATACCTAAGTTATCTAGTAACCCATCTCAATCATGAAGAAAACAAAAAATTCATTAACTCAGCTCAAAAACAGGATTTTATTCTAGGGGTGGTAACATGTAACACTCCCAGTCAAACTGTCGAAACCTCGGCTGCTGGTGTACTCTTCCTCTATAGGGTATTGTGGCCTTTCTGCGTCACATAGAGGCGCTTCCCACTATCATGAACTGTTGTTGTACTCCTCTTATCGAGTACCATGGGTCTACTGCATCACACAGTGGTGCTGCCCACTATGGGTCTTCCACTTCACAAATGGGCACTCCCCACTATGGGTATGTTGGATCATACAGAGGTGCTTCCCACAGGGCTAGTTGAAACACTCCGAGTCGAGAGGCCAGTAGTCATCAGGTCTCAGCCAGCTACAAGGTCTCTATACTATGCTCGCTTGTCTCTGGGAGGATCCTCTCCTCGAGATACTGGTCGATAATCCAACTTTAATGAAGTCCCAAGTAAAATTATTACAAAGTTCCGCCTCTTCACAGTGGTCTCAACGCAACAGATGACACGTCAATCAGATGCCCTGTTTATGAGTTATTGACATTTTTGTTCCAGGGGCCCGATTTGATTTTAGGATCAAAACAACATTACCATATGCCAAATTTGTCCAAACCTCATGTGGGGTATTCCAGAAGAACCATATCTCTCTACGATTTCCATCACCGCAGACGGTTCGTCGATCAGACACCCGTAGCCCATGTTATGGGTGAAAAGGTGAAAAAGGCCATAGCGGGTCTTGGTCCGGACCGGGGTCCGACCCAGTCCGCGGGTCCAACCCAGCCCGAGGGGTGGCCCAGCTCGAGGGTGGATTGGCGGCCCATGCTATGTTCGGCCTGGTGGCCCGACAACATGATGGCTCGCGGATCTGCCTGGGACACATCTAGGGGAAAACCGCGTGCCCCCTAGCTCCCGAACGACAGAGCCGTTCTGGTGGGAACGCAAACCGGCGACACCTGGCACCAGTACAGATCACATGGGACCTACTAGGTCTCGCACCACACAACTGGCTGAGCGTCGAGCCGCTCCACCTCACCGGTGGCCTGCCCGCCCCCGTCCACCCCGGGCTCCTCCACCGCGACGCGACGGCGTTGCGCCCCTCCGAACTCGGGCTCCGAGAAGATTCATCGTCCATATTCGCTCTCGGGTGAAGTGAGTCGAGAAGAAGATGTTAGCATCAATTAGATGTGAACCCAGTCATATTTAACAAATAAAAATAAATTACACATTGTGTTCTTTTAATGTACACAACATGTACATGCCATAACTAGCCTCTGCTTTAGGCAGTCTCCAGGTCACCCTACACGGCCATGTACTCGGTCGTTACACGGCCAGTACATGGTCACATGCCGAAACTGGGTAAACAACATGTATTTAAATGTACCCTACATGTACTCCTTAAATATCCTATTTCTCATATTTTTCTCAAAAACACTTGAAAAGAGAACTCATACCTGAAAAGGTTGTCCAAGTTCTTACAAACATTCCCCCTTAATGAAATTTTTTCCCCTAATTTACCTTTTAATGTTGCTTAGAAGAAGAATAATTGAACATCTTCTTATAATAAAATTGTACATATGCATCCCTCTACCATGTCTCGTCCTGTACTTTCCCACGTTGCCATAGCACTCATACCAGATGAACAGACCATTCATGTAGTACCTTTTCCCTACAATCAACAATCTGGATAAGATGCTCCTCCAACGATGCATCCTCTTCCAAATTAACCTCCTCGGGTTGGAAAATATGGTACGTGTCTGAGAAGTGACATCGTAGTTGAGAAACGTGGAAGACGTCATTCATAGATCGATACCTATGAGGTAACTGTTAATGATAAGCAACCAGCCCGAATCTCTCTAAAATGTCAAACAACCTGACGCATCTCAATGAAAGCATTCCCTATCTCCAAATCCTCATGTGTCCCAACATTAATGTGACGTGTAGGAAAACCCAATATTTGACCTTGAACTCCAGAGACCATCTCCATCGAATAACATAAGACATATGTCTTGATTGTGCAGTACCCATCCTCTTTTGAATCAACTATATCTACTATTTGGTTTTCTGGAAAAGACGAGGTCCCAACATAGCTTCCTCTCGTGCTTCCAACAAATATAGGGGTAATCCGAATGTCCTACCATCCAACAACACGTATGATTCCATCTGAAATGTTGCAAGAAAAATATTATTGTAGGAAAATCCCACTAGAGTTATATGCTTCTCCTAGAAAACTCCAAAATATTGGATGCATGCTCGAAGAATGTTCTCTAACACCTGATTCATGAATTTGGATTGGACATCTATCTAGAGGTTGTGTTTTATACATAGAAGTACCTTTGTACCCAAAGACCTCTGTAATATCTACCAGACCTGAGAATTATAACAGGCATCCCCTTCTGAAACAATGGAGTGAAAAAATCTATGTAAATGTACGATCTCCCAAATGTATAGCCATCCCAGCTCATCAACCCGAATTTCCTCCTAGATCATCATGAAGTGAGTAACCTTAGTGAGTCTATTGATTTCAACCCATACAACATCATTTCCTCATGATGACCTCGGAAAACCTATCAGGAAATCCATTGTGGCAACCTTCCACTTCCACTCGGGAATTAGTAACTGCTCTAAAATCCATTTTGGTCGCTGATACTTCACCTTCACCTACTGATAGGTGGAACACCTCATGAAGAACCCTAGAAACATATCTCTTCATACCTGACTACAAATATTGATAATGTATATCTCGATACATCTTGGTGACACCTGGATGAACTGCCCAAATAGAGGAATGAAAATCATGCATCGGTTTCTCGCGTATGGTATTTGACTCCCATATGTTCCCATAAAAATGCAAGATCTCATCATATCTTACAGTCTATCTAGTAATAGGGTTCTCTCCTAAAATAATTTCTCGTAGGACTAGTCTTTCAGAATCTGATAGTTTCCTCATTCATGCTCGATCAATTAGAGTATAGGTAACAACCAAAGTTGAAAGAAACTTCTTCCCCAGTCTGTTGTACACCTCAAAATGCATCTTAGAGAACAGTGCCACAAGCTGCCACTAACTACTAGCGTCTTGATCTTCCTGTATCTGAGTCCTTCGACTTAGTGCATTAGCCACATAACATCTTTTCCCAGGCGTGTAGGCAAACTCAATGTAAAAACACTGAAGGTTCTCAACCCCCCATGTTGTCTCAAATTTATATTGTGTTGTGTGATAATATACTTGATAATTTTTTGATTGTTGAAAACCAAAAAAATTTCTACCCAAAGATAATGTCTCCAACTGCGTAATGCATGAATAGTTGCAGCCTACTCGAGATCCTGCATCAGGTAAATCCTCTCATGTGGCCTCAACTACTGAGACACGTATGTAAGGACTCCTTCTCCCTGCATATGCACTTCTACCAACCCAATAACTGATGCATCACCGTAAATAGTATAGCTCTTGCATGGAGCTATAAAAATTAGTATCGGTGCTAAAGTCCCCATCCCATTTAGCTCTTGAAAGGATGAATCACAAAAATCTGATCACAAATACTTCAGACCATTCTTATTCATGCTCTTTAGTGGGACTGCTAAGCGTGGGAAGTCCTGTATGAGATGCTTGTAGATAACATCCAGCCCTATAAAAAATTGTACCTCAGGGATGTTATTTGGATTCTACTAACAAACTATTTCCCTCACTTTCTCTAGGTCTAATGATACTCCTTTCTTTGAGATAACATGTGCCATGAAGTGAATCTGGTCCATCCAAAAGTGTCATTTTGAGAGGTTAAAATATAAATAATTCTCCCATAGTGTACTAAAAACGATATAAAGATGGTTATCTTGGTAATGTTGAGTGTGATAGATCACCAATTTATCATCCATGAAGACTATCGTGAAAGAATCCATGTATTGACGGAACACCCGGTTCATCAGTGCCATTAAAACTACATGCATGTTCTTGAGACCGAAGCGCATAACCACAAACTTATATTAATTATACTTGATCCGAAAGGAATTAATAGGTATATTAGATGGTCTAATGTAAAACTTATGATAACTAGATCTCGAGTCACTCTTCGAGAACAACCGGGATCCTAGAAGGTGATTAAATAGATCATCAATCCTTGGCAAGGGATATAAATTCTTTACTGTCTACTGGTTCAGCTTCCGATAAAAATAAAAGGTTGGAGGGAACTGTCTACCTTCTTTGCGAACAATACAGGTCAACCCCCAGGAGATGTACTAGTTCAGATGTGACCCTTTTCCTATAACTCATATAACTACTTTTTGAGCTCTTATAACTCAGGTGAATCAATCTTATAAAGGGGAATGGTCACCAATGCTGCTCTTGGAAAAAGATCAATAGAAAAGTAAACCTCTCGCTCAAGAGGCACACATGAAAATTCCTCTCGAAAGACATCCTTCAATCGATCGACCATAAGAGGAAAGTCCAGCTGTGAAGTCCTCTAATCATCTAGATATAGTCTAGTGATCTGGGCTATAACTCATCCCAACCCATGATGCTCGGGTCCTACTCTACACTCATGGACATCCCATTCTCCCTTATGTTGAAAATATATTCCCTTTAATGATGTGAAACTCACACTAAAATTATAGAAATCAACAACATCCTAGAAGGGAACTAACCATTACATCCTAAGAATGATGTAATATCATGTCATTTGTATGATATAAAGGTCCCATAGGAAGTGACACCCACCATCCTCAAGATGTAACTCTGTGAACTGACATACACTATTTTTTCTTGTCCCCAATAGAGTGTCCAGCCTCAAGACATCATCAAAAGAAATGATATAGAGCCCCAGGCCATCCACATTATTACTATACATGAAACTATGGGAACCCCGTGTATCGAAAAGTGTAGAAGTTAAAACTGAAGAAACTAGAATCGTACCTCAAACATTCGAGGGTATAGGATCCTAGTCCTACTAGGTTTTCTCCACTGCACAAGTCTGACATGCACTACGACCCTGTGACCCTGCCTGGATACCCTAAGATAATCCACCACGTTTTTTTTAAAGCCTGCTGACTGGATACCACGACTGTGACACCACCTCGGCCCGAACGACTGGAAGAAAACCAGTCCCCAGACTGATGAGAAACTAATGGACCTCCTCTAGTATGAGGAGTCAAAACAGAACCTCTATTTCTATCTACTAGGGACAATAACTAATAGAACCTATAAAGATGGACTATCATGGCTCAATATCGACACACTACTAGGTCTCTTGGGCAATGTGTCCTCTAATTCCTGCTCTTTACACACTAGTATCACACGACCTATCTACTAGAAGAATTTTCCCACATCATAGGATCTCTGCACGTATACACCCTGTTGTGATTCATTCTATTAGTAGGAGGGGTACCAACACCGGATTCCAAGCCTCTCTAGCTCACATCTCTAGAACCCCTTATATTATGCAATATGATCACTTCCTTATTGAAAAATCAATGTTATGGATGTCAACCTGAATATGTTCACCTGAGATCAGATGTCGTGGCTGAGACTATCCTCAAACTTCCTCATCAAAAATAGGTCATCACCTCGAAGGATGATTTTGATGTGTAGCAACTCTGTGAAATGAGAAGAGTACTCCATAAATTAAAATGTACCCTACTGAAGACTCTTGAACTCTATCTATCGATCGACCCTCAATGTCAATGAGTAGAAGTAATCACAGAAGGAAATCTAGAAATCATCCCAATGTCATAACCTACAGGCATCCCACCTGTGAGATCACATCCCACCATCTCTTAGAAGAATCTCAAAGCATAAAAGTAGCGAGCTTCACCCACCTATTTGGAGCCATCTCCAGATTCTCAAAGATTGAAATCTTAGACTCAAACCATGACTATACGGCCTTAGTTCCTCTTTTCCCTGAGAAAGTTGGAGAATGAAACTACTGAAAGACCTGCATCAACTCTTCCATTATTAGGGAAGGATTGGGTGCTCCCTGAAAGGTCTACATGAACCACATAAATCCCACTTGTAACTGTGCATCATCACCTATGTCCAGAATAATGGTTGATTCCAATAGAGGAACAACTGTAGGACCTACGGGAAGTCCCTGATTAGTCAGGTATTGTGTCAGATCACTTCCCTGTATCTAGAGTACAAACAGAGAATATTGCAGAGGCATGACTCTACAAGGTAAAACACACTCCATAGTTCAAGATTATTATGGAATAAAACTTAGAAGTTCAAGAAAGAAATGAGGGAAGGAAATCATTCACTTTTATCAAAACATGGATACACAGTGTGTATAATCCCTTACACCGCGTGTTCCCTTACGTGTTTAACGGGGACTGTACTCCTACCTACCCTGGTTATGTAACACCCCATACACATGGTGTGTTCTCCCAAGAAACGTCATGTACTTGAATCATTTTCCCCATCCCATGTTCTTCTACATGACTAAACCAAATGGTTCACAAAAAATAATAATACAGGGCATGTTCTCTATGAACATGTCATGTTTGTGCCAGACCAAAAATGTACTAGAAGGATTTTATCCACCCGTTTCATTGGTCACACGGCTGGACAAATGTTTTATACACACTACATGTACGTCTGGTACACGGAGTGTTCCACCCACGATTTTCCAACCCCGTTTTTTCCCACACAGTTAGTGACACAATTAGATACTACACGACATGTATATACAATACATGGAGTGTAGTTAAGAAAAATGGTTCCTTCCCAAACAGAAGGATACATGTCTTGTATTCAGTAATACTCATAGTGTGTTCTAGGTTTTTCTAGATAGGAAACCTTATAAACTACATTGAAACCCAGAAAAACACTGAAACGATCCTTAATATGCCAAATTTCAATCTGTGAGGGCCCATACACTCTGAGAATCAATGTTTGGGATCTTATTCATGTCATAAACAAGAATAATTGTGTAATGATCCTCCAAATTATGGTTCATAAGGGCCTATAACATCTCAAGAACTAAAGTTTGGCATTGAGTCAAATGAAACCTTACTCAATCCAATACCCTAAAAAATAGCAGTTATTCAATCTAAGCATATATCACAACAACATGCATATCTAGAACAACATCATTCACAACAACCAGAAATTAATAATGAACCCCAAATGGCATGGAAAGAATACATGACATGTGATCTCTAGTAAGTGCCTATGTGATGCATGAGATGTAATACCCTTGTCTCATTGGGTTTAAACAGAAATAAAACATCAATGATATCAATTATAACAACATAAAGCTGATGAATCACCCAACGAGGAAATCAAATAAATTGTAAAATTACAATCCAGAAAAAAAATTACAATAAATGAGGTAAATTGGATTTTTAGTATACACAAGATAACTACTATGAGGCACATATTATTACCAAGTACCTATTCCATCCTATCTCTAACTACATGCTTTAAACAGTAAGTCAAGAAGAAATGAATTCCACTGATACCACTTTGAAATGTCCTAGATTCGGGTGCAACGCAGAGGTTCCCCATACTCTGTTGGTCACATAGCCTCAGGTGAATTTCCCCAAATGCCAAATGATGCCAAAAAGTAGCTAGGTGCATGGGTGTGATAATTAGGAAACTATTCCCTCATCGTTAGAATAATGCAATAGAAATCAATAGATAACAATAGCAGAATCAATAATAATACCATATAATAATAAGTAGAGGAGGACTGGAAGTAAATAAAAAACTACTACATATATATATATATATATCAATAATGATGCATGTCACAACTATCTAAGAAATCATCCAAACAAGTCACAATATTGGAATACAAAATTAATACAAAGTACAAAGAAAACATGTAAATAGATTCAGTAGCATCACAAGCCTCAGCTTGTTCCCATGCTCTCCAGATCCACAGTAGTCAAGTACCTGATGTAGAAGGGTACTTTCCCTTATTTATACCGGTATAAATATAATCTATTTAGGCCCAAAAACAAGAGAAAAACAGGGTGTCAGATGAAATCTAGTAGGAAACCACCAATATATCTGTGCCTAACAGTTAGTGAATATATATGGTAGGTAATAAGAAAAATGATGCCGTAAAAATTGTACATAAAAATTAAATATCTTATAGTTTCAATTGCATTCATTTTCATTTATCAATTATTAAGATAATAAAAAACAAATAACCCTCTAAGAAGTACTCACATCCTATCACCTCTAGTTCAACCACTCAATCAAAAGAAACCCTCTGGGAAGTACTCATCATCTAACCCCTATGGTTTAGCTTTAGAAAAGAATCTACGAGTAAGCACTCACCATAAATTCCCCATGTGGTCTCGTATATGTATCTATTGACAGTCTGAGGAAGCAATAAACATCCAATTCCTCATGCGGTCTCTATAGGGGGAACTAATGACACTCTGAGGGGGCACAAAGTCCATCCCCCGTTTGGTCTCGCAACGTAAAAGTAAATAGACACTCAGGGGAAGCCCTCAGTGTCCATTCCCCATATGGTCTACTACTCCAGGTTCCCACAACCCTGTGTAAGTCAATTATACAAAACTATGTTCAAAATCCAAAGTATACCATAAGAACTACTTGAATATAAACTTTCAAGAACTTCTTGGCTAAACAGATACAAGCATATAACATCACCAGAAAAATTCACTTCATCCTAATAATTATAGTCATGGAAAAAACCAGCCTAACTGAAAAAGCAAGACCGTATGCTAAAAAATGAAAACGTACATGGGAAACACATCCATATCATGTTAAATAACCCTATTAATAGTCAAAAAACATCTAATTGGGCACATAAGTCTTATAAGGTGTTAACAGGGATAAAATCCCTAAATACACAATACCCAGTTCTAGTGTATGGGACACATTTGAACATAATATTCAAAGACTAACTACAGAAAGATACAAACCACCTACCACGGTGATGCATGATCGATATACATCGGCAACGGTCCTTGAATCAACCTATAATGCGGTAGATCTACAAAAAACATCAAAAATATTCAACCAATGTTATCTCACAAAAGAAGAGAAATCAAGGGAAGATCCTATTGAAGAAGGAAGAACTCACAGTGGTAATTCCAACGCAATCAGTGACAGTTGAATAGAAGACCTGATGATCGAAAAGGGTCTCAGAGTAGATTCCTCGGCCTCGGTCACTCTTGGATGAGACGAGTCAAGAAGAAGATATTTCTTCCAATTAGATACGACCCAGTCTGAATTAACAAATAAAAAACATACACCGCATGTTATTTTAATGTACACAGTGTGTACATTCTTTAACCGACTTCTACTTTAGGTTGTCTCTAGATCACCGCCCAAGGCCGTTAACTTGGTCTTTACATGGCTAGAACACGGTCACCCTTGGAAATCTGGTACATGGTGTGTAACCCAATGTAGACGATGTATACTCTTTAAATTTCTAGATTCTTCTATTTTTCTCAGAAACACCTGAAAAGAAAAATCATACATGAAAAGAATGTCTAGGTTCTTACATTGGTCCAATTAGAAACATTTGAAGGACTTCATCATTCATTTCCATGAAATACGATAATGAAATAAATTACCATTGAAATGTAGTGTCAACATGCATTCTATAAAAATAAACATTTTCCATACACCAAAAACACCAAAAATTCTATATACTCAAACCATGATATCACTTTTTCCTTTTATCAGTCATGAGACCATTAATACTATCAAACATATTATTTTCTCGTTATCCCTTCATTATACACATAACATTTGCCTTCCAGAAATATATCAATCACTTTCTATTATCCCATATACCATATTCTTATGGAAAACCACAATAGACCTTAGATATTCCAATATTCTATAATACCATAAATGTAACTCTACAAAATTATTCTTGAATACTAATATAAAAACACTTCAATCAATCCTTTAAAGAAAATCTTTATTAAAATTACTATTAAGTTTGACAATTCCTTTATTCTTCATGCAATGCTTCAGTTTGAAAATATTTTTACATTTACATAGATCATTGTTGCATAATATCATTAATATTAATAATAAAATGTGTATCATACATAATATATATATAGATATTTATATTAATAATTATATAAAGAAGTGGTGAAAAATCAATTACATCACTTAGTGGAAACGGTAATCCATATATTTGCATGAGTGATGTTTCAATTTTTCAGAAGATGGAAAAAAATAAAGATAAATAATAATTTCCTTTTCAAAACATTTATAAAATCATAAATAACATATATATTAATTAAATAATTCTTTATAAATATTTATGTGAGTTGGTTATGGGAAATGAATCATATCTGTTCATGGAAGTAGACTTCCATATGTACTCAAGAGCAATACATTCATTTCAAATTTTATTGAAATAGTAATGTATAAGGTTATACAATTAACATAATAACATCTCGTAATATTTCACATAGTTATGTTATAATATTTTAATTGTTGGGATAATGTTTATGTTGGTATAAGAGAACATAAAATGAAAACAGTTGATTTTGATGATTATCACCTCTTTGAAGATCCATTTTTTACATCTCCTGAATGACCCTAAGGAAGTAATTAATTAATAATAAAACCTAAAAAGATATATAAGGATTCATATTAGATATTTTTAGTCTTATTTCAGGCTTCATGGCTCAAGGATAAATGAATAATAGAGGATATTTGGATTCATATTATTTTTAAGGAAACGACTTACTAAGAATTACTTAAATAATTTAAATTTAACAAATAATTTCTTTTGTGAATGTTCCACCAATTACTAGAAAATTTCTTGTAAAATATATGTTAAGGTTTAAATATATTATACCAGTGATGTTTTTGTGAGTTTAAGGGGCCATTTAAAAAATCTTATCTCATAACACCTTTGTTAAAGAATTTCAATCTCAATAATAGTAAAAAGGTTTACAATACTAATGGGTTATAAATTTAATTATACTGATACTGTTATTTAGATAATGTAAATAGATATTTTTTTAAAAACATTTAAAAATCCCATTTCTTATTTTAATATTGTAATAAGTCTTTTAATATTTTATAATATTTTATTTACCTTAAAAACACATTATTGACCTTTTCAAAACTATGAACACATTTTGAAATTAAATATATTATGAGAGGTATGGAATTCAAAGATTAACTCTTTCTAAATCAGTTATACATTATTATTTACTATAGAGATCATGTTAAACCATATTTAATCAAAAATTTATTACTTTTTATGTTTTTAAAATCATATACATTTATTTTTATACTAATTTCCAAAGAACTGTGTCTCCATTGTTTTTGAATATTTGGGAATTATACCATAATGAAAAATTAAAATTAAAATAACATCATTATAATAAATTAATTATTTCCCAAAGCACTTTTCCATTCATTCATAACATCATATTATCTGTATTTGATCATATAAGATAAATTAAAAGTAAGTGATTTACATATTGAAATTTTCTATTATACAAAATATAATATTGTTTTATATCAAATAATAATTAAAAAATTAAATATTTTAAATTATTTTAAGGGAGTGGTTATATTAAACTCATCCAAGGAAATATAGTTATTTTATGGATGATTTTTATGACTTATCTCATGGTCTTAATATTATTCTTCCAACTCAACCCTTAACATAATAACAGAAAATAAACAATACTTACCAGCTATAAAACAAAAAATTAAATAGGATTAAAAATTCCATTAATATTATATAAATGAATAAAAATAAATAATTTTCCCAAATAAATAGACACTTATTAATGATAATAATACATTTACTATCAAGATATTGATCCTAATAAATAATATCTAATTTATATCATTCTATTTCATGATCACAATTTATTCATATGGTTTTGTTTCATTAAATTTTCACATAATATCTTACTCTATAACTTTAATATTCATGATTTTCTTCTTAAAGTAATAACATTTAGTTTTAACAAATCATAATATCTATAAAAAATGAAAACTTATTCCGTTAGTAAAATAATATTTTAAAAACCTAAAAGGCATACAGAAGTTACCCAATATGTAAAAATTTAATAAATGACTCCATACCAAAAAGAAAATAAAGCCCAATGTTCAATATAATCCATTACCAAAATAGTGACCATTAGAAACCCTCTAAAATATGTCTAAACGATATGAATTTCCGAAAATCCAAAATATTTTCTCACCTATTATTTACATGATCTCATTTAACAATTATCCCCAGACAACATGAAGTACCTAATAATTTTAAATAAACATATATGAATACCTTGATAACATATTCTTCTAAAACATTCTATTTACCTGAATCAACATAAAACCATAATGATAACATAAAAGATTATTAAAATATATCGATAATCATTCATTGAATAAAATATTAAAACATCTAATATACTATATAAGTTCAAAATTAAAATAAACATCATCAAATATAACATAAATATTTTTTTCATCAAAGTACTAATTATCTTCAATTTCACCAATACTGCCCAATTTTTGTTGTAAATTTCAATCAACTTTTTATAAAAAATAAAAATTATTATCTTAACACTGATCACGGGTTAAGGGTGACCATTCCCATAAAAAGCTATTTTTAAAACAACTTACATAACCACTAAATCACATTTCTAGTTTATCGATACAATTCAACATATTCTTGAGAAACATTATAAAAAATACATCATATAAATAAATTATTTTTTGAACATTCTTATAATTGGAATACCTTTGATAAAACAATTATAGTAAATAAATAACAAATATGAATACAAAAAAAAATTAATAAACACAATTTAATGATTGATATTATATTATACATTCTCTAGTCTTGGAGTTATACATAGGGTTTAGTAATCAAATCACACAATTACCATGACCCCCACACATAAGACATTAAATTATGAATTATAGAATAGGATAAAATTCATTTTCCACCATCAAAATATTTTTTTTATTAATTATTTATGTTATTCCATTGTTTTCAACATATAAACCATATTGTCCCTCTTTTAAGACATTCCCAAGTGTAATTATTCGCACATTTTCAACATATATAAAGATGAATCTTCTTTCCTGCATTGTTATAGTCAATTGAGGTCCCATAAAAATCCATTTTATTGTTGTTATGTGTATTAATAAACTCTCCCAATATAATAATTTTAATCATATAATGAGATATATGACTAGTAATAATCACAAGGTTTCAAATTTTCTCACCAATTTTCTTTAGTTTTTCATGAAGAAAATCATTTCATTATGAGTGACATTCATCATTAATATGATACCTTCTTGTTCTAATAAGTTACTAAAACCAAAATTCAGTTTTTGAGAAATAATAATCATATTATGACGTCATTATATCATGAAAAATTATTCAAAGGATGTTTATATTAGTTAAGGTCATCATATATACAAATCATTTACAACGATTTGTAAGGATAATGTGAATTAAATAAATAATATAACATTGGATTGTCTATCTAGGTGATCAATATAAGGAATAGTCAGTATAAAACTATATGTATTTAGTTATTAAATAATCAGACTCGAGTTGTTAAAACATGGAGAATCTATGCTTCAACAACATCCAGTTACATGTATCTATATATGGGTGTATGTGTTAGGAAGTGAATAATATTTTATTCACAAAAATATAAAATTTTATCTTATACATAATATAATCCCCAAATCGTTCCCCAAATATCTTTATTTATAGTATTTAAAATAATATACAACTCTAATACATACTATATCAACCTAATTATTTCATAAAAAAATATTACATCTTATCATAATAATATTCATTATATATCATTATGATAGATGATAAATTTTTAAGGGTTTAGTGTTTTTGGAAGCTTTGATATATATATATACATATATATAATTTGTACATAAAATATCAAAATTAGGTCCCATTAATTTCTTCATAACTAACAACCTTTAAAGACGTGTCATGCTTAGAACCATTTTCATATTATGGAGAAAAGGGAACATACAGAAGGATGTTATCAAATTCTCAGTAAGGGTAAAGAATAGAGAAAATAATGATAATTTAAGAATATGATGAGGATAAGTGTTCAATAATATTATATCTACATTTGAAAATCATACCCAACAATTCATATATCATAATCACATGTCATTTGGTAAATCGTGTCTGTTCATAAGAAATGAAGAATAATTAAATCAATTTATATGAGCAAAGAGAGCATAATAATGGAATGAGATCCTATAATCAAGAGTGGAATAATGTGCATAAAACCCAAAATCATAGAAATATTTTGTCAATTATACCCAAAAATATATTCATCACATGTAACTCTTAGGATAGCAACACATGTACCTACATCAGGTATAGGATTAATTCATATGTACTATCTTTTGGCATTGGGATATAATCTTGTATACCCTATTTTTATATTTGGATAACTATATTTTGGACAACATTTATATTCTTTTAACATTAATTAATGACTTATTAAATAAAATTACACTTAATATAACCCAGAATATCATGAATTCTAGTGTATTTGGGAATAAGGTACATTACATAACAACCTAAAACAGTAAATGCATCAACTTTATTAAAAAAAATCATAACATGATCATAATATTACATTTCATTTAAAATAGCACAATATAACTTGGGGACATATATAATAATGTGGTGGTCTATAAATCCCATTAATGGAATAATAATTGAATATATTAATACATGATAGAAAAAAGGAATATCAAGGGAGAATAAAAGGAAAATGAATTAGAAGGCATGATATAGAATGACAACCATAGCTTGAAAAATGTGGAAACAACATAAAACAATGCATCATAAACATTATTCAACGATAACCAACAAGACATCATGATGGAAAAAATCCCAATAAGGAATCAGGTTTAATCTATATCCTAATAATTAAATCTCATGAGACTAATCATTACTCAATGCATTAAAGAACTATATAAATATAGACGCCCCCATCACATTCATTTTATTCTCATGCATAAGTGTGCCACAATGATCATACAACATGTATTCATTCATCATAATTTTATATTACAAGACCTTGTAGTGTGTTATATATACATTTATGTCCCATGCCAATGTTTTATAATTTTATAAAGGTCAACACCATTGATATTAAATGGGTATGGTATTCACATCACAATTGTTTTGGAATGGAAAATCATGAAGAATGTTTTGCAGCGTAATGACATCCCTTAAAAATTTATAAAATGGGTTGATTGAAGTTAATGGGTTATATATTCATTTTAAAATAAAATGGTCATGAATAGGGATATGGAAATTCATATCCAAACGTTATTAATTTTAAATATAAGGAATAATATAATAACCAAACATGAATAAATTAGGGAATGTGATTATACCTTGAAAAAAATATTTCATGGTAACAGGTATACATAATGAATCGTGTTTGTGATAAGTGATAGTGATATTAAAATATCATCATCTAGAAACAATTTCTATAGTATGGGGGATATGAAGGAAAATAGATCAACATGAAAAAATTGAAATTAAAAGACATAACAGAAAACATGTACATGATAAAAAAGAGGAGAGTGGTAGATCCCTTATTTTAGGGTTTGAATCCTAATTCTTGGGAGGAGATTCTTGATTGCTTGGGGGAAACATAAGAGTAATCAAGAGAGGTGAGAAATTATTCAAGATGTAATACGAGGAGTTTTATTGAAATGAAATTGAAGAATGGGTGGGTTTATATAGTAAATATATGGGGATTTATTTTTAATTTATTAATCATTGATTTTTTACTCTATATAACAAAATAAACAATACCAACAACCACCCATTTTCTATTCCCGTGGTTTCTCACTAATGGGAAGGGGTTTCAATATTTTATAAGTGAAATGTACCAAAATAAAAAATATACTATCATTTCTTATGTGAATGTGAGTGAAAACCTTAATGAAATTATTTTAAAACCATATAATATATTATTTAATTTAGAGGATTCATAATAGATTTATAATTTTTTTAAAATAAACAAATACCATTATTTAAATAGAAATCATTTATATTTTGTCTTTTATACCTTCTATAGAATTTATTAATCATGTTTAGGTTATTAAAAAGTAATAATAAACAAAAAATATTTATATGGTATTTAATATTTACCCCAAAATTATTTATGTCTCATGAAATTTATAAAAATTTATTTAATGAATTATTTTTATATCCTAATTCCAAAAAAATAATTTTATCTAAATAATATTATATTTTTTTAATTTTCAATTTTAGGAATAAAATAAATATATATTTTGAAATGCTATATTTTTAGACAACAACAGATTTCTATCCCTTTTAAAAATTTCATTATACTTCATAAAAATACATGATCATTAATATTTAATAAAAATTATTTACATTTAGGTTTTCTTTATATTTTATTTATTTCAAAAATACATGAATTAATAAAAATAAATTTCTTAATTGAATTTAAATAATTCGAAAAAATATAATTTGTGTGTTGTTATATCAAAATAAATATCATGTATAATGTACAGAAAATTTGATGGATATATATTTATTATTATATGAAAAAAATATACATACTCATATTTGTAATGTATTGACTCATATCACTTTAATGGGCCTGCAAACTCCCTATGTGTAATGTGTGAGACACTGATACTTTCATTGGGTGGATGGACATACATGGTTTGGGTTATGACATCAATGATCCTGAAAATCACTCATAAATGGTTTGGGTAATGCTTATATTATAGGATAATATCTTGGGATTGATTAGGGGAAATCCCAGAGATGTTATCTCCCTCGTATGATATGATAAATGGGCTTCATATGGCATGATCCTACTGGTTGAGGCCATCACTTCCATTATTTGTGTCAATTGAATTTTTTAAAACCCAATATCTATTATAATAATGTTATCACTATTAAATTGATATTTTATCAAAGGTACATATGATTAACTATCATTTAAATATGATAGGATATAACAAAACCATATAATTTCATATGTTTTCTACAACCATATTAAAAATAATAAACATAATTAAATCACAAGGGAAATTTTATTTGTAACCCTTCATGTCATTACAATAACCACCCTCCCCAATTAAGAAATTTCAATTTTTTTTACCTTTTTACACACAAAAGAAAGTGATGCTAACTCTATTTCATCACTACATACAGTTCCCACATATCTTATTCAATTTTTTGTTGTCTCTATAACACATTCAAGAGGTGCATCATCTTCTTTCCATGATCTTTATCTCTATGATCTATGATCTTCACTGACTACTCTTCATATGAGAGATCATCCTCCAATGGTACAACCTATGTATTTAGTACATGTGAGGGATCTGTTATGTATATTCTCTAGAGGTTAACATGGAAGAAACCATGTACTTGATATAGGTTCAGTTGGAGTGCTAGTCATTTGGCCACCTCTTCAATGCAATCAAGTTTCTCAAAGGGGATGATGTATCTCGTTAATAAGCATTCCTTCTTCCCAAATATCACGAATATTTTCTATGGGCATGATATATGGAATATCATGTCTCTAACACCAAAATCTTGGTCTCATCGATGATTATAAGCATGGAACATTAATCAACTCTGAGAAGCCATGATGTATTACTGAATTGTGTTATCCTTTTCCACAATTTTATCAACCATTTTAGGACATAGAATTTTTCATTCCCCAACTTCTTCCCAATACAAAGGTGTTCCACTACTCATCCCATAAAGGGATTCATAGGGATAAATTTTGATGCTTGAGTGGAATCTATTATTTTAAATAAACATTAAAGAAGGTAGATGTTGGTCACATCATCCTTTTATGTCCTTATAACATGCTCACAATATGTCTTACATTTTTTAAATGGTCTCCACATATTTGAAATTAGTTTTGGAATGATAGACTATAATGAATTTCAACATTTTTTTTAAAATGTTGTAGATTTTACAAAACATGTAAGAGAATATTAGATCTCAATCAGATACAATTAATAGTGATGTTCAATAAAGCCTCACCACTTCACTAATATATATCCTTGTAAAATTGATGTGGTGAAAATCCTATTGAATCATAGTGAAGTGTATAGTATTTTTAAAAGATTTACCACAATTTGGATAGTATTATTTCCTCTATATTTCTTCGGAGGTCCGATAACAATGTAATTGGTGATTTGTTTTGGTTTACATGTTTTTATGGTAATGGTTGTATCTTCCCCTGAGAGTTATGCTTTTCATCCTTCCATTGGTGACATAACTAGATCGTTGATGTAAATTATGTGATCTCCTAAATCATATTTTCCCACCAATAGTACTCTAGGAGATATACATACTTATTTTTTCTTCCTGGGTGAATTAAGAAGGTAGAAATGTGTTCATCATATATTATTTCATTTTTTAACATAGGATTTATTGGTACAAATAGTTCTGTCCCAAATCATATAACTCCTTATTCATTAGAATTTAACATTGAGGATTTCCATTTCCTTATATTTTCAAAATTCATCTAAATTCCCATATTATCTTTTTGATAATCCATTACCCTATCTATAAGGGATGGTTGAGAAATCGTTTTTAGAGGAATTATGATGTTACTTCCTTTATGATTCCCATGTACATGTTTTTGAAATCTCATAATAACTAATCCTTATAAATTTTCATCAATGATAATGTCTCTAGATAATAATTCCATAGATCATTTTCCACCTTATTCACCTTCCCATGATGGTAGGGTGTTTAGAAGTTATAGTCCTTAATCAGCTCTAACTATATTCATTCTCGCATCTTCAGCACATTCTATGTTAAAAAATACCTGAGGCATTTATGATCTATATATATTTCACAAATATAAAAAAATAAAAATGAAACCATATTTTAATAGAAAATATCACACTTGAAAACTTTATATCATGTGTTGGGAAGTAATATTCATGAAATTTAAACTTCCATGAAGAATAAGCTATGACTATGTCATTCTTCATTAACACACATCCCAATCCTCTATTCAAAGAATCACTAAATCGCATTGAAAATCACTCCATTTGTGGGTAGAGTAAGAGATGTTGCAGTGATAAGACTCTTTTTCTCTCTATAAATATATATTCACATTATTCATTCCAAGAAAACATTACACCTTCAATTTTTGTAGGGATAGAGGGTTTGAAAATCACTATTAATTTCTCATAAATCAATTATAATATCCAGAATCCCAAGAAAAATAAAGATATTTGTCATGGAATATGGCATATAAAATCTTTCATATTATTCTATTTTTGAATGTTCCATAGATATCCTACTACCTATGATTATAATCCCCTAGAATGAGACTTATTGTAACCAAAACTCACATTTGTGTAGTTATCATAAAAAAAATCCCATTTTAGTGTCTGTAGAATAGTGCTTATATTTTCCTCATTCTCCTCTTGGTTTTGTAGAATATTTAAATTTCATCTATAAATATTGCCACAAATTTTTGAATGTAATAACTAATGAATCTATTAATAATTTCCATGAATATTATTGGAGAATTATTGATTCTGAATATCATTATTTTGAACTATTTGGGTTAACATTAGACTTTATTATTTATGTGGTATTAAACTAGTATGTGTGGTGAATTTTATTGTTATTTTTTTTATTTGTGTGTATTTAAAATTTATATAAATATTAAATCCAAACTATTATGTTTCAATTAAATAATATGATATTTTTATGGGTTGTTTCTTTTAAAATCCTATTTCAAAATTATATTTTAAAAATTTCAAAAGAAATGTTTTTTTTGAAATTATTCATGCTATATGATTATGTTCTAGTTCTTGAAAAATTTTTATGATGAAGGGTGTGACATATATATCCCTCCAATGAATTGGTTGTGTGTATATTGGTGGTTGGTCATATGATTACACTATGTGTAAATATGATGGTTACATAATAAGTTAGCTACGAGGGTTACATTGTAATGTTTCTTTGAAGGTTACAAATCATAAGGTAGGTGAGAGGGTTAAAATATTATTTTATTGATTCCACAATATTCTTATATGGACCTATTTATTTTTATTAGGTTTGGTTGGAATTTCATAGAAATCTCAAATTTCACAATGTAATTATATATGGGTTAAAATTATGTCTTCATTAAAATGATTTCATTCGTTTACAAGTATTCATTGACTACTGTTTTTGTTCCTTATATTTATCTCCCTTATTGAGATATCTGTTCTAATACAATGTTTTTAGAATATTTTCATTGGTTATAAGAATTTTTTAGACAAATAAGGAAACCAAGTTAAATGATATAATGATTTTACCAAGAAAACATGTTTTATTTAAAAAGTTCTATATTTTGGGAATGTTGATACTGTTTTTGTGATGTCCTATTTGTGTAAATGTGGAATGTTATGTATATATTATATCCCAATTATCCAAAACACTAAAACTAAAAATGATCCTCAATGATAAAGGATGTGAATTCAGGACTAAACTTAATGATTATGTAATGTAATAAGGCCGGGTCCTTATAACACACCTTGGATAAGGAGTAACAAAAAGATAGAAGAATAAACATACAAAGAAAATGAATTGTGTATATAGAGTTTCATGTACATGATATATTGAATGAATTGGTAAATCAATATTAGAATAGTAAAAGGGAAAATATATCTTTTTAAAGGACATGGAAAACACCCTGGGAAAATTCATGCGATTAGGAAATGTAGGGGACTTGTGTGTTGTTATACTTGGGTGATACCGTGGTATTTAGTGAGAAATAGTTGGGTGAATATTATAACATGTGGATCCACCTATAATAAAATTATACAATTTTCTAGATAATAATATATAAATATTAATGATTCAATTATCGATCAACATGTATTTTTATTAGGAAGAAACCATCACTTTGTCGAAACGAGGAAGAATACTTCTGATATAGTGAGAAATGGGGAGTCAATGTGTGTGAATCGAATGAGTTAGTGTACCTCAAATGAATTATTTATGAATAAAATGATCCTAAAATATAGTAACCATCCTTGAAAATTTTTAATCAACAAAAATTAGTGTGTCATTTTATGTTCTATTATGAAAAAGACATTATATATGCATACTCCATCGACTATACCTTTTTTCGAACCAATTAGAATTTATTATTATTTTGTTTAAATTTATATATACCTTTCTTTGTGGATGTGTGTTGGAATGATTTTTTTTTATAATTTCTTCCTACCAATATAGGTACATGATCATAAATAATTAAAAGAAAAATTTGAATCACCGATTCACCATACCCCTCTCATTGTGTCTTAGGTTTTAATAACTACTATCAAAGTGTAGGTCTTAGGTTCTAAATCTAACATTATAAATAATTAATAATAAATGATTTATTTAATATATAATGTGTTAATTTTATTTGTAATTAACTATTATATTTGGAAGATGAAAATAATATCTAAACTTGTATATCCTGATATCATTGTTTTTTTCTACAAATCTACAAGGGCTAGAAGTAGATGATGAGATATGGATGTTCAATTTGGAAGAAAATATGTAGTTATGTAACATTAATGATAAATATAATATAAAATTCAACAGATCTCTATCAAATTAGATCTATATGTATGTGATGATATCCACCAGTGGAAAATACTGTAGGTGAAATTATCTAATATATATTAGGTTTATGGTAATGTGAATGAAGATATGATTCAGGTCATCCATAACAGATTTGATGATTTAAGAATAAATAAATATTGGAAATCTAATAGATTATTCAACTAAATCTCTATCGTTTTCGGATCCATACCATGACCTATGGAACATATAATGAATTTATATCTTTTTATTAATATTTTTTATCATATTCCACCTCTATCAAATAAAAAAAAATCAACTCTGGAGTATAAAGATTTATCCATGATCACTATAGAAAATTTTTATGCATCTTGGTAACCTATATAATGTGTGTTAAGCCAAAATGGGGATAAAATCATGATATATATAATATAGTGTTCAATAACATGGATGATATTGACATATTTAATAGAATACATGGAAAATATGATGTTTTTGATTAACTTAACTATCATGTGGCTAGAATCTGCATCAGTGGATAAAGTATATTTTAAGAGAATATTACCATGGAATTCATATAATGTAGTAACGTTGGGTATATTTCAAATAGGTTCCCAAAATGTTTTTATGTAATAACCTTGGATTTTATGGTATTTTGTTAATATTTTTGTTTTTGATAACATATGTTCCATGCAACACCCAACTTAATCATATAATAAAATATTATTATAACCTACCTATTAATTGAAAAATGAATAATATTAACCAATTTATGAATATTTTATAGATTAAAAATCATTGATATTAATCAAATATATTATATATACATAATATAAGAATGAATACAATTTCTGCATTAAAAATCAATATTTTTCTGACGGCAATTATGCCATCTTTTGATGGAATACAAGTTTTAAAACTAAATTTTGACACATTTCTAAATTTTATTTGAAAAAAAAATAAATAATATTGTTAATATTTACTTTTTATTAGTTTTTTAATTTTTATAGTAATTTTCTTATTTCGATAAGTACTGAAAAAGATGGATTTTAGTTGAAACCATCATTTTCATTTAAAATATTTGTTGTGTTTAATTTTATTATTTATTGGTTATAATTTATAACTAAAAAATTTCATATCATTTAATCCAAGGAAGGTTATGGTAACAAATTTTAAATTGAATTTTGATAAAAACATTTTAATATGTTAAATGTTTACATATTAATAACACCATTTCTTAGAGCATCAATAGAACTTATATTAAATAAAATTTTCCCAATTCTATGTTTTGAATTTTTAAAAATGGATTGAATATTTGGAATTAGAAATTAAAAATTCATTAAATATTACGTTATTGTTTCTTGAAAAAAAATCAATTACTGATTTAGTAAATGCTTTTACAATGGTTAAGCATAAATCGTGTAATTAAGGGTAAAATTAAAATTCTAAATATTATAAAATTACCCTAAAGCATGTCCCAATTTAATTGGATGTGTTATGTTTTACAAAATTAATCTTTCAAATGCTTTTATGGCCTCTTCTTTCCACATGGTTGTCTTAAATCCTTTTAATGTATTTTATTTTAATGAAGGTTAAATATGAAAAACTCATGTTTTTAATAAGTGGTATTTTTTTAAGATGTTGTTATTAATAATATATCTTCAAATATAAATATTCCAATGAAGTACAAAATTTTATCTTCATCATTGTTATTTATTTTTTATTTTTAGTAAAAAAATAATAACCTTGAAGGTTTTCATAATTATGATGTATTAAGTTTTTAATTAATGAAAATATCAATAAAATAGCAGTATTCATTTTAAAATAAATATAATTAGAGATAATTAATGCTCTCCGTGAATTTAATTGATGAGATAAACATATTATAGATGTATTAATGGTTTTTTATGTTGTCTTGTATATTGGTATTTTTCAAAAACGTCAATGTAATGACTACTATTGAAATTCACAATAATTATGTTTTAAAATAAATAATAATTTATTAAATGATATAAAACCGTTAAAAATATAAAATTTCTATATATGATTTTTATAAGAATTAAAATTTCATTAATGATTCTATTTATGATATTTTTTATAGTAACTATATTAACAATCAAAAGGTAAAACAAAACATGTTGTAACGATAAGAGTTCAAGGGTTAAATATGAGTTATAACCAAAAAGCTAAGGTTTGATGATTGAACTAAATATTGGAAAAAATATATTTTTTGAATAATATTAAACCATTATCACCATATGATAGAATTTTAGTTTTTTAATCGACACTCTTCTTAGAAAATAATTTATATATTATTTAAATCAATGATAGATACAAAATATTTCCCTCTTTGTATTATATATGTATTTTGTGTCCCCATATAGAAAAAATAAATATATTAATGAACCATAAGGTATATTTGATCTTTATGAATTTTTTTTAATTATAAAAAGAAAATTTTAATTTTTATAAATTTTGTAATTACCTTAAATGCTTCTACAATTCTTATTCAATATTTATTTTATTAATCGAAAATAAAATAATTTATTTTAAACGTATTAATTATGATATATTTTGATTATTTAATATATATAATGAATTTTATAGATATATAGGATATATAATAGAGGTATGAATGAATTAAATTTTAATTCTCACATTTTTTATGTATTTAAAGTCAAATTAAATGAATACTATCAAATTAGACTATAAAGATATTTTATTGATTCAATATATTATAATTTTTTTTAAAAATAATAAATTTATTAATAAAACAAAGTGGGGATAAATTTTTCTCAAACATATATTCCCATATTTATTTATATCCCATATGGAAGTCTTTGCCTTTTTAATAGCCATTTTATGTTTTATTATTTTTAAGGATTTCCCAAACCGGCCATCACCTTAATTATAAAAGGGAACCTCATCTCTCACTAATTCATAACACATTGATAATTATATATCAACAATCCCATTACAATTTATCTTACCAACATCATTATCCAATTTTTAGATCCTAGTCTTCCAAAAAAAATTCTAGTAGAGGTGATCATTTTTACCAAATCATCCATGTTCATTTCTTCTTATACTTCATCTTATGCATTGTTTCCCTTGTAAAGTAATATGTACATTATCTTCTACAAAATGAGATTATATTATTATTATTTTAAAAATATATCCCTCTTTTTATCCATCCAATTAAGAATGAATTCATCTTGGGTGTGTACGAAAGGCTTACGATCTGCAAGATGTTATATAATCTATTTTTCATCACCACATTACACGGATGGGTATAAGTATGGGAGAAATAGATATATGTGATAATTATGAAATGTTGTTTTCTTGGAAAATATTAGTACAAAATCAAATTTATCACCTTTTAACTAAAAAATAAATGATTGAATCGCCCATCGGTACGTACAGATTACCGTCTCCACGATGTGATGTAATACATTTCCCATGTTCACCACTAAAAAATTATTATAAAAAGGATTATAATTACTAAATATGGTATATATAACCTTAATATTATTATTGACATGTTTGAACTATATAATATTCACAGGAATCATGACATACATGTAGAAATTTACATAGTAAAATGAAGGATTTATCACCCAAAACAATGGTAATAAAGAAAAATTATCAAAAAATGGTTAATAAGATAATACCAGAGGATAATATATGATATCATTAAAAGGAATATGGTTCTAGTATAGATTAATATGATTCTTTGAAACATTATATAGCTGTTTCAAATATGTATAAATACAATCAGAACAATGGTATGGGTTGTTTCACAATCCCATTATTATTCAATATTTTTTATGTTTAAGTCTCAACTATCGAGTATTATTAATAGAAGTCCATGTTTCATAAAAATTATTTCAAAAATGTTTTCAATATTATCATTAAATTTTAAGAGAATAGTTATATATTATTTACTTTTTATATAATAGTTTTGAAGTAATATTTTTGTCATTTTCTAAATGAAAAACATTATCACTTTTTCAAAAATAACTACAGAAGGAATGTTTTTATAACTTATATAGAATTGTAGTTTTTTACTCTATTAGGATGACTTTATTTATTGAATAATTCATTACAATTTTTTTAAAATATTTTCAAATAATGTTTTTTATATTTGCTATATTTTTTAATAAATAATTTTGACATAAAAAATTCTATTTATCATAATAATTACCAATAAATATTGTCAGATTATTTTGATCTATGTCAAAGCCCATTTTTGAGTCTTATTATTAATTGATTTTTACATATATGATATCATATACCATATTTTGTTTATTTATTTTTGATTTGTACGACTATGGATGTGATATTTTTGTATGATTCACCATTTACTCAGAATGGGATATGATTATGTTCACTAAATAATGATAATTATTTAAATTTCATATATATATGTTCCCTATGTTATACGTAATTCATATGTGTAATTCCTTATAATTAATACGTTATGTATCACTTTTATTCATTAGTAGGTCTCATCAGATAAACCCGATTTTTATTTTGTAGAGGCCTTAACCATTTATTGTCTAATGTATTGTCCAAGGCATGGAATATATATTTCAGATGTCTATCATTATTCATTATATCATTATGAGATTATTTATTGATTTCAATGTGATTTTTGAATTAGTATAGTTTCTCTAGATAAGTTTTCTAGATCATGATATTGTTTATATATACTTATTTTATCATCCGTTGTACTATAAATTATGTTTATTTTATTGATTAAATGCAATATGTTCTTGTAATTTACCATGCCATAAATTTTAGTTCTTATTTTCTACTGTACGTATACCCTTACAGGTAATTTGAGTACACCCATTTCAAAAGATTTATTTTTCTTGGGATACAATGTTATATATTATGATTAACATGTAGGGATAATCTAGATGAATAACCTTTTTATTAATGGAATCATGTTGTTGTATTTTATAGTTTCAATTGTAATGTATGTTTCAAGTATTATATAGTTTTACAAAACTACTAAACTATTTGGTGATTCATGATATAATTATGTTTATAAAATTATAATATAATAAATTAAACACAAACTTTATGCTACTAGGGTTGGAATCCTTATCACTGGTATTAGAGGAAAATTGGTTGAAACCTTGGGAACTAGAGTGAGGACAAAATTGTTTATAGAATAAAACCCTATGATAAAATTTGGAAAGTCGTCCAGATAAATAATGATTATGATTTAGATACAAGTTGTATATAAATTTTTATTTCAGGTTATGTGATTTACTTTTTTTGGGATTATATAATATGATTCATAATGTTTTGAGCTAAACTACTGTAAGAATTATTTTGAAATGGAACAAATAATAAGTAATGGAACTATATAAATGATAGTAGTCCATGCATGGATCTCCCTCCTATGAATGATAATCAAGTTGGAGGTGGAGTATGAATTGTTGCTGAACAACTTATAATAATACTAGGAAAAATAACATAGGTTATGAAGAACAACCATACCCATATAGAGCATCTTGATCCACAATGTGGAGGAATAATGTTATAAATTTTATTGAGATAAAAACCACCATCACTCAATGGGACCATAAATCCAATTGTATATGATAAATGTATACGTTCATTAGAAATGATTTTTCTGCGTTTGGGATTTAAGGAAACATAGATTGTATTCATGGATATTTTTCATCTATATGTGGATGTGGATCAATGGTTGTTATTTATTCAAAATGATATGGAAGATGAGAAGATATCAATCATGGAGTGGATGGATATTAAGTTAATTTTCATGGAAATATATTTCACTCTTGAGATGATATTTGACAATAATGATATTTTATTGATTCAATATTTTATAAAATTTTTAAAAAATAATAAATTTATTAATTAAACAAAGTGGGGATAAATTATTCTCATAAATATATTCCCATATTAATTTATATGCAATATGGATGTCTTTTCCTTTTTAATAGAAATATTATGTTTTAATATTTTTTAGGATTTCCAAAACCACCCCTCACCTTAATTATAAAAGGGAAGTACCTCTCTCACTAATTCACAACACATTGAGAATTATATATAAACAATCCCATTACCATTTATCTTACCAACATCATTATCCATTTTTTTGAGATCCTTGTCTTCCAAAAAAACCTAGTAGAGGTAATCATTTTTACCAACTCGTCCATGTTCATTTCCTCTTATACTTTATATTCTGTATTGATCCCATTATAAAGTATTAAGTATAGTATCTTCTATAAAATGAGATTATATTATAATTATTTTGAAAATATATTCCTCATTTTATCCATCCAATTAAGAATTAATTCATCATGGGTGTGTATGTAAGGCTTACCATCTGCACGATGTGGTATAATCTAATTTTTATCACCACAATACACATATGGGTATAAGTGTGGGAGAAATTGATATATGTGATAATTATGAAATGATGTGTTTTTGGAAAATATTAGTATACAATCCCATTTATCACCCTTTAACTAATAAGTAAATGATTCAATCGCTCGTCGTTACATACAAAGCACCGTCTCCATGATGTGATGTGATACATTTTACATGTTCAACACTAAAGAATTATTATAAAATTGTTTATAATTACTAAATGTGATATATATGACCTTAATATAATTATTCATATTACCGAACTATATAATATTCCCAGGAATCATGACATACATTTTGAAACACACATAATAAAATGAAGGATTTGTCACCGAAAATAGTGGTAATAAAGAAAAATTACCAAAAAATGGTTGATAATATAATACCAGAGGATAATATATGATATCATAAATACGAACATGGTTATAGTTTAGATTAATATGATTCTTTAAAAGATTATATAGTTGTTTCATATATGTATAAATTAAATCAGAACAATGGAAATGGTTGTTTCACAATCCCATTATTATTCAATATTTTTTATGTTTATGTTTCAACTATTGAGTGTTTATTTAGAAGTCTATGTTTTATAAAAATTATTTCAATTTTTTTTTTCAATATTAACATATAATTTTTAAAATTATAGTTATCCATTATTAACTTTTTATTTATTAGTTTTGAAGTAATATTTTTTTCAATTTCCAAATGAGAAACATTATAACTATTTCAAAAAAACTATAGAAGGAATTTTTTTATAACTTATACGGAATTTTACTTTTTTACAATATTAGGATGACTTTATGTATTGAATAATTCATTACAATTTTTTTTCAAAAAAATTCAAATAATTTTATTTATAATCGCTCTACTTTCTAATAAATAATTTCAATATAAAAAATTGTATTTATCACAACAATTATCAATAAATATTGTCAGATTATATTCATCTATGTCAAAACCCATTTTTGAGTCTTATTATAAATATATTTTCACACATATGATATCATCTACCATATTTTATTTATTGATTTTTTATTTTTATGACTATGGATGTGATATTTATGTACGATTCACCATTTACTCACAATGGGTTATGATTATGTTCAATGAATAAGGATAATTATTTAAATTTCATATATATATATGTTCTTTATGTTTTACATAATTCATATGTATAATTCATTATAATTAATACGTTATATATCCCTTTTATTCAACAGTAGGTCTCATCAGATAAACCTGATTTTAATTTTGTTGAGGCCTTACCCATTTATTGTCTAATGTATTATCCAAGGCATAAAAAATATAAGTCATATTTCTATCATTATTCATTCTATCATTATTAGATTATTTATTGATTTCCAAGTGATTTTCTTGTTAGTATAATTTCTATAGATATGTTATATGGATAATGATATTGTTTATATAAAATTATTTTATCATCCTTTGTACTAGAAATTATGTTTATTTTATGGATTAAATGCAATATGTTCTGGTTATTTACCATGATATAAATTTTATTTCTTATTTTCTATTGTATGTATACCCTTAAAGGTAATTTTAGTACGCCCATTTCAAAAGATTTATTTTTCCTGGGATACAATGACATATATTATGATTGATTTGTAAGGATAATATCAATGAATAATGGTTTTATTAATGGAATCATTTTGTTGTATTTTATAGTTTCAATTGTAATGTATGTTTATAGTATTATATAGTTTTAAAAAACTAATAAACTATTTGGTGCTTCATGATATAATTAGGTTTATAAAATTTTAATATAATAAATTAAAGACAGACTTTAGGCTACTAGGTTTGGGATCCCTATCATTGTTATTAGAAGAAAATTGGTTGAAACATTGGGAACTAGAGAGAGGAAAAATTTATTATAGAATAGAACCCTATGATATAATTTTGAAAGATATCCAGATAAATAACGATTATGATTTAGATACTAGTTATACATAAATTTTTATTTTAGGTTATGTGATTCACTTTTTTTGGATTATATAATATGATTCATAATGTTGTGAGCTAAACTACTGTAAGTAATTTTTAGAAAAGGAACAAATAAAAAGCAATGGAACAATATCAATGATAGTAGTACATGTAGGGATCTCCCTCCTAGGAAAGATAATAAATTTGGAGAAGTATTTTCAACTGGTGCTGAACAACTTATAGCAATATCAAGACAACTTACTTGGGTTATGAACAATAAACTTACCCATATAAATCATCTTGACCCACAAGGTTGAGGAATAATGTTATACATCTTCATGACATAATAACCACCATCATTCAATGGTACCATAAATCCATTTGTATTTGATAAATTTATAGGTTTCTTGGAAATGATTTTTCTACCTTTGGGATTGAAGGAATGATAGATTGTAGTGATGTAAGTTTTTCATCTATCTGTGGATGTGGATCAGTGGTTGTTATTTATTCAAAATGGTAAGGAAGATTAGAATATATAAAACATGTATTAGATGGATTTTATGTAAATCTTCATGGCTATATATTTCCCTCATGAGATGATACTGGATATGGAGATACAAATCAGGAATCTATGACAAAAGGGGTGTGAGACTGTTATTAATATGATGCAAACATTACATGGTTTTCATGGAATCATTTGGAATACATAAGTAAACCAAGGATAATAATTGATTCTTTTATGGATGGGTTAAATACTTTCCCCCAAAATTAATCGGGCTCCCATGCTTTCTCATCATACGAAGATATAGTCTCATGTGCTATTAAGACAAGAAAATAATTCTTTATGACTTTTGACTTTCTGAAAATAGGAATATAAAAGAGAAAAGTTGAGAAAGATATTGATTAAGGGATGCTGGAAAAGAATGATTTTCCAAAATTTCATACTTGTGGAATGAACCATCGTGATACATTCTTTATGGAAATGTGAGTATGTTACATGTGTTGAGATAAAGGTCACCAATCTTGTGATTTTATGGGAAATTAATAGATAAATTAATTTGAAATGTTCCATCTGTATGGAGTATGAAAATAAGAAAGATAAATATACTAATTATTAATTAAATATATCTCAAAATAATCAAAGGGATATTGTTCATTGTTATGTTGTTACTATAGTCGATGTGGAATAAGTAATGTGTTTTTTTTGATTGATGTGTAATATTTTCATATTCTAGTTATAAGAACTATGAGATATATAAGGATTGTACTATATTAATTCTCAGTTAAACATTTAGAATCATGAATGTTTTCATTAAATATTTAATGTGATAATGGTTTTCATATATTTTTCATGGTTGATCAAGAGATAAATTATGGTTTTATAATCTACGGTTATATTGATTTTGTAAATTTAGCGACCTTCCGTTTATATTTTTAGTTATTGAATGTTGAGATACATTTTTTGGATAAGACATAAGATTATGTAATTTTGGATTTTTGAATGTTAATCTTTAGAAATAAATGTTCTATAAAAACATGTGATAAATTTTTTTGTCTTAATAGTAAATAAAAAGATGATGTAATGACTCATTGATCTTAAGTTTCATAAAATTACATCAGGTGTGAAGAAAAATTAATCATTTATTTTATAGTGTAAGGGTTGAAGTGAATATAGATCGAATCATAAAAAAATGATATGATTATTCTTATGAAATAGAAAGAACTCATATCAGTGATTATATGTTTAGTAATAGAATCTCTCAAATCTATGAAATTTATTTTGGAACAAAAACATTATCCACTTACTTTTCCTTACGATAAATCAATTATCCTTTAACCTATCACAATGCTACGAAATTATGATGGTTACTTTTCAAATTACCATGTTCTCTATCAATATTCATTAGAACCAAATAGTTTGATTTCTATTCCATTTCTTGGTTTTCACATCCAACTAGTGATCTTCTAATCAATTTCCAAATTTTTTGGTTTAATTCACATTTCCCTTCACCACTTATTATGAGGATGTTTTATTAACCATTTTTTCGATGTGGGTTTCCCACATTCGAACCTTATACATTAAAAATTGATTTATTAATTTAAATTTCAAAATAATAGGAATAAATTTTTTAATGTAGTGAATAATTTAACACCCTAATAAATTATGGTATCTTTTTTCATGTTAATCATTTGTATAGATTATGTTGCAAGAAACACCTTGATTAAACATACAATGAAATAAAATTATAAGCCAATCTATAAATTTATGGGAATGAATTGTGATATTTTTTTATGAATATTATATTTATTAAAATTTTTTTATGTTCATCCAATAGTTTTCAATGGTATAAATTATGATGAATCCCATTTTACGCTATAAAAGAAAATATTTTTCAAATGGCATTTTTACTGTTCTTGATGGTTCACTTGTTCTAAAACTAAATAATAGAAAAATTATAAATTAAATTTAAAATAAATAAATTTTATAAAATATAATATAAAAAATATTATTTGGTTTATTATTTGATATTTTTCTGATAAGTGTCATTTTTTATAAATAGTGAAAACTAGTTGATTTTAGTTGAAAACATCTTTTCCATCTAAAAAATATAAAGTGATAGAATGTATTTATTAGTAGTTTCAATGTATAAAAAAATACAATTTATATCATTTAATCATATTTAGGTAATGTGAATTAATTTCACAGTGATATTTAGTTAAAAAACATTTCATTATTTTGAACCTTTTCACCATAATAGCAGGTTTTCTCACCATCTCAACGTGATTTATGTTAAATTAATTACATCAAATATTGTGATATGAATTTTAAAAAATGGATTTCATTTTTGGAATCATATGGTCAAAATTTATTAAAAAGGCCCCTCTTATTTTTCGACAATATGAATAGTAATAATAATAATTTTAATTACCATGGATAAGGGTAAATCAGATAATTAAGGGTAAAAATAATATTATACATATTAAAAATTTTCCCTAATGCTTATTTAAATTTTATAGGATTAGTTATTATAAACCAAAATTTTCCTTTGGTTGGTTTTGTACCCTCTTGGAGGGACTTGGATGATTTTAAGACATGTATAGTATTTTATTTATTGAATTGTCAAATATGTCATACACATAATTTTAATAAGTAATATATTATTAACATATCAGTAGGAAAATGATATCTTCAACTATAAATATTCAATTTAAATATAAATTTGTTTTCTCAATCAAGTTCATTTATTTTTAAATTTTTATTAATGAATAATATCGTTAAAGAATTAAACAAGGATGATGTAGTAATTTCTTAATTAAATGAAATATAAAATAAATGATATTATGAATATTAAAATAAATATATATTGAGATAATTAATTAATACTTGAATTACATATATTACCAAGACTTAATCATGATGTATTAATGTTTCAGGTATTATGTTATCTTGTGTATTGAAGTTTTTTTTAAAAATCTATTTAATGAATACTATAAAAATTGACAATAATGATATGTTAAAATAAATAATATTTTACTAAATGATAAAAAAAATTTAAAAAATATACAAGTATTCAAATCGATTTTAATAAAGATTAAAATTTAATTTGTGGTTCAATTATGTGTTTTTGACAATTTATTATGACTATGTTAACCCTGGAAGAGTAAAAACTCCAAGTTCAAACGGTTAGAGTTAAAGGGGTTAAATAAATGATAAATCCAAAATATAGTTTACAACTATTTACTAAACCTCTCTAAAATTTATTGGATGAATAATATTCTAACCTTATAACCTTTATTTTTTATTATAATTTTGTAGTGTACACTTATCCATGAAAATAATTTATACATTATATAAATCAATGATAGTTACAAAATATCACTCACAATGTACTTAATATATTTTATGCGCCCACATGGAAAAATAACAAAGATATTAAATTAAATTTTCTATTTTGTGGTAAAATTGTTTTTTATTTATTTAAATATTGATTTAATATTTATTAATTATAACTTTACCTTAAGTTCTTCTTAAATTATAGTATAATATTTATTTATTTTATAGAAAAATAAAATAATTGATTTTAATGTTTTAATTTTGATATATTTCTTATTTGTTAATGTGTATGATACATTTTAAAGCTATATGGTATATATTATAGATTTTTAAAGAATTATATTTTAATTATCAGTTTTTATTAATGTTTCAGAAGTCAAATTAAATTAATAGTATCAAATTTAATAATAGTGACATTTTATTGAATTATTAATTTAATAAATTATTTAAAAATCATAAAAATTTTAAATAATCGTAAATAGAATATGATATGGTCTAAGATGTATTCTCTTATTCATTTATAGTTTATTTTTTAAGTATTTTAACGAAAAATAGATTTACTATATATTAATAGTGTGAGAATCTCTGGAAGTGACCCTCACATCAATTAAAATATGGAATCTCTTCCCTAACTTATTCACACCACATTGAGGATTCATTATAAACCAAGACCTTACCAATTAATTTCCCAAAATCCTTCTATAATTTTTCATGATCCTCATCATCCAAAAAAACTTACAGTAGATCACTTACGAATAGATCTGAAGTAAGTCTTCTGAAGAAGAGGTAATTGGTTTTACCAACTCATCAATGTTCATTTCTTCTTCATACGTCCCCATAATTTTATTCTTTCATTATAAATTAATAAATAATGTATCATATATATACCAATATTATATTTTGATAATGTGAAATAATATTTCACCTTTTATCCATTCTATGAAAAATTAAAGTACAGTTCGTGTGTGTGTACGACTTACTATCTCTACACTGTGGTATAATATGTTTTTCTTGACCAAAATATATGGATGAGTATAATTATGGAAATAATAGATATATGTGATAATAATGAAAATTATTTTTACACTATAAAAATTAATATATCATCCATTTCATTACCCTTTGACCAATAAGTAAATGATACCATTGCTTGAATGTATGTGCGACCTACCCTCTCCACGATGCAATACAATTCATTTTCTATGATCAACATTAATGGATGATTATAAAAATGTATATAATGAATATATTTTATTTATATGATGAAAATATAATTTTATAGATGATGAAACTATATCCTATCAAAATAACCAATACATACATGATGAATCATTCATAGATAAATGATGTTGTTAACACCCAAAATAAGGGTAAATACCAAACATTATTAGTAAAAAGATGTTAAGATAATATAACAGGATAATATATGATATCATAATTATGAATATGGTTCAATTAATAGATAATTATATTATTTAAACCATTATAATAAAGGGATATATACATACAAAAGAAATTAGATCTATTTCAAGTGTTATTTAACAATCTAACTATTTTTTAGATTTTTTTCGGTTTAAGTCCCCATTGTAGAATATATTAATTCAATTCCATTTTAAAAAAAAAAGTTTTCAAAATGGTTTTCACAATTATTCTAAATAATTAATCTCTTTTTAACAATGTTCATCTTTTAATAAAATAGTTTAAAAGTTATCTTTTTATCATTTTCCAAATGAGGTACTTTATGATTTATTCAAAAAAATACTCAATGATTGATTTTTATCATTTCATATTTATAATATTTTAGACTATAATTTGACCATAATTATTTTATGATTATTTTATAGTATTATAAGGCTCTCTTCCATGATAATTATTTCCTTTTATTCATTCATATTTTTAATTAAATGATTATGAAGTAAAAAAATATTTATATAAATAATTTTTAATGATTTTATTATAATGGTACCATGTATGTCAACAACCATGAAATAATAGTTTTATTCACTAAGGATTATAAATTATGATATCATATATCATATTTTACTAAACTATTTTTGATCATTTTTACTAAGGATGTTCTATATTGATACCATTCACCATATTAGTCATACTTATTTGTGATTTTATTTACTATTGGGAGCGAGTTATTTACATTTAGTATGTATATGTTGTTTATGTTTCAACCCATTAATTTAAGGAATCTATTGTACTTAATAAGTGATAGGAAGGTCCTCTTATATCCCTTCAAAGCACTTGTAGTTCTTATGAGATAACCAAAATTGGGATTTTGTTGAGGCCTTACTAAGTTATTTTTGGATGTCTTCGTCGAGGACTTATTAGTAAATTTCACAAGTCTTGAATAATGTATTAAAACATTATGATATTATTTATTTATTTTTATATTATTATATGTTAGTATAATATCCATGGGAATATTTTCTAGCTCATGGGATTTTTTACCATCTTTTATAATGACCGTATTGTAATGAAGTTGTTGATTAGATTGATTGTTTTTATGTTATTTAACCTTCCATAATTTTAGTTTCTTAATTTATATTATATATATATTGATACTAAACATGTTATCTCACACCTTTATTATGTTTTATTATTCACATGAGGCAAAATATGCATATTTTAATTTACATCAATTGTTAAAATTGAAGAATAATGGTGTTATTAATGAAATAATAATGTTGTATCTTATATTTTAAATTATAGTGTATGTTTCATGTATTTATCTAGTTTTTAAAAACTAATATTCATTTTGTTCTTTGGTTGTGTGATTCCTTATAGAATATACCATTTTAATAAATTGACCACCTACTCTAGGTTACAACGTTTGGGGTATTATCATTTTATGATGAAGAATATGATGTAGTTAATATAAAGAGGACATAGAGTGGATTCCCTAAAAAAGAGACACATAACATGGGAGTTTATATTAATATAAATTCTTGAGATAGTTATTTGTGGGAAAATAATAAAATTATAATGAATAATATCTTATGAAATGTGAAAATAAATCCAAGTTAGACATAGAATATGCCTTTATGGCTATAGCTAAAATAGAAAACCCAATAAAGTATAAATATAATCAACCTAAGGGTGTATTTGATCTCATATAGGATCATAAGTGATATTTTATAGAAAAATATCTCAAAGAAAAAATAATTACAGCTGTAAAGGACTCCAAAAATTATAATTGGAATATATTGATCTACTTGCAGTATCTATTCATTGTTGTGATAAAATTTAGGTGATTACTTGTCTAGTCAAGTAAATTTAGATGATTTTATAAATTTCAAGATCATGAAAAAATATTTGATCTATGTGGATCGATAATCATAAATCCTTGGAAAATGAGTGAATTAATAAGGTATAATGACTGGGAAATGACAATTTTTCACCATGAAGTGAATTGGAATCATAAATGAAATCATATGACTAAAAATTTTAGATAAATATTAGGATGTTAATAGATAATTAACTAGTTGTAAGAGTCATATGAGGCTATAAATGTGTAAGAAATGTTTTTTATGAGAAAAGTCGCATAATTTTTAGAGAAAATTGAATCATATATGACCGAACATCAAAAACAATAACTGCAATGTTTCAGAATGAAAGTACTTTGATTATAGTTTCTGCTACAATCAAATTTATATAATGAGTTTCTAAGACTAAAAAAATCATTTTAATAGAAAACATAGGGTTTAAAACAATCCTTCTTCTTTTGGGATGGATGATTATAGTCGCAATGTTTTATAATAGCTACAGACATGTATAAAAATTATGGATATAATATCTTTACTATCATATTGTTTCCATTCAGTAGCTTCCTTTTCCACTATATTTCATATGGTAAAAATGCATGTATCAATTTGAAATGTGATGCACCAATGATTTTTCATAAGATAATGATACCATATCCTTCACAAAATATGATAAATACATTATATATATATATATTTTATTATAATAAATTTAGGAATAAATATCTGATTACAAGTAGGGAAGAAGTGAAAATTATAATTGTGGATGTTAAGGATAAGGGAATTCTTGGAAACCGAACAAGCTCATATTGAGTAATAAATTATTCTCTTTAGAAAAATAATACAATTATGTATAATTTACTTCTACTATAGTGAAATAGGATAGGTCTCTATATACCTCAAATCAACATGAAATACTATGAATTAAAATGGATAAAATTTTTAATGATATTACTACTTTCAGTTATCTCAAATAAATAAAGAACAATTGTACTAGGACAATCAATAATGTATGTTTATCATACATGACATGAAATGTGAATCTATTAAAAATAAAAAATATATAGTTTATTGAACTCATAATTTTGTTGATAAGATATATTTTTATTTCATGGGTAGTGTAAATATCTATTTGGTTGGAGATTAGATGAAGGAGAGTTAAGTGATTATTTTATATGGGTTACAACACATAATTCTTAGTGTGAGTAAGCTTTTCAATTTTTCCCGGGGAAAAAATATAACAAAAAAGGGAATCTAATCAATCTAAGAGAAATAAAATCTATTATGACAAAAAATTGTAATGACTATAATCTAAACTATATATATCACCATGAAAATTCTTGTATCCTTACAATTTCGAAAGCAAACAACTTCATAAATTCGATATTAGGTTATATACACCGATATGGATTTGAATAAATACTATAAAAAATATGAAGTCAATATGACATGTTTAAATAAAGACATGTGATGCTTTCATGTGGGTGAAAATGGTCTAAAAGTAATATCCTTCAAAGAACAATAGGGCTTATAATTTCTTTGATATGCTTTTCAATGATGTCTGTGGTTGAATGATTTTATCAGGAAAACATGGAAGATGATATTTTATTTATTTCATTAATGGGTATAGAATAATGGAATGTTTAATGTCTATATAATTTACTATAGAAGTCACGGGATTCTTAAATAAGAATTTTAAAATACTCTCAAATTTATAAGGTTCATAATTTTTACACATTTTTATTATAATATAATTAATTATTCCTCCATTGAGTTTGATAAATATCTCATGAAGCATAGAATAATTCCTAGAATTTCATCTGTAGGAACTCTAAAACATAATAATATTTTTGAATGAAGAAATAAAATAGTTAATAATATTGGGAAAACATTTCTAATTTAAGGTATCATCTATTAAAATTATTTTAAATTTGTTGTAAAGTTTTAATGTACATTCAGAATCAATAATTTATTATCCATGGGGAATAAAATACCACATATGATATTTTTAAAGAATATATCCCCCATTTAAACAATTATTTTTTATAATTGGATGTAATTTCATGTTTGAAATAATTAATTAAATCTAATAATTTATGCTGATGCTGTAGATTATATAGTTTATATAGGCTTAAAAAATTATTTCCTAAAAATGAAATTAAAAATTGATTATGATGATTGTTGATAAAAATGAAATCAATGTTTTTGAGTAGAATTTTCTAAATAAATTAGAATGAAGAAACAATTTTTATTATCCCTTAAATTTTTCTCATGATCAAAAACAATAACCTATAATTCTAACATCAATATTTATGTTCTTTTTCATTTTTTATTAAAAAAAAATTATTGTAATTAAATAAAATCATAATTTTCATATGAATACTTACTATAATATCATTAATATCTATTTATATCATTAATAGTAATTAAACAAAATTATATTATCCATATAAGTCATTGGTGTTTTGTATAGGTGTCTGGACATAATGGTGGAGGAGTACGAACTACACTACATACCAGTGCTGGTATCTAAGAAGTTGGTGCCATGATAGAGGTATTATAAGGGAATATAACTCCCACCTGCTAGATGTTGTATTCATTATGTGTGTGTAATTTCATCTAAATTCCACTAAATATACACTATCTTGTAGGGGATGGATGGAAATGTTTTTATAGATTAATCCTACTATAAGAAGGACACTTGAAATATAGTGGAGTCTATTAGGTATTATCCTGGAATCAATTTTTTCATCCCCCAGTTTGAATTTAGTATGGCCTGATACATATATAATGTATATAGGTATGTAAAAAAATTTCTGGAGTCATTGAGGGCCTATAAAGGACTCCCTCGGATCCCTGGAGGATCAAATTTCACACCACATTCTATTGAAATTTTCTGAAAATATCATTTAATTGTGTATCTTTAGATCACTCTATTCTTATGAAGGTACAACATCAATGTTCTATCTCTTTAAAGGCATCACAACATTTTCCTTACACTCTTCATACACTTTTACATGTATATACCTCAAATATATCTATGAGTATCATGTTAAGGGTTTTTATAATCTGAACCTCACCTTCTTCAACCTCCATTCTCTAAGGGATCACACTTCACAAAAGTGTGGGATGTGTTACTGAGAAACAAACAAAGATTAAGAAGTGTTCTCAAAAATAATTATTATGAGGGATGAGTTCTTTTTCAACAATTAAATTAAATAATTTATTCCATTAGTCTCTTTATTCAATGGGTGGATACATAAGTTCTCACATATACCATTAGATGAACTAGTTATTAATTTTTCTCCTCTATTTTCTATTTTTCATTATATTATTTTACATCATGTAACATAATTTCATAATCCCAATATTATTATTTGCATACTTTAATTACTATGATATTATCATTATTATCTCAAATTGATGTTATTAGCTACTGCATAATATGATTTAACGATTTATTATTTAAGAAATGTTATATTTTGAAATTAATCATTTATTATCAATTAAAAATTTAAATTTTAAACATAACCCCCTTTTCCAAAATCTATGAACACTATTTGTTATCCTATTAATCATGTTTTTAAATAAAAACATTATATTTTCAAAATTGGGTTAAATAATTTTTTTAAATATGTAATGGATTTCGATGTTATTTTATTATCGAATCTAATTCAAATTTACATGCTTTTATTTTTTATGATTCTAATTAATCCTATAAATAATTAGATATATATTTTTTATAGTATAATTTTTTATACTAAAAAGAAATAGAAAATACATATGTATATTCCCATAAATAAATATGATGGGAAATTTATCCTAGAGATATTTATTGTTTTAAATTGAAAAAAAATCAATGAATTTATTTCATTATGGTATTGAAGGAAATGCGGTTAATAAATTTTTCCACATGAACAAATTCTTATATATTCATTAAATTGATAGAAGTACCCCATGTGGGATGAAATAATGTTAAACATAAAAGATAATTTATCTTATATTAATATTTGTAATTTTTTACAATACATTATTATAAATATATTATATTAATGTATATGATATTTACTGATATGAACCATTGTATGAAGTCCCTATGTGATGAATTATGTACAAAAATAATCATAAAAACAGCTTATGGTTGTTACCTAGATCCTAGGTTACTAATGCAACTATTACCAAATATGCTAAACGGTTGAAAAAAATTATGTTAGGGGAACTCATCATATACTAAATGATATTAGAAATCATGATGAAAATAGAAGAGGAAAAGGATTAATTGATTGTAAAATTATAATGAAATGATTCTCCTACATGTCTAACAATGAAGAAAAATATACATTTGATGTTGTGGAATACATAATTCTTATGATAAATTATTCATTAAAATACAAATGAAGTTCATAAATTTGAAATCGAACATGTAAAATCAAAAGATTATTCCCAAAGTCCCATTATATGAATTTAAAAATGAACAGTCACATCAATCAAAATTTCCCTATCTAAACTAAAAATATAAAAGAAAATAATACTGTTAATTTTTTTTTTAATTTCATTATTTGGAGTCAATGGAATGATTCCTTTGACTCAAATTAAAAATCCACATCACGTTATAGAATCCCAATGTTCCTCAGGGAACATACATATCGAGATATTCATGTTAGTAGTACCATTCTTATTTCCTCATCATATACTTCTTTTTTTGAACTCTTCCAATTATTTCTCATCTTTTCACATATATTATGTTGATATAAAATATTTTTGAAATCAGTATTAAAATGACTAATATCAAATATATTATTTATATTTATATATAGATAATTAATATAATAAATTAGTTCAAGATAAATATGTTATAAAAAAGGAATGTAACATAACATAAATTAAAAGTGAGATCATATTATAAAAATAATGAATCAAAAAAATTCAATAATATTTAATAAACCTTTAATTGTATTATAATTTTAATTTTAAAATTCAACTAAGGTGAATGAAATTGAAATAACATTTTTGATATGAAAAAATAAGAGATGATAAGAATGGATTTGTTTACTCTTGTTAGTAAAATACATCCATGAATTACTTGAAAAATACATTCTGAAATGTTTTTTCTTATGATATAATTTTAATTATTGAAAAATAATCATTCATTTATGAAATAAATGTGATTGAAAAAATGTATGATATGAAATAAAAATTCCATTAATCACTCTTACATATCATTCTAATAAAATAATTAATAAAAATTCAATGTATAATTAATTAATGGATATTATTAGAATAATGAAATTTATGTCTTTATGAAAACCATCAATAATTTAATCTGGTAGGAAAATTATATTTTTCCAATACCCTGATGAAATGTGTTACTATATTTCAAGTTTCATGAGCCACATGTTTTGTGTTCTCTCCAAATTTAATAAAATCTATAAACATAAACGAGGTTACATCACCATTTGTGATTGTTCTTATAGTTAGATAATCAATTATGAAACAATCAGTTTTTCAAACTAGAACAAAACTATAATATTTATATATATTATATGATTGAAAAAAAATCTACTGAGTAATATTCATTAGTGTGATACACATTTTAATATAAATTTAAATGAAGAATATTGTTGTGATTTTAATTAAAAATAAATTTTTCTACCACTTGATGATTTTAAAATGACTACTCAGATAATTTAAAATATATTTTTAGAAAAACATCAAATGTTTGAATGTTTATTTTTATGAGTAATGGATTCAGTATTGATACCATAGTAATCTTCAGTCACATTACCTTATAAAATAAAACCATTATATACTAGATCTATATCATAAATGATTTCATTTCTAAAAAACAAGTCTTTTGAAGCATGCTCAAAAGGGATGAAAAAATATACTTTTAAATCTAAATTTTTTACTTCATCATCAAAAATATATTTTATATATTCATATTTGAATTTTTTTGTAATTAAATTGATTTTTTAGGGGAAAAACAATAATCTATAAATTTGTAATGTCTATATAGTATTCACATGGGATTATTTCATAACTCATAAAATTCATTCTTGAAAAGAAATCATTATTATTTTTTAATATGTTGACAAATAAAAAGGTTTTAAAATTATTAAAATTCAAGGTGTTCTTGTTGATGTATTTAGTAATAAGGAATTTAGCATATTATAAGAAATTTCATTATCATGAGGTCGTTTATTATGTAAACTCCTTATAAGATTTAGAAAAATGGAAACCCTAAGGTTGTAATTTTCAATGCTTTCATCACAAATTTTTTCTTTTAAAAACAACATAAATTCTTGGAAAATTTTGTTCTAAATATGATTAATGCAACATTATTGGGAGATAAAAATAATTAATAACATAACATGTCTTTACTAAAATTAAATTTTTGTTTTAAGTAACAATATTTGTTTTGTTGAATTTCATTTCTAAAAGATGATTCTAAAAATATTTTAAAGGAATATTTTGAAAATAAATTATTTTAAGGAGATTAGTTGTATCACACAAATTATCATCCATTGGAGATAAAAAATTGTAATGCCCTTCCCCTTGAAAATTTCAAAGATGATTTACATCAAAAATATTATACGCATAGATTAGTATTAAATTATGTTGAAAACCATTCATTTGTCTCCCAAAATTTACATGAAAACCTATTGATTCCATTAATAATGATTATTGGGTGTATTACATGAATTATGAAAATAGTAAATTCACTTGAAATGATTTATGGGATCTTATTAGATGAACAAATAATCATTGTGACACTAGATCTAAATGTTGTTTTTAGAATAAACAAGCTTTGTTTTTATTATTATTAGAAAAAAATATCATTTAGTTATAAAAGGTTATTACAAATAAGAAGGAATGGAAAAAGTTGATAAAATTCAAATCCTCACTTTTTTTGAATCTTTCAAATTCTTCTTCAAATTTAATTCTTTTCTGATTTTGAAGAACATTAAAAGTTATTTCAAATTTATTTTTTAAATGGAATTTTTTTTTCAGAAAATAACCATAATTTGAAAATCCAATTTTTCTAAATTCTATTTATAAACAAACTAATGATTATTATTGTTTAAAATATTACCCTTAGGATTGGTATGTTTGTATTTAAAATTATTTTTTAATGTGGTTATAATGTTCTAAATTATTATTTAACTAAATTTTTAAAACACGTAACAAATGATAATTAAAAATTTTTGAGTTATGTTGATAATGTGATTTTCATCTCAAATATTAAAAAAATATATTTTGAATTATCTGTTTTAATTAATGTGGAATTTAATATGATATTTACGGTTGAATTCAAATAAATTAATTTTTTTTTCAAAATTTTCAAACATTCTAATGGATTCATTTTAATCCAAGAAAATTGTAACAATTAAAATCTAAAATTTTTATAAATAAATTATGCTAATAAAATTATCATTCATACAGGTAAAACATTTTTGTAAATATTTGCCGAATATATTAAATTCCTCAACACCAATACTCATAAAATAATTATCAACAATCAAATTTACCAAACAAGGTCACGAACCAATATCATGTTCATGGTTTATCTCAATTCTCCATTTCAATCAAATCCCATGTCGTCTCATTTCAAATATATCAAATTTTTTTTTTTTCCATTTATAGATTTCTAAAAATCATAGTCTATTTTATCCATAAATAACCTATTTCGAATTAAAATTATTTTCTTATGTGGACTTTAGTTGATGACAACTAGATAGAATAATTAAATGTTAAACATGTCATATTCTATGAAAATCCTTTGTCCCAAAGAAAAAAAAGGGGATGCATTTTTTTCTTTCGTCTATAGTTGTTGTATAATGGATAGCCTCTGGGAGTTTTTCACACAAATATATTTGATGCAACATTTTCTCTTTTAATTTGGATATCATTTGGAAATTTAATTATCATGTGGGATAATAAAAGGTCCATATATATATTGTAAAATATTTGTTACAACTTTCAAACCAATCAAATATAACATTATGTTCATTTACAAAGAGATAACTTCCAAAAAAAGATGATATATTATTATATTTTTCAAAATGAATAATCTACCCTTTGATGTTTTTAATAAACCTTTTTCCATAATCATTTTCAATTCAATATAGGATAATTTATAATGGTTCGTTTGTTATACTCTTCACTTTATCTATGGCTATATTTATTTTTCTTTCAAAAATTTTGTTTTTAAAAAACTTATATCACGAATTAATACATTCATAAACTATCATTGAAACAATCCCTTTTACCTCACCTGTGTAATATTTTATAGGGCATCCTTAACCTTTTTAGTTCCAAAAATATTCATTATTAGATATTATTAAAACAAATTAGTCATTTTTATAGTTATTTCCCTTATATTATAAATTTTAATATATTATTTATTTTCCAAAATATTATTTCTATATTATGTGAAATTATTACATTGAATACCATTAATAATTTTGATTATGATATTTCATTTTAAAAACTCATATATTGATTTATTTATATACTCACAAACAAAATTTTATCATTAAATCTCTTAGAAGAATTAATGACGACATAATGAAGAGCATCTAATATTATCTGTAACTTTTTTAATTCATTTATCCTTGAGAAAATATGAAAACAAAGAAATAATTTCGTAGTTTTATGTTTTCAATTTAATTCAATAACCAAATAAACCATTTTCAAAAGAAGACATATTTTCATCGTAGTGCAATCCATCTTTGGTTGGAATGTATGTTGTGAAGAAGATATGTAACAATATAAACATCTCACTCATTTTCTCTTTTTAATTTTAAATTTTTTTTATTTCCATTATATTATCCTCTTGTAATTAATATTTTTTATTTTATACATTATCCTTTTATTTCTTCATTATCCTATCTACCTCTTTAGTAATAACATTAATTGGGGTGTTTTGGACTTTATAATGTATTTTAAATTTCTCTTTTTGTACCATTATTTCTACATTACTATCCCATATATCTCTTTATAATAATTTTCGTTATTTGGTGATATTAAATGTTAAAAAGTTTTATTTATTTTGTTGATATTTTTAAAATCCCTTTTTTTAATTAAAAAATCTTTTTCTATATTTTAGTTTCTACATTTTAAAAAATCAAATCGAGGGATAACTATTTTAAATTATTATCTGAAATGATAGATTTATTCATAAATTATTTATTCTCATAATTTATTAAAGTAATCTTAAAAATGGTATATTTTAAATTTATATATGTTTTCAAAGAATTAATTAATTTTTTAAACTCATTATCTCATTGAATATTTTGTTAATAAGTTGAATTTATTTTTTATAACTTCTATTCATGATCTCTTCATAATTTGTATTTTAAAGATAAGTATTAATGATCATAACAATTGGGAGAATTTTATTAATCTATATCTTATAGTTTTCAATATCACAACACATACTCATAATTAATACCTTTTTATTTGTGTGAATTTAATTATTTATCGTGAAAATTAGATAGTGGAATTAACTGATATATTGATGTTAATTTGATGAATTTTTAAAATAATTATCATAAATATTTCAACCCATAAATCCATAGAATCATATTAAAATTATCAAAAAAGAAATTATACGTATGTATATGAAGCTCCATATGAAGGTAGTTATGTGAAGACAACACTGACTTGATCATGTCACGAAACAATCAACCAGTACCCTGGTTGAAGGTGTTTAGAATCCTGGAAATCCCACCAGCTAGATGGTGGAGGTGCACAAGATTACTGGTGGTTATAACGGGTGTGGTAGTTCTTACTAATGGAAATTGACGACATGCTCACTAGTTTCTTCTGAACATTAGTGTATTTTCATAGCACCCTATCTCTATGTAGGCCACTAACTACCTATTAGAGGCTTCTAGGTATTTGATGCAATCACAAACTCTTCCTCCAAGGCTCTTTTAGGACTTACTATTTCAATTTCAATGTTCAATATTAATTCTTGATGATTTAAAATCATATTATACCCTATTAAAGGCCTCTCTTTAATCAATAAAAAATCACATTTCAAACTGATTTCCAATAACATGAACATAGATGATAATAAAATGCTGAAGCTCCTGTTCTCTATAAACCACTCAAGATCTGAATTTAACATTCTATTAATTTACTCTCTCCTAAAAATTATATTTATAATATATTCTTCTTCCTTTATACTTCCTTCCAACAATGATATTTTAGGGTGACATGTAAAAGGTTTCCCAAAAGTATACATCCCTTTAATCAACCTCTGTTCTAAAATAGTTCACACATCTTAATATATTTTATGGGTTACATGGTAGAATTTTAATGTAATTATTGTTTAAATAAACAAAAAATGTGTGGGATAAGTTCTTGATCATAGATGACGCCAAGGGGTTTATACCATTTACCTCTTGATTTTAGGGGTGGATAGATATAGTATCACATTAATATTTTTAAGAACATCTTATAAATTATATTTTTCATTTATTAAATTTTCCACATTTCATTATTTAAAATAAACTCACATACATTCATTATATCAATTCAACCATTCATTATTTTTATTACGTTGATATTATCATTATAAGAATGAATCCAATTTATCAAATATAAAAAAAATTCATTATTCCATTGTTTCATTAAAATTGTTTAATTTTGACATTAGTCATTTATTCTTCATTAAATTTTTATATAGGGGGATTCCAACTCTCCCATATTTCCATAATATAGGAAAAAATATTTTTTTTGTAGATAAAAATAGGATGAACATTAAGTTAGTATAACTTGGAAAACAACACTGAGTATTAAAATATGGAAGACTTAGAGGTTGAGTCAGAAAAGGATTATATTGAAGAATAATGGAAACAAATATCTCATAGGATAAACATGATATCATAGTTATATCCATACATCAAAATGAAGGATTTATATGCTCTAACAAAAACAATGAGAACTATAAATATAGACGTTGAAGAATATTTATCAATAGGGGAGCCAATATAATTTAATGAAGATACAAAAAATGAATCATGGGTTAGATCCCAGAATTTGGATCAAAATAATATTGTTAAAAACAAGAATTGATATATTTTGTAAGGTCCATAAAATTATATAATCCATTGAATTTAGTAAATCATCAAGAAAATTATTATTAGGATGATAATGTGATCAGAAACAATGTGTGATTGGTTTGTAAAGGATAAACATGGATTAAAGGTATTTATAATGATGAAATTATTCCACAAGTATCCTAACATGATTAAATCATGTTCTTTTTTGATATCAAAATTTTTATGGAATACAATTTTTATTATATAGATTTCATAACATCATTACAAAATGGAAATATTGAATAAGAATATTACATTATATAAATAGTGGGATATAATATTATAAATGACTATATAAATATATTAATATTGAAAACTGATATATATAGTCTAAAATTATCACCACACTAATGGTATTGTAAAAAATATTCATATTTAATGAATTATAAATTTCCATGTGGTAGTGTTGACCATAATCTCGATGGGAATGTGTCTATAGAAAACCAGTTTATGGTGTTTGTGTATTTTTATGTGACAATTTTTTAAATAATAACAAGGAAATATTATTCATTGTGTTATATAAATCTAATTAATAATTTAAAATTCCCATGACTGGTGAAATAACATATTTTTTATGGGATACATGTTATACAAAAGAATGAATAAACATTCATCGCTAATAAATAGTTTGTTGGAGGGATACTGAAGTACAAAAATATGTATGATTTTAAACCAATTTAAACACCAATTCCTATTGTAAAATGGTTTTTAATTATGATTATTATAAATATATGCTTCCAAAATTGTGTAGGAGGAGTATTGGAATCATGAAAATTTGGATATAAACACAACTAGATATTGTCTTTGCAAAAATTTTATCTATTGTTACATGAAGGAAGATCATGTTATTGTGGTCAAATGGACGATGAGGTAAAACACACGCCAGTCCTGGGGAATGGAAAAATAATATTTAAATTACTTATGTATAGTATAATAGTTAATATGAGGTAGCCTCCTGAAGATGACTTTAAACAAAACAAGATTTCAACTTATTGTGGGTTTTTTGAAAATAATATTTTTAATTAAATTTTAATGATGTTAGAGAAATAATAATCTTTATTTGATTAATTTAAAAACATGATAATAATGATGATTAGATCAGTTTTGTATAGGTATATTTATGTGCTGTCATGGTTTCCTTGTTTTATCCAATTTTCTTCTACTAAATGTTAAGAGAGTTATTCCTCTACCGAGTCATGTCTCTCCCTTTTCTAGATAGATAGGATGAAAATATTCTTATCGAAAACCAATGATTTGTCTATCCTCCATCATATGTGTTTAATTTTGTATAAGGTTTTTTTGATTTATTAGAACAATCCTAAAGCATGGATTAATGGTCCCTTATAAACCTATATTCGAACATACAATCATAGGCACGTGATAACTACCGTCGAGCTCCCACCACCCAACCCTAATATGTTCCATTATATGAAAAATATAATTGGGTTGAGGGTGATATGATCATCGATCAATGAAATTGAAATTATCAAATTCAAAACCTAACTCAACCCATTTGGAATTTACAATGGGATTAAGAATTGAATCTAGTTTTAGAAAGAGGGAATGATTTTATTGCATGGAATTATACAAACACACAGAAATCACAGAGAACTTTCCAGGACCTTTCCCAATCACATAAATAAACAAACCTTCCATGGATGGGGATTCCAAGATGATGTAGGTTAGGGGAAAAAAATTTGGGTAAATAAAGTAAAATAAAGAAAAAAATATTTCTAAAGGATGTCATCAATTTTTTTTTCTCTAGTACTTGGCTTCTACTATTTATCTAAAATGATGTGGAAGTGTTTCCAATGAATCAATTTATTGGAAAATACCATCAATTCCTTATCCAAAATGTCTTTGTTTTTTCATAATGTCGCTGTTGTCACGACTTGTAACTAACATACATGACGTGTAATCTACCTATGTTCATGAATCATTAATCCTGAGGAAATATTCTCTGAAAATATGTCCTAAAAAAAACATTTCATTTAATGTTGTTAAATGAAATTTAATGACATTTCATAGGTTGTATTGTTGTTACAAAATTTTATTTGAAGATAATTTGTTTCGAAAATTTTACTATGTGTAATTTCATTACAAGACCTATAATCATTTTCCTCCCGTTTTATAACTCTACTTCCTAAAAAATACTTTATAATCCTACTTCACTTTGCTCATGGGGTGAAGTGTTTTTTTCTCATTTTTTCTCCAAATTTCATTCCTTTTTTACAATTATTCTGATTCCATCAAGAAAACATAAAACAAGTCAATTCAATCAAAAAATAGGCAAGATTATCCATTTAAATCCCAAATAAATACAATAAAAGAATATACAAATTATGCATATAAAACACTTATTAAGTTAAATCCATGAAACTTTCAATTTTTTCTATTAATATAATAATTTAAAGAATATATATTTATCAAAATTTATTATGTATCCTGGGCTTGAGATGTGGTAGACCATATATACAAAGGTAAAGGTGTATTCACTATTGAAAAAGAATCTATCAGTTAGTTGAGTATGAAAAAATAAATAATGTATGTGATAACAATATAAAAAGAATATATTTCAATAAAAACGACATTAAATTAGTTACTATGGTTGAATAAATAGTTGAACTATATTAGGGAAGAATAAAAATAAATAGTAGTGATATTATGTGATAACAAGTGCACTGCCAATCTTAAAAAAATATTGTATAACATCATGTACCAAAAATATTGAGATTAGATATAATATAATAAATGAAAAGGTGGATTAAAAAGTTTTTATAGTAGAACATGTTTAATATATTGAATAGGTTTTTAATAACATGACTAAACTGTTTGTTAAGGAAATTATTAAGAAAATAAGTTATACACCAATGTTTATCTACATCCATCCACATTAGGAGGGTTGGACTTGTACTCAATTGAAATTGTATATTCCATGTTTCATGTTTTTCATTATTTTATGGTTCTCCCCCTCCCACTCTTTATGTTCCCTATTAAATAGGTAGAGTGGTGTGTGAAATTTAGGTTGAGTTTGATTGTGTGCATGTTATGTGGTCTTGAGAAGGTCAAGGGTTTTGCAAGTCAAAGTTATGTGAAGTCCTGGGGGAGATATGATCCATAAGGAAAATTATTTTGATCATGGGATATAAGTTCTACATGTATAAAGATAGTATGAGTTTTTTAATATGGAATTTCATAAAGCATGTAAAACATTATTGATCCTTGGTTTTCTACACCGATCATTTATCACATACCTTGATGTGATAATTGAGTTTTTTCACTACAATCTCAATGAATTAGAAAATGTTGGTTGAATTTGAATTCTATTTTTCAATCCAATCAACCCAATGTGGGGAAATGATGGAGTAAAGGTGATCAATTCTATATTTAAAATAATAGCTGTTTTTATAATCAATCTTATATAAGTTAATAAGGAGTTTAAAATCAATTTGGGATTTTATAATTGAAAATAGAAGACCAAAAGAAGTATTTTAAGGATTAATTTTTCTAGTTCCACCCATTTTTCTATGTAAAAAATTTTAGATGATAGTTGGAGAAATATGGAAGGAAGATAAAATGTTTATTATAGAAAAAATAAGAGTTATTCACATTAGTTGAACCTGAGTTCCATGTGCAAGTTTTTCACTCTTTTTCTGTGTTCATGGTTCATGAAAAAATTGGTTTTTGTGTTGATATTCCATGTCCTTTTTCTAAAGAACACATATGGTAGAACTACATAATGGTGTTAATTAATAGATGATTTTATATATAAATATCATTATAATACCATCATTTCAGGATATCAAAATTTATGAGAATTATTAGAAGATATCTCATTATATAAGGAACACCTACACCGACTATACTTAAGTCAGTCACCATAATGAAAGATTACTGTGTAAATAGATGTGATAAATGTTATAGTGGATTACTTAGGTGAATTGAGTTTTGGGATAATGATATAGTGAATTATTTGTGTGAAGAAGATTAGTTAAGGATAAGAGAGGACACAAAATAATGAGAAGGATTAGATGGACACCATGTGAGAAGTATTCCTGGGTTAATCTTGGTGCTACAGTGATTTTTAATGGGATTAAGGAGTGGACCTTATAATATATATACATGGGAGAAGTAGTGTAACTAGATAGATATATTACGGTGATGCCTAGGATATTGGGGAACAATATAAGCTAAATGTTTGGAATCATTTGGATTGTTATTCATAAATATTAATTATTATATCATAAATCAATATAAGTTTTAATTTGTAAGGGAATCTCATGTTATTGATCTAGGGAACAATTAATCTGATTTAGTGTTCTAACAAGGAGATGATGGAAGTGATCCATGGGAGGTTTTGAACTATCCATGAATTTATAGTAAATGTTGTGATCATAGTATGGGGAGACCACGGTAAAAAAAATTTAATATGTGAAAACTAGTGAAGAATAGTTGATGTCTTCCTGAATAAATTTTTTATCTATATTATTCTTGTTCTAGCCCTTCATGGTGAACAATATAAAATTTTATTTTCTCTATGTATGAATTCCTATATACATATCTATTGTTAATGTGTTTTTTAATGCAATATTATTAACAAGATCCACCCAACAAGAGGAAATGATCTAAAATAATACAAAAAATAACACCCTTCATTAGCCCTTCTCTTCTAGGGTGTATCATCTCATAATTTATATGCATTATTTTTATAATTAATTGAGAAAATTATGAGACCAGGTGATGATATGTTGTGTAATTTCAAGGCATGGTGTGCCCTAATCAATTCATTAAAAATTTTATTTTTTAATAACGAACGTGAGTGTATATCCTAAAATAGTTGAATAAATTCTTAACATGTTCCTAAATCAGATACTTGGGGAAACCATTGTGCTGAAATTAGTGAGTTTACCTTATGCAGGGCCTAATATCCACCAGCAAGGGTCCTCCATGAATGCTATATTTGGACGTATTAAAACTAAAATATTTTACAAAAATATTTAATTTCTATGTAGTGACTAATTTTATTTTATGTTGAGTTATTCGGGAATTCAAGGTAATCACCATAACCATGGAATTAACCTTAGACAAGAAGAAATAATTACTCTCAATGGAGTTGATAGGTTGAAGATATGAACATGGATTGATGATCATCGACATGCCTTATATTTCAAATTACCCTCCAATGACGATGACCGAATGATCGATATTTATCAGCAAGTGGTCCAAATCTAGTTAGGTAATTTGATATCCTTTTTTCTACATTATTAATGGATTCAATGATGATTGTGGAACAACCAATGAATAGGATAACCTGAGGTTCGATCCATCTTGCATGATGGATAGTTTTGAGAATTTTTAATGGGAGTTTTCTACAATCTTGTTTCATCAATATAATAATAAATAATCGAGGCCAACTAGAACAAAGGTTGAGGTTCATTACTCAGATGTTCTTGGCGGCTTTCTATTCACTTTTTCTTTGTGTTATTTATTGTTGGACTCTTGTGGTTGTGCATCAACATTCTAGGAGGATTAAAACGTTATCAGACCCTTGGATCAGATGAAAATCAACAAAATAGGTTGAATTAGTGTATATCAGGACCTAATGTGGTGAGATATGTGACTGAGTACTTTTTTAGGGCTTCAGAGGATCCCTGATGTTCTACGAAAGGGAGAAAAATAGTGCCAGAGCCGGCGAAACATGACATTAGTGGATTGCGGAGGTGGCCATGTGTGGTTGGGGCAGATGATGGAGGGGTGGCTGGTGGCGATGCTGAGACTACATGGGATACGGGGCGACACAGTGACCCAGTGGAAGGCAGGTGGTCATGGAAGACCGCGTGGACATGGGTGACACACGGTCAGGGTGGACCACATGGAATAGGTGGGATGTGGATGGGGCATCCAACATCTGGTGCACAAGCTAGACTGTAGCACGAGTCAGACCAAGGGAGTCGGTCCACTCTATTTGACCCAGTGGGCCACGGTCTAGCAGGCCTATTATGTCGAGACCAATGGGGCAGGTCGGTATAGACTGGACCAGATTGTGTCGGTTTAGGTCTGGTAGGTCGGATTGGACCTGGGCATGACACAGTTCGGACCATTTTATGAATAAAACCATAACATTCAATTTTTTTTTTCTGTTTGATGATCCATTTATGGAGTTGGGACAGCGGCGATGAGATGATCCTTTTGGAATTCTCTGATTGAATTTTTTTGGACTATTTCTTATGACCTAATGTCTTTAGTGGTATGTTATCTCAGAATTGGTGCCCAAATAGTGGAATCAGGTTCCTATCTTTGGATTTGAGTTTATATGACATGAGACTATGAAAATTTCTAAGACTACGTTACTTAGTGAGATGACATGACATTCTGAAACTATGTTTCTTTTCGATACAATGTGTCTTACCATGATTATGTGTCTTATGGAGACTATGCGTCTTATAAGTATTGAGTGTCTCATCAGGACTACATGCCTTATGGATACTTTTTGTTTTGTGGATTATGTTCGATAATCATATTTTTCATACTACAAACTTATACATATATGATCAGACTATATATCTTCATAGTTTTATATGTCATGTATTTCATTGGGGAATACATCATGTACTACATAGTTGTATAAATCTGGTATTTCTATGTGGTATAATTCATTTATTTCTTAGTCAAACACCATTGTCATATTTCCATTGTTTTACTTCGACTGCACGTTTCATGTCTTGTACAAATGAGTGACTCTGTGATGGAGTCCTAGGTGGATGGGACCAGATGGTGCATAAAGGGAACAAACAGTCGCATTGTGCTCCTATAGATTCAAACTTTTGTCCCTCTACCTACCATTCATGTATGGTTTTATATGAATGTGTTTCAAGAACATGTATATTCAGTTTTTTCAGACACATATTGGGTGGTCTTGTATTTTGGACCTGTTTACTTTCCAGTATTCGGCTGTCATACTCTTTTTTATTATCTTATTGGTATGCATTTATTTACTTAGTGTTTTTACATTTAAGCATTTTGGTCTTAGATATGTTTGTATCTGTATATTTATGTTTGAAAATTACCCCGATTTGAGGGATATGCCTACTAATTTCTAGTTTCTCACCCTTGGTGTATTGAAGATGGGATGGGATATTCATGGAATGAGCCCCTCTGGGTAGGTTTTGAGAGAGTGGAATCACAGATGGTTGATTCTACAAAAGGAACAAGAGTATGTGAGGTTGGTTTTGGAAAACCATGTTATGTGTTTCTAGTTCGAATTTCATGTTGGGGAATCTAGTGTTGGGTCAGCGGCTGACATATCAATACAAATAGACTGTGAATTATTATTTTTTAATTAGTACATGGAAATACTAGTTTTATCTAAATCAATGGTGAATGATTCAAATATGATTTTAGTGTGTTCTCATGTCCTTCCTGAGTTATCTCAACAGGTATACTCAATTGATAGTGGTATATCTTGTTCTATTTGAGGTTTCCTCCTCACAGATAGCCATCTAGGATTTCATTATTTGATCATGAGAATGATCCTCCTAGTGATGAGACATCAATAAAAGGGAATGTAAAAGTAATAGCATCTCGAGGAGGTTTACTAGTGATACCACCACCGTCGATAAGCACTTTCTACCATCATTACCATTTGAGGTTTCACGGAGATTTATCATGTCGCATGAGTTCTAGTGACAACAACCATCTAGATTTATGGGTGAGTAAGAACCCTAGGTAGCTTAGGATTGGATTGAGGCAGTTACATGGCTCTTCTTCCATGGGAGGACGCCTTCGGACAAGATGACTTTCTGAGGCATGAGTCTTCTTAATGGCTCTGTAGGGAGATGGTGGAGCTTAGTGATCCTGACACACGATGAGGAAACTCTCTATTGGGAATACATAGATCCTCTTGATAGATAGGAGTTCTCTAGAATACATTACACATAGTACGTATACATGAGCTTTTTCATCTACATTAGGGTAGTCAGACAATGGCAGAGTAATCCTTGTGATTTTCTAATCTTTCTCGCTACTGCACGGAAATGGTACAAGACCTGTTCTTTATGGATTAGACCATTGAGAAGAGATTAAAAAAATATATAAGGTAATCCATGATATCCATTATAATTAATACATACTATAGGGCATTGTATTGATCTCTTCTAGTGGAGAGAATTTTAGTAGAGCATACATAGACAGTGGGAGCTACCACTATCCTCAAAGTAGTTATGTCATCGGGGGTAGGTAGCTGAAATAATTTACAGGGACAGAAGAAGGTCAGGAACCCCAAGAGATGACCCATGAAATAGGATTAGTGGTTTGGGGATCCCATTGTATAGAGAGTTAGCTGAAGGAGATGCTCTATTACCCGTGCTGTAGTTTGGGATATCTGACTTGAGATTTTTCCACCTGTTGTATGACCAATAAAGAGATGGTCTAGGGACCACCAAGATAGAGGCAGTGGGAGGATCATGGTGGTCCATATGGTGTCCTAAATGGTATAAGAGTTGGTAGGTATGTAATATATCTAAGGGATTTCAATGTATTACCACCACCAACCCCATTTGTTCCATGATGGACCGAGATAGCTAGTGGTAAAAGACAAGGCCATCTTCTTTTGATGGAGGCTTATATCCCAGAGGAAACAAAAATTATTGGAGGTATGATCTGTGTCATTTTGACCTTATCTATTGTTTAATAGTCACAGCTTCCAATCATTTTTTCTTTCCATGACCATTATTTGAGACTCGGAGATTCTGGTTGAACCATTAACTCGACCCTTACACATGGAGACTCCTATAAGAGTTGATTATTTGATCACACAATGATATCAATAGTGTGAACCTGCTCTTAAAGGGAAGATTTCCAGTTGGGATCTCATATTAATGGTGTTTATAGTTTATGAATTCACTTTCATTATGGAATGTTTATCCACATTCCATGCTCAGATTGACTGTTTGAGGCCAGATTAGATTGTGTCCATAGTGGTGGGACCAGGTTTTCCTTTTTAAGTGAAATGGAAACCCAATAAGTGTAGGAAGGAGTCACACATAGGAGGGAGTTTCCAATCACACATCAACTAGATAGCCTAGCCCTCAACATATTGGATGATATAAGTCCTCATTTACCTATAGAGGTGGAGGAGTATGATAAAATATTTCGGGATTATTTTCAGAAATCACATCCGAACATGGGGGTAGTCTTCGGCAATGATCTATACCCTGGTATGGAATAGATATCTACACCTACATATCAGATATTACCACAAAGATTCATGATTTGGGGGTACATTTGGAGGGCTTGTAGAGGAAGAGATTTGTTAAACCTTGTGTTTAACCCTAAGCATCCCCTGTTTTGTTTTCCATGAAGGTAGATATGATCTTGAGAATATTTGTAGGCTTTTTTCACCTTAACCATGTAATGACATGAAATTTTGAATAAATTTTGTTTCCTAAATTTTGTGTTTTATTTTATTTCATACTCAAAAAAACTGTTTCATTGGATAACATGAGTATAATTAAAATTAGACTGTTGGGTTTTGACTATAATATGACCGATAGTCAGTATGACCTTTGGAAAACAAATTTTGAAATTATTGTCTCTAAATACAAGTGATATTGGTTAATTAATATATAAATAAGATTCGATGGCCTCATCCAGTAGTCTCGGGACAATCGAAGCCCATCTAACAGAACATGGAAAAGACTTAGCACCACTAGGCTTTGATCTGGACCAAACCAAAGATGAACTTCATTGTGTGAATCTAGAACGAAACTGTCTTTGTGAGAAGTTCAAACTGATAGAAATTACTACTCGTGTAATGTTGGCTGATCTACCCTCGGATTATCTCACCTTAGCACACCTTACGCTTAGGTCCTATGCTGGGGTTATAGGGGTCTATGTAAGGAGACCATAACTTCTTTGTGTAATCCTTTGAGATAAATAAAATTGCGTTTTCTTCTTATGGTGGATTTTGTAAATTTTCAAATGTTTGAAAAAATGTAGGATGTATATATTTGATGATTTTAGAAAAAGGATATTTTAAAAACGTTTATGTAAACCTTAAATAATTAAAAATGTGTAATGATTTTCCAAAAATGGCCTTCTACAATTATGTTCAGTACAAAATTTATAGTATAATAAGATCAACATAATTTTTGATGAATAACAAATTATGAATAGTGATTTTACGCTTAGGATTAGTAATGTGACCAAATGGATTATTAATCTCACTTAAAGAAAGTATTAATATAATCTAGGCACCTTGATTATGTAATGAGATTTAATAAAGTAGGAAAAGAACTATTTCAGAAATTATTAGTCAAGTATTAGTTTTTATCAGCTGAATAGTGTTTTTTAATTAAAAATTAAATTAAAAATATTTAGAAAATTATTTTTATAAAATGGATTTCATTTTTGAACTCAAAGCATCGATATTATGTTAAGGTAATTTTTGGGGATTTTTCTGAAAAAATGAATTTTCGGTGAATAGAGTTTTTATTTAAAAGTTAAATAAAAAATATTTAGAAATTTATTTTAATAAAATGGAGTTCATTTTTGAAATCAGAGCATTGATATTTGGTTAAGGTGAAATTTTTGGAGTTTTCGGAAAAAGTGGAATTGTCAGTGAATAGTAAAAATACAGTTTTAGGGTTTCGGTATGTTTAATGACATCATGACTGCATCATATTGATGTTATGAGATATTTTAAGGGATGGTAGACTAAAGGGGATGAATTTTTGTATGAGGTGTCCCAAGTGGCCAATACCATGGGCATGCCCATGGTTTTGCCAATACCACCAATGAGGTGTCCCTTGGCCATTAATGCCTTGGCCCCTCACATTCCCTATAAATACCCACCCTTTACTGGTTTAGTTTTTACTCCCAAAAATCCCTCAACGAAGCTCTGGTTTCATTACCTACCAAAAAGTCCTCCCATGGTTCCCCCAAGCCCTCAAGGTTCCAACCTTTGAGTTTTAAGATATACATTTTAAGGTAAGGGATCCAACCTCTCTCTTTCTTTTCAAATACTCTCTTTTAAGTCATTTCTTTTATACTCCATGTTCTTATGTTGTAGGATGTTCTTTTATATTCCTCTTATTTCCCTTTTCATGTTCACATGATGAGATACCCCCTCGTACTCTCATCATTTCGTTTTATGGATGTTTAAGTGGCGCCGTTAGGCTACTGAAATTTTTGTAATGAATTCGTCCACCCTTCTCATTTTCAAGTTCTATTTTCTTGTCAAGTCTTTCAAGTAAATTTTTATTATGTTTGGGTATGATCTGTGTATCTATAATACTGATCTTTTATGTTCATATGATGAGAGGCCCTATTTGATCTCTTCAATTCATTATTTTGAAGTTTCAAGTGGCGTCGTTAGCCTGCAAAAAAAATTAAGGGATTCTTTCACCCTTCTCATTTTCATGTTCTATTTTAATGTCAAGTATTTCAAGTTCCTTTTTATTATGTTGGGGTATGATCTCTATATATATCATACTGATATTTTATGATCATATGATGATATACCCTATTTTATCTGATCAATTCATTTTTTGATGTTTTAAGTGACGCTGTTAGGCTGCAAATTTTTTAAGGGATTCTTTCACCCTTCTCGTTTTCAAGATCTATTTTCATGTCAAGTCTTTAAATTTCCTTTTTATTATATTGGGGTATGATCTATATATCTATCATACTGATAATTTATATTCATATGATGAGAGAACCTATTTGATCTTGTCAATTCCCTTTTTGATGTTTTATGTGACGTCATTAGGCTGCCAGATTTTCATAAGAGAAATCTTATTTTTGTCTTCCTTCCATGATTTTCATTTCATATGGTATGTCTTTAAAATTTCATTACCATGTTCTTATATCCTTTATATTATGTCCCTCAACTATTTTATGGGTCATTTATGAGTTTTTGACCCATGTCCCCTCCCTTTTAAATATTTTCTAAAACCATATAACATAGTCGTTATGCTGCAGAATTTTTGTCCCAAAATGCCTCTCTCTTTTTCTCAAATTCTTTTGTTTTATTAAGTGAATACTCAAAGATCGTTATTATAAATTGGTATTCACATATATATAAAAATTTTCTATTTAAAATTCTGGTATTTACATACATGAAATCCGTTTTCCTTTTCCGTGGGTTTAAAGTAACATAATGATCATGTCTTTAAAGCAGTTTTTAAAACGTTATGATAATGAAAGGAAACCCATTTCCATTATTCTATATAGGTTATTTATGAAATGTTTGATGATTATATAGGTGGGTCACATGATAATAAATTCAAATTTAAGGGTTATTCCTAATAGCGCTCCAATGCATTGGGTAAAGATTTATTCTCTAGAGATGACCATTTTTAAGGACGCCTTGGTGAATAACCTTGATAATTTTTAATGAAACCTTGGGGATGGAACATAGTGAAACAGAAATGATTGTCTATATGAAATGTTGTATCCACATCTTCAAGTTATGAAATATGTTATTTTATTTTGATATTCCTCATGATTTCTTTCTCATGCCTTAAAGTTCTTTTTCATGACTTTATTGATGTATCTCAAGTTCACATGTTGAATGTTTCCCCTATTTACCTCACTGGGCATTCTCCTCACCCTTTATTTTGATGTATGTCCCCAAGTTATGAGATTCAGTAATGAACCTAGCATGAACATAATGAGAAGCCTTTAAAGTGTTTAATAAGAATGTTGTATGTTGTCATGTATTATGTTCCTGGGTTCCAAGACACTAAACCTTAAAGATCCTCAGTTTTGTATAATGAAATGAATGTTTATGTGATAAAAAGGATGGATGTTAAGGTTGGTATCAAATTATGGTTTAGTTATTTGTGGAAATTAGGATATGAAAACTTTAGGAAGAACCCTATAGAAATTTTTAAATACAAGAAATATTCCTAGTATTTTTGTGAGTATTGAGTAAGGGGTCTTGCTGCACTCTTGGTTACGACACTCCTGAGGGATATGCTTTGGTAAATTCATAAGCTTAGTATGTAACATTATTAAAGGAACAAATATAAAATAAAATAAAGATTCACATAAGAATATATGATCATTGATAACTTATATTAAAACCTATGGCATCACATGTTAGGGTATACTTTCCTTCTACAAGTTTATCCTTCTATTCTTAAAGTTTCCTTTTAATGATCATTGGATAAGTATTTAAGCCCGTAATTATAATTTCTTTTCTTAGTTAATGGTGAGAAATGGAAGAACATGTCCCAAAAACCAATGTGATAGGAAATGTGATGATTTCCCTATTAATAAGATAGAGATGACGAGGGATCAAGTTGAACATATTGTGATTATGCCAAACCAGCTATCAAAAATCACAATTAATAATTGGTACCTAGATGAGTGCCCAAATTCATAAAGGAAGAATAAGATTGAGTCTCAAGGATGTTCATCTGATAAATTTGATAAGGGAAAGAAGACACAATTTACTTTTTGAAAAAAGTATGGGAAGAAGCACTAAGGAGAATGTCACAAAGGAACTGGGAGATGTTTTAGGTGTGGGAAGATAGGGCATAAAGTATACAATTGCTTTTAAAAAATGGATAATGTGATGAATAGAGATAATGTTCGATCTAATGTACCTTATACTTTTCAATATCGTAAATGTGGAGAAGTTGGAAATTATCCAAGGCAATTCTCTCTTGGAAGGGATGAGAAGCATGATGAGCGTCAACAATCTTCATGGACAAGGGAACAATGCATGTCCTATGCTAAGATGGATCATGATGACTGAAGTACATCTAACATCTTCACAATAATTTTCTATGTCATATTGTATTTTAGTTTTTGATCTATGAGTATATGTTTATTGTTTTCTAAGAACATCGAGTCACTACCTAAGATGGTTTTATATAATTATGTATAATATCTAATGTTATGTATCACATGTTGATGTTATGAAGATATTATTCTTGAGAAAAAAGTGATCATTAGTGGATTAAAAGATGATTATTATTTTGGAAGAAGATCACTATTTTGGGAACCCTATTTGATCGAGGTAAATAGATTACTACGATATTTTATTTGAGGAGTAAAGGTTGGCTTATATTTTGCAGAATAGATGAATTTAAGGTGAACTTATGGTAATTTAGTTTTCTTATGGAAATGATTAACCTATCTTTGGGAAAATATGTTTAGGTTAGTTACTTTTGTTATAAGATGTTAGGAGTGGTTTATGTTGTTTGGAGATAAAGGCTAAAGTTTATCTTGGAAGACTATGTTATCAAATCCTTCTTGTAATTGGGTTTCAATATTAGTTTGGTTTATTTTAAGTAATTTTAAGGAAAGTTATTTATGGAATGGTCTATGATGAACTTTGGGTAGTACCATTGAATTTAAAAGATTTAAAGAAGTTTCCCTTCCTATGGGATTATTTCTTTTTGATGAATTTTTTTATCTTAGCCCTTCTGTTTTTGGGATAATGATTAAAGATAAAAGAAATAGATAGTTAATATTTTATGGACTATGTGAATCTTTAGAATATGATTCTTGTGCTTTGATGAGACCAAGGAGTTTTGAATTATCATCTTGTGGAGAAAAGATTAGTTTTGGTAGAAACTCATTAAAGGATGAAACTCTATTTGAAGGTAGGTATATTTCCTTATGTTTTTATTTTATAATTCCTCAAAATTATTAAAAGGATCGTAAAACAAAAACGTTTTTGGTTTAAGTTTCCAACTGGGTAATCAAAGAATGTTTACACACATAATAAGTTTGTGATTTTCTTGTGGTTAACATTCTCCTAATCAAGTTTTCTATCACTCTCCCTCAGAACATGACCCTTTGTTTTTCTTCCATGTCCATGTTTTCCTACATGGAATCCTAGTATGGGTTAACTCAGGTGGCCTTTGTACGTCCTTTTATTTCTTTTAATGTAATAGTGTTACTGACTCTTTTTCTGATGTGGGACATTCAATGAAATCTCCACGCCCAATTTTAAAAAAATGTCGAGGACGCAATTTCTTAAGTGGGGAAGAATGTAACGACCTGAAATGTTGAATAAATTTTGTTTCCTAAATTTTTTGTGTTATTTTATTTCATACTCAACAAAACTTTTCATTTGATAAAATGAGTATAATGAAAATGAGACTGTTGGGTTTTGACAATTATATGACCGATAGTCAGTATGACCTTTGGAAACCAAATGTTGCGATTATTGTCTCTAAATACAAGTGATCATGGCTAATTAATATAGAAAGAAGATTTGATGGCCACATTCATTAGTCTCAGGCCAATCAAAGCCTATCTAACAGAACATGGGAAGGAGGTAGCACCACTGGGCTTTGCTCTGGACCAAACCCAAGCCGAACTTCATCAGGTGAAGCAAGAATGAAATCTCCTTCGCGATAATTTCAAACTGATATAAATTACTACTCGTGAAATGTTGGCCAAGCCGCCCTCGGATTCTCTCACCTTAGCACACATTACACTTAGGTCCTATGCTGGGGTTATAAGGGGCTACATTAGGAGACCGTAACTACTTTGTGTAATCCTTTGAGATAAATAAAATTGTGATTTCTTCTTATGGAGAATTTTGTAAATTTTTAAATGTTCGGATAAATGCAGGATGTATATATTTGATGAATTTTAGAAAAATTATATTTTAAAAATTTTTATGTAAACCTCAAATAATTATAAATGTGTAATGATTTTCAAAAAATGGTCTTCTATAATTATTTTCAGTACGAAATTTAGAGTATAATAAGATCAACTTAATATTTGATGAATAGTAAATTATGAATAGTGATTTTATGCTTAGAATTAGTAATGTGACCAAATGGATTAGTAATCTCACTTAAAAAAAGTATTAATATAATCTAGGAACCTTGATTAAGTAATGATATTCAACAAAATAGGTAAATAACTGTTTCAGAAATTATTAGTCAAGTATTAGTTTTTTCGGGTGAATAGTGTTTTTTAATTAAAAATTAAATTAAAAATATTTTGAAAAATATTTTTATAAAATGGATATCATTTTTGAACTTAGAGCATCGATATTATGTTAAGGTGATTTTTAAGGATTTTTCTGAAAAAATGAATTTTTTGTGAACAGTGTTTTTATTTTAAAATTAAATTAAAAATATTTAGATATTTATTTTTATAAAATGGGGTTAATTTTTGAAATCATAGCATTGATATTTTATTAAGGTGAAATTTTGGGAGTTTTCGGAAAAAGTTGAATTTTTAGTGAATAGTAAAAATACAGTTTTAGGGTTTCGGTATGTTTAATAAAATCATGACTGCATCACGATGATGTCATGAGATATTTTAAGGGATGGTCGAATAAATGGGATGAATTTTTGTATGAGGTTTACCAAGTGGCCAATACCATGGGAAAATACCATGGGCAAGCCTATGGTTTTGCCAATACCACCAATGAGGTGTCCCTTGGCCATTAATTCCTTGTCCCCTCACTTTCCCTAGAAATACCCACCCTTTCCTCCTTTAGTTTTCACTCCCAACTCTCCCCCAACGAAGCTATGTTCTCATTACCTCCCAAAGAGTCCTCCCAAGGTTCCCCCAATCCCTCAAGGTCCCAACCTTTGAGTTTTAAGAGATACGTTTTAAGGTAAGGGATCCAACCTCTCTCTTTCTTTTCAAATACTCTCTTTTAAGTCATTTCTTTCATGATCCATGTTCTTATGTTAGAGTATGTTCTTTTATTTTACCTTTAATTCCCTTTTCATGTTCATATGATGATTGATCCCCTCTTACTCTCATTATTTCTTTTTATGGATGTTTAAGTGGCATCGTTAGGCTGCCGAAATTTTTGTAACGAATTCTTTCACCCATCTCATTTTGAAGTTCTATTTTCTTGTCAAGTCTTTCAAGATCCTTTTTATTATGTTGGGGTATGATCTCTATTTCTATCATAATTATCTTTTATGTTCATATGATGAGAGACCCTATTTGATCTCTTCAATTCAGTATTTTGATGTTTCAATAGGCACCGTTAGGCTGCCGAAATTTGAAGGGATTCTTTCACACTTCTCATTTTCATGTTCTATTTTAATGTCAAGTATTTCAAGTTCCTTTTTATTATGTTTTGGTATGATCTTTATATCTATCATACTGATATTTTATTATCATATGATGAGAGACCCTATTTGATCTCGTCAATTAATTTTTTTATGTTTTAAGTGACGCTGTTAGGCTGCCGAATTTTTAAGGGATTCTTTCACCCTTCTCATTTTCAAGATCTATTTTCATGTAAAGTCTTTAAATTTCCTTTTTATTATGTTGGGGTATGATATATATATCTATCATACTGATATATTATGTTCATATGATGAGATACCCTATTTGATCTCGTCAATTCCCTTTTTTAATTTTTAAGTGATGTCGTTAGGCTGTCGAATTTTCATAAGATAAATCTTATTTTTGTCTTCCTTCCATGTTTTTCATTTCATATGGTATGTCATTAAAATTTCATTACCATGTTCTTATATCCTTTATATTCGTTCCCTCTACTTTTTTATGTATCATTTATGAGTTTGTGACCCATGTCCCCTCTCTTTTCAATATTTTTTAAAACCCTATAACATAGCCGTTATGCTGCAGAATTTTCGTCTCAAAATGCCTCTCTATTTTTCAAAAATTCTTTTGTTTTATTAAGTTAATAGTCAAATATCTTTATTATACATGGGTATTAACATATATATCAAAATTTTCTATTTTAAATTCTGGGATTTACATACATGTTACCCGTTTTCCTTTTCCGTGGGATTAAAGTGACATAAAGATCATGTCTTTAAAGTAGTTTTTAAAACGTTATGATTATGAAAGGAAACCCATTTCTTTAATGCTATATGGGATATTTATGAAATGTTTAATGATTATATATGTGGGTCACATGATAATAAAGGCAAATTTAAGGGTGCACCCTGATAAAGCTCCAATGCATTGGGTAAAGACTTAATCTCTAGAGATGACCATTTTTAACGATGCCTTGGTGAATAACCTTGGTAAATTTTAATGACAACTTGGGGACGGACCTTGGTGAAACAAAAATTATTTTCTATGTTAAATGTTGTAGCAACATCTTCAAGTTATGAAATATGTTATTTTTATTATGATATGCCTCATGATTTGTTTCTCATGCCTTAACGTTCTTTTTCATGACTTTATTGATGTATCTCAAGTTCAAATGTTGAATGTTTCCCTTGTTTCCCTTACTAGGCCTTCTGCTCACCCTTTATTTTGATGTATGTCCCTAGGTTATGAGATGCAATAATGAAACTAGGATGAACATAAGGATAATACTTTCAAGTGTTTAAGAAGAATGTTTTATGTTGTCATATATTAAGTTCCTAGTTTCCAACACACTAAACCTTAAAGATCCTCGGTTTTGTATAATTAAATGAAAGTTTATGTGATAAAAAGGTGGGATGTTAAAAACCATGTGACATTAATGTATAATTATAAAATACTAATCATTTATGACTTCTTTATATGACTAAAAATAGATACATAGTTCTCAAATATTGGCGTCAAATCTGGTTATCACCATCTTCGAGTTCAAAATGACGATATATCGAATACAACATTAATATGTTGTTATGAAAACTACGAGTATTTAGTGATTTCGTTTTTCAAGAAAAACCCATAGCTATGTTAAAGGGGCTTGTGAATATGATCTTCTAGACTTACATAGAATAGTTCATGGTGGTCTTCATTAATGAAATCCTACTGTGCTTGATGTCTAAGGAGGAGAAACACGATACACATGAGGATACTCTGAGAAAAACTCTGATACCACCAACTATATGAGATGCCATCAAAGTTTCGTATCTTGACATGAGAGGCTCATTTTCTATGAAACATCATTTAAGATGTTGGGGTTCCAGTGGATCCAACAATGATTGAAAAAGTTTTTTCTTCAAAACTACCCATGAGTGTTACCTAGGTGTGGAGATTCCTTAGTTTGAAAGCATTGAATTGAAAGGGGTATACTCTCATGATGATAAAGAAGTGCTAGGAGATTTATTAGTTGTTGAGGCCTAGATTGATGAGAACTCTCATATTGTCCATACAATGGACCGAAGGCCTTCAGTTTTTATAGTTTTTTATAATCCACCTTTCAAGGGGTGAGGTGGAACCCTTACAAGGCATGTAGGCTTAAGTATTAAATAGAACATAGGCCTTAGAGGAATTCATTTTCCGTAGGCTTCAAGCATTACATACAACCCAGACTAACTACGTGGAACTGCTTCGCCCCAGTATTTTCATCGTGAAATCAGCTCTCCACCTTCGCATTGTTGTTTGACTAGGCTATCCGCACAAGCTTGTCCCGATGGAAGGTTCTATACCCTCTAATTATTCCAATCTGTGTAGATTATGATGTGGTCAAAGCTCCTTGATCATCCTCTTATAGAGATTGTTCCTTGTTGGTTTTCTGGTTTGCATATGCACTTATGGTAGCCCGAAGTCCTTGAGGTGGCCCGAAAGCCTTACTGGTCCGAAGGCTTAGGTTGGCCGAGGGCCTTAGAGGACTCGGTGACCAAATCCTTGGCCTGAAGACCCAAACGAGGGAAAATTCCCTACTTCCACAGTGACAAAAAGTGCCTACTACAGTACCTACTATAGTAACGCACAGTTCCTGCTACACTCCCTGCTATATTTCTGCTACAGTACCCGATATTTTTGAATCCGCCTAAATTTGATCCCTCGTAGCCTGGATGCACTTAAGAGTCCTCAACAACTGTTCTAAGGCTCATGTGAAGAACTCTCATATTGTGATTCCCGAGGAGGGTGTGAAGAACGTGGTTTTCATAGATGTATCCGGAATTGTGATTGGACATGTCCTGATGTAAAAGAAAGCAACGATTGTGTATGGTTCATGATTGTTGAGACCAAATTATAATTAATATACGACCCATGATCATAAGTTACCAGTGGTAGTCTTTGAATTGAAAATGTGATGATAGTACCTTGTGGTAAATTGATTTATCATCAACTCTTACCATATGAGTATCTTGTATACCTTCTCTCATATGGATCTAAAATTCAGATAGAGGAGATGGGTAGAGTTCTTCTAGGATTATGACATTGATATTTTCTATACACTTTGGGAGGGGAAAATTGTGTCATATGATCTTAGAAGGTGATCGAGTTCATAGCTACTGAGTGAAACGTAAGAGTAGATTTCCTCTTTAATGATATTTTTTGTGGATGGATAAGGATAAATGTATATCCAGATTATGTTTGTACCCCCTAGGGATTCATGGTGGCATATATTGATGCTACCGACTGTGAAAAATTACATGTTCAGATGTCCACATGGAATGACCCTGGTGGATATTCAAATAGTGGGGAGCAGGAATTTATTTTCATAGGGTGCATAGTGGTACCAGTGGTGTTATTTGAGGAGTTCATGGGGGAGTTACTTACATCTCCTTTGGTTGTATATCTAGGTCTATAAAATATGTACCAAGACATCCGACATCAGTTTGGATGGCTATGGATGATGAAGTAAGTGGAAAAGTTTGTTTATAAATACCTCACTTTTATGAAAGTGAAGGTTTAGAACTAGGTTCTAGAGGATTTGAATCAATCCCAAGAGGTTATATAGTGGATGATGGATGGGACATCTATGGACTTAACGACCTGGTTACCACATATAACTAGGGTTACAATACCATAGGGGTGATTATTGACTAACTCAACACGTCAGATTACATCCTAGTGATAAAAAGAAAGAGTTCAGTAGAGAGAATGGTATTCCTCTATATGGAGGTCATAGTTTGACTCCTGGTACATCAGTAAACTATAGACATAGATCGTGATAATCACATTACATCATGGTTAGGGAAGGGATTGCAGGAGGTGTTTGGGACTCTTATGAGCTTGAGAATAGTTTTTCACCCATAAATAGACAACAAGTCTTAGCCGACCATACAGTTAATGGTGGATATTCTACCCAGTTTCATCCAAATCATTTCTATAGTTAGGTGGATATCATAACCCAAGTGGAGTTTTTGTATAACAAAACCCACCATTTCACCATCTATATGGCACTATTCGAGACTTTGTACTGGTGAACCTACATGTCCTTACTTTACAAGAATATCCCAGGAGAGTCATAACTCAGAGGTTGGAGTTTGTTGAAGGGGATACTAATAAGTTTTAGGTCATCCATGATAAGATATAGAGTGAATAAAGCCATTAGAAGTCTTATTCTGACTAGTGATGGATGCCTTTAGATTTTGAGGAGGGAGGCCATGAATTCCTTCGGTTATCTTCATGACATGAGATACAATGATTTGGTTGGGGGGGAGATATCTATGTTGTCCATCAGAACATTCCTCATACTACATAGAGTTGGGTAGGTGGTGTACATCTTGGATATACCTCCACAGTTAGAGTGGGTTGACGACATCTTCCGCATGTCGCGGTTAATGAAATATGTTCAGGATCCATCACTCATCATTCACTGGGGAGAGGTTATCATTGATGATGGGAAGAAATTTTCTGAGTATTCAGTGGACATTGGGGATAGAAGTGAGAGTATCCTCTATGGGTGATTGATCCTCTTTTTCATGTTTGTTGGTGGCATGAGAATCCCTAAGAGAGAACATGGTTTTGGGAGGATATGATTCGTGATCAGTACCCACATTTGTTTGTATAACCTATTTTTGTATTAATGAGATGTAAATCTCTATGGTGGGGGGAAAATAACATCATCTAATTTCTATATATTATGTTTATAAATTGATTCTGAAAACTCAGTTATCATGCCTTGATGTGACATATGATTCTGAGGGCCGGTGTTCCAGAAAAAATTAGTTGAAAATTGTTCATTTTTTAATAAATAATGTGACATGTTTTCCTAAATTAGTTGAATAACATATAAATTGGTTCCAAGATCAAAATTGTGAAGGTACCATTGTGTTAAATGATATAGGAAAACTTTAGCTGGGGCCTAACAACAATCAGTGTGGGTTTTCCATCAATGATAGTTTTTGGAGGTGTTAGCAATAATGTATTTAATAAAAACATATTATTTCGATGGAGAGCCTCATTTTATTTTTATTAGAGTTTTTTATGAATCTTGGGTCTTCACCATATCCCTATAATTACCTTGAGTCAAGGAGAATGATGTTATCTAAATGGAAACGATGGATTGATGATCCGAATGAGGATCGATGATCAACGACAAAATTGATATATAAAGGATGTCACCTATACCGATGACATGACAATCGATCTTTGTTAGTGAGCAGTCCAAATATATGTAGGGTGTTTCAACCTTTTGTGATTGTTTCCATCCTTCGAATTAACAAAAAACACAGACCAAGTAATTAATATGTTGATTTCTGGTTTGATCATTCATGCAAGATTGTTAGTATTGGGAATTGTTAATGGGAGTATCTTTACCCTCGACATTCATACCTTTAACGAGAAAAAATATATTCTAACATGAACGAAGGATGTGGTTTCTTTCTCAGATGTTCATGGTTCATTTCTGTTCCACTTTTCTTCGATTTATTTCCCATTTGACCCTTGGGGTCATCAATTGACATCCTAATTGGTTGTGAATGTGATCAGACCCCCCAAATCAGAGGCAAAGATACCATAGTGGAATAAACATTATATATCAGGTCCTGATGAGGCCATTTTTATGACCAAGTAATTTTTTTGGGCATAAGAGTGTCCTTAATGGTCCATATGAGCGACCATCAGAGCACTGAAACTATCAATATGTGACAGTGGTGGCGGCCATGTGTGAGTGTGGATGATGACTATATGGTGGATAGCTGTGATGGAGGTCCATAGGGAAGTGGGCGGTGATGGTGGGTCATGGGGAGGTTGGCGGAGATGGCAGGACAATATAGGATTTGAAGAAATGTCAAGAGACCTAGGGATAATGGGGAGGCATGTGGTCTGGGTAGACTGTATTGAAAAGGATGGAACATGGTTAGGGTGAACCGAATTTACTATGTGGAACATGGATGGGTTGGGTCGTGGTCCAGCTAGCCCAACGGGCCATGCTGGTGCAGAATGAATCATAGTCATACGATTTTATTAAAACAACCATAACATTTAAACTATGTGTACGTTTGATGAGTCGTTTGTGTAATTGGGACCATTTTGATGAGATGGACCTTTTGTGATACTATATGTGATTTTTTTGGAATTGTTCATACAACCTAATGGCTTGAAATGTATGTTCTCATGAAATGAGCATGCTACTAGAAAAATCCTATGGATGGATATGACTTTATGACTGTATGACTTTTGGTTTTCCAACACTTTGTGACTGGATGACTTTATGAGTCAATGTGACCCACTAAGATTACATGTCCTTCCGAGACAATTTATCTTATCAATACTATTTTTCATATTGAAACTACATGTCTTATCAGTACTGGGTGTCTCATCAGGACTTAATGTCTTATCAATACTAGGTGTTTTGTGTATTATGTACTATAATCCTGTTTTATTTTAACTATAGATCTATACCTATGTGATATGACTATGTATCTTCTTAGTGGTATACTTAATTTATTTCATTGTGATGTACATCTTGTATTTTTTAGAGTTATACACCATCTATTGATATATGGTAAACTTCTTAATTTTTTTTGTTGTATTACTTTGTGGTTTCAAGGTGTCTTATTATTTATAGTTTTACTCACCCATGCATGATATTATCCCAAACATGTCATGTCATGTGTAAAAAACTAGCACTTTGACAGAGTCCAAGGTGGATGGGACCAGGTGGATATTATAGAGACCAGATAGTTGAGGAGTTCTCCTACAACATCATACAATTTTCCCTGTATCCACCCATCAAGTAGGGTTTTTTGTGGATGAGTTTCAGGAACATGTACTTTCAGTTTTTCCAGACTCTTTTTTGGGTGGGATTGAATTCTGGTAGTGTTTACATTCTAGTTTTATAATATAATACTCTATTGTTGATATATTTTGGGTATGAATTATTTTTTACTTATTTTTTTTACATTTCTCCATTTTGGGTTTGGAGATGTGTGTGAGTGTGTGTGGGTAATTAGTCAACTCCCCCCAATTATGGGATATGCATACTTGTTGATAGTTGCTAGCTCCTGGCCTATTAGAGGCAGGCTTGGGGTAGTCATGAAATTATCCCCTCTAGGATGGGTTATAAAAGATGGATCCTTATTTTTCCACCAGAAGAGATATCAAATTTACTTACTCCAGGGTTTTTCTATACACAATGGTTTATATGATCATCTTTAATAAATTTCATCTTTAAGTCCAATTTGATATTTATAAAATATAAAACAACTAAGTGAAATGGTTCTTTCCATATGTTGGTGAGTTTGGAGAGTCAGTTAATATTATAAGATTACTTAGAAATCCCAAAACCTAAGTAATGGTCAAGATTAGTTATCACAGGAATATTTATAGGAGTTATTTTTTAATTTAGTTTGTATAAAATCACGAAATAATTATGAAGACATAAATATTTTTATTAAATAATATGTTTATGTTCATGATAATTATATGGATTAATATTTATTATTATTATACTGAAATTATTCGAAATAATTTTATTATGTATTGGAAGAAGAGTAAGATTTTTTCATTTGAAAAATAAATAATTTTTGTCCTGAATAATTTTTTTTCTTATATAATGTATTGTTATATTTAATTGTTAAATTTCATAAGTTTTAATGTTTCTTTAAAATGGTGTTTTTTGGATTCATCAGGTATAATTCATATTAGGTTATTTTTTTAGAGTTTCCTAAAAAATTTTATTTTTTGGAATAGCTTAAAAAATACAGCTTTTATGAATACATTACATTTTATAACATTCTCATGATATAAATACAACTTAAATTTTTTTGGAAACTTATTAAATATATCATAAGTTATGATATAATTAAAATTTCACATAAATTTTATTCAACTAAAATAAATTAATTTTTATTGAAAGATAAATTTGAAAAAAGGATTATCAATGTGATGTTGTGATATCACAAAATTAGAAAAGTCGGCATTTTTATTATAATATTTTGTAAGGGAAAATTATATTCTTGACAAAAAAGGATTAATATTATTACTAATAAATCATTTATATATAAAAATAAAAATACAAAAACTATTTTAAAAGATACATATCCAAATAATTACATAGACCTTTTTCAAGGTATGAAATTCAACATTGTAATATTTTAAATGATATCATGATATAAATGAAAATAAAAAACAATTTGAATTATTTTAGATTTTTATGTTTTTTTATAAAATATGTTGACATTAGTATTCTATTTTTAATTTCAAATAATAGCACAGTTATCCAAAATGCTTATGATCTGTCGATGCAGTTCATGTGCATGCATGTGAAAACTCAATGTAAATGGTTTTAAATAATTCAATAAAAATATTTTGATGAACTATAGGGTTGAATAATTGTTTAGTATAATCATAATAGTTACAAAATTATTTAAATGGTTGGATCTTAATTCCAATGTTATCTATATATTTTAAAAAAATAATATTGGTAATGACTAGGGTTTTAATGTTAAAAAATAAATTATAAATTGATAAAATATAATTACATCTTCTTTTGAGTCAATTTGTTTGGTTAATAGTTGAAAATGTAATATATTCTACATTTTTATCCACTTTACAATTTATAACTACAACAGTGACAAAAAATTGTACTATATTTTAAAAAACACAATTGAACATTGCCTATAAAATTGTACTCATTCTAACGAGTCCAAAACACATATCATATTTCATTTTCTCTCCATAAAATGAAAAAAATACCTCAATATACATCCATTTAAAATTTTACAAGTTTCTAGGTTTTCCAAAATTTCTTCTTTACATTGACAATGGGATTAATCAAAATGACATGGTTCGAGGGGAAAGATAAGAGGTTCAAACTCTCTTTATCTATTATTTTTATGAATCATTATTTTAAAACCCTTTAAAAATACATCTTATTTGTATTAAACACTTAAATTATAATGATATTTGAATATCTATGTTCCATATTAGATTAAATATCATCCATATTCCATCCTTTATCTCATTTTCATAATTCATTCATTCATCAAATTATAGGTCTTCGAAAAATGATGATTTTCATTTGAATTCTCCTCTTACTATTTTTAATAACATAATTTTTATTTATAGGTAAACTAATAAATTAAATTCTAGATAATATAATATTTTTTATAAAAATGAAATACTTATTATCTATATCATTATTTTATTGTATTTTGATAACATTTGTTACTATGGTGGTTTTATGCAACAAATGTGAACAATGATGTTTTCATAAATTAATGTTTGATATGTATATTTTTAAAAAATGATTTTATAACTGAAAATTCCATTAATATTAATCTAATTTCATTATTATTATTGTTATTATTATTATATTATATTATATTGTAAATTTATTCAATTAAATTTACTGTAATTAATCATTTGAATTTATTACCAAAAAAACATTATCAAGTAACATTTTTCTAAATAGTATTTATTTCTGGACCTATTGAAATACAGTTTTTATATATTGATATATATAAAATAACATAAAAATTTGGAACTAATAAAACCCATGTAAAAATATATTTTTTCACTAATATTATACAGTAGTAATTCTAGATTGTACAAACCCGATTATCAAAATATGGACGATGTAAAAAATAACAATTTCTAAATTAGTGAAACATGATAATTATGGAAATAAAAATATTAATAAATGGAAAATTATCATGATTTTATTAATAAAAAAATAATTATAAAATTTTATTATTAGTAACTTTGGAGTATGTGTGAGGCATGTTAGGATTTGAGGTAAGGGGAATTATCTTTTAAACGGTTGAAATTTTTTAAATGTTTCCCATCAATGATTCCCCTCCATATTCATATACATTATTTTTTATCTTTAAATGTTATGATATATGATTTTATAATATACTATGATCATTCTTTATTGGATTGGAATTAATTTGAAAAAATAATTAATTAATTTTTTTTCTTGTTTTATATATGAAAGATACATTAAGAATAATGATAGGTGTTTTTTTAATTATTTCACTATGATATCATTTTTATTTCATCTCTTTAATATTTTTTAAAACATATTTTTAATCAATGTTTCCCAGGGTTTAAAATATATTTATATTCTAATAATATTGTGTTATTCATTTTTTAATATTAAAATTTCAACATATAAAATTTATTTCATTTTATATTCTTGGGTTTAAAATAAATTATTATAAAAAAATACTAAGAGGAACATTTTTATGAGTTTTATCATGAAATTTATGATCCATTATATTATATTCATGTTATTGTTCTTATAAAAAATAAATTATGTTGTGTGGTTCTAATATATTACTTTAATACATCATGTAATTATATGTTCTCCGTCGAAAATATGTTAGAGATAAATGAGTATGATGTTCCATTATAAGGGTGATTTCACATATGATAGTAAGAGTTATTGTGAATATAATGTCGCATGTGAACTTCATGGTTATTATTTTTTATTTATTCTTTCTTATTAAATTTATTTTTATAAATTGTTGATCTTATAAGAGATTATGTTTTTTCATGAGATCAATTTTTTAATTAATACATAAAACATTTCAGGGGTTTTTAAGTATTTTTAAAAGATGTATGATTTTTTATACTTTTTATACCCATTTCAAATATCTATATTCTTATAACAGAATATAGAATGATTTATAGGGTATATATATGAGTTTTATAAATAAATATCTCTTGTTCCACTTATGAGGATTTGTCTTCAGTAATGAAAATGTATCATTTTGAGAACATTTTTGGTGGAAAATTGTATACTGATTGGATGTGAGGTGTGTGTATTGTAATGGGTTTCCAAATACCCCAAAACATGAAACTGAAAATGTAATAGGAATTTATGTCGTTTAATATTATATATATATTATTTATTTATATACTGATTATGTTTGGGGTGTAATATATGGAATCTAATTTGGTATTATATATATTCAGGGGTTTTAATGTCGTTAAGGAAACAAATGGAAATTTTTTTGGGAATCTATTTTTTTTATAAAACTAAAAATTAATTCATAGTAATATTAATAAGATATTGTATTTTATTATTCTAATGTATTCCAATTTTCGTTATCTAATTTATATATATTTTTGAATAGTTTTACATAGGGGTAGTAATGTGAATGTAGTGTAGGGGAAATAAGAGGATAATATAATTCCAAATAAGCAACCAAAAATGGAAAGAGTTATATATGAGATGAATGTTCTTATGTTAAATTAATTAATTTATTTCATAAAAGGAGGTACCCATGAATGATGGTGAACAAATTTTCCATAATGGATAATTTCAAAAGGGTTACTATTAAAACAACCTCCAACATTGTGTGGGAAATATATCCTAGAGATAATTAAAGGAGAGATAAATTCTTTAGTGAAGATATTTTTAATCTTTTTATATTTACTATATATTAATGTAACACTTAAAGTTTACTTTATTGTGGTTGATATCAATTAGTGGTGATCTCTCATTTATAATTCCATGGAGAAAAATGAGATTGATACCATATATTGGATGGTATTTAAAGATATATTTTAGAAAAATATTTATGTAATTTCCATTGACATTGACATTAAATGTAATAATGGGTTGGAAGAAGGTGTTGTTTCTTGTATCTTATGTTGTAAATTATACAATATTGGTTATATATGAACTAATTTTTTTTGAAAGCCTAATAAACTAAAATTTACAGACATCATATAATCAAAAAACCCTTCTGTATCTATTACAATATTTTTTTTTCTTTCTAAGAAATCAAGATGATATTTTAGGGGATAATGGTGGAGTTGAGTTGAATTTATTTTTGGAAAAAGATTAAATAGTGTGGAGGAGTATGTTATATAGTGGTAGGATATTTAGAAGTCCTGGTTACGTCAGGGAGGTATTAGTTGTGGCATAGGGAAACACGAGTCAAAATTGGTGGATATCCAATCTTAGGGACCCTTGAAAAGTGGTCCATTTGTTATTTAATTTCCATGGTTTATGGATACTAAGGTGAGATTATAGGTATGTGGATGGAGCATAGTGCTCAAGTTTGTATCATGGAGCACAATGTATTCTTTTTTAGTGTATCTTATGTTTATATGGTTTTTACAACATGGTGTCATCATTACATCATATTTGGGATTTAATTCTATATTCTGTGGTGTGGATAAGAGTGTAGTGTGGTGGTCCTTATAAAGTTTTAAAGGATATAAGAGTGATATTTGGTGTGATTAAATATCCGATTAGGTCTATTCACCTATGTGGCATGACAAATAATGTTATTCTTTAGTCTCATTGGAAATCCAATGTATAGTAGTTTAGCCTCTAACATTAAGTCAGGGCCTTCGGTTTTTTGGAATGTGTATAAAATTGGAGGCTATAATGAATTTCATTATTTTATCTATCTTATCTTGAACTCTTGACCAACTCCAAATACACACCAAACCAACACTCTTAGATCCTATCCTAAAATAATTACATTAAAAACATTTGTTGAAATAATGTGTGATGAATGAATCCTTATTTTCAACCATTTACATAATATATTAAATACATCTCATAATAAACACACAATCCAGTAAATTAAAGGGATATATTCTATTAGAATCCAAAACATAAGAAACATATTTTATGATATTTATAAAAATATATCCATAATTATATCACAGTAGGGTCTCTTCTATACTAATCATAATTTATATGGATCTCCATAACCTGAGTAATAGAAACAAAATAACAAGGGTTTATCCAACACATATTAATTAATAAATTATCAAAATGTAATCAAGGGATAGATCATTGGCTTAAGAGAAACCATTATCAATGTATAAATATATTATTAATAAAAATTTGAACCATAAGAGATATCCAAAAGTAATCATTGAATGGAATGTAATCTCAACCAAAAAAATATTCCCTGAAAAAGGGTGTTAAATCATGAGTTAATAAACATGAGAGATAAATCAAAATCATTACAATAATTATATGGAATTATATAGAATCATATATGAAAAATATACTATTGAATAAATATAAAAATAAATAATAATTGCATGATGATTTAGAAATTTCAATCATTGACCCATTACAAACATAGGCTTCCACAAACTATGGTTCATATATGGAATTGGTTTCAAAAACATATAGTCCATAAGTAAAATTCTTTTGACTAAACTATGGTCCATTAATGACAAAGGTTTATCGAAACTATTTTATTTAATTGATATAGGTTTCACCAACTTATGGCCCATTAGTGACATGTGTTTTAAAAACCTATGGTTGATTGGTGGCATAGGTTTCATAAAACTATAACCCATTAGTGACTTGGACTAAAAAATCAATAGTCTATTAGTGAAATTAGTTTCAAAAACTTATGGTACATGAATTAATATGGTTTAAAAAACCAATTATCTAATAGTGAATTAGGTTCTAAAAACATATGGACTATAAATATTATTAGTTGTCTATGTTTTATTAGTATTGTGGGGTTGATTATGATATTTAGAAGTGGGTGATGCGGTATGTGTCAAGGGTTGGTTAGTGGGAATGTGATTGAGATAATGGGTTATGCAACGGGTGAGTTGATAGATGCCTTGTGTGGAATAGAGGGATACAATTATGCTTATTGAATATTAAACAAGGATGTTGTTGGAATTATTTGGATGGAAAGATGGAATGAAATAGTTTTTTAGGTGATGTCATTGTAAGTTTATCTAAGATCATTTTTAATGTCTTTGTTGAATAGAATATATTCAATGATGATGAAAATGCACTGTGGATGATTGGAATTGAATAATATTATGGATCATAATGAATTTTTAATTTTTAAAATGAATAATTAATGATTGATATTTATTTAGATGACATCTTGAGTAGGTTACCATTAAATAATGAATTGAATAGATTAATGAACCTAAATTGGTTGGTTAGTAGTAAATAATTAAATGGTAAACCAATAGGATTACATTGATGTTTCACATGTTTAGTGTGGCTGTAAGGATGCGAAATGAGGCTATATGTGATGTTATAGTTTTTAGTGATGGAAGCACCAAAAGATGGTAGTGTTGTGATGTTTGTTATATGTTCTAGTACTAGTTTATATGAACTCCATTACATTAGTTTTTATATGGTATATATGAATATTATGTATTTCATTGTGATTTCAATACCAAACCCTCTTGATTCAAATAACATTACTGGAACCTAACATTTATTTAGTACTAGGTTTTTCCCCTAACATCCATATTTGGGAGAGAATGGATGGATGGATTCTAATTCTTCCTAACTCACCCATATAGGTGCAAAATGAGTTGTGGTGGGTCAATGTGCTTATGATTATACTATCACAATATGAAGGGTAATGGAATACCCCATGGATTATGGGTTGGATAACATATTCATTATCTACTAGAAGACCATACAGGGTATGGAAGACGTGGTTTTGGTGAATAGATTGTGAATGGAGGATATTGACATGAAGATACAAGAGGTGGTTAACCATTAGAAACTATTGATATTTGTATGTGGTTTTATTATATTGTGGTGGTCATTCATTGTAGGATAAGGGCATGAGGATGATGTCCTTAATATTTAAAATACCCTTACAAACTAGATATTATATTTTTGAATGAGTCATTTTTTATTATATAATGGATATAGAAGGGATTATGACATCATGACATTTTTCATTGGTTTATGAGAGTGTCAAAAAAATGGGGAAGTGGTTGTGGGGGTACCCTCTTATTGCCTTATTTGATACTCTTTTACAATCATTCGATGAATTTTTGTGTGAGTGACCACACTAGGGATGGGTGGTAGAAGAAATCATAGGTTCTTATTAGTTTTTATTTTTTACCGATGCATTAGTATTCTTCTTCAATATTTGAAGAAGAATTCATGGTAATGATCCTACTAAGTATACATACTATGACCAATCATATATATACTAACTATTTTTTTAGGATTATAGGGAGAGAGGAGTGAGTGAGTTTTATGGTACTAGCGGGAAGCATATCATGTGATTTGTAGTCACTTCCAAGGAATTATATTGTTGATTAATTTAGAATGTAAATTTTTATGACACTATTCAAGGTCATGGGAGTATTTATTAGTTTAACTATTTATATTATAATTTATATCGGTGAGTTTTTTAATTATTCCTTTTTTTATAAGGCTAATGCCGCACATTTTAATATATTATACCCTCATTACTAATCACCAATATTAGGCCAATTGGAATTCATCCCTAGGGTCACTATCATATTAACAATATTCATAGGAGGTGACTCTGACTAGGATAAGCCTTCAATGAATGGTATCAGAACTTTTTTATGAGATATAAGAGACGTATTAAAGCTAGGAATTTTTGTGGATTACATGTGTTGGTAGTGAGAAGATACCAACAATTCATGATGTGTGATTAATTATGTTGAAAATGTTTTGGACATAAGTTTTTATAACCCCCAAATACGATGGAAGGACACTATGTTAATTGAATAACCACATGAAATGGTGTTATTTTCATGGTTGATATCCAAGAGAGGTAAATTCATCATTTTTTTCCCATTATGTATGATATAGGTTAATATGGGGGAATTAAAAAAATGATTATATTAAATTGATTAAGTAAAGTCTTAACTGTAGAGGTTGTAAGTTTTGATCATTGAATTAAAATATATAAATTATTCAAAATATATTTGTTTTTTAGGCTAGAGAGGATTGCTAGGATTACTTTTTTAATTATAGGATGGTTTACCATGTTGAAGAGGCTAGGCTATGAAGGAATATGTTGAGTGAGTTATGGAATCAATGTATATATATGTGTGGGGTAATAATATTTGAAACGAGGATAATGTGTAAGTTGGAAGATCATGTGAAAATTTTCAGTTTGATCTAAGGTATTTTAGAGTATCAAGATCTATTAAAAGCAAGTTAGATTTTTGGAACAATGTCATTATAATTGATCATGTATCTCTTTGAGAAGATGGTATAAAATGTTTTTTACGATGAATTTCCATAGATGTTTCATACTAAGTTTATTTCAATAATGATGATGGTGATCATGTAGTAGGATATTCTCTCCCAAAATCAAGGGATAATATGTTTTATTATGTTATTGGTCAGTTTTTAGGATCTCCTATGCTTCACCCTCAATCTATTTTAAGATAAGGTGTCTAGAGCTTTCCACTGGAGGAGGCATTATATCATCTTATCTGATATAAAAGAATCATATTTACTTCATCTATATATATATAAAGGTTCCAAAAAAGGATGAGTTGATTGGGAGGATGAAATATCAATTAGGATAATCTTGATAGGGTAACTATCATGGTTTCCTAAGGGTGTTAGATAATGATAGTTTATAATAATTGTTTTTGATGTGGAGGTTTAAGAGATATAATAGTAAATATCAATATTTCCCTCTCTTTTTTTCGAATGTGTTAGATGTTCTTGTGTACATATCATGTTCTATTGACTATTGTGTTATGATTTTTTGAGATTTATCCATTTTCATTTTCAATTATCACACATATTTGAGGATTAATGATTGTTTAGAAGACAAGTTCGTTTTTCGGCCCTGTAGTAGTTGTAACATAAATGTATATATCAATATTAGATAAAGTAGGAATATGTTTCACTATAAAGAGATGCAGCGAGAAAAAGAAAACATCAAGATGTACACCAACCTCAAAGTCAATGATCTAAACTTTTCAAAGAGTTGGTAATTTGAATTGATTAAAAAGATCAAAATATGGGAATCATCATTTTATTTATTTTTCAACTCTAGAGGAAATATTGATAATTAAATATTCATTTTCATCATCATATATTTTTTATTACTTATTTTATATTGGATCATCATACTCAATTATTCCCAATATCTAGTCTCATTCCTTGAAATATAGGTTAGATTGACTTTAAGTGCTCATGGTGTTGGCTATACATGTTAAAGCTTATTTGAGTTTTTTTGAAATGTTTAGAGGTTATGAATTGATGATGATATAATATTAGTTATCAAGGGATTTTTTATAGTTATATATTAATATTATATCATTCTTGGAATCTAATGTTTTTAATATGTTTATATAATTACTGATTACCTTTAGTGGAGGGTCTTTTTTATTCTGATGATAATGAAATCAGGTGGTGTTCAGTGGTGTGAAAAAGCTTCATATGGGTATTAGATAATTATATTAATTGTTTTCTCATTACATGGATTTATCATTAGTATTAGTAGAGGCATATACACTAGAGTTCCATCGAGTCATGGAGGAATTCCATGTTGTTCTTTCTTAGGAGGATGTATCTTTACCCCCATTATGTGACATTGTGTTTAAGATATATTTATATCCTATTTCATCTCTAATTTTTTTGGATCACTATTTAATGGGTCATTCCATATTATGTGATTTTATTATTTGATTGACAATTTAATGTGGAAGGGTTCAATTTTACCATGTGTGTCAACATTGGTTGGTAATGGGTTGTTTTCAAAAAAGGTGGAATGTGGTCTTTGGTTGTGTACATGAAACTAGTGGTTGAATCAGGAGATTCTAAAGAGAAATTAACATATACTAATTAGTTGTGATTTTATGAATAGTTAAAGAAAATTCCATATATTATAATGATATAATTGGAGCTTAGATATCACTATATGTGTGTAATGAAGGACGATACTTTGAAGAGTTATTTTAAGTATCTATTTGTAAACTTCATAGATTATTTTCATATAATTTGGTTCATTAACAACACAGTTGAATTCAAAGGACACAGTAAATCTATGTTCCATGAGTTCTTGATTCATTTTATGGTTGTTTTATTTGATGAAAACTTTGTATAATCTAATTGAGAGAATAATCATGATGAGATCATAGGGTATTTACTATATTCCATTTTTCCAAAATAATTTTATATATTGATATCGAAGTGTAATTTTTATATGTCATAGTTGTACATATGGTTAATTAATAGGGAATAAAAATAGATCCATTGACTATTGAGATAGTATTTTTTGGAAAAAACTTGTGAACATTGTGTAGGTTTGTAGCTTCCTCAGTCTCAGGGGAAATTATAAGAGTTTATTAGCCAAATTATCTCTAGTCAAAACACCATTTTAATTTTGTCCATGATGGACCATAAATTTTTATAAACTGTTCAGATTATGAAATATTTTCAAAAAATTTAATGGGTTGCTTTCCAGAACCGAACCATGTAGCACAACTACCCATAAATCAAGTTACTCTTGGTATGACAAAAATCATGTTCTCGATCCATATAACTAGATATAATTTTCATGTATCGTGAACTACTATTGAGAAAGAGATTTCTACAAAAGAACATAAAAATTAATCACAAATAATGGAAATTGATGTATGCCAAAATGAGTACACAACATTAATTATACAATGATAATAAAAAATACGTTTCCAAAAACCACAATGAAAAAAATCACAATTTAACTAAAAAACCCCAAAACTATATTACATATAGACACTTATATAAATATTCATCCTGATAACTAGAAAACCCTTCATCACTCTATATTGTATTTCTTTTAATACAATCATACCCAACAAAAATATATATATATAATCAATAGACTATTTAGGGTGTGATAAAAACAATCACAGTAGGATCTCACTTGCTACTTCATAAGATGAAATTATAATATAAATATAATATTATAAAATAAATAAATATAATTTATGAGTTAATCTTTTTACTGGTAAATAGAAAACATTGAAAATCATACTTATTCACAGATTGCATCGCATATAATTAAACTAATTTAGAAATAATTTCTACAACATCCCCATAAATAATAATAAACATATAAATATAACCATGGATTCATATTAGTAACAATTCAATGAGGATCCTTGTTAGACTACAATGATATGTTGGTCAACTAGTGTACAAATTACCCTATTAATAAATTCCTAAGACTCATGTGATCACTCCTACGAGTGGATATTCTCCACAAATTAGAAAAATAGTGGACATATTACCAATATAGAATAGGCCTAGTCTTTAAGATTTCTTACTTTAGGATGGATCCCTACATGTTCATTAATACAAAATGTTATTACCATATTAAAACATTTCAATTATAATTTTTCCTCTTAATCGTTATAAAATATGATTTACAAACAATTATATTAACAACACCGAGGACTGAATCGTCTTTCATAAATTTCACCATATCCGCCACATTACACTAACAATTCAATTAAAAATATCTCAAAATATACTTTTTGATAATTCAATAAACAATTTTTTGAATATATTTTAGTATCAAATTTCATGGAATTTGGAAAATAATTTTTTAAAACAACTCCAATTTCTGAAACCGCCTACATTGAAACCAATCATAATCAATGCCACCAGGGGAACCTAAATCCATTATGAATTGAGGATCCAATGAATTATGGATTACACTAAAACAATAAATAAATATCTAGAATCTAAAATTCATAACATTATAGAACAAAGGTATCAAAATGAATCATTTCTCCATTTAATTCCCAAACAATGCACTATGAGGATTGGATATTCAAATAGAAATATCCATTTTTTATGTTTCTAAATGGAATATGATTTAAGAAATAGATCCAAAAAATTCCAATTTTTACATCGAGGATCCATAGATAGAGTGAAGAAGGATTTAATGAATAAATATATCTAATAGCAAAAGAAAGATATAAATACCATGAATGGATCAGGGCATTAATCAACACATCAATATGCCAAAAACTTTTTTTTGGGGAAACCAGATCTATCCATGGGGAGTACCCAAGTTATAATGAATCATTTGTTGGTTATGTGAGATGTTTAATGAATTTAATAGGTGTTTTAGTGGAATAAAAATATATAATATTATTTCCTTCCTAGGAAAGATCAGAACCACCAGCTAGATGGTTGTCCCTACTAGGATACAATAGCATCTTTCAAGCCTAAAAGATGGCCAATGGAAACTGTAAAAATTTAGTATCAAATAATCAATCTAAAAGTTGAATGGTTTCATAAACAAAACATTGTAGCCAATTTTAATCCCACAAGCATGCTGGTGGCCTTCACTATCTATACAATGGACTATAAGTGTCTACATTAAATAGAGGTTTAAGTCACCACCTCGATGAGTTTTGAAAGAAACCACTAAAACAAAAAAAACTATTGAATTGATGATTTATATCATGGAAAGAAGAAATAAAAATTAGAAAAAGGTATTACCTGGAAAAAAAATCCATGACATTATAATTCTCCCAACTATATTTCTTTCTAACTCGTAAATGTTATGTCAGTAATATATAGTCCTCAATGGGATGAGACCGCTGATCCCTCAAAATGTAATCTTATCTTCACATATAATGTGATTAATTATCATGTTTGAACAATACATGAAATAATGATATATATTTAATACATAAAAACATCACCTAAGATTTAATAACTCAATGTAGTTTCCTGGTTATTAATATATCACACTCTCTATTGAGGTATTACTAATTCAATACACGTGATCATTTAGGACAATAATTTCTTTGGGACACATAGATGAAATTATATATCAAAGAAAACTATTTTAAATATTCGAAGTTTTACATAACAATCCCATGATGATCAGTGGCCTAAAATAGTTTCTCATAACCAGTAGAAAATGATAGTTTCCCTCAAAGACATTAATGACCATACTGGGAAATACTTTTAATAACTCATTTTCATCAACCAAAAAATACAAAGGACGGTAATGGAGATCCATATAATACTTATATCATCATGGAAAAATCACTAAGTGATGATTAGTAATATAAACCATTTCCATTGTTCTGTAAACAATTCTTGGTCTTATAAATGTGGTATGACCACTCGTAGACCATAAAAGTGATGAGTTAGAGGTTAGGACATAAAGATATTCAAAATGAACAATTTTTATTGATGACTGTTAACTATTATTATAATAAATTTCAACTAACCCTATTTGGGTCTCTCAAAAACCATAAATTTACAATACATATACAAAAATAATATCATCTAGAGCACGATTGTTGATTTATATCACCCTATACTTATGGTAATTATATGTTATGATAAACATTACCGTAGTTTCCAATACCACCTGATGGACATTCCAAAAAAGTTGAGGCAGAAGAGGGGTATGTTTATAACAAAATGGCCATAATAATACCATGAATCATTGTGATATCTTTCACATATAACATTCCCAAGTCTTCCATATTATTGATTCCATGAATTAGTTTGAAATATTCCACATTTATAAATTTTACAATACCACAAAAATATAATGATAACCTTAGGGTGTTTGAGGTAATAAAAAAAATCCATTTATATATCCTTCCATTACCATAATTGAATAAGGAGAACTATATGTTAATTATAAGGATTTTTTTACAAAACTACAATCTTATGTCATGTTTATTATCAGGATACTAAGTAATATGTGTTTTATTTCACCCCTATAACACCATATACAATCTATAATGTCATAAATAACATATTTGGTCCCCAAATTGAAAACCTAGAAATAAAGATAACCATCACCCAACATAGCCTTATTCAATGTTGATTAAATAACAAAAAAATTATTAATGAAAAATCCCTACCTTAGGGGGGAGAAAACACGTTGATTGTATCCTAAAAATATAAATCTTCTATGATTTTATAAAATTTATTTTTTTACTACTTCTATAAAATCATCTAATGGTTAGAGAATATGAAAAAATCAATAGCCATAGTATTACATGAACCATCCTAACTGAACCCTATGTTCATTTGATCTAAAATTAGCATAATGTTTGATTCATTTTTTTCATCCATTATAGAATTAGATGGTATTTTAATGCTATGAGAGTTAGAAAATAAATTACCCTTCCCAAATTAATGTAAATTTCATTTTCAAATGTGTGCATATATTTTATTCATCATCTTAGTCATATATTCATATATTAAGATGTCCGATATTTCCTAAACCTGTTTGATCCGAGTAAATTATAATATTCTCCCTAAAAATTTAGTTTCTTCATATTTTATGGGATTATATAACAACTATGAGTTACAAATCATGTGTGAGGTAGTTCAAATAATGAGTTTAAAGCTGTAATAATTTATAATATGCCACATGATCTCCTTAAAAAAAGACACAACCCAAACATACACCTGAAACATCATAATAAACTATATTCACCTATATATCTTTTTGTAGTAGTAGAATGTTTTATAAGGTCAATTGAAACATTATATCACCCATGGATTCCATAAAAATTTAATACCATAATATTTTTCCCCTTTCTAGGTGAGAGTGGTAACTAGTGATGAATGTTCTGAGAAATCCATTATGTTTTACTGATAATATCCTACCAATCCTAGGGGTCATTGAATTGTAATGGAATTAAATTTTTCATCCTATGAAATGAAAAATATCACCTTCTTAGGATCAATCTATATACCATGTTCTAAAATCATGTTTCGTAAGAAATTAACTTCTCAAATTTTCACTTCAAATTTTGATAGTTTTTCAGAAAAGAAGTGATACCATAAGATGACCAAAACATGAATCTACTAAAATAGATGATCTTTATCAAAAATAGAGTACACTATAATGTCATCCAAAAACAAACCTGAAAAACATGTCTATGTACTGATGGTAAATCTATTTCATCAATGGAATAAATATTGATGGAGTTTTATGATAGATTAATGTAATAATGTGTTAATCCCAATGTCAACACATTCTCATAAAGGTGGTTCTTAGAATATATAAATCCTTGATTTTAAAAAGTATAAACTAGAGTAAATTATATTTTTTGATATCCACTTATCTAACTAATTATGATAATAAAATTTTAAAAATGAGGAAATAAATATTTAATACATACTATCACTCAATTCATACTTTTATTATCTAGGAATAAGAAGTGTTTTCTTTTATATTTAATGGGAAAAAATATATGGGATGTCTAATGGGACATAAAAAATGTATAAATAAGTTATCTCTAAAATCCTTTAAATTTATTTTTGGATCATTCAACTCAGCTAGATATATATGTAAGATGGATTCAATATTGGTTGAGTTAGTGTAACTACCTCAATAAATAAATTGACCACACTATCTGGATAAAAACTAGAAATCTCATCTAGTAAAGTATCAAAATAAGTATATCAACTACTAGAGGAATATCACCACCAAATATATCATGAATCTCCTCAATCACTATAAATATTTCAATCTTCTAGGATATGAATGATAGCACCCCACCAAAATTTTTCGAGTGTTCAATTATTATTCAAACTCATGGAGTTACCATTGCTAGAAATAAAGGATGCTCACAACTAATAACAATTGATTCTTGGATTATAAGTTTTGAACCAATTCATTCTTAAAATAAAATTGAAGAGGTATAATTCAAGGACCAAAAAATTCAAATCCAGATTATGATTTCATAAACAAAAATATCATGAGTAGAATTGAATCCCTACTTCTTCTTTATGAGAGGAATTTTCAATTCTTTAACACATGTTATGAGTTTTGTTGGATGTTTTAAATAAACCACCATAGTTGTCAATATAGAGAAGTTATATAAACCTATTTGAAATAACAGTGTTTATAAGGATAATGAAAAAAATATTACCTACCTTGTTTATAAGACCTGAATCAGATTCCTATAAAAAATTCTTAATTTCACACAACTGCCTTATTATAGTGGCCTATGAATGGAACCATATTTTCCATTACTAATATTAATACACTATAGATCCTCTAGGTTCCTAAGAGACTATGAATAATAGATTAGAATTAAACCATTGATAGAACTTCGACATTTAAACATTATGTCTACATGAGTTGTAGGTCATTGAAGTCATGATACAAAAACATTGGTTGTTCCCTATATGTACACACAAATAAAAATTCAAGCTAATAACCATAGATTGCAGTGTAGAAAAATGATTTTATGAATCTACATTAATATTTCCCCTTCACAATTCACTTCACTTTGTCTTCTTGTTATAAGAACCAGAAAACATACCAGTCGATGTAGGAGAAACTGTATTCATCCCTAATTTACTATTCATGTTAATATCTACCATTAAATCCAAGTCCACCACCTCATCGTAAGAAGAATGTTTTATCATAAATAATTATAACTAGATATTAGGTCGAAGATCAATAAAAAACAACTAAGCCTTCATCTTATCATTAGACAGAATCTATATATAGAATTTAGAAAGCATGGTATATAAATTTTTTAACTTTGTCAATATTTAGTTCCCATTTTCAAGTGTGAGGAACAATATTTATTTCATCATGTTTAGTGAATCGTAGTAAAATTACACAGCGAAGAGGGCCTGGAAGCATTTCTAATCCGACGACTCATACATTTAACTATAAATAGGGTCCCAAAATATTATAAAAATTCCTTATAGACTTATTATAAAACACCTAAACATGATGAAAGTATGGGTCTCTAGGAATCCAATGAGTCTATCTATGTTCTACGAAAAATTGACACCTTCTTGGGGATCATTTATCCCATATATATATAGGGGTTTTAGAAAATGACACACTTATTCAAGATTCCCATCCTTGTCCCATAATGTTTCCACAATTATAGTTTTAATTGGGTTCTGTGACACACATTTTTTCATTGAATAGATTTTAATCAAAAAAAATTCAATGATAACATGACACTCTGTAGTGTTCCCATATCATGGTTTTTTAGCAGCAACTGTAATGACCCAAAATTTTATCAATATAATTTCTACATTCTTATATTAATGTAATAATCACATATAATCTCTTATTAACTATAATAAAATCATTATAAAATTATAATTAATTAAATTGTAAGTATTTATAGAAGTCAAGGAACTTATATCAATGAAATAATAACTTGACATTGGGAATACTAATAATTCCTTGTGAATAGTAAACATTGAAAATCAATAGTAAACTCACCAATTAACTTAAAAATATAATTTAGTGATATTATTATTGAAAATATGATATAATTATATCAAAATTTAATTATGTAAAAATTTAAAAAATTATTAATTAAGTATTGGTATTTTTATATGTCATAAAAATTTAATTAAACTTTTATGATTAATTTAATTATTTAAAATTAAATATGATTTCATAAATTATATTAATAAATTAATATTTTTTAGGATAATTTTATGAGACCTAATTTAATTTTTCAACGTTTTATAAAATCAACTAAGTTTTTAAAATCTGTATTTTCCATGTAAATGGTGATTTTAATTTAATATTAAATAACCCATTTTTAATAAATTAATCTATATAAATAGATATAATTTTTTAATTCTACACATCCAAAAATTATTATGTTGATATTTTGTGATTTATCTAATATACAAGAATTTTTTGGAATATTGAAATAGGTTTTCATTCAATAAAAGTTTAATATAATAATTATGGAGGTATATATCATGTAAGGCTATGGTCATACCAAAATATCTGACTCTCCTTTATTATCATAATATTTATAGTAGTAATTAAAAAACTATTAATAGTCATGAGAAAAATTAATAATCTAATGATTAAAATAATTGAAGAAACCCCCTCTACCCCACTACAAATACCACCCCTCACACCATATTCTCTACACACCTCTCAAGTATTTATACATGCCTAAACTATTCCCAATAATCATTTTTAGTTCCAAAACAACATATAATAGATCTTATTTTCATCAAAATACCATGTTTAGATTCATTGAGGGGGATATCATGAGGTGAATTCATGTGTAAAATCCTCTCTCTCATTCTTTTAATTTCCTTTCAATTTAATTTATTTTTTTATTCTCTCATAAAATACCTTAAAAAAATACATTATAACTCCATAAACATTAATATAATATAATTATATAATTTTAATTTAAAATACATCATTAAATTCATCTATATCTCTCAATATATATTATTCTAAAAGTGAAATCGTCACCCATGATGCGTTCATTTAATAACATCATGGGCGGGCACTTTAATTGTCCTAAAACGCCTTCAAAGAACATAATAAATCCATTATAAAAGTTGAATCATATTATAATGTGCATGTTAGAACCCTCTTTATGTTCTTCATGTAACATATACATGTAATACTGAATGATACAACAAAATGAGTTTGTTATGATAAAAAACTGCCAAAATTAACATAAAAGGATCATCATTAACATGTATCAAAATATTCATCCTCATTGGATATAACGAATTTTATTATAACATAATTTAAAAATTCGAATATCATCACTCACATATAATAACAATTATGTATATTTACACACACATTACATGAGCTTGCATTCATATATACAAGTGAATCGATCACGAACAACAATGAAAATGGATTATCCTAAATGATTAAATTAAACTCTATAAATCATCAGAAACCCCATAAATGAACTCAATAAAAACATAATGAATTAATTTAATTTATTAAAGGTTATATATTTTTTAATTAATGTATTTAATCTCAATTTACAATAAATTAAATTTAAGAAATCATTCAGATTCAAGGTAAGGGGAATTTTCAAACATAACTCTCTTTCATTGGGGTTTCTCTATTTCACCCAATTTTTAGTATGGTTATTACATAAAAATAATTTATTCTTAATTATCTTATATTATCTGTGATAATAATATTCTATATATTAATTTGTGAAAAAAAATGTTTTCCAAAAGAACACTTCTTCAAAAAAGCCACACCTTTCACATCTCAAGATTATTTCATTTTCACTCAAGAATGAGGAGTCATATATCAAGAATGTAATTACATATTTCATTTTGGGAGACAATGTCTATGAATTTATTTTAATGAAATTAAACCCATTACATTACATGGGTTATTTTATGTCAACTGTTAATAGTTGTTCTATGTGGAATTCATTACAGTGTATTTGTTATGATGTGACGGGTGTGCCTGAAATTATATAGTGATCCAATCCATTGGTTAATTTGATGTATATCATGATAAAAGTGAAATATGTTGAAACATGATGATATGTTTTTCAGAACTATGTTTAGTAGTAGACCACTAGTACATGATTTTTCATTTTTATGCATTTCAACATTTTATTCTTTTTCATAATGCTTCCTCTCAAGATAATATACATCTGTTATTATGATAATGATTAGGCTCAACCCATGTTATATTAGATCATATTATAATCTAACTTATTAATAAGATTTTAGATGACCCACTTTTGATATATATCCTTAGGTTATTACATATAGTAAGGACAATACATGGGAAAATAATAAGCTAGAGAATAATGAATTAAATAAATGATTGTGTTTTATTTTGTAAAAGTTATGTATGGTCCTAGATTTCCCAATATACTATACATTTAGATCCTATTAATTTAGTTATTCAATTTTTATTATCATTAAAATGATGTTAGATTAATATATAAAAAAGGAATGTCTATTAGTTGGTATCAGAGCATGATTTAGTTAATTTGGGAATTGGGATTAGAGAAACTTAGAGAAAACTCCTAGTATGAGTCTAAGTATATGTAAGCACCCAAGATTTTTTTCTTCCAAAAATGATAAACATAGGGATCCCATAAGATATTCCTTTTATGTTAATTAAAAAAAGTGATAAATTATTGATTAGTTGTTAACTTATTTACTAATATACCCTTTTCAACTTTATAAATGGGTGGGAACTAGGAGAAACCAGTCCAACAACACATGTGGGGGACCATGCAGTGATTTCCCAAATCGCATCCCCAATGATTCAGGAGGTGGAGATCAAAATTTCATGGTGATTCTTGCCCACCTATCTCATTCAATTAACAATAAACTGAATAATGTGGAACACCTGACTTCACCCTAGAGGGATAAACTCATTATCGAGTGTTTTATGCAGAAACGACCACCGATGTTTTGTGGATCTTCCTATCCAATTGTTATGGAATAGTGGGTAAATTCAAGGGATAATATCTTTTGTATTCATCACTATAATGAGATGGAGAATGTAAATCTTATTGTTTATCACCTATATGGATAAACAGATCTATTGGGAGATTTTATTTAGAACACCAAGAAAAAGGATTAAATTTAAGATATTGAGTGGGAATACATTTATATAATGTTTAATAATAAGTATTTCTCTCTAACTATTCAAACAAATATAGAGACATTATTTATATGATAAAAAAGTATTGATAATATGTCAGATAATTCAAAACAAATTTCACAGGGATTTCAAGGTACACTTCGTGTTATATTATCTATAATGATTGAAAAATATATTGATTCTGTAGTGGTTTAAAAAAACCTTCAAAAGTATATAGATATTGAATAATTTGAGAGTTATGTAGATGATATTTTATGTTATCTCAATGTGGATATAGATTTTGGAGAATGGTTCCATGGATACAGTGACATAAAAATAAATAGAGAGTTTCAAGTTTTAGGATCTAATGACGATGTTGGAAAAAAAATCAACGATCCACATGTCAAAATTGTGGGAAGAGGCATCATGGGAACTAAATCAATGGGATGGGGAAATGGTTCTTGTGTGGGATAGAAGGTCACCAAGCTCATGAATGTCAAAAAAAATGAGGATGAAAGATAAAGTGGTGGAAGGAATAAGAGAACCAACCATGGTACAATGAAACAACTATAGGGATCAGTGACACTATGCACGCTAGTACACTAAGCCTTGAATTATCAAAGGTAATCAGCATCATCAACCACCAAGCACAAAGTATTTGAGAAAGTAATATGTAATAACTATTACTGAAGTGGAGAATGAAAATTAATTCTTACAGGTACACTTCATAGTCACTAATTAATGGATAAATTATTATTTGATTCTAGTTCTAAACATTTCATTATATCATACATGTTTTCTAGATCTATTTAATCATAGCCCCCAAACCTTGAATTTGAGATGTCATTAAAAACACTAATTGGTAAAAAAAATTACAACTGAAGTGTTGGAATCTTATCTTATTGGCGTATGTTGGATGATTTCTCTAGAAAATTGTGTTATACTACTATTGGATGAATTTGACGATATAATGAGGATAGATTAGATCTATTTATATAGTTCACATATCAATTGTTGAGAAAGGTAATATGTTTTCATGTTTCAAACCATCCCATTATTATCTAAAAATTCAAGGAAGATCATTAATCTATGTTTTAAATTAATTCTATGGTGTGGGTGTTGATTCCCTATGAATAAGCATATATCTCTCACATGGATGGGTCAAATTAAGATATCAAATGAATGGAAATTCCCATCACGAGGGAATACATAATTAAATTTCTTTTACAGTTATGAAGACTCTACTTGGATTTTGAGGTAGATTCCTCAATATAACTCATACCTAGAGCTACACCTATCTCAATGTGTCCCTATAATATGGCTCTTATCGAATTGGAGGTTTAAAATTAGCAACTGTAAGTGAATTTGGAAAAAGGGTTCATATGCCCTAGTTCATTACCATAGGGTGTGCTTGTTCCCTTTGACAAGAAGAATGAGGTATGACTACTGTGGGTTTCTTTTGTGATACCCTTCAAACTTATAATTGAACCTAAAATAATCATGTATTTGACGAATATATTCTTAAAAATTACCTCAAAAAAATTTTGGCAGTTTTTATCAATGATAATCTCATATACTCCTAGAGAAATGAGGAATATTAAGAATATTTAAGGCTCGTGTTGGTGACATTAACGAAGGGGAAGTTTTATGAAAATTTAGAATGTTTGACATTTTGAAGTAGAAATTAACATTATTGGGACATGTGATCTCAAGTGAGGGAATTTATGTAGACCCTTCTATGACAAAGGAGATTAAGGAATGTCCCTGACCCTCTAGTGTCACATAAATCCGGAGTTTTCTTATCTTAATAGGGTAGTATCGATGTTTTTTTAGAAATTCCTCATGATTGTCTAGCCCACTAACTAAGATAACATAGAAAGGGGTAATTTTTTTATGGATGGATGAATGTGAGAAAATCATTATGGAGCTAAAGATAAAGATTACCAATGCACATATAGTCATATTACTAGAAAGTGGAGAAGGTTTTGTGACATATAGTGATGATTTAAAGAAATCTTTGGTTGTGTGCTCATGAATAATGATAATGTTATAGCCTATGCCTCCTGGAATTTATAGATCCATGATAACAACTACCAGACGCATGATATAGAGCTAGAGGCTATGATTATTTGTTGGAAAATCTTATGGTACTAACTCTATGTGGAGATGTGTGGCATATATACCAATCACAATATCCTAATGTATATGTTCACACAAAAGGATCTAAACACGAATCCAAGTGGATTGTTATTTAATCAAGGACTATGATTTCTCGGTTAACTATCCTCCTGGAAAGGAAAAAAAGGTAGCTAATTTTCATAGCAAAAAATAACCATTTACTCTGTCCATGTTGTGGATACAGAATGCCACTATCTATATGGATATACAAAGGATGGATTTGGAAGTCAAAACAATAGGGAATACATCCTGAATTTTTTAAATTATTTCCCAACCATATATACAATAGAATATTTAGAAACACAGAGGGATGATAAAAAATTACAAAAAAATGTGAGTGTATAAAAATAAGGGAAGATAGAAGAGTTCCATATCAATGATGAAAATGTGATTCAGTTTGGAATGAGGCTTAGTGTGACTTCATCAAATGGTATAGATGAAGTGCTATTGGAAAATACACATATGTCAACATTCTTTATCCATCATTGGTGTACAAAGATGTACAATGATATTTGAGAACACTTCTGATGTGACAACATGAATAAGTATATTGTGGAATATATATCATGTTTCATGGTATGTCAGCATGTTAAATACAAGATAATTAAGTAATATTGGATGGTGCAACCATTTCCTATACTCATGTGGAAATGGGAGAATGTCACTATTGACTTTTCCTGGGTCTCCTGATGACACCCAATGAAAATAATCTTATGTGGGTTGTGGTGGACTGACTCACCAAGGCTTCCTACATTATTACTATTCTATAAGATCCCCCATTTAAAAAACTATCTATGATACATGGGAAAGAAGCGATGAGACTACATGGAGTTACACTCTTAATTGTCTCTGATTTTTATCTGAGGATTACATATAAATTCTAGAGGATTCTTAAACATTCTTTGAATACTGAAGTAAACTTTAGCATGACCTATCACCCACAAACTGATGGACAATCTAAAAAGAAGATTTAATCACTCGATGATATGATAAGATCCTTCTATTAAGAATTTAGACAATTATGGGATCATCATCTCCCATTGGATGAGGTATTATAAATTAAAAACGTCAACTCATGTATTTATATGGCTCCATATGAAGCTCTGTATGGAATTCAATGGGTAATTCCAACCAATTGGGATGAAGTTAGTGAAGGGTTTCTATTTTATCATGATCTTATGAATGAAATTATAGTGATTTTTCAACTGATCCACTAACATAGCCATGAATCTCAAAGTTCGAAAAATAGTTGTGTCGTCAACCATCGAATGGAATTGGAGGTCGACATTTTAGATAATGCATTCCTTTGAATATCACTATTAAATAGAGTCAAGTAGTTTGGAGTGAAATTGGAGCTAATCTTATGGTACATTGGCCAATTTAATATCGTTGATCATATATGATATAAGTTCTATCAGTATGGACTTCCACTAAATATGAATCAATTTTTTAATTTATTCTATGTACAAATCATGAGGAGATATATACCAAATAAATAACATATATTGAACTAAAAAGCGGTACAATTGGTAGACAATCTCTCTAATGGGAATTAGCTTGTAAAGATTATGGAGATTAGAGATAAGGTTAAAAGAAACAAGAAAAAACACCATGTAAATTTGTTATGGAGGAACCATAAGTATGAAGAAGAAATTTGGGGACCAAAGGAGGTGATTAACAAGACATACCCTCACCTGTTAATGTAAAATGCATTTTCAAGGGGAAAATTTTAAAAGCAGGGAAGACTGTAACAACACAATTTTTTTCAATATATTTCTCCCTTCATATAGTAGTTTCATAATAACATATAATCACTTATGGTCCATAATAAAATATTCATTAATGATGAATTAATTAAATATGAAGTATTTATAAAATATAAGGAACTTAGACCAAATATATAGAAATTTGACCTTAGGAATTGTAAAAAAAGCATTATTAATAAACAACTGGCCAAAAGAATTGTTTAATCACCCATGAAAGTATAAATAATATAGAGGGATCTTATAAAGGAAAATATTATTTAATTATATCATACTATTAGTTAGTGAATATTTTAAAAATTATTATTTAACAATGGGTATTTTAATATTACATAAATATTTAATTACCATTTAATGATTAAATTAATAATTTTATAAAAATTATTTTCATAAAATATATTCTTAAATTAATATTTTTCTTCTAATATAATTTTATGAGGCGTTATGTAATGTTTTAAACTCTTATAAAACTAGTTATAATTTAAAATTTTATATTTTCCAAGTAAATGATGATTTTAATTAAATAAATTAAATTACTCATATTTATAAAATTATATTCATGAAATGTATTTCTGATTTGAATTAAATACATTTCCAAATGGTTATAGTGATTTTTTGCAATTTTTCTAAAATACTACAATTTTTTATGAATAGTGAAATATGATAATTTACAATAATAGATAAATACAATATTTTAGAGTCTTATATGATTTAAGGATTATGTAAGACAAAATTATAAACATATCCTTAAATATTTTAAATTGTTTTGTTTTAATTCCCAAACTATTAATATCCATGATAAAAAATAGTAAACCAGTGATTAAAATAATAGTCAAACACCCTTCAACTCCACCATAAATACCACCCTTCACAGCATATTCTCCTCACAAATATCAGTGTCTGTGTAACGCCCCGAACCCAGTTACCCAAAGTCGGTGCATTATTACATAACATTGGCATGATCACAAAGGATCAAGTCTCGAAAGACCGATTAGTTTAGTAGTCTTGGAAACACTAGATATATTCATAAGTCTTACATTACATCATAAGGTAAAAAAAACTACAACAACATCTTGTCTTCATATCCCCTCATAATATCCCTGCAGGTCATTCATAAATTACTTCTTCATAATCCTGGGAAAATAAAACATTTAAAGGGGTGAGCTCATAAGCTCAGTAAGGATAACATTATAGCAGAAGCTTTCATAGATAAGCATAAACACTTAAGGCAATTTATAACTAAAACAAAAGCCTTTTAAACTTGAATTTCAGCATAAAATGGCAAAGGTAAAATGAAATAATTCCATTCACTTACTCACATGGATATTATACTAGTCGAATGATCACATGCAATATCAATAACCACTTTTATAATGATGGAATGCATAATGCCAGACTATCATAACCACATAGACAAGGCCTTGTGCCAAGACTACAAATAAGATTTTGCCAAGGCCTGGTGACATGACACTAGTTTGTCTCATGAGACCTACCGATGCATCGATGAGCGATAGCGGGCTCCACCCGTCACTTATTAAGTCCAATGCATTCCTCATATGAACAGGTTTAAACATAACATAAACATTCTTATTAAAACTACCATACTAAATGTCAATACTTTTACCACAAACCATGAATGGTATAAAAATAGCACATCCACAATAAAACATAACTCATTCAATACAATATGGAAGATTTTATTGTATCACATTAACCTCAATCAAGAATAATGAAGGATGTTGACATAGATGAAAATAATCATCAATACTATTTGAGAGAAATATCCCCCTTCTCTTGAAATCATTTAAAAGTCACACTATTTTTCAAGAATCCATTTAAAAATAGATTTTTGAATCAAAGTGTCACATACCACTTTGAAACTTTTTAAAAGGAGTTTTAATTTTAAAACTTTAATGCCCATATAAATAAATCCTTAAAACCATTTTTTAAAACATGGACATTAATGATCAAGATTTAGAATAATAAGTCTTTAAAATATTTAAAAATAGTATTTTAGTTAGAGTTTCTAACCAAAAGAGAGACACTTGAATACAAACAATTGAGGTAATAAAAACATTGTAATATCATGAGAATAAAGGGATTCATGATATACTATGTCAAAGTACATTATATACACCACATAAAAGTGATTTGGTGTATATCAACAAAGAAGTCTCAATGGAATGTAAATTGAGATGAAATCTCTCATAAAGGCCGTACCCTTAGAATAAGGATAAATCAACGACATAGTTATGTGTGAAAAATATAAATACACTAAATATGATTGGATATTCAGTGTAAAAAAATCAAAGTACATTCACACATAATCTTGTAAAAACAACACCAATGAATTGGATGTTTAACTCAACAAATGGAGAATGAGTTAAAATTACTCTTATCAAATTCATATCGATGACTTGAGAAATTATCAATGGAGTGATTATGTGTATCAAAAGTATATACACAGAAACGGGGAGTTGAAATTATGACATAAGAGAATGAATAGTGATTCCACACATAATCTCGGAGTAAAATAATCAATGGAGTTTGCGTAAAGACAAATAAATGGAAATTGGAATTTCAAATTCCCTTATCGATTTGATAACTTATGAAACATGAACCCATGAGAGAAGGATAACACAATGATGATGTAAATATACATTAATTAAACTATATTACACAATTAATACAAACATGGGCAGCACACACACCACATGCAATAAATAAGTGGTGAATAATGGAATTCTCACGAAATTAAGAGTGAGATAAGAAACTCCTTACCACGTTAATCAACTGAGTCGTATGGCCAAAAGTTAATAACCACCAAATTATTTATAGAATAACATGAATATAAAGAGAATCATGATAATATATATCAAATGGAAGTACACAATACACCACTTTCAATAATTTAGTGGCGAACAATGGAAATCTCACAGAATTGAATGTGAGATAAGAAAATCCCTTACTTTGTACTTTTTCCTTGGTCGACAGTAGGTTAAACTCCTGTATAATGGTGAAATAATTGTTATTTAATTATACAAGAATCATTTACTTTAATATGATATCATATATGATCTTTTAACATTGATTTGTTAATAACATCTTAGAAATATCGTCATTTCGGGTGTTAACGGGTTCATTTTACTTTATATTCTTTGTTATGTGAGCCATATTCTTTATTAATGGGATGTATATTATTCATATCCATAATGATATCAAGTCCTTAGATACTATTTTTAAATCATCAAATTATAATTATATTTGAATGGATATGATGGAGAATGAATCTCATCGCGTTCGTGGAGACGGTAGTCCGTACGTACGCACGAGCGACAATATCATTATTTTGATATTAAAATAATATATAATTGGATGGTATATTTTATACAGAATCATTATCATGTTATATTTATTATTTACATGGGTTACACATCAATATTATACCCATCCAAATAATAATATATTGAATAACAATTACATCACGACGTGGAGACGGTAAGCCGTACGTACGCACATGTGGTGGCATGTTATTCAAAGGGTGGATAGAATACTGAATATGGTGGTACCATAATTATAATAACATCACAGCATATATATGATACTGGCGTTATTATTTTATAATGGTAATAACAAATAAAGAAGAAGTGGAAGAAGAAAGGAACTTGGAAAAGGGTGGTGAAAACATTACCTCTTCTTCGGGTTCTTCTTTTTGATTTGATAAAAAGGGCTCCTTAGGATGGATTTATGATCAAACTAAGACATATAGGTTGTAGTGAGGGAAGTTGGGAGAGTATTTTGGCAGGGTTTGGCCGAACCAAAATTCTTTTAAGGTGTGAAGAAATGAGAAGGAGGAGTGCCCTTTTATAAGAGGGGTGAGGGGCACCTTTGGAAAAGCTAGAAATATTAATTTATAATAAATTCATATTAGGTTTATAATGGCTCCAAAGTTGATTATTCAAAGGTTAAGGTAGGTATAGGTCGAAAAAAATTCATCCAATAGAATTTATACAGGTTTGGGTCACTATATTAACCTTATCTTTTAGTTTTAACTCTTAGTTAATTAGTTTGACATTTACCATGTCACTTTGTATTTTTATATAATATAGTTAATAAAATTACTATATACATCCAATAGACCCCCAAGTGGTCCATTAATGATATAAATATCATGAGATAAGTCTCTTGGCCTAACCTTATAATTTTATGAATTTAATATCAATTAATAATATAATATTTGTTTTAAAAACTCTTTTATGTCAATTTTGAAACTATTCAATAGTTGATTTTTTTGAAACACATAAAATAATGATTACTTCAAAAAAAGTTAATTAAATCAATCCTAATATGTCATAGTAACCTATAAAATTAGTTTAATTCAACAAAAGTCTCAAATTATATTTATTTGGGTATTTATAATATCAATTATTCTAATGTTTCACTATTATGGTAATTACTGCATCACCATTGTGTCATAAATAAATAAACTTATTTAATGTCTAAAAATTATAAATAAAATATCATTATGTAGGAAATCTTTTTAGCTTTCAAATTAATATTTATAGTCTAAAATCCAACATATATAACCCTATTTAACAATTGTTATTTTAAAATATATATGCTTGTGTCATTTTTGTATTTATTTTAACTTAATTAAAATAAAGTGTCATTATCACTTACAAGTGGATCCATGGGGTCCCAAAATCGACCCCAAGATACTCATGGTCGACCATGGTATTAACCAATAGGGTTAAGACACGTTTTAGGGTAATTTAGTATTATTATAATATTATTTTTTAACCCTTGTTTACCGGATTTACCCTTTAACCATGGTAAATAAAATATTTACCGAAGTAATTATCCAAAATGTATAAAAATAAAAGTTACCTATTTACACAATTTGAACATCCTGATTCCAAATATGGATTCCATTTTTCTAAATTCAAAACACAGAAGTGGCAGAAATTAATTTAAAATTAATTCCCGTTGTTAAAATAAAAAGCGTGTTTTTAAGAGATAATAACTATCAAAAGATTGGCACTTGTTTATGTCTGGTTTAAATGTGAAATTATGTTTAATGACCCATATTGTATTACATGGTAAAAATATATTCTAAATATACTTTATAACCACTCAAATTCATAATTTATCACTATTAATTATTTTGATTAAAAAAGTTGTTTTTAATTAAAATTTAGTAATTTTCACTATTCATCAAAATATGAAATTTATCCGAAAAGTACCAAAATTTCACCCTAGGATAATTTCGATATTACGAATCCAAAAATGAAGTCCATTTTGAGAGATAGAATTTATAAAATTTCAAAAATTAGGTATTACTATTTATAACGGCAAGTTTGATTCGTTGTGGTGTGTTAAAATCTCGAAGTTACGTACAATGCACACCATTGCATTATTCGAAGGGAAACGTACCGTGGAAGCATGGGGTGTTACATTCTCCCCTACTTCAATAAATTGCGTCCTCACAATTTTTAAAATTGTGCTTGGGAATATAAAGGAAAGTCCCACATCGGAAAAAGAGTCAATAAAACTATCACTTTAAAAGAAAGAAAGAGAGGTATAAAGGTCATCCAAGATAACCCATACTCGGATTCCATATAGGAAAACATGGATATGGATGATAAACCAAGTGTCATGTTCTGATGGAGAGGGATAGAAATCATGATCAGGAAAAATTTAACAATAAGAAAACCACAAACTTGTGTTGGAAAAAACGGCTATTAGTCTCCTAGTAGGAAAGTAAACGGACAACATTTTTTTTGTTTTAAGTTACATTACAGAAGGAAGAGGAATTTATTTATGATATTGACTAAGAACATAAAGAGATATACTTACTTTTTAAGTAGAGTTTCATTCTATAATAAATTTCCACCACTAACTCAATTTTTTTAAACGATGAGTATTCAAGAAGACTTGGTCACACTAGAAGAGCTAGAATAAACTTCTATAGAATCACATGATCCATGCAGGATAAACTATATATTTACATTGTCTTTGAAGATTAATCAAAACCAAAATGGTTAGTGCAAGATCTAATGATCCCCCAAAAGGATATTCCTTGATATAAATATGCACTAATCGTAATTTCTATAATTAAACCAACAATACCCCAAAGTTAAATAAATACCATTCAATAATCAATTGTCCTTAGAATCCTTCAATATAATCCAAACTAATATTGAAACCCAAAACATAGAATAATTTGATTATGTAGTCTCCCATGTTAAATTGTATCTCCAAATGACAACAAATACTCTTAAATTCACATACTTAAAAGTAATTAACCTCATCACATATTCTCTGTTATAGGTTAATCATTTCCATAAATAACCCAAATCACTATAAATCCACAATAAAAAACGTAGATAAAAATCTACCATTACTCCAAAAATGAAACCCCATTGTATTCTATTTTCCTTGGGCATATAGTGTTCCCAACAAAGCGAACATCTTCCAAAATAACATTTATCACTTAATCACCAAATCATTTTCCTATACCAAGGGTATTCATTTGATAAGACATAAGAACCCAAATCAACTTATTATTTATCAATAAAATCATTTAACTAAAAAAAATAGTCACACTAACCAGGGACTTCACGTAGTCCAGTGGTAGGCGATAAATCCCAATATCACTTTGGTTGTGGGTTCGATTCCCACAGCTTTTTCCGACGCGACGGGTTGTCACACGTTCTACGTGTTGTCCTTTTTCAAAAACTATATTTTATAATATTACCAAAATGAGATAAATTCTTCAAAATAACATAATTTAACCTCAAATGTTATATCATACCTTGCATTTTCATCCCAAATTATAATAACTTATAATTCTCTCAAACCCCAATGATCATATAAAACCAAATGGTTATTTATACCTATATCTACAAGAGAAGAGACAATTATTCCTCAAATATCATTCTCACATGGAAAACTGCGGGGTTACAAATACAAGAGAAAATTATTCCAAAGTAAACCCATCAACAAGGAACGCTAATACTTTTTAAACATTTCTCCAACCATTTATTTCCATATAGCTTCTTCTTTGACCAAGAAAACATCCTATAGAATAGGAAATTCACTCGGGTAATGTCCAGGTCCCCTACATTTACGACAAATGGCTGTAAATGGACTCTTAGGACCATTTTTATCTTTTTCCATAGTACTCTTCATTTTTCTTCTGCAATTCTTCACTTTATGTCCTTCCTTCCCGCACGTAAAGCATTTCGTTATCCCATTGAGACAATTTCCTGGGTGTCTCCTTCCACATTTCCTGCATGATGAAAATTGAGGGTTCCTTTCTCCATGGTCTCCATTGCTGGAGCTCTTATCATTCATCACCTTTCTCTTCCTTGTTGAGTCTGGGAGTTGGTTAATATATATGTTGTTGATCATATTTTTGGAAAACTGATTTGGCATAAAGATGATATCTTTTACGCCTATCAACATTCCATTTTGTAGCTCATTTCCACCACCATTCCCACCTCGTACATCATTCTCAAAGTCACTATGACTTCCTTGGAATCCATCCATTGACTAAAACAAGAAAGCATTGTGTGAGTAACAGTAGTTGTAAAATCATTTAGAGATTAACATATCACCATATTCTCAATTTGAAACATATTAGGATTAACCAAGGTCATTTACTCTCATCTTATATATATATTACTTTAAATTGGTTTGTAAAGAAAATGTAAATTATCCTAAGCATATCCCCCGGGAGTGTCGTAACCAAGAGTGCAGTAAGGCCCGTTGTCGTGCACTAGTTCCCATTTGAGTCTAGCTCAAAGCGGTGTTTTCGGGTTTTACCCCTAGGTACATCTGTGCCAGAGCCGCCTCTACCTGCTCGTATCCAGACATGGATGTATTTCTCGGAAAACTCACAAAATATCTACAATACCAAAATTCTAGGAAGTTCTTCTATACTAATCCTCAAAGTTCATCTTAGGTCTACGTGCTCTAATCAGAGTTTATCTAAATCTAGCTTCCAAGGTTTGTACTAAACCTCCTCTGATACCAACTGTAACGCCCCGACCCCAGTTACCCAAAGTCGGTGCATTATTACATAACATTGGCATGATCACAAAGGATCAAGTCTCGAAAGACCGATTAGTTTAGTAGTATTGGAAACACTAGATATATTCATAAGTCTTACATTACATCATAAGGTAAAAAAAACTACAACAACATCTTGTCTTCATATCCCCTCATAATATCCCTGCAGGTCATTCATAAATTACTTCTTCATAATCCTGGGAAAATAAAACATTGAAAGGGGTGAGCTCAGATGCTCATTAAGGATAAAATTATAGGATAAGCTTTCATAGATAAGCATAAACACTTAAGGCAATTTGTAACTAAACCAAAGCCTTTTAAACATGAACTTAAGCATAAAATGGAAAAGGTAAAATGAAATAATGCCATTTACTTACTCACATGGATATTATACTAGTCGAATGATCACATGCAATATCAATAACCACTTTTATAATGATGGAATGCATAATGCCAGACTATCATAACCACATAGCCAAGGCCTCGTGCCAAGACTACAAATAAGATTTTGCCAAGGCCTTGTGCCAAGACACTAGTTTGTCTCATGAGACCTACCGATGCATCGAGGAGCTATAGCGGGCTCCACCTGTCACTTATTAAGTCCAATGCATTCCTCATATGAACAAGTTTAAACATAACATAAACATTGGTATTAAAACTAGCATACGAAATGTCAATACTTTTACCACAAACCATGAATGGTATAAAAATAGCACATCTACAATCAAACATAACTCATTCAATACAATATGGAAGATTGTATTGTATCACATTAACCTCAATCAAGAATAATAAAGGATGTTTACATAGATGAAAATAATCATCAAAACTATTTGAGAGAAATATCCCCCTTTTCTTGAAATCATTTAAAAGTCACACTATTTGTCAAGAATCCATTTAAAAATAGATTTTTGAATCAAAGTGTCCCATACCACTTTGAAACTTTTTAAAAGGAGTTTTAATTTTAAAACATTAATTCCCATATAAATAAATCCTTAAAACCATTTTTTAAGACATGGACATTAATGAGAATGATTTAGAATAATAAGTCTTTAAAACATTTAAAAATGGTATTTTAGTTAGAGTTTCTAACCAAAAGAGAGACACTTGAATACAAACAATTGAGGTAATCAAAACATTGTAATATCATGAGAATAAAGGGATTCATGATATACTATGTCAAAGTACATTATATACACCACATAAAAGTGATTTGGTGTATATCAACAAAGAAGTCTCAATGGAATGTAAATTGAGATGAAATCTCTCATAAAGGCCATACCCTTAGAATAAGGATAAATCAACAACATAGTTATGTGTGAAAAATATAAATACACTAAATATGATTGGATATTCAGTGTAAAACAATCAAAGTACATTCACACATAATCTTGTAAAAACAACACCAATGAATTGGATGTTTAACTCAACAAATGGAGAATGAGTTAAAATTACTCTTATCTAATTCATATCGATGACTTGAGAAATTATAAATGGAGTGATTATGTGTATCAAAAGTATATCCATAGAAAAGGGGAGTGGAAATTATGACATAAGAAAATGAATAGTGATTCCACACATAATCTTGGAGTAAAATAATCAATGGAGTTTGCGTAAAGCTGAATAAATGGAAATTGGAATTTCAAATTCCCTTATCGATTTGATAACTTATGAAACATGAACCCATGAAAGAAGGATAACAAAATGATGATGTAAATATACATGAATTAAAGTACATTACACAATGAATACAAACATGGGCAGCACACAAACCACATGCAATAAATAAGTGGTGAATAATGGAATTCTCACGAAATTATGAGTGAGATAAGAAACTCCTTACCACGTTAATCAACTGAGTCGTATGGACAAAAGTTAATAACCACCAAATGATTTACAGAATAACATGAATATAAAGAGAATAATGATAATATATATCAAATGGCAGTACACAATACACCACTTTCAATAATTTAGTGGCGAACAATGGAAATCTCACGGAATTGAAAGTGAGATAAGAAAATCCCTTACTTTGTACTTTTTCCTTGGTCGACCGTAGGTTAAACTACTGTATAATGGTGAAATAGTTTTTATTGAATTATACAAGAATCATTTACTTTAATATGATATCATATATGATCTTTTAACATTGATTTGTTAATAATATCTTAGAATTATCGTCATTTCGGGTGTTAACGGGTTCATTTTACTTTATATTTTTTGTTATGTGAGCCATATTCTTTATTAATGGGATGTATATTATTCATATCGATAATGATATCAAGTCCTTAGATACTATTTTTAAATCTTCAAATTATAATTATACTTGAATGGATATGATGGAGAATGAATCTCATCGCGTTCGTGGAGACGGTAGTCCGTACGTACGCACGAGCGACAATATCATTATTTTGATACTAAAATAATATATCATTGGATGGTATATTTTATACAGAATCATTATCATGTTATATTTATTATTTACATGGTTTACACATCATTATTATACCCATCCAAATAATAATATATTGAATAACAATTACACCACGACGTGGAGACGGTAAGCCGTACGTACGCACGTGTGGTGGAATGTTATTCAAAGGGTGGATAGAATAATGAATATGGTGGTACCATAATTATAATAACATCACAACATATATATTATAATGGAGTTATTATTAGAAGAAGTGGAAGAAGAAAGGAACTTGGAAAAGGGTGGTGAAAACATTACCTCTTCTTCGGGTTCTTCCTTTTGATTTGATCAAAAGGGCTCCTTAGGATGGCTTTCTGATCAAAATAAGGCATATAGGTTGTAGTGAGGGAAGTTGAAAGAGTATTTGGGCAGTGTTTGGCCGAACCAAAATGCTTTTAAGGTGTGAATAAATGAGAAGGAGGAGTGCCCTTTTATAAGAGGGGTGAGGGGTACCTTTGGAAAAGTTAGAAATATTAATTTATAATAAATTCATATTCGGTTTATAATGGCTCTAAAGTTGATTATTCAAAGGTTAATGTGGGTATAGGTCGAAAACCATTCATTCAATAGAATTTAGACAGGTTTGAGTCACTATATTAACCTTATCTTTTAGTTTTAACTCTTAGTTAATTAGTTTGACATTTACCATGTCAATTTGTATTTTTATATAATATAGTTAATAAACTAACTATATACATACAAGAGACCCACAATTGGTCCATTAATGATATAAATATCATTATATAAGTCTCTTGGCCGAAACTTAGATTTTTAGGAATTTAATATCAATTAATAATATAATATTTGTTTTAAAAACTCTTTTATGTCAATTTTGACACTATTCAATAGTTGATTTTTGTGAAACACAGAACAGAATGATTACTTAGATCAAAGTTAATTACATCAATAATAATATGTCATAGTAACCTAGAAAATTAGTGTAATTCAACAAAAGTCTCAAATTATATTTATTTGGGTATTTATAATACCAATTATTCTAATGTTTCACTATTATGGTAATTACTGCATCACCATTGTGTCATAAATAAATTAACTTATTTAACGTCTATAAATTATAAATAAAATATCATTATGTAGGAAATCTTTTTATATTTAAAATTAATATTTATAGTCTAAAATACAACATATATAACCCTATGTAACAATTTTTTTGCTAAAAGATATATGCTTGTGTCATTTTTGTATTTATTTTAACTTAATTAAAATAAAGTGTCATTATCACTTAAAAGTGGATCCATGGGGTCCCAAAATCGACCCCAAGATACCCATGATCGACCATGTATTAACCAATAGGGTTAAGACACGTTTTAGGGTAATTTAGTATTATTATAATATTATTTTTTAACCCTTGTTTACCGGATTTACCCTTTAACCATGGTAAATAAAATATTTACCGAAGTAATTATCCAAAATGTCTAAAAATAAAAGTTACCTATTTACACAATTTGAACATCCTGATTCCAAATATGGAATCTATTTTTCTAAATTCAAAACACAGAAGTGGCAGAAATTAATTTAAAATTAATTCCCGTTGTTAAAAAAAAAGCGTGTTTTTAAGAGATAATAACTATCAAAAGATTGGCACTTGTTTATGTCTGGTTTAAATGTGAAATTATGTTCAATGACCCATATTTTATTACATGGTAAAAATATATTCTAAATATACTTTAAAACCACTCAAATTCATAATTTATCACTATTAATTATTTTGATTAAAAAAGTTGTTTTTAATTAAAATTTAGTAATTTTCACTATTCATCAAAATATGAAATTTATCCGAAAAGTACCAAAATTTCACCCTAGGATAATTTCGATATTCCAAATCCAAAAATAAATCCCATTTTGAGAGATATAATTTATAAAATTTCAAAAATTAGGTATTACTATTTATAACGGCTAGTTTGATTCGTTGTGGTGCGTTAAAATCTCGAAGTTGCGTACAATGCGCACCATTGCATTATTCGAAGGGAAACGTACCGTGGAAGCATGGGGTGTTACAGTTTGACTCATGAATAAATTATTCCCAATACTCTTACCTTGTATTTACCCATGTCTATTATCACTTGGTCTCATCATAAGACCAAGAATAGGTTCTTTGAGGAGGATCTTAACAGAAGTATTCAAGAGGTAAATCCTCTCTCTCATTCATTTAATATTATTTCAGTTACATTTATTTCATTATTCCTTCCTCAAATAAATTCATAAAAATGACATGATAACTCTTCTACCTTACATATATTGTAATTATATCATGTTAGTGGATGATCCATCATTAAGGTCATATATCGTTATATCTCTCTCTTGTTAAAAAAATGAAATTGTCTCTCATGATGTGTCAATTTAAAGACATCATGGGTGATGTACATAAATTTTCAATAATTATTTATGGGATGTAATTTAAAAACATTATAATTGTTTAAATACATTTTAAATTCTATGTTAGAACCCTATTTATGTTCTGTAATTGGCTAATACATATAATATGAAATGATAAAACAAAACAAGTTTGTTGTGATCAAAAGCCACAATAGTTAACCAAAATAGATCATTCTTAACATGTATCTAATGATTAATACTCACAACATATAAAAATTTTATTTATAATCACATTTAATATTTTTTTTTATTATTAATAATATATAATCACAATTATGGATATTTATCCTCACATTACAAGAACATTCATTCATGTATACAAGTGAACCGATCGAGGAAACCATGAAAATAGATGCTCCCACATAATGAAATTAAACACTATAACTCATATGAAAGATCATAAATAAAATAAATAAAACAAAAATTAATTGAATTAATATATGAAAGGTTATGGATTTATTAATTCATGAACCTAATCTAATTATATTGGATATTAGAGTGAAAAAATAATTTAGACACAAGGTAAGGGTAATTCGAGAACCCAACTCTCTTTCCTTTGGGTTTCCATCTTTAAAACCATTTTCATTATTTTTATTCCATAAAAATAATTTATTCATAATTATATTATCTTTTTATGGATATTAATTTTTATACATGAGTTTATTAAAAATCAATGTTTTCAAAAAAAAACTCTTCTATAAAAAAACACCTTTTACTTATTATGATTGTTTCATCTTCACTAAAAATTGATGATTCATATATCAAGTATGGTATAACATAATATATTTGGTAATCAATTATTATGAATTTATGTTTATGAAATGTAAACCATTCCTTTCCATGGATTATTTTATTTCCATGTTTTATTTATGTTCTATGTGGCCCGCATGGTAATGTAACTTTTTTGATGTAATGGGTATGCCGAGAATTATTTAACAATATAATGCGATTGGTAATGTGATTTATCTCATAAAGAAAGTAAAATATGCATTAACATTATGTCATATTTGTTAAAAACTATCTATTTTAGTTGATCAATAAGAAATTCTAGTTCATTTTTATGAATTACCATATTCAATGCCTTTTGGTAATGCTTCCTCTCGTGATTATAAGCCTATGATGTGATGATAATGATTATTATAACCCCATATAATATTATATAATTTTTATCTATCCTCTTACAATGATTTTATCTCACCCCTATATGATGTATATCCTCAAGTGATTACTTGTTCTAAGGAAAAATCAAGTGTCAATATGAACCTAGAGAAATATGAATTAAATAAATGTTTATGGATAATTTTGTAAATGTTATGTACGATCCTATTTTCCAATGATACTAAACACTTTTATTATATTCAATTAATTATTTTATCTTTTTTATCATTAAATAGATGTAATAGAAAATTAATAAAAGCAGGTTCATTATAGAATACTTTTGAGGATTCATTTGATGTATTCAAGGGTAATTGGTACTACACATAATCATCCACAAGATATAAGAACCTGAAATCCAAGAAACAATTCCTACATAAAATATAATATCTAACAAATAATTATAAATAAACATGAAAAAATAAATACAAGAGTCAAAATACACTAAATTGGAAAAGATACATTTCTCAATCACCCATGGTAACGTACGACCTATCTTGAAGATATATGGTCATGAACTCAAGCACAACCTACAACTTAATACCCAAATTCCTATCTTTAGTATACCAAGACATCATAATATCAATACCAATAATTAAAATAAGAAATCATCTCTCGGATAACAATTATTCATGAACCATCTTGGGTTACCCAACTACATGAATCCCAAAACAATATTGATGCCACCTGAATGACGTTGTTGACCACCCTGGGCTCATGAAAAGAACATGGAAACCATGATCTGACATTGGGATTTATTTTTTCATATCAAATCATAAAAAATAGATATGATTAAATAATATTCATATTTTATCATACATGTTCATCATGGGAATGATGCATAGGTTAGACAAAATAGGTTTCCAATAACAATAATGACAAAGAAAATAACAAATCACTGAAAGAACCCAAAATCCATGTTACAAGTATTCACATTCAAACTCCCCAAACCTGATAATGAAACAACCATACATCACCATGTATTGAATTTTTGTTATCATCATTAGACTAAACTAGATATATATACATTCAATATGAAATGTGTTAGAAAGTTATGGCTCATATAATTTCACCAAGTGTTTCATAACCAAAATCAATAATATTAACCAAATATGATAAAAAAAATAAATGAAAGTAATGTGATACCATTTACACAAGTTAATATGAAATATTGAAAATAAAAAATTTACACATTTTTAAACTCATATAAATTTCCTAGTTCTCAAATAATTTACATAGCATACCACACTCCAATTAGAATGATAATAAATATAAAAAATACAATTTTTCACATTATTTTTATGTTATTACGGGTAGTATTTCAATTTCCCTGATCAATAATCCACAATGTGAATTGATCACAATGATAGAGTAGGTCTAGGTGGTAAGATTTCATAATAGATAGTGGATCCTTTCCATAAATTTGGTAACATGGTCCATAATGTACCCTAGTAAAATAATCTTTGGTGGTTAGAGTTTATCCTTGAGGATGGCTCCCTATATCAACATTGATGTCATACAAATATAACATATTAAAATAATTCAATGTGTATTATTTCTATGAAAATATAAATAAATGTATCTAAAATAAATAATGATATCAATAATAAGGAATGAATAGATTTTGATAAATTATACTAAACCACCACATTTCATCAATAATTCCATTAAAACCATATCAAAATACTTATTAAATATAAATACACACACCATGATTTCCAAGTATATTAAAAAAAATAATATAGAATGGGAAAAAATGGTTTTTAGAACAAACATAATTCATTAAAAAACTTACCATAAAAAACATGGTAAAAAACCCCCATTTGGTAACCACATTCCCAGAAAAATAATTTATCCTAGGAATCTAGGAGGGACAATAAATGAATAATTTCTAATTAATAATCTATAAATTATATCTTTATAGAAAAAATGAAAGAAAATGAATCACTTACAACTAAAATTCCAATGAAATGCAATTATAGGGCTGCAAATAATAAAAATGTGTCCTAAATTCCCTGATTTACCTAAAAATAATATAATTAGAAACCCATATTCAAAAAATACCAATATCTTTCATGATTACTCTTTAATTATAAAAAATATTGATATAGTAAAAATTTATCCATGACAATAAATTTATATTTACCTAACATGAAAGGTTTATAATAGTGATCTAAAATTAAATCTTCCAAAGCTCTATGATTGGAGAGATAGTGATCTACCAAAAGAGTTTTCTTGTTTTAATCGATCATATTTAGATCATTGAGTAGAATTATGAAATTAAATAGACCTTTTGGGAGTATATAAGTTGTTAATATCCTTCTTTATCATACCTAGATTGGTTCCACTAATAGGCTGGTGGATAATATAGTGATAAGTTGGAATCTTTCTAACATAGCTATGAGTTGGTAGAGGCCCACCGAGTAGCTGGTATATAATAAAAAATGTTTTACCCACTACCAACATCATCGGCTACATGTTTTCCCTTACTAGTGATCTAGTTTATCTCTTTTAGCTTCATTAGGTTTTGTTTTAAGTCCACAGATCCTATACTCATATAGACACATGTATGAACCCTCTAATAATACTATAAATATATAAAAGAAATTATATATTATAGATAACAGATAATAAAAATAGGAGCAAAAATTAGTTCCTAAATACAAAGTAAATATTTCATAGGGGATGATGGGTTCTCCATTAATTTAATTTCCCATGTACGGGATTATTTTTATGTTAATCTAGGATGTGTCATATATCAGTTTAGATGTTCCCGTAAAGGGCTCCTGACCTAGGTTTTTGCTCTCGCCGTCACCGCTCCTTCACTACAGAAGATACAAAGTTTCTCCTCACGATCGGTGGGTTTGTGGAGGATCTCCACGGTCGTGGTGTCATGCGGATTTTTGGTCTTCTCTTTGTTGTGGAGTTTCACTATGGGTTTCAGTGGTTGTTGGTTCAGATCTACAGGTGTAAGACTGGTCTGCGTCGACGACATACTCTTTGGAGCTCTCCTGGTGTTGTTCTTGGATTCTCGATGTTGTCCTGTGGTGATCTTTTTTCAATGTTGGGGGGTCGTGCTCGTTTTTCTACGGCTGGTGGGGTTCCTCCACTTCTCCAGTGAGTTTGATGGTGTTTTGTTGTGTCTGATGTGGTCGTTTGTTTTGGTGGCGGCGAGATCTTCCAGGACAAGGTGATGCTGTGGTGTTATTTCTTTCACGGATTGATTTGGTTTTTGGTGAAATTTATTTTGATCTCTTTAATTTTTTGCTATTCTTGATGGTTGTTGGGGTGGAGGTTTTGTTGTTTTATCACAGAGGTTTGTTCCTCCGATGGTGATGGTCTTTTTTATCACCTGCGAAGCTCTCCAGTGAAGACGATGATGGTTGCCGGTGAAGACAATGATGGGAGTCGGCGAACCTTGCCGGTGTACTGATGAATGTGGGTTTGTCAGTCACCTAGGGGGCATTTCTCGAGGCTGATGATGCATTTGCAGGTGTTCCCGGGTTTCGAGGCCGGCGCATGGGTTCGGCTGGTGGTGCGCGGTTTGAGGTCCTGTCGCGTCTTATACGGTGGCAGGTGCATGGATCATGGGCGTATCTCGCTAATTTGGGTTTTTGAATTTCGATATTTCGAAATTTGAAAGTATTGGAATTTGAATGTAATGGATTCTTGGTCGTGGTGTCATGGAGGCATGTTGTTTTGTAATGGGTATAGGCAACCCAGAAACGGGCTATTTGAAAATGGAAAAAAATGACTAGCAGTCCATATATCAGATTAGTTTGTTTCATGATGTAGAAAAACGAACTATTATCTATTTGTTCTAGGTAATTATGTCTCCAAAATCACATCTATTATTCTCATGATATTGATTTAGAGGTGGTGTATTTTTTTATAAAGTTTATGTGACAATATCTTATTTGTGAGTAATTTTTAGTATGTACAAAATAAAAGATCCTAATGTATATTCTTTGAAGATGATATTTAAATCTTTGATAATAGATATGGATATAGTTTATTTGGGAATATGGTTTTGAGATCTATAATACCCTAATAAGGGCAATGAATTTTCCTAGGCACTTAGAATAAATATAAGGGGATAATTTGTTAGGGAATTTGTAGACTCATAGAGAAGGATGAAGAATATTATGGTGATGCATAAAGATATAGATAAGGCTAGTTCCAGAGGTGTTTCTAAAGGAAATAAAATTTTCATTGATGCAATCAGTGGAGAATTCTTGGTGGGGAAACATGGAGGTAATGTTGATACAAGATCATGTTATTGATGATGATTCTCTAGATGGATTGTCTAGGGATGACTATATATAGATTATGTTTAATGGGAGCATATTAATTCTTTCATTTTTGTGTGAGAATGTTATTCTCAACTTCCATTTCTCAGATGTGTTATTATATCATTTATTTTCTATTAAGTTTCTCAAAGGATTATATTTGATATATTTTATTTTTTTTAGAAATAATAATTGATGTCATCTAGGAAATGGATGAGGTGGTATATACATTAGTATAAAAAATGATGTATTACAGGTTTCCAAATAAGGTAAAGGTCATTCTATAGTATTGGATTAAATGGGTATGAAAAGGATAACCTATTTTAGTCTACACCCTTTGTGGATGGCCTTATGGTGAACATTTGGTTCACTAATGCAAATGGGATCATCCCACTATGGCTAAAGTGTATGACATGGTATGTCAATTTCACAACATGTATACTATGATCTATGATAAAAACATAATATTTTTTTCACATGTACATGAATTCATGGGTTATTTTAAATATTTATATGAGAAATGGGGATTCCCCAAATAGATATTGGGAACCGAAGGAATTCAAGTAAAATAGGATCCCATTTGGATGAATTATAATTTTGGATGTCCAAAATGGAATTCCCATCCTCATTATAGTGTTTAGAAGAATATTCATTTAAAATGATGTTATTTATGAGTAAATTAACATATGTAGGACAACACACCCTTGGTGGTCAACATGTTTAGTGAAAAACAACCAAGCATTTTTTTCAAGGCATTAGTAAAGGTAATTTTTCGTTGTGACACATTAAAATTCATTGAATTAATTATATAGATGATTAAATGAATATTAATTTGACCTATAATAATTATCATAAGTGATAGGTCATGATGATAGTATTAATTATACAACCATAAAGCATTCATTTTGGTTTATTAAATATAGTTTTATTCCTCACATTGTGAAGAGAATAAAGGGCAGAGAGAAGTTATGTTATAGTATATAAGAATCTACTATGAAAATAAATATCATTTAATTTATAGAGGAGTAATGGGTGTGTTTTAAGCCCACCATGATACTAAAATGTGTCTATTTATTGGGTGTGGGGCCTCTATATTTGATTAAGGGGGATCAAAAAGAGAAATAGGAGAAAGAGTTAATAGAGTGAAGAAGTTACTTTGTACAAAAGAACATTGAGATAGAAAAGATTACACACTATATCATGGATAAGAAATTTTTGAGATACACTATTGTGTGGATTGAGAACCGTGATCTAATTTAATAGTTTATGTAATAATGGAGACAATAATAAAAGGAAAATACCAAACAATAAATCACATGTTCGACTCTAAATGATCTAATCATGAAAAATCTTGAAAAGTGTTATCAGAGGGTGGTCACCACTTAAAATCCATGAGTTTGTATTTTTTAAAGAAGAATCATAATTTTAGGAACATAATACAATTTATACTATTTTATGGAATTAAATATCACATTTATATGATATATATTTTCATTTAACTCATTTTATTAGCCTAGTGGTATGCAATGCTATTAAAATTAGTTTTCCACATTTTTATAATTATACTCATATGGACAATGATGATAAATATTTATTGATAAGGATATAAATTTATAATGTGTTTTTACTCTTTATTAGAAAAGGTATATAATGATTTGATTTTTCTCACAATAATATATGAGATATAGGTTGCATTATAGAGTATGTATGAGGGAAATTTATACGTGAAGGAATCCAAGATGAAAATTTTGAGTGGTAGATTTTATGACATAAATAGAGATGAATATGAATTTTTTGATAGCTAATTCACTCATATAATTGAAATAATAAACAATGTTTTTGGATTTTGTAAGAAACATGATAAATATTCTCTTAATAAGAAGTATTTGTGGAAATTTATATATCTTTTTATTCCAATGGATCTCTCTTTAGATTTTCAAGAAGGTCTATCACTAGAGGAGTAATACAATATTCTTTTTAAAAATTTATAATATATGGAACCAAATATTTGAAATTAATAGTAAGTGTAAATATCCATGGAAGTCATGATAAATGTGAATAAAAATGTAGTTGAATCCATAGATGACTCAGAATATGATTAATATATAAATCAGATTGTTACTAAATTAAAAAATATTTTTTATGGGAAAATGGAAGGGAAATGGTAAACAATTTATGATTTTTTAATCTAAATAATATTTTTTGCATTGGGAGGATATTAAAAGACATATTGGTTGAATAATATGAATGATATGTTAATGTTTAAAGCCCTTAATAGAATTTAAATTGTTTTAAAATTGATAAACCGAGATCCAAAATAAGAAGATATTTATTCAAGTATTTGGGCTTATATAGAAGCATTAATAATGATGTGACTATTATTTTTAATGTGGAGAAAGCTTCATATTATTCATGAAGTAAATATTATAGAGATGAAATAAGGGAACATGAGTGGAAACATAGAGGTAAGTTTGAATATGGGACTCAGAATATTTCACAACTCATAAAAGAATATAAGAAGCTACAAAAGGATAATAAATTAAATTTAAACTCTAATTAGTGAGTTTGGAAAAAAGATAAAATTTCTTGATCATGATTAAAAGTACAACCTTTTATATATAGAGTAATCTCATTTTGAATAATTCAATGGAGACAAGTTTATATGGGTTAGAAAGAGAATATAATATTTCATCTTTAGGATGAAATGACTGCTATGAATGAAGTGTTTTTTGGGAAACAATATATATATATATTTTTCAAACAGATTTAGACAATCCTAGATAAGATATTGGGAATTATTTTTAGATTAGTGGGTAATATTACCAGGATGGTGAAATTATAGGATCAAAGGAACAATGTAATATAGCATATATTTCTCCATACAATAGAAAAATTCTTATACGTGTTTTGGGGTTCAATGTGAATCTATCATGAATGAGAGGAAAACCCCTACTAAATATAATAAAAGGAATACTGCATGAAATCCCCAACATCCAAAGGAAAATATGATCATATAGGATAGTATTAACTCAATTCTTCTAAATATTAAATTAGTAAAGTAAATCAAAATTCAAGGTGTATTGTGGCAGATTTATATGGAATGACCCAAATCCAACTGAAGTTGGCTCAATATATCATAACATTGGAAGTGGAAAGATCAAGTTGGTTTTTAGTAAAGATATGAGGATGAAAAATAAAATATCGAATGTTTAGCTTAATGAATAGTTGATTGTGTTTTTGAACTAATACATATGTGAAACGTTTATGAAGTGTCAAAGATGTGTTAAAAATGCACATTTTTCTACGACCTTGTAATGATAATGATGTAAGGATGACATAATTAATAAGATGAATAAATTGTCTTCAAAAAAAATTATGTTGAGTTTGTAAGTAATGAATTTAATAATTTTAGTGGAATCTCTCGTCTTAATGGCTTCCTTTTGGGAATAAATTTATTCCTCCTTATTCCATTAAATCATTTCTATATAATTTTCTTACATGTATGAAATTTAAGGATATTATCAAGGATATAATTTTTGGAAAATAAATATGATGAGATTAACAAGGACTACATCTCAATGATAATGATGATATGATGTCATCCCATGAGCGGAGATCCTTTTAGATGGAAGTTTCTATGTTGGTAATTTACTAGAAATTTTGATAAATATTGAAATAAGGAAGAATAATCTCACAATAACTCCATTATTTTGAATTATTCCAACATATTTATAAAGGGGATGCTTTGGTTTATCTTTGGGTGAGAAAAATAAATTGTTATATTCATTACACTTGATATTTTTTTATGCTGTTTTGAGATGTGTGTGGGAGATTAGTTTAAAATTTTTAGTCTACATGATGAGAAATATGATTTTTTATGTGTATTTATCAAATGATTATTTTTTATAGAAAATTTAAAAAAATAGTTATAACTCTATTGTCTTATACATTAGGATAACCAATGTAGATGTGGAGTGGATTAATTAAAGGATCATTGTTAAGAAACCAAGTGATTTAATACATATCTTTGTAAAAAAAATATGAGTATAAGATGTTTTTGTGAACATATTTTGGAGAAATATTTATTTGAAAAATTTATTTATATATCAGAGAGAAATAATGTGGGTTGAATAAGAAGATAGATATTTGTTTTGTCAAAAAAATAAAAAATGGTGTATTGATAGGTTTCCTAAAGGGCTGTGGTGGGTGGGTTGTATCTGTTTAATATATTGCATAAAGTTATCTTTTTAATAGATGAGTTGGACCATTCCATTACTTAAGTAATTCGATATTTATGCTTTCAATAAATGTACAAGGCATATTTATATACGTAGTCCTGGGGAATTTGGAATGGGTGGGTTGATATAGACAATGCCCATAGCAAAGCGCTATCTGGTGGAAATTTGGTTAACATGTGAGACATGACTAAGAAACCTATTTGTTTAATTTAATTCATTGTCTAATAGTTCCATGACATGGGTGAGCTGGAGTTCATTAATGTAGAAATTTTATTGAACATGACTATAAGGAAAGATATACTGATTTTAAAGTTTCCCGAAATGAAATGGGGATGACTAAAATGGGTGTCATGCATTGAATGATGTTGTGGAAAACATTATATCGTTATGGTGACCTATGGTACAACATAGATAGAACAAAAAACTGATTCCCATAGTGGTCTTCAATGTAAAAAAAGGATTAAAGATGGATCTGACTGAAAAAATGGCTAAAAATGACCAATCCATTGTTGTATGAATGTGGTGGTAAAAGGGGTAAGGATTCTATTCTAGGGCTTGGTGTAGGGAGGGTCGGCTAGTGAGACATGAAAACAGAATGAATTAATTATGGATATTCATGAACAGATATAAAATAATTTTATAGTCATTGTATTGGGTTATATTCCATGATTATAGAATAAATTGTAATATTATATAGTATACCTTTATATTAATTAAATGAATATTTAATCCATACTTCTTGATGTGAATGTATGTACATATGCAGTTATGTTGTATCAGATATGTCATGACTATGATAACAAAAATCATAAGAATTATAGTGAAGTTATGAGTGGTTTTAGAACTGATTATAATACTAATACGTGACAATTTTTTGAACACATTATAAATCCCCAATTTTTTGACATATTTATATTCAAATAAATATAATTTCTCTGATATCTTATGATACATGCATACCTAATTCTTAATAAATGATAATAAAGTATACAATTATAAAATTACCATTAATTTATTTGAATGAATATGAATAAACATATTTTCAAATTTATGTATTATATAATTAGATAATGAAAACATATTGATAAATATTTTCTAAATTTTTAGTAATGCCTTTATATACATAAAATATACATAGTTCTTCAATGTGGATATTATTTCAATTTGTGAGAACATAAAAAATTTATTTTTTTACACACTTAAAAATTTGAAATAAAAAATTAAAAACATTTTTTAAATCATCTTATAAAAATTATATTATGATTAAGAATTCGTATTTTTGGAAATAAGTGCCTTTTCAGTGAATAGTAAAAATAGTGATTTTTTAAAATATTTTATTTCTCTTCATTAGTTTTTTTAATTTATAAGACCAATTATATTGTTTATATGGTAGAAATTTTTTATATTATAATTTTTATTTAGTATAATCTATTTAATTAAATTCAAGTAAAATATATTCCTGATCTTATATAAGTTATTTTATATGCATAAAACTATATATTTACAAACTATTTTTCATCTAATATTATGAATTTATATTAAAATATAATTATCCGTTTATAGATATTGAATATTAAAAATTTAATAACATGTTTATTATAATATACATAACATAGATTCAACTAAATTAGTTCCCTAAGAAGGGTCTCCACATAACCGCAGGCGTGCCTCCTTGTATCTAAGTGTTGCCGACTAGAATTAAGGGCCTAAGGAATCATGTGGAGATTGTACCCTCTATATTTGAGTAACTAACAATTTATAAAGTATAAAATAAAGAAAACATAAATAAAAACTAACATAAACATAAATGACATACCAACTACCAAAACTATATACATGCCCACAACAAAGTAGTAATTATGTTACATCATGTCATACCATACCATGTGTAAGGAATAAAAAAAATAAATATAAATAGAAGAATCCATGAAATAAGTATTGAATATAATTTTTTATTCCTCATCCATTCACATCGATTTCCCAAATCTACCCTCTAAAATAAGTTCATTTACCTTTTCCTAACCTGCAACCATGAAATATGCCCAAGTACACAACAGTGGCCCGAACAGGGTGTGATTAAAACTCGGTGGGCCACGACCAATAATGTCTCAAAAATATCTAGTCACATATAGTGTATTAATGTACTAAATTGAATAATATGGTAAAAAAAATAATCTTGGCTATAGTTGTTTACAATAATAACTTAAACCATTTTCTTTCTTTGTTCCATGGGTTATGCATTTTCATCAATTAGACTATGACATATGATAACAAATTACTATAAATAATTTGGATATGTCTATAACCCTATCTCAGAAGTGAAACACTTCAAAACCAATTATATCAGACATATCATGGAGCCTTAATCCATGTAGTCTCATCCAATGTCGATGTAAGGGGCATAGAGGATCAGTATAACTCCCAAACCCATTCATAATATGATGGGTCATTAGAGACTTAGACTATCCAAAACCATGGGCATCAAACATCAATTTTATACCATACAATCCACCAGTCCATGTGCACATGGTTCTTTAACCATAAAATATTTCCAAAATAAACAATATTTGTTTAACCCTTTCAACATTTATAACAAAAGATCATTCAAAAAATAATCCACCATAATACCATAGTTAATTTACACATTCTTAGTCACTTGACTTATCCCAACTAACAAATTTATTATTCACTATACTTATCTAAAGAACAAAATTACCCCTTATAATTCGACACTCATTGAACTAATTTATATTATAAAAAACCACCCCTTAAAAACATATTTAAAATTAGTTTCATTTCATATACCATGTTAAAATTTAAACACATTTATTACGTGATATATTTCATAAAAATTCATTTATAAACAGATCATTTCAATTTAAATGTTCAGGAAGTGAAACAACACTTTAGTGGTCCTTAACCATGTCAAATCAACCCAATGAATCCCACATAGAACATGAAGGGTTCATGTAAATTTTTAGCCGATAAATTTTTCATTTGAAAGCTGTAGTAGTAATTATATACATAAAAACTCCAAAATAATCCACATACACATAAATTACCAACATTACTATTGGTTGTAACATATAGTCCATCCACCTTGATTCTGAAGATGAACACACAATTAAATCTAGCCTTTGATTCCTATTCAAACAGACATCAATCCTGAAACCAATGATCCTATGAAAAAAAGGATTTTATGGATTTATAAGGAGAAGAAGAATTAAACCTTCCCTAATCAAGAAAATATAATAAATTGGATTACTATTATCACTTGGGGTTTTTATTCTCAACCAATAGCACTCCGAAAAGCTTATAAATATGGGAGGTCAATCATTGGGAAGCTTTGATCGATTTGTTTCATCACCAGAGGTCTGGAGGAATAATTGAGGAGAATTAGAACATATAACCCTTATGCAAGGAGATAAAAAAAATCTAAAATAACTATTTTTAACAATTTCATGATTTGGTGACCTGGTTGTAAAAACTATGCGCCAACCTCTATCCAAGAGGGATCCATTCCACACAATTACCTTGGAATCTCCCATAGATTTACAAACCATGTGATGACACTATGAGATTTCTCTATCCAATCCTGGATGGATTTTCAGCACCCCAAACATTTTTTCCGAAAACTATGAACCTATAATGAGTAATAGTTTCTCTTGTCTTGTATTTATAAATTATCTAGATAAATTCTGAGATGAAGTGTTGAAAGGATATTAGATTCAAATACTCATAGTTCTTAGAATGAAAAGATGAAATTTTTTGTATTTTTAATAAATCACAAGGGAGGTTTCTTATTTAAATGGGAATGACATCTAAATGAGTTACCGTATTAGAAATATGGGGGCATGATTACATTCATAGCATAGAATTTACCTTTGGTGGGGCCTAACATTGATCGATGCAGGTCGACAATAAAAATAGAAATTTTATGTAACTGTCGTTAAAATAATTTAATAAAAAATTATTTGATGAAATTTTGGATTATTTTATATTATGACCTATTTTCAAGAATTAATGGTTATCACTATAACCATGGAAATTTTCTGAGGTAAGTATATGGAAACCTCCTTGATGAATGACGATGAGCATTAGTGGATCAAGGATCGATGCTGACACTATACTTCTTCTGATACTAATCCAATATCAACGTATGATGTTGATTATCATTGTGATTTATTTTCCCCTTATACATTAAAATGATGAATACAGACCAAACAACGAATTAGTTTATCTATGTTTTGTTCGTTATTTCATGTTGGATAACTGCTTGCGGGGTTTGAATGAGGATTAGAACTGTATGTGATTTTTACTTCATGACGCTGCTAAAATGAGAAGATCAACACCAACACAAATAAAGAATATATATATTCATTGGGAGTTCATGTGACTTTTCTCTCCCCAATCTATTGTGTTCTTCATTCTTTATTTTCCCTTGTAGCCACTAGAAAAAAATCGACCTTTGGCCCTCCGATACATGGGGAAATGGTCTGATATCGATGGTTTGGCCCATAGATGGAATGAAAAAGGTATGAAAGAAGCAATGTACAGTTTAGGTTAGGCAAAGGCTTAGGATATTGCAAGCCCGACCATCATCAGGGTGGTTAGAGGAAATGGAAAGATGTGGTTGGTGGGGCAGGTTCAATGGAGCACAATGCAATGATAGGATACCAACATAGTGGCTGGTAGTGGAGGGAATCCCTACCCCACAATTGCAGACAAGACCGGTGGAGCATTGTAGAGCAGGAAACTATACTGTTGGTTGATAGAAACGGTTGTTGGTTGTCCAATCAGGACCACATCGGTGGGATCCTGTGGTGGAGGAGGCCATGAACGACCACTAGGGGCCTTGGGATGAGGTCACGACACATCGAGGCTCTGTGGATGATGTTTCATGGTAGGCATCCTTGGAATAGATTGGGGAAGCTATAGGTAAAGTACATGTATATTAAATGTGGGACACATGGAACCTGAAGTGGTGATGAGGTCGTTGGGGAGGTGTGGCGTGGTGACCGACCACATTGAATATGGTTGTAAATCATTAACCTATTTGAGGAATGTAGTCTAGTGACCCAACAAGCCGGGATGGATTGGGTTGGACCAAACTGGGACTGGTATGTTCGGCCAGACTAGGTTGGGATGGGTCGGCCATACTGGTTTGGGTCAACCAGTGTGGCTGGTTCGGGTCTGGAAAATCAGGTCAGACCAGGGTCAAACCATTTTACAAAAAACTATCAAATCATTCAAACTATGTTTTTGGTTGAAAATACATGAGTGTAATTGGGAACCATATGATAATAAATTCATTTTGAGAATCAAAAATAGAGTTTATGTGGGTTTTGTAATATGAAAAACTAGAATTAGGAGTTGGTTATCCTATAAGAAGCACCCTACGATCAGTATATTCATCTAGATGTTACTATGCGATCTTGGAGACTATGTATCTTAGGGGTTGAATGACCCATCGATGTTCATTGCACCATTGATACTCCATACGCCATTTACACTCATTTACCTATTGATGCATTGTGCACCATCAACGCTCCATGTTCCATTGACACTTCATGCATCATTGACGTTCTGTGACCCATGGACTCTCTAAGAACCATTAACACTCCATGTGCCATAGAACCCCCGAGTTCCATTATCACTTCAGGCACCATCGATGCTTTGTGCTCCATGGACTGGTCCATGGACTCTTAATGTTACATCTATTATCCGGGCACCATCGATGATTATTGTGCCATTTGTACTTCTAGTGACATGGATATTGAATGTTTTATGGACTACAACTGAAATTCACTCTCTCTTTGCTTTAAACATATACCTATTTGAGTTTAATATATTGATTATACTTCATTTTTTCTTTTTCTGTGTATTTCATAGTGGTATTAAAATTGTGGTTTTAGGTTTTCCTATTATTAATTTTTTTACTCACCCCAGCAATGGAATTTCACACATTTCTTAGGGCTTAAAAAGAATATCGTTGTTTTGATGGAGTCCAAGGTGGACCACAACTAGGTGGGGCTTAGAGTGACCATTCATGTGAGTTTTGGTTCTACAACGTTAGACAGTTGTCATACACCCACCTTTTAGGCTGGGTTATCGAAGGATGAGTTTCTGGAACTCATGCACTCACATTGATGGACTCTTTCAGCTTTGGTGTGATTTTATTCTGACACTATATACTTTCTTTTTTTCCTAATATTAAACTATATGGTTGGTATATTTGTGTCTTCATTCATTGTTTACGTATTGTTTTTACAAATCATCATGTTGTGCTTGGAGATGTGTGTGTGTGTACAAGTACATTGTCAAATTCCCCCCATATGTTGGATATTCCAACTCGATGCTCCCCACCATCCCCTAGACTATCAGAGACGGGCATGTGGTTGTCACATCCTGAGCCCCTCTTTGAAGGACTTTGACATATTGGTTTCAAATGTGGTATGTTCTACACAACAAAAAATTGTTTGTGAGATTGGTTTGGGGAAAAGGTGTTAATTGTTTCATGTTCGACTCTCCGAAAAAGGACAAAAGTTTTAGTACGGAGGCCGAAATATCCTTACACAAGGATTATGAATTAAACTTTTTGACTTGGTATATGAAAATACTAGTTCCAAGGACATTAAACAATAAATGCATCGTATAGAATTCTGAGTGTATTCTCATGTCCTTCTAGTGTCATCTCACCAGTTGTACTCTATTGACTATAGTACCATTTGATCTATATATCCAAATAGGCTCTTAACATGTGATCATGAGGATATTTGACCTAGATATGAGGCATTAGTATATGGATTAATACCAAATATATCACCCTCGAGTGGTGTACAAGTGTTACCAGCACCTGAACATAAATTTTTACTACCAGTTCTTCTGGTAGAGGATGCATATAGGATGATTACATTTTATGGGTTATAGAGATAGAGACCTCTGAGGTTTATGTATGAGGTAGATCTGTAGGTTTTTGAGTTTTGGATGGAGGCAGTTACTAATGTATTCCACATCATGTCAATTCCTTCTGAACAGATGGATGTTCTAGCAGTGAGTATTCTTCAGGAGTTAGTGTGGCGATGATAGAGCTTAGTGATCCAAAATCATGTCTAGAATACTCTATCTTAGGAATACTATGAGTGAAAATTTTGGGAGGAATTATTTCTGGTGATGTTACTATCATTGAGCATATGATATCTCTTGAATATATAGCAGGGCAATTAGATTGTTCTAGAATACTCGGTGAGATTTACGAATCCTTCTTGCTACTCCACAGATATGGTGTGGGACATATTCTCCTGGGATCGAATCATCATGAAGAGGATAAAATTTTATATCATAGAATCCATTATCTCCCCTAGTATACATAATTATATTGTTGTCTTGAAGCGATCCCATATAATGGGGATGTTTATGGTAGAGAAGATGCCAGTAGTGGGAGCATCCAGAAGACACCAAAAAGTTGTGTCATCAGGGGTGGGAAGATGATAATAGCTGGAGGGATCCAAGAAGGTATAGAATGTGGGGGATGAAACCATGATAAAGGATTATTAATTATGGGATCCTAAAGAAAAGCGATTCAGCTGGAGGACATGTTGTGTTATATATGTGGTCGTCGGGGACACATCGCTTGAGATTTCATGAATCACCATGCAGACGATCAAAAGACATTAAAAGGTCTTATGAATCCAAGGAAGAGGCATGACTAGGGTGATTCATGGGGTGTAAGATGTGTAAGAGGATAATTTATATTAGCAAGCATTGGTGTAGGTTTGACATATCAACACAACCACCCCCAGGTGGGCCACCATGAGCTCAGGGAGCTGGTGGACAGGGATGAGTCTAGCTTCACGAGATGGAGGCTTACGACCCAGTTTCTCTAGAGATGAATAATCGTAAGACCTATTTAATTCCCATCCTAAATTTAATTTTGGTAGACACAGGTTCCATTGAATCTTTTTTCACAATAACTCTTGTTTGAGAATCATATATTTAAATGGAATTGTTGAGTCTATCCTAATTCACAGAGAAACCTATAGGGGGGAGATTTGATTATCAAAAAATGGTGCCAAAAGTGTTAGCTTACTATATTGGGAGATTTTTGTTTGAGATATCTTGTTGGAAGTGTTGAGGCCTTATGATTTCATTCTTACAATGGATTGGTTATCCACAGTTAATGCCCAGATTGACTATTTTAGGTTTCACAATGTACTGTGTCCATAGCAATGGACCCAGTTTTCCATTTATGATGAAGTGGAAAGACATGCCTTAGAGGAAAGACATATGAATAATAGGTTGCATCATATTTCACAATAGTTGTCTAGCATAACCCTCAATACAATAGAAGAGATGAGTCCTCATTTTCCTGTAATGTTGGTGAAGTATAAGGATTACTTTCATGAGAATGTACATGGATTACCTCCTCATATTAAGGTAGAATTATTCATTTATCTATACCTAGGGATTAAAGACATATCAAAACCTATATATAAGATGGCTCTGAAAGTGTTTTTTGAGTTGAGGGTGTAGATGGAGGAATTGTAAAATAATGTCTTCATGAGACTTATTCTATCACCTTGGGTGGACCCAGTTCGGTTTTCTAAGAAGGTTGATGTGAGTTTGAGACTGTGTGTGGACTTTTGACCCCTAAACTAGGGGACTGTGGAGAATATATATCCACTACCAAGGATTGATGACCTCTTCAATCATGTGATGGGAGTGAGGTGGTTTTCAAAGATAGACCTATGATTTGGCGACCACCATTTTTGTGTATTGGATGAGGACATCCTAAATATAGATTTCAGTTGTTAGTTTGGACACTAAGAGTGCATAGTTATGTTTTTCAGATTAAAAAACACCCTAAAAATGTACTTGTGATTGATGAAAATAATCATCTATCCTTTAATAGATAAGTTCATCGCGGTCTTGATTGATGACATCCAAGTATAATCCGAGTCCGAGGAGTAGCACATGATACACATAAGGATGGTATTAGACACACTATGAGAGCACCATATTTATGGGAATATCCTAATGATTCAGTTCTGGATTTGGTAGGACCACTTTATGGGACACATCATTTCAGAGGCTGGATTTGCATTATATATGGCGATGATTGTATATGTTCTTGATTAGGAGTCACCCAAGAGTTTTACCGAGGTGTGGATTATCCTTGGCTTGGCTAGGTAATATCATAGGTTTGTATGTAACTTCTTCAGTGTAGCATCACCCATAACGTCCAAAACCATGAAAATGATTCATTTTATGTGGATAGAGATGTTCCAACAGTTCTTTCAAGAGACGAGGCATATATTGATGAGAAACCACGTCTTGAGATTAACCGAGGAGAGTGTTGAGTATGTGGTGTTATGTGATGAATCAGGGACTGGGATTGGATGTTTCTTAATGTTGGGGAAGATGATGACTTCCTATGATTCACACTACTTGAAGATGCATTAGCAGAACTATGTGACCCATGATCTTGAGCTAGCAGTGGTAGTCTTCACATTCAATCCATGTGGATGGAGATAGATCATCTTACATACAGTAGATGGATATCACCCCTCTACACTTATTACGAGAGAGGGAGGCACATCATGGGGATATTGACTATGATACCTGATATACTCAGTGGTCTATAGGGTATCCCCTGATAGTTATTCGATAGGTGGGAGCATGCTAGTCTCATTAGAGGGAGCACAATAGTACCAGTGATGTTTAAAGTGGAGGTCATGAGGGAGTTTAATACATCCCCTTTTTTAGTAAATCCCGAAGTGGTTAAAATGTATCAGGACATCCGACATCTGTTCTAGTGGCTGGGGATGAAGAAGTCAATTGTAATATTCATTTCTCAAAGCCTTACTTACCAACTAGTGAAGGATGAGAAATAGTTTCCAATAGACTTGACCCAACCACTTGAGGTTCTAGAGTGGAAGTGAGATGGGATATTTATGGACTTCATTAAATGTTTACCACAGACGTCCATGGGGTACTATACCATCTAGGTGATTGTCTACTAACTCTCCTAGTATACTTAATTAATACCGATTAGTGAGTAGTGTTCAGTATAGAGAATTTGGCACCTCCATGTGATGGAGATAATTCATCTTCTTGAAGTTCCATCATAGATTATCTCAGACTATGATGCATTTTTCACATCCCAGTTGTGGAAGGAATTGTAGGAGGCATTTGGGACTCAGTTGCATTTGAGTACAATGTATCATCCCTAGAAGAATTTCTATATAGAGAGAACCATCTAGGTTCTTGATGCATGATAAATGCTTCAATATTTGAATTTTTCTGAATCTGGGAGGACCACCAACCACTTGTGGATTTTCTTACAACAATATCTAACACTCGAAATTAGAATGGAACCATTCAAGGCCTTGGATGGGAAAAAATACAGCTCCCCACTATACTGGACGAACCGAAGGTATTCATCACTAATGGGTCAAGAGATGGTGTGGGATACCACCAAGTAGGTGAAAATCATCTAGTGGTGGATGAGGACTGCACTGAGCCGAAAATAGTCATATGATGATAGCATATCACGACCATCAATGTTTGAGGAGGGAGACCATGTGTTCTTTCAGGCCTTACCTGGATACGGATTATGGATATTTTCTCAGGGAGACAATTTATCCATAAGATAAATTGTCCATTTTCATATTAAATATAGAGTTGTATAGGTGGAATACCGCCTAGATCTACCATAGTAGTTTCACTAGGTTCATGATATCATTCACATGTTACGGTTGAAGAGGTAAGTGCATCATTTATCACACGTTACTGACTAGGGAGAGTATGTCATTGATAAAGGGGAGATGATTGTAGAGTACCTGATGGAGATCATAGATCAACTAGAGTAGATCATATTTGGGTATTTTATTCCTCTAGTGAGATTTTGGTCATAGCACAAGAATTTCTATATAAGCACTTAGGATACAGAGGCTCTAATTCCTGATCTATACCCTCATCTCTTTTTGAGTATCCATTATTTTAGATTTCAGGGACATAAATACCTAATGCTGGTAAAGTTTGATGACACATATTTTATTTGTTTTTTTATAATATATTTGATAAAATTCTGAGACCAAATGCATAGAAAGTGTGAGATTCAAGGGCCCTTTGTGCCTGGAATGATACGATGAAAAATGTTATCATTTTACTGTGGGATGAATTCATTTTCTTATTAAAATGGGAATATCCATCTTAATGACTTCATAAATTATAATCCTATATGTATCATTGTGTTCAGAGTAATGAATTTATGTTAGGTGGGGCCACACATCGACTGGTGTTGGTCGACACTAAATATTATAAGTTGGACATAACTATCATTGAAATAATTTAATAAAAGTATTTTATTTTATGCTGCATTGGATTCTTCTAAATTAATTCATTTTTTATGGATGTCGGGGTTATTAGCATAACCACAAAATTTCCTCTAAGGCAGGTAGATGGAAGCCTTTTTGACAAATGATGTTAAACGCTGGCGGATAAATGATCAATGATGGCACGAAACATTGTTATTAGTATAGAAGTACTACAACCTCAAGGTAGGTTGTTGATTATATTTGGGATTTCATTTTCCCTCCTATATTTAAATGATGAAAACAGACCGACCAATGAACTAGTTAATCTATGGTTCGTTCATTCTTGTGGGATGAAAACCTAGTACTGGGGTATGAATGGGGATTAGAACTATGTGTTGATGTGTTACTTGTGACTTTTTTGACATTAACAGATGATGGAAAGAATGAAAAAGGAAAATATCCATTCATTTCTATTTAATGTTCTTCATCTATCCCCTCTCAATTTATTACATTAATCTCCCATGTAACCTATAAATGAATGATCTACCATTTCTCTCCCTCTCAATGGCACAATGGTTCAATATTGAAGGGTTTTCCTCGTGATGGTAGAGTAGAGGGGTGAAGGAAGGGATGTTTGATTTGGGAAAGGTAGTGACATGCAAATGTTCAAGGAAATCCATAGGCAGGGTGGTTAACAATGAGGGTAGGATGCTACTAGTGGGGCCGGTCTAGGGAGAGGTTGATGTGACGACATGCCACCTATAGAATGGTTTGTAGTGGTGGATCAAACTGCCTGAAAAGGGAGGCTGGGCCAGGAGAGACCATTGTAGGGGTTGTAATGATGTGGTCAAGCATGGATTCTTGGGAGATAGGCTATGAAAAGCAGCCACAGTGTTGATAGGGGATGCGGTAGGCAGAGCCCACACACACGAAGGCATGCCAGATTAATCTCATGGGGGTGGTGTGGCTATGAGTAAGATGTGACATGGTGGATGATAACATTGACTATTATGAAGAAAATTTTGAACTAACATTGGAACACAGTCTAGCAGACCATATGTTGTGTGGTGTACGAAAATGACCCACAATGTGGGTTGGACTTGAGGGAGTTGGGCCCCTCAAATGGCCCCATGAGATAGAACCAGTAGCACGGGGGCCGGTTTCGGTCAGTTGGACCATGTGGGGTCATCTAGAGGGTCGGGTATGGTTCATCGGATTATGTCAGCCCCTGACCGAACCTGGGTCTGGTCGTTCTACAAAAACAGTATTACCTTTCAAACTGTGTGTCCTTTTGTTGAGCCAATTATGACATTGGCTCCAAAGTGGAAAGATAGTCCTTTTAAAATATTCTAAGTGATTGCTTATGTATGTTGAAATATGAAATAATTTCATGAGTAATTGTTTCTCCAAGAATATCCATGCTTCTAGTGGATTACTGCGGTTGGCTGTGACTATACGATTATTGAGACTATGTGTCCTGGGGGATGTATGACCCATCGACGCTCTATGCACCATAAATTCTCCATTCACCATTTACACTCTATTGGTAATTGACACTCTATGCACCATCAATTTTTTTTTTGTCATGAACACCCCTGGATCCATTGATGCTTCGGGCACCATCGATCTTCTATACTCCATCAACACTTTCTGCGCCATTGACACTCTGTGCTCCATCAACGGTTCGTGATCCATCGATGCTCCATGAGCTGTCAACACATATAGTGTCATGGATACTGAGATATCTGTAGACTAAAATTGAAATATCTCTCTACCTACTTTAGACTTTTACCTTTTTGAGATGACGGTATTGACTATACTTTGTGTGTTTTCATTTTGATTTATGTCCTTGTGGTATTACCTCTGTGGTTTCAGGGTGTCCTACTGAGTATTGTTTTACTCTCCCATTCACAGTATTTTCCCACACTTGTCTTGTCTTGAGTAGAAGATAGAATATTTTATGGATTCTTAGGTGGACTAGGACCAGGCTATATTTAGAGTGATCATACAAGTGAGGTGTACTTCTATGGCTTTAGACATTTTTCTTACTACTACTATTCTTTTAGGGTTTTCTATAGATGAGTTGAATGAACTCATGGATTCAATTTAAAAGACTCTTTAATCTCTGGTGGTCTTTTATTCTGGCCTTGATTACATTCCAATTTTCTTACTATTATACTATATGGTTTGTATCATAGTTCCATTCTACATAGTTTACATAGTGGGTTTGTATATCATCATTTTGGGCTTAGATGTGTGTGTGTGTGTACATGTACTTAGGAAAATACCTCCCATGTGAGGGATATTTATAATCAATTCTAGTTTATAGACATTGGCCTATCAAAGGCAGCCTTGGGGCAGTCATGAAATGGGCCTCTCTAGGATGGGTCATGATAACAGTCATCCTTCATAAATTCATGGTTAGGGACCACGGTAACTAATTAATTTGAACCAATTGTGAAACATTCATTGGGTGGCCCAGCTATCCTTTCATTCATGTACCGATCACCTAGAACACCATCAAGCCTTAGCGTAGACTCAAATATAAATTCCATTTACCATATTAATGGTTTTTAGATGAAGATTAAAAAATATTTCTCCTAAAATTTTTTAAGTATCTTATAACCACCCAACCTTACAAAAGATTATCCTTGAGACATATTCACTAGAATCACTGAGCATCCAAGGTAAAAATATTATGATAATGGTCCCACATATCCATTTACTCTCCCTTGTTTCTTCATGAACATTACCATGATTCCAACGATCAGTAATGAAAAAAAATACTTTCCACACAAGATATTTTCACTACAATCCAAAATCCAAACCAGATGCTCGTCAAAGGACACATCTTCCTTAATCTCATCATCATCAACATAAATCACACGAGATTGGTAAGGTTGATATTTTCGAAGCTATGATAGATGAAATAAATACTAAATGACATTATACCCTTATAGAAGAGAGATTCAGTATGCTGTATTCCTGATCCTCTCCACAATTTTAAATGGACCATGTGCATGGGGTCAAACATACATGCTTCTGGATCTAAATGTGAACCAACCATTGAGACACCCAAAGAAAGACACAATCAGACTACATAAAATGATGATGAATAATACATTGATACACATATGGCATCTACCTGCACTGATCATATCCATTCATTTATAAATGAATAGAAAATGTTTTGAAGTCTCCTGAATGAGACTTTGTTCCAACAACTCTGAATATATTGCCTCCATCCTACTCAATGGTGATCTATGCATCCTATTACAGAGCACCTCAAATGTTTTCATATGGTTAATTTCAGGGTAAATGTTGTTATAAATGATCTCAATAATTTACATGTTTATTTGTGAATATCCAACAAGGTCAATGATACATTGCCTCCACATTTCCTCTAGAACCTAAATAGTACGCTCTGATTTCTCACACATATGCCGGTGGAAATCCATACTCAAAATTATATAGGTTCCATGCCCATAATGCAACCCCAGCTATAAGTATGAATTAATATGAGGATCATGTATTGAATCTATAGTCCATGGAGCCCCATTAAACCACAATGTATCTCAAAAAAAATATCACCAACTTTGTAAATTGTAAAGGTCGATCAAATTAGAAAAAAAATATACAACCATAGTCCACAAATCTCCAACTAATTAGATGGAAAAATTATTATAACATAGCCTCATAGTACCCACCACAAAATCAATTTTCACATCATCAAATTTTTATTCTGGAATAAGAAATGTATATAACATACCACCTTGTCACTAATTCATGGACATCACCCTTAGTATGGTTTTACATTAGTTTATGAATCTTGAAACCTCATTCTTCATCCTTCAACACTAATAATGTCTATGATGATTATGATAAATTTTAATTATACATGGATTCACTTCCCACATCATGGAATGGAAATCACAAAACATCTCTTCTCGCATACAAGTAGGCCTGAAATCATGACCATGATCATAAACATTCTCACCGCCAACAACATTCTAATCGTAGTGTTAGTCCCCACCTTCTACAATTTTCCTGAAATCCTAACATATTAGTTCCTCATATAGCCTCTTATATATCTGGTTCAGATTGATGGAATCTATTTCCAATGATGTGTGGTTCATCTTAACTGGTCTATCATGATGTTCTATATTCATCTAAGAAAAAAAATATCCATCATCATCCACTATGAACTAGATTCCAGAAATACCATGTTTTGAATCATTGGACTCAAATAATCATCAATGTTGTTCCCCTTTCACATTGTGGTCAACTATTCAAAATCAAAGGAATGCATGTAAACCAACCATATTCAATTTCAAGGTCTCAATTCACATTTGGGAAAATATGTACTTATGCATTTTATGATTAGTATTCATTGTAAACAACTCTTACAAAAAGTAATGTTACCAACACATTAAGGCATAAACCACCGTTGCAAAACCGGGATCATGCATATGGTAGTTTCATTCATGAGGGATCAACTAACTTGACCCATAATCAAAAAATGATATTTATTCATCAAAAAATACACATGTCTAACACCGAATGAATCAAAAAATATTGTATACTTATAACTCAGCTCAGTTGGGATCAAAATCAGTGTAGTTATCAGTCGGATAAATATGTATGGGAATGCATTCTCACTAGCCTCAAACCATTCAAACAGGATTCAATTATTGGCTAAACCTGAATACAGTGATGGAAAATGGGATAATTAATTTATGAACCTTTGGTAATAGTCCTTTAAAACCAAAAAACTTATGATATCAGACACATTTTTTGGGATGCTCCGAAGAAAAAATAGATTTCACATTATATTTTCCCAAAAACCCACCTTTTTATGAGATGTTGTCACCAAATAAATATAAATTGTTGGTCTCGAAATTAAATTTGGTAATAATTATATATTAAAAATTCTATATTATTGATATAAAAATAATTTCATGATTTTTGGCATGATCATCGTTAGTCTTGGAGTACACCAAGATGAAATCTAAAAGGAAATATACAAACTTGTCTTGCATTGAGTGATTGATTCAGTTCATCAGAACCCAAAACACTTCTACAAAATTGTTCATACCAAACTAAATCAAAAGAAGAGCATACAACCCATACCTTCTATAGAAAAATGTATATGGTATATCAGAAGGTATCACCCTCATACGATGATACGTTGATCTCAAATAAATTTTTAAGAACATTGAATCAACTAACAACACATTCAAAATATCATCAATTCATGAAATATGGAAATTTTTCATAACTATCATTTTATTTAGATTCTTATGAATGAAAAACAATAACCAGGATCTATCAAACATCATAGAAAACAACATGGGAGTTAACTAAGGTGAGGTACTTAAAATAATGAACCCTTTTCTATCAGATTCATCTAACTAAGGGTAATGTTCTTGGAGTTCATCTGGTTCAATATAATATGGATGAATAGAAACTCTTTCTTCTCCTTACATTAACTCAATCATGAACTCAACATCTTTATCAGGTGGAAACCATGGGTTTTTTTAAAAATCATATCCAAAAACTTGTCGAACACAACTGGAAAGGTGTGATACCGTAATCGTCTATCATCAAAATTAGAGAAGCCACTCAGGCTATAAATTTAGGTAACGGATGACTTCCAGTAGATACACGTCCTACTCCGATTTTAGATAATCCCTGATGAATAAAAGTGTTCCCTTTCTAGGGATGTGAAGGTTACCCTATGGTGATAATAATCAATATTATATTCTTACAACACTAGACAATCCATCCCCAAAATAAGGTCAAAACCAGAAATCTACAACAAAAATAAGATCCAAAATAAACAATACCCACCAACCTCATAGGAACTCTCAATGAAGTTTTCGATATTTTATACCTTCATCCCAAAGAGTGTATCAATCGATATAAAAGAAAACATATCTTACACCATTAGGTCCAACACACTAAAATCATGGGAACATATAAAATAATTTAAAGAATATGTATCATGTAAGGCACTTGTAGGATTGGAATCTACAAGAACTATACCCTATACTGTATATTTCCTAACCTCTCTACATCCAGGTGTAGACTCAGCTACATGAATCTGGTCTACCCCTCTATGCTGGGCCCCGACATGAGTTCCTAGTGGTGAACTACACTACCGATAAGAAAAATCAAGTCATGGAGTGCCAAATCCGTTACCCTCAACATGAAAGGAATGTAGTGCTCTAACTAGTTACCTAATATGGGGAAACAGACCCCTTTCCCGCACTCTTGACTACACTCCACCCCCATCACTGCAAAACTTCTTCTTTCTTGTCGTTAAACTAGTGGTTGGGGCATTGACCCTACATGTCTCTTGGCCATCCGAACTGATATAAGAAATCATGATCACAAGCCTAAGTGTTTGTTTCCATTTTATGAATAGACATTCCACTACATCCATAATGAAAATAGTTTGTGTGGCTCTTCCTACAATCAGAAGCCACACCACTGGATCGCCCCACTGGAATTGCATGTCCACCTCAAGAAGCCTCTTTAATGTTCCCTTAAAAATAAATTCATGACTCACCACCTCATAAAATAAATTTAAATCAAATATATTCACATGTAACATGATCTTATGTAGAATTGAAACCAATAACTGTCTTGTTGTAGATACATCAACTCCTTCCATTGCTAGAAAAAAGCATTAATGGTCAGTGAAGAGGCCAATATAATCCATTACTGACATAGTCCACTGGCTAAAACTCATAAACTCTATAGCCATCCATTGGCTCAAGATACATGGATTGAAATGATCTAGAAAGATTTCTCAGAAACAATTCAAATAAATAACATCACCCTCCTCTGTCTAAACAAAAACATCACGCTTTCTCTTTTCCAGACATCGCAACATGTAAGCCTCCAACATGAATCTATTCTAGGGTGTGTCTCTATGAGATCAAGAATCCTCTGGATGGAATCTATCATAAACTCAATGGATTCAGGACCACCCTGTCTATCAAATGTTGGTGGGTGTATCAGTTGAAACACTCTAGTCATCTCCAGCATAATAAATATAACCTCCACTTGGACCTATTCCATCATCTACAAAAAAAGATCAATGTCCTCATGAAACTAATCCTATCATGTATTACCTGAGATCACTAGGTTTACATTCCCCACTTCTAGAGGATCATTCTCATAAATATCCTCTTTTCCATAAAATGGAACATGTCTTTATCCATTCATTCGCATTGTTTTTAATTTTTCTATTTGCATCATTTTTCATAGATTCCAATTCATTCATATTTTTAAAGAATAAAAATGAATCATATCCATCATGTCCTAGACATCCTCCCATAATCTTCCTAACTTAATGTATTCCTAAAATGATGCACTAATTCACAACCTCATTCAATGATTATAATGATAAAAATATCATAATATTGTCACATCACATAACAAGTGCATCATCCAACGGTGAAATATCATCCAACTATATCAACGCACATAATGACCCCCCCCCTCACATGGGTTATTGGGTTTTTTTCATACATGGGTTAGCTACACCCACACACGATCTCATTGGAACATCAAGACACCTTCTATCCTCCAAGATATCATCCATAAAAATTATTAAAACATAAAACAACTTCTATGATAACAATTTGTAATATCCCTATCCAGGACTCCACTTAATTGGTTCCTCAAGCTGGGTCACCACATGACCTCTAGCACACCTCCTCATTTTCTAGAGACCTCCAATGAGAAATGAGGTTCTAATAGATCATGTTGGGATACTATAACCTCCTTATCATATTAAGAAACATCAAATAAATCATGAAATAAAGCATTGATAAATAAAAACTGACCATAATCATGCCCTAACATCCACTTCAAAATACATTGTACAAGCAGATGACTGAAAAGTAAATATTTTATGTCAGGTCATATAGTGCCATGTGTAATGGAAACACAGAATAAAGATAAATAGAAGAATAAAAAGAATTGGTCCAGACAGCATGTCCAGAAACTTCATCCATGCTCATCACATTTCCATATCAACTCACGAGTATAGGGCCTTTCCTTTATCCAAAACAATAACAATGAAATATGATATGGTAATGAACTGTGACCTATGTAGTGTGAGAGTATAACTCAGTAGGAACCCACCAATAGTGTCTAAAAAATACCCATCCTAAAAAAATAGTGTATAGATGTGATAAATTGAATAATATGGTAAATAAAAAATAATCTAGGTTCCATTAGTTAATAAAAATTAATTAAACAATTTGAATTTATTTTCATGGTTTATTCATTTTCATTATTTAAACTATGAACTACTACTGAATGAAAATAATCATAAATTGGATGTCAAGTTACCTATCTCACTTGGGGGAAAATTTCACAACCAATTAAATAATACGTACCTTTGAGCTTTAGTCTAGGAAGTCTCATCCAAAAAACTGTTAGGGGAATATTGCATCAGTCTAGCTCCCAAACCCGTGAATTCTATTTGTAGGGTTTAGATCTTCCATACATCCTGAATTGTGGGTGTATAACATAAATACAACACAAAAAAACACCAAACCATTTAAACATGATTATTTAACCATTACACACTTCCAACATAATACATAACCATTTCACTCATTCGACATTTTAAAAAATGGTCATTCAAAAATAGTCCATTATTATTACCTATACAATTTAAACAAATTTCATTTACATTACTTAACCCAATTAGCCCATTTATCATTCACATGCCTTATAAAATTAACAAAATTACTCTTATATTTCAACACTCAATTATCAAATTAAAAATATACCAAAAAAATAATTCCCATTTTGAAACCAAACACAATTACCATTTGTTTCATTCCATAACCCACATTTATATGTTAGAAACATTATTATGGTATATCTATTAATAGGATGCAATTCTTCACTTATGATTTCAATTTCCAACAATAAGGTAAAAAAAGCTTTTCGTGAAAAACTATTTGCGAAAGGAATTATTCCGATCGCAAATAGTTCGTCAAAGAGGTTATTTGCGATGGGAGGTTCAACCCGTTACCTATAATTGGTTGTTTGTAACAGGATTTGGGGTCATGTCACAAAAAGTAAGGCACAGTTTGGTGCGGTTTGCATGCCAAACCGCGGGAAGGTTATTTTCAACGGGGTGATTCCCCCGTCGTAAATTGTGCATCGATGGGAGGGAATTTGCGACGGGTCCTGTCAGAAGTACCGGCGGCGGTAAATAGGTTTTTGCGACGGGTTGTTGTCTAGTCGCAAAAAGTGTGTCAGTAGGAAACTATTTGTGACGGGTCCCATCGCAAATACCCTTTTAACTACCGACAGTGATTAATGTGGGCAAATGTATTTGCGACGAGACCTGTCGCAAATAGTATCATCCCAAATAATCTAACTTATATATACCCCCATCCGATTTTCCTACTATTCCTCTCAATTCTCACTTCCTCTCTTTCTCTAAACTCTATTTTTATAGTGAAAATTTCCTTGTGTGAGTTTTATTACGAAGAAGTTGTGAATTTGTCTACATCAATAGGAGATCAATTTTAAAAGCATTTATATTTTATTTAATTTAGTATTTATTTCATTTTTTATGTTAACTTTTAATATTGTTTATTAGTTGTAATCAAATTATATTTAAATTGTTTTTTTATCAGTATTTATTTGTAATAATAAATTGAAATTATTAGTACTAATTCTTAGTAATTAGTAATAATTAATAATTATAAACAGAAATTAATTGTTCATATTAATAATTAGCAGTAATTAGTAATTAGTATTTGTAATTTTTAGTTATTAATAGTAATTATGGATAATTGGTAATAATTAGGGGTAATTAGTAATAATTAGGGTTAATACGTAATAATTATGGGTAATTAGTAACAATTATGGGTAATTAGTAATAATTAGTGGTAATTAGTAATAATTCGGGGTAATTAGTAATAATTAGTAATAAATATGAATAAATAGAAATAATTAGAAATGAATAGTAATGAATAGTAATAATTTTTAATAAATGGTAATAATAGGCAATAGTTGGTAATAATTGGTAATAATTGTAATAATTGGTAATAATTGATAATAATTGGTAATAGTTGGTAATAATTGGAAATAAATTGTAATAAATAGCAATAAATAGGAATAAATAGGAATAAGTAGGAATAAATAAGAATTAGTAGGAATTAGTAGGTATAAATAGGAATAAGTATGTATAATTATTCGTAATAAATATTACTGAATAGTAAGAATTAGTTCTAAATAGTAATAATAATTAGTAAATAGTAATAATTGATAGTAAATAGTAATAATTAATAGGAAATAGTAATAATTAATAGTAAACAGTAATAATTAGAAATAAATAGTAATAAATAGCAATTAACAGTAATAAATAGTAATAAATAGTAATAATTGGTAATAAATAGTAATAAATAGTCAAAAATAGTAAAAAATAGTAAAAATAGTAATAAATAGTAATAATTAGTAAAAAAAGTAATAAATAGTAATAAATAATAGTAAATGGTAATAAATAGTAATAATTAGTAATAAATAGTAATAAATATTAATAAACAGTAATAAATAGTAATAATTAGTGATAATTAGTAATAATTAGTGATAATTAGTAATAATTAGTAATAATTAGTAATAATTAGTAATAATTAGTAATAATTAGTAATAATTAATAACAATTAGTAATAATTAGTAATAATTAGTAATAATTAGTAATAATTAGTAATAATTAGTAATAATTAGTAATAATTAGTAATAATTAGTAATAAATAATAATAAATAATAATAAACAGTAATAAATTGTAATAAACAGTAATAATTAGTAATAAATATAAATAAATAGTACTAAATAGTAATAAATAGTAAAAAATATTAATAACTAGTAATAAATAGTAATAAATAGTAATAAAAATGATCTTTTTGGGTGCTGGCATATTGAAATGGATAAGTGTAGTTGCAGATAGCATTCGTATGACTTGTTTACCTACCTACCGAGCCAATGGAGCTGTATGATCTACTGATGGGATCATGTACTGTTCTGGGGTGCCGAGCCAAACCAATGGAAGACATCTGATGGACTGGCTTAGTTGTTGAACCGAACCACCAGCTTCTTGAGTCCATTATGGTTAATAAATAGTAAATATCAGTAATAGAGGGTAATAAATAGTAATAGACAGTAATAATTAGTAATAATTACTAAAAAATAGTAAAAAATAGTAAAAAGGTGAAAAATAGTAGAAAATGGTAATAAATAGTAATAAATAGTACTAAATAGTAATTCAGGATTTGTTGTAATATAAACTATTTAGAGTTTCTGTCTTTTATATTGGTGCGAATATTGCATAATTTAATTTTTTTTCTTGTTTTAATATTTTAATATTTATTATTAGTATTATATTTTTTAATGTTTTTTTATTTTACTAATAATAATAATAATAATAATTTATGATATTTTTATATTTTGTTGTGGATATTGAGAATTTTAATATTTTTTTTTTATTTTTTTATTATTTTAATAATATTTATATTGTTTTTTAATGTTTGTTTATTTTACTAATAATGATAATAATAATATTTGATGAATTTTTTTATATTTTTTGAGAATATTGAGAATTTTAATATTTTTTATTTTTTTAATTTTAATAATATTAACATATTTTTTTCATTAATCATAATTTTATATAAAAAATATTTTTTTCATTATTTGTTACAGGTCCTGTTGCGACGTGCTCCCATCAGAAATCGTTTAAATATATATTTTTAAAATACTATTTGTGACGAGCCCATCCAAAAGGTTTATTATATATAATGTATATAATCAGAATATGTTTTGCGACAGTTATGTTCCCCATCACAAATACTATTTTTTGTGACAACCCCATTACAAAAAATAGTATTTTTACGACGCTGTTTTCTACAACGTGCTATTTGCAATGGGACCCTGTCACTAAAGCTTATTTGTGATGGTATCTCGTTGCAATTAGCTTGGCGCAAATACCTCAAATTCTAGTAGTGCATGTTTATAAATTAGAACAACCCATGGGTAGACGTTAAACAAGTCAAATCAATTTAAATACAATCTATAGGGATAATGAGGGAATCAATTAAATTATTACCTATTCAATTAATCATTTCTTTCAAGGAATCCAAATTTTCTACAAAACCACATAAAATCACATCCACATACAAATAAATAACAAAAAATGACTACGTAGTATAAATTTTAGACCACATACCTCAATTCCAAATATAAACTCTCACTTAACCATAACCTTGGATATTGAATCGATCACTCTTAAATGCCCTACCCTATAATACTTTGAAAATTTTGGTTTTAGGGATTTAAAATGAGATGAAAAATTTTAAAATCTCTAATAATGAAAAAGGAAGATAGAAGAGCGTTATACGCACACAAATCTTTGATATTAATCCAACGGTGGTCAAAAGTTCTTATAAATATTAGAGTTTCATCATTTAGAATCTTGGGGAGATATGGTTCATCATTTGGACAACATGGGAATGAAAAAAAGAAAATATTTAGTTAGAACACTTAATGCTCATGATCGAAAAATAGTAAAATAACACTTATATAGGGGTGCATTGTTTGGCTGAATGGTTGGACAAAATGGGAAACAATCATGTGCCACCCTCTATCCAAGGGTCTTATTCCTCACAGTTAGATGGGAATATGACAAGGTATTAATATCCCTACGATGACTATGCTAGATAGATATATTAAATCCAATATGGTTTTTTTCCTTTACCATATTTGGTTTCCCCAAACCATATATCCTTCTGTCATGAAATATTGTGTAGGGTGCACAATTAATAGTAATCATTCACTGACCAAGAAATTTACATGGGACTACCCTGTTCACCCTTCTTTCATTTCCTGAACCCCCAAAATACCACTGAGCCTCCATATAGAATCGAAATAAACTTTATTAACCTTGTTAATGTTATTTAAACAAAAAAATGAACATGTAAAAAACATCAATGAAATAGTGGATCATTCATTATAATTAGATGGTTAATATATTTCAAATAGGTTTATTTTATTTTTTTCATTATTAATATTAACTGTGTTAAATATTTGTTACCCCAATAAGTGTAAAATGGGTAAAACCGGGATAAAACCATGAGATAAGGCCTATAAATCTTCCCAAAACATAAATTTATTTCCATTTATGGGTGAAATTATACCATATAAGATAAAAAACTTTCATATAGGAAATTTTGGTTCCATTTACCCTAGATAATGATATTTATACTATTTTAAGTAATGAAAATTTCAAATTGTCACTCTCATGAATTTTATATCTAATTTTTTTAACATATATATAAAAAGTTGGTAAATTCACTTATAAATGATTAGTATATATATTAATTAATTTCTTTTATAATTATAATTTTTTCCCATTTTTTGTGATAAAATAATTTCCATAAATTGTAATAAAACACAAACAAAAAACTTATTCAAGATGTAGAAAAAATCATTTAAACTATTTTGAAAAATTAAAAACTAATATTTATTGGGTAATTCCATGATATCCCTAAATATTATAGATTAATATTACATATTCAAAATGATTGATATTTTAATATTTAATTTAAAATATTATCATCATGTCTTTAATGTCAACTAATATGAATAGAGAAAAAATAAGGTTAATTATATTTTATGTTAAAATTTATTTTATTAAATTATAGAAAAAGAAAATAATAATAAATTTGGATAATTATTATTATAAATTGTATAAAATTTCTCCCCATGACCTCTTGTGATCTAATGTTTTTCTTATAAGTTAAATAATAACCCTTTAATATTAAAAAAGTAATTAAAACAATTGAGGTTAAAAATAGTTAACAAATTGATTATACCCAAATAGAAGGATTAAAATAACCCAAAAACATATATGAACTTCATTTATATGACTTTATTTAGACCTTATACACTTTTTATTCAAATTTATGTCTATTTGGACGAATTTTTTTAAGAATGAGATTATTATATTTTATTCATTTTTTGTAATTGCTAGTGTGAAAAATATAGATAGACCAAAACACATAAACATTACCTTTTAAACTATCTATCCATGAGTTAAATGTGATTATATTAATAAAATACAATTCATAAGTACCTTAAGTATGCATCTAAAGGAGGCCAACCAATTAAGAGGTAATCTTCCCTCCCAACCACTTTGAATTGATTTATATCTATAAAATTTATAAATATTTAATATTCATCATAAAATAATGAATTTTATGTCATATATATTCCTAAATTTTAATATTACTCTCTAAATACAATTATCTATCCACTTTTCCATTAATTTGATATGAAAGTTTAGCTTGTGGGTAAATGAGGACGACCACCTCTATGTTGTGATATAATTTATTTTCAATCACCACCTTTCATGGATAATTATTATGATTGTTTTAATATTTATATATTATTAATATGAAATAATTATTATTATCTAATTAAGACCTCATACATACCTTCTATCACTCTAATTCGATGGAAAATGATAACGTCGTTTATATATACACTTGAACTACCACCTGCACAAAGTGATGTGATTTGTTTTTCATTTATAACATACATGGATTCTAACAAGAATAAATCTCCAAAATATATATGATCTATACTATATAATAAAAAAATTAAAATTTATTTTTTATTTACCTTTCATTCATCCCATCATCAAAAAATACCAAACAACATTCATGTGTACGCATGTCTTACTATCTTTATGAATGGTGTAATTTAATATTCTATATCAATACATTATATATGACTATATATTTATATATAAATAATATATATTATATTTAAATCCTGATTAGAATTATTTAAATTATGATTCCATGATTAATGTATGAGTACTATAACTACAAAACATTAATTATCATGAAATATGACATTGTTATCACTCTAAAATGATGATTCTAATAAGAAATTATTAATATAGGGGGATATAAATAATATGTGTGTCTAATATATTATATTAAAATTATTTACATGTATATAGTAATAAATTATAAATAATATAAATATATTATACAATATTAAACCACACATTCATAGAATGTCGTACATGAGGTAACTGAGTTACATTTCAATCTCATTTTAATCGGGAAAATTTATTACTAAATTTAAATTGATAGAAAATATAATATATTATCATGATAACATACATTAATTGTCATACCATTCATTTATTTCCTATTTTTACATTATTTAATTTCCTTTTCCAAACATTATTTACTTGTCAAAGTGAATAAATATTTTTAAGAATAAATGACATTATTTAACTATTTGGTCAATAATTCTTTCTCTTACATGTACGTGGTATCTGCATAAATTCATGAATGTTTTAATATTACACTATATCCATTTTAATTAATTTTTAACAATGATTTATTTTTAAATAATAGATTAAAATGATTGTCCTGGAATTTTTTTCAAATGATGTACATTAAACATTTCCAAAAAATAATAATAGAACCACTAATTTAATATGCAAGACATGTGTAAAATTTCCCACAATAATAAATGATAAATATTTCAAACGTTATATTATATGTTTCATGCTACATTTGAAAGAAAATATTTTTTATAATATTCTATAAATTTTTATATTTTAAGGAATTTAATTCAAAATGAAAACGGTATTTTCCACAATAAATATTACAAGTGATTTTAAATAAATTTTAATATAAGATGGCCTAATTTATTGTTTCATATGATTTAATTGGGATATGATTGATTGAAACTAATTTATTCTTTATCAGGATGGTTTATTATTATGTTGGGGATATATCAATGAAACCCATTTTCATTTCCCTGTGATAGGGTATGGTAGTGTTATTATGATCTTGTGGCTTGCATATGAATGTATTTTTTATTTTTTGATGGATGGGGAAAAATTATATAGCCCTCTAATGTACTAGGTAAATTAAAATTTGTTATGAGATCAATGGGTACATGGTAGGTTATCTGACGCCTAAAACCATTTGGTGTATGTGTGGTTATCATAATCATAAAAGAGGGTACGTTAGAGGTGATCACTAGCCTGATGTTTGTATAAGGATATTTATCACAAGGATAACATGTTTTTAATTTTTTTCATAGGTAGCCTTGGTAGAATACTTCTATGATTATGATTTTGGCACACTTTGTGCCACTCTTTTATGACATGATCTAATTCCAATGTTATGTTCTCATTGATCATGTTCTTTTACTAAATTTTGGTTCCTGTTTTATTATCTTTGATTATTTATGACATGACTCATTTTTTTGATCTAATAATTTATGGGAATGATTTTAAAAGGCTAAGATCATGTTCTCATAACATTTATTCTAATGATATTTTCAAATGACCATTGATATCTCCCTTGTTTGGACATACTATTAATATGATCTCACCCTCTCTTAGGTTTTATTTTCTATTTGATATGATGAAAATATTTTAGTATGATGTGTCTATGAAGGGTCATAGTCATGAACGAATATGTTGTAAAAGGTATCATTCTTCCCTAAAATATATGTTAATTCATCCATGTTTCCAATTACAATAAACCTTTATTCTTATTGAATTTAATATAATTTTATGTAATGAATATTTATTTAATAAATATTAATAATAAGGAATGAAAATTATGGGTCACTATAGTTATATTAGATAAATGTTTAGTTAAAATTGGAAACTAGTATGACAAATCATTAGTTAGAACCCTTTAAATAATATTATATGAAGGATAACACGATATCTTTTTTCAACAAAAAATAAATATGGTTTTCCTAGTAAAACAACCATGTATAGATAGTATAAGTGGAAATGGTTTTTGTACCGATGTGTCTAGGGGTAATAACCCAAAAAATGATTTGTTTGAGTATATATTTTCCATCATTCTAGTGAATAGTGAGTGTGCCATTCTTGTACACCTATTTTGACTCTATACGGTGATATTCTTGTATTAAATATCATTTTCGATAGAAAAAATCATGAATAATTTGAATATATAATGACCATGATTTTCTTCTATTAAACCAATGGAGTCATAGTTTGAAAATAAGTTTTCATGATTTATAAATATGATAAATGATTTCTCATGATTATGTGGTTTCTAAATATGATTATTTCTTCTAACACAATGATTTTTTTATTGAAATAGGATGAAGACAAAATGATGAAGATGATGAGGTAGAACGTATCCTCATATATTGATTTAAAATGTTTTAGATTACTAATATAAAATCCGGTATCCTATGAAAAGTACTATGGAATTTTAATTAACATCCTCAATTAGAAGATTTTGAATCACTGGTGAATACTCTTAAGGGTATGATGACAACATATCATGTTGATGGCCCTTATTTAAAAAATGTTTATAAGGATGTTATTCCTATAAATATAATTATTATATCTATAATTTAATTTGATGTTATCTTAATAACGGACTAGATTTATTTATAAATATCACAAATCAATTACCAAGAGAGGAAAGTAACACTTAATATTATTAAATATCTATTACAGTCTATTATTGATAAATTAAATATGAAAATTAAATGGAAATGAAATTCATTATATGTGTCTAAATTCTAATTAAAAATGTATTCACATTTTAGATGATTTTAGAGAATATCAATATAAAATATATTCTTATTGTGTGGGAGGTTTTTATGATTTTATAGAATCATTTTTCCCTTCCTCCAAATAATGATGATGTCTTTTAAATATAACTCATATGTTATGGTAAAACTATTTCAAAAACATTATATAGTATGTGCCTAGTTGAGTTTCATGAATTAATAAACTAACTCTAGGAGAATCATTATATGAGATCCATTCAGCCATGTTTATCATCTTACGGTGGACCTATTATTTTTGTTAAGAAGAAATATTGATCAATGTGACTATAAATTTATTCTCATAAAGATAACAAGAACAAAATCATTATAAATCATCATATTTATTAAATTAATGATTTTTTTATCAATTACCAAGAGAAAATATTTGTTCCATGATTGATCTTTAGTCTAGATACTAAAAGTTTAGTGTAAAAATAGAATACATTTCAATGATAGGCTTTTATACATGGTACCAAAATTATAAATTTATAACAATGCAATTTGTACTTTCCAATTATTCTATAACCATTATATTTTTAAATAATATAGTATTCAGTGATTACATTATTTAGTTTTTGGTAGTTATTATATATGAAATTATGATATAGTAAAAGTGAAATTAAATGCATTATTATCACTAGTGGATTGTGTTTAATACAGTAATAAAGGAGAGGATGTGTGAAAAGTGTTATATTTATAATTTTGAGTAAAAAAGACTCATTTTGGGTCATATTATATTAAGAGATGGTATATTAGGGGATCCATCAAATTAATATATTATTGATTCATAGATTATTAATACCAATTATATTATGATATGTAGATTTCTTGTTTTGGATTTATTTTATTGATTATTTGTTTAAAATTTTTAATGGAGATCTAATAAACTCCCAATGTTATCTAAAAAGGGTGAAAAAGTAACATTAGATTGTTGAATTTTTTGAAGGTTTCAAGGAAATTAAGATGATTTTATTTAGTGAAGTTGTTCATACACTACCGTGAAATGTAGGGTTTGTGATCCAGTGTGAAGAATCAGAAAAGGCATTGGGATACATCCAAAATTAGACTAATATGTTGATAAAAGTTTCCACAAAAATATTTCAATTTCATTAAATTTTTTCCCAAATCATGATTTGGATATAACAATGAATTTTTTTACAATAATGTTATGGATGCATTATAATTATTGAGAAAGGTATGAATGTGTAGAATATAAATTAAAGAAGATGGTTGTAGTTGATTAAGGATATGTATTAGTCAATACATTTCAACCATAGGAAATCAAACATGTTGGACGATGCATTGAGTACATAGGATCATGTTATATTATATATGAAGAGAATTAAAAAAATCAAATATTTCTGGATTTTGAAACGATGTATCTGACCATATTAATGTATGGGGAGAAATCATATCTCACTGAAATGATTATTAAAAAATCTACACAGGTGAGGATTCATTATGCTAAGAAAGAATATGTAATGATTCAACATATGGTGAGAATGTTTCCCACATAAATCCATGGTTGTAATGGAATGATATGGTCTGTGATATATTTATGTGTCCTATCAAAACTAAACATGAATAAAAAGTTGGTAGGTGTTGATAATAGTTCAACATTATCTATTTTTCTGAGATATATGATGACATATAGAGACCTGAATTAGTATTTCAATTATGACAACATGAATATAGATTTTATCAAGATTTTATTTTTGTTATTGGTAAGAAAATAAGTTAATGATGAAAGAAAATATTATTAAGGGATGGTATAACCTTGACCCATACAATAATTTTAATGGTATAAAATTACCACTTATTTGTGATCAGAATCCCAAAAACATCTAAAGGCCACGATTCAATTTAGATTATAATTGATCACATTACAAATTATGAACACTTAATTTACATCAGTTAATATTTCTCTAATGATTAAATAAATATAATATACATTAAAGAAGTCATATTGTTTTATGGAGTATCACATAATATTCATTCTGATAGGGATCCACTGATTACGTCAAAGCTATAGTGATGTATTCAGAAGGTTTTAATATATAATTGTGATTTAGAACATATATCATCCAAAAAATAATTCATAGTCTTATAGAATCATTTAATGCATTGAGTTTATGATGATATCATTTTCTATGCATTTCAAACGTGGTTAAGAACAATAATTTAATCTAGTTGACTTTTCATAAAATAATATTATTAATTGAATCATTCCAATGGCTTCTTAGAAAACCCGTTATGGAAGAATTTTTATCAAATCAACATCCTTTGATGAATTTAGAGAAATTAATATATTTGGACCCAAACTAATTGATAAAATCATATAAAAAGTCTAATCTATTCATCCAGACATCATGATTGCATAGATTTGACATAAAAGTAATGCAAATAATCGTTGAGGAAATCTAGAATTTGAAATTTGTGAGAATATGTTACATTAAATTTCTCCATAAATGATGGTTGAGGGATTTGAAATGATGTGAAAGATGAAACCTTTGTATATTAGCCTATTTTAGAATCATGATCAAGTAGGGATGGTCTCATTTAACTTGGTTCTTTTAATAAACCTATCTCATGTTCATAATGTGTTCCATGTATCTGTCATGGAGAAGTACATACCAAATATATAATATGTTAATATCACATGGGCTTGAACACTATATAATTATCTTTCTTATGAGGAATTTTTTTAAAATCTTTTATTGTAGAGACAAAGTGATATAGAAAAATACTACCCACATGGTTAATGTTTTCTAAAAGAATTATATATTAAAATAATATACTTGGAAACCAAAGGGTGTAATGAAAAAAAACATAATAATTATTTTTATTATAATAATGGTCATTTAAGAAAAAACATTTATTTTAATGTGGACATAATGTGAAACCCTAATATTTTATGTTATGTTTCTATACAAATAAATTCAATTTCTTTGATAGTTTGGGATACAGACAACCCCATCTTTAAATAAACAATTATTTAGTATATTGATATAATGTTGTCGATAAACATGCAAATTGAATAATAATAGACATATTTTCAAATATATATCCTTGGTTTTTAGAAAAAAATTAATATATTGATTAATAAATATTTATTTTTTATTGAATTATTTATCCACTTCAAAAATACTATTTTTCTAAAAATTGTTTCGTATTGATTTTTGATAGAACGTATTATAAAAAATTTTCAAAATTTTATAAAACATATTTATAAAAATTATCATAATTTCTAAAATAATAATATCAAATTTTATTTATTGTGTATTTTTTATTATTTTCCAGAATGATATATTTTTAGGTAATAGGGAAAAACACATAATTTTTCATTATGGTAATTTAATTCTATTATATAAAGTAATTTAAATATTCCATTATTTTTTTTTATTTTTTATTAATGTGAAATATGATCCATCTTATTTAAAATAATAAATTTTATTCCATTACATGATTTTTAAATAAGTTTATTTTAATGCACAAAAATGAATTTTACTAAAAATGAGTTTTCATTTAGTTTTAAAAATTCATAATAAAATTAATTTGTAACACTTGTAGATATTGAATATTTAATAATTTATAAAATATTTATAATCAATAGAATTATATTCAATAAATATTTCAATTTTATTTTTTGTCATTGTGAATAGTAAGTACGGTGAATATTTTTCACAGTAGTAGGGGTAAAACAGGTAAAACATGATTAAAAACATGACATAAGTTCTAAAATTCATCTAAAAAAATAAATTTTTTACATTTTATGGATTGCATTTGACCATTACCAATTTCAATTTGAATATAGGTAATTTTGGATCTATTTTCCATCTAAAATGAAATTTTTATTATTTATAGAAAAGAGATTTCCAAAATATCACTCCCTTAAATTTAACAATAATAACAAATTTTTCCCAATGGTTTAAAATTATATATGTTTTATGATAAATTTTTATTTATAAGATGAATGTTTTTACTAGGGTAAATTATTTAAAAAATAATTAATGAAATAATTACCTAAATTCATTCACAACACCGACACAAAAATTGTGCAAGGAGTGGAAATAATCATATTTTTTTAAAACAATAGAGGTAATATATTTTTGGTTATTTACCATTCATAATAATTTTATATATTAATATAACATATTATACATTCATTAAAGGTTTATGACCTAATTATATTTTTATATTAATGTATTTAAAATGAAAATAAAGGAATAATGCCAAATGTGGCCTTAATTATAATTTATCATAACTTCTATTTTAGTTAATTATTTAATATCATAATATTAATAAAATTATAAAATTAGGATTAAACTTGTTTTAAAATTTATGCCTTGACAATTTATGAGCTAGTTTTTACTTTGATGTAATAGTATAACTCTTTACGATTCGAAGTATCATTACTATTTTCAACGTTTAAAATGGATAATGATGGGGATACACCTGAAGATATTTTATAAAATTGACACCAAACAATGTCTAAATTTCATCGGATGCTTAAATTTCTACCTTATAATCTATTTCTATTACTATTTATCCAATGTGAGTAATTTTTAAATTAGTTATCAATTATATTTTAATCTTTTTAGTAATTCCATGTTTTTCCATTCACTCCATTATAAAATGACACCCATCATTCATTACACCACTTTGAGCTATCTATATCAACCAAAACCTAAAAAATTATGTTATCGAATTACCAATCAATGAATTTGTGGTTTTTTTCTTCCTAAAATAATATTCCATTGTTCCATAGGAAGGTATCTAAAGGATCCCTACCAAATAAGATGCAATCTTATTACCCAAAATATTTCAATTTACATTTTATTATGCCTTCACTAAAAATTTGGTATTTATACAAAAATAAAGAATATTATGGGCCCTTAAGATATTTAAAATTTATTTTTTACATAAATATAATTATCAATCCTTTTTTCCATCAAATGGGAATTGAAGGTATCACTCATTAGTATTTGTGGACATCTGCCTCCACATAATGATGTAACTGATTTTACATCACCATATTCCATGGATGATAATTATGATGAGTATAGATTTTATATATTATATTTAAAACAGATATATGATAATTAATTATAATATCCAATCTAAATTATTACATTTATATTTGTTGGAAAAAGAAAACGTCACTGGTGCATGCTTTTGGACTACCAACATGACAAAGCATTGTGATTAATTTATTCATTTATCCATTAAATTGATAATCTGAATGATATATTGATAAATATTATATATATATATATATATATATATGATGTAATAATTGTCACGACCCATCCCCCGGGGCCCGCGTCGTGACTACCCCATGACTGCCTTCCATAGGGTAGGGGCCAACAACTAGCACCAAAGGCGTAATTCCCTAGTACTGGGAAGGAATTTCATTTATAACCTAAAACAAACACCACCAGAGTACTAGAGGAAGAAATAACTAAGTGAAAACTATATAACAAGTGTACTGAAAGTAAAGTGGCCAGAATAAAAGCCCAACTGTAAAATAAAAATACAACTGAAAGCAAGTACAACTAAAAAGGGAAAAACAACTAGAAGGTGAAAGAAGCTCCTAGATCATCCTCCAAGGTTCCTACCTGATGGGTAGGTACAGATAGCCTCCTCAGTGCTCCACATTCGTCTGTCTCCTTCGGGTACCATCTCGTTGTGAGGTCTACCTCCGGGTACCGTCCAGTCCTCGTACATTCTTCCTCGGTCAGCGTTGTCTGTCGTTTGTATCCAACACAATGAGGTGCGAGCATAGCCCATGTAGGGGTGAGTATAACGATACTCAGTATGGACCCCAAGACCCTCAAGGTCTCACAAAATCCAACAAGGATAATCCACAAAGTATGATTTCAACACATAACCACTACATAGGTAAATGACCATACATATACCTAAGTTATCAAGTAACCCATCTCAATCATGAGGAAAACACAAAGGTCATTGACTCAGCTCAAACCAGGATTTTCATTATCGAAACCACCGATGATGGAGAAATCCACCTCTATCGAGTATAGTCAGCCTGTCGCAACTCCGAGGTGCTACTCACTAACCTTAGACTGCTGAGGAACTCCACCTGTCGAGTACCGCGGGTCTGCCGCCTCACACGGTAGTGCTCCCCGTCATGGGTCTGCCGCCTCACACAATAGATCTTCCCTCTGATATCCTTTAGAGGTACTCCTCCTATCAAGTACCAAGGCTCCGCCGCCTCACATAGTATCGCTCTTCCTTCATGGGTCTACCACCTCACACAGCAGTGCTCCCCACTAGGCCAGTCAAGTCACTCCGAAACGAATTGGACAAGCAGTCATCAGGTCTCAGCCAGCTACTAGGTCCTCGTGCTCCGAACGCTCGTCTCCAAGAAGATCCGCTCCATGAGCTACTGGTCGATAGTACAATTGTCATGAATTCCCACGAAAATGTATCTCAAAGGTCTTCCATGTCATAGGGGTCTGAATGCAACATCCAGCGCATAAATAGGACGCCCAGCCTGAAAGTTATTGGCTTTTCTGTTCCAGGGGCCCGGTTGGTTTTTAAGCTAAAACCAACTCGACCATACTCAAACTATTTCCAAACATCAAGTGTTTTATTCCAAAATAACTGTCTCATCAAAAGAAAACCAACATAATTGACAGCACATCAATTGGACGTCTGGTCCTTCTGTTATAAGCGTTTCTGCTCCGAGGGCCCGGTTGGTTACAGATTTGAACCAAACCAGTTGTACCCAAAATTTTAAAAACAAACCTTGAGTGTAATATACCAAAACAACCATATCGATCCAAGGAATCCTACGTAACTGATGGTGCGTCGATCGGAGGTCCGTAGCTCATGTTATGGGAAATTAATCGAAAACAGTCCAAAAAGGGGGGGTCTGGGCCCGGTCCGACCCCGCCCAACCCCACCCTGGGTCGGCCAGAACCGGGTCGACCCAGCCCAGGTCCGGGTCAGGCCTAGTAGGTCGTGTCGAGGCCCAGCAGATGAGTCCCGACCCGCACGAGGGCTGCTTGGCCCACGTGGCAGGAGGCCCGACCCATGCGCCAGTGGTTTGGCCCATGCGCAAGCGGCCCAGCTCGGTGGCCGGACACGGCTCGTCCAGGCTAGCTGAGTGGGGGGGGGGGGGGGGGCTCCCCCCGGCTCTTTATAACGGAAACACCCTTCTGGAGCTACCTAGACATCCCAGAACCTGAGTGGCATGGGTTCCGCTCTACCGCCGCCGCGACCGGTGTCGTAGAGGTCTTCCGCAGGCGACACACTTGGGCGCCGCTACCCACAGGCGGTCGGCCGGTGCCGCCCACCGCTTCTGGTTGGTGGTGCCGCTGCGATCTTCCGCAGGCCACCAGAGTCATTCCGGTGGTCCGTTTTGCCTCCCTTCTTCGCCTTCAGCCCTCTCAGATTTTGCTCTATATTGCAAGGACCTCAAAAAGTCGTTGCCCTTTCGTTCACATGTCACCAAATCACGCACCACTGAAAATTTGGTGGGGGGTCCGGACTTGTTCGTTAGCCAGTACCCACCCCGTTAGTGCTTCAAACAATCATGAAATAAATAAATGCCCAAGTTTGAGGGTATAAATCACATATATAAAATTAAACAATATCACCCTACTTCGAATTAGGGTTAGCTCGTAGTCGGAGCCGAGGATGGCGCATCGTCGGCGTTCCTTGCGGGTGGATCCTTCTCCTTTGGCTTGGACGAAGATCGAAGTTGATGATCGTCTCTCTTCGATGGTTCTCCGTTGGAAGAAAGGTGTTATTCATTGAGAGAAGAACACTGTTCTTCTATTTCTCTAGATATTTCTCAAGGTTCTCCCAACAAGTTCCAACAAAAATAATAGCTAAGGATATTATTTTATTCAAAAATTTATTTTAAAAATAAAACACTTTAATCAATTAATTTAAGGGTTTCTTTAATTATTTGAAATGTGTTAGAAAAAATTAATGGGAGTGAGAAGAAGGTGAAGAATCATAATTAAGGAGGGGAGTTAAATGGGCGTTTCAAGGGAGTTGAGTGGAGGTGATAAGGTAGTGGATCATGTGGGACCCACCACTCTTAGTTATATCCTCCCATAGGAATTTAGGTGGGGGTGTGGTCCCCACATCCAACTTCCCTTTGGAGGAATTAACTTCAACTTAAAATAAAATTGTAACACAACAATTTTATTTAATTCTTAATGAATCCCCAAATTTTAACTACCACATATGACAAAACTCAACTATGGTAAAGGTCCCCTTAAGCGAATACTAGCACTGCGACTTCATTGGTGTCCTCATATATCAATTCTAATCCCTAGTTCAAAATATAGAAAAACCTACATGTACGTTCATTGAACGTACCCAAACAAAACTTCAAAAATTGATTTTAGGCACACCGGGACACGGAATCAGTTGCCGTTAGAAACTGTGGACTTGTAAAATTTAAAACAATTTAAGAAAAAATTCTCCTTGAAATTTCCACGTCTTTACATTAACCCCACCTTAGGTCTTTAAGTCCCCATAAATCTACACCACACACTAGGGAAAACAAAAGAGGTATTGAGCACGCATCTGAGCCTCCTGCTCCCATGAACTCTCCTAGAGGTTCTCGTGCTGCCAGCGAATTCGTACCAGTGAAATCGACTATCCACACAAAACCCACTCCTGTCGATGCTCAATCTCCACTAGAACCTCCATGAACGTCGCCCTGTCATCGATGTCCAGTTCTTCATGATCGATGATGTGGGATGGGTCATGCACACACCTCCTCAGCTGAGATACATGGAAGACGTCATGCACCCAGTGCAATAGAGGTGGAAGGGCAAGGTGGTAAGCCAAATCGTCTACTCTGCTGAAGAATTTTAGGAGTGATTGTGGATAGGCTACACCACCCCTATTCACAAAGGATATCAACAACACGACCAGCTGCTCCACCGCCTCTCCTAGATTCTGTATGCATGATCTATTGCTGAGAGAATCCGAGACTATGTTCCACTTCCTAAGAGTATAGAATATCTCGAATTCATAGTCCTAGAGGAACTCAAGTCATCGTAGTTGTCTCAGGTTCAGATCCTTCTGAAAGAAGAAACACCTGAGACTATTTAGATTTGAGTAAACCATAAACCGTTCAATCAATGATCTAAAAGTGAGACTAGCCAATTGTAAGAACTCAACATCACCCATCTTCACCTACGTTCTACAAGAGCTGCAAGATTTCTCCCGTGCTGAAAAGGAAAATCTGGTTACATCCCCTAGATGAACCACTTCCTTTGCCTAATACAGTCAATCCTGACTTGAATGATACTAATTCATGCCATGTATGATGTCATAAGGCCTCGATACTACTACTAATATATCCAACCATTACACTCGCCTCTAAGGGTTGAGTCACACTGTCAGCATCAGTGTGTGGTCACTAGTTCTCCTCCAATAAAAATATAAAAATTGAGGGTCAAGTCAACAGTTTAAACCGGATCCTCTTAGTATTAACCACAAAAAAGGAAGGAAAGAAAACAACATAAGGAAAAGTGTCCTTTATTACCGCAGCTCAAGGTACAAAGACACAAAGAAACCACAAACAATGACATTAACAAAACTAGAAGCATCATGAATAAAGGCCTCTATGCCTAGAACTAGTCCTGCTCCTGTACACCTGCTTCCAGAGCTCCATAGTCATATGCTTCAACTCCCTGTCCACTTGTTCCCTGCGGTTGGGGTGGACCTCTTGGTGGTGGTGGTGGCCACACCTCGAAGCATCGTCCACCACCATTTGCACGACCAGCTCCTCTGCCACGGTCGCATGCTCCTTGTGGTCCATCACGATCAAACATCTTCCTATGCCTGGGAGGTCCTTCATCTATCTGCTGATCATCTGAGACGTTGTTCAGACAGTCAGGTGCCATGTGACCCTGTCCGCTGCATGAGTAACATTGCCTGGCAGGTCTGGATCTGTCTCCACCTTAGGTGAACTGCACTACCGAACCTGAGTCGTACGGTCAACCCCATATAGGTCTGGTCCTCTTGGACCTCTGCGTCATCTGTCTACTTCCAGCAACAGAAGACTCCGCTGCATGTCAGCTAGTGGTGGGTCCCGCTGCTGGAGAATGCTCAGCAAGGAAACTCTATGCTAAGAGGTCTCTCTCTAACACCCCTATCTGGGTCGGGATGCTTTGAGAGATAACTGAAGCATTGATCTCTCGCCTGAGTCCCTGCTGGAAGGTTCGGGCTTTGAAGAACGGGTCTCATACCATATCAGTGGAGTAGCGCGAGAGGTCAGTGAACTTCACTGAGTACTGTACCAATATCATGTTACCCTGCTATATATGCGGTAACTCTTGTATCCACACCACTCGAAGGGTGACTGGTACAAACATTTCCCTGAACAGGCTCTCGAAGTCTGCCCAGAGGAGTGTCACCTCATCGTGCATCTGGAGCATCAGGATCCACCATCTGCTTGCTGCTACCTAAAAGAGGCTGTCAGCAAGGATCACCATAAAGCCTACTACTGTCCCTACCAGTCTGAAGACTCTCTCCATAGCCTCCAACCAATTCTCACCTGCATGTGGGTCCGTCTATCCCCGAAACTTGGGTGGCCACTTGCGCTGGAACACATGCAACGTGCTCAAACGGCGTGCATCACCTACTGCTGGTGCTGGTGGCATCGGTGGCCCAACGGGTGGTAGTACCGCTGGTGCCTCCGCTGGTGCCTCAACCAGAAGAGGGACCATTACTGAGGCCTCATCGCTCGACAGGCTGTCAGTACGTAAAAGTCTTGGGGCCCTAGCTGGTCATCCGTGGGGAGGCATCTTGAAAGAAACAGATGCAACACAGTCAAAGATTATACCTAGTAAGCTGTCCTGGTTTGAGCTGACTTATTGAAAACTATTGAAAACACACATGAAATAAGTGTTTTCGTTCACTGAGTCGGAAATCAGAAGTCAGGGCCCTGGTGTATGGATACATCGGCCGCCCACACCAACATTGGACTCCCCGAACTAAAAACCACACTTAGTACCCTTAACACTATTTCTTCACAGAAAAGAAATATCAGATTCCTATGTTTTGTGGTAGAACCAACTCCTATGATACCAATTTGTCACGAATTGTCCCCCGAGGCCCGTATCATGACTACCCCAAGCCCGCCTTCCATAGGCCATGGGATGACAACTAGCACCAAAGGTGTAATTCCCTCGTACTGGGAGGGCATTGCCTTTATAACTGAAAACAAACACAACCAGAGTACAAGAGGAAGCAAACACTAAGTGAAAACATTATAACAAGAGTACTGAATGTAAAGGCGCTGGAATACAAGCCCAACTATAAAGTATAAATACAACTGACAGTAAGTACAACTAAAAAGGGACAAATAGCTGGAAGGTAAAAGAATATCCTGGATCGTCCTCCAGGGTTCCCACAAGAAGGGTAGGTAAATATAGCCTCCATAGTGCTCCACATCCATACATCTCCTTCGGGTACCATCTCGTCATGAGGTCCACCTCCAGGTACTATCCAATCCTCGTACATTCCGCCACGGTCAGCGCTGTCCATCGTCTGCATCCAACACAACGAGGTGCAGGCATAGCCCGTGCAGGGGTGAGTATAACGATACTCAGTAGGGACCCCAAGACCTTCAAGGTCTCACAAAATCCAACAAGCATAATACACAATGTATGATTTCAATGAATAACCATTACATAGGTATATTCCAATTCATATTCCTAAGTTATCATGTAACCCATCTCAATCCTGAGGAGAACACAAAGGTCATTGACTCAGCTCAAACCAGGATTTTCATTATCGAAACCATGGCTGCTGGAGAACTCTTTTTCTATTGAGTACAATGGGCCTGTTGCGACTCCAAGTTGCTACTCACTAACCTTATACTTCTAAGGTACTCTTCCTGTCGAGTACCGTGGGTCTGTCACCTCACATAGTAGCGCTCCCCGCTATGGGTCTGCCACCTCAAATAGTAGCGCTTCCCCTGATAGCCTACAAAGGTACTCCTTCTGTCAAGTACCATAGGTTTTCCACCTCACATATTAGTGCTCCTCATCCATGGTTCTGTCACATCATACAGTAGTTCTCCCCTCTGGGCTAGTCAAGTCACTCCAAAACGAATCAGACAACCAGTCATCAGGTCTCAGCCAGCTACTAGGTCTCTGTACTTCATATTATTGTCTCCGAGAGGATCCAATCCATGAGCTACTAGTCGATACTCCAAGTGTCACAAAGTCCCAAGAAAAAGTATGTCAAAGATCCACCACATCATAGGGGTCTCAATGCAACAAAAGGGGCGTCAATCGGACGCCCGGTCTGAAAGTTATTTGCTTTTTCGTTCTAGGGGCCCAGATAGTTCTTAAGATAAAACCAACCCGAACATACTCCAACTACTTCCAAACCTCAAGTGGATTATTCCAAAAGAACCTTCTCATAAAAATGAATCCAACGTAATTGATGGCACATCAATTGGACGTCCGGTCCTTAAGTTATAAGCGGTTCCACTCTGAGGGCCCGGTTGGTTTCGGGTTCGAACCAACCTGTCAGTACCCAAACATTGCCAAAATATTGAGTGTAATATACCAAAACGGCCGTCTCGATCCAAGGAACCCTACGCAACTGATAATGCATCGATAAGAGGTATTTAGCTCAAGTAATTGGAAATTAACCAAAAACGGTCCGAAGAGGGGGTTCTAGGCCCTGTCCGACCCGTCCCAACCCACCCTCGGTCGGTCCGAACCGGGTCGACCCGACCCGGGTCTGGGTCCGGCACGATAGGGAACGACCCAACCTGGAAGCAGAGGCCCGACCCACATGGAAGGTGGCCCGGACCGTGAGCAGGCGGCTTGACTCGGTGGTCGGCCTTGGCTCAGCCGAGCTGGTCGAGCGGGGGGGGGGGGTGGGTGGGTTCAGCTCTTCGTATCGGCGGTGCCAGGCTGTCCCCGCCCGGACTTCCCAGAACCCGCTTGTGACGGGTTCCTCTCCCCCACCACTGCAGCCGGTGTCGCGACGGTCTTCTCCCGGTGGCGCGCTAGGGTGGTGCTTCGCCCAGGCGGCTGGCTGGTGCCGGCCGCCACCTCTGATCGACGGCGCCATCGCGCCGGCGACCCGCGCCACCACGATCTTCCACGAGCCACTGGAGTCATTTAGGTGGTACGTTTTGCCTCTCATCTACCCCTGCGGCCCTCTCGGGTTTCTCTCTACACTTCGATGACCTCAAAACACTATTTCCCTTTTGTTCACCCATCGCCCAACAAATCATGCACCACTAAAAAGTTGGCAGTGGGTCTGGACTTGTTCGTTAGCCTGTACCCACCGCGTTAGTGGTTAAAACAATCACGCAGGAAATAAACGCCCGAGTTCAAGGGTATAAGTCACATATATAAAATTAAACAATATACCCCTACTTCGAATTATGGTTCTCTCATAGTCAGAGTCACAGAGTGGTGGTGTCAACTCGTTGATGTCGGGGAAGAAGGAGCCAAGGATGACATGTCGTCGGCGTTCCTTGAGGTTGGATCACTATCCTTTGGCTTGGTCGAAGATTGAAGGAGACGATCGTCGCTCATAGACGATTCATTGTTGGAAGAACGGTGTTCTTCGTTGAGAGAAGAACACTATTCTTCTATTTCTCCAGAGCTTTCTCAAGGTTCTCCCAACAAGTGCCAACAAAAATAATAGCTAAGGCTATTCTTTTATTCACACATGTATATCCAAAATCAAACACTTAAATCAATTAATTGAAGAGTTCCGTTGTTTAATTGAAATTTGTTGGCAAAAATTAATGAGAGTGGGAAGGAGGTGAAGAATCACAATTAAGGACGGGAGTTAAATGGGGGTTTCAACGGAGTTGAGGGTAGGTGATAAGTTAGGGGCTCATGTGGCCCCCACCACCCTTAGTTATATCCTCCCATGGGAAGTTAGATAGGGTGTGGGCCCCACCTCCAACTTCTCTTGGGAAGAATTAACTTCCACATGAAATAAAATTGTAACACAACAATATTATTTAATTCTTAATGAATCCCCAAATTTTAACTACCACACACGACAAAACGCAACTGTGGTAAAGGTCCCCTTAAGAGAATACAAGCGCTGTGAGTTCATTGGTGTCCTCAGATTTCAATTCCGAGCAATGGTTCAGAAGATATAAAAACACCAACTTACATTCACTGAACATACCCAAACAAAACTTCACAAATTGATTCCGGGCACACCGGGCCATGGAATCTGGTGCCGTCAAAAACTACGGACTCGTAAAATTACAAAGAATTTAAGAAAATAATTTCCTTGAAATTTTCCGGGTCTTTAAAATTATTATTATTTAATAGTAAATTACTATTTAACCTTTTTATTTTCCATCCATTAAAAAGTGAAAAACATCGTTGATGCACACAAAAGGCCCAATATCTCTATAAGCAATGTAATTTATTTTTCAATATCTATCCTTTATAAATGACTATATATAAATATAATTACTATATATGATATTTATATCATTATTATGATATTTTGGTTTATGAAACCATGATTAATGTAAAAGTACGTGAACTAGTGAACCAAAATTGTAATGAAAAATGATATACTTAAAATCCTTAACTGATGATTTTAATAATGAATTTTTAATAATTGGGTGCTAAAATATGATAAGTGGATCACATACTAAACTATACGATGGTAAATATCCTTTAAATTTAGATACAATAAATTTAAATTTATTATACATGAGGTTATATGATCTTCCAATAATTTTGAACATTACGTTAGAGATTAATGTTTAAACCATATTGTTTGTGACTAAATTTCCATTACAGGAAATTAAAAAAAATTCATAGAAATAGCTTTAAATTTATTATTAAAATGATATTTCTTGATGTTAATATTTTCCCCCTAATATTATTAACATTAACTACTGAAAAGACATATATAATTTATTTAATAAAAAACTATTTTTCATATATTTTCAGTCTGAAATATTTTTTATTCAATATCGATGTTCTCAGAAAACGTTTTAAATAATGTTTCACTATTCCTCTATAAAATTTCAATGTAATTTTTACCCATTATTTTTTCTATAAAAATTAATTAATATAAATATTATTTTCATTTTCAGAACAATAGACTTTTTACTTTTACTAAAAAATTGAATGGATTATTAGTTTAATTATACATGGCCAGAATGGCATTTCCCACTATAATGAATTCTCAATGATTTCATTTTTATATTAAATGATTCCATGGTTCATTTCAAATAATAATTTCTCTTTAATATTTTTGAATATTGTTTATTATAAAAATGTGATTTCAAAATAAATATGGGATTTATCTTGAGGGTTATTCTTTTTAATATTTCATACGAATTTTAATCTTAGAATAAGTTGTTTGATGAAATTTATCTTATACTAGGAACCTGATCTAGTGTAACCACCTTTATTATTTAAAATAATGGTTTATTATTATGAGAATGAAATATCTTTGAAACCAACCTTATTTTAAATAGGTTAGGTTAGGGAGAAGTTTTTTTTATGATTTCCTAGAATACATATGAGTGGATTTATGATCATGTGATGGGTGGTCCATGAAATATATATCCCAAAAATTTTGCATATAAAGGTTATTTTTTATGATATCAAAGGGTACACTTAAGGTCATCCCAAGTATAATAAATATTGTATACAGGTTGTTATCCTTTCTCAATAGAGGTTACTCAGTAATTTAACCCTAGCTAGAAGTAGGTACACATGTTGTTAGCCCATGAATAAAATGTAATGAATGTATTGGTGGGTATAATTGACATAAAATTTATAAGATTTTGATTATTCCATATTCTATGCCATTATTTTATGATATGATCTTATAACATTGTTATATTCTCATAGATCATGTTCTTTGATCCTTTTTTGATTCTTGTCTCATGAAATGCCAATGTTTAGTCCACAACTATTTTTATGATCTAAGAATGGCTTGATATGATTTTAAAAGGCCAATCTCATGAACATATAAAATTTATGATCATAACATGTTTAAATGATGAAATATATATACCTTATTTCCCCTTATTGAAAATTTTATTTGACCCTTTATTATGTCTTCTTTATCCTAAGACATGATGAGTTGTTATTTTGTATGATTTGTCTAAAATGGGTTATAGTTTTGAAGGAATAAGTTGGAGACTATGTATATCATTTACAAAAAGCTATTTATGTATAACATTTTTCAATTACATTATACCTTTATGGTTATTTTTATTATAATAATGTAAGATAATGAATATTTATGTAATAAGATGTAATATTTATGTATGAACAGTATGGGTCACTATACACATGACATTTTTTTTGAAAAATGTCTATCAGTAAGAAGAATAGGGGAAACAGATCTCTATGTGAGAAAAAACCCATTGAATTCAAAAAAAATTATATGGAACATGGTACACCCTATATCAAGGAGTGTATAAGATTCATATAATCCATTTGGTGGATTAAGAACCTTCCATGGTTCAAGTGGGTGAGTTAAAAATAGAGAAAGTAATAAAATAATTTTGAGGATCACTGATTCACACCACGGGCTGGAAACTAGTGACATGGATCATCAAAGTATGAAATGGAATGATTTTGTCTATAATATAAACAATAACAAACAAAAACAAAACAAAAAACCCACTATATATTAATAAAAGTGAATTAACCATCATTAAAACAACAAATTGATTCTTGAAATGAAAAATACAAATCAACCTACTAGCACTAACAACTAAACTAACTCCATGTGATCCCATTGATAACTCCCCAACAAAAAATACACTCATCTCTTATGGTAATCGAACTCATGCTAAAAACTGCACAAGTTATAAAAATAAGAAATGAAATATGCATGGTAATTAAAACTTAGTAGGATAGCATGATAATATTTTCCCAATGAACATATTTTAAAATAAAAGAAACATATAATTTCATGATTTAACTCCAATATAGAAAATTAAATTTTCTTAACAAGATTCTATGTTATAGACATTATAAGACAACATGATTTAATTTTTTCATAAAAAAGAAATGGATGAAACAATTTTTAATTAGATGAAACATTAATTTGATTCAATCTTCTAGGGGTAAAAATTAAAGAGTAGAAAATTTTAATGTAATCACACATGTTTCTAAAATTACCAATCAATCACATCATATGCTGACAGTGAGTAAAAAATAGAAAATTATCCCTTGTCTTGGGAACATCCTAAGGCATTAGCTTGCTGTGGGGAACTAGGTACATCTATCTCAGTATAAAAGTATCCAAAAAAATAACCTTCTCCTAAAATAGAAACTAGGAGGGGAACCCCTAATTCCCTAGTGGTCCCCAATCATCATTATAGTTTATTTATTGTTTTCATCTTTTTTCTTGCTATGTTAAATTGGGACAAAGCGCAGCCGGATCATTAGGATACTAGTCCTAGTCTGCCCAACTAGATACATGTGATTCCATAGTTGTTCTAAAACCAGTTACACATGTTAGTAGATACAATTTTTACATCAAAACTCCAATGTTAAATCATATACACAAGAAAAAGTTACCTTTTTAACTTCTACATAGTGGTTTCACTATTCATCAAAAATTGACGTTTTTTAGAAAACTACCAAAAATTCAGCCTAAGCTATATTTGATATTACAAATTCAAAAATGATATCTATTTTACTAAATTCAAAACATAGAAGTTTCCTTAATTAATTTCAAATTAATTCCCATTATTAAAATAAATAGCGTGTTTTTAGAAACAATAACTATAAAAAGATTTATACTTGTTTATGTCCAATTTTAATGTGAAATTAATTCCAAAGAACAAAATTGAATTAAATGGTAAAACATAATATAATTACACATTAAAGACAATTAAAAATATAATCATTCCATATAAATAAATTAGATTAAAAGGCACTTTTCAATTAAAATATAGTATTTTTCACTATTCATAAAAATGTATTTTATTAGAAAAATTCGAAACACTTACCCAAAGTAAATTTTGATGTAACGATTCTAAATAAAAAATTTATTTTGTCAAATGGAACATATAAAAGTGACCAAAACTATATTTAAAGAGTGTTCTACATTAAAAGGCGTTAAATTAACCTTTTAAAGTAAATTATGTTTAAAATTAGATTCATTCACATTATAAGCCTCTAACTTTTATTGGATAAATGTAAAAACAATTAACAAACTATATAATAATTTTTTAGTTAGTCATTTTCATTCCCACCATTACATTGGCTAGGGGTTAATTACCATTTAAAATAATAATATTATATTATTAGTGTGCAACGTATGATTTCAATGAAACCCATTTTTGTGTATAGGGTACACCATAGAACATAGTGTCCCCTGTAAAGTGGAATTTAGTTCACAAATATTAATAAATTTTAAAAATGTCATGATATTTATTTACCTGGGATGTTACACCTTACATTGATTTAATTTTATTTATTAATTACTATTTATAAATTGTTAAGATATACTCAAGATGCATATAAAGCATATTTTTTATAATATATATTATAAAAAATCTTCCATGATAATGGTTATTTTTATTCATAATTATTGATTTTGAAATAACCTTGGGTGTTGTTTACTAGATATTAGCATTACATTGTCAAAAATGGACAGACGTGTGAAATATAAATACATCATAAATATAAGCATTAAATATGGTAAATAACATTAATATAATGTCAAAATACTAGCGAAATAATATTATAAGGATATATTTGAATGTAACATAGGGAAATAAGAATTTAAGTGAAAATGAGATGATATATTTTATAAAACATACCCTCTTTTCAATGTTGCTTATTTTCTATGACAATCGACTCTTTTGATGATCATTGTTTGTAAATCAAAGACATACCTACAGATATAGTAGAATAAGAGGGGGGGGGGGTTTGGGTAGATCCTTTAATTTGGTATGTGAGAAGGTAGTGGTTTTTTAAGGGAATGTGGGGGGTTATTTAAACTTTTGGAGAGAGATATTATAATGAAATAAATATTGAATAAGATATAATTTCAAAGATAAACATTAAAATAGTGATATTTGTGACATTTTATGTCATATTAGAATTAAATAATATGATATTATATCTTTGAACTATTTTAAAAATATAACTCACTATTTTATTAAAAATGAATTTGGGGAGACATAAAATAATTATTTGAATATAATAATTTTGAATACAGGCTTTGAAAAATAATTTTTTAGATTTTGAAAAAAGTTATTTTATTTAAAAACTGAATTTTGAAATTATATATATATTTTCCTTATCTTTTATTTCATGAATTTTTTATTCCATTATTCAATAATGAATTATTTGATTAAAATAAATCTCGTACAAAAAACATTATATTTTTTATTCACCCACAAATGGATGTTTTTCAGAAAAATTATAATAAAATTTTAACTTAAGAAAGTTTGACAAGTTGATTCGAAAAATGTCATTTATTTTTAGAAATTAATTTTCTAAAATAGGGATTTGAATATTTTAATATAAAAAATAATTTCTTTATGAAATATATTAAAATAATGTTTATTACACATTAGGTAATATTTTCTTTTATATATTAAAATTGATTATTATTTTATATTATATAATAACTATATTTACATAAATTACTCAGGATATATGTTATAAATTATAAATTTTATTACTTTGAGGTTAAATTACTATTCCCAATGGTGGGGTTAATATTTATAATGGTTAGTTTAATATTAAAATAGTATGGTTAATATTTTAAAATTCACATTACTTTTCCAATGATCATATTACATCCCATTAATTTCACGTTATTTCTTCATTAAATGTTCACTATAATATCACCCAAGGATCAATATCTTTCTATTAAATTATTATAATTTGATTACTAATATTAATTTTGTATCATTTATTATTGTTAGTGGCTGAGATTATTATATGAAATTGGGGTGATTATAATTTTCTCATACTACAATTATAATTTTTCATTTTCCCCAATTGTAATATTTTAAATTTTCGTGGGTTTTGTTTTTGACTATTGAAATGATTTGTATTAATAAATTAAATTGTTTTTTGGGTCTCATAATGTTTTATGAGTATAATAAATTATATTTTAATATAACAAACAATTATTTAGGAATCGAATATCACATTTAGACTCTAGTTTTTTTACTTTTATTCATTATATTGCTTTCCCCATTCAAAGACATTCAAAGTCACGATATTTAATATCGTAAAAATATTTGATAAGGAAGCATATAGAGAGTAATAAAAATTATTTTAGGTATTTTTTTAAATATAATTCATTTCATTTTCTAGATAAGAAATAATTTTTTATTTCATTTATATTAATAAATTCTTTATTTTCATTAATTACATGAATATTTTTATCATGTTTTATTTTTTCAGTTGAATTTCAAAGACAAGACCATTGATATTGAATTTCCATTATAATTGAATTTTTTTAGTTTTAATTAAATGTTTTTATAAATTATTCTATTCATTCCAAAATGAACTATAACTATGAATTGTTTTAAAATAATTTTAAAATAATTTCATATATGTTTAAATTATTATATCTATTTCCTAGGTTTATGATAAATTTAATTGATTTAAATCTAATTAATTTAAAAATAATCTTTTTTTTTGTTTATAATCTCAATAATAATTATATAATTGAATTTGAGTGATTATTGTGATTTTTTTTCAGAATTCTCTTAGGCTGAGGTGCCAATGTTATATTAAGTTAGTTTAAACGACATTGAAGAAATTAAAACCTATATTGTGGTAAAAACTTTAGTGTATTACACTATATTATGATTGAAATAAGTTATTATGATTATTAATTAATTCATTATGTTTAATGTATGATGGATGAATTTAGTATGATATAAAATTAAAACTGTCTATACTGGTTGAAATATTTTAAATCATTGGTTATTTTACGTACAAATTTTTATTAGTTTCAACCCAAAACCTTTCCCAACATATAATAAGTATTCAGTTGATAATTTTTTTAAATAGAACTAATATTTAATGATAATAAATATAATGTCAAAAATATTTTTTATTATTTGGGCCTAGTTAATAATTTCTCTGTGGAATTTAAGTGACATGCATGTTAACATATCAAATTTTGGCATCGTGGAAAAGGATAGAATCGATGCAATTGATGTGACAAGAATGCACACTAACGAATATTCTACAATAAAAAAATTAAATGAATAATTATAGGAATAATTTTAAATGTCATAAATATTAGAGTGATTAATTTTTGTGATGCTTTTATTTTTCATGATCAATACCTCATCCCTGGTGATGTGGAAATAACGTCACATCATATTGTAATTTTCAAGGATGATATCATATTTTATTTTACTATTATTTCTATATCAATTGAATTGTTTTCAATTTGAGAAAAAATATATGAGTTATTTTAGTTATAATGGCATTGAAATCTATTTCTAATGACATGTATCATTAATCCAAAAATAATTTTCATGAATCAAATATGAATTTTAGCATTTTAATAAATAACAATTTTTCACACTAAAAATGTAAACTAGACTTAATCTTTCACTGCTAATCTCTAGTTTAGATCATTATGAGTTGATATACTAACCCTAGAATGGGATTTTTTTTACTATCTTTAAGATCTAATGCATTTTAACTTGTTCAATTTCTACTATACCAATATTGGTAAATAATAAACTACAACATATATAAATATTAATGATTAAGTAAAATTCAATTTATAAATATATAATTGATTATGAATCATAACATAAAATCTAAATGAATAGAAATCAATTATTTTATAATATTATAAATGATACACATAGATTTATTTTAAAAAACAACTATAATTTAACTCAATTACTCTATTAGAACTAAAATCCAAATAATCTCATGAATATAAAATCCAATCAATGAATCATGAAATATTAGTTCATATAATAAAAGAATTAAAAAATAAACCTATATTAATGATATATGAATTTAAAATAAAAATGATTCAAAATTGCAGATAATAAACAAATTTTTGATGTACCTAATAACATAATCTTGAGATGACTAATAGGAAAATAGAATCAAGATTCTATGAACTACAATTACTTGAATGAAAATAATAAAATAATAATTTATGTGTATTATACATGAAATATTGAAATAGAATATGAAACTATTAAAAAATATATGATTAATGACTAAAAACGTTGTTGATAAAATCTGGATAAAAACAATGCCTATATAGATATAGATCACATCCATGTCTAATATTATCGGGTTAATTTAAAATTATAAACCTCTTAAACATTGAAATAACCCTTAATAAATTTCAATGTTTTTTATTTGATATTTATAATGATTAAATATTATAGAATATTCTTTATGCTTCAATAGTTCAGTGACTATGTTAATAAAAAGGAAGAATTGATGATATTGTTCATTGAATTTGTATAATTCATTTCACATGCATGATCATCTACTCGGGTGAATACATACTGAAATTTTGATGTAAACACTAGAAATTAATGTTTGGATTATCATATCTAGAAAAGAATATCCATTTTCAATTAAAAATCCCATAAAAATATAGATTAAGTTTTTATATCTTCACTAATTGTCTACATTTTTGGAATCCTAACAACAAACCCCCAAAAGAGAATAATTTTATAACATTTTTTAATGGATTTATTGCATTAAATTTTGGTTCAAATATAGATATATATATAATGCTTATGTAAAGTAAATTTTTTATTTCTTTTGGGGGATGTGTTGTTGTGGTTTTCCACTAGAATAAAAAAGGTCCACTACGTTATATGTGATGAAATATTATTATTATATAAATTGATTATTTATAATAAATCACTAAGAAAAAATTGAATATGAATACAGATGATCACACATTAATTAGTAAAAAGTATAAAAATTCCACACAAGATATAATTTTCTTTGGTTCACACAGAACCTACATGGATGATGAGAAAACCACCCCAAACTATATTAATTTAACAATAAAATAATAAAATTAACTACATGATAAACTTAATGGATTTGAGATATTATCTGGGGAATCCAACATCAATAAACCTATAAGAAGTGATTAATTCCACCACAAGTAGATATAATACTCTATTAATGGATGCACTCATACAATACACATATATAATTATAATTAATACAATATAATGAAAAATAAATTAATTACAATCACTTACAATGATGAGTTTATTTACTGAAACTCGGTTATGATTGAGGAAGAAGATCATGTTTCCTATAATAATGATTCACGTGGTTGTGAATCTTCATCTTCAAAACATTCTCAATTCCACACCAATGTATTAATGTGGTTATTATAAATATAATATCATACATCATAATATATGTGATGTGGATCAAATATAATTTTATCTACTAAATCTATTGATTTCATCAAATAAAAATGATAAGATTATCTAATTCTCACACAAACAAATCTAGACCGAATGAGTTTTTTTTCTCTGAAAGAAAAACCTAGATAAGAATGAAAATGATAAATTCTAGATAAACCAATAGGGATGGTAGAAAGTGGTGTGGGATGCAAAAAAAATGTAATACTGAGGTCAAAGTTTATTCAATTTTTTTCGGCATTTTAAAACTCATATAGACATTAGATAACTCATCACAACACATGAATAATGTAAAATATATGAGAAAAAAAATTCATTTTCACAAAACCAATGAATACATAATGATAATTTTTACATATTCCATAGATCTAACTCATATCCCACTATTAATGAATAAATATCAATGAATTCAAAAATAATTGTTGGGAAAATTATTCTAAAAATTTTATAGTTACTTAAATAAAAAAGCTATAATATTTAAAAACAATTTATGCAAGAATCCAGTAATAGCAGAATTTAAACAACCCTGTACAACAACCATGAATAAAATTACATTTCCAAAACTACAAAAAACTATATTTATAAACATATACCTTGAAATTAAATGGTTAGGTACGGTTATTTTCTCACAAATTACATTATTGAATTAAAAAGATATTGATTATGTATAAAAAATGGTTAAAATATGACATGTGAAGGAATATGGTCTAACTAAAAGTAAAATTATTAGTTGTATGAATCTATATATCACACAAAATTATAGATTCAAAAAACCCCATTAAAAATTAATGTCTATATTTATGGATCTATTATAGAAAAAATGAATACTTTTCGTGTCATTACATACATTTATTCATCAGTGATAGATTAGGGGTTTTTTCTTCTGGGATTGAATATATAAAAATGAAGGTATATTGTTGTTTCTTTTCATGGATGAAATATTTTTAGGATGGGAGGATATAAAACCATGAGTTCCCTCATTTAAATAACTTTTTCTATGCTACGATATGATGATTTTTTCAATTTGTATAGATAAATTATCACTCTTATGAATTTTTATAGAGGGCCATAGGGGCTCAATTTATGACCACATGTGGTTTTAAGTTGAAATTTTAAATTTTCATTAATAATTGGGAAATAGTAAATGCCTCCATAACTAAATGGTAGATAACAAAAACAATAATCTTTATTCATCCTAGAATATGGTGTTTATATTGAGATACTCAGATGATAATATTCAAGTGAATTTGTGGTTGTGCATTGTGGTGGAAATATATTACTTGAAATAAATAACATATTAATTAATTTATTTTGGATTTATAGTATCTCTCTAATTTAGATTCCATTTTAAATAAAAGGAGGTGGTATCATTAGATTGTGGAGGAGGTAACTATTAGAGGTACTATATATTTTAGGGAATGGGGTATTATGACCTATATTTTTAGATTTTAATGAATATGGTATAGTTAATTTTGTCTAACAATATTAAAATTCATAAATAATATCCTTTATAATACATTTACATAAACAATAAATCTTCATACAAAATTCTTTTATGTTATTTTATGTTATAAAATAAAACCAAAAAACTTAGATTGATTGTATCTAATTATCATATTTCGATATATTTTACAGAGATTTTTAGAGTATATTATTAAAATCTATTAACAATTTTTTTGTTGGGATGACTCAATAACACTATAATTTTTCATTGAAAATGTATCAATGAGAATATTTCACTTCTTTTTGAACCCCTCAAAATGGAGTCATATTTTGGGATAACATTTTAATATATGATATTAGGTTTAAAATATTTTCTAATTTTTTTGGTTATTTAGTTATCAAATCTTGAGAAATGTGTGATGATAGTGGAATCAATGAAATGAGTTTTACCAAGTCATTAAATTTAGTGTTCTTATTTGATAATAAACCTTACCCAACCCATTGAGGATGGTGATATGTGGTGGTATTATTTTTACTTCTATTATAAAATATTGTGTGTAGAAAAAAAATTGATAATATTACATCTATTTGTGTGAAGAGATTAGTGGAAACACTATTTCTATGGGGCACAATGAGGGTTTCGTAGTATGCAGTGTAGCACCATGAACCCATGCTCCAAGATTGGTTACTATAGATTCTTATATTTTAGAATAAATTTTATAATAACTATATATTTATAATCATCACTACATTATAATTACATGTCTTGATAAAAATATTTCACTACACATATTCTCTATACATTTTGTATTTATATATTTACATAATTAATAAAAATCATAAATTAATAAATCCCATGTATTTTTAAAATAATAAAAAAATTTATACCCTATATAAAAACTAATCAATCCAATATAAGTCTTCATAAACTCCCATAAATTATCTAAATAGGCTATCTTGATAGATATATCATATGTAAAATTTTTCATTACAACATAGGGAATGTAGGAATATGAAATGGGTGATCTTGAACACTTAATAAGGTAATCACATAAATGAATCTAAAAAAACAAAATCATGATATACAGAATATTGCCGGAATATGTAATCTAAAGAATCATATAATCAATATAAATATAGGGAATTATATATCCATAAAAATAAATTAAAAAATAGATATCAATAAATTGATCTCATAGTCATGGAATGAATAATGTTTGTCATCAGAAAAATATTCTGATGGACTTTCAACATGAAATTATCTAGTTACAGGAAAATGTGTAAATAAAACCCAATCTTTTTTATCTCATGATACATATCGATACATCTAAGGAATATATCATTTTGGGAACCACCTGTCACATATTTACATCTAATGCATTCGCTATAAGTATCAAAAATATATTCCACATCATTCCCTATAGAACCACTTACAAAATAAAGAATGTATATCAATGTAATGGATTATATGGAATTTCAAAATATAATCCACTTGTGTTAACATGAAGTACTTATCAATAATATAAATACATTTCCACACGTCAAAAAAAGACATAACATGATCATAACCCATGCACATAGTGGTGGTGTATGGTTAAAAAATTATTAGTAAACTTTGTGATAATCATCTATATACTAACCAAATCATTTTAAAGGATAATAATTTTCTTCATGTTAATAAAAAAATTTATTTTTTGTATAAAATCCTTTAACATGAATTTATTAGAATAGATGGCCACACTATATAAGTTAATGAGTATATTGTTAAGTAAATATTTAATTTAATTGATTATATTCCATCTAGTGTAATAAATAATATGGATTCAAATTATTATATCCCCAGCGCAACAATGGAAACCTAGGAGTTTGTTAGTGTAAATTAAAAAATCCTTCATTATAATAATTCAGCATATGGTATAAAAAATAGGGGACTAATAATAGTATTTTTTCAAATCATGAGTCCAATCAAACAAATGATTATATATATATATATATTGGAGTAAAATGATGAAAAAAACCATTAGTTTAATTTCATTTCTAAATGGTTAAAGAAATGGAAGTGAACACATAAAAGATCTTTTATAAATCATTATTAACATCGACCAGAAATGAAAATATATATTTCACAATTGAAGGTAAATTTTGAATGGTTATCTGAATGATTTGGAAATGTATAAAATTATCAAATAATATTTAATAATATATCCTTTAAAATACATAATGGTTATGATAAAGAAATTAATAGAGGAAGATAAAACCTGTGAAATTTAATAAATGAAACCTTTTATATTATATTTAAACACCATTATTCATAACTCACATTATAAGAAGAGTAAAAAATCAAATATTTGAATTAATGACATAGTTTCAAAAATAATATTAAAAAATAAATCATATTATTATATTTGGATGGTATAATAATAAATAAATATTTTTTTAAAGGAAACACTATGTTCAATAGTGCATATGGTACACCACTTTTAGCATAAAAGATAAACATAATATTATTATTTAATTATATAGTTATCACACAGGCATTACAATAGTGGGAATTAAAAATATTACCATAATTATGAATGTATTGTTAAAAAATGATTATATAATGATTCATTGGTTACAAAATATGTTATGAAATTAAATAAAAAATTGAATATAAAAGACGTGTTTTTATAAAAAACAATTTAAATACAAATAAGTGAGTTTTTAAAATACAAAATCACACATTTTTAGATTGATTAATGATATATATATTTAATATATTCAATTTAATGTTTAATACTCATCCTACATGTTTTCTAGACATGAAATAAGATCAAATTTAGTTTTTTGGATAAAATAACTTCTAAAACAATTACCGCCTTTTGATAAAGATCCCATTTTAAATATAGTTTTTGAATAATTTATAAGATATTATTCAAATAATAATCTAAATATACAGAACAGGAACATAAAATGTTACTTTGTATATTATTTTTATTTTTTTTGATAATATTCATTTTTTATTCAACTGTGAAAAATACTGCATTTTAATTCAAACAGTTTTTTTCTCTAATTTATTTGTATAGTTATATTTTAATTTTAACTAATATTAAAGAATAATTATATTATATTATTATAATTTAGTTTAATTTAGTTCATTTTAATAAATTTGAAATGGAAAAAAGATATAAATATATTTCATACTTTTGAACGTTTCACATTAAAAACATTCTTTTTTAGGTTTATCTACGAAATTAATTTTAAATCAAATTTTTCAAATTTTTCAAATTGAAATTTGTAAAGTTGATTCAAAAATTGTTATAATATGTTCTAAATTTGGTTTTAATTTCTATTTAATTTTTATATATAAAACATTACCTTGGTAAAAAATCATTTACCATAGCCAACATAAACTTTTGACAAGGGTTGAAATTAAAAGTTAAAAACACGACATACCTAAAAACTAAAACATTTAAATGGATGTTGAGGTGTTACTTGACCCTAATAGCCTATAAAATATTAATTAAATTAAAAATTCGTTTAATATAATCCCACATATCGATGGTTATATTTTAATATATAATTATTAATAAATTAATCACTTGAACCCACTTCTTCTCAAGTATAAATAACAAACCTACCTTCCCTATTTCGACCCACAAAGACCATTTTCTCCTAAAATACAGGAAAAATACAATAATACTCACTCTCCACATGACTAAGTGCATATAGTCTCACCAAAATACCAAATCCAAGGTCATAATGAGTATTTCATGCCTTGGATATTCAAGAGGTAATTTTTTCAAAGTATCTCTCTTAATTACTTTTCTATTTCTAATTTCTTCTCCGATCCTTCATCCATCAATTCATGATAACTAAATAATTTTGTATATACAATATTTTTATCATTCTAATGGAATATCTCCTATAGATTTTATTTATCACCTCCTCTTATTCAAAAAAAAAAATGAAATTGTTGTCCAATTTATGTTGGTTAATCACCTCCAACAATAATGTTTGTGTTTTTTTATTTTATGTCTATAATGGATGGTCATATAAAAATAATTATAGTAAAATAATATTTTAATATGTATATGATAACATATTTATATTAAATAAATATTATATTAAACATAAATTAATTAATTCCAAATTATGGTTATATGGTAACTTCGTTTGGGGATGTGTGGAAACCCACCTCTTTAAAATAATGTGGTTCATTCCCACATCACATAAATTGTATTTAATATTATTTTAGTAAAAATATATATTATAAATTTCATATAAATTTTTATTTAATGATATTATTTACTTTTACATATTTACATACATTTACTTTCATTTTCGTTCTTTTAATACGACATGAAAAACAAAAATAGGTTTCACGCGTACATATAACCTACCATCACCAATAATGGTGTTTTTATTTTTGAATCAATGAATTTTATAAATTCTTATAAAATAAATATATAATATACTTATATAATGTTTTATATTGTGTAGATAATGTAATTATGGCCATATGGTCTATAAACATCACACCAATATAATTTTCGACTCAAAAACCAAATATCGACAAAACGACATATATAAAAATAACTAATTGTATAGTTGTTATAACATGGTAGTAAGTTATATATAAAAAATATACATGAAAATTGTTTTGAAACATGTATAAATTATCATAATTTTTTATATTGGAACATAATTAAGACACATGATGAATCAGACTCGAGGTAAGGGACCTCATCACAATCTTCTTTCAGTAAGACATTTCTTGATTATAAGAAAATTTATTCAATTATTTCTTGTATATTAAGCCACTCTAACATTCCATATATATATATATATTCAATAATAATGTTAATGAATTTTTTGGAAAATGTATTAATTAATGGGGATTAGGAATTTAATTTTCATACTGTTACGAGACACTTAAAATATCTAAATATTTAATTATCAAATATTCTTTTCATGAAATTATTTCACATATTTTTTATATGGATATAAAAGGATTATATATTAAATTTTATGTATATATTTTTAAGGTTTTCAAAATAGATATTGGTATACCATGAATTTTACTTTTTTTACAAAATTTTAAAGGGAATAGTTTTTTCGTCTACGGTGATAATGACTTATTCATCACCATAACCATTATTTGATATTTGGTATCCTCTATATGCAAAAATGATGTTTTTAAAATTAAAATAAATACATTATTCCCAATTTTGGAGTTTTGGTATTGAAAGTTGTTTTGAAATATGATTCACTACATCAATATCTGGAAATGATTTATTATGATTGAAAATGATATTTTATGAGAGAAATGTTGATAATTAAAATACAATATGAGTTTTGATTATATATAGGTACATAGACATTTAACAGGTTGTTACATGATAATCCAAAGTTTGGTGGTTATATAATAAACCAAATACGGGTGGTTTTGTGATATACTGAGGAATGTTGGTTATTTTACCGCATCCAATGCATTGGGTATGGAATTTGACCTCTTGGATATTCCTTTTGATAGAGTGATATGTCGGAAGTCAATTGTATAGTCATTCCATTTAAGTATGATTATTTATGATGTTTCCATTATATGATATATGTAATTTTATGAGTTTTATGGTAATATTTTTATTAAAAAAAGTTTATGAAATGAGATTATATTCATTGAAGATTATTTAATACTTTTTAAAGGTAAAAATTATTACTTTATGATAATGTATCCATGGTTTACCTGTTTTCACAATACTAAAAATTTATCTTATTTGTGTATCTCTTAGTGATATTTTTAATCTCATACCATGTTTTGAATTTTTATTCATTGGATTAAGAGGAAAAAATATTCATGGATGGGATCTAGGAAAATTTATAATGATTAAATATGAAGCAAAACCATGTTTTTTTAAGAATAATTTTGTTATGAAAAATGTACTTTATGTATAAGATTCTACCTTTGTAATATGTAGTTGATTTATATTATTTATGGAATAATTATCAAAAACCCAATACCTAAAATGATTCTCAATGCGAATTCATGACTTAACTCATGATTATGAAATATTTAAGGATGAGTTCTTATAATAGGTATTAGAGGATTATTTAGACAAATTTATAGAGTAGGGTGAAATTTAAGAATATGATACATGTAAAATATAAATATAATGGTTAGAATAATAGAAAGAGTCATAGTTATTTTCGGTAATGTTAATGAGTTTTTGATAACCTGAAAAAGTATATCATAGTGTTTATATTCCACATAATATTTTATATAAAGATTTTATTGATATACTTACAATAATATTTTTGGTTTTAGTAAATGGATAGATCCAGTAGGAACCAAAGTATAAATGGATGTAAATAAATATATGGAGGTCCTCTAATTAGTATCATAAGGAAATGACAGCTCCAATGAGAACTACTGTTGTAATTATACACCAACTACTAGGAGACATTATTAACAACATGAATGTCAGTGAGTTTTAAAATCCATAATATACAAGAGAAATGAATCCATGTGAATGTTTAGGTAACACTAACAATGAATTAAATAACATTCATAGACATATGTTTCAATAATGTGGACAGAAACTCTTAGTAAAATTTCATAAAGGTATGGTAATTTGTAATTGATTTAGTAATGGTGGTCATAAAACAATAAACATCATAAAGAAATGGAAAAATATTAGTTGACTCTAGGAAGGGGAAAGATGTTCTTTTTGAGTTATGAATTCAATGTTTTAAATGTGTGTTGTATGGTAATTATGAAAATAAATGTCATATGAATAAGATTCAGTAATGGGATCAATAGTACTGTACAAATATATGTTTTCTGATTCAAGATTACATTCTTATTGAAGATGAGGAAACTGAAAATGAAATATTATAGGTATGTATTATTTCTTAACTCATCTTTTGAAATTACTAACTCTTAGGATATGATTATTGTTTTTTATTGTAAGAAGTAAGGGTTGAGGAATTAGAGGTAAAATCCTGTTTGAAGGAAATATTAAAAATGATGAATGATTATGATCATTACATATTATAGATTTTATTTTTATGATAGATCTATGGATAATGAAAATTTTAAATATACTAATGCTATTTTGATAATAGGATAATTTAGAAAAACTTTTTTCGGTAAGTTGGGACTAAAATTTTTTATATTAAAATGTTATTTTATTATGGATTATCTTTTCATTTTTGGACTTAATTATGAAGTTAAGAATAAAAATTAGGGTTTGTATGATATTTTATTCTGAGGTAATTATGGGATATTACATTTTGAGTTTCAAAATAAAATGAATGAGATAAAACATGGGTTTAAAATATGTTATTGATAGTTTTAAGGATGTTATCTTATTTTGGGAATTTATAAGAATTATATAGTTTTTGAAAAAGGAAAACCCATTATATGAGTTACAGCCCATCATTTCTAGAATGGTAGTGGGAATCGAACCCACATATTAAGGGTAACAAGGGTGCATTTCCTACCACTTGCCTACGTGAAGTACCTTGTTAGTATAAATTTTTCATTTTAATTAAATGAGTTGATAGAATAATAAGATGTTGATTATAGTAAAAAATTATTTATCATTTTTATATCATTATAATTAGAAACTAATTTTCTAATTGAGTGATAAATGTTATTTTGGAAGTATTTTAATATTTTGGGAACCCTATATGCCTAAGCGAAATAGAATACTACATGATTTAATTTTTTTATTAATGGATTAATTGTATTTCGTATGAATCTATTTTTTTATTGAGGAAATTTGTTGATTCTGATTTTTAATTGAAATGACTATCCTATCTTAGAGAATTTTTGATTTTGGAAATTAATTTTTTTAAGATACATTAGGGTTGATTTATGTTATTTAAAGATAAATGTTAAAATTTTTCTCGAAAGAATATGTAATCAAAGACTTATATATTTTGGTTTTTAAACATGGATTGGATTATTTTGAGAAATTTTAAGGATAATTATTTTAAAAATGATCTATTTTGAACATCGTGTATTACTTTTGAATTTTGGAGATTAATTGTTGTGTTTCATCATAAATTTATTTATTCATCTGGAAGAATTATGTAATATTATTCAATACATTTGGTTTCGGTTAATGTTTCATGAAATGGTGAGTGTCTATTTAATACTTTGTAGATTATATTATTCTTTTGAAGTGTATTCTAGTGTTTTAGGTGTAAAATAATTAATTTTAATACTCTTAATTTGTAGAAAGAAGATGATTTTGTGTTGGAACTAGATTAAATGTTGAAACTCTATGAGAAATGTAAGTTTTTTTCCTTATATATTTAATTAATATTGTAAATTAATTAAAAAATTTATTAAAATGGTCTTAAATTTTTTTTTTCGTTTTTCTTTTCAAAATACGATGTCAAAGACCATTTAACCCATCACCAATTTATACCTTTGTGATTATTAACTATTTACTAAAAATGTTTTCTATTATTCTCTATCAGAACACTATCATTATATTTCTCTTCCATATCTATATTTTCCAACATGTAACTATATTTTTTTATCTCAGGTGACCTTCATAATTTCATTTCTTTAATTTAATGCGAAGTTCTGTTAATCTTTTTTCTCATGTGGGATTACAATAAAGGTATTTTAAAAAGTCATAACATAGTTAAAAACCCCAAATAAAAATTGAAGGGAATTAATTACCAATGTTGTGGCCGGGGAGAATATAACATCCTGAGTTTTTCAAGTTGAAAAACTATGTTCAATTGCATACATAATAAAACACTTTTAGCTTAAATGAAAATATTAATATTATTATTTAATATAATATATATCGGATAAAAATTATAATAATGGGAATGAAAATGATAAATAAATTTTGAAAATATTTTTTACACAAGTCCTTATAATGATTTACTAGTTACCATGTTAATTAAAAAATTAAATAAAAACCCAATGAATATAAGGATGTGAATTTATGAAAATCAATTTAAATACAAATAAATATATTTATAAAGAAATAAAATCACCATTTTTTTTGTTTTATTAATTAAATATACATATAATATAATAAATTTTATTCTTAATTTTAATTTTAAATGTTTTCTAGAAATGAATTAAGAATAAATTAAATTTTTAGATTAAAAACGTATTTTTTTTAAAATGAACTTTTTCAACCATTTGAGGGAAACCCCACATTAAATATTATTTTTGAAACATTTATTTGATCATTTTGACAAAATTATATAATTTTTTTATAGAGGGTAATAAAATTTTTCATTGGATTAATTTTCTGTATTTTAATGTTAATATTTCATTTTTAAAGAAAAGTTAAAAATACTACATTTTAATTCAAAAACTGCTTGTTGGTCTAATTGATTTTTATAGATATATTTCACTATTAGTTGGTTTTAATGTATTAATAGATTATGTATTTATAAATTAATCCAATTTATTTCATTGGAATAAATTTAATATATTATATAGATATTAAAATATCACAATCTTTTGAAAGATTCACATTATAAACAATCTTTATTGTATAGCTGGAAAAATTACATTTATATCATTTTTTCCAAATTAAGTGAATTGAATTTGGTAAAAACAAGTATATATATGGTTTCATAGGGGAAAAATAAGTTTTAAGGTCAATTTAATTTTACATATAATAAATTAACCATGTAAAAAAGTTATCTTTGTAAAAGTAAAATTTTGACCGGGGTTAAAATTAATTGTTGTGAGCTTACAATACCAAAAAAATAATACATTTAAATGGTGTTTGAGGTGTGGATAGACCCTAAAAATCCTATAAGTCATTAATTACAAGACTATGTCATTTATTTTAATTCTAAATCTATATGGTTATCATTTAATATAAAATGATAAATAAATTACTCACATGAACACACCTCTCTACATGCTTAAATAACAACCCTCACCTCCTAATTTTGACTAAAAAACTTTTATCTACTCAAATAACTTACAAAATATCTCATAATAACTTTCCCTATGTCCATATTCTTTTGGTATAACCAAATTTCCAATTCCATAGTCTTCAAGGGTCTTGCTTGGAGGGGATTTTCCAGAGGTAATTTTTCAAAGTACCTCTCTTAATTTCATTTCTTTTTTTTGTTTCCCCTCCCGTACTTTATCCACAAATTAATGATAAATAAATTATCATTTAAATAATAGAGTGTTATGTTTATATGGGAATATATCATGTATACTTTATTTATCACCTCCTCTTATTCAACAAAACTGAATTGTTGTACAAGTTATGTCGGTTAATCGCTTCCTGTGAATACAGTTTGTGTTCTTTTTTCCATTACCGCCTTCATGGATGGCCATAAAAACATTATTATGGCCAAATAATATTTTAATTTATATATTATTACCAAATTAATATTCTGGAAATGATATGTGAATCATACCTTCATGGTTTCCAAACTTTGGTTATATGATAGCTTCTGATGGGGACGCGTGGACTATCGCCTCCTAAAAATGATGTGGCTCATTCATAGATCACATGGATTGTATTAAATATTGTTTCAGTAAAAAATAAAAGATAAAAATTAAATATTAATTCTTCTATAATTATATTATATATGAATAAATATTTTCACACATTCTATTTAATATTTATTCATCCAATACGACATGAAAAAATTATGTTCATGTGTATGTACATCCTACAATCTCCATGAACAATATTTTTAGTTTGCCTTCAATGATTAATATATTTCTTATATAATTAATATATGAGATATTTATATCATGTTTTATATTCTTGAGATTATGTACATATAACCACATGGACTATTGACATCGTACCATCTTCATTTTCGACTAAAGAACTATATATCGATAAAAGATCTGACATAAAGTTAATAAATTTTATAATTGGAATAAAATTGTTATAAGTCATATAAAAGTAATAATAAAAATGAAAAAGTTTTTGAAGAATGTATAAATAACCATGTTTTATTATTCATATAGATAACGAACATATGTGATAAATTAGACTCGATGTGAGGGACATCATATCAATATTCCTTCATTGAGGCATTTCATGATAATATGCTTCTTTATTATTTTATTTGGTGTATATACATTAATTATAACATTTCAAATACATAATTTATCTACAATAATGTTAATTATTGTATTTTTAAATATATTAATTTATCTGAGTTAATATTTAATTGTTCAAAGTGGTATGGGACTACATGAAAATTTAACGATTTAATTATAAAATAGTTTTTTCTTGATATTCATTCACATGGTTATTTATATGGATATAAAAGTTTTATATATTATATTTTATTTCAATATTTTATCACTTTTCAAAAGAAATATTTTTATATGATGAGTTTTACATTCATTAAAAAATGGAAAAGGGAATGTTTTTTTCACATGCGGTGACAACGAATTTTCCATCATCATAATAGTTATTTGATAATTGGATTCCTATATAAGATTAAATGTTTCTTAAAGGAATATAAATAAATTATTCTTTTATTGGTTGTTTGGTTATTGAAAATTATTTTGAATGAATATTTAGTATTTTAATATCTTGAAATTATTTCCAGTTAATAAAAATGAAATTTTATGAGTGAAATGTTGATTATTTTATTCTTTTATGTTTTATGATTATAAAATTCTACATGTACATTTTATGTGGAGATATGTGATAAACCAATGATGGGAGGTCACATGAGAATCCAAATATTGTTTTTCTATGATAAACCATTGATGGGTGGTTATACTATAGCATCTAATGCATTAGGTATAGAAGTCAGGTGTATTGGAATTTTATTTGTAAGAGTGACATGTGTGGTAGTCGATCATATGGTTATTCTATTTAAGTACGATTATGTCTGAAGATATCTTATTATGGTATATGTTCTTTTTATGGGATATATGGTATTATTTTTATTAAAAATATGGACTGAAATGAGTTTATATTAAGTGATGAGTATTAACTACTTTATAATCATGAAAAGTATTACATTATGATAAGGTATTCATAGTATACATGTTTTCTCAAGAATAATGGTTTTCCTTATATGTGTATCCCTTACAGATTATTTTATGCTCATTCAATATTTTAAAATGTTTTTCATAATATTTAAATGAGAATATAATCACAGATGTGATCAAAGAAAAGTTAGGATGATTAAATACGAAATATAACCATGTTTATTTTTAAATATTAATGCTAAAAAACGGATTGTGAGTATAAGTGTCTACTTTGAAATATTGAGTTGTTATGTCTTATTTATGGCCAAATTCAATAAAACCATAAAACAAAAAATATACTCAATTTGAATTATTGAAATAAATATATATTATGTAATGTTTGAGGATGTGGAATTATAGATAACCCATGTATGGAAAAGAAATGTTCACTATGAATCATTATAACTTATGTAACGATAATTTATGTTTTCAATATCTTTAACTGGGAACAGAAATTATAAATAATGAATGAACTATATTTCTTTATGATTAAAATATCAAAAAATGATACAATACAAAATAATAAAATCAAATCGAAAATTTTATTAACATATAATAAATAACATCAAGGAATGATCAGAATTTAATGAATGAAAATTCTGTTATGAAAACTGTAATGACTCAGGTAACACATGATAAAAAATACATTTGAATAAAATAAAATGATTTTAAAATTTTTTTCCCATTAATTATAGTGAAATAATGCATATAATATTCAGGGGAAATAAAACATAATGGAAACCATACAATGGAAACTAGGTTAATAATATGAATCATGTCTCAAAAAAATCAAAATGGAGACCATGAAAATCATTTTAGATTGAGTAAAACGTTAATAAAATACACATTAATGAGTGGGATAGTAATTAAACATTAAATACCATGATTAATATATAATTCTGGATATTATATCTTATATATTAAGAATTTATAGAATATTTTTGAAATTTATTACATAATACAAAAACATGTATCAAAGAGAATATGTTTGGACGAAAGTCATTAACTTAGTTCTTAATAATTTTAATGTATCACCAAATATCATAAATAATTAAATAAATTTAATTAAAGAAATTATGTCAAACCTTTTTCATAATTATATAAATTTAAAAACCCCATTTATAATAAATATTTTCATACATATTAGTTAGTTTTTACATATTATAAATATTTGTTGAAAGTAATATTTATTGGTTTAAATTTATTTTACAAATATGGTGTTTATATTTTTTATTATTACAAATTTCTATATTAAAATATTCATAATTGTATTAAAATATATTTTCCATCATATTTTATAAATATTTAATTTCATTGAATAGTAGTTTTTATTACAATTTATGATGGTAATCCAGCAAACATGAATTGGTAATTAAAGAGTTAAATATTGTTATAACTATAAAGGATCAAAAAATTATTTTCATGTTGATATAAAATTATACTATTTAATATTTTCTCATAGTTATTCATTATATGAATTCATAGTGCCATACAATTAGGTGGTCATACCGACCAAAACAAGATCCTACCAATGATTAATGGATTATTATAAGGTTGTTTAATTTTAATATAACATTATAAGAAGATTAATTATATTAATTTTTAATAATATTGTTATATATCATAATTTTTAATATTTATAAATATAATATATTTTTTATGAAGCCATTACATTAGAATAAGACACCATTTTCCACATAGTTTTCTTATTTTTAATGATTGAATTAAAGATAATAATTTATAGTTCATATCATTAACATGTTATAAAATATGTTAAAATAATATAACAAATATATTATAAATATAATAATAATCCTATAATACAACAATCATTCTGAGAAGTTTAATGTCTTGATGAATAGAAAATTATAAATAAATTGTTCCATGGTGGTGGTAGTACTCACATACGCATGGTTGGTGATATTATTTTCCAAATAATGAGAGAAAATATTAACATGGTTTATTAATTTTGACTTCTAAAAATGACGTAGGAATCATAATGATTAATGAAATTCCCACTTTTGAATTGTCCATGTATGGTGGAGAAGTAAGGTGAAACATGTTGTGTCAAGGAGGTCGTAGTGTGTAAAACACATTAATTACTAATGGGTTTTTCTTAATAGAAATGGGAAATTTGGATTAACGATTATGTAAATTTTTTAAAGAAAACTTAGAGTATATGAAATATTATTAAATTTCATATTTACTTTAAAAAAAAATTGGAAAAAAATTAAAAAGTAAGAAGATATCTAAAAATTATTAGTCACATTTTGTTGATTGAGACTTCTTATGTAGATCCCTTGGAAATGGATGGAACATGGAAATATATTGTGACTAGAATATCCAAATAGTGGAGATAATATTTCATGTTGAGGAAATATAGAGAGATTTTAGAGGGAAACATAATTTTTAAAAGTTCTTATTATGAGATTTGAGTGGAAACTTTCATAATTATTATAAATGTATTATTGTATATGATTAAACTTTATATAAAAGGAGCATATTTTAAAGATGTGAATTAGAAAAAAAAAAGAAATAATGGATTGAAGAAGATATAAGGTCAATCCAAACATAATAAACATAAATCAAGAATATTTTTTCTTAGATCTATCCCTTTAACCCTTGAATTGTTAGATTTACACAATTATCATTTACAACAGTAAAATGTTTTTACCCAAGGTGTCATCATCTTTATACATTAAAATAATATTGTCCTTATTATATAATTTGGACCCAAATTATTCTAAATTTTAAATCCATTTAATTTGACTGATTTTTATTATTATTATACAAACAATTTTGAGGAATAAGTGAGATACAATAAATGACTTCACCATTTCACCACTTCACCATTTCACCACTTCTCCACTTCACCACATGAATGAATACAAGCCTTGACGAAAAAACTCATTCATGAAAAATAAATGTACAATTCATTCATGCTTTTAAATGAACAAACCATCATAGCTGTAGCCAACATCATCAAGGAAATCCATTTCATTTAATTCATTATATAGAAGTTGTAAAAATAAATTTTAAAATAAACTTTCATAGTGTGATAAAAATTAATTTTTGTGAAAATATTACTTATGATAAAAAATATAATATATGTGTTTGTAAATCAAAAAATAATTATTTAAAATAATATATTCAATTAACAGAGAATTATATTGTTTGATAAAAATGGTTCTGGAATATCCAATTCTTAATTATATACAAATTATATCAATAAATCCTTATAATTTTAAGAAAAATAGTATTCAATAATCAATATTTTTTTAGAATCATATAAGGGATTTATATAATGATTATTTTCCTATTAATTGTCCAAAAAGGATGTTAATTTTTTCAAAATAAAATGTTTAAATATGAGATTTAATATTTAAATAAAAACCTGTGATATATGGAAAAATTTTACTGCGAAATATTATTTTATTATTTTAAAATTTCTCATCCATATTTAATATTATTTAATAAATTTTTATTAAGCAACAATTAATATGAAATGAATTAAGTCATCACTAATGAAAATTTTCATTAAATTTAATTCTTCTTTTATAATAAAATAATAGTGACAAAATAAAATATTTTTAAGAATAAATTCGCAATATTAGTCATTTTGGTTATACTAATTAGATTATAATTTGGATAAAATAATAATATATTTTATTTCTATCAATATTTAATAATGAGCTTATTTGTATTCATTATCTCAAATTCATTATCTTGGAATTAATGGTCTAAGTATATGATAGTTCTGTTTTATATCTTTGATCAAAAGTGTAGAAAGTTGTTTAACACATTGACTTATATATTGGTAATCATTTATTAATGTTCTAGAGTTTTAAATTGAAACATTAAATAAACCACATCCTCGCAATATGAATCATAATATTAGAGTAATTTTAGTAGAGAATTCATTAATAATTATACACTTCTTGATGATAATGAGATTTTTAGAATGTGGAATGGGATTTTTCTAGATATAGAAATATTTATAATCACCTTAAAAAGAGTACGAACCCTTTAAAAATATAACATATTATTTTTATAGGTGATAGAAATATATAGATTCATTGGGATTAATTTTAAAAAATCCGTGAACATTATAGTATGATAATCATTGCACTATGAGATTTTATTTATAACTCAATATCCAGTAGTTGGATAAAACATAATGATACAGGAGAATAAAAAATCTGACGTTAAAACACAATTTCTATTTCATTATTACTTGTTTTATAGGCTTTTCCTTGTTCAAATTATTGTTGGTGGCTATTTCCCCAATATTCTCTTCTATTGGGACATTGATAAACATAATTCTAAATCTCCTTTAATTAATGCGACTAATTTTATGTATCTTCTTGATTTACCTTACACTTGTTAGTATAATAATGTTGATCTCTCTATATATATATATTTAATTTTCAAATATAATTAATAAAATATCACTTATTCTTCATCCCACATTTTTTAAATTTAGGCAATGTAGTATTCATTCCTTTATCAATTTATTCATTTAATAATTCTAGACGCTCCATATTTTTATTATTTGGTGTTTCAAAGACCATGAATATGTGACCATTCTTAGTCATATTTTATTATATCTAGGATTGAATAATCAAAAGATTTTTCTCTCAATATCTAACTATAATGGGTTTTATTTAGTTAATATCTGAATTTTCCTTTATGTAGTTGTTTTTTTATCTACAACCATTACTAAAACCAAAATGGTGGACATTCGGGATGAAGTGTAAACAATTAATTGAAATTTTCATAAAGAGTATCATAAATGAGATTCAACATTAATATCTTTTACCCTTATTGTCACATTAGTATAATGTTCGTTTAGTTTAAACAATTTAAATCTTAATTTAACATTAGTTAAATTATGTGCAGTTTTTATATAAATATCAATCTTATTCCCAAAAAATAGAGATCTAAAAATTCAATGGTCTTTTATGAAATATTCTAAACCATAAAACCATTGAAATCTATAAATATCCTTTATCTAGCAATGGAAATATTTATTAATAGAGAACAAAAAAAATGAATCTATACCTTTCAATATATATTATCCACTCTCAATTTCTTATTGTGTTTTTATCCTATATTTAAATACCATATAATGGTTCATAAATAGAATCTGAAATATCTAAAGAATATCTACAAGGTGTTTAAAAATAGATTAGGATTTATCCCTCTTTGTCACAAACCACCTGACAATCGAGTTAATAAGCAATCCAACATTTTACAGGTTATATCCCAAAGGTAAATTTGTGATAGAGCCTATATATATTGGTAGAATTGAGATATGGATGTAATTACTAAGATAATCAGAAAATTTTTACATTATAAAAAATCAGAATATTATCTTAAACATAAAATTATAACTTAGAGTTCTTTCCAACGGGGTTTACCAATAGTTCTAATATTCTAATCCCCAAAACAAATGTGCATTATTACCTTAGAATTAAATCTTATAATATCCAAAATTGTTATCTATAGCTTAAAATTTATGATCAAACATAACTTGTAAACTCTTAAATTAACCTCAATAAACATTATAATCTATAAAGATATGTAATACTACCTCAGATTCAGACTATAATAAAATTAATCTATTGTATCATATCTTGTTCCATAGTCATATAAATTACATACAAGATTTAATAACGACTATAAATCGATATATATAATTATCTCATAATAACATGACATAAATAAAATATTTCATTACATACATTGCCTAAAATTCAATGTCAAAGGATTTATAATATTATGGAACAAATATTCTAACCAATCATATGTATTTTTTAAGGAATGGATTTTTTCCCTAATATATGAGAAACTACATAATAAAGTGTCGATCTTAATGACTCATTAAGGAAAAAATATATCAAAATATATCAAAAACAAAAGAATTATATTCATAATATAGAAGGAATAAGATCTAAATAATTTCACTTTCAATTTAAAATGATAGAATTTTATATCCATCACAATAAATTAAGAAAATGACATCAATAATAGGGATCTCATACTCATGTAATTAATATTTAAAGACATTAAAAAACAAAATGTAATGGAATTATTCCATGATATTATCCAATAGTGGGAATATATGTACAAAAATCACAACATGTCTTGTCTCATTAAACATATAGATTCATCGATAGACTATATAATTATTGGGCCCACCCATCTCCTATTTTAGTTTAATGAATTTACAATACAAATTAACCAATATTTTTATAAAATTTTCAAAAGAATTTCTTATTAAATAAAAAACATGACTTTTATAATAATAAAAGATACTAAATTTTATTATATAAACAAGATATGATAGAAGTTAGTAATCAACAAGATTATCAGTACTTTTCCTCCATGTAATTAAGTGGGACAACATCATCCTAACTCCTATTGGGATTGAATTTGGATGGTTAAAAAATAAAGTCATCATTAAATAGTCATTTATATTAGAATAAGAACACAATAAATTACAATATTTTTTCCCATTTCATTAGATAAACATTCTTTGATGGTGAAAATCTTAAAATATGAATTTTTCAAATTACTTGTTATAAATAAATAGTGTCATGAATATATAGTCAACTAATTTATAGAATAAAGTGATCATAAGATGTCAAAATAATGAATGTGTATTCTTATAAAAAAATATCCCTTGTGAACTAATGTAATAATAAGTGGGTCCTAACAATAATTAAAGACACCCGTTTAAAATGAATTCCTTGATCAATATCCCACAAGAAGGGATCATGAATCAAATTAATTGATATCAGGATTTAAATTTCCCAAATGATATTTAATATATATATATATATATATATATTAGAACATAAATCAAGAAACAGAAACCTCATTATGTTAAATCCATTTGAAAATAATTTGGGAAATATAAGTGAAAAACTAATGATATTTTAGAAGAAAATTTATCAGGTATGTAAAATAATGAATTAGTTGTTCTATTTAAAGGTATATTATGAAAATGTATACTGAAATATTTAGAAATAATTCAATTTTAAAAAATTTCTATAAATATGGTTCCTATAAATGGAATATATTTTACCTTGTATAAATTAGTAGAGGAATGAAAAACATGCAATTGTGAATGGAAACTAATTTCTTAATAATTTTAAAAATTCATTGGTTAAAAAAATTGTATGATGATTAAAAAATCATTCATATTTAATAAAACTTATTTTTTAAAAATATAATTATAAAATAAAATAGTTTATAATATTTTTTTGTTGAACCGTATAATGGAAAATTAATATCCATGAAGAATCTTTATAACCCAATGAATACATATTTAAATTATCAATATTCATTACTAGTAACATATTCCATAAAGGATCAAATAATTGAAAAGGTTTTTATATTGTAAAAATGTAAATTTTTTTGGAATATATAATAATATAATAAATGGTATTAACATACCAAAAAATATATTAAATAATATCATGGTAATGTTTATAACTCATTGATTGAAAATTGTGTCACCAAAAACACTTTCGATGGGGCTAACTTTAGTAAAGAAAATTAATAAACTAAAATAAGTTTCCATGTTTTTAAAATTAATAACAAGGAAATAATTTATAAATAATTATAGTTATAATGTATCAATATTATATAATACAAAGTAAATAAGGGTCATGACATGTATAAAATCAAAAAAATTATGAATCGAGACTGGGAAAATGCTTACAACGTGAGTTATACATTAATCAATTTTCATTTGAAAAGAGATTTTTTAGTTGAACATTAAGTTAAATTAATAGAATATTATTCATGAAATCTTGTTTAATATTGGTAGTATATAAACCATATAAATTTAATTTTATGAATATTAAAAAAATGTCTCCAATAGGGGAATTTGAGATGAAAAACCTTAACCTGATCCCCATTCATTCTCTAGTTGAACAAAAAATAGACCAATTAAATTATGTTCATTAAGTAAAAATTCATTAAAACTATTCCAAACTATAATATTTATACTCTTGACCATAATCATTATATATGTAAATATTTGTTTTACTTATTATTAACTTTGATTGTTTGTAATCCTCGTCGCTTTTCCCTAGTTTCGAAAAAATCATGGTGGAATCCACTCTTATTACAATGAACATCGTTATAAGATAATTGGTGGTAATATAATATATGTTACAATGTTTTTTTATAAATTTATTATTTCATTTCATGTACGTTTTGGTAACAAAAAATGATGTTGATTTCAAGGATGATCATGTATCTTTGATAATTAATTTTCAAAAGATGTTTTCTTAATTAATGACTTAAATATTTTTGTAAAAATAACAGAACACAAAAAATATCTTTTAATATTTATAAAATATTATATTAGTTAATTATTTATCATAGTCATCAATAATATAAATATATATCATTGTTCATGTTGGTTGTGAAACCATCCAAAACATGAACCTATAATGATTTATAGATGACTTGGAGGTGGTTTAGTTGTAACATCATTATACTATATTCATAATGATCTTCTCTTATTATTATTAACATAATATATCATAAATATAAATAATGATAAATATAATATAATATATTTTAATCCATTGCATATAACAATGGGGACATTTGCCTCTTACATTGCTCATTTTAAAATAATGAATTGCATATAATCGTTTATTGATCATATATTTATTAGATTCTAAATTTATCATATAATAATAATAATATAATAATAAACATAATATTTATTCATTAAACCCTTCATAATGAATATAAATGGATGGAGGTTATGAAAAAAATAAAAACAATCATTCCATGGAGGCGGTAGTCCACATGTATACTTGGTTGGAGCTTTCATTTATTATAGGTAAAATAATAGTGTATTATGGATTTCTTTTTTAAAATAAAAAAATGATAAAAATATAATAATTATTTATCAAATTATACTAATTTAACATTCTGTTAAGGTGGTGATAGAATTGGAAACATGTTTTTTCATGGAGGTGATAGTCAGCATAATAAGAGATTTGAAATTTCTTTTTTCTTAATAGAAAATGTTAATGTTTATTAATGATTATTCCAATTGAATAATATTATTATATATATAACCAATATTGATATAAATGTCATGGATTTTAAAAACTAAAAATGGTAAAAAAAATAAACCAAATTATTTGTGTAAAAATGAGAACTCATGTTGAGTACATTGATATTTCTTTGGAAGACCCATAAAAATGGATGTAATATGTTAATATTTTTTAAATATAATTTAAATCGATATATATATATATATATATTAGTATGGTGTAATTAAAAATTCCATATCTTAAAAAAGATAGAAAAAATAGTTGACATAGAAATTGGTGATGAGTAGCCCCTTTTATAAGGGGTGAGAATGGAATTTTTGATATTATTTGATCATAATATAAAAGGAGCCTATGTGAGGAAATCCTAGTAGCATGGAAATTGAGATAAAATGGATTTAAGAAAATATATTTCAAAATAAATCTTCATCCACTCAATTTTAAACATGTTCTTATCATGTTTCATGACATTTCTCTACTAAATTATTTCATTTACTATTTTATATTTTACCGTAGAAACTATGTTTTACCCAATGTATGAAAATATTTTTACATGAAAATAATGTGGTCCATATTAGATAATTTGGACCATATGAATATAAATTTAAAATATATTTATTTTGATTTTTTATGAAACTATTGAAAATAGTTTCAAAATAATATAAATAATTTATTAATTTTTTTTATAAAAATTTAATAATGTTATAAAATATAAAATATGGTTCGATAAAATAAAATATTAAATTTTTAAAAGTATAAATTAACTTATAAAATTAAAAATTCATCTTACAAAAATTATTCCTTAACTTCTATATCATATTTATAAAATAATTATTTCATAAAATTCAGTTAATTTATAAAAACACTACTTTTCACTATTCATCCAAAAATAATTTCATTTAGAAAATTACCAAAAATTAATCACAATAATATATTATTATTATTATAATTATAATTATGTTCATTTTTTAAAATTATTTTTCTGAAATTATAAAATAAAATTTTAAATAAAATCTGAGATATATTAAAAAACATATCTACCAGAATATATATTTTTATAATGTTGACCATTATAATTAATATTTCTTAAAATTTATTAATTATTATTAAATTATTATATAGGTACTATATATTTTATAATCATTACTCACATGTTTCTTTAAATAGAATATATATCACACCAAACATTAATACGTATAAAAATAAATTATAAAAAAATTATCATTTTAGAAATTTTATCTCTTCCAATTTGATTTCATTTATACTAAAATAATACTCTATTTTCTATCAATTTTTTTTTCTTAATTATGTTTCTATTATTCAGTCATGCTATTTGAATAGTTAGTAATTAATAGTTGAGATATATAAGTTTTCTAGTTTGGTTCAATATTTTTTGTGGGGAAAGATATCGAAAACACTGTTGTTTTTTATTGGTATTAATATATTAATATTTTCGAATGTTACATGTCATACATCTCCCAACCATTCATTTATTTTGATCTTAAATTGCTATGATTTTTTTTTTCATCCCATATAATGAATGATGTGACTTGATTATTACCACGTGATCAAAAAATATATGAGGGATTCATGTATAAAAGTGGTGTACATGGGCTACATGATAAAAGAAAATACAATCTATATATTAGATGGTGGTGGTCAGCAAAAGAAAAAATTTGGAAGCTAGGAAAACACAAATTAGGTCATTAAAGGAAATGATATTATAACCAATCATAAAAAGAGTGGTATTCAAAGACAAGGGGAATGTATGCATGTGTCAGGTGCCACCGAAATATACATTATTAGTAAAATCATCATATGGAACATCATGGTGTATAGAGGGTCCAAATAAAAAAATAAAAATTGCATCATACTTTTATCTATATACCAGATCCAGATGAACCATGTTGTGGACATTTTTGGAAGGGTTCAATAGATGAATTAATCTAAATGTGATAATTTTAATGTGAAAATTTATCAATGATAAATGATAATAAAAAAACTTATGTTAAAAAACTAGATTAGTGGTGGGATACCAATGATTATATGGAATTCAAATATTAAAGGGGCCAATAATTAGTCATGGAATTATAAGACTATGTTGTGAAATTTACATTATATGGTCCCATAAAATTTTATTATCATTTTAAATATTAATATCTAGTGATGTTTTATCCAACAAAAATGAAGAAAATGAATTGAATTCTTAGATTAGTGCCTTAACAAACAAAAGTAAAGATTATCTTGTGATTATTAATCATTGGAAATGATCATATGCTTCTTATTCCTTTGATATTAATGTAATGACTATATATGGTGTGGGTATATTATCAGTAATTTTATCTCATAATAAAAAGCGTAATGAAGTCCCTATTATCGTCTCTTAAGTAGGTTGTTAGATATGAGTTTCAAATTGTATCTTTATATTTCATTTATTGGAGAAATTATGTTAAAATTTCTTATCAGTTTTCATTTATCAAAATTAAATCTAAAATAAAATAAATTTTAAAATTCAAATATCATGATTTTATTATTTTAAAAAAATAAAATTAAGAGTGAAAAATTATATTTTAAAGAAACGGTAATGGAATATGAGGATCCACTGGTATTTCTAGCATTTATTGTTTGGAATTATAGTAAAAATTTTATTTATCATCACTTACCAAATAAACACCTGTTAAAACCCCTAATATATATAAAATAATTATTCTGGCCTCAGTATAGGATCATTTCCCTTTATTCAAGTGATTTTGAAGATAAAATACTTACAAGACATTCAACTAGACCAAACCCTTTGTGTCAAATGAATGAAATTTGGAATGATAAATAAATACTATGAGTATTTACATTTCTTGCATAAATTGGAAAAATATTTAGAACAATATAGATGAAAAATATTAAACATTAATGAAGATCTCCTTCAATAAAAAATGTTCTTTTTTTGAAAAATAATTTTTTATTATTAAAATAGAATCCATTTTAAGGGTTGAGGGGGAACCCATGACATCATTGACTAAGAAAAAATAAACAACCTCAACGGACTAAAAAACCAAGACCAAAAAAACCCACAATACAATAGATAAGCTCATCCCAGCAACAAAAATCATTAAAACCAGCTTCCTCTGTCCCAAAGATGATCGGATAGATATCCTATGAAAAAGAACACAGACATGGAATGAACGGCCGAATCCATACCCTCTCTAACATATGATTATGAATAGCCATGAAACATCAAAAACTGTTTCCATGCACCAACTCTGAAACATATTTCTTGTAGACAATTTGTCCCAATATCGTTTGATCAGTGGACCACTGAGGCCAAACACATTTGATGAATTCATGCATTTATAAAACTGAATCAGAAAATTGGAACTGAAAAAACAGTCCTCGCAAGTAACATGGTCTTCCACCTTGAAGCCATCGTGATGTCACCCCGGCCGAACACCAGAACCAAATCTAGATCCCCAACTTGTCGCCAAGAACATCGCACTAAACAACTTAAAAAAAGGTGACGAACCCTGAAAAAACTCATCCATGCCGCCGACACGACAACAACACCATAGTTGAATGAACTTAAAAACAACAACCACTACGAGGAGAAGCCACCCAATCTAAACATGAAATCCAGAGGGAAAACAAACATCACCTGCACCGATTAACACCGAATATCACCAAAAACCCAACATCTGCATCAACACAAATAAAATCACGAACCGAGCAGATCCAATACCAGTAGAATCAAAGGAATAAACTCATATCACATCACAAGATGTAGAATATGACATCTAACATGAAAAAGGAAAATGAGGTTTTAAATCCAATACCTCACTGCAATAGAAAACTATAATCATGTCTTCTCCTTCGATACCACACTCAAAGCCCATAAAAACCCACTGAACACACCCAGCATGACTCCGAATTGCAACTGCAGCCCATAGACACAGGACTCAACCACTAAACCTTCATTGCGCCACCTTGAACCACCCCATCATGTATGGGGATAAGACATGAAGGTAGAAAAAAACAGTGGTCGTCGGGGACTAGCCTTCACCATCGCGAGCTGCTTGCCACAAGCCACCGGGCATGGAAGCTGAGGTGAGGGCACCACCACACTAAGCTGGAGAAGATGGAGGTGGTGAAATGGGGAAACCCTAGAGTCGGGAGACCCTTATAAGTCCATATTTTTAGGCAGTGCATCTTTCAATAAAAAATAGCTCTATAAAACAAGAAATAATATATTATGAAATGAATATAATTATAAGCATTAACCCTTTTATCATATTATAATAGCTATATGGGATTTAATATGGTCATGGTTAAATCCACTCCCATATTATTCTTACATACCAGTATAATATGATCACCAACATAATTGAAGTACAACCCTCTACGCTTCCATCTCAACTTCTTTCTTATGCTTCCCTTCCCACCTCCATGATAAATTTTTTTTATTCTACTAATTCACCCATCCAAGGATATGAATTTCATGTCATTATAATTTTATAATTGAATTATATTAATTCTCATGAAGATTAAAATACTTAATAAACCTATATATGAAATTTCTACGTGGAACCAATAGGGGAATCTATCTCATCACATGCACAAGGGTTTAAACTATTAGATATTTAGATTCATGGAAATAATTTTTTTATATTCTATTATTCCTTTAATTATTCATTAAACATCAACAATTTATCTTATATTTAAAATAATATATTTTGTTCTACATTCATACTATACTAAAAGAATTTTAATGTTCCAAAATTTTACAAAATTTCACAATATCTTTAGCATAATTCATTGGATGATTCATCATATTACATTCCATATCGTAAGACATTTGAAGCATTATAATGGAGTTTAAAGTGTAAGGATTATTGTTCTAAAATACAAACTATGTTTCTCATCCAATTTTTTGAAAATAAAAAATGTTTTATGATGGATTGTAAATCCTATGAAGAGATAAAAAATGAATTATGACGTTTCCAAAATTCATATTTTTAAATTTCACACTTATGAATTCTGAATGTTTTATATTTAATGTTCCAAAACAATTTTTTTTGGAAATTTCATAGTGTTGAAAATGTATTCATGGCTTGATAAATTTATTCAAGAAGTATTAAAAAACACAGAAAAACAATTTATTAATATATTTTAATTTAAATTCACCTCTTTCATTGAAAACTAAAAATGGTACAAACCAAATCATAATTAAACATTAGTGTGGATTTATTCATTATAATTTAATAAAATATTATTGAAAATACAAGCTCCATAAATTTCCCCACACATATAACATAAAATACTGGAAAACATTAACATATTATTAAATAAAAATAATTTCCAAACAAAAAACCAAGGGATCAACTAATTAATAATAATGTATATAAATTTTTTCATAAATCCTGAATAACCACTATTACAAACTCTATACATAGTTAAATTTATCCAATTACACATCATTATTCATCCATATCTAAAAACAACTTACATAACATTTCAATTTATAAAAACACAACTTTACAAAAAATCCAACCTCATCAAACTAATTTAATTAGTAATAGTATTTTTGATAAGATAAAAAATATCCAACCCAATTGATCATTCAAATTTATTTTAATCATTATGGAATTCTCAAGGTTATTCTGAGGCATTCTGTTAGTAGGTTTTAGAAGAGAAAATATAAGGTTCATAACAAGGTGGGTATGAATTTATTAGAGGTAAAAAATTAATGTCTCGTTTTAATTCATGTGTGGTCTTTCCTAATTCTCCTAATAAGAAATATTCACCAATATCATATAAATATTTTTAAATTCACACCTCCAACATTTAATCATTTATACATGTTTTTTCATCCACATTTCTAGGTTTTTTAATATTTATTTTTTATTTTTTACATATATGAATTTCCACATAATTTATAAACAATTATGGTTAGTTAGGATGCATTGATCAATAGATTTTATTGTGAACTTATCAGACTTTCTCTAATCATTAAATGATTAATTTCATATTCAACATTGTTTTTTTATTTTTCACTTGCAACAAAATTGTAGAAATTTTATTTCATTTTGAACTTCTTGAAATCTACCCATGTAGCTCCAGTAAATAATAAATTTATATTGGTTCCATTTTTAGTAGAAAGAAATGTTCTCCATCTTATTATTTTCTTAGAAAAATATGAATATTGTATAGTCAGACACAAAATTGTAATGAGCAAGTCCATCCAACGATCATGATAATTATTACACATAACATAGCCTATAAATTTCTTCTTTCAATGGCCTTTGGCCCTTTGAAATTATCTAGGGAAAGGACTCATGATGGGGGAGGTATCCACATCACCTTATGAAGGGGTTATTTTTGACCCTACTTCATCTATTTTTGATTTACATAATCTACCCCCTAAAAGGACCCATCATACTTTCTTGAACATCAAATGGATAGTTTCTCTAATACAATATATAGCTGCCAATTATAGCCAATGATCATGAAATTTTCTACTATGGGACTATCTCGCAGGTGTTTTCCCCTTGGATCTGGCTCATAATAACTTCTTAGAAAATGCATCATGACTGGAGAGGTATTCACACAAGAGCTGGTCATGCACTTATCGAAACCTAAATCTCAAGTCCCGAAGATCCTATCTCTCATATAGAAGATTTCCCAAGAGTAATAATATTGAAGAAGGACCTCTATAATACAATATTATAATGAAATGACATGGGTAACCCACCAAACTGACACCTTACCCAATCCACCACATGCTCAAAGGGTCTTCCCCATCCCCACAAGCTAGCGAAAAGAACCTTTGCATCGATAAAAAAAATGGAATGAATTCTACCAGCCTATATGAAAGAATTGAATAATATATATATATATTATTGATATAGTGGAAGAATAAAAATATAGGCCATATCTATGAGAAAAAAATGGAAACAAAAAACAGTTAAAAGTGGATAAAACTCTCATAGAAAATTTCAACTACAAATTACCAAATGGAAACAACTACTCTATGAGATGGCATATAAGAACCAAAACCATCGCACATCCACCTACCAAGACCAACTGACAGTAAACCACAATTCTTCAATTTGAAGCCTTTCATTTTTCTATAATAGAAGATAAAAAAAGGCATGCACACCACCGAAGAGATTTTCATGGTGTGTGTTAATAGGATTTGTAGGATCCCACCAAGGTGTTCCATGACCAGTCTATGTATAATAATTCTATTATTCTCATTTTATATAAAACATTGAATTATAAGTATTAAATAATTTTTATAAAAATACATGGTAAAAAATTCCCTTTTTGTAACATTTAAAAACAAAAGAAGATATAAAAATTTCAACGCACATATTTACCTATAATATTTTACAATAATAAACATACATATCATGGATAATTCTGTAAAAAAAATAATAAATAAAAAAGAAACATTATAAGAAAATTTATCAGACTATGACGGAATACCAACAAGTAGAGAAGAAGACTACATGTACCTATTAATATATGTAAAAGTTCACTACAATACATACGACCAATGATCTACACTATATGTCTAGGGATACACCCTATAATGTGAAACCCTAGTATCATATACCTACCTAGAGAAAATTAATATACACCATAAGATAATAAAAACACCACAAAAAGAAATTCCAACAATGGATGATGGCCTCAAGATAAACCTTCCACCTAATAACAATGGTAATCCATTTGGTCATTTTCACATTCACGTAAATGTTTCAAAAAAATACAATCAAATCCATTTTCAATGCTTTGAAAATAACCACTTTATTTCTATTTATCAACAATAAAAAAACCAATTTCATTTGAAATTTTTATTCAAAACACAGGAATCAATCATTTTAATTTTATATATATATTATTTTAGAAAGTAAGAATGACATGGTTTATCAACATATTATAGAGACTAAACCATCAACATACGAAATTGTGTCACACACACTTGCAAAGGGATGCACCATAAATAAAAATCTAATTATGTCTAATAAGGCTATAGATTCACATACATACGGCTTAGGATTGATTTATTCGAGAAAGATGGTTGATGGAGAAGAGGAAGTGAAACATACCTCAAGGAAGTGCACCCTCCACCCCACAAAAAACAAAGATAAAACATCTAAAAAGGATATTTTATACTCGATGTAGAATATTATTATAGAAAAAAGTAACTTTGACCAATGGATCTGTTTACTAAACCCAAAGGAGAAACCACGATCAAGGACAACGAAAAGGTTGAAATATAATTTACCAGAAGAGATACATCGCAACAACAAAAAAGATCAAATGAATAGTAGATCAATATAAGTGGATTTCAGTCTCCCAAAATCCAATAGTGTTTTTTTGTGGTTGAGAGAAAATAATTTGGAGAAGAAACTAAAACAAAATAGATGCGAACCTATTTTAAAAAATGTACATTGGTCGTTACATGACATGTAAGCTGGTTACATGATGTGTATCCCAAAAAATACAATGTACATCAGATAACCCATCACCTAATATTAAACAATGGTTTTTTAATATTCATGACATGAAATATCAACTCATGTCATGAAACCATACACATCATGAATCCTTTCACACCTTAAGTCCAGAAACTCTTACACATCGTGTTACCTAGTTACACGACATGGAATTATCCAATAAACTGACAAAAAAGAATGAAAATTCTAATATTCAAGTGAATCTATAACTTCACCATTATATGAATCCTTCCAAATCATTATTGAAATATACAAAAAAAGTGACAAGCAAAACCAAAAAGAGATTAAGTCCCTTCCTGGTATATTGGTAATGAGGTGTTACAAACTCCCCATTATAAAGACTTTTCATCCCTAGGATGTCATGTAGAATATATAATACGTAGAAAAAGATGGGGCCACCTCTCACCCATTCATCATAAACTTGTGTTACTAGGTCTCATGAGAATCTGATCTATTTGGCTATAGTAATCTGACTAGTAGAATCCATGTAAACATAAGGCTTTCACTTGAGTGTAAATGATCTCATATAATTTATATAAAACAAAATCATATGGATATAACTCAATTTTCTCCCAACTCTTAACATGACCGAGATTATGATGGTACTTCTTTAGTAGATATATAAATAATATATCATGAATACAAGTTAATTGAACTAAAAAACAAATAAGAAACATGTCCGAGTTGACGAGTGACTTCAAATGGTCCTACATATCTCATTGCCAACATACCCAAATTACTATTCTAATGGTGACCCAATTAAAGAGAAACATTCAAGAACAAAGTATCACTAATGGAGAACACTAGAGGATGACCCTAGTGATCTGCATTTGATTTTTTCAAATCTGGGTTATAACCATATGTTGATGTACATCCATGATCATTATTGATATCTCTTGGACAAAACATGGTCAATCCAAAGCTACTTTTCCCACCTCCGCCTAGAAAATAGCTGATCCATAGGGGAAACCATACAATACATTGAAAAAAGACATTATTATTGATGAATGAGATGTTTTATTGTAAATAAACACATCCCAAACTAGATGTCTATCCTAGGATCCACTGAATTCCAAGACACAATCACAGTGCCTATACTCTAGAATTATAATTACATGCCTCGTCTGAACGTCGTTCTGTAGATTTTATGTTTTATTCAACTTGACTTGAGTTCCCATTTCAAGTTGGAGACTCCTCTAGAAACCCATGGTAATCCTAGGGTCCATATTTTAAATAATGACAGATGTAATACCATGTATCCTCACAATCTATTTCACATACAGTAAACAAAGTCCATAAAAAATAGTAGTATCCTTGATGAGAATAAATTGAGCAGACTTCACCAACCGATCAATGACCACATGGATAACATTCATCCCATATGGATTTCGTGGTAGCCCAACATAAAATATACATGGATACCTTGTCCCATTTATAGACATGCACCTGAAGAGGCTAAAAAAGACCAGAGGGATTCAATTTCCCGACCATTATCTATTAACTTCTGTAACAATGGGACACATAATATGCAATGTCATGCTTCAAACCTAGCCACAAGAATCAACATCTCATATAATAAAATGTATTTGTAGTTCCTAGATGGAAAACCCATAATGATATAGGAAAATAAAACAATACTAAAATCCTCACTGATACTGGGATAACAACCCTTCCCCCAATGTGGAGAATACCATCTTAAAAGAGAGACCAATTGGATATAATATACCCACAATAAAAATATTTCTCTATCCTTACTAATGTAAATATCATGCTATTGACTCTACATGATAGACTCTAAAACAGATGATGATTACTGACAACTAGTAAGAACCATACCTGAAAACTCCTCTTGGTCATCTAGATGAAAAAGAGAAAAAAATTCCCATAAGGTTACACACCTCCTTAAATTCTAAAATAGCATGTGATTGTACATTACTTCAAAGAGAATATTATATTAAACTCACCTTCCCTGGGGTGTAGAAGATATCAATGTCAAACTTATGAAGGTATAATACCCATTGTCTTTATCTGATAATTAAATCATTATGAAAATATATACAACTCAAACTCTTATGATCAGATAATACTATGAATCGCTACCCCAGAAGATAGTGCCCTGGAAACATCCCTTCATGAATCTAGAAACTACATTTCAAATTTTTTCCATAAAATAGCTAATTATCATAATATCTATAACCAAAATTAGATGGATTTTGTTCTTATACTCAGATTTTGAATGAAATGGAATATCATCCATGAACACTACGAAATAGTTTCAATGTATTGATGGAATATCAGATTCATCAATGCCATAAAAACTATTGGAGCATTAGTTAGATTATATGGAATTGAAATAGATTCATTATGCCCATACCTGATCCTAATAGTTGTCATTGGTTCATTATAATCTTAAATCCTTAGCTAAGGATAACCCATCAGAAGATTAATCTTCCAGAACATCTTTTCCCCCTTTAACTGGTTAACAAATGATCTACACGGGGAAAATGATATTTGTTCCTATCTATTACACAATTCAACTTCTGATAGTCCACAGTCAATCTATGTGAACCACTTGATTTCATAGAAAATAGATCAAGGGGGTTTTAAGGAGAAACACTTGGGTGAATGAAACCTTTTTTCAATAATTCTTCCATTATAATTTTGATAACTTTCAGCTTTTATAGTTCCATAAAACAATAAGTATCGATATCGACTGTGTACCTAGAACTAGATCAATAGTAAAATCAACCTCTCTCTCCAGGAGAAGACTATAGAATTCATCTGGGAAAACATTTTAAATGTATAGAATAACAATGGTAATGTCACCAAGTGAATAAATATCATTGGTTTCAAATGAAACCGTATAAAACAAACACTTGAGCTCTAGGTAGGAATTCCATCCACATCCTGATCTCAGGTCCCACTCCCAATGAAACACATGGGATTTATCGCCCTCAAAAAGAAAAGAGACATGCCGATGATAAAAATTAACCTCAGTTCGATGAGTGAAAATCCAATTCATACTCTTGATGATATTGAATATATATAGATTAAGGATGATAAAATCATATACTAACTCTCTATCAGCAATTCCTATTTAACACAGACATCAAAAAACATTCTCTATCCTCATTCTAACCAGTGTGTCTAACTCCATTACAAATGAAATATGTTCCGTTGGATGTTTACAAATATCAACAAAACATAAAGATATAAACAATTGGGAGGAACTAGTATTATCTATAGAAATTGATAACGATGGTACAATATTGATAGTACCTATTACTATTGACAGACCTGCATCAACTTCTACTTGACACTCATCAACTAAATTAAATTTCATCATTTCTAAGGCCTTTCGTTGGAGACCTATATTCATTGAAGCATATGCTGCAAGGTAGTAGATTTTGGAGCTGATGAATCCTAACCATAAAGAGGAATAGTAATAACCAGAATGAAGCATATAATATGACTAACATTTCCACAAATATTTTATGTCTTCATAAGAATAATAGAAAAACATTTGTTTTGTCAAATCCTACCACATTGATAGAAATTCAGAAGTATACAACTAGCTATAATAGAGAGTGCATAGAATGCTCTCTGTTGAAATCCACCACCACCACTTATATAATGATCATGTCACTTCTTCTTCTTCCCATTAACACCACTAAAGAATCCACTAGATAGAAGAGAAGAGTTGGGAAAACTGACATTATCTTCCATATCCATCTCTACCATTATAGATCTGCCTATTTTACACATATAGGTATAAGTTTTCAATATATATACATATAATCTGATTTCTAGTCACAAACCCTATGGCTAAATATGATCCTTCAATCAGTAATTCTTCACCACATTTGGAGAAAAACAATTTAGAAAAATTATTTTTTTATATACAGACACATAATTTTCACCCCACTACAAAAACCTGAATATCAAAAGCTTTTCCGACATCAGTGAATCAATTAAACACTACTATAAGAATATCATTTTAAAAGACTTCATAATCAGTTTTACATGTCTTTGTACCCAGGCCATAGAATTCCACAATCACATTGTAGAACCCTTGATCATGAATGATGCACACTTTTCCCTGATATTATCTGGATTATCTAGGATGAAAAATATTTTATTGATCATATCCAACTAGTTATCCACCTCTTTAGGTTCATTTGTTCCATTTAAAAATGGGGACATCTCAAACAATAATTTTTGTGCCTGATCGTTATCTCCCCCAGCTCCTTGTTATATCTAAACAACCACATTCTCAACTCATGACATGTCATAATTAGAAACATAGACTTCTGGTATGATACTCGTGTAGGCATTGTGATCCAATGGCAGAATTCCATATAGAGAATCTTCTATCCCTTCCTAAGGAACACATAGAAGATGACACATATGAATACAATTTCACACCAAAACAAAATGAATGATTATAAAACAATATAAATATGAGTATAAACCATATATACCAATAGAGAAAACTGAGATTTAAAACCAAATCCAACACTAGAGACACATATCCCTAATTCCCATGGTAACATAAGTCTCATCATGAGAAGTGCAGTTTATGAACTTTTCACAACATACCTCTCAATATTGAAAATACTTTCACTAATCGAACGTGCATAACATGAAATAGAATCTTGTGGATAGAAATCATTTAATACCATTTTTTATTGAACCATCAAGGGATACCCTCAAATTTTTCACCCAATCGGATCAGTCACATACCCAAAGAGTGTTCTTGATCACCATGGGCTAGCGACAAGCACCGAGGCATCGATAAAAAAATCTAGAGGGAATGATTTCTCCCAAAAAGTAATAACTCATGGCATATATATACACACATAGAAAATTACATGATAGTTGAAGAAAAAATATATATTACATAATTGTGGGAAGAAAGTTGAAGAAATTAAATTTTAAAAGTTTTAAAAGTCCAAAATACAAGATCAAATGAAAATTAAAAACACAAAATAGTTACCCGAATATATGACATGATGAACACCAACAATATGAACTCAAGAAACCAATCCTAGATGATAAGAAACCTCACCGACTCATTGTGGGGCCTTGACATTCCATTTAATAGAAGAAATAAAATGGTCTATGCACCAGCAAAGATGGTGTGCTGGGTGTGAGCTAACAAGATTAGTAGTTTCGCACCTAGGTGTTCTATAGCCCTTATTTTTACAATAATTCTTGTATGATCATTTTAAATAAAATACAGAATGATAATCCATAATTATGTTTTATAAAAAGAAAAGGTAAACGTTTCTCTTTTTCTCAAATTTCTAAATCAAAACCACAAATATAAATTTCAAATAACATATTTGATATCATATTTTAAAAGCATCAATAGACATTTAATGTCTAAAGAGAAAAAATCCATGAAATAAAAAAATATCATTAGAAGCACATGCATCACAATATCGAGGAATAAAAACATGTCAGGTTGCAGACTACTCGTACCCATTAAAATGAAATAGTGCAATGTGGTTCCTAACTTCAATGATATAAACTCCATGACAAGGTAGATACCACAGAATTTTATACCCCGATATTATAAAAATAAAAATATAGCATTCGTCTACACTCTAGGGAAAGAGGAACAAATAATTTCTATGTATATTTATTTATTTTTTTGTTATTTAAATATTCTTTTAAGTTTATTTATAAGGTAAAATTAGTTAACTCGTTGTATTGGGATTAAATAATTACATATTTTTTTATAATTAGAGCATACAACAATTTAAAAAAAACTAAAAACTAAATAAAAATATATAGATATGACAGGTTATAGAATGTAAAAATTAATCAAAATTCAATAGAAACAATTAAAACAAAAAAAATGCATCATTAATAAATGATAATAGTCAATCAAAAAATTAAAATAAAAAAATAAAAAAATATAGTATAAATAAAGTTGAAAAGGGAACCATACACTAAAACAATAAAATAACTAAATTTTTTTCCCAAATAGTTATTTGGTGAAGTATCCTTATTATGCCATAATTTATGTATAATATAGTAAAATTCATTAAGTATGTAAGAATGTAATATATGGGGATACAACATGGTGCTCAATGGTTCCCAATAACATGAATATAGTTCTCCTCTTGTCAAGTACCATAAAAATTATCAATGAAATATTCAATTGATTCCCATAACAACGATTAATTTCTCTATTTTTGTTCATTAATATTAATCACATAAAAAACACGAGTAATGGTGTATGATCATGGTAAAATTGAATAAAAAAACCTAAAAATAATTTTATTCAGGGCTCAAATAGTTAAACATTATATATTTCACTGAATTATTGTCTTATTATTTTATATTCATGAATATATGTTCCTTTCTATTTTCACATTATATCACCTTCATAACCATTATATAAATTTTTTAATGTTCCGATATGAAATTACGTTCCCTTTTGAGTAGAAAATTGATTCTTGTTACAAGATTTTACATCTCGAAAAATCTTGTGTTTTATCTCAAAATAATGTTGAAACTTTCTCCTTCACATAATCATAATAGGGACATTAATATAATGGTTTTAGAATTAGTTCTATATGAATAGAGTGCATCATCTAATCTTCGAATATTGTCTATTCTATCCAGATATATTATCTTCTTAAAAAATTCATGTTTTATTTAATGGATTGTTATTCCATTGCATCATTTTATACATGATAGGGAGTTCTAATATAATGAGATAATCCATATTTATTCATTAATTTTTCAAAAATTATATTACGAATTTTGGTTTATTTATCACTAACTGAAAAATTGGTAAACAATATCATTAAAAAAGTTTTTTTATTACAAATTAAGAAAAAAAATTCTCTACCACTAGGTATTGTGGGAATAACTTCTACACATTTTAACACATAATAAAAAAAACTATAGTATATAAAGGTATCAAATTGTTATGGGATTGATTACAATGAAATACATTCCCAAAAAAATAAAACATATTAGAAAAAAATATGCATTTCTATGGAATTTCATTTATTTTTGGAAATATATACATGATAAAAGATTCTTTTTAATGATTTTAGATCAACATTATTTAATCATCTCATTGAGATATAATGTTGATTATATAGTTTAAAATGTGGAAAATATATGTTAATTTATATTTACAATATAGAAATCATATTCAAATAATTTGATAAATTATGACATTCCCTAGAAAAGGCATGTCCAATATATAATTATTTCAATTGCTAAAAACGTAATTTTTTTAAAAAACATACAATGGGTTATTTGATAAGAAACTAGGTAATTTGACTAGTAAAAAACCAATAAAATTCATTATTAATAGAATTAAATTTCATTTGGAGAATTATTTACATTATTTATTATGAACCCACCCATGTCAACCCTGAAATAGTCACCTTAGACTTCTAGAGTGGCATTTTGGATCCACTCGAGTTGGACACAAATGTTTGGGAATCAATAGTGATTAACGGGTCGAATTCACCCAATATAAAATAAACTAATCAAAATTAAATAAAGAGACTAACCCAAAATAAACATAATAACCAATCAAAACATATTTAATATTAAAATTTAATATACAAAAACCCAGAAAACTAAAACCAAATGGAACCAAATGACCAAAAAATCTCAATGTGACCCTGAGGGTTACTCTCTAATACAAAAGCTAACCATCACTCATCGCTATTTAAACCGAGATAAAACCATAACTAAAAAAGATAAAAGGAAGAAAAAACTATATATGTGATTATTAAAAATCAGTTGATACACAAAAATGATTATATTCCCAATGAATAACATTAAAATAAAGAAACATCAAATTTTGGTTTCAAATAAAATAAATAGAAGTAGGTTTTTTCAAACAACTTGAATATAAAAAAAACATATTTCATGGTCATATTTTCATTCAAATCCATATTATTTACCAAGGAATATACATATTCATTTTAAGGAATAATGATTGATTTTTCATTTTTAAAAGGTCTTGAAGCGAGTATAAAACAATTTATCAACACTTTCTATAACAAATTAAAATCCAACACAGTACATTGCCCAAAATTTCAAAATGAATCATATTAGTAGCAATAATCACATAATAAGGGAAATTGAAAAATAGCATGCTCATGTAACCAACATATAATTCATCTTCATCATCCTCCATAGATAAATAAGTGCATAAAAACATGAGATAACCAAGAATATCAATGGAATAATCTACATATACATATCAAGAATGTTCGGGTACAAATGGGAACTATCCCAAAGAGAACAAATTTCCATGATAAGGACCACAATCTATAGTGAATCCAGAAGCTAGTGTTGCAATCATTCACCAAAAATATGCTATAAAACCCAATTCCCCATGTCAAGACAAGATTTGGGTGAGGAAATAATTCCAAACAAGTATCTAAACACATGCACATCCATCATATACAAGAATCTCAAAGAGAAAGTAATCCTCCAGTCACCCCAAGGAATAATCAATTTACTTACAACCATTTAATAGCATGAATGAATCTCAGAATTGAATAACCACTACATTAAATATAAATATGGAAATATTATTATCCATGTAGGGTTTCCATGAAAACCAATTTTCAAAAAAAGTCTAAATTGGTTTTAAACACCACTGAGAAATTAGATGTTTCAAAAATGAATCCTATACATTTCTCTTACATGTCAAACCATTTTAATGTTCAATAAACACACATCTTTCTAGAAAATATCCATTTATAATTCCATTAAAGAAATCAAAAAACCAACATTTTAGATGGTTAAAAAAAATTAAAATTACATTATATGATTTAATAATCATATTCCACTTGTTAAATCCCACTAGGAAACTTATCAACTCTTAGTGTGTATAACTTAACAACACAATCCCATATTATTCAAAAAAATTTATAAAACCACTTGATTTATAATCAAAAAATTATTACAACTATAATAATTAACTGTTTAAAAATTATTTAAGGTTTAAACTACATGAGATATAAGATTCCTAAATTTCAATATGAAGAGTATAGGGAATCTTACCTCAAAATCATGGCACTACAACACCGCCCACCTGAAACAACTTCTTAAAGCCTCAACGAAGCATGGACATCCATGAAGAATCATAGAACTTAAAAACATAAAATTCAAACTCAATAAAACATGAAACCTATATCCAATAGTATAAGTATGAAGAAAAACTAAAGATTACATTGGAGAATTAGGAATAGAAAAATGAAATTAGGAGATTTCCTTCATGATTCACTCCCAAAACATGAAGAAAAACATAGATCCACACCTTGGGAGAGTTGAGGAAGATTATAGAAGAAATGAGAGTCTCTCTTTGGGTTGCTCAATATAAGATAAGGAAAAAATGATCACATTGGGGTTAAAAACTAAATAGAATATAATGGGGATTTCGTACATTTAATGGTCCGTACAGGTCACATGGATAGCCTGCACAGTTTTTCAAATCATGTCGTGACCATGAATCCCTCACCATCTAAGAGGAAAAACCCACTGGGCTATCCTTCATGGGTTTCCAAATGGTATTTCAACCATGTGATTGCCATTATCCCAAATGAACATTTGCTCCGTAGTTTCCTATGTGTGGGTGAACAATTTCTTTAAATTTTACACCAACCGTGCACCAACTCATATCAATCCCAAAATATCAAATTTTTTATCATAAAATCATGGATAATATAGAGAAAAACAATGATAAAAAAAATAATAAATAAATGAAATACCTCAAAATAAAATCATAGATGTGACAATTATCCCCATAATTATGCTTTATGTCTGAAAAAAGCCACAAAATCTCTAGTTGATCAGTCAAATAAAAAGGTTCACATACTCACAAGACTCAACTCCTGAAATTTAAGAACATCCCACCCAACTCTATATAGAACATATTATTCTTACCCCAAATGATTAAAAATTAAAAAATAACATCATGAAAAATGGATGGAAAACAAAAGCTGCAATGTCTTTAACATTATTTCAAACCAAAGCATTGGGAATACTCTAAATCCCAATGTTCAATTAAAGGGAAGTACTCAGATACAACAACCCCAAATAAAACTTTCCATTATCAAGAAACAGTAGTGACTAAACTGAATTTCTAACATGGGATTCCATAATAGTGTCCACAATATTAGAAACTGACTAGCACTAACCTATACAAGAATTCCAATACAGACCAACCTAGGAAGTCCACACACATACCAAAAACACACCACTAGGTGAGTAGGGGGGTTAATGATACAACAAAACAACCAAAAAAATAATCCATGAATCATCATATACACAATATTCAACCATTTCATGGTGTTCACAAACCAAAAAAGAAAAAAATAATCACAAAGTCTAACCACACAAGGAAAACAAATAAGATATTCACATTCGAAAATGTACAACCAAAATAATTTCATGTACAAATTATCACGACAACCTATTATAATCAAATAGAAACCATCAAACCAAATGGATCATAATTATGAAATGAGTTCCCAATGACTTTCAAAACAAAAATGATACCCTTCAAGAAGAAGAATATACCACATTGAAACATAAATTTTCCCCATTACAACAGTAGAAAAAAAATGTAGAGCATGGTTTTCTACACCCCAAAGATTCCTAGATATGGACATGTTTCACTCTATGGTCTGTGGTTGTAGCCCAAGGATTTAGAAGACACACCATCATCCCTTATCACCCTGAATAACAAGATGAAAAAATAGATTCATAAAAGAAAAAACACTCCACCCAAGATAGAAAATTTTTAGAATTATCATAAAAGTAAATACATTCTTTCATTTATATTGTTGTTCCAAAAAGATGAAAAATATCACATTTTACAACATAAATAAAATACAACAACATAAAACACAAAAAAAAACCATTGCTAAAAAATCATAATAACATAGATAGGGATATTAATCTAAGCCCAAAACAAAACTCTATTGTTGTAAATGGACTGGGGTGTCTTTCTAGGGGGTTGATCTGGCTCCACGTCACTTCTTGGAAACACCCTGAGAGAACTAATATATGTGAGATTGTCATCCATAGGTACAAAAGTTTTTTTGTGTATTCATTTTCAATGACTTTTTTATGATAAATATGGCTTGACTGATGACACATCAGGACCCTACACATAGAAGAAGATGATGAATGATCTAGAAGACTTTTAATTTCATGACCAACCCCTATAGCTTTAGGTCGATTACACATATCCTTATGTGATTTCCATCACCAATTCCAAATACATGAGGATATTTTGGTTCCTCATTCACTCTGGCTAATAGATCATCAACCCGAACTGCTTTCATAACCACATCAGCAAAAGAGGTTAGATTGAATTTTAACAACATTAATTACAGACTAGGAAGAATCCCATTCTCAAAATTAGGCACCTTTGAAGAATCATCCCCATTTGACAAAAAATGGTAAGTAAATAGATCAAAAAAAACCAATGAACACCAACACTGATCCACCACCTTAATGTATATAATACATCTCTATTCCCTTCCTCACATACGATACCTTAGAGAAATATTGTTGGATGAATGATGCCTTTATGAAATCCCAAAAAACTTCTCCCCAAGTATTGGTTAGAGAGACCAACATAACCAATTATAGGGTGGGATTTCATGAATAATTCTAGAGAACGTTTCCATTTAATAATTGTTAAGCATAAGGAAATTGTAGATCCTTTTCATTATCCACATTAACTCTTCTTCTTTGAGGATCCACTTTATCATCATAGAGAAGAGGGTTCATCTCATGAAACATATGAAGGATTTCTTTTGGTTGATCATCAATACAAAATTATAATGGTGAACCAACAAATATATTCCTATAAAAATATCCATTAAATTCATTGTGGGGGCATACACTAAGCGATAAGAAAAACATGAACTCAATCAAAAAATATTCACCAATGAGAACTCAAACTCAAAACACAACTTAATTTTTTTTTCAAATCACAAAAAATTTTTCTACAAAACTATTGATTCTTAAATAATTAAAATTTATTTCCCTATAAATAACGTTTTAAAAGCATAAAAAAATGTTTTGGGTTTCACATGCACCAATGCTATTACATGGAGCTTCACACAAGAATTTTCACATGCCAAAATAGACACCCATTAGCTCATACCATCAATAATCTATCACATACACACATCCGTGCATCTGAGTGCTCATAAGAATAAAAAATGGTAAAATATAATACTTTCACCTTCTTATAAAAAATAAATTCTGCCAATGATCATGTTGTCATTCTAAATCAGGTTTCAAACATCACAAACATAACAAAAAAATTCCTTCAATTACCTTTCAAAAATCCATTTCACCCCATTAAAAACCATTTCATCAACTCAATAAATCTCATTCAATAAAAGAAAATTTATTAAAACCAATTTAGGAAATTTTTTTTTCTTATTTAAAATTGTTTTCCAAATCCTTATTTAAAAAAAAATATAAATTTCCTAAACAAATATTTATTATAAACCCCATGTTTTCATTATAGAAATAAAATTTTCTGAAACCCATCTCTATTTTTCCAAAAAATAATTTTATAATAATAAATATTTATAATCCATTCATCAATATTATTATAAAAATATATTTTACATCTCCCAAAAATCCAAACCACAGCCACTTAATTTTTTTTTTAAAATTCAATAACAAGGGTTCTCAAACTAATTTTAGAATCAAGCGGTACCAAAATCAACTCACTTGGGAAAACAACTGTCAATTAGTGAAATGGTCATATGGTTGGAAACCATATGATAATCATTACATTATTAGAAAGACTTTTATAACAACTTCCTTTCCCCTACATGGATTTCCATGACATTATTTATCATCGATACCACATACTCAAATCCCATTACAAATCCAAAACACAAAACAACCAGTAAGAATGGGATTAATAAAAGAAAACATTAAATCGCAAGGAAACTCATGGTTAATTATATAATGTGTCGGAAAGACACTCTATCATACTCACACCACAAGTTAGGATGGTCCTACTCCGTCAACCATGAAATTCAGAATAATAAGGGTTGTTAAAAAATTGTGGTCCTATAAATAACACAACATGATTTGATAAAATTTATTCACAAACCAACCCAATCAACCCCAAACCGATTACTTGAGTTAGCCTAAGAAATGTACTATTTTGTGTTCTCAATCCCCATGGGTTGAAAACTAGTTTTAGGCATTAACATAGAATCATGGGAATGATTTCACCATGTATAAAAAATGAATATGTGGAAATAAATAGGGGGCACAAATAAATATGATAATGAAACTAAACATCATTTATAAAAAACTAAAAATAAAACCAACCAAATAACAGAACCCAAAATGTACCTGAAAAAATAACAAATCTCCATGTGACCACAAGGGTTACAATATGATACCAAATAAATTCATCTTCCTCAGCATTCGAAACCAATATGGAACCTACACCAAAAGAAAAAAAATATTAAAAACACCATGGCTGAGTATTAAATCATAGTATAAATTCTAAAAAAATATTCCTACTGCATTTCCTTTATATAAAGAATTTTAAATTTCAGGTTTTAAATACAACATAAAAATTTAGGGTTTTGAAAAATTTCCCCTTAAAACCAAAACACATTAGATTTTTCTTTTACAAGTCAAATTCAGATTCTTTGCTGAGGAAGATACATTATAATTTTAATAGAGAATGATGGAGTTATAATTTTTAAAAACAAGAAAAGTGATAATAAATTTTTTTATTAAAACATTTAATGAACAGTTAAAATCTGATATGTCACAATTCATAAATTTACACAATGAAATTGAGTTGAATAAAAAATTAAATAACTAGGGAAATGTAAATATAACATGCAAAAGTGACTAACCAACAATACATCTCAATCATCCAGAATAGATAACTATGTGTTGAAGGACATGTGAGAACCTAGGATCTCTGGAAAATAATATTGAACATACTTATATATGCCTCTTCTTGAAGGAATACCTCAAATGATGACATAAACTACCACAAATGCCTGATCATACCCTTCCTAGTTTAAATGAAGGAAAATATCCCAATGTGAAGAAATGTACATGGTAAGTGTCACAATATAAGGAAAATTATAAAGCTACTGAAGTAACAATTTATCAAAAATCCACAACCTATGCATGTTTCCCATGTAAATACTAATTTGTGTGTGAGATAGCAATTCCAAAAATACTGCAAATAAGATGCATATACACCATGTTAAAGAAAATCACAAAAACAAGTCACCGCCAAGTGACTATATGGTAATGTATGTTTGCTTCTAAATAATTAATCCTTGGGGAGTATATACTCATGGACCTCCCACAACATTAAATATAAATAAGTCAAGATAATTAACCAAATAGATATTTTAAGACAATTATTTTTCAATAAAGTTCCAAAAGGGCCACAAACACCATTTGACATGTCACCCATTTCCAAAAGGAAATAAAATCATTTTCATCTCCTATGAAACCATTGAACAGGGCCAAACACACATCTCATTCATGTAAAATCCAAATTTTAAATCCATTTTAGGATTTTAATCCACAATTTTAGATATCAAAAAAACATTTAAAAATCCAAACCATGCTTTAAAAACAATATTCAACTTGCAAAATAAAATAGATAAATTTATCAAACACTTGGTGTGTAAAACAAATAAAATTCAATATAAATCATATTAATTAAGAAAACCCCATCATCTCATATCAATGAATTAATATAAAAATCATACTTCACTATCTAATATCTACAGAAGTTTTCAAACGGAAAAAATTAGCAATTATTAAATTTAAAGAGGAAGTGAAAATGGAAAACTACCTCAAACTCACAATGATTCAACAAGAACCACCCATTAAAACTCTATGAAAAATCAAGGAACCAAAAAAATCCAATAGGAACCTTAAAAATACATATCCCTTTATTTAAAATTCAATGAAACATGAAACATTCATCTAAAATTTTGATAATGATAATACCTCAAAATAAAGTTGAAGATGAAGGAAGGTAAATGATTAAAGAAGGATATTAACTTGATGACTCGCAAAAAAATCATGATGAAACACCAATATCCACACCTTGGACGAGGATATGAAGCATTGAGAAGAAGGGATAGGCCCCATTTGGGTCACATGATATAGTTGAATGGAAAAAAATGAGAGTTTGAGGTAAACATTTGACGTTGATATAAGGGGAATTATACATTTTTAATGACCTAGATAGGTTTCATAGTAAGACTTAATAGTTTTCCAAACCATGCAGAGATTGTGTATACCTCACTATCCCATTGGATCAAGCCACATAGTTAGTCTGCACATATTTTCAAACCGTGCACTAATACTATAGTAACAAAATTCAAAAACGATCATTTGTTGCATGGCTTCATCTTTGAGGGAGAACAATTTTTGTGAACCACAATCCAATCATTATCCACGTGTAGTCAAGACCAATAATCCCAAATATTAGCTAAAAAATATTGAATAAACTCGATATAATATATAGAACCCAAAATAAAAAAAGTAACAACTGAAAATAAAATCCTTATCTGACAATATTGATGAAAAAATGGGAATCTTTTTTTATCTAAAATAGTTTTTATTAGACATATCTTGGAAACAAAAATATTTTTAGTTCCTATTTATTCTGTTATTTCAACACAAAAATCTTGTGAAAATATGAACCATCTCAAATGTATTGATTTTGAATCGTGATTTTTAAATAAATTTTTTCTTTCCAATTGTTTTAAGAAGTTAATCATATTAGAGACCAACAAGTAAAACCATTATTTTTCTAAAGAAATGTAAATAATCAGAATACCATTTTAAATAGTGGTATAAATAGTTTTTTATTGATCTGTATTTGGAGAAAAATAATCAATTATATGGGATTTATTTTCTTGTTTTTGAAAAATAATCCAATGAGAAAAATAATAAGCATCAGTCATTATTTAGAAGGGTATGATATAATTTTATAACTGAAAAATTGGTGGGGTTATCAGTTTTTGTTTCATCTCATTAAATCATTTATTACAAAGCTAATCAAATGTAAATAATGATTCATTTTATAGTAACATGTAAGATATTATCGAATATTAACTAAATCCATTAATTAATATTCTATTTAATCTAGAAAGAAAATGTAATGATTATGAATCAGTCATAGTATCTATATATGATAATGAAAAAATTAAATAGACTATGGATTTTTCCACATGAATTCAATCTTAAGAGTGAAAATTCCAATATACAATCCCAATGTTCACCATAAATTGATTTATTCAAACATTGATGGAATATTGTGTTCAAATAATGTTTCATGATGAAATAGCAAAACTCTTCAAGAAACACTCAAAATATAATCAATTGAGACGGATTTCATCCATAAATAAATCCAACAAATTTAATTATAAAATCGTAGTAAGTAGTCTGCATTTTTCTCGGAAATGATCATGATGTTTTATATCACCAAAATCACATTATCCTACAAGAAAATATGTGAACATAGCATGCTAAAATATTTTTCCATTTATCATCCAATACTATGTGAATTTTAAACATAATTAAAAAATTATTTAGAAATCATTGTTCTGTCTACATGGAAAATTATTTAACAACACGATCAAGAAACATGATGTGTGAAGTGATATTTCCATGTAACCGAATTTTTTTTTATATAGTTAATAAATTATATCAACATGTGTATATGTCCTGTAGAATTATATTAATGAAATAAAATCAAAAAATAATATAATATAATTTATTTAGGGAAAAAACAAAGGTACTAACAAATTTAATATGAGATATAGTAACAATTATTAAAGAAACCAATAAGGTGTTAGATTCAATAAAAAAATAAACAATATTGGGTTAAATCTCTTTTGGAATTGTCTCATAGATTGTTCATTTTATTCTATCATAATTTAATTTATACAAGTTGATGGAATAATTCTTATGATAACATAGATTGTATTTCTGAAATATTTATTATGAACTTGTAGGATAATAATAGATTGACTATTCTTATTTAAATTCTAATATTTAATGTTTTAAGGAATCCATTTCTTCTTTAATATAGAGGGAAAATTTTCAGTAATTAAATTTGGGTTCTCTGATATAGGAAAAAAATTCATTTCAATGATATTCACTAAAAATTATTTATTTTTTTAGGATTGGGAAGTAAGCTACTCAAGTATTTGTCTATATAATATATTTTATAAAAAAATCGGGTTTTATGTGATATATATTTTATAAATTTTCAGCATGAATAATATCAATTTTAGAATCCTCAATAGTGTTTTGACATGTCATATTATCAATTTATTTGGAATAATTATAAATATATTTAATAGGTTCGAATGTATTAATTAGGTTATGATTAAAAGATTTATTACATAATCATATAGTGGGATTATAACCTACTTCTTTATCAGATTCTATATGATTTATAATACAAAATTCCTATAATTTTCCAAACAAAAATTACATGCATAATTTCAAAAATAAAAATTATTATTGTTTGAAATATATTTCCAGATTATCCAAAATTTTATTGAAATTATATTTAGTATTTCCTAAATCAAAATGTTCTAACACTTCAGTTTCAAAACAATGAAATAAACTAATAGTAAACCAATCATCCATGTGCCTATATAGGTTATATAATATTCACTTTGTGGTTTTATAAATTGAATAATTTTGAATTAGATTAATTCTCATATAAACTCTATTACTATGAACCTTGTTATTTACGATCTAAATACATAAGAAAAATAATTTTCATATGTGTAATTGAACATAATAAATATCCTTAGAATGATTTTTTGTACTTAATATTTCATTTTCGTTGACTATTATATTATTTTGGAGTTATCTTGCTATTATGGTTGAACAAACATAGTATATAACAGTATTTATAGAATCACTTAAGTCAATGTTGTATTATGGGAATTCAAATTCACCTGTGGAAAATGTAATGGTAAGTGACTTTGAGTTGTTATATTAGATATTAAAAAATGAATATACTTAAGAAATTTTTCCAGACCATTAAACAAAGATATATTTAAATTTTTTATCTAATAGTTTATTCGATTTTTTTATTATATTATTTTTCAATACCTGTTTATCTTGTGGAATAATGCTATGTTCGAGTAGTGGTTATTTGAGTGTTTCTAGATCTGTTTGGACATAAGAAAATGACCTCATTTCCCATTTTTATTTTGGATTTCATGAAAATTTTCTTCTTTTAGTTTTGATTTATCATTAGAAATAAGTTATATATCATAATAACCCATTGGTGATTTAGTAAGATCATCATTAGTATGTATTAAATTTTTTTAATGATGATTGGAACTATCTTTAATTTTTTTGGTTCAAAATAAGAATTCATATTCTTAGTTTAGTGGTTATACATGGTTCTAGTGTAGGATCGAAATATAGTATGAGATGCTCAATATACAAGAGGGGGGGGGGGGGGGGGTGAATTGTATACTTTAAAAATTCCTTTGGAACCTTTAAAGTTAGTTATGAATAACTAAAGTTTCCTTAAGAAAAGAAAAGGGCTAAGTTTAACAAAGATTAAACTAAGCGAATTCACAACACCTCTAACACCGGACTAAACTTGGAAAGATATTCTGAAAGTAGGTTCTGGAAAGATGGTTCCGGAAAATGAAACTTAACAAAAATTTACAATATGAGATTCTACCTTAAAGCATATAGAATCTAAATTAATCAGAGTACAAGTAAGGAAGTATAAGAAAGTTATACTTTCCTTATAATAAAAAATGCAGCGGAATAAGAACAAGTAGTAGAACTACTTAGTAACAAGATATAAGTCTTTTAACCCAAAGAGAAGGGTATCCAACAACCTTGGATAAAGGTCCCTTGATTTATACTTTCAAGCAAGTCTGTCTTACCCACACCAGGGTAAGCCCTCGATACGAAGATCGGAGTCTCTGTCTTGCTATCCCCACAAGCCCTCAACTTCAAGGTAGTTGGCAACCTCTGTCTTCCTCAACAAGAAAGCCCTCGAACTTTAAGGTAGTCGGCACCTCTATCTTCCTATCCCCGGAAGCCCTCGAATGTAATCACCAACATTCGGAGTCGCACGAAGCTTTGAGAGTTAATAAGAGCCTCTCTCTCTAGAAATCACTTCAAGAAAATTTTTCAGCCTTTCATCACTTTCATCTGCTATCAGCTATCGAGCTCTTTCAAATGAGCTCCTATTTATAGTTAAGGTCGGCTCCTACTCCAACGGTCATATTTTCCTTAAAGATCGGAGGGACGTGTACACGTGTCACTCAGACAACGGTTAATAAGAAACAGAATGGACGACATCGTTTTATAACAAAACAAGTGTAATAGAATGTACGACATCGTTTTAAACTCTAACATAAAAGTTCGGAATCTAACAAAGATATTTTTCGGAGTCTTAATTAATTCAGAGTGTATAAAACAAAGATACTCAAATTCTGTTTAATAGGTGAATTCGGAATGAGAATTCGGAATAGGAATTCGTCATCAGAAATCATAATGAGAATTCGTCAACAGAATTCGTAATGAGAATTCTTCATTAGAATTCGTAATGAGAATTCGTCATCAGAATTCGTAATGAGAATTCGTCATCAGAATTCGTAATGAGAATTCATCATCAGAATTCATAATGAGAATTCGTCGTCAGAATTCGTAATGAGAATTCTTCATCAGAATTCGTAATGAGAATTCTTCATCAGAATTCATAATGGGAATTCGGAATGAGATTTCTTCATTAGAACTCGTAATGAGAATTCTTCATTGGAATTCGTAATGAGAATTCTTCTTCAGAATTCTTATCCTGAATCTGGAATAGAACTTAGTCAGAGTTCATATCCGAAATTCGGAATGAAACTTCCTTATAGTTCTTGTCCAGAATCCGAATCCTAAAACAGAATGCTTTATATCAAAGTTTCAACGATTCTGAGAAAATGAATCTGAAACTCATACTTAAGAAAAATATGGATGAAAATATGATAAGGATAATTTTTCTTATAAAAGCGATTTCCTTAAGAAAGAAATTTTTCTTATAAAAGCGATTTTCCTTAAGAAAGAAATTTTTCTTATAAAAGCGATTTTCCTTAAGAAAGAAATTTTTCTTATAAAAGCGATTTTCCTTAAGAAAGAAATTTTCTTAAAGATAAGGTGTTTGTGATTTTCAAAACAAGAAGGAATGGAAAAGTCATAAGGAAAACCTTATTGACTCAACAATCTCCCCCTTTTTGGAAAGCACAAACATCCTTACGAAAAAGCTATTCTAAGAAGAAGAAAAAAACATTAAGGCTTATCTCCCTTGCTTTAAGGATATAGATGAATACGACTAACTCCCCCTTAGGCTTTGAAACTCTAAGGATCGTATTCATATTTCCGGAGTGATCTTTCATAAGAAGGTCTTCTTTAATGAAAAAGCTCCCCCTTAAACAAACTCTTATTAGAGTCTTTCTTTTTCTTAAAGATCTTTTTCTTCTCCCCCTTTGATAAACTCTTATTTGAGTTTTTCTTTTTCTTAAGGATCTTTTCCTTCTCCCCCTTTGTGATTTTCAAAAAGAACTGAAGGGAATGGAAAAACATAACAAAGTACCTAAGATATTAGTAATGACAACAAAAGAAACAAGAAACATAACTTTCATTAAATTTGTAATCTCGACAACAAAGAAAAAATTACAACAAAAAGATCGGATTTGGTTATTTCGGATCTTTCTCCTTCGACATGAGGCCCTTTAGAATAGTCTTGATCTTCTTGAGGTCTTTATGATCTTCTTCAGCTTGCTTCTCTAAGGAAACTATTCTTTCGGATTGGGCTTCAATTATTTCTTCCCGAGCCTTCAACTTTTCTTCCTGATCTTTCATCTTCTCTTCCTGAGCCTTCATCCTTTCTTCAAAATCGATCCGATGATCCCTTTCAAATTTCCAATTTTGAGAAACGGAATTGAGCTTCCCATTCAGATCTCTCACTTCCTGAATCCGAAAGTTTTTTTCCTCTGTCAACTTCTCTTCAAAGGATGCGGTCAGCTCATTAATCTTCTTGTCCTCGGTCTCAAAGGCATCCTTAACATTATCTTGAAACTCATCGAAAAGCCTCATCTCTTCCACAGTCTTCTTAGACCAGCTTGTCATCCTCTTGCAAGATCTTTTATGAGCTTCGTAACCAATAAAGAAGTTTTTGAACTGTGCCTCAATCTCAACGCACTTATCCATAACCATGGATACAGAGTCTGTTTTCTGATTCAACGCATGTTGGAGCATCTGGCATCTAGAGTCAATACTAGAGAAGGTCGGAATGGTTCCTACCAACTTCTTCAAAGAATGAACAACAAAGTCATGCCCCAGAGAGGATGACTCTGAATCCGAAACTTTGCTAGGAGAATTTTCTTCCTCAATAAGCTCCAAATTTCTTTTTGAAGAACTACCAGCTTCCTTCCTCTTTCTTACTTCTGAGCTCGGAGTCTCGGTAAGAATTTTCTTTCCCTTATCTTTTTCTGGAATTGAAACCTGTTCCGGAGATCTCTTCTCACTATCAGAGACTTGAATAATATTATCTTCCTCATCAGAAACTTCTATATTTTCCTTCTAAGAAGCATCAAGTAAAAGATGTTCTTCTTCTCTCAGATAAGAAACTTCTTCTTCACCTTTCTCTTCTTCCATTGTCGGAGTAACAAACTTCGAAGATTCAGCTTCAGAAGTTCGGAGCGATAAGTGTTCCGAAGGAGTTCCCTTGTACTCATCTACTTGTTTTAGCACATCTCCTGTCTCACCACTTCCTTCAGCAGCCTCTTCAACTTGTTCCACTTGCTCTACTTCCTCAGTATTAGTAGCAACAGCTTGTTCCGGAGCAACGATATTTCTTCCTGGAGTCTCAGGTAGAGATTCCAGGGAGAAAGATCTCAGAACTGGAATTATTGCTAAAACCATTTCATTGAACTTTAACAACTCTTGAACAGCCTCGACTTCTGACATGTTCTTCTTAAGCTTCTTCTCCTTTTCTTGCTTTTCAAGCTCATCAGCGGTTTTCTCCTTCAAAGCCTTAGCCTCCGCAGGGTTCAATCCGAACTATGGATCCCCTTCTTTCCTTGTTTCTTTATCTGCTCTCCACTTTGAAACAACCTCATCAGTATAGTCTTTCTTCTTCTTAGGCTTTGGAGGTGCGGAATGGACTTTCTTAGACTTAGGATCTTCTGCTTCTACTTCCACTTGTTTCAGCTTTCTCTTCCTTACCGGCTTAGAGGATTCCGGATCAGCAGTTTTCGGAGCGACTTCTTCTTGATCAGGTAGATCAATAAACATTCCAGAATTCTTTTCAAAGGCTACATTCATTATTTTCAGAGTATCATCACTTACCAAAAAGATTTTACACACCCTTGGTTTAGATCTGCAAGCTTCCTTGAAGGATTCAAGGCACCGAACTATTAACTTTGACAAAATTGCTGGGTACATCACGATCTGTGCTCTGAGATTTCCCTTCTTAAGATTCTAAATGGTTATGAGAATATGCTTCATGAAGTTGAACTTCCTTAGATTTATCAGGAAATCTAAGATATAGATCTCACTTTTCTTCAAGCTGTCCTTATCACCTTTTCTCGGTACGATAAGTCATTGCACCCATAATTCCAGAATCTGAAAATTTGTAGATAGACTTGCAATTTTCGGAGCCTTATCATCAGCCAGTCCGAGAGTTTCTAAGGCTTTCTCTTTGTTGAAGCTACCCTTAGAGTCCGGTAATACGTGAGAAATAAACTCAGCTTCACCTTCATAAGTTAACCCTACCAAGCTTGCAGCCTTGGTGCAAGAAAGCTTATATGTCTTGCCATACGATTTGAAAGAAAACTTCTCTCTATCATCTTCCTTAAAGAAAGAAACTGATTCATAAAATTCGACAAGTAAATAAGAATATACTTCATCTTGATTCCCGGTTTTAGATACCGCAACATCCTCCCAGCCATTCAACTTGATGTTCTTAGAGATAAGGGAATCATAATTGTTGAAGAAATACGGATGGAGTAACCTTTCTCTGTATACTAACCACTGAGAAATAGGCTTGGTTGAAGACATTTCTTGAGAAGCTAACTCTGCAGACATTCGGATCTGAAGTCCTCTGAGAAATTCGGAACGGAGTAAACTATGGTTCGGAACGGCCTTAAAACAGAGGGGCAGAACTTCAGCACGCGAAAGCTTGAAACCGATGTGGGATGAGAAATTGGGTCCCCTTTATATAGGCAACGAGATGACGGTTCACCTTCCATAATTGATCTAACGGTTGGAATAAGCTGAGATCAGATCTGACGGTTGAAAACTTGAATCCGATCTTTTTGAGGTTTTTATTAAAACAAAGAATTAAGAAAACCATAATCCGAAAACTTAGTACAAGAAAATTCCAGCAAGTAAAATATGACTACGAAAACTTGAGGAAGGAAATCATACCTTTCGGATTGGCTTAGGAGGATTATTCGTAATGGGTAATATAAAGATGAGTACAAAAAAACTTTATTATGAAAAGACAAAGTTCGAAAAAATTTACTACGGAAAAAAAAACTCACTACGAAAACACTCATTACAGAAAACTCATTACGAAAAACAAATTTCAGAAAACTCAGTATGAAAAACAAACTTAGAAAAAAAAATCATTACAAAAATTTGAAAACGAGAAACTTATTATGGAAGATTCAGTACGAAAGTTCCGTTATGAAAATACTAGTACGAAAGTTTTATATTCCGGAAATTTTCAATACGAATACTTCTATTCCAGAAGTATTCTGTACGAAAATATCCATTCTGGAAAATTGTAGTTCCGGAAGTTCCATTCCGGAAATCTTAGTTCCGAAAAGTTTGAAAACAAATTTTGAAAAACTTTGTTAACCAAACAATCAAATGTACTCCCCCTATGAAAAGGAGTTTATTATTGTAAGGAGAAATTTTCAACAGAAAGCTAATTAAGAAAGATTACCTTATGGTTATCATTCCTAACTTCTGTTTAATATATTCAAATCTATCAGAAGGAAAAGATTTTGTGAAAATATCAGCAAGTTGATCTTGCGTTCCGATAAACTGAAGAATAATATCTCCTTTAAGTGTGTGATCTCTAAGAAAGTGATGCCTAATATCTATGTGTTTTGCACGAGAGTGATGTGCAGGGTTTTTACTAAGGGCAATGGCACTTGTGTTATCACAAAAAATTTGAGTTTTAGTAAAACTCAGGCCATAGTCTGTGAGTGTGTGTTGCATCCACAACACTTGTGCACAACAACTTCCAGCTGCTACATATTCAGTTTCAGCAGTGGAAAGTGCTACAGAGTGCTGCTTCTTGCAGGACCAAGAAACTAGTGAATATCCTAAGAAATGACAAGTTCCGGATGTACTTTTTCTATCCATTCTACATCCACCAAAGTCAGCACCAGAAAATATTTTTAGAACAAAATCATTTCCAGAAGTATAAAATAATCCAAGATCCATGGTTCCCTTAAGGTAGCGAAAAATTATTTTTACTGCCTTTAAGTGAGATTCCTTAGGATTGGATTGATATCTTGCACATAAGCATACTGAAAACATTAAGTCTGGTCGACTAGCTGTTAAGTAAAGTAGACTTCCTATCATACCTCTAAAAGATGTTTGATCTACTGGTTTCCCAGCTTCGTCAATATCTAAAGAGTTTGAGGTACCAATGGGAGTACTTATACTCTTAGTGTTGTCATAACCATACTTTTTAAGAAGATCTTTAATATACTTATGTTGAGATATGTAGGTTCCTTCTGGTTTTTGAGAAATTTGAAAACCAAGGAAAAATGTTAACTCACCCATCATACTCATTTCAAACTCAGATTTCATTAGACTTGCAAAAGAGTCAGTCAAAGATTGCTGAGTTGAACCAAATATAATGTCATCAACATAAATTTGAACAATCAAAACATTTTTCTTATCTTTCTTTATAAAAAGGGTTGGATCTGCATTTCCATTAACATAGTTATTTTGAAGCAAAAATCCAGTGAGTCTATCATACCATGCTCGTGGGGCTTGTTTAAGGCCATACAAAGCTTTGGTAAGTCTAAAAACATGATCAGGATGTTTTGTATCTTCAAAGCCAGGAGGTTGTTCAATAAAAACTTCCTCTTGAACATAACCGTTAAGAAAAGCACATTTCACATCCATTTGGAAAAGTTTGAAATTAAAGAATGCTGCAAAGGCAAGTAGAATACGGATAGATTCAAGTCTAGCTACTGGAGCATAGGTTTCTTCATAGTCTATTCCTTCTTGTTGATTATAGCCTTTAGCAACAAGTCTAGCTTTATTTCTAACAATGACTCCATTTTCATCACATTTATTTCTGAAAACCCATTTTACTCCAATAACAGAAGTTTCCTTAGGTCTTTCAACCAATGTCCAGACTTTATTCCTTTCGAATTCATTTAGTTCATCTTGCATTGCTTTGATCCAATCATCATCACCTAAAGCTTCATATGTGCTTTTAGGTTCTAATTGGGAAAGAAATGCTAGATGTTCTACTTCATTTCTTAAGGAACTTCTAGTCCTTACAGGTTGATTTACATCACCAATGATACTATCACTGGGATGATTCTTAAGAAACACCTGACTTGGGTTTTGTAAAACTTGTTCATCAACATAGGGTAGAAAGTCTTCTGGGGTAAATGTTTCAGAAGTATCTTCTAGAACAATTTCCTTATCAGAAGGTTCTTCTATCAAAGGTTGACAATCAGTTTTTGAAAACACATCCGGAGATGTAAGTTGAAAAGGTTTAAAAACAAAAGGATCTGATTCATCAAATTTTACATGTACTGTTTCCTCAACAGTGCAAGTATTTTTATTAAACACTCTATAAGACTTAGAAGTTGTGGAATAACCTAAGAAAATTCCTTCATCAGATTTTGGTGCGAATTTATGTAAGTTATCTTTAGTATTCAAAATGAATACTTTGCAACCAAAAACCTTGAAGTAGGATAGTCTTGGTTTTCTACCATTCCATAACTCATAAGGAGTTTTATTAAGAAAAGGTCTAATCAAAACTCGATTTATAGTATAGCAAGCAGTACTTACAGCTTCAGCCCAGAAATGTCTAGCAATAGAATATTCACTCAACACGGTTCTAGTTATCTCTTGAAGAATTCTATTTCTTCTTTCAACTACACCATTCTGTTGAGGAGTTCTAGGTGCTGAAAAATTGTGAGTAATACCTTTCTTACTACAAAAAGTTTCAAAATCAGAATTTTGAAATTCTCCTCCATGATCACTATGAATAGTTTTCAATGGAAGGTTTTTCTCATTTTTAACTTGAGCTCTAAAACTTTTGAAATAGGGAAAATCTTTAGATTTCTTTGCTAGAAAATAGACCCAAGTAAATCTAGTGTAATCATCAACTAGAAAAAACACATAGTATTTGCCTCAAATACTTCCAGTTTGTGTTTGACCAAAAAGATCCATGTGCACTAACTGTAATGCATCAGTTGTTGAGACTTCACCGATTGACTTAAAACTAGATTTATGTTTCTTGCCATATTGACAAGGATCACAAACTTTAGAAGAATCGAATCTAAGCTCCGGTAGATCCTTAACTAGTTTCTTCTTAGAGAGTTTACATAGGTTCCTAAGGTTACAGTGTCCTAATCTTCTATGCCATAACCAGGAATGATCTTCTATTGCACTTAGGCAAGGTAGATCTTGGCTTCTTAGGTCTTCTAAGTTTAAGGTGTAAACATTCTCTTGCCTATTGGCTGAGAGAATAAATTCTTCCTTGGAATTGTGAACTAAACACTTATCATTCCTAAAATTCACAAGGTAACCTTCATCACATAACTGACTTATGCTAATGAGGTTGTGCTTAAGACCCTTAACAAAAAGAACATTTGAAATCAAGGTTTTACCAAGAAAAACTATATTACCAATACCAACAATCTCTCCCTTAGCATTGTCTCCGAAAGTTACCTTTCCTCCTTTCGTTTTGATAATCTTTTCAAAAAAACTTTTGTTACCAGTCATGTTCCGGGAACATCCACTATCCATGTACCATGTATTATTGCTGGTACTTTCTTTATTATCCTGAAATCAAGAAGAAAATTAGACCTTCGGAATCCAAACTTGCTTGGATCCGAGATTTCCAGACAATAAAATTTTTGGAACCCACATTTTCTTAGAAAAATAAGCTTTATGAAAACCTAAGGATTGTGTTTTGTTTAAGGAACAATTTTTTTCCCAGTGACCACCACATTGACATTTAGTGCAAAATGGGGCACTTTGAGGAACAAAATAATTGTTACTGAAAACTGGTTTTGCATGGGTATAACCAAATCCGGATTTATTTCTTAAAGGTCGTATTTGGGAATACATCTTATCAAAATTTTCTTTACCATGGGTAAAGTTTGATAAACACTTCTTTAAGGAAAAAATTTCGGACTTGAGTTTTACAACCAAGTTTTTATCCTCAAAATCATTAGTTTTAGAACTAGAGTTAGGCTCGAAAACATTTTTCTTCGAAATTACTTTTCTAATTCTTTAGAAAGTTTGTTCTTCTCAGAACTCACTTCCTCAAGATTTTTTGAAATATTTTCAAAATCAGCATTTTTCTTATCAAGATCTTTAGAAATATCTGATATCTCTTTTGTAAGTATAGAATTCATAGAATTTGCCTTATCAAGTTTCTTGTTGAGTTTGGAATTCTCAATCTCAATAAGTTCAGCAAACCTAGAGACTTCTTCATAAGTAGGTAAAGTATTTTCCTCATCAGAAGATGATTCTTCATCAGAAGAGTTATAATACTTATTATCATTAGAATTTAAAGAAACATTGGTCATAGATTCAGCATTTCGTACCTTAGCCATTAGACAATGATTATCAATAGGTAATCTGGCAATAAGACCAAGATTCTTCTGTCCTGAAGATTCATAATCAGAAGATTCATCTGAAGAGTCACCACCAATGGCACTCCAGGTGTCATTAGCTTTCAGAACTTTCTTAGCTTTGGATATAGAAAACTTCTTCCTGTTCCTGTCTGAATGCCTTTCTTTTCTTTCTTTCTTTCTGAGCATAGGGAAAAATGGTCTAATATGTCCAGCTCTTTTACATTCATAACAAGTAACTTCTCCATCTTTCTTATCCTTCCTATCATTTTTCTTATACTTGGATTTAAAGTTTCTCTGTCCAGCTATCTTGTTCATCCTTCGAGCAAGATTGGCTAATTCACTTTCTGAGACTTCACTTTCATTGGATTCGGATTGGAAAATGACTTTCTTAGATTTGGATCTGGTTACTCTCTCAGGATTCTTAGCTTTCATCTGATTTGATGTTGTTGTAAAAGCAACAGTACCATTTCCATTCTTCTTTTTGATGTTGTCAGCATCTCTCTTCATTCTAGTCTCATGTTGCAGAAGAGTTCCAAATAGCTCATCAAGAGTAATTTGAGTGACCTTCCTGTTCTCATCTATAGCTGTTCTCTTAGATTCCCACTCATTGGGCATAATGTCAATTATCTTGTCCACAAGAGCTTCATCATCTAAACCTTTCTCTCCCATAGATTGTAGACTGTTGACAATAGTCATAAACCTTTGTTGAACTTTACAGATAGGTTCTCCATAAGGAAAATTGAAACCATGATATTCAGCTCTAAGCATAGCTCTTCTAGTTTCAATCACCTTAGAAGTCCCAAAGTGTGTAACTTCCAACTTCTTCCATATACAGTTAGCCGCTTCACAAGAAGAAATTTGGCTATATATATTTCTGGTCATTGAACATAGTAAAGTGTTACGTACCTTATAGTTGAGTTGATATTCTTGCTTTTCCTGGTTAGTAAAAGATCTGACTTCCTAGTTAGGAATCTTATAATCACCAGTAAGCATAACAAAGTTGTCTACTACAGTATTAATAACAAAAGTCTTCATACGATCTCTCCAGTATTCATAATCATTACCATCAAATATAGGTGGTCTTGTAGGATTCATATTGTCAATTGATCCAATATTAATTCCTGCCATACTAGAAATAACTTTGCACACAAACTTGTTAGTAGCAAAGAATCATAATAACAAAGTTCGGAATGGGAAAAGTTCGGAAGAATAAAGTGAGCAAGAAAAACTTGTATGTGAGTACGAGTGTTTCAGAGACCTCCTCTGATACCAAATGTAAGATTGGTATAGAGTAAGAGGTTTCTAACCTCTGATACCAATTGTAGGATCGAAATATAGTATAAGATGCTCAATATACAAGAGGGGGGGGGGTGAATTGTATACTTTAAAAATTCCTTTAGAACCTTTAAAGTTAGTTATGAATAACTAAAGTTTCCTTAAGAAAAGAAAAGGGCTAAGTTTAACAAAGATTAAACTAAGCGAATTCACAACACCTCTAACACCAAACTAAACTTGGAAAGATATTCTGAAAGTAGGTTCCGGAAATATGGTTCCGGAAAATGAAACTTAACAAAAATTTACAATATGAGATTCTACCTTAAAGCGTATAGAATCTAAATTAATCAGAGTACAAGTAAGGAAGTATAAGAAAGTTATACTTTCCTTATAATACAAAATGCAGCGGAATAAGAACAAGTAGTAGAACTACATAGTAACAAGATATAAGTCTTTTAACCCAAAGAGAAGGGTATCCAACAACCTTGGATAAAGGTCCCTTGATTTATACTTTCAAGAAATTCTGTCTTACCCACACCAGGGTAAGCCCTCGATACGAAGATCGGAGTCTCTGTCTTGCTATCCCCACAAGCCCTCAACTTCAAGGTAGTTGGAAACCTCTGTCTTCCCCAGCAAGAAAGCCCTCGAACTTTAAGGTAGTCGGCACCTCTGTCTTCCTATCCCCGGAAGCCCTCGAATGTAATCACCAACATTCGGAGTCGCACGAAGCTTTGAGAGTTAATAAGAGCCTATCTCTCTAGAAATCACTTCAAGCAATTTTTTCAGCCTTTCAGCACTTTCATCTTCTATCAGCTATCGAGCTCTTTCAAATGAGCTCCTATTTATAGGTAAGGTCGGCTCCTACTCCAACGGTCATATTTTCCTTAAAGATCGGAGGGACCTGTACACGTGTCACTCAGACAACGGTTAATAAGAAATAGAATGGACTACATAGTTTTATAACAAAACAAGTGTAACAGAATGTACGACATCGTTTTAAACTCTAACATAAAAGTTCAGAATCTAACAAAGATATTTTTCGGAGCCTTAATTAATTCAGAGTGTATAAAACAAAGATACTCAAATTCTGTTTAATAGGTGAATTCGGAATGAGAATTCGGAATAGGAATTCATCATCAGAAATCGTAATGAGAATTCGTCAACAGAATTCGTAATGAGAATTCTTCATTAGAATTCGTAATGAGAATTCGTCATCAGAATTTGTAATGAGAATTCGTCATCAGAATTCGTAATGAGAATTTGTCATCAGAATTCGTAATGAGAATTCGTCGTCAGAATTCGTAATGAGAATTCTTCATCAGAATTCGTAATGAGAATTCTTCATCAGAATTCGTAATGGGAATTCAGAATGAGATTTCTTCATTAGAACTCGTAATGAGAATTCTTCATTGGAATTCGTAATGAGAATTCTTCTTCAGAATTCGTATCCTGAATCTGGAATAGAACTTAGTCAGAGTTCATATCGGAAATTCGGAATGAAACTTCCTTATAGTTCTTGTCTAGAATCTGAATCCTAAAACAGAATGATTTATATCAAAGTTTCAACGATTCCGAGAAAATGAATCCGAAACTCATACTTAAGAAAAATATGGATGAAAATATGATAAGGATAATTTTTCTTATAAAAGCGATTTTCCTTAAGAAAGAAATTTTTCTTATAAAAGCGATTTTCCTTAAGAAAGAAATTTTTCTTATAAAAGCGATTTTCCTTAAGAAAGAAATTTTTCTTATAAAAGCGATTTTCCTTAAGAAAGAAATTTTCTTAAAGATAAGGTGTTTGTGATTTTCAAAACAAGAAGGAATGGAAAAGTCATAAGGAAAACCTTATTGACTCAACATCTAGTTATATGATTAGTGGAAATTGAATTTATTATCTTGTACCTGTCGAATGTAGATTATATTTTTAGGGTAAACCACCACTCATTTTATTTCTCATGATACCCACATTGGTATCCATTTAAAACATTTGATTCATTAAAGTATTCATCATATTATATTATTTTTGTGTACATTACTTTTATCGTATTATTTTTTATATAACTGATTCTTATTTGTTGATTACATGTTTTTGAATAGTCTTGAAATTACTTCAAGGTTGATAATATTCATGATCATTCATATATTTATATTGATAATTACAATGATTCTAAATAGAAAAAAATATATTTAGATGGATAGGATATCTAAATATATATATTGGATGATTATTGAAACCCTAGTTGTAATTTTTATTGTGTTTAAAAGTTCAATGTTGATTAAATAGAAATGTTATCTTAGGAAATATAAAATTTCATGTCTCAAAATGACTTGGTATTTTAGAGAATTGGTCACTAAAATGGTCATTTGTTGAAATAATTTTATAGAAAATTTTTAATTGATTTTTCTTTAGTATTGGGTTTTGGTTCTGAGTATTCGAAAATGTCATTGTTCTTATGATGGTGGAAATATCACATAGTTGGATTATAATAATTTTACTTTAGGAAGTGGGAGTTAGGATTTCATTGGAATATGTAACATGTAAAATTAATCTTGTATAAAACCGATGATCATTTTGGTCCTTGTCTTCAATCAAAATTATAGTTATAACAGTTTTATTACCCCCAAAAGCTATAATAGATGAAATAAAAATAAAACTTATATCAATAAAACACAATCCAATATAAAAAATTTGGATCAAAATGTTCCCAATTATTTTATGACGGGGGAAACTAAACAAATTTTCTTGAATCCTTCATAATATTAATTTAATTTATACAATTGGTTTTTTATAATTTAATATATTTTATTATAAATAGATGATATTCTTTAAGTAAATAAATACTTCTCTAAAAATTACTTTTTAATTCATTCTAATATCAGATCAATGTAGAATATGAATAAATGGAAAATTCATTATAAACAACATATAATGAAAAAGAAAAAACACAATGTTTAATTTAACTTCCTTGTACTTATTAGGGTTTCATATCGATAGAATGGTAAATTAAATATTTCATATATATATATATACATTGGACTTCATTAGAATATCAATTATATTTTTAAATAGGGTAAACAAACAAAAAAATTTTCAAAACCATTAATGTGATTATGGTATTGTATTGAATTTTATTGATTGTATTCATATTATGTGTCCAATTCATTCATATTTATGCTTCAACAATGGGGTCTATAAGTAAAAATTATTTAATAAAGGTATGATAAAGATTGTCCAGTTTCAAGGAATAATATAATCTATAAAAATTCATTAGATAGTGTGGTAATTTCTATCAATTTAAGGATCTAAAGGAAATAATTGGGCATAAATTGTCATTAAATGTAAAAAAATCACTTCAGAAAAATCCCAAAAAAAGATTCAAGTTAAAGGTAGAGATCTATCATGGATAACCTATCAATAATTAGATCTCTAAATAAAAAAATTAGTGAAATTACTCATAATTCCTCCTTGAGAGGTTTTTTGGATTTAGATTTTAAATTTTCTAGTGGAGTTTTTATTTTTTCAGACAAATTAAATCTAATTTTAGGAGTTTGTTTAGTTTAAAAAAATTAAATAAAGAAAACAAAATAATATTTATAATTAAAATATAAATATGTTAAGATTAAAAATAAATTGAAATGGAGAGTGAAAAAATTATGGTAATAATGTATCTATGGAAATTTTGGATCCTTCAGATTCTCCCATAACCTTTGTCTAAAATGGTGATGAAAGTTATACCTCTCTGTATATATACAAATAACATCAATAAAACACTTAAATCAGAAAAAAAATACAATGTACTTGTTATCTATGTTGTTAACTTCATGCATGTTATTCGAAATCTCAAAGATCTCCAAGAATTGAACAAGGGAAATTCCATTGTGCTCAAATAAAGGTCCACAAAAAAGAAATATATATAGTATGAATAGACACATTACTTAGGTAACTCAACTTGAAATTTAAAATATATTACAAGAAAATAATTAAAGAAATAATAAATACATTATTTAAAAAAAATAGTTATAAAAAATACATCAAATATGTAGTGAAATCTATAGACTCAGAATAGTTCTTTTTTGGGTCAAAATTTATAGGTAATTTTTACTTAAGATGATATGGATAAATTATCTACCATATAAATACTTCATACAATTAAAACTACATCTCCACCTTGATTGAAGCCCAACCATATACACCATCCTCCACCTCTTTCCAGTACTACCCCTCTGACATAAAAGATAATATTTCCTTTTAATATATCCCTTAATCCATGAAAATGAATGGAATTATTTTTCATACTTCCATAACAAATTGTGAAGATACATAAGAATATAGAAAATAATATTTGTATAATCTTTGGGGTATATAGAGCAGCATCGGTTCTCTTTCATAGGAATATGGGTTGAAAATGTTAAATATATCAGAGACATGGTATGCATTGGTTCTATTTTATTATTAATTTAATTCCTCATAATGCATGAACAATTAATCTCATCTTTAAAATGAATCATTATGGGGTTTCCGTTTTATCAACCATGATGAATTTTTAAGAGCCCATATTTTGTAAAATTTTATAATGAGATGAATATAAGAATTTGGATTATTAATTTTATGAAGTTACACATAGTATGATTTTTTTGTCTTATATATTTCTTTAATGGATTATATAAAAGGTAGAAAAGGACTTACCATGTTATGATTATTTTTTTGAAAAAGGAAAGAAGTATTATATTCGAGTGTAATGACTTTTGATCAGGTAGAAAAAGCCTTATTATATGGTCAAAAGTATTACATTAAATATTTTTTTCATTGTTCATAGTCAAGTTTCTTATTTCATGTTTAATGATTTATTTGAATTTTATTATTGTAAAAAATGAAGTCATCACTTGGTCAATTTATTATCAATGTGATTTCTATCACATAAAATAATAAATTATGTCATTTTTAGATAATTTCCCATAATAAACATGAAATCTAAAAATTATGAAAAGAACCTAAAAATAACAATATGTTAGGGATTTATTCCTCCTAAATCATGTGAAAGGTATTAAAAATTTATATATTGGGATAAAATGAAATGTTACAACTCATTATACAAAATTTCAAATTCTTTGGTAAAATTATACCACCAAAGGTATTCAAACAATTATTTATCATAATGAAAAATGAATTATTTAACATCATATAACATGTAACACAAACAATATTTGAAGATAATAAATCAAGTGTAGAACATAGTGATTTTATAGGTGTGATGTCCCAATCCTAGGTCTCAATCAAAGGAGCCTTAATCCTGGATGGCCACTAGAAAATATCTCAAAAGTATAGAGGTGGTTGACTAAATGCGACGACTTATAGTGTTTTCGTGGAGAAACTATGCCCTCATTAATAAAGTTGCTGGTTGGAGTAGATTACTCAAGAGTGGATGGGTGAATTGAGTATCAATAAAAATTTCTATAAAATGTATTTCAAAAAAGGTTTCCCCAAGGATTAAATACAGCCCACTTAATCCAGGTTATACTGTTATAAGAATTTTACTGTTTAAAAATTTCATAGAAGATTGATTAACTCCCAGTGATCTCAATTTTTATTATTAATATTACTTTTGAAGTTATTATTCTAAGACATTATAGTTATAACTTCATTCTAAGACAAACTATAAAAGTGAAATTAGTGATTTCTGGATTATACAGTAAATAAATAAAGCATAGAAGACTAATTTCAGCGGCACAACGGATATGAAATAAGTTGTTCAGTCTCAAGACGAGACCTAATCCACTCTACTTGGTGATCAGCTTCCACTAAGAAATTCATATAATGAAACATTGATCCACAACCTAGATCAGGGTTAAAAAAAGTAAATATACTATTCAGGTCACAGAGGGACCTCTTCCACAGTTTTTGTGGGTATAAATAACCATTCCACACAGAGACCTCTTCTATAGTTTTTAGTGGGTATCCAAGAGTAAATAGATTTTTGAGTGAGGATATCTTATATCCTTCAGTTTAATACCGGAGATAGAGTGTGTTGTTCTACATGTACACACTCTTCTAGAAAGGTATTAAATAGATACACAACATAGCATAAATATGTAGATGGGTTTGTTAGTGCTCTGAGTGTTAGTCTTTGATACTCTGGAATTATTAAGATGAAGAACATGCAGGTCTCGAGTTGTCGTTAGTAAAAAAGAGTGTCGCGATTCTGGTTGTGTTCTTCGTGAGGTTTGACAATGTGAAAATATTCTCTGGATTCTAGTGTATTTTGTAGGTTCTTCAGTAGAGTCGGGTTACATGAATGTGACAATATTTAATTTAGAAATTCTCTCTGTGTTCTTCGTTGTCATTCTCACAACACTTTTTTCATTCAGTATCGCACTCCTTGATTCTTGACCACACTTATCTTTTATCTTGGAATGCATGTGTTGGAGGTGATAGGTTGCATGGATACCGCACCTCATACCTCGTACTGTCAGATGATATGTCTATAAAGAAACATTAATTATGTCAGTGCATTTATAATCTTCAAATATGAATGCTAGAGATTAAATTGACAAACGACAAAATAGTTTAAGAAACGGTGTCACAGTAAGTAATGGAAACAATGTCTCCTTCACACGGTGTCTAGATTTTTCGCGGTGTCTCATGGTCACAGTGTCTCATGGTCACAGTGTTTCGCGGTCACGGTGTCTTTTTCATGGTGTCTGGTTCACGGTGTCTTGTTCATGGTGTCTCGTGGTCACGGTGTCTCACAGTCATGTTGTCTTGTTCACGATGTCTGTTTCACGGTGTCTTGTTCATGGTGTCTGCTTCACAGTGTCTTGTTCATGGTGTCTCGTGGTCACGGTGTCTGCTTCACAGTGTCAGAAAGACATAACTAGTAGCAGAATTACGGTGTCTCAGACTTTTCAAAGTAACTGTATTCATACTTAAGTAATGATGATAATCGATGGATTAGACTTAAGAATTTGTCAAAGAAGGTATTATGAGAGTAGATAAAATATGTTATAATGTAAGTAAATTTTAAATTTAACAATTAAAATCATGAATGGATCTTCTTAAAGCATTAGACTAATTTAACAATAATACAAATGAATACACTTGATTGTTATATAATTTACATGAGTTAACTAGGTTTAATAGGATTTGTGATTATTAAAACATGATTAATACATGAGGATTCCAACAATATCCCCCTTTTGAAGATCACAATTCAGGTAAAGTCAATGTTTATATTGGATTCAACTATAGAGATAAATGGATAACATATAAAAAATTCTCCCCCTTTTGGGATTATCAAAAAGATGGAATAAGAGAAGCCAAAAGTGCACATTCCATTAATAGAACCTATTTTCTAGTACATACAAAATAGAAATACAAAAGAGATATCATTCCTATCAAAAAGGTGTAATCAATATTCTTATTTAGGGGTTGGCCTGCTCTTTTCCTTTAGCAGTAGTTGCAGAAGAGGAAGCCATAGGGGAAGAGGTCAAGGTAGAAGAAGGGAGTGAGGAGGTTGATAAAGAGGGTAAAGGAACGCCTTCAAAGACTGATGGAGAAAAATTAGAAGCAGTAGAATATATATTCAATTGTTGATCGAGAATCATAGGTCTGATCTAACTCAGGGCATGTCTAACAGACATAGTAGTGGAGGCTAGTGTAGAAGTGAAGGTAGGCATCCCAGGTCTTAAAGGTGCATCCACTGAAGCAACAATGGTTGTACTCTGGACATGAAGATAGGGCCTCAGGAGTTTTATGAAATATGTAATGATCTCTCTACCATACTGCATTTCTTTCTCAAAATCATCCTTGTTCTCTATAAACATTTCCAAAAATCGAGTAATCTTTGTGAGCTTTTAGACTGGGGTATTGAAAGATTGAGTCACAGGAGAAATCCACATATTTTCTACAAGATACTTGAAATGATTTTTCATGTCGATCTTATAGAAAATTCGGTTTAAGTAGTAATCCACTTTCTTGGAAATCTAATACTGATCATTATTAGGAATTTTTGAGTGGATTTGGACTAGTTAAATAACTCTATAATTATGATTGATGCCATCAGATAGAGAAGCCGTATTGAAACCACTGAGTACATTCTAAAACTCTTCTTTGACGACAGTTTTGAGCAGATCACTATCTAAAGAGGTTTTAGAGAATTGACCAGATGCTTTAGAGGCATTGACAGCTATGTCCAGATATTTGAGTTTATTTAGAACCTTTTTAAGACACCTGGTATACTCATCAGTGGGTTTTTTAAGAGTTAAAACAAGCTCTCTCATTTCCTGCACAATAGGGTTATTTATTTTAGTGACCATTTTATTTGAGGAATCTTGATAAGGTTGAATCTGATACACAAGAACCTGTGGGGTTTGAGGAACAATTGGTTCTATAGGAGGAGCAATAATATCTAATCTTGAATGAAGCTCTTTCTTCATGTCTTCAACTATAATTATCAGGGTCTTCACATCATTACTGAGCAGCTTATTTTAAAATCTTACTTCCTGAATCTCATTAATAATTTTAGGTTGTATTTTCTAAATAACTATATCCAATAATAGTTAGGCATATCTCTCATGTAAATTGATCACTGGAAGAGGTTGGGTATTCATGAGTTTTTAAACTCTATAAAATAGGGTAGCACAAAATTATTTAAGATCATACTTAATCAAAAATGATGGTTGTTAAGATAAAGGTTCAAGAATAGGGACTCGTATAGGCTTAGGTTCCTTCTCAGGTGTGATATTAGAGACTGATTTCAATTGGAATATAGAGGAATGATCAAGCCCGATTGCTGAAACCTTCTTAGAGTCATCAACATCATAGAAACTGGGGAACATATAATGAGTGTCTACAGGACTTGACTTAGTCGGATGTGAAGCATCAATAGACTTGAGATTTTTGGTTTTCTCCCCCTCAATAGGTTATACCTTCTCAGGACTGAGAATTTTAAGCTCTTGGTCTAATTCCATAGACTCAGCTCTATGTTCCTCCCTTATTTCCTATCTAGCCAGCTGAAATGCTAGCTCCATCCCTTCTTCACCTAAAGGGATGATTTTAGGAATAGATTGTTCCACTAGGAGTTCCTCAAGATTGGAATCTTTCATAAAAGGTATCTCTTCCACTATAGGTTCTTCCATGGAATTCTTTTTAGATTATTTGGAAAATGATTCTGTTTCAGCCTCGGGTTGAGTTTCCATATTAATAGATTCTTTAAGAGAAGGGAATTCTTCTTTAAGAACATTATGAGGAATAACAGTCCCGTCTTCCCTATCAAAAACAGCTTCCCTAGGTGGCACTTCAACCCCTTCTTCCTCTTTTTCAGGATACTCAACAATCTTATCTGGTTCCAAACCATGATCAGAAATATCTCTAGGTCTTGATGGATAATCCATAAGATTGAATTTCACATAAACTCTATCACTGTCTTCCATCTTTTTTTCCAAGGATTCCAATTTATTTTCATCCAATTTATGGTTACTTTTTAAAGGTATTAGTCACAGTCCATTATAAATTCAGCCTTAGGTCCAACCAAACCTTTTGCATGCAGCATGGCTTAGATATGATGAGAGTAAAATAGGGATGTTGACTTGGATGTGGCTTTGATCATGTCACACATATTATGAATGATATATTTGAAAAGGTTCTTCTTATGTCCATTTTTCATAAGGTGGATCAGAAACACATCTTGATATTTCAAAATAGAAAAATCACCTTTTCTCGGGCTAACCATATTCTGAATAAACATGAATAAGGGCCTTGATTCTCTATCTAATTCAGCATTAATGGCCCTCCTCTTGGCGCCATTTTTAGTTAAGGATTTCAGAACATCTTCCAAATCAAAGAATTATGATGAAGGTGGAGGTCCTCTCTGATAATCCTCACAGATGACTTCATGAGGTATCGTAAGGCATGTAGCCCATAACCTCAAAGAAAATGAGCATCTCTGTCCATTGACCCTGATTTTTACAACATAATTATCACCAGAATCACAAGATAATTGTATGTACTGGTAAAATTGAGCCACTAAGGGTTGAGGAGTATATCTTTCTTTGAGAACCAATCTAACTAGACTTGATGTTTTAACAGTTTTAATAACAGAGACTTACTAAACAGAAGCCATTAGGGGAAAATCTTTTTCTCAGGTACAACAATGCGGTTTACCATATTCGTATTTAAATGTTTTCGAGTGATAGCTTAGGTGCAATCTTCTTCTTCTTTGAGCTACTCTTCTTAGGTGTCGACGACAAAGGAAATTTTATCCTTGGAATTAACTGAAGTTTCGAGAGAGAGATAGAGAAGGGTTATATGGATGATGAAGGGTTCGAAATGAGTAAGTAGAAGAAACCCCGAGTGAAGAATTGAGTGATACATTCTATATTTTAACATTTAGGAATACCAAACATCGCAAAAATAAAAACGCGGGAAAATAAATAAGGGGAAAATAACAATTACTGTGATACGGGGTTTTTCAAAAACAATTATAAAGAATTTTTATGGTGAGACTGTGCCTGGTCATTACAGTGAGACAATAAATGCATGTTATGGTGAGAAAGTGAACGAGCTTCACGGCGAGACAGTGAACGAAATTCTCAGTGTGCATTACAGTGAGACAATGACTGTCAAAAAATAATCACAAAATAGTAACTATGATACCGTAAACATAAAATAGTAAGATATAGAACAGTAGGACATGAAACATGTACATGTAAGATATCTATTTGAGATTTATTATGATTAAATCATGTATGATGTAGTCTATTCCCTTATAATTTAATCTTTTGGTGAATATATCAGCAAGATGATATTAAGTACAAATTAATTCCAAAGTGATATCACATTTTTGATAATGATCTCTAAAAATGTCATGTCTTACATCAATGTGCTTTGACGTAGAATGTGAAACAATATTTTTTTAGATATTAATAGCACTTGTGTTATCACAATTTAAAGGTACATGTCTGAATTGATATCCATAATCTTGTAATGTGTGTTTCATCCACAAAATTTGCGCACAACAACTGCCCACATCTATATATTAAGCTTTTGTATTAGATAATACAACAGAATTTTGTTTCTTACTACACCATGATACTAGCGACTTGTCTAAAAGGTGACATGTTCCAGAGGTGATTTTTCTATATAACATACAACCCTCAACGTCAGCATCATAATAACTGACTAATTGTAATGATTGTTCCTTAGGATAAAACAGTCCTATATTGGGTGTATGTATGAGGAATTTGAAAATTCTCTTTACATCATTTAAATCAGATTCTTTAGGATTTTCTTGAAAATGAGCACACATACACACACAAAACATAATTTCTGGATAACTAAAAGTTAAGTAGAGTAAACATACAATCATTCCCCTATAAGTTGTTTCATCAAAAGATTTTCCATCTTCATCAAGATCCAACTTACAAGTGGTACTCATGGGATTGTCACTACTAGTGCTATATAATCCAAAACGTTTTAAGAGATCTTTTGTATATTTACATTTAGTTAAAATAATTCCATCATTATTTTGAATGATTTCAATTCCAAGAAGGAATTTTATTTCACCTATTAAACTCATTTCAAATTCATTTTTAATCATTTTAGAAAAATCAACACAAAAAGAATTCTTTGAAGATCCAAAAATAAGGTCATCTACATAGATTTGAACAACTAAAACATCATTATAAATTCATTTTATAAAAAGGGTCAGATCAACTATTCCTTTTTTAAAACCTATGGAAATAAGAAAGTTACTCAATATATCATACCAAGCAGTTGGAGATTGCATTAAACCACATAAAGCTTTTGATTGTTTAAAAATATGATTTGGAAAATGGGGGTTTGTAAATCTAGGGGTTGATCAACAAAAAAAATCCTCAGCTATATACCCATTTAAGAATGCACTCTTAACATCCATTTGATATAGTTTGAAATTTAGATGTGCAGCATAGGCAAGCAGTATTCTGATGGCTTCAAGTTTGTAACTGGTGCAATGGTCTCCTCATAGTCAATTACTTCTTCTTGACTATAGCCTTGTGAAACTAATCTAGCCTTGTTTCTAACTATTTTACCAGCTTCATCTACCTTATTTCTAAACACCCACTTAGTGCCTATTGTGAATGTGTCCTTGAGTCATTCAATAAGTTTTCAAACTTTGTTTCTTTAAAAATGATTATGTTCTTCATGAATATACATCACCAAAAATTCATCATTGATAGCATCGTTAATTTTTGTAGGTACAAGTTGTGACAAGAAGACTTGATCTTCATCCTGATTTCCAAGAGATTCTCTAGTTTGAGTTTCTTTGTCTATGTCTCCTACAATAGAATCTAAGGGATGGTTCTTAAGGGTTCTAATAGTTCTAGAAAATGAGGGACTAGTGATTTCAGGTTAATCAACAGATTCAGGTTCATTGTGACTTGATTCTATGGAATTTCGAGAGCTATAAGTTTTCAAAAATTCTTTAAAAGAATAATTTTGGGATTCAGAATTGATGTTCAGATTTGATACATCATCCTTGAGATTCTCTTGGATGGTTTTAGGATCATGTTGATCTGTTTCATCAAATTTGACATGAACAGATTCTTCTAGACATTTAATTATTTTATTGAACACTCTATAGACTATACTAGACATGGAATATCCTAAAAAGATACCTTCAACACTTTTGGATGAAAATTTTTCAAAGGTGTCTTTTGTATTAAGAATATATAATTTTAAACCAAAAACATTGAAGTACCTAACCTTGGGTTTTCTATTTTTCCATATTTTTAAAATAGTTATCTTAATAATAGGTCTGATCAACACTCTATTGATTATGAAGCACACTGTATTGACAGCTTCATCCTAAAAATAAATAGGTAGTTCAAATTCACTAAGTACTGTTATAGCAATTTCTTGAAGGGTTTCATTTATTCTCTCTACAACTCCATTCTGCTGAGGTGTTCTAGGAGCATAGAAATTATGACTATATCCATTTTGTGATAAAAAGATTCAAACTCTTGATTTTCAAATTCACAACCATGATCACTTCTTAAGGATTTAATTCTAAGTCCACTATGATTTTCTACATACTTGGAATATTTAGTAAAATAAGAGTAGGCATAACTTTTGTGAGACATAAAGAAGGTCCAAGTATATCTAGAAATATCATCTACAAGAACATAAACAAAGTGCTTTCCACTTAAAGTAGAAACTCTATATGGTCCAAACAAATCCCTGTGAACCAGTTTGAGAGGTTGAGAAGTTGACACTTATTTTTTTGGTTTGAAGGAAACTTTGTGTTGTTTTCCCTTTTGACAGGGATTACAAACTTTTTCATTTGGAAACTCAAGTTTGGGTAAGTCTTTAACTAGGTGTTTTCTAGTTAGCTCTCTAAGGGAGTTAACATTACAGTATCATGGTCTCCTATTCCAGATCCAACATTCTTATGAAATACACCTAATCATAATGCATTTTGAGAAGCTAAAGAATATAAATTAACATAATAAACATTTTAATTTCTTAATGCATAACATACTAATTCATCTTTAGAATTAATGACATTACCAGCATCATTTTCAAATATAAAATGAAATCCATCATCACCTATTTGTGAGATACTAAGAAGATTATATATTAAACCATAAAAAAAGTACTTTAGAAATTAAAACTGATCTAGAGTTACCAATTTGGCTGACGCCAATAATATTTACCTTGGCATTGACACCAAATGTGACATGTCCTCCATCTACTTTTATCAGATTCTTGAAGCAAGAGTAGTCTCTTGTAATGTACCTTGAACATCCAATTTCCAAGTACTATAGACTTTTGTAAGTGATCATTAAGCATCTTTCCTTCAAAAAGATTAACCAAAAGTAGATTTTGGTACCCATGCTTTTTTGGGTCCAGTTATATTAGCAATAAGTGCTTTAGGAACCCTTATTTGCCTCATTGGTTTCCTATAAGCATTATGTAAAGTATTTTGAAAATAAACTATATTTGGTCCACACAAACTTGAAATAGTAGAATATGTATCTTGGATTTAATTAGTTGATTTGAGTCCAGAATTGGGAGTAAAACTGTATGTCCTATATTTTGGAATAAAATTTGTTCTACCAAGGTTTCTTTTACCAGGTTGATAACCAATGACAGTGTTATATTTAGGGGCAATTTGTTTTCTTAGAAATTGGGTAAGGGTATTTTTCCCATTAATAAAATTTTATAAGTCACTCTTTAATTGTTCATTATATATTTTTAATTCATTGTTTTCACTAACCTGTTGAGCATTTCTCTACTTTTCAGTTGTGAGTTCATATTTAATAGTCACAGTAAGATCATGTTGTTCCTTCAAAGGTTTATATTTGTCTTTTAGTTCATTGCATGTTTCCTCATTCATGTTACAGTATTCAATGATTTATTCATTAGTCATTTTTTCAGAGTCACCTTCATCTTCAGAATTGTAAGAATTATGTACAGAAGAGTCCAGTGCTACCTCATATGTGTTTTTCATAAAACACATATTGGTTTTATTTTCATGTTCATCATGTGATGTCTCTAGGTATTTTGAACTATCCATAGAATCAATCTAGGTTTCTTTCATTACATTTTTATACTTCAGGTCCTTGCCCTCATATTTCTTTTTGTACATGAGATTTGGGCAGTCAGCCTTGATATGTCACTTCGCTTACATTCATAGCAGAAAATTTCATCAGTATTGTCACTTCTTTTCAAGTCCTTCATCCAGTTTCCTTTCTGGACTTATTTTCCCTTGAAGTTAGGCTTTCTGAAAAAGTTTTTCTTTTTGTAAATTAGTTTGAATATTTTGGCTATTTGATCCATCTTCTCATCACTGTAAGGTAATGATTGTTCACTAGTAGAGCTTTCTATAGAATCTTGTTGTTTCCCTTTGTCTTTCTGCTTAGAGGTGGTGGTCTTGAATGCAATAGATTCCCTCTTTGTTTCATCCTCCACTTCCTTGTTGACTTTCATCTCTTCTTCATACATCATCAGTTTCCCAATGATTTCTTTTACAAGTATCTTGCTGATGATTCACAATTCTCTAATAGAGACAGAGGTTCCCCTCTATCTGCCAGGTAGACATCTAAGATTTATCATGATCTATTCCTTGGTAGTGACTTCTCTTCCAAGAGAAATCATTATGTTGATAATATCATTGAACCTATGATACATGCCAGAAATAGGATCATCAGGTTTCATTTTAAAATTATCATATTTGATAGTATAAGTATTAAGTCTCATTTCTTGTACACTAAATGTTCCTTCATGTGAGACAGACTGGGTATCCCAAATTTCATGGGCAGTTATACAAACATAAATTCTATTAAACTCTTCACCCCCAAAGAAGTAGTATAAAGTATTTATAGATTTGTAATTGTTATTATAGGTAGTTTTGGTATGTTCATCCCATGTGATTCTATCAGTATCATGAATTTTGTATTCATCTATAATGGAGGACCAAATTTCAAAACTCATACTCTCTAAATTCATTTTCATTTTAGTTTTCCATTGAGCATAGTTGGTTCCATTAAAGAATGATGATATTTTGGTTGCAGAACCTTCCAATATATTATCCATAATAAAGTATTACTTTTAATGGGCTATAAATTTTTGAATTAACCGAAATTTACAGATCTTTAAAGTAAAACTACAATCACAGTTGAATAACATTACCCGGAGTCCTAATAAACCACCTTTGATACCAATTGATGGGTGGATTAGATTACTAAAGAGGGTAGGGGTGAACTGAGTAACTATAAAAATTTCTGTAAAGATTATTTCTAAAAAGGTTCCCCCAAATATTAAATATAGCCCAGGTAATGAAGGTTATATTGTTATAAGAGTTTTACTGTTTAAGTAACATCTTAGAAGATGGATTAATTCTTAGTAATCTTAATTTGTGTTACTAATATTACTTTTGATGTTATTCTACTATGACAATCCAGTTATAACTTCTTTCCAAGACAAACTATCAAAGCGAAATTAGTGATTTCTGAATTATACAGTAAAGCAATAAAACATAGAAGACAAATTTTAGCAACACATCAGATAAGAAACAAGTGGTTTAGTCTCAATGTGAGACCTAATCCACTCCACTTGGTGATCACCTGCCACCATGAAGTTTATATAAATAAACTTTGATCAACATCCTGGATCGGGGTTAACAACAGTACACAGACTGTCCAGGTCACACAGGTACCTCTTCCATAATTTTCATGGGTATAAATAACCAGTCCATACAGGGACCTCTTCCATAGTTTTTAGTGGGTATACAAGAGTAAATAGAGGTTTCAGTGAGGATATCTTATATCCTTCTATTTAATTCAAGAGATAGAGTGTGTTGTTTTATATGTACACACTCTGCATGAAAGGCAATAAATGGATACACAACTGAGCAGAAATAGAGAGATGGGTTTAGAAGTGCTCTGAGTGTATGTCTTTGCTGCTATGGACTTCTTGAGATAAAGCAGATGCAGATATTGATTCCTTTTTAGTAAAACAGAGTGTTGTGATTAATCCTGTGTTTTTTTATGAGGTTCAACAATGTGAATACGTTCTATGGATTGCAGTGTATTTTGTATGTTCTTCAGCAGAGTCGGGTTGCATGCATGTGACAATATTTCCTTAAGAAATTCTCTTAGTGTTCTTCATTTTTGTGATCATAGCCTTGTTTTTTGTTCAGTATCAGACACCTTGATTATTGAATACACTTCACTTTTATCTTGGAATTCATGTGTTGGAGCTGACAGGTTGTATGGATAACTCACCTCATACCTCATATTGTCAGATGATATGTCTACAAAGAAACATTAATTATGTTAGTGCATTTAAAATATTCAAATATGACCATTAGAGATTAAATTGGAAAACAAAAAAATAGTTTAAGAAACGGTGTCACAGTAAGTCATGGAAACAATGTCTTCTTCACACGGTTTCAAGATTAATCATGGTGTCTCGTGGTCACGGTGTCTCGTGATCACAGTGTTTCGCGGTCACGGTGTATTGTTCATGGTGTATGGTTCACGGTGTTTTGTTCAGGGTGTCTCGTGGTCATGGTGTATCGTGGTCACGATGTCCTGTTCACAGTGTTTTCTTCACGGTGTCTTGTTCATAGTGTTTTCTTCACGGTGTCTTGATCACGATTTCTCATGGTCACATTGTCAGCTTCATGGTGTCATAAAGACATAACCAGTAGCAGACTTATGTTGTCTCAGACTTTTCAGAGTAACTGTATTCAGACTTAAGCAATGATGATAATAGAATGGATTAGACTTTATCATTTGTCAAAGAAGGTATTATGATTGTATATCAAAGATAGGTTAAAGTATGTAAATTGAATGTAGAGAAATTAAAATATTGAATGGATCTTCTTAAATAATGAGACTACTTAAACAATAATACACATGAATACCCATGATTGGGATATAATTTACAGAAGTTAACTAGGTTTAATAGGATTAGTGATCATTAAAACATGATTAATACATAGGAAGTCCAAAAAATAGTGGAATTCATTGGATAAATATTATAACATGTATATAGAGGAATAATTGTATGTTATAAAATGGCATAATATAAGTTGATATGAATAATAAAAATATGGAGAAACTGATAAAAATATAAAAAAGAAGATGGTACCTATCATATTTCTATGAAACAGGAAAACATATATACAAGTAATCATGTATAACATGCTGTAAAAAAGAAACCAAAATAATCCAAATCTATCACAGCATTCGAATCTCTAGCTCAACCATCTGCCAACCAAAACCATCCTAACTCGAGGAATATATCATATGTCTAATGTGGGAATCATCCCTTAGTCAACACATATGTACATATTGTATTTCCAAGTACCCTATGTTTCCTCGATAGAAACTGGTATAAATGATTTTTTCCACCACAAATTACGTATATAACATCTAGTACATGTGATATAAACTGAAATTATGTTCTAGATTCATTTATAAAAGTAAAGAAATGTAGTAATGTAAATAACTGAGTATATACTTCAGCCTCAACTGGTGTCTGAACATATAACCATTTCATTAATTATTTATGTTCTTGTTTATATATGAATGTCCCATGAGGTACAACCATCACTAAAATCTTGAGACGATAATAATAGTGATGGATCAATGACATAATAAGGCATCATGTATTGGTGATATTTAAGAAAGGGATACAAGGTAATAAACAAGGTATTGTTGACCTCAATGGTTGAGACAACTTAGAAATAACCAGTATCTTATTAGTAATGGGTAAGAGTATTATGTAAGAAGAATATCCTAATGCATTCTACTATAATGATTTTATCCACGTCTAAGGACCACATCCAAGGTAAAATGAGTAATAAATTTATAGTCATGATGGGTGTAACCATGGAACCATTTGTTCATATAAAACATTACTTATCCAAGGACTGTATACAAGTAACAATACTATCTAAAATATAAAGGATGGATCCTATGGTGTCCTAGAAGTATTTCAAAACTAGAAAAATATCATGTTCAAAGGTGGGTATCAACATTGGAAACCAGAATCCCTAAATCTGAATGGTTTCAATGATTGCTCAAGAAAGTCCCTCAGGAATCTTAGGAAAGATCTGGTCTAACAACTCAATGATGATTTATATGTCCTTATACAATAGTCAAACCATGATTGATTCATACAATAAATTTTTCCAGTTAATAATCATTTTTTTAGTAAGTCATTTAGTACATTCCATTTCCTTTCGTATATGTAACAAGTCTAATTGGTTGTGAAATAATCCATTAGTTTATATAATTTCAAACATAATTCATTTAGTTTAGACCAGTACCTTCTATCATACATGGGAAAGGGTAATACATACATGAAATATATAATTTATTTACATTCAATTAGGCCAATTCATGTGAATAATAACATTTATAATTTCATTTAAGGTTCATTAATGATATTGAAACACTTACCTTAAAAGGTTAATATAGTACTATGATATAACAATAATTAATAATTCTATCATTTAATTATAACCCTTACCGTTAGAAATTATGTGTTATAGCACACATGATCAGTGGAATTGATAGAATTATATGGGTCACCCATGAATAATTATAGAAGCACCCTACATATAATGGATTTAGATGTAGTTTGAACATCAAATGACGTGAATAACATTTATTAAACATGCTATACAGTTGAAAAATGATGAATATTAGATTGGAATATAAATATAACATATAACACAAGATTAAATTAGCGTACACAAAATAATTATAATTTAGGAAAAGAAAAAACATGTGGGATGAGTTTTAGAACACCTAACTTAGTCTCGTATGGCTCAATAAGTCTCGTGTCAATATTTAGATTGTCTTGTATTTGAAGATATCAAAATAATAACTCAACCCCTGAAAATAGATAAAATGATATTTCATCTAAATAATATAATCTAGGGAAATTTGAATGATAAAAGACAAAAAAGTGTATAAATATATATATTACGGATGCACATCCAATGTGAGAAGTGTGGATCACATCGGAGGTTGGACGAGGATTTGGGAACAAAATATATAAATGATATTCAAATGGGAGAAAAAGGGAGGGTAAGAGGTGACATCCACTAGAATGATCCATGGAAAAACAAAAATATTTTTAAACATTTCGTAAAGGTAGAAAGTGTAATTTCATCTCAAAATCTGGGTTTCATGGGTTTTTAGCACGTTTTAAAAAACAATTCCAAAAATATGCACCATCTACTATAATGAGGGGAACATCACTTAGTTAGACCACATAGTTTGAGAAACAATGAACTTACCATGCACAAAACCTCTACTAAAATATTTGTAGATTTTTCACCATCATGCAGCCCCTGGATGTAGATTAAGGAAAACAGTTCACCCTGAATCACCATACAATCAATCCCTACAAGGATAAGATATATTGTGTAGCCTTTGTCACACAGTGTCTACTATCTATGTAGCCTAGTTATTTAGTCTAATAGTCATGGTTCGTGGCTCTAAAAATCCAAAGAAAATAATGTATCATTTTTAACCTCATTAGGCATCAATATATGGTACAAAAAACTATAAATTTTTTTAATGGAACCAAAATAGAGTGTAAAACTGGGTTTTTAAAGACTTCAACAAGTAAAGGAACATTTCTAAGAGTTTTCTGTACATGGGAGAGAAAATTCTATATGAGAAAAACTCTGACCACTAGACCATACATGGGCCTCAGTCTCTCATGTCTTGTTCTGTACATGTCCTTTTTCAATGCAATCCATTCTTGAGGGACAAATTGACCAAAAAGTGCCTCCATGCTCTGTTCAATGATGTTATTAGGATACTCATTAATCAAACCACTAGAATCTATCTCAACATCATTAGGATCAAAAGTACAAGATGGGTCAACATGATAATGTATAATTTGTGAAACATTGAAGACTTAATTCATTGAACGACACATCTAAGGTAGTAAAAACTGATATTATACTATATTTATTCCCTCAATGATATGAAATAGACTAAAATAATGAGGTTCCATCTTCTATTTCCATTGTATCCATCTACACCCATTCTTGGTCGATACCTGCAGGAACATAAGAACCCTAAACATGTACTCTATATGTCATTGGGGATTGATGTAGACATTTTTTTACACAGTCTCCAACATCTTTTTTTTTAAATTTTAATGATTTAATTAAATATTTTCTCATTTTTTACAAATACGTGAACATTTTCATTTTTATATTTTAATTTATTAATTTCTCAGTCATTAAAATTAATTTTTTCATTATTTTCTTTAAACTAGTTAATTTAATATAACTAATTTTTCTAATATAATAAATTATCAATTAGATTAGTGATTTTAATTTTCATTACTTTTTAATATTTTGACTTGTTTAATTTTTTAACCAATTAATTAGGGTTTTACATTTACTTAACTTAGTTTTAAATTCACTAGACTAATTATTTAATTTTGATTAATTAAAATATCTTAGCTCTCATTTAATAAATTAACTAAATAATTAATTTTTAGTTAAATATAAAATAATTTTTTAATTAACATATTTAATAATATTATTATTTAATTTCGAAATTTGAATGTATTATCTAAATTTAAATAATAATCCAAATTCATTATTATCTATTTTATTATATTTTTTTTATGTTTCAGTTTATGTTTTAATTTTTTTTGCCTTTTTAACTAGGTTAAAAAATATATTATTAATATAACTACTAGTTTTAATTGATTAGTTAACATTAATTTAGTTATTTTTTATTTTAGTTTAAGTGGTTAGTTTCAATTAAGAGATTATTTTGAGATTAACATGAAATGTTATTTTTCTATCATCTTTGTATTTTTATTTCACTATCATTAGCACGATCCTACTAAGACCAATAATTTTTCATCCTGATACCGGCACCCACCGTCCACCCTAGTTTCCAAAGCTTCTTCAGTGTTGGTTTCTTCTACAAAAATCCAATGACATTACCACTAACACTGACCATTTCTTCCACCCCATTTTCATCATCTGCATTGATGGTGTCAGTCTCATATCTCACTTCTTTCCATATTTTCTTCATTATACCAGCACCGTATAAGGGTGGCCACCCACTATTCTCTTTCTACTGTAACCCCAACTTTTTTGTGTCTCCAATGCGCTTCTCTTCAGGGTAACACCATGTGCAATACCCCATTCCTCACACCATTCTCATACTAGTGGAAACTCACTTCCCCACACCACAATGTTCGATGAGAAACCTATCCTCCATCAACCATGATGTTGTTGGCCACCAACATACCCAACTACATACAAATTTTCTAGATTCAAACATGAATAAAATTAAACTCAAAATTAAATCCAAATCATAACCCATAATAAATCATTAATTCGATTTCCATCCATAAACGCAACCCTCTGATCTGAAGCCACCCGATTTGAAGAAGAAGACTTATGCCTCATGGACAAGAATTTGTTGTGATTGCATTGGAGGTCGCTCTTCTTGGATTAGATCCACTATTAATAGTATTGATCCTCTTTCATGGAGAAGCTATTATAAAGACCATTGATTGAGTCCTGGAACCCAGAATCACTATCGTCAAAGGATCTAGAGCTATACCACCTTCTTAACACACCACAATGCGGGTATCTATTCGTTGAAAATCTATGAAGATGGTGATTCTAATCACCACATGAGAATATGTATTGTTGTTGTGAAAAGAGGCTTAACAGCCACAGTGAAAGGATTCCACGCTGCTGCTAGTTACAATAACCCCCCTCCAGCTCCGAAGTAGATGATTGGGGGGGGGGGGGCAGTCAAAAAAATTAAATTAAAAAAAGATAAAAAAAATAAAATGTCATAAATTCAACTAAAAAATGAATAATTTTTATTTTTATTTTAATTATAATATATATACAGAAATAATTAATTAAATAAATTTATATAACATGAATTTTAATAATAATGGTTTATAAATAAATTTATTTATTAAAATAAAATTGCTTGTAAATACTTTAATATTTAAAAATATAATTATATTAATAATTATATTAATTTAGATTGACATTAATAATAATAAATAAAATAAGAATAAATAACTAATATTGTAACATAAATTAATTAATTAGTATTTAATTTTAATAATATTTAATAACAAATAATTATTAAAACTAATCAATAATGTCAAATTATTTAGTAATTACTTTCATTATTTATTCATAGTTACATGCATGAGATTAAATCCCCACCAAGTTCAATTTAACAAACTCATCATGAGTTATTTACGTAAGAAAAAACAAATACAACGTTTGATTGATGAAAAAAATTTGTTCGGTGTGCAGCAAAGAGAAAAGACTAAGTCAGTGGAAAATAGTTGTGACATGCGGCGCATAAAGGATGTATTAAAAATGAGTATCAGAAGGAATTGGGTAGAGGAGGGAACATTATTGAACAACTTCTCAAAAACTAATAGAGAAATAGGAGAGAAATCCAAGGAGCACTTCTTGGAGAACTATTTTTGGAGACCCAAGGACTAAGAGAAGCAGCAATACGAGCATGGAGAGGGAGATTTCTTCCTCTGTTCATTTTCAGTTTTCATTCTTTTTAATAGAATGATTTCTGTTTACCTAATTGTGAGTATGTTTAGAAAAAAAACTTAGTTTGGGGAATTTCTACTTCAATAAGTTATCTTTTTCATTCTTTTCACATGTCATTTTAATGTATTCAGAATTGATAGGAGAGATCAATTATAAATATATTCAACTACATCGTGCCACTAGATTCCAATTTTCACTTCCATGATCGTTCGATGATAATGACCGTGGATTCATTTTCTATAAAAAATTATTTCAAATTGAACAAATTAAAACAAACCGTATGTCTTCCATGTTGTACTTTTCAAATCAAATTCCAATTGTTGATCCCTCCTTAGAGTGGTGAACTCTAAAATTTGTGATTCTGGCTGAATTATTTCTTGGCAAGCGAATTAAGTCAGTAATTTAGTGGTAAAATTTTCAATAATACTTTTGAAACTAGGTAGATGCATAATTCAGTGTGAGGTCTCTCTATGTGCATCCACAAGACTCAGGTTTAAAACCAGGAAGTGGAATAATTCCAGGTACTCTATTAGTACTATAGTTGGCACTATAGAAGAACTATGTGGTGCTGTAGCAGTTATTGTGGTAGTATTGTAGAAGGGAATGTTATGTACTGTAGCAGCCGGATCTATTCACCTTGTGCAATCATTTTGGGTGTGGATTCCTTACGGCCTTCGGGCCACCCATGCCTTTGGGTGAGTAATGTAACACCCAAGACTTTTATGTTGTATAAATCATCAAAGGAATCTTTTTCTACACACAACACTTTCTTGGATTTCTTTACACGAAATCTCGACCTTCCTCGATAGCTTGCGTCGTACGCAATACCGAGTTTCACTAAACAATGATATGCTAATAAAATATTATTAAAACTAGCCGTTATGAATAGTAATAACCACTTTTTGAAATTTTATAAATTTTATTTTTCAAAATGGACTTCATTTTTAGAATCGGAATATCGAAATTATCCTAGGGTGAAATTTTGGTATTTTTCTGAAAACTTTCAATTTTTGATGAATAGTGAAACCACTAAGTGGTAGTTAAAAAAACTGAATTTTTCATAAAACATAATATTACCGATTCTGTGAGTGGAATTTCGAAAATCCGAGAGACACGGTTAATATCAAGGACTAAAATGTGGTTCAATGAGATGAAAATAATTTTTGGTGAATAGTAACTTTTTACTTTTTTTTACCACGGTTAAAAGTAAATAGGGTAATTAAGGGTAAAAATGATATTATTATTACCCTACCACATGTCCTAATTCTATTAGACAAGTGTAATTAGACCAAAAACAAACTTAAGAATAAAATATGACCATTTAGGCCCACTTAGATTAGATTAGGACATTTATTATTAATTTATTTAAAGAAGGGTTAAAATAGTTAAAATCAATGTTTAATAACTAAATAATTTTTAATATGGGGATATATATAAGATATATTCGACTATAAATATTCATTAGAAAGATAAAAATATTTCCTACATAATGGTATTTTATTTGTAATTTTTAGACATTAAATAATTTAATTTATTTATGACACAACGATGATGTAGTAATTATCTTATTAATGAAATATTGAAATAATTGATGTTATAAATACCCAAATAAATGTAATTCGAGACTTTTTATGAATTAAAATAATTTTCTAGGTTAATATGACATGTTAGTATTGATATAATTAACTTGGTTAGAACTAATCATTCTGTTATGATTTTCACAAAAATCAATTACTAAATAGTGTCAAAATTGACATAAAATAGTTTTTAAAACAAATATTATATTATTAATTGTTATTTTATTCCTTAAAATCTAAGGTTCGTCCAAATGACTTATATAAGGTTATATATATTAATAATAAACAACTTGGGGTTCGTTTGGATTGATATAGTAAGTTTGTTAACCTTATAGTATAAGAAAACAAGAAGACACGATAAAAGTTAAAATATCTAACTTAAAGTTAAATCTAAACGATAAGGTTAAAATTGATACCTAAACTTGTATAAATTCTATTGGATGAGAGTATTTCGACCCATCCCCACCTTATCCTCGAAATAAATCAATTTGGAGCTATTTAAAACCGAACTTGACTATATAATAAAATAATATTTTTAGTTATTCCAAGGGTTCCCCTCTCCTCCCTTATAAAAGGGAACCTCCTCCCTCTCTTCCTCACACCAAATTGAGCCTTCAAGCTCGGCCAAACCCTGAAAAATTATCTTCTCCACTTCCCTAGAAACATCCTAGAGGTCCTGGTTTTCTTCAAAGACAATCTTTAGTGCCCTAAGAGGAAGACTCAAAGAGGCGCTTGAAAGAAGAGGTAATGTCCGTTACCGATTCTTTCATCATTATTTGTTCTTCCACTTCTTCTTATTCAGTTGTTTCATTATGAAGTAATAACATCAGTATCACTCATATACTGATATGTTATTATAAGCATGAAACAACCCTATTTCACCATCTATCCATCCTACGGAAAAAGAAATCACCGCGTGTGCGTACGTACGGAATACCGTCTCCACGCCGTGGTGTAATCTATTTTCCACCAACACCTTACTTGGATGGGTATAGTGGTGTAAATAATGACTATATTTGAATATTATAAAGTGATATTGATTCTGAAATTGTATACATACACTCCAATACAATTCCACGATCATAGGAACGATATCATCACTCGTGTGTACGTACGGAATACCGTCTCCACGATGTGATGCGACTCGTTCTACATGATATTCATTGCATAATGATTATATAAATGAATTTAATGAATGAATATGATATATGTTACACTAATAACATTCTTTAAATGAGGTATCTAGAACCTAAAGAGAATAATAAGAATTTATTCGACAAAACACGCATAAGAACAAAAAGTTATAAACACCCGAATGACAAGTAGCAATGAAATATTACAACCAAGAAGATAAGAATATGACCATATATAATATCATAACAATAATTATGATTCGGTAATAAGTCAATAACATTATTTAAATCATTATACAGAAGGTTCGGACACTTACGAAGCAAATCGGACCTAAGGTAAGGGAAATATTACAATCTCATTTTTATCCGAGATTGTTTATACTTTGGTATTTACTGGGGTGTATTTTATCATCCACATACATGTTCCCTAAATATGTAATATTATTTCCATCCACCTACAATTGTTTAAATCCAATTTTACCCTTCGGTGAGTTTTTAGTAAATGATATGAAAGGAATCTTTTGTCGTTTTTCGTACGAGGTACTTTTTGACTATTCCGACAAAAGTACAAAGAATGTTTTTCTTAACTTATACAACATGAATGGATTTTTAAAACATTATTTCCAAGAAGCTTCCTTTACAAGTTTTCATGTTTATTTTTAATCAACTTATTTTAGTTTAAAATTGTATGACATGTTAAGAAAGGAAAAATGGTTTTAAAGTAGAAAGGATATTTTCCTCAAGAATGGAGTTCAAGTGTTTTATCAAAATTATTTTCCATATAAGGTAATAAAGGGTTATGTTTCTGTACCTATTATTACATTTATTTGACTATGTTGTAATGGAATTATTTTTATCAATTCCTTTATCTTATATGAATTGTTTTATGATGTCATGATGTTTAAAGATTCCCATGTTTATTACATGGTTTATGCAATGATGTATGATTTATGATTTTGTGGAACACATAAGAATGGTATCATTATGAGATGGGTGGGACCTATATCTCCCTCCAATGCATTGGGTAAAGATTTTATGTCTCATGAGATAAACATGGCTGGAACAGTAGGTTATACTGGTTCAGTGAAACATGACTGAAACGAGGAGTGAACTGGGTTCAGAAATGGACTTTGTCCACTAAGATAGTCTTGGAAATGAGTCTTGACTAATAAGAAATGATTCTCTATGATTATGTGTGTATGACACAAAGTTTCATGTTTTAAGTTATGATTATTGGGATTACATTTCACTTCTATGATTTATACCATGTTATGATATTGTGATCTCTTTTACAGGTTAAGATTTCCAAAAGTTATGTGCTTATCTATATGATGTGATTGATATTTCTTTTGTTTACCCATACTGAGCATTTGAGCTCACCCTTTTGTATTTTTTATTTCCCCAGGTCAGGAAGAAGGTTATTAAGTTGAATATGCCAAAAAGGGACTCTAGATATGATGAAATAAATGGAAGGCAAAGTAGATGCTTTATGAACCAGTTGTTTATGTTTCCCAGTTTCTAAAGACACTATACCTATACGGTCCTTCCTTGGTTTTGTTATATGTTGTAATAAGTGTGCTTCAATTCTGAAGTAATAACAATGTATGTAAAGTATGGGTCGTTATAGTTGGTATCAAAGGAATGGTATAGTCAACCTTTGGAAACTAGGATGCGAAAGCCTTAATAAGAACCCTAAGGATAATTCTAAGCATAGAACACAATCTTAGTGTTTTATAAATGGCCATGAATGACCTAGGATAAGACCTTAAGTGTAAAATTTTATTCTTGATTATGTGGTTTTCCTATTATAATTATTGTTGCTCACACTATTCTTCTTGGTTTTAGTCAATGGCTAGAACCCGAAGGAACCGTGTTAATGGGGAATGTGACGGGAAATGCAATGATTGTCCCCCTGAGCAACCAAACGTTATGGGAGCTGGAATGAAAAATCTTGTAGCCATGCTCACACAACTTTCTCAAGCAATGAATCATGCAGGACTTCCAAACGAGCAAAGGAAGGAGAAACATTCTGTTGAATCCTTCATGAGACAGCGTCCACCTTCATTCAGCGGGTCTACTGATCAATTAGTTGCTGAACAATGGATTAGTACTAATGAAAAGATATTTTCAGTTCTTCAATGTTTTGAGCATGATAAAGTCATCTTAGCAGTGCATCGTTTGGAAGGTGATGCTGATCAATGGTGGAATCTTATCAAGAATACGAGGCCAAGAGATGAAATTGAGTCCATGGAATGGGACGAGTTCAAGAACATATTTTTCAATAAGTACTTCCCTCGTATTCTCCGAACAAAGAAGGAGAAAGAGTTTCTTGAACTGAAGAAAAAGGATGATGAATCTATTGGTACCTATGAAGCAAATTTTACAAGGCTTTCAAGGTACGCTTCTGGTATTATTATCCAACCTGAGAGTAAGATGGATCGATTCTTTAGTGTCTTAAAACCAAGTCTTCGAAGGGCCTTAGCCATAAGGGACTTCAATAGCTACGAGGAAATCGTTCGATGTGCTCTCAAAGTTGAGATGGAGATTGGAGTAACCCATCAGTCATATGGGTTTGATAAGAAGAGAAAAATAGAATTCAAAGGAAAATCTAAAGAGCACACTGAAAAGAAGATGACCTTTCCCTTATGCTCAAAGTGTGGAAAGAAACATGTAGGGAGTTGTCTTAAAGGGACAAGTAAATGTTTCCAATGTGGAAAGTAAGGTCATCGGGCATTTGAATGCCGCAATAATGGGAAGAAGAAGTCTAATGATGCAAACAGAGGAAGGGATACACATAATTAACCTTCTACACTTCAATGTTTCAAGTGCAAGGAGATGGGGAATTATGCCAATCAATGCCCAAATCCAAGGGTTGATGATTATGGTCGATGTCAACAAACTCTTAAGGCTAAAGACAAAGGAAAGTCACATGCAATTTCTATCAGCGATGTGGAGTACGATAACGATGTGGTTAAAGGTACAATTATCATCCACTCTAAAGTATAAAATGTTTTATTTGATTCTGGATCCACACACTCTTTTATTTCTGAAGAATTTTCTAAGGGTATCACCGTATTACCTCAACAATTAGATGTTGAGTTAGCTGGGACAACACCTAATGGAACAACAGTCGCATCAAAAGTTTATAATTCTTCTCGGATTGAAGTTTGTGGGAAAGTGCTTCTTGCAACTCTTGTGATCCTTCCTATAGTGGAATTTGATGTGATTCGTGGCATGGATTGGCTTTCTCTACATGGAGCTCATATCAATTGCCAAAGAAGGGAAGTCACATTTCATATTCCAGATCAATCTATGATCATCTATCGATTCAAGGATGAACATAACCTTACAGTGGAAATTCCTTCCATATTATGGGTCTTGATTCCACTAAATGAAGGTTATTTATCTCAAATGGTTGGTGAAAAACTCATAATTAAGAATATGCCCATTGTACGGGAGTTTGATGATGTTTTTCTGGAGGAATTACCGGGTCTTCCACCGAATCATGAAGTTGAGTTTTCAATAGAACTCGTACCGGGTGATTTGCCTATTTCAAAGACACCTTATAGAATGTCCCCAATTGAGTTTCAGGAATTGAAGAAGAAACTCCAAGAGAATCTTGATAAGGGGTTCATACGCCCTAGTGCGTCACCTTGGGGAGCACCTGTTCTGTTTGTTAAGAAGAAAGATGGATCAATGAGACTCTACATTGATTATCGAGAACTTAACAAGATCACTATCAAGAACAAATATCCTCTCCCGCGCATTGATGACCTATTTGACCAACTACACGGAGCTCAATACTTTTCCAAGATTGATCTTCGTTTAGGGTATCATCAATTAAGTGTAAAAAGGGAGGATATACCAAAGGCGGCTTTCCATACAAGGTATGGAAACTATGAATTTATAGTGATGCCATTTGTTCTTACTAATGCCCCTGCTATCTTCATGGATCTAATGAATAGAGTCTTTAGAGTCTATCTTGATCAGTTTGTGGTAGTCTTTATAGACGATATTCTTGTCTATTCAAAGAGAAAGGAAGAACATGAAGATCACTTGAGAATTATATTGAAGACCCTGATAAAGGAGAATCTTTATGCCAAATTTACCAAGTGTGAATTTTGGCTTCGAAAAGTTTCATTTTTGGGTAACATAATCTCAAAAGAGGGGATATCTGTGGATCCAGCAAAAACAGAGGTTATCAAAAGACGGTCGAGACCAACAACAGTAACTGAGATCTGAAGTTTTCTTGGTTTGGATGGATATTATCGACGTTTTGTGAAAGATTTTTCGCGATTATCTAATCCACTCACAAAGTTGACTCGGAAAAGAGTTAAGTTTGTTTGGACAGAGGAATGTGAAGTGAATTTCAAGGAGTTGAAAAGAAGGTTGTCCAGTGCACCTGTGCTCACACTGCCTTGTAGTGGAGAAAGGTTTGTGATCTACAGTGATGCATCCAAGAAGGGATTGGGGTGTGTTCTAATGCAAAATGATATGGTGATAGCTTATGCCTCATGATATTTCAAAATACATGAGCAAAATTATCCAACTCATGATTTGGATTTAGCTGCGGTAATCATTGCATTAAATATTTGGAGGCATTACCTTTATGGTGAAAGGTGTGATATTTTTACTGATCATAAAAGTTTAAAGTATATTTTCACACAAAAGGAGCTGAATATGCGTCAAAGAAGATGGTTGGAGCTGATTAAGGATTATGACTGCTCAATCCATTATCACCTTGGGAAAGCAAACAAGGTGGCAGATGCATTTAGTCGACAAGACCATGATAGTTTATCCATGATGAGGATCACAAAAGACCCAATATTTATGGATTTACAAAGGATGGATCTTGGAATTATAATGAAAGGGGAAAAATTTTATCTTTCTCAAATGAATGTTCAACCATCTATACATGTGATGATTAAAGAGGCACATAAAGAAGATGTCGAGTTACAAAAGAAGGTGAGAAATTTTCCTGAATTCATCCTTGATTGTGATGGGATAATAATGTTCAGGAATCGGGTTTGTCTTCCTCCCATCCCCGAATTAAAGAAGGAGCTGCTGGATGAGGCTCATAGTTCTTCATTCTGAATTTATCCTGGAAGCACGAAGATGTATAGGGACCTGAAAGAGTACTTATCGGTGGGATGGAATGAAAAGAGATGTTGCTGAATATGTCTCTCGATGCTTGGTTTGTCAACAAGTTAAAGATGAGAGACAGAAGTCTAAGGGGATGTTACAACCATTACCCATAACCGAATAGAAATAGGAAAACATCACTATGGACTTTGTCATAGGACTTGTTAAAAGATCCAAAGGCAATAATGTTATCTGGGTCATAGTTGATCATCTTACAAAGTCTGCACACTTCATTTCTATTAGAGATGATTTCTCTCTGGATCAGCTTGCCAGGATATATGTAAATGAAGTGGTAAGATTGCATAGAGTACCATTTTCTATTATATCTGATCGGGATCCGAGATTTACCTCGAAGATTCTGGTGAAGTCTTTAGCATACTCTTGATACAGAGTTGAGTTTCAGCACTGCTTATCATCCTCAGACAGATGGTCAGTCTGAGAGAACAATTCAAACCCTAGAAGATATGTTGAGAGCTTGCTCTATGGATTTCAAAGGTGGTTGGGATCAACACCTACCTTTGGTGGAATTTTCTTAAAATAATAGCTTTCACTCCAGTATTCAGATGGCTCCTTATGAAGCTCTCTATGGAAAGAAATACAGGACTCCAACTTGCTGGGATGAAGTTGGGGAAAGAAGGCTATTAGGACCTGATCTCGTTGATGAAATGGAAGAAAATGTCAGATATATTCAACAACACATAAGAGCCGCTCAGAGTCGACAGAAAAGTTATGCCGACAACCGAAGAAAAGACCTAGAGTTTGAAGTGGGTGATAAAGAGTTATTACGAATATCTCCCTGGAAGAGGGTCATGAGATTTGGAAAGAAGGGGAAGTTGAGCCCTAGATATATCGGTCCTTACGAAATACTGGATCGTGTTGGGAAGGTAGCTTACCGATTGGCGCTTCCACCGAATCTCTCTCAAGTTCACGATGTGTTCCATGTATCTCTCCTGAGTAAGTACATACCTGATCCTTCACATGTACTCAGCTCAGAAGTTGTACCGCTGAAGCAAGATCTTTCTTATGAAGAACAACCGATAGAGATTCTGGATCGTAGTGAAAAAGTCCTACGAAACAAGACCACTCGATTGGTGAAAGTTTTATGGAGGAACCACCAATTAGAAGAAGCTACATGGGAGATTGAGGTTATGATGAGGGAGAGGTATCCTCATCTGTTTGTTACAAAGTGACGAATTTCGAGGGCGAAATTCATTTTAAGGGGGGTAGAATGTAACACCCGAGACTTTTATGTTATATAAATCATCAAAGGAATCTTTTTCAACACACAACACTTTATTAGCTTGCTTAACACGAAATCGCGACCTTCCTCGATAGCTTGCGCCGTACGCAATACCGAGTTTCACTAAACAATGATATGCTAATAAAATATTATTAAAACTAGCCGTTATGAATAGTAATAACCACTTTTTGAAATTTTATAAATTTTATTTTTCAAAATGGACTTCATTTTTGGATTCGGAATATCGAAATTATCCTAGGGTAAAATTTTGGTATTTTTCTGAAAACATTCAATTTTTGAGGAATAGTGAAACCACTAAGTGGTAGTTAAAAAAACTGAATTTTTCATAAAACTTAATTTTACCGCTTCTGTGAGTGGAATTTCAAAAATCCGAGAGACACAGTTAATATCAAGGAATAATATTTGGTTCAATGAGATGAAAATAATTTTTGGTGAATAGTAACTTTTTACTTTTTTTTCCACGGTTAAAAGTAAATAGGGTAATTAAGGGTAAAAAATGATATTATTATTACCCTAACACATGTCCTAATTCTATTGGACAAGTTTAATTCGACCAAAAACAAACTTAGGAATAAAATATGACCATTTAGGCCCACTTGTATTAGATTTGGACATTTATTATTAATTTATTTAAAGAAGGGTTAAAATAGTTAAAATCAACGTTTAATAACTAAATAATTTTTAATATGGGGATATACATAAGATAAATTCGAATATAAATATTCATTAGAAAGATAAAAATATTTCCTACATAATGGTATTTTATTTGTAATTTTTAGACATTAAATAATGTAATTTATTTATGACACAACTGTGATGCAGTAATTATCTTATTAATGAAATATTGACATAATTGATGTTATAAATACCCAAATAAATGTAATTAGAGACTTTTCATGAATTAAACTAATTTTATAGGTTAATATGACATGTTAGTATTGATTTAATTAACATGGTTTAAACTAATCATTCTGTTATGATTTTCACAAAAATCAATTACTAAATAGTGTCAAAATTGACATAAAATAGTTTTTAAAACAAATATTATATTATTAATTGTTATTTTATTCCTAAAAATCTAAGGTTCGGCCAAATGACTTAGATAAGGTTATATATATTAATAATAAGAAACTTCGGGTTCGTTTGGATTGATATAGTAAGTTTGTTAACCTTATAGTATAAGAAAACAAGAAGACACGATAAAAGTTAAATTATCTAACTTAAAGTGAAATCTAAATGATAAGGTTAAAATTGATACCTAAACTTGTCTAAATTCTATTGGATGAAATTATTTAGACCCATTCCCACCTTATCCTTTAAATAAATCAATTTGGAGCTATTTATAACCGAACTTGACTTTATAATAAAATAATATTTTTTGTTATTCCAAAGGTGCCCCTCTCCTCCCTTATAAAAGGGCACCTCCTCCCTCTCTTCCTCACACCACATTGAGCCTTCAAGCTCGGCCAACCCCTGCCAAATTATCTTCTCCACTTCCCTAGAAACATCCTAGAGGTCCTGGTCTTCTTCAAAGACCAATTTTAGTGCCCTAAGAGGAAGACTCATAGAGGCGCTTCAAAGAAGAGGTAATGTCCGTTACCGATTCTTTCATCTTTATTTCTTCTTCCACTTCTTATTCTTTAGTTGTTTCATTATGAAGTAATAACCTCAGTATCACTCATATACTGATATGTTATTATAAGTATGAAACAACCCTATCTCACCATCTATCCATCCTATGGAAAAAGAAATCACCGCGCGTGCGTACGTACGGAATACTATCTCCACGCCGTGGTGTAATCTATTTTCCACCACCACCTTACTTGGATGGGTATAATGGTGTAAATAATGACTATATATGACTATTATAAAGTGATATTTATTCTGAAATAGTATACATACACTCCAATACAATTCCACGATCATAGGGACGATATAATCACTCGTGCGTACGTACGGAATACCATCTCCACGATGTGGTGTGACTCGTTCTACATGATCATCATTGAATAATGATTATATAAATGAATTGAATGAATGAATATGATATATGTTACACTAATACCATTCTGGAAATGGGGTATCTATAACCTAAATAGAATAATAATAATTTATTCGACAAAACACGCATAAGAACAAAAAGTTATAAACACCCGAATAACAAGTAACAATGAAATATTACTACCAAGAAGCTAATAATATGACCATATATGATATCATAACAATAATTAAGATTTTGTAATAAGTAAATAACATTATTTAAATCATTATACAGGATTTTCGGACACTTACGAAGCAAATCAGACATAAGGTAAGGGAAATATCACAATCTCATTTTTATCCGAGATTGTTTATACTTTGGTATTTACTGAGGTGTATTTTATCATCCAAATCCATGTTCCCTAAATATGTAATATTATTTCCATCCCCCTAAAATTGTTTAAATTCAATTTTACCCTTCGCTGAGTTTTTAATAAAAGATCTGAAAGGAATATTTTGATGTTTTTCGTACGAGGTACTTTTTGACTATTACAACAAAAGTACGAAGAATGTTTTTCATAACTTATACGACATGAATGAATTTTTAAAACATTATTTCCAAGAAGATTCCTTTGCAAGTTTTCAAGTTTATTTTTAATCAACTTATTTTAGTTTAAAATTGTATGACATGTTAAGAAAGGAAAAAGTGTTTTAAAGTAGAAAGGATATTTTCTTCAAGAATGGAGTTCAAGTGTTTTATCAAAATTATTTTCCATATAAGGTAATAAAGGGTTATGTTTCTATCCCTATTATTACATTGATTTGATTATGTTGTGATGGAATTATTTTTATGAATTCCTTTATCTTATATGAATTGTTTTATGATGTCATGATGTTTAAATATTACCATTTTTATTACATGGGTTATGCAATGATGTATGATTTATGATTTTGTGGCACACATAAGAATGGTATCATTATGAGATGGGTGGGACCTATATCTCCCTCCAATGCATTGGGTAAAGATTTTATATCTCATGAGATAGACATGTCTGGAATGGTAGGTTATACCGGTTCAGTGAAACAGGACTGAAATGAGGAGTGAACTCGGTTCAGAAATGGACTTTGTCCACTAAGATAGTCTTGGCAATGAGTATTGACTAATCAGAAATGATTCTCTATGATTATGTGTGTATGCCACAAAGTTTCATGTTTTATGTTATGATTATTGGGATTACATTTCACTTCTATGATTTATCCCATGTTAAGATATTATGATCTCTTTTGCAGGTTATGATTTCAAAAAGTTATGTGCTTATGTATATATATGTGATTGATATTTCTTTTGTTTACCCTTACTGAGCATTTGAGCTCACCCTTTTGTATGTTTTATTTCCCCAGGTGAGGAAGAATATTATTAAGTAGAATAAGCCAAAAAGGGACTCTAGATATGATGAAATAAATGGGAGGCAAAGTAGATGCTTTATGAACCAGTTGTTTAGGTTTCCCAGTTTCTAAAGACACTATACCTATACGGTCTTTTCTTGGTTTTGTTATATGTTGTAATAAGTTTGCTTCGATTATGAAGTAATAAAAATGTATGTAAAGTATGGGTCGTTATAGTTAAGGCTTTCGAGAAACCTTTAAGGCCATCAGGCCATCTAAAGGCCTTCAGGACACGTCAATGGCCATCAGGTCCACCTGATATGTAGATGCCCAAAAATATTCTACAAAGAACTAGCCCTCAATGAGGATTCAAGATTTGGGCACATTCACCGGTTTTTGGCTAAATGGATTTTGAAGAATGAGAGGGTATGAAATTGCCATTAGTATTGGTCCTGTGCATCTCGGCATAAGATAGCTAGTCAAAAACCATGAAAATGAATAGATCTCAGCACTATGAAAATACTGAAGAGGGATGGCTTTAGGTAGTAATATTTTTTATGATTTCCTTAAGACCTATGGGTCCTGTAATGTCTCCAAGCCTATATGAAATGTAATCTATAAGCCTATGAGCATTTTAAGGGTTACCCCTTATCACTTGGAAGGGGATTGTAAAATTTCAAAAAAAATATAAGGCCAAAAATACATTCAGAAGGTCATGCATGGGTAAATGATATATTTTAAACCAGTAGGATATAGTTTTTCCTCGGGAACATAATCATTATTATTCATATACCAGCATTTTATATTTCTGTTACAAGATATTTTCAATCTATTTGCTGCATAACTGTATCTAAGATATAATTAAAAAAAATTATTTGTTAAATTATTGCTTAAAAATACACCAAAAAATATAAAAAGTAAAAAAAGGAAAGAAAGTTTATACACACTGTTGACAAACGTGAGTCTTTTTGAATCATTTTATAAGAAAAGTGGAAAACATTCATTCCCTTTTGGTTCCATCATAAATTCCACTATACAATAGTGGTTTATTAATTAAAGATAAATAAACATTGACTCAATTTCAATGACATTCATTTCACATTTTTTGTGATGTTTTCTTGGAAGTCATTAGAAATTAATTTTCTAAAAAAACTCAAAAAAATAACATATTAAAAAAAACAAAAATATTTAAATAATATTAGAAAATGTTTTATAAAATATGTGATTCATTTTTAGCTAAAATGTGACAGTTTTTTACTATTGAGTTAATGTTTACTTTTGATTATGCTGAATTTAAATTTTTATCACATATTTCATAAACACTAGTACTACTGGTTATTGATTAAAGCCCCATAAAATGGAATTGAAAAAATATCTTACTAGTCTTAAGAGGTAAAACAAAACTAAAATGGAAAATTTAGAAAATAGGCATCATACACCTAATGAATTCCAAAACCATCTTGAACTCTTAGAAATGGAATGTCCTAGGAAGAGGGAATTCCAACTCCCTTACTATTCAAAAACCACTTCTTCTATTAGACATACACCTACAGCTCGAAACTATGAGATGAAATAGTCACATATTGAAAGGTATCCTACAATTAATGGGATCTCTATTCAGGAATATAATTCTTTTATTAGTGATATCTATAATACTATTCAGTGTTTACACCATATAAAACTCACATAAAATGATCTAAGAATGAGTCTATTCCCTTTTTCCTTAAATTGAATGCTATGAAATGGTTTTTGAGCCTAGATGAGAACATATTTGAAAACTCAGATCAGGTGTACAACTCATTTAGAATGAAATTTTATCCCCAATGATTAAAATGAGAACATAGTAAAAAACACTAGTTATTTTAATGAGGATGGAGACGCATTTCATGAAACTTGGGATAGATTTAGGGACCTGATTAGGCAGTCTCCCCACCATCAACTCCCATCTCACCTTCTCATGGAAACCTTATATAAATGGATTTACTCCTATGGAAAAACATGTGAATCAAGATGTTGGGGGTAATTACAATTATAATACTGATGATGAACTAAGATAAATATTTTACAATCTTGCACTTAAATCTCAACATAAGAATTTTAGATGAAAAAAAGTCAATAGAAATGTTAATGTTAATATAGGTTCAATGAACGAAACTTAAGTATAACTTGGTTAAATCACAAATAAACATCAATCTTTAATGAACTGGAATTCAAGACAATTTTCTAATCAACAAGGCTGTCAATACTTCAATGAATCCCTTGGGGAACAATTTACCCTATGTGGAATATTTGGGAAAAGAGATAATTTTAGTCCTAATTTTGACATTCCATCACAATAAGAAAACTCAAAATGTTTAAATTATGGTTCTAGGATGCCTCATAAAGAAGATCCATTTTAATAAAAATTATAACCAAGGCTATAATTACCATCCAAACTTATCATGGAAAGATCATGGTTTATTTAAGAAATCCACTGAACCTAATTACTCTAACCAACAAAGACCAATAATTCAAAATCAATAGAGGGATGAGTCTTCTATCTCACTAGGTATAATGATAACCAAATGACTTCAAAACTGGATCAAATCTTGAACAAAACTAACTCTGAAGATGAATGATAACTGGCTAGTTTGAAAAAAATATAAAACTCAATATGAATATGATAATATGAAAAATAATGTTTGAATGCATAATAGAAAAACACAACTTTTCCAATTAGAAATATATTTTTCTTTTAGGGAAAATGGTATACATCCAAGAATAAATAAACCTAATATTTGGGAGAATATAATGGTTTTGTCACTATAAGTGGGATAAATACTGAAATTGTTGATGAAAAAGACACAAAAATTCACAACATGAGAATATTGTGAAACTGAAAATAAAAATCTACTTTGTACTCAATCTGTAAATTAAGAAAAAGTTGATGAAAATGATCAGAATATGAATTCTTAACTGAAAATCATACGGAAAATTCTTTTAAAAATTATATTATTAAATGAAAATATAACATTGTGGAAGAGGTGGAAGATTATCCTAATGTTCTTAAATATTTTTCCTCATCCATCCTTTTCCCTAAAAAACATAAACCTCATGTAACACAAAGGATGAACTTATTCAGTTCTCTGGTATCTTGTCCAAACAACATGTGAACATTTCATTCATTGATGATTTAATTCAAATCCTTTCTTATATGAAATCTCTCAAGAAATTTTTTTCAAATAAAATGACTATTAAAGAATTTTATAATTACATCCTCATTGAAGTGTGTAGTGTTGTGCTATAAAAGAAAATCCTACATAAACTAAAATACCTTGGTATATTTTTCATCCACTATACCCCATAAAATTCTGATCAGCTCATCTTCCATTGTGACATAGGTTCTAGTATCAACCTTCTCCTATTGTCATTATTTCAATAGTCAATATTTGGTAATCATCAACCCTCCACAGTCATACATCAGTTAGTTGACTGTTCTTTCACTTGTCATGTGGGTAGGGTAGATGACCTTATAATTGGAGTTGGTAAACTATTTCTTCCAACTGATATATTAGTCATAGATATGGTGTGTGATAAATAGATTCCCATCATCTTTGGTAGGTCCTTCAAGGAAACTAGTGGTGCTGTAATTGATGTGTATAAATTTCATATTATCGTTAAAATTAGATAACAACAAGAAGAGTTTAATGTGTTCATGAATGTTAAAATACCAACATTCTCTGAAAACGGTTCAGTGGTTGTGTCCTTAAAAGCTGAATGTTTATTTGAAAATCATGAAGAATATAAAAAACAATCATGTGATGACAAAATTAATTTTGAATAAGAAAATCCTAATTTTTGTATTTCATAAGTTGAAAATTATGATCAAATAGATAGTATAGAAAAATTTTCAAGATCTGAACAATTATCTAGTTTCAACTACAGGAGAGTCATATGTTTCAGAACATAAGTTATCTTTCTATAAAATTGGGGTGGCTCTATTTTCACTAAAACTAATGTTAATTTTGATTATTTTGAGGGAGAGATGTCAGGAAAACCAGAGGATTCTGCATTAAAAAACTGTTAAATTCTGATATGGAAAATGTAAATAGTGAGCTATTCACTTTGGATAATAGGGCTGTTGGTTTTGAATCTTAACATCAAATTGGAAATAATTCCTCGGTTCATACTCCTTATAAGAAATATATTGATGATCATGGACCTTAAATGCCCAAGCTTATTCTTTCCCATGAATAAAACAACCCATTCATGAACTTAAACCACTTTTTACTCATTTGAAATATTTATTCTTGGCGTGAGAATTCCACTTTTCCTATCATCATTTCTATTGATGTGGCTGATATTCAAGATGGGAGATTGCTTAATGTGCTTAAAATCTTTAAATATTGTATAGGATAGACCATAACTGATATAAAAGTTATTAGTCCCTCATTCAGCATGTAAAAAATTCCAATGGATCCAGATAGTAATCCTAGGATAGAGTATCAAAAAACGATAAATCCAAACATGAAAGAAGTTTTCAGAAAAAAGGATTAATCTTTTAGACACTGGTGTCATATATCCCATTTCTCATTGCACTTGGAAAACCCTTTTACATATTTACACTAATATGGGAGGGTTCACTATTATTAAAAATCAAAACAATGATGAAATATATATTAGGAAAGTCACATAATGGAGAGTCTGTATCGATTATAGAAAACAGAATTCATTCACTAGGAAGGACAATTTTTCGATCCCTTTTCGTGATCAAATTCTCGAATGGATTGCTGGAAATGAATTTCTCTATTTCTTGGATGGGTATTCTATTTACATCTAGATTCCTATTTCTCCATAGAATCAGGGGAACGCTACTAAAACATGCATCTTTGGGAATTATTCCTACTTGAGGATGCGTATTGGGTTGTCTGGAGAACTAGCTACCATTCAAATGTGTATGATGGCTATAATTTCATACATGATTTCTAGGTACATTGAGGCATTCATGGTTTATTATTCCATTGTGGGTATTACTTTTGATATAAGTAAAAAAATATGGAGTTAAATTTGGAGGGATGCATTGAAACTAACATTGTTCTTAATTAGTAAAAGATTCAATTTATGGATACTAAGGGTATTCTTCTTTTAAATAATGTGTCAAATAGAGGTTTAGATATTGATAATATAAATATAGAATCCATTCAAAAAATACCACATCCTATAAAAGGTAAATGATGTGAAAAGTTTCCTAGGGCATGATAGTTTCTACCAGAAGACTATCAAGACTTTTCCAAAATAACTAAGACCTTGTGTTATTTTCTTGTTAAGTATGAAACTTTTAATATTGATGAAAAATGCATTAAATATTATAATATTCTTAAGGAAAAACTCACTACCTCACCTATCATAACTTCACCTGATTGGAAACATCCATGTGTGCTTTTGTGTGATACTAGTGACATGGTTATTGGAGCTGTCTTTGGACATAGGAGATATATGAAGTCATATGTTGTGTATAATGATATTAGGTTACTAGATAAAGCCCAAATAAAATACAATACCGCTTAAAAGTATTTTTTATCTATTTTTCCCTAGATATGTTTAGACAACACCTTTTAGGCTCTATAGTCATCATTTTCACTGACAATTCTTCCTTAAAGTACATGATGTCTAAGAACGAAACCAAAACCAATATGATTAGATATATTTTCTCTCTATAGGGATTTTATTTAGAAATAAGGGATAGATAGGGAGATGAAAATTTATTTTCATACCATTAGTCTCGGCATCCTCACACACATTCTGAAGATCCAAGGGAGTTCAATTACTCTTTTCCTGATCCAAAACTCATTCATGTGTCAATGAAGTAGTATACATGGTATGTATATTTTTCCAACTTCATGGTAGTAGGATTCTTACCAAAAGATATATCCAATAAAAAAATGAAAAAAATTATTTCTGAGAATATGTATTACCTTTGCGATTACCCTTTTTTGTTTATGAGATGTGCTGATGGGATTCTTAAGAGGTGTGTACCTGAAATAGAGATGTTGCACATTCTAGAGAGTTTTCACTCTTCACCTTCACGATATCACAATAGGGCTTAAAGGATAGCTCAAAATTTTCTTTAGTCTAGTTTCTTTTGGTCCACACTTTTCAAAGATGTTATTATCCTTATCGTTGGTTGTGACACGGTTCAGAGGTTAAAAACTATGGTAGAAAGCAGTAGTTACCCCAAAAGGGTATTCTAGAAGTAGAAATTTTTTATTCATGGGGTTTAGATTATGTGGGTTTATTTCCAACATCTCATGTGAATGAGTACATACCGGTTGCATTAGATTATGTGCTTATGTTGGTTGAGGTTGTTACACTACCCAGAAATATGGAAAAATCTATAATAAATTTTTTCAAAAAGAACATATTTTCAAGATTTGGAGTCCGAAAGGCCTTCATTAATGATAATAGAACTCATTTTAAAAACATCACATTTAAGGATGTGATGGAAAATAATGGTTGTGTTCAGAATACTGAAACTCCTTTCCTTCCACAGTCTAGTAGACATGCAGAAATCTAAAATAGATAACTGAAAAAATTTCTTGAATAAATATTTCACGCTCTAGAAAAATACTTTTATCTTAATATAGATGAACATTCATGGGCTTATAGAACTTATATGAATACTGTAATAGGTATGTCTCCATATAGGTTAATTTTTAGAAATTCCTATCATTTACCTGTGGATTTACTTCCTATGTCATATTGGGTAGTTAAGGACATAAAATTTTATTTTAAGAGTGTAGGTGAGAGAATATTTCTTTAGCTGAGTGAGTTGTATGATATAAGGAGACAGAGAGTTATGAAAATTCAAGAATATTAAAAGGGATGAATAAAAGCTTTCATGATTCTATTGTTCAAGACAAATACTTCAATCCTAGACAGAATTTCCTTATCTTTACTTATAGATCAAAACTCTTCCCCGAAAAACATAAGTCCAAGTGGTATGGACCTTTTACTATTGTGAGAGTGTGGAAGAATGGATCTGTTGAAATTTTAGTTCACAAATACAAACCTATGTTCTTTAATGGGAAAAGAGGGGAACTCTATTTTGAAGAACATCCAAAGGGCTTGAATTACTTCACTATACTTAATAATTGATTCTTAATAAATTCAGTTTGAATACATTATACATTTTGTTGCATGGGAGGAAACCCATGGTTATTGTTTTTTAATTTTTTGTAGTTTCATTTTTGTTATTTTCATAAAAATGATGCTATATTTTTTTTTTGTAATTTCTGATGTTTCATTGTTCATTCCCATGGTTCTTGTTTTCTATGTTAGGTTTCTACTGTTGTGTCACAAGGGAGTATAATTCATATACTAAAGGATTAATGAAAATACATTTCATGGATGTACAAAAATTTCTTTATTAATTTTTCTGATACAAGTTACTTTCATAAAAATCCACTAATATGTCACAATTTTTTTTGTTATCGGTGATTCATTAACTCATTATTGCACCAGAGCCACAGATGAATTTTTATCTACGACTCATTGGTTCTACTGTCTATTACTCATTGGTGATGATGTTTGTGACTCACTAGTTCTATTATCGATGACTCAGTTTCATTACTTTAAAGTTTTTTCTTTTAGTAAAAATGTTTTTTGCATGTCTCTTTTTTTCTAAAACAATCATGAATATTCTTCTTATTTGAAAATTGAGTTTAAATGGTTGAATATCTTAATTTTTTTATTATAATTGTGGGGGGGGGGGGGGGGGTACATGAGAGTGGTTATTGTGTTTTATTGTTTCTCCTTTATTATATAGGGTGTATATCACTAATTTTACCTACTCTATTTATCATTTAATTGGAACAAAAACAAATGAACTTTCTTTCAACCTTATTCACCGTGCAACCATAAGTTACATGCTACTCTTAGATTTATGTTGAATATTATTCATTAGAATTAATGATAATGCATTTATATTCTTGTGAAGCTACTTTTAAAATATTTATTAAGGAAAATTCAAACTTTTGTAACTTCAATGATACCCTTTAACAAGTCCATAATCTACTTATAAGAAAAAAAATCAGTGTGGAACATTATTTGAAATTTTTTTATTCATGACATTTAAAGTCAATGGTAGGGACAAATATGGGTTTTATGTTTGGGGAAGGGGTTAATTATAGATTTAGATTAACTGTGTTTTTAATAAAAATCATTTCAATTCCCACCGCAACTTCTATGTTTTTGTAAAAAATGATAATTTTTTTCAAACATTCATTCCCAATTTTAAGATTTACAGTATTTCTCAAATGATTCTTTGTAACAATGCATGATTTTATAGTATTATATCTCTTTAATTTAATTTAATAGCTTATATTAAATGAAACAATAACTTGGATTTTGTTATATGCAAGATTGAGTTTCTGCGAAGCAACACATTATAATAATAATAATTTAAACGATATTTGTATTTATCAAAACAATATTATAATATGACTAGTAAAAAACACATTTTATATGATATTTATAATTTTTCCATATAAATAACATATTTTTAGAATGAAATTTATATGTTTTGTTGAAATATTTTTATATTAAAAAATACCATTTTCTTAAAAGTATTACTTTTTATGCCCTTTCGTGAACAATAATAATATTCATTTTAGAAACTCTTAAATTTTTAATTTTGTAAAATAGACATTGTTTTTTAATTCTTTATATCAAAATTAGCTTAGGGGTAATTTTTGGCACTTCTCTCATAACTTTAATAATTTGATGAATAGTGAAAAATACTAAATTGTAATTAAAAAAAACTTTTTTATTCAAAATAATTGATATTGTTAAATTATAAATTTGAGTTGTTTTAAAATATCATTAGATTAAATTATTATTATTTAATTTAATTTAGGTCATTATATTTAATTTCACATTTAAATGGTACATAAACACATGTCAATCAGTTAATAGTTTTTACTTTTTAAAAACCCAATTTTTGGTTTTGAAAAAAGGAATCAATATTAAATTAAATTATTACACTTTTGTGTTTTGAATTTTGAAAAATGGATTCCATATTATTAATCCTAAGGTCCAAATTTTCAAAATTGGTATCTTTTATTTTTAGGCATTATGAATAGTAACTTCAGAAAATATTTTATTTAACATGGTTAAAGGGTAAATTTGGTAAATATAGGTAAGAAATAATTATATATTAATATAAAATTACCCTAAAACCTGGACTAACTCTATTTACCAAAACATGTCCAACCTTAGTAATCCTTGGGTCAATTTTTGGACCACATGGAGCCACTTGTATATGAACATTCCACTTTATAAAAATTAATTTAATGTTATGAAAAATGTAACATAAACACATATCTTTTAGTAAAACAATTTTTATATCAGGTTATTTAATTGATCTCTTGTATTAAAAAAATATTAATTGGAAATATAGAAATATTTCCTACATAATGATATTTTATTTATACATTTTAATCATAATATAAATATATTTATTTAATGCACAATAATGATTCATTATTTTACTTATTAAAGAAAGAATAATATAAATGATATTATAAATGTTAAAATAAATATAATTTTAACGTTTTGATGGCATCCAAGAATTTTATAGGTGAATATAATATGTTAGGTTTTATTTAATGTATTTTTTCAAAGTAATCATGTTGTGATGACTTTCCCAAAACCCTAATACAAAATAGTGTCAAAATTGATAGAAATGAGTTTTTAAAACAAATACTATTTTATTAAATGATATGATATTCATAAAAATATAATATTTATTCAAAGGAAATATATATGGTTACATGCATCATTAATGATCCTCTGGATGTTCACATGTTATTTTATATTTTGTTTATTAACCATGTTATTGAAAAATACAATAAGACATGGTAAAAGATTAATTATTTAACTAAGAGTTAAATCTAAAAGATAAGGTTAATATGGTAACCTAAACATTTCTAAAACCTATTTTTTGAGACAATATCAACCCATACGTACCATAGTATAGAAATAAATCGATTTTGAGCTATTATAAAATGAAAATTATTTTAGAATGGATTAATAATTCAAGGATATCCAAAATTGCCCCACACCTCTCCAATAAATGGGTACATCCCCTTATGTTAAATTTACATCTCCAAATCCATTTGGATCATCCAAGAACCACTAAAATATCATCCAAAATACCCAAAATTTAACCTATAGGCCTTAATTTATTCATAAATGCCTCCTAAGGATCCCTTTTGTTCAATTCAGATGGAGGAAAACGAAGAAGATTTAATTATATCATCGCCTCATTCAAAGTTATTTTCTTCTGCCACATCATCTTTATTTGTTTTCTCCATAATAAGATAATAAATCTAGTAACATATACATAGTGATATGTTAATATAAATATTATAAAACATTATTCACTATTCTATCTATCCTATGAATGAAAAAGTCACCATACGTGCATATGTACGGCTTACCATCTCCACATCGTGGTGTAGTTTGTTATTCAACACTTCATTTTTTGGTTGTGTATAATAATGAGTATAATTTATGTAAATAATAAATATAACATGTTAATGATTATTTATATATAATATACCATGAAATTACATATGATTTCACCATCAATAGAATGATATCGTTGCTCGGGCGTACGTACCACTTACCGTTTCAACGACGTGATGAGATTCAATTCCACATTCACGATTCAATGATTACTATATAAATATATATTATTAATAAGTCTGTAATATGATAAATATTAAAGGTACTAGAAATATATATATATATATATATCATTTAATTACTTCTGTTCAATATGATATTAAAAGGGAAATGACGTTTATGCGTATATACTGCATACTCTCTACATAAATGGTGTTTCCCATTTCATATATCTATATGTTACAAATATTTATATTCTGAATATATATGATACATGAATAATGTTTAATATCTTGTAAGAAATTAAATCATGATATAATTGATACAATCAAGAATAACATGTTAAAACACATACTATAAAGAAAGCGATTATTACCCAAAATGTTATTTTAACATTGAAATAATTATTAAATGGGTAGTATAAATCTATAAATGAATAAAGTATGATATCATAAATATAAAAATGGTTATATTAGTATTTAATAACATAAAATGGTAATTATACCAGATTTTAAACATACCCTCGACCAATGAAATGTACATGGTAAGGGTTAATTCCTCAATCTCATTATTATTCGAGATTGTTGATGTGTAAGTATTTACAAGGACATAATGATAATCCATGACCAAGTTTCAAAAAATTGTTATCAAAATGTATATTTTATGTTTTTTTATCAAGGGAATATTTTTCAAGATCATCATTTTTAAATGTTTTAATGATTTATTCACATAAATCTATTTAATTAATTACAATTTTTTCAAAATGATTTTATGGATTTATTTATACAGTCATGATTGTTTTAATATGTTAATTTCATTAAAAATATTTAAATTGGTATGGGAGACTTTGATTCAAAAGTAACATTTAATTGACTTCCAATATAAATTTGAGACATTTAAATTATTACACAAAATGGGATATTTCCCTCAAATAGTTTTATTAATCATTTTCAACTATGTCAACATCCTTACTGAATATTATTCTTGATTGAGGTTTATTTATTTTAATACAATCTTAAATTTTGTATTAAATGAGTTATGATATGTTTTACTATGTATGTACTATTTTTATACAATTCATGGTTTATGGTTAAGTTATTTCATTTTCGTATGATACTATTAATATGAATATTTACATTATGTTTTAACATTTTCATATGACAAATTCCTTGGACTTAGTAAGTGGAAGGTGGGGCCCTCTATAGCCCATCGATGCATTGGTAGGTCTCACGTGAAAAACTAGTATCTTGGAATATGTCTTTTGAAAAAATTATATTTAGGGTCTTGCACAAGGCCTTGACTTTTTAGTTAATATATCTAGCATTATGCATTCAATCATTTTGAGATTATTTATTAATATTACATGTGATTATTTTAGTAGTATAATATCCATGTAAATATTTAAGTAGAATTGTTTTATTTATCTTTTTTGTATTATTTTAATTTTATGTTTAAAGGGCTTGAGTTTCAATATTATAGCATGTCATAAATATTTATTTTTATTAATGATCGAATTCGCTATATTTTTTTACACTTACTGAGCATCTGAGCTCACCCATTTCTTATGTTTTATTTTCCTAGGACTCTAATAAGTATATTTTGATTTATATTAATGTTTTATATAAGGGAATAGTGGAGTTCTCAATGAATTATTTATGTTGTGTTATATGTTAGAAATTATAATGTAATGTTCATGTAAGTAATCTATTTTCCAAGAGTCCTAAACTGATCTTTCCTTCCGGATTTGATTTCTTATAATCATGAAAATGTATTAAAATAACACACTGGCTCTAGGAATCTTGGGTATAGGCGTTACTGTTGGTATTAAAGGTAGTTTAGAAACATCCTTGGAAAAATATTTAATTAAATATGATTAGGAAACATTACCCTAGGATATACTTTGAGGATTAGAAAATAAGAACATAAAATAATATTGATAATGTCGATATTATTTTGGTTTTGAAAGAAATATATCATTTTATGGATACTACAAGTGGATGTTGTTCTAGGATAGATTAAACTAGGAGTGAAAACTCTGTCAAGGAGTTTTGGTCTTGACCCAGGGTATCCTGGTACATTACAACGGGCCTTACTGCGCACCTGGTTTGACACTCCTGGGGGATATTCCTTAGGTAATTTAATTTTTATTTACAAACCATTATGAATGATTTATGAGTAAATATGTTGGTAAAGAAAAAAATGTTATTATTATGACACCAGATGTGTGTAAATCATTAATTAATGTTGATATTTTTTTTAGTTTTTGGATTATACATTATGATATGATCTAACAAGTGTACATCATCATTTTAAAATGTCACCTAGTAGATGGAAAATGAACTCCATAAATACACATGATCCAAAGAGTTATAAGGATAATATCATTTATGGTCTTAAGACAACATTTAGTATGGAAATAATCTCCCAATTATTTTCATCATATGAAGAAATGGAATCATGAGTTAATAAGATAAATAATGAATTCTACGAGTCTAACAACTTTAAAGGGATTGAAGAAAAAAGTAGTATGGAAAAAATATCGATAAAAGGAAGATGTGAAATAATGATTTTCCCACATGTGATAACTATGGAAGGAATCACCTTAGTGAATTTTCGAAGGGAATGTGAGTATGTTATAAGTGTAGAGAAAAAGGACACCATGTTCATGATTGAAAGGGTAATAAAACGGTTTGAAATGTAAAATGGTTCATATGCAAGGAGTTGGGACACTAAGAGAATAAATTTCCAAATGATCATAGTATTCCCCAAATGATTCTAGTGGATAATAATCATGTTATGATACTACCATATATGAAGAGTAATGAATTGTGTTAATATGTAATTATTAAATAATTTTGTCTTTTGAGTTTTGTATCAACGATGCACTAGTTATATGAATTATGGAAATAAATAAGGATTATAATATAGTAGTATTTCATTGGGAATTTGAAATTATATGTTTCTAAAAAAACTGACTCAATATCAAGTTATACTTTTTATAAAATATATGGTTAATGGAAATAATTACCTTAATATGGTTCTGATACTAAAGTAGTGATTTAGGAATAATATTTGATTTATTTGGATAAATTATATTGGATATTCATGACTACCTTGAAAATGATTAATGATTTTTATATTCTATCATTGATGGAGTTTACAACATTTATTGATTTAAAGAGTATATCTAGTATTCTATATTATACCGAAGGAATAAAGAAGTACATACATATTAAAATAAGTATTTATGGTAATTCAGATAGTTACCATGTTTTAATAAAACACCTGATAAAGGTTTTCACATGTTAATCATCATAATGATATGTTAACCTTTATTATAAATTTTTGGGCTATGGGTTAGGTCATAAGTATTTTGGATAAGTCTAAAGGATATAATTGAGTAATTTTAACACGTTAATTTTTTTAGTCATTAATGTATGATTTATTGGATACATTGACCTATCAATTTGATTTTTAGTAAAAAAATTAGAGAATTAAGGGAATACTTGTGGACCTTATGATTTATCAAAAGTTCTTCAGGACTAAACAATCGTTTTTTGAACATACATTTATTAGTGTATGGGTTGATTTCAAAATAGATCGAAGCACAGATAAATTATGAGATTATGATTATGACAGGTAATGAAATCAAATAAATTTTCTTGATTTCATGTCTTGATAGTAAATTAATCCTGCCTCCCTAAAACATTAACTAAACAATTCGTTATTATAATACCTAATGTGTTGTTGAATTTATGAAACATTAAATCATAACAGATTGATGGATTTAAGGCCCTCAATTTTACATTTATTATCCAATTTATTATGACTGATAACCTTAATCACTTGCTATAAATATTTTCATTTCTCCTTTAATTATGTGTCTTTAGTTTCCACCATTGTCATCCAATTAAAAATCCTTATTTGGGGGTGAATTTTACATTTCCCTTTCCCACTTATTAAGAATAAATTGTATTAACCCACTTTCCAATGTATGTTTTCCATAAAGGTATTTTCTATTTTCACCCTATTATTTTCAAAGAACAATTCAAACTGGAAGGAAATAATTTATAAAAGGAGGAGATAATGTAACACCGAAATATTTTATAGTATATTATATATTTAATGTAATTTAATAGTTCGTATTTCTTGCAATACCAACCTGGCTTGTGTTATATGCAAGATTGAGATTCTGCGAAACAACACATTAGTATTATAATTATTTGAATGATATATTTATTTTTTAATTAAATATTGTAATATGAATATAAACATAAAACATTTTTATGTTATTTATCATTTTATCAAATAAATAAAATATATTTATAATTAATTGTATATGTTTTGTTAAAATATTTTCATATTTAGAAAATTTATTTCACAAAAGAACTGCTTTTTATGTCTTTTTAAGTACAATAATAAAATAAATTTTAGACACTCATAAAATTTTAATTTGGTCTAATATACATCATTTTTGAATTTTGAATATCTAAATTATCATAGGACGAATTTTTGGCACTTTTCTCATAACTTTCATATTGTGATGCATAATGCATAATACTACATTTTAATTAAAAACAACATTTTTAATTGAAATAATTTATAGTGTTAAATTATACATTTGAGTGTTTTAAAAGTAAAATTATATCATATTTTTATCATTTCATGTAATTTAGGTCATTATATATAATTTCACAGTTAAATTGTACATAATCCCATGTAAATCTTTTAATAGGTTTTACTTTTTAAAACCCCACCTTTTGGTTTTGACAACGATAATTAATTAAAAATTAATTTCTTCTACTTATGTCTTATGAATTTGGAACAATGGATTCCATAATTGGGATCAGAGGTTCGAAATTTTTTAAATATGTATCTTTTATTTTTAGACATTAAGAATAATAACTTTAGAAAATATTTTATTTAACATTGTTAAAGGGTAAATATGTTAAATAAGGGTAAAAATACTATTATAATAATATTAAATTACCCAAACACGTGTTCTAATTATAATATATGATACTTGTCTGACCATAGGCCTCCTTGGGTCGATTTTGGGACCCCATAGAACCACATGAAAGTGAAAATGACACTTTATGAAAATTAATTTAATGTTAAGGAAAATGTATTATAAAAATACATATTTTAGTAAAAAAATAATATGAGGTTCTATAATTGATCTCACCAACTATAAAGAATCATTATAAATATAAAGTTTTTTACTAAATCATGATATTTTGTTTATTACTTTTAGACATAAAATAAATATATTTTTTATGGAATAATAATGATGTTGTATTTTCCTTATTAATGAATGAATCAAATAAATGATATTTTAAATATTAAAATAAATACAATTTAAAATTTTTGATGCCATAAAATGAATTTTCTAGGTGAATATGAAATTTTATGGGTGATTAAATGTATTTTTTTCTATGTAATAAAGTTGTGATGACTTTCACAAAAACCAAATACTAAATGGCATCAAAATTGACATAAATGAGTTTTTAAAACAAATACTATTTTACTAAATGATATAATATTCATATAAATACATGATTTTGATAGAAAACTAAAATATGGTTATATATGTCATTTGTTAACCATTTCTGGTTCTATTGTAATTTAATTGTATGTTTATTAATCATGTAATATAAAAATACTAGAAGACATGGTAAAAGTTAAACTATTTAACGAAGAGTTAAATCTAAAAGATAAAGTTAATATGGTGACCTAAAATTGTTTAAAACCTATTGGAGAAGAATATTAAGACTCATACCACCATATCATATAAATAAATCCATTTTTAGATTTCAGAAACTGAAAATTATTTTACTTTAAATTAATATTTCAAGATTTCCTTAAAGTTCTCTTCAACTCTCTTATACAATGCTACATTCATTCACTGAAACTCACACCTCCAATGCCATGTGGATCTAAAAAACCCTATTAAAATATCATCTCAACTACCCTCATTTTAACCTATAGGCCATACATTGATCAAAAAGACAACCTAATGACCCCTTTTGTTCAAATCAAAAGGAAGAACCCGACAAAGAAGTAATTATTTTTATCACCTCATTCAAAGTTATTTTCTTCTTCCACATCCCTTTTCTTTGTTGTTTCCATACCAAAAAAATAACTTCAGTACCTTCTAAATAATTTTATTATGTAATACATAGGGTTCCACTATATTCATTATTTTATCAATCTTATGAATGTCAAATTCACCTTATGTTCCTACGTACAACTTACAGTCTCCACGTCGTGGTGCAGTTTGTTATTCAACACATCATTATTTGAATGGGTATAAAAATGGGTATAATTTATTTAAATAATAAATATTACAGTTTAATGATTATTTATATATAATATACCATCCAATTAAATAGTGTTTCACCATCAATAGAATGATATCTTTTCTCGTGCGCACGTACGAGTCACCGCCTCCACGACGCGATGAGATTCATTTTTGCATTCCCCATTCAACAATGATTATAAAAATATATAATATTAATAAGTATTTAATATATGAAATTATAATTCTTCTGGATATATATATATATATATATATATATATATTTACATATAACTCATTCACTTACTTCTGTTCAATACAATATGAAAACAAAACGGCGTTTATGCGAATGTACGACCTACCGTCTCCATAAATGGTTTTTTTCATTACATATATCTATCTATTATACATATATATATATATTCTGAATATATATGATAATTATATAATGTTTTATATCCTAGAAGCAACTAAATCAAGATATAAGTAATACCATCAAGAATAACAAGTTAAAACACGTACGATAAAGAAATCGATTACAAACCAAAATGTTATTTAAACATAGAAATTATTATTAAATGGGTAGTATAATGCCATAAATGAATTAATTATTAAATCATAAATATGAATATTGTTCTGGAATATTTTAGTAACATAGTATGTTTATTATACAAGAGGTTACACATATCCTTGACCAATGGAAAGTACAAGGTATGGGGTAATTTTTCAATATCTTCATTATCTGAGATTGATTATGTTTATGTACTTACAAGGAAAAATTTATCATCCATGCCCATGATTCAAAAAAATATTTTTAAAAGAAATAATTTGAGGTTTTGTGGAATGGAAACTATTAATATCATCATTTTAAAATGTTATAATTATTTATTCTTCTATATCTTTTTAATTAATGTCTATTTTTTTGAAAATGATTTTAGGAATTTATTTATATGGACATGATTATTTTAAAATGTTAATTACATTAAAAATATTAAAATTGTTATGATACACTTTAATTGAAAAATCTCTTTTAAATTACTTCCTTTACTAATGTGTGACTTTAAAATGATTTCACAAAAAAGGTATATTTCCTTCAATCAGTTTTTCTGATCATTTTAAACAATGTCAACATCCTTAATAGATATTATTCAGGATTAATGTTGATTTATGATAATAAAATAATCAGTATTACATTTAATGAGTTATGATATGTTTGACTAAATATGTTCTTTGTTTATACCATTCATGGGTTATGGTTAATGTACTGACATTTAGTATGCTTGTTTTATTACAAATGGTTATGTTATGTTTCATCAATTTCATATGAGGAATGAATTAGACATAGTAAGTGATGGTTGGGGCCCACTATAGCCACTAGATGCATCAGTAGGTCTCATGAGACAAACTAGTGTCTTCGCATATGGCTTTGAAAAAATTAATATTTAGGGTCTTGGAACGAGGGCATGAATTTGAGGTTAAGTTATCTTGTATTATCCATTCTATCATTATGAGATTAGTTATTAATGTTACATGTGATTATTAGACCATTAGAATATCCATGTGAATATTTAAATGGAATTATTTTATTTATCCTTGCCATATTTTTTTTATGTTTATGTTTAAATGTATTTTGTTTCAATTGTATACCTTTCCAAAAATCATTATGGTTTTTATGATAGCTTCTGATATATTGTTTATCCTTACTGAGTATCTGAGCTCACCCATTTTCTATGTTTTATTTTCACATGATTCCATGAAGAATATTATGATTTATTTGAATGTTTAATCTAAGTGAATAATGACGTTCTCAAAGTATTATTTATGCTCTGTTTTAGGATATAAATTGTAATGGAATGTTCATGTATGTAAACTATTTTCCAAGACTACTAAATGGATCAATCCTTTGGGATGTTATTCCATGTAATCATGCCTATGTAGTAAAATAATGCATCATCTACCGACTTCTGGGGTCGGGGTGGTATATTATTTCTTATGTATGATGCCTTACTAGTAGGTAAGACTTATATGGAATAAAAACAATTTAAGGTTCAATGATTACTGAGTGGACATGTTTGGTGATATAATGAAAATTTGGGTTTAAGGACTACTTTTTAGAGTTATTTTGGTAACATTTTTTGAGAAATAGTGGTTATAGCCTTAGAAATGTGGTGTTTTAAATCATTCCTAGCAGGCTCACTTTTTATTTTATTTATAAAAATTAATCAGCTTAGTGATAAAATCTAAATGGTTTTTTGTAATGTTCTTTTGAAACCATTGTAATATAGGCATTTGCGATCCAACAGTGAATCACTAAGACACTAGATGCTCGGTGTGTTTCTGTTAAATAAATGTGCTTTGTACACCTTGAATATGTGCACATGTACAGTGCTTAGCACATGTTACATGTGTTGGGAAATATAAAAATAAAGTGTCTGGATTAAAAATGAGTTCATTAAGGTGAGAGGAATGATGTACTCCTAATGAAGAAAGGGAAAATTGATTTATATGATAATGTTTTAGGTTGTATCTATTAGGTGTTTCAAAAAATAAATAATTATTTTTGGAACCTAGGTGAAAAGTCAAAGTACCAAGTTCCTTTGGTAATGTTTTAAATTCTACAAATATCTAAAATGTTGTCACTATAGAACCTATAACATAAGATTGGATTGAAGTGATAAAATAACCAGAATCATCTATAAGGTACATAGTCATTGATAGATGATTTATTTCTATTTTGATTACCCTTTGGGTATTTTTTCTGGGAAAGAAATTATTTTAAGACATCATTACAAAAGCCTATTGACTATTTCAGTACTCTGTATTATGTGTTACACATGTTACATTTTGAACTGAGGAATATTTACCCCATTTTTGTTCATAAAATTTAATAAAGCCTCATACTGTTTGTGGGAACAAATTAAGTGTGGGGTAATTTGATGTGGCCATATATTTACCTAGATTTCCACATATTTGTATTTAATTTTTAATGATTTAATTAACTATTTACAAAGTTTTTTTAAAAGAAGTTAACTTTTATAAATCCATAATTAAATTTATTAATAAATCAATTTTTATAATTAATATTTTATGTTTATTTTTTACAATAATTAAATTAATCTAACTAATTTTTATAATATAATAATTTATCAATTAGATTAGTAATTTTAATTTTCTCGACATTTTCATTTTTTAGTAGTTTCGTTTGTTTTATTCAATTAATTATAAAGTGTACATATAATTAAATTAGTTTTCAATCCACATGTTAAATTGTTTAATTATGATTAATTAAAATAAGTTAACTCATTAATTTCATTTTAGTTTAACATAAAACAATATTATTAATTAATATGTCTTATAATAATTTAATTTAATTTGAAATTTGAATTTATTTTCTCAATTTAAATAATAATCCAAATTCCTTTTTATCTATATCATTTTATTTTCTTTTAGTTTTAGATTTAGATTTACTTTAATCATTGTGTTTTTAATTGAGTTAAACAATATATTATTAATTTTAGTTTTAATTTAGTTTTATTTAATTAGTTATACATTATTTTAGATTTTTTTAATATTAGTTTAATTGCTCAGATTCATCTAATGGAATATTTTATATTTAATTTATAACTTTTTTTATTCCATCATTTCATTTTTATTGCATTTTTAGTAGCACACTGCTACTGACACCACTAATTTTTCATCCTGATACAAACACCCACCATCCCCCATTGATACCGATGATGTTTTGGTGTCAGTTTTATCCACTCAAATCCATCAACCCAGCGACTGACACTAATGGTTCTTGGACCCCCTTTCCTTCTTCCACAATGACTATGTCTGTATCGCATCTCAATACTTTCCCCATTTTATTCTTTATACTGACATCGTATTGATGTCGGCTTTGCCCAATTATATTGTTGCGGTTTTCCAAACATTTCATAGTCTTTCATGCGCCTCTCCTCATTATGACACTGGTGTCATATACCATTCCTCACACCGTTCTCACACCAGTGGAACCACACTTCCCCCACTTCACATCGCTCACCGTGACACAGGTCCTCCATAATCCTTAACACTTTTGGCCACCATCTTACCCAACATCCTCAAAAGTTTCTAGATTGAGACATTAATGAAATCAAACAAAATAGTGAATCCAAATCTCAACCCACATTAGATCTGTACATCGATTGTCCGTCGTAGAAGCAACCCCTTGATATGAGGATGCATGATTTGGAGAAGAAAACTATTTCCTCAAGAAAAATAGTTTCTTTTGATTTCATTCAATGTTGGTCCCCCTAGATTAGAACCACTATGATGAGGATTTATCCACTTTCATGGAGAATTTGTTGGAGGAGACTGCTGATTCAGATCTGGAACATGGACTCATTGTCGTCAAAGGAGCTGGAGCTACGCCAGCATCCGAACACACCATGGTAGAGGAATCTGTTTGCTGAAAATATATGGAGACGGTGATACTACTCCCAACTAGAGAATATCTATTGACACTGTGTGAATAGTATTAACTGTCACAGAGGAAGGATTCCATACCGCTACTGGTTTCGGATAAAAACAACACCCCCATTTGCACTGAAAAATATGAGGGAGGAGGCTAGGTTAAAAAAATTAAATATGAAAAAATATCTATATAATGAAATAATAAATTAAAATGAAAAATTAATATCTATAATTTAAATAATAATAATTATATATATATATATAAATTTATTAAATACATATATATAAATATAATTTTAATATTATTGATTTATAAATTAAATTAATTATTAAAATAAATGATTTAGTAAAAAATGTAACATTTAAAATGGAAAAGAACATAATAATTATTTTAATTAAAATTAATATTAATAATAATAATAAATAAAAAAATAGTAAATAATTAATATTGAACACAATATTTATGAACTACTATTTAATTGTAATAATGTTAACAAAAAAATAATGAATAAAAATATTTAATAATGTAAAATTATGTTTTAATTATTCTCTATTTTTATTCAAAAGTACATGTAGGAGTTGAAATCCCATCCAGGTTCAATTCAACTAAGTCATCAAGAGTTAGTTACAAGGAAAAAACTAATGTGACGTGTGGTTTGTAAAAAAAATGAACATTTTTGGTGTGCAACAATGAGACAAGAATAATTCAGTTGAAAATAGGGGTGACATGTGGTTCATGATGGACGTATTAAAACTAAGTAGCAACATGATTTGGGTAGAGGGGGACCATCACTCAACAAGTTTTAACCAACTAATGGAGTAAGAGGAGAGAAAACCTGGGAGAACTTCTGGGAGAACCGTTGTTAGAGACATGATGACCAGGAGTAGTAGTAATATGGGATTAAAGAGGGAGATATCTTCCTCTATTATTTTTCAATTTTCATTATTTGTAATAAAACAATTTATGTTTACATGATAGAGATGTTGTTAGGATAAATCATTTATTATGAGGAATTTCTACTTCCATTGGTTATCATTTATCATTATTTTGACATATAATATTAATTTATTCAGAATTGATCAAGGAGATCAATTATGAATTAATTCCACTGCATCGTTCCACTATCATTCAATTATCAATTATATAATCTTTTGGGGACAATCACAGTGGATACATTTTATTAAACATTTATTTCAAAATCAAAACATCAAAACAAATGGTTAGTCTGCCATGTTGTACTTTTCAAAACAAAATATAACAGCCGATCCTTAATTATAGTGGAAATATCTATAATGTTTCAATCCGAGTGACTTATTTCTTGGTGAGAGAATTAAGTAATTATTTTGTGAAAATTTATGCAATCATACTTGTGAAAATGAAATAATTTAAACTTGTTTAATAATGTTTTCCGCTTGCACGTAATCCAAATTGTTCATTTATCAGCATTATATATTTTTGTTACTTGTTGTTTTCAATCTATTTCCCGCATAATCATATTTTATATCAAATTTAAAAAGAAAATGATTTGTTACATTATTTCCATAAAAATACACAAAAAAATAAAAAAAAGGAAAAAAATAGAAAGCATATTTATCCACACTTCAGACAATAGTGGGAATTATGGAAATGATATAGATGAAAGGTGGTCACAATTCCTTCCATGTGGGTTCGACCTAACTTTCCACTATATAGTAGATTGTGGTAAATTAACAATAATTAAACATTGACCCAATTTGAATGGAAGTCATGTAAGTTACGATCAATATAATATTTTGGTCTTGACTATGAAAGTATACAAAGTATTTCTAATTATCTAAACCATATTTGATGGAAGTTACATGGTACAATCACTTAATATAGATGCATTTCCAAACTCTAGACATTATTGGGGTTAATGGAATCAACTACCTTATAAGTAATCAAAAGGATCCATCTTAAATGATGCCTAAAATCTATTATTATTAAAGAATAGAAAAAGTGGGATCTGATTCTCCCATGTACAGTCTAGATCAAAGAAACAGGCCCCAACCTTGTCCTCTAACACTTGTATCATCTGTTCAATATAACAATTGGTTTTATGGTTATAAGTGTGATTATAAGTACCTATTTACACATATATATCTATAACCTCTAAAATAACTATGATGTGAAACAAGGATCCCAATCTGAAAAAATAGTTTAAAGGACATCGTGTAATTAGATGATTTCACAGACATATAATATTAAGATATCATCAACTGAGGAAGTCTCCTAGATACGATAGATGTTGTCTACATTCATCATCCGGTCAATGACCATCCTTAAATCTTTATAACATCAAAGAAACAATGGTAAACACACTATAATGTTCATCGAAACACATTCCTTTTTCCATTCCAGGACTGGATGTAGTTGTACCAATCCTACCGGTCATTGGTGATGCACATTCGCCTCAATATAGGTGGAACACATAGTAATGATGAATATAATAATAAGTATTATTCTCATCCACCAATACTAGTATTAAATATCTTAATAAATTTTGAAGTTTCCTATATGTTCATCCCACTTTGAATAATGGGACTCCCACATCAGTTTCTTTCTCATATATATAGGAATCAACACATGTCCATATATTCATAGGATGATATCTCTATCCACAAACCCATCCGGAGGTAGTTTATCTCCTAGAATACATTCACCTATAAAATATTCCTATGGATTTGAATAACTGCACACTATATAACATCCCAAGGAGGGAAGATGTAATTTTTTAGGATGTGAGATAAGACCACATGTTACTATCATGAAACTCTATACTAAACTTTGAAAATAGATCCATCAATATCCATTCATTAATGTCTTCGAGTATGGTCAATGCTTGAGTTTTCCAACTCAACAAATTAGCTATTTTATATCCATTTCTTGGGATATTGGAGAGAAAAAGTACAAATAAATAAATATATTTGACCCATCAAAACCATATGATGTTTATTTTATGTTTTTAATGATATATTTGAGGCTCTTATGGTCTATACATACCACAAAACCACTTACCCATAATATTGTTTCTCCAGTAACGTATTCAAGGGATAAATGAATCTTTCTCAAGGTTTTGTGTTATGAATTTTCTCTGAAATTTACTTAACATATTATATTTATAATGCATGAATCTGTCATTTTTCATAAACACTATTCTTATATTGTTGTGGGATTAATCAATGGACACATTATAACAATTTTTCAGGATCTAGAAGTATCTGAATCACTGAGATGAAAAAACATCCTTTCAAATCATAAATGGATTTCTCACACTCTTGTAACCATAGTAATGTGAAACCCTTATTTTTAATATTATTAGCGGTGAAAAAAATGACTCTTTTTTTTGGTATGAAAATACTTTTACATCAATACTTCCTTAAGAATATTGGTATATCAATCATGTTCCTGGGCTACTGTTATGAAACCACAATAGTCAACTTCTATGTGTCAAAAGATATTTGAGATTCCAATATAATATGACCCAAGAATTTTACCATTTAAATCGAGACATGGTAGTTATAAATCATGGAATATGGATTATTCAATCGCAGGGGTACTCAAAATGATCTAATGGTTATTTGTATAATAACTACGATAATTAGAATACACCATCATTTCATCCATAATGGCAACAAAAAAGATTCCTTATAGTGGTGTAAAACCATATCATTAATTTGATGAAAATGGAAGGAAATTTTTAATAATTAATAGTATAATGAGGTATTCATATAGACTATACATGTTAGGAAAATATGTAGAATGTATTTATGGTGGATTGAATCACACATGATGATAGGCCTATCATAAGTTAATTTTAAGAAAATTGATAGCTCCACAGAGCATGCCAGAGAGATCATCTATTGAAGGTAGTGGATACCAATTCTTGACCATAATCATGTTTATCCATGTGTAATCTGATCATAAAAAATAATCCCACAAATATTTCTTGATATCCTAGAGCTTTGTAGGATCCATATTTTATATAATTTTGGAAACTTTATAATATTATATAATGAACTCAATCGAAAACTCTACCACTCTCTAAGGATGTAATCCAACCAAATCTCTGAAAAAATTGTCTGGGAAATGATATACTATGGAATGGAATTCATCCTGATGTAGACCCTAATACTCCTTGTTGAGATTATAAATCTATGTGGTCACTCCACCAATCTCATGATTCTCTAGTTTAGAACTGTTATCAAAGAAATAACACTAATCATTATGTAGCTATGTTCTTCTATTTAGTGATGTAAATGATACCTTGTAGTGATTGGATTCTACAAATGAATGATACAAGACCTATAAATCCATCCCATGAATGAAATCGATTATTGTTATCTAGAGAATAATGAGGACTTATATGAAAGGGAAACATCCGAACTCAGGGGAAAGTACCTTTATTATTGTATTCCCTCTAATGGTACTCCCAATAGAGTATATAGGTTCGTTACCCCACAATAAAACTACATTTCTAGCTCAATACATTCCATTATAGATATATAGATGAAGGAGTTTTAAGAACATATATAAAATAATGAATATAATATAGTGGCAACTACTATAATAGTACCTTATACAATTGATGGTCATGAACTATAATCCTCATGAATTAGACATAATTAATGTAACCGCCATGATCCAAGACCATGTGATACATCAGGAATACCACGAGTATGACCGCTCTAATGGCTCTGATTATTTGATGTTTGGAAACCATGGCCATGACCTCCTCCTCATCTATTATAACCATTGGTACTCTAACTTCTCGCAAGACAGGGAATAAATTAAAATGACCCTAAAATTGTAGTCGGTGGAGAGAATCATCCCCTAGAAATAGATGGAATGGTCAGAAAGACATTATGAAATTTCCAAATACAGTTGCTAGCATGGCACTCGATTAGGAATCTATCACACTAAGGATTTTGATTCTATTTTTGTCCATACTGATGAAATATAAAAGATATTCTATATTATTTTCAATAACCACCACTTCATAGACGTGGGATATTCAAGGACCATTTCCTACTACCATAAGAACTACTTCCCTACCTTAAAAATGATCCTCTATGAATGATATTATCACTTCCCTATTGGTTTCATCCATCGATAACATTATAATTTAAAATATAAAACAAATTATCTAGTTTAAATACATTCTCTATAGTATATATTTTAATCTAAATCCCCTCTTTAGATTGTATTGAATTCAAAAGATCATCACCAGATATAAGTGGTTAAATTCAATATAACTCAGCAAAACATGCCGAATACTCTATGATTAACATAGATACCTACTATAGATTCATTAAATATCGGAATAAATCATCCATCAATATGTAAGTAATGAAGGGATCCTAGAAATCATTTTGAATGTCAACCCAGACCATGCCTTGATGGAAATCTTCTTGGGTAATTACATCCAACTAGTGCATGTCTCAATAATAAGGAATATAAGTGTCATGCTTTTCACTCAACATTAGAGGCATATATAAAAAGATCAATTATAGATAGGGTGTCCTATATACATGTGAAAATAGCCTATGCATGACCATCCCATGTGAAGCTAGTCGGATGATGACGCTGAAACGCACAAGCAATATTAGCCATTGTAGGTGATGTTCAAGGAGTACCATTCATGGACTGCATCACACATAGTAACCTCTGATGTAAAGGAGTTCCACAGTTCAGATCATGTACAATAGGTAGTGCCTCAAGTATCACTCCTAAAATAATTATTTTTAGATTAGGGCCCACTACGTCTGGATCTATTTCATCGTGACCCTCTTGGAACACGAAATTTTGGCAATATGGCGGAATATGTATACAAATTCCTAGAACATTATTCAAGAAAAATATATATGAATCTAAAAACACTAGAATAAACTGATCAAAAGTTCAAAAGTTCACTAATAAATAAATGCATCCCCATGTACCCAATTAGGAGGTTAGGTATAGTATGTCTTAATGTTTAAATTATACGGGTTGCAGTTGATAAAGGGTTATTAACACCTTGCCTCATCATATACCAGCAATAAAAGATTTTTTATTTTTTGTTCACATTTTTAGGTATCATTTTATTATAAACCTATATAATTTTCTAGTTAGAATGTCTTGAGATACGTAGTCAATCATGTCCCATACACCTAGTCGCTAAAAGAGAACCCCATATAATCTTAATTATCAATGTCTACAACAAGTCACATAATGTAACATGTAATGTTAAATGTCTTCACTCGGAAAACTACCCATTACTATCCATGAGGTCCCATACACCCCCGTAATTGAAACTGAGTGTCACTAAATCAAAGAAATTGTGTAAGAAAGTTATATTATAAACAAATCCCACTCAACAATTTCTATAAATATTGAAAAATTAATATACTAAAATTCTCCGATATGGATGGAATATGAATCGAATATTAATTCTAGGTAAATGTGATGATGCATGTAACAATTCCCCTAACCATAATGTCATTTTAACAAGGATGAAATAAATTATAAATCAGAATAATAATAATAACCAACAAAAATCATGTGTGTCACAGAACCATGAAAAGATATAAACTATAATAAGAAATATTAGAAAAAATTATAAGTTCAGAAACACTACATTTCCCTCAATCATGGGTAAAATATACCCAATAATATTTTATAACAGTGTTACCTGGAATACCTAATTTCAGATCTATTGTCATTTAATAGTAAAGTAATAAAAGAAACATCTAATAAAAATTTGTGATGTCCCAGAGGTAGGTTCCACACAATGGTTCTCCGAGCCTGGTTGGCCACATGGACTCAATTACATATCCCCAAATCCTCGAGGATGCTTACTAGTATTTATTTCATATAGTGTTTCTATAAGGAAACAATTAATTCATTATAAGAGTTTATGTCATCATTTTAATGAATTGATATATAAGTAATGGGATTAATGAAATTAAAAATAGGCCATAATAATAGTATGCCTGAAAAATAAAAAGCTAAAAAAATCGATAATCATATAGAAAAGATGATCATAAATGTATTGTATTTGTAAAACAAGAAATCATGGATCAAAAGAAGCATTGATAACATGAAATAAAAAATATTAAAAAAGAATCCAAAACAAATCCATTCATCTTGAGCTCTAGATCGATCATGTCACAACCCGACCCTACCGGTCTTGAGCCGCAACTACCTCAAGCCCGCCTCCATAGGCCAGGGGCTGGTGACCAGCGCCGACAGAAAAACAATCTCAGGGAGGACTTCCCCGAAGTACCTATACACACACACACACACACAACCGACTCGATGCAGAAGTGTAGAGGAAAAAAAGAAAACCACAAGACAAAAAGCTATAACCCAACCATAGTCATGCATCAACCACTAAATAGAGCAAGTAAAGTGATTAATGTACTGACAAGTAAACTGGACAGTAAAAAGGGAAAAACAGGCACCCAACCACAAAGGTTCCACAGCCTAGCAACACGTAAACAATAGAAAACAACTAGATAGATCTCCACCTGAAAACTCTGGCATGACCACGACACACTGTCTGAGCTCTTGTGACTTCTACGATCCTCCGTAGTCAAGATCGTCTTGATCGTCCTCTTCAAGGGAACACCAGGTGCGGGAAAAGCCCAAGCAGGGGTGAGTATAAAGATACTCAGTAGGATTCCCCGAAATCTAGAGGGAATAACAACGGAGGGACTAAGGAGGTGAGCAGTAGACATAATCATAACAGTAAAAGAGTACAATAAATATAGTGCAGCTCAACCCAACAAGAAGAAGGAATTAAACTCTTCCAAACACAAGGAGCTATAAACAGTGAAAAGATGAACTTCTCATTGAGTCTTCGCTACCTATAGTAGAAGAGTGGACTCATCCAACCAAGAGAAGATAAACACGAGAAGCATGTTACATACCTTGTGCGTCTTCGCTCCTCTTAGAAGAGTAGTAACTGAGCCCAAGGAGTGGGAACTGAGGTCAGGTGTATATGTATATATGCTCAAAAATTAACCCGAACGAGTGTGTAAGGGGATCACCATCTCCAAGACCAGCCCAGGAAGTGTCTCCAACTATTCTAGGGATATCCAGCACTAGACCCAAACGTCCCGCACGTCAACATAGGAGGTAAAAGTAAAAGGGGCTCAATCACTGCACCTCGATACTATCCTCTTTGGGCGGCACTGACTCACACTCACTGCTTTTAGGTCACGTCGCATGGACGTGTCTCGGTGGGTAAAGTGCCCCCCGACCTCGTATGTCCTAAGTTAACATCCAAGATCTCACATCGCTGATCTATACAACCAAGGATCCCGCTCCGATAGTCAAGGAGAAAATGTCACTAACTAGACTTGTAGAAAGGTCTGAGACTAAAAAAATCGTTGAGTAACCCACTGCCCAGCCCAACTGGAGGGTAAACCCCTTGAGGTCATCGGGTAACCCACTGGCCAACCCCGAAAGAGAGTAAACCATGATAGTTCAATAGGTAACCCACTTCCTAGCTCCGCTGGAAGGTAAACCCCTGATAGGTCAATCGATAACCCACTGCCCTGCTCTGCTAGAGGGTAAACCAAAAAGTCTTCAGGTAACCCACTTCCCAGCCCCACTGGAGGGTAAACCCTAGTAAGTGAATGGGGAACCCACTTCCCAGCACTTCTGGAGGGTAAAACCTGATAGTTCGATGAGTAACCCACTGCCCATCCCCACTAGAGGGTAAACCCTAATACGTCATTGGGTAACCCACTGCCCAGGTCAGCTGGAGGGTAAACCTAGAACTGGTCTGATAGCTCTACACTGCATGTGCTATCACTGGGGGTGACCAACATTGCTACTGCACGATGGTTCGGTGTGTGTCGAGGAAACCTCTATAAAACTCCCTTCCATGCTTCCACATTTAATAAGATCTCGAATGAGGCTCCACACGCCTTAAAATATCACACCACTGCAATCCTCATGGAAAACCATGCTAGATAGACTACTCATTTCCCTGGAACGGTCCCCTGATAGAAACGTTGTTCTCCATGGATTTAGGCCCACATGGTGTCTCCTGAGGCCCAATCTCGGTCCTAAAAGAGGTCAGGCAGACTACGCCATTGTGATGGCCTTGGAAAAACACATCAAATTGACTATTCATCCTCCCCGAACGGACGCCTGACGAAAACATCGGAAATGTTGCATGTCGCTTAAAATACGGCACGTAGGGCCCAAGTCTCAACTCTGACTTCAACGCCTGAAACCATACTGGAAATCGCCACCTCGACACCGGGGTCACAATGCTGCTGACAATGCTCAAATCGGACATCGGATGTGTCTGTGCCATCCAAAACAAGAACCCATAAAAAAAATGCAAATCCACTTAATGGTCGTGTCGCGCCACCGAGGCCCCCATCTCGAGAATTAAAACCCCCTAAACCATCTCAAAATGTTCTCCTCGATTCCAGGAACATGTTTCCACAGACTACATGTGAATCCGACGTCTGGACCACATTTTATAGGCGTTATAAATTTTTAAGGGAAAAAAATAGGTGGGCTGAGCCGGTTCGGCCGGCCCAGCCTCGCCCGGACTGGCTAAAGCCGGTCCGGCTTTATCTACATGGGACCCACATTTTTCGAGTCCCCGTCTCTCCAGCCGAGGTTCTAAAGACCCCGGGCTGCCGTATGTGCACCGACCAGCAAAAGCTGGTTGCCCGTGTCTCCGCACCTCACTGGCGCCCCCCTTCGCTGGTGCCCCCTGTTGCCTGGTCCCGCTCCCGCTCGCCCGCCGCGCGAAAGCCGCCTCGCCCGGACGCCCTGCTACCGAGCCGCCGAAGACTTCCCGGCCGACCGCACCACCACCTGGACCCCTACCGCACCACCGTTGGGCCTCGCCTCGCCGCCGCTGAGCCTTCTCGAACCGCCAGAAAAACACCCAAAAACTCTTGAAACTTCGTCGGATGATTGCGGTCACCTCGGAACTGAGATTTCAAATCTAAAATGTCCATCAGCAATATCAAGATATAAACTAAGAAAATATGGGATTCTATTGAAATTTAAACAGTGTTTCAAAATCATTAATTTAGATCGAAGATGATGAGGGAAATAGAAATAGAAATGAGAAGATCCTACCTCAGGGGCTTAGCCCATCGCTTCGCAACGATCCATCGGAGTCACAACCTTGGAGGGGGAGGAGATGGAGAGAATGATGTTGAAAGGAGAGTCCATCCACCAGATGAATGATAAAAATGGGAGAGATGACCTTAATTTATACAAAAGTAGAGAATTAAGTCAAATTTTTAGTTAATTCTTTTTAATCCTCCAACGGTAGGCCCGTTCCCGAACCCTTAGTGGTGTCGAGATTAAGCATCACCTACTATAAATGCCATGACCTGAGCATAATGGAGGTCTCAAAATTTTAATCCAAGATTCTGTTCAAATGTTATAAATTCAAAGCCCTAGGCTGCAAAATTACAAAAAGGCCCCTGGGGGTGTTTTTCAGAGTTGGCATGCGCCTGCGAAAATTTCACCTCTTCTAGGGTAAACGGAACACTCTGGACTCAACGATGTCCCATTTTTTCCAATCCGAGATACTTTTTAGGAGTAATTTTATTTATTTAGCACCTTTAGTTTGAACGTACATCAAATTTAATTCTGGCCACACCAGGGCTCGGAATCGCACGCCATATGAATGTCCTGCTTTGGAATAACATCGAGAAATATGCAATGTCTTATAGGTTCAAAATCCGGGTTCTAACATCATTAACTCCTTCAAATTTTTCATCCACAAAAAAAACTGAAAAAATAACTCAGGATACTGAGCCCGCATCTGGCTCTCCCATTCCCATGTTCTCTCCTGCACCCTCCTGTGCTTCCATAACACACAAACCAAAGGAATGGACCGTTCGCGCAGAGTACACTCATGTCGGTCCTCAATCTCCACCAGGTGCTCCGCAAAGGTGGCTCCATCCTCAATTTCCATCAATCCGTAGTTGATAACTTGTGTGGGGTCGTGCATGTATTTCCTCATCTTTGACATGTGAAAGACGTCGTGCACTCTCTCCAACTGTGGGGGTAGAGAAAGCCTGTAAGCGACCTCACCAACCCTGCGCATGATCTCAAATGGCCCGTTGAACCACAGGGACAACCTACCTCCCCAGCTGAACCTCTGCATTCCATGCCGTGGGGAGACTCTAAAAAAACATGGTCTCCCTGCTCAAACTCCAAAGGCCTGTGATGTTAGTCTCTATAAGACTTCTATCTTCTCTGAGCCGTCCTCACCCCCTCACGAATGACCTGCACCTTCTCCGTCGTCGCCTGCACCAACTCTGGGCCCACGAGGGAGGTCTCCCCAACCTCCGTCCATCACAACGGTGACCTGCAGGGTCTCCCGTATAGGGCCTCAAAAGGTTCCATGCCAATAGTAGAGTGGTAACTATTGTTTTACACAAAATCTTCCAAGGGTAGGTGATCCTCTCAGCTCTAGCCAAAGTCTAACATTCACACCCTAAGCATATCTTCCAATACCTAGATAGTGCGCTCAGTCTTCCCGTCAGTTTGGGGGTGAAAAGCTGTACTCATATGCAACTGCATCTTGAATACCTCCTGAAGGCCTCGCCATAATCGCAACGTAGACCACATGTCCCTGTCGAAGACGATCGTCGAGGGTACTCCATGAAGGTGGACGATCACCCAAACATATAACTTCCCCAGACTCTCCACTGAGCTTTTCTCCCTAATAGTAAGGAAGTGCGCTGACTTTGTGAGTCAGTCCACTATCACCCAAATAGAGTCGCGTCCCTTCACTGTACATGGATGCCCTATGACTAAGTCTGTAGATATGCCATCCCACTTCCACTTTGGGATATCTAGGGGATGCAACAACCCTATCAGAACCTGGTGCTCGGCCTTCACCTTCTAATAGGTAAGACACCAAGAAAAAAACTTGGATACAATCTGCTTCATGCCAGACCACTAAAACTACCGTTGAAGGTCTCTGTACATCTTCCCCACACTATGATGTATGACCATGGGAGAAGTGTGGAATTCCCACATCACCTCTTCTTTCATCTCAACCGGTACTATAGCTCGTCCCTTGAACATGATATCAAGATTCCCTCATTTATAATACCCATTGGGTGCATCTCTCGTCGACATCTGATGACATAGTATCTCACTGGCAACGTCCTCCAACTGCGACTCTCTCACACGCTCAAGGAGCTAAGGGTTCAGCATCATTAACTATAGAAAATATGTACCCTTCTGGTCCACTAAGGTCAGCAACAGGGAAGCCAACTGCTCCAAATCTTCCCCTGTGAGACGAGCCTGGGACTTCCTACTTAGGGAATATGCTACTATGTTTCCCTTCTTTAGAGTGTATACTATCTTGAAATCATAGTCCTATAAAAACTCCAACCATCGCCTCTACCTCAGATTCAAATCCCTTTAGGTAAAGACGTACTTGAGGCTCAGATGGTCTGAGTAAACCACGAAATGCTTATCCAGGAGGTAGTATCTCCATAACCTCAAATCAAAGATGAATTTTGGTATCTAGAAGTCATGAGTCACATAATTCTGTTCGTGGGGCCTCAACTGCATTGACCCATTTGCAATCACTAAATGTCGCTACATAAGCACGCACCCAATCCTAGCTCTTGATGTGTCACAATATACGACGAACTCTACTCCCTCCTCTAGTAGCCACAACACCGAAGCACGAGTCAGCCTCAGCCTCAACTCCTCAAAGGCCTTCTGGCACTGATCATTCCAGGTAAATGGTCGTCCCCTCCATGACAATGCGGTCAAAGGGGCAGCAATCCTGGAGAGAAGCCCTCCATGAATCTCCTCTAGTACCCTTCCAAACCAAGGCAACTCCACACCTTAGACACATTTGTGGGTGGCTCCCAAACAAGTAATGCTTATATCCTTGTGGGATCCACAGACAATCCATGTTCTGTAATGACGTGCCCCAAAAAGTGAACCTCATGAATCCAGAACTGGCACTTCAAGATCTTTCCGTATAGCTGGTGCTCTCGAAGTAAGTATAGGAACACCCTCAAATGCTATGTATGCTCCTCCTCTGTCACCTAGTAAATGAGTATGTCATCAATAAAGACAACCACAAAACGGTCCAAGTATGGCAGGAAAATCTAGTTCATCAAATCTATGAAGATAGCAAGGGCATTCGTCACGCCAAAGGGCATCACTAGAAACTCGTAGTTCCCATATCGACAATGGAAGGCCATCTTCGGGATATCAGCCTCACGAACGCGAAATTGGTGGTAGATAGATCAAAGATCGATCTTTGAGAACCTCTTAGCACATCACAACTGGTCAAAGAGGTCGTCCATCCTCGACAAAGGTTACCTGTTCTTTATCATGGCCTGATTCAAGCGACGATAATCTACGCAAAGTCATAGGATCCCATCTGCCTTCTTCACAAACAAGACCGGAGCTACCAAGGGGGACACACTAGGCCGGATGAATCCCTTATCACAAAGGTCATTCAAATGAAGTCGTAGCTCTCGAATCTCATTGGGTGCCATCTGATATGCTGCACAAGATATCAGAGCAGTCCCTGGCTAAAGGTCGATACATAACTCCATCTCTCACCGCAGAGGTTGTCCCAGAACATGCTCGGGAAAAACGTCAATGTAGTCCTCTAAAACGATAGTGATACAAGTTCCTATAGCATCCACTGCTCCAAGAGCCATGCTCCCCAGCTGATGAAAAAATGTTTTTGTTCTCCTACTACAGCACCCATCTTCTCTTCCAAGAGGTTTCGTTCACCAAAGATGGTGAACCTCGTCCCATCAGAATGCACGCATCTGACTTGTATGTGCCTATAGTAGATCTAGGCGTGAAACATGGAAAGCCAATCCATTCCCAAAATAACTTCGTAAGGTTCCATCGTGATGACCAGTAGGTCCCACCTGAAGCTCTCTCCCCCGAAAGACAGTACGCACTATCTACAAATAAAGGTCACGCACGAGGCACTTCCCTTAGGAACCTCGAGACTATGCTCATGCGCAAGCACCTCTATTGGGAGCTCTAACTTCCATACCAAAAGCAATGATATAAAGAATGGATGGCGCTTATGTCTCCTAGAACTAATGAAAGTGTGGAGTAAACACAAAGCGCACCTTGTACCATCTCATGCGCTGGAGGGTCTCAGACACCCATGGCCTGAAGCTGCCCACGGCCCCTACCGCCAGCTCCCTGAGCCTGGTGTGGGTCGCCTGGTGGTGGAGGTGGAAGGATCTCAAAACTTCATCCTCCACCTCTTGGTACTACCGCTCTGCCTGTGCCACCTCTCTGAGGACCATATGGTCCTCGCCTAGGTGACCCCTGGTCACAGCGCTGCCTCTGCCTCTATGGTGTGCCCGCTGCCTGCCACAGCTAATCTGTATGCCTGGTCGGGAAATCCCATGCTAGATGACCCCAACTGTCACAAGCGTAACACTGGCTCTCTCCCGTCTTCCCTAGTGCCCTACGACGCCACTAAGGTGTACGACCCTGGCCCAGGGTCTACTCATGGAAGGGCCTCCTCGGTTGAGGCCCAGCTCTCTGTCATCTTCCTAGTGAAGACTCCGCTCTAAAGCAGCCACTACTAGGTCCTGCCATCTGTCTCCCCTCGACCAAGAATCTCTTTGTCATAAGCGCCCACTACAGCACCCCGCGCATATTTGGCGATGCACAAGGGTATAGTGCTATCACAAATCTCTCTATGAAGACCCTGCTCAAACTTCCAAGCCTGGAAGTAGCTGTTGCGGATCATGTCCTGCGTGTAGCGTGTAATATCAGTGAACCAGGCCGAGTACTAGGACACGGACTTCCCCCCTACTTCTTCTCATGATGCTCCTGGATCCAAACGGAGGGTAAAAATGAGGGGGATTACTCCTCCTGGAAAAGCTGCTGGAAGCTATCACATGTGATGGACGACTCATCGTGGGTCTCCGTCACCATACCCCACCATCGCCTGGATGTCCCGAGGAAAAGACTGGTGGCTAGGGACACCATCTAGTCTTCTAGAGTATGTACCATCCTAAAGAGTCGTACCACAAACTCAAGACAGTCCTTCATCACTTGGGGATCCGGGTCCCCGTGGAACCTTGATGACATCTAATGCTGGAAGTCTTGTAGCTTTCTCAATCTACCAGCAACCTTGGCCTTAGCAGCCGGTACTAACTGGATATTTCCAGATAGCGGGGTTGCTGAAGCACTGGGCAGAATGGGATCACGTGAGGGTCCATGAACTGACGCCTCATCGCATGCCCAGTCGTCATTATGAACCGGAGAGGGTATCCTGGTTGGCTGCTATTGTGGATGCATCCTGAAAATTATCAAGGGATTCTATGATCAGATGAGAATATATAAATATAACAGTAATAACAATGGGGAGCTGGCTCAAACAAAGATAGTGAAAGATTCAGTCCAATATGATTCATGTTCCAAAGTTCCCTGCAACAAGTGTATTTGCATGTTGAGTTGACAAGTGGGTTATCAGGGTCCTGATGAATAGATATGTCAGCAGCCCGTACCATCACTGGACTCCCTGGCCAGAGAGCTGCTCTCAAGACACGTCAACATCATTGCCCTAAATCCCAAAAAATTCACTTTTAGGGACGTCTGAACAACATCTCGAGGAACGAACCACCTCTGATACCACTTTGTCATGACTAGACCCTACCGGTCCTGAGCCGCATCTACCTCAAGCCCACCTCCATAGGCCAGATGCTGGTGACCAGAGCCGAAGGCATAACAATCTCGGGGAAGCCTTCGCCTAAGTACATATACACATGCACTCACAACCCTATCGATGCATAAGTGTAGAGTAAAAAAAGAAAACCATAGGACAAATAGATATAACCCAACCATAGTCATGCATCAACCACGAAATATATCAGGTAAAGTGCTAAATGTACCGACAAGTAAACTGAACAGTAAAAAAGAAAAAACATGTGCCCAACCACAAAGGTGAAAACAACCCAGCAATAGGTAAACAAAAGGAAAAAACTCGATAGATCCCCACTTGAAAACATTGACAGGACCACAACACGTTGTTCGAGCTCTTGTGACCTCTATGCTCTTTCGTAGTCATGATCGACCTGTCCGTCGTCTGCAAGGGCAGGCCATGTGCATGAAAAGCCCAAGTAGGGGTGAGTATAAAGATACTCAATATGATGCCCCGAAACCTTAGGGGAGCATCAATGGAGGCACTAAAGAGGTGACAAGTAGAAAAAAGTAGAACAGTAAAAGAGTACAGTAAAGAGAGAGTAGCTCAACCCAACAAGAGGAAATAAGTAAACTCATCCAAACGCAAGGAGATAAGAATGGTGAGAAGATGAAATTCTCATCGAGTCTTCGCTACCTATAGTTCGATATTGGACTCGTCCAACCAAGAGGAGCTAAACATGGAAAGCACATGGCATACCCTTTTCGTTTTCTCCCCTCCTAGAAAGAGAGTTACTGAACCGAAGTAGTGGAAACTGAAGTCAGGTGTATATGTATATATGCTCAACAAGGAACCCGAACAAGTGTGTAAGGGGATCTCCATCTCCAAGATCAGCCCAGGAAGAGTCGCTAATTGTTCTATGGATATTCAACACTAGATCCCAAATGTCCCACATGTCAACCTAGGAGGTAAAAGTCAATGGGTCTCAATCACCACACCTCGATACTATCCACTATAGGCGGCACTGACTCGCCCACACGGCTTTTAGGTCACGTCGCAAGGACACGTCTCGGTGGGAAAAGCTCCCCTCGTACTCGTATTCCCTAAGGTCACATCTATGATGTCATATCGCTGATCCATTCAACCAAGGATCCCTCTCTGGTAGTCATGGAGAAAAATTCACTGGCTAGCCTCGTAGAAAGGTCATAGACTAAAATAAGTCGTCGGGTAACCCACTGCCCAGCCCACTTGGAGGGTAAATACCTAGATGTCATCAGGTAACCCACTACCCGGCCCCACTAGAGGGTAAACCCTAATAGTTCAATGGGTAAGCCACTGCCTAGATCTGCTGGAGGGAAACCCCTAAAATTTGTTGGGTAACGCACAACCCTACCCCGCTAGAGGGTAAACCCTAGTAAGTGAACCGGTAACCCACTGCCCATCCCGGCTAGAGAGTAAAACCTGATAGTTCGATGGGTAACCCACAGCCCAGGAATGCTGCAGGGTAAACCCTAATACATCATTGGGTAACCCACTGCCCAACCTAGCTGGAGGGTAAACTCGGAACTGGTCTGATAGCTCTGCACTGCCCGTGCTATCACTGGGGGGTCACCAACAACGCTACTACACAATGGTTCGAAGTTCGTCGAGGAAACCTCCGTCCAACAACCTTCCATTCTTCCACATTTAATTAGATCTTGAATGATTATCCGCACGCCCCAACATATAACACAACTGTAATCCTCATGGAAAACCACATGAGATAGACTACTCATTCACCTGGAACGTACCCTTGATAGAAAATTAGTTCGTTGCTACTTTAGGCTCGCACGATGTCTCATGGTGACCACTCTCGGTCCCAAAAGTGGTTGAAAGGACTACTCCATTATGATGGCCTCAAAAAAACACGTCAAATTGACTATTCATCTGCCCCGAATGGGAGCTTGACGAAAACATCGCAAATGATGCATGTCACTTAAAAGACATCCCGTATGGCCCACATCTCAACTCTGACTTAAATGCATGAAACCATACTAAAAATCACTTCTCCCACACTAGGGTGGAAATGCCGATGACAGTGCTACAATCAGATATCAGATGTGTTCAGTCCATCCAAAACAAGAACCCCAGGAAAAACATTAATCCACTTAATAGGCATGTCGCACCACCGAGGCCCCCGTCTTAGGAATTAAAACCCCTCAAACCATCTCAAAATGTTCTTCTAGATTCCAGGAACGTGTTTCCGTAGATGGAACATGAATCTGACACCTGGACTGCATTTTATTGGCATTTTAGATTTTTATTAGATGAAAAAAAATAGGTGGTCTAGGTCAGTTCGGCCGGCCCACCATGCGCCTGGACTGGCCTGCGATTCACCGCGCGGGCCACCCCAGCCTTGCCCGGACCGGCTTAATCTTGTCCGGCTTTATCTCCAAGGGACCCGCATATTGTGGGTCCCTGTCTCACCATCCGGGGTCTGAAGACCCCAGTCTTCCGTGTGCGCACCGACCGGCAGAAGCCGGTCGGCCTGGGCCTCTGCGCCTCGCTGGCACCCCCCTCCGCTAGCGCCCCCTGCTGCCCGGTCCGGCTCCCGCTCGCCCGTCGTGCCGACGCCGCCTCGCCCGGTTGCCCTGCTGCCGAGCCGTTGAAGACCACCTGACTAACCGCACCTCCTCCTGTACCCCCTCCGTGCAACCGTTGGTCCTCGTCACGCGGTCGTTGAACGTCGTCAGACCGCCGAAAAAACACCCAAAACTCCCAAAACATCACCGGATGATTGCGGCCACCTCGGAACTCTGATTTCAAATTGGAAAAGGGTAGTAGAAATCTCAATATATAAACTATGCAAATATGGAATTATCTTGAAATTTAAACATCATTTCGACATCATTAATTTAGATCGAAAATGATGCGGGAAATTGAAATTGAAATGAGAAGATCCTACCTCAGGGGATTAGCCTGTCTCTTCGCAATGATCCATCGGAGTCTCGACCTTTGAGGGGGAGGATATGTAGAGCTTGGTGTTTAGACTAGATTCCATCCACTAGAGGAATGAGAAAAATGGGAGAGGTGACCTTGGTTTAGAATTAAGTATAGAATTATGTGAAATTTTTAATTAATTCATTTTTATCCTCCAACGGTAGGCCCGTTATCGAACCCTCAGTAGGGTCATGATTAAGCCACCCATAGGGTAAAGGCCATTCTCTGAGTGCAATGGCGGTCTCAGAATTTTAATCTGAGGCTCTGTTCAGAAGTTATAAATTCAACGCTTGAGGCTGCTAAATTATGAAAATGCCCATAGGGGCGTTTTTCACAGTTCGACCATGCTCGCAAAAATTTCACCTCTCATAGGGTAAACGACATGCTCTAGACTCAATGGTGCCCTCATTTTTCCTATCTGAGCTTCCGTTTAGTATATATTCTATTTATTTAGCATGTAAAGTGTGAACCCAGGTCAAATTTAATTCAGGCCACACTGGGGATCAGAATCTCATGCCGTCTGAATGTTCTGATTTGGAATTACATCAAGAAATACGCAAAATCTTATAGGTTCAAAATACGAGATCTTAGATATCATATTCTACCTAGTTTTATCATAATGCAAGCACATAATCATGTGTCCAACCTGATATTTTTTCCATTGTCAACACCTATATACATGAAATTTTCCTAGGTTATAATGGATTACTAGATATGATTTGAGATAAATATTAGTATGCTACCATCAAAAATATCCATAACATCCAATCTATGTGATATATACTGAATCAATGCACCAAATTCACATATAAAAATAAATCAACCTAGTAACATAAATACCTAAGTACCTGCTTCATCATTAGTGGGTGTCTGAACACGTAACAACTTCATTAATTAATTATTTTATATATTATATAAGTATTTCATGAGAGATATAACCAGAATATACACACTGACATGATAAAAACTTTTAATGGTCATAGATATAACATAACATCATATAATGGTGATTTTGAAGGAAGGTATCCAAATAATTAACTATGGTATCCTAAACTCAAAGGTCGATCCAACTCAATAATAACTTATATCTTGTATATAAGGGGTATGTGTGTAATCCAAGGGGAATCTACCAAGGCATTTCAAAATAATAATTCTATATTTGTCCAAGGATCCAATCATAGGTCAAATAGGAGAGGAATGACTAGGGCTGATAGATTTAACCATGGAGACAAAATTCTCTACTTGTCCAGATGAAGCCAAGGAGTGTATCCAATGAATCCTAAAATTTTAATGATAAAGGTTGGTTATTACAATTTAATATTTTGCATCCTAATGTAGTCAATGATCATGTTCCATAGTGGGTTTCAACCATGGAAACTGACACCATTGAATCAAAAATCTGTCCATGAGTGCTTAAGGTATTCCCTCGAGATTCCAAGGTGAGATCGAATATAAACACTCCTTTGGAAATATCAAGGTCTATGAACAATAGGAACCTTATTATTTATTAATTTAATTAATTAGTCTATGTATCATTCATGACGTTCAATAAGTGATTAGGTCCATTAAATTTTATTTCATACATGTGAAATGGCTAGTGGGAAATGAAACGATATATTTTTATATATATGTTTTGAATCAATCCATTTGGTAAACTATGATACCTTTATATCATACATGGAAAGGGGTGCTACAGACACAATATAATTTTTTTAAATCATTAAAATAGACCAAGTCATATACCTAAAATAATTTCTAATTTCATTTAGTATTCATTTATTAGACTGAAACACCTAACTTATAAGTTTTGAGTAGTACTATAATGTAATATCCATTAATATTCCATTAAGATAAATAAAATAGATTCCATTATAAAATCCAAGTCAAATCACAGCTGAATGGTGGTACATATATCCCTATAAGGGTCACTAATGAATAAATATTGGAAAACCTGACATGGGATCGATAAACATTATTTTCTAACCTAAATTGACATCAATTAAATTTATTAAAAAAATTTAGAACACAAGAGTGATGATTATAATAAAATCACATAAATTCAATAGACATCACACATTGAAATCGACACGCACATGAGAACAAGTATTTTTATAATGATAAATCCTGAGAAGATAGTTAAATACCACCTACCATAGGCTATTAAGACTCTCCACATCAAATATCAGGCTTCTATTTTTTGTTGTATTGGAAGATATCTAATGAATTGATGAACATTCTAAAAATAGGGCATATGAAATGGAATCTAAATAGAATCATTAAAGGAATTAATAATGTTAAACACCTTTAAATGAATCACTATCTAATGAATTTTCACTCAACATGATGAAAAATGATCAAATCATAGTACAGATGGAGATCTGAGATAAAAATTTATAACTGGTATTCAATGGTGACAAAAGGGAAGAGGAAGAGGTGATATCCGATGAAATGAGAAAATAGAAAACAAAAAAAAAGGTTTCTGAAATTTATTAAAAGATAAAAGGTAATTTTTTACATAAACCTGAGTCTCACAGTTTGGCATCATGATTTTCCAAACCACGTGTCAACCATTCACCATCATCTTATACGTAGTGGAACACCACATGGTTCGGAATCCCTATTAGAGATGGTGTTCTCCATCCATGAAAAAACCTCATCTAAAATGTATACGCTTTTTCTAGGTCTACATCCCCTGGTGCATGGTTAGGGAAATTATTCCATCCCACATCACCCAACATTCTTTTCCCACATAGTTAGGATATTCTTTGTAATATGGGTCACATGGTTTCTACTAATGGTATAGCCTAGTGAATTTCACCACCTGTTGGAGTTCTGTGTTCCATCCATGCCCAGACACCCCCATAACCTTTATAAAATTACTAGGAATCCATATTAAGTCCAAAATAATGAATTAGAAAAACAAATTAAAAGGTTCACATCTATGTGGAAAAATAGGTTCTTAAATCATGGTTTGTCACCATTGTGGTACATCTAGTACTATATTTTTTCGACTCTTTTTAAGACACTAATTCTCCAATAAATTTTTTTCATACATATATTTATATTGATTATATATCATCGAGAAAGAATTGGATCTTATATTATACAATATACACTATCTATCCCATCCTAAAAATTCTATTGATATCTTCTATTATTTCTTAATAGTGTAAAAACATCCATCAACTTGTAGTTTATCAAAATATGTCTTGTATGTCCATTAATAAACAATATTAGATCATCTTATTCAACAAATTCATTGATCAGACGATGGTATTTAGTGTGAGAATATGCAATTATGTCTGTGTTCAATTTATTTCTTACAATCCTTTTATGTAAACTTCGTGTTCGATTCAATCTCTTAAATCATCATGGATCTAAATTTCAAATTGATATTATATAGAACCGTCTTTATGACACCCTTCTCACTTATTCTACATCATCTATCTACAATATATGTGATAAAGTGATCACATGAAATAATCCATGAACTGGTTTCTTCTTCTTATTCCACTATTTTCTTCTACATCTTTGATACCTAGTATTTATTCTTCCATGTTTAGTATCATGTTATCTTCTTAACAAATTATATCTTTTCCATTATTTTTTTCGTAGAGAGGGTAATATAAAGTTCACACTATTTCTCTTTCTTAATCACGTTGTTTTTTTATTCTCGATCACATAAAATATCTATATATTTTTATTTTATAAAATATTTATATTATTCAAATCTAATAATATCCTCCAACTAAATTTACTTCAATTATAACATAGTTTTCTTCCCACGATTAATGTATATTCACTTTTTTATTTAACATACTATCAACTATAAAGTTATTAGAATAAACTTTATAATTTTATTTTTCATTAGATAATTCAATGTCATTAATTCATCAAATAAATTGTCTTAGAGACATCCAAGGATTATTCATAATATATTTCAACAAATATTAAATGTAAATCAGTTTTTCTGGAGATAATAAAATATATAACATTAATAATTTTATGTGGATTGTTTCATCACATCACATGTTATTTTAAAGGATAGAAAAATCTTATAATTAAATAGATAATTTAAAGATATAAATTCATATTGTTCATATTTACCTCAGTTTTAATTATATTATCCACATTCATTATTCTATAAAAAAATATTTTTAGGTTTAAGACAGTCTAGATTAAGTTATTTATTAACCTAGATTTCCTCTCAACTTATTTCTTCCAACATTAATATTTATCTTCACTACATGAATATATAATTATAATTTTTTAGCAAAATTCATAGTTCATATTTGAGTTTTAATACACTAATTTTCATTCATAGAATTGTCATATTTAATTAAAAAATCTTAAAAAATGATGATATTTGAAAATTCATAATTGAAAATAATAGATTATTAGACCATATATTTTTGCATATTTATCAATCTTTAATCATATTCAAGAAAAAGTTCAATCATAACATGATAAAATGATAATGATATATTAATTATTATAGAGATGTGTAAGCATCATCTAATTTTTTTTAGAATAGAGTTATTCTGTAAATATCCTTCTTCATATATATTTTCACTATATATTAAACCAATAAAATTCCCTTCCGAACCTTATGAATTATATAGTTATTCTCAAATGTTGTCGTATTTTCATGTAAATTTTTATTCATTATGATATCTTATTTTAAACCCTAAAAAGCCTCAACAAAAAACATTACAATAAATTTATTATCTCTATAAAATACCATATAATATTTCTATTATACCTTATGATGTTCATAATAGATCCTTATGAAGTTCCTAACATTATCACTTTTTTGTATTTCTCATCATCAACATTATGATGATCATACATGAAACTTATTATCTTTTGTATGAACCAAATATAGTCACGTATCAAACATAATATGTTCTTGAATTCCCCATTTTTTAATGCTGAGATAACCATACCAAGTCTATGTACCATATGAAGTACGACAAACAACTATACAAATTCAATCAACCATACAAAATATTCTTTTTTTAATTTCTAAACTTATTCCCAAGGAAAAGACATAATGATTTTCTAATATAACGTACAAATATTTCTGAATATAGACAATTTTTTAGTGAGAATAAGAATTTAAAAAATAAATTTAATAAATTAAAACAACTAAATGTCAAATATGGGAATTATTAATCCATTAAAATTACTTATAAGAACATTAAGTAATTGGAAGTGTTTTTAAAATATTTCTAAAAATATTCAGATAGTTTATGGGGTCTTTTTAATTATATAAATATTCAAATCATAGTATTTCAAAATATTTCTAGTACCTCAATATTCCAAATTCAATATAAATTATTCTATCCTTCATCCAAGTAATTATATTCACTCTATAAAACAAATACCATTCTAGTTACCACCAAAATCATTTCTCCACAACATTGTCTAGATTTTCATTAATATGTTGAACATCTATTAATATATTTTGTAATAAATAAATATATTCTATTTAACAAATATTCACAACCATAATTAAATTCTGGTTCTGAAATCATTATAAATTATTTTATAAATTATTTTTCACCTATCTTATGTATATGTTATTAGACTTCATAAAATTCAACTAAAAAATCATATAGTTCTGATACTTCTATCATGACTATCTTCGGCTAGATATTCAAGTATATCATCTCGTAAAATGTAATTATCCAAACAATTATTTGAATCATCTTCATGTTCTTTACTGGAATCATCTTCTCCTCATTACTCATTGGATTATATTTAAAATATTATCACATTTTGATATCATTAACTATTTGATGTCACCCTTTCATGAGAAAAATGACTTGAGAAAAATGAAGGTAGTTTTTTATGATCAAATTGTAGCATCATATATTTTGTTGTTGTCCCACACATAACATCACATGCATGTATGGATGAAATATTTCATTGATTTGATTTCTATTATTTACCTTTCAGGATTCTTTTATTCAAAAACATGTATTTTTCTAAAACTTTGTTATCTTACAATTAGAAAATAATCAGGGGAAACCACACATATATCATACAACATGCTCTAATATTTTCACACCAAACTGAGTGAACCATATGTGCATGTTCTTAAGGGAGTATGTGATGAACTACATAGTATGGAAAACCCTAAGTCCAAATAGAATGGTCTTCATTTAAAATAAAAAATATGAATTTATATTTTTTCCACATTTTATTTAATATCATTAAACCTTTGTTTTTTATCCTATTTAACAATATTCCAACCATGTTAAATCCATCCCCTACATTCATCCATAGAAAATTTTTTGGCCATATTTCAACTAGTTTAATCAAGAATCAATCTTGTATGCGTCCCCTCCTCCTTAATATGGATTGTTTGTCATCTTTCTCTTATATTTGTCTCTACAATATGCACTTGGTTTCCAAGGGATTTTTATTTCCAATTAGTATAGATTTATTTGGTATTTATAGTTTTTCCTTGATCCTCCGGGTTCCCTCTAAACATCTTATAAGGTTTTACATCATAGGTGTAGTATTCAGATTGGTGGAAGGTAATTAGAATCATAATAAAATATTAATTATGTTAAAATAAATCATTATAGTATTTTTAAATCCTTTATTAATAAATTAAATGCTTTATATGATGATTTATATTGTTCATTATATACATCATGAGAGTTGTTAAAATAATTGACATGATTTGGATAAATGAAATTGTTTTTAAGGAATTTATTATTTTGAAAAGGGGAATTAACATGTGTTGTAATGATGGAAAACCTCTTTATATAAAATGTGGTAACATTGAAATTCATAATAAACATGATAGTTCATCTATCTATGGTGGTACATTATTATCGATTTTTGAATTATTCCACAAAACTATATATAGCATACCTCGATGAAGGGAATGATATTGTGGTCGTGAAACACCACACCACTTGGAAAAGGATAACACCCCTCAAAGGCTGGTTGTATTTGTTTTAATGGGATGGAATATACTATAATCCTAGTATAAGGAATGGAATCCTTAGTTGTTTTTGAGTACAAATGGTTCCTCGCCAGTTCATAAATTGATATAGGGACCAAGAGTTTCTATAAACTTATGTGACATTTGGATTAATGATGTTGATAGTTTTTTGTATTTTTCATAACTTTTTAGGAAATAATTTATTCTAAATAAACATCCCAACCTCTTACTCTATATTTTTACAATAAAAGTAAAATTCTTTACTTTCAGAAGATTTATTCCTGGTTACCATATTTGAATATAATTATCAACGGCCACACATGGAATACATTGTGGGGTCCTACTAGTATTGTGTTCCTAAAACCCTACACATAACCCATGAGTCTATATAGGTATTATTTTTTCAGATCCGGGTAACCGTATGGAATCTTATGATAATATTAGGTACTCATATTATTGGACCTCATATTGGTGGAAGATACCTGATGGGGATATAGAACTTTTGTCACATTGAGAGGAGTATCCATTTTTGTTAATTTTGGATAGACATTGTGATTAATTTTCTATCTCAAACACAACATCCATATCAAGTCCTTTTGTATTTATGAACATTCTTGTGACCCTTTTTGGTTTACATTGTAGATAATAATTATATATTTTTTAAAATTTATATCATATTTATTTTGGTTATTTTATTTTAATATGGAATTTACATGAATTATTTAATTTTTATATTATAATTTTAGAATGAATTTACATTTTATGAAAATTCCATGTTGAGTTTATTACATGAATACATTTTTAGTTTCTATTGAGGGAAACTTTTCTGAAGGAATATTTTTTGATGCCCATGAACTAGATTCCATATTATTGGGATTTTAAATGCCCTTTTCCCATTTAAAAATCAAACTTGGGTACCCATTTCATGGGTATCTTGTGTTGGATTAGGAATATATATTAGAAGAGAAAACTTTTTTTGTTTCAATATTATTTGAGAAGTTAGTAATATAATATCTAGGTTGATGGAAGATCAAGTAAGTGGTGTGAAGGCGGAGTATAAAAAATCCTTAGTGTATTACAATAAGTTATCCAGTTATACTAGGAATGATGTTTGGGTTCCTATATCTATAATTATTTCAAGAGGGGTAGGGTGAATGGGATAAAGACCATGAATTCACACATAGATTCATGGAATATTGTTTTTTACAATATTTCCATTGTTTATGATATTTTAGGAAATTTGATTAAATATTAATATTATGGATTGACAATTTATTTTTTATATTAATGTTGTTCACTATTTTATTTATTTCATGGAACATCATCCCCCTCAAAGATGTCCTAAAAATCCTTTAAAGGATGTTTTACGTAACATCACATAAGAACCATCATTTGTTTATCAGAACATTATGAATGTAGTTTTATATGGTATTTGGATTTAAGGACCGATGAAATAGTTTAATCACTATCTCATATAAAATATCAAAATTTGTTCTGGATGATGATATATTTTTAGAGTTATTCAAGAATAATCCACCATCCATCCATGTAAAAAATTATCTAATAGAAATAAGAGAAATATGAGGAAATATAGTGAGGATTTTATAGTTCACTAATACTCAATCTTCAATCAAGGTGATGTGAGAAAAATTTCATTCTTAAATTACCTAGTCAAGGATTTGTGGAAGTGGATTATTTGAAAAAAGTATCACGATAACCTCATATTTTAGGATTTTAAAGACGTATTCACCATGTACTTTTGTCCATACATGATATTGTTATCCAAGGCATTAAAAAAAATTTCTCTCAAATATGGTGAAAAAATGAAATAGTTTTATAACCGATATTTTGAGCTTGTATATTTTTTGGTAATGGTTTTATAAAATGAAAAACTAAATACTAAGTGTTTTGTAAGGGGTATTTAGATTGAAATTAAATCTCAGGACATCATCTTGAGGCTCCCTATAGGTAATAAGTTTGTATACTAGACACTGATGTTTGACATTGATAAGGAATTGATGATATGTATAACATGTAAACCTCATATGTCATTTGGGAGTATTTACAATACTTCATTTGTGAATTACAAGCATGATGAGATGATAATATTGGATTGATGTTTATCCTAAAAGCTATATCAGTTTTTAGCATCAGCAGGTTTGGGTGGGGGGTATTTTTTTATGTCCTAACCATTTCTAGATATATCTACTACTTTATTTTAGGTAATATTATTCAATTTTTTGTTATATATTGGATGAATTTTTTTTATTGTTTTTAGGAAAATTTTAAGGAATATGGAATCCAATGAGTTTGTGCACAATAGTCATGTTGTAAGAGAAAATAGTGTGTTTTTACCTAGGAAATCACACACCCTAATATGGAGAGACATGTGGTAATGAATGAAAAGATCACGGTTTTGACAAACCGTATGGAATATATCCTAAACCATGCGCACTAAATATAGGGTATATGAATTATTATCACATTTTATTTTAAAATGTCTGCCACATAAGAGGAACCATGGAACCCCTAATGGGAAGTGCAGAGTTAAATTGCACAACATGGAATATTATGCATCACCCCCCAAGAAACCACGCACATGAGATTCTAATACCCCGAAATTGTATTTAAAATTATTAGTCCCTCATGTATTTTGATCATATCACAAATTTTTAGCCTAAAAAAATTTTGATCATTTTTTTGTGTTCCAACAGGGGATTCCTTGTCTCTTGGAACACATTTCATGGTGAATCGACGGTCCGATTGAAGTATTATATATTCTTTTGTATGATATTTCTTCCTTGTTTAGTTTACCCTCTCTATCTCCTATATTTTCCAATGAAGTGGTGTGATTCTTATATTTTTATATTTGTTTTATATCTAGGTTTGGATGGATATTGTTCCTTTTTAGCTTGATATTAGGAATCAGCCCTAAATCCCATGGTCTATTGTGATTTTGATCATTCCGTATCAAATTTATAATTTTGGATCTGAAAAAGTTCTTCAATGTCCTTGAGTTTGGTGGTATATTTTTAAATTTTGATAACCATAATTATAATTTCATGTATGAAAATTTTGAATTTCAATACCCACATTATGGAATTTTATTTTAAAATTAATTTATTAATTAAATTCCCATATGATTATGAAATTGGGTAATAATGTGATTAATGAATTGATTGATTAATGGTATTATGAAATTCCTCGTGACCTATGGGGTGTGATGATATTATTGTAATGATTTAGTATCAATTATGCATGTTGATAAATGACCATATTAAATAGGATGAATAATGAATTATGGAAATAATTGATATATGGGTTGAGATTTTTGAGTCGTTAGATATGATGTTCTTGACTATGTTTTGAGATAAGGATTACTGCTCCAAATACACATGGGGTTCCAGACTGCCTCTCTAGTCCCCCAATATTTATATACATTGCATGTGATTATTGATTTGTTTGACATCGACTGCTACTTGAAATACCCATGAGGTTCTAGAATGCAGTTCTAGGCCCCCATTTTATGAATGTGGCATATGAAATAAATTATTTATAAAAACACATGATAGAATTAAATGTGAAATCCTTCATTGGATAATTTAAAATCCATCATGGGATAAGGAAGGTATTGTTGGTTCTAGTGTCATAATAAACCGAAGAATTTATGTTGTTAGTTAAAAAAATAATTTCCTGCAATTTTTTTACTTTATTAGTTCAATTATTTTTTTATAAAATCGAATACATTTTTATACATTGGATATTGTTTTATACATGATTTTTTGCGTCCTATTATGTTTTATGGACCTAATACATGGTAGTCCTAACCGGTACCCTATTAGGATTCATTATTGCATTAAGGAAAATGGGATAAGACCTATGTCTGATCTTCGAATAGTGATGGAGCAAGGATAAGGGAGCTGGATAGGATGTTTGGACCAACATTTTTGTTTTTTAGTGTGTATTTTTTTTAGTATCATTTAACACATGGAACACATATGGATTTTCAAGTCTATCCCTTCGGTTTTATATTTTTATTATGTTTTTGGATAATCATGGGGTGTTGTTATTTATTTTTATGGAATTATTCTTGTTTTAGTTGTTATGATTTGGTAATTTTTTGTTTGTTTCCTTTGTTGAGTTAATTTGATAAAGAGGGTATAGTTTCCCCAAGATATATGTTAGACCCTTGCTTCTTTTCTATAGAAACTGGATTATAGAGAGGCGTTCATGAGGTTATATAATCAATAGACTCATGTCAGTTGTTTTTTTCACCAGGTATGATATGTTACAATGTGGTATCAAATAATATTTCTTTTATTATTAAATTTTATTAATATTTTGAAATGATATATGGGAGAATGTGATGACTTGGGCCTTGGTCATTAGCTCATGCATGGGAGTTTCCAACTAATGTATGGGGTAAAATCCGTGTACCCATGGCAGGATTGATGTTAATGATGTTTTTTATTATGGATGAATGTTTTCTAACCTTGTGTGATGATGTCGTTGTGTGATGTTTATTTTAGTTGCTAAAATTAAATGCTTTATATTATTTGAGTAATATATAAGAAAATTTTTACGTAATGAAATTGAAAATTGTAAATGATTATAAATATAGTAAATTTAAATGTATAAATGTATCTAATGAGAAGACATGAACAAGGGAAATTTTTACACTATGTTATCTAGGACCCACGTGAGTGATGGTTGGTTATTGTGTCAGTGCCTCATCCTTGATCATGTTTCGTTGAATGCATTATCAATTTTAAAGTATTTATTTCACACCCTCCAGTAGAAATGTGTTAACAATGAGTTTTGTATCCTAAGAGGTGTGTTTATGATTATTATGATATACCTCATTGGCTACTCATGTTTTGGGGAATACAAGATGAAATAGCTAGAAATGTACCTCATGTCATGGAATGACAGACTCCATTTATTTCGATTGATGAATATATAGAGGAGTAAAATGTGAATATTTCATGATTTTTGGAGTTTATGGAATGAGTCCCCAAGAGTGATGTGTGGAGTATGTCTCAGTTGACATGGAAAATCCTATTCTAGCACCCTATAAAATTCAATAGAGAGTATGGACATGTAGAAGCTATGTTATAGATTGAGTATACCAAGATAAACCTTGACCATATAGAGTCTCATATTGAATGTATTGTCAATATTCAAGATTGTATGTTTTGTGGTCATGAAAAGGATTAGTGTAAAAATCAGAAACACAATGATCACCTGGATAATATGGCGATGAATGAATTATAGCAGAAGTTTCTAGAACACTTTTACAATATGATTCTCATGAAGGAGAGGGAAGCTGAGTATATGTGGTCAACCTAGGGGAGTATTTCAGTGATGGAGTACGTTAGTTACTTCAATAATTTATAGTGCATTACCTCAACATTAATAATAGACGTGAATAAAATGGAAAATCATTTCTAGGATGGTTTGAAAATTGATATAATATGACATGATATCATCATTCAAATAATGTTTTTTTATGATGTCATGCATTGGGATGTAATTTATGTATAGAACCTGAATATTGATTCTAGTGTATTTTTGGTGGAATCTACTAGATTAATAGGTTGTAAGTATTCATAGAGAAGGAATCCTAATTATTATAATTTTATCTAGGGAAACAATAAATAGAGTGAAGAGGGAGAATGACCATTTACTATGTGAAGAAAACAAATGTGTGTCGTGTTTTAGGTGATATTCATAGTTAGTTTCTAGAAACACAAGTGGATTTCTAATCTTAAGGCATTATTTATCACTTTTATAGGATTTTTATAAATACTCAAACAATGGAAAATTAAGGTGGACTGAGTAAGAGTCATTTTACTGGTAGGGGGCCTCAACCACATATCAGTCATGTAGTTGGAGTTCCTATAGTCATGTATCACAATGAAGTTGACTTTGTACATCATAGAAAGTGTTAATGTATTAATATAGTAGTTAATATCAAAAAAATATTACTGTAGGATTGGGAAGAGGGGTTGGAATGTTTTATTCATTTCAACCTACACATGTGGATAGGGAGGATTATCTATTGATTTTTAGAGTTACTGTTCTTGGAAATTCTATACATACTAATTCTTATTTGATACAATAGACTCCAATTCTTTTATAAGCTCTCATCAAGTGATTGGTTTGAGTATAATAGTAGTATTTGTGTGTGGGATTATGATGATCGAAACACCATTGGGAGTAAATTTGTGGGACATCTATTTATTCAAGGGGTGTTCTATTGAATTTGGGATATATCAATTCATTTAGAAAATGTAATAACATGACAAGTTTGGATTTTACCTGATTTTGGGTATGGATCGATAGGTATAATATGGTGACCTTAATAATTGATACCAAAGGATAGTGACATATACATATCCTAAGGGATATAATTATTTTCATCATGGGGAGTGGGATATTTTGGTAGGATTTGTACATCAAATACATCAGTAATAAGGGGAGCTTACTACACAAGTTAAAATTATTTTTTTGGATTATGGGGCTGTGAAATGTTGTTCCTTTCTACCTATAGTGGACCAGTTTTATGATATATTCCGCAATAACATCTTAGTAATATCACCACAGAGATATATTTATTTTAATGTCGATATCATTAATTGATATTATTTATTATTTATTCCACCAAATAGAATGATAGTAAGAGAGCTTATGAACCCCCAAGAATCAACTTGAATAGTTGATTAACAAAGGATTTATATATCTGTCTATGCGACTTTGTTATCATCCAGACTTATTTATATGAATATATATGAATTCTTTTATTTATGTTTTGAATACCAGATATTGAACCAGATGACCACAAAGAAATGATATTCCCTTCATTGTATCAATGATCACATTGAATGGTTGAAAGGAGGGGGTTTTTTCAAATATTTACTTGTATTCTGGGTATCATCAGTTTAGAGTTAGACCTTATGAATTACCAAATTCAACTTTCTGAGGAATGTATGTCCTATATAATTATGTTATGATGTAATAAGGTGTGAATAATTCTATGGTCGTTTTTATGGCCATGATGAACTGAATCATCCACCTGTACCTGGTTTATTATGTTGTTGTTTTTGTGGATCAAATGTAGACATACATCATGATTCATAATGTTCATGAAAATAATCTTGATATCTTCCTACTTAAACTAAAATAGCATTATATATATGTAAATATTTATAAATTTCAATTATGAATCAACGGGGGTATGAATATTTGGTCACATCATCTTGTATGAACATCTGTAATTGGACCCAATTAATTTATAAGAAATGGTTTCTTGGGAGAAACCCAAGAATGTTTTTGATATATCATGCATTATGGGTTTGGTAGGTTATTATGAAACATTCATCCTTGAATTTTCCAACTTGTTAGGTTAAAATTCATTCTAAACCAAGAAAGGGGTTGTGTTTGAATAATTGCAGCATGATTGAAATCCTTCTAAGTGTTGAGTAAGAATTTGACTACTACACCGATCATGATCTAACCTAAGTAGGGTGAGGAGTAAGTAGTGTTTTGTGAAGCATATTGGATAAGAAAAAGATTTGTGTTACACCCGAACATCTAACTTTGGACTTTAGTAATGAGTTTAATTTTTTTATATGTTTATCTATATTTGGAATTGTTTTGTCGAGGTGTGGGTTGGGCCCAAATTAAGTTTTTTTACTATTTCTGATAAGATAACATTTTGATACGAAATTTTTTGGAACATATGAAGGGAACATGAAAATATGTGGGGCTTTTCTAGATCACCATGCGCTCTGCCTCGTATGCATGTAGTTTATTAATTTATATAATGAATAAAAAATCAATGAAAAAGAAAATTAAAATTTTTTAGAACTGATTTAATAACTATAATAAATATATTAAGATCATTATTATAATTATTATTTTAATAAATATTCTAATTATTCTTAATATTAATTTTTTAACATAGTTATGAATCTATTATCATAGTTATATTACTAATCGTGTTCCAATATTAAAATATGTTTATTTTTATTATTATTATTTTCACGTTAAGTCCACCTTAATTTTTTTTCATTTTTTATTTTGTTTTCCTCATATTTATTCTTTTCTTTTTTTCATTCACTATTTTTTCTATTTTCTTTTTATTTTCTCTATTTTATTTTTTAATTATCTCCTCTATTACTTCCCCTTCTCTCTCCCATCACATGCTGGTTTCCCTCTCCCATATCCCTAAGCACCAGCCCTTCCCCCTCCTACTCCTTCTTGTCGGACCTCCCCCCCCTCGGGACCACTTTGCTACCCCTATTACTATCACGGACAACTGCATCTCCCTTCTCTTTATTTTAACAGGCCACATGCTACCATGTCCCCCTCGCAAAGAAGCTAATGTGCCTATCTTCTCCAATCATTTTTTATGTGTGGAGCACCACCAACTGCTTCCCCTAGCTCAGTTAGCATCCCTCACTATCGTTGCAGGTGAATTAAACATTTTTGGGAGTTCTCATCCATTGGTAGATTATCAGGTTTGAATTTAGTGTGGTGTTTAATCCATTTTTGATGCATCCAGTCCAAATTTTAAGTTTTATGGTCTTTTTTTGCTTGAGATGTGGTTGGCGTGCGGTGGGTTTTAAGCACCATGTTTGAGAAGTTTTATACATGCCGATTAGTGGTTCCATGTATAATATTTTTTGATTAATTAATTATCTTGTTTTATTAATTTAATATGATATTACATTAACCACTTTTGTGAGAAATCAGTTTTTATGAGAATTTAATAAGAGTTGAATTTTTTTATCTTCAAAGTGTAATGGGAAGTGCATTTTAGTAGAATCACTTATTATGTCATTTGATTGAGTTATCTATGTTGTGAAATTAGTATATTTAATTTATCAGGAGATGAAAATTGTGTTATAATGGGGTTTCGATGTCCATTTTGTTATAAAAAATGTTTTTCGTGGGTATTTTTTTTGTAAAAATCATGCGACTTCCCTTGGAATTGTTTTATAGAATTTATTAATGGATTTTTAAATGATCTTGAAGGTGCAGTTTGGTTTTTCAAACTATTTTGGGGGGTGCATATTTCTAAAATGGGAATAATGTGTTTGTATGTGGTGACATGTGGAAGGTGATGATTTTATTGGTAAATAAAATGTGACGGTGATGTTATGTGGCATGTATAATTTAATTGATCATAAAATGGGAATCCTGGGTATAAGGTGAAAAAACTAGGACAAGTGTGATGGTAACATAGATGCGACATCAACCTGGTTTCACATTGTTGGATAGAAAAATACAACACTAACTAAATTTTTGGATTTCTATTGGAGACCACTAGGTTATGGGTGTGTTCCTTTCTAGTGGATCGTGCAAGAGAACGCATATTTTTGTGATTGCCACACCACTTTTCACCAAGAGATGATGTTCAATTGTCCTACTTCTTGCTAGTATATAGTAGGATTCTCCCATGTTTTTTCTGCTTTAAAACATTTAAATCACTATTGACACATGTAGTGACATTAGCATTACCATAAAATAATCTATGTGTTTATTTTAATTTATGTTATTATCAATGAAGTTTTTAGCTTTACAACTATTTCATTGAAATTGTTTACATATTTATATCTTTTCATCTATTAAATCAACCAATATTTTTAACATTAAATTTTTATTTGTGGAATATTTTCATAGTGGAATATTATTTGGCAATAGATAACACCATACATATTCACTTGGGTGTAAGTATGTTTTGTTATATCTGATGCAGCTAAAGGTGTGGATTTTTGGAGTTTGGGATCAGGTTGTTAGCAGACTTATTTGAATAGCATTGTGAAAATGGATTCAGGGTGGTTTCCTCTTTCCCAGTGGAAGGTTTTCAGTTGTTTTTAGTTCACCCTACCAAGTGGTACATATTATTTTGTTCTGAGTTTAAATATGAAACTCAGATGCTAGTTTTCAGATAAAGTCATTATTGGTTATTACCTCCTACATTGGTTAATTTTTCTATGCTAGGTGGTATTATTTAGGTTTTTTATTTGGGTAAATCATTCCCAAATTATAATATGATACCCTGGAACTTGTGCATCCTATGGGGATTAGGAACCCCATTCAGGCCATGCAGCAGATTGGGTTGGGTATCAGTTAGATGATGACTAGATTTGTATCGTGAAAAAAATGTCTCACACTAGGTTAGATCTTTGGGTCTTTTTATGTGGGATGATTCTAGTTAGACACGATCTTTGGTTATTGGGGATCAGATTTCTGGTTGTGAGTAGGGTGATTCAAAAACACACCACATGATTGACCTTGAGTTTCCATGGGATGTCGGGATTCTTGTTTGACTTATCCTATAGGTTTTAAGTGTAGGATATAGAGTGTGCATAGACATTGGGTGGGGATGAAATGGTTTGTTCATGATGTTTCCTTTTCATGTTTTTTTTATTGATGATTATTTTCCATTATAAAATTTTATTATTCAATAGACATTTTGAATTAATGATGTCTTTTTGTGACTATTTCTTCTTAAGACATCATGCCTTTCCAAAGAGCCCACACACACGAATAAGAGGAATCCATAAGGTGTTCACCCTCACCTCTTGATCATATATTTGTGAAAGAATTATTCTTGGTTTCTCTAACTCTTAGATGAGGAGAGGCTCCTTCTCCTACTCCTTCTCCAATTAGAGAAGAGGATTCTGGTCCAAAAAAGGACCATGCCCTATAATTTATCAGGAACAAACCCCGTTCATTCTGAGGTAGCATAAATACAATGTAAGTGGATGAATTTCTAGTGAATATAGACCGCATGTTTTAATTCATGGAATATCTTAAATAGGTTATAGTGAAATGTACTTCATTCCAGCAAAAATATCCCAATTGAATGTGGTGGGACTCTATGGTCGAAACTGGGAAATATGAGAAGATGGTATAGAAGGACATCGTGGAAGTATTTAATGGACAATACTGCCCTGATGTCGTGGTGTATGCAAGATCCAATGAATTTGTGGATCTTGTTCAGGAGGACTAGTCAGGGATGGTGTCTAAAAACTACTCTACTGAGATAGTCTAGTATGCCCACCTGAAATAGTCTCTATTGAATAGATGAAGGCTATGAGGATTGAAAAGGGGTCATTACTAGATATCTACTCTCAGGTATTCTTGTTCAAGATGAATTCATATGGTGAGGTGGTTGACCGATCTTTTTTGGGAGAGATTGAATTAAATGGAAGGTCTAGTTCCTCTAGGGATATGTCGGGGATTGGAAGTGGAAGTTCATCTGAGAAGAAGAGGATGCTTGATGAGAAAGGGATGAAGAGTGGTGGAAGCTCAAGCCATCCTCCCAGGCAGACTTCATATTGGGCTTTTTGTGGAGTGTTTGTGTTTTTTCATCATTGCGGGAAGGAATGACACATCCATACATTATGTTCCTCCTATCCCATGGCTTGATATCAATGTGGAGTTATGGGACACATGCAGTGATTTTGCAGGGTCACACACCCCTATCTGAGTGGGGAAGGATCTGTGGAATCGTGGTGTGATTCAGTCTAGTTTAAGCTAACTAGGATGAGTAAATCTTAGTTTTGTGGTCATGGCAACATGACTAGATAATATTTTGGGAAAATCCAGATCAAGGCAGAGATATAGGCGAGTGGTCGTTCTTAGGTAGGGTCCAGGTATCCACATGATGTGGATTAGGCACTTGCTTGATCTAACACAAGACCATCAACTATTCGATGCACCATGGTGATAGCTTCTTCTATAGCTATAGTTTTAATTGATATGGGTTCTCAGTTTCCTTTATATCTGATCATCTAGTGAATCTATTGAACGTACAAAAAAACTATTATATCTTGTTGTGTATCTGGTAAAAAAATTGGGGAAAAAGAAGGAGGAAGTCCTTAGGTGACTGTTTTGTGAGATTTCTGTTTCAAGATTTGGGATGGACTAAGATTTCATTGACCTGGTTATCAACCTATTTAGTGTGATCCTTGCATAAACAAGATAGTGCACTTCCAATAGCTTATTGATTGGTTTCAATGATGGGTTTGTTTTATGGCACCTGATGGGTGTCCTCATGTATTTCATGGGGAATGGGATCCTCAGTCAGATCACAAGGGACCTCCACATAAAGAGTTGGGAAATCTATTTTATCAATTATCATTGCTCATGAAGGAGGAAAATGGCATTGTTCCTCAAGTTTTATTACCTCATGTAGTGGATGAATTTCATGAGGTACCTCTAGATAATTTTCTGGATTATCCCTAGAGCGAGACGTGGAGGTCTCAATTGAGTTGGAACAAGACGAACAACATATATCCCATCCCTCATATTGTATGAACCTTATTAAATTGAGGTAATTAATGATATAGAAGGATGATTTTGATTCTAAAGGATTAATTTGACTAAACATCTCTCCATGGACTGCCCCAATCTTATTCACGAAGAAGTTATGAGGATCTCTCTGGTTATTCATCGATTACAGTAAGCCGAATAACGTAACCATAAAAAAATACTATTTTCCAAGGATTTAAGACATTTTCGACCAGATTGATGTCTATAATGTGGATCTATATAATGTACTTTTAATGGGTTATCACCAACTTATGGGGAGATAATCAGATGTTATTAAGATTTTATCCTAAAGTAGGTATGACCAATTCGAGTATATAGTCATGCCTTTTGGATTGAAAAATGCTCTGGTAGTATTTATGGCACTCATGAATAGGGTGTTCTACCAGTATATCAAATCTTTTATCATGGTGTTTGTGCATGACATCCTAGTTCACTATGGATCTTAGGAATAAAATGATAATTTTTTGTGTCTCATGTTTTGGCATAATGCGGTATCATCGCCTTTATGTGAATCTTTCAAAATGCACATTTTGGATCTGGGAGGTGGTCCTTCTTGGTCATGTTATTTTAGATCATGTTTTTTTAGTGGACCATGGGAAGATCAATGTATTCATGTCATGGGAATAACTAAAATATGAGTTTGAGATCAGTAGTTTTTGTGGTCTTTTAGGTTATTACATGAATTTTTTGGGGATTTCTCACAGATTTCTTCCTTTATGACCACCCACACCTAAAGGGGGTGATGATTGGAATGTATTCTAGACTGCCATGAAACATTTTAGGTTTTGATACAATAGTTTAATACTACACCATTTTTGACATTTCTAGAGTGTTGGAAGGCCAATGTGATTTATTATGATTCATCAGGTACAAAACTCCTATGTGTACTCATGCAAGATAATCATTGGGAGGATTATAGTTCATGCCAACTATGAATGCATAAAAATAATTACCTAACTCATGAAATAGAATTGGATGCGGTGTTTCATGCCCTAAATACATGGTGTCATTACCTATTTGGGGATAAGTGTTTTTATCTAATCTGACCATAAGTTCCTAGCCAATGTCTTCTCACAAAAATATTTTAATATGAGGCGGAACCGTTGGATCGAGTTTCTGCAGGGGTTCTCACTCCATATTGTCTATACCCCATGAAATGGTATTTTAGAGGCTGAATCCCTGACTAAGATGGTAAAAGTGTTGGATTTGAGGATCTCTAGAGATGAGTGGACATTGATGGGGATCATTTCCTAGATGCACTTGGAGACCAAGGTTCACATCAAAGGTACATTCGTGGAACGTATTCAATTGTCTCACACATTTTGTGAATTGATTCAGTGGGAGAATCCCTGATGTTGAGCTATGTTAGTGGTATTTGTAGTCTATTCAGGGCTGGGAGACATATGATTATTGGTACTTGCCTCTAGAAAGGATTTTCATTTCAAGGGCCATGCGGTGGTTCCCTTGTCTCTGCAGATGGTGGTGATGTAGGACAAGCACCAGTCTCAATGGGTTTTCTATACTAGTACCCCCAAGATGTATTATGATTTTCATCACTAGATCCATTTACTGGGAATGAGATGAAAAATAGATGATTTTTAATCGATGTTTTATACATGTTAGTAGGTGAAATTTGATCATCAAAGACCATCTAGGTTGCTTCAGACATTACCCATTTTTACATGGAAGTGGTATGATGTCACCAGATAATTCATTATTGGATTAGCTCCTACACATCGGTGTAATAACACTATTTGGGTGGTCATTGACCATTTGAAAAAATAATCCCTCTTTATACTCATCATATATATATAGCTAATGTGAATGAGGTGGGCTGGTGGTATGTTCAAGAGGTGGTAAGACTTCATGGTGTGTCATTAGCGATCATTTCAGATAGAGATTTCCACTTTACCTCATGGTGTTTGGAGGGTCTACAAAGGGATTTGAGAACACCTATCAAAATGATCATGGCATACCAACCCCAAACAGATCACTGGACATATTGGGAAAATCAAATTCTTGAGTACATGCTCTGCACATGTGCATTGGGTTATGAAGGATCATGGGATAGCCATTTGGGATTGTTCGAGTTCTCTAATATTAATAGTTATAAATAATCTATTCAAATGGAACCATTTGAGGTTCTATATGGTTGGCCTTGTCAGTTTCCATTATGTTGGGAATATGTAGGTGAGGCCCCACTTTTGGGACCAATCATTTTCGAGGGGAATTCTCATACAGTAATGTTGATCAGGAAATAATTATTGACAAGACACAGTCACCACAAAATCTTATTCTAATCAAAGGCATCGGGATATTGATTTTTTAGCTGGTGATCAGGTGTTCTTAAATGTGTCCCCTTAGTTGGGTCATCGCTACATGGGAAATTAGGGAAAGCCGATTCTAAGGTGTTTTGGGCATTTTGAGATTACCGAGTGGATAGTCCAAGTGGCATACAGGTTATAATTACTCTCTTATTTGATGTTGATTCATGACATGTTCCATGTCTCATAATTGAAAAATTGTAATCTACATCCGTCTCATGTGCTGAACTGTGAAGAGATGGAGATAGAACCTGGTTTATCAGTGATTCAACAGCTAGTCTATATAGTGGATTCCCAAAAAGGTGTTTTGTGGGAATTCCATTCCATTTGTTGAAATTCATTGCTATAATTTGAATGAGTATCATGTTACTTTTTATAAGAAGTTATGGGTTGATCAAGATAACCCATTTTTATTCTCTGATCAGGAATCAAGTTTACTTTCTGAGGGTGAAATGCATTGATGGTGGGAAAAATGCTCACACACAGACATCAGACATAAGACTTCGATAATGATTTTTAATTTAATTTTTATTTTTATAATTTTATACTGATTTATAATTGTTTTATTATGGTGTGGGTAGATACCAACATATGTTTTAATGATTTTTTTAATAAGCGGGTGTTCTGGCCCGACATTATTCGGCGTACCGGCCTAGCACACGAAAAGTTTTGAGGCTTTTCCAAATCATCATGTGGTATGCCCAGTGTGTCCTTAGTTAATTAATTGAACTAGTTAATAAAAATATCAATGTAAAAGAAATAAAAATTATTTTAAACCATCATTAATAATAATAATAATAATATTATTATTTAGATCATCATTACTATTAATATGTTCATAAATATTTTAGTTACACTTTTAATATTAATTTTTTTTAGTTATGAAACTATTAGAATAGTTATAAAACTATTAGTATTCCATGATTAATACTATTTCTATTTTAATTATTCTTATTTTTAGGTTGTACTCCAACTTCATTTTTATTTTTATTTTTATTTTTATTTTTATTTTTATTTTCTTCTTTTTTCTTTTTTTTTCTTTTTTTTTCTTTTTTTCTATTTATTTTTTCTCTTTTATTTATTCTTTTTATATTATATATTCTTTACCCTTATCTCCCCCATCACTTGATGGTTTTCTTGTCCACTTTCCTTAAACGTCGGACCTTCCCCCTCCTTCCTCCTTTTCTCTGGATATCCATCCTCCAGATCTGGACAATCACACTACACATGTCTTTCTCAGGGACAACCTTTATTCCCTCGTATATCTACTGAATTACTGAATACCACCCTCTCCTCTTCACAATGAACATGTTCCACCTCTCTTCTCTGTATGGTTTTCCGATGCAGCGCACCTCCGACAGCTTCCCTCCTTGATCAAATTACCCTCCCGCACCCTCTTCACATGTGTGTTCCTCATTTTCTTATTGTTTTCTTCCATTAAAATATTATCCAATTAGGGTTTACTATGGTGTTTGGTCTGATTTTGATGATTTATCTCTGAATACTTGATTTAAGGTCTATTTTATCATTTGAGGTGTGGTTAGCATGTAATGAGTTTTTCTCACCAAGTTTGCAATGTTTGTTACATGCAGGTAGGTGGTTCCATGTATAATCATTAATTTATTAATTAATTATCTTGTTTTATTAATTTAAAATTATCTTCCATTAATTACATGGGTGTGAAAGTTATTTTTATGAGAATTTAACATGTGTTGATTTCTTTTTAACGTTTTAGTGTAATGTGACATATGTTTTTGTGAAACCCCATATTGTTTAATTTTATTGAGTTATCTAAGTTGTGCAATTAGTTTATTACATTTATTAAGAGTTGAAAATTTTGTTATGATGGGGTTTTGAAGTCCATTTTGTAATAAAATGTTTTTTTTGAGTTTTTGGGTTTACAAATCATGTGACCTCACTTGGAATTATTTTATAGAATTTCTTAATGGCATATTAAATGATGTGGAATGTGCTATATGGGTTTGAAAACTATTTCAGGTTGTGCATAACTCCTAAATGAGAATCATGAGTGTGTAATTAGGGACATGTGGATAATTATGATTTTATTGTTAAATAAAATGTTTAATAGATGTTAAGTGACATGTGTAACTTAATTGGTCACTGAATGGGATCCTTGGGTACTATGTGGGCAGAATGGGATTAGTGAGATAGTGACACAGATGTGGCATCACTCGATTTCACATACCTAGATAGACAACTAAAACACAAAATAAACTTTTGGATGATGATTGTATACCACTAGGCGATGAGAGTGTTCCCTAAACTGGATCGTGGATAAGAATACATGTATTTATGGTTCCCACACCAATTTTCACTGAGACGTGATGTTTTTAGGTCTGACTTCTTTTTAGTATCTTTCTAGCCTATCCCATGTTTTGTACTCTGTTTTCACATTTTTCTAACCATCGACACACTGTGTGAAATTGGGGTTATGAGAAGATATATTTTGTGTGTATTTTAATCTATGTTATTTTCATTAAATCTGTTCAGCTTAAAATTTTTTCATTGATATTGTATAAATATATAGCTTTTTTATATATTAAATCTACAACTACTATTGTCATATAAATTTTAAACATGCAGTAATTTCTTGGTGGAACCCTATTGGGAGTTATCTCACACCATAATTAATCCCTTCGGTGTATGTAGATTTCAATATGTTTTATACAGGTAAAGGTAAGGCTTTTGGGAGTGGTGGTTCAGTTTGTTTGTTGACTTATGGGAATGTCGTTGTGGATATGGATTTTTGGTGGAGTCCTATTTCAACTTAGTGGGGTTTGTGTTGTTTTTTATTTCACCCTACTATGTGGTAGTTCTTTTTTGATTTTCAGTTTAAATATGTAACTCAAATTGTGATTATTGGTTAAAGGATTGTTTGGTTGTTACCTCTAGCCTTGGATGATTATTAATTGGTTGTTTTCTTTATTTATGTTTTTTCATTTAATAAAATCGTCACCAAATTTTATTCTGATTGTCGAGAACTTGTTCCAGCCCATGGGCATCGGGAACGCCCTTCAGTCATTATCGTGGATCGGGTTTTTTGTTGGTTAGATGACGACCCAATTTGGTTCGTCACTATTAGTATTGATGCAGGTGGGTCAAGTTGTAGTTTGTTGTTCAAAAAAGAGGATTCCACATGAATGAAATTATAAAATTCATGATAATTATTTAGGAGTGGGTGATTATCTCTTGAAGTGATGGTGGAATTATCTTTTGGGTTGAAATATTAATGTTTATAAAAACCACATGATTTTAAAGAATATCCATTCACCATAAGATTTGAATCTACAACTATGGAGAAGGGTTCAATATATTCAATATTTTTATTTTGAGAAAGTGTAGATTCCCTAAAAGGGAAAAGTGTTTATGACCCTTTGAGAAGAAAAAAAAATACTAATTCATTTCAAGACTCTAGTTATGACTGGAAGATGATCATGTCGCTGGATGAGATGCATATTGTTGTTCAAGAGGTCAATGAGTAGATGATAGTAATATTAGTACCAGTCGAGTCCACACTTATTTATCGGATCATGGATATCTAGTATAATATCAATAATTTTTTGACTTGAAAGAACACCTTTTATATGTAGAGTCACCGTCGAATTAATCTATAGAGAAGTATGAGATCATTTGTGCCTAAAACTACATTATTGTGTCTATGACTGTGTGAGAGGAGATAGTTCATGTTTTTCATTCCTTTATGTACGCTGTAAATACTAGTCTGATTAAAATATACTATAATCTATGTTGTATATTTTTTCAGACAAGAAAAAGAATATTGTGGGTTTTGTTTCCTGATGGAACACTTATCAAAAAGTAAAGGATGAGAATCATAGTCTTGGTGGACTACTAAAAAATTTTTACATTAAAAAAGGAATTGGTAAGAAGTTTACATGGATTTCATTTTCATTCATTTGGTATTCCATATAATAATGATTCCATATGGGTAATTCTTCTCTAATTTAAGAATGTATCCATTATCTTTAGGGCCTGAGATACATTATTAGTGGATCATCTGGGAGACGTTTTTAATATGAAGATAGCCTAACTGCATGGGATTCTACAGAACATATTTTTAGACCAAAACTCATGTTTCACTTTGTACATATGCAAATTGAATACTGAAGGATATATGTGTGATGCTATTTATGATGATGACGTTTCACCTAAAACTAAATGTGTGTTAATAACATTTTATATAGGCATCAGAGGATATGATATGACTATGCATCCAGGAATTTGGTGGGTCATGGGAGAATAACCACAAACTCATTGAGTTGTAATATATAAATTGTAATAAGGTGACTATTTACAAGGAACCAAATGAGTCACATTATAGTAGGCCATGTAGATGACCTCTTAACAAGAGGGAGACTGGTGAGTCTGGATTTTTGATATCATGTCTGGTATATAAGATATACGAGTAGGTTATAGAGAGTTAGAAATGAATGTTTATGACTCAAATGAGAATATGTGGTATGTTGATCGATGATGTTTTCTTTATAAGATTATAATGGTTAATCTAGTGTGATTTCAAGTGTATCATATATTGGTTCAGCATAGGATTCATAGACAGGGAAGGTTGGCACCCCATGTTTGTTTGGACTTTTGATAATGTGCAGAGAAGTGGGTCAATTGTGTTTCTATTAGCTCTTCCACAGAGGTATAATGTTTTCCATGAGATTTTTAATATTCTAAAACATTTGAGGAATCACTTTGTCCCTTTTCATTTAATATATGTTAAAAATATTTATCATGAAGCTGATGTGTCCATTTTGGAGCATCTGAAACATGTTAGGGATCATATTAAGAATGTAATTAGGGGGTAATTTTTGATGGTATGTGTATATTGAAAACATGGATGTGTGTAGAAGATACATGGGAGAAGGAAACATATATCCAGTATCACTTTTCGAACATATTTAACATGGAAACATATAGTTACAGGGGAGTATAACTCAAGGATGAGTAGCTAAAAGGTGGAGACATTGTAAGATCTCAAAATTTTATAGAGATTTTTCATGCTCGTTTCAGGTAACCTATTACCCACATAAAGGTTATACTATGTATGGTTTTTTTATATGTATCATGTGATTTTTGAAGAAATTGTACATCCATGGGGTCATGCAGAGATAGTGTATGATTTGGGAAAATGTTGTATCTTTCCCAAGGAAACTGAGCATCCTATTATGGAGACACAAGCGATGAAACTTTCTTGTTGAATGATTTAACCAAAGTGTGAGGCCTACATCCCAAACTACAGACACTAAAATAGATTTTATATACTCATTTGTTGCATGGCCTTTCAAACTCTTCCCTGTATAGGAGAAACCATTCAACCCCTAAACAATGAAATATGATTATGGAGAACAATTTTGGAAAATCATGTGCCTCTTCCTTGGAAAACATGGGCATGTGTTTATAATCCCTCCAAAAATTATTTAAATTCCTAAAACCTATAGTTTTAAAATAATTAAACACTTTTCATCTCATTATGATTTCAAACATTTTTGTAGGTTCCTGAGTGGATTCCATGGATCTTACCCACCTTGTTGAAAAATCAAAAATCCAATTGAATGCATGTCTCCAATACATTATGTGATTTCTTCCTTGTTTTGGTTTTCCTCTATCTTATTTATCATTTCTAATGAAGAGGGATGGTTTTTTCTTCCATAATAATTTAGATCTAGATTTCCAGGGGATCTTATTCATTTGGATATTCAACATAGTCATTGATCCTAGATCTTCCACACTATTTTGATTTTAATCATTTCACATCAATTTTTTCATTATTGTTTGGAGGAACCCAATTAATTTCTCGAAGGTAGGTGTTCATATTTTCAAATATTGTAGCCTTAATTACAATTATATGTAAGTAATTGTGAAATTTTAATTTACACACTGGGGATTTGAATTATAAATTGAATTAACTAAATGAACTCCCAGGTTATTAAATATATATTGAATATTGTGATTTAGAATTGATTGATTTAAGGGATGATGAATATTATAATGACTTATAGTTTTTAATGATATGAAAGATGTTATGATTTATAAATTATATATGTTAACAACTTAACATAAGAAATGGATTCAATAATTTATTATGTAAATGTTTAATAGGTTTCTAGATAATGTGGACTCAAAAGATATGATGTTTCTGATTGGGTTGTGATATTGGGACTATTGATCCAAATACCCACCAAATTATAGAATGATTACATATTCCCCAAATATATATTTATTTCAAGTGATCCCTTAGTTATGGTAGAGGGATTGTTTCTCGAAAAATGGATGAGGTGATAGACTACTACTCTATGCCCGCATTATGATAATGTGATATTCAAATTAAATGAAAAATGAGAATAAATGAAGGAATTAAATGTGATATATACCATTGGATGGTTCAAAATCTGACATGGTCCGAATCAGGTTTTGTTGGTTTGGGTTTAATCGTGAACTTTGGGGTTTCTATAGTCAATTAATGAAAAAATTAATGTAAAAACAATTTACTATATCAATTTTAAATCATTATATTAATATCTACATATATATATATAAACATAGTATTTTTATATGTAATTAATAGGGTCCTATTGAGTTGTACTCACACATTACTCATGATACTTGATCAACTCACTAATAAAAATTATCATTATTGGAAAAGAATTATGAAATACCTCTATGTTTGACGGCTGAGTTGGGTTTGAACATGGATGAGGAAACTAACATGATGTTGGGACCCTCTTGATAGTATTCATTTAACCATTACAGTGGTATTTAATTTGAATGTTCAATCATACATGGCATGGCCTATCTATTAATTTGGTTTGCGATATTGATTTCCTATTTTGGGGTCATTATATGCTGTTGGTATATATCATTATAGAATTATTCTGGTTTTCTTTATAATTCTGTTATTTTTTAATATTAAATCAATTTTTTTCTTTGAAAACGTTTTTATAGTTTCCTAATTATATATATTATACCCACACTACTAGTCTTCATCATATAGTTTATGAGGAGTCACTCCTAAGACCGTAAAACCTAACGGATTATGGCACTAGTATATGACACCTAGGTCGATATGTTACAATAATAAACATTTTATCAATGGGGAAGGACTGGGTATTAGAGTCTCCCAATAAAATCTTCAATGAACTTTATCCATTACCAAGGGTAATTCGTTTATTTTCAGAGGTTTTTCAAGGATAGTCCCTAAAGCCGATGCATCATAGTTTCCTTAAGAACCCAATGAATATTCTTTAATGATTGATGTATATAATAAATAACAACCATTAAATTAGGGGCAATCAGGTAGAAATTAATTATCTTATAGTTTGGGATATTTAATAGTAAAACCCGAAGCATGCAATAAACATCAGGTGCATGAAAGAAAAAATAGTTACATATGGTAGCGACAATTCCCATGGATTCTGTGACCAGGATAATGAATTTGATAGGTACTATACATATTACACCATCTGATGAGATTACATTATATGATAATTGTGTTTATTACATGATTATTTCAAACCATTATTTCATATTTATGAAATATATGAATGAGGTAATTACATACAATATTTATATCTCAAAACCACTTGATATGAAAAATAAATGGATTGTAGTGTCTATCTTGTGTTGTATCCTTTTGAGAAAGGTATAGTTATCATTGGACATTGTTATATTTGAGATGGATTTTTTTGATATAATTACCATGTAATATAGGATGTTTTTTCTATGGTCAATGTTCATTAATACCAGTATATGGTGAACTTCCCTTCTAATGATAGGAAAACACATGTTTCTAAGGGGGATTGGGATATGTGATAGAGTCGGGTTAGTCTACAATTCATCACATTAGTGATTTTCCATATCACGGAGAATCTATAATAGCATAATTTGAGGAAGTGAATTTTAGTGATGAACATACCATCATCATGAGAAGTTTTCAAAAGGTGTTTCAAAATTACTTCTTGGTCATACCCCTTAGTGGGAACTCATTTTTTTAATTGATTTGTTTCAACAAACTGTAATTATTGTTTACATCATAGTGTGTGGAGACAATAAATTTAAAAGAGATACATATTTTTCTTTATGACTTGGAAGATAAGGGCTTAATCTACTCGAGCACATATCATTGGGAAACTCTTGTTCACTTTTCAAAGAATGAATATTGGACTATTTTCTTATGTATCAATTATCAAATGAAAAATCTAGAAACAATTATGAATAAGTAACACTTTATCTATATTAAAGCCATTATTGATTAGTTGAAGGGGAATTGCAAGTTCACGATAGTCAATATAAACTCATGGTATTCCAAATTCATGGTGATGGAATATGATATTGTGATTATGGTTATTAGAAGTAGGTATTGTCATTTTAGAAATCTAGTGACTTTTTAGTGTGAATAATTATCCAAGGATATTTATGGAACTCATGCTTTAGATATTTCACCATGTCCACGAGTAACTCTTTTCATATTTTCTTGAGGACATATTAGCCTTTTCCCTGAAAAATGAGGACACTTATTATCATATGTGTAAAGTTAACGGAACATTACGCGATCAATGTCTCTATAAAACCCCATCAAAATGTATCTTTTTTAGATCTATAAATTGATGTTTCGATGTCGTATTGGGTCGTTTGAAATTATATTGGATAATATTCATTAGTTGAAGTTCATTATTTCATTAGAGGATTATTGGAAAGAAAATTAAATAAAAATATTTTATTTTTATTTTGTTAGTACTAGTGTTTTATCGATAATTTCTCCAACATAACATCTCTTTTCATTGCTCTCACATAGAATAGGGAGAAATTTTAATATAATTCTAAATTCATAATTGTGATCAATGATAAGATCTATCATTTGAATGTTTCCCTTATATTTCTTCTTCATGAGGAGGGTCTTAGGTTTCCTATTTTTTTGACTCTAGAATTGTTTTTTATGGGTTCTAATAGAAGTAAATCATGTGAAAGCCTATATATATCTGAAGCATTTACAAAATTAGAGGAACTAAGCTACCCTAAACATTGAACTGGTCAATGTTATGTTTGATCTCAAATCATTACAAAGTTAAATTCTCGGTTATAAGATTAATATGTACCATGATCACAAAATCAAGCGTTACATTTTCTTGTTGATGGATCTTAACCTCATACAGAAGAATTCGGTTGAATGTTTCTAGAATTTGGACATGAACATCACATATAAATCTTTTAATCTGAAATATATTCCATATGACCTTATCTAGATGTTTCAATTTAAGGAATTGAAACAATACAGTGAGGAGTCGAATCTTATGGTTCTACTTGCTGAGATGTACCTAGAGGTAGTGGAATAGAAAGACATAATATTTCATAGAATCTATTAGTAGGAACCTCCCCACCTAATATTTTCTTTCACAAGGTATGGAATAAAATATTGTGTGAAAAAAAATTAGAGGTTATATTGATGGTGGGAATACCATTGGGGGATGTAATCTCTCTATAGAATTTTAATTTTTCCATTAATAGAATCATTTTCCCTTCATCAATGTGGAATAATGTCATAGAGGATACCCTTATTTGTTTTTAGGTTGACCGACTTAATTTCACCATGATGTATTACAATAAGATGTGGAAATAAAAGTTTTTGGGTATGTGGATGGATATAGAAGTATTAGTTTTTTATTTTCATACCTATAAGCTGGTAAATTCTGAGAACCAAATACCACATTGGTTTCTCTGAAATCTTTTATTTCCTGCCTGAAATTGAGGTATTCATGGAATTTGTTATAAAAATACTCATAACCATCTAGTGATGAATACTATTTGGTTCATTATCAATTCGTTAACCAATTACTCATACATGATACCAATTATGTTGATGATGATGTTATAGGATTTTGGAATTTTATATGTATAGGATTTTGTAAGGATACATAGTTTTCCCTCTACCATCATATCTACCCATGAATCAAAATTTGATATCTTAGGTTGAGAATTTCTTTCAAGAGTTTATGGGATCTCAAGTGATGCCTATAACCACATAACCTCATTATAAATAAGAGAAAATAGAATGGTAAAAAAAGATTCTATATAATATACATTGGGCATGTGTTCATTATGTTGAATGTTTTTGGGAAGACTATCTAGGGGAGAAAAAATATTATTTTAAAAAAAATTATTACCCATTAATTAAAAGGTCCTAGTTTGAGCTAATTATGGTAGACCATGTCATTATCTTATATATATATATATGATAGTGTTAGTTGAGACTTATTTTTCATGAAAAATCATTTCCATGGAGATTCCAGATATGATTCTGGTAATTTAGAAAAACATTGAAATCACTCAAAGTGATCATAATTCATATTTCAACCATCATACTCCCATTGAATTTTAAAAGGTTCATAGTATTTTTTTAGGTACAAACTTTTTTTTAACTAATGTATGTAATAGTAGGGAATTATTTCCCCATGTTTTTTAGTCTGCTTGAAAATATAGGATGTGTCAATAAGTTTTTAAAAAATATTATTTAACACATTATCTTAGATATTCAAATTTTTTTTGGTTTTTATTAATTAAATAAATTAAAACATGATCTATACCATGTGATTAAATGATATATAATTGAATTGGAGTCATATTCACTGTTTAATAAAAAACATGCTCGAATGTATCTCTTGTAATAGAACATCCACATTGTGAAATTAATTTTTTTAGTTCATCTGTTTTGAAAACACACACAAGGTTCACAAGAGAAGGGGGAGAAAGACGCTCATATGAGGTATTAGACACTTTTTTAAGTTCAAGTGTCAGGTTTAATATATATAGAGTGAATGTAATGTTGTGGGGAGAAGAGTAAGAAATGAAAATTTTACCTTCATGTTTACATTACATATTTCATAGATATGATTTTAATTCATTATGTTGTGGGTGATTTACAATTGATTTTTTTAAAATATGGGTTATTTAAAGATTACTTCATGGTTATAGGAAACATTATGGATAACATGAAACATTATAAGTATATTTGATATATTTTTTTTGGATGGATTGTGAGAGGTATACCAAAACATTCCAACCAACTGTGATAATTCCTAGTTCGGGAATTTAATCCCTGTATGTTTGGAAGATGGTTTTTCAAATTCTGTGGTCGATCCATATGTCATGTCATGAATATTAAGAAAATGGGATTTTAAATGTTTTATGATTATATTTAACAATATAAAACCTTACTTATTTCCAATAAAATTATGTTCCTCCCCAATAAAATTTCAATAAAATTTTCTTTCATCCCTATATATTTATGATATTTCAAAAATATTCATCATGAATAAATCATGTGTGTGTATCCTTTTAATTCCAATAAATGTTTCCACCCATGTATCTTGTTATTATCTCTAACATATAGTCATAGTGATATAGTGTTTTTGGAGTCTGATTCATATAGAATAGGTTTTGATATCATTTTTTCATGCCTCTCAAGTATCCATGTTAAATTCCAATGTGAATATCAATCATTGGAAAAATATTATTGCTTAATTTTATAGTATTATTTTCTAAAAATGAAAATTTTAAATATTTTATAAATTCGTTTTAATATATTATATCTATGATAAGATTTATTTTCTAATTTAATATTTAACTAATGATTTTTTTAAATGTTTTACTATTGAATTAAGAGATTTAATGTTTTAAAAATTATATATTGAATTTTATTATGTGAATTGGATTATGGAATAATTATGGGGAAATTTTTTATATGAATTGTGATTTTGTTTAAATGGGAAAAGAATAACGGAATATATAAATATATGGGAGGAAATAGTGTTACATATCCTCTATCTGTTACAACATATTACTAAATATTTCAAATTTGTTAAAGGTCAATGTGACAAAGATGAGTGAGGAAACAACACTAGGCCACAGAATGTACACCTTAACAATGGGTTGGATATGGTTTTGTTGGATGGGTGACCCAATAACACTAGGCAATGACATTGCCTCTTAATTGATTCATTAATATAATTGATTCAACCAATAGTTCATGATATGATACACAAATCTACAGTTTCCATAGCCATAGATTACTTATATATTTACCATTGTGCATGTTTCATAGAAAGTTAAAATTTTGGGAATGGGTTTTCTATAAATATATTACTAAATATATTCAATTTGTTTTTTAATGTTGGAATTTAAATGTTCACTTTCATATGATTTATTTTAATCTATCATGGTTGTTTTTACCTAACATGGGTCACCCATGGAATGTTTTTAGGGTTTATATTTTCCTAGTATTTCACCCAGCCTATATAAACCAAAATACTATTTGAAAATATTATTTTTCCTGACTCTGGTAAAAGAAATGATTCATTAAAAGGTAATGGGAACTATAACTAGTCTAATAGGTGTGGCAGATAGAGACACAGTATGGATGTAGCGCTTTTTTCACATTGATATGAGTTTTTTCTGTTTACTTTGGTTATACTTGTTTATTTACATTGTGTTGAATACTCAATATCTATCTCGTTGCCATTTGAAAATATGTATTTGAAAATATCTCATTATTTTTTGTAACTTTGAGGATAAGGGTTATATTATGGTTTTTACCATAACTTATTTTTCTTATCGAGTTTCTTTATATTGTTGGATGTTAATAAATAATTGAATATATATTACCTCTCGATAAAGACTTTTTATGCAATGGATAAATTATGTTGGGTTGATAGACCAATCCAACATAATGTTCTAATTAGTATAACTATTTCCTAGGTACATTCCAAGATGCCCATACTCTATTTTTGACTCTATAGGGGTCATTAATTCCCTTTAAGACTTTGTAGAGGCCCTATTGGGTGCGATGTTATCAGGTGTCACTGGTTTTTCTTTTAATTTAAAATATGCTATCTACCAATTAAATCTATTTCTATATAAGAGGACCCTATATAGAAAAATAATGTGATCAATTTAACAATAATTTTAACCAAATAAAATCCTAAATGTGATACCAACATTTTTTTTACATCATATGGGATATAGAAATAAACTCTAATGAATTTTTATAAACATCCAATCAATGTAAATAAATAAAAAACACATTCAAGTGCCAGTATATTTTTCCCTTCCCTGTTTTGTTTAATAATAAACCATCCTTGATGACCATAATAAACATAATATATTTTATTATGGGAAAATTGATCATCTTAAATCAACAATAAATTATTAATGTCTATTCATAATTTCAAATTAAAGAAAAAATGAAAAAAAACATTGAAATATTTATCTTCAGTATCCCCACCTCAACGTATGAACCCCAATAATTTTCAACGTGGATGGTTTTCTTCAAAGATAACATAGGTGAATTTTTATAAAATTTTTTGTTTAATCATAAATGACATATTAAAACTGATGTGTTGTAAGGATATAAAATTATAACAATTGATAATTTATATAATGGATTGTTGTTTTTTAATGTATTCATTTTTTAAAAATTAAATCAATTTTACCTCTTTATGATTTGACCTCAATTAAACATAAAATGTAAAAAAATATAGTTGTGTATGGGAATAATGATAGTTTCCATAATTACATTAATCTAAGAAAAATAGTGATGGTATGATTCTTAACCTAGAAACACATTTCCTTATATATCTAATTTTTTGGAACACTTCATTCTAGTTTGATCGTTTATATATTAAATCATAACATATTTTTTAATTATGTATATAATTTATTTCTCCCCATTATTATTAAGTAGAATATACATCTTCACCTTACCAAGAAACCCATAAGCATTATTTTCAGATTTCTCTATTTACATAGCCATTCCAAAACAGGTTGGTCAAATTATTATATACACGTTTGGTACATAGTCAACATTTTTCAACTATGAAGGCTCATGTCTTATTTATATAATAGGGATAAATATTTTGATATGTTATTTCCAATTTTTCATCATGAAATTATCTTATAGTAAAAATCACTTCCATCACTTAACAGTTTTATGCCATGATAGTTTTTACCTTCCACAGAACTTCTTAGTAGCCACTGAATTATACATTAAAATAAAAATATCATTAAATTATTGTTTTTCAACTTGTATATCTTCTAAATCCCAAATCCTATAATTTATTCTTTATTTTTGTTCTCTTTGGGATGGTTTTATATTTATTCCCTTTTTTATTGTTTTTGGGAAAAATTTATATTGGTTAATGATACCTTTTTTTGGTGTAAGAGTTTCTTCAAATAAAAATTTGATTTGTGCTTAGATGAAACATAAAAACATTCTTTAAAACTGTGACAATTTATATTATAATACTCATATATGTTTTCAAAAAATTTAAATCTTTTCTTGATTGAAAATTTAACATTTTGGTATGTTTTCCTCAATCATGATAGTTTATTATTTCATGTAATTAAACTTACATTGAGATTATTCTTTTTATAGTATTTATATGTTTACATGTTAATCCATTTGATAATCATATTGCGTTTAAAATTATCAAAACATTGGAAGTAAAAAAATGACAATTTATTTCTATTTTTGATATTTTTATATCAAATTTAAGTTCCTTATTGTTGTAGGAATATAACTCCCTTGATATGATCACCATATGCGATGTTTTTTAAATTTAACTACATATATCTTCATAGAATAAGGTGGTGGATTTCATAAATTTTTAGGCATAAATATTTTTATAGATTTAGATATTACTCAAATAAATTAAAATTATATCACTTTATGAATGAAATAATCTTCTTCAAAATGAGGTACCTTCCTTAATTAACTTAATATAAATTGATTAAGTTATGATATTAATATCATTTGTCATGCGTCTCATTTTTTTGGAAAATAAGACTCTTGAGAAAAACATGTGTGGTCAAAAATATATTTTCTGCTATTTTGGTATATTATAATTTTGTGGGTTCTATATTTTTAAATTTGAATTCCAAATCATGGTATTTCAACATTAGAGTGTGTTTTCATATTTATAGAATCTCACAATATGCTCCCATTCAAACTTAGTCTTTTCAATATGATCCTTGTGAATTTGTATATCCTATAAAAGACATTTTTTAATATCATTAATTTTTTTCCATTAAAAAACAGTTGAGCGACATTAATAATTATATAGGTAATATGTAGCTTATAAAATACATGGGTCACTACTACAATTACTCTCTTATCAAAAATACACTTTTACAATAATTCTTCAAAAAGAAATTCCAGTAATTGTAATGTGAAAAATATTATTCCTATGATATAAATAATTTTGGTATTGTTTAAAACATAATTCCTTTTACGCTAATGATTCTTTCATGTCCTGATATTCTGATTTAATCAATGATTTCTCATTCTATATTCCATTAATATATACAATTATATATTTTATAACTTCAATGTGAGCCATTTGAAGAAAATCATTACCTTAATAAAAAATATATAGTGATTAATTATAATTGTACCCTTAATATTATTTATATTTTGAAGTTGATTCATTTCCAGAATGATTCTAAACATATGTAATTGAATAAGTACCACTTTATTTACCCACATGTGTTTGATCATATGTTTCCATTTTATATTTTCTAATATTACCTACCTCACTTTTCATATTGTTTCTCATATTTATTGATGAAATTATCATTTCATTCATAATATGGATGGAAATATTTTTTTTTCATTTTAATGGTCTTCATAAAGTTCTTATATTCCACACTTCATATCTGTTTCATTAAAATAGAATTTATAAAATAGATCCAATTAGAGGGAAACTTCTACTATGATACTAATTAATAATCCACTTTTATTTTTGTAGTCACCTAATAGGGGGTTAATTAGTAATGACTAATATTTTTAGTAAATATCAATTTCAATTTCAGACGTTTAACACATATAGTCTTCTAACCTATAAATTTTGTAAATAAAAATTCATCTTTTTACATTAACTGAAATTAAAATGAAAAATGAAATATTGAATAAAATTATTGAGTAACATATATAGTTTTTACAAGTTTCATCCATGATGTGGGAAGCCTATCCATTTTCGTGTTTGACCATCACTGTGACATTGATTTTGAAATAAAAAAGTTTCCCATCAATTAATAGTGGAGTGATAATATATCATCTTTAAACAACATAAGGAGGTATTATCATAAAATCACTTTTCTTCCAAGAAAAACATTCTATATTAATCTATCTCCTAAAAATATGAAACACTCTCATACAGTTATATTAGAGCCCCAATCTTTATAGGATGTCCCTACATCAGTAATATTTTATCTTATTCTATATTATAATTCTTCGTTCACATGTTGATATTTAGTATGATAATATATATCTTGGTGTACTTTTAAATACATATCCCTAATTAATTATCATAATTTTTTTACTGGCTTCACCGACATCAATAACTAAGGATATTTACTACTCACATATATTCTATATAAGCATATACACATCATACTTCATCGAATATTATTTTTCTACTCTTATCTATGAATATCAAAATTCATAGACACACATAAACTCGATTGATCCCTTGTTTCACTGACATCATCCTTTATCATCTCATCCTTAGATACCTAGGAGTTTATCCTCAAAAATTAGTACTATTATACTCTTTTCTCCATTAACAAATCTTCATTTATTTTTATCATAATGTGGTTAAAATATATCACTCTATTTTCTATTTATTCCTTACCATATTTTTATGTTCCTGGTCACCTAAAATATTTTCTATATTTATAATATATATAATATTAATTAATATTCTATTTTAAAAACTAAATCTATATTTATAAAAAATAAAAATATTTCTATCATCGTTCCACTCAATTCCTTAGAATATTTCTACCATATTAAATTTTAATATCCACTACATAACGATAAATTTCTCGCAAGACATCATCAATCATATTTCATTTGTTTTTTCAATCATTTTATTCTATTACCTTATCAATGATAGAATTATTTCTAAAGTAATCAACAATTTTTATTTCAAAATATTCATATTTGAATATCATATTCTAAGGGAACAATGGTATCTCAATATTTATTCTCATGTAATATTCTTCAAGTAAAATCCTTAATTATGGATGGACAATTAATCTTGATAACCTAATCATGAAATAGTTTTGTAATATTGATCTATTTTTTTCAAAAAACATGTATACTATAAATCATAATCTTCAAAGATTGTACATTAATTATTTATCTGTATAAAGGTCATTGTGAACCTTATAGGGTCATAATTTATTCAAAAAGAGGAGAACTGTACTATATATATTTTTCAAATCAATAATCCTTATTCTCAAAAATATATAGTCTCTATAATATCCTTTACAAGTTTCTTTTGTACCTTGAAAAAACCATTAAAATTTCACATTCTCCCATATGAAATAAAAAACAAAAATACGTTGTTTATTAATTTCCCAATTTCTTAGATTGTATAGCATCAACAATAATGGGATCAAACATGAACAATATAAACTTTCACCTGACATAATTATATCATTTATCTACAATATGAATTTAATTACCATGGAATCCTTTTGTTTCTACGGGATCCTTATAAAGTCAGTATTACTTTAGTAGTACAGTGGTCAACCATACATTGTCCATGAACATTACAATAATAAACTTTATGAATTTACATAATCCTAACCATAGTTTCCTTATAAATATATGGTGATATACATTAAGAGTATTTCTATTGTTATCCATTTTTTCATCCACAAGATGAATTCTCATAATTCTGTTAATAAATTAAAGAAATATTCAAATCAACTAAGGGTGTTGATATTCAATTAAAAAATCTGAAGAAATCATCAAATAATTATGGTATCTATTATAAAAACCCTAATTTTATTCATATTGTATATACAATATTATTTTAGTATTTAAATACTCAAATCATAGTAATTAAAAATATTACAACTACATATTTATTATAGGTTTGATCATTATCATTGAATCATTTATCAAAGTTGTTTTTCATCACTCTATACAAAAAATTATATAATAGTTAACACCATGTTGATTTCACCAATAATACAGCTACCCTTTAATAATATATTTTATCACCCTTCAATATATATTATAACAACAACCATACAAGCTGTTTAGAAGGATTTTAGTAGCTAGATTCATCTTATAATTCTATCGTCCTTTTAAACTGTTGTAGACTGCATTATACTCATTATATATATATTATTTGTATCTTACATGTTATACATCCCAAATAATCATCTTATTCTACTGTTGATATGTAATTACCCAACCCAAAAATCCAAAACTCGATGCATTATTTAAATTCATTTGCATGATTATAAGGAATCAGATCTTAGTGGACCAATCAGTTTGGCTATTTTTGAAAAATAGATTTCAAAAGAGAACATTACATTAGAATTAAAGACATAAAATAAAACATAGATAATTCTTTCATAATGTAAGTAATATCCTACATTAACCATTTTTTTCAATCATAATACACATCTTGGCATCTTAGGAAGATATAACATAAGAAAGGGGTGAGATCAGATACTTATTAAGGTTAAACAATACATCATATACATTTATAATTAACCATAAACATTAAGTAATGTATAAAAATGATACACAAGCCTTTTTAAACATAAACATGAACATAAATTGGAAATAATAAATAATATATTTCTATTAAAACATTCACATGGATATTTTATTAGTTGAATAATCATATGTAATATAAATAACTAATCGTATAATTTGGGAATGCATAATGATGAACATTTGAAACATACCATCATTGATTCATGCCAGTATTCTAATAATGCCAAGACTTCAATCCAAGAATCAAATATTGTCACGTGTACATGCCATGAATCTATATTTTCATGTATTTTTTCCAAGAATATAATAAATGGTTAATACCTCGGCCAAAACCATATAATTTTTCTTTCATGATACATAACAATGAATAAAGGGGATATTGTGGGCCCCAGCCATCACATGCTAAGTCCAAAACATTGCTCATATGGATATAGTGAAACAAAGACAACATAATAATTCATATTAAAATCTATTATATTAAATATGAATTATTTAACAATAAACCCAGAGTTGTATCTAAATAAATTGTCCACAATCAAATAGATTATAAACCATTCAATAAAATATGGTAAATGATATCATATGAGGTCGACCATAACTAATCTTATGATCCAACAAATAGAGTTTACATTGATGAAAATACTCTATTAAAATGATTAAAAATATTTTTAGAAAAATACTCCTTTTCCCGAAAATAATTTATTCAAAATTCGTGAACTTATAAAATAATAAATTTAAAAATAGATTTTTGAATCAATGTTTGTCATACTACTTTAAAACTTTTGAATGGAGTTATCATTTTGAAAAATTAAAGCCCGTATAAAAAAATCTATAAAATCATTTTTAAAACATGGACATTGATGAAAAATAATTAGAAGAATAAATCATTGAAACATTTTAAATGATGTATTAGATAAATATTCAATTACATATAACAAAAAAAATATTCGTTCTGAATTTATTTTATAAAAAAAGGACATAGATGAAAAATATGTTTGAGTAAATATGTATACACAAACAATCTTGCATAATAATGAGATTAAAAAACACACCCTTGACTTATACTTTTCTTTAGTTGAGGGTGTGTTAAACTAATGAATAATGTTTAATACATTTTATTAAATTTTTTTGAGGCCATATCCATATATATGATATCATATAAGATCCTCTTAAAGTTTTTTGTATATAATATTTCAGAATTTCCATTTTTTCGGTGTTAACTATTTCATTTTATGATGCATGATTATAATTGCATCTAATTATATGTATGATAGTTTATTTGTTACTTATTTGTGTAGAAAACAAAGAAACCAAAGTATAAGAAGAAAATAACATTGAAATATGTGATTAAACAATTACCTGTTTTTTGGGTTTCACCTTTTGATTTATAAAAAATGACTCAATAGGATTGATTTATGTCAAAATATTGTCCTATGGGATGTAGTGAGAAAATTTTCTAGAGGAAATTGATAGGTTTTGGAAAATCCAATTGGATTTAGAGGTCTGAATTCAAAATAAGGATATGTTATTTTTTATAAGAGGTGGGGGGCCTTTTGAATTACCTATAAATATTAATTTATTATAAATTGATTTTCGGTTTCAAATTGCTCTAAAGTGATTTATTTCGAGGATATGATGATTATGGGTATAAATACTCTCAAAAATGACTTTTATAAATGTTTATTCCAAAAATTAACCTTATCATTTGGATTTAGCCCTTTGTTAAAGAAGTTAACTCTTACCATGTCTTTTTGTATTTTTACACTCTATGGTAAATATAGTCTCAATAAAATTCCATAAGAACACCAATTGAATCATTTATGAAATACATGAATACATCTGAGTTAACTATAAGAAACTTGTTTTTTTTAAATATAAAAAAATTTAATAACTTATTATTTATTATAAATTTTCATTTATTTTAATTCTGATACTATTCAATATTTTCATTTTAAAAAATACCAAAAATAAATGATAACTTCAAAAATATAATTCAAATATGTGACTAACATGTATTATTTATCAATAAAATTAATTTATATCATTAATTAAGTAAATTTTATTTATGTCAATATTATTAATATCTTTTATTGGAATGTTTTATTAATAAAATAGTATCTACTTCACTATTGTGTTATCAATAAAAGTTATTGTTTAATATATAAAAATTATAAATTAATTTCGATGGAGTAGTTAATTATTTTAGCTTCACAAAAACTATTTAAATCTATTTTTCATCCAACATATATCTATAATATAACTATTATACTTACAATAAATGAGATTGTGACATTTTGTCATATTCATTAACAATAATAATATTCATGTCATGTTTATGGAAAAGTGTCCATTAAATTAGTCCACTATGAAGAATAAAAGATACAGTTAGAATAAAATCATAATATAGGTTTTTATAGGTGTTAAGGTAATTTTATAATATTATTTTTACATTTAATTACCTTATTTACCCTTAACTGCGGTTATTAAAAAAATTCTAATGTTACTATTCATAATACACAAAAATAAAAGGACCATATTTTCATGATTTGGACACACTGATTAAATACATGGAATCCATTTTCCAAAATTCATAACATAGAAGTTACAGAAATAATTTAAAATAAAACCCATTTTTTAAAACAAACATGTTTTTATAAAGTTAATACGTTACAATAGATTGACACGTTTTTTCATCTGAAATCAATGTAAAATTAAAGAAATTTTTTACATTATGTTAAATGATAAAAAAACATTATAATTATAATTTAAAACCATATAATTATAAAACTTAATAACCTGAAATATGTATATTAAAAAAAATTCAATTAATATTTATTATTTTTTACTTTTCATCAAAACCCTAAATTTATCAGAAAAAATAAAAAATTCATCCAAAGTAAATGTTAATATTACATATTCAAATATGAAGTATATTGTTTCATATTTTAATATATAAGTGTTTGAAATATGGTATTTAAAATGGTATCACCATAAAATGGTGGTAGAATAATATTTTTTATGAATACCAATTTTATATTTAAAATTGATTTTTTTTCTTATATCATGTCTAGAAAATACATTAGATTAATGTAAAATTATATGGAATATATAAAATTAAAAAATTGGTTAACGATATTCATAACTGTCAATTTAACATTTACATAATGTATTTTATTAAATAAAAATATTTTTGTTAATATATTTTTATTTGAATGAACTAGGTCTCGTGTGTATCATAAGCCAAATCATTGTTGTGTGTAGAGTAAGCTTAATAGGGTGTTCTGTAAAAATGAAGCCGGTAAAAAATTACATTTATTTAGAAATGAAATTATTATGATGTTTTGGGGTGTTGCATTATATCAGTAATTTTTCTTGGCTAATATTGAAGAACAATGACCCCTCAAACATCATTACCCCTAATTTTATGGGGACCATATTCTTGTTATTTTGGGGGTAGATTCCAATAGATGTATAGAAATAATTTTTAATTTCATTGTTGCATGAAAGTCCTTCAATCACCCAACACTCCATGTCATGTATATTAAAATATACATAGACACAAATTTTGATGGAAAAATGACCAACACAATCCATTATTCACTTAAATTTTAATTAAAAATGAGTGATGTTCATTAAATTTTAATATTTTTCCATAATATATATTGAAAAACCAAATGGATACTATAAAATTCATTATGAACAAATGATTTTTTTTAACTATGATATTTAACAGTTTTGATATGAATGGTAACTAAAATTATGGGGTCCATGATATGATTTATGATATGTAAGTGAATTATCACGACATCTACTGTAATGGTAAGATTAGTACGATGAATTTGAGTCAAATCATGAAATGATAATATGTTATTATAAAATAAAAAATATATAATATTAGATAAATTCCTATGTATGGAAATATTCATAGATAAAAGGATGATATAAATATGATAATTAATATATAGTAATGAAATGAGATTTATCTGAATAATAAATTTAAATAACATGATTGAATTATATTGTGTATTAGTGGTGGATATTTTTATTAATCAATAATGAGAATGATATAATGATATAATATTGAGTAAGGGTACTACCTAATATGGTGTGGAATAATCAAAATATAATTGTGTGTATATAATAAATGTAATCTAATTAATGGAGATATAATAATAAATAGATAAATTATCCTTGGGATGTATGGTTTTGGAATTTTTAAGATAATTATTTTGGTAATCAATAGAAATGATTGGGTGATGTAGTAGAGTAAACATATTTACATGTGGTTACACAAATGAAAAGTTCAAATGAAAAATGTTTTATTAGCCTAGTTTTATTTTGATTAGTTTAATAATTTAATAATAACACACTTTTTTTAAATTATTATCTCTAATATGAAACAATTTTGGAATGTGGAATTTTGATTAAGAATTAATGAAATAAATTAGTGTCTATGAGGATTGTATTAGAATATATTTTATAATGTAAGATGATAAATATTTTAATAAATAATATCTATTTCTTATAAAATAATCCTTATTTTTTAATGTTCTTCAAAAGTGGGAACCCATTAAGGATGATATATAGAGTGAATTCACTACGGGGTTCCTTGCATAATTTTTAGTGGGACAGTTAACCATGATTGACACAATTTATTTCTATTCTCAATTATTTGAGATGTGATAATGTCATTGATAGATGGATATTGATGATAAGGAGATAAAATGATGGATCTTCATTACACTCACCCTCTATCCGGAGTTAGAGTTAGATGATAATGATCACACACATTATCACCTACTAATATGGCTAGTTAGTGATGATTTCTTATAAATGTTTGTCATTATATTTTCCCAAATATCTGGGTTTAGATAGATCATTTAATTCTAGTTTTTTAGTGTAGTTTGGTAATTCCTCCAGCATATATGGTTTCAAATCAATAGACATACGTAATTCTTCTAGAATAAAAGTTGGAAGAAGGTGATGGTGGAAATTATATTGAGTGGAGATCCTTAATTCTTATAAAAAATAGATTGAGTTGTATGATGATACACTATACACTATCTATCATTCAATCCATTGCTCTTGGAAATAGAAAAAATAAATATATAGCTATTTCTTGGAGGATGCATATTTTCTCCAGTACCAAGGTGTATATCATTATACTTGGAGGTGGGTATCTCTTTCTCTTTATTTAAATTCCAAAATCTACAATATTTAAATATGGGTATATCATTTAGTATATTTGAGATATGTGTTGATGTCTATTTACTCCATAATGTCAAAACTTATATATAGATGGAAAATATCAGTCATGAAATCTATAATGGGATGTGTGAACCATTTTTTATTCTTTTCCAAGAAGATTTTTTATTTTTGGAGTTTTATAAAATTGATTCCGGGGATATATTGTTCAGGAATGATAAAAATAAAGGATATTACTATCTGTGATATCATGTGACATAAAATTGTCAACACTTTACATATTATTATTTCACATAGACAAGATATTTTTATGACATCATCTCACTACATGGGAAGAAAAAATTTATTGTCGATATGATCTCTTGAAGACATCCATGTAGGGGTTTTTTAAATTTGTTTCTATGATCATCAGTATATGTAGATGTTGGATGTTCATGGAGAATAAATATTGATGAATGATTTGGATAAAAATTGGATTAGCGATATCAATATAACAACAACCTCATGTCTTCTATATTTAGGATAACATCAGTTCTGGATGTGGTGGATTTTCATAGAGATAAATTCGTATAAAATAACATTGTATATTGGGTTATTATTTATATATATATGTTATTTCATATCTATTATATTATTACTTTTCTATTTTATCGATGAATTTATGGATTTTGATGTATGATTGAAATTGACATATGGTATTATGGGTCATTTCATTCATGATTCTCTAGATACATAAAAACTGGAATCTAGCCCCATGATTATTATAGGAGATCATTTTGAGTTAACATAAATTTTTGTTGGGACATGACCATGTCAATCAAATCATTTTTGGGGAAGAACCGATTGTTGAAACTCTTGAAAACTAATGTCCCAAGACACACCCGAATAAATTATGCCAATTCCCAAAAAATTGATTTATTTTGTTTTTATGGATAAATACTTAGAACAGGATGATAGAAACCCTATAAGAACAAAAAAGATGATATTTTCACATATAACATATAATTAAATTATTAAAATATGTTCTTTTCATATATTTAGGTACTTATTCATTTTCAAATAGGTTAACCACTCCTGTCACACCATTTTTTAGATAGTGGATCTACAAATTTAATCACTCTACTTGTGTACACACATAATCCATGAAGCTCATGACATCATCATAGATTATATATGTGCTATATAAGATGATAATAGTCACTAAAATCATTCAACATTATTCATAAAATTAATCTCTTATATTCATAGTGAATTATATCTGGTTTTATGTGGGGTTGGGGGAGAAGAGGAGGATTGACTCCTTGATTTCCTGACATCATTCTAAATAACGTTTTATATAGGTTGATAGATAATATTTTAAATAGAACTATTTTGCAAAAAAAATTATATTCCATAAAAATGAAATGGATCATGATACATACAATGATATGGTAATTAGTTATACTATAAATTCCTTTATTAATCTTTTAATTCTATGTGATCTCTATATCAAAGAGTAATAATAAAATTATTTTAATTGTTTAATTAATTATTTATTAATCATTACTTCTATACCATTAAATCATCCTATAAATCCTCCTATAAAATTATCAAAACATGAAAAATAAATATTTTTCTAAATAAAAAAATATAACTATATTTTTAGGTAAATAAATATTTATGTGATAAACGTAAACTGAATAATTATTATTCCTCAAAAAACGGAAATATAATTTTTTATACTATTAAATTCAAACATAATTTAACTATGGATATTGATACACATTATATGTCACCCTCTATGCATCTTTTTGTGTAAAATTATAGAACAATGTCAAATGTCCAATATCATTTTGAAGAAACACATCAAGAAATTCATGGATTAAGTCATTAATGTTTCATTTGAAACATTATATTTCAGATTATCAATTTTTAATATAATCCCATTGTATCTATCTCTCATTAGACACGTTTTATAATTGTTTCATCAACCTATATGCTTAATTTAACACCGCGAAATTTTATGAGAAAGATTATTTATAATTTCATTGATGTCTTGTGTTGTACGCTACACAAAAATTATCTTGTACTATACACAACATCTTATTAGCTTTAAATATATGCAACACTATTATTGGCTCGTGTTACACCCAATTTCACGTTCGTTTTGTGGAAATTATTCTATGCAACATTAAGTATAGATTTTGTTTAATGTATAAATGAAATAAGTTTTGATTATTATATACGCAACACCAAAGGGAGATTTCACTACATGCATCCCTAAATTGTCTTGCATTACACGCAATCACGACCTTCCTCGTTAGCATGTGTTATACGAAATACCGAGTTTCGCTAAACGAGATATTACTATAATATTATTATGACCTAGCCGTTATGAATAGTAATACACACTTTTTGAAATTTTATAAATTTTACCTATCAAAATGGACTTCATTTTTGGATTCAGAATATCAAAATTAGCCTAGGGTGAATTTTTGGTATTTTTCTAAAAACATTCAATTTCTGATGAATAGTGAAAAAACTAGGTTACTATTTCAAAATCGAATCTTTATTTAAATAATTATTTATTTTATTTAAATTTATTTTAGGTCAAAATAGATTCATAATATATATATATATATGTTCAATGTAATTCATTGGAGTCATTTTATAATATTTTTAGGCATATAAAAATTTTATTGAACTTTTTACAATCTTTTACCCACCTCTTAGGAGAATTTGCAAATTTACATAAAACATAATTTTACTGCTTCTGTTAGTGGAATTCCAAAAATCCAAGAGACACGGTTAATATCAATTAGTAAAATGTGGTTCGATAAGATAAAAATAATTTTTGATAAATAGTAACTGTTTACTTTTATTTACCACGGTTAAAAGTAAATGGCGTAATTAAGGGTAAAAGTGATATTATTATTACCCTAAAACATGTCTTAATTCTATTAGATAAGTTTAATTCGACCAAAAACAACCTTAAGAATATGATATTATCATTTAGGTCCACTTGGATTATATTAGGACATTTATTATTATTTAATTAAAAGAATAGTTAAAAGAGTTAAAATCAATGTTTAATAACTAAAACATTTTTAATATAGGGTTATACATAAGCTAAATTCTACTATAAATATTCATTATAAAGATAAAAATATTTCTTACATAATTGTATTTTATTAATAATTTTTAGACATTAAATAATTTAATTTATTTATGACACAATAATGATGCAGTAATTACCTTATTAATGAAATATTAACATAATTGATATTATAAATACCCAAATAAATGAAATTTGAGACTTTTTATGAATTACACTAATTTTATAGGTTAATATGACATGTAAGTATTGATTTAATTAACTTTTTTTTGAACTAATCATGTTGTTATGATTTTCACAAAAATCAATTACCAAATAGTGTCAAAATTGACATAAAATAGTTTTTAAAAGAAATATTATATTATTAACTGATATTATATTAATAAAAATCTAAAGATTGGCCAAATGACTTAGATAAGGATATATATATTAATAATTAACCACTTGGGGTTATTTTGGCTTGTTATGGTATGTTTATTAACCATATAATGAAAGAAAACACGAAGAAATGGTAAAAGTTAAATTATTTAACTTAGAGTTAAATCTAAATGATAAGGATAAAATAGTAACCTAAACATGTCTAAAAACTATTGATTGAGATGATTTCAACCCATCCTAAATTTATCTTATATCCATCCTACAGAAAAAGAAATCACCGCGCGTGCGTACGTACGGAATACCGTCTCCACGCTGTGGTGTAATCTTTTTTTCCACCACCACCTTACTTGGATGGGTATAATGATGTAAATAATAATTTTATATGGTTATTAAAACATCATACTGATTCTGAGATATTATATCATATACTCCAATTCCATTCATATAATTATGGTAACATTATCATCGCTCGTGCATACGTACAGACTACCGTCTCCACGACGCGATGAGATTCATTCTCCATGTTAACCATTCAAGAATGATTATAAAGTGTATATAATGAAAAATAATGATATATATGACATAATAATGCTATTGGATTTACTTATATATATATATATATGTGTGTGTTTGTCATCTACTTACTTCCATTCAAATCAATAAGTAAAACAACGTTCATGCGTACATACGGCCTACCGTCTCCATGAACGGTGTGTTTCATTTCATTTATCTATCTATTATATATATATATACTGAATATATATGGTATATAAATCATGTTTTACATTATGGAAGTAAGTAAATCATTGTATAAGTAATAATAATATCAAGAACAACAAGTCCAAACATGTACGATAAATGAAATGCTTTTACCCAAAACGCTGCTTTAACATTGAATTTACAAAAGAATGTGTAATATAAAGTCATTAGTGAACCATATATGATATCATAACAATGAATATGTGTTGGGGAAAAATCCATCAGGATATCATTGAAGCATTTTTGAGGTGATTGTGTTTGTTGACAAAGTGGACATCTAAGTGGTGATTGTTGACATTGCAAACCTTGAAATACAAATTTGTTGACAAAGGGGATTTCATGGTGGCTTGTCGAGTTCATGAGATATGGTTAACGATCAATGTTTGATTCAAGAACGTCAATAAAGGAATGGATGATCTGGAGGCAGCATAAAAATAATAGATACAAGGTGGCGCCGTTTTCCAGTGTTTGCCAAATTTTTGGGCCTGAAAATCGACAAATGACGAAAAGTGGTTTTGGGAAAAGGGACTTGCGTGCCGTGAACTTGAAGTCTTGGAAACTTGAGTGCCATATGTTTTTCAAGATCAGATCATCAAAATATTTCAAAGGGATAAGGGTCGCACAAGTTTTGGTGAGGTCGCGCAGGTGACTTGCGCACCGTGAAAGATACTTGCGCGTCGATGCCTTGGAAGTTTGAGAACTTGCGCGCATATGGTTTTCCAAGATTTTAAGATCAATATATGGAAAAGGAAAGAGGTTTGCGCAAGTTTGGAAGTGAGTCGCTCATGTTACTTGCAGGATAAGAGACCTATGCGCTGAGATTTGCGCACCGAGGAGAGAGTTGCACGCCATCGCGTAGGGGTGACCAAATGCCTTTAAATAATGGACCACCCCTCTTCATTATTCACCGGAGTTCAACACTTTGAGAAATCTGAGCTCCCGTCATTCAGGTGTGGTGGTCGCGCAAGTGGTGTGTGGGTCGCCCAAGTGATGTTTCACGTCGGTGGTTGAAGTTGCACGACGGTTGGCAGTTGTGCGCCAATATTGGTTTGGGTATAAAAGGAAGAGAGTTGAGCAAGTTTGGAGTTGGGGAAGCCTGTGTCGCGTAAGTGTGTGAGGTGGACTTGCATTCCAGTTGTGACATGCGCACCGATATTTTCACGCCGAGATAGACTTGTGCTCCAAGTAAGGTTTATTTCCCGTAGTGATTTTCGGGCTGCGTGGAAGCTGGAATTTTTCCCGATACCATTCGGTGCAAAGAGATATTCATCTACAGGTGAAAGTTGTACTTCAACAGAGCATCTACATACAGAGGAAGATGCATTCTTTCATGCAAATGAAGATACCTACAGATCTATAAACAGTGAGCGGATTCCTTCCAAGAGCAGTGAGCAAAGGAAGAGAAAGAAGGTGATCCTCTCCACTGGCAGTGAGCTAGAGAGAGAGAAATAGGGAGTGACCCTTGGGAAAGTAGTGAGCTGACCCTAAACTTGTAAAGTAAGTGATCCTGGGCTTAGAATTGATCTATCCCGAACCTTGTAATCCACAGCTAGTGAAGTTTAGTGGAATTTGTACGACTGGCAACATGTCGGCGTATGCTCCTTGGACGTAGACCTTAGTGGTGAAACAAGTAAAATTGTTGTGGCATGTTCTTGCTTTACTTTCTGTTTATATTGTGCATCATGAAAGAGAGAGAAGAGTGTTTTTCTTAACAGTGAAACAAGATTAGAACGGGCTTTAATTTTAAATTAGTCATACCATGATTCACCCCCCCTCTCAGGGTATTCAACCTTGTGGACCTAACAATATGATTCTGTAATAAGTCAATTACATTATTTGAATCATTATACAGGTGGTTCAGATATATACGAAGCATATCGGACCTAAGGTAAGGGATAACTATTCCAATCTCGTTCATATCCGAGATTGTTTGTTTGTAAGTATTTTCAGGGGTTATTGTTATCAGCCATGTCCGTGTTTTCTAAAAGTGTTTTTATGTATTTTTAGAGATATTTTTACCCATTTTTGACTTTTACTACATGGTATGTAAGGAATCTTTCTTTTGATTACCATATGAGGTACTTTTTTATTTTTCCAACAGAAGTACGAGAAGAATCTTTTTTTCACTTATACGGCATGAACAGATTTTTACGGTTTCATAACACCTTATTTTAATGAAACTTACTCTACAACATTTCATGAATATTTTCTACAAAATCCTTTTATTTTAAAATTTCATGGAATTTTGTGAAAAAAATGATTTTAAAAAATAAAGGACATTTTCCTCAAGAATTCATTTCATGTGTTGTATCAAAACCATTTTCCATCAAAGATGACATTATTTAATATGTGTATTTTTCAATTATAATGTATGTATGATTTACATGGTTATAATTTTCTTACTAAGAAATGAAATCCATTTGTTTTATATGGATTATTTTATGATGGGATGATGTTTATGAAACCCATTACATTATTTGGGTTTTGATGAATGATTTATGTTTATGTTGTGGCACATGTAAGAATGATTTAATTATGAGATGTATGGGATCTATATCTCCCTCCAATTAATTGGGTAAAGATTTATATCTCATGAGATTTCCACGACTAGAATGGTAAGTTAATATTGTTCAGTGATACATGACTGGTACGAGTAGTAAACTCGATTCAGTAAAGGACTTTTTCCACCAAGATGGTCATGGAAGTAATTCCTTGGATACTATGGAAATCATATCAAGTGATTAATGGTTTTCCACAATTAAATGTTTTATTTCAATGCTATTTTATCATGATTGATGTTCTTTTATGATCCAGGACTTACGTACTGCCAATAATTAATTCACAACTCAAAATTTTGATTTTTAAACACTATGTTCATGTTTTGAAGATCAAATGTATATGGTTTGTTTTATTTTCTCCATGATTACTCTTACTAATCATTTTATCTCACCATTTATATTTTTTCTTATCCCCAGGATATAAAGAAATGTTTTAGGTAATAAAAATGGAAGATATTTATGGGAGATGTTGAAGATCTTTCACCAAGATTAGAAGATTATGTTCCATGTTTCAAAATACACTAAACCATTATGGTCCTTGAGTGTTGGTTTTTGTTATGTATTATGTATTCCAAAAAAGTAATGTAATGTCCATGTACGTCAAGCTTTGGGTCATTACAGTTGGTAATAGAGGAAAGGTTTAGTCATCCTTTGGAATCACGAATGCGAGAACTTCAGTGAGATCCCTAGAGATATTTCTAAAGTATGTATAGGGATGTCCCTAAGGTTAAGTATAAGTATAGGATATAGTCCTAGAATTATAGTAATGATCATAGAATTAATCCTAAGAAATTATATATTGAAGGTACTCCCACTTTATTATGTTGTTTTCCATGGCAAGATTTTTTCCTCTCACACTATTCTTTTTGTGTTTTAGACGATGGTTGGAACTTGAAGGAACCGTGTTGATCAATTTAATGGACAATGCAATGATAGTCCTTCTGAACAAACCAATGTTATGGGAGATGGAGTGAAAAATCTTATTGTTATACTTACACAAGCTATGAATCATTTTGGACTTCCAAATGAGCAGAGAAGGGAACAATATTCTATTGATTCCTTCATGAGGCAACTTCTACCTTCTTTCAGTGGGTCTTCTGATCCACTTGTTGCGGAACAATGGATTAGTACCCTTGAAAAGATATTTTCAATACTTCGCTGTTCAAAGAATGAAAAATTCATTTTGGCTATTTACTTGTTAGATGGTGAAGCAGAATAGTGGTGGACTCTAGTTAAAAATACAAGGCCCCAAGATGAAATTGAATCCATGGAATGGAACGAGTTCATGCTGTTGTTTTTCAATCATTACTGCCCTCGTATTCTTAGAAAAAATATGGAAATGGATTTTCTTGCGCTTAAGCAGAAGGATGATGAATCTGTTGGTATATATGAAGATAATTTTACAATACATTCAAGGTATGCATCAAGCTTTATCATCCAACCTGAAAGTAATGTTGATCGATTCTTCAGTGGCATAAAACCAGGTCATTGAAGGGCATTATCTATAAAAGACTTCAGTAGCTATGAAGAAATTGTGCATTGTGCTATCAAGGTAGAACTGGAAGTTGGTGTAACATATCCATCTCGTGGTTTTGACAAAAATGAAAGATGGAGTTCAAGGAAAAACCACAGAACAATGGTGAAAAGAAGGTGAATGTTTCATTATGCTCAATGTGTGGAAAGAATCATGGTGGAGATTGTCTAAAAGTAACTAGAAAATGTTTCAAGTGTGGAAAAGAATGTCATCAAGTAGCTGAGTGCCGAAGTAATGGTAAAAAGGTTTCTAATGATGTGAATAGAGAAAAGACTACAGAGAATGCTCGACCAACACTTCAATGTTTCAAGTGCAAGGAAATGGGGCATTATGCTAATCAATGCCCTAATCCCAGGGTTAGTGATGATCAACGGGAGCAACCTCTTAAGGCAAAGGAAAAAGGGAAGTCACATGTCATCACTATTGGAGATGTTGAGTATGAAAAAGATGTAGTGGAAGGATTATGTGTTTTTGTAACGGGATTCCAAAATAATGTTGTGGAATCTAATTTATAGTACTGTGGAATATTAGAATATCTATATATTGGTTTATTATAGTTTTCAATAATTATATGGTACCGATAACTATGAAAAGTAATTCAAATATTTTTGAAAGCAGATGATATGAGCATAATGAATGGATAAGGAGAAAATAATATTAATGAGATCATGACTGATATAAGGAAAAAGTGATATCATGGTTTGAGAATATTGAAATTTTGGGATTTTGGTATGTGGAAAGAGTTACCTTTTGACAGCATTCATGTTTTCACTATGGTTCTATGGTAATTCATGTTTCAAGAGAATACAAGATTAAGGTATTCAAATGTTCGGAATGTGATCAACAAGATATATAATATTATATATGGGGGATAAATGATGGTATTCACATGCTTGGTTAATGACATTTATAGTAATCATTTTCTTTATACTATGAGATTGAGTAGATGTAAGTTGGATAAGTATAAAGACTAGAATGGATTATATTGGACATCAGATATTATTGTTTAAGTCTAGAACTTTTTTTGATATTATTTATATAATTTTATAATAGTGAAGTTTTAGAAAATAAAAAGACAACCTGCAGGACAGAAGACAACCCGTTGCGTCGGACAAGGTTGCGGGAATTGAACCCACAACTGAAGTGAGATGGGCCTTTATTTACTACCACTTGCCTACAAGAAGTACCTGGTTTTTAGAAACTTGTTTTATTATATTAAGCGGTATGATATATGAAGTATACGTCAATTTTTGTAATCATATTAGATTAACCTCAACATAGATGGACTTATGTATATTTGATAACTTTTGTTAACCTTTTTTTGAGACAGATGGAATGACCCATCATTCTATCACATGATATGATAACACTTCAAAAATTCAACTTCATTTCTTTAAGTGATGATGTGGAAATTTTTCAAGGCACAAACAATAGTGATATTATACCAGTATCAAGTAAGTATTTCTTTTAATTATTTTTCAACATTAGGGGAATGATCTTGAAAACCAAAAATGTTATCCTAATTTCCTCATATCCGATGAACCAGATGGTACCTTATATCATCCCAAATTTATGGCTTTGTGATTGTTTTATTTTTTAGAGCCATGTTATCTACCACTCTCCATCAGAACTTGATGGTAATATTTCTCTTCTATATCCATATTTTAACCTATGTTATCTGATGTGGAAACCTAGTGATGATTTAATTTGGGTAACCATTACGTTTCATACTTTAGTTTTTAAAATTAATTTTTTGTATTCCTTTATACAAAGTGGGCTTCTATGAAAGAAACATTCAAGTTGTAAACCATTTATATCCCTGACGAATTTTGAGGGAGAAATTCATATTAAGGGGGGTAGAATGTAACACCCTGAAATTTTATGAGAAAGATTATTTTTAGTTTTATTGATATCTTGTGTTGTACTCTACACAAAAATAATCTTGTACTATACGCTATATCGTATTAGATTGTAGTATATGCAACAATATTCTTGGCTCGTGTTACACACAATTTCAAGTTCGTTTTGGGGAAATTATTCTACGCAACATTATGTATAGATTTCGTTTAATGTTTAAATGAAATAAGTTTTGATTATGATATACGACACACCAAAGGGAGCTTGCACTACACATGGGCCTGACATGGTTAGCATTACACGCAAGCGTGACCTTCATCTTTATCATGTGTTATGCACAATTATTCTGAGATATTATATCATCTACTCCAATTCCATTCATATAATTATGGGAACGATAACATCGCTCGTCCGTACGTATGGACTATCGTCTCCACGATGCGATGAGATTCATTCTTCATGTTAACAATTCAAGAATGATTATAAATTGTATATAATGATGAATAATGATATATATTTAACATCTTGCCTTTTTATCACATAAACATTCAATTCGTTATACAAAACCGAGGATCTTTAAGATTTAGTGTCTTGGAAACCAGGAACTTAATACATGAAAACATAAAACAATATTCTTAAACACTTGAAAGGATTCTTCTTCTGTTCATCCTATGTTCATTACTACATATCATAACCTGGGGACATACACCAAAAGAAAGGGTGAGCATAAGACCTAGTAAGGGAAACAAGCGAAACATTCAACATGTGAACTTGAGATACATCAATAAAGTCATGAAAAAGAACTTTAAGGCATGAGAATGAAACCATGAGACATATCATAATAAAAATAACGTTTTTCATAACATGAATATGTGGTTAAAAAATTTAACATAGACAATCGTTTCCATTTCACCAAGGTCCATCCGCAAGGTGTCATTAAAAATTACCAAGGTTATTCACCAAGGCGTCGTTAAAAATGGTCATCTCTAGAGATTAAGTCTTTACCCAATGCATTTGAGCGCTATCAGGGAGAAACCTTAAATTTTTCTTTATAATCATGTGAGACACATATATAATCATCAAAAATTTCATAAATAACCCATATAAAATAAAATAAATGGGTTGCCTTCCATAATCATAACGTTTTAAAAACTGCTTTAAAGACATGATCTTTAAGTAACTTTAAACCCACGGAAAAGGAAAACGGATTTCATTTATGTAAATCCTAGAAATTAAAATAGATAATTTTGATATATATGTGAATACCAATGTTGAATAAATAGATTTGAGTATTCACTTAATAAAACAAATTAATTTGAGAAAAAGAGAGAGGCATTTTGAGACGAAAATTCTAAAGCATAACGGCTATGTTATATGGTTTTAGAAAATATTGAAAAGAGAGGGGACATGGGTCAAAAACTCATAAATGATCCATAAAACAATAGAGGGACCGAATATAAAGGATATAAGAACATGGTAATGAAATTTGAAATACATACCATATGAAATGAAAAACATGGAAGGATGACAAAAATAAGATTTATCTTAAGAAAATTCAGCAGCCTAATGACGTCACTTAAAACTTCAAAAAGTGAATAGAAGAGATCAAATAGGGTATCTCATCATATGAACATAAAAGATCAGTATCATAGATATATAGATCATACACCAACATAATAAAAAGGAAATTTATAGACTTGACATGAAAATAGATCTTCAAAACGAGAAGGGTGAAAGAATCCCTTAAACATTTGGCAGCCTAACGTCGTCACTTAAAACGTCAAAAAATGAATTGATGAGATCAAATAGGATATCTCATAATATTATCATAAAATATCAGTGTGATAGATATAGATATCATACCCCAACATAATAAAAATGAGCGTGAAATACTTGACACTAAAATAGAACATGAAAATGAGAAGGGTGAAAGAATCCCTTAAAATTTCGGCAGCCTAATGGCGCCACTTGAAACATAAAAATACTGAATTGAAGAGATAAAATAGGGTATCTCATCATATGAAAATAAAATATCAGTATTATAGATATATAGATCATACCCCAACATAATAAAAAGGAACTTGAAATACAAGACAAGAAAATAGAACTTGAAAATGAGAATGGTGAAAGAATCTGTTACAAAAATTTCGGCAGCCTAACGACGCCACTTAAACATCCATAAAACGAAATGATGAGAGTAATAGGGGATCTATCATCATATAAACATTAAAATGGAAGTTAGAGTAATATAAAATAACATCATAAAACATAATAACATGGAGCATAAAAGAAATGACATAAAAGAGGGTATTTGAAAAGAAAGAGAGAGGTTGGATCCCTTACCTTAAAACATATCTCTTAAAACTCAAAGGATGAGTCCTTGAGGGCTTGGGGAACCTTGGTAGGACTAATTGGGAGATAATTAGACTAGAGATTCATTGGGGGAGAGTTGGGAGTGAAAAATAAAGGATTGAAGGGTGTGTATTTATAGGGAAAGTGAGGGGACACGACATTAATGGCCAAGGGACACCTCATTGGTGGTATTGGCAAAACCATGGGCTTTCCAAGGGTATTTTCCCATGGTATTGGCCACTTGGGACACCTCATACAAAAACTCATCCCCTTTAGTCGACCATCCCTTAAAATATCTCATGACATCATCATGATGTAGTCATGATGTCATTAAACAAACTGAAACCCTAAAACTGTATTTTTACTATTCACTGAAAATTCAAAATTTTCCAAAAACTCCCAAAATTTCACCTCAACAAAATATCAATGCTCTGATTTCAAAAATAAACTCAATTTTATAAAAATAGATTTCTAAATATTTTTAATTTAATTTTTAAATAAAAACATTATTCACTGAAAATTCATTTTCTCAAAAAAATCCCCAAAAATTATGTTATCATAATATCGATTATCTGAGTTCAAAAATGAAATCCATTTTATAAAAATAATTTTCTTAATATTTTTAATTTAATTTTAAATTAAAAAACACTATTCACCTGAAAAAAAACTAATACCTGACTAATAATTTCTAAAACAGTTATTTACCTATTTTATTGAATATCAATACTCAATCAAGGTGTCTAGATTATATTAATACATTCTTTAAGTGAGATTACTAATCCATTTGGTCACATTACTAATCATAAGCGTAAAAGCACTATTCATAATTTAATGTTTATAAAAAATTATGTTGATCTTATTATACTCTAAATTTCGTACTGAACATAATTGTAGAAGACCATTTTTTGAAAATAATTACACATTTTTAATTATTTAATGTTTACATAAACGTTTTTAAAGTATCCTTTTTCTAAAATTCATCAAATATAAACATCCTACATTTTTCCGAACATTTGAAAATTTATAAAATTCACCATAAGAAGAAAACAGAATTTTATTTATCTCAATGGATTACACAAAGCAGTTACGGTCTCCTTACATAGCCCATTATAACCCCAGCATAGGACCAAAGTGTACGGTGTGCTAAGGTGAGAGAATCCATGGGCGGATCGACCAACATTGTATGAGTAGTAATTTATATCAGTTTTAAATTCTCGCGAAGGTGATTTCGTTCTAGCTTTACATGATTAAGTTCGACAGGGGTTTGGTCCAGAGCGAAGCCCAGTAGTGCAACCTCCTTCCCAAGTTCTCTTAGATGGGCTTCGATTGGTCCGAGACTACTGGATGAGGTCATCTAATCTTATTTATATATTAATTAACCAAGATCACTTGTATTTAGAGACAATAATTGCAACATTTGGTTTCCAGAGGTCATACTGACTATCGATCATATAATAGTCAAAACCCAACAATCTCATTTTAATTATACTCATGTTATCAAATGAAACAGTTTTGTTGAGTATGAAATAAAATAACACAAAAAATTTTGGAAACAAATTTTATTCAAAATTTTGGGTCGTTACATTCTTCCCCCCTTAAGAAATTGCGTCCTCGTAATTTTTTTAAAATTGGGCATGGAAATTTCATTGAACGTCCCACATCGAAAAAAGAGTGAGTAACACTATTACTTTAAAAGGAAGAAAAGGAAGTAAAAAAGGTCACCTGAGTTAACCCATATTAGGATACCATGTAGGAAAACATGGATGTGGAAGAAAAACAAAGGTTCATGTTCCGAGGGATAGTGATAGAAAACTTGATTAGGAGAAAGTTAACCACAAGAAAATCACAAACTTATGATTTTTGTAAACAGTCTTTGATTACCCAATAGGAAACTTAAACCAACAACGTTTTTGTTTTACGTTCCATTTAATAATTTTGAGGAATTATAAAATAAAAACATAAGTAAATATACCTACCTTCATGTAGAGTTTCATCCTTTAATAAGTTTCTACCAAAACTAATCTTTTCTCGAAAAGATGAGAATTCAAAACTACTTGGTCTCATCAAAGCACAAGAATCATCTTCTAGAGAATCACATAATCCACAAAAGATTAAATATCTATTTCTTCTATCTTTAAACATTATCCCAAAAACAGAAGGGGTAAAATAAAACAATTCTTCAAAAAGAAATAATCCCATAGGAAGGGAAACTTCTTTAAATCTTAAAAATTCCACGGTACTACCCAAAGATCATCATATACCATTCCATAAATAATTGTCCTTAAAATTACTCAAAATAAACCAAACTAAGATTGAAACCCAATTACAAGAAGGATTTGATAACAAAGTCTTCCAAGATAAACTTTTTCATTCATCTCTAAACAACATCAAACACTCCTAGAATCTTATAACAAAAGTAAATAACCTAAACATATTTTCCCCAAGATAGGATAATCATTTCCATAAGTTCACCTTAAATTCATCTACTCTTCAAAATATAATTCAACCTTTACTCCTCAAAGAGAATTCTGTAGTAATCTATTTACCTCGATCAAATAGGGTTCCCAAAATAGTGAACGTCTTCCAAAATAATAATTATCTTTTAATCCCCCAATCATCTCTTTTCTTCATGAATAATAGCTTCATAACATAAACATTTGATACATAACATTAGATATTTTCCTTAATGATATAAAACCATCTTAGGTAGTGACTCGATGTTCATAGAAAACATTAAGGATATACTCATAGATCTCAAACTAAAATACAACATGACATAGACAATTATTGCAAGGAAGTTACATGTACTTCAGTCATCATGATCCATCTCAGCATAGGACTTGCATTGTTCCCTTGTCCTTGAAGATTATTGATTCTCATCATGCTTCTCATCCCTTCCAAGAGAGCATTGCCTTGGATAATTTCTAACTTCTCCACATTTACGATATTGAAAAGTATAAGGTATATTAGATCAAAACTTATCTCTATTCATCACATTATCCTTTTTTTAAAGAAATTGGATACTTAATGCACTATCTTCCCACACCTAAAACATCTCTCAGTTCATTGTGACATTCTCCTTGGTGCCTCTTCCCACACTTTTTTCAAAAATTAAATCGGGTCTTCTTTCCCTTATCAACTTTATCAGATGAACATCCTTGAGACTTCATCTTCTTCTTCCTTGATGAATTTAGGCATTCAACAAGGTACCAATTATTAATTGTGATTTTTGATAGCTGGTTTATCATAATAACAATATGTTCAACTTGATATCTCTTCATCTCTGTCATATTAACAAAGAAATCATCACATTTCCTATCACATTGGTTGTTGGGACATGTTCTTCCATTTCCTGCCATTAACTAAGAAAATAAAGTATAATTAGGGGCTTAAATACTTAGCCAATAATCATTAAAGGGAAATATTAAGCATAGAAGGATAAACATATAGAAGGAAAGTATACCCTAACTTCTGATCCCCTAGGTTCCAATCTAGGTTATCCATGATCATATATTCTTATGGGAATCTTTATTTTATTTAATATTTGTTCCATTAATAATTGTTCAAACTAAGCTTATGAATTTAACAAAACATATCCCCCGGGAGTGACATAACCAAGAGTGCAGGAAGGCCCGTTTTCATGTACCAGTTCCTGTTCGAGTCTAGCTCAAAGTGGTGTTTTCAGGTTTTACCCCTATGTACAACTGTTCCAGAGCCACCTCTACCTGCTCGTATCCAGACAGGGATGTATTTTCTTGGCAACCCCTTACTCAATAATCACCAAAATACCAGGAAGATTTCATATATTTAAAATTTTATATAGGGTTATTCCTAAAGTTTTCATATCCTAATTTCCACAAATAACTAAACCTTCCTTTGATACCAACATTAACATCCCGCCTTTTATCATATAATCTTTCATTTCATTATACAAAACCGAGGATCTTTAATGTTTAGTGTTTTGGAAACCAGGAACTTAATACATGACAACATAAAACATTATTCTTAATCACTTGAAAGGCTTCTCCTTATGTTAATCCTAGGTTCATTACTGCATCTCATAACCTAGGGACACACATCAAAAGAAAGGGTGAGCAGAAGGCCCAGTAAGGGAAACAAGGGTAACATTCAACATGTGAACCTGAGATACATCAATAAAGTCATGAAAAAGAACATTCAGTCATAAGAAAGAAATCATGAGGCATATCATAATAAAAATAACGTATTTCATAACATGAAAATGTGGCTACAACATTTAACATAGACGATCATTTCTGTTTCACCAAAGTCCATCCCTAAGGTGTCATTAAAAATTACCAAGGTTATTCGCCATGGTGTCGTTAAAAATTGTCATCTCTAGAGATTAAGTCTTTACCCAATGCATTGGAGCGATATCAGGGCGTACCCTTAAATTTTTCTTCATTATCATGTGAGACACATATATCATCATTAAGCATTTCATAAATATCCCATATAGCATAAAATAAATTTTTTTCCTTACCTAATCATAATGTTTTAAAAACTGCTTTAACGACATGATCTTTTAGTCAATTTAAACCCACAGAAAAGGAAAACGGGTTTCATATATATAAATCCCAGAATTTAAAATAGATCATTTTGATATATATGTGAATAACCATGTAGAATATATATCTTTGAGTATTCACTTAATAAAACAAAATAATTTGAGAAAAAGAGAGAGGCATTTTGAGATGAAAATTCTTCCGCATAAAAGCTATGTTATAGGGTTTTAGAAAATATTGAAAAGAGAGGGGACATGGGACAAAAACTGATAAATGATCCATAAAATAGTAGAGGGGCCGAATATAAAAGATGTAATAACATGGTAATGAAATTTAAAATACATACCATAAGAAATGAAAAACATGGAAGGAAGACAAAAATAAGATTTCTCTTAAGAAAATTCGGCAGCCTAATGACGTCACTTAAAATTTCAAAAATGGAATTGACGAGATCAAATAGGGTATCTCATCATATGAAAATGAAATATCAGTATGATAGATATATAGATCATACCCCAAAATAATAAAAAGGAAATTTAAAGACTTCACATGAAAATAGATCTTGAAAACGAGAAGGCTGAAAGAATCCGTTAAAAATTCGGCAGCCTAACTACATCACTTAAAACTTAAAAAAATGAATTGACGAGATCAAATAAGGTCTCTCATCATATGATCAAAAAAGATCAGTGTGATAGATATAGAGATAATACCCCAACATAATAAAAAGGAACATTAAAGACATGACATTAAAATAGAACATGAAAATGAGAAGGGTGAAAGAATCCCTTAAAATTTCGGCAGCCTAACGGCGCCACTTGAAACTTCAAAAAACCGAATTGAATAGATCAAATAGGGTCTCTCATCATATGAACATAAAATATCAGTATGATAGATATAGAGATCATACCCCAGCATAATAAAAAGGAACTTGAAAGACTTGACAAGAAAATAGCACATGAAAATGAGAAGTGTGAAAGAATCTGTTACCAAAAATTCGGCAGCCTAACGGCGCCACTTAAACATCCATAAAACGAAATGATGAGAGTAAGAGGGGATCTCTCATCATATGAACATGAATAGTGCAGTAAGATTAATATAAAATAACATCTTCCAACATAAGAACATGGAGCATAAAATAAATGACGTAAAAGAGAGTATTTGAAAAGAAAGAGAGAGGTTGGATCCCTTAACTTAAAACGTATATCTTAAAACTAAAAGGTTGGGACCTTGAGGGATTGGGGACAACTTGGGAGGACTATTTAGGAGGTAATGAAACCAGATCTTCGTTGGGGGAGAGTTGGGAGAGAAAACTAAAGGAGGAAAGGGTGGGTATTTATAGGGAAAGTGAAGGGACAAGGCATTAATGGCCAAGGGACACCTCATTGGTGGTATTCGCAAAACCATGGGCTTTCCCATGGTATTTGCCTATGGTATTGGCCACATGGGACAACTCATACAAAAATTAATCCCCTTTAGTCAACCATCCCTTAAAATATCTCATGACATCATCATGATGCAGTCATGATGTCATTAAACATACAGAAACCCTAAAACTGTATTTTTACTATTCACTAAAAATTCAACTTTTTCCAAAAACTCCCAAAATATTACCTTAACCAAATATAAATTCTATGATTTCAAAAATGAACTCCATTTTATAAAAATAAATTTCTAAATATTTGTAATTTAATTTTTAAATAAAAACACTATTCACCGAAAATTCATTTTTTTTAGAAAAATCCCCAAAAATTACCTTAACATAATATCGATGCTCTGTAACAGCCCAAGATTTTATAAAGAAACATTCTTTTTAATTTTATTAATGTATTGTGTTGTACGCTACACCAAAAGGAGCTTGCACAAAACGCATCCTTGTCTTGCCTTGCATTACACGCAATCGCGACCTTCCTCGATAGCGTGTGTAATACGCAATACCGAGTTTCACTAAACAACGATGTGCTATTAAAATATTATTAAAACTAGCCGTTATGAATAGTAATAACCACTTTTTAAAATTCTCTAAATCTTATTTTTCAAAATGAACTTCATTCTTGGATTCGGAGTATCGAATTTAGCCTAAGGTGAAATTTTGGTACTTTTCGGATAACTTTCATATTCCGATGAATAGTGAAAAATTACTAAATTATAATTAAAAACAACTTTTTTAATTGAAATAATTAATAGTGATAAATTATTAATTTGAGTGGTTTTAAAGTATATTTAGAATATATTTTTACAATTTAATACAATGTTGGTCATTGGTTGTAATTTCACATTTAAACTAGACATAATCAAGTGTCAATCTTTTGATATATATTGTTTCCTAAAAACACGCTATTTATTTTAACAGCGGGATTTAATTATAAAATTAATTAATGCAACTTCTATGTTATGAATTTGGTAAAATAGATTTCATTTTTGAATTCGGAATATGAAATATAGCTTAGGATGAAATTTTGGCATTGTTCTGAAAAACATCAATTTTTGATGAATAGTGAAACTACTAAGTGGTAGTTAAAAAAACTGAATTTTTCATAAAACATAATTTTGCCGCTTCTGTGAATGGAATTTCAAAAATCTGAGAGACACAGTTAATATCAAGGACTAAAATGTGGTTCAATGAGATGAAAATAATTTTTTGGTGAATAGTAACTTTTTACTTTTTTACCGCGGTTAATAGTAAATAGGGTAACTAAGGGTAAATATGATGTTAATATTACCCTAACACATGTCCTAATTCTATTGGACAAGTGTAATTCGACCAAAAACAAACTTAGGAATAAAATATGACCAATTAGGCCCACTTGGATTAGATTAGGACATTTATTATTAATTTATTTAAAGAAGGGTTAAAATAGTTAAAATCAAAGTTTAATAAGTAAATCATTTTTAATATGGGGTTATACATAAGATAAATTCGATTGTAAATATTCATTGGAAAGATAAAACGATTTACTACATTATGGTATTTTATTTGTAATTTTTAGAAGTCAAATAATTTAATTTATTTATGACACAAAGATGATGCAGTAATTATCTTGTTAATGCAATATTGACATAATTGATGTTATAAACACCAAAATAAATGTAATTTGAGACTTTTTATGAATTCCACTAATTTTCTAGGTTACTATGATATATTATTGTTGATTTAATAAACTTGGTTCGAACAAATAATTCTGTTATGACTTTCAGAAAAATCATGTATCAAATAGTGTCAAAATTGACAAAAAATAGTTTTTAAATCAAATATTATATTATTAATTGTTATTTTATTCATAAAAATCTAAGGTTCGGCCAAATGACTTAGATAAGGATCTATGTATTAATAATATACAATTTGTGGTTCGTTTGGCATGTTATAGTAAGTTTATTAACCATATAGTGAAAGAAAACAAAAAGACACGGTAAAAGTTAAATTATTTAACTTAGAGTTAAATCTAATTGATAAGGTTAAAATAATACCCTAAACTTGTCTAAATCCTATTGGTTGATAGGATTTCGACCCATCCCCACTTTATCTTCTAAATAAGACTCTTTGGAACCATTATAAACCGATTTTGATTTTAATATAAAATAATATTTTGAGATATTCCTAAGGTGCCCCTCTCCTCCCTTATAAAAGGGCACCTCCTCCCCCTCCTCCTCACACCAATTTGAGCACTCAAGCTCGGCCAACCCCTGCCAAAATCCCTTCTCCACTTCCCTAGAATAATCCTAGAGGACCTGGTCTTCTTCAAAGACCAATCTTAGTTCCCTAAGTGGAGGATTCAAAGAGGCGTTTCAAAGAAGAGGTAATATCAATTACCGATCTTTTCAATTTCTTTCTTATTCAACTTCTCCTTCTTTAGTTGTTTCATGATAAAGTAATAACATCAGTATTACTTACATACTGATATGTTATTATAAATATGAAACAACCCTATTTAACCATCTATCCATCCTACGGAAAAAGAAATCACCGCGCGTGCGTACGTACGGAATACCGTCTCCACGCCGTGGTGTAATCTATTTTCCACCACCACCTTACATGGATGGGTATAATGGTGTAAAGAATAACTATACATAGTTATTACAACATCATATTGATTCTGATATATTGTATAATCCACTCCAATTCAATTCAATATTTATAGAAATGATATCATCGCTCGTGCGTACGTACGGACTACCGTCTCCACGACGCGATGAGATTCATTCTCCATGTTAACCATTTAAGAATGATTATAATGTATATATAAGAAATAATAATGAAATATATGACATTATAAAGCTACTGGATTTATGTATATATATACATATGAATTTCATCTACTTAATTCCATTCAAGACAATAAGGAAAGAAAAACAGCGTTCATGCGTACGTACGGACTACCGTCTCCATGAACGGTGTTTTTCATTTCATTTAAATATCTATTATATATATATATATACTGAATATATATGATATATAAATCATATTTTATATTCTGTAAGTAAGTAAATCATGATATAAGTAATAATAATGTCAAGAACAACAAGTCAAAACACCTACGATAAATGAAACGATTTTTACCCAAAACGTTCTTTAACATGGAATTTACAAAAGAACGGGTAATATAATGTCATAAGTGAACCATATATGATATCATAACAATGAATATGATTCTGTAATAAGTCAATAACATGATTTAAATCATTATACAGGAGGTTCGGACACTTACAAAGCAAGTCGGACCTAAGGTAAGGGAAATATCACAATCTCATTTTTATCCGAGATTGTTTATTCGTAAGTATTTACTGGGGTGCATTTTATCATCCACATCCATGTTTTATCAATATGTAATATTATTTCCATCCACCTAAAATTTTTTAAATCCATTTTTACCCTTCGGTGAGTTTTTAGTAATATGTATGAAAGGAATCTTTTGTCGTTTTTTATACGAGGTACTTTTTGACTTTTCCGACAAAAGTACGAAGAATGTTTTTTTTAACTTATACAGCACGAACGGATTTATACTGTTTTATAAAGCCTTATTTTCATGAAGCTTCCTCTAAAAGATTTCATGACTATTTTCAATAAAATCTCTTTCTTTTAAAATTGCATGATGTTTTGTGAAAAGAAATTGATTTTGAAGAAGAAAGGATATTTTCCTCAAGAATTCAATTCAAGTGTTTTATCAAAATTATTTTACATATAAGATAATAAAGGGTTCTGTTTCTATCCATATTTTTACATTGATTTGACTATGTTGTGATGGAATTATGTTTATGAATTCCTTTATCTTATATGAATGGTTTTATGATGTCATGTTGTTTAAGAATCCCATTTTTATTACATGGGTTATGCAATGATGTATGATTTATGATTTTGTGGCACACATAAGAAAGGATTCATTAAGAGATGGGTGGGACCTATATCTCCCTCCAATGCATTGGGTAAAGATTTTATATCTCATGAGATAGACATGGCTGGAATGGTAGGTTATACCGGTTCAGTGAAACAGGACTGAAACGAGGATTACTCGATTCAGAAAGGGACATTGTCCACTAAGATAGTCTTGGCAATGAGTCTTGACTAACAAGAAATGATTCTCTATGATTATGTGTGTATGCCACAATGAGTAATGTTTTATGTTATGATTTCATTTCACTACTATGATTTATCCCATGTTATGAAATTATGCTCTCTTTTGCAGGTTAAGATTTCCAAAAATGTTATGTTCTTATGAAAATTATGTGATTGATATTTCTTTTGTTTACCCTTACTGAGCATTTGAGCTCACCCTTTTATGTTTTCTTTTCCCCAGGATATAAATAAAGGTTTTAGGTAAAAAAGGGAAGATCTTTATGGGAGATATTGAAGATCTTTCACCAAGATTAGAAGATTACATTCCGAGTTTCCAAAGACACTAAACTATTACGATCCTTTAGTGTGTGTTTTTGTTATGTACTAAGTATTCCGCAAAAGTAATGTAATGTCCATGTACGATAAGCTTCGGGTCTCTACAGTTGGTATCAGAGGAACGGTTTAGTCAACCTTTGGAAACTAGGATGCGAAAACGTTAGTGAGATCCCTAGAGATATTTCTAAGGTATGTCTAGGGATGTCCCTAAAGATAAGTATACGTATAGGATATATTCCTAGAACTATGGTAATGATATTAGATTAAACCTAAGAAGTTAGGTATTGAGGATACTTTCCCTTTACTATGTTGTTTCCTCTAGCATGATTTTTGATTCTCACAAAATTATTTTTGTGTTTAAGTTAATGGAGGGAACCAAAAGGAATTCAGTTAACATTGAATCCAATGGACAAATTGGTGACTATGAGCAAGAAAATTGTGTAATGCCTAGAGAGAAAGATGTTGTGATTATGCCGAATCAATCATCGCGATATATGATTAACAAGGTGAAATTTAGTGGTATGCCTAATTCTTCAAAGAAGAGGAAGATAGACTATTATGCATGTTCGCATGTTGAGGAGCATAAAGAAAGGAAGATTGAGATTTATAAAGAAGGGAAGAAGAACCTTGAGGAATACCTCAAATGGAGGGACCGATGTTATCTGTGTGGAGAAAACGGTCATAGAGTGACAGACTGTTATGGAGTTCAATGTCTTATTTGTGGAGAACATGGGCATTACCCAACTCAATGCCCTGACCTAAAAAGATACTTCTAAATCAAGGAAGGACTTCTTCCAGGACAATCATTGAAGTGGATGTACTGAAGTGTTTATGTATTGGTATTCAAGAATAATGTTGTTGAGGTACTTTTATGGTGTATTGAAATATTTATGTATTGGTCTATTGTGGTCTTCAATAATTTTAAGGTACCGGTAACCATGAAAAGTGATTAAAATATTTTGGAAAGTAGATAATATGACCATAATGAAGGGATAAGGAGAAAATGAAATTTTTGACAGTATTCATGAGCTCATGATTGATATAAGGACTAAGTGATATCATGGTGTGAGTATATAGAATTTTGAGGATTTTGGTAACTTTTAACTGCACTCATGTTTTCACTAAGGTATTCAAGAGAATACACGATTAAGGACTTTGAATGTTTGGAATGTGACCAACAAAACATATCTTATGATATGTGGGGATCAACGACAGTATTAAATCTCTGGTAATTGTTGTCACTATATTATGAGAGTGGACTGTAGTATTATGTATAAGCCTAAAGATTAGACTGGATTATGTTGGAAATAAGTTAGTATTGTTTAAGGATAGAAGATTTTCGATATTATTGATGGGATGTTATAGTAACATAGTTTTAGAAAAAGGGACAACCTGCAGGACGGGCGACAACCCATCGCGTCGGACAAGGCTGTAGGAATCGAACCCACAACCGAAGTGCGACTGGCCTTTATCGCCTACCACTGGCCTACAGGAAGTCCCTGTTTAGTAGAAACTAGTTTTATTATATTAAGCAGTATGATATATGAAGTATAAGTCCATTTTAGGAACCATATGTGATTAATCTCACTATGGAATGACTTATGTATATTTAATAACTTTTTCTATCCTTTTGTTTGAGACAGATGGAATGACCCATCATTCTATCACATAATCTGCTAACACTTCACAAATAACAAATTCAACTTCATTTATTTAAGAGATGAAGTAGAAATTGTTCAAGGCATGAACAAAAGTGAGATTGTACCAAAATAAAGAAAGTATTTATTCCAATTCAAATTTTCAACTTTAGGGAAATGATCTTGAAAACCAAAAATGTTGTCCTAGTGATCTTATATCTGATGAATCAGATGGTACCTTATATCATCACAAATCTATGGATTTGTGATTACTGGATTTTCCATAGCCATGTTCTCTACCACTCTCCATCAGAACATGATGGTTAGATTTCTCTTCCATATCCATATTTTCACCTATGTGGAAACCCAATGATTAGTTTATTTGGGTAACCGTTACGTTTCATACTTTTGTTTTTAAAGATTGGTTTTGATATTCCTTTTTACGATGTGGGTTTCTATTAAAGAAACTTTTGAATAGTAAACCATTTATAACCCCGACGAATTTCGAGGGCGAAATTCATTTTAAGGGGGGTAGAATGTAACAGCCCAAGATTTTATAAAGAAACATTCTTTTTAATTTTATTAATGTATTGTGTTGTACGCTACACCAAAAGGAGCTTGCACAACACGCATCCTTGTCTTGCCTTGCATTACACGCAATCGCGACCTTCCTCGATAGCGTGTGTAATACGCAATACCGAGTTTCACTAAACAACGATGTGCTATTAAAATATTATTAAAACTAGCCGTTATGAATAGTAATAACCACTTTTTAAAATTCTGTAAATCTTATTTTTCAAAATGAACTTCATTCTTGGATTCGGAGTATCGAATTTAGCCTAAGGTGAAATTTTGGTACTTTTCGGATAACTTTCATATTCTGATGAATAGTGAAAAATTACTAAATTATAATTAAAAACAACTTTTTTAATTGAAATAATTAATAGTGATAAATTATTAATTTGAGTGGTTTTAAAGTATATTTAGAATATATTTTTACAATTTAATACAATGTTGGTCATTGGTTGTAATTTCACATTTAAACCAGACATAATCAAGTGTCAATCTTTTGATATATATTGTTTCCTAAAAACACGCTATTTATTTTAACAGCGGGATTTAATTATAAAATTAATTAATGCAACTTCTATGTTATGAATTTGGTAAAATAGATTTCATTTTTGAATTCGGAATATGAAATATAGCTTAGGATGAAATTTTGGCATTGTTCTGAAAAACATCAATTTTTGATGAATAGTGAAACTACTAAGTGGTAGTTAAAAAAACTGAATTTTTCATAAAACTTAATTTTGCCACTTCTGTGAATGGAATTTCAAAAATCCGAGAGACACAGTTAATATCAAGGAATAAAATTTGGTTCAATGAGATGAAAATAATTTTTTGGTGAATAGTAACTTTTTACTTTTTTACCGCAGTTAATAGTAAATAGGGTAACTAAGGGTAAATATGATGTTAATATTACCCTAACACATGTCCTAATTCTATTGGACAAGTGTAATTCGACCAAAAACAAACTTAGGAATAAAATATGACCAATTAGGCCCACTTGGATTAGATTAGGACATTTATTATTAATTTATTTAAAGAAGGGTTAAAATAGTTAAAATCAAAGTTTAATAAGTAAATCATTTTTAATATGGGGTTATACATAAGATAAATTCGATTGTAAATATTCATTGGAAAGATAAAACGATTTACTACATGATGGTATTTTATTTGTAATTTTTAGAAATCAAATAATTTAATTTATTTATGACACAAAGATGATGCAGTAATTATCTTGTTAATGAAATATTGACATAATTGATGTTATAAACACCAAAATAAATGTAATTTGAGACTTTTTATGAATTCCACTAATTTTCTAGGTTACTATGATATATTAGTGTTGATTTAATAAACTTGTTTCGAACAAATAATTCTGTTATGACTTTCAGAAAAATCATGTATCAAATAGTGTCAAAATTGACACAAAATAGTTTTTAAATCAAATATTATATTATTAATTGTTATTTTATTCCTAAAAATCTAAGGTTCGGCCAAATGAATTAGATAAGGATATATGTATTAATAATATACAATTTGGGGTTCGTTTGGCATGTTATAGTAAGTTTATTAACCATATAGTGAAAGAAAACAAAAAGACACGGTAAAAGTTAAATTATTTAACTTAGAGTTAAATCTAATTGATAAGGTTAAAATAATACCCTAAACTTGTCTAAATCCTATTGGTTGATAGGATTTCGACCCATACCCACTTTATCTTTTAAATAAGACCCTTTGGAACCATTATAAACCGATTTTGACTTTAATATAAAATAATATTTTGAGATATTCCTAAGGTGCCCCTCTCCTCCCTTATAAAAGGGCACCTCCTCCCCCTCCTCCTCACACCAATTTGAGCACTCAAGCTCGGCCAACCCCTGCCAAAATCCCTTCTCCACTTCCCTAGAATAATCCTAGAGGACCTGGTCTTCTTCAAAGACCAATCTTAGTTCCCTAAGTGGAGGATTCAAAGAGGCGTTTCAAAGAAGAGGTAATATCAATTACCGATCTTTTCAATTTCTTTCTTATTCAACTTCTCCTTCTTTAGTTGTTTCATGATAAAGTAATAACATCAGTATTACTTACATACTGATATGTTATTATAAATATGAAACAACCCTATTTCACCATCTATCCATCCTACGGAAAAAGAAATCACCGCGCGTGCGTACGTACGGAATACCGTCTCCACGCCGTGGTGTAATCTATTTTCCACCACCACCTTACATGGATGGGTATAATGGTGTAAAGAATAACTATACATAGTTATTACAACATCATATTGATTCTGATATATTGTATAATCCACTCCAATTCAATTCAATATTTATAGAAATGATATCATCGCTCGTGCGTACGTACGGACTACCGTCTCCACGACGCGATGAGATTCATTCTCCATGTTAACCATTTAAGAATGATTATAATGTATATATAAGAAATAATAATGAAATATATGACATTATAAAGCTACTGGATTTATGTATATATATACATATGAATGTCATCTACTTAATTCCATTCAAGACAATAAGGAAAGAAAAACAGCGTTCATGCGTACGTACGGACTACCGTCTCCATGAACGGTGTTTTTCATTTCATTTAAATATCTATTATATATATATATATACTGAATATATATGATATATAAATCATATTTTATATTCTGTAAGTAAGTAAATCATGATATAAGTAATAATAATGTCAAGAACAACAAGTCAAAACACCTACGATAAATGAAACGATTTTTACCCAAAACGTTCTTTAACATGGAATTTACAAAAGAACGGGTAATATAATGTCATAAGTGAACCATATATGATATCATAACAATGAATATGATTCTGTAATAAGTCAATAACATGATTTAAATCATTATACAGGAGGTTCGGACACTTACAAAGCAAGTCGGACCTAAGGTAAGGGAAATATCACAATCTCATTTTTATCCGAGATTGTTTATTCGTAAGTATTTACTGGGGTGCATTTTATCATCCACATCCATGTTTTATCAATATGTAATATTATTTCCATCCACCTAAAATTGTTTAAATCCATTTTTACCCTTCGGTGAGTTTTTAGTAATACGTATGAAAGGAATCTTTTGTCGTTTTTTATACGAGGTACTTTTTGACTTTTCCGACAAAAGTACGAAGAATGTTTTTTTTAACTTATACAGCACGAACGGATTTATACTGTTTTATAAAGCCTTATTTTCATGAAGCTTCCTCTAAAAGATTTCATGACTATTTTCAATAAAATCTCTTTCTTTTAAAATTGCATGATGTTTTGTGAAAAGAAATTGATTTTGAAGAAGAAAGGATATTTTCCTCAAGAATTCAATTCAAGTGTTTTATCAAAATTATTTTCCATATAAGATAATAAAGGGTTCTGTTTCTATCCATATTTTTACATTGATTTGACTATGTTGTGATGGAATTATGTTTATGAATTCCTTTATCTTATATGAATGGTTTTATGATGTCATGTTGTTTAAGAATCCCATTTTTATTACATGGGTTATGCAATGATGTATGATTTATGATTTTGTGGCACACATAAGAAAGGATTCATTAAGAGATGGGTGGGACCTATATCTCCCTCCAATGCATTGGGTAAAGATTTTATATCTCATGAGATAGACATGGCTGGAATGGTAGGTTATACCGGTTCAGTGAAACAGGACTGAAACGAGGATTACTCGATTCAGAAAGGGACATTGTCCACTAAGATAGTCTTGGCAATGAGTCTTGACTAACAAGAAATGATTCTCTATGATTATGTGTGTATGCCACAATGAGTAATGTTTTATGTTATGATTTCATTTCACTACTATGATTTATCCCATGTTATGAAATTATGCTCTCTTTTGCAGGTTAAGATTTCCAAAAATGTTATGTTCTTATGAAAATTATGTGATTGATATTTCTTTTGTTTACCCTTACTGAGCATTTGAGCTCACCCTTTTATGTTTTCTTTTCCCCAGGATATAAATAAAGGTTTTAGGTAAAAAAGGGAAGATCTTTATGGGAGATATTGAAGATCTTTCACCAAGATTAGAAGATTACGTTCCGAGTTTCCAAAGACACTAAACTATTACGATCCTTTAGTGTGTGTTTTTGTTATGTACTAAGTATTCCGCAAAAGTAATGTAATGTCCATGTACGATAAGCTTCGGGTCTCTACATGCTCTGAGTTCAAAAATAAAATCCATTTTATGAAAATACTTTTCTAAGTATTTTTAAATTAATTTTTATTTAAAAAACACTATTCACCTAAAAAAACTAATATTTGACTAATAATTTCTGAAACCGTTATTTACCTATTTTAATGAATCTCATTACTTAATCAAGGTGCCTAGATTATATTAATAATTTCTTTTACTGAGATTACTAATCAATTTGGCCACATTGCTAATCCTAAGCGTAAAATCACTATTCATAATTTACTATTCGTTAAAAATTACGTTGATCTTATTATACTCTTAATTTCAATCTGAACATAATCGTAGAAGACCATTTTTTGAAAATAATTACACCCTTTTAATTATTTAAGGTTTACATAAACGTTATTAAAATATCCTTTTTCTAAAATTCATCAAATATATACATCCTAAATTTATCTGAACATTTGAAAATTTACAAAATTCATTATAATAAGAAAACACATTTTTATTTATCTCAAAGGATTACACAAAGTAGTTACGATCTCCTTACATTTCCCCTTATAACCCCAACATTGGACCTAAGTGTAAGGTGTGCTAAGGTGAGAGAATCTGAGGGCGGCTTGGCCAACATTGCACGAGTAGTAATTTCTATCAGTTTTAACTTCTCACGAAGGAGATTTCATTCTAGCTTCACATAATGAAGTTCATCTTGGGTTTGGTCCAGAGCAAAGACCAAGGGTGAAACCTCCTTCCCAAGTTCTATTAGAAGGGCTTCGATTGGCCCGAGACTACTGGACGAGGCCTTCGAATCTTATTTCTATATTAATTAACCAAGATCACTTGTATTTAGGGAAAATAATCGTAACCTTTGGTTTCCAGAGGTCATACTGACTATCTGTCATATAATAGTCAAAAACCAGTAGTCTCATTTTAATTATACTCATGTTATCAAATGAAACAGTTTTGTTGAGTATGAAATAAAATAACACACAAGATTTAGGAAACAAAATTTATTCAAAATTTCGGCTCATTACAATATATGAAATAATAATGCTACATGATTTATGTATATATATATATATTTCATCTACTTACTTCCATTCATGTCAATAAGGAAAACTGCATTCATGAGTACGTACGGCCTACCATCTCCCTTAACGGTGTGTTTCATTTCATTATCTATCTATTATATATATATATACTGAATATATATGATATATACATCATGTTATACATTCTGGAAGTAAGTAAATCATTATCTAAGTAATAATAATATCGATAACAACAAGTCCAAACACGTACGACAAATGAAACGATTTTACCCAAAACGCTGCATTAACATGGAATTTACAAAATAATGGGTAATATAAAGTCATAAGTGAACCATATATGATAACATAACAATGAATATGATTCTTTAATAAGTCAATTACATTATTTGAATCATTATACATGAGGTGAGGATACGTACGAATAATATAGGACCAAAGGTAAGGGATAACTATTCCAATCTCGTTCTTATCCGAGATTATTTATTCGTAAGTATTTACTGGGGTTATTGTTATCATCCATGTTCATGTTTTATAAAAGTGTTTTTAGGTATGTTTAGAGATCCTTTTACCCTTTTTTGACTTTTTATACATGGTATATAATGAATCTTTATGTTGTTTACCATACGAGGAACTTTTTGACTTTTCCGAAAAAAGTATGAGAAGAATGTTTTTTTAACTTATACGGGATGAACGGATTTTTACGGTTTCATAACACTTTATTTTCATGAAGCTTAATCTACAATATTTCATGACTATTTTCAACAAAATACCATTATTTTAAAATTTCATGACATTTTGTGAAAATAAAATGATTTTGAAAAAGAAAGGATATTTTCCTCAAGAATTGATTTCAAGTGTTTTATCAAAACCATTTTCCATCAAAGTTTACATGATTTCATATGTTTATGTTTAGAGTATAATGTATCTATTATTTACAAGGTTTAAATTTTCTTATGATGAAATGATATCCATTAGTTTTATATGGATTATGTAATGATGGGATGATGTTTATGAAACCCATTTTATTCGTTGGAATATGATGAATGATTTATGTTTATGTTGTGGCACACATAAGAATGATTTAATTATGAGATGGGTGGGACCTATATCTCCATCCAATTAATTGGGTAAAGATTTATATCTCATGAGATAACCATGGATGGAATGGTATTTTAATCCGGTTTAGTGATACAGGACTGGACCGAGGGGTGAACTCGATTCAGTAAGGGACTTAGTCCACTAAGATGGTCTTGGATGTAATTCCTTGGCTACTACGGAAATCATATCAAGTTATTAATGGTTTTCCACAATTAAATGTTTTATTCCCATGTTATTTTATCATTATTGATGTTCCTTTATGATCTTTGTGTTACGTACTGCCAAGATTTATTCCACAACTCAAAATTTTGATGTTTAAACATTATGTTCATGTTTTTAAGTTCAAATGTATATGGTTTGTTTTATTTTCTCCATGATTACCCTTACTGATCATTTGACCTCACCCTTTATATGTTTTCTTTTCCCCAGGATATAAAGAAAGGTTTTAGGTAAAAAAAGGGAAGATCTTTTTGGGAGATGTTGAAGATCTTTCACCAATATTAGAAGATTATGTTCCATGTTTCCAAAGACACTAAACCATTACGGTCCTTGAGTGTTGGTTTTTGTTATGTATTAAGTATTCCACAAAAGTAATGTAATGTCCATGTATGTCAAGCTTTGGGTTGTTATAGTTAGTATCAGAGGAAAGGTTTAGTCAACCTTTGGAAACTAGGATGCGAGAAATTTAGTGAGATCCCTAGAGATATTTCTATGGTATGTCTAGGTATGTCCCTAAGGTTAAGTATAAGTATAGGTTATAGTACTAGAATTACAGTAACAATATTAGAATTAATCCTCAGATGTTTTATATTGAAGTTACTCCCCCTTTATTATGTGGTTTTCCCTAGTATGATTTTTGCCTCTCACACTATTCTTTTTCTGTTTTAGACGATGGCTGGAAACTAAAGGAACTGTATTGATCAATGTAATGCACAATGCAATTATTTTCCTTCTGAAAAAACCAATGTTATTGGAGATGGAGTGAAAAATCTTTTTTCTATACTTACACAAGCTATGAATCATTCTGGACATCCAAATGAGCAGAGAAGGGAACAATATTCTATTGAGTCCTTCATGAGGCAATGTCTAGCTTCTTTCAGTGGGTATTCTGATCCACTTGTTGCTGAATAATGGATTAGTACCACTGAAAAGATATTTTCAATACTTCGATGTTCAGAGCTTGAAAAAAATCATTTTGTCTATTTACCAATTAGAAGGTGAAGCAGACCAGTGGTGGACAGTAGTTAAAAATACAAGGCCCCAAGATGAAATTGAATCGATGGAATGGAACGAGTTCAAGAAATTGTTTTTCAATAAGTACTTCCCTTTTACTCTTCGAACAAAGATGGAATAGGATTTCATTGCGCTTAAGTAGAAAGATGATGAATCTGTTGGTATATATGAAGAGAATTTTACAAGACTTGCAAGGTATGCATCTGGATTTATCATCCAACCTGAAACTAATATTGATCGATTCTTCAGTGGCTTAAAACCAAGTCTTCTAAGGGAATTAGATATAAGAGACTTCAGTAGCTATGAAGAAATTGTGAATTGTGCTATCAAAGTAGAACTTTATGTTGGTGTAACATATCCATCTCATGGTATTGACAGGAAACGAAAGATGGAGTTCAAGGAAAAACCTCAGAACAATGGTGAAAAGAAGGTGAATGTTTCTTTATACTAAAAATGTGGAAAAGGCATGGTGGAGATTGTCTAAAATGTACTAGAAAATGTTTCAAGTGTGGAAAAAGAAGTTCATAGAGTAGCTGAGTGCTGATGTAATGGTAAAAAGCATTCTAATGATGTGAATAGAGAAAAGACTACAGAGAACTCTCCAATAACACTTCAATGCTTCAAGTACAAGTAAATGGGGAATTATTCTATTCAATGTCATAATAAAAGGGTTAGTGATGATCGACATGAAAACCCTCTTAAGGAAAAATACAAAGGGAAGTCACATGCGGTCACTATTGGAGATGTTGAGTATGAAAATGATGTATTGGAATGATTATGTGTTTATGTAACGGGATTCCAAAATAATGTTGTGGAATCTAATTTATAGTACAGTGGAATATTAGAATATCTATGTATTGGATTATTATGGTTTTCAATAATTATATGGTACCGGTAACCATGAAAAGTAATTCAAATATTTTGGAAAGCAGATGATATGCGCATAATAAAGGGATAAGAAGAAAATAATATTAATGGTCTCATGACTCATATAAGGACAAAGTGATATCATGGTTTGAGTATATTGAAATTATGGGATTTTGGTATGTGGAAAGAGTTACCTTTTGACAGCATTAATGTTTTCACTATGGTTATATGGTAATTCATGTTGTAAGAGAATACAAGATTAAGGTATTCACATGTTTGGAATACAATCAACAAGATATATCTTATGATATATGGGGGATAAATTATGGTATTCACATGCTTGGTTAATGACATTTCTAGTAATCATTTTCTTTATACTATGAGATTGAACAGATGTATTTTAGATAAGTCTATAGACTGGAATGGATTATGTCGGACATCTGATAGTATTGTTTAAGGCTAGAACGTTTTTTGATATTATTTCTGTAATGTTATAATAGTGAAGTTTTAGAGAAAAAAAAGACAACCTGAATGACAGAAGTCTACCCGTCGCGTCAGACAAGGTTGCGGGAATTGAACCCACAACTGATGTGCGACATGCCTTTATTTCCTACAACTAGCCTATAAGAAGTCTCTAGTTATTAGAAACTAGTTTTATTATATTAAACAGTATGATAGATGAAGTATATGTCCATTTTTGGAATCATATATGATTAACCACACCATAGATGGAATTATGTATATTTGATAACTTTTGCTAATATTTTGTTTGAGACAAATGGAATTACCCATCATTCAATCACATGATATGATAACACTTCACAAATTCAACTTCATTTCTTTAAGAGATAATGTGGAAATTGTTCAAGGCACAAAAAACAGTGAGATTATACCAATATCAAGTAAGTATTTCTTTTAATTATTCTTCAACTTTAAAGGAATGATCTGGAAAACCAAAAATGTTGTCCTAATGTCCTCATATCTGATGAATCAGATGGTACCTTAGATCATCACAAATTTATGGCTTTGTGATTGTTGGATTTTTCATAGCCATGTTCTCTACCACTCTCCATCAGAACATTATGGTTATATTTCTCTTCAATATCTATATTTTAGCCTATGTTCTCCGATGTGGAAACCTAGTGATGATTTAATTTGGGTAACCATTAAATTTCATACCTTAGTTTTTAAAATTATGTTTTAGTATTCATTTATACGATGTGGGTTTCTATGAAAGAGATGTTCAATTAGTAAACCATTTATATCCCTGATGAATTTTGAGGGTGAAATCCATTTTAATGGGGGTAGAATGTAACACCCCGAAATTTTATGAGAATGATTCTTTTTAATTTCATTGATGTCTTGTGTTGTATGCTACACAAAAATTATCTTGTACTATATGAAACACCATATTATCTTGCAGTATATGCAACACTATTCTTAGATCGTGTTACACAGAATTTCAAGTTCGTTTTGTGGAAATTATTCTACGCAATATTAAGTATAGATTTTTTTAATGTATAAATGAAATAAGTTTTGATTATGATATACGCAACACCAAAGGTAGCTTTCACTACACGCGACTCTGACTTGGCTTACATTACACGCAATCGCGACCTTCCTCGTTAGCGTGTGTTATACGCAATATCGATTTTCACTAAATGAGATATTAGTATAATATTATTATGAACTAGCCGTTATGAATAGTAATACCCACTTTTGGAAATTGTATAAATTTTATCTTTAAAATTGGACTTCATTTTTGGATTGATAATGTCAAAATTATCCCATGGTGAATTTTTGGTATTTTTTTGAAAACATTCATTTTTTGATGAATAGTGAAAACACTAGGTTACTATTTAAAAACCGACTCTTTATTTAAATAATTATTGATTTTATTTAAATTTATTTTAGGTAAAAATAGATACATAATATATATATATGTTCAATTTAATTCATTGGAGTCATTTTATAATAATTTTAGGCATATAAAAATATTATTGAACTTTTTACCGTCTTTTACCCACCTCCTAGGAGAATTTGAAAATTAACATAAAACATAATTTTACGTCTTCTGTGAGTGGAGTTTTGAAAATCCGAAAGACATGATTAATATCAAGGAGTAAAATGTGGTTCGATAAGTTAAAAATAATTTTTGGTGAATAGTAAAATTTTACTTTTATTTACCAAGGTTAAAAGTAAATAGGGTAATTAAGGGTAAAAATTATATTATTATTACCCTAACACACATCCTAATTCTACTGGATAAGTGTAATTTGACCAAAAACAACCTTATGGATATAATATTATCATTTAGGTCCACTTGGATCAGATTTGGACATTTATTATTATTCTATTCAAAGAAGAGTTAAAAGAGTTACAATCAATGTTTGATAACTAAAAAATTTTAATATAGGGTTATGCATAAGATAAATTTGACTATATATATTAATTAGAAATCTAAAAATATTTCCTATATAATTTTATTTTATTTATAATTTTTAGATATTAAATAATTTAATTTATTTATGACACAATGATGATGCAATAATTACTTTATTAATAAAATATTAACATAATTGATATTATAAATACTCAAATAAATGTAATTTGAGACTTTTTATGAATTACACTAATTTTATTGGATAATATGAAATTTTAATATTGATTTAATTAATTTTTTTTGAACTAATCATTCTGTTATGATTTTCCCAAAAATCAATTACCAAATAGTGTCAAAATTGACATAAAATAGTTTTTTAAAAAAAATATTATATTATTAATTGATATTCAATTCCTAAAAATCTAAGGTTCAGCAGAATGACTTAGATAAGGATATATATATTAATAATTAACCACATGGGGTTAGTTTGGCTTGTTATGGTAAGCTTATTAACCATATAGTGAAAGAAAACAAGAAGACACCGTAAAAGGTAAATTATTTAACATAGAGTTAAATCTAAATGATATGGTTAAAATAGTAACCTAAACTTGTATAAAACCTATTAGTTGAGAGGATTTAAAACAATCCCCACATTATCTTCTAAATAAATAAATTTTGAGATATTATAAACCAAATATGACTTTCTTATAAAATAATATTTTAAGTTCTTCCCAAAGTGCCCCTCTCCTCCCGTATAAACGGGCACCTCCTCCCTCTCCTCTTCACAACACATTGAGCCTTCAAGATTGGAAAACCTCTTCCCATTTCTATTCTCCACTTCCCTATAAACATTCAGGACGTTCTGGTCTCCTCAAAATACCATCTCTAGTTCCTTAAGAGGATGCTTAAAAGAGGTGCGTCAAAGAAGAGGTAATCTCTTCTACCGATTCTTTCAAGTTTCCTTCTTCTTCAACTTCTTCTTATTTAATTGTTTCACTATAAAGTAATAAAATAAGTATCAATAGTATAATGATATGTTATTATAAATATTAAAAAAATCCATTTCACCTTCTATCCATCCTACAGAAAATGAAATCACCGCGCGTGCGTACGTACGAAATATCGTCTCCATGCCGTGGTGTAATCTGTTTTTCCACCACCACCTTATTTGGATGGGTATAATGGTGTAAAGAATAACTATATATGGTTATTATAACATCATAATAATTATGAGATATTATATCATCTACTCCATTACCATTCATATAATTAGGGGAACGATATCATCGCTCGTGCGTACGTACGGACTACCGTCTCCACGATGCGATGAGAATCCTTCTCCGTGTTAACCATTCTAGAATGATTATAAAGTGTATATAATGAAGAATAATGATATACATGACATAATAATTCTACTGGATTTATGTATATATATATATATGTCATCTACTTACTTCCATTCAAGTCAATAAGGAAAACAACGTTTATGCGTACGTACGGCCTACCGTCTCCATGAACGGTGAGTTTCATTTCATTTATCTATCTATTATATATATATACCGAATATATATAATATATAAATCATGTTTTACGTTCTGGATGTATGTAAATAATTATATAAGTAATAATAATATCAAGAATGATAAGTCCAAAGGCGTATGATGAATGAAATGATTTTACCCAAAACGCTGCTTTAACATGGAATTTACAAAAGAACGGGTAATATAATGTCATAAGTGAACCATATATGATATCATAAAAATGAATATGATTATATAATAAGTCAATGACATTATTTCAATCATCATACATGATGTTAGGATACGTACGAAGCATATCAGACCTAAGGAAATGGATTACTATTCCAATCCCGTTTTTATCCAAGATTGTTTATTTGTAAGTATTTACTAGGGTTATTGTTATAATCCATGTTCGTGTTTTATAAAAGTGTTTTTAGGTATGTTTAAAGATATTTTTACCCATTTTGACTTTTACTACATGGTATGTTAGGAATCTTTTTTTTTACCATACAAGGTACTTTTTGACTTTTCCGGCTAAAGTATGAGAAGAATGTTTTTTTAACTTATACGGCATGAACATATTTTTACGGTTTCATAACACCTTATTTTCATGAAGATTAATCTACAATATTTCATGTCTATTTTCAACAAAATCCTTTTATTTTAAAATTTCATGGCATTTTGTGAAAATAAAATGATTTTGAAAAAGAAAGGATATTTTCCTCAAGAATTCATTTCAAGTGTTTTATCAAAACAATTTTCCATCAAATATGAAATAATTTCATATGTGTATGTTTCAAGTATAATGTATCTATGATTTACATGGTTTCAATTTTCTTATGATGAAATGATATCCATTTGTTTTAGATGGATTATGTTATGATGGGATGATGTTTATGAAACCCATTTTATTCTTTGGGTTATGAGGAATGATTTATGTTTATGTGGTGGCACACATAAGAATGATTTCATAATGAGATGGGTGGGACCTATATCTCCCTCTAATATATTGGTTATGGATTTATATCTCATGCGATAGCCATGGCTGGAACAGTAAGTTAATCCGGTTTAATGATACAGGACTGGAACGAGGAGTGAACTCGATTCAGTAAGGGACTTTGTCCACTATGACGGTCTTGGCAGTAATGCCTCGGCTACCGTAGAAATAATATAAAGTGCTTAATGGTTTTCCACAATTACAAGTTTTATTCCCATGCTATTTTATCATGAATCATGTTACTTTATGATCTATTCCTTACGTACTTCTATTATTTAATTCACAACTCAAAATTTTGATGTTTAAACTTTATGTCCATGTTTTGAAGTTCAAATGTATGTGGTTTGTTTTATTTTCTCCATGATTACCCTTACTGAGAATTTTAACTCACCCTTTATATGTTTTCTTTTCCCGAGAATATAAATAAATGTTTTAGGTAAAAAAAGGGAAGATCTTTATGGGAGATGTTAAAGATCTTTCACCAAGATTAGAAGATTATGTTCCAAGATTCCAAAGACACTAAACCATTACGGCCCTTGAGTTTTGGTTTTTGTTATGTATTAAGTATTCCGCAAAAGTAATGTAATGTCCATGTAGGTCATGTTTGGGGTCTCTACACTTGATATATCATATATTTACTTTCCTAAACTGACCTCACCGATAATAGCACCATCACTAGGGAAATACATAAATAGATCAATTAAAATAAATGTTATTGTGACATTTAATTTTATTCACATGGATATATATTGTTATATTCTTGAATCATTCATTAATGTCATATCACATGTAATGTATTTAACATATTCAATCTCACTATGAGAATTGTTCTTCTCGATTCTACTCAATACACCTATGTAAATGACTCATGATATAAATTAATAATAATACCATATCTTAGTACAAATACATATGTTAGATGATATTATGTTTTTATTTAATGTATACTTTGTGTAATTCCTATGCCTGGGTATATTATTATGACAACAACTATTAGATATTAATGAATGTTAATTTCATTGGAAAATGACTCAATTTCTATTGATCCTGTAATGACAAAAATCTTGTACCATCTTTATCATTTCATGTATATGTAATATGGCCATAAAACACATATTTATGAATATTAAAATGGAATTTCAAGGTTTTCATTATAGTAGGGAACTTCTATAATCATTTAAAGAGAGAAATAATCCAATTGAATAATCCCATTAGTCATATGAAAAATTTTACACATCATGTGATAAGATATTTATTAATATTTATATCATTGAATATAATGGTAATAGAATGTATATTGTAGTTAGTTATAGGGAAGAAACTCTAATAGGCTTCAACGTTATAAATATACTATTAAAAATGATGCATTGGTTTTCTACCACTAACATGATACTCATGATTCTATTAATATAATTATTTTATGAATGGTTACAAAATGTACTCCTCCATAGAAACTCTATTTTCTATGAGGTCACCCCTTTGTTAAGAATTCCTTCAATAGGTTAAAAATCTGATGTATATTATTTTTTCCTATATTTTGACCATGAATCATAGTTGAGGGACACTATTTAGTATTAAAAAAATAAAATGTGATGAAATATTTATTTCTATAAACCATATAAAACGTCTTGGTATCATCACTGCTTATATAGATATATCAAAAGAATAAATATACTTATTATATTTTTTTAATTCTTAAAAACTATATTGTTGGAACTATCTTAGATCATGAAAAATCTATTTGGAAAAGTATATATCCAAAATATTATATCCTAAAATTGTTATCTATCTTGAATAATGAATTTTTATATCCCCTAATTACAAGTTTATCATGTCCTCTATAAAATAGAAACATATTATTATTACTAAGGTACATTATTATATTCGTGAATGAAATACAATAGAATTATCTTGAAATTTTTTTATATCTATATATTGAATTCAAGTAATATGAAACATCATGTCTGATATACATAATGTAATAGGTGACTAATACTCTCACTAATGCAGAAAATACCATGTTCATCCTCTATCTCAATAATTATTTATAAGGGAACAATTTCATAGAAAGGAATATTCTCTGTGACATCGGTAACAAGAATCACATGGATTGATCCACACAAAATATCTTGATTATCTTATCTATGAATATAATTTGACACAGTTAATGAATCTTATTAGACCTATCATAAATTATTTTAATCTTGTGAATATACGATTCTTGACCTATTTTCATAATGTAGTAGTTATTTTTTAACTTTTTCTCAAGTCACATTATGAAAACAATATCATTAAAAATAAAAAATCTAACATTAACTAATATTAAATGGATTAAAATTGGTTTCTAATAAAATATTATTTATAACCAAGGCCAAATTCATTCTTTGTTAAACCAAATCCCTTCATGGATTCCCAAAATTTATTGCATTATGATCTAGATTACTAGTTTAATCCATAAATTGGTAATTAATTCATTAATACCACCATTAAATCACGTGGATTAAGAAATCCATTTGGGTTATATAAATAGTTAACTTATATGGTTTCCAATAAGTAATATGTTTTTGACATCGATATGTAAAATCAAATATTCATTGTATATTTATGTAGTAATTAGTATTTCTATGTATTTAAAAACATCAACTACTAAAAAGGAAAAATAAATGTCCTTTATATGTTATTTTGAAAACCCTTTAACCACTAATTTATCATTATAGTTACTATATTTACCTTATATTTCATATTTATTCATAAATTATAATTTTCAAAAAAAATATAAAATCTAAAAAATGATTTACCAAAACCCAAACATGTTTTTGATACTTTTAATACATCTCAATATTCATTGATTATTACTATCTTTTGAATTATGAGAATATTAACACATCCTTATAAGCTATATTATTATTATTATTACCAAATAATTGTGAGTCACCATAAATGTTTAGAACATGATGGTATCTATTATGGACTCCAAACATTATAGTTTTCCAATGAAATTCTAGTGTCTTTAGAAAAACATCCTATACATGTTCTTGTTGAATTTTTTCCAATAATAACTCATATTTATATTTAATTTTTTACTTAATCAATGTTATTGTTTCTATCATAATTTTATTTTGAGATGTTCGCCCTCTCAAGGAATATGTAATTTCATGAATCTATTGCATATTTTACTAAACAGATATATAAATAATACACAATTGTTTCAATTGAATTTTCCATAAAGATAAAATTCTTTGAACTTATTCTTATTCTAATGCGGTATCCTATAAATATATTGGGATAACCTATTTTACCTCTAGAACAACCTTATTTATGGTGTATTTTGGTAATTGTTCCTATAACAACTTCATTGTATCGTTGGCATAAAAATCATAAAATTAATTATTTCCTCAACAATCTAGTCAGGACATGTGATTTGTGTCAAGGAATATCAAATATAATTCAATTATTTTCTTTATATATAATTTTTCATATAGGAAATAACATTTTATTTCATCGGACAACATATAAAGATGTATTCCAAGGTCTAGGGTTCTAGATTTCTATCATGATATAGCCTGAACTGTTCAATTTCCACAAAAATAAAAATTATGTAAAAAACAAATTTTCTTAAAAAAATTATGTAGTATAGAATTCTGTAGTACACATTGGTTTTTAAAAAGTATAATATATGTTCTACAAAATATAATTTAAATAACTAGAAGGATAATTTATGGTGTATAAGGATCATCGTTGACCTCACCATGTCCATTATGGTGTGGTTCCTACTTTTATTAAAACCATTCAACTATGGTGTATAAATAGGAGGAAGTTGAGATATAATATTCAGGTCTCGTAGATATTCAATAACCTTTTATCCAAAATATTCACAAAATTGGTCTAATAATTGATTAATTTTCATCCGACCTAACAACTTCTATCCATCGTTTTTCAACTCCATAATTTTCTCGAAGGAATCAGACGCATACCTCATTATGTATAATAAACCAAATCAACTAAACTAATTAGTAAATGTTATCAAGTAGTTGTATATGCATATATCTACAACATAAATTAGTCCAAAAACATATATTTATACCAAATATAGAGTCTCTATGACCCTACCATCATTTCCACCAAATTATGGTTTGTTCAAATTTTCCTTACATACCAGCATTAAACATAACATTTTTTTATTGGATGAAAATAATCTAAATACCCATATCGATATGAAATTATCATGAAAACATCATTTACAAGACCATGACATTTCATTCCATAGTTGGTTGTGAAATTAGATATGAAATCATGATTTTTTATCAGTTTCCAATTTAGTGTTCAATTATTCTAGTACATAATATCCATTATTAAAATATTTCATACCATAAAAACACCACATTTATAAATTATTATTTTCTTAACCAAAAACATTAATATTAATATATTGTTTCATAATCTAGACATTGATATAATGTTTCCGGTAACACTATGTACAAAATGAAATTTATTCAAAACTAGAATCAATATTGATTGAAATGTAAGGTAGTAGTCTTCTATTAAAAAAGTAGCCAATAGTTTTTAAATGGAAGGTCAAATATACACCTAACCTCTGTGAACCTTATTAAATCTTACTGGATCAAATATTAAGATATAAAATTTATATCCAAAATAAATATATAATATCCAACGCAATGTAATATGTACATTTGATAAAAAATGAACTTGATACATCCTCATATTTCTTCAATGAGTTGTATTTCTTCTTTCACTAGACCATATTGCCATATGAATCTATTTTTTCATATTTTTCACTTCTCTTATAGGGATCCACACTCTCTTTGTTATGATGTTCATAAAATTTATAGACATCGAAGTAGATGAACTGACCAGTACATTTCCCTATTTTTCACCATTTGGATTCTAGTTTTTTAATTCATGGTATCATTACATTCCAAGAATATCATAAAGAGTATTTCATATAAGAAAATATTAATATTTATCCCATTATATATAATAATAAAACATGATAAGAGTCAATTTATTGAGGAAATCAATGTGTCAATGTGTAACTCATCATGCTATGTAAAACATAAGATGTCCAAATATTCAATATTTATAACCATCTTAACTCCATGAGGTTCAAGTGACACAACCAATCCATAGTTTCGTGTGAATGGTTCCATGTAAATATTATACATTTCTTATCTGTCTTTCACTGGATATATATCATTTATATGGAAAAACATGTTTTATAAATTTAATAAGATTCACATTCCTAGAGAATTTTCCATTGTATTTATATATATTTAAAAAAATATAATTATAAGAAAGGGATAAAGAATAATAAAAGTAAATAACTAGAGAAGAAGACTAAATTGATTGGAACATAGCACTCCTTCCCATGTCTTATTTGGATGAAAAATCCAATAGACTAGTTGACAACAATTTTCATACCCCCTTGCACATTCATATAACAAAACTCCCCATTCAATGTGGGATTCGATTTTCCTATATTAAAAAGACAAATATATTTCCACATTTTTCTTCCACTTAATAACTCATTTTTTCCTACGAAATTCCCCCCTAATAGTTAAAATCCTTCCCATGAAAATTCCATTATATAAAACTAGAATAAAAACTTTTTTAACCAATAAAAACTTATAATTAAAACCTTTCTATAGAAACACCTTGACTTTTATGCAGTGGATGCATCCCATAATGTAACTTCTTAATCTCACTCTCCATAGAAAATTTGAAAAAAAGTCTGTAGAAAACAAATAATTATTCTACTAAAAAGGTATATGATCCTATTTAGTGAATGTTTATAATGGTGGAGATCAATAACTCCCTTTGGAGTAGAATGTAATGCCAAAATTTCAGGGACATGCACCACATTATCGCCACCTCTCTCTATAAAAGAAAAAATTGTTGATTGATGATCATGGTATAATGGTCTTTTATACAACTTCTTTCCCACACATGAATTCCATGATATATCCCATTATTTCATTCATGCTTCATGGTCCATCATTTTATATAATATTTTATATCCCTCTAACATATCCGGATGATTCCAATATTTGTGAATTAGGATGGTACCATGAACTCCATATTTTATTATAGAAGCCACATAGACCACATTAATAACCCCAGGGAAGCCCTCCTTTCAATTAAACTATTGAATATATCTATTCAGGCATAAATACTATAGTAATTTTACTAGTATGTACAGTTGAACATAGCCATAGAATACAACTCTTAATTCAACTCATAGCATGATCTATAATTCTCTTACTCCTTGATTATTTGAGATATATTTCTTGGTCTGAGACCATGTTATTAATATTTTTCACTATAAATGGTATGGTTTTCAAAAATTCTAATGTATTTATCATCTTTTAAGAAAAAAACCACAGTCGTATTCATTTTGGATAGTGATGCTTCATAGTTCCTAATTTCCCATACATTTACAAATGTTATCGAATTCGTTGTAGGTATTGTGGTAGACAGAGAATGTGATGTCTCATTTTATGGTGACAACGTCTTTTACAAGTAAAACAACACACTATATAGGGAATAACAATATTATTCTTAAAAATTTAACAATGAATGTACAAAATCCACCATATAGGATTATACATCTTCAATGATTCCCTAGAGTAGTCACATAACATAAAAATGATGATTGAGATGGTTCTTTATATGTTATGTGAAAACAGAGTGATAAAAAACAATAGGATGGGATTATATATTTGAATCATGTTCATAGAGAATGATGATATTTATTAATATTTCTGAAAAAAAAATTATGTGGGTGAAGATAAAGAGAAACAATGAAGATGAATAATTTAAAATATTTACCTGAGGGGCAACTAGAACTCCACCCAAAGCCTTATATGGATGATATACCCAACATATTCCTTTCCTACCACTCTGATAACCATATTAATTCTTATAATAGAATCCATATATCCATGTTTGAATCACTTATCTCATATCTAATAGAATACCATTTACCTAATATGTCTTTCACTTTAATAATTCTATCTATACCTAAAAATTATCCCAAAATTGTTATAACTTTTCACAAAGTGTATTTACTTACATACAGACAAGAGAACATGTTTCCATCCAAAAAAACGTGTATCATCATCTGTTTCATTTTTTAACTTCTATAGGCCACATGATATGGATGTACACATAGGCCACTTTGCATATTAGGGATTATCTATAGATTTATATAATAAATTGTACTCATCAGAACAAATTTTTTATAAGTATATTTCTCTAGAGTAGAGGACTTTAACAAAAAAATATCATATTCGGGCATATTATTTAAAATAAGTTATTATGGAACAATTTTAGATTCATGATAGCATGAAAATTATTATTATACAAAATCTATCAAATTCATATTGTATAAGTCGCATGATTTTCCATTTTAAATAATGAAATAAAATATTGTTATTGATAAATTTACATAATTTATTAAAACATGATATAATAATTTTTTGTCATAGTCTCTCACTATTTTATAATGTTTAAATAAACCAAAATAGTGGATTTATAATATTATATCACATTGATATTATTATGTTAAAACTTTACATATCCATTCTCGCAACTCATATGTAGGTAGATATGTTATTAGATGTTATTTAAGTATATATTATTTCAAACTATATTAAATCACATTTCTATGATCCATTTAGTTGAGTAACCCATAAAAACTATTGGGGGAATTACCTATACCAAAAGTCCAAACTGTTGGTATAGGTCCCCAAAATATTTATATATCCTATACTAACAGTTTTGGAAGCTGTTGGGTGATTTGGCATGGGGAAAGTCATACCCAAGGGTTTGGTGAAAACCATTGGGAAAGACACATCCCAATGGTTTTCAAAACGTTGGTATAGGTTTTTCCCAATGGTATTCCAAACCGTTGGGATTTTTCTTTCCCAACCGTTGGAGGAAACCGATGGGATAGGTATGTATATAAAAAAAGTTCCAGTAGAGGTTTGAACCCACAACATCCACGTTATATATCAATGACTTTACAACTATACTATAGTTTCCTTTGTGAATATATTTTGATATATATATATATATATGTAATTCATAGATTGATTTATTTGACAATATTTAATAAATGTACTCATAAAAATAAGGGTTCTTATCCCAACAGTTCTCAAAACAGTTGGGATAATCCATTCCCAATGGTTTTGAGAACCTTTGGGATAGGTATCCACTCTTTCCCAACAATTTTCCCAGACCATTGGAAAAGGTGGCCTCAAAGTGGAATTTTTTCAATGGTTTTCCCAAACCGTTGGGAAATACAGACCCTTTCAATAGGGTTTAGCCAAACCATTGTTAAATGTGGCCTTGAAGTGGCCTTTTCTCAACAGTTTGGCCAAACCATTGGGAAATATATACCCTTTCTCAGTGTTTTGGCCAAACTATTGGGAAAAGTGGCTTCATAGTTGGATTTTCCCAACGGTTTGGCCAACCCTTTGAGAGAGACCCCCCTTTCCCAAAGGTTTTGGAAAATCGTTGGGAAAAGTGGCCTAAAATTGGGCTTTTCCCAATGGTTTTCCCAAAGCGTTGGCAAAGTCATACCCTTTCCCAATGGTTTTGGAAAACCATTGGGAAAAGTGGTCTCATTGTGGGATTTTCGAAATGGTTTGGCCAAACAGTTGGGAAAGGGGACCAATACCAGTGGTTTTTACAAATAGTTGGTATAGATGTGTTGGTATAGGTCAGATTTATAGTAGTAAAAACTAAACAAAAATATCATCAAAAGTTTACACATAGACTCACAAAATGATGAATAGAAAAAAACACATTGTGATACCTATGTTATTCCAACCCAAATCCTTCATTAAAACTCTTCGATAAGTTAACACAGTGTAAAAAATTCTAGAAAATTAGATATTCTATGGTTTAATCATACACATGTAATTAGTTGATTTACAAACATAATATTTTCCATGATAAATTTATCTTTTTTAAATTTTATTTCATATATCCTTTTATAATATTAATTATTATTTTTATTTAATAATAAAATTAACCACGTCTCACTACAATAATTTACTCTTAATAATTATACTTTATTCAATAATTTTTTCTTTCTATATATTTTACTTTTTGTGATCACCAATAATCATGACCAAATTTAAAAAAAAATTACAAAATTCTTCTATAGAATTAAAATAAATATATTTTAGGTACATGAGATTTACTACTATTTAGTTTATCAAGAAGACAATAAACATACCCTTGACCCGAGGAGGAAAATAAATGAATCCAAGAATAGTTTGGTTTGGAATATTATACCATTTCACCTATTTAAAACATTTTTTTTCTTCACATATACCGCATATAAATCTATCTACCCTCACCTAAGAGATACATCTTTAACATATTCATGAACATATATACACATGTTAGTTGAACCGTTTGAATATGGATACCTAAAATAAAATGTGTTCACAAAGTAATAGTGTTAAATCCCAACCCTACATATCTAACCAAACCAAACAAGACCATATTTGGTCAGGTTACATTATTATTGATGATGGATTGGGATTTACTAGTTCGACCCGTATATGGTTTGGGCTATGTATTTGGGTATGAAATTACATACCCAACCCGGTCCAATAAAAATGAAAAATTAATTATATTTGTTAAATAGGGTTCATTCATATCTTTAACATGAGAAGGTGGGTCTAAAATAGGATCGTGTCTTCCGCTTTCAGTTATATCCATGATAGATTCAAGGATGTGGATATCTCTTTATTTCAATATTTCCACCAAATTATTCATGAAATTACAATCAGTATTTTGATTTAATACTTAGTTCATGTTAGGTTCATCATTATGACCAATTTATGGTTTGAGATTTTCCATAGATCAAACTGCTATGTACAGTTGGAATCCATTTTTTCATGTTCCTCATATAAGGCAGGAAAAAATATCTATGGTAGCTAAAATGCATGTTTTAATAAATTATATGGTTAATAGTAATTATAAAGCAGGTGAGTATGTCAATTAATTGGAGAATCATGGTATATCTAAAAAATAGGTTTCTTCACATCACAAGGGGTCAATAAAGGATAGTCTTTTTCCATGATATCTTCTTCTCCATCCATGTATTGTGATTGATGAGGCTGGTCCATTATTATAGAGGGGGTGGGAGGACACGAGTTCTATTCATACTACTTTTTTGATACATGAATGAGTAATAAGATTATGAGGATTTAGGTCTACCCAAATTCAATTATAATAGGGTTATGTAACTACGTATATGTTTAGTCTTATTCCTTAACTTGATTAAAATTACCTAACACAGCCCAACTCAATATAATTCATGTTAATTCATGTTTTTAATAAAACATGATTACAATCATACCATTCCACTTGTTATTAGGTTGGTTCAAAAAAAATCCCTGGTTCACACCAACCAAACCCTTAGGAACCCCTATCATATAGACCCATACATAGTAATAGAGTTGATTGATAAAACATTGTATTAATTTAATAATAATCGTAAAAACCCATGAAATTAAAATTAAATTAAGATAAAACCAATATCTTCATAGGACAATCAAGATCATGATAATCCATGCATGCATCAAATAAAAATTTCAATGTTTCTATAATTCTCATTATTTATTTCTTCATGCTTTAAAATATTAATTAAAATAAAAATTTAATTATCATGCTAAATAAATAATTTGTCATAACTATATACCCATATAGTCTTAGAGATTCTCATCAACTATAATTATACTTAAATTATAGAAATAAAATTTATATAAAATTTATTAAGTTATTGGTATGTACTGGAATCATCACTTTTTGTACCATTCTAGTTTACACAAAATTAATTTACACTCATATATCATTTGACTATGATCTACATGGTAGTTGTCTCATATCACATGCATAAATGAGATTTTGTGTGCACAACATGTCATGATAAAACAGACACATAGTCATGTGTGTCCTGATACATAGTCCTTAAAAAATTTATTACTATAGGGAATGCCTTTAATAAACACTTTTTTTAGAAAATTCATATGCATGGCTTAAAATATTGAAAAAATTATTACAAGAGTTGGAAGGAAGGAAACCTCCATTTTTTTCTTTCGGATCATATCAATATATTCAAAGGGGTCACTAAAATAGTGGATTTAAGTGCTTATGGAGACCCCCTTGTTGGAAATGCAGTTTTCAATTTGATTAGATTCGTAATAGATGTGTGTGATGTTATTGTTCAATGAGAAAAGTTCATTTATGAATTTGTTCCATTTTTAGGGGTGTTTCCTTTCCAGATAAATTTTCCCTATTCTAGCTGCATGCACAATTTTCGTTGACTCACTTTCAAACCAAACATTGTTTCAATTTATTTTATGTGCAATTTCAACAGCTTTGATAAAACCCATCATTACATCTTCAAGAGTTTTGGAATTACCAAAGGGGCCATGAAGACCTTAAATAAAATCACTATTGATCTCTTTAAAGGCGATTTCTTATATGGATGGTCCTATGTTACCTTGTAAAGAACTATCCATATTTCATTTAATACATTCCACAAATGTGGTAATCTAGGTGATACAAATGGTACCATGAGGCCATGAAAAATTTCCTTGAATGTGATGCTTTCGTAGAAAGGAATGTTCTTAGACTGGGTTGTTGGAGCAGCCATTGTGAAGGGTGATCTCATGTTTTACCACAAACATGATTTAAGAAAGTGCAACATTGGTGTTGATGAAAAAATAAAAAGGGAAATAATTTATTTATCTATTTAATTTCATACGAATCTCAAAAAGTAACATCACCTATAATTCATTGGAAAACAGTTTCACATGATGTGTATACTAGAAAGAGGATATTTATTTTACATTTAATGTAATAATTAATATTTATATCAATTATTTAATTTATATGGTACAATCTGGTTCATCATATACCCCTTGTAAATAAGTACGAGTCACATGACATGTATAATTTCATTATATGGCCAACTGAACATTATGTTTTGTTACACACCATGTTTCTTTTAAATATTTTTATATATCACAAGATTTATAATAAAATATCTTCCTTTTATCTGAGGATGTAGTCAATACATGGTCTGTTATTAATACATGTCACATACATTGACAAAAAATCATCTCTGATATATACATGGCCTATCTCTGTAAAATCATAAGATGTTTATTCAAACTACATATCATATATCCCTTTTAAATCCCAATCCAACTAGATAGTCGGTATATGGTTTGTGATGATGTAATGTACTTTTATCCCAAAAGACAGGATAGAAATACTAAAACACATCCTGAGGTAGTTTTTTTTAAAAGGTAATGCTTTGGTCAAAGACCAAAGCATAATTTATTGATAAGAAAAAACTAATTACAAAATGTGAAAGTAGGGGATTTTTTTACAATATCTATCAAAAATATATAATAAGTCAGAAGGAATAGCATCCAGCCAGGTCATGATTTGATGGACACCTTTGTTAGCTAGGGCATCAGCAACGACATTTGCTTCACGATAGGCATGAGTAGCGATACAATCAATCCCATGGAGCAAATTAAGACAGTTCATCCAACGAGCTGTGAGGGACCAAGCTAGGTGGATGTTTCCATTCTAGATGGCATGTATAATAGTGGTTGAATCACTTTCAATCCAAAGCTTTCTCCATCCTCTTTGAAGAGTAAAATCAACAACATGAATAACGCCAAGAATTTCTGCCTCCAGATATGAAGAGTGACCACATTCAGCAAAGAAACAACCCTGACATTGACCAACTGAGTCTCTAAAGAAACCACCACAACTGGCAGGGCTAGGGTTGCCTTTAGAAGCACCATCGACATTCAATTTGATCCATCCTGGCATTGGTGGTTGCCAGAAAACTTACAAGGAGCATTTAGGCTTTGGGAAAATGCCAGGAATATAAAGATGACGAAGGATAATAAAATCACCAACAGAGTTGTTGCAACAGTCCTTTTGAATTGAGGCTGCTTAATGAATCGCAAGAAGAATATGAGACTTCCCTGCATTAATATTAAGAGAGTGATTATTGTGAATGAGATCATTTCTAACATACCAGAGATCATGCACGAGTTCCACCACTGCCACAAGAAACAAGTTTTTGACCTGCAGGGAAGCATCATGTCTAGTGCAATTATTTAGAAACAAAGAAATTGAATCATTAAGGGGATTTCTGCAATTAAAAATATCGAAGATATAATTCCAAAGAGCAGAGGCCGTTGCACAAGATAGAAACAGATTATTGGCATCTTCCCTATGTTGGTTACACAGACATCACTTAGAACAAAGAAAGATGCCAAAGGTTTGAAGACTAGTTTCCAAAGGTAATCTATTGTGCACAATACGCCAAATATGGGTAAGCCTGGAAGGTTTAATCCAAGGTTTGTTAAATTGATTCACCCAAGAAAAATTAGAATCATGGTCAGAAAATTATGTTTATAATAGCTTTTAGAGTCAAGAATACCATTAGAAGAAGGTTCCAAAACAAGGAAATCACCAACAGAAGAAAAAGTATAATTCTCAATAGCTTGCATAATAAGATCTGGGAGATCACAATCAGGAGATTGTAAGACCTCTTTTATAGTCTAATCAGTGTCTACAGGAAGATTACTGGGGGGTAACAAAGAGATCAAAGGGCTGCCACACCATTTTCCACACACAAAATTGATGGAAGAATCAGCACGGACAATCCATCTAGAATTTTGCATGATTTTATGATAGGAGTCCCAGATGGAAGGCCAGATGGAAGAGTTAATGAAGATCAGATTACCTTTGAAAAGTTTAGAGAAAAACCTATGTTTAAGAAAGTCAGTATCTTTAGAAGAAGAATTAATGATACGCCAAGTAAGGTAGGCCTGAAGAGCATCATTAAACAACTTTAAATTTTTAATGCCAATTCCACCATTAGAAATGGGTTTACAACAAGAATTACAAGGAATAGTGACAAGCTTCTTTTCTAAAATGCTTCTAGACCAAATGAAGTTTTTAATATAAGTATTGATTTTTTTTAAAATACCAACTGGCCATTTATAGGCCATAAGGGAATAGACCATTTTAGAAAAAATGGTCGATTTAACCAAACAGATTCTTCCAGCCATGGAGAGAGACTCCCCTTTCCAATTAGCAAGTTGATTAGTGATATGAGAAATGATGTTAGAAAAATAGATAGCTTTGGTTCGACCCCAGAAAAGAGGAACACCCAAATAAGTGAATGGTAAATTACCCTCTTTAATACCCAGGTAATTTATAATACCAGTTTTCCTTCTTACAGGAATTTTTTTTCCAAAATAGATGTAAGATTTGTTCCAGGAGATTGCTTGACCAGAGACATCCTCATAATGATTTATAGTTTGCTTAAGAGCATGTAGATTTCTCTGGTCTCCTTTTATGAATAAGATAATATCATCAGCATATAAAAGGTGGGTGGGGGCATTTAAGTTCCTGGCCACCTGAATCAGTTTAATCAAATGTTTCTCGACCTGGTGATTAATGAGCCTACTAAGATAATCTTCAGCAATGACAAAGAGGATGGTAGAAAGAGGGTCTCCCTGCCTGACACCTTTAGATAATTTAAAGAAACCATGAGGGGTACCATTAATCAAGATAGAGATATAAGCCGAATGAAAGAGAGTCCTGATTCTACCAATAAAGGAATCATTAAAACCAAAGCTTCTAAGAACTTCATATATAAAATTCCAATCAATGGTATCAAAAGCTTTTCTAATATCCAGTTTGATGGCCACACAAACACCTCTAGATTTTTTATTTAAAGTGTTCGTACATTCAAAAGCAAGGAAAATGCAATCCTGAATGGATCTTCACTTGATAAATCCAAATTGGTTCCAAGAAACAATTCTATTGTAGATAGAATCAAGTCTATTTGCAATAATTTTAGTGATGATTTTATAAATAGTTTTAATCAAAGCTATAGGTCTAAATTGATTCATCTCAGCTGCATTCTCAACTTTAGGAATTAATGTTATAAATTGAGCATTGATTCCATGAGGAAGAGTTCCATGAATGAAGAAGATCTTGACAAGATTACAAACATCATTTTTGATGATGTCCCAATGGTTTTGGAAAAACCCATTATTCAAACCATCTGGGCCAGGAGCACTGTCTGGGATTAAACCAAAAACAATGTCTTTAATTTCGTGATCTAGAGGAATACTTAAAAGGGACTTATTATCTCCTTCGTCAACTAACAAAGGAATGATGTCAGGTTTAAGTTCAACATTTCTATCCGGACCATTTAAAATATTATAAAAATGAGAGGTAACATGATTCATGATGGCTCTTTCATAATCAATGACCAAGTCATTATGGATGAGCATAGATAGGGGACGACTATCCTTTTGAATTATTTGAAAACAATTATAAAATTTAGTATTACGATCTCCATCAGTAATCCATTTAGTTCTAAACATCCGTTTACGAATATTGTCTTTGAAAGTAAGTAAAGAATTGAGTTTAGATGAGATATTAGCTTCCAACTGAGGATCCAAATTAAAATCAATAATTCATTGGTTATGTACTCATAATTGGATTAATGAAATAACACAATAATTAATGATAATATCTTTTTAAATATATTTTTTAATTAATTTATATAAAAATTATTTAACCTTTTCTGTTATTATTTCTTAATTTTCGAATAGGTTGACCAATCTTACCAATAATTCATTGCAATGAAGGATCCCAATCATGAATATAGTTAAATTTTACATACAAGATCCAAGAACCTCACAATCAATCACTAAATTCTATGGGTTATAGAATAGATGATCCTAACCATTTTTGTTATTCACCATTGATTATATAAATAATCAATTCTAAACTTAAATGATTATAAATAGTGATTTTTTGAATTGATTATGATGAGGATAAATTAACTATATTCTTAAAGAAATTATATTTAATGGTATGTTCATGTTTGGAAAGAGTTTAATTGGTGGTAATATTATGAATAAGAAATAATTATCTTGAGAAATGTCATAAATTTGGATATATACTTGGTTTAGAGAATTATATATTCGACATATTCCTTTATCCATTCACTTAATTCCATGTGACCATCATATTAAAAAATAGTAATATTATTATTTTATTTCTTTGATGTGTTCTAAACTCCTAAATATATTATTATTATTTCCTCTCAACCCCTAACAGATCCCATAAATCCAATTTAGCATTCTTAAAACATTGATTAATAACTATTTATTTAAATAAATTAATATCACTATATTAGTCAATAAATATATATTTATTTGATGAAACTAACATGAATAATTACTATTCCACTATATCATAGAAAAATATGAATTATAATATTTAATTCAAATATTATTTAACTGAGATTATTGATTAATGTATTATATAGTCCTCTATGATTTTTTGTAAATGAAATTATTTTACCAAGCCTAAATTCCATGATCATCATTTAACAACCCATCATGATACCCATAGGGTAATTTAATATTATCATAATGGGAAAATCCTCTTATAGATGCTCACTATGTAAAACAATTTATTTTTCCAAATATTTCATCATCAAGTTTCATACTTGTGTCAACAATATATATTTTTGATATATATTACACTGAATTTCTTATAATTTACTCTTCTATATACCCTACATCATTATGGACATTATCATATAGTTATATTTGATTCATAGTGTATGATATATTTAAATCCATTAACCCATAAAATAAAATTACTTTTGTTTCTTATTTATTAATTACATAACCCTTGTTACATTCCCAACATATCAAACCCTTACATGAATATATATCATCATTGTTTTCATCAATACATCTATGTTTGTGTCTCATGATTTCCATTATTGATAATCACAGGGAAATGATCTAGTATATATGTCCAAAATTTTAAATATTAAAGGAAAAACATAAAATATCGAAATACTATATTGTGGATATTTTCACATATCCTCCCCTCTTGGAGAGTACTAATTTAAAATATCATTAGAAGAAGTCTCAATTTATTATGATTCCCCAAAACATGATAACCTATAATATATATTCCTATTAAAAAATTCATATAGAAATTAAAATCTTATTTAAAAATATTTTCATGGGACTTTGAGGTTCTCATTAAAGAGGGGAACAATTATAACCTTGAAAAGTATAAGATACTAAATTTTCGTTGACACATTAATTTGATGTATAAGTACACTAATCCTGTTATAAGATACCTATTTGTATTCATGAAATTGAATATACTAGTAATAAAAAAATCAATATAGTTTTCTATTGGGAACTAAATATAATTATGTGACATGTAGTGGATGATTCTTTTGTTTCTAACTCCCATGTCTCATTGGTGTTGTTTTTAGTTTTCATTTATATTTATATTTTAGGTATGCAGTTTGGAATGTTTCTTATTTTTGTTTCTAAATTTGGTGTTTTTTTAAATTTTGTGTCTTCCAATATTGGTTTTGTTAATATGAATTTGAGAAATGTTCCTAGGATAATGGTTGGAACACCATTATCCAATTTCTTCAGGTTTAATATTGTATTTGGAAGTGCATGGGATGCATTTGGTGATCATGTTGGTGGTTGTTTTCTACTAATGTTCTTTTTGATTGTATTTTATTTCTAGTTTGTATGATGTATACATATTTTCATCAATTTAGTTTACTAGTAGTTTTGTGATTTTCATGTCTACACACCTTTATAGAATATGTGGTACTGGTATAGGTTCTAGTTATACATTGATAATAATGGGCATTATGATGATATGCCCAATGAAGACATGGGATATGATATTTTGGGATCCCAAGGAATCATTGTTCTTGAAAGCCATATTCCTCAAATAAAGCCTTCTATGAATACATTTTTTAGGGGAAAACCCCCAAAAGTATTTTTTTAGTCTTCTCTTTATGTTTATTATTAGTTTGTATATTTTCATTGAGTTGTTTTGGGTGATGTCTATGAGCTCAGATTGAGGGGAATGAACTTATTATGGGCATGATTACCAGTATTCTAACCCCCTTTTTATGAGTTTTACTTCATCATCACCATTATCATAATAAATAATTTGAAATAGTATAAAATTTAAATAATTAAATTCTATTTTATTTTATATCTTCCATTATTTATATTTTGGGGATTTTGATAAATATAATATTATTTTAATTTTTATAAATTTTATATTTTATGAAAATAATTATAGTTATATTCTTGTTTTTATATTTATATAAATACAAATATAAAATTTTATAACATATTGAATATTAATTCAATAAAGAAATTTAGTTTTAATACACGACTACAAATTTCTGATGTGAGCGTTGAAAAATAGTGAAGAAAATTTCATAGTTGTAATGAGCTTATAACTAATATTTTTACATATTTTATTTAAAATTTGATGAGATTTTATAAATCAAAGGAGATCAATAAATGATTAAATAAATAATTGATGATGAAAATTATTATAGGTGAACTACATAAAATTGTATATATTTGTAACAACAATCTCATATAGTTACAGTTATTAGTGAATAAAGTATTGATTAGTTTCTACTAGGGAGATATATTATGTAAGATTTTTTCCATTACTAGAAAATATTTATTTATTTATTTTGGAGATAGATAAATTAATTAATTGAATGGTTCATATAATAGGTATCATATCAATCTGAGTTCAATAGTTTGAAGTTGAATAATATTTTTTTTTGTTGTGGCCATCTTCATTTATTTCCATTCCCAATTCCAGTAGTTCATATATGTGGTAATCCAAACTTTAATCATAGATTGTATTAAAAAGTTGAGAGAGTTAATAAGGTGGGTTTATATATTTATTATTATATTTATTTCCTTTTTTTATTGATTTATGATTAATTCATTTTCCTATCCTTTATTGTATTCATTTTTTTCTATAATAATATGATTCTATTTCTCATTTTCTATTTTTATATAGGATGTTCATAGTTTGAACCATATGTTTTGAATCACATTTTTATTTATATTTTTTCAGCTGTAGATTAGTTCTTATTAAAATAATTTTATTCATCAACCAATTTACTATATGTTTGTCTTTTCTTTTAATCCATGTTATTTAAATTATGTTTCCATTAAAATTATTATATCTATTTTGTGGTTTTATGTTGATATTATATTTTACAATATAGTTTAATCAGTATTTATATTAATATATTTTCAATTTTAAAATTTAATCATATATAGGTAATTAATTTTATTGTATTAATGGAATTCATTTAGTTTCATTACTCTAGGATTGAGGATTAATTGTCATACTGAGTTAATTTAATGCATGTTAATGATCCTATAACATGTATTGTGGGTAAATGTTTTTAGTATTATATTTTACATGGTTTAATATAATTTAGTAATATTACTAAATAAAAATAAACTATTAATGTTGGTTTATTTATATTAGTTGTAGCCAGTTAATATTTTAATCGAAAAACTATGTTTTATTGTGTATACAACACACCACATATATTTCAAAAAAAAACTGTGATATATTATTAAAATTTTATAATAAATACATGACAATTATATCCAAGCCATTAAAATTATGATTGTTATTTTAATAACCATATAATAAGACAATATAAATAATGTTTTGGTATAATATAAATTTATTGAATAATTTATAATATTATGTTATCAAATTTTAGTAAATTCATTTTGTGCTTCAAAAATATAATTTCATCAAAATTGATTTCTATTGAAATTTGAGAGAAAATATTATAATTAATTTTTGGAACAATTATAAATATTATTTTATAAAATGATCAAAAAATTTTACATAATCATATTAGTGTAAATTTATGGTTAAATTTTAGTATTTTTTTTAAAAGGGTGATTGTTTAGTGCATGTTAAAAATTGCTGATTTCCAAATATTATCTTTTATTTTTATTAAATAAAGTAACATAAATTTAACATAATATTTTATATTTGGTATTAAAGTGAAAAATAACCATTTTATTAATAATAATATATTTAATTTCATTTATATCAGAAATATTAAGGATTTTGGAAAATCATTATTTTTATTCATCAAATCATGTTTTTCTATAAACTGTTTTAAGTGAATAAAGTCTATCAATTTTAATTAGTTAAAATAAACTCAATTAAGGATATATATAAATTAAATATATATTTTATATATTGTAATATGAATTTAAATTCATATAATAAATATCACTTATAAGGACCTGGCATTATAACCTTACATAATCATGAATTAAATGAATAATTCACATAGAGGATCTTTTCCGGTTTAGAGTTTCATAGAATTTGGACATAACTATTACATCTCAAAAGATTACAAAGTAGACACTTCTACTAAGATTCCATAAAATAAAAACTCTTAAAAAGAAACATGTCTAGTTCCATGTATTAGATAGCATGTATTTCCTTGATCTCATCCTTGACCTTATTCATCTTTAAGTCCTCTGGAAAACATTTCAAAAACTTGGGATGAGCAGAAAAATCCCAGTAAATTATACACAAAGAAAGAAAACTGTTAGTTTTTCAAAAGAACAAGTAAACTGTGAATACTTTGTCAAAGTAATACTTTTCAACTTTACAAAGTAGTAAATACTGTTTACTGAATAAAAGATCACCACTTATCCTTTTTAACAAAAATATTACCATAAACCCATATAAAGAACACATAACATATAAAGGTAACTTGGGACATAATTATATTTAAATGGAATAACCATACGGTAGACTTCCACACATATCACTACATGGTAATAGCCATATGGCCGACATCCATACCAAATGCATAGGAGGTTATAATGTAACCACCCATCCTAGTATTCGTGGCACCACCTGTCATATGCCGTATCACGTAACCACCCATCAAATGTCCAAGTACCATTATAAAATCATAAGACATAAAACAAATATAATGGAAAGAAAACATTTCAACATTTCAATCACAAAATATCACATAAATATATTGATATAAAAAATTCATTATAAAAACCATTTTCAATAAAAAAATACATAAAAGTGTATTTGGTATTTATTTCATTTAAAAAACATTATGGCTTGTTGAGGAAGAAAAAGACCAAATAATACTCGCGGAGGCGGAAAAGGTCATTGTCACCGCGTACGATCAAAGAAACATTCCTTTTTCTGTTTAGTAAAACGTTTTGTAGAAAAAGATTCCCTTTGAATGAAATAAAAAGTAAAAGGTGTTTTATACAGCGTATAAAATAAAGTCTTGTATTAGAAAAAAATATGCCTCAATGAAAGGAGATTGAGACGAAGTCCATTACAAAGTCGGTATCCTTAGATTAAGGATAAATCAATTACATAATTATCTGTGACATATATAAATACACCCAATATAAGAGGATATTATGTGTATAATAATAATAGGTCATCCACATGTATTCATATTATGATATAATCAAGAAGTAGAGGTTTAACCCAAAGAATTGAAATTGGGTTAAGAAGATCCCTTACAGAAATTCGACAGCCTAACAGCGTCATTTTAAAATTCAGAAAATGAGACGATGAGAGATAAAAAGGGTATCTCAGCACTTGGAAATATCATTTATAGCAATAAGGATATATAAGAACATATCCCAACATAAGAAGATGAAAATTAAAAGACCTAACAAAAGGACGTCTTTTAAAAAGAGGAGGGTGAAAGGTTCCCTTACCAATTTGGGTAATTTTTGAGACGTACACCCCATAAAAGAAGGATCATTAAATGAAGATGTAAATATACATAAATTAAATTATATTAAACAATTAATACAATCATTGGAAGTACATATGCCACACAAAAGGAAATTGTGGCAAATGTAGCATGAATCTCACGGGAACACAAAGTGAGATAAAAAGTCCCTTACGAAATTTCGGTAGCCTAACGACTCCACTTAAAACATACAAAAATGGATTGATGAGATCGAATAGGGTCTCTAATAATATTAACAAAAAAGTTATAGTAATAGGAATATAAAATAACATCCCCCAACATAATAAAGTGGAGCTTAAAAGAAGTGACATAAAATAGAGTACTTAAAAAGAAAGAGAGTGGTAGGATCCCTTACCTCAAGTCTGACTTCTCTTGTTCGTTTCTTTATATTCATGAATAATAAACTTTGGTAAATTTATAATTGATTAAGGAACTCATTTAAAGATAATTATTCAGTTCATATCACATATTATAATGTTATAATAATTGGTTAATAATGTGAGTTCATATCAGATGTTTTTGTCGATGTTCGGTACATGAGTAAAAATTGAACTTGTTGGAAAAGAATTTTCCATGTAGTTATAAGTACATCATCTCCAGAATAGTATTAATGATTTAAATATCATATATATCCAGTATATATTCATTTTATACTATTACATAACATTTGGAGATAAAATGAAATGAAATGTACTTTTCATGGAGACAGTAGGTCGTACATACGCATGAACGCTACTTTCATTTCTTTGGCACATTAATTGAATTAAAACTGTATGAGATAGATATATATATATTATAATTACAGTATAATATATATGTTATATAGGTCATATAATATCATAAATTTCATTCTTTATACATTCCATTTATTTCATGAACGAGTCACATCACTTGAGGGGGCGGTAGTCCACACTTCCTCAAATGAAATTATCGCATTTGCACAACATGCAAAGCATAAAGTTATGTATTAAAAATAAAATACAGAATCATATAAAGGAAATAAATATAATATATATCATAAATAAATATAGTTCTATCATAATGTCCACCATGAGAGGTGGTAGGAGAAGATAGAACGATCATCGTTTCGTGAGGCAGTAATTCGTCATCCACAGAAACAGTATGTTCTTTAACCATCAGATAGAGGTGTGTGTAAGTGTAGCTCGAATCCTTCTAATAAAAAAATCCTGGTATATTTAATATACTGGTATTGTTACAAAATAATGTAATAAAAAGAGTTTATGGGGTTGTATAAGCAAAATAAAACAAAAGAACATTAGGGAGGACTTTACCTTTAAATCGGGTAACTCCTCTTAGTTTGAACCAAAAGGGTTTCTTGAAACATTTATTCCAAAGGGAAGGCTTCTAAAATGAATAGAGGGATGTGTAGAGATAAAATGGTCAGATTTTGGCCGATCCAATGGCTTGAGAGGTGTGGGTAATGACGTAGAGGTGGGGGACTTTATAAGAGGGAGGAGGGGCACTCTTGGAAAGTCATGAAATGTCACTTTCTTTTAAAATGATTTTCAGATTTCAAAGGTCCCAAAAAGATATATTTCGAGGATAAGGTGATAAGTGTTCAAAATACACCCATACAATAGGTTTTTTTACAAGTGTATGTCTTAGATTTTACATTTTCATTTCATTTTATTTTAATCGTTCATTAATGAGGTACTCGCTGCATCATCATGTTGTCATAAATTAATTAATTTATTTAATGTTTAAAAATTATAAAAAAATACTATGATGTATTAAAGCCTCTTAAATTTCCAATTATTATTTATAGACAAAAATATAACTTGTATAACCCCTTGTAAAATGTTTTTTAGTAAAATAATACATGTTTCTGACATTTTTATTTTAACATTAAAAAAAAGTTATTAATGTCATTTTCTTATGTAAGTGGCTCCATGGGGTCCCCGAGTTGACCCATGGATTGTCTTGGACGGAAATTACTCATATAATAAGGGTAGGACATGTGTCAAGGTAATTTCATATTATTATAACATTATCTTTACCTAAAATTACACTAATTACCTTTAATCGCGATTAAAAAAACTTAAAAGTAACTATTTATCAAAAAATATTTTCATACCATTGAACCACATTTTACATCCTAATGAAAACCAAGCATGTTGTATTTTTGAAATTTAAATCATAGAGGTGGTAAAATTTCATTTAAATGAAATATCAGTTTTTTTAACTACCACTTAGTGGTTTCACTATTCATCAAAAATTTAAGTTTTTTAGAAAAATACCAAAAATTCATCCTAAGATATATTTGATATTATGAATTTAAAAATGATTTCTGTTTTACAAAAATCAAAGTATATAAGTTTCATTAAACAATTTAATAATTAATTCCCATTGTCAAAACAAATAGCCTCTTTCTAAGAAAAAAAATATATCAAAAGATTGACACTAGTTTCAGTCCAATTTCAAAGTGAAATTAATTCCAATGACAACCATTGAATTAAATGGTAAAAATATATTCTAATTTCACTTTAAAACCAATTCAAAAGATTATCTAATCATATAAATAAATTAGACTAAAAAGAGGTTTTGAATTAAATTACAAGATTTTTCACTTATTCATTAAAAATGATCTTTATCGAAAATAATAATAAAAACATACACAAGGTAAATTTTCATGTCCCGATTCTAAAGAAGGATTTTATTTGGTCCAATATAACATATAAAATTGTCAAAAACTGTATTTAAAAATGGTTCTCCATCAAAAGGTAATTAATTGACCTTTTAAAGAATATTAGAATATTTACGCTTAAAATTGGATTCATTCACATTTTAATCCTCTAACATTTATTGTAAAAAAGTAAAAATATTTGAAAAAAATATATAATCCTTTTGTAGTTATTTATATTCATTCCCACCATTACAACGTCTAGGCGTTAACTACCATTTGAAATGATATTATTTTTTTATTAGAGTGCAAGGTAAGATTTCAAAGAAAATTATTGTTGCGTATTGGGTACGCCATAGAGCATTGCATTCCCTTTAAAGTAATATTAATATTTTATTCACAAATGTTAATAAATATGAAAAATTAATTTTCTTTATTTACTTGGGATGTTACATCCTTCCCCCCTTTTGGGAATTGCGTCCTCGCAATTTTAAAATTGGGATTGGAAACATCATTAAAAGCCCCACATCAGAAAAGGAGTAAATTAAACAGTCACTTTAAAAGAAAGAAAGGGAAGTACAAAGGTCAACTGAGTTAACCCATACTAGGATTCCATGTAGGAAAACATAGACATAGAATAGAAAACAGAGGGTTAAGTTCTGATGGAGAGTGATAGAAGCATGGTTAGGAGAAAGCTAACCACAGGAAAATCACAAAATTGTGATGGGTTAAACAGTATTTGTTTCCCCGGTAGGAAATGTTAACAAACAACATTTTAGTATTAAGTTACTTTTCATTGAGTAATTTATTTATGATCTTAACTAAATCAAAAGGAACCATAATTTCTTGTCATTTAGACTTTCATCTATAACAAGATTTCTTACACAAACTCAATTTTTCTTCCAAAAGATGAGTATTTAGGATGAATTTTTCACATTAAGAGTGCTATAATAAACTTCTAGAGAATCACCTAATCCACAATAGAGAACTATATATTTACATTGTCTTTAGAAACTTATTAAAACCAAAGTTGTTAGAACTGGATCAGATAATCCACAAAAGGATAATCCTTTATAAAAATAAAATCTTTTCTTAATCTCCAAAATCCGTCCAACAAAACCCAAAGTACAACGAAGACCATTCGATAAACAATTTGTCCATAAAATTATTCAACTTAAACCAAACTACGATTGAAACCCAAATATTTGAAGGATTTAACCACATAGTCTTCCAAGGTAAAAATTAACATTTATCTCTAAATAACATCAGTTTCTCTTAAAGTCTCATATTGAAAAGTATTAAACCTAATAATATATCCTCCATGATAGGTCAATATTTTCCTAGATAACCCAAAATCAACTTATTATTGATTCATAAAATTATATAACTAAAAATAATTTTTCATACTAACCAGGGACTTCACGTAGTATAGTGGTAGGCGATAAATACCAGTCGCACTTTGGTTGTGGGTTCGATTCCCACTGCTTTGTCCGACGCGATGGGTTGTCACATGGTTTGCATGTTTTCCTTTTTCCAAAACTATATAATTCTAAAAACATTCCCCAAAATAGATAAAATCTTCAAAAATAACCAAAACATAATTTAACCTAAATTTTACCTCATGCCTTTCATCTTCCATCATATAGTTACCCATAATTACCTCAAAAGTAAGGATCATATAAACCATAATGGATACTATTATAATTATTACTTGGACTTCCACATCGAGTTGGTTCTCTCGTACATGATGCATAAGAGAACTCACCATGGTTCAAGTGGTTAATCATGACTCCTTGATAGTTGGTTTAGAATAACCACGAGATTCCTCATTGAATCCCCCATTTAATCTAGTCTCTTAATCAGAGAACCACCACAGTTTCCTTCAAACCCATTGTCACTTTGGTGCCTACTAGATCCGTCCATTTACTAAAACCAAAAATGTCAGTGTGAGTATATCAAAAAAATTATCATGTACTAATGACGAAGATAAACATTAAGATATACTTACTCATTCACTTTTTCTAAAACTATGACTCTTTCTGAAATCCTACCCATTATGGTAATGTCACTTATACTTAGAGAATACCCTAACCTCTAAAGTTATCTAAACTGACCTCTGATACCAACTATAAGGACCCGACCTTATAACCTTACATAATCATGAATTAAATGAATAATTAACATAGAGGATCTTTTCAGGTTTAGAGTTTTAGAGAATTAGGTCTTAACTATTACATCTCAAAAGATTACAAAGTAGACAATTCTACTAAGTTTCCATAAAATAAAAACTCTTAAAAAGAAACATGTCTAGTTCCATGTTTTAGATAGCATGTCTTTCCTTGATCCCATCCTTGACCCTATTCATCTTTAATTCATGTGGAAAACATTTCAAAAACTTGGGATGAGCATAAAGTGCCCAGTAAAGGATACACAAAGAAGGAAAACTGTTAGTTTTTCAAAACAACAAGTAAACCATGAATACTTTATCAAATTAATACCTTTCACCTTTACGAATTAGTAAATACTATTCACTGAATAAAATATCACCACTTATCCTTTGTAACCAAAATATTACCATAAACCCATATAAAGAACACATAACATATAAAGGTAACTTGAGACATAAACATACTTAAATGGAATAACCATACGGTCGACTTCCACACATATCACTACGTGGAATAGCCATACGGTCGACTTCCATACCCAATCCATTAAAGCTCATAACGTAACCACCCATCCTGGTATTCACAGCACCACCCGTCATATGGTTTATCACGTAACCACCCGTCAAATGTCCAAGCACCATTATAAAATAATAAGGCAAAAAACAAATATAATAGAAAGAAAAAATTTCCACATTTAAATCACAATATATCACTTAAATATATTGACATAACAAATCCATTATAAAAACCATTTTCAATACCAAAATACATAAATGAGAATATGGTATTTATTTCATTTTAAAAACATTTCGGCTTGTTGAGGAATCCAAAGAACAAATAATACTCATGGCGGCGAAAAAGGTCGTTCTCACCGTGTACGTTAAAAGAAACATTCCTTTTTTTCGTTTAGTAAAACGCTTTGTATAAAAATATTCCCTCTTAATGAAATGAAAATTAAAAGTTGTTTTATACAGCGTATAAAAGATAGTCTTGTATTATAACAAAATATTCCCCAATGAAAGGAGATTGATATGAAGTCCCTTACAAAGTCGGTATCCTTAGATTAAGGATAAATCAATTACATAATTATGTGTGACAAATAAAAATACACCCAATATAAGAGGATATTATGTGTAAAACAATCAGAGGTCATCCACACGTATTCATATTATGAAATAATCAAGAATAATAGTTTTAACCCAAAGAATTGAAATTGGGTTAAGAAGTTCTCTTACAGAAATTCGACAGCCTAACGACGTCATTTTAAAATTCAGAAAATGAGACGATGAAAGATAAAAAGGGTATCTCATCACTTGGACATATAATTTACAGCAATAAGGATATATAATAACATATCCCAACATAAGAATATGTAAATTAAAATACCTAACAAAAATATGTCTTTTAAAAAGAGGAGGGTGAAAGGTTCCCTTACCGATTTGGGTAACTTTCGAGACGTACACCCCATGAAAGAAATATCATACAATGAAGATGTAAATACACATAAATTAAAGTATATTGCACAAATAATACAATAATTGGCAGTACATACACCACAAAAAAGTAAATAGTTGCAAATGTAGAATGAATCTCATGGGAACACAAAGTGAGATAAAAAGTCCCTTACGAAATTTCGGCAGCCTAACGATGCCACTTAAAACATCCAAAAATGGATTGATGAGATCAAATAGGGTATATAATCACATTAAAATAAAATTTATATTAATATTAATATAAATGAACATCCCCCATCACAAGAAAGAGGATCTTAAAAGATGTGACATAAAATAGAGTACTTAAAAAGAGAGTGGTAGGATCCCTTACCTCAAGTCTGACATGTCTTGTTCGTTTCATTATTTTCCTGAATAATAAACATTGGTCAATGTATAATTGCTTAATTAACTCCTTTAAATATTATTATACAGTTCATATCACATATTATAATGTTATATAATTGGTTAATAATGTGAGTTCATATCAGATGTTTTTGTCGATGTTTGGTACATGAGTAAAAAATGAACGTGTTGGAAAAGAATTTTCCATGTAGTTATAAGTACATCACATCCAGAATATTATTAATGATTTAGATATCATATATATCCAGTATATATTCATTTTATACTATTCCATAAAATTTGGAGATAAAAAGAAATGAAAGGCACTGTTTATGGTGACGGTAGGCCGTACATACGCGTGAATGCTACTTTCATTTCTTTGGCACATTAATGGAATTAAAACTAAATGAGAGATATATATATTATAATTACAGTATAATATATATGTTATATAGGTCACATAAGTTCATAAATTTCATTCTTTATATATTCCATGTATTGCATGAACGAGTCACATCACTTGAGGGGGAGGTAGTCCACACTTCCTCAAATGAAATTATCGAATTTTCACAACATGAAAAGCACAAAGGTATGTGTTAAATATAAAATACAGAAGCATATATAGGAAATAAATATAATATATATCATAAATAAATATAGTTCCATCATAATGGACACCATGAGAGGTGGTAGGAGAAGATAGAACAATCATCATTTCGTGAGGCAGTAATTCGCCATCCACGGAAACAGTAAATTCTTTAACCATTAGACGGAGGTGTGTGTATGTGTAGCTAGAATCCTTCTCATAAAAACATCCTAGTATATTGAAGATACTTTTTTTGTTACAAAATAAAGTAATACAAAGTATTTATGTGGTTGGAGATGAAAAATAATACAAAACAACATTAGGGAAGACTTTACATTTAAATCAGGTAACTCACCTTGGAATGAACCAAAAGAGTTTTTTGAAGAGCTTTCTGTCTAAGGGAAGGCTTCTAGGATGAAGAGAGGGATGTGGAGAGATAATTTGATCAGATTTTGGCCAATCCAATGGATTGAGAGGTGTGGGTAAGGAGGTACAGTTGGGGGGCCTTTATAAGAGGGAGGATGGGCACTCTTGGAAAGTCATGAAATGCCACTTTATTTTAAAATTATTTTCGGATTTTAAAGGTCCCAAAAAGATATATTTAGAGGATAAGGTGATAAGGGTTATAAATCCACCCATACAATAGGTTTTTAAAAAGTTTATGTCATATATTTTTCATTATCTTTTCATTTTATTTAAATCGTTCATTAATGAGGTAATTGATGCATCATCATGGTGTCATAAATAAATTAATTTACTTAATGTATAAAAATTATAAAAAAATACTATGATGTAGGAAATAGTTTTGTCTTTCTAATGACTATTTATAGTCAAATATATGACCGGTATATCCTCATGTAAAAAATTGTTTAGTAAAAGCATACATGTTTGTGACATTTTTATTTTAACTTTAAAGAAAAAGTAATTAATGTCATTTTCTTAACCAAGTGGCTCCATGGAGTTCCCATGTTGACCCATGGATTGTCCTGGTCTAACATTACTCATAAAATAATGGTAGAACATGTTTCAAGGTAATTTTATATTATTATAACATTATCTTTACCTTAAATTACATTAATTACCTTTAATCGCGATTAAAAAAAAACTTAAAAGTTACTATTCACCAAAAAATATTTTCATCACATTGAACCACATTATACATCCTAATGACAACCATGTATGTTGTATTTCTAAAATTCAAATCACAGAGGTGGTAAAATTTCATTTAAACAAGAAATAATTTTTTTAACTACCACTTAGTGGTTTCACTATTCATCAAAATTGATGTTTTTAAGAAAAATACCAAAAATTCACCCTAAGCTATATTTGATATTCAGAATTCAAAAATGATGTATATTTTAAAAAAATAAAAACATATAAGTTTCATTAAACAATTTAATAATTAATTTCCATTTTCAAAACAAATAGCGTGTTTTTAAGAAACAAAATATATCAAAAGATTGACACTAGTTTAAGTGCAATTTCAAAGTGAAATTAATTACAATGACCACCATTGGATTAAAAGGTAAAAATATATTCAAATTTCACTTTAAAACAAATTAAAAAGATGATCTAATCATATAAATAATTTATTTTAAAAAGAGGTTTTGAATGAAAATACAACAATTTTCACTTATTCATTAAAAATGAACTTTATCAAAAAAATAGCAAAAACATACACAAGGTAAATTTTGATATCTCGATTCTATAGAAGGATTCTATTTTGTCCAATATATCATATAAAATTGTCAAAAAGTGTATTTATAAAGGGTTCTCCATCAAAAGGCGTTTATTCGACCTTTTAAAGAATATTAGAATATTTACGCTTAAAATTGGATTCATTCTCATTTTAATCCTCTAACATTTATTGTAAAAACGAAAAAATATTTGACAAAAATATATAATAATTTTTTATATAGTTTTGTTAATTCCCGCGATTACAATGTTTAGGCGTTAACTACCATTTAAAATGATATTATTTTATTATTAAAGTGCAACGTAATATTTCAAAGAATCTCATTGTTACGTATTGGGTACACCATCGAGCATTGCATTCACTTTAAAGTAATATTAATATTTTATTCAAAAATATTAATACAAATGAAAAAGTAATATTCTTTATTTACTTGGGTTGTTACATCACTAGTCACATTGTTATTATAATATCATATTATTCTTGAAAAATACATTTCAGGAAAAATTGTTTTTCAACAAGTTATGTGTGTTTAATTTTAAATTAAATTATGTAATATAAGATAATTTAATTCCGTAAAATATATTAAAAACTCTTAATTAGAAGAATTAATATTATTTAATATGTTCATTTTATTTTTTCTTCATACTGAATAGTATAATCCGAAAAAACGTTTCCCACAAGTGAAGTTAAAATTGGTTTTCCGTGAGTAAACTAAAGTCGTAAATGGAATAAGATATATAAAAAATATTCATTTTTGAAATTTTGAATTCAAGATAGGGCATATAAAATAACCATTATTTTCTATAACTTTTGGAGGAACATGTAGTGAGATTGACTTTTAATTACAAAATAGCTTTCTGTATTTGTTAAAATACCCCGCCACTTTAATTCTAAACGGGAACCCCTACCCTCATTTATACACAACTATAAAGCCATTTTTCCCAAAAATACTAGAAATATTTCTTCAGAAGATCCATAGGCACGTTAGCAAGCTATTTTTTCCCAAAATACCAACACTATAGTCATTAATAAGATATCCGTAGAATGTTCTTCTATGAAAAGGAAATCATCTTCACCAAAATCATATATTTACGTCATATTTTTCCACAATTTATTATGTATTTAAAATTAAATTATTATAGAAATATTTTCCAATATATAATTATATTTAAATATATTTATGTCCAATATTTAGGTATTCTCTCTTTCATAAAATGCAATAAAAACCCATCGTTCATGTGTAAGGTGGACTACCACCTCTTGAACCGATGGAAATTAAATTTCCCTCATTAAATCCATTTAAATTTAATAATGATGGATTTAACATTTATATGTAATATTAATTAGGTATTATTAATTATTTAAAATTAAAATTTCATTTAACTTATTCCCATACAATCCACTGAAAAATTATTACATTATTTTTGTGTATATAAGACTATTATCTCATCAGGATATGTGAATCATTTTTTAGCGAATCACATGGAAAGTGAACTTATCTGTATTGGAAAAAATACAATGACATTAATGATATATTTACCATTATATAAAGATAAAATAATACTAAAAATTATTCCATAATGATCATTGAAATTGGAATCATTACCCCTATGTATGTACGTCAAACTGTCTCCCTGATTATGTCATCAATCATTTTTCATAACCATATTTGATGGTTTATTAAGAAGATATAAGTTATTTATAGAAACAGTAATTAATGTTTAACTATTATTATCTATATTATGCACAAATGTAACATTTTACCATTTTTAGCACAATGATTTTATTTTTAAATAATGAATTGAGCATCCTAAAAACCCCATACATGGAAAGAACAAAATATGGAATTAAATATGTCATTAAAATATATGAAATAAATTTTTTATATATAAGATATTAAAACTGTAAATATTTTTTGAGAAATAAAATAATTTATTTAATTTTATTAAATAGTGGATAAAGGACATAAATAATATTTCTAGACTCGATATAATGGATTTCTTATATCTATTTTACATCTAAGAGACATATTCCATACTCACCATAAATTTATAGTATATTCTATATATAATATCCATTTTAATATTATATAATTAATCTCTCAATCATAATGGTATTTAATTTTTAATTTGAAATGCATTCTTTCAGGGTGTTATGATTCCAAAGTAACTAGTGGTAAGTATTTATCATTATTTTTGATTGATTATTTTTTGTCTCCCTTAAGAAAATTATTTCATATTTTCTATAAAACAAAATCTATTTTATTATAATTTTTTTCTACATGAAATAGTCATAAAATAGAACAATTGTTATCATTTTTTAATTAAAATGATTATGAAAATATGTTTTTTAAAATAAGACATACTTTATCTCTTTATCTAAAATTAAATAAATTTTACCATATACATTATTTATAAATATACTTTCAGGAATATATTTTACAATATAAAATGGTTTATTTAAAAAGAATATAAATTTGAACATTTTTACAAAGCTATTGAAAATGAATATACTTGTACTTTTCAAAATGAGTTATTTTTAACATTATTATGACTATATAAACGGAAGGTTTTTTATCTCATACATCATGTATGGAATTAACAGCCATCATCACAAAAAAAATTATTTGAAGCTTAAATTATATGTTTAAATGTTTAATTTTTAATTAATAATTTTATATAATATTTTAAAAAAATACTATATTTTTAATATTTGATTTGAAAGTTAAATGTGTATTTTCTGTAGAAAATTTCAATGGAAAATTTTAAATAATATTTCACAAACAAGGAAAAATTATATTATATAGAATTATTATAAATTATATACCTCCATCTCTCCCATATATGTTTAGATTATTCCCCTTACTTTCAGGGGATAATGAATTCATTATTATTGTCTCTCAAATTCTTTCATTATGAAATATTCATTTCTAATGATACGCGACAATATTATACAAGCCATTTCGTTCCATGAATAATTATAATTTTTATAAATTATGACTAATTTACATTTATATACTACATAATTATGATCATATTATTATGAGTTCACCCAAATAGTGACCCACTACACTGGGTAAAGCTTTAGTGTCATGAGGCATCGTGTTGGGGATTGAGGAGTAAAAAAATCTATTATGGGACTTTGTCCACTATGTCATATTTTATAGGAAGTTATCCTCGAAATGTGTTTATAACATGTTATATTTTTCATTCATATTACATATTATGTTATGTTCTTATGATACCATTTTATTTATATTATACTCTCATTTAATTAATCATTATATTTTATTATACGATATTCTGTTATATACATGTCCCAATGGTTATACTTCCTTTCAACGTTTTTTAGATTAATGGGATTTTTTATAGTGAACTATGATTTTCATACATAGTTATTACATCATTTTATATTATTATACATTACTTTAAAAAAACCTACCAGATAATTGAAGTGTTATAGTGTCATTTGAATCATGGACACAAAAACAACTAGTCCATAAGTGATCTATGTTATCTCTCACTATGATTTTCATTACAATATCCCTTAAAAGTCATATCATACATAATACCATTATTAATAATCTGAGGAATAGATAAATAAGAAAGGGTGAGCTCAGATGCTCACTAATGGTAAAAATATATATTTCAAAATAACTGGATCATATGGAAATAATAACATGAGAATAACATATGAAAACAATACCATATATATCATAGATATAAAACATGAGTAATGGAACATATATTATTATCTCCTGAGATAAGAATGATATTAGAATCAAATAATGTGACCCATGAGAGAAGAAAATTGTCATTATAAAATTCTTATTGATATATAAAAATAAAAAAACATATTTCTAGGATAGTAACCATGACAATCAAAAAAAGATAATTTTAGGATAACCACCTATATACCATCTTTGGGAATGTGATAAACTCTATGCACTTATTTCAAGATTGGGATAACACTATATATAACCCCTTTTGGGCTTGGGATATCCTACTATTTGTAATCTTTCAAGAATTTTATAACATTTTTTATACCCTTTGAGCTCATATATCATCAATAATCACCAATTTCATTGGAGGTATTTTTAGGTCCCACAGATCAATAATAAAAATTATACACGTGTGTATCACAATATCATAAAATTACCATCATATGAGTGCCCAGGAAAATAAATAGGATTCAAAAAAAATTATTAATAGCATAACATGTCGATAAAAAATAGTTTTATAATCATTTCATTATTTATTTATAGCATAACCCAGGTAAAAAAAAGTGGGTATCATAATAAATCAGTTATGGTATAACTCCTGGAAAATGAATAAGGATTCATAATAATTTAATTGTTATATAAACCATAAAAGTGAACATGGTTTAATTTGACTTATGTCATGATATAACCCATTAAAAATGAATTGAGTTTCATAAATAATATTTTATATTCAACATGATCCATTCATAGAAATAACAAGAATGCCGTCTTTAGATCATATAATTAGTAAATAATTAGTATCCTAAAATGATGTCAACATAGAGAGATAATAGTTTCGAAAGAAAAATAACATGAATATTTTATTGAGGGAAAATAAATATATTTAAAACTCAGTTTTTAAAATTAATCATCATAAAATATTTTGAAATTCATTTTCATTGAAAATAATGATTTAATACTCAAAGTGAGAGAATTATAATCATTTAAATCAATTGTTGGGGGAAATAGTTGTTTCATATTTTGAAAAACATCTATAAATAATTAAACACTTTTAATATACAATTCATTAAAAATAAAATTGAAAAAAATTATTATTTAATATTAAAATATGATAATGGTCATTATAGATGTAAATTTCAAACATGTCATTCAGTTTAAAAATAATATTTCTTTCACATTTCTGTTAAATTCCAAAAATGGTCTTGTGTCAAAAAAAGAAAAAAATTATTTCATACAAAAAAACTTTTTAAAATTAAAAATGTTTAAGAATGTACTTAATATATATATTTGATAATGTTAATCCCTTTTTTGAAAACTTTTGTATAGATGAAAAAGTTTTTTTGACTGAATTTAAAAATAAATATGATATTTCATAAAACTATTATTTTAATATATTTAGTACATGGAGAGCGTAAAATTAATTTAATATATGTATTATCATGAAATAATTATTGTAGAATAAATTCCTGGAGAATATTTAGATATATATTATAATATTTCATTATTGTAAGGATAACCATGAGAAATCTCTACACGTTATTAGTTTATATCATAAAACTCTTACCACTATGGTAACATTGAATCGTAGGGCCCATTTAATAATAGTGTTAAATAAAATATAGAATATCAAGAGAATAATTAAATTCAGATCAATGTTATTTTATTTAAACTTCATTAAATAAGATAAGTAAAATTCATACATATGTATCATAGTTTGAAAATTTAGACAAAAATATCTTACCACATCGGTGACAATTGAACCCTAAATCACATAAAAAAGATATCATAAAATGGATATGTAAATCCCTATATTATTAAGGATTATCACTAAAAAATAAATTAATGTTTATTATATACATCGCATAAAATAAACATGTTGTGAATATGGCTTGTGTCTCACCAAAAATAATATTGAGATGAAAATCCCTTACCAAATGTATTGACTTTCTTCATACCCATTCTATCATAATGTATAATATATATAATATTAATATAAATATATTTAATAATAATAAATATATATATATTATAAAATATTATTTTCTTATTATATTTTATTACCCATTTATTAACAATTCCACGCTAAAGTCACATTTTGGGTAACAACTGCTTTATTTTTCAAGATTGTTGTTATATTTTATTTTTTGTCCTCTTACAATGATAATGGTTGGTTAATCTAAATATTGTTGCATATTATATAAATATCACAAATATTCTATGTATATTTATTTTGTGTGATTATTTAAAGGTAAAGGTAGAAAATAGAATACACTAATCTTGGAGAAGGATGGTTGTAGATACACATAAATGTTATAACCATTTTTCTAATAGAAATAATGTAATAAAGGAAAATAATATTTTAACATTATATTAAAATTTAATGTTATATATATATAACTATTTTTCTTAAATATATCATCAATACACTCTATATAATTCATGAGTGAGTCACATCGCTTCCCGAGGCAGTAGTCCACCATACAGAATAGTGACGTTACCGTGTTTCCACAGAATTGAAAGAATGATAGAATAAGTTATATCATGAGACCAAAAGAATAATAATATCATATATTTTATATATAGAAAATAAATATTTAATTATATCAATCTATTATTGGTGATAATAGAAACATAAATGACATTAGTTCTGGAGGCAATAGTCCTTCGTAGACACAAATGGTTTTTTCATAAACCATTTAGCGAAAGATGATATAGTTGTAGGTAATTAAATAAAAAAACAAATTAGTATATTTAATATAATTATGTTATTATATAAACATATTTAAATAATAATTTGTATATGTGGAAGAAGTAATAAAATAATAACCCTTGTTAATGAAGAATATATATTTTTTGGGTAACCCGTATAGTTTTCCACCAAAGGCCTTTCTGGATTGTATTTATAAAAAAAGGATTCTAGAATGATATGTGGGAATTAAAGATGTTTCTTTGGTCTATAGTATCATAACAATTTTGTTAATGTGTCAATGGTAGATGGAGTGGGTGGCTATTTATATGTGTAGCGAGTGCCACACTTTTAATTTTTGAAAATAAAAAGTTGTGACTATTTTTTTCTCATAAAAAAGAAAAAAATGGGAATTTATTGAAACAATAATAGGCATGTATGAATTATTTACATTTAATTTCTTTTATTTGTGTATTGGGTTACTTTTATCTATTATATTTTCAGTTTAACCCCTAGAAAACCCTTTTTTACCGTAATCATGGTAATTGATTTTTTCTTTTTTAATATTAATTACTGCCAAATATTAATTTTAATTTACATAAAAATAAAAAAAATTATTACTAAAATTAATTAATTAATGTTTTTAAATTTATCTCACATAATTTTAAAAATTTAACATAATATTAATCACACAAACATGATGGGAAAGTGTGTTTTGAAAGAGAAACTGATGAAAAGTTTAAAATGTTGGTATATCAAAATTCAATATTAAAATGAGTAAAATGACCTAAATCATATTAAAATATATATAACAGAACACATTGATATTTTAAAACAATCTTAAAATAATTTTTGTATTTTTAAAATTCATTAATAGAATAAAAATTCTTAATAAAAACATGTAATTTCTACTAGTCATCAATAAAATTATTCCCATTAAAAAATTAAAAAAATACCTTTATAGTAATTTAGAAATTATATTTTAAAAATTTAAAATTATTTTAATAAAAAATATTAAAGTGAAAAAATGTTTTTATAATATGTTCACAAAAGGAAACAAAGAAACTTATTAAAATAATACATTTTTTGAGTGGAAAATTGGATGTATTCTTATGTATTATCAAGAAAACACATAAGAAAATTGATGAAAATTTAAATTAATATATAACATATATAACATTCATTAAAATAACCCATCCACTATTATTTTAATAATGTATTTAAATAAAAAACTTTGCGCACCTAAAGATATTTTTTAAGCAAATGATTTCAATTATTGGAAAAAAAATTCTATTTTCAATTATAATTTACTAGTAACCAAAGAATTAATTTTTAGGAATTTGTAAAACATATATTTTAATAACTTATTAAATGTTTATATACTAACCATTCTAGCAGGTAGATTATAATTTTCATATAATAAACCATATTTTAATTGTTTTTCATAATTTTTTATATTATGTGTTGTGTGTAAGACCGGATAAACTTGATATAATTTTTAACAGAAGATAAACATGTTATTTCCTATAATTTAAAATATCTAATAGATTAAATTTATTTGGAAAAAAATATTTCACAAAATATAGCGGTGTTACAATCAACCCCCCCCCCCCCAATTTAATTTCCCCCTTAAAATTCATAACAACTATCAAATGTTTTGCTTTTAAAAAATCATTTATAGAAACCAAATAATCCACATGAATAATAAAACGTACCTTAAGATAGTAATTTTGAAACATAAAAGATTCCAAAAGAAACTCAAAAATTGGATTTTAGAAAAGAAATCATATGTGGGAAGTAATGTCTTTGACATTGATGAATACTGCAATGTCTTAATAATGATGTTGAGTAATAAAGATCATTTATCATATGAAATTCAATAATCATGTAAAGATAGAAAAAAATATATATAACAAATTAGTTTGAAAAATTCATCGAATCATTAAAATTGATGTTAAGATGATAGATATATTTATTTTAACCTTTCCATAAAGCTGAATAATTTTCATGAGAATATATACATAGTTGATTTCAATACATTTCATAAAAACAATCTCACCCTTTTCCCATGATTAATATCTAATTCATATTTAACTCCTTTGAAATAATGATTAATTTTTTTAATAATGCATCACTAACATATCATAATATCCATAATATAATTATATTTACTTGCATCTATCTTTTTATATCAATCCAAAAAATTGGTTATAATAGGATTTATCCTATGCATAAATCCTAATATGGTGAAATAATAAATGAACATCTAATGGTACCTTATGATTTTACTTTAATGGAATTAATAAATAGTTTACCTTATGACCATTCCAAAATTAAAAATCCAAAACATTATAAATAATGTCACCAATGTTATATGATCATCTTTTCATTAATCCCATCAAAGAATATGAAGATACCCTTAATCATCACATACAAAAAAGTTAAATATAATTATCATGTATTCTATTAAATCACAGTAATAACATGAATTAGCATAAATAATATTTAAAAGATAAATTAATTTATATTCTTTAAATAAAACATATATTATTAGATATATTAATTGTATCTAAATTTTTTTTAAACTCCATCAACGTTAGCACACACCACCTTTTTGACAAATCATTAATCAGTTCCAATATAATCATTACTATCAAATTTATGTTATATTCATAAATTATATTTTTTCCTTACATTATTATCTAAAAATCTTATACATAATAATGGTTGTAATTCCCCCAATAATGTGTATTTCTTAAAATTTTACATTTATATTTAATCAAATTTTTGTATCATCAGCATCGTTCAATATATTCTTAAAAATCCATAATGATAAAATTATACTAAATAATTCTTACATGTTTCAAATTTGTTGAATTTAATACATAAGAACTTCAATAATTTTTTAATTATTATATTATTATCTTGGATTCGTCATCTTGTTCTTTAATACCACTTTCCTTTAAAATTCCATTTTTGTCTTCGCCTCATCATTAGTAAAACATTCATAGATACAGGAATTCTAACACACTTCTTGTCAACTCCCCAACTACATTTATTTTCATAATACCCAAACATTAAAATTTTAAAAAATTAATCCATTTATAGTACCATAGTAAGAAATTATTTCCATTCATTGCATTAACTACTTTTTTAATTAGAAATTACTTTCTGTTCCCTTCTTTTCCACACATAAAACAAATTCTAATTCCATTTAGTCACTCTATTTTGTGCTTATTTCAGTATTCTCTTTATATATGAAACATAATTTTCATTAATATATGGTGTCCAGCATCATAAAACTCAATAAAATCTATCATTATTCATATTAGAGAGTCATAGAGTTAGTTACTATTTATATTTTTAATCATATATCATGATAACAGATTAGCCAAATTCATAATATCGTTCACACTACTTTTCATCCCATTTGGGTTTTCATCGACACATTGACTATCACATTCAAAAGTGATCGAGATACCTCTAGTTCTTTCCATTCAATTAAACCAAAAATTATATTTTGAGTAATAATATTCATATTGGTAAAACACATAATGATGAAAAATCTATTATGGGTTGTCTAAATCATAATACCTTAATTTTATCATCGAAAACATAGGCTTAAACTAGGCCATTAATGATTACTATTTTTTATATCCTTAATTATTATTTGTAAATAGTTTTTTGAGTTTATAAAACATATCCCTCAAGAGTGTCAAAGAATTTGTGAAATATGGTGAGTTTTCATGCACCAGGACATGACCAATTGTATATCAAATTTTCCTTTTCAAAGTTATTACCCCTATGTCCAATGGTTAGAGATCCACATCCACTTATTTTATCTAGATTGGGATGTAATTATCTGGAAACTACTCAATCAGTCTTTTACCAATATAATAGTATATTTCCATATAACTTAACACATAATCATATATATACCCATACATATAACATGACATTTAATAATATATATAACTCGAGAACCCAAAAATTGTTTATCATTCATATTAAAAACTGTTAACCAAACCTTTTATTTGATGCCGACTATATCGAACCAGTCTATTCTTATATAGATATTATATATATTTATATGAAAATTCATTATATTTCACAAAGATACACATGTGGATTATAAAGGTATATTGCCTTTGAAAACATGGACACAAAAACAAATGGTCTATAAGTGAGAATTTTCATCTCCCACTATGTTCATCATTACTTGAAACCTTCTTAAAAAGAACATACATAATAACATTCATCACATACAGGGGAAAAACATAATAAAGGGTGACCTTAGATGGTCTGTCAGGGTAAATAACAGAGATATAAAAATAACACGAGTATATGGGTATGATAACATGATAAACACATATAAAAACCATACCTTGTGTATCATAGGTCATAAATATGATTAACAGAATATATTTGGTTTTCCTATGACATGAATGAAAATAAAATCAAAGAGAAACATGAGATCATAAAATTTTTATACGATGTAAATTTTTGGAATATACATAATAATAGAAAAATGGTTTCTTATGTATACCTAACAATATATTCATAATATGTAATTACTGTGATAAAAACTTAGATATCTACTTTGGGCTTTGGATAATTTCCCATGTATCCTTGTTTTGCCTGGGTATAAAATCCCATATACCCTTTCATCACATATTACATTAATAATTACAAAATGAAATGGATGTAGATATAGGTCCCACCCATACCATTATGAAAATATAACACATCTTTCCTACTATATCATAAAAAATTCATCCTGTAAAAACACAAGAAATTAAATGGCTTTAATGAACATTACATTATAAAATAACCTATAGAATAGAAATAGGATCATAATCATTTCATTATTTCATTGTAGAAAAACTGGTGAAAAAATAAAAATGTTTTATAAGAATTCTATCATGATATAATCAATGAAAAAATAACCATATTTACTAAAATGTTGATCTAGGTATAACTTATATAAAAATTAGTGGGTTTGTTAATAAATATTCCATAGTATTATCCATGAAACGATAAGTAATTTTTAAAAGCATCAGGTCCTCATAAAAAAATTATTAAAAGAATGAAAATTGATGGTATACTTAGATCATATCCCCAATAAATCATATATATCCTAAAAATATGTCATCATAGATAGTGAATTATTTTCAATGAAAAATAACATGGATATTTTCATGATGAAAATTACATTTCGTTGTAAATCAATTTTTAAATATATAAATTTGAAAAAAAATTGAATAATTTTAATTTAAAATATACTTTTTTAACAAATAATGTATGGGTTAAAATCATTTAAATCATTTCATGTAAAAATATCATCTCACATAGAAAATTTATTTTCTAAAAAAAATAAATATTTATCTAAATATAATTTATTAGATATAAAATAGAAAAAATATAAGAAAATATTAATATAAAAAACTATATATGATGGTGGTAAATTATTTTCATTATTTACTTGTAAGAATAACGATTCAATGGAAATTCATGGTAAAATTCAAATAGTTCTATTTTAAAAAAATGTGTAAATATTACATTAATGAAATTTTTATGAAATTAAAACATGTGTAAAAATTTTATTAATAAATCCATAGGATAATTTTAAAAATTAAAAACATTTATTATAAAACATGGTTTATTAAAAAAGGGGTTTTAACCAAAGAGAGAAATAAATCAAATTTTCTTAAAAACATCCACAAAACTCCAAATACATAAAGATATGAAAATTAAATTATCAAATGTATTCTAATGAAATAAAAATAGTAGTAATGAGATATTAGTTAATTATTAGATATATTAGAATATATAATTATTGGAATCATAATCCTTAAAAATCTCTATAAATTATTATATTGTACCATAAAACCCTTACCGCTATGATAACATTGATTCATAATCCCCATGATCAAATAAAATTAAATGAAACAAATTATATGAAGATGATAAATAATTTTAGGATGTTACATCTAAACGGGGATGTATATACACATTGTAAAAGAATATAGATGCATAACATAACATATGTATCAATGAAAGGAAATTTAGGCAAAAATATCTTACACCTTTGGTAACATTTGAACTGTAAATCCCATGAAAGAGTGTCAAAAAAATTATATAAAAAATAATAATTTTATGTTCATGAAAAATTAAAAAAAATCATTTCATTTATATACACCACATAAAATAAACACATGTTTAATATGGATCATGACTCATTGAAAATAATTATGAAATAGAAATCACTTACTATATGTCTCGACATCGATGGTACAAGTTGGAAAATAATTTATAATAAATATAAGTGTATTAAAAATATATTAAATAATCATAAATATATATATATATATACACTACCGTATAGGATTTTCTTATGACCTTTTATGACCATTTTATTAACAATTTCATGTTAAAGTCATCTTTCAGTCAATAACTGATTTTTTCTGTATGTTTTGATTTGTTAAGTTTGGCCATATTTTTTTCACGTTTCCATCATAATAAAAATTGTATACATGATATTTATATGATATATATTCAGTTTACATGTATTTAAAATTATCTATAAATGGTATAGATCAAATAGAAAATACACTATTCATGGGGATGGTATGGAATACATATACATGAATGTTTTTTCCATTTTCTAAAAGAAAATGAACAATTAAGGGTAAATAATTTATTAATATTATAGAATCATATATATATAACATATATAAATTTTTTTCATTCAATCTATAGTTATTACCTTCCATAAAACTATGAATGAATCACATTTCATGACAATGTGGTTGTCTGGCATATACAAGGGTGATGTTAATGTATTTATTTGAAAAGAAACATAAGAATGAAAATGTGATATAATGAATAATTAAGTACATAAATTTCATATATATATATCCTATATAAGTAATAAATATTTCATTATATACGGTCGTGAGAGGTGGTAATGGAACAACAAATGACATCACTTCACAATGTGGTAGTCCATCGTACACATGAGTGATGATTTATTATATCATTTGATGGAAGAGAAGATGGTTTTAGGTTATTAAAATAAAATAAAAAAACCATTACATGTATTATAATGATTTTTCATCATCATGGATTAATAATATTATAAATAGGTATAGGAATATAAAAAATGCTTGTTCAAGAGCATTACATTTTATTCTAGTATCCTCCTTAGGTTTGAAATGAAAGCATTTCGATGATTTTTTAATGACCAAAATAATAAAAATATAATATGTGAGGATATTAAAGATGTTATTTACAATTTTATTGGTCAAAAAAATTTCTTTTTAAAGTCTTAATTATAGATGAGAGTTGGCTTCCTTTTTATAGGTGTGGTGAGTTGCATGATGTTAATTTTTGGAATGAAAAAGGTGTTCACACATTTTTATAATTCGAATGGGAAAAGTTGAAATTATATTAATGTTAGGATTTAAGGTGTGTATTTGGTAAAACAATTTGAGTTGTATAAGTTTTAGGCCATCATGGATCATTAACATTTTCGATTAATCCACAAAAAACATTTTTCTTCCTAAACCATGGTAAATAAAATTTACTAGTTTAACAATCAATAGGGTGAAAATTTATTTGGCTTATGGGATAACATAAATTATTATTATAATAAATATAAGATACATTTTCATAAATAAATTAATATTATTGAAAAAAATATGATTTAAAATTAATCTCCTTGAGGCGATGAGAAAGCAGGTCTTCAAAGGAAAAAAGATAAAAAGTGTAAAAAAGAATTTATATTAAAATTAATAAATGAAATTTTATATCTATATTATGTGAATATAAATATAATAGAAATAATTTTTTTAATTAATGTTAAATCAATTTGGATGTCTATAATTTTTTTTAATGAAATAGTAATTCTTAATTAAAACCAATATTTTTCACTATTCATTGAAACATTTAATTACTCATTAAATTATCAAACAAATCAATACAAGAAATTTTTGAAATTATAATTTTAAAATAGGTCATATATTTAATTATTTTTCTATAATTTTTAAAAATTAATTTTAAAATAATTTAACATATGGTAATTTTTTTTTGATAAATACAATTTCAAGTGTAAAATTGGATTTATTATTATATCTTGTCTTGAAGACATATAAGATTGAATTTAAAAAAATTATTGAAAATTTTATATTTAAATATAATTAAAATAATATATCCAAATTTATTTTTCTTATTTATGTGTGAATATAAAATTTTGGTCCATAATACTATTTTTTCAAAATATATTTTCTTTATTATAAAATAGTTTTTATTTAATATTTTAATTAATTATTCAAAAATAATTAAATTTATATATATGTGGATTAACCATATATTTTCATAAATTATTTAGTCATATTAATACCATTCATTCCAACATCTTGGTGATAACTATCATATACAATAATAATATTATAATAATTTTTCACATTGTTTTTATATCTATGTTGTGTGTAATATAAGAGAATATCATTTTAATTTGTAACAGAAGACAATCATAGTTATCATATAACTAAAATTATTAAATATATTGAATTTATAAAGAAAAAAATTCACAAAATCATGGGGTCATACATTTTTAGGTCACCCATTTATTTTTAGCATTTTTCATAGATTATCTTGTGAAATTTAGGTTGTAAAAAAAAATTTATAGCTCCCTGTAAAGAATAAATAAAGATTTTATATATTATTTTATTTAGATGATTTATGTACCTAGTATTCAAAAGGAACTCGACCTATGAATAATTATTCATTAATTAGTTTATTTTAGGAAAACATCAATTAATAATATGTGTAAAAGGATTCAATCACTATTGTTTTTATTAAAGAAATGCCTTGTTTTTTTTGGATTTTAAGGGATAATAAAAACAAAAGAAGTCATTACAATTTTTTTCAAAAATATATAGAATATTTTTTCTAAACAATATATCTATAAATGTATATTTAATGTTTATGTGGATATGAAAAAGTTTTACCTAGGAGTAATAACACCATAATAGTGCATTGAGATAGGATCGATCATAACCATGTTCATAAAAATGGTACTTACTACACACTTGGTTGGGCACACTAAGGGGATATGGTTTGGAAATTAATAATACTCGTGAAAAACCAATATAAAGGGATTAATAAAATTGGTAGGTTATAAATTCTAATATGAAATGTTACCATGGTTAACAAACAATGAAACCTATATAATCTTATGATATGATATATTTATCATTGATATGTTATTCCTTTGAATATTATAGGTTAACTTTATAATGTTAATGAATCCTTATCTTGATTATTTTATTATATTTAGATAACTATGGTATATAGATGATTGAATTACAAAAAAAAATCATGAGAATATGATTATTTACTTAATGATATTTCTAACATAGTGGGAAATGAAGTCAGAAATCATATGATTTGAAAAAATGAGATATCTCATATAAGGCCCCAACCTTAAACCTTACTTAATCTTGAGTTATTACAAGATTACACATTGAGGATCTTTTTAGGTTTAGAGTTTTAGGGAATTAGATCATGAAACTTGCATTACACTCCACATTTAAACAAAGTGGTTACATAAAAGACAATATTCATTCTTCCCATCAACAGAAACATATTTAAAATAAAACACGGATTCTTTCTTGACACATCCTTGACACTATCATCACATCATTTACATTTCCCTTGACCTATGGAAAACATTTCCAAAACTTGGGATGAGCATAAAAAGCTCAGTAAGGGATACATAAAGAATGAAAACAGTTAGTTTTTCAAAACAACAAGTAAACCATGTATACTTTATCAAAGTAATACTTTTCACCTCTTCGAAGTAGTAAAAACTCTTCGCTGAATAAAAGTTCATTACTTACCCTTTTGTAACCAAAATATTACCATAAAACCCATATAAAGAACACATAACATATATAAAGGTAACTTGGGACATAAACATACTTAAGTGGAATAACTATACAGTCGATTTCCACACATATCACTTAATGGAATAGCCATACGGACAATTTCCATACATACTTAATGGAATAGCCATAGGGCCGACTTCCATTCCCAATGCATTGGAGGTTATAATGTAACCACCCATACTGGTATTCACGGCACCACCCGTCATATGGTTTATCACGTAACCACCCGCTAAATGTCCAAGTACCATAATAAAAACATAAGACATAAAACAAATATAATGGAAAGAAAACATTTCCACACTTTGATCACAATATATCACTCAAATATATTGACATAAAAAATCCATTATAAAAACCATTTTCAATACCAAAAGACATAAAAGAGTATATGGTATTTATTTCATTTTAAAAACATCATGGCTTGTTGAGGAAGCCAAAGACTAAATAATACTCGTGGCAGTGGAAAAGGTCGTTGCCACCGCGTACGTTAAAAGAAACATTCCTTTTTGTCGTTCAGTAAAATGCTTCGTATAAAAAGATTCCTTTTGTATAAAAGTAAAATTCAAAGGGGTTTATACACCGTATAAAAGAAAGTTGTGTATAAAACGAAATATGCCTCAATGAAAGGAGATTGAGACGTAGTCCCATACAAAGATGATATCCTTGGTTTAAGGATAAATCAATTACATAATTATGTGTGACAAATGAATACGCCAAATATAAGTGGATATTAAGTGTAAAATAAACAAAGTTCATTCACACATATTCAAAGTATGACATATTCAATAACTACATGTTGAACCCAAAGAAATCAAAATTGGGTTAAAAAGTTCCCTTGACAGCCTAACGGCGTCACATCAAAATGAGTTGATGAGAGATAAATAGTATATATCATCATTTGGACATAAAAGTTACATCAATAAGGATATATGAGAACATATCCCAACATAAAAATATGTAAATTAAAAGACCAAACAAAAGAAGTATTTTAAAAAGAGGAGGGTGAAAGGTTCCCTTACCGACTTGGGTATCTTTCAAAACATACACCCCATGAAAGAAGGACAATACATCATTGATGTAAATACTCATAAAAAGAAAGTATATTACAAAAATAGTAGAATAATGGGCATTACGTACACCACTCAAAGGAAATTGTGGAAAATGTAGCATAAATCTCACGGGAATAAAAGTGAGATGACAAATCCCTTACGAAAACTCGGCAGCCTAATGGCGCCACATAAAACTTACAAAAATGTATTGATGAGATCAAATAGGGAATATCATCATATTAACATAAATTTTATAGAAAGAGGAATATAAAAGAACATCCCCCCAACATAACAAAGTGGAGCATAAAAGAAGTGACATAAAGGAGAGTACATAAAAAGAAAGAGGGAGGTTGGATCTCTTAAGAAAAATTCTGCAGCCTAACGGCGCAACTCAAAACTTCCAAAATGGATTGATGAGAGAGAATAGGGTCTCTCATCATATGAACATAAAAATTAAAGTAAGAGTAATATAAAAGAATATCCCAATAAAAAGAAATATGATCTTTAAAAGGAATGACATAAAAGAATGTACTTAAAAACAAAGAGAGGTGTAGGATCCCTTACCTCGGGTCCGACTTGACTCGATCGTTATTTATCGTCCTGAATAATAAAGTTGAGTTAATTTCTATTTTCTTAATAACCTTTTTCAAGTTAATTATTCATTTTATATCACTTATTTCAATGTTATAAACATTATGTAATCATTTAAGTTAATAATGTTTGTTTTGTCGATATTTGGTTCTTAAGTCGAAAGTAGACTTCTTACAATTACATGTTGTTCGTTTGGTCAAAGGTTATTCATATCCAGAATGACATTCCTGATTTGTATATCATATATATCATATATATCAAGAATATAAATGTATTTATAATATCACATAATCATTTAGAGGTAATAAATGAAATGCAATGTTCATGGAGACAGTAAGAAGTACGTACGCATGAACGCTACTTTCATTTCTTTGTCATATTAATGGAATTAAACCTAAATGAGAGGTATTTATATTTTAATTCCAGAATTATATTCATCATTTATATGTATCATTCATCATATATATCCATTATATACATGTACTTATAATAGTACATTACATTTGGGGACAAGAAATGAAATGCACCGTTCATGGAGACGGTAAGCCGTACGTACGCATGAACGCTACTTTCATTTATATCTCATACTTTAATGGAAATAAATAACAATGATATTGAAGTATATAATAATTACAGTATAACATCATATATAATAACATTAAATCCATCCTTTATACGTCCCACGTATGGCATTAACGAATCACATCACTTTGAGGGGGCGGTAGTCCGCACTTCCTAAAATGAAGATATCGCGTATACCCATAATGGAATCCATAAAGGTAATCCACAAATGAAAAATACAGAAGCTTAAGTAAAATATAAACATATTATATATTATATATAAATATAGTGACATATTAATGTCCACCTTTGAAGGTGTTAAAAGAATGTTGAACAATCATCTTCTCGGGAGGTATAAATTCACCATCCACGGAAACAGTATGTTCGTTAACCATTAGATGTAGGTGTGTGTAAGTGTAGCTCGAATAATTATTATAACAACATCCTAGTATATTTAGGATACTGTATTTGTTACAAAAGAAAATAAAAAAAAGAGTTTAGGGGGTTGGAGAAGCAAAATAAAACAAAAGGACTCAAAAGAAGACATTACCTTAAAATCGGGTAACTCCCCTTGGTTTGAGCTCAAACGCTTCCTTGGGAAGACTTCTGCCCAAAGTGAGGCTTCAAGGAGTAAGATAGGGATGTGGAGAGCCAAAATTGGAAGGGGTTGGCCGAGCCAAAGGCTTTGGGAGTGTGGGTAAGGAGGTAGAGGTGGGGGCCTTTTATAAGAGGAGAGGAGGGGCACTATTGGAATGTGAAGAAAAGTCACTTTATTTAAAAATGGAATTCGGATTTAAGAGGTCCCAAATTGATTTATTTCGAGGATAAGGTGATAAGGGTTCGAAATCCACTCATCCAATAGGTTTTTTCCATGTGTAGGTCTTAGATTTTACCTTATCTTTCCATTTTATTTAAATCGTTAAATAATGAGGTCATCGTTGCCTCATCATGATGTCATAAATACATTAATTTATATAAGGTTTAAAAATTATAGAAAAAATACTATGATATATTAAATCTCTTTATCTTTCTAATGAATATTTATAGTTAAAAATATGACTTATATAACCCTATGTAAAAATTGTTTTAGTAAAACATCTCATGTGTGTGTCATTTTTACATTAACATTAAATAAAAAGTTATTTATGTCATTTCCCAACCAAAGTGGCTCCATGGGGTCCCCATGTTGACCCATGGCTTGTCTTGGTCGTCCATGACACATCCAATGAGGTTAGGATATGTTTCATGTTCATTTCATATTATTAGAACATTATTTTTACCTTAAACTACACTAATTACCTCTAATAACGATTAAAAACATAATAAGTTACTATTCACCAAAAAATTATTTTAATCCCATTGAACCACATTTTACTTCTTAATGACAACCATTTGTGTCGGATTTTTGAAATTCAAAACACAAAGGTTGAAAAATTTCATTTAAACGGAAAAATCAGTTTTTATATGTACCACTTAGTGGTTTCACTATTCATCAAAAATTGAAGTTTTTCAGAAAAATCCCAAAAATTCACCCTAAGATATATTTGACATTATGAATTCAAAAATTAAGCCTATTTTACAATATTCAAAACATATAGGTTGCATTAATTAATTTAATAATTAATTCCCGCTGTCAGAGCAAATTGTGTGTTTTTATGAAACAATAAGTATCAAAAGATTGACACTAGTTTAAGTCTGATTTCAAAATGAAATTAATTACAACGACCACTATTGGATTTAATGGTAAAAATATATTCTAATTTCACATTAAAACCAATTAAAAAGATAATCTAATAACATAAATAAATTAGATTAAAAAGAGGATTTGAATTAAAATACAACATTTTACACTATTCATTAAAAAAATGATCTTTATCCGAAAGATACCAAAAATTTACACAAAGTAAATTTTGATGTCCCAATTCTTAAGAAGAGTTTTATTTGGTCCAAAAGGATGTATAAGATTGAACAAAACTATATTTAATGGCGGTTCTCTATCAAAAGGCGATAAGTGAACCTTTAGTGAAAACGAGGGCATATACGCCTAAAATTGAATTCTTTCCGTATTTTATGCCTTTATCTTATACTGGAAAAATGTAAAAACATTTAAAAACATATATAATCATATTTTAGTTATTTATATCCATTCCCGCCAATACAACGGCTACATGTTAACTGCCATTTAAAATAATATTATTTTATTATTAGAGTGCAATGTAAGATTCCCAAGAAACTTGTTGTTGGGTGTTGGGTACGCCATCGAGCATAGCGTCCCCTTTAAAGTCATATTAATATTTTATTCACAAATATGGATAAATATGAAAATGTCATATTCTTTATTTACCTGGGGTGATACATCTCAAATTACAATATAAAACTGTAACATAGATCAATTAATAAATACATTAAAAAAGATAATTAAGGCCTCCCATGAATGATCAAGTGATAAAGTTAATAATGTAAATAATATTCACATTATTATAATCCAAAATATGGGAATATAATCAATGAAAAAATTCCTTATTGGAATTGTAATATGCATTATGTGTGGAAGATAATGAAAATTAGCTATTTTCTTAATAAAAATAAAGTTTCCTATAATGATAATCATGGAAATAATGTTCAGCATAAGTAACTACTAGAAGTTGAATTTCATAATTGTGCAGATGATTATCATTATTTGCGTTAATGGGTGGATGCTTCTTCTCTCTTCTTGTATGCTCTATCATGGGATCCTCTCCACCAAGGGATTTTCCTCTTTGAGTCGTAGATTCCAGCATTAACAGATATTTTAGGTGATCTTACTTTTTCAATGCACCTTTTTATTTGGTTATATTCACTCTATAATTGTTGTTATAGGCCACTTATACAACTACTTTTATATTCCCAATCAATATTTACCCCATTTTTTATGAAACATGATGGTCAGAATGACTGATTGTGTGGTGTTTTTTGATGCTCCAAACATTGCTCTATCAGTCTTCTAAGTTCAATATTTTCAATTAATTCATCAAGGGTTTCAGACCACATCTAATTTTTCCTATTTGTTATTGGATCCTTCATTATTTTTACATCAATCCTTATATTCTAGTTTTCCATAGGGTTTCTATACCAATTTTCCTCTTTTATGTCCCTCGATAGATTTTTTTTACATTGTCCTTTCTCTGTCGCTCTATCCTTCTATTGTCTTCTCGTCCTCTTCGTACATCCATGCCGGTCATGCTCAAATGATTCAATAAATATTTTGGGATATTATTGGGGAGTGATTTTAATTTACAATTGATGATAATGGAGGCATATTTCTCCTATTTATTTTTCCCTTTTAGTTTTCACCTATGATTATGGATTTGGTTCTCTCTCTTACTGGATAGCTTTATTATGTAGTTGAAATGGATATGAAAATAGGGTTTTTAGGTTCTTTAGATTTTTTTTCAGTTTTAATTTCATAATGTTACTAGAAAATATTTTTTAGTCTCTATTTTAAGGTTTTGGATATCCATATTTATAATAAATATTGATAATTTTTTTCATGATGGTAGCGTGATTGACCATCATTCAGCGAAAATGTTGATGTATATGTTTAGAGGATTTATGGTTGTGGTGTAGGATGTTGATGAAGTTCACAACATTTGATATTTTTGTTTTTCTTCCCTAGTATTGAGGATGGTGATGATGATGGGATTGATGTTGGTGGAATGAAATTTCGTGACAATCCTCTTAGTTCAAGGTCTCCTTTTGATGAATGTTGTGTTTTATATTAAGGTTGTTAAGCTCATCAATCGAGGTTAATAAATTATGTGTTCATGATTTTTTATTTTTGAAATTTAACTGATGATCTTTTGAATTTTTAATGTTTTGTGTCTTCATTTATGTGTATGTGGGGTATATGGGAACAACCAGATCCTTTTGTATGGTTCCCACTTGACAAAAAATAGGTAATATTAAAAATATAAAAAATGGACTTTGGACTGTATAAATCAGTTCAATTATCTATACGAATATGTTATGAAAATATTTGATGTGGGATGATTGATGTGTTTTGGTGTTCAAACATTAGAATCCTGTTGTTAAATTAATTTTATCAATGGTATTTCACTTATATGAACCATAAAACATAGAAGGAATGATCTTTTGTTGTTATGCTTTGAGTATTTGTAAGAAGATGTTGTATGGAACTGATGACCTAGAATGATGATATAATAGAAAGGAGATATTTAATTCCAAAATACATGATTGATTAAAACATAATATTAGATATTTACTTCATGTTAAGTGTTATTTTAGCCATTTAAATTTGACTGATTTGATGGAAATGACTCAGATAGATAATAAATCATAGTAGTTAAAACAAAAGTTATGTGATGACTATTTTATAACACCCCAAACATTTTATGGTATGTTTCTATTAAATACATTCTATTCATCACTATGTTACCTTGAAACAACCCTATTTTATTTAGAAGACAGTCAAAACCTAGAAATTAAATATAAATTTTCAACTTCAATGATTTGAATTTCGAAAAATGATCATATAGAGTTGTGATCAGTAAGTTATTTGGATTATGGTAGAGCAAACATGATTTTTGGTGAATAGTAACATACCCTTATGAATAGTAATATGAATAGTAATATGACTCTTATGAATAGTAAATAATATTATTATTTAGTTTTACTAAGGAAATAAGATAATGAGTTCTTAATTAGTTTTTCAATGAGAAATAAAACTAATTGCACATTTAAGATTGTTGTTTTTTAAATTAACTAGGAATTTATTTAAAAATTAAATTAATAATATTTAGAAAATTAATTTTGAAAAATAGAGTTCATTTATTAATTCTACTTGTCGAAAAATGGTTAGGGTAAATTTTTGGGATTTTTCTGAAATTCTAGAATTTCTGATGAATAGTGAAATACGATAAAATACCGTATATACAAATTATCAGTTAAAATACACTATTTATGACATCATAAGTGATTTAAGGACCCTTTGTTCAAACACACATTCCATTATTACTATTTGAGGTCACATGAACTAAGAATATTCATAATCTTGGGAAAAAATATTATAATAATGATTAAAATAATGAAAACTACCCCCTCTCCTCAACTATAAAAACCACTCACCACTCCCTCTTCTCTTCACTCCAATAATCCTTGATTCTACTCAATGTTCTTCCCAGATACCCTTCCCTAGTCACTCCCCATTACCAGGAAGATCATTTTCTTTCCAAAAGACCAAAATCCCTTCCCTTAAGGAGGTTCCCAAGGATGTTATTTCAAGAGGTCAAACACCTTTCTTTTTCTTTTAGTGTCATTTGAATTTATCCTCATTTGTTATCCTCTCCTCACCTCTTCTATTTAAATGTTCATGATAACTTCAGCATCATATATATACTAGATTTATATCATGTTAATGGAAGAACCATCATCAATATTTTTACTCCCTCCCTTTTTTTTATAAATGAAATCAACGTCTATGAGGTTCCAATCTATAACCTTCGTGGACGACGAAGTTTTGTTCATCAATAGTTCTTTAATTACTGGGCATGAAAGCATATTTATGGTTGAAATAGGTCATAAAACATTTATTTTATCTTGATTAATGTTCTGGAATATTTACATGTACATAATATGGAATAATAATATGAAACAAGTTTATTGAGCACAAAACTGCCAAGCCAAATTCAAGCATTTATTTTTAACTCATCGAATGGGTCATCTTCATGGTATATAACCAAAATCATTATAAGATAATTTATATATATTTAATTTCACTAATAATTTATATTAAAAATTCAAGACGTTTAACCATATTTCAAACCAACTTCCATTCATGAATACAAGTAAACAAATCATGAAACCAAGTAAGAAAATGCTTCCAAAACAATAAGATTTAATCTCTTAAACCCATCAAAAAGTCCATTAATAAAAATAATAAGGTTATATCATATAAATTAAATATTTATTAGGTTCTGGAATTATTAATAAATTCATATAAATTAGATTATTCAGTTCATTAAGAACAATCAAGAACACACTAGATAAAAAGGTAAGAGGTTTCCTGTCTCACTTTATTTTCTGTGATATTTTCAATGTTCGCCACTTATTTCTTGTATGTGGTATATGTGTACTAATATTTTATATATAATAACATTATTCTCTTTATATTTTTGTTATTAAATTATTAATTTGAGGTTTATTAAGTTCTGGTCATATGATTCGACCGATTACATTGTGGTAAGACACTTTGTCTCATATTCTATTTAGTTGTGACTAACTTTTTAAGGTGACCTAATAATCCTTATGTGGTGTACCTACTTCCCATTTGAGAAAATTTTTCATTTGAAATTATATTTATATATCCATAATCCAATATCATGGATATGTTTGTTTTCTAGATCGTATACCATTTTACATACAGTGTTTATTAGATAAGTTATTTTAGCTAAGGAAATATTGATGAATATGTATACTCTACTATATACGCATTTTGAAAAGGCATATTTCTCTTGTATTGAATCAATTTATAAATAATTATTTGGACATGCAGTGGATTTTGGGGCCCACTATAGCCCCACGATGCAATGGTACGTCTCATGAGACAAAACAATTTGGCAACAAACCCTTCAAGTTTGTTTCCAAAAATCAGACGAGTTTCTACCCATAGAACTGAACTGTTTTTACAATATTATGGTTTCATGTGCCAGATACATGATGTAAAATTAATAATAATTCTCTTTATTCATTATCAGGTATTACTTTTATCCATGAGTTTTTCACTATGACAAAATATATGGATTCAGTTTCATTTTCAGTTTATTAATGGCATTAGTTATTCATTTATTCCCTATGTCATTTTTATTTTATCAGATTGATTATGATTCACTTATTATTGTACTCATGCTTTAGTTATTTGTAACCCTTTCTAAGCCTTTGATCTCACCCCTTTCATTATTTACCTTCAACTTTTGATGAAGAGAATGCCTTTTATTTAGTTCATGTGGTTGTAGTTTTTAGTTTTGTTATATATTGTATCTTGTAACCTTTTTCAATGTAATGTGTGTTACATCTGTGTATCTAGTTTCTTCAAGACTACTTAACTATTCATTCCGTTTGGATTTTCATTCCTTATAACCATTCCAATATCACAAGTAATGCACCGGCTCTAGTCTAGAGGGGTTGGGGTGTTATATTTGGTATCAGAAGAAGTTTAGTAGGAAACATAGAAACTAGAGTAGGAAATGTATAGTAGGGAAAAAATCCCTAAGTTAGTATTTGAGGATAAACAAACAAGAATGTCTAGGTATTTTACAAAGGAATAGATTATGTAGATCTTTTTAATCAATACGTCCCTTTATGGATACGAGCAGGTAGAGGCGGATCCGGCACAGATGTATCTTGAGGTAAAACCCGAAAACATCACATTGATCTAGACTCTAATGGGAACTGGTGCATGATAATGGATCTTTATGTACTCTTGTTTTTGACACTCCTGGGCGATATACCTAGGATAATTCACATTTTCTTTACAAGCCATTAAGAAGGAGTTTATGTAAATTTTTCCTCAGAGGAACTATGTTTATCAGATTAGCTGTGCATAGAATTTCAATCTATGTTGAGTGCTTTTCTATTTGAGATTCATAAACTAATATAGTTTATCCCATTATGTAGAAATGGCATCTAATGGAATAAGGTGAATCAATACTCGTGGGAATGGTTATGATCTCCCTATGGAGCAAGTCAACACAGTCAACATTGGAGCAAATCAGATCATGAAAATATTGGGACAACTTACTCAAGTTTTAATGAATAACCATTCCACACCTATGTTGGATCATTTCATGTGGTAGAATCCCCCATATTTCAGCCAGACTACAAATCAAGTGGTAGCTGAGAAATGGATCATGTCCCTTGAAAATATATTCATGGCGTTAATATGCAATGAAAATGAAAAGGTAGTACTGGTGGTATATTTTCTCAAGGGCGACGCTGATCAATAGTGGTCTCTAATTCAAAATACTAGGGAGGAATAAGAAATAGAAGATATGGAATGGAGGAATTTTAGGGAAATATTCTTTGAAAAATATTTCCCTCGTGAGAAATGAACAGAAATGAAGAGGAAATTCCTTGGCTTGAAACAAAGGGAAGAAGAAAGTGTTGTAGAGTATGAGGCTCCCTTCACAAGGCTATCCAGTTATGTTGTAGATTACGTACGTGACTCTGCAAACAATATTGTTCATTTCTTTGTAGGTCTTAAGACAAGTCTTCAAAGGGAACTATCTTCTCAATCATTTTCATCATATGATGAAATTGTATCAAGTGCCATCAAAACAGAGAGGGGATTTTCTAGATAAAATATTTTCAAAGGAAACCAATATAAAAAGTGGTACTCGATAAAAAAGGAAAAGTAGAAGCACCAAAGAAGAGAAAAGGAATGAATAGTTTCCCATTATGTGAGAACTGTGTAATGAATCATCCCGGGAAATACTTGAAAGGCATGGGTGTCTACTATAACTGGGGAGAAAAGGTTCATCGATCTGGTGAATGAAAGGGGAAGAAACAACTCAATGATATTCAATGATATAATTAGAGAGAGATGGGACACTATAAAAATGAGTGTCCTAAGCGCCAAGGAAACTTGACTCAAAAAATGCTAAGAGAGCAAGGGAGAGCCTTTGTGATTACAATTGTGGAGTTTGAATTTCCTAATGACTTGGTGGCAGGCACTTTAATTGATTACTCAAAATTAGCCAACACTTTATTTGATTCTGGACCATTGCATTCATTTATATCCTCTCAGGTTTCCAAGAAAATTAGATATGTCCAATTTGATTTAATAAAGCAGTTGTCAGTCAAAAGTCCTAGGGGATGTATCATTGCAACAAAGGCATGTCAACTAGTCCCCCTCGAGACACCAAAACGTGTCTAGTTTCTAACCTTATCATCATACCAATGACAGAATTTGATATAATTCTGGGTATGGATGGATATCAAATTATGATGCGAATATTTAATTTAAGAAGAATAAAGTTACAATTTTTGGAAATGGTGTAGAATACCTTGTCTTTAGGGAAGAATCATTGCCACCTGATTCTTATCTAGAACCACCCCCGGTAGCTCTACTGAATGCAATACTTGGAGAGGAAGATAAAGAAATATCTATGGGTGAGGAAAGAAATCATCAAATGAAATATGTGCACATAGTAAAATATTTCATTGATGTATTTAAGGAGGATTTACCTGGACATACTCCAGAGTGGCAAGTTCAGTTCTCTATTGATTTAATTCCTGATGCAAGACCTATATCAAAGACTCCCTATAGAAAGTCCACCGTGGAATTAGTATAGACAAAGAAACAACTAGAGTATTTGAGTGAAAAAGGATTTACTCGACCTAGTGTTTCTCCATGGGGAGCCCCTATCTTCTTTGTCAAAATGAAAGATGGATCCCTGAGGATTTGCATTGATTACAGGGAAATCAATGATATTACAATAAATAATAAGTATCTCCTGCCCCATATTGATGATTTATGTGATCAAATTCATGGAGATCAATACATTTCTAAGATTGAACATCGATCTGGATATCATCTGTTGCGTGTGAGGAAAGAAGATATTCCAATGACAGCATTTTGAACCAGGTATAAGCATTACGAGTTTACGGTGATGCCTTTTTGACTGACCAATGCACCCTCTGTTTTCATGGATGTAATGAATATAGTTTTCAAGGAATATCTTGATAACTTTTTTTTGGTATTCATCGATTATATCCTCCTATACTCAAAAAGATATGAAGACCATGAGAATCACATACGGGTTATTTTTAGAACTCTTAGAAGAAATAAATTATATGGGAAGTTTAGAAAGTGTGAATTCTAGCTTCAATCAGTTTCTTTTCTGGGCCATATTGTCTCTAAGGATGGAATATTAGTTGATCCTCTGAAGACAAAGGTAATCCAAGATTGGACCACGCCAACAAACATAACAGAGGTACACTGTTTTATTAGCTTAGCAGGTTATTATCGATGTTTCGTTCTGAATTTTTCCCGACTGGCTAATCTGCTAACCAAGCTCAAACGTAAAGGAGTTAAGTTTGTCTGGACAAAAGAATGTACATAATGCTTCGATGAATTGAAAAGAATATTGGTCAATGCTCAAAATTTGACTCTTCCATCTGGAAGTGATGGATTTGTAATATACATCGATGCGTCAAAGAATGGACTGGGTTGCATCCTTATGAAAAATGATAAAGTTATTGCTTATGCATCAAGACAGTTAAAGACTCATGAGAAAAATTATCCAACTCCTGATCTTGATTTATTATCTATAATCATTGCTCTGAAAATATGGAAGCATCATCTATATGGAGAGAGATGTGAGATTTATACGGACCACAAGAGTTTGAAATATATTTTCACACAAAAATAAATCAACATGAGGCAAAGAGGACGGCTTGTGTTACACAATGATTACGATTGTTCAATACACTACCACCTAGGAAAGGTGAATAAGGTGGAAGATACATTAATCAGGAATGATCATGGCCTTCTGACTCAAATGAGGATTTAAAGAGATCATATGTTCATGGATCTACTGAAAATTGATGTGGGAATTGTTAAGTAAGGGGGAATATCACTCCTCTTTCAAATTATTTCTAAACCATATTTGATAGAGAGGATAAAAATTTCTCAATATGACGATGAGAATCTCCACAAGAAAAGTAATGGAGTTAAGGATGGGAGGCTGGTTGACTTTGTGTATGAAGAAGGAGTTATGAATTTTGGGAAGAGGTTATGCGGTCCATCAGTACCTGAGCTAAAAAGTAAACTATTAGACGATGCTCATAGCTCAAATTTATTTATACGCCCCGGTAAAACCAAGATGTATAAAGATCTGAAGAAATATTTTTGGTGGGATAATATGAAGTGAGAAATTTCCGAATACATGTCAAGGTGTCTAGTTTGTCAAAAAGTAAAGGCAGAGAGACAACATCCCAAAGGAGTGCTGGAACCACTATCTATTCCTATGAGGAAGTGGGATAACATTACAATGAATTTTTCCACTGGACTACTGAGGAAACCTAGAAGCAATGATGCAATATGGGTAATTATTGATCGCGTCACTCAAACATCACATTTTCTTCTAATAAGAGAGGATTTACCACTTGAGTACCTCGCAAGGCTTTATATTAATGAAGTTGTGAGACATCATGGTGTAACTCTATCAATTGTCTCTGATCGAGATCCCCGGTTTACGTCAAAATTCTGGAAAAGTGTCCATAAGGCTTCGAATACTGAGCTTCATATGAGTACTGCATATCACCCCCAAACCGATGGAAAATCTGAAAGAACTATTCAAACTCTAGAAGATATGATGAGGTCATGTTCTCTTGACTTCCATGGTATGTGGGATCAATAATTGCTTTTGGTGGAATTTTCCTACAATAATAGTTTCCATTATAGTATTCAAATGGCACCATATAAAGCATTATATGGAAAGAGATGTCCAACTCCAACTTGTTGGGATGAAGTTGGTGACAGGAAACTTATAGGTCCATAAATTATTGAAAAGACCACGAAAAAGGTGATGAAAATACAAACCCATATTAAAGTAGCCCAAAGTAGGCAGAAGAGTTATGCTGAAAACCAGAGAAAGGAATTGGAATTTCAAGTTGGAGATCATGTATTTCTAAAAGTATCTCCATGGAATGGCATCTTAAGGTTTGGAAAAAAGGGAAATTGAGCCCTAGGTAAATCGGACCATTTGAAATTTTGGGAAGAATCAGAGCTGTAGCTTACCATTTAGCGATGCCGCAAAATCTCTCTAAAGTTTATGATGTGTTCCACATGTCATTGTTAAATAAGTACATGCCATACCCAACACATGTACTCTCATCTAATGGCCCGAAGTCCTTCATTTTTATTGATTTTGATAATCCACATTTCAAGGGGTGAAGTGGAACCCTTACAAGGCCCATAGGTGTAAGTATTACATGGGCTGTATTCCTTAGCCAACGCAGGTAATCACATATGAAGAAATAGAACTGGAACTAGATTTGTCATACTGTGAAAAGCCTATCAAGATTCTTGACACAAGGGAACATGTATTGAGAAATTGGAAAACTCTTCTAGTAAAGGTTCTTTGGAGAAACCAGAATATGGAGGAAGCAACAAGGGAACTAGAGGATTTCATGAAGAAGAACCACCCACATATTTTTGGGATTTATACAATAAATTTCGAGGATGAAATTTACAAAGGAGGGAATAATATAATACCCTAAAAATTTTATGGTATGTTTCTATTAAATACATTCTATTCATCACTGTGTTACATTGAAACAATACTAGTTTATTTAGGAGATAGTCAAAACCAATCCATTAAATTTAAATTTTCCACTTCCATGTTTTGAATTTCGTAAAATGACCATCTAGAGTTGTGATAAGTAAATTATTTGGAGTCTGATAGAGCAAACATGATTTTTGGTGAATAGTAACACACCCTTATGAATAGTAATATGAATAGTAATATGACTCTTATGAATAGTAAATAATATTATTATTTCATTTTCTTAATGAAATAAGATAATGAGATCTTAATTAGTTTTTCATTGAGAAATAAAACTAATTACACCATTAAGATTGTTATTTTTGATTAACTATGACTTTATTTAAAAATTAAATTAATAATATTTAGAAAATTAATAGTGAAAATTGGAGTTCATTTTTTAATTCTGCATGTTGAAAAATGGTCATGGTAAATTTTTGGGATTTTTCAAAAATTCTAGAATTTTTTATGAATAGCGAAATACGATAAAATACCGTATATACAAATTATCAGTTAAAATACACTATTTATGACATAATTAGTGATATAAGGACACTTGGTTCGAAATCACATGCCATTATTTCTATTTGAGGTCACATGAACTAAGACTATTCATAATCTTGGGCAAAAATATTATAATAATGATTAAAATAATAAAAAATATCCCCTCTCCTCCACTATAAAAACCCCTCACCACTCCCTCTTCTCTTCACTCCACTAAGACTTGAAGCTACTCAATGTTCTGCGAAAATACCCTTCCCTAGTCACTCCACACAACCAAGAAGATCTTGGTCTTTCCAAAAGACCAAAATCCCTTCCCTTAAGGAAGTTCCCGAGGAAGTTATTTCAAGAGGTAAACACCTTTCTTTTTCTTTTAGTTTCATTTGAATTTATCTTCATTTGTAATCCTCTCCTCACCTCCCCTATCCAAATGATCATGATAACTTCAGTATCATCTATATAATAGATTTATATCATATTAATTGAAGAACCATAATCAATATTATTACTCCCTCCCTTTTATTTTGATAAATGAAATCAACGTCCATGAGGTTCCAATTTATAAACTTTGTGGACGATGATGTTTTGTACTTAAATAATTATTTCATTACTGGTCATGAAACCATATTTATGGTTGAACCAGGTCATAAAAAATTTATTTAATCTTGATTATTGATCTGGAATTATTACATGTGCATAATATGGAATAATAATATAGAACAAGTTTATTGAGCACAAAACTGCCAAGCCAAATTCAAGTGTTTATTTTTAACTCATCGAATAAGTCATCCTCGTGGTATATAACCAGAATCATTATAGAATAATTTATATATCTTTAATGTCACTAATAATTTATATTAACAATTCTTTATGTTTAACCATATTTCAAACCAACTTCCATTCATGAATATAAGTAAACAAATCATGAAACTAGGTGAGAAAATGCTTCAAAAACAATAATATTTAATATCTTAAAACCATCAAAAAGGCCATTAATGAACGTAATAAGGTTATATCATATCAATAAAATGTTTATTGTGTTTTGGAATTATTAATTAATTAATATAAATTTGATTATTCAGGTAGTTAAGAACAATCAAGAACACACTAGAGAAAAAGGTAAGGGGTTTCTCGTCTCACTTTCTTTTCTGTGAGATTTTCATTATTCGCCACTTCTTTCTTGTATATGGTATATGTGTACATCCATTTGATATATAATAACATTGTTATATTTATATTATTGTTATTAAATGATTAATTTGGTTTTATTATGTTTTGGTCATATGATTCGACCGATTACATTGTGGTAAGATACTTTGTCTCATTTTCTATTTGGTTTTGACTAACTTTGTAAGGTTCCCTAATAATCCTAATGTGGTGTACCTACTGCCCATTTGAGAATAAATTTCATTTCAAATTATATTTATATATCCATAATCTCATATCATGGATATGTTTGTTGTCTAAACTGTATACCATTGTACATACAGTTTTTATTAGAAAAGTTATTTTAGTTCGGGAAATATTGATGAATCTGTATACTCTACTCTATACGAATATTGAAAAGGCATATTGATCTTGTATTGAATAAATGTATAAAATTTATTTGGACATGCAGTGGAATTTGGGGCCTTCTATAGCCCCTCTATGCATCGGTAGGTCTCATGAGACAAAACAGTTTGGTGACAAACCCTTCGAGTTTGTTTCCAAAAATCTGACACGTTTCTACCCATGGAAGTAAACTATTTTTACGATATTATGATTTCATGTGACAAATACATGATGTCCAATTAATAAGAATTCTATTTATTCATTATCACTTATTATTATTATCCATGAGGTTTTCACTATGACAAAGTCTATGGATGCAATTTCATTTTCAATTTTTTAAGGGCATTAATTATTCATTTATTCACTATTTCATTTTGATTATGTTAGATTGATTGTGATTCACTTATTATTGTACTCATGCTTCCGCTATTTGTAACCCTTACTAAGTATTTGAGCTCACCCATGTCATTTTTTACCTTCAACAGGTGATGTAGAGAAGGTCTTTTATTGAGTTCATGTGGTTGCAGTTTTTAGTTTTGTTATGTATTGTATCTTGTATCCTTTTTTAGTGAAATTTGTGTTACATCTATGTATCTTGTTTATTCAAGACTACTAAACTATTCGTTACATTGGGATTTTCATTCCTTCTAACCATACCAGTATCAAAATTAATGCATCGGCTTCGGTCTTGACGGGTTGGGTTGTTACAATTTTATTTAATAGGATCATCATATTATAGAGAAAATTATTGGATCAGGGGAAAACATGAATATTATTGTCATATGTTTTTTCATATTTACAAAAAGAAAAACCCATATGCCATGAAAACTCCCATTATATATGTAAATTCCATGGGGATTAAACCCATAATATTAGGTAGATTAGGATGGAACATATACTATTGACCTGTAACTCCCTTGAACACATTGAGAGGGGAGGAAAGAATTATGGTGTCCAATTTTCCTTTAAAATTGACTGATCATGTTCCCACATTTGTAAGACCTTATAAAACATGTTTTACTGAATCATTTAGTTATTAAACAATCATATGAAGATTGATAACACAACAATTGTAAATTTATTAACCCTGAGGGAATGTTCATGGTGCATATGATGGTAGTGTTCCCATCATACGTAAATATACCATGATTCACTAGTTATTATGGAGTATAGAAGATATTACCTAGAATCTCTATTCCAAGAACACTTATTCATAAGAATTTAGCGGATATATCACTTCCTCCCTCAGAAAACTTCAATCAGATAAATCTATTTCATTTCCCTGGTTGATGCCTTACTCAGTTTAATGACAATAGGGTCACCACAGCAGATTATGAATTTATGTCTTTATCCCTGATTAAAATAGGCCTCTACATTTTCCATATTCATTAGTTGATTCCCTTTAATGAACTTTTCACATAAACTATATGTTCAACACTATTGGCCCTAAAGATCCTGTACTTCTCAAAACCCCTTTATTTTTCAAATAAATTATATTTTTTTGAATCGACACACCTTATTGATTCAATAAACCTTCATGAATCTCATATCCATTGTGACTCTAACTAGCATCACAAAACTCATAGCCTACACAATGCACTAATTCATTTTAAATCTTCTAGTCTTCATGATACCCTCATTTCTCAAATTCATTAATATCATTCAGGACTAAACCAATCTTTTTACAATTCTCAAGATCAAAAAGAATTTTAAATTCATGAAGCTCCCATCCATTTAAAATTTATAACTATTCAGGATTTTTAAAAATTCACATCATTTATAATGATGTGTGTGAGGCCACCTATTTATATACTCATCCCTTCAAGATGATCAAATATTATATTGTCCTTTTCTAGAACCTCAATTTTTTTTCATTTTTCTAACTCTCCTAGAAATTCATCAATGAAATTTAAACCATTCATGAAGCTTCCTATAGTCTGGATTATTTACCTTTATCCCATCATGAATTTGTGAAACTATTCATTTCTATGCCTTAAATCACCTCCCCATTTCAAATTCTCATTGACCACTCCATCATAATGATCCACCTCCACAAAACCTCACATTCATGAAACTGATTCCATTACCATATTCATTATTAGTCACTCTTATAAAACCAAATTTCATACCACATTATTTCATCATAATTTTGGGCTTCAGAAATTTAGAAAATAGTGATAAATTATGCCTCATTCGCAATTGAATCCATATATATTATAAGGTCACAATACATGTAAACTACCAAATCAATCCTATTGGAAATGTTTAATAAATAGAATATATATTCTATTTCCTACCATGAAAATCATTGCTTCCAAAACGCCCTTTGTAAGGTGATAGTTAGTATGCCATTTTTATTAGTTAAATTATTTTGTGGATAAATATTAATTAGGTTTTGCAAAATATATTAGAGAATAAAATATATTTCATTATTTATCATTTAATGTGATTAATTATATTTTGGTAAAAATTTTATTCGGATGATTTAACATCCCGACATTTTTGAAAAAGGAAATTCCTTTCAATATCTTGTATGACATGATTCATGAAGATTTTATGAAACTATTACTACCTAGACATTATAAATTGTTATCTAAATTTAATCTATCCTACAGCATGTGGAAAAATCAATGAAAATTATAAATAAACTATAATATCAAATTATTCATAGGGTAAATATTTTTTAAATTTATGAAAATAAAAATTTTTGGACGAATATTGAAAATGATTGAATATTAATTTAAAAATTCATTTTCATGTAAATAATTTATATTATTAAATTAAATTATCAATTAGTTTTATATAAAAAAAATTAATTAATTATTAATTATTCTATTTCAGTTCCCTAAAATTGTTTACATATTGAATTTTTATATAGATATGTTGTAATTGTTTGAATATTTTCTTTTTGAATATCTAATTCCTCACCTCGTATGTAGGATTAATTTTTTATTAAAATTTTAAACTTCATTGAATTTAATTTTTAAAATCTGAATTGTTTTTTAGAATGATAATAATTTATAATATAAAATATTTTAAATATGTTTTTTTAACAAAATGTAATGTAAAAAGATAAATGGTATTTACCATGGTTAATGTAAAGAATGATTTATATTGGGGATAAACTAACAAGACATGGGTTTAAAAATTATTAAAAAATTGTAAAACACACATTTTATGGCCAATGTTATACCTAATATTTTCATGGTTAGATAATAATTCATTTTTTTGTCTTAGGGCGTGATAAAAATGTTGGTATGATTAAATCATTTCAAAGAATAAGAAGTTTTCCACTAATCTCACTTATAATATTCCATCATTTTTCCTCTCCGCTTTACACCATAAAAACCATTTAGTTCTAAAAATACATATGAAAATTACTTCACTAATTTTGTCCCCTCATCATATAATCCTTTTTTATTATAAATACAACCTGTGAAGGTTTATTTTGTAAACCTAATAAGGATACATGAAGGAGAGGAAATGTTTTCCTAGGAGAATATTTATTTTATTTTTTCTCCACCTCCTTAAACACTTATTAATCTAAAATGATATAATTTTCATTTAATAATAAATATTATTATATGGTGTTATAAAAATTTAATTACCTAAAACAATCACCAATTCCATCAAAAGGGTTAAAAAATCATCATTCATGTTTATGTCGGACAATCGCCTCAAGAATCAATGCCAATCATTTTTTCCACTAAAAAATTTCATTCTTGGGTAATATAATAGATATAAATATATATATAATATTTATAACATAATTGTATATATTTTTCCATTATATCATATATAAACTTTTCAATTCCATTTTTATGAGATATGAAAAAGATTCCCATGTGTATGTCAGAATATTTCTTTGCAAAGTGATGTGTTTCGTCATTAACTGACACTTTATAAGTAGTGTTATAAGGATAAATTTAATAATTATATATGATATATAAAGAGTAATTTTGATATTATTGAAATATATATAATTTAATAAAGGTAATATATATATAATTTACTTTATTTCATTTTCACACTATTAAAGATGACAATATTATTACTATTTGAGTTGACTACCACCTTCTTGAAATGATGTGACTTTATTTTCACCCCCACACTACAAGGATGATATATATATGTATATTAGATGAAATAAAATGGTATATATTAAATTTTTACCATTATAAAAAGTTAAAATATTACATACCTTATTTTAACATTAACCATTGGTAAATGAAAATGATACTCATCTAACTGTATGACCTAATATTTTAATGATCGTAAAATAAATAATTTTTCATAAAAATATTTCATCTTATTTTAATGTAAATATAATGTAAAACTATGATAATAATATAATTATTATAAATATGGTGACTATTCAAAAATATATTTCCTTTCATTATTAGATATTTCATGACGAAACACACAAGAGAGAACAAGGCAACAAACACCTTAAAAATGGGATTAATGGATGATTATTAATGAAAATGTGCTATTGTTATAAAAAAGTATCATATATGATATTATTATCATTAAAATTATTTTCCAATAAGTTAATAAAGTTTTAGACCAACTATACTATTTGTTAAATTTCATTTAACCAACATTATGTGTGGTATAAGGGATTTCATCTCAATTTTATTTCAGTAATACATATTATAATTTTTTGCACCAAATTTAATTTATATGGTGTATATATTATGACATTGTAATGATATATAATGACTAAATAAAAATTAGTGTTTTTTAGTTTCATTTTTAATTTTATCATCAATGTGGATTTGACTTGAAAATTACCAAGTAATAAATAATTTCACAACAGAATATTTTTCCTTAGGTTATATTACATATTTTTTGTCTTTGATATTATGTTCATAATAAATTTTTGTTAAATTAAAATTTATTAAAACTAGTTTTATGTTTATTTATATTTTATATGCACAATAAACACATTTAGTAATTCTCACTTCATCATTATTATCATTTGAATGGTTTTTTCACAATCTCATACAAATCACGATTTATTATTATTCATTTTCAGTTGACTTATATTATTTGATATTTTTTATAGATGAAACCATTTAATGTTATTTTAATCTATTAATCGTGATATATTAATATAATTGTACATTTTATCAATCTTTCATAAATAAATAATTGAAAACATATTTTTCATAAAATCTAAATTCATTTCACTATTCTGTCAACAATTTGTATTCATCCAAAACCATATTTTTCTGAAATTCATTTAAAAATGATTTTAAACAATTCAAAAAGTATATTATGATAAATTCTTTATATTTTTTTACATTTTTCTAAAATATTTCCAAGGATAATCATATTGTTTTCAAAATAACTCACATTTCTATCCTATTATAATGAAACATGGTTTTTTTTAAATTGAAATGTATGTATGGAAATAACAGCTAACAAGAATGTCATATCATAGAACCTTACTTTTTTTCAATTTAAAATTAAATGAAATAACTTTTTATGATATTTATAAAATTATTATTTTTAAAAGTGATTTTATATTAAAATTAATTGTAAACAGTTTTATGTTCTAAAAATTGAATTTCAAAATGGAAAATATTTTTCCAAAATAACGTTTTAAGGATATTTTAAGGGTATTTCTATTCAAAAATTACAAGGATTTTTTATTATACATATACTTCGAATGGGATATATATTTTTTATATTATCATTATTCATCCTCTAGTAGGTTTATAATTATTGTTTACAAGGACAGATTTAAAATTCACTTCATTGATTCATTCTTATATTCATCAACATTACCATGAAATAATTACAATGTTTGTGATAATTGAGTATTAAATTTTACCTAAATATCTATATTATTTATCACAAATATGTTAATTCCTAAAACAATTTATCAATATTACATATTATGTTTTATATTTTAAATTATTTTTTCCGAGGGAAATATTGATAAATTTATATTATTTATTGAATATGTATATTTGATTATATGGAATATTGTTCAAGATTGAGATATATTATTTAATATATGATAAATTATGTGAAAATTAAGTGATGGGTAGTGCCCAATATTATTTATCCCCTCAACACATCAATATATATCGTTAGAAAATTATGTTAGCTAGCATTAAATGTGTTTCTACATGATGTTTACACTGTCTTATTAAATGTATTGATAGTATAGGTATCATGATAACTGAGACAATGGAATCAAATAATTATACATCTCATTCATTAATAATTATGTTATTAGTTTCCATGATATTTTTTTAATGATACAATTTATTGACGTGTTTCATTAGTAGTTGATTGATTAAATAGAATGTTTTTTAATTTATTATTCTTAGATTAAAAATTATTCCTTGTCCACTTATCTATGAGACTATAAAAACAATATTATATCTCAATGAATTTCATTATCATTCTATTGATAACATAAAATGTGTTTAGTTAGTAACCATTCCATATTAATTACTCATTATCCAATCAAGATAGTTGTGTCATTAATTAAATGGAATTAATGTTTAGTTGCATACCCTCCCATTTCATTATTTTTGTTGATTAATTATAAATTATATCACACTTATCACTTTATGATCATATTAGATTGCCTTTATTTTTTTCTTTCCCCATGATTCCATTAAATGTAATATAAATTTTATTCTAGGATATTATTGATGGAATATTGTTATTCTAGAAAAAATGTTGTAATTTGTGTTATAAAATATTATTTATTTATCCAGTACATATCTAGTTTACCAAGACATTTATAATATGATGTCCTTCATGATACGATTAATAGTAACTTATCTGAATATTATAAAGAATACATCCACTCCATGATAACAGGGTCAAGGTCACAATAATTTGAATCAAAGAATGTTTATTAGAAACCATATAAAATAAATTTTGGAAAACTTATATCAGAGAACATTAATCTATGGTAAAAATTGATTATAATTATTGAATAACACCATAATGGTTTTTAAGTAAAAGGTTATGCTATTTTTCTAGAAATATATAATTTTCTAGTTACTAAAAGTGGACTCAATTATTAAATATAAGTGGATTGGGTTAATTACTCAAAAAATGGAGCATTGAGCTAGATCTGATTCTCACGTGGATGACAAAAATGGGCCTTACTATGCATCTTATTTGAAACTCCTCGGTGATATGAATTAGATAAGTCATGTTTTCCTTACTAATACATTATCAAGGATATAAATAGTTGATGACTATGAATGTACTATGATGAACATAAAGTTTAATCAATTAAAAAATGTGGTTTCGTGATTTAAACATCCAAGAAATGATTATATGGTTTTACAAAACTAGTTACGGTTTATACACATTTATATATGTTCTAATTATGTTTCTTGTACCCAAAAGAATTATTTTATCATTAAATATGAAAAAATATATGGTTACTGAAGTGCCCAGATCAGTGTGAATCACTGAGAGGGGGAGGGGGTGAATCAGTGATCCTTTAAAACTTTTTACTAATTCATTCTTAATCAATTAAACCTCTATGGCTTGTTAAGGTCTCGATCCACTCTTCTTATGTCTCTCAACCTTTCCCGGATAATGCAGTAATGAAAAGGCACAGGACACAAGGATTTACAAGGTTCGGCACCAAAGGCCTACATCCTTGCCATGCTCTCCCAGCATGGATTCTCCCATTATAACTTGTTAGAATTACAATGGTCGATACAGCTTCCCATCGTATCTCTCCTGAGTCCCACAGGAGGGTCTTTATACTACTTCACACAGTGTTACCAGAGTCCCACTGGCCTGCTCCAGAATCCCACTGAAGACTTCTTCTCCCGGAGTCCCACAGGGTCTTCTCTTGGCTCCTCGAGTCACACGAGTACCTCTTCTTCTTGTTCATCTCTTCAAGTATCTTCAGCAGTCTGGGATAAATACTGCTGGCCTTACTCTGTACCTCTGATCACTTGTGATGATCAGGTCTTCTCGTCTTGCTCAGGCTTTATCACCTTTTTCCAAGGATGACCTGGCCTCTCTCTTCTAGAATCTTCAACAGCCTCTGATAAGGTCTGCTGGTCTTGCTCACAACTTCTGATCACTTCTGTTGATCAGGCTCTTCTCAAATACTGAAAACTCAGACAAACAATATCTTTCACTTCAGTCTGGCTCAGTCTCACTTCAAAACAACTTCATGCACTGAGTGCATGGCAACTCTGTCTCTTCATGCAGTGATTGCATGGCCTTCTCAAATTCTTCAAGATCCTCAAGTCTTGGACAACTCAAATGCACACAAGCAGATTTGACTTGCTTACATGTGCATATGCATGCATGCAAACATGCACTCCCCTTCTTCTTCTCTAGGTGCAATAAACCCAAAAGGGTGTAGCATTTTTTAGCACACACCTTCTTCTTGAACTTCACACACTTTGTTCAATTTGTCTACACACTTAAATGTGTGTTATTCTTTAGTGTGGGAGTCCTCTTCTTCTCCTTCTTAGTGTGTACACACCACTTATGCACACACTAAGGTTAGGCCTCTTTTCTCTTTGCACACACTTCTTCCACTTTTTGCACACAAGTGAGCTTGGCCTCTTCTTCTTGCACATAAATGGCTACGACCAACTTCTTGTTCACTATGCACACACACTGTCCACAGCGAGGGTGTTTTCTCCTTTTAGCACACACACACTTGGTGTGTAATTCTCATCACCCGAATCTCCTACTGCCCATATGAAGGCGCGCAAGTGCTTGATGAGCCATGGCCTCCTCTTCTTCAACACTGCCTTCTTCTGTTTTTGCACACACAGCCCGAACTCCTTGGGTGAAAGGAAGGCGCTCAAGAGCAAGGGTGCAAGAGCACTTCTTGTCGCGCAAGCACCTCTTGCCGCATAAGTTTGCGGGCAGCGAGGGCAAGAGTCTCGAGCGCGCCAATATGCGTCTCGGCTCCTTCCTGTCGTGCAAGAGGTGCGCACAGGGATCTCCTTCAGGCCTCGGGTGGCACCGAGATCTTCAGCTGCGCAAGTACCTTGCGCGGGGCTTCAAAACTTCGCGAGGCAGAGCACTCCGCGGGACTTCGGGTTTTCAACAGAACTTCAGCAAAGCAGCAAGCAAAAACGAGAGTTCAGCCTCTCTTTTTATAGGCAGAGGGCCTCTATTCAATCCGCGTGGATAAACTTTTGAATCCCCGAAGTTTTCGGGTGTTTCAAGATTTTGCAAATCTTGATTTTCTCCTCAGTTTCCACCGCGGGTTCTTTCCTTATTTTTCTCTACCACGTGCATTTGACTTAGAACGCATGCACGGACTTTGTCTCTTCTATCCCATGCAGAACACGAACACACCGAGGCCTCGACACTTCGTTTGCGTTCGGCCTTCATCGAATTCCCTCATTTGTTGCATGCACGTGTATTTTAAAGCATGGATCGGTTCGTCTTGGCCAGACGATCACCATGGACGCATTACTTCGATCGGAGGTGGCCGGAATCTCGAAATCATCCCTCGGATGGCGCCTGGTTCGTCGGAGGCTCGTGGGTGGCTTCGAGCGAGCTCGAGGTAGGAGATGGACCGGGAGCCGTTGGATCGGGCGAATGAAACACATCGGACGGCCGCGATCAGAACAGGAGCGGCGCGATGCAATGAGCGGCGGAGATCAGCCGCGCGATCACTCGGACGGCCAGGATGCGCTCCTGGAGATTTTTCCGTGTCCCACATAAAAACGGGGCGCGGTTTTGCCACGGCTTATAACCCTGGCGCTGCCGCTCAACTCTCAGTTGCACTTCTCCCTCCACGGTGCCGCCCCGCACCGTGTTCTCCCTGCGGGCGCGCTCTGCGCCCACTATGCTCCTCCTGCGGGCGTGCTCCTAGCGCCCACCATGCACACACTGGTGTGCTCCCTGTGCTCATGCTGCGCGGGCTTCATCACCGCGTGGCCTCGGGGCTTATACACGACCCCTTCCGCGCTCCTCTGGGCGTGCCCCAGGCGCCCATGCAGTGTCCTACGGGTGCGCCCTGCCGCCCTGGCTCGCCCCACGGGTTCCCCCATGGGGGTGGTGCCCTAGTGCCCATGCCTTGGGGTTGAACCCTCAAGGTGCCTTGGCTGGCCATATTTTTTGGCTAAGGAAAATATTAAGACTTTGTTAAAAAACAAAGTTCTCCTCCATATAAAACATGCCAATTGCCAAGTGCCACTTCTCTAAGCCATCTTCCTTCTTCTTCTTAAGAATTCCATCATTTCTCCTCTCATATGATCTCTACTTAGGATATGGAATTCCCAAGGTTTCTTCTTAATCTTCTTCATCTCCTCTTCCATATGTGTTCAATACTTAGGGGGGACTTCTTCAACTGAATCTCATAAATCACACATGTTCTTCAACATTCTTCATTGATCTAATCAGAGATCAATTGGATCTTCTTCTGATTCACATGCACTAAGAGTTAGTACATGGACTTCATTAATCCACATCATCCACATAGTAGTTGTGGATGGATCAGCTTTCATCTCCTCATGCATTGTCAATACAAAGCATGGTCTTCTAACATTGTTATGACTTTGTATCATCAGGATACAAGTTCTATGAACTTAAAGAGCAGCTCAACAATCGTCAGATTTACATGGAGAATGTTTCAACCACAATTTCCAATACCACTTAGTGAATCTCCTAAGTGACATGCATCTTAGTACCATGGCCATTCTCCTTCACCACCAACACCATCACAACCTTTGGCATTCACATCTTGACAATTCTTGACATCCATTCATTCTAAGACAACAACATGTCTCATTGACAACAAATGCAACACAATGCCCTTCAATCTCCCCCTTTGTATTTGTTGTCAATACACTCCTTCAGCACATATGAATGGGTCAATATGTGTGCCAATATTTTCTCCCCCTTATTGGCAATCAAATGCAAAGGTGTGGTGTGGTTCTCTTCAAAAATCTCTTCCTCCCTTATAAAAGCATTTTCTTCAAAATCACTAAGAGAGGGATGATGTCACATGTTCTTCTTTAGCAAAGAACCTTTAGTTGATCAACTCTAAGTCTACTTGGGCTAACCCGGTGTAGAAAACAAGAGTGATGTGACCAAGGAACTCAATGCTATCCATCATTCACTGTACATGTGAGATCATGCTTCAGGGGTTTGAAATTTTTCAGATATATCAATGAATTTTCTAAATCCTGCACAACTTCACAAAACTCATTAGAAAGTTCAGTGCAAAGATAAAGCTTCCCATTTCAACCATTTTCCTTCAATCAATACTCCCCCTTAATTGTCATGATTAATACAATTAAGAAACAAGGGATGAAAGTATGATTGGAATACCTTCACTTTTATCAAGATGGTAATAAATCTTAGAATACCATCTTCTCCAGATTGGCTCCCCCTCAAGGGGTGCACTCCATTCTGTCCAAACCATCCTCCAGCTGAGAATGATCATCATCTTCAATTCCCTGCAATGTTAGCACATGTAAATACAAGTGTATAAGGGAATAAGATGGAACCTCCTTGGTTCATCAATGTGAACAACAAGGTTGAGAAGATTCTCTCAACCGAGATGTCCCATTTTCACCAGTCTTCACACTTGCACATTTGATCTTCAATGATGTTGGTGCTGGTGTGGATCTCAATACATCTTCATGTGAAATCTTTTGTTTCCTTTTTTCCTTAGCAATTGCCAGTGCTTCATCTTCAGCTCTTTGCAGTTCTCTGGAAAGTTGCAACTGATTTGGCCATATGACTAACAAGTCATTTGGAAGTGAGGCCTCAGTTTTGGAAATCTCACATGGTTCTTTTGATACTGTTAAGCCACCTTTCTTAGGCAACTTATTTTCAACCAATCACTTCTTCTTCTTCTGGATTGATTGTCTGTTTGAGTGCAGTTGGCTTCTATTTAGTTTCATGGCTTCTTTACAAAGGTCCATGATGTGTCCTTTCTTTCCACAGTAGAAGCATGTTTTCTTGGTGGTCCTTCTAGATGCATCACCCTTCTTGGACTCAGACTCCAAGGACTTCTCTTCATTTCTCAAACACTTCTTGGGAGCATTTTCTACTTTCTTCTTGCTTCCCAAGGAATCTTTTTGAGCCAGGTTCTGTGATCTTTTCTTCTTTTGAGCTCTAGATACAGTTGGAGACTGACATGTATCTTTTTGACCACTTTTGCAATCATCCCAGATGTTGTCAAGTAATCCAAATCTATTTGCAGTAAACAGATGTCTCTGGACCTGTGGATGCTGCTTCTTTTCTTCTGGCTTTCTCCCCCTTGGCATGGGCTTCCTCTGTGCTTTGGCATTCAGTGGATTGTACCAACAATCCTTTGCACAATGCCCATACTTGTTACAACACCAAAATTGTCCCACGAATCTTGACCTCTTCAGTCCTTCTGATTGTAGGGTACTTTTCTTGACCTGTTGTGCTGTTTCAGGAGAGCTCTGCTTCTTTACTGTCTTCATCCATATTTGTTTGGAATTATTCTTCCATCCTGCATTTTTTGTGGAAACACAATTAGAAGCATCAGTACAAGATGATATGGATGGTACCTTCTTTTTAGAAGATGTTGCCCTTTCATTAGAGGATGTATTTCTCTTAGAATCATCCTTCTCAAGTCATACTTGAGTAGCAACATGTCTTCTTCCAGCTGACTGGGAGGATTCAGCTTTAGGTGATTGCAGATGTTTCAATATCACCTCCAGTTCTAAGTATTTCATGTTGAGGGAGTTCTTCTCATCCTCAACAGTTCTTAGCTTTCCTTCCCAATTCGCCACCAGTTGTTTCATCTGGTCTTCATGCACCTTCTTCAATTCTTGCAATGAATTGTCCAGCTCCTTCACCAATTTGAATTTTTCTTCAAGTTGAGCATCTCTGACATTCATTGAAACTTTGTGCAATTTTTCCAGTGCATGGAAAACTTCTTTGACCACAGTCTTAAAGAATTCTTTCTCAGAAAGGCTTCTTTGCAATTCTTCAATAGTGTCTTCATATCTTTCATTGCAAAGCGATACTGTTTCATCTTTAGCCTTCACCAGCTTTCTGAGAGTGTTGGTTATGCCAACCCTTTTAGCCAATTGATCTTCCATTGCATTGGATTCTTCTTCTAACTGTGATTTTTCTTCATGAAGATCATGGATCCCTGTAGCTATACACTTTTCCACTTCCATGGGAACTGTCTTCTGAAGATATTTGAGTGCACTCTGAAGATCATTCATTGTTTCAACTTCATCACAGCTAGGACATGCTTTCTTCATCTTCTTGGCTTGTTTCTTCTTTCTATTTTTCTGAGTCTTGGCAGATATCTCCATTTGAGGCTGGTCACTCATTTCCTCAAATCTGCACTTCATAAAGACTCCCTTGGATCTTTTAGAGGTAACCTTCCCTCTGATACCAATTGAAGTGCCCAGATTAGTGTGAATCACTGAGAGGGGGAGGGGGTGAATCAGTGATCCTTTAAAACTTTTTACTAATTTATTCTTAATCAATTAAACCTCTATGGCTTGTTAAGGCCTTGATCCACTCTTCTTATGTCTCTCAACCTTTCCCGGATAATGCAGTAATGAAAAGGCACAGGACACAAGGATTTACAAGGTTCGGCACCAAAGGCCTACATCCTTGCCATGCTCTCCCAGCATGGATTCTCCCATTATAACTTGTTAGAATTACAATGGTTGATACAGCTTCCCACCGTATCTCTCCTGAGTCCCACAGGAGGGTCTTTATACTGCTTCACACAGTGTTACCAGAGTCCCACTGGCCTGCTCCAGAATCCCACTGAAGACTTCTTCTCCCTGAGTCCCACAGGGTCTTCTCTTGGCTCCTCGAGTCACACGAGTAGATATTCTTCTTGTTCATCTCTTCAAGTATCTTCAGCAGTCTGGGATAAAGACTGCTGGCCTTGCTTTGTACCTCTGATCAGTTGTGATGATCAGGTCTTCTCGTCTTGCTCAGGCTTTATCACCTTCTTCCAAGGATGACCTGGCCTCTCTCTTCAAGAATCTTCAACAGCCTCCGATAAGGTCTGCTGGTCTTGCTCACAACTTCTTATCACTTCTGTTGATCAGGCTCTTCTCAAATACTGAAAACTCAGACAAACAATATCTTTCACTTCAGTCTGGCTCAGTCTCACTTCAAAACAACTTCATGCACTGAGTGCATGGCAACTCTGTCTCTTCATGCAGTGATTGCATGGCCTTCTCAAATTCTTCAAGATCCTCAAGTCTTGGACAACTCAAATGCACACAAGCATATTTGACTTGTTTACGTGTGCATATGCATGCATGCAAACATGCACTCCCCTTCTTCTTCTCTAGGTGAAATAAACCCAAAAAGGGTGTAGCATTTTTTTAGCACACACCTTCTTCTTGAACTTCACACACTTTGTTCAATTTGTTTACACACTTAAATGTGTGTTATTCTTTAGTGTGGGAGTCCTCTTCTTCTCCTTCTTAGTGTGTACACACCACTTAGGCACACACTAAGGTTCGGCCTCTTTGCTCTTTGCACACACTTATTCCACTTTTTGCACACAAGTGAGCTTGGCCTCTTCTTCTTGCACATAAATGGCTATGGCCAACTTCTTGTTCACTATGCACACACACTGTCCACAGCGAGGGTGTTTTCTCCTTTTAGCACACACACACTTGGTGTGTAATTCTCATCACCCGAATCTCCTACTGCCCATATGAAGGCGCGCAAGTGCTTGATGAGCCGCGTCCTCCTCTTCTTCAACACTGCCTTCTTCTGTTTTTTCACACATAGCCCGAACTCCTTGGGTGCCAGGAAGGCGCGCAAGAGCAAGGGTGCAAGATCACTTCTTGTCGCGCAAGCACCTCCTGCCGCATAAGTTTGCGGGCAACGAGGGCAAGAGTCTAGAGCGCGCAAATATGAGGCTCGGCTCCTTCCTGTCGCGCAAGAGGTGCGCACAAGGATCTCCTTCAGGCCTCGGGTGGCACCGAGATCTTCAGCCGCGCAAGGTACTTGCGCGGGGCTTCAAAACTTCGCGAGGCAGAGCACTCCGCGGGACTTCAGGTTTTCAATAGAACTTCAGCAAAGCAGCAAGCAAAAACGAGAGTTCAGCCTCTCTTTTTATAGGCAGAGGGCCTCTGTTCAATCCGCGTGGATAAACTTTTGAATCCCCGAAGTTTTCGGGTGTTTCAAGATTTTGCAAATCTTGATTTTCTACTCAGTTTCCACCGCGGCTTCTATCCTTATTTTTCTCTACCACGTGCATGCGACTTAGAACGCATGCACGGACTTTGTCTCTTCTATCCCATGCAGAACACGAACACACCGAGGCCTCGGCAATTCGTTTGCGTTCGGCCTTCATCGAATTCCCTCATTTGTTGCATGCACGTGTATTTTAAAGCATGGATCGGTTCGTCTTGGCCAGACGATCACCATGGACGCATTACTTCGATCGGAGGTGGCCGGAATCTCGAAATCATCCCTCGGATGGCGCCTGGTTCGTCGGAGGCTCGCGGGTGGCTTCGAGCGAGCTCGAGGTAGGAGATGGACCGGGAGCCGTTGGATCGGGCGAATGAAACACATCGGACAGCCGCGATCAGAACAGGAGCGGCGCGATGCGATGAGCGGCGGAGATCAGCCGCGCGATCACTCGGACGGCCAGGATGCGCTCCTGGAGATTTTTCCGCGTCCCACATCGAAACGGGGCGCGGTTTTGCCGCGGCTTATAACCCTGGCACTGCCGCTCAACTCTCAGTTGCACTTCTCCCTCCACGGTGTCACCCCGCACCGTGTTCTCCCTGCGGGTGCGCTCTGCGCCCACTATGCTCCTCCTGCGGGCGCGCTCCTAGCACCCACCATGCACACACTGGTGCGCTCCCTGCGCTCATGCTGCGCGGGCTTCATCACCGCGTGGCCTCGGGGCTTATACACGGCCCCTGCCGCGCTCCTCCGGGCGTGCCCCAGGCGCCCATGCGGTGTCCTACGAGTGCGCCCTGCCGCCCTGGCTCGCCCCATGGGTTCCCCCATGGGCGTGGTGCCCTAGTGCCCATGCCTTGGGGTTGAACCCTCAAGGTTCCTTGGCTGGCCATATTTTTTGGCTAAGGCAAATATTAAGACTTTGTTAAAAAACAAAGTTCTCCTCCATATAAAACATGCCAATTGCCAAGTGCCACTTCTCTAAGCCATCTTCCTTCTTCTTCTTAAGAATTCCATCATTTCTCCTCTCATATGATCTCTACTTAGGATATGGAATTCCCAAGGTTTCTTCTTAATCTTCTTCATCTCCTCTTCCATATGTGTTCAATACTTAGGAGGGACTTCTTTAACTGAATCTCATAAATCACACATGTTCTTCAACATTCTTCATTGATCTAATCAGAGATCAATTGGATCTTCTTCTGATTCACATGCACTAAGAGTTAGTACATGGACTTCATTAATCCACATCATCCACTTAGTAGTTGTGGATGGATCAGCTTTCATCTCCTCATGCATTGTCAATACAAATCATGGTCTTCTAACATTGTTATAACTTTGTATCATCAGGATACAAGTTCTATGAACTTAAAGAGCAGCTCATCAATCGTCAGATTTACATGGAGAATGTTTCAACCACAATTTCCAATACCACTTAGTGAATCTCCTAAGTGACATGCATCTTAGTACCATGGCCATTCTCCTTCACCACCAACACCATCACAACCTTTGGCATTCACATCTTGACAATTCTTGACATCCATTCATTCTAAGACAACAACATGTCTCATTGACAACAAATGCAACACAATGCACTTCAGTTACTATGAGAACCCAATTTGGAAGATTGCATAAGTAAAATATATCATGGTTATTCCGAATTAGTTTTCCTAAAATTTGATTAACGACATATACCTTAACCAACTACCATACCCACAAAAGAAGATATGTACGGATTTATCCATGAATATTAGTGATTCAAACAATGGAAGAAATATTTTTTCATTTCCATCATGTAAGAAATGTGGATGGAGACACCCAAGTAAGAGTATCAATTGAATGAAAAAATGGGTTTTGAGTAGAAAATAAGGGAATATAGAAAACAATTATCTATGAAAAATAAAGAGTATGATGGAAGGAAAAATTATATCCTACGAATCACTTTATAATTATTTAACGTAAATTTGGAGAACCTAAAAATTATCTAAGTCAATTCCCACTTCAAAATGAAAAATCCTAGACCACGGAATGACCTATGTGGAAATAAAATTGAGGTAGTATTTATATATTTCGGGTGTATTGAAATTTTATTTAAAAATATTTATTACTAATCAATTTTATTTCAAGGATTGAAAATATATTTTCTTTAATTTAATAGTAATTAAATTTAAATATTTTACGAAAAGAAAAACCCTCTTACGGGGTGACTACCCATCATATATAGAAATGTCATGGGGATGGAACCCATGACTAAAAGTTGATAAGGGTTAAAACCAACAATTGGCCTATTAAATGTTCTCGTTAATATGTAATTAATTTTAGTATATTTTATTCAATAATATATATTTAGCATGAACTAGTGGTGTTAAATTTAGGTTTATATAAAAATTTATTCTGTTTGATAAATTTTTATAACCATTTATGTTTTTGAAAATCGATATATAATTAAGGAAATATGTTTCATTCATTTAATGATATTATGATATTCTAAAATAAAATATGAGTGCATTAATTCCAAAAATATAATTATTGGAAATTACTTTCATTGTGTAAGGTAATAATAGTTCATATTACAACCGAAGGATGAAATTGTGCTTAAAAAATAAAAACATATATGGTAAGTATATCCCTTTATATTTATAGTAATTAAAATAATTACATAACATCATCGAGAGTGTCAAAAATATAATGTAATTTTATTAAATTAAAATGAAATAAATCCTAATTTATAATAAATTATCACATATTTAAGAATTTTATGTTATTAAAATACCATTTATCATTCACATTATTGTGATTGATGACCTCAATCAGTCTCTATATTTGATTATGATTTTAATCCTTGTCTGTATCCTAAATTTCCCTTAATATTTTCATATATGAAATCATAGTTTGTTGTTAATATATATGACCATGGTAGTTCCATTAATCTCTTATTAATATGTTTTTTTATTAACACTTTTATAATGTCAGTTTCCAATAAATTTATTTCTAATTATCAAACCCCTCATTACCAGGATCATGTATAAAGTATGAGGATTCAATCTATTTACGGTAGATATAATGTAACACCCAAAATTTTTTAAATAATAACATTATTATTGATAGTGTGTTTGACATGAAACAAAAAGGTTATAATAAAATATAACAGTTCATATATTATGAATTATTTATTTTTAAATAAATTTAATCAAATTAATAGTTCTATTGACAAGGAACCCCAAGTAATAATCAACCATAGTATAATACACAATAATAAAATTGAATTTTTTTTGAATCTTAACAATGAACATATGAAAATTATGGTTGTCAATTTATTAGAAATAAAAAAAATTATAATTAAAATGAAATCTTTTGTAAAACACTATATTTTTCTAGATGACAAATTAGTTGCACTATAAAAACCTAATATAAAATTAAATTTTACTAATTTTAGAAAATTTATTTCTTAAAATTAAACTCCGTGTTAATATTTTAATGTCAAAGTTATCATACGTTGATTTCTCGGTTATTTTTTGGAAAAGATTCATTTCTTGATGAATATTGATAGATACTTAATTTTAATTTAACGATGACTGTAAATTTAAATTATTTATATTGTAAAGTTATATATTATTTATTTTTATACTATAATTATTAAAATTAGTTTCAAATTAATAAAATTTATGTCCTTTTAACCATTTTAATGTGGAATATTCCATTAAAAACATTATAAACCATTGATTTTTTTTAAATTTCCATTCATATCGTATTTTTCGAATTGATATTATATTAAATTTTGGAACATATTTATTTTAAATTTTTAAAAAAGAATGAATATTATGAATCATATTAATTTATAATGTTTAATATAGTCAACAAAATCTTTTAGGATAATTAAAATTAAAAACAATAAAAAATAATTATCATGGTTATGGTAATAACTGATATGCAGTGGCAGTTAAATTGGGAAAATAAGGGTCAAATATTTCTTAAAAACATTTATAAATCCCATTATATACCCATATTTTTTCCTTATTTCACTAATTATGAGAATTTTTTATGTTCGAGGCATGTGGAAGGAATAAAATGTTTGTATGATGGAATTGTTTCCAAAATAGACAGGTGTGTCAATTACCTTACATATAAAATCCCATACCATATCTATACACATGAAACCTAATTTTTTTTATTTTAACTATATAAATAACATACCCACTTTCCTCCCCTTATCATATAATCCTTCGTTTTGGAAGAAATTTAACATGGGAAAGATTTTGAAATAAACATAAAGAGGATACCATAAAAGGACGTACATTATTTAATGAATGTATTAATTTTAATTATTTATCCACCTACATCCAATATAATTAATACATGATGATATAACATGATTTTTAAATTACATAATATAATATCTTGTTATTATAATGGAATGACTTATAATCATTTCACCTTCTATTAAATGAGTTAAATTTTTTCATTTTTATGTATGGCCGACTACCACCTCGGTAACCAATGTCATTCATTTTTCCATTAAAACTTGTCATATTTGGGTATCATGATGGATATAATATATATTAATATTAACTCATCTAGAGGAATGAAATATTATTGAAGTAATTTGACTGTTTATTACCAAATGGGTTAATTCATGAAATAGGACCCAACATTAGAATAGGTCTGTTCCGAAGATCTGAAGAATGTTTCCTAGCCTATAATTTTCATCTAAAATCTATTCTTCAATCTGTCGGTGGCTGCAGGACCGCAATAGCGAGTCTAAAATGGTGCACCACGTTTCGTTCCAGTTTCCTTGCCTCATGCGTTGCAGTTTCCATCCAAGTGGAATTTCCTGGATTTGACGGAAACGTATATCTACGAAGATCAGCTTCGAATTGGATCTCGATATCGTACATGCCTGCCTCTATGGGTCTCATGTAGGTGGTGCATGCTTCTTTTTTTTCATGGTCATTTGGGTGGTGTGGCCATTGGCACGTTTTTAGGTATTTTGAGAGGGATCTAGTTTTATCTGATATTGAAAATTAAATTGCTAAATTGACCTGTGGTATGCCTTTGGGAATGCCCTTTACCTTTTTTTCTTGAGTGGGTCCAGGCGAGGGGTCGTTGCACAATTGGGGAATTTTGGATAGGGAAATCCAAAATTGTTATGATTGAACTATGATATTTTATCTGATAAGTATAGATTATTAAGCCTTGATTTGAATTATTCGAGGATCTCCAGACCTCAGTTATGGTATGGGAAAACACCTTACTAGTATAATTCAACTATATAATTGTCTTTCCAATTTATATATTTCCATTGTGATTATATATGTGACTTATGATATTTCATATGGTGGAACATTTGGGTTGTGCTAGGCATGACCTAGGTGTTGTTGAGTGATGTTGATCACAGGTTGGGCTTGGACCGGGATATGTTGGGTGGTTTTGACCACGGGATTCGGTGTCATGTGTGTCAGTTTGAGGAAGGATGATAGTCAGGTTGGGAATGGCCTGGGTTACTGGGATGGAGAGACCATCAGACGTAAGCAGCATGGTCATAGGGATATGAGGTGTCAGAGGTGTTGTGTCTTGGATACTATTTTGGTGATTACCACCCACACGGAATCATTGGGTAGTGTTCATACAAAGAGACTCCATTATGAGGTGGTTTTGACCACTCGTGTGGGTAGAGGCCCATTTTAGTTGTTGTTTAGGTACTATCAGTTTTGGGGTGCTTTTTGTATGAAGCCACGTGGAAGGTGAGGAGATTTCATGGGATAACATTGAGGATGTCAGGATGGGGGGGCAGAGTCTCACCGTTATTTGAGGGAAGATATCGTTGTCCCTCCAGATACATTATTTTCAGGTCATACATCGATATCCCTCTTGTCATTTATTTAGGACAGGCATCGATGTTCCTCTGGGTTACTGCTTCTCAGGTGTGCCTTTGGAACATTGGTACTTGAGACATGTGGTGTCAGGGGGCACATTGTGCTGGGTTACATGATAGAGATTCCGGCATTGGCCGAAGCAGGTGACACTCCATGGTGACTGTTGAGCACCAATGGAGTTTTTGTTTACATGTGCGTCATATTATTTACTGCTTTCCATACAAATCCACGCCTTATTAAACACTTATATTAGGTATGCACTTTTGGGTGGTATCCTACTGAGATTTGTTTCAGACCCTGCACGGGTCCATCGGGACGCATGCGGACTTTATGGATTTACGTGCAGCAAAGAGGCCGGCTTCAGGAGTTGTGCTGCATTAGCTGTGGCATGGAGATGGTATGGACCTTGAGGTCTTCCATAACTAGAGTTTACTATGTTTTTTTGTACTTTCCTTTATCATCATACTTTTTTGTAGCTACAGTTGGTTATCCATTGGCGCCCATTATATTTAGATATGTATGACCATCGTTGGATGCATGTTTTGTCATTTAGTAGTAGTTACAAGTGATCAACATGCTGTTGTGTTTATTTACATTGTTGTTGTTTATATTTATTACTTATGTTGTTTATTGATATTGAATGTGCTTCTGCAATGCGGGTCTGGTTTGAGTCTGCTGAGTCATTTATTCAACTACATATTTATTATTATACTCAGAACAATAATATTATTATTATCCTCTGAGTGGGTATAGCCTCCCCAGTATACCAATAAGACTCTCGCTGCTAGTCGACAACCTTTGGCATTCAGGGAGGTGCGCCTAAGGTAGTAGAACCCGACCCGTTTATCACTGTTCGGGTGGTTGTTCAGGTCCGAGTTGTTACAAATTAGTATCAAAGGACTTCTTGAAAGGTATATAGTAGCAGCGTTTTACTGGGTACTGATGAGATTGAGGATTCTCTTTTATTTTTACTGGTTTTATAATTTTGGATATGGTATACTAGAGATAGGTTGTTAATGGAAACTGGTTTTCTATCTTGTGCTTGGGTGCCTACAGCCCCAGGTACGTGGGATGGACCAAGTTACAATTGGTGGGAATTACTGTTTTCTTTTTTCTCATAATAAATTTTATATGATTTCCACCTTAGTGGTTCACTTAGTGTGCGATGTTATTGATTGTGATATGTAACCCTTGACCCGATGAGGTAAGGTAGAATTGGACCTCAGACTGGAATGGAAAGGCTTGTTTGCTTGGCTTTTGATAGGTACATTGTTTGGTATTTCAATTTCATAACTGCACGTATTCCTTTTGGAGTGATAATTCCATGTGAGGAATATCAAATTTCTGTGATTTCTATGCTTTCAAATGTGAATAGTTTATATTCTTGATAGAATTTCTTGTTTGTTGAAATGTGTATGCCATGGTTTATATATATGTAGAATTGCATGTGACAGGGTATTTGGGTCTAGTTCATGTATGAGCAGGCAGGTACTAATGGTTGAGGTGATTTTGATCACCAGGATTGGGCGACTCGGTCGTTGCTTAGAGGCAATATAAGTGTTAGGCGGAGAAATAAAGGAAGTGATGGCAAGAGGGGGGTGAATTGCCTTTTAAAAAATGATTAACAATTTAAAATCAAAGTGAAAGTGCAGTGGAAATAAAAGCGGCAAAACACACAACTTGATAACGGAGTTCGGCCTAAAACCCGGCCTACGTCTCCGCTATCGTTGAGAGATTTACTACCGCTTGCTTTTCAATGGTTGTAGCAAGAAACCCACTAGCCTTTTTACAGGTGAAGGCTAGCTCACCTATTACAGCTTGCTTTTTAATGGTTTGAGCAAGAAACCCACTAGCCTTTTTACGGGTGAAGGGTAGCTCAGCTTTGACTCAAGCCTTTTAAAAGGAAAGGCTTGACTAACCTCTTCACACCTTGAAGGTGGTGTGAAAACCCAAAAGAATGGAGGGTGAGAGAAATGGGAGTTTGTAGGCACAAACTCAATTTAAAGCTCAAAATGAATAAAGCAATGAAAAACCGTATTTGGAGAAGCCTTGGGTGCCAATGGATGATTGGAGTTGAAGACGTGCACTCCCAAGCTTCTTTGGTGATGCTCCTTGGATGTGGAATTGAGTTGGAGCGATTGGGGTTCCTTGGAGGAAGTCCGCCGGAGGTTCGCCAAATGATGAGAAATGTGTATGTTGGCTTCACAATTGTTCCGGCTATGTTCCTTAGGCTTCCGGGGGTTCCTAGTCCTTTATTTATAGAGGGGGAACCCTCAAATGGCCTTAGGGAGTCTTCGGATCCGTTGGAGAGGTCTTCGGAGCCGTTGGAGGCCAAGTGGACAGGCTGGTCAAAAGCCCAACGGCTAGTTTGACTGGCTCCACCGGCTGACTGGTACAGGGCCACCGGTTGGCTGGTGTGTGCAAAATGGAGGAGGGCTCGGGCTCAGGCTCCACCGGCTGGCCGGTGGTGAAGCCACCGGTTGGCCGGTGCTGAGGCAGTAGCAAACACTGTGCTGGCTGGGTGCCACCGGCTGGCCGGTGCTGAGGCCACCGGTTGGCCGGTGAGGAGGCAGTAGCTACCCCTTCTGTTTGGGTGCCACCGGCTGGCCGGTGCTGAGGCCACCGGTTGGCCGGTGCTGAGGCCACCGGTTGGCCGGTTCTGAGGCCACCGGTTGGCCGGTGCTGAGGCAGTGGCTCAGCCTTCTGCCCAGGGTCCATCGGCTGGCCGGTGGTGAAGCCACCGGTTGGCCGGTGGACTGAAATTCAGTCCACTTTTTCTTTCAGCCTTCTTGCCCCAAATCCTTGTCAATCTAAAATTATGCCTAACAACCAAAAATACTTAAAACAATATTAGATAAATAAGAGAGTGATTGTGATCATGAAAATTAAACCTCTAGGGGTACAAGAGGTACAACAATCTCCCCCTATTTTGATGATCACAATCACCAAAACAATCAACGTAAAAACTGAAATGAAAGGCATGCTTTAAAAGATAACTTGAAAAGAAGAAATGCTTTAGAGAAAGATTTCTCCCCCAATCAACCAAGAATTTATCCCCCTTTGTGATTATCAAAATAGAACGGGGCATAAAACTTGATTGAGGAAAAAAAAGATTTTAAACCAATTGAAATTTTTGAAATTTGAATTGAAAGTTTTGAATCAAAAATTTGAAATGGAAGTTTTGAATGAAAAATTGAATAACAGTTTGAATTGAATGTTTTGAAAAGAAAATTGAATAACACTTTGAATTGAATATTTTGAAATGAAAATTTTGATACCAAGTGTTGAAATTGAAAGTTTGAATAGAAAGTTTTGAAATTGAAATCAAAAGGGCTTAAACAATCCTAACTCCCCCTAAATAAAAACAACAAAACTCCAGGGAGAGGATTATCAAACCGAGACAAATTTTGGGCTGGTAAGACTCGCTAAAAGGGATTTTTCAATCCATACTTGTCTAGTGGTGGGTCTTCTCCTATAAAATTCATCGTTAAGGAAAATGGTTTTGGTCCTACCATACCGGGCATTTTTGCAATTGCACTCATAGATTAAGTGCCCGGGTTTTTTACAATAATTGCAAAATTTAAATTGGGAGCTCCCCCTTACAAAAATAGTAGGTGCATGGGAAGAGGAAGCTTGCTTGGAATAGCCAAGCCCTTCGGTGGTTCTAGATACACGTTGGGAACCTAGTAGTTTGGTAAGATTTTGTTCCCCTTGGGTGAACTTAGCTAGGGATTCCCTTAAATCGTTGATAGTTGATTCCATGGAATCAATATCGGGAAGGTTTTGGATTTTTAGGGTCAACTCTTCCTTCTCTTTGAGAAGTTGTTCTTTTTCGGAAGAGAGTTTTTTGAAATTCTTTTTTAAAGAAACAAATTTGGAAGAAAGTTCGTGAAAACCTTCCTCCAATTGATATCTTGCATGTTGGAGATCCTCATAAGACATGTGATTGAAAGAATTTGAATTTGAAGAACAAGAGGGTGAGGAGTCGGAAGATGTTACCTCATGAAATGCCATTAGGCATTTGTTACCGTTGTCGCTCGAGGAGGAGGAGGAGGATGTGGAGCTATCACTCCATGTGGCCTTGAATGCCTTCTTCTTCTCCTTTTGTTTGGCCTTTTTCTTGTTGAGTGGGCAATCGGGCTTGTCATCGCCTTTAGTACCTTCATGGGTTACTTCTAAAAGATTCAAAATATCATGAGAAGATGAGCAAGTAGAAATACGATTAAATTCATTATGGTCTAACCCACAATGAAGAGCATTCATGGCTTTGCCATCAAGCTCAAAATTTGCAATGTCTTCGGGGGTCCATTTGGATTCATCGGGAGAAGAAAGTAAATAACCATGCATGAAAATTTTAAAAATAGGATAACCAATGCTTTTAAGGAATGTGGTCATGTGGGTTTTCCGATAAGAATAGTCGGTTCCATCAAAGAATGGAGCACGACCCAAAGAAAAGCCTTCAGGGGCGAAAGAAGTTGATGCCATCACAATGGATCTTAAATTTGAAACCGGTTAGGGTATTACTCAAATTTTCCCTTTGATACCAATTGTTAGGCAGAGAAAGAAAGGAAGTGAAGGCAAGAGGGGGGTGAATTGCCTTTTAAAAAATGATTAACAATTTAAAATCAAAGTGAAAGTGCAGCGGAAATAAAAGCGGCAAAACACACAACTTGATAACGGAGTTCGGCCTAAAACCCGACCTAGGTCTCCGCTCCCAACTCAACCGTTGAGAGATTTACTACCGCTTGCTTTTCAATGGTTGTAGCAAGAAACCCACTAGCCTTTTTACAGGTGAAGGCTAGCTCACCTATTACAGCTTTCTTTTTAATGGTTTGAGCAAGAAACCCACTAGCCTTTTTACGGGTGAAGGCTAGCTCACCTTTGACTCAAGCCTTTTAAAAGGAAAGGCTTGACTAACCTCTTCACACCTTGAAGGTGGTGTGAAAACCCAAAAGAATGGAGGGTGAGAGAAATGGGAGTTTGTAGGCACAAACTCAATTTAAAGCTCAAAATGAATAAAGCAATGAAAAACCGTATTTGGAGAAGCCTTGGGAGCCAATGGATGATTGGAGTTGAAGACGTGCACTCCCAAGCTTCTTTGGTGATGCTCCTTGGATGTGGAATTGAGTTGGAGCGATTGGGGTTCCTTGGAGGAAGTCCGCCGGAGGTTCGCCAAATGATGAGAAATGTCTCCGTTGGCTTCACAATTGTTCCGGCTATGTTCCTTAGGCTTCCGGGGGTTCCTAGTCCTTTATTTATAGAGGGGGAACCCTCAAATGTCCTTAGGGAGTCTTCGGAGCCGTTGGAGAGGTCTTCGGAGCCGTTGGAGGCCAAGTGGACAGGCTGGTCAAAAGCCCAACGGCTAGTTTGACTGGCTCCACCAGCTGACCGGTACAGGGCCACCGGTTGGCCGGTGTGTGCAAAATGGAGGAGGGCTCGGGCTCAGGCTCCACCGGCTGGCCGGTGGTGAAGCCACCGGTTGGCCGGTGCTGAGGCAGTAGCAAACACTGTGCTGGCTAGGTGCCACCGGCTGGCCGGTGCTGAGGCCACCGGTTGGCCGGTGAGGAGGCAGTAGCTACCCCTTCTGTCTGGGTGCCACCGGCTGGCCGGTGCTGAGGCCACCGGTTGGCCGGTGCTGAGGCAGTGGCTCAGCCTTCTGCCTAGGGTCCATCGGCTGGCCGGTGGTGAAGCCACCGATTGGCCGGTGGACTGAAATTCAGTCCACTTTTGCTTTCAGCCTTCTTTCCCCAAATCCTTGTCAATCTGAAATTATTCCTAACAACCAAAAACACTTAAAACAATATTAGATAAATAAGAGAGTGATTGTGATCATGAAAATTAAACCTCGAGGGGTACGAGAGGTACAACAATTAGTTGTTAGGACGGGCATGGCCCAAGGTACTTTTGATACTTGGCTTTGTTAAGGGTGGGTAAGGAGGCCACGAGGTCAGGATGCCATGGGGCATGGTTGCGTTTGGGGAGAATAAGGGTAGTAGTTATCTACTTCCTTTTACTACGTTCCTTATCTGTTATATATACGCATAAATTGTTACATATGTGGGATGTATGACCATTTATTGTATTCAGTGGGTTCCTTTTTGGGAAACTCAGATGGAGCATTAGATGTGAGATGGTATAGTGCCGCAGGAGCATGATCAGGTTTAGGATCCGGTGCAAGAAAAGTAAGAGTCGTAAGTACAAGCTTAGTGACAGGATCAGGTTCAGGAGCCAGTGTGTAACACCCTGAGATTTTATGAAAAATATTCCTTTTAATTTCATTAATGTCTTGTGTTGTACGCTACACCAAAAGGAGCTTTCTCAACACGCATCCTTGACTTGCCATGCATTACACACAATCGTGACCTTCCTTGATAGCGTGTGTAGTACACAATACCGAGTTTCACTAAACAACGATATGCTATTAAAATATTATTAAAACTAGCCGTTATGAATAGTAATAACCAATTTTTTGAAAATTTGTAAATTTTATTTTTCAAAATGGACTTCATTTTTGGATTCGGAATATCGAAATTAGCTTAGGGTGAAATTTTGGTACTTTTCGGATAACTTTCATATTCTGATGAATAGTGAAAATTACTAAATTAAAATTAAAAACTTTTTTAATCGAAATAATTAATAGTGATAAATTATTAATTTGAGTGGTTTTAAAGTATATTTAGAATATATTTTTACAATTTAATACAATTTTGGTCATTGGATGTAATTTTACATTTAAACCAGTCATAAACAAGTGTCAATCTTTTGATAGTTATTATCTTTTAAGAACACGCTATTTGTTTTGACGAAGGGAATTAATTTTTAAATTAATTAATGAAACTGATATGTTTTGAATTTGGTAAAATAGACATCATTGTTGAATTCGTAATATCAAATATATATTCGTCCTAATTTTTGTATTTTTCTGAAAACTTTCAATTTTTGATGAATAGTGAAACCACTAAGTGGTAGTTAAAAAAACTGAATTTTTCATAAAACTTAATTTCACCGCTTCTGTGAGTGGAATTTCAAAAATCCGAGAGACACGGTTGATGTCAGTAAGTAAAATGTGGTTCATTTAGATGAAAATAATTTTTGGTGAATAGTAACTTTTGACTTTTATTTACCACGGTTAAAAGTAAATATGGTAATTAAGGGTAAAAATGATATTATTATTACCCTAACACATGTCCTCATTCTATTGGACAAATGTAATTAGACCAAAAACAACCTTAGGAATAATATATGACCATTTAGGACCACTTGGATTAGATTAGGACATTTATTATTAATTTATTTAAAGAAGGGTTAAAATAGTTAAAATCAAAGTTTAATAAGTAAATAATTTCTAATATGGGGTTATACATAAGATATATTCGACTATAAATATTCATTAGAAAGCTAGAAATATTTCCTACATAATGGTATTTTATTTGTAATTTTTATACATTAAATAATTTAATTTATTTATGACACAATGATGATGCAGTAATTGTCTTATTAATGAAATATTGACATAATTGATGCTATAAATGCCCAAATAAATTTAATTTGAGACGTTTTTTGACTTATATTAATTTTATAGGTTAATATGACATGTTATTGTCGATATAAGTAACTTGGTTCAAACTTAGCATTCTGTTATGAATTTCATAAAAATCATGTACCAAATAGTGTCAAAATTGACATAAATTAGTTTTTAAAACAAATATTATATTATTAAATGTTATTTTATTCCTAAAAATCTAAGGTTCAGAAAAATGACTTAGATAAGGATAGATATATTAATAATAAACAACTTGGGGTTCGTTTGGCTTGTTATGGTAAGTTTATTAACCATATAGTGTAAGAGAACAAAAAGACACGGTAAAAGTTAAATTATTTAAATTAGAGTTAAATCTAATTGATAAGGTTAAAATAATAACATAAACTTGTCTAAATCCTATTGGATGAGAGTATTTAGACCCATCCCCACTTTATCTTCAAAATAAGACCCTTTTGAACCATTATAAACCGAATTTGACCGTAATATAAAATAATACTTTGTGATTTTCCTAAGCTGCCCCTCTCCTCCCTTATAAAAGGGCACCTCTTCCCTCTCCTCCTCACACCAATTTGAGCATTCAAGCTTGGCCAACCCCTACAAAAATCTTTTCTCCACTTCCCTAGTATCATCTTAGAGGTCCTGGTCTTCTTCAAAGACCATCCTTAGTTCTTTAAGTGGAGGTTAAGTGAAGGCGCGTCAAAAAGAGGTAATGTCCGTTACCTATTCTTTCATCTTTATTTCTTCTTCCACTTCTCCATATTTATTTTTTTCATTATGAAGAAATAATATATATATCTCTCATATACTGATATGTTATTATAATTATGAAACAACCCTATTTCACCATCTATCTATCCTACGGAAAATGAAATCACCGCGCGTGCATACGTACAGAATACCGTCTCCACGCCGTGGTGTAATATGTTTTTCCACCAACACCTTACATGGATGGGTATTATGGTGTAAAGAATAACTATACATAGTTATTATAACATAATAATGATTCTGATATATAGTATCATCCACTCCAATTCAATTCAATAATTATGGAAATGATATCATCGCTTGTGCGTACGTACGGACTACCGTCTCCACGACGTGATGAGATTCATACTCCATGTTAACCATTTAAGAATGATTATAAAGTATATATAAGAAATAATAATGAAATATATGACATTATAAAGCTACTGTATTTATGTGTATATATATGTATGTCATCTACTTAATTCCATTCAACTCAATAAGGAAACGAAAACAACGTTCATGCGTACGTACGACCTACCGTCTCCATGAATGGTGTATTTCATTCCATTTACTGATTTATTATATATATGTATATTATGAATATATATTATATATAAATCATTTTTTATATTCTTAAATTAAGTAATCATGATCTATGTAATCATATGAATAATTACAAGTCAAAACACGAACGACAAATGAAACAATTTTACCCAAAACGCTCTTTAACATGGAATTTACAAAAGAACGGGTAATATAAAGTCATAAGTGAACCATATATGATATCATAACAATGAATATGATTCTGTAATAAGTCAATGACATTATTTAAATCATTATACAGGAGTTTCGGACACTTACGAAGAAAATCAGACCTAAGGTAAGGGAAAATATCACAACTTCATTTTTATCCGAGATTGTTTATACTTTGGTATTTACTGGGGTGTATTTTATCATCCACATCCATATTTCCTCAATATCTAATCTTATTTCCATCCACCTACAATTGTTTAAATCCAATTTTTACCCTTCGGTGAGTTTTTAGTAAAAGATATGAAAGGAATCTCTTGTCGTTTTTCGTACAAGATACTTTTTGACTTTTCCGAAAAAAGTATGAGAAGAATGTTTTTTTGAACTTATAAGGCATGAATGGATTTTTAAAACATTATTTCCAAGAATCTTCTTTTACAAGTTTTCATGTTTATTTTTAATCAACTTCTTTTAGTTTATAATTGTACGACATGTTAAGAAAGGAAAAGTGTTTTTGAAGTAGAAAAGATATTTTTCTCAAGAATGGAGTACAAGTGGTTTATCAAAATTATTTTCCATCTAAGATAACAAAGGGGTCTATTTTTATCCCTATTATTACATTGATTTGATTATGTTGTGATGGAAATATTTTTATGAATTCCATTATCTTATATGAATTGTTTTATGATGTCTTGATGTTTAAGATTCCCATTTTTATTACATGGGTTATGCAATGATGTATGATTTATGATTTTGTGGCACACATAACAATGGTATCATTATGAGATGGGTGGGACCTATATCTCACTCCAATGCATTGGGTAAAGATTTTATATCTCATGAGATAGACATGGCTGGAACGGTAGGTTATACCGGTTCAGTGAAACAGGACTGAAACGAGGGTGACTCGGTTCAGAAATGGCCTTTGTCCACTAAGATAGTCTTGGCAATGAGTCTTGACTAATAATATATGATTCTCTATGATTATGTACGTATTCTACAATGTTTCATGTTTTAATTTATGATTATTGGGATTACATTTCACTACTATGATTTATCCCAGGTTATGAAATTATGCTCTCTTTTGCAGGTTATGATTTCCAAAATGTTATGTTCTTATAAATATGATGTGATTGATATTTATTTTGTTTACCCTTACTGAGAATTTGAGCTCACCCTTTTATGTTTTCTTTTCCCCAGGATATAAAGAAAGGTTTTAGGTAAAAAAAATGGGAAGATATTTATGGGAGATGTTGAAGATCATTCACCACGATTAGAAGATTATATTCCGAGTTTTCAAAGACACTAAACTATTACGGTCCTTGTGTGTGTGTTTTTGTTATGTACTAAGTATTCCTCAAAAGTAATGTAATGTCCATGTATGTTAAGCTTAGGGTCTCTACAGTTGGTATCAAAGGAAAGGTTTAGTCAACCTTTGGAAACTAGGATGCGAAAACGTTAGTGAGATCCCTAGAGATATTTCTAAGGTATGTCTAGGGATGTCCCTAAGGAAAAGTATACGTATAGTATATAGTCCTAGAACTATGGTAACAATATTATATTAAACCAAAGATGTTAGATATTGAAGTTACTCCCCCTTTATTATGATTTTTTCCTCTCACCCTATTCTTTTTGGGTTTTAGAAAATGGTTGGAAACAAGATGATTCACGATAATGAAGGATATTATGGAAAATGGAATGATATTCTTCATGAGAAACCAAATGAAATGGGATTTGGAAGTCCAAACATCATTATTATGCCGAATCAGCAATCTCATAACATGATCAATAAACTCAAATTTGGTAAGTTTCCTGACTCGGCTAATAAGAGAAAGATGGAGTTTCATGATGATCATAGAGGAAAGAAAGTTCAATTTCCCCTATGTAAATAATATGGGAAGAGGCATAAAGGAGAATGTTTCAAGGGAACTGGAAGATGCTTTGGGTGTGGAAATGAAGGAAACAATGCCAGTAAGTGTAAAAGAAAAGGTTCAGTTAACACTATGGATGAGGATAATGGTATTTCTACGACATCAACAATGGTTAAATGTTTTAAATGTGGAATGTACGGGCATTATGCAAACCAATTCCCTAAGGGAAAGTCTCATGAAGAGAATCAGTACGACCGTATGAGTAGTATTTATGTTGATGATGATGAAGAGACTACAAATGATATGTGAGTCGAAACAATTGTTGAAGCTCAGTCAACGGTTTAAGAAGGTAGTGGAATGATTACATGTTTATCAAGTGTAATGTTGTATAAGTAATCTCATGGTACTATGGAATAAAGAGACATCTAAGGATTGTTACATTGTTGTCTTTCCTTGAGTTTTGAATGTATATGATTAATGGTTCCAGTATCCATTAAAGGATATTCAGATATTTTTGGAATATATATGATTTGCGCATAATGATGGGATAAGGAGAAAATTAAATGTTTGATAGTATTCATGAGCTCATGACTGATATAAGGAGAAGGTTATATAATGGACTGAATTTATAGAATTTTTGGATTTTGGTATGTGGAAAGAGTTAACTTTTGACAGCATTCATGTTTTCACTATGGTTCAATGGGTATTCATTTTTTCAAGAGAGTACATGATTAAGGGATTCACATGATTTGAATGTGACCAAAAATATATATGGGGGATAAATGATGGTATTCACATGCTTGGTTGATGACATTTCAAGTAATCGTTTTCTTTATACTATAAGCTTGGACCGAAGTATTTTAGATAAGCCTAAATATTGGAATGGATTATGTTGGACATATGCTAAGTATTGTTTAAGGATAGAACTTTTTTTGATATTACTGATGGGATTTTATAGCAATGTAGTTTTAGAAAAAGGACAACCTGCAGGACGGGCGATAACCCATCGCGTCGGACAAGGCCGTGGGAATCGAACCCACAACCGAAGTGCGACTGGCCTTTATCACCTACCACTGGCCTACAGGAAGACCCTATTCAGTAGAAACTAGTTTTATTATATTAAGAAGTATGATATATGAAGTATAAGTCCATTTTAGGAACTATATATGATTAATCTCACTATAGATGGACTTATGTATTTTTTGATAACTTTTCTAACCCTTTTGTTTGAGACAGATGGAATGACCCATCATTCTATCACATGATCTGCTAACACATCACGAATGACAAATTCAACTTCATTTCTTTAAGAGATGAAGTGGAAATTGTCCAAATAACGAAAAACGGTGAGACTATACCAAAATCACGAAAGTATTTCTTCTAATTTCATCAACTTTAGGGAAATGATCATGAAAACAAAAAATGTTGTCCTAGTGCTCTTATATCGGATGAATCAGATGGTACCTCAGATCGTCACAAATTTATGGCTTTGTGATTGCTGGCTTTTTCATAGCCATGTTCTCTACCACTCTCCATTAGAACATAATGGTTAGATTTCTCTTCCATATCCATATTTTCACCTATGTTGAAACCCAGTGATTAGTTTATTTGGGTAATCATTACATTTCATACTTTAGTTTTTAAAGCCATGTTTTGGTATTCCTTTTTATGATGTGGGTTTCTATTAAAGAAACTTTTGATTAGTAAACCATTTATAACCCCGACGAATTTCGAGGGCGAAATTCATTTTAAGGGGGGTAGAATGTAACACCCCGAGATTTTATGAAAAATATTTCTTTTAATTTCATTAATGTCTTGTGTTGTATGCTACACCAAAAGGAGCTTGCTCAACACGCATCCCTGACTTTCCTTGCATTACACGCAATCACGACCTTCCTTGATAGCGTGTGTAGTACGCAATACTGAGTTTCACTAAACAACGATATGTTATTAAAATATTATTAAAACTAGCCGTTATGAATAGTAATAACCAATTTTTGAAATTTTGTAAATTTTATTTTTCAAAATGGACTTCATTTTTGGATTCGGAATATCGAAATTAGCTTAGGGTGAAATTTTGGTACTTTCAGATAACTTTCATATTCTGATGAATAGTGAAAATTACTAAATTATAATTAAAAACAACTTTTTTAATTGAAATAATTAATAGTGATAAATTATTAATTTGAGTGATTTTAAAGTATATTTAGAATATATTTTTACAATTTAATACAATGTTGGTCATTGGAAGTAATTTCACATTTAAACCAGTCATAAACAAGTGTCAATCTTTTTATAGTTATTATCTCTTAAGAACACGCTATGTGTTTTGACGACGGGAATTAATTTTTAAATTAATTAATGCAACTAATATGTTTTGAATTTGGTAAAATAGACATAATTTTTGAGTTCATAATATCAAATATAGCTTAGGCCTAATTTTTGGTATTTTTCTGAAAACTTTCAATTTTTGATGAATAGTGAAACCACTAAGTGGTAGTTAAAAAAAATGAATTTTTCATAAAACATAATTTTACCGCTTCTGTGAGTGGAATTTCAAAAATCGGAGAGACACGGTTGATGTCTGTAAGTAAAATGTGGTTCATTGAGATGAAAATCATTTTTGATGAATAGTAACTTTTTACTTTTATTTACCACGGTTAAAAGTAAATAGGGTAATTAAGGGTAAAAATGATAATATTATTACCCTAACACATGTCCTAATTCTATTGGACAAATGTAATTAGACCAAAAACAACCTTAGTAATAAAATATGACCATTTAGACCCACTTGGATTAGATTAGGACATTTATTATTAATTTATTTAAAGAAGGGTTAAAATAGTTAAAATCAAAGTTTAATAAGTAAATAATTTTTAATATGGGGTTATACATAAGATAAATTCGACTATAAATATTCATTAGAAAGATAAAAAGCTTTCCTACATAATGGTAATTTATTTGTAATTTTTATACATCAAATAATGTAATTTATTTATTCCACAACGATGATGCAGTAATTGTCTTACTAATGAAATATTGACATAATTGATCCTATAAATTCCCAAATAAATGTAATTTGAGACGTTTTTTGACTTAAATTAATTTTCTAAGATAATATGACATGTTATTGTTGATATAAGTAACTTGGTTCGAACATATCATTCTCTTATGAATTTCATAAAAATCATGTACCAAATAGTTTCCAAATTGACATAAATTAGTTTTTAAAACAAATATTATATTATTAATTGTTATTTTATTCCTAAAAATCTAAGGTTCGTCCAAATGACTTATATAAAGATAGATATATTAATAATAAACAACTTGGGGTTCGTTTGGCTTGTTATGGTAAGTTTATTAACCATATAGTGTAAGAAAACAAAAAGACACGGTAAAAGTTAAATTATTAACTTAGAGTTAAATCTAATTGATAAGGTTAAAATAATAACCTAAACTTGTCTAAATCCTATTGGATGAGAGTATTTAGACCCATACTTACATTATCTTCGAAATAAGACCCTTTGGAACCATTATAAACCGAATTTGACCTTAATATAAAATAATATTTTGAGATTTTCCTAAGGTTCCCCTCTCCTCCTTTATAAAAGGGCACCTCTTCCCTATCCTCCTCACACCAATTTGAGCATTAAAACTCGGAAAACCCCTGCGAAAATCTCTTATCCACTTCCCTAGTATCATCCTTGAGGTCCTGGTCTTCTTCAAAGACCATCCTTAGTTCTTTAAGTGGAGGTTAAGTGAAGGCGCGTCAAAAAGAGGTAATGTCCGTTACTGATTCTTTAATCTTTATTTCTTCTTCCACTTCTTCATATTTAGTTGTTTCATTATGAAGTAATAACATCAGTATCAATCATATACTGATATGTTATTATAAGTATGAAACAACCCTATTTCACCATCTATCCATCCTACGGAAAACGAAATCACCGTGTGTGCGTACGTACGGAATACCGTCTCCACGCCGTGGTGTAATATGTTTTTCCACCAACACCTTACATGGATGGGTATTATGGTGTAAAGAATAACTATACAGAGTTATTATAACATAATAATGATTCTGATATATTGTATCATCCACTCCAATTCAATTCAGTAATTATGGAAATGATATCATCGCTCGTGCGTACGTACGGACTACCATCTCCACGACGCGATGAGATTCATTCTCCATGTTAACCATTTAAGAATGATTATAAAGTATATAGAAGCAATAATAATGAAATATATGACATTATAAAGCTACTGGATTTATGTGTATATATATGTATGTCATCTACTTAATTCCATTCAACTCAATAAGGAAACGAAAACAGCATTCATGCGTACGTACGACCTACCGTCTCCATGAACGGTGTATTTCGTTCCATTTACTGATTTATTATATATATGTATATTATGAATATATATTATATATAAATCATTTTTTATATTCTTAAATTAAGTAATCATGATCTAAGTAATCATATGAATAATTACAAATCAAAACACGGACGACAAATGAAACAATTTTACCCAAAACGCTCTTTAACATGAAATTTACAAAAGAACGGGTAATATAAAGTCATAAGTGAACCATATATGATATCATAACAATGAATATGATTCTGTAATAAGTCAATGACATTATTTAAATCATTATACAGGAGGTTCGGACACTTACAAAGCAAATCAGACCTAAGGTAAGGGAAAATATCACAATCTCATTTTTATCCGAGATTTTTTATACTTTGGTATTTACTAGGGTGTATTTTATCATCCACATCCATGTTTCCTAAATATGTAATATTATTTCCATCCACCTAAAATTGTTTAAATCCAATTTTTACCCTTTGGTGAGTTTTTAGTATAATATATGAAAGGAATCTCTTGTCGTTTTTCGTACGAGGTACTTTTTGACTTTTCCGAAAAAAGTACGAGAAGAATGTTTTTTTGAACTTATACAGCATGAATGGATTTTTAAAACATTATTTCAAAGAATCTTCATTTACAATTTTTCAAGTTTATTTTTAATCAACTTCTTTTAGTTTATAATTGTACGACATGTTAAGAAAGGAAAAGTGTTTTTGAAGTAGAAAAGATATTTTCCTCAAGAATGGATTTCAAGTGGTTTATCAAAATTATTTTCCATCTAAGATAATAAAGGGGTTTGTTTTTATCCCTATTATTACATTGATTTGATTATGTTGTGATGGAAACATTTTTATGATTTCCTTTATCTTATATGAATTGTTTTATGATGTCATGATGTTTATGATTCCCATTTTTATTACATGGGTTATGCAATGATGTATGATTTATGATTTTGTGGCACACATAAGAATGGTATCATTATGAGATGGGTGGGACCTATATCTCCCTCCAATGCATTAGGTAAAGATTTTATATCTCATGAGATAGACATGGCTGGAACGGTAGGTTATACCAGTTCAGTGAAACAGGACTGAAATGAGGGTGACTCGGTTCAGAAATAGACTTTGTCCACTAAGATAGTCTTGGAAATGAGTCTTGACTAATAAGATATGATTCTCTATGATTATGTGTGTATGACACAAATATTCATGTTTTAAGTTATGATTATTGGGATTACATTTCACTACTATTATTTATCCCATGTTATGAAATTATACTCTCTTCTGCAGGTTATGATTTCCAAAATTTTATGTTCTTATGAATATGATGTGATTGATATTTATTTTGTTTACCCTTACTGAGCATTTGAGCTCACCCTTTTATGTTTTCTTTTCCCCAGGATATAAAGAAAGGTTTTAGGTAAAAAAAAGGGAAGATCTTTATGGGAGATGTTGAAGATCATTCACCACGATTAGAAGATTATATTCCGAGTTTCCAAAGACACTAAACTATTACGATCCTTGTGTGTGTGTGTTTTTATGTACTAAGTATTCCGCAAAAGTAATGTAATTTCCATGTATGTTAAGCTTCGGGTCTCTACACAGTGTAGGGAGGATAGTAGTCAGGTTTGGCAGTGTTCGGACCATGGCTCAACGAGTAGCTCTGAGCTAGCCTGATACGTGTCTTGTAGGGGATCGACAGAGGTGAGCGTGGTATTGATACATCTATCGAATATCTGACATGGGAGTTACAGTCACAACACTTGCCACTTTTTCAGGGTGAGGGTGGTCCACAGGCGGTTGAGAACTTTATAGAGAGCATTCAGATGATCATTGAGTAGCTCGAGACGCCTCTAGGGCAGATGGTTGATCTGGCGACATACATGCTGCGAGGAATGGAAAAGCGTTGGAGGGATGTGAATGTTCAGGCTCGCAGGGATGAGGGGCCAGTATGGAAGGACTTTGAGGATAGGTTCTTTGAGAACTTTAACCCAGAGACACTGATAGCAAAGAGATCTCAGGAGTTCTTGAGTCTTCAGCAGGGAGACATGTCTGTCATGGACTATGCAGCTACTTTCACTGAGATCTCTCACTTTGAACCGGGTATGGTAAGTGTTGACACGGCTAGGGTGAGGCGCTTCGAGGATAGCTTATGACATTCCATTCAAATCCAGGGGAATATCTTACGGCTGGGTTCTTTTTCAGAGGTAGTGAATCAGGCGCTCATAGAAGAGGGAAACCAGAGGGATCACCCCCAGGTTGTCCGAATGATGACTCTAGGTGATGGTTCAGACATCTGGAAGCAAGGATGGGATGAGATTCTGTAAGGAAGTTAGGCATATGACTCAGCTAGACCACCTTGTTGTATTTCTTCATTGGTTTCCTTTTTGTGTGGACTGCCAGGGAATGTTCTATCTTTGTGCGATATGCCTCCCAAGGAGTGTCGGGCATGTGGAAAGGTCAGACATCATGAGAGGTTCTGTAGGCATCTCTCTCACAAAGCCGGTAGGTAGGGACTAGGAATGATGGCGATATTTGGGGTTGTATCAGGTTTGGTACTAGGAGTGGGTAGTCGATGTTCAGCTACATGTGGAGGACGTGACAGAGACAGCGAGATTCAGCTGAGGGGTCAGTGGACAATGACTGGAGCAACACCGTAGGGAGGTCAGGCATCAGGCAGCCGTACTTCAGGCCAGGTGCACGCCGTGGAGCTGCCAGAGGCTGAGGAGGCTGTTGATCCGATGACGGTTAGAGGTACACCATAGGTGTTGCCATGATTTCCGTGTTTCCTTTTTGGCATGACCTGTAAAGGAATGTTCGTTTTGAGTGCACGTGATTCACATGATCTATGTGGACTGGCTAGATTCTAGTCAGTGGGATAGGCACAATATCAGGTGCATGTTATATTTAAATATATGTATGAGATGCATAGCATTATGGGCATCGAGGATGCGAGTTACTTGACATTCCTTGGGCATTGGGGCATAGAGGATGTGAATTACATGAGGTTCTAGGCACCGGGTTATTTTTCGAGACTCCATGGGATGCAGGACCTCGTAGAGGTGGACACCGATGCGATGCAAGATATGTTTGGTGTCGAGAATGACACAAGAGAACCAATGAGGAGTAGGGGTGACGATGCGTCACTAAAGGACTATGCGTCTAGAAAATAGTTCAGTGAACCTTTGTTTTTTTTGAGTTTTGTCCTGTTGCAATTGAGTTATGTGATTCCTATGGTGGGGAGCCCCTTAAGGAAATTTTCCAGAACCATTGTGACCAGTGAAGTCTGAGTTACTTCGATCAGGGTGGTATGTTTGGTGCCAAATATGGGGATCATTTGATAGCTCGGGGATGAGCTATATTAAGGTGGGGAGATTATAAGAACCCAGGTTTTAATAACAAGTCAAAATCACGACCCTGTTTGAATATTTTTTCTTCTCCCTGAGAAGAACTGGGAAAATCTGGATGTTTTGGAAATTTTCAGAATACACACCATGTACTCTAAAGTACATACCATGTATGGGTTAGGTGAGTATCGGCCATGGTCTCACCGAGTACATGTTGTTTGATGACAATGTAGGAATTTCTTACTACACGGTGTGTAGTTATAGACACTTTGTGTACCCTGGACCATGTGAAGGCCATACATGGCGTGTAGGCATGTTGACAGGGTAGAATATTTTTTGAAAATACACACTGTGTACGATTGGTACACGATGTGTAGAGGGGTTGTGTATGGGGATATAAATGCCATGTTGGGGATCTCAGAAAGTTAAATAGGTACACACCGTGTATCATAGGTACACACCGTGTATCCTCCCTTCTTCGTACCAGCTTGGTCAAGCCGTGTGCCATCCCGTGTGGAGTGCCCAAGTCATGTGGCTATCTCATCATAATTCAGACAATGGAAAGGGCCACTACATGGCGTGTAGTCATTAAATACCTGTTATGTACTTTTTTTTATTCTCTTAAATGAAAGGGTGTCACGTCCTATTTCAAAAAACAGCTTCTTCTTCCCCATCTTGAGAACATGTCCGTTCCAAAATTTCAAAGAACGTTTCCTACCCTAGAATCATCATATGACATCTGTTATTTGATTTTTATGTGGTTACGAGACCAAAACAGTGAGGCTAAACCCGCGCACCCCATATCTTTCATGTTTCCTTGCCTCACGTGTCGCAGTTTCCATATGAGAGGAATTGCAGGGATTTGACAGAAACATCGAACTATGAAGATCAGCTTTGAATTTGATATTGATATCGGATGTGCCTACATCAACGAGTCTCATGTAGGTGGTGCATACCTCTTTTAGTGTTTTTGTGGTCATTTGTGTGGCGCAACCTTCAGTGCATTTTCGGGTTTTTTTAGCGGGACCTAGTTTTATCTGATATTGGATATTAAATTGTTCATTAGACCTGTGGGATGATTTTGGGAAGGACCTTTACCTTTTTTTTCTTGAGCGGTTCTAGGCGAGGGGTGGTTGCTCAATTAGAGAATTTTGGCTAGGGAAATACAAAATGGTTATGATTGAACTATGATGTTTTATCTGATAATTTTAGTTTATTAATCCTTAAAATGAATTGTTAGAGGATCTCTAGACCTCAGTGTTGGTATGGGACAATACCTTACTAGTGTAATTCAACTATTTCATTTTCCTGCCTGTTTTAAGTTTTCCATTGTGATTATATATGTGACATGTGATATTGAATATGCTGGAACCATCAGGTTGTGTTAGGAATTACTTGGGTATTGTTGATTGATGTTGATCACAGGTTGGACTTCAGCCAGGTTATTTTGGGTGGTTCTAACAACAATATTGGGCATCATGGGAGTTATTTTGAGGTAGGATGACTGTCAGGTTGGGAATTTCCCAAATTACTAGGATGGGGAGACCATCAAACTTGTGTGGCATGGTCACAGGGACACGAGGTGTCACTGGTGTTGTGTATTAGGTACTATTTTGGTGATTACCGCTCACCCGAAAACTTTGAGTAGTGTCCACACAGAGAGACTCTCTGATAATGTGGTTTTGAAAACTCATGTGGGTAGAGGGCCCTGTTAGTTGCGGTTTTGGTACTATTGGCCAGTGCATGCTTTTCGTAGGAATCCACATGGAAGGTGAGGATCCTTCAAGCGACATAATTTAGGCTATTGGGTTAGGGGCAGAGGCTTGCCATTATTTAAGGGCAGATATCATTGTTCCTATGGATACATTATTTTGAGGGCAGAAATCCATATCCCTCTGACTATTTATTTTGATGGCAGACATCACATTCCCTCCGGTCACATATAGAGTACAAGCATTGTTGTTCCTTCGGGTTACTGTATCTCGGGTGTGCCTTTGGAACATCTGTACTTGGACCCGCAGTGTCAAGGCAACATGGTGCCCGATTACCTGATAGAGATTCTTGTGTTGGCTGAAGCAGGTGACACTCCATGGTGGCTACTTAACACTAGTAGAGTTTGTGTTTATTTGTGAATCATACTATTTACGGCTTTCCTTAAAAATGAATGCATGTTTAAACACTTATATTAGGTACGCACTGTTGGGTGGTATCCAACTGAGATTCATCTCACACCCTACACAGGCCCTTCTAGACGCATGACTACTTTATAGATTTACGTGCAGGAAATAGGACAGCTTTAGGAGCTAGGCTGCATTAGCTGTTTTAGGGATATGGTATGGACCTTGAGGTCTTTCCAAGCTAGAGTTTACTATATTTTTCATACTTTCCTGTATCAGCATGCTTGTTGATATATATAGTTGGTTATCCATTGGCACCCTTTATATTTAGATATATATGACCTTCTTTGGATGCATGTTTTTTCATTCAGTATTAGTTACAAGTGATCATCATGTAGTTGTGTTTAATTTCGTTGCAGTTGTTTATATTTATTGCTTCCGCTGTTTATTGATATTGAATGTGCTTCCGCTGTACAGGTCTTGTTCGAGTCTTCTGAGTCATTTATTCTGCTGTATCTTTATTATTATACGTGAACCAGTACCATTATTTTTTCCTCAGAGATGGTATAGCCTCCCCGCTATACCTATAAGTCCCTCGCTAGCAGTCGACGGCCTTTGTCGTTCGGGGAGGTGCCCCTAAGGTAGTAGCACCCGACCCGTTTAGCACTTTCGGGGTGGCGGTTCGGGTCCGGGTTGTTACAATATTCTTGTATAAATATGGTTTAGTCTCAAAGGTAATTTTTGGCCCCCAAATGGTACCTTTGAATTCTAATGGATGGAAACTATCGTTGGTTGGATCAAGGCCAACTCTTATGGTTTCTCAAGTGGTAATCTGAAGCCCTCTAGTTATGGGGATACTTTTAAGAATAACTGGGTTGAGGTTCTTGGATTCTTTTAGTGTTCATTCAATCTGTACACCTCAATTAAAGATGATGTGATGGGCATTATCATTATAGTGGAGAAAGAAAGGAAACATTTGATGAAAAACATCATAATTGATAGTGATTATACCATTATTGTGTGTATAATCAGGATGGGATATTCTCATTTGTTTGGGAGGCTCATCAATAGACGGATCGATTTTTTTAATTCTTTTTCATCCATGGTGCATATTATTAAGCACATATATAGGGAGGATAATGTGGTGGTAGATAGTCTTGAAAATAATGGTGTAAATGGAGTTTATTTCTTATGTTATGATCAATTACCTGATGATCTATTACTTTTTTGTTGCGGGATAATGGTAAATCTACCATTTTTAGGAATATGTAAGTCAGATTATTTTTTACTTTATAAATGAGCCTTAATTTTCTGGGAACAGTCTTGTTTTATGATTAAAAACCCTATATTTCTGAAAAAATTTATATATACATACATCTATAAATTTAATATTTTATTATTAAAACTGTTTTTTATATGTTTTTTATTTAATATAGCCATTCTAGTAGATCAAGAAGATCCAATTTATTGATTCCTATTCTCTAATTTTCTATTTATTGTCCCACTATAATATTTGGAATCATTATTCATTTATTTAACAACTAATGTGGAATTATACATTTATGAAAACAATATTTTTTATCTATATGAAGATTATTCCTTATATTATATGACATAATATTATAAATGGAATTTCATTAATAAAATATGAGGTCATTAAATTATTCCCAACTAATGAAATATCTCCCTTAAAATTTTAATTCACATAATAAATTGAAAAAAATGTGAGGGTATAACTCCTTCATCACTTCCTACATTTCCAATGTAACCTATTCATATTTATGGTTCCTCCATAGCATATAGAACAGGTGAATATTCTTCATACATAGAAATATGTCTCTATGGTCCAATATATTAACTGGATAGTCTTCATAAGATATATCATTTTACAATTATACCACCTATGATTTGAGTACATGTGAGGGATCTAGTACATATTTTCACGAGTGGCATACAAGGAATATATCATGTATTTGAAACATGGTTGGTTGAGGAGTGAGTTGATAGGAAATAGCTCCAGTACAATAAATATTATCAATGGGGAAAATATACCTCATACTTATATTTCCCTTATTCCCAAATCTCATGACTCTCCTCAATGTAGAGATTCTATGGAATTCATTATCTCCAATATCAAACACTAGGAAATTTCGATGATGGTATGAACATATCTCCTATCTACTTTGAGAAGTCATAATATGCTACTAAATTATATTCACAATTTCAACCATTTTATGTCCCAGTAAATTATGTTCACAAATACATATTATCATGAATGTTTTCTATTTCTCTTATATTAATATCATTAATATGGGGATATTTTTTATTCATAAGTGGAAACCATTATTATTAGATGTATTGACCAGAGGAAGATATTGTGTCTTTAAAACTTCTAAGTACAGAGATAATTCTATCAACTGGTATTCCAATTTTTGTGTATTCCACTTAGATTTCCCAATAGTTTTAGGGTGATATGTAATATGGATGTTCATATTAGTGTTTAAATAATGTTGGGGAATCTTTTTAAATATAGAGGTAAATTATGGACCTTAATTGTATAAAATTGATAATGGTACTCCATGAATCCTCACCAATCATATGATGTATATCCATGAATGTTTATTGATTTAGAATTCAAATCAAATTAAAAAAAAGAGGTCATCATTTGTAAGAAAATCTACAACACCCAAAATAGAATTATTTCTTCTGGAATTCTTCAAATTTCTAGTGAAAAGGTTCTTTAAATTGTTATCCTATTTACATACAGGTATGTGCAATGGTTTTATCATCCACTTATACATTTTCCTTTTAATTATTAACCTAATGACATACCATGTACTTTCATATGTAATCATCCACAAATGTTTCATATTGTTCCACTAGTAGTGATCTCAATGATCTCAACAAATCCTTTTGATCCTTAAGTGGATGGGGAAGAATGATTTATGTGCATCACTGAAAATATCCAACATTATATCAGTATTTCATGTCACATGATGTCCTAATAAAAATATTATGAATCCTTCCTCAATTATTTTTAACTTCTATGATTTCCCATTTATTCTCACCTCCACCTTCTTCTGAATGTAAACATCAACTCTTTGAGAATCCATTATCTTCTCTAAATCGATGATTGTGTAGACATTTGAGTAAGGGAGGATGATATTACTACATTTATGATTCTAATTTCCATCAATTACATGTCAGCTAATAATGTACCCTTCTAAATTATTATCATTGGTATTGTTGAAGGACACCTTCAACATGGAGAATATAACACCTAATTTTACATACTAGGAAGGTAGTTGATTGATCATATATATTTTTGGATATTCTCTAACCATATTCTATAGCACATTTTAATCTCCTTCTGTTTTAATATTTTTTGTCTCTTAAGAATATTTTATTTCTCCAACTTATACTCATATATATGATGTGGCGGAATTTTCAACGTGAAGATCATAGGTATTAACTCTAGGTAATAAATGGGATAGTTTTTTACATTAAAGTTCATCTTCCTATAGGCAGTGTCTATGAATGTTTCAATTTACAATAGTATATATCCTAATCTCTTCATTGATATAACATTGTATACCACATTGAGTTCCCCATACATGGAAAGTGTATGTACTGGTCCAGTGACAAGATTAATTATAATTATTTAAATAATTATTCACATTCACTGGAACATATTAATATTACTCACTTGTTGGTCACCATGTTCAGTGGGTTCTAAAATAACAATAATTTCAAAAAAATTCATCAATAATAACTACCTAGAACATGGAAAATATTAATTTCCATTATATATAATAGTCTGGTCCACTTCTCACATTCCTTTTCCTTTGAATGGGTTCATGATAAACCTTTTTATGGTGGTAAAATTCACTAATAATGACACATACTACAAACATAACTCATATTTACTATAAATTACATATAGTTTCTCCCTTCTTAATGCCTTTAACATAGTATTCAAATTTCCCTCATGGCCCCCCTTTCAGTTGGATTCTATCATAATAAATTCTAAAATGCCTACAAAAACGTTTTCCTAGAAATCTCTAAATAATATATTCATTAATTTTGTGAATATTTCAGGATTACTATTGACTCTAATTGAAATAACTGTGAAATCATAGATTCCATACCTCGATCAAAAATCAGTCTTGGGAATTTATTCCTTCATCACCTTTATTTGATGATATCTCGACTGAAGTTCCATGATTGAGAAAAACCTAGCACCACATCATTGATCAAGGTCATAATATTTATAGGGAAGGTGATACTTTTTATAATTATTTTTTAGAGCTCATGATAATCATTTGAAATGTGCATGAACCATTATTCTTCTTGATGAAGTGGATCCGTTCACCCCATTATGAAGAACTCAGAAATACGGTACCATTATCCTGATTCTATTGTAATTTCTTCTTCAGTTCAACCAATTCATTGGTTTATATCCCATAAGGATTCATTAATATGGGTTGATATCTTGATATAAGTTTAACTGATAACTCAACATCTCTATTTGGAGTAATATCAATCAATTCTTTGGGGAATACGTTAGTGTAGTCCCTCATAAAGGATATGACATGATGAATGATTCCTTACATTTTCAAAATCATTTTATTTGGATATTATTTTCTCACAATGAAATGGATACCATGATTGAGAAGAAGATCCAAAATGATATCCATCAACCTCCATACATTTTAACTAAATCAGAGTATAAATCATGATGAGAAGAGATATATCCATAACAATAAAGTTAATGTTGTATTTATATTAATATAGGTAATCTATCAACAATATTTCATCAAACTCCACTAAAATTAGTTAGAAGATATTTTTTTTGGGTGTTTCAATCCACAAACAGTTTCCAAGGTGGTGTTATATACTATGGATGAAACATTTTACCCATTAATTTTTGTTGGACAAATCAACCTCCATAATTTGATAGGTTGTATTAATAGTTCTATAAAACCATTATTATATAATAGAATGTGTAGAACCAAAATATAAAATTACAATTTACAATATTCAATTAATAACCACTGTAGATATCACTACATCATTACCATGATACACATAATTAATATTAATATAAACTTCCATTTGATGATTCCTTGGAGGTTATCATCATTGATTGTCTCTAATGAGCCTTAGCATAGGGAATGTTCTTTAATAGTTCCTATATTCCTTTTAGTTTAATAAATTTAATACAGGATGAGTACTCATATTAATATTAAATTATTATTCATAATTTGTGGCCTTCTTCGTATCCGTTCAACAATTATTATCCATATTACCCTATTTATTAACATTTTAAACATCACATTCTTCCCTTCAGATACCTAATAGGATGATTCTTACCACATATTTAACACATAGGATGCCCGGTTTCTATATCTCCATGGGATTTATATTCCTATCCAAGAAATGTTAAACTCTATTTTCTACCTTCATATCTATATTCTCACATGAAAATATAGAGTCATCAATCCCCGTCTCACCATTAAGAGATCATGAGAAAATCTACTCATAGATTTCAATGTCTTGAATCACAAACATCTTCATTCACAAAATGTTAATAAACTACAAGATGATCAACCATGATTTCAATGTTCATGAACAATATAGAGTTGTATGTTGTGATCCTAACGGTTTTTCCCTTTTATACCCCAATAGATTCTTTTTTCTATTTCATTATTATGACAAAATCTATATCTATATTATGATAGAGTGTTCAGAAAAAATATATCTAAAAAATATTCCATTAATCTTTCCCATTAACTGGAATAAATTTAATCTTTAAGCATTATGTTTATAATAATCATCCATCCCTGATCATATTCTCCATCAAAACAATAGACTATTATTATGATCATCTCTTCTTATTAACATTAGAGGATAAATAAAATCTTATCAATGGAGTAAACCCATTGTCCCATATTGAAGGCCTCAAAAGATCCACTAAATTTTATAGGCCTTTATCACAGAATGTATTCGACCACAATTTAATCATTTTATAGTCAAGTATGGAGTTTCACTCAATTAATGTTATTATTCATAACTTGATATAGTTGAGCTCTTATTATTATAATATTATGAGCTCTTGTTATCATCACATTTGGAATCTCACTAGGGAAATCATTGCATTTCTTATGGGATTGATTTTCAGAATGGGTTATACTATTAACCATCATTACGAAAAAAACTAAATCAAATTATAGGGGCCTGAATAGTTACCAAATGATAAAATAAAATGGAAACTATTAACATAGAAGTTTAAACATATAAATAATAATTATACCACAACTTATGTTCCATTGGATTTAATCTATGTTATTCAAGATAAAAAAAATATCTATAGAGTTATTAATAATGTATTCTTGTCAAAATCCCCAATAAATAACTAGTTAATCCTCTTATACCAATAACAGAGACCAAATAATTTTATACATATTGTTACATTTCGTTATCAATAATTACCCATGAAATACAATCTATGAATCAAAAAACATAGTGCCTAGGAATAATAGGTTTAAATTTATAAATCATGAAAATAGAATGAATCATCATTTTATTAGTATACATAATGATCTCTTAACTCCCTTTGAGATTATAATACTATATAGGATAACCTAGTGAATACATTAAGTGTGAGATAAAATGACTAGTAAGGGAATAAACATGGAAATGAAACATGTCACATGACTACGAGATTCCCTCGTTATCACCCCTCTTCTCTCTAGCTTGGAATGGATTTGAATCATCTCTCAGCACTCCATTTGGGAGTTATCATGATGGCAGGTATCAATGGAGGCTTTGAGGGTGGAATCAATTATCTCGGTACTTCCCACCTTTTCCATCTTGTTCTCACTCATCCCTTCTAATCATGTAGTTCTTCTTTGGAGGAGCTCTATTTTTAGCAGTCGACAATCCAGCCCTGTCCGAGGGTCGGCGCTAGGGTGTTTTAGTTGGGAGTATGTGTGGTTGTTTGATTTGGTCTCTGGGTAGGATCATGGTGTCAAATATGGGATATGTCTCTAGTTTGTGTCATGGTCTTGTCTGAGGTGGTGTTCCGGCAATCAACATCACAGTGTTTGTTTTCTTTTGTCTTTGATTTTTTGAACATGTGATTTTGGTTGATTGGTTGTCTTTTCAGGTTGTGATCTGTGGTGGGTTCACATTTCAATTTTCTCTCATGGCATCATCAGTTGCGGAAGCGTTGTGGATGTGATGTTATGAGAACCCCCGGACATCAGTGAGGTTTTGAACTACTTTGGTATGTGTTTTTTGATTTGGAAAAACATTCTTTGATTGTGTCTAGTGTGAAGGTGTGTATTGGTTTTGGTTTTTCATGAATTATACAGTACTGTGTAGGATTTGTGTTGAAATTTTGATGATCTTGAAGTGGTTTTTTTAATTTGGTTATATGGACACATTGAAATCGGAAGGCATGTCAGCAATGATGAAAGCAACTGGTGTTTTTTTTCATATTGTGAAATGTTGGACTATTTGTGTGGTTGAATAATTTCTAAAGGTGGGAAGGCCATGGAACCTAACATGACTACATGGAACGAGGTCTATTTAAGGATCCAGGGGTGGCGGTCCATCTTTTTAGTGCTTTCCAGATTTGGTTTTTGATAGGGTATAACATTAGCCATCGGATCAAGCATGTTCTTTGACATATGACACTTTCTTTCCAAATAGCATTACAATGGTGGATTGCTTCATCATTACCAAATACTAGGGAGAAGAAGCTTCATGTTTCATTATGGTCTTACACTTTTACCTTCGGGTTTGATTTGTTCTATTTCCATGAAGTCTATATGGGTTTCCCCCTTCATCCGATAAAAGTGGAAATTATCATATAATAAAAGAAATTGAAGGCATTCAGCCTGTTGGATGGATAGAATAAACATATGGAGATGTAAAATATACATCATTGAATTATATTATCATGAGAATATAAAAATTTGGAAGCATCATATTTAATGACATAGATATGATTCCATGGTTAACTTCCAAAGACTACATCACATGGTAGACAAAGTTCCATTATAGTTTAGGTGTACTCCACAATCCCATACATAATATCTCATGAGACAAAATTATTACTCAATAAATTTTTCAAATATTTGAGGAAATCATCATTAAATATATATTCATATGTGTTTCACCTAAAAAATTATTTTTAATAAACATAGAAATTACCCATTGAATGAAATGGGCTTCTTAACCATGTCATATAACATAACCAAAGGGTGTATTATAATGATATTCCTGAAATAAGAGGATAAATAATTATTGGATATTTCTAATGTAAATAAAAGAATACATAATTAATAATGACCTCAAAATAAATTGAAATTGTTTAAAAGAGTGGTTTGGAAACATTATAAATATGTCAGTTTGGTCTAACTTTACGGAAATGAATGTAGAAAATTTATAGAGGAAATTTTATAAATATTCCCTCAAAAACATAAATGAGATACTTATTTAAAAATAAAATTTGATTTATTTTTGAAAAATATTAGATTCATATGTTTTTTTATGTATTGAACCTAAAAATGGTTAATAAATAGAGAAGTTCAATTTAAATCGAGTTTTCCTATGAAGATGAATTTAGAAGGGATATTTTTCATACATGTAATTCACCATCAATGAAAGAATAATTTATATATTTAAATTGAAGTGTATAATATAAAAATAATTTAATATAATTATATTTTGATATGGAATAAATAACCTTATTCAATGAATGATAAAGTGTTACCCAAATGAAATATGGAGGTTTGAGTACATCCCTTATTATATGTTCAAATGTGTTCATTACTTTCATGTAATCATAGGGATTATCAAATTATAATATTTAATCAGATAGTTAATAAAATTTTTAATAAAATTTTTATAATAAATTTATTCAGTTCATTTATGGAAATTTCTATGATTCTTAAAGTGTAATTTCACCATTTTGGGAAAATTTATTTCATAGTTTCATGTTTAGTGAACTTTTGTATATTTATGTTTGTTATCATTAAATGGGAAAATTACACCATAATTGAAATAATCAATTATTAATGCTAATAATTTTTTTATAAAATTCAATTTATCATTTTGATTTCTGGTATGAGAATGATTCATTTTATAAAATGTTTTTTCTAATGGTTTAGTTTATTTAGGTTGGTTTATCCAAAAATCCCAAACAAGTTTCATTTTATTTAATATTATTTATATATATTAATTTCTAATCATGAAATAAGTTATAATATAAAAATTAAAATCATATTTAGCATCAATAATACGTTTATAAAAAGATTTTTAGCTGATAATAGAAAACAAAAAATCATTATCCATGGAGAGAGTTAACAACAATAATTTAGACACTGGTTTCGTTTTTTGAATAAGGGGATATGAGAAAATGGTTTCACAAATGATGTTACATTATAAATATAATGTTAAATTTTATATATTATACTAGAGTACTTATTCTATTATATATGAAGTAGTTTAGGATATGGTAGAAGAATGAAAGAAATTAAGTGGGGGGGGGGGGTTTGAGAAAGTTACCACTTGAATATCAACTCTTAGAAGGTTCCCTTGAGAAACATGGAGGTTTTATTTTGGTGACACCATATGAACATGGAATAAGTATAGTGGATAGAAGTGTGTTTGATAGATATTTTACGATCTTTATGGCATAAAAGGTGTGAGGAAAATTGGTAGTGAGGGGTGGTTTTTATTAGGGGAGGAGGGGTGTTTTTAAAAACTATATTCATTAGATTATAATTTTATATAAATACTATCAAAAATATTTTTTATTGTGACTATATAAAGTAAATATTGATTTTTTGTTTGACCTTTTAGGTTATTTCATCATCCATGATTTAAAAAACTAATGTCTTGGGCTAATAATTTTAAATACTTAAAATTTCTGTATTTCATTACTCAAAATTTTCCACCATTTTATAAATATAGAAAATTCACCCTGACCCTTTTCCAACATGTATTTTTAAAAAATTTAAATGATTTTATGAAAATAATTTAAAAAATATGAAAAGATATTTTTTTTATAAAAGTAATTTTTATAAATAAAAATATGGACATTAATAATATAATCTGTTTAATTTACCTTGGTAAAACAATTTATGGTCACATAAAATTATCTTACAATTATAATAAAATATAATATTAATTTTGGAATCAATTTTATAAAAATAAAATTCTCATTTTAGATAATTCAATTTTTTATAAAATTGTAAATAAAATAGATACGTTTTACTAAAATAAAAATATAAAATTTATCCTTATTAAAACACTTATTTACATGAACCATGTTATAAATATATTATATTTTAATTTATAAAGACACCTAAATATTATTTTACATTTCCAATAGTGATTTTACTATTATAGATGCATGATTTGTATTCTTAATAATGAAATTAGTATTCCAATGGTGATGTAATTATTCTGAAGGTAGGACGATTATTCTAATAGTCATATTGATAACCATCATATGTGATCAATAATTAATATAAATAAAAATTATTTAATTCATTCATCGTTCAATTATATTTTATATAATTTTTATATATACATTCATATTCAAGGCCAATATTGTATTATAAACATTATATTTTATTTCTGCATCATTGTTTGTGGGTTTGTTCATTCTGGTTGATTGATTTTATCCAAATCATTCTATTCAAATTTTGTTACTTAATATTTATTTTTCCACAATAATATTTAGATATATTATTTGTTTTTATTCTCAATAATGTATCACTGTTCATTTATGAGAATAATGTTTTTTTCTTTTCTCTATATGATATGTGTACTTTATACTATGTGAAATAATTACTAGAAGATAAATTTCATTGATAAAACTCTAGATCGGTATAATAAATGGTTAATTAATCTTGTGAATGTGGTAATTGATACAATTAAGGTATTTTAATCAGCCTCTAATCAAATATATTGGGCTATAATGAGGATCTAGACCCCACTGAATGTATTCAAACTTTTTGGGTGTAGGATTTAGGCTCTTTATAACTAATGATTGGATGGGTTAGTATGTCAAACTAAGTTTCAATACCCATAATGCTTTCATGTTTTATGATGCCACACAGAGGCCCTTTTCTTCTATAGTTTTCATGGTTTATGTTGTTAGACTAAGTATATATGCTGATGATGATGGAATGATATGGGATGTCAAAATGAGGCTTTATGCTCCCAATATATGAACCTAATGTGGTATCATGCACAGATTCTCTAAAAATGGATAAATTTAATTGATTATTGAATTATCCTTTGATAATAAAATCATCTTACCCCTTTATTATATTTCATTGGCTCCCATCATGGCCAAAGAATGTTTCTTTAGAGGGATTGCATGATGTAACATAGTGGAAAAAAATTAAATGATAATTTTTTAAATATGAAATACTAATCTTCATTATCTTATTTATTTAATTATTAAATATCGATTATATTCATAAACTATTATACAAACTGGTTTTTCATTAGACATCATTGGTTGTGTCCTAATGTGTTTTTATAACACTATTCATGGGATTCCATTTCACATGGGTCCCCGATAAGAAAAGATATATCTATTGTAGGATTAGGTTTGGGCTGAGGCACATGATGAGTTACTCATGTGGGAATGAGATAACATATTTTTTTTTTCAGAGGATAGTATGGTTTTGGTTTAGTGATTCTATAGAGAATTTTTTAGTATATATTATTTCATTATGTTATGTAAATAGACTTGTAGGATTTAGTTTTTATGTATTACATGAACATTCAAGACTTTATTTCATTTCATTTTATTTCAGAATGTTCTGGTTTTAGTTTAATTATTCATCTCATATAATTTTATTTGTATGATGTTTGGTAATTTACTTCTTTCTTTTCACTCATATATAGGTATATAGTGACGTCAGAGTTCCACTTCATACACTTGTTTCTAGATGAAAATCTCTGGTATATGGGGTGGTGTGTTTGAGGTCATGTGGAGAATGGGCTTGGGGAACCCATTTATCAGAATCAATGATGTGATGCTAAAAAGTGGTACATGTGCTGTTTACCTACCAATTATTTTACTCTTTGGTGTTTGGTATATTATATTTATAGTACTTTTTTGAATCATGAAATATAGAATATTCTAGTGTGTCACAGATACTTGTTCTGGTATTAAATCTAATTTATATGGGTCTATAATTGATGTTTTTTATTTCTGATGTTAAGGGTTATATTATTTTTTATTTGAGATATGCACATGTTGTTTGGATTTGCTGACTGATGATGATTTTTTTTCTAATCATTTTGGGAAGATAACATTAATAACGTTCTTAAACTTGGCCTTTAAAATAATGATTCATGTCAAGAATCATATTATGCAAGTAGGATAAACATATTATAGTACTTCTAGTGTGAGATTTTATGGGTTCTTTTTGGGTAGTTTTTGTGGATCTTTGGCGATACACTCAACGATGAGTCCACATTCTTGGTCAACATGAATGGTTGGTTCCATGACCTGGGTGGGTCTGTATGGTATGAGTATATGAACATTAATCCCATTTCAGGCAGTTTTTTATGAGATTTGATATGTTTTTCGGTCTTCAAGGGAGTGGTATAATGCAAAGATTCTCAAAGTGGATGGGCACCCAATTTCTTGGAATTTGGTTTTATTAATACAACATATAGGTTTGAGATCCTAAATATAGTGTTTTTACATTGTGATGTTGTTTTAGGATGAGAATGGTTCATGTCATTCCACCATGAGTTGTGTCCTTTTATGATATGACATATATTGTGGGTGATTAGACCTAGTTACCTTCATTGTGGGACTCCTTTTTGGGTGGTTATAGTCTTGTGGATTTTTTAAATGACCAAATATATAGTTTTTATGTGTTCTAAGTTACCGTTGGTGTCTGGGGGAAAATGAGTAAGTTATTCTTATTATTATTCTTTTTCATAAATAATTTATTCTTATAATAGGTTTATGAATATGGGTTTCTATTGATTTTGATAAAGAGATCACGAGTTCTTTTGTTAGCATTGTGGTTGATTTCTATTGAGATAATCATATTTGGGTGCCTTGTTTGGTGGATGGTTTTGTTGGCAGACTAGGCCTACTAGATATGAACTAGATCAGAAGTATATTATGGGATTAGGTGTGGATAATATAGGTGAGATGAACCTAGAAAGTTTGGATTCAGAGACACCTGACAGTTTCTAGTTTCGATGGGGTTGAAAGTACTAGGGGTGTTGATGCTTTGGTCACACATGTGGTTTCTATGAGCATGATGGGTTAGGTGTCTGACCCTACTAGCTCTGGATGCATCTCCATTAACATAATGAGAGGGTATATTTTTTTTGTAATTCTAATTATGTTTGAGTTATAAGTCATTGATTACCTGGTCATTGATAATTACTTTATTTTTGTTTTATAAAACACCATGGATGATATACATCTAATGGGATATGAATGTGGGTTAGTCATGGATATTAGATAAGGATTATAATATGAGCTTTCATAAATCTTAACTCATTAGAGTTGGAATAATGTACTTTGGTGGGTTCACACAATTGTGTGAGTAATGGTTAAGTGTTAATGGAATCATGGGTGCATGAACGGGTGGTGATGCACTATGTCATTTGGTTTCTTTATTATATGTCATGAGAAAATACACCTGAGGTGCTTGAGTGGAATAGGTTTCCTTGTGTAGGTTGAGAACTAATGTGAATGTAATGATACTATGGTGGTAATGGAGTCATGGGACATATGGATAGTTTTTTATGTTCGTACTGTTAGAGTTTTCATTGGAAATCTATGAGTGGTGGTTGAATTATTCAAGGAAATATAAACATACAATTATCTAGTCAAGATCATGCCCATTATGGTGACACAATCTTAAGTATTTCAAGATAGAAATTAATATATACCAAGACAAATAAATTCAATTTCTAGTTTTATTAATAGTCATCATGGAGTCATACTCATGGAGAATTTTAGTATTAGGCATATGTATGTAAGTGTATCATCAACCATCTGTGAGTGAGGTCCTTATAATGGATTGGATGTGGGTGAATACCATGGGTGTCATTATCAGTTGTTGGGAAAGTTTAATGGTTGATTTTTTCTTAGTGTTCCTTGTGATAGAAATGTATCCACATTTGATTGTTAGTTTATAAGTAGATTTTATGTTCAGTTATGTAGATGTGGATGTTTAGTTGAGTTGGTTATGATTCCCTCCACTAGTGGGGGTGAGTTATTAATCGTATAGGTGAAAACATTGTGCTGGAAGGGTTGTAGGTGTGTCCAATGGTGATGGATCAGTGATGGTGTCACCATGATGCTGTAGGGAAATATTTAAGGAATAAATTTAGATTCTGTAAGGATAAAAAATTAGAAAATATTTTTGGTTGATGATCGAGTAGAGTGTGGCCTAGATCTTTGAGTTGTCATGAAAATATATATGTGGTTCCAGTGTTGGAGATGAGTTGATTTTTATTGTAGGAATGGACTATAGTATTTAGTTATTTGAGTATTTGATTGTGGAACCACACTAGGGGTCGGGTGATGACTCCATTGGGTGAGTTTGGGTGATTTTCGAATGCCATATGTGAGAAGGAATTGTTAACATGTTGGATGGAAACTGGCTAACAGATAATGTCGGGGTCATTGGGGGTGATTTAGTTTAGGATATTCAGACTGGGGTTAGTGCACAGTGTGGCTGAAAAAGGATTAAATATCTGTATGGTGTGTATTACTTGGAAGGACAAGTGATTTTCCTGTATGAATTGGGATTTTTATGAAAACCCATTTTCCCCTATTTATGCTTGGTTTGTAGATGCACACCCACTCTATATAGTATTGTTGATGACGATTGGTTCCAATTATGATTGGTGGTCATGTGAGTGTTCTGGTGTTGTGAGTTGAAAACCATGCAACGTTCTACGAGGGATATTGGGTTTGGGTCTAGTTGGGATTTCATGATGGAAGTGGTGTTATGTATCAGAAGTTTGTAGTCATAACATAAAGCTTATAATGGGAATAATCATAGATCTATGAATGTATTGGTGTGGTTTTATCATTTTATGAGATTATGTGAGAACCATTATGTAGTTTAGGTTTTGGAAATGGCCTCTAGAATGGTTTTTTAACCAGTTGGGGTTCTTGTTTTTAGAGGTTGGTCCATGGAAGTGTTTCAGGATATCAGCATATAAATGAGGCTCTTGGATAGAAACTAGTGACCAATTTTGGATAGTTGGTGTATATGGATGATCCCAAAATAAACTCAATGGGAATAACTATTATGGTGGGGAATTTATAAGAAAATGCATTCCGATGGATCTAAAAATATGAAGTCTTTTTTATTAATTACTAGATGAGATGAATCTTAAATTAAAATTTGAAATTAGATTAAAAGGGTTGAAAATATTCAAAGAGTTGTTTTGAGTCAAGGAATGAATCTTTGAAGCTAGCATGGGTTATTGGATTAGATTATGAGGCATCATGTACTGTTTTGAGGGTATTGTATTTCATTGGAATGTGTTTTATGGTTTAGTGGGTATGGTTTAGGGGAAATTCTGTGACAACTAGATGATAAAAATTTTTATATCATTTTGAACTATGATTAGTTCAGTTTCTTGGTTATATCATAGTTTTGGGTAAATCATTCATGGAAAAAAGTAAAATCATGTGAGGTACAGGAGGGATAGGTGCATGGAACACATGATGTCTGGGGATTCAGAAAAACTATCTACCTTACTTTATAAGTGACGTAATAATGATAAAATGTTTGGAACATGGTTTTTTAAATTATATAGCCTAACCATGGATGGAAAGGTTGTTGGGAAATATAGGTGTGGAAATATGGGGAATGTTTTGGATAGTCGTGGGGCCAAACCATTTGAATGGTTTTTCCATGGATAGATCCAACCATATGGTTGGCACACAGTTTTAATAACCATGTTTCCAAACTCTATGACTGCTCAAATTTCATTAAAAATGGGAAAATGACCAAAATTCCCCCTTTTGTTTTTATACACTCTACTCATTTTATCATCTATTAGATTCCAACATTCTTATGTGTTTCCCAACCTCATCCCCGTCATCACTCATTTGATTTCATGGGTGTCTCTATGGTATTTCTATGGGGTTTTGTGTTTAGATCCATCATCTAGTGGATTTCCATTCTTCTTCCTCACCCTCCTATATGAATACGGGGATCTCAAATTTATGTATTATTTAAGATTCAATTGGACCACGGTGGAATCATTTATTTCTCAAGGGGGTTTTGGGTGGTTGGGCAGAAGTGATCCTGAGGTAGATTCTACTCGTCATTTAGTGGTGTTTCATTGTATTATAAATTCATATGTAATATTCATTGGTTTTTTCAAATTATATAATTTTATAAAGCATTCAATTAGTATCAAATCCTATTTATTTTCATAGTTATGTTTTTCTAGTATGTTTCATACCTTTGATAGAATTTTCATGGGGTTTTGATAAGTGTTTATCATCCTGGTTTGTTTCCATCATTATGTTTCATTGGGGTTCAGCTGCAAAATTATTTATATTTGTTATCATTAATTATTGTTTTGATATCAATACAACAGTAGAGCCTTGGTGGTGATGATAATATCTTTTTTATTCCAATAGGATTATATGATTATTTTCCCGGCCTCTACAATTCCACTAAGCTTCTGAAATGATATAAAAAGATTAGTTGGTTATGATGATCATTGTCGATATTTAAACATAATCATGTCATTTTATTTTCATATGTATGTTATATGTTTTTTAAAGTCCAGGATTTATTTCATTATTGGAATAATTTATCTGTTTTTTGGATTGGGATAAATATTTTAAATATTCATTGGATTCTATTGGATCCCTGGGTGTTTATAAGGCAGAACATATAATCTATCATAGGGTACTCCATTCCATGAAAATGGTAAAGTATATTTTAACGGGGTTAATTTGGAATGAATTTATTTTTTAGTATTTCTGAAAATTATTATGAGGCTTATGAAATGGTATAAAATGTGTGGATTGGGTTTTGACCTGGTTTTATGATAATTATTTTGAAAAAATTGTATTGTTCCTTATTTAGTTAAACTAGTTTGTTGAATCATTAATTTTTTTAATATAAAATGAAGAATTTTTACATTATTGTGATTTCAAATAAAGACCCATGTTATAAAGACTCTATTTAATGTGATTCAAGAGAATAGATGGTCTAAGTGATTTGTGTCATGATAAATTAAAGTGTTAAATATATTCTTGTATTTAATTTATAAATATCATAATGGTGTAAAGAAGCCTGAGCTTGTGGAAAGTGGTATTTGTGGATTACTAGACAGATCAATACACAAAGGGTCAGGCTAGACTGATGGTTTAGGGCCCATCAACTCATTAAATTTTTAGGATGTTTGAATGAGGCTCTATGATCTTGAATTCCTCATTGTTTTTTGATGTCAGAGTGAGGATCTATGATTTTATATTTTTCATGGAATATCATAACTGACAGAGGCATTATTCTTCTAATGTTTTAAGGGTTTATGATGTTTATGTTAGGCCATACATTCATAATGTTGGAAATAATTATTATGTCAAACTATGTCTCCATTCTCCAAAAGTATGGACATGTTATGGTTACATAAATTGATGATCCAAGGTACACAGTTGAATTGAATTGATTAGTGAATTTTCCATTATGAATAAAATAACTTGACCACATTATGTTATTGATTTGAAACCCATCATGGGTATAGTTATTTAGGTCAGTTGTATTTCATGATAGAACATAAATTATATAATTATTAATTAATAATTTTTTATATCTTAATCATGAATCTTTTATTTACCTATTTATTTATTATACATTGATTATCCAAATACTATATTTTGTAGACTATTTCAAATTTATATATCATTGGTTGTGTCCTAATGAGTTTTAATGACACTTTAAATGGGTTACCATTGCACATGGGTACTTGAGAAGGTCTAAAACTTCAAGTGAGGTATATGTTTGGGATGAGGCCCCTGGTCAATTACACATGGTTGAGTAGGATTTATGGATGGTTTTAGTTGACTGGATGGGTATGTATTGGTGATACTATTGAGAAATTATTTATTTTCTCTTATTTCATTATTATATGTAACATTCCCTATAGTAGGTTGTTTGTATGCATGACATGACCATTAAATCCTTAATTATGTTTCATTTTATTATAACATATTATAGTTTAAGTTTATTTATTCTTTCAACATACTCTAATGTGTATGTTATTCGGTAATGTAATTGTACATGTGAACTATGATATGGGTTTATATTCTAATTGTAATTCCACTTTAGTCCCATGCTTCTTGATGGCATCCCTTATAGTATAAGGAGGTGCATATGAGATTCTGTGTTGAAGTAGATTGGTAAACTAGTTATGTGGATCCTATTCTAGGATACTAGAATATATATATTTGTCTGTGTGTGATATTTATAACATTGTTTTAAAAATGGAGTCATTATATAGAATATACATTGTTTAATTATAATTTCTTATGATATATAATTATGTCACTCATGTGTACGGTAAACTATAACCTTCTGAGGCATTGTGATTCATATTTCACTAACACTTTACATGGATAACTATAAAGATAGAGTGAATGATTATATGTGATATAATTACATAATTACGATTTTAATGAAATATTTTTTTGAAGTTATTATATATATCTTTTTATTTCAAATATTTTTAGTTAATGAATGATGATAGTGTCGCTCATGTACATGTAGACTACTCCCTTCATAAAACATTGAAACTCTCTTATAATTCCCACACTAAATGGATAATATATATAAGTGTATATAAAGAAATAACATATTTTTATCATATTATTTTCATTCTACAAATATACAATATTAATTACCTAATTTCCAAATTGATAATTGGATAACAGAAATGTTAGTCATGTGTATCAATGACCAACCATCTCCAGGACTATAACGTACACCATTTTTAATAACCATCTATTTTTATTGAATTTAAATTTTAAATTGATGTAAAAATATTATAATCATCACATTATTATTATTATGGATATTATGGAACTATATAATATGTCAATGAATTACATGATTCGTGACAAAACACACACAAGAAAGCATGGTAATTGACACCCAAAAGAATTATAATAATTAACTACTATTAAATAACATGTTATAAGATGTTATAAAATGATCATATAAGATATTATAAATATAAATATGATTATATTATATGTTAATAAATTTTTTTATCCAATATATTGGTGGTTACATATAAATAATGAAAAAAAACATCAGGTAATTGATTTCATCTCAATTTCCTTTTCTTGAGGCATATTGTAATGTTATTAAGCTAATTTCATTTATATGGTGTATATAATATACCGTTCACATGTGATGTCATGATCAAATAACAACCGATGGTATTTAATATTTCAATTTTATTCACTTCATCCACGGGAATTGGATTTGAAAATTACAATGCTATAAAAAATTTCATAACTCAATTTCTTTTCATTGCATTAAATAACTTCATCAATGTCATTTTTATTATAATATTATCAGCATATAGAATTTTTATTATATTATGTTTAATTTCAAATTTTATTATGTTTATTTATTGTTTATACACATAATTTATTTTTTTATTAATTCTCACTTCAACATTATGATCATTGTAAGGGTTTAGTTAACAATCAAATTCAGATCATGATTTTCTATTTTTTTAATTCCAAATGATGGATATTATTTAATAAAATTATATATATATATAATTATTTTATATTAAAATTTCTATTTATGATATTTTCAATTAATTTTATCATTTATCCAATAATTAGATATTAAAATAATTGATAACTTTTTTATGATAATATAACATCATTTCTACATTCAATTTCAAATATGATTTCTTCCAAAACCAAGATTTCATAAAAAATCAAATTTTTTATACTTTTAAAAATTATGTTTTATAATTTATTATTATTTAAAAAAATAATGTAATTTTTCATTATTTTCAAAATACAACACATCATTACACTTTTATAGTGTAATAAAATAATATTCTTTTAATGTTGTAAAACATCTATGGAATTACATACTAATATTACCATCAATTTAATGAATATTCCATTTCAAAATTAAAAGGTTATTTTTAAAGAAAATTTATTTTTGGGTATTTTTGAAATTCATAGTTTTTAATGTTTATTTTCAATGGAAAGGATTTGAAAACTGTTTCACTTTTTAAATAGTGATTCTTAAAATGAAATTGATATTTCCCCGGAATAATTTAAAAGATATTATTCACGGTATTTATATTAATAAATTATAAAAATAATTTATTTAAAATATAATACCCAAGGTATTTGTTTTATTAATACCATCATTACTCTTCCATTTGATGGTTTCAAATTATTTTTACCCATTATTATATTGAAATTCACTCACATTGTCAATTTTTGTATTAATTAACTTCACCCATTAAATATCCACATTCTTGTGATATTTGGACAATTAATTTTCCAAACATACCCAAATTATTTATCATGGATAAGTTAATTTGTTAAATCATATATCATTTCTACTTGTGGGTTTATACATTGAACGTTATTTAACAATCTAAGAAATATTGATTAATATTAATTCTTTAATCAATACGAATATTTTATGATAAGGCACATTATTCATGATTTAATTTGATTATTTGATAAATGAGGAATTAGTTGGACCTGTATTGATAGGTGGTCCCTGGTATTATATTTCCCCTAAAAGCATCAGTGTGTCTCATGAATCAAATAAGTATGCTATAATTTCTCATGTTTCTACAAGTATTTGAAAATATCATGTAAATTTTATCATAATAGTGGTATCATGAAGCCCGAGGTCATGGTGTCCATTAAATCATGAATTGAATTCATTATCAATATAATTATTATTACCCATCATATTTTTCTAATTATATTATGTTTGTATGTATTTCATCCATTATTTACTCATTAATGGGCATGTGACTTCAGTTATTTACCATAACATATTGCTTATGTCTTATCATATTATCTATGATATTTTCACTTTGATATTATCTCGAGATGAATTTCATTTTCTAGTTTATGGATTATATATAATGCGTAAAATAATTTTATCCACCACACATATTTTCCAATATATAATTAGGATATTAATGTTATTAACTAATTTTAATGTTTGTTTAGTTTTTTACCTTTCCATGTGGATTATTTATATAAATCATGATAGATACAACCAAAAATAACCCTGAAAGATCATTTGATATCACCATTTTTTTATCCTTTACATAGTATTTAATTAAGTGTACTATTAACAATATATAGGGATATTTTATATTAAATAACATTCAGCTCGAAAAAATATATTGAAATTTGTATTTTAATGTGTAATTTGGGACTCGATTATGTATATAGTTTACCAATACAACTACACTATTTGGTCCTATAATATATGACTGTCTATAAATTATATCAATTTAATATAGTAGAAATATTTTTTTGGGATTCTTTGGTCGAGGTCTCTACAGTTGAGAGAGAGATATATATTTTCAGTTTTATATAAATGATTACCGGGAAGAATATTAAAATATCAGTTGGATATGTAATTTTAAGAGTATTAGAAATCCTTCTTAGTTTTAACCATCATTCATATTGAGTGAATTTAGGTTATTTGGTATATATGGTTATTTTTTTGAATGGTCAAAGTTTATCATTTTGTTTTAGTATCTAAATTAGAGATTAATATATTTATAATAATATTTGGTAGTATCATAATTTTTTCTAACCATTTAGATTTTAATAAATATATGAGGAATATATTTTTATATTTTTAGGGGATTTATTATATGTAAAATATTAATTTTATTTATTTAGGAATAAATAATTTTCATAGTATATTCACTCATTATAGTAAAAGGTGAAGTAGAATGTGATTGATGTAAACCCAAATGATAAAATTATACATATTAAATAAAAATATATCCACATGGTGTATAATCATGGGATATATATATTAACAGTAAATTAATAACTCAAATCATTAAGAATAATATTGAAACAAAAAAATTATACATCCCACTAATGACGAATGATATCTATCCCACACCATTATTATTTATTATTTTCTTTCATGGTCATAATTTTACATCCCACTAATGTTCTCTCACTTGTAATCATAGTTATGTGTCATTCTTGATGACCTTCCTACTTCCTCATCCATGTTTTAAGAGAATAATTTATTAACAAATTTCATGATGTGGGTTTTCCAAAAAAGAATTATCAGATATCAAACTATTTATAAGTCTAAATTGTAATTGGGAAATTAACTTAAAGGGTAAATTTTTCAACCGTATATTTTTATGAAACAATATTTTTGATAGTGTATACAACACACTACAAAGAGATTTATTGAACGAAGATATATTATAAAAATATTTTTATTTAAACATGAAGTTTATAACCAAGATATAATAATTTACTATGTGAATATAAATAACCAAAGAATGAAAAATTAGTTATACATTTTTTATATTATCTAAAAAAAATTGTTTATTCATAATATGATATACTCAAATTTCAATAAATTTTTATTAGGCTTAAAAATATGTTTTTTTTCAAAAATTATTTTTATTGTTCATTGTGATAAACTTATTGAATTAATTTTTTGATATTTTAGAATATATATATATATAATTAAAATCATTTCTTAAATCATCATATCATTATTATCGTAGGATGAAATTTTGGTATTTTTCTAAAAATATTGATTTTTCTGTTAAAAGTGAAACTTATAAAATGTTTTATATATTAATTTCAATTAATTAAATAAAATAATTTTAATATTCAAAATATATTATGTATTTTTTCTTAATGTTACTTAAACAAAATTTTATTTTGAAAATTATAATTATTTTCATTTATATTTTTAATTTTCATGATTTTGTAAATAAAAATTATGCTTAAAACATTGTTTTATAAAATCTATTTTAATTATATAAAGTCTATCCATATTAAAAAAATAAAATAAACCCTTATAAAGAAACATTTAAATGAAAATTAAAAAAAATCATCTATTTATATTTATTTAAACTCATGTAATTATGATATGTAATCATCTTGTTAATGTATGATCATCATAGGTAGGAAAAATATGTATCTTAAAACTCAGTTTGGGACACATTTTGAGGGATTGTATTAAAATATGATTCTTCAAAATATAATAAGTGAACTAGATAATATTTATTGAATATATAGATTACTAATAATTAATATTATATAATAATGAAAACTAATTTTTTGGTCATAATTATTAGTAAAAAGAGTACAAATTTGTGAGCACGTTTTATTTTAAAATTGAGTTACTGAACTGTTAACATATATTGGTAAATTTAATTAAATGATTATATTTGAACATTAAAGTTTTTAGTTTTTCATATCAACCTTTAATTAAATTATTTACCAATTTTGGATGAATTTTTATTGAGAGTGATTCCTATTGTTAAATTGTTTTAGATATTTACCAAATGCCACTCCTCAATTATAAAAGGCCACCCATACCATCACATCCTCCCACCTCTCAAGAAATTTGTATCTACTATCCCCTATAGAAATATTTCACCAAAAATTTTGTCCACATTATAGAGTAAAAGGTCTTCCCATATGACTAAATGTATAATCCTTAACAACAGATCCAAATGAGGATTGTCTAAGAAAAGGTAACCATCTTCAACAATCTCATTGTTTTATCTTATTTTTTACACTTTAAAATATCACATTAAAATTATAATATAGTATAAAATATCTCATATTTAATGATATTTTATTATTTTTTTGAAATAAAATTTATCTATATACTCATCCATCAAATCAAAAACAAAACTACAGTTATTGTGTAAAACAAACTACTGACTAACGAACTGATGAAATTCATTTTCAATCATAACCTTTAATGGATTATCATAATTATATATTTTATTATAATATATTATATTATTTAAATATTATTCAATAATTAAATGTAAAAAACATATGACTTATTATCTTATAATCCATTGAAAAATGATAACATTGTTCATGCATATTGTAGACTACTAACTCACGAAGCAATGTGATTTGTCTCGTATTACAAAATAACATGGATGGAATATGTTGGTGTATTTAAATAAATAAAACAATTTTCACATATAATTATCCTTAAATAATGTTACATTACTTCTTACCTTATCTCCATCGTTATCATTAAAAAATTGAAATGTTACAAATTCATACGTACGGCTTTCCATCTCTATGATTGTATCATAGTTAAATTTTTACAACTATTTATAGTGGATTATTTTAAATGTATAATTTATTTATAAAATTATATTTTATTTCACTATTATGATTCTTGATATGATGGAACAATTAAAATTTTAACCATGGTCAACTCACAGATTCTATTTTGAAATTATGAATTGAGCATCCTACAATAACCCAACATGGACATAAATAACTATATAAATTAAAATTTAATTAAAATAGTTTACTTAAATGGTTTGTGGAAAAGATATTAAACTTTTAAATGTTTATGAATATACATTAATGGATATAACTTTATTGTACATGAGATAAATTACATACATGGGATGTCTCGACTTGAGGTAAGGGATATCTCATATTACTTTCACTTTCCTGAGACATATGACTTATTCGCCATTTATTTATTTTTTGGGTTGTATATATTACCACATTAAATGATATATTATGAATCTTCTATATCATCATCATATTTTTTGGTTAATTTAAATTTTTATTTTTCATATGAATTCTGATTCAAAAGTTACAATATTAGTAATATTATATCATTATTCATGATAATTATGTTTATGTCTCACTTGGTGTAATTGGTTGATATTAATTTCATAAAAAATATTTTTTTTCCATTGGTAATTCATGAAATTTTAAATTATTGGTTTAATTCCCCTATATTTTGTACATAAAATTATTTGTAAAATATTTTTAGGAAATATTGACAATATTTCTATCATCGATCGAAAATGATTTTCCTTCTATATAAATGTTTTCAAAATAAATGTTCAAGAATGTATTTTACATTTAAATATTAATTACTAAATATGTATTTAACCATGTATAGATTTTTAGATTTCATTTAGAAATAAATCTTCTTATAATTATCCAATCAAGGTGCATTTTAACAATTTACAACTACATTAAATAGATTATTTTTAAATTGTATAGCATGAAAAAAATAACCCTCTATCATGACCATTATATTTTTTACGATTATTTTTTCAATATATATATATTTTTAAAAACATTATGGAATAATATATTTGTAAATTTTTAGATTTTAATGAAGTGATTTCAATTTGAAAGTGGGATTTTCTTCAAGAAATATTCCATGTAATATTGTGGGGACATAATCACAAATGAACGAAGCATTTGATGTTATTGATATATTTTAAATATATATATATATCTCTCTCACATATATACCTGACTTGTTCTCCCTAATATATATAGGGTAACACATTCATTATGTTCATTTTTAAAATTCTTTCATCACAAACCTTCCATTTGTGAGTCATAAATGATAAGTAATTTTAATAAAAAATTAATTAAAATAAAATTTATAAATAGAGTATCAATATTCCAAAAAAAATTGAAAATCAATATCTGGTTTAAAAGATTAATCTTGAACAATTATTAACCCTTTATAATCTAAAAAATAACGCTTCGACCACTCATCTCTAGATCAAATCAATAATATTTAATAACCTAATATCAAAATAGATTATTTTTTGGAATAAATACCCTAGATAATTCATCATCCAATACTATAATTTTATAGCGATATTTATCTTGAAAAGAGACATAAATATTTAAAATTAATTAAATTTCAATTGTGAATTTTATATTTGATTATAAATTATAATATTACATCTAGACTAATATAGCTAATTTTTTTCAATATTTTAATACCATTTTGAAATAAAATTAGTCACCTAGAATACTACAAAACTAATCAATAATAAATAAATACTTTTATGATGTTTCAATCCTTTTTCTCTTGGAACCCTAACATATAAAATTCCCTTATATATTAGGGTCCTTAATGCAGTAGGGTCACTTATGCAAAAAATCATTATGATTATGTGGGTTTGTTGGGTGATATAATGATAAATTTCCTCATTTATTAAATAATATTGATATGTTATGGGGGGAGAAAATAATTTAGGAATTTATTGTATGGATACATCTGGGTAGAATAATCCTTGAAATGTGAACACCATGGACTCATGAAAGTGGCCTTATAATGGTATGTTACTCTATCATTTCAACTTTTTTCTAATAAAAAATCAATAAATTATATATTTATTCATCCATGTAATCTACATTACATGTAGATATTCGATGAAGTTTTCATAAGATATAGACATGCTCTTTTATTTATGACAATTTATTACTTTTCATTCTAATGTTAACTGAGAAACATAAAAAATTAAAAACTACACATGGAGACCCACTTTTAGTTGTTGAGAGGATGATGACATCAGTTGAATATGGGGAAAATGGATGAGTTTGGAATATGATGACAATTTTATTTTAAAGGTGAATTTTATATATTATTAACATATTTTTTGTAGAAGTGGAAAAATATGCAATTCAAGTATTTCATAAGGGAAAATATTATATTTTAATGAGAGTAGATCAATCCCACTACTACTTAAAGGTAATGAAATATAATGAAGGTGATAAATAGGGTTGTTTTGAGTTATGTGGCATAAAATGTGTATGTTTCTTAAAATAATTAATAAAATGATGTGGAATAATATCTCATTGTATAGGGGTAAATAAATGTAGGTTTGAGGAGTATTCATGTTTTCATTAGATGAATCAACAGTATAGATCAATATTAGATTTTTGATTTTGGTTTAACTGCGAATGATATTTCTGTAGAATCATAAAACACAAGAAAAATGAATGATACAATTTTTTGGAACAATTAAAAAAATGTATTCAAGGATAAAGAAAGAGAATTGGAATGTTTATCATGAAGGGATAATGTTATCCATATTTATCCAACCTTACTAATCCGATAAAAATTATATATAAGTAGGAAAGTGATATCAGGAATGTGAAACATATTCTCTTTTCACCATTGAAACTATATATTGTGTATGTTAAAATTACATGATTTATGTCTTCTCATCTGCTTTATATAGATATCGGGGAATATGTCTTTACCACAAAACCATGAAAATGGGAAAATCACTATGTCGTTCCATGATAAAATTGTAAGGTTCTTTTCTGTGGAGGTTCTAATTATATAAATAATGTGAGAGATTTGGTGAGCATAAACCTATAATGGGTGAGTAGGGGAAGAATATCGGGGATTCATGTGAGCTATGGAAGCATCTAAAAATATGATCTTAAGAATTTTATTTGGAGATAAAGGAATCAAATTAGTTTAATCAACTTCAATAGATAGATATAAATCGGTAGTAGTGTTGTTAGGATCTGGATACAATGAATTAGAATCTTTATCTACACATTCGTAATGTTTTTTCTTCTAATGTGGTGTTATCTAATGAAGCATATTTTTTCCTTCGACAATAGTAGGGGAACATTTTTTATCATTTAATGACTCGTGTTTTACTCATATAAACAAAACATTACCATTTGAGAAAATTTTATGGAATACCCTCAGCTAATATCTTATTTTGTATCTTTTGATATGATTACTAGATGTTCTATTGTCAATGAGTTAAATACTACTTATTATATTCACAACTAAAACTATATGTATAGTACAAATACTGATGTTTTAATAAATAATTATTTAATACTAAAGGTGAAATTGTTTTTCCACCTTCATATTTTTTATATTTATATTGACAAAGTTTGTTTGTGGAAAATGTTTTTAGGTGGTTTGTGATTCAATTTAGGTTTAGTTTTGCTGAATATCAATAATTACAAGGGGTTAATGTTTCATAAACAAGCTTTAAATTTTATAAATTATATGTTTCTTTCTAATTTATTTTAGATAATCATGATTTTCCATTATGATGTTAACAATACATTAGAGGAAATTTATATATCAGACACCCAAAGTTGTTTTTATATGTGAGAATGTATATTATGGGAACCATAACATGGATTTTTTTTAAAGTTATGATAATTTCTAACCATTATATTGTCATTATATAGTTTTGTCCAGTCAAGGAACGTTATTTAGTTTTAGAAGTAGTATGTCCACAAATTTGATAATAAGGGAATGTGATAATTAATATTTTTTTGAATTATATTGTTTCATTAGTTATTTGGTTCGTTATATTAACCACTATTTTTTCACCCTCCTCTGGCTGGTGATGGGATTGAGAATACTCTTTGTGAATATTCAACTAATTATATAATTTTTAATAAGAGAACACATGATTTACATTTTTGAAGAAGCATAGTTAAAAAAATTATATTAGTCCTTCTTCAGTATTTAATGGTGAGTCGTGTGTGTGTAGTTATTAAATTTTTTCTATTTTTTGGTATATTTGAAATTTTGGGATGATGATGTAGATGAAAAGTCCTAGAAACAATGTCTTATTTCAATGATGAGTTCAAAATTATTATATGATTCTTAACATGTTATTGATACTAATGATCTATAATCTATACATCTTGTTAAATCAATTCAAATAATATGTATCATATATATCTATAAGGATTTTTATTATCCATTTAATTAATCCAAGGAAATTTTAAACTTTGATACTAATTGGACATCAATGCTAATAAACATGAGGAAATTTATATATGTTTTAAAATAACTCTCTATTATTGAAGTTCAAAGTACTAATAAGACCCTCTGCACAGAACCATATGAATTTTTATGTTATATCATTCCCGGTAAATGATCGAACATAGATAAAATTTATTTTTTGAAGAATTTATGATGACTATTAAATAATTATAATGTTCTTGGAAGTCCAACATGGGTACATGGCTGTTTTTCTAGCATAATTTAATTGTTAATATGTGAGTAAGACTTATCAAATAAAGATCTATCTGCATAATGTTCTCTAATGAAATAAACAATCATGCAAAAATGGGTTATTTACTAATATAACATGGGTTATTCATGGGTTACTAACTAAGGATGAAATATGTGCGGAGCTTAACAAATCATTTACTTATTTATATCATGGAAGTTACTATGAGGAATTCTGTTAATAATTTTATTGAAAAAAGGTATACACCCCCTGAAGATTTTTAATTTAAATGGTACACATGGTCTGATATTTCAATCTCTAAATATTAGAAGTAAAATTTAAGCATTATTTTCATTAATCCAGATTCAAGGAATATTTACATATTATTAATAACTTTCTCCATAGTGATCTATATTGTGCGACACAACTTTTATAGGATTCTATATTCTAATTACTACATTTTATTCACATGGATCATTTAATAGTTGTACTATTTTATGGGCCATAGATACCACAAAATAAACACAAATGAAAATTTTTATTATAGTATTGAATATGTTATTTTTTATTTTATGGGATCAATCCCAGAGTCAAATTTAAGAAATACTTCAGAATTATTCCATGGGCATTCCAACACAATTGGGGAGAAATTTTAATATCACTACTAAACTAATAAGTAGGTCAATAAATGAAATACTTTCAATCCCATAATTATTCATAGTATTTGATAATATCCCAAAATTTATGGCATTTCTCATAATACACTAATCCCATAATCTGTTAGTCTCTGTGGATAAAGAAAATATATTGGAAATATAATTATTTAAAACAAATTATTTGAGATGGAGGAATATTTAGAGCTATAAACCAATTAACATTTTGGACTTTATAAAATTCAAGATTAACTAAGAAAACACAACATGGTTTACTAACACTACTATATCATTGGTTCCAAAATACTAAAATACATGGGAATTTTAAGGTTATATTTAGACATACATTTGTAAAACTATTAATAAGAATTTGTTTTCAAGATAATGTTTTCATATTGTTAAAATGGATTTTACAATATAGATGAAAATTTCTAAATGAAAAAAAAATCCACCCCTTGGAGGTATAAATATATACCACTCTATTCATTATAAGAGGTTGTCACTTTTACCCTTTAGAGGAAACATTAGTATAAAAATTCCATTCTAAATCCCTATGATTAACAAAAAAACATGGGTTTCCACTTGAAATACATTGATTCAATTATTCTACTTCTTATTGTAGTATATTTTAAATTTTAATCACGTAAATATTTTTGTTATAATTTTTGTAAACTTAAATGAATGTTAAACATTAAAATATATTGCCTATCCACATTATATAGTCACAATTATAAGATTAAAATTTTAATTTAAAGATATTTTAAATTATTTTCCCTATCATCTCAAAATTCATCTAAAATCATGTGTTATCCTTTCTCGGTTCATGTCCATGTTTGATAAAATAATCTTTATTACCTTATACATTTTATTCTTACGTTAATTCATCACTATAAAAATTATAAACCATATTTATAACCATCCCAATTTATATATATATATTCTATTTTCATGAGTTATAATATATGGAGGCTACGTGATCGAGTTCTTTTTCTAATTTAATATTATTTATAGTGACACATTGAATATTGAAAAAAATATGTCACAGATTAATGATATTCCCTAGTTAAAAATTAGATTCCATTGATTATTATAACCACACACACACATGGTAAGTTGAAATTTTCATTCATCCATCATTGATTATTGATTAATATCAGATCACTATATATGGCATGGATTAATGTGAAAATTTCTAGTAATTGGGATAAAAATGTTCCTGAAAGTGGATGTAAATTTAACAATGTTCTATAAAAAATAAATGATATCAAAATATTACAGCTCCAATAATAAACTCACCTAAATAATTATATAATTATTATATTAGGCTTCAAGCATATATATGTTAAATTAATCTCTATGATCAACCCCCCTCATTTAAAAGAAAAAAATTCATTGAAAAATATATTATCATCATTGTGGATTCAACTCATGAAGCAATAAATACAATATAGATGATTATTATTCCATTTATTATTGATAATGCAAAATCGGACACACATGTAATTGTGTTTAATTATGTGGATGATGAAATAAGTAATTGGTTGCCTCGTATTTTCTTCCAAATAAACTATAGTAATTAAAATAATAATATATATATAATATATAAAAAAACCTAAATAAAACAATCAATATAATAAAATGTATTGAAATTAAAAAGCACCACAAAAAGCATTATTCAATATCCAAAAAAATTATATTACTGCCTTATATCCTTCCCGAATGGCCAATTGATCTCTTTTATCTGAATATTTAACATACCATAAGTTGGATTATGATTTACACTGGGGTTAGTCAAACCAAACTCAAACTTTTAAAAAAACTATTTAAAAATTCTAAAATGTCTAATAATAGAGAACAATACTTTAAATAGTTCAACATTTCTTTTAGAAATTACTAACATCTTGTTATACAATATCATAAAATTGATGAATATATTAAACAATAATGTCTGATATATATTTTACCTAATTTCCATCGGTTAGGTGGTGACAATGCACACATTAACCTTATTGATATCTATGGGGTCTGATATACTATTTTTTGTCAAGGGGGTTTGTATAAATAAATAAAACATAGATAATTTAAATTCTCCCTAGAGGAATCTACCAAATAATGTCTCAAATAAAACCGCCATATTTCTGTATATTCAGGGAATGACAATAAGAAACTTTTTTGGGGAATTTGTTTCTTCTTCATAAACATCCTATATCCGAAAGAAATTATTTGAAACTCTATGTTTCATGGTGAATAACTTTTTGAATAATAGGAATGTTTTAAGAAATGATTATCCACCTATAGGCTTCACTAAATACCACACCAAATCATTATATAGTACATATAATAGGGCTTGTTAGGGAGGGATTAAAATGTCACTAATGTCGTTAATGGGTTGGATTTGGTAAATAAAACTCTTATTCATATTCCCAATATCATAAGATATATTGATTCAAACACACATAATTTCCACACTAGAGATCCAGTTTAGGAAAAAAGAAAAAATATAGTCTGTCCATAGATCCAAACAAGATGGTTTGGTTTATGAGTGAGATAATTGATTTTATAATAAATCTTAATATGGATACTAAACAACAAAATATGTATTCTTAATATTAACCATGGAACCATCAATATATGTGGCATTTAGTTCTCACTAGCATATCCAAATGACTCATCTTTATAATTAATGGATAATATATTAGAGTCTTTTGGATCAATAGTGATCAAATCGAGTAATATCAATATAATAGACACTCTTAGACAATATTTTATTTTTTTAGAATCTAAATACATCCCCATTATGACCCATTCTCTTATAAATATAACCCACTATTGAGGAACCACCATGTTTTGAGGTATGGTAATCATTCTATCATTAACATCAACTGTGACTTCAAAATACAAACCAATTATAGTATTATAAAGGTGAGAGTGAGTTATAATTACTGTATCCATATGGTTTCCATCGTTAATGTATAAAATACTCATCTTATTTATTGTTTCCACCATCTTAGCATGCATTTTCACTTTACAAAAAAGTATAGCTGATCTCCTGAGAACCATAATGATGGAAATCTCAATGTGGGTCATACCACTTCTCCGAAAAAACATTAGGAACGTGACATTTATGAATAATACTCTTAAGATTCTCCATATATTGAGGTGGAATATAAATACCATAAAATCGTATAAAATAATCCTAAATAAACTCCCTAACTACCTTCCTTCATTTTAACGAATCCAATTATTTTTCATAAAGACAACAACAATCCAAATAATCCATTTTGAAATGATAATGAAATTCTCAACATGTTTATACATATTGAAATCAACATTACCCTCTGAAATATAATAATAAAATCCATTATTATTCAATATTTCAAAATAAATTTTTCATCCATAATACATACATTAGGACCATTGAAATTTTCTAAACCTAATAGTTTATTCACCAGAAGTGAAAAGTTATATACACCAGTAGGGTTCCATGCCAAATATAGAGTTTTGTAATTGATGATCCCCCCATAGACCCAAGGTCTATAGTCAATGTCTTGAAAAATTCCATATTTTATAAAATTGATCTCGTCACCTTACACCTACTTAGTGTATTTATATAGTTAACTAATTGAAGCACTTCTATTCTCGATGTAATAATCTAGGAATTTATGGCTCTATTCAATGATCTTATCTTCATACATTATTTCAATGACCTTTAGATGGAAGGTTAGTAATTTTATTTATGTTATAATATTATTCTAGGAGAAAGTTTTCTCATGAAATCTTAATACACAATCATTTTCCATGTGGATATAATATACTTTGTATTTGGTGACAAATAAAGTTAATTGTTTTTTACGAAAATTGATATCCATCAGATAATCACAATGATTTCTCTATTCCATATTCTAAAATTATACATATGATTTAGTTAAACCCTGATCCATATCATTGAATGTATATAATTATATTGTATTTTTGTATGTGTTCCCCTATTATGTATGTCATATATAGAGAATTTTATGTTGACATGAATTTATAAAATATATTTATATAAATAATCTTGAATATGATATTTATTTTCATTACACCTTTAATAAATTCATGTAATGAGTGGGAATTATTAGTGACAATTAAATTAATTATATTAAATATTTTTATTTTAATCTTGTATGTAACAAATAAGGGATATATTATCTATGGTTCAAAGAATTTTCTCATGAGTGAGGTGAAAATTGAAAGAATATTCTTATCTTCTTCCAATAAGAGTGAGGTTGAGGAGATTTATGACCATGTTAATAACACATTTTCTTATTTTATTAAAATAGACTATGAATTGTAAAACACCGTTGACAAAATGGATCTTAAAAAATTTATTTATTCTCATGTTCCCTTTGAAACTCATTACTATATACTAGATATCAATTAAAAGTGGGTTAATAAAACTAGGACGTTATATTTTTATTTTGTATTTTCTAAACCAAATTTAAATTAACAATTATACTTGAAATATTTTATTGAACGTACAGGTATAAAAACCCAACACTCGGTGAAGTAAAATATTCTTGACTTTTTAGATTAATGATATGAACACCACAATATTTTTCCTCTCTCATTTCATTATAAGGATATAAATTTTTATGGGATGAAAAAATTCATAGAGTTATTTGGCCTCCAATAAAATACTTTTTCTACAATCACATAGGAGTTATGAAAATGTAGTGCTCATAATTTCACTATAAATAATCCACTATAATTATCTCTTTTTAGAACAAATAATTGTTGTTATTCATGTGATTAAAACCATGTTATCTTTAGAATTAATCAGTTCAATATTTATTTTTAGTTTTTCATTAAATGATCTTTTAATTTCATTTATTTAGTTTTTGTTTTCAAATGCATAACCATGATAGGATACACTCCCCTTGAATCACTTTGGCATCCACTGGTTCTATAACTATTTTAATAGATCTTACTTGGGTTGTAGAAAATACCCCTTTTCTAAACAATATAGTACTACATTTTTTTATATTATACTTTTCTCCCCTTAGTTCCCTATATTCTACTCTTTAACTCTCTGTATAGATCCAAATCTTGACATACATGGATGTTACACCACTTGGTATACTTAATAAATAACAAAAACAGGCACCCAAGGACTGTAATAGTTTAGTTTCTTTGGAAACATGGAACATAATCTTCTAATCATGGTGAAAGATATTCAACATCTCCCATAATGATCTTCCCTTTCTTTTCTTACCTAAAACCTTTCTTTATATCTTGAAGAAAATAAAACACAAAAAGGGTGAGCTCAAATTCACATTAAGTGAAAACATATAAAACATAAAAGAAACCATATACATTTCAACTTAAAAACATGAAAATACAATTTAAACATCAAAATATTGAGTTGTGAAATAAATCTTGGCAGTACGTAAGGAATAGATCATAATGGAACATTAATAATGATAAAATATCATGGTAATAAAACAATTAATTGTAGAAAACCATTAAGAAAATGATATGATTTCCATAGTAACCAAGTCATTGCTACCAAGACCATCATAGTGGACAAAGTCCACAACTAAACCAAGTTAAATTGTTAATTCAACCATATATTACTGAATCAGATTTACTTGTCTTTCTAGATATGTCTATCTCATGAGATATAAATCATTATCCAATGCATTAGAAGAAGATATAGGTCCCACCCATCTCATAATGAAACCATTCTTACGTGTGCCACAAAATTAACATTAATCATTCATCATATCCCAATGAATAAAACTGGTTTCATAAACATCATCCCATCATAGGATAATCCATATAAAACAAATGGGTATCATTTCATCATAACAAAAATTACACCATGTAAATAATAGAGACATTATAATTGAAACATAAACATATAAATTAATGTCATTTTAGAAGAAAATAGTTTTGATAAAATAGTTGAAATGAATTCTTGAAAATATCTTTTCTCCTTCAAAATCATTTTCTTTTAACAAAATACCATGAAATTTTAAAATAATAAGATTTTGTTGAAAATAATCATGATATTTTATAGAGGAATCTTCATGAAAATAAGGCGTTATGAAACCAGAAAAATATTTTCATGCTGTATAATTAAAAAAAATTCTCCTCATACTTTTACAAAAAATTTCATACAGTACCAAGTATAGTAAAAGAAGAAAGATGTCATCCATACCTTGTGGTAAAAGTCAAAAAAGGGTAAAAATGACATTAAACATACATGGAATAATACTAAACATTTTATGAAAACATTTTGAGAAAACATGGACATGGATGATAAACATAACCCCAACAAATACTAACGAATAAGTAATCTCGGATAAGAATGAGATTGGAATAATTATACCTTAACCTTTATGATCGATGAAATCATACATGTCATAAAGAAAATTACATGCATATTTAAATATCATATCCTTCATAATAAAAATCATAAAACATTCATGGGAAGCATAAACACCATACAAAGGAAATTGATGGTGATTAAGGCATATGTCTCGCAAAAATATAAGTGAGATGAAATAATCCCTTACCTTCAGTACAATTTATCTTTTATGTGTTTGAGACTCCTGTATAGTGAGTTTAAACATATTATTAACTTATAATAGAACTATAATAATATTTATGATATCATGATTCCCTTACAACTTTATATTACCCTTTCATTTGTCTATTCCATGTTAATGCAGTGTTTTGGGTAAAATCGTTTCATTTATCATACGTGTTTTGACTTGTAATTATTAATATGATTACTTAGTTCATGATTCCATACTTCCAGAATGTAAAACATGATATATATATATATATTCATAATATATTAGATCAATAAATGGAATGAAATACACTATTCATGAAGATGGTAGGCCGTAAGTACACATGAACGATATTTTCGTTTATTATTAAATTTAATGGATGAAATGACATATATATACATCAATACAGTAGAATTATTATGTCATATATTTCATGATTACATATTATATATACTTTATAATCATTCTTTAATTGTTAACATGGAGAATGAATCTCATCGCATCTTTGAGACGGTAATCCGTACGTAAGCACGAGCGATGATATCGTTCCCATAATTATTGATTGGAATTTGAGTGGATTATATAACATATCAGAATTATTATCGTGTTATAATAATAATATATAGTTATTATTTCTACCATTATACCCACCCAAGTAAGGTGGTGGTGGAAAAACATATTACACCACGGCGTGGAGACAGTATTTTGTACGTACACACGTGCGGTGATTTTGTTTTTTGTTGCATGGATAGAAGGTGAAATAGGGTTGTTTCATATTTATAATAACATATCATTATATTATTGATACTTATGTTATTACTTTATAATGAAATAAATTAATAATAATAAGTAGAAGAAGAAATAAATTTGAAGGAATCGGTAAAGGATATTACCTCTTCTTCAACGTGCCTCTTCTAAACCTCCTCTTAGGGCACTAAAGTTGGTCTTTGAAAAAAACCAGGACCTCTAGTATGTTTCTAGGGAATTATAAGAAATAAAAATAAAGGGTTTGGCCAAGAAAGGAGGCTCAAGATGTTGGGAAGAGGAGAGGGAGGAGGTTCCCTTTCATAAGAGAGGAGAGGCGCACTTTGGGAAACCTCCAAAATATTAATTTACGATAAACTCAAAACCCACCTAAAAACCTCCAAAACATACTCAATTAAAATATGAGATGATATAGATTTTTAATATCATCATACAATAAAATTATGACATGTTTTATGTCTATTAAAAACCTTATCATTTTGATTTATCCTTATTTGATCTATTTAATTTTATTTGTGGTAATTATATTATAATTTTTAAATTGATATAAATACATAATTATGTGTTATTAATGTTATATAATTAGATAAATAATTTAATTTTCAACCATATAATTTTCAATTTTTTATTTTTAAATATTTTTTTTGATTTTCAAACAATTTAATAATATGTTATTTTTATAAAATATCAATAGTGTCAATTTTGACACTATTCAATTCATTGAATTTAAATAAAATCAAAATAGAGGATATATTCAAACCAAAATATATAATAGATTCATAACATGTCATATTTATCTAGAAAATTCGTGGAGCATATTAAATAGTTCATATAATATTTATTTTAATATTTGTAAAACCATTTATTTGATATTTCAATCAATAAAATAATTTCTACATCACTATTGTGTCACAATTAATGATAATTATTTAATCCCTAAAAATTCTAAATAAATTCACATGATGTAGATAATTGTATTAGATTTCTTTTGACTATTTATTTTCTATGTTGTATAAATTTTATCAATAAATTTAAATTATTACACTTATAAGATATAAGAGAGTGACATGTTGTCACATTCTTTGGTCTTAAAAATAATTGGATCATTTTCAGGGTCAAAAGTCAATAAAATTAATCTATTCGGACCCTTAGGTGATATGGGTCTACTTTTATTCATCCAATATAATTTTTTCAGGTGTTATGGTATTTTTATAATCTTATTTTTAACCTTAATTACATGATTTACCATTAACTGTAGTAAATAAAATTTACCGTACTTACTATTCATAATGTATAAAAATAAAAAGTACCATATTAACATAATTTGGACATACTGATTCCAAATATAGAATCCTTTTTTCCTAATTCAAAACACAGAAGTTGTAGTATTTAACTTAAAATTAATCCTCCCGTTGAAAAAACTGGTTTTAAAAGTTAAAACATTACAAAAGATTGAAATGTTTTTACCTATGAATTCTATGTAAAATCAATGATAATGAAACTAATTATATTTAATGGGAAAAATATATTTTATATATACTTTATAACCATTAAATATTATAATTTAGCAATATAAATCATCTTGATGATAAAATTTGTTATTAATTAAAATTTAGTATATTTTTACTTTTCATCAAAACATGAAAGTTAACAGAAAATATTAAAAAAATATCCGAAGTAAATTTTTATATAATTATTGCAGTTAATAACTTTATTTTGTCAAATTTAACTCATAAAAGTGTCAAAAACAAAATTTACTGTGAGTGCGCCATCAAAAGGTGGGAAAATTACATTTTTTTAAAAATACTTATTTTACCCGAAAAAAATTTATTTTGTTCTCATACCATGTTCTAGGTAAGATGAATGATAATGTTATAAAATTAAATATTTGGTTAATAATATTCCTAAAAGATAGTTTATAAAATTATTTTAACAATATATCGTTGTTTAGTGAAACTTGGTATTGCGTCCAACACACACTATTGAGGAAGGGTGGTTGCATACAGTATAAGATAATACGGTCTTGCATATAGCGCAAGATAATCATGGTGTAACCTACAACACAAGACATCAAAGAAATTAAAAATAATATTTCTCATAAAACCTCAGGGTGTTACATTATATCCCCCTTAAAATTAATTTCTCCCTTGAAACTCGTTGGGGGTTATAAATGGTTTACTACTTGAATGATTCTTTCATAGAAACCCACATCATAAAAATGAATAATAAAAGTTAATTTTAAAAACAAAAGTATGAAATGTAACGGTTACCCAAATTAACTCATAACTCGGTTTCCACATAGGAGAATATAGGTGAAAATATGGATATAGAATAGAAATCTAACCATCAAGTTCTGATAGAGAGTGGTAGAGAACATGGCTATGGAAAATCCAACAATCACAAAGCCATAAATTTATGATGATCTTAGTTACCATCTGACTCATCAGATATGAGGGTACTTGGACAACGTTTTTGGTTTTCAAGATCATTTCCCTAAAGTTGATGAATTTTTGCATAAGGATAAACACTTACTTGATTTTAGTGTAATATCATCATTGGTCATTCCATGAGCAATTTCCACTTCATCTCTTATTTAATGAAATAATGTTGAATTTTTCCTTCTTGAAATGTTAGCAGATCATGTGATAGAATGATAGGTTATTCCATCTGTCTCAAAAAGTTAGAAAAAATTATTAAATATACATAAGTTCATTTATGGTGAGATTAACCATATATGATTCCTAAAATGGACTTATAATTCAACTATTATACCGATTAATAAAATAAAACTAATTTATACTAACCTGGGACTTCTTGTAGGCCATTGGTAGGAGATAAAGGCATGTCGCACTTTGGTTATGGGTTTGATTCCCACATCCTTTTCTGACCCGACAGTTTGTCGACCGTCCTACGGGTTTCCCTTTTTCTAAAAGTATACTATTATAACATTTCAGAAATACTATTAAAATGTTCTAGCCAAAAACAATACTATCTTATGTCTAACTTAATCCATTATAATCTTTAGGTTAATCCAAAATACTTGTGTCCAAACTCACAGTATAAAGAAAATGATTACGAGAAAGTTCATATTACAAGCATGTCAATACCATAATTTATCCCCCATATATCATAAGATATAGCTTTTTAGTCACATTCCAAACATGTGAATACCGTAATCATGTATTCCCTTGAATCATGAATTACCATAGAACCTTAGTGAAAACAAGAATGTTGTCACAAGTTAAATGTTTCCACATACTAAAATCCCAAAAAAATATATATACTCAAACCATGATATCACTTTGTGCTTATACCAGTCATGAGTTCATTAATACTATCAAACATCTCATTATCTCCTTATACCTTCATTATCCACATATCATCTACTTTCCAAAAAATATCTGAATAACCTTTCATGGTTACCGGTACCATTCAAAATATACATTCAAATAATTTATGAATAACAATAGTGTAACAATCCTTAGATGTTTATTTATTTCATAGTACCATTAAATTACCTATACAACATTACTCTTGTTAAACATACAATCATTCCACTACCTTCTTAAACCATTTACCGAGATTCATCATTTTATTCCTCAACACTTCTTTCATATCATATATCATTTGTAGTCTCTTCACCATCATCAAAATAAATACTACCCATACGACTATGATGATTCTCATCATGTGATTTTACCTTAGGGAATTGGTTGGCATAATTCTCATAAATTCTAAATTTAAAACATTTAACTGTTGTTGATTTCTTAGCAATACCATTATCCTTGTCCAGGATGTTAATTAAACCTTTTCCTTTGCAATTACTAGATTTGTATCATTCTTTTCCACACCCAAATAATCTTCCAGTTACTTTGAAACATTCTCCCTGATGACTCTTACCACATGATTTACATGATGGAAATTGAAATTTCTTTCCTCTATGATCATCCTGAAACTCTAAATTTCTCTTACTAGCCGAGTCAGGAAACTTACCAAAGTTGAGATTATTGATCATATTATGAGATTGCTGATTAGGAACAATAACAATGTTTGGAATTACTAATCCCATTTCATTTGGTTTCTCATGAAGAATATCATTCCATTGTCCATCATATCCTCTATTATCATGAATCTTCTTGTTTACATCCATTTTCAAAAGCCAAAAAAAGTGAGAGGCAAAAATCATTCTAGGAAAACAACATAATATAGGGTAGTACATTCATTCTCTAACATCTTAGGTTTAATCCAAGGTTATTCATGATGATTATCATAATTCAAGGAATGTAACCTATACTTATACATAACCTTAGGAAATTCCCTAGACATACCTTAGAAATATCTCTAGGTATCTCACTAAAGATTTCGCATCCTTGTTTCCAATGGTTTACTAATCCTTTCCTCTGATACAAATTGTAGAGACCCAAATCTAGACATACATGGAAGTTACATCACTTTTTCGGAATACTTAATACATAACAAAAATAGACACCCAAGGACTCTAATAGTTTAGTGTCTTTGGAAACTTAGAACATAATCATCTAATCATGGTGAAAGATCTTCAACATCTCCTATAAAGATCTTCCCCTTTTTTTCTTACTTAAAACCTTGATTTATATTTTGGGGAAAATAAAACAAAAAAAGGGTGATCTCAAATGATTAGTAAGGGTAAACATTGATAAAATAAAAGAAACCATATACATTTGATCTTAAGAATATTATCATAAATTTTAAATATAGAAATTTTGAGTTGTGAAATAAATCTTTTCAGTACATAAGGAATAGATCATAAAGGGACATTAATCATGATAAAATATCAAGCGAAACATGTAATTGTGGAAAACCATTCATAACATGATATGATTTCTATAGTAGACAGGGTATTGCTTCCAAGACCATCATAGTAGACAAAGTCCATTACTAAACCAGTTTTGCTTGTCGTTCCATCCCTGTATTATTGAACCGTATTTACCTATCATTTCAGCCATGTCTATCTCATGAGACAAACTTAATTACCCAACACATTGGAAGGAGATATAGGTCCCACCGATATCATAAAGAAATCATTCTTATGTATTCCACAAAATAAACATAAATCATTAATAATAACCCAAAGAATAAAATGGGTTTCATAAGCATCATCCCATCATAGCACAATCCATATAAAACAAATGGGTATTATTTCATCATAAGAAAAATCACACAATATAAATAATAGATAAATTATACTTGAAACATAAACATATAAAATAATGTCATTTTAGAAGGAAAATAGTTTTGATAAAACACATGAAATGAATTCTTGAAAATATACTTTCTTCTTCAAAATAATTTTCTTTTCAAAAAATGACATGAAATTTTAAAAGAGAAGCATTTTGTTTAAAATAATCATGAAATAATTTAGATGAAGCTTCATGAAAATAAGGCATTATAAAAATGTCAAAATATGTTCATGGCATATATGTTTAGAAAATATTCTCCTCGTACTTTTACCAAAAAAGACAAATTGTACCCCATATGGTAAACAAAAAAAATATTCCTTCAATACCTTGTGGTAAAATAAAAAAATGGAAAATATGACTTTAAACATACATGGAATAATATTAAAAATTTATGTAAACATTTTGAGAAAACATGGACATGGATGATAAACATAACCCCAGTAAATACTTATGAATAAACAATCTCAGATAAGAACGGGATTTGAATAATTATCCCTTACCATTTATTATCGGTGAAATAATATGTGTCATAAAGAAAATTACATGGATATTTAAATATCATATCCTTCAAAATAAAAATCATAAAACATTCATTGAAATCATAAACACCATACAAAAGAAATAAATGGTGATTAAGGCATATGTCTCATAGAAATAAAATTGAGACGAAATAATCAATTTCCTTATGTACAATTTCATCTGTATGTGTCTGAGACTCTTTTATATTGGGTTTAAACATATTATTAAGTTATAACAGAACCATAATATAATTTATGATAGCATATATGATTGACTTATGACTTTATATTATACTTTCATTTGTCAATTCCATGTTAAAGCAGCGTTTTGGGTAAAATCGTTTCATTTTTTTGTATGTTTCTTGACTTGTAATTATTAATTTGATTAATTAGATCATGATTAATTACATACAAAATGAAAAACATGATTTATATATATTCAGAATATATTAGATCGATAAATGGAATGAAATACACCGTTCATGGTGACGGTGGATCATACGTACACATGAACATTGTTTTCCTTTCGTTATTAAATTGAATGGATGTAAATGGCATATATATATATACATATACAGAAATCTAGTAGAATTATTTTGTAATATATTTAATGATTACATGTTATATATACTTTATTATCATTCTTGAATGGTTAACATGGAGAATGAATCTCATCGCATTGTGGTAACGATAATCCGTACGTACGCACGAGCGACGATATCGTTCCCATAATTGTTGAATGGAATTCGAGTGGATTATATAATATCATAGAATTAGTATCATTTAATGATAATCATATATAGTTATTATTTCCACCATTATACCCATCCATGTAAGGTGGTGGTGGAAAACAGATTACACCATGGCGTGGAGAGGGTATTCCGTACGTACGCACGCACAGTGATTTTTTCATAGGATCGATAGAAGGTGAAATAGGGTTGTTTTATATTTATAATAACATATCAGTATATGATTGACACTGATGTTATTACTTTATAATGAAACAAATAAATAATTGGAAGTATAAGAAGAAATAAATTTGAAAGAATTGATAAAGGATATTACCTCTTCTTCGACGCGCCTCTTCTAAACCTCCTCTTAGGGAACTAAAGTTGGTCTTTGAAGAAACCAAGGACCTATAATATTTTTATAGGGAAGTGGAGAAGATAAATGTACAGGTTTTGGTCGATCTTGAAGGCTCAAAATGTTGTGAAGAGGAGAGGGAGGAGGTGCCCTTTTATAAGAGAGGAGATGGGCACTTTTGGAAACCTCCAAAATATTAATTTAACATAAACTCAAAACCCACCTAAAAACAGACAAAAAATACTCAATTCAAATATGAGATGATATAGGGTTGTAATCTCATCAACCAATAAAATTTTGACATGTTTTATGTTTATTTTAAACCTTGTCATTTTGATTTATCTTCATTTAATCTATTGAATTTTATTTGTGGTAATAATATTCTAATTTTTAAATTATTATAAATACATAAGTTTGTGTTGTGAATTATCCATAATTAGATAAATTATTACATTTTAGAGCATATAATTTTCAATTTTTAATTTGGAAATATTTTTTTGATTTTCTAACAATTAAATAATATATTATTTTTATAAAATATCAATAGTGTCATTTTTGATTGTATTTATTTATTTGAATTTAAATAAAATACAAAAAAGGATATATTCAAACAAAAATATTAAATATATTCATAAAATGACATATTTATCTATAAAATTCTTGGAGATGATTAAATAGTTCATATAATATTTATTTTAATATTTTTAAAACCATTTATTTGATATTTCAATCAATAAAATAATTTCTACATCACTATTGTGTCACCATTAATGATAATTATTTAATCCCCAAAAATTATAAATAAATTAAAATTATGTAGAAACTTATATTATCTTTCTAGTGACAATTTATGATCGATATTTTATAATTTTGATCACTAAATTAAAATTATTACAGTTATAAGATATATGAGAGTGACATGTTGTCACATTCTTTTGTTTTAATAATAATTACATCCAATTCATGGCCAAAAGTCCATGAAATGAATCTATTCCAACCCTTAGGTTATATGGGTCGACATTTATTCATTGAGTAGAATTTTTTCAGGTGTTAGGGAAATTTTATAATCTAATTTTTACCCTTAATTACTCAGTTTATCTTTAACTGTAGTAAATAAAATTTACCGTAGTTACTATTCCAAATGTTTAAAAACAAAAAGTGCCCTATTAACATAATTTGGAAAAATTGATTCCAAATATGGAATCCATTTTTTCAAATTCAAAACACAAAAGTTGCAGTATTAAATTTAAAATTAATCCCACTGTTGAGAAAGCGGGATTTAAAAGTTAAAACATTGCAAAAGATTGAAATGTATTTTCCTGTGAATTAAATATAAAATTAATGATAATGACATAAATTATATTTAATGGTAAAAATATATTCTATTTTTACTTTAAAACCATTCAATATTATAATGTGACCATATAAATTATCTTGATGAAGAAACTTGTTTTTAATTAAATTTTAATGTATTTTTACTATTTAACAAAATCTGAAAGTTAGCAGAAAATAATCAAAAATTTATCCAATGTAAATTTTTACATACATATTGAAATTAATAACTTTATATTGTCAAATTGAACTCATAAACATGTTAATAACTAGATTTAAAGTGTGTGTGTCCTCAAAAGGCGGCAAAAATGCATTTTTTTAAAAATGCTTATTTTACCTGAAAATTATTATTTTGTTCTCATACAATGTTTAAGATAAGATGAATAATAGTATTATAAAATTAAAAATTTGGTTAATACTATTAATAAAGGCTAGTTCATGAATATATTATAACAATATATCATTGTTTATTGATTCTTGGTATTGCATACAACACATTCTATTGAGGAAGGTCGCTCTTGCGTACAACACAAGCCACGAATAGTGTTTGCATACACTACAAGCTAATATTGTGTTTCGTATAGCGCAAGCTAATCATGGTGTAGCGTACAACACAATACATCAAAAAAATTAAAACTAATATTTCATATAAATTCATAGGGTGTTACACACTCTCTCCCTCTATATAATTCTTCTCACCATCAAAATTTATATTTTTCTATTTTTACCAATTTATTTAACCACATTATAATTTTTCCCTCTTTATTTATTGAATGTTTTTCAAAATAAAAACCAAAAAATTACCCACTATTAAATTTCAAAAAAAACATTCATTTTTGTGGTAGTGATAAGAATAATATTTCAAACTCAAAATTGATTCATTTTAAAAACAAAAAACTAATAAAAATATTAGTGTTAGTATTAAATAGTTTAAGATGAATTTTTTTACTATAATAATTTATCTACCTTATCCTAGAGAAATAGTGTATGCATTTAGGCTATGATAACCTTTGTATATTTTTTTATCAAGTGTTCATTTCACCCCCCCCCCCCCCGATTGTAAACATTTAGTTTTTATACACTTGAGTTGAATTTTCAACTTAGTGTGAATTAATATTTTAGATTCATATTTTTAACCAAATAGGAATCAAAATATCTAACTATGATCCAATTATGTTTTCATTGTTTTTACATTTTTAAATTAAATCCAGGCTTAAGGGAAATCAATTTTTATAGAAACATAATGAGACAAATAGCTATCTAAAACCAACATATATAGGTATTTTCATTGAATTATTTTTTAAAATACAATTATTGGGGAATGGATTCAGTTATAGGTATGTATTCCTTGAATATAAATGTGTCATATTTTTCTTGAGGGAAATAACCCATTCATGTGTGGGGTTGAGGTGTTCACTGTGTGAGGTTTGGGGAATATTTTTCAATTTTTGTCAATTTATTCAAATGATGATGAAAAGTTTTTAAAAAATGAAAACGAATTTAAAACATCAAAACAAAGAGGACTAATATTCATTATAATAATCAAAATAGTTATAGGAAAAAATAACACTTGCATCATTTTTGTTTGAGTTATTAATAAAATTTGTCTTTCTGGACAAATTTTAGTCATCATCTTTTTCTCTATATCTTGTGTCCTCTATCGGACATTCTTCCCTCAATAATTTTTTTTCCATGACCAGTAATGTCTCATTTAAAAAAATCATATCTGTTACATTTTAATGTTCCTACCCATCCATATTTCATTGATTTGGACACTATTTCCTACTATACCTTTTCCACAGAAAACCTCACAACCCCACTTTATTCATGTTAAAATTATAATTTGGTATGGAATCCAAGAGATCATGGAAACACTATGATTGTTAGTTTTTGTTAGTGAATGAGTGAACCTCCTGGCATAAATATATATCATTTATAGAAGAGTGTGTTTTTATGAAAATTTTTTTGAATTACTACTTTTATAAATGAAAAAGAATTATTTTGGACACATGATCATAGTATTGTTTTCGGTGGAATTCAATATTGATGGGTGACCAAAGATAAAACACCAGATTGGAAATTTTTTCTAAAATGTTTGGTGAGTGAAAATTATTTTTTAAGTGTTTTTTTTCTACTCTTCTGGATCGGAACTAGGATAGTTGTTTAGGAGAAGAATATTTTAATTTATAAACAATTTCCTATCAACACCAATTATATATTTTTTTTAAGAAAAGTGCATAATTATTGTAAAATTTTTACCCATTAATATTAAAAATAACGTGTAAGAACTATTGGAATTAAAACATATTTAATGAATTTGAGTTTTTTAGTCATAAAACATACAATAATGATCTAAATTTTTTGATTCATTCTTATTATAATACTTTTATTCTATATTTATGAATATATTGTTTTCCAAAACCCATTCACATTTTAGAGATTGAATAGTTTAGGATAAACTAAAACATGGCATAATGGTTTAGTAATATTACCAAATATATGTATCAAAAATTAAAATATTGTTGATATTAGGATGATTAATTTTAAAACTCACATCTATGACTTTGAAAATTATGATGTGTAGATATAATGTTATCATCTTTATACAATGGTCAATCAATATGGAGTGAAATTTTGTAATGGAAACAGTCCACCACCATGTTAAATTAATACACACCCTTCTTCTCCATGCCAGATGACTAAACATAAAAACATAAGACCCATTTTAATGACCATATAATTTATAAAGCTCATATTGGACATTTGATAATAAACTCTATATTTGAAATACTTCTCCCAAACTTTTCTACGTTATGTTTATCATTATCCTGCATTTAAATGTCATATGTATTTATGTTGTGATTTTAGTTAAACATTAATGATTTAATAAATTGAATCTATTTTTATAATGGTCATTATTTAGTCATATATTATATATATATATAATTATTTTAAATTATATTGGAAAACATTTTATAAATATTCTCTAATTTTGTCTAGAAGTGTGTGTCTTCCATTCAATATTTCATTATGTGATCAACGCACAACATGTCCAGTTCCTCATTATTTTTGTTATAAATTTATCTCCACTCCATAAAAATAATATAGCATTTTAATAATAATAAAAATAAATTTAAAAATTTTAAATTTTTTTGAGAAATAGTTTTGCGGTGTTAAGTCATTGAGATATCTTTCTCATATGATATTCCATAAATTGACATCATGTATGGTGAATAAAATATGTCAGTGGTTAATGACATGTCTTGTTTGACATGTGTATTCTAGGGTTTCTTAAACGACTAATACACAAGGGTACGAGAATATTTAATCTTCCATAAATGGGTAATTATTAAGATTACATTCCAAGCTAATTCTTGGTGTAATGGTTAAATATTCAAGAATTATGATCAGAATTATATTATGAATTTGATGTAAATTTAAGGGAATATTTTTCAAATATAAATGATTTCATATTAATCCATTAAAATAATTATGTACCCAAAATATATATCATATAGGTATATTAATAAACATTTATAATTAAAGTCAACTAATATCTATGAATAACCTGCACTCCCATGTATTCAAAAGAAAAAACAATAACAGTTGATTACAAACTATAGTATGGTCACCATTCAATTGAACCAAGTACCATTATAAAAATTATATAATATCATTAGATATTTTTTAGTGAATATTTGTAGATCAACAAGAGTTTATACAAATTTCATTTGAATAAAACATACATTATTCGATATCATACTTTATATGGAACCCCGAGTCAAAATGAATCCATGGTATAAAAAACCTTCAGAACCCAGCCATTGGATTAGAGGTAATGAAAATAAAAAACCCTGTTATATATATATATATATAATTTTTTTACTAAATTCAAATTATATTATAAATTCATAATTGATAATGGTTAATTTTTTCATCAAATCACAAAATTATTAGTTGAATAATTTTTTTGAAATAAAAATACTTTTCTACTTGTTCTGTATGGTTAAATTAAGAAATTTAAAATACTATTAACAAGTTTTTATAAAAAAAATTTACTGCTAGTATATGAATAAAAAACCACACTTTAGTTATCTATAAATAAGTAATGAATATATAATCATTTAACTCCAAAAGAAGATATGGTTTTAAGAACTATTCTTTTGTGAGCAATGTGTTTTTAAAATATTAACATTTATAAATCTCTTATTAATAATATTTTAAATAATATTTATATATTATATTGTCCCTCATATATTTTTAAATTTATTTGATCATTTTTTCTACGAAATTAATGAAGGTAAAATTAGTTTGATAAATTAAATGATTATTTTCATAAAATGTGTATTCGTTTCAGTTTATGTGCTTATTATAAAATATATTTTTGGCACTTATAGAAATTGAATAAGATAAAATGGATTGAATATTAGGAATTGACATTTCCAAATTTATTAATCTGAATGATTCATTTTTAGTCATAACTAATAGTAAAGACAATAAAACATTGTTTCCAATTTTTTGATTCAGACTAGTTTACATGGGATTAAACTATATTATATAGGTATAAATTCCACATAAAGTTGTATAATAAATATTTTATGGATATATTTCAAACCTATATTATCCTAAGAAATAATTTTTAACATTTTTTAAATATTTACACAATATAATTACATTATATTATTCGAATCCATTAAATAATTTTGATTATGTCCACTAATTCACTTAAAAAAGGCTAATCCTATCCACCATTATTATTGAATGTTAATCCATATATCATTGAACATAGCTACTCTAATACCTTCCCATGTTCCTAATATTTATCCTAGAACCCCTATTATTATTCTAATAAAAATATTTCAAGGTTTATGTTAATGCCAAATGAGGTCTCACAAAGAGGATATTTGTATCTTACCTTACTAGTTTTTATTTTATTTAATACTAAAAATTATATTAAAAAATTATTGATAATAAAATTTTGAATCTAGTAACGTAAATATGTATATATTTTATATTCATTAATGCAATAAAATTTTCATCATATTCAACATCAATTGTAAAATGAAAATGTCACTTGTGCGTATGTGTAGACCACCACCTCCATATATGGATATGATTAATTTTACATCACCAACAAACTTGGATATTTATAATTATTAATTTAATAAATATAAATTATATTAAAATTTTAACTATGATTCTATATTTATGTATTACTATTTATCTTTCTATAATTTTTTGTTAGAAAATGAAAGCAATGTTAATGCTTAGATACAGACTATTGTCTCCATGAATACTATAGTTAATTTTTCTTAACAATATTTTTTATGGATGAATATTAAAATTTATATAATTAATATATATAAAACTAATATCACTTTTAACATTCTAAAGGTAATGAAACCAGGATCAATATATATATAGTAGAACCAACAAACCCAAATTTTCATGAAAAAATAAATAGTTAACAGACAAGAATACATATTTAAATAAAGGATTATAAATAAATTGGTGGTAAATTATTTAAATTTGATCATATTTTATAATAAATATATGTATTTTTTTATTTATATATGTATAATATATTCAAATTTACTATACAAGAGTCAATAGTGCTTATAAATATTGTTAGACTTTAGGTAAGGGTTTTATGTTACAATATCACTTTTATAAGGATTTATTATAAAAAAAATTCTTAGGATGAAATTATATGATATATAAATAAAAAAAATATTTATTTTATATTAATATTTTTATTTATAATATTTTTTCTTCCATTTTCATCTTTGTATGTTATCAAATGTCCAAAATAAAATATTATGGAAATTTGAATATGTGTTAATATAAAACTAAGAATAATTTGATACATGTCCGCGTAATCACTAAATGGTTTTAATAAATTTTTTAAAAATTATTCAATTTTTTATTAAATATTTATTTTTTATTCATTAATTTATATAAAATAATATAATATTAAACATCATTTTATAAATTGAATGAGTGAAATTTCTTAATGGTTCTAATATATACTTCTTATTAACATTCACCATGTGATCAAATTTTAATTCTTTCATGAATAATATTTTATTTTAATCCTTCTTTACATGTTTCCATGTACAGTTTCTAGGAAAAAAATTCATTATCAATTTCAAACTATTATATATAAAATTATTGATTATGAAATGAAAAGGGTATTATTTCATGAAATATTTAAGTGATATTTAAAAGTAATTATCTCATATTATATCATCCATTTATGTTTTTTTAAAATCACTAGGGATATGAAAATCTGGATGTTTCATTTTTTTTCATTAGATGTGTATTTATTATGATAATCAAATCATGTTGAAAATCATTTTATTATCCATGGATAAATAAATTATTAAAGAAAAATTATTCTCAAGATCACGTGGCATACATTTGAATATATTATAATATTTGGATGGGTGGGTATCATATTTCCCTCCAATGCATTAGAAAATGATAAATTTATTATTAACTAAATTGGTGTATTGGATGTTATCCCAGTCTAAAATGAGAGCATGAGAGAGGTTATCAAATGCCCCAAGGATGGTACATGGGAGGTTACCCAATCCCAATGTTGGTACATGTGTGGTATCCCAATCCTATCATATGATGAATATCTTGGTGGGTAGTCATTAAATAATATTTTATGATTTTGATTATACTAGTTTATTACACTTTATTATGTCATTATTTCATTCAAATGATATTATTTCATTTCCCATATTATTTTATTACATTATAATTTTGGTCCTATTAACTGAAAACTTTTATTCAACAACTCATGATTATAATCTATGAATTGTTAGGAATGGGTTTTTAATTTTAGTAAAAAGTTCTCATATCTGTATTCCCATGTAATTATTACTTTTCTAGGGTTATATCATTTGTTTACCAATACTGAGATTCCATATGTCATATAATTGGTCTTACTTTTTTCCCAGTACATATGGAAAGTTTATATATATGAAATTTATTATAATGTTTATATTTTTAAAGATCATATTGTCCAATTCTATATATTATTTATGTTATATTTATTTATGTGTAGAGGTTTCCAATTATATTAAAAACATTTTAGTTTGAGAGTGGATCATACTTATATGTAATGAATATTTATGAAATAAGATTTGATATTTATATATGTATTATTTTGGTTTAAAAGGATTGTATTAGAGAAATTTAGATATATTTTTTTAAACAATGATGATGAAACATTAATTAATATTATTAAGATAAGATTATTTATAGGATAACATCATGGGTTATTTTAAAGAATATATTTTTGTATTACCTTAAAAATACAACCCTATATAGGTACTGTCAACTGGATGTGGTTTTTTTGAATACTCACATAGAAATGAGAATTATAATAGGGGATGATTGGGTATTAAATCAATCATCATAGGTTTATGATGTGGGGGCCTAAGACTATACCACTGGCTGGACAGACCTGGGTTATATGTTTGGGATAATTACCATTTTTTGAACCATTATGAATGATTTGAATATATGAAAACCATTAATGTATTAGGTTAAACCAAATGTGTTATTGATGATTTTTTTTGATTTAGAAATCATATAAATGATTTTTAAGATTATATCGTTTCTCACTATGATTATTATTTCTCAAATTATGACTTTTGGTTGAATTCAACATATAGTACCACACGAAATAATGTTAGCAATGAATTTTACTCATAAGGAAAGGATTTTTTATGTTAAACTAAATGGTAAGAGAGATATAATAAAGAACAATTCTATTATTATATTATTTTTTGAATCGAAAAATAACATTGAGTTTCAAAAATAGTAAATTATGAAAAAAAATTATATTGATTCATTTATTATGAAGCATCCACCATATTTTAGTGGGTATATTGTTCCACTAATTGAATGTTAGTGCAAAAATACCACTATGTTGATAGTATCCATTGTCTAGTTCTTGACGAATGAAACTTTTATATTAGTTGTATATAGTTTTGGAGTAGAAGAATATCAATTATGGGATGTTATAAAGAATTTGTTAAAAAATTAAGACATTGAATATATGAAGTTTAATGAGTTTATAATTTTATTTTTAAGAAAGTAATTTCCTCATATTTTTATAATGTAATTTTAAAATGAATTATTTGTGATAAAAATAAATAATGATGAATCCATTAGTAACTATATGGATATTTTAAATGGATTTTGAGTAACACTTATGGTATAATCATTGAAAATAAATGTAAAATTGATCAGTTAAATACTTGCATAAAAAATAGTTTCTAAAGGGTGTTATATATAATATACTATAAAATATTTGAATAAATCTTTTGATTTTGTCTCATGCAATAAATATAGATTAGTGTAACCCATAAATCTAGTGGATTTTAAATAGATATAATGATGTAATCAGAATGAAATTATAATAATAAAATCATGATAGGAAGAATGTTTTTCTTTATTTATTTCAGAAGCGAGGAAAGAAACAATGAGGAGATCAATACTTTACAATGATTATCCTTTTATTTGGATATGATAAATTGGAGTTTAAAATTAATAATATAACCAATATTAACCTTTGTATGATGTATGTAAATAATTAATTTTTAGTGACTCCATATGGTATTCTTAATTCCCCAAGTATCATCAAGGAAAATGAATAGAGTATTTACATATTCCCTAGATATGATTGTGTTTTTATTTAAAAATATGATATTATTATATATTAAAAATGTAAGTAAGAGTGTGAATATCACATAAGGATTTTATCAAAAACAAAATTAAAGAAGAATATGTATGATAACTATTTCAAGTGTGAATTTTGGATATTTAATTATTTAATTTTTTCATATAATATGATGATAGGATATATCTGTTGATCCATCAATGTTGAATGTTATTAAACATTAGCCTAAACCATCCACTATAATTTAATTGTATGTTTTTATTGGATGGGATAGATATTATTGAAATATTATGATTAATTTATCATGGTTATCGAATCCCCTAACTAATTTTACTCGAGAACATGTCATCTTCCTTTAAATTTATGAATTTGATGAAAATTTCATTGAACAAAATAGATTGTTGTTCAGTGAACTTGTGATCACAATATACTGTAGTGAATAAGATTTATAGATTAAGAATTATGCTTTATAGAATTTGGTGGGAATTATTTATATGTAGAATTATATGGTTAAATGTTATGCCTCATGCTAAAAGAATTTTATTGATAAAAAATATTATGACTTGTGATTTGGGGTTTATAGTGTAATTCCTATAATAATTATACAAAGTATTTATCTTTACTAGGTAAGATGTGACATATATAATGATCATAAAATTGTAAAGTATATATTCTTCCAAAAATGGATGGAAATGTTCTAGAGAATATGGTTTAATATAATTAATTATTATAACAACTCAATACATTACCACCATAGGAAAGATAACATGGTGACCGATTCGTTGAGTCAAAATGATCATTCTACATTATATATAATGAGGATAAAAATTGATACATTATTTGTTTATTTAAAAATTATATACAATGAAATATTTTAGGATGGGAAGAAATGTTATATTTCTCAAATAAGTGTTCAACTATCAGTTCATGTGATGCTTATGGAGGTAAAAAAGAAATACAATGGGTAGAAAAAAAATATAAGAAATCTTGCTGAGTGTAACATTTATTATGAAGGATTTTTTGAGTTTATGAACTGAGTATAATTATCATCAATACCAAATATGAATAAAAATATCACATCACATCATTTTCAGTTAATCATGGGAGTATATAGATATATATAGATGAGGAAACATTAAGGTATATATCGCAAAATATATATCATAGTTATTGTTATATAAATATGTCTAGGCTAAGAGATATAAATATATAGGTATAAAAAACAACTAACCACGCCAATATAGAAATGAAAAAACCTCACCCTGGATTTTATCATCAGTGTCCTCAAAAAATCTAATATCCATAAATCTATGTGGTTTGAAGTTGATAACCTAATGATGTTAGCTAATTTTATTCCATTAATGGAAGGTATATCTCTAAATAATATTTCATTGATATAAATTAAGTATGTGGTAAGTATTAATGTATTTCAAAATTCTACTGTATCTTATAGGGTTTAAAGGCATTCGTCTATGTTTTGGTAAATTTTTCAACAAAATATGGACATATTGTTGTGTTTCATTATAACGTACCATCCTTAGGTGGATATAAATTCTTACATAACCCTTAAATCACAAGATGATTTACTATGACATTATTATCTTGATATAATTGGTTTCTAGGATCAACAACTTACCCATATATAATTATTTTATAATAATAACATTATTATGGGAATTCAGACTACTTATTACGAATACCTCTATCGATATTAAAGTATAACTTTAATATGAAATAATTAAGTTTTACAATAATATATATTAAGACCTATGGTAGTTAAGTAAATGGCCTAGAATTTCATATCTATTTAGTAGTTCATGAAGCAAGCTCATAGATGACAAAGAAGTTAAAAAGATGATTTTCAGGGAGATCTAAAATTCAATGTTGGTGATAAGGTATTATTATGAATTTATATATGTAATAATATTATAATATTAATAAATATGTTAATGTTAATACATATTTATATTAGTCCCTTTACATTTATTCATCATGTATATAAAATATCTTATCCCTCAGAACATGCATTGAACCTCCCAAAGCTGACAATGTGTTTCATTTATATCAACTAAGGATGTATATACCTGATCATTCACATTGACTTAACTAATTGGTTTTACCATTGTAGTATGGTATTTTATATTAACAAAAACTATCAGAAATCAAGATTCAGGTAAATATTGTTCTAAAATATGAGGCTTCTAACCTGGTTAATGACTTTTGTATGAATAAAAAATCAAGAATCTACAATGGAAACTATGGTTTTGGTGAGGCAATGATATCCTCCTTTTTTACCATAGTTAAAAAATTTAATGGGAAAAATTACATTTAGAATGTGTATAATGTAACACCCCAAAATTTTATCAGTACTTCATTTGGAATAAGCATGATTTATTCAATATATTATGTCATATGAAAACCCATGTCTAAATGAACCCATGAGAGAATATACCTTTAGAACATAGCCATCAGATTTATAGGAAAAATTAGAATTTATCTAATTATGTTATATATATATATAGAGATATATAAGAAAATAATGCTTTTATAAGTTAAATTTCGTGATCAATTCCTATTAATTTTTTTTAAATCATTATTTAAATAAATTAACAAAAATTTCATAATTATTGAAGAAATGGTTTTTTCTATATGTTATAGATTATTAACTAAAAAATATTATTAGTCACTTTAGAAATAATATTTTAATTAAGTATATAAAAAATTTATGAATAAAATGAATATTTTTGTTATGTAAAAAAATTAAATGAATATGTAATCACTTATATGTATAATACAATTTTTTTAATGAAAATGTTTTTTAGAAAAAATGTTTTCTTATCATAATAAATTAAATAAATATTTTTTTATTAATTTTTTGAATTAAATATATACATTTTGTATTTATAAAAATATTTTAACATTAATTTGATATTTATTACATGGATGGAATGATGGTAAATTAAGTTTTATGCAAAAAACATATTATACAAGAAGTTCAGTTTTACTATGTTTTTACTGTATATATTAAATCTAATTTATTGAGAATATTGAAATTTAATTTCATAAAATTTAATTAATATTTATAATTTTTACATCAAAAAATAAATAATGAGGTCGCATCCATTCTTATTTTTAATTAATTATGCAAAAATAAAAATATTATTACAACTATTGGGGATTTAATTTTTTACAAGTAGTGCCATATGAATAGATGGGGATAAAAAAATTCCTTGTAAAAATGTTTAATGAATATTATTTTAAGTGAATTTATGTCATATTTTATCACAAATTTTAATTCAGGTAAAATCTAATCTATTCTGGTAAGAAATTCGAATTATATTATTTAAATATTTTATTCAATGCCATGTTTTGTATCTCCTTATCTTATAGAATCATACCTCCTCTCCACCATTATTCTTGAATTTATGGAATTTCATATCTATAAATACATATAATAATATAATACTATATTCATTCTTTTAATATTATCCCCCATTTGATTGTCATAAATCAAATCGATCAAATGTTATGGTTTACACCATTGGAGGTTTGTCAATGAAAATGTGTAAATTATAATTGAAAGCATTCGATTTTATTTTATAATATCCATTATATAAACATATTTTATCCAAATTAACATGATAAAACTAGTATCATAAATATTAAAATTTCTTATTATGAGGATGAACCATCCTTTTTCTACTACTTTACCATCACCTGGGAAATTAATGAATTTCTCTTTCATCTATGTGGACTACTACCCCCACATAGGGATATGGATATTTTCCCATCACTGTCATCCGTGGATATTTATAATGATGAATATTATTAATATATATGGTATTAATTATTTATTTAAGATTATTTAATTGTAAAATAGTACTTATCATTATTTCTGTACTCCCATTAAAAAACAAAAATAGTGTTGATGCATGTATATGGAATACTATAACAATTAAAAGTGTAATTCATTTTTTATCTCTATATTTTATAAATGATTAAAAATATATATTTTTAATGTGTATGATATATATAAAATTATTATAATTATATATATCACCTAATAATGATAGTTGTACAAGGACCCAAACAAATAAAAAACAGCATACAAGAAAAATGAAATAGTTAACACTCAGAAAGTACAATTTTAATAATTAATACATTTATTAAATGATGATGATATAATGTGATATACTAGTAAAATTTCATTCTTTTTATTCCTTTTTTATTTATATATATCAATATAATTATTTTAATTTTCATCCCTCAATGTTCTCTAAATTTTGTAAAAAATGATTTATGGAAAAACTTTTATGTTTTTGTATTACGCCAAGAATAATTTATTCTATGAAATTTTTTTTTCTAAAATGTTTTCAAGAATATAATATTTTTATAAATTTTTTAATTAAATTCATATTCCTAGTTTTAGAATCAATAAAAAATTAAAATGTTTCATCTAATCATTACTCAAATGATATACATTTCTACATGCCATGTAAATGATTTTTTAAAAAATTTAATGTTCATGAGAATATTTTTCCACCATTATGACTAGTATTACAATATAGCTTTGTCTAAATTAAAAATAATTTAGGAAATATTTGAATTTATGAGATATGGGTAATTTTTTGCGAATTTTATATTGGTTTTTTGATTGATTTGTGGTTTTTTTGGGGCTCATGGTTTGATCATGGTTTTTAGAAATTTAAACCATCTCCATAAAACCATTAATATTTTTTTAGACTCACCGGGAAGGTGAAATTATTGAGTTCATGATTTCAAATCCATGTTATTTTCCATTGGAAACTATGACATGGGAAAATCATTGTTGGTTCATGGTTTTTCTAATCGTGTGATTTAACACTGTGAGGAATGGCCTTAAGATAATCGAGCAAAAATACTGGCCCATTTTTTTGACAAATTATGGCCTAACCATGTGAATAAAATTAATTAATAGAAAATTTAATTTATTATATTTTGTGGCATAAAACCTGTATTTTATCTATATTCATATTGTTTCTCATGCTCCCCTCACTCCCAAGGATCTTTTTTCAATTAAAATTGATCATGTTTTTTGTCAAATAAAAATATATTAGTGATCTAGAATCATAGATACATGATGGTTTCTCTCACTCTTCTTAGATCCTATTGTTTTCTCTCACACAAATTATGATATCTACCCCACCATTGAGAGGTATGTATTCTATGTTTAATATATTAATGTATCATTTTTAATCTATTTTAGTCAATGTCTAATTAACCTAGATATTTAATATCTTAGTGCCATTCTTTATTTTTACTAGTTATTGAGATATATGTTTCTTCTCTCTCTTCATCAATCATTATAGAACATCAAGGAACAATATTTATAAAAAAATTCCAAAAATCATTGTGATATCATTATTTCATTATTTGTTGAAATAAAATATCTTTATTTATTTCGGAATTGTGGGAAATTTTTTGGATTTTGGAAAACCAATTTGTTTTTCAATTTAGAAATATGGTTTAAATAAAAATAATATTTTGATTTCATAAATTTTTTTTCACTGAAACATTTTCAGGAATGATTTGGTTTTAATGTGAAATAGTTTATCCTAGAATTTGGAAGACATTGTTGGTGTGATTTATATAATTTTGATGCTTTCCAAAATAAGGTTTTTATACCAATCAGGTACTAGGATGTGAGCAAGAATATAAGGTGTTTACCTTTCATGAACTAGGATATTTTCCACCAACTAATAACTTGGTGGATCAATGAGAGACCAATCATGATTTTAGAACAGTCGCATGGAATTCATGGTTGTGTGTTTGTGTTTAGAAACATTAGAAAGGTTATTTAAAATAATGAGAATAGGTTTTGAGAATATTTTTATTTTCTTCCTCATAAATTGTGAATATATTTGATATTAACTATTTTAAATTCTTCTAAACTATTTTATATAAATTTTGGAATGTGATTTTTATTCTAATGGTGTCAGTTTGGAAGTGTTTGGGGAATTCATCTTGTGATTATACACACCCCCTTCTTGGGAATATTAGTGTGTTTTCTTATGTCATCATTTAGAAAAGTGGAAAAGTAAATTTATCAAACTTCCCTTTTTATTTAACTTGATACAGATGGAATTACAAGGGGTGTTGGATCTAGTTTAGGTATTTCTTTGTATAAATACACATTAGTGTCTTCGTGTTGGGTTTTCTTTTAATTTCTCTTACTTATGTATTTTTTCCTTTTTTACATGGTATTGTTTGGTATAACATTTTTTTTGGTGTTTATTAATTCAACATATTCATGAATTTGATGTTTATTAATTTTGTTTGTATTGTTTTATTAGCTTAAAATGGTAAAATAAAATCACAACGTTCATTGAAGCCCATGAAAATTATTTCTATCCAATTATGTCGTAATAATGTCACCTATAGGAAGTAACACCACTATCACTTCACAATACATAGTGGAGAATAAGGATTATGTTAATATTATCATTCACAGTTATCAAATCTATCTTTTGGTATAGTATAAGGGAGATAAAAATTTCTAGAATGTGAAATGTATAGTTAAAAAGATATATCTTGTCATTTCATAGTGAACCTCGCATTACAAGGGTGATTTTAGAACAAAAGATTATTAAGAAGAAATTTATTTGAGATTTGATCTCATTATAGAAGGTTTGGATAGTTATTATTCCATATCATTCTTTAGGATTAAGACTTCCCACTGGATCTGAAATGTTAATTAAGTGATGAATTTTTTTAGGGAAAAAGGAAAAGTGATTTCAATGTTTGGATTTAAAAAAAAATTGTCATATTTTATGTTATATTAAATTTTAATATCAATTCATTAAATTGATATTTATTGATTAAAAATATAAGTTAGTATGGATACAGATAAAGGATCTTGGAATATTTCAAAAGAATCTTCATGAGGAGGCTTTTGAAAATGTGGTTCCACCAGAGTCAAAGGTGAATCATCATATATTTCAAATAATGATTTACTCTTTTCATGACATAGATATAGGTAATGATAATTATGATTATAAAAAATGCAAAATTCTGTTTAGTTCCAAAAGATAAACCAACCTATATTTTAGAGGGATTCTAGGATAGAAAACGGAGACATTTGGTTGAAAATAATAAAATGAATTAGTTAAACTTTTGGATCACCAGATGAGATTAATGTTAAGATAGAAGTTAATGAACTAGATTATATTTCCTGCTAATGGTGGTATTTTATTGTTCAAGATATATTCATTAAAGTAATTACATGAGAATCCATAGAATAATTTCTCAAAAAAACAAATATATCCACACAAATTCAGAGTTATAAGAAAACATACATCTTTATATAAAATAAAATGAATCTTTATAAAATAGAGTATGCAAATAAATTTATTAATTTACTCTATTTACCCCATAATATACCGAATGTGTGTCATGAAAAGCAGTTTTTTTAGTATATATTACATTTACAAATTTACTCAATGATTTTTGTCAATTTTATGATGGACTATATATATATTATTAATAGAGTGATTGTGTTCCAAAAAGGTATGTTGAGAAATACACTTGTAGGGGCATGTTTGAACCGAATTGAATAAGATGAAACTTTAATATTGGGAATATGTTAATGATGGAAATCTACTTCTAGAGTTGTGATATATCTAATAATTAGATGATGGTTTCATTAATCATTCATCCTTGATAAAAACGTAAGTAATGATGTTTAAAATGCGGTTCCATAGATAATTTAAAGTGATAAATTGAATCACCTCATTGATCATTTCATAACAGTGTCCATATAATACATATTTAGGGTTATTCTATCAATTATCTAGGGAAAATTACTCAAGAAAAATCTCATGTTATCTAACATAGAATACATTGACTCAAATATCCCATTATAGTAACTCTCTTCCTTAGAACTTCTCTGACCATAGGGATTCTAGAAACACCATGAATCCTCAACCAGTGAAATGTGGATAGGGTGATAAAGAACAAGGGGTATTGTGTATGTAATTATATGGTGTTGAGAAGGTGATCATGGTTGATCAATATAGTTCTTGGATGGTGAGAGATACTATTATTTTTCATTCAACCTTTATATAATAACTTTTAGATATGGGTTCATCATAGTCTTATATTTCTTAGTTAGTTGATGACCATTTAGGTTTTCGTATTGAGATGATGCCTTCTATTTTGTAATATAATTCATCTCTTGTCTATATAGGGTGTCATGATATTTGTGTAAATTTACTTTGATAACTTTCATTTGAGATGGATTGGATTCGGATTTCCCTATCATTGGGATGGACATCTGCGAGATGATTGTGTGTATGTATTAGATGTCATTTTTTAATTCCATCAACGACTTTTATTCACTAAAAGTGAGTTTCAAATCTCTAAATGGTTTCAATCACATATTTATAGGATATTAAGATATAAATGAAATTAGATAAATACCATGGTATTGGTGGTTAGAAAAATCTCTTATCAACTTGTAGGGAATACTTAGGAATCACTTGAAGATGCCTTAAATAGAAATTTTCCTAACATAATTGACCAATATTGTATCATATTTTCTAAAAAAAATTAGGTTTTCAACCAAAATGTTATGTACTGTTTATAATTGATCTCATATCAAGAAATAGTGAAATTTAAATTCCAACATAGATGGTGAAACCAATTGATATGAGAGAATTGGAATTAAAATTGAATGAGTTTGAAAAAAAATGCATTCATTCAACATGCCACATCATTGTGGTCAGATTCGAATCAGTTTATAATGATGGTAAATAGAAATCATAGGGTTTTTTTTATTTTCATAACCTTGAGAATTTTCCCATAATGAAATAAAATAATATTATTTAAATCAATGATTTAATTGATTAATAGATGGGTGACCAGTGGTTCCCTACAATTGAATTACATTTAGGGTATCTCCATTATGAAATCAGTAAAGAAGATATTATGAAGGAAACCAATAGGATAATATATGGTCATTATGAGTAATTGGTTAAACAATTTTTCCTAAAGAAAACTCCATTAATGTTGATGATATTGACTAATCATAATATTTTTAGGTATCCTTATTTAATTATATTGTATTTTTACATTATATCTTATGGTATTAAATAACTAAAACACATCATGGGGAAACAATTAGTATAATGTTGAGTAGATTATGATAGCATAACCTTTATACAATGATTCCAACTATTATTTACAGATATAGGATGCAACTTTCATTGAAAATTTCCACTATTTAAAATGATTCTATATAAATAATGAAAATATCTAAGTTGTAATCTCTTGGAAAATATCAATGAATTTTGTTAAGATATACTGTTTCCTTTGTTTAGAGGTATAAACCCATTTTTTTTATATTCCACTAATTTCTTCTTCAATAATGGCCTTGAAAAGAAAAATAATCCCATTACAAATGGAATTATAAAGGTAAAAAAATCCAATATAGAATGGTTGAACTAACATCCAGACACATCCTTATGTTACTGGAGTTGGGGTGAGGCTATGTGGTCCTTTGTGATTCGTCTGGATCTAGTATGGTTTTCTTTGCTTATGTAGTAAGATCATGAAATATTTTGTATCTCATGAAAGTTATAGGTGTATGATAAAAACTACCTAGTACATGATTAATCATTTATCAACATTATTTTATTTTTAAAATATTTGGAACCATTATCATTTTGATGAGTAATATTTGGTGGATAAAAATCAGAATATTATAAAACACATTTCACACAATTGGATTTTAATCCAATGAAATGAAGATGGTTAAAATATATTCAAATTATCAACTTTTAATTGATTTAAATAGTGGGTTAACCGAACTCTACAAATGATGAATTGTGTATGATGTCTTAAAACAAACTGTCTAAATAATCTTTTTATTAATGGAATAAAATTTTAGTCATTGTATTTATGAAACTTCAATGTTTTCAACTAGGTGATGTTGTAACATTTTTTCTAATTTCATTTATTCCTTATTTTCTAGCGTATATGAAAGAGTAACATACATTTAGCCAAAAAATTTATATCATAAATTTGAATCTCAATATTGGAAAGTCCATTGGTATAAGAATGTTAGATATAATTTTTTTGTTTTTTAGGTATTATATTTTAGTTCCTCCAACCTATTAGGTATTTATTCTTAATGTGTCCAAAAATTCAACATAGTATTTTTATCCATAAATAAATAATATGTATAATGTAATTATAGTATTGTTGTGGTGATATAGAATAGTGATGAAAGTTGAACAGTTTTTTTGAGATTGATCAACTATCATTTTGTCAGTGTTGAGCATCAATGGAATGTATTTAGGTTTCATTATTAATCAATTTATAAATAAAAATGTGAGAAATTTAACATTGATTTTAAGATAGGTCTTCCATGAATAGACAAGAAACAAGATACGAAATGGGTGATTGGGGATCAAGTCACAATGTCATATCACTTCATTTTTATTCGAGGAACTGATATTGTGAAATACATTTCAATACTCTCTAATTAGAAAATATTAAAGATGCATTGAATCTAACCATGACCCCCGATTTACATCTCTTTTTTAGAAGTCCTTGCAGAAATCACTTAAAAATCAATTGACTATGGGATCATTTTATCATCCTAAAATGATTAAAAAATAATAATAGATGATATAATCATTTGAATAAATGATTTTTTGTTGTGTAATGGACTTGAGTTTCTCATGGGAGTGAAATATACAATTACTAGTGTTCTATTATAGTAAATGTTATATTTTCTCAATAATTAATACTCTTTTAGAAGTATTGTTTGTTCATCCTTTTCATTCTCCACTATGTTCATTGGAAACCTAAGAGACTTCACTTATTGGTCCTAACATTATGAAAGAGATAAAGGATAAAATTTATATGATCATGAAGAGAATGGAAATTTATCCGAATCAATAAAAATTATATGATGACAATAATGAATGGTTGTTATGTTTTGAGGCATCTTATCTGGTTTTATTTTGAATTTCTCTATGTATAGGGAGTCACCATTCTGATAAACTAGGGTAGTTGACTCCATGGAACATTTACCCATTTAAGATACATGAATGAGTGGTTGAGGTATCTTATCTGTTGAATTTATAACCAATATTTTGTTTAGTCATAAAAGGTTTCACACATCTTAATTATTGAAGTCATATCATTTTGTTAACCATGTGCCTTGATGAGACCACGTTTATTTTGAACAACATTCCAAATCGATTCATGTTATTTTGTTGATTGTGGATAGGACGGAGCTTATTGTGTTGGGGTTGTGGCATAATCAGTATAGTTTGGGTTTTATTGAAGCATGTACAGAACATGGTGGTAAACGTCGAGCATGACAAATGATATAATAGTGGACTAATCTCCCCTATTATAACATTTTTTTTAATTTCCATGGATGGAAAATTTAATGGTGTGGAGAATGTATCGCCTCAGGATTTAGTAACATTGTCCTCATTTTAATAAATATGATATTATATAATACTTATTTAATGGTATTGAGTTTTAAATAAAACATTGGATTATTTTGGGTGTTTTTTTAGAGGTTCGTAGTTTTGGTCTATTTGTTAGAAACAATAAAACATATCTAGGAAACTGTGAAACTTTTTTTGGAAGTTATTAGCAATTATCATAGTTGGTGTATGGTTCGGCCAAACCATGTTAGAACCATGAGAAACAGTTTAAACTGAAAAAGAGGGAAAATAATGGTTTGTACATGGATATTCTAAAAGTTATATCCAATTATACAATAGATTACATTAACATAATAACACTTCTTGTTTGGGAACAATTTTTTCAATTTTCTGGTCTAACCAAGTGATAGGAACAAATTAATCCAAAATCATAATTTTAATCCTGATTAAGTTCTAAAATACCTCATTATTTTCATATTGTTCTATGTTATCTAAATAACCTCCCTCCCTGAGAAATTTTGGTTATTACTTTTGACTCTATGTGATATTATGTCGAATAAAAGTGTTTTGGAAACTCGAATTCCCTAGAAAGTATTGGCATCTTCCTCTATCCCTCTCCAATTATCATCTTGTTTTCTCTCAGAAAAATTATGAGATGTAAACCATGATGCACATATATATAAAAATATATTCCTTATTTAATATCATATTGATGTCATGTAGTATATTTTTAATGGATGGTGTATTGGGCACAAATCTAGAAAATATTATTTTTTCCGCATTTTACCCATTTTTTAGAGGTTGATTGATTCTCCCTCATTTTAAATTGATCAAGACTAGGAAGGATTATTTTGGATTAAACAATTATCTTGAAATAATATTGAAAAACTTATTCGATTTTTAAGGGGAATATTTTTTGGGTATAGATTTAGACATTGTGGTAAATTAGATGAATTTTTGAAAACAACTTTTGTTTTCAATTTTAAAATGATGTGATTAAAATTATGGTATGGTTTTGATACAAAAAATCTATCTGATTAAATTTCTTCAAGAATAATTTGTATTTTTTATCAAATATTTTACACTGAAATTTTAGATACATGACTGGAATAAATTCATTTCTTTATACGTTACCTAGAATAAGGGTTATGTATAATTGGCATAATAGGATGGCACAAATAATATGGGGAATGTAGAATTGGGGAACTAGAAGAGTGGATACCATGTGATAAAATGGTGGATTGATTAGAGACCACTCATTTTTATAGAACTATACCATCACATTTATTGGTGTGTGTGTGGGTGGGTCCATTAAAACAAAGTAATGCGTATAAAAAAATTAAAATGTATTTAAAATTTTGTTTATTAATCGAAATGGAATTTTTATTATGATTTTGATATAAAATATTTTAAATACCTTCGCATGTTCGCAAAATTTTATGAAATTTACTCAAAAATGATATCTTATACTCTTTTTCCCTTATTTACATAATTTTTATTTGGGATATAACATTGGGTGTGTTTGGGTATAATTTTGTAATGAAATGATAGAAAACAATTAATTGAAATATTAGAACATGGTTCTATAAAATAATGCACCCCAGCCCTGCTAACCATTAAATGATTAACATAGGGAAATTCCCCATTTAGAATATCTTTTTTCTGTCCTTTTACCTATTATTATTAACTTTATAAAACTATAAAATTCGCACATGGTTTAGGAGCACTGTTATGGAAAACCATACTCCCATTCCCATCAAACTATGTGTAAGAATTAATTTTACTCGGAAATTTGTTTTAAAATTTTCAGAACCCCCATTTTAATCTCAAAATAATCTCTCTTCTCCCCTATGTCATAATTTTTGATTTTGGAGCTCTATGGGTGAATTTCGTGACTTAGGTACCTCCATTCATAATTATTCAAATCATGGATCAAAGATCTGTATCCCTCTTTTTATGTGGATCCTATCCCATTATTATCTCATTTATCTCCCATTCTTTGCACATTATATTGGTTGGATTTTATATCTATATTTTGAAATATATATATCCAAAAATGATAAATCTATATCTAGAATTTAGTATTTAGATCTATAATTAATATTTATTGTTTTTTTCATGATTGAGGGTTTTAGATAAGGATACCAATCTATTTCATTATGCTACTCAGTTTTGGGAATTTCTACTGACTAATTAGTCGTAAAAAACTCAAGGTAGGTGGTCTATTATTCAAACCCCAATGAAATTATATCAAATAAGTTTATGAGATTATAGATTCTATATGATTCATTTAGAAATTTTAATTCCTCAATTTGAGTAGTTAATGTGTTAAATTAATGAATTGAGGAATTGGGATCAAATTTAATATTTGGATTTTGGAATTTGGATAATTAATTTATAAATTAACTATTAGGGTTTTTAATTAGGGAATTGTAGATAACTAATTTTTTAAGTAATTATTACATTCTTGATTTCTGAAGTTTGAGTTGAGAATAATTTAATGGTTAATTAATCAATGGGTAGAGTGTGGATACTTAGTTATAAAATTAATTAATTAATGTTATATTATTAATTTTGTTTTTAATTAATTAAAGGGATATATATTTTTAACTAATTAATAGACATGGATTAATTAATTTATTAATTAATTAATGGAATTTCGTTGTTGTTAATTGTGATAAAAAAATTAATGCTTAATAATACTGGTCTGGGTGATAAGGTTTAGACAAGTGATAATGAGATACATGTTATAATGTGAATTGTGATGATATATTATTATAATTGTTTAAAGGGTTGATAAACAAGATGTTCTATTACTATTACGTAGATGTATGATTGATAAATGTGTTTCTAGACATGATGTTATACCCCCATGCTAAATATGCATGATTTATTAATCTGGTGATAGACATGTCGTTCTATAATGAATAATGTTAAACTATGGGAGATAGGGGTTGATGCTTTGAATACTCATGAGGAGATGGAAAAGGCATTCTACCCCCAAAACATTCACATAGGACTATGGTTTAATGTTGCTTTTATAGGGAAATTGAAGTTATGTGGATAATGTTATCCCATGTGCTATAATGAAATGTGAATTAAATATGTCACATGGTTCAGACTCGATAGTAGTTGAAATATGTATTGCCGTACTAGTTTACTCAAGAACATAGTGGTATTTTTTGTCTCATAACATTTAATTGATAAAGTGAAAACTATTTACTTATGTATTTTAATTATTTCATTATACAACCAAATAAAATTATTATTGACTTGATTTATTTTTGACATCATTAGAGATGGCCTACTAGGTTTCCCTCACACCCTTCTTGGGCTTCCTTATGGACACCAAAATAGATTTCATGGATGCATGATAGGAAAATGGGAAAATGACCTATGTTAGTTGCTTTAGTCTGGATAGATCTTGGATGATGATGTGGTTTGAATCTCAGTTAGATTCATCCATGTATTTCATTTGGGATTACATTTTAGATACATAGAACATATATAATAATGTCCTAATTTATGCTTTAGTTTGGATATTCTATCTCCTTATTTAATTATCTTGAGATATTGGTGTTGTTTATAGTTATATATTATTCAGTTGTTGATTATATATTCCCACTATTGTATTAATAAGATAAAAGAAGGTATAGTGTCCCCATGGTCAGTATACTAAACCGTCACTGCTAGTCAACAACCTCTAGAATATGGGGAGGCATCCAGAAGGTAATGTGACAGACCGTCTCGGGTCATCGATGAGTGGAACTTATATCAGGACATTACTAAGAGGTATGATTGTTATTTTATTACCTTTTTCCGTTTTATTACTATTTGGGAAAGGTGGAAAATAAAATCAAAAGAGTCAGGCCTTGATAATGAGAATGTTCAAGGGAGTTGAAAACCCATTTACTAGAAAAATATCCATATACCCCGGGAGATATTTTTGTTATTTCCGTTCACAATTACAGTTGAATATTCTTTCACCTTTACTGACACACTTATTTTGTGATGTAACTATTGTTTCTGAATTTTTTGAGAAATATATTTTTTCCTTGATTGGCATGAGTGTTTTATATGCAATCATATTTATAGGGATTCAATATTATTTTCTACCATGATTCATTTTAAGCATGCATGAGAAAAGGTGTTTTTGGTATGTTTTTTTATTTTAATTATTTTCCTTTCTTTTTTTACACTAAAATAAAAAATATGAATTATTTATAGTTGAATTTTCAAGAAAATAAATTTATAAAAAAATGTAAAAAATTGTTGCTTAAATGAGAAATATGAACAAGGAGATGTGTTTACCCATTTTTACTAGGACAAAGGTGTAGGTTGGTTAAGGGTAGTTATAGTGAATTGGTTTTGACAATATGTCGAGGATTGGGGAAAATAATGGTTGTGCATTGATTCGTTTCCCTCTTATGTAAATCTGATTATGTTGTGTTATGAGAATTAATTTCTGTGTTCAACATTAGAGAGTTATTCTTCCATTATGACGCATGTTCAGAGGATGAAATGAGGGAATATATTGATATGATCCACCCGTTATTGAACCTGAGGAAACAATAACGTTGATTAATGATGTCTGGTAATAATTTTTTGATAACATTGATCGTTTCATGTAATTCATGGATAGTGACTCAGGGAGGGTTGCGAAAAGAATATTAGATCTAATAAGGGTTGTCTAGATGTAGGACCCAATGAAATTTAAAAGATATTGTGGACATGAGGGATTGGAATTCTAGATTGATTCTACCTTGACTAAACATTACGACATGGATGCTCCAATTAAAAAGTGAGTCATGATAGCTTCTTATATGTTTTGGGGGTAGACATCATGTTGGTGGCACATTGAAAATTAGGATGGATATATGGTGACTATATATTCAAAGTACATTCAGGAGGTGTTTTGTGGGAACTTTTATCTAGATATCCAATGGAATGAGAGAGAATATGTGTTCATGAGATTGGATCATGGAAACATTGTTCTAATGGACTATGTTAGATGCTTCACAAATTTTATGTGCCTTACTCCTTCATTTGAGAAGGGTGAGGGTACTTCATTAAAATGTATTCAGGATGGACTTATCTGTGGAATTAATTCCCTGGTGATTATCTTCAGTGTGAAAATCTTCTCAGAGGATTTAAATAACACTCTAATTTCAAATTAGATCAGCAAGTTGGATTCATATATTGGCATGTTGTCCAATCTAGATGATATGGAGGTACATCTCCCTAAAGTAGGAATACCTTTTATGATAACATTATCCAGAGTAGTGGGATGGCAATTGGCCAGTCTAAGGGACTAGATACATAGGATCTTACCCATGTTCATTTCAACATGTGTGGTAGGATGAGTTTAATTCTCAATAATTTTCCTTGACCAACAGTATAGTGTCGAGCCTATGACATGATTGTAAATCCATAGAGGTTTTGTTGGAACCTGAGACAGATGTTTAATGATGGTGGAGCGTGACAATTATGGATTATGGGTGGAGTTACTTCTTCACCATATCATTCTGGAAGCTAAAATTATACTAGATGAGGTGATAAAGGATGTGGACATGGTGCTTTTGGGAATTATAGTTTGTATCTATAGAGTGGAGCATGTCATTGGAGTCAAGATATGAAAAAGGGAAGACGGGCATGACAATTGAATTCAATTCATCCTACACTTTTGGTTAGTGATGATGGACCATAAATAGTGATAGGTATTATTAATATATAATACCCATTAACTAGTGCCTTATTTTATAATGGGATCTCTTATTCATTCATATAATAAAAAAATGATAAGGTTTTTATCCTAGTGGTCGCATTAATAAGTTGGGTCATGTTGATAGTTATACCCTTTTCTTATAGTCGAGAGATATTTGTTTGTGAATGGGGTGTTCTCATGTTATCATGTATTTCTATTGTCTCTTATATATATATATTCATGACATGTTGAGATTCAACCTAATAATGGGTACGGACTGGAGAGTCATGTACGAAACCAGATTGATTGTTACTAGACAAGAATTACTTATACATATCATATGAGTGGCCATTATATTCATCTTGAAATGTTAGAAATCATGGAAATCCCAGCAGGTCCAATTTTTTAGGAATTGATAGATATCATATTATAGGTAGATAGTTTATTTATGGATGAAATATGTGTAAATAATGATATCATTCCTCTATTGGTATTGTAACATCCCAGGTAAATAAATAATATTACATTCTAACGTTTATCAATATTTGTGAATAAAATGTTAATATTACTTTAAAGGGAATTCTATGCTCGATGGCGTACCCAATACGCAACAATGAGTTTCTTTGAAATCTTACGTTGCACACTAATAATATAATAATATTATAATAGGTAACACCTAGCCGTTGTAATGGTGGGAATCAATAGAAATAACTACAAAATGATTACATGTGTTTATTAAATATTTTTAAATTTATCCAATAAATGTTAGAGGCTTAAAATCCAAATGAATCCAATTTTAAGAATATATACTCTAATATTTTTAAAAGATTGTTTTACCGCCTTTTGATGAAGAACATTTTTTAAATCTAACTTTTGACAATTTTATAAGCTCATTTTTTCAAAATAAACTTATTTTTTATGATTGGGACATTGAAATTTACTTTGGTTAAATTTTTGGTATGTTTCTGACATTTTTCATTTTTTTAATGAATAGTGAGAAAATACTGCACTTTACATCAAAAATGTTTTTTCATCTAATTTAAATATATGGTTAGATTATATTTTTAATTGGTTTTAAAGTGTAATTGGAATATATTTTTACCATTTAATCCAATGGTGGTCATTGGAATTAATTTCACTTTGAAATTGGACTTAAACTAGTGTCAATCTTTTAATAGATATTATTTCTTAAAAACATGCTATTTGTTTTGACAGTGGAAATGAATTATTAAATTAATTAATGAAACTTATATATTATTAATTTTTTAAAATAGACATCATTTTTTTATTCGGAATATCAAATATATCTTAAGGTGAATTTTTGGTATTTTTCTGAAAAAATTCAATTTTTGATGAATAGTGAAACCACTAAGTGGTAGTTAAAGAAACTGATTTTTATTTTTAATGAAACATTACCACATCTATGATTTTATTTTCAAAAATATGACATACATGGTTGTCATTAGGAAGTAAAATGTGGTTCAATGAGATTAAAATAATTTTTTTGGTGAATAGTAACTAATAAGTTTTATTAATCGTGATTAAAGGTAATTAGTGTAATTTAAGGTAAAGATAATGTTATAATAATATGAAATGACCTTTACACATGTCAGAACATTATTGGATGAGGCATTGACGACGAATACAATCCATGGGTCAACATGGGGACCCCATGGATTCACTTTGGTTTGAAAATGACATTAATAACTTTTTATTTAAAGTTAAAATTAAAATGTCACAAACATGTATTGTTTTACTAAAACAATTTTTACATGGGGTTATAGAAGTAATATTTTTGACTATAAATATTCATTAGAGAGATAAAAATATTTCCTACATCATTATATTATCTTTATAATTTTTAGACATTAAATTAATTTATTTATTTATGACACAGTGATGATGTAGTGATTACCTAATAAATGAACGATTTAAATAAAATGAGATGATATGGTGAAATATAAGTCTTAAACTTGTGAAAACCCAATTGTATTGGTGGATTTCGAACCCTTATCACCTTATACTCGAAATATATCCTTTTGGGACCTTTAAAATCCGAAAATCATTTTATAATAATGTAATAGTTTATAACTTTCCACGAGTGCCCCTCCTCTTCTCTTATAAAAGGCCCCCACCTCTACCTCCTTAACCACATCTATCAAGCCTTTGCCTCGGCCAACCCAAGACCATTTCATCTCTCCACATCCCTATATTAATTATTTAAGTCTCACCTTTTGCATAATGCTCTTTAGGAAACCCTTTTTTTTCACACCAAGAGGAGTTACCCGATTTAAAGGTAATGTCTTCACTTGTGTTCTTTTGTTTTATTTTTCTTCTTCAAACCCCTAAACTCTTTTTATTCCTTTATTTTGTAATAACACCAGAATCTTAAATATACTAGGATTTTTTATGTTAATTATTCGAGCTACACTTACACACGCCTCCGTCTAATTGTTAAGGAACATATTGTTTTTGTGGATGGCTAATTACTGCCTCATAAAACGATGATTGTTCAATATTCTCTTAACACCTTTCATGGTGGAAATTATGATGTCACTGTATTTTATATATGATATATATGGTTTTTATGTTTCCCATATACTTCTTTATTTTATATTTAAAACATACTTTTATGCTTTTCGTGTTGTGCAATTGCGATAATTTCATACGAGGAAGTGTGGACTGCCGCCCCCTCAAGTGATGTGACTCGTTCATGCAATACATGGAATGTATAATGAATAAAAATAATGAACATATGTGACCAATAAAACATATATATTATAATGGAATTATAATATATATATCTCTCAATTATTTTTAATTCCATTAATATGACAAAGAAATTAAAGTAGCGTCCATGCGTACGTACGACCTACCGTCTCCATTAACAGTGCATTTCATTTTTTTTATCTCAAAATGTTATGGAATAGTATAAAATTAATATTTACTGGATATATATGATATTTAAATCATTAATACTATTCTGTAGATGATTTACTTATAACTACATGGACAATCATTTTCAAACAAGTTCATTTTGACTCATATACCAAACATCGAAAAAAACGTCTGATATGAACTCACATTATTAACCAATTATTATAACATTGTAATATGTGATATGAACTGAATAATAATCTTTAAATCAGGACCTTAAGAAATTATAAATTGACCAATGTTTATTATTCAGGAATATAAAGAAATGAACAAGACAAGTCAGACTTGAGGTATGGGAACCTACCTCTCTCATTCTTTTTAAGTACTCTTTTTATGTAACATACTTTAAGATAATATTTATGGTGTTGGGGGATGTTATTTTATATTCTTATTTCTGTAAATTTTATGTTAATATGATGAGAGACCCTATTTTATCTCAACAATCAATTTTTGGAAGTTTTATGTGGCACCGTTAGACTGCCGAATTTTTATAAGGGGATTTTCATCTCACTTTTTATTCCTGTGAGATTCATGCAACATTTTAAACTATTTAATTTATTGTGGTGTATGTACTTCCCATTATTTTACTATTTTCATAATATACTCTCATTTATGTGTATTTACATATTCATTTTTTGACCCTTCTATCATGGGGTGTACGTTTCGAAAGTTACCCAAATCGGTAAGGGAACCTTGCACCCTCTTCTTTTTAAAAGACTTATTTTGTTATGTCTTTTAATTTACATCATTTTATGTTTGGATATGTTATTATATATCATTATTTATGTAAATTTTATGTCAAAGTGATGAGATTCCATTTTCTCTCTCATCAACAAATGTTGTGAATTTTAAAGTGATGTTGTTAGGCTATCGAATTTTACCAATGGAACTTTTAACCCAATTTAGATTTCTTTGGGTTCAACTTGTAGATTTTGAATATGTCATATTTTGAATATGTGTGAATGAAATTTTATTGTTTTACACTTAATATCCACTTATATTGGGTGTATTTATATTTTTCACACATAATTATGAGATTGATTTATCCTTAATTTAAGGATACATTCTTTATAAGGGATTTCATCTAATTTTACATTTCTATTGAGACTTCATTGTTTTTATGCACCAATTCACACTTATATGGTGTATATACCATCCTTTGGGATATTATATCATGAATACATTTATTCTAATGATATTATAAAGTTCAGATTAAATTTTATTCCTCAATTATTGTATTCAAGTGTCTCTCATTTTGTTAAAAACCCTTTAACTAAAATATCGTTTTAAATGTTTTAATGATTTATTATTATAAATATTTCTCATTAATATCCATGTTTTCAAATTGTTTTTAAGGATTTATTTATATGTATATTAATGGTTTAAAATTTTAAAATCTTCAATGTGTTATGGAACACTTTGATTCAAAAATATTTTCATTAAATGTTTTTAATGGTTTTGAAAATGGTTTTTAGAATGGATTCATTATTTAAATATCTTAAAATGTTATATTGTTATTGCAATGTGGGAATGTTATCTTTCCTTTATGCTTAAGTTATGTGCTATGATTATGTTATTTTTCTTGTAAATTGTTTATGATGACGGGTGGTTCAGTGATAAACTAAGGGCGGGTGAGCCCGATATAGCTCTCCAATGCATTGGGTAACTTGAAGGGGTTAAACATTATGGTTTATCCAAAGAGATTTTGGGAATATACTATGATGGGTATTCCAAACATAACCATGTGGGTTAATTCCTACGTAATAATGTTATGAATGCCGCAAGTTACATTTATGTCTTATGATTTCTATGAGTTATTCATAAATCTTAGGATTTCATGAGGTATGTTAACATGCTTATGTTTTATGAGTAAAGTATGATTTCATTGATTCTTATGTATACATGTACTAATGTTTCCTTTCCGAATTATTATATCCCTTACTGAGCTTTTTATGCCCATCCCAAGTTTTTGAAATGTTTTCACAGGTCAAGGGAATGGTACATGATATGATGATAGTGTCAAGGAAGTGTTAAGAAAGAATCCATGTTTTATTTTAAATATGTTTCTGTTGATGGGAAAAAATGAATACTATCTTTTATGTAACCAATATGTTTAAATATGGAATGTAATGCATGATTTATGATCTAATTCTCTAAAACTATAATCCTAAAAAGATCCTCAATGTGTATTCTTGAAATAACTCAACATTAATTAAGGTTTAAGGCCGGGTCCTTATAGTTGGTATCATCGGTCGGTTTAGATAACTTTAGAAGTTAGAGTTTTGTTTAAGCATAAGTGACAAGTTGTGTATAACCACAATGGTTATTATATTCGATAGAGTCATTGTTATTTTTTAAGGTTGAATGAGTTTGAGATAACTTAGATAAGTATATATTAGTGTTTATCTTCCTCTTTAGTACATGATGATTTTGTTGATATACTCACACTGACCTTTTTGGTTTTAGTAAATGGATGGATCTAGCAGGCACAAAATTGACAATGGGTTTGAAGGAAACTGTGGTGGTTCTCTGATTAAGATACTGAATGAAATGGGGGATTCAATGAGAAATCTCATAGTTATTCTAAACCAACTATCAAGAGTAATTATCAACCACTTGAACCTTGGTGTGTTATCTAATGCCTCTTGTATGAGAGAACCAACTCGATGTGGAAGTTCATGTGATAATTATAAAGGTAACCATTAGGGTTTATATGATCCTTAATTTTGTGGTAATTATGGGTTACTATATTTTATGATGGAAGATGAAAGGCATGAAGTAAAAACTGAGGTTAAATTATGTTATGGTTATTTTTGAAGATTTTATCTCTTATTGGGGAATGTTTTAAGAATTATATAGTTTTGGAAAAATGACAACACACAGACCGTGTGACAACCTTTCGCGTCAAAGCTATGGGAATCGAACCCACAACCAAAGTGCGACAGGTATTTATCGCCTACCACTGAACTACGTGAAGTTCCTGGTTAGTTTGACTAATTATTTTTATTAGTCAGATTGTTTTATGAATCAAGAGTAAGTTGATTTTGGGTTATCTATGGAAATTATTAACCTATAATGGAGGATATTTGATTATGTTAATTACTTTTCAATATGAGACTTTAAGAGAAACTGATGTTATTTGGAGATAAATGTTAATTTGTACCTTGGGAGACTATGTGATTAAATCCTTCAAATATTTGGGTTTCAATATTAGTTGGGTTTACCTTGATGTATTTTATGGACAAATTGTTTATTTAATGATCTTTGTTGAACTTTGAGTTTTGTTTGACAAATTTTAGAGATTTGGAGTTGTTTTTGTTTTTCTAAAAAAATATCCTTTTGGGTATTATCTGATCTCGTACTAAACTTTTTGGTTTGGTTTTGGTTGAGATATAAAGACATGGGAAATATATAGTTGTCTTTTTTGGATTAGGTGATTCTCAAGAAATTTATTATAGTACTCTTAATACGAACAAGTCTTCCTAAATACTCGTCTTTTGGAGAAAATATGAGTTTGATTAAGGAATCTAGTAAAAGTTGAAAGTCTACGTGACAAGTAATTATGTTTCATTAAGATTTATTTAAGCTCAAAAATAAATTCCTCAATGAAGAGTAACTTGAAACAAAAATGTTGTCTGTTAACTTTTCCTACTGGGGAATGGAATACCGTTTAACCCATCACAAGTTTTTGATTTTCTAGGGGTTAAATTTCTTCTAGACATGTTTACTATAACTCTCCATCGGAACATGAACCTTTTTTTCCTCCATATCCATATTTCCATACTTGGAATCCTAGTATGGGTTAACTCGGGTGACCTTTGTACTTATCTCCCTTTCTTTTAAAGTGATATTTTTACTGAATCTTGTTCCGATGTGGGACTTTCAATGAAGTTTCCAAGCCCAATTTTGAAATTGCGAGGATGCAATTCCCAAAATGGGGGAAGGATGTAACATCCCAGGTAAATAAATAATATTACATTCTAATGTTTATCAATATTTGTGAATAAAATGATAATATTACTTTAAAGGGAATGTTATGCTCGAGGGCGTACCCAATATGCAACAACGAGTTTCTTTGAAATCTTACGTTGCACACAAATAATATAATAATATTATAATAGGTAACTCCTAGCCATTGTAATGGAATGAATTAACATAAATAACTAAAAAATTATTAAATATGTTTGTTAAATATTTTTACATTTATCCAATAAATGTTAGAGGCTCAAAATCCAAATGAATCCAATTTTAAGAATAAACACTCTAATATTTTTAAAAGATTGTTTTACCGCCTTTTGATGTGGAACCTTTTTTAAATCTATCTTTTGAAAATTTTATAAGCTATATTTTTTAAAGTAAACTTATTCTTTATGATTGGGACATTGATATTTACATTGGTTAAATTTTCGGTATGTTTCTGACATTGTTAATTTTTTTAATGAATAGTGAAAAATACAGCATTTTACATCAAAACTACTTTTTCATATAATTTAAATATATGGTTAGATTATATTTTTAATTCGTTTTGAAGTTTAATTGGAATATATTTTTACCATTTAATCCAATGGTGGTCATTGGAATTAATTTCACTTTGAAATTGGACTTAAACTAGTGTCAATCTTTTAATAGATATTGTTTCTTAAAACACGCTATTTGTTTTGACAGTGGGAATGAATTATTAAATTAATTAATGAAACTTATATATTTTAAATTTTTTAAAATATAAATCATTTTTGAATTTGGAGTATCAAATATATCTTAGGGTGAAGTTTTGGTATTTTTCTGAAAAACATCAATTTTTGATGAATAGTGAAACCACTAAGTTGTAGTTAAAGAAACTGATTTTTCTTTTAAATTAAACTTTACCACTTCTGTGATTTGATTTTCAAAAATCTAACATACATGGTTCTCATTAAGAAGTAAAATTTGGTTCCATGAGATTAAAATAATTTTTTGGTGAATAGTAACTTTTAATTTTTATTAAAAGGTAATTAATGAAATTTAAGGTAAAGATAATGTTATAATAATATTAAATGACCTTGAAACATGTTCTACCATTACTGGATGAGTCATGGCTGACCCCGAAAATCCATGGGTCAACTTGAGGACCTTATGGGGCCACTTTGGTTGGAAAATGACATTAATAACTGTTTATTTAAAGTTAAAATTAAAATGTCACATGCACGTATTGTTTTACTAAAACAATTTTTACAAGGGGTTATACAAATCATATTTTTTACTATAAAAATTCATTAAAAAGCTAAAAATATTTACTACATCATTATATTTTTTTTATAATTTTTAGACATTACATAAATTAATTTATTTTTGACACCGTGATGATGCAGTGATTACCTCATAAATGAACGATTTAAATAAAATGAGAAGATATGGTGAAATATAAGTCTTACACATGTCAAAAACCTATTGTATGGGTGTATTTCGAAGCCCTATCACCATATCCACGGAATATACCATTTTGGGACCTTTTAAATCCAAAAATAATTTTATAATAAAGTAATAGTTTATAACTTTCCAAGAGTGCCCCTCCTTTCTCTTATAAAAGGCCCCCACCTCTACCACCTTAGCCACACCTCTCAAGCCTTTGGCTCGGCCAACCACTTCCCATTTCATCTCTAAAAATCCCTCTCTTAATTATTTAAGCCTCGCCTTTGGAAGAATCCTCTTCAAGAAACCCTTTTGGTTCAAACAAAGAGGAGTTACCTGATTTAAAGGTAATGTCTTCACTTGTGTTCTTTTGTTTTATGTTGCTTCTCCAAACCCATAAACTATTTTTATTACTTTATTTTATAACAACAATAGTATATTAAATATACTAGGATTTTGTTATGTTAAGTATTCAAGCTACACTTACACACACCTCCGCCTATTGGTTAAATAACATACTATTTCGGTGGATGGTGAATTACAGCCTCACGAAATGATGATTGTTCAATCTTCTCTTAACACCTTCCATGGTGGCCATTATGATGTCACTGTATTTTATATATGATATATATGGTATTTATGTTTCCCATATGATTCTGTATTTTATATTTAAAACATATCTTTATGCTTTTCATGTTGTGCAATTGCGATAATTTCATACGAGGAAGTGTGGACTACCTCCCCCTCAAATAGTGTGACTCGTTCATGCAATACATGGAATGTATAAAGAATGAAACTAATAAACTTATGTGACCTATAAAAAAGATATATTATACTGTAATTATAATATATATCCCTCTCAATTATTTTTAATTCCATTAATATGACAAAGAAATGAATATAGCGTTCATGCGTACGTACGGCCTACCGTCTCCATGAATGGTGCATTTCATTTCTTTTTATCTCCAAATGTTATGGAATAGTATAAAATGAATATGTACTGGATATATATGATATTTAAATCATTAATAAAATTATTGAGATGATTTACTATTAACTACATGGACAATCATTTTCAAACAAGTTCATTTTTGACTCATGTACCAAACATCGACAAAAACGTCTGATATGAACTCACATTATTAACCAATTATTATAACATTGTTATATGTGATATAAAATGAATAATAATATTTAAAGGAGTGGCTTAAGAAACTATAAATTGACCAATGTTTATTATTCATGAATATAAAGAAACAAAGAAGATATGTCAGACTTGAGGTAAGGGATCCTACCTCTATCTTTCTTTTTAAGTACTCTTTTTATGTAACATACTTTAAACTCCACTTTTTTGTGTTGGGGGATGTTATTTTATATTCCTCTTGCTGTAAATTTTATGTTAATATGATTAGAGACCCTATTTTATCTCAAAAATCCATTTATTTGAAGTTTTATGTGGCGCCGTTAGGCTGCCGAATTTTCATAAGGGGATTTTCATCTCACTTTTTATTCCCGTGAGATTCATGCAACATTTTCCACTATATCCTTTTTTGTGGTGTATGTACTGCCCATTATTTTACTATTTGTATAATATACTCTCATTTATTTGTATTTACATCTTCATTTTATGACCCTTCTTTCATGGGGTGTACGTTTCAAATGTTACCCAAATCGGTAAGGGAACATTGCACCCTCCTCTTTTTAAAAGAATTATTTTTTATGACTTTTAATTTACATATTTTTATGTTGGGATATGTTATTCTATATCCTTATTGATTTAAATTTTATTTCCAAGTGATGAGTTACCATTTTCTCTCTCATCAACTAATTTTATGAGTTTTAAAGTGAAATTGTTAGGCTGTCAAATTTTACAAAGGGAACTTTTAACCCAATTTCGATTTCTATGGGTTCAACATGTAGTTATTGAATATGTCATCATTTCAATATGTGTGAATGACCTTTTATTGTTTTACACTTAATAACCACTTATATTGGGTGTATTTATATTTTTCACACATAATTATGAGATTGATTTATCCTTAATTTAAGGATACCTTCTTTATAAGGGATTTCATCTCATTTTACATTTCTATTGAGACTTCATTGTTGTTATGCACCAATTCACTCTTATGTGGTGTATATACCATCCATTGGAATATTATATCATGAATACATTTATTCTCATGATATTATAAAGTTCTGATTAAATGGTATTCCTCGATTATTGTATTCAAGTGTCTCTCATTTTGTTAAAAACCCTTTAACTAAAATATCGTTTTAAGTGTTTTAATGATTTATTATTATAAATATTTGTCATTAATATCCATGTTTTAAAAATGGTTTTAAGGATTTATTTATATGGATATTAATGGTTTAAAATGTTAAAATCTTCAAAGTGGAATGGGACACTTTGATTCAAAAATCTTTTCATTAAATGTTTTAAATGGTTTTGAAAATGGTTTTTAGAATGGACTCATTATTTCAATATCTTAAAATGTTATATTATTATTGCAATGTGGGAATGTTATCTTTCCTTTATGCATAAGTTATGTGCTATGATTTTGTTATAGTTATTGGGGATTGTTTATGAAGACGGCTGGTTCCCTGATAAACTAAGGGCGGGTGATCCTGATATAGCTCTCCAATGCATTGGGTAACGTGAAGGGGTTAAATGTTATGGTTTCTCCAAAGAGATTTAGGGAATATATTGTGATGGGTATTCCAAACATAACCATGGGGGTTACTCCCTACGTAAGAATTTTATGAATGCCTCAAGTTACCTTTATTCCTTATGATTTCTATGAGTTATTCATAAATCTTATGATTTCATGAGGTATGTTAACGTGCTTATGTATTATGAGTAAAGTATGATTTCATTGATTCTTATGTATACATGTACTAATGTTTCTTTTCCGAATTTTTATATCCCTTACTGAGATTTTTATGCTCATCCCATGTTTTTGAAATGTTTTTCACAGGTCAAGGGAAAGGTACATGATATGATGATAGTGTCAAAGAAGTGTCAAGAAAGAATCCATGTTTTATTTTAAATATCTTTTCGTTGATGGGAAAAAATGAATACTATCTTTTATATATCAACATTGTTTAAATGTGGAATGTAATGCATGATTTATGATCTAATTCTCTAAAACTCTAAACCTGAAAAGATCCTCAATGTATATTCTTGAAATAACTCAAGATTATGTAAGGTTTAAGGCTGGGTCCTGATTAGTATAATGCATTATATTTGTTTTTCTTGAAGACTTTTATGTGCTTCCACATGATAAAGATGTAGAATTCACTATTGATCTCATGGAATGGACTGATCCATTTTGTATTCCAACATGTAGAATTGGACCGATATATATTCAAGATATCAAGAAAAACAAGAGGAGTTATAGGATAAGGGATTTATTTATCTGACTACGTCACAATGGGGTTTAATGGTATTATGTTTATGATTTCTAACAAGAATATACACTTGTAAATTGATTTACGAAAGATGAATCAGATGACTATGAGGTACTGGTATCCTATTTTACATAATGATGATATATTTTACTATTAGAGAGGTGTTTATGTGTTCTCTAAGATGTAATTATTATTGGGGTATCTTCATCTGAGTGTTCAGACTATTGATATACTGAATAATGTATCTAGTAGAAGGTATGGCCTCTAAAAGTTTTTCATAATGCATGTTTTCTTGAATAACACACCAAAAGGATTATAGAAATGATGAAAACAAATTACACCCAAACCTTGAACAGTGTGTTGTAGTGTTTTTGGATAAAATCCCGGTGTACTCCAAGACTCATGGAAATCATTCTTAGCAACTTTATGGAGTTCTGAGTACACAGAGGGAGCATCGTATGTACAAGAATCTATTTATTTTTCAATTTTGGATTAATAAGGTACGCATATTGGGACACATGATATAAATGGTCTGTGTGTCATTGGGCCCATAATTCCTACTCCTTGGACAGTGGCTTACACAATCCGGAAGTGAAACCGGCTCCTTGACAGCATGATTCGATCACTAACACGTGGAGAGAGGGGAACAAGGTTGTGGATTACATGGCATCCATGGGTGTCCCGGGTTTAAAATATATTTTCCTCCTCAATGTAGTTACTCTCAAAGTAGAAGGGATTAATCTAATTCGAGGCAATGCCCTCAGGCTCCATTATTTCAGGCCCCCGTAATCCAAGTATGATCCCACTCCTCTCTCTCCCTCTCCCTCTCTCCCTCACTCTTCCTCCTCCCCCTCCTCTTGTTTTCTCTTTTTTGCTTGCTTTTGTGTCCTCCTCTTTGAATAAATATAACGTGAAGTGAATATAACATCAATAAAAAAAATGTGGATAAGAATTGTTTTAAATTGAGGGAAATCCCTAATGTTTTACATTCAACTTCGAATTTAAGCATAGATGAGGATGATAACATATATTTCTAGAATTTGGATATTGTACCTAAAAGCATGCAATATGAGTTAATTTTGTATTTTCTCACCTCTAAGTGCGAGGTGGATCTAGGTGTAATGAAAATGTTACATAACCTACGTCAAAGGTTTTGGTGACTAGGAATGAAAAATTATATAGCAGGGTTTCTGAAATGATGTAATACATGTTAGCTGGTAAAGGAAAATAATCATCAATGTGGATGTTTTTTCATCCATTTCCTCTTCCATAATAGGTGTTTTATGACATGAAAATAGATTTTTTGGTGGGTCCCCCGAAGATTCCAATGATTAATGAAACATTATAGTTTATAATGGATTGAATGATGAAATTAGCACATTTCATTACTATATTATAGAATTTATTTAGTATGGAAGATAGATGATTTTCATGTTTGGGAGAGTCTCCATCTACATGGGATCTCATAGGCTATAGGTTCATAAAAGGACTCATGTTTCACATAAATATTTTGGAAGGCCTTCATTATGTTTCTCAATACACTTGTATTATTGATTATAGCCCCCATTCCTTAGACATATGGGATGTAAAAACATACCACACTAGTTCTTGAGGATATTCTATGGGTGTTTGTTCTTCACATTGGTGCGTCTTGTGAGATTAACATAGAATTTATGGAATTTTTTATAACCATAGTTATAAATAAATAATAATAATGGCCCTATATAATGCTCATTATAGTAGGAAATTGAGATCATATCTCTGTTGGAATATGGAGAGTGATTCAGAGTTGATTAGACTGAGTCCTGTGCAGGTTAATTTTGAATTGGTGAAAATATTTGGGTATGTATAAATAATGATTATAATAGAATGAATTTGTAGAATGATTGATGTTAACTACCCCTAGAGTGTGGATATTGTGATTATGTATTCCAATTGGTGTCTCATAGGATGGGTTTCTGTAGTATATAGGGGAAGGGTATGCTAGCCCCTTGGTTTTTTGGACCTTTTGAGGTTGTGGAGAGAATCGGGCTAGTGTTGTACATATTAGACCTTACATTAAAATTCATAAGTATTCATGATGTTTTCTAGATATCTGAACTACACCATTATCACCATGACCCTTCTCATGTGATTCATGTGGATAATGTTAACCTCAAGATAGATGTGTCATTTTAAGAGAATCTGATATGTGTTATTGAATGTATTGATAATGTTTTCGGGAAAACATGGTGCTCTTATTTCATGTATTGTGGGATTTTGTGAGTCGGTAAGAGGTAAAAGGGGAGAGGGAATCATATATTAGGGTTCAAGAGACCAATATTCCTGAAAGAAAATCTTATAGATTTTTGGGAGTGCATATCGGGGGAAGGATGTTATATGGTACGGATATTTTTAGATCCTAACCTATTTTAAAGATCACAAGGGATTAGTTTTAGGTCCTCTTTTTTTCTCTTTTGAGTTATTTTTTTCTATTTTAAAACATGGGGTTTGTTTGGGTAGAATTTTTAGATGGATTAAAGTAAATAGGGTTCCTTTCATTTAGAATATGGCTAGGGAAAAGTGTGTGCCCTAACCCAATAGACCATGTAACCCTGTACAATGGAAAATTGCATGGTCAAAGCACTATTTTTCAAACCATGAGTTGTATAAGGTGTAACTATGATACCCTATAATTGAGGTGCATGTTGTGGGCCCATGTTTTGGGAAAAGCGTGTGCCCCATTCCATAAAATCATGCACGGGAATAAATATGAGTAGAATATTGGTTTTAAAATTTCATGAACCCCCATTTAAATTACAAATCCACACCCATTGGACCTTTGGTCATGTTTCATTATTTTTGAGATCTATGTATGATTTTGATTCCCTTATGACCTTCATTCATCATGACTCTTAGAATATATCAATGAACTACATCCCTCCCGGTAAGTGGTTCCTATGTCGTTCCTCTCTTATACATCCCTTCCATTCTCTCATTATTTTTATGGGATTTTATTTCTATATGTTGTTAGATATAGATAATGTTTTTATGAATCTAGATTTTTTACTTGAGGATCTTTATCTATAATTAATAGATCTTGTTTTTTAATCATGATTTTTGGTTTTTGATCAATATCACAATATACGATGTTGTGATGCTTAATTTTTTGGACTTTTATTTTCAAATCTCTCATTAATGATTTGAGGTCAGTTTTATATTATTCAAATCAAATAATCTTGATATTGAACACATTTATGTGATTTTATAATTTATAGGGTTCTTTTGGAAATTAGAATTACTAAATTTTATTAATTAACATGGTCAATTAATGAAGTGGGAATTGGGATTTGATTGGATAATGGAATAATATAATTTTTAGAATTAATTGATTAAATAATTCTCAAGGTATTTAATTATTAAATTGTGTATAAATAATTTTTTAGTTATTTGTTAGATTATAGAATTTTTTATTAGTGAATTGAGAATAAATAATTTGTTTACTAATTATTGGATGTTAACATAATGATATGATTAATTAATTTTTTTAATTAATTAATGGACATAGTGGGGATAATTAATTGTTAAATTAATTTTTGAATTATATATTATTAATTAATCTATGATTTAATTAATGGGATAGATGTGGTAAATTAATTACTGAATTAATTAATGGACTTGGTTTAATAAATTTATGTGTTAATTAATGGAATTTTTTGGTGGTTAATTATGATAAGAAGAATAATGTTGATTAATATTGGATAAATTAACAATGTGAATTCATGTGATAATGAAATACATGTGATAATGTGATATGTTATGGAAAAATGAATGATTGGGAAAAGTGGTACTAGACATGATTTTCTACGCCCCTGACATATATGTATGATTGAAAAATAGGGTGCTAGACATGATGTTCTATTACAATGATTGTAATGACCCTGTCTTTTATGAATAAAATTCCCTTTCTTTTAATACCTTATAGATATAGAAAATGAATGCACTCTTTATTATTATTATTTTTATTGAGGATATGTGATTGTTTAAGACTATTATCGTTGATAATATAGTCATTGAACATTAATCACACGACTGATATAAATATAAGGTTTTCGATAAAATCCTCTCGATATAGAAAAGGAAAAGGATAGCCTCATCTAGTAGACATAGGCAATATGAAGCTCATTTGTCAGTGATCAGAAACGAGATAGCGTTAATATGCTTCGCTCATGACCAAGAACAAGTTGTGATTCAACATGTTAAGATTGAACATAATCTCTTATAAGAGAATTTCAAATTAAAAGAGATTACCACTTGAGCGATGTTATATGAGCTTCCCCAAGGGTCAGTCACCATCGTACACCTTACCATTAGGTATTATGCATGTGTTATTAGGGTTTATGTAACAAGGTATAAGTTACTTATTGTTATTCCCCTTATTAAAATAAAAGTCTTATTTCATCAATTAATTCATGAAAATAGTATTTTTTAAAAAATAATAAGGAATTTGATAGATTGATTCTTCGAGTAAAAATGGTACTTTTGAGAAATATATGTTATTATATGAAACTTTGGATTTTATGAATATTATTATAAAAAATTATTATAAATGATGATTATATTAGTTCTTTATCTGTAAATGATTCGACAATTAGTTTGATAAGAGTTATATTTTTTTGTACGATAAAACCAAAAGTTCATTTTTTAAGAATTAATTTTATGTAATTAACAACTTTTTTAATAAATAATGTTTTAAATAGATATTAATATAAAATTAATTTTATTAATAATAAATTAGTATATAACTTTTATGAATTCAAATGTAATATTTATCATGTTTTGAAAACTATTTTTGTCAAAACCCATAAATTTTCAATAAATGTTGATTTTTGATTTTAAATGTACAAATTCAAATATTTATAAAATTATTCATATAAAATTAATATTATTGTAGGGTTTTTTATGCCTAAATTATCCAACTTTGTATTTTTCAAAAAAAAATTATATAGTTGAATTTTTGGTTATATATTAAATATCAAGTAAATAAAATATGTGTTTTATGACATTATAATGACCCCAAAATGATGTAATAAATACTATAATGGATATTATTATCCTAATATTTGTTTTTCCATTAATATAATGTTATTTTATATTTGTTTTACTTATTTTATAAATCCTTCCTAAATCCTTCAAAATGTTTAACATACTTTATGATTATAAATCAATTTCATTTAATAATGTGACTCACCTATACATATGCAAGCATAATATTTTAATAGGATCTGCAATTTTCCATACAAAATAATATTGTCCACACCACTTTGGAAAAAACCATTGAAAAAACAATGAAAAGGCTTGTGATTTTAAATATTAAATTAATAGATTCCAAAAACTATGTTTGTGAAATATAAAAGTATCCCCAACTCATTTTTTATATAATCCAACATAATAACCCACATATATTCACTAAAAATACTTTTATGACGTCCCTACTCTACCATATCCTCTTTAGAATCCTCTCATGGAACCCCAGGCTCTCATAAATCCCATATTCATGATTTTGATGTCACACGGTCAAGTAAGGGATTCCTTTATTTCATTTTTATTAAAGTTTCTTCATGTTGATATACCATTTTATTTTCAATTAGATATGATGGGGTGTGATTTACCATCTCCCCCATACCACCCTCCTTTTGTTTGAATGATGATATAAAACTTTCTCTCTCATAAATGCATTAAATGTACAAGTGTTTCCATGCCGATATTACGTAAGTGAATTATCTTTTCTTATTTCCATTCAAGTGTTTATCACATATTATGAATATAAATTACATTTAAAATGTTGGGATATTATGTTCCATGATCACTATACTATCTATATCATGTATAAATGATGAGAAACCACTTTTTCTCTCATAAACAATTTTTATGAATTTCTATGTCACGTCGTTAAGCTGCTGAAATTGCACCACTCTTTTCCATACCAAAATCATTGTGTAGTGAATACCATGCAAATTTCTCTATCAAGGGTATTCACCTTTAATAACATATAATTATTAATTATATACATTCAGTTATTTAACACACATTATTTTATCATGGAATAAATGATAACATTGAATGAATCCATGTTATATGATCTACGTGGCACACATAAGCCTGATATTGAAATTAAAATGAATTGTGCACCCAGATAGCACTCCAAAAGAGTTTTTAATGTTTAGTATCATGATACTTCATCTACAATTAGTGTTTAATCGTTCTAATTATTGTGAAAAAAGTGTTTAATCATACTAATCCATTTTCATTGACCCTGGTTTCATTTTAATATCAAGTTGTATGTTGTTCCCACATTACCATGTTATTATTATCATGTTATATCATGCATTTATGTTCATGTTTATACTATTTTACATTGAAATTGTAAATTCAAAACATTTATTGCATTCTTAATCTTATACCTTTTTTACTTCTTTATTAGTATTTATAGATCACCCATTTATTATTTATGTCATCATGTTATCCAATGCAGTGTTAAGTACGAAGGAATGAGTTGGTCATGTAAACGATGTTTTAAATAAAGATGTAGTATTTTATGTTTTAAGTTTTTATGTAATATTACTAGTTTCCCAAGACACTAAACCCCCCATTCCCCAGAGTTGTCTTATGTGTGTGTTTATGTAATAAATCATGTTTAAGTATGTAATAAATAGTAGGTTAGCTATAAAAGTAAATATTAATGATTTAAAAATTGGTTCTTTTTAAGGTGTTATAGACCCATCCCGGAAAAATGGAGCGAGTTCAGGAAAAATGATCAAAAACACATTGGGAGCCTGATATGGCATTCTACACCCATAACATGGCATTGGACTATGGTTATATATGGCCATAAGAATGAAATTTAAATTAAATTTATAATTTAATCCCATGATATATAATGAAATGTGAACTTTTATGTAACATGGTTTATAACTGGTGTGGTCAAAATTAGTTATTGAGTTACGGGTGTCCATGGGAACCAATTGGTCTATGTGGTTTGATAATGATTAATTGATAATGTGATAACTGTTTACTTTTGAATTTCAATTATTTATTTATAAATATTCATGCACATGTTATTTATTGGATTTTTTTTCGACAACATCGGTGGTGGACAACTGATTTGTACTCATACCCTACTCGGGCTACCTTAAAGGTACAGTAGTATATTTCATGGATGTAAGATAAGAAAAAAAATTCCATGTGTTTTATGGTTGAGTTGGGATGGATCATGGTTTAGGGAACTAGAGGTGGTTTGGGACATGTCAAGAATCGAAAATGTATTTCTTTTTGTGTGTTAATGTTATAAACTTGACATGTACACTAACATGACTTTTTATCTGAATTTGATGAGATATTTTATTTCATGATTTTTTTGTATTTATCTATTTTAATTTTTTATGGATATAATTTATTATGATATTGTTTATTTATTTATTATGTTTTATTACTCTTATAAAAGATGGTGTAGTCTCCCCATGATCGGAAAACCAGACCCCAACGGCTAGTAAACAACCTATGGTCCACGAAGAGGTGAACATGATGTTATGTGACTGATAACATCAGGGTTATTGTGTGCGGCACCCGGGTTGCGATGTTACAACATACATACTATTTCATATAATATTTTTCTAATCTTTTACTATCCCCGTGGTGTGTGTTGGAGGGGTTCTTTAGGGATATCATACTAATTTTACCGTTACCCCCCAGTTGTTCACATCATTGAGTTTTCAAATTTGATCATTTGAGACATGGAAAACAGAATTCTATTGTACTTATCTAGTAATTTTTCATGATACCATGGGAATTGGATGAGGATTTGGATCTTGGAGCTATTCTTGATGTTTCATTAGATGGTGAATGTTCAGTGGATTTGGTTTGTATTGTCTTTTCCAATCTCTTTGTTGTAACTTTTGTTTCTATTGGTAATATCATATTGTTGTATACTATTGCATATACCATTATTTGTATTTTATAGACATGAATCATATATTAGGATTAGATATTTATCTTTTATGTGATTCTTGAAGATCTATCATTAAATGGGAAATCATCCCTAAATATTCTTTAATGGCATTGTAATTTATTCTAAATGACTATTGTTTTGGGGATGAAGTATATGTCTAGAATCACTAATATCACTTTTCTAGAAAATAGTGATATAAGGGATGTTAAAATTCTTCTATTATTTTATGATTTCATAATAATTTTTCATTGTACTTATCAATGAAATTTTTCCCCATAATATGTTGGATATTTTTAAATTTTATATAAGAAAAATAAAATGTTAAAGGGATCATTCCCCCAATAAAGGTTATAATGATATCTTAAATTCACATTTCATATATGGTAACATCCTTTGATATTACTTCAGAATCATAAGGAATATGATTATATGGTACAATCCTTATTCCTTATCAAGATGGTTATTTATTATTATGATGAATTCATTATGATAAATATTTAATTTTTCAAGAGTTAATCTTATATAAAATGATAAATGTTCTCATGAGTTTTTGGAATGAAAATTCCTTTTTTATGATCATGTGATGGGTGGGTACATAATATCCTTCCATTTCCATGGGTCAGAATAAAGTGTTATTATATTGAAGGGAGCATAAGATTTTATCCCAGTCCCAAAAGTGGGTACATGAAATATTATCCTAATCCTGAAAGGTGGTACACAAGAGGTTATACTAAACTGATTTCAGGTATATGGGTTGTTATCATAATCCAAAAATGTGATGAATTTCATAGTGTTGATCCTTGAAAAAAATCATTTATTTTTATTATGACACTATATTCCACTCTTTTATTTCTTGATTTCTTGCCAATTTTATTATTTAAGTGGTTATGTTATTTGATTCCTTTATGATTCATTAATTTTTTAACTCCCAAGAGTAATATCATGTCTCATGATTATGATCAATGAATTTTATTGTATTCTTTTGAAATTTTATGTTGATGTTCTCAAACTATAATTGGCATTTTTATATTAAATTATGATTGATAAATCCATTGATTATCCTTACATAGAATATATGATCACCCTATATTATTTTTCTTCTTCCCTAGGATATGGATAATGGTTTTAAGTATGTAATTCCTAAGACATTGTCTACATTTCAAAAACATAGAGGGGATGATGTAGATAATTTATATGCCATTTTTTGGTTCCATGTCAACATATCAACTAAACAAATAATAGTTATGAAGTCTATGCTTATGATATGTAATTAGAATTCATCTAATTGTATGTAATATTTATGTATGTAATATTTGGTTCGATATAATATGTGATAATCAGTTTCACTTTAAGGATCAATCCTTGGATGGTGTCACCACTAGAATCAATGAAGTGGACTTCTCCAAGGGTGTTCCAATTGTATTATCTATTTCATATCTAGTTTATCCCTCCACATAATATCTATATTCATTCACCTCCATTGTACAAGGAAAATTTAATTTATTGACCAAAAAATATAGACTAACTATTTCTTTTATACATATTCATATATATACATTATACTATTCTCTAATACTCATAAGAAAAAAATGTATATATTAAAGGACAAGAAAATAAAATCAACGAAACATGAAATTTAATATATATAAACTAATGTTTAAAAAATAGACCAAAACTACTAGTATATGAATTAAAAATATAATTGAACCCTAAGAGAAAATAAAAAAAATCGAAATATTGATCTATTAGAATCTGAATACGAATAATAGGTGAATAGTTTCATAAAAATATAAAACACTTATTATTGGAAGGAAAATAAATAAGGGAATTTTTAACTTATGTTATATATGAAAACTGTAAGTTGAATATATAACATAGAAACCTTATAACATCATATTGGATACAACAAACTAGATAATAATGTTTCATAAAAACGATTTCTACTTGGATAATTCACTCATTCCAATGTAAAAATATTCATACTTTCATTCATTAATAATAGAGATCACAAAATTAAGAACTAATTACACAATGTACTTATTTAATATTATGTTTGAGGCACTCCTTTTTAATATTCTTCATGCCTCCACATTTATTATTTAGGGTAATTTAAATGGAAACATTTACCCTATTGTTCATTTAATATGTATGGTTTTTTAATACATCAAAAAAATTCCACTATGGTGACTCCATTAACAATTGTTTTATTCAGACTATTGATCTCAATGGGTGATATATATAATCAATACTGTAATCCCAATCATCGGTCGACACCCTAGATAAAATAACTGAAATGAAATTTGTTTCTACATTAAATGACCACTTAAACTAAAATTATAACATCATAAATCCCTCATGTAATAATTATTTTATGGGATATGAATCTTGGTATGTAATAGATTTTAATTTGTAGAAGTTTGAGGATATCAAAAGGAAATATTTTTTCTCTCTCCTTATGAGTAGATCTTACCCCATTAAATCAGTTCTATATTTGGTTATTAAGAATCTTATATGTGATACAATTGTTTATTTTAGCATTACACTTGTACTATGTTGAGTTTTTACCATCAAAATTCTATAGAAAGAAGAGATTATTTTTAAGATTTTATTTTTTTATCCAACTTAAATTCATTGGATTTTTGTTGAATTCTTATAAAGTTGTCTTAAAATGATAGAGATTTATGTTATTAGGATTTTATGGATGTAAATTCATATTTAATTATTTTTTATATTCCATTAAATTATGACTTTAATATATTGGAATATAAGAACCAATTAAGATGGAAAATTTTACCTCTTGTAATATGGTAGATTGCATTTTTTTAAAGGAATTGTATTTTTTGTATATAATCTTACACTTCCAATAGAACCGAATCAAATATGTGGAAAATACTGAACACTATAGAAAATAAATATTTTCATTAGATCATGCCTGATCTTGTAGGTGGATGTGATTTTACTCCTTCAGTGAATAGGACTAGACCAAAAGTGTTGGATATGTTATATAAAACCATATTAATTGGGTATATGTGTCTTCACATTTAAATTTATCAATTATGAATGGTCTAACATTGTTTCAAATTAATTTTAATTAGATTCAATGATAATATGACAAAGAGAATAAATGTATATTTTTATATAAAATTGGCTTGATATATTTTCTTAAACTAATCACATCATGGATGGAAATATATGAATGAATTTCATCCCTCTATTTTCATTTGTTTTTTTACTATGATCTTTCCCATAAATTCTTCATCAAAAACACTATTGATCTCTCCTAAAGAGGGCACATACACCACATTCATATTATTGGTATCATCTATTTGTGAACTAATAAAATTTCACCAATGTAATCCTTTTGTGTACATAAGTTCTTATTTAATAATTTGGTGATAAATATTACATATACATTTTCATGGATTAATGATTAAGTATACTACAACATCAATTATTTTATGCATATTTTATTTTCATTTAAATTGAAAAATGATTTCATTATGGATAGGACATATAAATGGGGTTTTATTCCACTAAAAAAGACAACTGATGATCCCCAAAAACCCAACACCGATAGAAGAGTGGGATTTTATTGATCCATAAATGTGTCCATTTTTTATTTAATTATGAGTATCTTTTAAGAAATACAAAATTTAATGTTTTATGTATATAATTAAAATATGAAATGTTCATATTTATATCTATGGATAAATAATATTTTTATTTATTATCAATAATATTTTTTTACAAAAAGTTTTTGTATAATTAATGAATATATAATATGAAATTTATAGAAATATATGATTGTTTTATTTATAAATCATTTAATTAAAAAATGTTCATTTATAATTAATTAAATGTATTTGAATCATTTATTTTTTATATTATAATATTTTACTAGGTTTATATATTTATAAAATTTATTTGGTTTATAAAAGAGTTTATAATTAATTGTAATATATTTTTTGGATGTATATTAATATATAAGTTTTTTATAAATTAAATAATCATTCGTGTTTATAATTAATTAAATAACAGTTTATGAAAAATATATTAATCAGATGCTATTAATAAATAAATGTTATTATTTTAATATAAACATTACATATTGTTTTACATACATTGTTATGTGGAAATTATGTGATTATTTATAATTCATAAGGATAGATTATAATGAGATTATAAATTGAAAAATAAGGGTGAAATTAAATTTCATTAAATTTAAATTCATATATATTTATAAGTATTAATTTAATAATTTTAAATTAATAAGGGTCCTTATATGGTAATTTTTTTAATCCTCATCATGTCATTTTGGATTCTTGATAGGATCATTGTATAAATAATATTCAATTACATGACATAAATATTTTCGATTCATTTTCCATTATAATAATATGAATAATTTTTTAAAAAATTAATTCTATATGATTCTATTAATGTATACTATTTACTGATAATATTATGGATTAGGCACCATAGACATGAACACATGGATCTAGTTCAAAAATCAGTTTTGTTATATGGGTTATATTTTACAATGTTAGATGAACAAGACTTTATTTTACAACATTTCCATAAGTTATTGATATACTTTAAAATATAAAATAATAAACCAAGAATGGAAGGATTAGCTTCTTAAAGGATCAGTTAAAAAATAAATATACACCATGATACTAGTGAACGTTTCTCAAATATTATACAATACATGATTCACATCTAAATATCTGTTAGTATAAAATCTTCATTATTACATAGAGAGAGGAAACAAAATATAGGGGTGATCTCAAACACATAATTATGGTTAAAGTATCAATTTATTTATAAAAAATAATATAATAATCGTATGAAAAAACGTGAAGTGGTGAAAAATAAATTATTAAGAATGACATGGAGAAAAAATATTTATCCATAATCGATGTAATCGATATGTGTTATCTAAAATTTTGATACATTTACCATGGCTTAAGAGTTAAAAAAATAGGAAAATATACAATATCTTTTAATAAAATTCAAATCCATATTGATATAAAATATGATGGATATACTTCAAAAAAATAAACTATTTTAGAACAATAGTCACGTACAATCATTATACAGTGGAATCATAATAAAAAACCCATTGCCAATTAGTGATATATGTTTAATAAAAACAATATATATGTGGCTAATGTTTCAAAAAACAACTACTTTTAAGTTACACTGGTTTCAAAACCAATGGTTAATATGTAACATATGTTTCAAAAACATATTTTCCCAAAGTCATATAAGATTAAAAATGATGCTACCCAAAAGAATCTCATATGATGTAGAACTATAAAAAATTAATTAGAGAATGATATACACACCCACCCACCAATCATTCCATCATTAGCGTACCACTTGAAATTAATCATTTATATTTTAATAAATCTCTTAATTAACCAATGGAAAACAATGGTATTCATGAAGATATTCATTGAACATTTCTTGATCCATCCAGAGAATCAAGGTTGATGGTTTCATTCTAATATATCATAATTATAACATAAGGAACACAAATTTATATTTAAATATACATTAAACACCCCATTATAATTATTTGATAAATCACATTAAAAAACTATATGAAATATCCCATTCAAAAATGAATGAAAACACTTTAAAATTTATTCACTAAAATATACCTTTTAATACTAATAAGATAATTAAAATATCAATTAAAACCATAGTAATTTTAAAAAATGTACTAAATACTTTTTTTGAACAAATATTATTGGGATAATATAGTAATACCTTATAGTTCATTTTAAAACACATTCATTAAAATTACTTTTGAAATAAAAAATCATTTGAAATTCAAGCATTTAATTTTTAAAATTATAAAAAATCATTATATTAAAATACAATAAATGTTAAAATTATTTGAAAAACAATTTTAAAATAATCAAATTAATCATTTTATAGAATAATTCAAATGGATGTGATATAATATATAGAAGAATTATTAAAAAATTTACCATCATTGTAAAAGACGTAGTATAATGTCACATTGAAATGTAATTTTTCAAAATGGTGAAGTGAATTTTTTTATAAATGATTTAATTTTAAATATATTAATTAATAATTTATCAATGAAATATATGGAAATTATTTTTAAATGATGTGTGGAGTAAAAGATAAAATATATGATTATGGATGGGAAAATATTTTTAATTAATTAAAATAGATTTGTTTTTTAGAAATCAATATACTAAGGGGTTATAAAACAACAAGTTGAACAGAGAAAATTTAAAATATAATTGTTAGATGGGATAACAATATTTGTTAATCCATATATCATGGAGAACACTGGATGGAAAGGTAAATATAAAAAATGAGGGGAAATTTTCATTAAAGATGATTTAAAATATTCCCAATAATAACACAATTGTTTAGGACGAAATTCATCATGGTAAAAAAATGAATTAAAAATTATTTCTACCCATATAAAGAGATAAATTCATAGAAAATAAAATCTTAGGTAAATGAAAACATTCTTGGAAGACATAACATCAATAAAATTCATTATTACTCACTGGAACTCAATTTAGTTAACAAAGAGTCATATATCTTTAATAAGTGAATCATGTGGTGAATAAGAATCATATATCATTGAAGTAAGTTTGATATGGGAAAACCCTTACATTATGTCCTGATTCACTCTACACATGAACCAAATATCCAAAAAATAAAAAAAAAACTAATCTTATTAAATACTATCTTATGAAATTTTTATAATTATATATTATTTTATAAGGAATATTATTTATAATATTTTATGTATTAATTAAATATTTTTGGTGTGTGGTGGTAAAAACATGTGGTTCTTATATTTCTATAAAACATACACAATATATTAACCATAGTGGAATGATTTAATAAATAGATTACTAATATTCAAAATTTTATATATTAATGTTTTCTACTATTAAATTATATCGAAATTTATAAATTTTCATAGATTTTTGAAATAATGATTAAAAGTAATAATGTTGCCTCGATATGTTTATTTATGGTGGTTATGTTTTCTATGAAAATTTATTGTTAATATCACTGATAACATTTCCAACATTATCTCTATAAATATATATATTTTCATTAATATATTATTTATAATTTAAATTCATTTTTTTATGTAATCAATGATAAAAAGTAGTTGAATATGATGTATGTCCTTCCATAGAGGTGGTAATCTGACGTGCACATAGAATATGCAATCATTTTTCATTGAATGTAATGGGGGTGAAAAATAAAATAAATTATCATATACTATTCTAAGAAAAATTAAAAATATTTCCACTTTTCTATAAATAAATAATTTTAAGTATAAATTTACTATGGTTATGAGAAATTTAACATGTCATTCATAGAGGAAGTTGTCCACATTTACACATGATGAAATCTTCATTTTTCAAATAATTTTTGGGAAAGATAAAAATCGGATCATCTATTATTATAATATAATTTAATAATATTAAAAATATTATGGTATTAATACATTAATTGAAAAAAAATAACGTGGTATAAGAATAAATAAATTAAGAGAGTTTGATTGAGAACATTAGCTCCCCCATTAAATGTTCTCCCTTAGGTAACATCATGATGCTACAAATCTTGGTATTTTTTAGATAAAAAAGATTTTATGAAAAGGGAGGAGTATTTTTTAGGGAATATGATTGAGTTTATATTTATCTGATTATTTATTATAGGTGAATAAATGTGGTTTGTGTGATCTAAAATTATAAATATAAAGAATTAATATTCTTAAATACCCAATGATTTTTCAATAATTTAATGAAAATATTCAAGGGACAATGGCCTAAAACTTGTCCAATACTGATACAAGTGATGAGATAAGTATACGGAAGCCTATAACATTAATTTTAACTCATATTATAATCTTGATTTAATCATTCTACCATTATATTTTTATATTTTACTATTTTCAGTTTCCATAATGGTAACTAGATTCAAGTGAATTTATTTTTATTTAATTAATAATATAAGGTAACCCATATCACACAAGTATTATATTATACACAACATTTAAGATTTGTATAATCAATATAAATTTATAACTAATATAATATTAACTTTCAAATTATTATATTTGATTTTTTAAAAACAAAATTATAGAAATAAAAAGTTGTTGTAGACATTATGCAATCTTAATAATATATAACATTAATTAAAAATTGAATGAGTAATAATATATTTTTATATATCTATAAAACTCATATGAAATTTATTTTATAAAATACATAAATTTAAATTTGTAGATAAAATTTTTAAAATATTATAAAAACAAATCATTGAAAATAAAACTTTCACCAATATCATAGTCATTAACATTAGTCGTAGAACACATATTATATAAAAAAATGAAATTGGTCCTATTACATGATATTAAAATTTATTGATAAAATATTAATTTACTTTTATAATATTTGAATTATATATGTGATGATAAATACATATTTAATATTAGTGAAAAAAAATTGATTAAAATATTACTTATGTTCTGCAAACTGATACACATGTTTTTTTATAAAAAATTGTAATTTTTAGTGATTATTTTTAATTTATAGAATTCTTTTTCAGAAATATTAATGATTTTTTATTATTATTATAATGTGATATAAAATATGATAACATAGAAATATTTTTTTACAATTCCCCCAAAAATACTATACATTATAAAAATTGAAAAACTTTACCTAATAATTTTGAAAATATTAATTAAAAAATGATTTTAATTAAAATAAATTCATATAATAAAATTTATAAATTCTTATTTTAATTATAAATACAATATATAAAAATATGTTATTATTGTCATAAAAATAAATTTTAAACCATTATGTGTTCTTAATAATATTCTTTATATTGTTCTAATTGATTAGAATGTTTTCATTAACTATAGATTTTTATTTTACAAAAAAAAATTATTAATGATATTCATTATATATATCATGAAACAGTTATTTAAGAGTTTAATGTAGAGAAATGTGACACCCTAAAATTTTATGATATAGTTTTATTGTGACATCCCGACCCAGGATACACAAAATGGTGCCCTGATCCTATTAGACACATTCCCTCAAGTGCTCCTCCCCGTATAGAAGAGGGTGGAGACTAGTAGTGAGTGACTGGTAAGTCAACATTAGGGAAACAATACCCTCTAAGTTCAGAATCAAAACACCATGTAAATAAAACAAAAATATCCAAGTGGGGAAGAATATAAATAACCAAAATAATACCATGTCATATGATATTCAAACAATAAAATAAAATACACAACTAGATGGTAAAACATGCTATGATAATGAATGTTCCAGGTGTCTACAATGCAACTAAATGTAAAGACCCAATGACAAACAAGCATGTCCTAAACCATACTTGGTTTCCTCTCTCATGCTCTAATACCAAACAAAAACATATCCCATGTCCTTTATTGTATCATTTCCTACAACAGTAGTATACTCGGGGGCAGATAAGGTGGCCTGAATAGGTTGCGAGTACAACTCAGTAGGCCACCACCAACTTTGTAAAAAACGAGTCATATAAAAAATAGATCATGAATTTCTATGAAGAAATAAATAAAATTCATAATTAACCAGTTATCCCATTGTCTTTTAATATTCAATAATCACATTAGGACCAATTTCAAATATTTTTTCCAATTTGAATCATCTGTCATTATCAATAATCATTTGGTGTAGGTCGTCATGCCTAGAACCCAAAATCTCATTAAGTGTATGATACCATATCTACCACCCCAAATCTCATTAAGTGTCATTGGTCATGCTTATAAATGTAGATATCATTCGATGTAGGATGTCTTGCCTAGAACCCCGTATCTCAATCTTGGATAACAATTTTGGAGGAAGGCCATGTCCATGTCCTAACATCTAATCAGTCTAGATTGCCATGTTTAGCAGTACAAAAATCTCATCCATTTAATCATTCATTTATTCACAAGAATTTCCATGTCATTCAATTACTAATACAATGATTCGTTAAGAATTTAAAGACCGTTAGTATACTAAACAATTAACTAATCACATAAACCACTAATTAATTCATAAATTAATTAATCAATCGATATAATTCCAGATCAACAATTAATTTTTCACAATTATTTATCCATATCAAATGTCAACTTGTCATAATTAAATCTCAAAATTATTAATCTTTGATCAATATCATGGTACATAATTAATTATCATAATTAATTATATTTTTTCAACATCATGGTACATAATTAATTCTCATAATTAATTGTCTTTGGTCAGCATCGTGACACTTATATAATTATCACAATTAATTATATTACATTTCCAAACATCATCCCATAATTAATTCCCCCTAATTAATTATATTAACACAATCAATTCAATATCTAAATTTAAATATATCAACCCATAACATATCTCCAAAAAATCTATTTTTCCATCCCCCTCCATCAATTTTATTATGATTCACTAATCAATTAATAACCAAGGTAATCACAAGTCAATTCCACATTCCTAATTACTCCAATTTAGGAAATAATTCATCAAAGGAATATATAAAATCATAAACTCACATACACATATCAAAATCATGACTATGGTTCTTCTATTTAGACAACTTACCTCGGTTTATTGAAGAATGTTAGCCCAATAAAAATCCCCAAAATCCAAACGGAACAATATCATCGATCAAGCTTCAGATCTAAATCCCTAAACCAAAATTAAAATCAAAGGCATAAATATCATTCAAATATAGTTTAGATACACAATCCAAGATATAGATCTCAAATCATAGGTTTAAATCTATGGAAATGGTGGAGATCATTTATTAAAAGATCAATTAAAGATAGAGGAACGGATAAGAGAAGTAATAGGATGAAATCCACCTATCAGGAAGAGAATGAATCATCAATTTCAGATTTCGATCTTGAAAAAATATGTTCAAATATCCTTAGAATCTCCCCAGAAGGATATATAGAAACATTGAATTTCTCAATCCTGATCCATGGTCAAAATATGAGAGTATCAGGGGTTTCAGGTGGTTTTATAAAATATTATAGAAGATTAAATTCTTCTTGCACGGTTTTATGGGGAGAGGGACATGGTTAAAGAAAATTGTGTGCTAACCATGTGGACCCCTCTTTCTAGATTATCATGTTTAAAACGGTTTAGTTACACAGTTTTTCAATCCATTCACAAATTGTGAAGACCCCTCTATTTCCACGATTTAGTAGCGTAATTTTTTTCAAACTGTGCACAAATTGTGCCTACACCAATTTCTATTAGTTTTTCTTTAAATTTTACCCGAACTCTCCTCAAGCATCAATCCCAAAACAAAGGTACTTAAAAATCAAAATGTACCTGAACCTGTGCCTGAGATGAGTCCATAAAAGGCAATGATCTTACAATCTCTCCACATTATAACAACTCATCCTTGAGTTTCACTCCTGAAATTTTCTATGATTCGATGACAAAAATATTGGGACATTGAGCCCTCATGTCTTCTTCACATTATCATGTTTCCTCTTGAACAAAATCATGATTCCATAAAACGTGAACAAATGACACAGTCTTCCCACGTATCACTTTCTCACTTCGACCTGTCACATGTATCATATTCTCCTCAATGGATGCATCTATCTCGAGGTAAACCTCTTCCACATCTATCACATGAGAGGGGTTGGGGTTATACCTCTATTATTATGACACATATATAACATCATTTATAGTGCTGAATTTTAGTTTAAGGTCTAATCAGTGCACCACTAGCCTGATTCTCTCTAGCACCTCAAATGGTACTACAAACCTGTGTTCCAACATCCCTGCCTCCATATCCATTGGTGACCCAATCTAGGCGACACCCAAAGGATTACACAATCACCATTTGTAAACTCTAGGGGTCATATCCACCTATCCAAATATGAATTCTACCTACTTGGATCCATAACCATATGTTTCTAAATCAATTTAACCTTCTCCGATGTCTCTTGAACGAGACTCGGTCCAAACACCTCTGACTCGCCCACCTCTAACAAATATAATGTTTATCTAAAAAGTCTACAATAAAGTTCCTCATATGGTTCCATATGTATATTTTCCTGATAATTGTAGTTATAGAAGAACTATAATAAAACCTAGTGCTTATCCCAAGACCCACCAATGTCACGCACACATGCTCGCATGATATCATCTTACACCTATATTGTATGCTCTAACTTCCCATCTATATGTGCATGGAAGGTCATACTTAACAATAATTTTTTTACCAAGTGACTTATATAAACCCCATGAAAAGCATGATATAATTCATGAATCACCATGCAAAACTAAATTTTGAGGCACCCCATGAAAATGAACTATCTCTCGTACATATTGTTCTCCCAACTATTCTACTTAAAAAGTTTCCCCTAATAGGAAAAAAAATTTCTCACTTAATTATTTCATCCACAATGACCCAAATAGCATCATTATTACAATTCTTATTTTAAATTACAGCCGCAATATCAATATCCACATCGTCCCACTTTTATTTTGGAATAGGCAATGACTGCAATAGGCCTCCCGTCCATTGATTCTCTTCTTTCACCTTCTTACAGGTGAAACATATTTTACAAACCCCGCTATCTCCTTTTAAATTCCTGGTCCAAAAACTACCATCATAGGTCATTATATATTTTTGTCACCCTAGGATGTGCTGCTCATTTTGAGGCATGAAATTCTCACATGAGTTCCTCTCACATACTAGTTGGAAAAACAACTAGATGTATCACATAGATGATCTCTTCATAACCTATTACCCATTCTGATGGTGTCTTCCCATCTTCACAGATTTCCCATAAATCAAAACACTACGGTTCCACATACATCATGTCCTATATCTATCTAAAGAGTGTAGACTCCACCTCTACAAAAACCTGCATCATCCACTTTTAACTCTATTGAGCCACCATATTCATTTCTGCTAGCAATGTCATCATCTTCCACATTGCACTCGACTCATGTACTAAATATGTTAGAGTTTTCCTACTCAAGGAATCAACCACACTATTCTCCTTCCCATGTGTATATGTCGGTTAAATATCGAAGGACTTCATATACTATACCCATCTTCACTGTTAAATATTCAAGTAGCACTATGAAAAGATATAATTCGTTCATTTTTTATCCTTAAAAACATTAATCCTTTCACCAAAAAGATTGTTTCACCAGCGCTTTAGAGTATAATCCACTACTGCCAAATCAAGTTCATGTATAGGTTAATTACATTCAAGTGGCCTCAGCTACCGATATCCATAAGAAACGACTCGACCCCCTTGCATCAACACAGCTCCTTGTCTGATCACAAAAGCTTCAAAATACACAATGTACTCATCACCAGACTCAGGTAAGTCAAAATTTGTGTTGATGTCAAGCACATATTCAAATCCTAGAAATCATTCTCTCATGATTATGTCTAATAAAACCCTTTCCCATTCCTTTTATGAATAAAAAAATCTCTACCAATTGTAAAAAGTCCGGGATGAACCCCTTGAAATGTTCAGATAATCCCAGAAATCTCTAGATATCAAAAAACTTATTGGTCTCCCCCCATGAAACCACTACATACACTATTTTTGGGTCAACTTCCACACCTTATTTTGAGATTTTATGCCCAAAATATTATGCATGATCAATCCAAAAATGACATTTAGATAACTTAGAATATATTTGATGATCTCTCAGTGTACCCATGACGATGTCAAGATGTTGACCATAATCATCACGGGTCATAGAGTACACCAAGATGTCATCCAAAAAAACCACTACAAACAGATCTAAGTATGAATGAATGATCATATACATCTAGGCGATGCATAGCGCTAGAGCATTTTTCAACTATTTTGGAATTACAACAATCTCATAATGGACATACCTTCATATAAGAGAACTTCTTGGTATATATTAATCCCAAACTCTCACATAAGGATTCCTTAATCTCATATTGATATTTGAGAACACAAAAGACCCCTTAATTTGGTCAAACAGATCATTGATGTGCCGAAGAGGATATCAGTTTGTGACTGTCATTTTATTCAACTTCTGCTAGTTGACCCACATGAATAAACTCCCTTAGGCCTTCTTTGAAAAAAAAATGTGATTGCCATGGTGACGTACTTGGATGGATAAACCATTTATCATTAAATTACTCTAACTGCATATTGAGCACTTGAACCTCATTCAGTTATATTCTTGTATGGTGGAATAAGTACCGGCTCACCCCCCACCAAGATCTGAGTAATGAATTCTAGATCTTTTTTACATGGAAAACCTGAAAAGTCTTTAGGAAAGACATCATGAAATATTTCGACCACTAGTGGATGGACGCCTTTCCTATCACTCACATTATCTAGAAAAAGGCAAAAAACATGGGTTCTGAGCTCTCCCAATTGATGAGTAATTTTCCCATCTTGACTTACATGGATATACCATTCTTCACCATGAACAAATTATTCATCTTTAAGAGATACCAAGGTCACTGTCCTGTAGTAATAATCTATGTAGGCTCGGTATGTCACTAAAAAGTGCATACCCATAATTAGTTTGAGTCCAGTTATATTAAGGACATAAATATCACAACGAAAATGATACTCTCCTACCTCCATCGAGCATTCCAGGCACAAACAGATATCCCTATACTGTGTTCCCAACGGTGTATCAATATTCATCACCTCGCTTAAAAACTCCACATCTTGGAAAAAACCATTAACATGATTTGAAAATATAAATAAATGAGAGGAACTAGTATAAAAAAATGAAGTAGTTAAAGTATAATCAACTAGAATAGTATCTCTCACTGTTTATGGACAATCCACGATCTCCTCAAATATGGGATTCACTGTATGTAATAGTCCTTCCCCCTTCCATATGGTGTTGTTTGACTCCCTTGAGCACAACCACAAAGCTGATATGGGCATTCATTGAATGAAGAACTAGATCCACTACCTCTACTACCTATACCAGTAGAACCCCAACTGCCAGAACTATAAGGCGTATAAGACCTCCTTCCCACACTCTGATTCTGATCAGCTACTCCCTCAGCACCAGCATGTTACTGCTTCATATAGAACATTTATAGGTTCTGCATCTTTCCACAAAAGTGTGACTCCACTAGTGTTCGAGGAAAATTTAAATGATTGTGTCTCTACCTAACACACTGGTAAAAAATTACATGATTAAGATCTAGTGAAACCATTCCCCCTGGATGTCCACCTTGAGTTCCACTATCCAGACATAGGTTCTCATAACGATTATTCATGTACATGGAAGGCACACTCTCTGATTTTCTAGTGACCACTTCATGTAAAGTACTGAAAGTCTTTTTCAGGTTCCACTAAAAGATGAGAGCCAAATTAACCACTTCTTGGAATTATTTAAATATAATGTTATACAATTGGGAATAACATGACCCCTCTGTCAATCATGAAATTGAATTTCCAAATAATCCTCATCTGCCACCAATGTTGAAGAAAAATGATGTAAAACTGTTAAAAGTTTATCCTAATCCACTATAAAAATATTTTCTTGATTAGGATGCATAAACTCTGAAGCCTTATCTTGTCTCAGAATCTATGGATTGATGTGCTCTGAGATCATCTCCAAAATATCCATCCATAACATATCCCCAGTCTCTCCAAATTGTACCTGAATGTCCCACATACATTTTTCTAACCACCATAGCATATAAGTTGCGAACATCACCCTCTTCCCAGTCGAATTCTCCAAATCGTCAGGTATCATATATATGGATTCGATCTAGAATTCATCTCCCTTAGTTCCACTCTATAAAGGTAATGAAGGAGGGTTTTACAGCTAAAACTCCCATATCAACTTAGAAATGCCTTTCAGAATGTTCCCTTGGTCTCTCTCCATGAACTACCTAAAAAGAGAAATGTTCTCTTGGAATTATTCTCCTTCCTCCTCAGCTTTCAACAATGGTTCCTGAAGCCCCCAGTATGGATGTTCGTTTCTGGCAATACCCCTCAGTCTCTCCCTCAACTAGTGTCATGGAGGCATATATATACAGTGACAAAACAATATCTTAGGACTCATAACACAACCTTATCACATTTATGTTAGAGGAGAAAATAACCCAATAAGTTTCAACACGTCCTTTCTCCCTTTTTCTCGCCACAAGGTCAACACTGATGCCTTATCACTACCCTTAACCGTCCAACTCCATGGTCATGGTTAACAAGGGTACGTAAATTCTAAATATTTATTCCAACCATTAATTAATCAAATTATCTAAAATTAATTAATTCATATATTAATTAATTAATCGTACTCATTTCATCAATTATGGTTCTTATTAGACACCCATGTATTCACATTTTTTCTTATTTTTTCACTCTGACATCATGGGAAAAAAATTCATGTTCAACAATGTACCCATAACCCATTTTCGTGTGAGTCCCCATAAGGATTCTTGTCACAACATCCTTGATTTACTAGAATGATGAATAAATACTCATGTATCGTTCCTCTTTAGGCTATAAATAAAAATAAAACAATTGTCAAAAAAATGTCACATCACACCACAAGTACATCACCCAATATGAAATAATATCCAACTATAAAAACAAACTACAATGACAACAATCCCACTTGGAGTACTCGTATTTCCCCCCATACATGGGTTTCAAAATCCCACGCACGAGCTCATTGACATGCCAGAACCTTTTCTAGTTTTCTTTCAAATTTTCAAAAAATAGTACGAAAAAAGATTTAGAATGAAATGAAACCTGCCTATGATACCACAATGTGACATCCTCAACATGGAGCCACTGAATAGTTCCCTGAGCTAGTCAGCCACATGTCCTCAAGTGCGCCTCTACGTACGCTAGAGGGTGCTCACTTGCAATGAGGGTCTGGTAAGCCAGTCTTGGGTAGCCAATACACTCTTTGTTTAGAAAAAAAAACCAACATAAGAAAACAACTATAACCATGTGTGTAAGATTATAAATAACCAGAATAATACCATGTTATATGATAGTCAAACAAGAAAATTAAATACTCAACTGAATGGTAAAACATGTTATGATGATGAATGTTCTAGGTTTCTACAATGCAACTAAAACTAATGGCCCAATGACTCCCAAGAAGGTATAAAACCACATCCAGCTCATCCTCCCATTCTCCAATCTGAAATATAAACCTATCCTAGGGAATTTCTATTCTCTTGTCCTTCAATATAAAATTCTACTCACATGTCGATTAGGCAGCCTGAATATGGTGTGTGTAAAACACAGTAACCCACCACCAATAATGTCTAAAACTAGTATAGTCAAAACATAGTGCATGTAATTATATGAATCAATAAATACAATGAATATTTAACAAGTGATCACATTGTAATTTAATATTCAATCATCCAATTAGGCCCAATTTCAATTCATTTTCCCCTTTGAATCATCATTCATTAGTTTTAGTCATTTCTTTTGGTTGTCATGCCCTGCACAGTGAAATCTCATTATGTGTAGGTCTCCAGGACTATCACCCCAATTCTTATTAAGTTTAAATCTCCATGAAAATCACTTTATATCATATTCACTGAGGTTATTCATTCTTAGAATCCCATATCTCAAGATTGGATAACTATTGTGGAGGAACTCCATGTCCAAGACCCAACTTCTAATGTGTCTAGAACACTATATCTAACACCATAAATATCACATCCATTTACTTATTATTTAATTCACAAGAATTAATCACATCATTACATTAATAATCCAACGATTAGATAAACATTTAAATGATTGTTAGTTAACTAGTCAATTATCTAAGCACAAAACCCATTAATTAATTCATCTATTTATTAATCTATCAACAAGATTCTCTTTCCATTATTAATTCATCACAATTAATTATCACCATAAAATCTCAACTTGTCATAATTAATTCTCATAATTAATTATATTTTATCAAAATTCTAAAACATAATTAATAATCACAATTAATTATCTTTGGTCAACATCATGTCACATAATTATTTCTCACAATTAATTATATTTTTTCAACATCATAGAAAATAATTAATTCTCACCATTACTTATATTACATAGCCAAACATCATTTCATAATTACTTCCCCCAATTTATTATTTTGACACACTAAATTCAATATCTCATTTACAATATTTCCACCCATAACAAATATCAATTTGGAACCCCCCCTCCTCTCAATTGTTCATCGATTCAATTATCAATTATTCATGATGGAAATCACAAGTCAATTCCACGTTCCTAATTACTATAATTTAAGAAATCAATCATCAATGGAATATAAAAAACCATATACTCACATACACATATCTAAATCACAACTATAGAAGTTCTATTTAAACCACATACCTCGTTATATTGGGGACATTAGCCCAATAAAAATCCAAAAAATCATAGCAACACAATGTCGTCAATAATGCTTTTGATATAAATCCCTAAACCAAAATTCAAATAAAAGACATCAAGATAATGAAAATATAGATCTAGATCCACATTACTAGATCTAGATCTCAACTCATATGATTATATACATAGAAATGGTGGATAAGTTTCATGAAAAGATCAAGGAAGGATAGAGGAATGAACAAGAGAAGTAATAGGACGTAATCTATATAGAGGGAAGAGAGTGAATCTTCAAGCTGGGCTTTTGATCTCAAAGAACAATGTTTGAATCACCTTGGAATCCCTCAATAATGATTTGGGAGAATCTATAATTTATCAAGAATGATCCACGATTAAAATATGGGAATCTCGTGGCCTTCTAGTGGTTTTAAAAAGGATTTTCAGTTATTAAACTCTATGCACATTGTTTCATAGGTAGATCCTCACAGTGAGGGAAAACTGTGTGCCAACCGTCCATATCCCTCTATCAAAGCTTGCATGGTTGGAATGATTTAGTCGCACAGTTTTTCAAACCATTAGAATAACATGCCTTCCTATCTCTTGGCATGGAATTGCTACACATTTTTTAATCTCTATGAAAATCGTCTACACCACAATATCTATTAAGTTCTCTCAAAATATCACACAAATACACCCCAATCAACTACTCCAAAAAAAGGTACTTAGAAACCTCAAAATGTACCTAAAACCGTGCCCGAGATGAGTTCAATAAATTTTGGGATATTACATTTATGTAAATAGAATTAATTTCTTAGATAGATTGATTTCCATGAAATACTGAGTTTAAACGAACTACGTTATACCATTGAAACATTTTTAGTTAATGTGAAAGTTAATGTATAGACATTAGAGTTATGTGTATGAATATGAATATATAAATTATTAATATTTTATTATTTACATATATATACAATGATTTAAATGGTTTTAAATTGATTACAAATGAGAATAGAATAATTTACTTGTAAAATAAATTTTTTTTGAAAGTATTTTTATGTGTAAAAAGTGTATTTATCTAAATAAATTAAATTAATCACTACTAAAAAATAATTTTATTTTAATATAAATATTTTTATATCTGTACATTTTTAAATATTCAGTTAATGGAATTTATTATGAATTAAATATGAATACAACCAATATTATGTTTAAGATAAATATTTCTAAAAAACTATTTTCATAATAGTTTTGATGATTAATTCATTATAAATTTTTACCTCATATAAAAATTGAATTTTGAAAATTTTATTCCGTATTTAAAATTATATGATATAATTTTGTTAATTGTAATCACTTAATTTTAGTCCCAATGAATATTAACCATTATAAATATTTATTATATGGGTAACGGTAAAACAGTTAAAATATAGTTATAACTTTTGGATATGGTATTGAAATTTATATTAAACATTTATTTATTCGATTTTATGATTATATTTTACCCATTACATACCTTTTTAAAAAAAATTATAAATTGTTTTTCTTTTTCTGAATATAGACTTTATATTATTTTACGATAATAAGAAATATAAAATTTCACTATGTTGAAATTAATATCACTATTTTTTAAATTATGATAAAAATATATTATGTAATGCTTAAATTGAACATTTTAAAAATGATAAAATGTAATTATTTATTTTTAATTTTTAATTATAGAATATGCAATTTAAATTATTAAGTAATGTCAAAATAGTTTTTATTAAATTACAATAAAAATATAAAAAATGATTTTAATAATATTTATAAAAATAAAATTTTTTATTTCTATACTCTTGCTATTATTTTTTAGATTACCACAACATAGTACGGTTTTTTTAACGTTTATATTAAAATTAATATCTATCTTTATGACATTAATGTGAAACTAAATGAATAGTTAAAATTGATATTAATGGTATTTTACAATAAACTATATTTTATTAAATTATTTAAAATTCATATAATCCAATCACTATCAATGTGATTTTATATGATTTAAAATATAATCCATGTTAATTTTTGGTTTTATTATCATTTTATGGAATATTCATGGCCTCTAAAGAGATAAAATCCTTGATATAACAATAAAGGACTAATGGATTAAAGGGGGGTTAAAATGAGTGATATGTGTTAAATATATATTAAACATTTATATATATTATCTTATGATATGATTTATATATATCCTAAACCTTAGTTATACATTTATCTATCTGGGGTCACTTTTTTTGTAAAAAATAACTTATATTAATTTAAAACATTGTGTAATTTAAATATCTCCCATCTCCAAACATATGAAGGGAAATTATTATCATCTATTACTCAACATTTAAAACATTATATACCATCCCTTAAAAACCTTTATATTATCCTTGATTCCATCACTATATACTATATGTTCTTTTTTTCAAGATGATTATCCCATCAATTCTTATATTTCATGAAATAAGAGGTTTCTCAATAAAGTGTTATAACTCTAAAAAACTAATTTGAAATTTTATTTCATGTTATGTGACATCTAAATTCATGTCAAACAATATTAAATAATGAATTAATTATCTTAAATTGAATTAATTTTTATTATTATGGTGTAACAACTGTTATCCACCATATATCAATCATATTGAAATCGAAAACATTACTCGTGTTTATATAAGTCTAGCCATATCCAAGTAGCGCTGAAATTCTGTTTTGATTAGAAATTTACATGGATGGTTACAATGTCTTATTTAATATATACATATATATATATTATTAATCTGGATAGGTGAATTATTATATATATTTATTCATGCATTCCATCCATAATTGGAAACAAGGATCATGGTATATAGCCCACCATCACCATGAACAACATATTTGATTTTTAATGTGTATAATTTATGGATGAATTTAAATATATATATATATTTATTTATTTATATAATGATTAAATTTATTGATATTATTGTGCCATGAAAAAATATACATAGATCAATACTTCATAAATGAAACATTAATGAAAAAATAGTTAAAATCTTGAAACGATGTTTTTAATAATGAATTGTTGATAAATTGGTATTGAAGTGTTATCTTTGGATTACATTAGATATTATAAGAATTTAATTTACTATTTTACAAATTTATTATGAATTTAAAGTTATTATACCAGTGGATAGAATGATTTTGATGAAAGTAGAATTTGAGGTAAGAGATTTCTGTTACAATCTTATTATTTGTTTTTATTTTTTATGATTAAGCATATGATGACAAAATTATACGATATATCTCTCATGAATCTCATGAATAATATTATAATTTATTTATATTAATATATTAAATTTTTCTTAACATTTTAATCTCTCTTGAAACTTAATATTTTGAAGAAATATTTTAAAGTGAAATATGATTTATTTCATTATCCAGTTTAAAAAAATTATTTAATATCAACATTTCATATAAATTTATTCAATTTTTCTTGTATGATCATTTTATTTTTAAATATTTAATTTTTACAAATAATTTATGTTTTTTAAAAAAATTAACTATTTTTATTTTCATATTCCGAATGAGGAACCATTGACATTTTATAGAAAATGTGTAAATAATATTTATTTTATCATGCTTTGCATGAATAGAATATCCTCCCATCATGACTGATCAATTTTATGAAACACCCACAAATAATATCCAAGGACTTTTTCAATGTAATGTTTTTATTAGATTTCAAAAATTACGAAACCTTAAATAAGATATTTTTATATAAACATGGGATTTTACTCAAGAAATGTTCCAATGATCTTTTAAAGGGAATTTTTCATCTTTTATATCCAATATTTTTTTTATAATTTACTGGGGATTTTATCATATTATTTCAACCACTTTAAATATTTGTATGGATTATGATAATGATTATTTATGGATCATTTCATAAAATTAATTTTTATATAGGGGTTACTTAGTTATGATGAAACATTTATTAAACACATTTATTTCCACATGTTATTCATTAATGAAATGTTGAAATATTTATCAAACATGATTCCTTTTTACAAATATTAATATATGATAAAAAAATTATCATAATGTGGGATATAGATGACTGTATTATAATTATTTTATTGGTGGGAATTGAATTATATATCTCTCCAATGAACTAGGTAATGGTGAGTATATCATGAGATAAAAATGACCAGAAAGAATAGTGTACTAAGTATAATAATAGACTTCCCCAATATGATATTATTTAAATTGATCCTAGTCTAATGATAAGATAGAATTGGCAGTCAATCTAATCCACTATGATAGTCTTGTAAATGTTCATTCACTAATGAAATGATTTTTATTCCCATGTGTACACAAAAAACTATGAATTTTTCCAATATCATTTTTTAATTAATAATATTAATATATTACATTTGGATTCATGTAGTATTTATAGAAACATTTATTCCATGATGCATGATTATGATTTATTATATAAAATTTATGGTTCTAAAATCATGATATTAATTTATCATACCCCAATTATCATGCTATTTTTATGGGACTATTGATAACACATTTTTCAACCTTGGTGAGAATAATAGATTATCCTTTTTATGTTTCCTTTTCCTAGGTCATGAATAAATGTTTAACGTATGATATTCCAATGAAGGGTGTTATTTATGAGGAATTTATTTAGAGATAATATAGATCTCTTATAAACTAGTTTCATAGGTATCCAATTATCTAAACACACTAATATTATATTATTATGGAACATTTCATAATGATATATAATGAATATTAACCTATTAATATGAAATATCTATATATGAAAAAATTGGTCATTATAGTCAGTATCTGATCAAGGTGTAATGATCATTATAAATAATGATGAGAAAATATTACTGAGAACTCATTGGATAAACCTATCTATAATAGAACATCATATGTTATTGTAAACTATGGAGTTTTATTTTCTATGAGAAAAATACCTATCATTATAGTAAAAGAAGGCATGGTATTTGGATAGATCCATCTTTCTGTAATTACCATATCAATAGTTTGTCAATTATATCTTGGGTATCAATTAGGGAATTGTGTGTGTGACCTTATAAAAGACATTAGTTAAAAATATTGAGGTATATTCTTTGGATAATTCACCATTATTTATAAACCCTTATAGATTATTTTAATAAATTATGATCATGGATGAATTCAGTTAATGGTTTAGGGTCATGTATTTTAACTATTTTTTCCTAAATTAGATATCATATAAATGTTTTTTTATGATTGGTTACGATTATTAATGATTCATGATCTTCTAGATAATAAATATTTATAAATTGATTTAATATTTATCAATGATCTTGAAGTTATAACATGTGGGATCAAATATTTAGAATGTTATTTGAGAATAGAAATAATAATCCCATTATATCATTAAAAATCACTTGGAACATTCATTCATATCATTAATGATTATATGTTGACCTAAAAAATAAACTCATATAATGCAATAATGGTCACATAAAATGATTATATCTCTTATCTTATGGAATATTATTGGAATTTTTTCCTACAAATCTAAATATTATCTCGATAGTTAAATATGAATTTATTTTAACCACAGATTATATTTATTTAACTAAAACCCATAAATTTATTGTAATGTGATGACATGTTTGATATTATAAAATAAGTAATGATCTTTCATTATTAAGATAAAAAATATTAATTTATAAAGGAAATCACAATCATTATATGAATATTGATAAATATTTTAAGGGGTTATTTTCCCAAAAGTTTGGGAAGAAACATGAAATTGATTGCATTAATATTGAATGAGTTTTTTTCATGTATTTTTAAAATAGTTTCCTTACTATAAAATTAATAAAGAACCTGATATTTCAATATAAATCTAAACTGGAGCTATAAATATTTCAATTACAGTATATAGAATATCCTCGATAGAGTTACTAGAATCGAAGAAGCAACTCCATGATAATCTTGATAAGGTGTTTATTTATCCATGTGCATCACCATGGGCTACATTAGTTCTTATCATTAAGAATATATATATATCCATGTGACTCTAAATATATTATTGAGGATATAACATGATAAATATTATTTATAAGTATCCCCTACCCAATACTAATGGTTCGTTTGTCTTAAATTGTATCATTATTCCAATTTAATAGTATTATAAATTATTACAATAATTATAACCCTTCATACACTAAATGTTTTTCTATTAATAGAAATTACCATTAGTGTAGAAAAATTTCTAATCAAGGAAAAAAATATTATTGAATGTTTGGATAATTACATCATTGAAACTTTAGAAACGTCTGGAACTGACAAAAAGTAAAAAATTTAATACGTTTGTAACTAAACATGAGTCAATGTTTATTATGTCAAAATTTGAATGTGAATAAATTTTTTTCTAAATGTTGAATAGATAATGAGTGAAAATATTTATTTGTTTGGAAATATTCAACTGTGAAATTTTTCCTAAGTCTAATACTGGCCACATGAACCAAATTTTACCTAATAAATTAAGAAAATTCACATAACTCATAAAAAATGTATCTACCACATGAGATAAATATAACATCCACATGATAAAAAATCTACCAATTTCGAGTTAAAAACTACCTATTTCATAAAAACATTGTACCTACTACATTCAAACTATTTATCTACCTATGAAAAAACTCTACCTTCCACTCTAAAAAATGTAACTACAACCTGAAAAATAGACTAGTCTTATGAAAAAGTTTTATGAATATATGTTTATATTTTTAAAATTTATATACTGACATTATGACCTATCTACCATCACTAGTTTAATTTGTCATGATATATGACAAAATAATTTCTATTTTGGTTATATATTTATTTTTTCAATTATTGCATATTTATTTCAGATGATATTCTTGATTTAATTATTCCTTTAAAACATCTTAATTAATTTTATATAAAAACATTTCTTTATAGAAAAAATTATACATGATAACATTTTGATTAAATTTGTTGATATTTCACATTGGTTTCTTGGGAAAATACGAGTTCTAAATTAAATGTGGTTGGAATGTGAAAATTTTATCTGACATTCATAATGGGATTTTTAAAAGGTATATTGATACTAATTATAATTATTTATTGTTTCTGTATTAATAATTAAAATTTGTTATGATTATAAAACATGATTTTAATGATACAAATTTTCGATGTAAACCACGTGGGTATGTTTTTCATGCACATTATATAAATAAATCCCATGCATCATTTGAAATGATAAAATACAATGAGATTCTTTATTTTAGATGATTTTGAATAAAAAATCTATAAAAATATTTTTATATACAAAAATCATAAATGTAGATGAAGAAATTATTAAATTTTATAAATGTTATATATTTGGAAAATCAAATACAATTCCTTAATAAACTGATATCATTTGATCATTTTATATAGAATATTTATTTGATTCCTCAACAATCACATTGTGATGATTTCATCTAGATCTATGGTTTAATTAATTTGATTTATTGTTTTGTTCATAAATTTGATGGTTTATACTACCAGTTAATATTTAGATACCTTAGTTGTGAATCCAAACAAAAATTAAGGCATTGGATTATTCCTAAATGTTTGAATCTCAATGTTATTCAGATTTGGATTCTTGGTGCTAAATTGGTAGGCTCTTTAGTTTGTTCTTCTAGTTTGGAAAAAGATGGATTTTCAAGTCCTCTATCCAAGTTGAAAAAATATAGGATATTGTGGTTTTTAATCCATATAATAAATGTAGAAATATTTCGCTTTATAAAAATTGGTGGAAAATAATTTGTAATATGTTTGTGACTCATGATCAGAAATGTCATTATATGATTCCATTATAGTTGAAATAATGATGGAAATCTATCTCATTTTTTAATATTTATGAATAGTATAGCAGGATAATATTGATCCAAACTATTATAAAAATATCTTTTTTTCATTTAAATTTATTTTCACTTCATAAAATCAATTTGTTGAAATAATCATAAATTCATTTTAAAAAGGAAAATTCCCCACATCACAGTTATTCTTCAATATTAACTCTATGCTATTAAATTGTTACATAGGAGGAACATTAGATCTAAATGTATTTTAAACATGTTCTATCAAATTTCTAAAATAAAATTCAATAAATAAAAGATCTTTTTAATGATTTATATTAATAGTTAAAATTATTAATGGATACATCAAAAGTCACCTCATTTTTATAATTCTAATTATGTATATTGGAAACACTAAATTTATTCATACGTAAAGAAACATTGAAATGATCATTTGGAAATCATAGAAAAGACATACAGGCTGCTAGAAGGTGAACTTGACTCATTAGTTTTGAGTGACATGTTAATGTTTGTTCTGAATTACATGGTTATTGGTATGATATATTATTTAATAAATATAAATTTGTATATACATTTTTAATCCTGAAAAAATTTCATGATATATAGACATTTATGCCAGTTACACAACATAGTTTGGATAAACTTATTAATACTATGTCTGAGATGTTAATAGATGACTATAAATAATTTAAAATGGGATATAAGAAACTACAAATAAATTTTTTCATTTTATTTACATTTTTTAAATGGTATTATTTCAATGGGATAACATACTAAAAATAATAATATTTTTGAAAGTGTATAGAGAGATGATTTTAATAATTTTCAATCAAATAAGGTTTTTACTTATAAAGGTATCAATAATAATGAATAAACTTTTTTAGCATTTTTGAACATTATTATAATATAAGTTAGCTCATAAAATTTTTAATGAGTAAAATAATTAAAAAAATAAGGGAATCAATTCTAAATGAAATGTATCTACTAAAACAAATGATTCTGAGTTTAAAACTATTATCATTAATGCAACAACATATGTTATAAAATTTTTATATAAATGGATGAAATGAACCATTAGTTGATCATGGAATTAATGTACTAAGGATGTTAAAAAGTGAATATATAAGGAGATTTTTATTTCTATTGACACTAAAGATGTTAATTTTTTGTTTAGTTGAAAATGGGGTATACTAAGCCTACTATTATAATAATAAATAAGGTGAAAACAATTAGAATCTATAAATGTATGTTGATAAGGAAATTGAAGCCTATTTGAGTTTTATTGAAGATTCAAATACTACTAATGATCTTGTTCTAAAAAAAGGTATTTCAAATTTATACAAAATAGATTCATCAATTCAACATAGTGATTATAGGTATCATATTTCCTCTAAATCTAAATATAAAAAACCCAATATTGAGGAATTCTAAAAAGAATTATATAATTGGTAAAATATTGAAAAAAAATTGGTTTATTAAGGAACCATAAGAGAAAACATATATATGTTATGAAGGAGATTGAAACTCTGAAAAAAATTCTAAGATAAATAAATTTGTGAATAAAGATATTCAAATTATAAAATAAAATATAAAAAGTTAAATTTATAAAAACTAATATAAAATTATAGAAAAATGTTGATTTCATGTCTTTGTTTCATGATGTTGAATTAATGAATAACAATATTACTCTAGGGTATAATGAAGAACTAACAAAAAAGGGTGCATTACTAATTTCAAATGATTCAATTTCTCATGAAGGTATATAAAAATATCTTTATTGGATGGGTTTAAATAAAATGCACATGGAAATTTATAGTATTATGTATGAAAATTATATACATAAATTGTACTAAATTGTTTTAAAAGATCTAATAGAAGTAGTGCTATTGGTACATGTTTTAGATTTAAAATGAATGGGAATTACAAAAATTAATTATCTATGATATTTCCAAAATCTATTATCTCTAATAAAGAATTAATTTCTAAATAATAATCTTTATATTACTTGTAAAAAATGTATAAAGTTAGTTTGTATTAAAAAAAATTATTTTCTAATCCCATTAGAAAAAATTCATAGTTACAAAAGAATTATTAAATCAATTATGTAGGAAATGTGTCTTCGTATAATCCCAAGGTATGTTTCGGACAAGAAAGGTGGATGATAATGTCAACTGAATAGTGATATATCAAATTTTTTATCATTCCATAAATGTTATCAAGGTAATGTTACTTTTGGTTAAAATTCTAATTGAAATTTAATGGGTTATAATGAGGTTGGAATTTCAATTTATATTATTATTGGTAATGTTATATATGTTTAGGGTTTGGAATATGATTTAATAATTATTTCTCAACTATGTTATGGTGGAATTTTTTTAAAATTTTTGAATGATAAATGTATAAAATTCAGGGATAAATTTATTTTTTGGAAAATAGAAAACAGAGAATTTATTAAATAAATTTATATGAGTTAAATGATCAAAATATCAAATGAATTAATATTATAAAATATAATAAAAAAACATGGAATAGAAATTTGTGACATGTTAATTTTTACTTGATGGAAAAAATTTCCCAAAACAAAGCTATTCTGCAGATACCAGAACATAATGTGGAAAACTCAATTGAATATATTTTTCTTACATGAACGGTAAACAACACAAATATAGTTTCTTATAAGTTATGGAAGTAAAAATGGAAGTAGTGTGATATTATTCCTTAATATTTAATTTACCCTTTTAAAAATACATTTTTTATTGTTGATTATTTTACTAGATACACATGGGTTAATTTTAATTGTTTTAATTATAAAATTTTATATAATTTTATAAATTTTATTAATTTTTTGAAAATTGAGAAATAGAACTTAATTAAATAAAATAAAAATTATCATGGTGTTGAATTTTGAAATCTATAATATATCCACATTGTGATGAAAATTGATATTTTCATAATTTTTCATCCCTTATGAGAACATAAAAATCATATAGTTTACGGATAAAATATAAGAAATCATGAAATGGCTAGGACCATGATAAATGAGTATCACATTCATAAATATTTCTAATTTGAATCTAAGAATATTACATATTATGTCACTAATAGGAATATTTTATGTCCCTTGTGAAAAAAGACAACTTTTTTTCTTTTTAAAGGAATAAAACATTAAATTTTCTATTTTAAAAAATTTGGTGGTACTTTTTTATTCATTATACGTAATATGATTTGAATAAAATTGTTTAAAAATATGATGATGGTTTTGTATAAGATATTAAAACAATATTTTTTTTATAGACTTTAAAATAAAAGAACTACAGTTTTTAGGAATCAATTCATGTTATGTGTAATGAAATATGTTAAAATAAAATTTTTGTTCATATTAAAAACATTAATAAAAATTTGGAACACTTTAATTTTGAAGATGATTTAAACAATGATTGAAATAAATATATTCGGTGAGAGAATATTTTATTCCAACCTAGAAATTTGAGGAATGTTCTTGGAAAACTCATAAAGATCATAATAAATATAATGTTATTCTTAATTTTAAAGAAAAATAATTTAGAAAATATGTTATGAATATTTTTATTATCATTATTTTAGTGAAATATTTTACCTAAAATATTGAAAAATATTTAGTTGATGTTAATTAGATCATGTATATGGATGATTAATTGAATACTTTTATTTGGAATAGTGTGAGGTCATTAGTTGTTCCATCAAATGACTCACATATAATTTGAAAAATAGTTATTTTAAAACAACATTGATAAATATGAATATATAATTAAATTAGGAAGAGGATAATAATTGTTTTTACTGGGATAGAAACATGTATCCTAAATATTGGCTGAAATTTGTGGATAATAATTCCCACTAACAAGTAGTGGCATATTTTAGTGAATAAAATAATATTTCTTAGATTACTCTTTCAACACATTGAAAAATATATATAAAACGAGTATTAATAGTTTATTTAAAAAAATTTATCCTTTAAAGGGAAATATGTGTTATTTATTAACAAAATATTGTTTGTTTATATTATAATAAAAAATCAAGAAAATATATTAAATGAGATATTAGTGTTTGTATTCAGGAATGTAAATTTTGTAAATTAAACCAGTAAATGATTATTCATATCAAAACATGATATAAATGTCACTTTATATCATAAAAGATATTATTATTTGGTTAAACAATTATAGATAATAGTTTTAATCTTATACAAAAAATATATGAGGGAAAAAGTTTGAGATAAACGTTTGATGAAATATTATTATAACAAACAAAGATATAATTCGATGAAGACATCTAAATTTTTTAACTGAATAACATTGAATTATTTGAGGTAAATGAGTTTTAGTAAATATTTATTTTGAGGAAAATTTTGAATATGAATTTTAAGTCTCAGCATTACCTAGGCATACATTCTTTATATATGATACTATGTAAAATAAATTAGTGGGAGATTTTTACCATATGGTAAAATAGAAATGTACAATATTTATATTTAAAAAGACTGTAAAATTTTAATAAAATTATTCTATGTAGGGGTAATCATATGGGATATGAGCATATGGGTTATTATATATACTTTTGATAGTTTTTTTACTAATTTCATACCAAAATATTTATTTTTATATATTAAATAAATGATCCACTTTTCTATTATTTCATATTTCCTGAATAAATTTTTTAATATGAAATGATTATTAATCTTTCAATGAATGATTGTGAGGTTTCCCTAACAAATTTAAAATATGGATTATTATATGTTGTGCTGTAATAATTATATTAGAGTTGTTATATTACACATATAGATATAAAATATGCTCATGAGGCATAAAATGATTTTTTTGTACTAAATGACTCATCAAGTATTCAAAAAGTATTTTCACATAGTACATTTTTTGTAATAGAGGTTTTTGAGGTTTTTTTTGGTTTTTCAACTACTCGAGGTTATAAAAGAAAACTATAATGATAATACTCATACATTGAGTTTTTTAAAATTACATTCATTATGCTAAGATAATTACATAGTGGGGTGAGAATAATGGGTATGTTATTAATCAATTTATCAGTCATCTTTCATCATGTTGAGAATTTCCTATCATATAGGGTGAATAAAATGGTTCATGAATTGACAAAGACATAAATAGTGTATGAATGTTCCTTGTTTAGATATTTTGTGTTCATATCTATAGAACAAGATCTATGAGATACGAATTTCTAGAATGGTGAATGATATGATATGTATTCATCATCTAAATCAGTATATACTTAGAGAATCTATAATATATTAGTAGATATATGAGATTTTCATATAACATTTATTTTATTATATGTTGAGATATAAAATGTAATCCAGTGAAAAATAATTTCTTTATTTTATAAATTTTTTTGACACATATCTAGAGAAATATGTGTTTGATACAAATTAATCTATCTCCCATTATAGATTAGAGATAAATGATACTTTTCTATAAGAAGTGTCTTCCATGAATTTTTTTATTTTGGAATTCAATTTTTTTCAATTATATGTTAGGTTTTTTTGGTACATATTTATAGTTTAATGGATTTTGGTTGATCTTTAAAGAACGTAGACAGCTTCTATTGAAGGTATGTGTGGAGTTAATTTAATTTATTTTTCAAAAAATATTTAGAAGGTTTTTTTAATGATATGATAAATATTTTAATTAATGATATTGTTCAAGAAATGTTTTCAGATGTTGAACAAATGTTTTTTGGATATAGTCTCACATGTTATTGTATGTGATATAATATATGGTGATACCACCCCTTTTCTATGGGTCTTTACTTCATGTTAGAGATTGACAGATATATTCCACAAATCCTATATGATTATGATGTATTTATATTAAACCTTTTAGATGATATAAATAGATGTTTATTGTTTTTTATATTATAATCCAATGCATGTCACATTATTGATTGATGGGTATATATTTTTAATGATATATGACATTATGTTAATACATTAAAATCTTATGGTGTATAATTTGGTATATCCTTAAATATTGGGATAAAAATATTACAATTATAATTTTTCCTATGATTGGTGATGAGAACTGATTGTTAATTGTTAATAGTCAAATATAAATCTCATAAGATAACATTTATATTTCTGAAGATATAGTTTATGTAAGATATGTAATGATCAATGATTTTTATAGAATTATAAATAATATTCCATTTACTTGTACACTATATGAAAATTAGTAAATTCATGGACACATAGGGTACATCATAAAGGGATATATAAAGAAGAAGTAGCCATAGGGATGGGTGATCATAATTTCCAATGATTCTTGTCAAATCTCCCAAATCTGTTATTAATATTATCCCTTTTCCATTAAGAGGTACTATTATACCATGGGGTAGACCAAAATCTCACCAATAACATGGGTTATTTGTATTATCCCATGGAAATACATTAGAGGTATGATTCCTTTTATCATTCCTATTGATATTTATAAATAATTCAATAAATGGGAGATAAGAAGATTATCCACAATAAAAACATGTCATAAATTATTTATATATGATTTCAATTTTACATATCACTATACTAATTGGATGTGAGGTATCTATTTTTTTAATATGTTGATTAGGTGTTATTGGATACTAATAAATCCTATATGTAGTTCCATTATGATTCTTAAAACCAATTGTGTATATCAAATAATTTCCCAGAAATAATTACCCGATAAACAATGTGGAATTACTATTAACATAATAGATCACATAATCATAGTATGATTCTATCAATATTAAATGTAGATTAAAATCATATTAAATATTGGTGAAATTTTTTCCTTACATCCAATACCAAAAAAAATATACACATTCACATCCATATGTCTCTTTTCGGTATACACTCTACCAAATATATTTATTTGATTCTTTATATCCCATTTTCACCCTATTTTTCTTACTCATCTCTGAGATAAAACATCAATAATAACAGATATAGTTCAAATATATCATAAATATCAAGAACTTTCACCATTTCAAAAAACATAAACTCTCAAAGAAATAACTATGAATTTGTCTAATACTATATAGATGTATCAAAAATATTAATTTCAATGATAAATAAATATATTTTTTTATCCTAATTAATCCTTAATTGAATTTGACGTCATTATGTAACATGAGATGATATTGTTTCCTCATTCACCTATGAAAATTTCATATTTTCAATCTACAGAAAACATCATATTTTTTATTCTTTAACATTATTATGATCAGTATTTATCCAACTATTTTCTTTAGGGAAAAAAATATTTTTATAAATTTACTATAAAAACATATAAAAATATTTTATTCAATTGTATAAGATAAATAATAACCCTTTGATTCAATGGGATACCAAAATAATAAGTAGTTTTTATACATCGGTCCAACCATATAGAAAACAAAAATTATCAAAAAATAATTACATCCCAAAATTTTCATAAAATGTATAATGGGATTCCTCGCAAAACAAATCATATAAAGATCACTTTAAATAAATTTATATGTAAAATTAATGTTAATTTTTATAGATTTGTTTTGGTGATTTTAGACATAAACATCGTATATAATGATAAATTTATGGGTAGTTTTTTATTTTGATTGTTTTTTATCATTCGGTGTTATTTAAGTCAAATTACTAATATTTATCAATTTTAGTCATTATTATAAAAAAATATTAAACCCTAAATGAGAGTAAGGGAATATATTTTATCTTAAAATAATTTTAAAATATTTGGCTGAATTTTATTTTTTAGAATTTAAAACATTAACTGTATATTAAAATATTTGATGAATTTCATTTTTTAATGTTTCTTTTAAAAATTTGAAATATAATATAATATTCTATTGCCAAATAAAAATAAATCTTATATTATATAGAAATAATTTATTTTAATATTTGGAATTTAGAATTATATTTTCTAAATTAATAGCAAAATTTTAAATTTTAATTGTTTGGAATATTTTAACTAGGAATACATTTTCAGTATTATTTATTTAATTGAATTGATAATTTGATGATATTTTTTGTTTTAATATTATTGTTTAACATTAAAATATTCATTATTAGTTATTTATGTTTGGGATGAATGGTAATCCCCTTAATTGAATGATTTTCATAAACCTAGACAACTCTCAACCACACATTCATTACCATTGGGTGGGCCAACCTGTTAGGTTTGTCCCGGACCGCTGGCCCCAGCCCAGCGGGCCGTGAGGGCGGTTCGGCCCAGAGCTTCGTGAGGGCGCGGCTCGGCCTGGACGGTGCGACTAGGCCAGTTCGGCCACGGCGCCGCGAGAGGGGTCGGGACGCCGGCTCGGCCTGGATGCCACAAGGGAGCTGGTTCCTCGAAGGTGCATGGGGTGCGCGTGGAGACCGTCAAGCGGCCAATTTGGGGTGGCGCTCGAGAAGGCCGGTAGGGCGGCCGGTTCGGGGTGGCACGTGTAGAGGCCGGCAGGGCAGGCAGGGAGTGGCTTGGCCAAGTGGGGCATGTCCAGGCAGGGGGTGTACAGGCGGGGCACGACCAGGTGGATCGTGGCCAGGCAGGGCGTGGCAAGGCCGAGCGTGGCCAGGTGGGGCGCGGCCAGGCGGAGCGCGGCCAGGCGGGCAGCCGGGCAGCTTGTTCGGGCGTGGCCAGGAGGGCGGTTCGGGCGCCGCTAGGTGGGCTGCCGGGTAGGCTGGGGCGCACGGGAGGAATGGGGTTCGGCCGGGGAAGCTGGTGCCGGTGCGGGCCGGGGTAGCTCGGCTAGTTCACCGAAGGACTGTATGGCCTAAGGGCCGCGGTTCGGCCAGAAGCACCGGAGCGTCGCGTGGGCGGCGCGGTTCGTAGAGGTCCTGAGTAGCGCAGCCTTTGTCGTTGTCACCTTCTTTATTCTATTGCTTCATCTCCATGCTAAAGAAACATCACAAATAGATCGTCGGAGGGTGTCGGGCCATGTTTGTTTGGCCCGCACCTTCCTCGTTTAGGGATGATAGCAATTGGTTCATCAAAGGAGTACAAAGAACATCAATTATTTAAAAAACTTCTAATTGATTCCTTTCAAACGAAGATGAGAAAAGGAAAAGGAATATTACTCAAAGTAAACCCCCTACCTATATTTGTCAGTCGTCGATGGTGAAGTCGCGGGAAGAAGACAGAGTTGTCGTTCGTTGCATCTGTCGCACTCATCCGCTCCCGAGTTCACCCGATGGTTGTGGAAGTGGTTCAACATTGGTAGGTGTTTGGGGAAGAATATCAAAGGGAACTATTGGCTTTATTTGTTCTTATTTGGTGAGAGTTATTCATTGGGGCCTTCTCCCAATAATCCTCTCCCCAAAACACCCAAGTTTTCCACCAGAATGAACAATGCCAACCCAAAAATAATAATAGATCTATTATTTTAGGTGTTGGAACAAAATTAAAAAATGGAGATTTAATTACATGTCTCTACTTAATTAATCAATGAGTGTTGGCACAATGAATTAATTAAGTGAGGTGAAGAGGCTCTCCCTCAACAATGAGGGATACCTGAGAGGTTTTACTCTCCTCCATCAATATGGGGGTTTAGCCCCATGTCGTAACCTCTCGTGGGAGATTATGTTCGGGTGGGCCCCACCACCATAACCTCTCATGGGAGGTTAAGGTGTGGTGGTATAACCTCCAACTCCCATGAGAAGGTTTTAACCACCAACACTCACATGGCAGCTCAAATAAAATAAAGTGTAGCTCACTTTACTTTATTATTATTTTTTATGAAAACCCAAAAACTAAATTTTATTCTCGACCAACTACCGTCGAGGTGAAAGTCTCTTTAAGAGAATACTGGCACTACGAGTTCAACGGTTCCCTTGGATTTAAATTCCGAGCATCGGTTCAAAATTTATAAAATCGCGCTCGTATGTTTACTGAACGTACATGTAAAAAACTTCAGAAATTGATTTCGGGCACACCGGGCCTCGGAATCTTGCGCCATCAAAATTCACCAAATCGGAAAATTCCCATGTATTAAAAAAATTCACGAGATTTCAGGGTCTTCACAATGACGTTGTCATATAATTTTTCTTTTAGAATCTAGAAGAAGAATACCACAACAAAAATTATGATGGACATAGAGGAGATATATGAAAAATACATTTTCAATATAAAAACTATTTTACAGGTGTTTATTTAGAAAGATTTTATTGGATGAATAATAAACGATGAGTCATGTAAATAATTTTAACATGACCAGAAGTTATATTTAGTTAGTGAAAGTGAATTTTAAAAATGATGTGTTTCTTATAATAGTAGTTAAATATTTATATTATTCATGGTGCGAAATGATAACTGCTATAAGTATTTAATGTGGAATGTTTGAACTTTTTTATGATTACCTTTAGAATTTGGATCTAAATGTGGAACTCTATATAAGAGAATTCTATGATCCATTGTTCAGTGGGTTGAATAATAATGGATGGGGATACTAACATCATCATATGTATCATAAACTATATGAAAAAATACCAGTTAGATGAGTTATTTAACTTTTACTAATCCATGGAATAACAATATGATATGTGGGAACATCCTTATAAGAATTATACAAACTTAATTCAAATAAATATATAAATTCATTATAAAATTATAAAATATATTAACACAATGTATTATTATTGTGATCTAATACCCAATGTTCATAAATTTATTTATTCATGGATAGATCCATTTTTTGTCATCACACTCATTGAATAATCACAAATGCTTGGAATGTATAGTATTTCGATTATTTGGGAATGTAAATTTAGAGTATAATGATTCTTTTAAAGTGTTTATAATTATATATTTAGATCTTATAATTTATAATGGGAGTATTATTTGGATGAAATGAAATTGAAACATACTAGTTACAAGGAGTAATTGAAATATCATCGGTAGAATTGGATGATAAAGTATTTCGTGATACATATAATAATAGTGTCGGGAATGTGACATGAGGATACATATTAGTGGCATAATAAGTAAATTTAAAATCCCTATATCTATATGGAGTAATAGATGAGACTGAAATATTAGTAATTCATTCCTATAAAAATTAATAATATTGACATTGTCGGTTAGGACATCATACCGAGAAGAATATGCAGCTACTAGTTGGGAAGGTATTTATTAAAATCAACCATACAACTATTCTATACAGTGATATATGTGTCATTGGAACAAAAAAGAGGGATTTATTCAATATAAATCGTTGAAATAACAAATAATATAGGTTGAGGATTATTTACAATGATTTTTAGAGACATAAATTAGTTAAATCTCATAGAAAATCACAATACATTCCAAATTCATTGATGATACTAAGATAATGGTGTGGGTTTATTTTCATAAAAATAAATATGATGCATTTGCTAACATTGTAATGAGAATACATCTGGTGAAATTAAATTTTTTTAGAAAATTTAAGTCCATATGGTCAGTTTATTAAGGTGAATACAACAGTTGTAATTATTCAAATCTTCTTTTGAATGAATGGATTCATGATTATAATAAAATTAGCCCAAAATATAGTGTAGAATAGTGATGAGGAACCAAATTCTATCTAATATGGATAGATAAATGTGAGCTTGTGTCATTACACAAAATTTCATCTAAAAACACTATTAAAACAAAAAATTAAATGGTTCATATAGTTATATCGTCTATGGTAGGAATGTTTCTCCTAGAATAGATATGTTATGATAAACAACAAGATGTTTCAAACCTAAAAAAACTATTTTATATCTTATTATATTGTTTATTTAAAAGATTGTGATAGTTTGAAGGAAAAATAGATTCAAAACTTTATTGTTACCTATTGAAATGATGAATTTGGAATCCCATGTAATATTAATGATTTTTGAATGATCATTAGAAGTATATATGTAATATTTAGTGGGATTATAATTTGGAAATAAAGGAACTTGAATGAAATAGAAATCATGAAAATTATTTCAACTACCTATATAAATGTTTATTTGCATTAAATAACATGTTTTTTGAAAAAAAAATAAGAGACCATATGGTTTATTGAATGAACTAGTATATCTAAGATTGATATATTTTCAAAAATACAATAAAAATAACGATGATTGATGAAATTATCTAGTAGAATAGAAATGAGCACCAGGATATCCCTAAGTTCATGTAAAAGTAAATAAAATTCTAGAGAATACTAGATATTCTGGGATAATAACTTCTTGTGTTAGTGACTGTTCTTGAGGGAAGGATTCGACATGAATTTATTACATATTATTAATGTCGGGGGAAAATTTATTTAAGATGAAATGATTATTCGTGACTCAAATATGTGAGGTTCATCCATGGGGGAAGGTATAAATTCTATAATGTTCAATGAAAATGTGATGTGACTAAACATCCAATGGAAAAATGAGCACTATAGGAAAATGGTACCTTCAGTTAAATGAATATATATAAAAAGAAGAAGATATAAAGAACAACTAGTGGTGGAATGATTCCAATGGTATTAAGGAATATATTTATTTAAAACAATTTCAATGATAGTGAGGAATACTATAATGTAAATAGTGAGAAGCATTTTTTTCAATGAATGGTTTATACATAGTATTGATGGGTGTGAATACTACCATTTATCATGCTAATATAGAGAAAGATATGTATATAATATAGTCTTAGGGGGTTTGAAAACCATCATATGGAAGGACACATTTATGAACTCAAAAGAATTTTCTATATTAGGAAATAATTACCATGATAGTTGAAACAAAATGTTGATTCCTTAATTAATTAAAAATTATTCAAAAAATATTGAATCAGATTATTTTTATCAATTTTACATGAATGAAGGAAATTACATAATTATTTTTCTCTATAAAGATGACCAGTAACCAGAAGACCTAAAAACATTGTGGATTATGGAGAGGAGTAATTTTGGCCAATTATTTGAAATAAAGGTTCTTGGTAAATCCAATGATATCATATGGAAGATGATAGAGATTGATAAATAATCTAGAAATCTAGATTTATCTCATATGGAATTATTCGTGAAGATCATTGATTTATTTTAATTTTTTACATATAAACCTATTGAGAGTACCCTCATTTAACCCTACATGTTGTCTATGTTGCTTTAATAATCCAGGGAATATTTTTCCTGGTACATAGTGAAAGTAAGGTATTCAATAATTTTTGGAATCTTGATGTGTGTAATTTTTTTATTTAGATAATTTTTTCCTTCATTGTGGGAGTTATAATTAGTTTCATGTTTAAGCCTAAGATTCCTCATAGGGAATATGTGAAGTAGATCATTATATACCTGAATGGATGAGATCATAAAACATTATTATTATACAATGACGATCCTATAAAAGGTTTTCTTGATATATATATATATTTATTGATTTTGACACTCATAAAAGTAAAATGGGTATTCTATTCAAAATTGGAATAACAATGTTCTACGTGATGTCATGGATATTGATTTTGGTGATTTTTATACAACTAATTTAAAGTATGTTTCATCTACATAAGCTTAAAATGAGTTGATCTGGTTAATTATCTTTCTAATAGAACTCCTAAAATCATCAGAAAGTTGAATAGTATTTTATGATAATCAGAGTATTATAAAATATTCCAAGAATAATGTATTCCATGAAATAAAGAAACACATTCCCATAAAATTATATTCCCTAAAAAATATTATATAGGAAAATTTGTTTGAGATATGAAAAATCATCAGAGGGAAAATTAATCAGAAAAGATAACCAATGTATTAATCTAAGAAAGCATGAGTCAAAATTTCCCTATGTGGTATATTGATGAACTAGGGAAAGAAAAACATAATTATAACAAAATATGAATATGTATTTGGTTTTTCTAAAAAATCATAATATTATAATTATTCTCATTAAATCAATATTCATGTGATTTTTTGGGATAGTGATATTTTAATTATTTTACTAGAAGTTAAAGCATAAAAATTTGTTTCTTTGATATTTATTAAGTCATTTTATGAAATATATAGAAATAAAATTTCACACAGGGTTCTGAGAATTTTATTTATATAATCATATGATGAATGATTCCTAGAATGGCCTTTGGGAATAGTGAGAAATGTGTTGGTTGGGTCAGTTGAGTTAGTAGAAGCCGGTACTAAATGGAGTAGTAAATAGATGTATTATGTAAACTTTTGAACATATATTACACCCATATTATTATCTATGAACCTAGAATTAATGATTTAGATCCATAAATTAATGAGGATAATAATAAATTGAGAAATATTAACACTTCTATATTTACCACGATCGTTTATGAATATTATCTTTTGATAATAGAAAGGGTTTCTTGTTCTTTTCCCTAAAAATAATCTAAAATTATGAACAATATAAAATGTATGTTCAATCATTATTTCATTATTCCTCAACCACTTTTTTGTATCTTTGATTGTGTGTGTGCTATTTTTTTACTAGTGGTAAGTGTTAATATTGACCTCCAAATTTTGTTTCCAAAATGATAAAAAAGTATAATCTTGTAGTCGAAATTCCACACTACAAAAATACTAATGTACATAATTTTTTTTTGAACACAAGGTAAAAAAATAAAATGATTTTATAGGATTCTATACAATCTACTACCCTAATAGTACCTTCATCACTCATTCCTATATATCTATTTCATTTTCATCATAATTTTTTTGGTTTTATTCAACTGTTTTTTATCATTTTATTCCAATAATATTTTCTAAACATCCACCTAAATTTATAGGGGTAGGACCCACATCAATAATTCAATGGGGTGAGATGAATTTTCAATTTCAATATATAAAAACTGTTTCATTATTTCTATTTCACATTGATTTTAAATACTCAAATGATGGTTCAATAAGTGATGTGATAGTCCATGATTCTGCATTCACTGATCTCTAAATCATCATCCTATTTATTAACTTCATTCAATTTTTAGTTCAGATTTATCTATAAAATGGTTAATTGAAGAGGATTTTTTATGTTTTTATTAATTCATTGGTAAAATCATCCCTAATTATAGGAAGATACTGCATCAACCTGAAAAAAATTATAGTGATGCTACTTTTTAATATAATAGGATAATGTTGGTTATGTGATACGATACATCACTCAGTCAATTAAATTTATTTTTAAAGAGCGTAATAAATAATATAATGATAATTTTATGATTTATTTTTAGAAACTATTACTTATAAATTGTGTTTTTTGTTTATTTATATTTCTTTCATCCATTACAACATCACCATTCCACTATTATTAATTTATTATTGAGTTTATAATATTTTATATTAATATATTTTAGTTTATTAAAATAATTAAAAAAATTGAAACATTTTAAAATATATAATGAAATATAATTATATAAGACAACACTACGATTGAACTCGAGTCTCCATGTGAGAATTGTAATTAGAAAGGGAACCAAAATGTATGGAATAGGGATTATGTTTGGTTTCCCAAAATCCTATAATGGTTGCAATATTAGATAATGAATTCGTCTTTAAACAATTACCCATTTAGAACACAATATATCATGTATGGATTCAAATTATATATTTGAACATGATATAGTGTTACAATTATATCTTGTTTGTTACTACATTGGGTGTGGATATTCCCCTAAAAATGTAAATAAATATAAAAATACCTAGGTATTTTTCTTTTTCGATGATTTGTTGAGATTTTTCTAAATAGTGTATTATTGATTATGTTGTTATTTCTAAATTGAAAGATCATATCAATTTGAAAATAATATATGTGAAATTACCTCTATTTTTTATGAACTTTCATTCTATTGGACATCTTAAGGGAAAAAATTCAAAATGATTACTTAAATATTTTTCCTCTAAAGGTCATAACCAAAATGTCATAATATATTTATAATGTATATAGTTTAGTTATTGAACCTCTACCTCTTATTATGGTAGGAATAAAAAAATATCCTTGTTTCTTTCCATTTAAAGGATGTGGAGGTTCAAGGGAGTGGACATGACAATGTTGTTTTTTGATATTGTTATGCATTATTTCCAAATCATGATAGACAAATGAGTGGTGATGAAAAATACCAACTAGAATAACCTCACTGTTTTTATGAGGTTTTGAAAAACAAATTTGTGATAGGTTCTCTGAACATGTATGGTTAATGGTTGTCCATTAAATTTTTTTTTTCATAGGAAAATAATATTGTGGAATCAACACTTAGGTTGATCCATCCCTAGTAAGTAATAATTACTATGATCAGTCACATGCATGTTTTTTAAGGGTTCTATAAGATGATGTACATAGTTATAAGCTACTGACATTGGTTTTAGTGATCATGATAATAAATTAACTAATATCACAAAAGACCTCAATAACCCAAGGAGATTAAAAACATAGGGGAAATTGGGAATATATCGTTGATGATGATTCTGTAATGAAGAGCAGAAATTAAGATTCTATTGAACATAGAAAGGTGGTTGAAAATGATGTATTTTTATTGGAAAATTTAAAGATGGTGATTCTAGGGAATTACTAATCACATATGAGGCCCAAAATAATGATAAGATCTCTATTGGGTCGTGACAGGATCAGAGTAATTATTTATTCTCATTTGCTGATAAACCTATATGGGATTATGATGATTATAAAAATTATAACACTAATTTATGATACTCTTATTGACTATTTAGGATCATGAATGAGGGTAGGTTAACATTTATAATCCCATTTCAATATTCTTCCATGATTAATTTCTTCATAAATAGTATACAACCATACTTTTATGAACAACAATAAGTTAAATCAATAGATCCTTATCCATTTCAACTATGTTTCTCACTGGTAATATTTTATTAAAAATTAAACTTATGTATCTAAAATTCATAATCTATTTATTCACATAATATATACTTATTTAATATGAGAAAAATTAAAGTTAATTTGTGTTGGAATCATTAATTGTATCATTTCCATAGTTTATTCTATAAATTGGATTATCAATGTTTTTAATGTGCATACATCTAATCATAATACATATTCCATAAAAACATTCAATGATGTAACTAGAAAAAAAATTGTTAATAAACCATAAAAATATCTTATTATGTCCAAAAATTAAATACACAGAAAACAAATTTTAATTACAAAAAGATAGTAAATCATTTTAAATTCAATAATCAATTCAATGGGTTGAATATTTTATTTCACTTCTTACTTTAGATAAACACTACCCTATTGTTTCCCAGAATACATAATTCTTCTCTTTGAAATTATCTATCATTTTGTGTCCTCATACCACCACACATATATGTGATTATCGTCCAATTAAATATACTCTGGTATTATAATTTTATGGAATATTTCATCTAAATATATCATCCTAATTTGTATAGAATATTATAATATAGTTTTAATTTAATATGGGTTTTAAAAAAGACATTTTTTGAGGATTTTATGGGATGGAGGGTTTTTGTGCAAACATTTATAATCATTCCTATAAATAAATAGTTTCCCTATTTACTTTATAGATGTACCAAAACATTTCAATTACAATTTGAACAAATTAAACATCTTATTAAATAATTAAATATAAATTATTGAATTATTTTTTTATGAAAATATAAGTGTTGATAGAAATTAATAAGATAACATGAGTTATAATGGTAAATAAAATGAAGACATAATATGATTGTAATAATAATAATAATAATATTTTTATTCTAAAATATATTATGTGGGGAGATACAGATAATTTAATTGCATCTCTTATGGTGTCACTTATAGGTAGAGGGTGAAAAACTATTCCCCACTACCTTTATTAGATTTCCCCTATAATATAGTTATTGGTGTGTTCACAAGATTGTTCTTATTCCACCTTATATTCACATTATCTATATTTTTAAAGGTTGTGTAATTTAAACAAAGAATAGATTTCTTCTTTTTCAACATTAAATGGTGAAAATGATTACATTGGTCTTATCACTACACTTTTAAAAAGTAATATATAATCAAAAGGTTACAAGGATTTCATTCAGTAACAATTTGATATGTGGATCTATATTTTCTTAATTTATAATTTCACATGCCAGTTAATTGGTTAATTGGATTAGGGGAAAGGTAATGTATTCATAATAATTTTTGTTATGCCTCAATGGTTTCGTAAAAAATTTATTTAAACCTGTTTATAGGGATAAATCTCAAAATATCCAACAAGTATCTTAGTTTGGTCATTCAGTCTGGATTAATTGGATATAGAAAATGTATATTTTATTAATGGTTATTATAGGTGATTTAATAGGGTACACAATATCTTATGCTTGTGTTTTGGTGTTTAATCATAATATGGATTTTATGAGATATTTATCAGGACAAGCCAGTTTCCAAATCACGGGTTGATTTTATTTTAATCATTATAACCTTAAAATTTACATCATCACTACCTATAAAATCATATAACCTACGTATTATTATAAAAGATCATTTATTTTTGAAGAAATATATTTAAAATATACATTTTATGAAGAATATAATATCTCATATTGTCTTGATTTATTTACACATAACATTTATTTAGGTGTTTACCATAAATTACTTATTATGTTATATAATATTTCATATAGTTGAGTTGAAATAATATTTTTTAGAAAAATATTATATCACTAATTATTTTCATGTACAAGAATTAAATAAAAGAGTTTATTTTAAGAAGTTGGATTCGTAATTATACTCAACCCCTTCATTAAAATTTGGAACACATGTGTCCATTATTCATTAGTTTTAGTTTGGGCATGGGATATCATTCAGAGTGTTGGTTAAAGACTGTAATTGGACACTTTATGGGAGTTTTTATATTTATGTAGGTAATTTTAGTGAAACACATATGTATAGTTTCTTTGATATCTTTTATAGTAATTTGTATGACATATATATTATGTACCCCCCCATACATCCTAAATTGGGTTTTCAAACACATAAGGTGTTCCAATTGACACACAAAAAGCTTTTTACTAGTGTATAAGGATAGATAACACAACATGGGTGGAATATATCATCACAATAATGACCATAAAATAATAAAAATAATGGTGAATAAATTTATATCATGAAATATCAATGTATCAAATGAAATTTAAAATAATAGGCTATCAAGAGTAATGATTGAAAGTCATGTAATTATAATATGAGCCTTTTAATAATGTATATACTTACATTATTGATATATAACATAATAGGTTATTCATATTCATAATATAATAATGAAAAAAGAAATTCCTTTCTAAATAAACTTGACAAAACTTGTATATAACTAACCCAGATTCTAGTCAGGTTACTCTATCTCACTCACGGATACTATAACCATAGTCATGAGCATCATGTTATATGTAAGTCCTTTATATTTCCCATGGTTTATGTATTGGGTTTGAGTAAATAAATAAATTGGCCTATTCTAATTCATTCGCAAACCTATTGGATAAATCCATAAATCAGATACCTGAACTGGATGATGACGTACCTCAGTAGTGAAATTGATCCCTATGGGTAGTGATTAAGTTCATTGGAACAATACTAAAAATTGAGAATAATTATCTCAATTAAATAAGAGTTAAAAATAGATTAATTTCTATCAAAAATATTGCATGGACCATTTCTATATTGGATGTCCATGAAAAAAATCAGATATTCAAAAATGAATATACATTAGAAAATAAAATATTAAAATATATAAAAAATTTATTCATAAATAATAAATATATATAATTTATCAAATCCACATCAAATATTCCACCATTGAATAATCTCCCACCACTCATCCATAACTCCTTCTACACGTAACACAACAATAGATCATCCTAGAATTCCATAAACATAGAACAATCCAAAAAATATACAAAAAAATTATTGAATAAATAGTTTATAGATAAAACTTGTCCATATATTATATGAAATAAATAGATACAGAAATCCTACAATATCATTTAAATGAAAATATTGACCAGTGTGATAAATACCATTAAAATTAGATTAAAATACTAAATCAAATAGTGATCAAAGATAATGCATGTGCTAAACCAAATCCTCCAATTGATATATATAAAACACGAGATAAAATATTCTCAAAAGCAAACCACCTTCTATTACAAATCTCTAACATTTAAATAAAAACACACTTTAAATATATTTTAAAATTCATACACAAAAACAATGTTTTACCATTTTATTGCATTTAAAACCAATAAGACAGTTAACATGTTTTGTAATATTTCCTCTTTATTTTTTAATATGTAATAAATCCATTAAATATATTTTTTTAATAAATCAAACATACTATATAAAATATTTGTTTTTTTCAGTTTTGTAAGTTCCTTTTATAATATTTAAAATAAATCAGTAGGAAATAAAATATATCTGTATAGAATTAAATGTGAAATAAAATAAGGAATTAATTATTAAATAAAACAAGGAAATAAAAGAATCCAATGTTAAAGTGAGAACATTTATAAAAAATAAGGATTTTTATTGAAGACTGAAAGGATTCACCCTATGTAAATTCGATATCCAAGGAATGAGTATCATTTAGTCTACCCTATAATTACAAAGGATAGTTTCACCTAGATAATAATTATATTTTACGAAATAAATATATTATTATAATTTTACTAATTAAATAAAAAAAATATTTCAACATAATATATATTAAAATTTTAGATAATCCCTTCTATTTTTCCATAACTTAAGACCATGTTTCACCTAGACAAAATAAATCAAATGGGGAGATAACACAGTATGAAGATAGAAAATATTTATCATAAATTATTATATTTTGTTCCCCCCTATATCCCACTAAATAAATATCCTAGATTACAAATCCAACATTTAATAGGAATTGTAAAGTAATCCCCACACACTAGAATTCATATTAAGCGATATCAAAATGAGATGAAAAGGCATGCGAATACATAAATATTTTTATAATCACAAAAAAATTAGAAACAATATTAATAGAAATAACTTGTGATGCTGAAGAATCATAAAATAATTAAAAACAATTTAGAGATATCTTTTTAGAGATAATATTTTAAATCAATCATATAATCCATTGAGAAAAAAAATAACCTTTTATAAAAACCAAATTAAAACTATAAAACCCATTATTTTATTTATCCAGTGACCCATAAGAGGTCAAAATAATTCTAACTCTTTGTATATTCATAGATCCCTTTTATATAATCTATTGATAAAAGGTATTTCATGTCTCAGATTAAATTATAGGTAATAAACATCGATGAATTAATTTTATGATTTTTTTAACAAATTAAATATAAAATGTAATGTTATAATAAATAAACATAATAATTATTTATGATCACGATTCAATAAAATTAAAAAATTCCATATAATATTGGAAACCTTATCTTAATATAGAAGTTATGATAAAATGATATTTATTATTTATACATTCAATGATTATTATAAACAAAATTATAAACTATTATAGAATTAATTTATAATGAAATCCAAATATTTTTTCCAAATTAAAAGTTTGTTCAATGGGAAAACATAGATAATAATAATTTAATGTGATCCAAAATTCATCAACTTCAATGGTGAAGTCTCCAATAAAAAATTGGACACCCACTTGAACCTAAATCCCAAAGATATCATAAACCATTGGTCAAATCATCACCCAAAGATTCATTCAGAAAATGTTCTATGATTTGGTGAGAAAAGAATACATGATGAAAGTGAAAAGATAATGAAGGTGGTGTTTTACCATAGGGATTCATATAGTAGTTGTTAAGAAGACATATAGAAATCACTATAGTTGAGGGAGACCATATGATGACGGAGTTCATGATGAACGGTGATTATCCATAGGAGGTGCGATATAAGGGAGAGAGTGGTGGAAAGAGAAATATAGGTTTAAAAAAATATTGGTAGAAATATTTTTTTTCATTCTCCACAGTTTACCCACATGTGTTTTCAAATAGTTCACTAATGTGAAGCATGCAGTAGTAACCATGGTATAAAAAATTACTTTTAATACTATAACCTCACAAGGTAATCCTAATTAATTTTCGAATATCCCAAATGTTAAAATAATATATATATATATATATATATCCCAAAATATGGTTTCCTCACGTTTATTTCTTACCATGTATAACCCATGCGACTCACAAAACATTTTATAAATTTATTAAATTACGTAATACTTCCAAAATCCCCTTATCACTAAAAAATATTATTCAATAAACACATACATAGATGTAACAAACTCTAAAACCATGAGAAACATAAGAGAATTATTTCATTCATTAATAGAACATAATGGTAGAGATACCATCATACTACTCATCATGATAATCAAGGAATATCATCATACAACTCTCAATATTACTACATTGAATCCAACTACCAATCAAATGAAATAATGATTCACTAACAAAGAACCATCATCAAGTCTCCCCACCATCAAATAGTTATCTAATGTGGTGTGTCAATGATACAAAAACTCATCAAAATACACAATATTAGATATCACACCTCCACTAAATACCAATAGAGACCATATTACTTTTTCTAATCAAACAAACAATCCAAAAAATTAATAATTTATAATTAGAAGACATTGAAAAAATCAGATAAAGAACCTCCCAACATTCCTTATAAATTAATGACATGGTCTCTATAATCGAACATACAAAAAAAATTTATCATCTATGACCTAAAATCTATAAAATATCAAAATGATAAATCCAAAAAATGATAACCATTATCCAAATATGCTCAACTACCTATTGTCCTACCATCCCAATTTTGCATGTAATATACAAATTTCACCCATGAAAAATCCATAAAAACAGAAATCCCAATAAATATGCACTAAAACACAACCCAAAAAAATATAATTGTCACCAAAGAACTAATATACCAAAAGGTACAATAGCTAATACATACCCACACAAAATCATGAAAAACAAACTATGCACCAAAGATGAATGAAACGTTCTCCAAATCAAAAATCGCCAAAAATTAAATCAATAATAATTCAATATCAATGAGAATATAAGTTACCCTAATTACCATCAAATCCCTTGATCATAAAAAACAATAAAAATTGAAATTTTTGAAATCCTGAACGAAATACAAGACAAAGAATGAATCTGAAAATACATCATAATCCTGAGTTGGGTAAGAGATAAATATTAAAGGAACTATGTATAACAATGATCATAATTATCTAGAATATAATCTTGTTAAATAGAGAAGTCGTACATTATCATTATCTTACGGAGAGATAGAAATCAAATAACATTGAAAATGTACTCAACCAGTTCATGTATCACACAATCAAAAAAATACCCACTGAACATAGGTACCAATCAAAACATAAATAATTAATAAAATAAAAACCACATATTACATAAAAAAACACAATTTCTATTATCTTAAAAACACTTTATCAGATTAATTTTAATAAATATTTTTTCAAAAACATATTATTGAAAGAAACATTCAAAAAACATATAGTTTAAAATTTCGATACCAGCCCATTTCTATAAAATTGAATTCCATTTTAAAACTCCATACAAAATGTCAAACACTTTTTTTGTAATAAAATACCAAATATTGTTTTAATAAATTTTTAAATACACATTTTCCAAAACATTTAGATTACATAACATGAAATAAAAAAATATTCTTCTTTAAAAAATACACCGAAAAATAGTTTTAAAATAAATATTTTTATCAATCTAATTTTGAGACTCAAAATATGTTTCACAATATTTAAATATGGACTAAAAAAAGAAAATCAAAACATTAGACCAACATTTTCATCATATCACAAGGAACAACATGATTCGTTTCCCACTATTGGGTTATGATAATCAATGGTTCTGATTAAAATAATCACGCTAGATATAGAATCATAATGGACCCAACCACACGACAATACCAACAACTAATAGACTTGCAGTTGTTTCCCAAAAAAAACTTCAAAAACCATAATGTTAGTAATCATTTATCTATGGCTATAAAAAAAATCTACAAATCATTCAGTGGTGGTTTTTTTAAAAGCTATTAGAATAAATCATTGACCGTTTAAAATGGCATTGAATTGCTTCATAGAATTTTTCATTTTTTGTATTTTTAATTTAAATAAACAAACAAATAAATTATATTTATTTATTACATCATAGTTGTGTCTCATTTATTGGTTATTTATTTGTAATTTATCCAACCATGCATGAAATTATTATGTATGCCACATCGAAATTAAACCTTTATATATGTTGGGCGATATTTTAACACCTTGTCACTTATTTATTATATAATGAATTTATCACAAGAGAAAGCTATTCACGCAGTCTATAAATAAAATTAATTATTCTTACATATATAAATAGATAAATAAAGATATATACATATATATATTTAATAATATTAAATAATTAAAATATTAAATAATAAAGGAAAATAATTATATAATTAATAGTAAATAATTAATGATATATATAAACTAATAAAGTATAAATAACGAGTAATAATAATTAAAAATATATAATAAATAAATATAAAATTAATAAATAAATAATAATTAATAATAATTAATGAATTGTTAAATAATGAAAGAATGATAAGTGAGTAATAAATCAATAGTAAATAACTAACCAATATATACTAAATAAATAATAAAATTATATACAAAATAGATAATTAATAATTAAATAATATATATATCCAAACATTTATATCCATAGGAAATGATCAGGAACATTTATTAACATATGAATGAAAAAAAATTATTAGAGAACATAAGGGGTCAAATATAAAGACATTCCCCCATCTAAAAAACTAGTTTGGGGATCATAAAATAAAATATCATTTTCATAGTCATATTCAGATTCAAGAGAAGGTTCCAACTCCAACTATGATATTCCTTTTTCAAGAATCACCAGGATCTCTACATTAGACATTTCTAGATTTAGAGTGAGATTAATCTTTTATTCTATTGAATATGATTTGGGAGAAACATTCTTAGAATATTGAAATAATTCATAAGTGGCATTTTATTTGGATGAACCACAATTAAACATTAACTGTTGATAACATTTACCTTTCCATTTATGATAAGTCCATTAAGGAAACATTACCACCATTGCTTGGAGTCATAAGATGTATGTCTTCTAATAAAACCATACACTCATATTTATCACTTTCATCACCCGTGATATTGCCCCATTATCTAATTCATGATGAACTGAAGACATTCAATATCTCTTGATTATAATTCATGTAATATTGAATATTTGACTGTATAGACTCATTTATGGTAGATCATGTCCTGAGAAGTCAATTTTCAGTGAATGCATAGTGATACCATTCTCTTCATCCTGTGAAAAAAGATCCTTTAGTGCAGCACGCTAGGCAAGAACCTTATTTACTGACTTGTACAACACATCACGATATTTTGGATTATCGTCCTATGTTTCCTTCTCATTATATCTTGTAAATTTATAAAAAACCCAAAACAGTGTTGCTAGTGTCAGCATTCATAACCTGCTGACCAAAATCATATAGAACCTTATGTGAGTTCATGTCAACTCCTTGGGGAATACCATCATGTATTTCCTCCTAATGCTCCATTCTAATAGAATAAGATGGACTATCATGTTCAGAGGAAGTTTCATTTCCTTTTTCACTTTTTATTGTAATACATCTATTCAATTGGACTCTTAGCATTATCAAGTTTCATATAGTAATCCACCCAATTCCTATTCAATTAAAATGAAGAAAAAATAGATCCATATTTCACATAACTTTTTATTTCCCAAGAATAATACATCTAGGGTGGTAGATATGTTCATTCTCTTATATGATCATAAGATCAAGCTCATAATTCAGTGTCAAGAGAATAATTTTCTCAGTGAATGTGGAAGACAATTCTTCGCTAATAAGATTTTGTGAAAAGTATTCAAATAGAGCTTCCTCTTTAGCTTTTTCCATCTTGAATGGTGCACCAATTGTTGAGGTGATACTAAAAAAATCTTTTTCAATAAATAATAAATCAAATTATAATAAATAAATAGTATACATCTCAATAATAAATGAATAAGAATATAAAAAATAATACATAAATAATAAATATTTTATAATTAATAGTTTATAATTAACAATTAAGTAATATTAAATATTAAATAATGAATAATAAGTGAACAACCGACTAATAATAAATAAAAATAAAATTTTAAACAAAAAAAATATATGATATATATAAAATATTAAAGGAATATTTAATGAATAAATAATAATTAAATAATAAGTTAATAATAAACTAATTGTATTTTCTAAATAAATATATAATAAATAATTAATATATTTGTAATGAATAAAGTATTATTAATAGATATTAAATAATAACTTTTAACTAGTAAATAATCAAAATATATATATGTAATTACATGTAAATTTAATTGAATATAGTTGTATATAAATTATGAAAATATATAAATTGTAATATGTTTAACAAATGGAAATAAATACAATAATTAAGACACATAAATAGACAGAATAACAAAAATAATACATATAAATATATATTAAAACATTATATATTTTCATACACATTAATGTATATGAATATCTATCATTATATATACATATAATGAAATTTATAGAAATATATATAAAAATATATTTATATTGACTATATATATATATATAAACATGCACACACATATATAATTGCACATAAATATATATACAAATTTATATATATATATATATAAACCCAGAAAATCTAAAAAACTGCATAAACATAAATATGTATTATTATTTATAAATCTATATAAATATAGAAACATATGAAAAGTTACAAATAAATAGCTATTCATTGATATAAAAAGGTATTAATTTAAATATATATTAGTAAATTTAAATAAATTTCAAATAAATATATAGAAATACATACAAATATATATATATATATATATATTGAATATAATAAATCATAAATATTGGAAAATAAACTATAATTTGAACATCACCAAATTAATAGGACGGTAAATACATGGAATAAAATATCAGATGAATCAACTAGAATATGAAAACACTATAAAATGACGATAAAACCACATCAAATGTTAAAAAGTCAGCATGTCTAAATAAAAACCAATTTTTTTAAGGACATTTAGAACTTTTTATTTTAAAAATCAATTAATAGGACCCCCTAATTATAACATTGTGGTGGTATCTTAATATCCTTCTATTTGAAATCCAATAAAGCCCAAACAGACTACCAAATCAAAATTTACGGTCATTTATAGGTGAATATTGATTTTTTACATCACTTAACATAGTAATAAATTTTATATTATTAAATATTATCAATGTAATATCTAATGTAATTTTTGTTCATTTGATAATCTTTTGTCTGACTATTTGTTGAGCTAAAATAGACACATTGATCAAATTATTTGGTTATTTGATGATAAATTCTTCTTTTCAACTTATCGTGTAATTATTTTAACTTCCATTAAATTCATAAATAATAATTATAGTTAATTAATAATTAATTAAGTTATTAAGTAATAAAACATAAACAATAAAGAATAAGAAATTATATTAAAAATTAAATTATTAAATATAAAATATTGTCTTCAAAAAATTAGTAAAGGTTTCTGAAAAATCATCCCTAAAATAAATATTTAAATTTTAAAAAAAATTATAGTTAAATGGTGTTTTGGAAACTCCATTACTAAAAATAAATATAAAAAATATATTTAGCACTATTTTTTTTAAATACTAATTAAAAAATTTTATGATGATTTTATTAGTGGTTTTCATAAACTCTCCTAAAAACCTGCCATGAAATCTCTTTTATCTTATTGTGTGGCATGATAGTCTATGAACAGTCATAAAATACTTCTTAATACAACATTAATTTCATGGTTTCTGTTTCTTCCTAGGTTATCAAGTCATACAAATCATCTTCAATCAATCAATTGCATTTCAATTTTCACCCATAAAATTAATCCAAATACCCAAGGCAATCCAATCATGTGAATGAGGAAAAATAGATATTTAAACATAATCAGAATGAAATTAAAAAATGAATTTTGAAATCCCACTATCCATCATAACCCGAGGATCAGGTTAGGTATAAGCTAACAAAACGCCCCTCGCACCTACCTCCAAACTCTTAGGGAAAAAATTCAAACACTTTCCTACCATGGATGCACCAAATAGTGTAATATATACTCAAAAAAATGTTCATAATATAAAAAAAACTTTATACCATTTTTCCAATCTAAACCATGTTATCCATGCATAAGATGCATGAACTGGCCTATGATGCACTCAAAGATCATTATAGATCCCCATTATCTAGAGATAAGAACTAAATAATCAAATGAAAATAATGATATTGCTATTATACCTTATATAAAATTTAAATAATAGTGATCATTCTCCAAAAAATATTTCAAGAACCATCAATAAGTCACTCATCCATTTCATAATTAGTTAAGATAAAATAAAAAAACATGTTGACATTAGAAGTAAAGAAAACATTAATAGGAAGTAGATATAATTGATATAGTTATTCCTATATCTTTATGTCCAAACTCTAGCAACAACATTACGTCCCTATAAACTCCCTTGATTCCCCATAAAATGAAAGCACAAAAAAATCATTCCATTCTACCATATTTATTGTATAATTCCCAAATATCAAAAAACTGAAACGTGAAAAGAAATAATTTAGGGGGGGGGGGGGTCATTTGGTCACACAATCTATGGAATAATGATGTATTCACATCCTTAAAAATTATTTTAAAGTCATAGTTTCTTAATGGGATAAATATTAAATAGTCACTAACTTCAAAAAACATATAAATCAATTCTTTGAGAGTGACCAAGAGTAAACCAGAGCATGTAACAAAGATATAATATTATTTTAGGAAAAACATTCCCAGTATGCCATCACCTACCTTTCCACATTATTTACATTTAATAAAACAACCATTTTAAATCTAATTTCTTATATACTATGAAAAAATATTTTCTTATTTTAATTTAAATTTAAAAATAGTAACAATCCAATATTGTTTCATAATATATGTTATTTTCTAAAAGATTATGCTAATCTTAAATGATTTCCATTGAAATCACTCACTCCGTGTAATAGAGATATTTTCTCAATTTCAAAATATCCCATTTAAAATAATTTAAAACAAAAATTAATTGAAAATATAAACACAATCTTCATGAATAGTAATTTAAATACAAGAAATTTCTAAGTCATTGATAAAATGTGGAAGTAAAAAATGTCAATCTAAGGCTCCACTGATATATATTAAATAGTGTAGTCTAATGATGACCCTGAGGACCCCCTATATCAATACTACAACAACAGAACGAGTGTCAAGAGATATACCCAATAGTTATTATGTCCAGCTCTAAAACTATTATGCATTGCTAGTATCTCATAAAAAATTTAGTTACACATGTCAAGAATGTGGAAATAAATATACTTCACTTCTATACCTATATTAAATGGACCTCATACCATATTTTTTAGTCTACCACAGAACATTGGTTCCCATGACTATAATAAATAATGAGTAAAAAATATATAAAACAACACAATCAATAATAATAATAAATAATAATCTCACACATGTCCATACATCCCCCTAAAGAAATATCAACGATCACACATATGTAATGTCAAAAAAAATCTTTCCCATTGTCCACAGGTCCAATTAGTCAAATTAAATGGGGCTCAATATGGTTTCACATACACATATATTTGAGAAATTGCATAAAAGTGCTAAACAAGTTTTTTGAATAGCACTCTGGATGATAAACCCTTTTATAATAATTCAAAACCATTTATATACATCATTTTTAGACACCATGTCTGAAATTAATGATAAACTAAATCATGAAAAAAATTACCTTTAAATATATACATTTTAAAAGAATAAAAACATTATATTATTGATCCTATAACCTGATTGGTTTCAAAAAAATTTCGAACTCCTGTCTTTTCCAAAGATCACATTTAAAAACAAAATTTTAACACATATTATTACATGTATAGCTCGATATAGCATGGAAAAAATATTGGAATAATAAATTTAAAATCACAAAAAAATTAATAGATTTTATATAATTTTTAAATATTTATTTGGGAAACATAATAATGTTCGGTGTAAATGGATTAAAAAAAATTAATTAATTATTTAATATATGGAATCCCATTGATTTAAATATAAAAAAATTTAAAATAATATTTATTATTTTTCAACTGTATGGATATAATTAATACTATCACTAAATGATTAATACAAGATTTATTAAGGAAATAGTAAATTGTTAATGAATTATAAGTATGTTTACATTGTAAGTCAACCACCAATCAATGGAAAATGAGTCAAGACATATCACCTTCAATGTTGAAAGATTCAGAAAAAAGGGGGACACCCATATGAACCATAAATGAAAATGGGATCAATAAACAAATGCCAAATCAAAACCATGGGGTTTATCCATGATATGTGATGTGATGGAAAATATTGAAAATGAAAGGTAAAGGTGTTAGTAGTGGGGAGGAGCCTTTAACTTGAGGATTTCATTAGTAATCCTAGATAATCCTTGAATAAATCATCATGGGAGAGAAATAATGGATATATGAGAATAACGTTATGAAGGGAGATAAACTATGGGTGGGGACATGAGGGAGGGAGGGGACGAAGTGAAAAAATAAGGGTTCATTTTTTTAATAAAAATGAAAAATTGAAGATTTTATTTTATGTGAATTCTTTCAGTTTTAACAACTTTCTATAATTTTAGAAACCAGGTGAAACTCATTAGACACCCAAAGATCACTATGTACAGTAACTCATATGACCTTTCCTAATTACCCATGTCATGAACTGATGGTTCCAAAAAACATTGTCTGTGTGATTGAACCAAAATTCTGGTTTCCTCGTAGTTAATCATTAACCTGAAAAACATGTACGACACCTAAAAATGATAAGTAATTTAAAATTTCTGACCTAGAATTCATGGAATCCCCTGATTAATACAAATAATATTAAATGTATATATATATATAGTTAAACCAGAAGGTGTTAAAATCATAAAATCTAATAAAATCAGTATATATATGACTTCATGTATCATAAAGTAATATAATATGTCACACATATCACGATAATTATATTATGTAATCGTGAACTTACTAATCCAACTCAATGATTGAACCTGCCATATTTGGACTGTAATAAAAATTTCGAATGATTGTATCCACGACACATGTGATTATACAGTGTTCTCGTAGGTATAATAACATGAGTGATACTGGGAATAATATTAACACATATCCTCTATAGATCAATTTAATGTTTTATTACTATACACATATATGAATCAATAGTTTTTTGAATATTAGTGGGGTCGAAAATGGGGATTTAATAATATTATATTTATTAGGTAGTGTGTTAGACTATGTCCAACCCGAAAAAATTCAATGTTATAAGGTGACAGATATCTGACCATCCTAGAAATATTTTCATTTAGTTGATTCTATACACACCATCTAATCTAGAACATAGTGATAAAATAATATCCAACCCATCTAGTTTATTATTAATTTGTAGTTATATGCCAAACCCATCAAATCTTAACGTATTTGTGTGTCCGACACCTACCCATCCAAACTATAATCATTTAAAAACTATGATTCAGCCTCTAAAGACTAAGATTAATCATGATTTCTATTCTCAACCCATAAAAACAAGGATAAAAATAATTATTGTCACTATCCAAAAAGAGGGTTAGTGAAACTTCATTACACAGTTTATTATTTCAACAATGTGTCCTTGTTTAATTACTCAACTATATGAATTATACAAGAAATCCATAATTTTATTCTCATATGAATCCCAATATTTTAGTCAAAATAAATGGTCTCGTATCATAATTAATATCTATTATGTCCATATATGAAAAACATCCTCAAAATAATTTTCAGGGTAATAATCAAAACCACGAGTAATCATTCTACTATAAATTATCCATCAAATAATCTATGATACTCAATTTGAATCATGTTCCCCAAAACAATCATACAATTATCAATTACCTCATGAGTGAATAAGATCATCCAAATTCCATCTAATATATGAGATGGCTCGCAAGGCCATATCTAATTAATTCCATATCATATGGTCATTATATAGACATGGAACATGAAATAAATCCCAACGTCATATAAGGTGTGGGTAATCTATCACAATCATCTAATACTATAATATTTCCATAATAATCATGAATTTTTATCGCACAATTCATTTTTCAAAAGAAATATATAATTTATGGACCATTTATAAACATTCTACACAGAAAAACCAATAATATACACTCTTTGATAAACTACTAAAAAATATTTTCATGGTAGAATATTACCTAAAGATATATATTGTTCTATAGATCCTCTTACATGAATCCCATTCTATATAAATTGTTATCCAGTCAGAGTAAAAAAACATTATATTATGATACCAAGACTAAACAATCCCATTACCCGTGGATTGTGTACAACATTATCTAAAATACCAATTAGCATCTGACCAACTATCTCAAGGTCATTTGAATCCCATCTCAATGTCAAACATTCTCAATGGGTACCACATTTTATTAGAGGAAAATCTAAAATGTTGAAATTATTATTGGGGGATACTGAAATTGTGTCCCATAATATGTGGAACATTATATAATGTATTAAGAATATTATATCTTCCTATCATGGAAATATAATCATTATCGTACAAATTTCATATTTTTTGTTCCCACATACTGAATCCCACAAATAAAACAGTGCATGTAAATGTATATAAAAGGGGTAAAATTCTTTGTAATACAAATGATGTTGAAATTGGTTTTAATTTAAACAAATCATTTCTTATTTTTAGTTACTCACATAGAATCAATGAATTTGAAAAAAAATGAACGAAATATACAGAAATTTGGAGGATTATTGAAAAATATTGAGAGAATATAGGATTAAAAATTTATATCATTTTAGATTGAACCTTGTGTGACTATTTCTAGACTTATTATAAATTATATAACATTTTTAGAGATAGTATCTTGATTATTGATGAGGTACAAGGGGTTGGATACTGAGGGGTATATGGTTTTAATATGTGTATTGGGGAGAGGTGTTATTAATTTAAATAATCATTATATAATTTAAACTTATAGAACAAATAAATAGGCCACCAGCTGATGTATAGAAACCAACCTCCTGATGGACATTCTATGAAATTAACCTTCTATGTGGAAATTAGACTTGATACTTTTTACACATCTAACAGTCACATAGAGTTATAAATTTTTCCATATAGAAATGCTATCATTCATTCATTCGCCCAATACACTAAAATTTCGCTAAAATTTAAGGATATTGATTCAAACCATCAAAATATATAATATATTACATGAATATCAAAGTAGTATCATTCTAAAAAATACAAAGTTTTTATAAACACACCATCACATGACTTATCATCCTAGATATGTATCCATAAGCATCATAAACCACAAAATGAATAAGGGGACCACATGTTAATCCTTAAACCAAATAATATTATATGTTTTCGTCATTTTATTATTTATACTCCTCGTTATAAATTAATTTAGTCAAAACTAATGACACATGTAAAGTCTTAACTTCTTGTTTTATATACATTATTCCTCTGAATTTATAGATATCTCACATACTATAACACCAACATATCTCATCCATTAAATGTGATATGTAAAAAGATGAATGGTTTATAAAACACATGATAACGAAAACCAATTTACTATGATATACTTTATTGGTTTTGGGTTTCAAATGAATGTAATAAAACATATTAGAATAAGTGGAAGGGATTAAAATATTATGGCAATGAACATTATTCTTTGGAAGGTGAATTCAGGTAAAATTGGAAATGAAGAATACGGTAAGACAATACATTACATAAAATTTATAACATCCTCTATCTTTATAATATGATTTTGATGGAGATCATAACTATGGAAATTAATGGATTCCCACTACCAAAGGTATCCATGTGTTAAAAATATTACATAGAATTTGAGTAGAATCCTTCTTCATTAATAGTGTGTTATCACATAGGGAGAAATGAATGTATAAGAATAATGTTTTTATATTTATATATTTTAAACCATGTTTTCAAGAATGAGCACATACCACCACATAAAATTATGTTTTATAAACCATTTTATGAAACTTCTTGGAAATTCCGGCACTAACTCATGGATTATAACACCTAAGTTAATTCTTCATCTAGATAAGGTATTGTATACATGGATATAAAAAACTCCAATACATTGCATCTATTGTTTTGGTTCATTAATGATAAACTATATATAAGACTTCACACTAATGGTAATTATTACCAATAAACCATAAAAAAATTTTAAGGGAATCAAAATTAATATTCAAAAAACTATACTATGTGGTAACAAATGAAATTATTCTGTTACACCTTAAAATATAATCCAATTGTATGATATGATGTTACTTATTAGGGGAATGAAATTCATAATTTTATTCCTTATGTTATCCTTAAAATAATAAAATACAATTTAACTTTTTTTAAATCATATAAATTTTATTTAGATCATAGAATCCTATTCAATATTCAAATTTAGCTAATTATTAAAGTAATTTTCTCTATCTTACCTTATTTGGTATCATATACAATAACATGTGAATATGTATGTAAAAAAAATTTAATTTTATTTAAAATAATTTCATAATGAAATTATAAACATTACCATATATCAAAATTTTAATATATATATTTTGATTACACAACTGAAAATCGTTTACAATTAACATAGAAATTCTTTTTGAGATAAAATTTGAGCATAAACTAATCTGTATTCATAAAATCAAAATTTTTGACTCCACATGCCTTTATAACATTTGTAATGAATATCTATCACTTGATTCATAAGTTATTGTAAATAAAATCCTCTAGAATATCATGAAACTACCCATGATATAAAAGGGATTTTTTATTATATCCATCTAACATATATTATTGTACTTATGTCCAAAAATTATATATATCCATTGAATGATTTCTAATATGTTCCGTTTCTGAAATACATTGACAGATCATGGTATATAGAGTATGTCAATCCCATATAGTGTAAATTTTTTTTTGAATATCTATCTATTGGTTGACTTAATCGATTAATACATCACATATAATTCATCTTTATGGATAAGAACATGACATATCCATCGTTTGAATTGATCATATCAGCATATGTACTATCTAGGTGTAGTTTATATAGAACCCCTGAGTTCATGTTTCCCTTTTTATCTATTTTAATTATATAAAGAATTTGGCTGAGGTTTGGGAGGGTTTTGAGACATCGTGGAATTTTTTGGATTTTTTAAATCAGCATTTTTAGTAGAAAATATGAAAATCCTATAAAATTCCTTTTTAATGAGCCATAGGCTATGGGAAGGTGCATGAGTAGTGGCATGCTTTTTCCAACTAATGTCCCTACTTTGGGTAAATCATTCATTATGTGATAGTATGAAATTTTATTGTTTTGTCATGGGTTGTCTAATTTTTTGGGCTAGCCATGTGAGGTGTTCCATTCAGTAGAGTCGTGTGCATGGTAAAAATGCATTATTACTAATTGTGTGACTAGTTATGTTGAGTTTCAAAAAAATGTCCCAAAAAAGATGATGTTGGTCAATATTGTGATTTGACACACCATTATTTCTCCAAACCAATGAAAAAAATATATTTCACTCAATATAATTTTATATATCCCCTCTCAATCGATTTGGATTCAATTTGAAGGTGTTTCTAGGTGTGTTGAATCCCGTGTATCGTGGTAAGTCATCGCATACAGTGTTTTTCATAGTTTTCCATAGATGTACATCTCCCACTCTATCTGTTTCATAGATCTACATCCATTGTGGGTAAATATAAGGTATTGGTTCTAAATATTATGATATTTGGATTTGTTAAAGATATAATAAGATATCTAATATGTGTATTTGGATATTAATCCTATTTTCATGGACATTTTTCATGCAGTTTATCATTTTCATTAAATTCCCAAGGTAGGTGGATTCACACTCTACTCCTCAATTTTGAACATGAAATAATTATTCATAAATCATATATTTTTCTTAAAATTTATTGTGAAATTGTTGTGAAATTATTGTTTCAACATTGTTTGGTAATATTATTTGTTATTGTGAAAAAATTGGTGTTTTAGACAAAGATAAATTTGGTAACATTAATTTAAAATGTTGAATTTGAGTCATTTATTTGGTTTTGATTCATGAAATGTGTTTTTCAATAAAAGATTGGTTTTCTTTAATATGGCTTGTTGGAAAATAGGGTTTTTAATAAATGGTTTGTTTTATTGAATTGAGTTGTGGTTATGGTTTTCAATAAAATAATTGTTTTATTGAAATGATTATATTGTGAGGAAATGGATTTATTGTCATGTAATATTGTTTAAATGGATTTTCATGTGTGGAATGGATGGACTTTGGTTATAAAGTACCACCATTAAAGGGTAATGGTTATTGAAGTGATGTTCCACCATAATGGTAACACCAATATTATGTAAGGTTGTTTGTGTGTCATTGTGTGTGTTTTTGTTATATCGAATTACAATTGATAATAAAATAATGAAATGGATAGAATTAAAATTTTGGTTGATTTCCTTAGAAATTGGATTATTTTGAAAAAATTCATTAGTATGTATTTTTTTGGTATTACAATATGTTGTAGAAATATTTCAAATGTTCTTTTAATATATTGTTTATATAAATTTGATACATTTTTCTATCCTAGTGGAATTAGGGGGTTTGTTATACTGGTAAATCCAAATGAGTTTTAATAATTGTCCCTCCATTAGCACTTTGGTGATTTCGAATGTATCATTTATTGGGTCATTTTCAATGGTAATGTATCACATTTCTCTAGTGCTTCAATGTGATAAATGGGGTATTTTATAGAGTTGGAGAATCTAGATTTTTGGATCATTGGTATACTATTTTGGAGCTTCTGGGTTTGTTAGAGATGTATTCTGCTGTTTATCTGGATATTGTGTAGCTTTCTGATGTAGTATTCATTTTTGCTTGGTATTGATATAAATTGTATTTATTTGATTTCTCATTCATTTATATCATTAATCATATATGTATTTATTTTTTTATTACATGTTAGGTTGGTTTTTGTACATTTAATGGGAACATCAACCCCTAAATATTAATGAATCCCTTGAATTTATTTCCATCTATTAGTGTCTTGGGGACATTTCTTAAGGACATGTACCATATTCTCACATTATCAATCTAATGCGGAAGGGTTGTGATTCAAGTTGTTTCATATTGTTTAGTACTTGAAAAACAAGTGGTTTTAAGTTCTCTTGGTCATGAATTTGATATTAATTCTAGTATATTGCATGAATTAGGTTGGGAAAAAGTATTAGGATTATCGAGAATTAAAATGTAGAGCAAAAAACAATGTAGCAATCCTTTTTTATTCTAAAAACTATTTTACTAGGGATATAAGAATATTAGTGTTTTGTAGACAATTATAGGATTTTGAAACTCATTTTCATGGTTTTATCCAATAAGACGAGCATTACATGCGTTGTAGAGTAAAGGAATCCCACTTGAAGTGAATATTTAATTTTAAGTAATGATTTATGGATTGGGGTAATATTGTTATTTTAGAAACATATAGACATTGTTTTAAAAGGAAATATTTTTAAAAGGGAAGGTTGTGGGTTTTTTAATTTGGTTTTATTTTCAAAATAAAGTTGACATTTTTTAAAAATTGTTGAACATATTAAAGGTTGATTTTTGAAAGCATTTTTGTGATATTATGATGTGGTCGAATATTAAATTATAATAATTCCATCGATATAATGTGAAACTTGATGAGTTTTTTGAATGTATAGAAAATGTATTTTGGGAGTCATCATAGGACCCAATCAAAAGAATCTGTTGAGAATGTTGTTACATATGAGACATTGTTGAACCAATAGCAGGTTTAGAGTGTAATCCATGATTTTCAATATTTGGATTTTGGGAATAGTAGGCATGAACTATGATTTTGGATAACTCGTTTCAGTTCTAGAAGAATAGTCCCGCAATATTTCAGGGTGATTCAGAAAAAGAAAAAAAGTTGTTTTGAAGAAAAGGGTGATACAAATAATTTATTTTAATGGCATGCAAGTAGAGATGAAAGTCAATATGGAGGCGTATACTTCTGAATATATTTCACTTAAGTGACATGATTTAACTATTCAAGGAATATTAGACCATGGACTAGAATAGGAAAATTTTGAATAATTTTTCAATAAATATTTCACTCCTCACATGTTCTGGATAAAATGAACAGTGGAATTATTCATCTTGAAGTAGGAAAATCATTTTGTCACAAACAATGCAGCTAAATTCATCAATTTAGTGTTCTTTTCAACTGATGTTGCAACTTTTTCATTCTTGAAGGAAGGAATATATGAATCAGGGATGAGGTGGTATATTCACTTAATGAATGATGTGATCTATATCATTGATTCTACGTAGATAGTAAATAGAGATAAAGTGGTAGAATGAGACATCTTAAGAGATACGGGTGAAGGGAATATATTGATACATATAGTAAATGTTTGTAATTATAATGTTATGAGAAAGCTAAAGAGGTAAACCTATTTACATGGTGGGATCATGACCCGAATAGGTTGATTGTATGCGTAAATATTCATTTAAGGCCCATGAAAAGATCAGTATTTTTTCAGTGCGTTTATTTTTTCCCAATGAAGCAAGTGTTTACAGAAAAACCAAGATCATGCGACAACTATAATAGAATGGGGTATATTCAGTGCTATTGTTACAATGCTCTGAGGATGAGTATTTGAGACACTTCTCAGGTGTTGTAGGTGTTGTATGATTTAATGGGACAAGGGTAGTAGAATCAATATCATCACTAGAACAGATCTATCAATTATTATTCGAGGAATACCATGACTCCTCAAGAATACAAATCTAAATTGGGTACTGAGGAACAACGTTCAACGAGAAAGCAATTTTATTGAGCAGAGCAGGTTATTGGGGATGATCAGTCTAGACCACTGAAAATGAAAAGTATGATTATACTAAATTATACCATTATTAAATATTTTCTAGATACAGGTGTATCCCTTTCATTTTTTACTTCTTTTCCTATTTATATTATGAGTTGAAAAGTTTTTATGATGCCTTCTGTGATAAAACTAAAAACTCTACTTGGTGAAAGTGAATGTCGAGTTGTAGTGTGTAGATCGTATTCTATGACTTTTTATGGATTCGAGATCTAATGGGATTTAAATATGATTGATATAGAGGTTTATAATATAATCATATGTATCAATTTTTTTCAATGTTTAAGTATCGCATCGACTGTTTTAACATAATTTTCTATTTTACAACAGAATATGAAGTTGAGCATCTCTATCAAGTTGACTAGAATGTAAAGCAGTTGAAATAGGATTTTGGCACCAAAATTTGGAATTATCTAATATCAAATCGTATATTTTCCTTGGATTCTATTAATGATATTGACAATATCATTTTTCTAATACTTATGGATAAGTTTCCAAATGTTTTTCCTTATAATTTTTCAAGTTTACCACCTATAAAAGAATTGGATTTAACGATTAATCTACATATTGGGACTATTAATATTTCCCATACATATTTTTGGAAGGATCCAAAAGTATTTAGGGAATTGAATGTGAATTGTGATGATCTAGAAAGAAAAGGGTTCATTTAGTGTAGAATGTATTTGTGGATAGCACTTATCTAGTTTTCCAAAAATGTAGATGGAACACTTAATTTTTGTGTGTATTATCGTAAGAATAACCAATTCACTATATATATTATTTCCACACATCTGTGAATTTATTATCTATTAAATCAATTTATGGTTGTTGAATTGTTCTCTGAGATTGACTTGCACTCAGTATATCACAACTTATGTTTTCTGAAGAAGGATATTGCAAAGACAGACTTCAAAAGTATATATAGCCATTATTAATATAAAGTAATTACTTTCAGTCATATGAATGAAAATTTGGTCTTTATATAATTGATCAATTGGATATTTTAGAGGTATCTTGATTCTTTTTTCGCCCTTTTTTTAGATGATATAATGGGGTTCTCAAGGATAAGGGATGACATTGAGCTAAAAATGGATTCAATGTTTCGAATATTCAGGGATCGTAATATATATTCTAAATTATAAAATTAATATTTTTAGAAACAAAACATACACTTTTATTGGAATGTAAACCATAAATGAGTTTTCACTGTGGATCCAAAAAATATAGAGTTGTTTTCTCTTGTAAATCTCAAAAGAATGTCTCTGAGATACATTGTTCCTTAGACTATATGTTTAATATAAACAATTGATTCATGATTTTTAGACATAATATTCACCCATGTCTTCTCTAAAAAATAGTAAGTTTTCATTCTAATGGAATGAGGAATCCTAAACAACTTTTCAAGATCATTATGTTTTCCCAACAGTAGCACCAATATTGTTTTTCCATATTCCTGACATAGGTATATGGTGTATTGTGATGCTTTGAGATCAGGGTTGTCACAGCCCGTCCTCGGGGCCCATGCTAAGACTACCCCAAGCCCGCGTTCCATAGGCCTGGGGCTGGCGACTAGCACCAAGGCGTAATTCCCGGTAAAAAGGGAAGGCATTGCCTTTGTAAAGTAAACAAACACTAGAGACCAAGTAAGCAGAAGTAAACACTAAGTAAAAACTAGGTACAACAGTAAGTGCGGAAAAGTAAATGGGGCAGAATACAAACCCAAACTGAAAGTAAAGTACAACTGGAAAGAAAGTACAGAAACTGAAATGTAAAGCCACTATGGCGAGCCGTCCACTGGTACTCCCACCTGAAGGGTGGGTACAGATATCCTCCTCAGCTCCTCGGGTCCAGCCATCCGCATGGTGTACGTCCCGCCCAGTGGACCCTCTCCAGGCACTGACTACTCCGCAAGCCTCAACCACGATCAGTGATGTCCTTCGTCTGCAACCAACAAAACGTAGTGCGATCATAGCCCGTGTAGGGGTGAGTTTAAGCTACTCAGTAGGGACCCCGAGACCCCTGATGGTCTCCCTTAATCCACAAAGGATAATCGACAAAGGAAGGATACAATCACGAAGTAACATCCGACACTACTTAGGTATATGCCCATACATATACCTAAGTCATCAATTCCAGTTCGTATCCAACATCCGAGCCCAAGTTCGATCACATCCACACAGGATATCACAACTCAATCCACATAGGAAAGAAAAACAAGAGTCAGCTCACACAGTCATACTTCTTCGTATGACGATATAGATGATCAGATTTAGCCATTGATTCATATATGCCGTCGGACCCACATAGGATTGATAGGTACTAACCCCCGCAATGACCCACAAAGGATCGATAGGTACTAACCCCCGCAATGACCCACAATGTATCTATAGGTACTAACCCCCGCAATGACCCACACAGGATCTGTAGGCGCTGGCCCACACAAGACCGCTAAGTGCTGACCCACATAGGATATGACCCACACAGGATCAGTAGCACTGATCCATGTAGGATCGCTGAGTTTTGTAGTCGTCGCCGTCGAAACCACGAAAGATTTCTGTACAGTCATCATCGTCGTCACAGTCGTAGCCAGCTCTAGGGTTCCCTCAAACAGAAAGCTCGTTCAAGAGGGTCTGCTCCACGAACCGAGGGTCTGATACATAAACTGACACATAGTCTGTAGTTGATGTATCCAAAAGTTCTGTATCGTCAATAGGAACTCAACGTCACAGACGACGTGTCAATCGCACGCCTGGTCTCAGAGTTATTGACTTTTTCGTCCTAGGGGCCCGGTTAGTTTTTAAGTCAAAACCAACTCATCCGTACTCCAACTATGTCCAAACCTCAAGCGTAGTAAGCCAAAAGGTCCATCTAACTTAGAGGAATCAATCAAAGTCGACGGCATGTCAATCGGACGTCCGGAACTCAAGTTATAAGTGTTTCCGCTCCGAGGGCCCGGTTGGTTTCATCTATGAACAAACCCGGCTGAACCCAAAATTCTCCGAAACCTTGAGTGTAATATACCAAACCGGCCGTCTCGATCCAAGGATCGCATCTCACCTGATGGTGAGTCGATCGAAGGTCCCCAACCCATTTTATGGGCAAACGACCATCAGAGGTCCGGTATTAGGGGGCTCGGGCCCGGTCCGACCCGGCCCGATACCCCCAGGGTCAGCACAGATCGGGTCGACCCGAACTGGGTCTGGGTCCGGCCTGCTTGGGCACGGCCTGGCCCGGCGCGCTGGTGCTGGCCAGGTGGCTCGGCCAAAACGGTCGAGCGGTGAAGGGGGGGGGGGGCGCTGCCCCCCGCGTAGTGAAGTCGCGGCCCCCATGTGGGGGGCCGCACCTGCTGGCCAACCAGGGGTTACGAACCGCCGGTTTTCCCCTGACCAGTCTACCCGCTCTGGCCGGCCGGCTGCAGCAGCCACGGGACCGGCATGGGCCGGTCCCCCTGCTCCGACGCCGGCGGCCCGGAACCGGCCACCTGTCCCTACTCCGCTACAGCCTATGGCCGCGGCCTTGGTCCGTACGGCGTGGCTCGACGGCGCCGCGCCCCTCCGCCGCGGCCCTGCTCCGGCCGCGGTGTCTTCGAGGTTCCTTCGAGGTTCTCCAGTACGGCGCGACAGCGCCGCTCCTTTGTTCAACTTCAATGGCGTGGTACGACGGCGCCGCGCACCCTTGCCGTATGATCCTGTGCGGTGTCGTTGCACCGCGCCGCTTTCCTTCGAACCGCATCAACACAACTTACAAGGGAGGAGGGTCGGCCGTGTTTGTGCGGTCTAGCCCCCTCCCGTTAATCGATAGAAAGCAGAAAAGTTTCACGAAGAACGGAAATAGAAGTAATCAGGAACAAACAATTAAAATAAACCCCTACCTCGAATGTGGTCGTCGAACGAGGTTGTCGTGGAAAGGGACATCGCAGAATTGATCGCCGCGGAAGAAGGCGGATCGTCACGTCGCAGAGGAACAGTGTCTCCCTTTCTTTGACGCGGAAAGGAAGAACGAGGTGACGCGCGTTGGGTCATCGATCTCCGAGGAAGGCATCTCTCACCATCGTCCGTCGTCGGAGGTCGGTGTTCTTCGCATTCTTCATCGAGGAGGAAGAACTTCAAGAACCTGAGCGTTTTCTCCCAAGCCTCTCACATCCCAATAACTTTAATAAAATAAGAGTGGTCTTATTTTATTAACACACAAGCCAACAATTTGAATTTCAAAAAAAAATAAACAATCAATTAATAGAATTATTTGAGGAGTTTAAACCGCCCAATTAATGAGGTGTTTATTATCCAGAATAAACGCAAGGGTTGACTTCATTAAAAGGGGGTACAGGTGTGTTACTTAATCAAATTATGGGGGGTTGAAAAGTTGAAAGAAATGGTGGGGATCATGTGGGCCCCACCTCAAAAATATCCTACCTAGTGGGTAGGATATTGTGGGTCCCACTTCATCCACATAGCTTAGGTTAAACAAAAATAAAATAAAATTGGTTGCACCACTTTTATTTTATTTCTTTACATAACCCCAAAATTAAAAAAAACACCCGAGAAAACGAAACTCTGGAAAAGGAGTTTCTAAGCAATTATCGGTGATTCGATTCCATCGGTGCCCTCGGAATTTGATTCCGAGCACCGGTTCAAAAGTTAGAAAAACCCGCTCATTCGTTCACCGAACGTACCCGGGCTAAACTTCAGAAAATGATTCCGGGCACACTGGGTCTCGGAATCAGGTGACGTCAGAAACTGAGTTCTTGTAAAATACCAAAGAAAATTAATAAAAACATTTCCATTGAATTTTACGGGTCTTTACATTACTCCCACCTTAGGGATTTACGTCCCCGTAAAGATACATCATAATCTAGGGAAACAAAAGTGGGTATTGAGCACGCATCTGAGCCTCCCACTTCCAAGTTCTCTCCTTGAAGATCCTGTGCTTTCATCTTATGTGCACTAGAGGAATCGACTGTCCATGTAGGACCCGCTCCTGTCGATCCTCAATCTCCACTGGGACCTCGGAAAAAGTCGCCCCATCATCAACGTCCACCTCCCCATGGTCAATGATATGCGTCGGGTCATGCACGTATCTCCTCAGCTGGGATACGTGGAAGACGTGTTGCACCCGGTGCAACAGAGGTGGTAGAGCCAGGTGTTAAGCCACCTCGCCAATCCTGCTGAGGACCTGGAATGGTCCGATGAAGCGTGGAGAAAACTTTCCACCTCAGTCAATTCTCTGTAATCCACGTCGAGGTGAGACCCTCAAGAAGACGTGGTCACCATCCTCGAACCCCAGTGGCCTCCGCCTCCTGTCAGCATAAGACTTCTGACGACTCTGAGCTGTCCTCATCCGCTCCTGGATGACCTAGACCTTCTCTGTCGTGGCTTGGACCATCTATGGTCCCACAAGTGCTGACTCCCAAGGGTCTATCCAGCATAGTGGAGATCTGCAAGGTCGGACGTACACCGCCTCGTATGGTGCCATCCCGATGGTGGAGTGGTAGCTGTTATTGTGCGCGAACTCCACCAAGCGTAGGTGGTCCTCCCAGCTGCGACCAAAGTCGAGGACACATGCGCGGAGCTTGTCCTCGAGATTCTGAATGGTCCTCTCCGTCTGAACATTCGTCTGAGGGTGAAAGGCGGTGCTCAGGCATAGCTGTGTCCCGAACACCTCTTGTAACCCCTTCCAAAGCCGGGAAGTAAAGTGAGCATCTCGATCGGAGAAGATAGATGATGGAACACCATGAATCCCTACAATCTCCTGAACGTAGAGACGTCCCATGCTCTCCACTGAGCCCTGCTCGCTGATGGGTAAGAAAAGAGCCAACTTGGTGAGTCGGTCGAAAATTACCCAAATGGAGTCGTGACCTCTGGAAGTGCATGGAAGACCAGTCATGAAGTCCATAGATATGTCGTCCCACTTCCACTCTGGGGCCTTCAAGGGTTGTACCAAGCCTACTAGTACCTGGTGCTCTTCCTTCACCTACTGGGAGGTGAGGCATCGAGAAATGAACTCTGCCACAACCTTCTTCATGCCCGGCCACCAGTGCTGTCTTCTGAGATCCTGGTACATCTTCGCCACTCCAGGATGTACCGCCAAAGGGGAAGTGTGAAACTCTCTCAGAACCTCATCCCACAAATCAACTCATACCAAGGTATGTCCTCTGAAAAGGACGACGTGCTCTCCTCCTACAGAGAAACCATCAGGTTCCTGTCCTGAGGATATCTGTGCATGTCGCGTCTCACAGTCGGCGTCCCCACGTTGTGGCTATCTGACCCTCTACAGTAGTGGAGGAGTGACTGCGAGTGGCTGAAGAAAGGCTGCTCCATCTCTATCCAAGAAGGATATCTGTAAAGTGGCTAGCTGCTCTGTCGCCTCCCCAAGTAGTTGAATTCCCATCCTCCTGCTGAGAGCATCAGCTACCACATTCCCCTTTCCAGGAGTATAGACTATCTCAAAGTCATAGTCCTAGAGGAAATCGAGCCATTGCCGCTATCTCAGGTTCAGGTCCTTCTGCGAGAAGATGTACTTGAGACTCTTATGGTCAGAATAGACTGTAAAGCGCTCGCCAATCAGATAGTGTCGCCACATCTTCAGAGCGAAGACCACTGCTGCTAACTTCAGGTCATGGGTAGTTTAGTTCTCCTCATCCAGCCTCAAATGACGTTATCCATAGGTGATCACTGCCCGCTCCTGCATTAGGACACATCTGAGTCCAGTCCCTCATGCATCGCAGTAAACTACGTACCCAACTCCCTCCTCCGGCATCCTCAAGATAGGTGCGCTGGTCAATCTCTGTCTCAGCTCCTGGAAGCTCTGCTGACATCTGTCTGAAAACACAAAGGGTTTCCCCTTCTTCTCCATAGCTGAGAGAGGTGATGAAACTCTGGAGAAGTCTGGTACAAATATCCGGTAGTACCCAGCTAGACCCAAGAAACTTCGCACCTCCGTCACACTCCTGGGTGGCTCCCAAGCTAGCACTGCCTCGATCTTCACAGGATCCACCGCAACTCTCGCCTTAGAGATGACATGTCCCAAGAAGTGGACCTCACGTATCCTGAACTGACACTTAGAGATCTTTCCATAAAGCTAGTGCTCTCGAAGTGTGTCCAGTACAACCCTCAAGTGGTAGGCGTGCTCCTCCTCAGTCATCGAGTATATAAAAATGTAGTCAATGAAGACCACGACAAATCGATCGAGGTTTGGCTGAAAGATCTTGTTCATGAGGCCCATGAACACTTCTAGAGCATTGGTTATGCTGAATGGCATAACCAACAACTCATAGTGGCCATACCGACATCCGAAGGTCGTCTTTTGCGCGTCCTCGTCCCAAACTCCGTGCTGATGATAGCCTGACCTGAGGTCTATCGTTGAGAACCACCGTGCTCCCTTGAGCTGATCGAAGAGGTCATCAATCCTTGGTAGCAGATACTTGTTCCTCACTGTCACCTGGTTCAGGTGATGATAGTCGACACAAAGTTGCAAGCTCTCATCCGCCTTCTTGGCGAACAATATCGGGGAAGTCGAGGGTGAAACAATGGGTCGGATGAATCCCTTGCCCTGAAAGTCCTCCAACTGTACCTGTAGCTCTCGAAGATCGGTAGGATCCATCCGATATGATGGGGTGGATATCGGGGCTGTCCCGGGGTATAGATAAATATAAAAGTCTACCTCTCTGTGAGGAGGTAGTCCCGGAACGTTGCCGGGGAAAACATCTACATACTGATCCACCACTACCGGAAAACCCGGACTCTGCACGTCAACTGTTCCTAGGATGAGGCTAGCCAACTGATGATTGATGGGTTGTCCTCTCCTCTGCAATAGTCCATCCTGTGCTGTGAGGGCTCCCTTCTCGCCGGTGAAGGTGAACCTGCTCCCATCGGTGCATACACATCGCACCTTGCGCCTAATACAGTCAATCTGAGCATGGACTGTAGATAACCAATCCATGCCCAAGATGACGTCGTAAGGCCTTGACGCCGCTACAAGAAGATCCCAAACTAAGCTCTTGCCTCCTAGAGTAAGCTCTCACAGATGGCACCAGTGTGTAATAATAGAGTCTGCTCTCGTAGGAGTCTCTAGCCATAAGGATCGAGCCAACGGCTCTGTCGGAATCTCCGAGCTCCGAACAAGGGCAGCGGCTATGAAAGAATGACTCACTCCTGTGTCTATAAGAACTTCAGAAAGGGTGGAGTAGACATAGATGGTACCTCAAATCATCTCTGGCGCGCTGTGGTCGTAGGCCTCCGCTGCCTGGAGCTGTGCCTGTCTCTGCCCGCCAACTCCCTGTGGTCGGGGTGGACCTCCTGGCGGTGGTGGTGGTAGAGCCTCAAAGCGTTTCCTACCACCTGCTGCTCGGACAGCTCCTCTGCCTCATCCGCCTGCTCCCTGCGGACCGCCACGGTCGACCCTCTACTTCTTCCTGGTTGGTCCCTCAACCGTCTGCTGCTCCTTGGCACGGAGGGTCAGGCAGTCACGAGCCATGTGGCCCTACCTGCCGCATGCGTAGCACTATCTGCCTCTCGAAAGACTGGCTCCACGCTGTGTGCCCTACACCACTAAGCCAGTGTCCTGAGGTCGTCCTCCTGAGGGTCTGGTCCATCAGGACCCATGAGTCATCCGTCGACTGCCTGATGCAGATGACTCTTCTACGTGCCTCCCTACGGTAGGTCTCGCTGCTGATGTAGGCTCAGCAAGGAAGCTCTCGGTGAGAAGAGCTCGCTCCAGTACCCCTGCCTGTGCCGGAATGATGAGGGAGATTAGCGATCCCCTGATCTCATGCCTCAATCCCAGCTCGAAGGCCCGGGCCTGAGAGAATGGGTCACGTACCTTGTCCGTCGAATAGCACGAGAGATCTGTAAATCTCGCCAGGTACTGGGCGACCGTCAAGCTGCCCTGCCGCAGCTGTAGAAGCTCCTGGATGTGCACCGCACTGAGGGTGGATGGGACGAACTCCGAGCAGAAGTGGCTCTCAAATTCCATCCTGAGGAGAGATGCCTCGTCATGCACCTAGAGCATTAAGCTCCACCATCTGCCTGCTATCGCGTGCAGGAGGCTCGCTGCGAGGATCACCATGAGGTATGCTGGTGTTCTCACTAACCTGAAAACTTGTAAAACAACCTCCAGCCAATCCTCGGCTGCCTGAGGGTCCGTCTCCCCACGGAACCTGGGCGGTCGCTAACGCTGAAACTCGTGCAGTGCACTAAGGCGAAATGCATCGTCAGCGACTAGGGCTGGTAGCATCGGTGGCTCAGTGGGTAGAGGTACCGTCGGTGCCTCTACTGTCAAAGGGCCCTGTACTGAGGCATCATCGCTCGGTGGGCTGTCGTCACGCACAACGCTCGGAACCCTAGCTGGCTGCTATTGTGGGGCCATCCTGAAAAGAAACAGGTGCGTCACGGTCAAACAGTATACCTGGTGAGCTGACACAAAGTAATCACAAAGAAAACTTGAAACACCCATGCAATCAATGTTTTTGTGCATTAAGTCAGAAATCAGAAGTCAGGGTCCTGGTGTACGGATACGTCGGCCGCCGCACCAACACTCGACTCCCAGGACTGATAACCACACTCAATACACTTAACACTTATTGCTTCACATAGAAAAAGATCAGAGTCCTGAGTTCTACGGTAGAACCGAACTCCTCTGATACCAATATGTCATGACCCGTCCTTGGGGCTCGTTTCATGACTACCCCATGCCCGCCTTCCATAGGCCAGGGGCTAGAGACTAGCACCAAGGCGTAATTCCCAGTAAATAGAGAAGGCATTGCCTTTGTAAAGTAAACAAACACCACAAAGCAAGCAAGAAGAAGTAAACACTAAGTAAAAAATGGGTACAACAGTAAGTGTGGAAAAGTAAATGGGATAGAATACAAACCCAAACTGAAAGTAAAGTACAACTAGAAAGAAAGTACAGTAACTGAAAGGTAAAGCCGCTACGGCGAGCCATCCACTGGTACTCCCACCTGAAGGGTGGGTACAAATATCCTCATCAGCTCCTCGGGTCTAGCCGTCCGCTCCGTGTACGTCCCGCCCAGTGGTCCACCTCTAGGTACCGACTACTCCGCAAGCCTCATCCATGATCAGTGTTGTCCTTCATCTGCAACCAACACAACATAGTGGGGACATAGCCCGTGCTGGGGTGAGTATAAGCTACTTAGTAGAGACCCCGAGACCCCCGAAGGTCTCCCATAATTCACAAAGGATAATCGACAAAGGAAAGATACAATCACGAAGGAACATCTGACACTACTTAGGTATATGCCCATACATATACCTAAGTCATCAATTCCAGTTCGGCTCCAACATCCGAGCCCATGTTCGATCACATCCACAGAGGATAGCACAACTCAGTCCACATAGGAAAGCATAACAAGATTCAGCTCACATAGGTATACTTCTTCGTATGACAATAGAGATGATCAGATGTAGCCACTAATTCATCTAAGCCGTCGGACCCACACAGGATCGATAGGTACTAACCCCCACAATGACCCACAAAGGATCGATAGGTACTAACTCCCACAATGACCCACAAAGAATCGATGGGTACTAACCCCCGCAATGACCCACACAGGATCAGACCCACACAAGATCTGTAGTCGCTGGCCCACACAGGACCGCTGAGCGCTGACCCACACAGGATCTGACCCACACAGGATCGGTAGAACTCATCCACGTAGGATCGCTGAGTGCTGTAGTAGTTGTCGTCGAATCCACAGAGGATTTATGTACAATCGTCATCATCGTCGCAGTCACAGCCACCTCTAGGGTTCCCGCACACAGCAAGATCGTTCGGGAGGGTCCGCTCCACGAGCCGAGGGGCTGATACATCAACTGACACATAGTCCAGAGTTTATGTATCCAAAAGTTCAGTATTGTCAACAGGAACTCAACGTCACAGACGGCGCATCAATCGGACGCCCGGTCTGAGAGCTATTGGATTTTTCATCCCAGGGGCCCGGTTGATTTTTAAGTCAAAACCAACCCGACTGTACTCCAACTGCGTCCAATCCTTTAAAGGTCTGTCTCACTTAGTGGAATCCTTCAAAGTCAACGGCACGTCAATCGGACGTCCGAAGCTCATGTTATAAGCATTTCCGCTCTGAGGGCCCGGTTGGTTTCGTGTACGAACCAACCCGGCCGAACCCAAAGTTCTCCGAAACCTTGAGTGTAATATACCAAACCGACCGTCTCGATCCAGGGATCGCATCTCACCTGACGGTGCATCGATCGGAGCTCCCCAGCCCATGTTATGGGCAAAACACCGTGAGAGGTCCGATATTAGGGGGTTCGGGCCCGGTCCGACTCCGCCCGATACCCCCAGGGTCGGCCCGGACCGGGACGACCCGGGACAGGTCCGAGGAGGGCCTTCTTGGGCACATCCCGGCCCAGCGGGCGTGGCCCGGCCCGGCGCGCTGGCGCTGGCCAGGTGGCTCGGCCGAAAAGGTCGAGCGGTGAATGGGGGGGGGGGGGGCGCTGCCCCCTGCATATTGAAGTCGTGGCCCTCATGTGGGGGGCCGCACCTACCGGCCAACCGGGGGTTATGAACCCCCGGTTTTCCCCTAACCGGTCGGCCCGCTCTGGCTGGCCGTCTACAGCCGCCACGGGACCGGCATGGGCCGGTCCCCCTGCTCTGACGTCGGCGGCCCGGAACTGGCCGTCGGTCCCTGCTCCACCGCGGCCTTGGTCCTTCCGGCGCGGCGCGACGGTGATGTGCCCCTCCGTCACAGCCCCACTTCAGCCGCAGTGTCTTTGATGTTCCTTCGAGGTTCTCCGGTTCGGTGCGACGGCGCCACACACCCTTGTCATATGATCTCGTGCGGTGTCCTTGCACCGCGCCGCTTTCCTTCGAACCGCATCAACACAACTTACAGGGGAGGTGGGTCGGCCATGTTTGTGCGGTCTGCCCCCCTCCTGTTAATCGATAGCAAGCGGAAAAGTTTCATGAAAAACGGCAATAGAAGTAATCAGGAACAAACAATTAAAATAAACCTCTACCTCGAACGTAGTCATCGAACGAGGTTGTCGCGGAAAGGGATGTCGTGGAATTGATCACCGCGGAAGAAGTCGGATCATCGTGTCGCGGAGAAATAGTGACTCCATTTCTTTGATACGAAAAGGAAGAATGAGGTGACGCACGTCGGGTCGTCGATCACCGAGGAAGGCGTCTCCCACCGTTGTCCATCGTCGGAGGTTGGTGTTTTTCGCGTTCTTCGTCGAGGAGGAAGAACTTCAAGAACCTGAGCGAATTCTCCCAAGCCTCTCACAACCCAACAACTTTAATAAAATAAGAGTTGTCTTATTTTATTAACACACAAGCCAATGATTTCAATTTCAAAAAAAAAGAAACAATCAACAAATTAAATTAATTGAGGAGTTTAAAACGCCCAATTAATGAGGCGTTTATTATCCAGAATAAATGCAAGGGTTGACGTCATTAAAAGGGGGGTGCGGGTGTGTTACTTAATCAAAGGAGGGGGGTTGAAAAGTTGAAAGAAACGGTGGCGATCGTGTGGGACCCACCTCACAAATATCCTACCTAGTGGGTAGGATATTGTGGGTCCCACTTCATCCACATATCTTAGGTTAAACAAAAATAAAATAAAATTGATTGCACCGCTTTTATTTTATTTCTTTACTTAACCACAAAATTTAAAAAAAAACACACCTGAGAAAACACAACTCCAGAAACGGTGTTTCTAAGAAATTATTGGCGTTGTGATTCTATCGGTGACCTCAAAATTTGATTCCGAGCACCGGTTCAAATGTTAGAAAAACCCGCTTGTTCGTTCACTAAACGTACCCGATCTAAACTTCAAAAAGTGATTCCGGGCACACCGGGTCTCGGAATCAGGTGCCGTCAGAAACTGCATTCTTGTAAAATCCCAAAGAAAATTATGAAAAAAAATTCCCTTGAATTTCATGGGTCTTTACAAGGTTTATCTTGTTTTATCCTGAAAAAAATATATTTTTGTTTTATATGGGTCAAGGTAGTTGTAGTAACATGGTAAGAACTATACAATACAAGATTTTTATTCAGCTACCATAGCATATGATTTGAAGAGTTTCTATCATTATATCTTGAATGAGAAATTTATTATGTTTACATATCATAAGATCTTGAAACATATTTTTGGAAATGGTATTTGAATCTAAGTAAAAGAAGATGGATGGAGTGTCTGAAAATGTTTGACATTGACTTGATTTAATCTCCATGAAATATAAATTTGGTGGTATATGCATTATGTTGAAATTCCTCTCCTTAGTATGAAAAATAATCTTCATATGTGTGGTAGATGTTGTCGGTCTTAGATGACATGAACTATGAATGTGAAGACTGAAGAGAAGATACAACCTTATTTCTTGATTATTATTATTTTTTCGATTTGGTACATATTTTTAAAGATGCACAATCATCTGATGTTGAATATATGGATATGATGTTAGAACTCAATGGTGGGGATACCATTGAGATATTTAATCTTGAGGAGGGTTTAGTGTTGTGGTACCGAAATCAGTTGGTCATACCCATGGATTATCATGAAAAAATTCTTCATGATTTTCACTATTCATGATGAGATTTTCATCCTAGAATACAAAAAATTTATAATATGTTGAAATCATTTTTTTGTTGGTTAGTATGTAATGTAATGTGGATGAGTTTGGTTCAAAATTATTTACCTATCAACAAGTTATTAAAGTGAATTATCCACCAAAAGGTATGATGCTGTTATTTTCTATTAATGTATGAAAATGGGAGTAGATTACTATGGATTTTTTGATAGGTCTCCCAATAAATGTTATGAAACAAGATTTTATATGGTTGGTAGAGGATCTACTCATAATGATGTATTATTTAATTTAAATTCCTAAATCTGTTATGGTAATGGAATTCTCAAAAATATATATCAATGAAGTGGAAAAGAGGCATTGCGTACCATTTTCAAAAGTGTTCGATATCGATCTATGATTTATGTCATATTTTAGGATTTACATACATAATGTCTTTTGGACTCAAAAAATATGAGCACGTTGTAGCATCCTCGGTTGGATGAGAAATATGAAATGATGATACCAATTTTAGAAGACATGTTGGGAGCTTATTTAATTGTCTTTTGTGGCTCATGGCAAGAGGACATTCAAATGGTGGATTTCTCATATATCAATCAGTATCATGCCTCGATACATATAGATCATTTGAATGCATTGAGGGGGATTCCTTTTGGTTTTCCACTTTGTTGTGCGGAAATAGGTGAGACTTAATTGTTTAGACCTATCCTTCTCTATGAAACAACAGAGAATATCTCGTTTATTGGGAAGTTAATGAAAACATATCAATATAATTATAATGTCTATGTGGATCATTGTTGATAAATGTTGTCATTTGAGGTAACTGATCATGTGTTCTTGAAAAGATCTTCGAGGTTAGTACATTTTCATTTTGGGAAGTAGGGAATGTTATTTCTTTGATACATAAGCCCTTTTTATATAAATGAATGTGTTGTCAAGGTGGCATATAGATTGGAATTTCGAAAACGGTTTAGTTCATTTCATAATGTGTTCCATGTATATCAGATAAAAACGGATCTTCCTAATCCAAACTATTCATCGTTTTTGGAGGTTTTTCATGGGTTTCATTAGATAAACTTATACCAGTCTATCAGTTTCTTATATATAATTATTTTCTTGGATAAATATAGGGTATTTTATTCCATATATGATAATATTTGATCTTGGTAATGAAAGGGAAAGATATCAAATGCTAGATTTGGAGATTCAATATGTTTTTCTAGAAATTTTTTATGTCGTTTATCAATGTATCCAAATTCACAAGGTAGGATGATTCACTCTCGACTCCGTTATGAATAAACTGAAGGAATTATTTAAAAAAAAAATTAGAAAATTTATAGTCAAATGTTTGTTCAATTATTTTTTTGAACCATCTTTGGCGATGGTTTGTGGTATTTTAAAAACAATTGGGTTTTGGACAAAGGTGAATGCGAAATAATGAATTAAAAACAATAAATTTAAAATGGTGATAGGGTTTTGATTCATGGAAAATGGGTTTCAATTGATTATTTTTTTAATTAATTTTTTTTGATAAGAAATTATGATTCAATAAAAGGATAGATTTATTGAATTAGGTTGTGGTTATGGTTTTCAATAACAGTGTGGTTTTAATTAATTGAATGAATTTTGGGGTAATAGATGTTTTGGAATGTGATATAACTGAAATTGATAAGCACGTAAGTAATGAATGAATAATTTTCATTGTGTACCACCATCCGAGGGTTCATGTTATTGGTGTGAAATTCTACCATAATGGTAACACCAAACATGTGTGAGGGATTGTATGGGTGTGTGTGGATATGTGATATTGAATATGAAATGACGAGCTGAGATGGCTCTGCACTCCCCCGGCCCTCACCTCTTCCCCGCTCGCCCTCCGTCGACTCTTCCACACTAGGGTTTCTGGACGAGTCCTTCTCTACTCCCGGGTTCTTCTCGCAGTTCGTCTCTTCTTCTTTCCCTATTTCGTCCATGACTTATCCTAGGGTTCATCCCACTGGTTTCATTCACGGCTGGTCCGCTTCCGGTCTTACCTAGGATCCTCCCTTCACTTCAGCTTTGGCGAAGACGCTTCATTTTTACCTAGGAGCACCGCTACCACGCTCTGATCTTGCCTTCTATTGCTCCTCTCCAGGTCGGATCTGGAGTGATAGATTCACATAGGTATTGGGCTTGAGGTTTGGTGGCTGTGGTTCTGTTAGGTGTCTTCCCTGTTTCCCCGCTCTCTTCTTCAGTCTTGTCTCGATTTGAGTTTCTTTTAAGTTCTTTCTCAGTTTTATTCTTGCTCGGATTCCTCTAGGGTTTCATCCTCGTTGTTCTTCTTTCTCTTTTGGTTGTTTCTTAGGTCATTTTTTTTGTTCTTTGGGTTTTTCAGTTTTTCTTCTGGGCTTTTTGGTCCGTTGTCTACACCGGAGGTCCGAAGTTGAGTTCCATCAAGGTCTCTGGCCAACCACCGTGCTCTGGCTCTAGGTCTCATCCACTCTCTCTGAGGCGAATTGTTGTGGGTCTTCCCGGTGCTTTGGGAGGTGGGTTTGAGCGGTCTCTGGCATCTCGATGTGGATTCGTTTTCACAGGCTCTGGGAGGGAGAGGATGATGGCTTTGGTGGTTCTGCTCGTCGATCTATGGTTTTTTCTTGGTCGTGCTTCCTGAAGGTTGTCTGTGGATGTGTGTTGAGTTCTTCGGGTGGCTCGCTGGTTTCTGCGTAGTTCGTTCCCTCCATGGGAAATTCTCGATGGAGATAGAGTGTTTCGGTGGTATCACAAGTCACCGGTGGGTTTTCTAGCTTGGTGCTGATTGAAATGGTGTGTCAGGGTGTGCTTCTTGTGAGACTCTTCGCTTGTTTCTTCCGATGGACTTCTTCAACAGAGTGGCGACACAGATGCTGATGGTTCTATGGCGACTCAGACGGTGATTTCTTTCTCTAGTTTTCCTCTCCGGTGGGGTGCATGGTGGCGTTGATGGGATTGTCGACAGTGGTGGTTCGACGTGATTGGTTTTTGAGGTTCAAGGTCGATCTGCAATGGAAGGGTGAACTTTGCCTACGTGGTTCGACAATTTGGCCATCAGTGTGATTTTGGAGGCTTTGCGATGGTGCGATGACGCTGGCCATGGTGTGATGATTTTTTGAAACTTGAATTTTGGAAATTTTAATCCGGCGCTACTTTTGAGTTTGTTTGGTCATCTTGTGATGGATGGAGGTTCATGTATTGAGGTGGGTTTTCTGGTGGTTCCAGGTGGTTTTGGAGTTTTGTTGATTTTTTGAATTTTGAATGAGGTGTGTGTGGCTTGAAGGGAGGTGGGATTTCTGTGTACTAGTGGATCATGTATGGTTCCCACTTATCCATAAAGTGGTTATTCAAATAATACAAAAAAAAAAAGATTTTGGTCTAATATGAAATGACAATAAAAATAAGGAAATTTATAGAATGACATGGGTTTTTTTGGAAATTGGATTATTTGAAAAAACTACTTTTGTATGGAATATTATGGATTTGTGGTACGGTCTTGAACAATTTCACATGGTTTTTATATATATTTCAATATGTAAATGTGATAAATATTTTTATCCCAATTATGTGTGTAGAGATGTAATTTGGTAAAATCCTACTTAGTTTAATTAATTACCATTTATTCTTATCATTGGTGCTTTTTTATATATCATTAAATAGAAAATGTGAAATGGTAAAGTATCACATATATCTAGTAGTGCTTAGTTTCAAATGTTTTGATTTTTTGAGTTAGAGAGTTAAACATGTTGAATATTTAGAGTTACATTTTGGAGACTTTTGGTTTTTTTTGGATATGTCTTCTTCTATTTATTTGGTTGTTTTGTAGTCTTCCACTATGGTACTATTTTTTCAATGTTATTAATATAAATAGTTTTATATTGAGTAGTTTATGTCATTTATATTAGGCATAATGTAGTTTTTTATTTGGTTATTGAATTATTGGTTGGATTGTTTACTTTCAAAGGTAAAATAATCCCCCAACTATTAATGAATCCCTTGGAATTTATTTCTAGCCTATGGATTCTTGGAGAAGTCACTTAAGGCCATGTAACGTCCTCACAACTTCCATGCCAATGAGGAGGTGTGTGATGTTACAATTTCAAACACCCAAGTCTTACTCAATCAATGGTCCATAAGTTATACATTTCAAATGAGAGGGAAAATAAAATTCTTTTTGAGCTAAAAATAATGACATTGTCAATAAAATACTCTACTAACCCCTGATTATCTATGTCTTGTGTCTTTTATATGCATTTTTTTGATGTATGAATGTTCTAATACAAAGTATCTAACCAAATTAGGGTCATAGTAACAATATAACAATTGAAACCCTAGTATACGAATACCATTATCTATGAAAATTAGTTGGGTATACATAGTGTGAAATCCAGAAAAAAATACTTATTGTGTGTCATGAACATAATCTGTATCTCAAAAAATAATCTTAATCACTATAACCATAAAATTTTATCCTAACCTATAATACTAACTGATGAACATCAATTACAGATCACACAATGTCTTACTTTGATAGATTCAATATCATTACACTTCATGAATTGGGTATTGATATATACATAATTTCAGTAAACATGATAAAATGCTAATGTTCTGATTTCCTTTTCTATGACACATTTTATACATATAAATAATGGAAGAATACTAAAACACCCAAAAAATCACATGTCTATCAAATAATATATGATGGATTACAAGATATGTCATATTTTGTTACATTATAGGGTTCTTATAAATCCTTATTTTAATATACAATTCATTCTATAGAATTATATGATCATAAAATAACATTACCTCAATAAACAATTTAGAGATTAAAATCTATCATGAAAGAAGTTTGAATAATGAAGAGAATTGTGAATATTTTTCAAAATGTTTAATTCCCTAAAAAAATTCCAACAACATAACTCGACAAGATTAAAATTCAATAATTTCAACATATATTATCTACATAGTATTATTTAAAACTATTAAACTGTCCATGGAACCCATTCTATTATACTTTCACTTGAAATAATTTGTAAAATATGAAAATATTTTCATTAATATATTCTAACACATCCTAAACTCATTTTTAATTACGCTATATTCAAATTGTATTAGTGATTAACATTCACTATAAAAATAAATCTTTACCACGATATCCTAAAACCCATTTATGATACAATGTACAATTCACATCGAAATTGTATTGGTATAATACATTAGGAAATATTGATATTCATTTTTCATGGAAAAAATGTTAGTCATTATATTATTTCCATCACATATCCCAAATTCAATTGTATTAAATGTGAAATCAATCTTAATATTAACTAATTTTATAAAATTGAACTAGAATAAGTGAAAACATACACCCACTAGCTTTATAAATACTAAATGAATCATAGAATATCAAGAAAAAAATATAAAAAAACTCATTTATTAATCAAAGATAACTTTTATTATGTTTAAATATAAATTATTTTAAAAATATAGTATTAATTCAATTTTATATATAACATTTTATGTTATTAGAAGATTATACACTTAAAAGAATAATATGTTTGTTACAATAATCCACATATATGTGGTATGAACAAATTATATTATATTTTAAAAGTATTGAGATAATAAATTTATCATGGATATAACATTTTTATCCATTTCACTATTTCAAAACATGATATTACATATGATAAATCATTAATAATGTGTATCTTATTTAATATCTCAAATTTTTCATAATAAAATATTAATTAACAAATTTTATTATCATCTAAAATAAATGAAAAATTACACATCCCTTTATGATACATCTGACCATGAAAATTTCATTTAAATATTCGTCCTCCATGTAGTTACTTTTTTCTTATTTACATTAATGCTAAATAATATCACTATAAAAAATCCATTATTAATGAACTTCGGTATATTTATAGAACATGTAATGTATACAACTGGTTTCACATATCCTTCTAAATTAATGAATAAATTTCAATAACACTGATACTTTATATAAATAATACCTAAGGTTTCACAAAAATACAATAGGTATCTCAAATAATTCCATCATAAGGAATACATTTTCCTTATCCAAAAAACACCTTTACGTATCAAGGACATTGAATTTTTATATTAAGAGAAATTTTAGTAATTTCAAAATATCATTTCGTCTTATAAATTTAAAATTTACAATATTTTTTTATTGACATCCAATGAAAATATAAATCATACCACTAGTTCAAATATAGTAAAAAATGAGAATATTATGTAATTACTACATTTAATTTATTTATATATTCACAACATATCAATATAGAAAAGCGTAATGAATGTTGAAGGACCCATTTCTGTTTAGCTACCACTAATATGGAGAGCTCAGTTATACCCATTTTTTATGATTTATTTTTTAATTTAACCACTTGCACTAGTTAATTTGTTAATTACCTTAATTGTAAATACATATAAACTCAACTTATATAAAACATAAATACATAAATAAAAACTAATGTGTTACAAAGTTTGGTTGTGATTGAATTCTCCTTACTGTAATTAATCAGTTCCCCTAACCACGGATTCACCACTATATACACAACTAGTTTCACAATAGACCATCCCATATATATCAACATGGATTCACATAGTTTTATTCTTGAGTTTCTCAATGGATATCACAGGGTCCCACTACCCACTACAAATTTATGACATAAAACATTTATTTTGTTCTTCTTCTTTGGGTTTCTAGAGTGCATATTAATGTAAATTGCACTAAATAGTCATATAAGATCTATTTGTATGGGTTCCTTCATGATACATGAAAAACCATTTTTAATACATTTCTTAATGGTTATTTCTCAGTTTATTTTGTAGATCTTAATCATTCTATGTCTCTTCAGTATCCTTGAATACTCAATTATGCCAGTCTCCTCCTTCATTAATTTTTACTAATATAAATCTCTTCCCTTTCAAAAATACAATTTTGTATTAGTTCCTTAGTGACATAATTATTTCATATTATTCTTATATATTTCCTAATATTTTTAAACATGTATATATATATATATATTCATAAACCATATGAATATTTCATTTTCATTTCTTTGTTTTTGATTTCACTCACATTCTTGTCCTCCTATTCATTCTAATTAAATACAAATAAATTCCTTGATATAAAATAAATAAGACACTACCATGGACCACCCAACATGTTAAATAAAATATAGAACCTAAAATTACCCTGCCATGCCCACCACGTTTAATATTACTTGTTTATATGAATCATGAAACAACATGATGTGTTCCATGCTGTGGATCTCATTATGACGGTCCTCGCACCACATCCAACAGTGATGGTTTCTAAAAATAGTAACCATGTCTATACCATTATATGGTTATCACCATTTACATTCCTACTGTATATGTCTCTTTTGAGATACCATAGTTACCTACACATCGGTTTTAATCATTTTTTCACATATATAGTTATTTCTATAAATAATAACTAGTACAAAGTGTTGTTAATATAATGAAAATTTTATGACCAAAATTCACACCACTCTATCAGACGGATGTAATTACAATTCAAATACATTATAATTCATCTTAAAATAGAATATAAATGGTTAACATACCACTTTTAGACACATGCCACATTTTTTCATTGGTAATTCTGTTAGCTTATTAACCTTTATCCTCATCAAATGAATATGAAATCCATTATGGCCTACATTACCAACATGGTTTTGAATCCTTAACTATAGTAATATAGATAAGGTTTTTATATCACTACATTGGAACAAGATATCATAGATCACACCAAAAAGATAAAATAATATAGTATTCATTAAAGACTATGTGCATTCCTAATTATTTCATTACATTACAAAATATGAAAAAAAATAGAAATTTATATATATATCATTATTATTTTTTATAGTATATCACTCAAAATGTTAAATGATACATTAAAGGGTATTCTTCTGAATGGAAGACCCATTTATGTGAGATTTCATATGCTTAGTGTGGATAAAATTATAACCTAATCTATCATAAAATAAAATATTGATGAATAATTTGGATGAGATAAAAATATTCAAATATTCAATATAACTAATACCTAAAACTAAAATTTATCATTTATTTAATTTTAAACATAAATAATAAAATGGATAATAATAACAAGTTTCATAACTATATATTTTATATAATATATATCAATTCTTTACCAACAATCCCACATGTAAACATATCAAAAATAATGAGGACGACATACACAAAATACTTCAACTTGTTTATCTAATGAGACCTACCTCTGAATAAAGAGAGAATATATGGTATCTAACATCACATACTATGTCCAATTAGTTCATAATATGATATAAATTAACAAATTTTCAATACATAATAAATATAAATAGTAATATTAAAAACCAGAATAAAAAATGTTAATAATATTCCACAGTCAAAAAAATATATCATTATATAAAATAAAAATAAATAATTTTATAGTTTCATAATTATATATTTACATTGACTCATAAAAATTCTTGAAGGGTGTTTATAATGATTAAACATCTATTTTATATTGGAATTGTAAATTAAATTCGAGAATAGAAGATAGATCCTTTTTTTGAATTTATTTTAAAAATAAAAAAATTTCTAAATATTCAAAAAACTGAATTTTTTAAAATATCATTGTATTAAGATAAGGGAATATTCATGTAAATATTTTTATAATATTAATGGAATTCATTAAAATTAATAAACAATATAACTAATATTATTTTCTCAATTTTGTGGAAAAATAAAAAAACCCCATACAGAAAATAGTTAGAATATATTATATAATATTTTTTAAAAATGTTAAAATTCATGTAGCAATAAATTTAGTGAATAATTTTATAATATTTATGGGAAATCTTGAAGACGTTTTATAAAACATTAATATCTAAGATAGAAGATTCTGGATCGAATGGAGAATTAATGTGGGTTACTTATAAGCATCTGATTAAATCAGTTCAAATAAAATTATGAAAAATGAAAGAAAAATGTGTAATTGCTAGAAATAACTAGAAGATAAGATAATATTATGGGTACCGAATAGAAATATAATTTTATTCACCTAATATATAAATAGTCATAAATAAATATAAATAAGTATGAGATTATGAAATAAACACATACCGCTTTTCTAAAATTTTCATCATTACCCCCAAGAAATAAATAACAACAAATGAATCATTAAATAACCATAATATATATATACATGATATAATATATCAAATGTGTAGTATATATATCATATTAAAGAACGAAGTGTTATACTTGTTGTATGTATCTGGGAAACAAAAGTGGGATGTTAAACTCTTAGCATAAGTTATGAATTCCATGAAATTTCCATTAATATCACGTATAATAAATGTATGTTGTTTAAAATTATATCCCATAATAATATACATAATTAGAATACCATATATAGTTAACTAATAATATCTTCTCACCCATTTTTATAAAATTAAAACCGATGTTCTGGGTGATAGTTGTTTCATTTTTTATAAATATTTTAGTTCATAAGTTCTAGTATTTATTCATTGATCAGTGTCAAATCATCTCTAAAAAAATAATATTTTCATAAGTATCATATTTAAACATTATCGAATATTTTAAAACTATTCATATAATATGGTGATAAAAAATTAATTAAATCCCATCATAGAGATGGTAATCAGTATGTACAGAAGAGTGATGTTTCTATATATCAATATATGGAATGAAACAAATTAAAATAATAATTGAACATTATAGAATAATTATTATATCATAAATATAATATATATTTACTAGATATCTCTACTCTATATGTAATGTATGAGGTAAAGTAAAAACAGATCACATCAATTAATGGAGGTGGTAGTATATATGAATGTATAAGCTATGTTATCATCATCAAATAGATTGAAAGGTTAGAAGGTAGATAATATATTGTTTATACATAATAATAGTACTATAAAAAATATAATAAATAAATATTAAATAAATTATAAGAGAATATCAAATATTGTGATGGAATATGAATCATATTGATACGCCGGTATGGTAGTCAACACATATGCACTAACAATATTTTCATTTCTAAATATATATAGAATTTTAAAGAAGTGGTTGTATCATAAAAATAATAACATTTCAATATATTTATTATTTATTATTTTTGAATTTATGGTGGATAAAATCTATTAATGGGAAGTATAATAAGAAATAAAAAAATGGAATATTTGGGGGAATAATTATCTCTTCATTGAGAGACATCCTTTAGAATACACCTTATTATTTAATTGGATTTTCCTTGGGGAAAATAGTATATATGTTATAACGGTAATGAATTAATGACGGTATTAGGGTGGGTAATGGACAATATAGTGTGCTCATTCATTGTAAATAATAGACAACATGAGGTTCCATTTTATAGGTGAGGGAATGGATACAAATGAAACTAAATAGATGACATAAAAATAATATATATCATAATCATGTCATATGGATCCTAGATGACATAATTTATTATATAATGAAATTATAATGTTTAAAAAAAATCAACAAATAAAATTTATATATTTTTATGCTACAACCTAAACCATATATTTTGATTCAAGCCCCTCATAATCAATTTTTATCTCTAACCCTGGAAATACAATTCTTCTCATTTAAGGGCCATAAATTTAATTTTAGGTTCAAAATTGTCCAAAAATTTGTATGTAAATGTAATTTTAGACAATTTCCCACCACAATTTTTCTATTTTAATTTTTTTATTAAATTATTTATTAAATTAAATTTTATCATAAAATATCATTAAAATTATCTTAAAGACTATATGTATAATTTAACTTCAAATACATCAAGAATAGAATGTAATTGAAATAAAAAACATTTAACATAAAATTTATTTTATAATTGACTATGATAATTTTGGAGCAACAAAATTCATCCCAAAAATATTATTTTAATTTCTTTGAAAATCATTTACCATGATTTTTATACTACCTTAATTTTTATTTTATAAGTTTTTTTGTATGTTTTTAAGTAATTATGTCCCCAATAAAATTTTAAAATAATGTATGATAATAAAAACATATTCTATTCGGAATATTCTTTTATATTCATTAACAAGTTATTTTTATCCATATTGTAGCATATCAAATAAATTATTGTCAAAGAAGTGAATAGTTTTATCCTTTTCATAAAAAAATATAAATCGTATATTTAATTGAATAAGGAATGAAATTCATATATTTTAATATCTATGATGGATTTTGATGAACATAATTCATCCAATATTATGAAAGAAAATGTAAGAGTGATTTTTAGGCCTTATATCACATCTATAATCATAATCCTCAACCCAAGAACCCAAGAACGATTACATAATACCATTAAATTGGCCTAATTATCTTGAATAAAATCATGTAGGATCAATCAATTAGTAGTCTTGATAATTAATATGCATAAATTTTAATTTATTCAAAATGAATAAAAATCATAAGATTAATTTTTTTCCAAAATACAATTTTTTGTCTAGAATATTATTCCATATATTTTTTAGTACTCCTCATGGAATCCTCGGGATGTGATTTAAAATAATTTTGATCTCAAATACTCAATATTTTTTTAAGTATATAAAAATATATAATGAATAAATGATAATAATCAATATGAAATGGTTATTAATTAGAGACACATGAAATTTAATAAATTACATGAGCATAATATCGGAGGAATAATATATGATCAAATAATGGAATATAAATAATCACATGATAATAAAACTAAAAAACAGATATTATAACTAATTGAAAAATCATATTTAATATCAATTACGTAATTCATAATGATGTAATGAGTACTAATTTATATTTAAAACATATTATCAAATCATCATTCCAGGAATCTAATATTGTAAATAAATCATTCCAATAATCCAATATTTTCAATTATTAATGACAATAATAAAATACTATCAATGATTCATTCTAATTATATAATATTGTGAAGGCTTCATTACATGAATATAATTAATAGATTATCCCTCAAAAAAATATATTTTTTCATAAAACATATTGATGTATCAAAGGGATTCTATTATTTTATACGCATCTTGTGTCATACCAGTCCAATTCATTTCTATATATTGATTAATTGATTTCATTCATAAGAAATAAAATATATGCATTGAGTAAAGGATACAAAATTATGAATATTACTCCAGTTAATGAAATAAAATTCCATGTAAACAATGTATGTGAAAATGGTATATACATTAGGAAATAATCAAAAAAAAAAGATTAATATGTTGGATATATATGATAAATTTAATGTTCAGTAGTCTCTAGAATGTGAGTGAATCTAGGGGATGTTAATGACTAAAAAAGACTGAATCAAGTGAATGTCAATAATATTATTGGTCAAAATATTAAAAATACATCTGTATATAGAATAAATATGGAATCAATAAAACATATCCATAGTTTAGGATAACTATCAACAATGTTTTCTTTAGTTAATGAATGGAAAAACCATTAAAAATCCTATATATCATTTATGAGGAAAACATTATTTAATCATTTTAAAGTGTCCCTTTACACCTTGAAACATTTGAATCATTATCCCCATGACATAATAACATTAAATTAAAATTTTAATATCATAAGAATAAAAATTTTAATTATATATCATGGAAATGGATAACTATATGCACCTCATAATAGAATATAGTTTTACAACATTTCAAATGTCTCAAAGAAGTAAAATTGTGACAAAACTCCATTATAGTGAGGGTAACTATGAAACTGACAACCCCATGAAGAAAATATCATCAAATTGATATTTAAAATCACAAACAATTCAGTATAATAATAATTTAATAAATTCGTGGGATTTATATAAACAATACAATAAAATGAGTGGTGAATATGGCATAAGTTACATATAAATAAAAGTGAGGCTATAAATCCACTGAACTTGTGGTTCTTATTCCTTGAGCACTTTTAACCCACTATATATTAATTTTTATCATGTTATTAAATTATAAAATAAAAAATTAATTAATTATTATATTATATATAGTTCTTTTAATGCATATTGTAACCCATTCACTAATAATATTCTATTATTTTCATTATTTAGGGTGTTAATTGCATTGTTTTTTTAGGTATGTTTTGACTTGTTTTTTTGTCCCTTTTATATATATCTTGATTTAATCAGATGAATAATTTATTCTACGAAGTAATTATCCTATATATTTTATAATATAATTATTTTTACACATAAAAAAATTGGTGATATAAGTGAAATACATCCTTTATTTAGATGGTAGGTTGTGTGAACAATTGAATGATGTTTTCATTTTCATGTCATTTTAAAATAATGAAAATCGAATCATATATATTTATATTATAATTAAATTGAAATAGTTTCATCATATTTACCACATATATTTATTAAAACCATCATTTATATATTTCATTTAAGGTGTGGATGAATCACATCACCTGGAGGAGGTGAGACTCCACACTCCCCAAATGATGATATTATATTCCCATGAACTGGAATGTATAGAGGAATATATTATAAAAAAATTAAATAAGAATAAATAAAGAATAAACATCATATATATACCATATAAATATAGTATTTACATTATAATTTCATTTATAATAGGTGGTAACCAAAAAAATAATGAAATAATTTTGTGATTTGATAGTCCATCATACACACAAACAATGATTTTGTTACCCATTTTATTGAAGTGTGTGAAGCTGAATTTCAAACCCTTAAAATAATAAAATATTAGTATATTTACAATAATGATTGTATTATATAATTATTCATTATTAATTATTATTATTTGTATAAAAAAATAAAAAAAGTACTCGTTAATGAATGTTACCTCTTTTTTGGGTATCATGTTTTTTTACCAAAAGAATTTCCTAGTTTCACTATGAACAAACTGAATATTATATAAATATAAGAAAAAAAATTTTGTTTAATCTTTTAGAAATTTTTTTGATCCAATATGAATTTAGTGTTGTGAGGAAGGGGAAGAGTGAATTTCTTTCTATAGTTGAGGATGAGTGAATTTATTGAAAATTCCAAAATGTAAACATGTTTTGGAGGTATACCTTACGTAATGTGTTTCAAATATGATAACCTAATAGAGTACATGAAAATTATTTAGTTAACACATATAATATATAAATTTAAATACATTTTTATCATTGTTTTCCATTTCCTTTATGTAACCTTATTTTTTTAATTTTTTTTTCATTTTTTAAACTAGTTTTATAACATCTGTAATTCACCCATTAAGACTAAATTTAGGAGATCCATATTAAAAGATTTATACCCATTTATTATAAAATATTATATACTATTTATAGGGAAAAAATTCACATTTTTTTTAAATTAATACAATACAAGTGCACATAACCGGAGAAAACACTACATTAACCCTAACACTTCTAGAAAATTTTCCATTATATAGGGATAAATATGTTAATTATAAAAGATCAATTGGTCCATTGATGAAAAATATTTTATATTTGTTAAAAGAAAAAAATCACTAGTTATAAGAATAAATTTTTCAAAATTTAAAATCATTTAATACAATATCATTTATTATAGAAAACAATAATGTTAATTTTTTCATTTTTTATAAAATATTTATTTAAATATATCCAAAAAAAATTGGAATTAAAATATAATAAGTTTAATTTCATTTAATATGATATTAAAAAAAATTGAAACAATAATTCATTAAATTTTATTTACTATCATTTTGTATCACACCGTATACTTTATTTAATTATTAAGTAAATAATCCATGAATTGGAATTTGTTGACCATTTAATGTAATTATATAATCTCTAAAAAATTAAAATAAAATAACATGAAAAAAAAATCATTTTCCTTTATAAATAATATTTATATCTAAAAATGATTTTCCCTTTAAAAAATCTCTATTCATGTTAAAGGAATGGTAGGTCCCTTTTTTATTTTCATTATATAACTTATTATATATGTCAATTTCATGGAGTAATATCTAAATAACTCTTAAAAATATATATTAAAGTGGTGAGGGTCTCAATATGTCCAGCCAATGGGTGTTAAAAAACTGTTGACTCATCTGCACACCTTATATTCTATGTTTAATTGTTATGTATGCTATTTTATACCTAAATCACAATTATTATTTTTAACAACATTCACAAATAATTATTTTTAAAAATTAGATTGACCCTATTATAATATAAATATCATACTCATTCCAAATATTTGAACCCATTTTTTTAAATTTAGTTCACTGAACTGGCTAAAATTAATTCATATATAATCACATATAAATTATAGGAATGCTGGTTTTTAGAGTTAAAATGTTAAAATGTTCACTATGTTTTTGTATATGAATTATATATAAAAATTAATTCAAAGACCATCATTTTATTAATATATATATATAATTTAACATATTTTTGTATCATAAAAACTAAAAAAAATATCATTATAAATTTTTAAATTAAAATGTCATTTTCAATAAAATTCTGTATTTTTCATTATTCATCAAAAAAATTAATCATCCTATAAAAATACAAAATGTTCACCCTAAATTAATTATGATAATTTTAGTTTCAAAAATAATGTTTATTTTATCATATAGAATTTATTAAAATTCAAAAATTTTGTTCTAAAATAAGTGTCCCATTATATGGTAGCAAAGCTACATTTAAGAAAATATAAATTTTTATAAAAAAAATTGATTTTTTATTATCTTAAGCCTATAAAACCAATAAAATAAATTTAAATACATTTGATTTAAATTATTTAAAATAGTAAACATATCTTAAATTCATGGGATTGTATAATACCTTATACGCATGGTGTTGAGTCTCAAACACTCAATAAAATAAAATATCCCTATTTTTTAATTTTGGTGTGTTACTTTTAAATATGTTTTACAAACATTATCCATTCCTATATGAAAAATATTTATACAATTATTATTCATAATTATTTAAAATAAAATGGATATTTTTTTATATATTAACATCTTTATGAAATACGGTGAATCAATTTTTTAGGATGAAATTTCAGGAAGTGATGGAAATAAATTTTCATATAAATTTGTAAAATGTAATGAAAATAGTTTTTTAAAATCGGTGTTTTTAAGAATCTACAAATATAATATATATTTTGGTTTTTTATAAAATTATCTTCATTATTTTTTCTTAAATTTCTCTTATTTTTTATTTAAAAACATATCCAAAATAATATCAAACTTTTATAATACTTTATATCAGTATAAAAAATAACAATGTTTAAAATTAAAATATATTTTTTATCTAATGAAAAAAATATATTTACAATAAATATACCAAATAAATTACAAAAATATAATATTTAAATTCAAATTTTAAAAATTTTATTCATTTCCCCAAATAAAATTTATAAAAATGGTTGAAATCAAATAAATTGTTCATGACAAAATGGTAATAGTTTTTTTTTGAAAAGGAAAATATTTTAATATAATTTAAAGATTGTACAAAAAATGGATTACATGTTTATTATGAATAAATAAATAAATTTTTATTATACCTTTATAAATAATTTTTAAATTTTGGTAATTTTTTTTCATTCCACCAATTTTACATAAAAATTATGATGGTCAAATTTTTATAATAATATTTTTATTTTATATTATAGTACATATAAGGATTAATGTTGCACTTGAATAAATTTAGTAAGAAAATTATTCAATTAAAATAATTTTTTTTGCGGTAAATTCTCTCTATCATATTAAATTAATTGCATCCATGAAATTGTTTATCTAATTAATCAAATATTTGATAGAGTAAAAAAAATTTGAAAATCCATTTTGTACAAATGGATAATAAATAATACTATGATAAAAGAATGTAATAAACAAGTTTTTTACCTATAATAAAACATTATTTAGATCATATATGAGGAGAGCGTTAGATCTAAGTAATAATATACATATGGAGGAGAAGAACATTGTTTTTGGAATAATTGATAGATTGAAAAAAATGATAATTATAAATTCAATGAAAAAAATCCTAAATTCGTAAATAATAAATAATAAAAAACATTAATCAGAAATATATGTAAGATTATATCATTTTATTTCAAGATCCTTTTCCAAGATATCAAGATATAATTTTCTACAAATTAGGAGCACGTGATAAAATATAATTATATTTATTTATTTTGTTTCATTAGTATGAATTCATAATTTAGTAGTATATTGATCACTTTTAATATCATTTTGATCACATACACCATAAAATATATATATATATATATATAATGATAAATTTTTAAATTAAGGAAACACTAAATTAATTTTTAATGGACTATAAAATCCATAAAATTATGGATGGGCATTCCTTTTATTTATATATATATTAAATCCAAATGGTTATCCCAAATTACTCAATATTGATAAATATTTATATGATGAAATAGTTCCATTATCACTAGATCCAGAAACAAAATCCCCCCATTTTTGACATAAATTATTCCATAAATATCTATCCTTAAGACTCTTCTAAAATATGTCTGACCATACTCAATGGGAAAAAAATAAAACAATTTGTCATATTTCTTCCCAAGATCAACTATAACAGTTATCCCAAAAAAACAATAATGCAGATCATATTGTCACATATCAAGCACATAACTACAAGGATTAAATATTCCTATAAAAAATGATATCTCGTTCCTAAAATTACGTAAATTTACAAAAACCACAATATAATCATATATGTTTCCAAAAATTAACTAAATCTTAATCCCTCAAATTATTTTATCCCTAATCATATAATGATCCAATATTCTGAGCACCATTAAAAATATCTATAATCAGATAGTCACTAAGTATATTTTTAATCAAATAGTTATCTTTAAATTAAAATATATGTTTTCATTATATAGAATAACTTTTATACCAATTATTCATATTAATATTAAATACCATAACAACTCTAAATATTAGTAATACCATTAAAATGATGTCAATAAAATATAAAATTATAATTCCAAAAATAAAACCTACAAGGGGTATCTATTACACTAAACATACGATAAACATTATACTTATCCACTAAAGACACTTTCGGTTTATCCCATGTCACTATAGAATATCATTGGATGATATAGGATACATCATATTATTTATCATTATAGTTTATAAATAAACTTTTACTAACCAAATAATATCCCCAAGAAGTATCAATATTGAGACCTATGAATCTCATACGTGGGTATTACATCTATTTAGATTAATATTAATGAAATTACACAAACATTGGAAAGATGAATGCAATTTGTTTCTATCTTTGGATACTTGTATAAAAATATTCTGAATTCATGAAAAATCATCATTATGTCCCATTAATATCACACCCTTTAGTATTCTTTACAAAAATACCCAACTAAACCCATTTTTTATTAACATGGGGAAATAAATTATAATAATATGTGATCTTAGATGATTAGTATGGGAAAAAAAGGGATAAATATATGTATAACACAAGAATAAGGGTTTGAGAACATAAGAAAAACATTTTAAAACCATACCCTACATAACAAAGATCATAATCACTAGTCATGGAATTATGATTTGAATTTATTAAGACATTAATCATAATGAAATAAAAAAATGTGATCCATGAGATCATAACATTGTCATAAGACATTTATTTGAAAAATACACATAGGCATATAAAATCTTATGAAAATTATTCTCACCAAATAATTCATGACATGTCAGACATTGACTAACAACCCATATACCTACTATGTGATTGGTATGACCTCCCATGTACCCTCTTTTATTATTAGGAAAACCACTTATGTACCCGCATTTTTAGTCTTTGTCCCACCACCTATGTATCCTTGTCACACCTAAAACATTTATCATTACCCATTTCGTTAGATGGATCTATAGGTCCCACTTATCAAATAATTATAATGGTACATAATATTTAAAAATATCATAAAAAACATATCTTGTCATAACCCATCAAATGAAATTGTTTTTATAAACAATAAATTTTATCATAACATGTTGAATAGAGACAGTTTTCACAATCATTTCATTATTTTATCATAGTATAACCCATGCAAAAATAAGTAGGTTTCATATGAATTTTATCATGGTAAAATCGGTGGAAGAGAGACATGTTTCGAAACCAAATTTTCAATATAATACATTCATAAATATAGTATGAATTGTTTCCTAGGTTCTTATCAATATAAAATCATGCACTATATCAATGTATTTCATCTAAATTGGAGAATTATTTTAAAAGATGTATAACAAAGATCATTTTTTGAGGGATATTAATTTTATTTGATAATAACTTTTTAAAACAGAAAAATAAAAAAACATTGGAAATTATATTCTTTGAAAATAAATTTTTCTACTTATAAATTAATATTTAAAAATAAATTAATATATTTATTAAGGAAAATAACCATTCCACATTCAAAAAAATATTTTAAACATTTTAAAAATATCATATTATGTTGAAATAATTTATTTTAAATAAGAAATTTTCTCATATATGAATGATATAATTTTATTGTAAAATGATATTCAAAATTAGTAAGTAAATATAACAAAAATTTAGTGGTCATTATAATTGGAAGAACTATTTATAGCATGAATTTGAAAATACATATTCTTTTAAAATAATCAATAAAGTCCAACAATGAAAATGTTTTGAAAATAAAATGAAGATTAATTAATTTTTAAACAAAATTATATATATATATATAGTTGATAAAAATATCATTCAAAAAATATAAAACATTTTTGTAAGAAAATAATTTTTACAAAACATGGCTTTTCAAGAAAATGGGTTTTGATGGAAGTGAAAAATAAAGATGAATTTTCAAAAGATCATTGTTTTTATGCCTTGTGTACATAATGATAAAAAATTATATTGAAAAATCCTTCTTCAAAAATAATTATAGAATAATAAAATTCAAGATCAAATTGAGTTATATATCATAATATTTCATTATTTAATGTCTACTCATGAGAAATCTTGATAAACAATGGAATTGTAACTTAAACCCTTAATACTTTAGTAACATTTAATCATATATCGCAATAAGGGATAATATTAAATGAATCATAAAATATCATGTGAATAAATAAAATCATGATATCTACTAAATATACTAATCCTACGAATTTCCAAGTAGCATGTTCCCTCCGTTCCAACATCCATTCTTCTACATGGCCTTTGTTCTACATATTGCCTCCGTGAAAACCACTTTTTGTCGCTCACTTCATCTTCCTACTGATAGTTCCCTTGATTTCTCCTACCGCTCATGCTCTAGACCTAGGGTTCTCGTAACACGAAGTCATCGTCTACTCTCTCCCCTCTAGTATCCCTCTATGAGTTCCCTCTCCAAATCCCCTCTCCCCACTCTAGGGTTCCTGCTGCCCTCCCTGAATCCCCTCTCCTGCTCCCCACAAAGAATCTCCTCCCCAATCACAACTCCACCTCTGCGTGATCTGCCAGGCCCTAATCCCTCAATGGATTGCTTCTACATCCACCGATTTTATACGATATCAATCGATTCCTTTGAGATTGATTCAGGTTAGTAATTTTGTCACCTTATTTGGATGTAACTGTGCATTTACCTTAACCTTATAGACTCTTATCTATTGATTAATTCAAAATCCATTCATTAATGCTCATTGTGTTGTTATTAGAGATTGTCTTTGTAGTTGAATTCGAGCTGTCACTATCTCCTACGATGACTCACTTCAGCATTCGACGAATGATATCAATCAATTCCTATGATACAGGTTCTACTTTAGAAATGGGTTGCCAATATTAGAGGTAACCCTCCATTTAACCCGACCTTCTCTACTCTCAACTGTTGATTGATTCAGTGTCCATTTGTTGATGTTCACTATGTTTTCACCAGCGATTCTCTTTCTAGTGGACTAAGGTTATTCCAACAGTCTCTTCTGTTTTCGACTCATGTTCATGTTCTATAAATGAAAATTTATTTCCCCTAGTTCACCACCTATTTCATACTTATTTATCTTCTCTAATCTGTCATAACATGTCAAGATTTCATAGTTCATTCTCTATAATGACTTTCTGGAAATACATTCATTTGTTTGGATTAATCTAGATCAATGATATTCTACATCTCTACAACAGGTATTCTCTCCTAATTCTGTAGAAATTTTCACCCTTCAACTTCATTTTATTCCGAGATATGTGTGCAACAATTTCATGGTCTAAAAATAATTTCTTCCATATGAAACGTTTTATGAAAGGGGAATTTTGGTGACATATTTTTGTTAATGGTCTGATACCCCCTGATAAATTTTATATTATTTGGAGTTTGGTCTGTAAATATTTATTTTATGTTCAAATTTATATTTTTTATTCTGAAAATTAAGTATGGTATTCTAATTGTTTTTAAAAAAATTCCATGTATAAAATTCTGTTCCAAGCTTTTGATGGTGACAATATTTCAAGTTGACATCATAGAACATCATCTTCTTTTCATGATTTAGTATTTTCATTTTTATTTTATTGATTTACAATTGTTTTCTCTATACATGTGAAAACATAAACAATAATTGGAAAAGGGTTTCATTAAAAACAATCCAGTAGATTCTTTTTCAAATATCTATAAACTAGATCTTCAACCAATTTTTCTACATGACTCAAAGTCTCTGATGTTCTTTGTCATTCATATATGAACCATTTCAACTATATTTAATCATAAAACCACCATTGTAAATTTCACTACTTCTATGTATATTGTTAATTTTATTTTAATGATATTCTCTAAAGAAGATGTCATCATTTCATAAATATAACATTTCATTTCAATATTTTGTTAACATTAATATTTTTCATTATAAAAATTTAGTATGGTATTCTAAGTTTATCTTCTTTTTCTTGGAAGAAAAGTATATTCTATGCTTCTGATGGTGATAGTATTTCCGGGTGACATCCAAGAACATCAAGTTATTTTCATGATTTATTATATCCATTTTTATTTGATTTTTTACAATTATTTTCACATTACATGTGAATACATAAATAAGAATTAGAAAATGGTTTCATTACCAACATTCCAACACATTCCCTTATAAATACTCATAAAATAGATCTTCAACCAATTTTTCTACATGGCTCGCAGTCTCCGATGATCTTTGGTAGTCATCTATGAACCGTTTTAACTATATTTAATCATAAGACCACCACTGTAATTTTCAATGATTTTATATAAATTTATAATTTTATTGTAATGTTATTCTCTAAAAGTGATTTCATCATTTAATAAATATAACATCTTATTTTAATATTATGTTAACATTCATAATTTTTATTCTACAAATTCAGTGTGGTATTATAATTTTTTATCTTTTTTTTCTATATAGAAAAGTCTTTTCCAATATTTTAATGGTGACAGTATTTCTGGGTGACATCCTAGAACTTCAAGTTCTTTTTGTGATTTAGTCTTTCCATTTTTATTTGACTGTTTTAAAATTGTTTTCTGTATGGTTTGTGTTAGTTGGGTGGTTTTCCTTATTTTCAGATTTTATTGCTTCTTTCCACCTCATCATGAATCCTCAAAACATATCTTCTTCTTTGATGATTGGTCAATGGATACCAGACATTTTTTATCGTACATTAATATATATCTTAATAGAAACTCACTGCAGGATGATATCTCTAACTATATAATTTCAGATGATTTACAGGGAATGGAAGGTTTGTGCTATTATCTTTTCCACTGTTTATAGGATTTTATGGGAAGGAAGCAAATCCTTCATGGGAGGGAACACTTATTTCACATCTATTTTTCAAGGTACATATGAAATTATAGGTTGCATAACATGGGTTTCTAATAGAAGGAGGATACTCATTTGTAGCCTTAAAAATGTTTCAAAAAAGAGCTTGAATTCATAGGAATGTAAGGTATGTCAAACATGGGATATGGATTTAATGGAATGAGCCCATTTAAGGGTTAATTTTAAATGTGGATTGTTGTTACATATCTAGGAAGATGCATGGAGGTAGATTGTTGATATAAAACTATGGCTTGTTGGTATTGGGGTTTAACGCATCTTTGGGTGTTGGGAATTCTCTTGAAGTATATGTGATGGAATAGACAATATCCTTGGTTGTTAACTTATATTGTTACAAGGATCCAATGATTGATCAATCAAGATATCCTCATCAAACACACACAGAGAGAAGGTATGTTCGTTGTGGATGCATTAGCTTCTCAAGATACTCTCTCAAATTACTATATCATTTATGATGAAATATTGTCCTTACCAGTTGATTATATGTTTTTTGTTAAGGGAGACACCTTGGGGATCCACTATTTGCAGCCTCCGTGATTTCAGGTCATATATTTTTCAGTTTTAATAGAAAGAGAATGTTCATGTTTTCAAGTGTCACCTATACATTTTTCCCATTTATCAATAAATGTTTTATATGAGATTGTGTTTTTACATGTTCTATACTCATTAAAAAGTAGATCTTGTTTAAGAATAACTGAACCCTATTTTCTGATATAATTAATTTTCTATACACATTTTGTTATGATACCCTTCATCCAAACTATCTCTATTCCAGATATCTTATACAAATGTTTCCCAATTTCTTATTCATAGTGTTTTTTATGATATCTTATGCATAACTGTTTCCATATTTCTTATGAAAGGATGTTTCAGCATTTCTGATGGTCGCCATTATATGTAAATATGAATAGATTCATATTCATAATTAGAATGTGCTAAATGATTCCCTGTATGATATCTAGTTTTATTAGTTAATATGGCCAGCCTAATATTTACAAACCTTCACTCATAATATAATTGATTATGCTATTTTTTTGTGTTTTCAAAGTGAATCATGTCTTTATCTATTTGTGAGTTGTCATTCAGTTTAGGGGATGGTTTCTGTTTTGTCAATGGTGGAACTTTTGGGAATGTTGTGTATGTCAACTAAATTATTCTAGGAATTCATATTATTTTCCTAGAAAATCATGGTTTGGGGAATGTTTTTCTAGGAAACCATTTGTCTTTGATGTGTATTTGTCCTCAATGACATTTCTAGATGGTTCTACATACCATTTCAATGAATTTATTTGAGATATTTGTTCAGTGCACCTACATTTAAATTACACTGAAGCTTATATAATTTCTTACCGAATGTTGAAACATAATTGATTCAAGATTTTTTATGAGTAACTGTTTTCCTATTAGTCATATATATATATTTATGAAATGCTTATTAAAATTTTTCCCAATTTCCTATAATTAGTGTTTTAACAAATTACTTATACATATTTATAGATTTCATATTAAAGTTTTTTATTATTAGTCATACACAATATGTATTCTTATATTTAAATTTTACTATATCTGTAGGTAAACATATTTCCCGAATGTGTAGGTGCTTAGCTCATGGATTATTACCTATATATCTACCACTTTAACTCTTTCTCACCACTAAAAATTCAGGTACAACAATACCATTAATTTAATGAAATGTTTTGATATTGGTCATCAAGAATTTAACTTCAAAATGTTATTTTCTACTTCTAGAAAATCTGAATTTACATGTTTTAGAGAAGTGGATAATTTTTTACAGTAGTGGATCATGTATTTTAATTGAGTACTAGATCATGTATTTTATTTCACTATTGGATCATTATTTAGAGTATTGAAACATATCTTTTCATGATCAATGGCTCATTCATTTGTTTGGGTAGTATGACATGTAATTTTTTTGAGCAGTAAATCTTGTGTTTTATTACATCATTGTATCAATTTTATGAGCAGTATATTATGTATTTTAGAGAAGTATATCATGTGTTTTAGATCCATGGATCATGTATTAGACCATTGGATACTTATATTAATTGAACTAAATATGACATGACATTTTTTGGATTAGAGGAGCATTTTATTATATTTTGTTTTAGTTATCAGATTCTTTTTGAGTAGTGTATCATGTATTAGATTATTTTTTTACTTCTACCAATATGGTTTCATATATCCTAATACATACTGATTTCTAATTTATTCATGATGTATCCTTATTTGATGCAGAAAATGATGATTCTGATGGAGGAAGAGAAGGCTGGAAATGTTACCAGCCAGTCAGTCTTTCTGTAAAATTTATAAAAAATATCTGGTTATGGGTTCTGGAATATCTTATTACAGCTGATTTTCTCCATTATGTAACTTTTATTTGTCAATTTCTGTAACTTTTTTTCCTATTCAGTCAGTATTTTTGTAACTTTTTTTCCATCATTATGCATTTGATAGATAATTTTGCTCATTATTTCACTTTTGTTCATCAATACCTCTAACTTTTACTCCTTCATTATGTATGTTATTTTTATTTCAAATGTTTTCAATATTAATATGATATATTGTGTTTGATAAATGGTATTATATTATTAATAATAATAATTACTTTATAGTGTCCTGAAAATTCATGGGTGGAGTACTAGTTACTTGTCAATGTGGATTTATATACACCTTATTAAAGAAGATAGGTCATAAAATGACAAAAGTCTAAAAGAATGTAAATTGATATAAAAACTTTTTACAATTTTATCACTCTTTTTCATCATAATCCATAATAAATAAATAAAATTAAATAAAACATTAAATATAATAAAAATAATTTTATTAATTATATAAAATTTCAAAGGGGTAGTCTATAAACTCCACAAAACAAACGAGTTGTTAATTTTCATACGTCTCTCAGAAATAAAATAGAGACAATAAATCCCTTAAATAATGTCTTAAATTCCATAATACACATTAAAAATACTATATATTGAATTTAATTTAATTAAAAACTTATTATAGAGAAATTTTTTTCTATATTATACCACATATGATTTTATTATGATATTTTATCACACGTTTATTAAAAAATATATGTTAATTTTATTATTTTGGTGATAATTTTTTTCTTTTTTGAATATGTTTTGATTGGTTTTTTTGCTCCCTTTCATTGAAAATGGTCCAATAATCTCTATAATTTTTATCATTATATAAATATATTACATATTAATTATATATGAATTTGTAGTAATCTATAAAATATAGAGATAGTAAGTGAAATACATTATTTCTGGAGATGGTAGGTCATGTGTAAGCATGCGAGTTATTTCCATTTTTTAGACATATTGAAATAAATAAATTTAAATTATATATTATCATTAAAGAATAATTTTTGTGGAATATATCAATTATTTTCATTAAAAATCATTTTTACTTCCATCCATTTATTGATTGAATGCATCGCATCCCTTCGCAAGGCGGTAAACCGCCACACAAAGAAGGGATGTTATCATACTCATGAAAATGTAAATATTAAATATATAGGAGATATATTAATTCCATAAACATGATAAAATCATAAATATAACAAATAAATAGTAAATTAATCTTTATTTCAATTCTTGTGTGTTGTTAATGTAAAAAATTAATGACATCGGGTTCTGAGGCAGTAGTCTGCCATACCCAAGAGTAATGATTATACAACCCATTAGATGGAATTGGAGATAGGTTTACAACATCAAATTAACATTGAAACGTTTCAATATATGGAAGAAATTTATTTTACTATATCATTAGGGTATAATAATAATTTAATGATGTGAATGAAGAAATAAAAAAAATGATCTTTGATGATCATCACCTCAAGTTCTAGTATCGAGCTTATGTTTTCACAAAACTCCAACATAATATGGATTTACATAATTAATAATTCTTATAGGAAAAGATTATAGAATTAAAAATAGAATTGGATAGGTATTTGTAAAAATAATAATAGGGTTAATTAGAGAAGATAAATGGGGGGATTTTATAAGGGAGGAGAGTGGAGCACATGTAATTTATTTCAATATTAAAATTAAATTGATGTTTTCAAATTAAAATAGGAAAAAAATTTATTATTAATGATTAATGAATTTATAGGGTCTAAATGGACAGAAAATTGTGTTTTGAAATTTGTTATGTTATTGTTAACACCTTTCTTTTTAGCTTAATCTCCATGTTCAGCCCATTTTTACCTTATCCCAGTAAATGTATTTACGATTTTTTATATTAATTTAGTTAAAATATAAATCTAAAGTTATTATACCATATAATTTAGTATGACAGAAAATATTTAATCAATTTTTATTAATTACATTTAGAGAAGTGGATAATTTTTATTTGAAATTAGCCCCATCAAAGTGACAATAATGCTGGTTTTTAAAGATAAAAAGTTCAAAACAATAAAATGTTTGAATATATAAATTCAATAATAAATTTAACAAAATGAAAAATATTTTATTAATTTATTCATATTTAATAAACTTTTACTTTAAACCCAATTTTAAATATAATTTATCCTTAAAAAAATTTAAACCAAAATACAATTTTTAATTAAAATAAATCATTATTCATGATTTATCTAGAAAATAATCTGTTTATAAAAAAGAAAAAAAATTAACATAATAAAAATTTGAAATTATGTTATCAAATATTATGTCTATTGTTTACAATTACATTTATATAATTTGGAAAAATTAATTTTAAAATAAGTGTGGCAAAGCGGGAAAACTTTTTTGTAGATAAAAAAAATGTAAGCCTAAATTTGTATTTATTATTATATCTTTTCTAGAAAAAAAAGTAAGAAGTTTTGATATTTTCCATAACATATTATATATAAATATTAATAATATCAATAAAAAAATGTTATTAATATTATTTATTCTTGTAAACATGTTTATATGCATACAAATTGTTTTTTCGGTAAATGATTTACTTTATTTTCATTTGGTTTGTATTTTCAATTTTAATTAATTCATCACAACATAAATCACTACATATAATTGTGTAAGCCATATATTTTCATAATTTATTAAATCCATTTCTTATCATCCAATCCAACTTTAATGGGATAAGTAACTTATTAAATAAAAACATTTTAATTGAGTGAAATGTTTCAATTAAACTCAGTATTTCATGTAACAAAAGCTATACTGAATAATGTGAATAACAAGGGAAAATCAGAGTTTTTTGTAATGAAATATAAATATATAGTTTTCTATAATGAGATATATATATAATGTTAAATTAATTTGAGTAGAAAAAATTTCTCATCATCACTGGGTGTTAAATTTCATCCCCCTTAAAATGAATTTCTTGATCAAAATTTTTCTCACTGAACAATTTTTTATCATACGAATATTTATTCATATTAACCCACATTGTGGACTGTGTTAAACAAAATATTCTTCATAATCAAAAATTTACTTTTGAAATTCATCTTGAATGACCCATACTAGATTTCCATATATGAGAAAATATGGGGCAAGTGACAACTTGGACATTGAAGAGAAAATAACACCCAAATATCGACAGGGAGTGGTAAAGGATAAGGATCGTATAAAACTTGGGGATACGGAGAAGGATAACAACAATAATGCCATAAACTAAAGAGGTGTGAAAAATTTTATTTATATTATAAAAAATGATAAAAACTAGAAAAAATTTATTTGATGTTTTTATTCTAAAAGATGAATAATTTTCACAAGAAGATATAATTAAATTATTTAATTATACTAAAGAACACAATAATACCATTTGGTTATTCATTTTTCAATTCCCACCTCATCACTTTCCCCAAGAAAAAAATATTAATTTTTTATGGATGAATCACTAATAGATAACAAGATACATAAATATGATGGTAATTCATTTCATCTACATATAGTTAATATCACAACTAAATGGTTATCATGATTTATCAAATATTCATAAATCTTGATATGGTTGTGTGATAAAAGATTCACTAAAACCATTTCCTAATTTCAAATTAATCAATTCCACAAATGGTTATCCTTGTGACCTTTCAAAAAAATCACTAAATTTCTGAGAAAACAACTTATAATAAATCCGCCATATATAATAATCTAGATCTTGATTGTCACATACGAAATATGTGAATACATTCACAATGTAGTACCTATACACATGGTGATAATCTATCTTACATCACTATTCTTGAATAAAACTATATATTGTTGAATATATTCTATAGATCAAATAATTTTGTATAATCCATAAATGATAACATGAAAAAAAAATTCATAACCCTTGGATTGTCCTACCAGGTGTGCGTCACATACCATTGTTGTAAACCATGTGATTATTATGTCCATCATAATGAAACCTTTTCAAATTTATTGACCAGAGTTAACATTTTTCTAGATCAACATCCAATTTTTTGTATCCAAACAGCAATGTAATTTCATGTAAATAATTTACCCTATTATATACCAAAATTTTAAGACATTTTCCTATAGTTTTAATAATAGTTAGACTTATTGAGACTTCCCTTATAAGGACATAGCCTTAAACATTAAATTATGTTGTAACTTTATTAATAAATCACCTATTAAATTCACAAATATATTTTTAATTTATTTTTTTATAATTTTATGACAAAATTCATACATATTAACCAACATACATATATAGTTGGTAAAACTAAAATAGTATCCATTATTTCATAATACAAAATATGTTTTAAAAAATATTAAATCTTTTCATTAATAGTCTTCAAAAAATTCTTCATGGATTATTGTATTCTCTTACCCATCCTTATACAATGTGAAATAATTTTAAAACATGGTATGAGAATAGAAAGCTCATTATGTTATATTAAAATACTAAGTGAAACTATTAGTGCATGAATACTTACAAAAATATTAAATAATTTTCACAAAGACATACCTATAACCAAAAATGTTTCTTATACGAACATTGTGAAACATGAAATTTTGATAAAACATTGAAAACACAAATAAAACCATAAGTGTATCTTGGGTAATTAGTTACCTAAAATTGTAACCCTCATGGATACCTAGTGATTTGTAACCCTCACAACTACCTTACATTGTAACCCTCATGGCTGCATTATAGTGTAATTGTCACAGTTTCAAATGAAATAACCATATGGACGACCTCCAACTATCACATACACTATGAATTTAAGGGTGATATTGGTCCCACTCATCCTCATAAATAATTCAGAAGATCCGGAACAAAATCATAAAACAATAATACTTCCATGATATAAATCATTCCCTTTAAAATAATTAATGAGTTGATTATAGTATTTTTAAATGAAAGTCCATTACAAATATGATATATTTGAAATTAAAATTATTAAAATTATTGGAATAATCATAAAAACTATAAAAAAATAATAAAATGTAATATATTAGTCATTCATATCACAAATTATCTTAGCATGAAAAAATAAATCAATCAGAAGGTTAACACAATAACTGGAAACTGGGTTAAGAATTCACTTATATCAGGTTCTTCGTACAAAAATCATGTTTAAACATTATTAATAATGGTTAAAATAGTGTTATTAATATTTTTCAGAAATATATTCAGGTTTATAATACATTATATAATTATTTTATAACACCATTCCACCCATTTATTAATAATATACTGTTATTTCAATTGTTTTGAGTGTGCGTTTACAAGGTTTCCAGGGTAGGTTCTTATTGGATTTTATTATTATATAGAATAGAAACTCTATATGTATAATTAAATGGTATTAATATATTTCAAGAATATTAAATGACACCATAAATATTTTTTAGATATGATGATGAATCATTAGATAAAACATTAATTATATTTGTTTAGATCATTTTGGAATTTCATTTATATTAACAAAATAGTGTAATTATATAACATAATATTATATATATGTTGATTCTAGAACATAAAATAGGTTACTATTCATTTTTCAGTTTTACTATTCATAAGGGACATATCACTATTCATAAGGGTAATACTAAAATTACATAGGGTCAATTTAGTATTGATCAAAAATAATTTTGATCGTATTATATAGTAAATATATTATTAATCGCAGCCATGTATGTCTATTTTTAAAAATTCAATTCATATAAGTGGAAATATAATTTCTAAATCTTGGTTATAGTGATCTTTATTAAATAATTATAACCATGTGTTGTTTCATAGAGACTCATTGTTAGATGCATTTAATTCAACATTAAATTTATTTTTAAATCCTACAGGTGTTAAATTCTTACCAAATTAATGAAATTTTTCCCTTGTAATATTTTAATTTACTTATTAAAAAATTTAGTGTACCTTTCCATCAAATAATTTTATGATTCCCAGGTTGCTTCTTCAGCCATGTAGTTTCTCAACAAAATTTCGACATGGTGGATTAATTTATTATAAAAATGTTTCCCTCTATGATCAAGACTCTGAACATGTTTTTCTTCATAATAATGGTTCTATTCAAGATAAATCTATTCTAGGATCTAAAAAATGAGATAAATCTAGAACTTAAATTCTCCATATCAAAAACTGAAAAACATTGTGTACCAAAGTTAAACTTGGAGGTAATGCTACTCCATAGATGACTAGCCCAACATTTCAAGGATTTCATAGAATAAAATGAAACATGGACATATATTTCCTTTCATATGAAAACACATAATAATTTTTGAAGGAGATATTTTATGAAAAACATAATCAGATACCTCGAAATGAAAGTTTTTCCTCCTATAACCAACATAGATTTTCTACCTTCTCTAAGTTGTCCTCTTCTATTATTGGATAATCATCATTTTTTCATCCACTTCCTCTACTAATTCTGGTCCCATCAACTTCCTTCCCCTATCATTTTACCCAAAATATTGAGTTCAATAACGATTTCCATATAAGGCCTTAAATGGTGCCATGTGTATACTGTAATGAAAACTATAATTATATGAAAACTCAATTAATTAAAGATGTCAATATAATCCTCCCTAGTACTCTATTGAACATTATCAATTCATGTCCTTCTAATGTCTGAATTGTTCTATCAGTCTTTCACATGGATTTATGATGAAAAGAAGTTCAAAAATTTAATTCTGTTCTTTACAACATATAAAGGCCCTTCCAAAAGTCCAAACTAAACATGGGATTATGGTCAGATATAATGGAATCAATAACTCTATGTAACCAGAAAATATATTTGATTTATTGTTTATAAATCCTATCCAAACACATAGCATCTCGAACAGAAAGGAAATGTAAAAATTTAGTCAATTTATCCATGATAACCAAAATCACACTTCTTCCTTGATAAGTATTTGGTAGTCCCACCATGATTTCCATGGATATATTTTCTCATTTCAACTTTGGCACTTGGAATGTCTAGAGCATCCGCTTGGATAATGTTCTCTAAACATTAACCATCTAATATGTCAAAAATTTCAAAGTAAATTTAAAAATATCTCTTTTTATCTATCCAACCTGTAATAATCTTGAAGGTCTCTATATATCATAGTACTACCAAGATGAACTGAAAATAGAGAACTATGGGCTTCAAATAACAAATCATTCTTCAAATCTGAATCATAGGACACACATAATATCTTCCAAAATCTTACAACACATTCTATATCAATTTTAAATTTTATAATCTTAACCTTTTTAACCAATTCTACATTTTTCAGTAAGTCACAATCTTCCCCAAACCCTTGCTTAATACGTTCTAATATGGACAATTGCACTAAATCATGTAATAAAACTATGAAATTTCATGCACTAACAACTTCCAATCCAAATTTCATTAATCATTAATCAAGGGATTATCTTTCAAATTCATCATGGTTAATGATGCATGATTTTTTGACTATAGGTATCAGCCACTTTGTTTTCAATACTAGGTTTATAAATGAACATGCAATAATAATCTTTTGTCATTTCAAGTCATATTTTTTGAAATCTTTTTATTTCCTTATGAGTGAATATAAAAATCTGACTTTTATGGTTAGTATATATGTCACATTAAGATCCATATAAATGATGCCTTCAAATTTTTAAAGCAAAAAATCACATCTTCTAATTCCAAATCATGACTATTGATATTTAAGTCATGAGGTTTTAGTTATCTGGATGAATAATAAATTTCCCGGTCATTTTTCACTAGAACACAACCATGTCCCTTCAGTGAAGCATTAATGTAAATGAAAAACTCAACATTTATGTTAGGCAATGCCAAAACTGGAGTATTCACTTATCTATTCTTTACTTCTTGAAAACAAATATCAAATTCTTCTTTCCAAATAAATTTAACACATTTTATTATTATGGTACTTAGTGGGATAGATAAACCAACAATATTTTTACCAAAACATCTGTAGTAACCTAATGATCCAAAAAAAAATTTAATCACTATTATATTTGTATGTATTTTTCATTCATCCACCACATCTATTTTAAAAGGAACAACTATTATGCCATCCCTATTTATAATTTTATCATGAGGAGAAATCTATTCAAACTGAAAATCACATTTTCTAAACATTCCATGTAACTTATTTTCATTGAGCCTATAATAGAATCATCAAATGTTTTTCATATTTCTTATAAATTTTTCCAATAACCCAAATATTTATTAATAAAAAAAACATATACAAATATTCTAAGAATATTCTATTCATAAGATGCATGAATAAATCAAGGGCACTTATGAAATAAAAGGAAATAAAAAACACATAATTCCCATATCTAGTATGAAACGGTAATTTTTATATTTCATCCTCCTTCACCATTAACTAATTGAACCCTTATTTTAAGTAAATATTTAAAAACACCAATATTCATGGTGTTGATCGATCAATTCATCGATAAGATGAAAATGATACTTATTCTAAACCTTAATGTATTCCAAACACTATAATCAATGAATTGTCTCATGGAACCATGTTTCGTTATAAAAAACAAAAGTGTACCACCCAATGGTGAAGTGCCTAGATGAATGAAGACTTTATCACGAAACTCATGCATCTAATTTATTAATTCATGAAGATCCACTTGATCCATTAGATAAGGGGTTTTGAAATTATCAAATCATCAAGAGTTAGTGAAATAGTAATTTCAACATCCCAATTAGTTATAACATAGTGAAACTCATTAAAAAAACATCCATGTATTTTTTTTACAACTAGAACATCAATAATCTGAATAGTTCTTTTGTTTTTCAACAATATGAGAATGATAACATTCACTTCCAAATTTTAGCAGTTTATCCACATCCTGGTATTTTATCATTTGGATGGGTTCATTATTTTATTAAAACTAGATATCTTTCTAAAAAAACAACTTCTTTATCAATATAATTAGGTTTATAATGATAAAAAGATATCCAATCCATTACCAGAATGCATCAAACTCTAATAAGGGAAAAATAACTAGGTGTTTAGGTAATAAATTCCCACATACAATAATAGAGAGATTATTATAATTCATTTTTTTTGTAAATTTTACTCTAATATTTTTACCATAATTATCTATTCCATTTGACAAGGATAAATTTCCAATTTACCAAAAAAATTCTCAGAAATAAAGGAATCTGTGGACCTTCAATCAAACAAGACATTAGAATAATATGAGTAAACAAACAATGTACCTCATACCACTTCGTTGGATGTAAAAACATCTATTTATGTTTTCAAAAATGATATTAATAAACCTCTATAGTTATAATATAGTGATTTCCATAATTTAGATCTTTTTTCACCAATTATTTTCATAATAAACCATACTACAACATTTAAAACACTTTATAATTTAATTATCTAGATTAATATTTTGATCATTTTCATTATAATATTTGGCCATATGTCCAAACATAGCACATCAAAAACCCATCCCATATTTTGGTGAACCATTCTACATGGATATTTTTAAATCACTTTTCACAAAATTTAAAATAAAATTTCATACATTATTATTTCCTTGATGGATTCTTACCTATCATATTCCATCATGATAACATTTTATTTTTGTTGTCAAAGTAAAATGATTATATAAAGACTCCATTTATACCATTTCGTAACATTATACATGTTTATCATAACTTTTTAATTTTCAAGATTCCAAATCACATCGGTATCATTCATTTAATTGAGAGAAAAAATCATGGATTTTATAATGAAGACCATGAATAAGATATTGAGCGTACCTTTCTAATCAGGTGAAGTTTTATTCATACATGGACACTGAATACACCTCCTTTTTTATTAATTCATTGATTTTATTTTCCATCCTAAGTCTAACCATCTTTGAAAAATAATTTTGAAGGATAATATTCTTAAATTTATCCCATTCCATGAAATAAATATTCTCTATATCCCTGATATTTTTTTCAATTAACAACCCCTAGTCATCTTCACCTTAAAAATGATAAATGTAAATACTATCCAATTGATTAACTGATCACCCCATGACAAAAAATAACTTTTTGTGGCTACAAGTCATCCTTCATCTACCACTAGGTGAGATGATTTACTAAAAGGATGAGGGTGTTTCCTTATAAAATTTTAAACTACAATCATCTTACTTTTTGGTATCTTTGGTTTTTCTATTACATTGATTCCACCGCCATATATAGATTGTATATACTGATCCATTTCTATCACAAATTTATGGTTCTAATGACCATCATTCTAGTCTATGTGATTGGAATGATATCAGCCTCTCGATTCCTTCTAACTTCAAATTCTCTATTTCCTCTAAGGAAAACAATTTTGAACATACATATCACAAATGAATCAACATGGAAATGTTAAAAGGCTATATTATTTACACAAAATAATAAGATATAGATATTTAATTATATTATATTAACATCATTCTATGTCTTAATGGTTTCTAAACCATCCTTTGATACCAACTATAAGGACCCAACCATAAACATTACATAATCTAGTAAATTCCATTATAATTCACATTTTACATTACCAATGATTATATTAGTTTGTAAGTTTTCAATTTTATGACACAGTTCATACATATCTACCAATATTCATACAAAGTGGGTACAACTAGAAAGAAATACATATTATTCAATATACAAAATTTTTATAAAAAACATGTAATAATTTAATGAAATGTATTCTCAACATTTATAATGAATAGAAATTTTCTATTACAAATCCTTGAACCCTATGAAAAATATTTTTAAAAAACAGATGAGTAGAAACAACATGGTAATGGATGGAAAAAAATGAGATAAGCTGTTAGTGGATGAATACATATAAACATATGAAATCATTTTCACAATGACATATGTCTCACAATAAAGTATCATATACTTACTTTGTGAAGTATGAGATTTATAAAATACATAGAAAAATAAATAAAACTATAAGGGTATCTTGGGGAATTACATACATAATATTTTAAAACTCATGACTTATTTATGAATTTTAACCCTCATAGCTACCTCATAATGTTACCTTCATAGTGACCTCATTGTGTAACAATCACATCTACATATGTATTAACCATACAGATGACTTACAAATTACACATACCCAATTTATTATAGGGATATATCGGTCCCTCCATTCATCATAAAAAAATTTCATGACAAGGAAAATAATCATAAAATAATAATTCTTACACGATATAAATCATTCAATTAAAAAAAGAAATGAAAAGGGTATTTTTAAATGGAAAAACCTAACAATTATCCTATATTGGAAGTGAGAATTAATAAAATTAATGGAAACATTATACACACTATAAACCACATAATATGAAATAATATATTAAACATTCATGTCACATATTATATTTTCATGAAAAAATAAATTAAGAATAAGGTTAATCTAAATAATGGAAATTGGGTTATGAATTCACTAACCTTGGGTTACTCTTAGTTGAAACCTATTAAAGCCTCCTAAATAATTCCTAAAAGTGTTTTATTAATATTTAATAAAAATATATTCATGTTTTAATTCATTAAATGATATTTTTTAACATCACGAAACCCATTTATTAAAATTATTATTTTTCCATTGTTTTGAGTTTGTTCTTTATAGGGCTTCTATGGTCGGTATGTATTGGATTTTTTATATCATATTGAAATTCAAGATGTTGAATGAAAGAATATTAATAAGTTTATATAATATTAAATGATACTGTAATTCATTTTATTCAGATATGATAATGAATCATTAGATAAAACAATAATGATATTCATTTTGATTATTTAGTGATTATTTGATAATCACAAACTAGTTTACATATATATTTTTTTATATATGTATGTTGATTCGTAATCATAAATGATGTTATTATTTTATTGGAAGATTTATTATTCATAAAGTTAATATTACTATTCATATGGGTAACATTACTATTCAAAAGGATCAAATTACTATTCATCAAAAATTATGTTGATCCTATCAGAGTCTAAATATATCACTAATCACAACCATGTATGTCTATTTTTTAAAATTAAATTCTTATAAGTGTAAATATTAAGTTGAAAGTCTTATTTATAACTATATCCTTTATATAATTTTAACAAAGTGTTATTCAATAAGGTCTCAGTGTTGTAATAATTTCTTTCTATATTAATTTTTTATAAATCATAGGGGAGGTACATCCCTTGAAATAGCCTTAGAAATATACATATTGATATTAATTATGTCTTCTAATCTTAGATTCTAATGATTAACTAAAAATTTTCATTGATATAAAATAGTGTGACCAAGGAATATCTTACAGGGATATAGTATATTATTATATGAAAAATCATAAATGTTTAGAACAACACACGTAAGAACCATTATTTTTTGTTGGATTTAGAATCTTTGAACACCATATTATTATTACATTAAATATATTCAATTTCACACATAAATATATTCATAATTAGTAATACAAAAATATTACCTACATAACTCATTTCATAATAAAATGATAGAAGGATACATAAGAAATGATGAACACATATTCTTAGTAAGTTTATACAATGGAGAAACATAAGAATAATATGAAAACAAGGGTTTGAGAACATGAGTATAATATTTTAAAAACATTCCATTAATATCATGGATCATAATATTGTGTCAGAGAATAATGATGTTTAGTTCATAACACATGAATCGAAAGAAAATGATATAACATGATCCATGAGGGAAAAACCTTGGAATAAGACATATATTTGAGGAATATACATTAGATAAGAAAATATTCTATAATGATACCCACTAAGATATTCTAAAAATGTTATTAATCGGATAACCTCCCATGTACCTACATCGGGGTTGGGATGACCACTCATGTACTTCCTTTTGGGCTTGGTATAACCACCCATGTACCCTCATTTTTATCACTTGGTCTAACCACCCATCTACCCTCTGATATTATTGAACACTTATGATTAATCATTTCATTCGAGGGATATTTAGGTCTCTCCCTTCACCCAATGAAAATCATACTTATTTCAACCAAAATATAACTAAAAATAATTTTATCATTACCCACAATGTGAAATGGGGTTCATAAACATTTAATCATATCATATCTTATATAAAATAGACATGTTTAAAATTAATTATCATTATTTCTTCATTGAATAACACATGAAAAAACAGGTGGGTTTTATAATAATTTTATCATGGTATAACTCTTGGAGGAGAAATAGGCTTTATAAACCTCTTTTAATCAGAAAAAATTAATAGTATTATCAATAATGGTATCATTGGTTTGTATACCCATTAATGAATAAGTTACATCAAATTATATCATTATATTTTCATAATTATTTTGAATGATAAATCAAAAGGATTGTTTCTAAAGAAAGATAACATTTCATTGATAATCAATTTTTAAATATAAAAATTTATAAATCACATTAGAAAATATTTTCAATTAAAATAGAAATTAAAACATAAAAAAATATTTATAATTTATTTTATAAATTTCATAAGGAAAATATTCATTCCACATTTAAAAAAAATCCTAAAAAATTTATAAAATTCATTTTTTACACTGATAAATTTTATTAAAAGTATATAATTTTCCCAAATATTAAATAATATATGTTATTTCTAAATAAAATTTAAAACATTAATGTATACAAAGAAAAAATAAATAGTTTATGATGTCGGTAATTACTATTCATTCCATGAACGTTAAAATAATGATTCCCATCACATTTTCAGAAAAATCCAAACATGCATTGCTTTTAAAATAACATGAAAAAACCATTTATTTTTTAAAAACAATTAACAAATGGTTTATAATTTATTTGGTAAACCATTTCAAAAGTAATAAAATAATTAAATCATTTATAGAAAAAATCATTTTGTAAAAAATGGTATTTCATGGATGGAGAAATAAAGATTATTTTTTTAGAAACATTATTTTGATTTATTCTTTACATTTTAAGATAATAATAAAGAGAAAAAATGTATTCTATAGAAATAACCATAGTATTAGATAATTCATGCATTTATTTAGAGATATATCATAATATTTTATCATTTGATGTCTAATAATGGAAAATCCATATAAATAATGAGATTGTAACAGAAAATATTTCCTATTATGGGAAATTGAATTTTATATCCCATAAAAGGATAACATTCCATGAAATATAAAATATTAATATTAAAAATAAATTATTGATATTAAATTTTAAATTATCTCTATATACACCTAATAAAATTATATTTGTGTATAATATGAAATACGAATCAATATTAGAAAATTGAGGAAAAAAATATTTAATTGCATTAGTAATATTTTGAATCTTAATCCATAATAGATAAAATAATCATATAAAATTTTATATTTCATGAGTATAATGGTATCAATGAAATAAAATTTAAATGTGGTATTTCATAAACCACACAAAATAAATGAGAAGAAGATTTTCATATGCCACCCTGAAATAAAAGTGTGACTGGGAATCCCTTAACATAAATTTTAACATCCATCGTATTTTTTTTAAAGAAAAAATTATAAAAATTGTTTTATTTCTTATCTATTTAAGAAAAATATATATATATTTCATTCCATATATGATTTTATTTTGAAATTTTGTTACCCATTTCTAAACAATTCATTATAAATTTAACATTTCTCGTAATAATATTTTTGTTTTTTCATATATGTTTTTATTTCTTATTTTTGATCACATTAAATTAACAATGGTTTCATATTATCTATATTTTATCCATTACATATATCTATATATTAATAATACTATATTTTTTTAGATTAATCTATTACATATAATGATTTAAAATGAAATACTTCGTTCATAGAGATGGTAGGTTATACATATGCAGGAATATTAATACCATTTTATCAAGATACTGAAAAAAGAAAATGTATATGATATATTTTCAATAAATAATGATTTTTTATTTCATATATGTAATAAAATTTTATTAATCAAATCATTATTACCATTCATGTAAATCATGAAAGCATAACATTACTTTTTCAGGCTGTAGTCCTCCATACACATGAGTGACATTATCTAATTCTGAAAAAATGAAACTAATGATAGTAAAATTGATTTAATAATTATATAAAGATAATAATATCATAAATATAATATATAAATAATTAATCCATCACTATTCATAACCTTTAGATGTGGTAATGTAAAAAAATAATGACATCGGTTCGTGATATTTTAGTCTTCCTTACACATGAATGCCTATTTCATAACTCATTTGATTGAAGTGGTGATGGATGTTGGTAATTAACAATACATAAATACATATAAATATATTAAATAAAATTATGTTATATTTCATATCGGTATGATAGCAATTCATGTAGGTGTAGGAAGAGATAAAATAATAACACTAATTTAAGAATGCTACCTCTTTTAAGGGTAATCAGAATGGGTTTTCAAAAAAATCAATCCTGAGTTGGATTTATATAAATAGTAATATAAATATTATAGTATGTATAATGATATGTTATTATGGTTTATCATAGAAAAAATTGTGTTTATGGTGTGTTGTGGAGAATAGAAGGGGATGACATTTATATGTGAGTAGAGTTGAACATATATAATTCCGAATAAAATTCCAACCAAGATTGTTTTAGGGAAAAGAAATAAAAAATTTGTTATTATCAATATTAGAAGTTATAAGGTTTATATATGTAGATAAAATGTGTTATGGAAATTTTTTTGGTTATTTCTACTTTTATCGTTTTAGTTTATCCAAATGAAAACATGCTTTTATATTAATTGTGGTAAATATTATTTTACAATTTTTACAATTAATTTTTTTTTAAAAAATAATTTTAACTTATTCGATATTATAATTTAAGATAATTAAAAATATATAATAATTTGTACCAATTACATTGATATTGGTGGAAAATTTAAAGATAAAATTAATCTCATAGTTACGACAAGAATTCATGTTTGTAAAGAAAAATATTCAAATTATGGAAATTTTTTGTTTTGAAATTATATATATAATTTATTAAAATTACCAAAAATTTATTAATTTATGTATAATTGATCTAATTTTTCTAAAAAATAATATTTTATTTACCATGATAAATAATTGAAACAAAAAACCAATGTTCAATTTTATTATTTATTTTTTACTATTCATGATAAATGAAGTATTTCAAAAAAGCCCAAAACCATACCTGAATATATTTTTGATATTATGATTTAAAAAATTGTTTATTTTTTATAAATATTTTTTTTAAAAGTGATAAAAATTAATTTTAATAAATGTTCACCAATATAGGCATAATTGCTTTTTAGAGAATTCTGTTTTAATTATAAGAATTGATTTATTATGTTATCTTTTATAACAAAATAAGATGAATTTTATTAAATTTATTAAATATAAAAATTTAAAATTCATTAAAATCATTCAAAAAACTATTTTTTAATTTATTGAACTAAAATGTCTTCATGTGCATTAAAATAGTTTTTCTGAAAACTACTTCAATTATTTTCAAATGGTTTTTCTTTTCATTTAATATTTTTTTGTCACAAAATAATTAATTATATATACATGTGTAAACCATATATTTTTATAATTTAGAGAATACTATTTGTTCCGTCCATTAAAAAGGATATGTGATAGATATCATATTAAATAATTATATTTTAATATTATGTCATGTTTCATTTATACTGGGTGTTGCGCACATCAAATGATAATCTCACTACTTTCTGTAATGGAACTCATAATAAATATTGCATGTATATCAAGATAAGTTCAATTTAATATGTAAAAAATATCTAAATGAGTAAATTAATTTGAAATAATACTATTTCACAAAATATTTAGCTATTATAGCCCAGATTGTTTTGTAGTCTTAGACCCACTCATCATGCGTAGGTGATTATCTAGTTAATACCGAATCTTCACCACTAAAATATATTACTAGTAGGTGAATCAATTTTATAGAAAAATATATATATGATATTATCTATACATTGATTATGTTTTATGAAAATCAAACAACATATATAGTGCAAAAGCTTCAATATATTACATAATATTTAGATGTATCCCAATAAAAAAATAGGGTTCTGTTATCTAATAAATGCTTATATAAATATATTTCTCAAGAATTATACATAAAAATATATGACACTAAAAGTAATCTCCCAAAACTGGTATCTTTTATTTAGTGGTAATATTAATATGTTTTCACAATTACGTGAGATCACATCCCTCATGATCAAAAAGTTTAATAGACTTTGGAGACTAGTTACAGAACTGATTCTTACATTAAATTTCAAAAAATGAAATATAAAATAATAATGTAGTGATAAAATTCTTATTTATTCTACTATAATCATGACATTATTCATTGATTCTTTTTTCAATCCTAGGCAATAGAATACATAATAAAGGGTTTTCTCAGATTCCCAAAAATGGAAAACATTAAAAATAGGATTTTCTAAAAAATTGATGAATAAACTGAAGTGGTGAACAATATTAAGATATTTCATATCTATAATACCATAAAATGTGGATATATCCATGAATTACATAATAATAATAATAATAATAATAATAATAATAATAATATATAACAACAACATTTTCATAACGATAAAAATCATATTCCCAACATCATAATCCTTACATCAAGGCCTTATGCTAATTTATCATAATTAATTGGGTAGGGATACACCAAATATCAAGTATAGTTTATCTAATAAATCCTAATGATGAATCAAATGTAAATAGAAATCCCCACTAATAATTTATTAAGCCCAACTCATTCATAATATGAAATAAATTACTAACAGTCCATCACATACAATACATTAACATTGATATTGAAAATTATAATAATAATTATATTAACATTCCATAAAAAATTAAATAGAACAACGTATTCATGAACTATATAAATAAATTAATATAATAATTCCATTATATTATATCCCTATTTATGAATTATAATCAATAAAAGACACACACATAAGTGAAAGTTTTATTGTACAATGAAATTAGAAATTAACTATGAGAGTACATTATATAAAATTTCCTTTCAAATAATTTTAAAATTAATAATTTATAGAATATGAAAAAAATAAATTTCATTATATATATATTTTTAATAATTTAAAGTATGCTTCAATAAAACAAAAAGCAATTATAATATTAAAATTCATTTATTTTTTCAAAATTAAATCATGATTCTTTTGACACTTATGGTAAAATGTACAAATTACCTCATAAAAAATGAGAACATTAATATTAGAAATTTTTAATGAAATTAAATCATATTTAAGAATTGATTTAATAAATAACTGTAGAATAATAAATAATATTCTTAAAAATAATTTAATAACAAGGTAATGGAAGAGAATAGATTCTTGAATAAAGAGAAAAATAATTTTTATTTCATGAAACCATTATTTTAATATTTTATATACATAAAGAGAGAGAAATGAAAGGAATAAATGTAAACATTAAAACACGCATTAAATGAAAATATATTGGTTTTTAATATATGATTTTCAGGAATTTCTCTAAAAAAATTCAATATAAACAATCCAAAATAAGGATTAGATTTTGAAATATGAATTTCATTCATTTGTAGCTATTTGATAAACACTCCCATGGAAGAAATAAATTAATAGGATACATTCAATACCATGAATTTTTATTAAATAATGATAGAAAATATAAAAGGGGAATTATATTTACTATATGAAAGAAACATGTTCTGAATATCGTAGACTCAAATGTGATATTAGAAACCCTTACCTCATCTTTGATATCTATCCTAATAACATTTAACATTATGTATAATATATTTAAATTTATTATACCTCTTTAAATAAAAATATTAATATTTTTAATAACATATATGGCTTACTTATAATATCTTATCACCTCTTAACTAATACTTAAAATCCCTCACTCTTGTGATAACTGCTGTAATTTTCATTCAGGGTTTTCTTCAGTAGTTTTGAATACATAGTGATAAATGTGGTTCAATCATCTATAGAATAATAATCGTGAAATAAGTATCATATTTAGTCATAATATAAATGTATATAACTTTTTATTTATAATGGTGATGAAAAATGAATATATAAATTAGTACACACAAAAGTGATGTTTCCCCTTTTTGATGGATAAAACAAAAGAAATTTATGTAATAATGTAAATATTTATAATCATTATTATATCATAAATATCATATATATATATATATACATTAAATTTTTAATTATTTACATCATTGTAAAGTGAAAATGAAATGTAATTTTCATCGGTTCATGGAAGTGCTAGTCCATCAAATACATAGGCCATATTATAATTTTACATGGAATGTGAATGTAAGATGATACATATGATATTGTAATTCCAAAAGAATATAAAAAAATTAATATTATATATAATTATTTAATCCATCGTAATAACCAACCATTAAATATGGTTATGGAAAATGAATCATATCGTTATATGGAAGCGGTAGTCCATACATTAGGATAAGTGATACTCTAATTTCCCATTATATGGAGAGATTTTAAAAAATAATTTTCCAATAATCACAATAACATCTCATTAAACTGATGATACTATAGTAATTAAGTTAATATTTATAAAATATATCAATAGGATGTATAATAAACAATCATTAAAAGAGTAGGGTAATATAAATACCACTTCTTTGAGAGATCTAATTTGGCTTACCATTTTTTCCATTATAGGATAGACTTTGTAGAAGAAAAGAATCTCAATGGAAATGAAATGTAAGATATAAAGGTATTAGGGAATGTCTTGGTGGATATATAGAGAACCAACATTATGACTAAAGGATAAAATGATATTCCCAATTATTTTTGAAGTAAGGGACTCACTTGGAATTATTTGAATAATTTAAATATATTATATATCATATTCATTTCCAATGGAAGATTGTGAACTTAATTTAGATATTCTTAAATTATAATTTTCAAATACCTTTATCTAATACAATTTATAGAATTTTATATTACATTATAAAAAATGTCTATTTTGTGAACCCCATTGTTGTCCCATTTTACCATGGTAACAAATTCTTATCCTTTAAAGGATGTAAATTAACATCTAGGATTACATGTTAATTGAACGTAATGCATATATAAAATTTAAAACAACTGGTCATCTCACTTTTACAATTTAAATATATTTTTTTCATATTGATTTAATAAAATGTATTTCAATATAAAATAACAATATTTCTTTTGGGATTATATGTGATTTTCAATTCAAAAATATTTAGACAAAAATTGAATAACAAAAATATGAGTTTAAAAAAATATAATATATAATTACTTATATAATTATTGTTATACCACAATTGGAGAAATGAATATGAATTTTATCATTTTTAAAATCATTTAAATTTATTTTCATACTACATGGATTTGAATTGTATCAATATTTCATATGAGATTAATATAATTATATAATAAATCCATATCATAGAATAGATTATTAATTTAATCTTATAACTCACCCAATTGGATGAATAAAAGTGTTAGAGTAATTTTTAGGCCTTATATAATTGTTTAAACCTTGTGTTGTTGGATTTAACCTTATCGAGGGGAAACATATTTACCATGGTTACTATTCAGTATAAGTAAAAATTAAAGAAAAGTATTTACAAAATTTTAAACTCCTAAAACAAAATATCTTATTTTTTTATATTAAACATCTATAAGTGTATAATATAATTTTAATATAAATTTATAAGATTATAAAATGATTAGTTTCTAGAATATTATCTTTTTAAGAATAAAATTGGACTTATACAAAATCTAATAGATTGTGAATTCAGATGAAAATATTTAGAGTATATTTTATAAAATGTATATAAAATTACATTCAATACAACTAAAATTTAATATAGTATATTTAAATAAAATGTGTATTTGAAATGAAACGATTGGTTGAAAAATATCCATATTCATTATTATTCAGTAAAAAATATCTGAAAAACACCATAAATTAGCCCAATGTAAATATTTTAATGAGTATTTAAAAAAATATACCCATTCTAAAATATAAAATGTTATATATATTTATAAATTTATTATATATACTGGGTAAAAATTCAATAAAACCAGTTTTTTATGAAATCATATTTTTGTAGCATTAAAGTACTGTACTGAAAATTGAGTACATATTTTTTTTAAATCTACAAATATATTTTTTTAAATGATATATATATATATATATTTATAATATGGTCATTAATATTCCTTCCACTAATTTAACAGATGGGATATAATTTTCATCTTTAAATAAAAATATTATTATAGTATATTGCAGTTCTTTTAAATTTTCTTGTTTCTTGTTAAGAATGGTACGAAGGATAATTTTTTATAAACTATATTTTATGGTTGGTTCAGGTTCATCATGCTCCCCTACACAATGTTTATCCTTTAACTTTCATGAACTCTCCATTCATGTGCTGACCCATAGAAGATTTCTTCAACGATTCCTAAATAGGATGCCTTTATGCTTGTAAGTTTTATTTAATAGTTAGATGATTGAGTAGTTTCATTAATAACTATATTTAGGGGTAATTATATATTGAGTATTGTAAGAAACTATTATAATTATTATGAAATCAAAACACTCTTATGGATCACATCTAGTCACTAATACATAATCGAACTCATTTTTTTACAATGCACCTTCATATCCTCATTGATAAAATCTAAAAAAAATATATTTTTAGAACTTTAATACCCAACCATTTTTTTCTAAATACCGAGTTCAAGTTCACCAAATTGGGATTAATCTATTTTTTTATTATTAATAATTACTCTAATGGGAATATATGGTTTATCCACTCAAGTCATCATTATAGTTCTTCAAGGGTACACAAAATAGATTCTTATTCACAATTACCCATTCCATATAACATCATGATCAAATTTTAATAGAGGGAATACACTACAAGTTTTTCTATGAAAATATACCTTAGTTAGTCAAATATTAGTATATATGGGAAAACCAATTGTAGAAGACATGGGAGATTTAACTATGGTGATCAATTTTATTCATAAATATTAATATATGTGATACTAACTAATTTATGATTTATGATTCTATTTTAAGATTATTTTTCATGAAATATTTATTCATTCACATATCTCAACAAATACAACAAAAAAATATGGAAGATAAAAAAACTCTCAATATTCGTAATTTTGTATCTATTGTACCTCCCCATTCATAAATTTGATTATTAATATAAACAATTCACATGCAAGTTTGATTTCTATACCTCATATAAAAGATTTATAATTTTTTAAATAACATATATATCCACACTAATGTGATAATTTTAAAGCTTCTCTTCTCCTTTACTCCTCCTCAAGGGATGAACATAAGGCATCTTAAACAAGTAGTTGTAATAAAACATGATTAAAATGTTATTTATTAAATTGTTTATATAACTCTTATCATTCCTGTAACAGCCCAAGATTTTATGAGATATATTCAATTTACTTTCTTTTATTTATTCTATTATACACTACACCAATATTAGCGTGTACTACACGCAACACCATATTAGCTTGCAGTATACGCAACACTATTCTTGGCTCGTGTTACACACAATTTCAAGTCTGTTTTGTAGAAATTATTCTACACAACATTAAGTATATATTTTGATTAATTTATAAATAAAATATGTTTTGATTATGTTATACACAACACCAAATGGAGCTTTCACTACACGCATCCCTGACTAGGCTTGCATTACACGCAGTCGTGACATTCCTCGATAGCATGTGTATTACACAATACCAGGTTTCACTAAACAACGATATATTATTATAATATTATTATGAACTAGCCATTATGAATAGTATTAACTACATTTTTAATTATATAAAATTATTATTCATCTTACACATTTTCTAGAACATGGTATGTGAACAAAATAAATTTTCCGAGTAAAATAAGTATTTTTTGAAAAATGCAGTTTTGCCGCCTTTTGATGGCGCACCCACTTTAAATCTAGTTTTTGACATTTTTATAAGTTAAAATTGAAAAATAAAATTCATATTTGGAATCAGGATATAAAATTTTACTTTTGATAAAATTTTCATATTATTCTGATAACTTTCATATTTTAATGAATAGTAAAAACACGCTATATTTTAATTAAAAAAAACTTTTTTCATCATAATAACTCATATGGTTAAATTATAATATTGAATGGTTTTAAAGTATAAATAGAATATATTTTTACCATTTAATATAATTTATTTAATTAGTAATGATTTTACATTGAATTCATAGGTAAAATCATTTCAATCTTTTGCAATGTCTTAACTTTTAAAACATGTTTTCTTAACAACAAGATTAATTTTAAATTAATTTCTGCAACTTCTGTGATTTTAATTTGGAAAAATGGATTCCATATTTAGAATCTGAAGGTCCAAATTATGTTAATATGATACTTTTTATTTTTGGGCACTTTGAATAGTAACTACGATAAATTTTATTTACCATAGTTTAAGGTAAATCAGGTAATTAAGGGTAAATATAATATTATAAAATTAACCTAACACTTGTATTAATATAATTGGATGATTATATTTTTTCCTAAGTCATATTTGGGTCAAAATGGAATCTATTGGAACCCACATTGATGTGATTAAGACCTTTAATTAATTTTATTTTTAAGAAAGTAAAATATGTCTCACTCAAACTTTAATAAGTAAAATATTTTTAATAAAAGGACGTACAGAATAAAAATTTGATTGTAAATAATCATTTGAAAGCAAATTTTTTTATTATTTTTTATGGTAATTTAATTGATATTTTTAATAAATATTTAATTACTTTAATAGCATATACATTAATGATTAAGAAATTATTTACTTACTGAAAAATCCATAAAATAGTTTTTATTAAAGTAATAATACCCATAAAAAGGCCCAAACACTTGACCGAAACATACTGGTAGAGTATAGATATACCATAACCATACAAGGGTTGACTTGGGGACCAATTGGAGTTGTATAAAAGAGATTAGGGCATTTATATTATTTTATTTTAAATGATGTAAAAGTTGTCATTTTCATAAGTTAATAAATAAAACACTATATCTGTTGTTATTTTAAGAAGATAAATTCTAGTAAAAGTATTATTATGAAATATAATATATTTATCTTCATCATTTTGGTTTCTTATTAATTTTTATGCAACAAATAAGTATATTAAATAATTATAAAAAAATGTTGTAGTAATTATTTCATTAAGATAAATATCGAACAAATGGTTTTAAAATTATTAAACTAAATATTATATGAACTAATTAATGTTCTACAAAACATTTATAGATGCATTTGATGTGATAGGATTATATTTAAAAAAAATTGAATATATCCTCTATGTGGAATTTATTTAAATTCAAATAAATGAATTGTGTCAAAATTGACAATATTGTTGTTTTATAAAGATAACATATTATAAAAATGTTTAAAAATAAAAAAAAAAATATTTAAAAATTATAAATTGAAATTTATATGGTCTAAAATTTCATAAATTATACAATTATGGAAAATTCACAAAACAAAAGTAATTATTTATTACAATTTAAAATTTATAATATTATTACCACAAAAAAGTAAATAGATTAAATAAGGAAAAATCAAGTTGATAACGTCTAAAATAAATTTACAACATGTCTAAATTTTATTTTTTGATGATATTACTACCCTATATCATCTAATATTTTTATTTGATTAATTTTTTATGTTTTTATGTGGGGTATGAATTTATATTAAATTAATATTTTTGAGGTTTCCAAAGGTGCCCCTCTCCTCCCTTATAAAAGGGCACCTCCCCCCTCTCCTCTTCACAAATATTTGCGCCTTAATGCTCAGAGAAACCCTGCCCATTTCACTTCTACACTTCCATATAAACCTACTAGAGGTCCTGGTCTTCTTCAAAGACCAACTTTAGTGCCCTAAGAGAAGGTTAAGAGAAGGCACATCGAAGAAGAAGTAATCTCTTCTAACAATTCTTTCAAGTTTATTTATTCTTCTACTTACTCTTCTTTAGTTGTTTCATTATATAAGTAATAAAAAAATTATATCTAATATACTGATATGTTATTATAAATATTATACAAACCCATTTCACCTTCTATCCATCCTACGGAAAATGAAATCACCGCGCGTGCATACGTACGGAATACCGTCTCCATGTCATGGTGTAATCTGTTTTTCCACCACCACATTACATGGATGTGTATAATGGTGTAAAGAATAACTATATATGGTTATTATAATATCATACTGATTATTAGATATTATATCATCCACTCCAATTCCATTCAAAAAATATGGGAACGATATCACCGCTCGTGCGTACGTACGGATTACCGTCTCCATGACGTGAGGAGATTCATTCTTCATGTTCACCATTCAAGAATTATTATAAAGTATATATAATAAGTAATAATTAAATATAACCATTATAATGATACTGGATTTATGTAAATATATGTATCATTTACTTAATTCCATTGAATTCAATAAGGAAATGAATACATCGTTCATGCATACGAATGGCCTACCTTCTCCATGAACGATGTATTTCATTCCATTTGTCGATCTATAATATATATTTATATGATTAATATATTATAAATATATATATATATATATTATTTTAAATTTTAGAATTAATTAAATCATGTTATAAGTAATAATATCAATAACAACAAGTCTAAACATGTACGCCAAATGAAACGATTTTACCCAAAATGTAGCTTTAACATGGAATTGACAAAATAACGGGTAATATGAAGACATAAGTGATTCATATATGATATCATAAATATTACTATAAATCTATTAAAAGTTAAAAATATTTTTAAACCCACTATATAGGAGTCTTGGACACATATAGTAGAAATTGGACATAAGGTAAGGGATAATTTTGCGAATCTCATTTTTATCCAATATTTCTTATACGTAAGTATTTACTGGGGTTTTTGTTATCATCAATGTCCATGTTTTCTAAAAAAAATTCATGTATTTTTAAAGTCCTGTTTACCCATTTTTTTACTTTTATCACATGTTATGGAAGGAATATTTCTTTTGTTTACCATACAAGGAACTTTTTGGATTTTCTGGCAAAAGTATGAGGATAATATTTTTTTAACTTATACGGCATGAACATATTTTTTACAGTTTCATAACGCCTAAATTTCAGGAAGATTCCTCTACAAGATTTCATGATTATTTTTAAAAAGAATCCTTTTATTTTAAAATTTAATGGCATTTTTTGAAAAGAAAATGATTTTGAAGAAGAAAGAATATTTTCCACAAGAATTCATTTCAAGTGTTTTGTCAAAACTATTTTCCGTCTAAGATGAAATTATATAGTATTATTATGTTTCAAGTATGATGCCTCTATTATTTACATGGTTTGATTATTATTATGCTGAAATGATATCCATTTTTTTTATATGGATTACATTTAGATGGGATGATATTTATGAAACCCATTTTATTCTTTGGGTTATGATGAATGATTTATGTTTATTTTGTGGAAAAAGTATGAATGATTTCATTATGAGATGGGTGGGACCTATTTCTCATGCCAATGGATTGAGTAATTATTTATATCTCATTGTATAGACATGGATGGAACAACAAGTAAACCTGGTTCAGTAAGGGAATTTTTCCACTATGATGGTCTTGGCATCAATGTCATGGCTACTATGGAAATAATAACATGTGATTAATGGTTTCAACAATTACATGTTTTATTCCCCTGCTATTTTATCGTGGTTAATGTTCCTTTATGATCTATGCCTTATTAACTACCATGATTTATGTCATTACTCATGATTTTGTTGTTTTATGTTCATGTTCTTACATTCAAATGTTCAGGGATTGTTGTATGTTCTCCATGTTTACCCTTAATGAGCATTCGAGCTCAACCTTTTTAGGTTTTCATTTCCCCAGGATATAAAGAAAGGTTATAGGTAAGAAAACCAAATTGTAATATCATTCTGAGAGATGTTGAAGATCTTTCACCATGATTAGAAGATTATGTTCTGAGTTTCCAAATACACTAAACTAATACGGTCTTTGGGCGTCTTTTTTTGTCATGTATTAAGTATTCCACAAAAGTAATGTAATTTCTATGTACTTCAAGCTTTGGGTCTCTAAAATTCTCAATCAATTACATGTATGTTCATACAAAATGATAAAAATTAGGGAATAAAGACAAGACTGATAGTTCCTCATAAGTAACTGTTGGGCTGAGATATTCCCCTCAACCAAGTCGTTGAACTCCATTATATAACATTATTTGATTGTTTTTTATGTATCTTTTATTATGATAATATAAAACTAGTTACATTCTTATATTCATTACTTGAATAGTATATTTATGTAATATTTTCTACCCTACAATAGGAATCATGAAAAATTTAGTACATAATAAGGGGATAAAATTTCCTGTTGGATACTAATGGAATGGAAGGATTATTATATAACCCTTAAATCCATTTCATCTCTCACACGAATTTGGTTGAATATTTATGTGATAAAATTTATAAAGTCACTTTTTCATTTTTGTCTTATCAAGTGGATCCACCTTTTTCGTTATTCTGTTGGAATACATTTTTCATTATTCTTTTACTTATCTATCATTAATTTGGTTGGAAAAAATGTTGGTCGTTATTTCATTACATGACTGGTTTCATTTTATTTTTTACATAACTTATTTCTACTCTCAATAAAGGAATAAATTTATTCTATTATGTATTAAATTTATATATTTTTAAAAAAATAGGTTCTTATAATGATATCCTAGTTATGATCACAAAAGCATGGTGACCATCTTGATCATATATACAACACAACTCTTCTAGATGTCCATATTTGTTTCATATTGATATATTTATAATACTTTAACTCACCACATTCTTTTTCTATTATTTTATCCTCATTTTATCACTTTAACCAAAAATGGTTTTTTACTATTCCATATAAATGAAATGTTTCTACAGTAAGCTAATGATATTTCCATTCCATAAATAACAGTAGCATGATATTTTTAATGTTGATCTTCTATATTGATGATGAATGTTTCTACAATATTCTAATTCTTGTCCTTATGAAAAGTGATCATCATTTTACCATAGGGAAATTATTAGTTAAAAAAATTCATCTCTCCTATAATGGTAGATGTTGTATTATAAATTTTATTATTCATATAATTTGAATTAGTCATATTTGTTAACATAAATTTTAATAAATAAATAATTTGTATTTATAATGTAAAAAAATTAGAATTCATAACTGAATCCTTCTTCCCAAAATAATGAAATGATTCAACATTAACCTTATAAAGATTTTTCAAGTTCTATTTGTTATTATTAAAATCACTTTGAGCTACAATAAAAATAAATGCAGTACTAAAAAATCTCTATTCCTTTAAAAATAGTTTTAATTAAATATCATATACCTTATTTTACTACTACAATACTCACTGAATGTATTATATAATATAATTAAGTTAACCATTTTTCATGATCAGCAATTCGTTTTCATCATAAATATTATTCTCTACAATAATTTGATTTAAGGATTCCTATTTGAGGTGTTTATTTTTCTGAATATATGATTCTAACTCATATTTCAATATATATTCATGTGAATCCCTTTCTTATGCATTATCATTATGAGAGGTTTAAAAAATATATTAAAATGAGAATAAAATTTGACATTATCATTAGATTGACTAATTAATTCATCTCGTTTCTTCATGGTCATTAAAATATGTCACTTCCTTCTGGAATATTATTTATTCCTTTAACACCATTTTAATTTTTTAGGTTTCTCATATTTCACATTTGATTCATATTCTAAATACAACTTGTTTGGAAAATTATTTTCATTATGATTAAAAATTTTCAATTATAAAATAATTATGGAATCTTTTACTTTACATTACATTTTTTGTGCATAAATATATTTTTTTAATGAGAAAAAAATCTTATGATATATTAATTATCTTCCTCATAATTAAATTCTTTCGATTGTGTAATTTCATTGTTATTAGAATTTCTCTTCTTCATGGCCTCAAAATTAATATTAAATTTTTCAATTCCTCTTGAAATTTAGAACATTTCCCATTTTATTATAAATTATAATCTTATGATTTCTATTTCATTAATGGAACACTATATTTTTTGAGATATAATATTTATATAAAATTAATTTAGAATGATTCTAATTAGATATTTATTCACAATAGAATCATCCAAATTCTGAAAAAATATTGAATATTTATTTATATTTGAGGCACTTATATGAAATAGTTAGACTTGTTGCATAATATTCAATTTTAATATATTCAATTCTTATCATATATAATATAAAATTTTAATATATGATTTTAATATTTCATTTATATCTACTCATTAATTTATCCAAAATATATCCTTTGTATTTATAATCCACAGAACATATGTTTACACAATTTTGAAAGGAAAAATAAATTTTCAATTTTGATAATTTTAATCCACATATGTATTTTTAATATCATAATGAGTCATTGTAGAATATTTAATAAAAAGTTTAAAACCAATTTTTTCTATATTTTTTACTTATATGGAATGAGATATAAGGTTTGGAAGCCTCTTATTCCCCTATATTTGGTAATTAGATATATTAAATGTAGAGAATCTTATGATATTCACATAATTTAAATTCTCTAAACTGAAAAATAACATTGATCATTATAGGAGACCTATATTACAATTCATTTAAATAGTGCTATATCAAGGGGTTATCTAACCCTAGATTATGATATTGTAGGGTTTTTAATGTTTTCAAGTAATGTTTGGAAGAGTTTGGGAAGGTTTTCAGAATTTTTGAATGTTTTTTAAATGGCACATTGTATGAGAATGTTTAGGGAAAACCATACAGAATCCTCAGGTAACTGAATATCATGACACAGTGGGACCTCAAACAGTTTTCACAAGTGTTTTCTAAATATGTGTGGTGGATGTGTGATTTACCCTATGAGGAAGTAGCATGGAAACGGTTAGAACACAGTTTTCCCTACCATGTGAGAAAACCATGTGCAATAATAAAACTATGGTTTTTAAAATCCAATTTTGGATAGTATTGTCTATAAACCCTCCATTATTCCTCCCAATCGAGACTTGCTTTGTATTTTTTGTTCTCACATGTTATAGGAGCTCTTACACTTATTCACAAAGTGATTATATGGGTTTTCATGGTGTGATGAAGCTTATTCTCTTTCTGTCAGTCTCCACTCTTGGCTATCTCTTTCTTTTCATTAGATCTAGCTCTCCCTCTCCACTAGTTTTCTAGATATAAACCCTTTTCATTTAGATATTGGGTTTCTGTACCTAAAGTAGTATGATTTGGGCTTCTTGAGGATAATTAAGGGGGCATAAATCTGTTTCATGGAGTTTTCACCGGAATTCGGTGTGAGGTTATGTGGTGGGTTGATTTCACCAGAACCCTAAGGTATATGTATTCTCTAAAAATCCTTTTTGAACAAAATAGAATTATATTTTTCAATAAATTGGGTTTTATTGAAATAAATTCTAATTATGAGGTGTGAAGGTTTTTGGAAATTCATTTTTTGATGATTTTTTTGATGTTGGTGAAAATTGGATATTGCAGTGATATGTTCATGTTGGTGGATTTTAAAATGAATATTTTAAAATTGGTTGCAAGGGTGGATTTATTAAAAGATTTTTTGAAAAAAAATCAATAAAGATGGTTTGTTTTATTGATGGTAATGTGTCATGGATAATGTCCTAAGGGATTTTTTGGTTTGCAAATGGTTTTTTGCATCATGTTGTGGCATTGGGGTGTTATATGCATGATGTTGGTTAAGTGTTTGTGCACATGATTGACATGTATGTGAAGTGGGTAAAAAATCACACTATAAATTTAGGATAGATATTGGAATTAAGAGTCAATATCAAGGACAAGAGGTCAAGATGTACCACTAAATTTGTAAAGTAACAAACAGTCTTGAACGAGAAGTTCCACCATGATTGTTACACCAGGTTGTGTGTGTGAAACTTCACAGTTATGTTTTGGCCATGCTTTTGGCGATGCAATATGAAATTATTGAGCTAGTTTCTGAATGATAAATGGGTTACGGATTTTTTGTTTTATTTCACATGTGTTGTATGTATTTGGGAGGAACCTTCATGGTAAGGGTGTGTTTGTCTTGTTTCCAATATTTTCACTATTTTATGATTTATATAAACTATTTTATATTAATTTTCTCATAGTCTTTTCATAGTTTTTTGTGTAGGGATATAATTTAGGAAAACCTAATGAGTATTTTCACTCACCCCCATCTTTGGAATGTTTGTTCTTTTGATGATGTAGTTTTCTAGGACATGCGTAATGGAAAATAATCTCATTTTGCTAGCAGTTCATCGTAAAACATCGATGTATTTTTGGTTCTTGGAGCATCAAGATTGGCATGGAGATATGGAATAATGTCATAGATTCCTAGTTTTTTTGTTTTATATTGTTCATCATAGTACTATGATTATGTATTTTGTGGATTATTTTTATTAGTATTTGGTTTTTTGAGTTTTAATATTTCATGGAATGCATATTGTAGTTTGGTTGGTTATGACTCGATTGGTTTCTTTCTTTCCTTCTAAAATAAAATATTTCCCAAATTATTCCTCAAGCCCTCTTCATTTATTTCCAGCAATTGGCTCCTTAGAAATGTCCCCTAATTATATGTAACACCTCACCAGATACTCAATACAATGAGGAAGGGCTGCGATGTTACATGTGGTATTATTTTGATCGGTCCATGACATTCAAGTTTGTTGGTATTTACATCAATTGTTGGACTCGGTGATAGAATTCATTCTTGTTCTGTTCCTTGAGTTGGGATTGTAGTATGGTATAGGATTGTAGAACCATGAAATGTATTGAATAATAGTATGTAGCCAACCCTTTAATGTTGAAATAAATGTTACAAGAGATTTGGGTACATAAGTGTTTTGTAGAAATAAATAGGCACTGAAAATATCATTGTTGTGGGGGTAGCTAATTAGGTGAGCATGACATGAATGGTAGAAATGACATCGCATTAGGATACATATTTCATTGGGTATAATGATTTATATTGTGTTATGATTAATTTTATTTTTTAATAATATGCATATTATTTTCCAATGTGTGGATTTGAAATTCACACAGTTGTGGTATTTTGATAATAGGTCGATTTTCAAAAAAAATTTGATTTTTCAAAAATAGTTTAAATATGGTAAATGTGAAATTTTTGAAATCCTTATTGTGGTCATTGAAAAATACTTGAATTTAAAATCTTAAACCTTTTCTTTTTATTGTAGTGAGGCTTATAGTTGTTTTCAATTGATATAAATGTAACTATGTAGGCATCGTAGAAACCAATTAGAGGAGGCTGCTGAAAATGTGGTTTCATATAAGCCTCAGTTGAACTAGAAGCTAGTGAATAGTATAGTTATGTGTTCCAAGCTATGTAATGTGATAATAAATTATATTAGCAAAAGCATGTGGATATTGTGGTTTAGTTTCAGAAGATGAATCAAGCCACCTTCAGTAGTGATTTGGAGCCGAAAAGAAAAAAATCATTTTTGAATATAATGAATAGAATATTTTAATTGTTTGGAATGCATGTAAAGATGAATGTGAAGTTAGACACATATATATAGGATGATCATTCCCTTCTATAGTGGGAGTTGGCAGTCTAAGCCAGAACAGACCAAGGCATGTCATGGGAGGGGTTTGAGGAATTGTTTAATACGTAATTCTTCTCTAATACGTTCAGAATTCAGTGCAAAACAAATTTATTTATAATGAATCATGAGAAAATATCAGTAATGGAATATACTACTATGTTCATAAACATAGTGCATTTTTAACTAGAGGTGGAAGTTAGTACATCATTAAAGGCACGTATATTTGAAGTTGGGATGAGGTAAGAAATTTATTCTAAAATATAAGTGCTATGTATTAGTGAATACATGGAAATGGGGAATATAGAAATAGTGGAAGAAAGAGATATTTTTGGGAGCTATAGGCAGGGCAAGCATGTTTGTACACACATGAAATACTAGGAACTCAAACGCTATATTCAAGAAGAAGAGGGAAAAATATTTCAGGGTAGTATTATGTCTTAGAATTCGATGGTGGGATCAGTGAATCTACCTCTGAAGACACACATCATGACTGTATTTTTCTCGTGTTGTTCTATGGGCCACATTAAGTGGGATTTTATAGAAAAAACTCGAGCATGTTATAACTATAAGAAGATGGGGAATATTCAGTGGTATTATCGTAATGCTCCGATTTTGGCTATTCGTGATACCCCTCATGGGTCTCAGGTATCATATGACTTGATGGGATGGGGGAAACAACATTCCCCTCATCTATAGAGAAGGGTTGGTCATGGTGATTCTTGGAATACCATAAATTCTCAATAGGAAAATAAAGAGCATAGTGTAGGATTCAGGTAGTTTTTTGGAGCTGAGTAGTTTGTGATGGGTGATCAATTGGGACCAACCACAGTGCAAGGTAAAATTATTTTAAATTATACCCTAATGCAAGTGTTTTTTTATTCTAATTATTGTCATCCAGTCATTTCTTATTATATCATTGAGTTTGTGGGATTAAAAAAGGAATTTTATCATTTAGTTTTGAAACATCAAACTCTTGTGGGATAAAGAGAGTATTGAGCCTTCTTTAGTAGACCATTTTGTATTGTTGTCGATGGGGTTGAGTTGATGTGGGGTTTATCAGTGCATCAGATGGATGTGTACGATGTATTCCAAGGAAAGGATTTGTTGATGATGTTGAATGCCCACATCGACTATCATGAGAATTTATTTTGTTTTATGGAAGATGATGGTCTCGAGAATCTCTTTAGAGGATAGAAGAATGAATATTTGGGTGAAACATGGTTGTTAGCACTAAAAGTTTTCAGAATATCATATCAGTTAGTGACGTTATCATTAGAATCAAGGGAAGGTGATGATGACATGATGTTTCTAAAAGTTATTGATTATTTTCTAGATGTCTTTCCCAAATATTTTGTAGGGTCTCCATATATGAGAGAAGTGGAGTCTATGATGGATCACCTTATGGGGACTATTCATATCTCACATCTGTCTTAACAAATGGCACAATGAGAATAGAGATAATTGAATGTGAAGTTGGGGGAGATAAAAAACAAAGGCTTCATCTGGCCTATCACGACCCTATGGGGACTGATAGTTTTTTGTTAAGAATAAGGACTAAACTATTTAGATATGTGTTGTTTATGATAATTTTACTCAAGAAATGATCAATAGTCGATATCCACATAAAAAAAATTTATGATTTTTGAATCAGTTGAGGGGAGCTCAATAGTTCATCAAGATTGACTTGTGGTCAGGATATCACCATTTGCGCATTCGGAAGGAATATATTCTTGGAAACAACCATCATTAGTAGATGCGACCATTATGAATATATTATTATTCTTATAGGAATGATTAATGTATAATTATTTTTAATGGCATTAATGAATCATATATTTCAATGATATATAGTTTCATTCATGGTTGTATTCATTGATGATATATTATTATATTCCTGGATATGGTTGTAGAATTATCATCACTTGGAGATATTTCATGGGATATTGAGATATTATCTGTTGAATGAAAACTTTTCATAGTGTTATTTTTTGATAAAATAGGATTAATTTATTTGAAATGTTATTTCTTGGAAGAGTGTTTCATTTGAACCAAAAAAGATAGAGGTTGTTGATTCATGGAAACTACCAAATGTTTTTTCAGAATGTAGATCTTCTTAGGTGGAGTTAAATATCCTCAAAATTTTGTTCATTATTTCTCATGGTTGGCCTCAACAATGACTCCTTTTACACTGTTGAATGCACCATTACAATTGAATGAATAGTTTCACAAATCATTTGATGATCTTAAAGGTCATCATATATCATCACCAATCATTGTTTTTCTAGAACGAGGGAAAGTGTATGTGGTGTATTATAACTCATCAGGATCATGGTTGTGATGGGTTATCCTGAAAAGGAATCACATGGTTTGATATGGCTCATAGGTGTAGAGGGTTCATGAGAACAATATCCCAACACATGATCTATAGTTGGCAGTAGTGGTTCATGATTTGAAAATGTGGTTTTATTATGTATTTGGTGAGAAATTCATCGTGTTTACCAATTATAAGAGTTTGAAGCATATTTTATCACAAAGATATTTGAACATTAGGTAAAAGAAAAGGATATATTTTCTTCATATGTTTGATTTTGACTTCATGTATACATTAGGAAAAGGAAATTTTGTAGAATATACATTAATTAAGATGACGTATGCTCTGGTGGTGAAATAGGGATCAGAATAGTGGTAGTTGATGTCAGTCCTAGCTATGATATAGATGGAATGTGAGGAACATGGAGATAGAGTGGTTTTATTTTTGTTCTCATTACTTCTTGATTTTGTTGGGTTGGTTAAGGAGATATAGTCATCTGATTCTAAGTATATGGAGATAATGTAGAAACTCAATGGTGGGGAGACCATTGAGGGTGAGGGACTGAATGAGAATTCATGTTTTTATTTTTGGAATCAGATTATTGTACTAGTGACTTTTCATGATTAAATTATTATATCTTTTTATCATTCCAGATGGGTTTTCCATTCTAGAATATTGAAAATAAATAAGGTTTTTAAATCCCAATTTTGAAGAGAAGATATGAAAAAAAGATGGCAGAGTTTTTTTTTCTTCAGATTCTTGGCTTGACAACATGTTATGGTAGAGCATCAGGTCAAGTAGTTATGTTTAAATATTTATGTATCCTTGTGTGGTAGTTGGAACAGATAGTGATATATTCTGAAACACGCCTTCATAGAACGGTTAGGAAACATGATGTTATATGGGTTATAGTGGATCCTCTCAAAAATTCCTCACATTCCATCCATATACGTGAATCTCATAAAGTGGAGTAACAGTCCGAAATCTATATCTGGGAAGTTTTAAAAAGGCATGGTGTTCCACATTTTTTTCTCAAATAGAGATCTTATGTTCACCTCTCATTTTCAGAAATCCTTGCAATAAGCCCTTGGGACTTAGTTGATGATGAGTGCATCGTAACATCCTCAAATAGATGGGAAATCCATGAGAATGATAAAACATTATAATATATATTACAAGCGTTTGTGATGGATTTTGTTGGATCATGGGAGGACCAATATCAATTGGTGGGGTTCCCATTAGTTAACAGTTATCAGGAGTCGATAGATATGGCTCTATTTGAATCATTGTATGGGAATCCATGTTATTCTCCACATTTTTTGGTGGAAACCGATGAAATTGTTTCAGTTGGGATGAGCCTTTTACAAGAGAGGTTGAAAAAAATTAGGTTGATCATGAAAATAATAGGGAAAATGTGTAGTCTTCTAAAATCATATGCAGACCATTGTCAGTGACCATTATCGTTCAAGGTGGGAAATAATGTGTTTTTGATAATCTCTCCTAGACTTAGACATAATCACTTTAGGATGTATTGAATGTTATCTCTATGGAATATTTATCATTTAGAGATATATGATTGAGTTAGAGTGGTGCAATATAGGTTTTATTTTCCACCATGGTTCGTCATAGTACACAATGTGCTCTATGTTTCTCAGTTGAAGTAGTATTAGTTGAATCATGACCAAAATATTTGATCGGATCAAGTTGAGATAGAGTTGGATTCCTCCTCGTTTCATGTGCCAGGGCATATTGTGAATAAGAATGATGAATTTATTCATGGTAAAATCATCAGTATATTTTGGTTTTAGTCGAAGCATGGTCAGATTCAATATGATACATGGGATAAGAAAAAGATATGGCCGAGTAATGGCCCGAGCTATTTTCACAATGTAATAGTTATATAATTTCTGGGGAAGAAACATCCAATGGTGAAGAGATTTTAGCACCCGTAGTGTGATTTATGTAGCCCTTATTTATGGATTTTTATGACTTTATAGTAGTTCGGTAATGTTTGGGAGAGTTTGGGAAGGGATTGGAAATGTATGGAAGCTTTTTAAAGGGTGCAAGATTTGAGCGCTATTTGGAGAGACCATGAAAAATCCCTAGGTTACTGTGAATCATGAGGCAGTGGTCCATCGCATGTTTTTCACATGGTTTGTCTAGAAATACGAGGAGGCCATGGAACATTACCTTCATGGTAGTTGCATGAACACCATTAGCACATCATTGCCCTAACCATATGAGATTACCATGCATGGCAATATAAATTGAGTTTTTGAATTAGATTTGGTTGAGAATTTCCATAAACACTCTATTCTTCCTCCCACTAGATCCACACTCATGTTTTATGGTTTTTAGGATTTATAGGATCTCTTCCACTCAATTTGGAATGGATTCAAATGGTTATCAATATCCACAGAAGGTGATTCTGTTCTGGTAAGTCTCAACTCTTGGTTCCCTCTTGGATTTCCTTAGATCTAGCTCTCCTCCTCTCCTGGATTTCTATATATATGTCTGTTTCATTTATATATATATTTTTTTTACTAAAGTTTTAATATTTTCACTTTTGGATTATATGGAAGAGGATCTAATGAGATCGTTGGAGTTTTCACCTGGATTCAGTGTGCAGTTATGTTGTGGGACTATTTCATCAAAACCCTAAGGTAGGTTGATTATATATCTACTCTATTTTGATAAAACAAGAACCCTTTTTATTTATAAATTTGTTTTTTCCTGAAATAAACTTTGATTATGATGTTATATGTTTGTTTAAAATTTATTTTGGTGTGATTTTTGGAATTTTGGATAAATGGGATATTGCAATGATGTTTTCTTATGGTTATATATTTAAAAAAAGATTTTAAATTCAGATTTATGGGTTGGTTTATGAACAGAATTTTTTAAAATAGTTTTCAATAAAAATGTATTTTTTATTGATGTAAATGTTGCATGGATAATTTCATAATTGGCTATTTGGTTTGGAATTGGTTGATTGAATCATATTGTGTCCTTGGTGTGTAATTTGACAGTTGTTGGTTAAGTGTTTGTGCATGTGATTGATGTGGATTTCTAGTAGACAGGAAATCTCAGAAAAAAAGGGGATGGATATTTGATGGTAGGGAAACCATCAAGTGTATATGGTTAGGAAGTACCACTAAATTTGGAAATAAAAAAAAGGTCATAGACAATATGTTAAACCATTATTATTAGACCATGTTCTGTGTGTGAAACATTCTAACTATTTCTTGATCATTCTTGTGGATTGTAATGATGAAAAAATTATTATAACGTGTGATGGAAAATGAATTATGGATTTTTTGTTGTCCTTTCCTTGTGTTGTAGTGATTTTGGAGATTTTTTTTGGTAAGGCTATGTTTAACTTGTTGGAAATCATTGTAATATTTAATGTTTTGTATAAAATATTTTATATAAATATGTTAATAGTTTTATCCGAGGGGTGTTTTTAGGGAATTAATTTGGGGAAAATTTATTATGTATTCTGACTCACCCCTCATTTTGGCACATTAGTACATTTGCTGATTTCATTTTCTAGGAAATAGATGGGGGTAAATAATCTCAATTTATTGAAGGTTCATAATGATGGTTGGATGGTTTTGGGGTGCTTAGAGCATGGAGATTGGCTGTTAGTTGTGGAATAGTTCCATGGTTTCATGGGTTTTGGGTTTTTACTATTCTGTATAGTACTAAGATTATGGATTCTTGTGGTTTGGTTGTATTGGTCTTTAGTTTATTGAGTTGTAAACATTGTTGGCATGCATTATGTTTATTGGTTTGTTCTGACACATTTGGTTGGTTACATTCATTTAAATAGAAAATTATTCCACACTTGTTCTTAAAGCCCTCAAGAATTAATTTTTAGGATTGGGAACATTTCCTTAGTCCATTTAGCATCTCACTGGCTTTCCAAGCTGATGTGGAAGGGGTGAGACATTACAATACCACATGTAGTGATCAGTCGTGCTTTGTTACTACACATTTTGTGGGTTGAGGAATTAGTTGTACAATTTTTTATGGTATATTTTTAAATAAACATATTTGAATGGTTAATATCAAGATCCCTTAAATTCTGATTTAACATTTCTTCTCCAAATGTATAGTAGAAATTGCAAATTCAAAACCGATAAGGATTTACAGTTTTTGGATATAAAAGTCTACATGTTACCTTGACATGATACTCCCACCCAATATAATATTTCCCAAAATATATAAAGATAGTCACACCAAGGATATTCATTTTTAAATTAACATAGGGTCCCAAAGTATTGTATAACCATTGTTTCCTTATAATTGACATCATCTCACCACCCTTTTAGAATTCGTGATATTAAATATTTACAATCTCTTTAATCACATAGTATCATTGACACATTTAATGTAGATCTCCATCGATTAACATACTAGATCATGTGATATGCAATTAGACCTGTACGAGCCTTTAAAACCAACAATTAATACATGGTCTACTATTTCTTTATTAGTATGATATATAGATCCTCAATTATGTGTCTCCTTGGTAACTATGAATACTTCGTCACATATGTCTGGTCAGATGCCAACTTTTTATCGGTATGTCGCTCTTTTTGTTTTGAATAAAATTCCATTCATTGGGTTTTTCATTTCCTTTAATCCTTGGAGGATCAGTCTTATTTCAATAAGGGGAGTGTCGATAACGAAAATTACCTACCAATTAGGGATTTATGTTTATTTTTATTATTGGAGTTTGAGTATAAATGTATTTAATGGGTGTGGTGAGGGTTTTCCACAGTTTGGATGGAATGGGAGTTAGTTTCAGTCCTTATGTTGAAAATTGGCTAAATAATATATGTATAATATTTAAACATCATGTAATTGTACTACCCAATATGTAGACTTCTCCATAAACTAGCAGGGAACATTTGTAGGTCATGAAGTGGTTCATGATGTAAAATAAATTAACATTGTAAATCCACATTACATGAAGTGAAATTTCAAGGAAGTTAAAATATTTATATGAGGTGACATATTCTTTAGGGTATCACATTAATTAGGAATTAAACGATGTGAAGTGGTAAAATTCTATGTATTTATCTTCTCTAGTGGGGTTAAGCCTATCGTGTGTATGATTATTTCATTTTTTGGTGAATCCCTTCCATCTCTTGACCATAGGATGATTTCCAATATATTTCAGAGTCTCTTTAAACATTTAATAATTCTCTATTACACATTAGATCCATATAGTGTTTCCTTTTGTTAGGTTCCCTACTCTTCAATAGTTTCACCCCATTGTTGTGGTTAAAATATCTTGACCATGTTTGTTTTTCGATTTGATCTTGATCAGGTGTGATTTTATTCCTTTATAATATCATCACCCGTATCATTTCAATTGGAGATCCAAATTGTAATCATTTCATTAATGCCAGATAGTCGTATGGGGTCAAAAACTAACCCAATAGTCTTGTGAGTTCTAAATAATATGAAATATCATGATTTCATCAACTTAACATACACATTAAATAATTAAATAATGAATTGGATAATTCTTAGATCCATTTGGATCTGATGGTTTATGACCTGAATTATGGAAACCCTTTGGTGAGGGATCCAATGAATATATATATATACATATAAATTAATTGGATAATTTATTATAGTCTGTTTAATGTTATATTAAATTCAATTTATTTTGTGATATAAATTCATCTTGGGAATTGCATTTCTTACTAAAACGGTATCCAATTTAATGGGGTAAGACCAAATAGTTAAATTAAATGTGTAAATGATAGATAAATGGAACTTTTCATAATTAACGATTGATCTATATGATGTGATATTATGAAATCTTTTTTCCTATTATATGTTTAGTTATTCATGATATAATGATTATATTTTGGTTGATATACCTAGTCCCATGTTGGAATGCTCATATTTATTATGATCTTCACATCTAATGTTGTAATGCTTATATTGACCAAGCTCTACCCAGTCTCATATTGTAATGATTATGTTGAGTAGGCTCTACCCAATCTCATGTTTTAATTCTTATATGGTGTGGGATCTTCCTAATCCCATGTTGTAATGGTTATATTGAGTGAGATCTTCCCATTCTTATGATGTAATTATCTTATTGAGTAGAATTTACCAAGTACCATGATGTAATTATAATATTGGCAAAGCTATACAATGTCCCCTACTAAGAATATTATACAGTGATCTTGGAAATGGTTTCGGTTATTTTTCCATGGATATATGGCTATTTTTTAGAATGGTTTTGACACATCCTTAGATATATTCCAATCTGGGGCCTAAGAAAGTTGTTTTTTTAATATTTTAATAATTGATTAATTATTTACACCTATATATTGTCATTACATGCACTCATTATCATATTGGTAATGTTTTTGACATGGTTGTCTTGAAATAGTATTTTATACTAACACAAAATTTAGGCCATCGCTTTGTACCCGAGTAGATTGAATTGAAGTAGGTTTAGAAAAGTGATAGGAACCTTGATGGTGATTTTATACTTGCTTCTTGAGATGGAGTTTGGTGAGGGTTCAAACATGGTGTTCAAGAATGAGATGTTTTGGGATTATTTTTCATTAATTGAATATTTTATATTTATTTTTTCACTTTTTAATTTAGATACATATAAAATTTTTATTAAATTATTAATTATTTTTTGGTTTATTAGTTCCTCATTTTACATCCTAGTTACTTGATATAATTTTTTTTATCATTATTATGATATTCATTATGATATTGATTTTTTAATTTTTTTTATCTCTATACCAAGGGTTATAGTCTCTTCACTATATTCATTACACTCTATCTAGTATTTTATAGACATTGTTTTATGGTGAGGGGTTCTAGGGGTCCCATAGCCAACCTAATTTGGTAATATGAAAGAGTGCTTGATTGGGGGATGTTAAAAACTGATATCAAAGAAGAATATTTTTCCATTTTGTTTTTTTACTATTTGTAATGTATAAATAAGAATATAAACTATTGGGACATAGTAATAAGCTTGTTCATGGGATAATATAACCCATGTATAGGGTAAATAAGGTTTCCCTAGGATGATATTGATGTTTATGATATTCTCTTATAATATTTAATGTTATTTCAACCTGTGTGATTCATGTGTTGTGTGATTTTTTTAATATTTTTAATCATGGATTAATATAACAAGAGATGAGTAGTCATAAATCATTATAGTCCCATACAGGAAAATCATGACATGCATTTTTCATGATCAAGACATAATTATAACATGTGATATATACTTTTTTATATGAACATTGATATAAGATATTTGTTGTGTTTGATAAATGGAAAATAATGAACTATTACGTCATGGTAAAATAACTTTAGACCATGTTTAGAGAGACTATAAGAAGTGGTTATCTATTTTTCACATGTATAGGATGAACATGTTTTTATATCTAGATTCAAAAATATTTTGTTCTTCTTGTAGAGAATATTCCTCCACATTGTATTTTATTTGAGTGTTAGGATTGTGTAAATCAAAGCAATCTAAGTGTAATTTAACAAAAAAATTAATATATATGAGGAGGATCAAATGTATGTTCTACTTCACGACACCTTCTTGAGTATCATGGGATCCATGGAACGAGAGAATGTTCCTACAATGACATTGATGTCTGAGTTTATGGGAGAGTTTCATCTGTAGCATTTTCCTATGTTGGTTTGGGAGGGAGGCCACCGTGATTCAAATTTCTAGATCAGATAGTCTAAGTAATCTTCAATCAACTTGATTCAACTACAAATATGATGGAAAATCATTCTGTGTACGTCTTCCATGTAATACAGTCATTTTTGGGTCATTCTTATGAATTTTAGGAAATTTTAATAGACATCTTGGAAATAATTGGAGGTGTGTATATTGAGCCACTTCTATAAAAATATGATCAGGGATAAGAAGGCTTGAGATTTTAGGCATCATAGATAGGAGGTAATTATAGTTATAGATTAATCCCATTTTTTCACTAACCAACAACACATTGTGCTATCTTTAGTATCTGATTATATCTCTAGGAAAAATAATTAATATGAAATTATTTGCCTTGAGATTAGGACCTAGGTGAATGTTTTTTTATGATTGGAATTTCAAATATGATGAATCCTTTACTCATTATAATAGTTAATCGTTGAGAGGAAATATTATATTTCCATTCAATTTTTGTATATTTACTATGAACACATATTATACTAGAAATAAGTTTTTGTATGATGGTTTTTTTCATCTATAAAAATGAAATAACAATTAGGGATGTGGTAATCTATCTCAGGATCGACTCCTTTTATACTTAATTTATTATGAATAAATGGGCCACATTCATCTTTAGTTTCTTTACCCAAAATTAGATTGTTGTGATTTTTGATGTATGGTCCTCCTTCATATGTTTGGTTGAGGAATGTAGTATAAGAATAATGGAAGGGGAACAGGGTAGGTACTGCAGTCTAGTTCGGACTTAGTTACTCCTCAATAGATAGGTGGCTGGAGATTCATAGGATGTTCGGTTCGAGGCATTATACATGGTACCCATATTTAAAAATGCAATTACCTATAAGAGGTAACCACTTAGTGGAGTTAGGATATAGCCTATGGTATGGGGATGAGTCAGCTGCATAGTATGTATACTTATTCAACTATTGTGGATTCATAGCCATCTACTCATTGTGGTGTGATTTATATATCATTTATCATTTTGTGTGTTTTGTTTCATAAATGAACATAATATTTCATTTTGTTTTCCCTTTTTAAAAAATCATTGGTCTTTTATTTTGAAATCATAGACAGTTTTTTATCAATAAATAGTTTGGAGTGCGGTCAGAGGATATCAAGTTTTGCAAGGAATATTATCTTTGGAATGATCATTACATTTCTATTTTGTGAACCGTCTATGATTGATATGACAGGTTTTGATTTGATTCCCTCTATGGATATTTTATTTATATACCATGTTCATATTAAACATTACTAGAGTTTATTTACCTTATAATATCTTGAAGGAGGCATCTATATTAACTCGGGTGAAAGAGATCTTCAGGTTGGTAGTGGTGCCCCAATTCACTGTACATTAGACTGTATCATGAATCAGATAGAAATCCATGATCTGGGTTGTGGTAAAATGAAGTAATATTTCATTACACTAGTGGTACTCCATTTTTAGGATGGATATCATGAGTATTTCTTTGACTTATGTACTATTAGAGAGATTAATTTAATGATTCAGTTAGTTCTAGGAGATGATCCAGTTTCATTCATGCCTTATGGAAGGGAACCAGTTGATCTTTTAGAGTTGAATGTTCAGTTGGAATATATTTATGAAAAAGTTTTAATATGACCTAGTACAAATATATATGTATTTCAAACAGATTTTTCAAATAATGATAGTGATATTTGTTGGTTTGTGCATATTATCATATATTAAACAAAATTACTATCCAGAAGTGGTAACTCCTTCAATGCATCGATGATATCTTTCTGCAGCTGATAGTTTATAAAATCATCTCCATGATTGAAAAGATATAAATATTCTACCAAATTTTATTTATACTATAATATATACATGATAATTATTTTAGGTGTGGTTATCGGTTGTATGATTTCAAATTTATATTGTTTTGTTTAACAAATTCATCAGTTGTATTAATGACAACGATGAATCTGATCATTCGTCATTTTATAGATCGGTTTTTATTGGTTGTTGTTGAAAACATTTTAGTTTACTCCCATTATTCATATAATCATGATCAACATCATGATATTTTCTTCATCACATTGAGTTCACATCATATTTATGGGAAATTATCTAAATTTATTTTATAGAGTGATAATGTGGGCTTATTGGGCCATGTCATCTCAGAAGTATGAGTGTCAGTGGACAAAGAGATGGTGGCAGCTATAGTATTTTGGTAACTACCAATGAATTTCTTAATGATTGGGAGATTTCATGGTTTATCTGTTTATTAATTCTATTTTATCACATACTTGTCTCATTTAGAGGAATCGATGTCAGGTCAGACCAATAAGAGAATGAAATTTTGTTTGGGGGATTCTTATGAGGGGGATTTCTATGAGAATAAGGGAAGGATGAACATAGAACCTAACATCGCTTTACATATTTAGGGTAAATAATATACCATTTACTATGATACATCTGATGTTGTAATTGAATAGGTTCAAATGTTGGGAGATGTAGTGGTTTTAAATGTACTGAGACAACTGAGATTTTAGGAGAGGAATTCTCCTACTCATGATCTTGAGTTATCTGCAATGTTTCATTCCCAATGGTGTTATAGACTCTATCCCATAGTAGATAGTTTTGTGGTGTACCCAGAAAATATGATCATTAGCTATATTATTCATTAATGGGACCCAAACCATTGGTAGAGGATGCCAATTTAGTTTTTAAAGTGATTAGGCATCAAGTAGGATTATTAATTGAGAAAAGGTAACACAATAACTGATTATTTGAGCTAGAAGTAACAAAAAAAGTTAGTTCAAGAGTCTTGTGATGAGTGGAATGATGATAAGAATCCTTGTAGTCATGCATCTAGATGTACATGTGTCATAAGGTGTATTTAATCAATCTTTGACATTTTTGGTAGAATTGATTTTGAAACAAATGAAGAGAAACTTTTATCTGATTTAGAGTTCATTATTATAAGATTCATATTATATAGTACAAAGAAAAAATCATAATGATCTCTTGGTGGTGGAAAATCACTTTTTTCAATGGCCATGAATGAGTTTCTACTGGGTTTGGAAGTTTTTAATGAGATATTATTAATCATATATATGGTATGTACATCAATTATTGATATATATGTGTCCTAATCTATATAGAAAATATGGGTGGTCATGAATGATGTGAGATTTTTCTAGATTGTTTTTCATATGTTTCACTTTTTAGTGGGTGAATTCTGAGAATCAGAGACAATCTAGGGGTTTATAGCCTTTTTTTCATTATTGTATGTAAATGAGATGATTTCACTCTAAATATTTTGACTGTATTCTCAAAGATAAATCCTAAAAATGATTCAGTATTGGTGATGATGAATCAACTAAAAAAGTTGTACCACTTTTTTATTATTATGGAGACATTCACTATTGATGATCTAGGTATTCTCTTCACGTGGAATATTTTTGAGATGTATGGTTTTATGAGGAGTATTATTTTAGATAATGATTATCATTTTGCTTTTATGACCTGTCTGGGTATTCAAGAGGCTCTGCGATAACAGTTTCATTTAATAATATCCAATCATTTTCCTTATTATTATGATTTTGATAAGACTATTCATGTTCAAGAGTATATGTTATGAGCTTTTATTTTAGATTTCATTGATTTATTAATGTATAATATAGAACTTGTACAATTTCAATATCATAATATATTCCATTCATCGATTCATATGGCAATTTTCAAGGGCTTGTACATTAGGATATGTTGTTTCCCTCATTGTTGGATGATGGTAGGTGTAACATATCATTTTGGGCGTAGTAACATGTAAGAGACATCAGAGCAGTTTTAGCAGATCTTGAGGTGATTAGTTACCACGAAGAGTAGGTATAACCCATATGATGACAAGAATAGGTTACCTTATGAGTTATGGTTTGTTCATTTTGTTTTCATTTGGGTGTCTTCTATGTTGCAGACATATTATATCATGAAATAATATAAGCCATCACCTGGGTTTGTTAGCCCATTTGAGATTGTTGATAAGGTCATTCGAGTGGTATAATGATTATCCCTTCCACAGTGCTACAATTATTTACATGACATGTTTCACATGTCATAGGTTGAGAGATATTATCTTGACCCTTATAATGTGGTAGATGTCAAGGACATAGATATTTCTACTGATGGGTCCTTTGAGAAGCACCTCATACAGATTATTGATTAGAGTGAGAAAAATCTCTTGGGTGTACTATTACACTTGTTTGGGTGTTGTGGAAGCCTTGGATTTATTAAGTGGATACCAAAGAGATTTATCCTGATATGTGATCACATTTGTTATAATTCTTTGCTGATACCCCACATCGAATCTTGGAGTATCTCAGGGATGAGTAATTCTATGGTAGGGAGGGGGTATGAGATCATATTTTTAAGTACTTAGCTCTTTTTGTTTTATATTTATCATCAATAATTGGGATTTCCATAATCTGAAACCATTTTTTTTGAGTCTTATATGAATATGAAAAGAATTATTGGAAAAAATTAATTATTATTTAGGGACCTATTTTTAATTATTACATTGGTGAAAAGTTATTAACATGTTAAATAGGGTTTTTGTGGGTTTTCAATGGATTGGTAGAATTTTGAGCCTATTTAGATCCTTTTTTAGAGAGTAGCTTTAACACTATCTTCTAAACACTTATATTCCATGTAAATATATTAAATGAAAATTAATCTTCTCCGAACACTAGCAGTGAATAGTTTTTCAAAGTGAAGTGGTTCATGTTGTGAAATGAATACATGAAATGAATCTTTATTACACTATTTTTAATGATTGAGATTTATAAATATAAATATGAGGTTATGGGTATTTTTTATGTCATTAATTGAGAAATAAATAATGTTAAAGGGTTACACTTCATGTATTTCACTACCCAATTAGTTTTAATTATTAACTGGGAATGATTCATTCATTTTTTTCTGTGCATATATTCCTCATCTTCAACCTAGGTTGATTTTCAAGGGATATATAATATCTTCCTCCATTCCATCTTTTCCAATTACATATTTTATCCTTGGTGATTTTATTTTCATTTTTCATATCTTCCCTCATTTCTCTCAAACATTGTGGTGTAAATCTAATGACCACATTTTTTTGGGGTTTGATGTTCATCTGATGTAATATAGGTTCCTTCTTGTGATATTCCTCTCTGTTTTCATGTTGGATATCCTAGTTTGATGAATTTATTATCAACCATATGAATTTAGGTTGTCTAAAATTGAACACTATGGTTAATTAAATTTTCAAGTATTTGATATATTGCAATTGAACTTTCATAAAGGATGTATTATTTAATTAAAAACAAATTGGAATATTCATTAGATCTCTTTGATGTCGGGGATAATTACCCGTATTATGGATACCATTGGGTGAGTGAACCATTGAATATATATATGAATTATCGAATGTCATAAAGTGTATTTTTTTGACATTCATTTTAGGTTATTTATTAATATAGAATCCCGTTGGAAATAGATTTGTTTACTAAAATAGATATCATATTAAGGGGTTAAGACCAAATTAATAAATTAAATGTGTAAATTAAATATAAATGGTAATTTTGAGATTTAATCATTGAGACACATGATGTGATATTGTGATATTGGGACAACCTTGTTTTTATGAAATGTAATTTTCTTTATATTTAATGCTTATATTGAGTGGTATTTTCTGAGGACCATGTTGTAATGCTTATATTTAATGGGATCTTCCTATCTCTATGGTGTAATAATTATATACACAGGTCTCTACCAAATAACATGTTTAATTTTTATATTGAAAAGGATTTTATATTTCCCATACAAAAATGCATATATTGAGTATACACTACCCAGTCACATGCTATAATTCTTTTATTAAGAGGGCTCTACCCAATCCCTTGTTCTAACTTTTATATAGAACACAATATTCCTAGTCCATTGATGAAATGATTATATATCAGGATTGGAACAATATTTGTTGATTATTGAATGTATATATGGTTGGTTGTGGGAATGGATATACCACATGATCTGATATATTTTTCCATGGTGTTGAAGAATGATGATTATTATATTATATAAATTGATTAATTAATAAACTACTTTATCACTTATTACATGCACTCATTTCTAGACTGGTTATGTTTATACCTTGTGGTGTCAACCTACAGTGTTTTAATGACACCCTATTTGGTCTGATGTTTGGTACTTGAGAATATTTCATAAATACTTGTTTGTACAAGGCCATGTGACCTTGTTTTTGGTTTTTTTCTTTCTAGATGGGATGAAGTTTTGAGATGGGTCTGATGTAGGGTTCAATATTAGGGTCTTTTGGAATTATTTTGTGCCAACATATTATTTAATTTTTTATTTTTTCAGTTTGAAATATAAATACATTCACATCATATAATTATATGATTAATTATTATTTGTTATATTTGTTTCTCACTTAATTCCATTTTTGATATATTATTTTTTCTATGTTGTTACTATGATATTTAATATTATTTGATTATTCCATTATATTGTAACTCTAATCCATGTGGTATAGTCTTTCCCAATTATTAATCACACAAAATATTCTAGTTAGAAACCCCTAGCATATAAGGAGGAGCACTTGAGGTCCTGTAACCAACCTGATTTTCCACGTGATAGAGTTTCAAATCAAGGGATGTCATAGGTCACCTCCTTTGAAAATTGATCTCAAATTTTATCTATTATCTTTATACAATACTTCTATTAATCTTATTATTATATTTTTAATTATTTATTAATATTTATACTATTATATTCTAAATTTCTACAAATATTTATTTTCACACTCTAGTTTAAAATAATCCCATAATTTCATTCAATCAAATTCTCTTACAATTCAATTTTCATATTCATTCAAATTAAATACTCAAAGAATTCTACATAGAATCTATTAATGACTAAATCAATATTCCCCATGTGATATAGAAAATAACATTCTATAAATTTCTCCACCATTGACATTACTATAAATTATTCCTTTTATCTATGACTTAAGATGCAACAGGTAGTGTTCCATAGAATGAAGCTCCATGTGGTGGTCCTTATACAGAATCCACTTTCAAAGAAAACTGAAAGTGGTTATCATGAATCTATCATGATGTCATACTCTTCCTTAAAATTATTTTACATTAACTCTCATTTATAACACCATGTTAACTTACTTGTCAATTAAATATTTTCATTTACGATAGGAAATTAGATTTCATGAAATTCATCTTTTTTTATAAGGCATTCATATCTTGAATATTTTAAACCACAATCCCCACCATGATCAATGAAATTAATATAAGGTCACATCAACACCCTAAAATAAATAAATTAATGAATATTTAATTGAAAATAATTAATTTTTTAAATATTTCACATATTTATTATATAATGGTAATTCCTACAAATAATTTTATTTTATGCTCATCAATCCACCATGAAATCCCTTTTTTACCTGGCTACCTAGTGGGTAAACATACCTCCATGTACAAAAAAATCTCTAAGAACCACCGCATGATATCTTTATTTGTTACAAAATCAAATCTCTCTCTCTATCATCCATTTTCACCTTCCTTTATTCCTGTAAAACTCTCTCTAACATGTATCTTTTTTGGGTGATATCTTTGATAGTTGGCCTCATGGGTGGTATTATCTTGGGGATTGACCCATTTTTATATGCATTATTAACCCAATAAAACTTATAGTATGATCCCTTAATTACATATACCCAATCCAAAAATATTTTAATTTATTATGTAAAATTCATATAGACAAAAAATAGAACATATATATTTTGGGAACTCAAGATTACTCAATTAGTACAAGCCATAAAGAAAACTCTAGCCTCACCAAATCATAATCATACTAAATATTTGTGATTATAATTCACAGACACAATAAAATTGTGTATATAAATATAAAAGTACTTCCCAAATTTTATATTAAATGATTTTGATATTATAAGTTAATCATTATATTATTCTCATAAACATATAAGTTCACATATTGAGAAATGTCTACTGGTTTTCATTTATAATGGTTTTTCTCAGAAGAATATAATTTTTTTAAATAATAATTTCTGTTAAGATACCAACCATTAGAGTTTCTTACCCAAATATTATTATTCCTATAGGATTGATATAAAATATTTGTTTTATGGTTATGACGATATTATTTACAATATAATATTTTATCATATGTGTACCTTGATTTTTTACCATTTAATAAGTAGTTTTGGTAACCTGTCTCCCACTAAAATGATATACCCTTTTAAACTCATCATATACATTAATTTTAAAAGATCAATTTTTTATTTTAAAATTAACATGATTTTGGATGAAGCTTTCTAGGTTGTTATTTAGGTAGGAAATCATCCCAAAAAAACTATTTGGATTCTTGGATAGTTGAGTAGAATAATGTCAATCCAAATCTATCATATCGATTTATGGAACTCTATTAATATATTTTTATAACCCTTACTGTCTATAAGATAATTTAATCATAAATAAAATTCCATGAAAATACACCCTGAATTGGAAAAATACAACTCTTTACTTTCTTATCAGAAATAATATAATCCAATAAAACCACACCTTTGTACGAAAATTCCCAGTTTGATGTCTTATATCCTAATAATTTCCAATTTAGATTGTATAAAAAACATAATATTTTAATGGGTATTTAATCTCATTATCTTATCTAATTTTCTTCCTTTAATATATATTTTTCTAAAATTTTATTTTTTGGAATTCAAATCCATCCACTAAATTAATATGACCAAACTCTATTAATTTTTAACTCTTTATAGAACATATGATATGTTTACTGACCTAAAAATATATTAGAACTATATTTTAAAATAACCAAATGCATCACATGAACTAGGTTGAAAAATATTCCATTTAAGGAAACAAAGGTAAATGATACTTAAAATCCCCACACAAGTAATCCTGAAGCCACATATTGGTGACCCTCACATTTTTAGAATAAGGTAAATTTTTCAATGATAGTGTAAAGTCTAACATATTGTCCCATTACCTTGGAATAATTTTTTCAAGATAAAATAATATCCATCAAATATATAACCCCAAATACCTATACACTATTTTTTAATGGAATTTTACATTTAACATTAATTTCAAAATGAGTTCAATGAAAATTAAAACATATTTATATAATCATATCAATAATGTTATTTAAGTATTAAAAATAAATATTAATAAGTTTATAATATTAAACAAAGGTATATAATTATTGAAAACATAGAAACAAAGTATATCGATGAATAATATATAACAGAATATATCATATATTAATAGTCAATAAAATTATTAATAAAAGAGTTAATTTTTGTTGAAAAATTTATAATTAAAATATAGTAATAATAAAATTATAACTTAGTCATTATTGATATTCTATAATAAGTGAATATAAAAAAAATTAAATTCATCACTTAATGTTAACACCATCATATTAGTATTCATATGATAATTTAATTTCAAATAATAATATATTATGATTTCTAATTTTTTTTATAATCTAAATTCTGTCTTTTAACATTTTATATAACATAAATATCACATAAATATCATTATTTAAACCTTCATATAATTATCAATCAAAACCCTTTTGATGATGCTTAAATAACTTTTCAAAATAAGGATCGTACGTAAAGAACTAAAATTTATTATAAATAGTGCATGAATAATTACAACATTTTATTTTATTTATTATTTTATTAATTATTAAAAACATTAAAATTTTCCTCTATGATCAATAAATATAAAAATTATTTTTTAATCATATTTTTGTCAATAGAATTATTATAAAAATTATTAGTAATATTTGAATGTAAAATTAAGTAATATTTAGTAATAACTATTTCATATAATTATAACAAATAATTTTAAACTATTTATAATTAATCATTTATAATGTAATTAATATCTCAAAATACATTTGTACAATTATTCATAAAAAAGTAATGAAAAATAAAATTTAATTAATAATTAAATACTATTGATTTTTTCTTCAAATTCAGCATTTTTGACATTTAAAAACTAATAATAAATATGATAAAAAGAGAATTTAATGATCTATGAAGAATCATTTCTAAAATTTACATCCATACACCTGTGCAATTTGTCCTATTTTATGACTGATAGTTAAATCATAAATTACAATAACAAATTTTATATTTTATGATTTAAAAATAATTTTATTGATGATACAATAAACTATTTATTATATAATATTTAGTAAAATAATATATTATGATAGGAACATTTCATATAAAATTTTTGGATATATACTAGTGGTTTAAACCACTTCATGTCTAACGATATCTGATGTCATTTTCTATGATAAAAAAACTACAAAAAATACTAATGATATTAAATAACTATGATTTAATATAATATAAGATATAGATGATCAACATATAACACATTATTCCATGAATATAATAACTTGGGAAGAATTAAAACAAATTTTGAGATTCAATAGATACTAATAACAATTATTATAACAAACAGATGTTTTTAGAATCACAAAATAGTGAAATCCATGATAATAAAATAAAACCATGTAAAACAATAAACAATGAATAATTTAATACCATACATTTAACTATAGTCAATGAAACATCTATCTTTATCATATGTGGATGATGATGATAAAAAGTGTGTATATCAAAGGATTCCCTTCACTAAAGTTATCCATTGGTTGAATGTGAATCCCTGGACATACAAGTATAATCCTTCATCTTTTCCCTTATGATAACCCCTGAGTCCTAAAAAGGTTGAAAAAAGTTCATTAATAACCCAAGACATTAATTTATGAATTATATAATTCACACATACCATATCATGGATGTATAATTTAAAATTATTCTATTCATTCTATGTAAAAAATGAATTCATAAACTCATGTGTTTAGTAAATTGATTAAATATGTCTTCTAGTTTAGGTATTTTATTCTTGAATTCACCAACTATCCTATCGTTACATCTCATGTAATGGTTTATTAATAATATAATACTTATAAATATTATTGATTTATAATGATTAAAATTTAGAAATTCAAAAATATCAAATACAACATTATGAAGATTCCATGAATAGTGGGTTTTTATACCCTATGACATTCATTGGTAACACCATATGATTGAATCCAATCATACCATTAAATGGTCAAAGGTAGTGAAATAAATGAATAATTACAAGCTTTACGAAATCCCTCCAATCATAAAATACTATTGGTCATGTCGTATCAATTTTAAATGGGGATTATGCACTATCTTCTGATTCAATTACTCTATGTGAGACCACCATCCTACCATAATTACACTCAAGATTAAACTAATTACTATAAAAATAGTTCAATTTGTTCTTCCAAAACAATAATAATGACATAAATCCTTCACCCATTTATATACAATATCACACCCCAACATGAACATGTAATAACTATACCATGAACTAAAACAAATAAATTTTTTAATTTATCATTAGGTAGTTACTGTCATACTATATTCACACTAGGTATTGATGATAAATTTCCAAATTTATGTATACTTCTATAATGTGTCATATTCTCTCTCATTCATCTAAAATATAACTAAAGAATTCAATCACATTAATATGGGTTAATCTAAAGCATCAGCTAAATTCCCACTATCACCCACTCGTGATAAGATTTTTAGTCTCAAATGGCCAATGATGTTCTCTCAGATACGATATTATCCTTATATACCATTAAACTAGAAAAAAAATTTGTTTTTATCATCACAAAGTAATTTATAGTCTTGATCCATTTTCTTAATATTACTCACCCATTCATTGATCATTTATAGTTCAATAAATATATAAAAGTTCATGAAAATATTTTTTCAATGGTTTGAAACAACTGATGGTCATAAAACCTAAGTTCATGTTATCATTACTCAAATATATTTTACATAAAAACATAAAACATATTCCAAAAAAAATCCTTAAATATAAAATTAATCATTTTAAACCACATGTTTAAAAGGAAGAAACAACAAATTACTTTATTGGTTACATAAATTATGGTAGATATTTAACCCATTATTTTTTTATATAAATTCATAAAATATTCTTATAGAAATTGATAACTCTATAGTTGAGTAAATTTAGAGATTACCGATCACACTAAGATTATATATAACAACAATTTTCACATTTTAGCTTTCTAAGAGAATCATTCCTTTGGGTCAATTAGTATTAGAAAAAATCCATCAGCTATCACACTCGAAGAAATCCTAGATATAATAGTAAGAATTCGACATCTAGGTTACCATCACATTACATTCCAATAAATCATGTGATAATGAAACCTATATTTTTTTCCATTCCTACAATACCTCTTCAAAGTAGTAGTCATGGAAAAAATATACAATATTCTCTAAGAGATAATAATTTATTCCTTACACTATATTGTGAGAGTTAATGAATATTTCCCCTTTTCGGGATAATATAGTGAAAAAGTATAAAATTTTAAATCATACTCTCCCATTGATCACTTAATTCTTTCGTATTGCATGAAATTTTATAATAATTATATTACATATTCTCTGGAAAAAAATTACCACATGTGAGACAAAAAAATTATATCTATGGTAATTATCCACCAAATATATAGTTTACAAGGTGTTCCACTATTGGAATGCCTCATCCTCTAATTTTGAAAATACTAAGAATATATGTAACACCTTCATATTAATAGGACACATAAAAGAAAATTAAGTATTCACAATCTAATTTTACTTTATTATTTTATAATTGACCTATAATTTATGTGTAGGAAAAATCATGAAATCAAGGACAACTCAAGAAACCATCACATCTTTTACCATAAAACAATTTTTGTAGGACATAAAAATATTAATATAGTCATTATGAAAAATATACCAACTAAATTACCATTATTTTGATATTTCCGTATAATATTATATCTTCCCTCCTCAAATAAGTACCATTATACCATTATCCCAACATAAAAAATATCTACCATTTTTTGATATTTTTATAATATCCCCTTCTTCAATATTACATTTAATAATTCAAATTCCATATGGGTCATCCCCTTAAAGCATTCCAAGTACTGATTATTCAATAATCATAATTATCTAGATTCATGATTCCCCTATTTAATAAATTCATGTTAAAATACTATTTGAAAGTAATAATGTCCCAAGAAACATATAATACCATATTGTAAATTGAATTATTTTTTTCAATATAAAATGTTCATTTTTAACGCACATGTGTGTCAAAATTAAATTTTTTTATTGTTTTCGATGAAATTATAAGGTATAATATACCGAAATTATATTATCAAAATAAATAGTTATATACTATAATATAAATTCAATATATAATATTAAATATGACATATAAATACATTCCATAAAATAAAAAAAATTATTGGATAATAAAAACATGTAAATAACATAATAATATGGTGAAATTCAGATCTGTCATGGCCTCAAAAAAATATTACATCTGTTCATAACCAAATAAAAATAAAACAAAATTTAAAATAAGATCAATTTTTGTCTAGAGAACCTTCGTGAAATATATGTGAATGACTAACTGTTGTTGTAATAGGTACTTATATGATTTATAATGGGGATATGAATAATATAATAGTAAGGTATATGTTGGAATACAAACCAGGACAATAGAAAACTATGATGACCATTATAATAGTAACATTACCTCTCAAAAGTAATAATGATTCAAAATTAATATTAAGAAGAAACAAATTATTAATTATAAACCCTATAATGCCATAAATTTAATATTATACATAAAAATAAATAAATTATAAGTAGACGTTTTTTATATGATACATTTAATCTAATTTTATAGAAAACATAGGTGTTATTTTATTATTTTAATATTATAATTAAATTAAATTGAAAATTATTTAAATAAAAATAATGTAATTATGGGAATTAAGATAATGATATTTGATTATTGTTATTATTTTAGGTATTTTCAAGAAAACATGAATTCTATTGTAGATTATAAAAAAAAATTATTTAAAAATGAAATATTTTTGATAAAAAAGATATATAATAATAACTTGAAAATTAAATAAGGTGTTTATTTACCCTAAATTATTTAAGTAATAAAAAATGTGAATTTTAAAATAATATATTAAATTTTAAAACCTAAAAATTAGTTTCTAATGTCTTAAAAGTTAATTTATTCCATAAAAAATAACTTCCAAATTTTTCATTCATTTTTTTATATAATTATACTCTATAATGGATGGGTTTAAAAGTTATGAAAAATATATTAATAATTAAATATTATTCACAGTGTTAAATATTAACAAAATTTAAATTCTATATCTTTAAATAATATTTCATTCATTATTTTAAATTAACATTTCTATCACCATTAATTATAAATACTCCCTCATAACCCCATGAAAATAACTAAAAAAATTCATTCCATTGTTAATATATTTCCAAATCCATTATATTAAACCTCCTATACTTATTTTTTATTTTTTTAACACCCCACCCTCTACCATCAAATATATAATAAATTAGTAATAGAGTACGTTTCACAGAAGATGTAACTCCATATTCTCTTCACTTGGATTTACTACTTCCAATTTCTTATTCTAATTTTATATAAAACCAAAAAAAATTGATTAATTTATTTTTTAATTATTTTTTAATGATATTATTAAATTGTAAAAAAATTAAAATCAATTTATATTTTATATATTCCTTATCCCCCATTTCTCACATTCAGTTTATGGTTGTTTTTATAAAAAATGAGGATGTTTCCAATTCCTTATTTATGACTACCTCTATGGATTTTTATTATATCTTATTTAATTATACATAATTTTTATTATTATATTATATAAATATTTTAGATATTTTTAATATATAATGTTGTTTTAATGGTGATGATGGAAAAAAAGAACTATAAACAGGGGATTCAATAATGATTACATTCTCATAGGATTGAATTCTTAATTCATTCACTTTTTCAATTATTGACATTTATTCAAAACTATTAGATTCATTTTTTAAATTTATCCTCTATTTTTATATTATAATTATAATGATCCTATTTATTATTATTTTAAAAATTCATGAAATGTTTTTCGCTCTCACATTAGTTACACATTATTTTTCTAAATATTCTTTTGATTTTGAATGGATTTTATACTCATCATTCTTTTATTTTGTTATAAGTTTATGAGAATTTATATTTTTATCATCTAATTCATCTCTATATTAAATTCTAATAATCATGAAATGAAATTTTAGGATGGATTTTTATAATTCACCTCTTGAGACCCTATAATTTTTACCACCTGGTTTCATGACCATTTCTGTAAAATAAATCCTCTATATGATGAAAATGATATATATTTATAAATTAAATATTTTAAAAACATTAATGAGAAATATCATAATTTCACAACTCTTTTTCAACATATTTTATCAATATTGTGATATAAAATTATATACGAGTTTCATATGAATCCTATTTTAATTTCCACATCGTTTTCCCATGTTGTTGATATTGATTCATGTATGATTGTTATATATAATTTTATATATATAATATATAATTTTTTATTATATTATGATGTACTGGGTGGGCTCAGAATCATACCTCACTATTATTCATTGGCTAAATCATTATATATCATGAGTTTATTTTTCAAAATGTCTATATTTCAATACATATTTACTGTAATTAGAGAATTTACAAACAAATAAGGGTGATATAGATATATAGTTATCTTTTATTATGAATTTACAACCCTCGAATCCTGAAAACATTATCACGATTTTATAGCTATATAACTAAGTGAATGTTTTCGAAATAATGTATGTTTGGATAAACTAATGTTAATAATGTATTCAAATTTTAAAAAAGAGATTATATTTATTATACTTACACTAAAATATTTCTCAATTTTAAAAGGTATTGTGATATAAAATGTCACATAAAATAATATCATGGTTTGATTCTTCATGGAAAAATTGTTAGTTCTATCAAATACCTCATGAAAATTGAAGAACCCTATGAAAATTTACCTGATTCATGATCTAAAGTTATTATATATGATAAATAAAATTATTAACTGGATACATTAACTCTATGAAGTGATTAATGAAATATTAAATATCATAATTATTTATTTTATATATTCATATAAGATTATTTTAATGTGTTTTTATGATGATGGTTGAATTTAATCAAGGACTATGACAACTTAATACATTACTATCCAATGATGGATAAAATGGTATATGATTTTCTTAAATGAAAATAAAATGATACAAAATCTATGATCATTATTGAAAAAGAACCCATATTCGGGGATATTCATAGGATGTATATGGAAATCATAATGGTAGGTAGGAATTCAAACATTCCCTATATTATTTCCAAGCCATTTATCCCTGAGAAAATTAATGAGACATAGTTGAATAATTTAAATATTATAATATAAGATAAAGGAAACTATCTAAGATAAGAATCATGGATTTAACATTAAAAATGATATAATATTAGTTTGGGAACAAAAAACATTTCTAATTATCAGTATAAATAATGAATATGATATCAGATATTATGAGAAACGTTTATTTCTCCATCAACATATGACACACCAATAAGTACAGGTATATTTGAGATCATTTCCAAGGACAACATGATGAGTTTAACAATATAATATACCACAAAATATATAATTATGATACCATTTTAAGGTATATAAACATGATACCAAGTTGATAATGCAACCATTTACAATAACAACAAGGATATGGGAGGGAATAAACATAACTTTTGTCATGGGACCTCTACATACAACTAAAGGAATCACATAAAAACAGGGTGTGATGGATTGACATTCCTTTACCACCCACTTAAAACACATTAAATAATTATTATCAGTCATTAAACATTAAAAATTATTTGTCATTGAACTATTAAGTCTTTATAAGAACCAAATTCATTCATATCTAACTATGATCCAAGGTTCCCCTCAATGCTCAAGAGTATTCTTAAACATCCAATTTACAAAAAAGTAAAAATAACTATGGTCTATAAACCCTCTATTGATGGTAAATATAAATTTATAAATGAAATACATCAAGACACGATGTGTGCTTTTTAATGGTTTTTATAAGTGGTTTAAATTTAAATCTTTCTCTAGTTTAGTTATCATACAAGAACAATTTTCAGTAAAGTATTCAAATGGTACCATAAAATTATTTATATGATATGAGATTCCGAAATACAAATCACTAGGATGAAGTTAGTTACTAGATATTAATACATAATTTTAATATAAATATATTTCATCTAATTAGATTAAAATTTATTATATAAAATTATGATCCACACTAGAACTGTAGTGGTTTAGTGTGTTTGAAATCATGGATAAATTAACAAATGGTATATAAAAGATCTAAATTTTCACCCACATATTAAATCAAAACTACAAAAGATATTAGATATATCATACAATAATCCAATTATAATATCATAAATAAAAGTAAACATAGTAATATATGAGACTAAATTCTCAATAAGGGTGAAAACAAGAGACATAAATGACTATTTAAACACGACATTATAATAGTAATATGAGAACATTAAAATAACCATTAAAAATCATAAAAAAATTATACCATAAACATGTGTCATGAGATAAATATTTACAGTTTATAAGACATTAATCATGAAGTAATTGGATAAAATTAGCCATGTGAGCATAACATTGGCATAATACATAATTTTGTAGAGTTCACATGAGTATTGAAACCCATTTCCTTCATGTATCATATATAATAAAATATAAATGGATTGGTTTCACTCCAAAATCCAAGAAATACATATTCAAAACTCAATCCCAAGACTATCATAATGGATATCATACCTTTCTAAACCAAGTATGCTCCACAATCATGATCTAATTATATAATTATATGTCCTCCTTCCCAAAATAATTTGACATATATATAATTATTTTCTGAAAAATATCATAATAAAAATACATCTATATGTTTTATAAAAGATAATAAAACATTAATTACTACATTATTTCAGAACTAGTTGAAAGAAAATATGTTTCAAAAACATTTCATCATTTAATCTTTGTTCATACCAAAAATAATTAACATGTTTCATTAAAATCATATTTTAAATATCATAAACCCTTAAGATAAAGAATATTCATAGAATTATTTTATCATATCCCTTGTAATGAATAATTATCATCGATGTATGTTATCATAGAATGAAAATCTATTTCAAATATCATTTGAATATTTCATGTGGAAAATTCACTTTTCATTTTGAAATTACTTCTTTAAAATCCAAATGTTTTCATAATTGATAGGAAATTATTTTTTATATATAAAATATTGGGAAATTATAAGGTAATGTTAAAATCCTTTACTGGTCATGATGACATGAAAGTTGGTTTATGTCATGTTTGATAACAAAATATTTCGTTCACATTCATTTTAAATGTTCAAATGAACATCATTCTGAAAATGGAAAAATGATTCTGATGAATATTTTTTATATAAAGTAAAACATGAGAAAAATGAATTTTAAAATTATAAAATAATAGTATAAATATTTGAGGATTTTTAATAAAAACATGTATATTGAAGAAAAATGATTCATGACCAAAGTGGAAATAAGGTCTATATTTAATAAAAAATTCTTAATTATTTTAATCACTATATAAATGAAAATGAGACTATTAGTGAAAGAATTCATCAATAAATATATGAGATAAAAATGAAATTGTTTTATCCAATAAATTTCTTATAATTCCCCTCAATGGAAATTCAAACAAAAAATCATGAATAATATGAGCATGAATTAAAAATACCTTATCTCTTTGTTTACATTTAAATTATAAGCTCCATAAAATAATAACATTAAATGAAATTGTAAATCTCATTACTATATTGATATTCAATATATCATATGTAAATAGTCTATATATAACCCTCATAAATTTATATAGGTTCATAACATAACATACCTCTTAAAGAACACAATCTTTGATGATATATTATTACCACATTGGAACCATCTAAATATAATACACTGACATGATATAATATAAATTTTAAAATTAAATTACTATAATCAAAAAATATAAATGATATACCAAGTAAATAGGGAAGTATATACACCTCATAAACATAAATAAGTTCATTGAAATAAAAATATATTAATAGAATAATTTTGAGATGATGAATGATTAAAACTTTGGAAATATTATAATCAAAAAATCATGAAGGTGATAAAAATATATGAATATTAAAATACCTATAATTTACATTAAAAAATAAAAAATACAATCAATGTCATAATATACATCAGAATAATGAAATAGTTTGGCAGAATGAAATATTCCCCATATAAAAAATGTGCGACATGAAACCCTTACCTAAAGTATCGTATTGATTTATTCATATTAAAATTTATATATAATATATATATAATATAAATATTTTACAAAACAATATTATAACATATCATGGCATATTTTATTTATGTATATTATCTTTTCACCAGTATATTAGTATTTCATTCTAAAAATAATTGTTCTTGGTGACAATAGCTTCTGTTATTATGATTTCTAATGTTTCATAGATTTAATACAAGCATATGGATCTTACTTTGATCATATATATATATATATATATTAAATCATGAAATAAATATCATATTTATTCATTATATATTGTTTTATAATTATTCATAAAAAAGGATGATGAAGAATGGAGTATATCATTTCATGGAGAAGGTAGGTTGTACATATAATTTAGTGATGTTTCTATATATATATGATTTGATTGAAAGGTAGATAATAATTTACTCTTTCAGTATCATTATTATATCATAATATATATTATTTATTCATTATATCTATCCCTATTACAATTTTTCTTATATTGAAAATGAAAAAATAATCACATTACATCATGGATGTGGTAGTCCATACGTACGTAAAAATTAGGTCATTGTTTATAAAAGGATTTGATGTTTAGAGGTTATATGGGATTTTATAATTAAAATGAAATTTTTCATACATATAATATAATAAAATTATATTCCCCATAATAACTATCCATTATTTTTTTGGTGGGGAATGACTCATATCTCTATATGGAGGCAGTAGTAAACATGAATCATAAATGATACTTTTAACTTCAATACAGATATATATTATGTGGAAATTGGTTGATATATCATAGAATAAGAATATAGAATATTAATTATTCGAAATACATTATTATTTATTAGATACCACTGATTTAGATGAGGTGAAATAATAATTAATTTTAAATAGGCCGGCAATGCTGATTACCTCTTCTTTAATAGAACTTATTTATATCCCTTCTTAAGGACCCTTGTAGGGGTATTATATGAGTAAAAAACCATAAACCCATATCATTGAACATTTATAATATAATTTATAAGGGATATGTTCATATAACAAACTAAATGTTTTGCAATTAATAGAGAGGAGGAGTTTCATTTTAGAAGGGTGAAAGGGGAGGTCTTATGATATTTGAAAACATTTAAATGTTATATAGTTCCATTAATGGAATTGTATTTCCAAATAGAATTAATTTTCATCTAAATATGAGATATTATCTCAAAAGACTCAATCAATAGTATCTAGACAATTTTTAGGTCATTTTATCATTTATCACTTTAGTATAACCCCCCTTTTCATTTTTTATCCTTAACAACAGTAAATTTTTTTCAATGATTAATGATTATAAATTTACTTATAAGGTAATAATTGGAAAAAAATTGACAATGGGTGATATTGTTTATAATATCACTTTAAAAATTCAATATTCCAAAATATTAATGACTATAAATCAATTTAAAAAATATTTTCCAACATAAAAAACCATAAATCTCATTATTTTACCTATTGACTTAATTTGATTTTAATGGAACAAATAAAAACATTATTTTGAATATAGAACCCTAAAAACGCATATAAATTCAATATACCCATAAAATTCATGTAACACCATAATTCATAAAAAAATATACTATTTTAGGTGTATAAATAAATATTTTAAAATATTTTCTACTTATTGCACATGTATTGGTTCCGTGTTGAATTTATATTTAGGTTAATTAGACAATTAAAAAATGTAAAAAATAAACTAAAATAATTGATATAATTTAAAATTAATGAAAAAATTATTTAAAGCTGACCATACCTACTTTTATCGGAATTAAAAATTATTTTATTTTATAAAAAGAAAATGGAGTGGCCTTTTTTAGTTTTCTTTACATTATATGATTTATAATTCATTATTAAATTAAAAATTAATAATATAAATAAATTCAAATATTGTATGATGGTGGTTATAACTCTGCCATCTAATAGATTAAATTAATTTTTTGGGGATATTTTAATGTCTTATTTTATTATTTGGACTCAAATTTACTAGTTTTATCCTCACTGATGTAAAGAATATTTATCCTAATTATGAACCATAATAAGAAAAAACAAAAGGGAAAATAATAAAAAATTTGGAACTAATGATTCCAAATGATGAATAATTTTTTTTTAATATTATATTGTTATAAAATTCCAAAATAAATTTAAAACTATCCTAAAAATTATAATGAAAATAGTTTTTCTGGAAAAACTTTTTTATAATAATTTTTTTTAAATTTTTTTTACTATTATTAATGATTATATGAATTTAAATTCATATATATATATATATATATCATTCACATATTTATTTTAAATGATTCATCATTAAAGGTAACTTTAATTAATTAATATGGTGAAAAACTATTCATTTACTAAACTATTGTCAAACAATGCATTTTAGTCATAATCGATAAAATAACACAAAAATAATATATAATATTGATGCATATAGAATTATTTATACTATTTATCGTAAAATGGATCACATTTTACGTTAAAACAAAGATCAAAACATAATGTGACTTTTCAATTAATTTATTAAATGAAATGAACTGTTTTTTTTGAAAAATCTGTATTTTACCTATTCACTACAAAATTAATCATTCCAAAAGAATCCAAAAATTCACTAAAAGACAAGGATGATTTAAATTATTATTTTAGTTTATAATATAATATTTAAATTTTTTATAGATTAATTATTATTTTTACAGATAAATATAAATAAAACCATTTTTTTAAGAAAATGTATTTTTGAGGCATAATATGGAATCACTAAAAATTGAGGTATTACAAGTCACTACATATATATTTTGTAGAAGAATTGTAAATTTGTTTTATAATGAATTTACTCATATTCATACCATTAATTTCGAATACATGCCTATAATGGACACATTGAAATAATAATTATATTGTATATCACTGTCCATTCAAACATACACTTAGATGTCATGAAATATATCAAACACTAAAAATAAATTTATTAAATATAATATAAATTATAAAATATTATGGTGTTAAATTATACCACCTTAAATAATTATATACCTTTTAAATTTTATTATCTCTTTCTCGAATTACTTTATATTGACATTGTAAAAAAAATTAGAACACATTATATCAAGAAAATTAATTTCCATGTCTCTATATGGAAACATTTTATTACCAATGTATGTGTTTATAAAACAATATATGAATCATTATAACAATAATGAGTTCTTAAAAAATACCTTTATAGATGAAAAATTCACTTTATATAAGGGTCAGTCTATTTATCTTCTTCTTAATTATTATCATAAATTCTTTTAATATCAAGGTAGATAATATGTGATAACAATTCAAGAAAAGTTCAGATGCTGGGAAAATACCATTCCTAGAGGAATACATTATTACACAATTGATTTCATTGTTTCTCTCTCATAATTATAATTTTTTCACTTTAGTTTTTTACATCTATTCCTTTCAACATCTATCATGAATATTACTCCTGGAAATGAATATTGAAGAATATTTTCATTCATTTACAAAGAACAAAATTAAAATTGAACATATCATAGGAATTATAAAATAATATGAAATTCAATCCTTGTATCTCTATATATTTACCAAATAAAAAATTATTAGCACATGTTATCAAATATGGATAAATATTCATATGATGAAATTACTCATTGATTTTTAAAATAAAATAACAGTATTGAAGAACCAATTTAATACATTCTATAAATATTAAACCATTAAACACATTTAAAATATGACTATTAGCATTCCAATCACGAAAATATGAATTTTTTTATCACAATTTGTTTATTCATGATCAACCATAGTACTACCAAAAAATTATGTCAATCCCTCATAGGATCATATATAAAAAATTATATACACTAATAATATATTCCCAAAAAATGCTAATTATTTCTATAAATATCCTATATCACCAAAATACCTCAATAAATTCAAATCTATATCCTTAAATTAAGTCGATTTTTATTTCTAAATTTTTTTTACCATATTAATATAATATTATCCATATACGAAATTACATAAAAGATAAAATTAATCACATTGTCACCAAATCATATTTATATCCCATAGTTATCTATATAGAAAATAATATAATCTTAAAATGTACTATTTATTTTATCCATATCAACAATAATTAACAATAAATTAAAATAAAATATTACACCTGAAGGTTATCAGTATATACAAACATATAACCACAAAATATAAAATACATATTCATAAAAAACATTTTCACTAAATCATATACAAAATCAATTGGTTGTATTCCCATTAATGTCTTCAAAAATATCAATGATCAACATAAACACCTATAACATATAACAACAAAATTGGTATCTGTACCTTTAAACTTATGATCAAACGTATACAATTTAGCCCATGACACATTACTATTTTCCCATATCACTATGGAAATGCATAGGTTTTCATATATTTTATTCTCAAATTCATATTAATTGTTCAAAATGAAAATGTTAATTTACCGATGCATATACCTTGAGATTTTCTATCTATGTGTGTAGTCACCATCCCACTCTTCATGCACCAATGATGATTGATTTTATACCAAATCTTCCACTTTAATAGTTATTACCCCATGTGTATTTGTGAAAAATCATCATCCACTTAATTGTTTTCAAACATGAATTTATTTTCATGTAGAACATATAATCTGTACATTTAAAAAACATTACAATATTATCCTATACATGAAAAATTACCTGTAGTTTCCAGATATTTTTTCTAAACATAAGTTCAAATAATTAGATAAACCCTTCTCTGATATAATCTACACTCACCCATACATTTCATATATAGAAATTAAATATTATTAGTTGAATATTCATTAGATTAAATTATGATCAATTATAGAACCATAAAGGATTGATTTCATTGGATACATAGATACATAATATAATAAAGATATTATTCATATAAAAAAATTCTTCATAATTATCTCCTTTATTAGTCATATTATACAAAAACTTTTTCCATATCCTATAGAAGATAACTATGTTAAAGGGTAATAAAAAATGATCAGTAAGCATATAAAGAGAGAAAGATAATTGATAATTTAAAATTTAGGTGATCATATATATATATATGAATATTTGTGAATGTCTCTTAAAAGTTGTACCCATTAATTCAATGATAATAAATGTGAGTCATTGTATAAATTTTATCATTTAATAAGACATGAATCATAAAGGAATGAATAAACATGATCCCTGAAAGAATAAAATTTTAATAAGTATGTTGTTTTTGGAATAAGCATAAGAATATAAAATAATTTTCATAGTCCAGGATCACAACCAACAATTTCATTGTGGATAGGGATCAAACTAAAATCCATCATATTCATAGAGAAGGTTTACTCAGTAGACTATAATAGTTGTCAGAGTCACTTACTAAATTGGGTTCACTCCCTATCATAGTTCTTATTATCTATTGTGATATCCATCTTTTCCCAATGAACATGGGTCCATATAAGACCAGTTCCACCAGTCACATAATCTAAATTTATTCATATGTTTTCCTCAGGATAATAAAAATGTCATCATATCGTCAAATAAAAACCCATGGAATGAAAAAGTTTTTTATAAATATCTCATCATCATTATAACAAACCATCTAGAGAAATATTAAGGATTGTATAATTGGATAATATACACAAGAAAGATTAATTATCATAAAGTGATGTTATCATATATGGAAAATATCTTTAAAATAACATTATAATATTTCTATAGGAAAATATTTTTTTTCAATTTGAAATCACTTATTTTAAATCACGAAATTTCAAAATTATAACAGAAAATTTGTGATTTCTAATATTACATTTTAATATTCCAAATTAATCATCAAAGAAATGAGATATCATCATGAAATAAAATTTTCCTCAGCCCTTATATTAAAAATTAATTATATATTAAACATTTTTGAAAAAAAACAATAATAGATCATTGATATATTTAAAAGAATTTACATTTGAAAAAAATATTGAAATTTAAACATCCATAAAAATGACATGAATAAATCATTGTATTAAATTAAAAAATTAGTCAAAACATTTTATACAAAACATTTTCATTAATTAAAAATATTCACTAAAAAGAGGAAATAAACATAATATTCTAAAAAAGGTCACAAGCATTATAAGTACCAAATATAAGAAAATGGTTTTAAAAAATATAAATTACTACAATAAAAAAAAGATTATAAAATTAAAGGGATTTATCATTTATTAAATATATAATTTCTCTATATAGAAATTCATGTATAAAAATCCCATTAAAAAAGAGATTGAAACATAAATTTCATATCGCTTTTGTAAATTTGAATCGTAAGACCCCTGAAAAATAAGTTAAAATGAAAAATTAACTATCATGATCTTTATTATATTCCTAATGTTATATTTCCAATTGTTTTATATACACCTCATAAAACAAAATAGTGTCATAAAACATCATATGTCCCAAACAATACAATTTGACATGATAAACACTTATTGATAGGTTATTATCAAAATCAACACCCCATGTATGTAATATTTATAATTTTAGTACAATATAACATGTAAAATTGGTATCATATAATCCTCATAGACATGAATTAGTGTATAAAAATGTCTCAATAAAATAATATGGAGATGAAGAACAATCACAAATTTAGAAATCCTAGTATAAAAACCTCATCAAATAGAGAACCATATCTAGACTTCTAGATGAACATATTCATTATAAAAATAAGAATAAAAAATTCATATGAAGTATATATACCAAAAAATGTAAACTGGTGTTGAATTTGTCATATGTCTGAATGAAATAAATGTGATGTGAGAAACCCTTACCTCAAGTTCATCTTTATTTATATGTGTTAAAGTATCTGATAAACTAAATATAATTTTATTATAAATATATTATAGATCCATATTCATATGTATAATAACATAATTTAATTTCTTATATTAACTTAACATTGGTATATTACCATTTATTTATTGAAACCATTATTCTTGTTGATTACTACATTATTTTTCATGTATGTTTCAATTATATGGCTCTAATAATTGCACTGGGATCTTGGTTTCCTCATATATATGATCATATTTATGACATAAGTATAATATTTTATCATCATATATACATTTATAATTAATCATATAAAGTTGTGATGATAACTTAAATACATCACTTCATGAAGATGGTAGTCCTTACATACACATAGCTGATGTTTCCTTTTTCAACAGTGGAGTGAAATAATTTAATATAATAAATAATATAGAAATTTTGTTATATCATATATATCATATATAATCATTAAATATATCTATTTTTCACCCATATAAACGAAAAAAATAAAAAACTAATTAAACCACTTCATGGTGGTGGTAATCCACATGTACACACAAGTGGAATTATCATTTTAAAAGAAATGAAGAATAAAGAAGGTAGATACAATATTATAATTAAATAATTTTAATTATTTAAAAAAATAAAATTAATAATCAATTATTGAATCATTATATCCATCCATTAATTATGGTGATGTTGAATGAATCATATCGATACGTTGAGGCTATAGTCCACACATATGCATGAGTGACACTTTTTATTTTCCATTTAATGAAAATGATATCCAAATTGGAAAAACATGATTATAATGTATATTAACAATATTTATTTCACTAATCTCAATATTTTTTTATTGGAAACCATTTTTAGAGGTTTTATATAAAGAATATTTTCTAAATTTTTTGGGTAAGACGATTACTTTTTCTTCAGTAAAACATCATTAGATCTCTTATTAAGGACCATTGGAATATAATATTAAGAATAAAAATTATTCTAAATATATTCTAGGGATTTTTTGAATACAATTTTGTCAGGTTTAGTTGATCTATGTGGCCAAATGAGGTTTAGTGAAGTGAGAGGACCTGTAATCTTTTATATTAGAGGGAAGGGGCACTCTTATTTTTTAAATCATTAAAATATTATACAGTTTCATTCTTGAAAATCGTGTTCTAAATTATATTATTTTGAATTTAAATATGTTATATTATAGAAATAATGTCTATTAATGGGATTTATACTTGTTTTTTAAACCTTATAACATTATTTTAACCATTAATAACCATTTCTGTCATAAACCTAAGAAACCCATTTTTCAATACATATTGGTTATAAGTTTACTACTACGGTAAAAAATGGAAAATAAATTGGTCATAAGATAATGTTTTCGACCTGATACAAATATTCTTTCTTATTTTAGTATGTTTTTGTTTTTTAAATCAATTAATAAAATGATATATAACATGAAATATCATTGATTCCATTTTTGTATGATTTGTTTAATTTCACATTAATGTTTGGAAAAATAATTTATACCAAATATAGAACCCTTAAAAATAAATTCTACACTAAAATTACCCATAAAATTCATATCCCAACAAAATTTAACAAATGTAATGTTTATTTTATGGTTTTAAAATATATTTAGCATGTTTTTCTAATACTATCGCAAGAACTATATCAATATTTCATAGGAATCTAATAATGCGGTGAAATAATTAAATATTTTAAAAATTCACCACCATAAAATAATGTTTTTAATATTAAAAATATTTATTTACTAAAAAATAATATCCTCTTTTTACCCCCATTAAAAAATATTATATTTTTTAAAATAAAATGGAGTTGAATTTTATAGCATTCTCTATATAAAACTAATATTTAACTTATTATCAAGTAAAAGTAGAACATAATTTAAATAAATATAAATAATTATAATGATGGTCTTAACCCACTTATACAATAGAATAAATAAATATATAGGGTCATTTTAATGACTTATCCAATAGTATTAACCATATTATACTAGTTTTACCATTATCGAGGAGACAAATGTTTAAAATGGTTACAATTAAACATTTACAAAAAAGGGAACTACATCACATACTATAAGCAGAGTAATATAAATTTGTAATTCATTTTTAATATTTATATTTTTAGAATACGAATCAATTAATTAAATAATAAACCTTCCAAATGTGGATAAAAATATTTTTTCAATAAAATGCAATTTTTAAAGAAAATTATCATATTTAAATATATCAATGAGTACTAATCATCTTTATCTGATTTTATATTCATATATGTAGATATAAAATATATAAATTTGATATAAATCATTCATAAATCGGTATAGTTTTAATTATTTATACTGGAAAAACATTATTCATTTATGAACAATTTATGAAAAGTGTGATTCAACCATAAAAAATAAAAATATAAAAAATATATATAATCTTGATCTATATTTAAATAACCTATTATAGTCTTTCTGGTACCTATAACAAACTTTTTTGGATTATCCTTTGTTTGGATAATGTTTTCAGTTTTTTTATCTTTTTTTTGGAATTTTGGCCTTTTTCCCAGTGGAAGATTGGTACATGGTTTGGTAAAATCATGTATGATTCTTTAATATGGTGTTTCTTAGTGTTATACTATGTTTTTGAAAAACATGGGGACTACCCGTTAATCCATGTATCATGGGAGACCAGGGTCGGCCTATTTAGTTCACATTTGTGAAATTGTGAACCCTTATTATTGTATCATATAATAAAGTGCACAATTAGATCTTGTTATGTATGACTGAGAGGGAAAATTTTGCAACTCACTCTAGAATAACAATTATAAAGCATGGTTAGGCACATTTTTTGTTCTAACCATGAAACATAACCAAAAATCTATGTGATGATATTTTTAATCCCACTATAATTTTAATACATGTCCTGATCCAGCCATTATAATGACTAAAAAACTCATCATTGGACCTAATTTGGAATGTTAGATTTTGGAGACTCTTTATTTAGGATTTTTTCTCCTCCAAAACCTCTCTTCAGAGATATACCTACCGATGGATTTTATTGATTCTCTATTTTAGTTGTCGTACTTTCTATTTGGAATACTCAATTATTCTCTTATATCTTTATTTATTTATGGATTATCAATTTTTTGATGGATATAAATTTTGTTTTAGTGAGTTTTAAATATAGTAATTCCTCTTTTATCAACCTCACCTTTGACTATACAAAAGGGATTCTTTTTGAGTGATCGATTAATCATGTCCCTAAATTAAAGTGTATCTTAAAAGATTTTTCATATAAAAGAATCCTCGATTACCATACTCATTTTGAAGGAATTCCAATTTATTTTTCAACAGGGAAATTTGATATTTATATAATTTTTAAAATGGAAAGGAATATTAAAAAAAACCTTTTCATAGGATTTGAAATTATTTGGTGGGTTCTAGATAATATTTATTGAAATGATAAATAATTTGATTAAATTTTTTAATGTATTGAAATGATAATTAACTTAATGATGAAAAAGGGTTAAATTTGATAAAAATATATTATATTATTATTAAATTTAAAATGAAATGTTGAGAAACTAAATTGGGAATTTAAATTATTGATGATGAACAAAATAAAAAACAATCACATTACTAGGACTGATTTATTTATTTTATTAAAATTTTATATTGGGAAGTTAGTTAATCATTAGAATAATAAATATCTAACTAACACCCAAGAAGTAAACTGGAAATAACACCTCTGACAAAAAAAATCGGCATGTTTTTCATGGATGGTTTGTAGGTTGATTCTACTCCGATGAACTTTTTTTAGGGATAGTTGAAAACAATGATCCCATATTGATTGAATAATTATTGTGAGGATCCAAAATCCTTAAACTAATGAATCTCCTTAAATATTACCATAGTGCGTGATTTATTTCATTATTACATATTTTTGTTTATTGATATATTTTATTCGTGCCTTATGTTTTAGTAAAATGTTAATTTAATATTATTTTAAAAAAATTTCAACCACATATATGATAGAATTTTTTATTTTAAAATGTAAATATGTTTTATCATTTCATGTATTTATATAAATTGAATCATTGATGGTGTATTTTTTATAAAACTATAAATGTAATATTTGATGAAATCCTACTAGGAAATTTCACTCACTCCTTACCTTTTTTATATTTTTGTAAATTATATTATACCATGTCCACTAAAGGTCAATATTCTCTTTGAGGTGATATGTGTTATTAGTATTATAAAATCTAGGTTTATTTTTTGTGACTAATTAATAAAGGGTCCACTCATTATAGTAATATTATGATTTTTCATCTAGGTGAATATTGTATTGCCTTTCGGATGATATTTTTTCATATCATTGTCTATCATATTTCTATAGTCATTTTTACATGATGTGTGCTATGTATTCCAACTTATAGTTGATTTATCTTAAACTATTAAATATTCACTAGTTGTTCATGGATAGAAATCATTTAATATTAAAAAATTTCAAGCCCATGGAACTAGTCTTCAATCCATGTGAATCGAAAATTCACTTCATTTCATGTTAGTTCACAATCGTATATTGATGTTATGAAGTATTTAGGTTAGTTAATGAAAAATGTTATCATATTATTAGCATGAAAATATTTTAATAATTTATAAGTCATCCTTAATGATCTATTATATATGATGTTCAATTGTTGGAGAAGGGGTAGTTTTTCGGTGAGTGACTAGCCAAAACTCATCAAAGAAAACCTTATGTCACAACAAGTGTTTGGGGAAAGTGTATTTGATGAAAAAATGGATATTATTTTAGTATTATTTTTAAATATAATCATTTTATTCCAAAATACAATAAAAATAAATTGTATCTAGAGGAAATGGTATTTAATTATCAAATAATTGATTTTATTATCTGAGTAACTTTACAAATGTTTTCATGTTTACTATTCATGTTTTAAATTTCAACTTCCCCAACAAAACATTCCTATTGACATAAGGAGGTATCTACAAATAAAAAATGATAAAAAACTATCTAGTTGATCATAAGCTCATTGAGATTATGGTGCTAAGCTTGTAGTCAGAGACTAATGACATATAGATGAACCACTACACATTCAAACACTTATAATAGTTCTTTAAAGGGATGAAACAAAAGATCGTTCATGGTGATTTATTTGGTAGAAACCAAGTATTTTTAGGGTTCAAATGATCCTTATTTTGAAAAGGATTGGTTGAAAAGTATTTTGTTACTTTGTAAGTATTTGGTAACAATTGATTCAATAAAAGTAAAATTTGAAACAATAAAACTTGAAGGGCCAGTAGGAGGATGTGGGATTTAATGGATACAATGAAGAAAAATATATTCTATGAGTAAAACAATTAATAGTTAATTTTATAGAGTATTTTGTTCCATAATTGATGGGTTTATTAAATTTTATAGAGTTTATCGTCATCCAATAAGGTATAATTATATGAATAAATATGAAATTACCATTTATAATATTTTTATATTCTCTCTCAAGGTAGTTTTGAATGAGATAGGGAATTACTGAAGATTTAAGATGGGTCTTCAGCCTAATATTAAATATCAGTTTCTCATTCTAAATTTGTCCTCTTATGCAAGGGTCATGGATTGATCATTGATGGTTGATCTTGACCAAAATGGTTTTTTAGGTTTGAATATATTTACTCTAACTCCAATTGGATGTTATATTTGATCTTTTAAATGAAAGATTTGTAAGGATAAGTCTTTTGAAAAACCATGAAAGTAGGAATAATCATGATATTATTCAGTTTCATTCAATGGATTATTGATTTTCATTTATTGTGGAATGGTTGGGAATTTTATATGATTTTCTTCATATGATCCATTTATTTATGGTTCTTTCAGATTCATATACAACGAAAAGAATTTTTATCAATAATTTTTTTTCATATGGTTTAATGGGATCATAAAAACCTAAAGATATTATAGTGATGAGATATGATTCCGAGATAAATGGGATCCATCCACTACAATATAAAACAAATATCAGTATGTAGTGGATGAGTCTCTGGAGGATTTTTTTATGTGTCTAGTGGTAGTGGTAGGTACAATAACAATAACATTTTCATTAGTGAATATAATATTTGATAACGATTAATATTAAACTATTTTTTGAACTCCTATTTTTAACTTTTTTATGTTATCCTATAGATCATATGTCTTATGTGTTATATATTGGTACAACCCTTAGAATAATGGGAGTGCAGGGTTTATAATTCCCTTCTTGTGCATTCTTATGGAAAGATATCACGATCATCTGGGATTTTTTATTTCATGATATAAAACCTATATATTTCATTCATGGTATGTATAGGCTGAATTACCAAAAATAATATATTTTTTAAATATATTCAATTGTTCCTATTTTCTAACCTCAATGGGGTGTATTATTTTTTCTATGTAAAATAGTACTCGTGGTCAGGTAGAGGTAGACATCCTCTTATAGAGTTGTGATGAATGATATCTATTTTTTCATTTTACAGAGATTAAAAATCATTTAGTGGGGGACATCATCCACTGATATTCTAGTTTCATATTTTTTTCCATCCGATTCTTCAGGATTTCCCCTGGTAACGGTGGTAGAGTTCTACATTGACATGGAACCGGATACTCAGCCGATATCTATAGCTATTTTCTTTATTGAAGAAGTTTAATTAGTAGAATTAATGACCTAGTTAGATGATTTATTGGATAATGGTTTTATTCACCTCAATGTGTCATTAGGGGAGAAACATTTATTTTTATGGAATTTTGGTGGAACCGTTCACCTTTGTGTAAATTACTGAAAAATAAATCATGGCGTGGTAAATAAAAAATAACTATGGACACATATTTATGGCTTATTTGATAATTTTTAGTTGAAAGGTTGTTTTAAATTTTGAATATTTGGTATGGTTATCGGTAGCTGTAGAAACCATAATATGTCTTTCATGAACTTTTATGAAAAATTTCCTCAAACGGGGTCTAAAAGTTCATGGTGCGACTCTTCGTTTATAATTGGGGATAGTGATGGTAATGAAGGAACGAGCCCAACATGCTGGGACCAAACCCCAACATTGACCTGAATTAGCAGTATGGGGGTGAAGCCCCCACGGTATGGAGTAATTGTTTGGGTTATTTCCCCAAAGAGTTGCCAATGATACATATGTGTAAACACCTGCAAGACAACATGCTTGAGATGAATTAAGTCATTATTTTTTTTCTAAATCCCCAATATGGTGCCCTAGTCTAACAAAAACGTCGTCGGCATGCAAGTTACTTGCACCCCTAACTTCTATTGCGCAAGCCACTTGTGCCCCCATTCTCTTTTTTCCCAGGGTCATATTTTTTCCTATAAATAAACCCTTGGGGATTTCATCTGGATGAACGAATTTCCCAGAAGTATAACTGCTTGTCTAGTTTCACTAGTTCTTTAACCAAGTATTCTGAAACATTAAAGGTGGTTGTTTAACACCGAAAGTAGATGAATTGATGAAGGATGATAGGAATTAAGTCATATTGGTGTTTGAAATCCATAACACTTGTGCGCCTAAGGCCCTCAACCTCCCTGAATTAAAAGCACATGCGCACCACATATTCCTCTCACTTGAACATGAGTGTCCCACTTCTAGGAATACCTATGAATACACTTAAAGGATTGATTCAACTCTCTCCCACATATTAAAATCCATGTTGTTTGTCACATAATTAAACATCAGGTCACCCAATCCTACATGCACGCCAATACATTCACACCAATTCTGACTAGGGAGACCTAATTGTATTAACCTAGTCTCTTCAGTGTACATTCCATTAAGCCTTCTTCAAATCCATTAACGGTAATGCTTCTTCTTAATTGGCTCCCTTGATTAAAATAAATTATATTAAAGCATCTAAAATAACCTCTTGACTCATCAATCCTTTTTGAATGAGACATCAATTTGTCTCCTATTTGGGTTTGTATATCCATAGTCACAGGTTCCCACAGTTGGTTCACAATGGGGTTAGGATTCATGGGGTGTCTCTTGGTTTTTATATATTTAGTCATATTGACCATTCTCTCACGAATAGTGCTAAGAAGATCATGGTTTGGAGAATTAGGTTTTGGGTTCTAACCTACCCGTCTCATCTCAAAAACCTTGATCCTTCAATCGCTGTTATGGATGGTACAGTTCATATATTCTTTTCTACACAAGAAAATGAGAAGTATCCCTCCTATACTAACTTCCATTAGAGAATCCATTTTACTATAACCCCCCTAACCATTCAAGTAGGATGTTTCAGCCCTTATTCTATTTAATACCTTCACATTCACTCATTACATACATTGGATCTGTGTACAATGTAAAGAGAATAGACGAAAGGCTCATCATCTCACCATCTTCCCCGGTTTCCTCGCCCTCATATGCTATTTGAGGAAGAAATATTTGGGATTATTTGTGTATTCAATGACATCCTCTTGTTTCTCACCCTGAGCATGACTCATCTGGGCTGGAGATTTGTTATGATCCCAACATTTTCACAAACTAAGAATGAACTACAATAACTATGATTCCCACCATAATTGGGATTCATAGGAATCCCTCTCAAGACCCGAGCTCATTAGATATCATCTTTAGAAATTCAATCCTAATTCTATTAATCATGGTATACTCCCTATGATTAAACCCCAAAAAAGGCCCCCAAATCAAAAAGGCATCCTTTTCAAGAATTAATCCCAAAATCATTTATCTCAAATGACTAAACTATCTTGTGAGACATATAAACTACATGGGATTGTATTCCCATCTAAAATGGATATGTAGGAAGACTCTCTAAGGTTCAAACCCAATATGTCAAATCAATCACGTTCTCCTTTGGCTATATTCCCATTAGGGACAAATATAACATGAAAACCCATATTCAATCCATGTTCCTTAGGCTGCTTCGGCATGAGTCTCATACCAAACATTGACTAACCACCATTCTCTTATAGGTCCTCACCACAAAATAGTTAATTGCATGGAGAGTGCCTTGTCACATTAACTCAAAACGTATGATGTGTCCCACTAGGAAACATTGAACTATGAGGGTTTAGATTCTTTCACAAGGATACTTATGTATCCCAATTTATAGGTATGATCCCAACATCAAAACAAACCTTCATCTCCTAGGATGACAATAAATTACAGAGTTCCTCATATAGTTGATTAAAAATAGTATCATTATAATGATGATTAAAAGAATCTATAAATTTTATATGGAGGGATACCATTATTAAAGAACCTATAAAACATACAGATGATTCTAAATTTCACAAATATTATTAATTGATTGTAAATTTATAGGGAAACCTATGTTATAATTGGTGAATCAATAAGTATTCCTAAAAATATCTGAAAGCTATAATGATAGTCCAGAAATAGGACATAATTCCCTCAAAATGGTGTGAGGAGTCCAACCTACCCTTCACTCGACCAATGAATGTCCTTAAGTATCATATGTTCAAACATAACAAATTCATGCCATTGGAAAGTAGGTCACTTTTGGATAAAGAAATATTGGATGTTTTTGGTTCCATGAATAAATCAAATGGAAGCAATGTGGAAGCATTGATTATTAAACTAGTAGACATGTTCCAAGGAAATATGAAACAAAAATAGTGAACCTGGCATGAATCCTTATCGGTGTTAATTGTGTAACACACATGTCAGACCCCTATCAATTGATAAAGGATGACCAGAAAAAGAAATCAATCACGCATGTTTTCATCTTCAAGATGTTTCTTTAATAGAGTTTATTATTCTTCTCATTTCTTTTCTCTGATCTCCCATCACTTCAAATGGATTCCTTGATGTTTTCACCTATGAATGTCTCGGCCACAGATTAATATGGATCCTCAACCACTAGAAGGATGTCCTAACCAACTCATCATCTTCAAATGTGTGTATTCAATGTACTGGTAAGAGAATTTCATCATCATGGTACTGTCCTAACCTCGGAGGCTTCCTGATAGACTCTTCAGGTTAATGACAACCCTTGATCGTCTGGTCAGAGATGACCGATGGTAAAGAAATAGACAGCTCCAACAACTGTCATCAACCATATAGGTTCATTATCCCCTAAATGCAATAACTGGTCCCTCCTATACTATAGGGTCATCGGTTAAGACATCACTTATGGACTCAAATAAAATATTTAAGAGTACTTCTTGAGGACTCCCACCAACAATGGTCACCAATAAAATATCAGAATAGTGAACCCCCAATATGATGGGGGTGTTGTCTTCGATTGTTCAGCCTAGGTCCCTAAAAATCAAGAGCACATGATGAAACTTTGAGGAAAACATCCCTCAAATTGGATTTATGTTCCTACATTTTCCCTTTTGGAAAATTCTGTCAAAGTAACTTGATGGAAGAAACAAAGAGCGGTTCCATACACTCGTATGTCCTAACTACACTTTCCAGTATACTTGCCTTGAAGTAACCCACCAATCCCAAAAATTAAATATGGTGGAGTACCGTGAACATGCACATACATCTATTTAAAAATTATCATCTGATCAGCAAGATCGTCTTATTTCATTCATGGAAGCATTCCCATAAAATATTGTGGCAGCTAGTAAACAAAACATACACCTTCTTACACTCACCAATTCTTCCAGTAATCTCGTCTGTTGGTATTAAAAGAAGTTCTTTAACCATACTTGATGGAAAATAGCCACTAGGAACATACACCTTCTAGCATTAATCAAGCCTTCCAACAGTCTCATTTTGGAGCTCTCAGGGAAGTCAGATAGAAAGCACTGATGAAAAACCTAGGGCAAACTCAACTCTATGCTCCCACACATGATTACTATCAGTATACACTAATAAGAAATGGAGGATATGAGCTGGTATATACACCTACTCTAGATACATAATGGAATTATATTCTACATTTCTCCTACTGACGCCACTAAAAACATCATATAATTGGTGAAAGGGCAGACCAAATTTACAGCCCATATTATGGAAGCATGCCAGAATATCGTAAAAACAACTTTAGTAATACTAAGAGAATAAACACATAACTCATTCCATATGTAGTGGATGACACATTATCAAGATATCTCGATGTAGATACATGCCTCTATTCTATTCTAGGAGGGTTATGGGGCAATCTCCTTCATGTCATACTAATAACCGGATTAGAAACATACACACATTCCTATTAGAGGAAATCGGCCCATTCTGATGAAAACTCTAAGAAAGGCACATACACCTTCCCATGATAACCAATTATCCTAGTAATTGTACCCAACTAAGTGTATGATAGCATCCAATAAGTATTATTGCCAAACACAGTTGGAATACCAATAGCCAATTTGTGATCTGTCTCCTTTTAATGATGGTGTTATAGAAGCCCTCATACATTTATCTGTTGTAGCTCAATATCCTACCATCTCATTACAAAATTAATGGTAGTAGGTGAAGTAATTATGATGTTCCCCATAGGATACTTATATAGTAAATCTTTCTTCATTCAAATTTAGTCAATCTTGAGAGTGTATCATTGAATGAGAGCCACGAAAACCATCAGTGTGGCAAGAAGACCATGGATCAAGAGGATATATATTTTTCTGTAATCCACCAAGGTGGTCCTCCCCATTATGTTATTCACCACAATAATTAACTCTATAGTATTATTTTTCATTTTCAAGATAATTATTTAATTGACAATGTTGTAATGAGAAATCCCCCTTATCTCAAGGAACTTCCCAACATAAGGCCAGTCATGTCTGATTCTTTGTCATTAACGGGTGAAATACTTTCTCAACTATAAAACATCCTATGGTGACATTCATTCATCAAAACTCCCTTTAGAAATTTTCCATCCAATGTAGTTGAAGAAAAATTGACTTATTCAACTGTTTTTTATAAAAAAATTGAGAATATTTCACTTTGGTCATACCAAGAAGAGAAAAGTCCAATTGAAGATGATGAAGATATGTTGAACATGAGAAAAAAATTGGATAATGGTTAAATAAATATCATGTTCTGGACTTTGGAAAACTCTAAATACAACATTATAAAATTGATGGAAGAAGATTTCTTTCACGATGTCTACATAAAATTATGGAATGCTCCTCATTATTTGAAAACCAATGTATTACCATATGATGAATATGAAAATATTTTAAAGGTAATAGAAGGGTTTCAACACCAAGTCGACTTAGTATCTCTTTTTTTGCAACCTCCAATGGTCGAGAAACAACAGAGAACCATTCAACGTTCATGACATGATGCATTAAAGAGGCTACACCAGTTAATTCATGATACCCATTTTGGTGTTCGTATCATAGGATGTGGTGCAAATGGAGAATTGAATTTTACTGCCCTCAAAAATTAGCAAAGCCTGCCAAATTTCATCTTATGAAATTTTATTTCCCACGACCAGCTATAGTGAATATATTTTTTATGTAATCATGTATACTCTCAAGAACAAGAATCAACTAGATCTCATTCGAGTGAGGCACATAGAATGAAAGTTGTTGAGATAACTTCTCATCAAGCATCTGCGAATATTCAGTAGGCCTCCCACTTAGAGGAAGTAATTCGTTTGACGGCACAAATGTATGAAATATCATGATTTATTCTGGAACATGTGATTTGAGTGGTTCTCGGATAATGCACCCGGCCAATGTTCAGACCAAAATTTGCAAAATCATAGGAGAAGCTATGTATATCAAACATATTGAAGTTAAAAAACCACCCCATCCTGTAGGGCTGAGGGAATGATTAATACAACCTTTGAAATCAATAAAAATGTTTGAAGGTTTGAAGAAGAGGAAAAGGAACATCCTCATCCTATAGTACTAGGGGATGTTTCACATCTACAATCTCATCATCAAGAGAAATCAGTTTTCTCCCAACTAGGGATGAAGCCTAAAAGAGAATGCACAATGGAACTATCCAAGGATTACTATCTGGTTAATGTCCCTAAAACAGCTCCCATGAATTCGTCATATAGAAGAATGGAGTCTCATTGAAGATATATAAGTAGATGATATTACAAACATACTGATATAATTCCATCAATTCATTATGCTTCAATAAATGTCATTAATACCATTGCAGAAGATCCTCTAGAAAATGAGTTTGGTTTTGGTGAATCCAAAGATGAATTTCATCTCCAAAATATGGTACACACTACTGAAAATGATGGAGGTGTCTATACAAAAAAATAGTATCTTACCCAAAATATTGGTATTCCATCAAGTAACCAACTCCCACCCCTCCGAAAGATGTCTTACTAGGGTAATGTTAAAAGTTATATCACATCTAACTTTTCCACTATATAAGGTCAATCTCTTTCACTTGAAGAAGTATTTCCTCAGAAAAAAGAGGAGATTAAAGTGTTTTAATATATCAATAAAGGCATACTTCAAAGCCACATTTCTTCAAGATATACTCCCAAGGAATATTCTCAACTTTCACATCCTGTAGGAACTCTTAATCAAGGATGATTTGTTATAACTAAATATGTGGATAATGAATTACATCCATTTGTTACACAAGCAGGGTTGGATCAAACATAACCGTATAGGCATGTCTGTAAGGGTTATCATTGAAAAATACTAGTAGTATCACCACCAATGATTTTTCCATTTTTTACTAGTTGATGCTCCAGCTGTCTTACCTATACAGGTCCTAGCTCATCCAGATATTCCACAAATTTTTTTGAACATAATTAAGGCACAATTACAAGATTGGATTATATTGATGAATAGCGTGCACTAGTGTGGATGGAAAATAGATCCTACCCTGAATGGGTGGATATGATTTATCGCCCAACAAAAAATATGAATATTAAATTCTCAATATTTAATGGTTTGGGAGATCCCAAGAAAAACAAAAAACATTTTGTTTCTCATTGAGATCCCCTGACGAAAAATCATCAATAATAATAGGTAGTAAAGATCATAAGATTTGGGATATCATTACAGGGAAAAACATTTCTCGAGTACACAAGTTTTCAATCTCGATAAAATAAAGAAGGAGTTATAGATCTTCAGAATTATTATCTCTTTCATCAAATGATTGGGTATACTATTTAAGAGTGTTTTGTTTTAAAAGACCTCATGAAATAAATGGTAGACTCTGGAAAAATGTAACTGAAAAGAATATCAGCCTATGTTTCTTGTGTTACTGCTATTCATCCATAGGAAAAAATTTAATGATAGGAAGTCAAAATAAAAAATGTGTAGAAATATGATTATTGGATGATCAAGAAAATAATCAGCCGAACTCATTCCATTATAAGAACATAGTTGAAACAACTAATTTTTTATTATGCCACTTCCGCCACAGAAAAACCACATTCATCAAAATTTCAGTCCTCCAAATCTCAATCCATAAAGAAGAGATGTGATCAGAAGGTCAAAGACCAGTCAGAAGAAGACGAGCTAGTGTTAAGGCCAAAGTTTTCCTTGACTCTAGAATATTCCATGACATCCATTTCAAAAGCATGGGAACCACACCACCAAATAGAATTTCCAGAACTGACCTATCAATAAGAATCTTCAAATGAGGAATAATTGATATATGGTTCCATAAATTGTATCCACCTAATTAGTCCCTATGAAAATGATGATTAAGGCCATGATGAGAAGGAATTTATCTATACCAAACTAGGGAACTAGAATAAGAATACATGGTTGAGGATACAAGGGAAGACGTGGGTATGCTAGATGCTATTATTTTAACTTTACCCCTACTCAAACCTTATATTTAGTGGAAACTCATGGGAGAGACCTTCAGAGAGCCCAATAAGAACATGGATGTTCTCCTGCAAATGACAGGATATGTCCTGGAATGATTATTTATGAGGACCGATTAATGGTTACACCATATTTTTCTTATCTAGTAGATATATCTAGTCAATCTAATCTACTAAAATCCAATGTATTTCTATCTTCTTCTCTGATTTAAGGTACATCTGCATCAGGATCATAAAATTCCTAGACACCTGCAAAGTTGTATCTCTATTCTGGAAAATGTAGACCTCTGGACCAAAAGTATGATTTTTTGAAAGAGATATCCCCTGTATCAGCTAGGTTGTTAATTTTGGATTCTTGGAATCTATAAATAGATCTTTGATAAACAGTTATTGAATCATTTTCATGTACTTAAGAGTTTGAAATTGATGATGCTATTGTTGATGTTTACCAAATAGAGAATGATCCAGCATAATATCTTGCATTTATATCTTTTATTGATGATGATGAAGATGATGTCGTACATGGACACATTAGGTCCTGGTATCTATATTGATGAGTCAATTATAAAGACATAGGATGATACTTCATTGATAATGGATCATGTATCAACCTCATTCTTATTCATACACTTCATCGATTGGGCCTCACTGAATATGATGTATCTCCTTCCACATTAATGTTTCTATCTTATGACAATAATGAGATAGAACCTCTGAGCGAGATTACACTCAGAACTCAATTTGAAGATCTTGTGTCTAATTCATATATTATGGTTGTCTGTCCAGACACATCCTTTAAAATTCTGATCAGAAGCCCTTGGCTACATCAACATGCATCCATTCCTTTGTCATTCCACAAATGTCTCAAGTATTATTTCAATTTTCAAATAGGAACACTTTATGGTGACAATTATCCATTAAAAACATGTAAATTTCCATATATTAAGGCGTATTTTAATCACAAGAAGGAAAAGAAGGTCTGTGACAAAAGAGGTAACCATAATAAATGCTCCAATGGCCTATAAAAGATCCCAGAAACCCCATTCAAACATTTGAGTATAGAATATATGTTACATATCAATCAAATTGAATGGATAAACCCAAATCTAGACACAGATCCAATGACTTCCATAATATCAATTACGGTAATTGATCCTGACAGCATAGGAGAAATTTTTTATTTACCAAGCAATGATGAAGACATAAATAGATATGTTTTCATTTAATATACTAAACTTTAGAAAGTATCTATGTATCCAATAAGACTAAAATAATTAGTTGAAGTACTATGTGAAGACAAGGATGTTGACTCCCAAACCATCATATCATATTCAATGCTCCAGAAAAACCTTTCACCATTATTTGGGTTAGAAATGGTTTCTTCCTTTTCAGGATGATAAAATATTGACTCCTCCCCTAGAATTAAAATATTTGATTCATAAGTTGCTATGAAAGTATAAACAGAATAAGTAACACATAAGTATGAAAAAAAGATATCATGGACACTCCTCCAGTAATATTGGGAGGTTCTCCACCACTACAGATGACTTTAGAGAAATAAATTTGGGTACAGAGGAAGAACCACACCCCAATATAATAATTTCTTCCATTAATTCTAAAGATTAATATATGTATAATTCATTTTCTAAGAATATAGAGATATTTTTTTTGGAACTATATATAAATTCCAGGTAATAATCCCAATGTAGACACTCATCATTTGGGTTTTCCAGAAGTGCGTCAAGGATTCAAGTAGGAAGAAAGAATAACACACCCGATTGTTGCCTCTAAAATTGAAGCTAAAGTCTATAAGCTTATCAAGGATAACTTGTTCAATGAGGTTCAATATCCCAATTTTCTGGCCAATAATTTCTTAGTTAAAAATAAGAATGGGAAATTCAGCGTTTGTATTGATTTCAGATGTCTTAACAGGCATTTTCCCAATGATTACTCTCTAGTTCTCATCATAGCGATTTTAATTTATACTACAGCTAGTTATAAAGCTTATTCCACCGTGGATTGTTACTTTGGGTACCGTCAAAATCGAATGGCCCCAAAGGATGAATAATATACACCCTTGTTATCTTTGCATGGCATCTTTTTCTTATGGGTAATGCACTTTGGCTTAATTAATTTAGGTTAAATTTATCAATGTGCCATGCATCATATATTTAATCACTTCTTAGTAAAAAAATTGAATGTTATGTGGAGGAACTGGTAGTTAAACCCAGTCAAAATTCGGATCACCAGACTAATTTAAAGATCATATTCAATAAACTTTGGCTACATAGTTTGAATATGAATCCCTGGAAATGTGCTTATGGGGTAACATCAGGAAAATAACTCAACTTCATTGTATTCCATCATGGGATCGAAGTTGATCCTGGGAAGACAAAAGGAATCCTAGGAATGTCACATCCAAGAAATTATAAAGAATTAAAAGGACTTCTAGGAAACATGGCTCATATTTGGTACATTATTTCCAGTTTGGTAATAAAGTGTTTTCCCTTCTCCAGATTTATGAATAAGGTAATCACCTATCAATGGACTGAAGACTACCAAGATGCATTTGATGCCCTCATTTAATATCTCTTGAGTCCCCCAGAATTAATGCCACCTATTGAAGGAAGGCCACTTATTCTATATGTGGATTCTTTGGAGTGATCACTAGGTGTCTTTCATACCTAAAAGAACAATTCTAGGAATGAAAATAGCCTTTACAATATCAATGGAACTATTCTTGATACAATGACTCGATATTCATGTATCGAAAAGTGCTACCTAGAATTAATATTTACAGTTCATGAATTAAGGCACTACCTGCAACATCACAAGGTCCAAACGGTTTCTCACAATAACCCACTCAAATTTATCCTCATTTTTCCAATTCTTACATAGTGTTTGGCATGGTGGGAATTTATTATTAAACATTTTGATATCCAGTTTGTGCCTCAAAATGAAATAAAAGTCGAATATTTGGTAGAAATTCTTGTTGAGCATCCATCAACAAAAGATACATCATTGAGTACTAAACTTCCTGATGAAATGGTATTCTCTATTCAAGATAATCCACAAACATGGAAAATGTACATTGATGGTTCCCTTATATGTCTCATAGGTAAGAGAATGGAAAACTCTGGACTCCAAAATGTTAGGTTAGCAATTGTACTTATTTCCCGAGATAAAAAGTGTTTCTATATTCCTTTCTATTGTCAGAAGTTGGTACCCACAATGAGGCCAAATATCAGGCCTTGATCACAGGCCTAGAATTTTAACACTAGGTACAAGTGAACCACCTAAAAGTGAAACGTGCTTCAGAGTTGGTAATTAAACAAATCAATGGTGATTATTCTATTATAAATTAATATTCAATCCCTTCGTGTGATTACATTACAGATTTAAAGGCTGGATTACCCTCAGATCCAAAATTGTCTTATGTACCGCAATCTCAAAATGTCCAATATGGTGGACTAGATAATGCATCCATGGCCCTAGAAGATCCAAATCGAGATGAGTCAATCATCAGTAATTATCATCATCATGTTTTTTAACCATTCATTCAAATTATAAAGCATGGAATTAATGGAATTAACCCTATTTATGGGCCATATGGTCATACCACAAGATGAATGACACCCATCATGGAATACCTTCAAAATGGATTACTTCCACCCTATAGATTTGAATAAGAACAAATCCAATGATGAGTGGACAATTTTACTCTTTATGATAGACTAGATCACCATAATATCCTATACGAAAAATTCATTGATGGAATCCTCTTTAGGTGTATTTAGGGATAAGAAACTGCCTCTATCAAAAATACAGTACATGTAGGTGCTTGCGGTGATAACCAGTCTAGGAATAGGATTTCTGATCATATATTAAGGTTTGGAAACATTTGGCCTTTAGTGATGTATTATTTCATAGATTTCACCAAGAAATGTCATCAATGCTAAGTGAATTCCAACTTCATTCAACAACCCCCACAATTGTTACATATAAATAAATACTCCGAGCCATTTTCCACATGGGGAATAGATATAGTAGGACCTTATCCTCCAGCTACGGCTAAGAATTTCAAGTATACTCATAATTCTTCTGATTTATTCTTCAAATGGGATGAGGAAATACATATCAATGAATTCATATCCAAAATCATTGTTATTATTTCCTATGATAACAATATCACTATGTTTGGTTTCCCTCACACTATATTGATGGACAATGGCAAAAATTTATATTTCTTTTAGGTAAGGATGTTATAACATTAAACAAATATTAAATCCATCCATTCATCTCACTTTCATGTGGTGGCCAATGGATGGATTGAGGCATTCAATAAAATCCAATCAAATACAATCTAGAGGATGGTGGATAAAGATAATAAATATTGTCCTAATACACTTTTTCACACTTTATGGGATTATCAGACTACAACCCACATTGACACTCATGTAACTATATATTCATTGGGGTGTGGAACATATGCCTTTTTTCCAGTTGAAATCCAATTGCCTTCACTCCGAGTTGTAACCTGTGATCATTTTTCTAAATATGAAACGTCTCAAGAAATAATTTGATGAGCTAGAATGATTACACAAAAATTGATTACATAATTTTCATCATTTATAAGTCTATCAGGATATAATAACACAATCTTTTATCAATAATGTTTGCCTCCATTCATTTCTTGATGGAGAAATTATACTGGTCATCATGACTCTAATCATACGAGGAATGAAACCTCCCAATATTGAGCCATAGTGGGAAAGACCTTTTTCTATACATAAGGTCTACTCAAATGAAGATTATTCCCTAATCTCAATGGATGGAGAGATTATTAAAACTCAAACCAATGCGATATTCTTGAAGAAATACTTTGTGTAACTGTACACAATGACCTCGCTGCATGACTCTAAACTACACAGCACAAAGTCCTAGATGAAATATGTTAAACTTATTAAAAACCATAAGCGTCCATGTTGCATGACTATAAAATGTGTGGCATCTTTTTTACTTGCCACATGACATTAAAATGCATGGAATAATTTTTCCTAATTACATGACATTAAACTGTATGGTTAACCTCTTCTCTATTTGATGGTAAGAGATTCTATATGCAAGCATCATTTAAATCATTACTAATCATTATTAGTACATGAATTCCATTTCTCTCTATGTTTAAATCATATATATATAGGGGCCTCATTACTAGAACTATATGTGGCATGATTCTCATTTTCAATGAGATATGTAGAGATGCATGGATATCCAATATTGGGTCCAGCTGTAACCATAGAAAAAATTATTTCTCTTTTCTTCTACTGTATATAAATCAGGTCTATATAGAGTGCCCTTTTAATATACACAGTTTTATCATCATAAAATTTTGTGTTTTATGTTTAAACCACTCTTCCAGAATTTGTTAAAAACCCTGTATCCCAAATCAAACTTGATTGGTGTGGGAAATTATTGTTTCAATAACTAAGTTTGTCTTGATTCTCATTTTTAATGGGATACATATAGAGACAAATATATCCAATATTTGGAACAACCACCGTAAAAAAAACTTTTTTATTTCCTGTGTATAAATCAATCCTACATAGGGAATGTTCATGAAATATGTACGGCGTGATTCTCATCTATATGAGATACGTTGTGACACCTGGGTTTAATTCCCTGGTCTAGCAGAAATATTCTCTTTTTATATATGAATCACATCATGTCCTTACTTCATGACTCTAAACTACAAATAACATATTCCTAGCTGCATGATATGAGAATTCAAAGCACCCAAAGAACTACGTATGGCATGATTCTCATCCCATTGAAATATGTGGTGAAATCTTGGCTGCAGCTCTAAGTCCTAGTCACGATATAATTTATTTTTTCCTTCCACATATAATTAAAAAACTATGTGAGGGTTTTCATTTTGGGTTCTATCTTTATAAATACCAACAAAGAAACTATAATGTCCCTATTTTATATTTGATTCAGATCAATGAAAATGACTCCAAACTCATGGCCAATATTTATTAGAATATTTTTCATGTCCATTGAGAAATGAATCCTTTCATATTTCACAATCTTAATCTCAAATAATTTTAGATATTCATAATCATTCTTATGATTTTTGGTGAAAATGTCTCTGATATATGAGAACTCTTTTTCTTGAATATGCATTATGTACCCATTGGTGGCATTTTATAAGTTGTCTAAAAAATAGATCTGTCAGTAAAAAGATGCTACTATTTGGATATGCAGTATATACTCTAGTTGTCCCTACATTATACAGCCCCCATAACGGGTTTATCAAATAATGGTAATATCATTATTTTTTAAATTGATGTTTCTCCCCTTCAAAATTTGATATCAATATACAAAAATATATATTTTACACATTCATTCATGTATATTTCTCCCATTATCATTCTCTTAATCTAAAACTCTTCAAGACCATGGTTTAAACATTTCCCTCCCCATGAGTTCTAATCAATATGAAATAACCATGGACTAGTTGACCACATATCACATACAATTTTCATTTTTGGTCCTAGTCATATGACCTAAAACTACATACACCATACTTCCGACATTTGGGTCAGAATATCATAGAAATACTATTCCTCCAATTCTTTGTAAATCATGATTGGAAATAATCATTACGTATTCTGGTACCATTCTTCATAACCCAACTCTGTGCTTTGGAAAATATGAATCTCCGTTAACATTATTCTTTATTTAGAAATAGAATGTCAAACATTTGAATGATCTTTTACTTGAATATAATGTTTTATCCCTTTGGTTCCCTTTCATATGTTCCCAATATAATAGTTCTTTCAGTCAATGGATGCAACTATATGGCTATGTAGTATATACCCTAGTAGGACCTACATAATACAACCCTCATAATGGGTTAGTCAAGTAATGGTAACTTTGTTCTTATGAAACAAATCCTCTAATGCCACTTTTCCCTTTTTCCCATATAATTTTTCAGATCTATAAATTAATATATTACAATTTACAACTATTCCTTTCTATACATGAACATGGTAGTATGTTTCCAAAAAAAAATATCCTGAAATTAGTGTATTCTAAAAATATTGGTCAAATCTAATGATCTTAAATTGATTCCGTACAATGTCCTCACTGTAAGACATAAAAGTGCACATTACAATGTCCTCAATACATGGCTTAAAACTGCATAGTACAATGTCCTCATTACATGACATAAAACTATAAAGTACAATGTCTTCACTGCAAGACTTAAAACTGCACAGTACAATGTCCTCATTGCATGACATAAAACTATAAAGTACAATGTCCTCATTGCATGAGTTAAAATAGCAGAGTAAAATTTTATCACTACATGACTTAAAACTGCACAATACATTGTTCTCATTGTATGACTTAAAACTACATGGTAAAATTTCTTCACTGCATGACATAAAATTTCATATCAGGATATCAGAAATTCCACTTTCTGAAAAATTTTAACCTTTCCTCACACACAAAATTTATGAAGATGTGGTTTTCCAATGCAAGAAATATGTCTGCATAAATAACCCTATATTCTTAAAATCTATTTCCTTGGAAAATCCACCCATTGTAGTCTTGAGTCACCCAAATATTATTTTCTCTTATATATCAATAGTAAAATGTTAAATTCCTAAGAGCTCTTTTTTATTCACTATACAGTACATGCCCTTAGAGGCTTTATATACAATTTTCCTACATAACGGGAATGCTAGACCAAAGATTCCATTATTTTTCTATGCATCAAATGACCTACGCGGCCCTATATAACACAACCCCAACAATGGTTTTGACAAATAATTGTAACCTCATTCTTAGAAGAGGCTTCATTTAGGTTTATATAAGTTTTAGATTTTTTGACCATAAAAAATGACTCAAGATTCCCCTTGAGTGTATTTAATGCATATTACTGAAATCATTATCCGTTGAGCCTTCATTGGGATCTAGTTTCAAAATTTATAGTCAAATATATTCGAACTAAAAACGGGCCTTATTAGTCTAACATTAATGAATCTTAACTACAAAAGAGTAAGAGATGTGATACTCACCAGATTGATAACCCGCAAAGGGAACACTACATAATATTCCAAGTCTCATCTCACTGGACATAAATTTTTGTATGGTTTAGGTAATATTTAGCAATAAAAATAAGACAGATACAAAGGATGTTGGTTTGTCTATATGACCCTAGTAAAAATAAAACTATTCTCCCTGAATCAGAAACACCTACAAACCACTTATTCGTCTCACAAGAACATGAGTTCCCCACCTCTATGATTACCTATGAATACTCTTAAAGGATTAAGTCAATACTTTCCCATGTATTAAAATCCATGTTGTTAATCACTTTAGTGAACATCAGTTCACTGAAGGCTACATGTGTGCCCATACATGGGAGACAATACTTACATGGTCACCCTCTGTTGACTCACATACTCTTTTCAGTCTACAAGCCATAAATCCTTCTTCAAACCCATTCATGTAAATGCTTCTTCTTCATTGGCTCCATTGTATTAAAGGGATTATGTTAAAGCCTCCATAAAATCCTCCTGACTTATCAATACTTTGGGAAAGACACATCATCCTATCTCATATTTGGTGTTCTATATTGATAGTCAAAGGTTGGCTACATTGATTTCACAATGTGTTTAGGATTCATGGAGTGTTTTTGGGTTTTTATATCTATATCCACATGGTCCTTTCACTTAGGAATAGTGCTGGGAATTTTTCAGTTTGGAGAATTAGGGTTTGGGTTTTTACTTCCTCTTCTAATCTCTAAAAACCAGAACCTCAACCCTCTGGTAGGGATGTCACGGTTCACAATTTCATTTCTATACAAGAAAATGATAATTATCCCTCCTCTACTGAGATCAATTGGTTTATCCATCCATGCCTAAGCCCCTATCCTTTCATGTATGAAGTTATAGTATTTTGTATCTCTACTTCCTTCACCTTCACTCCTTCCATATATTGGATCCTTTTTAAATGTAAATAGAGTAGAGGGAAGGTTGGTCACCTTTCCCTCTTCCCAGGATGCCTCTCCCTCATCCACTAATAGATGATGACAAGTTTGGTTTCCATTTTTGTATCATTTAAATACTCTTTTTTCTCACACCGAGCATGAATCGCGTGGTTGTAGAGATTTTTCATCATCACAACATTTTCAAAAACAAATAATGGACTACGAGAACTTCGATTTCCACCATAATTGGTATACTTAGGAAGCCCTATTTGGACATGATCTCATTGGATATCCACTTCAAGAATGAAATTTTAATTCCCTTAATCATGGTATGATCCCTATCTGTAAACCCATAATTAAGCTCCCAAATCACAAAGGCATCCTTTTTAGAAAGTAACCCCAATATCATTTCTCTCAAAATACTATGATCACCTTTGAGACATATCAAACTATGTTGAATTTTATTCCCATCCAAATGGGTTACGTAGGAAGCCTCTCTAATGTTAAAACCCAACACTTCATATCAACCATGTTATCATTGGTCCATATTCCCAAAAGGGTGTAATCTAACCTAGAAAACAATATTCATTCCATGATACATGGTCTTATTAGGCATAATTCCCATGAAAAATCTTACCTAAGATCCTTTCTCTTAGACTTTCTTACCACATAAAATTAAACTATATTGAGATGTCCTTATCACATGAACTTAAAAAATATGATTTTTTACATTATGTAGTACCAAACTATGATGGTTTTGATTTATTTTACAAGTATATGTTGTATCCCATATTACGGGAACAATCAGAACATCAAAATAATCCTTTGTCTCCCTAGAAGACAATAAATTATAGTGTGCCCAACTGAGTTTCTTAAAAACCATTATAATTGTAATGATGATTAAAATAATATCAATGTCATATATGAGAGGATACCATTAGAGATGGACCTTGAATACATACAGTTGTTTATAAATTTAGCACATGTTCATAATTTATTATAAAATAAAAGGGAAAACTATGTTATAATTTTTGAATTAATAAGGATTCATGAAAATATCTCAAATATATAAATAGATTCCAAGAATAAGAAATAATTCCCCCCTCAAAAGTGTGTGATGAGTCTGACCACCCATCCTCTCAACAAATGAATGTTCTTAAGTATGTTAAGTTCAAACATAATGAAATCCTACCATTGTAAAGAAGGTCCCTTTTGGATGAATAATTGTTGTATTTTTGTAGTTCCCTGAATAAATCCAATGGAAACTTCTTGGAAGCAGTGATTCTTAAACTTGAACACAAGTTCCAAGGAACTATGAAATAGTATCTTATAATCAAAGAGTGTGATATCCCATAGATATACATTGAAATTATATTTGGTCATAATTAGTTCCTTGTTGTCCCATTTGTTCAAACCATTTATCCTATAGCTGTTATAGTGATAAAGAATATATTTCCCATAAGTATTTTGATTTATTATTGATGTATTCTTTGGTTAAATTATTCATTTACTCAATAAACATTGGTGACCATATTCATCTTCTAAGAGTAGTATTTGAAATTTTTAGAGGTCGCTGACATTACACCATTTCATAAAAATGTACTTTATGGATTATTGATGTGATGCTCAGGGTATTTTTCATCTCGAGATATGGTATTTAAATTGATCAGGAGAAAATAAATCTATTTTAATACTGTAAAAATAGTATAATGTTTTAAATATTCATAGAATTAGGGTTATAGTGGTGTATTACCTTTTATTTGGTAATGATTTCTTGTGAATGGATTCTTTGATGACCACTTTCACTTGGAATTTAGTAATTTTATTTTGGGAATAAATTTTAAAAAATTATTTTCTTCAATTGAAGTGATTTTTTATTACTATAACTTTTTTTACTCATATAGGGTCTAGGAAAGGATATGTGTTCTTTAGTGTTGTATCTAGTTTGGTTTTGGGCTATGTTCTCATGCAGTGTGATCATGTTGTGATTAATAGTTCATGAAATCATATGCCACACTTGAGAAACTATCCAATAAATGATCAAAATATTTTATTCGTGATGTATGATCCTAAAAAATGGGGACATTACCTATTTTATATAGGTTTAAATATTCTAATATTAAAATACATAGTTATATATTCTGCAAAAAATACTTCACTCTCCAACATATATGATCATTAAAGTACTTATAATCTATAATTTATAGCCTTGAATAGAACAATGGAAAGTATAATTTCACTATTACTGAATTAATATGGAAACATCAAACACATGTAATAAAATGATCATCAGAATAGTAGAATTTCATGAAACTGATTTCAACTATAAATTTTGGAGTTCGAGAGGATTAGATAAAAATTATTATTCATATATTTCAATTGGACTCCTCACTTTTAGATATAATTCATTATTAACATCATATTGATTATGAGTTTTCTAATATTATGAACTATATTATAGTGTAGAGACCATCAATGGGTAGTCTTTATCCTATAAGGATATCATATACTTTCATAGACTGATTGTCATACTTTTTCCTTTTTAAAATTAGATAATGGGTGATTTCAATAATTCCCAATGTGTGGTATACCATGTAACCCTAAAGATGATCTATTATATTATGTGATTATTATGGTGTCTTTGTATAAGGATAGATATTAGTAATTCCTTCCCATTATTATACCTATTAGAGGATTATGCCCGATCAGAAAACCCCTTCAAGAATTCTTCAACACCTTCTCATGATGACTAGAACATGGCCAGGGAATTTTATGAATTTTTTTGGGTGACATGTCTATATTCACTGAAGAAAACAATATGGGAATTGATTGATCATATACACAAATAATATCACTTCCTCCATATTTGTGATACAACCAATATTTACTCCTTTATAAGTATTTACATGTATGATATTGTCAATATTGATTGATTTCCATTTTTCATACAGTATGATAGGGTTACCTGTCTCACATATAAGTTTTTTTAGAGGTATCCAAGAGATTATGGGGTCCCATTTTTGATTGATCATGAAATATCAACTGTATATAGATGTACATACCATAATATCTCTAATTATTATTGAATACATAGTCCATGTTATATTATTGACATTATTGGAGATTAAGATATTCACAAGGTTTTGGTTTTGTTTTTCTATAATAAAAGTTTACTACCATCCATCTAAATGGAAATGTTAAAGTCATTATATTTCTATCCCTATAATTCACCATTTTGTTCTACATAGATAAGTGAAACATTTCTAGTTGGTCCTAATTTGGACAATGATATAATGTCAAATATTATAATGATTCATCATAGAATGGTGATATAATTAAGCTAGTATAAATACTACGTGGATCATCGTCAATTCCCTTTGGAATTTTTATTTAATGGACATGTATTTTTTGGATATTTCCAATGATTGAGTACTTAATATTTTAAGAATAGGGAAATATAACAAAAAGATATCTTTGACAGCTTACTGTTGTTTTGTAGATTTATAATGGAGGTTATCATTTCATTTTTTCACCTTAGATGATAATGAATACAAAATTTCTTCATTAAACATAAATTAAAAGGTTCCAGTGATACCAATGTCTTGTATTGAGTTTGGAGTAACCTAATATAAAACCTGATTTATCCTTGACTAATGATCTAGTTTATAAAATTAGTTTTGAGAACAGGGTTCTTCATAGAAAATTACATCCTCTAGTTTGAGTGCTATGAAAAATTGTTCTGATTCACATGAGACTTTGGAGTTTGTGGCAACAATGATAGATTAGTGAAATCATATATTCAATAAATATTCATCTGGATTGATTTCTGATGGAATTATTCTTTTATATTGGTGATATTATAACATATCATTACAAGATTTTAGTTACTTATAATACATTTTTTATCATCATTTGATTGGATATTTCATTAGTTTTTTAATGTTTTAGAAAATAAATTTAATGTTTTGGGGCATAATTATGTTTGGATAATAGTTAGGTAAAATCATAAAGGATAAATTTTGAAATTATTTTCCTTTAAAAGAGGTTCTATAGGGGGTTCATAGTTAGTGAAAAATGGGTATCATCCCCCATAAACCATTTGGAATTGAATACTTAGGATCACCCAGTTTCCACATGGATTTCTTACTATGATGTGAAAACATGAACCCTAATTATAGAATCTTAGTTGGAAGATAAATTTTGAACACAATTTTTCAAACCATGTAATCTAAATGTGAGACTTGCTATAGAATCATTATCATGGTTCACAGTTAGAAGACGGATTTTATCAACCCAAGCAGGCTAACTGTGGAAACTATTCAATGGTATTATTAATCCAATAAAATTTAAAGTAATAATAAAAATAAATTTTATATATACTAATCACCTTCTAAGTTAACCTAATTATGTTATTTGAGTATTGGAGTAATTCAAGAGAGGATATTGGATCCTCTAACAAGCATCATCTCATAGAAATGTATCGATCAGTACGATTGATTCATCTTTATAAAGTATAGTCTATTATATTTATAATCCATATTTTGTATATTATCTTTTATTTTGAGTGTTATAAATTCCTATTTCATTGGTATAACATAAACTTGTTTTGATGAATTTTAATTCTAGGGATTTCTCTGGGATCTTCCTCATCATCGACTCCCCATTTGTGGTTTCCATTGTGATTTATTGATTTATTAGTTGACTAACCATAGGTTGTTCCATAAAGAATTTTGATACATATGACACCTTTAGTCATTAAATAATTCCCATTAGATATTCTATTTATTTACTAACACTGAATTTATAATATTTATATTATTATTAAATTGTTATTAAACTAAATAAAAAATCCCTTTTCCGAGGAATCAAAATTTCTAGATGGATTTGAGAAAAATATGGCTTGACATGATAAGTCATTTAATAATATTATTTGAGTTTCATTATTTCAAAATGTGACATCATATGAAATATGATTTTGAAAGGCAAAAATTTCATAAAAAACATGAATGGGTTTTAAATATAAAGTGGAATTTTTAGACATTAAATTTCCCATGTAAACTGTTGATGGTGAATTTAATTGAAAATAATGATTTGGTCATGATTGATTGATTAAATAAAAATTATTTGAAAATATGTAGTTATTTGATTATTGGGATAATAATACCAGGTCTCAAATCCAAATGAAATAGATTGAAAATGAAAAATAAAAAAAAAGTGGAATTAATTTTTATAATGAATCTTGGATGATTCTATCTTGATAGCCTGAGCTTTTGGGGAATGTTACCAGTACGAGATATGTGTTATTGAAAGATTATTGATAGGATACTAGTTATAGGTACTAATAAAACACATTAAATATGACCATGGAACAAGTTTACTTTATTATTATTGAAAAATGTGTAATGTATTGATTTATTCATTCCCTTTATTTTAATAAAAATTCTTATTCTAATTTTTTTTATACATTCCATCTACATTATTTGATAACATGTTTGAAAAAAAATGTGAATATATTTTACCATGTCATATAATTATTTTAATTTATGAGAAAAAAATCTATTATAGATCTACATTTGGATCATTTTCTGAAATTATATTAGTATATTACACACAAATACTAACTTTTCACTCCGTAATTTATATATTATGTTATACCAAGTCTAAACAATTTGAGTACACCAAGTGGAGGTTATGGGTGTAATTTATTCAAGGGAAAAAGGGTTATTCCAGGGATTGGTGGAGTTGTGATCATCTCTTTACATGAATATTATAAGTTGTTATCTTGAGGGATATTGTATTTCCTTTTTGATGATGTTTTCATTGTGATTTTTATCATTATACATGGGGTACTATTTTCTCCTTGAAAATTCTTGGGAATTACTACAGATAATTGACATAACTTCTATTGTTATTTGTTTATAGTTATCTATTGGGGATAAATTGTTCAATTTTATAATATATTGATTCATTGGCGCTTGTTTCCAGCTACTGGGGATCGAGAAGTCCTTTTGGGACATGTTAGTGATGGCTTAGGAACCAGAGTAACTAATTATTCATTTTGGTTCATAAGATATATTGTATCATTTATTTTATTTAATGTAAAACTCATATCACGTTGAAATTAAAAACAAATCCATAAAAATGGTTCTTTTACCTTACTTGTTATATTGAATAGAATATACATTGAAAATTTTATATTTTCACTATTCACTAAAAAACAATAATTTAAAAAAATTACCTAAATATATCATAAATTACTTCTAATATGATTATTTTAGAAAATATATTTTATGAAATAAAATTTTTATATTTTATATTAATGGATTATAATATTTACTCACGAAAAGTATTAAAAAAAGTTTGTTTGAAGAAAATGTATTTTTGATATATAAAACTACATTAAAAAACATTGAATGATTACTTTTTTTTATTATGTCAAAACATTACAAAACCTTTTAAAACTATTATTGTTAAAATTATTATAGACCAATTTAACATCTTGGTAATAATATTTCCTTCTAACTAATTCCAATTTAATATTATATCATGGTTTGTTCAAACATGATGTTTTGAGTCAATAAATCATGAAAACACATTAATTTTTTTCAAATGAAAAGTATGTTATGAAATATATAGGTGTTAAATTATACCCCATTAATATGTTCCCACACACATAATCTTAATTATCACTTACAAGAACTTTTATAACATGAAATAGTTAAAAATTCTGATTTAGATTCTAGAATAATAAATTTTTTCTATGTCAGTATAATTAAAAATTATATTTATTAATTAGGAATTTAGAAAATATAATATGTATCTTTATAATAATTATCAATTTATAAAAAAATTCCATTATAACTGAGAAATACATATCACATAATACATGATATCTTTATCAACCATTTATATGAGTTGTGAAATAATTTTCCACCAAGATAAAAAAAATGTAGGATACAATACTTATTCTATTTATTCACATCTCATAAGCATACATTCTTCTATTAGTTAGATTTATTATTTAAAAAATATATCATATCTCTTAAATTATATTATATTTGGTATTAGGGGTAGAAATACAACCAAACAACACACACACTCAACACAATCCTATTGATGAGTGTCTCATAAATCCTAAATGGATCATAATATTCACAAAAGAAAACAAAATAATTCTATATTTCATTGGATTTTATCAAAACCATAATTGTTTGCACATGTTATCCAATTTGGATAAATATTCATAATATATTATAATACATTTATCTCTAAAATATAAACTATAATAATAATCAATAAAATTAATCCTATCCATAAAATTGTATCCTTAAAAATCCACCCAAACATGTCTGGCCAAATTCAAAAGCCAAAAATAAAACATATTTGATATAAATTTTTTCATTGATCAATTTAATTATTATCTCCATATAATATCCATTACCCATACACTAAAATATAGAAAAAATTATATATCCTAATCATATATTTCCAAAAATAGTATAATTGTTCCTATAAATATCAAGAATCACCATAAATCCCAAGAAAAATCATTGATGATTCCATAAATTAATTAAATCTTCATTCCAAAAATTATGATTTAATTAATCATATAATATTTCCAATATGTTGTAATTATTCAAATACTACATTAATCATCTAGTTAGTAGACCACCTTCGAATCCCATGGTTATGAATATGATAAATTATAGTAAACTAATTTTGTTTACTCATTTATTTTAATCAATAGTAATTTAATCATCATCAATGATTATATTATCCCTAATGGTTTTTAATAATATTAAATATATTTCCACATAACATTAAAAAATTAATCATTAAAATCCTTTTTTATGAAACTTATATTAATCCAAAGGACATATTCCAAAAACAATTCCCCAAAATATATGTAATTATATTATATTAACATCACTATAACATTGAAAGTGTATCTATTCCTTTGAAATTATATTGTAACATAGAGGAATAAAATAATGACATTTAAGTTTATCACATTTCACTAAGGAATATCATTTTTTTTATGTTTCTTTTTCATCATTCATTATAAGAGTTCACAATGAAAATGTGAATTAACCCACGCATATCCATAATTAGTGTATAAATAGGTATGTATTCCTAGGCCCACACATCATACATTAGTTATGGTTGTGTTATAATTAGTCCACCCCATTCAGATTTGTTACCACAATGCGAATCTGATCTAGTTTTTCAACATTCTAGTGTCTATAAATGATCTTATTTTCTAAGAAAATCAACAATCTATACTCCACTGCAAAATTTGGATATTATTATATACATAAAATTATAAAAAATATTTTTCCCCAATGATTTTGAACCCTAATATAATTAAATTAACAAAACTATACTATGATTCAAATAGTAGATAAACATACCACATATATATATAATTTATTAGATGAATATATTTTACATAAAATTATGGTAAATTCTAGAACCATAATGGTTTAGGGTATTTATAAAAATAGTTACATTAAAATTTGGTACATAAAAGATCTTTATCATCTTCCACATAGTCCATTACATATGAAACCCTTATTATATATATCATACATAAAAAAATTACAAGTGTTACGGAAGAATAAATAATAATGCATGAGATCAGATGCTTATTAATGGAGAAAAACAGTCGTTTCAGTTATCATTTAAACATAAAATTATCATAACGTTATGATAATGTTGTCATAACCACTAAAAACCATTCATATTAATTCATAGGGAATAAACATTATTAATGTCACGACCCGCCCTCGGGGTCCGTGCCGTGACTACCCCAAGCCCGCCTTCCATAGGCCAGGGGCTGGCGACTAGCACCAAGGCGTAAATCCTAGTAAAAAGGGAAGGCATTGCCTTTGTAAAGTAACAAACACCACAGAGTAAGCAAGCGGAAAGTAAACACTAAGCAAAAGCAGAGTATATCTGAAAGTGCGGAAAAGTAAATGGGCTAGTATACAAACCCAAACTGAAAGTAAGGTACAACTCGAAAGGGAAAACAACAAATGTAAAGTAAAAACCACTACACCGAGCTGTCCACTGGAAATCCCACCTAAAGGGTGGGTACAGATAGCTCCACTGCTCCACGGGTCCCGCCGTCCGCTCCAAGCACGTTCCGCCTAGTGGTCCACCTCCAGGTACGGTCCTGCTCTGCAAGCCTCAGCTAAGATCAACGCTGTCCGTCGTCTGCAACCAACACAGCGTAGTGCGGGCAAAGCCCGTACAGGGGTGAGTATAAGCTACTCAGTAGGGACCCCGAGACCCCTGAAGGTCTCTCAAAATCCACAAAGGATAAACCACAAAGAAAGGTACAATCACGAAGTAACAACCGACACTGCTTAGGTATATGCCCATACATATACCTAAGTCATCAATTTCAAATACGCTCGAACCTCCGAGCCCAAGTACAACTCAGTCCACACAGGAAAGTAAACGTATTCCACACAGGGAAGAAAAACGAAATCCACACAGGAAAGTAAACGTATTCCACACATGAAAGCAAAACGATATCCACACAGGAAAGTAAACGTATTCCACATAGGAAAGCAAAACGTAATCCACATAGGATAGCACAACACAATCCACACAGGAAAGCAATAGGATTCAGCTCACACAGGTATACTTCTTCAAAGGATGATAAAGATGATCTCTGATCCATCTAAGCCATCAGACCCAAAAAGGATCGATAGGTAACTAACCCCTGCAAAAGACCCACACAGGATCGGGCCCACACAGGACCTGTAGGCGCTGGTTCACACAGGACCGCTGAGCGCAAAGACCCACACAGGATCGGACCCACACAGGATCGGGCCCACACAGGACCTATAGCACTGATCCACGTAGGATCGCTGAGTGCTGTAGTCGTCGTCGTCGAATCCACACAGGATCTCTGTACTGTCGTCGTCGCAGTCACAGTAGCAGTAGCAGTAGCAGTAGTCACAGTCGCAGCCAGCACTAGGGTTCCCGCACACAACAAACTCGTTCGGAGGGTCCGCTCCACGAGCCGAGAGGCTGATACATCAACTGTCACAAAGTCTAGAGTTGATGTATCCAAAAGTTCTGTATTGTCAACAGGAACTCAACGCAACAGACGGCGCGTCGATCGGATGCCCGGTCTGAGAGTTATTGGCATTTTCCTCTCCGGGGCCCGGTTGGTTTTTAAGGCAAAACCAACCCGACCATACTCCACCTGCGTCCAAACCTCGGGCGGAGTATTCCAAAAGATCCATCTCACTAAGAGGAACTCAACAAAGCTGACGGCACGTCAAACGGACGTCCGTAGCTCAAGATATAAGCGTTTCCGCTCCGAAGGCCCGGTTGGTTTCATGTACGAACCAACCCGGACGAACTCAAAGTATTCCAAAACCCTGTGTGTAATATAACGAAACGACCGTCTCGATCCAAGGATCGCGTTGCCGCAGACGGTTCGTCATTCGGAGGTATGTAGCTCAAGTTATGGCCAAAAGACCAAAACCGTCTCGAAAACGGGGGGTCCAGGTCCGGGCCGACCCGGCCCGACCCCCCCTAGGTCAGCCCGAACCGGGTCAACCCGACCTAGGGCCGACCCAGCCCGGCCGGCAGCGGTCTGGCACGGCGGCGCGGACTGGCACGGTGGCGCGGCCTACCGCCGTTTGTCGCCACGCGCGGGGGGCAAGCCCCCGCTTCATTTTTTGCGGCGCGGCTTTTAGCCGCGCCTTTTGCCAATCAACGGCCCCCCTCTTGGGGGCCTGCTTTGAGGAGAAACCGGGGGGCCGCCTACCCCCCTCAAAGAAACTGCCCCCCCCTTCGTGGGGGGTCTGCTTGTGGGAAACGGGGGGGCCACCTGCCCCCCTTAACGAAACCGCCCCCCCTCTCATAAATGGGGGGGGGGGTTAGTGATGGCCGGGGGAATTAAATTCCCCCGGCCTTTGAACTTCCGACCGGCCACCTGGCCGGCCGGTTTTTCTCCAAGGGGACCGGCAAACCGGTCCCCTTTTCGGCTTCCGACGCTGGCAGCCCGACCGCCGGTCTTCTCGTCCCGCCGCGGCCCGGAACCGGCCGCGGTGTTCGTCGTCTGGCGCGGTGCGACGGCACCGCGCCCCTCCGCCACGCCCTTGATTCCCTTCGACGCGGCGCGACGGCATTGCGTTCTTGATGATCCTTCCACGGCGCGGCGCGACGGCGCCACACAATATGATCGTGCGAATATTCGCGTGGTGTGACAGCACTACGCCATCTTGTTTCAACCGCAAGATAAATCATCAAGAACAAAGGAGGGGGTTCGGCCATGTTCACGGGGTCCGGCCCCCTCACGTTAAACGATAACACATATTTAAATATCCTCACGTTTGTCATGATAGAACCACCAACGAGAATAAATAAATAAACAAATAATCAACAACAACCCCTACCTTGAAAAATGACGTCGCACGTCGGGTATCGCGGAGAAAGGCGTCGCGGCGTCGGACATAGATTCCGTGGACGTCGGGGTGCGTCCGAGGAGGAAACGACGTCTCTTCACTTGTCGCTATGACGAATAAGGGAGGTACGTTGTCTTTGGCGATGATCACCACGGTCGGAGACTTCTCCCTTGTCGAGGAGGAAGATGAAGACGGAAGAATCTGCGACGCCGAGTCTTGAAGGTCGTGGGGTCGATGTTCTTCGTCGGAGAAGAACCGTTCTTCACGTTCTTCGTCGAAGACGAAGAAGATCCTCAAGTCTCTCAACGATTCTCCCAAACCTCTCAAGCAACAAAGAAACTAACCAAAAATAAATTAAGCTCACACTTAATTTATTAACACAACACCAACCTTTGAAATTCAAGAGTTTGAATTTCGAAACTCAAATTAAACTCACTTATTAATGTCATAAGTTAAAACTCAAGTTCACATCATTAATTGTGAGTTGGGGGGGTTAGAGGATATGAAGGGGTGGGGTTCGTGTGGGCCCCACCACCCTCTTAACCTCCCAAGGGAAGTTGGGTAGTTACCCAATTTCCATCCAATGGATAAAAACAATTAAGGAAAGAAAAAAAATAAAAATTGAAGTTAAATTTTTATTTTAACATTCACAATTTTTTTACAACTTCCCTCGTGTAAACGCAACTCCGGAATAGGGGTTCTTAAGCAAATACCAGCGTTGCGGTTTCATCGGTGCCCTCGGAATTCAATTCCGAGCAACAGATCAAAAGTTAGGAATTCCCGCTCGTTCGTTCACTGAACGTACCCAAGCCAAACTTCGGAAATTTATTCCAGGCACACCGGGCCTCGGAATCAGGTGCCGTCAGAAACCGCGCTCTTGTAAAATTTCAAAGAAAATTAAGATAAAATTGCCCTGGAATTTTACGGGTCATTACAATTAATGGAATAATGATTGCTAGATTAACATATTTGAATCATAATGGAATTAATGAATATGATCATCGAAATAATATGATTGGATTAATATATATGTTAATTGTATTCACCCCGATATTTCATAGTACACTATCTCTTTAAAGTAATTCAATAGTGTGCGCTATATGCAATACTGAGTTCGAGTGCACCACGACTTATGAAACTAGTTGTTAAAAAAGAGGTTATGAATATTATTAACTACATTTTTAATTTTATATAATCCGTATAATTTAAAAATTCATATTATTTGTTTCTTAGACATAATACAAGAACAAATTCAAATTTTTAGATAAAGGTAGTATTTTTAAAAAAAATTAATTTTACCATCTTTTAATGGAGAACCCCTTTTAAATCCAATATTTGACACTTTTATATATAAAATTTGACAAAATAAACTTCTTCATTAGAAGAGGGACATGAAATCATTTTTTCGATAAATTTTTGACGTTTTTCTGATAACTTTAAAATTTTGATGAATAGTGAAAAATACTAAATTTTAATTGAAAACTAATTTTTTAATAAAAATAATTTATAGTGTTATATTATACATTTGAATGGTTTTGAAGTATAATGAGATTTTATTTTTATCATTAAATACAATTTTGGTCATTGGAAGTAATTTTACATTTAAATTTAACATAAACACATATCAATCATTTAGTAGTTTTTACTTTTCAAAAACCCGGTTTTAGGTTTTCACCATTAGAATTAATTTTAAAATAATTAATATAGCTTCTATGTTTTGAAATTCGGCAAATAGACATATTTTTTGAATTTGGAATATCAAAATTTTCTCAGGTGAATTTTTGGTTTTTTTTAAATAATCAATTTTTTATGAATAGTAAAAAACACTACGTTGTAGATAAAAACTGAATTTTTTATTGAAATAATTATTTTTAATATCTCTTAAATTCAAAATAGAAACATAATACCTATATTATTACAATTTAATTCATTATATTCATTTAATAAAAATATTAGATATATAATATTTTATTGTCCTTTTTAACTTCTTTTACCCACCTTTAAGGAAAATTTGAAAATTTTCATAAAATGAAATTTTACCACTTTTGTGAATTTAATATAAAAAATATCAAAGAGAGGGTTTAAATAATTATTTAAAATTTGGTTCAATAGAATGAAAATAATTTTTGATGAATAGTAACTTTAGAATTTTATTTACCACTGTTAAAAGTAAATAGGGTAATTAAATGTAAAAAAGATATTATAATTACCCCAACACATTTATTAATTATATTGTATAAGTGTATTTGAACCAAAATCAAACTTATGAATAAAATATGACCCTTTTAGATCCATGTGGATTAGATTAGAACATTTATTATATTTTATTTAAAGAATAGTTAAAAGTGTTAACTTCAATGTTTAATAACTAAAACATTTTTAATATTGGGCTACAGAAAATAATAATTGGACTAAAATTATTCATTTTAAATATAAATATATTTCACACATCATGGTATTTTATTTATAATTTTTAAACATTAAATATTTAAATTTATTTATGACACAATGATGATGCAGTTATTACATTATTAATGAATAATTAAAATAATCAATATTATAAATATTAAAATAAATGTAAATTGAGACTTTGTATGTATTACACGAATTTTATATATTAATATGACATGTTAGGGTCTATTTAATGAATTTTTTTGATGTAATAAATTTGTGATGAATTTCACAAAAAACAAATCCTAAATAGTGTCAAAATTGACATATTTGAGTATTTAAAACAAATACAAATTTATTAAATGATATAATATTCCTATAAATCTAAGGATCATACAAAGTACTTATATAATGATATATTTTTATCATTAATGAAACAATTGAGGATATTTTTCCATTTTATTGTATGTATATTTACCATGTAATAAAAAAATACAAGAATACGTGTTAAAAGATAAACTATTTAAGATTTGAATATAAAATATAAAGATAATATGTTGACCTAAACTAGTTTAAAACCTATTGGATGAGAATATTGCTACCCATATCCTCTATATATTTTAAATAAATCCATTTAGAGTCATTAGATACAGAAAATGATATATAATAAAATAATATTTCATATTTTTTCTAATGTGACCATCACCTCTCTTATAAAAGGGTGCACCCCCTTCTCTTAATTTCACACCACCAAATCCCATTGGCTTGACCAACCCCAGCTCCAATATCTTCCCAACTACCGTCTCTTATTTCTATAGTCCTTACACTGATCAGAAAGCCTACTTATGGAGCCATATTATTCAAATCCGAAGGAAGAACCCGAAGAAGAGGTAATTATTTCATCACCTCATTCAAAGTTCTTTTCTTCTTCCACTTCATCCATGTTTTTTGATTCCATATGAAAATAATAAATCAAGTACCTTATACATACGGTGATGTTTTTATAAATATGGTACAACCATATTCATTATTCTATCAATCCTATGTATGAAAAAGTCACCATATGTGTGTATGTATGGCTTACCATCTCCACGTAGTGGTGTAGTTTGTTAGTCAACACTTAATTATTTGGATGCATATAATAATGAGTATAATATATTTAAATAATAAATCTTTCATGTTAGTGATTCTGTATATATAATATAACATCCAACTAAATATGATTTTACCATCAATAGAATGATATTTTCGTTCATGAGTATGTACGGCTTACAGTCTCCACGACACGATGAGATTTCATTCCCCATCGTAAACAATAAAGAATAACATTCACTTGATGATTAAAAATAATATTTAATAACATAATATTATTCTTTATATTAATCAAATACATCCTATCAATAACAAATAGGTATTAAATAACAAAACAAGTAAAGGAAAACAAATTAGTTAACACCCAAAACAATAATACTAATTCAATATTATTAACAAATAAATATTAAAGGATTATATATGATATCATATTTATGTATCTAGTTCTTGTATAATTTATAATAGTTATTTAACCATTATATAAGATTTAAATGTACAATCGACTAAGGAAAACTACAAGGTAAGGTTTAATTATACAATCTCTTTATTATCCAAGGTTGTTAATACGTAAGTATTTACTAGGACCCCTTTATTATTCACATTTTTGTTTCAGAAAAATGTATTTCAAAACATTTTTACTATTTCCTTGAATATAGTTAAAGTAATTTATACCCTTTTTTGACTTTTTATAATTTTTTTAAATGGAATGTTTCGGTTTTTTTCCAAATAAGGTACTTTATGACCTTTTGGACAATATTAAGAGAATAATGTTTTTTTTAAATTATATGGTGGGTGAAAATATTTTCCACTATTATAACACCATCAATGCTTCACTTAAAAGCTTATAAGAATGTTGTCAAAATAAACTTTTCCTTTATTTGAATGATTTCAATGTAGAAATAAATATTCCACTAAATCATTTTTTGGATTGATTTCATCTTTGTCAACTTCCTTCGTTGGATTTTACGTTTATTTGGAGTTGATTTTTTTATCAAACAATATTTTATATTGTATTGAAAGATTTGTGATATGTTTGACTGTGTATGTGCTATTTTTATTCCATTCATGGTTTATGGTTAAGGTAATTACATTTCATATTCTAGTTTTAATAAAAAAAATATTATGTTTCAACCTTTTCATATGAGGAATGCATTTGACTTAGTAAGTGATTGGTGGAGCCTGCTATATCTCCAAGATGCATCAGTAGGTCTCTTGAGACAAACTAGTTTCTTCGAACAAGGCCTTCAAAAAATCTTATTTGTATTCTTAGAATGATTCTTTGACTATGTGGTTTGATGTTTGGAATTATGCATTCCATCATTACTAAATTCGCTATTGATATTACATGTGATTATTAAACTAGTTGAATGTCCTTGTGAATAAGTAAATTGAATTATTTGATTTATATTTTCCATATTATGATGACGTTTAAAATTAAAGAGCTTATTTTTTAGTCATATACATTGCCTCAAATTATTATCCTTATTTATGAAAGTTTCTACTATATTTTCATCCTTATTGAGTATTTAAGCTCACCCCTTTCATAGGTTGTATTTTTTCCTGCATGTGAATATGTATATTATGATTGACATTCATGAATAGGCTATTCAATATGAGTGTGTTCAAAATGGGGAATATTTTGTTGCTTTTCCATTTTATAATTTAATGTAAAACTTATTTATATATAAAGTTCTTACAAGGCTACTAAACTGATAGGTATTTCAGAGGTGATCTCCTATGACAATTCCAATGTTATGTAATGATGCACCAACTCTGGGTGACTAGGGTCGGGGTGTTACAGTAGGTATCAGAGGAATTCTAGTACAAACAATGGAAACTAGATTTATAAAAACTCTGATTAGAGAACATTACCCTAACATAGACTTTTAGGATTAGTGTAGAATAACTTACTATATTTTTGGTAAGGTAGAGATTTTGGGAATTTTCCAGTCAATACAACCCTATCTGGATATGAGCAGGTAGAGGTAACACTGGCATAGATGTATCTATAGGTAAAACCCGAAAACCCCGATTTGAGCTTGACTTGAAAGGGAACGGGTGCACAACAACAGGCTGTATGGCCCTCTTGGTTATGACACTCCGTGGGGATATGTTTATGATAATTCACATTTTCTTTACAAACAATTATTAAGGATTTATTAGTAAATATGTCAGCAAAGAAACCATTTTTATTATTATGAAACTGGATGTGTGAAAATCATTAATTAATGTTGATATTTTTCAACTTGATGGATTATACATTATGATATGATCTAACCTAGTGTATTTTATCATTTATAAATGACTCCCACTAGAAAGAATGGGAAATCCAACAATATGTAAGATCCAATGAGTAATAAATATCATATCTATCAGAGAATTAAGAGAACATTTAGATGTGATTTAGTCTCCCACATATTCTCATCATATATAGAAACAATATCATGTGATAATAAGATAATTAATGAATTATTTAAGCCATATAGAATTGAATGGAATCCATAGAATAAGAGGGTGGTAGAAAGAAATATGGATAAAGGGATGAAGGGAAAGAAGGATTTTCCCATTTGTTATAACTGTGGAAAGAATCACTATGGTAAGTGCATGAATATAATGAGATTTTGTTATATGTGTGGAGGAAATGTCCACCAAGCTCGAGATTGAAAGGGTAAGAAAAATGATTCAAATATACAATTATTTATCTCCAAAAAGTTTGGACACTACGCGAATCAATGCCCATATCATCATAGTATAACCCAACTGATGATATTGGATAATAATCAAGTTATGATACTACCACATATGAATTGGAATGATTAGTGATATTATGTCGTTATTAAATAATTGTTTCATTTTAGTATTGTATTAATGATGTACAAGTTATACGAATTATAGAGTATATTAGGATTGTACTATAGTATTATTTCATTAAGGATATGAGATTTTATGGGACCAAGTAAGTGACATAGTTTCTTGTAAAACATTTTGGAAAATATATGGTTAGGATAAATAAAACACTTATAGGTTTCTGAAACTGAGATAATTATTTCAAAATAAGATATGATTTATTTGGATAAATTATATTTGATATTCTTGACTACCCTAAAACTAATTAATTTTTTGTTCATTCCATCATTGTTAAAGTTTATAACATTTTTTGATATATTGTGTATATCTAGTATTATATTAGGAATAAGGGAGAATGAATGTAATCAATAAGGTTTCATGGTAATTCATGGTGATACCATGTTTTAAAATAATACATGACAAAGCTATTCAAATGTTATTATGTGGAATAAGAGATATTCATTATGTTAACCTTTCTTATAAATTTCGGAGTATGAGTTTGGGTGGATGTATTTTGGATAAGTCTAAAGGTTGAAATCAATTAATTTGGACATTGGATGCTATTGTTTAAGGTTATAATATTCCTTAAGATTATTTTTGGATTGTTATAAAAAGGAAAACCCAGAGGTCGGGCGACAATTTGTCGCATCTGGTAAGGCAGTGAGACTTGAACCCGCAATAGAAGGGCATTAAGGGTGCATCACCTACCACTAGCCTACATGATGTTCTAGTTTGAATAATGTAGTTTTTTTAAAATAGTCTAAATTTTGAATTATAAATTCATTATTTGTGGAACCCTTTACAATTAGGATAAATAGAATATTTTTGAATTGTATTATCTTTTGGAGTGAAAGATGATCTATTGGTAGAAGTTAATAGAAGGATAGAACTCTACATGTTAAGAATTTTTTGTTCTCATGTTATATGAAGAAATTAATGCATAAACATTAGAGAAGGGATCTTAAATCCACATATGTGTTATCCAAATACCATATGTAATAATGAACCGATGATATTTAAATCATCATAAATTGATGGCTTTGAGGCCCTCAATATCTCATTTATTATTCACTATGTTTTTTATTAATGAAATAAATCACTCCCTATAAATATTTAAAATTTCTCTCTGATAATGTGTCTCTAATCTCCATCAATGTTCTTATATTCAAGATCAGAATTTGGTGGTGACTTTTTCTTTTCCCTTTCCCTCTTATTAAGACTAAATATTAATTACCCTATTTACGATGTGGATTTTCCACAATGGTATTTTCTATTTTTAACATTTTAATTTCAAAAAATATCTCAAATTCAGAGGAAGAAATTTATTGAAGGGTGGTAGAATGTAACACTACGGTATTTCATAGTACATTATCTATTTAAAGTAATTCCATATATTTCTCTATGTGCAATACAAAGTTTGAGCGCACCATTACTTACCAAACTAGCCATTCAAAAAGAAGTTATGAATAGTATTGACTATATTTTTAATTTTATATACTCCATATAAATTTAACATCCATAATATTTGTTTCGTAGACATAATATAAGAACAAATTCAATTTTTCAGATAAACAATGTATTTTTTCAAAAAAATACAATTTTACCGGCTTTTAATAGAGAACACTTTTTAAATTGAATATTTGACACTTTTATATATTTAATTTTACAAAATAAAAATATTCTTTAGAATAGGGACATAAAAAATTTAGTTTGTGAAATTATTGGTGTTTTTATGATAGCATTCATAATTTGATGATTAGTGAAAAATAATAAATTTTAAATGAATTTTTTTTATTCAAAATAATTTATTTTGTTAAATTATAAATTTGAATGGGTTTGAAGTCTAATTAGATTATATTTTTATCATTTAATCCAATTTTTTTCATTGGATTTAATTTTGCATTTAAATTGGACATAAACACATATCAATCTTTTGATAGTTTTTACTTATCAAAAACATGCTTCCTAGTTTTGACAACCAAAATTAATTTTAAATTAATTAATGAATATTTTATCTTTTTAATTTGGTAAAATAGAAATCATTTTTTAAATAGAAATTTCAAAATTATCTATGGATGAGTTTTTGGTATTTTTCTGAAAATATTAAATTTTTGATAAATAGTGAAAAACACAGAGTTGTAGATAAAAATCAACTTTTTCATTTAAATAATTATTTTTAATTTATCTTATAGTAAAAATAGAAACATAAAACCTATATTTTTTCAATTAAATTCATTGGTGAAATTTTATAGAAATATTATATATATACTATTTCATTGATCTTTTTAATATCTTTTACACACCTTCAAGGAATATTAGAAAATTTTCATAAAATGCAATATTACTGTTTCTGTGAACTGAATTCCAAAAATCTAAGAGACAAATTTGAAATTAGTATATAAAGTGTGTTTCAATATGATTAAAATAATATTTTGTGAATAGTAACATTTAATTTTATTTTCCACAGTTAAAAGTAAATAGGGTAATTAAAGATAAAAATGATATTATAATTACCCCTACGGATTTCCTAATTCTACTGGATAAGTGCATTTAGACCAAAATAACCCTTATAAATAATAGATGATCGTTTTTTATCAAATTTAATTTTATTAGTTCATTTATTTTATTTTATTTAAAGATGAGTTAAAAGTATTAAATTCAACGTTCAAAAAATAAAACATTTTTAATATAGGATTACACATTTGAAAAATTAGTCTATAAATATAAATTTGAAATATAAAAATATATCCTAAATCATAGATTTTTATTTATAATTATTATATATTAAAGAACTATATTTATTTATAACACAATGATGATGCAGTAATAACCTTATTAATGAAAGAATTAAATAATTGATATAGAAATATTAAATTATAGGAATATTGAGACTTTTGATGTATCCCACGAATTTTATAACTAAATATGACATGTAAGGGTTGACTAAATTAATTTTTTTTACATAATAAAGTTTTAATAAATTTCATAGAAAACAAAATAATAAATAATGTCAAAATTTATATAAATGAGTTTTAAAACAAAAACTATTTTATTAAATGATATAATATTGTTACAATAATAAAGATCATCCAAAGGACTTTTATAATGATATATATCATCAATGTACCAGTTGATGTTTATTTAAAATTTTATTTTATGTTTATTAACCATGTAATATAAAAATACAATAAGACATCGTAAAAGTTACACTATTTAACTAAAAGTTAAATTTAAAAGATAAGTTTAATATGGTTACCTAAACATGATTACAACCTATTGGTTGAAAATATTTCATACCATACCCACATTATCCTCAATAAAAATCTATTTGAAGCCATTATACACCTTAAATTATTTTTTAATAAAATAATATATCAGGTTTTTTCTAAAGTGACACACATCTCTCTATGGCGCCGCATTCGCCTGGCCTCTCTCGCTCTCAGAGGCTCCTCTTCTAGGGTTTCCAAGACCCTCTCGGCCATGATGGATCTTTCCTTATGTTCCTTCTCCAGCAGTCCTATTTTATACTTTTCTTCTTCCTTTTCGTTCGCTTGTGTACTGCGGAAGCCCTCTGCCGCCCTATCCTGCTTTGGCCTCACGATTATTTGTGCCTCTCCTAGTTAGCGATGGAGCAGACGTCTCAAATAGGCTTTGGGTATTTTTGGTTCGGTGGTCATAGGGTTTTCAGGTGCTACTGGAGCTGGACTATTTCTAGTCTTCTACTTCTTCATGGTTACTGGTGTTCGGATCCCTCTGAGACTAAATCCCTGCTTTATCCTCGGGTTCCTTTGCGCTTCTCCCAGTCGGATCTGGCGTGGGGAAAACTATGATGTTTTGGGATGTGCCGCTTGGCAGCCTTTGGTTCTCCTTGTGCGGATTGGGTCGATTTTCACTAGTGAAGTAGGTTTTTGGTTTCTCAAACATCTTTGTGATTCTTCCTCAAGGTTTTCGGTGAAGGTTTGGTGTGTTGTTCTATGATTCCTTATTCTTTTTAATATCTGTTCGGTGGAAAATTCATTTTGGTTTCTAGTTTTGGTGTTTTCAATTTCTGTTGCAACATTGGATGTCGCGGCGACGGTGAGGTTAGATCTCTTCAGCATCAACGGTTCTCAAATGTTCTTATTGTGTTCTATCTTGCAAAAGCCTTATTTTTCTCTACTCTGGTTCTAGGAGGCCACCATTCATTCCGAGGTGGAGATGTGTGGAGGTTTTCAAGGTCCTTTGGGATGTGAGTTTGAGGGGGTGGCTTCAAGAGATTGATGGTGGTTTCATTTCAATCATGGACAACAAGGTTGTGTTTCAGTTCCGGTGATGATGAAGATGGTGATTTGGTGTCGGGGCAGGACACAATGTTACTGTGATGGGTTTCATCATTCTGGTAGTTGCGGTCGGAGTTGCAATCGGCGATGCTTAGGCGATGAGGACGTTTTCTTTTGTTTACGTGAAGACGTGATGGAGGTGAAGGTGATGCGATGTTAGGCTGATGTATGATGGTGGAAGTGGGTGATATTAGAGGTATCCATGTAATGAGGATTGAGGTGGGTAACTCGTGGATCAAAGCTGAATTGGTCAGTTTGTCTGAATTTTGGTTTTGAAATTTGAATCTTCATTTTTGAATTTTGGATGATGGATGGGGAGTTTTGGTGTGAACTGGTGGTTCTTTCTTGTATGGTTCCCACTTACCCAAAAGTGTATTTTATTAAATAAAATAAAAAATGGATTGAGAACACTCATCTCTCTTATACAAGGGTACTTTCTCCTTCTCTTAATTTCACACCTCCAATGCCATTTGGATTAGACAAAACCTCCTCCAATATCCATCCAAATACCCTCAATTAAACCTAGAGGCCTTAAATTGATCAAGAATCCAACCTAAGGAGCCCTTTTGTTCAAATAAAAATTAAGAACCCGAAAAATAAGTAATTATTTCATCACCTATTTCAAAGTTATTTTCTTCTTCCACTTCCTATTTCGTTATTATTCCATTCCAAAATAATAAATATGGTACCTTAAATATATTTTTAAGTTATTATAAATCATGTACAACCATATTCATTATTCAATCCTTCCTATGAATGACAAAGTCACCATACGTGTGTATGTGCGGTTTGTCGTCTCCATGTCGGGGTGTAGTTTGTTATTCAACAAATAATTATTTGGATGGGTATAATGATGGGTATAATTTATGTAAATAATAAATATAACATTTTAATTATTGTATATATATAATATATCATCCAACTACATATGATTTTACCATCAATAGATTAATATTGTTGCTTGTGAGAACGTACGACTTACCATCTCCACGACGCGATGAGATTTCATTCACCATTGTAAATAATCAAGAATAATTTTCATTTTATGATTAAAAATATTGTATAATAAATTAATATAATTAAGTATATGAATCAAATACATCGTATACATAACAAACAGGGCTTACGTAATAAAAAATACAAAGGAAAATGAATTAGTTAACACCCAAAACAATGATACTAATGGTATATTATTAACAAAGCAATATTAAAGGATCATACATGATATAATATTTATGTATATGGTTCTCTTATAATTTAATAAAAATTATTTAATCATCATGTAAGAGGTTAACATACCATTGTCTAAGGAAAATTACAATGTAAGGGTTAATTCTACAATGTATTTATTATCTGAGTTGTTTATATATTAGTATCCACTGCAACCTCTTTATTATCCACATCTGGGTTTATTAAAAATGTATTTCAAAGCATTTTTACTATTTCCTAAAATATTTATAATGTCTTTTATACACATGTCTGTCTTTTTATAAAATATTTTGAAAGGAATCTTTCTGTCATTTTCCAAACAAGGTACTTTATGACCTTTTCGACAAAATTAAGGATGGAATGTTTTTAAACTTATAGAGCAGGTGCAACTATTTTCCACCGTTATAACTCCTTCGAAGATTCCATTAAAATTTAATAATAACATTTTTAGAATAATTTTTTCTTTAATTCTGAATTATTTCAATGATGAAATTAATATTTCATTAAAATAATTTTTTAATTTATTTTATATTTATCCACGCCATTTGTTAAATTTTACATTTATTTGAACTTTATTTTTTATAATACAATCATCCATATTGTATTGAAGGTTTTGAGATATGCTTGAATATGGATTGGATATTTTTTCATTCATGGTTTATGGTTAAAGTATTGACATTTTATATTCTAGTTTTAATATGAATGTATATATTATGTATCGACCTTTTCATATGAGGAATGCATTGGACTTAGTATGTGATGAGTGGATCCCACTATAGCTCCTCAATGAATCAGTAGGTCTCATTAGACAAACATTTTTCTTGGAACAAGGCCTTGGAAGAATCTTCTTTGTATTCTTGGAATGAGGATTTTACTATTAGGTTATGATGTCCAGAATTATGCGTTGCATTATTATGAAATTATCCATCGATATTATATGTGATTATTCGACTTGTAGACTATCAATGTACATAAGTAAATATAATTATGTGATTTATATTTTAAATATTATGTTGAATTTTATGTTTAAATGGATTATTTTTTAATCTTATAAATTGAATTAAATTATTATGCCTATTTATGAAAGTTTCCATGAAATTGTTATCATTTCTGAGCATCTAAGCTCACACCATTCTTATGTTTTGTTTTTTCCAACATGTGAAGAACTATATTATTATTGACTTATAGGAATATGATATGGGATATGAGTGTGATAAAAAGGGGGAAAAATTTTGTTGTTTTTTCATTTCATAATGTAATGTAAAACTTATGTATATATTTAGTTCTTCTAAGGCTACTAAATTGATCGATCATTTAGACATGATCTCTTTTGGTCATTCCAATGTTATGTAATAATGCACTGACTCTGGGTAACTAAAGTCGGGGAATTATATTTGTTAAATACACATAATCATAGAAAATAATTTCCTAAATCAAGGATCCCTTCCAAGAACATCATAGTAGATAAGGATCATTATGTGTTACACAATATCCAATGTCAAGGTTTACTCCTAAGAAAATCATTGTGAACTGAGTACCTTACTAAATTAGATTATATCCACATTTTGTTTTAATTTCATGTCATGAGATATCATTATTTACCAAATGAATTGTAGGGATATATAATTATGAATTTACCCATTATATAATCATATTCAATACGTATATGTTCCAAAAAATAATAAAACATGAATCATAACCCATGGAATTAATACATGTTTTATAATAATATCATAATTATAACCATAAACATCTAGAAAGATAATATATATGGTATCATTCAATCATATGTATATTAAATTACTATTAAAATCAAATATTATTGTGGGAGTTATAAAATTCAATTAAAATATTGTTGTAATATTTTTTTGAGGAAAATATCCTCATCATTTTGAAATATCATATTAAAAATATAAAAAAAATTCAAAATATTAATGAAAATTATTTCTCAGAAAAAGTACATTGGATTCTTCTAATTGAATATTTATAACATTTATATGTTATGACAATATATAATTAAGTTTATGCTATATGTGATAAAACATTGATTACATTCAAATTTTTTATATAAAGTAAAATGTATCTTGTCAGTAATGTGACAAGAATATTTCATTTAAGAATATTTATTGAATTTAAGTCTAATTTATAAATGAAATTATACAACTATAAGAAATATTAAAATTATTCTTGATTTTTTTAAAGAAAACATGGACATGGATGAAAAATATTCCCAACCCAAGAGAAAATAATGTGTATTTTTATCCAAATCAATTTCTGGATATTTTTATTTAACCAAGATAATAAACATTTCTTATAATTGGAATATTACTTGATTTAATATAGAATAATAAAATGATTTTTTTTTTGGTTATGGATTTTATAATTTCTATCAATGGAAAACCATGAATAAATAATCTCAAATACAACGAGATTTAAATATAAATAGTTTATCATTTTAGTAACTTTTTGAATTGTAATCCCAATGAAATAATATCATAAAAGAAAAATTTACAAATATTTTGTATATACATATCACAATAGAATATAGTATCATACAATAACATATGTCCCAATGAATACAATTTGATACAACAACCCCTTACCGCAATGGTTGCTTTAAAATCAAAACCCCTTATATGAAGTAATATAAATTTTAGATTTGAAAAATATGATTTAAACATTATCAATAATATAACATTTAATGTGGGTTTTATATAAACCTCATAAACATTAATAGTTAAATAACCTCAAATACGTCTCAATGATACAACATTGGGACAATGAACCCTTACAAAATTGGTACTCATTGAATCAAAACCTCATGAAATAGATGACCATATATGGATTTTTAAATGACCATAATATTTAATAAATTTATCATAAAATAAATATATGTATAGTATATAGACCACATTATGGAAACATGTTGTGAAAATGGGATTCGTCTCAATGAAATAAATGTGAGATGAGATACCCTTACTAAAGTCTCAGGCTACTTTATATGAATTCAAATATACATTATAATAAATATATACATATTATAAATATTTTAATGAACCATATTCATACATATCATACCATATATTAATTACTTGTCATATCTTATCACTCCTTTAATAACTTTTCATTATGGAAATAACAATCATTTATGATAACATATTTGTTTTTTGTGTATTTTTTGGGTTATATGAACCTATTACATGCGCCTTGGTCAGGGTTTATCCTATAAAAAATAATAATATTTATACATGTATCATATCATTTCACCAAATAATCAATTATAATTATTCATATAAATCTGTGATGAAAATTGAAACATACCACATCATGCATAAGGTAGTACCAACATACACACAAGTGATGTTTTATCATTCCAATAGCGGGAAAAAAATTTAGTGACATTTAATCTTTAGGAAATCATAACTATATAATAGATATAGTATAAATTCATTAAAAATATCCTTATTATAATCATTAAAAATAAAAAAGGAAAAATAAATCACATCACATTGTTGGGATGGTAGTCCACATATAAGCATGAGTGATAATATCATATTTTAATGGATATAAAGGTAAGAAGGTAGTTTGGATATAATAATCATAAAAGTGTAATAATATCTTATGTATTTTATATAAACATAAAATCAATAATAATAACCTTTCATTAATTATTCTAGTGGAGAATTAATCATATCACTACGCAGAGGTGGTGGTCGACATGTATGCATGAACGATAATTTTCATTTTTTATTTAATAGAAAAGATGTGTAAAAAGTTAGATATACGAGCAGAATAAATATTCAGTATATTTTAAATAAATAGTTATTTTTTTATATTTAAAACAATACGTTTAGTGGATTTAAAATAAGAAATAATTTGAAAGTGATCAGGTAGGAAAATTACATCTTCTTCAATAGACCACCATGAAATCTCACATTAATGACCAATGAAAAGGTATTTTAAGAATAATATAAACAATAATTCATTAACATACATGTTTATAAGATAATTGGTAAAAGTTTGGTTGATATAGGTTGCTCAGATTGAGTAATAATTATAGAGCAGTAGATTCAATCTATATGTGAATGAAGGGGAACTCTATTAATTTTTTTAAAAATTAAATTTTATTAAGACGCATTCATATCCATGAGGTTCTGAATTGAAATAAAGTATAAGAAAATATTATATATTATTTAAATTGACTCATACAATAGTATTTATGCATATTTTTTTATATTGACCCTTATTTATTTAGTTTATCTTCATTTAAACCCTTTATATCCTTAACCATGATAACACATTTTTTAATCACAATGGGTGATAAATTTAATTATATTGAGAAAATTATCAAATAAATGGTCCCAGAATGTTATTATTTACCACATTCCACCCCTTTTACTATTTGATTATTTCTATAAGTTATAAATCATTTAATAATATGTTATAAAATAGAAAATATTTTTAGTATATTTTTGGGCCTATTTTTTATTTGACTTTAATATTAAGATTATAATAATTTATTTAAAATTTAAACCATATTAACCACAATTATACCGTATAATTTTATATATAATTCCTGGAACATCCCAACTCATCCAAAACATATTCATTTAACATATTTTAGATTTATTTAGTAAAAAAATTTACCAGTTTTACAATCACTATATAAGCGTTGCATAATCATTTAAGGTAGTTGTACCATAATTAAAATTTAAAGATAAATAAAATCACATGAATTTTTTCATCATATTTATAATAATAATTTATATTTTCCAATTACCACTTTTTACCGCAATTTGAATATAATATAGTTTTTAAAATAAAAGAGTGTGACATTTTTTTTGTTTTTTTAATTAATTTTATATATAAGTCATTATCAATGAAATATGGAAAAAAGTTCCATTAAATAAAATCTTTAATGAGTATGGTTATAAAAATCAATAATAGATTAATGGAAAGTTTTAGGAATATTTTAATTCCTTATCCCATGGATTGAATCATGCTTTCCATTTTACCCTTATCGTGGTGACAATTATATACTATTGTAACAATTTTTAATGACAAAAAATAAAAGGGAACTATATACCAAATATTAACCACGTGATTCTGAATATGTAATCAATTTTATTGTTTATATTAGTGGAATTTTATAATTTTACAATAAAATAATTCCGTTAAAAATTAGGGAAATGGGTATTTAGGAAAATATATTTTTTATGCACTAGGTGATCTTACACAACCCCAATATATCTAATCAATATTATATGAATTTACATTATTATATTTAAAGATATATTAAATTGATTAAATTATATAATTCATCATTAAATATAATTTTAATTAAGTAGAATAGAAATAAATTATGTATTTATAAACATTTTTCAGAATAAATCATTTTTAATGAAAATAATAAACCCATACCAAAATAAAATATATTAATGATACATATGAAATTACTTATATTAGGTATTTAAAATTTTATATTTTTTAATTCTGTTGTCATATCCAAAACAGAATGTGACATTTTAATTACATCATTGAATTAAATGAAATGAGACAATATGAAAAATAATTATTTTTCACTATTCAATGAATTATCCATAATTTAATAAAATAAAAAATCAACCTAATATAATATTTATTATATTATTTTGAAAATAATATTAATTTTATTCAATAAAATTGAAAAAAAAATTAAAAATTAAATATAATATTTAGTCACAACAATAAATACAAATAATTTTCCCGAATAAAAAGCGAGTTTGATAAATAAGATAACAATACTAAATATTAAATGATTACAAATAAATACAATATTATTGTATATAACATTAATAAATATATTTTATCATGAGTTTACTCATATTAATACCTAGAAATTAAATATCCTTTTTATAATAGTCTAATATAAACTATAATAATTCAAAAATATATCACTGATTGTTCCAAATTAGTGTTGTGTGTTTACAATTCAATGAAACACTTAAAATTTATTTAATAAAAATATATATATTTATAAATCAAATGATAATGTATAATATAATCATAATGGTCCTTAACATATGTTATAAATAGATATAAGTTCAAAAATTATGAAACACATTAATGTGTCATAGATTTAATAGAAGACACATATTAGAAATCATAAAATAGACCAAGAGTTCCATGTGGGAGAAAAATTATTACTTTGAGTATATTATTTGAATTGATTCATGAGTTTTATAAAGAATTTAATTAATAAATGTGTTTAAATTTTCCCCTTAGATATTTATGATCATGAAGGTGTTGTGGTCTATCAACTATATTATCTACTAAACCAAGTTCAAGTGAATAATTTTTCCATATATATCTAATTAATAAGTTCATATCAGATCCCTCACATGTATTATATATATATTTGGTACATTGGAAGAATATCATATCTTATAAGGAGCATCAAATGCAGATCTTTTTTTATAGTGACCAATTTCTACCTAATAAAACAACTCAAATTTAAAATAGACTTTTTGTTACCATAAATATATATTGGAAACATGAGAACCTAAGTATGTAATGAAACATAAGTACCATAATTTATTCTCAACTGAGGATATTAATTTAATTTTTAGGGATGAAATTTATAAATTCGGATGAATCTAATGTGCCAAAAATATTCAATAAGAAATTAGTCATCTTAATTGTTATGATTCTCACGATTATAAAATATATTTTAAGCTATAATTGAAATAAATAACATACACTATACATGTAAAAACAATTTTATTTAATCAAAATATATTATTACATAAATTGATAAATTCATTCCAAAAAATCACAAGTAGTATAGTGGTATAATATATAAAAATATAGATCATAATTATAATTAGAAATTTTTTTGAATCGTTTAATACTAGAAATATAAAAACTATTAATGGCATTGAAAAAATAAGGATTAGGTTTTTAATTTTAAATGTATATAAAAGTAATATTACTATGTGTTTGACGAATGAAATAATGTAATGTGTTTTATAAAAAATTTAAATGAAATATCAACATTATAATTATATGTTGACTATTTTAGTATTAACCTGACATATATAATAGAAACATGATCATTGTAATAGTAAACTACATGTTGAACAAAAACTGAAACGAACGTAATATTTTCAATGAAAAAATATAAAATACACATTTTATAATCCTATAAAATAATTATTCATATTAGGTAACATAAAAAATCAAATAAATATTTTTTAGAGAAGGTATGTTTCAACATGTTTTCTTAAACAATAAATTTTATTATTGAAATTAAAATGATATATTTACTTGTGTTTGAAAATTAATTGGATAAAATCATTTCAGTTTTTTTAAATAGAATTTTAAAATATTATATGAGCTATTTGTTTGATATTTTATCGAGAAATTAAACTTTTTGAGTGAGTATTTAAATTTTTGTCTTCAAATACAAATAATTACATAAATTTTATGCTTTTAATAAATATTTAATAAATTTAAAATTTTTATTTCATCACAAAATGTGTTTAATTATTTAAATAAATTATATACAAACTCAAAAATCAATTTTTAAAGTTGAAAATTAATTTCCATAGTTGATAATGATAATTTGTTTCACTGAATACTATTTTTCATTTTTTTCTATTATTATTATTATATAGAAAAATAAATTCATTTTTATAAGGGATAATAATACATAAATATATATATATTTAATTAAATATTAATCTAACCACCAATTATGGTAAAACTATCATTAGTGGACAATTTTATTTGGTATGAGGATGTTGTTAATTATTTACTCTTCACATTTTTTCTAGCTGGTTAGTTCAAATAATAATGAAAATATATTTATATATGTTAATTTTTTTTGATTTATTATGATTAATTTTTCAATAAAACAAAAAGATAAATAAAAAATCATTACGACAGTATTGAAATCAGAAATTAATTATTCATGAAAACAATTCATCATATATATATAATTAAATGATGAAAAATAAGTAACAATTATAATTAATAATCAACAAAAACATAATAGAAATCCAAATAAAATAATAAAAATGTTTTAGTGTTAATAATTATATTATACCTAAATTGAAAGCATAGAAAATATAATTATGACCTATGATAATGGGATTTCATGTTTTTTTAGTGGATTTGAATTCTTATTCCCGATTTGAAATTAATATATAAAAGAGAGTTATATTACTATGTAAAAAACACCAGGGATTTAAATTTGTCATAAATTTTTGAATATTATTATTCTTAATATTTTGGTTATAATAATTAAAATAATATATAATAATATTATTTCTTCCCCCATCTAATAAAATATTCATAATCTTAGTCTTCAATATAATGGATTGATAGTAATTTCATACAATTTATTAATTTAATTTCTTGTAATTTTCATAGGATGAACATATCACAATAATAATTCTTATATGTATTTTATATTATTTTGAAGTTAATAAGTTATGGTAGGTATTGTTTTCAATCCTCATCTGGAGTTTCTAGAATTTATACCATTGGGATTATTTAACTAATCTATGGAATTCATCTTCCATATGATACCAAATTTATACTCATTCATAAAATATTTATAATACCATTATTATTAATATAATAACTTTTTATCTCTATTTACAATTAATTTATTAAATATTATTTTATTATATTTCATATTTTTTTATTATAAAACACATTTATATTTCATTGTAGGTTACTCATGCTATGGATGTACATTAAAATATGATCACTCTTCTTCCTATTCTACATTACTTCCATGATTTTTGAAAAATATTATGATTTTATATGTGGTAATATGATTGTAGAATCATCCAAATAATTGGTTATGACTTTATATCTCATTATATCATTATATGTAAATATGATTCACTTATCTTTGTTTTAGTGTTATGCATGAACATGATACAATTTTAATTTTCCTTTTTTTCCATGATGTCTTGGTAGTAAGAATTTACTTGTGTTTATTCCATTAAATTATTTTATATGTTCCACATTATATGTATCCTTCTTATTAGTATGATCCTAAACTTATTATTTGATTGTGGTTATTATTCTCGCCCATGTACTCGTGATTCATTATGACTCTATTTTATTAATATTATTTAAAACCCATTCTAAACTTTTGAGACCATTTTTATATTGATATGTATCCTCATGAGATCCCATTTATTAGGAATATTATTGATGTGATTCCCTAGACCCTCACTAATGAATCCATTTATAAAATAAATATTTAAACCCTGAATTAGATACCTATTCAGATGAATGAAGGTAAACATTTTTATATATCACAATAACATTAAATGTACAAATTATCTCACACACTCTTGAGGAATTTTAGGATTACTGTATTTTGAGACTAGACACAAAAAAAACATATATTATAAAACATTTTAACATTTATCCACAACCATATCAATCACGAACATCTTCTATAATTTTTATATCTTATACTACCTAATATAACCTAGGTAATGGAAACATATGAATTGGTTTAGATCATATTCTATAGAATTTAAACATAGTACATAATAATTAATGATCATATGTGAGTATAATATATGAATGTAGTGTTAGATAATAGTAATAGACTATGAATAGAACAACATAAAATTAAATAAAAATAAACATGAATCATTGATAATAATTCAGAGCATATATATCTGAGGCTAATATTAGATATGAGTTATCATAACAAGAGATTATTGAAATACAACAGATTACAAAAGAAACATAAGAAAGTAAATTAATTTCCATTATCAAAAATAAATTCAATGACAATCATCATAGTGTAAATTGTCCCATAAGTGTTTGGGTTCATGCCTTAGTCCATAAAAAAAGAGGATGGAGTCCCATGGTTGTTTCAGATAACTCCTCAATACTAAACATGTTTGATCAGGATAAAGAATTATTTAAATAATGAATTAGAGGGATATATTGTACTCCACACATAAAATAATCATAATGTATACATATTGTTTTACATGAAATAATTTTATCATCATGTTATAGTGCTCCGGTTGAATGAAAATAAGTTTTTCACATTTTAAAATGGTATATCATAAGACAAATTCATGTTTTAGATCAGTTGATACCAAACATTCATTTTAAAAAAACAATATTTCCATAAAAATTTTTGATGATGATTCATTAAAATTACTCTGAATAAGATATATATTTTTGAGGTAAATAGGAAAAATGGATGAAAATTCATAAAAAGAGTTTTCAGGAAAGATATTTTATATTATCAAAAAGACGAATTTACTAGAATCTTTCACAACTTTCATTCAATGATATTTGATTCAAATAATGTTATAAATTACATGGAAATAAATTTATATTATTTAGATTTGGAAAAATAAATAAATGGTTTTTATAGGATATGTATGGTCAAATATAAAAAATTGAGTCTAGTTATTTTATAACACCTTTCTGAAACCTACATTATTAAAAGATTAATACACCTATATTTTATAAATATATAATTAATAATATGAACATAACAATAGAAAATATATTTTTTTATTTAATACTATTATAGTATAAATTTTTCTAATGAATTAATTTTTATAAGTACAAAAATATCCTTTAAAGATCATGATAATTATTCTTAATAAAATTATATTATTATATGAATTAAATTCATAAAACAAGAAGAATTTATTAAAATATTCACATTCACTAGAGGGAAATTTAATGATTAATATAATAAAACAGTAGTGATTAATAAATAAAACATATTATAAATAAGTTCAAGATTAATCTTATAACTCAATAAAGGGAATTTGAGTTACAAGAAACCATACACATTTGGTATCTTTTGAATCAAAAAAATGTTGAATGAGATAAAATATATTGATATACTAATTTCATTTATTTAATTATTATTTTGATATAAATTCATACATGGTCACTATGCAATCCATAAAAATAAAATATGTGGTGAATAATCCATATGTCAACAATAGAGAAAAATAAGTAGATAAAAACACTTATAAAATTGGTACCAATTGAATAAAAAGTATTTGAAGGGAGGAATAATAATAATACCTATATAAACCATTATATAATCCATACTTACAATAATATAGTCCAATTATTTAGTGAGTGACCCATTTAAAAATTAATAGTAGCATCAAATGAAAATAGTCTTGAATGAATTAAAATTGATACTGATACCCTTACAACTTTGGTATCACTTGAATCATAAACTATTCAAAATATAAACCATGAAATAATAATTTAATTGTCATGAATAAAATATAATAGATATAAAATAATTAACATAGGTAATATATAACTTATATTAATAAAATTTCGTTGTAATGAAAATCTTTTCTCGAGGAAGGAATCAAGATATGAAAATACCTTAACTTATTTCATGGGATCCAAAAAAGTACAATAATTACAATTGTAATAATAATAACTATATCAATAACATAATATAGTACATTATTTAAATATATATATATATATATTATGTAAAATTATAATTATTTATAATATATTTAATAGTTAGTTACTATTTATTTTTATCGTCAAAGGTTAGTGGTTTTTATTTCTTCACACATGATTTTTAATGTTGATTTCAATCCCCATTAATTAATCACATGTTTATTACATCACTATTATTAATTATACTGGAATATATTTCTATTAATGATTTTAATGGTCTAATTTCATTCCTTGAGATATTACTCATGATTCATGAAGGTGAAATCAGGGACATATATGTTTGGTGAAATTTAACAATGTTAAAAGATTATATTATAATTATTTTTTATTTTTGTTTCAAAATTAAAAATAATTTTAATGAAATATATTACTCAAAAAAATTATATATAATTATCAAATAAATTTTTAAAAAAATCATGTAAGTCATTGATGGAAAACAAAACAAGTCTTCTGTGGAGGCGGAAGTCAATATGTATGCATGAGTGACTTTTTCATTTTTCTTTAACTGAAACCAAAAATGGAAATTAAATAAATATCATTAGAGAATCATAATTTATATATATATTAGTTTTATTCATTAAATATATTATTATAACCATCCATGTAATGAGGTGATGAAACAAATATGTCGTCCATGTGGTTTTAATCCTCACGTATGAGCAGGCAATGTTTTCCTTTCATTACGGATTTAAGGATATATATAAAGTTTCCATATGAAATATTTTTAATAGGGTAATAATATGTCTTTAGGATGACAAAAGAATATTATAAATTAGATAATATGTGGTGATAGATAAGACTCTTGTTGAATATTTAGGTCTTCTCTAGAAATAATTCATAGAATTAGAGGAATTAGTAAAATTTATTATATAAAAGTGTGAAAATCTATTTCATGGGATTATAGGATAGCTAAAATGATCATATTTAACAGGTAATTTGGAGGATATTTATGTATGGATGTGGATGAATGTGATCTCATTTTATATGTTAAAAGAGTGAAATTTACATTGAATTTAATGGTATGAGAGGGGGAGATGGAATCCCAATGTAGTTAGGTGAGTTGTGTTCATAATATTTTCTTATACATGAGGGTTATAATTATGAAATAAATATATTAATATAGAAGGCCTATGTATTATGAAATATTAATAATATTCTCTCCACATTATGATACCTCATTTATCCCTTACTACCCATCATTAATATTTAACAACAACAAAATAATTTTGTACTAAAACAATATGATTACATATCAAATTAAATTATATGTAATGAATGATAATTTCTAATCTATTTAACATAATTTAATTCTTATGTATTCTAATGTTATTTGTCAAACTACAACATACGATATATGAAAAAACCATTTCTATAGAAAAAATACTTTTTACACATTAAGTGTTTTATATTATTTCTTATTATTTAAAAAATAAATAAGGGTTAATATTGTTTTATATATGTTTAAAAACTATATTATATTCATAATTTATAATATATGAATTTATTTATATAGAATAATATTTCACAAAAATTATTAAAATAGTTCTTCGTATAATAATATTTTACTATGGTAACTAATATCTACACAGGTAACATATTATTTCTTTAAAAAAAATTAACGTATTATAAAAATTATATATGATTATAAAAATAACATTTTATCATAATTAATTTCTATAATTTTAAAAAATATTTTTAATATAATCATGCTTAAAGAATAAGAACTATTTTCTAGAAAATTGTAACTAGTGGCATAAAAATAATTTATTCAAATTAAATTCAACATGAAAATATTTATATAATGGTTAAATTTATATTTTTTAAATAATATTAAAATATATTCTACAATATTCAATAGTGATATATTTTTTTAACGATAAAAAATATTTTTAATATCATAACTCACTGATAAAAATACTTTTATTGATAAATGATATTATTCCTAATTATTTATTATAAATTATTTTTTATAAAACATTAAATAAATATTATAAATAAATTTGTATTATAATCATCTTTTTAATTTTTTAGATACATCAAATCAATGTTTTAAAATATATAAATAATAATAATATTATTTAAAACATTAATAGACACACTCATATATATTTTTATAATGAAATTTTATCCTTTTAGTATCATACTACATCATCATAATTTACAATTTTTATCTTATATTTTAATTTTTAATCATATATATGTATAGAGAGTTTTTCCATGGCGTGGAATGTTAAATAATTCTTTCAAAATAGTATTTAAATAACATTCAACAAAATCTAAATTATTGTGAGTTAAATTTTACCCCATTAATTTTAATTATCACTCACTACTGAAAATTACATAGTGTATCGCTAAGAGGGAAGTGAATCAAGATAAATTTTTGAATGAGATATCTTCAATACTCTTATGGAAAATAATATAAACTCAAAATTTATCTTAAGATTGTAATACATTGATATTATCAACCATTTTTAAAAAATATTCCTTGTTAAAAATCTATAAGTCCTATGAGTTTATAGAAACATACTCTTCATAATTTTGTTTTCATGGTCCAATTCTTCACCAAATATCAGATCCAAATGGCTATGATAATATTAAATAAAAATATTTTAAGTCATTATAGGAATATGAAAATGCAATCATATAATTTATTCTCTTAAAAACCGAAATTTAAGCTTATGATACATTTAAATCCACTATAATATAATTTTATCAAACACTAACTCCTTCAGTTTTAACTTGGTTTTCCATGGCCATTTTCCTTTTAGGTTCTCAAATATAAGTATATTCAAATCCATCATAATTTTTCATTAAGTTGATGTGAAATAACTAAATCATATAACTATAGAGTTTCATACTAGTTGTACAATTATACACAATTTCACCAACTAGTTGATGATTGAGTGATTAACTTAATGGCCACTTAAGGGTTTTTACCCATTATTTCATATATGCATAATCTTGCATTAAATTTGGTGCATCTTGATAAATCTTTCAATAGTAGAAAAAACCCCATATAAAAATTATGAAAATTCCCTAATTTTATCATATATATATTCTTATACCAAGGTCATTCCTAGATTTTCTCTAGTCCTATTCAACAAAAATAATTCAATTAATACTCAAAATTTACAAAGAATGATTTTCATACCATCTAATGTGACCCATTACTAAAACCTTATATTTGGTCCTAAAATACTTCTATAGAAAATGGATTTGTTTCCAATTGAGTGTACCCCAGATAAAAATTCATATATTTCTAATGTAATATACTGGTGGTTTCTTGAGTTATGAACCATTCATTTTGGGTTAAATGTGTTTACATTCCTTTTTGTATTTGACCCAAAGCAGGTTCGTGGGATGGGTGGGTTGTTTTTTGAAAAGATGGATAAAATAGGTTTAAGTATGGATGTATTCTAGGTACACATCATGTACATTGTGTACATGTCATGTACTCCCAATTCAGAACTTGTTATGGAAGTACATTGCATGTATGATTTTTTTCTTCACAAAAAATAACAGTGTAGTAGACATCATGTATTAGGCCCATAATTCATGTACAACCCCAACATTTTTTTAATAAGATGTAGTAGACTCTTATTTTTTATGCATATAATTATTTCTCTTATTTTTGAGAGCCTAAACTATATAAAATGGTTTTCAGATCTTGAGGTCATCAATATAGTGATTTGAGCATTTTTTTATCTCGTTGGAACCACATCGGTAAGTACTCGATTCCTTTTTAATCATTCTTGATTATTTAAAACAATGATTGCACTTTTTGGTTTTAGGCTCTTATGAACTAATTTCACATTATCTGTTCCTTCTTTAGATTTATTCTTATCCATGATGAATCAATCTTCATACTGGATGACCTGTCTATAAACAAGCTAAGGTAGGTTGTATATGCTACATTTAGGATTTTCTATTGAATTTTGGGCATTAGGATAATATTCCATTCATCAAAAATCCCAATGTGGCCCTATTTTTGAGTGAGTTGATTACCATTGTCTTAGTCGAACCTAGTGAGGATTCCTGTAGGCTCAGTTTAGGACCATTGTCACAAGTTTCTCATGTCAAGGCCACCAATGGGGTTTCATTTTTAGTTTTAACATGTTTATTACTATTTAAACTCCCTAATTGGTGGGTTCTTGTATTTATTAGTGATACGAGGACCTTTAATTCTTTAATAGATTGAATATCATTTTTGAAGAATTAATTTGTCTTTTCATATTGATATATTATAAAAAAATACCAATTTTGATAGTTCAGCTTAAATGAAATGTTTATTTTGGTGGGTAAACCTATATGTTTTGATTAGTGTCATATTAAATGGACTATATGGGAGGGTTGGCACATATTAATTATAAATGTGAAATATATGGAATTAGTAGTTATACTCTTAGCTTGTTATTGTTAGGTGAGTGGGTATAATCACATAGAATGAATTTTTAAATTGAATTCATTGTTTGAATGATCCATGATTACTATAGTATGCATTTTATATCGATATATGTATGAAAAAATACTATGGTTTATGCCAATGTTATTCTCTCATGACTTGCTTTATTTGATTTATTTAGGATTCATGTACAATAAACATCCAATCGTTATATCATGACTCAAAATTTTTATCATTGATAAGTAGAATATGGTTTTCATATGTTATTCTCACATTCACATGCCATTATGCTCACGTTATATTCATGTATTTCCTTTATTTACCATTACTGAGCATATAAGATCCCTGTTTCATTTGTTTCTTTACCCTGTGTTATAAATGAAGGTTTTATGTGGGTTATGTGTATAAGGTTTAATAAATTGTAATATCATTGTTGGAAACACTGAAGATATTTCACTGGTTTAGAATATTGTGTTCAAAAATTCCAAAGGAGTTAAACTATTAGGGACCTCGTGAATTGTTTTATTTAATGTAGAGGATATTCATCTAAAAAGATTTAATATACATGTATTATCATCATGTTTTACAGTAGTTGGTATCCCTGGAAATGATTTGTTATCAATTTGTAATATTAGATAATAAAACTTTAATTAAATCCCTTGGGTTTTTATAGATATGTCTAGGGATGACTCTAAAGAGAAAGTTAAGGAAGGGTAGATATTTCAAAAAATGTCCATGAATTTTGGTAATGGATAGATCTAGTGGTTTCCAAGAAATTAAAACACTTTCTATATATGGAAAGTGGATGTGTATCTACTATAGAGATACCTAGGTGTAATAAATCTAAAAAGGTAACCAGAGATTAAATCAATCATTGTATGGTTCACGAAAATGGGCCTTGCTATATACCTTGTTTTTTCACTCCTAGGGGATATAATTTCTATATTCATATACTCATTATGAAAATATTTGAATGATTTATATTGAAGAATACTATTAATTTGATAAGAAAAAACCTACAATTTCATAAACTAACAACATTGGTGTCAATATTTAAAAATCTTGTGACAGATTTTCATAATCATTTTTATTCCCATTATGATTAGTGTTTCTCACTATATTATTTTTGATTTTTTCAATGGATGGAACCTTATGTAATAATTTTAACACAGAATATTATTTAAAATTAGGTCACTATGAGAAAATATATTAGATGGGGAATAGAGATATAGATATTAAAATTATTCCTTATCAACTATCAAGATATATGACTAAAAAATTGAATATAGATGATATTACTATAAGTAAATTAAGAGAAAGATAATCTTTTATAATAGTTCATGTGGTAATTATCATAGTGTAATTATTTTTTAAATTAAATGGTGGTAAGAAGAAGAAAAAATAATATCTCAACTTGTGGGGAAGATTTTATCTATGAGAAAATGAATGACATAGACTAACAAAATGTTGAGGAATTTAATGACTTATATATATTTGACATTGGAATTTTCCAACTCATTTCCCTGTCATAATAATTATCATTTATACCATGGAAGGATAGATTCTATTTCATCATTAAAGATTAATGATACTTGTAATTATGTATTTTTGTTATAGGATTTGGTTGTAGAACTATTTTCCCAATGGTATTTCGGTTGTAATATTCATAAAATATATTAGGATTATGTTTTTATGGAAGAAAATATGTCTCTGAGTAAGATTTAATTATGATTTGTGGATTCCATCATGGGTATAAAAATTTGAGGAGGATTATATGTTCAAATTCATAGACAACCCTCAAGAGATTTTATGGGAATATATTTTATCAATATAATGGGAACTTTAGTAAACATTTCTGGGAAATAAAACCCTTTTGTTTTGAAGAAGAATTCCATTTTATGGAAGTATGATTAATTTTATTAGTAACATTTTGGGTATATCTAATCAATTATGTTATATAAATTTTTCTTCATTTCTATTTCATAACATTTTTTTATTTAATTATAAAAAAATGATAACCTGCAAGTAGGGTGATAAATTGCTGCATCTGAAAATTCCATAGATCATGAACCCACAATTTATGGGCTATAGGCAATAACACCTACCACTATACTATATTAAATATTAATTATGGGGGTACAACATAAAGAGAGATATTGTTGAGTGGCATATTTAGTAAGACAATAAATCAAGGATAAGAGACAATATTATATAAAAATTATATGACCAATATCCATAACAGAAAAGAAATTAGAAGACATCACCATGGGTTATTACATTAGACTCCCCATGACATCAAAAGGGAATAATTATATATGTCTTGTAGTTGATAATAATACAATTTCATTTCAATTCATCTATTTCAGATAATATTTCTCTTTAGAAATGTTATATATATTTACGAAAAGTTTTATGGTGAAATATAATACCACATTAAATTTTATATGATGGGGATCAGAATATTTCCTCAATTTTTTGGTTGTGTATTAATTAAGATCTTGATAGTGAGTTGAGTTTCATTAAAAATATTAAAATTAAAACACTATGGTATATGATTAGATATTGTTCAATGGATTTCAATGGTGGTAGAGATCACACCTTCCTCTAGTTGAGTATTCTTACAATAATATCGTTCACTCAAACATTTAGATGGATCATTTGGAAGACTGTTTTAATTATTGTAATGAATTTGTAGAAAATTTCTATTGAGTCCTAATCTAGAAGATGAGTTAGATGTAAAGGTTATAGAAATTCAAAAATATGTATGTACTATAGAATTTTGAATTAAATGATAGGATAATAAGGGTTGATGTGTTATAGAATTTTATATTGGTGAGAAGGAATTTCTATAAATTTATCTATAGAAGAAATAAGGGAAAAACTAATCCCAATATGCATCGATCCCATTAAAATACTTGATCGTATCATGATGTTATCCTATCATATGGTTCTTCCACCAATACACTTTTAGGTTCATCATGATTTCCAGGTATCAATCCTATGTAAAAAAACCTGATGAATAATATGTACTGAACTCATAGGTCATAAAATTGGAAAATAATATTTTTTATGAGGAATGAATGGTAGACATTCCAGATTGAATATGGAATGTTTTACGAAACAAGACCACTCAACTGTTCAACATTTTTTGGTTAAACCACAAGATTACGATGGATTTTTGGGAACCGAATGACATAATGGGGTAGAAGTTGCCTCAATTTTTATTAAAAAGCGACAAATTTCTAGGGACATATTAATTTAAAACATGGTAGAAAATAACACCTTATGATTTTGTTAAATTATTATTTTTAAATAAATTTAATCATTTATATATGTTATATTACATGGTTTATTGAATTTATCTTGAATTAAATGCAATACTGAGATTGTATTACATTACATGTAATATTGAGTTTATATTTTATTACATGAAACACTACATTTTTCTTGTGTTACACACAATAATGAGTTTAACATCTATTACACACAACAACAAAAATTAAACTATACAATACATACAATAAAAATATTATTGTTTTATAAGATATTTATTACAGAAACATTGAAAAAGAAAAAATAAATAATATTAACCAAATTATGAAAATATATGGTTGAAACATACATGTATAATTAATTTTTTCCTATCAAATTAATTGGAAATGGATATAAATATTTTTTTATATAAATGAAATCTTATAACAAAGAAATTTTTTATGAAAATAAACACATTTCACGTTAATAAAATAAATGAATCAATTTTTTTGAATTATTTTAATTAAATTTATATATTATATATTCAATCAATTGTTTAAAAATCATTTAATTTTTTTCTAGATAATAAATTATTATATATTTAATTTTTCGCTTAAAATTTTATTTTATTTAAAAAATTATTTATTTTTCATAGGTTTAATTATTTGATATTAATTTATACCACTTTTAGACAAAACAATTACCAAAAAAATAGAAACAGTAACATCAAAATTATATTAGGATTACATTTTTTATTTTTATAAAAGGTTTTTTTATAAGGATTAAATTTTTTAAATTTTATTTTAATAATTCTATTTAATATAATTTAAGTAAATAGTTAAATTTAATTTTAAATGGGGTTGATAGTTGAATTAGATCATTAATATATACAATAATAAAATTAAGGTAATTGAAATCAATTTCATATTTAATTTTTATATAAATATTTTGTTTACTTTTGAACATTTTCTCATTGAAATAACTTCTTTCTCATCACGTTGGTGGGTTGAATTTTAAATTAAATTTATCCACATATCTTAATGGAATTTGGAAAAATGGATTCCATTTTTTAATAGTATATATATTTTTTATTTAATAACGTAAACATAATTTACCAAAATTAATAGTGAAACAAGTGAAAATTAATTACCAAGATTATGTTAAATGTTGTTTTATCTGGGGGTCAAACAAAAATGTGAAGGGGAAAACGACCAAAAACAATTAAAAACCCATTTTATAGACATATATTGACCATATTATTTTTATTATATAGAATGATCCATTATTGGATCTTTTAACATCAATAAAAATTATATGGAATTCAATATTTCTAAATTATATAGGTGTTCCACTCAAATCACTTTCAAAAGACCACCCCATCTCCACTCCTCCTCACACCGTCAAACCATTTCATTTCAAATAATACCTTCCCAAATAATTTCCCAAAATCCATAATCTCATCCTATAAGCATCATTTTGTACATAAATCCAACATAGGAAGGCTTTTTCTCCAACCATAAAGAGGATACCCTGAAGAATAGGTAACATTATTTAATGTGTATATCATTGTTTATTCATACACCTCCTTAATTAATTAATTATAACATGATGATATAATAAAATATAAATGTGCCTTACAAAAATATGCTTGTATGTTAAGTTCTCAACCTAAAACCACATTCCTTACCATCAAAGGGGTAATTAAATCATAATTCGAGTGTACTATGGATTACTACCTCATAAACTGGTGTCATTCATTTTTTCATTTACACCTCCCATTGTTATAAATTAGCGGGGATAAATTCCACCAAAAACTATAAATAGATATCTTTTGTAAACTTATGATACCCTTTACCTAAAGGTACCATTCTGATAAGGCCAATTGTGCCCCACATAAGTTTTGAGACCTACACACAAGGTAAAAATCCTCACTCTAGGGTCTTGTGTACCCAATACAAAATCAATAGGCCATCTTCCTCTCAGAAATCTAAAATTGTTTAAGGATGCTTCCTAAAAGTGGAGTGGTCAGCGCATAAAATGATGAAATATTTATAGGTTTTTTATAACCCAATGAAACCTCAAATTTCTTCATTCGTGTCGCAACTCTTATGTGCCACCACCGTGGATTTTACATATTTATATAATGGTGCCCCATTCATTTAGGGAGGGATGTGAATATCGAATTGTTTCTCCTGAGCACACAAGATTGCATATTTTTTTACAGTGTGCAATACATTAGCCCCTCAAGTTATTAGATCTTATGCAACATGCCCCCCATGCAACCCCGATTTTGTGGTCCCACAAGGTCTGGACCCTCACATATTTCCATCCAACTTAAGGATTGATTAGACAAAATATCCTTCTTTCATTGACCACCTACCCATTATTCCATACATATTCTTTTCGATCCCTATATCATTATCAAAAGCCTTAAATATTAAATTCACCCCCTTACATAAGCTAAATTTGATTCCTTTACCATAAATCACCATATACAAGCACTTATGTGTGTACCCTTCACATCTATTGCGCACCTCTCCTTCCCAGAACTCCATGCTTGTGTGTATTTATTTCATGGTACCCACTGTAGTGTCCCCAATTATGTTACCTACCATTTTCTGTCATAGGTAAGCTAATTGCATTTTCTTTTTGGATAGCCATGCTAATTTCAACCCCACTATCGACACTCCTAAAAACTACTTACGTTGAGAATTTATGATTCCTTACCTCCCCAAGTGTTAGTAGGAATCAATTTTTTATTTCTAATGGGTGAGTAGTGATTCATCCCCATCCATGTCGTAGTTTGTTAAACTACCAAGATCCATTTTCATTAGTGTGCGACGTTAAACTATCGTCTCCCCTCATGCAATGCACATTGAGTGTCAGACCTTGGACGTTTTCCATGCCCACTCATTCCCATGGGAGTGATATATTCCTCACATGTAATTATATCCACCTAACATGGAATGATATCTGCCTCAGGCATCTTCCATGCATAAGACCCACACCAGTGCTCGCTGGTGCATCATTCACGATACGACCTTCTGGTCTACTACCTCATATTATTTCTATCACTGATCATGACTAAAATGTGATATATGATTATAGTGACCTTAATACTCCTCTTCTAATAATCTATCCATGTGTAAGGCCCAAATCCATGTCACCATACAAATCTACTCTGATTTTGATCCATGTATTATAAATAGGGAATGAAGGGAACCTCAACGAGGATCAATCCAAATCCATTGTAAGATTCACTACTCCCTCCCAGGGATGTACCATCATGATTTTGCATCTTAAAGTTCCCAAAAAAAAATCTATATGATCCACCACCATAGAATATTTTGATCCAACTACTATCACTTCATCCATCACCTCACCCTTTTATCGGTGATATCAATTCATCCACCTCCATCCATTTGGGTAATATCAATGTCAAATCCATATCCATGTTCATTATATCCATCTTGGCCACCTCTTTAGGTTACCTATCCACAATCTGTATCCATGTTGTCCACTAACCATTCTAAATCCCAATCATGTCTCCACGAATCCAGCCTTGTTAAATTTTGATTCCATTCCCCATTACGGAATTACATGGAATTTGATTGATGTATTCTACAAATGGTATGTATGAAGCCTCCCTAATGTTCATTAACATTATCTCATACCATCATGGTCTTTCACTTGAGTCTCCATGTATTGAGAGGATCATTCCCCAGCCCATAGGTTCCACTTCTTTTGGGTCCCCATCCACACACCCCATTCTCGTAGACAACCTTCCTAAGTGTCTAATCACCACATATAAAATATATGGACCATGATCTCGGTCTTCCACATATTTTATGATGGAATACACCCTAACATTCATTCCAATTACCCCTCAAACTCTATCAGATCCATCCATTCCATCACTAAAACATCATCTATATCAATCCTAATTCTTATATGATCTGCCACATCTTGGATGATCATGCCATCATGCTGGGCTGCCTCTGTGCGTATTCTCCATTCACCTCATCGCTTCTCCCATTAGCACATGTGAAGCTAACTATCAATATGACATACAAATTAGGTATTCATCCTACCAATAGTCATCATATTTTTAATTTAAGATATCCATGGGAAGAAACCCTGAACCATCACCTATTCAAACTACACGGGTTTAAATCCCTGTCTTATACATATGGTATATAGGAAACATCCTTGAGGTTGAATACCAAAAAATGGTAAACCTTGGTGTCCCAATCATTGGGGTGAACTTTCCAGATCAGCCCTCAGTGGTGTCTATGTCATCCTTCATAGTGAAAAGAATTATCATTAGGATACACAACAAACAATGTATGGTCTCATTGGGCCTTTTGATACTTCCATTGGGTAAAACATCTAGTTGTTTCCTAATAAGGATAAACCACTCTAATTTGTCTAAATTGGATGTTCTAAAAAATATCATCCCAACACTATAAGTAGTTAAAATCATAGACTATCCTATGTTAAACATGTGATGCCAGAGGAAACCTTGTAAAAAGATAGAATTTGATTTACAATGGATTTATCTGGGTTTGTGACCTTTATAACCCCTCTTGTGTGGAGTAATATGGATGTTCCAATGTGCTAGTGTCAATACATATTACTAATTCTCAACATTACTAATCTGCTAATATAGGGTTCATTCCCTGACTAGACCCCTTGGAATTTCCCTAAAAAGAATTTTAATTAACCATTGTCCACAAGGTGGTGGCACTTGGAATGAGTTTCATGATATATGACTCGAATCTATGAGGGAGGATCACACTAGGTGATGAATTCCAAGGATGAATTTGTGGAAGGAGAAAATAAAATCATTTCATCCATTTTTTTCATAGAGAATACTTCTCCAAGAATGTTATTAATTATTCATGCCTTTGGAAGCCAAAATGTGGGGTACAACATTTTTATTAGTGAACATCGACACACACACACACACAATGTTCAAGTGAAGAAACACAGAGAATAAGTAGAAACTCTCTATTAAAAATCACAAAAAATAGAAATGGTGAACCTAAAATTATTCACTTATCCTCGATAGTGGACTAGTAGAATTTGATTCATCTATTCAAAAGATTATCATATTTCTGGATCATGTTATCTGGAAACGGGGCCTGCTAAGTAGATAGAGGAACTAGTATTAAACTCACTAGTTGTTGGGAAAGTTATCATTTGTCATCTCATTTTCAGAATTATTAGTTTTTATATTTCTATTCATCAATGGAATAATGGAAAACATTAGGAATTTGGGAATTTTTATCATTGTATACATATTGTAATGATGATTCTTCCAAATTTTGAGGACCCAGGTTGCAGGATACCACTCACCCAATGCCCAAAGATACAGGGGCATGGGAAATGTTAATGAGAGAATACTTTGTGACCCTGAAACCACCATGATTTCCATGAATTAATTATCTAATTGACTACCACACACCATCTTAACATTTGAGATCATCTAGATACGGGTGATGGAAACCCTTTTATGATGGTATGAGAAAGTGGGTGCCACTCCCACTATAGACATGGATATCCATTACATGGATGATCTTCTGAATCTCCCTCAAAACATGCCAAGAGATTTGTAGGGTGACACTACTCCCCACACCAAGAAAGAACCACATTAAGAGCATGTACCCAAAGATCTCATTTCACTCAATCCCCTACGCCAAAGTGGTAGGGTATTCCCGAGTCACCATAGTGACAAGCACTACCTAAGAGATGAAAAGGAGAATTCCCGCACTAACTCATAAACACTACTATAAACCTGTTCTCCAGGAAAAAGAACAGGTTGACGAATCCCCTACTATGTCAGCCTTGATCAGGCTCACCAAACACCCACGTTGGGCCCAAGTTCAAGAGGTTTTTTATCAGGGGGAATCATTTTCAATAACTACCTTGTCTATTTCCACCCAATGTGTATTCATCAATCTACCAAAAATTGTATTAATATCACTTTTCAAGGACCCATTGGGATTGATACCATACCTAGAATGTGTTTGGATGACTCTCTCAACTACAGATGTCCTTATTAGCGATTGCAGGCTAGTCTATGATGATTAAACTCAGCACGAATGTCATCCCCTTATGGTCTCCATGTAGAGTGGAGGTCCTCACACATCTTGCACTAAACATGTCATCCCTCCCCATGTCCCAAATTTAAAAAGTTAGAGATTATGTTCTTTTTTCGAAGTTCATTACGGAGGTCCTCTTGTACTAATGGATATAGATTTGGAGGTCCTCCCCTTGTCTCTGAACAGTGATGCAAATGCCCTTATACAATTATACATGGATCCATCATATGTCATCCCAAATAAAATAAAAACCTAAATAGATTTCTTTCCCTATCATTGCATGATATGTACAAGGGACCTCCTAGTGTTATGGATAACACGAAAGTTCTCCCCATGTTCTGCTTGATCAGTCTAAAGGTTCTCCTCTCACCTCAACCCTCCAAAGTAGAGGTCCTCCCAAATCCACAAACAAATAATATAGAGGTCCTCTCCATTCCACCAATGACTCAAGAAGATGTTATCCATGACTTGTGAACATATATCATTGGTATGGTCATATTCACATCACCTACTTCGAAATTGGAGGTCATACCTGCACTATGGACAATAGATACGGAGGCACTCCCCATATATGATTTGAAATATTACATGGTTCCCCAACACGTCCTCTCAACAAAGTTGAGGTCCAATCCACTTCATCCTCAACTAGTAACATGAAGGTCCTCCACATGCCATAACATCCCCTACCCTGAAGAACCATCCTACGGTAAAAGGGAGGATTTTTGACGTCAAATGAATAACTCTTGGATGCACAAGTTATGTTGGGTACAATACAATGTTGAGATTTTAAAACTGAATGCCACCCAATGAGAGATCCTTCCCCCTAGTCTTCTACAATAGAGTCTTGGGAATGGGCCATGAGGGTGAATCTTGTCATCCTGGAAGGTCAAATTCACCAAATCTATGAATTCCTTTGTAAATATATGTAGGTGGAGGATTATATAGATCCATTCCAAGGTATCACTGTTCAAACATCTCTGTCATCCAAAACATCATGTTTGACCTATAAACTAGATCATATAGAGTGTTTATGGGATATGATGGACCACCAATACCTAGTGGATGTAGAAATTATTGCCACTTCCCTTGTACATGAGATAGTTTCTAGTACCACATATTACAAGGAGGTGATTATGTAGTTGAAACCGCCTCAGATAGATGACTCTGCATGAATTTATTATTCAACTGATGAATAAATCACTCCACCATCAATTATTATACCCTATAATTCCATATTTGTGTATTTCCATTTTTCCAACAATTGTTGATCAGAGACAGAGGCATCCAATAGTCTGGACCTAGATCCTAGTAGTGATTCTTGTGGGACATTACTGTCAATGCCTAGTTGTTAGTAATTATTTATCCAAATAGAAATCTCGACTTTATGATTACAGAGTCCCTCCTAGAAGATTACATTTTTTGATTTCTCTAGACTATATGATAGAAACATTTATTTCTACCCCACCATTAGTTTTTCCATCTAATTATTCAAGAAAACACTAATGATATCACCCATAAATGTCACATGGATGAGTTATAAGTACTTCTAATAGTGCATAATATCATTTCATGTAGTTACCACCATATCTATCAACACTGATGTGTCCATAGCTTCATAGTCCCCCATAGTATCATTGAAGGTACCTCACCACATCTTCATGTATAAGGTTGAGGGAATTATGTTTATGCCAACATTAGCCACATTAAACAACAACTATATTTACTTGGTGACATTAAGGAAATTCCATGTATCATCATGGTAAATATGACTAAAGGAACAATTCCCATGGATAGAGAGAATGGCATAGAGGCCTATGAATAGGATACAGATATTGGGGTGCAACATAAAATCATTGATCCAAAAATATCACTCATCTTTAGAGGTACACTCTTATCCTAGCATAACAATATGCATCGCTGCAGATTGGTTGTAATGTTGACGAAGGTATTGGAGTGTTGAAGACTATAAATATACCCAATTTTAGGCAGATGTTGTAGGATGAACCTGGAAGCACATCTTTGCGACCTCAGATTACAGATCAGTAATGGATCATTAATGAGATTCATGTTGAGTGATGACTAGATTATGATGATCCTAGATAGGATTAAGCTCCTCCTCCACCAGCTTAGCTAGGGTTTCTATAAATGATCTTCTTCCAGTTTACCCATCACGATCCCTGTGATCCTATGCATCCAAAATGAGTAGAAGCCAGAGCCTATGAAATTTATCATCATATTTGTATCTGAATCCACATTAGTGGTGTTAAAATTCCCCAGAATATAAGGATCATGATATCCCACAGGCTGATCCACAAGCTGATCTGTAGACCATTATATGAGTAGTAGGTCCTTCCTATCATGTTAGGAAGTATGTAAATGCCTTAGTGTTTAGTAATTATAATCCAAACAAGAACCCCAATGAGGTTGATCAAATAGATGTTCTCGCTGCTCGGCTCAATGCCTTGGAACTATGAAATGTGGTGATCCCAATAGATGGGAATCCATATCTTGCATGGGTTCACAAAATACATGCACCCCATATTTTTTGAATCAACCATATCCCCTTTAAAAATATATAAAATCTACTAAAACATATAGTTCACTTCATCTCCTATTGACGAATCATGTATGGAACATTTTAGCACCAAGAGGCCACCATGGTCTGATATTTTTTTCAAAAGTTAGAAGGCCTTTTGTTTTCTTGGTACAAACAGTTACCCATTAGGTCAATCATGGGATAGGAAGATCCTCATAGGATGTTTCTCTATCATTTTTGGTCTACCACATACAAGATGAGTTCTACCGACCTCTCTATGTTAAAGCAACGACCATATTTGTGTGTACCAAACTTAATTTTGGGGCGGAAAGGCCTCATTTACTTGATCGACAAGACAAAAACTCAAGATAATCTAATGATGACATACGTTGCGAATTACGAGACTGAATAGTACCTCAACCTCATTAATCAAATATTCTTTGGTGGATTTCAGAATTTTTCAATCAAGGAACAATTCCTAGATGAATCCTTGAATTTTCCAAAGCTATCACAACCATTTCTCTTTCCATCCCTAAATGAAGAGCAACTATGAAAATGATTAACACTGTAGTGTAGGTGGGGGACCGAGAACCACTAGTGTTTTTTCTGGTAGAACCTCTCTAGAAACAACCACATTGAAGATAGAAACCTCAATATGATCCACCTAATTAGCCTTATAGTTGGTAGAAACCTCCTCATGAGGTTCCACTACCCAAAAGAGAGAATATGGATCGAGATCCTTGCCTACCACTGCATCCTCTATAGAAACCATCTCCCCAGATTCCCCCTCCATATAAGAGAAACTAGACCTCTTCCTTTCTAAAGGACAATGTAATTAGTTATTTCCAAAGCACTTTGGAATAAGCATCCTTGAAACCTCTATAATATATAAATCTAATAGAGGCTAAACTCACTAATTGTATTGAAGACTATCAATACCATTGATTCCGAGGGAATACCATAAATTAGTGTTATGTGTTTAGGTACTATCTTTATGACCATATAACCAACCATTTCATCAGTAAGGGAGAACTCCAAAAATAGGTAGCACATATCTTTATCGAGCCTAATAGTGATAGTGAAGGATTCAAAAATGGAAATCAGTCTCTTGTCGTGGGTCTCAAAATTAAGAACATTAGTTGGATCTCATGATAGTTTCTCACACTCAAGGAATCATTTGTTCCCACAAAGGCTATTTCAACCCTCCAACAGTCTCTACACCATCTCCAGTATCCTATTTTAGAACCACCTCTCAACCCTCAACATATTTGTAGATTATGCTTCAATAGCGCAGGGGAAATAAATGTCCCCTCTGGTGTCAAAGTCATCCCATACTCTTGGTGACCTCATGCCTCTAGAAATAGGTATCAAACCCATAGTATGTCGAAAGCCAAAAGTATCCTCTTATGATAATAAAAAGTTTGTGTCTATTAATAAAAATGAACTGGTGGATCCATACATTGTCTATATCTATATGGATTATTAAGAAGACCCCCTGAATATCTATATTGTATGCCATCAAAGAAGAAGATGATGATAGGAATGTCACCATAACATATTGTTTAGTGATCTAATCCATGTAGTTCATGTCACCAAGATTAGATAAAGGGTTTTACACCATGAAGAACAAGTGCAGTCCTCATAGTCCATTCCTCTAGATCTACCACCGCCATTGACTGTGCTTATTGACCAACCATAACCATCACAGTGGTTTACTGACAAGCCATGTTCATCAGGGTGTGAGTCCTCCAGTAGTGATCCATTGTTGATTCTATTTAATTTTTTTGATCATTAGTGTATTTCTAGCACTTGTTGGAATCCTTTGGTTCCACCCACAGAACCCTTCAGGATTCTCACCTTCGAATGATATGGGATGATGTGTGAGTCTGTCACTGATATACGATGTGAAAAATCATCTTGACATTATTCATTTGAAACCCTCAATACTAGAGGCTCTCTGACTATCAAAAGTCATGAGATATTCCCTCGTTGAAGCCTTACAAAGCCCCCTCCTATTTTAAATAGAGGTTTTGGTAGTTGTGAATCTCCATGAAGATTATGTCGAGATTCAATATTGAAAGGTTGTCATATATTTCCCTAGAAAATATGAGAGTTATTTTATAGAAGGTAATATCTTCCCACTATACATCATAGTTCCATTCAATATAATGGTGGTTTGTGACTATCAAAATGAAATAGTTTATGGGATTTATATCATTCCAACTGAGACGCTCTATAGGTTGGGACTCTCTGAAGTAGATTTGATCACCTTTTCCATGATGATTTAGTGTTAATATAGGATAGAATAATGGCCATGTGGACAGATCTATTTGAAGACCCGATTGGGTAGCATGATAGTTGGAATTGAGTTCATGGTCGTCTTAGAGGACACCACATTCCATTCATTGATGGGTAGGCCTTCGATCCATCTAAATGAATCAGTCCCCTCCGCAATCACCAGTACCTCGAATACTCTTGCAATAGTTGATTAGGCATTATCAAATGTGATATTTCTTAGTTTGACTATTGTTAATATCTCTATATTGATTTGGATTACTACCAAGGTATGGAAAATCATGGTGAGACCATCTTGGTTGAGAAAACCTTTATCCAAGTCTACCCATGGATTGACATGGATGAAGCATTTTCCTAATGATTCACCAGTTGGAATCCACTGCACCAGACATGAATAATTGAATTTTCATTTATGATAGTAAAAGGTTCCATTTCTCCCAACATAAATCTAGAATATTTCTTTGTATTCATACATGAGTCAGACTCAGGTCATTTCATAACCCTTTACTCTTTTCGGGTATTGATATTTTCACCTCATGGCTATAGCTATGCATCAGGCATTCTTGTTCCCTCGATCTAGGTTGATCCATCACAAACCAAAAAATCACCATTGGTTTTACATCAAACATGGTCACATAGGTCAATGTATAAATGGAATAAGCTCTAAAACTTTTATTAGCATAGCTTCCACAGTACAGATGACATCCGTTGATGATTCCACTATTGCTCATGTCAGCACTACTGTTTCCGCATATTCAGTTAGAATGGGTTAACCTTATCATCACATCAATTTATTTACCATTTAATATTAAGGGTATTTAGAAGATTCACCACCATCATTCAAGGAATGAATATCCAACACCATTGATGAGTTTGTCGAGGTGAACCATGGAATTGAGGCCAATCAGATTCCAACACTGATCAGTACAACTGTGGTAGTAGAGTAACAACAGTAGTATGTGGATTTCTAGAAACAATATCATATGTTTTGTAGGATATATGATGAGATTCTAGGACTAAAACCTCAGGTTGAAATCCACCATTTTATCCACCTATTAAGTCATTGTGGTTCATGAAGTATCCCTAGAAGATGTACCCTTCTCACAGTGTCATAGTTAAGTTCAAACTTTACAAGCACATCTAAGACAAAGTCATAAAGGATTTTCATTGCCCCATGTGTTGAGAAAACATATTGTTTTGTTTGAATAATTAAAACATACATATCATATTTTCTATTTACTTTTTGGAAATGAACTTCCACTTTTTGAAGGTTGAATTTTCCATTTTAGTGACATAGATGTTGATTGATTCCATTTTTGGATTTCACGGTCTCCCCATTATAGAGGGGTTTTCTAGGTAAAACTAGATCTATATAGACCTTGAATATGAGGAGTATACCACCTTCAGGGTGCCACAAGGGTAAGTTTTATATTAGGTATGTCATGACCCGTCCCAGCGGGGCCCGCGCCATGACTCCCCAAGCCCGCCTCCAATAGGCCAGGGGCTGGTGACTAGCACCGAGTAAGCATATTACTAATCCTGGGAGGCATTGCCTACGTACCTATACACACTTACACATCTCCAAGCCCACAAATGATAAAATGTAAGAACACTATGAAATAAGATGCATGCATACAACTAAACCCAACCAACAGAGTGCAACAGAAAGTAAGGCACTCAAGGTAAACTAGGCCAGAATACCAGCCCACCAAAAGTCAGAAAACTGAAAAATCCAACCTGTAAACACAAAAGGTATTGGGACTGCCACTCGTAGCTGTAGGAACACCTCATCCTATATAAAACTCAGAAAGCCCAGTCTTGTCCTGGTCTTCCCTGGACTCTGTCACAAGGCTGCTCATCTGCACAAGACACAACACGTGCAGGCAAATCCCGTGCAGGGGTGAGTATAACAATACTCAGTAGAGGACCCTAAAAACCACAAATCAGTAGACAAAGTAAAGGTACAGTCATCTATACACAGTATATGTCTACAGAATAAATATCAGAAACCATATATACTCAAAACCCAGACCCGTAGTCTAGAGACAAGTCACACAACCACATACCCCATCTAGGGGTTCAGTTCAAAGATTCCACGAAGCACTCATTCCGGGAGAACACACTCCACGAGTCTTATAGCTCTGATGACGTTCATCAGAGAAGTACTTTTCATCGGGAAGCGTCACGAGAGATAGTTACACTCATTACGGGAGACACACTGTTGACCGAGAAGGCTACAGTAGATAGATGCACTCATTGCGGGAGACACACTCCTGAGTGGGAAAGATCATGATACACATATGAGGATCACTGCCAGGGCCATGGTGGATACTGCGACCCATCTGTAATTCACCTTCTAGGTAGAGGAAAGACGCCTAGTGGAGTTGGTCACATCGATGTCAGACTCTTCCTAGGGTCAACAATGGGTAGAACATCTCTATCCAGGCCTCTCGGATGGATGCCTAAATCTATCACATAAAGTCCTATTGAAGGGATCATACTCCTATATAGGGAAACGATGCCTAACCTAAAAGGGAATGATAATAAGGGGCACTAACCCAAAAAAAATATGTCTAAGATACGGTGAACAAAAGGACCATGTCGTTTTTCAAGAAGTACACGGCGTGTAGAAAAGTTACATGCCGTGTTGTCTAACCCCAGGTACTATCTGGGTACAACGGCCCGTGGTGTAAGGCTGTTCATGTAAAAAACTGAGTACACGGCATGTAGTATGGTGTACATGCTTTGTTTGAGTGACTGGGGTTGGCTCAGTGTATGTTGGCCATGTCCCCATACACGGTCATCAACCCGTGTACTCCAACTGTGTAATTGGTACATGGGTGTCCCGCGTTATTGGCCTCGCCTAGCCGTGTGATGGAGTACATTGTCATGTACTCCATCCCATGTCTATATACCCGCTGGATACATGCCGAGTTCCGCGTAACCACCTATTTCATGTTGTACACGCCGTGTCGCCTATAGCCATGTAGTCCAACCTGTGTCCATGTACTTTCCAAAATACACACCGAGCTTAGGGGAAAGTCTAACATGTCGTGTGACCATGGTCACATGATGTGTGATTCCTCTATAAACCCAGAAACCTTAGCCACTGCTTCTAGTACTACATGATGTGTTCTTCGGAGGTACACGCCGTGTATTCTGGAAATTTTCAGAAACGCGGACCTCCACAGTCGCGCCTCCGGTGATGCTCTGTTCGTCGATCAGGTCATCCGATCTCCACAAAACTCCTAGGTTTTGGTTGCTCCAACACCACAATGTCAATTTCGGTGTTTTAGGACCTCCGATCGTCTCTGAAAACAAGAAATGATCCGTCCGTGTGAAGAACGTCCAAAGAACGACCCTTCCCGATCCGGTTGGATTCGGCATCCTCCATCGTTGTCTCACCACCGCAAGGTCGTGGTGGTGTTGATTCTTCAATTTGGGATCATTGAGATGTATAACAGATGCGCAATGACCCTATGTTTGTCGCCCTGTTAAGAACGCAAAGAACGCGTGAGAGGAAAGAGGGAAAGAAAATCCAATAAAACAACATGAGAAACGAACCTCCACTGTCATTCATCACGGCATTGATCCTCTCCCGTTATTAGGATTAAATGGAGCAGGAATCAACAATAATAAAATACATGAATTTAATTCCCCAAAATCATCCCAATAAAAACCTTCCCGTAAGAACGTACGAATTCGCGTATCAACTTTTTTGTGGTTGATACGTGTTCATCATTTAAAATCAAAAATGGGGAAATTAGATTTGAAATAAAAACCCTTACCTCAAGAAGGGATCAATCGCTGACGAATAGGTCATGCTATCATCGTCGTTGAGATCCTCCAACCCTATTGGTCTAGCTATTTGCATCTTCGATCTGTCGTCATTCATCACCGAGAGTTTTCTCCAGTGTTTCTCCCAATATTTCGCCAACGATCGACGTTCGATTATCCCAATAATAAGGTAAACGTATTTGACATCCAAAAATACATTGTGGTATTAATGAGTACAACTTTTCCTTCTTGAGTCATCATGACATGCCATTTATTAAGGAAACAGCTGCCCCGTTGCCGCGCTGCAGCAGATGTTTCCTTAAAAGAAATAAAATAAACTTTCGAATTTATTTTATTTTATTCTTTCTTAAAATGTCCGAAAATTAAATTTTTCCATCGACCTCTTCCAGTCAAGGTTAGTCTCCTTCATTGGTAAATTCATTTCCCCATATGCAATGGTGCCCTCATATTTTTAATCCAGGCATCCGTTTGGAAACTGCGACAACCGCACACAAGTGCCGACTCACTTAACTTAAAAAAAGTTCAAACCACCATTCCTGGATAACTGGGCCTCAGAATGATGTTCCTTTTTTGTGCCTGGTCTTGAAATAATTCCATATAATATTAAAAAATAATACATGGAAAATCTGAGACATTACATTCTCCCCACCTTGGGGCTTTACGTCCCTGAGAAGACAAAAAAAAGGCTACTCAAAAATATGTGGGTACTGGGCATGGATCTTGGCCTCTTGCTCCCACGTTCTCTCTTGAAGATTCACGTGTTGCCACTGGATGCCCACCAAGGGAATCATTCACCCATGAAGGATCCTCTCTTGCCGATCCTCGATCTCCACTGGGTACTCAGCAAAGGTCACTCCATCCCCAATTTCCAGCTCACCCCAGTTGATGACTTGCAATGGATCATGCACATACCTCCTCAACTATGACCCGTGGAAGACATCATGTACCCGATGAAACTGTGGTGGTAGAGTTAGGTGGTACGCCACTTCGCCAACTATGAATAGTATCTGGAAAGGTCTAGTGAACCTCGTAGATAGCTTGCCACCTTAGCTAAATCTTCCTAACCCTCGTCGAGGTGATACCTAAAGAAAGATGTGGTCTACATCTTCGAACTCCATAGGTCTCCGTCGTCTGTCATCATAAGACTTCTTCCGGTTATGTGCAGTCTTCATCTACTCCCGGATGACCTGAAACTTCTTGGTGGTATCTCACACCAACTTTGGACCCATGAGTACTGACTCTCTGGGGTCGGTCCATAAAAGAGGTGACCAGACGGGTCTGCCATACAAGGCCTCGAATGGTGTCATACGAATGGTGGAGTGGTAGCTATTGTTGTATGCAAACTCCACCAGTTGTAGGTGCTCCTCCCAACTACGACCAAATTCTAAGACACAGGCTCACAACATATCCTCCAGAACCTGAATGGTCCTTTCAATCTAACCATCTGTCTAGGGATGAAGCGTTGTGCTCAAGTGCAGCAGAGTCCCAAAAGCCTCCTACAATTCCTTCCACAGCCGGGATGTGAAGCGCGCATCTCGGTCGGAGACTATTGTCGAGGGGACTCCATGAAGGCAAACTATCTCCTACACATAGAGGCGTCCCAAGCTCTCTACGGAACTCTGATCCCTAATAGCTAGGAAATGGGATGACTAGGTGAGTCGGTCATTGATTACCGATATGGAATCATGCCCTTTGGATGTCTGTTCTAATCCTGTTATGATGTCTATCGATATTCCATCCCACTTCCACTCTGGAACTTCCAGGGGGTGAGCTAATCCCACTGGAACCTGGTGCTTGGACTTCACCTGCTGGCATGTAAGGCATCGGGAAACGAACTCTGCTACTGCCTTCTTCATGCCTGACCACCGGAACTATCATTAGAGATCCTAGTACATCTTCTCCACTCCAGGATGTACCACCAAGGGGGATGTATGATGTTGAAATAGTAGGTTCCCTAGACCCAACTATGAAGTACTTTTTATTACTGTATCATGTGTACAGTTAGATATGCATGATGATATCTTACCATTATAGTGCAGACTTTTCTGCGTCCACTATAATAATGGCAATGCCCAAAGTTTAATTGTTGTGTGAAGAGGTTATAGAAGATCCCAGGCTATAATGAGAAACTCGAGATACAATGACATTGATCTTAAATATTTGTTCTATAGTATAGATACATCTTACTAACTGGACATAGTAGATGTCTGACTATTACGTTCTGGGGGCTCATAAGCATTGAGACTTCTTCTCAGGAAGTTCGCACTTTGTGATATCATGTAGTTAGATCATGAGTACAGACCTGTCAATAGGAACACAACATGTTTTGGGTGTCATTGGTTGTTCCTATCTACAGACATGTGTTTTGGTCTCCTGACTTCAGACCATTACTAATTTATATAATTTAATTCCATACTTTGATGCAGGGTGAAAACCATGGCAGTAATATCGTGGTGAGGTAGTTTGTGTCGGGTACGTCGTTAGTGTTATGATGTTAGTTGAATGGTCATGAAATGATTTGTCGCTTCCAAGTTTAGGAAGATGTATATCTCAGGCCTAGTTAATCAGGATGGGGCCGCCTTCATAAGTCTTTTTCCAAAGTAGTAAAAAGGAAAATCCATCCAGATAGATCAACAAATAATAAAGCAAGATAAGGATGATGACATAAGAGTGCATCATGCTTTATGAGATATTTAATGACAAAGAGACTATAGTACACAGTCATTATTCATAGGTTGGTAGTTGTTTCAATGACTATCCTTATCTCTTCAGGGGCCATGATGGGTTGCTAGACCCCGCTCTTGGTCTATGGATTTTATTCACTACTATTGAGATAAGGTCCTAGAGGGTCACACACAATAGCATGTTCAAGAATCCTCCCTATTCAGTTGAATAGGTATATGGACATAGTGGGCCCCGCTATGGGGGTCCGAGCGTTGTCCATGTTTTTGATCACCAAAAGAATTAAATAAATTCTTTAATATTCAAGTTACGAATATTTGGGATTGAATTTATTTAATATATTTACGAGTTCAGTAAATACCAAAAAATATTAATTGAACGAATATTATTTTAATATTCAAGGTTCGTTTAATATTAAGCGGGACATCGAGTCGAGTTAAATGGATAGGATTTTATCACATAATATATTGTATATATTACAAGTATGTGATAAAATTAATAAATAATATTGACTCAGTTTTAAGTCGTCATAGTTATTTATTTAGCGGACATGGAATTAACGGGGGCTGGGGAACCCAACCGTGTAATTTCCAAAATCCTCTATAAATAGAGGAGAGGGGCTCAAGCGAAATTACTATTAATGTCAATTTGTCTAGAGCTTCTCTCTCCTCCTACACTCTAGAGAGGGAATCAGTCGATCTGTGATTGGATCGAGTTTTCTCTCACGCAGCGCAAGATCGACGATGTAGTGATTGTCAAGACATCAAAGATATCGTCGGATCATCGTGCTAGCACCCGGAATCCAATGATCAATGTTCCAGAGGATCTTTGAAGTGCGTGTGGATGATCTAGAGGGATCCTGCTATGGATCCTTCATGCAACGATCGCTGGTGACAAGTTGCATTCGACAACGGCTTTAGATCTGAAATGGGTATGTTTTCTTTTTATTTTTTTTCTCTTTACAATCTAAGAGAGAACCTTGGACCTCTCCGGGGCTCGGATCATTGACGATGATAAGTTCCATCATCTCGCTGACGAAAAATTTAAAATCCCCAGCCCACTGGATTCTGCTGTGGGCCCCTGATACCTAACAGTGGTATCAGAGGGAGGTCTGAAGATTTTTTAATCCAAATAAAATTAATTTTCATAAATTTAATTACAGGGTTTCAAATTGGTCACAACCATTCAAACGGCGATTCAATCCGATTTCAAACGACTATGATATGGTCATTCGAAATTTTCGAAATGGATCTTGTTTTCATTTTTGAAGAAGGGTATTAAAATTTTAATATAATTAGAATGATTATAATTTATATTATTCTTATAATAATATAATTATATTAATATAATTATAATAATAAGATTATAATAATAATAAAATTAATATATTAAAATAATATTTTATTATTATTATATCTAAAAGCTAAAATAACCTTTAGAAAAACTTAAAAAAAGGGGGAGATGCCTTGACCTGGTGGTCAAGTATTAATAAATAAATAAAAGGTGGCCATGTGGAAAGAAAAAGAACAAAAAAAAAAACAAAGTTGTAGGGGGTCTGAGCAGACCTCCTCCCTCCTCTCGCGCGGCGCACTGCAGTGCCACCGGGACTCCACCCCGGTGCGACAGACAGCCCAGGGGCTGCCGCTCACCTCCGCCTGCCTCCTCCCATGAGCTTCAAGCCCACTGCCTAGCTCCGGCCACCCAGGCCTCCACCCAGTTCGTGCCCTGGACCCCCTCTCCTCATCACGTTGCAGCACGGGCCGCCGCTGACCCCTCTCTCTGCTGCGCCTCCTCCCTGAGGGACGCTCTGCCCAGGACAGGGCCGCCACACCACTCTTCTAGCACCTCACCTCCAGACTGGCCACTCCTCAGGCCAGCACTGCCACCTACCCATGCCTCACAGCCGGCTCAGCCAGCCACCTCCCCCTCTCCATGCGGACCCGCACGGTGCACTACCTAGAGCCGTTGCACCCCTCTTCCTCTGCATGTCGCGCTGCATGGTCCTACTCCAGCCGGCGCGCAAGCCTGCAGCAACCCAACACCGGCCCATCGCCCCTCCATCTGTTCGCCGCTCGGGTCGCCCAGTCCAGAGCCGCTCCTGCCACACCAAAGTCAAGCAACCCACTGCAGGTGTGGGTCTCCCCAAAGTCGCCCTCAGCAGTCCCGGTACAGCCCTGCACCTCTCTACTACCAGGTACCGGTAAACGGCCCGACCTGTTTTAGCCCATAAATGGCTTGGACTGTTTGGTCAAATTCAAAATGATTTTAAGAAGAATTTCAGTGCCGTGAAATTCCAAGCATAGGCATTGCATGACCCAAAACTGGTTTGTGCGAGTTTAGCGTGACCCTCTTTGGGCCTTCTCAGTGTTTTGGTACATGGTTTTTCCATTATTAATATAATTAATTAATTTAATTAATTAATTAATTAAAATATTAATTTATGGTTGAACCAATAATAATTTTCATACCCGGATGAAAAATTAATTCAATTTGATTATTAAATTGAATTAAGCTAAATTAACTTAATTTTGGTGTTAAAATTAAATTAATTTTCGGACCGATAATTTATTATATTATTTGAATTTATTAATTCAGTTAATTTAATTAAATGAACCCTCGTACTAAATTATTGCATTTTATTTTTAATCGTGATGTAATTTACCATCATATGGTCTTGAGCATCGACCTTTGTATGTCTGCATTTAATTATTTATTTAATTATTTATTTAAATGTGTGTGATGTCTGTAAATTAATTTAAATGACAGTCTGTGCATCGTCTTTATTTTCAATTAAAATGTATAAGGGCATGTGCGCCCAATATTTATATGATGTAGATTTATACCCGAGTTCCCCTCGCATGCGCGCGAGTATCATTGTACTTTGGACAAATACGACAAGGGACGTAGACCCCGCCAAGATGAGGCGGTGTACAACGGTGAAAGACAATGCGTGGATTACACCAAGGCGAGGCAGTACTCCAAGACCTGAAGTCGATCCCTCCAAGACATGGTGAAACTGCAGAACACTAGCAGGCATACATGATAGGGAAACCTGCCTCAAGAGTCAAGTATACGACTCAGGTACGGTGCACTTAGGTCGTTTAGATGTTGAAGACCAGTCGAGTAGTAGTTTTACCTTTATTAATTTATTTATTATTTTATGAATTTTAGAACAGTGGGAAAAATACATAAAATAATAGATAATAAAATGTATAAAGAAGTGGCATGTGATTTTCTATTAATGTTCAGTTTTGAATGTGACAATGTATATGAACAAGATTAATAGAAATGGATTACATTCATCGAGATAAAACCAATAAAACCCTCAAAGAAAATATTAAGTCAAAAACATCCTTCCATCATTCAAGTTTGAATAAAACCAGGTGTTCGAGGTGTCAGTTCATGCCTCAGCTGAGGGTACCTCTTACTACCGGGGAGTTCTTATTTGTGTGGTGGGTCGACATTACTAAAATTGCAACAAAGATATATCCTTAGCTAGTTTTTTTTTTAATTTTAGAGGCAAGCATTGAGTTAATCATTAAATTATTTTTGAATATGGGACTTCACTCAAGAGATCAAGGAACCGCGAACTAATGCGGTTGGCTGGTAAAAAGCCTACCCTGGACCCTCTGAGTAGTGGAGTAGCCCTAGCTTATAGACTATGAGGGAGGTTCAGCGATTCTTGCCACTAGAATACTCAAGAGTATTCTGATTCTACTACAGAGGGTTCCTAGAATATGAAAAATTATTGGGAGACATTTAATTATTAAATAATCAGTAATGTCACATTAGGTAATCACATAAAAGTACAATCTACTAAAGTATGTTTGTAGATAATGGAAATCAATACCACAATAAAACTGAGATAAACATTAGACAAAGTTAATGTCTAAACTAAGCACGAATTTCATAAATGTTGTATAGGCACTTGCACACATTACTACTACAATGGAAATTCAAGGTGCTTGTGTCCCAACCTTTTAAGCCACCTCAGGAAGCGAGGGTGTAAAAATGCTTTCAGGAGACTCATGAATAAATCATATGATGGTTCTGTCATAATGCTATAATCAAATTCTGATGTTAGTTGTGGTTGCTACATCAAGACTTGGATGATGATCACATGTAGTCTCATCTCCATGATCCTTTCGTGGAGAAAGTGAAGCATGATTTGGATGTGATGGTCTCACTCGGTTTGTGTAAAGTGAAAGATAGTTTACAATCATTCATGCCATCTCATTTCTTTTACCTTTTACACCCAATTACTCTAGTTTCGTTTAAGGGTACAAACAAACCATATAGAGTAAGTGCTTCATTACCGTTAAGGTGACATTCTACAAGTAATAAGAATATTGGAGATAATGCCATCTTTTATTCTTATGGATAATACATTGAATGACAAGGTGAAAAGTCTTATGGAAAGTTATGCCAAAGGCACCTTCGTCCTATCCTTCAATGAAAAATGGTCGGTTATTGAACAAGAGGTTATTTGCATCATATAATGAAATGAATTCATAGAAGTTTAAAAACTGAAATTCAAGAAGCAAGTACCCGCTTCTCATTCAGTTTATATTCATCAAATAAAATTATTGTTTTCTATCATACATATTGGGTATTAAAATACAATATTCTTTTCATATATATGTATTTTAAAAAAATAACCAAGTAAGTAGAGAAACATTACTATAAGTAAAGTGTCTTCTCCAAGTAGTTGAGAAAGGGTGATTCCTAAGTCAGCGGTGAGAAACACATAACATCTAATTACCAAGTTATTGATTCAAATTGAAAAAGTTTTGGAGAATAACCAAAAACATTTATCTCATGTTCCCATTTGTACATGATGAGACATTATTCCATGTTTTGGAATGAATGTTGTTTGTGGTAACATACTCAACAAATAGTTCACTACTATTTGAATCAATGGCAATACATAATGAATATAAAATGTAAGACCTACCAAGTTGTGGAAATGTGATTTTTTGTCAAGTAAAACTAAAAGAGGATGTCAACTATATACTTAGTATGGTATTTAGGCTCAACACAGCTAAACACTTATGGTATTATTGACACCCTTAGTTTAGACAAAGAAACCTTTAAAAATAAATGTGTTCCACAAAGATTTACGAGGTTAGTTCAACAAGACGGTGTGAAATATTCCAAAGAAATCAATAGGTAAAGAAACTTCATAAGTTTCCTTTAAGTCATTAAGAAATAGTGAAGTATAAGTTTGGTTAGAAAATATGAGTTGGTTCGGATCGGCAGGCTGAATAATATCTTGACCAATCAATCATTGATCATGATAATGCAGCATGGAGTAATTACTAAACGCATGTTACCTTATCTACATCACCATGTTGACATTCATAAGAAGGATCGATGATAAAGTCTTACATATTAACATTGGTCAACAAACATGTATCATGGAGCAATTTGTAAATGAAAATGTTACACATCAATGTTATGATGTAAGTTGTATCAATCTTGCAACTTGCGGAAACTTCCATTATATTTCATGATGTACTTTGAAAATAATAGCTTAAACCCATAACCAATTTTCCAAATAAAATGAATAATGGATATCATACGAGTCATAGTATGATGGAAATCCATTATGTCATAGGATGTGTTTAGATGCAAAGCATTTGTTAGGATTTAAACAAAACATGCATCAATTTAAACACATTGTGCATTTGAGGTAATTATCTTAACAGTTGCTTTAGATATTACCTAAATTCCTAAGATAGAAAAGATGTAGTCAAGTATTATACTACATTTCTATAAAAGGGTGCACATCTCTATTAGAGACAGTGGGAGTTGAATTGACTTGGACTTATTTAATGCTTGAGATGCACAAATGGTTGGCATAGGAAACAAGTTCCACAAGTACATGTGGAATAGGCATGTTCCAGAGACACATACTGCGTAGGAAGTATGAAACCATGGTGATGTTTTTATATTCACCGCGGTCAATGATATATTATTAATTGAGAATAATAAATCCTACAAGTAAGCAGTATATGGAAACGAGCTAGGATTGACAAGATCAACTAAAATTCAATAATAGATTCCATGTATCAAATTGAAAAGGGGCATATAAATTGAATACTACAGTGGGTGTTCAAATGAAATGGTAGATGGATGGTACACGTATGGTACCAACAAGGCCTGATTGGTTATACCAAGTCGATATGCATAAATCTATTAGAATTTTACTTGTCATAGCTAAAATTTGATGATTTTTTATTGGTCATTGAATGTCAAGATCATTTTTTGTGGAAGGTGTCTATATGATGCAACCAGAAAAGGATGATGACATCAAATGATGCCAATAAGGGTTGAAAGATACTAAAATACAATTCTAGATTAAATTAAGCAATGATATATTAGAGCATTCATTATAAATGAACCTTTGCCTTCTGTCTACCAAAGGTTGGTGGGAGCGCCAATTTTTTTCAAATGAAATATGTTCGACAAAATATGGAAAACAGATTTTGATCTTACAGTTAGATAAGATCAAGTTAAAAGCAATTCTCTAACAATTGACTTCAAGTAGAAAACTAAGTTCAAGGGAATAGGATCCACTGAGGTAGATCCAAAGGTTTATTGGTCCTAGTCAATCGTACATAGAGAGACATTGTATTGAAAAATACATGTTGAAACAATTCAAGTTTAGAATTGTTGCCTATGTCACATAGCTTAATCTCTCCAGGTGAAAATGTTTGGAGCATGTGTAGAGATTAAATTTGTGAATCGATACCATATTCTTTAGTGATGGATCAATCACATATTCCATAATATGTACAATAATTGATACTTCCATGATATAATTTCTTATAGGAAGATATAAATTATATCCAGGAGCACTATAAGTGATGTAGTCAGAACTATCATCTTGTACTTCGGAACGTACAAATGATATGTACCAGGAATAAGGAGAGGAAGGTATACTAGTTTTGGTGGGATACATACTAGTAATCCTTATATCAATTTGATATAGTTTCACAGTTTGTCAAAGGAGATGAGTGAGTCTAGATCATAAAAGCTTGTGGTACCCATACCCACAAATACTGAGTATATTGCAGCTTCTAAGGCAGCTAAGAAGCAGTTATAAATCGCATCAATTTGTTCCTGTTCTTGGATTCGCACCTAGTGAGAAAATTATTATCATAATAAGAATTATGATATTCTTACTAGCCAAGATGTCAAGTCATGACAATGGACAAAAGTGATCTACTCGGGGATACCTTATCTTGAGATGGTTTTAATCAAGCAGATGAGGTCGCATATAGTAGATATTCCATGCGGCGAAAACGTGGCAGGCCCAGTAGTAAAAGTCATTACTCAGTCGAAGCATGGTATTTATCATGTGAGTAGCTATCATGATTAGTTAGCAAGCTGGATCTAGTGCAAGTGTGAGTTTTGAAATAGTTGGTGCCCTAGACCCAACTATGTTGTACTTTTGATTATTGTATCATGTGTACAGTTAGATATATATGATGATATCTTAACATTATATTGCATACTTTTCTACGTCCACTATAATAATGCTAATGTCCAAAGGTTAATTATCGTGTCAAGAGGTTATAGCAGATCCCATGCTATAATGAGAACCTCGAGAAAAAATGACATTGTTCTTAAATATATGTTCTATAGTCTAGATACATCTTAATGATTGGAAATAGTATATGTCTGACTATCAGGTGTTGGGGGCTCATAAGCATTGAGACTTCTTCTCATGAAGTTCGCACTTGGTGATCTCAAGTAGTGAGATCATGAGGACAGACCCGTCAATAGGAACACCACATGTTTTGGGTGTCACTGGATGTTCCTATCTACGGACATGTGTATTGGTCTCCTGACTTGAGACCATTACCAATGTATATCATTTAATTACGTACTTTGATGCAAGGCAAAAACCATGGCAGTAATGTTGTGGCGAGGTAGTATGTGTCGGGTACGCCGTTAGTGGTATGACGTTGGTTGAATGTTTAAGAAAGGATTTGTCGCTTCCATGTTTAGTAAGTTGTATATCTCAGGCCTAGTTGATCAGGATGGTTCTGCCTTCATAAGTCGTTGGACAAAGAAGTAGAAAGGAAAATCCATCCAGATAGATCAACAAATAATAAATCAAGATAAGGATGATGACACAAGAGTGCATCCTACTTTATGAGTTATTTAATGACAAAGAGACTATAGTACATAGTTAGTGTTCATCGGTTAGTATTCATTGCAATGACTATCCTTATCTATTTAGGGGACATGACGGGTTGATAGACTCCATTCTTGGTCTTTGGATTTTATTCACTACTATTGAGATAAGGGCCTAGAGGGTCACACACAATAGCGCGTTCAAGAATCCTCCATATTCAGTTGAATAGGTATATGGATATAGTGGGCCCCTCCATGGGAGTCCAAGCGTTGTCCATGTTTTCAATCACCTAAAGAATTAAATAAATTCATTAATATTCAAGTTACGAATATTTGAGATTTATTTTATTTAATACATTTATGATTTTAGTAAATATGAAAAAATATTAATTGAACGAATATTATTTTAATATTAAAGGTTTGTTTAATATTAAGCGGGACAGTGAGCCGAGTTAAATGGCTCGGATTTTATCACGTAATATATTTTATATATTACAAGTATGTGATAAAATTAATAAATAATATTGATGCATTTTTAAGTCGTCATAGTTATTTATTTAGTGGACGTGGAATAAATGGGGGTCGGGGAACCCAACCGGGTAATTTCCACAATCCGTTATAAATAGATGAGATAAGCTCAAGCGCAATTAATATTCATGTAAATTTGGCTAGAGCTTCTCTCTAATCCCGCTCTCTAGAGAGAGAAGTAGTTGATCTACGATCGGATCAAGTTTCCTCTCACACATCGCAAGATCGACGATGCAGTGATCGTTGGGATGTTGAAGATATCGTCAGATCGCAGCGCTAGCACCTGGAATCCAATATTTGACGTTCCAGCAGATCATTGAAGCACATGTGGACGATCTAGAGGGAACATGCTATGGATTCTTCATGCAACGATCATCGGTGACAAGTTGCGGTCGACAACAGCTTCTTATCTGAAATGGGTAAGTTTTCTTTTTAATTTTGTTCTCTTTACAATCTACGTGAGATCCTCGGACCTCTCTGAGGCTCAAATCGCCAGCGATGACAAGTTACTTCATCTCTCCAATGAAAAATTTAAAATCACTGGCTCACCTGCTTCCGATGTGGGCCCTGGATACCTGACATATGAAACTCCCTCAGGACCTCCTCCTGCAACGCGCCACTAGTACAACAGTGCTTCCTCTAAAAAGAAGTGCGTGCTCCCCACCTTGTGAATATCCATCAAAAGCATTTCTTGTGGATAACTGAGTATGTACAGACACGCAGTCAACATCTCTTAGATGATCCTCCCTAACCCATTGTAAGAGTTGTGGGGTGATAACCATCAACTGTAGGTAGGTTTCATCCTCTCCATCAAATATGGACAAATAAAACGTGGCAAACTAATGTGTCGCCTAACTCAATAGCTCTGAGCTCTACCTTCTGATAATAGAATCTTCCACCTTGTTCCCCTTCCCAAGAGTATAGATGATATTGAAATCATAGTCCTGGAGGAACTCTATCCAACTCCTCTGCCTTAGATTTAGATCCTTCTCTGAGAAGATGTACTTGAGGCTCTTGTGGGAAGAGTAGACGATAAACCTCTCACCCATAAGGTAGTGTCCCCACATCTTCAATGCGAAGAATACCGTAGCCAACTTGAGATAATGGGTCACATAGTTCTGCTCATGTGGCCTAAGCTGGTGTGAACCATAAGCAATCACTACCTGCCTTTGCATCATGACACAGCTGAGCCCTGTCCCTAATGCGTCACAGAAAACAATGTACTCGACATCCTCCTCCAGCAATCTCAAGACTGGGGCACTCATCAAACTCTATCTCAACTGCTAAATGGACACTGGCACTCTTCCGTTCATATTAAGGGTTTCCCCTTCTTAGTCAAGTTTTTCATCAGTGCTGGTATCCGGGAGAAGTCATGATTGAACCTTCGGTAATATTCTGCCAACTCAAGGAAGCTTCGCACCTCTGTCATGATCCAAGGTGGCTCCCATGCTAACACAGCCTCCACCTTGGATGGGTCTACAACTACTCCATCTGCTGAGATGACATGTCCCAGAAAGTGGACTTCCTGAATCTAGAACTGGCACTTTGAGAGCTTACCATAAAGTTTTTGCTCCTGAAGTATGTCTAGAACCATTTGCAGGTGTCTCACGTGATCCTCCTCTGACGCAGAGTACACAAGGATGTCATCGATGTATACCACTACGAACTGGTCCAAGTAAGGCTGGAAAATACAGTTCATCATTCCCATGAACACTACAGGGGAGTTCATCACACAGAAAGGCATTACCAAGTACACATAGTGACATTAGAGGCATCTGAAAGTCATCTTTGTTATATCCTCATCCCGTACTTGTAACTGGTGATATCCTAATCGAAGGTCAACCTTAGAGAGCCATTGTGCACCTCTCAGCTGATCGAAGAGGCCATCGATTCTCAGTAGTGAATACTTTTTCTTCACTGTCACCTCGTTCAGGCGCCGGTAATCCACACACAACCTCAAACTCTCGTCTGCCTTCTTGGAAAACGAGACTGGGGCCGCCCAAGGTGAAACTCTAGGTCTCACAAAACCCTTGCTCTACAAATCCTCCAGCTGCACCCTCAGCTCGCGAAGCTCTATGGGAGCCATTCGATATGCTGATGGGGAAATCTGTAGAGACCCAAATCATAACGTACATGAACATAACATCACTTTTTAGGAATACTTAATAGATAACAAAAACCAACACTCAAGGATTGTAATAGTTTAGTGTCTTTGGAAACTCGGAACATGATCTTCTAATAATGGTGAAAGATCTTCAAAAACTCCCATAAAGATCTCCCCTTTTGTTTTCTTACCTAAAACCATTATTTATATCCTGGGGAAAAGAAAACATATAAAGGGTGAGCTCAAATTCTCAGTAAGGGTAATCATGGAGAAAATAAAACAAACCATATACATTTGAACATAAAAACATGAACATAATGTTTAAACATCAAAATCCTGAGCAATGACATAAAGCATGGCAGTACGTAAGGCATAGATCATAATGGAATATCAATCATGATAAAATAGATTGGAAATAAAACTTGTAATTGCGAAAAAACATTAATAACATGATTTGATTTCCTTAGTAGCCAAGGCATTGCTTCCAAGACCATCTTAGTGGACAAAGTCCCTTAATGAACCGAGTTCACTCCTCGTTCCAGTCCTGTATCACTGAACTGGATTAACTTGCCATTCCAGCCATGTCTATCTCATGAGATATAAATCTTTACCCAATGCATTGGAGGGAGATATAGGTCCCACCCATCTCATAATGAGATCATTCTTACTTGTGCCACAAAATATACATAAATTATTCATCATAACCCAAAGAATAAAATGGGTTTCATAAACGTCATCCCATCATCACATAATCCATATAAAACAAATTGATATCATTTCATCAGAAGAAAAGTGAAACCATGTAAATCATAGAAACATTATACTTGAAACATACACATATAAAATAATGTCATCTAAGATGGAAATTGGTTTTGATAAAATAGTTGAAATAAATTCTTGAGGAAAATATTCTTTCTTCTTCAAAATCATTTTCTTTTCACAAAATGTCAGACAATTTTAAAAGAAAACAATTTTGTTGAAAATATTCATGAAATCATGTAGAGTAAGCTACATGAAAATAAGGTGTTATAAAACCATAAAAATCCATTCATTCTGTATAAGTTAAAAAAAATTCTTCTCATACTTTGGCCGAAAAAGTCAAAAAGTATCTCGTACTTAAAACGAAAAAATATTAATTTCATATATTTTACTAAAAATCCACCAATAGGTAAAATTAGATTTAAACAATTTTAGGAGGATATAAATAATATTACATATTGATTAAACATGGATGTGAATTATAAATATGCCCCAGTAAATACTGAAGTATAAACAATCTCGGATAAAAATTGAGATTGCGTGATTTTCCCTTACCCTATTTCCAATTTCTTCCATATGTTTCCGAGACTCCTGTATAGTGGGTTTAAACATATTATTAACTTTTAACATAACCATAATAATATTTTTGATATCATATATGATTCACTTACGACTTTATATTATCTTTTCATTTGTCAATTCCATGTTAAAGCAGCATTTTGGGTAAAATCGTTTCATTTATCATCCGTGTTTTGACTTGTAATTGTTAATATGATTACTTACATCATGATTAATTAATTACAGAATATAAAACATGATTTATATATAATATATATTCAGAATATACATATATATAATAGATCTATAAATGGAAAGAAATACACTGTTCATGGAGACGGTAGGTCGTACGTACGCATGAACGCTATTTGTGTTTCCTTATTGAATTGAATGGAATATAGTAGATGACATACATATATATATATATACATAAATAAAGTAGCATTATTATGTAATAAATTTCATTATTACTTATTATATATACTTTATAATCATTCTATAATTGTTAACCTGGAAAATGAATCTTATCGCGTCGTGGAAACGGTAATCCGTACGTATGCACGAGCGAAGATATCATTCCCATATTTATTGAATGGAATTGGATTGGATGATATAATATCTTAGAGTCAGTATGATTTTATAATAATCCTATATAGTTATTCTTTATACCATTATACCCATCCAGGTAAGGTGGTGGTGGGAAAACTGATTACACCACGGCGTGGACACGGTATTCCGTACGTACGCACGCGCGGTGATTTCGTTTTCCGTAGGATGGATAGAAGGTGAAATAGGGTTGTTTCATATTTATAATAACATAACAGTATATAATGAATATTAATTTTATTACTTTATAATGAAATAACTAAATAAGGCGAAGTAGAAGAAGAAAGAAACTTGAAAGAGTTGGTAGAAGAGATTACATCTTCCTCGATGGACCTCCTTTAAACTTCTTCTTAGGGCAGTAGAGTTGGTCTTTTGAGAAGAACAGAACATCTATGATATAACTAAAGAGGTTGAGAAGAGTAATTGGTAGGGTTCAGTCGAGCTTCAAGGCTCAAAATTGTGTGAAGAGAAGAGGGAAGGGGTGCCCTTTTTATAATGGAGGAGAGGGGCACTTTTGAAAACCTCAAAAATATTAATTTATAATAAATTCAAACCCCACATAAAAACTTCCAAAATGACCCAAATCCGAACTTAGATGAGATAGGGTTGTAATATAATAAACCAATAAAATTTAGAAATGTTGGTAATTTATTTTAAACATTATCAACTTGATTTATCCTTATTTAATCTATTTAATTTTATTTGTGGTTATAAGATTCTAAATATTAAATTGTTATAAATAATTACTTATGTGTTTTTAATTCTCCATAATTTGATAATTTATGTCATTTTAGACCATATAAATTTCAATTTATAATTTTTAAATATTTTTTGTTATTTTTAAACAATTTTATAATATGTTAATTTTATAAAATAACAATAGTGTCAATTTTGACATTTTTCATTTATTTTAATTTCAATAAAATCCACACAGAGGATATATTCTAACCAAAATATTTAATAGGTTTATAAAATGTAAAAATTTGTCTATAAAATTCATGGAGAACATTAAATAGTTCATATAATATTTATTTTAATGTTTTTAAAACCATTTATTTGGTATATCTCTTAATAAAATAATTAGTACAAAAGTATTGTATAATTATTTAATATACTTATTTGTTGGATAAAAATTAAAAATAAAATCCTATTATGAAGATAAATCTCAAATATTTAATAATAATAATTTTACATGAATTTATCATCTTAAAATAACAACATGAAAACTGTTATATTTATTAAATTATGAAGGTGACAACTTTGGAATCATTTAAAATAAAATAATATAAGTACCATAATCGCCTTAATAAGGATCCAAATGGTCAAATATTCGGCCAGTGTATGATTAGGGTTTATATATACACTACAAATAAGTTTTTTTTCGGGTTTTGGGCCTTTTGATATGTAATAATTTTTCAATAAAAACTATATTATTGATTTTTCATTAAATAAATAATTTATGCATCATTAAGGTATAAGATAATAAGGTAATTACATAACTCTTAAAAATTACAAATAAATTACCATGATAAAGAAAAACATTTTATCATTAAAATTATTATTTATAACCTAATTTATATTTTGTATAACCTTATATTAAAAATTCTTTAATTATTAAAGATTGAGTTAGACATATTTCACATTCCTTTAAATAAAATAAATTAAAGGTCATAATCAAATAAAAGTGGGTTACATTAGATTCAATTTCGACCAAAGTATTATTTAGGGAAAAATATAATCATCCAATTATATTAATACAAGTGTTAGGGTAATTTTATAATATTATATTTACCCTTAATTACCTGATTTACCTTTAACTAAGGTAAATAAAATTTACCGTAGTTACTATTCATAATGCCTAAAAATAAAAAGTAGATTATTAACATAATATGGACCTACTGATTCAAAATATGGAATCCATTTTTCCTAATTCAAATCACATAAGTTTCATAAATTAATTTAAAATTAATCTCGTTGTTAAGAAAATGAGTTTTAAAAGTTAAAACATTGCAAGAGATTTAAATGATTTTACCTATGAATTCAATGTAAAATCAATGCTAACGACATACGTTATATTAAATGGTAAAAATTTATTCTATTTATATTTAAAAACCATTCAATATTAAAATTTACCCATATAAATTATTATGATGAATAAAGGTGTTTTTAATTAAAATATACCGTGTTTTTACTATTCATTAAAATATGAAAGTTATCAGAATAATATGAAAAATTTATCCCAAGAAAATTTTATATCCTGATTCCAAATGAGAATTTTATTTTTTCAAATTGGACTTATAAACATGTCAAAAATTAGATTTAAAGTGGGTGCGCAATCAAACGGCGGCAAAACTGCATTTTTTTAAAAAATACTTATTTTACCCAAAAAATTTATTTTGTTCTTATACAATGTTCTAGAAAATGTATAAGATGAATAATAATGTTATAAAATTCAAAATTTATTTTATACTATTCATAACATCTAGTTCATAATAATATTATAATAATATATCGTTGTTTAGTGAAACCTGATATTGCGTACAACACACGCTATCGAGGAAGGTTGTGATTGGGTGTAATGCAAGACAAGTCAGTGTTGCTTGTAGTACACGACTCCTTTGTTGTTGCGTATAAAACAATCCTACCATATTTCTTTTATAAATTGAATATATATATACACTCAATGTTGCATAGAATAACTACTATAAAAAAACTTGAAATTGTGTGTAACACGAGCCAAGAATAGTGTCGCGTATACTGCAAGCTAATATGGTGTTTCATACAGCACAAGATAATATTGGTGTACTTTACAACAGAAGATATGAAATAAATTAAAAAGAATATATCTTATAAAATCTCGGGGTGTTACAAAATCGATGTTGTCTCGGGGTGTAAGTTGATGCACAAGGCGATTTCCCAGTGGGGAGATAATCCTGGAACATCTTTGGGAAAGACGTCCTCATACTCCGCCACTACTGCTGGGAACTGGGAGCTCACAAAATCCCCTGCTCTGAGGTCAAGGCTAGCCAACTCATGAGCGATTGGCTGCACCCTCTTATCCATAGGCCCATTCTGCGCTGTCTGGGTTTCCCTTTCTCTGACAAAGGAAAACCTCATTCCATCACGGTGGACACACTGCACTCTTCGCCTAAAACAGACAATCTGGGCATGGAGCAAAGATAACCAATCCATACCTAAAGTGACGTCATGAGGCCTCAACGCTACCACCAATAGGTTCCAAACAAAACTCTCACCTCCAAGGGTAAGATCACAGTGCCTACTAAGGTGTGTGATCGTCAAGTCTCCTCCCGTAGGTGTCTCCATGAGTAAGGATCGAGTCAACGGTTCTACCGGAATCTCAAGGTTTCATACAAGACATGTGGATATGAAGGAATGACTCACACCTATGTCTATAAGTACGGAACCTAAGGTAGAAAATACACAGATCGTACCTCAAATCATCCCTGGAGCCCCAAGGTCATATGCCTCTACCGCATGCAGCTATCCCCGCCCCTATCCCCCAGCTCCCTGAGCCTAGTGCAGACCTCATGAGGGTGGTGGTGGAAGAAAGTAAAAGCGTATACCACCACCCATAGCTCTCCCTGCTCCTCTGCCACATCCGCCGCCTGGAAGGTCTGTTTTCTCCACTCTTTGCCTCTGCCTCGGTGGTCCATCAACTGCTTCCCTATCAGCAGCTCGACGGGTCGGGCAATCTCTAGCGAGATGTCCCCTACCGTCGCATGTGTAGAATCATTTGTCCCTAGGCTGATTGGATCCAGTATGAGAGCCATGGACTGTCGATCCTCTGTCCTGGGTCCTCCTATGACACCACCCACATCCAGATCCCTGTATCTGAGGTCGGCTCCCTCCGGTCGGTGTCTCCGCACCTTCCTTCCTACTGCTGACCATCGTCGGCTATCTTTGCTCCGCCAAGAAGCTCTCGATCACCAAGGCCCGTTCGAGCACCCCAGCATAAGTCGATATGCATAGAGGCACGACACTAGCTCATATTTCTTGTCGTAGACCTCGCTCGATGGTCTAAGCTCTGAAGTACTGATTCCTGACCATATCCATCGAGTACCTGGTGAGATTGATGAACCTCGATGCATAGTCAGCTACTATCATACTACCCTACTGGAGCTGAAGAAGCTCCTGGATGCACACAGCTCTCAGCATAATCGGAGAGAACTCCTCCCTGAAGAGTCTCTCAAACTCTATCCATGAAAGATTCTCCTTGTTGTGAGTCTGTGTGGTCAGACGCCACTATCGTCCTGCTGATCCCTGAAGAAGGATCGCTCCAAGGATCACCATCTGGTCTGCTGGTGTTCTCACTAGATAGAAAACTCTAGTCACCGCCTCAAGCCAGTCCTCAGCCACCTGAGATTTGGGCTCGCCTCAGAACATGAGGGGTATCTATCTCTATTACTCATGGAGCGCGCTAAGCAGGTGCTCCTCATAGTTTGGTACTGCAGGTACCACAGGCTGGTCAACTGGTGGTGGCATTGCAAGTGCACCACCTGGTGGCAACGCCTGGGAGATTGGTCCCTTTATCGAAGCCTCATCACTGAGGGAGTCGTCCGCATGATCGCGTTGTTGAATCCTAGTGGGTATGCATCGCGGAGGAATCCTATAATGAAACAATATGTACCATGGTCAATTAGTATATCTTCATAGCTGACACAAAGGATATGGAAAACACAACTCATTCCTATATGATGCATGTATTGTTCTTTTATTTCCCCACAACCAATTTCTTCATGTACCGAGTTGAAAATCATGTTATCAGAGTCCTGGTGTATAGATATATCGGTCGTCGCACCAACATTAGAGTCTCTGGCCTGAAAGTAGAACTCAAAACACTTAACATTGTTTCCCAAATCCAATCTCAGAGGCTCTTGGTACTAAGGTAGAACCAACCACCTCTGATACCACACTATCACAACACGTCCCAGCAGGGCCCGCACCATGACTCTCCAAGCCCGCCTCCAATAGGCCAGGGGCTGGTGACTAGTACCGAGTATGCATATTAATAATCATGGGATGCATTTCCTAAGTACCTATACACACACACACATCTCCAAGCCCAAAAATGCTGAAATGTAAGAACACTAAGAAACAGGATGCATGCAAACAACTAAACCCAACGAACAGAGTGCAACGGAAAGCAAGGTACTGAAAGTAAACTAGGCCAGAATACAGGCCCACCAAAAGTTAGAAAACTACAAAGTCCAACCTGTAAACACAAATGGTTCCAGGACTACCGCTCGTAGATGAAGGAAGGCCTCAGACTTTAGGGAACTTAGAAAGCTCAGTCCTGTCCTGGTCCACCCTGGACTCTATCAAAAGGTTTCTTCTCTACAAAAGACATGACACGTGTGGGAAAAGCTCGTGCAGGGGTGAGTATAACAATACCCAGTAGAGGACCCTAAAAACCACAAACCAGTACACAAATTAAAGGTACAATCATCTATGCACAGTATATGTCTACAGAACATATAGCACAAATCAGATATACTCAAAACCCAGACCCGTAGTCTAGAGACAAGTCACACAACCGCATACCCCAGGCTAGGGGATCAGTTCAAAGATTCCATGAAGCACTCATTCTGGGAGAACACACTCCATGATTCTTATAGCTCCGATGACATCCGTCCGAGAAGTACTATTCATCGGGAAGCATCACGGGAGGTAGTTACACTCATTACCGGAGACACACTCCTGAGTGATAAGGTTAAAGAAGGTAGATGCACTCATTATGGCAGGCACACTCTTGAGTGGGAAATATCACGATACATAGATGAGGATCACTGCCAGGGCCATGGAGGATACCACGACTCATCCGTAATTCACCTGTTGGGTAGAGGATCGATGCCTAGTGGAATTGGTCACGTTGATGTCGGACTCTTCCTAGGGTAAATAATAGATAGAGGATCACGGTCTGGGCCTCTCAGATGGATGTCTAAATCTATCACAGAAAGACTTGCTGAAGGGATCATACTCTTGTAGAAGGAAGCAATGGTTGACCTTCAGGGGAACGAGAAGAAGGAAAATTAAGATATGGTGAACAAGAGGACCATGTATTTTTCCAAGAAGTACACGGTGTGTAGAAAAGTTACATGTTGTGTTGTCTGACCTTGAGTACAACCCTTATAGAATGGCCCATGTTGTAAGGCTGGTCATGTAGAAAACCGAGTACAGGGCATGTAGTACGGTGTAAATGTCATGTCCGAGTGACTATGGTTGGCTCTGTGTACGCTGGCCATGTCCCCGTACACAATCATCAACCCATGTACTCCAACCCATGTAATCGGTACACGGGTGTCCCGTGTTATCGGCCTCGCCTGGCCGTGTGATGGAGTACACGATCGTGTACTCCATCCCGTGTCTGTGTACCCCCTGGATACACGCCGAGTTCCACGTACTCGCCTCTTCCATGCTATACACACCGTGTCGCCTGAAGCCATGTAGTCCAATCCATGTCTGTGTACTTCCCGAAATACATGCCGAGCATCAGGGAAACCCTAACACGTCATGTGACCAGGGTCACACACCGTGTGATTCCTCTTTAACCCATGAAACTCTAGCTGCTGCCACCAGTACTACATGGGGTGTTATTCGAAGGTACACACTGTGTATTCTGGAAATTTTTAAAAACACGGACCTCTGCCGTCGTGCCTCCGATGATGCTCCGTTCATCGATCCGGCCGTCCGATCACCACGAAACTCCCAGGTTTTGGTTCCCCCGACACCAAAAAGCTGCTTCTGGTGTTTCCAGACCTCTGATCGGCTCCGAGAACATGCAATGATCCATCCGCGTGAAGAACTCCCGAAAAATGTCCTTTCCCGATCCGGTCTGATTCATCATCCTCCATCATCATCACACCTCTACATGGTCAAGGTGGTGTTTATTCCTCAATTTGGGATCACTGCGATGAAAAAAGGACGTTCAATGATCCGTTTTTCATCGCCCCACAAAGAAAGTGACGAACGCGTGAGAGGAAAGAGGGAAATAAAATCCAATAAAACAACATCAGGAACGAACCTCCACCTTCGTTCTTCACTGCATTGATCCACTCCTGTTCATAGGCTTAAACGGAGCAAGAATCAACAATAATAAACAATTAGAAGTTATTTCCCCAAAATCATCCCAATATAAACCCTCCTGCAAGAACCTACGTATCCACGGATCAACTTGTTTGTGTTTTATCCGCATTCATCGTTTAAAATCAAAAATGGGGTAAGGAGATTTGAAATAAAAACCCCTACCTCAAGAAGGTATCGATCGTTGATGAAGATGTTGTGCTACCATCATCGTCGAGATCCTCCAACCTTTTTGGCATAGTGATTCACAGCTTCGATCCATTGTCGTTCTTCACCGAGAGTTTTCTCCAGCGTTTCTCCCAATCTTTCACCAACGATCGACGTTCGGTTATCCCAATAAAAAGAGAAACGTATTCGAAATCCAAAAATACATTGTGGTATTAATGAGTCCAACTTTCCATTCTTGAGTCATCATGACGCGCCATTTATTAAGGAAACAGTTTCCCTGTTGTCACGCTGCAGCAGATGTTTCCTTAAAAGAAATAAAATAAACTTGCAAATTTATTTTATTTTATTTTACTTAAAATGTCTGAAAATTAACTTTTTCCCTTGACCCGCGCCAATCGAGATTAGGCTCGTTCTTAGGTAAAGTCGTCGCCTTGGATGCAACGGTGCCCTCATATTTTTAATCTGGGTATCCGTTTTGAAACTGCCATAATCACACACAAGTGCCGACTCACTTAACTTTAAGAAAATAGTTCAAACCACCATTTCGGGCTCACTGGGCCATGTAATGATGTGTCGTTTTCATTCCTAGTGTCAAAATAATTCCATATAATATTTAAAAATAATACACAGAAAATCCGAGACATTACATGGTAATTCATTTCGATCTAAGTAAAAAATGATATAAATATCAGTGTGACATGCACCACATATTCAATATGATCCTTGGGAAACTATTATAATGTTATGTGGATGATTTGGGGTCCATATATTGCCAGTTTCAGGACCATATTAGAGATATTGATAAAGTGTTCAGCTTTATTTACTCATGAATATAGAAGATTAACCCCTTTAGATGTGATTTTTTGGGAGACCTATATAATTTTCATCAGTTTCATTATAATATATAGACGAATCGAGATCAAACCATATAAGATCAATGATAAAACCAGATTCCCCCCCCAAGAAACCTATTGTAGCTCTGAGGCTTTAAAGGCCTCATAAACTACATGTTCTAATTAGACATGAATCTATTTTTTATGTGTTATACCATAATCCACGATCACGATAAATGGTTCATTATATCAGTGAGAAAAATAGTTACAAAACTAATTTAGATGATTATAAACTAAATTCTATAGCCTCCAGTTTTTAGGCCCCCAGTCTTTGGAATTCTATTGAACATCTATGTGACCACACTCGAATGATCCCTTTTTTTTATACTAACCTAGAAGAATAAATAATTTATAATGAAAAAATATACTTTTTAGTCCCATGATCTTGAAAACAGAGTCCAGATACCCCCACCCACATCAATAAAGGCTTCCCCACTAAAGTTTTCACAGTGTAGAAGTCACAGAAATACTTACAAAATTATAAGATACAACTGTTTTTCTATGTGGATATGCTAATATACATTCTAAAACGTCCAATTTTGACAATCCATCTAGATTATTGGGCAATTAACCTTTCACAGTTTGACATCATATTCATTTTGAAGAACTATGTTAATGGACAGTTGTTGGCAGACATTCTAAACACTCATCCAGCCCCCAAATAAATTCCGTAGGATATTGATATCCCATATGAGGATCTCCTCTTAGTGTAAAAATCCATGCCTTCATGGATAATGAATTTCTCTAGTGATTCCAAGATCATGACTGCCAGAAGGCACAATGAACCCATGCTCAATAGTGTTGGTATGGAAATTATAATCATCACACCTACATAGGTTGTCCTACCTCAATCATTCTTTCTATTAAAAGGATGCACCAACAGTGAGGTAGAGTATCAAGCTCTAATTACTAGCTTCAAGATGTCTCTTAAGATTGATGTTCCCCACCTACATGGGAAGGGGGACTCTAATCGAGTCCTCAGTCAGGTTAATGGATACTATATCATCAGAAAACCAGAGATCCTTCACTTTCTCTATCATGCAAGTCATTTTATTAGCCAATTCTCTTCTCAACAAAATATTCCCATTATTCCCATGATACTGAATGATCATTGAAACAACCTAGCCATTTTATCCTCTTCTGTCACATATCCTGACTACTATGACCTTTTAATTCAATTGTCACATCAAAGAGTTATCCATGTTGTTATGCTAGAAAACAATTACAAATAATTGTAAAATCATCATACCACCATTGTGTTTGTATCAGGTCTTATAGACCCCCTACAGCTGAAGAAGCATCTAATTGTACAATTCCATTAAAAAATTATCTTCATCATGGAAACCTCCCACTAATTATAGATGAACAAGTGTGAATTCACTGCCATGTGGCTCATTTCACAATCAAGTGTAGGACCAATCATGAGAAGACTGCCTAAATTTATTGGTTTGATGGAATTATCCCTCACTTCATTCAATGAGATTAGATTCCCCAGGTTATGAAGGAAAATTAGACCAGCTCTTATAGTGCTTGTCAAGATGGGTTGACACTCTCTCATCAGACAGGAAGGTTGGGTCACTTCTATCCCACCATAGTCCATGATTGTATTGAATTATATAATAGGCTCCATTTATGTCATATTCAAACCAATTTTGTGCTTCATACACTAGATTCCCACTATACTACAATGTTATCATGGCCCTTTTTAGCCTAATGACTCAATATCATGGAACCATATACACTAGTGAGTTCTCACCAGTGTAGGTTCATTTGGACTGAAATAGAATTATTTTCTAAATGCGATGATGTGGAACCATCATGAAATTATATTCTAGTTACTTTATTGATTTTTTGAGCTCCAACATCGTTTATTAATTTAGAGTCTATCATGTTTCTCTTATTTAGAATGCCACAGACATCTGCACTGTTGAGATAATGAAGTTTTACAGAAAGTATGATATTTTTTCCAACCACAACTATCACTACCATTCATAAGAAAATGGATATATAAAGGCATTTGAAAAAACATTCTATAATATTATAGATAAGATGGTGGGTTAGAATAAGAAATCATGGCGAAAAAAGATTCCCAATGATCTCTTATCTTATCGAATGACATTTCACAATTCCACTCAAGTGACTCCATATTCCATGGTGTATATAATAGAGATAGTCTTGACCATTGAAATTATGTTACCATTGCTCCACACATCTATGTATGATCATGAAATGTCAGAGAAGTTATTATAAGTCCACATAGATGAACTTGAATCCCTTAACAAGAATAGGATCTAGGGATTTAATAATCATGACAGCCTACAGAATAATAGAGACATACCTTTTAATATGAATGTTTGTATCTTATCCTTCTATCAAGGTGAAATAGTATTTTCCTTAATAATTCTTATATAATCATGTAGGAATCCACCATTATTGATTCCCAAATAGAAAGAACCATATATAATCCCCATTTTTTATCCCAATGGTGCATAATATTTGGTCAACATGGATGGTGATCATATCACTGAACCCACCAATGCTAATTACCTCAACTTATACATGACATATAGATTCATCCTATAGTCTAAGCTATATGACCTTCAACTATGATTTCTAATTTCCTAGTTTCATTATAATAAACAATGTTACATCTTCATCCCTATCTTATATTATTAGACTGTGCAGATATGTCCTGGGAACATGATGTTATACTAGGATCCTATGGTCCAAACTCAATGACATTAATCTATAATCCCTTGGCCAATGAAAATTGACCTTACACTATATGTATTAAAATCTTTACCTCACAATGTTAATATACATTGAATCATCCTTGAAACATGACATTTTATAGTGATACATCTTTGTAGTTTCATTATGTTAAACTGTATCTTTTCATGTCCCAAGCACGTAATATTAACTCTGTGAAAGATCTTCTCAATAATATAACATGCGGTGTTGGTCCTCCTTAGACCTCAATCACATCAGGTTTCATCATGGCGATGTGTTGCATATTTATGAATTATAAGCTGCATCCTATGGTCAAAACTCTATGGCCTTAAACTGATACTTCAGGTATCCTAGTTTCATGATATTAAATTGTGTAAAATTATTCATCTGATTCATAGAATGATAAACTACATAATAACCATGATATTATCATTTGATCGGATATCGCTCCCTAGAATCAGACATATACCAGTCTATCATTGTAAACTATTTTTGGCTTGATTCCCATCCCCATGGGATATGTAGCGATCCCAAACCATTTTATCTCTAGGAATATCCATATGATCACACATATTTTGGCACATTGTATTGAGTTTCCATTTGGGATTGCATGGCATGATGTTGATCTCTTGGGTATTTATTCACCTCAGGTTATTTCCCACGTGAATTTTTTATGCCTTCCCAGTCCAATACATTTCTAGTTTTGGTGGTTTGAGGTGTTTGTGATTTATTTTTAATGTTTTTTGTGGATCTAGAGGTTCACTAAAAATGATACATTAAATACAGTATGTATACATGTATTTCATTAATTTAATGTTTGTTTCATATCTTTTCAATGTCCAGTTCCTTGAATATAGTTTATTAGTGTTAAATAATAAAAAAGTTAAATGTTTTTTAGCCGAACCTGGAATCTTGGGATTACACGACATAAAAGGGGATTAAACATCTTGTAATAACCTAATGATGTGAATTTTTAAAGGTTTCAATTGCTCAGTTTTTCTCAAACCCCTAAGGAATGTGTCTCTTCTCTCATTCATGGAATTTTATGACCTCCGCCTTTTCTGTTTGGAGATTCCTTTCGATGGGTATCAATCCAGGGGAATCTGTGTTGGACCCATTATGATATCTACTCTTATTCTCATATTTTTACTCCTTTTATTCTCATGTGGATTTACTAAGGTGATGTTTTTATATATTGGTGTGTTTGTTCTATTTCATTATGATGGACATTAGGTGTGGTGAAATTTCATTTATTGTTCTTTGTGGTGTAATTGTCATTTTTTTGTTATTTTTCATCCATCGGTGAAAAAAAGGCAGAATGATTCCTTGAGGTATGTATTCCCTCATTTCTCTTTACTATGTATCTTTTGGGAAGGGTTCTGTTTTGATTATATATGAACTATGGTTGTAATAGATTTAATTAATATAGGGAATTGGTTAATTTAATTGAAATGGGAAACTAGGGAATGATTTTCATGATTTTACAGCATTGATATTATTTTTGATATTGTGAATTGTATGGGATTGATTCCCCCATTTAAAATTGTTACTTTTGGATTTTTCATTTCTCTGGATATATGGGATGTGATTGCTTCTCCTATTTTGATTTCAGTGATATTTACCTAAATGGAAATTATTTAATTACTTATACTTGGCTAATAAAATTATTTCTTAAGGATTATGGTTTTTGTGCTAACACCACCAAATTAATGTTTAATGTGATAAAATTACATTTATAAATCTGCAAATGGATCTTTATGTGTTGTGATGTGTTGTTGTGCTTATGGGATGAAAATGTGTGGTTGGGGTGTCAGATGACAATGTGGCTTTGGTGTGTATGGAAATGTGGATTGTTTGTACTTGATTTTGGGGTAGAGTGGATGTGGTTTTCTCAGAAATTCATTTGGGGAGGTGGGTAGGTGGGTTTTTGGCCATGATATTGGGACATTGAAGATATAGTATGATGGGGATGTCGAGAAAATTGTGACATGTAATTTCTTTGTGCTATTCATGGGTTGTAATGCTATGAATAACTCAAATGTTTAATAGTAATTGAAATTTAATTGAGTTTTTTTGTTTGGTCCATCATTTAACATAATCTTGTATACTTATAAAGGGTAATTCCACCCATATTGTGGTATTTGTAATCCCTAGGTTCTAGTCTCCAACCTGATACCTATTGGAGTCAGGACTCAGGGGTCACTATCTCCCTTTCATCACTGTTATCCCATGATGGGTATCTTTTGAGGGAGGGGTCCTAACAGAGTGGTATTAGAGGTGATGGTTGTCAAATAGGGTGGATTATAAAGTTAGTAATAGTGTGTATTTCATGGTTTGGTATGTGAATAATGAAAGTTTACCATGGTGCATGACATAGGATATTGATAATGGAAGAAAATGGGATTTTTGGCCCCCATGATCTTCTGCACAGACTATGATATTATTGAGAATCAATGTGAGATGGGACTACTTTAAGGTTAAAGACCTTGGATAGGTACATGCATCATGATCACTTTTGTTTTTGTTTTTATTTGTTTTGTTTTTTGAATGTTCAAATAAATAAAAAATGTGTTAACTGATTTACAATTAATCTTGATAAAGATATATACTACTATGTCATATGAGATCATTTTTTTCATTCAGTTGTGGTTCATGGTCATCATCTTCTTGTGGCTCTGGTGGAGGAATAGAGGGATAAACTGATTGATTGATGGATGGTTGATCTAGATGAGGATGATGATAAGTAGTAAAATATTTAATGCTTTTAATAGCAATATGATTTAGGGAAGTATGATGGTAGTGTTTCAGAAGTGAAAACAGAGAGATGGATGAAGGATCAGGATATCTCATTGAGTTTTATTTGTACTCCAGCGGACTACTATGTCCCTTTTGTAGTTATACAGATGTGGGGACAATGCATGAGTGGTGGAAATTATATCTGGGAGAGTAGATGGAAGAATATGTTTTGTGAGTCAATTTCCAGAAGGAGTTCCATGAATCACTCAGTTCGTCAAAGATGGATGTTGTAAAGAGGTTAGATCTTCATTCACATCAGTAGGGTTGAATTTTTGTGAAGGAGTTGTGAATCATGTTCAAGGACCTTCTGTGTTTTCCATAGATCTTTTTTCTAGATAATGAGTCTCATGCGAGAAGTCTTGAGGAGGAACTCTATCCTTCTAACCAGTATAATTTAACTCCTTTAATGTTTCCAACATAGCTAGAGATTAAGATAATGTTATAGGTGATATATTGAATGAACTCATGAGGAAAATTTAAAGTGGAAGGGAACCAGTGGTGTTCCATAAGGGGATGAGTTATCAATTACAAGTATCAAGTGGTAAGAACATCATGGTTTCAACTATCCATGAGTCGACCTAGTTAGATTCTCATTCAACCATCTATTATCCATACCTTTCTTTTGGTATTGTTTTCAATGTGTTTATTTTTTTGGGGTTCACTACCATCTTCATCACCAATTATCAGTGGCTACTCACACTCAGTTTGGTGGAGGTATACTAGTTTTTCACCGGCCTCATCATTAGTTTCTAGTGAGACCATTTCAACAATAAGATTAGTAGGTTTATACTCTGACAAGGGGTGATGGGGCATGTATAGGATGACAATAGGATGTTCCTCTTGTTCTGGGTTCATTTCTTGAGTATGGATATGGAGATGGTCATTATTAGAGAGGTATATGGTCTTGGCATGGTCAGTTGCACGCAATGGAGGAAAATTTTCAATAGGGACCAGATATTGTTTGAGGTATCAACAATTTTTTTAGGAATATTATTTGTGAATTGTTTTGTTTGGTATATTCACACTCCATTATTTACCCATATATAGACCATTATTTGGTAAAATACATAGAGAGGATTCATGTACCCATGTTGTTTACAATGTTAGTCGGAGTCTAGACCTGCTTGATAGATGTGTGCTGGAGGTGTAGATTGATGATGGGGGAGCATCCATCCAATGGGGATTTTTCCTCAAACATATGTCATCGTATTATTTCATACATGACATCATTTTTTTGTATTCGGTAGGTTATTTTATTGAATGATTCTAGAATAGAGTCATGTTTTTATATGTTGATGGCCAACATGTGGAATTTTTTGGTGTGCGAGGTTATCAGGTGAGAAGTTAGTGTGTGTGTGTGTGTGAACTTACTTCCTTAATGGTTTAGTAATTATTTGAATAAATGAAAAATGATTTAGTGGAAGTTTCCAAGGTTGTTGGGGGAGTTATTTGGATCTTTTCTTTGAGGAGTTTGTGATGCTACCCCCTCAAAATGATGTCGAGTTCATGATATACTTGAAACATATTTTTCACCAATTAAGATGGTTCCTTATCAAATTATACTTTTTATGTTGTGAGAGTTGAGGATTCAGATATATGATCTAATATAGAAGGTTTTTTAGGGCCTAGTGTGTCATCATGGGGTGTTGTAGTGTTCTTTTCCAATAAGGTGGATGGTAGTATGAGGATCATTATAGAATTTTAGAGGTTGAATCAGTTGACATTCCAAAACATTAAACTCTTCCTTAGATAGATGATCTTTGTCTACTAGCTATGAGGGGTGAGATGGTTTTATATTATCCCCATGTGGTAGGGATATCACATGTTGACATTAATAATGGATGATATCTTGAGGAATGCATTCAAATTAATGTATGGGATCTTTGAGTTTTTAATCATGCCATTCAGTGTTATGAACACACTAGCTATGTTCATGGGGATTCAAAACTATGTGTTCAATGAGTTCCTAGATCGACTCATCGTCATATTCCTTAATGATATCTTAATATAATAGAAGTCAGGTGAGGAGCATTCCGAGCATCTCTGGATTCTCATTCATGTTCTTAAATTCCACCAGCTCTATATAATGTTTTCCATGTGAATTTTTTTGACATGCGATGTTCTCTTTTCCATATAAATATGTGGTCTCTTTAGGGTGTGAATGTTGATCCAATTAATGACTAGGTAGCAGTTTCTTGGGAATCACTCAATAATGGGGTATAGGTTCGTAGTTTTCTTGGTCTTGTAGGCTATTTTAGGAGGCTTGTACCCGGTTTATATCAATTTAATGTACTATTGACAACATTTTCTAAGAATAAATAACTGTTGTGTTGAGTGATCAGTTCCAAGAAAAATATAGTTACGTAAATATGGAATTTTCTCATGATCTAGCTCTCTAGTTTCTTATCTATGGGATGATGTTTGCTTAGTTTTATTATGATTATCATCTTGTCATGGGATGTGTTCTAATGAATCTATGAGATGTTACCTATTAGGGGTCTAGATAGTTACATACCCACAAATTTACCTATGTCGCCCATTATCTAGAGATAATAGTGAATGTGTCTGTGCATAAGATAGGGATTCATTACCTCATTGGGGAGTGATTTTTGGTCTTCAAACATAACAATACATTGATGTATATCTTTTCCCAGTGTGAAGTGAATATTTGATAGCAAAGGTGGATTTATTTTTATTAGGACTTTGATTTTTATATCTTCTATACATCTAGGGAAGGAAATTTTGTGGACAATGATTTGAGTAGAAATTTATAGAAGTATGTTTTTCGGGAATCATTAGAATCTTGGAGAGTTATGGAGGAGTTGGAAGTACTTCACTTAGATTCAAGGGTAGATAGTAGTTGTGATTTTTCTTCATATGATGTCACAGTCTTGTATGATGTAGAATGTTGAAGAGTCTCAGTGGGGATACTCATAAGAATAGGTGATTCGTGATCATGTTGGCTATAGTGATGTTATGGATGGATCGTCAAATAATAGTTTGAATCAAATATTGTTTCATTTAAGATTGTTTTTTCTGATTATAATGTGTGATGGAGTTATTCATGACTTAAATATCTCACCTTTGTCGGTACACCACAGAGTTTCAAAATGTACCATGGCTTGGGGGAATAGATTTGGTGTCTATGAATGGAATGGGAAATTGAACTGTTTATGGATCAATGTCTGGTTTTCCAAAGGTAATGGCGGAGCATTCTATTTTGGGATATTTTTTTCAGCACATGGATGTTCATTAGTGGTAATGAGAGAACTACTTGATGGATTTCATCGCAAGGTTACCTAGAACTCAGGGTTGTTGTAATGATATCTAGGTGGTCGAGGATCTATTGAATAAATTGGCTCACTTCATAGTAATCTGAGATTCGGGGCGTAGTTTATGCTCTGGATAAGAGGTATTTTGATGATGTGGTATGCTTCCATGAAGGTCGATGTTCCACTGGCATGGATCAGGACCCATGTTTTACCTCACTATTCGGGATGGGATTTCCCCATTCCTTTTGCAGTTAGATGCAACTCATCACTTCATTCAACCTTCTAATGGACTAGAATAGAGACCAGACTATCCAAAAATTAGAAGACATGTTGTAGGCATGAATCTTGGACTTCAGTAGATCAGGTTCACAACACATTCCCTTGGTTGAGATATATATAATAATAGCTATCACTCTTCCATTGGCATGAACCCATTTGATTTTTTTATGGAAAACTGTGCCATTCTCTTCTATTCTAGTTGAAGGTTGGAGATACAAAATTTATTGGTCTCGATGTGGTGTAGATTAGGACATAAGAAGTTTATCTTGTTCATGGGTGAATGAATACAGTGCATGACATGAATAATTTTTTTGACTAATGTATAAAGGGTCCAATGGAATTATAGGTGGGGGACCAAGTGTTCTTGAATGGTTCTCCTTTTCATAGGGAGAATAGGTTTGGTAGTGAAACTAAGATTTCTACAAGGGTTGTTGTGAACTTTGAGGGGTTGGGGTGAGTTCACAACGTAGCTTACCAGCTTTCACTTCTACCTTTATTAAGACAATTACATGATGTATTCAATTTATATAAGTTTTATTGATATCATCATGATGATTATCATGTCATTGATTATAGAGACTTTGATATTGAGTGCAACACAACCTTCATGGAGCAGCTATAGGCGATCCAAGAATGCTTAGGGAAGGTGATGTGTGGATAAACCATTCATTTTCTTTGTGTGTTATGGAGGCATGGTGGCATGTAGGATGTTACCTGAGAGTGAGATACACATATTCTTGCCCCTTACCTGATTTTTTTTTATTTTTCCTTCAGTATTTATTTTCTTTGAGATATGTTTTTTGGATCTCTATTTTTTTGTGATAATTTTTTCCCTTGGATTGTAATGTGTGTGGAATCATGTGTGATAAATTTTAGACATACGAAAATTGGAGGACTATATTCATAATCATGATGCTTTAACAGAGTTGTGATTAAACCTATGAGAGTGAGACAATGATGCCCAAATTGGATAATATCTTTACATAGAGGTTGGAATTCCTTGATTAGTTTATTTTGGTTGTTTTGGGTTGTTGGATTTAGTGTTAGTTTCTTTGAGTTTTGTGGAGGTTAATATGGTAGTGAAGTGGGTGTGTGGTAGTGTAGTTCTGTGGGAGGAGGTGATTGGTTGATGTGCAATGTTTTGGATATTTGGGTTGACATGTTTGGATGGTAGTAGCATTAATTGTATGAAGAGATACATGAGAGTTATCTTGATGTGTGATTATTTTGGACCTTCTATGGTTGGTTTTGGATTCATGAGGGTTATAATAATTTGAGATGTGTATGATTTTATGGTTTCATCATTCTTTGTATGTTACCTTTTTGATTTTTGTGGTTGTATGTGTCTGGGGAATGATCCGGGAATTTTCGCAGGAAGTTGGAGGTGCAACAGAAATGCAGTAAGAAATACATGTCATGTAAAGAACTAGAATTTCCATGTAATTTTTTTATTAAATTAGAATTTTATTAGTTCATGAAAATTGACGGCGTGTGATTTCGACACCCGGAGTGCCCGTAATGAATTTATGAACTTTTTCGGGTACATTCAATAAACGTGTGAGCAGGTTTTTCTAACTTTTAAATGAGTGATCGAAATTGAAATATGAGGACATCATTGAACTTGGAGCACTGGTTTTCACATAAGGAGACTTTCACCTCGATGGTAGTGGGTTGTGGGTGAAAGTTTATTTTGTGGGTTTTTTGTGAAAAAAACAATATAAAATAAGTGTGTAACATTTTATTTTATTTTATTTTGAAACTCCCATGTGGAAGTTTCATAGGTGGGGACCACCTGAATTGACCTCCCATGAGGGGTTATAGTGGTGGGGACTACCCGAGCCTAACCTCTCATGAGAGGTTATGGTGGTGGGGACCACCTAAGGCTTAAACCTCTTTAATTCCCCTCTTAATGAGGGAGAAACCTCTTAAATCCTCTTTTAATGTAGAGGATCCTCTTGAGCTTCTTCCACATTAATTGTGCCAATGCTATAAATTAATTATGTAAACATGTGTGTCTATGTGCCAATATAATTTCTTCTTATGTTAAATTATATTGGCACCTCTTTCTTTTGGTTGGAAAAGTAGAAGGAGATAACTCTTTGGAGAATCATGGAGAATACCATCCTCCAACAAAGAATGCTCTCATTGAAGAAAAATGCCTTCAACTATTAAGAACCAACGAACGAGCCAGAGATCAGAGGCATGTGGCGGGTGTGACGAACGTCGATATCTTCTACTTCCTCCAACATGAACGACTTCATCTATGATGAATCTACATTTGTACTTCCTTCTTGCACCAACATCAACGAACAATCGAAGGTAGGGGTTATTATTAAATTCTTGAATTTCTCTCATTTAATTTCCTCATTCTTTATACGCATGGTGAACATGGATCAACCAGTACGAGTTGATCCATGATTTGTATTAAATTTAAGAGTTTTTCGTTCTTGAATCATATTTTTGTTGAGATTCTTTCTACCACTCTAACGCAGAGGGTGTGGGCCAAACAATCCTGGACCGACCCCTCCGCCATTATTCCTTATTCTGTTCTTCATGATGGAATAAATTGGCTTACACCACGACAATGAATGAAGAGAGGGGTCGGCTAAACCGGCCGCTGGTGAAGGCACGACACCCCGCCGTCCATGACTGAGCTGCCGCCCGCGCAGCCATTGTCCACAGCCGGGCTTCTTCCTGTGGCCTCGTCACTGAAGCTGGCACCGCCATCCACAGCCGAGCTGCCGCCCGAGACGCTGCCGCCAGAGTCGCCCCCCACGGCCTCACCACCCAAGTCACTGCCACTGTCTGCAGCCCCGATATGCCACATGCAGTCTCGTCGAGCCCCCCCTTGGCCGATCCACTGACGCAGCACCGCTGGGCCGAGCCAGCCTCATGGAACACCTCGGCTGAGCCGCCCCTGCGGCACCCCCGGGCTGAGCCACCCTCATAGAACCCTCCGCGGCTGAGCTACCCCATGGCTGAGCCGCCCCACAACCGAGCCGCTTTCGCGGCACCCCACACGTCCCTCCGGACCATCCAATGGGTCGGGACGCTCAGCACGGGCCGGGACGGACCCAGCGGGTTGGGCCGGACCCAGCAGGTCAGGTTGAACCAAATGGGCTGGGATGGACCCAGCGGGTCGGACTGGGCTGACCTAGACCTGGTCTGCCCAAGCTGGGTCAGGCCGGGTCGGTCCGACTGGGTTGGACCAGACCCAGACCCACTACGACCCATTTACGTTGTTTTGGACATAACTATGGAACTGAACGTCTTTTTGACGAAATGTCAACGATGATGGAAACCTTGGAGCGAGATTCTCCCTTTGGTATACCCCACTAGAGTTTTGGATAATGTTGGGGAATTATCAGGTTGGATTGTGCATGAACCCAACCGGGCCCTCGGGACTAAAAGGCTAATAACACACAGACCGGGAGTCCGATTCACGCACAGTCTATTGCGTTGAGACCCCTATGACATTGTGAACCATTAGGATACTTCTTCGTGGGAAATCGTGGTATTTATAGAATCCATCAGTGTATTGGGGAGAGGACTCTCCCGGAAATGAGCAAGCCTAGTGTCAAAACCCAATAGTTGGTTATGATGAGAAGAGTGCTTCTAATGATCCAATGCGTGTCAGCTCCTAGAGATCCTATGCGGGACAGCTCCTAGCGATCCTATGTGGGTCAACTCCTAGCAATCCCGTGTGGGTCAACTCCTAGGGATCCTGTGTGGGTCAGCTCCTAGAGATCCTTTGTGGGTCATCTCCTAGAGATCCTGTGTGGGTGATCACCTAGGGATCATGTGTGGGTCAGTTCCAAGTGATCATGTGTGGGTCCGCTCCTAGAGATCCTGCGTAGGTCATCTCCTAACGATCTTATTTGGGTCAGCTCCTAGCAATCCTATATGTGTCATCTCCTAGTGATCCTCTGTGGGTGAGCTCCTAGTGATCCTATGGGGGTCAGCTCCTAGTGATCCTGTGTGGGTCATCTCCTAATGATCCTGTGGGGGTCAACTTCGACCGATCATATGCGTGTCGGCTACTAGAGATCTTGTGTGGGTCATCTCTTAGTGATCTTGTGGGGGTCAGCTCTTAGCTATCCTCTGGGGGTCAGCTCCAAGCTATCTTGTGCGGGTCAGCTCCTAGCGATCCTATGTGGGTCAGCTCCTAGCGATCCTGCGTGGGTCAGCTCCTAGCGATCCTATGTGGGTCACCTCCTAGCCATCCTGTGTGGGTCAGCTCCTAGAGATCATGTGTGGGTCAGGTCCTAGAGATCCTGTGTGGGTGAGCTCCTAGCTATCCTGTGTGGGTCAGCTCCTAGCAATCCTGTGTGGGTCAGCTCCTAGCGATCCTGTGTGGGTCAGCTCCTAGTGATCCTCTATGGGTCAGCTCCTAGAGAACCTGTGTGGGTCTGCTCATAGCGATCCTGTGTGGATCAGCTCCTAGCGATCCTATGTGGGTCAGCTCCAAGCGATCCTATGTGGGTCATCTCCTAACAATTATGTGTTGGCCAGCTCCTAGCGATCCTGTGTGGGTCCGCTCCTAGAAATTCTATGCAGGTCAACAGTAGAACCTCTTAATGGAGTAGATGATTCAGTAGATATAATTAATCATCTCTACTACCATACCTTAGTTATACGTAGTCTGAGCTGAGTGATTACCTCTGTGTTTTCCTCATGATTGAGATGGAATAATTGAAAACTCAGGTGTATGTACGAGCATATACCTAAGTAGGGTTATCTGTTGATTTAATACCTTGTGGTTTATCTTTGGTGAATTTTGTGAGACCATTATGGTCTTAGGGTCCCTACTGAGTATCATTATACTCACACCTACATGGGCTAGGCCCGCACCTTGTTGTGTTGGATATAGATGACGGACAACGCTGACTGAGGACGAGGGTACCAAGACTGGACGGTGCTCAGAGGTAAACCATATTTGGTGTAGGTTCGTAGAGGATACGAGTGGACGTGGCGTGATGAGGAGGTGATCTGTACCTACCCTTCTGGTAGGAATCGAGGAGGATGATTCAGGAGCTACTTTTCACCTATTATTCGTCTTGTACTTTCCAGTTTTCCTTGTAATTTCTTGTTGGGCTTGTATTCTGGCCACTTTTTCATATTGTACTCACTCTGTTTACTATTCCGTTCACTTGAGTTCATATCTTGTAGTTTTCTTGGTTGTGTGTTTACAGGTTATAAAGGAAATGTATTCCCAGTTCTAGGAAACTATGCCTTTATTGTAAGTCTCCAGCCCCTAGCGTAAGGAAGGCGGGCTTGGGGTAGTCACGGCACGGGCCCAAGGGGATGGGTCGTGACAAATTGGTATCAGAGGAGTCGGTTCTACTATAGAACATAAAACTCTAATCTTTCTTTTAATGGAAATAGTGTTAAGTGTAGTGAGTGTGGTTGTTAGTTTAGGGAATCCAGTGTTGGTACGGTAGCCGACGTATCCATACACCAGGACCCTGACATCTGATTTCCGACTCAATGCATGAAAACACTAATTGTGTGTGTGTTTTGATGAGTTTTCTTTGTGATATTCGGAGTTAGCTTACAAGGTATGACTTATTAACGATGGTGCACCGATTTCATTTCTGGATTCCTCCATGAAAATATCTTGCTAGGGTTTCGAGAGTTGTACACACTGATAGCCCACCGAGCGACGAGGCCTTGGTGCAGGGCCCTTTTCCAGTTGAGGCACCAGTAGAGGCCCCAGCGATACCATTCCCCATTCGGCCACCGATGCCACCAGCCTGAGATGCAGATGGTGCATGCCTCTTGAGCAATTTGCACGAGTTCCATCGCTAGAGGCCACCCAGGTTCAGGGGAGAGATGGATCCACAGACAGTTGAGGATTTGTTGGAGGCTGTAGTGATAGTCTTCCGACTGGTAGGGACACCAGCCGATCTCATTGTGATCCTTAACCGCCAGCCTTCTATAGGCAGCAACAGGAAGATGGCAGAGCATGATGCTCCAGGTTCATGAAGAGGTGACTCTTATCTAGTCAGACTTCGAGATCCTATTTCGGGCAGAGTTTGTCCTAGTGACTCTTCGCACAGTGCGCATATAGAAGCTTCTTCATCTGCAGTAGGGCAGCATGATTGTAGCTCATTACTCAGCGAAAATCACTAAACTCTCATGATACTCCACTAATATGGTGTGGTACCCTTTATTTAGGTACGAACCTTCGAGAAGGGACTCAGGTGGGAGATCAGGGCTTTGATGATCTCACTCAGCATCCCGACGTGGGAGTGGGTGTTAGAGAGAGCCCTCTTAGTGAAAATTTTCCTTGCTGAGAATTCACCAGCAGCGAGATCCTCAACCAGTCATCACGTAGTGGAGTCTTATGTAGCTGGAAGCAGACAGATGTCACAGAGGTCCAAGAGGACCATACTTATAGGTGGAAGACCGCATGACTCCGTATTGGTTGTGCAGGATACCTGAGGCGGAGCCAATCATACTAGGAGTGGGCAGTGTTACACGTGCGCCGAGCAGGGTCACATGGCTCGTGACTATCCAACCCGCCATATGGATGATCAGTAGACAGTCGAAGGACCACCCAGGCAGAGAAATAGGTTCGACCAAGGAGGTCTGTAGGGAGAATTCAGACGTGGTAAAGGATGTGGTCGTGTAGCTTGTGGTGGGTGATGATTTGAGATGTTACCGCCACCACCACCAGGAGCTCCACCCTGACTATTGGGAGCAGGTAGAAATTGGAGTGCTCAGGTCCATGCAGCTGAGACTAATTGTCATGGAGCTCTGGAGATGATACGAGGTATGATCTGTGTCTACTTCACCTTACCTATAGTTCTTATGTACACAGGTTCCATTCAATATTTTATTTCCATTTCCCTCATTCGGATCTTGGAGATTTCGACAGAGCCATTAGCTCGATCCATATGGCTAGAGACTCCTATGGGAGTGGATTCGACAATTAAGCACAGGTACTGGCAGTGCAAACTTACTCTACGATGCGAGAGCTTTGGTTGGGATCTCTTAGTAGCTGTGTCAAGGCCTTAGGACGTCATCTTGGGTATGGACTAGTTATCTAGATTTCATGCTCAGATAGACTATTTTAGGAGCTAACAGCGTTGTGTCTGCATGGATGGGACCAGGTTTACCTTCACCGGTGAGAAGGGAGCCTTTGAAGCACAGGATGGACTTGACTAGAGGAGGATGCAGCCGATCACTCATTAGTTGTCTAGCCTTACCTTCGGAGCAGTTGATGTGGAGAGTCTGAATTATCCTGTATTGGTGGACCAGTACTCGAATGTATTCCCTAATGTTGTCCCGGGTCTAACACCTTGCAGAGTGGTGGACTTTTACATTGACTTGTACCCCGGGATGACACCAATATCTACACCAGTGTATTGGATGGCTCCCATGGAGCTTAGTGAGCTGTGGGTATAGCTAGAGTACATACAGGGGAAGGGGTTTATCTGGCCCAGTGTTTCACCTTGGGTAGCCCTGATTCTGTTTTCGAAGAAGGCAAATGGGAGTTTGAGGCTTTGAGTTGACTATCGATGCCTGAACCATGTTGCCACGAAGAAAAAGTTCCCACCTCTGAGGATTGATGATCTTATTGATCAGTTGAAGGGAGAACGGTGGTTATCAAAGATAGACCTCATATCAGGCTATCACCAGCTTAGAGTACGAGATGAGGATCTGTAGAATACGGTCTTCAAATGTCAGTATGACCATTATGGGTTCTTGTTTATTCCATTTGGTGTAACCAACACTCCAGAAGTGTTCATGGGACTCATGAATAGGATCTTTCATCCATACCTTGATCGCCTTGTAGTAGTCTTCATCGACGACTTCTTGATCTCCTCGACTACTGAGGAAGAGCATTCCTATCATTTACAGGTGGTACTGGACACACTCTGAGAGCACCATCTTTATGGTAAGCTCTCGATATGCCAGTTCTGGATCTGAGAGGTTCACTTTCTGGGACATGTCATCTCAGAGGCCGGATTTGTAGTGGATCCAGTGAAGATTGAGGTGGTACTTACTTGGGAGCCACCCAGGTGTGCGATGGAGGTACGGAGTTTCAAGGGTTTGGCTGGATACTACTAGAGGGTTGTTCTGGACTTCTCTAGAGATGAAAAACCACTATCAGTATTTACAAAGAAGTGGAAACCCTTTGTTTGGTTGGAGAAATACTAGCGGAGTTTTCAGAATATGAGGTCGAGGTTGACTAATGCCCCCATCTTGAGGCTTCCAGAGGAGGGCGTAGGGTACGTAGTCTACTACAATGCATCAGGTACCGGACTCAGATGTGTCCTGATACAGGATCGAACAGTGATCACATATGGTTCTCAACAGCTGAGAAATCATGTGCAAGAACTATGCTACCCATGACCTAGAGTTAGAAACAGTGGTCTTCACCTTGAAGATGTGGTGTTACTATCTGATGGGCGAACCTTTTATAGTGTAATCTGATCATAAGTGTATTAGGTATATATTCTCTTAGAAGGACCTAAACCAAAGACAATGATGTTGGATTGAGTTCCTCAAGGACTATGACTTCGAGATAATATATACTCCTGGGAAGGGGAATGTTGTTGCAAAATCACTCAGTAGAAGGTCTGGTATACAACTACTAGACGAGGTGACAGAGCAGCTGGCTGCTTTGTAGATATCCTTTATGGATAGAGATGGTGTAGTTTTCCTCTAGTCTCTTACACTCACTCCCCAACTTCTTTAGAGAGTTAGGGAAGCATAGCACGGGGACGCTGACTTTGAGGCATGACGTGCTCAAATATCCATCGGACATGAACTTGATGGATTTTCTGATGGTGGGGAGCATGTCAACCTTTTCAAAGGATGTACCATGGTACCAGTGTCACTTCAGGAGGAAGTGTTGAGGGAGTTCCACACATCCCCTCTAGAGGTACATCCAGGAGTGGCGAAGATGTACCAGGATCTTTGAGGACAGCACTGGTGGCCGGGAATGATGAAAGAAGTTGCAGAGTGTGTCTCTCAGCGCCTCACTTGTTAGTAATTGAAGGTAGAGAATTAGGTACCAACAGGCTTGGTTAAGCCTTTGGAGGACCCAGAGTGGAAGTGGTATGGGATATCCATGGACTTCGTGACAGGACTTACATGTACATCCAGATGTCATGACTCTATCTAGGTGATCGTTGATCGACTCACCAAGTCAGCCCACTTCTTACAGATCAGAGCACAGGGTTCAGTAGAGAGCTTGAGACGCCTCTATATGCAGGAGATTGTGCGGCTACATGTATTACCCTCGATGATTGTCTCTGATCATGATGCACTTTTTACTTCCTAGCTATGGAAGGGGTTGCAGGAGGCTTTCGAGATGTAGCTTCTTTTGAGCATTGCCTTCCATCCTCAAATGGATGGTCAGACTGAGTGGACCATTCATACCCTCGAGGACAGGATATGTGCTTATGTCCTCGACTTCGGTCACAGTTGGGATGATCACTTTCCTTTGGTGGAGTTTTAGTACAACAACATCTATCACTCCACCATTGGGATGACACCTTACGAGGAATTTTATGGGTGACCTTACAGATCACCCTTGTGTTGGTGAGACCTAGGGGAGTCAGCACTAGTGGGACAAAAGATGGTATGGGATACCACAGAGAAAGTGCAGATCATCCAAGAGTGAATGAAGACTGCACAGATCAAGAAAAAGTCTTATGCCGATAGGAAATGGAGACCTCTGGAGTTCGAGGATGGAAAAAATGTCTTTCTACGGGTCTCACCCCAATGAGGTTTACAGAGATTTGACCGAGGTAGCATGTTATCTATAAGATTCATCAGACCTTTTTAGATCCTCAACAGAATTGGTGAGGTGTCTTACCACTTATTTCTTCCACATCAGTTGCACCGGGTGCATGACATCTTCCACATATCCTAGTTGAGGAGATAAATGCCCGACCCCTCTCACATCATCCACCATGGTGAGCTGGACGTCGAAGATGGGGCGACTTTTATGGAGGTTCCAGTTGAGATTGAGGATCGACAAGAGTGTGTCCTTCGTGGATGGTCGATACCTCTAGTGTCTGTCTGCTGGTAGCACGTGAACCTCCAGGAGAGCACATGGGATCAGGAGGCTCAGATTCATGCTCAGTACCCCCACATGTTCCCTTAGTTTGAGTTGTGTCTTATGGGGACGTAAAGACCTGAGGTAAGGATAATGTAAAGACCTGGAATTTCCATGTAATTATTTTTATTAAATGGAAATTTTATGAGTCCGTGAAAATTTATGGTGCGTGATTCCAAGGCCCGAAGTGCCCGAAATGAATTTATGAACATTTAGTCATGTTCGTTCAATAAACGTGTGGGTGGGTTTTTCTAACTTTTGAACCAGTGCATGTAATTGAAATCTGATGACACTATTGAACTCACAGTGCCTGTTTTCGCTTAAGGATACTTTCACCATGATCGTAGTTGTCCGAAGGTGAATGTTAATTTTTTTTGGATTTTTTGTGAAAATAATAAAATAAAATAAAGTGTGTAACATTTTATTTTATTTTATTTTGAAACTCCCATGTGGAAGTTTCACAGGTGGGGACCACCTTAATTAACCTCCCATGGGAGGTTATGGTGGTGGAGACCACCCGATCCTAACATCCCATTATAGGTTATGGTGGTGGGGACCACCCGAGGTTTAAATCTCTTGAACTCCCCTATTAATGATGTAGAAACCTCTCAACTCCCTCTTTAATGTAGAGGAGCCTCTTGAGCGTCCTTCACATTAATTGTGCCAATTCCATACATTAATTTTTCTAAAATGTGTGTGTGTGTGCCAACATAATTTATTCTTAAGTTAAATTATATTGGAACCTCTTTCTTTTGGTGGGCAAAGGAGAAGGAGAGAACAATTTGGATAATCGTGGAGAGTCTCATCCTCCAACGAAGAATGCTCTCGCCAACGAAGAATGCCTTCGACAACAAAAAACCAACGAACGAGTCCAGGATCTGAGGCATGTGATGGGTGCAATGAATGCCAATATCTCCGAAATCCTCCAAGGTAGGACGTCTTCATCAATGAAGAATCTATGTCCATACTTTCTTCTCGTGCCAACGTCAATGAACAATCCATGGTAGGGGGTTATAATTAAATTTTTTAATTTATCTCATTTAATTTCCTCGTTCTTGGTAATCATGGAGAATGTGGATCAACCATAACGAGTTCATCCATGATTCGTATTAAATTGAAGAGTTTGTCATTCTTAACTAATATTTTTGTTGAGCCGCTTGTTACCGCTCTAATGCGGAGGGTGTGGGCCAACAATCATGGCATCACCCCTCCATCGTTATTACTTATTGTGTTCTTTGCGATGGAAGAAAGTGGCTTACACTACGATGACGAACGAAGAGAGAGGCCGGCTAAACCATCTGCCGATGATGGAACGGCACCCTGCTGTCCTTGGCCTGGCCACCACCCGAGCCGCCACTGCCCGCGGCCTGGGCTCCACCCGCGGCCTCACCACCCGAGCCGCCACCGCCATCCACGGTCGAGCTTCCACCACCGTCCATAGCTAAGCCACCGCTTGAGCCAGCGCAACCATCCGTAGCCGAGCCACCGCATGCAGCCTCGCCACCTGAGCTTTCACCGCTGTCTGCAACCCCACCACACTGCCCGTGGTATCGTCGAGCCACCCCTCGGCCGAGCCACCCATGGGGCACCCCCGGGCCGAGACGCCCTCACGGAACCCCTCGGTCGAGCTTCCCTCGCATCACCCTCAGGATGAGCCTCCCTCACGGTACCCTCTGTGGCCAAGCCGCCCCGTGACTGAGCCACCCTCGTAGCACCCCCAGCGGCCCTCCGCGGCCCCTTGCGGCCTATCGGACTGTCCAACGGGCTGGGCCGGGTCAAACCCAATGGGTCTGGCCGCCCAATGGGCCGAGACCACTAGCGGTCCAAGACTAACCCATCGTTTTAGGACGGGTCGACCCAGAATAGGTCTCCCCAGGCCGGGTCAGGCCGGATCCGTCCGATTGGGTCAGACCAGACTCAGACCCACTAAGACCCATTTACACTCTTTTGTCCATAACATTGGCACTGAACGTCCGTTTTACGAACCGTCAATGGCTCTAGAAACCTTGGAGCAAGACGGTACCTTTGGTATACCCCACTGATGTTTTGGATAATGTTGGGGAATGGTCAGGTTGGATCAAGCATGAATCCAATCAGGCCCTCGAGACTGAAAGGCTAATAACTCAGATAACGGGCGTCTGATTGATGAACCGTCTATTGCGTTATGACCCATATAATGTGGAGAACCTTTAAGATACATCTTCATGGTACATCATGGAAGTTGGGGAATCAACCAGTGGCTTGGTGAGCAGAATCTCCCAGAGACGAGAAAGCCTAGTGTAGAAACCCAGTAGCTAGCTGTGATGAGAATAGTGCTCCTAGCGATCATGTGCGAGTCAACTCCTAGAGATCCTGTGTGCGTCATCTCCAATAGATCTGGTGTGGGTCATCTTCTAGTGATCCCATGTGGGTCAGCTCCTAGCGATCGTGTGTGGGTCATCTCTTAGAGATCCTGTGTGGGTCAGCTCCTAGAAATCCTGTGTGGGTCAGCTCATAGTGATCATGTGTGGGCCATCTTCTAGCGATCCTGTGTGGGTCAGCTCCTAGAAATTTTGTGCAGGTCAGCATTAGATCCTCTTAACATAGTAGATAATTCATTAGATATAACTAATCATCTCTACTATCATACCTACGTTATACCTAGTGTGAGCTGAGTCAGTACCTTTGTGTTTTCATCATGATTGAGATGGATTACTTGAAAACTCAAGTATATGTATGGGAATATACCTATGTGTGGTTATCTGATGATTCCATACCTTGTGGTTTATATTTGGTGGATTTTTTTAGTCTTTGAGGGTCTCAAGGTCCCTACTGAGTATCGTTATACTCACCCCTACACAGGTTATGCCCGCACTTTGTTTTTTTGGATGTAGATAACGAATAACACTGACTAAGGATGAGGGTACCAGGACTAGATGGTGCTCAGAGGTGGATCATACGGTGTGTCGGTTTGTAGAGGAGACGGGTGGACGTGGAGTTCTGAGGAGGCGATATGTACCTACCCTTCAGGTAGGAATCGAGGTGGACAGTCCAAGACCATCCTTTCACCTATCAACCATCTTGTACTATCCAATTTTCCTTGTACTTTCTAGATGGGTTTGTATTCTGGCTCTTTTTTCTTAATGTACTCAGTCTGTTTACTATTTAGTTTACTTGAGTTCGTATCTTGATTTATGCTTGGTTGTTTATTTACTAGTTATAAAGGAAATGCCTTCCCAGTTCTACGGAATTATGCCTTTGGTGCTAGTCGCCAGCCCTTGGCCTAAGGAAGGCGGTCTTGGGGTAGTCACGGCACGGGCCCCGGGGGACAGGTCATGACATGTCAAGTACATTTATTATATGACATGGATGTTGGTTTCATGAATTTTCTATAGATAGTTCATGACGTTTATTTTTTCATGTTTAAATAATAAAACAAAAATATGATTTTTGGCATAACCATGAATCCTAGGATTACCCGACATTAATGGGGATTACACATTATTTAATTAAATGATGTTGTATAGCTTTAAAGGATTCCCCTCCTCTAGTTTTCTCCAAATCCTATGAAAATAGGCTATTCTCTTGTTCTAGGAATCCAATGACATTTCCATTAAATTTTTGGAGATTACTTTTAATGAGGATCAATCATCAGGCTTCCATCTTTGACCCGTGGTGAATTATCCTCTCTTTCTTATTTTTTCCCTTTCGATCTTCTCCAGGGGATTCATGGAAGTGATTTTTTTGGATTCGGTTTTGTTCCGTGTAATGTTTTTATTTTCCTTGGGTGATTTTTAGGTAAAATAATTGTTTCTCTTGGTGTAGTTGTGGATTAGGGGAATTCCTATCCACTATGCAGTTTTCATTATGATAGATAGATTCTTTGAGGTTGGGTTTTACTCATTTATATTTATTTAGGATTATACAAGATGTGGGTTTTCTGTTCTTATATAGATCATGGGTTTTCTATATTAATTGAAGATAAATAATCGGTCAGTTGATTTGAAATTGGAAAGTGGGGTTTTATTCACCTACTTGTACATATTTGATATTATTTAGGATATTATGAATTGTACTAGTTTGATTCCATAATGAAAAATCTTTTCTTTAGGGGATTTGTTTGTACTGGATATATGTTCTATGATTACTGCATTGGTTGTTATTTATTTGATATAACCCCGAATTGAAATTGGTTAATTAGTTATAAATGTCTAATGAAATTGTTTCAAGATAATATTATTTACAGTGAAAAAACCCCTAAATCAAATTGGAATGTTATAAAATTAAATTTTTAAATTTATAAAAGTATCATGATGTGTTTTGAGATGTGGTTATGATTTTGGTATGGTGATGTGTGGTTGTGGTGTGGGGTGATTTTTTTAATGGTTTTGATGTGGTAGGTGGTGGTTCATTTGGATGTGATTTTTGGTGGAGAATAGGTGCTTTGTTGGCAATGATTTTATGGAATAATAGTGATGGTGTGATGGGGATGTTGAGATATTTGTCACATGTGGTTTTTGTGTGCAAGATGCTTGAGTAGGGATCAAATGAATAAATAAAAAAATTATAATTTTTTAAAGTATATGATTTTAGTTTTGGTTGATATGTCCTATTTATCAATGATTTTTCCTTATAAAGTTTAATTAATCCCATATTGTAACTTTTTTACACCATTAATGTTATTGAAAAACCTTGGGCCAACTGGAGGTGTGAATTGGGGGTCAATACATCACTATATTTATTTTCAGTCATCTAGGAATGGTATACTTGGAATGAAGGTGTTGTGACATCCATTCCATGATATTCTACTCTTAGACACATTTCATTATCTAATGAACTAGTTTAATAGAAATAAATTGTTTTCATTATGAATCCTAGATACATTATGCTAAACTAAAAAACATTGATTGTCCATTCAATGATACCATGAATGTAATGTTCCCCACATCCTTAATACATGATGTCAATCTATGATAGATTTTCTTAGTTTTAAGAAAATAAATTGTTTCTCATCTATGTCCTTTCCACATTATGTTAAACTGCACAGATGCATACCAGGAATATGACATTAAATTTAGAACCTATGGTTTAAATACTATAATCTTAAACTATGAGCCTATGGTCTGACCAATATAATGTTAAACTATTTGAAATAACAGGGTTTTTATCCTGTGATCCACTAGGTTCTAGAAATAACATACTCTGATGTGTTGAGGTGTGAGGGATAAAGATTCATGTTTAATTAAGACATTTTCTCGACCAATCTCTTTTCTACATGCCTTTCTGGGTTTAGAATTCCATTATCTTTCAAATCCAGAAGGACCCCATAATTGTGTTTATTATTCCACCTGATCTTACCTCCCATATTTGGGCCAATTCCCTAATAGATATTTGGAAACAAATAGTGGATCCTATGTTTCAATTTTTTTAATAGTAGATTTTGAGATTTCACACCCTACTCTTGACTGGTGATATTGTTTACCATGTGTTGAGAATATTTTCAATAGTCGCCCTAACCATCTGTTATACCATCGTTCCTTAGTACCTCATAAGTTTCTATTTACATTCTTCCAACCTCCCATCTTTTTAGTATCAATCTTAACACCTTTGGTTTTTCTCCCCCTTGCATTTGGGCACATTGAGTGAGAATGTTGGTATCATCAAGTCATTATAAACTATAAATTTCCTCATCATTTTCATACACTTATACATTTTTTATGGAAATCCTAATAAAACTCTCTATTTCCCACACCCGTCATAGATCATTTAGGCATATGATTCTTCGTAGGGTTTTTACCCACCTATAGGAGATTCAAAATTTCAATTGACAAAACTCTATGACCATAAAATATGATCCTCTCTAGTATTATCTATGGTATTTTTTGTGGAATTGGAATTATGTTATCCTCATTCTCATTGAGTTGTTATTCCACACCATACACATCCCCTCTAGTATACCTCTCCTTCAACATACATCCATACTGCATAATGTTAAAATGCATGGATCAGTCCTATCATATAACCTTATAATTTGAAATTATCTTCATGTATTCCTGATAAAAAATTAAACCACATTATGTTTTTCTTGTTTAAGAGGACATCAACCTCGAATCTGGTCATCTATCATGCCACATGTCAATACCAACATTCAGCTTGATTTTTATCTTTACAAGATATGTAGTGACCTTCATACCTCCCATCCTGGTCTAGTTATAAAAAAATGTGAAATGCCCTCTATCACTATGTATTAATCATGCCTTCATAGTGAAATCTCACTTTCAAGAAATATTTATGATCTGATTCTCATATTCATTGGATACAGGATACGTGGTGACACCTAGATCATTAATTTATGGTCCAACCACAACATTACTTCCAGTTTTCATGTTTTCATATATCATTTCCCACTGTATGACATTAAATTACATTGATTTCTGGAACTATTCATTCCTGAATTCCCATATTTATGGGATACATAGTGATGACTAGGAACTTTTACTTTCATTTCCATGCATAATACTTCCTTCTATTCACATACAGACATTCAGGTATGAACTTCAAGACCTTAAACTATGGTCTTAGTCTAAGTGTGAAGGCATTAACCTATATGTGAGCATCCTTATGTATATATATGTGCTTTTTAAGCCTATTTGGCCTCATTCACATCAATCTTGTGATTCCATTTGATTGCACATACTCTTCTTGGAGAACACCCCCTTGGTCTGAGCTCTATGACCATAAACTAGGTGCTCACATTGAAGAAAAATGACTATAAATTGGGTGTAGTTCTCTCCTAGGATGTGTTGGGCATGGTCCTCCTTGGTCCTCATTCATGTCAATATTGTCATAAAACATCACAAAACAAAACCATATATTAGAATTTTTTTTCTTGGACTAAGATATATGACCTCAAACTAGGATTTAAGGTCAGTACACATGACACTAATCCAAAAACATACCCTGATTAAGTTTGGGATGCCCCATGATTGGAATGGAATGCTACATCTTCCTCGCTAGATGTGATTACCACTCAAATGTTTGTCTTCCACCAAACCATATTAGAGAACTACATACAACTAGATTCCCACCCTTGTGTTTTACGTAGCGATTCCCATTCAATTCTTCAATAGGACCAGTTGCATGTTCATTTACCATTTTGTGTCCTCTGGTCTCAGTTACTGTCAAATCATTGTTCTCTTAACATTGTATCATTCATCTTAAGGTTTGTATTAAATACTTGAGCCTCCCTGGTAGAATTCACATTGTGTTTTTACTTCCTACATGCTATTTTCATACCTCAAGATTTAAAAATATCGACTTATCCATGAAAAATGACAATAAGCTATTTTTCATAGTCCAAAAATTATGTCCTGAATCTAAGAACTTTTCTATGATTTATCCCCTTAACATATCACATGTTTTTTCTTCCCATATTTTTTCTAATACTTTCTTCTTAGGAAATCACATTGGTATCATTCACATCAGTTTTCATTTCCCCATTAAGCACAATTATTTTTTGAATAGACAATATATAGTCCATGTTACATTACTGTAAACTGTTCTTCAGGGTCCATGTATTATGACCATAAACTATCTGCAAAATACATATCATATGATGTTAAACTATGAAACACATCTAGATCATATGACCACAAACTAAACCATTCATCATCCTCACCATATGAAATTAAACTATGTGTTCATAAACCTGTTTTTAGGATTTTAAACTACAAGGTATCTAATGTCATTGCTAGAGAGGTCCAATCTAGAATATGAGTTTGAAATTTTTTGAGAATAATGAACCTACACCAATGTGCCATAAGTATTGGTGGTGTAATTTCATGATGGTTTTAATCCTTTCGAACATTCCACCACTCCACCTCACACTTGGTGTGCCCCTCATATTGATCAGCTCTTTCATGTATTAAGGCCCCCCCTAATGACTCAAATTTTCCACTTCGGTTCACCTATCATCCAGGGAAAATGTTCTAGAAGACATCAGATTACATGCTGAGATAGGTATTGTGATTCAAATGTGGTTGGATGAAAAAGATATGTTTTTTCACATTTCAAGATCACATTATAGATAAAATGTTTCCAACATGGTAAAAATTTATCATATTACATCATTCCATACTCCCTCTTACGAATTTTGGACACTATGATTCACAAATTATTCACCTTTCTTTAGATGGATTCCATCTTCGTGGAAGTTATCTCCTCCATGCACTAGCAGGTGTTGGGAGAATCAATTTTTTTATTATGATATCCATTTTCACTAGTCGCACCCCTCTTTGCTCGAAAAATCTTTGTGGTCCATCAAAAATAATAGACCTTGAGTATTCAATGATTGTCTCACACTATAATTTGTAGTGAACTAAAATGTGATCATCCCTTTTATCTCACATCGGCACTGGACCACATTATTTTAAGGGTTGGTCATTGGTTTTTTCAAAGATTTGGTTAATGTGAGATAATTAATGAAAGATGGAATGTGTCCATTGACACACCTTAAACAATAACAATTCTTCATATGATTGGCTAAACATGTCCCTTATGGGTACATCACATCTATGGAATGATTCCGCTCCACCACATTCTGGTGTGTTTACTCCAAGGTATATTATAGCCTTCCAAGATCCCTACCCCCCCTCTCTCTATATATATCTCTCTCTATCTTTATCAATAAAATCTATATGATGCTAATAAACGCTGATCTACATCTGGTCTCACTCGGCTAGAAGATCGTACACTTGGTAGATCACTTGTTTTAGTTTCTCTTATGCCTCTTCCAGCTAAACCTTCAATCATAAAATACGTTTCTATTGACTTTTGAAAAAGTAGGAACACTATTTATCAATTTCATATTAGCAATGGATCTCACATTCTGCCTCTTTAAGCTTTTAGATAATGTCAAATTCTAAATTCCACCATTAAACATCTATATGTTGTCTTCTTTCCCACATAGTATCAATATGATAGTCACATATCATCACATGAAGATAATGACCATTCTCCCCTCAAGAAAAAATGTATGAATCCAGTAGTAAAGTGACCCCATTTGAATCAAACATTGAGGTTCTATGTCATCCAGGAGAATATTAAGGCATATTTATTCTATGAACCTAGTTATGTGTCTTTCCCCATTATTTTCAGGATCAGAATCATCTAGGTTCTCATGGTTCACAAGCTCATATTCTAGGTAAGCAACTATAATTCCATTGGAAGGGTCATCTTCCAACACCATTTCTGATGGACTATTCTCTATGAAATATGAATGACCATTTTCACTTGTTTCTTCATCAACAAATTCACTATCACCATCTTCATTTTTGTCCCCACCAGTGGTATGATCTGTAGCCACAATGTCCCTCTAAACTATTTCTATGGCCGTATAAGATTGATTGAACAACGACACATAGAGATATGTAGTCAATTTAAGTGGTCCCACATATGTCTCAGACTCAATAGCTTGATGGTCTTATAGTACTATGATCAATGCATGAAATAGGCACCACAATCATCCTGATCAATAGAAGATAGATCTGGGTCTATAATGGTTGTTATTTATAATAGATGAGGACCAATATATCAATTTACCAGGTCATCATAGAGACATCTACCACTGGGGACACTTTGACTATTCTTAATTTGATGATTGGCACTAAAATCACATGTAAAATTGAAGAATCATGGGAGGTGGTCTTTTCCCCCACACATCCAGCCATTCGCTGGCTGCCTCACCCCTGAATGATTCATTTCCTGACTCAACTCTGTATGTATAACCAAAGGTATGTGTTTCCACATCCATTTTCATGTTCCCCACCCCTAAATTGTGTGATCTTGATCAACACAGATGTGAACATATATTTGAAATTTTTCATTTAGTGGAATTGAGTTCTGAAAAGGGAAACAACCAAGGGAGATATAAGTTATGAAACACCATGATATGTTTCCCAATACCTTCATAAAATCATCAAATATAGGTAATCTCATGGGGGATCCATAGATGATTAGTTTTCCCTTGAGTTCCTCACAATATGGCTCTTTATCTTTAGCCTCTTCCTCATCATCTTACTCTTCTAACTCAGTATTGCATCCCTCATCTTATGCCTCTACTTCATTTCTATCATCATTGTAATACTCAAGTGTTATCATTTCAAGGAAATGATCTTGACCAATCCTTAATTTCACTATAAGATATGGTTTTTCTGATTTCCATCATTGGTTCATAGGCATCCATGGTCATTAACTACACATGTAAATAATGAATTTCCTTCCTGTCCTCCATGTGAACATTCCCTATTTATAGAAGATCAAGCCCAATTCATATTAGTCTCCATCTTAGGTCTTAATTAGATAATGACTATAAAAACTTCCTAAATGAAGAACTTAGGTCCATGAAAATAGAAATAAAAACTGATTTTAAGAGATATCTTACCTACATTCAATGGGATTTTTTGGCTGGACCACGAGGATGCCTTCTAGGCCACCCATCCTCAGAAGGTGGTGGTGTATCCACACCCTATTATTTCCCCACCATTGATGTTCCTCTTAATGTTTCCCTTGTTTCTATTCATTCCACTTCACTTTCCTCCTGAGTGGAAGCCCATCTACCTCCTTATTGCTCTAACACTTCACATTTTACATCGATCTTCCAAATTCAACTTTGAAAAATTTCCTTTAGATATTTCATGACCCAGTTCTTAGAATATTATACTTATAGGTTGGAATAATCATATTAATGTGGAAGCGTGATGGTTTCCCCAAAGGGACCAGTAATTTTCATGTACAAAAATGATTAATAATAAAGGGTTTTTGGGATTCAATAACCTATTTATACATCTTCATCAAAAATTTCTGAAGGCACACGAACATTCTAGAAAATCGGAATGGAAGGAAAAGTTTGAAAATGATCATTCAATTAATTTGGTATACTAGAACACTGCCCTGAGGCTCTTACAATACAATATTCATTCTAATGAACCTCGCATGTCATCCATAATCTAGAAAACTAGCGTTTGGATTGGGTGAATGTTGAAATTTGATTATTTTATATTGATATCTGGACCCCATCATAATTGAGAGTCAGTTCTTGGACCCCAGATATGTATGTAATAGATGAATGTAGAAACATTAATTGGGGATTTATGGTGTTTTGGTATTCATATCATCCACGATGAGTGGAAATCTAGCCACAAATGTGTAGGAATGGTAAGAAAATACACCTAGGTGTCACTCCATTTGATATGTTACCCGGAATATTGTACAAAATTTCAAATATTGGTACCCCCAAGATAACCTTGTTGTGGGAATCCTGATTCCTGCCATCACCAAGGTTCATCGGTGGACCCCTATTCTTGTTTCCCTTATCAGAAACATCCACCCACTCAAGAAGGCATCAAAAAAGGAATCATATAATACTAATGGGTATTATATATCATCCTTTTTTTACCCCCATGATTGATATTCTACGACCTCTAGGGTTACTTAGTATGATTCGGCCAAGATCCTCTGGGACACATTCAAGTACTGCATCCCTTAGCCCAACATCCTCACCTTGTTATCCTTCTTGAATAAAATACTAAACCAAGTCAGTATAGAAATATCATTCAATTTGTTATTGATCTATAGCATCTCCATCGCCACATCCATCAGATTCCATGTCATGTTGGGAATTCATGGTCTATCCACATAGATATTTTTTTCAGTAGGAACTCATAGTACTGAAAAAACTCCAAGGTAATTCTTCTAATATAGTGAAAATCATATATTCTAACACCAACCTCCCCCTAGTATAGGTGGAATTTATTTGTGTCAGAGGACCATCATTTGAGCCGCTCTGTCACCAGTACATGTTGATGGTAGATGCGAAATTACATTATCCATATGGCTTAAAATAGCTCGATATTGTGAATCTACTATCCAAACTAATAGCATGAGAAGCACACACCATACACACAAAACCATTCATTTATAATTCTATCCTTGAACATAAATTCCATTCCATTCTACCATCCCACACATTAATCTATTATACTAATTCAAAATTTAATTTCAAGTTGTTCGGGCACACTTTAGTCACCGGATCATCTCCCAGGATTGTCCCGATCTTTGGATTAAGAGTATAAATTACTATATTCAAAATATACATTCAATAATGTCCACTAACAGTGATTTTTTACCACTATAGGCTATCTTCACGGTGACCCATGACTGTGGTGAATTAGTTTAAAATCCAGGTATGGAAACTTAGTCTTGTATCCTAAAATTCCAAAGCATGGGACTATCTATTAAAATGTAATCATTTTAGGGATACTTTAGCATACCCATGATAATTTGCTTATCTAATAGAACCCTCCAAAAATGAGTTTTTTTGATGATTCTAGGTCATAATCTCTCTCCACACAAAAATGACAACAGCTCTCTCGCCATCAGTTTAACGAAAGACCATGTTTATAATGTTGTGGAACACTAAGTTTGAGGCATGGAAGATTGAAGGTTGGCATGAAAAATTAAGTTTCATTATTAATATTTTTTTGTGATCATGGAAAAGGTAGATAATTTTAGCTAAATTTTGAATAGAGAATGTTTTTCACTGTTTTCATGCAATACGGAAACCAATATTCTATTTTTCAAGTAGGATTCAGAAATATATGCGCATGAGAGAAAAATAGCATGTATTATGGAAATTAAATGTCCTATGAATAACCCCATCATATTTATAGTAGTTGGGTGGGTCTTTTTCACATGTTCAAGGAGCTTTATACATTGGTCGTCTGATTTAGCACAAATATCCCCATGTATGGAGTTCTTTTCAGGGAATTTGTTGGCATTTAATTATAAACCGGACTATAAATGGCCATCTTTTGGTATAATAAAGATACCAATTGACACAAAAAACCATTATGTGAAGGGCAAGGGTGTGACACATAAGTTTTGAGACCTACAAAAAAGATGAAAATCTACATGTAAGGGCCTTACACTCACAATACGATGTCAAATGGTCATCTTCCACCCTATAAATCAGAAATTGTTAAAAGAAAGAGTTAATAGGGGGAGAGTTCTGTTTGTAAAATTAATATCTCTATCATAATTTTCTTACCCATCTGATGTGATGTCAAACACCCTTTTCCACACCATAACTCTTATGTGCCACCACCAAGGATTTTCCTTATATATAGATGGGTTTACCTTTACATTGTGGTAATGATTAGATAGCTGAATGTTTTATATCACATGGAAAAGAGTGCCTCTTATATGATAGCACACAAGTCATGATCCCCTCATGGAATTGGATCTCACACGACATGTACCCAGTGGGCCCCCTTTGTTTGGTCCCATAGGGGATTGACCCTCACCCATTTCCTTCCACGCTAAGGAAAGTTAATGAAAAAAACCAATATTTCATGAAAGACTAACCCTTGTAAATTCCCATCATCCACTCAAGCCCCTCCCTTTTTCTGAAATCCTGTTATATTGTTTTCACCCCTCCCTTATGCTCCATGTGTTTCCTTTACCTTAAATAATCTTGTTTGAGTCCATTTTTAACGTACCCTTCAAATCTATCATGAACCTATATTACCTAGCCCTACAAGTATGCAATGTGATTTCATGATCCCTCATGTGGTGTCCAATTTTTTTGACCTAACATTTGTTATTTGGAATAGGAATTCTAATTTATTATCTTTTAGGAATCCCATGCTAACGTGGAACCCATTTTTGACCACTCCTCTACACCACACATGTCAGGATTTTATAATGATTTACCTTACCCATTTGTGGGTGGGTATCAATTATATATGTACAATGGATGAATAGTGAATCATCATCATTCAAGCTATAAGATGTTATATTTTCAAGCCCCTTATCCTCATCACATGATGTTAAATTTTTGCATCACCCTATGAAATGAACAAGGGGTGCCATGCCATAGGAATTTTCTATTCCCACTAATCTTGAGAGTGAGATCTTCCTCACATAGAATTAGATCCTCATCACATGGAATGTGATATTCATAGGGTAATTCCATGCATAAGCCCCACAACATCATTCGTAGATGCATCTTTCACGACGTGATAATATTGTCTACTGCATTCTCTTTTTTCTCACACTAAGAATTACTCACATGGAATTAGAGGTTTGTAGTGACCTTGACACCCTCTTTCAGTCATCTAGCTATGTGTAATCCTTGATCCCAGGTCACCATACCAAACTGCATGCGTTTTTATCTCTGTATTGTAACTAGGGTTTGTAGAAAGACTCTACGAGTTTCAATCCCATCCAATTGTAAACTCTATTGGTCCCTCCTCAATATGTACCCTCATGAAGTGACATTATCAATTAATTGAACACATATCTCGAATCCACCTTTATTGTGTGTTCCGATTCATCCTCCATTACCTCATCCATCACCTTACCCTTATATATTTGTGATCACTACATCCACCTCCATCCATTTTGGCCTTCTCAACAAGTAATCCCCAAATACATGACTCATTTCCATTTCATCCACCTCCACAGGTGACCCATTACAAATCTACATACATATATACCACTAACAATGTGTAATCCCCACCATGTATCCAGGAAGCTAGAAATGTGTAAACCCTAATTTCATGCCCCATTTCTGAAATACATGGAATTTGATTGATGTTTTCTACATAGTGTACATATGAAGCCTCCTTGAGGTTCAATCTCATCATTCATTCCCATCACTTTCTTTCCCTTGAGTCACCATATCTCAAGAGGATCATTCTACAGCCTGGGGTTTTCTCTTCCAATATGTCTCCATCCATACCCTCTATTATCATGGGCCGACATCATAGGTGTCTCATTATCCTATCGAAACTAAGTGGACATTGGTCCGAGTATTCTACAGATGGCACTTACAAAGCCTCCCAAGGATCAATCCAATCACCCCTCAAACTCCATCCAATCCATCAATTTTTTCTCTTACCCATCACCAATGTCCATCCCAATTCTTACCAAAGATAATTTATCTTTGTGAGACCATGCCATCATTATGGTTCATCTCATTTCCTAAGCCCCATTCACCTTATCACAACTCTCAGTAGCACTGAAGATGCTAAACAAGCCTATTTCCCACACAATCAACATTCATCCAACCATGAGCAATCCTCTTGGGTATGGAATATTTCCATGTAAATTCCCCATTCACAATCACCCCTTAAAACTACATGGGTTTTGATCACTATGTTCTTCATTTGGTATGTATGAATACCCCTTGAGGATAAATCCATGACAACAGTCATCCATTGTGTCCCACTTTTAGGGGTGAACATCACTGGTATGCCCTCAGTGGTGTACAGATTATACTTAAATGTGTGTAACCTTCTCTTTATGGCACACACCACCCTAGGTAATCTATCATTAGGAATTCAAAACCATCCATCCAGTAAACTGTATAGGTGTTCCCTATATGGGATCTTTCTCTTTGATCCATCACCATGGGAAGTTATGATTGAGGTCATCCTACCATCGCAAGATGTTAAAATCATGGACCACCACATGCTAAACATGGGATTCATGAGGAAGACCATGAATGAAATTCCTTTGGAATATGATAACTTGTGATCTCCATAATATTTCTTTGGTTCCATGCCCTTGAGAATCTCTCCTAAGAGAAAGAATATAGATGTTCAATTGCTCTAGCTCCCAGATAGGCTACTGATTATAAACGTGACTACTCTTCTGAATGATGGTTGTTGCCATAACTAGACCCATTGGAATGTATATATAGAAGCATCATAATTATATTGTGTCAAAAATGTGATGGAACCAAAAATTATTTTCATGAACAATGACTCAAATCTACTAGGGATACCATAACAAGGTGATGAATTCCATAGAGGAATCCTTGGAAGGAGAAACAAACATCCCATCAACATTTTTTGACCAAGGAGCATATATTTCTATGAAATTGATTAATATCACTCATATTTGGGTATCAGGAATGTGGGTTATAAAGCATTCGTCAGTGAACAATGACACACACCTGAACAATGTGCGAGCAATGTAGTGCACAATCGAGGCACATGCGCCTTAGAGAAAATCATCAAAAATAGACATAATCCTAGTTTTATTTTTTATTATATATATTTATGACATAATTATTTTTATGTGATTATCTGATTAGACATACATTAATGATTTCATCTTTTGGGGAATATGATAGCATTTTTCATGTGTATGGTGAACAACCAAATTATGAAGCGATGTATTTAATTCACTAATCACATGGAAGGTATGAAGAAGGGTTTAATGAAAATATGTGATATATATGAAATGAAAATAATTATATAATGAAATTATATCATTTAACTTTATTTCATTAAATTTTTCCAGAAAATAGAAGTAGTATTCATGCATATGTATGGAATATCATATCTATGAATATTTTAATTCATTTTCTACATCAATATTATATTAATTACTATAAATACATATCTAGTGAATATATATGACATATACAATGTGGTTTCAATTCTGGATATGATGGAACTATGATCAATTTAATAGTATTAAAAATAAATAATAAAGAAATTTATGGAAAACAAATGCATTATTAACTAGAACAAGACATTGAAATGGAATTTTTAATAAATGGATAAAAATCAAAATAAATAAATCATATATTTTTTTATATATATAACTATGGTTATTTAATATACTTATAATAAACTAAAAAATTTCTCATTGAGCTTCAAACAAATGAGATGGATATCAAGACTTACGATAAATAATTTCTAGTCTTTCTTCTATTTACATGATACATATAAAGATTCACCACTCATTCCATTAATGTGGAGTATAAACAAACTATTTTATATTTTATATCATGAATCTCATACTAATCATGATATTAAACGATGAATTCTATATTATTCTCTTCTGGGAATTATGATTCAAATGATTTCTAAAAAGGTAAGGTATTTTGGTATCACTTTTTTACATTTATGATACAAATTATAGATTCATCGCATATTTCATATTATAAATTATATATTATCAATGATTGTATTTTATAAATATTGTCCAAAAAATTATTTTGATTTATATATCAAATTTAGGACCTCTCATTCATGGTTTTTATAGTTCAAAAATTACCAAAGATGTAAGATATTGTTATCTCAATTTTCATTCTTTGAGGAAAATGTTATGTTATGAACCTATATTATTTTTTGAGGCATATATATAACCCCTTTTATAGGTAACAAAATGATTTTATTTTTCATCATGATATTTAAAGTTTTAATTTATCTTTTTTCCTTCATGGGTATTTTGTTCCAATGTTACTAAATATGTAAATATCTTATGTTACAACATCATCATTTTTTAGGATTGATTTTGATTAATTTTTTGAAGATAGAGTATTCTAATTTATCTCTAAAAAAATCACAAAATTTCATATCATATGGTTATGTCATCAAACTATATGTTTTTATTTCATTTAATCTCATTATGTACTCAATAGCTAAAAATAAAGAATTTATGAATATTTTTATTTCTATTTTTTGGTGAAACCCCATTTTTCATCAAAAACCATTTTTATAAAACTATTTTAATTTTTTTTAAAATTTTTATCTATTTATTTAGTAATGTTATATTTACCTACATATTACTTTTTAAAAAACTTTTTAAATGAATCATCACATATTTATCCCAAATATTTCTATTTGAATTTTACTGAAAATTAGAAATAATTTTTTTATCATGCACAACATGAACATTATTTCCAACAATCATTATTTCTCAATGATTTGAATATACATGGACATGTTTTCAATGATATTTTCAATATGAAATCCTTAATTGTTTGGAAATATTTATATTTTAAAAAATGATTTCAAAATGAATATGATTTTGATAATGTTGTATGTATTAATAAAAATTATTAAAATGGAAAGGTAATTTTCATCAATAAATGTTTTACATTATTTTTAATTATTTTTTATATGTTTTCAGACTTTATTTTCCAAGGAATGTATTTAAAAAATATTTTATAAATATTATATTTAATATTTCTTAAATAAATTTCATTTTCATGGAGAAATATTCCATGTTATTAATCATTGAAATTCTTTCTTTAACTATGATTTAAAAATTTTAGGATACTTATAGATTATAGGTTAAATGATCCAATGATACCATTATTATTATTTATATGGATGGTTTAATATTTTTATGAAATTATGTTAATGAAACAAGTTTCATTTCCAATGGGGTTTACCTTGATAAAATTCTTATGAAACTCGATACTTTTTCAATGGGTTATTATATGATGAAATGATAGAATGATTATAAAACCAGTTGCTTTTCTACAAGTTATGATAATATAAAATGTTTATAAAATCCATTTTATTTCATGTGTGATGATATGATGAATATTTTATGATCTTTTTGAACACATACATATGTTATTTATTATGTGATGGGTGGGTCCTATATCTCCCTCGACTAAATTGGGAAAATATTAATATATCATGAAATAGATAGAAATTAAATTGAGTGTGAAACTAATTCATTATGGGATATTATTTTTGATGATGGTATTGTGAGTTCACCTTGACTACTATGATTTCATTGGGAGTGACCCCATTATAATATTTTTAAAAGAATAACACTGTGGATGGTGTTGTGTCTCACCAAGATGTTCTATAAACCCATGGAGTTCCTTGAAATTTTTTCTCAACAAGTATTGACTACTAAGAAATATATTTTTCTACTATTATATATTTTCCATAATTTTATTTTTTATTCCCATGTTATGATTTCATGGATCCTATTGTTTTAATTTCATAGGATTCATGTTTAATTAACATCTAATATTTATGTCATTTCTAAATAGTTTTATCTTTGACATGTATGGTATGGTTTTCATATATTTTTATCACATTATCATACCCTTATTAAGACATTATGATTATATATTTCCATTTTATACCTTACTAACCATTTGACCAAACCATTTTTTATAGTTCTTTCCCCCAAGTTATAAAGAATGATTTTATGTTGGGAATGTTTATGGGGAGTACTAAATGGGAATATTTAGTGGGAATAATTGAATATATTTCACCATATAAAGTGATTATGATCTAATAGTATATTGTAACTAAAATATTAGGGTCCTTAGGCATGTTTAATGTAAATGTAATTAATATTTATCAAAAAAGTTGTAATGACCATATATGATAATACTAGGTTTCTAGAATTGTATCCTTTACATGGTCTTCAAAAAAAATCAAATAGAACATAAAATGGGGGGAAATAATCGGATCCATGAATATTGTAAGTGTTAAGGATGAGATCCCAACATAGTTGTGGTTGTGAAAGTGAATAAAAAATAAATCTAAAAGATTTTAATGGGAGAAAAGGGGGGATACCAAACTCTCTCCCTTAAAAAACAAAAAAGTACCCACCAGTAGGTGGGACGGTCTCCCTGGATTTAGGGTGGGATTCTTGTAGATATAAAACCCTATATGAAGGTCACTAACATGAAATTGGTCTGAAACATTCTATATAGTAGCATTTCACCCTTTATGCTTCAACCCTTGGCCTCCTCTCATGCTTCCTTAACAACTATGTGCCCCCCAAAACCCCTTAGTTACATGATTATCGTAAAAATTAATTGGTGATAGAATAATAAATAGTGTTCTATAACACAAAGTATATATGATATCTTAATCCACATATCATAATGAAACAATGTATTGAAAATGGGTTTTGAAAAAATATCAAATGGGGACACACAAAATTTAATCTTGAATTAGATTAGTATATAAAAAACTTAATAATCATAAAAAATTATTTAATATGGTAATTTTTGTTATGATTCAATTAACATTAATCCAAATTATATTTATATTTTGGAGTAAAATATTATAATTTTAAGTAAAATCATAGAACATGATTTCATAACTTTATTTATACTTTTTCAAATTATGTTAAATGTCAAAATAAAACAATCATTTAAGAAATGTTTTAAAAAATTAATTGACAACTACTCTAAAAAATAGATCCATAAAAAATAAAAAAAATATTTATATAGGATATATGTAATTCACTATAAAACATCTTCTAATAGAAGGAAAATGAGTTATTATTTTAAAATAACATTTTCGACACCCAAATAATAAAATGATTAATACAAAATATTAATTAATAGAGGTAATGAAAAATATAAATTCTAAAATAGATTATTCATATTTGGATTTTAATATAATAAAAAGAAATAAATTTAATGAAAATGATATGTATATGGAATAAATTTTTTGTTGCAGAGGAAGAGATATATTCTTAAAAATGAAATACTTTTATATGAATGAAATTCATCAGGGTTGAATTATTTTGTTATGTTTCCATTTTTTCTAGAAAAAAGTAAATGTGTCATATAATTAATAATTATAGTGTCATAAACCTATCCTAGAAGGATTAATTTCAATAATAATTATTATAACTAAATGAAAATGTGTTGACTAATAAAAACCATAAATCAATCACTACATTTAAATACAATTGGTTTTGTATGAGATAAACTTATACTGATATTATAATCTCTATAATTTCATGAGAAATATAATATAAATAAATAAAAATGATATATAAAAACACAAAAATAAAAATAATTATTAAATATGAAATATGCCTCAGTGAAGAAAAATTGAATTGAGAAGAAAATTGACAAATTTGTTAACAAATAAATGAAAATAATTGAAATAAGGGATTATTGAGAATAAATGTAAATACCATAAAGGAAACATTAAAATAACAATAATAATAATATAATCCAATTTGGTATTAATAATACCAAATATATAAATAATTGGTACATGACATGATAAAATTCCTAAATGAATGAAACTTAATACATAAACTCTTTTGAATTTGGTAGCATTGAATCGTAATTATTTAATAGAGAAAACATATAATAGTATTTTCATTGAAATTAAAAAATTATAATCATGATAAAATAATACAATAAATAATTAAATACACTATATAAAAAAATATGTATAATATACAACATATTTCAATGATTGAAGTTTTTAATGAAAAAACACATACCATAACTCTAGACTTCTACAAAATATCATTAACCTCATGTATAATAAAATTGATTTTCATAATATACTATTTAAGAAAATTTTTATTACATATTATATTTTATAGAAATTAATTGAAATAAATTATTTTAAAATATTGAGTTATTTATTTATTATTTTAATAATCATATGATAAATTTTTGATTGATTCACACATGGTTTATGATGATGATCTCAACACCCATAAATTTTCACAATGTTAATATTTAATAGATTATTTTTGATACTATAATAGAAATTTAGTAATTATTCATGAATTTTTTATATCCTTACAAGACATTTTTGGTCATGAATAATGAATACGATATCAATGATGCTCATATTTTAGGGAATTATCCAATATCAACAGATTACATTACAGGGATTTCGGATTTTAGTGTAATTTTTTTTGAATATTTTACAATAATATATTACAACTCGATATCATTTATCTTAATTAAATACATTTTTGAATTGTCCTTTTATATTTGAGATGAAAAATGAAACGTGTCATCAATTAACATAGTAGTCTACTCATACACACACGCGACAATTACATTTTTCAAGAGACAAATTAAAATAAAGGAAAATAATTATTTATCATTAAAGAATAAATAATATTTCATATGTATATATATATTGAATATTAATGCATAAAATTTATTTTTTAGAACCATCATAGTTATGTGGATCTGATTAATGAAGCATGTCATTCATCGGGAAAGTAGTACACATATATGCATGGTTAATATTTTCATTTTTAAAATGGATAATAGGGGAATAGATAAATGTTATAGAATAAATGTAATAAAATTTAAGTATGCCAATGATATTTTATTAATTATATTAACATGTTTATAATTAGTTTGGAGGATAATGGATGATAGAGATAAATAAAAAAGGCATAGTCATAAATAATACCCACATTCAGCGTTTGAGTCTTCTCATTAAAAAATTCTTTGAATTAGAGGAGATGAGGATATTTATTTAAAAATGTTTAAAAATGACTAATTTGATTATTATAAATGTATAATGTTATCAATTATGGATGATTATTAAATTAAAGTGTGGTTTTAGATTTTTGGAAGTGATATCCTATTATAGGTTTAAAAGAGTGACTTTTCCATGAAATTGAATTGTATATGAAGGGTATGGATAGAATAACATGAGAGTTAGTTGAGTTAGGTGAGGAATGTTTAGTGAGAAATATTCTTATGATCTTACAAAATAATAAATTTATTAAATAATATTAATGTTTCCATTAAACATTTTAAAAATTGACCCACAATATGTTACCTAATTTAACCCATTTTAACATTGATTAAAAATTAACCATGATTATTATCAATTTACTAAACAATATAAAATGACACCATTTAGAAAATTTCAATGTTATGAATATGAATTTATTCTTCATTTAATCTAATTAAATTTATAAATATAAAATTTAAATAAAAAAATATTATATTTATATATCATTTTTTGTATATAAATGACTTCTCATACGATAAGTGCTTTTATTTGTAATTGGTATCAACTTGTAATTAAAAAAATTATATATTTTTCATATTTATTGAAAAATAACATCAAGGAAATAATTTAAAAAATAAAAAATTAATTTCTTTAGGTAATAAATATATAAGGTTGATAAAAAAATTTATTTAATAATTATTGGTTTACAATGGAGACTAATATTTACTTTGGGAAATATTTTTATGTTAAAAATGACCATATCACTAAATGGTGATATTATTATTAAAAATATAAAATCCATTTTATTATTTCTTTTATTTATAATGTGGAAATAAATTTAATTCTAATATAATCGACTATAATGGAAAAAATAGTTTTATATAAAGAATGTATTTTAAAGGAAAATTGAGGATTTATTTAAATTCCATGCCAAGTGAAATTATTCAATTTAATGTTAAATTATTTTATATACATAGTATATTTTGAGTCAAAATAAATAAATATTGATCAATTGGTATCAAAATATATAATATATTGAAATATATAATTCGTTGAGGAAAAAATATTTTTTTCACTAAATAACATCGTTAATAATTATTTTTTATTTTAACTTATTTATAGGAAATTATATAATTTTTTTAAATAAAATTGGAATATAATATTTCATTAAATTTAGTAAATATATCAAACTATCCTATAATATAATAGTAATAAAATTAATAATCCAAAATGAACAAATAATGTTTTTTACTATGTAGTTGGGATTAAAAAAATTAGAATACTCACACACCCATGTAGAAGGTTAAGCCTCCTAAACCACCATAAGTAATTTCAAAAAATTAGTGGACCTATTTTATTATATTTTTAATTTCCATATGTCTTTATATCCCTAAAAGTCTTTTTATTTGTTAAAAAAAATATGCCATTACCATGTACTAAAACATTTTATCTTAGTAAAAGAAATCATGTTACGTTTTAGTTTGGATTGGTGTATAGAACAATAATTAAAATATTGGGTGTAGTTAATGAATAAATGTATACTAACATATTTGGGTGGGGTTAAATCTGATCATATATAATTTTTATCCTAAAATTTTTAATTATCCCTTTATAATGAAAAAATTAAGGGCATTCATAATAGGGACTTGACTCATGATAAAATTTATAATAAGATATCAATCACACAATAATATAAAATAACATAAACTAATCCCTTCCTTTCAAATTAACATATATAGAGATTCCCAAGAATTTTTTCTAAATATTATTCTTTATCTAACTATATATATTATGTGATTCTATAAATATAACATTCACAACATTATTTTCAGGATCCCATTTCCAACCAAATACAATACCCATAATGGATATGATAATATATTATTTGACATGAAATAAATTATTTAGTTAAAATTAAAACCCAACCTTAAGATGAATTACTTTATATAGAGTTGGATTCCACATATGATACATTTTTTTCAACAATGATATATTTGGGTAAACATGTAACTCCTTTAGATTTACCTAGATTATCCATGGTAATATTACTTAGTTCTATAACATAATTACATTCAAATGTAAATTAATTTGTTATTAATATCATCAGAATTAACCAAATCACATCCCCCTTGATTTTAAAATAAGGTGTGTAGTAAGGCCTATTTTCTATACACCAGTGTATGATTATATTTATATCCATACATCATTTTCTTGGTTGTAACTCCATGTTTAATTTGTTCTTGAGCCCATATCCTCTAGTATTTGTTCAGTCTGATATTTTATTTCTAGTAAACTACATAAAATCTACATTAAAAAATTCTATTATGTAATCTTATACATATACTTATTTATATGGGTTTGACTAATGTTATATATTATAAATCTCCATAAATAATTAAAATATTTTTTGAAAATAAATATACCCCACAACGATATAAAATATGTCACCATAAATCCACACTCCTATATCTATTACTAAAAAAATCATGTAAAAATTGATTTGATACCAAGTGAGAAAAATAAAGCTAAACATGAATATATTTCAAAATTTATGTTAAATTACAGATTAATAAGAATTTAAAATATTTATAAACATTCATATATAATCATACTACTCTATAACCATTTTTGACTTATCATAAGATATACTCCACTCTATAACCTAGGTAATAAATACATAAGAAAGGGGTGAGGTTAGTTTCCTAATACGAGTAGCCATAAGGGATAATAATTAATGAGCATAAATGAAAAGAGATAATAATGTGGGAATCAAATCATAGTTAATCTCCAATAATAAAAAATTATAATATAATACATTGAAAAACTAATTTGAGTAATAATAAATCATGGGATATGTGTCTATGAGTAACATAATACACGAGTCATCAAAATAGGAGATTGTTGCAAAACCTAATATTATAAATTAAACATAAGCACTAAAAATCATTTTTATTTTAAAGTATAACATCTAATAACTTCCCTATATTGTGAGAAGATTCCTATTATCTATTAGAATCAATATCTACGCCCATTTTTTTTTTCATTAGTCACATAGTTGATTGGGTTCACTTTCTTATGTCATGGATGTTAACTCAAGAGATATAAAATTGTAACCAATGAATTAGAGGGTTATATTAGACACCACCAACTAATTAATGATAATTTATAAAAATATCTTTTCACATGAAATCATTAAATAAGCATATAATTTTAATTAGATTGATTAAAAATGTGTTTTCTAACATTTCCAATAGTATCACATAAAATGAATTCCAGAATTAGAAAAGTTCACACACAAAAATCAATGACCGAGAGACAATATTTCATATGGGAATTTTGAGGTTAATTAATTAAACATTTCTAAAAAATTGATAGATATTTTATAGATAAAGAGGATAAATGTATCTAAAATAAAATAAAATTATAAAAGATGTTTAAAATTATTAAATACAGAACATCTGTGAGACTTTCAAATGTTTTTTTAGATATGTTGACCTAAATTTTTTTCAATTTTTTTTGAAATTAATATCAATATTAAATACATAAAAATAGAGTAAATAGTTTTTTGAGTGTATTTGGATTGATATTTAAAATATATGACCATGGTAGGAAAAACCTTTAATATTTTAAAATAAATATGTTGAAACCAACTTCCTAAAACGTAAAATAAAAATTATTTTTGAAAATATGAAATTAAAACTATGAAGATAATTAGTTATGATATATATTGTGATTGGAGAATATGAATGGAAAAAATATTTTGAACTAAATATCATGTATATAGTATAAAAAATGTCTTTAAATGTGATGAGAATTATTAATAACAATTTTATAATTTTTTGTGATAGAAACTTATCAAGGAAAAATATTAGATTAAAAATGTAATTATCTAAATAAATGAATATAATATTTCTTAAAATAAATAAATAAATTATAATAAAACAATTAAGAAGAAATTTTTTCATTATTAATGCACATAACTCACCAAATTCATGTTTTTTTAACAAAGCATCCCTTAAAAAATTTAATATTTTTCAATCGAAAAAAATTAATTGAGAAAAAAATTATTGATATTAGAATCCATTTCATTGAATGAGAATTATGATATATAGTATTATATTTTTAGTATATACATCATAAAATAAAAATTAACTAGTGACTAAGAAAAATGTCTTGAAAGAGGAAAATTGAGATGTGAAAAATGCATTCATATTTGGTAAAAAATTTATCAAAATAATTGGAAGTTATATTCATGATAATAATTTTAAATAAAAATAAACTAAAATTTATATTAATACAATCTAATGTAAAATTTATTACACAATTTAGAATAAAAAAATCTTTATAACATGATAAAATTTCTCAATAATAGAAAATTGAGATGGATACCCTTGCAAAATTGATAAATTTTGAATCATAACACCTTGAAAAATAAAACATGAAGTAAAAATATACAGACCATGAATATGATATATTCAGAATTAAATAATCCATATATTTATAATATAACCCATATAAATAGAAAAATGTGCATGATATGAAACATGTCTGAAAGAAGAGTGTTTTGAGATGAAAAACACTTATCTTATCCCTAAAATTACACAAAAGCAATTTAACCACATGTATAGGATGAATAAATTTGTTAATAACATATTTAATAATCATATTCATGTCAATTAAATTTTATTATAATTTTTTATAATTAAATATTATTTATTTATAATTTATTTTCATTATCGGATGATAATGAGTTTCACTTGTTTGCGTATGATTGGAAATGTCAATGAAAATCCACATATATTGATACCAAGTTTATAATTCATATAATTTTTATGATACTATAATATATTTTCATTATTTATATATAATTTTATAATTTTATATGATTAGATTGTAATAATGATTTGTGAAGAAGAAATCGATGTTGAGCATATTTTATGTAATTTATGGATATCAACGAATTAAATTATAATGATGATTTAATTTGGTGTAATCCTTTAAATATAATATTGCTGAAATATAATTATGATTAATATATATATATTTTTATTTAATAAATTTTTATAACCATAATTTAAAGGAGGTGATGAAAAATGAAGCACATCCCCACAAAGGTAGTAGTTTGGATGTATGAATGGTGACACTTTCATTTGACAACGTATGGAATGGAAAGAAGGTAAATAGTTGTTTGAAATTAAATAATTATAATGATTTCAATTAAATAAAATTAAGTCATTTAATTTATATAAATATATCCATAAATATTTTGTTTTGATGAAAAAACGTATCATCAATAGAGTCAGTAGTCTGTACGTATACTTGGGCATAATTTTCTTCTCAAATGAATAAGGGGGAATAAATAATGGTTATACCATAAAGATAATAACATATAAAAATATAAATTAGAGTTAGGAAATTATATGTATACATATATCTATGTGTGGGTGTGTGTATTTATTATTTTAACAGGATTGTAGGATAAGAATTATAATTATAATGAAACAATTACTAGGGGTGGATGATAGTCCGTTTGAGCATTTAAACCTTCCCTTGAAAGAAATATGGAAATTGGTGGACTTGGGAAAAATATTGTGAATAATATTAGAGAAATTTTTGATGGGATTATAATAGATGTAAAATTTAAGTATTTAAAGAGGAATTATAGGTTAAATAGTCGATTCATGTGTGTGGATGTGAGTTTTATTTATATGTAAAATGGATGAGATTTACTATTGAATTGAATGGTAGGTGAGTGGTAATGATGGAATCACATTATAGTTAAGTGATTTATTTTAAAAACATATGGTGAACTGTGGGAGTATTACATTAATCATAATGAATTTTTATATAATGATTATATTTCATTTAAACATAACAATAATTCAGCCACATTATATTACTTAACTTAACCCTTATTTCAAACGAAAAAAATTAACTGTAGTATTTATTTTTTTGACTGAACATATAATATGAACCCTCAAACCAAATTTTGTTGATTATATTATCAAATTAAAAATTATTAAAAATTCTATTTCAAAATAATTTAAAACTAACTTTTAATTGAAAACATAATATATATTGACACAACTATTGTTCATAAAAATGAATATTTATACATATTGTATTTTTATTCTAATTTACAATAAATTTATACTTAAATTAACATGAATTTGTTTTTTTAAATAAAATCATATTAAATTAATAAATTTTAATATTTGAATTTAATTTAATATTTTAAATGATAAATGATGTTTATAAAAGTAATCATTCTAAAAATAATTGTTTTAAAGTTGTAACTAATAATTATATTGGTTACTTATTTTTATATCAAAAATTATTATGGAATAATTTTAAAAACTATATATTCATTAGAAACATAAAAAACATTTTATTAGAGTTTTTGTTCTATATTTTTTAGAATTTTAATTTTAATATAAGCACACATATCTAATAATGATTTTTTCTTAAAAATTATTAGAAAGATGGTTAATTAATATTCCTTTACATGTGAAAATATTTAGATAAAATTAAATTATTATTTTATATATTATATTAATATATTCCACAATATTCAATAGTGATCAATTATTTTAAATATATATAAATGTAGATAAAGTATACTTATTTTATAAAATGTGGTTTTATCCCTAAAAAAATTTATTAAAAATTATTTATGATTGATTTCATATTTAATAACAATTACATAAATATTTACAATACATGGGTATTAAATTAATTCATTTAATTAACAAAAATATCAAATCATTGTTTTAGAAAATAACAATAATTATAATAATAAAATGTAACATGTAAATACATTCTATTAAAAAGGATAGAAGGTTTTATAAACCTAAAACAATTCAAACCCATAGGATCCCTAGTAGTTAATTAATCATCCATCCATAAAAGTAATCGATGGCATCCAATGTACTATTTTTTTTAAATTTCAATTATCTGATGTCCCTATAGATCTAAATTTCATTTTAATGTCCCAAAGGTCAGTGACCCATTATCTTTTATTGTTTTATTTTATCCCAAAAAATTATATGAGTTTATATTTAGCTTCTTGTACCATGTGAAACAAGATATTATAAATATTATTTAATTAAAGAAAAATATTTTCTAAAATCTCATGTCATTACATTTTCATACATAAGTATATCATTCCATCATAATATTAATTATCACTCACTAATGTAACCAAATATGGGTATCTATAATATGGATGTGACTCGGGAAAAATATCAAAAAAGATATCATCCCCATTTTCCAATATTAGGAAGGAAACATATATTTTCCTATAAAATTTGTATATATTGTGATTCTTAACCCATTATGTCAAATAAGTCTCCTTAGATGACTACAATCCTATAATGATTCTAGAAACATACATTTCATACATTTATTTTTTTGAACATATATCTATAAAAATACTATAATTATTCATACAGATCATGATACTTATGTAAATAATATCACATGGGAGATTAAAACAAGTTACACAGTCAAGAACTTTCTTCATGCTCTAGGTGACGATTAAGATAACACAAAACCAGTAATTATAGGTTATTATTCCATAGTGCATCTACGATAAAAAATATATCCAATTTTTTATATCAATTTAGGGATTTGGAATTTAGGAAATAACAAAAAATAATTTTATAAAAAATTGGGTTTTATCAAATAAAAATCCATAAAAATATGGGTTTAACTAATGTTCTATAGTCATAACCCCTTAAAATTACTAAAATAATCCCCAAAAATTACTAAAATCTTGATGGAAACAATTTGAGGTTCCCCAGAACTGCACTTCTAAATCTAGTTCTAAAAACGAATTCTTTAAAACGAGCTTTGTTACAAAGAGATATGAACCAAAATAAACATTAATATATTTAAAATTAACATTAAAACACGCAATAATCTCATACATTCTTAAGAAAAATTGTGTTTAGTGTACTTAGAGACTTCATACATAAAAAAAAATTTAAAATTATTATAAATATTCTCTCATAATCATACTCCTTTATTCACCCATATAAAACGCTGGTAAGTAATATTTCTCAAGATAACATTGGTAATGGAAACATAAGAAATGGGTTGGATCAGATTCTCAGAATTTGTATCCATAAGAGGTTAAAATCAATGATTATATGTAAACAGAGTTTATTTTTGTTGGTATGAGAGCATATTAAGGTTTCATTAATATAAAAATATTATATCATAAATAAATAAATTTGTACCGTAAATACTACATAAATCCTCAAGAATTAGATCATAAGATGAAAAAATAATCATATTAAAATGGGATCATTACAAAACATATTATTATGGACCAAACATAAACATAAAAAAACATTTCCTTTATTAATGCTCACTAAAAATAACCTCATAATACTGATTAAAGAGTACATCAATGGATTTTCATCACTTAAAAATTCTATAAATGTTGCGGTAATATTTCCATAGTGGAATGGGATCACTCACAAATACCTAACATTTCAACTCATGAGATATAAGTCTTTACCTATATCATTATAGAGCAATATGGGACCCAAAATATGGAGTTGTAATAAATGATACATTTTTTCATGATATATTAATCGTTTATTATATAATAATTATCCCATCGAATAAAATTAGGGTTTTTACAATTCTAAATATTATCACATAAATTGAATTCATTAATTAAAATGGTGTACACAGGAAATTAAATCACTGAAAAATATTATTTCATATGGTAATGTTGGGGGTTATTTCTGAAACAATACTCTAAAATATATTTAAATTATTATGTTAAATTTTAAAAATAGAAGAAAAAATATATTTTTTCATAAATCCCTGAAAATTTGATCAAAAAATAATGAGTCATGTCACTTTAAAAATTTTATATCAAGAAGATAACATGAAAATGATAAATACAGTTATTTGTAAATAAATATCAGTAATGAGGCCTTGATGAAATAAATAATGGATTTATGGGGGATATGTGGAGTGAAATATAAAACATACAATCATGGGAATCAACACTTTAAATTATTTAAAAACCCTCTACTAAAAACGACATAAAAAGATTAATAATTTTTTTTAAAAAAATAGTTAAAAATAATAATATCCAAAGGGGAAATAAATTTTCATATTCAGAAATAATAAATGAAAACATTTGAGAAAATAATTAAAATGAAATTGGAAGATTCATAATCATTATAAATGATGAAAATTAGTCATATTTATTATATACATTTTTGAGAGTGAAATGCATCAAGAATGATTATATAGATATAATTTAAATTTTGAAAATAGATAACAGGAATTGATCATATAATAAAACATTAGGGTATAATTATCTACTCATAGAAGGAATATGATGAAGATTAGATATTATTACTCAATAAAAGGGAGCGGAGTTGCCAAAAAACGTCCTTCTCTGATAATTTTTAAATAAAATATAACATTAATGATAAATAAATTGATAGTGATTTAAATAAAATTAATTTATGAATATTTATTATATAATTTTATACATGGGCAATATATACACTATAATAAATATAATAAATAGTAAATATGACATACATCTCAAATAAAGAATATTGAGATAAAAAACCCCTTAAAATTTCACAACAATTGAATGAAAATAATTTGAATAATGAATTTATAAAAGGATGTGTATATATGATGAAAAATAATAAAAAATAATTATATAATACAATGGGGAAATAATTACACCGTGTACAACTATAATAGGTGCATAACATCAAAACATACCTCAATGCACGAAAATTGTGATGGAAACCCTTACAATAGTTATAACATTTCAATCATATCCCTTTAAAAGATAAATCATGAAATATAATTATTATTAACATGAATATTGTTTAATAATTATAAATTTATCCACATACATGGTATATACACCATAAAATCCATATAATTTTCATAATATGAATCATGTCTCAATAAAATGAGTTTTAGATGAAAATACATCACATTAATACTCGAAATTCATGAAAGTGATTTGAACATTTATATAATTAACCTAACTATATTAATAAAAAAATATGAACATATTAAATTATATTTTATTTTATAATCTTTACATTGAATAATTTATTATGTATTTTTAGTTTGTTATCTGGTTTTTTCATCCTAGGATGTTATAGATTTTGATTACATCGCACATGATTTTTAATGCCATTATCAATCCTAATACATTATTAAAAATTTAATAATTAATATATTATCAAATATATTTGAATATAATTTCTACAATTATTTATAATGTTCTAATTTCAATCCATGGGAGTTTTATTCTAGATTCATGAGGTCGAAATCCTTGATTAACTTCATTCTAATAATTTTCCTATATCAATTGATTACGTGATAATGATTAGTAATTTTAATTCATCAATTTAGAATCATATTAATAACATATATTTTCATTAATATAATATATATTCATTAATTTTTTTAAAAACCATCCAGTTAAGACTTTTTTGAAAAATATATCACATTATCAATTGCAGTTGTAGTCTCCACATATACATATGTGCCTTTTTGTTTTTTATACTGATAGAAAGAAAAGAAAAAAATAATGATTTTAATTTAAATATTCCCTATATATCATATTTTTTTCATTTACTATAACCTTATAAAATTATTGGTATGGATGTGATGAAAACAAAACACATTGTTCATGGAGCTGGTAGTCCTTATGTATACACGATCATTATTCTAAATTTTTAATGGATTACAAATGAATAGATAATTGTTATATGATGAATATAATAAAATTTAATTATAAAAATTATATTAATATCATTATATTGATATGGATATAATTTTTTTTGATTTAGATGAATAATAAAGATAAAGAAGAAAATATTGTGGGTGGATAACAATCACATTTAGGATCTTTGTATTATCCTGATAGGATACTTGGACATGCAGAACATGGGAAAATTTATTATAAACAAGGGAGTGAAAACATGTAAAGAGATTCTATGAGAGGTAAAATGGATAGAGTTTCAAGTGGAATTCAAGGGATAACATTGAATTTAACATTGTAGACATGTTCTCCATTTATTAATGTAAAGGAGTGACTTTACCATAGAATTTAATTGTAGGTGAGGGGTAAATATTGAAACAATTATGACGTTAGTGACATAGGTGATGAATATTAGGTGATAAATTTGTGCATTAAATTGAATAATTGAAAAGTAATTCATGAATCAAAAATTGTCATGAAAACATAATAAAATTTAAGTCACACTATGTTACATCTTTTAACTATTATAAACCATGATTAAAAGTTGACAATATAAATAATTTTTTTAATAAAAATTGAATATGACCTATCATAAAAAATTACATTATAAATATGGATTTATTATCCAATTAATGAATTCAAATATTAACTACGAAAAAAATAAGTTTCAAATCAAAACATTAAATATAGTGAAAATGTATTTATAGAAATTTATATTTTTATAAGTTATTATTTTTATTATGATTTTAATTAAATTAAAAATTAAATGAGTGTTAAAAGTAATTTTTATATTTATAAACCAAACATTAATATCATAATTTAAAATATATCAATTTAATATGTTTAATTAAAATTTTGGATTGTTTATAAAACAATTTTTTGAAAAATAACTATATTACAATGGAAACTAATATTTACATTATTTCATTATTTTTATGAAAGAAATCAAATATAAAATGTTAAAAAATTTGGATATGATGTCTAAAATAGACAAATCATTTTATTATATTCAATTTTTAGAGTGGAGAATATTTTAATTTTAATATAATGGTGTGTAACACATAAAACAACTATTAAGATAAATATATTTTTTCGCATAATGATGATTTATATATATTACTTGCTCAGTGAAAATTTATAGATTAATGTTAATTATATATATATATATATTATTAATGTATTCTACATTATTCAATAGTGTTCAATTGGTTTTAAAATTTACAATATATGGGAAATATATAATTATTTGAGAACAATTATTTGAATTACAAAAAAATTGTTTATTCCTAATTATTTTAGATTGATTAATTTTTTAATAAAAATAATTTAAATTTTACAAATACATTTTTAAACAATATAATTTTAATTGATAATTACATCAAATTATTCTTAAAATAAGTTATAATAATAAATCACAGAACATAAATACATGATTATATATATATGTTTAAAATAAATAATTTAATTAAATGTCATCTCATTTGGCATCATATTATATTATCATTATTAATAAATTTTTATATTGTATTGTAATAATTTAACATAACAAAGTTATCATAGATATTTATTTCAGTGTGGCCTATGAAAAAATCTATTAAAAGAATATGTAATTAAAAAAATTATAGTAAAATCTTGAGGCATTAAGATGCAATTCTATATGAGAAATATGATATAGAGTTTAAATAGTGTTTATATTTTTATATAAATTAATGTTTTACGGGACTAGTTTTATAAAAGGATAAACATATTTATTTTTGTGTGTATGATTCGTTTAATGATGATATAATAGTAATTTAACTAATATATAAGTCTCAATATATCATTAATTTATATGGGATTCAACATGAATACAAGCATATATACTCATACATGATTTCTAAAAACTCAAAGCAATTATTTTGGATTTGTATCTCATTAGTCTGAGAAAAAAGTGCCAAATAAATAAAAATATATATCCTGCATGACTAATCTTCACCCAACAACTAGCATATAATAGAATTACCTATATTTTTTTGTCTATATGAAATTGAATTATACACATTCCTAAATTAAACTGTACATGGTCATCCCTAGTCACACATGTTTAACAATATTATGATTTTATTAAATATTATGATCTATCACAAACTAAAATAGTCATGCAACATACTACATTGCTAATACACATCACTTACTCCAACTTTATTTTTATCTTACTACTACTAATATACCCAAATAATATATAAAAAAATCTTCATTATAGGTTATGTTTTGTGAAGAAGAAACAATGATTTAATACCTACATTACTCAAGGTATCTCCATGAATCACACCTACCCTATGGTTATATCTATCTAGTGATCCACATAACAATATAACAGAATTAGTGGTAGTCCTAAAAAATATGTACATATCACAAGGATATAAATTTCAAGATATTAATATCTGAAACTTTGTTAAAATTGTTAATGGCTCCAGAATATTACACTAACTAGTTAATCAAGAAAACCATTAATAATTCATTATTGATTTTTTCATTTACCCAAATAAATATAAAAATTATATTTCCAATAACATATATGAATGTATATATTTTGGAACCATTTTTAAAATGTATTATGAGTTTATAAAACCACTATTTTCACCCCCAAGGAAGAGTATAAAACTATAGTAATTACAATACCCATCAAATACTTTAAAATCATAATTATATAATTTTTAAAATTATCAACCACAACTCTACACCTAGTAACTTGGATAATCACTATACACATGTTTTATATGATCAAGTACAAAATCATTAAAATGAATTGACCATCTAATCCTCATCGATAGGGGATTAAATAAAAAAAGAAATATTCTCATCTATAATTTTTTAATTCTCTTTGACTTGAACCCAACTACATGGTATGAGTCATGTCACTACCGAACCCCAGGTGAACCTACCAATACACTAAAGGAGTGTAATTACTAGGGAGGGTTTGGTAAAATAACATGGGGAAACTATACACTCTCTAAAATAACCATAAAATAACAAGTATAATTAAAGAAAATATGTAAATAAGAATATGATATCAATATATGAAATCTATAGTTAATGGATAATAATAATAAATTGAGTTTTCCATTGAAAATCAAAATTGAATGATTTAGTTCATATTGTAATAAATTTAAAATATATAACATGATGGTATGATCATATAAATGACATGTAAAATATAAAAAAATAGTATATCTCTAAAAAATACTAGAATAGTCATGGTACATTATCTATATTTTAATTTAGGTTGTCTACAATATTCACAAACACTGTTGATTTCCAATTACTTTCATTTCAAACCTAATTTTTTCATTCCCAAAGAGGCACATGTACAATGTGTGAGTACATAACAAAGTAAGACACTAGAAATGAGATATATTAAATGATATAAAAATATATATCAATTTACGTGGAATATAATATAAAAAAATTAACACACATAATAATTAATATAAAAAATCATCATTGACATACCAATAAACCACAATTATTTACACTTATAAGATATATATCTTTAAAATATTATATAATTATCTTATCCACTACATAATTGTTGGAATGAAGATTCCAAATATTTTATCACATGAGTTAAGTCAACAAAAGTAAATGGATCCCATAATTCTAAATCATATCAATTCCACATTCACATACCCAAATCTATTTATTTCTAATGATGTGAGAGGTTAGAAATATTCCTACACAAAAGATCATAATTTTTCTTGGATACTAGTTTGGCCTATGACAAACAAGTCAAAAGAGGATGTCATTAAGAAACCATAATATTACACTTCCATATAAGGCTTCATCGAGTTCCCTGTTTCTAACCAATTCAAATTGGGAGTAATGATGTGTCTTTCATTAAACTAATTAAAATTATAGTCCTCATGTTACTTTTTCTTGACACATCTAGAACATGATTTATCAGGTATCCAATATTAAACACATCTGAACCAACCCAACTAAATTTGGAATCATTTGGTGGATTGTATCCAACCCATAAAAACTACTATATAAGTACCCAAATTTATTATTTATATATAATTTTAGAAAAACACTACAAAACATAGAGAAGCATTCGTGATAATAGTTTGGTGAGATCAACCACCCCTAGAATATGTACACAAAATAATTAATGAAAAAAGTATTCATCAATCTATAAACTTTTTAATAGGAAAACTTTTATTGTAAAAGTTATTTATTTGGTTCATCATTATAAAATATAATGAAAAATAATCTTTAGAGTAATAAAAAGAATCATGGTACATCACTCAATGTGAATCTAGCCATTCGGTAGACCCACATTGACATTATTTTATAGGTACTTTAATACCATAACATAGAGTATAACACCCTGACATATGGACCAGAACGTATATAATTTGAATGTTTAAATTTGATCATAGGTGAGCCTCCTTATTTGCTAGAGGACATAGGCAATCTTCAAGGCCATAATCTATATAATGGGGAAACTATTCCCCCGAACCAGAGTGTAAAAAATTCTAGAAATAAAAAAACATCCACAATACATAATTATAGTTTTTTTATTTGATAGAACAATATACAATAAAATTTATTATATTTTAATATAAAACATTCAACTAATTTCCCTTTTGGTGGATTAGATATAAAATATGTAATTGAATTAATACATTATGAACCTACATCTAACATGGCCACACATACCCCATCATAATATATCCTAATGTTTGTTTATCCTGATCAACTGAACACCCTATTATCATCCAAAATGTAGAAAAATGCAATGTATTCAAAATAAGGTGGCAGTGTAGGGTGTGATTATATAACATAGTAGTGTGTCATTAAACACCACTAATATACACTAGTTTATTCTTCTGTATTCATGATGAATAGAAATATATAAAATAATAAATATATGTTATTCGTCAAGTGATAAACAGGCCACTATGACACTAAATGAGATACACATGTTCACTGGGTAATCATATACTAACCAGGCCACCAGGATAGTTAATCACACATTCTACATCACGAAAAAAATATCTAATCACTACCTCATTTTACAGTATTTGTGTCTAATTTATTACCCAAATAATAGAGGTATTGTATCTCACCAATCAAGGGATTATAACCAAATGTGTAATGTATGAACCCTTTTCAAAATCCTAGACTCACCCTCGGATTAAACTAAGTACATCCATCACCATCTTCATAAAGTAGTGGTTATCCAAATAATGGAAACTACATTATATACCACCGTATATTCTACAATTCTTGTCTCTCATCACTCACACTCAACTCGGTAAATTCACATTGTGATTCCACACCACATAAAAACCACCATCTCCCTTAGGATGGCGTAAAAACCTAAATCGTTCCTCATATTAGGGTGGCCCATAAATGCACAAGAAAGCCCACACCAACTCACTAAATGATCTAAATACGGATACACTCTCACTTATAGAAACTCCCAATATGGCATATGCCACACCTCCTCACCTAATTTAATCTAATACTTCATATAAAACTATGATGTCATCTCACTCATGGTGATCCATCCAATTTCATTTCAATCATAAAAGGGTTACAAATATGATCCATCTTTACAATGTTCATTACTAAACACATATATAAAATAACATAGGTCATGTACACTATTTTACAAGATCACCAACTTAACATAGGTTTTTAGTCACTCTAGACCTATCCCCTTTCTTTAAAAAAATCTCATCATTCATTCATGAAATGAAATTCCTCTTGAAATTATCATATCTCTTTCTAGAGTTTTCAACTAGGGTCATTTAGATGTGTCTCAGATTCTCCATACCTATATTCAATCATAATACAATAGTAACCTTATTTCTTTTATAACGTCTCTATTTGATATATCATATTTTTTAATCTACAAATTTATAATTTTATTTACTAAAATTAAGTTTTAATTTTATAATTCATTCATTATTAATATTTATTGGTAATTAATTTTTAAATATAACCTCTTTAAAATAAATAAAATTAAAATATTTAACTGTCCATGTGGTATGATTTTTACAAATGGAATTTAATTGTTTTGGGATAAAAAATGGTATCTAACACAAGTCACAATGATGAAACCAACTAAGCACATAAAAGAAAACACTAGAAATGGATATAACAATTAGATCTTAGATATAATGGGTAGTAGGAAGTGATTCCTAAGAACTCACATAATATTCTCCCACACATGTATGTCCAATGAAATAGATAACTAAAAACAAATCCACTAAAGTCATCCATTGATTCTGGAAAAGGAGTTTTATCTCACCTTCATATTTAAATTCCATTTTCAAGACTATAATTAAAATAAATAGAATTTGATGAAATCATATTGAGGATGAATACTTATTTAATATAAAAGATTCATGATTCGGACACTATAAAGTTCAAGTAGAAAATATGAATGAAATGGTCACAAAAACATCATTAGAAATGTATATGTTGTGGATATGGAGAGATAATGGTGTTAAAAACAATGTAAATGTATTTATAAGATATATTTTTGGTAGTGGTTTCACTTCTTCTATAGTATTTTCTATAATAATGTAAAAAATATCAAAATATGACTGGAAATATAAAATTCAATTGACAAAGATCACCTTGAACATAAATAAAGTAGTAAAAAAGTAAATTATGGTAAATTATGATTGTATAAAGATATATTTATGGTTGCCTATGGGTACTATATTACCACATAATGTTAAATAAAAATGATCTTTGCCATGAAGGTTGAATTCATTGAGACCACTCTCAATGATTTGAATCGATGGAATAAAATAATAGTTTTAATGAAATATTATTCTTCCTTCTCTATCAAACAGACCAGTGATTCATGTTTATGAATTGTAAGATAGTAATATTGAAAACATATGGTTGAAATTCATGTAAAAATTCATGCATGTTTATTTGATAAATTTTATAGTATAAGTTTCATTATGCCTTAGATGATTTTAGATTTGTTATGGTGTAATAGGAAAAAACTATAAATCTAAAAAACCCATAGTGGAAATATTTTAAGCCATGGTTGTGGGAATTTTTAAAAATCATTTTATCCATATGACAATATTGGATATATAATGAATTGGATGAAGGAATGGGTTCTATACATGGATAATGAACCCAATATCATATGATTATGACTTTTAATTTAAATGGATAATTATATATAACAATTATATAAGAAGATAATTAAATATAATAGATGTATTAAAGGAGGAAATATGATTATAAATAAGGTAATGTTAATGTAAATGAAAAAGTAATATCATTGATGAGGCTAAACCATATTTTTTTAGTCTACAATTATATATCTGACTGAGGTAGGGGTACCACCATGCCATTGTGATAGGGTTTTATAAATTTATGTCACCAACCCTATCATCAATTAATTGAGAGGGTGACATTGTTTTCTAACATTATATAAAATAAAGAAGATAATAATAGTGATATACTATGTTTTACAATTTTATTCAAGAATATATTGTGTATCACATATCTCTTCTCCAGTTTTATTTCATTTTTTATTAATGATCATTTTATGATAATAATAGAGTAATCTATAATGTTATTTCTTGGATTAAACCTTCAAATGGTCATTCAGTACGAATAAGTTCTATGTTATAATAATGTTTTACGTATATAATTCAATAACAAACGAAATTGTATCACCATTACAAAATGAAAGATAATGAGAGGGAGAGTGTTTATAATGAACAAGAGTTCACTTAAACCTATATCCAATGATAATATGAATAAATTATAAAGATTAATAATCACTAATAATTAAACCCTAATATCATTTTCTAAGTAATTGTTACAGATTTACATCTCCAAATCATTCTTCAAAATTTGTCTAAATAGTTTAGCAGTTTTCCATCATATTTGTTTTGGTATTAAAGTAATAAATTCATTTATTCGCCAACCTAGTCATCATGGTATCATCCTCGGACTCAACATAAATATAATAATTAGTAATTTATACATTAGTGGATAATCTTCAGAATTTTTATTCTTTGGTTAACTCATAAAGGTACTAACACCATCGACCAGTACCATTTGGTGGCACCATCTTCATGGGATAATTTATGCTTTAATTCCATCATTATGATAAATCGTTCATTTTCTTTTTTGTAGTTTTCATTTTATTTTAGTTTTAAATTATATTTTTGTATAACATTAATATTCTTGGAATCATGGATTTTATGTTTGTTATCTAATGTTTTCTGATAGATAAATACATCTTCTCCATACATTAGATATTTAATATAAAGTTAAGTAACTCAAAAAGAAACCTTAACAAAAATATAGTGGAACCACATCTAATTTTGGATGATTAAATACTCCATGACAAAAAATCTGATTTTTATGAAGAAATTATATAGATTTAAAGCATAGACATTGAATCTGTGTTAAGTTTCACAAACAATGTTTAATTTTTCCATATATAAAATAACCAAAATACTGAAGGATTGTTGGAGAAATAAGTAGAATAAAATAATCTAAAATTCAATGATCTATTTATTGAATTAAATTGGATCAATAAAATATTTTGGGAGAGACAGTAAGAATAAAAATAAGAAAAATATGTAGGGATTTTTGCTGATAATTATTTATATAGATTAATTAAAAATCAAGTATCTTTGCAAGATGAAGGGGAATAATAAGATATGTTAGCTACTGAAATTTAAACAATTTCATATCAATGTGTAAAATAATTTATGTGAATATTAGTATGATAGTATACCTACATAAATCTACACTAACTTTGTAGAATCCAAAAATAATTATCATAATAAAGATGAACAATGAGACAAAGAGGAAAGGGATAGTAAATTTGTGAAATCATTGAATAATTTGACACAAAAATAAATTAATAGGTAGATTAAATGGATAAAATATGGAGATTACAAGAGATACATTTACAATATTTGTAGTTGAAACCAATTTATTTATCTCCATAATTTTATTTCAAGAAATTTTAAAAGAATTAAGGGAGTCGAGAAGATCAAGATAGGTAACATAGCCAAAATTGGGAAAATATGAGTCGGTTATCTCTATATGATATTCCTATAATTGTTCCATTGATTTTATGTTGAACATAGTGACATTAATTTGTCATATTTTTTGGAGGGAAACTGTGTATATTTATTTCATTCATTGGAATTAATTTCTTGGACTTACATTAGGAATATATTTGGATAGTTTCATTTCCCTTATTTATTTTTAAGAATTGTTGCACATTTATAATTTAAATTAATGTATTTTCATATATTAAAATATGATAAAAAAGGAACCGGGAAATAATAATGAAGATAAGGGACTACTCATTATTGGACAAAGGGGGGTATGATTTAATTTCATTATTTTTTACACTCTTATATTTTCAAATATATAATTGTGTTTCTCGAATAAAAGAATGAACATTACATATATTTATTCTATTCTTTTTAATCTTTGATATACATGTAAGTTGGAATAATTATGATTCCATATTTTAGATTTAAATGGTAAATCAATTGAATAAGTGACATTGTGGATTAAATGTTAGAGATATCCAAAAAAGAGTTAATTTAATATACCATGATTTCATTGTGTAAAGTTGATTAATTTATATTCAATTTCACTTCCAATTTTCATGATTATAATTTTGGATTTTCATGCCAATTGTTTTTTTATTTTTATGTATGCCATGGAGGATTTTGAAAATCATATGGTCCTATTTCCAATTATATTATAATCCAATTTATATCTTCTTTTCTAAAATATTTAATTAATATTATAGAATATCACTTACATGGACTTGGATTAGTATCCTTTCAGATATATAAACTGACCAATTCTTAATAAATATGATTAAAAAAATAATTTGTGATATCGTTATCCTTGATTCCATAAATTACATTGAATCATGTATAGTATAAAGATGTCATGAATGAATATTGTTAATTAATATACACATTAGAAGCCTATCATATAATTTTTAAAAAAATTATTGTTTTTTTATGATAACAAATTGAATAAGTGTTTTGGGAAAGTGATTATTGTGAAAATTGATATGCTTTATTGTAAAGATAATTTGTTATGTTAATTCCTTTGGAATTTTTGGATGGTTCATGTGTTTACATTTTATTTTATTCTATTTTCAATATTCTTAAAAATATATAAAATTAATTACAAAATATGGAAAAAGGGTTTTGTCTTGAAAGGGTTAAAAAATCAGCACTTTGTATCCATGATCATGATCATTTGGGGCTAGGTAATTCATGTGAGACAAGGCATAACTAAAAAATATAAAAAAACTAAAAAATAGTTTGAAAAATTGAATATGGTTAATAATTCTATTTTTTATTGATTCATGACCTTTATATTGAGTTTTGTAGAAATTTTTGATATCAATTGAGAGGGGGAATTTTCATTGACCATAATTTTTTATATAATGAAATCAGATTTTGTGATAATACCCATTTTATATCATTGAATTATCTTTAGATTGTTTCATATTAAACCTTATTAATTATATTTATATGATCCTTAATTATTATTCCCTTTTAATATTTATTGTATTTTCATTTATTATGCCTATATTTGATATCTAAAGCAAGAATATTATTGTGGTGTGTGTATTAAAGGTATTATATAAACTATAGAAATATTTAACCTTTAGTGATGAGAGAAAAAAAGGATAGTTAAATAATAATTGTCATTATTCGGTAATAATAAATTTTTAAGCATGAATAAACGTTGTGATAAGTCCAGTCAATTTTAAATGGGTAGTGTAAAATACATAATTGATTGTTTTCTTTGAATAATGAAGAATTGAAGAAATATTTATATTTGGTGATTAAAATTTTTTCCTATTGATTATTTTTAAATTTTTTCCCTTGATATTTAAATAATTGTATCATACCTTTCCATTATAGGTTATGTTCATGTTATATTCTAGAGATATATCATTATTTTAACTATGGGAGTATCTCATGGATTTATATAATGCATAAATTTTTAAAAAAAATAAAAACTTATATCATTAATTACTCTATAATATCTACATTATAATTCATTTATTCATTATATTTATGAGTGATTAATGATATAAGTTATTTTTTTGAATAAAAACAAAATAATATATATCATTCATCTATTGGGAAAATTTTTACATAAACAATTTAATTATTTTATAATGACAAATGGGGCCCGAAAATTGGAAACCAACGAGAAACCAATGAATAAAAAATGATAATTCATGTAATATAAAATTCACAGGTCTATCAACAATTACATATTTATGAGTTTATGTTTCTTTTTATATCACATTTAGGGTGAAAATTGATGTTATAGAGTAGGAACCAATAATCATTTAAGAATATTCTAATGAATATATGCCACCAAATAATATATAAAAAAGAAAATATCTTTTTGATTAACTAATACAATTCATATAAACAAAAATACATTATTATTCATTTATCAAAGTGTTGTTTTATGGAGATCAACTTCATTGTCTGACTCATATAAAATACATCACCCACTAACCCTTGCCACTCACCAATTCCTAGAAAATCCAAAATAGAGCCACCAGATCCATCATTAATGGTGTAAAAAGATCTCAATATCACCTATAGGTTTCACATTTAATAATTAAATAAAAATGAAACACTATTGAAAGTATACATGAACCTATTTGGAAGAAATTATCACCATTGAAAAAAGATATAAATTAGTCCATCCACTTAAATAAACGATTTCAATGTGGGATGAAACAATCTCCAAAACAATGTGGGAAATGTATATTTTTTTGACAATTTACATAGAGGTGTAAATAGATATGGAAAACACTTTTCAACCTATATTGTCAATCATTGTTTTTCTACTACATCAAGATATTCACTAATAATGAAAACTACTATAAAAATGATGATAAAATGGAAAACAATTGTCTAAATTCTTACAAGATGTGAATCAATTATTTAAAATGATTTATAAGTAAATAGTAAGACCACATTTGTTTGTATTGTATTTTTATTAAGTGTATTGGATTTCTATGTTATGGTAAATGTAAACATACACATCCATGAAGGGTTAAATTATTAATATTATTCCATAAGATATCATGTAGTGGATCATAGATGGAATTTGAAAGCAAAGAACCATGAATTTTAGCATATAGTTCATGGATTCATGAATATGAAGGTAAATATTACATTATAGAAAAAAATAATTAAAATCTAAAAAGATATTATGCATTATTTTTAAAAATATTATGAGGGATGGTGGTTTCTCTGGCCTATAAATGTTCATCTATTATATAGAAAAAAGTTTAGAGAATATAATATGTTAACACATCTACAATAGAAACCGCAAATAATGATATTAAAGGAATATTTCAAAATAATATTATCAGAAAAACAATATGGGATAAAAATTTTGGGAAATGGATGAAGGGTTTCAACACATAGATGATGAATAAAATATCTAAGGAGAATTTGTATCAATTTAATTAGAAAAAATATAGAGGAAATAGAGGATTATATTTTTTAAAATAATGGATATATGAATGGTGGATATATCCCCATAAATAGAAGTATCATACTATGTTTAAAAAGGCATATCTCAAGGGGTAATTAATTGGACTTACTAGACTTAACCCACACATCGGATTTAGGTTGAGCAGTTGTGGATCCAATTATATTTGTTTAATTGATTTTATTTTTCATAAACCCACATGTTTAACATAATAGTGAGACTAGTATTATTACATACTATATTGGTAGGGGAATTTTAATAGCGAAATATAGAGTTTTTTATTTTATTAAAATCAGGATATTTCGTTCCATTTCCCATAACCCTATTTTTTTTATTTTAATGCATGTTAATTATATTATAATAAGTAAATTATCATTTAATGTTATATCTATAATTAATCATCCACTAAGGTTATTAGATATGTGTTGGTTCAGTGTTTAAATAATAGTTTAATTTACATCATTCAATATCAAAAAAGATGTATTTAACCATTATTGAAACAATTCTTATGAGAAAGACAGTGTTATCTAATACTAATGGATTGATAAGATATAATTTTTATGAAATAATAATAAAATTAAAATGAATCATGATCCCAAATTTTAAAATATCTATATAATATTCCTTTTTATTTTTTTATTTACATCCATCACTCATTCTATAAAATTAATCTAGATAGTTCAATAACATTTTATAACATTTGTTTAAAAATTAAATTATTAAATTTAATTATTCTCAATCCAAGTCCTCATGGGACCATCTTCAGACTCACCATACCTATACTACATACTGGTTTAATGTTTAATGGTTATAATTGTTAATTTTTTTATATTGGTATAAGAATAAAAGTAATGACTCTATCAAATCCTACCAATATAGGATCTACATGATCCAAACCTCAAAATGATGGTATAATTTTTCCAAAGAGACCATTCAGGTTCCATCTCATATATCTCTTGGAATATTTCATATATCATTAGTATACATAACTCGATACCTTCTAAAGGGCACACATTTACCTAACTGGTAACCTATCCCATTAGAATCATATTCCCTGAGAGATATTATCCTTTTATATGATAAAAGCACCTATTAAAAGAATAATAGGACCAATTCCATCATATATAATTATATAGGGGGATATTAATCCCAAACTACTCAACTCACACCCATTTTACAATACTGTAATTCACACCCATTCCAAAAAATAAATTTTTTATAGGATATAACTCCAATTAATCTAAATATAACCCCTCCCTAAACTCATTTGTCACCTCAAACAGGCTCTTCCATTCTTAATCCATGCTCATGGGACAACAGTAGATTTCATAAGACATCATCGCATCCAAATAATTAATTATTTCAATATCTACGTAATTATCCAAATTTTATCTCATGAAATATAACTGATAAAAGATTCATTATAAATTTCCACATCCCCAACACAATATGGGACCTCATGTATTCATAAATTTAGATCATCACCTATAAACCATACAAAAAATATCCACCATCCACACCCAAATACACTAGGGACTATTGGAATCAATGCCAACCTGTAACCTTAAATTGAATATAATCAAAAGGAACAATATCAAAATGGTTAATGGATAAATTAGTGGAGGAAGTCACCTTAAATTACCATGTGATACTCTATAATTTTACTTTATTTGAAAAGGATTTACTATGGGATGAGAGGGGGATGGAGCTAGATAGAATGGACATCCCAATAATGCACCATGACCTCTAAATAAAGTGGGGTTGAACCTAAGATAATGAGTTTTTCCAATAGAAAAAATTAGTATATGAACCCTTGTAGATTGGACATATGGACCACATGACAAGCCCCCCTTCTTAGCTTATGGAGAAAATAGTGAGAACAAATCCATGTTATATTCACCTTGAAGAGGAATAATGACCTTAATTCCAAAGTAACATATATGAAATTTACCTTCCAATATGAAATATATTATACTTTAACAATGTCTATACAATTGTGTGTCCCCTAGGATATGGTGTAACCCAAACCTATAAGAACGAATAAGAAACCTAACTCTAAGGGATCCTCCATGGATGTGGTGTATTCCTTCACCTACAAAAACCACAAATGAGTGACCCTTTACAAGTGATCCATGGCTTACCTAGCTACATGACACCATGTCATGACACCAATTGTTACAAAACAGTTCCATGATTGTAGCTAATTGTTTTTCTAAAAGTATGCCAAAACCCAATTCCAGAATTCTACTATGTAGTTGATGAACCAATGAGGTGTTGTTTCACATCCATAAAAATCTCCTTGAGGTGCTATAAAATTTAGAATCGGAATTTGAGACACAATTCCTGAAATGTCTCCTTCAATGAGATCAAAAATTCAAATTAAAACAAGAATTTGAAACCCATAACAAAAGGGGTTGTTTCAAACCCTTAAACATTACTATTATCATATTTTAGAATCCTCAAAATGGATCCATCCATCAATTCCATACTATAAAAGTATTAAATTCCCTACCTTCTCATACTAGTCCGTCTCTGAATTCCCAACCCACTTATTCTATATATTGTGATAAACTAAAATGATATTAACTAAATGCCGAGCTACCTACTCACCACAACTTCATGCATCAAGATAGATCTCATCCATAACTGTGTATCTTGAGAAACCCTAAGAATAACCCCATAATTCATCTCAATGCTTATGGTTCTTCCCACCACCGGGATCCACTAAAAAGATGATTATTTTTAACTATCATTATCACCACAACAAGAATTTCCTTTTAAAACGATCTTCTAGTAATCCAGTGACATGATCATTGAGTTTTAAACCTCAATTCATCTGATTCCGTGTGAAATCATCAATAACCTAACCATTATCTTTTTTAAACTAAAATGTTTTTCCACACTCATTGAAGCATCATCATGCCTCCACACCCAACCACTGTGAAGAAAAAATAGGAGGCATAAAAAATAAACCAAGTGATGACACCAATGTTTGTTCAAAAATCCTAATGAAAATATTTGACTAGATCCCAAACCACCATACCAATATTCATGCCCTAACCTCGATCACAAAAGGATGTTTGATCCATCACACTATAAAATTTCATTGAATCTATCTTGAGTCAATAACAAACACACTAACATTATTTTACTACACATATGAATTTAAAATATTGTATTTATCATGGAACTAGATAACATTAGATCCTAACACACATAAATATACCAATTATGCATAAAATATATATGTATATGTATCCTTACACAAATGAATTGTCCTAGAAATGGGTTACTCAACCCTAACCGAGTGGATTCTTGCCACCCTAGAAATATCCTCACCACCTCTCTGCCATACCAAAACCCAATAACCTTACCCCATGTTACATCTATTATCATAAAAGATGATTGGAAATGACCATATCAATAATACCTAATAGGTATCCAAAAAATGGATACTTAGTTTTCCCATATAACTAAAAATGTGATCAATGACATCATAACAACACTCATCAATGAGGTTCTCACCATAAATAATACAATTGTTTATAACAAACCATATGGATTTACATAATTCATTCCTTCATAACCAAACAAAATTAGTCGCAAACTGAACATAGGACCACCTCCTAGGAAACACTCACTCATCATAAAAATGTCTATAAATCCATTGAAATTATGTCAAAGACCACCCATCTCAATCATTACAAAGTACTCTAATCCATATTTAAGGTCACCTCTGACCATTGAAGCACATTTCCCAGCCTCACTTAAAACTAAGAACCCATAATCCCATGACTGCCTCAAAAATCTTACATTTCATCAAACCCCAAGAAATTTCTCACAAATATATAACTCATACAAGAAAAAAATATAATCTTCACACAAGTTCCCTCCCACACTAGGGATTTTCTCAAAATTGTGTACCACTTCTAACAGTCCTCCAATAGGGAACCGATACACCATAAACCCTCCTATAGGAACTCTCCCACAAAACTACACGTTCACACCCAATTTCAATAGGTTCTTGATTTTACACCACTCGATTATATAACATGACTCACTCACGCATCATTCAAATAACACCAAACCAAGGATCATGCTCCTAACTTACACCCCGAGATTTTCGTGATAGTAAATACACCCTTTAAATTCAAATAATTGATTCTTATTTCAAATTATATTATGGAATTTATTTATTCAACACCCTACCCTATGATCACCTACCACTATAGTGTCTTTCTAGAACTAGGATAATTCCACCACACTATAACCATATTAGATCCACTGGCCTAGTACCACCTTAATATATTCAAATTCAACAAGACAAAACATATCACTTATACATCACTCTCACCTGACTTTGTTAATAATTTCCATGAATAAATCTACCCTATAACCACTAATAATTCATATGTCATTCCCAACACCTAAGGATATCCACATTCAAACAGATGTACCCAGGTTGTGTAGTTTTAATACCTATAAGATACTAAATTTGAAACCAAAATATAGGTTGATGTTGACACAATATATAACACAAAAACAATATGAATCAAACATTAGTAATACTCTTCCATTATATAATCACCCATGTTAGAAATAAATCATAAAAACCAAATCATGTGTTACCAATAAGTCCCTTAAGGTATTAAATAATTTTCCCTAGTGAACACGTTTTTTAGATCCACATGAAATTTCATTAAATATAACATATGTAGTCTAATTGTATATAGTTACACCTACATTTTTTGTGGAAAACTATAATATATGTTATTACGAACACTATAAATGGATAAGAATCTTATCAATAAAACCCAGTCATATAGAATCACACATATATCATATGTTTCCTACATTCCAAATATGATACTTATATGAAACATTTTTCTTCTACATTTCAAGTGATGAAAACAATAGAAATGATATCAAATACACACATCATTCTTACATAAACATCCACACAATAACATCAAATTCCAAATAAAAACAATACCATCACCCTAGTAACCATAAAATCCCATCAAAAAATGTGTTCCTAGTGCACAATTATGAGGTCCATTACAATCTCTAAAATAATCAAAACCATTTTTCATCAATAAACCCACATAATAAAATATAAAAAAATTACCTCATAATAATTTATAATATTTCTGCTCAAGGGCCACTCAATAGTACCAAAGATGGGGTGCTATGTGACCTCATGTTCACTACCTCATTATCTAGATATTTTAGACTATAGATGATGGTGTAATACATACAATGGGGAGACTATGCCCGCAAAATATGAGTGAAACAAAAAAATTGAAATGACCAATCATTAGAAATAAAAAATTGGAGTATAAGTCATCAAAAAAAGACATATAAAATTAAAAATATTGTGTATAGATACAAAAAAACAAAACATAATGACAACATATATAATCATAGATAAAAAAATAAAATAAATAAAATTCATAAAGGCTATACTTAAATCCCCATGCCCCTTCAATCCAGTCTCTAATAAAACAAAAGTTCTCTCAATCCTGATCAAATTCACATCATAATATCAACAAAAATATATATAATGTTTTCATGTGAACTAATGTTCATATTTATGAAATTATAATATAACATATAAGTGTATCACCAATAATAATTAATATATTTTTTCATACGTGTGTGTATGCTTGATGGAGTTACTTAAAAAATTAAATAATATCTTTTATTCACTGGGTGTTAACCAAGATACCATGATAATTGATAAAAGATACATGACCATCTTGTCATAATATTCTAACTGGGACACCAAAACAACTAACCATACATTCTTACGCACCATTCCAAAAACTATAAATCACCTCATAACACCATGTTCACATCCCGACCAATTACCAATGACTCATGGAAGTGTGTAACCAAGAAATATTAATGTATTCCATCACATAAATGTACATGAATGAATAATTTTTTTAAATAAAAAATATAACTGAGTCATATATTCTAACTAGGACACCAGACACTCAATTAGATATAAATCACATAAGGTTGCCATGTTATAAATAATCCACCATGATTCTCAGACATACCTAATTTAGTGTTATGCCAAAATATATTCATTTTCTCATGCCACTAAACCTATATCCCATCCCATATTAAATGATATTATTTATGGTATATCACTATTCTTGGACTACTACACAATGTTATTGGGTATGGTCCCTTATCCAATCCTTGGGATTTATTTTCATTCATGATGATATTTCCTAGAAATCCCCACTCATGGTTGGGGCTTTCATATATAAACCCCTTCTGTATACCATATGTTCATGTTTACCATCCATATCCCACTTAACATCATTATGGGAACATGTCTTCTCATGTTGGGTGTTTGGACATCAAATCAACCTCCCTCTAACATTAGATGAGGTCATTACCTGTAAAATCTACCATAGTGGGTTTAATGTGCACTGGTTTACAATTACCCTCTCATATTGGGTAGTCCCTTCAAACACCTAGATGCATAAGGCATGTACATGTTGTTCTAGAGAAAATAATTATCAAATAATATTATCTTATACCTCATATAAATCATGTATCCCATCTCACTTAAGAAATTCTTAATAGTTATATCACTACCATAGAGGGGAAATTTATTCGGACCCTTCAGCATGCATTCAATCACTAAAAAATGTACATGTAAACAAATAATAAATGAAAAATATCTCAAAAACTCACCAACTCACCATATGTTTCAAGACACTTGGGACTTGTCCCCTTGACATAAACACACCCCATCATCCATTCATGATATGATAATCCTCTCGACATTCTCTCCACACATACCAGGGGAATCATGTAGGTCCATTCAGAAACATCTTTTCTCATAAAATCCTACACCCACTTTTCATTATATAGTTTTCTTGAACCCTTTAATCATTAATTTACCAATACATCAAATGACCAGTTTAAGTTTCCTGAAAACTACTACATTATTCTCATCTCACATCACACTAAGAAGATATCCCAAACTATCACTAATAGTAAACTCTCTCTTGGACACCAGGACTTGTACGCAAGGACTCAAATTTCAAAATAATCATACAAGGATTCTATTTCACTCTCAAGGGTGAGTCACTCAATAATATTGAGATGTACAATAATCAGCCTCATTTCCACCATTCCTAAGCCTCTCCTTCTGACCTACTAGACCTAATAACCTAATCGAGGTTATCCAATATCATAACATGTACCCTGAGACCGAACCAATGCATCATTTCAACGTAAAAAATATACAATCTCCTTGAAAAAATATTCATTTGGATATCATAATATATTTTATTCCTAAAATGAAATTATCACAATCATATTAAGAAATACATTATCATATATCATTCTATAGTGAACTATCAATCCTAAAAATCTCTTCCTAAACTCATAAAATTATGATGGAATGCACATACATGAATCAAAAAATATAATTTTTGTATCATATGTTCATCATACATTGATACATAAGTTTATACATTTGTATATTCATAATCCATTGAGTTGAACAACTTTTTTATATCATCCTAGCTTGTATCTGCACCTCATATGTTATACCTCATAAAAATATAAATAAATCATTTTGACATTTTATATTTAATGATCTAAATCAATTCTATATGTAACAAACCATAATATAACTCTCTATGAATTATTGTGTCCCTAAAATCATGGTGAACCACATTTGAGGAACCATAAGAGACATCCTCTAGACACTATACATGAAAACCACATCATGCTTACCAAATTCCACAATGATTGGGTAGAATTATAGAAAAACAGAGAAACCAGAATGACATTGAATTGAAAGGTTTCTCCTTGAAAGAATGTAAACATGAATAAATATAATTTTTAACTACAATTCATTGTTTAAACACTAATAAATTAGCACTTTCTGAGGGGGTGGGGAAGGAAGTAATATATAGTAGGGAGATATTTAAAATTTTTGAACTCTTCATGCATCTATAACTATGAAAAATTATATAGGACAATAGAATTATGTATCTTACCTTATTAAGAATGATAGGAAGAGAACACGTGTATTGAATATATAGGGATCATAATGCAAGGCACCCATTATAACCTCTTTCTATGACATGGTGTGGGGTAATAGGATAAAACCCAACCTGAGGGGGTGGGGATAGTTCAAAACAACATCTCGAGTACCATATATGGGTTTTACCTTCTTAAGAATTTTGTGGTCTACTACAACAAGGTCCTCTATGCCTCCTAGAACTTGGGTAATAGAGTAACCCACTAGAATGAGTTTCAAGGAAACAATAACTCATCGGTTCTCTCAAAATTCTATCCCCAAGGTTGCGGTGTGGTCCTTCCCCCCACATATTCACCAAATAATATCCCTTTACTATTATTACATGATCTCCTCATCTATGGGTCATAAATCTGAACCACCCATTATTTCATTGTGGTTCCCTACATGTAGTTGAACATCTATTTGTATCCCCACCCCACGACCCCACTCCTCAATTAACATAAGCTTCCAAAAAAATCCAGGACTAATTCCATATCCAAAATCATATCATCATGGAATTACAACACTCAAAATATGGGTTTGAGTCCCAATTTATGAACCATATTCTACTATATGACCAAAAATTAAAATTACCTCAATAATTCATAACCCTTAATAAATTTAGTCATTACATAGACATTTTACATCCTCAAATAAAATCATAAAATCAGATGGATGTCTAATAAATGATATAGACCACTAATACACAACAAAATAATTAAAAATAATAACCTTATGATATTGACCTATCATATGGTATACATATTGATGCCATTTCACATGAAATACAATCCATATAATAAAATTGAACCCCCCCATTATCTCTACTCATAATAATGTTTATCATATAAGTAAGAAAATTAGGTTGTACATAATCATTAATGATCCTTTTTAACCATTATATGTTCTCCCTTAGAGTATAAACATTAAAAACATCATTACTGAAAAACATACAACATGAAGAACCTCGCCCAAGGATGTGTGAGGCCATATAAGGGCACATTATAGTATACTAGTCAACATAAGTAATCCATCACCCCAATTAATGCTATGCTACATTAAGGAACATTTCATAACCAATATCATTTCATATTTAGGTATTACCAATGTTGGTAGAATAACTATTTTCATCACACTAGAAATTTAAATGATATATGAATCCTAATTGTAATTTAGACACTAATTATTAGTTCCTTGTTTTACTCTGGAAAACACACTATGTTTGAAATTAGAACTAAATTAAACTAAAATTATTTAAAATCACATGCATTATTTCCATTATAGTTTTAACAAAGACCATTAACATTCTAGAAAACATTAAATCCCTATAAACCTAAAATTTCAATTCCTCATGTCTATTTACCCAATCTCACAAATTATATAATTACATAATATGTATATAAATTTTTCAGAATTATATGGGATTCCAAACACATATTAATAATTTTTAACATCTATATAATCCCTATTTTAATAATCCCTAAACACCAATAATAAAAAATTAATCCCCCATGTATTAATTTAATTTTGGTGGGTGAATTATAAATAATGAGAAACAATAATAATAAAAGGATATGTGAACCAAGATGTACCACTAGAGGAGAATTTCTATAAAAACCTTGAATCTAACTAGTATTACTACAGTTTAATAATGGATATATAGGAGGAATATGATAGTTTTATATTGGATGAATAGATATATAATGAGGGATGTAGGGAGTTTTTTTTTTGATTTAAAACATATATATGACAAAAAATTCACATTTTATGGGGATCAGGATCATAGTAGAAACCATCAAAAACAAAACGAATGCTCACTAACTCCTTAGTGGGTAACCGATATCTACACCATCAATACATGACACTCTACTGGGTACTCGATACACCTCAAACAATTACATAGACGTTCCTTGCAGCCATTCAAAAAAATAATCCATCTATCATTAATAAAAAATATGAAAAATTCTATATTTATATATTTTTTAAAATCCTAAACCATCCAAAATTTTAAATACCACATATGGATCTTAAAACATATAATTCCAAAAAATATTTATTCATTAAAATAATCATTTAATGAGAATGTTTTTGTGATATCATGTCGACTTAACTATTTTAATTTTGATTTGTTAATATTTTATATTTATATATGTTTTGTATTACATATTTAAAAATTTATTTTTTAATTTTTTATGATATGGTTTTTGGATTTAGTGATGGGTCTCATATGTTATGAATTATTTTGAAGTTATACTTTTAACATGTAATTATTTTTATCGTTATCTGGAATAATTGAATTAAATTATTTATATAATGAAAATTCTTCCCACATGAAATACAAGTTTACCTCACCGCTTGTAAAAATTAAATATTGATTTTGGAGTATATGTTTGAGGACTATAGTTATATGACTCAAGGATTATGTATTATTTATTGGGTTATTAAAAAACATTCACATTTTTATTCTTGTGATGACATTATTATAAATATAAAATATTTATAAAATAATCATAACAATATATATTGTCAAACTGTATTTTTATGAATGATCTTTCTGAGAGGTTGTAGTTATGTTTTTCTTCCAATCTAATAAATAATAAGAATATTTTTCATGGTGAGTATCATGTATTACATAAATATCAGATAAGGAAATTTGGTTATTAAATTATGAAAACCTTGATGACCCCATAAAATATATATATTAGTGGTATATAATTTACTATTTAGTTTCCATTGATTATTATTGATATTGATTCTCTATAAATACAAATTTATATAGAGAATAATGGAAATTTTATCATATTTTAAATTGGGGTAGTGAAGTGAAAAAAAGTAACCATATTTATCTGATTTTGCAACTAAAATAAATTTATATATGTAAAATATTCTATTACTGTAGCTCAAAAATATGTAACCCAATAATCACAATTGGAAGATAGTCACCCCACATGTGTTAGCCAAGATAATTCATTGATACCATGCACTGACATGACCGAACCATTTGGATAATCATGGTATTGATGAGAAATATCTTTGGAATGAATCTAAAACCTTGATTTTTTAAGGGTTTCTAATCTATAAATATATCATGTAATTCATATATAGTCACTTGTTTATTATAATTAAATTTATGCATCCAGTTAATATTAAAAAATAATTAATATAGTAAACACACATTACTATGTAACTCATATAAATTTTTTTGTTATGTATCCATAATGATGGATTTAATAATTGTACTCAAATGATTATGTGATCCGATATTATGAAAGTAGTACGTGAATCCTCTTCCATGCATGTTATTAAAATAATAAAAACCTAAAATCATACTCAAAAGAATATGTGGTTTGAGAAATTACCAATATTATATTTTTTAGATAAGTCATATGATACTAAATTAGTGATAAGTAATACCTAAGTACTCATTATCTATAGATAAATACTTTTTTTTCAAAAATTTAGTAATGATTTTATATAAATATATATAATAAAAAAATCATCCTTATTATAGAAATGAAATTTACCAAAGATAATTTATCTTACTTAAATAATAAAAAATAATTTGAATTAAAATCCATTAATATGTGGTACTAAGTTTTTCAAACTCCACATTTTAGTTAAATCATATAAATATTCACATATAAAATGTTCACATATGCAAAAATATTGAAATTTAATAAATGAATATAACATAAATTAAGCTTGAAACTTATGAAAAGTGTCTAATATAAAACTAAATAATTATAATTCAAATATATAATTTTCATTATAAATTTACTTCATGTAATATATTAACTTTAAAAAATGATTCCAAGTTAAAAATTTTGTTGATATCAGGTAATATCAAAAAACCCACATAAATTTATTTTTGGATAATAAATTAATTTACAAATACATCTATAGTTTGTTAAATTTTAATAATATTTTTAATAATAAAAAAATGAAATATTAATATTCCATGTGATATTTTTGAAATTCTAAAAACAATTATTGTAAATAGTTTATATTTATAATATGTTATAGTTTATACAGAATTATAAATAAAATTAAATTGGTAAACTATATTTTTTTTACCTATATTGTTTTTTATTATATATATATATATCGTGTAATTTGATATATATTTTTATTTTCATAAGATTCATGATTAGTAAACTTTCGATCAGATATGGGATATCATTTGTCAATTTTATAGGCTATATTATTATATATTTTACCAATATAATTATTAATAATATAGTTTTGACAAGTCACTCTTCACATATAAATCTCAATAATATTTGAAAACAAATCATTTAATATTTTTATAACATAGTACCTGGTATATTAAATATCATTGTTTTGAACTATTTCATGCTGTTTTATATATTAATAACATTAATGTGGAAGGCCACTCAATTTTTAATTTTAAAATTTTTTATATATCATATAACATTTAATATCATATACTACGTTATTTTTATTAGAAAACAACAAAAAAAATATTTCTCAACAAAAAAACATTTATGTTATATCATATGAAATATATCATTCCTTACAATACATCATATCATCTCTAACCACCACAAAATCATTTTTTTATAAAATCATCATACCATATTTTGTTTTACAATATAATCTTATCATTATATAAAATATTTGTTCTTCATAATGGTTAACAATTTCTAGGTTTTCCTAGAAAAAATTAAATTTTATTTAATAACATTGATGGGATTTATAAGCATATATTATTCCATAATTTAGGGGGATCCCTTTAAAAGATATAATTGGATATGATTAAGATAAATACAACATAAATTATGAATATTTTTTTAGTAGAATTTTTTTTAATAAAATCCATATAGAAAGGATTTGGTAATTATATTATAGATGAAATATTTATAAAAGTGTATATAACTACTACATAGTGAGTAACATTAAATACTATAAACATACAAGTACTCAACACAAATAAAATTTCAGATTGTTGACTAAGTTTTAAATTACTAAAATTTTGATTTACAATCATCTTAGATGGTATCCTTTTTTATATATCATTATTATTCTTCATTCTTAACTATCATTTATATATATCTAAATCAAAATGGACATACTTCATATCTCTTCCCCAAAATAAATAAATTTATTATTTAGATTCAATAACTATTAATGGAGTGTTATCGGATTGTATATACCTCATAAAATATCATGTAGGTAGATAACATGATTGTCTATTGAGATAATACCCATGTTGTATTCATTATAATTATTTATAAAGTTTCATTACATGGAATTATATTCTCTTTATAACACACTAATTGAAAAATAATGTCATATGGATTCATATATTTCCCTTTTCAATCATTCTCTAAACATATTAGTAAAAATTATATTGAACTATTTTTGAGTCTCTTTACAATGTTATTGTTAGATTCTATGTTACTAATCAATATATTTTCATTATTACTAATTTTTAGGCCTTTAGACCTCATAGATGTGTCCAATTATTTTAAATAAACATTTATAGTGACTAGATACGTTTATATGACATCAATTTATTCTAAATGAGATAAAAAAATAACAATAAATGTCTTATGAGTATAAAGATTTTAGACTCCAATTTCCACAGATATATATATATATATATATATATATATCATCTTGAAACTAATTTGAATAATTTGATAAATATAATAACCAAAATTTTAATATATAAATTTACAAATCTTTAATATTATTTCATTACTAATTTGGAGTAAATGCAAGGGATAATTATTTTCCATTACCTTCCTAAAAAATATTACATGTTGGGAGAACCTCCTTCCATGATACATTTTTAGGAATAAGAAAAAAATAGTTGAATAAGATTTATTGTATGTTGGAAAAAATACACGTGTTGGGGTAAATATTAAGATAACATCATTTTCATACATGGCGACATATAAAAAAAATTATAGATGGGATAATAATAGAAATCTGATGAAATTGAGCATGTACATGTTTAAAAAATATTATTTCAGAAATATTCAATTGATGACACAAAAACAATTATATTCACAAGGTTATTCACTAATAACCTCAAAAAAATTGGGTTTTTAATTATTTTGAGATATATATAGATTAATTCCACAATTAGATTTTTTATCATGTGAGATAGTATAATATTTTATGTGAAGCAACAAACAGGTAAATATTAACCAAACTATTGACATATAGGGAAATTGTGTATATAGAAATAATCTTAATTTCTAAATAATATAAAAATAATGAGTATATAAATAAATAGAGTGTGTGAGGACAAGAAAATTAGGAAATAATACCCATAATATATTTAAATATATATATAATATGAGTCTAACAAACTGATACTTATATAAGGATGGAATCACACATCATTATTCACATTTCTTTCAAACTCACACGAAGACAAATGATAAAATTTTACTCGAGCAACTAAAATGATGCGAAAAAACTCAAAGCCTCATAAAAAAAATTCATAGATCTCAAAAATTATATTTCCATCACTAAACATTTAACAATATAAAAAATATCATCTCCTAAATTATTTGGTTAAAAAATTGTAGATAGTGGAATTAGATTTGGGTTTCCCTCTAATTATTTTAGGAGACGAACAATTTACATTTCAAATCCCTAGTTCAGGCCACTATTAACATAAAGATATTTTTAATTAGAGATAATTCATCACTCACCTGAAATTAAATGATGAATATTAAGAATTAAAAGTTATTTTATTGACCTTGTTCATCAATAGTACTTCATAAAAACTACTTTTTTAATAAAAAGGCTCATTCCTCCTTATGTGATCTATCCTCCAAAGAATCTGAGATGAAATCATTAGGACACTCTGAATTATATATGTAATATTTATATGGTTTAGTTTTAACATATATAGGGAATAAATAAATATTAAAAAACGAGTTACTTGAAGTCAAGTGATTATAACCTAAGAGATATATATATTTATATATCATTCCTTCAATAAATAATGGAGTATAACGGTGATAGATAATTTCAAAAAAAATTGGTTAGTAGTTACATTATTTGAATATTATTGTATCATATATAGTAAAATGATCCAAATATGATAAATGTTCACAATATTTTTAAATTTATTTATGATATTTAAACTCCGCTTAACATGTCCCCAAATAAATTTTAACTGAATAAAGATATTCATAATTGAATTTTTGAGATACCCATTTGATGTATTATAATATTACCATAGTAATAGGAAACAGACATATAATAAATTATGATATGAATTTATTATTTTATGTATTATATGGCATGACTATATAATATAGTGGGGTTATGGTATATATTTATCACTTACTGAATTTTTTTCTATTTATTATAGTATTTTGATATTAATATCAAGGAAATTTTTTTGACTGGTGTGAGATTTCTATCATCATAGAAACATGTCAATAGTCGACCAATTTAATATTGGCATGAATTTTTATATAAAATATGATCATATTAAAATATGGGTTCTTGGTGGGGAATGATATATTAAATTTTTCTAAGAGTATTTGTCAGATATAGAGTAGGTATACCATTGAGACTATTAGGATCTAAATTAGGGAATTATTTCATTATGGATCATTAAAATAATTTTTTCCCTTTTTATACATCAATGTGAACCATTGTAACAAATTGGAAAAAATCATAGATGAAATTAAATTTTGATGCATGTTTATCTCATTACATATTTTACTATGTTGTAAATATATACTTTATAGTCTTATTAAAAAATATTTAATATTATAAATAAGAAAAAAATTATTACAATCATCTATCAAAATTAATCTTTGATTTTGCATCTATAAATTTTTATTCATGTTGATCAAATATGTTTTATAAAATTAAATAATCACATAGTATTTAAAAATTAATTATTGTCAATATAAAAAATAAATTACAATAAAAAAAATTAATTATATAAATGTTTGTGTTAGAGTCATTAAAAATTATTAAATATGATTCCTAATGTACAAGAATAATTATGTTCCCAACACTTTTTATATATTACCCCATGTTTTTATTTATCTTAGTCCATTCCTATTATGTCAAATTGAACGATATATATATATATATATAATAATAATTCCACACTAAAACATAAAAAAATGTACCCTAATATCATGAAACATATGAGAGGAAATAATTCTACTATATTGAATGATTTTATTTTAATTTATATAAGAAAAACACTTATTTGAGATTATAGGTTTACTAAACCAACCCATTATATTATATCTCATGTACTCCAAACAAATATAACTGAGCTCTATTATGAGTTATACTAGAGTATTTATAACATTAAAAAATAATAAATTAGTTTTACAAACATTGTAAATAAATTTTGTAACATTTAATGATACGATATAAAAGGTAATGAAATATTTTTACAAAATTATATCATATACACTATCCATAATAGTAAAAATTTATTATTTTTGGTGTTGTTGGAAAATGACTAATCAATCATAACTAGGCTTGTAAATCCATAAAACTATTAATATATTAACTATTTTTCAGCTTAAGTTATTCATTATACTATAGCAATACATATACACATTATTTTTCAAATTTTCATAGCCCAACTATTTAATTCTATATCAATGATTTGTAAATATGTGTATGGTGAGGTGATATGAAGTGGTTTTTTCTGTATAATGTTTATGGATTAATTTTTTTGTATTTTATGTCCTATATGCACAATTATCCTTATATATATGATAAATGTTTAGTTTTTATTCCATGTAAATTCATAAAATTTGTTGGTGGGTTTATAAAAACTATCTATAATATTTAATGGTGGATGTAAGTCATTGGGATTGAGCGTGAGTTATTCTTGGTAGTACCAAGATGATTTCGACAAAAATTATCTATCTATGTAGTGGTAAATTTTTATTTAAATTATATATGTAATTTTACATTCCAATTGTATAGGTAAATGAAAAATTATGATATATAAATAATTTAATTAAGATAATTGGGAATACTACATAAATTAAAATTAAGAAAATAATTACATGCATAAAGGTAACTCCTGCATACATAAAGGTGAACTGATTTTATAATGTGTTCTTTAATTGTACTAAAGAACTATGTAATAGTACATTGGTCAATATGTAAACATAATTTTGTTATTTTATAATGTTAATTAGGTCTTTATAGAATGGAATCATCAACTATTTAAATGTATATATTTCCTTGAGTAGGGGTGCAAAAGGTTGTATAAGGTTATTTAGAAAGCTATATATGGTTATGTTCATCAAAAAGGGAATTATGTATGGGTATATTGTGGATATTTAAAATAAAATGGAAGTTTATAAATCTTAACTTGACCAAATCAATGGTAAATATAATATATTATATCTAATTCAAGGATAAGATTATACTTTTATAAATATAAGTCCAGGTTTATTTTACCTACATAAGGGTAATCTGATACCTACATAAGGGTTGTCACAATCATCAAAAACAGTTGTAAGGTTGATGAGAAATATCTATGAATTAGGTGTTGTTGTTAACATCGATTACTTCTACAAGATATTAGGTTCTAACAAATGTTATTAGGTTCAATTTCTAGGAATAATATGTTATCACCATCTACAATCATGAGTTAATCTTGAGAATATATATAAAATGGTGATTTGAGGAGTTGCAGATTTTTTTTGAAAAAATATTATATGTTCATGAATTAGGGAGGGGAATAAATTGTTTTGATTATCAAGGTATGAATTCAAATTATCTGTCAAGGATGAGAATCGAGTTATGATGAAAAATTACTATATTATGTAGATAGTTATTATAAGAAACAAATTAATTATAGAATAATACATTTTTATGTCTATTACTATTTATGAATAAGATATAGCTTTTACATTAAAGGGGACACTTTTTTATGATAGCATACTCGACATAAAATAACAGGTTTCTTAAAAATATTACGTTTCACGCAACACTGCGTTATACTGAAAAATAATACAATAATATTATTACTATTTTAAATAGAAGTTAATTCCTAGACATTGTATTAGAGAGAATGAGTAGAACTAACTAACATATGGTTAAAAATGATTGTTAAATGTTATTGAATTTATCTAATTAATTTATGTGTCTTAAAATTAGAATGAATCTAATTTTAAGCATGAAATACTCAAATATTTTTAAATAGTCATTTTACCACATTTTGATGAAGAACAATTTTTAAAACTATTTGTTTTAACTTTTATATGTTCTGTTGGACAAAGTAAACTTATTATTTAGAATAGGGACATAAAATTTTACCTTGGATAAAATTTGGATATTTTTCTGATGAAATTCATATTTTAATGAATAGTGAAAATACTGCTTTACCTTCTTTCCAAACACGATCTAGTATTTCGAAAGGACCAATATACATAGGGCTCAGCTTGGCCTTCTTTCCAAATCTCATTACTCTCTACGAATGAGATATTCGTAAGAACACTTTATCACCCACTTCAAACTCTAGGTCTTTTCTTTGATTGTCGGGATAACTTTTTTGTCAACTCTGAGCTGCTCTTATGTGATGCTGAAAAGATATTACCTTTTCTGCATCTCATCAACAATATAAGGTCCTTATAGCTTTCTTTCCCCAACTTCATTCTAGAAAGTTGGAGTTCTGCATTTCTTTCCATAGAGAGCTTCATAAGGAGCCATATGAATACTGGAGTGAAAGCTATTATTATAATAAAATTCCACCAAATGTAGGTGTTGATCCCAACCACCTTGGAAATACATAGAGAAATCTCTCAACATGTCTTCTAGAGTTTGAATTGTCCTCTCAGACTGGTTGTCTGTCTGAGGATGATAAGCAGTGCTGAAACTCAACGATGTATCTACAATATGCTTAAGACTTCACCAAAACTTCTAGGTAAACCTCGGATCCCGATCAGATATAATGGAATGTGGTACTCCATGAAATCTTACCACTTCCGTCACATATATCCTGGCAAGATGATCAGGAGAGAAATATTCTCTAATAGCAATGAAGTGTGCTGACTTCGTAAGACGATCAACTATAACCCATATATCAATATTACCATTGGATTTTTTGGGAAGTCTGGTGACAAAGTCCATAGTGATGTCTTTCCATTTCCATTCTAGTATGGGTAATATTTGTAACATCCTCTTATACTTCTATATCGCACCTTTAACTTCCTGAAAAACCAAGCATCGAGAGACGTATTCAGCAACATCTATTTTCATGCCATCCCACCAGAAGTACTCCTTCAGGTCCCTATACATCTTCATGCTTCCAGGGTGAATAGGGAATGAAGAACTATGAGCTTCATCCAATATTTCATTATTTAATTTTTGGATGGGAGGAACACAAACCCGATTCTTAAACCTTATTATTTCATCACAATCAATGTGGAATTCAGGAACATTTCTCACCTTCTTTTGTAACTCTGCATCTTATTTCTGTGACTCTTTAATCTTCACATGTATAGATGGTTGAAAATTCATTTGATAAAGATAAGATTTTTCCCCTTCCATTATAATTCCAAGATCCATACTTTGTAAATACATAAATATTGGATCTTTTGTGATCCTCATCATTGATAATCTAGCATGGTCTTGTCGACTTAATGCATCTTCCACCTTGTTTGCTTTTCTATGGTGGTAATGAATTGAGTGGTCGTAATACTTAATCAGATCCAACCATCTTCTTTGGCGCATATTCAGCTCCTTTTGTGTGAAAATATAATTTTTATGATCAGTATAAATATCACACCTTTCACCATAAAGATAATGCCTCTAAATATTTAATGAATTGATTACAACAGCTAATACTAAATCATGAGTTGGGTAATTTTCTCATGGATTTTCAACTGTCGTGAGGCATAAGCTATCGCCATATCGTTGTGCATGAAAACACACCCCAATCCCTTCTTGGATGCATCACTGTAGATCACAAACCTTTCTCTAATACAAGGCAGTGTGAGCACAAGTGCACTGGATAACCTTCTTTTTAACTCCTTGAAATTCTCTTCACACTCCTCCATCCAAACGAACTTAACTCCTTTTCGAGTCAACCTGGTGAGTGGATTAGATAATCGTGAAAAATATTTCACAAAACGTCGATAATATCCATCCAAACCAAGAAAACTTCATATATTAGTTATTGTTGTTGGTCTCGACCATCTTTAGATAACCTCTATTTTTGCTGGATCCAGATATATCCCCTCTTTTGAGATTATGTGACCCAGAAATGAAACTTTTTGAAGTCAAATTTCACACTTGGTAAATTTGGAATAATGCTTCTCCTTTATTAGGGCCTTTAATACAATTCTCAAGTGATCTTCATGTTCTTACTTTCTCTTTGAATAGAAAATAATATTATCTATAAAGACCACCAAAAACTAATCAAGATAGTCTCTAAAAAATCTATTCATTAGATCCATGAAGATAGTAGGTGAATTGGTAAGACCAAATGGACTCACTATAAATTCATAGTGTCCATACCTTGTACGAAAAGTCGTCTTCGGTATATCCTCCCTTTTGAACCTTAATTGATGATACCCTAAACTAAGATCCATCTTGGAAAAGTATTGATATCCGTGTAGTTGGTCAAAAAAGTCATCAATAAGTGGGAGAGGATATTTGTGCTTGATAGTGAACTTGTTAAGTTCACGATAATCAATGCAAAGTCTCATTGATCAATCTTTCTTTTTAACAAACAGAATAGGTGCTCTCTAAGGTGACACACTGGGGCATATGAATCCCTTATCAATATTCTCTTGGAGTTACTTCTTAAATTCCTGAAACTCAATTGGGTCTATTCTATAAGGTGTCTTTGAAATATTTATATCACCCGGTATGAGTTCTATTGAAAACTCAACTTCATGATTTGGTGGAATACCAGGAAATTCCTCTGGAAAGACATCATCAAACTCTCGTACACTGGGTGTATTCATAATCGTGAATTTATCTCCAACCATTTGAGATAAATAAACTTCATTTATTGGAATCAAGACCCATAATAGAGAAGAAATTTCTACTGGAAGGTTATATTCATCCTTGCATCGATAGATGATCGTTGATTGATCTGGAATATGAAATGTGACTTTCCTTATTTAGAAATTGATATGATCTCCATATAAAGAAATCCAATCCATGCCAATAATCACATAAAATTCCACTATAAGAAGGATCACAATATTTGTAGGAATCACTTTCCCACAAACTTCAATCAGAGAAGAATTGTAAACTTTTGATGCGACTGTTGTTCCATTATTGGTTGTCACAGCGAACTCAACATCTAATTGGTCAGGTAATACAGAGATACCCTTAGAAAATTATTTAGAAATAAAAGATTGGGTGGATCCAAAATCAAATAAAACATTTTCTACTTTAGAGTGGATGGTAAGTGTACCTTTCACCACTTCGTTATCATACTCCACATCGCCGAAAGAAATTTCATGTGACTTTCCGTTGTCTTTGGCCTTAAGATTTTATTGACGACGATAATCATCAACAACCCTTGGATTAGAGAATTTATTAGAATAATGCCTCATTTCCTTACACTTGTAACATTGAAGTGTAGGAGGTGCATTCTTTGTAGAATTTTCTTTGTTCGCACTAGTAGACATCTTTTTCCCATCATTGCGGCATTAAAATGCCTAATGACCTTCTTTTACACATTTGATACATTTACATGTCCCTTTAAGAAAATTCCCTCGATGTTTCTTTCCACACTTTTAGTATAAGGGAAAACTCATCTTCGTTTTAGTGTGGTCTTTAGATTTTCCTTTGAATTCCATTTCCCACTTCTTATCAAACCCATATGACTGATGGGTTACTCCAATCTCCATCTCAACCTTGAAATAACATCGAAAAATTTCCTCGTATCTATTGAAGTCCCATATGGCTAATGATCTTCAAAGACTTGGTTTTAATCCACTAAATAATCAATCGATCTTACTCTCAGGTTGGATAATAATTTCGGAAGCATACCTTGCAAGTCTTGTAAAATTTTCTTCGTAGGTACCAACAGATTCATCATCCTTTTTCTTTAGTTCAAGAAACTCTTTCTCTATTTTTGTTTGAAGAATACAAGGGATGTACTTATTGAAAAATATGTTCTTGAACTCTTCCCATTCCATGGACTCAATTTCGTATCTTTTCCTCATATTCTTGATAAGATTACACCAATTATTAGATTCACCTTCCAAATGATACACTGCTAAGATGAATTTATCATGTTCAGAACAATGAAGAACTAAAAATATCTTTTCAGTGGTAATTATCCATTGTTCAACCACTAATGGATCAGTAGACCCATTGAATGAGGGTGGATGCTGCCTCATGAAGAATTCAACAGAATGTTGCTCCTTTCTTTTATCGTTTGGAAGACCTGGATGATTCATAGCTTGAGAAAGTTGTGTGAGCATGGCTACAAGATTTTGAATTCCATCTCCCCTAATGTTTGGTTTCTCAGGGGGACAATAATTGCATTTCCTGTTGCATTCAGCATTAACATGGTTCCTTCAGGTTCCAGCCATTGACTAAAACCAAAAAGTACTGTGTGAGAAACACTAATCATAATAGGAAAACCACATAATCAGGAGTAAAATTTCCCACTTTAGGTCTTATCATAGGTTATTCATGGCCATTTCTAAAACAATAATATCATGTTCTATGCTTAGACATATCCTTAGGGTTCATACTAAGGCTTTCACATCCTAGTTTCCAAAGGTTGACTATACCTTTCCTCTGATTCCAACTATAACGACCCATACTTTACATACATTGTTATTACTTCAGAATTGAAGCATACTTATTACAACATATAAAAAAACCATGATAGGACCGTATAGGTATAGTGTCTTTAGAAACTGTTAAACATAATCAACTAGTTCATAAAGCACCTACATTGTCTCCCATTTGTTTCATCATATCTAGAGTCCCTTTTGGAATATGCTACTTAATACCCTTCTTCCTGACATGGAGAAAAGAAAACATACAAATGGGTGAGCTCAAATGCTCAGTAAGGGTAAACAAAGGAAATATCAATCATATCATATTCATAAGAACATAACATTTTGAAAATCTTAACCTGCAAAAGAGATCCTAATATTATAACATGGGATAAATCATAGTAGTGAAATGTAATCCCAATAATCATAACATAAAACATGAAACTTTGTGGCATACACACATAATCATAGAAAATCATTTCATATTAGTCAAGACTAATTTCCAAGACATGGGGAAAAAACATACAAATGGGTGATCTCAAATGGGTAATAATAAAATCATTTCTACCCTTAATTATCCTATTTACTTTTAATCGTGGTAAATAATAGTAAAAAGTTTCTATTCACCAAAAACTATTTTTATCTTATTGAACCACATTTTTCATACTGATATCAACCGTGTCTCTCGGATTTTTGAAATTCCACTGAAAGAAGCGGTAGAATTATGTTTTATATAAATTTGCAAATTCTCATAGGAGGTGGGTAAAAGACGGTCAAAAGTTCAATAAAAATTTTATATATCTAGAATTATTATAAAATGACTCTAATGAATTAAATATAACTTATATAGGTACTATGAATCTATTTTTAACTAAAATAAATTTAAATAAAATAAATGATTATTTAAATAAAAAGTCAGTTTTAACTAATAACTCAATGTTTTCACTATTCATAAAAAATGGAATGTTTTTAGAAAAATACCAAAATTTCACCCTAGAATAATTTCGATATTCCTAATCCAAAAATAAAGTACATTATGAAATAAAATTTTATAAAATTTCATTAAGTGTGTATTACTATTCATAATGGCTAGTTTATATAATATTTTTATAACATATCGTTGTTTAGTGAAACTCGGTATTGCATACAACGCAAGCTATCGAGGAAGGTTTATCTTGCGTGTAACACAATCCAAGACAGTGTTGTGTGTAGTGAAAGATCCATTTGATGTTTCGTATAACATAATACATAAAAAACAAAATATTTCTCATAAAATCTTAGGGTGTTACATAAAGTCCATTATTTTATAGTTTCTTCATGATGAATTTAGTGAAGCTGAGATCAATGAATCATTCTATGAGATGAAGATGGTCATAAATAAATATGGACATTATTATACAAAGACACATGAATGACATAATTATTTGATGCCATATTAGGGATAATAGTGAGATAATGAAATATATGTATGATGTCATAGAATTAGATGGATGTCAATGAATGTTAATGATAGCCTAAACCAATGAAACAATTTGACTAAATAGTTAAAGAAAACACCTATAATGTTATTGGGTTTCCTTTATCTAAAACCATACAATCAATGATTTTTCATTTTTTCTATGAATTCATACAACCTAAAGTTGCATACGTTGGATAATAATGATGAAATTATGAGATATCAAAAAGATTCAACAGAAAGGAATTCATTTGATTTTATATATCTATATTTTTATTTTTATACTAGGAATATATGTTTTGGATTAGAAAATAATGGTTTTAACTCTTTTGGTACTTTAGTTACTACTTATAGAATTTGTCCAGTTGTTTTTATTCCCTATAATTTACCTCCGGGGATGTGTAAGAAGTAGACTTCATTCATTATTTTGATAATTATTTTTAGAAATAAAATTCTGAGAATTGAACTTGATTTATACATTTAACCTCTAATCAATGAATTGAGAGAATTATGGGATAATGGCATGGTAATATATGATTGTTCAAAGATAAAACTATTCAAAATGCACCCAACTTTAATGTTGAAAATTGGATACTTTCTTATACTAAAAAAATTATCTTATTGGGACACTCATACTGGTTTGGATTTTCTATTATGTAATTTTTTATCTTGAAAATCAATTATTACCTCATATATGAAAAATGGATTTTTATGTGTCATCATCAATTTATAGAAGTTTCTCATTAATTCAGGTCTAACAAGACAATATTCATTTGAGATATTTAAATAACAAATTCCACAAAGATGTTATCTAGTTCATAAATATTTGGACAATTAATTAGTGTCACTGAAGAATGTGAAAATATTGATGAGTTTAATAAAGGTGTAAAAATTGTATGAGGTATATTATTTGAAGAAGATCTAATAAAAAATGGAATAAAAAGAGTATATCTTTCAAACTCTCTTATTTATAGTTTAATTTTGATACATCAAAATCTTGACATGATGTATATTGATATGAACATCTATGAAAATTTTATTGTAACATTTCTTAATGAATGGGGTAAATTGAAGGATAACATTACTTCTTATTAGGATATGGTGTCAGTGAATATAAATCATGGTTTTTGGGGAAAGTAAAATGGAAATTATTATTCATCATTTTTTCAATGAAAAATCATGAGAATCATGCATTCCATTGAACTTTATATAATTTAAATGCTCCACAAGTATATTCAAGTAACTTATAATGGTTTGATGACTTAATGAATTGAATGGTACATGGACAATAAAGTCATGAATCCCATGTTATGTTAGATAGGTTTTTTTATTTTTCATTGTGTAATAAATTTCATGAAAATGTAATGTGGTACATGTTTAGTTTTGTATATTTTTTAGAGATCGTTATTAAAAAACTATAAATTTAACTATGATTGATAAATATCCAGAATTTGTTTCCCACTTTTTCATTTGGAGAGGTTATTCCCCTTTAATTCTTTACAGTATTGATTCATTTGACTAATAATTTGTCTGAAGAATCTATAGGTTGTGGACTAATATACAATCAGTGGATGTTTCAATTTAATTAGTATAGCGACATTATTTTTATTTACATTTCTGAATTAGTTTTATTAAATCATTTTGTAGATTTATAGTAATATGTTTATTATTTATTTCATCAAGTAATTAGGCCATTTCTAATCATATGTGTGGAATAATGCTGGACATGAAAGATTTATTTATGCAGGTTAAGTGGCCAAAGAATTATAGACATTATTTTATAGTTATTTGGATTGGATAGGGACTAGATTCAATCATGTTTGATGTGCTGATGACATTTTAAAAAATTATTGTTTTGAAAATCAGTCATCATTATTTTAAAATATTGGAAGACCAATTTAAAAGGGTTCAAATTTTACACTGACTGAATTAGAGTTCTTATAAGCACATAAAAATGTGATACTCAATATTGTTATTGTAGAGACATTTATTGAATAATTTATTCTGCAATCAAAAAGGATAGTAAGGGGTTTAGATCATAAAGAGATGGAATTATCAAAAGTTGTTAATAAGTATATTTTTGAATGGTTCACCTGTCACATAAATATATACTCATTATCAAATTATTGATGTGTTGTTGTATTTTATATGTTGAAATTAAAACATCATATAATTTTTCTCTAAATATTTAATGTTTTGAATCAAGTAAAACTATCAAATTATTTACTTTTTTTGGTTTTTGGTCATTTAAGGAAGACTAAGAGATTTATTTCCTATAATATTCATGGAATCTGGATTCATACAATTTATCATGAGGAAGACTTGAAATCAAAAAATTACATGTATTAATACTTGTAAGGGAGTGATTATAAGAAATCTTGAATGATATAATTGAATTAGACAATCTTTTATGGTTTTCAGTTCTCCTATTCAAATTCAATTCAGTTTACATTGATGTAGGTATAATTAATGATTAATTACATTTTATTTCATTCAATATATCTCACTCAATCCATATCAGTGAGCATGCAGAGCAATATCCATTTATCATGGCATCACAATAGAACACTATTTATTATATTGATGGTGAAATACTTAAAGGTTTGAGTTTTTTTTGTACACTTAATGAATAGATACTTTTATTATATAGGAGATAAAGATCAATTGGTTCTTTTTTATAGTGAAATTCATCAACAAAAAAACAATGATGAATTTTTTCATTACAATATCGAAGAAATTAAACTTGAAATAGAGGAAGAAAATGAATGAATCGTTGCAATGGAGTTTGATTAAAATTAAGATAGTGATGATGAAGATAATTTAATGTTTAAATTGGTAATGAAAATATATTACAATATGTAATTTATAAATGATTTGAATATATATAAATTTATCTATTTTTTTGTAAAAATATTTTATTTTTTCATTATTTATACACTTAATAAACAATGACCATTTGAATTTTAGTAATTCTGATAATAATAAAATTTCAGGATCCTAGCCAATCAACATCTCAGAGCCCTCCATCACTAACATCATCATCTGTGGATCCTAGTGATTCATTTGTAACTGAGAATACAATCGAGCCAATAGTTTCCCCAGATGTCCTTGGTTTCCCACCGCTTTATTCACCTCCAGTGATGGACTAGTTGGCAACCCATCAATTTTAGGGGATATTAGAAAGTTACCATTACAAGTATATATTTAATTTTTCAATAAAAATCATTTTATTAATTTATTAATTAAATTTTAAAATTGATAAATATAAACATTGAAGGGATTCAAATTTGAACACGTAAAAATTAAGATATCTGAATAAAAATTGATTATAATTCCATTTAATGTGTTCAGGGTGCCTACTAGTGATGATGTCATTATCTATAGGATGATTCTGGGGAAGCATGATTATGAGACAGTGAGACATCCCATTATTTTTAAATATTGGAGTTATATTCATATATATTGGAAAAACCTATTATTTAATTATCAATTAAATGTAATATTAATTTAATATTCCTTAATATCTAATTTAAATTTAAATTTTTAATTTTTTTCAATATTCTTATATAATATTATATTTTTTAATTCTACATTTTTTTTTTGATTTTCATTTCCTTAATCCATTTTATGTCCATATAATTTGATAAATTTTTGTACGAAATGAAGACATTTTAAAGGGATATTATAGATAGATTATAACAAAGCTTTTTTGAGTTCATGCCATATTTATGACAATGTGCCTTATGAAATTTTCATGTGAAATGGAACTTCTTTTCCATTACAAAGGATATACCTATCATGAGGTAATTGTATATTTTAAAGTATCTTAATAACATTAAAAAAAATAAATATTTCATTTATATTAATGATTCTATTTTTTTAGGAATTATATAATAATATTTATGAATCATGATAATCATATCATTCCTTATATCACAGGGTCTTAGTGTTTTTTAAGAAAAATAAATGATTTCATTTCTAATTTATTAATTATTATTTGTTTGATTTAATTATTTCTTAAGGTTTATTCTAACATGTTTATATTTTTTAATAAAGGATAATGATTTAGGTCCCATAGTTGGCCAAAAATAGATTCAATTTAATTATTATAGAATACTTAATGGTAGTTTCATAAATTAACCTACCCAATATGTTGGAGTAAGTACTTTTCAATAATATTTAATATTATCCCATTAATGTAAAAACATAACAAAAAATATATCATAACTAAAAAATCATTAAACCAAATTTAATGGGATCAGCTACATAGATAAATCAATGGTAATTTGTCATCATTGTATACATATACCCATCCCCAATAAATTAGAATTAATGCTTGTTTTTTATTGTTACATTATTTTAATTATTATGTTTTTATTGTAATGAAATAAAAATAAAAAATAATGAAAAAATTATTAATTAGATTATATTAAAAATTTCACAAGATTTAAAAAATCATTATTAATAGTTTTGTTTTAACAAATCAAAATTCCAGAATTCTAGGATTATAACCCTTTACAATCATCATTGGTTTCCCAGAATGATGTGGTTCAAATAGTTTTAGGGAAGTATCACCCCGAACATGTATGATGTATGGGTTGTGGGCTCAGTCCATTATCTTTTTTTGTTTGGGTGGAATCATCTGTTACTGCTACACATAGTGGGTGTTTGAGTAATTCAATTGATCGAGGTATGTATGGAAAAATTGTTAGATATAAATAAATAGTGTGAAAACATGACTATTATTAGATAAAATAGGATCAGGGATAGTCAAGAATGGAAAATGCTTTAGTTTTTGTATTTTAGGTGATGAATGGAATGACACATGGGGTAATTTCTATCCTTATATCACATTAATAAAACTAAAATGAAACATTTATAATTAAAACATGCGTTTTCTGTCGTACCAACTTCATATTATTCCATATTGACACATGGTTTATTATATACACATGAAATATAATTTAAAGAACATTGTCCATATTTTTGAAAAAAATCGAGATGGTTTTCTCAGTTTCGACATTATCAACACATCATAATGATATAATATCCTTTGAGATAATGTTTATGGGGTAAAACCTAGGAAAACGACATCATATTTCCCTTAAATCTGGGGAAAACAGCCATAGATTGAATTTTTCAAGTTTTAAAATTTACAGCATGTCATTCCGAGAAAATGTTTTCTTTGCATAGATCTAAATGTGTTTTTAGTGTTTTAAAATAGTAAAATGTGTATGGAATGGTCAAAAAAAGATTAAATATACTAATATTGAATTTGAATCATTATATAACCGGTGATGATTTATTTTTTACTTTTATACCCAAACTGTACGTCAATCTGGCATGTGGTGTGGTCGAAATGATTCAGTAAACACTTCTTAAAGGTACAAAATCCTTTAAAAACCAGTTTTAGGGGGTCAAAATCAGGAAAAGGATAGGGGATATCCTTTAAATCATATGAAACCATCTTTATATTGAAATTATAAATTTAGAAACTGATGACATGTCATTTTGAATTACGGGTTCCCCAGGATGGCCATAAACATGATTTTAGTGTTTTAATACACTAAAATTACATTAAATGGTAAAAAACATATGAAAATACATCATATTTATATGGAGTCATGGAAAATACACATATTTGTTATTTTTTTTGAACACACAAGAAAAATGTCAATATGATCTATGGTGTGGTCGGAATGACTCGAAAAACATTTCCTAATGGCACATATACCTTTAAAAATAGGTGTAAGGGATCAAAATCAGGAAAATGATTTTGGATTTCCTTGAAATTAGATGAAAAATAATGTAGGTTGGAATTCCAAATATTGGTCTAACAATACATCATTCCAAATTATGGTATTCCTTGGATGGCTGTAAATATAGTTTTTATGTCACAAAAACCTGTAACATGCATGGAATAGTAAAAACCATAGAAAATATCATCAAATTAATGTAGAATCATAGGACACCACAATCGAGTCATTATTTACATGTATGTGTAGGCATCATGTCAATTTGATATGATATGTTATTATAATGAATCAATGAACACTTCTTATAAGTAAAAATTCCTCTAAACCCTATATGGGGATGGTGTCAAAACAAATAATAATTCATCAATGACCATATATTCAAATTATAAATTCATGAATTTATGTAACTTCATATGACTTATTGGTTTATTTGGATGTTCCAAAACCTGTTTTTAGTGTTTTAAAACATTAAAACGTGTGTGTAACAATCAAAAACATATGAAATGAAATTATGGTGACATTGAATCTTGGTAAAACAAAAAAATATGTTATCTTTGAAGTGTATTCGTAGAAAAAAATAAATATAACATGATGTGTGGTTTGAATGGATTAAAAAACACTTCTTAAAGGTAGAAAATCCTTTAAAAAATGTGTCTGGGGTTAACATTAGGAAAACAAAATCAGTTTACCCTAAAATAAGAGTATGTTGACCATATATTGAACTTTTAAATGTATTAATTAATGACAAATCCTTCATATTTATGGTTTTCCATATATGGAGTTAAATGTATATTTAGTGTTATAAAATAGTAAAACATGCATTGGATGGTGAAAACCATTGAAAATGATATCAAATTAACATGAAATCATTTTAAAACAGTAGATCAGTTATTTTTTATGTTTATGCAGAGAAATAATTTCAATCCAACGTGTGTTGTGGTCATAATGTCTCCATAAAAACATCATTAATGTACAAAATCCTTTAAGAACATGTGTCTGAGGGTCAAAATCATGAAAACAACATCTTATTTCCTATAAATAAGGGGAAAATGACCATAAATTGAATTGTGAAATTTAGGAACTAATGAAACACCATTCTAAATTATAGTTTTCATAGGATATCCATAAGCACATTTTTAGTGTTTTAAACCCCTAAAATGTGTGTGGAACAGAGAAAACCATAAAAAATGACCTCATATTTTAATGGAAATATGGTATAAAAACCACTACATTATTTTTGATTTGTACGCATAGACATACCATCAAACTAACATGCGTTGTGGTAGAAATTACCATATAGACACTAGTTAAAGGTAAATAACCTTTAAAAACATGTTTTTTTGGTTCAAATCAGAAAAAGGTTGTCATATTTCCATGAAATTATATGAAAATGACAATATATTTAATTTTAAAATGTGGGAATTGACGATATGTCATTCCAAATTATGTTTTGCTTATGATGGCCACAAAAACATTTTTATTTCTTTAAAACACTATAACATGAATGGAATGGTAAAAACCATATAAAACATCATTATATTGATATGAATTCATCTTTGAACCACTGATGAGTTATATATTATGTGTATACATAAAAAAACATTCCTATTTGAGGTGTCTTTCTAGAATAATGACTCGATAAACACTTCATAATGGAATAAAATCCTTTAAAAACATTTTTGTGGTAAAAACCATGAAAAAATAATCAGATTCCCAAGAAATAAAGGAAAAATGACCATATATTAAAATCTGAAGTGTAGGAATGAACATCACATCATTCTTACTTATAGTTTTTCCATGATTATTATATACACATTTTTAGAGTTTTAAAAAACTAAAATGTCCATAAAATGATTAAAAAAATGACCTCATATTATGTGGAATCATGGGACAACCATCCCTAAATTATTTTTTAAACATGGTAAATGTTGTGATAGGAACATCTATAATATTTTTTTATTATGTTAATTTTTTCCTCACTACATGTAGATTTAAAAAATAATTATAATATTTACTTATCCATTTTTATTTTCTTGTGTCGAATCATATCATAAATAGGCATGTCTTTGAGTTCAATGTATTTTGAATTATATATTAATTTACATGTTAAATTTTATTTTGTTTTATTAGAAAAATAAAAAAAATATGTGTAATTATATAAAAATATCCGGTGTCTTTTCTCTTTTTCATTTCTTTTCATTAAATTTTATACTCTATATATTAGGTGATAGATGATGGAAGTAGGAGGGTGGTTAACCATTATGATCCCTAATATTTTTTAGATGGCAGTTGTGATGGTTATTATTTTATGTGTTATTTTAAAATTTTATCAATTACTATACTGTAATTATGATATATTATGTTTATTTAATTTATGTTTTCGTTTTTTTTTGCAGTTAATGTGATGATGTGGTCATTTTATTTTGATGGGATGATGTAGAGGAAGATAGATGCAGTGTAGGTCGTGACATGGATGTATATTAGGAATGGTTATGGTTTCAAATATTTTTTATGTATATATTGATGATAGGGGTATTGGATCACCGATGTATCGGTTGACAGAGAATGAGGTTAGGATGACTATGTATATTTGTATATATGATTTTTGATGTATGAAATACATATGATGGGATTATAATACATTTACCTTTTAATTTATTTCGTGTCAGTTTTTTAATATTTATAGTTTTTTTAAATATTATATAAAAAATTTATATATCATAGGTTTTAAGTAAATGTAGTTATTTACATTAATTGAAATATTTTTAATGGTGGTTCATTTAATTTTTTTAAATTACATATGGTATTTTTATTATAAATAAAATGATGGTAAATAAACATGATAATGGTGCTAAATTATCAAAAAAATGTCCCATAACAAAACCTCTATGAAATTAATGAAATTGTTTCTAAATAAATAGAGGTCATCCAATATAGGGAAGTTTAGTAACCATCGCAATAATTTTATGGGATAGTTTAAACTGCCTCCAGTTCACAAAATAAAAACTGCTAATGCCCTTTTTATTGTATTATTATTATGGTTATAAATGATACATGAAGGAGAAGAATATGTCTTGATAATACCCAAAAGAGAAATTTTTCATAGATGAAAAAACATCTGATAGGTAGATAATATAGGTTACGGGTAAATCCAATGCATGACATGGGTCATGAATAACTATTCTTTTCAACATTATCAATGATCAATCTGATATTAACACAATCATAATCATCATGATATATGGAACTGAATCAAAAAATATATACAAGGTATATAATGTAATAACAAGATATATTATCATTGTATATTATTTTTAATGAATATAATAAATTAATGAATTAACATGTTAGGATTCGTTCTCTATTGATGGATCTTATAATAGATCTGTGTTTTACCATCAATGCATTATAGGAATGAAGAGACGATTACCTATAGCAATGATCCACACATGTTCCAAAAATCCAAAAACACTTTTGTAGGAATCTCAAGGTCCTAGAACAAAAAATCCTATCACTTGTTTTGTCCGATATTGGTCACATCAAGAACCAATTCCAAACAGTTATCCTTGAACACACTTCACTTGAGAGTGGGTGGTGGAGGATGATCGGTCAACATTATTGGGAGCATTCTTAGATAAGTGATATCTCTACGACTTGATATGATTCTCCAAAATCAATATTGCATAACCAAAAAGATTAATTATCTTAAATAAAAAATTATAATTTGGTTTTAAACTTATAATGTTAAATTAAAATAATTTCAGGAATTAACATTATTATTTATTTAATTCCTAGACAACCCCATGTCAAATAATATTATTTTTATTATTATTTCTCAGTATGAGCTTACCATGAGAATTAAATTATATAATATTTAATAAGATACTATTTAATATTTATAATTTTTCACTGGACCATTAAACATGGTGTGACATTCCCCTATAATATTTATCAGACCCTGAATAATGGAAATTTATTTATTAAATAAATATCATTTCATTAATCATTAATAAATAAAATATATATATATTCACTACATAGAGAAAAATATTTATTGAAAATTCTTCACACATTATAGTCTCTTGAATAACTTTTGATGGAATATTTTTGATCAATTAATAATTAATAATTATCAAACCACATATGGGAAAAATATTTATTAAATTTGTCTAATAATAAATACTATTATTATTATTATTTAATTTTGATTCTGGATACACTTGGTGTTGACCCTCTAGACCTCTTTCTCTATGTAATTATGTTAAGCATACTGAAGTCCAAGGTTATAGTCTAAAAACATGGCAAGGAACCCAAAGTGAAATAATTTAATGTTTTAATGACATAAGGCATCATACCGATACAAATTGAATAATATATTCCCTTTATCACAATATCTCTATCCAAGTAGGTTGTTTACTGGTGTCATCAACCTATGTGATCGATGTCTTTTTCTTTGTCTACTCAAAAAACAAACATTCCTCTATAAAACCATGGACATAGATTTATGTAATATATATCATCCCTATCAATATTCATGGGATTTAAAAAAATTAATGAAGATAAGAAAAATTATTTTCATGCATTGTTTATTAATGAGATATTAGTCATGATACAATGAATGTATCCAGCCTCACCATGAACATATTTCATAAGATATTTCATCAATACATTTAATTATGTCAATGATAATTCACAGTAATAATAATATTATAGTCTAAGGATAAATATAGATATTTGTAGATAGGAACATCCAATTACACATATAAATTCATATTTCTTAATTGGGTATGTAGTTATAATAATATTCTACACTATAAATTTTCAAGTTTATACACCATGAGAAGATTCCTCCATTTCCTATGAGTCTCAACCCATGAAAAATTGGATCACATGTGTCCCTCAAACGATATCATCAAGATATAGAACATATTTTTAAGAATAGTGGTGTAGTATTTACATGTTATCATCATTGTAGGGAATTGATATGACCTTTTATGTGATAGGTAATCAAAAAAAGTATCATATACTTTTCTACAATGAACCACAATTATGATGTTAAATGTAGTTTAATAATATTCAAAAATATGAATATAGGTCATCAAAAAAGTAAAAATAAGTTGGTTTTAGGGAAAAAACTCCAATCGACTCACACTTTCACTACATCCAATTACAAAAAACATTTAGTCCTCAAGTTATAACTTGATACTCATGCTTATACTAAGATAAAACTTTGGTAAAGGGTTCCACTATATTCTATTTCATGGGTACTATTCTTTCTAAAACATCACTACTCCGGTAAAAATACATCAAGAGGTGATACTTCTAGAGTATATTATTTATCAATTGTTGTAACCTTTCCTCTCTTGAAAGAGACACCGCTATAGTATTATCACAATATAATGTGCTATGGTCATCACTGCTATGTAACATGTCAAGATAAGTGACAAAGTATAATATCTAAATGGATTCCTTAGATGCATCAGTTTTCATAATATACATGAATTCCACTACAGAATTAGCAATAATTGGATTCTTTGAGATCTTTTGAATCACGACTCCTCTATTGAGACATAAAACATATAATGACCGTGAATTCATATCATTTTTATCTGTCTGAAATATAGTATCAGTATATCCCCTAATAACCATCTCTTCATCTCCTCTGTATATGAGTAACATATCCATTGTTAATCTCATATAAATAATGATTATTGTAACATCAAACCAATTTTGTTCTCCTGGATTAACTTGATATGTACTTATCATTCTCAATTAAGAGGAGACACCAATTATAGTACATAAAATTGATTTCATGATATATCCTATTTCCGAATCATATCTTATTTTAGAAATTTTATATTTCTCATGTTGTTTCTGAGGACACATTTTCATAGAAATATGTAATCCATGTGACACTAGAACCAATCCCATCTTGGATTTTTTCACAATAAATACCATTATTATATGGTCTATATATTTACTTTTAAATTGTTGAAGAAGAATCTTTGATCAATCATGAATGGTCTTGAACCCTAGAATATAGGATGCTTCATATAAGTCCTTTAGAAAGAAATATTTGTTTTACAAGTCATTAACAGACCATTGGACTGGTATGCCATTTCCAATATGTAATATTTCAAAAACATATAGTACTAGAATAACTATTTAATTTCCACTAAACCTACTATAAAAAAATGGATCACATTTATTCTTGATTAAATCATTTTATTTTAATGTTTTATCAAATAAAATATTACATTGCATGGATTCTTCAATCAATCCATTAAAAGATTTATTCAAATTGAATGTCCATTTAGAATCAAATATACTAAAAAACCTTCTATTTGTGTTATATTGAAATATTCTAGAATGATCCAATTTGGAAATGCAGTTTTGACATTCCACTTTAAAATCTAATAGTCATGGTATGATTTTATAGAATATAGTATTCTGATGGATTTAATCATGAAACATGGTGAAAAGTTTTCATCATAGCTTATTCTGTGTTGTTTTTAAAACATTTAGCCACTAACCTTCTTTTATAGGTATTTAATTTACCTTTCATGTCCAATTTTCTCTTGATTACCCATTTTCAACCATTTGGATTCACATCATGTATCACATGGACCAGATCCTAAACATGGTCATAATATACGCAATCAATTTCAGAAATCATGGATTCATTAGATGATTTATCTTATGAGCTCTCTAATTCCTATTTATAGGATAAAGTATCATCATTATTAAACAGTAATGAGTACCCATATTCAGTGAATAGAAATACAACTCTCTGTTATGCATACCTATCTTATTCCCTAACATAGTACTTGTGTTTTAGGAACTACTTCTTATTTTGGGACTTTTGGAACCTGTTCCAATAGCAACTCATAAATATCCTGATCACTCACATTATAGAAATCAATCATTCACCAAATATCCATTTTGGGGATGTGATCCCTCTTAAGAAAGACAAATTTTTTAGCGATAATCACATACTTTTTTGAGTGGTGTATAGGTAGTATCCATTTATTTCCTTGGTATTTCCTATAAAAATACACGTTGTGCTTTGGGTGATATTTTGTTACCTAAGATGACAATAAAAATTCATCACAACCCCATACACCTTTATGGATAGAAAAAGGTTTCTTCAACTCCATAAGTTGAAGGTAATTAAATTTTCCATAGTGGTTGTCACATAGTTTAATGTGTATCCAATTGTTTGTAATGTGTATCCCCAAATAGATAATGAAAATTTTGTATGACTCATTATCGACCATACCAGGTATACCAAGGTATAATTCACCCATTCACTATCACAATTCCATTGTGTATTATAAGATTTACTGAGTTGATATAGAATCCAAATACCCCATAAGAAGTTGATAAAATCATATATAAGATATTCACATCATGGATCTGATTGAATACATTTTATCTTTTTAACAAGTTGATTCTCTATTTCATTCATGAATTACTTGAATTTCTCCACGTCCTTTGACTTATACCACATCAATTAGAATTATACAAATATATTAATGTCATCAGTAAAATATATGAAGTATGAATACCCAACACTATAATCTATTAGAAATTTTCCACACACATAAATATGTAACAATACTAAATGATATGTGTCCCATTCACCCCATATAGCCAATGGTGGTTTGAATATTTTTCATTTTAAACACGGATGAAATATTTCAATTGTTTTTTACTCAAAAGAGTATAAATATACATCTTGAATGAGATTTGTCAAATTCGTCTTGTTTACAAGATCCAGATGATGATTATATTGCTATATTTTATACAAGTCATGTAAACATTATTCATTATCAATTTATGTTACTTGGTTTTTTTAATTAAATACACAGAGACTGTTATATAAATGTGTCATACAATAATATATGTTGTCTTGGTAAAAGGAAACTTTTATTTCCAAACTTAAAAATAAACCCTTATTCGTATATTCATGATACAAAATGTTGGATATTGGTAACTATACAGACATAATAAAAATATTTTAAAACTAAAATCATTTACAATGTAAATGAAAGGTGGTAGTCACTAAAGGAAAGAGTAGTTAACCTTGTAACATTTGAAGCATATGAATCCACCTATCCTCTATAAATTTTTCAGAATCTACTTGGTTCCTATATTTGGATACAGATATGAGAACCTCAAGAAATATCTAAAAACCAATATGTATATATTTAATTATTACACTCATTAACGAACACACCTTTAGCCTCCTATTTCTTATAGGTGTAATTACAATTCTAGTATACTAGCTCTCCACATAAAAAAATTCAATATAATTTTCCTTTAACTTCCTTTAGATACTACTCTTCTTAGAAGGATGGTGCTATGGATATTTAGACTTATTATGAGTCATGGGACCCTTTTCATTGTTCTTTCATTTCTTTTTCACCATAAATAATGTTCGTTTATTACGCCCCATGTCCTTATCAACATAGAAAAACATTGTGAGAACTTATGACAGACTCTTCTAATTGTTTCTCATTGTAGAATTAATTATAAAACCACATAATGTCTTGGGATATATTAAAATAATGATATTTGTATGAAAAACATTTGGTTATTTAATCCCTAAGATGTCTAAGAGTTTTATTTTAAAAATAATCTTTACTATATGAGGCCCAACTGTAAGAGAATCTCCAAGAATAGTAGTAAAAAAATCATTATAGAACTCATTATTCTCTTTCCACGCCTTCTCTGGATAGATATCCCAAAGGTGAGATATCATGATATATGCATCCATTTCTATATGTTGCTTCAAAATCTCATTTAACATGGATGACAACAAGAAACATTCATCATTTATGAAATAATTAAAAAATCACATAGAGTGAAAACTCTTCATCAATTTCTTCATTTCCTTGTGCATCATGAATATGTTCTTACAGCACATACAATTTCCTTTCTTGGTGATGGATTACACATAAGGACATATAAAACTCTTTAAAAATTGGGCCAGTGTCTGTGATATCATTCTCAAGTATGAATCATGGTGATATGTTTGAGTTTATTTTAATTTTATTTATACAAAAAAATAACTAGAATAATTTTAGTACATTATATGATAAAATTTTGAAAAAAAAATATAAAATTATATCTGTAAGATCCCGTCCTTTTTCCAGATATGAATATTTAAATTTTTATCATGAAGATATGTTTTATTTGTTTTAAATGACAATAAATGTTTTATTAGATAAAAGTTAATAAATTTTCTCAACATCTTAAATTTTTATTAACGTATTGGAGTCGTCAATTGAAAATTTTTGGAGGTTGATGATGAGTTAGTGTGACATTTGAGGCCTGTAAAATCATGTTGAATATTAAAAAATATTAAATATAAAATATTAACCACCCATTTTTTATTAAATATAATTGAATTACTCTATCCCAATGCATTATATAGGATGTATGAGACCACAATTTTTTCCAGAATAGGATTTTTATCCTAATAGGCATATAATATTTTTAAGCATCAGACATTTTAAAGTCTCGCTCTTTTAAATAACCTTTCAATATTTAATTTATTTTTTTATCAATTTTTTGAATATTAAATAATTAATACCTATCAAATTGTGTGTCTTATGAGAAATATAAGACCATTTTTGGGTCCATAATGGGGGGGGGGTTTACCCTTCTCCTGGTATTACTTTTATATGTAATGGGGGTTTGATGTTATTTAATTTTTAATGATTAATTATTTATAAAATTAATTGATATAATTAATAGATAAATTAAATTATATGATTGATGAGATTAACTAATTGTAAAATTAATTAATTTTTATTTTTTTGTTAACACAACTAAATTCAATAATGATAATTCTTCAGTAGATGCAATTGAAAGAATTAGATAATTAATATTAGAATTATTGATGAAATATTGATATTGAGGACAATATAATTAATTGTGGAATTAATTATGAGATTTTTTTTCATTGATATTAATTATTTGATTTATGGATTAATTAATCAGTATGAAGTACATAATTAATTGGGGACATAATTAAGGGTATTTATGTGACAAAATAACTATTTCTAAATCACAATTTCAGTCATAACTCTTTCATATAGTGTTTTATTAACACATTGTCACCGACAATGTGACCCTAAAATTGAGATGGTCCTTTCAAGACCAATGATGAATATTTAGTTCTGGATCATTATATTGGTCCATGATATGACCAAAATGATTATGGGTGGACACATGATATTAATTAGAGATATTAATAAATAAATGATTCAAGTAATAAATGTAACAAAAATAATTTATGAAAAATTATTATAAATGGGACTTGGTTTTGTGTGCATGGAATGGTAGGAATAAAATTAATTATGACACTCCCCTATATCCTCTCCATATCTCTCATTTTACAATTTAGTAATCAGTACCTTGTAGGATATTAATCAGATTAATGTGATGTTAATAGAGTTGGATTCCTTCAGATAAGAGGATGGTGCGTATCATATTTCTATTACTAGAAAATGAAGTATTTTGATAATATTTTCATTAATTAATATATGGTTATATATTTTATTTAACTATCAATAGTTGTAGGAATAACACATCATCAAAAATTTTAGATTCATATTGGGTGTTCATTATATATGAGGTATGTGGTATAAAATTAATATCCCATAGTATTTATTATAAATTATGTGTACATTAATATAGATTTTATAGGGTATTAATAGAAATTGGAATTCCACATTGAATTAGTAAATGTGGTCAGTTAATTAATTTTGTATTTGGGGATTTGATTTAATAATAGAAATTATGAAATGTGGATAATTAATAGGTAAAAATAATTATCAATGTATTGAATTAGGAAATTGGGAATTATTAATTGTTGATTTATTTACAATATTACAAAGACCACTGAACATGATTAATTAATTCTATAATTAATTAATGTGAATGGTTGGAATTATTAAATTTTGATTTTGTAAAATTAAATTTTTATTTAATTATGGTTATATAGAGATTATTGGAAATTAATAATTATCTATGTGGTTATTGAATTAAGTGAGAGGAATAATTAATTGTTGAATTTATTATGTAGTTATTGAATTAGGTGAGTTAGAATAATTAATTTTGAGATTTAATTATGGGGTTATTTAGCTTAGTAAGTTCAAACAATTAAATTGGGAATTATTTTGTTTTATTGAATCAATTAATATAGATCAATTATTTATTTAATTAATTAAGGATATTTAGTTAGATTAATTAATGAAATAATAATTTAATGTATTTTATATAAAAAATTAATCTGAGAATAAATTTAAGGGACTTAGTTAGGTTTATTAATTATAATATTAATTTATCATGTTGATGTGAAAAAATAATCTCTAAATTCATTGAAGGTATTGAGTTAGGTTAATTAATTGATGAATTAATTAATTGAGTTGATGTTAACATTTAATTGGTGAATTATTTAAATGTATTGAATGTGATTAATTAATTTTTAAATAATAAATGATTGTGTCCATGAACAATTAATTTGTGATTTAATTAAATGTATTAAGTTAGATTAATTAATTATTAAATTAATTGATAGAAATTAATTGGATTGGTTAATTGGTAAATTAATTAGTCATGATTGATGAGATATTTAATTGATTTAATTGGATAATTCATTGTGGAATAAATTATGACATATTATGATTTCATAATCAATATAATTAAATGTCAAATTAATTGTGAAATATTATATTTTGGATTGAGATAACTAATTGATGAATTAATTATAAGACATTGCTGTTTTTAATTGAGATACTAAATTAATTAATTAATTATTATTAGTAAACAAATAAACGGTTGATTTAATTAAATATATTGATAAGTTTAATTAATCAGGGAATTATTTATGGTGTTTTATGTAAAGATTAATTGTTTAATTATCATTGATGGTGAGAAAATTATGTAATTGATAAATTAATGTGATATTGGGGTAATACGTTTAATGTTTATTAGTCCTCATTTGATGTGTTGATGTGATATATGTGACAATGATGTTAATAATTGATTAAACTTGATAAATGATATAGATGTGATATGTTTAAATGTTAAATTATGTATTGTTAAATGGTGAATTGTAATAATCTCATTCATACAATTATTATGAATTGTAACATGGAAATCTATGGGTGTGTGAGTGTAGAATGGTAATATGGATATTCATGGGTGTGTGAGTAGGGAAAGGTAACATGGAAATTCATGGGTGTGTGAGTGTGTAATGGTGACATTGACATTAATCGGTGTGTGTGTGTGTGTGTGTGTGTGTGTGTGTGTTGGAAACATGGATATTCATGCATGAGTGAGTATGGAATGGTACCATGGACATTCATGGGTGTGTGAAAATGGAATGGTAACATGGAAATTCATGGGTGCCAGAGTATGGAATGGTAACATGGATATTCAATTGTGTGTGAGTTATGGAATTGTAACATAGTCGTTCAAATGGGTGGAAAATTAAAAAAGAATAGTCTCATTCAATTATGTGGTTGAATAAAGAATATAAATTTAGGTGATAAACTATTAAATTATGTATTGAGATTAAATTATATATACAACTGCATACACATGATATTGACCAGATTTGTTTTAGATGTCATTGATTTTAAATACCCAGAAATTCTGTGGAATTTTTTATTAAATACATGGGATTTTTACAAGTCCATGGAAGTTTATGGCGCTTGATTCCGAGGCCCGGTGTACCCGAAATAGATTTTTGAAGTTTTGTTTGGGTACGTTCAGTAAACGTACTAGCGGGTTTTTATAACTTTTGAACCAGTGCTTGGCATTAAAATCTGAGAGCACCATTGAACTCACAGCGCTAGTATTCTCTTAAGAAAACATTCACTTCGATGACAGTTGGTCAAGAATAAATGTTATTTTTTTGATTTTCATAAAAAAATAATAATAAAATAAAGTTTGCAACAATTTATTTTATTTGAGCTGCCTTTTGGAGTGTAGAGGTTAAAACCTCCTCATGGAGGTTGGAGGTGGGGCCACCACACCTTAACCTCCCATGAGAGGTTATGGTGGTGGGTCCCACCCAAACTCAACCTCCCATGAGATGATTAATGTGGTGGGGACCACACGGGGCTTAAACACCCTATTAATGAGAGGGGAGGAAAACCTCTCAAATCTCCATCATTAATGTGGGAGAGCCTCTTGATTCCTCAACTCCCCATTAAATAGGGAGAAAATCCTTGACCACCCCCACCATAATGGTGCCACCAACTCCCCTAATTAAATGTACCAAATCCTCCTCTTTACTTGTTGAGAAAACACTTTTAATTAAATGTTCCAACCTCGTGAATTAATTAGGTGGGGCCATTTAATTTATTTCCTTCCTTTTGAATTTTTTTCCAACAGCTAAAATAATAGAAATATTATATTAGTGGGCACTGTTAATTAATGTGGAAACCTTGGGTGTTTTGAGAGGACAGCTTGGGAGGATTAGAAATCTCCCAACGAAGACCGAAGAACGAAGAACACCGGTGAAGATCCTTCTTCGAATTCTTCCCCGAACACCTATCGACATGGATCCACTTCCACAACCGTCGTGCGAACTCGGAAGTGGAAGTGTATGGCGGACGTGATGAATGAAGACTACGTCTTCTTCCCGTGACTTCACCGTCAATGCCTGATAATCCCAGTAAGGTATTTACTACTTGATGATGTTATACATTTTCATATCTTCTTCATCGTATTGAAAGGGTTTGTTGAGGACGTGTTAATGATCAACTGCTTCACTTGTTGAGCCAATTGATACCTCCCTAAACACGGAGGGTGCGGGCCCACCTAATATAGCCTGACATCCTCCATCATTTTTCTTTCTTGTGACATTCTTCGGCATGGCGATGTAACAACTACGAGGCGACAGAGACAGCAATGACAAAGGCCACGCTACTCGCGGCCTCCGTGAACCGCGCCGACCCCGTGGTGTCCCGCACCGCCTCTTGCCGAGACAACGTGCTCCCCGCACCCTTCTGGCCTACCTGCACACTTCCCGCATGCCCCAAGGCCTGCCCGTGCATTGCTCGTGCATCCCACGGCCTGCCCGCGCGCTGCCTGTGCGCCGCGCCGGCCTGCACGCGTGCTAATCGGCGGCCTGCTGGCCTGCCCGTGCCCTGCCCGGTGCCATGTAGGCCTGCCCATGCCCCACACGGCCTGCCCACGCCCCAGCTCCTCGCTGAACCAGTCGAGCTATGCCGGCCACCTGAGAAGGCCGACGACATCCTTCCCAGCGTCATTGGCTGAACTGACTCAGATTTCTGAACTGAGCCGCCTGACCCGTGCCCCACGTGGTGCTGGCCCAACCGGCCTGGCCTCTGGGCCGAGCCGCCTACGTGGCGACCTTCGGGCCAAACCACCCCTACAGTCAACTGGTCTAGGCCCAACAGACCAGACCAAACCTAGCGGGTAGACTGGGTCGACCCAAACTGGGTCGGACCAATCTGGGTTGGGCCGAGTCGGTCTGACCGGGTCAGACTAGGCCTTTGCCCATTACTGACCCTGTTACTTTATTTTGGCCATATCTTTGACACCTAATGTCCGTTTGTCAAACCGTTAGCAACGGTAGTACTCTTTGAACATGACGGTCCTTTTGATAATACCCCACTGGAGTTCGGGATATATTTGAGATATGGTCAGGTTGGATCGTACACAAATCCAACAAGGCCCCTGGGACTAAAATGCTAATAACTCATAGACCGGGCGTCCGATCGACGTGTCGTCTGTTGTATTGAGACCCCTATGACGAGGAATACCTTTCTGATACTTTTATATGGGACTTCTTGGTAGTTTATGTATCTACACTTGGCTTGAGGAGAGAACCCTCCCGGAATCAAGCGTGCTTTGTGGAAACCCTGTGGCTGGCTATACTCTGATGATTGTTCCTAGATCATGTGTTGGTCCGACAGTTCTAACTTCTGTTCTTGGATCTTGTGTTGGTCTGAAAGAATAGCTGGTCCTGGATCGTGTGTTGGTCTGGTAGCTCTGACGAGTATTCCTAGATCATGTCTTGGTCCAACAGTTCTGTCTTCAGTTCCTGGATCAGGTGTTGGTCCGACAGAATAGCTGGTCCTGGAGCATGTGTTGGTCCGACAACTCTGACGACTGTTCCTGGATCATGTGTTAGTCCTACAGTTTTGACTTCTGTTCCTTGATCATGTGTTGGTCCGACAGAATATCTCTTCCTGGATCATGTGTTATTCCGACAGCTCCAACTTATGTTCCTGGATCCTGTGTGGGTCTGACAGTTCTAACTTCGGCTCCTGGATCCTGTGTGCATCTGACATCTTAGACAATTCGGTGGCTATATCTGATCATCTATATCTCTCTACATAAGTTGTATACCAGTGTAACCTGATTTAGTGACTTCTGTGTTTTCCTCATGATTGAGATGGGTTACCAGATAAATTAGTTATATGTATGTTTATATATCTAAGTAATGGCTATCTGTTGATTTCATACACTGTGGGTTTTCCTTGGTGGATTTTGAGAGACCTAGGTGGTCTCAAGGTCCCTACTGAATATCGATATACTCACCCCTGTATGGGCGATGCCCGCACCTCATTGTGTTGGATGAAGATGACGAAGAATGCTGACCGAGGCTGAGTGTACGAGGACTGGATGGTACCCTGAGGTGGACCTCACGACGAGTCGGTACCCGGAGGAGACTGACGGACAAGGAGTGCTGAGGAGGATATCTATACCTACCCTTCAGGTAGGATCCATGGTGGAAAATACAGGAGATTCTCTTCACCTTTCAACTGTTTTTTATATTCAGTTTCCTTGTACTTTACAGTCGGGCTTGTATTTCCAGTACCTTTACTCTTTAGTACTTCTGTTTTATATAGTTTTACTTAGTTTTTTGCATCCATATTACTCTATTATGTGTGTTTCTAGTTTATAAAGTCAATGCCTTCCTAGTTTTAGGGATTTACACCTTCGGTGCTAGTCGCCAACCCCAGGCCTATTGAAGGCAGGCTTGGGGTAGTTACGGCACGGGCCCCAGGGGATAGGTCGTGACATTGATGGTGGCCTAATGAGCTGTACTCATAGCATACTCCAGTTGTCGAATCAGTACCCTAATAGACTATGTTTTCTGGAAAAGCTGAGGGAAAAGACCATGTTTTAGATGGATATGTTGGGATGTAGATTGGATGAGGGAGCTAGATGTTGTTCTGGATACACTAGGGAGTTGTTAGTGTCTTTAAATTTGGGATTACATTTGACACCTAGCACAAACATATCATGGAATACCTACTATTTATTTTTTATTCGATATTTCCAGTTTTGGTTGTCTTGTGCCATTGGTATTTGTACTGTAATGACTGTATGTTATTCCTATATTTTTTATTTGTTTCTACCAATGTTTTACTCTAATAAAATAGGGTATTGCCTCCCCATGGATGACTTACTAGTCACTCACTTCTATTCATAATCATCTTGCATATGGATTGGAGCACTAGAAGTCACAATGCAGACTGACTCAGGGCATCGTTGCAAGGCACCCAGACAAAAGAATCATAAATATATATTAGATAAATTTCTTTATTTATTCTTTTGTATTTCTATTTTGGGAAAGGTAGGCATGATAATATGATGAGTTGGGTAATGGTTAAGATCTCGATCGTGGGAGTAGCTACCCCATGTACGAGGTTAAAAGCTATGTTTTAAAGGAGGGATTGTTGTCATTGATATGTGTTCTTAAAGTTGATGTTATTTCACAAATGTTGACACATATATTGATTTATGGGGTTATTGTTTCAGATATTTGTTGGTACTGGCTCATGGACCAGGAGGTCATAAGGGTTGAGTCTTCATGCACCATTCTAGGAACATTAGACTATTTTGTGATTTTAATAATTTTACGGTCACTGTGGAATATGGGCTTTGGGTAAGTTATTGAACATGAGGAATTTTTCATTAATTGGTAATTTGAAATGAAAATGTTGAATTAATTAATGATTTAATTGAGAAAAAAAAATTATGAACAATTAATTGTAGAATTAATTGTAAGAAATTGATATCATAGATTGGGGATAATAAATTTTAGAATTATTTATATAATATTAATATAATTATTTGAGATAATTAATAGTTTAGTTAAATATGGGATTATTATATATAGAAATATATTAGATAATTATTGAATTAATTAATGCAACTGATGGATTAATTAATTGACAAATTAATTAATGTGATTTAATATGTTAATTTATTCTTGAATTAAAATGAACTTATTAAGAAATTGGTTAATTAATTAATGTGATTAAAGTGAATATTTAATTGTGATTTAAATACATATATTAAATAGTTTAGATAGAATTTAAAATGATTCAAGATGAGAATAAATTATTATATTAATGATAAACTGTAATAATGAGAATGTGTTTACCCTTTTTAGGAGTAGGATGGTCATCGATAGTGTTAGTTTTTCATGTTTAGCTGTGTGATCGAAAAAAGGGAGGAAACAGTAGTAATGAAGGACTAGTGGTGGTATTCATTGATAAATTCTTATCATTAATTTAATTTGTAATGACCATGTTCTATACCATGACATAGCCTCAGATATGCTGCCAAATATTTGGATTCATGCCTAGAAAAATAAATATGTTTATTTTTGTTATGGGGACCCTTAGAGGATGTTCTTGTGAATCAATATATATGTGTAGTAGGATTTTTCAAGGAATTCCATTAATATTTTACCGATGTAGTTCTCAGGAATGACCGAAGGTCAATAAAAACTACGATTGTTGAGCTACTTAACAACATGGGTTAATAAAGCTCCAAAAGGGGGGTGGATTGTAAGAACCCTATTTTTATTAAAGTATACTGTGAGTATATCTTGAGGATGAGATATTATAAGGTGAAGGATATTGAGTTATCCCATCCATTTTCTATGTATAACTCGTTTAAAGTTTTTGTTAAGATCAATTATCAATATTTTAATTCACAGAAAAAATGTTTTATCATCGAAAATTTTATAAATGTATTAAAGGACTTAAAAGCCTATTAAAATCATGGAATATTCCATTGAATATATTTGGAGTTTGAACCAGAGTTAGTGTGACATTTAGAAGCCCAAAAAGTCTTCGTGAGGATTGGAAAAAATTAATAAATATAAAATACTGAGCGTAATGATTTTATTCAAAATAATTGAATAAATCTAAAATGGTGTGTCATAAAAGAACTATGAGACCACTATTGTCATTAAAACATGGTGTTTACCCCTCACCGGGGTATAATATTTGTATGTGTTTTATGATTGGACGTCTCACTCATGAAAATAAACATTTTATATTTAATTTATTTTCATAATCCATGTTTTTAATATTAAATAATTAGAATCTCTCAACGGTTAATCCTATGAGAAATTAGAGAACATAGTTGTGTCCAGAATAGGGGGTTTACACTATTTAAGGTATATCTTTTTGGTGAAATGGGATTTTTATGTTATTTAATTTTTTAAGATTAAATAATTTTTAAATAAATTTATATAATTAATTTAAGAATTAAATAATATGATTGATAAGATTAGATAATTGTAAAATTATTTAATGAGGAATTTTGAGTTAAAAAAATGAATTAATTAAAGGATATTTATTCATAGATTCAATTTAATAAATTAGATGATTAATTATATAATTATAGATGAAATATTTATATTCTTAATGAGATAATTAATTATGGAATTAATTATGTGATTTTGAGTTCATGGATATTGATTAATTAATTGGTGGACTAATTAATTATATTAACATACCTATTTAATTCTTGAATTAATAAAGGGTATTTATGTGACAAAAATATTATTTTTCCAAAAAAAAATTATGTTATAAATCTTTCCTATGGTGTCGGATTGAAAAGTCGTCAGCAACATCATGACCCTAATATTGTGGTGGTCATTTCAAGACCAATGTATAATATTTAATTTGGATCATGGTACTAGTCCATGTAATTCCCAAAATAATGATGGTTTTACACATGATATAAATTTGAGAGATTAAAAATATATATTTAATTAATAAAGGTAAAAAAAATTATTGATGAAAAGGTATTAAAATTTGTTTTTGGGTAATGTGTATGGAATGGGTAGAAAACCCATTCATTTTGACATGACCATCTATCCTATTCATATCTCTCATTTCTGACATCATTAATCAATATCTATTTTTATATTGATCATATTAATGTGTCCTCAGTGGAATTGAATTTATCTTCGTAATAGGTTGGTGTGTATCAATTTTTTTCTGAGAAAATTTTGTATTTTGCGCAGATGTTTATTAAGCTGAATGTGGTTATTTACATAATTTATCCCATCATTAGTCTTCAGAATAATATACCATCATAAATATTGGATTCATATTGTGTGTTCATCATATTTTAGGTAGGTGGTATATAATTAAAATCGTATAGTATTTATTATCAATTAAGTGTACGTGGATATAGATTTTCGATGGTTCTTTTAGAAATTATAATTCACAATTGAATTAATTAATGGGGTCAATTAATTAATTTAGGAATTTAAGAGTTTATTGAATAATGTATATTTTTTATTGTGGATAATTAATTAGTAAAAATAATTATCAATGTATTGAATTTGGAAGATAAGAATAATTAATTATTGAATAAATTAAAGAATTATTGTAACTATTGAACATGATTAATTAAATATTGAATTAATTAATTTGAATGCCAAGAATTTTGAAAGTTTGATTTTTTATAATTAAAATTTGAATTTATTATGGGGAGATAGTGGCTTTAGAAATATAATAATTAACTATGTCTTTACTGAATTATGTGAGTTATAATGATTAATGTGTGAATTTATTATGTTGTTATTGAATTAGGTGAGTTGGAATAAATACATTTTAAATTAATTTTGGGGTTATTTAATTAAATGAGTTGGAAGAATAAACCAAATTATTAGTTTATATTATTGAATAAATTATGATATAATAATTAATTGTTTAATTAAATTAAGAGATTTAGTTAGATTAATTAACAAAATAATTAATTAATGTACTATATGTGAACAGTTAATTAGTGACTTAATTGAATGGATTGAGTTAGATAATTTATTTTATATTTAATTAATGGTTTTGATGTGAAAAATTAATCGATGAATTAGTTAAAGTAATTGAGTTAGATTAATTAATTATAGAATGAATTAATTGAGATTAGGGAAACAATATAATTGGGGAATTAATTGAATGAATTTAATTTGATTATATAATTAGGGATTAATTATTGAGAGTTGTTAGGAACAATTAATTGGTGAATTAATTGAACGGATTATGTTAGATCAATTAATGGTGGAAATAATTAATATAAATGAGTTGGATTAATTAATTGGTAAATTAATTAATATAGATTTTTGGGATATTGAATTGATAGAATTGGATAATTAATTGTTGAATTCCTTATAAAGTATTGAGATTTAATAATTGACATAATTAATTATGGAATTGATTATGAAATATTAAATAACAGATTGTGATAATTAATTGAGTAATTAATTATGAGATGTCAAGTTTTCTAATTGAGATAATTAATTAATGAATTAATTATGAGTCAGTGATTGATCAAGGATAGGTTTAATTAAATATATTGACATTTTTATTTACATGAGGAATTAATTAAGGTGTTTTATGTGAAGACTACTGATTTAATTAGTAGTGAGGGTGAGTGGATAAATTAATGTGATATTGGCATAAGTGGTTTAATAATGATTAATATCGATTACAATGATTATGTGATATATGTTATAATGGGGTTAATAATTGATTAACCATGATAAATGGGATATATGTGATATGTGTAAATTTTGATTTATGTATTATTAAATGGTGAATGGGAACCTGCTCATTTGGGAAACTATTAAGGATGATAACATGGAAATTCATGGGTGTTTGAGTATATAATGGTAGCATGGACATTCATGGGTGTGTGAGTATGGAATGGTAACATGGAAATTCATGGGTGTGTTAGTGTGGAATTGTAATATGAACATTCATGGGTGCGTTATTCTAGAATGGTAACATGAACATTAATGGGTGCATGAGTATGGAATGGTGACATGGACATTCATGCATATGTGAGTATGGAAAGGTAACATGGACATTCATTAGTGCGTTAGTATGGAATGTTAACATTCAAATTAAAGTGTTTCTTAGTTATGGAATGGTAACAATGTCATTCAAATGGTTGGAAACAATAATGGTAACATGCTCTTTAAATTGTGGGGTTGAATAAGAATATTAATTAATTTGATAAACTATTTAATTATTCATTATAATTACTTTATTTATACAACGTCATAGATGTGATATTAAATGGATTTTATTTAGATACCATTGGTTGTGGCCTAATGAGTTGTACTCACACCCTTCATGGACTTCTTGATTGGTACCCAAATAGACTACTAGTTTTCTAGATGGGTTAAGGGAAAAGAACATGTTCTAGATGGATGAGTTGGGATATGGCATGGATAAGGCAACAAAATGTGGTTCGGGACCCACATGGGATTTTTAGTGTCTTTATATTTGGGTTGACATTAGACACTTGGCATGTACACCGCATGTCAGGCTTATTGTTTAGTTTTGATTATATAATTAATGTCTGGTTGTCTTGTGACATTGGTATTTTTACTTTATGATTATATTTTCTTTTGATATTTTTTATTTTTTCATTATTGTTTTTCTCTAATAAAAGAGTGTACAGACTCCCCCTGAATCACTTACCAGACCCTCACTACTAGTCGATAGCCTCTGGTGTACGGGGAGGCATGCCTGAGGTCATGTGGTAGACCAGCTCAAGGCACTGATGCATAGAACTCTGACATAGTCATTACTAAGTAATATCTTATGAGTTTATTTATTTACTCTTTTGTCTTATTATATATGAAAGGTAGACATGAGAATAGGGTGAGTCGGGTAATGGTCAAGAGCTCATTCATGGGAGTATCTACCCCATTTAAGAGGGTAAAATCTATGTTCCTAGGGTGGGATTATTGTTATTGACATGTGTTCTTATAGTTGATGTTATTTCACCAATGGTGACATACATTTTATTTGAATTGATTATTGTTTTTTTTTGAATTGTTGATAATGGATTGTGGCCCAGTATTGCTTGAGGGCTGAGTCTACCTAAACCATTCTAGGGACCCCAGATTATATTGTCACATGCATAATTGTAGGCACGCAAAAGAAAATGGGATTTGGGTAAGATGTTGAATTTGAGATATTTTTATTTATTGGGAAATTGAAATAAAAATGGTGGATTAATTAATATTAGAATTATGAAATTTTGGTTTTCATGAACAATTATGTGTAGAATTAATTATATGATTTTGATATAATAAATTTTGGATATTAAATTTCAGAAAATATTATGTGATATTCATATTAGTATTTTAGATAATTTTTGGTGGGGTTAATTATGGGATTATGATATGTCAAAAATATTTATTAATTATTTAATTTGATAATGACACTGAAGGATTAAATAATTTTCAAATTTATTAATGTGATTAATTATATTATTTAATTTTTGTATTAAAAAACCCATCAATAAATTGATGAACTAAAAAATGTGATTAAATATATTATTTAATTCTGAAATAAATTAATTGATTAATTAGTTGATAAAGATTGTAAAATGATTCATGGTGATAATAAATGGGTGTATAAATGACAAACATGAATAATGAGAATATGTTTACCCTTTGTAGTCATGACATAGGTGTAGGATGGTTAAGGGTAGTGATAATTCATCATTTATGACTGTGTTGTAGGAATAAATAGAGGTAACACTCAAAAATGATGAAATGGTTGTGGTATTCAACAACGAATTCATAGAAAATTTTTAATTAGTGATTATCAAGTCCCCAACCCTGACATATCCTCATATATACTAAGAAATAATTGGATTTATACCATGGAAAATAATGGTGTTTTTGTATGATATGGGGCCACATGGAGGTTGTGCTTATAAATAATTACATATGAGGAGCTAGATGGTGCAGGGAATTCCATGGACAGTTTATGGATGAGGTTTCTAGGATTGAATGTAGTTCAATATAGACTATGTTTGTTGGGAATCAAAATAGGAGGGGTTAATGAATCTCTCGAGATGGGTAGATTATAAGAACACATTTTTTTAAAGTTTCATAGGATTATATCTCGAGGATGCGTTGTTATAAAGAGGGATATATTGTAAGATCTCGTCCTTTTTCTATCTATCAAAATTTTAAAAAAACTGTGAAGATGAATTGTCTTTGTTTTAATTAAAAAAATTATCATCGAAAATTTGGTAAATCTGTTATTTCCCTTAAATCCATGATAACATCTGGGAATCTTCAATTAAATTTTTTGGAATTTTACACTGAGTTAGGGTGGGATTATGAGGCCTGCAATGTCTTGGTGAACCCTTGAAAAAATATTAAATATAATTTCTCAGCAGCCGTTGGCATATGGGGAGGTACGCATTAGGTCTTGTAGAAGACCGACCTGGGTGAACAGGTTCATGGAACCTCGACTAAGACATTTAAATATTTATTAATCTCACACTGTTTTTTGGTAACCCAAAATCACTCACCATTGCGTTCAAAATATCCTATTTTTTTGAAATTCTAGTGGAGTGGATTCATATTTCTCTTATCATTACACCAACATCGGTTGGGCAAGAATCTCTAATGGTTTTAGTTAGTCATTCTAAATGAAGACTATATTAACTCAATGTTCCTTGATATTTTGATTGGACTCCACACTCCCAAAATCCTTATATTGGATTTATTTAACTCTTTCCTCTTAGACACATCAATTCATGATTTCATATTCAGTAATTGATTTGAACTAATTTTATTCAACCCGAAACCTCATGATAAAATCCCATTATAATGGAATGCACCAGAACTTTGATTGGTCAATAACTTTTAACAATGGATCGATTTTCACTAATGTTGTGGAATGATATAGTGAATTAATATATATTTGATATATTTAATCATTTTTTTGAATAAATTTACAATTTTTATATATATTAAATGATTGTTAATATTGATTAGATTTACACATGTTATTAACCATGTCTTAGAAAATATTTACACAAAATTAAATTAAATTATGTTCTATCTAATATGCTCGTTAATTTAATTAAATCATGTGATAGAGAAAAAATATACATATTGATATAACCATGAATTATAACAGAAATAAAATAAGAATGTTGTATGATCATGATATTTTTCTAATGGTTAGTTTATCTAGCAGTTGATTAAATAGTCATTCACCAACGGTTAAAACACCCTGAACCAATTATGGTTCATGTTATATGTATCCACCTCTCCACATATATATCTCTCTTGGATCATTTTATCGACAACTCCAATCTAGAACCACATCCATGAGCATTGGATAATGATCCCTTACATATGCTTTTACTCACACACAGGTGAGGGAAATAAGACATTTTCATAAAATAAACCATATGTACACATACCTATACATGATAAGATAAGAGAAGTCATGCATCCTAATAAATTAATTTAATAAAAATTAAAATGAAACCAATATCCTAAAAAGGTCTAGTTTATTATCTTGATCATTGAAATGGTTACAAAAATTTATGAATTTATTAAAACCAACATTCAAATAATAATCATTATTATTTATGATAAATTTTGTTCGAATCAATTAGTTATCTTCTTTAATTAATAAATTCTATTTTAATATTCTCATCCGAATTTCTTTGAGATTCTCATCCATATTAGTTTTTAACAAATTAAATTAATTTATTCATAATTAAATGTGTACCTAAATTTACCTAGAAAAAACAGAGTGAATACACAACTGAATCTACACAACAAGTATTGTACTAATATACTATTTACTCTTTTGACATATAGAATACAAAAAATATCCTATACATTCAAGATATTTAATGTCAAATTAATGATTACATGAATTATATTATTATTTGGGAACATATTATTCTTCAATGTATGTATATTAACAACTGTGATACGACTCACACATGATGTGCAGATCTAGAAATTACATATATATTAAATAAACTATCTCATATATATATATATTAAAACCTATTACAAGGTCTGTCCTATCAACATAATGAACACACAAAATCATATATTGATATGGTTTACACATTATAATAAATAAATTATAAATCAGTGTAATTTTGTATTATTAAATAGCATGCACATCTCACACAGTCTTTTAGAGGGACACACATAAGGATACTTCCTGTAAAATATGCCTCATAGAATTGGTGTACATGATGTGTATATGTGACTACATAGAATTTGGCCTCCGATATACATGGTCACCAATCAGGTAGTTTTTGTATGATAATACACAACCCATTTGTGACTCAAAGGTACTACACACCATGTATGTGGGGTATACTGTATATACACCATTTGACAGTGTGTTATACTGGCCTAGTCAACTAGTTCATCAAGAAATAAATACAATGTGTGTCATTAATGGATACCATTAAAATTAATTTCTAAATTAAATCATAATTAATTTATCCGATGTACATTCCCTGTAACTATGGTTATAAAAAATGTACAATGGCCTTATCCAACTAGAATCCTTATCACCTCTGGATGAGATCATCAATTTTATTTCATTTATAAAATTAATAATATTGATTACATCTATGTGAAACAAATGGTGAAGAATTATATTTCACAATTCAAATTAAAATAATGATTTAACATTAATTTAAAACTAAATGAAAAATGAACAAATCATTAATGATATTATAATAATAAAAAATAATTATGTGACTTCTCTAAAACCAATTGTAGTTTCTGACCGCAACGGAAGTGCACAATGGGCCATGCCCAATTTTTTTTCATGATCGATGATCAATAAAATATGGAAAAGAAGATAAATTTCATGTTTTAAATAATTGAATATAATAATATAGACAAGTGAAAAAATTATATAACCATATTTATGATAATCACATATGTTTTATAATCATTTTAAATAATTAAATAATTTCATTTATGGAATTATTTTATTGTTGATGGATCTAACAAATGATATGCATTGTATCATTTTTTTGTTTTAGGAATCAAATGCATATTCCCTCTATATATGATTCACATGTGTTCGAAAAAATATCTAAGCATCATCATACGAGTCTCTAGGTTCTCGCACAAAAGTAATTATCACTTGGGTTTTCCTCCATTGATCCCCTTGCTAACCACTTCCAAAGAATTTTCTATGATATCTATTATCATGAGAGTGGTAGGTGGAGGAAGATTTCTCTATGTTATTGGGAGTTTTAATAGAGAAGGTATGTATATGGGTCTTAATAGGATTATAAAAATCCTTTGTGCACAACTAGAAAAATGAAATATATCTCCTATAAAAATAATATAATTGAGTTTATATACATCAAGGGTTAAAATAAAATAATTATTGTTGTGACCTTTACTATTTATTTAATCCCTACTAAACCCCATATGAAATATTAATAATATTATTATTAATATTTATCAACATGTTATAAACATGAAAATTAAGTTAAATATAATTTAATATATTAATTTTCAATATTCAGTATTTCTCTCCAGACCATTGTACTCAGTCCACCATTCCTTCACAATATTTACCATGCCTTAAATAATGATTTTTTATGTATTAATGAAATATCCTTATATTTTTCGCTAATATGTATGTAAATATTATATTAACAAAATAGAAATTAAATATTTATTAATAAATCTACACACATTATATTAACTAAAATAACATGTGATGAAATATATGTGATCAAATATACATGAATAATTATTTAACCATGAATAGAATATATATTTACTCAACATGATAAAAAATAAATAAAAATATAATTATTTAACTAGGAATATAGATACACATAGTTTGTGACTTTCTAGGCTGATTTCACAATTGAATTAGGTGTACCATCCTAATGTCCATGGTTAGAATCAGTCAACATGCTAAGGACCCATAAAAACATATAATGGTGGAAAATGTTGGAATATATATTAAGAAGAAGATCATTCAATCACATAATCTATTATAATGAAAAAAAAGTCACTATGATTGTGTTGATTACCCAGTTGCAGAAGAGTCTCATAGCTATGGTGTATAACTATTCGAGGAGAATACATAAGTGGGTATAACCAACTGTTTCAGAAGAGATGGATTACTTGGCGAGAGGTTGTATTACCATGATCAACTAGATGATCTACTAGTGGGCTGAATAAATAGTTACAATCTAAATCAATGTAGTTGATAATAATATTATATTGAGTAATCCATGTTTGGATGTGAATATACCAAACATAGAAATAAGTATGTCTTATTATAGAACCACTTAAAGACAATATGTTGTGTTATCTCTTGCAGTTTCTTCAAATTAGGTCAGAATGTGAGATATATTCATGTAGATCGATAACCTAAATATGTTCTAGATGTTGAATTGAAATGATAAAATTCAAAAAAATTAACATATGATCCCCCTATCACTGGTCAATCGAGTATAGTTATCTACAAAAAATATATTTCTATATAGGATCTTGAATGATATTTTTCTATGACATATTCTATTCGGAGAAATAAATTATTTAAACATATAATACGTTCTAAAAAAGAAATTGAAAAACATTTAGTAATATAGTAAACATGTATTTGATATTGAATCCTAAGGCGACTCAAGAGTCTTTGTATATTGAGGATCCTAAAATATAGGAGTTGAAACATCAAGAGCAAAATATTATAAGATAGATGACGATAAATGGTGAGAGGTGGATGTTGAAACCATATGGTTGCAATAGTGGTCACACCCATAAATAACATGGTCCTTGAGAATATGAAGGACCCGATATAATGAAACCCAATGTCTTAAATAAACCATGATGTGGATTGTGTTTTACCATCATTTTTTATTATGCTCAGTTGAGGTTTCATATTTTTGTGAGAGCCTCCAATTAAGGATTTCTTGCGCCAAATATGTATCCTCAACAGGGAATTTCTCATTCGATATATATTGGTTCTTCTTTCAGTACATCATTACATAGTTATTGATGAATTGTACCATAGATTCATATATTATTTAATAGTGTGTCCCAATGGGAACTGTTGTATTCATTGATTCATCGCACTTGATTATGCACCAATGGTTACATAGCTTTCTTCTTGGTTCCCCTGAGGATGATCAAAAAATGATGAGTAAATGGTATCAAAAATATTGCAGCTTTTGGGGATCACAGATAGGATTTTTGGGTTAGAGACGATGCTGGTGGGATAATAAGAGCCATGTGGTGCCATTGGATGGCATTTCATAGGTCCTTTCACTACTACAAATACGGCATTTATTAGTGCTAAAAAAGGCCTTTAATAGCGCTAAAAAAGAGCTATAAATGTCGGTGAAGATAAAGGGGGGTCCCCATTATCAGCGCTAAAAAAAGGGCTGATAAAAGATACTGTTATCAGTTCTTTTTTTAGCACTGGTAAAAGGACCCTTTTATCAGCTCTTTTTTTAGCGCTGATAAAAGTTAAAAAAATTATAAAAATTATAAAAAATTTAAAAAAAATAAAAAAACTGTACATCGGAGGGAGATTTTAACAGCGCTTTCCCACTCCCCCAATTATCAGTGCCCCCGTAAGCCCCATCCATGAGCCCCACATTTTATCAGTGCTTTGTAGACACCCCTTTAATAGTGCTATAACCCCCCCCCCCCCCAATTCACCCATGCGCGCGCCCCTGCCTGCCTTTACCAGGTTTTGAACTCAAGACCTCCCCCCATGCGTGCTAAGCCTTTACCACTACTCTAATTTTATTTGTTCTCTAATTAGTGATATATATATATTTATTTATTCATGTATTAATATAAATTTATATAGTTGTATTAATATATATATATATACATATATATAGTTATATTTATATATTTATTTGTATATTCGTATATTAATATTAAGTTATATATATTTATTTATATATATTTAGTTATATTTTTTATCCATATATTTATTCATATATTAATATATATTTATAAGATTAGTTTTCAATACAATTATAAAATATGTTTTGTTTTGTGTGAGTATAAATAAATACATATATACAACACACACACACACACACACACACATATATATATATATGTGTGTGTTTCTATAAGTATAATTATACATATTTATATATATATATATATGCATATACATATGTTAGAATATATATATATATATCAGTTTGTTAATATATAGACACACACACATTATATAGGAACATATATAGTTAGATTAATATATAGGTATATAAATATAGATATATTGGTATTTTAAATAAAATGGATATTAGTTATTATTGAGATAAAGATAATATATTTTATATTTAAATATGTTTAATTATTTATTTTTAAAAAAAAAAATTATGTGTGAATATATAAAAAATATGTATATATTGTTATATATTTGATTATAAATAGCAGTTCATTATAAAAAATGATAAAATTTCAAAGAAATAATATCTATATGAATGTAATAACTTGGAATAAATTCAGTCCCCACCAAAAAAATCCAATAATACCCCCTTAAACAAGGCTGAAAATTCACAAAATGTGAAAAAATCGGGGTACCCCGACTAAAAACTCAGTTTTGGAGGCCTTCTGGGCCTCTTTTGGCCTCGAAAATGTAATGTCTTGGATTTTTCCGTTTATTATTTTAAATATTATATGGAATTAATTTGAGACCGGATGCAAAGACGACACATCATTCTGAGGTCCAGTGAGCCCGGAATGGTGGTTTGAACCTTTTTTAGTTAAGTGAGTCAGCACTTGTGAGCGGTTGTGGCAGTTTCCAAAACGGATGCCCGAATTAAAAATATGAGTGCACCATTGCGTCCAAGACGACGACTTTTCAAAAGAATGAGGCCAAACTCAACTGGCGCGGGTCGATGGAAAAAGTTAATTTGTGGACGTTTTAAGTAAAATAAAATAAAATAAAATAACAAGTTTATTTTATTTTATTTCATTTAAGGAAACATCCGTTGCAGCGTGGAAACGACGCAGCTCTTTCCTAAATTAATGGCATGTCTTAATGATTTCTAAATGATAAGTCAAAGCCATTAATACTGCCGCGTAATTAGATGCCAAAAAGTTTCCCCTTTTAATGGGTTAAGGAATTGAACGTTGTGGGCAATGTAGAGAGAGGAACCTCTGCAGAATCTGCAGCGCATTGGGCAAGATTATCGACGATATACGACAATGGATCGAAACCAACGGATCATTGTGCTGACGTTGAAGGATCTCGATTACAACGGCAGCACGGAGCCTTTGTCAATGATCGATCCTTTTGAAATGTAGGGGTTGTTATTTCGATTTCTTTTCCCCATATTTAAGTTTAAATGACGAACGCGGATCAACCATGAACAAGTTGATCTGTGGACTTGTACATTTTTGCAGGAGAGATTTTATTGAAGAATACTATAAGGAATTGATCCATTCTTTCTGTTTTTTTATTCTTGCTCCATTTAAGCCTATTAATGAGAGCGGATCCATGCCATGACGAACAACGGCAGAGGTTCGTTCCTCAATTTGTTTATTTGGATTTCTTCCTCTTTATTCCCCACGTGTTCTTCGTGTTCTTCGCGGGGTGACGAACAACGGATCATTGCGCATCTGTTATGTGATTCAACGATCCCAAATCGAAGGTTTGACATCGCAACGACCTCGTGGAGGTGCGGCGACGATGGCGGAAGACGAATCGGACCGGATCAGAAAGAGAATTCTTTGAGCGTTATTCGTGCGGGAAGATCAGAACATGTTTTCGGAGCCAATCGAAGGCCCAAAAACGACGGAAGTGGCTTCGTGGTGTCGGGGCGACCAGAACCTAGAAGTTTTGCAGCGATCAGATGGTCGTACTGATGATCGGAGGAGCATGGGAGGCGCGTCGGCGAAGAGCGCGGTTTCTGGAAATTTCCAGAATACACGGGGTGTACATCCGATGAACACGCCATATAGTACAAGTGGTGGAGGCTAGGGTTTCAGGGTCAGAGAAGAATCACACGGCGTGTGACCCTGGTCACACGGCGTGTTGGACCTTCACCGAATCTCAGCATGTACTTTGGGAAGTACCTGGACACGGGATGATCTACACGGCTTCAGGCGGCACGACATGTACATCTTGGAAAAGTCGGCTACGCGGAGCATGGTGTGTATCCCTGGGAGACATGGACACGTGATGGAGTACATGACCGTGTACTCCATCACACGGCCAGCCAAGGCCAGCAGCGCGGGTCACCCCGTGTGGAGTTTACACAGGTCGGAGTACATGGGTTGGTGACCGTGTATAGGCACATGGCCATAGTACACGGAGCCAATCCCAGTTACCCAGACACGGCGTGTACTCCATACTACACGTCATGTACTAAGTTTTTCTACACGACCAGCCTCACGACACCGACCGTTGTATACGGGCAGTACCCGGGGTCAAACAACACAGTATGTATCATTTCTACATGTCGTGTACTTTTTGGAAAACAGGTTGGTCCTTTTTTTCACCAAGCCCTTAACATCTTTCATTGAGGTTAGTGCCCTTTCTTCTTGTTCCCCTGAAGGTTAGGCGTCCTTCCCTCACGCAGGATTATGATCCCTTTGGCAGGAATATCTGTGATAGAGTCAGGCATCCATCCGAGAGTCCCGGATCGAGATCCTCTATCCATTCCAAACCCTAGGTAGAGTCAGGCATCGACGTGACCAACTCTACCGAGCATTGATCCTCTACCTAGCAAGTGAATTCCAGATGAGTCGTGGTATCCTCCATAGCCCTGGCAGGGATCCTCATCTATGTATCGAGATCTTTCCACTCAGGAGTGTGTCTCCCGTAATGAGTGCTTCTATCTACTGTAACATTTTCACTCAGGAGTGTGTCTCCTGTAATGAGTGTAGTTATCTCCCGTGACGGTTCCCGATGAACAACACTTCTTGGACGGACGTCATCAGAGCTGTATGACTCGTGGAGTGTGTTCTCTCGAAACGAGTGCATCACAGAATCTTCGAACGGAATCCCTTGCGGGGGTATGTGGTTGTGTGACTTGTTTCTAGACCACAGGTCTGGGTTTTGAGTATATTTGGTTTGTTCTATATGTTCCGTAGACATATTTTTTGCATAGCTGACTATACCTTTACTTTGTGTATTGCTTTGTGGTTTTCGGGGTCCCCTACTGAGTATTGTTATACTCACCCCTACACGGGCTTTTCCCGCACGTCTGGTGTCTTGTGCATACGAGCAACCTTTGGACAGAGTCCAGGGTGGACCAAGACAGGACCGAGCTTTCTGTGTTCCCTACAGGCCGAGGCATTCCTACGACTACGAGCGGCAGTCCCAGTACCTTTTGTGCTTCCAGGTTGGACTTTGCAGTTTCAGACTCTTGTTTTTTTTCTTTTTGGTGGGCTTGTATTTTGGCCCAATTTACTTTTATAGCAGTCTACCTTTCATTGTACTCTGTTGGTTGGGATTTAGTTGTATGCATTCATTTTGTTCCTTAGTGTTTTACATTTCAGCATTTGTGGTCTTGGAGATGTGTCCGTGTGTACAGGTACTTAGGAAATGCCTCCCATGTTAGTGATATGCCTACTCGGTGCCAGTCACCAGCCCCTGGCCTATTGGAGGCAGTCTTGGGGAGTCACAGCGCGGGCCCCTCTGGGACGGGTATTGACTGTGTGGTATCCGAGGTGGTCGGTTCTACCTTATGACCAAGAGTCTGTGAGTTTGTTTTGGGGAAATAATGTTGAGTGTTTTGAGTCGGGTTTCCAGGCCAGAGACCCCAGTGTTGCTGCAGCGGCCGACGTATCCATACACCAGGACTCTGATAACCTGCTTTTCAACCTGATTCACAGAAACACTGGTTTTGGGGAAATAAAATTACATGCATCATATAAGAATGGGTTAGGTTTTCCATGTCCTTGGTGTCAGTTATCCAGATATAGTCATTGACCATGACACATCTTGTTTCTTTACAGGATGCCTCTGTGACGGATACCCACTAGGATTTAGTAGCACGATCACGAGGATGACCCCCTCAGTGATGAGGCTTCAATACAGGGACCAGCTCCCCATGCGTTGCCACCAGGTGGTGCACCTGCTATACCACCACAGTGGAGCAGCCAATGGTACCCGCGATACTGACCGATGAGGAGTGTAGGCTCAGTGCACTCCATGAGTTTCAGAGACAGAGGACCCTCAGGTTCCGTGGCGAGCCTGACCCTCAGGCGGCTGAGGACTGGCTTGAGGCAGTGACCAGAGTTTTTCGTCTAGTGAGGACACCGGTAGACCAAATGGTGGTCCTAGGAGCGATCTTTATTTAGGGTTCAGTGGGAGAATGGTGGAGTCTGACCACGCAGACTCACGACGAGGAGACTCTTTCGTGGATGAAGTTTGAGCGACTCTTCAGGGAGGAGTTATCTCTGGCTATGCAGAGAGATATGCACATCCAGGAGCTTCTTCAGCTCTAGCAGGGCAGTATGACGGTGGTTGACTATTCATCGAGGTTCACCAACCTCGCTAGGTACTCGACGGATATGGTCAGGGATCTGTACTTCAGAGTTCGGACCTTCGAGCGAGGTCTACGGCGTGACATCTGATCTAGTGTTGTGCCTCTATTCATTTTGACTTATGCTAGAGTGCTATAGTGGGCCTTGGTGATCGAGAGCTTCTTGGCGGAGCAGAGACAGCCGTCGGTAGTCCGCAGCAGGCAGAGAGGTGCAGAGACACCGGCAGTAGGGAGCCGATGTTAGGCACAGGGATCTGGACGTGGGAGATGTCATAGGAGGACCCAGGACAAGGGATCGATAGTCCAGGGCTCTCAGGCTGGATCCAGTTAGCCTAGGGAGAAGCGATGCTATGCATGCGACGGTATGGGGCATCTCGCTAGTGATTTCCCAACACGTTGAGCTGCTGATAGGGAACTGGTGGATGGAGCATCGAGGCAGAGGCAGAGAACGAAGCAGGCAAATCTGCTAGGTGGTGGACATGGCAGAGGAGCAGGGAGAGCTGCGGGTGGTGGCAGACGCTTTGATTTACTTCCACCACCACCCCCAGGAGGTCCGCGCCAGGCTCAGGGAGCTGGGGGACAGGGACGGGGAAAACTGTATGCGGTCGAGGCGTATGACCCAGGGGCTCCAGCGATGATTCGAGGTACGATCTGTGTCTTTTCTACCTTAGTTTACATACTCATAGACACATGTGCGATTCATTCCCTTATAGCCACATGTCTTGCACAAAACCTCTAGATTCCGGTAGAACCATTGACTCGATCCTTACGCTTGGAGACACCTATGGTAGGAGACTTTATGATCACACACCTTTGAAGACAGTGTGATAGTACCCTTGGAGGCGAGAGTTTTGTTTGGAACCTCTTGGTGGAAGCGTCGAGGCCTTACGACGCCATTCTTGGTATGGATTGGTTATCTTCGGTCCATGCCCAGATTGACTGTTTTAGGAGAAGGTTGTGGTGTGTCCGCCATGATGGAACAAGTTTTTCCTTCGTCGGAGAAAAGGAAACCCAGGCAGCACAAAATGGGATCATGCATAGGAGGGTGCAGCCGATCACTCAAGAGTTGGCTAGCCTTACCCTCAGAGCAGTAGATGTTGTGAGCTCTCAATTCCCAGCAGTGGTGGCGAGTATGAGGATGTCTTTCCTGAAGATGTTACAGGGTTACCTCCCCGGTGGTAAATTGACTTCTGCATTGACTTACACCCCGGGACAACATCGATTTCCTCATCAACTTATCGGATGGCTCCCGCAGAGCTTCGCGAGCTGAGGGTGCAGTTGGAGGATTTGCATAGCAAGGGTTTCGTGAGACCCAGCGTCTCCCCCTGGGCGGCTCCAGTCTTGTTTTCCAAGAATGCAGATGGGAGTCTGAGGTTGTGTGTGGATTACCAATGCCTGAACCAGGTGACGGTGAAGAACAAGTATCCACTGTCGAGAATTGATGACCTCTTCGATCAGCTAAGAGGGGCACAATGGTTCTCAAAGGTTGACCTTCGATCATGCTATCACCAGTTACGAATCTGGGATGAGGATATACCGAAGACGACTTTCAGATATCGCTACGGTCATTATGAGTACCTGGTGATGCCCTTTGGCATGACGAATTCCCCCTCTGTGTTTATGGGGCTGATGAACCGAATATTCCAACCGTACTTGGACCGGTTCGTAGTGGTCTTCATCGATGACATCCTTTTGTACTCAGCGTCAGAGGAAGAGCACACGAGACACCTATAGATGGTTCTGGAAGTACTCTGAGAGAACTAGCTTTATGGGAAGCTCTCAAATTGTCAGTTCTGGATTCGGGAGGTCCACTTTCTAGGACATGTCATCTCAGCAGATAGAGTAGCTGTGGACCCATCCAAGGGGGAGGTTGTGTTAGCATGGGAGCCACCTCGGAGTGTGACGGAGGTGCGGATCTTTCTTGGGTTGGTAGGGTATTACCAGAGATTCATCCCTGATTTCTTCCGGATATCATCACTAATGATATCCTTGACCAGGAAGGGACAACCCTTCGTGTGGCCAGAAAAGTGCCAGCAGGCTTTCGAGAAGTTGAGACAGATTTTGACGAGTGCCCCAGTCTTGAGATTTCCGGAGGAGGGTGTCGAGTACATAGTTTTCTGCGACGCATCAGGGACCGGGTTTGGCTGTGTCCTGATGCAGTGGCATGCAGTGATTGCTTATGGTTCGCGCCAGCTTAGGCCGCATGAGCAGAACTATGCAACCCATGATCTCGAGTTAGCAGCGGTAGTATTCGCATTGAAGATGTGGCGACACTACCTTATGGGAGAGTGGTTCATTGTCTACTCTGGCCACAAGAGCCTCAAGTACATCTTCTCATAGAAGGATCTGAATCTGAGGTAGAGGCATTGGCTAGAGTTCCTCCAGGACTATGATTATGAGATTATCTATACTCCTGGAAAGGGGAACAAGGTGGCAGATGCCCTCAGCAGAAGGTCATGCTCACAGCTGTTGAGTGAGGCGACACAGCAGTTAGCCACGTTACAATTATCCTTCATGTATGGAGAGGATACAGCTTACCTAAATTTGATGGTTGTCACCCCTCCACTCATACAGCGAGGTAGGGAGGAACAACTTGGGGATGTCGATTGTGTGGCTTTACATGCTCAGTTATCCACAGGACATTCTCCTGATGGATATTCACAAGGTGGGGAGCATGTACTTCTTTTCAGAGGATGCATTGTTGTACCAAGGGAATTCCAGGAGGAGGTCTTGAGGGAGTTTCATACATCCCCTTTGGTGGTACATCCTGGAGTGGAAAAGATGTACCAGGATCTCCAACAATAGTTATGGGGGTCAGGTATGTAGAAGGCAGTAGCAGAGTTCGTTTCTGGATGCCTCACATGCCAGCAGGTGAAGGCTGAGCACCAGGTTCTAGCAGGGTTAGCTCACCCCCAGAAAGTTCCATAGTGGAAGTGGGATGGAATATCGATGAACTTCATTATGGGCTTACCACGGATGTCCAAGGGGCACGATTCCCTCTGGGTGATCATTGACCGACTCAGCTAGTCGGCCCACTTTCTAGCTATCGGGGAGCAGAGTTCCGTAGAGAGCTTGGGATGCCTCTACATGAAGGAGATAGTTCAGTTTCATGGAATCCCCTCGACTATAGTCTCAGACCGAGACACCCTCTTCACATCCCAGTTGTGGAAGCGATTGTAGGAGGATTTTGGGACTCAGCTACGCTTGAGTACAGCATTTCATCCCCAGATGGATGGTCAGACGGAGAGGACCATTCAGGTTCTGGAGGATATGTTGCGAGCCTGTATCTTGAACTTTGGTCATAGTTGGGAGGACCACCTACCACTGGTGTAGTTTGCGTACAACAACAGCTACCACTCCACCATTGGTATGGCATCATTTGAGGCCTTGTAAGGGAGACCCTGCCGGTCACCACTTTGCTGGACCGACCCCGGAGAGTCAGCACTCATGGGTCCAGAGTTAGTGCGAGCTACCACAGAGAAGGTGCAAATCATCCAGGAGCGGATGAAGACTGCACGGAGCTGGTAGAAGTCTTATGCTGGCAGATGATGGAGACCTCTGGAGTTCGAGAAGGGAGACCACGTCTTTCTTCGGGACTCACCTCGACGAGGGTTACATAGATTTTTCCGAGCCAGCAAGCTATCTCTGAGGTTCATTGGACCTTTCCAGATTCTGTGTAGAGTTGGCGAGGTGGCGTACCACCTAGATCTACTGCCATAGTTGCATCGGGTACATGATGTCTTCCACGTGCCGTAGCTGAGGAGGTACGTGCATGACCCATCGCATGTCATCGACTGGGGCGAGCTGGACATCGAGGATGTAGTGACCTTTTCTGAGTACCCAGTGGAGATCGAGGATTGGCAGGAAAGGATACTTTGTGGGCGATTGATTCCCTTGGTGCGCGTTCGGTGGCAGCATGGGAATCTTCAAGAGAGCACGTGGGAGTGGGAGGCTCAGATCTGTGCCCAGTACCCTCATCTTTCTGACTAGCCCTCGTTTTTGGCTTTTTGGGGACGTAAAGCCCCAAGGTGGGGAGAATGTAATGTCTTGTATTTTTCCATTTATTATTTTAAATATTATATGGAATTAATTAGAGACCGGGCGCAAAGACGACACATCATTCCGAGGTCCAGTGAGCCCAGAATGGTGGTTTGAACCTTTTTTAGTTAAGTGAGTCGGCACATGTGCACGGTTTTGGCAGTTTCTAAAACGGATGCTCGGATTAAAAATATGAGTGCACCACTGCATCCGGGACGATGACATTACCTAAGAATGAGGACAACCTCGACCGGCACGGGTTGAGGGAAAAAGTTAATTTTCAGACGTTTTAAGTAAAAAAAAAAAATTAACAAGTTTATTTTATTTTATTTCATTTAAGGAAACATCCGCTACCGCGCGGCAACGACGCAGCTGTTTCCTCAATTAATGGCATATCTTAATGACTTCTAAATGGCAAGTCAATGCCATTAATACTGCCGCATAATTAGATGCCAACATGTTTCCCCTTTTAACGGGTTAAGGAATTGTACGTCATGGGAAATGTAGAGAGAGGAACCTCTGCAGAATCCGCGGCGCGTTGGAGTAGATTCTCGACGACGAACGACAACGGATCGAAACCAACGGATCATTGCGCCGATTTTCAAGGATCTTGACAACAATGGCAGCACGGTGCCTTCGTCAATGATCGATCCTTTCAAAAGTTAGGGGTTTTTATTTCTATTTATTTTCCCCGTATTTATGTTTAAACGACGAACGCGGACCAACCACGAACAAGTTGATCTGCGGACTCGTACATTTTTGCGAGAGGGATTTTCTTCAAAAAGATTATGGGGAATTGATCCATGCTTTATGTTGTTGTTGATTCTTGATCCGTTTAAGCTTATTAACGGGAGCAGATCAATGTCGTGACGAATGATGGCAGAGGTTCGTTCCTCAATTTGTTTATCTGGATTTCCTCCGCCTTTTTCCCACGCATTTTACGTGTTCTTCGTGGGGCGATGAACAACGGATCGATGCACATCCGTTCTGCGATGCAACGATCCCAAATTGAAGGTTCGACATCGCAACAACCTTGTGGATGTGCGGCGACGATGGATGATGATAAATCGGACTGGATCAGAAAGAGCGTTCTTCGAGCGTTCTTCGTGCGGGAAGATCGGAACACGTTTTCGGGGCCGATCGAAGGCCCGAAAATGACGGAAGTGGCTTTGTGGTGTCGGGGTGACCAGAAACTGGACGTTTTGCGGTGATCGGTTGGCTGGATTGATGATCGGAGCAGCACGGGAGGCGCGCCGGTGAAGAGTGCCGTTTCTGGAAATTTCTTGAATACACGGCGTGTACATCCGAAGAACACGCCGTGTAGTACTGGCAGTGGCGGCTAGGGTTTTGGAGTCAGAGAAGAATCACATGGCGTGTGACCCTGGTTACACGGCATGTTGGACCTTCCCCGTAGCTCGGTGTGTACTTTGGGTAGTACCCGGACACGGGATGATCTACACGGCTTCAGGCGGAACTGTGTGTACATCTTGGCAGAGGTGGCTACGTGGAGCTCGGCGTGTATCCTTGGGAGACACGGACACGGGATGGAGTAAACAACCGTGTACTCCATCACATGTCCAGAAAAGGCCAGCAGCGCGGGTCACCCTGTGTGCAGTTTACACAGGTTGGAGTACACGGGTTGGTGACCATGTACGGGCACATGGCCAGAGTACATGGAGCCAACCCTAGTTACCCAGACACGGAGTGTACTCCGTATTGCACGCCGTGTACTAAGTTTTTCTACACGACTAGCCTCACGACACGGGCCATTGTATACGGGAAATACCCGGGGTCGGACAACACAACGTGTATCATTTCTACACGCCATGTACTTTTTGGAAAATGGCTTGGTCCTTTTGTTCACCGTGCCCTGAACATCTTTTTTTGGGGTTAGTGCCCTTTCTTCTTGTTCCCCTGAAGGTTAGGCATCCTTCCCTCATGCAGAATTATGATCCCTTCAGTAGGACTTTCTGTGATAGAGTTAGGCATCCATCCAAGAGGCCCGGATCAAGATCCTATATCCATTCCAGACCCTAGGTAGAGTCAGAAATCGACATGACAAAATCTACTAGGTGTTGATCCTCTACCTAGAAGGTGAATTCCGGATGAGTCGCGGTATCCGCCATGGACCTGGCAGGGATCCTCATCTGTGTATCGATATCTTTCCACTCAGGAGTGTGTCTCCTGTAATGAGTGCTTCTATCTACCGTAACTTTTCCACTCAGGAGTGTGTCTCCCGTAATGAGTGTTGCTATCTCTCGTGACGGTTCCCGATGAACAGCACTTCTCAGACGAATGTAAACACAGGTATAGGACTCATGGAGTGTGTTCTCCCGGAATGAGTGCATCACTGAATCTTCGAACAGAATCCCTTGTGGGGGTATGCGGGAGTGTGACTTGTTTCTAGACCACAGGTCTAGATTTTGAGTATATCCGGTTTGTTCTATATGTTCCGTAGACATATTCTGTGCATAGATGACTGTACCTTCACTTTGTGTATTACTTTTTGGTTTTCTGGGTCCCCTACTGAGTATTGTTATACTCACCCCTGCACAGGCATTGTCCGCACGTCTGGTGTCTTGTGTAGACAAGCAGCCTTTTGACAGAGTCCAGGGTGGACTAGGACAGGACTGAGCTTTCTGAGTTCCCTACAGGCCGAGGCGTTCCTACGGCTATGAGTGGTAGTCCCAGTACCTTTTGTGCTTACAGTTTGGACTTTACAATTTCATACTCTTGTTTGTTTGCTTTTTGGTGGGCTTGTATTCTGGCCCAGTTTACTTTTACAGAACTCTACCTTTCGTCGTACTCTGTTGGTTGGGATTTAGTTGTATGCATGCATTTTGTTCCTTAGTGTTTTACATTTCATCATTTGTGGGCTTGGAGATGTGTGTGTGTGTACAGGTACTTAGGAAATGCCTCCCATGTTAGTGATATGCCTACTCAGTGCTAGTCACCAGCCCCTGGCCTATTGGAGGCGGGATTGGGGAGTCATGGCGTGGGCCCCTCTGGGACAGGTCATGATAGATAAAACCATAACTGAGGTCCCCCTGGGTCACATCGATTTAGATCTTGTCGCAAGATTTGATTTGATATTCTGTAGAGCTCAAACGGACACCCGGATCAAAAATTATGGCAGTTTGAAGTTCGAGTTGCGTTTTCAACAAAATTTGGATATTTTTTTAAAAAAAATTATTTTTTTAGTCTTCAAATTGTAATTGAATTACTATTACTCCATAATAAATAGCAAATTATTTATTAAAAATATTTTTTTAATTTTTTTATAAGACGTGTTCACTAAATATCTTATATATTAAGTGTAACTGTATATTTACACTTATCTAAAATATATTCAAAATTATATTTAAAAAATATATATTATATTTATATCAATATAACTATATCTATATATTTAAATATTAATATATATTTTTAATGATTTTTTTTGAAGCAGACCCTTTATCAGCGCTTTTTTTAAAAGCGCTGATAAAGACCCCCCCCCCCTTTATCAGCGCTACTAAAAAAGCGCTGATAAAGGGGTACCCTTTAACAGTGCTAAAAAAGAGATGTTAAAGGGGGTAACTTTATCAGCGCTAAAAAAAGTGCTAATAAAGGGGTACTTTTATCAGCACTTTTTTTAGAGTTGATAAAAATACACCCCCCCTTTATCAGCGCTTTTTATTTAGCGCTGATAAAGGGTGGCACCGGGAAAGCCCAGTTTTGTGGTAGTGTTTGGGCATTTTTCATTTCTTAAGGACACTGAATAGTTTTTTCTATATTTTTTGTAATAATTATTTAAATATGTCTATGATAAACATATTTTCTAAAAAAATGTACCCGAAAAGAGACAGGGGACCTGTGCCTTTATAATTTATTGAACAGTGGCAAACCCCATGCATCTTATTCATATCGTCGACTCAAATCTATGAAACAGAAAAAGTAGGTGGGGTGGCTACCATTATCCACACATAAAATGATAGGACGCACAAGGGGTGTATCATTTAACCTGACATAAATATAAATGGTAGAACCCCCATGCCTCAATTCCAATAACTCACTATGAAATGGATCCCCCTCAACCTCACCTAAAATTTTACTCCTCTCTCTAGAATACACACCCTCTCTCTCCAAAATAAAGTGTCATTGTTCATGGTAGTTCTAGTGGATAAAATAAGTCCTAGTTTTTTGCAAAGCATCATTTTAAGGTAATGAATTACATAACATTAAGGAATGATTACATTTAATGATTATGTAATAATAATTAATTAATGTATATCATATTATTTACTAATTCACAAGTAAAAAAAAATTAAGGATTATGTAATGTTTAAATAAGTTTTAGTTGTGGAATACAAAATGAATAAAAATGATTAACTAATTATTATAGAATTATTAAGTAATAATTATAGAATTTTTAGTAACGATTAAAGATGGATTAACTTAGGATTATGGAATGATATAATGATGATTAATTGAGGATAAACTAATTAATAAGTAATGATTAAAAAAATATAGGTAATGGTTCAAGAATGATTATGCAACGAATAACTAATAGTTAAACAATGATTATTGTAGGATTAAGTAATGATTAATTAATTAATAAGTAACATTTAAATAATGATTAACTAATTATTATGAAATGATTATGTAATGATTAATTAATGAATAAGTAATTATTAAGGTATTACTAAGGTATGATTAAGGAATAATTACAGGATAATTAACTGCTGATTAACTAATATTTAAAGAACTATTAGGTAATGATTATAATAGGATTATGTAATGATTATGAACTGAGTAACTAATTATTAGATAATGATTAAAAATGATTAATGTATGATTAATTAATGATTATGTAATAATTAAGTAATGATTAAGTAATTATTAAGTAGTAATTAAGCAATGTTTAAGTAATGATTAATTAATAACTAAGGGATGATTAAGGAATGGTTATGTCTTGATTAAGGTATGATTAAAGTATTATTAAGGTGGGATTAACTAATGGATAATTTGTGATTATGTAACGATTATGTAATAATTAAGTAATGATTAACTAATTATTAAGAAATTAGTAAGGAATGATTAAGAAATTATTATGTAAGGATTAATTAATGATTAAGTATTGATTTGGGAATGATCAAGGTTTGATTGTGAAAGGATTATGTATTTCCTAATTAATTATAATTAATTATTAAAGACAAGTTAATGAATGATTAATGTAGGATTATGTATTGGTTACATAATGATTAAGTAATGATTAAGTAATGATTAAAAAAATATTAATGAATAATTAAGGAATGATTACTCTAGGAATAAACAATGAATAAGTAATTATTAACTATTGATTATGTATTGATTAAAAAATGATAAAAGAAATTGTTAATGAATAATTATGGTATTATTAAGAAATGATTAAGGTATGATGAAGGAATGATTAATTATGATGGAAATGTTATAGATTAATCACACTCCCTTTATAAACCATTAAACAATCCATTAATAATGTTAATCACTACTACAAATATGGCTTTTATCAGTGCTAAAAATGGCCATTAACAGCGCTAGAAAAAGCACTATTAATGCCGGCGAAGATAAAGGGGGGGTCCCCTTTATCAGCACTCCCAAAAGCGCTGATAAAGACCCCTTTTATCAGCACTAAAACGAAGTGCTGATAAAAGGGTCTTTTATGAGCGCTGATAAAAACCACTTTTATCAGTACTTTTTTTTAGTGCTGATAAAAATAATAAAAATAAAATAAAAAAAATACTGCCAATCTCGGGGGGGGGGGGGGCTTTTTACAGCGCTTGAGCCCCCCCTTTATCAGCGCTTTCCCGCACCTCCAGCGCCCACCCGCACCGCTTACACCCTTTATCAATGCTAGCCCTTTAAATCACCCTTGCGCGCGCACCCGTGCCTCCACCCGGATTTGATCTCGAGACCTCCCCCCTGCGCTCCTAAAGCCTTTGCCACTACCCTATATTGATGTGTTCTCTTATTCATGATATATCTATTTATTTATATATATATTTAGTTATATTTATTTGTATAGTTATATATATTTATATTAATATATATAGTTATATTAATATATATATAGTTATATTAATATATATATATAGTTATATTAATATATACATATAGTTATATTAATACATACATATATAGTTATATTAATATATGTATAGTAATATTAATATATAGTAGTTATATAAATATTCATATATTATTATTTTAAATAAAATGGATATTATTTATTATTTAGATAAAGTTAATATATTTTATATGTAAATATGTTTAATTATTTATTTAAAAAATTTAATTTTTAGGTGTGAATATATAAAAAATATGTACATATAGTTATATATTTGATTATAAATAGCATTAAATTATAAAAAAGAATGAAATTTCGAAGAAATAATATCAATATGAATGTAATACCTTGGAATAAATTTAGTCCCCACCAAAAAAAGTCAATAATACCCCCTTAAATAAGGCTCAAAATCCACAAAATGTTAAAAAATCTTGGTACCTCGACTAAAAAATCAGTTTTGGAGGTCTTTTGGGCCTCTTTTGGCCTCGAAAAATGCTTGACTAGGGTCTCCCCTAGTTACAGCAATGTAGAGATCGTCGCAGGCTTCGATTTGATATGTGATAGAGCTCAAACGAACATCTGGATCAAAAGTTATGTCTGTTTGAAGTTAGAGTTGCATTTTCAACATATTTTGGATCTTTTTTAATTTTTTTTATTTTTTAGTCTTCCAATTGTTATTAAATGACTATTACTCCATAATAATTAGAAAATTATTAATTAAAAATATTTTTTTAAATTTTTTTATAAGCCATTTTCACTAAATATCTTATATATTAAGTATAATAAGTGTAAATGTACATTTATACTTATCTAAAATATATTTAAAAATTATATATTATATTTATATCAATATAACTATATAACTATATTTATATATTAATATATTTTTTTAATTTTTTTTTGAAGTTGACCCTTTATCAGTGCTTTTAAAAAAAGCACTCATAAAGGCCCCCCACTTTATCAGCGCTTTTTCGTTAGCGCTGATAAAGTGGTGGCGCTGGCCTTGCCCTATTTTGTGGTAGTGAAATTTTACTCCAAACATTTGTTTAATCTTTTACGATATAACAAAATGTTCTAAAATCTTGGTAGAATAATTATTTTTTGGTTATCTAGGAAATCCAATCCCTTTCAATATACTTCTAGTCGATGTGGCTCTATAAAATATGTACATAGGGGTAGAACCTGAAAACACCCAATTGTGCTAAACTCAATTGGGAACTAGCGCATGAAAATGAGCCTTGCTGCCCACCTAGTTTGACACTCTAAGGGAATATGATTTAAGTGATTCATATTTTATTTTTAAACTGCTGAAATAACATTGTGAAGCTAAAAAAAATTTAAAAACCATTGCTCTCATATTTTAGGACAAAATAATATGTTCAAAACTTTTAGTACTGTAAAGATTATATGTTAAACCATCATATCCAATAGTATTCATTTTTTTAGAAAATGTTTTTAAAATAAGAGAAAACACCAAATAATTTTTATTAATAAATTATTAAATGAAAATGATTACTGTATAAAGAGAAACAAAAATGAATAAACACATTAAATAAAACATGAATTAGTTCTAATAAAAAAGAAATAATATAAAATTATTCTACATAACAGAGTTTGGATGATATGATTCTGACTATGGATGTGAAATAAAAACATATTTTTTCATGTGGAAACTTAATAACACATTCCAAAAATATTTACATAAATTTTGAATTCTCCCAATATGTAGGCCTTCTAAAATGTGATATTATATGGACGAATTCTATTGAAAATAAAAAATTTATGCACATCACTCTGGAATATATTATTAAGCTACCAGAAGAAAATTAGTTTGTATTTAAAACAATTATGATGTCAAAATCATCTCATCAATGCACACATATTTTGAAAAATGACAATGTATTTTTTTATATTGTAAAGAATTTATGTCTTATTTAATGTATTTTTTGTAATCCATTTTACATTATATGGTAATAATTGTAATTTTATCATGGATAAATAAATTTATTTGTTACTTTCTATTCATTTTACCATGTTTTACAAAATATTAAATGAATTATTTTCTAATTAGTTTTTATGGAATTAAAATTTTGTAAAGAATTATAGGATATAAAAATAAATTATATTATTTTAGTATCATAATAGTTATAGGCACAACCCCCATTTTAAATATTATTTACACTACCCAAATCTTGATTAAAAAGGCTTTTTAGCCTATATAGTCATTTTTCATGTGTACACTTCTACGAGGTTGTGATTTAAACTGGTCCAAGAGATTCTTATAGTACACAACCAAAAACAATGGTGATAAAATCTGATTTGTAACCCAAATTTAGCTTCAATACACAATTAATGGTTATTTATGTATTGTATTTGATAAATATATCAATTAAAATACATATAGGCATTTTCAATTCTCAGCTACATAATGGAATATAGCTTTTCCATTGGTAGTTTATAAGAATTTATTGCAAGTAATAAATTAATTTACACAATAGTCACATATATCCATGATAGATTCATATGTTGAGGTTTTTAATGTACAAAAAAAAACATCTAATATAATGAATAAAATGTCATAAAATAATTTTTGATGATAGTCTCTCCTAGGACATTGAGGATCCTTTCCTTGATATGGAAGAGGAAACCTAGATTTCCTAAAAAATATCCATGTATTTATGAATTTTTATAAGGATTTGGTTGATTATAGAAAATATAGTGACAATAGTTCTTATAAGGAGGGAGCAAATAATTTTGTGTAGAATGTTTTTATAAACATAGTAGTTGTAAAGTAGCCTCGGCCCATAATAAATCATCCACCACTATTCACATCTTCATTGAAAGAAATGGAAAGTACATGTGAGGTGACATGAAATAATAATCATATTGTCCACATATAAACAATAAACAATGAATGTGAGGAAATAATCAGGAAACATAACATAATGTGAAAAATAAATCATACAATAAAAATAATCTCATTATCTAAAAAATATTCAGATAACGAATAAAAAATGTTGATATATATATATAATAACGAATTACAAAAAACCCATTACTATATGAAATAATATATGAATACACAATATAAATATTCATTGAGAAACAAGAATCCATTCCCTTATATTTTGCTAAATAAACATTATAAAACAATTGGAAGAAACATGACATGTATTACATTCTACAATTCATGAAATTCTACTTACCATAACATAGATTTAAATTTTACAATTAAAACTAATTTTATTTTATTTACATGTGGATGGAGGATACTATACTAATAATTGAGAAGGATACACACGATTCCCACACCACAATAAAGGATCATCTGGTTTGACTGATTAGGGTGGGTCTAGCACACCATCATCATCACAAGATTTATCCAACTGACATTATACCATAACTGTGATGTGCTGGCTTTTAAGGCATGACAGAATTCGATTACATTGTTGTTGACCGTCACCTGATTATTACCCTCCTAGTGAAATGGATACTAGAGACACACACAATCCATCATTCTATTAGAGAGATGGCCATCACCCTTTTGAATGTGATAGTCCTTATTGGTCTTCATATCCAGGGGATCCAGTTATTTGACCCACACATACAGACTAGCATGATCTTCAACAAATATTTCAATAAATTTACATTTTGGATGATGATGTTTCTATCGATGGTGGGTCTATATTGATGTGTGGATTGAGATTAACATTACACAATAACTTATGATAATGTTGGGAATATTTTCATATGTCATGACTGAGACTATATCTTACAGATCATTGGAGGGACATTGTACGATGATAACATGTGTATGCTTATGAATGTGATATATCTAGGGATAATGGAGGATTTTGATCAGTCTGAAACATATATATGGGGATCTTCATTCTTGGATTGGACCTATAGATCATTATTCACATCATTCCTCTCAAATAAAAAGATCTTGGGGTATGATTTATACTTCTTCTGATATGGGCATGGGAGGGCATCCACTCCTTCTCCTGTGATGTTTTAGTCAGCAGTTTCCTATAGTTGTGATGCTAGAAGATCAATGTGGATGCTGGTATGATCACTCATTACTATTGGTTTTTTATGCTAGTAAAAGTATTTGAATTTATTTTCTTATTGTTTATCACATTGAATGTTTTATTTTGTTTATGGAGTTAGAAAAATAATTATTTCAGTGCTCTAAAAAATCATTTTGGGTGCTTAATATATCATGTTAGACAGTCTCATACCCAATGAGGTAAGTATATACAAACATTCATTAACTTAAAAAATAAAAATATCATTATTTTTTGTTTTTAGTGAATTTTTTTTTAGAAAACTCAAATTTCATTTCAGATGTCAGGGATTACATTCTAGGATTTATTAGATCGGCTACCTACATAATTCCCTACTAGAATACATGATTCAATGATTATACTTACACTAATTGAATTTCATATTATTGAGTGGCACCAGCCTGATAGAGTTAGGCACCAGTTTTGTTATGCATAACACATTTCATTTCATTCGAGACAGTTACAGGATATGCATTACTTGAAGCCAATGTGGTGGCAGGATCTTTAAAGGTACCTGAATCTGGCCTAGTTTCTCAACCTCTAGGATATATGAGCACAACTTCATATTGTTGTAGTACATATGATGTGATTCCATCAATCATAGCAAGCTTTGTATGATCCATGGTATAGACTGATGTCTATAATATATATTACTTGACACTGTAGAGGTATTCATTTTCTGGTACATCAATAAATTTTCATTAGTTTTTTTATTGTAATATTTTATAATTCATTTTTAATCACTTTACTCATTACTATAGTAAAACATCTTATCATCACGTCTGATGCATAAGAGGAGAAGTTCTCTATCCTAGCAGTGATCCATGCTGTAGCGTAGGGGTTGATTCCAACATACATTGGCGTTCATGATATTATCTTTGATCATCCACCTAACGGAGTGAATTATCCTTCCGTGGGAGTGATGGTTATTGTCTAGGAACCTCCTTCACTTCTTCTGATGATGATTTTCTATGTCGATGATGGCATAGATCACGTTGTGCTTCACATGAGGCCTCACCTATTCCATAAGACGATATTTTCCCTCTAGAATTCCAGTCTTAGTTGATTGGGAGAGGTCATCAGAAGGAATGGGATCTATCAATATTGAAAAGATATCCATAGTTCTATACAAGTTCAAATAATCTAAGATTCTATTAAGGGTCATTTTCTATGCCTCCATCTGTTGTGACACATCCTTCATAGGATATATTGTTCCCCCCTACGATAATGGCATATCTTATAGTACCTTTTCTAGATAAGGATCGGGTTTTTAGGGGAACATCCAGTTGACATCTCATCCCATTTAGAGACATATACAACATCCATCGGTCAAGCTTCTAGTCCTCAAGGATAATCCCCATATAGATCATTATACTCCACCCCTTTATAGAGTCTAGTGATCACAATATGGGTGTCCCCTTCACAAACAACCATGTGGTATGATATGTCACCATATATAGTGACAATTCTCATTCATGATTTTTTTATGTATAAAAAAATGATGAAACTTTTTTTACCATAAATATTTTTACAAGATTATCCACTGTTGCATTTTTTATTTATATTTTAGTTAATGTTTATATTTTATAAGAATTCGATGTCGATAACGTAATGTCACAAAATTCCATGTAATTATTTTTTAAAATTAAATGAGGTTATACTGAGGTAAGGCTCTGATACAGCATACGATTCTAAGGCCTATAGTGGCCAGAATGTATTTTAGAACTATTTTTAATGTTCATTTAATAATCATGCTAGTGGGTTTTACCAACATTCAAACTGGTGCCCGAATCAAAAATGTGAGGACACTGTTGAACTTAGAGTTTTGGGATTCTCATAGTAAGGGCCTAACATAGATCAACACAGGTCGACCAAAAAATATAGTTATCCAAATTTTTGGATGAAAAATTAAATAATTAAAAAAATATTTTATTATATTTTCTACATCATTATATAAGGAATCGTCAAGGTTGTATTTCTATGATGAGGTGAAGCTGATTCCCATTCATGAACATCATTAATGAATCAGCTTGGTGATGCTGCAACCCACAAACATCTTCCTTCTTTAATTAAACAAAAATTCGGGGTGGACGAACAACCACTGAATTCCATTGAAGAACGACAAAGGAAACCTCTCCAATGATGAACACCAGTGAATTAGATGATGGTGATGAAACCCTTGGAGATCAGATTCGGTAACAAAGATCGATGGAAAATGATGAATGATCATCCATGAGCAATATATTTTCACTGATATGGTGTTTTGTGAGTAATATTTCATTCCCTATTCTTATATTTTAATAACGAATGCGGTTCAACTCACAAATTGGTTTATCTGTGGTTTGATTGTTCATGTGGGATGGTTAATGATGAGGGATAAAGGGGATATATATCATAGTGATTATTTTTTCCTTGTTTTTGGTTCATTGTGATCCTGCTAACAAGAATGCATTGGGTTCAACACGAACAAAGGCATTGATCATTTGTTGGGTGTTATTGTGTTGCTTCTCCTTCCATAATTTCATCTCACATTCTTACAGTTCATCATGGAGAAATGATCAACGGCGATGACATCCGGGGTGCATGATGGACTGTGGCAGCGCATTGTTTCACGGTGCCATGTGAGAAGGGACCCAACATCAGTTAGAGGTCATGAAATAAGGTGGAAATGGTGGTGAATGTTGTGGTAGTGGCAAGAGGCCATGATAATGGGATAATGCCATAACACCCTAGTGGTGGAGGCAGTCAGAGCTTCCGAGAACAACACTAGTGGGAGGTGGGAGGTTTTTTATTGGCATTACGCCACAATAACGACTGTGGCCTTTGAAATGATGGTTTGCGGCTGGCGATAGGCGGATGTGGATACCTGGCCATTTTGGAGGCTCTATAAGGTGAGAATCCTTGGTCCACAGACCGTGGTAGTGAGCTGTACCTACGACTTGTTACTGGTCTTGCGGAAGACCCGATCGGCATGAGCGGACAGGATGGTTGAGAGTGCAGTGCCACCCTAAAAATGTGTGGATGCATGAAATGGATGCCTCAATGTATCCAGGATAGGGGAGATCTGTCCTGGCTAGTTTGACCAATTTGACTTAGTCAGACAAGACAAATTGAGAACCGGGTCGTTAGTCAACCTATCGGGTTGGACCCATGAATAAATAAGGCTAGGTCCAGAAATTCCTAATGGTCATGGCCACTAGACCAGGCTAGAACATGTAGGATCATAACCCACTGGGTTAGTTTAGGTCATGCGGGACCCCCAGGCCAGGTTGGTTTTTTCAGTCCGACCAAGTCGGCTGGGGCGTAGATGCAACTGGACCATGTTTAGTAAAAAAAATATCATTCAGACTAAGCATCTGATTACAATTCCATTTAGAGAGTCTGAAAACCTGAAATGAGAAGATTATTTAGTTATACTCTATTTGAGACTTTGTTGAAGATGAGTTACGCCCAATGTATTAAGTAATAGACTCTCTCGGAGTCATGGACACTAGAGAGCAGGAATACTATGACTTGCTGTAACATGAAGGGTATGATGTGCAGGACGTTGGTTGTCTAGTAGATGAGTGGACCTCCATTATATAGTAGCTCAATGGCCCTCGGTGTTCTAATAGTGGATTAGACCTCAGTGGTCTAGTAGACGAGCAGGCCTCAGGGGTCCCATAGCTGATCAGACCTCAATGATCAAATATCTAAGCAGACCTCAGTGGTCTAGGAGTGATGCAGACCTCAGTGGTCCCTCAACCGAGCGGACCTCAGTGGTCCAGAAGCTGAACAAACCTCAATGGTCTAGTAGCATAGCATACCAAACATTTCTTGTTTCTAAAAGAACCTTGATGACTCAATGAGGATGATCCCCTCAACAGTACATGATTATTAATCTTTACAACTAATAATATTACCTTCAATACATTGAGTTATAACTAGTGTGAGATGTATTTGCATGTAGTCTTGAATTGTGGCCAAGATTTGTGGTATTACATTTTTGTTTTGTGGTCCCTACTGAGTATTTTGTTACTTGGAATTTCAAGGGTTTCACCCACACATTTTGTGTCCCATACATGTGATTGTTGCTTCAACGGAGACATTGGTGGTCTGAGACTAGGTGGTGATTAGTAAGACAAGACATATGATCATACTTCTATGGATACAGTTATATACCCTTCAACTAAACTTTAGGTAGGGTCTTGGGCAGATAGACCATGGCTGTTTTACTTTACTTTGTGGTTTTGATAATGTATTCTGGCCCCTTTGTACTTTTAGTGGTATTGTACTCTCCGGAGTTTCCTCAGTGACAGTTGTGGTTGAAATTGTGCTTAATTTTAGTTGTTTGATCATTGTATGTTTTTATCGGTTTAATGTAAAATTCCATCCCTTTTAGGTATATGCCTATTTGGTGTTATTCGCTAGCCTCTGACCTATGGGAGGTGGGCTTATAGTAGTCACGACAGGGGCCCTAGGGGATGGATCATAACAAATTGGTATCAATGGAGGTTGGTTCTACCAGAAGAACTAAGAGTCTACATATTTTAATTGTGAAACAGTGTTAAGTGTCTTCAGTTCAGATTCTAGGTTAGGGAGTCTAGAGTTAGTATGGTGGACAATGTATACATACAATAAGAAATTGAATTGAGCTTTCTGACTCTATATATGGAATAAATGGTTGCATCAATCCTTGAATGATTTCTCGTTATCTATGTATGTTAGAATCAGCACATCGGGTATAATCTATTAATAATGATTATTTCTCATCTCTTTTAGGATGCCTCTGTGTAAAAAATCCATCTAGGATTCTAGTGTGTGACCATGAATATGGTCTATAATGTGATGGGGCTTCAGTGCAGTGAAGTTTCACTGAGATGTAACCTTCAGGTAGTGTCCCAGTTATACAACCATTCATCGGTCTGTAGTTACTACCGTAATTACCGATAGAGGATGCACATAGGCTTCGTGGAATACATAATTTCTAGAGGCAGATACCTCATAGGTTCAGGGGAAAGATAGATCCTTAGGTTTCTGAGGATTTTTTGAAGGTAGTGATGCATGTTTTCTACTTAGTGAGGATTCCACTTGACCATATGGAAGTTCTTTCCATCAGCCTTCTACAGGGAATGGAAAAGACGTGGTGGAGTTTTATGATCTAGACATAGGATAAGGCAACCCTAACCTAGTCTTCCATTGATGTAAATTTCGGGGATGATTTCATCTTCAAAACATTGTGGTCAGTGTGCATACAGAAGATACTTCACCTTCAACAGGGATACCTGAGAGTGTTTGAGTACTCATATAGGATCAAAAACCTCCCCTATTACTCTACAAATATGGTACGGGATGCATTCATCAGGGCCCAGACCATTGAGTAGGGAATCAGAAGGGAGATCCGGGAATCTATGATTTCCCTCATCATCCCTAGGAATGTTGGGAATCTAGAGATTTCTCTACTAGTGAAAATATTCCTCGCAGAGCAGGCGCCGATGGTGGCAGCTTCCACCGGGCGACAGGTGGCCATGTCATCTGTCGCAGGTAGACAAAAGATGATGCAGAGGGCCAAATGGGACAAAAATTTTAGAGGACGACCCTAGGAATATGGTTCAGTGGTACAAGGATCCTAGGGAAGAGGGAGTCATTTTAAGAGAAGATTATGCTACACATGTTGTGGGAAGGGGAACATGTCTTGGAATTGCTCAACTCGTCATGCAAAGGATAGACAGACGGTCGAGGGACCGTCGATGTTGCAACATAGATAGAAACAGGGTGGTCTGCCTGGTGTCAGATATGGTAGAGGAGTCGAATGATCTACATTAGGTTCTCGTAGATACAATGTTCTACCACCACCAACCCCAGTTGTTCAACCACGAGCTCCAGGAGTAGGTAGACAGGCGTGGGAACAACTTTAAGACATCGATGGCTATGGTCATAACATCTAAAATATGATATGAGGTACAACATATTTCATCTAAACAAATATGTTGTTTTTATAGACACTATTTCTAGTCACTACTTCCATATCAAGGACCTTTTTTGGAACTCAATGATTTTGATCGAGCCGTTGGCTCGATCATTATGATTAGAAACTCACATGGGAGGGGATTTGGCGATCACACACTGGTGTCGATGGTGTGAACATACTATTGGAGGTGATATTTTTGGCTATGATATCCTAGAAATGGCATTGAGGCATTAATACTTCATCTACAGTATGAACTGGCTATCTTCAGTTCATGCTCAGATAAACTTTTTTGGCACATAGAGTGGTGTGTCCACAGAGATGGGACCAGATTCTTCTTCACTATAGATAAGGGAGTTGTTGCATTGTGGGATGGACTCTCACATAAAAGGGTGCAACCGATCAATCACCAGTTATCTGGCATGACCATCGGTGTAATGGATGAGAAGATTACACAGTTTCCTATAGTGGTGGATTAGATCGAGGATGTCATTCAAAATGGTGTTCTAGGACTAAATCCTCATAGATAGGTAGAATTATACATTAATTTATACCCTTAGGATGGAACTAATATGTAATCCTACATATTGGATGTATCCCATGGAACTTGGAGAGATGAGTTTAAAATTGGAGGACTTCTAGAGGAAGTGGTTCATAAGGTCCATCGTTTCTCCATGAGCATCCCTTGTATTGTTTTCTAAGAAGGCATACAGATTCATGATGTTATTCATGGAATTATGGTTCCTATACTAGATGACCATGAAGAACAAGTATTATATACTGAGGATTAATGACCACTTTGATCAGCTGAAGGAAGAAAGATGGTTCTCAATAATAGACATCAGATCAGGTGATGACCGGTTTCGTGTATGAGATGAGGACATCTTGAATAAGGCTTTCAGCTTTCTCTACGGCCACTATGATTACATGGTGATATTGTTTTAAAAAATGAACACCCAATCAAAGTTAATGGGAGTCATGAACAGGATATTTTAGCCATTCATAGACCTGTTTTTAGTGGTCTTTATTGATGACCTCTTAGTTTATTCAACATCTGAGGAGGAGCATGCGATACAACTGAGGATGGTTCTGGACACACTCTGAGATCACCATTTTTATGGAAATCTCTCTAAATGTGAGTTCTGTTTACAAAAGGTTCATTTCCTACAACATTTTATCTCATAGGCTAGAGTTGTGATGGATCCATTTAAGATTGAGGCAGTGCTCACTTGTGAACCACTAAAGAGAATTATCGAGGTGTAGAGTATCCTTGGGTTGGCTGGGTGCTATTTGAATTTTGTAGCCAACTTCTACAGAGTATTAGCTCCCCTGAAAATAGTGATGAAGAATGTAAAACCCTTCCTGTGGTCAAGAAGTCACCAAAAGAGCTCCCAGAAACAAAGATAGAGTTCGATGAGTTCTCCAATCATGAGGCTCTTAGAGGAGGGAACCAGCCACGTGTTGTTCTGTGATGCTTTAGGAATTGGGCTTGGCTAAGTCCTGATGTAGGGGAAAGTAGTGATTGTTTATGTATCACAAGAATTGAGACTATAAGAGTATAATTAGTTGACTGATGACCTTGATATGACAATGGTAGTCTTCACACTAAATATTTAGAGACACTACCTTAGGGGAGAATGATTCATCATATACTCTGACCACAATTGTCTCAAGTATATATTTTCTCATAATGATTTGAATTTGAAAAATCAGCATTGGAAAATATTTATCTAGGATTATGTAATCGAGATATTATATACTCTGGGGAATGGGAATGTGGTAAAAGATTCTCTCTGCAGGAAATCGAGATCACGACTTCTAAATGAGGTCGCAAAGTAGTTGGCCTCGATTTAGATTTCCTTCATGGATATAGAGGAGATAGATTTTATTTTGTCAATAGTAGTTTCCCCTCTACTCATATAGTGATTCAGGGAGGCACAAATCATAGATTTCAGCTGTGAGTCTTCATGTGCCGAGGTGTTCATAGGTCTTGTCCCTGAGGTATATTCTAATGGTGGGTAGCACATCATCCTTTTCAGTGGAAGCACCATAGTTCCATTGGAATTGTTAGAGGATGTATTGATGGAGTTCTATAAACACCATTTGGAAGTACATCCTATTGTGGTGAATGTGTACTAGGAACTCTGATGTCAATACTAGTGGTTGGGGATATAGAAGGTTGTGGTACAATTTGTCTCGAGATGCCTCACTTATCTGCAAGTGAAGGATAAACACCATGTTCTAACAGGTTTCGAGCAACCCTTAGTGGTATCAAAGTGGAAATAGGATTGGATATCAATGGAAATTATGATGGTCTTACCTTGTACGTCTAGGGTCAGGATACCCTCTGGGAGATCGTAGACCAACTCACCATGTCAGCCAACATCCTACCCATTTGAGAACAGGGTTCAGCAGAATGCATGAGATGCATATACATGTAGGATATAGTTCGACTCCATGGAGTCCCATCCCCGATAGTCTAAAATCATGAAGCAAGCTTAAAATCCCAGTTATATAAGGGGTTACAGAAGGATTTTGGGACTTAGTTGCGCTTGATCACAACCTTTCACCCACAGACGAATGGTTAGATGGATCGGACCATATAAACCTTGGATGAAAAGAATCATGATTTCATTATTGATTTTGGTCACAATTGGGAGGACCACATACCACTGGTGAAATTTTTGTAAAACAATAGCTACCATTCCACCATTAGAATGGAACTATTCGAGGCATTGTATGTACAACAATGCATGTCAACGTTATACTGAATAGAAATAGGGGAGTCAACACTCATGGGTCTAGAGATGGAATAAGATACCACTATGAATTTTTTTTATCCGAAGGTGTTTGAAAACCACATAAATCCAACATAATTCTTATGATGATACGAGAAAGATACCCATTGAGTTTGAGGAGGGGGCCACATATTTTTACAGGTCTCTGCTGGATGAGGTATACAGAGATTTGACAGGGTCATAAAGTTATATATGAGGTTCATTGGATCTTTTCTGCTACTACATATAGTGGGAGAGGTGCCATACCATATAGATATACCACCATATATAGAGTGGGAGCACATCATCTTCCACATAAATGAGCTGTGGAGAAACTTGCACGGCCCTTCTCATGCCATTGACCATGACGAACTAGAAATTGATGATGGGGTGAAATTCCCAGAGTACCTGGTGGGGATAGAGAATAGACAAGAGTTGATCTTTCATGTATGGTTGATTCCTCTAGTTCATGTTCATTGGTAGTATAGGAATCACAAGGAGATAATGTGGGAGTGGGAGTCTTAGATTCATGCTCAGTACACCCATTTGTATGATTATCCCTTGTTTTGGATTTCGAGGTCATAAATCCCTAATGGAGGGAGTGATGTGATGCACTGGAATCCCTTGTATTTTTTTGAATATTATATGTGATTATTTCAAGATCTGGACCTAAGAAGGCATGTGATTATGAGGCCTAGAGTGGACATAAAATATTTTTCAACTATTTATAAATTTCATTAAATAAATGTGTGAGAGGATTTTTCTTAATTTCAAATCTGTGCCCGGATCAAAATTATGAGGGTACCATTTATCACATAGAATTGGGACTTACGTAGGAAATAATAAACATATACTAGCACTTATTCATAGAAAAATATAGTTTTTACACTTTTTAGGGAAAAAAATAACGTAAAATGTTATTTTAATAATATTTTCCTTTCCATTACGCAACAACTCATCAGCATTGTGGTTCAGTGATGAGGAAACAATGGATCCCATCAATGAACCTCATTAATGAATTAGTTTAGTTATTATATAATGTGAATGATTCTTCCTTCATTAACTAAAAGGATTTAAGGGTTTAAAAAACCATAGAATTTTATTGATGAACCACTAAGGAAACTTCTCCAACAAAAAATTTTGGAAAATCGGACGACATTGATGACACCCTTAGAGGGCGGATTTCGGACCATAGATCGATGGACGGTGACAAATGATTATCCTCGTGCAATATCATTTCCCATGTATGGAGTTTTTTTGAGTGATTTTCATTTACCCATTCTTAATGATTAAGGTTGATCACTGAAAACCACACGAACAAGTTGATCTGTGGTTCGACCGTAGGGAAAATTTATCTCAGTGATTATTTCATCTTTATTTGTGGTTCTTCGTGATACTACTAAAAAAATGAATATGGATGAACATGAAATAAGTTCTATAACGTTATTATGGTTTTTTTGTGTTTCAACTCCTTCTCCAATTTCATCGCATGTTCTTCCCTTACTGTTGGGTGAAATAGTCAGCGGTGTCAGCATCTGAGGTCCATGAGGGAATGGAACAGTGCATCGGCATATAGTGTCGGGCGAGAAGGGTTGCATCCAGGTAGGCCACATCATCGGAAAGAGGCCACGACACAAGGCCGCAACACCGAGACATGATATAGGTACCAGGTCACAGAAGTAGCCGGAGCCCCAAAACAATGGTTGGGGGTAGGCCGGAGGCAGTGCACCATGGCAGTGACAGGGGCCACCGACACATAGCCTAGTGACTGGCAGTAGGTGGATGCGGCCACCCATCCTTGTTGGAGGCACCATGTGGAAGACCGAGTATATGTGATTGGACCAGATGGATGAGGAGGAGGAGCCACATTAGTGTTGTGTGGTTGCGTGAACCAGACGCCAAACAACATCTGGGCTAGAGGATAATCGACCAACCGATGCAAGCCAAGCTGGCGAAATAAACGGAGCCACTAAGCCTCCCAAGATGGAAGAGAACCAGCCCGATGATGTGGGCTTATTTGAATGGGGAACTGATCCACTGGGTGGGTCAGATCTTCATAATCAGTTTTCCAATGTTGTACTAGACTATGGTGAGAACCGGGTCGCTTGGCGACCTGGCAGGCCGGACCCACGGTCCAAGCGGGCTGGGTATAGCAAGGCCCAACATGACTAGAGATGGGGTGAGGCCAGAATGGTTTGGCCCAGACCCAACTAGGGTGGATCAATTCAGACACAACTGGTTGGGCTATGAGGGACCCCGTCTAAAGTTAGTTTTTTAATGAATAGAAAAAAATACAACATTCTAAGTCAAGAAATTTTTTCATCTATTTTATTTATTTAGTTATATTATAATTTTAATTGGATTTAAAGTTTAATTGGATTATATATTTACCTATTAATCCAATTTTGGTCATTGTATGTAGTTTTACATTGAAATAATACATAAACACATGTCTATCTTTTGGTATTTTTACTTCTTAAATACACATTTTTTTGTTTTGATAATAAAATTAATTTTAAATTAATTTATGCCACTTCTGTGTTTTGGATATAGAAAAAATAGATTCTATATATTGAATCAGGAGGTCCAAATTGTGTATATATGTAACTTATATTTTTACATATTATGAATAGTAACTTTAGTAAATATTTTATTTACCTTGGTCAAAGGGAAAATCTGTTATATATGGGTAAAGATAATATTATAATAATATTAAATTACCCTAACACATGTACTAACCCTATTAGATTGTAAATTTCTAAACATGGGCATCCTTGAGTCAATTTTAGGACCCCATGGAGCCACTGGTGCACAAATGTGACATTTAATTAACTGTAATTTAATGTTATATAAAAAATAACCTAAACATATATCTTTTAGTAAAACAATTTTTATTTGGGGTTATATAAGTTATATTTTCAACTATAAATAGTCATTAAATAAATAAAAATATTTTCTACATCATGAAATTTTATTTATAAATTTTATTCATTTTATAAATACATTTAATTATGACATAATGATGATTCAGTGATTGCTTCATTAATAAAGTATTAAAATAAATGATATTATAAATGTTAAAATAAATGTAATTGGTTTATTTTCATGTCATCCATGATTTTTTGGATGATATTTATATGTTATATTTGTATTATTGATGTTTTTTCTATGTATTTAACTTGTATTGGATTTGTTTTTTAAAATTCATGATATGAATAGTGTTGAAATTGACATAATTCTTTTTTTAAATAATAAAAAAAATTATTAAATATAAAAAAATATAAAAAAATTAAAATTCAGACAAATGATTATAATAAATCTAAAATTTTATTAATGACTCATTAAATATATATTTTTAATTGTTTCATAACATTTTTGTTTTTCAAAGTGTTAAATATTTGATAAAATGGTAAGAGTAAAAGAGGGTTATATTAAAAAGATAAGAATTAAAATATATATATAACATGTCCAATTCCTATTAAAGGATTTTATTTCAACTTAAATTCATTTAATCATATAATTTAATTAGTTTTGGACCTTTTTAAATCGAAAAAATCATTTATTAATAAAATGATACTTTCAAGCACTCCTAAAGAGCCCCTCCTCCCCTTAATAAAACGCCATCACCTATTACCCATTACTCACACATCTACTACCTCATGGATCTTCCAAAATCTACTCAAGTATGTTACTAAAATCCCTATCTTTCTCCTAGAATATCTCCCAAATGAACAAATCAATTCACGAAATCTTGTTGGTTCAGTCCAAAGGGAGTTACCCAATTTAAAGGTAACGTCTTCTTTCAAGTTGTTTTTTTTATCTTACTTCTCCACTCCCTATGATCTTATTATTATTTGTTTACATTAAAAAACCATAATCATAAATATAATATGGTTTTTATGATATTGATTTGAACTAAACTTACACACACCTCTGTCTAATTGGTATAGAAGATATTGTTTCTGAGGATGACGAACTACTATGTCATGAAATGGAGAATGTTCGATTTTCCCCTACCACCTCTCATGGTTTCCATTATGATGGAACTATAATTATATAAGATATTTATGCTATTTATTTTATATGTATTCTTCTGTAATTCTCAATTATAATATACATTTATGACTTTATGTCTTATAAATATGATAATTTCATTAGAGGAAGTCCGGACTACCGCCCCCTCAAAGTGATATGACTCGTTCGTTACATACATGAAACATATAAAGGATGGATTTAATTAAATCATGTAACATATATAAAATATTTTATTATACTTGAATTATAATCTAACTCTATATCATTATATTTTCATTCCTTTAAATATGAAATAGAAATTAATGTAGCGTTCATGCATACGTACGGCTTACCGTCTCCCGGAACGGTGTGTTTCATTTACTATCTCCAAATGATATGGAATATTATAAATGAATATAAAATATGTATCTTTGATATATATTATATTAAAATCAGGAATATCATTCTATATATAATGTAATTTAGACCTCATGGACAACTTGTAATTATAAAAAGTTTATTTTTGACTCAAGAATCAAACATCGACAAAATGACATATATAAAATTGAAAAATTATATGAATGAAATAGAAAGGTGATAAGTGATTATAAACCTAAAAAATGTTCTAAAAAAATTATAAATTTTCTTATGTTTATTATTCATGAAATTAAAGAATGAACGAGTCAAGTCAAACATGAGGTAAGAGAACCCTTCACCATCTTCTTTTTGTCAATGACTTATTTTATGTTATGTTTTTTAATTTCTATTTTATTGGTTGGGATATGTTATTATATATCCTTATTGCTTTAAATTATATTTCCATGTTATTTTAGACCCTTTTATCTATCATCAACTTGTATTATGAATTTTTTTGTGATGATGTCAGACTGCTGAATTTTCGTAAGAGAAATACATAACCAGATTTTTATTCTTTAGGATGAACTTCTAATTCTTGATTATGTCATTCTATGATTAGGTAAAAAATAATAATTTTTAATTATTATCTTCTATTTATAATTTATTTAGGTTTAATTATAGTTAATACACATAATCTATAGATTATATTTACAAAATGATCGTTATAAGGGACTTCGTCTCAATATCCTTTCATTGAGGCATATCTTGAGGTAATGTGCCTTTATTATCGTATATAATGTATATAAAACCCGTTTTAAATGTTATATCATTAATTAGTATATGTTTATGATATTTAATATTTTTTATTGTTATTCCTTAATTAATTTTATTCGACAGATCCTCTAGTGGTAAGAGAGTCTTTAATTAAAACATCATTTTAAATGTTTTAAATATTTATTCTTATAAAACATTCTATTTCATTTACAAGTCTTCATAATTGTTTTTAAAGAATTATGTATATGGACATGACTATTTTAAATTGTAAATTCCTTTCAAAAGTTTCAATGTGGTATGGGACACATTGATTCAAAACTCTTCTTTTTGAAGGTTTTAAATGAACTGATTATATGAATTTATTGAAATGATATCTTGTGATTGTAATGTGGAAAATTTATTTTTACTTTATGATTGCTTAATTTTTTATTGTTATTTTATTATACATTGACATTTTATAGTTGGTTACATGATAAACCAAATGATGGTTGGTTTTGTGGTAGACCATGGACGGGTGGTTATGTTATAACCTCAAAAACATTGGGTATAAAAGTCATCACTATGGATATTCCATTTGTTGATATGTGTGGAAGTCGACTGTGTGGTTATTTAATTTTAGTATATTTATCTCCTGTGTAATTTTTATATGATATACATTGTTTTATATGGGATTTATGGTAATATATTGGTTACAAAAAAGGTTTGAAATGGAATTATATTTAGTGAAGTGTTTTGAAACTTCTTTAAAGTGAAAATTATTACTTTATGATTAAGTATTTATGGTTTACAAGGTTTTTTAAAAAACTAACAGATTTCCGTCATTATGTATCCAACATGGATCATTTTATGCTCATACAAGGATTTTTAAATGTTTCTCATAGGGTATAAGGAAGTGTAATATAATGGAATAATTCATGAACATTTATCTCAAGAATAGAATTATTGTTTTATTTAAGGAGTTTTATAGTGGTGAATAATTGGTTAGAATAGAAGTTTCTAAATTGAAATATTTGATATGTAATGAGATATTTATTCCCTAACTCCCTAAAACCCTAAACTATAAATGATCCTCAATGTGAATTCTTGATTTAACTCAAGATTAAATAATGTTTTAAGGATGGGGCCTTATAGTTGGTATTGGAGGAAAGGATTATACATCTTTAGGGGTTAAGAGTTATCATTAAACACATGGTTAGTCACAATGTATATAATATTAGTTAAATTATTGTTTTATAAATTTTTGGATCATGTAATGTCAGTTACAAATGGAAGGAGGAGGATCACAAATAACATTATTATCTCTTCCCAATGGCATGCTTGAAATAAATATTGCAAAGTCATCTTCAGATGACTGTGAAACATTTTTCTAGCAAAAAAACACTTTCAAGTAGTTGTTTGAGATATAAAAAACCTACACTATACCTCTATACCATTGTGGATCAGGCGTTGTATTTAATCAATTTCTATTTTTTCTATATTCTAAAATTTTCATGAAAGGTAAATATTATCAAGGAATTTTCAAATATTTTACCTCATCGCAAGATTTTGAAGAATATTAGATTTTTTAAAAGGGTGCTGAAGAAGGGGAACCTTTATCAACCTATTTATACTTGCTTTTAAATTATATTCCTTCAGAACATACTTATTTTAATTTAAAAGGACCACTGATTGAATGTTTCAACTCAAACTCAATTTGACTATTTTATAAAAAGCATGTTTTATCAGATGTGTTGAAATTATATGTCATACATGATTATTTTCTGAAACTATTTTTCTGTGAACACCCATATGACCCAATTTGTACAAGGTGTATTTGGATTATGGAAGAAAATGACATTAAAGGAACTATAAATCATTGTTGCAATGCATGGACCATCTACCTATGTGAACAAGATGAAGATGAAACCATGTGGACACCAAGATCAAGGTATGTTGTTCTTTCTCTTTGTAATTGTTTTATTTTATCATATAAAGTTGAAATAAAATAATGAATATATATATATTTCTACATTAAGATGTTTAGATCATAATTAGTTAGGATGAAAATGATAGGTATAAGATAACTTTTGAGTTTAAAACATCGTAGGGTTATTTTTTAGTTTTATAAAAAGGACAACCAATAAGATGGGGGAAACCCCATCTCATTATGCATGACAATAGGACTTGAACCCATAACCAAAGGAAGGAAAGGGTTCATGACCTACCACTGGCCTACATGGAGTCCCTAGCTAGTATGACTAATTATTTTTAGTTAAATAATTTTATGGATCAAGAATAAGTTAAATTTGAGAACATATGTTTTATAAAAATGGAAATGCTTATTATAGGAAATGATTGGGTGATTAAGTGATAACAATTATTTTTGAAGATGTAATCTATTTTGGGATCACTATATTCCTAAGGAAAATATAATACTATGGGATTTCAATTAGGGAGTAATGGTGGAATTTTATTTTTGAAGAATCTATGTTCATATTGTGTACAGATGGATATTTGGTTTATTTATGGAAATGATTTACATACCCTAGAGAATATGTGATTATTACACTTCATTATGAGACTTCAATAGTGTTCGATGTTATTTAGAGATAAATGTTAAGATTTACTGTGGAAGACTATCTGATTAAATACAACTGGGTTTTGGGTTTCAATAATAGTTTGGATTATTTTGAATATCCTTAATGAAAATTGTGTATTGAATGGTCTTTTTTGATCCTTGGGTACTGTTTTTTCAATTTTGTAGATTAAGAGTAGTATTTGATATTATAAAGTATTATCCTTTTTAAGGATTATATTCTCTAGTAAAAACCATTTTGGTTTTGATTAATGTATAATGATAGGGGAAATATATGGTTCTTCTTTTTTGGATCATGTTATTCTCTAGAAGTTGATTTGAACGCTTCAGGTGTTACCAAGTCATCTTGAATACTTATTGTTTGAAAAAAAATGAGTTTTTGGCCAAAACACGTTAAAGGATGAAACTCTACATGAAAATTAAGTATATTTCCTTATTTTTTTTGTAATCCTCATAAATAGATTCTCAAAAGTGAACTTAAAAAAAACATTGTCCGCTTAATTTTCCTATAGTGGAATCAAATACTGTTTAACCCATCACATGTTTTTGATTTTCTAGTGGTTATATTTCTCTTAATCATATTTTATATCACTCTCCATCAGAACATGACACTTAATTTTTATTATTCATCCATGTTTTCAAACATGAAATCCTAGTATGTATTTTCTCTGGGAACTTTCAAATTATCTTTATTTCTTTAAAGGTGATATTTTTATTGACTCTTTATCTAATTTAGGACATTCAATGAATATTCCGAGACCAATTTTAAAATTTTTAGGACTCAATTTCCAAAAAGGGGAAAATGTAACATCTCAGGTAAATAAAAAATATCAAAATTTTCATATTTATTATTATTTTTGAATTAAATATTAATTTTACCTAAAATGAGATGCTATGTTCGATGGCCTACCTGACACACAACATTGGGTTTCTCCGAAATCTCATGCTGCACACAAGGCTGAGTCATACTGAAAAATAATAATATAATATTATTATTCTATGTGGCAGTTAACACTAGCCGTTATATTGATAGAAATGATAAAATTAACTATATTATGAATTTATATATATATTAAATGTTTTTACATTTATCAAATGAAAATTAAAGGCTTTAAATAAGAATGAATCTGATTTTAAGAATGAAATACTATAATATTTTTAAAAGTTCATTTTACCACCTTTCGATGGAAAACCCTTTTTAAATCTAGTTTTGGTCACTTCTAAATGTTCTATTTTACAAAATAAAATTCTCTTATAGAAGAGGGACATAAAAATTTACTTTGGGTAAATTTTATGCATTTTTTTGATAAAGGTCATTTTTAATAAATAGTAAAAAATACTGCAATTGAAGTCAAAACTATCTTTTAATCTAATTTATTTATATATTTATATTATAATATTAATTTGGTTTAATGTTTAATGGATTATATTTTTATTTTTTAATCCAATTTGGGTCATTAGATATAATTTCCCTTTGAAATTAGATATAAACACATGTTAATATTTTGGTAGTTTTTACTTCTTAAAAACACGATATTTGGTTTTGACAACGGGAATTAATTTTATATTTATTTCTACAACATCTGTGTTTTGAATATGGAAAAATGGATTCTATATTTTAAATAAGTTATTCCAAATTGTGTAATTTGTAACTTTTATTTTTAGAAATCAGTAATAGTAACATCAGTAATTATTTTATTTACCATGGTTTAAAGGTAAATCTGGTAAATAAGGTTAAATTTTTTTATTATAATAATATTAAATTACACTAACACATATACTAACCCTATTGGATGTTTTTTCCCAACCATGGTAATCACCATGTCACTTTTAGAACCCCATGGAGCCACTTGGGTGTGAATGTGGCATTTAATTACCTTTATTTTAGAGTAAAAGAAAATATAAACCAAACATATATCTTTTACTAAAATAATTTTTATATGGGTTTATATAAGTTATCTGTTTTACTATAAATATTAATTAGAAACATAAATATATTTCCTAAATCATTGTATTTTATTTATAAATTTTAGATATTAAATAAATAAATTAAATTCTCAGACAATGTTGTGGCAGTGATTGCTTCATTAATAATGGATTCAAATAAATGACATTATAAATGTTAAAATAAATATATCTTGGTTAATTTTATGAAATCAACTAATTTTTGGATGATATTTACGTGTTATATTTTTATTAATGATTCTTTTCCTAAGTAATCATTTTATTTTGGATTTTTCAAAAAAGCATGATATGAATAGTATCAAAATTGGCAATATTTAATATTTTAAAAAAAAAATTAATAAATATGATAAAATTGAAAAAACAATTAAAATTAGGCCAATTTGTTATAATAATTTTAAAATATTATTAATGACTCTATGATTACATATTTTTCATGTTTGGGTAACTTTTCAATTTCTTAAAGTGTTAAATGATTGATAAAACGGTAAGAGTAAATAAGAGTTAAATAAAAAAGATAATCATTTAAAAAAATCCAAAACCTGATCAATTATTATTGAGTGATTTTATTTTGACATATATTAATCTTATCTTTTAATTTAATGTTTTTTGGACCTTTTGAAACAGAAAAAATCATTTTATAATAGAATAATACTTTCAAACTTTCCTAAAGAGCCCCTCTTCCCCCTTATAAAAGACCATAACCTATAACCCATTACTCAAACATCTCAAGACTCTTGGATCATCCAATATATGATCCAATAAGATTTGAACATCCCACTCTTCAACCTAGAAGCCTTACCCTAGGTAGAATGCAATTCAAGAATGCCTTTTTCTTCAAACCATGGGAGTTTCCCGATTTAAAGGTAACATCTTCTCTCATGTTATTTTCTTTTGTTTTCCTTCTCCACTCCGTATGATCTTATTATTATCTATTTACATAAAATCTACAGTATCCTAAATATAATAGGTTTTTATATGGGATGTATTCAAACTACACTTACAGACACATCAGTCTAATGGGTATAGATTATACTGTTTTTGTGGACGGTGAACTACTACATCACAAAACGATGATTGTTTGATTTTCCCCCATCACCTCTCATGGTAAAAATTATGATGGAACTATAATTATATATGATATTTATGATATTTATTTTATCTCTATACTTATGTAATTATCATATAGAACATACCTTTTTTCCTTACATGTTTTATAAATTCGATAATTTCATTTAAGGTAGTGCGGACTACCACCCCCCTCAAAGTGATATGACTCGTTCATGCTGTACATGGAACATATAAAGGATGGATTTAATGAAAATATGAAACATATATAAAATATGATATTATACTAGAATTATTATATACCTATGTATCATTATATATTCATTCCTTTAAATATGAAATAGAAATGAATATAGCATTCATTCGTACGTACAACTTACCATCTCCATGAACGGTGCATTTCATTTCTTATTTTCAAATGATATGGACAGTTATAAATAAATATAAACTTGATATATTTGATATATATGATATTTAAATCATTAATATCATTATAGAGATTATGTACTTTTGAACTAATGGAAAACTTGTAATTATAAAAAAATTATTTTTGACTCAAGTACCGAACATCGACAAACAACTGATATAAACATGAATAATTATATGATATTTATATATAGGTGATAAGTGATGATAAAATTGAAAAATATTCTTAAGAAGTATAAAGTAACTTATGTTTATTATTCCAGAAATTAAAGAACGAACAAGTCAAGTTGAGCACTGTGTAAGGGAACCTTTCACCGTCCTATATAGTCAAAGACTTGTTTTATGTTATGTATTTTAATTTCTATTTTATTATTTTGGGGTATTTTATTCTATATCCTTATTGCCTACATTTTATGTCCACCTTAGGAGACCCTTTTCTCTCCCATCAACTCATTTGATGAATTTTTTGGTGGTGCTGTTATGTTGCCGAATTTTTGTAAGGGAAATTCTTAACCAAATTTCCATTATTTGGGTCGATCGTCTAAATCTTGATTATGTCTTTATATGATTATGTGATAAAATTATTTTTATATACAATATTTTACTTATATTTTCTTTATGTTTCCTAGATAATACACATAATCGATCTATTTTATTTACAAAATGATCTTTGTAAGGGACATTGTCTCAATGTCCTTTAATTGAGGCATATCTTGATGTTATGCACCTTTATTATCCTATATGGTATATATAAACACCTTTTTACATGTTATATCATGAATTATTATATTCTCCTAATATTAATTTTTATTTAATGTTATTCATTAATGAATTGTATTTTATTGTTTCTCAAGTGACAAGAGACTCTTTAACTGAAACATCTTTTCAAATGTTTTAAATATTTAATCATCTAAAGCCATCTATTTCTTTACCATGTATTAATAATATTTTTTAAGGATTTTTTTATGTGGACGTGAGGGTTTTAATGATTTGATTTCTTTCAAAATGTTCAATGTGGTATTGGAAACATTGATTCAAAACTCTTATTTTTTAATGTTTTAAATGAATTGATTATATGAATTTATTGAAATGATATCTTGTAATTGCAATGTTGAAATTTTATTTTTCCATTATTCTTATTTAATATTTTATATTTACGTTATGTTACATAGAAATTAGATGGGTGGTTATGTGATAAACCAAATGACGGTCGGTTCTGTGATAAACTATGGACGGGTGGTTAAGCTATAACCTCTAAAGTAATTTTTATTTAAGTCAGATGTATGGCTATTCTATTTAGTGATATGTGTGGAAGTCAACTGTATGGTTATTTCATTTAAGTAGTTTTATGTCCCATATTATGTTTATATGCTATACATTGTTTGTTATGGGATTTATGGTAATATTTTAGTTATAAAAGGGGTAAGCAATGAACTTATATTCGGTTAAGTGTTTTTCTACATCATTAACATGAAATGTATTAAATTATGATTATGTATTTATGGTTTACATGTTGTTTTAGAAAATTAACATTTTTTCTTTATTTATCCATTAATGATCTTTTTATTCTCAACCCATGTTTTTAAATGTTTTTCAAAGGGTATAATGAAGATTATGAGAAATGAAGTATTTAGGAAGATTTACATCAAAAAAATAATTCTTATTTTATTTATGAATTTTTATTATTGTGAAAAAAGTGGTTATAGGATAAGTGTCTACTATTTAATATTTGATATGTAAATTTATAGTTATGGACTAATTTTCTAAAACTCTAAACCTGAAAATATTTTTAACGTGAATTTTTGATTTAAATCAAGATTAAGTAATGTTTTACAGTTGTGGCCTTACACTATAGTTCTAGTATAATGTTTGATAAATACATATAATGTTGATATCACATTTTTTATATTATATTCCATCATTTAAAAGTATTTATGAGGAAATGAAAACATCACACAAGTATTTTGGACATCATGTTAAAATTAGGTTGTTATTACTCCATGCATATTTGGTCATCATGTGATAACTAGGTGGTCAAGAAAACGATTTATAAATACATAATAATATGTTTTAAACAAATTTTCACCTCTCCCGGGGAAACTAAACACGATACCTCATCCATACCAAAATACTCAGGGAATTAATTTTAAAATACCTTGACCTACTACCAAATGTGATTGGATGACGTCCTTATTCTAAATCGTAAATGCTACTTTATTACTCAATATAGGGTCCATCAAACAAGTTTTTCATATCATCACGACATGTACCTCTCACTGAGTGTGGTCCACTATCAAAATGCATAGATTATTTATTTAGGAATGGTTCAATCATAAAATACACAATGATTATGTATCTCTCATGACTATCAAAATAGTTCCATCTAACTCATAATGGGAATGGTCTTGAGGATCCTTCTACCCCACCAGGTTCTTCACCTATAAAAAACCCACACATAAACATAAATATATCAGCACACAAGTACTATATCCCATTGTATTACTCACCATCTTAACCCAAAGAACCAGTCACTCAAAACATAACTCATCATCTTTTACCACAAATATTCATACCCACTAGGGAATCCACGGTGCCCCACATAACAATCATGGGATCCCTTTGATGATAATTGTTCAATACATCACATGTTAGAGGCTCTGCTTCCTATTGATTAATTTTACCCACACGTTGAGGTCTAATCCAAATTAAAAAATCATCATCACTCCTGGTCTAGCCTCCCATTGACCATCCCATGTTATCCCACTCATATAACCATTTTAAAATTATATTAAGGAAGTGAAAAATAATAGGACCAACTCTTGGGTCTTATTTCATATAACTTAAGTGATAACTCATGTCATCCAATTTTATTAAACCCTACATAATGAACCGATATCTCATCCTGAAGGAATTATACCTTTCATAGAGCTGTATTACACTTAACCCACACAAGCGAGGGTTCTTGTCAATTATTGTATGGTATATGGCCATATCACCCAACAATATTTAGGCAAATCCAATTATATAAATCTAAATATACCGAGATATCACATCCAATGGAAACCCATGACTTACCTAACATCTCAAGATGAGGCCCACCCAAGGCCTCCCAACAACTCAACAATTTCATTCTCCCTTTAGCATTAGATATTCCTAGAGATTCTAAAACTACTCTAGTGAAAGAGAAATCATCATGAAACCATAGAATAATAAAATAAAATATACCCATTTACTTAATGTTTTTTCATTCAATATCCACTTAATGCAAACCCATAATAAATGAGCGCATTAGTGAACAAAATGTTGGTAGGCATATGAGGTTGTTTAAAAATGACGACCTACCTTCATATATCAGTTACCATCCTCACCAAGAACCGACTGAACCATAAAAATCCCGTTATTTAATTTTATATAATATCACTAACTTTAATTCCCCAATAAAATACCACATGAAATTAATAAATAATTATAAATAATTATAATTAATTATTTAAACTAATATAAATAGGTACATTCATTGGAAAAAATAATCAGGCATCATCACTTCAATGAAACCATGCCCAAATGATATGAATTCAAACACCTTGGACCTCTCCAACAATTTTACAGGAAATAAAAATTGTGTATTTCCAATGGCATGATCATAAAGAAGAATTGGAATAGAAGACCTATCAAGGATTTCCCTAAAGAATAAATAGATAACAATGTACAAAATGAATTATAGGAGAGGGAAGAAAATAATAAAAACCACATAAACATTTCTTCACGAAAAATCCCACTCTAATGGGTGATATTGGAGGAATAACAAAGGGAGGTCTGGCCAAGAATGGATCCCTCAATTTAAATATTTTCACATAAACCAGGAAGGTGACCAATAATAGTTTTATTGTTTCTCCCTTGATTAAAAGTTTTCCTCGAGCGTCGATCAATGTGAATCCTATGTGTATATCCATGAAATGTTCCTCTTCCTCTCAATGTCATGGTGTGATCAAGGGTTTTAGTATTAAAAACATTGATAGAGGGATAAATCATAGCACAAACACCAACATGGTGTAACCTATAGTTGTGACATTTCTCGACACATAATTCTGCTCAAATTCCCTTCATTCGAGTAAAGTCATGATAAGACACCTCCCCACTCTACAGAAGCTATTTTTCAATACCCCTATAAAGAAACCCATGAAATTAACCTTATTTTAAATCCATTTGTTATGTAATAACCTACCATTTATATCTTGTTACTAAATGATAAATAGGTCATTGTGTTAAGTATGATAGAAAAATCATTTCGTCTAGGCATTCAAGACTAACCATGACACCATTTTAAGAACTAAAAACACAAATCATTCCATTATCCTCATCTAAAAAAATATTGAATAGATTTCTCATCACTCAAATTCTCAATCTGAATCCCATCACAAAAAAATTCCCCCACTCTAGGACAAAAATAGACTTTCTATAAAAATAAATATCACCATAATTTATGTGTTTTTATTAATCCGTATTAGATATATCATGAGTTAAAACAATAAATTAACGTGATGAGTGTTGGGAAGAATATTAGTTATAGTTTTATTTTATCATTGGTAGATATTAAATAGGTGATAAATGATGGGTTGAGTTAAATATTGTATTTTCTATAAATGGTAATAAGTTTCTAGTGAACTACGACACCATAAGAAAAATGAAAAACATACCTATAGCTTCGAATATGTTATAAATGTGGAAGAAAATTTGTTTTTTCAGTACATATTGAGTATTAAAATACTTCTAGGTTAATTTAAAATTTAAAAAACATATATATCATTAAAAAAATTGATAATAAGCCTAAAATTTAATTATTATATTTTTATGATGTAAAATATCTTATAGTTAGTGTACGATACAATGAATTGTATCTTGAATAATAATGATTATTTTTATATATGTAACATTAAATTTTAATGGGGTAAAATAATTTTATTTGAAAAGTAATGATATGTAGGTATAGAATGAAAATAGAAAAAAAGGTTTTAAAGATACCAAGAATGGTATATTATATTTTTTATATATAATTGAGATGCTTAATAATTAGTGAATGATAAATTTTATAACATTGTCTGAGTAAGAATTTAAAATCAATACATTTTATTACCATGATATGGAAAATAGACATATTGTACAAAATTTAAGTGTATATCTATTTACTAAAGAAATTCATTATTTGAGTGAAAAAGGAAAAAACCCAATCTCTATATCATCTTCATATTAAAGAGTAATTTATTATATATAATAGATTGATTACATTACATTTTATGGTCATGGGTTCAATTAAAAATGTTTTTTATGTAACAATAGTTTTAAACTAGGCCATTTCAATATGAAATTAATAAATACAAAAATATTAGAATACATATGTAACCATTTCATAATGTAATCACATGTAAACAATTTATTTTTTTTCTTCATCAAATGACCAGTGGTTCATTATTTTTGATGAAAAAAATATATTAGATATTAACAACATGATGACAATAAAAAATAATGTGATATCACTACATCCATGGAATGATAATATATGGATATTGATGACAATGATATATTCCTGTATTTTTCTATATAGAACAATCATGAAGAAGGAACATAAAAATATGATACTTTAATAATCTCTTAAAATTATAATTAACACGTTTTTTTCTTTTTTTTCTTTCTTAAAAATATATAAATTATGAATATACTTGTTTAATTTATTCATTTATTCATGTCACAAAATTTAAAAAATTTATTAAATTGATAGATAATTTATTTTTTTATTTTATCATGGTATAAATATTCAATTTTACATTTCATAGCCTGATTTTAATAAATTCTTATTTTCTCTTCTTTTTTATTTGTCATTTCATACCTCATAACTATTGTTAGTATTTTTTTAGAATTTTCATTAACTGGTCTAATGAATATGAGGAATATATTATTTATTTTTGTTTATGTATCATTTTCTAATAGATATTAATTATTTTTGTTTTAATTGGATTTATATAACATGTTACTATCTTATTTTCATATATCTATGCCATTTCAAATTCCACGAATTTAAAATTTTTGTTTCTAATATATTGAACAATATAAATAGGCTTTTTAACATAGTTTAGTTAAATATTTACCATTATAGATTTTTTATTTAGTTTTATATCAATTAGTAATGTTTTTTTAATCTTTTATAGATATCATAGTTTGGATGTTTCTTGTTAATTAGTGTGAGGTATATGTCCATATATAAAATTAATACTAAGATGAAGCCTCTTATATCAATCTAAATATACATAGATATCACATCACATGGAATCCCATGACTTACCTCACATATCGGGATGAGGCCCACCAATGGTCACCAACCAACTCAATAATCTTTTTCTCCCTTTAGTGATATACATGCCTAGAAATTTGAAAACTACTCCAGTGTAGGAGAAAACATCGTGAAACTATAGGAGGATAAAATAAAATTAATCCCTTTTATTAATTTATTTTCATTCCATATCAACTCGACATGATCCCATAAAACATGAGTGAATTTGAGAACTATGTGTTATCAGACATATGAGGTTGTATAAAAATGACCACATACCTTCATATATGAGTTATGATCCTAAAAAATAACTAAACCAACCAGACCATCCCTATTAATTACTTTTCAATGATAGCACTAACTCTAATTACCATATGAAATACCACTTAACATAAATAAATTATTTTAAAGATCTATAATTAATTATTTAAGTTAATATAAATAGGTAAATTAATTTGAAATCAATTATGGAATCATCACATCCATGAAACCATGCCCAATGAAGTGAATTCAAACACCATGGACATCTCTAACAATTATACATTAAATAAAAATTTAATTTTACTAACTGAATGATAATCAAGAATAATTAGAAAAGAAAACCTATCCATGATCAAAAAAATCAATTAATATATAAAAATGTACAAAATTAAATATAGGAGTGGGAATAATATACTATGATCCACCAAAAAAATTCCCAATAAGAATCCCACTCTTAGGGGGGTTAATTAAGGGATAATAAAAGGGGGTCTGGCCAAGAATAGATCCCTCAATTTACATATTTTCATCTAAACCATAAAGGTGGCCAAACATAATGGAATTGTTCTACCCCTTATTAAAAATGTCACTCAGGCATCAATCAAAGTGAGTCATAAGTTTATAGGAATGAAATTCTTTATCTCAATGTTATGGTGTGATCAAGGGTCGTAGTATGAAAAAAAATTATAGAGGTATCCATCCTAGTACAAACACAATCATGGTGTACCCTAAGGTTGTGACCTGACTAGATTCATAAGTATTCTAAAATTCCCCTCATTCAAATATAATTATGAAAAGACACCTCCCCTCTCAAAAAACCTCTTTTTAATACCCTTATATTAAAAACCATGAAAGTATCCGAGTTTTAAATCCATTGGTTGTGGTGTCACCAACCATTCGTATCTTTTTACTACAAGATAAAAAGGTCATTGTTTTGAGTACAATAAAAAATCATTTAAGTAAGGTATTAAATACCTACCAAGACACCATTATAATAAATAAAAACACAAATCCTTCCATTATCCTCATCCAAAAAAATATTGAATAGATTTATCATCCCTTAAATTATCAGTATGAATCCCAAATCACACAATTTTCCCCTCACTTGGATAAAATAATCTTGATATAACAATTAACATCACTAAAATACATGAGTTTTTATTTGTCGCTATTTGAGATATCATGAGTGAAAAAATAAAATTAATGTGATGAGTTCTAAGTAGAATATTTATAATAGTTTAATTTTATCATTGGTAGAAATTGAAGAGATGATGAATAATGGGTCAAATAAAAGATTTCATTTTCTCTAAATGAGAATACGTTTGTAGTGAACTACCACACTATAAAAAATGAAAAAACATTCCTATGGAATATAATATGTTATATATGTGGGAGAAATAGAGTTTATTTCAGTACCTATAGGGTATTAAAATTCCATACGGTTATTTGAAAATTTAAAAAAAACATTATAATTTTTTATGTTAAGAAGAATTAAATTTCATGATTATCCTTTTATGATGTGAAAAATCCTAAATTTAGTGTAAGATACAATGCACTTTATCCTTAATGTTAATGATTTTGTTATTATATTTTTTACATTTCATATTAATGGGTTAAACAATGTTAGTTGAAAAGTAATGATACGTGGGTATTGAATGAGAATTGGGAAAAATTAATAGTTTAAAGATAACAAGCATGGTATATGATATGATTTATAATAATTTATATTGTTAATAGGTACTTATAGATAAATTTGATAACTTTTCCTTAGTATGATGTTAATGTCTATACATTTTTTATAATATATGGAAAAAAATGTGTTGTTCAAAAATGTAGTGTATTAGTGATTACTAAAGAAATTCATTTTTTGAGAGCAAAATGAAAAAATCCAATCACTATATCATCTTTATATTACAAAGTAATTTAATATATATAAGTGATTTATTACATTACATTTTATGTTCATGGGTTCAATTAATAATTTGTTTTATGTAACAAAAACATTAAACTACATGAATTCAGTATGAAATTTGTAAAACTAAAATATTAGAATACATATGTAACCATTTCATAATAGAAACAAAAATAAATAATTTATTTTTTTCTTTATCAAATGACAAGTGGTTTATTATTTTAGATGAAAATTTATTTTTGTTATTAAAAACATGATTACAATGAAAATATATGTGATATACTTACTTAAATGGAATGATAATCTATGGATATTGATGACCATGATGTATACATGCATTTGGATATATAGAACCATCATGAATAAGGAACACATATATATTATACTAAAATAATATCTTAACATTATAAGTAACACGTATGTTCTTTTTCATTATCCATTAAAAATTTTATAATATATATATATATATATATTCTAATTTCTTCCATTATATATGCCATAAAATTTCAAAAATTTAGTAAATTTATAGATAAGTTATGTTTTTATTTAATCATGTTATAAATATTAAATTTTACATGTAAAAACGTTATGTTAATCAATTATTACTTATATTTCTTCTTTTCTATTTGTAATTTCTTATCTCATAAATATTGTGAGTAATTTTATAATCTTCATTAACTAGTATAATTAATATGATAAAGATATTATTTATTTATTTTTGTCATATTGCAATAGATATTATTTTTTTTGTAATAATTGTATTTATATAACTTGTTATAGTCTAGTTTTCATATATCTATATCATTTAAACACACACTAATTTAAAATTATTTTTCTAATATAACAGACATTATTTGGATATTTTTTAGTTTAGTTTAGTTTGTACCATTTCAGAGTTTTTATTCATTTTTATATCTAACAGTCTAATTTTTATAATATTTTATTTATTTTTATTCCTATATCTATATGAATTCGTTTTTTATAAATGTTTTGAATATTTTTTTAATCATTTTATTTAAATTATTTAATTAGTATGAATTAATATTTTTTTAGTTTATTTTCTATTTGACCCTTCATAAAATTTTATTTAATTTTATATATATATATTTTATAATTATTTACTCTTTGTATTTATTCGAATTTCTGGATAATTCTAGATCAAACCGTCTTGTTACCTCAATTTTCTTTGTCAGACCCTATATATACTTCTATTATGGAGGTTTCTCATTCATCTATAATGATATCTTCTACCTAAATTACCACTTGATAATAGAAATTACTAGATGATATCTATTTATTTTGATGGTATTTGGAATCATAGGGTTCTAAATTCAGAATAATTTAGTTGTTTACTTTCTATAATGGATCATAGAATATTATAAATTTTTCCAATAATAAAACTGTCCAAAATATGACACTTGTTCAGTTATTTTAAACCATATTGGTATGATAATTTATCATTTTCTATTTATCATGAATTATTTATACTAAAATGGGTTATTCATTTCCTTCTAATCATATGAAATATGATTTACATCACACAATTGAAGTGTGGAGGCAATGTTTATCTTTTTCGATTAGATTATTGATGGATTTTCAAAACAGCAATACATCATATTTAGTTTTTTCTAAAAGACCACATGAAAATACTTTTGATATATACACTTTTCTAAATGATAATGTAAGGAATAATTTTATTTAATATTGATTAAATGATTGATTTTTTAGACGCAGAAGTCATATTTTTTATATTTTTATGTTTAATAACATAACATGATAACGTTTAATATTTTTTTCTCAAATTAATAGTTACTAAGGTAATATAATTAGATGATCAAATAGATGAATTAATACCCTTATACATTATCTCATGGTAGTAATATGTAATTAGAAGAAAATATGATGGTTGCATAATTTAAAAAAACTAGATATGAGTATTCTAGATTAGTAGATATTATCTATCTTTAAAGCTAACTACACATGAAATATGGAAAAGGCCTCAAAAGAACTTATTTGTTTTATTTTAGATATTGAAAAACAATTTGTATTTTTTATTCAATAATATGTTTTAAAATATTCTATACAGGTTTAAATTGAGGGTTAGGGGAAAATGTGACGATCATACATGATAGTTGGAAGGATATTTTAACTATTTTTTTATGGAAATTCTGAACACCTGGGTCATTTATGAGTATACAATGTTGTTGTCCCAATTTAAAATTTGGTTATTTATTTGGGAACATCAATGAAGGAGGATTTATTTGTTGAAAAAGTTAGTACTTTTGATGTTCAGTTTAGCTGGTGGTTGAGATGATGGAGGCTAGGATTAGATAAATAGTATAGTAGATGTTTACAGATATTCAAATAATGTTTTATAAAAAAATCTTACTCCTCCACCATTATCTCCATATCACACTCCTCCACCACCACCTATAGATCCCACTCTTACACATCCTTAGCCACCTGTTCCCATATACAATGAGTTATATAATTATTATTTCTGTTATCCTATCCTAGAAAATTTGATCTTTATATATACTACAAATATTCTACATCATTTACTGATAGAGATGGGGAAACATAGGGTTATAGTATAAGATATTTTAGATAAAATGTCAGGACATGAATCAATACGGACTAGGTTAAACCCCCCAATCCCACCTCTAATAGGACATAGGATGGTTGATTTCATAATGTTGCAATATCACAATCATGGGAGGTATTTCATAAGTACCTATATATAGACACACACACATCTCCAAGCTCAAAAATGCTGAAATGTAAAAACCACTAAGTAACCAATGAATGAATAATTCTATATCCCACAACCAGAGTATGATAAAAATTAATGTATAGTGAAAGAATGTAAAAAAAACACCCACCAATGAAAATTGTAAAATATTACAACCTGCTCAGAAGGAGGGGATACCTATAAAATGAAACTACATGAATACTCTTCACCCCAACTCCAGTAAACAATTTTTTCAGTCTCTGTTACTATTCTTTGACTCCCTCAACACCGCCATGGAATTTTTCAAAAGTATTGTGGTCTGAAAAAAACATGTAAAATAATATCATATGTAGGGATGAGTTTAAATATACATAGTAGTTGCCCAAAAAATTACAAAATAAAAACAATGAGCAACTAAAAGGCCATACTCCACTCGACCTAGAAGAAGGAAACCCTAATCGAGACCGAAACATCATCTTGAATCATTATTTTCTATTCATAACAAGTAATATTGATCTAATGGGGGTGTCAAACCCAACATGTAAAAAAACCACTGCGAATTATATAAATCAACCAAATACAATCATTTTAGTATCACTGTATCATGAGGTTCCAAACTCATTGACGTCAGTAGGTTCCTGCTCCTCAATATTGAATCCTTGAGTTGTGGAATATCTCAATCCAATGGAGGACATGCTTATTGCTTCCAATAAGATATGAGAGAGTACTAATTCATTAAAGGAGACCCGCTCCATGGAATGATAGGTGAGTTTTACTTATAGAATGGATGACTCACACCCTAATAAGATAAGGGATTACAAATACATAGATCGGGGATCCACACCCTAACCTGGATGGGGAGTACCACTTTGTTGCTGGAGGACCCGCACCCAGGAATGATAGGGGAGTACATACTCTACCAGATCATTTAAAATGGTGGACCATTACCTTGGCATGATATGGTTACTGACCTCATTCAAGAGGGCATGCTCTCTATAACTTCAGGGGAGAACTGACTCTTCTAGAACCACAGATATGGAGGACCAATGCTCTAGAACAACAAGGGGGTACCAACTCCTAGGAAACAAGCCCCATTCCCTAAAATGGAATATGAGTACCCACCCCATTTATACCTCATATATAGTGGAATTATGCACTGTAATGGTAGCGGAGTATTGACTCCACACATATAAGACATGTTCCCTTATCCAAAAATTGGAAAATCTACTCTACATTCCAATGAGTATGGAGGGACCACACACTGACATGATAATGGAGCACTTTCCATCATTACAAACATCATGGGGAACCCAAATTCTAGAACATCTAAAAATTAAAAACCCCATAGTAGTCTACCCAAAGGAAATGAACATGATCCAAAAATATTGGGATTATTGTCTCAACCTATGAAGAGATGTAAGGAAAACTCACGCCCTAAATACATATGGAAGTACCATTACAAACATATCTCTTCATGAATGACACTGATCTCCAACATTGGTTCAGAAAAGCTTTACAAGAATACTACTCGATTTATGCCACCACATATCTCGTCAGCTATAAATAAGAACACCATGGTGTTATATGTGGAATTGGAACTCAAGAAAGGTAATCCAAAACACTGTGTCTATGTCCGAGAGAAGAAGATATGAATAGTAGAATATCCCAGGAGGATCTCCTAGGAGTACATGATATGCACTGGGTCACACATGGCATGTGATCCCACCTAAGAACCCAACTTTGTATCTGGTAAACAAGTTCTTATAACTCATTGAGTGATACATGGCATGTAATGGGGGTAAATTTCATGTCCCTCTTCCCTTGGCCCCTGGCGTTCTTCTACTTCAACACAGATTGGCCAACTATGTCCCTTACATGTCATATATCCCATACTACATGTATTTTTCATTCTAGACTTACACCTTCTCATCTATATTTCCCATTTCCATGTACCATGTACATGTGTTAGTACATGACCATGTGTTTTCACATAGCTAACCCAAGCCATGTCTCATTACCACAGTATTTGTGGCATTACACAGCATGTAACCTTGAAACATGGTGTGTATTCCCGAAAGTTCATATTCCCCGAATAGAAAGAGATACAATGAATGTTTCAATGAACTACATAGGATGTAGATGGTGATTCTAGTTTCAAATCACCTCTAAAATGACTTGATTCGTCCCATTTGTTTTCCCAAAACTCACAGATATATCTAGTAAGGATAAATTTCTATCGTATTTGGGCTCTAGAAGTTTATAAATGCTAACTTAAAGGGATAAAGAATAAAATAAAATCTTCCTACCTCTAATTTGAAACACCGAAGCTTTGGTTGATGAACGACACCTGAAACATGCTGCTCTACGATCTGATGATGATCTGTGTCAGAAACGAAGATTATAAGAACCTTACTTTAATGATTTTGATCAGCTTTGCCTTTCTTTCAAAAATATGAGTATAGGGTATGAGAGAAGATACACTCCATATTTTGGGATTCATGGTCCATAGGGTTGGTGGCAAAATAAATTGGATTTAATCAATTAATAAAAATAAATTCTGCTTTCAACACCATGTATCTAAATACCACTAATTCAAACAACCGGCATGAATGATCGTATGTCACACCAAGGGTAAAAATTACTCTTTGAACTAAACCACTCCCTCATAAATCTGATCTGATCTTCTATAAGATATTTATTTACATTTTAAGAGAAACTCCACAAGCATGAATAAAGATATTTAATATTTTTATTATCTCTGCAGTGAGGCTCCTCGGTCACCATCATCAGACCCCGACTCAGCTCTCGACTCCGGAAATATTTTCCAAAATATTCCTATATCAGACCTATAAAATCCTAAGTCATTACATCATCACCCTTTTTAGTCATTTCATCCCTGAAAAGGGAAATCCTAAGCAACATGGATGAAATAGAGCTCTTCCCTAGACTCCCATGATAGTGAGCTCCCTAGGGGGTCATGTGATTCTAAAAATATCACTCTCGATTAATCCACCAAGGACAAACTAATATTTTTTATAGATTCTATATTTTAAATATCATGAAAAAATGGAACTCTCTCTTTAGATTTGATAGGTGGGAAATCACCAAGCACAATGGTCCATCTACAGTCATGTGGTCTAGCGGCACACCAAATCACTAACCTGACATAGATAATGACATAACCTAATAGTTCACATCCAACCCTAGATGGAATGTTGGAAAACCCATTCAATCATTTTTCATTCATGGTTGTTGCTGAACAAATGAATTTACTTAAGAATGAAACAAGGTTTCCCAAGTGTAAACATTTGGTCTCACCAGGCATTTTCTCTACAAACCTCATATTGTAATAGAGCACTATAGAATAAAAAAAACTTCCAAAACAACTTATTTAATACTATATATGTATGAATGGTAGGAAACCAATCCTAATTGAGAAAACATTGTAGGGTCTAACTATGTCACTACAGAATTATTTTAATCAATAATCTCCCTCTCCTATGGCTGCTATGTTAAAGGAATCGAGCAGGGAAACTTCGCGGGAAAGTCCAGGACCTGCGCTGACATTACATTTCATAACCTCATCCTGAGAATTCAAGTCTAAAGAAATCATCCACCACACCTTGATACTATCCACTTTTGGAGGCACTGAATCGCCTGCATGTTTTTTGTCACGGCGAAAAAATATGTCTCAATGGGTGAAAGAGTCCCTCTTCTTTGTGAGTCCAAAACTACCTAAAGCTACACCATATCATCCACGATTGTGTCACATAAAAAGCTAATGCTAAACACATGAGGTTACTAATGAGAAACAAAGAGTTTCCCATATTAAAAATGGGTCTCACAAGGCCCTCTATCATTACATCCATCAATGGGTTCTATGAATTCAAAGAATCACCATGGTTAGACCTTAAGCAAGATGCGAAAATAAAATAGTACCTTATTATTGTTTCTATAAATTACTACTATAAAATTAATAATTAATGGAATAAATACCTCTATTCAACCTCAAAGAATCTGGGTCAAATTCCATTATCACTTGAAAATGTCCTCGCCCACATCCTACCTCTCCCTAAGCTGGTGCGGACCACATGGGGGTGTTGGTGGAAACACCTCGAATCGACATCCACCTCCAACCACTCTACCAGCTCTTATGCCTCATATTCCACCTTGTGGAACTCCGTGCACCAAACAATGCATCTTCCATGGCATCTCGTCATCGATCTCCCACTAAGAAGCATGGTGTGTCAGACAATATCTAGAATGATTCCCCTGACCTTACCAAGTGTAACACCTCCTATCATGCGATTGACTAGATCATTGGTGATTCTATTGTGCTATAAGACCACATGCCTATGTCTGGGAATGTGTATTCCTCCTGTATAGTGATCCTATCACATTTCTTCTTCTAGCTACTATTGATGTCTCAGTCTCATGGAATCCATTGTGGGACACCCCTAGCTATCCCTCAGCCAGGAAACATTATACCACTTGAGCATGCTCTAGCAGTCCAATATAGGAGGGAATACACATAATAATTCTAGATTCCCTGATATATCACCACAATCAGAACTCTACGGTTTTTTTGATAGAAAAAATATCAAGAACCATATCCATAGAGTATCAAAAAAGGACTATAAACCTTACCAAAAACTCCTCCATTGTCATGATACCCATCCAAAGCTACAGAAACACTAGAAAACACATAGATATCAATGTGGCTAGATAAAACTATTCCATGAAAATTCTACAGAACTCCACACAATTTAGAATTTCCTTGTCATGTGATTGTATCACCAAACACCACAATATCCTAGCTGAACCCTAGAGAAGGCTCACTAATAGAACCACAATCTAATAAAGAGGAGTCATAACTAAAAGGAAAACATGCATGAATTCCTCTATCCCTTCATATGTTACCTATGGGTCTGGACCACCTTGGTACATTAGAGGTTGATACCTCCAAAACTCATGTATAATAGTAAACTTGTGCATATCCTTGGCCTAAACATCCAATAAAACCAAATTCTCAACTAGTGGTGGTACAACTAGCTGACCACCCAGAGGTAACGCCTCTGAATTAGTGCCATACACTAAAGGCTCATGACAAAAATAATTTTTATCACAATAAAGTAGTTTAATCCTGTCTAGATTTCATCATAGAGGCATCAAAAAATAGAATCATGATGCACCTAGATCAAAGAGTATATATCTGGAGATTAATCTAGATGGACCCGAAAACCCCAAACCAATTCCTATATGATGCATATACCATTTTTTCCCTGGTGACCAGTTCCCTAAGGTAACAATTCAAAAATAAGGTTATCAGTGTCCCGATGAATTGATAGGTTTACCACCGCATTGACACTAGAACCTTTGTGTTGAAGGTCGAACACAAACAGCCTTACAATATCTTTACGAAACCAAAAACAAGATCACTACACAATGTTCCCAAAGTGGAAACCTAGCTTTGATACCACTCTATCATGACATGACCGAATTGGGCCATGGCCGCAAATACCCAAGCCCGCCACCAAAAGAACAGGGGCTGGTGACTAGCACTAAGTAGGCATATCAATAACATGGGAGGTATTGAATATGTACCTATAGAAAAACCCACACACACACCTCAAAGCTATGAAAATACTAAAATGTAAAAACCACTAAGTAACTAATGCTTTCACACATCTATATCCCATAACCAATGTATGAAAACAAGTAAAGTAATGTGAATGAAGGGAAAAAATTTCAAACATGAATGAATATAAAATCATCAGACCTTCTCAAAAAGAGAGGATCATTATCAATTAAAATTGTTGGAAACATCCCCTGCCTAGCACCAGTAAAAACCTTTGTCAGTCTGACTCACTAAGGTCTACCTACCACTGTTCATCCATGGACATCATAAAAATTCATATGGTCCACACAAAAAAAACGTGTGGGAAAAAATCCCATGCAGGGGTGGGTATAAAAATATTTAATAGGAACCCTATAACTCTTAAATAAATTAAAAGAAGAGACTAAAAGACAATAGTTTTCATGGCATAGCATGAGGGAACCCCATTCTAGAGAGAAACCCCATCTCAAATCATCCTAAAAAATACATGAAATGTCTATGAAGTATACTAGGGGTGTCAACCCTGACATTCGAAAACACCACAAGGAATTCCAGAAATCACCCAAATATACTCGTTTCAGACACTACATCTCATGAGGTTCCATCCCCATAGCCAGTAATTAGATTTACACTCGATTCTCTAAAGGTGAGTCATAAAACTATAAAAACACACTGAATGGTCTCATAAATCCCATATGGAACCCATATGAGAGATACACTCCATCAAGAACAAATAAACCATTCCAATTGGTACGTATAAGAGAACAGGATCAATCTAAATCATCTTACTAGGTCATGATCAAGATCCCAGCACCAGAGGCATGTCATCATTACCTTCAACCCAGCGTAATCTAATAAAACCCAAGTGATGTGTCCTTCCCCTCACCACTACACATAGTTTAGGGCTTAATACACAGGACTAGGCACCACGTGCATCGACTAAAAAGGGATTTAATGGTGGGACTTGTACCTCTCTATTTCCACACAGTCGAGTGAGTAATACTCCTAAAGAACCCATGAAACATCTTTCACTCCTATATAGAGTGTCCCACACCTAATTTTTTCAAGGGTAAGTAACTATTAATTAGGTATTCTTCATATCATGTGGGTGGGACTGCTTCTCATAATAATATCTACGAGTTGAGGGAGCTCCAACTCCAATGTTGAACCATGTCCCCACTTCCACTCAGAGATGGGGTGGGCGAGTAATACTCTGTATGTGAGGACAAGGAAACTATAAAAACATATGAGTACCAATCAAAGAGGGGATTACCCTCACCCTCATATGGTTGGAGAGAAAAACTACACTGATCGACGATTCACATCCTAACCTATTAGAAGAGTACAACTATGTAGCTGGAGTACCCTCACCATAGCATGATAGTGGTGTTCCCACTATGCCAGCTTATTCACTATGGGGTACCAGCATCCTACCATGATAGGGGGTATATAACCAAAGCTAGAGGACCCTCTTAATGTGATGACATTGGAGTACTGACTATATTGTAACAACTTGTATGGAGGTTCCTCACCCTGGGCCGACATGAGGGTATCAACTCCGATGGTATAAGACACATGCCCTAACACGGTAGGGGGGTACCCACACTATCTATACATCATATGTGTAGGACCTACAACTTGGCATGATAGGTGATTACTGACTCCACATATAGTGTATCCAAACCCTGATCCCCAAAGGGGAGTACCTACTCTACCTTCCAATGAGTATGTTGGCACCAGACCCTATCACATCAGTGGAGCATTGTACATCATTATGAACATCATGGTGTAACAGTACTATAACTCCCAAATATTTTTCATCAAATATTTTCATTAAATATTATTAATTCTTCAATATCTTGAATTACACACAATCGTGAGTTTCAATGAACTCTGCTATACACATAGTATAAAAATACCATTATACGCTAGCCATTATGTTTTTAGGAATAAATATTACTAACTTTTGAAAATGTATGGTGAATTAATTGGCGACCAATTATTTATGGAAAATATAAATCATTTACATATTTTTATTTTTTTAATGAATTTAGTGAATTTCAAATATTAAATGAAATTAATGAAATATATATGTTATATATTTTTTTTAAAATGTATTTTTGAATAATATGACTTAAAAAATACATTTTTATTAATATCAATTAAAAATATTGTTATATTCATCCAATATATTTTTCTTTCGTATGGTATGAATACACCCTATTTGCTGTATAAAAACCCGTTTTTTCAAATGGGTAATTTTCCGCCTTTTAATTGAAAAAAATTCAAATTAAGAGTTTGATAAATTAATAATCTTTATATGAAAACATAAATATGTTATTTTTATGTGGAATATAAAAATTTACTTCAGAAACGTTTTTCATATTTTTCTGATAACCATCATGTTTTGATGAGCATTTAAAATATAAAAAAATTTAATTGAAAATAAATTTTTTATAGATATAATTTAAATGCTTAAATTATATTATTGAATGGGTTTAAATTATAAATAGAAAATAATTATATCATTTAATCTAATTAAAGTCATTAGAATTAATTTTACATTTAATTCAGATGTAAAAACATTTCTATCTTTTGTAATGTTTTAACATTTAATTCATGTCATCGTTTTCTTAAAACATGAATAAATTTAAATTAATTAATGAAACTTATGTGTTTTGAATGTTGAAAATTTTATACTATATTTTTAATAATTACATCAAAATTGTGTAAATATGTATTTTTAGCTACTGAATAGAATTATCAATAATTGTTTTAAATGTGTTAAAAGATTATATCATGTAATTAAGGGTAAAACTATTGTTATAAAATTACCATAGATAATTTCCTAATATCATTGAATGAGTTTATATAAACCTAAATATTCCTTTTGAATAAATGGTATCCTTTATAAGCCACTTCTAAGTGATTTAGAAATTTATTTTATTTTATTTAAAGAAAAGTTAAATATGAATAACTCAAATTTTAATAAATAAATCCTTTTTTATATATAGTTCTATAGATGATAAGTTAAAATATAAATTATAATTTATAATATAAGTTATTTTTCTTCATCATGGTAATTGATTTTTAATTTTTAAGAAAAACATAATTACATTAAAGGCTTATAAATTGATGATGCAAAAATTATTTAATTGATGAGAAATCAATAAAATAATTTTTATTAAAATGATAATAACAATTAAAAGTCCCAACTTGTTAACGTAAATTATTGGTCAAGTATATATTGTACATAATAATCCAAGGGTCTAGTAATTGACCATTTGTATATTTATATAAGAGATTATGACAGTTATATTATTTTATTTAAGGTGATGTTATACATGTCACGTTCATATTTTAATAACTATAGAATTTTTAATAAAGGATTTCTCAGAAGGTATATTTGACTACATGTATTCATACAAAATATAGTAGACTTATCTTAATAAATGTATTTTATTTTTAATTTTTATTCATAAATAATTATAGAAAATAATTAAACAAAACAATTGTTGAAATTATTTTATTAATGAAGATAATAATAATAAAAATTGACGAATATAAAAAATATAATTTGGGATAGTAAATATAACCAAAAAAATTATATATGACCATGAACTATTATAATAATAATAAAATATTTGGTTTTAAGTTAACAAGTTATCTTAATATTTGTAAAAATTAATGAATTAAATATTATCAAAATCATTACTACTGTATTATTATAAAAATAATGTATTATTTTAATTATTTTAAAATCATAAAACATTTTAAAAAATATATAATAATTATTATATGACCCAAAATAATCCAATGTATTTATTTAAGGACTAATTTAAATCATATAATTAAATATTTCACCCATTTAATATTGAAATATTTGTTACCTAGTTAAAAAAATAAAACGAATAACTAAGTGTTAATTAAAATGATAATGTTTGAATTGATAGTATTGAAAGATTAAAATTAATTTTAGATGATATTACGAACTTATCACATCTAATATTCAATATTGGGACATTTTGATGTTTTTTAGATGTTGTTTTATTTTATTGTAAATTAATATTTTCTGAGATTGTATAAGTGCCCCTCAACTCAATTATAAAAGGGAACCTCATCCCTCATTTCATCAGAACTCACTGAGCATTATGGCTCTGATATCCTTGTAAATTTTCCATTATAAACATCCCTAGTATCATTATAGTGATTATTTTTCTACTGCAAATACCTTCTCAAGTGATTTAATCGAAGATTTAGAGGTTGCACATTGAGGTAGAGGTAATCTCCTCTACTTATTTGTTCAAACATATTTATTCATCTACTTACTCATCAAGAGTTGTTCTATTATAAACTACTAACTATACCTTAAATTATATATGGATATATATTTATGATTTTGGAATATTTATATTCCACCTTGTATCCATTCTATGAAAAATGAAATCATCACGTGTGCGTACCCACAACCACGTATCCTGCCCTCACACACCTGGGCCTCATCCTGAAGGTTCTTGGGAAATAGTAAAACCATCGAGAAGAGTCTTGGGCTAAACCACCCCAATCGAAACCTACCTGAAGAGTCTTGGGTGTAAGGTCGCCTCAATCCATCACAGCCTAGGGAAGAAGGAGCAGGAAGGAGCTAGTAACTATGGGGAAAACACACACTCCCATGAAATGGGAGTGTTCAGCACTAAGTGCTCAACATGGGTGGGGTGCGATAAAACACAAAGATACAGATATATATATATCAAACACTCAGCCCAACCTATGGCTTTTAATAAAATAACTGAGAACATGCCTCGGCATTGCTACTACGAAGCATGCATACAACAAACAACCCCAACCCCATTTAGGTTTTCATGTTTCAATAGAATCATTTTATCAGTTCCTTAACTACTGGGAAACTATCCACAACCAACCACATCGATCATTCATAAAACATATCCCTACCATCCATAAATCAAGTTAGGGAAACACAAGAAACACAACCAAGTCCTTCTTATTAGCCAACCAACCCCATTAATTATTATTCCAATTCCACTATCATGCCCCACCATTCATTAACTCTTCCACTTTTATTTATTAAACACAACCCATAGTTCGCTCACATTCAAACCCATCCCTGAAGCCCCACTGGCAACCACCATAACCTCAACGACACCGTACATCATCATCCCTTGATACCGTTCATCGTAGCCCCACTTCCCAACATAGCATTCACATCAACCCACAACCAAGCCAACCGTAGCCCCGCTGCTCACCCGATCCACAATAACTCACAAAACACTACCTCGACATAAATTAACCCCAACAGCACCCACATGTTTATTATTTCAATTTAGTTCAACCCGGGTGATCACACAAGCGTTCCATATTTTCATTTAATCAACCAACTTTACATGATTAACCAATTTCCGCATTCAATAAAATTTTCATCCATAAGAAAATCAAGAAGGAGAGGGAAATATTTAATTGCATAAGAAAAGGCCCCAACGACCATGATTTTCAGTAGGCATAAGCTCATTCAACTCACAACATAATATCACAGGATATAAATAATGTAACTGCATTCAAAAAATTCTCATACCCGTTATATAAGCCATTTAATATCATTATTAAACCGGTTAAAAAGTGTTTCACATAAACAAGAGGACACCCACCCGAAAAGATGCCCAAATTTAGAGAGATGAAGGTAAGATCCCAAACTCAACAGGTTCTGATCACAACGCTCCCTCGGATCAACTTTAGAAGACGTCTGTCGGCATCCGTCACTTCTGTCAAATCCCGGAAAAACCTCCTTGGGTGGAATTTGGAAAGTAAATGCCGAAGTAAAGACAATGGATTGCAGCTCAGAAGTTCCGCCTCGTCGTTACGATCCCGTGGCCACTGACGGATCATAAATCGGAGCTCGGACAAAGAAGTTATAGAAGAAAAAGAGCCTTTGAGTCTCTTGGGAGAGCTCTGCTCGGAGGAATGGGGAGGAGAGGGGTGAGTTGAAAAGGAGGAGGGGAACCCTCCTTTTATAGGAATGAAAAACAAAAGTACACGACGTGTACTTTATGGTACACGGCGTGTACTTGGCCATTTCACATGGTCACCAGACGGCTTCCAACACGGCCTTCAATGCGGAACGCGGCCGTTGACTGGTCAACACACAGTTTGAAGGTAACACATACACGGGGAGGGACTATACGGTGTGTAGTGTTGGGTACATGGCATGTACCCATTTATTTCACATGGCAAGGAAATGGCCTTAAACACGAGGTATACCCGGCGAGGGGGTACACAGTGTGTACTCACACTACACGGCGTGTACTTACAAAATTCTGAAAAGTGTGGGAAAAGTCCATTTTACCCTCCAGAACACTTCATGACCTTTTTTTTTTTGACAAAGGAAAGGGTCGGAGAGGTCTGGTCCATTACATCAGATACCTCTTAAAACATTCTCGTCCCCGAGAATTCAAAAGACAACCCGGAGGAACCCAACAAGATACCTCTTAGGGCCCTCGTTATAACAGGAACCCATCCAGCAACCCTAATTATAGGTGGTAGGAATTACTTCTCCTATTTCGAGATATTATCCGCTTTAGGCGACACTGACTTGCCTACATGGGTTCAATCACATCCTCATTAATGCATCTCGATTAAGAATCTGGTCTTCCCACTTCCATACATTAGAATTTTTCCAAATTGCACTACCCCCAACACCACACAGCCAACACACTTCCTGAACATGTGGTTTGGGGAAATTCCTTCTCCTATGTCGAGATATTATCCTCTTTAGGTGGCACTAACTCACCCTAACGGGTTTAATTGCATCAGAATTAATGCGTCTCGATTAAGGATCAGGTTTTTCCCTTTTCCCCCACATCCGGACATGCTACACACTTCCAGAGAACAAGGAAACTAAGGGTCTCATAACCGACAAGCCAAGAATTCCATATATAAAAGGTAAAAAGTACAACATCAAAATAAATCTCATAAGAACAAGGAAAAACACAAGTCAAAACAACTTCGAGTACTGAGCGTGCATCTGGGTCTCCCGCTCCCATGTGCTCTCCTCGAGGCCGCCATGCCTCCACAACACACGAACCAAGGGAATGGTTTGTCCACGGAGCACCTTCTATTTAGGATCCTCGATTCTGACTGGTCGTTCCTCGAAGGTCGCGTCGTTTCCAATATCTAACTCTCCCCAGTCGATAACGTGAGAATTGTCGTGTAAGTACCGACGAAGCTGGGAGACGTGGAAGACGTCATGAACCTTCTCCAACTGAGGTGGCAGGGCTAGCTGATATGCCACCTAACCGACATGCCTCAACACCTTGAAAGGTCCGATGAACCTAGGGGAGAGATTAATCCGCTTCCCAAACCTCCTCTTCCCCCATCGAGGGGAAACCTTCAAGAACACATGATCTCCCACCTCGAACTCCAAGGGCCTCCTCCAAAGATCAACATAAGACTTCTGTCGGTCCTGAGCCGCCTTCATCCTCTCACGTACAAGCTAGAATTTCTCTTTGGTGCTCTGTACTACCTCTGGCCCAAGAGCACCTGTCTCACAAACCTCTACCCAGCAAATGGGTGAACGACATGATCTCCTATACAAAGCCTCAAACGGTGTAATGCCAATAGTAGAGTGGAAGCTTTTGTTGTAGGAAAACTCTACTAAAGGAAAGTTTCGTACACATGATCCTCCGAAATCCAAAACGCATGCTTGCAGCATGTCCTCCAACGTCTAGATAGTACACTCTGTCTGCCCGTCGGTCTGGGGGTGGAAAGCAGTGCTAAGGCGTAGCTGGGTGCCAAAAGCATGATGTAACCCCCTCCAGACTCATGAGGTAAACCGATTATCCCGGTCTGAGATGATAGTCTTCGGAACTCCATGAAAACGCACCACCTTGTCTACATACCTCTGTGCTAAGGTACTCACTGAGCCCGACTCCTTAATTGCTAAGAATTGAGCTGATTTCGTCCATAGATCCACCACTACCCCAATAGCATCATAAACACCCTGAGCTCTAGGTAGTCCTGTGACGAATTCCATCGAGATGTCATCCCACTTCCACTCGGGGACATCTAAAGGATGCAACAATCCACTGGGAACACGGTGTTCAGCCTTCACTTGCTGACACACTAGGAATTTAGCCACAAATTCCGCCACTACCCGTTTCACCCCAGGCCACAAAAACTGTTCCCTCAGGCCTCGGTACATTTTTGAAACTTCTGAATGTACTACCAAGGATGATCTATAGAACCCACAGAGAACTCCCTCACTCATCACCTCCAGAACAAACAACCTTCCATGGAAAATCATCTGATGTCGGCTGTCCTCTGTCCATCCTTCTGGAGCGTTTCCCTGATCGACACGATCCCGCATCACTTCCGCCTCGGAGTCCCCCCACTAAGACTCTTCCACCTGCTACAACAATAAGGACTGCACTGTCATCTAGAACAAACAGCCTCTGACACCCTCTACCCTTGCATCCAAGTGCAAGGCAGCCAACTATCTCATTGCTTTCCAAGCATTAGTGGATTCCCAAACCACTTCCTTATGCGACTTCCTGCTCAGTGCATCAGCCACAACGTTGCCCTTACCTTCAGTGTAAGAGATCTCAAAGTCATCATCTTGGAGAAACTCAACCCATCTCCACTGCCACAAGTTCAGGTCACGTTGAGAGAAAATATAATGTAATCTCTTGTGATCTAAGAAGACCACAAAGTGCCCCCCAAAGAGGTAATGTCGCCACAACTTCAGTATGAACACTACTACTGCAAGCTCCAGGTCATGGGTGTCATAGTTACACTCGTGAGGGTGCAACTTCCTAGACCAATAACAAATCACACCCTTCTTCTGCATCAGTACACACCCCAAACCAAGGCCAGAAGCATCACAAAACACCTCATACAACAAACCTTCCTCTAGAAACCAGAGTACGGGAGCACTGACCAACTTCTCCTTTAGGTATTAAAAAGCTTTCTGGCACTGCTCGCTCCATAAGATGACCTGGTTCTTCCTAGTCAAAGCTGTCAATAGAGTAGAAACTTGAGAGAAGTCCGAAACGAACCTCCGATAGTAACTTGCTAACCCTAGGAAACTATGAACTTTTGCCACACTCTTGGGTGATGCCCAAGAAACAACTTCCTCCACCTTCGATGGGTCCACTGGCACTCTATGCTGAGACACCACGTGCCCAAGGAAGTGTACTTCTTGTGTCAAGAACTTACACATCGACAATTTACCATAAAGCTGGTGGTGTCGAAGGACTTACAAGACTGCCTTGAGATGCTCAACGTGCTCCTCCTCTAATCTTGAGTAGATCAGGATGTCATCGATAAACACAACGATGAATCAGTCTAGAAACGCTCGGCAGACAAAGTTCATAAGTCCCATGAACACAGCCGGTGCATTTGTAACTCCAAAACGGCATCACTACAAACTCAAAGTGCCCATACCTGAACCTGAATGATGTCTTTGAGATGTCACTGTCCTTCACCCTCAGCTGATGATATCCCGATTGTAGATCAATCTTAGAAAACCAACCTTCTCCCCTCAGCTGGTCGAAGAGATCATCTATCCTTGGTAGGGGGTAACGGTTCTTGACTGTTACCTGGTTCAACATTCGGTAGTCTTTGCATAGCCTGAGACCACCATCTGCCTTCTTCACGAACAAAACTGGAGCACCCCATGGCGACACACTGGGTCGAACAAAACCCTTATCCATTATATCGTCAATCTGAATCTGCAACTCCCGCAACTCCGAAGGTGCCATCCGATAAGGGGTCATTGAAATCGGATGGGCATCAGGCTGTAAGTCTATCCCGAACTCAACATCACATCGGGGGGGGGGGGTAGAGTCACAACCTCCTCAGGAAAAACATAGAGGAACTCATCAACAACCTTTGGGACATCCATCATCTTTGCATCTGCTGGAACCCCTGATAACCGACCTAATAGAGAAAGGAGAGGCTCCACATGATGGTTTCCCACCTGATATCTCCTCTCACCAACAAAAGCTACACGCTGCCCATCCACATCGGAGAACACGACTCTTCTTCAGGAACAGTCGATAACGACACTAACAGAAAACAACCAGTCGATGCCTAGGATGACATCGTATGGCTGCATTTATAACCGATGAAGTTCCCCACTAGATCGATGTGGTCCTAACGTCAGCCCACATCCCCGGAAAACACAAGATACGCTGGTCTGGCCTCTAACTAGTGTACTCGTCACCAGTGGTACGGAAAGTCTCTCCACGTCTAGTCCCAAAGAATGGGCTAGACTAGGTGCAACAAAGGAGTGTGAAGCTCCCGAGTTGAACAAAGCAGAAATGAGAGTGCTAAATAAACAAATCATACCTCGTATCACCTCTGGTCCTACTGGAGCTGCCATCTCTGCTGTGTGCAACTGTCCACACCCAGCTCCTCTGCCTCTCTGATATCGTCCACCACCCCGACCACACCCTGGTCGAGGTCCCTAAGGAGCACCCTGAGGTCGGCCTCCTCCCGCAAAGTCTGTCCTCGGGGGAGCACGGTCCTTCTGCTGCTGGAAGGGCCTCACCGGCAACTGGTGCTGTTGAGGGGGGCGCTGAACCTACCCACCTCCACCGTACTAAGCTCGGGTCGGACACCGACTCTGAATGTGCCCGAAACCTCCACAAGAAAAACACTTTGGTCCTGGGCTCGTGGAAAAGGGATGAGAACGTGAAGATCTAAAATGGAACTGCTGGTGCCTACTCCCCACTAGCCTGAACCTAGAAGGTCTCGTCGTAGGAGACCTGCTGCTGACTGCCTTCCCCTTTGACGAACCTTGATGGATCCCCTCACGTGGTGCACCTTTCTACGAGTGCATCCTCTCTACAACCTCTGCCTTCTTCTGTACTTCCAAGTACGTCAAAAGGGTGAAGGGGGTGACAACATACTGGAGCAAAGGACGAAGTGCCTCCTCCAAATGACTCGCCCGAGACTCATCAACCGGAAAGAGATTCAGAGTAAAGCGTAGGAGATACTTGAACTTGATCCCCAACTCTCGTACTAACATACTTCCCTGCTGGAGGGAGAGTAACTCCTGCCACTTCTCTACCTTGATCATGGAGGAAAGGAATTCCTCTCAGAATTCCTTCTCAAAGTCATCCCACGGAACCTCTGCCTATATCCTCTCTCCGAGGTAGAGCGTCCACCACTGTCACGCCGCACCACTCAGCTGACTGACTTCTAGGGCAACCCAGTACTCCCTCAGAGCACGGATCAAGGTAAAAGCGATCCCTATCTCCTCAAGCCACCTCTCTGTCTCTGTATCCGATGTTCTACCCTCGAACTTCTTGAGGGTTTGCCGCTGGAAAGAACAGAGAGTCTTTTGCCACTGGCTATCTTCCTCTTCTTGGTCAATCCTCAACTAATCGACCACCTGAATCTGCTGGGTCTCGGCCGTCTGAGTCACTTGGGGATGAAATCCAGGTGTCATAGCTTTACGGTAAACAATGATCTCCTAATCCCAAGTAGTAAGGAAATTTCTCAAGGTTTTATTTTATCACATTATTTCAATTTCTTTCCTGGAACACCCAAATCAAGTAAAACACAATCATGATGATGCATGTACCTTCCCTATGGTCTCTACCCTATAATCAATGTGGTCTTACTTGGTAGTTCGGTAGGCTCAGAGTCATTGTATCGGATCACGAGGGGCCCTAAAATCCCGTGCCCTAGCCTGTCTTCCCTGGCCTATGTCACGCACCAAGATCAACCAACACCATTTCCCTACCATCCCATTCAATCCACATTATGCCTAACACCAGACTCTATCCTATCTCTCAACCATCACCTCTGATACCATTCTGTCATGACCCCCTCCCACCAAAGGTGCCCCTCCTGAGCAGGAAATGGTGAAAGGGAGATAATGATCCCCGAGTCCCACCTCCAGTAGGCCACGTGGTGGCGACTAGCACCAAGGGTATGAGTTTTCACAAATATGGGAGGAATTACCCTTTTTTATTATTTAAGATCGGGAGATAGGACAATTCAACCACCGAAAAGGAAAAGAACAAGTGTATAGAAATAAACCCAAACCAATCCCACATGCATTTTTAAATAGTTCTGAAACAAGGTACAAGTACAAGAAAGCTCAAAAATTACAATACCAAAAGAAACAAGTACAGCAAACAGCAGCAACTCCAACTGTCCCAACTAGTAGGGTCTCGCATAGCCCTGGTAGTCCTCCTAGAAACCTGAAAGTAAATGTAGGGTGAGCATACAAGTATACTCAATAGGGAAACCTAAAGCTCTCGTGCACAAGTGGGGAGACATCCTAATGTCCCGTGAGAACAATAGAAGAAACCAAAACCTAACAAGGAATTCTATCCACCCAACCTCACCAGCCACACTCACCGAAAACACAATCACAACAGGTAGTAGTATATATGAACAAGAGTATTGGGTACCCCACACCATTTTCACCCACTAGCTGACTGCTCTTCCTAACGACGAACATCCTGACGCTACCACACTCGTCCCTCCCACACACACCTGGGCCTCAGAACCATGTATCTCGCCTGCACACACCTGGGCCTCACAACCACATATCCCACCCACACACACCTGGGCCTCACAACCACATATCCCACTTGCACACACCTGGGCCTCACAACCAAGTATCCCGCCCTCACACACCTAGGCCTCATCCCGAAGGTTCTTGGGAAATAGTAAAACCTACCAGAAGAGTCTTGGGATAAACCACCCCAATCGAAACCTACCCAATGAGTCTTGGGTGTAAGGTCTCCTCAAGCCATCACATCCTAGGGAAGAAAGAGCAGGAAGGAGTTAGTAACTAAGGGGAAACACACTCTCCCATGAAATGGGAGTGTTCGACACTAACTGCTCAACATGGGTGGGGTGCGATAAAACACAAAGATACAGATATATATATATATCAAACACTCACCCCCAACCTATGGCTTCTAATCAGAGAACTGAGCACGTGCCTCGACACTACTACTACTAAGAATCCATACAACAAAAAACCCCAACCCCATTTAGGTTTTCATGTTTCAATAGAATCAATTTATCAGTTCCTTAATTACTGGGCAATTATCCACAACCAACCACATCGATCATTCGTAAAACATATCCCTGCCATCCAAAAATCAAGTTAGGGAAACACAAGCAACGCAACCAAGTCCTTATTATTAACCAACCAACCCGATTAATTATTATTCACATTCCACTATCATGCCCCACCATTCATTAACTCTTCAACTTTTATTTATTAAACACAACCCATAGCTCGTTCACATTCAAACCCATCCCTGAAGCCCCGCTGCTAACCACCATAACCTCAACCACACCGTACATCATCATCCCTTGATACCGTTCATCTCAGCCCCGCTACCCAACATAACATTCACACCAACCCACAACCAAGACAACTGCTGCCCCACTACTCACCCGATCGATAATAACTCACAAAACACTCCCTCCACATAAATTAACCCCAACAACACCCACATGTTTTTTATTTCAATTTAGTTCAATCGGGGTGATCAAACAAGTGTTCCGGATTTTCATTTAATCAGCCAACTTTTCGTGATTAACCAATTTCCGCATTCAATAAAATTTTCATCCATAAAAAAATAAAGAAGGAGAGGGTAACATTTAATTGCGTAAGAAAATTCCCCCAATGACTATGATTTTCAGTAGGCAGAAGCTCATTCAATTCACAACATAATATCACAGGATATAAATAATGTAACTGCATTCACAAAATTCCCATCGCCGTTATATAAGCCATTTATTATCTTTATTAAACTGGTTCAAAAGTGTTTCACGTAAACAAGAGGAAACCCACCCCACAAGATGCACAAATTTAGAGAGACGAAGGTAAGATCCCTACCTCAACAGGTTCTGATCACAACGCTCCCTCAGATCAACTTTAGAAGATGTCCGTCGGCGTCCGTCACTTCTGTCAAATCCCGGAAAAACCTCCTCGGGTGGAAGTTGGAAAGGAAAGGCTGAATGAAAGATAATGGATCCAAGCTCAGAAGTTCCACCTCGTCGTTACGATCCCGTGGCCACTGACAGATCATAAATCGGAGCTCAGATGAAGAAGTTATGGAAGAAAAAGAGTCTTCGAGTCTCTTGGGAGAGCTCTGCTCAGAGGAATGGGGAGGAGAGGGGTGAGTTGAAAAGGAGGAGGGGACACCTCCTTTTATAGGTGTGAAAAACAAAAGTACATGGTGTTTAATTTATGGTACATGGTGTGAACTTGGTCATTTCATACGGTCACCACACGGCTTCCAACACAGCCTTTAATGTGGAACGCAACCGTTGACTGGTCAACAAACGGTTTGAAGGTAACGCATACGCGGGGAGGGACTACACGGTGTGTAGTATTGGGTACATGGCATGTACCCATTTATTTCACACGGTAAGGACATGACCTTCAACACGGGGTATACCCAGCAAGGGGGTACATAGCGTGTACTTACAAAATTCTGAAAAGTGTGGGAAAAGTCCATTTTACCCTCCAGAACACTTCGTGACCTTGTTTTTGACAAAGGAATGGTCCGCAGAGGTCCGGCCCATTACAGTACCTCTCTTGCTGCTCATTCGATCCTTCAGGGCATCCTACTGAGTATTCTCATACTCACCCCTGCTTGGGTTTTTCCCGCATTTGATGTGCCATTGCAGAAAACAGACATGTTGATTGTGATATCAGAGGAGCTTAGGGATTTGTGGTGTTTGGACCGCATGCAGTGGTCGTGGATTGGGATTCAGGGGTGGGACTCTCTCCCAGTTATTTTAATTTTTCACCTGTTGGTGGGTAGTGGCACTTTTCTAGTCGGGTGTCTATTTTTCCCCTTTCCCTTTTGACTTTACTTTTCTTGTACCTGTACTATTTAGAAGTTGATGCATACATGTTTGGTTTCCTTTATATGGCAGTGTTGTATCTTCTTTTTCTTCCTCTCCACTTTTGAATTGAGTTGGATGTGTGTGTGTGTACTGTTTCTAAGGCAAAGGCCTCCCCAAGTTTGTTCTACCTTCAGCGCTAGTCGTAAGCCCTTGGCATAAGGAGGCAGGCTTAGGGTAGTTGCGGCTCAAGCCCTTGTATGGGTCGGGTCATGACATAGGGGTATCATAGGGAGGTTTGACACCTGGGATGTTTTTTGGACGTTTCCCTAAAAAAGTCTTGGTTGGGTTTAGGGAAACAGTGTCGAAGTGTCTCGAGAGCGACTCTCAGGCTAGGGAGTCCAGTGATGGTACATGCGGCTGATGTATCCATTCACCAGGACCATGAGTACCTTCTTTTTGGATTGGCACCCTGAGACACTTCTTGCATGGAACAATGGTAAATGCTTCATATAGGATTGTGTCTTGGAATATACTTCTTGAGTCCTCTCCACACTTCCTTTGATATATATATATATATATATGATCATCCAACTACGGTACTCCTTGATAACATTTGAGATGTCTCCACGATGACATTTCATCTAGGATACTAGCTACATTTCTTGACGAACATCCTGTGAGTGATGAGGCCTCAGTTCATGATCTATCATGCGAGCCCATTTCTCCAGGTGGACATATAGTAGCACCCCTACCTTTTGAGAAGCTGACAACCCCAAAAAAGTTGGCTGAGGATGTGCACAGGATGAGGGATCTTCGCAAGTTTCAGCACTAGAGACCGCTAAGGTTCTGCAGTGAGCCATACCCTCGGACAACAGAGGTTTGGCTAGAGTCGGTGGTTCGCCTCTTCAAGATTGTACATACATCGGCAGATCAGATGATGGTTTTGGTAGTCGACTTTTTTCCCCAGAGCAGTGGGACATTGGTGGAGCTAGGTTACTCAGTTACACGATGAGTTGGCACCATCATGGGAAGAATTCCAGCAGTTGTTTCGTGAGGAGTTCTACACCTCCTGTTTGTGCTTTGTTTGACATTAGGAGAATCTCCAGTTATTGTAGGGAGGGATGGCAATGACTGAGTATGTGACCACATTCACAGACCTTGTGCACTACTCTCTAGACATGATCTATAATGGCTACTTATGAACTTAGATATTTGAGAAGGGACTCCGCAGAGAGATTCGCACTCTCATAGTTCTCTTATGCATCCCCACCTATACCGGGGAGCTGGCGCAAGCGTCGGTGACAAAGTTTTTTTGTCAGAAGAACGCCATACACCTGGTTGTGGTTGTGAGCGCAACAGAGTTGAGATGTCTGATGTTGCTAGAATACGCCAGATGACGAGATCTCATCGTATGAGATCTTCTCATGATCAGTCTCATGCATGTGGTCATATGTGGACCATAAAGCGCATTAGAAGCGTGGTGGAAAATTCTATCTGACTTGTGCACTCAAGGTGCGGTTGTGTAGTCAATGCCCTTAGCGGGAAGTGCGGGATGTCCCAGACTCACCAAGTGCAGGATGTTTCAGAACAGTTAACTTCCCGGAAGCTGGCCCTTGTGGAACAATAGGGTACAACTTTTATTTAGTCTATTATGTTGACTCCTTCGCTTCTCGAGTGTGTAAGAGAATCTCATTTGGGATTAATCAACTATGATATCTTGTGTGACTAGATATCATTATGTGTTTCACCATATAGATATTGTGAAGGAGTGAATCACGAGACCTTATTCCAGTGACAAACAATGATTCCAGCTATGACATGGGATGTAGAGGTTTGGCCGGGGAGGCAATCTATCCCCCAAGTTCTACCAGGTCATTCGTGACTATACAAAGAGATGGTGAGGTGGCATACTGTTGTGACTTACCACAAATAGTTGAAGTGGGTACATGACGTTTTACACGTGTCGCAACTGAGGAGATACGTGTGTGTTCTTATACATGTCATCAACTGAAGAAAGCCTTATGAGGGTGGAACATCCCTTTGGTCTATATTCTTTGGTAGCATTGAAATATACATGTATCTTTGGGAGCGGGAGAGCTAAGTGCGGGCTCGGTATCCGAGTTGTTTCCCTAGTTTTGCTTTTCGGGGACAAAAATCATGAATGAGGGACTAATTTAGAGACCTATTTTTTACCAAATAAGACTTTTAAATATTTCTAAGAATATTTCTAGAGTTAGGCGATGAGACAACATGCAATTCTGAGGCCTGGTGTATCCAGAATTAATTCTATAAAATTTTAAGTATTTTTATATTACGCACGCACGGTTAACTAAGGAAAACAAAATATCTCTTAAAAGGTTGATCATATTTGAAATATGATACATCAGTTGTTTCCGGAACGTGGTGTTTCTCCTAGGCGTGACCTAAAATGAGTAGGCGCGGGACATTCGAACCTCTCGCTCATTGGCAGTGTGTTGAATGGATAAATTTAATTATTAATTTAATCATTTAATAGCTCAAACCCAATTAACTTATGGAAGAATGCTCAGATGAAAGAATATAAGGCCACCGATGAGATTAGAACATTGGATTTACCCTAGTTAGGGTATAACCATTGTCGGCATCGGGTGTTCAGCTTATGCGCTATTATGGGAAAATAATTAAATAATTAAATGATTATTTATTTAATTATTTGATTTAAAATATCATTTAACCTTATAAGAGGTTATAAATATGAGGCTTTAAGGTTTGGCCTCATAATCCCAACAATTCTCTAGCGAAAACATAAATCATCTCTAGAAAAGCTCAACCCTGATGAATAACGATGAAATTACCCTTGGCTCGAGGCAGATCGAACGACAACGAATGCAACATATCTCCCTCCTTCGTTGGAACTCATGTTCTTCATCAGAAAAAGATTCAAGATTGAGGTAGGACTCGTCTATGGTGTCTTTACACCTCTGAATAAACTTTGAGCATGCTGATAATTAACTCATCAATGTGAACCTTCTTGAACGATCCTAGGAATTGAAATAAACTGCTTTTATTAGTTTATAAATTATTATTAGTATTCTTCATTTATCATTCTAATGGTGATGAGTCTAATTCGATCAATAGTTGCGGTTTCTCTTCAAATTTTTTAATTGTGATATTGTTCTTCGTTCTTCACTTGTTGATCATAAACATTTATTTTGGGTGGCGGTTCGACAAATACCTAATAATAAATCATTACATAATAAATCATTTAATGCAGCGATTTGGTTCGTCAATCCTAATTTGAGATAGACTATGAGGACAATGTGTGATATGCTTTGACAGGATATAAAAAAAGGGATCGAAGATCGGATTGAGCTAAGACCATGATCGATAGAGAGACTTGGTCACCCTAGATCTGAGATCTACTATAGTGGACAATGGTTTCACCGGGAGAGGTGTGAATCCGAAACCCGCGTGCGTCCATGGCGCGTGAGGTGAGTCCCTCATTCCCTTATATTATTATAAATTAATGATAATAATATATTATTTTATTTAAATAATATGAGGGGTGTGGTTGGCATGGAGTCACAGAAAAGGGAGCCGCCACTTTTGGCTTGTGCATGGATTATCATGGACGTGAGGTTTTACAGAAGTCAGTTTTAAATAATAATAACAATATATTGTTGTTATTACTATTATTTTTTGTGAAAAAATAATTTGTCCGTAACTCCTTCGTACGACCTCAGTTTGACGAATCATAAGAGGCAGTACGACCCTCATTTCAAGACAGACATTATGATTCCAATATTGGGTGTCTTTTATGGGTTTGTGGATTGGTTACCTGAAACATTCAAATAATAGATTTAATAATATTATTAAATCTTCGTCCCACCATAACTTCTGCATGCGACATCTGATTGACTTGTCATCAGTTGCGACGTGATCCTGTCATTAAGAAGGTTGATTCAAGTCCAATGTTAAATATTAAATTTTGATTTGTGTCTCGGGTCCCCGAAACAACCAATATTATTATTATTATTATTATTCTTGCGGGATTTTGTATCCAACATATCTCCCACATATGGTGTCGAAAATGACGAACCGTCTTTGTTGATCCAACCCTAATATTAAGAAAAATGTTTCAAGATCAATTTTGGATATATAAGTCAAGGTCGAGGAGCGGGCTGTAGAGACTCAGGTTTTTCCCTATAAGACTTTGGAAAATTTCTACATTTGTTTCCAAAGCTAGGCGCGAAGATGACGTGCGATTACGAGGCCCGGTGCGGTCGGAATAAATTTTATAAAAATATTAAGTGTTTTTTACTATGCACGTGGCAGGGGTGTGTTTTCTACTAAATCGTAGCTCGGATCGAAAATCCGAGGGCACGGTTGCGTTCGGAGCGTGCCGTTTACCCTAGTTGGGGTGTAAAAGTTGCGGGTGCGGGCCTGCTGTGAGAGATGTCACCTAGGGGCAAAATCATCATTTTAAAAATTACTTAGTGATTTTTAATACTAACTTTATTTTTGAATAACTTTCAAACGAAGTCTTGGAATTGAAATCCGAGACTTCGGTTGAGTTCAAAGTGAGGCGTTTTTCCTGGTGCGATATAAAATAGGCGGGCGCGGAGGTTTCAGAATCCTCGCCCATCGATAGAGTTTCAAAGAGAGTTTATAAATTCATTTGTGGAATTTGGGGAAAGCCCTAATCTCTTCTCTCTCTCTCTCTCTTGAACGTTCTTCGGCGTTCTTCGTCGTTCTTCGCCGAATTGAGGAGCGAACTCTGGTGGATCGAAGCGGGATCACAGCGGGCGCGTCGCCAATGTCGAACAGCTGAATCGAGGTAAGATTCTTGTTAAATTTCACACCTTCGTTGATTTCTTAAATTTTTCAATAAATATCATTGTTTGAATTCTATAATATTGGAATTGGGATGATGGCCGAATGAACACGACCATCATCCAAGCCTCGTTCTACATCTCGTTCTTGGGAGTTCTTCGTCCCAATTTTTCAGACGTGCAAAATCTTGACAGATCGACCGGCGAGGGGCGACGATATGAAGGCCTCGTCTCAAGGACCCCGAATCAGGCTTCAGAATCAAAATCGGACCTCTGATGAGGTCTCGGCGGTCCTCGGAAGGGACCACCGAAGTAGGCTGGCCACTTCGTGGAGGAAGCGCGGAGGTGCCGGTGTAGCGCGAAGGTGCGGAGGGCGTCGGGTGCGGCCGATGCGGCGAGCTCAAGAGCAGGGGCACGAGACTTCGACAGGCGGCATGAGGAGGTCGGAGCGCGAGGGAGCCGACAGCGTGGGGTAGGCGCGGCGTGCCGCGACGTCGGCAGCGGGAAGGGGGCGCAGGGCTTCAGCGGAGCGGCAGAGCGGGGGAGCCAGGCGGCGCCGCGGGCAGCAGGTGTCGCATAGGGGCACTTCACAGGACGGTAGGGAGAGGGCGTCGTCCTCGGGCAGTCGCGCTCACGAGGAACCCCGAGGCGCTGACCTCGAGGGTGTGCCGGGGACAAGGACCCACAAAGTGCGGGTCCTGCTGGCGCGACGCAGAGACATTCCAAAGGCCGGTCTACTGGGGAGAACCGAACCCGAGGGGTCCAGTGTGGCCGAAGCGGGCCGCAGAAAGTCGGGACGGACCCGCGGCTGGGCCGCGGGCCGGCGGTTCGGACCGGGCCGACCCGGTTGGGCCCCCTTTAATTCGGGGGGCCATAATTTCTAAACAGTGCGTCTGTTTGACACGTCGTCTACGACTGTAGGTCCATGTGAGCGAGACGGACTTTTTGAAGTGGGTTTCGGGGAATTTCAGTTTTTCACCCAAAGACGGGTGACCCAGAATGCTTTAATTTAATAATATTAAATTATTATTAAAGTTTACAACGAACATACCCGTGAGCCGGATGTCCGTTTGACGCGCTGTTAGAGGCGTTGTGGCCCTGGTGTTGAGACGGTCCTTCCAAAGTTGGTTCAGAACCCTTAAGGCTTGGTTTCATTGCCAGATGGCACAAAATGTTTAATGTGAATAATTAATTAATTATTTAAATTAATTAGTTATTCTTACGTCGGACTTAACTCCTGTTTGGAATGTCTGATTGAGGCGTCGTCAGCGGCATTGTGACCCCAATCCTCGTGCGGAATTTTTGAGATGCTTTCCAAAGCGTTCAGGTTGGAGACAAGGTGCGGGCCCCACAGGGCTTAGTTCACACGTTTTATGGTGAAACACCACCTTTTCACCAGAACTCCGTTTAGGGTGTTTGAGTACTCGTTTCTGAGTGTTTTTCTGAGGGGATTGCAATAGTGCAATCCGCCCGCCTAAATTCGGGCCTGAGGCGTGGACCCCACAAGGCAGCTCTCGGACGTATGCTGCGTTTTTATGACTTATGCTTCAGAAGTCCATTCCGGGCAAATGAATAGCCTGCGTCGCGTGGTTATCTACAAGGAAGGCAATGGTACAATCTACGTGACGTGTTTCAGACTCGAGGTGTGGGCCCCACAGGGCCCTGTTTGCATATAACGTGGGGAGTTGCAGCTTCTGCATCCAGAGTTCGTTTTAGGCGCTGTCAGTGGCGTTGTGACCCTGGTATCGAGACGAAGTTGACCAGGGTGGTTTCAGGCATTGAAGCCGGACTTGAGGTGTGGGCCCCACGAGCCGTCTTTTAAGCTGTGTGCAGCGTACTACGAATTTTTCATCAGGTGTCTGTTTGGGGCGTATGAATAGTCGATTCAACATGTGTTTCCGAGAGCATCGTGATGACACAGTTTTCCCGACCTCTTTCGGGTCCGAGGTGCGGCCCCCATGAGACATCGTATGGGTATAAAGTGGTGTTGAATAACTTTTCTACTGGGATCCTGTTTCCAACAAGTAAGTAGTCTATCTCATGTGTTTTTCTGCAAGGATTACAACAGTGAAATCTGTTTGGGCATGAGGATCCTCTTTTGAGATCACATTAAATGTGGAAACATGAAAGGGCGTTGGTCGGAGGCTCCTTTGACACACTCTAAACCTATGCACGAAAGCGGTGTTGGTGACACCTAGTGATGGCACAGGCAGTGCGGAGTTAGTGGACCAGTTCCGGGTTTGCCCTCCAGCGGGGCTGGGTAGTGGGTTACCCGTTGACAATAGGGGTTTACCTCTAGTGGGGCTGGGTAGTGGGTTACCCGTTGACCTTAGGGTTTCCTTATAACGGGGCAAGGTAGTGGGTTACCCGTTGACTTTAGGGTTTACCTTCCAGTGGGGCTGGGCAGTGGGTTACCTGACGACCTTTTGTGATTTACCCTCCAGCGGGGCTGGGTAGTGGGTTACCTGAAGACCTTTTGTGGTTTAATCTCTAGCGGGGCTGGGAAGTGGGTTATCTGACGACCTCTCGTGGTTTACCCTCCAGTGGGGCTGGGCAGTGGGTTACCTGACGACCTCTCATGGTTTACCTTCCATCGGGGCTGGGTAGTGGGTTACATGACGACCTCTTGTGGTTTACCCTCCAGCGGGGCTGGGTAGTGGGTTACGTGATGATGTTTTAGGGTTTACCCTCCAGAAGGGCTGGGCAGTGGGTCACCCAACGACCTTTTGGGGTTTACCCTCCATTTGGACTGGGTAGTGGGTCACCCGATGACTTCTTTCAGACTCACCCCTTCCGATGAGGCTAGTTAGTGGCTTTTCTCCGTGATTACCGGAGCATGACTTTTGTTGGTACGATTTAGCAATGAGGTGACTTTGACGTGCGGGACAATTGGGCATTAGTGATGGATATCTTTAGAACTTTTGGTGACTTTTCATTGGCTAATCTTGGAGATAGAGATCCCCTTACGCACTCGTTGAGGATTCTTATTAAGAATATATATAAATATACACCCTAATTTTTTTCCCACTCCTTGGGCTCAGTTACTCTCCTTCTAGGAGGGGCGAAGACACGTTGGTTATGTCATGTGCTTTCTGTGTCTAGATCCTCTTGGTTGGGACGAGTCTACTTCCTTTCTTTGTTGGGTTGAACTGTACTCTCTCTATTGTTCTCTTACACTGTTCCTTATTCTGTCTACTGCTCACCATTTTAGTACCACCTTTTTTGCTCGCTTGATCTTTCAGGGCATCCTACTGAGTATCTTTATACTCACCCCTACTTGGGCTTTGCCCGCCCTTGGTGTGACCTTGCAAACGACAGATAGGTCGGTCGAGACTACAGAGGAGTGTAAAGGACACAAGAGCTTGGGATGAGTTCATTGGCCGTAGTAGGACTTTCCGAGTCTGGGACTCACCAGCTGTTTACTTTCGTTTACCTGTTGCTGGGTTGTGGTACCTTTCTAATTGGACACGTGTTTTCCCTTTTACTATTTAGTTTACTTGTCAGCCGACTTTTTAGAACTTTACTTATACTGGTTAGAGATCGATGCATGTATGTTGGTTTCCCTTTTGTAGTAGTGTTGTATCTTTTTTGCTTTTCTGTGCAATTTTTCATTGAGTTAGCTGCATGTGTGTGTGTACAGTTTTTTAGAAAAAGGACTCCCGTAGTTTGTTGTGCCTTCGACGCTAGTCGCCAGACCCTGCCATATGGAAGCGGGCTTGCGGTAGTTGCGGCTTGAGCCCTGATATGGGTTGGGTCATGACAAAGTGGTATCAGAGGTGGTCTGTTCCTTGGGGCATTGTTCGGACGTCCCTAAAAAGGAATTGGTTGAGTTTTGGGGCAATAGTGTCAACATGTCTCGAGAGCGTCTCTCAGACCAGGGAGTCCAGTGATGGTGCGGCGGCCGACGTATCCATTCACCAGGACCCTGATAACCCGCTTGTCGATTCGGCACACTGAGACACTTGTTGAAGGGAATTTGGTCCGTGCATCATATAGGATTGAGTCTTTGACTGTCCTTATTGAGTCAACTCCCCATCATTGTTGATATATATATGCTCATTTGACCGCATTACTCCTTGATCGGATTCAGGATGTCTCCGCGATGATAGCCAGCCAGGATACTAGCTCCGGTTAATGAAGATGACTCCGTGAGCAACGAGGCCTCTGTTCAAAATTCATCATACAATTACCCTTTCTCCAAGAGGGTAGGCAGTAGCACCTCCACCTTTGGAGTCGTAGATAGTACCGGCAGCGAGGCCTATGACGAGCACGGGCTGGGCACACTACGTGAGTTCTAGCGTCAGAGACCACTAAGGTTCCACGGTGAGCCATACCCTCAGACAGTGAAGGGTTGGCTAGAGTCGGTGGTCCGACTCTTCAGGCTTGTTCAGACACTGACAGGTTAGATGGTGGCTATGAAAGATAGTCTTTTTTTCCACCAAGAAGTTTAGCGTCAGTAGAGCTAGGGTTACTCAGATACATGATGAGTCGGTACTCTCGTGGGATGACTTCTAGCAGCTGTTTCGTGAGGAGTAATACCTCTACTACTTACGCTTTTTACGGTTTAGGGAGTTGTTGGAGCTTCAGCGGGGAGTGATGGAAGTGGCTGAGTACACGACTGGGTTCGCAGACCTTACTTGGTACTCTTTGGACGTGGCCCATGACAGAAACTTCCAAGCACATAAGTTTGAGCGAGGTCTCTGTAGAGGAGATTCGTGCCAGCATAGTGCCGTTGTGCATCCTCACCCATATCAGAGTGCCGGAGCAGGCACTGATGACAGAGAAATTTCTGTCAGAGGGACGACAATTCGCAGGGCCTCAGCACTGGAGGTCTCCCCTTGATGAGACTCATGCACATGGTCAGGGACAGCGTAGAGCACCGAGATAGCCCAGGGTGGACTAGTTCTATGTTTGTGATGTGTGAGGTCACAGGCGTGAGACTACTCGACCAAATGTGCTGAGTTTTCCAGATAGTTGGTAGATGCACCGCCACGACAGAGGCAGTGTTGTGAGCAGAGAACTCCCAGGTGAGGATAGGGTGGTCCCCAGGGAGGCGGTGTTGGTATAAAAGTAGGAAGAACTGTGGTTGGTGGGAAACATTTCGAGGTCCCTCCACTACCACTAGGTGGCCCATGTCAGGCTCAGGGAGCTGACGGACGGGGCCGCGGGCAGCTGTGTGCTATGGATGTCTACAATCCTGCAACACGTGATATTATTAGAGGTACTCTCTATGTATTTTTCTACTTTTCTTAGTAGAACTTGTTAGACACTGTGTGATGTACTCTTTTCATATAACTCCTTGTTCGAGGAGTTACCGAGGGTGATGCAGGGTGTCAGTGTAACCCTGTGTTGGTGTTGTTCGACGTAGCATTGAATGCACGGGGAAGAGGGTTTCTTCCCCCACTGAGATGCGTTTTTGTGATGCAATCAAAACCATGAGGTAGAGTCAGTGCCACCCAATGCAGATAGTATTGAGGTGCGGTGGATGAGTACCTCTGACATGTGCATTCATGGTGGGGTTGTGCGGTGGAGTATCAGAGTAGGTTTTGGATTTTCTAGTTGGGCTTTTCTGCATGACCCCCCTTTTCTTGAGGTTCCGCTAGTGGGTTTGGCAGAGTGACTATTTTGGTATTACTCTCCTTCTAAGAGGGGAAAGGACACGTGGGGTATGCGACGTGCTTTCCATGTCTAGCCTATGGTGGTTGGATGAGTTTGCTCACCTTCCCTGTTTGTGGGTACCTTGAGTGATCAACGTCAATCTTTATACTGTTATCGAGTACAGGTCGAGGTGATAGAAACCCCATAAATAGAACTATGAATATCACTATGTGGTTTTTCTGGTGGTAGTTCTTGTGCTGAGAATGTGGAGACTCTATCTTCTGGGAGATCACTTTGTGGTTTGCTCGGACCACCAGTTTCTCAGGTGCGTCCTCACCCAGAGAGACTCGAACCTGAGGCGACGGTGCTGGTTGAAATTTTTTCAGGACTATGACTTTGAGGTAGTCTATATTTCGGTAGATGACAGTGTTGTAGCAGGTTCCCTTAGCAAAGAGCCTCGGTTGTGATGCACTGACTATGAAAACTAGTGTGACCGGATATCCTTGGGTGTTTCACCAGATGGGTATACTAAAGGAGGGAATAACGAGACCATGTTCTAGGAACAAACCATGATTTCAGTCACGACGTGGAAGGTAGAGGTTCGGCCAGGGAAGTCCCCTGAGTTTCTTTTGGCTGTTCGGGAATCGTGGAAGGGATTAAGAGGTTGCCTACCATCCTGCCCTACCCTCCCAACAGTAGGAGTGAGCACACGATGTCTTCCACATGTCGCAACTGATGAGGTGCATGCGTATTCCTACGCATGTCCTCAAGAGCAGCAAACCTTAGGTGTACGAACCATCCCTTTGGTTCACATGTCGTGCCAACATGGTGTTGTGCAAGTTTTCTTGGGAGTGGCAGAGCTAGGTGTGAGCTCTGTATCCCAAGTTGTTTTCCTAGTTTTGTTTTTCGGGGACGAAAAATCTTGAAGGAGGGAATGATGTAGTGACACTATTTTTTCCCTGTAAGACTTTGGAAAATTTCTACATATGTTTCTAGATCTAGTCGCGAAGACGACGTGCGATTCTGAATCCCGGTGTGCCCAAAATAAATTTTATAAAAATATTAAGTGGTTTTATACTATGCACATGGTGGGGTTATGTTTTCTCCTAAATATTAGCTCGGATCAGATGTCCAAGGGCACCGTTGCGTCCGGAGGGTGCCATTTACCCTAGGCGGGGTGTAAAAGTTGTGGGTGCGGGCCTGCTGTGAGAGATGTCACCCAGGGGGAAAATCATCATTTTAAAAATGACTTAGTGATTTTTAACACTGGCATTATTTTTGAATATATTTCAAATGAAGTCTCGGAATAGAAATATGAAACTTCCACTGAGTTCGAAATGAGGCGTTTTGCCTAGGCACAATATAAAATAGGTGGGCGCGGAGCTTTCAGATTCCTCGCCCGTCAGTAGAGTTTCAGAGAGAGTTTATAAATTAATTTGTGGAATTAGGGGAAAGCCCTAGTTTCCCTTCTCTCTCTCTACCTCTCTCTCTCTCTCTATCAATAATTCTTCGACGTTCATCGATTTTCTTCATCGGATTGAGGAGCGAACTTCGGTGGATCGAAGCGGGATTGCAGCGGGCGCATCGCCAAGGTTGAACGACCGGATTGAGGTAGGATTCTTGTTAAATTTCGCACCTTCATCGATTTCTTAAAATTTTCATCAAATTTCTTCATTTGAATTCTATAATTTTGGAATTGGGACAATGGACAAACGAACACGACCATCGTCTGAGCCCCGTTCTACATCTCGCTCTTGGGCGTTCTTCATCCCAATTTTTCGGACGCATAAAACCTTGACAGATCAACGGGCGAGGGGCAGTGCTATGAAGACCTCGTCTCAAGGACCCCGAATCCGGCTTCAGAATAAAAATTGGACCTCTGATAAGGTCTTGACGGTCCTCAGAATGGACCACCGGAGTAGGCGGGTGGCATCGCGATGAAAGCGCGAAGGTGCTGGTGTAGCTGGGGGTGTAGCGCAAAGGTGCGGATGGCATCGGGTGCAGCAAGATGAAGAGTGGGGGCATGAGGCTTTGGAAGGCGGAACGAGGAGGCCGAAGCACGAGGGAGCCGGAGGCGTAGAGTTGGGGCGGCGTGCCGTGGTGTCGGCGGCGAGCAGGGGGGGCGGGGCTTTAGCGGAGCGGCGGAGTGGAGGAGCCAAGCGATGCCACAGGCAGAAGGTGCCGTGGTGGTGCGCTCCACAGGACGGCGGAGAGAGGGCGTCACCATCAGGTTATCGCGCTTGAAAGGAACCCCGAGACGCTGACCTCGAGGGTGCGCCGTGGACAAGGACCCGCAAAGTGTGGGTCCTGCTGGCGCGGCGCGGAGACCAGCCAAAGGCCAGTCTGCTGAGGAGAACCGGACCCGAGGGGTCCGGTGTGGCTAGAGCTGGCCGCGGCCAGTGAGCCAAAGTGAGTCGGGCTGGACCTGCAGCTGGGCTGCAGGCCGGTGCTTCGGACCGGGCCGGCCGGGGTGAACCGGCCTGGTTGGGCCCACTTCCGTTCAGGGGGCCGTAATTTTTAAACGGCGCGTCCGTTTGACGCGCCGCCTGCGGCTGTAGGTCTGTGTCAGCGAGATGGACTTTTTGAAGTGGGTTTCGGGGATTTTTGGTTCTTCACCTGAAGACAGGTGACCCGGTATGCATTAATTTAATAATATTAAATTATTATTAAAGTTTACAACGGACGTACCCACGAGCTGGATGTCCGTTTGACGCGCCGTCAGAGGCGCTGTGGCCCTAGTGTTGAGACGGTCCTTCCAAAGTTGGTTCAGAACCCTTAAGGATTGGTTTCGTTTCCTAGTGGAACGAAACACTTAATGTGAATAAATTAATTATTTATTTAAATTAATTAGTTATTCTTGCGTCGGACCTAACTCCGGTTTGGAATGTTCGATTGACACGCCATCAGTGACAGCATGACCCCAATCCTCGTGCGGAATTTTTACGATGATTTCTGAAGCGTTTGGGTTGGAGACAAGGTGTGGGACCCATAGGGCCTAGTTCGCACATTTTATGGTGAAACACCACTTTTTCACCCGACATCCGTTTAGGGTGTTTGAGTACTCATTTCTGAGTGTTTTTCTGAGGGTATTGCAATGGCATAATCTGCCGTCCTAAATTCAGGCCTGAGGCATGGGCCCCACAAGGCGACTCTCAGACGTATGCTGCGTTTTTACGAATTATGCTTCATATGTCCGTTCAAGCCAAATGAATAGCCTACGCTGCGTGGTTATCTGCAAGGAACGCAATGGTATGATCTGCATGACGTGTTTCGGACTTGAGGTGTGGGCCCCATAGGGCCCCATTTGCATATAACACGGGGAGTTGCAGCTTCTGCATCCGAAGTCTATTTTAGGCACCATAACCAGCGTTGTGAACCTGGCATCGAGACAAAATTGACCAGGGTTGTTTCAGGCATTGAAGCCGGACTTGAGGTGTGGGCCCCATGGGCCGTCTTTTAAGTTGGGTGCATCATACTGTGAATTTTTCATCACACGTCCGTTTGAGGCATATGAATAGTCGATTCAGAATGTTTTTCCGAGATCATTGCGATGTCGTAGTTTTCCTGACCTCTTTCAGGTCCAGGGTGCAGACCCCATGAGACACCGTATAGGTATAAAGCGGTGTTGAATAACTTTTTAATTGGGAGCACGTTTCCAGCGAGTAAGTAGTCTATCTCATGAGTTTTTCCGTGAGGATTACAATGGTGAAATCTATTTCCGTGTGCAGAGCCTCTTTAGAGATCTCATTAAATGTAGAAACATGAAAGTGTGTTGGTTGGAGGTTCCTTTGACGCACTCCGAACCTACGCACAGTAGTGGTGTTGGTGACACCCAGTGATGGCATGGGTAGTGTAGAGTTTGCAGACCAGTTTTGGGTTTTCCCTCTAGCGGGGATGGGAAGTGGGTTACCCGTTGACCATAGGGTTTACCCTCTAGCGGGGCTAGCCCTGGGTTACTCGTTGAACTTAGGGTTTTCCCTCCAAGGGGGCTGGGTAGTGGGTTACTTGTTGACCTTAGGGTTTTCCTCTAGTGGGGTTGGGTAGTGGGTTACCCGTTGACTTTAGGGTTTACCCTCCAGTGGGGCTGGGTAGTGGGTTACCCGACGACCTTTTGTGGTTTACCCTCCAGCAGGGCTGGGTAGTGGGTTACCAGACGACCTGTTGTGGTTTACCCTCCAGCGGGGCAGGGTAGTGGGTTACCTGACAACCTCTTGTGGTTTACCCTCTAGTGGGGCTGGGTAGTGGGTTACCTGATGAACTCTCGTGGTTTACGCTCCAATGGGTCTATGTAGTGGGTTACCTGATGACCATTTGTGGATTACCCTCCAGCGGGGATTGGAAGTGGGTTACCTAATGACCATTTAGGGTTTACCCTCCAGCAGGGCTAGGCAGTGGGTCACCCGATGACCTTTTGGGGTTTACCCTCCAGTTGGACTGGGCAGTGGGTCACCTGAAGACTTCATTCAGACTCATCCCTTCCGATGAGGCTAGTCAGTGGATTTTCTCCATGATTACCAGAGTGGGACTTTTGGTGGTACGGTTTAGTGATGAGGTGACTTTGACGTGCAGGACTGTTGGGCATCAGTGATGGATATCCTTAGAACTGTTGGCAACTTTTCCTGGGCTGAGCTTGGAGATAGAGATCCCCTTACACACTCATTTGGGTTTCTTGTTTAGTATATATATAAATATACAGCCTACTTTTTTCCCACTCCCTGGGCTCAGTTACTCTTCTTCTAGGAGGGGCGGAGACACACGGGGCATGCCACGTGCTTTCCGTGTCTAGCTCCTCTTGGTTGGGACGAGTCTACTTTCTTTCTTTGTTGGGTTGAGATATACTCTCTCTATTATACTCTTACACTGTTAATTGTTTTTTCTACTGCTCAACATTTTAGTACCTCATTTCTCCCTCCCTCAAGATTTCGGGGCATCCTACTGAGTATCTTTATACTCACCCCTGCTTGAGCTTTTCCCGTAATTGGTGTGCCACTGCAGATAATGGACAGGTCGGTCGAGACTACAGAGGAGCATAGAAAAAAATGAGCATGGGCTGTATTCAGTGGCCGTAGCAGGACTTTCCGGGTGTGAGACTCACCAACTGTTTGCTTTCGTTTACCTGTTGCCGGGTTGTGACACCTTTCTAGTTGGGCGTGTGTTTGCCCGTTTACTGTTCAGTTTACTTGTCAGCCTACTTTTCAGAACATTAATTGTACTGGTTAGAGGTTGATGCATGTATGTTGGTTTCCCTTTTGTAGCAGTGTTGTATGTTACTTTATTTTCTCTTCACTTTTTCACTACGTGTGTGTGTATAGTTTCTTAGACAATCACCTCCCCTAGTTTGTTGTGCCTTCAGCGCTATTCGACTGCCCCTGGCCTATGGAGGCGGGCTTGGGGTAGTTGCGGCTCGAGATCTGGTATGGGTCGGGTTGTGACACGGGCCCCATGAGGCCTTGATCGTACATGTTATGGTGGAATGTGACTTTTTCAATGGGTATCAATTCTAGGAGAATGAGTATTCAAACCTATGTGTTTTTTTGAAAGGATTGCAACAGTGTGATCCATACTATTTGTTTCGGGACTAAGGTGTGGGATCCATATTACACCATTCATGCACAATGTGTCTATACATGACTTTTCCATTGGATTCCTACTCAGGGAGAATGAATAGTTGATCTTGTGCATTTTACTCGAAGGATCACAACGGTGTGATCTGTTTGGCTGTCTAGTGCCATCTGAGGAGGCATGCGAATAAAATTACGTTTTCCCCCATCGCTTTAACAACGAGCACTACCCGCTCCTCAGCCTTTTGGCTAGAGATTTCATGTAAACTGGGAGTACACATTCACACCTAATGGGTACTTGATTTTTAGTTTAGTACTTAAGTATGGAAAGGTACACTTTCAGGCAAAGAAGTGAGGCCATACAAAGTGTGGGAACCAAATGCACCGTGTACCACTTTACAAATCTCTTATCTCTTGTTTATCCTTCATTTGGACTCAGACATTGGCATATGAGTAGCCTATCCTGAGTTTTTTTTCATGTAGAATGCGACACTGCCCTCCATAGTGGATTTTGAGATACAATTGGAGAAGTTTTCGGTGGGATTTCTATTCGGGGGGACCCCTGATGACTACAACAGCAAGTTTTCTGAGACGTACCATCTTGTAGGAATGATTAGAGTTCCTCGATTCATTTTTGAGATGTACCATCCACCAGGGATGATCAAATTTCCTTGATGATTTTCCAAGACGTACCATCTAGTAGGGATGAACAGAGATCATAGATTCTTTTCCAAGACATACCATCCATCTGGGATGATCAGAGTTCCTAGATTTTTTTTCTGAGAGGTGTCATCCAGGAGAGATGATCAGTGTTCCTCAGTGCTTTTCTAAGAGGTACCATATAGCAGGGATGGCCAGTGGCCCTCAGTGCTTCTTAAGATGTACCATCCCGCATGGATGACCAGTGCAGTTCCAAGTAGACCCTCTTTCCAAGTCGGGTATCATAGTCCCTGAGGAGATATCGGGCTGACCCAGAGTGTAGTCCCTACAGAAATATTAGGATGACACAGAGTGTAGTCTCCTAGGAGATACTGGGCTAACCCAGAGCGTAGTCCCTGATGAGATACTGTGCTAACCCAGAGCGTAGTCCCCAAGGAGATACCAAGCTGACCTAGAGCATAGTCCCTGAGGGGATATCGGGCTGACCCTCATACCAGGCCTGGTATCATAGTCCCTAAAGGTTCAGAAAAGACCCTCGATTGTGAGACATAGTGGTGAGGTGTGGTTAAACATACCTATGGTCCCACAAGTAATGGGGTCACATTCCCAAATAAGATGCGTCCTTGTGATGCGACCTAAAACCATGCTGGTGAGTCAGTGCTGCCCAAAGCAGATAGTACCGTGGTGTGGTGATTTGGACCCCTTTGACTAGGGTTTTCAGGGAAGATGTGATGAGGTGTTGGGAATTGTAGATGTTTTTATTAGGAACTATTAGCTACTAACTTTCATGGGCTAAGATGTGAGATGGAGATCCCCTTACTCTTTCATTTGGGTTTCTTTGATTGAGCGCACACAAACACACACATAATATATATATATCATGTTTCCAGTGCCCAAAACTTGGGCTTTGGATACTCCCCTTCCAAGAGAGGTGAAGACACGTGGGTTATGCCATGTTCTTTCCGTGTCTAGATTCTCATGGTTTGATGAGTCAAATATCCTACTATAGGTAGCGAATATTTTATGGGGAGTTCATCTCCTCAACATTTAGAGATCCTAGTGTTTGGATGAGTCAAATTTCACTCTCTTTTTGGGTTGAGCTGTAATCCTATTCACTTTTACTGTACTTTGTTCCCATACTGGTCTTCTTATGTTATACATCTTACTACTCCCCTATTCAGTACCTCTCTTGCTGCTCCCTTGAGCCTTCAGGGAATCCTACTATGTATTCTCATTCTCACCCATGCTTGGGCATTTCCCGAATTTGTTGTGCCCTTGCAGATGACAGATAGTTTGATCTTGATAATGGATGATATTAGGGATATGGGGTACTTGGACCACATGTGGTGGCTGTAGCTCGGGATTCAGGAGTGGGACTCTCTCTCAGTTATTTTACGTTTTCACATGTTGCCAGGTTGCCGCACTTTTCTAGTTGGATGTGTATTTTTCCCCTTTCCCTTTCAATTTTAATTTTCTTTTACTTATACTGTTTAGTGGTCGATGTATACATGTTTGGTGTCCTTTATATAGAAATGTTGTATTATTTTCCTCTGCACTTTTGCATTGAGTTGGCTTCATGTGTGTGTATAGTTTCTAAGGAAAAGGCCTCCCCTAGTTTGTTGTGCCTTCAGTGCTAGTCCCCAGCCCCTGGCCTATGGAGGCAGGCTTTAGGTAGTTGCAGCTCGATCCCTGGTATGGGTCGAGTTGTGAAAATGGTATTCTGTACAATTCATGGACACTATGAATTTATAGTTATTCATTTTTTCATTCTAATTCCCCTACTATATTCATAGATCTAAAGGATATAGTCCATATATAATATCTTTATCAGTTTGTTGTAGTTTTTATAGACAATATTAATTTATATTTGAGGAGAATGTAAGAACAAGAATATCACATGGGAGTTGTACTAACTTCATTGAGAATGTGGAAGATTTATGATAAATTTACCAAGTGTTGTTTTTGCGTTCAGAAAATTTCATTTTTGGTTAACATATCCTAAATTTTGGGGATATCTGTGGATCCAGCAATATAGAAGTTATTGAAGGTTATCTGAGACCTATAATTGTAACTATGATATGATGATGTCTGGGTTTGGTTTGATATTATTTAATTTTTTTAAATATATTTCCTGATTATCTAATCCACTGAACAATTTGACATGGAAAGGAGTAATGTGATTGTGTGCAGAGGAATGTGAAGAGAATTTGAAATTGCTAAAAAGAGGGTCAACTAGTGCACTATACACACACTGACTTGTAGTAGAGAATGGGTTTTCTCTAAATTGATACATCCAAAAAGAGGATGGGATGTGTTATCATGAAAAATGATATGGTGATATCTTTTTCTTTATTCCAATTTAAAATCAAGGACAAAATTTACCCAACTCATGAGTTAGAGTTAGCTATGGTAATTATGGCACTAAGTATATGGAGAAATTATGTTTATGAAAAAAGGTGTCATATTTTTATTGATAATATATTTGTGAAGGTTATTTTCACACATAATGAGTTGAATATGAACCCAAGATGATGGTTGGTGTTTAATAAATACAACAGATTCTTAGTACATTACCATCCTAGAAAAGGAAAAAATGTATTAAATTCTTTGAGTCGAATGTAGCATTCATTCCTATCCATGATTTTGATCACAAAAGATCCAATATTTATTGATTTTAATAGGAAAAATCATGAAATTTTAATTTAATGGTAGAAGTTTTACCTTTCTCAAATTAGGGTTCAACCATCTATATAAGTGATGATTAAGGAGACATAGAAGGAAGATGTGGAGATAAAAAAATATGAGATATGTTCTTAAATTCAACATTAATTATGAAGGAAAAATGTTTCAACATCTGGGTTTGTATTTCCCCATACTAGAATTAAAGAAAGAGTTGATGGATGAGGATCACAGTTTTTTATTCTCTATTCATCATGAAAGCCCAAAGATGTATAAGGACCAGAAAAGAGTATTTATAGTGGGATGGAAAAAAATATTTTTCCAATTATGACTCTCGGTTCTTGGTTTTTATGAATGATAAGGATAAGATACATAAGTCTAAGAGGATGTTACAACCATTACACACACTAGAATGGAAATGGGAAAACATGACTCATGAATTTTTCTTAAGTTTTCCCAAAACATCTACAAGCCATAATGTTGTATGGGTTATAATTGATAGACTTAAGATGATGGAACACATAAATTCTTTTAGATATTATTTCTTTATTGACCATATTTCTATGATATATATAATATATGTTGTAAGATTACATGGTATACCACTTTCCATTATATCTGATTGGGATCTGAGGTTTACCTCAATGTACTGGAATAGTAATTAGTAGGCTCTTGATATAGAATTAGGTTTGATAAATTCTTATCATCCTCAGATTTTTGTTCAATTAGAGAGTACAATTGAATCTCAAGAATACATGTTTTGAGGTTTCAATATGGATTTAAAGGGTAGTTTGGACCAACATCTACCATTGGTGGAATTTTCATACAATAATATATTTAACACCAACATTCAGTTGGATCCTTATGAATCCCTCTATAGAAATAAGTGAATAACTCTAACAATAATGGATTATTTTGGGGATAGAAATCAATTTGTGCATACTCTTTTTGATGAAATGGAAGAAAAGGATAGATCTATTCAACAACACATAAAATCATCTCATAGTCAAAAATTATTATGCTGACAACTGACGAAAAGATGTACACTTTAAAGTGGGAGAATAGGTGTTTATACAAAAATCTCTCAGGAAGAGTGTAATGTGATTTGGATTGAAGGAAAAATTTATCCCTAGGTATATCAGCCCATTGTAATTTTAGGATCATTTTGGGAAGTTATCTTACCGACTAGCGCTTCCACCAAATTTCTGTCATGTTCATGATGTGTTCCATTTATGACTCCTAAAAAGGTATATAAATTATCTTTCAAATGTAATAAACTCAAAATCAATATTTCTAGAGATAGATCGTTCTTATGAAGAACAATCAATAGGGAGTCGGGATCATAACATAAAAGTTCTGCGTAAAAAGACCACGCTTTTGGTAAATTATTTATAGTAAAACCACCAATTTGTGGAATCTTCGTGCGAACATTAGGATATGATGAGGGATAAGTACAATCATTAGTTTATTTCCAAATAATGGAATTTGAGGTGAAATAAAATTTAAATGGGGGTATAATGTTACTCTCAGATGTACTTATGAAATATTTTCTTTTAATAATTTAATATTTTAGTATCTTGTAGTGCACACAATCAAGAGTTTAAATGAACTGCAAGACACCATTATTTTAAAATTAACATTGTACCATAAATATTAGGTTAGTAGGAATAAATATAACTATAATATAAAAACATACATTGAATACATTTTATATAAATTGATTTTTAAAAATATAAATCAATTATATATTTATATTTTTATGTAATTAAATTGAGGTGAATACTATTAGTAAATGAAATTAATGAAATTTATATTTTATTTATATTTCAGAAGAATATGACATAAAAAATATACTTTCAAGAATTTAACTTTAAAAAATATTTTTGTTATTTATCCAATTGATATTTCTTTTATATTGTATGAATAAACCCAATTTTATGTATAAAAACCTATATTTTTCAAATGCGTATTTTGCACCTTTTAATGGTGAACCCATTTTAAATTATGATTTTGAAACATTAATAATTTAAATATGAAATATATACAAGATATTTTGAATAGTGATATTAAAATTTACTTTTAATAAATTTTTGATATTTTTTGATAACCTTCATGTTTTGTTGAATAGTAAAAATACACAAAATATGAATTGAAAGAATTTGTTTTCATTGAAAAGTTATTAATGGTAAAATTATATTATTTCCTTTATTAATGTATAAATTGAATATATTTTTATCAATTAATATAATATAATTGATTGGCATTAGTTTTACATTGAATTCAGATGTAAAAACAATTTAATCAATTGCAATGTTTTAACATTTAAAACATGTTATATCTTTTTCAAAATGAGATTAGTTTTAAATTAATTACTGAAATTTCTATGTTTTTAATTTTGAAAAATTTATTCCATATTTTTAATTATTATGACCAAATTAATTAAATAGATTTATTTAATTTTTGGGCATTTTTAATAGTAACATAAATTATTTTCTTTAATACGGTAAAGGATAAATGAGGTAATTATGGGTAAAAGTAATGACATATAATTACACTAAAAATTGTCCAAATATAATTATATGTGTGTCTTTTGACCTAAATAATCCTTGGGTCTTAATTATATCCTTTATATGCCACTTCTACGAGAATACGATATTTAATTTATTTTTTTTAAAGAAATGTTAAATATTTCTCACTTAAATTTTAATAGAATAATCATTTTTAATATAAGGTTATATAGAAGATAAATTTGATTATAAAAACTCCTTTGAAATCTAATATTTGTCCATTATCATATTAATTTATTTTTAATTTTTTTGAAACAAATAATGACCATAAAGGCTTATAAATTGATGATGCCTAAATTATTTAATTGTTGATAAATCAATAAAATTATTTTTATAAAATTATAATATCCATTAAAATAACCAAACACCTGACCAAGTATTATTTTTGAGTATATATTGACCATAATCATCCAAGGGTATACTTATTGTCCATTTGGATCCTTATAGAATTGATTATGACACTTGTATTATTTTATTTAATGTTTTGTTAAACTTGTTAAATTCATGTTTTAATAAGTTTAACATTTTTAAAGATGGATTTTACATAATATATATTCAACTAAAAGGATTATTCTATAATATTTAAGGCATGTATTCATCATATTATTTTATCTTTAATTTTTGTTCAACAAATAAAAATATTAAACAATTACACAAAACTAATTTAGTAATTAATTTATTAATAGTGATAAAAAATAAATGTTCTTAAAAATAATAAAATAAATATAATTTTCAATATTTGATATATCAAAAAAATTTTATAAATTACCTTGTTTTCTTATGAGTATAGAAAAATATTTCATTCATAGTTAACATGTTATCTTTATATTTTTTAAAAACAATGTATTCAATAGTGTCAAAATTTAAACTATTGATTCTTCATCAAAACAATGTAGAATTAAATTATTTAAAAATAATAAAACATTTATAAAAATATATAATTATTATTATCTCATATAAAATTATATATGGTATTTATTTATTGTCTAATTTACATCTCATAAGTAAATATTTTACCCTCTTGTTATTGAAATATATGCTACCCTAGTAAAAACACAAAATGAATAACTCATTCTTAATTTAAATGACTTGGTTTAAATATGTCGAAATACATGTATAAAATTATTTCTTTATGATATTAAAACATTTTCTCATATCTTCTTTTAATATTTTAAAATATGGATGTTTTTTAAAGTTGATGTATTTTATTGTAAATTATTATTTTTAGAGATTCCATAAGACCCCTTCACCTCAATTATAAAAGGAAACTCCTCCCTAATTTATTCAAAATTCATTAATCCATCATGTTTGGATATCCCATAATATTTTTTGTGACCAAAATCCCAAGTAACATTATATATATTTTAATTTTTTTAAATACCAACACTAGTTCATTAAGTGGAGAATTAGAAAGAGCAGGTCGGAGTAGTGGTAATATATTCTACCGATTCTTTCAAACTTCTTCCTTATTCTTAATCAACATCATGAGTTTTTTAATTATAATGTAATAACTTAGGTATCAATTATATACTAATATTTTTTTATTATTAATATGTAACAACAATATTCTACCTTCTGTCCATTCTACGAAAAACAAAATCACCACTTGTGCGTATCTTCGTCTTACTGTCTCCATTGCATGGTGTAATCTATTTTCACCACCCCATACATGAATATGTATAATTATGAAAATGAAAATTTCATGTGATTATTATTACATTATATGGATTATGGAACAAATTATATACCATTAACTTCAATATTATTCAACAATTATGGTAATGATAACGTCGATCGTCCGTGCGTACGGCCTATAGTCTAAATGAAGGGATGTGATTCATTATACATGATATTAATTAGGTAATGATTATATAAATGAAGATAATGAAAAAATTGATATTTATTATAATAATATAATTCTAGAAATTATATAACGATAACTTAAGAACAATAAAAAAAATTCATTCGACAAAAAATGTGTATGAAAATAATGATTTTAATACACAATGGAAGAGTGATAATGTTACTAACAAACTGATAATAATATGATCATATTTTATATCATTAATATTAATATGATTATGGAATAATTTAATAACATTATTTAAATAATTATATAGGAGTATTGGATATATACAAAGGATATCAGACCTAATGTAAGGGGTAATCTTGTAATCATGTTATTATCTGATATTGTTTATATGTGTGTATTTACATGGGTACATTTATCATCCACACCCATGATTCCTAAATATGTATTAAAAAATATTATTCTTATCCTTATAAATTTTTTTAAAGTAAATTTTAACCCCTGGTTATTTTTTATTAAATTTTATTAGATGTCTACTTGTTCGTTTTCGGTACGAGGTGCTTTTTCACTTTCTGATGAAAGTACAAAATGCATGTCTTCTTTTAACTTATACTGCAAGAATGTATTTCTAAATTTTCATAATTACTTATTTACATTAAGATTATTTATACTGGATTTAGAGTTTATCTTTAATTAAATTATTTTCTTTTAAAATTGTGTGGCATTTTTAGAAAAGAAATTATCTTTGAAGAAGAAAGGATATTTTCCTCATAAATTAATTTCATGTGTTCTATCAAAATTATATTCCAACTATGAGGGATTTATTTAATAGGTTCGTGGTTGATGTATATTATCCCTATTATTACTATGGTTTTATTTTGATTATGGGGGAATTATGTTTCTTAAATAACTTTGTTTTATATGAATTATGTAATGATGCAATGATGCTTAAGAAACCAATTTTATTTCATGGTTATACAATGTTGAATGATTTATATTTTTGTGATCCACGTAAGAATGATTTAATTATGAGATGGGTGGAAAATATATATATCCCTTTAATGTAGTGGGTAATGATTTTATATCACATGATATATTCAAGAATATAATTGGACATGATCTACGTTCAGTAATACATGGATAGAATTGGGAAAGAGATATGTTCAGTAATGGAAATTGTCCTCTATGATGGTCTTAGAAATGAGACTTGAATAATATAAATTTATTTTGTACACTTATGGGTAGGAAAAAATATTTCATGTCTTATGTTATGTATTTATGGATTATGTTCATTGATTCTTATGTTCTTTTATGATTTATCCCATGGAGTGATATCATGATCATTCATACGCAGGAAAAGATTTTCAAATGCTGTCTTCCTATGTGTCATGATGATGATATGAATGATATCTCTCTGTTTACCCTTACTAAGAATATGATAGCACCCATTATTTTGTTTCTTTTCCCAAGGTCATGAAGAATGGTATTCTGAATGATATGACAAAATGGGTCTAGTTATGATAAAAAAAAAGTAGGGGAAAATGTAGATGTATTATGAACCAATCATTTATGTTCTCTAGTTTCTATAGAAACTATACCTATATGGTACTATCCTTATTTTTTTTATATTTTGAAATGAATATTCTCCTATTTTATGTAATATCTATGTATGCAATGCATGTGTCTCTATACACACCATAGTTCATCAGGGGAGTGAAAACCTTGGAGGAAACTACCCAAAGGTGAAAAACTCGCACCCACAATGTGGGGATTCCCATAGATAACTTTGATGTGAGGTAATGTAATACTGTACTATAAAGATACCTGGGAGTACCTATCTCTATATATATCTTCAAGAACCACATTGATATCCAACACAGCTTCATCATATCTTAACAAGAATTTTTACCGATTTATGCCCCCTCGTTTCTCATAGGTCATAACGAAGGACACCATCATGTTATATGAAGAAAAACACTCAGGATATGTTATTCACAAGTCTAAATATGATTATTTGAGAAGGAGATACGGAAGGTAGAATTGAAGGTTCTGAGCGCAGCGGAAGCTCATGGGTGGATGTGCCCACTTGGCTTTTTGTCATTAACAATGATCAATCCGGGATCAATACGATGATAAATGCTAGTCTCCATGGATCGAATCACAGAAATAGACAAAGAAAAAGAAATTCATGGAACCACAAAGTAGGATCGTTACATGTTGATTATAATTATTTTAATTAATTGAAAAGAAGTACCTTTTGGTGTTCTTTCTTCGTTGATATTTCTGATCACGTTCTGATGTGATACGTCGTTGCGTCGTAGAAGCCAAGGGTAGACTTACTCTAGCGGTGATCCACACGTTCACCTCGTATCTCTGGACAACACCAAAGGAGTCTTTGAGTGATAGAATGGAGAAACCTTTTCTTGTGTTGTCCTCCTTTTATCGTCTTGATCCGATGGAAGTGGATCTCTCTCGGTCTTGAGAGTGTTCTGGGAGGACAAAGTTATTTTAGTCTTGAGATAATTCTCTAGAATTGTTGTGCACAATGATTATCTTGTGTGTTGGAAAAGAGTTAGGGTTGTGAGGATATTTATAATCGGGTTTGAGGTTGTAGAGTTATGACAATAAATAAATGTGTTACACATTTTATTTATTTCATTGACTCTTATTTAAAACCCCCATGTCAAATAATTAATTCCGTGACATGCTCCCATGCTTATTATAATAAATATCATTTAATAAAACAATATTATATCCTGAAAATCCCGACTGGAAAAAATACACGGCATGTAATCATTATTACACGTCATGTACTTGTTTTTCATTGAAAAATACACGACGTGTACATTCAATGTACACGATGTGTATATCTTGTTTTCATTTATTCATTTACTTTCCAAAATGAAAACTACATAGCGTGTACTTTCAATAATACACGGCATGCACTTGTATTCAAATTATTTCTCCTCCATCATTAAAATAATTTAGGCTTCCTTGATTAATTATTAAACCATGTATGGATATAATCTTTATTCTACTTGATATACTTAGATACACTTAGTGTGTGACCCTCTAGGACTCTTTCTTGTTGGTATTAGGCGGACTTGCCTAATGTTCAAGATTACTATCTAGAAATGGGTCATGGAACCCAAGAGAAAGAAGTTGACGCCGCTTTGACGTATCATCTCATACGAACACTTACTGTGTAATTTAATCCCTTTGTCTCAATATCTCATCAAGAAGGTTTCATGGTAGTGTCATAAACCTATATGCTTGATCAGTCGTTCTTTTACTACCTGAAATAAACTCGTCGTTACACCATGGCCATGGATTTTCATGTGATGGTTCTATTTAAATCAAAGGGCTGAGATATCAACTTCCATAAATGGAAGGGACAAATACTTCCTTGACTTATCCATTAACAACAAGTTACTCATGACGCACCCAACGTACCCTACATCCCATCAACTGTCTGCGTGATGGTTTTCGTTAGTAAATCTAAGTGCGTGAGTCATGACATGAGTTAATGATAATCTTCCAGTCTAAGGACCATTGCACACGCTTGTAGATATCAATTTCTGATGACACCAAGACATGCAGAATTGCTACTGGTGAGTCAGTTCTCATAATCTCCTATCTTGGAGATTACCAAGTGCGAACTCCCTGGGAGAGAGTCTCTTCTTCTTACGATTACTCGCACATGACGATCTGTATACTATGTGTCCTATCATAGTATGTCATCCAACCGTAGAACTTTATTTAAGAATATTTCTATAGCATTTCAAGTTTCTCATCATAGCGGGGATCTGCCATGACCTTATTAATGCAACAAATATTCTAGGACATTATTATATTATAGTCTTGCAGAATAATGAAAAATATATAATAAGAGTACATTCATGTAATCAAAGTACAAAACAGTTAGTTCTCAGGACACCAACCCTTACAAACTTCCACTTGGACTAGAGCCAACTGTCTACGACTTTTAGTACGCTATAACTCACATGATGATCATGTTTCTGCTGAGTCAAGGCTTTAGTCAAGGGGTCTGTCACGCTATCTTCTATGGAAATACTACTCACTGCAACTTCAACTCTCTGAGAAAAATCCCTCAAGAGATGATACTTCCAAATTATGTGATTTGTCTGCTGATGTGACCTTGGCTCTTTTGCAAGTGCCACCGCTGCAGTATTATCACAATAGAGTGTGATAGGATCCTTACTGCTAGGTACTACACCCAACTCTTGGACAAAGCTTCACATCTATACTGCTTCTTTAGATGCCTCAGAAGAAGCGATATACTCAGACTCTACTGTAGAATACACCACCACACTTTTCTTCGATATCTTCCAGCTCACTACACCTCCATTCAAACTGAAAATGTATCCAGTCTGTGACTTTATGTCATCATTATCAGTCTGGAAATTAGCATCTACATGTCCTCTGATGACTAGTTCCTCATCTCCTCCATAAACCAGTAACATATCCATAGTACGCCTTAGATACTTAAGTATAGTCTTGACTGCCATCCAATGGCGGTCTCCTGGATCAGCTTGGTATCTGCCTACCACACCTAATGCATAAGCAACATCTAGCCTTGTACATAGCATGTCATACATGATTGACCCAATAACGGATGCGTAAGGGATCCAATCCATTTTATTTCTTTCCTCATGTGTCTGAGGACAGATTTTCTTGGAAAGATGAATTCCATGTGACACTGGCAAAAATCTCCTCTAGGATTGTTCCATAATAAATCTCTTCAGTATCTTGTCAATGTATGTACTTTGACTTAGGCCCAACATTCTCTTGGATCTATTATGATGGATCTTGATCCCAAGAATATATGCTGCCTCACCGAAGTCTTTTATAGAGAAGCATTTATCCAACTATGCCTTTACTGGCTGTAATACAAGTACTTAGTTTCCAATTAGTAATATGTCATCAACATATACTATTAGGAAAAAAAATTCACTTCCACTAAACCTTTTGTAGACACAAGGCTCGCATTCATTCTTGATAAATCCAAATTCTGTTACGACTACATCAAAACGAATGTTCCATGACCTTGATACTTTCTTTAATCCATAAATGGATTTTTGCAACTTTCATACCATGTTGGCATCCTTTGGAGTCACAAACCCTTCAAGTTGTGTCATGTAGACATCTTCCTAGAGGTTCCTGTTAAGGAATGCTGTTTTTAAATCCATTTTCCAAATTTCATAGTCATGGTAAGCGGTAATGGCCAATAGGATTCTGATGGATTTCAGTATCACAACCGGTGAAAAGGTTTCATCTTAGTCAATTACTTGATGCTGTCTAAAACCTTCTGCAACCAGTCGTGCCTTATAGGTGCTGACTCTCCCCTCCATGTCCTATTTCTTCTTGAATACACATTTATTACCAACAGGATTTACATCAACTGGAGGATCTATGAAAATCCAGACTTGGTTTTGGTACATTGAATCCATTTTAGAATTCATGGCTTCTTGCCACTTGGAAGAGTCTGTGCCTTCAACTGCTTTCTTATAGGTAAGAGGATCATCATAGTCAACCAATAATGAGTCCCCATCCTCAGAGACAAGAAAACCATATCGTTCTGGTTCTCTCACCTCTCTTGTGCTCCTATGTAGTTCTTGTGTCTCTGGAACATATTTTTCTTCCACAGGGCTTTATGGAATCTCTTCTTGTACCAACTACTATGTATCTTGAGCCTTGACTTCATCGAAGTATATCTCACTCCCACTATCTATTTTGTAGATGTGCTCCCTCTCAAGGAATATGGTGTGTCTTTCCATTGTAACATTTTTTTCTGAGGGATTGTATAGGTAATATCCCCTTTTTTCCTTGGGATATCCTATAAAGATACACTTTGTGCCTTGGGGTGCAATTTTGTTACCTGAAGAGGCCTTAACAAATGCTTCTCTATCCCACACATGTAAATTTGATAACATGGCTTTGCATCCACTCCATAACTTGTATGGAATACCATTTATCAATTTAGTTGGTACTTGGTTTAGTATGTGTGCTTCTGTTTGTAATGAATATCCTTAAAAGGATAATGGAAGACTCACATGACTCATCATTGATCACACCATGTCCAACAGGGTGTGATTCCTCCTTTCACTTACACCATTCCACTGAGGTGTGTAAGGAGGAGTGAGCTGAGATAGAGTCCCAAACTCCCATAAGAAATCAATGAAGTCCTAATTAAGATATTATCCTCCTCTATCTGAGTGGAGTTTCTTAATCTTATTACCAATCTAGTTCTCAACTTCATTCTTTTATTCTTTGAACTGATCAAAAGAATTTGACTTATACCTCATTAAGTAAATATATCCATATCTACAAAAATCATCAGTAAAAGTTATGAAGTACGAGAACCCACCCCTTGATTCAACTGGAAATGGCCCACACACATCTGTGTGAACTAATTCTAGAAGCTCTTTATCCCTTTCTTCTTTCCCACTAAATGGGGATTTGGTCATTTTTCTTTGTAGACATGCATGACATACACCAAGTGGTATTAGTTCAAAATAATTTAAATACCCATCTTGATGTAATTTTATCAAACGTTTCTCATTGACATGACCCAGCCGGTGATGCCAAAGTTGGGTGTGGTATGAGTCATTTGAATTAACTTTTTCATCTAGTGCCATTACTTGGTTTCTGTACTCTAACACATAAAGTCCGTTATATAAATGTTCCCTACCAAAAAAAATTATATCTTTATAAAAGTAGAAACAACCACTTCCAAACTTGAAGATGAATCCATCAATATCTAATCTGGATACTGAAATAATGTTTTTTGTTAAATATGGTACATAATAACATCCTTCCAAAACCAAGACCATCCCAGTAGGAAATGTGAGATGGTAGTCTCCGACAGCTACAACAGCAAGTATGGCTCCGTTGGCTGCTCGTAGATCCACATCACCTTGGTCAATCTTTCCAAATATACTTGGTTCCTATATTTGGATACATATGTGATCACCAAAAGTAGTATCTACTACCCAATTAGAAGAAATAGATAGATTTCATTCAATAACAAAAGCACCTGAAGCTTCCCCTTTCTTCCTTGGCTGGGTGCAGTTTTTCTTCCAGTGGCCCTTCTTGCCACATGCGAAATAAACAAAATCATGTTCCCTTGCCTCCCCTTTGATCTTCCTTTTCTTGTAAGGATTTGAAGAAGCTTTGGGCTTGAAGTTATTTTCCTTCCCTTTCCTTTTATTCACCATAAGGACGAAAGGTTTTCACGCTTTATGTCATTTTCCACTTGGTGAATGAGGATAAGAAGATCAGACAGATACTTCTCAATGTTGTTCATGATGAAGTTCACAACAAAGTTTGAGAAGCTCTGGGGGAGTGATGCAAGAATGAGATCGGTACCCAGTTCCTTGGGGAGTTTAAACCCTAGAACCTCAAAGAGCTCAATGTATCCAATGATCATGAATACATGAGGTCCAGCTGGGGAACCCTCTCCAAGATTTCTCTGGAATAGAGCCTTGGAGATCTCAAACCTTTCATGTCTTGCTCTCTCCTAGTATAGACCACAGAGGTTCTCGAGCATGCTATAGGCATCCATGTCTTCATGAGACTTCATGAGCTCACTATAAATTGATGATAGCATCAAACAATGAACGTCAAGTGCATCGTTCAAATGTTGATCATAGACCAGGAAATCTTCATCACTTGCCCCTTAGGCATGCGAATCAGGAAGTGAGGACTCCAGCATGTAAAACTTTCATTCATGGCATAGGATAATCTGGAGGTTCATAAACCATTCCTAAAAGTTACTGCCAGTGAGGATATTGTCTTTATCTAGAATTGATCACAGAGAAAATGTGGTTGATGAGTTTGTCATATTGATTCTACAAATTAACAGAGCAGATTCATCAGTACTTTCTTGATTACATTTTATGAGAAATAATAATTTTATTAAATCTCCCACTATTTTATCAAGTCCCAATGGACCTCACCATTGAACATGGAATTTCCATTTTCTTTGACATTCTAGAGGAAAGGATCCATATTTCCCTTCGCATAACCCCAACAAGGGTTGGTCAAGCTATTAGAATGTATTTTGGTAGGCAGGTCTTTGCCAACAATGAGTTTACAGTTCCATGGTCTGTTGAGTGGACTCCCCAATCCTGAAATCCTGACTTGGATTTCCTCAAATCTTTCCTCCAATATTACAGCATGTCTAGAAAGGGATACTCCTCTTGATGTAATATGGTTAAGTCAACCTGAAACCTTTCATAAGGTCTTCCATTATAAAAGTAAGTGTCCCAACAATGGTTTGTCAAACACATAGTTTTATTGAGTCTTGCCCTTAATCAAGTAACAGAAGGCTTGGTCTGACTTAATATGGTATTGAGGGATTTTAATCCTTAATTCATAGTTTTACATTATCACATGCTTTTTAATATTAAGTGATGCTTGCTTAAGTGATTGACCATGTTCTGATAATGTTTACACATAGTCCGATTTTATTTTATCCCATCTTTTCATGCTTATTTATTTCATTAATTATGTGATCGTGACAACACATACATAATAAATAAACCACACAATCAGACAGAAAAAAATAAGATGGCATGATCATGAGCTTCTATTGGTTAGCTTATCCAGTAGTTTGATAAGCTAACCCTGACATAGGGAAAAACAACTTGAACGAATGGTTCATGTTTTGCAGCTCCCACCTGTCCACCTTTGTATCTTCTTGGGTTGGTTTCACCTTAGCATCGGGTTTTGAACTGTCTCTCATGGCTTGGGAGATCCTCCATTACATGGGGATTACATTAATGAAACCATGGGCACGTAGGCCCTACATTTTATTGGAACAAGGATCACAGGCCAACGAATTTAAATTAAACAAATTTAAATGAAACCATACAAAGTGTCTTTGGTCTAGCTCATGATTATCCATAGTATACAACAACTTTTACACATATTTCACATTCAAATTATTTTAATCGTTCTATTATTTAAGATAATCGACGCTTGAGATTAATTAATAATGATATTATAATTAATCAATTCTTTATCTTAAATTCCTTCATGAATTTCCTTGAGATTATTCACATACATATCCCTTGTACAGGTCTTTGTACTTTTGGAGGAAACCTGGTGAAATTTCATTTCTAGAAAGTACATGGCGTGTAGTTTATATTTACATGGTGTGTATTTATTTCACCTTTTATCCAAAGTACACGCCGGGGGCTTTGGCGTGTTTTCTGTACTTTGGAAATTTTGGAGTACACGGTGTGTAGATGAATCATACACGATGTGTACTTCCTTGTTACGCGGTAAATAGCCTGGAAATCCCGTGTACGTGGTACGCAGCTTCTCTTTTGTACATGTTATCACTTGGTTCGGATCGGACTACACGACGTGTTGCTCCAACATACACGCCGTGTATTCTGGTTCCCACATGCCGTTTAATTATGGTCAACACGGTATAATAAAAACATAGGCATACTCAATTCACACGGTGTGGTTTAGCAGACCAGTGCTGATTTATTGAACCTAAGTACACGACGTGTAGTTTTTATTACACGTCATGTATTCCCATGTTGTACAGACAGAAAGAGCGGCTCCTCTGGACGAGTTCCTCATTTTTTTATTTTAATCAAAATTAAAATTAAAAAATTGTCTCTATGATGTGAATCGAGAGACAAAGGAGGAAGAAAAAATCTCATTCATTATGTTTTTATAGAACGATTTGAATTGAATCAAATATAAATGCATAAAATATCAATGAAAATTAAATAACTATAATCAACATTGTAACCTCCCTCTGATACCAATTAAAGGTTCCGGGTGCAGCAGAAGATCATGGGTGGATGTTCCCACTTGGATTTTTGTCATTAACAATGATCAATCTGGGATCAATATGATGATAAATGCTAGTCTCCACGGATCAAATCACAAAAATAGACAAAGAAACAGAAAGTCCCGAAACCACAAAGTAGGATCGTTACATGTTGATTATAATTAATTTAATCAATTGAAAAGAAGTACCTTTTGGTGTTCTTTATTCATTGATATTTATGATCACGTTCCGATGTGATACGTCATTGTGTCACAGAAGCCAAGGGTAGACTTCCTCTAGAGGTGATCCACACATGCACCTCGTATCTCTGGATGTCTCCAAAAGAGTCTCCGGGTGCTAGCGTGGAGAAACTGTTGCTTGTGTTGTCTGCCATTGATCGTCTTGATCTGATGGAAGTGGATCTATCTTGGTCTTGAGAGTGTTCTTAGAGGGCAGAGTTCTTTCAGTCCTGAGAGAATTATCCAGAATTGTTGTGCACAACGATTCTCTTGTGTATTGGAAAAGAGTTGGGGTTGTGAGGATATTTATAATCGGGTTTGAGGTTGTAGAGTTGTGATAATAAATAAACACGTTACACGTTTTATTTATTTTATTGACTCTTATTTAAAACCACCATGTCAAATAATTAATTCCTTGACATGTGCCCACACTGATTATAATAAATATAATTTAATAAAACAATATTATATCCTCAAAATCCCCACTGGAAAAACTACACGACGTGTAATCATTATTACACAATGTGTACTTGTTTTTCATTAAAAACTACACGGTGTGTACATTCAATATACACGACATGTATATCTTGTTTTCATTTATTCATTTCCTTTCCAAAATGAAAACTACACGGCGTGTACTTTCAATAATACACGGCGTGTACTTGTTTTCAAATTATTCATCCTCCATCATTAAAATGATTTAGGCTTCCTTGAATAATTATTAAACAACGTATGGGAATAATCTTTATTTTACTTAAGATACTTGGATACACTTAGTGTGTGACCCTCTAGGCCTCTTTCTCATTATCATTAGGTGGACTTGCCTAATGTCCAAGATTGCTGTCTAGCAACGGGTCAAGGCACCCAAGAGAAAGAAGTTGACACCGCATTGATGTGTCACCTCATACGAATGATTACTGCGTAATTTAATCCCTTTGTCTCAATATCTCATCAAGTAAGTTTCATGGCAGTTTTATAAACCTATATGCTTGATCCTTTGTTCTTTGACTAACTGAAATAAAGTCTTCGTTACACCATGGCCATGGATTTTCATGCGATGGTTCTATTTCAATAAAAGGGCTGAGATATCAACTCCCATAAATGGAAGGGACAAATCCTTCCTCGAATTATCCATTAACAACATGGCACTGGTGATGCACCCAATGTACCCTACTTCCTACCAACTGTCTGCATGAAGGTTTTCGTCAGTAAATCTAAGTGCACGATTCATGACATGAGTTAATGATAATCTTTCAGTCTAAGGACCATTACACATGCTCATAGATAGCAATGTCCAATGACACCAAGACATGCGAAATTGTTACATGTGGGTCAGTTCTCATAATATCCTATCTTGGAGATTACCAAGTGAGAACTCTATGAGGGAGAGTCTCATCTTCTTACGAGTACTCACACATGACGGTTTGTATACTATGTATCTTATCATAGTATTTCATCCAACCATAGAACATTATTTAAGAATATTAGTATATCATTTCAAGGTTCTCATCATAGCGGGGATCTGCCATGACCATATTAATGCAAAAAATATTCTAGGACATTATTATATTATAGTCATGCAGAACAATGAACAATATATGATAAGAGTACATTCATGTAATAAAATTATAAAATTGTTGGTTCTCAAGACACCAACCCTTACAAGAATATTCCAAGAGGACCTCATAGAAGTGAATGACATTAATTGGGGTACACATTGCATCTGAGCCCTCCCAAGCACCCATCCATTTATCTTGTCTAGATGGATTCCCAACCAATGTAGTGGAACATGAAATGTAAAGGTAGAACACACCACGTCCCAATTCACCCAGAACCGGGCTATGTTCCACGTCTTCTTGGGCCAGCTAACTTTTTCTCAAAAATTCCATGTATCCCATAATACTAGTCCTATTCAGGCTAAACGGCTACCTGCCCATGTATTTCTCCCATTTCCATTTACCTTTTCATGTGTTAGTATAGGACCATTTGTTTACCCACAACTACCCCAGCTCCTGCCCCATGGACGCATGGTTTGTGTAACTACATGATTGTAACCCCAATAAAAGGTGTATAGTCCCCAAATTTCATCTTCCTTGAACTGGAAGATCTACAAAACATGTGTCATTGATCTATAGGCCATTTATATTGTGATTCCAGTCGGAAATCACCTCCAAAATACCCTAATTTGTCCCATTATTTCCAAAAAATAACATATCTACCTAGGAGGGATCAATAGACATTATATTTTAGCTATAAAACTATATTTTTTTTGATAAGAATAGATCAAGAATAAAAATAAAATCTTCCTAATTAGAAGGTGATACACTAAAGCATTGGATTAAGAATGATGCTAAGATGATGATTCTATTCAATCTCATGACGATCAACATCAGAAACGGAGTTTGACAACACCTTACACCATTGATTCGGCATGTTTCTATTCATTGTCTAAATAGTAGAGTAGAGAGAGGAGGGTCGGATATAAACTCATACATTGTTGTAATATGCACCTTAGGGTTGTGGTAGGATAAAAATGGTTTTAATAAATTTTATCCTATTAATTTCCCTTACAACACCACTTATAAAAATGATACTAATTAGAACTCCCAACATGGACACTCAGAGGTCACAAATTGTGTAAAAATGACGTTATGAACTCAACTATTCCATTAAAATCCAATGTAATACATTGTAATAATTTTACATAAATTTTAAGTGAAACTTCACAAGCATGACCAAATATTTTTTCTATTTTTAATATCATCACATGAAGGCTCCCCAGGCCTCGACATCACACGCTGACTCAGCCCCCCTACAACGAAAATATTTTCTGTAATATTAAAAATTCTAACAGATCATAAAATATGTCACTAAATACATAATCTAGATTCAATTTCCATAATTATGAGTATTATATAGTTGGACTATGTGTATGCAATTAGTTTTTACTATATCCATAAAGACATGTCCCAAAAACATATCACTTAGGTATGCATAGATTATATCCTTTATATCATATTTTTGAGTATTTTAGTTAAAATATTATCATATATATATATATATATATAATTTTAATACATTTATGTTAGTGACATATTTAATAAAAAATAAATTTTTGGGTCCCCATCGACTTTATCTACTACCATTTACGAAGGAAATTATTGACTATAATCGTACAAAGTTATATTTTATGATGATTATGGGATTCCAGTGAGTGGTAATGACTATTATAATGATTTTATAGTGATAATTTGTAGGATATTCCTAAGTGATCATGAAACTAATGATATTTTAGGTCTTTTAATGATGTGAATAATTCACATGTAATTTCATTATCATATTTCTATTAATTATATCATTTTGATCAAACTTAAGAGATGTGATTGTTTTATATCATTTATAATTATACAATTTTTATTCAATATAATACTAAATTAGTGCACATATTCATGGAAAAAACATTTAACATTCCATAATTTAAGTGACTTATTGATATGAAATGATCAGTATATATTTTTGAATGTTTTCATAATGATGTAATTCTATGTTGGATGCTTTCTTATCTTGAAGGTTCTGAGAGATAAATTTCAAAAAAAATATACTTTATGTAAGAAATTATCTACCACATTATATTGTTTTATATCAATGTACGTTGGATGTTGTGTGTTTTTACCCATAAAAATAGAAGCGATAATGTCCATTACTTATCAATAGTGACAATAAAGAAATCATTAATGAAGTATTAGAGAAACAAGTTCAGTAATTTTACTAATTATAAATTATTATATTTTTTATTTCATACTTCTAATTTTCAGATAGGTAATGGAGGCTATATACAAAGTATACTTGAAATAGGACTAAGAAATTAATTATGTGTGTGTATAGGTAAAATTAATTATAAGTACTATAATATAAAATTTATTGAAAATGTAATTTTCAATGGAAATTTTATTATGAAACAAAAATATCATTATCAAGAAGGTGTAATAAAATGTGAAGATTATATTATAATATTTATTGATATGATAATTAAAATGATAACAATTAAACATATAAATAGTTATATTTTATAATAATATTTCATTATATTTATCCAAAAATTATATGGATAACACTTTTTGAATACTCCCCATTTGAATTTTTAGACTATTTATAAACCTTTTTGTTATAATGAAAAAAAGACTAATAATTTACAATAAGAACAGGTGGATTATATTCATGTTTGATTCTATTTTAGTTTTTATTTATTTTAAATATAAATTTTGATGATTATATTTCAAATTGAAATGATATTTCTATTTAAATAATGTCTTGTGGTAATTATCTTTTCTATAATTTTACTATGCACTTATATGGTGTTGGATTCTACTATTTCTACACATTTTTTTATCAATAATAGGATGTGAAAAATTAATTTAAATTTTTTAAATAATATTATATTATCATTGGTAATTTAAAATAACCATGTATAAAATAATCATTAACATAACTTCTTTGAAAAATAAAATAAAAAGTTGGTAAATATTAAATTTCAATGATTTTTTATTGTTGTTTATATAATAAATGAAATAAAAATATTTTTTAAGTCAGTTAAAATAAATGTTATAGAAAAAAATTTAAATGTTTCATTCAGATAAGTCTCTAATTACCAGATAATTTAAACATAAGAAAGTGACATGGAAATCCTTTTTCAATAATAATGATGTAAAATGAAACTTTCTTGGAATCATTATTTCCAGAAAAATTACATTTAATAATTCATTTGACTTAATTATTTAATATTTTTATCACATATTAGAAAATTTTTAAATATGAATTTCGAAAAAAATGTAATAATGTTGAATGCAAATTGAATTTTCGTACTCACTCATAGTGAATGATTATATAAATGATTAAAGATAATCCATGTTTTTTAAAGAGTATGACATTATCAAAATGGATTGAAACTATCATAGGATAATCATAAAATTAAATTATGTACCCTAGATGAAAAATTATGGTAAATATAAAAATATTTCCATCTTATTCCATATATTTGGTCATCGAAATCATAGATATTTTTATTTCAATTTTTTTATAATTTATGTTTCCATTATTTGTGAGCTAATATATATTTTTATTATTAGTATTGAAGAAAAAATTCATTAAACTAGTCACTTTATATGGTTTTTTTATTCATTATTTTTTCATTTATAATAACCATAATACTTTTACCGATTCATCAATACGTTTTTCCCAATACAACGAAACAAATTTAAGGAATTTTTGTTTTTTTGGAATTAAATACATACTTATAAATTATATTTAATGAATCATATGTTTGTCTAGATTTTTTTTATCATTTATTAGAAAATTCCCTGGAAAATTAATAGGCATAATAAATTTCAGTATTAGTGAAAAAATAAATTGTTTTCATTTAAAAAATTACATCAAAACCCATGTAAATTTATGTAGTGATTTCTCTGATACCACAATATCATGAGATCATCCATTATTTTCTAAAGTGTCTCAACATCATTATAGTAAATTTTAAGAAATAATTTTTATATGTATTATTTATTGATGACTTATAATCATTGAAAATATATATTGTTAACACAAGGAAAAAAATAATTATTATCAAATATCAAATCCAAAAATACATACCTATAATTCCTATCTTCATAGTAATTTTAATAAATACTGATATATTATTGTTCCATTCATCAATATTACTTTGAAAATAAACATTAATTTTTTGAAATCATAATAATTCATTATTTGACAAAATTTTCCTGATGAAATCATAATAAACCCATATAATTATTTCTCCTCCCAAGGAATTTTAAAATAAATTAACAAATACATTCATATTCTAAAAATAATTCAATATTTGATCGAAATCATATAACTAAACATCATCAATTTTGAAATAAAAATTACATAAAATTGGATGGCCTTTAAAATATTTTCCTTTTTAGATAACTAAAAACTATAATATAAACCTTTAAATCAAGTAAAAATAACATTACAATGATAAAAAATCCAATATTTTTTCATTATTAGTGAAATATATAAACATATTTAATTTTGATACTAGAATTTTAAATAATATACTAAATAAAAGGAAATAAATATAAAATTATATAAGATCTTTTTTTTGAAATTTTAATATTTTAATGTAATTAAATTTACCTTTATTTTCAGTTTTAAAATAGAATGAGTGAAAAGGGAAACCCAATTTCCATCTAAACTATCTAATTTAAAAACAATAATGAAATTGTGGAAAAATGTATTCCCTAGACTACGTTTAGTATTTTATTAAATTTTTATCCAAAATACAATAAATAATTTAAAAATCTTATAAACTATATTAAATAAGATATAAATATCGGGGAATTGAGTTTAACAAACTGATGTATATTTATATAGAAGTACACAAATGCTCTCTAGGATTTGGTTCTAACTAGATTATTTTCATACTTACTATGATATCGACAATGAAACCACATAGATATGAACATCTTTATTACATTTCATAATCAAATATAGAATTATAGTTCATTCCCAGTATCTTCTTGGTTAAGAGTATTAGGGAATTTGGTAAAAATTATGTAAAAAACTCAAGTATTTTCAAATAAATTACTTTTTTTCCAATATATAATTAACTAATTATTCCATATTAATTCTTCTTCATATCCCAAAACATATAAATAAAAAACATTGTTCTATACACATCATGGGTATTACTTTTTTTTAACATTTTGAAACTAAAACATAAAAACGTGGTGAGATTAGATGTTTAGTAAGGCTAAATATAAGTGATAACAATCCAAAACTCACAAGTGGGAAAATATGATTATATGGGTATAATTATTATATATAAGAATATAATAATCAGTAACGGATAGATCAAAAGACATGATTAATGAAAAAAGTATGGGCACAATATAATACATGAATCAAAATATTTTGAAAACATATGATAAAAATCATAAGCAGTGAGTATGATTAATTATAAGAAAAAAATTATGGAATTACATAAAAATTAACTTGGTTTTATGTGACACCAATTATTATATGGAAATAATTTAATCTGAACTAATTAATTTCATTCATATGTGAAAAAAATTATTATTACCATTTCTATAAATTTAAGAAAACTCATTATGCCAATGTCTATGACAACCCTGCTTTTATTACAAACATAAACATGATTTATTACATAAAACATCACTTGATACAACAAACAATATTGATAGGTTTAGTGTCTTTGGGGATTATTATCATTAAATAAAAACATGAAACATTAAATAAAATATCTTTATTGAAAACTTCCTTTACATTACCACTACATTCCCTCGTACTTAGCATTGTATGGGATAACCTGAGGACATGCATAAGAAAAAAGTGAACTATAAAGCCCAGTAAAGGAATACACATATAATAAAATGTGGAGTAAAATACATGTTAGACAATAGGTACATCAATAGATAACAAGAGAAACATGAATATAAAGGCATGATAAAGCATGATAATCATAACATGGAAATGTGGAAACAACACTTAACATTGAATTAGCATGAGCCAGGGCTCATTTCACATAAATCATGAGTAAATCCTAATTGCAAATGAAGCATGAGTAAACCGTTGTTACACTTGAATTAGCACGAGTCAACACTCATTTCACATGACGTATCATGATACTATACTTTACCCAATGCATTGGAGCGCTATAAGGGCGCACCCTTCTTAAACATTTCATTTCATGCATAAGTGTGCCACATGGATCATAAAACATGGATTCATAAAACATAATCATTTATTACACATTAAAGGAATGTGGAATTAATACATTAAACTTTATAATCACTAAGTAAATGTGCATAAATGTGAATACCCTTGATAGAGAAATGGGTATGGTATTCACTACACAATGACATTGGCTTTGAAAATCGGTGCGATTTCAGCAGCGTAACGGTGTGACATAAGAATTAATAAAAATGGTTGATGAGAGAGAAATAGGTTCCTCATCATATTTACATGTAATGGACAGTAATGAGGTCATATAGATACATGTCCAAACAATTGTAATGGAAGTTATATTCATGATACAAAAGTATTGTTTGAATGTAAATGAGGAGAGAGAAGTTCCTTTTCGGAATTTTGGCATAGTAACAGGTGTACATGGGAGGAATTTAATGAGAGAGATAGGGGTCTCTTATAATTCAAACATAAATAGGGCAGTATGAAGGAGGTGCGAAACCATACCCCAACATTCATAATTGAAATTAAAAGTGCAAAACAACTTATAGAAAATTGGACAAAAATGAGAAAGAAAAAAAACCCCTTACTTGGAAGTGTGCTTCCAAAGGATAGAGAGAGGCTTGTGAGAGGCTTCTTGGGAGCTGGGGGATCCATGGGAGGATTCTAGAGAGAGTAGGGAAGAGTTTGGACGAACTCCAAAGGCTTTGAGTGAGGAGGAAGTGGGAGCTTGGGTGGGTTTATATAGGAAAGGTGAGGGAATTCTTTATTATTTAGGTTTGGGTCCCCTTACATTAAATTAATCCAAACCAGAAACCATGCAATGGTTTTTGCCCATGATTTTTAGAAAAGGGAAGAGGAAAACAATATTTTATAATGACAAAGTCCGAACTTCTTAAAATAATAGGGTTTCTTATGTAGAGGTGAGTCACACTCCCATGGAAAACAATTTAAAAAGACAAGGCGTTTAATAAGTCTTGAGGGGTCCATTAATGCTTTGAAAAATAAGTCAAAAAAACCCAAAATCACAGTATTTTAATTTTAAAACATATATTGTCCAAAAATAAAGATTATAGTATTTTATTACATCACTATTGGGTCATTATGATGTCATAAAAAACATTATATATTTAAACGGTATTTAATTTTTACCCAAAAATTTGACTATCTCAGAAAATTATGAAAAATTCACCATTGGATAATTTCGACATCCTGATTCCATAAATAACATTTATTTTATCTAAATAATTTTCTAAATATGTTAATTTTCACTTTTAAAATAAAAACCGACATTTATCAAAAATTCATGGGTTTTGACAAAAATGGCTTTCAAACCTTAATAAAAATTATAATTGCATTCATAAAATTAAAAATTAATTTAATAATAATAATATTTTATTAAAATATTATTTAATTCAAAAAAAATAAATTAATTTAATAAAATATATTTCTTAATTAAATAAAAACTAAAAACACTATTTGTTCTTTAAAAACTATTACGAAGTATCAAAAATGACAAGGAGGTATATTCATTATTGTGTACAAAAATAATATATATGAATATAGTACTGGCGATTTGTTACATAACCCATTAAAAAATCCGCATAAGACTTAAGGGTAAGGTGTGCGATGGTGACAGACTCTTGGGGTGGCTCAGATAACATCGCTCGAGTGGTAATTTCTATCAACTTCCACTTCTCCCGTAGACGGTCCCATTTGAGATTGACATAGTGAAGCTCAGCTTGGGATTGGTCAAGAGAGAAGCCCAAGTATGCCACCTCTTTTCCGAGATCTGATAAATGGGCTTCGTATGGGGAAATTCTACTGGATGAGGCCATCGCTTCCTTTGTCTGAGTAAATTTGTATTTGTTAAAGCCCTATATTTATACTAATCATGTGATCACTGTTCAATAGCTATATTATCAACGGTAAAAATTCTTAACATAAAACCAAAGAAGTTGAAATTTTATATAAACATAAATAGACATTTAATTAGATCAATAGGGATTTCCATTAATGAATCTTTGGGTCGTTACAATGTCTGTGTGAGCCAACACACTATGACCATGAGTGACTATCTCATGATTTTTATACATAATAAAATTAAATGGTATTAAATATAGGACCCAAGTAGTAATCATTTAAACATATGTTTTCTACATAAAGTCAATGATAAACATATTATTTTGAAACCAATGAATGAAAATAGGTTTCATCTTCCATTAAAGTGGATTCATATAAGTAGATAATTCTAAATTCCCTAAAAAACATGATAATCCCATGAAATATAAATGGGTATCAAAAAAATATAGTTAAATACCATTTAATTAAGTATATGGTATTTAAAACACATGCATAAATTATGTAATAACATGGAATTTTATTTTGACATATGTGAAAACCATAAGTATAAGAAGCCCAATGTGAGAAAACTCATAAATCCCTTGCATTTGTTAAAAAAATCATTACATTCATGCCTATAAATGTGACCAAACTCATTATTCCCATACTTGTGTGAAAAAATCATTATGTTCACACCATACTATATCATGAGATATAAATATAGACTAATATACAAGAATTTATTATTTAGGTATATTTATTATAATATCTCATTATATTATTATAATTTTTTACACTTCTTAACATATCCTACATAAAAGAATTCATCATAACCTAGATAAGGGATACATTAAAAAGGGTGAGATTAGATTTTAAATTGGTGTAATAATTGGAGATATCAATTAACGATCATATGAATGAATAAGATAGTCATAAGTGTATAATAACAAAAAAACATACTATTTTTATATCCCATGTATTATAGATTATATACACGAATCATGAAAGAAAACAATAGCACTTAAAAATTCATGTTTCATAATAGTTAGTAAATATAATAAAAAAATTTGAACCATATGATTAGACTAAAATCATTTCAAAAAAGAATAACATCATCATAAGAATAGAAATAATTTCATATGTTATGGTCAACTATAAAACCATACACTCATAGTGGATCATGCATCAACACATTTTTATAATATCTTAATGAATCATATATCTTCACATTTTTCCCATAGTGTATCATAAAAATTGACATGTTTACCATAATAGATAAAGTACATTAACTTATTTCCCATAATTATATCATCACATATAAAAAATTTTCTTGTTTATTGGGTAACTATATAATTTGGGCCCTCCCATCACATAATATAAACCATACATATATATTCCACAATATTATAAAACTTTCATAATCTTTTTATAACATAATCTATTTAAAGAATATGGTTCTTGAAAATAGTTTCTCATTATAATCATAAAATATCCATAAAAAGAATAAATATTTTACATTGTATCATATTCACATAAAATAATAATTAACATCAAGTATGATATCATAGAATAAATTAGTTTAAAAGAACAATGAAAAAAATTTAAGAGGAAAATAACCATTTCATTTTAGAATCACATCACCAAAATTAAATAATTTTTAAAAAAATACTATGGTTGGTATAAAATAAATATTCTTGGAAACATATAAATGGTGAATCAAATAATTTATTTGTGAGAAATTACATGAGTTTAATATATGTTTAAAAAAATTCCTTTTAGATTTTTAGTAAAAAAGGAATGTTTTTTAGAAAATGAAAATATGATACATTGTAAGACATTTTGTAAAAATTAAAAAATGGGAGGAAATTAATTTAATTAATAATTGGATAATTTTAACTAATTATTGATTTTATTTTGAAAACATAAACATGTAAGGAAAATGATATTAGACTGATGAGATAAATAAGGACATATTTTGTTAAAAATATTCTCTCTATCTCTTGAGCATATAATGAATGTAATATGATGACAAAACACATATTCCACAAAAATAACTAGTTTAAAATAAAAATAAAATTTATTTATCAGATCTGAATAATATAATTTTATTTAATAGAACTTCATACATAAAAAATCTTGAATAAATTGGTATTAAAACATAAATCCATTACCTCATGTCTCATTATTCATATTTCATGTTTCATTATCCTCTTCATTGGAAGGCCTCTATTAATACTTTATTAAGTACCTATAGAATTTTCTTTTAATATGACCATCATGTACCATTAGTATCTTGGGAAGTTGATAAGATAATTGGCCAGGGGTTGGTTGAGGTAGATGAAAAAATTTGGTGTAAAGAAAAAAGAGAAGGGTGCCATATTATATACGGGGTATAAGACACACTAGGATTTAAAAAAATATAAACATATTTAATTATTATATGGATAAAAATGGTTCCAAATGACTATAGATTCAATAAAAATGAATATAAGGTAGAAATATCAGTATATATTGAAATTTAGTTGGTTTTTGTGTAGATATCCCAACACCAGTTGCCTGAATACAATGTCAATTTTATTAAATTATCATAATATACATTTAACCTCATATTGAAATATGAAATGATTGTTTAGTCTTAGAAAACTAGATACAAAAATAATTTTCACATCATATTTTATGACATAAAATAAAAAATAATTTTATTTTCAATTTCAATTATTACTATTAGAGTATCCATACATATAAGTCATAAATCACAATTTCATATCCTAGGAAAATAACACATAAAAATGGGGGATCTTAAGTTCTTAGTAAGGGTAACCGTATAATAAAAGCTATAAATAAATAAAAAATAATCAATATGTCAGAGTAAATAATTCAGACACATTACATTTATTCATTAACTTGAGCATAATATAGATGAAATAAATGATGAAAAAATAATTACATATAAATAGGCACATGATAATGAATCTTAATAATAGATAATATAACTAATCAAATCATCACATGGATTGTCAACAAATAAATTCATAATGATGGAATTGATAAGGATTTAAATCTATAACAAATCATCGATTACTTGAATCAAGACATGTAATAATGTTGAGGCCTTATTTCATCACATCTAATATCATTGAGGCTGTATACTAATAAAACAATATATATGGGTAAGAGCTTAGTAAAAACCAATTCTAGTTTGTCCCGTGATACCTATCGATGCATTAAAGATGTATAGAGGGCCTCACTCTTCACATACTAAGCCCAATTTGTTCACTATTTGAAATGGGTTAAACACAATTCACATAAAAATTCAAATTTTAAATAGCATTTGAAATATAAATAATTTCCCAAATCTATAAATATAATCATAAACCATGCAGAGTTAAATAGAGAAAGGTAATAAAATTATACATCCCCTATCAAAATGATCATAAACCATCCAGTTAAATTTTAATTATAGTATAAATAAAACATGTCCTCATTGGATCATAGGAAAATTAGAGGGTTAATTTCATTAATGAATAAAAACTCCATAAAAAGATACTTAAATTATTTTGAGAAAAATAACCTATGAAATTTGTGAATCAACTTAAAAAAATTCATCGTGCTTTTCATAAAAAGTTAAAAATGGGTAATTTTTTTTCTAAATCATATCGAAAAGGTTTAATCATTTTTGAAATGTTTTCCACAAAATGGTTTTTAAAAATAATTATTTTCTGATCGAAGAGAGAAATATTATTGAATTTTATAAATAACATTTTCCCAATCATTTTAAGTACCAATGACTTAAAAAATTAATATTACATGTAATGGTAATCAATGACCAATGGTGATAAATGTATATATAATTTAAGTTAAAAATAAAAAATTATTCACTCATGGTATACATATAAAATAACAATAAAAAATAATGAAAATATTGTAAAGTAAACCCTTACCACTTTGTTAAATTTAGTATCATAAGACCCATGAAATAAATTATTTTAAAATAAAAATTAAATACCATGAAGATAAGTTACATAATTATATAACATATAAAAGGTAATTATATACACAAAACAAAATAAACATGTTGTGAATGTGGTATATGTCTCATGGATGTAATTTATAGAGGAGAAACCCTTACCTTGGGTACGAATCATCATGTATGTTAATTATGTTCTTAAAAAATAAACATATCATAATTATTTTTATTCTTAAGAAGCATTTTAATGTTTATTATTACATTTATTACAGTTATTAAAATTTTATATATCACCACCTAATCATTTAATTTTATGTCATATGGTCTTAGTATAATTTGTATATGTGTTAGAAATGATTTAGGTAGGTTAACTACGATGAAATAAGTCATTGTTTAAGAATATAAAGAATAAAAATATTAACATGATTCTCAAATTTTTACATAAATTACACTTTTAAGAATAGTCATGAAATATTTTTATTAGAAATTAAGTGCATTACGATCTTGGAGATGGTTGGTCATATGTATGCATGAGTACCATTTCCGTTTTTCAATGACATTTATAAAAACAAGGTAAGTAATAATTTTATCCTTCTATAATTACAATATTATCATAAAAACCATATTAATTATTTAAATATACTTATCTCTATCACCCATCTGGTTATTAGAATAGATCCACATAGCGTTATGAATGTGACAGTCCATATGTACATGAATGATGTTATCATCTTTCAGTAATTGAAGAGGTAAAAAAATAATGTATTACATTTTCATAAGGATAAATATTTAATTAATATCAAAATTATTTCATTTATATTAAAATTAATAATTAACTCTATCCTTATCACCTCCCATGTAATTATCTAGTGAAAGAATAATCGCATCGCTATGTGAGGTTGTAGTCTAATAGACACACAACCGATGTTATCGTTTCCCATACTAAATGAAATGAAAAAAGTATATATTATATAATTAATAAATTGGTATAATAAGGTTTTAAATATATTAAATATAATTTATATCTATCACTATAACCAACTTTTATAGGTGTCAATGGGAAAACCAATGACATCGGTTCATGTGGTGGTAGTCATCCATTCACAAAAATGATGATTTTCTCATAAAACATTATTAGGTTTTCATGAAAAGTCATCAATGGTTGTATTTATGAAAAAAAAGAATTATAGTAAGAGATGATAGAATTTTATATGTGATTTAGAAGAGTCATAGAGTAACCCAATGTTTTGATGGTGCTAATAAGAGAGTATAAATGTGTCCTTTTATAAGTGATGTGTGTGGACACTTGTACGTTTTGAAAAGAAATATGTGTAACCCCATTTTTTATGTTTATAAATGGTCCAGAATAAATTATTATAGATAAAATTACATTACAAGGTCTACATATGTCCATTTAATAGATTTTTTTTTAAAAATACATTATTTTAACACTTATCATTATATTGTAAACCCCCAGAAAATCAATTTTTACTATAACCGTAGTAAATAATGATTACTATTTCTAATATTCAATATGGTAAAAATATAATATAAACTGATTTTATAATATAAATTATTAAATTACCAAATATTAAATCCATTTATTTATACTTTCATCTCATAATTATGAAAATTTTGATTTAAATTTAACCACACATACACGATGAGAAAGCAGGTTTTAATGAGAACATATTCAAAATTTTACAATGTTCATAATAAAAATTTTATATGAAAATGATTATAATTTACAAAATTGGATTATAAAATATATAATTAAACTAATTTTTCCTTATAAAAAATTTATAATACCATTTATCTACAAAAAACTTTTAATAAAAAAGGCATTTTTTAATTAAAATTTAGTATTTTTCAAAATTTATCAAAAAATGAATCATTTTAGAGAAATAAAAAAAAATAACCACAAGATAATTTTTAATAGTTAATTTCTAAAATTATGTTTACATTTTAAAATAATTATATTTAATATGTAAGATTTTAAAAATAATATTATGCCTAAAGGGCCACTAAACCACATTTTAGAAAAATCGAGCTTTTTAGAAAACATTAATTTTTCATTGAAATGGTTCTAATTTTATCTTTAATTGATGGAAATCAGTTTTATTTATTTTTTGAAATTTTATTCAATATATTTTTTACAATTTATTTAATATTATTTATACCCTCTAATTTAATGGAAATTTTATAATGGTATTGATTTAATAATAACATTTTAAAAGAGTATCATATTTTTTTCACAATAGTTGTTGTGTCCATCCCAATAAAACAAATATATTTAATTTATTAAAAAATAAATATATCTTAAATTTTTATTTTCTTATTAATGTTCTAATGTATCAAATAATAATGGAGAGTGGGGGGGGGGGTGAATCAACTGTTCTATTTTTATTATTTTCAATACTATTAGTAAAACATCCCCTAAAACCAATTAAATCTCATTACCATAACATATTTTAGTAAATACACTTGAATTCAAAAGTTGGAAAAGCATTAAAATAGAAGATATTTATGAGGAATCCACCTTAGTAAGAGAACCTAAATCCATTCCATAGCCACCGCATGGGTCTATGGAAAATAACTATTATAAATATGTGAATACAAATTATGTATTATCTAATTAGAAATATTATATATCATTATTGTAAATATTATATTGAAAATTTTCAATATAAAATGGTTTCTTAAAAAAATTTAAGCCTCAAAAGAAAATGGAAATCAGATCTTCTTCTCCACAATACTCTTTCTGGTACATAAGTAGGATTTCCTTGAGTCCAATTTCCGCAATTTGATGAAATTTTTCTAATGGAAACACCAAAATAAAACTTTTATCAAAACTATCTTCTCAGTCAATACTCAAAAACTCATTCCAATCATCCTCAGTTTAATTATCCCAGTCTGGTGTTCTCAATCGAGTAAGAAAACATTCAGCAGACTGATCTTCTGTTAAGAAAATTTTCTAGAATATATCTCTGACTCAATATTTGTAGATTATCAAATATTTCTCAAATGAAAGAAGTTGAAATTTTCTAATGTATTATACATCTATTTATAGGCCTTTTTGAATAGAAATTATGGGAAGCTGAAAAAATTTCTTGCTTACTCAAGTTCTCAAAACCTTAAATTTAATCACATTAATACATCATCTTTGACCACTTAAACCATTCTCAAAAACTATTGGTGTATTATTGAAAATTATTTAATTTTATAGAAAATATTTATGAATCCTCTAAATAATAATAGAAATAAGATTAAAAAAATACAATCTCATATAAAATCCTCATCTCATTATGTTGTAACATTACTATCTCCGTCCATTGGAACATTCCCAACTCAATTTCATTTACTTTTTTTCATCTGGTAAGTCTGATGGAACTTCCCTAGCTCAAATAAATTTGACATTATAAATAAAACTCTATGTGATTTTAATTTCATTATCAGACTCAGTATTATTTGATTTTCCTCCATATAGTTAGTCCAATTTTGAATTCCTTCTTATAATTATATCAATCTAACTATTTTCCTCAGCTTATGTCTAATATATCTTTCCTCCTCAAACTTAGTTAATTATGATTTTCCTACTCAGACTCAGTCCGATCTAAATTTCCTCCTCAAAATGAGAATGATTTTACTTTCCTCCTTAGACTCTATCAAATATTTCATACCTTCTCAAACATAATCTAGTTTTAATTTCCTCTAAAGTAACATTATAATTTATCATTCTAAATGAAATAGAATCCAATTTTTTGAATACGATGATGATGAATCTTTGAATCTCTGAAATTCATTAAAACATTTCAGCTATAACACATTCAGAATTTCAAAAACAACTATTTCTAGTACTTATAGATCTGATGATCAGTGTAAGGGTTTCTACATTTGAAACTCTAGAAAATATACAGTATTTATAAAGAAATTAATCATCCTCCATTATTTTTAAATATTTCATCAGAAGGATTCATTATGATTTATGAGAATTTCAGGATCTGTGAAACATCATATAGAATAAAGTTAAATAATTTAATAACATTCTGACTCTCGACATCATTGTCTCCATTCAATCTCTTCAGCATCAATATTAATTACTCACATAGATGCTTTTGAATTTTTAACAACACCATGTCCAATTAATTATCAAATTCATTACAATAGAGCTGAAGCTAATGATATGTATGATAAACAACTTTATATTTCTAAAAATATCTTCATCTTGTGCAACTCAGTATAATACCCTATGTACTAAAACAACACTGTGAAAAACAAAACTATTCTCCCCCATTGTGTTTTGGGTTCAAACATTTGAAAAATGCACCTATTATTCAAAAAAAATTATTTACATAGTATTAGATATAATCAATTAGAGAAAATTGTTAAAATAAAACATCAAAAAGGTTTTTTAATACCCCCTATAGATTTGTAGACAACACTCATCAAATACTTTTTCAACTATAATAAATTTTCTAAAAATCAAATATTTTAAAAAAATCACATTTTTTACTTTTTCCAAAACAAATAAAATAAAAGAGAGTTTCCTAACACCGCAATACATGATTATGTAATGTTTCTAAAGGATTTTCATCCCTTGATAATAAGAAAATTATGAATCCATGTTAAGATAAACCCCTTATATTTATCTTTCCTTGATTTTATTTTTATCACACTTTTCTTTTTCTCTCCCCCAAGTCTATTATATCCCCACTTATCTATTAGTCATAGATTAATATTCATGAAATAAAGATAATTGAATAAATATTACAAATTTAAATGATGTTAATTTATCTCCCCTGATTTCTACATAATCCATATCACGGTGGGGCTACATCCTTAATATATTTAGGAATTAAAGAGTGGGGGATGACCATGTAGTTACATCATATATCCCACAAATCTATCTTTTGTCATAATTTTTTGAATATATTTTCAATTTTATTCTCAATTTAACTATATTACAACAAAACATATCTAGTAAAAACATTATATTTTATATTTTCAAACATTATATAAATATATTTTGATCATGAATATAGTATATGATTTTCAGAAAGATCAATTTCAATTTGATTATAAAAAAGAATCATTAATTATTTAAAAACAGCCTCAATCAATTTTTCTAGATAAAAATTTTCCCAAAACATTTATAGTACATGTGTGATTAACTACAAATTTTTCTAATTTAGTTGTTATTAATGTTAAATTACATTATTTCTTACTATTACAACTCACAAAGCATTCACCCAAGAAAAATGTTCCCCCAGAAGTTGATTTTCTATCATTACAATTTCCACCCTAATCAAAATCTATATAACCAAGAATGTTCATATTATAACTTATTTTATATAATATCCCATAAAAATTTATTCCTTTATCATATATAAAAACCCTATTTACTTCCAAAATATGTGAATCGTTTGGTTAAATATGATATCTGTCACATAATGTCATAGGAAAAACAATATCAGGTCTTGTGGCTATGATATAAATAAATCTCCATAGCAGCTCTATGTGTTGTTCTGATACACACTTCATCTGGATTTATCTGTAATAAACATTGTGCTCAAACAAAATTGGTGTAGAAACTTATTTGGAATCTTCCACCCTAATATAATTTAACAATTATTTGGAATACTATTCTCAAGAGAATAAAATGAACTTTTACTTTGGTTGAACATGTAATCAAAGTTATTAAGCTAACTCTCTCAATATTCCCATTTCAATATTCTTCTTCATTTATTAAATAATTTAATTAAAAACATTTTTCATCAAAAATATGTTACATCAACCACATTACAAATAGAAATTAGTGTTCTACAGTTAACCACTTTAAAAAAAGATACTATCAAACATTACAAAAGATAAATTCAAAATATTAAAAAAATAATCTTTTGAATACAGTGAATATTGGGATTGTCTCAACCACTAAAAAACTATCTTAAATATATAAACCTTATTTTCATCATTATCAAGCACCTAAGTAGAATGATTTTCTATGTAATATTCTTCCTCGATCTTTACATTTAAGAAATATGACTTTACATCCATCTGATAATATTTTTTATTTTTATGTGAAGCCACTAATATAAATATTCTAAAATATTTTATTATTGAAAATAGGGAAAATATTTCATCAAAATACATGCTCTCCACCCATGTATAGCCTCTACATGCATGTCTTACTTAATTTCCTAAAACTTGTACATGTTCATTCAAATTGTTTTTATAAACCCTCTTTTTTTAACATTTTTATTGTTTATACATGGGAGAAGATACAATGTTTCATTTATGTAATTCTAATCCAAAATTTAATTCATAGAATATATCAATTCATTGTGTTGAATATCTTTTGAAACATACTCAAATTAAACTTTTGAGATAAGAGACATATGATTTTTTAATTTCAATATTATTATGGACTAAATTGGTGCCTTATTATTCCCCATAATTTTTTCAAACTAAACATGTTTTTATAAAGTATAAAATCTCAATGTTTCACTTCTATGTTCAGTTTCATCATCACATGATTTTTTTAATCTAGTTGAGTCTTTTTTATTATTTTTTAATTTAAATGCTCTGTTTAGCTTCTTCAACATTATCACCAGTATTTTTGTGATTTCAATAATATTTATTTATATAAATCTATAAAATATTGTAATAATTTGTACAAACATTTGTATCTTATTTTATTGGGTTAATATGCAATAGAAATTTGTTCTTTATCTTTTTATCAAACATTTCAATATCCATATTTTTTATTATTAGAAAACATGAACATAAAAATGTTGAAGTACTTCAAAAATTATTTTTTCTTATACCATATTACAAAAGATGTCATATGAGATCCTCGCCTCAAAAAAATATATATTATGAAAATATAGAATTGTTTTAAATCTTATCACCAATAGAACATGGAATGCTTGTATTTTACTAACATACATTTTCACATTTTCACAAAAATTTTATTCAACCTTTCTGCTACTCCATTTTCTTGGGGCCTATATGGAGTACTACACATATGTAAGATTCCATGATTTTTTATATATGTTTCAGTATTATTTCATGTGAATTTGGTACCATTATATATTCTCAAATTAATTATATATACCCCCATTTAATTTTCAATATATTTTCTAAAGAGTCATATCATTTTAATAGCCTCTAATTTGTCTTTCATAAACATGTTTTTGGTCATTTGAGTGAAATCATCATTTAATATGATTAATTAAAAAATAACGTTTTCTTGATTTATTTATAATAAAACCAAATAATATGGAATGACTAATTTCAATAGGTATACTATATAAAATATCTATTTTACTATTGATTTTATTAGTTATCATCCCTTCTTCACCAGTTACACGAACTTATTCTTCTCATCTTTTCAATTCTAAAAACATCATACATCATAATCTTTAGATAGTTTGTTTACAATTTTATACCCATAGTGGGCAATTATTTGGTGCCACAACATATTCTCATTGTCATCACTTTGATAACATGTGTTCTTAAGTTCCCCAGTCTGAAACATATTTCTTATAGTTATTTATTATAGGGTATCCAATTTTCCTTCATCAATACATATGATAAAACAATAAATTTTTTTATGAAAAAGGAATTATTTTACCACTAATATATATATGAATCACACATAGTATGTTATGTTTGAGTGCATAAAAATTTGAAATACTTTTATTACTATTTTTTAGAATCTATGTCAATAGGTTATATTCATTATATTTTCATGTGTCTATAATTTCTAAAAGTAACTAATCCACACTAATTATTTATAAAATGTTTTATGACTTTTATATCACCATTCCTCTATAATTAACCACCACTATGAAGTATCCATGGATTTCCATTTTTATTTTATTTCAAATTATTATCTATAATAAACCCCTATCCCCAAATTTCTTCTTTCAAGGCCCCAACTATTTTCAATCATTGGAAACATGTTCCAAGATGAGTGTTATACATCTTTTACCATGTTGAACAACCTACTAAAATCTTATAAAATCACCTTCTATAAATTAATATAGTGTTTTTTAAAAAGTATTAGACATATTGAAATTTTTATTTTCTAAATTTCATTGGGTTAATAACATTACTAACAATTCCTCCACCATTTCATTCATTTTTATTCAAATATTATTCATGGAAGTGAAAAATTATAACAAAATTTAGTATCCATATTCCCATTTGTTACAAAAAATGGGAAAACCCTGCAAATAATTAAATTAAGATCTACCTCTATGGAAATAGTGTTGAGGTTGGTGAATTATTGTGGCTTCATTTTATAATGAATGTGGACTAACATTATTATTGAGGGAGTTCTAAACATTTGTAGATATGATAGTGTTCTAACATACCTTCTCAATCCAAAAATTCCTAGAAAATTTCATAAGACTTGATAAGTTATATGGATCCTGTGAAACAATATTTTTGGAGGGTTATGGTTTTACCACATTCATAATTTAAGCTTCCTAAATAACATTATATGTCTCAGGTTTTACTTCCAAGCTTTGATGATGTTTCCATTCAACATCATCATGATATATTCAGATTCATGAAGTTTTGACTGAGAGTTTTTGACTTCTTCTTCCATAGAATCCAGTTTCTTACTATGATCTTCAATCGCATTGCCCTTTTAAACAATTAAATGTTTGTAAATTATAATCTTTAGAAAGTATTCTTCTCCAATATTGATTTTTTTTCATATTCACTAACTTTTTCACTATATTTCTTTATTATTCTAATTTCATTTTTGCGAGATATACTTTTCTCAAGACATAAAATAATTTCTGTTCTGATCTAGTACTATATATAATATTCCTCACCTCCTTCTTCTCTTTCATTATCGGTTTTTTGTTCTATCAACTTTAAAAATTAATTTTCTATCATTTTTTTACATTCATCTTAAGGATAATTATTTTATTTATTTTATACATACTTTTTAATCAACATACATTTTTTTCTTTCCATTTAAATTCTTGTTAAGTTATTTGGATAACTATTCATCTATAGAAAGACCGTTCCACTACTTCTATTTATGTTTTAATCAAAATAATCTCAATGTTATCCAAATTTATTCTTGTGGTAATTCATATCAATGTGTATGATTCCACCACACTCAAAACAAATCAATGGAATTATATCTCCATAAATTCATATTTATCATCAATATTATTTAGATTTAAGAGTCATGGTTTTTTCATTTAAGTACTGATCCACTTTATCATTACATTCAAAAGTGTAAATATCATCTACATCATTAGTTTGAAACATTCTCATAGCATAAAAATATACTACATATTTTATCATTTTTTAAACATTGGAGCTCCTCTCATTTGATAAGAAAAAATTATTTTATGCAATTCATCAAGAGATAAATAATTGTTGTCTTCTAATGTAGAAATTTTAAAATAAATCAATTCTAAAATAAATCTCATAAGTTTCATATCTATTTTACAATCATGTTATAAATATTCAAAACCTTTAATGTTTCATAAAAAATCATTTAAAATGTTAAATTATTTATAAGTAGTTTCTTCATCTCTTATTATTTTGGCTTCAAAATTAATATGAAATAATTATAGCTTTTATAATTCATATTTGTATTTCATTCAAAAATACATTCCATATTTTCCAACATACTCATTCAATTCTTGATACCCATAGCCATCATATAAAAATTTCTTAATAGAGACATAAATATTTAATTTATATCCTTTTCTATGAACATCAATTTTTTTATTGTGAGAAAACATCATAGGATAATCATTTCCAATAAAAGAAAAACCAATTGTAACAACTTTATAAACATCAATGGAAAGATATATAAGATAGGGAATCATCATATTTTCCTAGAAATAATAATTATTTTTGTATAATATGGGATTACTATACTTTTGATATAACTGAGATTATACATGACATTGATTAAACAAAGGATCCTTTCACTTATATACCAATTTATGTTTTAATGGATAAAATAACATCTATTAAAGGGTGGGGGTTGAAAGAGTTGTTAAATTCTTATATGATTCAGGGAATTTAAAAACATTACCACTAAAACATAATAAATTTCACTACCTTACCATATTTTAGTAAAAAATCATTCATTAAAAACATGGAATTAACGTAAATAACATAAGATTTATGAGGTTTGATATTACTATGATAACCTACATCCTTTCCATAGAAAATCCCTTGAGTTTATTTAAATTCAATTTTTTGAATAATTAAATAAAACTAGTGTCAAAGACTAGTAGAAACCTTCTATATCCTAATATAAATGATTACATGAACTCATATCAATTTTGAATGATTTCATACGAACAATTTGAGAAATAAAATAATATGAACCCAAAAACTTTTCCCTTAAATAAAGTGTTGGTAACCCTATGATGTCCCTATATCCAATTTCCACATTCCGATGGGCTAAATTTGAGGAAAAATTTCTCAAAATAAACTTCTCAATCTCTACTCAACTGCTCAAACTAATCATCCTTAGTCTGATCATCTCAGTATGATCTTCTCAATATTATAAAAACATTTTGTAGAAAGATCATTATACATGATATCCATCTAGAAATTTACTCTGAATAAAAAACTACAATTCTATGCCCTTTTCACATATTTGAAAATATACAATGTCTAAATATACTATGAAATTTTTATATTAAATCAAGAATAGAAATGTAAGGAAAATAAAAACATCCCCTTCTTACTCAAATTAACAAAACATAAAATACAATGACATTTGAACTTAATTTTTGGCCACTTGAAACCTTATTAACTATTATAATTTTTTCTAATAAAAACTTTTATATTATTTAAAATCTTCTTGATTAACATGGAAAAAAGAGTCTAAAAACTCAGTCTATTAGAACACTCTCATATCAGTCCCTTAGAACCTTTTTATCTCTTATTGATGAAAATTCATCTGCTTAGTCTGATGGTAATTCCTTAGTTCATTCTGATTGATTTTCATCATCATCTTAGTATTATGGACCTTCCTTAGCATAGTCCAATTTTATTTTCTAATTTAAAATCAATGTGATTCGAAATTCCTATTCATACTCAGTCTAGTTTTATTTTTTTCCTCAGACTTATTCTAATTTGATATTCATCCTCAAACATAGTTTGATATGAATTTCTTCCTTAGATGCGGTATGATATGACATTCCTATTCAGAATGAGTTTTATTTTATTTTACACTATATACTCAGTCTAATATAACATTTCTTTGCAAAAAAATATGATTTGAATTTACACCTCTAACTCAATCTGATTCGTCTTTCTTCTTCAGACTCATTCTGATTTAACATTCCTCCTCAAACTTAGTCTAATATGAATTTCAATAAGAATCTTCATCTAGTGCTTTTTATCCAATGATCACTTATCTCTGAGACTATAAAATTCATCAATCCTTATCTGCTATAAGTATTTCATACTTATGGTAACAACATTAACAAGTACGTATGAATTCAATTATTAGTGTCAATGATTCATTATTTAGAACTCTAGAACCAATACAATTTATAAAAAGATACTCAGAATCCTCAACTAAATAATATCATTTATCATGATAATTTATCATCATTTATGAGGACATAAATATTTAGAAATCTTTGTCTGACTTAAGGTTAAAATATTTATAAAATTTCTTAATCCTTTCATCACTGTATTTATTTAACATCTTCATCAGAATTATGAATTACTCACTTATAAACTTATTATATCCGAAACACAGAAATTATAATGAATCATCAATGTAATGTTGTTGGATATAAGACTGATGTAACTTGTGATAAATAAAATTTAAATTCTTACAACTTCTAAATCTGGATCTTCTTAGTCCAATACTCTACGTTCAGGAAACCAAATTTTCAATAAAAAACATTTCACTTCCTTTGTGTTTGGGTTCAAGAATTCATGGATTTATTATGTTCTTGAAACACATTCTTTTACAAAATATTAGTTTTCAAAAAATATAAAACCTTGTTAAAAAATAATATCACAATGTTTCTCTAGTTATGTTCTCTTTTAATATTGGTGTTGTGTGTCACACATTCTATGGAATATGATGTTACAATTATAAAAATGTAATGCTATATTATTATCCTCCACTTAAATAATATTTTTACTTGTAATTTAATCTTGATCTCAATAATCAAGAGTTTAACATTTGAAAATAAATTTATTAAAAAAATTACGTCACAAATGTTTTAATAAAACAACATATTTATACAAAAGAAAGGGAAATACAATTGTCATCTGGAGTAACATATATCAAGGATTCCATGTTGGATAAAATTGGTGGCAGGTGATGATATGGACATGGAATAAAAGAGTAAATAATTATTGAGAGTGATATATATCATTGATTATAATAAATTTAATGATAAATGAAATAATAAAGGCCTAAAAACAATAATTTATTTATGATTTAAAATAACATCATTTAAATATAAATAAAGGTACTTTAATATCATTTTATTTCAATATAAATTACATAAAGATGATAAATTACTTTACTATATCGACTGAGAATATATGATAATATACATATTTGTAATTTCACAATTTCATATTTCAGTTGTGATTGAATAAATTTACAATTCCTTGGTAACTCTATGAAATGAATATCCAAAAATTATTATTTTTCCTACAAAACTAAAATGAACTTTTAAGGGATCATAATATCCATATTATAATGACAATAATTCCTTAGATATCTAGAAATTATTGTAGAAACATTGTTAGTATAATCATCCAATATGCATAAATATTCATATGATGAAGTAATACATTATTCTCCAAAAACTCATACAAAGTTCAACACAATGAATTTCATAAATTGTTAACATTACGTCTATTCGAAAAGTCTATGATCCAAACATGAAGAGACAAGGTTACAATATTTTCAAAATGAAATTATGATAAATCTCTTAGAAAATATGAATTAGATCATATTAATCAAATAATATAAAATTCAATACTTTTATTATGTTTTCTCTTGAATAATTGTAATAACCAGAATGTCGAGAAACATTTTTGAAAAAATGATTACTTTCTTATTCCTTAACTTCAACCCAGATTAATAGATATATTCCCTTACTATAAAAATTGAATTAAATATACCATTCATTTAAGAAGATAATTTTTCAATAAATCATTAATCAATTCAAATGAAGTCATTACGATCTAATATAACTTATCCATCTTAATTATCTCTTCGTCCTAACATCATTATATCTACATTAGAAACAAATTAAATATTATATTTCCATTAATCAGGTGTTTTTAAAGAAGTCTTTTTTTCAATTGGATAATTTTTCAAATTCCTTAGTAACATTGAATTTGTGCTTTCAAATCCTAAATGAAAAGGTACTACAATAACATCCTAATATATATCATAATTCTTATATCCATGATATTTTTTATAAAATAATACATTATAATAATTATTTATTCAAAAAGTATGTTCATTAATTATTCCACATCATTTGTGGTAATATCATAATATTTTCTAAGATCCAATATCTATTTTTTATATTATTTTGATTCATAGGGAATTAATTTTCATTGTTCCCTATATATATGATGTTGTTTCACTAATCATTGATTTTTTCTATCCATTATAATCATGAGAATGTTGTCTTTTCTACCTAATCATGTTTCAAACACACATTCCATTTATGTAAGTACCATGGTGTTTTATCCCATAATTATTACATGAGGGGTAGTCTTTCTTTCAATTATTCCCTTTATCTATCATTTTTCAACTATACATATCTAATATTACTTCCCTTCGATGCTAAAATACACAGAGTATTCATTCTTCTTCTTGTAATCACAAGATTCTAGGTCCTTATATGATGATAATGTCTTGGAGACTAGTTCTCATTGAAATATTGTATAAATTACATCAAATTACTTATCATTATTACTCATTGGATTATGTCCATTGATGTGAATCTTAATGTTTCTAATATATTCCATTTATATATGATGGAATAAACAATAATGGATAATACAATTGTTAAAAATAGGGTATAATGCCAAAACTATGGAAATAATAAACATTACTAGAAATTTTTCTTCATAAAAAATATAATAATCATGCGAATGGTTTCTCTGTTGATATATTTATTTTATAATTAATCATAATTGAATGTAATGAAAATTTTAATTATAATTATCACATCTCCCAGGATTTTTAAACCTAGATTGCAGTAATTTAATTTTTTATGCACTGTGGGATGATTGGGTCAAGTATAATGTGTAGTTTTTAGAGTTATTACCCCACGGTACCTCTGTTCTGTAACAATTTCATCTTTTAGTATCCATGCTAGTATGTATTTTAATATTAAACCAGAATTATTTAATCCTTTTTAAAATATAGAGTGTTGTTCTCTATGTATATTAAAATTATTTAATTGAGTGATGTTCCAAAATATATGTTTTCCTAAATCTAGTTACCAAGGATTATAATAAAATTTGTGTGAAACCAACTACAACTACCACAACCAATGTTGCCTAGAGTTTATGTCTATATTATTACATTAGAAAAAGAAACAAGTAACCATATCATGATGTTATGTATAGATTATTATCATTATTAAACTTGATACATAAATTATATTAAAATTACATTTTGAAACAAAAAATGAAAAACAAATTATTTAAGATTGAAATTATTCCATCTAGTTTATCTCTTCATATAAATTATAAAAAAAATCATTGTATACTGGTTAAAATAAAACATAAGAAATTGGTGAGATCATATGTTCAGTAAGGGTAAGAATACAATAAAATATATGAACAAATAATTTCAAATCATTATGGAAAGGTAAATAACTGAGAAAAATTCAATTTAATAAATATCTTTATAAAAATATGGAATGAATAAATCATGGTCAAATAGTTCAATAAAAATAATGACATCATCATGAGACTAAATTATGGATATTCTAACTAATCAAATAATCACATGTAATTTAACTAACGAATTTCATATTGATAGAATGAAAAATTCTATAAATCTAAAACACAAAATTTAGGCCTTGTGTTAATATATATAATTCCATTGAGTCATTTTTTAAAGGCATACAAGACCATCAAGGCCTTCTTCTATGGAATCTAGATAAATGTGTAATGCCTTGGACAAAACCCAGTCATGTTTTTTCTAACGGAAACTATAAATGAGTCAAGTAGATATTGTGGGATCTTATAGTAACATAAAAGTGCTAATGCATTCCCCATGTGAAAGGGATGAAACATAATTCACATAAACATTCATTTTTAAACTATAATATTAAATAAAAATACCTTCCACAATCATTAAACATAATAATAAACCATCCATTATAAAATTATGAATAATAAAAAATGGTTTTACATCCCTAGTCATACCGATAATAAAAAATATGAATAAATATTAAGGATGTGAAAGAAAAAACATATACTCAGTGTATTATATTGAAAATAGATGGTTGATGTCATTGATGAATAGAAATAACATGGAAATATCCCTTAAAACTTTTTTAAAAAAAATTATCTAATTAATAATTTCAAAAAAAATTTCATAAAAATTAACAATAGGTAAAATTTTATTTAATAAATCATTTTTAATAGTTAAAAAGATTTTGGAAATCATTTTGAGAAAATAATTATCTTCATGTAAATGGACTTCTGACAGAAGAGATAAATAAATTATAGTTTTATTAAATCAAATATCTCAATAATTTTTTTTTAATAAAGAGTGGACAATGGAACTATTTGTTAAAGAATTAATTAATAACTATATTTGAAGAATATAGATTTATTTTTTGATATATATATCAAATAATTCCCCCAAAAGAGAGTCAGATGAGTACAATAGCGAATACTGATGAGATTGTCAATTAAACACATAACACTTTGGTAAATTTTGTAAATAATTTACATAAAAAATATAACATTAAATAATACAAAAAATACCATGAATATAAAATAATTTATTATATAGAATTTAAAAAATCCAGTATATACTCCCCAAAAAATTAATATGTCGTGAACATGGAGTATGACTCACGGATGTAAAGGTTAGATGTGGAACCCTTTCCTTGAGGTTGATTTTTCAGATAGATTTTTTATCATCATGAATAATAAACATATATAATTATTTAACTAATTTAGATAATTTTTTATGTTTATTATTCCTTTTAAATAACTTACTACCATTATATATATGATTACTTAATAAATTGAGTTTATGTATGTTGTTTTGATGATAATGGGATTTTGTGTCAATAATGACTTTGGTAGGTTGACTATGGTCAATGTGTTAAACATTTAAACTTATACAGAATAATAATAATCAAATAATTATCTTATTTATAAATCAATTGTACAGTATAAACCAATCATGAATTATGGTTATGTGAAATGATTTATCATATGACCATAAACACGGTAGGCCATACATTTGCAAGCGTAAAATATTATTTTTTCAATGATCATCATGGAAAGGAGGGTACTAATATTTTATCCTCATATAATGATAATAATATCATGAAAACCATATTATTTCATTAAATATAATTATATATATCATCCATGTGATGATTAAAAGAGATTCACATTGCATTGTGATAGGAGCTTTCCAAATCTACAATAATAGAGTTATCATCTATCGGTGAGTAAAATGTAAAAAAAATAAAATGATGTATTATAATTATATAATGATTAATAATTCATTAATATCATATTTATTTTATTTATATCACATATATTATTTAACATTACCCTTATCTCTTATCTTGTAAAGCATAAGCGAAAGACGAATCACATCATTTCACGAAGAAATAATCTATCGTACACACAAGCGATGTTATCTTATCCACTATCGAACTGAATGTATAATGGTATATATGATATAATGAATCCATTTGTATAATTATTTTATAAATATAATTTATATAATTTATATCAATCATCATACCAAACCATGAGAGGTTGTAAGGGAAAAACGAATGACATCGATTCACAATGTGGTCGTCAACCATACACCTGAATGATGATTTTGTTAACCATTTCATGGAAGTGGAGATGGTTTTATGTAATTAATATTATATAAAAATATCATAGTATATGTAATATAATTATTTTATTATATATTCATGGTTTAATGTAAATTTGTGGAGGTGTAGGAAGAGAAAAATTAAAAATCTCGATGAAGTATGTTATCTCTTCCTAGAGTAAACTCATATGGTTTGTAGTAGAATCCTTCCAAGGTACAATTTCATTCAAAAAGGAATATAATATTATATTATTTAATTTTTGAGGTTAATTTTTTAGTATATTATGAATAAAAATGCTTTTAATGTGTGAAGAAGAGAGAATAAGGGGTGACCTTTTAAATGTGAGGTGAGTGCAATACTTGTAATTTTTTAAAAGAAAAAGATACACAAATGTTTCAGAAATGTAAAAGGGTGAAAAATGGATAATTATAGTGAATTACAAATTATAAATTCTAAAATGGGACATAAAAAATATTTTTTAAATGTTTTTTGTTCATTTTTACCGTTATAGTTTTAGTATACACCTCAATAAATAAATATTTTCATTAACCGTGATATATTATATTTACTGTGTTATCTGCTGATCCTGGTAAAACAATTATCATACATTATTAGATAATATAAATTATTATAATTCAAAATATTTAATATATTTTATCAAATTACTTTCCTTAATTTTGGAAAAAATTATGTAAAATTAATCTTGCAGAAGCGACACTAAAGTGAGTTCTTATAGAGAAAATGTTAAAATATTTACGACTTCTTTAAATCTCCTACATAAAAATGATTCAAGTCAGTTAAATTTGATTAATAGATATATATTTTAACTAATATTATTTTAAATCAAAATTTAAATATAATAAAACTTTATATATAATTTCAACCAAAACATACTTTGAAATTAGAATTTAGTATTTGTCACTATTGATAAAAAAAGTTAACTTTTTTGAAAACTTATAAAAAATCACCCAATTTTTTTTGAAATTTTGATTTTAAAAATTATTATTATTTTTTCAAATAATGTTTCTAAGACAATTAAAAGTCAATTAAATATTTTTTTTCAATGAGTGACTAAACTTCCTTTTAGAACAATATAATTATTCCAAAAACATTTTTTCTTTCAAATGGTTCTAATTTTTTCATTAATCCATAGATACCCATTTTATTTAATTTATACGTATTTGAAACATGTAATTTTAATAATCTAGAAAGTATTATTTATAATAACCAAATTTATGGTTCTGTGATAATTTTAATGTTTAAATTATAATATTTTAAAAGAGTATCGCATATCATTCAAACCAGACATTATGTTCGGCAGAAGTTATTAATTTGATTGAATGTTTTAAAAATAAATATATCTAAAAGTATAAGGATGTTAAATTTTCTTCTAATAATGGTGTTTTTTTTCATACATTATATCTATAATGATTTTATTATTTTAAAAATCATGGGTTATTATATTTTTGTTCCTCTGTAAAACATATATTTTAGTTTAACCCCTTAGTTACCAAATTTTATTCCTAATCGAGTTAACAATAATTTCAATCTTAAATAGTTTTAATTTTATTTACATGGTAATAATTTCCAATAAATGATCCATGGGATAGAATTATAGACCATATCATATCCTGCAGTTCCACTTGAATTATTTTAATGATTTTAAATAATTTAATAACATAATATATTTATTCATATTTTTTTAATGTCAATTTTGAAATTAATTATTTAATTTGATGTTAAATATTTCACAATGAATTTGGAATTAAAATATTATAACTTTAACCATATAAAAGACATTTTTATTGAGTATAAAGGGTTTTTGGAACCACAATTATTCCCAAAAACATTTGATTTATTATTTTTAAATTTTTTTACTTTGAGTTTTGCTATACTTGTACAAGAGTTGTGTTAGTTTGGTATATGTTTTTTTGGTAATTATATAATTTATTAAAATTTTAAATAAATTAAAATCATAAATATAATTTGATTATAAAAAAATTTATGATTTATTCTCAACTTTCTTTAAACATTATTTCAACATATAAAAGAAATATAAATATGAGAGGGTGACATTTTTTGTTTTTCTTAATTTAAAAATAATATAAATAACTATATCAAATGAAAATGGTAATATAATGAAATATTTTAGAATTTAGGATTCCTATGGTTTAATTCCATTAATCTAATGAAATATTTAATTTTTCCTATTTTTAATGCAATGTCATATTATTTTTAGCCTTAATTACTTGATTATTACTTTTCCTATGTGATAAATTTAACCATGGTTACAATTCCTAATTTTAAAAAAATATATGTAAACTTTTTATAAAATTGAAACATCATGATTCAAAATATTGAATAATTTTTTCATGATTAAATTCATAGAAGTGGAAGAAATTAATTGAAGGGGCAACTATAAAATGTAACTAGATTTTTCTTCTTCAAAAAACCATTTTCAGTATAATATTTATTTATACAATATTGATTCCAATAAAGTAAATGGAAGATTTAAAATATAATAAAAATAATATTACCTTAAAATTATTCTAAAACTAATTTTATATTTTTTTAATATTTTAAATGGAAGTATAGTTTTTAGTAAAAATCTGAATTATTCACTATTCACTAAAAAATATATCTTTTTTTAAAAATCTAAAAAATTCAGCTTATGAAAAATTGGACATACTGATTTCAAAAATTATATGTTTGTATTAAGTAATATTTATAAAATTACCACAAATATCTATAATATTCACTCACAAAAAACAATGAAAACCATTTTTGGTGAAGAATGAAATTTTAATGCAAATAATGACAACACTAAAAATATATTTTATATAACTAAAACCATTATAAATATTTTTTATAAAATTGTTTATATTATTATTCATTCATAAAACAAAACCTCAATGTTAAAATATTATTCTACATTTTGGTTCATTTAGGCTCTATGTTAAATATATCTCATGCTATCTAAGAAATGAAATTTATTTATATATCATTAAATATTGGGAGGTTAAATTTTACCCCATTGAAAGAATTTTTCCCCTATAATTCAATCACTTTGATAAAAAAAATCAAGGACACATCATCCTTATCAAACCTTTTGTTCCCATATAGGTTCCTCTAATTTATTTTTTTTCCAACAAAACAATGACCAGATTAGTGTAATTATTTTGTAGAACATTCTATATACATTCCAAAATCACCACCAATTATTCCTCATAAGAGAGATATTATAACAACGGTATAAACTATGTGTTAATAAAATTTAATGGATCATATTTGTACTTTCTCAAGAGATATACATAGAATAATTCTCAAACATAAAAGTGATTTGGTGGAAGTTCCAAATAATATGTTACAATCCCAATATGATCAACATTTTCAAACGGACCGACATATATATGTATTATATTTCCCTTATTTTCAAATATCATAACCATATTACTAGGAGATATTAATAGGAACATATATTCACAAAACATTAACCTTAGATTTCAATATTTACTGTGACAATAACATTTAATTTGACTGTGAGAAACTCTTATGTTTCACTGAATATATCTAGCATTATATTCTATTACTTCAATTAGACCCTATAACAATATATTTATTTCTCCATATTTATCCTAGTACGTATGGATTCTACACTATGTACGATATGTTGATACACAAAGATCAATAATAATACTTCAGTGAGAGATATTATTGTAATAAAATTGCACCAAAGGAATGTGTTGATCCCAACCAACTATGAAATATTCATAGAATGCGTTCAAAATTTCTTCTAGAGTTTGAATGGTTCTCTCTCAATGAAAATCTATTTAATAATAATATATACTTGAACACAACTATGTATCCAGAACCTATGGAATAATTCTCTAGAACATTGAGGTAATCATAGGATCTTCATTATATATAATTAATTGTGGTCCTCAATTAAACCTCATCATTTACATAACATATATCCTAGGAAGATGATCAAGATAAAAACTTTATCTGATGAAAATAATCTATGCTGACCTCAAAAGTCAATCTAATACAACCCAAATATCATCATTCCTTTAATTTTCATATAGAATATGATGATTTAATACATTAATAATTTTCACATTTCTATTCAGTTAAGGTTAATGGTTATCACATCCCCTTATAATACCATCTATACACCATAACATTTTAAAATAATAAGTATTAAGATATACAAACTGTAATATTTTTCATCATATTATCCCACTATAAATATTATTTTATATAATTATACATCATTTTATTTACAGAATGAATAGATAATGATGAACTGTCTATTTCATCCAATAACTCCTTCAAATATTATATGGATGGGACACAAACATGGTTCCTAAATCTTATAATTTCATTACGATGATGGTTGAACTCTTTAACACTTCTCTCTTTATTCTATAGTTCTACATCATCCTTCTATAACTCTTGAATATTTAAATGGATAGATAGTTGAATATTCAACTGAGAATGCTAATTTCAGTCTCCTTTACTAAGGATTTTGTGTTCTATCTCTATTATTATATAAGTATTTTATATATTTAAATCCACATTATGAACAAAATATATGGATCATTTAAACTCCATGAATTTACCACATTGTTACCCTTCCAAGGGTGGTAATGTATTGAGATGTTATAATCATTAATCAACTACAATCAACTTCTCATGATAATATTAAAATATATATATACATGAATATATAATAAAATATTTTATGTACCCTCTATATATATCATATCAATCACTATATAGATAATTCCATGATATCTTAAATGAAACAATTTCTACAGCTAACATGAATTCATGATTTAGGTAATCTATCTCATGAATTTTCAATTGGGGTGGGGAATATTCTATGATCCTTCCATTTTACAAGAGTACATATCATATCCCCTTATTTGGGCTATCAATATATATCGTAAACCCTTATCCACTATAGGTTAGTGTGAGAATTCATTTATTGATTAACTTTCTCTTTAGTTCATTCAAATTCTATTCACATTCATCTATCTGCAGGAACAAAAACCACTATTGAGTTATCTTGGTGAATGAATCAGATAGTCATGATAAATATCTCACAAAGAATCTGTATTTTACATACAAAAAAAACTTCAAATTTTATTTTCCATGTTAGGTATAGGACATTTATCAATATCATATGTCTTATAAGTATACATTTATATACCTTGAATTGTAATATATTAGAAAATAATGAAACATTATAAGGCTAAAATTCCAACTTATAAAATTCTTCATAAAATGTATCCATATTTAGGGTATTACTTATAATTATGAAATGATATTCATGTTGTAACTTTCTCTTTGAATATAAAATAATATAATCTATATAAACTACAACAATAAAATTCATGTAATCACTAAATATTCTATTCATTAAAACCATGAGGATTATAAGACCATTATTAAGTCCAAATAGAATCACTATAAATTTATTATCCTATACCTTGTACATAAGTCTACCATGGGTATATCCTCCTCCTTATACATTAATTGATGAAATCGTGAATTAATGTAAATATTAGAAACATATTTAGATCCTCATAATTATTCAAACAAATAATCAATATGGGGTAGATGATAAATTTTCATTTTTAAATATTGTTAGGATATATATAATCAATACAAAAGATCATTGAACATTCATTATTTTTAACAAAAATAACAGGTGAATAACATAGTGATCCACTAGGTAATTTGAATACCTTATCAGGATTATATTTTATATTCTTTTTCAATTCATGGATGTCAATTAAATCTATTCTATCAGGTGTTTTTTAATGGTTTTTTAACATACCCAATACCAAACTCTCACATCCAGTTTTAGAATAACGATATTTAAATTTATAGATTTGATAATATGGAAAATGTGAGAATTCAACCCCTACAAAACATAAAAAATACAAAATAAATATTTGATCACTTACATACCCAATAAAGATAAGGGTTAAAAATTATAGAGAAATAGAAAAAACTATTAATGTATTGTACTAATAAAAAATTAGTTCAGAAAGATAATTATTATGTTTCACCATATAAATCATTTAATATTCTATTAGAAAGCTTTAAAATATCCAAAAAAAATATTCACATTAGGAAACATCATAGAAACATATTTTTGAACAACATTCTTTAGAACATGGAGAAAATGAAATACAATAAGGTTGATCCCACATTATTAGTTTGGGTAAACATATTCATTAAAATTGATTTTCATTAGTGAAAAAAATAAGTTCGAATGGGTATGATGACATAATCAATGTGCTTGAGAATAATATAAGAGAAATCATACATATAAATATCTTTATCATAAACCATGAAACAAGGATAGTAGATTTAGAAAATGTATGAGTAATATTATTCAATAATCTTAATCAATGGATTGTTAATCATGATCAAAGTAAACTAAAAGGACTTTAGTAATAACAAATAAAACATACCAGTATATTGGTAAAATATCTTCATTGAAATTTTATAAATAGAATAACCACTATGGGAGACCCCTATATATGGTTTACTCAATTCAGTTTTCTCATATAATGGACCCAACCATACCCAATTTATAATGTATCCACCTATCCTTTTTTAATAATGGATCCACTCATCCTTGGTTTATAACAGAAGTAATTTCATTGAACTGTATAATGAATAAAGTACATAGAGTTTTAATTTCATTATAAAACTCATAGAATCATTCAATATTAATTTCATAAAATAATTAACCCATGGGAAGGAAAAAGGTTCCTTGATAATCAATTAAATCAATCGTAATCCATCGAAACAAATAAAAATAATTGTATCATTTCAAAACATAGTAGTGGATAATTATTATCATAAAGGGTATTTTATGTTGATGAATGAAAATAATATTAAAATTTAATTAAAAACATTATTCATGAAAGTAACAATTTAACATTTATTAACATATAAATATTTCATATTATATTGAAAATTAATTTGAATGATAACTTGGAACATTTTTTTAATAATATATCCACTCCATTATGAAGCATATATTTAAAATGTAAAACATTTTAGGACATTAAATAAATAATTTATCAAGAAATAACTATTGAAACATAAAAATTAAGATTTAAACATTTAGTGGTCCTAAATAAAATAACATTTATCCAAGATGTAAATGTGAACAATAAAATTACAATAATATAGTATTTAATCTAATTCAATGTGACCCATTTAGAATAATTTAATAAAATACCCTTTTAAAAACTTTTAAATAAATGTAAAATATCATGAAAATTTGATTTAGGAAATAATTACTTTTTGGAAAATAAAACAGTCAAAAATATTTTATAAAACATTGATATGAAATATAAATATTAAAGATCTTAAAGAAATATACATGATCAGTATAACTTATAAACAACATTCTCAATATATCTTCAACCAATATGGAAATATAAATTAAATATATTATACTCATTTTTAACTATATAAGAAAAAAATTATACAAACCCTATATTTTTATACATCAATGTTACATCACTTTTGTAGAATAATTAAAACATTAAAAAAATACACACTCAAAGACCGTATTAGTCTAGTGCCTTCGAAAACATGGAAACTTTAACATTGGTATATAAGTTAGCTACACTATCTCTAACTAGGTTCATCATAACTAGAACCCTTGTTAGATAGAACATATATAATATAGATCTTCAACTCCTTGGGAAAGAAACATAAAAATATGTGATATCAGATTATTAGTAAGTGAAAAAAGTGAGATACGTAAGAATAAACATGATCATATGGGGAAGAGGGAGTGATCATAACATTAAAATATCATACCCCACAAATAAAATATCATAAATGTAAATCATGGAATAAATATTAATAGGTAATAAGACATGAATCATAAGGGAACCAAGAATATGAGCCAGGAAAGAATAATATAGGAATAAGGTAAGGAATTGTGGAAAACACATAAACATGTATATCTTTACATATATGTCAATATGCTATGCTAAAACTTACTAGAGAACTTCATTGGGACTACACCTACTAGTAGGGACACACCATTATCCCCAGTGGAACTCATTTACTTTTAAGGGATCATATTTACCCATATTTATATAGTGGATCATATTTCCCTATCTTCTCATAGTGGACTGGGTTTCACAACCTTATATCTTCATAGTGACTACACCTACTAGGCAGGACAAACCATCATCCCCAGTCATATTACATTCATTATAAGGGATCAAGTTTCCATATCATTCCATAGTGGATCAATCCCATTGAAATTATTCCCATCATTATCTCATGATATATAAATCATTTCCTAAGGAATTGGAGGGATATATATATCCCACCCATCTAATAATGTAAACATATATGCATGTGTACACAGATCATAAACAATAATATCATAACCCGTGAAATGAAATAGGTTTCATAAACATGAAATTATTTCATTACCTATGGAAATGTGTCCTGATTAATAATCATTTCATCAATGCATATCCAATTAAACTAAGAGTGTTTCAAAAGCATAAACATTGTTAAATATGAATGAGTTTCATAAAAATATATCCCTTGAAAGAGATATGAGTTTCAAAAACATCATTTCATCAATAAATAAACCATTTATAGAATTAATATCAATATAACCATTGTATCATTTCCCAATAAAGGCATTAGTAACACCAACATATTTCATATTAGATGGAAAATAATTTGGAAGGATCCATTTAAAAACATTTTTTTTAAAATATGATTCTTTAAATTATTTCCAAAAATAAATCCTCTTAAAATTTATTTTATTTTAAAACATAATATGGAATACTAAAATAAATTTGGATATCATTTGTCATAAAACATATAAAATAGACATAAAAACATATGTAAAATAATCTCTTAGAAAATAGATTCATGAAAACATTTTTTAAAACCATTTCCAAGAATATGAATCAAAAAATATTTTCAAAAACCCATTAATTTTAAAACAATTTTTAAAAATACAGTGGATTCTTTCAAAACCATAATAAAATACAAAATTATTTTTCCATGATGTTTTTTTTATAATATGACCTTTCAAATCATGTTTGATGGTTTTTGAAATTGTTGGAATTTGACTAAAAAAGGTTAATTGAGAAAAAAATATTTAACCAAATTGGTATCTATTGAAACAAAAACCCCCTAAAAGAGAGCTCATAAAATCAATTGATAAATACCAGTATATTTTTGTATTATAAAAGTAGAATATATTAATTATTGGTATACACACCATCCAAAACAAATGAGTGGTGAATAAGGCTTAAATTCTGTAGAAAAAAGTGAGACTTGAAATCACCATACATTATGTATTGAGTCAATTCATACACAAAAAATCATATAGTATAATAATAATAAGTTTATAGTAAACATTTTGAACAAAAATATTATAATATTTTACACTATATATGGTTTTACTATGACTTTATATTACACACTTATTAACAATTCGATGTTGAGGATTCTCTTTGGGTAATATCCTCGGTTTTTTGTATACCTTTTAATTTGTTATATTATTTTTACTCATAATTAAATCATAATTTAAAGAATATATACAAGGATATAAATATAATTTATATTCATTATTAATTTATTTATAGTAATATATTTATTATTGAAATATTAAATGGAATACTTCATTCATGGAGACGGTTGGCCATACGTTTTCTTGTATACTGTTTCAGTTTTTCTGTCATACTAATGAATGATAGTAAATAAAATATTTATATATATATAATATAATTATGGTAGAATTTTAATATCATATATATATTATATAATTTCACTAAACCCATCCATAATACACTCTATGTAGTTTGTGAATGAATCACATTGCATTGAGGTGGTGGTAATCTTTAATTTCTTGAACGAAATTATCATATTTAAAAAAAGGAATGCATAAATATATGTGATATATAATAGATTATGAATAATTAATTGATAATATTAATCATATATATCATCCAAAAAATAATGTTTTTATCATAATTCTTATTCGTGAGAGGTGGTAAAGGAAAAATGGACAATATTGTTTGGTGAGGTGGTAGTTCATCATAAACAAGAACATCATATTTGTTATCCATTAGATGTATATTTATATAAGGTTAGGTCAAAATAATATTATAAAAACTACTCAGTATATTTATGATGCTAATTCAATTATGTATTCATGAAATAAAAAATTGAGGTATTGGAGAAAGGAAACAAATGAAAGGGCTAGAGGTAGGATAATGACTCTTCTTTGGTAACTCATATTGGTTTTCATCTATTGGATTCCTTGGATGGATTTCTACCCCATGGTGTGATTAGAGTAGGAAGAGAGGGATTTTGGGAAGATAATTGGCATATTCTGTCCTATAACAAGTAGGTTGAGAGGTGTGATGAAGGTGGATTGGTGTTGGCCTTTTATAAGGGATAAAGATAACAGAATTCACATTTATGAAAACATGTTACACGTACCATTGTTTTTACCCAACTAAAGTCATAAAATCAGAATTTATCAATAATAGATGTTTTAAAAACAAATTATTCCCATCCAATATGGTTTTGACAAGTTTTTAGGTTATTTACTCCCTTAAGATTAAGTTTTACTACCTTGTTAAGATTAATTTTACCTTAATTATTGTAATTAATTTTAACCATGTTCAGTAATATTTTTGGTAAAAAATTAATATTTTCTGAAATAATTTAAATATTATACTTACTAAAAATATCTATATCAATATTTTAAAAATATATGTTCATATTTTTGGAAAAATTATGTTTAATCATATTCCCACAGAAGTGGTGAGAAAGAGGGTTTTAAAGTGATATTGTTCAAATGTTCATTATGTGTTTATATATAAATTCAATATTAAATTGATTCCAATTATGTAGATTAGATTAATTGATTTATTATTCATCTATTGTGACTATAAAAGAATAATAAAATATTTTTTAAAAAAATAAATAAATTAGATGAATATTTAGTTTTGAATTAAAATTATGTATGTTTCACACTTCATCAAAACGATGTTTTCATAAAGAAAATTCACCCATGGGTAATTTTAAAATTATGAATTAAAAAAGTAGTATTATTTTACCAAAAAAAAAATTCTAAAATTTTATAAAATTGATTTTATAATTTTTCATTAAGGGAAATAAATTGATGTTCTTTTCAGAAATTATAATTTTTCAAACATATTAATACTTTAGAAAAAATTGTATGTATTATTATAAATGTGATTTATTTATATAAAATCATATAAAATAACATTTTTAAACTTTTTTTATTAATATTCATATTACTTTGATTAAATAATATGTTATATGTATCTCATTTAAATAATTATAATAATAAAATTATTATTCATAGAAACTTGGTGTTGTGTGTAATAGAAGAAATGTATGTGTTGTGTATAATGAATGTTTTAATCATTGTATCATGCAACTAAACACATCAAAAAATTAAATTTATTCGAAAAAAGTTTACAAAAATCTTGGGGTGTTACATTATTACCCCATAAAATGAATTTTTCAATCAAAATTCATCATTCTGATGCAATAAAATTATGATACAGATTCATAATCATATACTAAATTTCCCATATTTCTTCCTCTAACTTGTGGTTTCGCCAAAAAAATTGACCATATTATTGGTATTTTTTCTATAACTTTCTATATATGATACAAAATTTCAATTGGATGTCCTCATAAGAAATATCACGCTCTAGTGGTATGACCTATGAGTCGAGTACATGTGAAGGGTTAAGTATGTAATCCCTTAGGACAGATACATGTAAGACATCATGGACATGAGAATGTTTTGAAGGATGTGGGAAGTGATATGAATTTTTTTTGTTACAATAAGTAATCTTAGAGGGGATGATATACCTCTTTATCTATTTTCATTTAATCCAAACCCACATATACTATATATATAAAGAAATTTGAAGAACAAATTCTAACCAAATCCATATTCTAGGCAACATTGATTTTACCTGCATCACATAATTTCTGAATTTGAGCTTCCTTGATTTGAGAATGAATGGATATAACCTTATTTTCCATTTCCTCAGCCATCTCATGTCTTAATAGAAATAATTCTCCATCATTTTCTTAACTAGTTGGAATATAAATATCATCCAATATATGGATTCATAAGGATCCATTTGAATTTTTGAATAAATGTTATTCTTATAATAAAAATAAACTATTGGAAGCAGTTCATCCCAAACACCATTAAAATACAACGAATAAGATCTCAATATATCCTCTTGGGTTTGAATTATTCTTTCAGAATGACCATCCATCTGAGTATGACAAGTAGTTCTGAAACTCAATTATGTATCATGTTCATGAGGAAGTCTTGGTCATAACAATAAGGAAAGCCTTAGATCCCTATCGGATTAAATACAATTTGGTGCTTTGTGCAATCATACCACTTTATTAATGTAAATAATGGAAATATAATCTAAATATATTTATTTTCTAATAGTGATAATGTAAGATTACAATGAAAGGAAATCGACTAAAAAAATATAAAATTTAACCCTTTATAGGTTTTTGGGGTGTCCTATAAAAAATACATAGTGATGTTCTCCCATTTACATTATATTATGGGTAATGTATGCAACATGCCCTTATAATTTTTTATTTCTACAATAACTTGATAGTATAGCAACCACTAAGATACAAACTCAACAATATCCCTCATCATTCCATCACACTAGAAGTATTCCTTCTAATCTTTTTAAATCATCATATATCTTTGATAAATAGATAATGAATAAATATGAGCTTCCTCTAATATATCCATCAAATTTGGTATGAAAGGAACATATATAGGATTCATGAACCATTTCATTTGATCTGTATCAAGTGTAAACTCAAGAACATTTCTAATGTAATTTTTATACTCTACATCTTATTTCTTCTCTTCATTAATTTTCACTAGTATAGATGGTTGAAAATATAATTAAGAAAGAAAAGACATTCCTCTTCCCTAAATATTTTGATATCCATCCTTTGAATATACTTTAATATTGAATATTTTTCAATACTCGTCATGTATAAGCTATCACGGTCGTTTTGACTCAAATCATTGGACACCTTGTTCGCTTTTCCAGGGTGGAAATGTATTCAGAAAACACAATACATTATCAACTAGAACATGTTCAGATCCTTCTATGTGAATATATAATATATAATTTGATGATTGGTATATATATCACATTTTTCTATATAAAGTTAGTGACTCAATATCATTAATGTAAAAAAGACATCCACTAACAACAAATCATTTGTGTGGTAATTTTACACTTGTATCTTCAACATTTGCAAGGTATAAGTGGTAATAATGTTATTCTACATAATAACACATCCCAATTACATCAAGGATGCATCAATATAGATTAAAAACACATTTCCACTATAGGGTAATGTAATAATATGTGGACTAACCATCCTTCCATTATGTTCACTGAATTTTTCTTGAAATTCTTCTATCTAAAGGATCTTTCAACCCTTCTGAGTTAAAATAGTCATAGGAATCAATATTCATGATAAATTCTCTAAAAATCATTGAAATCATCATGATAATCCATGAAAACTATAGATCATAGTCATAGTGGTTAGTCGAGGACAACATTCAATAGCCTCTATATTTGATCGATCTACCTATATACTATCTATTGAGATTATGTGGCCCAAAAATGAATCCTTTTGCATCCAAAATTCAGTCACAATAAATTTACCATATAGTATATCCCTCCTCAGGGTCTTTAGTAAACTTTTAATGTTGTATTCATGATCATCCTTGTTCTTTTAATAGAAAATAATATTATCGTTATATACTACCACAATCTAATCATGGTAAACTCTAAAGAAAATATTCATCAAAATATATGAATATTGCAGGGGAATTAGATTGAACTATAGGAATAATTATATATTCATAGTATCCGTACCTTTTATAAAATTAAATCTTGGGTATATCCTCTTTTTCGAACCTCAATTGATGATATAAAATAAATGTTAAATCATGGAAAATTATTCTGCTCTTCAATTTTGGTCAAACAAGTCATTAGCATGCAGTAGTGGATACTTGTTCTTGATCATGATATTGATCATCTTCCAAAAATCAATATAGAGTCACATTTATTTATTTTTAATTTTCACAAAGAGGGTAGGTTCACCCTAAGGCGATATATATGGCTGAATTAGTCCCTTATAAATTTTATCTTTGAGTTTTTCATCAATTAAAATAACCCAATTTGGACCATTCAATAGGGATTCTTTGACAATGTTGTAGATACACATTTTAATTATATCATAAACTCAAAAACAATTCAGCATGGATAAGAGACACATCAGGGAACAAGAAACAAAATTCCCAAAAAAATTTCATATCATCGATGTAGAGTTTATCCCCATCCATTTAGTAAAAACAAGCCTTTTGAATGGTAATTATGAACCAAATACTTGATGTAATATCCATACGATGTTCATACTTATAATCACATTCATATATGATAATAGTGTTGGAACCATGGTTGTTCTATGTAGGAATTGGAATATGGTTTGTGTTTGTTGTCAGTCCTCTTTGGAATTTCAGAATGTTTCATAGTAAAGTGATCATATAGTTCAAGCATACAATAGTATTGAAGGTGGTTCCATTTCCCAGTGTTTGTTAAATTTTTGGGTCTAAAAATTGAAAAATGAATACATGGATTGTTGGAAAAAGGAGGTGTATTCCAAGAGGAAGTGGTGTGTGATAAATGTGGGTTGTGCGTGAAATATTTGAGTTGTGCGCGAAAAAAAAGTGGTGCGTGAAATAGTGGAGTGAGGTTTTTCGCGCAAGTAGTGTTTCAGAATTAGAAAATCAAAAAATGGAAAAGGAATGGGCTGCAAAAAAAACATGGGTTGTGCACGAAATATTTGACTTGTGGACGAAAAAAAAGTGTGGTGCACGAAATAGTGGAGTGGTGTTTTTCGCGCAAGTAGTGTTTTTGAATCAGAATATCGAAAAATAGAAAAGGCATGGGTTATGCGGAAAACATGGAGATATACGTGAAAAACAGTACATGCGCGAAATATTATGTGCCAAATGAGTGGTTTTTTCCACCATAGGTGGTTTTGTGTGCAGGTGTCAGAGACGCCTATAAATAAGAGGTGACTCCCTTCATTCTGAATAGCTGAATACTTAGAGAATATTCAAGTGCTGATGCATGTAAAAGGTTCACGTAAAGGCAGTTTCGTGAAAAATTATGTGTTGCGTGAATAAGGGCTGAGTTGCACGAAAAGGTCCGAGCTGCGTGAAAAATTCTGAGTTGTGAGAGAAATTTTGTGCTGGGAGAAAAATAAGAGGTTGCATGTAAACATATGAAGTTGTGTGAAATATTTGTTTACGCGAAAAGCATGTATTATGCGAAAAAGTGACAACTTTTTTGAAAAGGGTAAGTGCTGTGCGAAATCATCTATGTAACCTATTTACACTTTCTGATTATCCAGATCAATGGTTCAGTGTGTTCAAGAGCATCAATTCAGGACTTCGATGCAAGAAGAGTCTCATGCTAAGGAGATTCAAAGACTTCAATGCGAATCTATTGAAGAGAACTTTACATCTATAAATTGACTGGGACTTCACCAAAGACAGTGAGCTAAGGGGATTCAAAGGGAGTGACCTGAGGGATGCAGTGGGCTATCCCTGAACAGTTGTAAAGGTAGTGAGCATGGTATAGAGTAAATGTTTCTGAACCTTTGTAATCCAAAACTAGTGAAGAATAGTGGAATTAGTTACAACCGACAACCTGTCGGCGTATACTCCTTGAACGTATCCCTTAGTGGTGAACCAAGTAAAAAGTGTTGTATTATCTCGTTTCATGTGAATGTTTGATTTCTTCTCAGATCCATCATACGGGTTGAACTAGTTCTTACCAACATGGGAACAAGATCCATCAGTTTGAAAGAAAATGTTGACACCCTGATTCACCCCTCCCCTATCAGGGTGTCCTGAAGTACTACAAATAGGTTGGTTTGAAATATAAAATGTAACTTCCTTTCTTCGAAAATTGGTGTGGTATTTATGCATATAATAAAAATACATGCATAAGATGATATCAAACTAAACCAGGGTAAGAATGAAAAGAATTGCAGAAATTACATTCACAAAAACATAAACAAGATTAGAATCAAAGACTTGGGATAATATAATCAAACCATTTGGGGTATTCACTCCTCATTATATATCTAGTCATTTTGGTAGAATGTTATTACCCTTATAAAATTCTTTAGATTTGAAATAGTTGCTTGATCTAGAATCAAATAATAAATTAGCAGTTATAGATTAAATGTTATGTGTATCATTTAAAATTTTATTATCACACCCCTAATTTGAAATAGTGATCACATGATATTTCAATTTATCCCTCGATTTAAGTTGATACTGATTCTGATCAACATCACTAACCTGATATTTTTATTAGGTGTTAATATAATGTGCATTCAAATTACACATACCAGACTGAGGTCTGGGAGGTGCATTATGTGTTTCTTTTCCTCTATCTGCATCATTAGCCAAATTCTTCACACTAGTGTAGCTATAAATTGTCATATGTCCTTCCCTCCCACAAATAAAACTTTATTATACCCTATATGTAAATTCCACCCATTCTTCTTTCCATACATAGAGAATAATAGAAGAAATGTATTCTTCTCATCACAGTTTCAATATTTTCGTTTGAAATCCAACGTTATTTTTAAAAACCATGAGATTGATATGTATGTCCCACGTCTAGTTATCTTTTATTATATAAGACAAAATATAATTATAGATACTAATGTCTCTAATGGCCATCAACCTTTTAAGACATGGCATTCAGCCAATGAATAACCTATCAACATTACATTTGTTTGAAGGATAATTCCTAAAGCATAACTCAATAGTCTTGTAAAATTATAATCCTTGGTACCAGAAGATTCATTATCCATTTGATTAAAATAAAGGAACTAATTTTACATATTCTTATGAATAACATTAGTAAAGTACTTATTGACTAATAAGTTCATGAATTCATCCCAATCCATTGATTTTAAATTATTTTTATTCCTCATATTATGGATAATATTCCAACACTAGTCTATATCACATTCATAAAAATATACATCTATAATGACTTTATCATTACTCAAAAACTAATAAATGGATAAAATCTTTTCATTTTGACTCACCTATTGTTCAAAATAAAGTGGGAAATAAGAAATTATAAAATAATGTGGGTGTTTCTTCATGAATGAATCAACAAACTATTTTTCCCTTAATTTCATGTTTGAAAGATCAACAAGATTCATATATTGAAAAATATGTGTGAGAATATCAATAAGGGTTTTTATTCTAGCTTCCATAGTATTAAAATTATCAAAAGAAAAATAATTCTATTTTTCAATGAAATCACTATTAAAGTGGTTCCTTTAGGTTCCATCAATTGAATAAAACCATAAAGCATATATTAACAAAACATTTTCATGTTAAGGAAAAAAATAATCATGAAAAAACTATTATAATATTTCTAAAGTATGAGACCTTACTTCATCAATGAAACCATATATTTATCCGAGGTTATTAATATCCAATATATTTTTAAATCATTCATGATGGTTTGTGAACAGTTTAAGAATTCCAAATGAATTCCTAATGGGAGTGTCAAACTGGGTTCATATTAAGGCATGTTTTAATGTACTGGTTTATGCTCATTTTAGGCTTCATACACCTTTTCAGATTTGTTACTTCAAGGTACATCTATACTAGAATCACATTGACTTGTAATATCCATACATGGATGTATTTATTGAAAACCACCCACTCTACACCCACAAAAATTCAATGAAAATTTCTTATACTTTTCCACATCCTTATACTTATCATTATACATGTATTTAAAGTTATTATTGTGGTTTTCCATATTATATTAAAACGTATTAATAAAATATTTATATTATACCATATATTAAGACCCACAATTTTAATACATTATCATTATATCAATTTTTTGGAATACATGATATATTACAAAAAAAATATTCTAAAAAGCTATATTAGTCTAGAGCAATTGGAAACATGAAAATATAAGAATTGGTACATAAGTGAGATATAATATCTCCCACTAGGTTCTTCATGAAGAGAGACCTTCTTATATACATCATATATAATACATTTCTTAATATCATGAGAAGGAAACATAAAAAGGGGATATCTTAGATGTTCATTATGGGTAAATAAGGTAGATATGTAAGTATAAATATTAGAAAAAGGTATGATAAACTAATCATAACCATAAATAATCATACCCTACATATCAAAGAAATTAATATCATTGGATAATGATTAAAATTTCATAAGATATGAATCATAAGTTAATAAAGAGAATGATCCATGAAAGCATAACATAGGAATAATTAATAGAATTATGGTATACAAAAAAATATGTTATATAATTCCCTATAATATAGGACACATTTCTAGAACTTGTCTAAGAACTTCTTAGGGACTACAACTATTGGGTGGGACACACCACCATCCTTGGTCCAAGTACTATCCTTGTTAGGGTTTGAGTTTCTCCATGTTACCATATTGTATCAGGTTCCCCATATTCCTATAGTGGATCAAGTTTCCCCATCTTCCATCTTTATGGTGACTACACCTAATAGGTGGGACACACCACCATCCCCAGTCATAGTCCTCTCCATATAAGGAGTAGACGTTCCCAATCTTCCTGTATAATATCAAGCCCTTTGAATTTATTAACATCATTATCTAATGATATATAAATATTTATACATTTTTTTGGAGGGATATATATATCCCACCCATCCTATAATGAAATCATACATAAGTGTTCCACAAAATCACAAGCTATCATATCATAATCCAAGAAATGAAAATGGTTTTGTAAACATGTAATCATTTTATTTCTTATGTTAAAGATATATTTTTCATAATATTTTCATTAAATAATAAGCCTTGAAATTAAAAGGGTTTAAAAATCATAAACCCCCTTGACAAGGAATGAGATTCATAAACATATAATACATGAATGAGGAACTAGTTTCATAAACATCATGTCATTGATACATAAACCATTTAGAAGAATAATAAAAATACAACCTTTTGATAATTTCTTATAAATTCGTTTTTAAAACCAACATATTCCATTATATATGGAAAATAATTTGGAATCATCATTTTAAAAACATTTATTTAAGAAAAAATGGTTTTTTCATTAAAAAAATGATTTTGAAACCTAAATGATTTTGAAAAAAAATTTCTTTGAAAACAAAAATTGTAATCTTAAAAACATATTGAAAATTAATTTACTTGAAAACATAAAAAAAATAATATTTATTTTTTAAAAATAATATCAATGAATATGAATCTTGAAATAATTTTTCAAAACTATTTCTTTTAAAAAAAGCATGAATTAATTTTGAAAACAATTTCTTTGAAAATATATTGAAAAAGTATAAAAGAATATTAGAAAACAATAAAACATAAATAAAATAATATTTTGAGTAATATTATATTTAAATGTGACATATTAAAACAATTTTTAAATCAATTTTGAAAACATGATTTATGAGATCTAAGGAATGTTTCTCAAAGAAGGAAAATTGAGACAAATCTACTTTACCAACATGGTATCTTTTGAAACAGAAACACCATGAAAGATGGATCCTAAAATTGATAAGTAAATACACATATATTTAAGTATACTAATCATTAAATATATTCTTGGTCAGTATATACATATCAAAAACAAAACAATTGGTGAATAAGGCTTAGATCTCACAGAAATAAAAGTGAGACTACTAATCCCCTTACCTTATGTATTTAATCACTTCATACTCAAAAAAACCTCCTATATAAAAAATATAATATTTTTATAACTCTTTTAAATAACCATAATCTTATATCTAATACAATATATGGATTTATTATGAGTTTATATTACCCACTTATTAACAATTCCTTTTTATGGTTTCCCTTCGAGTAATATCTGCTTTGTTTTCTGCATGTGTCTTAATGTATTGTATTTTTTTCCTCATACTTATATAATTATTTAAATAATTTAAAAAATGACATAAATATAATTTATATTAATTATATATGTAATTATAACAATCCATATAATAAATTCATACGAAATGTATTACACTGTTCAAGGAGACGGTAGGCCATATGAACATATAAATGTTGTTTCATTTTTTTCCACATTGAAAGAAATAAATTAAATGAATCATATTTATATTTATATAATATAATTAATGTAGAATTATTATTTACTATATATAATATAATTTAAATAAACCCATACTTTACACATTACTTTTCGTTTGTGAATGAATCACATCTCTTTGAAGTGGTCGTAGTCCACACTTCCCCAAACAATATTATCATATTTACACAAACTGTAATGTATGATGGTATGAGAAATATAATAACTATATAATCATAAATAATTAATATAATTAATATATATCAAACATAAATTTTCCTTCCATCATAATTTAAAACCATGATACGTGTTAAAGGAAAATGAACTACATCATTTGATGAGGAAGTTGTCCTCCATACACAATAACGATATGTTCGTTACCCAATTGATGGAATTGTATGTAATTGTAGATATAACACATAAAATAAAAACATATAAGTATATTTATCAAAATAGGGATTCTATTATTACATGAAATAAGAATAATTTAGGTAGTGTAGAAATAAAGTAACTGAAATGAGCATGAGGAAGGATGTTACCTCTTCATGGAGTAAGCCTTTTTTTCAATAAAGGGATTACATAAATGGATTTCTACCAAATTCATGGATTCATGAAATAAGGGTGGTTTTTTAGGAAGTGAATTGGGAAGAAAATTCCAAAAAAAATTTGTATTAGCAGTTTGAAGATGGGGGAGAGGTGGTGGCCTTTTATAAGGGGGGATGGAACAGACTTGGCATTGTTTGAAAACATGTTAGGAGTACCCACATTTATTCCTAAAAAAAGTCATTGATAACAACAAAAATAATGAATGGATGGTTTATAGATGAATTATTTCTTTAAATGTGGTATTAGACAAGTTTAAATGTCATTTTTTGGCCCTTATTTTTAACGTTTAGACTCTTATTATGCTTAAATTATCCTTATCTTCTTTAATTAATTTTAATCACTTTCAAAAATATTTTTACTAAAAATTAAATTTTATATAATCATAATATGAATACTATAATTTTTACCACCATGTTTTTAGATTTTTAAAAATTCACTTTAAAAAATTCATCAAAATTATGTTTAATGTTAATACCATATACATGGTGAAAAGGTAGGTTTTTAAAGTGAGAAGGTTCAAATGTTTATTAAGAATAATATCCAAATTCAAAAAAATACCACACTTACCTAAATTGGATTATTAGACATATAAATGATTTGTTTTGTCTCTAAAGTGACAATAAATTATTATCAAACTATCTAAATTATTTTTATAAAGAATCTATTTTGAATTAAAATTTTGTATATTTCACTATTCATCCAAAAATGAAGTTTATAAAAAAGAATCCCAAAAATTCAACATAAGGTAATTATGAAATTATAAATTCATGAAACAATTTTATTTTATCAAATTAGATTCCTAATATTTTCAAAATTTTGTTTTATTATTGATTACAAAAGGATATAAAAAGAAATTCTTTTAAGAAAATAGTATTTTAAAACATATAAATCATGTTCCAAATATTGTATGTCATAATATCAATATGATTTATTTTTATAAAAAAATTATATATAATATTATTAAAAATTATTTATTATTAATCCTATTAATCTATTTAATGGAAAAGTTATAACTACACTATTTAAATAATTTTAACAGTAAAATGATGTTTCCTAAAAACATTGTGTTGCGTGTAATGCAATACAAGTCAGTGATGTGTATAATGAACATTTAAATATGTGTAGCTTGAAATGCACAAAATCAAAAAAAAATTATTAAATTCAGAAACACAATGGGTGTTATATAAATTTATTTTGATTAGTAAAATATGATCATATTATTTTCTTCCAAGTAACATTCAACGCAATCAATCTAAAAAATAATGGAAACTACATCATAAATCCTATTCTACGTTGGTCACTCAATAATAGTAAGACTTTTAAATGAATAATATCAATAAAAATTTAAATATCATTTAAATAAGCAAAATCATTATATAAAATATCAAAGGGAAATTAGACAAACCTCATAAATGATTATATGTTTATGGACATAACATATGTCCTAAAGAAGAAAAGTTGAGATGAGCAACCTTTGTAATAATGAAAATTTTGAAATTATAATTAATCAATGAATCCATTATGTGTGTCAAATTTTATCCACATAAAATTATTGGTAATAAAACATAAAATATTACAAATTCACTATATACTTAATCATTGATTATAAAGAAAAATAAATTGTAATATGGCCAAATGAAAAAAATTGAGTTATTAAATTATTTACCAATTGGTAACCTTCAATTAAAATTTATTTGTATAAAATAATTCAAATTGAAACATAAAATATCATGATTTATGATTATTTTAGGACATTTAATTTAAAAGGCAATGTTTATATTTTATATAGAATTAATTAGGTACATTACATTAAAATATGCCTCAATGAATGAAAATTTAGATGAAGTCCCTTAACCTGAGTCTAGAATTTCTATAAATGTCATTAATATCATGTAAAATAAGATTATATTACTTATTTTATTTCATAAGAATACTTTTCCAGGATTAATTACTTATATTTAAATAATTTATTAATTATATATTAAAATACATAATTAGTTATGTCCAATTCATATGTTTTTAGGATGTTAGGTTCTTTATTTGAAAATGGATTTGGTGTGTTATCCATGGTCAAATAGTACAATGTTCCATAATATATAGATAAATAATTTGTTAATATTTATCATAATTATGCATCAATTATACATTTAAAACTAATAATTAATGATTATTATGAATATTCAACTATATTACAATCATGGAGACTGTAGGTCATATATAAGCATGAGAATTTTTTCCATTTTTCAATAGTCATTATTGAAAGTTTGAAAGTAATATTATTATATTTAGAAATGAAACTAATATCACAAATATAATATTATTTTGTTAATTATTCCTATATATATATAATCCATGTGATGTGGTGATGAAAAAAGTAGCACATCATTTCGTGGAGGCAGTAGTCCCCATGTATTCACAAAATATGTTTCCAAATCTCAAGGATTAAAAAGTAAAATAGAAGATGATATATTATATTTTTATAATTATTAATATGTCATGAATATAATATATAAACATTAATTCCATCATTATAACCATCTGTGAGAGGTGATGATGGAAAAAAATCACATTTCTTGGGGAGGTAGTATACTACCATACACAAGAAATATGGTTTCACATAAAATTTTATGCAAGAGGATATAAGTGTTGGATATCCCATTATACTGCAAATCCAATTATTTTATTTTATTTTGAATCCATATTATGGTTTAGTGGTAACCACACATTTAACTAGGACTCATACCAAACCCATCAGTATCCATATTTAAAATTTGAAATTCAAGAAACAAGAATCACAAACATCATATATATAATTTGAAATTCAAAAGTCCATGCATTGATTCCAAAATAACTAAATAACCTCAGGTCATGGAAAATTGAGTCCACACCTCATAAAACAGTAGGTCACAATATTCACCTCTCACCAGATAAACAAAAAGAATATAGCTTCACTGTTAACATTGTCTCATCACCATTATCATAAAAATTGAGCATATTCACTTCATAGGAGGGATCACCGATAATAATATACCAATAAAAATAGTCATCGATCAAATTGAAAACAAACTGAAATTTAATAGAAAAAATAATTTATAAGATGATAAGAAATAACAGAAATAGGGTCCCATCAAGGAAGAACAACTCCTAGAAATGATTGGAAACTAAAAAATACACCCCAAACCTTCCTTGGAGACTACCACACTAGACCAAATGGGAAGGATACAATGTCATAGAAAATCAAATTATATGTTAGATGAAGAATGATTAGTATAGTTTGATGCCTTCCTTCGAGAAACAAAAACAATGTCAAAGCAGATATTGAAGTTCAAAATCCATCTAAGATAACAAAAACTATCATTTTTGAATCACAACATCAACTATAATTCACAATAGACACACACTATCATGATTCAAGTAGTGAATATTCATTTCCCTCTAATGAAAAATGAAGGGGAATCCATAGGGAAGAAAATCTACGCCCAAGTTGGAGAAAAGTCATTACGAGAATGACAAGAAGCGGGTGGGAACCCACAGAACTCCACATAAAAGGGGAAAATGCCAAAGGGAACAGTGAAATGAGTAACCACACAAAAGAGGAAGTGATAAAGGAGATAAATTTGAGGTATGGATCAAAATAAATATAGTATAGGTGGAGATGAAGAGGTAGTATTTCTGCTTTAGGCTCCCCCATCATATTTGTTGATGAAGGGGAATCCATAGGATTCTGATAGAATAGAATGTTGCTACTCAGAGGTCATGGGATATTCTATTATAAGAATCAAATATCAGCATTTTTGAGGTATGTGTGCTTTATATCATAATATATGAAAACATTTTGAAGTAGGTGGAATAATAATCCAAATAAAAGTGTTTGGTTTAGAACAATTTCTCTTCTTGGGACCACCCAATTTGGATTAGATATAAAACATTCATATTTTGGATGTATTATCAACAAATGTCCTCTAAGTCATGTGGTGGGATATAGAAATGGGAATTGGGATGGTGTGGGATAAAAAATAGGATTTTTAGGTGTGTAATAAAGAGGAGATAATGTGTCCTTTTATAATTGGGGGAGATGACACATAATGAAAATTTTTAAATAAAAAGATGCACCCATTTTCTATAAATTCCACAAGGCTCCATGATGAACCATTATCAAGGATTACATGTTATATGGTAAAATAATGTTCATATAAAATATTGTACTCTTGTTTTTATCTCATTTTAATTATTATAATTTTATTTTAAAATTTAGGTAACCCTATTTTTACCTAAACCATGGTAAATGATTAGTATTATTTTCATGATTCTGTATGACCCAAAATTAATTTGGAATTATTATATAATATAAATTATTATGATTACATATATAGAAAATATTTTATCAAATTAAATTATCTTAGTTTTAAAAGGTGAATAGATACCCTAAGGGGTGTGAATCATGATATAAATACTTTTTCAAAATTCATTATTCCTCATAAGATATTGACCTCTTTATTATAAAGGTCACATTATTTGATCATTAGTGTTTATATTTAACTTAACATTTACAAAAATATCTAACGATGATTCTTAGAAAAAAAAATCAGGAATTTATATACAAGGACACACATATTTTTAACTGGTTCACCTGCACAAGGACACATTTATGGATGATACAATGATAATGTAGTGATACAAAAAATCCACTAAACATCAATGATAATGCATGTTTTGGGTTTTTCACATATATATGCAGGATCAGAACCTTACATGATTTAGGTATATCTTGTTACCTCTGAATAGTGGCTCCCTCATTCTTTTCTTCAATGTATCACTACCGATGGATAGAATCACCATATTCATCATCCATTTCTCACTAATATAGAGATGATTCACACCTATTTTATTTATGTGTAGTTCCCCTTATTAATTCATCTTCAATTGTTCATAGATGAACTTTTGATGTTAATTTTGGGATTCTCCTTCACCTCTATGAAAAACATGGTGATGAAGCACATCAACAATACATAGAATTTGAAAATAACTCACTTTAATATAGACATAAACATAAATATTATTTGTCTCTAGGTAGAGATATCAAGTCTTCCTTTCACTACCATTAATGTAACAAGGGAAGAAATCCATCTCTAAATATTTTCAGATGGTGCAGATCATCCACCTTCTCATTCTTCTTCTAAATTTATACATGACAATGATACTAGTACATTGAGTCATCATGCTTTCACTATAAACTCAATTTTCATTTAAAAATAAGTGTTCTATGAATTCCTATTTTCACCTCATTGGTGAAATAAACTTTTACATGTAATAGTAGTTTGTAGAAACTAGTTTCACAATGTCAGTTTTTCCTCAAACTACTTTAGACCCTTCATATACACTATGAAACACATAGTTTGAGTGCTTCCCAGAGTGCCTTTTCATCATGTGGTTCCTTTACATATCAGAATTCATTTTCTTCAAGAATGGAATTTTATTCATGAATAAATGGAACATCACGAACATATTTTCCTTTGTGAGGTACAATGCCTGGAAAAAAGAATTCACAAACTAATTTTTTTTGAATGACTACCTTCATGAACTCAACTCCCTATTTGAACTCAAATCCTTCACATACCTCTTTCATTGTTGAATACTTCATGGAAGACCTCCTTCATTAAATTTCTCACCCACATAAAAATTCCCTCATGGAATTTATCCTTCACAAACAATATCCGATTTAGCTGAAATCTTTTAGTGGTGAGATTATCTAATTAATTTTATGATATATAATAATTTGATAATGTTAAATTATATAAAAAAATTATTACATAAAAATCCAATAATCACAATTACTGAATTTTACTTTTTGTATTATCCATCACCATGAACTGAAATTCCAAGGTTGTTCATATATCAAATTTAGTCTTCAGAGTGGAAAATTTTCTCTTTAAATCAAAATCCATTGTAAAAAAATAAAATCACCTCTTCAAGGAAACAATTATGCACCTCCCAATAACTAAACACTTATATTGGTTTTTTAACTCTATAAATGTGACTTTTTAAAAGAGTTTCTTAATTCTCCTCTTCTATCTACAAAATATGGATTCTTTTGTGGCTCAGAATACCTCATTTTTCATCCAAATATAATAGTTGTTTTGTGGTCCACAAACTCCTTAATTTTTTGTCCATGGACTCAATACATTTTAGATATTTAAATCCATGATTTTAAATCTATTAAATATGGTCAGTGAATTCCTTTATATTCTTTTTGGTTTACAAAAAAGGAAATGTAGAAATCCTTCCCATTCCAAATAAAATCTCTATTTTGGGACCTAATTTGTTTTTATAAAATAGAAAAATTCATAACCTTAAATGAATCCATATAATAAACAACAACATAATTAAACCAGGTCATTTGGATTTTTTAAAAACATAATCATGATGAAAAAAATGACATGACGCCTTGAGGTATTTTTTTCCAATAATACCACCTTTGAGTTTGATGAAAACAATTCAAAATGATTCAAACACTTCTACTAATAAATATGCAGATATTATCTTCTATAATCCACTAATCATGCATTGTGACACTAAAAAGTAATTAATGATTTTATAAACATGTAATCTATGACCATATAATCTATGATTTGTATGAGAAACAATAGTTTCATGAAAAGTTAATCAATGAATCACTTATTTCTTGGAACCACTTGATGAACCTATGTTGATCCCAATTGAAACACTGCATATAGAGATAAAGACAACAATTTTTTTTTTAAAAAAACTATAAGTTTCTAGAATCATGAAATTTATACTTATATAAGAATATTCATCAATCTTATTCAGCATTACATGAATTTAGAACTTCCCTTACATCACTACTCTCTCCGTTAATAATTTACACTATCTTGACATGGATATTTAATACCCTTCTAAAAATAAAATTAATCCCCCTTCTTTAATGAGCTCTAAGGTCACTCCTTTTTCATAAACAACAGAGTAAATAACACATATCAACACAAGAGGAAAAAACACATCACACCTCAGGGAGAGTGGGTCTCACTTCCACACTTATTCAAATATTGGGATACCTTGTTAGTATTTTGATACCTCTCAAACACATATTTAGGTATGGTAATTGTTATTATTCATATAGCATATACGTCATTTGGCAAATAATCCAACATCTCGATACAATGCTATATGTTTTTCTTGATGAATTTAAATTTTATTTCAATGTTCATTTTTCTAAAAAATGGAATGTATTTTTATAAAATTTATAGTAGTAGAATTTTAAAAATGAATACTATCCAAGGAAATCTATTCAATAAACCCTTTTTCATAAAATAAATAGGATATTAATTTAATTGTGAATTTATTCCCCCATAGTAAATGATCACCATCTAGAAGATTTTCAATAATCTTTGAAATCATGAGGGGATACACATTAATCCTTCATATCCTTCAATTCAGATAAATACGAATCACTCTCCCCTTGTTCATGTATTCTACTTAGTCCATGAGGCACTATAGGTTGAAATTTAAAAACCATATTACTATGTAAATAATTTTCAATTCCACCATTAATTCCATTTATGAACATCATATTGATAATTTTATTCTTTTTTCACATTTCATGTTTAGAGTCATATTCCAGTTCATATAAACCCACTACTGAAATATTTTCAGAAAGTGAAAATATAACATGGTATTGAGTCATTAATAGGTCCTATAGGAATATTGAGTAAGAAAAATTTCTAGAAAACAAGTGTTTGAGATAATAAAAACCAATTCTATCCATGTAACATATATACTTACATGGATTCAATCTTCATTAACTTCATCAATTCATCAGAGGAATCTATCATTATATGAGGTTATATAAACTAGATTACTTGTTAGAAAATATCAGTATTGAAACAATAGCTTGGGAATGAAATAAATCATTAATAATGATTATTTAGGTGAATCAAGATATTGAATTATTCTTCAAAATAGGGATGTAACATTGATGAAACACTATTGAAATTATCTTGGGACTTAATAGTATCATAAAGATAGTCGTCTGATACCACATTGTTATAATGAAATAGATAATCATGAAATACATGAATATTGATGCTTCCCCCAAAATCAGTACTCTCAACATGGATAAGTAAAACTTTAATGGAGTTGTGGTAGTAATGGATGAATATTCCATGTGTATTGGACCCATTCGATTACCCAAGTATATATTTGAAAACTATTTGGGTTAACATTAGGATATTCATTGTATAATCTCCATTTTGAAAAGTACACAAATTCTAAATTTCAATAATTGAATTTTTGTTTAACACCACATGTTGGGTTTGATACAAAATCTGAATTTTATATTTTCAAATTATTCAGTTAAGATGTTTCTCAATTCAACATATGAACCCTTTACCTTTCAACATAAACACACCACATGGATTGTATCTCCCCCTTCAAACTATAACAATTAACAAAAATATTTTAAATATTTTATCCCTGGGGAGAGAGATACCTCTGGAATTCATAATTGGTGGATTTTGGTAAATCATGATGGATAAAAACATTTATAATTTTTTGTAAAAAAATTTAATCTTTCTATTCGTGTTCTATGTGGCCAACAAAATTCATATTTTTTGGCCAAATAACTAGAAATTTCGTTTTTGAATTATCAATATTATTTAAATGTTTATGTTACATAGGATTTTTATTTTTTAAAATTTTGGGTTTAAATCCACATGTACAATTTTTTATCTTTTATTCTCCCCCTATATGAAATTATTCATTATACATTTTCTAGGAAGGAATTTTTCCAATGATATTCAGATCTTAATTCTTCATCCATTATATAGATCATTCTATCTTCTTCAAATATATCCTTGTGATATGAATCCTAAATATGTTTTGGAACTCTTTTTTTGGTTTTTTTATCAGTAATCCATGTCACCTGACCCTGATCTGCTCGGAATGAGTCTTTCACTATACATGCATTGTTTTTACTTTTAACCAGTGTAGTTAAATATGTTTTGTCTTATGTTATAAAACTATTTTTCAGCTTAGTAGTTTTTCTTCTAGTATTGTATTTTTTATACACCACTATAGTTTTGGATATAATTGTGAGTTCTTTTTTTCTTTACTACTTTATTGAAACTTTAACATCTTTCCAAATTCCCATGATTAGAACATATAAAACATTTCCCAATAAAAACATACCTCACGAATTCATTTCAAGGATGAGATGTTGATTATTATTTTTTTATACTTATGAAATTGAGACCTTAGGATTTGTTACACATTTCAATAGTGTTTCCATGTATTCCATAATAATAATAATATTTTTTTTAATTTATTATAAGAGATGTTTCTTTTTATACATTTAAAGAATCATTTTCTTATTCTCAAATTTATAAATATTTCTATCTTTATCATTTGAAATATACTCAATTTATTCAAAATTAAAATTTTATATTTGAACATTAATCCCACATATATAGCACATGTTTTACATACATCATGTTGAATCAATTTTAGGTCTATTTCTAGTAATTTCATGAGTTTTCAAATATAAAGAAATGTTCATAGCTATATTCCTACCATTAATAGTACTGGGTTATTAAAATATAATAATTTATTTTCCCAAACTACATGGCCTTTCGGTTGATACAATCATTACATGTTTTTAATCTAAAGTAGCATTCTTTATTTTTATTTCATTACCACCTTCCAAAGGATAATCAAATAGTAAATGCATAGAATCTTTTAATATAGTCTTTTATTTGACATTATATTGCTTCAATTCATTCTAGACTAACTCTAGATATTTTCTTAGTTGTTTTATCATATTATCCTTTGATTAATGTTGATAATTATGTTTTCTATAGAGAGTCACACCACTATTCATCTTATATTCAAAATATATAGTGATCTTATCCACCATGTCACTTTGATCTTTTATTTTTCAATTAATTTGAGAAAATGAATCTGTAAACCATGTATTTCCATGATTTAGTTATGATTGATGTGTATAATGAACTTTATTTTTTTTTCATCCATATTTAGATTCTTTTTCTCATTTTAGATTTTTCTTTTATCATCATATTTAATTTTTTGTAGTTCTTTATCTTGGGTATGATTCTTCTACCTTTGATAGATGACCACTTATATAAGTATTTTATTTAAAACTTTTATCTAATTGGAATTAATTTCTTTCAATTAGATTTATATGTCTTTGAAATAATTTTATTTTTTCAATTTATGAAATAATTTTTTTGTTAAAATGACATATACTACGTTTATCCTTCTTTGAATTTGTTCATAATTAGTGTTTCTAAAATCACTTAAACTATCTGGTTCTTCACTCATTCGTTTACCATCTTTGAGTGAGTAAATACTTTTGTTCTATATTCTATCCAAACCATTCTAAAGTACATTTCGGTTTCTTTAAATTGAGTAACACTCTATCCGTAAACACTTCCATACTGAAGAATACTGTAAGAACCCAGATCTTCATTTCAGTTATGTTTTCCTTTTATGGTCATTTTTTAGGAAAAGAAGTTTTTTTGGAAATTTTCGAAGTACACCCCGTGTACTTTATGAGTACACGCTATGTACTTGGTTACCATAGGTAGTCTTGTGCTGGCCGTATAGCGGCCATGCACACGACCATGTGGGGGTGACCTGGAGGCCACCTAAAGCAGAGTATGGAAATGGTGAGTACACGCTGTGTGCTTCAAAATTACACACTATGTACTTTCTTTTTTTTATTGAACGCATTGGGGTCCTGTCTAATCGCCATAAATCATTCCTTCTAGGTCTCATTCGACCAAGAGCTATGTACGACCATAAATATTCAACGAACCCCTGAGTGAGCATCCTTCCTCCGAATTGAACACCACTGGTTGCATAGGAATTGCATTGGTGAGTTCTATCTTCTCCTAGATAATCATCTTCTATTTTATCCTCTTTTGAGAGTTATCGTGGGTTGAAAATTTTATACATTTTCTTATATCTACAGATTTATAAGGAGATTCAAGCCTCGAGGTTCATGTATATTGATATCCCAATGTCAAGGTAGGTGGTTTGTGACCATTTGTTGAATGTCTATGAGTTTTATCTGAAAATTTTCCCAATACCCATGAACGGGGTATTGCGCGTTTACAGTTTTAGCCCCATTGTTTGCCTACTATGATTGTATGATTGAGTAGATGAAAATTTATTGTGAATAAGGTGAATTTATGTGCTTTGGATGTGTTTCCCATGCATGTTTTTCCTGTTTTGACCCTTTGGGTCTAGTTTTCCTATGAGGCGGCTATTTACTTTCCCATGCCTATTATTGTAGGATGGTGTGACTGTTGTTATCTTTTGTTGTTATGCTATAGAATTCTAGCCAATTAGTTTTTGAGGTTTACCTTGGCCGATACCCGCTTCTACACTTAATTGACTTACAGAGGGCTATGAGAACCTGGTGTATTGACCATAGGGAGAATGGACGTTGAAGGCTTCTCCAGAGTGTCTGTTTTATTTACGATATGAGGCTACATGGGGAATTGACGATGAGTGCTTCCTCAGTGTGTCTGTAGTTCCTTGACGTGGGCCACATGGGGAAGGAGACGTTGAGTGCTTCCCTAGAGTGCCTTTAGTACCATTACGAGACTATAGGGGGAATTGATGGTGAGTGCTTCCTCAGAGAGTCTATGCTTAAGCTGAACCAAAGGGGTTAGACTGAGTGTACTGTGCAGAGGGGTGCTTGAAATTGTTTGGTAAGACTAGAGGGGATAGTTTGTGGGTACTTATCCGAGGGTTACCTATTTGTATTTATCTTCTTGGTTAGTTGTTGCTTGATATTGAAATGTGGATTGTTTACGGTTGAGTAAATTCATGTTTACTATTTCCTATACTTTTACCTACCATATACTCATTGAATGTTAGGCACAAATCTTGTGGTGGTTTCCTATTGGGATTTAGTCTCACACCTTGTTTGGGCCATGCTTTTGGGCATAAACAGATTATATTGTTGCAGGTATAGACAAGGGCATGCGCCCTTCTACTTTAGGTTCTTGATTTACTGTGGAGCTAGAGAGCCTGGGACCAAGCTATGGATTGCGATACTGAGAAGTTTAACTGATTTTTTTTCACTTTGGTTTAGAATTGTTGTTTTCCTTCATTGTGACTTGTTTGGATATTTTCCTAGGCATATGTATCATGCATCATTTTATATATTTTCTCTGGTTTATACTTTCAGTTTTCTTGTATTACTGATGTATGTCATTATTACTGCTTCCGCTCTTGTATGTATTTGTTTACTTCTACTGTGTACTCTGCCAATGAGGGCATAGTTTCCCCACTATCACACCTAAGGCCCTTGCTGCTAGTCAGTAGCCTTTGGTGTTAGGGGAAATGCGCTTCAGGCCATGTGACCAATTAGGTACAGGGTGCCTCTGGGTGGCTTCTAGAACTGGGACGTTACAATGTGGTATCAGAGGAATTATTTTCTCTTGACTTACTATTTGGAGCCTATAGTAAGGGATAGGACAGAATAGGTACTTGGTAATAAGCTATGCCCGGGAGTAGCTAACCCATGTACAGGGAAAAGCCAATCGACCTCGTTTGTTGCAATTTTACTGATTTTCAATTTTACAGTTGATTTGATTTCACTATTGGGTGATTCCCATGTTTTGTGTTGTTACCATTGTTGTTATTGAGGTTCTATTTCTGACACAACCCAATGACATGAGGATATTCCATCTCATGCATCATATAGGCACTTATTAGAAATCACATGTCATGTATTCTTGCCATGCCATATAGTGCGCATTAGCAATTTCATGTTGTTGTGATAGATGTTGTGTAGAATATGCATGTTGTTTTGATAAATTCCTTGATAAAAATACCTGCTGTTTGATAGGGTATTGTTTTGTTTAAGTTTTTTCTTGAATGGATGCCACAATTTGGTTCTTGAGGTGTTATGGACCCTCATGGACCGGGATTTGGTGGATCATTGCTAGGCTTACATTATTTGTAACATGTATAAGATTCCAAACCTTGATTTGCGGGGTGTATGGGCCCTCAAGGATCGGAATTTGGAACTTTCAATGTTCGTTTCAGTGTTTTTCTAGGCTATGGAGTAGTTTCTGAGGCTTACTGTCGGGAAAAACCCAGAATACACGCCGTGTAGTTTTGACTACATGCCATGTGTTCTTCTGTTCGGGAAGAAAATGTTTTTCTTAAGTACAGACCATGTACTATACATACATGCCACAGTCTCTAGCCATGTCATAGGCCATGTGGGAAAGGATAGAGGATAGGAAAAACTTGGAGTGAACACGTTGTGTACCTTCCATACACACCATGTTGTGTTGACCCTGTGCCCACCCGTGTCACTAACAACACTGGTTGTCCGAGTCTTATCTAATACATGTTGTGTTCCATCTAAACATGCCATGTAGTCTATCCCAGGTACCTGGCCGTGTCACGAACAACACGGGTCGATGTTATCCTTTCTCAAACATGTTGTGTCTGTCTAGAACATGCCGTGTAGTGTGAGCCATGTGTTAGGCCGTGTCGCTAACAGTACGGGCCAGGTAAAGATTTTCTAGTACACACCATGTCTATCTAGAACACGCCATGTAGTCTTGTCTTAGGAGAGACATGTGTCTTAGCTGTGTAGAAGGACTCTGACAGGGGAAGAGGATTCAAGTACACGTCGTGTGTTAGGACAACACGTCATGTGGTTTTGGTGTTACATGACAAGTTTTGGTAGAGGTACATGCCCATGTGAATGTCTAAAGGTAACACTCCATGTAGGGTTTATAAATGCCGTGTAGTCATGTTTTGTAAAACTTGAATGTTTTCTTTATCTTGTTTCCATTATTACACTTCTATGTTTCAGACCTGTTAATCCTGATCTAAGGTGTGTGTTTGACCTTGCAGAGTCATGCCACTGAGACGTCCACCGGTTGTCTGCCAGTTACAGGGTAGTGATCAGATGCCAGATACGGCTAATAAGGGACATCCCACAGATCCTCCCGTTGTTCCAGTCTTGGCACTGGCCATTATAATAGATGCAGGTTATGATGCACAATTTAGGGAAGGCTTCATGAGGATGATACATACCTTCCAAGGAGAACCGCCTCTTGCCTCGTCTATGACAGACATGACTTCGGTTTTCTAGCAGCAGCATCCTCCCACTTTATCAGGGGAAGGAGGACCTCAGGCTGCATAGTCATGGCTAGAAGCCATGCTAATGATCTTTGAGCATATGGAGTTAGCATCCTTCCTACTGACCGTAGGAAGCACCGCAGGGAGTCTTCACGCGGTGATCCATGGAGGCGAGACGCATCTTCTGGTAGCTAGGTGGTGTGCTACTAGTGCGTAAAAAGTAGGTATATGAGGCCACATTGCTCGAAAGACCTAGTGGAGTGTCAATCATGTAGCAAGATGGGTCACCTTCAGTGCTTCTTTCAGATCTTATCACCAGAAGCTGGTGACAGGGGTTCTACTATGACTCCGCGTTCGAGAGCAGCACCACCAGTTTCTCACCAGTTTGGGAACTAGAGTTCTTATGAATGTTCAGGCCAAGGTGGAGGTCATGGTCGTGGTGGTCAGTCACCGGTATTTCAGTGTTAGTAGAGTGGATCAGCTCATAGTGGTCAGGTAGGGTCACAGGGTCGTGGAGTAGGCTAGACCTTTGTAGTGGAGCAGACCCAGTAGAAGCAGGATCATGTACCTTCTACAGTCTGAGGTACGATCCTTGTTGCCTCGGTTTTATCTTTAACTCTTTTCGATATAGTGGATTCTCATAGATTTATATCTATTACTGTTGTAGAGACCCTTGAGCTCTAAATATTTTTTTCTGCCTATATTTTGACACTAGACAATCCAATGGGGACTAGAACGACTAGTGTATATCAGTGTAGGGAGTGCCCTTTAGAGGTTGGTGGGTGTCACTTCCTATGGGACCCCTATGTCCTAGAGATGATGGGATATGATTTCATTCTCAGAATTGACTGGTTAGTTCCTTTCTAGGAAGTCGTCGACTATTATCTCCACCGGGTGAGTTTCATATCACTAGAGGGCGGATAGTTTCTTCATAAGGCCGAGTGGGATTCCCAGGTGAGAAGAGCGGGTCCATAACATCATGGGTTAGGAGGAGTTACAATCAAGACTGCTGGTTTATATGTGGATGATCAGGGGACTTTACAATTAGACTTTCCTCCAGTGGTGGATTGTTTCAGGGATGTCTTTCTAGAAGATTTTTTAAGTTTTCCTCCAGAGAGAGAGGGGGAATTTTCTATTGAAATCATGCCAGGAGTGACACCACTGTCCATTCCTCCTTATAGGATGGCTACACCAAAGTTACAGGAGATCAAGAAGTAGTTGGAGGAGTTATAGGCAAAGGGTTTCATTTAACTCAGTACTTCTCCTTGGGGTTCGCCCGTCCTATTTGAAAAGAAGGTAGAAGGAACCCTCAGGCTTTGTGTGGATTATCGGATGTTGAACCAGTTAACGGTCAAGAACTGATATCCTTTACCAAGGATTGATGATCTCTTTGATTATCTTTGAGGAGCCCGGGTTTTCACAAAGATCGACTTGAGATCTGGTTATCATCAGTTGGGCATTATAACATCATATATAACTCTTAAATCCATTTAGAGCAGGTATGGTTTATACGAGTTTATGGTTATGCCGTTCGGTCTCACGAATGCGCCTGTAGTTTTCATAGAACTGATGAACCGAGTGTTCCATCTATACTTGGATTTTTTCATGGTTGTCTTTGTGGACAATATCTTAATGTACTCTCACACTCGAAATGACCATGATACCCATCTTGAGATCATTTTGAGTACACTGAGAGAGAATCAATTATATGCTAATATCTCAAAATTCCACTTTTTGATGGATTAGATTCACTTCATGGGTCATGTTATCTAAGAGACAAGAGTGTCAGTAAACCTAGAGAAAGTTAGACTAGTAGTTTCCTGGGAGAAGCCGAAGAACTTATTTGAGGTACAGAGTTTTATAGGTCTAGATGGATACTATAGGCTTTTCATATAAGACTTTTCATGCTTATAAGCACCACTGACGAGCCTAACTAAAAAGGGTGCGAAGTTCTTGTGGTCAGATTCTTGCGAGTTAGCCTTTTAGGAGTTGAAGGTGAGGTTGACTCTAGCATCGATAATTGTCTTGCCAGAGCCAGAAAAGAGCTATACAGTGTATTGTGACACTTGAGGTATCGGGCTGGGAGCTGTGCTTATGCAGGGTGAAGGATTCACCACGTACAGGTCTCGGCAGTTCTGACCACATGAGAGGAATTACCCGACGCACGATCTTGAGTTGGCTGTTGTTGTTCATGCCTTACACTGTTGGAGAAATTATCTTCTGGGAGATCATTTTGTTGTTCTCACTGACCAAAAGAGTCTCAAGTACATCTTCACTCAGCATGATATGAATTTGAGACAGCACAGGTGGGTTGATTACCTACAGTCCTTTGACTTTGATCTTGCCTACACGCCTGGGAAGGGCAATGTAGTGGCCGATGCGTTGAGTAGATGGACTCAGATACATGCAGTTAAGGAGGCCATCATTGAGTATAAGAATATGTATTTCTTCTCTAAGATGCATTTGGTAGTACACGACAGATAGGGACCAACTTTTATTTCTTCTTTGGCTGTTACCTCTACTCTTCTTGATCGAGTGCGAATGAGGAAGCTATCAGTTTCGAAAGGCCTAGTCCTGCAGGAAAGTGTGTCAGGATAGGACCCTATTCATGGATAGAACATAGGTGAGGATGAGATCTAGTGTTTCTAAGGGTGTTTATGGGTTCCAACAGATATATTAAAGGAGATGATGCGAGACTTTAATTCCTCATCTTGGGCAGTTCATCCTGGTGTCACCAAGATGTATCGTGATCTACACCATCAGTATTGGTGGCCTGGTATGAAGAGAGATGTTCTGGTTTTGTCATGAGGTGTTCCAGCTGTCAGTAGGTGATGGCGGAGCATCAGCGACCAGCAGGGATTTTTCAGCAGTTACCAATTCCTGAGTGAAAGTGGAATGATGTCATGATGGATTTAGTAACAGGGTTGCTGAGGTCGCCTCGAGGGAATGATGCAGTATGGGTTGTTATTGACAGACTCATGAAGGTTGCTCTATTAATTTTGATCAAGGAAACCTTTAGTGTGGTTGAGCTGGTACAGTCGTACATCTGTGAGATTGTACATCTGTATGGAGTCCCACACTCCATTGTTTCAGACAGGGATGCACGTTTTACTTCTCAGGTCTGACAGGTGCTTTAAAAGGCGTTGGTTACATAGGTACTTTTGAGTACTACCTACCATCCTCAGATAGATGGCTAGTCCGAGCGTACGATTCTGGTGCTTGAGGACTTTCTACGAGCATGCATTATAGATTTTGGAAGTTCTTGGGAGAAGCATATACTTATTGTGGAGTTTGCCTACAAAAATAGTTTTCAAGCAACTATTCAGATGGCTCCTTATATGTCCTTGTACGGTAGGCCATGCCGATCACCCTTATGTTGGCTGGAGGTTGGAGAGGAAGCTTTTCTAGGACCTCTTCTTGTTCATGAAACCACAGAGTAGAGAGGGTTGATTTGAAAGAGGATGGCTACCGTGCAGTCTCGACAGAAGTCTTATGCAAATCAGTGGAGATGACCTCTGGAGTTTGAGGTCGGGGATTGGGTTTTCCTGCATGTCACACTGAGGATGGGACACCAGAGGATTAAGAGACAGGCTATGATTTCGCTGAGGTACGTCGGGCTGTTTGAGGTGTTATAGAGAGTTGGGACGGTTTCCTATTGATTGTAGTTACCTCAGATGTACCGGGCTATGCACGACGTCTTCCATGTTTCTCAGCTTCGACGTTACTTCTTAGACCCGTCTCACATATTCCAACCCGAGGAGGTTGAGTTGGAAGGGGATGGTTCCTTTGAGGAGCATCCTATCTGGACTGTGGATCGAAGTATGAAGGTTCTCCATGGCTGGTCTTTTCCTCTGGTATGGGTGCTTTGGCAGTACGGGCGTGTACAGGATGAGACTTGAGAGAGGGAGGCAGACCTACGATCACAGTGGCCGGAGTTGTTTGGGGTTTCTTCTTCTATGCCACGCTAGGGAAATTTGGGGATGAATTTATTTAAGGGGGGAATATTGTAAGAACCCAAATCTTTTTTTTCAGGTATTTTCTCCTTTTCTGGTCATTTTTTAGGAAAAAAAGGATTTCTTGAAATTTTTGAAGTACGCGTCTTGTACTTTATAAGTACACATCGTGTACTCGGTTACCACAGGTAGCCGTGTGCTATCCATGTAGCATCCATACACACAACCATGTGGGGGTGACATGAAGGCCACCTAAATTGGAGTACAAAAACAGTGGGTACACGCTGTGTACTTCAAAATTACAGGCCATGTACTTTCTTTTTTTTCTCATTAAATGCACCGGGTTCACATCTAATCTCCAGAAAGCTCTCCTTCTATGTCTCGTTAGACCGAGAACTCCGTACGACCACAGATCTTCAATGAAACCCCAAGAGAGTGTCCTTCCTCTGAATCGAACACTGTCGGTTGCGTTGGAAGTGAATTGGTGAGTTCTCTCTTCTCCTAGAGCATAATCTTCTATTTTCTCCTCTTTCATGAGTTATCATGGGTTGAAAATTTTATATTTTTTTTAGATCTAAAACATTATAAGGTGATTCATGCCTCAAGGTTCAAGTATATTGATCTCCCAACATCGAGGTAGGTGGTTTGTGCCTTTTTGTTGAAATTCTTTGAGTTTTATGTGCAAATGTTCCCAATACCCATGAACGGGGTATTGTGCGTTTACTATTTTAGCCCCATTGTTTTCCTGATATGCTTGTATGCCTGAGTAAATGATAATTGATTGTGAATAAGGTGAATTGATGTGCTTTGGATGTGTTTCCAATTCTTATTTTTCCTATTTTGACCCTTTGGGTCTAGATTGACTGCTAGGCGGGTGTTTACTTTCCCATGCCTAGTATTGTAGGATGGTATGACTGTTGTTCTGTTATGATGTTATACTGTAGAATTATATCCAAGTAGTTCTTGAGGTTTACCATGGCCGATATGCGTTTCTATACTTGCTTGACTTACATAGGGCTGTGAGAACCTAGTGTATAGACCATAGGGAGAATGGACATTGAGGGCTTCTCCAGAGTGTCTATTTTATTTACGATGCAAGACCACAAGGGGGAATTGACGATGAGTGATTTCTAAAAGTGTCTATAGTTCTTAAACATGGGCCACATGGGGAATGAGACATTGAGTGCCTCCCCAAAGCGCCTTTAGTAACATTACGAGACTATAGGGGGAATTGACAGTGAGTGCTTGCTCAGAGAGTCTATAATTAAGCTGAACCAAAGGGGTTTGACTGAGTGTACTTCCCAGAGGGTGGATTTTACTTGTTTGATAGGACTATAAGGGATATGATGTGGATAATTCCCACAGGGTTACCTATTTTCGTTTATCTACTTGGTTAGTTGTTCCTTGATGTTGAACTGTGGATTGTTTTCTATTGAGTACTTTCCTATTTACTGTTTCCTGTACTTTTACCTTCCATATACTCATTGACTGTTAGGCACAGATCTCATGTTGGTTTCCTACTGGAATTTAGTCTCACAACCTATTTGGGCCATGCTTTTGGGCCCAAACAGATTGTATTGTTGCAGGTATAGACAAATGAAAGCACCCTTCTACTTCAGGTACTTGATTTACTATGGAGCTGGAGACCAAGCTGTGTCTTGTGATGATGAGGAGTTTATCTACTTTTTTTGCACTTTGGTTTAGCACTATTGAATTCCAGCATTGTGACTTGTTTGGATCTTTTCCTAGACATATGTATCATGCATCATTTTATATATGTTCTCCAGCTTATACTTTCAGTTTTCTATTGTTACTGCTTAATGTAATTATTACTGCTTCCACTCTTCTTTGTATTTGTTTACTTCCGATGTGTACTCTGCCAATGAGAGAATAGTTTCCCCACTATCACAACCAAGACCCTCACTACTAGTCAGTAGCCTCTGGCAGTCTGGGAAATGTGCATGAGGCCATGTGACCAACCGGGTACGGGGTGCCTCTGTGTGGCTTCAAGAATCGGGACATTACAAATACCACTCAGGTTCTATGTATTATTTAATGTTTTTACAATTTCTAGGGACCACTGATATTTGAGAAATGTGAATCTTCTATTAAAATAACAGAATGATCCAATTTAGATTAAACAAATATACTAAAATAAACCTATTCTTGGTTACCAATTGTATGCCCCAAAAGGGTCTTATAAATTCTAAGTGGGGGGGGGGGGAATCAGGGCATCGATATTCATTTATAAATTATTGTTTCTACACTAGATATTGAACTCTTTATTATAAGGGTTTCTTAATATTAATAGTTTTTTTTATTTATCATATACATTAAAAATTTATCTGATGATGATTCAAAGAATGTAATGTTGGAATGGAAGAACAAGGAGAAACAAATTTTTAATGGGATCACTCTCACTAGGCCATATCTAAGGAGAATAAAAAAAATTAGGATTCAACAAATAAAATAATGATATATTCTAATAAATTTTTTGGTCTATATCTACTATATACGCAGGATCACTTCCATTTAAGATTTAGGGATAGCGTACTACATCTAAAGGGTCAGTCCCATGACATTTCCTTCGACAAACCACTACTGTTGAAATGGATCGCCTTAATCATAATCCTTTTCACATTGCTCCAAAAAGGTTTCATAGATTTTTTATTGACATGTAAGTCCCTTAATCATCAATTGTGAATGTATTCTCAATAGTAGGTAGTTTCACTATGGAAGCACTTTCAGGGTTTTTCTTTACTTCTTTGAAAAACACATGGATGCAACACTTCCGCATTAAAAACAACTAAAACAGTCTTTCCTTTACATAATATATTGAAATTACCACTTATTTGGATATAGAATGAGATTACATGTGTTGATTTCACTTTATAGAATGTAGAAGAAAATATACTACTTTTGTAAATATTGTTTGCTTCTATATATCATATATCTTCCTATTCTTCTTCTTCTTCTAAATTTAGATATGAGGACAATTCATTTACAAAGTTTAATCTTCTTTGAATGAACCAATTGAATATTTTATCACATTAATGTACCATGACATCATATTTTCATGTTGTAGGTGAGATCCAATTTTCTCGGTAGTGTTGGTTTGTAGAAATTGGTTTCCTGAAATGTGTTTTAGTTATTTCTCAATATTTTATATATCCTCCATGAACACCCTGCACTACGTAGTGAAAGTGCTTCATAGAATTCATTTTGATTATTTATTACCATTAACTCAAAAAAATAATTTTCATTGTGAACAATTTTTCATCATAAATTCCTATTACCTTGTGATTCCCTTCATCTTTGAGAGGTACAAAGACCACCAAACAAACCTCTATAAACTTATTTACCTTTTTTAGGTTACCTCCTTTGTGAAAAATAACTCCCTCCAAAAACTCAACTCCTTCCCAAAACACCTTCATAAAATATTACTTCATGGAATACCTCCTTATCAAAATTTCTTCGTAGTGAACCACTTCCTTCACAGAATTGTTCTTTCATGAATAACATAATATTTATCCAAATTATTCATGCGTTGTTCTTATATAATGTATTTCTCTCTCTATAATGATGTTATTTGGTTATTTTATATAGGAAAATAAATCTTGCACAACTGAGTAGTCATAATTACTAAAATATCCTTTATATATTATTTGTCAATATGAATTGAAATTTCATTCCATTTTGAATAGATCATATATTCCTTACTGTGGTTGATTTCATCTAAAAATGAAAACCATTTATGGAATACTCAAATAACTTCCTCTAGAATCAAATGATGGGCCTCCCACAAACTAAAATCCTATATAGGTTTCTTACCACCTATGAACCAAACTCATATGATGGTTTATAAATTCCAAATTTCTATATTTAAATGATGGATTCCTTCATGTTTTTATATACCAACATTTTTTTCTTTATAGTGTTGCATAAAAATAGTCCAAAAACTCAATTATTTGTTGTCCATGAACTCCATGCTTTTTAGACTTCAAATAATGCACTTTTTGGTATATGAACTAGGGTCTTTAGATTATTTTAGATTAATTAGGGCTCTACAAAATTTATATATATAAATTCTTCTATATCAATAAATAAAATCCCAATTTTACGGCACATATATTTGGAAACACTGGAATGATGGGCCACCTTAAACACATCTTCTTGGACCACACCAACTATACTAAAATATGGCCATCGTGATTTTTCAAGAAACATAATCACCAAAAAATTACATGAATACATGATTATTTTTCCTAGATAAATCATATAATCTTAAAATATTAACCTTAAATAAAACCGTTTGATGTGATGAATAATTGATTTTTTGTGAGATTAATTTTTCCAACATTAGATGAATTTATAGTAACTCTATGACAAATAGCCATCATGATATGAAACAATTATAATATTTTGAGATATGTACTCTATATATTTCATTTATATTATTCCTCCATAGTGATTTTTATTATCTATTAAAAATGAGGTCCATTTTTTACATTAAAACAGTTTTCAGAAAAATAAGAAACCATTTTTATACCCCAAAAATACATAAACAAAAATAAAATATAAATAATATAAAAATTTAATTAGTTAAAATTTATATAAATATATAATACATATTTTAAATTTAATTAAATTTAAATCACAATAGTACATTCAAATTAAATTACTTATTGAAATTAGATGATAGTTGTAAAAAAATTGGTATTGTTCATTATCCATTGAAAAACATCATCATTTTATGAAAACACTCAAATTTTCACAATAATTTAATATTTATATTATTATTTCAAAAATTATTTTAAATTAATCACATACATTTTTTAAATTCTATATAACGTTTTAATATTATTTTCACAGAAAAGGAAATAAATATAATTTTTTTAAGGAAATATACTTTCATAAAATAAAATTTCATTACTAAAAGTTATTGATTATTTACTAATAATTTATCAATAAATTTATATTACTTATCAAATTTATATATAATAATAATAATAATAATAATAATAATAATAATAATAATAATAATTCAGTTAATACAATTCATACATTCCAATTTAATGGCTAGGTTATAATGGTCACATTTAAATAACAATTATTCATGGTTCATTTTAGCGTGATGTTCCATGTTGAATACACTATCAAAAATAATTCTGTTCATTTAAAATATTAGGGTGTCACATTTTACTCTATTTTAATAAAATCTATCCTCTCAATTTGAATATAAAATCTGTTAAAATGGTTTGTGTTTCAAAATACCATTTCCGAAACCCCATATCATAAAAAATGAAAATAAAACATTCCATTCATAAGATATAAAGGGATGTATGAAGGTCATAAGGAATACAACATATTACATTTCCAAATATGAGAACATTAGTGTAACGCGATGAAATATATTTGGAAAGAAGATCCATTTATGATGTAACATTATACACATTTTTTAATACAGAAGATACCATCTATTTATCAGAAATGAATATCATTTTTACATCATGATACTTTTAAAGATGATGGATCCTATTAAAATATAAACAAAGACCATATATAAATTTTTATTATTGAAAATTATAATTTCATCCCTTAGTCATTTAGTCTATGGTATCATCTTTTTTACAAATGAATAGTATTCATTATGAATTTTTCATGATAGAATAAATAAAATAAAATTATAATGGATCACATAATCCCCAAAAAGATTGGTAAATATTAATCCTGTAATAAGAAATTATCCTAAATGAAAATTGTTCTCATATGGTAAGTTAATTACAAAAATAAATAAACCCTCATATGATGAAACAATAAATAAAAAATCAAAATTTAATTTTAAAGTGATACTAATTAATTAAAAAAATTAACCCTACATCCCAAATAATCACAACATTATGGTATTTATAACAGAAAAGTTTATCTTAAAAAATTCAACTTACATTTAAAAAAATATACTGATATTCATATAAAATAAAATTAATCGTGTAATCACCAAATAAATTTTCAATACCATGTTAATATATAAAATAAAACATGTGTGTAACCACCCGAATTCAGAACCCCTCAACTGGTGCCCCATGCCCAGTTTGCCACATTACCTCAAGCACATTTCCCAAAATGCCAGAGGCTACCGACTAGCAGCGAGGGCCTTGGTAAGTTATTGGGGAAACTATGCCCTCATTTGGTAAGGTATACAAGGTACATGAAATAACAGTCAATAGCGGAAGCAGTAAACAACATACAACAACCGAAACTAAACAACAGAAGAAATTTATAATATAATAATGATGCAGCATGGTACATTTATCTATAGAAAGTAGCAAACAAAACAACGTGCTAAAATACAACTGAGAACAAAGCATTAAAAGTAAACAGCAACTCCAGCAGCATCGCAAGCCTAAGATCAGTTCTATGCTCTCCAGCTCCAACCAGCAATCATGTACCTGAAGTAGAAGGGTCACAATCCCTATCCACACCTGCAACCATATAACATGTTTGGTCTGAAAAAAAGGACCAAATAGGGTGTGAGACTAATCCCAGTAGGCAACCACCACAAGATCTGTTCCCTACTGTCAGTGAGCAATATAACAAAAGTAATGGAAAAAAATGCATTAGAGAAACAGAAGTACACTAAAGTAAACAATATTACAAATCTCCATTCACATTTATTTATTAATTTAATAAAATCATTTAATTATTAACCATGTAATCTAGAAAACAACTCTATATTAACAAGGCAAAGAAAGTAACACAATAGCTATCTCAGCAGACTACCTAAACAACAAGCAGTACAAAACCCAAGCTTGCTCTTTGGCTTGGTGAACTCATCACAACCAACAAAAAATTTTCATAGTGACTCTCTGGGTGGCTCAAAATGGCAGACCCCTCTAGTCAGGTAAACATAAAAGGCACAAACACTCTGGGAAACTCTCACCGTTAACTCCCCTATGGTCTTGCAACGATATCTATTGACTCTCTGGGGAAGCACTTATGTCTAATTCCCCCTATAGTCTCAATTTGTAACTAATGACACTCTAAGGAAGCACAATGTCTCATTATTGTAGGTCATGAAAATGATACTAATTTATAACTGACTCTCTAGGGAAGCCATTAATCGTCAATTCCCTCTTTAATCTACCACACCAGGTTCCCACAGCCCTCATTAGTGTAGTAGGGCATAATCAACTGTGATCAGCCCAAATTAAGCTCAGAAAAATACTTGGATAATAACTACAATTCATCAAAAGCATATAGACAGTAGGCAATACATGCAATCAACTATATCAAGGCAAGCAAGGAATGCAACAAGGTTTGTCTCATAGGAAACCTAAGCCAAACGGCGATAAACATCCAAAACAGGGGGAACACCCATGTGGTGATCCTCAAACATGCTACCAAGAAATTATCAATCATCTAATAACCTCAAGAATACATGAAATATAAGGTATATAACAATACAGGATGAAAACCCTAACCCGAGATACCCGATACATGGGTATCCGACACTTTTTCACTAAAAACTCAAAGACATTCAACGTAGGGATACAAACCACCTACCTCGATCCTAGAAGATCGATATACTTGAACCTCGTCCCGTGAATCAGACTAGAATGGAGAAGATCTGCAAAAATGCCTAAAACATTCAACCTCAGATAACTCTCACACGAGAATGAATCAGGAAACGTGGCCAAAGAAGAACCAATAACTCACCGCTACGATTCTATTACAACCGACAAAGTTTGATTTGGATAACTGGTGACAGATCAGTGTCACAGAGAAGATTCAGCCTCCTCGGAAGCTCTGGATGTAATTATGTGGAGAATAAGATGAAAATAGGTTTAAATCACGACCTCAGTCTAATTAATGAAAAAAAGAAAAGTACACGACATGTACTTCATGAGTACATGATTTATACTCACCCTTTTTGTACACCGTATTAAGCAACCTCCACATCACTGCTATACACCGTGTGTGGCCCAGAAACTGCCAAGACATGACCTCGCATGGGAGAAAAGTACAAGGTGTGTACTCATAAAGTACACAGCGTGTAATTAGAAAATTTCCAGATTTTATTCTTTTTCTCAAAAAAGAGCAGAAAAGGAAAACGTACCTGAAAAAGAAGGTCCGGGTTTTTAAAAACATTCCCCCTTTCCTAATTTCCCAAATAGGGAGGTGATAAAGAAACCTTGAATAGATATGGCCACTGTGATCGCATATCAGCCTCCCTCTCCCAAGTCTCATCTTGTATGCGACCGTGTTGCCATAGCACCCGTACCAGAGGAACATACCGTCCATAGAGTACCTTTTCACTATAATCATAAATCCTAACAGGATACTCCTAGAATGATGAATCCTGCTCCATCTCAACCTCCTCAGGTTGAAAAAGATGAGACAGTTCTGAGAAATAGCGTCAAAGCTGAGAAACATGGAAGACGTCGTGCATAACCTGGTACCTCAGAGGTAACTGAAACCTATAAGCAACCAGACCGACTCTTTCCAGGACTTCAAACGGCCTGAAATATCTTGGTGAAAGATTACCCTATCTTCTGATCCTCTGGTGTCCCAACCTTGGGGCAACACGTAGGAAAACCTGGATCTCCAACCTTAAACTCTAGAGGTCATCTCCGCTTATCAACATAAAATTTCTGCTGAGACTGTCCAGTAGCCATCCTTTTTCGAATCAACTCTACCTGCTCTGTGATCTCCTGAACAAGACGAGGTCCCAACATAGCTTCCTCTCCTACCTCCAGCCAACACAAGGGTGATCAGCACGAACTACCATAAAACTCCTCATAAGGTTCCATCTGAATAGTTTCTTGAAAACTATTATTATAGGCCAACTCCACTAGAGGTATATGTCCCTCCCAAGAACCTCCAAAATCAAGGACAGATGCCTGTAGCATGCCCTCTAGCACCTGAATCGTGCGCTCTGACTGGCCATCTGTCTGGGGATTATAAGATGTACTCAGAAGTAACTGTGTACCCAAAGCCCTCTATAGCTATTTCCAGAAATGCGATGTGAAGTGGGAGTCCCTATCTGAAATGATAATACTCGGAACCCCATGCAATCGTACAATCTCATGGATGTACAACCGTCCAATCTCCTTAACACCAAAGGTCTCCTTAATTGGTAAGAAGTGAGAAACCTTCATGATCCTATCAATGACAACCCAAACTGCGTCATTCCCTCCAGGCGATCTTGGTAACCCTGTCAAAAAGTCCATCATGACATCATTCCACTTCCACTCGAGAATGGGTAGCTACTGTAAAAGCCCTTCTGGTTGCTGGTTCTCCGTCTTCACCTGCTGGCAGGTGGAACATCTCATGAAAAAACCAGAAACATATCTCTTCACACTTGGCATCCAATACTGGTAGTGTAGGTCATTATACATTTTGGTGACACTAGGATGAACTACCCAGACTGAGGAATGAAAGTCTCGCATCAGCTCCTCGCATATATCTGCTGGCACCCATATGCATCTCAAGAAACACAATATATCATCCTTGACTATGGTCCATCTTGGAAGGGGGTCCTCTATTGACACGCTTTACCGTAGGACTAGGCCTTCAGAATATGATAACTGCCTCATTAGAACTCAGTTGAGAAGCATAGAGGTAACAGCTACAGAAGATAGGAAAGTCTGCCCCAGTCTACCATGCACCTCCAAATGCATCTCAGAGAATAGAGCCATAAGCTGCCACTCACTGTTGGCCTCTTGAACTGCCTGTATCTGAGTCCTCTTGCTCAGTGCATCAGACACTTCATTGCCTTTTCCAGGCATATAGGTAAGATTTTAAATGAAAGACTGCAGGTACTCAACCCACCTCTGCTATCTCAGATTCAAGTCATGTTGCGTGAAGATATACTTAAGGCTCTTGTGGTCATTATATACCAAGAATTGCTCTCCTAGAAGATAATTTCTCCAACAATGCAAAGAATAAACAACTAAAGCCAACTCCAGGTCGTGCGTAGGATAGTTCCTCTCATGTGGCCTTAACTGTCGAGATCCGTATGCAATAACACGATCCTCCTGCACAAGAAATGATTCAAGATCAATGCCAGATGCATCACAGAAAACTGTATAACTCTTACCCGACTCCGAAAAAACTAGAATCGGTGCTGAAGTGAATCTCCCTTTCATCTCCTGGAAGGATGAATCCTAGGATTCTGACCAAACATACTTCACCCCTTTCTTAGTCAAGCCCGTCAATGGCACTGCTAGGTGTGAGAAGTCCTGTATAAACTGTTTGTAGTAACCAGCCAGCCCTAAGAAAATCCATACCTCGAAGAGGTTCTTCGGCTGCTCCCGGGTGACTACTGCTCTCACCTTCTCTGGTTCTACTGATACTTCGGTCTCTGAGATGACATGACCCAGGAAGTGAATCTCATCCATCCAAAAGTGGAACTTTGAGAGCTTAGCATATAACTGATGCTCCCTCAGTATACTCAAAATGATCTCAAGTTGAGTAGCTTGGTCGTGTCGAGTGTGAGAGTACACCAAGATGTCATCCAAAAAAACCACCATGAAGGAATCCAAGTAAGGATGGAAAACTCTGTTCATCAGCACCATGAAAACTGCCGGCGCATTCGTGAGACCGAACAACATAACCAAATACTCATACAGACCAATCCTACTCTAGAAGGCTGTAAGAGGTATATTAGATGGTATGACATGCAACTGATGGTAGCCGGATCTCAAGTTGATCATTGAGAACACTCTGGCTAGTAAAAGTTGATCAAAGAGATCATCTATCCGGGGCAATGGATATCAGTTATTAACCATCAACTAGTTCATATTCTTATAATCCACACAGATCCTAAGGGTTTCGTCTTCCTTCTTCGCAAACATGACAGGTGAACCCCAAGGAGAAGTAATGGGTCAAATGAGACCCCTTGTCTGCAACTCCTCTGACTGCTTCTTGATCTCCTACGACTCAAGTGTAGCCATCCTATAAGGAGGAATGGACACCGGTGCTGATTTTGGCACAAGATCAATAGATAATTATACCTCTTTCTCTGGAGGAAAACTTGAAAATTCTTCTAGAAAGACATAGGGAAAGCGATAAACCACTTGAGGAAAATTTACCTGAGAAGTCCTGTGGTCATCCAGATATAATCTAGAAATCTAGGCCGTAACACTGCCTAACCCATGATGCTCTAGTCCAGATCTGCTCTCTTGGACATCCCATTCACCCTTGTGAAGACAAGATCTTCCCTCTGGTGATGTGAAACTCACCCTGCGGCAATAGCAATTGACAAAGTCCTAGAAGGGAACTAACCAGTCCATCCTGAGAATGAAATCATAGCCTTCCATCACCAAAACATATAGACTCCATGAAAAATGGCACCGACCAACCTCAAGGGGCAGTCTAAGAACTAAGACATGATAGTAGTTCTAATTCCCAAGGGAGTGTCTAGCGTCATCATATCCTAAGAAGTATAAATAGTAATTCTATGGCTTTCCACAGTATGCACAGAATTAAATCTATGAGAAGCTCCTGTATCTAAAAGTGAATAGGATAAAACTGAGGCTACTAAAATCGTACCTTAAACTATAGAAAGTCCAGGATCTTGCTCCTAATGAATCTGCTCTATAGCAAAAGTTTGGCCTACACCGTGGCCCTGTGTAACAGCCTGATATCCCTGAGTTGACCCTCCATGAGCCTGACCACTGTATCCATGGACTCCACCCTAGACTGAATGACCTAAAGAACTCCAGCCCCCAGTCTGCTATGGAATTAGTAATCCTGCTCCTGAACGTGGAGTCGAAACTGATCCTCCTTCACTAGCCGATGGAATAAGAACCTTGCAAAAACACTGGATATGACACATCTTACCGCATGATCGGCACTTTACTGGGTCTCTCGGGCACTGAGGATTCTTATTCACATTTTTACCACACTGATATCACACCACTTGGTTGCTAGAAGGAAGGTCTCATCTACCATAAGGAATGCCTCGCTTCCTCAAGTCTCCTCATGTAGACTCTCGGTGGCGCTTCCTGCTGTCTGTCGGGAAAGAATCAGCCCTGGATTCTGAACCGCCCTGGTCCACAACTTCAATATCCATCAATATTTCACTCTGTAATAAGTTACTGGTTGACTATCAGAGTGATAAAAGTCAACTGAAAGACATTCACCTGTGACCTGATGTCCGGTCTAAGGCCTTCCTAAAACTTCCAAGCCAAAAACAGCTCGTCATTCCCCAGAATGGGAGTGAAATGCTATAACTCTATAAAGTGGGAGGAATAATTCATAACTGTGAGAGCACCCTGCTACAGGTTCATAAACTCTCTGGCTCTATAAGTCCTTAGCATCGCCGGGTATAAGTAGTCGTAGAACGTACGCTGAAAGTTATCCCAAGCCATAGCCTGTTGGTGCCCTATCTGTAAAACCACATCCCACAATCTCTTAGCGGAATCTTGCAGCATATAAGTCGCAAGCTTTACTCTCCTCTCTAGAGGTGTCTCCAGATGGTTGAAGATAGTCAACATGGATTCTATCCGTGACTTTGTAGCCTGAGGTCCTCCATCCCCTGTGAAAGTGGGCGGATGCTACTGCTGAAAAACCCGCATCAGCTCTGCCATAGATGGTGTAGGATGATGAGATCCCTAGAAGGTCTGCATGAATCTCATGAAACAATCTCTAAACTGAGCATTGGCACCAGTGTCTGGGATCACTGTAGGTACCATGTCCGGAATGATAGGAAGAACTACTGGTAGTCCCTGGTCTGCCGTATCAGGCGTACGGTCACTACCTAGTTCATGATGTGCAATGGGAGCACATCATGTAGCCATAGCTCTGAAAGGTCAAAAGCACACCTTCATTAAAGATGAAAAAAGATGAAACTTAAGAGAGAAAAACGGAACAGGAGAGAAAAACTTTAGAATTTAGGAGAACAAAACTACACGGTGTGTAGTACTACTACAAGACGTGTTTATTAAAAGATTACCTTGGGTGTGTACCTTGGACATACATGGATGTGTAAAACACCAGGCTACACAGCGTGTTCTTAAACTACATGGTGTGTACTAACCCTTTTCCTCCTTGCCCGTTCACTCCCACACGGCTGGGAACACGAACTGTCCCAGCAGGAACTACATGGCGTGCTTGTCCACTACATGACGTGTCCTTAAGATCTCTCAACTATCTGTGTCGTTAGTCACATGGACTTGCTGGTACATAGACCACTACTACACAACATGTCAATGGAGACACGACGTGTACTTGACATGCCTTACCTATCCCGTGTTGTTAGTTACACGGCCTGACACACAGTCGACACTACAAGGCATGTTCTATACGGACATGGCATGTATGTAGAAGGATAACACCAACCCATGATATTGGCTACAGGACCTACTACATGGTCAACTATACATGGTGTGTTCCTAAGGGACACAACGTGCACTTGAAGGAATACCCCGGCCCGTGTTGTTTGTGACACGGCTGGATACCTGTTCCAGACTACACGGCATGCAAAGCTTGTACACAACGTGTTCCTTTAGGAAACCGTAAAACCCCGTGTCTCTACAAAACACAGTCAGGGACACAGTTAAAAACTTCACGATGTGTATGCATAATGTACACACTGTGTATTCTGGGTTTTTCTAGACAATAGCCTCAGAACTTCACCGGAGCCCAGAAAACACTGAAAACAAGTGTAAGGGTGCAAAATTCTGATCTGTGGGGGCCCATACTCCCTGCGAATCAAAGCTTGGAATAATAACAATGGATATAACAAGTAAAAAGTATAACAACTCACAATACACAAAATTCTGATCCTCGAGGGCCCATAACACCTCTAAGACCAAAGTTTGGCACCCAAGATTAAGAAGCTCTAACCAAACGATACCCTATCAACATAGAAGGTATTATATCACTGCAGTTACCACAACAACATGCATAGTCTATCACAAATTATATCAAAACAACATGCAGTTTCTAATGAAATCTAGATGGAATGGAAAAATGCATGACATGTGATTTTTCTAACAAGTTCCTATATGATGCATGAGATGGAATACCCTCACCTCATCGAGTTGCAACAAAATATAACCATAATCATATAAATAGTAATAGCACAAAACAAGTGCACCACCCAATGGTGAAATCAAGTGAATTGTAACATTTTCAAAACTCAAAAATTGAAACATTAGAGGTAATCTGGATTTTTCCCTATACACGGGTTCTAGAATGTCGGAGCACAACTATTTACCATTTACCTATTCCTTCCTATCCCAGTCTAATGTCACTAAACAGTAAGTCAATAGAAAAGGAATGAAACTCCTATGATACCAGTTTATAATGACTCGAATCCGGAGCCCCTCAACTAGTGCCCCATGCTCATTTCGCTGCATGACCTCAAGCCCATTTACCCAAATGCCAGAGGATGCCGACTAGCAGTGAGGGCCTTGGTAAGTTATTAGGGAAAATATGCCCTCATTTAGTAAGGTATACAAGGTACATAAAATAATAGTCAATGGAAGAAGCAGTAAACAACATAAAACAACAGAATCTAAACAATAGAACCAATGTATAATATAATAATGATTTAGCATGGTACATGTATCTAAGGAAAGTAGAAAACACAACAACATGCTGAAATACAACTGAGAATAAACCACTAAAAGTAAACAGAAACTCCAGCAACATCGCAAGCCTAAGCTCGGTCCTATGCTCTACAGCTCCAACCAGCAATCATGTACCTAAAGTAGAAGGGCCACAATCCCTATCCACACCTACAACCATATATCCTATTTGGGCTGAAAAAAACAGGACCCGAACAGGGTGTGAGACTAATCCTAGTAGGCAACCACCACATGATCTGTGCCCTACTGTCAGTGAGCAATATAGAAAATGTAATGGAAATAAATGAAGCAGAGAAAAAAAAGTACATTAAAATAAACAATCCTAAAAATCTCCATTCACATTTATTTATTAATTTAATACAATCATTTAATTATTAACCAAGAAATCTAGCAAACAGCTCTATATTTCTAAGGAAATGCAAGTAACACAACAGGTATCTTAGCAGACTACATAAACAGCAAGTAGTACAAAACCAAAGCTTGTTCTTTGGCTTAGTGGACTCGTCACAACCAACCAACAATATTCACGGTGACTCTTTGGGTGTATCACACTGGAAGACCCCTCTAGTCAAGTAAACATACAAGGCACAAACACTCTGGGAAGCTCTCACCATCAATTCCCCTGCGGTATTGCAACGATAGCTATAGAATCTACGGTGAAGCACTTATATCTAATTCCCCCTATAGTATCGATAGGTAACTAAGGACACTCTAAGGAAGAACAAATTCCAATTACCGTAGGTCCTGAGAACGATACTAATTTATAACTGACTATCTAGGGAAGCCCTTAATCATCAATTCCCTCTTTAGACTACCACACCAGGTTCCCACAGCCCTGAGTAGTGTAGTTATGCGTAATCGACTGTTAGGAGGCCAAAGTAAGCTCAAAAAACTACTTGGATAATATCTACAATGCATCAAAAGCATATAGACAGTAGGAAATACATGCAATCAACTATATCAAGGAAAGCAAGCAATGAAACAAGGTCAGCCTCATAGGCAACCTAAGCCAAATGGCGATAAACAGCGAAAACAGGGGAAACACACATTGGGTGATCCTAAAACATGATAAAAAGAAATTATCAATTATCTAATAACCTCTATCATACATTCATTCTAAGGAATATAAAAATACTGGATCAAAACCCTATCCCGAGATACCCTATACATGGGTCTCTGTCACTTTTGCACCACAAACTCAAATACATTCAACATAGGGATACAAACCACGTACCTCGATCCTAGAAGATCGATATACTTGAACCTTGGCCCGTGATTCAGCCTAGAATGGAGAATATCTGCAAAAAAATCTAAAATGTTCAACCTCAGATAACTCTCAAAAGGGAAGGAATCAGGAAACGTGGCCAAAGAAGAACCAAGAACTCACCGTTGCGATTCTATTGCAACCGATGACGTTCGATTCGGATAACCGGTGACGGATCGGTGGATTGGAAAATATTCGGCCTCCTCGGACACTCTGGACGTAATTAAGTGGAGAAGAAGATGAAAATAGGTTTAAGGCGCGACCCTGGTCCGATTAATGAAAAAAAAAGAAAAGTACACGGTGTGTACTTTATTAGTACATGGTGTATACTCTCCCTTTCTATACACCGCATTAAGCGGCCTCCACATCACCGCTACACACTGTGTGTGTGGCCTAGACACGGCCAGCACACGGCCTCACGTGGGAGAAAAGTACACAGCATGTACTCATAAATTACATGACATGTACTTAGAAAATTTCCAGATTTTCTTCTTTTTTTAAAAATGACCAGAAAAGGAAAATGTACCTGAAAAAGAAGGTCTGGGTTCTTACAAACATCCCCCCTTAAAGTTATTTGTCCCTGAATTTACCTAATAGGGAGGCGATGAGGAAATCTCGAATAGCTCTGGCCACTATGAACGCATATCGGCCTCCCTCTCCCATGTCTCGTCCTGTACGCGGCCGTGCTGCCATAGCACTTGTACAAGAGGAACAGACCAGCCACATAGTACCTTTGCACAATGATCAAAAATCCTGATAGGATGCTCCTCGAATGATGCATCCTGCTCTAGCTCAACCTCCTCAGGTTGAAAAACATGAGACAAGTCTGAGAAATAATGTCAAAGTTGAGAAACATGGAAGACGTCGTACATAGCCTGATACCTCTGAGGTAACTGCAACCTATAAGATACCAGCACGACTCTCTCCAGGACCTCAAAGAGCCTGACGTATCTTGGTGAAAGCGTACCCTGTCTCCTGATCCTCTTATGTCCAAACCTCAGGGTAACACATAGGAAAACCTGATCCCCGACCTTAAACTCCAGAGGACGTGTTCACTGATCAGCATAATATTTCTGTCGAGACTGTGCAGTAACCATACTTTTTGGAATCAACTCCACCTGCTCTGTGATCTTCTGAACAAGATGAGGTCCCAACATAGCTGCCTCTCCTGCCTCTAGCAAACACAAGGGTGATCGGCATGGCCTACCATACAAAGCCTCATAATGTGCCATCTAAATAGTTTCTTGAAAACTATTATTATAGGAAAAATCCACAAGTGGTATATGTCTCTCCCAAGAACCTCCAAAATCAAGGAAACATGCTCGTAGCATGTCCTCTAGCACCTGAATCATGAAATCTGACTGGACATCTATCTGGGGATGGTAAGATGTACTCAGAAGTAACTGTGTACCCAAAGCCCTTTCTAGAAATGAAATGTGAAGCGGGCACCCCTATCTGAAATGATAGTACTCAGAACCCCATACAAGCGTTCAATCTCACAGATGTACAACCGTCCAAGATCATCAACACCAAAGGTCTCCTTAATCGGTATGAAGTGAGAAACCTTCGTGAGCCTGTCAATGACAACACATACTGCGTCATTCCCTCAAGGCGATCTCAGTAACCCTATCATAAAGTACATCGTGATATCATTCCACTTCCACTCGGGAATAGGTAGCTGCTGTAAAAGCTCTTCTAGTCGCTGGTGCTCCGCCTTCACCTGCTGATAGGTGGAACATCTCATGAAAAAACTAGAAACATCTCTCTTCATACCTGGACACCAATACTGGTGGTGTAGATCACGATACATCTTGGTGACGCCAGGATAAACTGCCCAGACTGAGGAATGAAAGTCTCGCTTCAGCTCCTTGCGTATATCCGCTGGAACCCATACGCATTCCTGGAAATTCAAGATCTCATCCTCGCCTATGGTCCATCCGGGAAGGGGGTCCTCTCCTGACACGCTTTCCCGTAGGAATAGGCCTTCAAAATCTGATAAATGACTTATTTGAACTCGGTCGAGAAGCATAGAGGTAACAACTACAGAAGATATGAAAGTTTGCCCCTGTCTATCGTGCACCTCCATATTCATCTCAAAGAACAGAGCCATAAGATGCCACTCACTACTGGCCTATTGAACTACCTGTATCTATGTACTCCTGCTCAATGCATCAGCCACTGCATTACCTTTTCCAGGTGTATAGGCAAGCTCGAAAACAAAATACTGCAGGTACTCAACCCATCTCCACTATCTCAGATTCAAGTCATGTTGTGTGAAGATATACTTGAGGCTCTTGTGGTCAATATGTACCATAAATTTCTCTCCGAGAAGATAATGTCTCCAACAACACAATGTATGAACAACTGCATCCAACTCCAGGCTGGGCGTAGAGTAGTTTTTCTCATGTAGCCTCAACTACTACGATCTGTACACAACAACACGATCCTCCTACATAAGCACTGCTCCAAGCCCAATGCCAGATGCATCACAAAAAACTGTATAACTCTTGCCTGGATCCAATAAAACTAGAATCAGTGTTGAAGTCAATATCACTTTCAGCTCCTAGAAGGCTGAATCACAAGCTTCTGACCAAACATACTTCACCCCTTTCTTAGTCAAGCCCGTCAACAGTGCTGCTAGGCATGATAAGTCCTGTATAAACCCTCTGTAGTAACCAGCCAACCCTAAGAAACTCCGTACCTCGAAGACGTTCTTCGGATGCTCCCAGGTGACTACTGCTCTCACCTTCTCTGGGTCTACTGATACTCTTGCCTCTAAGATGACATGTCCCAGGAAGTGAATCTCATCCATCCAAAAGTGGCACTTCATGATGTTAGAATATAACTGATGCTCCCTTAGTGTACTCAAAACGATCTCAATATGGGTATCATAGTCGTGTCAAGTGTGATAGTACACACAGATGTCATCCACAAAAACCACCATGAAGGAATCCAGGTAAGGATGGAAAACTCTGTTCATCAGTTCCATGAAAACTGCTGGTGCGTTCGTGAGACAGAACGACATAACCAAATACTCATACAGACCATATCTGCTCCAGAAGGCAGTAATAGGTATATCAGATGGTCTGACATACAACTGATGGTATCTGAATCTCAAGTTGATCTTCAAGAACACTCTGGATCCTCAAAGATGATCAAAGAGATCATCTATCCATGGAAATGGATATCGGTTCTAAACCATCAACTAGTTCAGCTTCCGATAATCCACATAGAGCCTAAGGGTTTCGTCTGCCTTCTTTGCAAACAGGACAGGTAAACCCCAAGGAGAAGTACTGGGTCAGATGAAACCCCTTGTTTAAAACTCCTACAACTACTTCTTGAGATCCTTCAACTCAGGCGTATCTATCCTATAAGGAGGAATGGACACCGGTGCCGCTCTTGGCAAAATCTCAATAGAGAAGTATACCTCTCGCTCCAGATGAAAACTTAGAAAGTCTTCTGGAAAGACATCTGGAAAGCGATCAAACACTGGAGGAAAATTTACCTGAGAAGTCCCGTGGTCATCCAGATATAAGCTAGCAATCTGGGTTGTAACACCACCCAACCCATGATGCTCCAGTCCAGCTCTACTCACTAGTACATCCCATTCTCCCTTGTGAATTAAAGATCCTCCCTATGGTGAAGTGAAACTCACCCTGCGGTGATAGAAATCGACAAAGGCATGGAAGGGAACTAACCAGTCCATCCCAAGAATGACATCATAGCCTGACATCTCTAAAACATAGAGACTCCACAAAAAATGACACCCACCAACCTCAAGGGGGTAGTCTAAGCACCGAATCACGCTAGTAGTTCTAATTCCCATGGAAGTGTCTAGCGTCATTATATCCTCAGAAGTATAAACTGTAAGTCTATGGATTTCCACAGTATGCACAGAATTAAAGCTATGAGAAGCTCATGTATGGAAAAGTGCAGAGGATAAAATTGAGTATACTAAAATCATACCTCAAACTGTAGAAGGTCCAGAATCCTTTTCCTGATGAATCTACTCTACAACAAAAGTCTGGCCTGGACCCCAACCCTATGCAGTAGCCTGAGATCCCTAAGCTGACACTCCTTGAGCCTGACCACTGCGTCCATGGCCTCTACCCTGGCCTGAATGACCTGAAGAACTCCAACCCCCAGTCTACTGTGGAACTGGTAATCCTGCTCCTGTATGTGGAGTCGAAACTGATCCTCCTTCACTAGCCGCTGGACGAAGAACCTTGCAGAAACGCTACAGATGACCCATATTACCGCATGATCGGCACTCCACTGGGTCTCTCGGAAACTGAGGCTTCTTATGCCCATTTTTACCACACTGATAGCACAACACTTGGTTTCCAGAAGTAAGGTCTCGTCTACCAGAAGGAATGCCTCACTTCCTCGAGTCTCCTCGTGTAGACTCTCAGTGGTGCTTCCTGTTGTCTGTATGGAATGAATCAGCCCTGGATGATGAACTGTCCTGGTCCACAGCTCTAGTCTCCCTCAAGATTCTCTCTGTAATAAGTTCTTTGTTTAATATCAGAGAGATATAAGTCAACTGAAAGACATTCACCTATAACCTGATGTCTGGTCTGAGGCCTTCCTCAAACTTCCTCACCAAAAACAACCCCTCATTCCCCAAAATGGGAGTGAAAAGCTATAACTCTGTAAAGCTGGAGGAATATTCCATAACTGTGAGAGCACCTTGCTATAGGTTTGTAAGAACCCGGTTTTGCTACTAAAGACTTTGGAATATTATTGATGATAGTCCAGAGCAGCGCCTTCAGACGGCGTGCGATTCCGAGCCCCGGAGTGGCCGAAATTAAATTTTCAGTGCGTTCACACTGGAAACGCCAAATAAATGGGATAAATACTAAACGGAGTTCCGGATCAGAGATCCGAGTGTAATGATGGGTCCGAAATGGGATTTTTACCCTAGGAACGACATAAAACATGTCGGCGCGGGATGTTTGGACCCATCGCCCTCTCCCGGAACGTTAAACGGATAAATAAATTAATTAATTTATTCATTTAATGGTTAAACTCAAGTATCTCTTAAACAGTGGCTCAGACTGGAAAACCGAGGGCACTGTTGAGTTCGGAGCATGTCATTTACCCTAGTAGGGGTATAAGTTTCGTGGGCGCGGGCCGTTTGTGAAAAATGGCCCCAGGGGTGTTTTCATAATTTAGCGGCTTCGAACGTTAAATTTTATAACTTTTTAATGGGGTCATGGATTAAAATTCTGAGACCACCGTTGCGCTCGAGAGGTGGTGTTTACCCTAGGGGAGGCTTAACCTCGACCCTGCTGTGGGTTCGGGTTCGGGACGACGGGCGGGTGGTTAAGCGTTTTCTATTTAAACGCTTAACACACCCACCTCCCTCTTCTCCTTCCCCATCCCCCTGGAAGCCCCTCCTCTCCCTCTCCTCCTCCACCTTCGGCGAGACGGTCTGTCGAGGTGACTCCGGCATGGTGCCGTGATTCCAGCGGATCGTCGCGAAGCTTCGGGCAAAGCCCCACGAGGTAGGATGTTGCGTTTGCATTTTCTATTCCCGTACCTACTTTGAGCTCATTTTTCACTGTCGATTCCTTGTTAAAATTTCGATCAAAGCCCATGAATGCGTAGTTAATTTTCTGTTCTTCCTGTCGCCTCTTTCAGATCGAAAATCTGAGTTCGGACATGGTCGCAAACACCCGCCGAAGTTTGCCGGTTTTGGGATTTTGCGGCGGCAACGAGGTGGTCCGGGGAGCTCCAAGGCGGCGGCGGTAGCAGGTCGGGGGGGGGGGGGGGGAGGGGGTCCGCGGGTGTCTGGTGGAGGCGTTGGGCGCGGCAGCGGGGTTTCCGCGGGCGTCGGTGCGGGTGTCCGGTGGAGGCGCTGGGCGCGGCAGCGGGGCGCTCGGGCGTCGGCGGGGGTGTCTGGCGGAGCGCCCGGTGAGGCGGCGGTCGCAAGGGTGTGGCGACCGCGGGGTCGCAGCGCGCGACCCTTGTGCGGTGACAAAGACCCGCACTGCATGGGTGTTCACGCGGCGTCCGAGACCTGCCCTCGGGGCCGGTCTGCGTGCGGACCGCGTGTCCGCGGCCGGCACGCGCGGCCAGCCGCGGGCCGATCCAGGCCGGTCCAGCCCCAGGGGCCTTGCCCCCTCTGTGTTCGAACACCCGTAATTTCCGCTACGTGTGTTCGTTTTGAGCGCCGTCTATGGAAGTGGATCTTTATTGAGGAGACGGTATTTTTTAGATGGTTTCAGGAATTTTCAATTCCCGAAACGAGGGGCCTCGGTGGCGCGACACGTACATCGAGGGGTTAGTTGTTTCTTCGACGGATCTTGTTTTGGACGGCGCGGACGCGTCCAACATCCGTTTTGAGGGCCATTAGTGGCATTGGAACCCTGGCGTCGAGGCGGAGGTTTCCCGAGTGGTTTCAGGCGTTGAGGCCGAAGTTGAGGCTCGGGCCCCATGGCCCGTCTTTTGAGCTGCGTGCAGCTTTTAGAGACTTTTTCCTCGGACGTCCGTTCGGGGCGTGCGAGAAATCGATGTTGGGTGTTTTTCAGAGGGCATCGCATTGGCGCAGTCTGCCCGCTGTAATTCCGCACGATGGTGCGGGCCCCGCGAGGGCCGTTTCGGGAGTTGACGGTGATTTCCAGCTTTATCACCGGGTGACCGTTTGGGACTAGTGAATAGTCCATTTCGTGTACTTTTTCGAGGGGATCGCAACCGTGCAATTCGTTCGTTGAGTTTTGGGACCGAGATGCAGGTCCCACGTGGCACTGCTCGAGTGCGGTGCATCGGGATGCCCCTTTTTCTCCGGATATCTGTGGCACTCAAGAGAGTAGTGCTTTTGATGTGTATTCCCGAGGGGATCGCAATGGTGCGATGCGAACGACTGTTTTCGGGGCCGAGGCTCGGGATCACGGGACACCGTTCGGGCGTGAGGTGGTGTTGGTGACTTTTCCGTCGGATATCCATTCGAGGCGAGTAAGTAGTCGATCTCGCGTGTTTTTCCACGAGGATTAAAACTGTGGGATCCAGTTGGTTGTGCGGAGCCTCTTGCACGATCTTGTTAAATGTGGAAGCATGGAAGGTGCTCTAGTGGTGGTTCACCCTACCTTGTTTGTAGTGGACCCTTAGCCTGTGATCGCGCACTCTTGGAAGAGTGATATAATTGGTCCACGAGATGTGGTTGGCCTTGCCTGGGCCTTTGAGGTGGAGTTGTTGCGTCACACCTTCGCATTGATGCTGGGTGCCGTGTGCATGATACCCTTTGGGCTGGAATGAGGTATACTCCGGGAGTATACGGGAGCGCTTGGAGGTACGTGTGGTTGTTTGTACCTGAGGATGTTTGTGCGCTCAGTTGGGGTTGACTTGGGGCCACACGTCGTGTGGGCCCCATGTGCGTGCCGTGATCTCCTTTATGTACTTTGACCTCTCGCGACGTAGAGGGTCCCTCTGCGCTTGATTGTTTGACCAGCATGGTGGAGTTTTCCCCTGGCTCTGTGGTTGTTTGTTTGACCAGCAGGGTAGAGTTTCCCCTAGCCTGGTACTCTTTTGTTTGACCAGCAGGGTTGAGTGCTCTCCCCATGGTCTTGTTAACAATGGTTTGGCTGACAGAGATGGTTTGGTTCCTCTGCTTCTTCAGCTATGAGGGGTTTTAGTATCATGCCCTTTTCACCGGACTGCGACATCGTCTGCGACTACGGGTGTTCATACAACGTGGGAGTTTTCCCCACATTCTGGGATGAGATGTCTCAGTCCGCTTCGACAGTGACTCAGCGGATTGGAGCGTGATCGCCTTGTGAGGCCTGGGGAGTTTCTCCTGTTTCTCCATGTTCCCTGGTAGAGCTTGTGGTTTTGGTGTGACCAACACTTTACGCGGGCACCGATCCTCTACCCAAGAGGTTGTTTCCAGTAGGGCTGAGGTTGTTTCCAATAGGGATGAGGTTGTTTCAAGTAGGGCTAAGGCTGTTCCAGTAGGGATGAGGTTGGTTCCAGCAGGGCTGAGGTTGTTCCAACAGGGCTGAGGTTGTTTCTAGCAGGGCTGAGGTTGTTTCGAGCAGGGCTCGTCAGTGGGTTACCATCTAGTAGGGATGGCCAGTACAGCAGTGTTCACCGAGCAGTTCCATCCCGCAGGTATGGCCAGAGTAGTGCCGGGCTTACCTCCAGCTGGGCTGGGCAGTGGTCCTCGATGCCAGGCTTACCTCCAGCTGGGCTGGGCAGTGGTCCCCGATGCCGGGCTTACCTCCAGCTAGGCTGGGCAGTGGTCCCCGATGTCGGGCTTACCTTCAGCTGGGCTGGGCAGTGGTCCCCGATGCCGAGCTTACCTCCAGCTGGGTTGGGCAGTGGTCTCCGATGCCAGGCTTACCTCCAGCTGGGCGGGGCAGTGGTCCCCAATGCCGGGTTACCTCCAGCTGGGCTGGGCAGTGGTCTCGTCGCAGACTTTAGTCGGGTCGCCCTCTAGTGTATTACCCTGTTACGGGACTGGGCAGTGTGGCACCCGTCAAATTTCTAGGTTTCCCTGTAGAGGGAACCCGTTGACTTCCGGGATCCTCCAGCGAGGCTGGGCAGGGGGTCGCCTGTCGACTTTGAGCAGACCTCTCGACTGCGGGGCAATGACGTGGTGTGGTTTGACATTGCCCTAGAACTCTCAAGTACGAAGAGCGCTTTCCCCCTCCGAGACGCGTCCTTGTGACGCGACCTAAAACCGTGTGGGTGAGTCAGTACCGCCCAAAGCGGATAGTGTCGAGTTGTGGTGATTGAGCCCCTTGGATTGCGGTTCAGTGCATATGTACGGGATGCTGGGCATCGATGGTGATACCTCTGGGACTGTTGGTGAATCATTTTCTTGGGATGAGCTATGGGACAGAGATCCCCTTACGACGTTTTTCAGGCTTCTTGTTGAGCATATAGACTTGTATATACCTTGTTCTAGTACCCAATTCTTGGGTTTGGTTGCTCTCCTTCCAGGAGAGGCGAAGACGCACGGTGTATGCCACGTGCTTTCCGTGTCTAGCTTCTCGTGGTTGGATGAGTCTACTCTCCTACTATAGGTAGCGAATACTCGACGGGAAGTTCGTCTTCTCCCCATTTCTAGCTCCTTGTTCTTGGACAATCCTACCTTCTTTCCTCTAGTTGGGTTGAGCTGGAATCTTTACTGTACTCCTTACTTCACTTTCAGTTATACTCCTCTACTTTTCTGTTCGCTCTACTGCTCACCCTTCGGTTCCTCCTTTGTTGCTCCCTCGAGCCTTCGGGGTATCCTACTAAGTATTTTTATACTCAGCCCTGCTTGGGCTTTGCCCACACATGGTGTGCCCTTGCAGACGACGGATAGGTGGAGTGTGACTTCAGTGGAGCGTAGGAGCTTGGGAGCTTGGACCACGTGCGGTGGTCATAGCCAGGTTCTAGGTGGGAGACTCGTCAGATGTTTCTTTTATTTACCTGTTGCTGGGTTGTGGCACTTTTTGGTTGGGCGCATGTTTTTTCCCTTTTCTTTTCAGCTAGTACCTTGTACTGTTTAATGGTCGATGCACATTTGTGGTATTTATATAGCACTTTAGCCTTTTCTTTACTTGTCTTTTCTTTTACTATGCACTTTTTCATTGGGTGTGCTACGTGTGTGTGTTAACAGGTACTTAGGCAAAGGCCTCCCCGAGTTATTGTGCCTTCGGAGCTGGTCGCCAGCCCCTGGCCTATGGAGGTGGGCTTGGGGTAGTTGCGGCTCGATCCCGGGTAGGGTCGGGTCGTGACAAAGTGGTATCAGAGGTGGTTCGTTCCTTGGGACTTTGTTCAGACATCCCTAAAATAAAATGAATTGGTTGGGATTTAGGGAAACAATGTTAATGTGTCTCGAGAGCGTCTTTCAGGGCTGGGAGTCCAGTGGTGGTGCGGTGACCGACGTATCCATTCACCAGGACCTTGATGACCAGCATGTCGACTCGTCATGCTGAGACACTTGTTGTAGGGAAAATTGGTTTGTTCATCACATAGGACCGAGTCTTTGACTGTCCTTCTTGAGTCAGCTCCCCATTGTGGTTATTGGTATATACATATACGTTCATCTGACCGTGGCACTCCTTGATAATATTTAGGATGTCTCCGTGAGGACATCCAGCCAAGACACCAGATTTGGTTCGTGACGATGGCCCTGTGAGCTATGAGGCCATAGTCCAGGACCCATCACGCAAGCCCCCTTTTTCCGGGTGGGCTGGTAGCAGCAACCCCACCTATTGAGTAGCAGGCAGTTTCAGTAGAGCAGGCTGAGCTTGAGCGCAGGTTGAGCGCGATCCGTGAGTTCCAGTGGCAGAGACCGCTGAGGTTCAGTGGTGAGCCAGACCCTCAGGCAGCAGAGGTTTGGCTCAAGTCAGTGGTTCGCCTGTTCAGGATTGTGCAGACATCGACAGATCGGTGAGTGGATTTGGAAGCCACCCTTTTTCGTGGAGCAGCTCGGCGTTTGTGGAGTCTGGTGACTCAGCTTCTTGACGAGTCGTCTCTTTCATGGGGCGACTTTCAGATGTTGTTTCATGAGGATTTTTTTCCCTCCTGCTTGCACTCCATTTGGATTCAAGAGCTCCTGCAGTTTCAGCAGGAAGGGATGACGGTGGCCGAGTACGCGGCTAGTTTTGCAGACCGTGCATGCTTGTACCCGGACTTAGTCCATGACGACAACCTCCGAGCGCGGATGTTTTAGCAGGGTCTCCGTCGAGAGATTCATGCTGTCATAGTACCCTTGGGCATTTCCACATATGCTGGGGTTCTAGAGAAAGCGCTGGTGATAGAGGGCTTCCTATCACGTTCTGGAGTTGGTGGTGGTAGCAGACACGTTGGAGCCGAGACGTCTGCCGCAGCTAGTGGGCGTCGGCAAGCAGGACCTCGACGCAGGTGGCTTTCTGACAACCGGACTCAGGGGAGTGGTCATACACCACAGTGGTGCCGGAGGGAACCAGTGCAGCCAAGAGAGAGTCGTTGCTATGCTTGTGACGGGTAAGGTCACTTGGCACGAGACTTCCCGACCCGAGTTACTGAGAGCTTCGGGCAGGCAGATGGTGCACCACCACGACAGAGGCAACGTTGTGATCAGAGTAGTACCCAGAGAGGTGGTGCTAGCAGAGGATCGGGGGGATCTGGTAGTGGGGGAAGACATTACATGGTCTTCCCATCACCACTAGGTGGTCTACATCAGGCTCTGGGAGCTGACAGATGGGATCGAGGACAGCCGCGAGCTTTGGATGTCTATTATCTTGCAGAGCATGAGGTGATAAGAGGTATGCTCTACAGCTCTTCTACCTTTTTGCAGTAGTATTGTTTGACTCTGTGTGTGAACTTCTTTCCACCCTGCTCCTTGTTTGATGTGTTACCATGGTGACGCGGGGCGTCGGGTGTAACCCTGCGTTGGTAAGGTAAAATGCGTGAGACCTTTTCCTTTAGTCGATGGTGTTGGCTCCTTCGCCTGTTGAGCATGTAAGAGAGCATCGACTGTGGATCCTTGTGTGACCAGATATCCTTGGGTGTTCCACCATATGGATATTCTGAAGGAGGGAATCACCAGGACTTGTTTCAGGTGTGGGCAGTGATTCCAGTCGCGGCGTCTGACGTAGAGGTTTGATCGGGGAGGTGAGCTACCACCGAGGGCCTTCGGGCCATTTGAGACCATGTAAAGGGATGACGAGGTACCCTACCACCTTGCCCTATACCCAAAGTCTAGAGTGGGTGCATGACATCGACAAGGGCTGACCTTGCGTGAACGGATCAATACTTTGGTCTGTGTGCGGTGACGCAGAGCTGTGCGTGGGTTCTTCTGGGTATGGGAAAGCCAGGTGTGGGCTTAGTACCCTTTTTTTCTCCCCAGTTTTTCTTTTTGGGGATGAAAATCTTGAAGGAGGGAATGATGTAAGAACCCAGTTTTTCTATGAAAGACTTTGGAATATTCTTGATGATATTTCAGAGCAGCGCTGTAACATACCAGGTAAATAAAGAATAAAGAATTTTCATATTTATTAATATTTACGAAATAAATATTAATTTTAATTAAAAGGGATTTCTACGTTCGATAGCGTACTCGGTACGCAACGATGAGTTTCTTTGAAAACTTACGTTGCACACAAGTAATAAAATAAAATTATTTTAAATGTTAGTTAATGAGTAGATGTTGTACTGGCGGGAATGGATAGAAATAACTAAAATATGATTATATATGTTTTTAAATGTTTTTACATTTACCCAATAAAAGATAAAGGCTTAAAATACGGAAAGAGTTCAATTTTAGGCATTTGTACCCTAATTTTCACGAAAGGTCCACTTATCACCTTTTGACGGAGAACCGTCATTAAATATAGTTTTGATCAATCTTATAAATTCTATTGGACCAAATATAACTCTTCTTTAGAATCGGGACATCAAAATTTACTTTGTGTAAATTTTTGGTACCTTTCCGATAAAGTTCATTTTTTTATGAATAGTGTAAAATGTTGTATTTTAATTCAAAACCTCTTTTTAATCTAATTTATTTATATGATTAGATTATCTTTTGAATTGGTTTTAATGTGAAATTAGAAAATATTTTTACCATTGAATCCAATAGTGGTTGTTGGAATTAATTTCACTTTGAAATCGGACTTAAACTAGTGTCAATCTTTTGATACTTATTGTTTCATAAAAACACGCTATTTGCTCTGACAGCGGGAATTAATTATTAAATTAATTAATGTGACTTATATGTATTGAATTTTATAAAATAGACTTCATTTTTGAATTCGTAATATCAAATATAGATTAGGGTGAATTTTTGGTAATTTTCTGAAAAAATTCAATTTTTGATGAATAGTGAAACCACTAAGTGGTACTTATAAAGACTGATTTTCCGTTTAAATGAAATTTTGCCATCATTGTGTTTAGAATTTCAAAAATCCGACATACATGGTTGTCATTAAGAAGTAAAATGTGGTTCAATGGGATTATAATAATTTTTTGGTGAATAGTAACTTATTATGTTCTTAATCGCGATTAGAGGTAATTAGTGTAATTTAAGGTAAAAATGATATTATAAGAATGTGAAAACACCATGACACTTGTCCCAACCTCATTGGTTGTGTCATGGCCGACCAAGACAAGCCATGGACCAACTTGGGGACCCCATGGAGCCACTTTAGTTGGAAAATGACAATAATATATTTTTATTTAATGTTAAAATTAAATTGACACGAACTTGAGTTGTTTTACTAAAATAGTTTTTAAGTGGGGTTACATAAGTCCAAATTTTGATTATGAATAGTCATTGGAAATATAAAAAGATTTCCTACATCATAGTATTTTTTTATAATTTTTAGACACTATATTAATTAAATTATTTATGACATCATGATGATGCAGCGATAACCTCATTATTTAACGATTTAAATAAAATGGAAAGATAATGTAAAATATTTGAACTACACATGTCCAAAACCAATTGGATGATTGGATTTAGAACCCTTATCACCTTATCCACGAATTATATCAATGTGGGACCTTTTAAAACCGAAACACATTTTCAAATAAAGTAATATTTCTTTACTTTCCAAAAGTACCCCTCCTCTCTTCTTATAAAAGGCCCCCACCTCTACCTCATTTCACACACTCTTCAAGCCTTTGTCTCGGCCAAACCCTGCCCATTTACTCTCTACACATCCCTCTCCTCATCCTAGAGGATTCCCTTTGGGCAGAATCCTTTCAAAGGAAGCCTTTAGGCTCAAATCAAAAGGAGTTACACTTTTAAAGGTAATTCATTCTCTCATGTTCATTTGTTTTATTTTGCTTCTCCAACCCTCTAAACTCTTTTTATTTACTTATTTTGTAACAAAACCAGTATATTAAATATACTAGGATGTTGTTATAAGATTTATTTGAGCTACACTTTCACACAACTACATCAAATGGTTAAAGAACATACGGTTTCCGTGGATGGCGAAATTCTGCCTCCCGAAACGATGATTGTTCAATACTCATTTAACACCTTCAAGGGTGGCCATTATGATGTCACTATTTTTATATATGATATATAATATGTTTGTGTTTTCTTTAAGCTTCTGTATTTTTCATTTTTGGCATACCTTTATGGTTTCCATTATGGGTAAACACGATATCTTCATTTAAGGAAGTGTGGACTACCACCCCCTAAAAGTGATGTGATTCGTTAATGCCATATGTGGGACGTGTAAAGGATGGATTTAAAGTTATTATATATGATGTTATACTGGAATTATAATATACTTCTATATCATTATTATTTATTTACATTAAAGTATGAGATAGAAATGAAAGTAGCGTTCATGCGTACGTACGACTTACCGTCTCCATGAACGGTGCATTTCATTTCTTATCCCCAAATGTAATGTACTATTAAAATTACATGTATATAATGTATATATATAATTAAGGATATATCTAAATGATGAATATAATTTTGGAATTAAAATATACATACCTCTCATTTAGTTTTAATTCCATTAATATGACAAAGAAATGAAAGTAGCGTTCATGCGTACGTACGGCTTACCGTCTCCATGAACGGTGCATTTCATTTCTTACCTCTAAATGATTATGTGATATTATAAATACATGTATATTCTGGATATATATGATATATATGATATCCAAATCGGGAATTTCATTCTGGATATAAAGAACTTTTGACCACATGAACAACATGTAATTGTAAGAAGTCAACTTTCGACTTAAGAACCAAATATTGACAAAAAAAATTATTAACATAAATGGTTACATAATGTTTATAACATGGCAATAAGTGATATAAAAGGAATAATGAACTTTAAAAAGGTTCTTAATCAAGTATAAATTAACTCAAGTTTATTATTCAGGACGTTAAAGAACGATCGAGTCAAGTCGGACCCAAGGTAAGGGACATCGTCTCAATCTCCTTTCATTGAGGCATATTTCGTTTTATACACAACATTCTTTTATACGGTGTATAAACTCCATTGACTTTTACTTTTATACAAAAGGAATCTTTTTATACGAAGCGTTTTACTAAACGACAAAAAGGAATGTTTTTTAACGTACGCGGTGACAACGACCTTTTCCACCGCCGTGATTATTATTTGATCTTTGGCTTTCTCAACAAGCCGTAATGTTTTTGGAATAAAATAAATACCATATACTCTTTTATGTATTTTGGTATTGAAAATGGTTTTGAAAAAGGATTCTATTATGTCAATATATTTATGATATATTGTGATTGAAATGTGGAAATGTTATCATTCCTTTATATTGGTTTTATGTTTTATGATTTTATACTGGTACTTGGACATTTTAACGGGTGGTTACGTTATAAACCATATGACGGGTGGTGCCGTGAATACCAGGACGAGTGGTTACATTATAACCTCCAATGCATTGGGTATGGAAGTCGGCCGTATGGCTATTCTATTAAGTATGTATGGAAATTGGCCGTATGGCTATTCTATTAAGTGATATGTGTGGAAGTCGACCGTATGGTTATTCCAATTAAGTATGTTTATGTCCCAAGTTACCTTTATATATGTTATGTGTTCTTTATATGGGTTTTATGGTAATACATTGGTTACAAAAAGGTAAGTAATGACACTTTATTCAGTGAAGAGTTTTTACTACTTCATGAAGGTGAAGGTATTACTTTGATAGAGTATACATGGTTTACTTGATTTAGAAAAACTAACAGTTCTCATTCTTTGTGTATCCCTTACTGAGCTTTTTATGCTCACCCCAAGTTTTTTTGAAATGTTTTTCACAGGACTTAATGTGGAATAAGGTCAAGGATGGGATCAAGGGAATGTCATGCTATATAAAACATGGAACTAGACATGTTTCTTTCAAGAGTTTTTTATTATTATGGAAACTTAGTATAAGTGACTACTTTGTAATCTTTTGAGATGTAATAGTTATGTTCTAATTCTCTAAATCTCTAAACCTGAAAAGATCCTCAACGTGAATTATTCTTTTAATTCAATATTAAGTAAGGTTTAAGGCTGGGGCCTTATTGTTGGTATCAAAGGTCCGTTTAGACAACTTTAGGAGTTAGAAAAGTGTTAAATTATAATATGATTGAAATGATATAGCATTTACGGATTACCATGTTGCTTCGCCTAGGATATTTCTGTGTTCAGAATGGTTTTCCGCAGAGGAAACAAAGCAGCTATGTTGGGATGACATCAGGAGGAACATAACCTTCCAAATCAGCAACCTGAGATGATCGGAATCAGAACTGAACAGTTTGTTGCAGTGATGGCATAGTTGACTCAGGCTATAAATGGTGGTGGTATCCATGCACGAGATCAGCCAGATCAACCGCAGAGGAACATGTCAGTGGTGGAACATTTCATGAGGCAACATCCCCCATCATTCAGAGGATCATCTTACCCTGTGCAAGCTGAAGGGTGGATTAAAGCACTGGAGAAGATTTTTGATGTCATGGGGTGTTCAGAACATCAAAAGGTTAGTCCTGCTGTTTACAGTTTTGAAGGTGAAGCTGATCAGTGGTGGTCGATGGTGAAAAATATAAGGGATAGTCATGAGATTGAGGATCTTCACTGGGACGAATTCAAAGGTATGTTTCTTGAGAAATACTTTCCTAAGGTGGTTCGTCTTAGGATGGAAAAAAAGTTCCTAGAATTGAGGCAAGAGGATGATTCAGTGGCTGCTTATGAAGAAAAGTTCACTCGATTGGCAAGGTATGCTCCAAACTTCATACGAGATCTTGATAGTAAAATAAACCATTTTTACTCAGGGTTAAAGCCAAAGTATCGAAGGGATTTAGATTCTCGTGAGTTCAAAAGTTATGAAAAACTTGTTCGATGTGCGGAGAAGGTGGAAATGGAGTTTGCCGATGATCAGGTGTTCTATGACAAACAACAGAATAAGAGGTCTAGTTGGCAGGCAAAGGGGAAGAATTCATCAAAGAAGCAAGGAGGTAAGAAAACCAAATATCCATCCTGTGAGAAGTGTGGTAAAATGCATCCTGGAGAATGTTTATCCATGTCTGGTAATTGCTCTCGGTGTGGTAAGTCTGGTCATATTGCTCGTAATAGTAAGGAAGATGATCAAGAAGGAAATGAAAAGCCAACGGTAAGATGTTTTAAGTGTAATGAAATGGGTCATTATGCAAACGAGTGTAGAACGAAGAACTCAACTGGGGGAATGCAGCCAGACTACAAGCAGAAAGGGGTGGTGAAATCCTTTGCAACAACTTCAGCAGATGTTGGGCCATCGAATGAAGTGGTATCAGCTCTAGGGAGCTCAGTATTTTTCTAAGATTGACATGCGGTCGGGGTACCATCAGTTGAAAGTAAAAGAAGCAGACGTTCCGAAGACTGCGTTCCGTACTAGATATGGCCATTTTGAATTTGTAGTTATGCCTTTTGGGTTAAAAAATGCACCTGCTGTATTCATGGACCTTATGAATAAAATTTTCCATTAGTTCTTGGATAAGTTTGTGTTTGTGTTTTGAGGTTTGGGAAGAGGTTATGTGTGCCTTGTGATTCACAGTTGAAGAATGAGTTGTTATGTGAGGCTTATAGTTCCCCGTTTTCAGTTCATCCTGGCAGTACTAAGATGTACAGAGATCTGCGGGAGTATTACTGGTGGGATGGAATGAAAAGAGATATTGCTGATTTTACTGTGAAGTGTTTGACATGTCAACAGGTTAAAGCAGATGGGCAGTCAGAACGAACAATTCAGACATTGGAGGATATGCTACGAGCTTGTTCTATGGATTATCAGGGAAGTTGGGACCAACATATTTCTTGGTTGAATTTTCATATAATAACAGTTTTCATTCCAGTATACAGATGGAAACATTTCAGAAATTATATGGGAAGCGGTGTCGAACTCCAGCTTTCTGGGATGAAGTTGGTGAAAGGAAGTTGATGGGACGAGAATTGGTAGAAGAGATGGCAGAAAAAGTTCAGTTGACTCAGAAGCACATGAGAACAGCTCAGAGCAGGCAGAAGAGTTATGCGGATAACCGGAGGAAGGATCTATCTTTCGAGGTAGGTGATCATGCTTTTCTCAAGGTTTCTCCTTGGAAAAGTGTGATGAGATTTGGTAAGAAAGGAAAGTTGAGTCCATGGTTGGTTGGACCATATGAAATTCTGGAGAGAGTTGGATCAGTGGCATACCGGGTGGCTTTACCTCCGAGTTTATCTCAGGTACACAATTTTTTTTCATGTTTCAAGGTTGAGAAAGTATATGCCAGATCCATCTCATGTTTTGAGTCCAGAGGTAGTTCAGCTGGAAGAGAACCTATCTTATGAGGAACAACCGGTCCAGATTCTTGACCACAGGGAGCAGGTGTTATGGAATAAGGTGATTCATCAGGTAAAGGTTTTGTGGAAAAACCATGTGATTGAAGAGGCAACGTGGGAATCTGAAAATGCTGTGAGGGATAAATACCCCCACTTATTTTGATAAGTGAATAAAATTGCGAGGACGCAATTCCCAAAAGGGGGGAAGGATGTAACATCCCAGGTAAATAAAGAATAAATAATTTTCATATTTATTAATATTTATGAAATAAATATTAATTTTAATTAAAAGGGGTTTCTACGTTCGATAGCGTACTCGGCACGCAATGATGAGTTTCTTTGAAAACTTATGTTGCACACAAGTAATAAAATAATATTTTTTTAAATGTTAGTTAACGAGTAGCTGTTGTACTGGTGGGAATGGATAGAAATAAATAAAAAAAGATTATATATGTTTTTAAATGTTTTTACATTTACCCAATAAAAGATAAAGGCTTAAAATATGGAAAGAGTTCAATTTTAGGCATTTGTACCCTAATTTTCACGAAAGGTCCACTTATCACCTTTTGACGGAGAACCGTCATTAAATATAGTTTAGATCGATCTTATAAATTCTATTGGACCAAATATAACTCTTCTTTAGAATCGGGACATCAAAATTTACTTTGTGTAAATTTTTGGTACCTTTCGGATAAAGTTCATTTTTTTATGAATAGTGTAAAATGTTGTATTTTAATTCAAAACCTCTTTTTAATCTAATTTATTTATATGATTAGATTATCTTTTGAATTGGTTTTAAAGTTAAATTAGAAAATATTTTTACCATTGAATCCAATAGTGGTTGTTGGAATTAATTTCACTTTGAAATCAGACTTAAACTAGTGTCAATCTTTTGATACTTATTGTTTCATAAAAACACGCTATTTGCTCTAACAGCGGGAATTAATTATTAAATTAATTAATGTGACTTATATGTTTTGAATTTTATAAAATAGACTTCATTTTTGAATTCGTAATATCAAATATAGCTTAGGGTGAATTTTTGGTAATTTTCTGAAAAACTTCAATTTTTGATGAATAGTGAAACCACTAAGTGGTACTTATAAAGACTGATTTTCTGTTTAAATAAAATTTTGTCATCATTGTGTTTTGAATTTCAAAAATCCGACATACATGGTTGTCATTAGGAAGTAAAATGTGGTTCAATGAGATTATAATAATTTTTTGGTGAATAGTAACTTATTATGTTCTTAATCACGATTAGAGGTAATTAGTGTAATTTAAGGTAAAAATGATATTATAAGAATCTGAAAACACCATGACACTTGTCCCAACCTCATTGGTTGTGTCATGGCCGACCAAAACAAGCCATGGACCAACTTGGGGACCGCATGGAGCCACTTTAGTTGGAAAATGACAATAATATATTTTTATTTAATGTTAAAATTAAATTGACACAAACATGAGTTGTTTTAATAAAATAGTTTTTCAGTGGGGTTACATAAGTCCAAATATTGATTATGAATAGTCATTGGAAATATAAAAAGATTTCCTACATCATGGTATTTTTTTTATAATTTTTAGACACTATATAAATTAAATTATTTATGACATCATGATGATGCAGCGATAACCTCATTATTTAACGATTTAAATAAAATGGAAAGATAATGTAAAATATTTGAACTACACATGTCCAAAACCAATTGGATGATTGGATTTCGAACCCTTATCACCTTATACACGAATTATATCAATTTGGGACCTTTTAAAACCGAAACACATTTTCAAATAAAGTAATATTTCTTTACTTTCCAAAAGTGCCCCTCCTCTCCTCTTATAAAAGGCCCCCACCTCTACCTCATTTCACACACTCCTCAAGCCTTTGGCTCGGCCAAACCCTGCCCATTTACTCTCTCCACATCCCTCTCCTCATCCTAGAGGATTCCCTTTGTGAAGAATCATTTCAAAGGAAGTCTTTAGGCTCAAATCAAAAGGTGTTACACTTTTAAAGGTAATTCATTCTCTCATGTTCATTTGTTTTATTTTTCTTCTCCAACCCTATAAACTCTTTTTATTTACTTCTTTTGTAACAACACCAGTATCTTCAATATACAAGGATGTTGTTATAAGATTTATTTGATCTACACTCTCACAAAACTACATCAAAAGGTTAAATAACATACGGTTTCCGTGGATGGCGAAATTCTGCCTCCCGAAACGTTGATTGTTCAATACTCATTTAACACCTTCAAGGGTGGCCATTATGATGTCACTATTTTTATATATGATATATAATATGTTTATGTTTTCTTTAAGCTTCTGTATTTTTCATTTTCGGCATACCTTTATGGTTTCCATTATGGGTAAACACGATATCTTCATTTAAGGAAGTGCGGACTACCGCCCCCTAAAAGTGATGTGATTCGTTAATGCCATATGTGGGTCATGTAAAGGATGGATTTAAAGTTATTATATATGATGTTATACTGGAATTATAATATACTTCTATATCATTATTATTTATTTACATTAAAGTATGAGATAGAAATGAAAGTAGCGTTCATGCGTACGTACGGCTTACCGTCTCCATGAACGGTGCATTTCATTTCTTATCCCCAAATGTAATGTACTATTAAAATTACATGTATATAATGTATATATATAATTAATGATATATCTAAATTATGAATATAATTCTGGAATTAAAATATACATACCTCTCATTTAGTTTTAATTCCATTAATATGACAAAGAAATGAAAGTAGCGTTCATGCGTACGTACGGCTTACCGTCTCCATGAACGGTGCATTTCATTTCTTACCTCTAAATGATTATGTGATATTATAAATACATGTATATGCTGGATATATATGATATATATGATATCCAAATCGGGAATTTCATTCTGGATATAAAGAACTTTTGACCACATGAACAACATATAATTGTAAGAAGTCAACTTTCGACTTAAGAACCAAATATTGACAAAACAAACATTATTAACTTAAATGGTTACATAATGTTTATAACATGGAAATAAGTGATATAAAAGGAATAATGACCTTTAAAAAGGTTCTTAATCAAGTATAAATTAACTCAAGTTTATTATTCAGGACATTAAAGAACAATCGAGTCAAGTCGGACCCAAGGTAAGGGACTTCGTCTCAATCTACTTTCATTGGGGCATATTTCGTTTTATACACAACTTTCTTTCATACGGTGTATAAACTCCTTTGACTTTTACTTTTATACAAAAGGAATCTTTTTATACGAAGCGTTTTACTAAACGACAAAAAGGAATGTTTTTTTAACGTACGCGGTGACAACGACCTTTTCTGCCGCCGCGAGTATTATTTGATCTTTGGCTTTCTCAACAAGCCGTAATGTTTTTAGAATAAAATAAATACCATATACTCTTTTATGTATTTTGGTATTGAAAATGGTTTTGAAAAAGGATTCTATTATGTCAATATATTTATGATATATTGTGATTGAAATTTGGAAATATTATCATTCCTTTATATTGGTTTTATGTTTTATGATTTTATACTGGTACTTGGAAATTTTAACGGGTGGTTACGTTATAAACCATATGACGGGTGGTGCCGTGAATACCAGGACGGGTGGTTACGTTATAACCTCCAATGCATTGGGTATGGAAGTCGGCCGTATGGCTATTCCATTAAGTATGTATGGAAATTGGCCGTATGGCTATTCCATTAAGTGATATGTGTGGAAGTCGACCATATGGTTATTCCACTTAAGTATGTTAATGTCCCAAGTTACCTTTATATATGTTATGTGTTCTTTATATGGGTTTTATGGTAATACTTTGGTTACAAAAAGGTAAGTAATGATACTTTATTCAGTGAAGAGTTTTTACTACTTCATGAAGGTGAAGGTATTACTTTGATAGAGTATACATGGTTTACTTGATTTTGAAAAACTAACAGTTCTCATTCTTTGTGTATCCCTTACTAAGATTTTTATGCTCACCCCAAGTTTTTTTGAAATTTTTTTCACAGGACTTAATGTGGAATAAGGTCAAGGATGGGATCAAGGGAATGTCATGCTATATAAAACATGGAACTAGACATTTTTATTTCAAGAGTTTTTTTTATTATGGAAACTTAGTATAAGTGACTACTTTGTAATCTTTTGAGATGTAATAGTTATGTTCTAATTCTCTAAAACTCTAAAACTGAAAATATCCTCAACGTGAATTATTCTTTTAATTAAATATTAAGTAAGGTTTAAGGCTGGGGCCTTATAAGCGCCTTCAGACGGCATGCGATTCCGAGCCCCGGAGTGGCCGGAATTAAATATTCAGTGTGTTCACACTGGAAACGCCAAATAAATGGGATAACTCCTAAATAGAGTTCTAGATCAGAGATACGTGTGTACGGATGGGTCTGGAATGGGGTGTTCACCCTAGGAACGACATAAAACATGTCGGCGCGGGATGTTTGGACACCTCACCCGCTACAAGAACGTTAAACGGATAAATAAATTAATTAATTTATTCGTTTAATGGTTAAACTCGAGTATCTCTTAAACGGTGGCTCGGAACGGAAAACTGAGTGCACCGGTGAGTTCGGAGCGTGTCGTTTACCCTAGGAGGGGTATAAGTTTCGCGGGTGCGGGCCGTTTGTGAAAAATGGACCCAAGGACATTTTTGTAATTTAGCGGCTTCAGACGTTAAATTTTATAACTTTTGAACGGGGTCTTGGATTAAAACTCCGAGACCTCTATTGTGCTCGGTATGTGGTGTTTACCCTAGGGGAGGCTTAACCTTGACCCTGCTGAGGGTTCGGGTTCGGGCCGACGGGCGGGTGGTTAAGCGTTTTATATTTAAACGCATAACACACCCACCTCCCTCTTCTCCTTCCCCACCCCCCCGGCAGCCCCTCCTCTCCCTCTCCTCCTCCACCTCCGGCGATACGGTCTAGCAAGGCGACTCCGGCGAGGTGCGGTGATGCCGGCGGATCGTCGCGATGCTTCGGGCGAAGCCCCACAAGGTAGGATGTTGCGTTTGCATTTTCTATTCCTGTACCTACTTTGAGATCGTTTTTCACTGTCGATTACTTGACAAAACTTTGATCAAATCCCATGAATGTGTAGTAAGTTTTTTGTTCTTCCCGTCGCCTCTTTCGGATCAAAAATCCGAGTTCAGACATGGTCGCAAACACCCGCCGAAGTTTGCGGGTTTTGGGATTTTGAGGCGGCAGCGAGGTGGTCCGGGGAGCTCCGAGGTGGCGGCAACAGTAGGTCGGGGGGGTGTCCGCGGGTGTCCGGTGGAGGCGCTGGGCGTGGTAGAGGGGTGTCTGCGAGCATCGGCGCGGGTGTCCGGTGGAGGCGTTGGGTGCGGCAGCGGGGCGCTCGGGCGTCGGCGGGGGTGTCCGGCGGAGCGCCCAGCGAGGCGGCGGTCGCCAGGGAGCGGCGACCGCGGGGTCGCGGCGCGCGACCCCTGTGCAGCAACAAAGACCCACGCCGCGTGGGTCTTCACGCGGCTGCCGCGACCGGCCGGTCCAGGCCGGTCCAGCCCCAGGGGCCTTCCCCCTCGGTGTTCAGACACCGGTAATTTCCGCTACGGGTGTCCGTTTTGAGCGCCGTCTTTGGCAGTGGATCTGTATTGACGAGACAGTCTTTTTGAGATGGTATCAGGAATTTTTAATTCCCCAAACGAGGGGCCTCGGTGGCGCGACACCTATGTCGAGGGGTTAGTCGTTTCTTCGGAAGATCTTGTTTTGGACGGCGCGGACGCGTCCGACGTCCGTTTTGAGCGCCGTCAGTGGCATTGGAACCCTGGCGTCAAGGCGGAGGTTTCTCGGGTGGTTTCAAGCATTGAGGCCGAAGTTGAGGTGTGGGCCCCACGGCGCGTCTTTTGAGCTACGTGCAGCTTTTAGCGTCATTTTCCTCGGACTTCCGTTCGGGGCGTGCGAGCAGTCGATGTTGGGTGTTTTTCCGAGGGCATCGCGTTGGCACAGTCTACCCGCTGTAATTCCGCAAGATGGTGCGGGCCCCACGAGGGCCGTTTCGGGAGTTGACAGTGATTTCCAGCTTTATCACCGGGTGACCGTTTTGGACAAGTGAATAGTCCATTTCGTGTACTTTTTCGAGGGGATCGCAACTGTGCAATCCGTTCGTTGAGTTTCGAGACCAGGATATGGGTCCCACGTGGCACCGCTCGAGTGCGGTGCGCCGTGATGCACCTTTTTCTCCGGATATCTATGGCACTCAAGTGAGTAGTGCTTTTGAAGTGTTTTCCCAAGGGTATTGAAATGGTGCGATGCGACCGACTGTTTTTGGGGCCGAGGCTCGGGATCACGGGACGTCGTTCGGGCATGAGGCGGTGTTGGTGACTTTTCCGTCGGATATTCATTCGAGGCGAGTAAGTAGTCGATCTTGCATGTTTTTCCTCAATGATTACAACGGTGCGATCTGTTTGGTTGTGCGGAGCCTCTTGCGCGATCTTGTTAAATTTGGAAGCATGGAAGGTGCTCTAGTGGTGGTTCTCCCTACCTTGTTTTTAGCGGACCCTTGGCGTGTGATCACGCACTCTTGGGAGAGTGATATAATTTTTCCACGAGATGTGGTTGGCCATGACTGGGCCTTTGAGGTGGAGTTGTTATGTCATGCCTTCGCGTTGACGCTGGGTGCCGTGTGCAAGATAGCCTTTGGGCTGGAATGAGGTATACTCCGGGAGTATACGGAAGCGCTTGGAGGTACGTGTGGTTGTTTGTACCTGAGGATGTTTGTGCTCTTAGTTGGGGTTGACTTGGGGCCACATGTCGTGTGGGCCCCACATGCATGCCGTGACCTGCTTTACGTACTTTGACCTCTCACAACGTAGAGGGTCCCTCTGCGCTCGTTTGTTTGACCAGCAGGGTGTAGTTTTCCCCTGACTCTGTGGTTGTAGGTTTGACCAGCAGGGCGGAGTTTCCCCTGGCCTGGTGCTCTTTTGTTTGACTAGTAAGGTTGAGTGGTCTCCCCCTGGTCTTGTTCGCAATGGTTTGGCCAACAGAGATGGTTTGGTTCCTCTGATTCTTCAGCTGTGAGGGGTTTCAGTATCGTTCCCTTTTCACCAGACTGCGATACCGTCTGCGACTACGGTTGTTCGTACAGCGTGGGTGTTTTCCCCACTTTCTGGGATGAGATGTCTCAATATGCTTCGACAGTGACTCGGTGGATTGGAGCATGATCGCCTTGTGTGTCCTGGGGAGTATCTCCTATTGCTCTGTGTTCCCTGGTAGAGCTTGTGGTTTCAGTGTGACCAACACTTTACACGGGCACCGATCCTCTACCCAGGAGGTTGTTTCCAGCAGGGCTGAGGTTGTTTCTAGAAGGGATGAGGCTGTTTCTTGCAGGGATGAGGTTGTTTCCAGCAGGGTTGAGGTTGTTTCCAGTAGGGCTGAGGTTGTTTCCAGCAGGGCTGAGGTTGTTTCCATCAGGGCTGAGGTTGTTTCCAGCAGGGCTGAGGCTGTTCCAGCAGGGCTGAGGTTGGTTTCACCAGGGATGAGGTTGTTCCAGCAGGGCTGAGGTTGTTTCCAGTAGGGTTGAGGTTGCATCGAGCAGGGCTCGTCAGTGGGTTACTATCCAGCTGGGATGGCCAGTACAGCGGTGTTCACCGAGCAGTGCCATCCAGTAGGGATGGCCAGAGCAGTGTCGGGCTTACCTCCAGCTGGGCTGGGCAGTGGTCCCCGATGCCGGGCTTACCTACAGCTGGGCTGGGCAGTGGTCCCTGATGCTGATCTTGCCTCCAGCTGGGCTGGGCAGTGGCCCCAGATGCTGGGCTAACCTTCAGCTGGGCTGGGCACTGGTCCCTGATGCCGGGTTACCTCCAGCTGGGCTGGGCAGTGGTCCCATCGCCGACTTTAGCTGTGTCGCCCTCCAGTGGATTACCCTATTATGGGAATGGGCAGTGTGGCACAAGTCGACTTTTCGGGTCTCCATTTAGTGGGAACCCGTTGACTTCCAAGGATCCTCCAGCGGGGCTGGACAGGGGGTCCCTTGTCGACTTTGAGCAGACCTCTCGACTGCTGGGTAGTGACGTGGTGTGGTTTGACGTTCCCCTAGAACTCTCAAGTACGAGGAGCGCTTTCCCTCACCGAGACGCTTTCTTGTGACGTGACCTAAAACCGTGCAGGTGAGTGAGTGCTGCCCAAAGCCAATAGTGTCGAGGTGTGGTGATTGAGCCCCTTGGCTTGCGGTTTGGGGCAAACATGCGGGATGCTGGGCATCGATGGTGATACCTCTGGGACTATTGGTGACTCATTTTCTTGGGCTGAGCTACGGGACAGAGATCCCCTTACGACGTTGTTTGGGCTTCTTGTTGAGCATATAGACTTGTATATACCTTGTTCTAGTACCCACTTCATGGGTTTGGTTACTCTCCTTCCAGGAGAGGCGAAGACGCACGGGGTATGCCACGTGCTTTCCGTGTCTAGCATCTCATGGTTAGATGAGTCTAATCTCCTGCTATAGGTAGCAAAGACTTGACGAGAAGTTTGTCTTCCCACCGTTTCCAGCTCCTTGTTCCTAGACGAGTCTACCTTCTTTCCTCTTGTTGGGTTGAGATGGAATCTTTACTATACTCCTTTCTGTCATTTCATTTATACTCCTCTAATTTTCTGTTCGCTCTATTGCTCACCCTTCGGTACCTCCTTTGTTGCTACCTCGAGCCTTCGGGGTATCCTACTAAGTATATTTATACTCACCCCTTCTTGGGCTTTTCCCGCACTTGGTGTGCCTTTGCAGACGATGGAAAGGTGGAGCGTGACTTCAGTGGAGTGTAGGATATTGGGAGCTTGGATGACGTGCGGTGGTCATGGCCAGGTTCCAGGTGGGAGACCCGTCAGCTGTTTCTTTTGTTTACCTGTTGTCGGGTTGTGACACTTTTGGTTGGGCACGTGTTTTTCCCCTTTTCATTTCAGCTTGTACCTTGTACTGTTTAGAGGTCGATGCACATTTGTGGTATTTATATAGAAGTTTCCCCTTTTCTTTACTTATCTTTTCATTTACTCTGCACTTTTTCATTGAGTGTGCTGTGTGTGTGTGTTCACAGGTACTTTGGCAAAGGCCTCCCCGAGTTATTGTGCCTTCGGCGCTGGTCGCCAGCCCCTGGCCTATGGAGGCGGGCTTGGGGTAGTTGCGGCTCGAGCCTGGGTAGGGTCGGATCGTGGCAAGGTTCATGAAATATCTAGCTCTATCAGCCCTCAGCGTCACCAGGTAGAAGTAGTCGTAGAACGTACGATGATACTCATCCCAATCCCTAGCCTGTTGGCGCCCTATCTGTGAAACAAAATCCCACCATGTCTTGGAGGAATCTCACAGCATATAAGTCGCGAGCTTCGCTCACCTCTCTGGAGGTGTCTCGAGATACTCGAAGTTGGTCATCATGGATTCTAGCCACGACTCCGCAGCCTGAGGTCCTCCATCCCCAGTGAACATGGGAGGATGCCGTTGCTGAAAAACCCTCGTCAGATCTGCCATTGGGGGGGCAGGATGTTGTGCTCCCTGGACGGTCTATATGAATCTCATGAAACCCTCTCTGAACTAAGCATCGACACTAGTGTTTGGGATCACAACAGGCCCCATGTCCGGAACAATAGGCGGAACTACTGGTTGTCCCTGGTCTGCCTTATCAGGCGTACGATCGCTGCCTGGTTCCTGACGTGCAATGAGAGGACGTCTTGGTGCCATAGATCGAAAAGGTCAAAATCACACCATCATTAACGATGAACACAGATGAAACTTAAGAGAGAAAATTAGAACAGGAGAGAAAAACATTAGAATTTGGGAGAACATGACTACACGGTGTGTAATACTACTACACGACGTGTTTCTTAAAAGTTTACCCTGGGTGTGTACCTTGGCCATACATGGCTGTGTAAACCACCCGGCTACACGGCGTGTTCTTAAACTACATGGTGTGTACTAAAACTTTTCCTCCCTACCTGTTCACTCTTACACAGCTGGGAACACGGACTGTCCCAGCCGAAACTACTCTGTGTTCTTCTCCACTACACTGCATTTCTTTATGATCTCTCCACTGCCCATGTCTTTATTCACACGGACTGGTACACGGACCACTACTACACGGCGTGTCAAAGGAGACACAGTGTGTACTTGACATGCATTACCTGGCCCGTGTTGTTAGTGAAACAGCCTGAAACACGGTCGAAACTACACGACATGTTCCATACGGACACGACATGTATGTGGAAGGATAACACCAACCCGTGATGTTGGCAACACGGCCAGCTACATGGTCAACTATACATAGCGTGTTCCTAAGGGACATGCCATGAACTTGAAGGAAAACCTCGGCCCGTGTTGTTCGTGACACGGCTGGATACCTGTTCCTGACTACACGACGTGCTAAGCTGGTACACGGTGTGTTCCTACAGGAAAGTTTACAACCCTGTGTCTCTGACCAATATAGTCAGGGACACAGCTTAAAACTACACGTCATGTATGCATAAAGTACACGCCGTGTATTATGCGTTTTTCCAGATAGTAGCCTCAGAACTGCACTGGAGCCCAGAAAACACCGAAAACAAGTTTTAAGGTGCGAAATTATGATCTGTGGGGGCCCATATTCCATGTGAATCAAATCTTGTCATCATAACCATGGATATAACAAGTAAAAAGAATAACAACTCGCGATCCACTAAATTACGATCCTCGAGGGCCCATAAAACCTCTATGAACAAAGTTTGGCATCCATGATTAAGAATATCTAAACAAACGATACCCTATCAACATAATAGGTATTCTATCACAAAAGTTTTCACAACAGCATGCATAGTCTGTCACAAATTATATCACAACAAAATGCAGTTTCTAATGCAATCTAGATTGCATGGAAAAATGCATGACATGAGATTTTTCTAAAAAGTTCCTATATGATGCATGAGATGGCATACCCTCATCTCACCAGGTTGCAACAAAATAGAACCACAATCATATAAATAGAAATAGCACAAAACAAGTGCACCACTCAATGGTGAAATCAAGTAAACTGTAACATTTGAAAAACTCAAAAATTGCAACATTCGAGGTAATATGGATTTTCCCCTGTACACAGGTTTTAGAACTCCCAGGAAAAACTATTTACCATTTACCTATTCCATCATATCTCTGTCTAATGTCACTAAATAGTAAGTCAATAGAAAAGGAAAGAAACTCCTCTGATACCACTTTGTAACGACCCAAATTCGGAGCCCCTCAACTAGTGCCCCGTTCCCGGTTCACCACATGATCTCAAGTTCATTTACCCAAATTTCCAGAGGCTACTAACTAGCAGTGAGGACCTTGGTAAGTTATTAGGGAAAGTATGCCATCATTTGGTAAGGTATACATGGTACAGGAAATAACACTCAATGTCAGAAGCAGTAAACTTCATACAACAACTAAAACAAAAAAACCGAAGTAATGTATAATATAATAATGATTTAGCATGGTACATGTATCTATGGAAAGTATCAAACACAAAAATGTTCTGAAATACAACTGAGAATAAAGCACTAAACGTAAACAATAACTCTAGCAGCATCACAACTCTAACTTTGGTCCTATGCTCTCCAGCTCCAACCAACAATCATGTACCTGAAGTAGAAGGGAAACAATTCCTATCAACTCCTGCAACCATATAACCTATTTTGGGTGAAAAATATAGGACCCAAATAGGGTGTGAGACAAATCCCAGTAGGCAACCACCAAAAGATATGTGCCCTACTATCAGTGAGTAATATAGCAAAATTAATGGAAATAAATGCTGTAGAGAAATAGAAGTACACTAAATTAAAAAATCCTATAAATATCCATTCACATTTATTTATTAATTTAATACAATCATTCAATTATTAGCCAAGGAATCTAGCAAACAACTCTATATTTCCAAGTCAAAGCAAGTAATACAACATGTATCTCAGCAGAATACCTAAAAAGAAAGCAGTACAAAACCCAAGATTGTTCTTTGGCTTGGTGGAATCGTCACAAACAAACAACATTATTCACAGTGACACTTTGGGTGGATCACACTAGTAGAACCCTCTAGTTATGTAAACATACAAGTCACATACACTCTGGGAAGCTCTCACCGTCAATTCCCCTACGGTCTTGCAACGATAGCTATAGACTCTCTAGGGAAGCACTTACGTCTAATTCCCCCTATAGTCTCGATACGCAACTAAGGAAACTCTAAGGAAGCACAAAGTCCCATCCCCGTAGGTCCTAAGAATGATACTAATTTATAACTATCTCTCTAAGGAAGCCCTTAATCGTCAATTACCTCTTTAGTCAACCACACCAGGTTCCCACAACCCTGAGTAGTGTAGTCGTGCGTAATCGACTGTTAGAAACCCAAATTAAGCTCAACAAACTACATGGCTAATAGATAAAATGCATCAAAAGCATATAGACATTATCCAATACATTCAATCAACTATATCAAGGCATGCAGGCAATGCAACATGGTCTGCCTCACAAGCAACCTAAGCCAAATGGTGATAAACAGCCAAAAAAGGGGGAACACCCATGTGGTGATCCTCAAACATGATAAAAAGCAATTATAAATCATCTAATAACCTCCAGAATACATAAAATCTAAGTCATATAATAATAAATGATCAAAAACCTAACCCGAGATACCTGATACCTGGGTATCAAACACTTTTGCACCAAAAACTCAAAGACATTCAACGTAGGGCAACAAACCACCTACCTCGATCCTAGGAGATTGATATACTTGATCCTCAACCCATGAATTATCCTAGAACATAGAAGATCAACACAAAATTCTAAATTGTTCAACCTCAGATAACTCTTATAAGAGAAGGAATCAGGAAATGTGGCCAAAGAAGAACCAAGAACTCACCACTGTGATTTTATTGCAACTGACGACGTTCGATTCGGATAACCGGTGACGAATTAGTGGCTCAGAGAATATTAGACCTCCTTGAACGCTCTGGACCTAATTCAGTGCAGAAGAAGATTAACATAGGTTTAAGGCACGACCTCGGTCCGATTAATGAAATAAAAAGAAAAGTACATGACATGTACTTCATGAGTACACGACGTATACTCTTCATTTCCGTACACTGCATTAAGTGGCCTCTACATCACTGCTACACATCGTGTGTGTGGCCCGGACATGGAAATCACATGGCCTCACGTGGGAGAAAAGTACACAGTGTGTACTTAAAAAATTTCCAGATTTTCTTCTTTTTCTCAAAAATGACCAGAAAAGTAAAACGTACCTGAAAAAGAAGGTCCTGGTTCTTACAATGTGTTCCCATAATTTCTTCAATATCTATGAACATGTAAACTATAATGATTATAAGTTCTTAAAACATATTTCATTAAAATGTAATTCATAATTCATGCTAATCCAAATAAATAGATAAACTATAACCTAATCAAGCATCTCCCAAAAAACCAATAATAACTTTAATATAACCTCACATATAACATTGAATGTTGTTTCTAAAATATTAAACTTGTGATTAACCTTAAAATTTTAAAAAAATGATTCAATCGGCTAAAATTATGATGACATATTTGTCAAAAATATTAATCTTTAAATTTATCTTAACCTTTATATGATACAAAATATAATAAAAAGGAACCCGCACATCTAAAATCTGCTCTAAAAACATGATATTTACATTTTTGGAATTGATAATGAAAAAATGTGACACAATTTTCTCCATCCAAAACATACAACATTAAAATGAAGTATAATATTTCTTATATCCCCAAGGTTATTTTAGATTTAATGTTTTAGATAAATTTTATGAACTCTTAAAATAATGGAATCATAATGAATTATTTCACAATGATTGTTATCATCTCTAGATATATAAATATTTTTATATTCCACACTATGTTCTCGAAAACACCAAAAATATTTTACACATTATAAACCTTCACAGACACAAATTATTCTATAAATATTCATCATAACCAAGGAAAACTAAAAATAATAAGGGTTATCTAAAATTTATAGTATGTGTAATCATAATCATTAATAAATGATTTTAATGAGTAAAAATAATAAGATCCTAAGGGTATAATAAAATAATCAAAGCGAATGATTATAAAATAAGGTAAGTCATACCCATAAAAATGAGGATCATTAATCATGAAATATGTAATTAGGAATTAACAAAGGAAAGAGTCATATGATTAAATAATACTGCTCCATGTGATGTCAATATTCATCAAAGGAAACATCAAAACCCATATGAAGCATAAATCAAACAAATTGGTATCTTATGACATTATCCATAGATCACTCTAAAAAATAGAATTACCAGTATTCTATTATTCAGTATATGGTGTACCCAATTCTTTATAAAAATATAACTAACCCACCCATCTTCATTTTATAATGTAACCACTAATCCATGTTTTATAATGAAAACACGCATCTTTTTTTTATAACGGATCCATCCATAAATAAGAGTAACTTCCATGAATTATATGAATAATAATTTATATAAATCTTGGGTTTCATAATAAAAATAATTGAAATAATAATTATTACTTTCATAGTGTCGCTAACCCTAGGAAATAAATAGGTTTAATAGAAATCTTTTGAAACAATCTCAATCCATCCACATAATTAATAAATAAAATATTATATCAAAATAAAATAGTTTCAAATAAGTAACATAAATGTTCTTTGATGTCTATGAATTGAATTAACATTAAAATATCATTAAAAATTTATCGAAGGACCTTACATATTAACATTGTGCAACATCAATGTGTGTGATCTTAGATGTAAAATGAGTTCGAATGACTACATTGAGCATTTATTTAAGAAAAAATGCATTACAATTTGAAAACAATTTTTTATAATCTAAAATATCCTAATACATTTTAAAAAAAATTATATTATAAAATAACCTTTGAAACAAAAAAATTAGTAATTAAAACATTTAGTGGTTTGGATAATGGGAAAATCTGTTCCAGATATAAAATTTTAAAATATATGTTATTTTAAAACATTGCATAAATGGATTCTATGTGATCCATTATTTAAATTTTATGAAATATTATTTTTAAAAAATTTCAAAAATAAATTCAATTATCATGATAAATTTCGTTCTGAAATATTTTTTTATTAAAAATTTGAAATAATTGTAGAAAACATTGATATGGAGGAGAAAGATTTATTATCTAGAAAAATTCAAAAAGATCAACATTATTTTCAAAAATATTTCATCATATTTATTCAATAAATAAGGGGAAATTGAAAATTAATCCTATGAACCAAATTATAACAAGATGATAATAATATAGAAGTGGTTAAACAAAAAATGACATATTATTTCCACCAAATAACCTTTAACATAAACAATATCGAAAAGAAAAGAAATTGTATCATAAAAGTTTTCCACATTAGTAACTCATCAATCATATGCCTAATAAAAGAATAAAATCATATTAAACTTTAAATATGATGAGAGTAATAATATTCATGATATATCATATTAAAGGGGTTGTATATACATCTCATAAAATAATACATGTGTATAACATGAAATATGTCTCAACGAAGATAATTTGAGATGAGAAACCCTTACAATGATCTCAACATTGTAATGTTAATTAATCAATGAATAAATTATTGGAATAAAATGCTAATGGAGATAAAAAATTTATATACATAATAATATAATAGAAATTTATTATGATAATAATCATAGTATATGAAATATAATGAATAAGTAATATAAAACCAATGAAAAGAAATCAAGTTAATAAATTAATTACCATATGGTAACGATCATTTATAATACCCATGGATGAAATAATTCAAATTGAATAATAAAATAAAAGGATATATTTTGGATTCATGATTTTATATGTAAAATGAGAATTACATTAATGATATAAAATAAAATAGGAGTAAAGTAATAAAATATTCATCAATGTATAATTACTGAGAAGAAGTCCCTTACCTCGACTCATGAAATTCTATGTATGTACATCAACTGATTTATAATAAGAATTCGTAAACTATTTGATTTATTATGAACAATTTAAATGATTATTATCTTATTAATAAATAATTTATTATATTTATTATTAATGATATTTTTAAATACATCGTCTCTTATGTACATTTTTGGTGCCTTTAAGACATTTTTTCATTGATTAAAAATTGATTTTGTTTGTTAACTATGTTTAAAAAGAAAATTGTTCCATCATTTCTAGAATAAGAATAATTTCATAGTTATCTTATGTATACATCAATTAGACTTTTAAAACTAATAATTAAACATGGTTTTGAAAATTTAACTATATTACAATCCTAGAGCTGGTAGGGCATATATACGCATGGGTAACAATTCAATTCTTCATTTTTAATTATGGAATAAAGGTAAGTACTATTTAATATTTCATTAATGACCATTATATTATAAATAATGTATCATTTCATTAAATACACTTATAAATATATATTTTTTGTAATAAAACTTCATTTAATGAACTTATATATAATTGTATTTTCAGTTTAAATTTTTCATCATATCATAGGGATTGTTACCTATGGCCTACAGGATGTATTAAGAGAATTAGGGGGGTTATTCAGAGTCTTGGGATCTAGATTTTAGAGGGGTAGCTTGATCAACATGGTTTGATCATGGATAGCGCTAACCATGCATTAGAACCATTTGGGAACCTGGTGCTATGTTGGAGGCCTCATTGTAAGTCTTCAACCATGTCATCCAAGCCACTTGACCATGTGAAATATCTTAGACATGGGATGATTTATTTTCTCATAGCCTATACATGGATAGAAAAACATTGGCCCTATCTCATGTTTTGGGGCTTCTTAGACAGTTTTGGGAGTATGTTTGGAACACCGTTTTTTCAATCACACAATCTTACCATGTGACCCATTTATTTAAATGGAAAAATTACCATTTTCCCTTAAAAGATTTTAACCATTATCCCTCATTTAATTTCACATACATAGATTTAGAATCCCATTTTCTATACTATGAATATCTTCCTTATCCATAGTAAGGTATTTTGATAACTTCCCTACAGAGTGTTCATTTTAATCATAGTTGGAGGCATTATATTCCTCTTAGTAAGCTCCCCACTCATGTTCCTTCTATTATTCATTTATATTCATATTTCTTGCACTATTTTTGTGAGACCTCAATTTCCCTATTTTCATGTAATTTTTATTTTCTTATGATTTATACCATTCTATATTCATTCAATTACCAACACTATATGAGGATAGTTTTACATAGCAAAGGTAGGTGGTATAGAAATTTTCTATAAAATAATATAAAATTTATATTATTTTAATGATGTTTCATATTTTTTACATTTCACCATATTTCATTAAAATTATTCATGGAACATAATTAATTTCACCATTTTATTCCAATCCCATAGACCAATCGTAAATTTATATAGGTTTATTACTACTTTTATACCACCCCTATGATTGAGTTTGATGAATTGTCCTCATGTGTAAAATTATAATTTAATCCAACCACCATCATCATGGGATTTAAATGAATATTACATAATTTATAATTTAATTTAATTTAATTTAATAAATTAGTGTTGGTTACTAGGCATTTACAAGCGTTCAATAATTATATGTATGATTCATATAAATTATAAGATTCATAGTTAATATGGTTGAATGATTATAAATTATTTATTGGTAAATCCTTCATGTTTATTTTGATTAGATTATAATATTTGTTAGTGAATAATGGTTTAGATTTTTTTATCATGGTGCCTCATGATCCCTTACCTTTTGTAGTGGTTATGACATATCACACCATTTACTTTTATATAGGTGATGGGAATGACGTTCCACATTCCTTACATTTGGTGTTGGGCATGAAGACTCACACCACTATCTTGTGTCATGGGGTGGATGTATTAAATTCATATGTGATTCAGGGATTTTACCCTTTCTAAAGTCCTTGGATCATTATACTAGTTGTGTATTCTTGAATTACACCCCATGTAATTCTAGAACCTAGTATCCATGTATATGAATCTAAAAATCCTCAACTTTATAGTGTATATACATGTATATATATATATATTACATAGATATATATCCTTACATATATATTGTAAATAGATGAGACTCAAAATAGACAATACCATATAGGAAATGAATTCTAGGAGTCTAATTGTAATGTGTGCCAACTAGTATTAATTTTTTTATCACTTTCTATTATTAATTATATATTCACACTTTTATGTGATCCACATTGAATAAATTAATTCTAGAAAATGTTGGCGGTGTCCTACTAACTCTATCTCACACCTTTCATGGGACACCTTATGTACATATGTATACTTTATAAATGTAGGTGTAGATCAAGGAAAGCTGCCTATCACAAATTCTTAACCTATTTATCCTATAACATGGAGCATGTAAGGAGAGGACTGAGAATATGCTTTTTATTCTTGTGGATATATATTTTGGACCCTTTTTTTGTATTGCATCTTGTATATGCTTGTTCTCAGTATAACCTATTTATGATTTTTTATGTCATCATTCCATGATATCATCATGTATATGAATCACCCTATAGAAAGTTATTAATGATATAGTATCATTTCTGTTTATACATCCAAAGATGATTACTATACTTGTTTATAGTGTTCTAACTATAATATTATTCTTCCACAATTTTAACTTATTTATTATTACCACTAAGTCAATATGGTATTAGGGGATAGTCTCTCCACCATACCACCATAGAACCTAGCTACTAGTCAATATCCTCTAGCATTTTGAGAAGCACACATGAGGCCATGTGACCCACTATCTTGAGGAAATATTTTAGGGGCTCCTGGGTCCTAAAATTTCAATGAGGTATTAGAGCATATTTGTCCTTTTGTATTATACTATGGGTATTAGATAGTAGAAAAATATATGATAGATTTTGGTAATGGTTCTTTTTATTAGGATGGTTAACCCACATATTGGTGAAACCTAACCTACCATGGATGGGATATATGATCTTATTGGTTTTCACATGTTACAGTTGTTCTTATTTCACCATTTGGGTAAGAACATGTTTTTTGGCATTAGTAATGTTGATATTATTATAGATTTCTTTACCTTTATCCATGTATGGAAAGGAGGCAGTTTCTCATGTATCAAAATAGGCACTTTATGACTAATATTAAACTAATTTTTCCATGCTAGGTTAACATTATGTGGGCATTTTCCTACATAATTTACTTTGGTTCCTTAATTGTTATAGATGAAAATGATCTAGAATTTCTTGTAGTAATTACAAACATGGATTAATGAATGTTTCTAAATCAATATAAATTAATTTATTCACACATATATAGATGATGAAAACATAATTATCCATCCTATTAATTGTTTATGAAATGAACCATTGTTTTCATGGGTTGAAACATTAGTTAATAGGATTATGGGAATGTCAAAGGTGATTTATTAAGAAATTAATTCTATAAATCCAAAATAGTAATTCATGTAATCAGATCATTTTTCATAACTTATTACATACTAACACAAAATGTAATGGCCTGGTCATAGTTATATGATGTGCCCATTATAATTTCTAAGGAGAATAAATTTTTTAAATTGGTTATGGTGACAGATCTAGATGGACTGTGATATATATATATATATAAATGAGTATGAACTAATTGAAATTAAATCCCAAATATAAAATGGTTAAAACCATATGGGGATTCCAATGAGATTGTAAATTATATTTTCCATTATACCTAGTAATTGACACTCCATATACTAGATCCTCAACTATGATACACGACCTATAACCATGGTTACCTATAGTGGTAGGTATTTTAGGCGATTATCATTCAATTTTTATGGAATATTATAGTATGATAATCACATTGACATTGATTTAGGAGAAAGCATATGGGAGTGAAAATTTCTAAAAGAATGCTATATACATGTCTAATTATCAATAGAAGGATTATTCAATTTCTAAATTATATTATAATGAATGTGTTTGTAATTGTAGAATCATGAAACCAAGATGGCCTTGATGCAAACTCTATAAATGTTGTGACAACCACACACCGGAGGTGGTAGTCCTTGAGTCACTATAATCTCCTCCTATTGTGCTTCATGAGGCCCAACCTATTATTCCTAATAGGGGAACTGGTTCCCAGAATTGAGAGGGTTTATATATTTGATATATTATATATAAGGATTTGAACTTCCCTAACATGGATAGAGTTGAATCTATATTTTCAATAATAGAATCCTTCTAATGTTTTATGGGGTTTTGGAACTTAGGTTGTTGTGTCAGTGTTGGATGACACACTTTCTTGATATGATGAATTGGATATTCCTAGAGAGTGGAGGATTATGTTCACTACCCATATACTACACAGTTCTAAAATGTGATGTGGCAATATAATTACTTAGGAAGACTAAAACTATGATATGATCGGAAGGGAATTAAATATAGTCTCTTATGATTAATAATTTCCAAAAACGTTTTGGGATGGCTAAGCTATAGTGTTTATGAATTTTAAATAGGGAGAAATATATGTGATGGGGGTATTCTGAAGGTTTTACTGAGCTTTAACAATCCACAAAAACCATAATTATGGATGTTGTTATGATTATAAGGTGATTTAAAGATGGTATTTTATATTCCATATGATCATATTTTATTTTTTAGTTAGAAAAATATTTTTCAGATCGTCAGTTATGCCCCCATTATGAAGAATAACTTGATGGAATCAAACGGCATGAGACAGGGATGTTAGACCCCATAACTGAATGTGTTTCCACTAGAGGATGGAATTTTTTCATTAAGGATTATCTTGGGGGTAGTAGCAGTCAGTCATATCGTATAGACAACTTCCATTATGTATCCAATGTGGGGAATTAGGATACATGAAACTCTAGTGTATGAAAGATATAATATAATCCATATTCTTTGGAAGGATGGAAAATATCAAGTGCTTCTGTAGGACGTCCACTTGTGTTTAGAAAAATAGGGTCTACATCTTCTCTATTTTCTGGAGAGGGTCAAGTCATATATCTTTAGGATGGTAGCTATAATATCATCACCCTCTTAGTATGGGCATTTGGATGAAGCCGAGGAATCCAAAATTTTGTTTCACATTATTAGTCGATTTGACATGCTCAAGGCAGTAAGGTTGTGAGACAAGGCTATAGTATGTGCCAATTACTTAATGTTCTACCAGTTCAAAATGATCGGAGTGCCATATCTTTTATAGTTAGATTTATTATTCTTATATTGACCTAGATTTGTTATTAATAATTGATTCCTAAAAATTTGGTTTATATTATATTATTCACAAAAAACAATCTCTTTTTTAATGAAGTGATTATGAATGTAAATGTGACCATCTAGATTTGACCATTATTTGACCATTGTTCAATATGACCATTGGGAACTAAACCCTTGATAATAATTTTAATGTTATCATTAAAATTTGTATGTATAATTTTTACAATGTAAAATTGATATATAATGAAGAGTTGATGTCCTCAACTAGCAGATTCCTTCCATTTGAGGGCCATCCATAAATACATGGGATGAAGGTATCATCATTGGGGTTATCTCATAAATAATCCGCCACTAATATTCAATTAGTGAGGATTTAATGAAATATCATATAAGAGAAGTTAATGTTAGTGGAGTATACCATTCATTAGATATTAGCTCAAGCACCCCTAAAAAATACCATCATTGAACACCATGCACTTAAATAGTATTCATGAGTAATAACAGGTCATGCACCGATGAACTAGTTACATTAATTGCAATTCCTTTATATAAATAAAATTATTATTCTATAATTTCTATTTTATGTATAGTTTTTATTAATAAAATTGATACGGAAGTTGATAAATTGATTTTTAAAGCAATTGTACTTTTTAGAAATTATATAATTTATATAATAAAGTATGGTATTATTAATATAGTTTATTTTAATTAAATATTAATATTAAAAAAAATCTAAAATCTAAATGAATAATATAATAAATTTATTTTTTTCATGGGTCAGAAATTTTACTATTAATTTTGAATCACCTATTATTTGTAATAAAAAAGAATTTTTATATTTAAAAGTTGAAATTCATATATTTAGAAATTTATTATGATGAAATGGATATAAATTTTCAAATTAAAATGATGAAATTATTTTACGGAATTTTTATTTGAATTTTCTAAAATACTTTATTTGTTCAGGAATAGTAAAAAACAATTATTTTGTTCAGTAGGATTAATGACCTCAAAATTACATAATAATGATTTAATATTTAGTTATAAAATTATTTTAAAAAATATTATTTTATTATTATCATATATTTTAATATATTTTAATCATTGTCCACGAAATATAATATTGTTTTTATATTCTAAATAGTAAACTTTAATATTAAAAATGATATTCTGTGGAAAAATTAATTTTTCTTGAAAAAAAGTAATATAAAATTATGGTAAACTATTATGGATTAAATTAAAATAAAGGGTGTCCAATGTGTCCAATGTCATGGGAAAAAACATGGTAAGACCAATGGTTTTTCATTTTCCATGACCATTGTGTTAAAAAAATTCATTTAGAAATTAATAAACTAATCACAAACATTGATATAAATACCCAACTGTTTCTAAATTTTCATTCACATACTATTTAACCTCCACTATGATCTGATTCTTTTACATCCTAACGATTTTTCCAAATGTTTCTAAAGCCCCAAAGGTCTGTCCGAGTCATCATGTTTTAGTAGTTACACTTCATTGTAAGGGAAATATCTTCATTTTTTCTTCTTTTGATGAACTTATTTTTGTCTATTTCTACTTAATGCTATGGTCACTATCTATTATTTCATTTTTATTCAATACATTATGATAAAACTATTTTTTATCAATCTTATAACCCTATCTGCTCTATTTGTTCCCTTTTCTAAAACCTTGTTTTATAACCATTAGGATGTAGATTTAACTTATCAATGTTTCTTTATTATCCTCAAGAAATTTCCTTTAATTTTTTATGTGAATTCGTAAATCTATATAAATTTCAAGGTAATTCATGAAGATATAAAGAATAATTATTATTATCCTGAAATGAAAATACAAAATTCTCTCATTCCCTTTTTATGTGATATAAATAGAATACAGATATTATCATTATAATCATTTTATAATGACATGATATTTAAATAAAAATTATTTCTTCTATTCTCCATGTGTTTTAATCATTTTTTTAAACGATCTATGTGGATAATAGTAATTTTTTAATATTAATGAGTTTACCTGATAGTACTCTAAATCATTGGGTAAATAATTTAATCTCTAGAGATGAATAGTTTTGGTTTACATTGTTGAATAACCATGGAAATTTTTATGAAACCACTATGACCAGAATTGGGGAAGCGATTGTGAACGTATAATTTATATATTGTTTTGAAATTTCCATGTTTCAATTCAAGTTTTTATTTTTATTTTATGACCTTTTTGTTTCTCTCATTCTTTTATTATATTCATCATGTTATTTTTATATTTCTCAAGATCACATATATACTATTTCCCTTCTTTATTCACATACATTTCCTTTTGCTCACCCTTAACATTGATATCTTTATCCAGGTTATGAGATGTAGTAAAAGGAGTTTTGATGAACCAATGATAAATAATTTTTAGCTATTTATAATAATGTTTTATGTTTTTATGTTTTACATAATTTTTTTCCTTGAAACTAATCATTATAATATTATTGGTTTTGCATAATTTAACGAAAAGTATATATAATAATAATGTGTGATTCCATAGTTGGTATGAAAATACAGTTTTGATATTTGTGGACATTTGGGTTTTAAAATATTAAAACAAACCTATTAAAATGATAAATTAGAGAAAAACGTCCTAGTATTTTGGTGAAATATTAATTAAGTGGGATCTGATCAATGAAATCCATTTCTAGATAAAAAATAGTGGATGTGGATCTCACACAAATTTATCAAGTGGTAAAACAAAAAAAATAATTTTACATAGACTCAAATGGGAACTGGTAATTGGAAACTACCCTTACTATTTTTTTTGAAACTCTTGGCAAATATGTTTGGTCAATACCATGATTGTTTTGTACCATTATGATGGATATATAGAAAATGTGTTATTGTTATAGAATTAAAGAATTTATCATGATTTTTAAGACATAATGTTACTTGATAATAATGATTGTGTAAAAATAAACATGTTTCTCAATAAGTGGTTTCTTTTCATATAAAATGGTGGGAAATAGGATGAATAGTGTAAATGATTAAAATAATAGAGAAATTGTAGATGACCATCTAATGGAATTTAGAATGTAATACTTCATGATAATGATGAATCAACTGTCTTGAAGGATGAGAAATAACATGAATCACAATGGTAGGCATGATTTTCCATGGTCAGAACAATATTACATTGAGTAATTTATACGTCATTTCCCACCTTCATTCTATGTATCTAATGATATATTGATTTTTGAACAATGTATATGATCTATATAAAATATCTTCTCTTTCTGCATTGTTCATAACATGAGAACGTCACCCTGTCCATGTACCACTTAAAATAGTAATCTGATCAGTTGGTAACACTGATTTAAAAAAATCCATGATGAGAGATTGATTCTATGGAGTGGTTTGATTTTAATTGAATCATTTTCCATAAATATTTTTCTCATTGAATTAGAATAAAAATGAATATAGAATTCCTAGAACTGAGGTAGATGGAAAATAAATCAGTGGGAAGCTATGAGTTGATATTTAAATTTTTTTTCCCATTAGACCTGTAGATTTTTATGGATCCCAATGTAAAGTATTGTAGATTATTTTGTAAGATAATACCCCATATATTGAATAATATCGAATATAGAGACTCTGGAATCAATGATTTGATATTACAGAGTGCTATGATGTTTGATCTGGAGTTCAAAGTGACGTGGTGGTTCTATAGACCGAATGAAAAGAAGTAATAGATAGAGACAAACAAAATGAGGAAAAAATGGTCATTAAATATGAGGAAAGAAAGAGGAAAATTCAAACTCTGAGGGAGGAGAGGATATTTAAAAAATTTAAAAAATATTTATTTTGGATACAACATGTCTCATTATTGGATAACATTGTAACCAATGAAGGAATCTCAATTTACCCTTCCATGGAAATTATTGTCAAGGAGTGACCTCATTCAACAATAGTTACTGATATTCATAGTTTACATGGTTTAATTGGATACAATATGATATTTTTTAAAATATTTTTATGAATATTAAATCCACTAACCAAGTAATACTGAAAAGGGTCCCAGTTTATATGGTTAAAAAATTCTGATGAACACTTCCTAGAGCTAAATAAGATATTGGTTACTGAACCTATGTTGACTCTATCCTCTTTAAGAAAAATATTTTTTTATTTTTATTGAATAATATATGAAAGGTATTGAGTTAATCCTCATGAAAAATGAAAAGGAATTTTATTATGTATATTAGCAATTGATGCTTCATGAGAAGAATTATCCTACACATTATATAAAGCTATATGTTGATGGTTATTTTCACTCATGATATGTATGGACTATTTTTGTGGGGAGAAATGTGATACATGGACAGAAAACCAATATTTGATCAATATTTTAAAAAAGTAATTGAACATGATATATAGAATATGGTTGGAACAACTTAAGGACTATGATTGTTCAGTTTATTATCATCATTGACGAGAAAACAATTGCATTAAAGAATTAAGTATGAAAGACCTTATTGTGTTGAAAATGATAAGGATCTATGGATATCCTTCGATCACTGACCAATTAAAAAGAGACATGGTAATCATAATTAATTGGAAATAACTAAACATGCCCCATATGATTTCCCATACATCATTATGAGAGATGATCTAGAAATCTCAAAGAGAAGATCATTTGTAACAAAATATAATAGATAATGTGAAGAATATAGAGTTTCATTGTTTAATACTGATCATGAAAGTGTGATGACATTTCATAGATGGCTATTTTTTCTATCTATTAAAATAAATAAGAATGATCTAATAGATGAAGCTCATATATCTACATTCTCTATACATATAGTAAGCACTAAAATTAATAGGGACGTTCATGATCATTATTTGTGGGATAACATGAAAATAGAGATTTTCAAAAATAGTACAAGTTTATTGGTGTGTTAACAAGTTTTGGTTTAACAAAAACTTCCTAAAGGTGTATTACAACCACAAACCATACCAACATGGAACTAGGGTAAGTTCACAATAGAATTTTAACTGGTCTTTTGAGAACATCCAATGTAAACAATGTGATATGTATTATAGGGGATAGTATTATCAATATTTCCCATTTTATTTTTATATTACAAGACTTGTCTATTGATTAACCTACCAATATTAAAGTAATGTATGTGGTGAGGTTTCATAGATTACCGCTCTCTATCATATCTAAATGTGATTCATAGATCTCATCAAAATTATGGAGAAGTTTCCAACATGATCTGAGTACCGAATTGAATTTTAGTATAACCTATCACCAAAAAACTGATGGCTAATCTTAAATGAATATTCAGAAACTCTAGGACATTTTTATAACATTATCAATGTAATATAATGCTTGATGGTGTGAACATATCCCATTAGTTGAGTTCTCATACAAAAAGAGAATCTATTAGAGTATTCAAATGGAACACTATAAATCAATGTATAACATCTATTTTAGGGGATGAAGTTATTGAGAGAAATTCTATTGGGCATAACCAGGAGAAAGAGATGAAAAAAAGGTTAATGTCATCCAAAAAAATTTAAAAGGATTCTCAATGATAGTAGAAGAGATATGTTGAAAAAATCTGAAGAGAGATGGGGTTGGATGTTGGTGAAAAATTCTTCCTTAGAACATCCACTTGGAGTAGAGAGATGTATTTTGGGAAGAAAGGTAAAATTAGTTCCACAAAAATAAGCCCATATGATATCCTTGATGGAATAGGATCAGCGGACTATAGGATAACACTTCAATAAAATATACCTCATGATCATGATGTATTCCATGTCTCTCTCTTGAGGACGTACAAACCTGACCCTTCACAAGTATTGAATATGGAGGTGGTACATCTTGAATATTACATCTCTTTTGAGTAAATTCTAGTAGAGATCATAGACCATAGAGACAATGTTCTATGCACCAATACTATCCACCTTTTCAATGTGTAGTGGATGAACCATAAATATGATGAAGCAACGTGGGAAAAATGGAGACAATGAGGCAAAATTACCCTTACCATTTCATATCTGATAGAATGAGATATAATTTTTAAGATTAATATTTTTAAGGGGGATGAATGTAACTACCCATACTATATGAATGATAATTTTTTTCCTTAAGATATGTGTTATTTGATAATATTCTAGAAAAAAATAACTTTTTCAATGAAGTGAATATAATGGAAAACGTGACCATATATATTCGATCATTACATGATCATGGGTTAATTATGACCACATGTTAATATGAAAATTTTGAAACATACTCATGATAATAATTTTAACATTATAATTATTGTTTTTAAGTAAAATTTTGATAATAGAAAATTGATATAGAATAAATAGTATAAATCCACAACTAATATAGGATTTTTAATTGAATACCAATTGTTAGAAAATGTGTGGGTGGTATTATAAATGTGGTTATCCATTGAAAAAACCCCAATCTAATATTCAACAATTAAAGCTTGAAATAAATCACATGCGGGAGAAACTCATGTTGGTTGAGATTACCACTCGGTCAGTGTTAAATGATCCACCCCATGAAACAACCACCATTATACACCTTTATATTATGAAATATATAGGTGTAATTAGGGGTTATTTTTTAGGTCATTACTAATAAAAAGTGTATTTACATTCTCAAAATAAAATTATTATTCCATCATTTTCTCCTGAAGAATAATTTTTCCTAATTAAACTGAGATAGAATTAAATAAATTGATTTTTCAGATATAGGTTGAATTTTATCGAAAATATATAATTATTATAATAAACTATGTTATAATAGATATTTTTTATTTTAATGTAAGATTATGATTAAAACACTCGTATTTAAAAATAAATGGTAAAATAAATTTATTTTTTCATGTGTTAGAAATTTTACTATGCATTTTAGTCTATTTTTATTTTAAATAAATAATGATAATAAAATTTAGAAGATTAAATCATCATATTTATATAATTATTTAGATAAATAAATATGATTTTTGGAATAATAATTTTCAAATTAGGTGAGGTTGAATTTATGTGAATTTTCTAATATACATTATTTTTATGAAGAGTAAAAATATTATTATGGTTTTAAGTATGATTAATGACATCTTAATTTATACATAATGATTCTATAATTAATTAAACACAATCATAAACCAAAAATATTTTTATTTTATTAACATAAAGTATTTGAATAGTTGATAATCAATTTCCTAATATAAATTTTACTTTCCAAATTTTAAGATGGAATCTTTAACTTTAAAAATATTATTTTATTGTAAAGTTAATTTAACTTTCCAAAATAAGTAATAAAATTTACATTTCCAACACATATGGACTAAAATAACATATATGGTGTCCCATTTTTCCAATACAATGAGAAATATACAATCATAAAGCTCATGATTTTTCAATTTTCACTACACTGGTGTCCAAGGCCATTATTTAGAAATTAATAAACAAATCCTCATCTTTGTTATAAATTCCCAAATATTTATCCATTTTAGATACCTAGTAATTCTTCATCCATGAATATATAAGATTTCTACCTCCCATTTAGTCCTCTCAAGATTTTATCAATCTCATTGGGTACCATTCCAGATGTTTTTGGAATTACCCTTCATGTTAAGAGAAATATTCTTCTTTTATCTTTGTTTCAAGAACCACTTTATTGCATATGTCTTCTAAAAGATTTGTAAAATCTATTTTATTTCCATTTTATTCACATATTTATTAAAAAATTATTTTTTATAAATGAGATACTCTTATACCCTACCTTTTTAAATTGTTTTAAAACCATGTTTTATACCCGATATGCTGCATATTTTACTTATCAAAATATCTCTCTTATTCTTTAAAAATCTACTTTTATTTTCATTCTGTGAAAATAAAAACATCATTATTTTCTAAGGTTATCAACAAATATATACAAAATTATTTATTTTATTCATTAATTAATATACAAAAAACCTAAATTCATTTTTGTGTGTTATAAAAGACAAAATTTCTTATTTTTAAGCATTTTTTATAATGCCATGATTTTTATATGACACTAGTTTCATCTATTGTGTACTGGTTACATATGAAATTTTTCAATATTATCTATCTAGATCATGCTAATTAATAAATATGATGGGTGGTACCTGATAGCACTCAAATATATTATGTATAGATTTCAATCTCTATATATGACATGTTTTATGATACAATGGTGAAAAACCATGGTAATTTTTATGACCCCCCAGTGGAAAACCTTGGTTATATGCATATGAATGTCTCATTTAAATTTGTAGAATCATTTACATGTTATGACTAAAGTTATTTTTACTATGATTTTCCCCTTTTTCCTTTCATATGTCTTTATTATATTCTTCATGATCATAATAATATTTCTAAAGATCACTTGTAAAATGTTTCCCTTGTTTATTCCCATACTAGGCCTTATGATCACCCTTTACATTGATATATGTTCATAGGGTATGAGATGATATAAAATGTATATATTATGAACTAATAAATAATACTTTCACGTTTTTTATAAGATTTCTTTATTTTTTTATTTTTCAATATACCTATTTCTAAAATTATAAACAATAAGATATCCTCTGTTACGTACTCTGTAATGAAAAGTTCATGTAATTAAAAAAAGGTATTCCATAATTCTAGTGGCCTCTAATATAGTGGCTACAATATTTAACATTGGATAATTAGACACTTTTATATTTTCAGAAATTCTAGAGACTCTTGTACTTGATATAGAAAATTTATGCGGCGTAATGACACTTTATACACAATAGGGTATCTATTTAGCGAGTATTATACAATTTAAGGAATATCATCGTGAGATAATTGGTTATAAATTCATATAGGAATATTTCATCCTCATCAACACTGGGATCAATGAAAGAAAATGTATGTATTAGTTAGTTTCATATTGATCTCATATTGATTGATGTCATTGGAGAGTGACATTTACATCACCAGATGGTGGTAGACATGTTCACAAGGGGAGTAGGATGGCCACGTGTTTCTTGAAGGACAAGAGTAGTAGGGTTTAGTTAGAGTGAAATCCCATATCATGTTCCTCTTCGTGGACAATTAGGGGTCATGTCCCACAAATATATCAGTAATGGGGGATCATTTCATGGATTTATTCACTAAAAACCTTTCTATTCTACCTATAATGGGGGAGGCACAATACACAACTAAGCTAGTATGCAGAGTTGTACTAGTGTTCATTAATCCTTACAGTATGGTACCTATGGAGCATTTAAGGATATATAAGAACTAGTAAATCTTAGAGACTAATGGTATCATCTAACCTAGTATAACACAAAAGTGTTCAGCAATACTTTTTATACAGAGGATAGTACCCTTAGTATTTTCATGGATTAAATTCAGTTTAACCAACTAACGATAAAGTATAGATATCCACATTCTAGAATAGATTACTTTTTTTATTAACTGTAATTATATTTGGTTTATTAAATATTTATTTGAGTTTGAGGTATCATTAGATTCTTTTAGGCCTTCAAACATAACTTGAATAGGTTTATGGAGAAATTATGGTCTTTATGAGTACCTGGTGATGTAATCTGGCCTCATGAAAATGAAAATAGAGCTTGTGGCACAAATGAATTGGGATTTCCACCCATATTAATATTCATTCATTTTATAATTCTTATATGATATCCTACTGTATTTTTTATTTTTATTTTACCATTCCTAAAATCATGAGATCATAATGAATATATCAAGAGTACCATATATATGTTAATATTACCAAATTACACATTTGGATTGATAAATTCCTAATACTAGATCACATCATATTGTATTTAAAAGTATTAATAAACTTATAGAATGTGAGGGTTGTTGATTCCTGGGGGAATCAGAAGAAAATATTTTACATATAGTTTTTTTGGACCTAGTTGTTTATTATAAATGATTTGTCTGAAATTTATCAAACCTAGAAGATCCTGTTAGTAGTCCAACTAATAAATTTTTGAAATTTGTATGGATAGAGGATTGTGAGATAGCCTCCTAAGAGTGGAATTGAATGTTTACTTCAATGTTGTTTTTAATTTTTCCGAATATAATACTAAGCTACATTGTTTATTTTAATGATTCAGTAATTAATATGGATGTTTTTATGATGCATGATGATTGATTCTTATCATATGAGTCTTTTAGTTGATTCCTCAAAATTGGAATTACACAGTACATGATCGTGATCTAGTTGTTTTTTGCATGCTCTACTCTATTGGAGGAATTATTAACATGGAGTGAATTTTGAGTTATTAACTTCTCAAAAATTATGAATGTACATCATCACATTTCAGGAGTTAAATATCAGGAATTTTAGATTTGTTGAATACCCACATTCCGTTAATTTTCTTGTAAAGACTGGAAAAATTCAAGGAAATTTTTTTCTTAATTTATTTAGAATTTTATGAGTACGCAGTTTCTGACGGCACTTGATTTTGAGGCCCGGTGTGCCCAGAATCAATTTCTGAAGTTTAGCTCAGGTACGTTCAGTAAACGAACGAGCGAGTTTTTCTATCTTTTGAACCGGTGCTCAGAATTGAAATCTGTGGGCATTGATGAACTCGCAACTCTGGTAATTGCTTAAAGGGACCTTTACCGCAGTTGCGTTTGCTCGGGAGGAGAAGTTAAAATTTGTGGATTAAATATGAAGTGAATAAAATTGGGGAAAAATTTTATTTTTTGTATCTAAGTGGTTATATCCTACATGGGGGAGTAGGGGTGGGAGCACCTAACTACCCATGTGAGGATATTAGTGAGGTGGGGACTACACGAGCCCCAACCTTTCACATTCCCTTAACTCACTTTTAAATCTCATAAACTCCCCCTTACTCACCCCTTGTTTAATGCATGACAACTCCCCTCATTTATTAGACTGAAGCCTCTCCACCTTCTACCCAATTAAAATTGCCATCACTTATAATTAATTTAAGTTGTTTGAATTTTGAGTGTCTTGAGTGAATAAAATAATAGCTTAGCTATTATTTTATTTGGGATTTTTTGTGTAGGAACTTTGGGGGAGCTCTTGAGAATTAGAGAAGGAAGTGTTCTTCTTTGACGAAGAATGCCTCTGACGATGGACTTTTTCCCTCGATGAAGAATGCCTCCAACGAAGAACGACACGCCTTCCTTTCTCTTCTCCGTGACGCTGTTCTTCGCAATGCCATCTACCTCGACGTTCATCTTTCCGCGGATCGACGAAGTGTGACGTCTTTGCGAGGTAGGGGAATATTGTATAATTTTCATTTATTTGGTTTATACCCTCGAGCTTGAGCGTTTATTTGTAGGATTTAATTTTGTGGATTCCTTACCCCAGTTTAAATTTTTCATGATGAACACGAATTAAATGAATTAATTCGCGGATCGAAAAACAATGGGTTGAATAAATTATTTCTTCTCGTTTATCCTGAGATTGAAAAATCTTGAAGTGTGATAAATATTTATTTTCCAATGACTTTTGTTCTTGATTCTCAAAGATGATGGCCAAACAAACATGGCCATCAATCCGGAAATAGTCCATGACCCTTTTTTATATTTCATTCTTCGTACGTTCTCCGCACATTCATTTGTGCCAAATAATTAAGCACGTCAAAACATCGATGTTTCGTTGTGCACGACATATGGATGCGGAGAACTCGACCCAAGGAATGCGAATCTGCAATCGTCACAATTTCTGAACATAGAACAGAGATATTGCAGCCTGCGGAGGGGGAGACATAGCGGAGCAGGGCAGTCTGGTGTGGCTGGTGCAAGCACGCGTAGCAAGAAGAGGAAAGGTGGCTTTGGCCGGTGATGAGTCAGATCTGGTGGCGGCATGAGTAGGCAGTGCGGTAGAGCCGTGTTCGAGGCAGGGGTGTATCGGGTTCTTGGATCGTGTACAGGGGTGAAAAACCGTGGAAGAAGATAGATTAGATTAGAGAGAGAAAATGGAAAATATATTAACGATGTTATAAAATAAAATAAATGAATAAATGAATAAAAAAAGGGAGAGAAGGAATCCTGTGGCGGGGCGTGTTTTTCATGCGTGAAGAGGGGAGGTCGTGGCCCCTTTTGCCTTTTTTTTTTGAAATTTTTGAGATATAAAATAATCAAATGAAAATAAATAAAGGAGGATCCAATTATGGGGGTTAATGCGCTGCATATTTAAAACTTGAAATAGGTTGAGTGTGAGTTTTTGTTTTGAAGGAAAAAAATGGTTAAATAAAAAAATAATAAAAAAATAATAATGTTATTATTATTTTTGTTAGGAAAACCATGTTTTAGCCATAACTTTTTCGTGCGATCTCAGTTTCACGAACCATCAGTGGCAGTGCGACCCTGACTCCAAGACGGAATTTATGAGTCCAATATTGGATATCTTTTTCGGGTTTTTTTGATCAGGTACCCGAAGCGCTCGGAAAATAATAGATTTAATAATATTATTTAATCTTCGACCCGCCATAACTCTAGCGTGCAATGTCGGATTGGCTTGACATCAGTAGCGATGTAATCCTATCATTAATATGGCGGATTCAAGTCTAATGTTGGATACTAAATTCTGGTTCATGGCTCAGGTCCACGAAACACCCAATGATAATAATAATATTATCATTACGGGATACTATATCTAACATATCTCTCTCATACAGTGTCGGAATGATGAACCGTATGCGACGTTACGTCCTTGGAATTAAGACGGCAGTTTCAAGACTAGCTTTTGATATCTAAGTTGAGGTCGAGGAGCGGGCCCCACGAGGCCCGGTTCGCGCGTGTTGCGGTGAAATGAAAATTTTTCACCGACAATCTGTTTTTGACCAATGGGTAGTCCATCTCGTGTGTTTTTTAGTATGGATCGCAATGGTGTGACCGGTTTGGTTAACCGGTGTCTTTTGTGGTATGACAGGGTTGGATCGAACATGAATCCAACCGGGTCCTCGGAGCGAAAATGCTTATAACTTGAGCTCTGGACGTCCGATTGATGTGCTGTCGACTTTGTTGGATTCCTCTTGGTGAGATGGTTCTTTTGGTACAAATCACCTGAGGTTTGGACACAGTTGGAGTATGATCGAGTTGGATTGTACCTGAAAACCAACCTGGCCCCTGGACCAGAAAAGCTAATAACTCTCAGACTGGATGTCCGTTTGATGAACCATCAACATTGTTGGTAATAACGTTGAGAAACGGTCCCTCTGAGTATACCCTATGAGAGTTCGGGATACAGTAGAGATACGGTCGGGTTGGTTCGTACACAAAACCAACCGGGCCCCCGGGACTAAAAGGCTAATAACTCACAGACCGGGCGTCCAATTGACGCGTCGTCTGTTGCGTTGAGACCCCTATGACGTGGTGGTCCTTTGTGATACTTCTTCGTGGGACTTTGTGATACTTGGAGTATCTACCTAGAGCTCGTGGAGTAGACCCTCCTGGAGACGAGCGTACGGAGTACGGAGACCGTGTAACTGGCTGAGACCTGATAACTGCTTGTCCGATTCGAGTCGGAGTGACTTGTATAGCCCGGTGGGGAGCACTACTATGTTTGGGTGGTGGCCCCACGGCGGGGAGCACAACTTTGTTTGGGTGGTAGACCCGCGGTACTCGATAGGAGGAGTACCTCTGCAGGCTATTAGGGGGGGGGGGTGCACTACTGTGTTGGGGTGGCAGACCCCAGCGGGGAGCACTACTGTGTTAGGGTGGCTGACGCATGGTACTCGACATGAGGAGTACCTCAGTAGTATTAGGTTAGTGAGCAGTGCCTCGGAGTTGTGACAGGTTCACTGTACTCGTCAGAGACGGAGCTCTTCAACAGTTTTAGTTTTGATAATGAAAATCCTGGTTTGAGCTGAGTCGTTGACCTTTGTGAATTCCTCATGATTGAAATGGGATACATGATAACTTAGGTATATGTATGGGCATACACCTAAGTAGTGGTTATCCGTTGATTTCATATCTGTGTGATACCTCATGTTTGAGATGGGTTACTTGATAACTTAGGTATAAGTATGAGCTTATACCTAAGTAAGGGTTATCTATTAGATCTATCTTTGTGGTTATCCTTATTGGATTTAGTGAGATATTGAGGGTCTCGGGGTCCATACTGAGTATCGTTATACTCACCACTGCACGGGCTATGCCTGCACCTCGTTGTGTTAGATGCAGACATCAGTCAACGCTGATAGAGGCCAAGTGTTTGAGGACTGGATGGTACCCAGAGGTGGACCTCACGACAAGTCAGCGTCCAGAGGTGGACATCACGATGAGACGGTACTCGGAGGAGGTTGACAGGCGAGAGCGTTGAGGAGGCTATCAGTACCTACCATTCAGGTAGGATCCGTGGTGGATGATCTAGTAGTTGCGCAAACTGTACCTACCCTTCAGGTAGGCTCCGAGGTGGATGACCAAGGAGCTGCTTCTATCTTTCAGCTGTTTGTCTTTTCTGTTGTATTTTCGTTCTGTTGTAGTTGTACTTTTCAGTTGGGTTTGTATTCTGGCCCATTTACTTTTCAGTACTTTCTTTTATACTTAGTTTATTACTTCCACTTGTACTCTAGTTGGATGTGTTTATGTTTTATAAAGGCAATGCCTTCCCAGTTATGGGGATTTACGCCTTTGGTGCTGGTCGCCAGCCCCTGGCCAATGGAAGGTAGGCTTGGGGTAGTCACGGCACGGGCCCCGAGGACGGGTCGTGACATTTCTGCTAACTAATATTTAGGGGAATGGAAATTTTTTGGAAGATATTTTGAGATGGATGACTCCGAAAGATTAAGATCATTAGGCTTGTTTTAAGTGAAAGATTATGGACTTTGTTTCAGATATTCATGTCGAGGTTATAAAAGATTTCAATCAGAATGTCCTCATATCTTTAGTAGTGATCTATACCCTTCTGGAATGGATATGGATAATGAAACATTTTGATCTTGAGGGCCTAGGCCCGAGGGAGAGTGTATCTGATGATGATTCATATTCTAGATGAATTGTGGTTGAGGATGAGACTACACACATACATGATATCTTTACAGAAAAAGATTCCTTTTGAAGGGAGTTGATGTGGGATTTTTATGTCACATCTTGGGATGTACAACCTAATTTCACCAGGATATATTGATACATACATCAATAGTATTTGTACCCTACTATAAAATTTGAGATAACTACATTTATCACATGGTTCTCCTCCTGTCGGCATGTGAAGGTGGAGCATTAGTGAATGATATGAATTTTATTGATGTTATACATTATTCAATGGAAATAAGATGTATTAACCATGGATATAATGATAGGTTTTCCACGATTACCTCAAGGAAATGATGAAGATTTTGTAGGTGTTTACCATTTGAAAATGGTCTCCCACTTCTTAACAATCTAGGATAATTTCCCAATTGATGATATTGGGAGGAAATTTGATAGAGATGTCGTATGTCTTCCTAGATCACCTCATTCTTTTGTATATGAATGGGAATATTTTTTCACTTATCATTTTTGTAAAGGGTCATAAAATACATTTGGGAAAAAAGTGCTCCTGGGAAAGACCTACCACCCTTAAACCGAATGACAATCAAAGTAAATGATTTAGGTATTAAAGGATATAATCCATTCACATGTCCATGAATTTGTTAGTACTTGGGAGAAACAGATCCCATATATTGAGTTTTCATACAATAAAATTTTTTAGTCTACCATTATGATGGATCCTTATGAATCCTTATATGGTAAGATATTATGATCACCTCTATGTGGTATAGGGGTAGGGTAAGCAACACTATATTGACAACATCTCATTTATGATACTTTTTTTAGGTTTAGATGAACTGAATGTGCATGTTAATTACGTAGTCTATATCATATTCATATTCCAATAAACACCAATGAGTTCTTGAGTTCAAGGTGAGGAATCAAGATTTCATACGAGTTTCTCCCATGTTTTTCTATCAACATATTTTGAGGCAGGTTAATATTTCTCTTAATTTCATTAGATAATTTGAGGTTTTGAGAAAAAAACTTCAAGTGGATTACTATATAAAACTTACTTAGGGATAAATATATTTGGATGATTTTTTCTTAATGTGTATCAACGTTTTTGGTATTATATATACCAAATACAAATTCTATAACACGATTAGGTTTATTTAGATATTGAAACTACCTTTAATGATTACCTAGTGAATATTGTGGATTGGAGTATGAATAATCTAAGTGGCAGGTCAGTTCCATTAGTACAAGTGTTGTGATTGAATGTTTGAGTACAAGATGATAATTGTGAGTAAGGAAATTATGTACATTCACATCAGAGATTTTTTTCATTGATTATTTTTTTCATTACCTTGTAAGTCTATTTGATGGATGAGTTTCTTTAAAAATGGGAGTGAGTACCGCACCAAAATTTCATGATGGTATGGATCTTTTTTATTCTACATTAAATTTTTGGTTTTATCCTAGTGAGGGTTACCAATGGCCTATGGGAGGACATGGTAGTTTTTGGTTCTTATTCAAAGCCTGGAGCTACATAAATTGTAAATTCATATTGGATGTCACAATTATAGAGGATTTTTTAATAACCATGTGACTCAACCATGTAAGAAGCTGGTGCACAAAAGGGGTCCACAATGATATTCTATAATAATGTTGGACGGGATAATTGAACATGTGAAATTCATAAAACATGAGAAAATAAATATTCTCATGTTCAGCATATGATTAGAAAAATATTTCCCCCTGACATTATGAGGGGTATTCTTAGATAGTGATAAGAGCATGGTTGGTGCAAATACTGGAAAAACATGCGGCCAAACTATGCAACCCCTTATTTAATGTGGAATTTACAAAATTTCCCTTGAAATGTTTTTATCCTTTCTCCCTCATTTCTTTTCACCTTTTGCATTCATGCAACCCCATTCCTCCCCTATGGAGCTCTCCACCCACTATAGTTAGTGTTTTTTATTACTCTTAAATCCAATAACCATTATCATAATCATTTGTTGTTTCAGATTCTTCTTAGTAATCTCCCCACTCATCTTCCTTCCATTCCTCTTTTATCCTTCTATACCTTATTCTATTTTGCTGTGATTTAATTTTCCTTATTTTCAGGGAACTTGTCTATTCCACTAATTTCTCCGATTCTATATTGATTCAAAGTATGAAACTAGATGAGTATATTGTCATGTAATGAATATAGGAAGTATAAAAATATTATTTAAAATAATAGGTGTTTTATAGAATTTTTTGGATATTCTACACACTATAAATATCCATTCATTATATAAAATTGATGTCTACCACATAACTAATTGAACCATGCTTTCAAAATCCTATAACCAGATAATATTTTTTTAGAGGTTAGTTACCACTTTTATACCACCCATTTGTATGAATGGGATAGATTTGCTTCTTGAGTAAAATGTTAAATTGATCTCAACACCATCTATGTGAAATATCAAAACATATTAATGTATTTTCTATTAATTATAAATTAATATCCTTATCATAAGTGAATGAAATTAAGTGGAAAGGGAATAACACAAGATGAGTAATTAAATATATGAATTATATAAATTATAACAATGGTTAGATAGGTATAATTTTAAAAATTATTTAGTGTTAAATACCTCATGATTTTTCTGAATGGATCATGATATTTGATGATGAACAACAATTATTGTTTTTTTTATAATGGACATTAAAACACCCTTTTATTTGGTGATGTGAATGATGTATCACACTATTTACTTTCATATGGGAAATGAGTTTGATGTTATAGATCCATTGTGTTGGGTGTTGGGAATTATGACTCACCCCACTATATGAGGCGAGGGTAGAATGTCTCACATTCATATAAGATTCGGGGCTTGTACTTATGTAGTGCCATTAGCTCTTGAGACCAGTCAAGACGCCTAAATTACACCCCATGTATAGAAATAAACTAGTATACATATGTATGTCTCTAAATTTCATCACATAGAGTGTGTCTATGCATGTATACATATTACACACACACACACACACACACACATATATATATATATTATTACTTCTATTTTGTAAACTAATCAAAATTAATCCAAATGATGTTGAAGCACTTAATTTCTTACATGTTTCCAATAGTATCATGAGAATAATAGTATTGATTAATATTGAAACAACCATTATTTATTGCATAAAAACATTTATATGGTTTTCAAACAACTATGTTATTTATAGAAACCATTTGTGGTGGCCTACTTAGTTTATCTCACACCCTACATATGAATCCTTTAGTACCTGAGTAGACATCATGATTACAGTTGTGGAAAGATATTAGCGCCCAGTCATAAACACTTGATATATTTATTTTATAGTATAGGTCATGGGAGAAGAGGACCGAGCATCTTCTCATGCATTCATTAGATATTTATTTTGGTTTTTTTCTATTTTTTATACAAAATTTTATATGGATGTTGAATTTATTCCATGTTTCCCATTTTCTGTATATCAGTATGCCAATACTTCATCATATAAATCACTCAGCCTTTGGAATTTTATTACTATTATAGTTTCATGAATTTATAAGCTCCCATAGTTCATTATTATACTTTTTTTTTACTATTTCATCTATTATATTATTCTTATGTTGTTTATAATTACCTATTATTACTATTGTGCCACTCTGGTATAAGGAAATAGTTTCCATACCATACCACATTTGGACATCACTTCTAGTCGATTTACTCTTGTGTATGGGGATGTGAAATTGTGACCATGTGACCCTTTAGTTTGTGGAACCATTTTAGTGGATTCCAGGTAAGGACATTACAATTGTGACATTGAGATGAAAAACTATTCACAACACATTATTGAGTTGGTAGTCCACACATATTCATGAATGAAATTATCATTTAAAAGTGAATGCAGTGGTAAAAATAAAATGATAAACTATCTTTTAGAATGTAAAACATGTTATTTATATCATATATAAACATTAATTCCAACTTTATTACCATTTTCAGGCGTGATGATGGAAAAAAATTACATCAGTATGTGAAGCTGTAGTCCTCCGTACACAAAAATGATGGTTTCATTTACCAATTGATGGAATATGATATTGTTATGACTTATTATTTTAAAATAATTAAATTTATGTATACGAGATATAATAATATTATCATATCCCTATGGTTGAATAATATTTGATGGATTTGGATTAAGAAACAATAAAATGAGCTGGGTTTAGAACTATACCAGTTCTATTGACAACATCATTATGAATATACCAAAAGAAACCATATATTGTATTTATGATAAAACCAAGGCCACATAAATGTGGTTAGGGAAGTAAATAAGGATTTGAGTAGGAATTAGATTAGTAATAATGATTTAGGATTTTTAGTAGGAGGGGAAATGGGGTGGTCTTTTATATGTTAGGGAGAGGGCAGACATTGAACATTAAAAAATATGTAGCAATGTATTTACATTAAAAAAGGATAAAATGTGGGGCATTATCAAGAATTTAATGATATAATGCAAAAACTTGGATAGAAAAATATTTATAGAATTTTAGGTCATTTTGTATCTTATTTATTTCCCCCCCCTCTAAAACATATTTTTACCTTAAACATGATTAATTGTTTTTAATATTTTAATTATTTATTAGGAAGAAAAAATTATGTTATCCTTATTATATCATATAAATAATTTTAATTCAAAATATTTAAACTATTTTATCAATTTTTATTCATATAAGTGGCATAATTTAATTTAAAATAAATCCCATATATGCAATGAAAATTCTTTTTTAGATAATAATTTTTCAAACATCATATTATATTTTATTAACTATATGACTAGTAATAATGATTATGTGAATATAAATTAATATTTATAGGTATAGTATCAATAAATATCATTTAAATTAGGCATAATTATGATTTTTTTCAATTAATTAAAATTTAATAACATTATGATCATTAAACATATTTTAAAAAAAATCCATTTTTATTCCAAACAAACAAACATATACTAAAATCTAATATAAATATGATTAAAATATAATTATTTTTATTTATTATAACTAAATAATACATATAATACATGAAATAAAATTAAAATAATAATCAGACATTCAAATTTCATAATTTATTGAAATGAAATGACAATTTTAATAAACAAAAAATTTATACCATAAAAAATGAAGATTTTCTTAAAAAACATTGATTTTTCACCCAATATTAATTTCAATACGATTATTCAATAAAATATTTACAATTAAAAATATTAATATTTTAATATATGAAAAAAAATAATTATAATATTTTCTCATAAAAATCAATAAAAATCATTTTTGATGAAAACATATTTTGTAAGAATGAAACTACTTGTTTAAAAATTTTTTGATTAGTTACTGTGAATATATAGATATAGTTATGTAAAGTAATAATTTTATATATTTATATCATAAATTATAAAATACTTTTCATGTCTACCAATTTAATGCCTTGTTTATAATGGTCATATTTAAATCATAATATTTCTCATTTTTAAGCTCGATGTTGCATATCAAATAAAATATAAAACATATTGTTCTTTTAAAATCTAAAATATTTAAAGGTGTATCGATATGTATGAGTTATATAGAAAAAATATCATAGTTTGTAGGAATTTAGTGATGTTCTTCTATAAGTACATCGATAGACTTATGTATAGTATGCATATCCCCAATGTCGAGTTTCTCCCGAACTATATTATATAGAAACCATTCGTGGATAATAATTAAAACCCACAATATATAATTAATATAAATTGAATAATTTCTCATTATAACAACGATAAATGATAATAAGGTCATTTCATATATGAAATATGACTTTCATTTCTCAACAATTGATATTATCTCCATATTAATAAAAAAGTATATTCTTAGATTCACATGAAATTAAACTAAAAGAAGAATCACATGATTTTGGGTAAGAACATTACTAGAAATATAATATACATGAGATGTTATCATCATACCTTCAGTATTTTAGACCACTACAAAAAAATATACTCACTAAGGTGGTCATTCAATAGCCTTATAAAATTACTTATACATAAAAAATAATAAGGATCCAGAATCAAATAATTCATTTTTTGATATAGAGGGGTTGATAATTATATATTTCACTATGTAATTCTGATATCCCACTTTGGAAGTTGTTATCTCTTGAGATTTTACATTGTCAGTGGGATTAATAATTTATTGATTCTGATAATAAATAACCTATGGACATGTTTATTGGATTCAATAATTATCACCCACGTTAATAAGAAGAATCAAAGACTCTATGATGCATTATTTGGAATATTACATTTTAATATTGTATCAACCAACAAATTTATAACTTTTTGACATTAATAGGCTTTATGACCCACCTTTCCACATTTTTCACACCATATAATACCATTACTGAAATTACATTGAGGTTTCTTCCAACAGTTTTGGAATATATATGGATAGAATTTCATTTCATTTCAATATTTATTTATGTTTTCAAGTGTATCTATATTCCCCTTAAATTCAATTACATGGTAATAGTTGAAATAACAAAAATTTATTTCTACATTGGGTCCACATTGAATTATTTAATTAGATCTACTATAATATCTTATAAATACGTCAATTTGGATACATGGGTTTATTCCACTAATGAAGTGACCAAATTGAATTTCAGTGAAGATGAATAAAACTGAAGCATATCATGGAATACTTATAGCATTTTCTTTTTAAATACCAGTGGATTAATTATCCTTTTTCCAAAGCTAATTGAATTTATTCTCCATTATAAAGTAGAATATAATGGAATTTGACAATACTAAATATTCCCATAAAAAACATACCATTACAAGGGCTATATTTCTCACTCTCGAGTCATAGTCCAAAAATGATTCCACATTTGATCTGATTAAACTTTGAAAATATAAATGTTTCATACAATATTTGAATATTTTTTCAACTAGAGTATAAATAATATATTATAAATTATTCCCATCCCTCAATCTTCCACATGTGGATTCAAAATCCCCCAAAAAGAAGGTGAATGTTTCATCATGAAAGACTCAATTGTATTTGTTATATCCATGTTTCATTTTGATTTGTAACATGATTCATCGCATGGGAAATATGAATTAGCATAGAATCATGATTTTTCATTCCATATCCCAAGGTAACTGGTTTCACACATTAAAAAGCAATGAATTATTCCTCAAATTCATTGAAAGAATGATGTGTTTTGGCAATACCCATTAACTAAAACTGAAAAATATATTGTATGAAATATGCAATAACCATCTGAGTTAACTATCATATAATCAAGTAATACAATCCAAAGTTTGTCTAAATCATGACACCTTCTTCTCAATATAAGGAACCTTAGGTTTATCTTATGTTATTTGTGGCCATAACCTAAACATTAATTTATCCTTTATATGAAACTATCCCATGGATTTTTAGAAAAGTTTTCTATCTCTAATCCCCAAATATTATATTCAATATGTTTTAATATATACTATTTAGAAAAATAATTTCACATAAAATAAAGACAATATTTTATATTAATATTCAATATATAAAATTATGATCTAGGATATAACTGTAAAGGATTAGTTTCTTTGGATAATAGATTCATGAATATATTTTTTCGGTACATTCTTCCTCATATATCATAAAGTTCTTCCCACTTTTTACAATTCATGAAAATCCATATTTAAAACCTTTCTTCATAACCTAGATAAAGGAAACATAATAACGGGTGATCCTAGACTCTATGTAAGGGTAAACATGGGAGATATAAATCACTTATAATATAAAATCATAAGATAAGTATAAGGGTATGAGATCATGAACAGAGAATACAATGTTTTTTTCCACATGATTCATATATTATAATGATTAATGATGTCATAAATGTTTTTTTATTTTAAAATAAATTATTTAAGAGTGATGAAAAATCACATTCAATCATTAAACATATGTGAAAACTAAAATAAAGTCCTAATAATGTGGTAACATCATTGAAATTAATACTAATTCATATGCATGGTTAATAAAAGAGACTATAAAATAATAATGGATCTCTTATCAATACATTTTCCCATATAATAATCAATAGCCTATCGTTACCGATTTTCGATATTGAATAAAGCACATTGACTTGTTTCATATAGTGGGTCAAGAACATAAAATTATTTTCTATAATTATGTAATGAGATATAAACATTTTAAATTTCATTAGAGAGTTTTATAATTCCAAACTCAAATATCACATAATGAAAACCATATATATATGTGTGTCTGATTATAAAAAAATATTCAACATTTTATAATAAAATAATGTATTGTGAGAATGTAAGTTTAAAAAAAATTTCATGATATTAATAATAAAACATATAGAGAATGAATAATGATGGTATAATTGGATTTTCTCCATAGTAAATAATATCTTTTATCAATGATGTTATCATATGTAAATATTACATGAAAATATCATGGTAAAATTTCATTAGGAAAATACCATTTTCATTAAGAAATAAATTTTTAAAAATATATAATTTTATTAATATTATTGAATAAATATTATTTAATAATAAATAAAATAAAATTAAAAGTAACTTTCATATTATTATGTGGTTATGGAAATGATAAATATTTTTATTCCAAAGTTGTTAAAAATTATTCATTTCACAATTTCATTAAAAAATCTTATATGTCACATTCAAGAAAGGTCAATAAGATTAATTTTAATTAATTTTGTAAAAATTAAGGAATGGGTGGGAAGGAATTTAAAATTTAATTATAAAATGGTAAAATCATTCTGGAATTAATATTTAGAAAACATGAACATCGATAAAAAATGATTTCTGGTTGAAATGCAACGTAAAGTCAATTTTCCTAAAAAAAATGTTTTTGTATCATGAGCACTTTAGGTGAGGTAATTGAAATAAGAAAGATATTATTTATAAATAACCAGAGTATAATAATAATGAAAGGGGTTTTCTATATAAGTATCATATAATTTTTTCATTAGAATACAAAAAAATATCCCCAAATAAGAATAGATTTTGATGTAAATCCCTTAAACAATGTTTTATCTTTTTCAATGCATGTTTAAACCTCCTCTTCTTCAGTAGAACTCCATTAAATCATCTTTTATGGATATCTAGATTTGTCTTTTAAGAATAAAACCACCTCCATTTCATATTTATATAAATATAATAGATAATAGGTAAGTGGTTTATCAATCATGATGACTCAATATTATGTAAAAAAATATAGAAGGACTATTCATTTAATAGAGTGTGAAGTAACACACTTAGAATTAAAAAAATGATATAACATTTATTAATTACTTATCTAAAAAATATTCAAAATGAAAATTGATTTGAATAAAAAGAGGCTAATTTTTTATATTTTTTATCCAATGTAGTTTGGAATGTTTTTTGTTTTATTTCAATACTTATCATTTCGTTTAACATCATGGTTTAAAAATTTTAATTTTCACTATTATAACAACTATTTAAATATTAAATGGATGTAAATTATCATATAATGTAAAAATTGGATGATAAATGATCAAGCGAGTACATTTTCAAACAATATTATCATTTTTTCCTCTACCAATATATTTATAATTTTTAAAAAATTTAATGCATTATTATTTTTTATAAAATATCAATAATGACAATTTTCACACTACTCATTTAATTTGAAATTATCAAAATAAAAAAGAGGGTAATTTTAATATAATAGTTTTCACCATTAATAATACAATAATATTAACTATAAATTATTTTAGAAGTCAAATTCATCAAAAAATAAATATTTTTTAATATTTTTAAATTTATTTACTTTTATTTTTCTACTTTTGGAAAAAGCATTGATTCAATGTTGTATAAGTGTTTCAAGTTATTATATAATAAATATAAATTATATATAAATTTATATCAATAAAGTTAATTTAATTATGAAAAATCATATATGATTCATTCAATACTTATTCTTATACCAACATACACATATTAGAGAAATCAAAAGGCAAGAGAGTGAAATTTTTTATTTTTCTTTCATTAATATTAATATAAAGGTTATTACACAAGGATATGGTCACCAAATTCCATTTATTAGATTAAATTATTTTTAAGGTATAATTAACCGCATAAAATTTTAAAAAAAGTAAATTATTTGATATAATTTTAATTCATTGTAAAATTAATATGACCATATTTATAGATTTACCCTTTACTAATGTGATAAATTTTACCAAGTTTACAAGTCGTAATTATCAAAAATATAATGAACTATTTACAAATTTTTATACTCTTCATTAGTATTATTGAATCAAAATTTTAATTTTCATTTCACATATTTGGAATAATATAATTTAAGTGAAAACCACCAAATGAAATAAAGAGTCTTTCAAAATAACTCTATTTATGTATAATATAATTTATTATTCATAATTTAACAATAAAATTGACTGTAATTAAATTAATATTATCATTCATAATATTATATACATAACTTTACATTTTAATAAAATTTCATAAAAAATGGAAATTGAAAATTCTTGAAATGAATTTACAGTTTGAGTAAAAATAATTATTTTCACGGTTAAATATAAAATAAATGTTTTTAGAATAACACAAAAAATAATCCTATTTTAAAATTGAAAAAACTAGGTTAAAATTTTAATTTTTTATAAAATAATATTTATTAATATTCTATAATGTAATTATACTATTTTCTCACATAAAACTATAAAAAAAATTTATGGGTAAAATATATTATAAAATAATATAATGGAATTACAGAAAATATATTTTCATTATCTAAATTCATTTTACATATATTTTTAGAAATTTGATTATTCCTATTCATTCCACCAATTTAACTGATAGGTTATAAACATATAATATATTATTATTCATTTGGAGTCGTGGTTATGTGTATCACAAGCTATTGAGAGAATCAAGTTTCTTAATATATCATATAATCTCAAGGTGTAATAATTGCTATAATATAAAAGAAAGTTTTATCATATATATTTATAAATAAGGTGTAAGTAATGATTTTAATAACATCCTTGATGAATCATATGATATAAAAATTGAACATGAAAAAGATAAAATGTAATATTTTAGTGTTTTATAATAAGAAATTTTGAAAGAAGAAATATTTTTATATTTGGGAAGCATTTTAAAAGAAATTTTTTATAAAATTAATAGAAAACAAATATCTTTTAAAATTATTGATTATTTATAGAGAAATATTCGTATAATATGACAATGGTTGTGGGAAGTTATGTTTATAAGGAAAATAAGTTATAGTATATTTTATATGATATGTGTTAAATGATAATGATTCCTATAACAATCAATTTTCATTTAAAAAATGTGAAATAAGAACCATAAAAAAATGAAACTTTTAAAATTAAGACTTCATAATAGATCATTAAAATGACATAATTGTTGTTAATATAAATATTGTGTGAAATATAAAATATTATATTTGGAAATATATAAAACCTTTTTATTGCTTGGGAATATCATTATTGAGACCCACATCATAAGACGATTTTTAGATATTTCATTTTTAGAAGAGAAGAATAAAATTATAGATGATGTATGTGATAAAACATTGTTTTTTTATAAAAAAAATAGGACTGGGGAAGGAAAATATATATAAGGAGGGGGAAAATAATTATATATGATGTGAAATATTATAATTATATATATAATTTTTGGAAATGAATTTTTTTTCATGGTAAAGTATCTATATTAAAAGGTCACATTTCACCAGAGAGAAATATAATATTCCAAAAAAAACTCTTATCAATGTTGAAACCAATATTCGAAGAAATAAATTAAAGATGAATTTTATTTTAAATGAAATGGAGTATATTTATCAAAAATATATTAAAACATTGGTAACTTTTGAATGAAAATATTTTAGAAGAGAGAATTGGGTAGGGTTCATATAACCCACAAGATTAAATTAATATATCCAAATTTTATTTTTTGTCAATAGATATAGCATTATAAATAAAACATGGTGCACATTTGGAAATGTGTATTTGGTGGTAGAAATTTGAGACAAGAAACACATAACTATATTCCATAATTATTCTAATACAGTTTATAATACTGAATTAAAAAACATAAATTTCTTATTAACTTATATTATGAACATCATCATATAAATATCATTTTATAAACTTAATTTATAAATATTTTGTACATGTTTATTAGATAGTTATTATCTATTTAAAATATATTCTTTGAGTATTATTAGTTTATGATTAATTACTCTTGTATTAAAGATTTTTTATTGATTCATGTCTTATAGTTCATCCTTACCAGAACATAAAAGGCACTAAATTTTATGTCTTAAAATTGTTTGAAATTTTTAAATCCATTCTATGGTATTTTTAGTTATTATCCATGTAGATGAAATAAATCATGAGAATGTTTTGGAGATTTTTAATAAAAAAAGTTGGTATCCTAATTAATACCTTTTATATAAATGTCACTATTATATAAATCAAATAAATTATTTAGTTACTAATTTTTATAATAAAATAACATTAATTATGTTCTCATAGTTATCCATTAAATTATTTTTTTCTTTGTTCTTATAGGTGGTTAGGCCCACCCAAACAAGAACATGACATAATTAGTTAATGATAATGATTTTGAATGTGTATTCAAATGTAATGATATAAATATTAAAAAAGTATAATTATATTAAATGGACTATTTTAAGGTGGTGAATTATATTTTTAAACAACATTATATATAATAAAAAATGTATATTAAAAATGAGATATGATACTTTTTGTAGGTTATAGTTCACATAATACACATTTAAAATTTTCATTTATCTTTGAATGAGAGTGAAAAATATAGTTATTATTATCATATTAATAATAAATATGAATCTATATATTTCAAATTTATTCCTAAATATTATCCATATAACTAGAGAATAATGGTGGTGGTGGTAAATGGAAAACATGGCTTCTTTGATGTTGTAGTCTACACCATACATAAATAAAAATTCTATTTTTTTAATGAAAAATATGAAAGGGTTTTAATAGTAATTCACATAGAACAATAATATTAATTTTTATAAATAATACTTATGTTATTCTATAGGAATTATAAGATCTTATTTTGGAATGTAATAAGAAATTGAGAAGATGATTCGAAGAAATTACTCACGTTGATATCTTGGGTGTGGCCTAAGAAGATTCATTATAAATTAAGGTCTTCCTCAAATATATTATGATTATTGGATAACGAAAAATGAATATGATTATAGGGAATGGATGAATATAATATTTTTAAGAGGTAAGAAAATTCTTTTGGGTGGTCTTGATTAGGTTGTGATATTCCCCATTTAAAATATTTGAGAAATGATTTTTTTAATTATTTTCATGTTATATAAAGATAGAACATGATTCACGTGTATTGAATACACCAAAAATTATATTAATAGACTTGGGTATAATATAATATCTATAATTCCTAAAAATCTTCATTTTCACACAAATTATACTCATTTTAATGTTCTTTACTTTTATAATTTTATATTTTTATATTTTTTTTAACATGGTCAATAATTTTTAACACTGTAATTAAATTTTAATAAATAAAACAAAATTAAAATTATTAAATAAATAGTAACTAGAATTATAAACATCGAATATTTTTTTAGATGAAATATAAATGAGTAAGAATTTTTTTTACATTACCACTTGTATATTATAAGAAAACATATTTAAAAAAATAGTATTCTTAATCCAAAAACATATTTATTAAGAAAGTTTTATAATATATTAGATTATAATAATAATTTTTTTTGAAATTAAATTTTATGATCCCCCAAAATTATTTCAAAATATAAATTTAACAAAATAAAAATTATTTTAAAAAGGCCAAAATCAATTTTTTTAGAAAATATTATTTATGTTTTTAATCAAATGATTATAAAATTCTTAATAGAATGTTGAATTTTTTTTGATCTAATCCATACATTCATATTTAATCGGATAAAATGGTCTATTAACTTCATTGGAATTCTTATATTAGGATACATTCATTAAATTTAGAGTTTTTTTGATTTTTTTATTTTTCATCTAAAATCACGTATTTTTGAAAAATCACACAGAAATGGTCATATGATTATATTGAAATGAAAAATAAATTCATGATATCTATTTAAACTATTTAAATTCATATTGTTTTTTAAAAATGTAATTGAAAAATAGCATTTAGAACATTATTTTTTCGTAAACATAATTTATATTCATTTTTAATTGATTAAATTCATTATATTAAATTATGTTGTTATTATTATTATATTATATTTATAATATTCATCAAATATATTGCGGATGATCTAATTTTACGGTTGTATTATATTGGTTTTATATGGTACACTATGAACATTATTCCAAAATAAATTGAATTTAATTAATTTAAAAGGATATAATGGAAAAAAGTATGTGGTTATATACTTATATATAAATTAAATGATTGATATTTGACCTTATGATAATTATTTTCTCCTATTTATATGATTTAAATTAACAAACACAATCAAAATTATCCATATTCAATGAATTTTTTATGTGATATAAAACATGTTAAATTATGAGTTTCATTTATTTCAGAAAATTTAAAATTATTTTACAAATTTTTAGTTTAGTATATGGTGGATCATTTATCACTCACATTACAGGTTAAATTGATCAATACATTCCATTATTAAATAAAATACTCTTTTCATGGGAATTTACATATTAATATTTATAAAATAAAACATATTCTTCCAATATTTAACAAAAAATAAATGTAAATTATTTTGATTTTTTAGTTGATAATAAGCTAGAAAATTAGTTTTAACCATAGCCAACTACATCAAAATTTAATAAAGAATAATTTATATTAATGGGTTTTCAATAGTATGAGGATCTAATTAAATAGTTTAATTTTTAATAACATTCTTATTTTTTTATTTCATTTATTAATAATCAAACCCACATCCACAAACCAATATATAACATGATGAAATAAGGATCTAATATTCATAATTTATTTATATAAAATGAATCTATTTAAAATAAAACTCTAAATAGAGTTTATTTATTAATACATATAAAAACGTTTATCAGCAAAACTAAAACTAATCTACCTGAAATTGTTTCTATCTGTCCAAATATTTTAATTAAATCAATATTACAAACTTATATTTTAATAATTATTTTATGACATGAATACAATCTTAATTCATGATATTATGGATCATCAATGAGTGTTTGTATTATATATCACATATATAGAATGAAAAAAGTGATGGACATAATTAAAAAAAAGCATAGCCATGGATTATTAGAGGATGTTAAAAAATATTTAGAGGGAGTGAGTATTATGGTAGGCACCGCTAGATATGGGGATGTGACAATGTTATTTTATATTGGGTATGTGAATAAGGAATTAACCAACCATGGTATATGGGTTAAAAGTGTTTGAGATCATTAAAGATCCCTAGTTTGGGGAACATTTTCATGATGGTTGGATATCCACAGATTATATGGATATAAATGGATAATAAATCCTAATATAGTTATTTTTGATGTATTTTTGGTAATCAGTGGTATATAGAGGTCGTGTAGGGGTAATGAGGATTATTTTTTTGAAGAATATAGCCATAAATTTTTAATCTATTTCTAAATATACCTATTTTGATTAATTTGTATAAATTCCATCAATATTTTAATTTATCAGATGCATTTGTCATAATTTTGGAAATAGAAACATGTTTTCAAATATTGTCAGCCATAATTGCTATAACCTTAGTCTATAGGTAGGTCCTCTATCCACATTTTTTTAAACCATATATATTGGAATTTCAGATTATATCGATTAACACAATACAAAGTAATAAGGGATATAAAAATTTATACTACTTTTAATTTTAAAAAATATTATTATTTATTTCCTTGTACTAACTATGAAATAGGTTCAAACTATCATGTTATTAAAAATTATGGTTAAAAATGAATTATATATAAACTGTAGTATTGGATATTCCTTAAGATTCATGTAAGGGAGACATAGATGAAAAAATTCACATTTTAGTATAACTTATTAAATTTATAGATATGATATATATTTTGGATCTAACGTCAATTTTTATGATATTATATGATATGATTTAATAAAGGTATTTGTTGGTATTTCTTTAATATGTTTGTACCCCAAATGGTGCTGGATCAAAATCATCTATTATAAATATATATGTGTTGTGACTGATGTGGAATGAAAATATAATTATGACTTTATATATATTTATAATCATTATGGTATTAGATACAATTTATTTTGAACATTAATTTTCTGATTCCAAAAGAGGCATTGGGTACATTTCGTAAAACAATTATTCATTTTGTTTATAATTTATTAGTATGTGAGAGTGGTATGTGTTTTATTTTTATCCCACTTAACTATGTGTTTATGATTAGAGTTTTTAACCCTTAAAACTATGGTGATTTTAAATTTATGTTTCATGATGTCTTGAAATTTTTTTTCAAGTAGAATATATCTTTTGGTACTCACTGGACTAAAATACATTGGGTATAAAAAGTTTCTATGTATATAAATTGAATGTTAATATATTGGGGTTTTATGTATATTGTGTTTTTTAAAATATGTTACTCATATAAAAATATGAGATGTATTGGATTATGAATTGTCAAAATTAACCCATCAAAAATAGACTCAAAATGTAATCTATGAGAATCGTATACAAAATAACATTATTCATTGTATATGTAGACAATATTTGGGGAATCATATATATTCATGGAGAATGGTGGTTACTATTTAGAAACATTATTTAGAGAAGGTGGATATTTTCAATGATATATAATAAATAGTTTGTTAAGATAATATTTTTTGATGATGAATTTAATGGTTGATTTGATGATGAGGTTTTTGTGGTCACATTTTTTCATCTTAATTTCCAATGCAGGGGATTATCAAAAGGATAGTATGTATGAATTTTATTTATCTTACTTGAATTAGTGCTCATGTATCAAAATGTTTTACCTACATAAAATGTGGTAGAATAAGACATATAGGGTGTCATTAAAAGAATGATTTGGAGATATGTCACTAATAAGTAGGTTAAGTGTGAGAATAACGTTACACTATAGAGAAGTGGATCCCGAATCATAGAATATTACAGTGAATACAATATGATTTTTATTGTCTATAGTTTGATACCATGGTTATTTTAGTAAAATAAGTGATTAACTATCCCTTATTAGAATAAATGTTTAATAATAAATACGGTTTTCTACATCGGATTATTAATTTTGAGATTAGTGGTAATATTTACTTGTGATTATTGAGAAATTAGATAAATTTCATGTTTTCAAATACTTCGTGGGATTTTCAAGGGGGAATATTTTATTGTTTTTATTATAGTGAATCCAAAAAATGTGTTATTTTATCAGTATTCTCCATATTACCACTGGTGTTTTATATCCTAATTTATATCATTCCATTTCATTAGATCATTTTTAGTGGGATATTATTACATTATTTTTGGAATCATCATGGTTATTTGTGTTAAAATCAGGTATTAACTAGCCATCCTTGAAACTGTGTAGTATGGGAATATATTATCTCCACCCTCTCAATTAATCGTTTTGTTATGAGTCGTAAACTCTATGTACAATTATTAGAAATTTATTACTCACTGATTTGTTTAATGGTATATTTTTTAATCAATTATTAATATAATTAATAAAGCAATAATGTAATGATCTAGTATTATTTTGATATATGATGATTATTTAATGAATATATGATGGTGATTATTAGGTAATGAATATATTATGACAATAAACATACAAAAGAGATATATTGATTTATCTCCATGATGAATATAGAAAATAAAATATTAATTTTGATTGCATGGTGATGAAACATCATTGTCATTAATATAACATAATGATAATTTGAAAGGAACTAATCAACTAGATCCAATAAATATTGGACTAAATTGTTATATATAATATTGTTCCTATTATGATAATCATACAATGAGTATGTTAATACAGTATTTTAAATCCATATCTATATCATTAGGTCTAGACTAGTGATCTATATGGGCTCATGTGACCCACCCATACCCAAGAGTATGCTATCTTATAATGAGTTACTGGAAAGTGTTGTGGGGGTGAAAAAACCCTCAGAAATAATAGAAATTCATTATTTAAAAAATAATAAATGTCTAATAGTTCTATTGAAAAATGGAAGAAAAAAAATACTGTATCAAAATGGAATTGACTGATTTAGACCAGATAATCCCGACGATCCACAACTGTTTTAGGTTAATGTAAATGATATATATGAAATAAATTAATGAAAAATAGAGTAATTTTCACACCTCGACTTTTTTATTAATTTTTATTTTAGAATTACTTGGCTCCGGGTCCTCACGCCAAGGTCCGGGCTGGGTCCCGGATTAAAATTTTTGTCATTTAATATCTTTTAGTGGGTTTCTTACCCGTGCGCAGTCACCGCACGGTAGGTGGTAGCCGCACAGTCAGCCCGGATTCCGCGCAATAGTCTAAAGTTTAAAATAAATAAAATTTTATTCAAATAAAAGTAGTTTAATATTTAAATTGTAATAATATTGATTCTATTGTGTAGATAATAATATCATTATTATTAAGAATTGATAGTGATATCTTAGTTATTAAAATTTTTTTTGTTAATATAATTATTAATAAGTTGATATTAAAAATATTATTATTATTATTATTATTATTTTATTATTATTATTATTAAATTTATTATTATGTTATATTATTATTATTCTTTATACATTATTATTATTATTATTTGTATTATTATTATTATTATTATAATTATTACTATTATTATTATTTGTATTATAATTTTTATTATTTTATAGTTATTTTTATTATTGTAATAATACGATTATTATAATAGAATTAAAAAAGGGGGTTAACCTAATCTAAATCCCAATTGTGTTCCCCCCTTCACTGCTTTACCTTTTGTGTGGCCTCCACCCAACCGCTCTCATTGTCCCCTCACCCCACACACACCACTCCATCACCCCTCACCCCTCTCTACCCTTCTCCCTTACGCCTCTAGACCGAAAGCCAAGCCCCAACCCCTCATTTTGCATCGTCGCTCCCCCTGCTCCATGTGCCTCACGCCCAGACCCCCCCCCCCCCCGCCTCCCTGCGCAGCCGACCTTTCCCTCACCGTCGCCTCACACCCAGCGCTCCAGTGGACAACCGACCTCTGTCATTCCAGATTTCCATGCACCCAGCCTCACCCTCAACCCCCCCTCATCGTGCCTCTGACCACCCGACCAGTTGGCCAATGATGCACCCGACCACCGCACCTCCTCCTAGCGGTGCCCCCTCTCCCCCTCATTTTCTCTGGCCACACCTCCCTCATCGATAACATACTCTTACAATGTTTTTTTATTTTTATTTTTTCTTAAACCATTTTGGTTTTCTTCAATTTATCCGGACCCTAAATCTATGTTGGATGTGTGACTCGTTTTCTTGGGATTTTAAGGTTTTCAAATATTTGGAGGGGTGTTTTCCTCCCTTCTGGCGAGGATTTGTTGCTTTTTAACTCAATTGGTAGGTGTTTCATGGATTATCTTATTTAGTTGTTCTTAATATACTTGGGTGAATCTATAAATGTGTTTGTTTTTATTTTCTGGTGTGTTAGATGTTTTGATGTGGTTTGGGTGCTCATTGTGTGTTGTGATGAAATATTTCAAAGAAATGGGGTTTAAGAGTGTTTGGAAGGAGTAAAATGCGCCTTAAAAATGTTTTGACATGCGTGTGCGATGAAATTGTATTTTCTATTAGAAATGGTGTGTTTTTCATTTTGGCTTTGATTTCGTCATTTTGTAGAAGTGTTTAATCAATTATTTATTGGGTGTGAATTTTATTTTTAAGGTGGTGAACATGTTTAAGTGTTGCGAACATAATTTCAAATGGGAAGTGGTGATGTTTTGTGTGTGCAAACAGGTGCATTAGTTTATAAAATATTTTACGGGTTGGTTGTTAGGTGCGAGACATGATTTGGTGTGATTATGTTGTGTGTTTTATTTTAAAGTGTTTTCTTATGTGGAACTGAGTATGTTTTGATGTGAACCTTGGTTTAACCATTTTAAGATGTTTTATAAATTATTCAAATGGTTTATTACTTTAATCATGCGGTGCATATGATGTTTCTAAAGTGGTTGGTGTGTCTAAAGGTCGTGATTGGATTCTAATAGAGAGATTGGTTGTGTTTTGATACATGTTTTGATTTGACATTTTCAAAACATGTCGGGCTAGATATTTTTCATTGTTTGTTTGTTTGGATCGTTTTAAGTCCATGTTTATGTGTTTTTTTAGTTGTTTTTTTTTGCAGTGTGTCGATGAGAAAAACCGCGATACTATGATCATCAGTGTGTGCGTGCCTGCACGCCTTTGCGAGGCATGTCTCTTCATTGTGATCGAGCTGCAAAATTAAGGTAGGTTCCCCATTGCACTCGCCTTTAAATTTAGAATTTATTGATTGTTTGATATTTTATTAATTTTAATAAATGGAAAATAATATAAGATAATTAATTTTTAAATTATTATTTGGTGTAAAAAGCACCGTTTATTTTATATAAGACACCTGAAAGATTTTCTTGATGAGCAGACACCCAGTAGTTAAAGAATGCATGTTTGGCCTTTAAACATAATTCACAGAATTTCAAATGTAGTTATGATTATTAATAAATGATTTATTTTGAAGCATGAACAAGTATTTTGGTTATCTTGAGAAATGAGGATTTCCTTTAAAATTGGTGAAAGCCCATTTGGCACTTTAATAAAATAAATTATTTCTTGGAAAACTCACTTTTGGGTGACTCATGGGTGATATTTGGTGTACTTTGGATGCATGATTTGTGTGTAATGTTTGTACATTGTAATTGGTTGCTTGTTTGAAATTGTTGACTCACCCCTATTTATTATATGTGTTGACATGAGAACCTGTCATTGTAAGTGAATCTTCTGAGAACGATTGCTGCACTAGTTTAGATTACACACTGGCTAGTGGCCCCTAGTATGGATGACACTCTACTAGGGGATTGGGGCCCTCGGTTAGGCAATGTAGGGAAACACCGAGTGTTATGGCGTTATGATGTCATCAAGAGTAGGCATGCCTTCAGGATGAGTTACAAGTATGGTATGTTCTGGATTGTTCACGAGCTCCTAGGTTCGACCCATGTTTTCTTTAGTGTTTATTTTTATGTGGCAGACGATTGAGAGGTTTAGTTCGGTTGCTATCCCCTGTGTGCCACTTCTCTTACATTTCCCTTAGTGTGTGTTGTGTGTTGTGTGTGGTTTTTTTCCATTTGACTAATAATTGAAATTTGAATTTCTAACTTGCTCGCAGAAATTTTTTAAAATGAAACGCACCTGTTCCTTTAAATCATTTAAATTTGTTTTTAAATTAAAAAAGGAAATGAACTGTTACTTGTTTTAGAAATTAAAGTACATGTGGAAACTAATATTTTATATACTTTAGTTCAAACCTTTAATTAGTAAATTTATTTATTTAAAGGTAGTGCATTGGGAATAGTTTTCTGGGCATGACTACTGCGTTTTAATAATCATGCCTATAGTGTTTTCTTGTTTTTAGTTTTGTTGCAGGTTTGACTTGAACTCTCTCACTGTGGGCGAGAGTTAGTTGTGAACTGGTGAGAGACTCTCAGAGTCATGAGTATTTTTGGTCGTGGTTAGGTTAGTTTGTTGTTGTTGGTTGTTATTCCTTTTTCATGTCATTTATTTGCCTTACGTTATTCTACCTTTTCTCTATTGTTTTACTTGCTTTATTTTATGAGACAAATCATTCCCTCTTGTTTAGTTTTGATTCCTGAAACAAGTTTCTAGCCCGTGGGGATGATGAACACCCCTCGGGCCATGTCGCGGGCTGGCTCGGGTGACCGGTTCAGGGTCGACCTGGGTTGGTTTGTGACAAAATGGTATTAGAGGGAGGTTCTTGTTATTTGGGATGTCTGGTAGATAGAGATTAGGACTGTCAGGACTTGAGAGGAAGGTACGGGAAGGATGTCATGAACCCTTTCCCATTTCAAACCTCGAGTCGCCAGGGGTAGTCTGGGAATTGAGTACTTGTTTCATTCTAGTTTGTTTTTATTGAGGGATGAAAATGGAGGCAAAACGATGTTACATTGTGATTTTACATGGAGTAGTGACCCATGTGGAGTTCGCGTACATGGTATAAGTTCTTCCTAGTCATTGACGCTTACTTGGGGCATGGCGCACTACTATGTATCTAGGTTAAGCATAACTACTAGTCCCCTATTCGGTGATTTGATGTAAGTTGTATGGTGTCTTGTTTTTTAGTGGTGTAAGTGCACTTTTGAAAATGAAAAAGGGTTTTTGAAATGAGAACAATTTATTTCAAAGGGATTTAAATTTGTGAAGTGGATTTGGTTTAAAACTGAAATCTCTTGGTCTAAAAATCCAGTGTTTTATTGGAACCGGTAGAGATATGTTTTTAGTGCAAACATAGGTACTCTTTATGAGCATTTGCACATGTGAGGGAATGCATGAGAAGTGCGTGTTAGTGTGTATGGATGGAAGCGGATGAAGACATGTGCAATGGTTCATGGGATTATTGGGGTGTGCACTTGGAATTAAAAGCCTGACCTTGTTTTTTTGAAGTAATTTTAAAATGGGAAATGATTTTTTTTGGAAATTGAATTAGGTTTGAAAAGTGGGTTTGGTATTTGGGAAGTGGACTTGTAGAAATGTGATGTTGAAATCTAAATTGAAAAAAAGATTTTGTTTTGTGTTGGTATTTGTTTGGTTTTTCAGTTGGATGTTTTTGGATGAAATCACTTTCAATGATATTGCTTCGTCTTGAAATTTATTTTGGTTCGGTGTTTCATATGTTGTCTAGAAAATTCCACCCAGAAAGGTCCCCAGAGTTTCTGATAAGTCATGCCCATTTTTTTGTCCCTCTTAAACATTGTCTGTACTTAACGGTAATCAGGGTCCGTTAAAAATAGTTATGTGGTTCAAAGAGGTCGAGTGTGCTTTTAGGATGTTGGGAACTCCTGAAGCTATCAGAGCACGTGTTGTTTCGATACTGTTTGAAGGTCCGTCAATGGAAGTATGGGAGTTTCTCGCACCACTGTCAATGCGTGTTGGGATGAAATGGGATGTCTTAAAATCTGTCTTCGTCTGATGGTTAATACCTAAAGAGGTAAAGATGAAGAAAAGGGAAGATCTCATGTGTATTTAACAAGGCCAATAGATGATGAAGGCATATGTTGACCATTTCAAAGAGCTTGTGACATTTTCTTCGGAAGTAGATTTGTAGGGATCGATAAAGACTTCCCTCTTCATCGGGGGGTTTTTGTCTAGAGATCAAGGAGAATGTCCTCCCTTATAGGGACCATTGTTTTGAGAAGCTAGTGGATGAGGTGTTATTAGCTAAATTGGTTTCCAGGGCGCTGGTGCTTGATGATCTGACATATCTAGATACTCAAGAAGGTTCCCCACCTGGCAAGTAGGGTGTGCAAGAGGGACCAATTTCTAAGGAGCAATCTGCAGTGGTTCTGGTTTCTAGTCCATCAAACCGTTTATTAGTGTGCCACCAATGTGGCCAGTTCGGGCATGCGAAACCATTATGTCTCATCCACCCAAAGACGTGTCATCATTGTAGGTACCTCGGTCATATAGAGAAATTCTATAGGAAGCGTCTCTTAAAGAAGATGTTGTGACCGGAGAAATTCTAGTGTCTGACTGTGAGATAAGAGATGCTTCAGCCATCAGAGCCCCAAACACAGGCCTTGGGGTGAAGCTCGTGCACAGTCATGAGTTTTTAGGGGGTGTGAAGCCTCGATTTGGGGTTTTTTGTTTTGTGTTGGCGGTGGAACATTTAAAGTCTTTTTTACCTTTCATTTTATGCTGTTAAGGTTTTGATGTCGTTGCATGTTCATTGCTTCATCATGGAGTTAAAATGGACTTGTTTTATTGTAATCAAAATGGTTTTGTTTTTCTGATCATGGTTTTATGAATCTTATGTTTTTTTGACAGTGTGATTGACCCTTGTGTGGGTCAATCTTGGTTTAGCAGTGTTCTTTTGGAGAGGTAAGTGCCTTTGGAGGAGTCCAGGCTTGAGATTATGCTCAGGTTTTCCACTTGGGTTATGTTCTTATTGGAGGTTTTTCTCTAGTGTTTGGGATTTCTTTAGTCTGAGTTGAGAGTTCCATGTTTGAGCAGAGGTGTTATTTCGCTCGTGCTATAGAGGTTAGATTTGATTGGTTGGGGGTTCCCGCATTGCCCCCCTCCCAGGGTGGTATGTTTAGGTGTTAAAGTTCTGCACTAGTTGAGTTATTATGGTGGGGAGAACACTCTCGTGTTCTCATGTTCTCTTGTATTGTGGTTTCTTCTGGTCTTAATTGGTTATGGATTATTGTTCTATCTAATGTTTTGATGAGTGACTTTCTAGGGGTAGAAAGTGTCTGTGGTGGGGAGAACACTCTCGTGTTCTCCCACTCTCTTGTATTGTGGTTTCTTTTGGACTTAATCGTGCATGGATTCTTGTTCTATCTAATGTTTTGTTGAGTGACTTTCTAGGGGCAGAAAGTGTCCATGGTGGGGAGAATTGTCACACCCTGACTTTTTTTATTAATTTTATTTTAGAATTACTTGGCTTCGAGTCCTTACTTCAAGGCCCGGACTAGGTCCCAGACTGATTTTTTTGTCATTTAATATCTTTTAGTGGGTTTCAGACCCATGCGTGGTCACCGTACGATGGACGACAACTGCATAGTCAGCCCGAATGCCCCATAATAGTCTAATGTTTAAAATAAATAAAATTTTATTCAGGTAAAATTAGTTTAATATTTAAATAATAATAATGATGATGCTATTGTGTAGATAATAATATCTTTATTATTAAGAATTGATAGTGATATATTTGTTATTAAAAGATTTGTTGTTAATATAATTGTTAATAAATTGTTATTAACAATTTTATTATTTTCATTATTATTGTATTATTATTATTATTAAGTTTATTATTATGTTATATTATTATTAAGTTTGTTATTATTATTATTATTTATAAATTATTATTATTATTATTTTAATTATTATTATTATCTGTATTACTATTATTATTATTTGTATCATCATTTTTATTATATTATAGTTATTTTTATTACTGTAATAATAATATTATTATAATAGAATTAAAAAAGGGGGTTAACCTAACATAAATACCATCCATGTTTCCCCCCATCATTGCTTTACCTTTTACACACCCACCACCCAGCCCCTCTCATTTTCCCCCTCACCCCACGCACGCCGCTCTGTCACCCCTCGCCCCTCGCTAACCTTGTCCCTTGCACCTCCAGCATGAAAGCCATTCCCCAACCCCTCGTTTTGCATCGCTGATCCCCACTGTCCCTTGTGCCTCATGCCCAGACCCCCACCTCCATGTGCATCCAACCTAGCCCTCATTGTCGCCTCACGCCCAGCGCTGCAGCGGACAACCGGCCTCCGTTGTTCCGGCTTCCCATGCACCCAGCTTCACCCTCGACCCCCCTCGCCGCACCTCCGACCACCCAACCAACCGACCAGCGAGGCACCAGACCGCCACACCTCCTTCTAGCGGCACCCCTCTCCCCCAACTTTTCTTCGGCCGCACCTCCCTCAACGGTATCCTACTCTTCCAATGTTTTTCTATTTTTATTTTGTTTTAAACCTTTGTTGTTTTATTTAATTTAGCCGGATCCTAAATCCATGTTTGATGTGTGACTCATTTTCTTGGGATTTTAGGGTTTTCGAATAGTTGGCGGGGTATTTTCCTCCCTTCCAGTGGGGCTTCATTGATTTTCACTCAATCGGTAGGTGTTCCATGGATTATCTTATTTAGTTGTTCTTAATATACTTGGGTGAATCTATAAATGTGTTTGTTTTTATTTTGTGGTGCGTTATATGTTTTGAAGTTGTTTGGGTGCTCACTGTGTGTCGTGATGAAATATTTCAATGAAATGGGTTTTAAGTGTGTTTGGAAGGTGTGAAATGCGCCTTAAAAATGTTTTGACATGCGTGTGCAATGAAATTTTAATTATTATAAATGGTGTGTTTTTCATTTTGGTTTTGTTTTGGTCATTTTAAAGAAGTGTGTAATCAATTGTTTATTTGGTTTGAATTATATTTTTAAGGTAGTGAACATGTTTAAGTGTTGCAAACATAATTTTTAATGGGAATCGGCGATGTTTTGTGTGTTCAAATAGGTGCGTTAGTTTATAAAATGTTTTATGGGTTGGTTGTGAGGTGGGAGACATGTTTTGGTGTGATGATGTTGTGTGTTTTATTTTAAAGTTTTTTCTTATGTGTAACTGAGTTTGTTTTTGATGTGAACCTTGGTTTAACCATTTTCAGATGTTTTATAAGTTATTCAAATGGTTTATTACTTTAATCATGTGGTGCGTATGATGTTTGTAAAGTGGTTGGTGTGTCTAAATGTCGTGATTAGATTCTAATAAAGAGATTGGTTGTGTTTTGATACATGTTTTGATGTGATATTTTCAAAACATGTCAGGCTAGTTATTTTTCATTTTTTGTTTGTTTGGATCATTTTAAGTCCCTGTTTCTGTGTTTTTTTAGTTGTTGTGTGGTTGTTTCAGTGTGTCGATAAGGAAAACTGTGATTCTATGATCATCATCGTGTGCGTGCTAGCACGCCTTTGCGAGGCATGTCGCATCGTTGTGTTTGAGCTGCAAATTGAGGTAGGTCCCCCACTGCACTCACCTTTAAATTTAGAATTTATTGACTGCTTGATATTTTATTAATTTTAATAAATTTAAAATAATATAAGATAATTAATTTTTAAATGATTATTTGGTGTAAAAAGATCCGTTTATTTTATACATGACACCTGAAACATTTTCTTGATGATCGGACACCCAGTAGTGAAAGATTGCCCGTTTTTCCATTAAACATAATTCACAGAATTTCAAATTTAGTTCTGGTTTATTGATAAATGATTTATTTTGAAGCATGAACAGTTGTTTTGGTTCTCTTGATAAATGAGGATTTCCTTTAAAATTGGTGAAGGCCCATATGGCACATTAATAAAATAAATTATTTTTGGAAGACTCTTTTTAGGGTGACTTAGGGGTGATATTTGGTGTACGTTGGCTGCATGATTCATGTGTAATGGTTGTACATTGTAATTGGTTGCTTGTTGGACATTCTTGACTCACCCCTATTTATTATATTTGTTGACATGGGAACCTGGTATAGTAAGTGAATCTTCTAAGAACGATTGCCACACTAGTTTAGATTACGCACTGGCTAGTGGCCCCTAGCATGGGTGACACTATGCTAGGGGATTAGGCCCCTCGGTTAGGCTATGTAGGGAAACACCGGGCATTAGGGCATTATGACTTCATCGAGAGTAGGCATGCCTTCAGGATGATTCACATGTATGGAATGTTCTGGATTGTTCATGAGCTCCTAGGTTCAACCCAGGTTTTATTTAGTGTTTATTTTTATGTGGTGGACGATTGAGAGGTCTATTTGGGTCACTGGACCCTGTGTGCCACTTCTCTTTCATTTCCCTTAGTGTGTGTTGTGTGTGGTTTTTTTCTATTTTAATAACAATTTAAATTTTTATTTCTAACTTGCTCCCAGAAATGTTTTAAAATGCAATGCACCCATTTCTTTCAATCATTTAAACTTATTTTTAAATTAAAAAGGGTAATGGAGTGTTAATTGTTTTAGAAATGAAAGTGTATGTGGAAACTAATATTTTTTAAAATTTATTTCAAAACTATAATCAGTAAATTTCTTTATTTAAAGGTAGTGCATTGGGAATAGTTTGGTGGGCATGCCTACTGAGTTTTAATACTCACGCATATAGTTTTTTCCTGGTTTTAGTTTTGTTGCATGTTTGACTTGAGCTCTCTCGCTATGGGAGAGAGTTGGTTGTGGACTAGTGAGCGACTCTTGGAGTCGTGAGGAGTTTTGGTCATGGTTAGGTTAGTTTTTTGTTATTGGTTGTTCTTCCTTTTTCGTGTCATTTATTTGACTTGTGTTATTCTACCTTTTTCCGCTGCTTTACTTGTCTATATTTTATGGTCCAAATCGTTCCCTCTTGTTTAGTTTTGATGACCGACACTATTTTCCAGCCCATGGGGATCAGGAATGCCCCTCGGGCCATGTCGTGGGCCGGTTCGGGTGACTAGTTTAGGGTCAACCCAGGTTGGTTCGTGACTGTAATTATATGAATTCTATTTTAATAGAATCTATATCACCCAAGATCATTATTCCCTATATCATGAAACATGTCCCTTTTCCCTTAATGAATCATAGAACATAATTTCTTCATGTGTGTGAGGGAGTGTATCTATGTTGATTAACCATTTTCATGTTTCTGAAGATCATGGTTCTTGGAAGAGATATTGAGTGATTCTGGAGGGGTTCATCTACTATTAGATGTAATTAGGCAGAATACATGGTGTTTATGTTTTTTACATCATGTATTTTAAGTTCTTTAATGTTTAATACCCCATTATATGGTGTAAGACATTATAAAAATATTCATGGTTAAATGTTATGATCTGACATGTTTTTAGTAAATCATAAAACATGACATTTAGATGATTTTTAAGAGTTTCAAACCATGTAAATTAATTAGATAACACTCCTTTAAAGTCTATAATATTTTTGTTTTCAATTAACAATATTACTTACCTAAAATTATAATTTTTTAAAAACCTCTTTATAAGAGTGTGTAAATTATTTCGATGGGGATCGATCATTAGGCTTCCATATTCAATATGTGGTGATTCAAGGCGAATTGTTCAATTATTTTCTTGAAAGATCTATCTAATAAATATCGTTTCCTCCAATTTCATAGATTTAGTGACGGAGGATCATATCCATGATTATAATTTAGTTTTATTTGGTTTTTCTTGGTTGTAGTGGGGCTATAGAATCTTTGGGGTATATAGTTTATTATGGGAGAGGTGATCGGGATATATAATGTTAGTCTGTTCTCATATGAGGAATGTTTTTCCCATTAAGTTTGGGGTGTCATTGATTATCTTATTATATTTATGTAATGTCGATAATTGATAATGATTTATCCCTTTGGATGTTAATTAAATTTACATAATAATTATCAAATATGTATTAATAAATAACTAGATGGTGATCTCATGTTGAGCCTTTATACCATGACAATGGTCTACCTCTTATTTTACTAGATTTTTTAATATATATGTTATGCCTTGATAGAATTTTCATAAGCATGTAGCATCCTGTTAAATTTGATAAATTACATAACTTCAAAACAACTTGGTAATTAATTGTCTTATGATATAAATAATATGTTTGTTTGAATGCATGTTTTTTATTATACCATGATTATCAAGTTGATGAAATTTGCATCTATAATTAAATTCTATATTCCATGATTTAATTTAATAGATAAATAATGTGAAGCATGATTATAAATTTTGATAATAAATTAATGGTACTTTAAATGAGAATGATACTTCTCACATTTTGATGAAATGGGTTATGATGTCATAGCATGTTTAGCTTTTAACAACTATTTGTAAATTGATGAATTAGGTTTCCTAGAGTTTCAACCTATAAATAATAGATCAGTTAATTCAATAGGGAATACGAAATGGTTTATTGATTATATTAATTGATTGTTCTTGAGTTTCCCATATTCTTGGGAAAACCATGTTCCTTGAGTTAGATTCTTGGGAGGTAGTTTCTGTAAAATTTATAGATGTCCTATTTTAAGTCCCTATATTTCTTTATTTTATATTAAATTTTGTCCAGGTGCATTTATTATATACTATAGGATTTATCATTGTAATGTGATTTGATATGAGGTAGCGAGGCCCATGTGTGATATAAGCCTCGGTTGGATTAGCCTTGGATAACTGATGTGATATGTGGGTGGAGAGCCCGAATGATGTAGTAGTTGTTGACGCCTATGATGGGGATATATATCAGGATATGCATATGGGGTTTTTGGGTGGAATAAGAGATGATAGAATGGGTTGAATCTATGCTTACCCATTTATGAGATGATGAGAGACATGATGTTCTATTGTGAATCTATTACATGGAATATTTCCACGTTACTTGTTTTATCTTCATATTGTTCAACATTTCATGATGTAGTTGGGTGTTCTTGGTTTCATGTTTCCTCATGCTAGTATCGTAGGATGGGTTTTATATTGTAAATGGATTACAAAATGATGTTAAATATGAATAAATATTTATTTACCCATTGTATAAGTGTTGATGGAATGAAAATACAAAAAATATGTTAATCTTTAGAATCCTTGGAATCCATTTTGATTATTTATAGAGGTAATGAACATTACATTCAAATTTAATGAACATATCTAGAAATAATGTTTATGGTTGATTAATTAATTAGGAAAAGGAAATTATTAAATGTAATTAATTAATTAATTTATCTCTTTTAAATTCACTATTCATTATAGGATATCATGTTTTAGCAATGGTATCCATGATTCTGAGTGACATTAGATATATTTGTGTCTGTGACTGGGTTATCTCATATTCTCATTATGAGAAATGTTATATCCTATATATTTTGTGATATAATATACTAGACACCATTTTGGTTAGGATAAGATACAACTATTGAACTCTATGAGAGCATTTTCCCCAATATCCTAGAGGAGGATGAATTGATAACTGCCCACTCCAGTCTCACTCTCTTATCATATCAGTTATTTGTGCAGGTATTCATGGAAGTAATATTTCAAATACATGTTTCTAGAGGGATGTTATGGATTTTTGTTATTTCTCATAAATTTATTATCAGATATATTTTCTAAATAATAATTATAGGTATGAATTATATTGGATATGATTGATTTTGGTTCCATACTCGGTGTATTTGAAGTAATAGATTGATGCATAATACTCGTTGTATGATACACATCCTAAGGGGTATGGTGGATACCAAAAAATAAATACAATATAAGCTGATTATATATCATATGATATGATTATGCCATACAAAAGAAATATTTTTTGATGCATCTCTTTGGTGTCTTTTGGATGGCCAATATTAGAGAGAAATGGATTAGTATGTGCAACAACGGGGTAGAATGGAAAAATTGAGGGAAAGTGAGATCAAGGTACCCTTGATGATTCATTATTATGTTATAAGTTTTCTTGTATAAGAAATATGTTTATATTATCCATGGTGAGGATGGAAACATAGTATACCTATTTATATGATGTTTTAGTTTCACTGTTGTTTAATGTGATTTATCATGCATTCATTATCTTGTACCTGATAGTCATTAAGAAGGATCCTTCTTTGTATAATTTTATTCTAACCCTGCAAATATATATACAATTTCTAGGATATCTATAAAAGTTTGGATATTGGGATGGATATTTCAATATCATGTTTATGAAGGTTTTGTTTGGGTCTTGTAGTAACTATCATCATTACCATCTGGTACTTGTAGTCTTCCTTTTAGTTGTATAGAATAATATAAAATTTCATGTTTTCACTTGTGATTTCCATATATATAAGTATGAGAATGATTTGGTTGTAATATATTTCTTATCATTCCCTATTTAACATATTCTCTAAGAGGGAAATGCCTTTGATATGCATGTTTGTTAAAACATCCGTACTAGTCACCAACCTAGTGCCTATCAGATGTGGTCAAAGGTATCCACTATCTATCTCACATCATTGCGGTATATTTGTAGGGAGGGGGTCCTGATAGAGTGGTATCATATGTTCATGTTTAGGGATAGGGTTGTGTTATGAATTAAAAATAGCTGAGGTACAATGGGATAGTTGGGAATTTATGTCAGCTGTGTCTAGTAAGTGATGTAAACATGAGTGACCACCTGAGACATTATTTTTTAAGCCCCCTCAGATTGGATTAATGGACCTTTATATTTACTACAACAACTAAATTAAGTGATACTTATTGTATGTTAGATACCTAGAAAATTTTCATGCGTCATTCTTTTTTTTGTGTTTGAAAATAATAGATATTGGGATATGTTAAACCCATAACAAGAAAATAAAATATGTAATTTACTAATTTTATGTATTCCATTTTCTAGAAATATGATATCTAATATAATTTTATTTTTTAGGGAATGGATTCATGTTGACATCCTTTTCTTGTTCACGTAGAAGATGTCTAGAAAGTTCACCCGGCAGATCGCTATAGATTGGAGGTTGATGATGATGATACATAGAGGAGAACACTTCATGAATATTGGCACCAATTTCTATATAAATATAATGTATATATTTCATATTTAGTCATATAGGATTGGTTATATGAGTTTGAGATAAATTTTAGATTGATATCTCCTTGGAGGGAGCACTATGATTCATTGGTTCTTACAATTTGACATATAGAAGCGATACAATGGTCGTTTTTTTATCCTGGTGATTATAAAGAGTAAATATTCTTATAATAGATGATATAAGGCCAATTCAGAACATATTTAATTCATAAAATGAGAAGGTGGACAATCGAAAATAGATGATTACCCTTTGATAAGGGTGTTCTAGTTTGAGAGAGTTTAGGATCCATTTCAGAATCGTCATATGATTTGATTCAGAACATTATCTATATGAGGAGGCTAGGGTGAGGAATTTCTTAGAAGATAAGAATCCAAATATCCAGTTCTAGTTTAACTCATGTATGTTGAATAGGCATATTAACGTGTTTCTAAGTGCACTTGGGATTGATAGGACACTTCCCAAAATTGGATCATTGTGTTAGGTGAGTCATTATGGTTCCACATAATGTAGAGTTGTGGCATTGGATTATAATTTTTCAGTGTAGAAGTTCTTTCGGTCAGATATGGGTATTTACATCCCTATTCATCTCATTTATCATAGGGTGTAATCTCTTGGAACAATATAAAGAGGTCAAACATGTGTTTTTATAGTGGTGGATGTGGTCATTAGCGGAAAGAGGTCAATAATTATTACTCGGAGTAGATACTCAAGAGGGGGGTGAATTGAGTTCCAATTTAAAATTTCTGGTAAAAACTTTCAGGCATAAAGTCCCCAAAATTAAAACGGCCCAGTTAATTAAGGCAGTAGAGATATAAGTGACTTATTATTCAACATGTTTCTCAAAGGTTGATTACTCCTCAGTAGAGTCTGTATGAGAACTAATTATACTTTTGAAACATGTTTACTAAACAACTCAGATATACACACTAACCAGAACTAACTATCAGAGTGAATGTAAAAACAGATTTTTGTTTTCGCAAATATAAGCAAAACAGATAGGAATAAAACAGAGTAATGAAAGGGGAACACAACAATTTAAACAAGAGGTTCAGTCTTAATACAAGACCTAATTCTCTCCACTTGGTGATCACCTGCCACCAAGCAATTATATTAAAAGTGATTCACAGCCTGTATTGGGCTTTACAATAGCTTTCACAAACTGTCCATGTTTTTCAACCTCTACCACAGTTCTACGTGGGTAAATAAACTTCCAAGACACACAAGGCTTCTTCCACAGTTATACATGGGAAACAAAAATAAAGAGAGTTTAAAATGGGGATTTTCAGTATCCCTTAGTTCAAGTACAAGAGTCAGTGTGTTTAACTCATACACACCACACAAAAATGTAAAGTATTTAAACACAGTAGAGCTAAAGATAGTGGTGATGAGTTTAGAATGCTCTGTTGTGTTGGCAGATCAGCTCTGGACTCGTTGGAATGAATGAGATGATGTTTTTGGTCCTTCTCTGCAAGATGACTCCAAAACAGAGTGTCACAGAAAACAAGTCATGAATTCCAGATGTAGAGATGATCAGCTTCTTGGATGTTAAGCTCTTTGCAGCACACCACGACAGCTTGAAAAAGATTCTTTCAATTGATCCTCTTGAATCTTGGTGTATTCTGAATGAGAGCTTGAGGATTCTTCTTCAGATTGTGTATGATTCTATATTATGAGTGTTCTATGTATATTCAATATCTCTATGCCTCATCTATTGTTTTTGTATGCATATGTCGGTCACTTAGCTCTGAATGTATTTCTTATATATATATATGTGCTCTCTTCCAGTTCATCCTTTGTGATTTGGTTCAGCAGGGGCTGACAAGAAAGATGCTTCACCCACGTGTGGTCTTCCTTGTACATCATACTGTTTCCTGATGTGCCTGCAAATAACATTAAATAATGTCACGTGCATTAATATTTCTAGACATTACCTTTATAATAGTATTAATAAAATTGGTAAAGGAAAGAATATAATATCATTTGACTGGTAGCAGATGCATGTCACACAGTAGACTTCAACTGTGGTCCTTCCATATGTGGACTTCATCGGTAGGCTCTTTGACTGTAGGCTTGTAACAGTGGACTTTGTGCTCAGTGAATGTCTTGTAATGGTATCTGTTTACTCTTTGTAACAGTGGCTCCTCATCAGTAGACAATGACAAACAGTCAACTATCTCAACAGTAGAAGTTTTCCAGCAATAGCCTTATACTAAACTTGTCCAACTGTAGGCTTGAACAGAGAGGTTATCAACAAAAGACTTGAGAAAGAGTATGATAGTGGACTTCTAACAGAATCCTTGTTACAGCCGTGACCTTGTGACAATAACTCTTTGTCTATGAGCTTTGATAAGTAGATTATCAGTAGGTTCGTAACAGTACCCGTGTACCGATAACTTCCAATAGTGACTGCAAATCTTCAACGACGATCTTGTAGTATCAGTGACTTAAAGTGATAGTGAGTTATAATGGTGACTATGAATAGAAATATCTCGCCAGTATCCTATAACAGTGAACTTATATTTAGATAAATATGGACTGTAAGTTGATGCAGCAACGTCATGAGACTTAAGATTATACATTGATCAGAATAAGATAATTATAAATGTAGATTAAATGATTATTAACTGAATAAATATATCATGATCAATATTTAAACATGATTTGGGATTATCAAAACAGGTGAGTCCAACCATCTCCCCCTTTTTTATAATCACAAATTATGTTAGTATGTATTAAAGATAAGTAGTAGAGATTAATAAGAGTGTAAAACCAGAAAATATTAGTACATGGTATCAGAGAGAAAGGAAGATAAGATTCAACATAGTATCATAGTATCATAGTAGCATATTTCTCCCAAATCACATGAGTAGTCTAGAATTAGCACAATGTGTCTCAAATTAGAACAATATTACTTTCTCCCCCTTTGTGATTAGAAAAAAGAAAGATAAATGAGATAACATAGAAAGATTGTATTAATAAAAAGTTCAGTACATGACCCAAAAAGAATACATAGTACCTATCAAAAGATAGAAAAATAATCAATCCAAAGCATCCATAGGTAATGGGTCTTTCCCTTTGGAAGAAGAAGATGGAGACAGAGCTGGTGGATCAGTAGGTTTAGGAATGGCTGCAGGAATGACCGGAGGGGCAGCAACAAAAGCTCTTGGGGGTCTGTAATGGGTAGCTCGTTGAGGGATTAGTGGAGTAAGGCTTCTGATAGCTTCAGCAGTAGACATGGTAGAAGAACCACTGGGTTGAGAAGTAGGTACGGTAGGAGGGATGATGACAGGGGTGCAGTCCATATGGAGAAAGGGTAGAAGAAGTTTTCTGAAATCCATAATAATGCTTCCTCCTCTTTCCATGGTAGATAAAAAATCATCTTTATTCTCCAAAAACTTATCCAAAGCAGGTGTCAATTCTCTCAGCTTGCTGACCTGCTCCCTGAATTCAAAATTCAGTGGAGGAAACTTCATATTCTCTATCAAGAGCTTGAATTGGTTGGTCATTTGATGCTTGGTATAGACTTTCTCAAAGTAATAATCCACCTTATTCTTAATGGCCTCTTGAGAAGCAGCTACTGCCCGCAAGTGATCACGAACAAAACTGCCGAATTCCCTAGTGGTAGAAAGTATCTGAGAACCTAAGGTGCCACTAGTACTGGCCTTAGAAATCTCTTCCTGGACCACAGTTCTGATTTGGTCAATGTTCACAGAGGAACTGGATGAGGGAAGGGGTTTTACCGAGAAGGCTATTATCACTTTGAAAGACTGAGTCAAATTACTAATCTCCTTCAGAACAAGTGCATCTTGACTGTTCAAATGTTCTTTTACTGATGTCTTAAAAGCCCCAAAAACTTCCACAAATTGCTTGATTACTTATTTGATATATCTAATCTCAGCATTCACTTGGGTTTCAGAACTGCTCATGGCAGTCAATGAAGCAACTGATTATCGTATAGAAACCACAACTCCTGTCCAACATTCAATCTGAGTATGACACACTTTAACTTCATCCATCATTCCTATAACTGGACTAGACACATCACATCTCAGAGATAGCTCCAGGGATTTCTCCGCACTCCCCAGTTCGTTAACCAGGATTTTCTTCAAATCATCCACAAATTCTCTCAGTGCTTCTTTCATTTCATTCTTTAAGGACTAAAGGTCCTCCTTGGTTGCCAAACTGTCAGCCACAATATGTAGGATAACAGAATACTTTGGAGATGGTCTTCCTCATCAGAATCTCCATAATTGAGTCCAAGTACCATGTATCCTAGATCTGATGACCATCCTTTGATGTCATACATCATAGAAACTGAACCAAGATTCTCCCCCTCACTTAGAGCATTCTCCTGAGGAATCTCTTCTATCTGTTCTGCTCTAGGTAACTCCACAACCTCCTCTACAATTCCAGCAGATTAAACAACCACTTTCTCTGTTAGTTCAACAGTAGGGTGTGTTTTATCCTTTTATGAGTCATCAATGACTCCCTCATCATTGGAAGTATAATCCTCTCCTGCTTTCTGATCAAGAACTATCTTGACTGTACTATCTTTCAGAGGGCTCAAACTGAGCTCTTCTTCTTCATTGTCCTCATCATCTGCTTCAGCAACAACCTCCTTTTCTTCATGAGTAAAATGATCTGACTCAGTAGTCTCATCCTCTTCAAAAGTGGCCTTGACAACATTCTGATATGCTTCTTCTTCTTCTTCTTCAGTGGTCTTAGTATCACTATCCTTCAGAACAATCTCTCTCCTTGGTAGTTCTTTTGGAGGGATAGCTGCTCCAAAATCTACTGTCCTTACAGGACTACGAGGTAAATCAGGATCACTCCCATCATCAATGGGGGTGTTCTCTATTTGAGGGTCTACAAATCCTTTAGCCTCCTCCTCATCAGAATAAACTGATTCTGGCTCATCCGGCTTCAGGCCTGGATCTCTTTTGTCTTTTGGTCTTGATGGGTGAGTAGTAGGGTAAAACGTTTCATACACCTTTCCTTCATCATTCACCCACGCCTTCTTCTAGGGATTCCAGCTAATTTTCATGAACTTTCAAATCACCTTAGAGATAAATACACTATTCTTGGCCACTATCATTTCTTCTTGATTTCCAGCCACACCCTTTACCTTTAGAATAACTGAGATAAGATTGGCATGAAATAAGGCGTTGGACTTTGAGCTTGACTGGGTCAAATCCTCTAATTGTTCCATCAGTAACCTACATAGGTTAATCCTCTTTCCATGCTTCAGTAAGTACATCAAGAATATGTCCTGGTACTTCAGTACTGCAAAGTCCCCTCTCCTCGGACAAAGTACATGCTGAATGAATTTGAATAACAACATGTCTTCTCCATTCATCTCCGCTGCAATGATCCTTCTTGATTTTCAATCTCCTGTCAGTTCTTCCAGAGCTTTTTCATACTCAGAAACAACACTATCTGGAGGAGCTACTCCAGAGTAGTAATCAAATATTCCTTCATGAGGTACTCTCAAACAGGCAACCCACTCAGCAGATGTGAAACTAACTTCATTTCCATTGACTCTGGACATTAGCTTATGCACATCCTTTTCCTCTTCGAACGTCAGATATTCATAGAATTCTTTCACAAGATTTGGTTAGTAAGGTACATTGTTGTTGGAAAAGCATTCGGTCCATCCTTGGGCATCTAGTACTTTCAGTACTAATGACTTGCTCGACAGCAGCCATTCTCCACTTAAATCCTCAGCAAAGATTTGTCTCTTGGTCAGATGCGGGTTTACAGGTCCCGAAGGGGTGTTACTGGTACCACTGGATTCGGCTCGAGTTCTCTTAGTCCTTGGAGCATCCTCATTGACTGTCGGGGGTCACTCTGTTCTGGCCATAGAGATTGAGAAAGGTTTGAGATCTCAGGTGAAGGGTTAGGGTTTAGGAATTTTGAGAGCAAGATTTGAGATTGAGTGAGGAAGGTGGATTGAGATATGTTCGTTGCCTTTGATTTTATCATTTAGGGATTAAAACAAAATAAAATAGAAATAATAAATAGGAATAAAAATGGTTCGAATTCTCGCAAAAAATAAAAACAAACAGCGAGGTATCAACATTGAGATGTACCAGTGTGGTACACCGATGAGGTGAAATGGTGAGGTATAATAGTGAAGTCCAACAGTGAGGTTAGACTGTGAGGTCTAGCTACGAGGTTTGACTGTGAGGTCTACCTATGAGGTTCAACTGTGAGGTCTAGCTGTGAAGTTCGACTGTGAGGTCTAGCTGTGAGGTTTGACTGTGAGGTCTAGCTATGAGGTCCGAGTGTGAGGTCTAGCTGTGAGGTCTAGCTGTGAGGTTTGACTGTGAGGAGATTAATCATACCTAGCTCATGTTTGATGTAATGTAACCACTCAAAATTCAAAGGCTTTGTGAATATATCAGCTAATTGATGTTCAGTGCTAATGAATTCAAGAGTGATATCACCCTTTTGATAATCATCCCTCAAAAAGTGATGTCTCACATCAATATTCTTTTTCCTCACACGAGATACTGGATTTTTGGAATTGTTTATAGCACTTGTATTGTCACACTTTATAGAGACATGTTTGAAATGATATCCATAGTCCAGTAAAGTGTGTTTCATCCACATAATTTTAGCACAACAACTACCAGCAACTATGTACTCATCTTTGACAGTAGATAATGCAACAGAATTCTGCTTCTTGCTACACCAAGATACTAGTGACTTTTCTAAATTGTGACATGTCCCAGAGGTTCATTTTCTATCTAACTTGCAACTGACAAAATCAGAATCAGAATAACTCAACAAATCAAATGATTTTCCTTTTGGATAAATTAATCCTAGGTTAGGAGGATGTCTGAGATATTTAAAAATTATTTTTATAGCAGTTAAATGAGATTCTTTTGGATTGTCTTGAAAGCGAGCAAACATGCAAACACTAAACATGATTTCAGGTCTACTAGCTGTAAGATAGAGTAGACTCCCTATCATACCTCTATAGTTGGTTTGATCCCCTAGTTCTCTGGCTTCATCAGCATCCAACTTACAAGTGGTACTCATAGGTGTGTCACTACATTTACTACCATCCAAAGAAAAACGTATTAGAAGATCCTTAATATATTTACATTGATTTAACACAATGCCATTTTTATTTTGAAAGATCTGAAATCCAAGGAAAAATTTGAGTTCCCCCATTAAACTCATTTCAAACTAATTTTGCATCATTTTTGAAAAATCAAGACATAATGAATTTTTAGAAGATCCATAAATAATATCATCCACATAAATTTTTACCATCAAAACATCATTAGAAATCCATTTAATGAAAAGAGTAGGATCAACTATCCCTTTGGAAAAATGTTTTAAAATAAGAAAAGAGCTGAGCCTATCATACCATGCTCTTAGAGCTTGTTTTAATCCATATAAAGATTTAGATAGTTTAAAAACATGATTTGAAAAATTGGGATTTGTAAAACACGGAGGTTGTTCAAAAAATACATCCTCAACTATATACCCATTTAGAAATGCACTTTTGACATCCATTTGATAAAGTTTGAAATTCAGATGAGCTGCATAGGAAAGTAGTATCCTAATATCTTCTAATCTAGCTACGGGTGAAAAGGTCTCCTCATAGTCTATTCCTTCCTCTTGACTATATGCTTGTGCAACTAACCTGGCCTTATTTCTAACTATATTCCCAGACTCATCTACTTTGTTATGAAACACCCATTTAGTGCCTATGGTCAAGGTGTCCTTGGGTCTTTGCACTAAATCCCAAACTTTGTTTCTTTCGAACTTATTTAGTTCTTCTTGCATAATCATTACCAAAAATTCATCATTGATAGAATCATTAATATTTTTGGGTTCAAGCTATGAAAGAAAAGCTTGATGTTCAACCTGGTTTCTTAGAGAAGCTCTAGTTTGGGTTCCTCTATTTAAATCGCCTACAACAGCTTCTAGAGGATGATTCTTAAGAGTCCTAGTACCTCTAGGAAGGGTTGAACTAGATTCTTCATAGTTGTGTGTTGGTTCAGAAATGGAAGAAGCAGATTCTGGAAAATTTCCAGAACTGGATACTTTTATAGGGGATTCACTATCCTTATCATTAAGGTTCAGATTTGAAAAATCTTCCTCAATATTTCCAAGATAGGTTTTAGGCTCATGTGGATCAGTCTCATCGAATTTAATATGAACTGATTCTTCCACACATTTGGTTTTCTTATTGAACACTCTATAGGCTTTACTTGAAACAGAATAACCAAGAAAAATTCCTTCATCACTTTTGGGATAAAATTTTTCATGATTATCTTTAGTATTAAGAATAAAGACATTGCAACCAAAGACTCTAAAATAATTAACCTTAGGATTCCTATTATTCCAGAGTTCATAATGGGTCCTTTTTAGAAGAGGTCTAAATAAAACTCTATTGATAACATAACAATCTTTATTTACAGCTTCAACCCAAAAATAAATAGGTAAGTCATACTCATTAAGCATAGTTCTTTCAATTTCTTGAAGGGTCCTATTTCTTCTTTCTACAACTCCATTTTGTTGAGGCGTCCTAGGGGCAGAAAAGTTGTGACTATAGCCATTGTGTGAGAAGTAAGATTCAAACTCATGATTCTCAAACTCACAGCCATGATCACTTCTTAGGGTCTTAATTTTAAGTCTACTAAGGTTTTCTACAGACTTGGAATATTTGAAAAAGTAGGAACAAGCTTCACTTTTGTGAGCTAGAAAGTATACCCAAGTATAACTAGAAAAGTCATCTACAAGAACATAAACATAGTGCTTCCCATTTAGACATAAAAAATCATGATGGTCCAAATAGATCCATGTGAACTAACTCAAGTTATTGAGAAGTTGAAACTACTTTCTTTGGTTTGAAAGAAACTTTGTGTTGTTTTCCCTTTTGACAGGGATTACACACTTTATCATTTGGGAATGCCAATTCAGGTAGGTCTCTAACTAAGCATTTTTTAGATATCTTCCTAAGTGAGTGCACATTACAGTGTCCTAATCTTCTATGGCCCAACGAAGAATCTTTATGAATAGAATTTAAGTAGGAAACATTTTGTTTGGCTAAGGAGTTTAAATCAACAACATATACATTCTCATTCCTATATGCAGTGAAAAATATATCATTATTTGAATTAAAAACATTCCATGAATCATTTTCAAATTTATCATTAAGGTCATCATCACATAACTGATATATACTAAGTAAACTATATTTTAATCCATCAACAAAAAGTACTTTAGAAATTAATATTGTATCAGGGTTACCAATTTGGCCTAATCCAATGATTTTTCCTTTTGCATTGTCACCAAAGGTGACATGCCCCCCATCAACTTTAATCAGTCTCTTGAAGCACAAATAGTCTCATGTCATATGTCTTGAACATCCAATGTCCAAGTACCATAGGGTCATACAGGAACTCCTTAAGCAATTTCCCTCAAATAAGTTAGTCATGAAGCACATGTTGGCATGATTATTTTCAGAACTAGTGGCTTCTGATTCACTTGTGCTATCTTCTGAAGCACTCCAGGTTGCTTTCAGGGATTTCTTATACTTCTTTTCCTTATAATCATATTTCTTATTGAATTTTAAATTTGAACAGCCAGCCTTGATGTGTCCTTTCCTCTTTCATTCATAGCAAGCTATATCATCTTCGCTGTTAGATTTCTTCCAATCCTTCTTCCACTTACCTTGTTGATCATAATTTCCCTTGTAGTTTGTTTTTCTGAAAAACTTCTTCTTCCTATATAAATTCTTAAATCTCCTGGCTATTTGAACCATTTCTTCATCACTGTATGAATCTGAATTTTCACAAGCTGAACTTTCAGTAGGTACATGTATTTTCTCCTTGTCTTTGCTCTTCGAAGTAGTAGACTTGAATGACAAAGATTTTCTCTTGGGTTCATCATCTTCTTCTTTTTTCACCTTCAGTTCCTCTTCATACATCATTAGTTTACCAATAAACTCCTTAACAGGTAGCTTGCTGATGTCACATGACTCTCAGATAGGCACAGAAGTGCCTCTCCATCTGTCAGGAAAACATCTCAATATTCTCATGATCTTCTCCTTTTTTGGAATAGCTTTTCCCAGCAAACTCATGGTGTTGAAAATCTCATTAAACCTAAGATACATATCAGAAATTGGTTCATCAGGTCTCATCTTAAAATTATCATATTTAATAGTATAATTATTTAATCTCATTTCCTTCACGTTTGTTGTTCCTTCATGAGAAACAGCCAAGGTGTCCCAGATTTCATGAGATGTTTTACATGAATAATTTGGTTAAATTCCACATCTTTTAAAGAGCAGTAAAGGGCATTCATAGATTTATAGTTATTGTTATAGTCAGTCTTTGTATCATCATCCCAGATAGATCTAGTAGTTTTGGGAATTTCATATTCTGATTCTATAGCAGACCAAATATCAAAACCAATACTTTCCAAATTAATTTTCATTTTGATTTTCCATTGAGCATAGTTCACACCATTAAATAATGGTGTCCTGTTAGTAGCATCACCTTCTAGTCTATTGTCCATAACTAGATTATTGAAAATATATTAAAGAGATAAAATTTAGTAATAACAGAAATTTAAGATCTTTAAGATAAAACTAAAATCACAGTTTAAAAAACAGAGGGTTTGAAAACCCTTTATAAATAAGAATGACGCCTCTGATACCAAATGTTGGTTGGATTGGATACTCAATAGGGGGGTAAATTGAGTTCCAATTTAGAATTTCTGTTAAAAACATTCAGGATTAAAGTCCCCCAAATTAAAACGGCCTAGTTAATTAAGGCAGTAGAGATATAAGTGACTTATTGTTCAACATGTTTCTCAAAGGTTGATTACTCCTCAGTAGAGTCAGTATGAGAACTAATTATACTTTTGAAACATGTTTACTAAACAACTCAGATATACACACTAACCAAAACTAACTATCAGAGTGAATGTAAAAACAGATTTATGTTTTTGCTAATATAAGAACAGTAGATAGGAATAAAACAGAGTAATGAAAGGGGGAACACAATGATTTAAACAAGAGGTTCAGTCTTAAGACAAGACCTAATCCTATCCACTTGGTGATCAGTTGCCACCATGCAATTATATTAAAAGCGATACATAGCCTGTATCGGGCTTTAGAACAGCTTTCACAAACTGTCCAGGTTTTTCAACCTCTACCACAGTTCTACATGGGGAAATAACCTTCCAAGACACACAAGGATTCTTCCACATTTATAAGTGGGAAACAAAAATAAAGAGATTTTAGAATGGGGATTTTCAGTATCCCTCAGTTCAAGTATAGGAGTCAGTGTGTGTAACTCATACACACCGCTCAAAAATGTAAAGTATTTAAACACATTAGAGATAAAGACTTTGGGGATGAGTTTAGAATGCTCTTTTGTGTTGGCAGATCAGCTCTGGACTCGTTAGAATGAATGAGATGAAGTTTTTGGTCCTTCTCTACAAGTTTACTCCAAAACAGAGTGTCACAACTTCCAGGTTATGACTTCCAGATGTAGAGATGTTCATCTTCTTGGATGTTAATCTCTTTTCATCACACCATGACATCTTGAAAAAGATTCATTCAATTGATCCTCTTGAAGCTTGGTGTATTCTGAAGGAGAGATTGAGGATTCTTCTTCAGATTTTGTATGATTATATCTTACGACTGTTCTCTTTATATTCAATATCTCCACACCACTTCTATTGTTTTTGTATGCATATGTCGGTCACTTAGCTCGAAATTTATTTCTTATATATATATATGTGTGTGTGTGTGCTCTCTTCCAATTCATCTTTTTGATTTGGTTCAGTAAGGGCCGACAGGAAGGATGCTTCACCCACGTGTGGTCTTCCTCGTAAATCGTACTGTTTCCTGATGTGCCTGCAAAAAACATTAAATAATGTCAGGTGCATTAATTTTTCCAGACATGACCATTATAATAGTATTTATAAAATTGGTAAAGTAATGAATAGAATATCATTTGACTGGTAGCAGATGAATTTCACACAGTAGACTTCAACTGTGGTCTTTCCATCTGTGGTCTTCATTGGTTGGGTCTTTGACTATAGGCTTGTAATGGTGGAATTTGTGCTCAGTGAATGTCTTGTAACGACAGCTGTTTACTCTTTGTAATAGTGGATCCTCATCAGTAGAATTTGAGCAACAGTATACTATCTTGACAGTAGGAGTTGTCCAGTGGTAGCCTTCTACTAAACTTGTCCAACTATAGTCTTTAAAAGAGAGGTTCTCAATAGAAGACTTGAGAAAGAGTCTGACAATGGACTACTAACATAAGCCTTGTTACAGCCGTGACCTTGTGACAATAACTCTTTATCTATGAGCTTTGATAAGTAGATCATCAGTAGGTTCGTAACAGTACCCGTGTACCGGTAGCTTCCAACAGTGACTGCAAATAATCAATGGTGATCTTCTAGCATCAGTGACTTAGAGTGACAGTGAGTTATAACGATGACTATGAACAGAAAGCACTTGTCAGTAGCCTTTAACAGTGAACTTATATTTAGATAAATATGGATTGTAAGTTGATGCAGCAAAGTCATGAGACTTAAGAGTATACATTGATCAGAATAAGATAATTATAAATGTAGATTAAAGGATTAGTAACTGACTTAATATATCATGATAAATATTTAAACATTATTTGGGATTATCAAAATAGGTGAGTCCAACAATAATTTTTTGGGAAGTTAGCATCTTCTTGGTTTTCTTCTTTTTATTCCCACATTGATGTAGTTTCAGTAGATGCGGTATCTGTGGTATGCTCTGGTTTAGGATCAGAGGAGAGGATATATGGTAGGTAGTGTAGATCCTTGATATTTTACTCTTTATCAGAGAGTATAGAAAATTAATGGATGTAGTCTTTAGGAGGGACAGTGATGTAGTGGAGTAATTTGTGGTCATCATCATTCATTAATGCTTCCAACTCTATGTGAGCTAGATGTTGGTCGACTTACCCTTTGATTGTTTTTTATATTTGTTATTTCATTGTTTGATTCCTGAGTGATACACTCTATTATATATCATTCCCTCATTCATTCATTTATACATGATGTTAAGAGAATTATATTGTAGTTGGACTTCACAATGATAGTGGGAGTTCATGATAACATATTTAATTTATATTGAGTGTGTGAGCTATTATTGTGACTAAAACATAGATCAGAAAAATTCCCATGTTTATAGATTTATCCATGTCAAACCATCATTGACATGAAATGGCTTTATTCGGTTCATGCTATCATGGATCAGTTATAGAGGAAGGTTGTGTTCGATGATACTGATTGAGATCTAGTGGTGTTTTTTTCAAGTGAGACCCTTAGATAGGTTAGAGGAATGTTCTGGTGTTGTATTATATAATTTTCAACCTGATTATGATCACATTATAGGTTCAGCAATCAGGGTTTCCCAGGGTTTTTTGAATAGTGCCATGATTTAAACCATCTTTGGTTATATCATTACACCATGTATGGGAAATCGAATTTGGGATCATGGTACAATAATTCATGTCCCCTATCTCGATGTATCATTATAAGATGTAACCTACTGATTTTTAATATCTATGTGTACTGTAGTTAGGTTTTTTGACCAAACATTTCACCTTAGGGTCCACAAATTTTGTTCACAGTGAATGATATTGAAAATTTTAGAATTTTTATATATTATATCCATATTAAACAAGTGATGATGATGAACTACTATCATATGTTATAGAATTATAAATTTTTTGATCATGTAGAGGGTGAAATTTGGTTCTCAAAGATATATCTATTGTCAGTATATCGTCAGATGTGGGTGAGGGATGATGATATTAATAAGTCTACATTCCATTTACATCATTGAAATTATGAGTTCATTGTGATTTTGTTCAGTGTGATGAACTATCCATTTATTTTAATGGGGTTAATTAATGTAGTGTATAGAGAGTTCCTACATGGGTTTCTAGTGGGTTTCATTGAAGAGATCCTTGAGTACTCTATATATGAGGTGGAGAATGTAGAGAATATGTATGCTATTTTGGGATGTATTAAACAATAGTCCTTTTTAAATTTGTTTTTAATGTGTGATTCGGGGTCTCATGATGTCCATTTCAGAAGATATGTGGTTTTTTAGTCGTAAGTAGATATTGATCCTATAGAGATAATGGTAGTTGTTTCATGGGCACCCCCATGACAGTTGAAGTGGAAAGAATTTTCCTTATTTTTTTAATCTATAATGGGTGGTTGATTGAAAATTTCTCTTAGTATGCAACTCATGTTGTAGAATTGAAATATAAGGATCAAGCGTGTTTGTGGGCTGACTGGTGTTAGGAATATTTTGATATTTTGAATGGTAATTTTGTTATCTCACTAGTACATTGTTTTCCAGTAGGGTGAGTTGAAATTGGGGTTTTCTATGATGATGTTTATCTTGGATTAGGATATTTATTTAATGTATATAATATCAATTGTTTCTTAAGGCTATCAATACTTATGTCTCCATATGAATAACAATGTCACCAATGATCTTGACTTGGAGACTACTGTGTTTGATTTGATGTTGGGACCACATTTTTTCAACAATGATATTTATGTAGTTTCTACTGACTATAAGAAACTTTTTTTCTTTACATAGTGCGACTTTGAATTGAATTACCCTTGGAGGATAATGTACTTTAATGATTATGACTTTGATATTTCACATATGTCAAAAAAGAGAATGGTGTGGCTAATATACTAAGAAGGATGCCACATTGTGATGTCGTGTGTGTATTTTGATATTCACAGTGGTTGATGGAAGAACTCGTATCGTGGTATCTCTATATTGAAAATGTTGTAGTATAGTTTTTAATTTCTAGAGGATGGTGGATTCATCGTCTATGAAATAGGTGGAGGAGTCCCAGTTGGTAGATTCTGAGGTGGGGGTATGGGAATATTGAGTTGTTTTGGGATATTCCTTTGATGGTTTGTCTAAGTACGGGTAACACTAGGTGTTATTCTAGGGAAGACTATTAATTCCATTGATGATTCATGATTTTGTACTATGTGAGCTTTATATACAAAATTTGGTGATACAACCGTGCTTGAAAATGTTTTACCGTGATTTTATAGATCAATGTCTCTGGTTTGGGTTGAATCATGCAGTTATGATGTTTTTTTCTTGATGTTTTGTATTCAACAATTTATAGGCCATAAAACGTAGTCGATATGGTTTTCTCCAGCCATAACATGTTTTATAGTGGTAGTAGGAGGACATATATGGACATCTTTACAAGTTTACCTTGAGTCTGGGAAAGGATATGATGATATTTTTGTGATATTGGATATATTGATGAAATCAAACCCTTTAATAAAGATCATAGAGTCATGCAGTATCATGGTATTCTAATATAATTATATGGTTATTTTAATGTGACTCTATGGGGACCCAAGAATAATAATATGTAACTGAGATCCTTATTTTACTATAAGGGTGTGGAGTAGTCTCTTGCATATATTTGGTGATAAGTTATTCCATAACACATATTTTAGTCTATTGAAGGATAGTAAAATGGAGAGTACCATCTAGAATCATGAAGACATTTTGTTCTCTTGTGTCTTGGATATTATAGGTTCGAGTATGTGGTACACTCCCTTTTTCAAATTCACTTACAGTAATAGTATCCAATCCTAAATTTGTGTATAACCCTTTGAAGCATTGTATATATTGCCTTCAAATTCTCTAATGTGATGGACTAAGGTCAGATATGCATCAATTATTTTCCTTTTACTGATATATAACATGAAATATATTGTATGGTTAATTAAATAGAGGATTAAGGCAGAAAAGGACCATCAAAATACCTATACTAATAATAGGATGAGACCTCTAGAGATCGAAATTAGAGATCATGTGTTCTTGAAGGTGAATCATTATATTAGGAAGTGAAAGATTGGTCATGGGAGTAGGCTTTAACAATAATTAGTTGGGACTTTTGATGTGTTGTCTTGTGTTGGATCCATGGTTTATCAGATAACACTCCCCCTGCAGATAATCTAGATACACAAATTTTTTACGTTTCATGGCTATGTTGTTATCATAATTTAGACATTCATTACATTGATTAGTGATAATTTGATGTGTATGAGGATTTAAACTTCGTGTATAATACCATAGAGATTCATTAATTTCAATAGAATGGTATTCTCAAGAGTTATTTTATATTTTTTCATTCTATATAGAGTAACGGTGGTGTGGAGAGGTGTACCTTTGAATGTGAGTCGTAGATGTGTACTCAATACACTGAGCTATTGGATGCTTATATATTCTCTTTTACTTTTTTTCTCTTGTGGATGATTATATTTATATTTTATTTGATGGATTCAAAATATTTTTACTAGTATTTTAATCTTATTTAATAGGTATCTCCCATCAGAGAGTGTTTAGTATCTTGTTGAGGCTCATACGTGGTATTACAATGTTCATCTGATGAGGTGACTGTGGTCATGAGGGGAAGTGTTCTTTAAGATGTATCTCATGGGGTATCTATTTTAATAATCCCTTTTATCCCTTTATAAATGGTTTGATATTATAGAGGCTGATAAATTATTGAGAGGTTCTAATGTAAGGGACAAGATCCATGTATTTTGATACTTTGTGTGTTTCTGATTCTCATGGTTCTCAAAAGAAGTCTGTAGTGATTATGGAGTTATTTAAATTCAAAAATAAATAAGTAGGGATAATCCATGGAATTCAAGTATTTAATATCATTTATTCCATGTTCACAAATTTTTATGTATGGTTCATGTGGTGTTACACATCGTGTAAATTTTATTTGTTATATTGTCTAAGGTAATGGGGTTTTTAAGGAATCATAAAACATGACATTTACATGATGTGAAATGTATTAACACTATGTAAAATCACTAGTGAGAATGCGATGAAATGCTTTAGAGAATTGGGTTTCACCTAATTCCTACACCTTACCATAAATTACAGGTGTCTAAATACACTATTTTTATGAGTTTGGGGATTATATCGACTGAGATGGATACTTGGAGTTCCACCTTTTATATGTGGTGTTCCAAGGATCATTATACCTTCATTTTCATTTGGTTTCTCCATAATCAATCTTGTTTATTCCTTTTTCATCATTACATGGGATATAAGATCATCTCTATGTTTCTAATGTAATTTTAATGGTTGTTTTCATGTGGTTTTAATAGATATTCCCTTGAGAGATGCAGTTTCTTATGGGAAATTTTTTATTGTTCCCCAATGTTTGTTCGTTATTATATTAAGAACATTGGCACATTTTAGTTCACAAATTCATTTATTATATTATATTATTTACGTGCAATCATATATTTAACTTGGTTTATCCATTTTTATAGAAATGGAATTAACGTAACAATGATTGAGACAAGTTAATAATTAATTGGTCAGTTATCCCCTATTGATGATTTATACAACGATAGTGGGATGCCTCTTATTTGAATAGATTGTGTGATATATATTCTATGATTTATTATATGGTCCTATTATTTGCGTATAATGATTATAATGCTAAATCATATAAATCCATATTTTAATTATAATTAGTTTGATTAAGAATTAAATAATATTCATGTAATAATATGGCATTTCTTATAGTTTTCTAATAATAAAGTTGATTTAATGTACATGTGTAATAAAATTTGATATTACATGTTTTAATAGAAATGATAAATAATGAAAATCATGTTGATTCTTTTTTGTAATAAAAAAATGCATTTTAAGCAAAAGCATAACAATACATTATCTTATTAAACATGATTTAATACTAGAGAAGTTTTTTATAATAAAAAAATGCATTTTAAGAAAAAGCAGAACAAAACACTGTCTTATTAAACATGATTTAATAATAGAGAAGGTTTAGATTTTCTAGTAAGATATAAATTGATTTTTTAGTTTTCTCATAGATGGAAACCATGAAAAATGAATAAATTATTATAAGATTAAATAAAAACTGGTTGTTTAATAAATATAATTTATATGGTCTGAGTTTCCCATTTTCATGATAAGTATGAGTTCCTTGTGTTGGAATTATGAGATAATGTCTATGTGGGAAGGCTAGATGACTTGTTTTTACAGCATAGATTTACCTTATAGTTATGATTGCTTGTTCCTAATACTTCTATGATGTTCTTGTTTTATGATATTTACTATTAAATGTGATATGAGATGTGGTATCACCAATTTTATTTGATCATAAGATGGGAAATCCTTGAATGGATGATGTGATATATGGGCAGGGAGGCCCGAATGATTTATTAGTTGTTATCACATGTTATGGTGACATTAAACGAGATATGTATATGCGGTTTTGTGATGAAATTAGTGATAATGGAATTGGTTGATGTGGGACTACATATTGATGTGTTGTTGACAGTTGGGATGCTCATACATGGATCTATTTAATGGATGATGGCTTAGTTTCTTATTTTATATACATTCCTTTCCCCACTGAATAATGTAGGTGGGTGTTATTGGTTTCATGTTTCATCTTACGTCTAATGTTTGGATAATTGTCTGATAGAATTTGGATATTGGAATGATGACAAAAATGAATAAAATAATTCATAACCAATCTGAATGGTTTTGATGGAATGAAAATGTTATGTTGATATGAATTTTCAAAAAATATGGAATCAGTTTTGATTATGCTTAGAGGGAATATGCATTACATTAATTTTTAAGGAATGTATCATGAAATAATGTTATTGGTTAATTGGAGGATAGAGAATTTATTAAGAGATGGAATTAATCAAAATAAAGTAATTAATTAATGGTCTTCTTTTAATTGGGTGATTTCATAGCGGATGTATGGTCATAGAAGTGGCATATGGGAGTCTAAACGTGTTAGCTATAATTGATCCTGAAACAAGGTTATTCATATACAATTATTTTGAGAAATTATATAACCTATATATTATTTTATATCACACAATTCCCCACTCATGTCAGTTAGGGTGACATTCACTGAGTGGGATATGGGAGGGTGTTTTCTCCCACATCCTAGGGGGGACAGATGGATGAGAACCCCCTTGAGTACTCCCCTCATATCTTGGTAGTAATTTTTGGTAGCATGAAAAATGGTTAGATTTCCCAAATATAAATGTACATGGTTGTGATGGATTGTGGTTATTTATCTATAATGTCTCATATTTTTTCTTGCATTATTTAAATATTACATGGAATTATTACGAGAACAGGCGCAGAGAAGACACATCATTCCGAGGCTAGGTGAGCTCGGAACGGTGGTTGAAACTTTTTAAGTTAAGTGAGTTGGCACATGTGCGTGGTTGTGGCAGTTTCCAAACGGATGCCCGGATTAGAAACTTGAGGGAACCGTTGTGTCCGGGATGATGACATTACCTAATAACGGGTCTAACCTCAACTGATGCTGGTCGGGGGAAAAAGATAATTTTCTGACTTTTTTAGTAAATATAAAAATAAAAATAAATTCAAAATGTTTATATAATTTTATGGAAACATCCACTATAATGTGATGACGGGGTAACTATTTCTTTAATAAATGTCATTTCATAATGACTCAGAAATGGAAAGATGGACTCATTAATACCGCATAGTATTTTGAATGCCATGCATGTTTCCCTTTTTATTGGGGTAATAGAACATAGATTGGGAGGAAACTCTGGGGAAAATCCGTGGTGCTTTGGAGAAAAATCTTGGCGACAAACAACAATGGATCGAAGCTACGAATCATTGCACCAACGAAGCTGAAGGATCTCGGCGAAAATGGCAGTACGACCCCTTCATCAGCGATCGATCCCTTCTTGATGTAGGGGTTTGTTATTTTAATTCTATTCCCCTCTTCTGATTTAAATGACGAACACAGATCAACCACAAACAAGTTGATCCACAGATTTGTACGTTCTTGCAGGAGGGTTTTATTGGGATGATTTGGGGAATTGATCCATGTTGAATAGTTATTGTTTGATTTTTCTTCATTTAAGCCTACTAACAGGAGCAGATCATCACCGTGGTGAACGATAGCAGAGGTTTATTCCTCGATTTTCTTATTGGATTTTCCTCCTCCATTTTTCCTTTCACGCGTTCTTTTCATTCTTCATGGGGTGATGAAAAAAAGATCATTGCACATCCTTTTTGTGATGAAATGATCCCAAATTGAAGATTAGACACCACAACGACCTTGCTGAGGTGCGGCGATGATAGCGGACGATGAATTAGACCAGATCGGGAAAGGCCATTCTTCGAGCCTTCTTCGCGCGGGTGGATCGTTGCACATTTTCAGGGCCAATCGGAGGTATGAAAACTACGAAATAGGCTTCATGGTGTCAGGGTGACCCAAACCTGTGAGTTTCATGGAGATCAGATGACCAGATCAATGAACGAGACATCATGAAAGGCATGATGGTAGAGGTTCATGTTTCTGGAAATTTCTAGAATACACGGCTTGTACTTCTAATGAACACACCATGTAGTACTGGAAGAGGTGACTAGGGTTTCGAGGGTCAGAGAGGAATCACACGGTGTGTGAACCTAGTCACATGGTGTGTTGGACATTCCCTGAAGCTCAACGTTTTTTGGGAAGTACACGAACACGGGATGGACTACACGGCTTCAGAAGACACGGCATGTACTCTCTATGCAGGATGACAGAATCAGTTACGTGGGACTCAGTGTGTATCCTAGGGATACACAGATACAGAATAGAGTACACGACCGTGGGCTCCATCACACGACCAGGAGAGGCCAGTAACATGGGTTACCCCGTGTACCGATTACACAGGTTGGAGTACACTGGTTGATAACCGTGTACGGGCACATGGACAGCGTACACGGAGCCAACCCCAGTCACTCAGACACGGTGTGTACACCGTACTACACGCTGTGTACTAACATTTCTATATGACCAGCCTTACGACATGGACTGTTGTACACAGGAAATACCCGGGTTCGGACAAAATAACATGTAACATTTCTAAATGCCGTGTACTTTTTTGGAAATGGAATGGTCCACTTGTTCACTATATCTTGGAAATCTTTCTTTTGGGGTAGTGACCCTTATTCTCATTCCCCTAAAGGATAGGCATCATTTCCTTCTACAGAAGCATGATCCCTTCAGTAGGACTTTTATTGATAGATTCGGCGTCCCTTCGAGAGACCCAAAGTGAGATCCTCTATCCATTCCTGACCATAAGTAGAGTCAGGCATTGACATGAACAACTCTACTGGGAATTGATCCTCTACCTAGCTGGTGAATCAGGATGAGTCGCGATATCTTCCATGGCCTTGGAAATGATCCTCATCTGTGTATCATGACCTTTCCCACTCAAGAGTGTGTCTCCCATAATGAGTGCTTCAATCTATTGTGATCTTCCAACTCAGGAGTGTGTCTCCCTTAATGAGTGTAACTACCTCTCGTGATGTTTCCTGACAAACAGTACTTCTCGGACGGACGTCATCATAGCTACTAGACTCATGGAGTGTGTTCTCCCAGAATGATTACTTTGTGGAAATCTTCAAACTGAATCCCTATGGGGAGTATGCGGTTGTGTGAATTGTCTCTAGACTATGGGTCTGGGTTTTAATTATATTTGGTTTTGATCTCTTTTTATATGTTCGTTAGACATATAATGTGTAGAGATTACTGTGACTATCCTTTGTGTACATGCTTTGTGTTTTTCGGGGTCCTCTACTGAGTATTGTTATACTCACCCCTGCTCGGGCTTTTCCCACACGTGTCATGTCTTGTGCAGATGAACAACCTTTGGACAGAGTCTAGGGAATACCAGGACAAGACCGAGATTTCTGAGTTCCCTGCTGGCCGAGACATTTCTTCTTCTACGAGCAGTAGTCCCAGTACTTCTTCGTGTTTTCAGGTTGGACTTTGCAGTTTTCAGACTCTTGTTTTTGGTGGGCTTGTATTCTGGTCCAGTTCACTACCAGTACTTATCTTTCCATCGTACTTTGTGGGTTGGGTTTAGTTTTATGCCTACATTTTTGTTCCATAGTGGTTTTTACTTTTGAGCATTTGTGGGATTGGAGATGTGTGCATGTGTATAGGTTCTTAGGAAATGCCTCCCATGTAGTAATATGCCTACTCAGTGCTAGTCACCAGCCCCTGGAAATTTGGTGGCGGTCTTAGGGAGTCACGCCGTAGGCCCCACTGAGACGGATTGTGACAGAGTGGTATCAAAGGTGGTCAATTCTATCTTAGGACCAAGAGTTTGTGAGATTTGTTTAGGGAAACAACCTTTAGTGTTTTAAGCTCAGATTTCAGGCCAGAGACTCTAGTTTTGGTGTGGCGGCCCACGTATCCATACACTAGTACATTGATGACCTTCTTTTCGACTCGGTAGATGAAAACACTGGTTGCGGGGGAATGAAAGAATGGTACATGCATCATATATAAATGGGTTGTGTTTTCCATATACTTTGTGTCATCTATTCCGATATAATCATTGACCACGGTACATCTTGTTTCCTTACAGGATGCCTCTGTGATGCATACCCACTATGATGCAGTAGCACGATCACAAGGATGACCCCCACAGTGACGCGACCTCGATACGGGGACCAGTTCCCTAGGCATTGCCACGTAGTGGTGCACCTACTATACCACCACTAGTGGAGCAGCCCGTGGTACCCGCAGTATCGACTGACGAGGAGCGTTGGCTAAGCGCACTCCATGAGTTCTAGAGAAAGACACCCCGTAGGTTCCGAGGTGAGCCTGACCCTCAAGTGGCTGAGGACTAGCTCGATGCGGTGACCAGAGTTTTCCATCTAGTGAGGACGCCAACAGACCTAATGGTGATCCTAGGGGAGAGCCTTCTTCAGGGTTAGGTGGGATGATGGTGGAATTTTACTACAAAGACTCATGAAGAGGAGACTCTTTCATGGATGGAATTCAAGCGACTCTTTAGGGAGGAGTGATCTCTGGTTACACTGAGAGTGGTATGCATCCAGGAGCTTCTTCTGCTCCAGTAGGGTAGTATAACGGTAGCTAACTATTCATTGAGGTTCACCAACCTCGCCATGTACTTGATGGATATGGTCAGAGATCATTACTTCAGTGCTCGAACTGTTGAACGATGTCTATGGTGGGAAATCCAAGCTAGCATCGTGCCTCTATTCATTTCGACTTTTGCTGGAGTGCTCGAGTGGGCCTTAGTGATCAAGATCTTCTTAGTAGAGCAGAGACAACCGATGACATTCTGCAGTAGGCAGGCAGGTCCGGAGACCTCGATAGCAGGGAGCCGACGTCACACATAGGGATTAGGACATCAGAGATGTTAGAGGAGGACCTAGTATAGGAGATCGATAGTTCAGGGCTCTCAGGCTGGATCCAGTCATCCCAGGGAGAAGGGGTGCTATGCGTGCAACGGTAAGTTACATCTTGATAGAGATTTTCTGACCCGACGAGCTGCTGATAGGGAAGCGGTGGATGGACCACCTAGGCAGAGCCAGAGAGTGGAGTAGACTGACCCGCTAGGCGGCAAACGTGGCAGAGGAGCAGGGAGAGCTGTAGGTGGTGGCAGACACTTTGACTTACTTCAACCACCCCTAGGAGATCCGCACCAGGCTCAGGGAGCTTGAGGACATGGGAGGGGACAACTACATGCAGTAGAGTCGTATGACCCAGGGGATCCCGGGATGATCTGAGGTACGATCTATGTATTCTCTACCTTAGTTTCCATACTTTTAGACACAAGTTCCATTCATTCCTTCATATCCACATGACTTGTGCAAAATCATGAGATTCAGGTTGAACCGTTGACTCAATCCTTACGCTTGGAGACACCTATGGGAGGAGACCCGATGATCATACACCTTTGCATATAGTGTGATCTTACCCTTGGAGGCAAGAGTTTCTGTTGGAACCTCTTGGTGGTAGCATCGAGGCCTTACGAATTCATTCTTGGTATAGATTGGTTATCTTCAGTCCATGCCCAGATTGACTGTTTTAGGCGAAGAGTGCGGTGTGTCCTCCATGATGGAGTGAGGTTTTCATTTTTCAGAGAAAACAAGACGCAGGCAGCACATAATGGGATCATTCATAGGAGGGTGCAGCCGATCACTCATGGGATGGCTAGCCTTACCCTTGGAGCAGTAGATGTTGAGAGCTCTCAGTTCCCAGCAGTAGTGGCGGAGTACGAGGACGTCTTTTTGGAAGATGTTCCAGGATTACCTCCCCGTTGGGAAATCAAATTTTTCATCTACTTACACCTCAGGACGACACTGATTTCCTCACCATCATATCAGATGTCTCTCGCAGAGCTTCTCGAGCTGAGGGTGCAGTTGGAGGATTTGCAGAGCAAGGGTTTCATAAGACCCAACATTTCACCCTAGGCGGCCCCAGTATTGTTTTCCAAGAAGGTAGATGAGAGATTGAGGTTGTGCATGGATTAACGGTTTCTGAACCAGGTGACGGTGAATAATTAGTAATAAATACCTAGAATCGACGATGTCTTCAATCAGCTAAGAGGGGGAATAATGGTTCTCGAAGGTTGACCTTCGATTAGGTTATCACCAGTTACGAGTACAAGACAAGGATATACCGAAAATGGATTTCAGATGCCACTATGGCCACCATGAGTACTTGGTGATGCTTTTCAGCGTGACAAACTCCATCGTAGTGTTCATGGGACTGATGAACAATATCTTCCAGTCGTATTTGGACCGGTTCGTAGTGGTCTTGATCGATGAAATCCTTGTGTACTCTACATCAGAGGAGGAGCACGTGAGACACCTATGGATAGATCTAGATGTACTCTGGGAGCACCAGATTTATGGGAAGATCTTGAAGTTCTAGTTCTGGATTCAAGAGGTCCAAATTCTGGGACATGTCATGTCAACAGATGGTGTAGATGTGTACCCAGCCAAGGTGGAGGCAGTGTTAGCATGGGAGCCACCTCGGAGCATGACAGAGGTGCGGAGCTTCCATGGGTTGGTGGGATATTACCAAAGGTTCATTTCTGATTACTCCCAAATATCAGCACTGATGACAAACTTGACCAGGAAGAGGAAATCCTTCATGTGGACAGAGATGTATCAGCGGGATTTTGAGAAGTTGAGACAGAGTTTGACGAGCTACCCAATCTTGAGATTACCGGAGGAGGGTGTCAAGTATATAGTTTTCTACGACACATCAGGGACCAAGCTTGGCTGTGTCCTGATGTAGATATAGGTAGTGATTTCTTATGGTTCGTGCCAGCTTAGGCCACATGAGAAGAACTACGTGACCCATGATCTCGATTTGGCGATGGTAGTCTTCGCATTGAATATGTGGCGATACTACCATATGGGCGAGCGGTTCATCATCTACTCTGACCACAAGAGCCTCAAGTACATCTTCTCACAGAAGGATATGAATATAAGATATAGGAGTTGGATAGATTTACTATAGTATTATTATTTTAAGATCATTTATACTCATGGGAAGGGAAAAAATTGGCTGATGCTCTTAGTAGAAAGTCGAGCTCGCAGTTGTTGAGTGAGGAGATAGAGTAGTTAGACACGTTGTAGTTGTCCTTCATAGATAGAGGGGATGCATCTTACCTACAATCAATGGTTTTCTCCCTCCCACTCTTATAGTGAGTTAGGGAGGCAAAATTTGGGGATGAAGACTGTGAGGATTTACGTGATCAGTTATCCACAGGACATGATCCTAATATATATTCTCAATGTGGGGAGCACATACTTTTTTTCAGAGGATGAACTATTATAACAGTGGAGTTCAAAGAAGATGTTCTGAAGGATTTTCATAAATCCCCCTTGACGGTACATCCGATAGTGGAGAAGATGTACTAGGATCTTCGACGGCAGTTCTGGTAGTCAGGCATGAAGAAGGCAGTAGTAGAGTTCGTCTCTAGATGCCTTACGTGCCAGCATGTGAAGGCTGAGCACCAGGGTCCAACAGAATTATCTCACCCCCTATAGGTTCCAAAGTAGAATTGGGATGAAATATCAATGGACTTCATGATAGTCTTACCATGGACATCCAACGGGCATGATTCCATCTAGGTGATCATCGACCGAATCACCAAGTTGGCCCACTTTCTGGCCATCAGGGTGCCGAGTTCTATAGAGAGCTTGGGACACCTTTTAGTATTGGAGATAGTTCGGCTTCATGTCATTCCTTTGACGATAGTCTCAGAATGAGATGCATGCTTTACATCCTGGTTGTGGAAGGGATTTTAGGAGGCCTTTGGGACACAGCTGCGCTTGAGCATAACGTTCTATCCATAGACCGATGGTCTGACGGAGAGGACCATTAAGGTTATGGAGGATATGTTATGAGCCTGTACCATGGACTTTGGCCATATTTGGGAGGACCACCTACCACTGATGGAGTTTGCGTACAATAATAGCTACCAGTCCACCATTGGTATGACACCTTTTGAGGCTTTTTATGGGAGACCCTGCCGGTCACCGCTTTGCTGGACCGACCCTAGAGAGTCAGCACTCATGGGTCCAGAGCTAGTACGAGCCACCACTGAGAAGGTGCAGATCATCCAGGAGTGGATGAAGATTGCACAGATCTAGAAAAAGTCTTATGCTGATAGACGACAGAGACCGCCTGAGTTCGAGGAGGGAGACCACATCTTTCTTCAGGTCTCACCTCAATGAGGGTTACAGAGATTTGGTCGGGGCGGCAATATATATCCGAGGTTCATTGGACCTTTCCAAATACCGTGTAGAGACAGAGATGTGGTGAACTACCTAGATCTACTGCCCCAGTTTCATCGGGTACATGATGTCTTCCACATGTCGTAGCTGAGGAGGTACGTGCATGGCCTATCACACGTCATCAACTGGGGCGTGCTTGAAATTGAGGATAGAGTGACCATTACTGAGTGACTGGAGGAGATCAAGGATCGGTAGGAGAGAATCCTTCATTAGTGACCGATTCTCTTGGTTCGCGTTTAGTGGCACCACGAGAATCTTTAGGAGATCATGTGAGAGTGGGAGGCTCAGATCCGTGCCTAGTACCTCTATCATTTTGAGTAGTCTTTTTTTGGCTTTTCAGGGACCTAAAGCCCCAATGTGGGGAGAATGTAATGTCTCATATTTTCCCATGTATTATTTAAATGTTATATGGAATTATTACGAGACCAGGAGTAGAGATGACACATCATTCCGAGGCCCGGTGAGCCCGAAACGGTGGTTTGAATCTTTTTATGTTATGTGAGTTGGCACATGTGTGCGGTTGTGGCAGTTTCCAAACAGATGCACATATTAAAAATTCTAAGGGCACCATTGTGTCCGAGATGATGAATTTACTTAATAACGGGTCCAACCTCGACTAGCGTGGGTTGGGGGAAAAAGTTAATTTTCGGATGTTTTTAGTAAAAAAAAAATCTCAATGTTTATTTTATTTTATGGAAACAGCCGCTGCAGCGCGGCAACGGGGAAGCTGTTTCTTTAATAAATGTCGCGTCATAAAGACTCTGAAAAAGCAAGCTGATCTCATTAATACCGTAATATATTTTCAATTCCAAAAACATTTCCCATTTTATTGGGGTAATTAAACGTTGATCATTGGCAGAAGATTGAGAGGAAACTCAGGGGAAAATCAGTGGCGCTTTAGAGAAAACTCTCGACGACGAACGACGATGGATCAAAGCTGAAAATCCCTACACCAATGAAGATGAAGGATCTCGACGACGAAGGCAGCACTAACCCTTCATCAGCAATCGATCCCTTCTTGAGGTAGGGTTTTTTTATTTAAATTATTTCCCCTACTTTTGATTTAAACGACAAACGCATATCAACCACAAACAAGTTGATCTGTGGATTTTTACATTCATGAAAGAGGTTTGTATTGGGATGATTCGGGGAATTGATCCATGTTGAATTGTTTTTGTTTGATTCGGATCTGTTTAAGCCTACTAACGGGATCAGATCAACGCCCTGGGGAACAATGGTGGAGTTTCATTCCTCGATTTGCTTATTGAATTTTCCTCCACCCTTTTTTATTTTGCTCGTTCTTCATGTTCTTCATGGGGAGATGAGCAACAGATCATTGTGCATCCGTTTTGAGATGCAACGATCCAAAATTAAAGATTTGACACCACAACGACCATGCGAAGTTGCGACGATGATAGAAGACAACGAATCAAATCAGATCGGGAAAGGATGTTCTTCGAGCGTTCTTTGCCTAGATGGATCGCTGCATGATTTCGAGGGCGATCAGAGGTTCGAAAAAAATGGAATCAACTTCTTGGTGTCGGGGCGACCAAAACCTGGGAGTTTCATGGTGATCGGACATCTGGATCGACGAATGAGACATCATAGAAGGCGTGACAACAAAGGTTAACATTTCTAGAAATTTTCAGAATACACGGCGTGTACTTCTAGAGAACACACAGTGTAGTACTAGTGGTGGAAGATAAATTTTTGTGGGTCAGAGATGAATAACATAGCGTGTGACTCTGATCACACAGTGTGTTGGACTTTCCCCGAAGTTCGACATGTATTTTAGGAAGTAAACAGACATGATTTGGACTATAAAGATTCAGACAACACATCATGTACTCTCTACGCAGCATGACAGAAGCAGTTACGAGGGACTCGGCATATATCCTAAGGATACACATACATGGAATGGAGTACACAACCGTGTACTCCATCACACGGCTAGGTGAGGCCAGTAATGTGGGTCACCCCATCTACCGATTACATGGGTTGGAGTACATGGGTTGACAACCATGTACAGGCACATGGCCAGTGTACACTGATCCAAACCTAGTCACTCAGACATGGCGTGTACACCTTACTACTCATTGTGTATTACCTTTTCAACATGACCAGCCTTACGATACGGGCCATTATACACGAATAGTACCCGAGGCCAGACAACACGACTTGTAACTTTTCTACACGATGTGTACTTTTTGGAAAATGGCATGGTCTTACTATTCATCATATCTTGGAAATCTTTCATTTGGGTTAGTACCCCTTCTTCTCGTTCCCTTGAAGGTCAGGCATCATTTCATTCTACATGAGTGTGATCCGTTCAGCAGGAATTTCTGTGATAGAGTCGACATCCCTCTGAGAGGCCTGGAGCGAGATCCTCTAACCATTCTTGACCCTAGGTAGAGTCAGGCATCGACATGACCAACTCTACCGGGTGTTGATCCTCTACCTAGTTGGTGAATCACCAAGATGGTGAATTCAGATGAGTTGCGGTATCCACCATGGCCATGGTAGTGATCCTCATCTATGTGTCATGATATTTCCCACTCAAGAGTGTGTCTCCCATAATGAGTGCTTCTATCTATCGCGATCTTCCCACTCAGGAGTGTGTCTCCCGTAATGAGTGTAACTACCTCTCGTGACGTTTCCCAATGAACAATACATCTCAGACGGATGTCATCAGAGCTACCAGACTCGTGGAGTGTGTTTTCCCGGAACGAGTACTTCGTGGAAATCATAGAACTGAATCCCTAGTGTGAATATGCAGTTGTGGGACTACTCTCTAGACTACGAGTCTAGGTTTTAATTATATCTTGTTTCTGATCTCTTTTTATATGTTTGTTAGACATATACTGTGTAGAGCTGACTGTGCCTATCCTTTGTGTAGTTGCTTTGTGTTTTTCGGGTTCCTCTACTGAGTATTGTTATACTCATCCTTGCACGGTCTTTTCCCACACATGTCATGTCTTGTGAAGACGAGCAGCCTTTTGATAGAGTCCAGGGTGAACCATGATAGGACCGAGATTTCTAAGTTCCCTACAGGACGAGGCGTTCCTTCAGCTACGAGCAGCAGTCCTAGTACCTCTTCATGTTTTCAGGTTGGACTTTGTAGTTTTTCAGACTCTTGTTTTTGGTGGGCTTGTATTCTGGCCCAGTTCACTTTCAGTACTTTACTTTCCATCATACTCTGTTGGTTGGGTTTAGTTGTATGCATGCATTTTTGTTCCATAGTGGTTTTTACTTTTCTACATTTGGGGGCTTGGGGATGTGTGTGTGTACATGTTCTGAGGAAATGCCTCCTATATAGTAATATTCCTACTTGATGCTAGTCAGCATCCGCTGGTCTATTAGAGGCGGGTTTGGGGAGTCATGACACGGGCCCCACTGGGACGTGTCGTGACATTATCACACATGTATGGCCGAATATTGTTTCCAAATGATTATTACATGCAAGATATGTATAGGATACGATGTATTATGGTATATTTCCCATTGTATGGGTTGTAGTGGCTAATTGTATAATACTAGATGTATGATAAAATTTATATGGGCTACAGGGGATCATAAAATAAACTTACTTACTGTATATGGTGATGTTATATGATAGGATATTATTTTTTGATGAATGGGTTTAATGTTGTTATTCATTTCTTATGTGTCTTTGGGATTGGATATTTTAGAGAGAGAGGGCTTAAGATGTGTTGCATTTGGGTAGGGTATAAAACCATTGTTGAAGTGGGAGTGGGGTACCCCTAGAAATTCCTTAGTAAATTATATAATCTCTTGTATGTGATACTTGGTAAGAGATATCCATGGTTATAAATGGAATATAGTATACTGTTTAGGTAATGTGTAAGTTTCATTATTGTTTTTTGTGATTTAGAATGATTAATTAATATTATAAAATATTGAATATTGGGAGGATCCTATAGAGTATACTATTATTATCACCAAACACATATATAATCAGTTTATCATGTCAGCTAAAGATGGATGTAGATCAGGATATATATTACTAGATTATAGATTTTTTAATAGTTGTATGGTCTTCTTGGACACTATTGTCTTTACCTTTTTGTGTTTGTGTTTTTTCCTTTTAGTTGTATAGTTATGCATGGGATTTTATGTTTTATCTTGAGATTTAATTATATATATATATATATGTCTGCTTTGGTATTATTGATGTATCCTTATTATCTCTCTCTCCCTTATACATGGTCTATTAGTGGGTAATTTTTCTCATATGCATGTAAATATTTCCCTTGGTTATAATCACCAACCCAAGGCATACTTTTGGTGAGGCCTTGGTATTTACTATATCTCTCAATAATTTCAGTATAATTATTGGTAGGGGGTCTTGCCAACACACATTGGGGATCCCAGTTAGGCCATGGGTATTGACCCATAATCACACCACCAATGCTTCCCTAACATAAATCAAGTAATATATTACATTTTATGGAATTTTAATAACATAAATTCGTATATAAATAATAATTTTCCATGTCATAGTTATCTATGTTGAGTTCCACAATCACCAGAACTACCTACATTGACTATATGATCTAAGGGATGTCCTAAACAATCATTACATAATTAAATCATGCCACATGAACCATAATTCACCACTTTAGAATAAACCATCTTTGTTTTATATATTTTCAATCTATATGAAAAAATTATCCACCCTCCATTAAGGGAATTCCAATTTCTAAACATTTAACCCAAATTTAATGTTCTGGGAAATGACATACTAATGTATGCATCCCTAATTTCAAACTACCAAGAAATCCATTTTCACACATACTAACCTAATATCTGGCTGTAGGTAAAGGAACAAAACCACAAATCATATATTAAGGTCCAATAACTACTTTCCAACCATAACAGTTACACTCCCCCGTTAATGGGAAATATATTCGAGCTAGGAAAATATAGTACCTTTAAAGAATCCAAAATAAAACCATACATGTATCAAGAAAAAATATAGACCTTTTAATGTAATAAATATATAATATCATGAATGTTTTCCCATACCATACACACCCACACCGACAAGTGAATCATATCATGAAATGATCTCACAGTCTAAACATGCACCTATATTTAAATCATAACATCCACTAGTCTCAAAGCTACACATGCACAAATATTCATATCTTAACAATTATGGTCTCCAGGTTGTACACACACCCACATGCATGTGAAATAATAAATTATCATCCAAAGGACCATAATGGTATGGAATTAATACCGAAAAATATCATTTAGAAATGTTAATATTTTCTATATAATAAATATCATTCCACAAAAGTTCCTAAAAATATACCCAATTAATAATATATTAATTCTAGAATTATGATCTTGGAAGAATAACATGATAATTGATAAAACAAGATTAATATTGTCCAATGAGAACAACCATAATATAAATACATTTCATCAATAAGGAATTGTTAATTAGAGACCCAAAACCATCAAAAAGTATCATCTCAAATTTATTATGTCATGTATGGGTCAAATGGAATAGAAGGGAATGTCAAAATGTTGTTATGGGTGAAATTATGAATTAATTATAACTTAATAATCCATTTTAGGGAATTTTAAACCATATATATTTTTCACAATGTGAAACCATTCAATGATAAGTAATGTTCCTTATATATAGAACATAGTCATGGAATGACCACATATTCATCGTCAGAATCTTTGAGTAGTGTCTAAGAATCCCCCGATCGAGTATATTTATATCATGGAAGAAAAATAAAAATTTCAACGTCTTTTATCTATGTTAATGAAATTTTTATTTTATAAATACCACTGATAAATAAAAATTAATATGTGTGCATCCAATTTCAATAATATGTGACCCCTAGTGACCCCCGATCGACCGAAAAGAAAAATATCCTAAAATTATAGTAAAAAAATCATTATTTATACCATTAATATACCTTCACATATGAGGGAATTAAAACCTCTTCCTCTAAGGTATTATCATCCCCATGAATCGTCTCTAGGGTCATGCTTGAACCACTATATCCACCACACTCTGACATCAGGTTCCCACACCATTGTATCATCCAGGATGAACCATTTCTTCCATAAAAATATAATGTTTAATTTCATTCCTCATAGAACACTATCACCACGCTCCATGATTGAAATCATATTTTTTGTAAACAATGTATCATGTACCAACTCAATATCTTCACTATCAATCACATTTGTATTATTGATATCATACTTAAAAATTTTTGAAACAAATAACCCATTATGCATACCTTGACATTATGTTAGAATATTCAATTGACAGACACCATTTTGATAAACCAATATGGTGACACTATCATGAAATCACATTCACCCATAAATAAATACATGGGTTTTCACTTCTTATAAAAATGTGAATGCTTACTTCTCATAGTGTTAATCAACTATTTTTTAATAAAATACTCCTTCTCAGAGGTATCATATACCAAACTCATCCCAAATATGGAATACCCACCTACCCATTCCCAACACATTGGAAACAAATAAGGATTACCATAGAGACCCACATAAATATCCAAATATATCATTTCCTGATAACTATAGATATATTAAGAATAGATCAATGTAAGGTGACTATGCCAAGAACTACCACAATCCATAATAGTTCCCATGTGCATGTAATCAAAAATTTGAATCACCCATTCAAATTTAACATTATTATATGAATGATAAGATATAATCATCCTTAAATAAGATTCTATATACCTCTACATACATTCCATAATTGATATATGAAATGAACATGCTGATTAGATACTACGGTCCTCAATATAGTATATATCCATAGAATATCTCATACGAAAATCATATCTAATTCATCCACTGAATGGGTCTCTAAAATTGGTATGAAATGACGAACATAAATTATTTAATAAACCAAAACCCATACATTGTTTCATACTCATAGGGTCTTGCATAACACCCAAAAAATTCATTACCATAATATACCATTTCCACACTATCAATGAGAGAGGTTATGGAAATCCCTTTAGTTGCTGATGCCTGACCACAATTAGTTGATAGGTAAGACAATGGGAGAAAAATTACTACAAACCAAAAGTTTAAAAAAATATATTAAATCTTAATATTTGAATATTTATTTCACTTTACATAAACACACATGTGGACCATAATGTTTTAGTGTCTTTAGGAACATGGATGAAAAAACCCAGTTCATGTCTGAACTACATCATATCCCACTATGTGGTTCATATATAATTACTTTCTAAAACATATCAAATATAACACATTTATTCATAACATGGGGAAAAATATCATACAATAGGGTGAGATCATATTCTCAATAAGGGTCAACAAGGGAGATATCAAAGATAACTTAATGATAACAATAACATATAGGTATAATAACATGAGAATAAAATTAGATATCCATTCCCTTCATATCAAGGATAATAATATATAGTCCTAAAAAAAATAAATGTGTGTTATAAGTCATAAATTATAATGATATTAGAGAACATGATCCATAATGGAATAACATTGGCATAAGACATATTTTTATAACACAAATTATAATAGAAAATCAATTTTTTAATATACAAGGTTCCTTGACAAGACTAACATAAGGGATATGGTTTACTAACCCCAACATCTATGAATTCATGGTTTAATCCCAACACTACCATAATGGACATATATCTTAATTGAATTGGATTAACTCCCAATTATTTTTCTACGTATATAATAAGATATAAATCTTTATCCAATTCATTGTATGGATATATTATTTTCAAACCCCTATCAAATAATGAAAATCATATAGATGTGTGGCATAATATCAAAAATAAATCATCATATGAAATCCAATGAAAATATTCGAGTTCATAAATTTTTCATCATGGTATAACCAGTCGAAAATAAATGGTTTTCTTCATCACTCTATCAATTAATAAATTCATAACCAGTGTAAAATGATTAATTTTCATTAATATATATTTATAAATATAATAAGAAATAAGGAAATAATATTCATGGTATCCTTGGATAATATCCCCATTAAATCATAATTAACATCAAAATATTCTATTTTAGATGAAAAATTATTTTAAAAAATCAATTATGAATTTTCTTTAGGAAAATAAACTTTTTAATTTAGAATCACTAATTTAAAATCTAATGATTTCCCAAATATTGAAGCTAATATTCTCTCTGAAAATATCAAACACCTGAAATGGAATCCTCAAATAATTTACCAGTCATTAATGCATTAAATTACGTTCAAACATTTAGTATTAACACAATGATCCTGTTTACATATTCGATAAATTTTTAATATTAACTCATTTGTACAGGATAGAAATTTTCCTTACTAAAAAATTGTACAATGTAAAATAAGGGTTAAATTAATTTAAAAATAATTAGATAATAGAAAAAAAATTCTTCAAAACATTTTAAAAAAACATGAACATGGTAGAAAAATGATTTCTAAATGATGAGAGAGATAAATTTTGTTTTCATTATGAGAATTCTTTGGAAACTTGTGTAAATAGAGAGAGTTAAATTTAAAAGAAAACTTTTAATTTCCAGAAATAACTATAGGAGAAGAAATATTTATGATTTTTTTGATATATATCATAATATTCCATCATCATAATCATAATCATAAAAATACCAATAAATAATTTATATAACAAAATAGTTAAAACATCAGTATGTTTTGAGTTGTAATCCCTTTGAAAGTAAGAACCATACATGGATATGTATATCACATTATATACATTAGTATAATAAAAAAAATAATTTCATATGAATTATATACAAAATAAAAATAATCAAATGGTTAATATGGAACGAGTCCTAGAAAAATAAATGTGTGACAAAAATTCCTTACTACTTTGGTAATATTTCAATAATAGTTACCCTAAAATAATACAATCAAATAAAAATTGAATTTTCATAGAAATAAATAAATTAGTGATATAACATAGTTAAAGGGGAATTATATACATGTGACATCACATTATAACTTTTAGGTATTTATCATCTCATATTTTATTTCCCTCTTTAATTTGGTGCATTTTGGGAATCCTACTGATGTATGGAATTTGTTGGAAAAAATAAATTAATTTTCAAGGATGTATGTTTATTTGAATTAATGAAGTCCTAGAATAAATGTGTTAATGTATTTTCTAGGTTATCACTATATTCTTAGAATATCTAGGGTTCATTGTAGTTTTCTACTGAAAACATTAATTTTTAATGTCTACAGGAGAAATACATGTGCTATAATAATATTCCGTGCCATGTATTAGTCACCAGGAAGATTTTGTAAACTGGGTACTTAGTTTGAATTGATTACAAATGATTTAAATTTTACATGACCTGTAAATGGTCATATTTGGATTTTTAATCCTTGGAATATTTATTTTTCAATATATGTGGGATTAATGGATTAAATGATATGTAAAGGGATTCTATGATTTGTAATCCTTGTGAGTTGTTATCTTTAAGGGATCCTATGATTGATTATGTTTTATTCATTAAAAATATCTTTTTCTCTAAAAATTGTATCTCATTATATGATTTTGGAGATCTCCACTCCCCCCAATCACTTTTTTAGTTATCAATATTAATGGATGTAGTGATGCATCTATCCAGGAAATATTTCCTTTAGTTTCTTCATTTCCCTTGATTATAATTTAACTATTGAAATTCAATACAACATATATTTATATATAGAGATAATTTCCATGATTCATTTATATATTTGTCATGTGATCTCATTCTGGGAGCCAATACATTATCGGTTGTGTTGTGGAGGCTTAACGTTCATTTAGATATGTTGTGAACTGTCTTCTATGTGGATTTTTTTTAAATCCATTATAATATGTGTAAATATTTATAGGGCATTTATTTTCATCATTGTGTTCTTCCAAGTTAGTGGAATCCATTATAGGCATTGACAACCAATGATTGAGGTGGGTGGTTCGGCCTCTAGTCTATATTGGATGAACTTTATTTTTTAGTTTTGATTAATTGTTTTATAATTGAAATATCATTATTGATTGATGGGTTTTTGTGTGTAGAATATGGGTTTTTGATACAAGTTTGGTTTTCCATTTTTTGTAAAAGATAATTGCATTTTCAATGAAATGTGGCTTGAATTTCTTAAATTTTTTTTGAATAATTATTTTTAAAAAAGTTTTTATAAAATAGAGAACATGGGATGAAATGGTAACTTATAATTATGGTTTAACTTAGGGCCATCATCCATATATTTTTAGAAGGTTTACTAATTGTTTTTTATATTTTCCCAATGCCCTTTTCTCTAGGAAATTGATATTGAAATTATTATAGGGATTAGGAATGGGTTATTTCTCTTATCTTTAGGTCTATGTTTCATGGTCTTGATTGTGAAATAGTGATTGATTGTGGTACTTGTTGTCTGTTATCCTGACCTGTAGTCATTCTTGGCATAATATGACTCGTGCTTCTAGCATGTACTATTTTATTTAAACTACTATGGATTTGATATGACATGTGATGCTTTATTTGTTTTGATTTTACTTATTTGATTTATATGAAATTCTTTGAAACTATTTTACCTAGATTTATTTGGAAATTTAATGAATAGGAAATTAGTCAATTTAAATTATTTTTATATAAACATGGAATAAATTTTTATCATGACTTTGTAATTTCATGTTCAAAATGTTCATTATATTATATAGAGACTTGTTATGGAACACTTGGTTGGGACCATACCAAACCTATTAGGTCACACCTTTTATAACCCTTCACCAGTGTATTATCCATTTTTTGTCTTTTAATGTACGGAAAGGAACAGTTCCATAGTGAGGTGGTGATTTTTTTGTTAGATTTGTCTAGTTAGATAGTGGTGAGATTGTGGGAGTTTCCCATATTATCACATGGAGTAGTCATTTTTTGATTGTAAATTTCCTTTGATGCTGGACTTATAATTTGGATTGTTTTGGAAGCTTTGTGTTATATCAAATTTTCTATCATATTTCAATTAAGTAATATTTTTATTTCTTATTATGTCAACATTTTTGGTATATATATTTTGATTGTTGTCTTCTTCTACGTGGGAGAAATTATTCTATATGGTTGTCATTATATTTCTTTGTGGTAGTCTCCAGACCATGGGAATGAGAACACACTTTGTATATTTATAAATTGTAGTCGAGTGCCAATTTGAGAGGTTTTCCATTTCAGGATCATCATAGTTTGTTAGAATATTTTTTCTATACTCTAGAGTCCTTGTATTGAGACATTTGGTAGAATAGTTATAGTATTATTAGTACATGAGAGATATGTTATGGTCAGTGACTGGCTAGCTATTTTCATGACAAGAATCATGTAACCATGGGATATTGGGATGTGTGTCTTTAGTTTTGATTTCATGTTCCTAATCTCATGGTTTTCATATGGTTTTTAGGTTTGGAATGAGTATTTTCTTTTTTCTGGTAATTTGTTTTATTTTAATGTCTATTAGTATGCCCTCAAGGCATGTTTCGTGGCTTCCTCAGTAGGTTGAAACATATTATCCTCAAGGAAATACACTATTAGACAAAAATATTTCCATTGTTATTAGGTGGGTTGTTTACGCTATCTAGAAGAATGTATCAAAAGTCCAAAACATAGTTTCTGAGACACAAACATGTGTAGGAGGACACATTGATCGATCATAAGAGTTCTAGCATGAGATACCACTATCCTTTAAAGGTATAAATAATCCTCAAAAGGATGAGGTCAGGATGGAAAATATAGATCAGATCTTTGACATCTTATGAACACATGAGATTATAAATCTGCAATTTGGGAAATTAATGCATGAGTAACTAAAAAAAAGATGGTGGGATTTCATAGTTTATGTATATAAACTTGTGGGATTGGATTTTAAGGGGTTCAAGACTATATTTTTCTAGTATTTTTTTCCAGAGTACCTGATGATGGAATGGGTTTTAGAGTTACACTCTTTATAGAAGATAGATAGTTGGTGTCAAAATACAAATATTAATTTTATATGATTGTTATATTTTCTGAAATGGAGGTAATAAAATTACTTCATAATTTCCCATAAGTACCTTCATGGTGTGAGGTCATATATCATATTGAAGGTACTTATAAAGAATATTTCATCCAAAGTTGAGATAGATGATAAGGACTTGATAAAACATATTAATATGATGGATATTATTGTATATTAAACCTATTATCTTCAATATAGTGGTAGATATCATGTTTCACCACTGAAAAAGAGTTGTGTAAATACCATCATAGGAGTGGAGGATGTAGTATTATGTGGCATGCCTCAAATTTACCCTTATTTATGGATATTATTGTGCTGATGACTTTATATAAGTGTGTAATGGATTGTCACACAGACTTTTTTTCCTTCACATGTGATTATGTGTAATCATTTTAAATTTTATGGTCATCTTAGAAAATTTTTACAGAAAATTTCTACACCTTAATATGGTCAGGGATCATCAGCTCAAATGTCCATAATGATGTAGTTAGATGGTTCAAGGACTATAGGTGTCCATCCATATGGCATATGAGTGAATAACCTACATTCACTAGATGAATTTTTGGTAGAGGTATATCAAATTATATCATGTGTGAGAGGTAATATCTTTATTGAACCTAAAAAGAGAGTGCACACTCACAAATACTCTAAAATGGATTTTACATATATCAAAAAACATTTTATACTTAATATTTCAATATTTTTTGTTTTATATATTCAATTTTGAAAAAGCATGACTCTAGAAAATATACTTCTTTGGCCACCAACAATAGCGTCTCAACTCATAAATATAACAACTTAGAACATTCATCAGAAATTGTTTACATAATTATATTTATAATAAATAATTTTTCATAGGTAATAGTTAAATCATGAGTGTAACCATAAATGATGTAAACTTATAATAAATAAAAAATATAATAGATAAATATCTATATAAGGAGGATCCAATTTTTTTACTTGTTTCAATAGAAGCATTGAATTTGAGGTAATAAAGTTTCATAAAGTCATGGAATAATACCTCTCCCATTTTGGAATAGAAATTTTGTGTATAATAGTATGGTGAATATTACTTCTTACCCCTACAAGGTATAATAAAATTCTGGAAACAATTAGGCCTCATCATTTCTATCCATATGTTAATCATCATATGATCTAATACTTGATGATTTCATGACAAGAACATGTCATCTTTCACATGTTTTTCATATCATTAAATTGATATTCAAATGTATTCAATATGAAAAATAACCAAGTAATACTAATTATAAAGTCAATTAATATATATGATATGTACAAATAGAAACAAAAAATACGACATAATAATAATTAAAGCATATTAATTGTAAATTCAAATAAGTAACTAATATGGAATAATCCATATCATAGTAGGAATAATGGAGTGTTTTTAATCCCAAATAAATGAATGGTAAAAAATAGTAGCATGGAATAATAAATATTCAATTATAATTTGTACAAATACAAACAATTCATGTTTAGTTAGTGGAAATACAAAATATTTAATTATAATTTTATTTATAGAGAGATATTTGAAACATGGAATGCTAATTGGTGTCATAATAATATGATCAAAAAACTATTCATATTCTATCTCATATCCACATATGAATTACATTGATAATTTTAGTTATATAACTTGTCATTTATGATCATTAACTGCAAAAATTATATAAGAAAAAATTCAAAATTTTAGTATGAATTGAAAAACTAACAATTAAAAATACAATAACTAATAAAGGATATGAAATACTTTCTAAATTCTTAAAATTATTATGAAATCATATTGATATATAAAATATTGTAAATAACTAAGAAATATATATATATAATCATGTATTATTCATAATAAAAAAATAGAAAATAATTTTTCAAATAATTCATGAATAGTAAATTCTATATTTTCAAAAATATATTTTAATAATTTCTTATTGAAATAGAAATTTTTTTGAAGACAAAATATTTGAATAAAACTAATTAAAATTATACAAACCTACATAATTCACCATCATTAATCCCTTCAAATCAATTTTGATCCCAATGAAACACCCTATCATTAAATTAACCAATGAAAAACCATATCAATTTTAATAATCAAAATTTCATTTTTAATGTAGACATAAAACTGTTGAAATAAAACATATATTTATCCTGACTACCCCCTCAACACCAAAAGAATAAAATAAACAATATTATGTAATTAATTCAACCCTGAATTTAATACAAAATAAATCCAAAACAATAAATAATTTCATCATAAATAGGTAAACCAATAGAGTATAGAAAGGTATATCCAGTGTAATGATAATAAGTTTGATACACACCATCATGACTAATTTAAATAGAAATAAATGACTTCAAATTGTTAGAAATGATTTATAAATTATTTCATGAAATAGGAATCCCAAATACCTAATATTTGTACATGAAATAAAGAATAAATGTAGGTGAATATGATGTATAGGTTGTAAAAATCTTTCCATGGTAGTTTTATTTGATTAATGTAAGAATAACCTAAAATGATGGAAGGAGAGGATCTTAGTAATCACCCCTTGAAACTGATAACCACTCCCACTCCCTTTAGGTCTTATTCTTTTTTTTTATCATTATTAATTCCACATTCTTTCATAATTCTAATCCTTTATATTATAGATGATGGTAAAAATAATAAAAACATTTAATATATTAATGATAACACCTTTATCAAAATATATATATGAAAGACAATTTAATTCCATATTTATATATATTAATTAATAAATTAATATAATTCACTATATAAAAAATTATCTTTATTTATCATTTATCAGTTAATAATAATAACGACAATATTATTTTTGAAGGAATTCGATAAAATTTATTGGATAAAGAGAGGATTACTGTGGCCCCCAAAAAAGGATGACACACACACATTGAGATATAAATACCGTACTAATATTTTATACTCTTTAAAACGATTAATAATATTACTAATTTTTTTTTATCATTTTCAGAATATGGGAAACATATAAAATAGTGTATGTATGTCATATAATTATACAGTTATTATGTTGAATAATAAAAAATATATTTATCATAAAAATAATTTTAATATATATATTAAAATATATGTATGTATGTATGTATTTATTCTCATTTAATTACAAAATTATAATTGTAACTTCATGAAATTTTAATATTAACCTATGTTATATGGCATGTAAACTTGAAACACAGATCATAAACTAAATATGACGTATGTTTATTTTAATATGATTTTTATTACATAGTTAGTAAATTTCTGAGTATAAATATTATTAACCAAATTATTAAATATATAAAATAGGCCAACTCAATATAAATTCATTGATTAATTTTAAGGAAATAAGTACACAATTTCAAATAATGTTATTTTATATCACAAAGATTTGTTGTCTGTAATAGATACTTATTTTTTTGAGATAAAATATTTTTATAAATATATATAACTTCATTATAATCTATTTTAGGTTCTAATTTGGTATAAAGTTTTTTTTCATAAATAAAAGGAATACTTCATGGAATCATTTTTTATTGAATTTTACATTTTGATTTTAAATTAATTACATGAAGTTAAAGAATTTGAGTCATTAAAAATGGATTCCATATATTTAATTTAGTGGTAAATGTTTTTCTAAATAGACCCCTTTTATTTTTTGTTACTATGAATAGTGACTATAGTAAAAATTTATCTCCATTGTAAGGGTAAATCACACAATTAATTTTAAAAGTTATATCATAATGACTAGGGAACATAACATAAATTTAAATTATTTTAGTTATCTATAAGTTATAGTTTTGGTTTCTATGTTTTTGACATTGTCATGTGTTTTTTGGGTGGATTTTTTTTGAATTGTTTGAACATTTGGGGGTTTATCTCCATAGGCACATAGTTTGGGAAAACCTGGTGTTTTGTCGATGAAAACCATACAATAATATTTTACTAAATTAAAAGGTGTTAATGGTTTTTTCAAAATGTGTATACAAACCTACAATTCAAGAACACATGGAAAATGAGGGTTGTCATACTTTAAGGATAAATAAACTGATCATACGACCAAAATGTCCACAATATGGGTTCATAGTTACAATTAACTGTGCGGCCAATATTATAATTCATCCACAGTATTATTAATTCCATCAAGAGAGTATTTAAAATTCCCAATACACCTATCTAATATTCAAAACACCAGAATTTTTTTGTATCTCAATTAAATGGTCTTTAGTGGCTATTATGAGGTGTAATTGACTCCTCTTACCTTTACTCTTTTAGTATCAAAGCACTAGTTCAATCCTTGGATCTCCTCATAGTGATATTTTCTCCAATTAGTTGGATTCTCAATATATACAATTATCTAATCATTATATATAGATATATCTTCATGTTATTAATGTATCTAATATTTTATGATTGATCTTGATTCAAGGTTGTATTTATTTATCTTTTTTGCCTATGTACAATTTGTAATTCACAATACAGGTGTCGATTTAGTCACATGATTAGAGGATGGTGGTTCCATGTGTGTCGAACCTAAAATTTTGAAAAATTTATTCTTGATTCATTTTAGTTTTTTATGTTATTTAAAACATCATTTGAGAGGATATATTTTTTAAAATTGGAATAAAATTCTCAGAAAACCCCAATTTGAATATAATTTAAATTATTAGAAGAATTTAAAAAAGAAACATGTCATGTATTTAATGTTCATTTGGTGAAACTATTTGAGTTAGATTCTTGAAATAATTTGTATAAAATGACTAATGAATTAAAATGTAATGAATTTGATGAAAAAATATGATTTCGTTTTGAAATGAAAATGAATGATGAAAATAAAATTGGTAAAATGAACTATGAATGATTAAATGATTATAAATGATTGATATTTCCCAATTTTATATGTTGAATATTTATATAACATGTGATCAAGGGTTATAGGTGGGTGATTAAGAAAATCACTCTAGTATTCCAACTCCCTAGGAATGGTTTGATGATAAAAATAGTAACTCAACTGATTTCATCATTTTTTACCCGAATGGGTCCCATAATGGGGTATTAATTGATTTCCCATAACGAGTCACCAAATATGGTGTTACGTTTAGTAAGTAATCATATCTTTATCTATGATGATTATTAGATGTGTGAGGATCTAATTACCAAAAACTAACATGTCACAAGGTTCATTATCATCGTGCATTGTCTCGTTGATTTGATTGTAAATTCCATTGATTATAAAACTATTTTATTCATGGAAAGTGTTTTATATAAATTCTTTATATAATATTTTTATATATTCATTTCTTGATATATCTACCATCTATCTAGCATAATTAAATATATATATATATATAATATTTAATTTTTTTCAATGACATAATATATATTTAATTGAATGCTTAAATGGTTTATAGTTTTATATTTTATATTGGAACAATTGGGATGACCATAATAGGATATTTATATCACACCCAAAATTTACAATCAAGTGTTTTTAGATTATCTTGTTCCCCATCGAAGTAAAGGGAAACTGCCACATAGAGGTTGTGGGTGTACTTGGTATGTTTTACTTATAGTGATATAGGTTATTATTGGAGATGTGATTCACTTGGTACATGATTTTTATAGTCTTTTTCTTTATGGATGTTGTTTCCTATAATGATTTAATATTTTTCCCCCAAAATTCTGATGGAACCATATATATAATGTGTATATAAATACCATCTTTTATTATTTATCTTAATATTTTTTGTTAAAATAATTAAATATTTATTCTTGTACGATGCCAGGTTTCAGTCTCCAACCCATAGGGATTTGTAATACCCTATAATATATGTCAGGATTAGAGTGAATATCAGTTTAATAGGGTATCTGAGCTATTTTGTAAAGTTTTATTATCAATGGTGTGATGTTTTTTATCTTTCGTAAATTTGGGATGTATTTTGGGATTTCCTAGAAAAAAGTGGAAGGATTTTTTGGATGTTAATAGTTTTTTATGAGTGAGTTCATGGATATATCTCATCATAGTGAGGATTATATCATAATGGGTGTTTGTGAAAAGCTCATATGATATATAATAGGATTATATTATAGTCTTTTACATGCCACTTATTATAGTTTCCTTAAATCCCAAAAAGTTATGATTTTATTTTATGGAATTAATAATCCTGTATCCTTTGATTTATTTGATTATATGTGTATCCATAGTGATTTTTTGGACATGATTATATATGTTGTGTAGCATCATGACTATGATATGTCAGTTGAATAGGTCATAGTATGATGTTTTTTATGAACCACAACAAGTGAATCCTTTAATTTACTAGAATATTGTGGAGTAAGTGGTGAGTACTATACATGATCTGGGGAAATTACCAACACACATTCACATTCATGATTCAATAGTGAATCCTCAATGTAATGAATCTCAAAATCCTGGTTAAGAGATTATTCAACATGATCCACCTGCATTCCTTATCTCAAATGATCTTAAAGAGGAAGAGTATTTTAAGAGAATGATTGATCATCCACCTGAGTTATTAGGAATTCATGACTCTATTAAAGTTAAATGTGAATCAATGATAAATTATTTACCTAGAAGTAGATGGTGGGTTTCAATGGTGAATTAAAAAATCATTAGGGATATAGGGTTTCTCCTTAAAACCATTTCCATTAGAATAATCTTTTATCATGAGAATCTTTTATTTTATTATTATTCTTCATGTATTCTTTTGTCCTCATATGGATTTGTTTTCTACATACCTAGTTTCAAGTTCCTATTCATGCCCTTCATGCCATTGTTTTAGATTGGCATGGGTATCAACATTGTGGATAGATTTTTTGATATTCCCTCCCAAACCTGTTAGCGTACCCCATCACATTTCCCATTTCTTTGGTAACTGTGATGGTGATGATAAAATATTTGGGATTATAGAAAGGGATTATAGGTGAAGTCATTAATCATCATTCCATAATACTATGTGACATGTCCCAATGTTCTCTTTCTCTGGACATTATTTCCAAAACCATTGCATCATACTCCACTATAATTAGGTGTGGTGGTTGAGTGAGGGGATTGGAATAGATTTGATGGATATGCATGCTGGAAAATATATAATTGTTGTTTTCTTCTTGATTGTCTTGAAATTTTGTTTTTTATAATGTTTGTTGCTTATGGTTTCTTCTTATATGATTGTTGGTGCTCGTATTTGCTTTATGGTGGATCCATCTATTGGGTTGGATCATTATGATTTTAATTGGAGTGTTTTGATGTCTCAGGTTGTGACATGGGGTAAATAGATGTATAACTATTTTGTTTTCTGGTGATGATCAACATTTCTTTTAGATGATCATTAGTGAGGACATGAGAAATATTTTGTTCCGGTCAGAATGTAAAATCATGATATTTAGGTGGTCATTTTGAAGGGTGTATTGGTGTTTTTGTTTTGATGATCTACTAGGTCATTCTCCCAGCTATTTCTATGGTTTTAATTTTTTAATTATGGCTAGGATGTTCTATTGTTTTGGATTATGAATACATGTGATTTGGTGAGGGTGAAAGGTTGATTGTGATTCTGGGATCATGGATCTTAGAGGATCATGGATGCAATGCATTATTTTTGGATGATGGGAATATTTTATTGAATTTGACATTATAATTTAAAATTTTATAATATGAGTTATATTTTTAATCCTCAATGATGTTAATGATTTAATTTATAGAAATTTGGTAAGTATTTTATGAGGTTCCCACAAAACCATAAAGTTCTTTGTTCCGAAAAATAAAAAAGGAAAATTTGATCATCTTTCTAAGACTATAATATCATGAATGTACTGCGATAACGTATACAAACCATTCTTCTAATCTAGTATAGTTTTATCCTTTTGTTTAAATGAATTAGAAACTAATGGGACAATGTTTTTATATGGGTCTTTTATTTGATATCCTATGTCAATTATTAAGGATGAGTCTCAGTTCTTATGCTTACATATTCAATAGAGAATTTATGGTTTAGCTTGGCAGGGATAACATGTAAGGGTTGAAATGAGTTCATTTTTATCCCAATAGTAGTTATGTTAGTTCCATCCAAAAAATTTATGAATATTGATGAGTCTTTTAATGGATCATAATAGAAGGAGTCATCTAGATAGACTATAGTACCTCCTATATGCCCTATGACATAGTTTCATAAGTAATAGTCGGAAATTCAAAAAACGATTTCACTAAGGTAGCCATGATTTTTAGTTTATGTGAATTCTCATGTCACTTGTAGAAATTCAATCACACCGTTTCTACTCCACAAAATGGCATGGCCTCATCAGCACCAAAATATTCTTTGGAGAAATCAATTTCATAAAAGACAAGTGTGCTCTAGGAAAAATAATACAAAATGATTCATATAAACATAGTAACATTTTCACTAGGGGATCCTAATGTTGGTCCTATAATTGTGATAGGTACCACCATTATATATTCATTTTTAGTAACTACTTTATTTGATATAAGTGCATCCCACATTTTTATATTGACTCATATTGTTTAATTTTGTCATCTTCTTATAGATATTTTTTCTTTTGTGATCTATATTTATTCACCACTTGGAACTAAGAGCGAGAATGATATCTATTATGCGTATGGTTTTTTCTCATAATGAGAGACTTAACTCACATAATGTTTATTGGGTTATGGCATAACAAATCCTCATTCTATTTTTGGAATTGATTTGTGTATTTCTCTTAAGTATTTAATTGATTGGTCTCTTCATCAGGTCACTTTTATTTTTCCATATGGGATGTTCCTTGCTTTCCAAATAGAATGAGAGCCAAGGTTTATTATTTTTTATACCTATATTATGGTTTTATATATGATAATATTGGAGTTTTATTTTATGTATGATTAGTAATTATTCTGTGATAATCTATTTCTTGTTCTCATCAAGTTTCCTATCATGTTTTCATCACATTTTACTATTTTTTACAAGTTTGAGAGATGGAATTATCTAAAGATATAATACTTGGTACTTATTTGGTATTGATTTTTTCTTAATGTATTTATCTAGATTAAATATTTTAGTTCAAAATTAATTTAGAATATTTTTTAAAAAGGATTTATATACCAGATTGTTTCACCTAAAGTTGTGCCAGAGATATTTTCAAATAAGTATGATGGGATAATTTTAAATTAATTTAATTAAGAACAAATAAGTCTAGTTATGTTTAAGAAAAATAAAAAAATTTCACATATTTATAATTTTTTGATTATTTTAAATAGGTAGAGTGTCTCTCGAATAATTATCCTTAATCCTTTTATCAACAATTGAAAAATAAATAATATTACATCCAATATTTCACCGTTAGAAGTAAGTATAACCATTATAAAAATCCTGTTTTATCATTTCAATTGACCAATTATACCATATTTTTTTTTATTGACGAATAATAGATTCCATTAAAACCTTGACTCGTTCATTGTAGTCTTTATGGATGATATACTAGTTTACTCTAAAACTGAGTATGACTATGTGATTCATTTAAGAGTAGTTCTTAAAATATTTTTGAAATCATCGAAATTACATGTATCTTTCATAAATTAATTTATTTATTAGAGTAGTGATGTTCATATAACAAATGATCTTGGAATAAGGTATTTGATTTCATCCATATATGGTGAAGGATATTATAACATGGGAGAAACCACATAATGTATTTGGGACATGTTTCTTATTGGGTTTAACAGGATATTATTTGAAAATAATTAATGATTTCTTGAAGATGGCTTCTCTAATGACTTCTCTCACTCAAAAAGATGTGATGTTTTTACGGCGTCTGAAAAGATAGTGTTATTTTGATGAGTTGAAACATATTTTAAATTTAGTTCCAATTTTTTATCATTCAAAGAATAGGTTGTGATATATGGTATTTTGTGACACTTTAGGTTTGTGTTTGGGTTGAGTCTATATTCATGGTGACCACGTAGTATCTTATGGTTTCTAAAACATAGGCTACATGGGAAGAATTAAAAAACCCATTATCTCAAACACACAACTGGGATTTGTTCTATTAAGATTTTACAACATTAACTTCTTATACAAAGGTTTAAAATTTAATCTGTATGAAAAATTGAGGTATATCTTTTCTCAAAATGATCGACATATTTAAAAGAGGCATTGGGTAGAGTACCTGTATTAATTTGATTTCCTCATTACCTACACCCTTATCAAGTGGAGTGTCAATGGTAGTGATTCAAATAAGAAACAACCAACCCAGGTCATGAACAAATCATCAAAATATTGAAATATAATCAATCACTTTATTAGTTTCATTTAGTAATCAAGGAGGATGAGGAAGATATTGTTATAAAACATGTTATATAGAATTATTCTCTTTTATAGATGATTCTTTAGGTGAAGCACCTTGATGATTAATTAAATGGAATTAGTGACTCTCTTTATGGTAGGGAGACTATTGGTGAGTTTCCATTCTCTTTGATGGGTATAATATAGTGACCCATACGTTCCAAAAATATATATTGCATCTTATAGGATGGATATTAATTACATAACAGGACAAACCACACCCGAATCATATAGGTATAGGCCTTTGGAATCACATATTTATTTTAAATTTGTTTCAAAAGTGAACTACATCATTCCTCACTATGTTCATCAGAACTAAAACCTTTATTTGGAATACAACAAGTAATACCATTCAACATAACCATGAGAATGTAAAAATTTGAAATTGTCATCTTAGATGCCCATTAAAGGTAAAAAATGAAGATATCAATATTACATGAGCATAATGGTATGAGATCATGAGAATAACATATTAAAACTCAAACAACCATATAACAGATCATGAACATGAGACCTAGAAAAATCAATTCAATTCCTAATATATGAATCATTATGCAGTCAAATAACATGAGCCATGATAACATAATGTATATATGAAATATATATTTTTGGAAAACCCATAATCATAGAAAATATTACACTAAGGATACACACGAAGATACTCATAAAATGTTAATCATGGGTGAAAAAGTCATGTACCAGCTTCCGTATTAGGATAACCTCCTATCAACTTTCTCTTAGGATTTTGAAAATCTATATTGTACCTTTTATTAGAATTTTTATAAACCTTAGTGTTTCATTTAAGCTCAAAGAAAAGTAATCATTTCATAATGCGTTGGAGGGGTATATAATTCTAAGACTACACATAAAATAATAAAAATCATATATATGTTCCAAAGGATTAAAATTAATTCATCATATCATAGCATATTAAAAGGATATGAGATTTATAAATATTTAAATATAGGATAACTTATTGAAAATAAAAAAGTCTCAGAAACATATCTCCATCATAATCATAAATACTCAAATAAATAATAATCATGATATCATTAGATCATATCCCCTGAAGAAATTAGGATACATGAAGGATATAATCTTATATGGAAAGATAATTTAAAATATATCTTAGATAATTTAATAAATAAACTATCCTTTCAAATTTGAAATAACATATTTAAATTCAAAAAATATCTAAAATATTAAATAAAACATTTTCATGAAAATAACTATGTAAAATTGTAAAAGGAAATTAAAAACATTGAGTATTAATGTCGTATAAATAATATTTTTATTCCATGTATGGTTAAACAAAGAGTCCTATCACATTTTTTTGACAGAAAGTAAAAGTTACCTTATTTAGAAAATGATTATATGATTCCATTATAATATTTTTTAAACAACTCAAACATGGAAAAAATGTCGATAAATTATATCTGTAGAATGTTAAAAGAATTCATTAATATTTTTAGAAAACATGGACATGTATTAAAAATTATTTTCTATAAAAGAGAGAAATAAAGTAGATTTTTCTTAAAAAATTATTTTCATCAGATTAATTAATAAAAATATGAAAATGAAATGAAATCATGCAAAGTCAAAAAATTAATATATTATAAGAATATCCAAGAAGTTTTTTGATAGATAAATCAAAAGATATCGTTATTATAAACTAAAAAAACAATCCAAATATACAATGAGCTTGTAACATAGAACATTTACCACATAGGTAATGAATATCATAAGAAACTTGATATAATGATATATATTTAGATATGAAGAAACCATAATTTTCATTATAATAATTATATAATACATTCATGGGATTTATATACACCACCCCTTGGAATAAAGTGGTGAATATGACATGTTTCCCATAATAATAAATGTGAGATGAATATGCATTACATGGTTTGGTGACTTTTAAATCAAAATAAACATGACATAAAACATTTACATGATATATTAAATATAATGATAATAAAAAAATTCAAGATATAAAAAATAAAATTTACTTTATATGCTTCTCATTAAATATGGTATGTCCATGACATAACTTATGTCCCAAAAAAGACAATTTGATAGAAAATTATATTACCATATGTCATTAAATTCCTCATACAAGTTTAAATATCATGTATAATAAATATATATTTACTATAAAACTATTCTACACCCAAATAATATATATCATACAATATATGAATTAATTATAACCTATTTATAAAATATTTATTTCCAATTATTTATTTGAATCACTTTTTAGCTGATAATTGCATCATTTTTCATGTATGTTTTAGTTCAGTATATTAAGTTTTTGTAATGTTTTTATGGTCACATGACCATAAGAATAAAACTAGTGATATTAATATTATATATATATTCATTATATATATATATAATTCACCATTAAAAATCTTTATAATATAATTTATGTCACATATATTATCTAAAATTATTTTTATTACCATCCATGTAAAATTTAAATGAAAAACCTCACATCAGTTTCTGAGATAGTAGTTTTCCATACACACATGTGATGTTATTGATTTACTATCGGTTGGCGAGGATGCAGTTTTCTATACACAAGAGGAAATTTATTATTGTCCAATTCAATATATGTAAGAAGATAGATGTCATATAATAGTTAAATTAGATCATTTATCTCTTAGTAATTAAATATATAATTTAAATCAATCATTATATTAGTAAAAGAGAGATGGTGATGGAAAACAAACTACCTCATTGTGCATGGCGGTAGTCCCATATAAACAAGATTGGTGGTTTAATTTCTCATTTGATGGAATATTGGATAAAAATATTCTATGATATTATAATAATAACATATTAGTTTATGGTAGACAATTATTTATTGTCTGAATAGTATATGTATATTTAGGGGAGGTGAAATAAAATAAAAATGCACACACTAAAATGATTCATCTTCTTTAGATAACCTCTTTATGTTTATAACAAAACCCTTATTAGGAGGGATTCATAATATAAATAAGGCATCTAGGAAATATGTAGGAAATAATGTAAGAGATTTTGGTAGGGATTTCATGAACCAAACATATTTTGATTTGTGAAGAGGATATGAGAGGGGGTTCCCTTTTATATGAGGGGGAGATGACAGGCATGGGAATGTTGAAAATAAATACATATACCGACGTTTTACACATGAAAGAAATATCTAAAATGGATAATTATTTAACCTTAGATAAGATATGGTCAAAATATGGCCATAAAATTATAATTGGATAAGTTTTTTGGTCACCCTTACACATATATTCTTAGATTACCCACTAGTAAATAATTTGAACGTGAATTGTAGTAATTATTTTTTATTATTAGTACTATACATTATGAGAAAATTATTTTGTACGTTATATATAATATTAATTATTATGATACTAGATATGGAATCAATTTTTCTATATCCAATTAATTGAATTTCTAGAATCTAATTTAAATATAAACCTCAAATGCGATTAATGAATATATTTCCAATGAAAAATAATTAAAAATTATAGAAAGATATTATTTAAAATGAAAAATTAATTTGATTCCAAAGATTTAAATTTGATTAATAAAGCATTATTCAACTAATATTAAATTGAAATTATTTTTAAATGAATATTTAAAATTTCACATACTTTATGGGAAAAAGTATTTTTTAATAAAAACCTTAATTTTTCACTATTCAATGGAAAATTAATCATTTTATTAAATGATGAATAATGAAGTGTAAGGAAATTATGAAATGTTGTTAATGAAGTGGATCAGGTTACCCACAAACTTATCCCGGGTCCTGATCTTCCACAAATCCAAAACATTTTCATGAACCCCATTAGCTGGTGACTATCACTTGGGCATCAAAAAAACCATAGGGAAAAATTTCCACCATACCGATGAAGCGAACATGGATCATATATACATAAAATATAGAAAAAAAAGGAAACTAAAAACAGGAAAAAACTATATTCCATTAAAGAAAAAATTGTATTGGAATGATACGACTAAATATACAAAAGAAACCCAAATTACATCTGTGATAGAAACATACCACTAAAATAGAAAATGTATAATCTATGTGATATTTTGGGAAAACTCTCACAATATCACCCCCATCAACACAAACAAAGTATAAATAAACCATTTACCCTCTCAATGGGGACTGATTATTAACTAAATATAATGACATAACTTGGTATACAAACCATTGATGTGTTGTTCATGGTATGAGTTAATTATGATCAGTACCTTCCCACCATAGTGTTCATAAAAAAATCCCTTTATAATAATCCAAACAAACTCAAATTTAATGGATGGAAGAAATAATAATAATCTAAATAGTTTTTATATCAAGTATATTTAAAAACATTCCCACTTTTCAAATTTTCTAAAAAATATAGGTAAAACAGTTTCAAAGAAAATCACACACACACACACACCCACCCACCCACCCACCCCACACACACACATATATATATATTAAAGATGATAATCAATCCTAAATAGTACATCATACTAAGGATCACTATAAGTCTGTCTGGCTAGAACACTTATACCCAATCATAGAAGATCACATGCGTCATATCCCTAGACACATACATAGAATCTAGAGTATAAGAATATTCTATAAAGTGACCCCCTAATATTTTCTAACAAGTCCTTAGATTATCTGAAACCGTTTATGGAGAAACATCACATTTTTGACCCCCCCTCCCCATGTTTGAATGGAAAAATTATATTTTTAAACCATCAACCTAAGTACGCAAGGCTTACCATGTACAACATTTTCCCAAATCATTCCATCAATCACATGATTTGAAATACATTTCATAAATAATTTGAATGATATTGGAATTATTTTTACCAAAAATAAGTTAAAGACAATAAATTTTTAAAATTACCAATTACACAGAAAAATCAATAAATCATACCAATATATTTTTCAAAAAATTTATAAAACTAGAGGATTCATGGTTGTGAAAACACTAGCAAAAGACAGATCCGACAAACTCAAATTCTGATGTCAAACCAAAATCTGAAGAATCGAAAACCACCGAAGGGAATATATAAAAAAATTATAGGACCATTAAATTATTCACACACATTAGAATCAAGTTCCACAACCATAAAATATTGAGGTGGTGTTATATTGAAATATATGATTGTGAATATAATCATACTACACTATGACCAATAAATGACCAGACCCATTGAGAATATCACAAAATATATTTACAAAGGATCGTGTATAACATCACCACTAGATCATATGATCAGAAAATGCTATAAACCATCACCACTAAGAATAATATAGTGATGAAATTGAGTGACTATTTACCCAGAGTAATTTTTTTCAACCCATAAGAAGATTAGGAACTGAACAATTAGATATAGATGGAGATTAGGTACCCAAAATCATGTATGAGACACATAAGGGTTTGAGGGAAGAGGCATGTAAGTCAAATGATAGGAGAATAATCTATGAAGAATGATAATAACTACTTGTCACTAAAAAATCATATCAAGAATCCCAATCTTTTCATGAAATCCTTGATTTAAAAAATAAACAAAAAGGGATCACCCCAATTTTAATTATTCTTTATCAATCTTTTCATGATATAAACTACTTTCACCTGTTCTAAATAATTTGTACACTAAACCAAACTGTGAAAATGTTACTCAAAACTCATTCACATCTTCTAAATAGTTCAAGATGTGAATTTGTTTCATTTTTTTCTAATTCCTGGTTCTACAAAAAATCCATAAACTAACTTGCAAACCCTTAAACCTCAAAAAAAACACTCATAAAAACTAAAAGAGGCATAAATTTTTTCTTGTATGTGAAAATATCCCCCACCACAATAATTTTAATCCATGGTAATTCATATATAATAAGTACTCTCTATAAATAGGTGTGGATATTCCTCCCTCATCAATGTTTCATCCTCTATGGTCTCATGATAATCTGATCCATATCACTATAACACTTTGAAAAATAGAATATACATCACACAGACGACATTAACATGATATTCCATGTTCCAAAATAACATCTCTATAACATTTTTTTTGTTATAACTAAATAAATTCAAAACATAGAACATGATAGGGTTCTGTATTGTACTTCCAGATCAGAGATAAATGGAAAACATTATAAAAAATTGTCAACTGAGCTGGTAATTCCAATGGATACAGAACCTTCCAAAAATATTTTTTTATTTAAAAAAACCAGATATATTTGATCTTACATTACTAATTTTTCGATCTAATAGTGACAAACCCGAGGAGAAACCCCAACAAAACCATGTCACGAATAGAAAAAAAGTAACGCTAAAATCAACGATTGACAAATTATTTCTCCGAGCTACGATTATAACCTAATTTTTATGCACATACTAAATCCTCACAAAAATCTCCTGGATGACACTTGGTCCCACAAGAGAGTCATTTCCCACTATTTCCCAATAAATCAATAATTTTCATGGGAAATTTTCATAGAATAACATAAAAATATTTATTCTGAATCATTATATCTGAGGAATCTTATCTATTGTTATAAACAAGAACAAAAATTATAAGATGGATATAGCTTTATACAATAAAAATCCAAGATTTATGTATATAAAAAATCATCTTGGATGTAAATAGCATGATCCATCTTACCGTCTGCATATGAATGGTTAGTTGTACTCATCCTATCCTAATTACCCATTACCTATTGGATACTATTTGATAATATAAACATAAACATTATATATCAATCCAAAAATAAGGGTGGAGGGAACCCCATGTAACCTAAAATCCTCCATTGTATACATCATACACGGATCATCTACATTAGAGTTTTCCCATGTTAGAACTAAATGAGACTATTCCACTGATCGACCAATCACCACCATGATAGAATTATTCTCTAAGGGTGTCTATGGTAATCTAAAGGAATGTTCATGATGACCTCATCACATTTCAAAATCATAACTTGAAGGGAATGTGGAAAAGAATAAGGTTTAAAAGGAACTAACATATTTTGTTAGCATGTGTATCAATGAGAAATGTAGTCTAAAATGTCATTCTTCATACCATCAACCATAATTTATTTCTCATATCATAATACAATGTCACAATGACTAGATGAGAATCCCATGAGAAACTATTATAGTCAAAAAATCCATATCCTTATAGATGATGGGATAAAACACTGATCCCCAATGATGATAATACCATCTCATGGGAGAGACCATCCAAAAATTATCTATGCACTATAATGGGTTTATTTAATTACTATGAACTCATCATCCTTATACTGACACTGTAGAATATAATCAAGTAGACATGATGATAAAAAACTTATCAAAACCATACCTGAATTGACATCTTAACCATTATGATGAAACTAAGTAAAGTGTCCCAAGATGTTCTACTAATTGTTGGATTTCAAAATATCTTACGTTGGAACATTCCTACCAAAATCATCTACCATATCATTCCCATTCTATGGTTTGTAGGACATGTCGATGTTCAATATATGATGGAATTCCACCCATAGTCTTTATATGTGGATGATTTCCTTCTAATTAATGATATATATTTGACTCTTATGGTTCTAAAATTCTGTGAACCTATTATAAATGTGATATAGGGTAAAAAATTTAACCGCATGAATAAATTTTTAATGATCCAAATCTTGAGTGGGGTAATTCCTCTTATGAAACTAAAGATGATGAAATACATAGGATACAACATTATCACCTTGTGTAAGAATGTAACCCAGACTAGCACGACAAGCATCATAGTATAATTCATAACCCTTACTAGTCTCAGGGAAAATAAAAATATGATCCAATTTCAATATACATTTTAGATCATCAATAGGGAAGTAAAATTTTTCATCTAATGTGAACATCATGCACTTCCAAGTAGGAGAGGTAAATGGAGAATGATACTTCATGAAATCCTAGAAGAACTACGGATTGCTTCTAGTAAGAACTTGGAATCTTCAAATCCCAAATAAATTCAGTGTCTCCTCCCATGAAATGAAACATGTCACCATCTTAGGATCTACTAATATTCCACATAGACAAATCAAATTCCAATGGTATTTAAATTATTTGATCAAGAAACAACATTTTCACCGGTGTACATACAAACGTTGAATCCTCATGTCTCCAAAACCAAACATTAATGTTAATAATGATATCAATAATCTATTAAATAAACAAAAATATAACCCATAAATACATATAAATATGTGTAGACATAGTGATGGATTATCTGGTTCATCAAAATGATAATCACTCCAAGATAATTGGTCATACCGAAAGGCATATTAAAATATTCATAATGTCAATAGGTACTCTTAAAAACAATCTTTGGAATATCAGACTCATGAACACTGAGAGGATGATAACCCCACCAGTGATATAACTATAAAAAACAACATTATACCTTTTAATTATGAATCTAATTATCCACATGTGAAAATGTATGAATATTATTAATCATCACCCAATTCTAGTTTCGATAGTCCATGCACAATCAAGGTGAACCAAAAACCTTCTTGGTCAAGATAACTTATAGTTCATTAGGTGAAACCCAACAGTGAATGAAAAATTATACCATAGAAAATCCAATTTAATCTTGAACAGTTTCAGATCTTCTTGTTCCATATGATATGTGGGTATTGGATTACAATCTGTACCCAAAACCAGGTCAATCTTGAATATCACCTCCATATATGGAGTAATATTGAAGAAGTCATCTAGAAAAACATCATCAAAATTAATATAAGATCAAGGTATGATCAACTATATATTAAACATTATCTTATTCAACTACAAATACTAATAAAAAATTATGTGATCTTGGTGGAATAGACCTCCACCACTACTCCTCATATCCCACTCTCCCTAAAACACTAGTGAGATTCCACCAGCTGCCAAGAATGAGACATCATGATGATAAAAATAAAAATCAAGATTAAGAGAAATAAAAAATATCTATCACATAAATGATGTGAAACGGATCCAAATTAAGAATGATTAAATGTTAGACTAACTTCCCATCAACAATAAATAGAATAAGTGGACACTGAAACCCCTATTATTTAATCTTCCTTAGAGATATTTTTAACCCCCTAATAATGAAATTGATTTGTATTGGATTTTTTTGAGGATAATAAAAAATGAAATAAATAAATGAGTTGGAGGAACCTTTATCAAATAATTGAGTCTCTACAAAAGATAAAATATTGATGGTGCCACTCATTATAGCTAGACCCACCACAACTTTCATCGTAATATCATCCAATATCTAAAAATGATTATCTCCTAATGAATATGAATAGATCCCTATAGACTTTGAATAATCTAACTTTTCCATAGTTTCTTTTGTATATGAAGATAACTGTCTATAACATTGAGTAGAGATAGCGTAAGATAATTACTACGTCTATTGGTAAATTCTTTAGCCACCACCCATATTTGTAGGCACAGAACAAGAATGTTTATCATGACAAACATTTCTACACTGATAATAAGTTAGAGTCACACTATTTAATATAAACGATGAATTTGAGGAGGAATACTATTAGAACCACCACCATCAGACTTGTGATGATCATTCTAATTAATCACCATTCATTGTGTTCCAATGAAGCTACCAAGGGTGGAAGATATGACCCAACAGAGTTCACCATACCTTCCATATCCATATCTACCATCAATTACCTAAATAATATCACTACATACATGGAATGATTTATCATTAGTACATGTGGACTGATATCTAGTCCCAAACCATGCAAGAACATTAGGGGAATCATTTCATCATTCTTCATTACCATCAGAGAAAAATGAACTATATCCATGAAATGATTGATGTACGCCGACATGAATCTCTAACAATGAATCAAATAGGGGAACTACTAATACATTTACGTCATTAGTGTTTATTTATTTAAAATTTTTAAGAAGTGGGTCTTGAACCTTTTCTAGTCAATTCCCACATGCCGATCTATTGGTATAATTGAATACCACAATTAGTTGTTGTGACACATTAGTCCCAAATCGGTGTTAATAAACTTGATATTATAAGTTGTAACCAATAAGTCAAATATCTGATCAATCATGCCCATATAATGAGCCTACTCCTAGGGATAATTAATTCGCAGAAGGTAAATTGCTTCCCATGTATGAACTACCTAGATAAATCCATCTCTTAACAATGGGTTTTTACATCAACAACAATTTTTTACACATGTGGTTTATTTTAGTCAATAGAAAAATTAATCCCATGGTAGACTCTATAATATTATGATCTAAAGGAATATTCAATTAAGGATCATCCTCTACACCCTCTTATCAGACCTATGGAAGAAATATTGGATTCATATAACTATACACTAATAAAGGAATGGATGATCAGATGATAAAAAACTCTATGTTCAAAATAGAAAACCATAACAAAAAATTGATAATATGATTAGAAACATTAGATATGAGAAACATATCCCATCATCCCATGGTAACATGAAGCTTATCACAATGTGATCTCTACACACACACACACAAACACACACTAAACAAAATCTCTCAACTCTATAAAATCCAATCTCCCAAGTACATACTTCCCAATACTGAGCATAACCATTCTCTAATACCAAATATCAATGAAACAATCTATGTTACCCTCAAACCTGACACATAAACAGATTTTCAACATTCCGAAATGGAATTTATGATCCCCATGAGCTGATGACTAGCACCAATGAATTAATCAATAGCTAGCGGGAACCATTTTACATAACCAAAATCTTACAGTATGGTACCTATATACATAGAAGAGAGAAACATAGGACAAAAAAACCAGGTAAGATACATTACATATCTAAAATAAGACAATAGAAATGATACCATTCAATATTTTAGGACAACACCAATTAAAAGTTCATCCCAAGAGGAAAACTAAAACAAAAAATGACTACCCCATGTAAGAGGATAAGAAAAAGCCCACTATCTCTCCACCATCTACAGAAACTCATCCAATAGAACCCATTCCTCTTCACTATTCTACCATTAATATCCATATGTAAAAAAGACATAATTAGAACTATACATATCAAAACGGGGTGTGTACAGTGTGATATAAAAAGGCACACTAGAATACCACCTAGGGTTTTCATAATAAGTCTATATATAATAATAAGACCATGATCAACATTATATAAAGCAAGTAATGTAAATCAATTAAGTATTTTTTATATCGATATCATGGAACAACTATCACCATTATCTACATTTCTAAATAAAATAGATAAAATAGTATTATAGTATTATATATTATATATATATCATTGTAGTTAATCAAATCCAAAATCTACAAAACAAAAACACATGTAACATAATGTCTAGGATCACTACAGGTAATTAAATATATAACAGTCATATCAAAATATTTTATTATTTTAATTAATACCATATACATTTACATGGAAAATAGTGAGCATAGGAACACCCTATACGTTTTTAAATAACTCGGGTTTCTAAAATATCCCTATAACAAAAGCCATAAGTTGTAGTGGAACAACACATAATTAATCTTATTGATAGTATAAATAGATATGACTAGTTCTAAAACATCTACCAAAGTACCCTAGGCATCCCATGTTCAATATATTCTAAAATCATTTCATCAAAACCGTTATTGTAAAACAATTTCATAAATCGCTTTCATAATTCTCTAAAAAAACATTTTTTTAAAAACACAATGGGAAATCCTTATTTTCTATGAAATACATTTAAATCCCAAATAAATATATCCTGATTTATTATTTATCAAATAATTTATAAAACAAGACTATTCATAATTTTTACAATATAGTCTGGATATGGAACCACTAACCTCAAATTCAGATCTCACACCAAAATCGATGAAATCCATAAGTACTGTAAGGAATTTAGAGTAAAAAATAAATGAACAATCAAATATTATCAATAATTAGAATCAAATTCAACAAAAAAATAACAATAAGATAAGTTAGATCATAATATTCAATATAAAACGTGCACCTCCCATAATGAAACGAACAAAATACCAGCCCTTAGAAGAAGAGTGCACAATTGATCTATAAAGGATCAAGATAAATATTTTGACATGATAAGCGCTCTAAAAATTATTTGAATTGGTGCTACTATGATTAATGAAAATTAATATTTAGACTTATTTCATTCCTAGATGTAAGAAGAACAACCACTGTAGAGACCCGAAGCTTGACGTACATGGGCATTACATTACTTTTGCGGAATACTTAGTACATAACAAAAACACACACACAAGTATCGTAATAGTTTAGTGTCTTTGGAAACTCGGAACGTATTCTTCTAATCGTGGTGAAAGATCTTCAATATCTCCCATAAAGATCTTCCCTTTTTTTTTACCTAAAAAACCTTTCTTTATATCCTGGGGAAAAGAAAACATAAAAGGGTGAGCTCAAATGCTCAGTAAGGGTAAACAAAAGAAATATCAATCACATCATATACATAAGAACATAGCTTTTGGAAATCTTAACCTGCAAAAGAGCTCATAATATCATAACATGGGATAAATCATAGAAGTGAAAATGAAATCATAACTTAAAACATTACTCATTGTGGCATACACACATAATCATAGAGAATCATTTCTTGTTAGTCAAGACTCATTGCCAAGACTATCTTAGTGGACAAAGTCCCTTTCTGAATCGAGTAATCCTCGTTTCAGTCCTGTTTCACTGAACCGGTATAACCTACCATTCCAGCCATGTCTATCTCATGAGATATGAAATCTTTACCCAATGCATTGGAGGGAGATATAGGTCCCACCCATCTCTTAATGAATCCTTTCTTATGTGTGCCACAAAATCATAAATCATACATCATTGCATAACCCATGTAATAAAAATGGGATTCTTAAACAACATGACATCATAAAACCATTCATATAAGATAAAGGAATTCATAAACATAATTCCATCACAACATAGTCAAATCAATGTAAAAATATGGATAGAAACAGAACCCTTTATTATCATAGATGAAAAATAATTTTGATAAAACACTTGAATTGAATTCTTGAGGAAAATATCCTTTTTTCTTCAAAATCAATTTCTTTTCACAAAACATCATGAAATTTTAAAAGAATGAGATTTTATTAAAAATAGTCATGAAATATTTTGGAGGAAGCTTCATGAAAATAAGGCTTTATAAAACCGTAAAAATCCGTTCGTGCCGTATAAGTTAAAAAAAAACATTCTTCTCGTACTTTTGTCGGAAAAGTCAAAAATTACCTCGTATGAAAAACGACAAAAGATTCCTTTCATATCTTTTACTAAAAACTCACCGAAGGGTAAAATTGGATTTAAAAAATTTTAGGTGGATGTAAATAACATTACATATTGAGGAAACATGGATGTGTATGATAAAATACACCCCAGTAATTACCAAAGTAAAAACAATCTCGGATAAAAATGAGATTGTGATATTTCCCTTACCTTAGGTCCGACTTGCTTTGTAAGTGTCCGAACCTCCTGTATAATGATTTAAATCATGTTATTGACTTATTACAGAATCATATTCATTTTTATGATATCATATATGGTTCACTTATGACATTATATTACCCGTTCTTTTGTAAATTCCATGTTAAAGAAGCGTTTTGGGTAAAATCGTTTCATTTATCGTAGGTGTTTTGACTTGTTGTTCTTGACATCATTATTACTTATATCATGATTTAATTACTTCCAGAATATAAAATATGATTTATATATCATATATATTCAGTATATATATATATATAATAGATAGATAAATAAAATGAAAAACACCGTTCATGGAGACGGTAGTCCGTACGTACGCATGAACGCTGTTTTACTTTCCTTATTGTCTTGAAATAGAAGTAAGTAGATGGCATACATATATATTTATACATAAATCCAGTAGCTTTAAAATGTCATATATTTCATTATTATTTCTTATATATACTTTATAACCATTCTTAAATGGTTAACATGGAGAATGAATCTCATCGCGTCGTGGAGACGGTAGTCCGTACGTACGCACGAGCGATGATATCATTTCTATAAATATTGAATTGAATTGGAGTGGATTATACAATATATCAGAATCAATATGATGTTGTAATAACTATGTATAGTTATTCTTTACACCATTATTCCCATCCATGTAAGGTGGTGGTGGAAAATAGATTACACCACGGCGTGGAGACGGTATTCCGTACGTACGCACGCGCGGTGATTTCTTTTTCGGTAGGATGGATAGATGGTGAAATAGGGTTGTTTCATACTTATAATAACATATCAGTATATTAGTGATACTGATGTTATTACTTCATAATGAAACAACCTAAGAAGAAGAAGTGGAAGAAGAAATAAAGATGAAAGAATTGGTAACGGTAATTACCTCTTCTTTGAAGTGCCTCTTTGAGACCTCTTCTTAGGGCACTAGAATTGGTCTTTGAGGAAGACCAGAACCTCTAGGATGTTGCTAGGGAAGTGGAGAAGGAATTTTGGCAGGGTTTTGCCGAGCTTGAGTGCTCAAATTGGTGTGAGGAGGAGGGGGAGGAGGTGTCCTTTTATAGGGGAGGAGAGGGGCACCTTAGGAATATCTCAAAATATTATTTTATATTAAAGTCAAAATCGGTTTATAATGGTTCCAAAGGGTCTTATTTCGAAGATAAAGTGGGGATGGGTCGAAATCCTATCAACAAATAGGATTTAGACAAGTTTGGGGTATTATTTTTACCTTATCAATTAGATTTAACTCTAAGTTAATTAATTTAACTTTTACCGTGTCTTTTTGTTTTCTTTCACTATATGGTTAATACACTTACTATAACATGCCAAACGAACCCCAAATTGTTTATTATTAATATATATATCCTTATCTAAGTCATTTGGACGAACCTTAGATTTTTAGGAATAAAATAACAATTAGTAATATAATATTTGATTTAAAAACTATTTTGTGTCAATTTTGACACTATTTGATATATGATTTTTGTGAAAGTCATAACAGAATTAAATGTTCGAACCAAGTTGATTATATCAACATTAATATATCATAGTAACCTAGAAAATTAGTGGAATTCATAAAAAATCTCAAATTACATTTATTTTGGTGCTTATAACATCAATTATGTCAATATTTCATTAAAAAGATAATTACTGCATCATCGTTGTGTCATAAATAAATTAAATTATTTGAAGTCTAAAAATTACAAATAAAATACCATCATGTAGGAAATCTTTTTATCTTTCTAATGAATATTTACAATCGAATTTATCTTATGTATAACCCCATATTAAAAATGATTTACTTATTAAACTTTGATTTTAACTATTTTAACCCTTCTTTAAATAAATTAATAATAAATGTCCTAATCTAATCCAAGTGGGCCTAAATGGTCATATTTTATTCCTAAGTTTGTTTTTGGTCGAAATACACTTGTCCAATAGAATTAGGACATGTGTTAGGGTAATAATAATATCATCTTTACCCTTAATTACCCTATTTACTTTTAACCGTGGTAAAAAAAAGTAAAAAGTTACTATTCACCAAAAATTATTTTCATCTCATTGAACCACATTTTAGTCCTTGATATTAACCGTGTCTGTCGGATTTTCGAAATTCCATTCACAGAAGCGGTAAAATTAAGTTTTATGCAAAATTCAGTTTTTAACCTACCACTTAGTGGTTTCACTATTCATCAAAAATTGAAGGTTTTCAGAAAAATGCCAAAATTTCATCCTAAGCTATATTTCATATTCCGAATTCAAAAATGAAATCTATTTAACCAAATTCATAACATAGAAGTTGCATTAATTAATTTTATAATTAAATCCCGCTGTTAAAACAAATAGCGTGTTTTTAAGAAACAATATCTATCAAAAGATTGACACTTGATTATGTCTGGTTTAAATGTGAAATTACATTAAATGACCAAAATTGTATTAAATTGTAAAAATATATTCTAAATATACTTTAAAATCACTCAAATTAATAATTTATCATTATTAATTATTTCGATTAAAAAAGTTGTTTTTAATTAAAATTTAGTCATTTTCACTATTCATCAAAATATGAAAGTTATCCGAAAAGTACCAAAATTTCACCTTAGGCTAAATTCGATACTCCGAATCCAAAAATGAAGTTCATTTTGAAAAATAAGATTTATAGAATTTTAAAAAGTGGTTATTACTATTCATAACGGCTAGTTTTAATAATATTTTAATAGCATATCGTTGTTTAATGAAACTCAGTATTGTGTATTACACACGCTATCGAGGAAGGTCGCGATTGCGTGTAATGCAAGGCATGTCAAGGATGTGTGTTGTGCAAGCTCCTTTTGGTGTAGCGTACAACACAAGACATTAATAAAATTAAAAAGAATATTTCTTTATAAAATCTTGGGCTGTTACATTCTACCCCCCTTAAAATTAATTTCGCCCTCGAAATTCGTCGGGGTTATAAATGGTTTACTATTCGAAAGTTTCTTTAATAGAAACCCACATCGTAAAAAGGAATATCAAAACCAATCTTTAAAAACAAAAGTATGAAACGTAACGGTTACCCAAATAAACTAATCACTGGGTTTCCACATAGGTGAAAATATGGATATGGAAGAGAAATCTAACCATCATGTTCTGATGGAGAGTGGTAGAGAACATGGCTATGGAAAAGCCAGTAATCACAAATCCATAAATTTGTGACAATCTAAGGTACCATCTGATTAATCAGATATAAGAGCACTAGGACAACATTTTTGGTTTTCAAGATCATTTCCCTAAAGTTGATGAATTAAAAGAAATACTTACATGATTTTGTTACAATCTCACTGTTGTTCGTGCCTTGAACAATTTCCACTTCATCTCTTAAATAAATGAAGTTGAATTTGTTATTCGTGAAGTGTTAGCAGATCATGTGATAGAATGACGGGTCATTCCATCTGTCTCAAACAAAAGGTTAGCAAAAATTATATACATAAGTCGATCTATAGTGATATTAATCATATATGGTTCCTAAAATGGACTTATACCTCATATATCATACTGCTTAATATAATAAAACTAGTTTCTACTAAACAGGGACTTCCTGTAGGCCAGTGGTAGGCGATAAAGGCCAGTCGCACTTCGGTTGTGGGTTCGATTCCTACAGCCTTGTCCGAAGCGATGGGTTGTCGCCCGTCCTGCAGGTTGTCCTTTTTCTAAAACTATGTTACTATAACATCCCATCAATAGTATCGAAAATCTTCTATCCTTAAACAATACTAACTTATGTCCAACATAATCCAGTCTAATCTTTAGGCTTATACATAATACTGCAGTCCACTCTCATAATATAGTGACAACGATTACCAGAGATTTAATAATGTCGTTGATCCCCACATATCATAAGATATGTCTTGTTGGTCACATTCCAAACATTCAAAGTCCTTAATCGTGTATTCTCTTGAATACCTTAGTGAAAACATGAATGCAGTTAAAAGTTAACACTTTCCACATACCAAAATCCTCAAAATTCTATATACTCAAACCATGATATCACTTAGTCCTTATATCAATCATGAGCTCATGAATACAATCAAACATCTCATTATCTTCTTATCCTTTCATTATGCACTTATCATCTACTTTCCAAAAGTATCTGAATAACCTTTCATGGTTACTGGTAACATTAATCAGATAACAATGTAACAATCCTTACATGTCTCTTTATTCCATAGTACCATGAGATTACTTATACAACATTACACATGATAAACATGTAATCATTCCACTACATTCTTAAACCATTGACCGAGCTTCAACAATTCTTTCCTCTCACATATCATTTGTAGTCTCTTCATCATCATCAACATAAATACTTCCCATACGACCATACTGATTATCTTCATGAGACTTTCCCTTAGGGCATTGGTTTGCATAATGCCCATACATTCCACATTTAAAACATTTAACCATTGTCGATGTCGTAGCAATACCATTATCCTCATCCATGGTGTTAACTGAACCTTTTCCTTTGCACTTACTTGCTTTGTGTCCTTCTTTTCCACACCCAAAGCATCTTCCAGTTCCTTTGAAACATTCTCCTTGATTCCTCTTCCCACATGATTTACATAGGGGGAATTGAACTTTCTTTCCTCTATGATCATCATGAAACTCCATCATTCTCTTATTAGCCGAGTCAGGAAACTTACCAAATTTTACTTTATTGATCATATTATGAGACTGCTGATTCGGCATAATAATGATGTTTGGACATCCAAATCCCATTTCATTATGAAGAATATCATTCCATTGTCCACCATATCCTCCATTATCGTGAATCATCTTGTTTCCAACGATTTTATAAAACCCCAAAAAATAGTGTTAGAGGCAAAAATCATAATAAAGGGGGAGTAACTTCAATATCTAACATCTTAGGTTTAATCTAATATCATTACCATAGTTCTATGACTATATCCTATACGTATACTTATCCTTAGGGACATCCCTAGACATACCTTAGAAATATCTCTAGGGATCTCACTAACGTTCTCACATCCTAGTTTCCAAAGGTTGACTAAACCTTTCCTCTGATACCAACTGTAGAGACCCGAAGCTTGACGTACATGGGCATTACATTACTTTTGCGGAATACTTAGTACATAACAAAAACACACACACAAGGATCGTAATAGTTTAGTGTCTTTGGAAACTCGGAACGTATTCTTCTAATCGTGGTGAAAGATCTTCAATATCTCCCATAAAGATCGTCCCTTTTTTTTTACCTAAAAAACCTTTCTTTATATCCTGGGGAAAAGAAAACATAAAAGGGTGAGCTCAAATGCTCAGTAAGGGTAAACAAAAGAAATATCAATCACATCATATACATAAGAACATAGCTTTTGGAAATCTTAACCTGCAAAAGAGCTCATAATATCATAACATGGGATAAATCATAGAAGTGAAAATGAAATCATAACTTAAAACATTACTCATTGTGGCATACACACATAATCATAGAGAATCATTTCTTGTTAGTCAAGACTCATTGCCAAGACTATCTTAGTGGAAAAAGTCCCTTTCTGAATCGAGTAATCCTCGTTTCAGTCCTGTTTCACTGAACCGGTATAACCTACCATTCCAGCCATGTCTATCTCATGAGATATGAAATCTTTACCCAATGGATTGGAGGGAGATATAGGTCCCACCCATCTCTTAATGAATCCGTTCTTATGTGTGCCACAAAATCATAAATCATACATCATTGCATAACCCATGTAATAAAAATGGGATTCTTAAACAACATGACATCATAAAACCATTCATATAAGATAAAGGAATTCATAAACATAATTCCATCACAACATAGTCAAATCAATGTAAAAATATGGATAGAAACAGAACCCTTTATTATCTTAGATGAAAAATAATTTTGATAAAACACTTGAATTGAATTCTTGAGGAAAATATCCTTTTTTCTTCAAAATCAATTTCTTTTCACAAAACATCATGAAATTTTAAAAGAATGAGATTTTATTAAAAATAGTCATGAAATATTTTGGAGGAAGCTTCATGAAAATAAGGCTTTATAAAACCGTAAAAATCCGTTCGTGCCGTATAAGTTAAAAAAAAACATTCTTCTCGTACTTTTGTCGGAAAAGTCAAAAATTACCTCGTATGAAAAACGACAAAAGATTCCTTTCATATCTTTTACTAAAAACTCACCGAAGGGTAAAATTGGATTTAAACAATTGTAGGTGGATGTAAATAACATTACATATTGAGGAAACATGGATGTGTATGATAAAATACACCCCAGTAATTACCAAAGTAAAAACAATCTCGGATAAAAATGAGATTGTGATATTTCCCTTACCTTAGGTCCGACTTGCTTTGTAAGTGTCCGAACCTCCTGTATAATGATTTAAATCATGTTATTGACTTATTACAGAATCATATTCATTTTTATGATATCATATATGGTTCACTTATGACATTATATTACCCGTTCTTTTGTAAATTCCATGTTAAAGAAGCGTTTTGGGTAAAATCGTTTCATTTATCGTAGGTGTTTTGACTTGTTGTTCTTGACATCATTATTACTTATATCATGATTTACTTACTTCCAGAATATAAAATATGATTTATATATCATATATATTCATTATATATATATATATAATAGATAGATAAATAAAATGAAAAACACCGTTCATGGAGACGGTAGTCCGTACGTACGCATGAACGCTGTTTTACTTTCCTTATTATCTTGAAATGGAAGTAAGTAGATGGCATACATATATATTTATACATAAATCCAGTAGCTTTAAAATGTCATATATTTCATTATTATTTCTTATATATACTTTATAATCATTCTTAAATGGTTAACATGGAGAATGAATCTCATCGCGTCGTGGAGACGGTAGTCCGTACGTACGCACGAGCGATGATATCATTTCTATAAATATTGAATTGAATTGGAGTGGATTATACAATATATCAGAATCAATATGATGTTGTAATAACTATGTATAGTTATTCTTTACACCATTATACCCATCCATGTAAGGTGGTGGTGGAAAATAGATTACACCACGGCGTGGAGACGGTATTCCGTACGTACGCACGCGCGGTGATTTCTTTTTCCGTAGGATGGATAGATGGTGAAATAGGGTTGTTTCATACTTATAATAACATATCAGTATATTAGTGATACTGATGTTATTACTTCATAATGAAACAACCTAAGAAGAAGAAGTGGAAGAAGAAATAAAGATGAAAGAATTGGTAACGGTAATTACCTCTTCTTTGAAGTGCCTCTTTGAGACCTCTTCTTAGGGCACTAGAATTGGTCTTTGAGGAAGACCAGAACCTCTAGGATGTTGCTAGGGAAGTGGAGAAGGAATTTTGGCAGGGGTTGGCCGAGCTTGAGTGCTCAAATTGGTGTGAGGAGGAGGGGGAGGAGGTGTCCTTTTATAGGGGAGGAGAGGGGCACCTTAGGAATATCTCAAAATATTATTTTATATTAAAGTCAAAATCGGTTTATAATGGTTCCAAAGGGTCTTATTTCGAAGATAAAGTGGGGATGGGTCGAAATCCTATCAACCAATAGGATTTAGACAAGTTTGGGGTATTATTTTTACCTTATCAATTAGATTTAACTCTAAGTTAATTAATTTAACTTTTACCGTGTCTTTTTGTTTTCTTTCACTATATGGTTAATACACTTACTATAACATGCCAAACGAACCCCAAATTGTTTATTATTAATATATATATCCTTATCTAAGTCATTTGGACGAACCTTAGATTTTTAGGAATAAAATAACAATTAGTAATATAATATTTGATTTAAAAACTATTTTGTGTCAATTTTGACACTATTTGATATATGATTTTTGTGAAAGTCATAACAGAATTAAATGTTCGAAACAAGTTGATTAAATCAACATTAATATATCATAGTAACCTAGATAATTAGTGGAATTCATAAAAAATCTCAAATTACATTTATTTTTGTGCTTATAACATCAATTATGTCAATATTTCATTAAAAAGATAATTACTGCATCATCGTTGTGTCATAAATAAATTAAATTATTTGATGTCTAAAAATTACAAATAAAATACCATCATGTAGGAAATCTTTTTATCTTTCTAATGAATATTTACAATCTAATTTATCTTATGTATAACCCCATATTAAAAATGATTTACTTATTAAACTTTGATTTTAACTATTTTAACCCTTCTTTAAATAAATTAATAATAAATGTCCTAATCTAATCCAAGTGGGCCTAAATGGTCATATTTTATTCCTAAGTTTGTTTTTGGTCGAAATAAACTTGTCCAATAGAATTAGGACATGTGTTAGGGTAATAATAATATCATCTTTACCCTTAATTACCCTATTTACTTTTAACCGTGGTAAAAAAAAGTAAAAAGTTACTATTCACCAAAAATTATTTTCATCTCATTGAACCACATTTTAGTCCTTGATATTAACCGTGTCTGTCGGATTTTCGAAATTCCATTCACAGAAGCGGTAAAATTAAGTTTTATGCAAAATTCAGTTTTTAACCTACCACTTAGTGGTTTCACTATTCATCAAAAATTGAAGGTTTTCAGAAAAATGCCAAAATTTCATCCTAAGCTATATTTCATATTCCGAATTCAAAAATGAAATCTATTTAACCAAATTCATAACATAGAAGTTGCATTAATTAATTTTATAATTAAATCCCGCTGTTAAAACAAATAGCGTGTTTTTAAGAAACAATATCTATCAAAAGATTGACACTTGATTATGTCTGGTTTAAATGTGAAATTACATTCAATGACCAAAATTGTATTAAATTGTAAAAATATATTCTAAATATACTTTAAAATCACTCAAATTAATAATTTATCATTATTAATTATTTCGATTAAAAAAGTTGTTTTTAATTAAAATTTAGTCATTTTCACTATTCATCAAAATATGAAAGTTATCCGAAAAGTACCAAAATTTCACCTTAGGCTAAATTCGATACTCCGAATCCAAAAATGAAGTTCATTTTGAAAAATAAGATTTATAGAATTTTAAAAAGTGGTTATTACTATTCATAACGGCTAGTTTTAATAATATTTTAATAGCATATCGTTGTTTAATGGAACTCAGTATTGTGTATTACACACGCTATCGAGGAAGGTCGTGATTGCGTGTAATGCAAGGCATGTCAAGGATGTGTGTTGTGCAAGCTCCTTTTGGTGTAGCGTACAACACAAGAAATTAATAAAATTAAAAAGAATATTTCTTTATAAAATCTTGGGCTGTTACAACCACCATGAAGATCAAGCACAAAACTATGTGATCTAGAAAGAGATGAGGTACATAAAATCACACGGGACAGTACCTCAGGTTCAATAGAAGTGGTCTATACATAAAATGTTAAAATAATTTTACATTCTGCAGGATAAAATTGGGTGTTTTTGAAAAAGTAACACCATGCATCTTGTTTATATCATGAATTACATGATTTTTAATAAACACTCAAAAACACATTGAATAGGGTCAAATTAATTCAGATTGACCTTTTCAGGATGTGAACCAGTTTCATGAATTCAAAATATTTCACACTCATAATTAAACAAAAGGAATCTACTAGGAAAATAATTCACATCATGGGTTAGTTAATAATGAGAATGTTTATAATAGGAAATCCACAATCCGAGTTGTGCTGAAAATCCCCAAGCCCAATCCAATTCCCTTGGAAACCAAAAAAAACTATTATACATTAACTATTTCATATAATTTTACTTTGATATTTAATTTCAATTAAAAATATGATGTTAATTTTTGAAAATATATTTTCCAAATATTTCATAAAATATACATTTAAAATAAGTTATCAAAATGGGAAAAAATTGAATTTATAAAAATTAATTTTTTAAATCATAAGACAATATTTCTTATAACCCATTATAAAAAATATTATATATAAGATAATGTATTTTATGGAATATAATATATATGAAAATAGTTAAAAATTAATTACTTGTGCTTAATAATTTAATTTAATATTATTATAACACATTGTGTGCATAAACAAAATTGTTCAGATAAATATAACTTATACATTCAATTTTTTATATTTTATTTTCTAATAAATTTATAAAAATATATTTTTTTGTACATGTGTGAACCATATATTTTTGATAATTTATTTTCTCATATTCATACCTACCAAACAAAAAACTATGATAAAATGGTATATAATATTATATTTCATTTAAATATCATGCTTTTACATTCTACCACCATTAAATAACTTTTTCCTATGCAATGTTTTCTCAGTCATTGATGGTTAATCCTTTATTGAACACCCACATTATACAAATAGGTAATAAAATTTTATTTTAAATTTGGGAAATAGAAATATGACTATAATCTAGAATATATCGAACATAAGTTTCTAAATAGGTTAACATTAATAAAATGTTAAAATATGGGCATATAGGAGAAAAATATAACCCTATGAGAAATAGATAGAGAGAGAGCATGAAAAAAAGTAACAACCACAAAATCAAGACTTTTTGATGAGTGAATAGACTGTAGATTCCTGAAATTGAATGTAAATTTATAACATTTTTATTTCATGATCCTCTTCTTCATAGTTGATTAATTTTTATGATAAGGTATACTAACTTCATTTCATTCAATATCATAAACATATTTTCATCATTATATTATGCATTGATCAATTTTCTTTTCATTTATTAATTATTAGAAAGATTATTCAAGATGATTTTTTCATTCCAAGAGAAGTAATATTGTATTTTAATATATCATAAGATCTATAAAAGAGTGAAGAGTAAAATCATTTCCACAAATATTTTGCAAAACCAAAATGGTTAGAAGAAGTTTTCCAATATTATAAATTAATCACTAAAACCTAAACAATAACACCCAATATTCAATATAATAGATTCAATAATTATTTATCCTTAAAACCCATACTAAATAAGTTTGGTTGATGTCAAAATCAAAAAATACAGAATGAAGGTCTCTAAATTTCTAAAATCAACATAACATTAATCCCAAAAATATCTATAAATGTAACATACCAAATATTATTTCAATATGATCATATATTGTTATAAAACATGATAAAAACATGAGTTACCTTAAAATAGTAATGAAATATTGAATCATTAATTAATTAACTCTTTTCATATTTCGTAAATAATGTCTCATATTATTGAATATATTCTTAAATCTCAAAAATAATGTATGATTCATAAATGATACCATCAATACAAAAATTAGTTACAAGGTCACCCATATTAATCACCTCTTTATCTCCACTATTATAATATAAATTTTGTGCACATTTAAAGGATTATATTTCCCTCAATCATTTTTATTTCCATTAAATATCTCCTTACCAATATATAACATACCATGTACTTTATTACCATTTAATATATGATTTTAGTTCCTCATAGAAAAAAATTGTTGAACAATCCATAGTTGTTTTAAGGTTCTTATAAACAAAAAAACATTGGAACAACACTTTTATTACATAATTCAAAAGTCACAGTACGTAAACACATTAATACCTTGAATTAAACTTTTTGAATTACAAAGGCCCGTCTTTGGTCTATGAGTAATCCCTTGTATTAGGGCATTGACTCAAATATTTCTTATGTACCCAATATATAAAACACTAAACTATTCAGAAAATTCATGATCTATATCCTATATTTCTACATTAAAAAATAACCATCTTCCCTTTGGTACATTATCTTGGATTTTTTTTAACAAATTTATAAAATGGATGAAATTAATATTTCATTATTATATGTACCTTACCAAATTAAAAATCACAAAATAACATCTTCCTCTTATCTGACATGTTATTAATATTAAAAAATTATTTTGTCACTCATATATCATGGTATATGAAAAGGAATTTTCAAAATGTTTTTCTACACCATAAATATTTCTTTGAGTTGACTATAAGGAAAATTAGTAAATTTTCTATGACATGCACCATAAGCATGAATCCTCTTTGTTCAATTTATTTCATAAAACAAAAAATCATAGTCTGAGAAATAATAAACATAGTGAAAAAATACATTGACATGAAATGTAATTTATAGGATGATGTTTCAATATATAAAACATTAGGAATATACTTTGGAATTCAAGGTCATCATATATTAAAATCCGTAATGAAGGTTCATAATGAGATAATGAATTTCAAAAAAATATCTTCTAGGAGTGTCCACAAATTTTTCCAGTAAGTCCCATTTTCATGCACTAGGTGATGATTGATTCAGAGCCTAATGCACCTTTTTTTGATTCATTACTCATTGGTATAACAATACAATTGATACATAAAATTTTTGTTTCTAGATATGGTAATAATTTCATGTAAAACACTCAGTCTATCCTTTAAAAAAATTATAGGATGTTTGTCTGTACTTATAATAATTTGTTTTTTACTAACTAAAATTTTGTCATCCTATTTTACAATGGATAACTAAAACTGTATTTTGAAACTAACTATAGTTAACCATAGTTTTCAGAAAATATATTACATTTATTTGATAAATATTCATTACTTCAATAGATGTACCTTTACATAATTGAATAGTTATACTCCCCATGGGAATATACATACATGTGAAGATTCTTCGTAAGTGAATTATATCATCTCCCACAACATTATTAATATCTAGAATCCTTCTTAATCAAGTCTTACATAAAAACATTCATCATAAATTGGGAAAAAGAAACATAGGAAATGGTGGGATTATGTGCTCAGTAAGGGTTAATAGGTTATATATAAACATGAAATGTGGAGAAGGGTATGTGAACATGAGAAGGCCATTTGAAGACCATACAATAAATTTCATAGATCGTTAAAAAGTGTTATGGAAGATCATATAACAATAATCATATTGTAATCAAAGAACACTAGACATGGGAACATAACATTAGAATGCAAAATTTATTTTAGGCATAAAAAAATTTATAGAATGTATTATATCAAGGCTTCCCACCAAGACATTCATAAAACGAAAGGCTTGGGCTAGCCACCATTATACCTACTTTGACCATAGGATATTATCTCATATAACCACTTTTGGGATTGAGATAACATCTCATGTAACCACTTTTGGGACTCAGATATCCTCCCATGAAACCTTTGAAATAAAATAACATTAATCACTTCCCAATTCATTGGAGGGTTATATAATTATAGGCCCACCCATTACATAATCAATGTCATTTATATGTGTGTCATAATATCATAAAACATTTATCATTTCAAAATCGGTGAAAAGAAAACTAGTTTAATAAAAACTTCTTTATAAAAAAACCTTTAGAAAATAAAAAGGTTGCATACACATATCATTATAATTATCAAATACAATATAGAAAAATGTTAATGATGATGTCATTAGATCATATATTTAGTAAAAATTATAAAATTTCAAGGTTATATTTTTATATGTAAAATAATTTTAGAATATCAATTGGAACATTTATTGATGAAAAATATCATTATACTTTGAAAAAACATATTTTAAATATAAAACCTCCGAAATAATATAGAAAAAGATTTATTTTAAAATATAATTAAAAACTCTAATAGAAATAATTAATCATTGAGTGGTTAGGACAGATTTTTTCATACATTGTATGGTAAAAAAATATTCATTCCCATTGTAACTAAAATTTCGAGAGTACATTATTCGAAAAATGGAAGGAAGAATTCATTTAAAACATATTTCAATTTTAATAAATTTGAAAAAATATCTTTAAAATTTCATTACTAAATATTAGAAATATTATTTAAAACATTTTTATAAAACATGGACATGGATGAATGATTATTAATGACCAAAGATAGAAATAAAATCAATTATCAATAAAAACATTTTTTTATTTAATAATAAGAAAATTAATTCCAAAAATTCATTATAAAAGAATAAAAAGTAGATATGATTATTGATTATTTTTATTGTGAGTTTGATCATAATATTTCATCATTATAAACAGATTTGTAAATTATCCCAATAAACAAAGAGATTGTAATATAAAACTTTTACCTATTTGGAAATGCATGAAATGTAAGAACAATGAATGGATGAAAAATAGATTAAATTTTACATAAAAAACATTCATGAGAATTATCATAAAATATATTCATATTTAGTATATAAACCATATAATAGAAATATGTCATTAGTATGGCATGTATTCTATAGAAATAAATGTTAGATGGGAACCAATTGCATGCTTTGGAAAAATATGAATCACAATACCCATTAAATAATAAATATAAATGAAAATCTAAATATGTTTTGTATAATTAAATTCATGTTATTACATGAAATGGGATCTTAATATGAATTTCTTAAAATGAGATAGGTTCATGACATATCATTTGTCTTAAAGATCACAATTTGAAATGAAAATAACATTCCATAAGTCTATTATTTATTTATCCACATTAAAAACCATCTATAATAAATATAGATTTATTATAAATCTATTCCAAAACTATAATCATATGTAATATACCATTTATTATTTACATAAAACTGTTTATCATCAGTTTATTAAAAATAATTTATTAAAAACCCTATTGAATGTTATAAATGCTTGTTTTTCATTTATTTCTTGGTTTGATATATTTGGTCATTATATATTGGTAATTGATACATTTCTTAAATAAATAAATAAATAAATAAATATTATAAATATTAATTATATTCATATTTAGACTAAACCATAATGTTTAGATCTGGATAAATGGATTAGACTATTCATTGAGATGGTAATCCATACATATGGATGAATGACCATTCTATTTTAATATATATAGAAAAATTTTAGTAATTAATCAATAAATAATATTGAAAATAATTATATAAAATATATCATAAAAAGTATTTTAATAAATTCTTATTACAAATTACATAAAAGTTAAATAACTAAAACATCATAATGGGTCGTGAGGCGGTAGTCCGCCATACACATGGAAGATGTTATTATTTTCAAACAGGTTAGAATGTAATAATTTATATTTGATATTATCAATAAAAATGTAATTTTGATTTCATAAAGATCACATATATAATTTAAATAAATCATTATATAAATTTTTGGTAGGTGTTTATGGAAAATGAACCACATTGATTAGCGAGGTAGTAGTCCCCTATGAACATTAGAGACATTATTGTTTTCCAAAAGGGTTGAATGTAAGAACTTTTATGTGATATCATTGTTCCATAACAATTTTTAGGTAATAAATTTAATAAATATACTTTAAATATATCATTATATCAATATGTGAGAATAGGTGATGGAAAAAACATCATCAATTCGTGATGTTATACTCTATTGTACACATGATCGATGAATTCATTTATCACTTGATGAAATATGGTAAAGATACAGGTTTTAATAGTAAAATAATAATATCTTATTATATTGTAGATTAATATGTTTTTATCATAATATTGTAAGATTATTTTAATTAGGTTGAATAAAATTAAAATACTCGACTAAGTACGATATCTTTTTTTAGAGAACCCCTTTTATGTTCATACATAAATTTTTCTTAATAGGGTTAAATAATAAATATAAGGCCACTAAGAAATTTAGAATGAAGTATGTAAGATAATATTTAGGGAATCCATAAATGTAAATGCTTTTTATATGTGAATAAGAGAGAAGAGGGGGTTCCATTTTCTATAACGAGGAGAGAAAAAATATTAACATTTATAAAAGAAAAAGAAATTCATGTGTATTACACATTTAAAAAGACTCATAGTTGAATAATTATAAATATTTATATATTTAATTTTTTTAACAATCAATTAAAATAATAATTTGATATGTTTTCAGGTTATTTTAATAATAATTATATTCTTTTTACCCCAGGTAAAATTGATTTAACATTAACCACTATAATTAGTTTTTACTATTTTTAGTATTCATTATGATAAATAATTAAGATGAAATTATTATAAAATATTAATTACTATGAATAAAAATATCTAATGAATTTTTATAAATATTAAAATCACAAAATTGGAAGAATTTAATTTAATATTAAACCTGCAGACAGGAGGAAATCGTGGTTTTTCCAAATAAAAAGCTTGTAACGTATAAATTTTATTATTTAAAATGCATCATTGAATTTATTATAAAAAAATATATTTGAATAAATAAAATATAATTTAGCTATCAATAATTTCAAACGATTTTAAAAAAATATTTATCATTATAAATACATTAAATTAAAATGTAAATTTTAATAAAATCAATGATTTTATCTATTTATTGAAAAACTAATATTTTCTAAAAATTATAAAATCCTAAATCTAATTTAATTTTTAAATTTCATTAAAAATATTTTGTTAATTTTTAAATAATAACGTTTTTTAAATTTTTATAATTATTAATTTTTATATCTGCTTACAAAACATGAAAAATATATTTTTTAGAAAAAATACATCTTTTAAGAAGAAAACATTATTTACTCTTATCCAATTCCTAGAAAATATATTATATGAATGATATAATTTTTTTGAACATATACTAATTTTTTTTAATTCATATAATTCAAAAATAGTGACTAATTTAATTTATTTATATAAAAACACATTGTGTATATAGAAATAGTTGTTCAGAAAAAAATTTCTATAAATTGTAAATGTTTTTTTATTTTAATTTATAAAATATTACTGATAATCAAATTTAATTTACACTTATGTATAACATATTATTTTGTTAATTTATTTCTTCCTATTAATACTCACCAGTTTTAATGTCTATGTAATAATTGAATATAATATTATTGTTTGTCAAAACTCACTACTAGGTTCAACATACACAGTTGAAGAAGTTATATTTCATGGAAAAAATACTAAAATATTAGAGTGTTTTATATATTATATCTTAAAAATATATAGATCATATTTTTATCAGGATAATGTATTTGATGGTGTGTTTTCCATTATTCATAGTGGTCATCTTCATAGAAACCATGAAGATGTATTATGATATGTAGGGATGATTTTTGTGCTGATTTATGCGGTTAGACATTACTGATTTTTTTTCTCTATTGTCATAATGTATGGACTCAGCCTTAAAGATATATTATTCTTGTGTTTTTTAACTAGAATTCAAATTAAAGGATATTTTTAGTTTATAGTTTTAGATAATTAGGACAAACTCTTACATAGTAAAATGATACATTACAAGTGGACACTTATACTATGAATCCATTTTTTAACTTTTAAAATAAGAAATGAATTCTTTTCCACTCACATATTCAATAATTAAATCATGAAATATTATTTTTCATTACCAATCATAATACCTATGAAAAAATATTTAAAAATTGGAATGAGCACAAAATATCAGTAAGAGACATAAAAATGATTGAATCCAATAAACTAGTTAAATCCTGGTAACCCATTAAATGTTTTTTAGTGGATGAAACAAAACATTATCACATGAATAACCGTCATTCTTTTTTCTCAATGAAAAAAGTATTAAACCAATAGAAGGATATTAAATCACTTTTAGGAGGAACAAATCATCATAAACATAAAACCATTTCAAACCTCATTCAATTGTAATAACCAAATGGGAGACTTCCAAATTAGAGAACAATATAAGGGATTACCCTTTGTATAATCTATATAGGGATCACCCATGAGATATAATGGGGATCATCCCATCGTATATGTTATAACAGGCTCAATTGTGAGCTACAATATGGAACAAGAAATCGTATATGCTCTGTCTGGCTCACCTTTGTGCTGTAATGGGTCTCAACAATCTTTATAAGTTATATTAGGCTCACCCATGAGCAATAATGGGCCTCAACCATTCGTATAAGCTATATCTAGCTCAGTTGTTTCATATAGTGATCTGGTACCATTCCAAAAACTTGTTCATTAGAAAAACCTTTTGAAAAAATCTTCTAATCCCATAAGAAAAACATTTTCATATAAAAATACAAATTTAATTTAATAACCCATTTTCAAAACCAAGATACCCAAATAATAGATTTTGTTTCCATTTAAAATACATTATTTTATAGAGGAATAAAACTGTTAAATAAGAGTTACTTTGGAAGATAAGATTTTGTCATCGCATACGTTAAAACACAAAATATTCTTTTTATCATTTGGAAAAAAAGGTAAAATGATTTGTATCAAAAGTTTTCATCTTGAAAAAATTAAATGAAATTAAATATAGACCAAAACTGTCATGTATACACATTTTATATCCATATAAATAAATATTTACATTAATATCTTGAATAACAAATTTGATAAATAAATCATTAAAACATTAAGGTTTCCCAGACCACTTTGAACATTTAAATTTTTATCTTAATGAATTAATAGATTAAAAAAACAATAAATAACATTAATATAAATAAAATATAGATATGAAATGTCATAGGGGTTATATATACACATTATTAAAGAATAAATGTTCATATTATCGTGAAATGCCTCAATGAAAAGATATTGGGATGAAATCCCTTATCTTAATTTTAAATCATCATGTACAATCATTATTTACATAAATAATAAACATAGATTAATTTATATATTTTTTAGAACCTTTTTGAGGTTTATTATTCCTTTTTTATCACTAATTACCATGTTATAAAAACTACCTAATTATTTAAGTTCATATTTTATGTTTTCTCAAAATTTAATAATTCAATTGAAAATAAACATTGCAAGATTTCAATATTTAATGTGGTCATAATTCCATCTTCTCCAAAATAATATTAATTATAAAAATAATAATATTAATACAACAATTATTTTTTTTAAATCAAACCAATCATTTATGATTTGAAATATTAATAATATTATAAGAATGTAGATAGTAAGTTGTACATACGCATGGGTAACATTACCACTTTTCAATGAAAATTATGGAAATGAGGTAATTATTATTTTATCATTTATTTATAATCATTATATTATTAAAATCATAATAATAATTTTAATATAATTATATATATGAAACATTTTATGTGTGAATAAAAGTTAATCACATTGCTTCGTGGAGGTGATGGTTCACATATACCCACACATGATGTTATCATTTTTATGTTCATGAAAAAAACTAGAATATTATTCCTTTAAAATGATTAATATTCCCTTAATATCATATAAATATATATATATATATTCCATCATTATAACTAGTGTTGATGTACATTTATGGAAAATGAATTATATCAATTCATGGATGTTATAGTTCACATGTATGAATGAACGATTAATTCCATTCTCATTTAATTGAAGTGGAGAAGAGATAAGGTGATAATATTAACATAATAACATATTTTTATTTTTAGGATACTTTTGTAATTATTTCATAATGATTGGATAAGATTTTATGGTTGAGGAAAAAGAAATAAAATAAAATAAACTTTAAGAAAATTATATCACTTCTTCAGTTGATCACAGTTGAAGAACTCAACAACAACTCTAAGAAAGGGGGCCGTTGAAAATAAAGGCTCAAGAATTTAGGGAGAGATTATATTAATATTTTGGAGAATATCATGGCTGAATTAAAATAAATTATATGTTTTAAATTTAAATATGAGTGGGTACCTTTTTATAGTTGACGGGAGGGGCACTCTTGGAAACTCTTAAAATATGAAATTTATATAAATTACATTCCATTTTTAAATGCACCCAAAACAAATAATTTAGAATATAATATGATTCTAGGTATAATTAAAATTATATTATTAAAATTATAAATGTTGGGAATTTTTTTAATACTTATATTTTTGGTTTAACTCTTATTTTACCATTTTTAATCTTGTCGTGATGTCATGGTTTTTACACATTCTTTGTGAAGTTAATTACCTTAACATGTAAAAAGTTAAAAAAATGTGTCATTTGTGTAATTTTATGACTTATAATTACAATTTTGTAAAATATTATATATTTGTTTTAATTTTATAACATGTAATAAACTTATATATATTCTAAGTTATGAATTATGTCAATTATTTTACTATTCACACTTGACTTTTTTAATAAATTTATACTAACGATATTACATCTACAAAAAGGAATTAACTCAATAATAATGTTTCATATTCATCCATAAAATTCTTGGATAGAATAAATAATTTCAACTAATATTTGTTTTAATATTTATACTATTATTTATTTTATTCATTCTTTAATATTGAAATGACTATATCACCATAGTGTCCTAATTAAATTTAATTATTTAATGTATTAAAATTATAAATAAAATACCATGATGTATAAAATATTTTTATATTTTTAATGACTAATTGTAGTTGAAGATATCAGTTTTAGAACCCCATATTGAAATTTTTCTAGTAATATGAGTCAGGTTTATGGTAATTTAACCATTACTTTATATTAAAAGTTATAAATTTCCTAATCAGACCAAAGTGGATACAAAAAGAAAATATTTAGTCCCATGGGTCTTATTAGTCATCCATTACTCATCCAATAATATTATTACAATTTCTATGGATGTTTTATATCATTATAATATAATTTTTAATCTTATTTACATAATTTCCCCTTTATCTCTGGTAAATAAAATAATAAATTTACTATTCCCCAAAAACTATTTTGATCCTATTAAACAAAATTTTGTACACAAATAATAACCATGAATTTTTGGTTTTGAAAATTCAATTCAATAAATAGGAAAAATGAAGTTTGAAAATTAATCCTATTGTTGGAATGACGAAAGAGGTTTTCAAAAAAGTAAAAACAATCAAAGATTGACATATTTTATATTAAATTTCAATGATAAATTACTTCCAATGACAAAAATTGGGTTAAATTATAAATAAATAATTTATATATAACTTAAATCCAATTAAAATGATTATATATCAATACAAATAAATTATATGAATAGGCTGCTTTGAATTAAAATGAATTATTTTTCACTATTCATTAAATTATGAATTTTATGGAAAAAATAAAAACATTTCACCCAATGTATATTTTTATGTCCCTTAGTCAATGAAAAAGTTTATTTTTTTCAAATATAATATTTATAAATGATTAAAACTATATTTTAATATGTTTCTCTATCCAATGGCTTTAAAAATACCTCTTGAAAACAGTTTATGTTTAAAATTGTATTATTTATATTTTTAAGCCTCTAAAAGTTAATTGATGAAAGTAAAAACATTTAAAAATATTTTTAAACATAATATTGTTTGTTCAGTTTATTCATAGAAATTAAATCTCTAATCATTAAAAAAATTTAAAATATTATTATTAATAATGTATTATTTTTCAGTGTAAATCATTCTTGTGTGAAATGAAAGATTTGAGAGAAACCTATTGTTGTGTGTCGGGTATGCTATCAGAAAAAGAATCCCCTCCAATGTAAAATCAAAATACCATTCACAAAAGATAGTAGATATGAAAAATTCATATTTTTTAATTACATTATATGTTACATCCTTCCCCCTTTCATAAATTGCTTCCTCATAATTTTAAAATTTGGATCAGTAACACTATTAAAATATCACATCAGAAAAAGAGTCAATAAAATCTGAATATTAAATGTAGTAAAGTGAAGTACAAAGGTCCCATGAGGTTCAATGTAGAAAAACATGGATATGGAAAAACGATAATTCTCATAGTCTAACAGAGAATGATAGAGACATTGATATTGGAAAGTTAAGTATCATGATACCATAAATATGTTATTGGTAAAAGTCTGTTGATAAAATTAAGTGTATAACATTTTTTATTCATGATAATATTCATATAATTGAATAATTATATTACTACCTATACTAATATCATGAGTAATAATACTTACTTGAAATGTAGTGTTTCATCCTTTAATTAATTACACCAAAAACTCTTCTTTTCTCTAACCTATTAGTAATGAAGATGACATTGTCCCACCAGAATAACTAGAGTCAACATCTAGAGAATCACATAGTCCAAAAAAGATGAAATATATATTTCCCATGTTTTATAAATTATCTAAAACCAACATTTTTAGTACAATATATGTTATTTATAAAATAAATAGACCATTTAATAATGAAAAAGTACTCTTAATCTCCAAAATTCAATAGTAATAACCAATGTTCAACATATTCCATTCAATAAATAAATATCCTTAAAATTAATTGAAGTAATGAAAACATAGATTGAATAAAAAAATTCAGATGGATTTTGTCACATATTCTTCCAAGACAAATTTTAACAATTATCACCAAAATATCATTAACCACTCATAATTTTATATAGAAAAACATAATAAACCTAGTCACATATTCTATAAGATAGGTTAATCATGTCTATAAAGAACTTAAATTTACTTCTGACCATAATAAAAAATCTAATATTCTTCCAATATATTAACAAACCATTACTCCATAATTATAATCACATTGTATTCTATTAAACATAACCATTTAATGTTATCAATATATTGAACGTATTCCAAAATAACGTTTATCACATAATCAATTTCCAATAGTAAGGATATAAATTTAATAAAACATATGTTCCTAAAATCATATAATTCTTATTCATCAACTTGTTTAACTAAAAATAAAATTCAAACTAACAAGGGACATCACGTCGGCCAGTGTTAGGTGATATAACACTATCACACTTCAATTGTGGGTTCAATTCCAACAGCCTTGTCCGACATGACAGGTTGGAAGATAGTCTGAATTTTTTTCCTTTTTATGAGACTATTTAATTCATTTAATATTACAAAAATGAGATAAAATCTTCAAAAATAATGATACCATGTTATAACCTCAATGGTTATTATATACATTCAATTTTTCATACAAAAAATTAATAACCCACAGCAACCTCACAAATAAATGTCCCTAAAAATACCATTAATTACCATCAAATTTCATATCATAATCCTCAAAAAAGGATTTCTAATATATTTATCTTATGATCATCCTAAGAATTATGAACTCTTATGATATCCCTATCACATATGAAGACATCCTAATATCCAAAGTTTTCTATACCTTCATCTGATACAAACTATAATGACCACCTTAAATATATCTTATTCTTGGATTTTTGAACTAGATTTCCAATAAAATGATCTTTTTTACTTTAGTGTTTTAGATAATTATGAAAAATTCTAACATAGTGAACTCATACATTACAAGTGGACACCTATACTCAATATCTATTTTTTTTACCAAATTATATCCTTTTAATATAAAAACTGATTTCTTTTCTAGTCGAATCATCAGTACATCAATCAGGGAATAATATTTTTCCTTACCTATATTTAGCCTACTGAAAAAATATTTAGAAATATTGTATAAGAACAAAATATCAATAAGGGACACAAATAGAATGAAACCTTTATTCTAGTTAAAAAAATTTAACCCATTTAATTTTCTCTAAGCAAATGAAAAAACATTTTCACATGAATAACGCTCATACTTTTTTATTAGTGAATAATAAACTAAAAACAATTAAAACAAATTAAAATTTATATAGTTGAATTAGAGAATCTTATGCATAAAACCCATTAACCCAAACTCAATTGGAATAACCATATTTTCAACCTCTAAATTGGACATCTATAATGGGGATATCCATTTTTATCAACTATATCTGGCTCACTGGTGAGCTATAAGGGTGATAATCCCATCATATAAGCTATAATAGGATCACCCATGAGTTATAATGAGGATTAACCCTTTGTATAAGTTGTGTCGGGAATTACAATGATATATAATGGGGATCAATCCTCTATATAAACTATATTGGGCTCACCCATTAGCTATAATGGTGCTAAATCCTTTATATATTCTATATCATACACAACAATTTCATATAATGCTCAAGTACCATTTCACAAATATGTTCATCACAAACCCCTTTTGAAAAACACTTCTAATCTAATATAAAAAACATTTTTCATATAAAAATAAAAATTTTATTTCTGAACCAATTATCAACACCATGATACCAAAATAAGTGGTTTATTTTCCATTTTAAAAACAATTAGTCTCACAGTGGACTCCAAATAACAAATAGAGTTTACGGCGGCAGAGAAGTCCTTGTTGTCGTATACATTAATACAAAATACATTCCTTTTGTGTTTTTGTAATGATAGTAAGATGCTTTTTATCAGAAGATTTAATTTTAAAAAATAGTTAATTAAATTAATAACACACATATTTTTTAATGTTTAATAATTTTATATCCATATAATTAAATATGTAATTAAACATCATGATGAAAGTATTTAAGGATTAAATCCTCAAAAATATTAGGTGTCTCATACCACATTAAAAATTGAAATATTATTCTCCATGAATTAATTAATTTACCAAAATAATAAATAAAATTAATATAGAAAAAATATGGATTTCAAATGGAATATAGGATATATATATACTCTTTATAAAACAATTATGGTGTGTATTATCAAGAATTTTGTCTCAATGTAAGGAGATTGACATGAAATCACTTACCTTGAGTCTGACTGGTCACTAACAATTTTTATATTCCTATAAAATAAAATAAGATTTATTTATATTTTGAATATAACTATTTATAATTTAATTATTCCTTTGATATAACATATTATAATGATATACAATTTAAATAATTATTTAGGATTATATCAGATGTTTTATCGAAATTCGACACTATATTCAAAAATGAACTTGGCATGATGTCGATAGTTCATGTGGCCATATTTCAATCATCTCCAGAAAAATACTAATGACATAATAATAACATAAATAAATCAATTTTTCTTTTTAAATACAACCAATCATTTATGGTATAAAAATGAACAATGTTATAATCAGGTCGACGGTAGGTCGTACATATGCATGAGTAACGTTTTTAGTTTTCATCAATCAATATAAAATTAAGGTAATTATATATTTATCATTAAATAATGATCAACATATTAATAAAATCCTACATATTATTTAAATATAATTATATATATCTTAAATTTATGTGTTAAAGAAAAATGATCCAGATCGCTTCGTGGAGGTGATAGTCCACACATATGTACAATCGAAGTTATCATTTTTATGTGAATGGAAAGTAAGAATATAAATAAAATTACATTCTTTTAAAATGATAAATAAGTACTTAATATCATATATAAAAATTTATTCTATAATTATAACTATTCTTGAAAAATATTTATGGAAAACAAATTATATTGGTTCGTGGAGGTTGTACTTCACACATATACACGAATGATTAATTGTTTTACCATTTATTGATAGTAGAAGTGTATTTAAGAGATGATGTTAAAAGAATAACATCTATGTTAATTTATGATACTAGATTTATTATTTCATCATGGTTTGAGGATATTTTATGGATGTGGAAGAAAAAATAAAATATAAATACTTAATGAAAATGATATCGCTTCTCTGGTCGACCACCATTTGAGAAGTCCTTAACACCTATAAGAAGGGTTTCATGGAAAAAATGAGGCATAAATTATATTCATAGATATTATAAGAACATATCTGGGTAGAGCTCAGCTGAATATTTTTTTTTGGATGTATGAGTGTTAGAGAATAGTGGGTATCTTTTTATAAGAGAGGGGTATGGTACCTTCAGATACTTTTAAAATAATAAATTTATTTAAATTCAATTTCCATTTCAAATCATTCAAAAATTATTTATTTCAAAGATTAAGTGATTTTTGGTCAAATCCCCACATCCAATTAAAATTATACATTTTTAAATATTTTTTAATCCTAATATTCATTGCATTTACCATTATATTACCCATTTTTATCTTACCGTGATATCATGTTAATTACACTTTGTGCGTTAATGTAATCACCATAACACATGAAATGACCCTATAAAGTCTAATTTCTGATATATTAGGGCATATAATAACCATTTCATTCAATTTTATATTTTTAGTAATTTTATGACATTTAATAAACTATTTTATAAATTATGTTATGAATTATGTAATTTTTGACATCATTCATATTTGAATTTTTTAAAAATTTCATTCAAATTTGATTTCTTCCAAAAAAAATATATTAAATCAATCCAAACATTTCATAGTCATCTATAATTTTTTTATGGCATAAATATTGTCAAAAAATATTTATTTTGATATTTAAAATATAGTATATTTGATTCGTTCTTTAATACAGAAATAAATACATATTCATTGTGTAATAATTAAATTAAATTTTTTAGTGTCTAAATACTATAAATAAAATACCATGTTGTACAAAATATTTTAATCTTTCTAATTAATATTTATTGTCGAAGATATCAATTATAATACAAAATATTATACTTGTTTTAGTAAAAAGTGTCATGTTTATGATAATTTTTCAATTATATTAAATTATAATTTATAAATGTCATAACCACACCCAAGTGGCATCCAAAGACCATATTTTCTTCCTAAGGGATGTATTGGTCAAAATTAAATCACCCAATTATTTTAATCCATATGTTAGGGTAGTTTAATATCATTATAATATTATTTTTTACTTTTATTACATGATTTACCATTTATCCATGTTAAATAAAATATTAAAGTTGATATTCAAAAAAAATTAGTTTGATCCAATTAATCCAAAAATTTCATACTCTTTACAAGCATGTATATTATTTTTTCATAATTCAATTCATCAATGTGGAAAATTTAAAAATAATTTTTTTTCATAATGTCACTACAAAAAATGTGTTTTTTTAAAAAGTAAAAACCATCACCTGATTGATATGTGTTTATATCAAATTTCAATGTGAAATTACATCCAAAGAAAAAAATTTAATCCAATCATAAAATCATAATATAAATATACTTTAAAATAAATTCATATGATAATATATCAATAAAAATCAATTAGATGAAAATTAAATTTTGAATTAAAATACTGTATTTTTCACTATTCATTGAATTATGAATTTTATCAGAAAAATACAAAAATTTAAATCGATGTAAAATTTGAATTCCTTCATCAAAATGAAAATTTTATTTTTTAAAATACTTTATATATAAGTGAAAACAGTATTTCATATTTTTCTCCATTAATATGCTGTAAAACTAACATTTAAAAATGTTTTCATTGCATAAAATTGGATTTATTCTCATTCTAAGCCTCTAAAATTTATTTGATGAATGTAAATAAAATTATTAACAAGTTTAAACATAATATAAATTGTTCTTTTCATTCTTACCAATACAATGTGTAAACAAAAACATCCATTTAAATTAATAATATTAATAACGTATTATTTTTCGGTATAACTCAGTCTTGTGTGGAACGTAAGAATTAAGTGAATCTCGTTGTTGTGGTTCAAGTACACTGTCAGAAAAAATGTTCTATTTAACCCAAAATTTAAATAATATTCATTAATATTAACAAATAAGAAAATGTCTTATTTGGTAATTACCTGGTATGTTAAACATATATTCAAATAGGTCAAGACTGATCAATAAAAACATTCATGTATTCTTTCACCATAACCACCATCGATGTTGAAATAGGGTGATATTTTTATGGATTTCATTTTTTAATTTCCATACACCCCATTGGGGAAGAATACAACCTAGGTTCTGATTTATAGGATGGCTGAATCAAATCCCTTTATACTCAATTGAGATACTACTAGTGTTGAGGATTTGGGAAGTCTCTATGTGAATGGGATTGTCTTATTTGATGATGTTCGTTATTCATTTGTCTCTAATAGGGTTCCCAATTTTAATTCTATATTTTTTTGGAGTAGATTGGGAAGTATTGGTATCCCATGGGAGTTTTATCATGGAATTTCATCCAAAAACAGATAATTAAACCTATATATATATATATATATATATCACTATAGACCTACAACGTGCTTATGTTCTTGAATTTGGTGGATCTTGGGATGGTCACTCGGGTTGATTATTTTCCATATGATAGTTGTAAATCCTTTACCAATATCTCCCTTTTGAGGACCTCAAAGTCATGACTTATAGATATATATTGTGATGGTTGTCGATTGGTTAACCTTTATTTGATGTGTTGATATTGTCCAAAAATGAATAGAAATATTTTATTGAATCATTATAGAATGGTGGTTGTATACAGGTGGTATAAATATTATGTTATTTGTTAAAATCAACCATTGTATTTTTATGTTTTTAACTAGGAGTTTTTGGGAATTTTTTCTCAATTGGGCCACTGGTATCTTGGGAAATATGGTAATCATGCATCGAGTTTTTTGGGTAGTCTTGATATTATTAAGTTAGTGGGGAATATGGATAACCATTTATACTTTCTAATATATGTTGTGCCAATCCTTATCTTGTTTTATGTATCAGAGATAATGATATATATGTATTACCCAAGTTATTTACTAATCCGGGAGGATATTTATATGGGGACTGATATATCTATGATTGGGAAACCTATTAAGATTATTAAATTTGAAAATAACAATTTTACGGGAGGAAAATATTTTGGTTAGTGTTCAATGGAACTATGGTTCTGATTAAAATGTATCTTGTGAGTGTGAGGCACTAATTCGAAAGTGGTGATATCATCTCATATATATATATTATTCTTAACATTCATCATTGGGACTCAATGTGTTTATTGTGGGGAGGTTGTTACATATCGTTACTTAATTTTACATAAATATAACCCATTATTTTTATCATCAATGGTTATCTTATTTTTAGGTGTTATTTTGATTGTTGTTTTAAAAATATTAGTACTTTTTAAGTTATACATGGTTGGAATACAATTAGGAAGAACCCTACAGTACGGACCAGAAAACCATTGGACCAATGATGAGAAACTATGATGGGGTACATGTATTTTTATAGCTATACAGATACCCATCCAAATAGTGTATTGGTAAAGTGAGGCTTAACATAGTTAGAACATGGTTAAACAAATAATGTTGAAAAAATATACACCCCACCTTAAATCCTTTTAGGGGTGTTTAGTTCAGGTTCATGGTTACAACTAACTACGTAGACTGTACAATAAAAATTGCTCTCAAATTTTCTTTCAACCTAAAATTTTATATAATTTTTTTAAAATTTCTTTTGATTACAAACAACCCCATTTGATACTAAATGGATTTAATTTTCTATGGATACTCTTAGGAGATAAAAATTTATATTTTAACTCTTTCTCTTAGCAGATATAAGCACCAGAGATTTAATTGGATTTAATTCTAGTGAGTTCTTATCCACTTGTGGGGTTTTTCCCAGTATAATATAACATCCTAAAATGTCGTTAGATAATCTTGTTATTTATGGTTGTAATTTTTTATTGATTGGAATTGAATATAGGTTTTATTTTATGATATCTTACACCACTATTCTCACTAGCATTCTAATTGCTAATATTAATTTTATTTTTTGATTAATGAGTTGTGTTTCTATAATTATTTAGCAAACATTTGAAACACTATTTGTATTGATTGATTTTAAATGATTTTTTATTTATATAAATTTTATGATTTAAAATTATTTGATATTTGATTCGAAATGGGATTTAAATTTTGAAACCCCCAATTCCATTGAATTGAATTTATTTGTTGGATTTTGAGAAAAACAATGTCTTTCTTAAGAAGTGAATTTTATGAAATTATTTTATGTTAAATCATGAGAAAATTCCATAAATAAAAAATTTTATTTTAAAATCTGTGAATACTATAAATTCATATGATTTGGTTTTGAAATTAAAAGGCATTTTGAAAATTGAAATTGAAAATCATAACTTGGAATTAAGGAATTTTTTGAAATTATTTAATTTTTTATGTTTTATCAATTATTTTATTGAACAATGAGTGGTCCCAGGTACTTAGTTTGTTTTCTGAAAAGTCACACTAGGAAACTGAATCTCTAACAATGGATCTATGATGATAGGACTAACAAAACAGTGTTCATAATGTTTTTTTATTGTGGTTCCCTCATGGGTTTTTTAGTGGTATAAAATAATGGGTACCTTGTTGTGGTGTTTTGTGTGTGTCTTTACACATATCTCTATTTTTAATGATTATTAAAAAGTATGAGGATCATATTTCGAGAAAAAAATTTATTTTAGCGAATGTGTTCATGGCTCATTATTTTATGCATGATTATATTGTACAATGGTTATAGATCGGTTTTATTCACAAAAAATATTTTTCATAAATTATTTATTTAAAATTTCTATCTAATCATAGTATGATATAACTTCAATATATGAGTTAAATTTATTTTATATTAAAAAGAGTAAAATTACTTACCTCTTATAATTTTATTTATCAGGAAATCATAAATGTTTTTTGGTTATGTAATTTCTTACTGAACACTTATTGAAGCCCTACTAGACTATTTATGTCATAAACTAAATTTTCCTTTAGGTGATTGTAGGCTATCTTATGAATGGTCTAAAAAAAAGTAAAGAGCCACTTCGAGAAGGATGTTGTTCTATATTTATGGGACTTTTAGTGATGGATGTGACTGGAGGATATTTGATCTAACTATTACATGAGGTTTTCCATACATGGACTCGATTGATGTAGTGTCCTTTGATGATAAACTATTTGGGTATTATTTTACCTTATTGTGAAATTTAATTTATCCTTGAGGAGTGTTGAAATAATGAATTGTGTCCTTTATCATCAAATTGTTTTTCAAAAATAATTCCCTTTTGAAACTTGTATAATTTCGTGTTCTTGTAACTAACACATGGGGATCGGGAACGCCCTTCAGGCTACCACATGATAGGATTCGGTATCAATGTACCGGGATATCTGTGTTGGTTAATGTTATAAAATGATCATAATAGTTAAAATAATTACATTTGATGAACATATTTCATCCGTAATCATTATAATCTCCAATATATAATATTCTTCTTCAATTTTCTAGTGATTTTTAAATTTATATATATTATTTAAATGAATGTAAAAAATGTCATTCACATTGTTTTATTATCATAATTTTATAAATAATGATAATAGGATGATATGATAAGTTTTATATAGTTATTTTAATGATAAATACATTTTTAACATTTTAATTAATTTCTAATTTTCTGTGATGACACCACACCGACAAAAATATTAAATCAATTAATTGAAAAATAAAATAAATGATGTCAATAATATTAAAAGTGATATAATTTTAATGGGTTAATGTGTGAAATGTATTTAAAAGCTCCATATAACCAGATAAGGAGGTATGAAATGATTATATTTTAATTACTTCATTTTCTTGATGTATTTATTGTCATATTGATAAATTGTGTAAAAAATTACATTAATAATATTTTAAAATATATAATCATTTAATGAATGATGTAAATTTAATTAAAATCACAGATCATCCAAATGAATTTTATATGTTTTAAGTCATCAAACATTATCTAATAATTAGTTGTTTTTCATTTTTTGGTCACATTATTAACCCATAAATTATAAAAATATATAATATTCTGGTAATTTTCAAAAGGGTAATAGGGGGTTAAAACATAAACAAAATTGTGAAAAGAAATTTAAATATTTTACTTTATGATTGGATTTAAAATTATCATCAAATTATATTCTAATTATATCAATATGGATCAATCTATATAAAAAAAATAAATTATATTAATTTAATACATTGACAAATTCAAAGAATACCTCTCCCATCTCATATAATACGACATCCATTATATATATTCATTGTAAAAAATTTAGAAACCTTACTCAAAGGAAAGTCATTAAATAATGTTTTAAACGTGATCATATATTTCCTCTAGGGTTTTCCTTTAAAAAATACAAATCTTGTGCTTCTTAATATAAAATATAAATGGTCTATTTTAAAAAATATGTAATCGTCCTTACCAAATTGTTCAATTATCATTCTTCTTAAACAATCTCTAAATATATTGTTTAAATATTTAAATAATATCTAAACTATAAAAATATATATTGATATGTTCATATTATTATTATCAACCCATATTCATTCTCTTTTCCATCCGACAAAATGCAATAACATTGCTTGTGTGTATGTACAACTTACAGTCACCATGTAATAGTGTATTTTTTGTCATCAGCACATTACATTGATGGTGATAAATATGGAACTAATTAATATATTTTATATTTATAAAATAAATATGAATTTATAATTATACTATCATTTATACCTTCTTACCATTCAATACATAAAATGTTGATAGCATATCTCATATGTTCATCTGGACTACAACATTAATTATGTGGAGTGATTCGTTTTTCATTTATATAATATATGTTTGGTAATAAGGAAGGATTTAATTAAAAATGTGAAATAAATGATATAATAATTATATTTTAATGGTGAATTATTATTAACCATTCTTTAATACCATCCATTGAAATGTAAAAAAAACATTCATTATTACGTACCATCTACCATCTACACGAACATTTTCATTTGTTTTTTAATAAATAAAATTTATAAATGGATAGAAAATATATATTTTAATAAATATTAAAATTTTATCATTATTAATATTACTTATATTCATTAAACATGATAAAATTACAAGGACCAAAACTACCAAACAAAAACACACATGAAGAAGGTAGTAGATATCACCTAGAATAATGATTATATTAACGAATTGTTAATAAATTAGTGATTAATTGTTATAATTAGATCATATATTGTACTATATATGTTATTAAGGGTTTTAATAGATTTATAATAAATTTATATCTATTATATTGGTGTTTTGATCACATACTAAGGAAGTCATTCCTGAGGTGTTGGATCTCGTTTCAATTTCCTTTCATTAAGAAATATTTTATTGTTTTGAACCAATTTATTTTATATGGTGAATATTATTACCTTTGAAATGTGATATAATTAATAATTCAAAATTTAATGAGTTTTAATGTTAAACTAAGAATATTTCACTTATAGGGTTTATACTTGAATGTTATCAATTAGTAATGGGTTTCTCAACATAGTCTCATTTCATTTGGTTGAATAACATTTTAATTGACTATATTATACCAATATTACTTGTTAAATTACATTTGATTGATTAATTTTTTATTTAAAATATTACTTTGTTGGATTTACATTTGATACACTAAACCATTACGTTTATTAATTCTTTTTTAATCATAATGATCAGTGTATGGGTTTTTCAACTCCGATTTAATTCAATGAGGCATGCCCCATTTTCAATACATATTTATTTTGTGTGGTGAATATACTAACCCTTTGATATTATATAACATTATTCTATTTATATTAATGGTACTTAACATTTAAATTGATGTCATTTATTTCACAATGGTTATCATTCAAAAGTTACCAAAGATATGAATTCTTATTTCACAATCTCATCAATTTTCTTGTCATTTATATTTATGAATCCATTGAGGAATTATTTTATATGTATATATAAAAATATATATATTTTATTATCACATAGTTACCTCATTAAACTAAATGTTTTCATTTCAACATAATCTGCATAATTACCCAAAATACAAAAATATTATTTTAAGGAAAAAATCATTGTTTTTCTAATCTATAAAAAATCCATCTCTTCCATATCCATATTTTCCATAAAATATATATTTTTTTTATTTTTAAAATTATCAAAAATAATTTTGAAATGAATATTTTCCCATTTTTCACATTTTAAAAATTATTTAAAATGATTATTATTATCACTTTTCTAATGATGTACCTTTTGACTTTTTTTCAAGTGTGAAAGAATGCTTTTTAGCTTATAAAACATGAACCAAATTACCCACCATCATGAACTCTATATTCTATAAATATAAATTTACATTTTTACAATTTTATTTTCTAAAAATATTCCTTAATATTTGTGAATTTTTTAGATTTTAAATAATTGTGTTAGAAGTGAAAAGTGCATTTTCTTTAGGAATTTTTTTATTTATCTTTAGATTTTATTTTTATATAGATCAATATAATTTGTTAAACATGATGTTTTCACATCGTTTATCACTTATGATACCATCCATCATATTTTTGTAGACGAGTTGTGATTTTTGTAACAATGAAATGTTTGAATATTCCATAAGCTAATTCATCCAACCAGATACGTTATTAATTTTTAATGCATGTTTATTATGTTATATTATTTATTAATATGATAAATTCATTGAAATTATTTAGTGATGGTTATCAATAAAAATTTCATATCATTTTGATTCATTAGTGTGTATCATTAGAAAAAACAAAATTGTGTATCTGAATAATTCCTTACCCATTTATGTAGATGTCTTGGAATCAGGCCTGGAATGTATTTTTTGATGTATTGGTACAAAGACTCGATGATATGTTATAGATAACAAAAATTATGTACTAATATATTTTGAAATTATTTAATTATTTCTATTTGATAATTTTAATAGTTATGGTATTTTTGGACTTGTTTCTAGATAATTTGGTTATTTATTTGAAATTTTTAATCATACTATATTCTTGGAAAATTATTTATGAATTCTATGGAATCTAATGTATGTATTCCAATAATTAGTATCTATAATCATCTATTTATAATGTTTCCTTTCCGTAGGATGCTGGGAAATGTTTTATAAATAATAATAAGGGATATAAGATAGATAATAAAAATCATACCAAAGAGAAAAGTTTTTTATATTTTAGGTTTCTTTATATAATGTGGGATTTAATTTTTTACCTTATTTATCAATAAAATTAAAAACATCAATCATTAAGGATGTGATTCCTCATATATATTTACAATATAATAATGTAACCATTTACTATAGGATACTATGGTTGGGAGATTTACTGTTTCTATAATATGATGATTTTTAGAACCCTTACTATCCTGATTTAGGGGAAAAAGAACAGGGAACATAATCCTATGTTTAACATTGATAAAATTTCACAAGGATTATATTATTATGATATAAATGATGATATAATAGGATTTTTATATATAAGCATTGATTAATATGATTATGGTTGATTATAATTTTTTATTCATATATACCCATTAATAAGTTTAATTTTATTGAAGCACCATAGTGATATTTATAAGTTTAAATAAAGGTTCGAGGTATATGTAACCCTTATGAAAAACATCTATTTTAGTGAAAGGATTATTTTAGGAAAAATTATTTTATATCTTATAGTCATAATTTTAATCTAATTGATATCCTTTAAGATTTATATGATATTTTTTGTTTATGTATGTATGGGGTATTAATTTTTGGGACCTTATGTTTTATCCTATAGATAACCACTTGATTGAAATTTGAATTGATAATTAATTTTATTTTTGAATATTTTTATTCTATTATTGGGAATGATGTATAAATTATTAAAATATTTTTCTAGTGAATGGAAAAACCTAATGCAAGGGGAAAACCCATTGCATTTGGTAAGGATGTGGAGCTTGAACCCACCACTGAAGGGTGAAAAGGGTGGAGTACATACCACTTACATATGTGATGTTCTAGAATGTATGGGATTGTGTTTATATATTGTAGAGGCATGTAGATTATAATAACTATTAAGGTATATATAATGATTCCTTGATTATGTGAGATTTTCAGGGATATTTATGGTTAAGCTAAGGATTACCTTTCAGGTTAGTATATATATTTCATGCATGTTATTCTCCTGATTTTCACTACATTTTAATATTTTATAGTGATTTATCATGGTGGTAACTCATATTTTCATGATTTTTCAGGGGGTTGAATTATATATAACCTTGATGACTATAGTAAATGGATATTTAGAAATATTGTTGTTAGTTTTTATGAGATTCTAGATTAATGGTATGAGATAACCTTTGATAATATACATTCCTTAATTTTCTGGTCCCAGATATTATTTAGTATATATAGTTATTTATTTATGTAATGATATATATTAATCCATTAGTTTTATTTTTTAATTAGGGAGGTTACTATATTATTTTTTCATATGAAGGATTATCAAATTAGGGTATTAACAACCATAATTATATCCTTTTTTGTATTAATATTTATAAAGTGAATATCCTACTATTATTTTATTGATTATATGAATTTTAAAAAGATTATTTTAATGCTTTATGTAACATAAATTCATCTTGGATATTCATTCCTATGTGTAAGAAATGATGTCGAAATTTATTGAAGCACAACTAATGGATGAAATTATACTTATGAAATAAAAATATATCATGTAATTATGTAATCTTGTATTCAGTACCATGAGAGTAAAAAAATTCATCCACTCTAGGAAAATTATATTGATATTAATATTTTATACATTTGCCTTCATTTTTGATGAATCAACTGCCTTTTGACCTATAACATGGTTTAGATTTTCTGGGGGATAAATTTATCAAAAACATAATTTCTATCAAACTATATTATTATTTGGGAAATATTTCTCTTCTACATGTCTATATTTTCACTTCCCACTATTATTCTCCATTTTGGAAACATATTTTTGTGAGGTTCTTTTTATTTTTATTTATATATTTTTATGAAGATGTTTTATCAGCCCTTTTTATAATGTCAGGTTTTGAAAATATAATTTTAAAATTTAAAAACAAGAACATATAGAAATTTAGAAGAAGAAATTAATTTATGTATCTGTGGTAATTTAAAAAAATAATTTCATAGAACATTGTGCTTGATTTTTCGTATAACAAACAATACATAGCTAAATGAACCGAAAAATATTATAATTTAAATATGATTGTCCAAAACGAGAGGATGAATTACAAGGTATAATTGTTATTAAAGAAGGTAAAAAATAATTATAAATGACATACTCAATTAGTTTCATTGAATAATAATTATTAAATATATACTCAATTTTCAGTAAGGTTATTTTCTTCTTTAAGAATGCGTTTTCTTCAAAAAATGATGTTTATTAATTATTGTGATGGAATTTAAAAATTAATTTATAGAAATTAAAAAAATTGTATTCCATAAAATAGTATCATTTGTAAAATAATAATATTAGACATACCCTATGGTGATTTTTTTATTTTGATATCATTTATTTTGTAGAGAATATTGTATAATACAATTATTATTTAAAATTGTATTTTTTATTTGATAATTTAAAAAGACTCATTTATTACATTATTTGAAAATAGATTTAAATATTTTATATGATAAATAATTAAATTATGTTCATTGGAATCTTTTTTATGATTTACATTACTATAAAAACATTTTTATACACCTAAAGTAATTTTGTTGGAAAACATTTTTCATTACATTTTTCATTTGGATTTGAATCCAATTATTTCAAAAAATAGAAATTAAATCTATGAATATGTATTCCACATTTGGATTCAGGATTGCCAAATTTTTTTAAATTGTTATTTTTTTCAATCCTTATAAATTTTAACCATAATAAATAATTGACTCCATGGTAAGGGTAAATCAACTAATTTGTGATAAAATTAATTTGATAAGGACTTGAAAATACCCATCAAACATGCATTGATTTATTTGGGTAAAGATATATTGTTCATAATCATCCTATATTTTAATAAAATAGAATTTTTTCCATTTTTCTATTATTTAGACCATTATATTATTTTATTTAAGGGAAATAAAAAAATGTCATTCTCTTTGTTTTATTTGCTTTAAATATTATACATAATGATAAGAAATGGATATTTTTCATTCAAATAATTTATATGAAACATAAAAAAATTATGGTTATTTATTTATATTTTTAGTGATAAAATAGAAACCTTAAATACTTGAGCAACATTGATAATATTTTTTTTAGTTAATAGAAAAATAAAATAATGTATTTTTAAAATATTAAAATAGATATAATTAGAATGCGTAAATATGTCCCAAAAATTTTAAAAAAATAGTGCATGATAATAAAATGTAAAATTATAATATTTAAATTCTTTTATAATTTATTCAAATTCATATTAAAATAATAATTTCGAAATTAAATTTATAATATTTTAAAATGAATAATATTTTATTAAAATATTAAAAATTTATAAAATTAAACATTACGATAAATATATTTTATTAGATTTAATGAAAACCCATTTTCCATTTTTCAGTATTTTCTCCTTTTATAATAGTATTCTTGACCCCAATAAAATAGAAATAAAAAACATTTCTATTTTTGTAAAAATAGTTAAGAGAGGGTTAAAACCAAAAGACACTGGTGATTTACATGGATGAGAATAATTCCCCAACCAGATCCTGATACATCACAACAAAGTAAATCACAATATCTAAATTTTGTAATAGTTAGGATATGTGTGGATTTATTCCTAACCTTATTTCTTTGAAAGGATTTCCTATTTTCATTATTCTATTGTAAAGGAATGTCTATCCTCATAAAAGATATCATCATTGAGTTCAAAATTGAAAAATAAAAAAAAAGACTCTATGGTTTCATAATAAGTTAAGGTAACCAAATATATTAGAGACATTGCTTGTTTTTTTCCATGAGATAACAACTTATACCTTTTTGGGATCTAAAAAACTCATTTAAAAAAAATTGAATGGACATAGAGACACACGTCTTATAACTATAAATAACACTTTAATAACATAGCATAATTGATATGAATAGTAAGATCTCAAACATTTTATACAATTGCTTCTCATGATCATCTTATTTCCTGGAATATAGCAGAATATCATCAACAAACAAAATAATAATGGAATCATGATACGTTGGGAATAATCGATTCATGTGTTACATAAAGGTGGATAGTTCATTAATTAGACAAAAAGGTATGAAAGCATTTTCATAATGGTCATATATTCTTCTGAATTTTATTTTTTGATATCTCCTTTCAAAAATCACATTGGTAATATCATGAATGTATTTCCTTTTTGAAGAATCATTAGGATCCCATAAATTAATCAAATTGATCATTGATTCAAGTAATAAGATAAACATTATTTACTGTAACATAGTTAAAATTATGATAGTCTACAAAAATCATATGGATTCCATTATCCTTTTTCATAAAATGAATTGGAGGTACCCATGGAGACATATTTGTTCAAATAAACCATTTTCTATCCAATTATTTCAATTGAACTTAAAATTTCATCAATTGTTTTGAATCCATCCTATAAGATGAAAGTGAAGTTAGAATGGTCCAATAAATGAGACAAATCATAAACCCCATTTCTCTTTTTTCCTTCCAAAAGTAAATAGTTTTTAGGAAATAAATCATGAATATTTGACAATTATGTATTGTAAATCGTTATTCATGATCACCTCTATAAATTCCAATGTCATCACAACAAAATAATTTGAGATAGTTCAAATGACTGATGCCAAAGTTTGTCATCAGTGTTTCATTACATCCCAATATCCTCTATTGATATTTAAGATTCAATAAATTTATTTGAAACTATCCATTATGTATTAAGAGTTAATGTGAGCATTAAATGTTGTATCCAATAAATCCATTCATTACCATACATCTTATTAAGTGATAAATCCCAAAGAAACTCAAATACATCAATATTTATTGAAAAATATTTACAAATGATTGGTTAAAAAACCCTTTTTCCATGTAGAGTTTTAAGTTTCAAAATAGAATGAATTATCTCAACATGAAAACCCATACGATCAACAACATGAAAAGAAATAAAAATATGGGATTCTATCATTTGAACCTTTATTTTGAGGGGGTATAATTCAAATTAATTGTACCTATTACCATTTAAGTAATTGATTAACCATCTATGACCAGATTCATAGCTCCATAAATGTACTTACTCAATAGTATTTTTTCTTTATTACCCTGTGTAGACATTATATGTAACAACCCGGGATTTTATGAGGATTATTCTTTTTAATTTCATTGATGTATTGTGTTGTACGCTACACGAATATTATCTTGCACTATATTCAAGACTGTATTAGCTTTCAATATACGCAACACTCTTCTTGGATTGTGTTACACACAATTTCAAGTTCGTTTGATAGTATTAATTCTACGCAACATTGAGTGTATATATATATATATTTTCAATATATAAATGAAATATGGTTGGATTCTGTTATAAAAAACAACTAAGGAGTCTATCACAACACACAACCTTGACTTGGATTACAGTACACGCAATCGCGACCTTCCACGATAGTGTGTGTTGTACGCAATACCGAGTTTTAATAAACAAAGATATACTATTAAAATATTATATAAACTAGCCGTTATGAATAGTAATACCCACTTTTTTGAATTTTATATATTTAATCTTTCAAGATGGACTTCATTTTTGAATTTGAAATATCGAAATTTGCCTAGGGTGAATTTTTGGTATTTTTCTGAAAACTGTCAATTTTTGATGAATAGTGAAAACACTGGGTTACTATTTAAAAACCGACTTTTTATTTAAATAATTATTTATTTTATTTAAATTTATTTTAGGTCAAAATTGATGCATAATACATATATAAGTTCAATGAAATTCATTGAAGTCATTTTATAATAATTTTAGATATATAAAATTATTATTGAACTTTTCACCGTCTTTTACCCACCTCCTAGGAGAATTTGGAAATTCACATAAAACGTAATTTTACCACTTATGTGAGGGGAATTTAGAAAATCCAAGAGACATGGTTAATATCAAGGACTAAAATGTGGTTCAATGAGATGAAAATAATTTTTGGTGAATAGTATCTTTTTTACTTTTATTTACCACTGTTAAAAGTAAATAGGGAAATTAAGGGTAAAAATGATATTATTATTACCCTAACACATGTAAAAATTATATTGGATAAGTTTAATTCGACCAAAAACAACCTTAGGAATAAAATATGACCATTTAGGTCCACCTCGATTAGATTAGAACACTTATTATTATTTTATTTAATGAATAATTAAAATAGTTAAAATCAAAGTTTAATAACTAAACGATATTTAATATAGGGTAATACATAAGATAAATTAGACTATAAATATTCATTAGAAATATAAAACTATTTTCTACATAATGGTATTTTATCTATAATTTTTAGACGTTAAATAATTTAATTTATTTATGACACAATGATGATGCAGTAATTCCCTTATTAATGAAATATTAACATAATTGATGTTATAAATACCCAAATAAATGTAATTTGAGAATTTTTATGAATTACAATAATTTTCTAGGTTAATATGACATGTTATTATTTATATAATTAATTTTTTTCGAACAAATAATGCTGTTATAATTTTCAACAAAATCAAGTACCAGATAGTGTCAAAATTGACATAAAATAGTTTTTAAAACAAATATTATATTATTGATTGTTATTTTATTCCCAAAAATATAAGGTTAGGCAAAATGACTTAGATAAGGATATATATATATATTAAAAATTAGCCACTTGGGGTTCGTTTGGCTTGTTATAGTAAGTTTATTAACCATATAGTGTAAGAAAACAAAAAAGACACAGTAAAAGTTAAATTATTTAACAAAGAGTTAAATCTAAATGATAAGGATAAAATAGTAAACTAAACTTGTATAAAACCTATTTTATGAGATGATTTCGACCCATCCCCACCTTATCTTAGAAATAAATCATTTCGGAGCTATTAAAAACCGAATATGTCTTTTTTATAAAACAATATTTTATGTTTTCCTAAGGTACCCCTCTCCTCCCTTATAAAAAGAGAACCCCTTCCCTCTTCTCTTCACAACATTTTGAGCCTTGTAGCTCGTCCAACCCCTACCCATTTCTCTTATCCACTTCCCAAGAAATATTCTGGAGGTTCTTTTCTTCTCAAAAGACCAACTCTACTTCCTTAAGATGAATCTTAAAGGAGGTGCGTCGAAGAAGAGGTAATCTCTTCTTCCGATTTTCTCAAGTTTCTTTCTTCTTCTACTAATTCTTCTTTAGTTGTCTCCTTATAAAGTAATAGCATAAGTATTAATTATATACTGATATGTTATTAGAAATATGAAACAACCCTATTTCACCTTCTATCCATCCTATGAAAAATGAAATCCCCGCGCGTGCGTACGTACGGAATACCGTCTCCACGCCGTGGTGTAATCTGTTTTCCACCACCACCATACTTGGATGGGTATAATGGTGTAGATAATAACTATATATGATTATTGTAAAGTGATATTGATTCTGAAATAGTATACATATACTTAAATACAACTTCACGATCATGGGAATGATATCATCGCTCATGCGTACGTATGGACTACCATCTCCACGACGCGATGAGATTCATTCTCCATATTAACCATTCATGAATTATTATAAAGTATATATAATGAGTAATAATGAAATATATGACATAATAATGATACTTTATTTATTTATGTATATATGTATTTCATCTACATAATTCCATTCAATTCAATAAAGAAACAAAAACAACATTCATGCGTACGTAAAGCCTACCGTCTCCATGAACGGTGTATTTCATTACTTTTATCAATATATCATATATATATATGTATATGATGAATATATATTATCTATATAAATCATGTTTTACATTCTGGAATTATGTAAATCAGGATATAAGTAATGATATCAAGAACAACAAGTCGAAATGCATATGATAAATGAAACGATTTTACCCAAAACGCTGCTTTAGCATGGACTTTACAAAAGAACGAGTAATATAAAGTCATAAGTGAACCATATAGGATATCATAACAATGAATATGATTATGTAATAAGTAAATGGCATTATTTAAATCATTATACAGGAGGTTCGGATATGTACGAATCATATCGGACCTAAGGTAATGGAAAATCTCACAATCTCATTTTTATCCGAGATTTTTTACACATTGGTATTTACTGGGGTGTATTTATCATCAAAATCCATGTTTCATCAATATGTAATATTATTTATATCCTACTAAATTTTTTTAAATCCTATTCTACCCTTTATTTAGTTTTTAGTAAAAGATATGAAAGGAAACTTTTGTCTTTTTAAGTATGAGATACTTTTTGACTTTTTCGGCCAAAGTACAACAAGAATGTTTTTTTATCTTATATGACCTGAATGGACTTCTAAAACATTATTTCCATGAATATTCCCTGACAAGTTTTCATGTTTATTTTTAATCAACTTTTTTTAGTTTAAAATTGTAAGACGTTTTAAGAAAGGATAAATGTTTTTGAAGTAGAAAGGATATTTTTCTCAAGAATGGAGTTCAAGTGTTTTATCAAAATTATTTTCCATCTATGATAATATGGGGTTCTATTTCTATCCCTATTTTTACATTGATTTGATTATGTTATTATGGAATTATTTTTATGATGTCCTTTTATCTTATATGGATTATGTTATAATGGAATGACGTTTAAGAATCCAATTTTTATTACGTGGGTTATGATATGATGTATGATTTATGATCTTGAGGAACACATAAGAATGGTATCATTATGAGATGGGTGGGACCTATATATCCCTCCAATTAATTGGGTAATGATTTATATCTCATGAGATAGACATGTATGGAATGATAAGTTAATCTGGTTCAGTGTTAAAGTACTGGAACGAGGAGTGAACTCGATTCAGAAAGGGACTTTGTCCACTAAGATAGTCTTGGCAGCAATGCCTTGGCTACTATGGGAATCATATAATGTGCTCAATGGTTTTCTACAATTACATGCTTTTTCCCTTGATATTTTATCATGATTTATGTTCTCTTATAATATATGTCTCACGTATATCCAAGATTTATGTCTTTGCCCAAGATTTTGATGTTTATATTTTATGTTCAAGTTTTTGAATTCAAATGTTTATGGATTGTTTTCTGTTCTCTATGTTTACCCATACTGAGAATTTGAGCTCACCCTTTATATGTTTTCTTTTTTCCAGGATATAAAGAAATGTTTTAGGTAAGAAAACAAAAGGGGAAGATCTTTATGGGAGATGTTTAAGATCTTTCACCACGATTAGAAGATTATATTCCATGTTTCCAAAGACTCTAAACTATTACGGTCCTTGTGTCTCTGTTCTTTTTATGTATTATGTATTCCAAAAAAGTAATGTATTGTCCATCTACGTCAAGATTTGGGTCTCTACAGTTGGCATCAGAGGAAAGGTTTACTCATCCTTTGGAAACTAGGATGCGAGAACTTTAGTGAGATCCCTATAGGTATTTCTACGGTATGCCTAGGGATGTCCCTAAGGATAAGTATAAGTATAGGTTATAGTCCTAGAATTATGGTAACGATATTAGAATTAAACATAGGATGTCAGATATGGAAGGTACTCCCCCTTTTTACCCTTGTCTCAAATACACTAAATGGGATCCCAATTTCCCACATTACTATATATTTGAAGGATTTCAAAAACATATTCATCAGGCTAGTCCCTACAGTTTTCCATACATCATAGAATAAGTAGTAGAGTTCATTTTATGCTCCAGATTCCTCAAGTTTTTATTACTATTTCATAGGATTATATACAAGATAACCTCATTTCCCTTGTTATTTAGTGATATTTCTTTAAAATTTATGAATAACAACAAAACTAATAAACTACATAATCACTACAACATCATATTCAATGACATATATGATATAGGTAATTTATTATTACCCAAGGATGAAATTTTTTAGTTTTTATCATTTTATTCTAGAGATAAATATAATTTCTATTTTTATAGTCCAATAAATGATTGATTTTTTAAAATTGTTGGAATTTAAAAAAAAATTACAATTCGATGTACTATAATTGGATCCTAACTAATTCAGATGAAGCTCCCTATCCCCCTCACATAATTCACAATAATTACCCTAATATATAATAATATTCTGAGATAAGATGTTATTAAAAATATTTTTTCTATTCATATTTTAATAGATTTTTAGGGGTATGAATGAATGTTAAAGACAACACAATATTCACACTTATTATCAAAATCAGTATATTTTGAATGATCCTACATAACTTTCAGGATTGGGAATATAATTTTTTTCACATTTTAAATAGGATTATGGTAACAATGAATTTTCAAAATATCAGTAGATATAATTGAATTAAGATTGTTCAAAAGATTTGGATTCAATTGATTTTCAACTAACCAGCTTTTAAAAGACAATGATATCTAGCATAGAATTGTTTGTGATATTCAAAATAATTCAATTGGTATTCCCCAACACATAAAACCTAACATTATAATAAAAAAATATGTGGATAATTAAAACTAGAAGTCCCCATGATTTTTATGATTCTTAGAGTTATGAGGAACCATATATGGATTCCCATTTTTTTCTTTTATCAAGATCCATGGAATCCTAATTATGGTTTATAAAAATTTAAATAGACTATCATTAAAAATCAAACATTAATGTTCAAAATTTAATGAAACATGGATGATTTAGGGAGATTTATCTAGAAAAGCACGTGTTCTTCTCCTGTTTTCCTTGATTTTATCCATGGGGAATGAATATATGATTATTTTCTTACAAGAGAAATTACATTGTAAAAAAATTAATTAATGTAAATAAAATATTAAAAAATTATAATATGGGGATTACCCCATATGGGGTGTCATATTTTTACATTCCTCTATTTGATAGCCTTTGGATCAACCCCATTCAGATAGAGGTTGTGTCCTTGTACATAGAATCAACCAAATTTGATTCATCCAAAATTCAATGATAAGAAATGTCTTTAATAACCCATTATCATCTTCTATAAATTCCCAATCCTTGACCATAATGTAATTCTTGATTGATGTATGGGATAATATATAATTAAATACTTCCCATCTTGTACAACAAAAGGTTGGTGGTACAAAGGTTGTATGAAATTAACTATAGGGTGTGATTTTACAAGTGGTAAAATCCCATGTATTGTTTCCTAATGAATAAGAAAATATATACCTTCACAATATTTGGATCCAATGAGAAGGTAAAACTATTATCATTCAACTAAAGTAGCTCTAATCATTACATTCATCATATGAACTGGAGGTTATAGTAGGTCATCAGCTGGTAAAACATTAAATTATTATTGACTCTCTATGAGAACATAAAAATGAAATGTATCCTGAATAAAAAAAATTGGATTAGCAAACCATAAACCATATTCAAAATGAATAATATATAATAATAACATAGGATGGTCCATGAAATTACCAACCCCCTGAATCACTGTATTTATTCATCTTGTTGTTGGAATAGTACTTTTCAAGTATTTGTGAGATAAGAACGAGGTATCTAACCTCAAATAGAATTTATTGAATTTCTTCAACCTCCTCCTAATATTTTAGAGGGATATGTTATTCTTATTGAACCTATCTATCATAAAATAGAGGGATGCGGTGAAAATATCAATTGTATTTTTTTTCTAATGCCTCAATAGTAGGTATCTTATATTCCATATAATATTCGATATGTTCAATGAAATATTCATTACTCATAATTTAAAATTTCCCCTTATTTTAAAGGCAATTATTCCTACATTGTCGTCTAATTATTTATAAGGCCACATTTTTTTATATTTTTATATTTTTTTTTATATTTTTTTCAATAAAAATGAACTACCACTAAAACATATGTTTCATACCCAACAATGTAACCATTTGATCGGAGATTCATTTTTATGAGGATGACATAAAATAAATTAGAACCATATATATAGAATAATGTCCAACTCATGGGTTGATATCAAGGATGTAGTGTCGAATGTTCTAGAGGTGTTCCAAAACATACTTTTATTCACATTTTATATTTTTTAATTGAAGGAAATAGTGTTGAAACACACACAGGGAGTTAAAATGAATGAATAAATAGGGAAAAGAGTAAGAAAATAAGGGGAAAGAGAATGATGTAAAAAATAATAGGACCAAATCCAAGTTCACCCATGAATCTACTACCTATCATCGAACAAAATTAGACAAAATAAAAACAAAAACTCACTACTTAGATGATGGATCTCTCCTGTTACACACCTTTCTCAGAAAGAGTGAAATATTGATTAAAACATCCCTTTGGTAGTTGTGCTCTCACTTCACTAGTTTCATTGTTGTTTAAGACATTTGTAATGAAAGATGATAATGATCAGCAGGAAGAACAAAACTACCAGTAATAGAGAAGTTTTACTTCCAAGAATCGAACATGAAAATTAACCCATTATTTATCAAGGTTTCAGTTCACAACACATTATGAAAGGATGAAAAATCACACGTATTAATTCTCAAAATATTAAAATGATTTATAGTGAAATAAATTATAAAAATTATAGAATCAGTTCATAAAACAAGACCATGGATGAAGGAGTTAGAGTTCAGTCCTATCTCTAGAGGTGTCCCAAATTTATATTCATATCTCTCACAATTTAGACCAATAGAGGATAAAAAAACATATTATATCAAAAAGTATGTTTGATTATCCTAAATTTTTTTATAAAAACCACATGGCATGCCATAGAGCTGTGACTCCCTTATCAAATCAACTCTCAGTAAACAATACACAAACACAATAAAAAATATTAAGTTGTGGATTATTTTTCATCGATGAAAATATTGATGGTTTTCATATACAGGTTCATAAAATTTGAAATCCCATTATCTATTTTTGTTCATATTTTCATGAAGGAATGAAACATCCAAATCGAAAACGTAGCAATTTCTAAATGACATTGAAAAATTGACCAAAAAGATAATTTCACCACAAAGCTATTTGGAACATTTAACCATCTAGAACACATAGCTAATATTACCATGTTACCATTTTGGCCATGTTGTCATTCCATTAACTTGGTTGATTCATCTAACATATCCATTTGAGTTTATTTAGCTATTTTAGTCCATTTATTAATTTCATCCATCAAAGTCATTTTGGTACACGTATCTGTTTCAGTGCACGTATCTATTTCATCCCACATAGCATTTTTGGACCATGTAGTCATTTTAAATATGTAAGCTCTTAAAAAACCAATGTCCCAAATAAGTTAAAATAATAATAAAATAATTAACATAAAAAAATAAATTCCTATGAAATAAATTTTGAGAAAACTATGATTTCATAGAATAGCACACAAATATATTGTCCAAAAATTATATGATAATTAAAAAACTAGACTATTAAATGATAATAATTGAAAATCATATCATTAATAATGATTTTAAAAGAATAAAATGTTCAATATAGTTTGTTGTATATTCATAGAATATCTATTTAAAATAAAAATTATAAATAAAAATCATTTAAATCACCCAAAAAATGTTTTAAAGTGTGATAGGATAATAACACATCAACACCCAAATCTATACTTGAAATACATATTATTCTTCATATATGAACTATGATTTTGATTTATAGGATATCTATTCTCATCATATATTAATCCCCATAAATCAAGAATTCAATTGTTTTTATAAGGTGACACATATGAAAAAAATGAATTACCTAATGCCCAAATATCTAGAAACACCAATAGTATCCAATGAATAACTATCCCTTCAATACATTATCAGTTTGAATTTATTATGATCCTTTTTGTTTCTGTATTTTTCATTCCATCATTGGAGCACCATTCTGTGGTATAGTTTTCTTGATAATTCTAGTATCCCCTGTGTTATTTTGGTGGATTTATTATTAAATTTATCATCCCAAATCAGTCCATATTTTATATTTGAATATGCACGAGAAGATGAGACACCCATATTGGAAATTGAATCAACTATTTATGATTTACCGTATTCCATGATCATGTAGAAGGTTGACCAATATAATATTTTGAGTTCATCTAATCACCAATATGATTTTATGAATATGTTTAGATGGTAGAGTTATTCTTTTCTACCACATGGGATTATCTAGTCTTTGTCTCCTTTAAATTTCTAATTTAAATATATAGTTCATAACAATTCATGAAGAAGGAAAAAATATAATTTTCAATTGGTTTCATCTTACCTTTGAGTTTTATTTTATTTTTACTAATACGATCATCATACTATTTTTTATATTCTTTCACTAATTTTCAGGGTATTTGAATTTTATTTCCTTATAATCCAATTATACATTCCTGGAATGGATAATATCTTTATGTGATTCTTATTGAGTAGGGATATTTTAAATATAATCATCATATACATTGGTATTTTCATCAACTATCATATCTTGATCTTTGAATTTATATATGTTTTATTCAAATTTATCCTCTCTAAAATTCAAATAAACATTGAACAATGTTTCTTGTTCATGAATTAAATCACACAAAAACATTTCCCTTTAGTGATCTGATTAGAATTTCATTGCAATTAATATTCAATTTTTTAAATAAATTAATTTAAAAGTCTTATAGATACCTCATTTTCATCAATGTGGTCAATGATAAAATTTTAACCTTTTAATTTATTTCCATTTGAATACCCTTTTTTTAATTTTATTTTTATATTGTACATTGTTATCAAATATCTAATAGGAAAAAAATTATATGAAATCACTTCTTTAGGAATATTATTTATATATATCTCAAATTGAGAGTTCATGTTTTCAATAGTTTGGTAATATATAACATCCATATACGATCCACATCATGAGATATTTTATTCTAAAGAATCATTGTCAAATTATTTGACAAAGGGGATCTAATACTTATTTTCATTAATTGTAGTTTTTTGAAATCTATTGTATTCCCTATTCTTCCTGTTTTTTATATAATTATTAAAGAGATTCTTGTGTGCTTTAATATTAGTGGAAACTATGTTCGCTAAGTTAGGTTCTTCATAGTCGTAAAAAAATCATTACATTATTTATTACTTCTAATATCTATAGAGGTTATAAATATTAATCTATTTATAGGAAGACTGTCCCTCTGTTACCACTAAAAGAGAATAGATGGATTGTGTTTGTACATTGATATGGGGGAGGGGTGAAATAATGTACCTAAATTTTTACCAAATTAATTTTCCTTTCAATTATACATTGTTTCTCTCGATCCCCTTCTCATATTAATTGGAATTAATCTATTTTGTTCTATCAACAATTACATACACATGAAACAAAAATAATAAAAGAAAAAAAGAACACATATATTTTTAACTTGTTCCATAAAAAAACCTATACCATTCCATGACCAACCATTGGTAGTTTCAGGTATTCTCTTATTACTATAACATTATAGTGATTACAAATAACTTGAATTTTCATACAATATTTAGGATGGAAAAAATGTCATAAAATTAGTGGTGTTTTTATATTGGTGTAGCTAGCTTTTAATTGTGATTACTATATTGGGACCAAAAGTTCAAGAATTTTATTCAATAAAAAATCTACACATGATATATTCACTACACTGGATGAACTTTCATTAGTTATAAAATAATATTCCTTAGAAAATTTATTTAGTTTTTACCATATCAAAAATATTTGTGCACATAAAACCTATACTCTACAGAAGGATTTTGATACATCTTCTACTTTATCTCATTATTATTTTTGAATGATCATCTAAATAATCAACTACCACAATACAATTTTTATTCATCCTTTAATTTATTCATGAATTATTTATTTCACTTCATGCATAAATTCAATGGAATCTAAAACCCTAAAAGATTCATTTATACTGTTTATTGTAATGATCAACTCAATTATGTTTAGAGTATCATATAACATGGTCTATTTTCAAAACCATCTATTGTTCTTCACATGTATATGTATTCACAAGATAAAACATGAAATTTATGAATTTTATATTCCCATATGCATGATCCCATTCTAATCCTTCATGAAATGTTGTGGGTATACATAATCAATCCAATTTTTCATTACATTATATTTAAATGTATTGCATGATATGAAGCATGAATTATCCTAATGTAAAAACTGTGCACAGGTAGAACTTCCCATTCATGAAATATATTATTTCATACACAGTCTCTTGGTATTGTCATTTCACAAAAACTAGGTATAATGATGTGTGAAGGCTTCAGGCTTCCCTGAATGGATTCACAAAAGTCATATATTTATGATTCCTTTGAGCATGATAGACACAAATAAAAGGAAACATGGGAGGTTCTATCCATGAAGGAAGATTTCATTTGGTTTATTCTCCTTCATAAAATTCATTACACAATTTTCTTCTCCATCGTGTGTCCATGTACGACTACTGGAAGGTTCCCTCTTGATAAAAAGAAAGATATGATGTTATTCCTCATTTATCATATTTTTTTGTAGATTATCCAACATAAATGTATGAGGTTGGGTTGTTATACTCATACTAACATAGCATAGGATTATCATAGAAATATGTCCTTTGTGAATGTCAGATAACAATAATGATATGTTTTCTTTGAAGAATGTGTATGCCCTCATATTTTATAGAGAACTAATAAATCAATGACATCAAGTGCTCTATATTTATAGGTAAGGGTTACTACCTTAAGTAGTGTTATCACTACATAATAAGTGAATCATTATTATGGTTAATGAAAATAATGAATTCCAAAATATTTATGAAATTTTTGATATATCTCCAAGTGAATTTCCTTATTTTTTAATTTCATCTTTTTACCCTTTGTGTTGTAGAGTGCTATGGAATATATTTTATCATAATTTAATCCTCACATGTAGTTCATGATATTCACTTTCTAAAATCATTCACCTAGACTATCCCAAATAATATCAATCATGATAACCAGATGATTTTTTTAGACTAGGATCATTCATTATAGTATACTTCACTAGAAATACATATATTGAATCCATGATGATTACAATGCCTTATTTTCTATCTAATATTTATCACTAGAGATGGAATGAAATTAGGTGAAGAATATTTCATGGAACCAGAAACATAGAGGAGACAATTGATGTACTAGACGAAAAAGGATAAAAATGACAACATGGGGGCTTCAAGATTATCTGATCTCACCAGACCACATGGACATGATTATTCCATATGTTTTTAATGATGTGGGAACAATAAAAAAATTTATGCATCCCACATAGATATGTAATGTAGCCTAGCATACTTTATTAATAAAATTACAACACTACATATTTATCTTAGTAATGGGGGATCAACATCTTCATAACACTACCCAAACAAACTTGGCTTCATGTCTCTATCATTGCTAACATCATTTCAGATCCTTATAAATTGGACCATATGTATGATCTATTTTGCGGAATTATACATGGTCCATCATATGAAACCATTCTACTTCCTAGTGTAGTCTCTCCCATGGGTATTAACTCTCAGGCCCCGATATGAGTGGTTTTTAGTCTAGTAGGGTTGGTGATATTTTATGTTAATGACATAAATAACATTTCATTAAAGAAATATCCAATAACCATTCTGTATCACCAATTATTCTTGAAATGTTATCCCTGAAAATATATATATTTCCATATGGATTTTATTATTATACTCCTCTTCCAAACATCATAAAAATAATAATTTTTAGTACATTCATAAATATACAATTTCATTTATTTTTGAATGAAAAATGATGTTATGCATGATATTTAAATTACTCTTGAGAATATATATTAAGGAAAATATTCAAAGAACTCCAAATATAATTAAGCGTGTAATTATTTACATAATTGTGCTAATAAAATTATATTTAATGGTATTCTTCAATTCACTCTTCTCCAAACATTCTAGTAAACCATGTTTCCTCTTTAAGAGATTCCTTTGATAATAATATAAGCACAAATGATCAATACAATTATAAGGGGAAATGTAAAAGCATGAAATCCAATTACACTATATGAATCCATAAAATTTCTTCATGAATCATCACCTATCATGCATAATTATCTTACCAAATGAGAACTAATGAGTTCATAACAAATCTGTATCCATATTCAGATCATGGATAATAAATTTTCTTATTAAATTAGACCCATGTTATCCATTATAATCATACATAAATCTCTATTATTCTTATTGAATAAATATACAACTCATTCCATATTTATCTTTCCATGATTAATCACTAATAATAGAGGACATAATAATATATTGAATTATGATTCCTTATTATATATTGAAAAAAAATACAACAATACTCTTCAAAAATCCATATGTCATTTTCTTGTGTATCTACATAGTAAACCCCAAAAGTCATCATGGTCTCTTAGAGGCAGTTCATGGATTATATTAATCATGAATAAACCACACTCCCCCAATGAAATTCCTCAAAAAAATTCTAAAAAATTCTTTCACTATATAAATATAGACCCCATAAATTATTTAACATCAATCTATATATATAAAGATTAATTTACATGAAATTGGTTGTCCTAAAAACTAATTTTTTATTTGTTTGATTAAGAATGACGATGGGGAATTTGATTCTGTCACTTCCATAGTGGCCTCTAAATCATCATTAGAGTATGTCATGACCCGTCCTCGGGGCCCGTGCCGTGACTTCCCCAAGCCCACCTTCCATATCCCAGGGGCTGGCGACTAGCACCAAAGGCGTAAATCCCGATAAGAGGGAAGGCATTACCTTTATAAAAGTAAACAAAACACCACCGAGTACAAGCGGAAGTAAAACACTAAGTACAAAAGAAAGTGTTGAAAAGTAAATGGGCCATAATACACACCCAACTGAAAGTAGAACTACAACTGAACAAGTAAAATAGAAAAAGACAACAGTTGGAGGGACTGAAGCGGCTCCTGGGTCGTCCTCCTCGGATCCTACCTGAAGGGTAGGTACAGATAGCCTCCACAATGCTCTCTCTCGTCAACCTCCTCCGAGTGTCGTCTCGCCGTGAAGTCCACCTCCGGGTACTGGCTCGTCATGTAGTCCACATCCGGGTACCATCCAGTCCTCAAACACTCGGCCTCCGTCAGCACTGCCCATCGTCTGCAACCAACACAATGAGGTGTGGGCATAGACCGTGCATGGGTGAGTATAACGATACTCAGTAGGGACCCCGAGACCATCAAGGTCTCACTAAAACCAACAAGGATAATCACAAAGAAGATCTCAACAGATAACCTCTACTTAGGTATATGCCCATACATATACCTATGTTATCAAGTAACCCATCTCAATCATGAAGAAAACACCATGGATATGAAATCCATGGATAACCACAACCCAGGTATATGCCCATACATATACCCAAGTTATCTAGTGACCCATCTCAATCATGAGGTAAACACAAAGGTCAAAAGACTCAGCTCAAACAATGATTTTCATTATCGAAACCGTAACTGGTGAAGAGCCCCGTCTCTGGAGTGTACAGTGGTCCTGTCACGTCTCCGAGGTACTTCTCGCTAACCTAAGACTGTTGAGGTACTCCTCCTATCGAGTACCGTGGGCCAGCCACCCAAACACAGTAGTGCTTCCCGCCGAGGTATGTCACCCAAACACAGTAGTGCACACCCACTAGTAGCCTACTGAGGTACTCTCTGGACAAGTACCGCTGGTCTGCACTGTCACACAGGTAGTACTCCATCCGCCATGGGTCTTCACCTCACAAAGTAGTGCTCCGTCCACTGGGCTAGTCGACTCACTCCAAGTCGAGTCGGTCAAGTAGTCGTCAGGACTCAGTCGGCTACACGGTCTCCGTACTCCGCACGCTCGTCTCTGGAGGGGTCTGCTCCACAAGCTACAAGTTAATACTCCAACTATCTCAAAGCCCCATGAAGAAGTATCTCAAAGGACTGCCTCGTTATAGGGGTCTCAACACAACAGACGGCGCGTCAATCGGACGCCACGTCTGTGAGTTATTTGCCTTTTCATACAAGGGGCCCGGTTGGTTTCTTGAGCGAACCAATCCCATATGTATCTCAACTGTACCCCGAACTCTCATAGGGTATACTCATAGAGACCTTTTCTCAACGAGATCACCAACGCTGCTGACGGTTCGTCAAACGGACGTCTGGTCTGAATGATAACAGCTTTTCCGTTCCAAGGGCCTGGTTGTATTTCGGGTACAATCCAACCCAGCCACTATCCAACAACAACCAAAACTCAGGAGAAGTATGCCAAATGTTCCGTCTCATCAAGAGAATTCAGCATAGTCGATGGCACGTCAATCGGACGTCCGTAACTCAAGTTATGAGCGTTTCTGCTCCGAGGGCCCGGTTGGTTTCGTGTACAAACCAACCCGGCCGAACCCCAAGATCTCCAAAACCTTAATTGTAATATATCGAAACGACCGTCTCGATTCAAGGGTCGTGTTTCCGCAGACAGCGCGTAATTCGGAGGTCTATAGCTCAAGATATGGGCATTTGACCGAAAGTGGTCCGAAAATGGGGGTATGGGCCCGAGCCGACCTGGCCCGACCCCCCTGCGTCGGCCCGAACCGGGTCGCCCCGACCCGGGTCCGACCCGGCTGGGCCCGGCCCGGTCCGGCTCGGTTCGGTCTTGCCCGACTGGCCGGCCGCGGCCGGGCGGTCGCCGCGGAGCAGCGGGGGTGCGCCCCCCCCCCCCCCTTCGCCGTTGATTGACGCCGGCAGCAACCACCACCGCCTTCCGCGGACCACCGGACGCGCTCCGGTGGTCAGTTTCTCCTGCCGTCTTCACCTATGGTCCTCCTGGGACCCGACCTTCACTGCAGAGGCCTCAAAATTACCTTGCGGCCTCATTTGTCGTCGCTCGTCAATCCGCACGTCAAAAATGAAACGCGCCATCTTCGTGGTTCTTCGGCGCAGCGCGCTGGCGTCGTGCCCCTTCGCCGTGGCCAGACTCCGACCGCGGGTGTCTTCGGGTTTCTCCAACGCGGTGTGACGGCATCGCTCCCTTTTTTGTTTTTCACGACGCGGAGCGACGGCGCCGCGCGTTCCTTGTCGCATGTTTCCGCGCGATGTGACGACTCGCGTCGTTCCCATTTCAATCCAAAAAGGAACCAACATAAAAAAAGGAGGAGGGTCGACGGTGTTTGTGAGGTCCGACCCCCTTGCGTTATTCGATAAAAATTTGTTTTAAAACCATGAAGATCATCAAGTTGGTATTCACGAACAAAATAAATAAAATTAAAACCCTTCATCAATTCACATGTACGAATGATCCGCTGATCAACCCGGAATTGGTTGTTCCGCACTCGTCATTCTTTTCTCAAAAGATAAGAGGATACCAAAATAAAATCCCAACCCGCAACATAATCTTCGCGGATCAAATTAATGTTTATTTGATCCGCGTTCTTTGATTTAGAAGGAAGTAGCATGGGGTTCTTTAATATTTCATAAACAATTCCCTACCTTGGGTATAAGTCGATTGGAAGGAGGCGTCGTCGTTCGAGGTTCGTCGCGGTATAGCGTCGCAAGGAAGACGACGTCGAAGGGAAACGTCGGTGTTCGTTCGACTCGAGGGAAGGAGAAGCCGTCGTCACTCGCTACCCGATTCCATTTCCAAGCTTGTTCGTCGATCCGTGGACGATGAAGGGGAAGAAGAAGATCCGTTGAAGAGTCTCTCCACGGAAGGGGAAAAATTCCGTGGAAGGAAAACGAGTGTTCTTCATCATAGGTGGCGCATTCTTCACGTTCTTCACGAAGGAGGAGAAGGAGAGGAAAACTCAGCGCAACACTTCCCAACCCAATAATAAAATTAGGCTAAGGCCTTATTTTATTGCTTTCCGCCAACGATTTCAAAATTCAAACGACGTAACCCTCATAATTAATTTTAAAGAATTAATTGTAAAACTTAACTGCCCAATTAAATATAGGCATTAAGAAATTAAGGAAAAGCATCGGTTGACTTCGTTTAATTGGGGGTGCGGGTGCATTGCTTTCGAAGAAAAGAAATGGTGGGGCTCGTGTGGGTCCCATCTCACAAATATCCTACCAAGTGGGTAGGATATTTTGAATTGCACCCTATCCGCTTCACCCCAGCTTAAGTAGCTTAAAGTGGTCTTTAAGCGGCTTTAAGTGAAATGGAATAAAATTGTTGTACAACTTTATTTTATTTGTTAACTTAAACCCCTAAAATTAAAAAGCACAACCGAGCAAACGCAACTCCGAATGAGGCGTATCTAAGAAAAAACTGGTGCTGCGATTCCATCGGTGCCCTCAGAATTTGATTCCGAGCACCGGTTCAAAAGTTAGAAAAACCCCCTCATTTGTTCACTAAACGTACCCGAGCCAAACTTCTGAAATTGATTCCGAGAACACTGGGCCTCAAAATCAGGTGCTGTTAGAAACTAAGTTCTTGTAAAATTCCAAAGAAAACTAAGAAAAAAATTTCCTTGAAATTTACGGGTCTTTACATTACTCCCACCTCAGGGCTTTACGTCCTCGTAATGCTTTAACACAAACTCGGGTTAGAAAAGCGGTACTGAGCACGCATCTGATCCATCTGCTCCCATGTGCTCACTTGGAGGTTCCCGTGCCACCAAAGAAAGTGCACAAGAGGAATCGACCGTCCTCCTAGGATCTGCTCCTGTCGATTCTCGATCCCCACAAGAACCTCCGTGGAAGTCACCTCATCGCCATCATCCAACTCCTCATGGTCGATGATATGCGAAGGGTCGAGCACGTATCTCCTCAGTTGAGATATGTGGATTTCGTCGTGCACCTGGTGCAACTGAGGTGGATGGGTCAAGTGGCAAACCACCCCGCCTACCCAGCTGAGGACCTAGAAAGGTCCGTTGAACCTCGGAGATAACTTGTCGCCTTGGCCACATCTCTGTAATCCTCATCGAGGTGAGACCCATATAAGGATGTGACCATCATCCTCGAACTCATGAGGCCTCCAATTCCTGTTAGAACTGAAAATCAAAATGACTGTTTCCACGAGGGTAAGGTTGACCGACTCAAGAGTGATCGATCACACCCTCCTGAACATGAGTTTATCCTGTGCTGCCTGGGGTTTCCTTTTCGCCGACCAAGGAAAACCCATCCCGGCGTCGTAGTTAAACCATAACCTTTTTGCCTAATACCGTCAATTTGTGTATGAACTGTGATTGCCCAGTCCATACTCAATCCAACGTCGTAAGGCCTTGACGTTGCCACCAAGAGATTCCAACCGAAACTCTCGCCTCGAGGGTCTGACCACACCACCGGCGTAAGTGTGATTATCGAGTCTCCTCCCAAGGTATCTCCAGACATGAGAGTCAAGTCCACGAATTACTGGAAACTCTAGGTCTGGGACAAGTTTTGTGAAAGCGAGGAATGATTCATATCGACGTCTATTACTAAAGCAGCTAGTAGTGGACACAGACTGTCCCTTGAATTATTATTTTTAGAGCCATTGGGTCACACTCCTTGACCGCATGCAGCTGCACTCTTCCTCTACCCTCCAGATCCCTGATCCTGGCGAGGATAACTAAGGCGGGTGGTTGTAACATGTTAAGATGTACACCACCTCATACTGCTCTCCTAGCTCTGCCTCCATGTCTTCTAATTCGCAGACTCATCTCTCCTTTAATCTTCCTCTTATGGAAACATTTAACATGTCCGAGTCTCCAAAACTGGCGCCGGTTTCCTGTTTCTTACTGCACTGTGCAGTCTTCATCCGCTCCTGGATGATCTGCACCTTCTTTGCCTACGATCTGGAAGAGGTGCTAAAATTTCTCCTTTGATGAAAAGAGAAACCTAGTCTCATCCCCCTGGATGAACCACACCCATTTCCTAATACAGTCAATCCTTACATGAAGGGTACATTCATGCCATGGATGACGTCGTAAGGCCTCGACGTAATTACTAAAAGATCCAACTGTCACTCTCACCTCCAAGGGTCGAGTCACACTGTCGGCATCAGTGTGAGGTCACTAGGTCTCCTCCAGTAGGAATCTCAAAAGTGAGGGTCAAGTCAACAGTCTTAACCAGGACCACTCAGTATCAACCAAACAAAAGGACAGGGAAGCAAACATCACAAAGATAAGTGTCTTTTTATTATTGCAGCTCATAGTACAAAGACACGAATACAACCACGACATGGAACAAGAAGTAAAAGTGACGTATCCACTAGTTCCGATCCTATCCACCTGCTCCCGGAGCTCTACTGCCTTGTCCACTGCTCGATTGTTGCTCAAGCACTCATCGCTGCTTCCGCCTCGATGGCTCCTCCAATGCCTGTGGATCGACTGTGCGAGGAGTCGGAAAGTCACGTGCCAGGTGACCCTTTTCGACGCATTCATAACACTTCCTGCTCCTTGTACGGCTGGCACGGGCCCTCTTGGACCTCTGCATCATCTGTGTACTACCCAAAGATGACTCGACTAATGATCAAAAACCCTGCGGTAAAGGCAGAAGCCCCTATACACGCTTGGGGTGTAGAGCTACTGGCACAAACTCCACCCTGAAGAAGGTCTCGAAGTATTCCCATGTGAAGTCCATCCCGTCGCAAAACTGGAACAAGTGGCTCCACCACTTGCCAGCTGCTGCCTGAATAAGGATGGCAGCAAAGATCACCATGAGGTCTACCGGCGTCCACACTAGCCTGAAGACGCTCACCACAGCCTCCAGCCAATCCTCAGCCGCATGCGGGTCCGTCTCTCCCTGGAACCTGGGTGGTCTCTGGTGCTGGAACTCATGCAGCGCGCTCAAGTGGCGTGCATCACCTACTGCTGGGGCTGGTGGCATCGGTGTCCCAACGTATGGTAGTACCGCTGGTGCCTCCACTGGTGCCTCAACTGCAAGAGGGCCCTGTACCAAAGCCTCATCGCTCGACAAGCTGTCAGCATGAACATCCCTCTGGGCTCTAGCTGGTCGTCCGAGAAAAAGCATCCTGAAAGAAACAACATGACACAGTCAAATGATTATACCTGGTGAGCTGACCTGGTTTGAGCTGATATTTAAATAAAACTTCTAGAAAACACACATGCAATCAATGTTTTCGTGTACAAAGTAGGAATTCAGTTGTCAGGGTCCTGGTGTATGGATATGTCGGCCGCCCGCACCAACACTGGACTCCCTGAACTGAAGACCACACTCGGTACCCTTAACACTATTGATTCACAGAAAGAAAATATCAGTGTTATATGTTCTATGGTAGAACCGACTCCTCTGATACCATTTTTTCACGACCCATCCTCGGGGCCCGTGCCGTGACTACCCCAAGCCCGCCTTCCATAGGCCAAGTGCTGGCGACTAGCACCAAAGGGGTAAATCCCGATAAGAGGGAAGACATTGCCTTTATAAAAGTAAACAAAACACTACAAAGTAGAAGCGAAAGTAAAACACTAAGTACAAAAGAATGTGCTGAAAAATAAATGGGCCAGAATACAAACCCAACTGAAAGTACAACTACAACTGAACAAGTACAACAGAAATAGACAACATCTGGAGGGACGGAAGCGGCTCCTGGGTCGTCCTCCTCGGATCCTACCTGAAGGGTAGGTACAGATAGCCTCCAAAAAGCTCTCACCCGTCATCCTCCTCTGAGTGTCGTCTCGCCGTGAATTCCACCTCCGGGTACTGACTCGTCGTGTAGTCCACCTCTGGGTACCGTCCAGTCCTCGAACACTCGGCCTCCATCAGCACTACCCGTCGTCTGCAACCAACAAAACGAGGTGCGGGCATAGCCCGTGCAGGGGTGAGTATAACGATACTCAGTAGGGACCCCGAGACCCTCAAAGTCTCACTAAAACCAACAAGGATAACCACAAAGATCTCAATAGATAACCTCTACTTAGGTATATGCCCATACATATACCTATGTTATCATGTAACCCGTCTCAATCCTGAGGAAAACACCAAGATTATGAAATCTACGGATAACCACTACCCAGGTATATGCCCATACATATACCCAAGTTATCAAGTGACCCATCTCAATCATGAGGTAACACAAAGGTCAAAAAACACAGTAGTGCACACCGCCTAGTAGCCTGCTGAGGTACTCTCCGGACGAGTACCACGGGTCTGCACTATCACACAGGTAGTGCTCCGTCTGCCATGGGTCTGCACCTCACAAATTAGTGATCCGTCCACTAGGCTAGTCGACTCACTGCAAGTCGAGTTGGTCAAGCAGTCGTCAGGTCTCAGTCGGCTACACGGTCTCCGTACTCCGCACGCTCGTCTCTGGAAGGGTCCGCTCCACAAGCTATAGGTCGATACTCCAAGTATCTCAAAGTCCCATGAAGAAGTATCTCAAAGGATTGTCTCATCATAGGGGTCTCAACGCAATAGATGGCACGTCAATCGGACGCCCGATCTGTGAGTTATTAGCCTTTTCATCCTAGGGGCCCGGTTGGTTTCGTGAGCGAACCAATCCCATCCGTATCTCTACTGTACCCTGAAATCTCATATGGTATACTCATAGGGACCGTTTCTCAACGAGATCACCAATGCCATTGACGGTTCGTCAAACGGACGTCTGGTCTGAAAGATAACAGTTTTTCCGTTCCAAGGGCTCAGTTGGATTTCGAGTACAATCCAACCCGACCACTATCCAACAGCAACCAAAACTCAGCTGAAGTATGAAAAACGTTCCGTCTCATCAAGAGGAATTCAACAAAGTTGACGACACATCATTCAGACGTCCAGAACTCAAGTTACAAGCGTTTCCGCTCCGAGGGCCCGGTTGGTTTCGTGTACGAACCAACCCGACCGAACACAAAGTTCTCCGAAACCTTGAGTGTAATATATCGAAAGTACCGTCTCGATCCAAGGATCGTGTTGCTGCTAACGACGCATCATCCGGAGGTCTACAGCTCAAGATATGAGGATTTGACCGAAAGTGGTCCGAAAACGGGGGTCTGGGCCCGGGCAAACCCGGCCCGACCCCCCCCCCCCCGGGTCGGCCCGAACCGAGTCGACCCGGTTCCGACCCGGCTTGGCCCGGCTCGACCGGCCGGCCGCAGCCGGGCGGTCACTGCGGAGCGGCGGGGGTGCGCCCCCCCCCCCCCCCCCCCTTCGCTGCTGATTGACGCCGGCGGCAACAACCGCCGGCACCTTCCGGAGGCGCGCCACCACCGCCTTCCGCGGACCATCGGACGCGCTCCGGTGGTCCGTTTCTCCTGCTGTCTTCGCCTATGGTCCTCCCTGGACCCGACCTTCACTGAGGAGGCCTCAAAATTACCTTGCTGCCTCGTTTGTTTTCACCTGTCAATCCGCACGTCCAAAACGAAACGTGCCGTCTTCGTGGTTCTTCGGCGCGGCGCGCTGGCGTCACGCCCCTTCGTCGTGGCCCGACTCCAACCGCGGGTGTCTTCGGGTTTCTACAATGCGGTGCGACGGCGTCGCGCCCTTGTTTGTTTTTCACGACACGGCGCGACGGCGCAGCGCGTTCCTTGTCACATGTATCTGCACGATGCAACGGCTCGCGCCATTCCCGTTTCAATCCACAAAAAAACCAACATAAAAAAAGGAGGAGGGTCGGCCGTGTTTGTGCGGTCCGGCTCCCTCGTGTTATTCGATAACAATTGGTTTTAAAACCATGAAGATCGTCAAGTTGGTATTCATGAAAAAAAATTAAACCCCTACATCGATTCACATGTAAGAACGATCCGCATATCAACCCGGAATTGGTTGGTCCGCACTCGTCGTTCTTTTCTCAAAAGATAAGAGAATACCAAAATAAAATCCCAACCCGCAACATAATCTTCGTGGATCAAATTAATGTTTATATGATCCACGTTCTTTGATTTAGAAGGAAGTATCATGGGGTTCTTTAATATTTCATAAACAATTCCCTACATTGGGTATAAGTCGATTGGAAGGAGGCGTCGTTGTTCGAGGTTCGTCGCGGTATGGCATCGCGAGGATGACGACGTCGAAGGGAAATATCGACGTTCATCCGACTCAAGGGAAGGCGAATCCGTCCTCGCTCGCTACCCGATTCTGTTTTCGAGCTTATTCATCGATCCGTTGACGATGAAGGGGAAGAAGAAGATCCGTTGAAGAGTATCACCGCGGAAGGGGAAAAATTCCATGGAAGGAAAACGAGCATTCTTCATCAGAGGTGGCGTGTTCTTCACATTTTTCGCAAAGGAGGAGGAGGAGAGGAAAACGCAGTGCAACGCTTCCCAACCCAAAAATAAAATGAGGCTAAGGCCTTATTTTATTGCTTTCCACCAATGATTTCAAAATTCAAATGACATAACCCTCACAATTAATTTCAAAGAATTAATTGTAAAACACAACTGCCCAATTAAATATAGGCGTTTAGAAATTAAGGAAATGCACCGGTTGACTTCGTTTAATAGTGGGGTGCGGGTGCGTTACATAAGAAGAAAAGAAATGGTGGGGCTTGTGTGGGTCCCACCTCACAAATATCCTACCAAGTGGGTAGGATATTTTGAATTTCACCCTATCCGCTTCAACCCATCTTAATTAGCTTAAAGTGGTCTTTAAGCGTATTTAAGTGAAATGAAATAAAATTTTTTACAACTTTATTTTATTTCTTAACTTAAACCGCAAAAATTAAATAGCACAACCGAGAAAACGCAACTCCTAAAGAGGCGTTTCTAAGAAAGAAACGGCGCTGTGATTCCATCGGTGCCCTCATAATTTGATTCCGAGCACCGGTTCAAAAGTTATAAAAACCCGCGCATTCATTCACTGAACGTACCCGAGCCAAATTTGGAAATTGATTCCGGGCACACCGGGCCTCAGAATCAGGCGCCGTCAGAAACTGTGTTCTTGTAAATTTCCAAATAAAATTAAGAAAAAAAATTTCCTTCAAATTTAGGGGTATTTACAGAGTATTAAAATATAATCTATGAAAATTGGGATTCCATGATGAACTGGGTCATGTATGAGATGTAGTGGGCGAAAAGGTGAAATCCATTCCTTGGATTAATAGCTAAATTTTGACGAGAATCATACCATATTATTTTAGTGAGAATATTCTTATTTGATGAAAAATATTTTATTAGTTTTTTAATTTTTTTTTTCAGATTCATTGGTATCATAGACATCAAATGTACTAAAATACCATCTATTGTGAATGATCAACATATTTTCTTTAGGAAAAATTAGATTATACAAGGAAGTTCCATGAACCTGGTTTATGATGTAATTTTATGATGGGTCTATAATAAATTAAAATTTTAATTTACCTTATTTTAAATAAATGAAAAATTCATGGTGTCATTATTAAGGTTTCATAAAAAAATTGTTGAGTATTCTCTAGAAATTTTGGATTTTGATTTACTTAAGTGGGGCTTGGATAAAAAAAATCATGGTGATGAACCTTAATGTTATTAAATACGATATAATTGACCACTAAATTTGAATATTTTTCTGGAGGACATGGTGGATGCCATGATAATGGTCATAAAAGAGAATATTTTTTGTATTAATCACTGAACACTATTAAAAATAATAGATATATGGGTTTTAAAGTGAAAAATATTTCTTTTTTATGTGTTGAAAAATTAAATAAAATAAATATTGAATTACACTTGTCAAACTAGATTGATGTAGCTTTACTAGAATATAGAATATACGAAATCTGAAATGAATGATCATTTGGTGGAAACAATAGAATCACTATATAAAGGATGTGGCGTTTGAGGTTATTCCACATATAGGATAATTTTTGAGATGATTAACTAATATTTGTAGGAAATTATAAAACATTATTTGAATAATGAAAGAAAATATTGAATTATAATTCTATAATAAGAGAAAAAATATAGTATCTGTGTTCTGATAACATGTACATTATATAAGGAAAATTTCGTGCCTCTCTCTCCCCACCAATAAAAAAAATTAATTAAATCATTTTTCAATATTTGTATCAGTAAAATAGGTATCACTCAACTAGACACTGTGATCCAACAAATTAATTTCCCCAATGATTATGGTTGTAATAATAGAGGAATCAACCGGTTGATACTGAGGACCTATATTAATAGAGTTTGTAGATCCCTTAATCAAAGAAAGAAAATTAAAATGTTGTCCAAAGAGGTTGTTACAAATCTATTACTTTACATATGGAATTTTCATATATATATATATATATATATATTTCTAGATTGAATTTCATATTTTCCTTTTATGGTTACTTGATTGATTCATTTATAACTCAAGATAGGATGGGTTTTTAGAGGGATGATTCTGTTTTTTTGTAGTTTCCCTTTTTTTTTATTTCATGAATAAAAGGTCATAGTGTTACCCTATAGAGTAAGTCATTGTTAGAAGAACATTATTTCAATGTTTTCCTATTCACAATGTTTTATCATGTTCTTGTTCATGATTTTTTGATTTAAAAAAATCATTCTAAATAATATATGAAACTATAATTAGAGATGTGTTCAATAGTGAAGGGATTATGGTGTGATGTCTAAACATTTCATTATGTTGCCTCTTAATAGGTTCTGGTTGATTAAAAAAGTACATATTTTTTCATCTGTATTTCATATTTTTGAGTTCTTTATTTCAAATTCATTGTTCCAAAAAATATATGTGGTATACGTTAATTCAGTTTCAGATTCAACGTGTATTAATTTCACCAATAGTGTGATCATGATGTTGGGGGGGAAGTGTGCTTCCATATGTGGAGTGAATGAATTCTAGGTTATAGTTTATTTTGGAAAACTACTTTGGAGGTCATGCTACTACACTATAGTAAAGGGTATATAGGAACATTTTTTATGGATAATACACTGATTTAGAGTATGGTTCTTTTCTCGATGTCCGTAAGGGTCAATGATTGTTTACCAAATTTTATGGATTATTTATTCATGGATGTTCATGATTTCCGGATTCAAAAAATTCCTTCTAGAATTAGATTTTAATGGGATACAAATTATCATATTTAAATGAATTTTACAACAGTTTTGGTTTATATATAAGAATGTTCTATCAGTTTGAGATTAACATGAACACTCTGGTTGGATACTTCTATGCAAGATCTATCTAGGGATAAGCAAATATGCCTCGACCAAGTTTTTTAGAGGAAGATCATGTATTTCACCATCCTATGTACAATGTATGAGTACCCTAATATTTTCATGCTTCTGGACAATGATAAATTTGTACATACTCAAACCCTATGTTCTATGTAAATTTTCACAAATTTTCAAGAATTATATAAAATAATATAGTGTCAATATATATTTATATAAGGAAATGTGGAATTTGGTTAAGCATAAAATGTAGGGTGAACATTGCCTAGAATATATGGGTAATTATATGATTCTAAGTCCACATTTTTAATTCTTTAAATTCCACATTTTGTTATCCATTTCGTACATCATTATTTTACCCTCAGGTAATTTTTCCCATTATTCTAAATATATAATGATATTTTTTTTGTATTGATTATTAAAATGGTCCAATTTTTAAATTTTACTTTTATAATTATAATTTCAATATGAATTCATGTGATAGTAATCAACATTGATCATGACTGGGATACTACCAACAACCACAGGTACTATCTTTTCAATGGAAATTTCCAAAGAACTTTTAAATTTTCTATTTGAAAAACTACTTTCCATTAAGTTTTAATTTATTAATAATAGATGCACTAATTTAATTTTATGAATCAAAATATATCCAAATCATGGTGTACTTTTACATGTTATTTTAAAATAGATTACATATTTAGTCCTAGTATATCGATTAGACAACATATTATTTATAAATATTATATTATGTATGGAAAGAATACCACACCATATGGGCATAAGAAACAAATATATCCTAAAAGAAACAAATAGTACTCAATAAACAACTTAGGACCGAATAACCTTGTACAAAAAATGTGTCACTAGCTATGACTGAATCCCTATGGAAATATCAAAATATGAATGGATAATGGCCAATTATTTATATCACATTTGAGATAAATTTGAAAATCATTATAGATAAGTAAGAATATAAATATATATGTAATTTAATATATATATATATATATAATATTATATTCATTATCCCAGGACTCATGAGTTAATTGATCCTGTTTATGAAAACGTTTTACATATTACACTAGGAGGTAAGAATTATAGGTTATTTTTTAAAATGAGCTTATATTTTTTGAATTTTTTTATTGTAGTAGAGCTTCTAACATAGGATAATATATTGAGGAGGGTGTGAATTTTAAATACCATTGTAGTTTTTAAAGAGAATAGAATATAAATCAAATATGTGTATAGTATGGGATATTTTGACTTATTTTGGAACCAAAAAAATAATGAAACAAAAAAATTTATTTAAAGTCAAAAAAATTTGAAGACTCGGTCTATCTAATATAACACGTCATTTTTAAATTATCATTATACCTTGTGTTTGAAAAACTTTAATTATGATACAAAAACCATTTTAATTAAATGAAACTCCAAATATTAAAGAAACTATAATGATATGGAGAAATAAACACATGGTGGACTTTATGGATTCCAATCACAACACCCTAAATTTATTATAGTCCAAAATCCATAATTTTAACTTTGTCAAATTAATACAGCATCTCCACCATGTAAATTATAATTAATTTGGTTTTCGTTTTAGATTCAAAATCTATAAATAATTACAATATGGATTTAATTTTGTTAGTAAATTTCATTTTTCCAGATTAATGTAAGCCTAACCTAATGGTCAAATTATTAATTTATTAAGTTACATAGAAATTTAAACTCAATTAACTAAGAAAATTTTTATGAATTAAAATTTTTAATGGATTACAAAATTCGCTTTTGTAGAAATTACATCAACATTGTACATAAACAACTCTTATATAGATAAATTTTTCTTCATAATGATTATTTATAAAAGTAAGGTATTGAAAGTATACAAATAAATATCATCTCTACTCATATATTAGATAATTAATTTATAATATATTATAACAATGAAAAAATAATCTCCATAAATAAAAACATATATCATATCAACTAGAACAATGAAATGGTTTATTTATGATAGAGAATATATCTTTCTCAGATGAAATCCCTTCAACATGATTTACTTTAATAAGAGGATTAAGATGTTTAATGGGACCATGCTCATTAAAAAAACAATTTCAAATCCACTAAAAGCATTCCTAATAGTTGAAAAAAAATTGTTCTTTATAGTTTTATAATTTGAAAACACAACAACGATACATGAAATATAATGCATTCAAGATTTACTGCACATTAAGATGATATTTTGACCTAGTTCCCACGTGAACCAACTATTAAAATAGTTTAAATAAATTATAAATAATTATTCATTTAACACCATTAAGAAAATCCACCCAATCAAATATTGATTAGAGATGTTATATCTAGAATGGTGAGGTAAGGTCCAATCTATCGAATCAATCTAACTATTTGTCAATGGAAATTTCTCACGTAGTAAATGAGGGATGTATCATTCATGGTTAAAATAAAAAATATACTAAAATAATGGGGTTATAAACCCATGAAATTTTATGTCAATATTTTTTAAAATAATATTTCATAATAGTATTAGAATTGTGAAATTAAAAAAATTAAAAAGAATAAATTTCATTAAAATTTTAAATTCAACATCAAAACATATATTATAATTAAATTATAATATAAGTATTAAGGTGGGGCAATAATATCAACAATTATCAACATTATCTTCATCCGAAACATAGATGCTAAAATCCCTAACACTTTCACTTTTCTATTATGGGGAAATTCCTAGGTTATGATAGTAAAAAAATGTTTCTTTTTGATAATCCTCATTCCGTGAAAGCAATTTAAGAATACAAGAATCACAAAAATAAAGAAAATATCCAAAAAAATCAAGAACATATTGAATGATAAATTATATCAAAATAAAACCCTATAAGATATATAATAATAATCTGTTGGAAAAACATTATGAGTTTACAATGCAACGAATTCCACACATGTGTTTTATGATAATTTAAAACTGGTGTCTCCACTATTTATTCAATATATTTAGGTCATGAATAAAATCATTACATATTTCCCACATAGTAGTTCTTTCTATATTATATTATAAATAAATAGCAATACCTAGTCATTTAATAATACCAATTATTGAAAACATAAGCTCATGACATAGATAAAAATATATCATGTTCATATAATCACTCTCTAGATTTTTATATACATATATATATTTTTTGTGTGTACAAAAGCAGATATAAGGTGCATATTCATTTGAAATAAAAATTATTATAAGATGAAATAATTTAATGAAAATCATTATAAATTTAATTAAATAGGACAACTCACTATTTATTATTGTGTGTGAGGTTGTTTCGAGAGATTATATGACACAATTTCCCATGGAAATATAAACAACTTATTATGTTCAAATTTCATTGTTTTCCTCAATGAAAAATCAATCATCTCATTAAAAAATTCAATTGTCAATATATTCAAAACAAATGATGAAAACATACTCTAAGTAACATGATTTACATGATATTATTAAAATAAAATTTTCATTTTATATTGGTTTCATGTTTTTAATGAGCATGTCACATGATTCATTTTTTTTTTTATTTTTAGTTTTTAGTTTTTTCTATTTAAAAAACACAAATAATAAATAGAAATAAACATATAAAAGAAAAAATAATTATTATAACAAACAAAATTCTTTCACATAATCCACATATAATAAATTTAATATTAATCATAAAGTTATAGTATTATTCCAGTGAAATCTATAAAAATAATATGAAAATAAATAAGAAAAGTATGATGAAATTAAAAGACATGATAAATATATCATACATGGAAAATTATAATCTCTTTATAGGAAATAAAAAATACAGAAGTGAAAAAATAAACTATAATTAATACTAAAATATGAATGATATTAATAATAAAAATTATTGAAAATAATGTAAATATGGGGTTCCTCTATAGAAGAATTGCATTTATAATACATATAACAATATAGTAAATTTTAAATTTTCCTAGACCAATGGGGGTGTGGAATATAATTTTTTGAAAACCCACTTCATTGTAGATCCATTTTTCCTATAAAATTACAACATAATATTATGGATCCAAAACCAATTAATATAGATGTCCACATACTCAATGATTAACAAGTTTATTAGTGGGGGAAGAATAAGAATACAGGGTTCCTTCATCATCAATTCATTAGAAGGAATGGTTTTATCCAGTGGCAGTTGAATGGGAATTCCATGTAGTTGATCTTATCATGATTTGGACTCAAAAAAATTCTCATGGAAATACAAATGAAAAAAACGTCATCTTATGCCACAATGGATATCATATAGGATTCCTCACTCATTTCTCACTATTTTATCAAACCTTAAATTATCTCATATATATCTTCCAAAAAAACCAGATAGACTATAAAACAATAAATTTTAAATATAATATTTGGTTTAATTTTAATATATGAACATTTTAAAGTGTTTGTTTCAAATTTTATTAAATCGACATCAAATTCATAATTTGTTATCTCTATTTCACCAAGCAATCCTTCTTAATTTGTTTTCTAAATCAGTAGATATTGATTTTATAATATTCAAATCATACTCAAACTCAATAATTTAAATATAAATAATTGGATAAAATAATATAATCCTTCCTATTAAAATATCACTTTGCATTAATTCTCTAATTTACTTATGATCTCATTGATATAAGTTGTTGCCTACCCAATTTGGATCGCCTGTTTCAATATTTTACTTTTTAGTTTCAGAAATTAATTTTTTATCTCTCTATAAAAATAAATAAATAAAAACAAATCTTTATTTATGGTATATTTAGTATTTTATGGGTGTATATGTTATGTTATATACTTCATAAATCATATTTTTCTTCATGTGGTTGGTTTTTTCATTGGTATTTATTTTTAAATTCCCCCATAATCCACTGAAAAATAAATGTTTTATGATCAATGAGTATTGTAATGAAATATAATAATGTAATAGTTTATTATCCTCAATGAAATTTTAGATAGTCTTGGAATGATCTAGAAAAATCGTCCTGATTGGGTTCACGGAAAATAATTTTCTTCATAACATTGAGACCAATTTGATAAAATTTGTTTCACACAATAAAAATGTTTAGGATTATATAATTATTTTTAGAATGAATAATGCTCTATGAAATTCTATTTAGGATTATTAAATTAGATATCCCCTAATAAAGTTATGGGAGAAAACAAAATATATGGAATATTTTTTTCACGATATATGAACAAAATTAGGTGAATAGAAAAAAAATTCATAAGAAAATGACAAAAATATATAGATATAATCTACCAAATCATTATTTAAATATCATTTTAACTTATATTGAGATCCCATTAATATTAATCCCTTAAAAGTTTCAATCAATGTACTCTCTTGGTATTAAGAAAACCATAAAGAAGGAAAGATATTAACCCTATATTGACTTAGTGATATCCAAACAGGATGACCTAATTTGATTTTATTTTTAATGGGACATTTACCTACATGGATGTCTTAATGTTATAAGATATATTAAATTCCATATATTAAATATATCTATAAAATAATCCCATTTTATTCCATTAAAATATTTTGGTATTGGTGAGGAATTTCAACATACTTCACAAAATATGAGTTCTAGATCCTAGGTAGCATTCCCCAAATGTTTATTTTGTCCATATCATAAGAGTTATTCTTATATTTATCATATATAAATGGATAATCATTATTCTTTTCCATATTTTAGAATATAATACTATTTTTAATTCCTTCCATATGGTGGTGACCCAAATTAGGCCACTACAAGAGATTCCTTATATGATTATAATATGAAATCGAACAAAGGTGTTATAAGGGAATGTGATATTTTTGAAATGATTGATTGTGAAATTAATTATAAAATAAATGTTCCATATTTATTTTCTATTTAATTTATATGGTTTTTTTCAATAAAATACAACACCACACACATTTATATATTTTATAGGTTATAACATTTCCCGATGGTAGCCAATAAACTATTATTGATGATGAAAATAGAGGACTCCCAAGAAAATATTTAATTCCCCACCATAGATGTTGGTATTGATCAATAAATTTTCATTAAAAAAGAAAATATTACTGTATATCCTATAATATTTTAAGGAGGATATGTTTTAGATTAGTAGTTACATTGATACAAACATTGGTATATGAGAAACATGAAATAGAAAAAAAATTAAACCATTTTAATTCATTTAAAAACAGTGTTGAATATAGTGTATAAAACTATAATTACATACCAGATTTAGAAACTCATCATAATTGGAGCCAGATGTAACAAAATTTAGTAATAGGTGGAACCATGTAGCATAAATTATTATGGAATTTTGATTAACATATTTTAAGGAAAAATAACATGCTACCCCTTTCATGTCAAAGTAGGCATAACCTCATATTAATATAAACTCCAGAAATATTTATTATAAAATTTTTTGGGATACCTGTGTTGTTATTTTCACCATTGATGATGTTTACGTCAACCCAAAAGGTGTTTTTTATTTTCTACATGTTGGAAATAAAAAATATCCTTCCCATATAAACACTAAAAAATATATATTTTTTAGACAGTAAGATATGCTAATTTATGTAGTTGAAAAAATTATAATTTCACCAAGGTGGCATGGTAATTTAAGGAAACTATAAATTATAGAGATGAATTGTATGAATATATTAATCCTATATATGAAATAAAATAAATTTAAAATAATTCCCCTAAAAACTATTTTTTTCAACTAACATGTATAAATATCTTCCTTTATAGAGGATGAAGGAGGTGAGAACAATAGTTCCATCTCCTTTGTATCTAATATTTGTTAACATACATTGTAGTAAGGCGGAGTTAGATTATCCACAAGTGGAAAATAATATGTTATTATAGTATGGTTTAAAAATGGATGAAATTGAAATGAATCTATTTTGCATTTTACTTTCCTCACATAGACCATATTTGATATAGAACATGCAAATCCAATAGGAAGGTTTGATAATAAGGGAAAAACTAAATTAATCACCAAAAAAATTCATGTGGATAAAAATATTTTTCTATTAAACATTATACTTTATTATTTTTTCAAATGAACTTTTTCGATTCCCTATTTTTAAACTTTCAGTATTACAATTTTCAAAATGTTCCATACAAATCCACTATGCCATATGGGGGATTAGAGTAATATCTCATCATGAATCAATATAGTGGTGGGATTGATTCCTAGATAATTGAAGATAATAATATAGTTCCATGGATGAAATCCCACATAGATATAATGGATTCTCTAATTCATCAGGATGATCCCAAAGGGATCAAGGAATTGTCTCCATGGATTATAGTAGAAGTCCCTATCATAATTGTAGTGTCCTAAAAGGGATGTGTCAAAATTACATAAATGTATATAAGAAATATACATATTTATCATAAGTCATCTCATAATATTGTTTCATATAATTTAAATAATTAATTTTTTTGGGACCCGGATCATATTTTTATTGTAGGTTCTTCGGAGTGTAGTAAAGTAGTGGCTGAGGGAAATATATTTTAGAGGTGAGCTCTGATGTTAATGAAAAATAAAAAATTGAATATTTTTAATGGTTCCACCAATATTTTGGAATATTATAATATTCTATATGAGTGACTTCCCCATTTATATTATTCTAATACATAATATAATTTTAATAAAAAATATCTTCGCATGTCTATTGAAAATATATGTATAATTATTCATAAACAAAAGAAATAAACATCTATTACATTATAATTAATATTATATAAAATTGTCTATATAATTTCATATAAAACCTTACATAATTTTTAATGGGTGGTAACAAAATGTTTTAAGATATATCCACTATAGGAAAATGTTATAAATAAACCCACCGATGTGATTATTTTACTATAAGATAGCAACAAAGTACTGGGAGATGTTAAGTATATTTAATACCAATTTTAAAGTTAAATCATTCCTCACATAACATGTATTTTATTCATCGATTAAATAAATATCATTGATAAATTGAAAGAATATAAAATAAAATATAATTTTAGGATCCTATGCATTTTTTTAAAATAGAAGAGGTTTCAACTTTGTATAAAGTAACTTAGATATCATCATCCTCAGAGAACAATTGAATTCCAATCTCAATGATCGATTCATTCCAATTATATATTTTTTATTATATTAGGTTTCATACATGGTTATGATAATGAGTTTATAATTATTGAAACTAGGGTTTTTGTATAGTATTAATAATCTAATCACATAGACATCTTTTGATGATATATGAAGGTGGTTTCATAACCTCAATTACCTAATCATTTTGGTAAGATATAATTTATTTTACTACAATGTAATTTGGGTAGTTATAATGTTTATAGAAAATAAATAAGGGTGATAAGAGATATTGAAATTTATATTATCATTGTAGAGTTTGTAGACTATATTATAGAGATTTAGTTGTTAACATTCTATGGTAAATCTTGTGATTCAGAGAATACGGTTGACAATCATTATTATCTTGAGGAATTGATTTTCTACACAAGTCCTATACACATGGAATTTATATTGGTTAAATAATATGTGGTAATAAATTAAAAAAATTATATAGATGACAAGAATGAAAAAGTGTTTTCTATAAAATGGAAGAGAAATATTTTCACTAATAAAAGCATAAAACTACATGGTTTTCTAATATATGACTTTGAATTCATTGTTTGAAGAAAACAATAAATCAACTACGAAAAGAAATTAAACATGGTCTATTAAAGTATTCAATGTATGTTATATTTTCCTCATATTTCAAAAATAGTTATAAATATATTAAATTATTTTTTCTCCTCCTTGTTAATTAATAAATTAATTGACCCTTTCTGTAAATATTTTTTCTCATATTATATTAACATGCCTCATTGGATTTTGAATAGATTGATAAATAAACCATTTGAATCTTAAAAAATTAAATATTATTAATTTTTATCGTAATATGATCATGTTTTCTAAAAATTTATAATGCACATAAAATTGTGATATTATATTATTTAAACACAATTTTCATTATAGGGTAACAAATTCTTTAAAAAAATATTTAAAAGACTTGATGAAATAATTAATGGTTTTTAAAGATCAATAGAATTTCATGAAATTTTTTCATGGATATATATAGGATGAGTATATATGTAATTCATGTTCTATCTCTATGAGAAACTTTTTCAAAATTTATGTTTAAAAATGTTAGAAACATAATATTATTGAAATCATGATGTTGATTAACTGTGACAGAAATAATATATATGTGGGTTATAAATAAATATAAATTTCATCACAATGTCTCATTTTAGAATATTCATAACCCAATTATGGTAAGGAAAAATTTTACTCTAATTTATTCTAGGATCTATTGATGTAGTGTTCATATATATGATCTTTTATAGGGTCATGACATATCCCTTATATTTATGTGTTCACAACATTAGTTTTTTTGTTAAAAAATTTATAAAGGTGGGTGAACATTGTGGTCTTGTAATAGTGAAAAAATTTTATTCATTAAAATTGAGGGGATGGGCGGTCAACTCATCAATGATGAGATATAATTACTTAGCTCATGTGATTATTATAAATTTAAGCATATGATTATATAATCCTTCTAAATAACATATCACGTTTTTATATCTTTAAATCATAATGGGTATGGTACCTATTTACTAAATATTCACTAATTTCTTACAAATAATTATGGAAAATACTAAAATATAAATCACCCCATACTATATCATTCCATGTTTTCAACATTATGTGTGTAGTTACACAATAATTTAATTCTAAATAAGAAGTCACTCTATGATTTAACACATCCAAGGATACACTATAAAGGGACTTAAAAATGATTAAATATAGGCCAGAGGGAATGAAAATTTATAGTGGGGTTTATGGTCTACTAAGAGGGAATAAGGTTATGTTATTTCTTTATTACCTCTAGGAAGGATTACTGGGTATATTGGGGTTTAAAATATTATGTAAGGACATAAGGTAATGTTGATTTTCATACAATCTAGAAGGACAACATTTTATTCAGATATCTCTTGATCTTTATAAAATCATTAATTATGTTTTTGATTTTAGGACCTTGATGAGTATTTATGGTTATGATGGGGTTTTGTTGCATCTATGAAGGCATAGGGATTGTGTCAATATTGGTTATAGTCTCCCAAGAGGACATAATATTTTTCCAGAGTTTCATCCTTCAAGAATGTGATAAAGAGTATTTTTGGGTTTATGGTTTCCCATGAATATTTATGGTTATTTTGGTGATTTATGCATTTTAGAAAAAAATAAAGGGTATAAAAAATTAAATATCTCCAAGGAAGGATAATGTCTTGGGGGAGGATGTTGTGTTGGATTTTCAATTAGTCCCATGAGTGGGGATTCGTAAAAATCTTTATGAAATTTAATAAAAAATCACATAGTATTTTTAAATGGTGAATTTTTGAGACATTTGAGATTATAAACCCAAGACCAATTATTTTCCATTTATGGTTAGGTACCTATAACTAATAGTGTTCTTTTCAACTCATCATTATGTAAAATTGTAACTTTTAGTTTAATATAATATTAGTAAGGCCTATTTTATGTAGTTTGATGTCATATTGAATAAATTACTTCGAAAATGTTAACTATTAATTTATTCATGTGGGAATTATGATTGACAATACATTTTTGATGAATTTTTATAGAAGATTACAGGCCCTTAGGTCACATGTTAATTAAGTAAATCGATAATAATATGGATTGATTATATTTAAAATGATAGAACATTTTAATTACTATAATTTCAAATTTTTAACATCATTATTCGAATCATTAATGGATGCATTTGAGATGAAAATAGTGGGATCGAATTCAGAGTTACATCAAATAAACTTGTTCTTCAGGCAATGGGATAAAGTATTTATTATGTGAAAATGGTGGTAGTTGTACCAGGAAAGGGACCTGGTTTTCAAAGTTCGTTGCATGTAAATGGAGGTGTGGGGTTTACACTAGATTTGAATTCATGGATGATCAGGTTAGTCTTAAGAGTAGAATATACCATTACATGTAATTAAATGAACAACAATTATTAAAGGTATATATAATTGGACACAAATCAATATTTTATGAGATGAATAGTAATGTAAATGTATATACCTTTACATGTTTTTAGGGTCTCCCTTTCAAAAGGATACAAAATAATTTCATTCAATTATATCCTAGAGAAGAAAAAATTAATGAGGGATTTTGATTTGTACATAAATATATACTTGTGTACCAAGGGGGTTTAAATATCATTTATAGGGACTGAAAAATATAAATTATGGTTTGATATTCATTATCCTATATGTGAGTGTGGGGGAGGGGAATAAAAACATTAGTTAATTCTATATAGTATGTGAGAATGTGGATATAATATATTTCAGTGTGTAAACATAAATACACCAACGTGGATGCACATCTATAGATTCAACGATGTTGGATGAGTGCATATAGACACTCCATATATAGATGTCCAACCTTGAATTCAATAGATTTGGATAGAAATTCATCGATGAACAATATTTTTATTCATAGTCACATATATTGCATCATTGGATTAAAATTTATGTAATTCAAAAATATTAAAGGAATTAATTTATCAAATTATTTATAACCCTCTGAATGGGGATTGTTTTATGTACATACCATATTTTTATGTTCTACATTGGGTTGTTTGGGTTTGCCATAAAATTATGGGAAACTATTAAAGATATAGATTTTACAGGTTTCATGTAATGGTTATAAAGGTGTTAGATGGTCATTTATAAAACCTTGAGGCTCCTCCCAATGAAATACTTCATGAAGAATGTGAATTATAAAAATGATCATCGTGATTCTTGTATGACTTATTCCATTAAATCTTATCTATATGTTTCAATACTACGTCATATAAGGTAGTACACTAGTTATTTTTAGCAAATGATACAATGGATTCCCATTAATGGAATATGTGATCCCACATCCTGTTAAGTAAGTTACCTGATCATGTTAATAGTTTTGGAGCCCACACAGTGTATGCATGAAGTTCCTTTAAAAAATATTGTATACTTTATATAAAATGCAGTAAAGATATTATTGGTGTCACTGAGGAAGAATGTAAAATTTTCAAATTTAAATAAATTCCCCACATAGAATCTGATATATTTAGAATTATAAGGATCAAATTAAATTCAAAAAAAATATGTTTTTCTATCTAATATTGTAGGATCTCATATATAGGGTTATTCTACTATTATTACAAATAGAAATGGACAAATCCATGTAATCTATTCCTCAGTGTTGTGGTTATTATAATTTTAACTCCCATTCATAAATCCAAGTATTTCCATATTTATGAAATCTAATAAATATTTAAATATGTGAATTTTTTTTGATATAAGTATATACTCTATTTCCTTAAGGTCTTTACAAAATATATATGGCTTGAATTGATTTCATATATTTTTAAAATTAACAATAGTTTTTTATAGATAAAAAACTGTGTAAATCCATATTTTGAATGATATATATCCCCTGACATAAGATAACCTTATGATGAATCCTTAATCAATATTTTAGTTTCAATGTATATAACATTTTACCATATATAAGTTAACCTAAAATTTATTTAAAATAAATTTTTTTCGTCATCTTTGAAACAATTATTGAGTCAATATCCACTATCCAATAGATACCAAATTATGGTTATTTTTTAATGATGTTAAAATATTATATATAGTAATAAATATTCCCAATTAAAGGTTAACAAATGCATCTCGTTAATCATGGGTGAACATAACATTCAATATCCAATTATCCAAAGAGATCGATGTAAAAAATATATAAATTTTATAGTACCAATCCCAAATAGTGTATGGAAAGAAACATTTCATGAGATATAACATAACTATTTTGTCACAATACATTTTCTAAAACACAATTCCATTCTCATGGATATAATTTAAAATTTTAACATTACAATAAAAATATTTTTCACTATTTTTGGGAAAATTTGGACTCCCAAAGAAGTAATGAGATCATGGTTAATGTAAATTGAATTAATATTTATGATGTTTTTTGTGTATCCGAGTCCATCACATATATGTTGTGATATATCTGCCCTTAATAGTTTAGTTTTAATATCTCTTATATTAACCCATTAAAATTTATTCAGGGTAAGGTTAGCATTGTCTTATTGGATGTTTATAAAAGTAATGGTATCTGGATATTTTGGAAAATGTATACAGATTTCATTCCTCCCATATGAGATAAGGGAAATAATATGAAGTTACTTCCACATTATTTATTTATTATACTATATTTTATTACTATAATGGGTAAGTAACGATGTCCTTATATTGTTAAGACATTGAAAATTTCATAGATATCTTTTTAGAATCATAAAGGGGGAAATCCAACTAATAAGGCTCCTTGGATTCAAAAATATTCAAAATAGACATTTTAAATTAATAGACTAGAAAAAATATGAATAAGGATTGTATGAGAACTACAGAATGAGATTAAAATATTGTACGTTAATATAGTTTCAAATGGAAAAAAATTTTCCATTAGTGGCCAGTACATGACTATAATATTATAACATATCTATATACCATCATCTTAAACTCATATATGCATCTAGGAAGGAAAATTAAATTTTTTATGCGAGTTATACTAAAAATTTTCTATATGTGGTGGTGAAATCATTAGGGAAATGATTCAAATTTTGATCACATAAATGTTTTAGATTCTATAATAATGCATTATAACACACTTCAACTTTTACATGATTTATAACCCTGGTAAAATATTATAACCCATATTGAGAAAATTAGAGTGTTAATGGTTTTCTAAACTTGTGTATGAATTAAAAAATGAGGTATATTTTCTTAGTCATCACTCTATATTCACCCTTTTCTCTATGTGGATGCACATAATGGGGGATTTTAGTATAATTGTGAAGGATTGAATGATGAATTTTTTTATCAGTTGTCTTTTTATAAATTTTTTTATATCATATAGAAATTATGATTTAAATAGTAAATGATATGTAAAATATATATTTTTATATAATTTCACTATTTTTAATGTTTGGTCATTCTAGAGACCCGATTTCTTCATATATAAATTTTATATCATTTTAGATTAATACTCAATATGTTTTAAAAATACATGATTGAGGGAGATATATGATTCATGTCATCTGAAACCTGATACAAAATAATTTTATTCAATGATTTCTCCTATACATCTTCAATTATGATCTTCTCAAATAGAACACATTATTTACATGCACTATAAAAAATATTATTCATAATATAGGGATATGAAACAAATGAGAGGGTGATATTAGATGAATAGTTAGAGTAAACATATGATTTATCAATTGATGATCATATTCAGTCATAAAATAAATATAAGACAATGATATTGACAACATAATAGGCAATGTTTATACTGAAACAATCATGCATAATAAACAAGAGTAATGGAAGAAACATTATTACATAAAATGAAAAGAATCATAATATTGGTAAATAACCATTGATCAATAATTAACCATATATTTCTATCCTAAATTTTTTAAATATCATAATTATTTAAACCATTTCATATATCATGGTTATGTAATGTGACCATAGAATCATAATGTATCAGGAATCAACACTTTTTAAGTATATAATAAGATATTTGAAATCATCACATAAATCCCATAGTAGATCATAGAAATTTACTTATAACCTAATGTGGATCCAGAACATTTTATTTTTTCTAATAATTATCAAATGGGATATAAATCATTACTTAATTCATTTAACAGATATATCATTCTAGTCTCACATGTCAAATAATCAATATGATACATAACTATTCTACAATATCATAAATCATTCATTATATAGTTATAATATAAACCAAGGTAAGTATTTGGGCTTCATAATCATCTAATAATAATAATTATTATAAATCGTTATGTAAAATATTAATGATGAAACCATTAGATCATATCCCCATTAAAATATAATTGATAGGAAAGGATGTTATTACTGTTGAATATTACTTTTAAATATTATCTAGAATACTTTATGATGAAATTACACATTTCACTTTGAAATCAATAAATTAAAATATAATATTTTCCCAAATATTATGGAAATAATTTTACTCAAAAAGATAATTGAAAACAAATGAATTAATCTTTAATGAATTTAATATTTATGTAGGCGAGATATATTTTAACTACCATATATAATAAAATAAAGCATTCCTTTAACACTATTATAATAAGTAAAAAGGTTTATAGTTTGAAAAATAAAAAATGATTAATTTTTTATTTTTTTTGAAAATATTAAATCATGGGTAAATATTACAATAAATATAATTTTATAATAATTTGGTCATTAATAAAAATATTTTTAGTAAATATGGCTATTGAATAAAAAGTATTTTTCACTAAAGAGGGAAATAAAGTAGGTTTTCCTAAAAAAAATTTATTTATTGAATAACTAAAGTAAATGACATTAATTTCAAACATGAGTTATTCATAAATAACTAAAGTATAATAAAAATTTAATGGATTTATCTAATAAGGAGCATATAATTTCTTCAATAGAAATTACATTATAAACAATCCTGATTAAAAATTGATTTCAAATAGAAATCCCTTACTATAGTTATCAAATCCCTTATTACAATAATGATACACTTCTGGTTAAATTATCATTAGAATATTAATAAGTATAAAAATATAATGTATATTCATTATATATATAGTATTCCATGAAATATATACGTAGAAAAATGAATGACATCAATAATGGAGATGATAAGACAAACATATGAAAGAGTACTTAATTTATTTTTTGATGGATATAAGAATATAAAGGTAAATTATAATTCAAACACAAGGACTCATCATAATATCATATATATATATATATATGTATATTATTTTATAATTTTTTATTTATTACAATCCATGTAATGTGGAGAAAACAATTATTGAAATTCCTTTGTGGAGGTGTTTTTCTACACGCATTAATGAGAAATGTTACCATTATACATCAGTTTGGAAGGTTGGAAGGTTGGTAATATATTATCATTACATAAGAATAATTAGTTCATAAATATAATATATAAACATTAAACCCATAATAATAATCTATAAAATATAGTTTTTAAAATTTAATTTTATAATTACAAGGAGATGATGTGTCGTACATAACCACTAGAAGACTTTCAATATAAAATTTTCAGGATGGAGGGTGTATAATTGTAGTATAATAGTATAATATGATTTAATTATATTTATTATACTGAATATACTATTCAATTATAAATACAATATATTTATAGGATATAAAAGATCAATTAAAAATAATGCGACTGGTTTAGTTGAGTACATATACATTGAAATAACTCTAGTAGATATGCTCTTAGGGAAATTTTGGATGGTATTTTAGGGAGAAAATAATAATTATAACTTTAATTGGATTGTTTATAAGATAAGTTTATTTGGATTTTTTGATATATAACTATCAATGTAGTGTAAATAAGAAAATATATGTCTATATGTTTAAAAGGGAGGGAGATGACAAAGATTAAATTCCACAAGAGATTTATGTATAATAAATTGATTCTAATAAAATGCTTACAAATAGAAGTTAATTATAAAAAGGGTATTTGTTCAAAATAATATCATCGAATTATAGTTATATTGGTCTGGATGTATTTTTATAACTTATCAATTATATTAACCCCTTCGTTACTCATTTTTGACATTAACTACAACAACAAAAAATCAATTAGTAATCGTTAATAACATTACCATGTAAGGATAAATGTCTAATAAATATACCATAGTTTATATTTTAAACAATATTTAATACCCATGTATGAACATTAAATTATGATGAATTATAAGTCATTTAATAAAATATTATTTATTATAAAATATTAACAAAGGTAAATTTGGAACTCATTATGTTATTTGACATTAAAGACACCAACAAAAATATAAAATTGAAATATAATATTATAAAAAATACATTATATGTCATACGTATCTAAAAATTCTTGGAACAATACATATAAATAAAATTATACTAGTTTAATATTTTTAAAATATTTATTATATTTTTCAATTAATTGAAAAAAAATATTTTATCGATATTCTGTATGCATTTAAAGAAATTATATAATTTCAATAATTTTATTAAAAATTATTTTCTTGAAAAAAATTCATAACAATAAATATAAAAAATCATTGTTGTTCAAAACATTTATTCTTCCCCTTGTAAACACAAAATATATATAAATATTTAATGCATCGAAATTTATTATTATTCATTAAATAAATTAATATAATGGTCAGACTCAATGAAAGATGGAACTAGGTGGGAAAATATTGGATAAATGGATATAAATAGATAATATATAGTAATTAAATTGGATACATTAAATATTTAGATAAATTTTAATGTATCATCCCACTGTTTTAACCCTACTTTACCCATTTTTCCCTTACTGACATGAAAAAAATTTATATGATATATATTCACATTGATAAAAAATAAAATGGTTAAATTTACTAAATATGATCCTATTGATTTAGAATTTTGAATATATTTTTTATGAACCAATTTCTATAATTGGTATAAAATCATTTTAAAAATAGTTCAGAAAATATGATGGAAACCATTTTTTAGAATAATGTTCTTAAAAAAATCATCAGATTAATTATTAATTCATGCATAGAAAAAAATTATTAAATTAATGATAAGAAATAGATATGAATATAAAATATATTTGTTTCAGTATATAAATTCAAAAAATGAGATTTATTTAATATGTATGTTAAAAAACACCTTACATGTAAAATAATAATTTTTTTCAAAAAAAACATTATTAATTTAAAACAGTTTTTATCAATAAATAATTTAAAACCATTTAATTCATTTTATAAATGTGAAAATAATAATTTATTATAATTTATTCAGTAATTTTTAAACCCATAACTCCAACTAATAGAATATAATCATAGTAATAAATAATTTTTTTAAATGGTATATCGTTGATCTCATACTCTTGGAGTTGTGTGTAAGGAAACCTATAAAAGAAATAAGTTTTTTAAAAAAATAACAAAAAATATCAAGGTGATACAATTCACTCCCCGAATATTAATTTCACCATAAAAATTACATCACATCAATATTATCGATTAGAAATATCTCAGTTTCATTTCTTCCATGGTTTCCTAAGCATCTTCTTTAAATTTCATATTCCTCCAAATTACATTAATTAGGTGAGTAGTATTATTTCATAGAACGTTATATCCAGGATCAAATATTTCTAACATTTATTCGTAATATTAAATATCATGTTCTAAGGTCATGACCTCTATGATCAGTACATATTATGAACCATGTATTTAATTCCTTAGGAGTGATACATGGAATGCATTGATAACTTCCTAGAGGATGGGTGAAATTTCAAAATGATAATTTATATCCCCTACTCAATCAACAATCATAATGGGTAGAATAATCCAAGAAAACCTAATTCATTTATTTAAAAATTTTATAACCTTCTTATGTTGGGATACTCATAGAAATATGTTTCTATATTATCAAACTCTATATCTCATTGATGAATATCAACACATCATTTTTATTGAATCTGAGCTACTCTTATACACTGCTGATTGGATCTAATGTTTTCTACTATATCCTTTGAAATGTCATGTCCTAATAGATTTCATTCTACAAATTCTTACCATAATATAATATCTCTTCACAAATGAAAATAATGGTCCTCAAAAGGTGGCAACTGAATGCTTGAGTGAATGACATTATTAGACTGAAAGCAAACTAGAGGAAGGAGTTGATCCCAATTCCATTTGAATTATTGATAAAATTTTCCACAAATCCTCCAAGGTTTTAATGGTTCTATGAAAATGACTATATATCAGATTATGATTATTACTGTTGAAACTATAATCTATATCCAGATAATATGGTATAATTCACCAAAACATCAAGGTAATCCTCATAAACGGATCGGAAACAATAGAATATGGAATTCCATTTGACCATACCCCTTCATTAATGTATATTCGAGGAAGCTAGTCATGAAAGATATTTGTTGTAATGTGAATTATGTGTTCTAATTTAACATGTATATTTTATCCAACAAAAATATCAAATTATCCTTTTTAGGGTTGGGGGATTTCGATGATAAAATCTAGGGTGATGTTTTTCCATTTCTAATATGATAATGGTAATAATTTTAATTTCACCTTAGAAGTTTTCCGCCTCTAATTAACATATTTACATACTTGGAATCAAGATACATATTCACTAATATCACATTTCATGTTTTCGGATAAGAATACACATTCATATAGTTATTCATCTACACACATTTAGGTAGAATATAGAATGATTATATTTGGGATTCATTCAATAGATCCATATTTAGGTATTATATTGATAGAAGACATACTCGAATCCTAAACATTATCATTACAAAGTAATCATGGTTCATATCAAGAACATTTCACACCTTTATTTGTAGAATCACATATTATTTATATGCTTCTTCAATCCTCACATTATGTTATGGTTTTTAATTGATTATAGAAATTTGTGATAATTCTAGTTAATTAGGATTTTTTGTTTCCTATTCTAAAAATACATATTTATTGGATACCTTTAAAAACTCATTATTGAAAAACTATCATAGTCTTTCTGAAACAAATCATTATCAACAATATTCATCACCCTAGAATGGTAATATTTGGAGAATTCATAATCTTTATTCAACTCCAAATATCTTCTATAGTTCATATAAGTCTCATATTTTATATAAATATATATTTAAATAATAGGATCCTTATAAATTTCATACTATTAACAATAATGATAATTTTATATATATTAAAGGAATTAATTACCAAATTTCACTCCAAATCACGATTTGGGTGATTTTCTCATGTATTTTCAATTACCATGAAGAAAAAGCTATCCCTATATCATTTGCTGTGAGGATGTGTCATAGTCACTTATTTGATTCAATTTTGTAAATCACAACCCCTTATCAACTTTGTTGTAGTGTGAGAATATGTGCACTGACCAACCTTTCATTTAGTTCCTTTAAATTATATTCCCATTCTTTCATCCATAAGAACATGATCCCCTTCCTTGTCCACTTAGAGGGTATATTATATATATGGTAGAACTCTATCATGATCCATATGTAATAACTATAAAACCAATGAGAAATATGGATCTCAATAACCATGTTTTTTTGGGCCATATCAAAATAACTTATTTCATTCATGGATTTACCTACATACCCCCAATATTAATTATATTTCCTAATAATGAAACAACGGGAAGACTGATTATACATTTGGAAAATATTTTATAAAAATTCACTATTCTCAAGGTTTGAATCACATTTCTAAAATGATCTTCATGATATTCGTTACATATTGAAAATATAAGAATACCATATACAAATACCACTATAAATATATAATGGTAATATCATAAGAATATATTTATTATATCTACAATAATAACAAGGGAATCGGTAAACTTTTTTAGAATCCTAGTAAATTCATAATTATCATACTTTTTATGGAAAAATCTCTTGGGTATATTGTCATTCTTAAACCGCAATGGATGATATCCATAATAATGATCAATTTTATAAAAGAATTTATTTCCTAGTAATTGACCATAAAAACATCAATAGGGTGTATATGATATTTATTCTTGATGGTTTAATATTATTTTCGTCGATAATCAATGAAGAGTCGCATTGATCAAAATTTATTCTTAGAAATAATAACTGGTATACCCCACAGTGATACACTAGTACAAATAAATACCTTATTAAGATTCCCTAAAATTGTTTTCCTTAATTCCTATAACTCAATTGGGGTCGTTCAATATGGATTAATTCAAAAATGATATGGAACCAGGAATGTGTTGTATATGAAATTCAACCTCATGGTTCAAGGGAAATCTAGGATTTTTGTTTTTAAACAGTTATTAGAAAACAACCAAAAAATAGGAACATATTCAAAATTTATTTTCTACCCAAAAATATTATATATATTTTCTTCATGGATAGGAATTATAACCCATTAGTTTTAAATAATATATATTCGAACATTATATTCATTCAGACATCAATAAATGGTAGTTAGTTCATTTTAAATATGAAATATTGCTTCCCATAAATATTAATTGATCTAGTATCCACATAAATAAATCCAATCGAGTCCCAAAATCGAATGAAATTCAAATAATGTGATAATGAAAATATTTTATGAAATCACATTCAAATAAAAATAATTAGAGGGAAATATAGGCTTGAGATGTGACTATAGTAGCATTTGGATTATTAATTTCTAACTCAACATCTAATCCTTGAGGTGTTATTTTGATACCCCTTTAAAATACATTAGATATAAATTTTCTGGAAAATCCACCAAAAAAGTCATTATTTACTATAGAGGTTCTTATATGTTTAACATTCACCATTTCATTCTAATATCTCACATTAATATTATTGATTAGATGAAATTCATCATTTTCATTGATCTTAATATGATGGTAGTGTTGATAATTATCACAAACCTTGTGAATTGAAATAATATAGAATAATTACAATACTCATTCGATTTTATCTATTTTAGTATTGAAATTACATTAGTAAGTGTCTATGTTTACTTCATTGTATTATCCATCCAATTCATCAACATTCCAAAATCACAAGCTAAATGAACTAAATTTACAAATATAAAAAACTACCAATTCCATTAGAGAAATTCAAATATATTTCTTCCCATATTTATGGAATTTAGATGAATTTAACTTTTATAGACCATTTGATATATATGATTTTTCTGGATACATGGTCCTACTTTTTGAATGAAACCATTAGAATGGAGGGAATCCTTGATTTCTATTTGTTCCTTGATTTCACATCAAATAGTTTTCATTGTTTATAATAAATTATCATATAGATAAATAACCTTGGATAACTGATTTTATTACATAAATTAATTGATCAATTTTAATTTTAGTGATAATTATAAATCCAAAATTATACCTTTCATGTCTTGTAAACTATTCATGTCATGTACCAATGGATTTTTATTCTTTTTTATTCATCTAAAGGAATTCATTCTTCATATTTTTATATATATTATAAGGGAAGTGAAAACAATAAAAATATCCCATTAAATTCATCCCATTCCTTTTATTATGATTATTCTTATTCCATCATGTTATTGATTAGTGACCACCATTGATTTTCTTCACCTTTTAAATGATAAACAGATTGGATTATATTTTCATGATTTGGGAATTAGAGAATTTTTTTTCTTTATATTTCTAATACATCCCTCATCCACTAGTGGATTATAAGACCTTATAAAACATTTTTGATGTTCCACTGTAATATAATAAATAATATGTTGTTCCCTTCATTGAACATTTATAAGGTTATAATGATTCAAGGCCTAAAAATGTTATGTGATCATTGAAATATTATTTGGTATTATAGATCCCAAAAAATTGGTTTCATATGAGAAAAATTATTACATTCTATAACAAATTCTATATTAACACACTTTATTTGGGTTCCACACATTTTATGAAACAAAAATTAATATTTTGAGAAACATTGATTATATTTGTAAAACACATAATCATTTAAAATTATTTGTACCATTTCTAAATAAGGACACATTATTTTTATCCTATGTTACCTTTGGTTTACCCTAGGTTATATATTATCAAATTATATTTAAATACATCTATATATTTCAAAATTAAAATGTGAATTTTTCCAACCATATCCCTCAGTAGTGTCAAACAAGGTACTCAGTAAGGGCACACTCACCATGCACCAGAATAATGGAAAATAAAAACTCAATTAACTATATGTGGGGATGTAACACCTAGATGAATCTATACTAAAACCACACCCAGAGGTAGGTTATAATTATGGATGTATTCATAGGGAAACAAAACAATGTGTTCCTTAAAATACATGATGATGTTTTCATATACATAGACTTATCCCTGGGTTCAACCCCAATGATTTATCATCATAATATAGAATTATTTACTAATATAATCCCTTGTTACCAAATATAATTAATTATTATTTTTATAGATAAATAATAGATATTTTTATATGAAAATTATATATATTTCAAAAATACATTCCTGATCAATGTAATGGTTGAATGTGTTTGAAGATTTGAAAAACAATCTTCTTATTTTTTGACATAACTACAATATCTCTCATAAATACAATCCCACATAGTACTCATCATATACATACACTAATAAAACTATTCTTTATTGGCTGGGAAATGAAACATAAATAATTGTGATCTTAGATGATCAATCAACATAAACATGAATGATATTAATCGACGATCATATGAAACCATAATATAAATATAAGGGGTTGAGATCATGGAGATAACTTACAAAGTTCATACCCAATCAATCATGGATCACAAAAATGATTCATTTCATCGAAAATTATATTTTTAGAATTTATGAACCATTATACTGATAAATAATCATATATTATTCATGAACTATAATTTAATGTCCTAGAATTAATAAACCATCATAAATATATAAATTGTTTCATATGTGAATGTAAAATCATGATACCATAAAAATAAATACAAATTATGAATCCACACATGTTTCCTATATCCAAATAGATTTGGAATAACCACTGGTTTCCCATATTTAATCAAACATGTTGACTTGATTATAAGAGTGGATATAGCTCATTTAATTCTTCCCTATATTATTTAATGAGATATAAAGTATTACTTAATGAATTATGGGGATATAAAATTTTTGGAAAACATATCACATAATAAAAATCATACAAACCAATCCACAAAATCATAAATAATTCATCATATCATCACCACATAAACCATGGAAAATATTTTTGTTTTTCTAAACATCTTATAATAATAATAAATCCTATAGAAGAATAATTATGACTATATTGTTGTATCACATCCCTATTAAAACTCAATTAAAATTAATGAATTATAATATCGATGAAAATACAATTAAATGATTCAAATGAATATTTCATTAGTAAAAAACATATTCATTTTGAAATATATAATATCGGAAATTTTTTATTTTTATGTAAAATTCAAAACATGTAAAGGAATATTCAGATAATTGAGTTTTCGTAATAGTGGGATATTTCATTCATGTCATATAAAAGAAAACAATTTATACATTTAATTCTTTTTTAAAAATAGAAAATATCCCTAATATAAAAACTAAAATAAAATTAAATTGGGAACAATTTTATTAAGATAAAATCATGGGTAAATTTTAAATTTAAAAAATTTGTGTATAATATTTAATACATTAATGAAAACAAGTTTCTAAAACATATATAAAGAATAAAAAGGGACTTTTTACCAAAGATATAAATAAATTGTGTGTTATATAAAAGTATTATTTCAATCTCTATAATACAATAAGAGAGTAAAATGAAAGAGAAACATGAATTATCAGAAAATAATATAGGATATGAAAAATATAATCGATTTATCAGATAATGATCATATAATTTTCATATCATAAATACAATTATAAACTACGCTGACAAAAAATTGGATTGAAACATAAATCCCCTACATAAATGTCAAAATGTAATACATTAATATTAAAAAATATAATGAAATTAACAAAGAATAATTATAAATTTATTATGAAACTATAATAATATCTCTCATACTTTTATCTCCACTAAACCTTATTAGGAGGTTAATATTTCAATAAAACTCAATTCCTTGCTTACTCTCAGGGATAACATTTGTAAACAAGTCTTCAAAACTAAATGGCTCTGTGATGGTGATCACGACACTAAATTTTACAATGCTCTCCAAAGGGTCAGAATGGTCTGTCGGCCGCTCTCCTTCCTAAAAGACAATGAAACCCTTCTTGACTATGAGGCCTCAATTACAAATTATGTGGTTTCATACTTTGAGAATATATTTAATGGGGATTTTATTAATAAGGACCTCCTTCCCAGGGTCATCCCTTCTCTAGTCCAGGAGGAAGACAATGATTTTCTCCTGGGCATCCCTCTTGATCATGAGATCAAAGACACTATTTTTAGCCTCAACCTTGACAGTGCTGTAGGACCGGACGGTTTCAACAATGGTTTCTTTCAGCTTTATTGGGATGTTATTCATATAGATGTTTGCAAAGTTATATGGATCTTCTTCTCTAATGGTTTCCTTTGCCATGGTATTAATCCTCAATTACTTACCTTAATACCTAAGGTGCACAATGCCTCAGAAATTCACATGTTTTGACCTATTGCTCTCATCAACTCTATTTACAAAATTATCAAAAATATCTTAGCCAATAGGCTCTCCGACTTGTGTAAAAAAATTGTTTCTTGGAATCAATTTGGCTTTATCAAGGGTCAGTCCATTCAGGACTGCATATTCCTTGCTTCGGAATCCACCAATGTCGTCAATAAAAACTCCAAAGGAGGTAACATTGCTATTAAACATGACATTGAGAAAGCTTTTGAAACTATTGATTGTGGTTTCATTTTCAAGGTCCTTCGAGCATTTGGATTCAATGACATATTTATTAGCAGGTTCAATTATTTATTCAACTCAGCTTTTATCTCTATCCTCATTAACGGATCTCTTAAGGGTTTCTTTAAATATTCAAAAGGGGTTCGACAAGGTGATCAAATCTCTGCCATTGTTTTTTCCATTGCGGAGGATTACCTTAGTCATCTCCTCACCTCTTTGGTTCATTCAAACAGGCTTAAGCCCATATAGGTCGTCGGAAACCTCAATGTCCTGACCTATCTCCTTTGTGCGGACAACATTATCCTCTTCCTTAATGGTGACAAACACAACATCAATAATCTCAAAGCTTCCCTATCTCATTATGAGATCTCAGGTCAATACATCAATTGGAGAAAATCTTTTATTTTCTTTGGTAAATCTTTCCCTACCTCTAGAAAATTCATATCATTGAGAATCTTGGGATTAAATAAGATTCTTTTCCTTTTACATATCTGGGTGTACCTATCATTTGGGTTCGGCCTCGATCCTCTTATTTTAACGAGCTTGTTGATGAAATTATTAACTAGCTTTTGACTTGGAAAGGAAAATACTTTTCTATGGCTGGTAGAATTTTCCTGGTTAAGGATTCTATTGTCTCTAAAATGGTTTATTCGCTGATGATTTATAGATGGCCTATTAGTCTCTTTAAAAAAGTTAATACCTATATTATGAACTATGTCTGGACAGGGAGCATTTTGGATAGGAAGCTTGTCACTGTCCCCTTGTCCACCTGCTATAAACCTATCGATAAGGGAGGGCTTGGAATAAAAAATATCAAGTTCTTTAACGAATCCCTCCAAGCCAGACTCACTTAGAACTTAATTAACAGTAAATCTGACTCCATTTCCTTCCTCTAAAATCACATCCTGTATAAGCTCAAATCCTGCATCTTGAGTTATGTTAGATCTTCCCTCTATCCATCCATTAGAAATTCCTTTATCAATATTATGCACAATTCTAGATGGATGGTTACTTCTGACTCAACATTGAAATTCTGGATTGACAAGTAGGTTGGCGTTCCTCTCAATTCGATGAATTCTTCAAACGCTGCTCCTGATTCTATCAACTCCACCATAAAAGAAGTTTTTCATTCCCACCTCTTAGAGCTCCCTGATCATATCAAGCATGTAGTTGAGGGATACACCGTCTCAAATGATGAGGACAGTATTATCTGGGAGCCAGCTCACAATTGGATCCTGGACTCCAAAGCCTATTACAAGCATTGTTTCTCCTCCTCAGAATCCATCTTTTATTGGTTGAAACCATTTGATAAACCCTGGACTAAACCTTCTAGGCTTAACCTGGTCTGGCGAATTGTGCACAAGCGACTCCCCACAGAGGTTTCCTTCAATAATTTGGTGTTAAACTCATCTCTAGATGTCCCCTTTTTCATTAGAATAGAGAAGACATCAATTATTTATTTTTGTCTTGAACCACGACATCTGCTCTTTGGAATTTTGTTACTGACATGTTTGATTGCATGTGGTTAAATGCTAACTCTATTTTCCCTTTACTCAAAAACTGTGTGGAGATGGAGCTCTCGCTGCAGATTAAAAACACCCTACTTTCAACTATTTCAGAGCTCCTCCACATTATCTGGTATGATAGGAATGATATTATCCACAATGGTGTCTCACTTAATCTTAGTGCAGGTCGATCGAGAATTCTGATTGCTCTCAGGGACACATCTACTCTTCAGAAATCCACATGTGCTAACTCGGTTGGTGACTTTGGCATTATTCATCGCCTCATTATTAAAGGAATATACAATCAACCGAAGCTCCACTTTGAAGTGTTTTGGTAGGCTCCGATCCCTGGATGGATATAGAATAATGTAGATGGTGCCTTCAAAGGAAACCCTTGTCCTGCAGGCTGTGGAGCCTTCTTTAGAGATTTTCTTGGTTTGTTTATTGGCTGCTTTTTTAGTGGATGTGGTTCTATCTCTGCCCTGGAAGCAGAAATGTTGGCAGTAATTCATGCAGTCAACTTTGTCAAGTCCAAAGGTTGGGACAACATCTGGATTGAAAGTGACTCCACAGTCATTATCCAAGCCATTTGGAATCGTGTGGTTCACCTTGCTTGGTCTCTTACCACTCGATGGAAGAATTGCCTAAGATTACTCCAAGAGATCAGGTACATTTCCACCCATAACTACAGAGATGCTAACATGGTGGCTGATGGGCTTGCTAACAAAGGAATCAACCAAGCCATTACGTGGAGTGATACATTGCTAGTTGAGCTCCTTCCGTTTTATGAAAAGTATTGTAATAAAATTTCCACCTTTAGACTCTTGTAATCTTCATTTCCTTTATTCATAATAATTTGTGTCTTGGTCTTTGACCAAGACATTGACTTTTGAAAAAAAAAATTATAAAACAATTTATATTCATCCATAAAATTCAGCTATATAAAAATTAATTACACCATCAATTGATATAGTATATCGTATACATTCCTAAACATTGATTCCATTTTTTAACTGATGGAACAAGATAATTGAATATAAAAATTCAGAATTATATAATAAGTATTATAAAAAGTATATATATATATAATATTTATTAATTTTATTCTTATCAAAATCATTGTAAATTAGAGAATAAATATTAAATGGCATCGCTTCTTGAAGGTGGTATTCCACACATATGCTTGAGCAACGTTATCAATTTATAACAGTTTGAAAGGTATTAAAGAAGATATGATATTATCATTAAAAAATAATAATTATGACATTAAAATCATATTTAATCTTTAAACATATAATAATAATCATACAGAAAATATAGTGATGAAAACTTAATTGTATCACTTTGTGAATACGATAAGTGATTCTTATTCAACAGTGATACATCCCCATACCACATGATGGTAATGTTAGTGGTTTGAAAATCATAATAACATTTCATTATATTTAAGATACTTAAATTAATTTTTAATAATTAATGCATCCAATTTATATTTGGTAAAAGAAAAATTAAATATAATGTGATCTGTTAAGGTGATTACCTTTTCATTGAATGAACTCTTATATATATCCTCCCAAGGACCATATGGTTCATATTTTTCAGAGAAAGAAACCTCTATAAATTGGATAGATATGATTATAATATAATATTCTATAGGTTATTTCATAAAAAATACTCAATGTATTGTAGATTAGATAAATCTGGGGTGTCCAATAATTAAGGATAGAGATGACACAATTAGAATTCCATAATATATTAAATTGTAGTAATTTCATCCTCAAGAGAAATTCTTCAAATTTTTTATTAATTTGAAAAAAATAGTTTGGAGGTATTAGTGACACCATCCACTGAATTTAGATTGATTTTGGTTTAATTTTAATCCTTATCATTTTGATTAACCCCGTCATTATAAAATTTTTATCATAACCACTTTAATAACAATTTCTGTATTAAATTTTTAATCATGTTACTATAAATGAAAATATGATTAATAAGTTGAAAATGGAATATATTTTCATCTATATTATATTTACATGGATTCATTTAATATTTTAACTAATTTTAAATCAATTATTAATATATTACTTATTATAATGTATTACTAATGTTCATTTTAGAACTATTCAAATATTTTGACATTAAAGACCCCATAGAAAATATTTAAATTGAATTTAATATTTTTAAGCATACCTAATACTTAATATATATCATAAAAAATTTAACATAATAAATCCCTCATATCATATTTCTTTTAATATTTCTAAAATATTTTTTTATTATATTTCTATTAAATTAATAAATATTTTGTTGGTGTTAAATAATAATTTTAAGTTAAATATTTAATTACTAAAAATGTGATATAAATTAAAATCATTAAAATAATTTCATTATTCTCATAATAAAACATAATATTATTTCGAAACATGAAATTTTCTATATGTTAAAACATTAGATATATTCAGAAGTTATAGATGAATATTTCTTTCAAGTCAAAAATTCATTCATGAAGAACATATATGTTTATTGCAGTTGAAGGATAGATTCAAAAAAAAATTATTTCATGAATTATCATCAACATATCCCATAAATATTTTTCTGAATAGTTGTCTTCTTAGATATACTACACATAAAACCTTCCTCATATAAGGGGAAAAGGATACTTATGAATGTGTGATATTATCATTTCAAAAAGCATAAACAAGGGTTATATCATTTATAACTGAGGCATAAAATGAGAATAGGGGTATAAGGACATGAGAATATCATTTGAAAAAAATTCAATATATAAATAGATCATAATCCTAATTCATACAATAAATCATGATAGTTAATAAGAAATTAATCCTAATGAATATCAATGAACATGGGCTATGAGATAATAGCATAAACATTGGAATGTGGTAAAAAAATATTATTATAAAATATTGAACATGTATAAATTGAAATGGGTTCAGTTATTATATCATTAAAATGATTTGAGTCACTCTCAGAAACCTATGGACTTAAAAACCAGGTATAGACATAATATTATGGGGATGAATGACTAGTCCTTGCATAATAATTTGGATATGAAAACCAATGACACACATAATTCTATGCACATTAAAACTAGTTCGATGCATAGAATTTAGATATGTAATTAGGTCCATACATAATATATTTACCACATGAGTTATCCATCTTTACCTAGTGAAATGGAGTGATGTAAAATTCTTGGCCCATCCATCACAAAATTAAAGTCAAATAGATGTGTACAAAAATATTATAAAAAATTATTCATGTTATAAACTGTGAAAAGTATATTTGTTTAGTATACACTCAATCGTTTCATAACTTGTGGGAAATAATTGGGTTTCATAACCATTTCAACTTTTTATTATATCATAACCAATGTAAGAGGGATATGTTTCATAATAATTTACTCATCATAATGATAACCCATCAAAATAATGAAAAAGTATGGTATTATTAGATAATAAACCCATTAAAAAATATATAACATTAAAGGATTTCTTCGTAGATGAAGAATTCCATTAAAAGATAATGTGGAATATATAATGATGAAAATAATCTTTTCAAATTGAAATATTTTTTTTAAAATATGAGAATATTTAGAATATTATGGAAAGAAATTTCTTTAAAAATAAACATGGATAAATGGAAGGGATGATTCAAAAAATTGGTTGGTCATGATGGAGGATAGTTCCACTTATTCCATGTATGTTAGAACACATAATCCTTTCACCTTTTTTTGTAAAAATATAAAATTACATCATTTGAAAAAAGAAAAGAGGATTAATTTAAATTTTCATAAAGGTTAAAAACATTTTAATACAAAATTATATTACAATAGAATAATATTAATAACATTTTGAATTTTTTTAAAATCATTTACATGTATGAAAAATGAATTTCCACCGAAGTGGAAAATTAAATCAATTTTTTCAAAAAAACATAATTTGGTATCATGATTAAAAAAAATTGAGGAAAAAAGTTAGGAATAATTTAATAACAATAAATAAATATAGTATATAAAAATTCTTGTTTTTCATGATAGATATAGCCTCAAAATTCCTCACTATAATCTTCTTCAAAAACAATATTGATATGTATTAAGACTCTAATATAAAACCCTCACCAAATTGGTAACATTTGAGTCGTAGGCCCCATTAAATATAGAAACATATATAGAAATTTATTAAAAAATTATTAATAATAATAAAAGTCATGAATGGGTAGTATAAATACTACATAAATGAAATAAGTGGTGAATATGACTTGTATCATCTAGAAATATAAGCGAGAATAAAATACCTCTATTCAAGTATCTAAAAACATCATAAAAATTATAACCATATTTGTAATAAATATTGTTTTATCAGAAATATATTCCATAACCATAATCACAAATATAATACCATATATTATTTACAATTAACCATTAATTATGTATTAATTAAAAATTCATTCTCAAAATAACTGTTTCGGAGAATAACTGCTTTGTATTCCAAGTATGACTTCGGGTTGTAGATTGTTCCATTTACATTGATTGTGGATCCATAATTACAATAACCTTAAATAATATATAAATTTAATTTATAAGTACTATTAAAAATTTATGGTTAACAAAAAATATTATAGATAGATAAATAAATTACACCATTTATGAAGACGGCAGGTCATACATTAGTATGAATACAATTTACATATATAAATGAATAGAATAGATGAAAGGTAAATAATAATAACTTTTCAATTACTAATGTTATTAAAATATTTATATATATAAATTTGTTAAATATATCCGTACTACCATCCATTTTTAAATAAAATGTTAAAATGTATCATATCACATTATGGAGGTGGTAGTCAACTTGTACGAACAAACAACATTAACAATTTTAGAATGATTAGAATGTAAGAAGGTATATTATATAGTAAAATTATAGAAGTTTAATTATTTCATAAACATAATATAAATACTTTAATTACATTAATATATCCATCTATGAGTGCTGGTGATTGAAAACAAATTTCATCTATATGCGAGACAATTGTCAATTATAAACATAATCCATAGATTCTAATCCCATTTAATGGAAGAGGCTATGTATATATGATATTATATTAACATAAAATAATATCATTATACATTATATTTTTATTTTATTATTTTAGCACAGTTTAATATGGGTTGTTGTACATTTAGTAATAGAGAAAATGAAAACACAAGGCTAATTATTACACATCAACATCAAAAAACCACTTTTAGTTTATAAAAAAAGTATAACATTGATGGTTTAATAAAAAAAATATGTAACATATGTCACGGGGAGGTAAATAAGGAAGGGTTTTGCTCAGTGAGTTTCTCAACCAAAAAGTTCTTTATCTTTTTTTAGGATAGGATACGAGGTTCCCTATTTTATGCAGGTGAGAGGACCCACGTGGAAACAACATGGATATTAACTAATAGAATGAAAATGATAATTTCAATACAATGAAAAATAATTCCATGTGACTATATATTATATTTTTATAAATTATAAGGTCTAATTCATTCCTAGAAATTGTAATTAGAATGTTTTTATTGGAAAACATACCCTTATCATTTCTTTTAATCGCCTGATATACCCATTATAACATTAACTGTGATAATATATTTTTAATGTTATTAATTTTAATTATCAAATAAAATTATTTTGAAGACATTAAATCATATTATTTAAACTTATTTAAATCATTTTAAATAATTATATTTACTAAATTGAACAAACATAATTTAAAATTAAACACACATACACAATGAAAAAAATCCTTTACAAAAACAAAATTTCCATAAATATAAAAAATTTACAACAAAATGCCACATAAAATTGAATAAAATGACCTAAATTATATTAATAATTATATAATTGGACTAATTTTTCTTTAATCAATTTAAAAAATATATCTATTTAAATTATTTAAACAAAATTATTGTTTTCAAAATAAATCATTGTTTTCCACTATTCATCCAAAAATTTAATCTCTCAAAAAATTATGAAATGTATTATTTATAATAATTCATGAATTTTTATTTCAAATATTATGATAATTTTTTCTAATAAACTTATTAAAATTAAAAAAACTTATTTTTTAAAGAAAAAGGGTAAAACCCAAAAAATGACTTTTTAGGAACAATATTTTTTTTAATTGAGTTTATTCTTATCAAAATACAAGAAATAAACTTAAATGAATGATAAAATTATTTATTTAATATATATAATATATAATTTCATTATAATCATTCTACATTACTGAATAATTTAATTTTATTTATATTAGGAATCATTACAAACAAAAAAATAGTTTTTTAGGGAATCATTCATTTTAATTATAATTATTTTTAAATATCATTTCCACCAATTAATTACTATTAAATGTATGTTATTATAATTTCAAAAATTTATTTTTTTGTTATTCATCATATTATATCACATCCACCACCTTCAAATGTTTCCCCACCTGAGTAGCCAATAGAGAAAGAGAGATAATGACCCTTGAGTCCCACCTCCAGTAGGCCCTGGAGCGGCGACCAATACTAAGGGTACAAAAATATCATGGTAATGGTAGGCATTACCATTTTTATAGTAATTATTATCAAGATATTAGATTTATGGACCTCAAAAAAGACTCCAAGACACTATATGTATAAAGTAAAACAAATACCCATCGTTCATGCATGTTTATAAAAATGTAAATGATAAAAAAGAAATAGCCTATAAAGTAAGTACAAATGGAAAAATAAGAAGAAAACACATTAGGTTTGCCCAATGTATGAGATATTAGTGCCCAATATGGATCATGTAGTCCCCTTGGAAATCTAAAATTAGTTTTATACATAGGTTGTGAATACATGTATACACAATATGGAAAAAACCGAAGTGTCTTGTGTAGAAGTGGGAAAGCATTGTAATGCCCTATGAGAAAACAACCAAAAGAAACAACACCTAACAAGGTACACTAACTACAAATATTATAAACAAAGTAACACTCACAAAATAACTAATATAATGTAATGTAGTATAGGTCACATCGATGATAGGGTACCCCGTACCACTTTCCCATAGATTAGTCACTCCCACACCTTAATGGTAAACTTCTTGGTGCTCCCACCTCCTCTAATAGTACCACATCCCAATCCACCCACACACACCTGGGCCATATAAAAAATCACACCCTGCCCACATACACTGAGGCCACATGCATATGAAATCCTGCCTGAAGACAAATTCAGATGCACAACAAATCTTATCCGGAAGACACATGGTAAACAACAACTCCTCCCATCCCTAAGGTACCTGGGAAACCAAAAATCATCAAATATTGAAGACTTATGGGAATCCAAAACATACCTGAAGACACCTAGGCCCAAAAAACCACCACATGTCTGAAGGATCAGAGGCTGACACTACTTGGAAAAGGTATCAATAATGAGTGGGTGGCCAACTATCAATTATTCCATCAAGAAGTTTGGGAAATACACCCCATATCCCCATAACAATGGTGGTGTTCAACACATGGTGATCAACTAAGGTGGGTGCATATGGAAATCACAAGGAATTATGTGTATATATATTGGTATCAAATACTCATCTCCATCAAAGGGTTTCTCCAAAAAAACACCATGCCACAAAATTGTCTTTACTACTACAACTAAAATGTAAAACAACACACAATATATTTTATAATGATATATTCATGATGAAATAATGAAGGTTCATATTTATTCCATTCTTACTCCCATTTGTGTTGTCATATATTTATACATTCATTTTATTTTCCCAAACTACCCAAACATTTCATTATCTATTATGAAATTTTTTATCTATCCCTTTACCGACTAGGAAAATAACACCCACAACCAAACCAATAGTTCTCATAAGGAAATGAGTCACCAATAAAACTATGTAACAAAACAGACATTCGAAAAACCTACTTCACATTTTCACTTCATTTAACACCCATAAAAGCCACTTACATCATCATTCTTCAATGTCATTCCTCTTAATCGATCCTTTTAACAAGAAAACCCCAATCACACATCCAAACCCCACAAAACATATAATCACATACAAACATGACATTCCTGCTACATAACATTACGACACCCATATTACCAACAATATAAACATAGAATAACTCAAACCTACATCCCCACTATTCATCCAGTAACCATCCATTCCATAATTAATAAATCTCTCAACCAGATATTCCATTACAACATCTGTACTATCCATACTTACAATAAAGCTATCATCCCTAGCTATACACAACCTCCCATGCCACAACAAATAACACAACAACACACAACAGACATCCACAACAAACTAGGTACGATGTATTCATATTTACCAAAATCTAATTCATTAATTACACATTGATAATTTATGGGATATCACAGAAGTTATAAAATCTAAGGGAACCATTTATTTAACTGAATGTACATATATAATCAAATTCATGAGTATAATGTCATTAAATATATGTAATTTAATTCAACATATGATCAACATCAATTATTCCCAAGACGTCAGAGTTTCGCCAATTAATTCCACTAATGACCATGTTTTTTGGTAGGCATATAGCACATACGAACAACAATATCAATAGTTCCAAAAGCAGAACATATTTCAAAATTTTCCCAACCCCACATATTGATTCTTAAGCACAATAATATATATTTATTTTGATGGTATTCCTATATATTTTCATAGTAGTCATTATTACACCCACCCCACTTGAGAGACAATTAAAGAGTGAGGTGAAGGGATCCCAACCTCAAGAAATAGATGAACAAAAACTCCTCCACGGGGATAACAGGGGTGTCCAAGGCACCAGGGTAACATGCTCCAAGGTTGAAACATAGACTGATGGTCCCATGCAGAATAATTGGGGAAAATGTATATAGGAAAAATTGGGGAAAATGTATATAGGAAAGATTGTTGGAAGTGACCCACCATTAGATGAGTCACCAATGTGATCTACCAATGGCAAGTCACTGACGACTGAGTCCCCAATGTGAGCTACCATCCGCGACCCACTGTTTTGACATACCGTTAAAAGTCACTGACGTGAGTCACCAATATGAATCACTGATGTCACTTACCGATGCATCCTACCGATACCACCTACAGACATCACATTCTGACTCCACCTACCAATGGCATCCATCTATTCCTCCTTGAAATGCCAAAGTATAATTTCACCTATCATTGGAAAACTCTTGAAATGAGTCACCATTCCCTCCGAAAACACCCCAAACGAGATATTTTCGCAATGTAATGGACAGGGGGGTCTAGGGCATTAAATCCAATAACTCTTAGACTATTATTTTCTATTATAATTCAAAACCAAACCAGAATATAGAGGGGTCAAAATAACATCCTCTTGGGATACCTCTCAAGGATCCTCCTACACTTGAAACTCTGTTACGACATCAATGTTAAATGATAGAACACAATATGTTGTTAGAAAGATATGTTGAGACATGAAAATCATATAACACCTCCTCAAACATATACTAACTCAAAAATACCAAAGAAACTCTAATAAAGATCAATAACTATTCTACCTCAAACACATGAATCTAGGATTTCCTTATTCCATGTCAAGATATTATCATCTCTGTGTAGATAAAACTCCACAACATGGGTTTAATCACATCATAGTTAATGCATAGAAATTAGTAATCCGGTAATCCACTTATAAAATATTAAGAGTTTATTAGAAATTATAGAATGAGGAAAAAAATCATCTCATAGAAATCATGGTTTAAGAAGCACATTACACGATGAAACGATTCATAGTATAACTCAGAACAACTCTACCTACTGGGGATGCATTTAAGTCTCCCTTTCACAAGTACTCTAATCTAGGCCACCATTCCTCCACAACACAAGAACGAAGAGAATGGTCTACCCATGAAGATCCTTATCTCGATGATCCTAGATCACTATCAATTGATCCACGTACATCATCTCATATTTGATATCCAACAGAACCCAGTTATTGACATGAGAGTCATTGTGGCTATAACAAAATGACCTCAGATCACTAGAATCTAGTACATTGTTACAGTTTATTGGAATTATTATGAGGAAAAAAATCCCAAAGGACCATACAGTTTATAATTCATGGCAATCCATATTACATATAGGATACACACAATACATTGGGAAAACAAAATAAAACTTGATATATAATAATTGAAAAGAACATAAAAATTGAAAGCCTAATCAATGGTCTCCTCTTCATAACAAGGGGAGATAATGAACTACTTATATATATATTTTGATTAAAAATCTCATGGATAAATAATAACTTAAATTAAATGAGGGAATTTATTTATTTAAGGACATCATTTCTCAGGCACATGAAAACCTATTAATGTCAAGGCCTATCGTAAGATGGTTTAATATTATGGGTAGAAACCCATTTGGCCAACCTATTTGTCTCATGAGAACCTATCGATTCAATGAGGAGCTATATAATTTCCAGTCTCCACTTATCATTTCCAGTTCAATGTATTTCTCATATTTAATAACCAAAATAAATAATATGACTTATCAAATTACAATATTGAATGAGTAATAATGATCTATCAATAATTCTGAAGAATGAAATATTAAAATATCATGAAAATAATTATATTCTTGATATTAAATCTAAAAGGTAAAATATACCCCATATAAAAGGAACTAGGTGCATAACATTATAATATGCCTCAATTATATGAAATTTAGATGAAATCTCAAACCTTAAGTCTGATACTCTTTGTAGTTTTCCAAAACTATTGTAAGATGGTATTATTAAATTATATTAGAATCTTAATATTATTGATGATATAATATATGATTTTTTATGACTGTATATTACCTATTTATTAACAATTCCATGTTAATGAAACATTTTGGGTAATAATGGCTTCATTCATCCTTCGTGTTTTGACTTTTTTTTCTTGAACAATTTACATAGATCATGATTTAAATACATTAAAAATGTAAAAAATCTTATATATTCATAATATAAATATATATAATAGACAAATATATTACATGAAATACATTGTTCATGAATACAGTAGGTTTTACGTATGCATGAACGATGTTTCTATTTTTATATCGCATTGAATAGAAGAAATTGAATAACATATATGTACACACACACATATACATTATTCCAATAGAATTATTATGTCATATATTTTATTATTATTTATAATATATATTATTATAATCATTGTGGTATGGTGAACATGGAAGGTGAGTCTCATCACCTCATCGAAATGGTAAGATGTATGTACGCACGAGTGACGTTATGATTTCATTAATTGTTTAATTGTTTGGATTTTTTTGAATATGAATTATAATGAAATAATATCATTTTTATTTAATATTTAATTCATTTTTATTCATCATTATACCCATCTATATGATTTATATAATAAAAATAGTTTACAACACAACGTGGAGAGGGTAAGCTATACGTACGCACGCATGTGGATATTGTTTTTCAAAGGACCGGTAAAAGAAAAATACAATTTTCCAGTAATTATAAAAAAATATTAGAATATTGTATATATTGGATTTATTATTTTATTAAGGTAACATATTAATAATATGATGTAGAAGAAGAAATGAACTTTTGAAATAATGGATAAATGATTACCTCTTCTTCGAGTGTATCCTTTTATTTGCACAAAAGGACTCTTTAAGATGGTATTCTGCATTGTGGGTGTCCTCTAAGATGAATTTATGGATGATGGGAGGATACTTGGGTAGGGTTTGGAAGATCCAATGGTATTTGAAGGTGTGAGTAAGCTGGTTGCGGTGGCAACCTTTTATAAGAGGGAGGAGGGCCACCTTAGGAAGGTATTGAAATATTAATTTATAATAAATTTATTTTCGGTATAAAATTATCCCAATCTCATATATTTCAAATTTATGATGTTTTTTGGTCGATAAACCCCCAAAAAAATGGTTTTATACTTGATTAGGTCACACAATAACCTATTCTTTTGGCATTTTTCCTTTGTTAAAAACATTAACTCATACCACGTGTTCTCGTATTTTCATAATATATTGTATATATATTTACTATAAGATGCCAAACTAAACATAAGTGGATAATTAATGAAATTTGTATCATTATAAAATTCATTTGGGTGAATATTAAATTTTTAGAACCTTTATATCATTTAATAAAATAGTATTTCTGTTAAAAACTCAACTATGTAAATTTTGAAACTATTTTGGAATTCAAATCAATTAAAGTCATAATAACTTTATTACATCAAATAAAATGCATAAAATAATATAATAAGTCAATATCATCCATAAAATTAGTTTATGACATAAAAATAATAAAATTACATTTATTTAAACATTTATAATATAATTTATTTGAATCCATTATTAATAAAACAATCACTTCAACATCATTATGTCATAATAAAAATTATTTATTTCATGTATAAAAATTTTATATAAAATATCATAATGTAGGAAATATATTTATATTTAAAATTGATATTTATATTTGTATATATGAATGATAAAACCCCATATAAAATATTTTTTAGTATAGGAAACATGTTTATGTTATATTTTTCTATCCATTAAATTAATTTTTATAAAATTTAACTTTCACACCCAAGTGGCACCATGGGGTCATAAAATTTTTACAAGGATTCCCATGGTCATAAATATATCATCCAATAGGATTATGACATGTTTTATGGTAGTTTAATATTATATAATATTATTTTATTACCTTATTAAATAGATTTACCTTTTTTACCATGGTAAATAAAAATAATTAGTTAAAATACTTTTCATAATGTCCAATAATAAAAGATGTATATTTTAAAAATTTAGTATTTCTGATTCCAAATATTGAATCAATTTTTCCAAATTAAAAAATATATGTTTCAATAATTAATTTAAAATAATTTCTAGTTGTCAAAACAAAAAACCAGGTTTTTATGAAGTAATATCTATCAAAAGATTGACATGTGTTTATGAACAATTTATATGTGAAATGACATCCAATTTACATTATTGGATTACATGATAAAATATTAAACCAATTAAAAAATAAAAACAATTAAAAGGACAATATAATAATACAATTAAATTAGATAAAAAGGTAGTTTTGAATTAAATTGCAGTATTTTTCATTGTTCATCAAAATTTTAATCTTTTTAGAAAATTACCAAATTTTCACCCTAAGATAGATTTGATATTAAAAATTCAAAAATGAAGTCTATTTCTAAATATAATGCATATAAAATTTTAAAATTTGGTTAGTATTATTCATATCTATCTTTTAAATGGATCCTTTGGTAGGTTGCGGTGTGCTTGAACTCGGGGTTGCATAAAATATAAGGCAATGAATTATTTAAAAAGAAGCATTCCTTGGAAGAGTCGGGTGTTAAATTATTCACCCTTTAAAATAATTTTTTCCTCAAAATTTCAATTATATCAAGACATAAAAAGATTTTGGTGGTTCTTCATCATATGTTCCTCAGGTTCCCACACCATCTCTTCCATTTTATATCTCTCCAAAGAACTTTTTCTATACGAGTTTTTTGATTTCTTAACCTATGGTCTCTAGTATCAAGAATCTTGATAATATTATAAAAATAGGACAAATAGGATTCATGTTCTATTTCTTCATAGGATAGTACGTGCATTGGTTTTGGTGTGTACTTCCTTAACAGTGATATGTGGAACACATCTTGATCATTTGAGATACATGGAGACATTTTCAAAAGTTAGGATACAACTCATATTCATTCTAGAATTTTAAATGTTCCAATTTACTTGGGAGTTAATTTACCCTTCTTACTAAATCGTATAACACCCTTCCATAGAGATACTTTAAAGAAAACATGATCTCCTACTTGAAATTCCTAATCCTTCTTTTGGTTATCGACATAGCTCATTTTCCTACTTTGAGCTATTTTGATATGGGTTTGGATAATATCCACCTTATCCATTTTTTTAACATGTTTTGGACCTACAAGTTTAGTTTCACCATCATCATCCCAAAAATTTGGTGTACATCATCTCTTTCCATATAACGATTTATATGGTTCCATCTGAATACATTAATGGAAGCTATTGTTATAAGAAAATTCTACTGTAGTTAAATAGTAATACAAAATACCTTGAAAGTCATGTAAGAATTATTTAAACATGTCTTTTTTTGTTTTAATAGTCTATTATGATTTTACATCAGATTGAGGTTGGTATGCAGTGCTCAAATAAATTTTAGTATATATAGCCTTATGTGGACTTTTCCAGAATTTTGATATAAAATGAAGATCATGATCAGATACAATCAATAGGGGTACATCATGAAGTCTTAAAACATCATTAATATATAGAATTGAAAAATTTTCAAGTGTTAAATCTTCTCTTATAGCAATAAAATGTGATGACTGGTTAATATGATCAACAATTACCAATATCGCATCAGTCCTTCTAGGAGTTTATGGTAGTTCCATGAAAAACTCCATCATAATATCATCCCATTTCCACATAGGTATAAGAATTTGTTTCATGAATCCTCAAGGATGTTTTATTCCAGCCTTCATAGGTTGACAAACCAAACATTTTGTCACATAATTAGCAATCCCCCTCTTCATTTTGTGCCATAAAAAATGTTCCTTCAAGTCCCTATACATCTTAGTTCCACCGGGTTGTATAGTGAAATTGGAGCATTGAAAATCATCCAATAATTACATTTTTAGCTCAATTATGGAAGGGACCAAACGCATCATTCCAAATTTCAAAATGCCATATTTAAACACAAAATCAATCAATCTCACATCATTCACAACATTAATTTCCATTAAAAACTCCTCGTCACCCTTCTGAGAACTTTATATCCTTTCTAGTAAAGATAGTTTGGAAATTATTTGAAAAATGTAGTGAGGATATAACCTCAATGATAATTTCCATATCCATATTTACTAGATCCATGAAAATAGGACTCCTTTTAATTATCATCTTGTTTAAAACTCCATGTTGTATTTTATCAAGAAAATCACCACCTTAGTTAAGATCCATGGTGGTGATGAATTTGAACCATCAAGGAAAATGGTGCCTCACTCGCCTGGCCACTATGAGATCCTGAATTTCTCCAAGGGTGTTGGGTTTCCCCGGTGGTGATTCCTCTACGCCTCTCCTCTCCAGTTATTTCTTCTCTCACTCTCACTCTGGGCTGCCCTATATCTATGTTTTCTTTCCCTCTCTCTTGACTATCCCAAATATATGATGGTGATCTGGTTTTCTCTATATCCACCTATTTGGGCTTTGATCTTGAGTTCCATAGTTCTTCTACAGGTTAGATTTGGAACAAAGGATTTGTCGTGGTTTTGGGGTAGAATTTTGGTGGGCAACAGATCTCCAAGAGTCACCAGAGTAGGCCCATCTTCCCAGGGTTTTTATACCTTTATCCTTTCATATTTCATCCCACATTACATTTTCTTGTTCTATTTTTTTCAATTATGGATCTTCTTCTGGTTTCCTTTAGTTCATTTTTATCCAATAGTGTTTCATTCCCAAGTCCCCTTTTGGGTTTTCTTCCTTCTTTTTCCCAAATCCTCTTTCTCGTTTCTGATTTCATGTTTTTTATGTTTTTTTCGATGTTTCTTATTTGGTGTTTCGTGCCAGTCGTATGTCTTGGTGTTTTTCGTTGGCATGGACAAAGTCAATGATGATGTTCTTCTATATCATGATGAAGAAGATGTTTTATTCTCTAGGAAACATTGATGGTGCCTCTAAATGGTTGCATTCTTCTTATTCAACAGTGGTTTATCGTGATGCTATGCAGTAAAGATGATGGTTCGATTGGTTGTGACAAGGTAAGAGATGATGATTACAATGGTGGTTATTAGTGTCAATGATGTTTTTTTGTGGTGGATTCAATGGAAGATTCCCAATGACATCTTCGGTGTGTATTTTGAAATGGTTTGGGGTCTAAGGCATGATGTGAAGTTGACGTTGGGGATTGTTTTAAGGATTTTCATTGGTTTTTTCTACGTAATTGGTGATATTTTTGTTTTTTTTTTGTGATTTTATAGTATGAATTGTATATGATGGTGGTTAACGGTCTGGTTTTCCAGTGAGGAGGACGTCTTGTTGGTCCTGATGAGTTGTGTGATATTAATATAGAGAAGTTGTTCAGATTAGAAGTAGGTGATGGGATCGAGGAGAACAAAGGTGGTGTTGGGTCCAAGGAGTCGCTTTGTGTACCTGGAAGGTCTTGAATTTTGAAATATGAAATGGTTGTTTGTGTTTTTACAATTTGAATTTTATGTTTTGATCATTGTAATTCAGTTGTTTTGTGTCTAAATAATCAGTTGTATTTTGAAATATGAAATGGTTGTTTGTTTTTTTTACAATTTGAATTTTATGTTTTGATCATTGTAATTCAGTTGTTTTGTGTCTAAATAATCAGTTGTATGGTTCCCCACATCCCTTTAAAGTGGTTATTCTGAAAATCAAAAAATAAGATTGGTGTGTGTGTATTTTTGTTCCATGGGTGGGATTTTATTGTGAAATCATAATCATTTAGTAGATCAATCCATTCCTTTGTCACATGTTGAGTTCTTTCTATGATAAAATATATTTCAAAATCTTGTGATCAGTGTATATCTCACATTTTTCACCCTAAAATTAGTGTCTACATATCTTCAGAGAAAATAATACAGCAGCTAACTCAAGATCAAGAGATTGATAATTTTGCTCATGAGTTTTAATTTTTTTTAGGTATGTAAAATAACCCTATAATTCTACATAATGACACAACAATGTCCATTCCTTGATGCCTCAATATAAATAAAAAACCCATCATTCCTAGAAGGTAAAGTAACGATAGAATCTTTGACAAATTTTCTCTTCAATTCAACAAAATATTTTCACACTCTTTTTTCCAAACGAATTTAACCCATTTATGTGTGTTATCAGTTAGGGGGTTATCCAATCAGGTAAAATTTTGGACGAAATGATAATAGTAAACTTCTAAACTAATAAAACTGTGTACCTCAGTTAAACTTGTCGGTGATGACCATTATTGAATTTCCTTTGTCTTTGAATGATCAAAAAAGATTCCATCCAAAGAGAATATATGGACATGGAATGAAATTTTTTGGAGCTATAATTCATACTTTCTATGAAAAAAAAATTATCCCCTTTACATATGATCTCGATTAATGGGTAAGCCAATCGTGAAAAATTCTGGACGAAACTCCGATATTAACCAGCTAAACTAATAAAACCACAAACCTTAGTTATACAAGTGAGTGTTGGCCATTATTGAATTGCCTTTGTCTTTGATGGATCGAAAAATATTCCATCCATGGAGACTATATAGACAATGAATGAAATTTCTTGATGCTATAATTCACACTTGCTAAATTTACCATATAATTCCTCTATCCGGAGTGTGTCATGAATGATTCACAAGTTATAACGACCTTTCTTTTTATTACCCACTTAAACATGATTTATTACAAAAAACCATAAATTGATACAACATAGTTGATCAATTAGTCTACTATATTTGGGGATTAGTAACATTACATAACCACATAAAACACAACCTCTTGATTGAAAACATCCTTAACATAACCACTATATTCCCTTGTACTTTTTATTTTATGGGATAACCCAAGAATATTCATAGAAAAGGGTAAGCTATAAAGCCCATTCAGGGAGTAAACTTGTCAAAAAATGAAAACTACATTACATATTATGAATTAGGCATATCATTGGAGCATAAAAAATACATGAATGTCATGTAATGTAATGATATAGCATGATTATAAAAACATGGAAATGTGGAAACAAAACTTAATATGTAATTAGCATGAGCCAAGGATTATAGCACATTGAGAATGAGTAAACCCTCATTTCCCAAGAATTAGCATTAGTAAATCCCCATTGAATAATAATTAGAATTAGTAAATCCTTATTTCACATGATCTATCATAATAAAAATCCTTACCAAATGCATTAGAGTGATATCAGGGCACACCTTTCTTAAATATTTAATTTCGTGCATAAGTGTGCCACCTAGATCATAAAACAAGGATTCATTAAACATCATAATTTATTCCAATATAAAGGAAATGTGGAGTTCATACATGAAATTATATAATCAATAATTAAATTTTCATAAAGGTGAACACTGTGGATATATAAGTAGGCATGATATTCACTACACAATGACTATGGCTTGGAAAAATGCGGTGCAATTTCAGAAGCATTACAGAGCAACATAAAAATTAAAATGGTTAAGGAGAGAGAAAGTGGTTTATCATCTTATGTACATGAAATGGAAAGTAAGGGAGTTATATAGATACATTTACCAACATAATTACTGGAATCTTTATTCATAAAACAGAATAATTTGTTGAATTTAAATGAGGAGAGAGAAATTCCTTACAGAATTTTGTCATGGTAATAGGTGTACATGGGAAGCATTAATGAGAGAAAAATAGGACTATAATCAATTAAAGAATATGTATGGAAGTATGGGGGAGGTGAGAAATCATACCCAAACATTTTTAATTGAATGAATAAGGATATAAAAATATAATGAAACTTGGAAAAACTTTATAAAGGAAGAAATATGTTACTTTGAAATGTGATACCAAAGGCTTGGGAAAGGATTGAGTGAGGCATTATGAGAGGTTGGGGAACTTGGGAAGGATTGTAGAAAGATTATTTCAAGTCATGGACGAAATTTAAATGCTTTGAGTGAAAAGGAAGTGGGATCTTGGGTGAGTTTATATATGAAAGGAGAATGAGTTATTTTTTATTTAGGTTTTGGCCACCACACATTAAACTAATCCAAACCACAAACCAGACCATGGTTTTGGCCCATGGTTTTTTCAAAATTGGAGTAGAAAAAATAGTTTATAAGGCAAATGGCCGAACATATTAAAATAATATGTTTGCTTATGCGGAGATGATTCACACTCTCAAGGAAATCAATTTAAAAAACCAACATGTTTTATAACTCTTGGAGGGTCCACTAATGCTTTGTAAAATAAATAAATCAAACCTAAAATCTCATTATTTTAATGGTAAAACATATATTTTCCAAAAATAAATTTTATAGTATTTTATTACATCACTATTGGGTCATTATGATATCATAAAACACATTATATATTTAAATGGTATTTAATTTTTACCAATCAATTCGACTGTCTTAGAAAATTATGAAAAATTCACCGTTAGATAATTTTGACATCGCAATTAAAAAAATATTAATTTTATCCAGATAATTTCATAAATATCTGAGTTTTTACTTTTCAAATAAATACCTACATTTATAAAAAATTCTTGGGTTTTGAAAAAAAACATCCAAGCCTTAATAAAAATTACAATTATATTCAAAAAAATTATAAGATCATTTATAATAATAAAAATTAATTTAATATTAATATTATTTTATTAAAATATTATTTAATTCAAAAAACCATTAATTTACAAAAATATATTCTTTAGTTTAATATTAACTAGAAATACTATTTCTGATTTGAAAAACTATTTAAAAAGTAATAATAATAAAATGAATCTATATTTTTTATTATATACAAAAATAATTCACATAATAATACTACTAAGGTATTATTATAGTACACATTATAACACCAACATATGAAATAAGGGTAAGGTGTGTGATGGTGACTAACTATTAGGGTGGCTAAGAAAACATCGCTCGGGTGGTAATCTCTATCAACTTCCACTTATCCCATAGGCACTTCTATTTGGGATTAACTTGTTGAATCTTGGCTTTGTATTAGTCAAGAGAGAATCCCAATAATGCCACCTCCTTTCGATGCTCGGACAAATGGGCTTCGTATGGGGAAAGTCTAGTGGATGAGGCCATCACATCATTTTTCTTAGTAAATTGGATATGTTAAATCCCAAAATTTATATTAATATTGTGGTCACTATTTAACAACTATATTAGAAACGATAAAAATTCATAATGGTATTTTGAAATCCAAAAACCTAAAATCAAGGAAGTTCATATTTTATATATCGAATTTTCATAGTAATACATTTATTAGATCAAGAGAAATTTTCATTGATAAAAGTTTGGAGTTACAATCTTTCACCCTTAAAAAATGTGTCCCTCAAAATTTCATTTTCCCACACTTAAAAAGATGCATTTAACTCTACTTATTCACTTCCAACAGTTCCCATGTTTCTTCTTCAAACTTGTGGTTTCACCACACCACCTTAACAAGGGGAATTGTCATATTTTGTAAAACCTTTTCCCTATGATCTAAGATCTTAATTGGTTACTCCTCATAAGAAATATGTTCCTCTAATTGAACTATCTCTGAAGAGAGTACATGTGAAGGGTCTAGTATGTACGTCTTTAAGAGGGATACAAGAAATCAATCATTTACTTCTTCCGTGGTGGGTGGAAGTGCTAGTCAATAGGCCGCAACCGCAACAAGATCATGAATCTCAAAGGGGACGATGTACATATTACATATCTTCAATTACATTCCAAACATATAGTACTTCTTCCACGGAGATATTCCTAGAAATACCATGTCTCTGACTTTGAACACAAGGTCTGGTCAATGGTAATCAATATAACACTTCTATAAAATTTTGGATTCCTTGACTTACTGCTGAATTGTTTTCACCTTCTCCACCATTTCTTCATCCATTTTAGGTCCTAGCTACTTACTTTCACTATATTCATCCCAACACGCTAGTGTTCTACACCATTTCCCATAAAGGACATCATTGGGTGCCATTTAGATGCTCTAGTTGAAACAATTATTGTAGGAGAATTCAACCAGTGGAAGAAGTTGGTCCCATCCTCTATTGAAGTCCATAGAACAAGATATTAACATATCATCTAATGTCTGGAATGTTCACTAAAATTGGACATCAATTTGAGAATGATTGGCTATACTGTTGTTCAGTTCATTGCTTAGAGAATACTAGAGACTTTTACAGAACATCAAGCTAAATATAAGATCTTTCTCAAATATAATAGATAGTGGTACTCCATGCATCCTCTCCACTTCATTGATTTAAATCTATGAAATTTTATCCAATGATAAGTCCTCTCAAATCATGATAAAGCGAGCTGTCATCGTAAGACGATCAACAATGACCCATATAGAATTGTTTCCTTAGGATGTCTTCGGAAGTATAATGAAAAATTCCATTGCATTGTTGTCCCACTACCTTGTTGGTATGGGTAGTGGTTTCACCGTCCCCTAATAATTTTTCCTCTCAGCCTTCACTTGCTGACATACCAGGAACTTTAATGTATATTCAACAATCACCATTTTCATACTATCTGGCCAAATGTTTTCTTGGAGATCTAAATACATATTTGTGCTCCGCAGGTGAATAGATAAGGATGATCTATGTTCTTCATTTAGAAGCTCATTATTTATCTTTGGATATTATAGTACACATAATTGTGACCCAAATCTTACAATTTCTTCCTTGTCAGCCACAAACACTATGAATTTACCATTTCTAATAACTTCATCATTTTTTAGAATTTCCACATCATTTATTTGATTATCCTTTATTTATTCTATGAGGGATGGTTGAGAAATCACTGAAGAAATGATTGATGAGGTTCCTCCCTCATTGATTCCCATGTCTATCCTCTACGAATATATGAAGATGGGATCCTATTCAATTATTATCATTTATATAGATTCTGGATCCTTTCTACTTAGAGAATCCACCACCGTGTTTGCATTCCCAGGGTGGTAATTGATTGAGAAGTAATAATACTTCATGAGTTCTATCCATCTATTTTGGATCATATTTATCTCTTTTTGTGTGAATATATATTTGAGGCTCTTGTGATTAGTATATTTTTCACACTTCTCTCCATATAGATAATGTCGTCAGATTTTCAACATGATGATCATAGCTGCCAACTCCAGATCCTGGATGGGATAGTTTTTCTCATAGATTTTTAGCTTCCTTTAAGAGTAGGCTATAACTATATCATTCTATATCAACACACAAACCATAACCTTCTTCCAAGCATTACTAAATACCAAAATGAGTTCTACACTTATGGGTAATGTGATAAAGCGCATAGTGACAAGCCTCATTTTCAACCACTTGAAGCTATATTCTCATTCATCACTCCAAGAAAACCATACCCACTTCCATGTTATCTTGTGAAGAGGGTTGGAAATTCATGATAAATTTTTAAAAATCTGCAATAATATTCATATACCACCCAGAAGATACAAATATCTATTACCTCTTTTGGCCTCATCCATCCCTTAATTGCATTTGTCTTGGAGGGATCCACAGATATCCCATTTCATGTAATGATATGACTTATGAATGATACCTCCTTCAACCAGAACTGACACTTGATGTACAGTTTATAGATATTCTCCTTTTGCAAGGTCTCTAATATAGTTATATGAAACTCCTAAGGATCCTACTTGGTTTGGGAGTATATTAGGATATCGTCTTTAAAGACTACCACATATTTTTTGAGGTAATATCTAAAGACTCTATTAATCAAGTCCATGAATATTTATAGATCATTAGTGGGTCTGAAAGGAATTACTATGAATACATAGTGCCTGTATCTTGTACAAAACGTATTCTTGGTGATATCTTCCTTGTTCAACCTTGCATTATAATATCCCAACAAAAAATCCAACTAAAAGAAGTATTTTTCTCAACACAACTTATCGAACAAGTCATCCATTCATGGTTGAGGATACTTGTTCTTAATCGTGATTTGGTGAGCACATGATAATCATTGAAACGGCGTATTGAACCATCCTTCTTCCTAAAAAAGAGGACTGGAGAACCGTATGGTGAAGATCTTGGGCGTATAAACCACTTATCAAGATTCTCATGTAGTTGTTTCTTCAAATCCATAACCTCCAAAAAATCTATTATACATGGAGACCTGTATATTGGAAACTCCAATGGTATGCGGTAAATTGAGAATTCAATATCTCTTCTAGGAGGAAGACTGAGAAATTTCAATAGAAACACATCAGCAAATTCCCTCCAAAAAGGCATGTCTTCATGGATGGTTTCTTCAGTGGACTCAATCATCTGATCCAGATATGCATTCTCATAGAACAGTAATATCCATGCTTGAGATTATGGTGCTAAAGAATATTCATCTCCCTCCTTGCACTTGTATAGAATCAGGGGTCAATTCTCCATATGGAGAGTGATTTCCCTCTCACGGTGATTTATGTTGGCTCTATATAATGAAATATAGTCCATGCTATGTATTTCATCAAATTCCACTAAAGGGAGTATGAAGAGGTTTGGTGGGAATTTCAATACACAAATTATAATAGGGGAGGAGTTATATTATTTGGATGTAATGGTTCCCCCATTTTTCGTACTCACAAACATCTTTACATATATGATTTTTGGTGGTGTTGGGATTGTTCTAATAATATTTCAGGATATAAACACATGTTTAGAACTAGAATAAAAAAGTATGTTCACTATTCATGAATGAATAACTAGCATAGCTGTCACCACATCATTCTCAGGGTTCACCTCCGCAATAGTGATGGAAAAATCTATCCCTTACTACCTTGGAGGTTGTTCATTGCCTCTGAAAACCCTTGGACTAGGGCACTGATTTGCATGGTGCCCTAGTTCATTGTAGTTGATGAAATGAAAAATGCTTTAGGGTTCGAACAGAGTGTTCCTCTCTTATATTGTAGCCGTGGGTTTTTTGTCAGTAGTTAATTGATAGGTTCCCTTCTCTTCCATACCTATAACATTTCTTTGTCCCCATATAGAAATTTCTGGGGATCTTCTTTCCACACCATTGGCATGTGGGGTGCTGGATTATCATAGCACCATTGGATTTATCCAACTTACTACCATAATGTAATTCCACCTTATGCTTATTATCCCCATGAACCCCTGAGGTTCTCTGATCTCCATTTCTACATTGAGGGCACATTAGACAATTTCCTTATAGATCATGAAGTCATGGATCGTCATGGATTTCCACATGCTAGGTTTCATTCCACCATAGAAGCGATCAACCATGCATTCAGGGGTAACGAAAATGACAAAGGTGTATTGTTCAATCCTTGTAATGGTTTCCCCGTACTCGTTGATTTATTCGTCAACATTGTTTCTTGAGGGTAAGGAAGTCCCTTTCCACCTTTAGTCAGAGGGTGGGCATAAACTATTTATCAAAAAACATCCTCCATAAATCCTACCATTCCAATGCCTTGATCTCATCCTCAGTATTCATATGTTTTATCAAATTCCACCATTGATCGACTTCACCCTTCATACTATAAATAGCCAGAATAACCTTCTCTTGTTCGTATCAATGAAGGATGGTGAAGATATTTTAAATGGAGTTGATCCATTGATCGACAATTTAGGGATCATATGATCCATTAAAAGTATGAGGCCTTTGTCTCATTAATATCTCAATTGCGACTTGTTCTTTCTTAGGGGTGGTTGAACATTCCTCATTACCCATGTTTCTATTCAAGGCTTGAGTTAACTTAGAGGGTATTATGACAAAGTGCATGATTCCTGATCACATCGGATTATGAATCTCAATAGAATAGTCAATACATTGGTCTTAACATCAGTTGATATCTTGAGTCCTCTTATTACCATCCATTGGCTGGGAAAAAAGGAAAGTTAAGGGTAACACATAAATGGTAATCCAATGACAAAATGGATAAATTATAAATAACTTTTACTTCATTAACATATGAATCTACAGGCTTAATTTTATGTTATCCACGATATACTTTATAACATATATTTTTAGGGGTAATTTTTTATTTCCTTTAATAATGGTTCATACTAATCTTGTGAACGTTTCAAAGAATATGCCCCTGGAGTGTCATAAAAAAGAGTGAAGAATGGATTGTTGTCGTGTACCAGGATACCCCGGGTCAAGCCTGAAACTCCTTGTCAGAGTTTTCAATCCTTGGTACATCTATGTGAGAATTGCCTCTACCTACTCGTATCTAGACATGGATGTATTTTCATGATAAACCACTTACTAAATACTCACCAAAATTTAGGTATGTTTTTATTAAACATAGTCTTATCTCTATGGATTAACTATGGTTTTCTAATAATAAACCCAAAAATAACTAAACCTATACTCTGATACCAACTATAAGAACCCTACATTTAATTACTCACTTAAACATGATTTATTTCATAAAACATTCACTTGATACAACATAGAATATCAAGTGGTATAGTGTCATTGGTGCATATGAACATTACATAATGACTTAAAACAAAACATCCTTATCGAAAAAATCATTTACATGACCACTACATTCCCTTGTAATTATTATTGCATTGGATAACCTGAGGACTTGTATAAGAAAATGGTGAGATATAAAGCCTAGTGTGGGAGTAAAAAAGACATAAAATGAACAAATAAATACATGTTATGAGATATAAATATCAATTGAGCATTAAAAAAACATGAACATAAAGGAATGATATAGCATGATTATCATAACATGAAAATGTGGAAACAATACTTTACCTGGAATTAGCATTAGCCAAGGCTCATTGCACATGGAGAATTTGTAAACCCTCATTGCACTTGAATTAGAAAGTATAAATATTAATTTCTCTTAAATTAGATTGAGAAAACCATCATTGAACTTTATGTATCATGATTCTAATCTTTACCCAATGCATGAGAACACTATCGGGGCACACCCTTCTTAAATATTTAATTTCATGCATAAGTGTACCACATTGATCATGAAACATGGATTCATTAAACATCATAATATATTCCATGATAAAGGATAATTCAAATTAATACATGAGAATTTATAATCAATAACTAAATTTTCATAAATTTGAATACCCTTGATAGAGAAATGGGCATGGTATTCACCACACAATGACTTCGGCTTGGAAAAATGTCGTCCAATTTCGGCAGGATAACGACATGATGTAAGAAAAAAAATGGTTGATGAGAGGAAAAGGGGTGTATCAAATAATTTAAACGAAATTGATAGTATGTGGTTTATATATATACATTTCCTAATAGATGTAATAAAATTTGGAATTTTAGTACAAAATAATTTCTTGAATGTAAATGTGGAGAGAGAAATTCCTTATGAAATTTCAGCATCGTAACGAATGTACATTGGAGGAATTAATGAGAGAGAATGAGTTATATCATAAATTCAAACATAAGTAGGGATGTATGGGGGAATTGAAATATCATACCCCAACAAATTCAATTGAATGAAAAAGGATATAACAATATAAAGAAACTTGGACAAAATTTATAATGGAAGAAATCCCTTACTTGGAAGTGTGATCCAAAAAGCTTGGGATGGGCTTGAGAGAGGATTATTGAGAGATTGAGGTGTCTTGGGAGTATTATAGAGAGAGGATGACTGATCTTTGATTAAAAAAGGATTTTAGTTATGAGGAAGTGGGAGCTTGGGTGGGATTATATAGGAAAAGAGAGTGAATTCTTTATTATTTAGGTTTGGGTCACCACACATTAAACTAATCAAAACCACAAACCAGCCCATGTTTTTCCCCATGGGGTTTTCCAAATGGGAGTGTAAATAATTATTTTATATGTCCAATGGCTGAACTTCTTAAAATATTTGGGTTCCTTATGTGTATGTGAATCACACTATGAAGGAAATCAATTTAAAAAGAGAAATATTTTAATAAGTCTGGGAGGGACCAATCAAGCTTTGCAAATTAAATCAAACAAAACTAAAATCAAATTATTTTAATGGTAAAATAATTTTTGTCCAAAAATAATGTTTATATAATTTTATTACATCACTAATGGGCCATTATGATGTCATAAAACAAATTATATATTTAAACGGTATTTAATTTTTACCAAAAAAAATTGACTGCCTTGGAAAATTTTGAAAAATTAACTATTGTATAATTTCGAAATCCTGATTAAAAAATTTAAATTAATTTTATCCAAATAATTATTTAAATATGTGAATTTTTAATTTTATAATAAATATCGACATTTATCGAAAATTCACGGGTTTTGACAAAAACAACTGTCAGGACTTAATAAATATTACAATTGTATTCCTAAAAAATATACTGTAATTTATACTTAATAATAAGTGATTTAATAATAAAAATATTTTATTAAAATATTATTTAATTTAAAAATCCACTAATTTTCCAAAATAGATTCTTTAGTTGAATATTAGCAAGAAATACTATTTGTTCTTTAAAATATTTTTACAAAGTAAAAATTAGAAAATGAATGTATATTGTTTATTATATACATAAATAATTCACATAATCATATTGCTAGGGTTTTGTTACATAACCCCTTATAACACCTACATAAGACCAAAGGGTATGATGTGAGATGGTGATAGACTCTTGGGGTGGCTAGGATAACATCGCTCGAGTGATAATCTATATCAACTTCCACTTCTCCCATTGGAAGTTCCATTTGAGCTTAACGTGTTGAGGCATGGCATGGGATTGGTCAAGAGTGAAACCCAATGATGCCACCACCTTTATGAGATTTATCAATTGTGCTTCATACGTGGAATGCCTACTGGATGGGGCCATCGCTTCCTTTGTCTGAGTAAATACGATTTGTTAAATACCTATATTTATACTAATCAGGTGATTACTGTTCAATGGCTATATTAGAAATAGAAACAATTAATAACTGTATTTTGAAATCCAAAAACATAAAACCAAGAAGTGTATATTTTATATAACCATTTTTCATAAAAAGACATTTATTTAGATAAAGAGTAATTTTCATTGATAAAATATTGGGTCGTTACACAAGTGATACTCATAGTCATCAAATCTTTTAGAATATATCTAAATATCATCAATGAATACCACAAAAAATAATCACGATATTCCTTAAATAATCTATTAATGAGATCTATAAAAAGTGAGGGTATTTTACTATATAAAAATTCCATTATTGTAAATTCTTAATGACCATACCTCATCCGAAAAGTGTTGTTTGGAATATCTTCCTATTTCACTCGTAATTGATGATGTCCAGAAAGAAGATCAGGTATCAAAAATAATTGAGATCCTTGAACTTGATCAAATAAATAACTAATTAGAGTTAGATGATACATGTTCTTTATTATAATGGCATTTATTTCATAATAATTAATACCAAGCCTCATAGAATCTTATTTCTTCTTGACAAAGAGAATAGGGGCTCTACATAGAGATACACTAGGGTGGATAAATCCATTTTGAAAAAAATATTCATGTCCTTATTTTATCTACTATTTACACCGTGTCTATTTGTAAAGACCCGTAAAATTCAAGGGAAATTTTTTCTTAATTTTCTTTGGAATTTTACAAGAGTGCGGTTTCTGACGGCACCTGATTCCGAGGCCCGGAGTGCCCGGAATTAATTTCCGAAGTTTGGCTCGGGTACGTTCAGTGAACGAACGAGCGGGATTTCCTAACTTTTGATCCGGTGCTCGGAATTGAAATCTGAGGACACCGATGAACTCGTAGCGCCGATATTCGCTTAAGGAGACCATTCCCGAAGTTGTGTTTGCCTAGGAGGAGATGTTTCATTTTCTGGATGAAATGAAGAGTAAAATAAATTTGTTATACAATATTTATTTTATTTATCTTCTTAAGTGGTTATATCCTAAGTGTGGAAGTTGGGGTGGAATCACAAGTTCCTAACTAACCATGTGAGGATTAAGGTGAGGTGGGGCCCACATGAGCCCCATCCCTTCACCTTCCCCTTAACACTCTTCTACCCCCTTAAACTCCCTTGCACTTAATGTGCCAAAACCCCTCAATTTCCCTAACTCCCCTCTCTCCCTCTTAAAGGCTTGACAACTTAACTTTTAATTAATTATACAACTCATGTATAATTAATAAGTGAGTTTAATTTTGAGTTTTTGAAATTCAAACTCTTGAATTCCAATGGTTGGGTTGTGTTAATAAATTAAGTGTAAGCTTGATTTATTTTTGGGTTAGATCCTTTGTTACTTGAGAGGATTCGGAGAATCGTTGAGAGACTTGAAGATCTTCTTCGTCTTCGACGAAGAACGTGAAGAACGGTTCTTCTCCGACAAAGAACATCGATCCCACGACCATCGAGACTCGGCGTCCCGGATTCTTCCGTCTTCATCTTCCTCCTCGACAAGGGAGAAGTCGGCGACCGTGGTAATCATCGCCAACGACAACGTACCTCTCTTCTTCGTCTTAAGCGACAAGTGAAGAGACGTCGTTCCCTCCTCGGACGCACCCCGACGTCCACGAAATCTACGTCCGACGCCGCGACGCCTTCCTCCGCGATAACCGACGTGTGACGTCAATTTTCAAGGTAGGGGGTTTGTCCTTTTTAAATTACGTGTTTTCATTCCCTCGAACATGAAAGAATAATCCGTTGGGCGTAGTTCCAAATTTTATTAAAACTTTGTGAAACTTTCATTGTTGTGTTTATACGATTGGCCAACTGATATCGTTATAACGGGAGGAGACCGGACCGCACGAACATGGCCGATTCTCCTCCCCCTTCTATTCTTTCGTGTTAATTTAGCGGAGACAGCACGGTGTCGTCGCAACCGCGCAGGAACAAAAACATTAATGGCCGGAGCGAGCTGCGACGAAGAAACGCGGTGCCGACGCACCGCGTCGTTGTTTACGAAAGAGACCGCGGCCGGAGACGGGCCGCGGCGGAACAAGGAGGCAACCGGCGGCCAGCCGGGCCGCCGGCGCCGGAGATCATGAAGGGCCGCGGCCCTACGGCCGCGGCGGAGCAGCTAGGGGCGCCGGCCTCGCCGGCGCTGGAGAACAGGAAGACCGTGGCCCTACGGGCGCGGCGGAGCAGCCAGAAGGGGGCCGGCCTCGCCGGCCGCCGGAGATAGGGGAAGAGCCGCGGCTACGGCCGCGGCGGAGAAGAAGAAGGCGGACGGCTACGCCGGCCGCCGGTTTGGTTAAGAGGCGGGACCCGCGGGTCCCGCGTGAGAAAGAAACGGCCGGCCTTTGGCCGGCCGAGATCCGAAAAGGGGGGGGGGTTTACCCACCCGCGTGCGGCACATGCGCGGCCCCCTGGCCGGGCCGCGCCGCCACCGGCCGGGCCGGGTCCGGCGGACCGGGTCGGATCCGGGTCTGGTCGACCCGGTTCGGGTCAGACCAGGGGGGGTCGGCCCGGGTCGGCCCGGACCCGGACCCCCCGTTTTCGAGACGACTTCGGTCTTTTGGCCATAACTTGAGCCACGGACCTCCGATCGATGAACCATCTGCGGCAACGCGATCCTTGGATCGAGACGGTCGTTTCGGTATACTATACTCAAGGAGCACCTTCTTTTTCGGGAGCCTACGTGGTTAAAACTCCGTAGTTAAGCGTGCTTGGCTTAGAGTAGTGATCAGGATGGGTGACCTCCTGGGAAGTTTTCCAGGGTGGGTGTGAGACGGAAAGGCTGATATCTTTCATACTGAACGTCCGATTGACGAACCATCAGCGGCGATGCGATCCTTGGATCGAGACGGTCGTTTCGGTTTATCGCACTCAAGGTTTCAGATTACTTTGAGTTCGGCCGAGTTGGTTCGTTCACGAAACCAACCGGGCCTTCGGAGCGGAAACGCTCATATCTTGAGCTACGAACGTCCGATCGACGTGCCGTCAGCTTTGTTGTGTTCCTCTTAGTGAGACGGATCTTTTGGCATACTCCGCCCGAGGATTGGACGCAGGTGGAGTACGGTCGGGTTGGTTTTGCCTTAAAACTCAACCGGGCCCCGGGGACGAAAATGCCAATAACTCTCAGACCGGGCGTCCGATCGACGCGCCGTCTGTTGCGTTGAGTTCCTGTTGACGATACAGAACTTTTGGATACATCAACTCTGGACTTTGTGACAGTTGATGTATCAGCCTCTCGGCTCGTGGAGCGGACCCTCCGAACGAGCTTGCTGTGTGCGGGAACCCTAGTGCTGGCTGCGACTGTTACTGTGACTACTACTGCTACTACTGCTACTGTGACTGCGTCGACGACACTACAAAGATCCTGTGTGGATTCGACGACGACGACTACAGCACTCAGCGATCCTACGTGGATCAGTGCTACAGGTCCTGTGTGGGCCCGATCCTGGGTGGATTCGACGATGACGACTTCAGCACTCAGCGATCCTACGTGGATCAGTGCTATAGGTCCTGTGTGGGCCCGATCCTGTGTGGGTCCGATCCTGTGTGGGTCTTTGCGCTCAGCGGTCCTGTGTGAACCAGCGCCTACAGGTCCTGTGTGGGCCCGATCCTGTGTGGGTCTTTGCGGGGGTTAGTTACCTATCGATCCTTCGTGGGTCTGACGACTTAGATGGATCAGAGATCATCTTTATCGTCTTTCGAAGAAGTATACCTGTGTGAGCTGAATCCTGTTGCTATCCTGGGTGGATTGTGTTGTGCAATCCGGTGTGGATTACGTTTTGCTTTCCTGTGTGGAATACGTTTACTTTCCTTTGTGGACTGAGTTGTACATGGGCTCGGAGGTTGGAGCGTATTTGAAATTGATGACTTAGGTATATGTATGGGCATATACCTAAGCAGTGTCGGTTGTTACTTCGTGATTGTACCTTTCTTCGTGGTTTATCCTTGTGGATTTTAGAGACCTTCAGGGGTCTCGGGGTCCCTACTGAGTAGCTTATACTCACCCCTGCACGGGCTTTTCCCGCACTATGTTGTGTTGGTCGCAGACGACGGACAGCGTTGATCTTAGCTGAGGCTTGCAGAGCAGGACGGTACCTGGAGGTGGACCACTGGGCGGGACGTTCTCGGAGCGGACGGCGGGACCCGTGGAGCAGTGGAGCTATCTGTACCCACCCTTCAGGTGGGATTTTCAGTGGACAGCTCGGTGTAGCGGCTTTTACTTTTCAGTTGTTGTTTTCCCTTTCGAGTTGTACTTTACTTTCAGTTTGGGTTTGTATACTGGCCCATTTACTTTTCCGCACTTTCAGTTGTACTCTGCTTTTGCTTAGTGTTTACTTTCCGCTTGCTTACTCTGTGGTGATTGTTTACATTACAAAGGCAATGCCTTCCATTTTTACCGGGATTTACGCCTTGGTGCTAGTCGCCAGCCCCTGGCCTATGGAAGGCGGGCTTGGGGTAGTCACGGCACGTACCCCGAGGGCGGGTCGTGACAAATTGGTATCAGAGGAGTTCGGTTCTACCGTGAACTCTGGTCTTTTCTATGTGAAGCAATAATGTTTAGCGTATTGAGTGTGGTTATCAGTCCAGGGAGTCCAGTGTTGGTGCGGCGGCCGGCGTATCCGTACACCAGGACCCTGACTTCTGATTTCCGACTTAATACACGAAAATATTGATTGCGTGTGTGTTTCAAAGTTTTCTTTTTGATTTCTTTGTGTCAGCTCACCAAGTATACTGTTTGACCGTGGCACACCTGTTTCCTTTCAGGATGGCCCCACGACGGCAGCCAGCTAGGGTTCTGAGAGTCGAGCGTGACGGCAGCCCACTGAGCGACGAGGCCTCGGTGCAGGGCCCTTTGTCAGCAGTGGCACCGGCGGTAGCACTACCCGCCGAGCCCCCGATGCTTCCCGCGCCAGCCGCTGACGATGCACGTCGCCTCAGCGCACTGCATGAGTTTCAGTGCCAGCGACCACCCAGGTTTCGCGGGGAGACGGATCCCCAGGCAGCAGAGGAATGGCTGGAGGCAGTGGTACGTGTGTTTAGGCTAGTGAGGACGCCAGCAGACTTCATGGTGATCTTTGCTGCCAGCCTCCTTCAGGCAGCAGCAGGCAGGTGGTGGAGCCACTTGTTTCAGTTCTGCGATGGGATGACCTTCGCATGGGAAGACTTCGAGACCTTCTTCAGGGTGGAGTTTGTGCCAGTAGCTCTACACCCCGAGCGTGTACAGGAGCTTCTGCCTTTGCCGCGTGTTTTTCGATCAGTAGCCGAGTCATCTGTGGGCAGTAGACAGATGATGCAGAGGTCCAAGAGGACCAGACTAGTAGTTGGACGATCTCAGGTTTTAGGACCGGTGGTGCGGGGCACCCGAGGTGGGGTCAGAGCCAGGCATGCCAGAAACGGACAATGTTACTCCTGTGGCGGGAAGGGTCACCTGGCACGCGACTGTCCGACTCCTCTTACAATTGATCAGCGGGTGTTAGAGGAGCCACTGAGACAGAAGCAGCGGCGAGTGCTTGAGAAACAGCCGAGTAGTGGACAAGACAGTAGAGCTCCGAGAGCAGGTGGACAGGAGCAGAAATAGTGGATACATCCTTTGTACTTCTGGTTCCTTGTTGCTTTTGTGTAACGTCTTGTTTTATGAGCTGCAATAATAAAAGACGCATACCTTTGTGATATTTTCGTTCCTGTCCTCTTTCGTGATGTTACTAAGAGGTTCCAGTTTTGGCTGTTGACTTGACCCTCACTTGTGAGACATCTACTGGAGGAGACCCAGTTACCACACACTGATGCCGACAGTGTGACTCAACCCTTGGAGGCGAGAGTAACGGTTGAATCTCTTAGTAGTAGCGTCGAGGCCTTACGACGTCATCCTTGGTATGGATTAGTATCATCCATGTTAGGATTGACTGTTTTAGGCGAAGAATGTGGTTCATCCAGGGGATGAGACCAGATTTCTCTTATCGGAAAAGAAGAAATCTTGCATCTCCTGTGGGACCTAAGATGGTCCAAGTCATCCAGGGGCGGATGAGTACAGCTCAGAGCCGGCAGAAGTCTTATGCTAACAGGAAGCGGAGGCCACTGGAGTTCGAGGGTGGCGACCACGTCTTCTTGCGGGTCTCACCTCGACGTGCTATTCGGAGATTTGGCCAAGGCGGCAAGTTATCTCCGCGCATCATCGGACCCTTCCAGGTCCTCAGCAGGATTGGTGAGGTGGCTTATCGACTGGCTCTACCACCTCAGTTGTACCGGGTGCACGATGTCTTCCACGTGTCTCAGCTGAGGAGAGACGTGCACGACCCGACGCACATCATTGACCATGGAGAGCTTGACGTTGACGATGGGGCGACTTTTACGGAGGTCCCGGTGAAGATAGAGGATCGACAGGAGCGGGTCCTACGTGGGCGATCGATTCCTCTTGTGCGCATCAGATGGCAGCACAGGAACCTCCAGGAAAGCACCTGGGAGCGGGAGGCTCAGATGCGTGCTCAGTACCCTCATTTGTTTCCCTAGTTTTGATGTATCTTTACGGGGACGTAAAGCCCTGAGGTGGGAGTAATGTAAAGACCCATAAAATTCAAGGGAAATTTTTTCTTAATTTTCTTTGGAATTTTACAAGAGCGCGGTTTCTGACGGCACCTGATTCCGAGGCCCGGAGTGCCCGGAATTAATTTCCGAAGTTTGGCTCGGGTATGTTCAATGAACGAACGAGCGGGATTTCCTAACTTTTGATCCGGTGCTCGGAATTGAAATCATAGGACACCGATGAACTCGTAGCGCCGATATTCGCTTAAGGAGACCTTTCCCGAAGTTGCGTTTGCCTAGGAGGAGATGTTTCATTTTCTGGATGAAATGAAGAGTAAAATAAAATTGTTATACAATATTTATTTTATTTATCTTCTTAAGTGGTTATATCCTAAGTGTGGAAGTTGGGGTGGAATCAAAAGTTCCTATCTAACCATGTGAGGATTAAGGTGAGGTGGGGCCCACACGAGCCCCAACCCTTCACCTTCCCCTTAACACTCTTCTACCCCCTTAAACTCCCTTGCACTTAATGTGCCAAAACCCCTCAATTTCCCTAACTCCCCTCTCTCCCTCTTAAAGGCTTGACAACTTAACTTTTAATTAATTATACAACTCATGTATAATTAATAAGTGAGTTTAATTTTGAGTTTTTGAAATTCAAACTCTTGAATTCCAAAGGTTGGGTTGTGTTAATAAATTAAGTGTAAGCTTGATTTATTTTTGGGTTAGTTCCTTTGTTACTTGAGAGGATTGGGAGAATCGTTGAGAGACTTGAAGATCTTCTTCGTCTTCGACGAAGAACGTGAAGAACGGTTCTTCTCCGACAAAGAACATCGATCCAACGACCATCGAGACTCGGCGTCCCGGATTCTTCCGTCTTCATCTTCCTCCTCGACAAGGGAGAAGTCGCCGACCATGGTAATCATCGCCAACGACAACGTACCTCTCTTCTTCGTCTTAAGCGACAAGTGAAGAGACGTCGTTCCCTCCTCGGACGCACCCCGACGTCCACGAAATCTAGGTCCGACGCCGCGACGCCTTCCTCCGCGATAACCGACTTGTGACGTCAATTTTCAAGGTAGGGGGTTTGTCCTTTTAAAATTACGTGTTTTCATTCCCTCGAACATGAAAGAATAATCCGTTGGGCGTAGTTCCAAATTTTATTAAAAATTTGTGAAACTTTCATTGTTGTGTTTATACGATTGGCCAACTGATATCGTTATAACGTGAGGAGAACGGACCGCACGAACATGGCCGATTCTCCTCCCCCTTCTATTCTTTCGTGTTAATTTAGCGAAGACAGCGCGGTGTCATCGCAACCGCGCAGGAACAAAAAAATTAATGGCCGGAGCGAGCTGCGACGAAGAAACGCGGTGCCGACGCACCACGTCGTTGTTTACGAAAGAGACCGCGGCCGGGGACGGGACGCGGCGGAACAAGGAGGCGACCGGCGGCCAGCCGGGCCGCCGGCGCCGGAGATCATGAAGGGTCGCGGCCCTACGGCCGCGGCGGAGCAGCCAGGGGCGCCGGCATCGCCGGTGCCAGAGAACAGGAAGACCGTGGCCCTACGGTCGCGGCGGAGTAGCCAGAAGGGGGCCGGCCTCACCGGCCGCCGGAGATCGGGGAAGAGCCGCGGCTACGGCCGCGGCGGAGAAGAAGAAGGCGGCCGGCCGCGCCGGCCGCCGGTTTGGTTAGGAGGCGGGACCCGCAGGTCCCGCGTGAGAAAGAAACGGCCGGCCTTAGGCCGGCCGAGATCCGAAAAGGGGGGGGGGGGTTACCCCCCGCGTGCGGCACATGCGCGGCCCCCTGGCCGCGCCGCTGCTGGCGGGGCCGCGCCGCCACCGACCGGGTCGGTCCGACCCGGTTCGGGTCGGAGCCGGGTCGGGTCGACCCGGTTCGGGTCAGACCAGGGGGGGTCGGGCCGGGTCGGCCCGGACCCGGACCCCCCGTTTTCGAGACGACTTCGGTCTTTTGGCCATAACATGAGCCACGGACCTCCGATCGATGAATCGTCTGCGGCAACGCGATCCTTGGATCGAGACGGTCATTTCGGTATACTATACTCAAGGCGCACCTTCTTTTTCGGGAGCCTACATGGTTAAAACTCCGTAGTTAAGCGTGCTTGGCTTAGAGTACTGATCAGGATGGGTGACCTCCTGGGAAGTTTTCCAGGGTGGGTGTGAGACGGAAAGGCTGATATCTTTCATACTGGACGTCCGATTGACGAACCATCAGCGGTGATGCGATCCGTGGATCGAGACGGTCGTTTCGGTTTATCGCACTCAAGGTTTCGGATTACTTTGAGTTCGGCCGAGTTGGTTCGTTCACGAAACCAACCGGGCCTTCGGAGCGGAAACGCTCATATCTTGAGCTACGAACGTCCGATCGACGTGCCGTCAGTTTTGTTGTGTTCCTCTTAGTGAGACGGATCTTTTGGCATACTCCGCCCGAGGATTGGACGCAGGTGGAGTGTGGTCGGGTTGGTTTTGCCTTAAAAACCAACCGGGCCTCGGGGACGAAAATGCCAATAACTCTCAGACCGGGCGTCCGATCGACGCGCCGTCTGTTGCGTTGAGTTCCTGTACACGATACGGAACTTTTGGATACATCAACTCTGGACTTTGTGACAGTTGATTTATCAGCCTCTCGGCTCGTGGAGTGGACTCTCCGAACGAGCTTGCTGTGTGCTGGAACCCTAGTGCTGGTTGCGACTGTTACTGTGACTACTACTACTACTACTGCTACTGTGACTGCGTCGATGACACTACAGATATCCTGTGTGGATTCGACGACGACGACTACAACACTCAGCGATCCTACGTTGATCAGTGCTACAGGTCCTGTGTGGGCCCGATCCTGTGTGGATTCGACGACGACGACTTCAGCACTCAACGATCCTACGTGGATCAGTGCTACAGGTCCTGTGTGGGCCCGATCCGGTGTGGGTCCGATCCTGTGTGGGTCTTTGCGCTCAGCGGTCCTGTGTGAACCAGCGCCTACAGGTCTTGTGTGGGCCCGATCCTGTGTGGGTCTTTGCGGGGGTTAGTTACCTATCGATCCTTCGTGGGTCCGACGACTTAGATTCATCAGAGATCATCTTTATCGTCTTTCGAAGAAGTATACCTGTGTGAGCTGAATCCTGTTGCTATCCTGGGTGGATTGTGTTGTGCAATCCTGTGTGGATTACGTTTTTCTTTCCTGTGTGGAATACGTTTACTTTCCTTTGTGGACTGAGTTGTACATGGGCTCGGAGGTTGGAGCGTATTTGAAATTGATGACTTAGGTATATGTATGGGCATATACCTAAGCAGTGTCGGTTGTTACTTCGTGATTGTACCTTTCTTCGTGGTTTATCCTTGTGGATTTTAGAGACCTTCAGGGGTCTCGGGGTCCCTACTGAGTAGCTTATACTCACCCCTGCACGGGCTTTGCCCGCACTATGTTTTTTTGGTTGCAGATGACGGACAGCATTGATCTTAGCTGAGGCTTGCAGAGCAGGACGGTACCTGGAGGTGGACCACTGGGCGGGACGTGCTCGGAGCGGACGACGGGACCCGTGGAGCAGTGGAGCTATCTGTACCCACCCTTCAGGTGGTATTTTCAGTGGACAGCTCGGTGTAGCGGCTTTTACTTTTCAGTTGCTGTTTTCCCTTTCGAGTTGTACTTTACTTTCAGTTTGGGTTTGTATACTGGCCCATTTACTTTTCCGCACTTTCAGTTGTACTCTGCTTTTGCTTAGTGTTTACTTTCCGCTTGCTTACTCTGTGGTGATTGTTTACATTACAAAGGCAATGCCTTCCCTTTTTACCGGGATTTACGCCTTGGTGCTAGTCGCCAGCCCCGGGTCTATGGAAGGCGGGCTTGGGGTAGTCACGGCACGGACCCCGAGGGCGGGTCGTGACACTATTCTATAAGGAGTTTTTGATATTGTCCTTGAATCTGGGATTAAATCAATAAAAAACTCAACTTCTCTCTCTTAGGGGTGTCTAGGTAAATATTCTGTAAAAAAATGTATTATTCTCCAATTGGTACGTCCTCATTATGAATATTAACTCATTCATCCCTAGATGTTGATTTCTCTTCTTCCTTAATAATCACATTCAGTAAAGCCACTGGGTTTGTTTTTGATAAGAATATTATGATTATGTTTCTACTCTAAAGATAACGATTCATACATCATCCTGAGAAATAGAAACATCCTTCTTCTAGAAATATATTTTTGCAACATATTTTGAAATTCTATCCATACCAAATATTATATAGAAATAAACCATTGGAATGACTATAAATTTATAAATTTGAGCACGTTTCTATGCCAAAATAGTAACTGTTCTACACATCTTTGATTTAATAAGGTTATAACTAAGGGTTATAACTAATAACACCCTTTTCATTGGGAATTGGAAATATAAATGTTTTAATGAAATATAGGAAGATATAAAGGAATATTATAATCCAGAATCAGAAAAAAAATCTTTATCTAACATTGAGGAAATAATTAATATACCATCCAACACATTATTAGGATCTTCAGCCTCATGATTTGTGATCGAAAAACATGGTCCATCACCCCTCAGACTCTTCTGTGATAGATTCCCTTAATGTTTGGGGAATTAATTTGAATAGTGTCCCATCTCTTTATAATTTTCACACTGGACATAATTAATGTATTCTTTCCTTTTTAATCATGAACTTGGTGTCCCTTATCTCTGCACTTATAACAAACTCTTAATCAGTTCAAATATTTCCTGAGGTGGTTTTATTCACATTTTTAACAAGATGAAAATCATTCAAACTTTTTTTTATTATTTATTGCATTACATTTTTCATGGTTCTCATATTGTCTCTTATTGTCTTGTTTTCTTTTAAATATATTGATCCTTGAAAATTCTCTATCCATATTTATAGGACACCAAACTATTTCAACCAATGATCAAAAATTATTCAAAACCAATTCCCTTAAAATATTTTTCATAATACCATCAATGAAGTGATAAATCATGCACTCTCTGTTGCCTATATAATCCATAACAAACCTGGTTAACCCAGTAAATGAAGATTCACAATCAGAAACACTCACTTATTTCTTGTTTATTAAGCTATGGAAATTTTTATTCATCTCAATTTATTGATCACAAGGAAATTATTTGTCAAAGAATGTCTCCTTTAATTTTCTCCATTCCATAACTTCTATTTATTCTTAATTCCTAGTATTTTGGATTGATTTCCACCATTGATCTGCATCACCTTTGTGACAATATATTGAAAAAGTAACTTTTTCTATGTCATTGGATCCGAAGGCCATAAATATATTTTCCAGGGACTTAATCCACCACTAACCTATAATTAGATTAGTAGTCCCACTAAATGATGGGATATTGTTTCACATAAATTGATCCATAATAGAATATTATCTATACGGAATAGGATGTTCTATTCAGGAAAGGTTATTTTTTCATAACCTGATTATGTTTCCCTAATATCACCATGATTTTCTCTATTCCGATACTAGTTGTATTGGTTTCTTCTACAGGGAAACCACAACAATTTACTTTAGTAGTGATACAATTCAACCTTCTAGGTTCAATCTCTATATAATGACACATATCAGATTAGATCATTAAATTAGGAGTTTTAAATATGGACAAATTCTCAACATAAATTAATTTTTTTTCATCATAAATCATATTCATTTTTTACTTTGGGTGAATTATCATAAGTATATCCCCAAATTCTGACTAAGTGTATGATCCTTAATCTATGTTATCTAAATCTAGTTTCAAAGGTTGTTGATAAGCTTCCTATAGTTCCAACTGTAACACTCCGACCTCATATCACCTGAAGATGGTGCATTATTACATTTCATTATAATTATTACGAGGAAATAAATCTCAATGAACCATAAAATTTAGTAGTCTGGGAAATCCAGATTACAAAGATGATACCCATAATACATTGTGAAAAAAAATAAAACATGCAACCAAATAATTGAAATGAACATCATCCTTGAAAGAATAATCAATGTTATCCTATTTATAACCATGGTATAACAACATAATAAGGATGAGCTAAAATTCTCAATAAGGGTATGTTTGATGGAATCAATAATCCATCTATATGGAAAGGTAAATATCTAAAAACACCTTCAATTTAAAAAACTAGATACGTCCAAAAATAATATGGAAATTAAGGAACTGAATCTGATGACATAAATCAATAAACATAAAATGAGTTATATCTATAGATATGTTGATGGAAAATCTCATGGATAAATAACAAATGAAATTAATTGAGGAAAATACTTTATTTAAGGACGTCATGACTCAAGAACATGAAAAAATATTTCTATCAAAACATTTCACATGGGGGTTTAAAAATAAGCGTAGAAACCCATTTGGACATCTTATTCGTCTCATGACAACATATCTATGCATCAATAAGTTATATAAAGTTTCGGCTCCACCTTTCATTGACAATCCAATGTATTTCTCATATTTAATAACAAAAATAAATAATATGCCTTATCTAATAACCTTATTGAATGAGTAATATGAATATATCAATAATTCCCATGATTAATTAATATAATATCATAAAAATAATGATATGCATGATATAACAAGTTAAAAGGTATAATATACACCGTATAAAAGGAACTTGGTGTATAACATTTCAATATGCCTCAATGATATGAAATTGAGACAAAATCCCATTCCTTAAGTCTGATACACTTTGTATTTGCCTGAAAATACACTATGATGGTATTATTAACTCATATTAGAATCATATTAATATTTATGATATCATATATTTTTCTTGTATAACATTATATTACCTATTTATAAACTATTCCAAGTTAATGCAACATTTCAGGTGATAATTGCTTCATTTATCGTACATGTTTTTACTTGTTATTCTCGATCATATTACATAGATCATGATTTAATTACTTCTAAAATGTATAAAATCACATAAATTCATAACATAAATATATATAATAGATATATATGTTACATGGAATACACAATTCATGTAGGCAGTATGTCATATGTATGCATGAACGTTGTTTCTATTTTCTTATCATATTGAATAGAAGTAAGTGAATAAAATATATGTACACACACACACATATATATATTTATATATATTATTTCATTATAATTATTATTTCATTTATTTCAAAATTATTTATAATATATATCTTTATAGTCATTCTTGAATAGTGAACAAGGAAGATGAGTCTTATAGCGTAGTAGAGACGGTAAGTCGTGCGTACGCACAAGTGACGATATCATTTAATTAATGGTTTAATGGTAATTATTTGGACTGAATATTATTTTAATTTAAATAATATCATTTTATATTTATTATTTTACTCATTTTAATTCATCATTATACTCATCTATATTATGTATTGATTATAAACATTTTACACCACACCGTGGAGACGATAAGCTATATGTACGCACACATGATGATATTGTTTCTAATAGAATGTGTAAAATAGGAATAAAATTGTACCATAACTATAACAAAATCTCAGAATATATTATATGTTATAGTTATTATTTTAGTGTGGTAAAAACTTAGTACGATGAAGTAGAATAAGAAAAGAACTTTTGAAAGAAGGGATAAAATGATTACCTCTTCTTCAGCTGTCTCATTTTGATTTGCACAAAAATATTCTTTAAAATTGTTTTTGGCCCCAAGGGTGGCCTCTAGGATGAATTGAGGGATGTTGGGAGTTGGGTTTTTTAGTGTTTTTCTGAGCCAAAGGGTTTCGGAGGTGTGGGTAATTGGGTATATGTGGCGTAATTTTATAAGATGGATGAGGGGCACTTTAAGAAAGTATTGAAATGTTATTTTATTATTAATTAAATTTCAGATTCAAAAGGTACCAAACTCATTTATTTTACAGAAAAGATGTTTTGGGTCAAAAAAACTCAAAAAATAGGTTTTATACAAGTTTATGTCACAAAATAAAACTTATCTATTAGCTTTAACTCTTAGTAAAAAACATTAACTCTTATTATGTATTCTTATATTTTCATAATATATGGTAACTATATTGAATATAAAATTAAAAACGAGACATAATTGGATGAAAAATTAAATTTTAAAAATTATATAATTTAGTTGTCCGAATTTAATATTTTTAAGAACCATTATATCATTTAATAAAATGGTATTTGTTTTAAAAACTCAATTCTTTCAATTTTGAAAATATTTTTGAATTGATTTTTGTTAAAGTCATGACAACTTTATTACTTCAAATAAAATTCATAAAATAAATTATATTATTTCAATATTATCCATTAACTTCTTGGATGATATCAAAAAATAAAATTACATTTATTTTACCATTTACAATATTATTTATTTGAATCATTTATTAGTGAATCAATTACTCCATCATCATTATGTTATAATTAAATTTTTATATTTAATATCTAAAAATTGTAAATAAAATATCATGATGTATGAAATAATTTTAGATTTCTAATTAATAAATATTTCAATGATATAAATTATTGAACAACATAGAAATTTTTTTAGAAAAAGATGCTTGTTTATGTTATATTTTTCTATACATTAAATTAATTCTTATCAAATGTCATTTTCAATCCCATGTGGCTCCATGGAGTCATAAAATCGCCCCAATGATTCCCCTACTCAGAAATATATCATCCATTTATATTATGAAATTTCTTATGGTAGTTTTATATTATTATATTATTATTTTATTACCCTTATTTAATTGATTTTCCCTTTTTAACATGTTAAATAAAAATAATTACTATTGTTACTATTCATAATGTCATAATATAAAAGGTATATATTAAAAAAATTAGAAACATATGATTATAAATATAGAATCCATTTTTTCCAATTCATAACACTGAAGTTGCAGTAATTAATTTAAAATTAATTCCCGTTGTCAAAACCCAAAGAGGGTTTTTAATAAGTAATTTCTATAAAAATATTGACATGTGTTTATGTACAATTCAAGGGTGAAATTACTTCTAATTACCTTAATTGAATTAAATTATATAATATTAATCTAATTACACTTTAAAACCAATTTAAAATACAGTCTATAAATATTTATAAGTTAATTAAAAATGTATTTTTTAATTAAAATGCATCATTTTTCACTGTTAAAAAAAATTGAATCTTTTCAGAAAATTGACAAAACATTACCCTATGATAATTTTTGAATTAAAAATAAAATAATATAGTCTATTTTGAAAAATAATTTTTATAAAATTTCAAAACATGGTCATTACTATTCATAACTTCTTTTTAAAGAGCTACTTTGGTCGGAGGTGGTGTGCTTGATATCGGGGTTGCATACAATGCAAGCTAATAAATTATTTAAAGAGAAGCATATTGTGAAAGAACGAGGTGTTAAAATGAAGATACTAGTAAATATGGAAGAGGAGGAAGACCTCGTGGATCATCTCCAAATATTGTTGAAGCAACTAATGGTACACTACTTCACCTACTCATCCCAACACGTAGAAGGGACCAATGAACATGGGGAAAAGATTACTCCCTCTGCCAAACCTCTGTTGCCAACATCAAGGGGAAAACTACAAGAACATGTGGTCTGTAACTTCAAAATCCAATTTACACATACTTCTATCAACATATGACTTTTTCTGGTCATTTTCCACTTTCATTCACTAACGAACAAGATTAACCTTTTTATGTCATGGTCTACACCACCTCGGGACCAAGATCAGTTGTCTTCCAAACCTGTATCTAGTTTTACGGATAATTACATTATCTCCCCTACAATGAATGAAACTAATACATGCTAATGGTAGAGTGATAATTTTTATTCTAAACGAACCAAACTAAGGTAAAGTGTCATATCAAAGATCCATCAAAGACCAAGACCCATGCGGAAAACATTCCCTAAAATGTATAGATGATGTACTATATCTTCCAATTTTTAGAACGGTGGAACGAAGTGTTGAGGTATAACTAAGTGCCAAAAGAATTATTCAATACCCTCTAGACATTAATGGTAAAATTTGTATCCCAATATTAAATGATGGATCTCAAAACTCAATGAAACAACACAACATCATCTGTATACCTCCTAGAATAGTCAACCACTTTCCCCAAATACTTAAACGTTATAAAGTAGTATGATTTCACCCGCTGATCCACCATTATCTAGATAGCATCCCAACAGCCCCACCATTAATCCCTTGTTAACCATTTGAATAAAATCCATTGATGATTTACCACACCGACAGTTGGGAAAATCTATGGGATGCAGCAAACCCCTATTAACACGGTGCTCATCATTAACTTGTTTCCATACAAAAAACATCACCACAACTCCACTAGTGTATATTTCAATCTAGGAAACCAGAAAAGATCTATCAATCCACAGTACATCATAGAATCTTCTCAGTGAAAAACTATGTTTGATTTATGGAACTCATGGAAGAATCCCTCAAACATCGCCACTAGAACAAACATTATCCTTTGGATCAACATATAATTCTAAAAATCATCTAAAAATCTTTCTAAAGAATCACCCTAGTTCATGAAATCATGAATTACCCATTTCTACGAGTCTCTCCTTGAGAATTACACACTTGGTGCACTAGATATGACACCACTGTCATCTAAAACAAGTATTTCTACCACTTTCCACTCCTTAATATAATTGTAAGGTGTATGTATCCTCTATTGCCTTCCAAGTGTCCATAGATTTTCAAAAAATTTCCTATTGTGACATACTACTAAAAAATCATCCATGACATTCCCCTTTCCAATGGAGTAAGTCATATTGAAGTAATAGTCATAGAGAAAATATATCCACCTCAACTTTTTCAAGTTTAGATCTTGTTGGGAATATATATTCCTCAAAATCTTATGATCTTTGAAGACCAGAAACAATTCCCCCATGATGTATTGTATCCAAAACGTTATCACAGACATGAATGTCACTAGATATTGATCGTGTGTGGTGCTTCTTACATTCATGGGGATGTAACATATTATACCTCAATGTGATCATTCACTAATGCTGCATCAAAACATATCCCAAGCCTAAATGGGAATCATCACAAATCACCTAATGAATCACCTCATCCTCTAGAAACTCGAGCACTGGAGCACTGAAAAACCTCCCCTTCAGGTAGAATAACAGATCTTGGTACTACTCACTCCACATTATATACTATTATTTTCTTGTTAGGGAATTAATTAGGCTACAACGGAATATGAATCCGGTAAAAACCTCTTGTAATATCCATTTAGACTAAGAAAAATATGAACCTCTTCCACATTATTGGGTGATACACAAGAAAAAACCTCCAAGGCCTTTGATGGGTCCACTTGTATAAACTATAGAGACACAAAATGTCCACAAAAGTGTACATCACTTGTATAGAACATTAACTTGGACAACTTTCAATAGCTTTGGTTGCATTGAAGTACTTCAACGATAGTTCTGAGATTCATGGTATTCTCCTCCTTTGATTTCGAGAAGATCATGTTTTCGTCAATGAATATAATGAAAACATAGTCTAGAAACTCGTGGAAAATAGAGTTCATGAGGACCATGAAAATGACATGGGAATTCATAATGCCAAACAACATAATCATGAACTAAGTGTTCTTGTACCTGCATCTAAAATAAATATTTGGAATATCATATCCTTTCACCAATATCAGGTGATATCCAAACCTTAAATAATTATTATAAAACAATCTTCCCCCTCTTAGTTGTTCAAAAATATTGTCTTTACTTTGGAGATGGTAACAGTTATTGACAGTCATGTGGTTTAAACTTTTATAGTCTATATACAACCATAGACCACCATTCACCTTGTTGTCATATAAGACTATATCACCCCACAATGACATGCTAGGATGGATAAATCCCTTATTTATTAGACTATCTACAAGAATCATTAACTCCCACAACACTAAAGGTTCTATCTGATAAGAATCCATCGAAATATGACAAGAACAGGGTTGTGATTATATCTCGAACTCAACATCACCTATAGGGGGTAGAGTTATAAAATTATCAATAAATAAATCAAAGAATTCCCACAAAACACTACGGCCCTCTACCATTTCAGCACCCACTAATTCCATTGACAGTTTTTCCGACATGGAAAATAGAGGCCACATTCTCCCACTACCAATCTCATCGACTAAGTTCACACTATAACCATATACATTTGGTAACATGAATAATATTTAGAAGTAGTTGATAATAGCGTTCATAAAATACAACCACTAACAACAGGGAATGAAAATGTATGGTTTCATCAGTTTAATGTAAAGATCAATATGAGACTGATGTTGTCCCATTGTCAGTCTACAACCCAAGAACACATCAAAAAAGATGGTCTTACCTCTGACTGGCTCACTCAACACCAAGGGAATGAGAAGTCTCTCTGTGTCTATTTCAAGTGAATGGGGTCGAATGGTTGCTACAACGGACTGAGAGGCTCCTGAATCAAACAAAGTGTAATCAAGATTACTAAAAAAACTACTTGTGAATTAAGTTTTTCCTTGAAATAATTACTACCTCTACGATATGCAACTGACCACACCCATATCTTATTCTCCCCTAATGAGGATATCTTCCTCATCCAAGCCTAGTACTAGGTCCCTGAGGAACACCATGAGGTCAGGATATACCTACTACATCTCCCCTCAGTTTAGCATGTGGCTGTTGTATTTTCTACTAGAACTACCCAATTGAAAACTACATCTGATGTGGGAAATAAATATATCTAGCTCCACCATACTAAGATAGCACGAACAAAGGTCGCTTAATATAGAGGTTCCCACAATCTCTATAGATAAAACACACTGTCCCCAGAATATAATTATAAACATGAGTAACAGAATGTCTAAATGGAAACTGCTGAAGTTGCCACCCAAACGGTCGGATCCTCAAAGTCCCAGGAACCAGAGTCCTGCTACTAATATCATTACACTTAAAAGAATAAAAATGAATCCCCTATTATGGTAGACCTCCTTGTGAGTACATCCTCTCAACCAAATCCACCTTCTCCTATACCTATAAGTTTTTTGGTAAGGTGAAAGGCTTAACTGCATACTTGAGAGAAGGGTGAATTGCCCCATCTAGGAATATAGTATGAACTTCTAATCTAGAAAGTGATCCCAGAAAAAACAAAGGATATATTTGTACTTAATCCTCTGTTATTGTATCAATATACCCTATTTTGGAGGGGTAGTATCTCCTTCCTTTTATCAGCCATCATGGTGGATGAATGTAATTATACAGGAAATCCTTCTCGAAGACATCCCACAAATCATCAGCCTCTTTCTTCTCTCCTAGGTACAACTTAAACCACGAACATGCATCCCCTTATATATGGATCACATATAGAATAACCCAGTACTCCAACAAATCCTATAACATGATGAATGTGATATTAATATCCTAGATCCATTTTCTAATCTCTACGTCTTAAATTATTCCCTCATACTTTCCTGAAGACTTCCACTGAAGACTACATAGTGTTTTATAGCATTGATAAGCCTTCTCTACTCAGTCAACCCTCTATTGATCAACTAGGATGGCCTACTAAGCCCCACATTCTACACTACATGCAGACGAAAATTGGGTACCATATCTAATAAAAGTAAACAATAATATCATAAGCTCGTGTAGTTTTTAATTTTATTTAAAATTCATTTTAACTAATTTAACTCCATATTTATTTATAATTTTCTAAAAAACCCAAATAAAATAGGTTCATAAGTCATTATGATACATCTACAAATTCTAGGGTCTCTACCCAACAAACTGTGTAGCTTCACGTGGTTATTTGGTAGGCTCAGCATCATTGCATTGGATTAAGGGGGCCCTTAAAATTTCATGTCCTTGCCAGTATTCTGTGGCCAACGACACACTCCATGATAACCTGAAACAGTTTACCAACCAAACCATGGAATCCTCATCATTCAAAACTAAAAAATCCATCATTTCTCTCAACCATCATATATGATACCATTCTGTCACAACCCCTCCATCTAATGGTGCACCACTTGAGCTGGAAATGTAGAAAAAGAGATAATTCTCCCTAATCTATGCCTTCAGTAGGACCCGAGGTGGTGACCCGCACAAAGGGTATACAAATATCACGAAAATGGGAGGAATTGCCCATTTTATAGTGACCAAGACCAGGAGATTTGATGTATTATTCTCAAAAAAACATTATGACACTATATATGTAATTGGAAACCAAAATCTATCACAGATAAATTAAAAAAATGTTAAAAATACAATATGAAGAGTCTCATGTGTAAATTACAAAAGAAAACTAAGCACTCAAAGAATAACTATCCCCAATGTTCGTGCTAGTAATGCCATGTGCCATCACTGTAGTCCTCTTGGAAACTTGAAATTATTTTCATAATTAGTGTGAGCATACAAGTATACATTGTAGGGAAAATGAAATTCTATTATGCATGGGTGGAAAAGAATACTAATGCCCTAATAGGAAAATAATAGAATCCAACAACCCCTAACATGGTAAATAAGGTAAGACAACCTCACCAATGGAACACTCACACAATAATAAAATTCATGTAAGGTAATATAGAACAGATAAATGATAAGATACATTGCACCAGTTTCCCACTAATTAGATGTTTTCACACCCTAATAGAAAATATCATGGCAGTCCAACCACCTTTAAAAGTACCACATCACAACCCAATCGCACACACCTGGGCCACATAATGCATCAAATACTTCCCACAAACCTATGGACCACAAATCATATCACATCCTTCCCACAAGCACCCTGGAATTCACAACAAATCTCATCCTAAACACACCTAGGAAACCATAACTCTTCTCATCCCAATGATCCTGGGAAACCACAAATCATCTCATCCTAAAGACACCAAAGAAATTACTACAAAACCACACACAACTGGGTCCCATAAACCACATGATATCTGAAGGATCAATGGAGAACACTTCCTAGAAGAGGGTGCAGGGAAGAGTGGGTGGCAAACCATCTAATATCCCACTGAGATATTTGGTAAAGAAACCCTCCCACATCACAATGGGAGAGTTCAGCCCATAGTTCTCAACTAGGGTGGTGTGTGTATGAAAATAACTTCTAATTACTAGTTTATATATAGGTATAAAGACCACAACCCATCCTATGGGTTTCCCTAAATAAGAAACTATCATAAAAAACTATATTTTATTCTACCTAAAAAATGTACAACAATGGGCAACCTGTTTAAGTAGGTGAAATGTTTGATGAACTAATACGGGTTCGTATTTATTCTATGTTTACACCCATTCATATTTACATATTTTAATACATTCTTTATATTATTCAGTCCTACCCATTCATTTCAAAATATATTAAGAAATTCATTTATACTTCCCATTATCGCTCAAGCAACTAACAACCACAAAACAAAAAACCGTTCTTAGTAGGAAAAGAGTCACCAATCACACCACATAACAAGCAACATAGACAATCAAAATAAATCGCATTTCATATCTATAAAAAACTCATACAAACCACTTCCATTATTATTCTTCAATTTCATTACTCCCATTCCATTTTTTCAACAAGAAAACCCCCCAACACACATCCAGACCCATGAAATGAATCTCATCACAAAAAAACTGATAGCCCCAATGCATAATATAAGAAGACCCATCACACCAAAAACATAAACACAACACAACCCAAACCTGAAGCCCACCTTCTCAACCACTACCTATCCATTCCATAATAAATCAACACCTAATTGTGAGATTCTATTACACCACTCATACAATACCACCTTATAGTCATGCTCTCAACCATGGCTTCACACAACCACATAAGAAAAAATACATAATAAAGAACACACGAAACATACCCATACCAAACAAGGAAATATGTAATAATATATAGAGAACACTCATAATTTAACTCAACATTGATTATTTAGTGGATATCAATGAAGGCATACAATCATGTAGACTCCATTTATTTAATATAATTTATATGGTAAAAAAAATTCATTTTTATATAATCATTTAACATACATTCAACGTACCACCGAAAGAAATTATTCCCAAGACATTAAAATTACACAAATAAATGCAACGAACATCTATGATTTTTCGGTAGGAATATATCCCATAAAGAACACAATTTCAATAGATAACAATTAAGAACATAAGTCACTTTTTCTCCATCCCCACATGTTGATTTTTACGCAAACTCATTTAGATTTATTATGACTGTATTCTACAACATTCATTTAGGATACATTCATACACCCACACAACATGATACAAAAATGAAGATATATATGAAGGGACCATTACTTTAAGAGACTAATGATCATCACCTCCTCCTTGCGGTAAATAGTAGTGCAGAAGGCTACAGGGAATCATGAACCAAGGGTGAAACATAGGTTGATGGTTCATTAGGGGGATATGTTTATTGGTTCCATTGTATCATGAGAAATTCATGAGAACAATAATGGAAGGTTATTGGTTATATAAGTTCTTGATCCTAAATTCGTGAGGAAAATGGTTTCATCAGACATTAAACCTGGATCATATTCAAGATCATAGGCTTTTACAGTTAAAAGTCTCATGGAATTAATAATTTAATGATATAATTTATATCATTTGAAATAGCATAAAAAACACATAATCGTGGTTTTAAACCCAATTTATATTAAATAAAATGTAAAAATAGTGAATCTGAAAAAATGGGAAAACCGGTACATTTGAAAATCTATTTGATCTGACCCATTGTTGGATGAGTCACTGAAGTGAGCTACCGTTGGAAAGTCATTGATAGATGAGTCACATAAATTAGTTACCATCAGTAGCCCCCCATCATGAAAAACCTTCATGAAGTCTCATACTCGAGTCACTGATGTGACTCAACGATGCCACTTATTAATGTCACATACCAACACCACCACCTACTAATTCCACCTTACATTAAAAATTAATATTTTTTGAAGAAGCCTAAAATGAGTCATTATTTCCTACTAGAACTCATAAAACCCATATTTTTATACTGTAATGGATCAAGGGGTCATGTCCATCACATATCCATAGCCGTTAATTTGACAATATGATTATAATCATATTCTATATTGTGTTTTGTTAAAACTCGGTGTTGCATGTAATTCTAGATATCTATGAAAATAAATTTATTATAATTTTATATGATTAAAAATAACTCATTGTTGCATTCCCCACCCCAATTAATAAATATAATCTTTAAAATTTGAACTTTTTTCTTGGTCATCATGTGTTTGACATTTAAAAATACATTTTACATAAAACATATTTTGAAAAAAGGATAATTAAAAATCATCTTGAAACGATGGAATGGAATATATGAAGGCATTTTATAATAAAACAATACTAGGTTTCCAAAGAGTATATAATTACTAGGACGTAAATATATGGACATTGAAGAAAGGTAATTTACTCTTATCAGTGATCACAAGAATGTGAATGATCATTAGAGATCTAATGATTTTAGAAACATAAACCAATTAGGCGGGAAAAATAACCTCAATAGATTGAAAATATAGTTAATAGATATTTCAATCTAGTTACTTTCCTAAATATGGGGAATTTTAATGAGATAAAAAACTTCCATAATTTTATAATAATTTGGAAAAAAAATCAACCTTTGGTTTTGTTTTTATCAACATACAAATCATCTCTTTCACCATGAAATGAATATTAATGATGAATTTTTCATTCCTAAAGCAATAAAATTTACATTTAATGGATATGAAGATCCATAAAAAGATGGAATATTTTTCCTCCTATATCTAAGTACTTACCACAATATGTGATGTTTAACATTAGTTATCTAACAAGGATAAATACATTGTATTATGTTATAAAAAAAATAAGGCCCATATTTCAACATAAGTCATTCGATAAATAGTAATCAGTATGGGTCCTCCAAAATATGTTTTCTAAAAATGAAACCCACCTAATGGAATAATTTGATCTCACATCCTTCAATGATAAACATTGAAAATATATTAGAATAATTATGATCACTCAAAATGTATCATACCAAAATATATATTCCCTAATAATTTTCCAAAACATGTTCACAATAAAATAAAATATTATTCTAAAGGATATCTCAAAATTTGTTACTTAAAAAATATCCGATGTTTGTAAAAAATCATTTTCATTAGATTATAGGGTTTATTCTTTAATATATAGATGGAAAATGTTTTTTAGAGTATTTAATTTGATTTAATTATTATATAATCTATGTAGAGAGAGGTGAATAGTTCATATAACCACAACTAATTTATTGAGAAACATAACAATAAGTTATCCATCATTATTATTCATTGGAAATCTTATTAGAAATTATTTTATTTAGATTATAGGATATAAGTTCTCTAATTATCAAGATTAAATTCAAATACTATGATTATATAATGTTATCCTTTTTTCTTTAACATTAATATGTTGCTGTCTCTTATACCATCCTTAGAACTTTTATTATGACATTTAATTTTATATGGACTTGACTTGTTGATTTTGTAAAAATAATTTTATGGTGGTTTATTGTATTGTACCCACACATTTTTTATTTAATTAACACGATTATTCAAATTAATTTTATAATATTGTGTTTTATTGATAGGTCTCTCACAATTTAAAAATAATATTATTCTTTCATGGAATTTACGTAATAGTTAATTCCCACTTCATTTCATGTAGGTGTTTGAAAATTTTTTATCCCTCTATTTGATATGTCACTTGTTATTCAATAAAACTAAACTTTCCATTTCATATCACCATATACATGATGGTTTCAATCCTCTATTTCATCATTTATGTCACATCGAATTATTTCTCCATAGATTCAAAAGTCCCCAATTTCTAATGCCTTTCAAAATTTAGTCTATATTCACTACAGATTCAATAAATTTTGTTTTCAGTATTGATGAATAAACAAAAATAATTCTTTGGATATTGTGTAAAATTTGCCTCATATGTGAGAATAGATTTATTGTCCTTATTCTTATGATCATGGAATTAGTTCCCCATTTATATACCTAAAATAAAAGTGATGTTTTACTAAAAAAACTCTTAATATAATCCCATTACATGGAGTCAAATTTACCATCTTTTCTTTTATTCTTAATACCATTTCACCGTTGATATAATATTCATTCCAATTTTTAAATGTCTAATAATAATTTTCTGTGGTTTGATCACTAAAGAATAGAAAATGTCTTTGTTATAACAATATTTCATTTTCAATAATCTAGGGGATCATAAGAAACTTATTCAGATGGTGGATATAGCATAAAAAATTCAATGACATGTTGACCCCTTTGTTATATTCATAAGATCTATAAGACCTGTGTTTCCACATATATATTTAGGGAGGTGATTAAGAATTGTATCAAATTATTTTATCCCATATTAAAATACATTTGGTTCCCCAGGATTATTTTAACTCAACATCACATTGGTTGTTCACATGGTACCATGTGGTACATCCATTGAATAAAAATAAAAATTGGTGTAATAATAACATTTTAAAAAATTGATTGAACAATAATATATTCATGAAATTTATTCATAAGATTCGTGACATTTTCACAACATGTTTATTCATCATCATCATCTATTTAAATACCTATTAATCATAAATAAAGTTATTTTTAATTTTCAATACATATACCCTATGAGGGTATAACTAGGTGTGTAACATAGCCTACTATTATAAAACTGATGATGATAATTTCAATTCTCAACACACCCATTTCATATGTATTTCTTATACTTAAAACTATTTTAGAGAGACGTACACATCTATTATAAAGACACAAATGATATTTCATGAAAACCCCTCACTATTTCCTTCAAAAAAAATCCCAAATATTTTCCATTCAATATAATTATACATAAATTTATACCTAGGTGTCTGACTAATTTTGTTTCATACTAGACGCAAAAATTATATAAACCTATATTTTGGTAAAAACTATATGAAAATTGGAATTTCATATAGAAATACTCCTTTTTGTTTAATATATAATACCCGACCAAGGAACATAGAGGTATAGTGTACTTAGACACTATATACATAATCATCTCATTTCATGAAATATCGTCAACATAACACATAATAATCATCAAATATATTATACTTCTTAGAAATACCCGACATAATATATTATAATTAACATGGGGAAAGGAAAAATAAGAAATGGTGAGATTTTATTCTTAGTATGGTTTTAAAAGGGGGATATAAATGATCACATAAGCATCACATGTGCATAATGTTATGGGAACGTGATATTTACATTTGAAAATATCACTCTACCTGACATTAATCATAATCTCTAGTCATGGATAAAAAATTGGAAGATCATAAGACATTATTGATAAGATAAATCAGTGAACATAATCAATGAGAGAATAAATAATACCAAGAAATATGAAAAATACCTAGTATTATAATTATAATATCATGAATAAATATAAATAAGTTCATGCATTTTTTTAAATAAAACAATTGAGGGCCTCACATAAAATTATTAACATGAAAACATTGTCCACACATAATATTATAGACAAGAAACCATGGTCCATGTATAAAAAATTGAACATGAAAATAATCTCCAAGAATAATCATATAGACATGAATACCTAGTCCATGCATGAAATTATGAGCACAAAATTGGATTCACACATAATGTATTTACATCACAGGGTATCAATAATTTCCCAATTCAATGGAGTGATATATAATTCCTTCCCAACCTGTAAAATAATAAAAATGGTATATATTTGTCCCAAAATAATAGATAATATAAATCATATCCGAACCAATGAAATGGATATTGGTTTCATAAATATTTAATTATACAATAAATTGTGTCATATAAAATTGATTTATAATCATTTTATCAATTCAGAATAACATAATAAAAGGAAACTAGATGTGTTTTATAAAAATATATTCATCATTAATCAAAAACCATTTATCTAATGAATAAAGATGTTATCATTTGACCATATATCTATTAGATAATATATAAAGTCAATGTATTTCATTTTAGATGAAAAATATTTTTAAAATATAACATGGATCATTTCATGAGAAAAGAAAATTACAATGAAATTTATTATCTAAAATATAAAAAAATTCAATAATATTTAGTAAGAATAATTATTTACATATAAACATAGTATATGATAAATAAACCTTTAAAACATTGGTTAGTCATAATGCTTTAAATTATGTTCATTATATTTATGTTAGATCAATGATTCCTTTCAAATTTTCATTAAAAAGTAAGACCTAGTTTGGAAAATGAAAAGAAGATTAAATTTAATTAATAATGAAAAAAATCAATAATATTTTTACTATTAATTTGAAAATTTAAATGATAATATAAAAAATATACTTTTTTTAGAAAACATAGAAATGGATGGAAAATAATTTTTGACTTAAGAGAGGTAAAAAAGATAGGTTTCTCGTATAAAAATTCTTATATATCGACATTACATAAGGTGATAAAAATAAAATCAATACATGTAGTATCAATGAATAAAATGTGTATAATAAAATTCATGAGTTTGATAAGAGATAGATAGTAATATTTTATCATCAGAAATGCAGTGATAAAAAAATTAATAAAGCATGAAATTGTATTCTAAACCATTATCACATTGGTAAATTTTTAATCTTAGTCACGATTGAATAATGAACCATTGATGGATGTGTATATCACATAATTTTAAAAATAATTATTATAAATGAAATTCATGCGATATATATATGACATAAATAATTAAAAATATAAAATAAATTGGTCGTTCATGACTCTACAAATTATTTTTTTAGTTTAAACATTTTATTTGTGACATTTATATTTTTATATAATGGATTAAAAGAGGTCATGAACCTATTAGAGGCATGTTCATAGATAGAAATCATGAGTTTTGGTGAAATATACTGGTATTTAATGTTAGTATATTGTGATCCATCCAGCTAGTATAGTTTTCCTTATATATTAAGGGGATATCACAGGTGATCTAGGGGCCACATTGTTCATCTACAGCTATGTGACCCTTGGTTCATTCCCGTGATGAATTTTCAATCATATTGATAGTGGATTTTATATAACTAGCACTTGGTTATCCAAACCCAGTGCCTAGCCCATGAGGATCCCTTCTTAGAATGTGGAGGTTTAATGATTCATGGATGGTTTTCAACATTGTTTCCAAGATATGTGATAGAGTTTTTAAAATGTGAAATTACAATTTCACCCCTAAAATGTTTCAAACCCCATGCATTCTTCCTCCCATCATTTCCATTTTATATCAAATTTTATTTTACCACTGATCTCTCCTTTTTCATAACCTAGGGATATTTAGTTATCGTCAATAAGGTCTCAAAACAAATCACCGTCAAAATAATTGGATAGGTTGGGGTGAGATATTGAATCTTATTAATTCATATCTATGTTTATCTTATCATCTATTACACTGTTGTAGTGTGATTTCATTCACTATATTTTCATAAAGTTTGAAAATTATTAATTTTTCATCAATAAGAATTCAAATATTACTCTGCAATTGGATGATGAGTCATCTACGAACTTATGGTGAGTGGTGGAGTTTGGTTCCCTAAAAATAATAATCATTTTATACCACTAATATTGCTTTGTACACTGGTCACCTTTTCATGTTTCCCACAAATATATTCTTTATTTCTAAATAAATATATTAATGTTGTAATAATCTCCTGGACCCATTATAATTGATCAAATTTTGTTGGAATTTTTCATTTCCACAAATTTGGGTGTGCTAAATTAATTATCATCTCTTATATAATTTTATAACAAAACAAACAACCACTAAATGTTTATTTGGAAATATAAATGGAACTACACACTTTTAAAAAATTATTCATTTAAAATGAACAAAATTTAAGTGTTTTTCTTGACTATGAAATTAATTTTATTCTTTAGAAAATTTAATGTATTAATTATAATTAATGATAACGGGAGAAAGGCCACACTAGGTTATGTATGATTTAATTTATATGGATCATACGAACTATGATTCCTTGGTCATATTGGTCATGATAATTAAAATCCATTATAGGATATCACTCAAGTCATTACTGTTTTTATTATTATTGTTATGAGAGTTCCATTATTATGGGATTTTGGATGATGGTTATGTGACAAGTTGAGTGTGAATTTTCACTCTCTCTTACATTAGGTATTGAGCATGACATCTCTCACCATTATACATTTATTTTGGTGATTGGAATGATTTTATAGTTCTTTTGTATCATGTTTTTGTCATGATTATTCGTCTAACCAATCATTATTAATGGGGATGATCTCTCACATTCAATATGAGATTCAGTGCATGTACAATTATATTGGGCCAATAATCTTGGTAAACTAGTGGTCACACACTCCATTTTTAAATGTTTATTTTATTGGTTTTTTGGGCATTAGGTAGTTCGGGTTGAAGCCCGACTTAAAAATTTTGAGTTTTCATTAAAAAATACTTGTATTGGCCTTAAATATGTGTAGCACACCACGATCAAAGTCGCACGACCTTCCCTGTGTTATTGTGCATCCGTACCCGGTTCACCACACGACCTGCTTGGTGCACAACTAATTGATTTATAAATCATATGTGATGATCAGTAAATGATTAAAATTAAAAGTGGTGTTACAGATGATAATTTTATTATATTTATTATTATCGTCATCATTTTTTCATTAAAAATTTTATGGGCCTTGCAGGGTAACCTTATGATTACCCGACTCTCTAAATATAAAAATAATAAAATTAAGTTTACTGTATTATTTTAATTATAATAAATATGATAACTTATATTATTATTATGAAAATTATTATTATTATATTTATTATTATTATTATTGTTATTATTATTATTATTATTATTTGGATAAGTTAATTTTTTCAGTTTTATTTTATTTTTATTTTCAATCTCTTTATTTTTATATTAATTTATTCCATCTTCCTATTTATTTTTATTTTCATTTATTTAGATTTTTCTTTATTTTCTTCCCTCCCTTTTTCTGTTTATTCTCTCTTATCCCTCTCCTTTCCTATCTCCCCATGGAACACATTGTTCACTCAATTCTCCCCCCTTTCATCCCTTGGGACACAACTCAGACCCCCTCCCTAGAATCCCTACCTCCTGCCGCCCTATCAGCCTTCATGTCCATCCGACAACACACCGGACCTCCATCGTCCTTCTCCATCCAGGGACGCACTGAACCACCTAACTCCTTCTCTATTCAGCGATGCGCTGAACCACCACCCTCCTACTCTAACCAACAATGCTCCACCCTGTCACCTTCCTGCTCCGTCCAGCGACCGCCACCCTCCTGCTCCATTCAGCGACGGTCTCCCTGCCATTTTCCCGTCCCGATATAGTAATCCCATCTCCCACATTCATTGGGTATGGTTTCTTGAGGTTAGGGTTTTGAGTATATTGAGGTATGGTCTTGATAATATTGATTCGTTCATTTGTTTTAGGGTTTATTTATTGTTTATTGTGGAGTGATTGATTTGTTGAGTTAGTTTCACACTGATATATTGATGAATTCTACCCTGAGGTAGGTGGTTTTATAACCTAAAATAATCTGATAAATTTATTATGGTTTTATTAATTCATAAAAGTATACTATTATGTCATTGTGTAGTGAATTTTTATTTTGTTTTTTATTATGTTGTTGTGGTGCGAATGAATTTATTTGAGAAAATATGATTTAATTTTTGGTCGTGTGGTTTAGTGTGATGTTTTTTGAAAAATGATTCAACGGTAAAATTGTTTGATTTGAATCATGTTTTGTGAAAATATTTTTATGCTTAATGTGGGGTTTTTCATATGAATTATTCGAGGGTATTTTATTTTGTATAAAATTTTGTGTACTATCTTTAAGAGTTTAGTAAATTCTAAAGTTAGACATATTAAATTATATGTGGAGTACATAAGTTTTAATTTATAATAGTAAGCATGAGATATGTTTTTAAAGTGACTTTTATATGTGAATATCTTCATTTTTCATGTTTAATACCTTTCTATGCTATTAATAAATCTAATATTAATTATTTAAATAACTTAGAAAGACATGAATGTGGTGAAAATTATGATGTAAATTTCTTTGAGCATGTGTGGTAAAAAAAGTGATTTTTTAGTATGTATTCCATTATAATGATTTACAAAGACTTTAGAAATTATTTGGGAAACATTTTTGAAGAATTGATAGATTACATCAGAGGTGAAAAGCATATTTTGAATGGTTCTTGGATGTTAATTTGAGTTAAAAAGGTTATTTTGGATGTATTTTTGTGCAAAATCTTTTTGGTTTTTTCTGGGAAAGATTTAATAAATATTTTAAATGAATTATTGGATTATTTAGATGGTGAGAAAGCAATAATTTGGATGATTTTAATATGCATATTTTATTGATGTCGTATGTTTATTGTGTAAGTCCTTTTAGTGATATTTAATAATGTTTTCTAGGTTCTGTAAACTTAGTATGTTCATCTTCGAGTGTCTCCAAAAAGGTATTTTTGAATTTAACATGTAACTTCAAATGTATTTTGGAAAGGTATTTCGGTGTGCGTGTGTTTTTAAAATGTTGTTTGGGTGTGCAGGTGGTGACTTTCATGTGTAATGTTTTGTTTGGTTTGTGATATGAGAAAGCATTATACTGTGTGAATGTAGAACCTGATTTAGAACAACTTAAAAACCCAAGAATCCAGGTGAGAAGAATAGAACTTGTGCGCTTGTGATTCGGAGGGATATCATCGCTATTCCACTTAGTTGTAATGATGATTGCAACACTAACTAAACATATGAATGAATGAGGGTTGTGGTTTATAAGCAACATTGTCTGAGGAATGGGGTATCTAAGCCACATTTTTTTAGGGTCATGGTTTATAAGAATAATTTTACCAAGACATGAGGTCCTAGGGTCCCACTCGATTTAGATGAACCATATGGTATTTACCCATAGTGATCTACAATCCATTACATGGAGCCTTCTGTCGGTATATGGAGTACCACTTGTGTGCGTGTGTGTCCGTGCCCTTAATTAATTTTAATCTTCCTTTTAAAAATAGTTTGTGAAATAGATATCCTCAATTGTTCCTTTTCAACTATTATCTTGTACATGTTTTCCTTAAAATAATTTTAAAGGAATTTATTTGAATACAAATATTAAATTAATCTCTTGAATATTGTGGCATGGAATTATTTTACTGGGTGGTTCCCTACTGGGCCTTTGGATCACACCCAACATACACCCTTGGGTGTATGTAGGACTTATTCCTTGTGTATCCCAGGTTTTGGTATCATGATCAGGGTTGGTTTTTTGGGTTGTTGATGGACTTCTCCTGTAGGTTGTTGTGGTAGCTTGGGGATGTTTCACATCATATAGCTTTCAGGTTCATGTTGGAGTTATAGTTTTGTTTTTCTGTTGTCTTTTCATTTGGATTTTTTGAGTTGATTAGTAAACCCTGAATTGTAAAAGTGCTAAGGGCCTATTTGGTTGCATAAAATCAATTTCCTTATTTTAAAGTAGTTGGTTATTTTACGCTTTTTATTTCAGGTAAATATTTCCCATTTTTTATTTTTTATACTCAGGAACATGTTCTATACTATGGGGATTGGGAACGCCCTTCAGGACATGTCACAGACCAGGTTGGGTGCTGGGTTGGATGGCGACCCAACACAGTTTATGAAAAAATTGTATCAATGGGAGGTTTTCTCTTTTGGGTCGTGTTTCTTTGGAATAGAGTCATGGAAGACCGAAATTAAGAGTGAAAAACTCAACATTCTATCTATGAGTAAGGTGTCTACCCAGCACACCTTGTGGAATGACTTGTGTTACCAGGATAAGCTGAGGTTTGTATGAGTCGTTGGTCCTTGGGGTTAATCATTTTTATAGTAAATTAAAAGGAAGTAGGGTTATTGGTCCTTGTGAGCTTGCAGATTCTAGCATGTCGTATGGATCTGGGGATTCCATCCTAGAATACTCTTCATGGTGGTGGCATGCATGACATATAGCCACCAACCATATGTCTTAGCCAGCCACCAATACTAGCCTCAACATTCATTGTTTCTCGTATCTTTGTTCTGGAATTGTGGAAATATGGTTTTTATGTAAATATGATTTGGTGTTTTAATAATCGGTTGTTGTGTGGTGTGTCCTTGTTTTATGGAAATGTTGGATGTGAGGCATTTTGAGTCGAGAATCCTTTCTGAATGATTTGTTTTTTTGAGTTTGAATTCTTATTTGTAAGTTGGTGCAAAAGCATGTGGTTAGTGGTTTCTTTTAAAGAGTGCTACAGGAATCGCTTGATGTGGTTCTCCTATACGTTTAGTATTCTCTTACTGTATATTTTGGCTATTGGATCAGTTTGACTGGGTCCATGATTTTTTTCATGAATAGTTCACACCCTCCATAAAGCATTAACATGCGATGGAATTGCGTCCATATGAAATTTTCCATTGGACGACCATCTATTTGATCGAATGACTATCTTTATGAATTCTAAAATTGAACCAACCTATTCTTTTTAAAACTATGTGGATACTCTCCCAGTGGGATGACAGATGCGAGGGGAGTTGAAGGGTGTTTTGGTCACTTTGAGTTGTCTGAGTCATTGTGTATAACGTTTGGAACCGTTGTGTCTGAAGGTGCCCTTGGAAATGGTGAAAGGAATTCCAGCGTGGAATGGTGAAGGTTGTTTAGAGTTTTAAGTGATAACTGATATCTTAAAAGGTATTATATGGCTTGTATCAGATGCAATGGTCATGTTTGGTTCCATCTTGTAGCATGAGTTCTCTTAGAAGTGAAAAAGTGGATTTCATAGAACCCTTTAGGAATCCCTATATTAATAGTTGCATGTCCTCCTGGGGAGTTCCAATTCTTCTGTTCAAAAGGGATTATTTATCATGAACCTTTCCTTTTAAAAATTCTGAGTAAAGGTGAGGAGGTGATGTATGTGTATCAACTAAACCCCAATCATAGTAGATGTGAAGCGAGGTAGAATTTGGGTGTTGGGGTATGTTGTGTTTGTTGGAATTGTCTCAATTATAGTTTGGTTGTATGTGGAACCAAAAAGGTGAAGAATTATTCAATAGTATAAATGCCTGACTAAATAGCATGAGTTTCTTTGAACATTAGGTCTCCAGCCATAGGACTCTAAGTTAAGCTGGCCCGGGTTCAAGAACCCTGAGAATGTATGGGAATCCAACTTTATTTCTATCATTGGTATTGACGGTCAAGGTGGTTATAATTGTTTTAGGGTTTTTCTATTCCTAATGACCCATCTGGGTGCGTGAGGTTTCCCTATTATATGAGTAGGTGCAATTATCTCATTACCTAAAAGTCATGGGGGGTTGCCTCCCACAAGATGTAATCAATTTTAGCAGTCCTTATTGGGTCTTTTGAAGTGAATTGGTCTCAAATATGAATGGTGATCATCTAGGGATGTTGAGATATTGGTTTTTCTTTAGCTATGGTCTTAAAGACCAATGGTTGGGCCTTCTCTCCCTGCCCTTATGGTGGGGTGTTGGGACAATGCTTGGAATACCTTGAGTTTTATTGTTGGAGCCAACAGTTGTGAGACCCATTAGAGGCCTCGATGAAGCTCCTCATAAATAAACTAATATTTCCCAATTCTTATAGTGGGGAGTCCGTTTGTGCATCCCCTTGTCTATTTTCTAGTCTTTTCTTGGGATTTCATAATCTTATTTTTGTGGGGATCCCCTTCAGGCTTTCTGATGTTGACCTTTTAGTTCTATTCCTAGAGATGATTTGGTGTTAAGTGATAAGAGTACTCCTTGTACATGGTTAGTCTTGATTGCTTGTTCCAGTAAAACGGTGCAGTTTTCATTCTATGGTGCTTGAGGAGTTTTGGTTTTTGATGTTGTTTTCCAGGGGTGTGAGAGTTCCTTTCCTTAATCAATCAACTGGATTTGTTCTAACTCCTTGGTCATGCGATTATTAGAGGGAATTTTTTTATGAGTTATGTGAGGTTGGCATTTAAGTAATTTTCTCGAAGCACAATGCATTTTCCACTTTTAGCTTGTTTATTATGGGGATCCTCTTTTAACATTAATGGGTGGTGTCGTTTTCAAATTTGGTGTTCAAACATGGATGTGGCTTTCAGGGGATGGAAAGTGCAATGGTGGGGAGAATTGTGACACCCACCATTTTTAATTATTTATTCTATAAATTTGTTCATGCTTCATGTAGTTTAGTTTGAAGCACGACATAAAACATTTTAGTTTTCATTTCAAAACACTAGTAATGGCCTTTACAGTGTCTCGCGCACCACTGTCGAAGTCGCACGACCTCACCTGGGTCATCGTGTGACAACACCCGGTTCACCACACGACCATACTGATGCATTACTAATTTATTAACAAATTATGTGTAATGATCTATAATGGATTAAAATTAAAAGAGGTGTTATGGATGATACTTTTATTATGTTTATTATTATTATCAACACTATGCTATAAAAACTTTTATGGGCCACATGAGGTAACCACATAGTTTCCCAACTCATTAAAAGTAAAAATAATTAAATGAATAATAAAGTATTATTTTAAATGATAATAAATTGGAAACTTATATTATTATTATTATAATTATTATTATGATCACCGTGTTAATTAATAGTAGTTTTATTATTATTAATATTATTATAATTAGGTAATGTTAAAAATTTATTTATGTTTTGTTTTATTTTTATTTCCCATATCTTTTTTTATTTAATTTTGTCCTATACTCTTTTTTATTTGAATTTAATTTTATTTACCTTTTTTATTATTTTCATTCCTCTATTTTTCCCAATATTCTCTCCTCTCCCTCCACTTTATTATCTCCTCACAAGACATATTGTTCACTCAATTCCCCCCTTCTACCCTTGAGTCACAGTACACACCCCCTCTCTAGAAACCCTACATATTACCACCCTCCAGACCTTCCTTCTCCGTCCAGTGACTCACCAAACTGCTACCATTCTGCTCTGTCCAACGACTCACTGAACACCGCCCTCATGCTCTATCTGGAGACATGATGAACTGCCTCCCTCCTAATCCATCCAGTGACTTGCCAAACTGCCACATTCATGCTCTGTCTATCGACTGCTTCCCTCCAACTCCGTCTAGTAACAGCTACCCCACCACATTCACTTCCCTATTCAGTAATCCCTTCTCCCACTTTCATAGAGTATGGTTTCCTACGGGTAGTGTTTCATGTTTTTTGAGATCCTATAATGATAATTTTGGTTTGGTCCTTTGTTTTATAGTTTATACTTATTTTATTGTAGTGCAATTGACATGTGGTGTTGGTTTCACACCATGATATTGATGATTTCTACCATGAGGTATGTGGTTTCATACCTCGACATTATTTGATAAATTTGATATGATTATTTGAATATATAAAAGTGTTCAATGATCTCTTTGTGTGTTGAATTATTTTTTTAGTTTTTTGGTATGTCATTATGGTTCGAATGAATTTATTTATGGAAAAATTATTAATTTTATGGGCGTGTGGTTTAGTGTAATGTTTTGTAAAAAATGTTTTAAAGGGTAATTTTTTAAGCGTGAATCATGTTTTGGGAAAATATTTTAAAGGTTAATGTTGGATTTTCAAATAAATTAATCAAGGGTATTTTCTTTTATGTAAAATTTTGTTTGATAACATTAAGATATTTGTAAATTGTTGAGTAGGACTTATTAAATTTTATATGGTGTATAGAATTTGTATTTTATAAGTTTAAAAGTGTTTTATGTTTTTAAAGGGGCCTTTATATGTGAAACTTGTGATTTTTCATTTCTAATCCCAAGTTATTCTATTAATAAATGTAATATTAATTATCTAATTAATTGTGCAAGTCATGAATGCGATGATAATGATGATGTTAATGTTTTTTTTGGGCGTGTGTGGTCGAATTTTATTTTTGAGTATGTATTTGTGTGAAAATCTTTACAGTACCGTAGAAAATTATTTTGGAAACATTTTGGAAGAATTGATAAATTGAATGAGATGTGTGAGGAATATTTTGAATGGAGCTTGGATGTGAATTTGAGTTTAAAGGGGGATTTTGGATTTATTTTTGTTCAATTTCCTTTTGGTTTTTTGGAATGATTTAATAAATTGTTGAAATGATTTATTAACTTATTTATATATTTCAAAAGTAGTATTTCAGAATAGTTGGATATTCATATATTTTTAATGTAGTACGTTTATTATGTAAGGACTTATTGGGTAATTTATTAATGTTTTCTAGGTTGTGAAAACTGATTATGTTTAACTTTGAGTGTAATAAAATAGGTATTTTTGAAATGTACAAGTAGCTTCAAGTTTATTTTTGAAAGGTATTATGGTGTGAATGTGTTTTTAAAATGGTTTTTGGGTGTGGAACAGGTGACTTCTGTGTGTGATTATTGGTTTGGTTTGTGATATGGGAATGTGATATACTGTGTGAATGTGGAACTTGATTGATCACATTGTAAAACCCTGAGTATCTTGGGGGTGGACTAGAACTACGGTGGTAGTGATCCAAATGGGTATCGTCCCTATTTCACTTAGCTGAATTGATGATTTCATCATAATCTAATCATATGAATGACTAAGGGTCGTGGTTTCTATGCCATATTTTAGGAGGGTTGTGGTTTCAAAACCACATTTTATGAGGGTCTTGGATTCTAACCCTTGTTTCACTGAAACACGAGGTTCTAGGGTCCCACTCGAGTTAGATGAACCATATAGTATTTACCCATAGCACTCTACAATCCATGATGTGGTTCCTTCCGTCGTCATATGTAGGACCCCTTGTGTGTGTGTGTACTTAAATAATTTTTCTCCTCCTCTTTAAAATATTATATTTAATATATATTTCATCACATGTTCCTTTTAAAATTTTATCTTCTAAATGTTTTCCTTATAAGAATTATAAAATTATAACTTTGAATTAGCATATTAAATTTATATCTTGAATATGTGGAATGAAATCTTTTTACTTGGTGGTATCCTATTGGGCCTTTGGCTCACACCCTACGTGCAACCTTGCGTGTATGTAGGCCTTATTCATTGTGTATCCCAGTTTGAGGCATCATGCTTAGGGTTGGTGTTTGGGTTGTCTATAGCCTTATCAGGCTTGTTTGTGTGGTAGCTCGGGGATGTTTCACCTCATGTTGCTTGGAGATTCGGGTTGGAGTTTTAGTTTTGTTTCTCTATTATTGTTCCCTTTGATTTTTTTGACTTCAGTTGTAATCCTTGAATTTCCAATGTGCTATGGTCTGAATTGGTTTTTTAAAATCCGTTTCTTTATGTTAAAGTTGTTAGTTTTTTTTTGTTTGTTATTTTGGATAAATCATTCCCATGTTTTATTTTTATACTTGGGCACTTGTGCTAGCCTTTGTGAATTGAGAATGCCCTTTAGGCCCTGTTTCGGACCGGGTGGGATGGATACCCAGCTTGGATCATGAAAAAATGCAATCAAAGGTAGGTTTACTATTTTGGGTCATGTTCTTTTGGAATAGGGTTTGGGAAGACCAATGTTAAGAGTGTTGGAACTCAACGTTTTATCTATCAGCATGGTGTCTGGCCATCACACCTCGTTGCGGGACATTAGTTACCAGGATAAGTCAAGGTTTGTCTGATTCGTTGGTCTTTGTGGTTATTCTTGTTTGGGGAAACTGAAAAGGTTGTAGGTTCAGTTTTCCTAGTGAGATTTCCAAGAATAGCAAACCATGTGGAGCCGAGGATGCTGTCCAAGAATAATCTTCGTGGTAGTGGCGTGATTAGCATATGGCTGCCCACCATATGTCTTTGTCAGTTGATGAAAATAGTCTCCTTTGACATCTTTTCTCATCACTTTGTTTTGGAATTATGGAAATCTGGTTTTTATGTAAAAATGATTTGGTGTTTTTATAATTGGTGGATTTTTGGTGTGTCCAGGTATTTTGGAAATGTTGGATGTGGGGCGTTTTGAGCTGAGAATCCTTTTTCAATAATTTTTTTCCAGATTTTTGAATTCTTATTTGTATGTTTCTGTGAAAGCGTGTGGTTAGTGTTTTATTTTGAAGAATGTTTCGGGAAACCCTTGGAGTGGTTATCCCTACACATTTAGAGTTTTCTTAGGGAATGACTTGGCCATTGGATCAATTTGACAGGATCCATGGTTTTCTTTCTTTACTAGTACACACCACACCATAAAGCATTAACATGTGATTGATGTGAGGCCATGGGAAATTCACTGATGGACATCTCTCCAGTTGATCGAATTAATATATTTTTTAATTAAAAAATAGAACCCACCTCTAATTTTTACAATTAAGAGGATCCTCTCACAGTGGGATTACATATGCGAGAGGAGTTGAAGAGAGTTTTTTCTATTTGAGTTCCCTGAGTCATCATGTATGATGTTTGATACCGCTGTGTCTGAATGACCCCCTGGAAAAACTAAAAGGAATATCAGTGGGGAAGGGTGATGGTGGTTCCGAGTTATCAGTACTGACTGATGTCTTGAAAGGATATGTAGTACATTAAATGGCTGCAAGGTTCATGTTTGGTGACGTCTCATAGTCTGAGTTCTCTTTGAAGTGAAAATGGGGATTTCATAGAACCCTTCAGGAATCCCAACTTTCATACGAGTGTGTCCTCCTTTTGGGGAGTTCTAATTCATCTTTTGAAAAGGGAGTGTCTTTCGTGCGTCTTTCCATTTGATGTTTCTTAGTGAAGGTGAGGAGGTGATTTATGTGTATCATCTAAATCTCAATCTTGGTAGATGTGCTGCAAGGGTGTATTTGGATGTCAGGGTATGTTGTTTTTGTTAGAGTTTTCTTGATTGTGGTGTGGTTGCGTGTTGGACAAAAAAGGAGAAGCTCCATTCGAGAGTCTTCAATTTGGGAATATAAGCCAGGAGTTACTTCGATCATGAGGGCTCTATCCATCGGCCTCAGAGTGATGTTGGGACGTGGTCATGAACCTTGGGATTGTATGGGACTCTGTCTTAATTTCTGTCATTGGTATTGAAGGTGAAGGTGATCTAAATCATTTTTGTGATTTTTCCATTATGAATGACCCGTCTGGGTGATTGAGGTTTCCCATGGATATGAGGAGGCATGGTCTTCTTGTTACCATAATGTTCTAGGGGTTGAATCCCACCAGATGTAATCAATTTTTGTGGTCCTTATGGAGTTTGTTTGGGTGAATTAGTATCAAAGTATAAATGGGACCATCTATGTATGTTGAGAAGGTAGAATGTATTCGGTTGTGGTATAGAAGTCCGATGTTTGGGATCACCCTCCCTACCCTTTTGGTGGGGTGTTGGGTTAGTGCTGGGAAGCCTCTGAGTTATTATGTTTTCGTTGGTGCCAACAATTATGAGACACATTGGGTGACTCTTATAAACACCTCATAAATGAAATGATACTACCCAATTCCTACGGTGGGGAGTCATTTCTGGCCTCCCCGTGTTAGTTTCCCAGTCTCGTCTCAGGCATTGATAAATTTTATTTTTTGGACAGCCACTTAATGGATTCCTATGTTGAACATTTAGTTCTATTCCTACAGATGATTTGGTGATAGGTGATAAGAGTACTCCCTGGACGTGGTTGGTTTGGTTTATTCATTAAAGTCAAATTGTGTGGTTTTTGTTATATGGTGTTTCAGGTGTATCAGTTTGTGAATATGGATTCCACGGGTGTGATAGTTCCTTTACATAATCAATCAACTGGAGGTGTTCTAACTCTTTGGGTGGGACACACTTTGCTGGAAAATATTTTTACGAGTTACATGAGGTTGGCATTTAAGTCACATTCTATAATCACAATGTGTTTTCCTCTTTTCACTTATTGATTGTGGGGATCCTCATTCAACCTTAAGGGGGTGTCGTTTTCATCTTGGGGGATCAAAATTGGAAGTATCTTTCTGTGGACAGAAAGCACTATGTTGGGGAGAATTGTTAGACAAGCCATTTTTAAATATATATTTTATTATTTTTTCGGGATTCAAGTAATCTGAGTTGAATCCCGAATTGAAAATTTTGAGTTTTCATTTAAGAACTCTTGTATCGGTCATGAATGTGTCCAGTGTACCGTGGTCAAACTACGTGGCCTTGCCTAGGTCATCGTGCAACCCCACCTGGTTCAATGCACAACCTGCCTGGTGCACAACTAACTGGTTAATAGATTATGTGTTACAGTCAATAAAGGATTGAAATTAAAATATGAGTTAATTATGAAAATTTTATTATGTATATTTTTATTATAATAATTATTTTATTAAAATTTTTGTGGGCCACGCAAGGTAACCGCACAATTTCCCAACTTTTTAAAAATAAAAATATTCAAACGAAGTATATAGATTTAATTTAATGTTAATTAAAATGTTGACATATATTATTATTATTAAAATTATTATTATTATGATCATCATGTTTATTAATATATTTATTATTATTCTTATTATTATTATTACTATTAGGTTAAGTAAAAATATATTTTAAGGTTTAATTTTATTTATATTTATAATCTCTTTATTTTATTTTATTTTATTTTATTTTATTTTCTTCCATCCTTCATTTTATTTTTATTTGATTTTATTTACATTCTTCTTTATATTATTTCTAATTTTTATTCCCTTTCTTCTCTCCTATCCCTCTCCTTTTCACTCTCCCTACAACGCACACTATTTACTCAATTCTCCCCCTATTCTTCCCTTAGGTCATGATGCACACCCCCTTCCTTGAAACCCAACATCCCACCACCCCTTTGGCCTTCCTGCTCTGTCCGATGGCTGGCCGGACTGCCGTCTACCTACTCTGTCAAGCGACCCACAGAACTGCCACCCTCGTACTACATCCAATGACTTGCCAAACCGCCAACCATCTTCTCCATCTCGAAACGTGCCACCCTATCGCCATCCTACACCATCAGGCTACCACCGCCCTCCTCTTGCATTTGGCGACCACCACCCTGCCATTGTAACCTCTTTATCAGGTAATTTTTTATGTCTTCTTCATAGGGCAATGTTTCATGTTGTTTGGGTTTTGAATTTTTTTTGGTTAGATCATGTGAATTTTAGTACGGTCCATTTTTTAGGATTTAATCATGTTTTCTTGCGGTGCGATTGACTTGTGGTGTTAGTTTCACCCCAAGATATTGGTGATCTCTACCCTGAGGTAGGTGGTTATATACCATTACATTATTAGATAATTTTTTATGCTTATTTGATTCTATAAAATAGTTTTAGGATCTCTTTTTATGGTGAAAAAAATGTTTTTTAGTTTGGTATGCCATTGTGCTGAGAAATAATTTATTTAGGAAAAAATGATTACATTTTTTGGCATGTGGTTTATTGTGTGGTTTGGTGAAAAATGTTCTAGAGGCTATATTTTTTTGGTGTGAATCATGTTTTGTTAAAATATTTTAAAGGTTTATGTGGTAGTTTTCATATGAATTATTCAAGTGTATTTTATTTTTTGAAAAATTTGGTCTTTTATCTTTAAGAGATTCACAAATTTTTATGTTGGACATATTAAAATATATGTGGTGTATAAAGGTTGTTTTTTATAAGAATAAATGTGCGTTATGTTTTTAAAGGAACCTTTATATGTTAAACTCATCATGTTTCATGTTAAATACATTGTTATTCTATTAATATATATTATATTAATTATTTATGTAATTTATCAAGTCATTAATGTGGTGCGAATTATGATATTATAGTTTATATTGTGCATGTGTGTTCAGAAAAAGTGATTTTGAGTATGTATTAAGGTGTAATGCTTTGTAGTTCCTTCAGAAATTATTTGCCATACTTTTTAGAAGAATTCCAAAATTTATTAATATATGAGAGGCATATTTTGAATGGTTATTGGATGTGAGTTTATGTTAACAAACTATTTGGGATGTATTTCTGTGAAACACATTTTTTGTTTATCTTGGAATGATTTAATAAATAGTTTAAATTATTTTTTATCTTATTTAGATGGTGCGAAATTAGTATTTTCAATGATTTGAATATGTGTCTGTTTTTAATGTAGTATGTTTATTTTTTAATCCCTTGTCATGTTATTTAATAATATTTTGTAGGTTGTTCCAACTTATTATGTTAATCTTTGAGTGTTGCTAAAATGTTATTTTTGAAATTAATAAGTATCTTCAAATGTATTTTGGAATGGTATTTTGGTGTGCTGGTGTTTTTAAAATGGTGTTTGGGTGTGAAAGTGGTGACTTTCTTGTCTAATGGTTGGTTTTTTTGGGATATGTGAATTTGATATACTTTGTGAATTTGGAACATGATTTATCATAAGAGAAAACCCGAAGTATCTAGGTGGGAATACTATAACTAGTGCATTAGTGATCCGGAGGGGAATCATACATGCTTCACATAGCTGGATTGAATATTGAAGCTCTAACTAAATGTATGAATGACCAAGGGTCATTGTTTCTTAGCCACATTGTTTGAGGGCTTTTGTTTCTAAGCCCTATTTTTAGAGGGTGGCGGTCTTTATTCCATGTTTCATCAAGCCACGAGGTTCTAGGGTCCCACTTGAGTAAGATGAACCTCGAGGGATTTACCCATAGTTCTCTACCATCCATGACATAGTGTCTTCTATCAGTATACAGAGGTCACTAGTGTGAGTGTGTCCTTAATGAATTTTTCGCTTCCTTTTTAAAATATGGTTTGTGAAATAAGTTTGCTCAAGTGTTCCTTTTGAACTTTTGTCTTGTAAATGTTTTCCTTAAAATCATTTTAAAATTATATCTTTGAATAAGAATATTAAATTTATCTCTAGAATTTTGTGGCATGGAATTATTTTACTTTGTGGTATCCTATAACACCTTCAGATCACACCCTACATACACCCTTCGGTGTATGTAGGCCTTGTTCCTTGTGTATCCCAGTTTGAGGCATCATTCTTAGGGTTGGTGTTCAGGTTGTTGATGGTCTTATCTTTGAGGTTAGGGGGGTAGTAAGGGGATGTCTTACCTCATGATTCTTAGAGATTCATGTTGGAGTTTTAGTTTTATTAACTATTGTAGTTTCCTTTGGTTTTTTGAGTTGAGTATTAAACTATGAATTTGAAATATGATAAGGTCCGGTTTTGTTGTATAAAATTATTTTCTTTATGTTAAATTTGATAGGTGTTTTATGTTTTTTATTTCGGGTAAATCATTCCAATGTTTTATATTTATACTTGGGTACTTTGCCAGCCTGTGGGGATCTGGAATGCCCTTTGGTCCATGTCACGGACCAGGTCATCCATCGGGTAGGATGGTGACCCGGATTGGTTTGTGACACTAGTTTTAGATGCCTATGATATGCCCTATGTCTAGCTAGAACCTAGTATCCATATATATTCCCATTTCTTTCCTTACATACATAGTGTGTATACGTGATAAAAGAATATAATTATTATATATATATATATATAATTCCTATATATATGTGTGTGTGTGTGATTATCAATCAGACATAATGCAGCTTATGATGATTTTGGTAGAGTCTATATGGTGTTTTGATGGAACCTGAGATGTATTTATTTTTTATTCATCTATTTTTGTTATTCATTTGTAACTGTACGAAAATATTCTACATACACAAATTGACTTATTTCTAGACACCATTCATGGTGCTCTACTATTTTTTTCTAACACCTTAAATGGATTACATTTTGTACTCGAGTATATTACATGTATTGAAGTTTGGATAATAAAAATATTTCTTCTATAGACATATGATATAATTTACTTACAACATGTATCATTGGATCATAATATTGATCAAAGGATTTGTGATGCTAGTGCAGTATTAATTTGTCATTTTTTTTATTGAATTTTGTATATTCCTATCCCATTCTTACACTTTTTGAACATCACCATTCCATGATGTCATTGTATATGGAATTTTCATTGATAGTTTTATTATTATTGCTAATTCTAGGTATTAATGATTTCATGATTCATTAGTATATTTTTTTCCTGTTATATATTTTTATATATTATTACATTATTTTCTGTTTATTTTCTATATCTATAGTGACAATATAATATGGGGGTATAGTCTCCCCACTGCACCACCTTAGATCCTCAGTGCTAGTCGAAAGACTCTCGTATACAAGGAGGTGCAGTTTTGGCCATGTGACCCATCAGATCAGTGCATTAGTTATGTGGCCCTGTTTTTCATACTATCTAGGTATTACATATCATACTAAGATGACATGGAATTTTGTAATTAGCATGTTTTTAGGCATATGTAATCCACATATAGGTAATACACAAATTATCTGGGATGGGAAGTTGTAATTATTGGATATTTATATTACAGTTGATACAATATCAACATTGGGTTGAAAAAATGTATTATGATGTAATTATTATTGGTCTCATTACAATGATATTTCTTTTATAGAGGCATGATGAAAGAATGGAATTCCATTTCAACCATCATTATAGGCACAATATAAGTAATACGCTTTGTATTTTTATATGTCACATCTACATTCAGAATTCTTTTTCCAGCTACATATAGTTAGATCCAGGTATATTATATTTTCAAATGTTGTATCATTTCATACATGGAGAATATAATTGGATTAATTAATGTGTCTACATCAATCTATATGGTGTTTCATACATATATTGGTGATGGAACCTTAATTATCCAATTATACAAAGTTATGGGTTTTTGACATACTACATTTAGAATTTGATATATATATATATTCATAAAAATACTAAAGAACATTGAAGACTTTATAGTGTTATAAATAAAAAAATTACCTCTAAATGGGATTATAGTTTCAAATTAAATGGTGCTTCCTCAATCCCTTTCAATTAGAACTCTGTATGTTAGAACCACCATTATTTCACATGAGACCTAAATATGAACCAAACCATAGTAGTGGGTATAGGGGTGTCTCATATAGTTATTATGAATATATATGGGTTTTCATTAATTTATAGTCCTATATTTTGGAGCTAATATATAGGTGTTATATTTTCTATAAACAGGCATGTACCTTTCCAAGTTATCAATCTGTGTTCTATTCAACTATGAAATCCACTCATGAAGAATGTGTGTGAAATTTTAGAATCATTACACCATAAAGTCCATGATGTGTATGAAGAGAAGGTGGTGATGACCATACACAATATGTGGTGGTATTTGAGGAAATAGTAATCCATCCTATATGGCCACATATGGAACAAAATTTTATTCTAGATATGTTCACAATTGCCCATTATCGAGTGCCTTTTTTACATACGGTGTATTCTATGCTGGGTTTTTCTCATACTGTGCTAACTATGCGAATGTGGACTCTATAGTTTCAGTAAAATCATCCGCCCACATTTTTGGATGGGGGTGGTTAACCACTTGTTATTATGTGTTGGATGGAGGGTATGATGTCTATTTTCGTGAATATGGTGACTCCTCTTGAGAATATGGTGATTTTTATTGCTTATATGCCATGAAATTTTTCTATGTGATGGAGGGATGTTATTTCCCAATAATAATAACATCAATATATATTCATTATGGATATCTAAACATTCTTTTTTGACTGCATTTTTTCATAGACTTTGATGGATGACCAGACAAGAGAGTATATAAACTTTTATTATATGGAAAAGTATATCATGGAGTATTCATCTAATTTTACAAATTTGTATAAGTTCACACTGACATCATCAGGATAAAATCTTATCACTATGAGGATTTTCAATGACGTAATGGAATACTCAATCTGATCACATGTTAATGTATTTTAGTAGAATACTATTTTAAAAATTTCAATCATGACCTGATTAGTATGAGAAATTATAGGTAGGTCGATATTGGTAAACATGGTAGTTTAGCTACAAAAACAAAGAGTTTTTCGTCTAGGATTTTAAAGAATCGCTTTAGGGTTCCTAGAATGGGTTACATTTTCAGATGGTTCATACTAGAAATATAGTCATATGTAATTCGTGCATGGAGGAATAACATACTAAACCAATGTGTATTTGAGATATACTGCAATTAATAGGTTGTGGTAGGTAGAGTAAAATCTTTCACTAATCAATTACCATTCCATCATTTCCATGAGAGTTTGAATCTACACCAAACCCTTATTCTAGAGTAGGATGAGTAGTATCTCACTATGCAGGAAGCTGGAATACAGCCAGCTACTTAGGCTGAGGTGGTGGTTGAGGTAAAGAAAACTGTACTCAGCACTTATAGTGCCAGCATAGATGACCTCCCCCGGGTAGTCAGGCTATTATTCTATGATATAAAATGTTACATTTACAAATATTATAGCCTATTCTGGAGAAGAATAGTTTCTGACTATCTACAATATGAGGCACTATTTTAGTGCCTCCACCTTAGTGTCTTCTTTATATGAAACATGACCTTATCACTATTTAATATCTGAGGTAATAAAGGATAATTTTTCCTCAAGATAGAACATTCGTGTGTCTTGATGACCCTCGATAACTCATTCGGAAGATGTCTGAAGGAATTCAACAATGTAATTATTTTTCCTTTTAAATAGGTAGATAAATATTCATATATAATGTTTATTCATTGAAATTAAAGGGTTTGATGTGATCATGGGAATACTGTATTTAGTTTCCTATTAATCTCATATAGACTGTTATTATAAGGTGGATATGTTTATATAAAAAAGGGTCATAGGAATATCTATAAGTGAGAATAGAATGCACATTTTTCTTCAGATGGAAAAGGCCATCATGGGAAGGGAATAGTGAAATCCCATTTTTGTACACTTTTCATGGATTATTATGGGTTACGACCCAGTGTTTTCCCTCCTATGGTATGAAATTTTTGTGGAATCATCCCATATGACACTTCATGATACCTCTAGTGGGAGAGGTATAATTCACCATTAAAATAGTTATAGGAGAAGCAAAAATATTCATTTCTCATTACAGGATGAATCATAAAGCATTTCTAGAGATCATGAAATATTTGGAGTGCCATGAAACTAATGGTTTTGTATTCCCCATAAATTCTATATGGGGTTCACTGATCATTGTTTCAAAGAAGGTAGATGATACCCTATGGGTTTTCATTGACTCCCAATGGCTGATGTAGGGTATGGTAAATAATAAATATCAAAATCCTCAAATACATGACTTCATTTATCATCTTAATTGTGTCAGAGTGTGTTCAATTGTTGATTTAAGGTTAGGTTATCATCATGTGCTTGTCAGATCATCAGTCATGCCTTACAGAAAAATTCATAGAAGGTATTATATTTACAAGATTCTGGTAATTTTGTTTGGACTCATGAACATGCCACCAATATTCATGGGTCTAATAAATCAGTTTTCCTCCCATACCTAGATAATTTGTGGTATCATTTGTGGATGACGACATAGTGTATTTACACTCTCAAAACAACCAAAAAAATCATCCTAATATCATGATGAATACAATGATAGAGGTCCATATTTAAAATACATTTTATAAATATATCATTTGGATAAATAAATTAAACATCATGGGTTATATAATCGCAGATTCAAGAGTATCAATATATCTAGAAAATCTGAGAGATGTTTTTTCCTTAGAGTATCCCCAGAAAGTCTTTGATATACAGAGTTTATTGGGGGTATCCATGTATTTAACAGGATTTGACCCGGATTTATCATTATATCTATACCTCTTACTTGCATAACTAATATAGGTTTGACGTTATAATGTTTACAATATTGTGATTTATCATTTTAGGATTTAGATATTAGAATTAAATTAGAACTATCTCGATTTTAAAGAAACAAGTAAAAAGATATATTGTTTATTATGCTGGATCAGTTGTTAGGATATGGCCTTTTATAATAGATGATGAGTGAGTTATAACATGAAATTATATTTAGTTGAGTCCTCATGAGGGTAATTACCTGGTGAAAAACCATAATCTAATTACTTTTTTTCATTTTCTATAATGTTTTAAAAAAGTTTAATTTCAGATTGTCTCATGGTATTAAATGAAAAAAATCATCTTGTACATATTTAATGAGTCATATTTTAATCTTTGAGAGTTCATATATTTTGATTTTCGGAAATCCTTCAATTTGGAGGTTGTTTATATTAAAGGAAAAATAAATTCTGTAGCCAAATCTCTAATTCTGGAGTCTTTAACACTTGAGTTTAGTGAGGATAGTTTTGAGTGGAAGTGTATGAAATTATTATTTTTGGATACACCTTGTCATTCAAGCAGACCATTGTTAGACTACCCTAATGTCCTTTTTAGTTACCTATACCCTTTTGGAATAGGTGAAATTAAAGAAATATTCTATTTTTGATGGATTTGTCTTTAAGTAAATTCTCAAAGATGTGATTCATCTTCATGTTGGAATGCATATGAGGATGTTAAATAATGCTTTCATGGGTATGTTTAGGTCCCAAAATAAATAAAGGTGGAGATGATGTTATAATATCATGCCTCAACATGGTATTAAATATATGTAACACCTATATGTATAGAGACATATGATTCTAGTTTTGGTGGCCTTCTATGAAATGGGAGATAACTAATTTTATAACTCAACATTCCACTTGTCAGTAGGTGGATGATGAACACCATTGATAATAATGACATCTATATCCATTTTCCATTCCTAAGTGGATATTGGAAAATATATCTATAGACATCATGACTGTTGTTATTAGATTACTACATTAAAATGACATAGTTTGGGTGATCTTTTTCTGTCTTGAAAAGGTATCAAACATTATAAATGACATAGATACATTTTTAGTATACTGAATAAGAGGTATATTTCTTAAAGAGAACATACATCTTCATGGATACCCCCTATATATCAAATATTATAGGGATTGTTACTTCACTTATCAGTTTTTATGGGATTGAAAAAGTACTTGGGTACAAAGGTTATTCTTAGCACGTCCATCAACCCTTGACCAAAAAATATAGAGAGTAAAAAATCTAAGTGTTATAGGGAGATTTATATGAATGGTTCCATGACTTTGGGGGTTCTTGGGATAAATAAAAACTCCGTGTTAATTTTTATTACGATAATATTTTTTAGGCTACCATTGATATGGATCCTTTTGAAAAATTATATTCATGGACTTTTTGATCACCACTATATTGGTTAGAGGTAGGGGATTTATCGTTTATTGGAAATCATCTCATTTAGGAAACATTAGAGTAGGTCTAGTTCATCAATAATCAAATTTTGATAGATCAATATAGAAAATGGTCTTATTCCAACTGAAGTTGTTGACCTCTGGAGTTCATGGTTGAGGAACGAGTATTCTTCTATGTTACACCCTGGTAAGGAGATCAATGAAATTCAAGGCAGGGTATGATTCATCTTTGATTAATTAGACACTATTAGGTCATGAAGAATATTGGACTCATAGATTATTGGATAACACTTCCATAGAGGTAATATTATATGCATGATATACCTCGTTAATCATAACTTCATAGATATTATCCAGAATTATTTCATTTTTTCCAACCCAATTAGGTATCATTAGATATAGGTGATCCTTTGAGGAGTATTTAGTATGTATTGTAGATCAGAGTGTGTAGACTCCTTGAGGTAGTATAGTTATATTTTTTTGGGTGATATTGAATCAGGACTAATTAAATGATGAGACCCAGTAGTGGTAATGCTGATATATGAGCTATAATGGTGATATTTTTTTTCATATGATTTATCTTTACCCTATAAAGTCCTATTTCAAGATGAATTTATTTGAGGAAGGGAGGTTATAATAGAAAATATTTTTATAATGGTATGAGTATTTTTTTCAGTTTAAATTTCTCAGTGTGCCCCTATTAGTGACACTTAATGGAGTTACGTAGGTCATGAGGGTGTCTAGGTCTTGTTTGGCGTCTTGAACCCTATATTATAGAGAAATAGACCAAGACTTTTGATTAGTATAATCTACACAACCTAGCCAGAATGGTTTACCAAAATAATAGGGGGAATTTAAGAGGGGATAATGGGGACACATGATTTTTTCAACAAATACGTGAGTGTTGGAAAACATTTATTCTGAAATTTTAGGAATTATGGTAGTGTTATTCACATCGAATGAACATGGTCAAAAAAATGTGTGTCAAGACCATGCTGGGTCCCTCACTTGATAGTGGAGGCTACATGATTTATACTCGGAATGGAGAAACTTGCAGCTAAGAAGTGTAACCTAATTTTTTTAATTTTGAAATTATACATTTTCCATTGATTTTTTAATCCCATATATTCTTCCACTATTAGTTTTTAGCATGAAACTCGTGTACTTATATACATGATCTCTCGTACATGAGCCTTATCTCGGTTGGTATGGACTGTGTAAGTGCATCCAAGAGACCAGGGATCAAATCCAGGCAGAGGTATAATCCTTGGGTTATTGTAGCAGTACTGTAGCTGCGATGTAGCAGGTACTATAGTGGGAACTGTACGTTACTGTAGTAGGTACTATAGCGGGACTGTAACAGGCACTGTTTATCACTGTAGCAGCTAGGAATATGCCCCCGTTTGGGCCTTCGGGCCACTGATTTGGTCCATGAGTCCTGTAAGGCCTTTGTGCCACCTAATCCTTCGGGTTAGTAAGGCCTTTGGGCCACCTCAAGGCCTTCGGGCCACCTTAAGTGCAGATGCAAACCAGACAACCTACAAGGAAAAATCTCTACAAGGAGGAAGAGCAAGGAGATTTCACCACAGAAAAAGCTAAATATATTTCAAGAATGAGAGGGTATGACACCTGCCATCGGGACAGGCCTGTGAATTCACGGGAATACCTAGTCGAACACCCATGCGAAGGTGGAGAGCTGATTTCACGATGAAGATGCTGGGGAGGAGCAGTTCCAAGTAGTTATTCTGGGTTGTATTTAATGTTTGAAGCCTACAGGCAATGAATTACTCTATGGCCTACTGGCCATGTAATAATTATGCCTACGGGCATTGTAATGGTTCCAGCTCACCCCTTGAAAGGTGGATTTTCACAAATAAAAAAAAAATGAAGTCCTTCGGGCCGTTGGAGGTGGTATACATGATCTCTCATTTTTTCTAAATAAGGTATCTTGGTTTATCCTCCATAGAAACTAAAAATAGATCACCTTTGGATTCATTAAATTGTTAGAGGTGATATTTTAAATCCCCATTATTCATTTATAAATTTATCTTTCTATCACTTTAACAATTTTGATGTGATCTCAGTCACCCTATATTTAGGGAATTGTAAAATTCATTGGATTTAATCCCATTGACTTCCAATAATATGTTGATAATGGATGAGGCTTCATCAATTACCCTATGGTTTGTAAACTAGTTCTTTCACTAAAAATCATAATGTTTTCATAAATTCTCCATTTTGTTGCATATCGCCCATTGCCACACATTTCCATTAAATATATTATCTCATTCCAAATAAATAAATGCTTGTTTTAATAATCCCATGGATCCAATATATATGAATAAATGGTGTTTAAATTGTTCATTTCCACCCCATTGGGTGTGATAAATTAATTTCTATCACTAATAGAATTGTTTAATTTACTGAACACCTTATATGTTTTTGTCTTTAAATGTTAATGAAATTTTACTCTTTTAATTAACACACAAATAGACCAAAAAGTCTTCTATGTTTTTAGTTCAACCTTTCATTTAATTTTCATATTTAATTAATTGAATGAATTAATTATAATAAATTATAATGTGTGGAATGGCAATTCCATGTGATGAATTATTTCATTTCCATGGATAATATGAACTGTGATTCCAAGGTCTTATTAAGAATGATGAATAAAATCCATTAGAGTTGATCTCTAATGTTATTATTATTGTTATTACAAGTATGAAATTATTATGGGCTAATGAATGATCATAAAGGGACTAGTTGAGTGTAATGTTTCCCTCTCCCTTACATCAAGTGTGGATAATGACCATGGTCACCATAATAATTGTATTTGGGAGATGTGCATGATATTACCTATTCCTATGTATTTGTATTTGGGAATGAAAACTCACCCCACCTATCATGAATGTCGTTCATGATGTATTTTATTCATTTTTTGATTTAAGGAATGTGTACTTTTATTATGCATATAGGCTCACTAGATTAGTTATGTATGCCTGAGTTAGGCCCTTGGTCCATCCAGAACCTAAAATCAATGTATATGACAACTTATTTTATCACATAATTAGTTCATATATGTGTACATTGTAGAAAACTATACTATATATATTAGTACAATATATATGGTTACTAATCAGACTTACTCAATCCTATTTTGACTTAGGAAGAGTCTTCTATGTTTGTTGATTGAACATGATCTGATTAGTATTTATTTATTCATATTTCTTCATTATTAATTTATATATTAACAATTATATGTTATGTATAAATGTTATATTTTTTCTAAAAAACATTGGTGGTGGCCTACTAAGTTTATACCAAACCCTACACAATCTGCATATGGTACCAATGTAAATTACATTTATTCATGTATGGATAATGTAAAACACCCTGATATAAATAATTCAAAAAAATTACTTATATAAATGATAATTTTAGTAGAGTATTGAGAACGTGATCATGATTCTAGTGGAGTATAATATTTTCTGTTTTTGTATTTTTGTATATCATGTTTTATATCCATGCCCCCTATCTCTACTTTTTGTATATCAACATTCCATTACATATTTTTATATGACACATAATTTGGTATTTTTAATATAACTATATCTAAAATTTTATTTATACTTCCATAGTTAATCTTTATATTTTTTTTCTATTATTCATCCTTTTTATAAACGCTACTGTTGTGGTCTGTTAATTTATTATATTTTCTTCTCAACACTAGTATGAGGGTATAGTCTCCCCATTATTCCACCTTATAACTTTGAAACTAGTTTAATGAATCATTAATACGAGGATGCATGATTATGGTCATTTGACTCAACATTATAGGGAACCAATTAAGTGGATCCTTGGTTGGGACATTGCAATATTGGTGAATATAGAATCTATGTTACAAAAACAATGTGAGATGAAAATCACTTACATGAAGTGTTAGATTTAATCATCCACATTTTAATCTCTTTTACAATAAATATAAATTTATAACACTTATATTTCATAAAAGTACTATCATATTTCATACCATATATGATATAATTTTAACCATGTTTTACTTATGTATTAACAATTTCATGATAAAATCATTATTCCTTTTAATAACAACATTCTTTTTCATGTATGTTTTGGTTTGGTATATTTTGTCCCTGTACATTAATCATGTTTCAATAATATAAAAAATTATAATACAGATAAAAGAATCATTTTTATTCATTATATACCTATTTTTAGTCTTTACTAACAGTTATTGATAGACAATTTAATTACACCATTAATAGAGATGGTAGACCATACATACCAATGAATGCAGCTTCCAATTATGGGAAAAAGGCAATAAATGAAAGGAAAACAATATTTTAGTTTTATAGAAACGTTTTTATATAATATATATAATATATTGTTTTTTAAAAGGTCTCCTTATAAACAACCACATTAAATAAAATAAAAACCCATGTCACATCACTTCATGGAGGTCTTAGTCCAAATGTATAAACGAGTGAAATTAAACTATTACAATAAATATTAATATGAGAGGGTTGATGTGATATTATAATTATTAAAATATAATTATGTTATAAATATAATATAAATAAATTAACTCCATCATTATATCAATATGAGATAGGTGGAGATGGAAGATGAAATACCTCATTTTACAAGGTGGTAGCCTGTCGTAGACACAATGAATACTTTTCCCCATTATATGAAATATGAGGTGGATTTAGATTAATAATTTAATGTACTAACATATAACTGTATGGAATTTGATAATATTATTATATAAACATATTTTAATGATATTTGAAAGAGTTGGTTTAACATCACAAGTAATAATAAAATAAGACTTTTCCATATTTATTAATATTTATATAATAGGTAGTAATTATATATTAAAATGGATTCAAATTTCAATAGTTCAAGTAAAACACAATGATGAATTTCTCCAAAATCGAGAATTGCACAGAAGACTGGGTTATACAGAAATATAATATATAATATATTATTAAAATTACTAATTTATTACATAATTATCTCCTAGACATTTCATCTATGGGAATAAATAGGACTAACTATATAATTTTTAAACATGATTATTAATTGTTTTTAAATTCATTCAAAAAATATGATAGGCATAAAATAAAAATAAATCCAATTTTAAGCATAAAAAGAACTATATTTTTAAAAGGTATATTTATAGAATTTTAATGGTTAACCTTTTTTAAATATAATTTTTGACACATGTATACTTTTTCTTTGAAGAAATGATTTTTTTAAATATAAATATAAATATTTACTTTGGGTGATTTTTTGTTTTTTTTATATGAATCTTCATATTTTGATGAATAGTAAATTATACTAAATTTTTGATGAAAATAGATTTTCCATAGTTTTTTATTAAAATAATTAAATTATATTTTTAATTAGTTTTAAAGTATAATTATGAAATATAATATAATTTAAACACATTTAGGTAATTGGAATCAATTTAAAATTTAATTTAGATATGAAATCATTCCAACCTTCTAAACATTTCTACTTTAGAAACCTACTTCATCACCCTATCTCTGGAATTATATTTAAATTAATTTCATCCACATATGTGATTGGAATTTGAAAAAAAATATGACATATTTAGAATCATAATAATTTATTATTTATAATAATTTCAGAAGACATTTTTTTGTCATATCTATTAGTGATTGTAAATAAAATTAATTACAGTGATTAAGAGGAAAATAAGCATAACAAGGGACTAAAGCATATACTTTTGAGCCAGAATAACCTATACACCTGTCCAAAAGATATTTTATGTTCATATATAGACTATATATTCAATTATATTTACTTTTTAAAATTATTTTACCTACATTATATGGGAAAAACATGGATGAAATTCCATTTTATATTTTTTAAAAATGCCACTCATCCTTAACTATAAAAAGGAACTCAACCATCCCATTTCATCACAATAATAAAGGAAAATTGGATCATTAAACCCATAACCATAAAATATCATTAATTATCTTTCTCAACCTAGAGTCCTCACATTGTCTAAAAATATGTCCTAGAAGTCCATTGATGAAATCCAAATGTTATTTGGTTTAAAAATAGGTTACATTCTTCAAAGTTAATTTCTATAGTATTTATTTCTCCCCAAATTCATATTATATATTTATATTCTAAAAAAATAATATCAGTATCCACAAATATTGATATTTTTTCATGTTATTGGTTTTACCTACATCTACACACACTTCCATAAAATAGTTAATGAAATTATAGTTCTTGTACAATGAAATACAACATGATGTAACATTGTCCTTCATTTGCTTTTACCACATCTCAGGGTTGGTAAATATTAAGGAACCAATTATATATATATATATATATATTATTTATTATGTTTTCATACTTTTTAAATTCCTATATATACACACACCATCAATCTTTCTATTTTAAGTAAATATGATAACATTGTTTTTCAACTTGTGGACCACTGTATTCTCAAAGTGACGTGATACATTCTCACACTACATGGAATGTATTTAGGATGGTTTTAATAAAATATATGTGAAATATAAAAATATATATGATATTAGTTAAATATTTATATTTTGGTAAATGCAATATATCATTTTCTATAACACCTTTTCACGCACTGAAAAGGTTATAACGTCGTTCGTAGACATGTGGAATACTGCCTCCTCAACCCCATGAGATTCATTTTACATAAAAATAATTATTTTTATAATAACATATGATTATATAACATGGTATTTATGATATAATCATCATTATGGGAAGATAAATGTTACTTAAAGTTTTTCTATAATGATCATTAGAAAATGGAAACGTTAGTCATTCTTGTGTTTGCCATATTTTCTGTATGATTATAACATTGGATCATTTTTCATAAAAATAATTTATGATCGATGTTAAAAGTGAAATTAATGAATACAAATATTGGTATTTAATGATTATTATTCATTATATGGTAATATATTTACCTCTTTGACCAATTTTGACTTTCCAAATTTGATTTCCACGCATAAACAAAATCGGGTTAAAACTGTTTACATAAAGATAATTTTTTAAGTATTTGTTTATAAATTTTTAATAGGTGAATGAAATGTGATGAAAATATTTAAATAATATTTGAATCAAGTAAATAACTAAAATTATTTTGTTATTATAGTAGTTAATGACACTCTTAATAGGTCAGACTCAATTTAATATATTTCGTATAAATCTCCTTTCATTGAGGCATTTCTTTAAGTTATGAACCATTATTTTTTTATTAGATGTATATAAAGACCCTTTGAAATTATATATCCATATATTATCTATTACCTTGTAATTTAATGTTTTGGTAAATGTTAATCATTTTAGGGATCATGATTTAAGTTTTTAATGTGGTATGGAACACCATGAATGTTTAAAGACACAATATTTGAATCATGCCTCTATATTAATATTCTTGATATTATTTTACGTGTTTATATATTAGGATATAAAATTTTTATAAGGGAAATGTAATTTAATTTATGAATTTCATTCTTGTATTTTAATAATCATTTATTTTTTTTGTTTTTCGCATAATGTTATGAAAATTGATAAAGGAATGATATATTCTTAACGTACACAGTGACAATGACATTTCCTTGTCCAAGGCCATTGTTTTCTTTTTTTCTTTAATTCTAATAATTAATGTTTTAATAAACGAAAAACCATATTTTTTTTTGGAATTTTGGAAAAAAAAAATATTTTTGAAAATAAATGTGTAAAATGTATTACGATGAATTTTTTAAAAAAAACACTTTTTTAGTATTTGATAAATATTTTATAACGAGTTTAAAAGTGTTTATTAAATGATTAAATTTATTATTTAATTTTGTGGTTATAGGATATTATAAAGGATTGGTGAACCCAGAAAACACCATGTGAGACCATTATAGATTAAACGATGGGTTTCTTAGATAATACTCCCTATGCATTGGGGAATGATCATATTATCTAGATAATTATATATTATGTTATTTATTTGTTTATTACAATATATTAGGATTCTATAAGGGTTACATGAGATGATGTCCTATAGTACCTACCTGAATTTTATGTGTTTTGTATTCACTTTTCATTGCTATTTTTTTAAAAGGCAAAATATCTAATATTTTTAAAATAATAATGTTTCCTTTTTTCATTAAAATATTATGTTTTCATAAAAGATATTTTCATGAGTTTTAATTCTTATAAACTGAGTAAAGGTTTCCTTTTTTATCCCTTACCATGATTTTTGTTCTCTCCTATATATTTAATGTTTTTCACTTGATAAAATTTCATTTCAGGGATTGCAATTATTTATGTTGATATTCTCAATGAATTTTCACAAAATTGTTCATTTTTAATTTCAATAATATTTAGGTTATTGACAGTGATGATACTATTCAAATGTTTCTACATTATATTCTTTTTTTATGTATTATATACAACTTAATTATCTAAAAAAATAATCCTGAAAAGATCCACAATGTGATAGAAATTAAAATTCATGAATTAAATCAAGATTATGTTATGGTTAAGGACAATGAATTATAGTTTCTAAAAAAGAATCTTTTTGATCCATCTCATGTTCTGAGATGGATATATCATTTGGATAAACCATATGTCTCTATGATTGATCATCAAGATGAGATACTTGATTTTGAAACCAAGATAACATTCTAGAGGAAAATAAATTTGGTTCAGATTCTATGGAATCATAGTTTGGATACTCACGAGAAATGGGAGTGGGAGGCAATGATGAGAGAGTAGCAGACTCATCTTTTTTACATGGATTCTTCAAGACATACATTATATGGAACAAGGATTCTATGGTGGGGATGTTGTAACATATTGTTACTATATATTTTACTAATAACCTCTATTTTGATTAATCATTGGTTGGGTTTAATTTAAGTTGTTATGAATTTTTTATTAATGGAATGTGTTTTTTGGATATGAATGGATGGTGAATGGGTTTCCCAAACCATGCAACCGACTTGTGAAAACTTTGATCACTAAGATAGATAGGGTTTTTATGGTTAGAACATAGTTTGAAAACCCCTGAAACCACTAAGTATAAAATATGAAAAATGATTATCCAAGAAACATGGTTTGGGTGAATGTTTTGTTAAAGCATGTGGCCTTGCACAACTAACTATTCATATAAGATTTAATTAATCTATAAATTCATTATAAAACCACAAAAGCCTCAATTTTATTTCCTAATGGGATTGTACAAACTTAATATAATATAATATACCGTTTAGGCTCACAATAGGTTATTTTTTACCATTAAAACTATAATACATTGATTTAAACTAGTAGAAAGATGTTTGATCTATTCCTAGTAATTTTCTTCTTCTTGTTCTCTTTATCATGCTCTCTCCTCTTTCCTCCCTGGGGGTTCTTATATCTCCATGATATTGGATGATCTAGTCCTAACTATTTCCGACGATGGATCATGTTTTGATTCTCACTTCTTAAAATATAGCATTTATTCTTAGATTTTCTTGATTAAGGATTTTTGTCCATGATATCGTGATATAGATATTGGTGGATATATTTATTATGACCCATTTTATTAACACAAATTTTATTGATATAAATTAAAAATTTTGATTAAAATTTAATTTCATGATTTGAAATAAATCTATTTGATTGGGATTATTTAAAACCCAATTTTATTATGTATATGTTTTTTATTTTATTTGGAATGATCATGGGGGACACCCCCAATTCCATTTAATTATTATGTGTTTACAATATTTATTGGAAAATTGTTATATTTAAATAGTAAAATTTTAATTTTGAAATTGGTTTGATGAAATTTATTTCAAATTGCATTTGAAATAAATTGATTAAAATTGTATTCATAGAAACCCACTGGCTTTATCATGGGGAAATGCATATTTTGATTAATAACAATTTTTCTTTAAATATAAATTTTCCTATTTACAATTGAAATATGGGTAAGATTTTATTTTAAAATTTTTTAAAATTAATTACACATCATTTATTATTTTTAGAGAACATGAAATCCATGGAATTTACTTGTTAATTCAAGATAGAACTCCTCTGATGATTTGAAATACTAGCAATAAGTATTTACTAGGTCAAATCCCAAATGTGATGGTGATGAGTCCACTTTTACCATTTTCTAAGGGATATGCGTACAAATATTTACATAAAAACTACTTGTTTGTGAGGGAGTCTTATAAACTATAATAATAAAACCATTAGGTTGAGGAAAATTTTTCTCATTCATTGAATTTGAAATTAATGACCTTGATTTTTGTAAACTCCATTACCCATGTATTTTGAATTTATATAATATAAATTACATAAATTGGTTATTAGGCCATTTTTAAAGTATTTCTATCATTTTAAATGTAAATCATGATCCATTTTAAATAATCTTTAGAATCTATATGTCTATTAATTTAAAATTGAAATCATTATTTGGTTAAATAAATGTGTTAGATTATTATGGATTCCTTTGTAAGATGCTACGAGGGTTTTATATCACACTATTTATATTACTTTGGGATTTTGTATATTTTAATCTTCTAGTTTTGAGAGGGGGTAAAGAGTCACTTAGAGGTGGTTCTAGTTGTTGATAAATTGACTTGGAGTGTTTCATCCAATAGGAATTGTTTGGGAATTCAAAATTTAGGTATATTGTGGTTACACTTTGTGATGTTTATTCCTATTTAACATCCGGTAATTTTCTTATAGATGAGTTTTTCTCATATCCAAAATAACATGTTTATATATTTTTTTTGTGTTTATAGAAAACATGTTTTTAATTTAATATTGAATGATTCCAAAGGATAGTCTCCAACAAATGGGGATCATGAATCCTATACAAGATTTGTTCAGATTGGATCATTTATCAGGTTACCAGGGTATCTATGATGGTTTATGACAGGTCATTTTATAGTTCTTATCATGTAATGTTTCAAATTAATTAACCAATCTACACTTTACCATGGTATAAAAAATTACTATGATTTCTATTTATATTGGAAGAAAATAAAAGTTAAATAATATACTGTTTGAACATCTTGATTCCAAATATTTAATAAATTTTTAAAATTCCAAAACATATTAGTGAAATATATTAAATTAAAATTCAAAAGAATAAATGTGTAGAGAAATGGTGTATTAAAAAATTTATGGAATTTAATATAAAAGGAAATTATACTAAATTAATGTATAAAATTCATTTAAAAACCCATATTTTTATTTTTTTTAAATCAAAATTATTGACATTAAAATTCAATTTCATTAAAAATAGAGATTTATTTTATCAGTAGTTCCAAATAATATAAAGATTTCAAGAAAAATTAGTATTTTTCTTCATCATTGGGAAATCAATTTTTCATAAAATACCAAAATTCTGCAATATTATAATTTGGAAATGATTATTTTAAAAATGATATAATTATTATAAAATAAAATTCTTAAATTTTTTATTATTTAATAATAATAATTATTTTCTTATAAAAATAAATAAGAATCATTTTTTAATAAAATAAATCATTTAAGATTAAAATGGGTTTACTAAAAAATTGATTTCTTATTTCCAATTAATTGATAATTTATTTTTTTATATCCATCATATGTATTCAAAAATTAATTAGTTATATTCATACCCGGATAAATAACAGCTATGTTATAACCATTTTAAATAAATAATAATATTTCACTATTCGTTTACACATTATGTGGTGTATTTCTTACACAACCAAACATAGTTGTCATATTATAAAATAATGGGATATTTCATCCCCCTCCTAAAAAAAGAAATTCCATCCACACAATTTTTAACATGATCACTATAATCAATGGTTGATATTTAAAAATATCATTGATGAAATTCCACAGCATGAAAATAGATTATAAGAAATTCTATTAAAAAGATAGAAATGGAATTATAATGTTCATCTAGAACATCACATACTAGGAATCCAAATAAGAAATAATTAGTTAGAAGTGAGAATGTGGAAGTAGAAGAAAATTATAATGTCTAAATTATAATGGATTTTGACAGAGATGATTCTTCATATGATTGGGAATGATTAAGGGAATTTAAATGACTATAATGTTGTAAACCAAAGTGGTGTTAAAAATACCATTGATTCATTGGAAGAGAATGTAGTAGGATATACTTTATGTTTTTTATCCTTTTCCCTTGAATTTGGAAATTACATAACCCTTTATAAAAAATGTATACAATAAAATACATTTTAAATATTTAATTTTTTTCCTTAAATAAATTTCATAAAACATATGATCATTCTGCCCAATCTATGGTTATTAAATTCGAATTTTTTATGCCTAAAAAACTAAAAAAATTATAACTAATAAAAAAATTAATAGAGTAACAATATATTCCTCCTATAATAAATATTAACCAAAACCACATTAGTTCTCATAGTTTATTCTAATTTCTAAAATATATAAACTTAAATATGATAAATAAAACATTGATCTAAAAAATTCAATAGAAACATAAAATTTTCATACTAAATTATTCTATAAGTAATTTTCCTTAAAATTATAAAAAATATTCTAAAAAATTCATGAAACCCAAAAATAGATATATGTCATTATTCATTCTTCTAATATTTATTAAACATTTATCCCCAATAAACATTTGTCTTTAATAAATTAATATTACCAAAATAATATATTCCCTTATAATATAATTTTTCTGTTATGATCATATTTCAATAAAGATCTCGATTAGAAATAAATCCACATTAATAACATATATGATTCTATTTGATTATTTGAAATTGAATTTTCAAATGAAATAAAAAATTATTATAGTTCCCAAAATCATATTATTTTCCCCAAAATAATAAACATCATCATTAGTAAACAGTAACCTATTCATTTTTAATCCCACTGTCATATATATCATGTGTTCCCAAATGGTTATAATCCATTATTACCACTCCATAAATGATATGATAATCACAAAAAGAGACTTATATCATTAAACATATTACATAAAATTTGATGTAATTTTTCCTGAAATAATAATTTATATTAGACCATTGGGTTAAATATAAAACAACCAAATAAAACCCCCAAATATATCATTCACTACATCAAAATACCATAAATTAAACCATAAAATTATGTGTTTGTGGCTATAAAATTATGATCATCCTTAAACATAAAATCACATGATTTATTCATAACTCTTATGATTACAACACATGAAACAAATAAAAATCATTGACATTAACTAAAATGTTATATAATACCCACAAGAATATAAATGAACCTACACTCTTATCTCAAGTGATAAAAACATTATCATTAAGTTTTTTCATAGATATATATAAATATTACAAAATTGTTTCTATACAATACATACAACATCCAAATGAAATATTCTATCTCCTAAAAACCCAGTTACCTATGAGTATTAGAGTGGTATTGAATTAGTGAAAAATCATAACATCTTGTTTTAAAAAACAACATGTTTATTAGAACAACTATATCTCCCCTAATACCCATATTTTCAAACTCTATGAAAAGGATCCAATCTATCCCATTAAATTAATCAAATATGAAACATTTTTAAACTCAAAAAATTATCATTCTATATAAAATAGAAAAGATAAATATAAAATGGATAAAATGAAATTTTTAGAAAGGTTAAAAATTATCATAAATAATTGAAAATAATTTTTTATTACAAGATGACCATAATAATATGATGACATAATCATAGATCATGAGATTAATATAATAAAATTGAAAACTATCAATAATTTTATACTTAATCATGAATCATGGAACATATATTTAACAAATGAATGTTTCATTGGAATCAAATATCACGACCCTTGTGATTTCAATATTGATCATTGAAATCATTAAAACCCAATAAAATTTATAAAGAAAACAGGTTGGTATCATGGAATGATATCTACATCGATCCATTATAGAACCCTTAAAATTTTACTGATCATATGAATGACATCCAATATAATTCATTAGAGAATAATGACGTTTCCCAATGAATTGAATCACTATATGGACACACCCATAAAATAAGTTAAATAATGATCATCCATGAGCTATAATGGGGATCAACCCTTCGTATGTTTTATCAGTCTCTCCTTGAGAAATCATATGGATTATCACTTCGTTAACAACTTCTAAGGACCATATCACGATTAAAAAATTTAGAACCTTGAACTTTTTTATATAAAACCATTGTATAATAAACATCATAAAATTCATAAATAATGAAAACTAATGAGTCTTAAGACAATATCATTAAAACATTATCATACGACATCCAGATAATGAATATGGGTGGTATCATAATATCCCAATCCTAGTTAAATTGAGTACAAATTAGATTTTTTGTCATAGATGAAAATATTATTAAAAGGATATAGAAATAATTTTATTGAAAACAATGGCTAATACCATTTCCTTTGAGTAAGATTTTATAAAAATTAAACAATATTTAGAAAAATAATTTTATTGAATATAAAAGTGGAAAAAAAAATAGAATATTAAAATCACATAATTTACTTGATAGCCAATTTTTTTTCATGTCACAAATGTTTAAAATAATATTATTTCAAATTTTTAAAAAAATGTTGTGGAAAGTGACCCATATAAAAAAATGTTAACAAATATTCTATTAATTCATTTTATAATTGTAAAACTACCACGTGAAATAGATTTGGGATGTAATTTATTTTTGGAAAATGTAATTCCAAAACATTTTCAAAAAGCATGGATTTTGAAATTAATGATTCATGATCTACAAAAATTAGAAGATTAATATCCAATATAAAGAACATTATTGATGATTATTTATTATATAAGGTAGAAAATGAAACATTCACCTATAAAAAACCAGTAATTATAAAAGGATAATAAATTTGGTTTAGTTCAATGTAATATGATCATATGATTTTCCCCAAAGGAACCATTATCAAAGTTAATCCTAGAATGAAAAACATCTGTAATATACGGCCTTTTTTACTTTGGATTCACATCAATTATAAGTCCCATGAATGAATTAGATAAAATATGACATTAAAAATCACTAAAATATGTTTATTCAATATATATCATTACCAACAGACAAATATACACCTCATTAAAGAATATAAGTTCATAAAATAAACTATTTTCTATTATTATATTTGGATAAATAATGATTTGAAAGATCATATCATTAAACTGAGAATTAATAAATTGAGATATTTTCTATTAGAAATGAAAAAAAATCCATGAATAATAATAAAATTATAGATAAATCCACACATAATCGTGAAATTAAAATGTCAATGAATAATACTTATAACCTAATGAAATGAAGTTGAGTTAAGAACCCCTTTATGAAAATGTTACTTTCATGTAAAATCTATTTGGATAAAATAATTCAAATTGAAACATAAAATAAAAAATGTATAATTTATTCATCATATAAAACTTTAAAGGGAGGTATATACACCATATAAATGATATTAGGTGTATATAATATTATATTTCTTAATGAAAATAAATTGAGATGAAATACCTTACTTCTATTAATGAATTCTAATGTGTGTACTTTTACTAATCAATAGTAAACCCTTATAAATTTTTATTTATTAAGAAAAATTTATAGCTTTAATAATTGATAATATAACCATATATTTTATTTATCATAATGATTTAGTTTATTACATAATAAATTAAGTCTATATTTGGTAGTTTGAGAATGTTTGGTCTATAATTTCAAAACAGCTTCAGTGTATTGAAAACGGTAAAAAGGGGCCACTATTCCATCACATTAAAATGAAATAAATTAAATAATTATCATTTAATAAAAAATTAATGTTTTAAAATAAATTATGAATTATTTTTATGAAAAATATACTATGAGATAATCATGGAGATGGTAGGTCACACATACAAATGAGTAGAGATTAAAATTTTCAACGATCTTTATTGAAAAAATGTATGAATTATTATATCATTCCATAATTATAATTAAATGATAAATATAATATTATTTATTTAAATAAATAAATTTTTTATATAAATTTTTTAATTACATACATGTGATTTTGTGATGAAAACAAATGACATCACTTCATAGAGGTGGTAGTATACACATGCACATGAATGGAAATATCATTTTTCAATGAATGAAATGATAAATAATAAGGGTTTTTATTATATTAACAAATGATAAATACGTCATAAATATTATATCATATATATACATATATATTAAATAAATCATTATATCTATTATTGATTGTTGAAGATGAAAAATGAATTACATCAGTTTTCCAGGTTGTAGTACGTCGTAAAACTAAAAGATAAATCCATATTCTATTTGATGGTAGATGAAGAGAAATATTAGAAATTACATTAAAATATAATTTATTATTATATTAAAGATTATTATGATTTTATATAATCATGTTTAAGGATTATATGAATGATTTCGAAGAATATATAAAATAGAAATGGTCGGTTTAGATTTATACATCTTCTTCGAAAAAAGAAACTTTTTAGAACACATTAAGATAACATAATTATACATCTATCAATAAATAAGAAATCTAGAATTTGGTGGGATATTTTTTTAATAAAATGTTATGAAATAAGAAATATGGTTTCCATTTTATATGTGAGCGAGGGTGCTCTTGAAATGTCATAAACTATTATATTAATATAAATGAAATTGGAAGTCCATATTGATAAAAAATGATAATATGATAATATAATATGATTAAAAGTAAATATATTCTCATATAATTAACATTGGTTACGTTTTGATAATGGTCATACAACCATATTTTGGTTTTAACCCCTTAATAACCCGTTTTACACATAATGTGACAACTGTGTTTTTTACACTATGAGGGTGTTGATAGTAACTATAAATAGTAAAATGGACCAGCATAGAATTTCAATGATATTATATACTATATAATAACTAATTTTTAAAATATCTTATCTTATTTTATTAAATATCTTTAAATAAAATATTATGTAATAAAAAATATCATTAATGTCAATTTTTTAATAATTTACCTCTATTAATTTAATATCTTAAAAAACCAACCTGATGTTAAAACATATATTGTCGTAGATCCTTGACATATTATATTAATACTCAAAATTTAGTGATTACAGTAATTATCAAAATTTAATTTATTTTAAAAATTTTAATATAGATTATTTGAATTTCCCATTAATTGAATAATATTGTGTCAGCATTATAAACTCAATTATGTTATTTATTAACAATAATTTACAAATAAATTTGAATTATGTATAAAAATAATTTATATATATCAATTAAATTTACAATTGTAAATTTCTTATTTTTATCCCCATGTTCAAAATGACATAGTTTTTAAAATCAATATTGTGATATTTTTTAGTTTCTTAACATAAAATATTATAAAGGTCATAGTCAATTCAAAATTAATAAAAAATAAAAAATAACCAAATATAATAGGATTATGGATTATAATTTCTCATTTAATAAATTCATGTCAACCGTTAGTGTCATCTTCTAGTTATTATCATATTTTTTTGAACATTATTACATGATTCACACTTTATGTTGGTACTAAACTTACTAATGATAATATTAATAATAAAAAGTAAAAATAAAGTATTTAAAATTTTTGTCCATTGTAAATTAAAACATGTAATCCATTTTTCAAAGATAAAAAAATAGATGTTGAATATTTAATTTCAAATCAAATAGGTAAAATGTGATGAAAAATAGTTTTTTCAGAAAATTCATTTATCAAATATAATAAATTTTATAATAATTTATTGTGTTAAATTACATTAAAAATTTATATTAATATTCTAAATCTAATAAAAATAACTATTCTTTTGAAATAACACAAAATAAATAATAATTTTTATTTTAGTTAAAAAATAATATTATAAAATATGTATACATCATTATTCCCCAAAAATTCAATCATTTTAGTAAAATAAAAAAATTTCCCCCAAAAATATTTTGATTATGATGATTTAAAAAATTATATCTTATTTACCAAATAATATATCCAGAAATTCAACAAAAATTTTGTGATTACTTTCTCTTAAAAATAAATAATTACCATTATTGAAGAAAAAATCTTTTTGAAGAATAAAATGGATTTACTAAAACAAATTAGTAATTATTTCCTAATAGTTACTCAATACATTTTTGAGGATTATAACAATGATATATATTCAAAATAGTTTTAAATGAAATTAATATCTTCTAATTTAATGATTTTATTATAGTGGTCATATTAAAATAATAATATATCATGTTTCATTTACACTCAATGTTGTATATTTTATACACAATTGATCATAGTTATTTTTCTAGAATCTAGGGATATTGCAAGTTATCCTTAGAATATTGGTATTATATAATTATTTGTGTTTTTTCAACAAGTAAATGGTTAAATGATCTAATTCATTCATTTCTTTGAGCCATGTAATCATTCTAACGAAAATTCTCTTTTAGATATCATTTTATTCGTATTGAATCTCATAAGAAGATTTATTTCCATGTTTGTTTCCTTACTGGGATTTATTAATCACTCATTTCATTATGTATTTTCACCATGGAATCCTATATTGTTTTAGAATATCCATAATATTCTAGATCAATATGTGGAGTATTAATTAAATATGTAGTTTTTTATATTAGATGAGGTATATATATATAATAATATAATGAAAATGAACATCTAGATCTATAGTGTGTAAGATTGGAAATATATTTTATAGATTAGAAATTAAATATTGTTTAAGGAATGGTTTATTAGAGTTGGTATTAGATTTCCTGTCCAGTTATTGTTAGAAATTAGTTTTAATTAAATTTAGTGAAACCCTAGGAAAAATATATAGGGATAATTATAACCATATGATCAAATCATGAGGTTTTGGTAACGTTTAGCTTGTGTTGTTTTGATAGAAAATAAATCAATGTGTAGATACTGGAAAGTAATTATAGGATTTCACACAATTATATAATTAGGTAATAAACCCAAATGGGGTGCAGTGGGTATTAACTACACTATGACCCAAGGCATGACAAATAGGCTTAACAACACACCTAGATTGAAACTCATTGGAAATATTTTTATCCAGAAATATTATTTTTTAAAAGCTGTTTTAATTATTTTTTCTTGATTAATTTACAGTATTAGGTCAATAATTCCGAGAAAACAAAACATAAAGTAACCTTTTTTTTACTAACACATTATTAATTTTAACTTAGTATTAAATAATTGAAATGAAATTTTGATTTTATGAAATTATTGTTTCATTAGAGACTAAATCTTATGATTGATCTTTTATATTCATATACTTTTATTGTTTTTGTAATAATCATAACCTTTTCTATTTTATTATTTTTTTTCAAATTGGATCAGGATGAGAAATCTGTAAATTATATATATCTAAAAAACTATTACTTATAACTTAATAAGGGATAATATTTCAATATTATTGACTAATTGTATTTTTTATATTATTATAGAAAAGGTCAATATCTTACACTTACATAAGGTTTTGAGGTCAATAACATAATTGAAATTATTATTTGACAATTATAACCATTTTCAATCATGAGTTATGGTTATCATCCATATATTGTAATATTTTAAAATATATAATTATTATGTGATACTTCTAATGATATTTATTCATTTTTAAATTTTTAATCATTTTGAAACATAAAATAAAAACAATCAATAACCCTGAAATGTTATTTATTCAAGAGGGTATAATTCTAGGTAAAATTTTTTTAACCCATGATTTATGTATGGATAACTATTATAATTTTTATAAAAATAATATTGAGGTAAAAAATAAAAGATTTTGATTTTGAAAATTGATATTGATCGTATTAGTAGACATGGAAGATAATATTAGAAAAGTATATATGATAATTTATGTGGATTTTAGGTTATTTTTTTGTATTAATATATATATGTATATATATATAATAATGAGGGACCCTATGAACTGGTTGTTAATACCCTATGATGACTGACGATAGAAGTAATATTTTTGATGAATATGTGATGTCACTATATTATTTTGATTTTGATAGTCATGTATTTTTTATGATGATAAATATTTGGAGAATATATGATTATGGTATGATAAATCAATGTTTTTTGAGTAATTATTATCACGTTGATCTTCTATAAAATAATAAGATAGATGTTACATTGGAACTTTTAACTGAAAAAATACATATTAAAGGAATACCTTGTCATACTTTCATCGGTGATAAATAAATAATATTATAATGGTTAAATTTATATATGGTTCATGAATGTAAAAACCGGATATTTTGGCTTCATTAAATTAATATAAACTTAAATATATTGTGTCCCAAGAAACAATAAATCAAATAAAAACCCTGATATATTTAGATCAATATAAATTATTAATTTAATAAGTATATATGAATAATAGTAAGTGAATTATGAAATGTATTAATTTACATATAAAGGTTATTTTATATTAATATACTTATTTAATTGTTATGATTAAGAATAATATATTAAATATGTTATACATTAAATAAATTAAAAAAAAAGAATTTTATTTTGGAATGTTAATTACAAAAAAACAAAATGTTGTCTGATTAATTAAAATATTATTGTTGTTTTATATAAAAATTATCAACAAGTATTTTAAAACAATATTTTCCCTATAAGAAAATTTCCACATTTTTTATGATTTTATTTAAAATATAAATAAAAAATTGTTCAAATTTAATTTTAAAACTATAATTCATTTTAAGTTTTAAAAATTAAAAGTTAATTTTTAATGTACTTTTTTGTTTCTTATGAAGGTTTTTATTTTTTGTGAAATGGGAAAAATAATGTTTTTTAAGTATCATATCTTTTGTGACATTATTAATGTATAAGAATGAATTATAAAGACATGAATCCATTTTTAATACCAAATATATATTTTTTATGTTAGTTGATAACTTTTTAAATGTGGTTTTAATTTACAAACTAACATTTGAAATTTTTTAAAAAATGTTATATTCTTAGAAAAATTAAACATTCACAAGAAAGTATATCATACTAAATTATATCACTTATATAAGTTAAATTTTTTAAAAATTACTTAATTTATCGATTTATCATGTGAAAATTATTTTAGGATTAATTATTGGTTTGTTAATAAAAGAAATTATTTTTAGATGGTAAATGATAAATTATATTTTTCTCAAATAGTTACTTTTATAATTAATTAAAACATAACCCATACATTGAAATCTTTCTAAAATCTTATTTGATAAAATATTTTTTATGGTTTATTTCATTCATGTTAATGATATTGTTTAAAATTTATAAATTTTTCATGTATCCTAAAAAATCAATGTGATTTTTTAACTCAAATAAAAATATTGTATTTATTCTTATAATTTATATTAACATTATTTGAGGAAAATTAAATTTTCCCATGATTTAAATGCCATATAATTTTTTTTATAAGAAACCAATTTTTTTAAGAAATGATTACAAAATTAATATTATTATCCCACACTAATTATTTAAGGGTAAAAAAAATTTATCTACGAATCATTTTTATGCGGACTATGTGATAATACAAATGAAATTTCTCTAAATTATAGAAATTTTATTCAATAATTATAGTTTGATATTTAATAACATTTCATTCACATTATTAAATGATTTAAATTTTAATATTTTCAATGAAAATTTGATTCCTAGGGTGAAAGTGTAGTTTCCATAGAAATGGAAAATTAGAGAGAAATGATCTAAATATGTTATAGGTAGCTATGAACTGTAAATATAAAATATAATATTTTATGGATGAAGGATTATAGGACTTATCCCTTTCCTCACATCACTATTGGTCATTTGGGATCATTTTTTAATAATTGAGTGTTTTTATTAAAAAAATATTGGTTTTAAAAATATAAAATATTCTTCACATATAAAAGGGCACAACCTTCCCAATTTCTAACCTAGCCTCGAACTATTGGTTAAACCAGAATAGAAAAATTTTATATCCTCAACATTTTCTCTATGAAATTTATGTTTTGGTCTCACCAAAACACCAATCTAAGGAGCTACCCAAAGGGGAAGTTCAAATGTAGTGTAAATACTCTCTATATATTCTACCAGATCCTTTCCTTTACTTTACCCCTAAAGCCAACCATATCCATGATGGTGTGATTAAACCATAATTTTTTTTAATCATAAGTGTTTATATACTAATTAAATATCTATTTTAAACATTCTTATGAAATAATTGTGAAAAACATTTCATATGTACGGACTACCACCAACATAAATAACATGTTTCTTTTCCTTGACCACATAACATTAATAAATTTAAATTTTTATTAATAATATAGAAAGTATTACATTGAAAATATTAATATTATAAATATAATATAATATATACTATATTTAATATAATTAACAAAATAAATTTACAATTACTTGAACCACCTTAAAAGACAAATTTCAGGAATCCTTTATTACATAAAACTTTTTTATTTAACCATTTAAAACACATAAGAATTGTTCTAATTGAATTTAAAATGACCTAAATTCCAAATTTATTTTTATTATGAAGTTATTTTATAACATTTTTCTTGATGGTATGCTATATGAATGTGTTAGGATGAAATTTTAAAAACTACCCCGAGTAACAAAGAGAAGTAAATAATTTATTAAAACTATATAACAAAAAACAATATATAGAAAATAAGATATTAAATATAGATTATGAAGGATCATGTCTATATATATTATGAACATAAATAGATTATTATAAAAGTAATTATAATAGAAGAGTGCCTTTAGACATGAGGTAAGGGTATCACCTAATTTTATATTCATTGAGTTTTGTTTTACTATAAAGAACCAATTTATTTTTTCTATGGTGTATATACGCACAAAGAATGTATTTTCACATAATAAAAGACTTAATTCCTTGTACATATATAACCTCATTATTTTTATTCTAAAAACGAAATGTTTTTCATAAATTAAATAATTCATTTGGGGTTTGTCTACAAAACAATTTTTTAGACAAGTTCCCTTCTATAGACATAATTTTTTGTAAATTATGTATATAAATACAATTAGATATATAATATCATGTGTTATATTTATTCATGTTATTTTGTCTTATTATTCAATTTATCTATATATAGATTTTATTATTTGATGTTTCATAATATATAATTGTACCATCCAAATCATCCATTATTGAAGCAATCTTTAATATTATGAACCAATATTCATTTTTATGGTGTAAATAATTCCACCATGACTTATTATATCAAATTTTAATATTGAATATGTAAAAATCAATTCCAATCATTATCTTCATTGGTGTGGGAAATTATTTATGTCTTCTATTAAATGTAATGGTCTTTCATAAATCAATTTTATTTCATGAGTAATAATATTTTTCCCAAATGTTCCTACTTCATTTTATATAGTATATGTAACGCCCCGACCATAATTACCCAGAGTTGGTGCATTATTACATATCATTGGCATAATCACAAGAATGTTCATGTCTCGAAAGGCCGATTAGTTTAGTAGCCTTGTAATAACTAGATACATTAATAAAGTTTACATTACATTATAAAATGAAAACTACAACAACATAGTATCCAAGTCCACACTCATACTATCCCTGCAGGTCATACAGAATTTACTTCATAACAATCCTCAGAAAAATAAAACATTGAAATGGGTGATCTCAGATGCTCAGTAAGGATAATAATATAGCAGAATCTTTTATAGATAAGCATAAACACTTAAGGTAATGTATAACTAAAACAAAAGCCTTTTAAACTTGAACTTCAACATAGTATGGCAAAAATAAAATGAAATAATGCCATTACTTATTCACATGGATATTATGCTAATCAAATAATCACATGCAATATCAATAACCACTTTCATAATGATGGAATGCATAATGCCAGACTATCATAACCACATATCCAAGGCCTCATGCTAAGACAAAAAATAAGATTTTGTCAAGGCCTTGTGCCAAGACACTAGTTTTTCTCATGAGACCTACAGATTCATTGTGGAGAAATAGCGGGCTCCACCCGTCACTTACTAAGTCCAATGGATTCCTCATATGAACATGTTTAAACATAACATAAGCATTCGTATAAAAACTAGCATACGAAATGTCAATACTTTAACCACAAACTATGAATGGTATAAAAATAGCACATCCATAGTCAAACATAACTCATTCGATAAAATATGGAAGATTGTATTGTATCATATTAACCTCAATCAATAATAATGAATTATATATACATAGATGAAAATAACCATCAAAACTATTTGAGAGAAATATCCCCTTTTCTTAAAAACATTTAAAAGTCACACTATTTTTCATGAAGCTGTTTAAAAATAGATTTTTGAATCAAAGTGTCCCATACTACTTTGAAACTTTTAAAATGAGTTTTTATTTTAAAACTTTAATGTCCATATAAATAAACCCTTAAAACCATTTTTAAAAACATGGACATTAATAAGCAAGATTTAAAATAATAAGTCTTTAAAACATTTAAAAATGGTATTTATTTAGAGTTTCTAACCAAAAGAGAGAGACTTGAATACAAATAATTGAGGTAATAAAAACATTTTAATATCATGAGAATAAAGGGATTCATGATATACTATGTCAAAGTACATTATATACACCACATAAAAGTGATTTGGTGTGTAACAACAAAGAAGTCTCAATGGAATGTAAATTTAGATGATATCTCTCATAAAGGCCATATCCTTAGGTTAAGGATAAATCAATGAAATAGTTATGTGTTACAAATATAAATACACTAAATATGATTGGATATTCAGTTTAAAACAATCAGAGGACATTCACACATAATCTTGTAAAAACAACACCAATGAATTGGATGTTTAACTCAACAAATGGAGAATGAATTAAAATTACTCTTATCAAATTCGTATCGATGACTTGAGAAATTATCAATGGAGTGATTATGTGTATCAAAAGTATATCCACAGAAAAGGGGAGTGGAAATTATGACATAAGCAAATGAATAGTTATTCCACACATAATCTCGGAGTAAAATAATCAATGAAGTTTGCGTAAAGCCGCATAAATGGAAATTGAAATTTCAAATTCCCCTATCGATTTGGTAAATTATGAAACATACACCCATGAAAGAATTATAATACAATTATTATGTAAACATACATATTTTAACATATATTACACAATGAATACAATCATGGGCAGTTCACACACCACATGCAATAAATAAGTGGTGTACAATGGAATTCTCACGGAATTAAAAGTAAGATAAGAAACCACTTACTTTGTAACTTTTCCTTGGTCGATGGTAGGTTAACCTCCTGTATAATGGTGATATAATTGTTATTAAATTATAAAGAATAATTTACATTAATATGATATCATATATGACCTTTTAACATTGATTTGTTAATAATATCTTAGAATTATCATCGTTTCGGGTGTTAAAGAGTTCATTTTCCTTTATATTCTTTGTTATTTGAGCCATATTTGTTACAGATGGGATGCATATTATTCATATCCAGAATGATGTCAAATATTTAAAAATTATTTTTAATCATTAAATGAGAATTAGTCTTGAATGGATACAATGGAGAATGTATCTCATCGCGTTCGTGGAGACGGTAGTCCGTACGTACGCACGATCGACAATATCATTCTTTTGATATTAAAATAAAATTTTATTTGATTTTATATCATATATACAGAATCATTATAATGTTATATTTATTATTTACATGAATTACACATCATTATTATACCCATCCAAATAATAATTTTTTGAATAACAATTACACCATGACGTGGAGACTGTAAGCCGTACGTACGCATGTATGGTGACATGTAATTCAAAGGACGGATAGAATACTGAAATATGGTTGTGAAATGTTTATAATAATATAAAAGTTTATATAATATACTGGAGTAATTATTTTATAGTGGTAATAACAAAGAAAGAAGAAGTGGAAGAAGAAAGGAACTTGAAAAAGGGTGGTAAAATCATTACCTCTTCCTCGGGTTCTTCCTTTTGATTTGATCCAAAGGGCTCCTTAGGTTGGATTTATGACTAAAGTAAGGCCTCTAGGATGAAGTGAGGGAAGTTTAGAGAGTACTTGTTCAGGGTTTGGCCGAACCAAAAGGATTTGAAGGTGTGAATTAATGAGAAGGCGGAGTGCCCTTTTATAAGAGGGGTGAGGGGCACCTTTGGAAAGGATAGAAATATTATTTTATAATAAATTCATATTCGGTTTATAATGGCTCAAAAGTGTATTATTTAAAGTTTAAGATGGGTATAGGTCGAAAAACACTCAACCAATAGAATTTATACAGGTTTGGGTTTCTATATTATCATTATCTTTAAGTATTAACTCTTAGTTAATTAGTTTCACTTTTACTATGTCTCTTTGTATCTTTATATTATATGGTTAATAAACATACTATATACATCCAAGAGACCCCCAAGTAGTCCATTAATGATACACCTATCATGATATAAGTCTCTTGGATGAAAATTAGATTTTTAGGAATTGAATATCAATTAATAATATAATATATTTTTAAAAAACTCTTTTATGTCATTTTGGACACTATTCAATAATTTTTTTGTAGAAATCATAACAGAATGATTACTTCTAATAAAGTTAATTAAATAAATCCTATCATGTCATATTAACCTTGGAAATTATTTTTATTTATAAAAAGTCTCAAATTACATTTATTTGGGTATTTATAATATCAATTATTCTAATTTTCATTAATTAGGTAATTAATGCATCATCATTGTGTCATAAATAAATTAAAATATTTAATGTCTATAAATTATAAATAAACAACCATTATGTACGAATTTTTTATAGATTTATAATGAATATTTATAGTCAAAAATCCAACATATATAACCCTTTGTAAAAATTGTTTTGCTAAAGGATATATGCTTATGTTATTTTTGTATTTATTTTAACTTAATTAAAATAAAGTGTCCCTATCACCTACAAGTGGCTCCATGGGGTCCCAAAATTGACCCAAATATACTCATGGTCAGACCTGTATTTAATAATATGGTTAGGACACATTTTAGCGTAATTTATTGTTAATATAATATTAATTTTTAACCCTTGTTTACCGGATTTACCCTTTAACCATGGTAAATAAAATATTAACCAAAATAATTATTCAAAATGTATACAAATAAAAGTTACCTATTTACACAATTTTTACATCCTGATTCCAAATATGGAATCTGTTTTTCCAAATTCAAAACACATAAGTGCAAGAAATTAATTTAACCTTAATTCCCGCTGTCAAAACAAAAAGCGTGTCTTTAAGATATAATAACTATCAAAAGATTGATACTTGTTTGTGTTCGATTTAATTGTGAAATTATGTCCAATGACCAAAATTATATTAAATGGTAAAAATATATTCTAAATATACATTAAAACCACTCAAATTCATAATTTATCACTCTTAATTATTTTGATTAAAAAGGTTTTTTTATTTAAATTTTGTAATTTTCACTATTCATCAAAATATTAATGTTATCCGAAAAGTACCAAAATTTCACCCTAAGCTAATTTCAATATTAAAAATCCATAAATGAAGTCCATTTCGAAAGATAAAATTTATAAAATTTTAAAAAGTAGGTATTACTATTCATAACAACTAGTTTGATTGGTTGTGGTGTGTTAGAATCTCGAAGTTGCGAACAATGCACGCCATTGCATTATTTAAAGGGAAACGTACCGTGGAATCATGTGGTGTTACATTCTACCCTCCTTAAATAAATTGAATCCTCGCAATTTTTTTAAAATTGGCCTTGTGAATATAATGGAAAGCCCCACATCGGAGAAGGAGTCAATAAAACAATCACTTTAAAAGAAAGGAAGAGAGGTATAAAGGTCACCCAAGATAACCCATACTAGGATTCCATATAAGAAAACATGGATATGGATGATAAACTAAGTGTTATGTTCTGATGGAGAGGGATATAAAACATGGTCATAAGAAAGTTAACACTAAGAAAATCACAAACTTATGTTGGAAAAAACGGTCATTAGTCTCTTAGTAGTAAAAGTAAATAGACAAAATTTTTTGTTTTAAGTTACATTACATAAGGATGAGGAATTAATTTATGATATTGACTAAGAACATAAAGATATATACTTACTTTTTAAGTATATTTTCATTCATTAATAAATTTTTACCACTAACTCATTTTTCTGAACAATGTGTATTCAAGAAGACTTGGTCACAATGGAAGAGCTAGAATAAACTTCTATAGAAATACATGATCCACGTAGGATAAACTATATATTTACCTTATCTTTAGAGATTAATAAAAATCAAAATGGTTAGAATAATATCTGATGATCCCCCAAATGGATATTTCATTTGAGAGAAAAAACACTAATCTTAATTTCTAAAATTAAACCATCAATAACCCAAAGTTAAATAAATACCATTCAATAACCAATTATCCTTAAAATCCTTCAATATAATCCAAATTAATATTGAAACCCAAAACTTTTAAGAATGTAGTCTTCCACGTTAAATTGTATCTCCAAATGAAATTAATTACTCTTAAAGTCACATACTTAAAAGTAATTAACCTAATCATTTCCATAAATAACCCAATTCACTATAAATTAACAATAAAAACATATATAAAAATCCATCCTTACTCCTCAAATGAAATCCCATACTATTCTATTTTGCTTGAGAATATAGTGTTCAAAACAAAGCGAACAACTTCTAAAATAACATTTATCACTTTATCACCAAATCATTTTCTGATACTAAGGGTATTCATTTGATAAGACATAAGATCCCAAATCAAATTATTATTGATCAATAAAATCATTTAACTAAAAATAATTAGTCACACTAAATAGGGACTTCACGTAGTCCAGTGGTAGGCGGTAAATTAATCGCACTTTGGTTGTGGGTTCGATTCCCACAGCTCTGTCTGACACGATGGGTTGTCAAACGGTCTGCGTCTTGTCATTTTTCAAAAACTATATTTTATAACATTACCAAAATGAGATAAATTCCTCAAAATAACCATAACATAATTTAACCACAAATCTAATCTCATACCTTGCATTTTCATCCCAAATTATAATAACTTATAATTTCCTCAAACCCAACGATCATATAAAACCAAATGGTTATTTATAACTATATCCACAAGAGAAAAGATAATTCTTCCTCAAATATCATTATCACATGGAAAACTACAGGGTTAAAAATACAAGAGAAAATTATTCCAAAGTAAACCCATCAGCAAGGAGCACTAATACTTTTTAAACATTTATCTAACCATTTATTCCCACATAGCTTCTTCTTTGACCATGAAAATATCCTATAGAATAGGGCATTCACTCGGGTAATGGCCAGGTCCACTACATTTATGGAAAATGACTGTAAATGGATTCTTGGGACCATTTTTATCTTCTTCCATAGTACTCTTCATTTTTCTTCGGCAATTCTTCAAATTATGTCCTTCCTTCCCACACAAAAAGCATTTCATTGTCCCATTGAGACACTTTCATGGGTGTCTCCTTCCACATTTCCTGCATGATGGATATTGAGGATTCCTTTCTCCATGTTCTCCACTACTAGAGATCTTATCATTCATCACCTTTCTCTTCTTTATTGAGTCCGGGAATTGGTTAATATATATATTGTTGATCATACTTTTGGAAAATTGATTTGGAATAAAGATGATATCTTTTACGCCTATCAATATTCCATTTTGTTTTTCATTCCCACCACCGTTCCCACCTTGTACATATTCTCAAAGTCACTATGACTTCCTTGGAATCCAGCCATTGACTAATACCAGAAAGCATTGTGTGAGTAATAGTAGTCATAAAATCATTTAGAGATTAACATGTCACCATATTCTCAATTTGAAACACATTAAGATTAACCATGGTCATTTACTCTCATCTTATATATATAATAATTTTAATTGGTTTGTAAAGAAAATGTAAATTATCCTAAGCATATCCCCCGGGAGTGTCATAACCAAGAGTGCAGCAAGACCCATTTTCGTGCACCAGTTCCTGTTCGATTCTAGCTCAAAGCGGTGTTTTCGGGTTTACCCCTAGGTACATATGTGCTAGAGCCGCCTCTACCTGATCGTATCCAGAGAGAGATATATTGCTCAGAAAACTCACAAAATCTCTACAATACCAAAATTCTAGGAAGTTCTATACCAATCCTCAAAGATTATATTAGGTCTATGGGCTCTAATCAGAGTTTATCTAAATATATCTTCCAAGGTTCATACTAAACTTTCTCTGATACCAACTGTAATTCCCCGACCCCAGTTCCCCAAAGTTGGTGCATTATTACATAACATTGGAATGATCACAAGAAAGATCATGTATCGAAAGACCGATTAGTTTTGTATCCTTGGAATAACTAGATACATTAATAAAGTTTACAGTACATCATAAAATGAAAACTAAAAAAACATAGTCTCCATAGTCCACACACATACTATCCCAGCATGTCATTCATAATTTACTTCTTCACAATCATGGGAAAGATAAAACATTGAAAGGGGTGAGGTCAGATGCTCAGTAAGGATTAAAATATAGCATAAGCTTTCATAGATAAGCATAAACACTTAAGGCAATGTATAACTAAAACAAAAACTATTTAAACATTAACTTCAACATAGTATGGAAAAAATAAAATGAAATAATACCATTTACTTATTCACATGGATATTCTGCTAATCGAATAATCACATGAAATATCAACAAAACACTTTCATAATGATGGAATTCATAATGCCAGACTATCATAAACACATAGCCAAGTCCTCGTGCCAAGACTAAAAATAAGATTTTGTCAAGTGTCACGACCAGCCCCCGAGGCCCATGTCGCAACTACCCCAAGCCCGCCTTCGATAGGCCAGGGGCTGGAGACTAGCACCAAAGGCATAATTCCCGATAACTGGGAAGGCATTGACTTTATAAAAGTAAAAAAACACAAAAGAGTAAAAGCAGAAGTAAATCACTAAGTACAAAAAGGAAGTGCTGAAAAGTAAGTGGGCCAGAATACAAACCCATCTGAAAAGTGCTGCTACAACTAAAAGAAAGTTCAACAGAAAAGACAAACAGCTTGAAGAAAAGAAGCAGATCCTGGATCGTCCTCCACAGATCCTACCTGAAGGGTAGGTATAGATAGCGCAGCTCCTGTATCGTCCACCACAGATCCAACCTAAAGGGTAGGTACAGATAGCCTCCCCAACGCTCTCTCCCGTAAACCTCCTCTGAGTATCTTCATGTCATGAAGTCCACCACCAGGTACCGTCCAGTTCTCGAACATTTGGCCTCTGTCGGTGCTGCCATCGTCTGCAACCAACACAATTAGGTCCGGGCATATCCCGTGAATGGGTGAGTATACGATACTCAGTAGGGACCTCGAGACCCTCACGGTCTCTCAAAATCCAACAAGGATAACCACAAAGCAGAAACTCAACATATAACTCTTACTTAGGTATAAGCCCATAATTATACCTAAGTCATTAGTAACCCATCTCAATCATGAGGAAACACAAAGGTTATGAAATCAACGGATAACCTCTACTTAGATATATGCCCATACATATAACTAAGTTATCAAGTAACCCATATCAATCATGAGGTAAACACATAGGTCATAGACTCATCTCAAACCAGGATTTTATTCACGTTAACGAAAACATGGCTTCTGGAGAACTCATCCTCTATCGAGTACAGTGGGCCTGCCGCTACAAGCAAGCGCATCCCACTAACCTTGGACTGCTGAAGTACTCCACCTTTCGAGTACTGTGGGCCTGCCGCTGCAACCAAGCGCATCCCACCATGGGTCTGCAGCTACAACCAAGGGCACCCCCTCATAGCCTACAGAGGTACTCCTTCTGTCGAGTACTGAGGTTCTGCCGATACAACCAAGCGCACCTCCACCATGGGTCTGCCGCTACAACAAAGCACACCCCACTAGGATATCTGAATCACTCCGAGTCGATTGATCAGTAGTCGTCAAGTCTCAGTCAGCTACTAGGTCTCTGCACTCTGCTAGCTCATCTCCAGGAGGGTCCACTCCACAAGCTTCTGGTCGATACTCCAATTATCACTAGTCCCATGATGAAGTATCTCAATGGACCGCCTCGTCATAGGGGTCTCAAAGCAACAAACGGTACGTCAATCGGACACCCGGTCTGTGAGTTATTAGCCATTTCGTCCCAGGGGCCCAGTTGGTTTCTTTTACAAACCAACCCAACTACATCTCAATTGTACCCCGAACTCTCATAGGGTATACTCATAGGGACTGTTTCTCAACGTGATCACCAACGCTGCAGACGGTTTGTCAAACGGACGTCCGGTCTGAATGTTATCAGCTTTTCCGTTCCAAGGGCCCGGTTGGATTTTGGGTACATTCCATCCCGACCATTATCCAACTGCATCCAAAACTCAGGCGAAGCATGCCAAACGTTTCTTCTCATCAAGAGGAATCCATCAAGGTCGACGTCACATCAATCGGACGTCCATAGCTCGAGATATAAGCATTTCCGCTCAAGGGCCCGGTTGGTTTTGGGTTTGAAACAACCTGGCCATACCTAATGTTTTCCGAAACACTGAGTGTAATATACCAAAACGACAGTATAGATCCAAGGATCGCATCCCAGCAGACAGTGCATCGATCGGAGGTTTGTAGCCCAAGATATGGGCAAAAGACCGTAAGATGTCCGCGAATAGGGGGTTCGGACCCAGTCCGACCCGGCCCGATACCCCCTGGGTAGGCTTGAACCGTGTCAACCCGACCCAGGTATGGGTCTGGTCCATTAGGGCGCAGCCCGGCCCATCCTAGGAATGGCCCGGCCTGGCTCGCTTGGCCTGGCCAGCGTGGCCAGGCGGCTCGGCCGTAACGGCCGAGCGGAAGGGTGCGGGGGGCGCGCATCCACCCCTGTGTGAAACGGCGGCCCCCATGAGGGGGGATGCACCTGCTGGCCTGCCGGGGTTTATGAACCCCGACTCTTCTCGGAAGCCGGCCGGCCCGGTCCGGCTGGCCGGTTGCTGCCGCCGCGGGACCGCTGGGGTCCCGCTCTCCTGCTCTGGCGCCGGCGGCCAGAAGCCAGCGGCCGGAAGCCGGCCGCCGCTTCCTGCTCCGCCGCGGCCTTGGTCCGATTGGCGTAGCGTGATGGTGCCTCCCCCCCTTCCATGGCCCCTCTCCGGTTGTGGCCTCTTCGAAGTTCTCCGGCGCGGCGCGATGGCACCGCGGCTTGTTCGATTTCAACTGCGCGGCACGACGGCGCTGCTCTTCTTCGCCCTTTCTCATAATTTCCGCGCAGTGCAACGACACCGTTCCACCTTACACGTGCTGCAACAAATTTAAACAAACATGGGGGGAGGAGGGTCGACCGTGTTCATTCGGTCCGACCTCCTCCCATTATTGCGATAATAGGTGGCCCAATTTGAAACGAATAATGGTGACAGAAGAGATCACGAACAACATTAAAAATAAACCCCTACCTCGAAGAAAAAGTTGAACAAAGGTTCGTCGCGGAATTGCACGTCGCGGAAGAAGGCGTCGCAGAAGGAGGATCATTGCTTCGCTGAGAAAAGATTCGTTGGCATCACGTCGTCGATCTCAGACAATACGGAATTCTTGTTGACCTTCGTCGGAGGTTGGCGTTCTTCGCGTTCTTCGTTGAGGAAGAAGAACATAAAGACTTTGAGCAATTTCTCCCAAGCCCTCACGCACAACGAACCCCTTAATAAAATAAGACTTGTGTTATTTTATTAACACACAAGCCAAACGTTTGAGAAATTGAAATTTGAATCAATCAATTAATTGAATTAATTGCAACGTTTAAACCACCCAATTAATATAGGCGTTTAATATCTAATTAAACGCATGAGTTGACTTCATTTAAAAAGGGGGGAGCGGGTGTGTTACCTTAATTAAAAGAGGGGGTTGAAGAAATGAATAGGTGGGGCTCATGTGGGCCCCACCCCACAAATATCCTACCTAGTGGAGTAGGATATAGTGGGTCCCACTCCAACCACATAGCTTAGGTTAAACTACATTAAATGAAATAAATTGGTTGCACCATTTTATTTTATTCTTTTACTTAATCCAAAATTTAAGTGTCACACCCGAGAAAACGAAACTACAGAAAAGGTGTTCCTAAGCAATTACCGGAGCTGCGATTCGATCTGTGTCCTCAGATTTCGATTCCGAGCACTGGTTCAAAAGTTAGGAAAACCCGCTCGTTCGTTCACTGATTATACCCGAGCTAAATTTCAGAAAATGATTTCGGGCACACCGGGCCTTGGAATCAGGTGCTCTCACAAACTGCGTTCTTGTAAAATCTCATAGAAAATTATGAAAAAATTTTCCTTAAAATTTTCGGGTCTTTACATTACTCCCACCTCAGGGCTTTACGTCCCCGTAAAGCTTTAACACAAACTAGGGATACAAAAGCGATACTGAGCACGCATCTGAGCCTTCCGCTCCCATGTGCTCACCTGGAGGTTCCCGTACTGCCAGTGAAAGCGCACCCAAGGAATCGACTGTCCTCGAATGATCCGCTCTTGTCGATCCTCCTTCCCCACTAGAACCTCTGCGCATGTCTCCCTATCATCGACATCTAACTCCCTGAGGTCGATGATGTGTGAAGGATCATGCACGTATCTCCTCAGCCAAGGTGCGTGGATGATTTCATGCACCTGGTACATCTGAGGTGGAAAGGTCAAGCAGTAAACCACCTCGCCTACCCTGCTGAGGACCTGGAAGGGTCCGATGAAGTGCAGAGATAACTTGTTGCCTTAGCCAATTCTCCGTAATTCCACGTCGAGGTGAGACCTGTAAGAAAACGTGGTCGCTATCCTCAAACTCTAGTGGTCTCTGCTTGTTGTCATCATAAGGCTTCTGTCGGCTCTAAGCTTTTATCATCCACTCTTGGATGACCTTGACCTTCTCTGTCGTGGCCTGGACCATCTCTGGCGTGGCCTGGACCATCTCTGGTCCCACAAGAGTTGCTCTGATTCCTTCTTTTCCGATAAGAGAAATTGGGTCTCATCCCCAGGATTAACCACGTTCTTTGCCTAATACAGTCAATCCGGACATCAATGATGTATTCATGCCACTGACGACGTCGTAAGGCCTCAACGTTACTACCAAGAGATCCAACTGTCACTCTCACCTCTAAGGGTCGAGTCACACTGTCGGCATTAGTGTAAGGTAACTGGGTCTCCTCTAGTAGAAATCTCGAAAGTGAGGGTCAAGTCAATGGTTTTTAAACTGGAACCTCTTAATAACAACAAAAAAAGAGGACATGAAAGTAAATTCCACAAAGAAAGGTATCATTTATTACTTCAGCTCAAAGTACAAAGAAACAAAAAATCTACAATCAAACATCCACAAAGCCAGAAGCAACATGAACAAAAGTCTCCATATCTGGAGCTAGTCCCGCTCCTGTCCATCTGCTCCTGCAGCTCCATGATCGTAGGCCTCAGATGCCTGAAGCTGAGCTCTACCCTGTACACCTGTTCCATGCGGTCGGGGTGGAACTCCAAGTGGTGGTGGTGGAAACACCTCAAAGCATCTTCCAACTCCAGCTGCATGGCCAGCTCCCCTACCTCAGTCTTCTGCTCCTTGTGGTCTGCCTCGATCGAACCTCTACCTCTGCCTGGGAGGTTCTTCGTTTATCTACTATTCGTCTGTATGGCGGGTCAGACAGTCACATGCCATGTGACCAACCCTGCCGTAGGAGTAACACTGTCCGCTCCTGGTAAGTCGCTCTCCACCCCGGGTGCCTCGCACACACGATCCTGTGTCATACGGTCGACCACCTGTTGGTCTGGTCATCTTGGACCTCTGTGTCATCTGTCTACTGCCCGCTGCAGAAGACTCTGCCGCATGACGGCTAGGGGTGGGTCCTGCTGCTGGAGACTACTCAGCAAGGAAACTCTACACTAAGAGGGCTCGCTCTAACACCTCTGTCTGCGACGGGATGTTGTGAGAAACAACATAAGCTCTAATCTCTCTCCTGAGACATTGGTTGAAGGATCAGGCCTTGAAAAATGGGTCCCGTACCATATCTGTGGAGTAGCGTGAGAGTTCTGTGAACCTCACTGAGTACTGTGCCCCCGTCATGCTACCATGTTGTAGATGCTTTAGCTCCTGAATACACACCGCTCGAAGGGTGGCGGGTACAAACTCTGCCCGAAACAGGCTCTCGAAGTCTTCCCACAGAAGTGTCACCTCATCATGCATCTGGAGCATCAGGCTCCACTATCTTCCTGCTGCTGCCTGAAGAAGGTTGGCAACAAGGATCACCATGAAGTCTGCTAGCATCCCCACTAGCCTGAAGACTCTCACCACTGCCTCCATCCAGTCCTCAACTGCCTATAGGTCTGTCTCTCCCTTGAACCTGGGTGGCCTCTGGCGCTAGAACTCGTGCAGTGTGCTCAAGCGACATGCACACTCTGCTACTGGGGCTGGTGGTATCAGTGGCTCAATGGGTATTAGTACCGCTGGTGCCTCCACTGGTGCCTGAACTGGGATAGGGCCCTATACTGAGGCCACGTCTCTCGGCAGGCTATCAGTACGTACAACTCTCGGGGCTCTATCTGGACGACCGCGGGGAGGCATCATGAAAGAAACAAACGTGACACGGTCAACCGATTTATACCTGGTGAGATGACCTGGTTTGAGCTGTTTTAAGGGAAAACCTTTGAAAACACACATGCAATCAATGTTTTCGTTCAAAAAGTAGGAAATCAGTTGTCAGGGTCTCGGTGTATGGATACGCCGGCCGATCGCACCAACACTGGACTCCCTAAACTGCAAACCATACTCGGTACCCTTTGAACTATTGCTTCATAGAAAAGAAATATGAGAGTTACATGTTATGCGGTAGAACTGAACTCCTCTGATACTAATTTCTCACGACCCTCCCTCGAGGCCAATGCCGTGACTACCCCAAGCCACCTTCCATAGGCCAGGGGCTGGCGACTAGCACCGAAGGCGTAATTCCCAATAACTGGGAAGGCATTGCCTTTATTAAAGTAAACAAAACACCAAAGAGTACCAGCGGAAGTAAATCACTAAGTACAAAAAAGAAGTGCTGAAAAGTAAGTGGGCTAGAATACAAACCCATCTGAAAAGTGCAACTACAACTGAAGGGATGTACAACAGAAAAAGACAAACAGCTGGAAGAAAATAAGCAGCTCCTGGGTCGTCCTCCTCGCAACCTACCTGATGGGTAGGTACAGATAGCGCATCTCCTAGATCTTCCACCAGAGATCCTACCTGAAGGGTAGGTACAGATAGCCTCCCCAAAGCTCTCGCCCGTCAACATCCTCTGAGTATCGTCTCGTCACGAAGTCCACCACCGGGTACCGTCCATTCCTCGAACATTCGTCCTCTGTTAGCGCTGTCGTCTTCTGCAACCAACACAACGAGGTGCGGATATATCCCGTGCATGGCTGAGTATACGATACTCAGTAGGGACCCTGAGACCCTCAAGGTATCTCTAAATCCAAAAAGGATAACCATAAAGAAGAAACTGAACAGATAACTCTTACATAGGTATAAGCCCATACTTATACCTAAATCATCAGTAACCCATCTCAATCATGAGGAAACACAAAGGTTATGAAATCAACGGATAACCTCTACTTAGATATATGCCCATACATATACCTAAGTTATCAAGTGACCCATCTCAATAATGAGGTAAACACATAGGTCATAGACTCATCTCAAACCAGGATTTTATTCATGATAACAAAACCATGGCTGCAGGAGAACTCATCCTTTGTCGAGTACAGTGGGTCTACCGCTACAACCAAGCGCGTCCCACTAACCTTGGACTGATTATGTACTCCACCTGTCGAGTATTGTGGGCCTGCCGCTACAACCAAGCGCATCCCACCATGGGTCTGCCGCTACAACCAAGCGCACCCCCTCATAGCCTACAAAGGTACTCCATCTGCCGAGTACCACGGGTCTGCCGCTACAACCAAGAACACATCCACTGTGGGTCTTCCGCTACAATCAAGTGCAACCCACTGGGCTATCCGAATCACTCCGAGTCGATCGATCAGTAGTTGTCAAGTCTCAGTCAGCTACTAGGTCTCTGCACTCTGCTAGCTCGTCTCCGGGAGGGTCCGCTCCACGAGCTACTGGTCGATATTCCAAGTATCAAAAGTCCCAGGATGAAGTATCTCAATGGACCGCCTCGTCATAGGGGTCTAAAACCAACAGACAACACGTCAATCGGACGCCCGGTCTGTGAGTTATTAGCATTTTCGTACGAGGGGCCCGGTTGGTTAGGTGTACAATCCAACCCGACCGCATCTCAGCTTTGCCCTAATCTCTCATAGGGTATACGCATAGAGACCGTTTCTTAACGTGATCACCAACGCCGCTGACGGTTCGTCAAACGGACGTCCGGTCTGAATGTTATCATATTTTCCGTTCTAGGGGCCCGGTTGGATTTTGGGTACAATCCAACTCAGCCTTTCTCGAACTACATCCAAAACTTAGGTGAAGCATGCCAAAAGGTTTGTCTCATCAAGAGGAATCCAACAAAGTCGATGACACGTCAATCTTACATCGGGAGCTCGAGATATAAATGTTTCCACTCCAAGGGCCCGGTTGGTTTCGGGTTCGAACCAACCCGTCCGTACCCAAATTCTCCGAAACATTGAGTGTAATATACTGAAACAACAGTCTCGATCCAAGGATCTCATCGCACCTGACGGTGCGTTGATCAGAGGTCTGTCGCCCAAGATATGGGCAAAATACTGTAAGAGGTCCGCGAATAGGGGGTTCGGGCCCAGTCCGACCTGGCACGATACCCCCTGGGTCGGCCAAACCGGGTCAACCTAACCCGGGTCTGGGTCTGGTCCATTTGGACGCGCCCCGGCCTAGCCGGTGCGGCCCGGCTCGGCCTCGGCATGGCCCGGCCAGGCTCGCTTGGCTTGGCCAGCGTGGCCAGGCGGCTTGGCCGTAAAGGCCGAGTGGAAGGGTGCGGGGGGCGCGCTGCCCCCCCCCCCTGTGTGAAACCGTGGCCCCCATGAGGGGTGCCGGTCCTACTGGCCAGCTGGGGGTTACAACCCCCGACTCTTCTCGAAAGCCGGTCGGCCCGGTCTGGCCGGCCGGTTGCTACCGTCGCAGGACCGTCGGGGTTCCGCTCTCCTGCTCCGGCGCCGGCGGCCAGATGTCGTCCGCCGCTTCCTACTCGGCCGCGGCCAAAGGCCGTGGCCTTGGTCCGACCAACGCGGTGCGACGAGGCTGCCCCCCCATGCTGCGGCGCCGCTCCGGTCGCGGCCTCTTCGACGTTATTCGGCGCGGCGCGACGGCGCCGCGGCTCGTTCGATTTCCACTACGCAGTGCTACAGCGACGCACTTTTTTGCCCTTTCTCATAGTTTCCACGTGGTACAATGGCACCACACCGCCTTACACGTGCCACAAAAAATTCAAACAAACAAGGGGGGAGGAGGTTCAACCATGTTCATGCTGTCCGACCTCCTCCCGTTATTGCGATAACAGGCGGCCCAATTTGAAATGAAGAATGACGACAGAAGAGATCACGAACAACATTAAAAATAAACCCCTACCTCGAAGAAAAATTTGAACGAAGGTTTGTCGCAGAATTGCACGTCGCGGAAGAAGGCGTCGCGGAAGGAGGATCATCGCGTCATGGAGAAAAGATTCTTCGGCGTCGCGTCGTCAATCTCCGAGGATCCGGCGTTCTTGTCGACCTTCGTCGGAGGTCGGCGTTCTTCGCGTTCTTCATTGAGGAAGAAGAACTTCAAGACTTTGAGTAATTTCTCCCAAGCCCTCAGGCACAATGAACCCCTTAATAAAATAATACTTGTCTTATTTTATTAATACACAATCCAAACGTTTGAGAAATTCAAATTTGAATCAAGAAATTAATTGAATTAATTGGAATGTTTAAACCACCCAATTAATAGAGGCGTTTAATATCTAATTAAACGACCTAGTTGACTTCATTTAAAAAGGAGGGAGCGGGTGCGTTACATTAATTAAAAGAGGGGGTTGAAGAAATTAATAGGTGGGGCTCATGTGGGCCTCACCCCCCAAATATCCTACCTAGTGGAGTAGGATATAGGGGGTCCCACTCCAACCACCTAGCTTAGGTTAAACTACTTTATATAAAATAAATTGGTTTCACCATTTTATATTATTCTTTTACGTAACCCAAACTTTTAAGTGCCACACCCGAGAAAATGGAACTACAGAAAAGGTGTTCCTAAGCAATAACCGGTGTTGTGATTCCATCGGTGTTCTCGGATTTCGATTCCGAGCACCGGTTCAAAAGTTAGGAAAACCCGCTCATTCGTTCACTGAACGTACTCAAGATAAATTTCAAAAAATGATTCCAGGCACACCGGGCCTCGAAATCAGGTGTCGTCAGAAACTGCGTTCTTGTAAAATCCCATAGATAATTAAAAAAAAATCTTTGAAATTTCCGGTTCATTACATCAAGGCCTTTTTCCAAGACACTAGTTTGTCTCATAAGACCTACCGATGCATCAAGGAGCTATAGCAGGCTCCACCCGTCACATACTAATTCCAATGAATTCCTCATATGAACATGTTTAAACATAACATAAACATTCGTATAAAAACTCGCATACGAAATGTCAATACATTAACCAAAAACCATGAATGGTATAAAAATAGCACATCCAAAGTCAAACATAACTCATTCGATACAATATGGAAGATTTTATTGTATGATATTAACCTCAGTCGATAATAATGAATGATATTGACATAGATGAAAATAACCATCAAAACTCTTTGAGAGAAATATCCTCCTTTTCTTGAAAACATTTAAAAGTCACACTATTTGTCAAAAAGCCGTTTAAAAATAGTTTTTTGAGTCAAAGTGTCCCATACCACTTTGAAACTTTTAAAAGGAGTTCTAATTTTAAAACATTAATGTCCATATAAATAAACCCTTAAAACCATTTTTTAAAACGTGGACATTAATGAGCAAGATTTAAAAGAATATGTCGTTAAAACATTTAAAAATGGTATTTTAGTTAGAGTTTATAACCAAAAGAGAGACACTTGAATACAAATAATTGAGGTAATAAAAACATTGTAATATCATGAGAATAAAGGGATTCATGATATACTATGTCAAAGTACATTATATACACCACATAAAAGTGATTTGGTGTATAACAACAAAGAAGTCTCAATGGAATGTAAATTGAGATGATATCTCTCATAAAGGCTGTATCCTTAGGTTAAAGATAAATCACTGACATAGTTATGTGTGACAGATATAAATACACTAAATATGATTGGATATTCAGTGCAAACCAATCAAATGACATTCACACATAATCCTGTAAAAACAACACCAATGAATTGGATGTTTAACTCAACAAATGGAGAATGAGTTAAAATTACTCTTATCAAATTCATATCGATGACATGAGAAATTATCAATGGAGTGATTATGTGTATCAAAAGTATATCCACAGAAAAGGGGAGTGGAAATTATGATATAAGCAAATGAATATTTATTCCACACATAATCTCGGATTAAAATAATCAATTAAGTTTGCGTAAAGACGAATAAATGGAAATTGAACTTTCAAATTCCCTTTTTGAATTGGTAACTTATGAAACATACACCCATGAAAGAAGTATAATACAATTATGATGTCAATATCCATAAATTAATGTATATTATACAATGAATACAATCATGGTTTGTACACACACCACATGCAATAAATAAGTGGTGAACACTGGAATTCTCACGGAATTAAATGTGAGATAAGAAACCCCTTAATTTGTAATTTTTCCTTGGTCGACGGTAGGTTAACCTCCTATATAATGGTAAAATAATTGTTTTTTAATTATAAAAGAATCATTTACATTAATATGATATCATATATGACCTTTTAACATTGATTTGTTAATAATTTCTTATAATTATCGTCGTTTCGGGTGTTAATGGTTTCATTTTCCTTTATATTCTTCGTTATTTGATCCATATTTGTTACTAATGGGATGTATATTGTTCATATCCAGAATTATGTCAAATATTTAAAAATTATTTTTAATCATTAAATGAGAATTAGTCTTGAATGGATACAATGGAGAATGAATCTCATCACGTTCGTGGAGACGGTAGTCCGTACGTACGCACGATCGACAATATCATTCTTTTGATATTAAAATAATATTTAATTTGATTTTATATCATATATAAAGAATAATTATCATGTTATATTTATTATTTACATGAATTACACATCATTATTATACCCATCCAAATAATAATGTTTTGAATAACAATTAGACCACGACGTGGAGACGGTAAGATGAACGTACGCACGTATGGTGACATGTCATTCAAAGGATGGATAGAATACTGAAATATGGTTATAAAATGTTTATAGTAACATAAAAGTATATATAATATACTGGAGTTATTATTTTGGAGTGGTAATAATAATGAAAGAAGAAGTGGAAGAAGAAAGGAACTTGAAAAATGGTGGTGAAATCATTACCTCTTCCTCGGGTTATTTCTTTTTGATTTGATCAAAAGGGATCCTTAGGTTGGATTTCTAACTAAATTAAGGCATCTAGGATGAATTTAGGGAAGTTTAGAGAGTACTTGGGTAGGGGGTGGCCGAACCAAAAGGCTTTGAAGGTGTGAATTAATGAGAAGGGGGAGGGCCCTTTTATAAGAGGGGTGAGGGGCACCTTTGGAAAGGCTAGAAATATTATTTTATAATAAATTCATATTCAGTTTCTAATGGATAAAATGTAGATTATTTAAAGGTTAATGTGGGTATAGTTTGAAAACCACTCAACCAATATGATTTAGACAGGTTTGGGTTACTATATTAACCTTATCTTTAAATATTAACTCTTACTTAATTAGTTTCACTTTTTCAATGTCTCTTTGTATCTTTATATTATATGGTTAACAAACCTACTATATAAATCCAAGAGACCCCCAAGTGGTCCATTAATGATACAAATATCATTATATAAGTCTCTTGGATGAACCTTAGATTTTTAGGAATTGAATATCAATTAATAATATAATATTTCTTTTAAAAACTCTTTTGTGTCAATTTTGACACTATTCTATAATTGATTTTTTTAAAACTTATAAAAAAAATATTACTTCTAATTAAGTTAATTAAATCAATCCTAACATGTCATATTAAACTAGAAAATTATTTTTATTTATAAAAAGTCTTATATTACATTTATTTGGTTATTTATAATATCAATTATTCTAATTTTTCATTAATTAGGTAATTACTGCATCATCATTGTTTCATAAATAAATTAAATTATTAAATTTATAAAAATTATAAATAAAATACCATTATGTATTAAATATTTTTATATTTATGATGAATATTTATAGTAAAAAATAAAACATATATAACCCTTTGTAAAAATCGTTTTTCGAAAAGATATATGCTTATGTCATTTTTGTATTTTTTTTAACTTAATTAAAATAAAGTGCCCCTATCACCTACAAGTGGCTCCATGGGGTCCCAAAATTGACCCAAAGATGCCCATGGTCGGACATGTATCCACCAATAAGGTTAGGACACGTTTTAGGGTAATTAAGTATTATTATAATATTATTTTTTAACCCTTATTTATAGGATTTACCCTTTAACCATAGTAAATAAAATATATACCGAAGTAATTATTCAAAATGTCTAAATATAAAAGTTACCTATTTATACAATTTGAAAATCCTGATTCGAAATATAGAATCGATTTTTCCAAATTCAAAACACAGAAGTGGCAGAAATTAATTTAAAATTAATTCCCGTTTTCAAAACAAAAACCGTGCTTGTAAGATATAATAACTATCAAAAGATTTATACTTGTTTATGTTCGGTTTAATTGTCAAATTATATCCAATGACCAAAATTGTATTAAATGGTAAAAATATATTCTAAATATACTTTAAAACCACTCAAATTCATAATTTATCACTATAAATTATTTTTATTAAAAAAGTTGTTTTTAATTAAAATGTAGTAATTTTCTCTATTCATCAAAATTTTTAATTTATCCGAAAAGTACCAAAATTTCAACCTAAGATAATTTCAATTTTTTGAATCCAAAACTAAAGTCCATTTCGAAAGATAAAATTTATAAAATTTCAAAAAGTATGTATTACTATTCATAACGAATAGTTTGATTGGTTGCGGTGTGTTAGAATTTTGAAGTTGCGTGCAATGCACGCCATTGCATTTTTAAAAGGGAAACATACCGTGGAAGCTTGGGGTGTTACAGTATATTTTATTTATATATTGGGAGATCACATTTTATTTAATACAATATTAACTGAGTTTTTTAATCCATTCTTAAAAATTCATGTAATTTAAGAATAATTTGTATCCATTTAATTGATGGTTCCCCTTTTATGTCAGCAATTTCCATTCCCAACAATGATCCCTTATTCTATTTTAAATGATATTAAAGTGTTTTATCATGTTAAAAATATATTATACATATAATATTATTTAATGTTTTAATCTTATATCAAATTGTAGGATTTTAAAAAATTATTTATAAAATATAGGATTGGATCCCCCATACATCATTCTTAACTTCCCACTTACACATTCCCATTCAATTTACATCCATTTAATTCCAAATTATTATCATTTATGTATTCTTTTTTTTATTCTTTAAATTAAATGAACTTATTTGAATATATTTTTAATTTATGGATTTATACTTATTTTCCTTGGAAATTTATGGTTTAATATATTTTTGACTTAATTTAATATTTCTATTTCATAAATCATCTCAATTATAAACCCATTAAAATGTTTTTAAAACATATATAGCAATAAAAATCTCTAATTATTATAAGGATAACTCCAATTGTTCAAAAAAGGTTTTTAAAACAAAGTATATTCTCCTTACATAATTAAAAACATCCTTTAATTATTGTATAAAAATTTACACAACTTTTATTTTTCATTCATTCCATTCCTAGATTCATCTTATGATTTTTATTCATTAGAACTACATGATCAAAAGATATGATACTTTTGAAAACATTAATGTTTAAAAGGATTTAATTACCTCATCTCTTGATAGTCCTTATGATTTACCCTTTTATTATTCCATTAATTAAAAATATGAAGCCCAAATACTTTTCATGGGTTTGATATAATTATAATTTATGAGAAGCTAATATTCTCTTAGGGAACACATAGTCTAGTAATTTTTTTATGTTTTTGGTGGTTCTTTTTTCCCTCATAAACAATTCGTTGTGTTCTGGTCACTTGATATAACATGTATTGTGCATATATAGCTAGCCTAAAGAAACTATTTTATTTTGGTGGACATCCTAAGAATACAATGACCAAGATATTTTTTTATCTAATGTTAGTTTGTCTTAATAATTATCCATGAATTATGCTTTTGATTCCATGTTTTTGGATATTTAAACTAGCTTAAAATTTAATGATCTTATTATTTTATTTCTTTTTAACATGTGTTATTTCTTAGTATCCTTATATATATGATATTATGTGATGCTTTTGGCTCTAATGTTAGTATTCTTATCCACGTTTATTCACATAATGGTCATTTTAGCTAAGAATTTTCCTTAATTATTAACTTATAAATTCTTATGATATTTTAGAATATCGATAGTTGTTATTATATCTTGGTGAATATTCAAATAAATATTTTCATTAATAATAAGACATCTTATTTATGTATGAGATATTCCAAATAAAATATACCAATAGATACATTGATTACATTATTGTTAATGTAATGTTTAATTCATGGATTCAGGTGTATTTATGGCATGGTTCATTATATCTATGATAAAGTCCACTAAATTAAGTAGGTTATGAGATAAAATCATGGAACACTCTCAAACTCAGGCCTATTATAAGGTGTATAGGGTTTTCTCTCTCATACTCACAATGTCTATGATTATATAGTTGGTTTTTTATCACATGTTGTGTGTTAGGGGTACGATGTATCTATGAATGTCGTTATTTTACAGGATTCAATATATAATATTCTAGTACATGGAGGGGTATTACCTTCGGAAAAAAATGTTTAAATCATGGAATGGTGATGATGGTGACAGATTCCATGGATGATATGGATGATATATCCATCTCCCCATCCCATCAGGGAGGTTGGTCTGGTTACTCCCTTGGTAGTGAGGTTTCTCTTGCATATGTGGAAAAGATATTTCATCACCATGAATAGAAATGTAGTGAGTGTGGTATTTATAATGATTAAAACTATAAAAAAAATACTCAATTATAGGGACATTCATTAAAAATATTTTGGTCGTTGGGGTGTAGTTTAAACAAGTATTATCACTAGAAACAATGGATTGAATGAATGTTATAACTTGGAACCACCCACAACATGGAAGTTCCCTCAATTGAGAAAGTTCATCAGTAGAAGGCATATAGAACACACATAGGTATAGTATACCCTAAGAAACTCAAGACACTTTATAGGCCCTTACATATTCATTTTTGGACCATTATGGGTTATATAAGAGTTTCTACAAAAAAAATAAAAAATGGGTGATATTATAAAAAACTAAAAAAAATAAAACTAGGTGGAGGTAAAAATGTAAATTTTTTTGGGCTAGGTAATTAGATTTAAGAATCCCTAATAATAATATTATAACATGAATCAATATATACATTTGAATAATAATGAAATATAATTTAAATTCCTGATAAATAAAGGATCAAGAGTGTGGTGTGGGGGATAACTTAATGTAATAAACATAGGTTAAAAAAATTTGAATTAGAAGTAATAAGAAAACGTATATGGACTGAATGAAAAAATAATTTATATTAGGGAATTGTATATGAGATAAATGAATCAAAATATATGTTATGAAAATAAGAATAAACCCATACACAATTTTTGAAATGTGAACATTTAAAAATAAACGATGTCATATAAAATGGATGTATGTTTATCGAAACATAATTGTAAAATAATATTTACATGAATTAAAATTTATTAAGGTGTTTGGGTGTGGTTTTGGTAGAACCAAAATAGAATATCTAATTACATGTACTAAAGAAAATTATTATAGAAAATATAATAAAAACTGAAATTAATATTTTAATAAAAAATATTGAGTCATGTATTCCTACGTGAAATGTGGTCATAAGTATTAGAAAACACGTAGTTCTAGAAAATGTGAATTCCAATCCTTTGATCTCAAAATATTTTTTTCCCTTATATTGATCATTATATAACATGAATTATGTTATGTATTTTATCATCTAGTGTAATTGACCACACCAAACATTTTGTGGTTCCATGTGATAAATTTTGTATCATGAAATATGTGGTCATAAATTGTGGAGCATAATAATTCAATTAAAGGAATTTTGAAAAGGAACATGAACTATAACATTAAATTACATGTGTTAAAAAAGATATGTCATAATGTTTGGGGTTTTTAGATAAGAATATAAACACCATACATTTTATTTTCATTTGGATAAAACCATATTTACCCAATAAAAAAATATTGGAAATGTAATTGTTGATAATCCTCTATTTTATAAGAATATACATCAAATTGTGGATTATCTTATGATTTTATACTTTGTGGTATCATCAAGGTCCTATATTATAGTATTATGTCTCCTTGAAAAAATGATCAGTTGTAATTGTTTTATGAATTTCTCAAGCTACAAGATTCTGTTGAATATAGGGTTTATTTAATAGTCACTTCTACTTCTCATCATGTTTTTTTCACTAATGAATCCAAATTTTTTATTACTATTAATTATTTATTTTATTAAAAAATAATGTTAAATATGACTAAAATTTCATTTCAATAGTTAATAACCCTTTAGTTCTTTATAATAGCATATATGAGGTTTCTCATGTAATAGAACATGTGGTAATACATTAATCGAATAATACATCAAAGAGTGTTTTAGGGTATATCTTTTTATCTATAATAACTATATTTGACATTATATTAGATAAATAATTATTAAAGGAATATATTTTTCCATTTTTATCTTAATGTTAGTGGGATGAGTTATTAAAAATGATATGATTATTTTAATATAACATCATTAACTCAGATATATAAAATTTTATAACAATATCAATAAGTATAATTTGAGGAAATAAAATCCATTATATTATATTATAATTCAATAAATAGACCACAAAATATTTCTAATATTATTGAAGAGTAAAAATTTACCCTTATGGGTGAACTCATTTTTTTCAATTATGATGAATATGAACGTCAATATAGTTTCCCGAGGATAATGTCCCATGATATCTTTTTCATATATAGTAAACTACCATGGGTATTTTATACCCAAAATGACAATTATGGTTTGATTAATTGTATTAGTATGTAAGTGAAATTCATGACACTTTTGTCATTATTTGATGTAATAATACATTATAAAAGGAAAAAAACTAAACATGTATCATTATTTCGGAGCCAATGAGCATGTACCCTTGTATTTAGGACGCATGGCCTTGGGACTTCGGGCTATGTCATGGGTCACCTTCTACCCAGTCAAAAGAGGTATTTGCTTTAAATAATAAATTGAGGCTTCAACCTCGACATTTAAAAACAATTTATCATTATTTCGGGAGCGAGATGGGATCCTTGTGTAACACAACAAAATTCAAAAATAAGAACATTGTATTTGTTAATATGTATTAAAAAACTATAATATTTGAATATAATATAACACTAGATGGATTTACAATATATTTAATTTTAAATCAATTAAATCTATTAAATAGTTGTAATTACATTCAACATTGAGTTTAACTTGTGTTATTTACAACACCATGTATAAATGAGACATGAAATATTTTTGTATAAACAATATTTAATATGATCACTATAACCTATACAAAAAATAATATATTATTAATAGGAGGAACCGAATTATGAATATTATAAGGCCCCGACCTTAAACCTTACTTAATATTGAATTAAATGAATAATTCACATTGAGGATCTTTTAAGGTTTAGAGTTTTAGAGAATTAGAACATAACTACTACATCTCAAAAGATTAAAAAGTAGACACTTCTACTAAGTTTCCATAGAAAAAAAAACTCTTAAAAAAACATGTCTACTTCCATGTTTTGTATAGAATGACTTTCCCATGACCCATCCTTGACCCTATTCCACATTAGGTCCTGTGAAAAACATTTCAAAAAACTTGGGGTGAGCATAAAGAGCTCAGTAAGGGATACTAAAAGAATGAAAACTGTTAGTTTATCAAAACAACAAGTAAACCATGTATACTTTATCAAAGTAATACTTTTCACTTTTATGAAGTAGTAAAAACACTTCACTGAATAAAAGATCATTACTTACCCTTTTGTAACAAAAAGATTACCATAAAACCCATAAAAAGATCACATAACATATAAAGGTAACTTGGGGCATAAACATACTTAAGTGGAAGAACCATACGGTCGACTTCCACACATATCACTTAATGGAATAGCCATTAGGCCAACTTCCATACATAATTAATGGAATAGCCATAAGGACGACTTCCATACCCAATGCATTGGAGTTTATAACGTAACCACCCATCCTGGTATTCACGGCACCACCCGTCATATGGTTTATCACGTAACCACCCATCAAATGTCCAAGTACCAATATAAAATCATAAAACATAAAACCAATATAAAGGAATGATAACATTTCAACATTTCAATCACAATATATCATTTAAATATATTGACATAATAGAATCCTTTATCAAAACCATTTTCAATACCAAAATACCTAAAAGATTATATGGTATTTACTTTATTTTAAAAACATTACGGCTTGTTGAGGAAACCAAAGACCAAATAAGTCTCGCGGCGACGAAGAAGTCGTTGTCGCCGCATACGTACGACAAAAACATTCCCTTTAGTTATTTAGTAAAATGATTCGTATAAAAAGATTCGTTTTAAATAAACTTAAAATTAAAAGGGGTTTATACACCGTATTAAAGAAATTGGTGTATAAAACAAAAATGTGTCTCAGTGAAAGGAGATTGAGACGAAGTCCCTTACCTCGGGTCCGACTTAACTCGATCGTTCATTAATGTCCTGAATAATAAACTTGAGTTAATTTATTCTTTATTACGAAATTTTTTAATGTTCATTATTCCTTTTATATCACTTATTACAATGTTATGAACATTATGTAATCATTTAAGTTAGTAATGTTTGTTTTGTCGATACTTGGTTCTTCAGTCGAAAGTGGACTTCTTACAAGTACATGTTGTTCGTGTGGTCAAAGGCTCGTTATATCTAGAATGATATTCATGATTTGGATATCATATATATCATATATATCCAGAATATACATGTATTTATAGTATTTCATAATCATTTAGAGGTAGGAAATGAAATGCACCGTTCATGGAGACGGCAAGCCGTACGTACGCATGAACGCTACTTTCATTTCTATGTCATATTAATGGAATTAAAATTAATGAGAGTTATGTATATTTTAATTCCAGAATTATATTCATCATTTATATGTAACATAAATCACATATATCAATTATATATATGTACTTATAATAGTACAATTCATTTGGGGATAAGAAATGAAATGCACCGTTCATGGAGATGGTAAGCCGTACGTACGCATGAACGCTGCTTTCATTTCTATTTCATAATTTATGGAATGGAATCATAATGATATAATGCTATATTATAATCCCAGTATAATATAATACATAAAATCATTAATTACATCCTTTATATGTCCCACATATGGCATTAACGAATCAAATCACATTGAGGGGGCAGTAGTCCACACTTCCTTGAATGAAGATATCGCGTATACCCATAATGGAAGCCATAAAGGTATTCCATAAATAAAAAATACAGATTATTAAGGAAAAAAATAAACATATTATATATCATATATAAATATAGTGAAATCTTAATGGCCACCTTTGAAGGTGTTATAAGAATGTTGAACAATCATCATTTCGGGAGGCAGAAATTCGCCATCCACGGAAACAGTATGTTTTTTAACCATTAGATGTAGGTGTGTGCAATTGTAGCTCGAATACATATTATAACAACATCCTCGTATATTGAAGATACTGGAGATGTTACAAAATAAATGAATAAAAATAGTTTATGGGTTTGAAGAAGCAAGATAAAACAAAAGGACTCAAGTTAAGACATTACCTTAAAATCGGGTAACTCCCTTTAGTTTGAGCTCAAAGGCTTCCATGGGAAGACTTCGTTCCAAAGTGAGGCTTGAAGGAGTAAGAGAGGTATGTGGAGAGAAAAAATGGGCAGGGGTTGGCTGAGCCAAAGTCTTTGGAATTGTGGGTAAAGAGGTAGATGTGGGGGCCTTTTATAAGAGGAGAGGAGGGGCACTCTTGGAAAGTAAAGAAAAGTTACTTTATTTTAAAATGAGATTCGGATTTAAGAGGTCCCATATTGATATAATTTGAGGATGAGGTGATAAGGGTTCGAAATATACCCATCCAATAGGTTTTTTAAATGTGTAGTTCATAGATTTTACATTATCCTTTCATTTTATTTAAATCCTTTATTAATGAGGTAATCGCTGCATCATCATGATGTCATAAATAATTTAATATATTTAATGTATAAAAATTATAAAAAAATATCATGATGTAGGAAATATGTTTAGATTTATAATGAATATTTATAGTAAAAAATCTGACTTGTATAACCCCATATAATAATTGTTTTAGTAAAACATCTCATGTTTGTGTCATTTTTACTTTAACATTAAATAAAAAGCTATTTATGTCATTTCCCAACCAATGTGGCTCCATGGGGTCCCCAAGTTGACCCATGGATTGTCTTGGTCGGCCATGACACATCCAATGAGGTTAGGATATGTGTCAAGTTCATTACATATTATTAAAACATTATTTTTACCTTAAACTACACTAATTACCTCTAATCGCGATTAATAAACATAATAGTTACTATTCTCCAAAAAATTATTTTAATCCCATTGAACCGCATTTTACTTCTTAATTAAAACCATGTATGTCGGATTTTTGAAATTCAAAACACAGAAGTTGTAAAATTTCATTTAAACGAAAAATCAGTTTTTATAAGTACCACTTAGTGGTTTCACTATTCATCAAAAATTGAAGCTTTTCAGAAAAATACCAAAAATTCACCCTAAGCTATAATTGATATTCCAAATTCAAAAATGAAGTCCATTTTACAAAATTCAAAACATATAAGTTGAATTAATTAATTTAATAATTAATTCCTGCTGACATAGAAAATAACGTGTTTTTATGAAACAATAAGTATCAAAAGATTGACACTCGTTTAAGTCTGATTTCAAAGCGAAATTAATTCCAATAACCACTATTGGATTTAATGGTAAAAATATATTCTAATTTCACTTTAAAACCAATTCAAAAGGTAATCTAATCATATAAATAAATTATATTAAAAAGAGGATTTGAATTAAAATACAACATTTTACACTATTCATTGAAAAAAATGAACTTTATTGGAAAAATACCAAAAATTTACACAATGTAAATTTTGATGTCCTGATTCTAAAGAAGAGTTTTATTTTTTCCAATAGAATGTACAAGAGTGGCCAAAACTATATTTAATGACGGTTCGCTATCAAAAGGCGACAAGTGAACCCTTAGTGAAAATTAGGGTATAAATGCCAAAAATTGAATTATTTTCGTATTTTAAGCCTTTATATTTTATTGGATAAATGTAAAAACATTTAAAAAAAACATATATAATCATATTTTAGTTATTTCTATTCATCCCACTAATACAATGACTACGTGTTAACTACCATTTAAAATAATATTATTTTATTACTAGTGTGCAACGTAAGATTTAAAAGAAACTCTTTGTTGCGTATCGGGTATGCTATAAAACATAGAAACCCCTTTAAAGTAAAATTAATATTTAATTCATAAATATTAATTAATATAAAAATATTTTATTCATTATTTACCTGGGATGTTACATCCTTCCCCCCTTTTGGGAATTGTGTCCTCGCAATTTTATTCACTTATCAAAATAAGTGGGGGGTATTTATCCCTCATAGCATTTTCATATTCCCACGTTCCCTCTTCAACCATATGGGTTTTCCACAAAACTTTTACCTGGTGAATTAACTTATTTCGCAACACTTCCTCTCTTCGGTCAAGAATCTGGACTGGTTGTTCTTCATAAGAGAGATTTTCTTCCAACTGAACTACCTTTGGGCTCAAAACATGAGATAGATCTGGCATATACTTTCTCAACATCGAAACATGAAAAACATTGTGTACCTAAGATAAACTCGGAGGTAATGCCACTCTGTATGCAATTGATCCAACTCTATCCAGAATTTCATATGGTCCAATGAACCTTGGAATCAGCTTTCCTTTATTACCAAATCGCATCACACTTTTCCATGGAGAAACCTTGAGAAAAACATGATCACCTACCTCGAATGATAGATCCTTCCTCCGGTTGTCCGCATAACTTTTCTGTCTGCTCTGAGCTGTTCTCATGTGTTTCTGAATCAACTGGACTTTTTCTGCCATCTCTTCTACCAATTCTGGTCTCATCAGCTTCCTTTCACCCACTTCATCCTAAAAAGTTGGTGTTCGACACCGCTTCCCATATAATGCCTCAAATGGTGCCATATATTTACTAGAATGAAAACTTTTATTATAATAAAACTCAACCAAAGAAAGATATTGATCCCAACTTCCCTGATAATCCATCGAACAAGCACGTAGCATATCCTCCAATGTCTGAATTTTTCGTTCTGACTGCCCATCTTATTGCGGATGAAATGTTGTACTAAAATTTAATTCAGTACGCAACGACCTCTGAAGGCCTTTCCAAAAGTTAGAAGTAAACCTCAGATCATGGTCCGATACAATGGAGATAGGAAATCCATGTAACCTGACTATCTTTTTAAGATAAAATTGGTAATGTTGATCTAGGGAGAAATTATCTCGTATAGCAATGAAATGAGAAGATTTAGTCAAGCGATCAACAATTACCCAGATTGCATTATTACCTCGAGGTGTCCTCCGTAATACCACAACAAAGTCCATGGATATGTTTTCCCATTTCCACTCTGGAACTGGTAAAGGCTGAAGCATCCCATTCGGTAACTACCGCTCTGCCTTAACCTGCTGACAAGTCAAACACTTCACAGTAAAATCAGCAATATCCCTTTTCATTCCATCCCACCATTAATACTCCTGTAGATCTCTGTACATCATAGTACTGTTAGGATGAACTGAAAATGGGGAACTATGAGCCTCACATAATAACTATTATTCAACTATGAATCACAAGGCACACATAATCTCTTCCCAAAAATCAAAACACAATCAATATCAATGTTGAATTTAGGAAAATTACCCTTCTAAACCAGCTCTACCTTTCTCTACGACTCACTGTCTTCCCTCTGTGCTTTCTTAATTCTGTCTGATAGGGATGATCACACTGATACCTGAAACAAAACAGAAGAACTTCCTGCACCAACAACTTGTATGCCAAAGCTCATCAAATCCTTAACCAAAGGATCACGTTCCAAATGAAACATTGTTAATGAAGCATTACTTTTTCGACTCAAAGCATCAGCCACTTTATTTTCTTTTCCCGGATGGTAATGAATTGTACAATCATAATCCTTGATTAATTCCATCCATCTCCTCTATCTCATGTTCAATTATTTCTGAGTGAATATATACTTTAAACTTTTGTGATCAGTATATATTTCATACTTTAGTCCATACAAATGATGCCTCCAAATTTTTAAAGAAAAAACAACAGCAGCTAATTCCAAATCATGTGTAGGGTAATTTACCTCATGAGTTTTCAACTGACGTAAAGCATATGCAATTACCTGATCATTCTGCATAAGGAAAAAACCAAGTCCTTTCAACGAAGAATCACTGTATATAACAAACTCACCATTCCTGGAAGGAAGTGCCAAAACTGGAGCATTCACCAATCTACTTTTCAACTCATGAAAACAATCATCACATTCTTTTGTCCAGATAAACTTAACACCCTTCCGAGTTAGCTTAGTCATTGTAATAGATAACCGTGAAAAAATTTCAACAAACCTTCGGTAGTAACCTGCCAAAACAAGGAAACTACGGATCTCGGTTACATTTGTGGGTCTCGGCCATTATTCAACAACCTTTGTTTTTGCTGGATCAACAGTTATCCCATCTTTACAAACAATGTGACCAAGGAACAAAATTTGTTGCAACCAAAACTCACACTTGCTGAATTTCCCATACAATTTCATATTATTTATGGTTAGCAAAATAACCCTTAAAAGTCTTTCATGCTCCTATTTACTTTTAGAAAACACCAAAATATCATCAATGAAAACAACCAACATTTTTCACTTGAGTCAACTGAGCCAACACTGCAACAAAATGTTTAGTTCTGATTCTGACCATCTTAGGATACTATTTTGATATGTCATTTCCACTGTATGCCTCCCCAGAAAAGCTGTTCTGCTTCCTCTATAAAAAACCATTCTTAACATAGAAATATCTTAGGCGAAGCAACATGGTAATCTTTAAATGTTATATCATTTCAATCATACCCAAAATTATTTTAAAATTTAAAAATTTTCTAACTCCTAAAGTTGTCTAAACCGACCTCTGATACCAACTATAAGGCCCCAGTCTTAAACCTTACTAAATATTGAATTAAATGAATAATTCACATTGAGGATCTTTTCAGGTTTATAGTTTTAGAGAATTAGAACATAACTACTATATCTCAAAAGATTACAAAGTAGAAACTTCTAGTATGTTTCCATAGAATAAAAAAACTCTTTAAAAGAAACATGTATAGTTCCAAGTTTTATATAGCATGACTTTCGCTTGACCCATCCTTGACCCTATTCCACATTAGGTCCTGTGAAAAGCATTTCAAAAAACTTCAGGTGAGCATAAAGAGCTCAGTAAGGGATACACAAAGAATGAAAACTATTAGTTTAGAAAAACAACAAGTAAACCATGTATACTTTATCAAAGAAATACTTTTCACCTTTATGAATTAGTAAAAACTATTCACTGAATAAAAGATCATTACTTACCCTTTTGTAACCAAAATATTACCATAAACCCCATAAAAAGATCACATATCATATAAAGGTAACTTGGGACATAAACATACTTAAGTGGAATAACCATATGGTTGACTTCCACACATATCACTTAATGAAATAGCCATTCGGCCGACTTCCATACATACTTAATGGAATAGCCATACGGCCGACTTCCATACCCAAGGAATTGGAGGTTATAATGTAACCACCCATCCTGGTATTCACGGCACCACCCGTCATATGGTTTATCACGTAACCACCCGTCAAATGTCCAAGTACCAATATAAAATCATAAAACATAAAACTAATATAAAGGAATGATAACAATTCCACATTTCAATCACAACATATCATTTAAATATATTTAAATAATATAATCCTTTATCAAAACCATTTTCAATAACAAAATTCATTAAAGAGTATATGGTATTTATTTTATTTTAAAAACATTACGGCTTGTTGAGGAAGCCAAAGACCAAATAATACTCTCGGCGGTGGAGAAGTCGTTGTTGCCGCATACGTACGACAAAAACATTCCCTTTTGTCGTTTAGTAAAACACTTCATATAAAAAGATTACTTTTGAATAAACATAAAATTCAAAGGGTTTTATACACCATATTAAAGAAAGTGGTGTATAAAACAAAAATGTGCCTCAATGAAAGGATATTGAGACGAAGTCACTTACCTCGGGTCCAACTTGACTCGATCGTTCTTTAATGTCCTGAATAATAAACTTGAGTTAATTTCTTCTTGATAAAGAAACTTTTTCATGTTCATTATTCCTTTTATATCACTTATTACCCTGTTATGAACATTATGTAATCATTTAAGTTAGTAATGTTTGTTTTGTCAATACTTGGTTCTTCAGTCGAAAGTGGACTTCTTACAATTACATGTCGTTCGTGTGGTCAAAGGTTCATTATATCCAGAATGATATTCATGGTTTGGATATAATATATATCATATATATCCAACATATACATGTATTTATAGTATTTCATAATCTTTTAGAGGTAAGAAATGAAATGCACCGTTCATGGAGACGGTAAGCTGTACGTACGTATGAACGCTACATCCATTTCTATGTCATATTAAGGGAATTAAAATTAATGAGAGTTATGTATATTTTAATTCCAGAATTATATTCATCATTTATATGTAACATAAATCACATATATACATTATATATATTTACTTATAATAGTACATTTCATTTGGGGATAAGAAATAAAATGCACCGTTCATGGAGAAGGTAAGCCGTACGTATGCATGAACGCTGCTTTCATTTCTATTTCGTATTTTATGGAATGGAATAATAATGATATAGTGGTATATTATAATCCCAGTATAATATAATATATAATACCATTAATTACATCCTTTATACATCCCACATATGGCATTAACGAATCAAATCACTTTGAGGGGGCTGTAGTCCGCACTTCCTTAAATGAAGATATCGCGTATACCCATAATGGAAGCCATAAAGGTATAACATAAATGAAAAATACTGAAGTTTAAGGAAAAAATAAACATATTATATATCATATATAAATATAGTGACATCTTAATGGCCACCTTCGAAGGTGTTAAAAGAATGTTGAACAATCATCATTTCGAGAGGCAGAAATTTGCCATCCACAGAAACAGTATGTTCATTAACCATTAGATGTAGGTGTGTGTAAGTGTAGCTCGAATAATTCTTATAACAACATCCTAGTATATTGAATATACTGGATTTGTTACAAAATAAATGAATAAAAAGTGTTTAGGGGGTTGGAGAAGCAAAATAAAACAAAAGGACTCAAGTGAAAACATTACCTTAAAATCAGGTAACTCCCTTTGGTTTTAGCTCAAAGGCTTCCTTGGGAAGACTTCTTCCAAAAGTGAGGCTTCAAGGAGTAATAGAGGGATGTGGAGAGACAAAATGGGCAGGGGTTGGCCGAGCCTAAGGCTTTGGAAGTGTGGGTAAAGAGTTAGAGGTGGGGGGCTTTTATAAGAGGAGAGGAGGGGCACTCTTGGAAAGTAAAGAAAAGTTACTTTATTTTAAAATGAGATTCGGATTTAAGAGGTCCCACATTGATATAATTCGAGGATATGGTGATAAGGGTTCTAAATATACCCATACAATAGGTTTTGGACATTTGTAGACCATAGATTTTACATTATTCGTTCATTTTATTTAAATCCTTTATTAAAGAGTTAATCGCTGCATCATCATGATGTCATAAATAATTTAATATCTTTAATGTCTAAAAATTATAAAAAAGATATCATGATGTAGGAAATCTTTTTAGATTTATAATTAATATTTATATTAAAAAATATGACTTGTATAATCCCATGTAAAAATTGTTTTAGTAAAACATCTAATGTTTGTGTCATTTTTACTTTAACATTAAATAAAAAGATATTTATGTCATTTCCCAACCAAAGTGGCTCCATGGAGTCCCCAAGTTGACCCATGGATTGTATTGATCGTCCATGACACATCCAATGAGGTTAGGAAATGTTTCAAGTTCATTTCATATTATTAAAACATTATTTTTACCTTAAACTACATTAATTACCTCTAATCGCGATTAATAAACATAAAAGTTACTATTCACCAAAAAATTATTTTAATCTCATTGAACCGCATTTTACTTCCTAATGACAACCATGTATGTCGGATTTTTGAAATTCAAAACACAGAAGTGGTAAAATTTCATTTAAACGAATAATCAGTTTTTATAAGTACCACTTAGTGGTTTCACTATTCATCAAAAATTGAAGTTTTTCAGAAAAATACTAAAAAATCACCCTAAACTATATTTGATATTCTGAATTCAAAAATAAGTCCATTTTACAAAATTCAAAACATATAAGTTGGATTAATTATTTTAATAATTAAATCCCGCTGTCAGAGAAAATAACGTGTTTTTATGAAACAATAAGTATCCAAAGATTGACACTAGTTTAAGTCCGATTTCAAAGTAAAATTAATTTCAATGACCACTATTAGATTTAATGGTAAAAATATATTATAATTTCACTTTAAAAAAAAATCAAATGATAATTTAATCATATATAAAAATTATATTAAAAAGAGGTTTTGAATTAAAATACAACATTTTACACTATTCATTGAAAAAAATGAACTTTATCGGAAAAATACCAAAACTTTTCACAAAGTAAATTTTGATGTCCCAATTCTAAAGAAGAATTTTATTTTTTCCAATAGAATGTATAAGGGTGACCAAAACTATATTTAATGAAGGTTCGCTATCAAAAGGCGATAAGTGAACCTTTAGTGAAAATTAGGGTATAAATGCCAAAAATTGAATTCTTTTCATATTTTAAGCCTTTATCTTTTATTGGATAAATGTAAAAACATTTAAAAAACATATATAATAATATTTTAGTTTTTTCTATTCATTCCCGCCAATACAATGGCTATGTGTTCACAACCATTTAAAATAATATTATTTTATTACTAGTGTGCAATGTAAGATTTCAAAGATACTATTTGTTGCGTATCGGGTATGCTATCGAACATAGCAACCCCTTTAAAGTTAAATTAATATTTAATTCGTAAATATTAATTAATATAAAAATGTTTTATTCAATATTTACCTGGGATGTTACAAATATTATGGTCATCAATTGATTTGAAATAAAATATTAATGATTTAAAATGAAAAGAAATTATTTCTAAAAATAATTATTTTTTATAATAGATTTTATCATGGCACTTTGAACAAATAATTTAAAATAAAAATTTACAAATTTTTGAAACTTTTATATAACAAAATTAAATTACATTTCAATCAATTTTAAAAATTTATCATAGGGGTATTATTAATTATTTTTCTAAAATGATTCATTTTTCAATGAATACTATGAAAAATTGAATTGAATTTGAAATAATCATTTTCGTTTAAATTAGTTATATTTTTTAATTATATTTTTTAATTTTTTGAAAATTAATATTAATTAATTTAGATACTATAAATAAATTTAGGTCATAGGAATCATTTTTATATTTGATTTTATTAGAATAGATTTTACAATATTTGAACATTTTCTCTTTGAAAAATTACCTTTCTCGTCACGTGTGTGGGTATAATTTTAAATTAAATTCTTCAACATTTTTGAATTGAATTTATAAAAAAAGAATCCATTTTTGGAATCATAATAATTATTTTATCTAATATTATTTTCTTAATTTTTGAAAAAAAATGAATTATGAAAATAGTAACCAATAATTTTTTTGGTTAATGTAAAAATGGGTTTATTGATGGGTAAAAGTATAAAATATTAGGGGTAAAATTTATAAAAAAAATATATCTAAATCATAATTTATGGCCATATTTCTACATTTTCCATCCCAATTTATAATTTATCGTCATTTTTTTCTTTTATCATGCGAATGAATTGACATTTTGTATTGTTTTGAAAATTTATTTATAATTTCCAAGGAGTTCCCCTTTACCCACTTATAAAATGTCATTATCTCCCCTATCTTATTCACATATCATGTGACCATTTTTCATGACCAAAAAATTCAAAATTATATCCCCAATATAATTAGTTGTATTATAGATATTAATTTACTCCAAAAATACCATTCCTGGTGTAATTAAGATGAGATCAAATGGAGGATTCTCTTAGATAAATTATGTATTATAAAAAATATTTTTCATTTTATTTTTTGTCTTGGAAACATAAATTATGTGTTAACAATACTAATTTAATAAAACCATTATATAACTTAAAATGAGATATTTTTATTTTTATTTCTTAATATTTTTCTATCTACAATTCCATTAAATGAGTTACGAAATCATTGTTCATGTGATTGGTGGACTACCGCCTCGCAAACCGATATTGTTTGTTTTCCATACCCACCATTCCCGGAATGATATAATGATGTATTTAAAAAATATAAATGATATTTATAATATTATTACACCTATTTACTCTTAATATCACATTATTTTAACATTTCATCCCATTTAAAATACAACTATATTACTTGTGTGTAAGGAGGACTACCGCCTCACGAAGTGATGCGATTTATTTTTCACATATTCATTACATGGAATGTCAAAATAGTAAAATTAATGAATATATTGTATATATTTGGAATGAAATTGTTTGTATAAAATTATTTTTTCACTCACTTCCTTACCATTTGACCATTTAATTTAATGATATCGTCACTCAGGCTTACGTACTTCATACCATCCCCAAGAAGTGATAAGACCCATTTTACATTACCAATGATTATGAATGATTATAATTAAATATATACTGTATAAATATGATATTAATAACGTTTTTATAATTTAATATATGATTTTTTTTAATCCAATTGCAATGAACTGATTCATTTATTACAAAACACAGTTTAAAAAATGATGTTAACCCCGGAAACAATGAAAATAATTTAGTATACTTAACAAATGAGTGGTAAAATGTAATAATTGGATTATATATGATGTTATAAGTCTAAATATAATTTTAGTAAAACTTAATAATAGCCATAAAACCATTAAAAAGAATGTTAAATCATGTTTAACCAAAATAATGCCTCATGTATGGGGATTCTAAATCAATTTCCTTTCATTGAAGCTCATTTGTATGTTACACAAATGTTTATTTTATATAGTGTATATAATATCCATTTAACATGTAATTTAATTAGTAAATAACATTTCATTTTATATTTAGTATTAATATTATTTATTTCAATGATGGGGATGTTAAATAAATGTTACCAAGTGGTAATGATTTTCATAACTATATTTCTTTCACTAGATTAGATTATTTATTCATCGACTGTAATATAATAAGATTATTTATGTGATGATTTTTATTATATTATGGTCTATTTATACTTTTTATATGTATTTATAGTTGATGTATATGATAGATTCATTTCATAATTTTTACATTATCTTTATGAAAATTTTAAAAGTATTTTAAAAATATCATTCAAATTTAGAATGTTTATTCATGACATTCAGTTGATGAAATTATATGATCATTGTTTAATGATCCAATTTATTTTTCATATACTCTATAAATTCATAATATTTTCATGTAATATTATAATTTATCCATTGATTGTTATATAAAATAAATGATAATTTTTTTTATGAAAATCCAACATCATTTCTCTCTTTAGTTAGAAATATGTTCTCAACAAATATAACGTTTTCAATAAATGTATTAAAAATGATTTTTAATATTTATTAATGATTTATTAAATACATTTCTACCCATTTTTACAAAAAATCAAAAATATTTAAATTAATGGAACCATTATTTTGATGTGTATAAAATGAACAAAATATAGAGACATAAAGACAATCAATTTTTTAAACATTACAGTATGTGTTTCAAATATTATATTGAAATTAAATATATTCATAATGTTTTTTGAAATTTTATTTCTAAAGAGTTATTTCCAAAATCTAATAGACATTTTCCTCAGGAATTTTGGAAAATATCATTTTACGGAATTTTTATTCATCAATGATTAAAACCATTTATTTATACTCCAATTGGTATATGTTGTATTGACACCATTGTTATCTTTCCTATCTATTGTTTAAGATAATTTTGACAAATGAATGTAATGAAAATCACTTCCATTTCTTTTCAGTTATTAAATTCCTCCTTGAATTATTCACATTCCTATGATCAATGAACATTAAATTTCCCCTAAATATCTTTATTATTTATCATGTATATGTGTATTTCATAAAAAATATATCAATATTAAATATGGTGATATAAATTGAATGTTATTTTTGTGAAAATATTGATAAATAAACACTCTTTTCTGTATGAAATTATTTGATGATATGATAAAATGGTTAATGAATTAAATTTATAGTTTGATATATATATAAATATTATTAACTGTAGTGAAGGTTAGGCCTTATTAAATGATTGTCCCGCAATTCATCATTAGGTCTCGTGAGATAAATATGTAAGACTATATGAAATTATTTTTCTTAAACTATTGGGTTTTTACCTAGTAGTTTTAAATCATCTTTTGAATTATCTTTATGGTAGAGGTATCATGATTTACAAGATAATAACATCTAATAATTATGAATTTCATTAATTTATAATTATGTTATAATTATCCATGATATTTTCACAATGATATTATCTCTATATGTATATAATTTTAAATGGATTACATAAATTAAATGTGTTATCATATATTTAACTTTCAATATTTATTATTCCATATAAAATTATTTATATTAATTTTTTTGTTAAGTTATTTTTCTTTTCTAAATTGATTATTGTTTTTTATTTTTGATATCTTCCAACTGAAAAAACCATACAGAGCATTTGTGGTCACACATATTTTTTTCATTTCTACAAGATTCAATAAGGTATATTATGATTCATATACAAAGATATTCTAAGGTTAATGATAATATTATTTAAAAATATTATGTGGTAATATTTGGTATATATATTAATGAAAGAATATTGTTTGTATTTATTTTATCAAGACTACTAAACTATTCAATCGGTTTGGATGAGATTCCTTGAATCATATAAAGATGTAATAAATTAGACACTATATCTAGGTTACTTGAGTTAGAGTCACTGTATTTAGTTTCAAAATATATTTAGTAGATACCTTGGAAAGTAGATAAAATAAAAAATTCATTAGGTAATATGTTTTTATGATAAGAATTGATGATATCTAGATATGAATGTTCCAATGTTTTAGTAACATTGATAATTTGAGGGGTTTCCAGGAAAATAATCACTTTATAAATACTATAAGTTCATGTGGATTTAAAAAATATGTTCTTAGTTATTAAATCTAAAAGAGTGAATTGTACTTAATATAATTATCACATGCTAGTTGAAAACATTCCATACTATACACCATTCTAGACACACCCTAGGGATAACTTTCGGATAATTCACATTTTATTTATGAATATGTATGAATTATTTGAATATATAATGACAATTATTAAATTAGATTAATCATAAGGTGTATTATATTTAAAAAAGGTGTTTAATGGAATTTGAATGTGTTTTATGCATTGAAAATAATGTAATAAATTAATGAATTTCTGAGAAAAATGAAGGGTATTCCTGGAAAAAATAAATCTCATCATAAAAATATATTTATTGTTCTTTCTCTAAAATCTGAGAAAATTGGGAATTTTCTATGTCTATTACTTATTCAAAATGTTAAATACAAGTAAATGGAAGGACCTATGTTGAAATAAAATATCAACTGTTATTATTATGAGTATATGATTATATTGTAGATTTATTTTTAACAATGGTATTTTTGTTGTATGAATCATGAAACAATTAATGATTTTGTTAAATCTCAAAAGAATATATGTTTGTATTAATTTATTAGTTTTTGTTAAATCATGGGATACTTGGAATAAGATCAAGATTATGTTCAATGAATTAAAATCTCGTTTCTATGATTTATGTGATAGGATTATACAATTGTTATATATATTTTTGGGGAAATTTATTGAAAATATTTTTTTTTCAGTGGATAAATTATTTTAATAATAATGAATTCACATTTAATTGGAATAATTTTAAATCTAATAAAAACCATTAGGTATAATATGATGATTAATGACATTGAAATAATAGAAAAAATATAATATAATACATTTGAAAAAAGTTGTTGTATTCAAAACCATTTTAAATGTATTATCTATTGGTTAATTTTATTTCAAGGATGTTAATCATAATTTTTTGGATTTTTATAGTAATTGTATTAATATTTTGTTAGAAAAAAGTCGAATAATAACATCTTCTATGGATGTGGAACTACTAGAATTCTAGATATTTATGATGAGCTATTTGGGACAGGATCCCGCCGCAAATAATTTTTCACGATGGTATCCCATCACAAATAGCCCGTCGCGGAAAACGCTGTCGCAAAAAATATTATTTCCGATGGGATACTTCTCCATCACAAATAAGTCTCTGATTATACACTTTATATATGTAATCTTTTTTTGCGATGAGCTAGTCTGAAAAAGTATTTGTGATGGGTCTGTAATCACGTCACAAATACTTTAAAAAAAAAATTTAGACTATTTGCGACGGGCCCGTTGCAAATAGATTTTGCGACGAGTCCCTAATCTTATCACAAATACTTTTTTAAAAAAATTATTTAGATTATTTGCGATGGGAACCCATCGCAACAGATCCCGTCGCAAATAATAAATAAATTTAAAAAAAATAAATCTAATAAAATTATGATTATTGAAAAATTAATTTTAATATTATTAAAATAATTAAAATAAAAATATATTAAAATTATCAATATTCACAAAATAATATTAAAAAAATCATAAATTATTATTATTATTATTATTAGTAAAATAAAAAAATGTTGAAAAATATAATACTAAAAAAATATATTTAATAAAATTATGATTAATTAAACAATAATAATAATATTATTAAAATAATAAAAAAATATTAAAATTCTCAATATTAATAAAAAAACATAAAATATTAAAAATTAAATTATGTAATAATCGATCCGATATTAAAGATAGAAACTGTAAATATTTTATATTACAACAAATATAAATTGAAATGTTTTGGATATAAAAAATCACTTGGGGGTCGTCTTCTGGAGGAGGTGGAGGAGCTGAAAGAGCTGGTGGAGGAAACTCCATCCCTAAACTACGAGTCAGACGGCGCATGTACTCCATCTGCTTGTGATTCTGCTACTACCATTGAAGCATCTCCTCCTCATGCTGCTACTGCTGCTATTGCCATCGACGCATCTCCTCCACGTGTTGTTGCTGTTATTGCCATCGACGCATCTCCTCCTCGTGCTGCTGCTGCTACTACTGCTGCTGACGTATTTCTTCTTGCTGCTTCTGCAAACTCTCTATAAGGTCATTCTGAACTCGGAACTACTTCTGATACTAGGAGATAGAAGTTGATGCCTCTCCACGAGCTCTTCTTGAGTTGGATGCTGAAATCGCAGTAGTACCATAATAAGTACCAAGAGTCACATGAGAGCCGATACGAACTACTCAGCCCTTCTTAAAGAAATATTGAGTCACCTGCATCCATGCCGCCTCATTGAAATGGTGGGCACTGGTCAGATTAGTCGCCTCATCCTAAGCCTCAACATATGTCTGAGTTGTCACAGCCACATATGACTCTTTAAATTCTAATTTGAAATTAAAATTATGAAAATATTATATGCAGTTAATTTTCAAACTAAAAAAATAGGACTAACCACAATCTGACACTAGTGATCACCTCTAATCACTATGGTGGCTGGATCACTGTACATCCTCTGATAAACATCGTACTCTGTAATATCGGGATGCTCGATTACCTATATGAATATAAAATAAACTATTTATATTTGAAGTTATATAAAATATTTTAAAAAATACTTATCAGATGTTCTCTATGCATATTGAATGTATGAATACCAGCTCGATGTATCATCTCCTGTCTCCCCCGGTTATACCGACCCAATGAAGACCTGCTCTTAAATAAAACACCCAACCAGTATACACATAATCCATCCCAAACCTGAGATAAATTTTACTCTGGTCGGTGGGCTCGACAAGACTCATCATATACTGTCCCTCCTTTTGTAATGGTTTTCTTTCTCCAAATGTGAAAAAACTGATGCAAACACTCACGCATAGCCACCTCCAATACTGCATGGATATCGTCACACATGTTATCATCGATGAGATACCATAAACCCTACAAATTTTTTATAATATCAAGTTATTAATAAAAATTATTTCAAAATAAATATTATTTATTTACATACCAGCCTATGATTGTATATGCTGAGCTTCACATCAACGAGAATCTGTTCTCATGTGATCCATGGCTGAGAAAAATAATTGCGCAAGATAGTGCTCCCCTGTCCAATAGTTACATGCACAAAAATGTGAAAAAAGATTACATAATCAAACAATTAGTATATATATAAATAAATTAATGATATCTAACTAAAATATATAGGTTACCATACATCCGTGTGTGTGGATCGAAGCCAAGACATGGACATTTCATAGGATATGGTCAGGAATAATCAGTCTTGCAAGACCGCACCCCCTCCGTGTTCCTCCTGAACCACCAATAGGCTGAGGGTCAGATGATCCCATATCCCCCTCATCAAAGGTAGCTCATCCTCCTCTAACTCACGCAATAGATCAGAGTCCATCTCAAACAGAAAATGATTGTTGTTAGAAGATAATTGAAAATACATATTATATATATATATATATATATATTAGTTATGATCACAACCAACATTTAACTATGCCAATGTTCACCTTGATCATCATCTTCATATCTAACGATGTCGATGTCTTCATATTCCTTCTCGACATCATCAATATCCACATGAGTTTCACTTTCATCATCCCCTATCATTTCAATTCCATTTATAACCTCATTAATATCTTCATCACCATGGACCCTTAATCATGGGGTGTACTCATCGATATTCACATTTCTTTGTGAAAAATATTGATTTTGAGTAGTCTGTTGAAAAATATCAATTTTTTCCATTTCAACGGAACCATATTCAGTTTGAGTAAATTGGTTTTTCTAAGATTTCATTTTTATTATGCTCCACCAATCACCCAGGTCTCTTGAAGTAGCACAGTACATTGCGTAAGAAATTTTATGTGCCTCTTGAGCCAATAAAAATTCTTTATTTACTTCAAGAAGACTTTTATATTTAATATCAACGATTCCAATGAGTTGGGTAAACATGAAAGCCCCTCTCAGTATCAATCAACTGACATTTAAAAATCATTATGTAATTTTGTCCAAGATAACTTAGCTCAATATTTTCATCCAGAATGCCATAAAAGTCAAATTCAGTTTCTCTATGATTCGATCCTCTCAAAGAAACTCCACTGTTCATTGTTCTTTTTGATTCCCCATATGCATGTGTATGAAATTGAAAACCATTCACCACATATGCACTAAAAGATTTAACCATTTTGGATGATGTGTTACTCAATATACACAGTCGCTTATCAAATTTTTCAGCATGTTGAGACACCTAAAAATTTTTAAAACAATTTTCAATATAATAAATAGTAAATTGAATTGATATTAAACCATCAATAATTCTTGTTACTAGCTTTTGAAACCATTGAGAATTTTTTTTATCTGCGTTCTTCAAGAGCAGCTGCTGTAATTTTTGGAACTTGTTTCTTGATATGATTATCATATAACCTACAAATAAAATAAGTTTACATATTGTAATATAAATTATAGAATAAGTGATAGAATAACTTATAGTAAAAGTACTTTCATTTGTTCACAGTTGAGCAGAACATTTGTTTGACCTCTGTGATGTTCATCGTCTGAAAGCCATCATTCTTGAACTTCACCGAAGCCAGAATTTGGCTGATTAAAAACTAATAAATTACTTTCCATTTCATCATTAAAATTTCCCTCATTCAGTACCATGGGTCTTTAGGGATATTCAGATTCAAAATAATGAGAGCAGAAAAAGGAAATTTCCTCTTTCAAATAAGCTCCAGCAATTGAGCCTTGAAATGATACTTTATTACGTACTTTTTTCTTCAATTTATGCATTCACTTATCGAATGGGTACATCCATCAAAACTACACAATACATACACATTTAGCTTCATGTAGAAAATGTAATATCAGATGTTTCATTGAGTCAAAGAAAGCAGGTGGAATGATTTTTTCCAGTTTACATATAATTACAGCAACATCTTCTTCCAGTTTTCATAGTGCATCACAGTCAGTTGTCCCTACAGAAATGTTTCAAAATAATATGATATGTCTCTTATTGAAACTCAAATCATAGAATTCAACAAACCTCTGAATCTTATCAGCATAAGTATTTCCATTATAACATGATAATCACGACTTTTTAATCCATTAATATGACCATTATTAACACATCTGCCGAAATTAGAAGCATAGCCATCTGGAAGTCTCAAATCTACAATCCATTGAAAAAATAATAAACGACTCTCTTTGGATAGTGTATAAGCTTCTTTTTTCTTCATTAACCTTTGTGATCTGACATTTTCAAATAGTTCAACTTCTGGTCACCTGCAAATTTGGGAACGATTTAATTGTGCTTTTATAATATCTTTGGTCTTACCTGGTGTATCCAAAACTATATGAAATAAATTATAAAAATAGTACTTTTCAATGTGAATGACATCCAACATGTGTTGGACCAACAAATTAGACCAATATGGGAGATCCCAAAAAATGCTTCGTTTAATCCAATTATACTCTTTCCCAAAGCCACGAATTTTTTGTTGGTTTACTGTTGGCCCAATTGTGATGGGAGGTAATGAAAATACAACTGATTTTAATGCTTTACCTGAGATCATTTTTGGCGGTTCATCCCTTTCAATTGTGCCTTTTTTTAAATAAAATTTGTTCCTTCGAAAAAGATGATTGGTTGGAATAAATCTGTGATGATAGTCAAAATTGAATGGTTTTATTCCATTGACGAGCAAAGAAGCTTTGTTGTCTTTCATACAGTAATGACATGATTTCAGACCATCTTTACTCCAGCCAGATAACATGCCATATGCCGGAAAGTCACTAATCATCCACATCAATGCAGCTTTTAATGTGAAATTTTGTTTCATAGCAACATCATATGTACTATCACCATTACTTCACGATGAATTTAACTCACTATTCAATGGTTTCAAATAAAAATCAATTTTTTTCAGATGTCCTGGGATTAATAAACTCAAAAAGATATATGGCTCTTTAATCAACAACTATGAAGGTAGATTGTACGGAGTTATAAAGACATGAAAACATGAATACTAACTACCATAACAACCAAATGGACAGAAACAGTCAGTAGAAAGACCCAATCACATGTTTCGGGCTTCTAAAGAAAAAGACAGATGCAGACGATCAAAATGTTTCCATGAATCACCATCAGATGGATGACTCAAGCTTTTACCTGTTGAAATATTGGTTTTGTGCCATCACATCATTGACGATATGTTATGAGACATAAATAAACATTGCATCCAAGGTGTAAGGGGGAAACATCTCAACTATTTTATAGGAATTGATCCAGACTTCCCTAGTTGAGATTCTTTATACCTTGATTGTCCACATGTTGGACAACTATCCAATGACTCATTTTCACTAGAATATAAGATGCAATCATTTTGACATGTCTTAATCTTCCGATAACTACGGCCTAGATTATGAACCAACCTCTTTCTCTCATAGTAATTTGCAGGCAACACCTTTCCTTCAGGAAATAGTGTTCTAACCAAAGAAAATATCTAATCATAACAATTGTTTGACATTTCATTATATGATTTAACAACCATATAATTTTCAACCACTTCAAATTTGCATATATTGTAACCAGGATATAAATCATCCTCAGCAGACCTCAACAAATCATAAAATTCAGATGGTTCCAACTCAAGAGTTAAATCAATATCATCGTGAATTTCAGTTTGTTGAACAGATGGGCCTGCATCATCATGTACTAAATTTTAGAACTGTAATGGATCCGGAATCAAGTTATTAGTATCTTCTCTGGAACTGCATTCACCATGTTGATATCAAAAAACATAATCTAGTTAAAAACCAAACCGGAAGAGCTATCCCCCCAACCTTGTCAAATATGTCAAACGTTCTCAGAGCACATTTTTTACAAGGAAACTTAATTGTGCCTTCTGAAACTTATTCTGGTTTTGATGATGCAAATGCTAATAAATCATCAACATCCTAAATATATACAGGATTTAAACTAAAAACCTTTATATTTTTACTCTGATTTTTCCAAGCGAGATCATCTAATAATGACTGATGTCAACTTCCTTGTTCTATATTTTTCTACAAAATATAAAATCATCACTGTTTTTGAATAATTTAAAATTATAAAAATTCTATCTGAAAACAGAAGATAAATAATTACTACTACATCTTAATAATTACCTTTAATTAAAGGTGGCACAATTTCCAGTGGATTGACGACTACTCTTTTGTCTGACGGCTTGTTTACTTGCATCTTTTTCAAACAGAAATCACAATGAAGAATCAGGTCGGAGGTACACATATTCATTCTCTTATGCATGAGAATAAATATACATAAATCTGACCAGATTATTCATTGTGATTTAAATGTGAAAAAGATGCAAGTAAATGAGCAGTCAGACAAAAGAGCCCCCTTTTCGTCGATGAATCGTCTTCTTCCAATAGTCACCACCTGAAAAATTTATAAAAAATATGATCCTACGAATTCATATGTAATATCGTGTATACGAGATTGAATATGCATATGTAGCAACACATTTTTCATATTGTTTTGAGTCGGTGAGAGTTGAAAAGAGAATAGTCATTGAGCAAAAGGAGTGCTTCCAATCCATTGAAAATTGTGCCAGGTTACTGGAATTTATTAAAATTTATTAAAATTTCTTTCTAACTATTCCTAACTAATTATTACTAATTATTACTATTTATTACTAATTATTACTAATTTAGAAATACATAACAATACTTAGTAAAATGAAAAATGCTTCTATAATGAATGAAAATTTGTTAATCATCGTTGTGGAGATGATTACAGATTTTCCCTTCATTATCCAAGCACTTTTCATTTACTAATTATAATTATATCTAATTATTACTAATAGAAATTTATATTATCAATCTCTATGAAAAAAATATTAATATTATTAAAATAATAAAAAATATTAAAATATTAAAATTATCAATATTCACAACTGGATTTGCTCTATTCTTAACATGTTCAAACCTCAAAGGGTCACCAATTGTCAGGTTATGCACAATAAAAAGTTGGTGTCATCCATGTCCAATGTAAACTCTATAATTATCCTTTCATGGTTGATCACCTTGCAAGTAGTGTTGTAATAGGATGACCAAAGTAATGTCATTCTCATCTCTAAGAGCCATCTTGCTCCCTTTACATAGATCATTCCTCCTTAAAAATTTGAGGGGACATCAATGCCTTTTCCTTAAATTTTCAAGGAAGAGTTGTCTATTTAAAGTGTCATGTGAGATAATTCTTATAGATGAGTAGGCCATAACTTGGTTTGTCCAATTACAACGCTACTTGCAAGGTGATCAACCAAGCAAGGACAATTATATCTAATTATTACTAATTATGACTAATTGTTACTAATTATGACTAATTATGACAAATTATGACTAATTATGACTAATTAGGACTAATTATGACCAATTTTGACTAATTATAACAAATTATTACTAATTATTACTAATTATTACTAATTATTACAAATTATTACAGATTATTACTAATCATATCTAATTATAGCTAATTATATCTAATTATATCTAATTATAGAAAATTATTACTAATTATATCTAATTATATCTAATTATATCTAATTAAGTCTAATTATATCTAATTATTACTAATTATATCAAATTATTACTAATTATTACAAACTATTACTAATTATTACAAATTATTACAAATTATTCTTAATTATTACTAATTCTATCTAATTATATCTAATTATTACTAATTATCACTAATTATATCTAATTATATCTAATAATATGTAATAATATCTAATTATATCAAATAATTACTAATTATTACTAATTATTGCTAAATATTACTAATTATTGAAAAATATTACTAATTATTAGTATTTATTCGTAATTATTAGTATTTATTCCAAATTATTACTAATTATTCTTATTTATAATAAATTATTACAATTTATTACAAACTATTACTATTTATTACTAACTATTACTATTTATTACTAAGTATTACTATTTATTAATATTAATTACTAATTATTACTTTTTATTACACTTTATTACTAATTATAAGTAATTATTACAATTTATTACTAATTATTACAATATATTCCTATTTATTACTAATTATTCCTAATTATTCCTAATTAATCTTAATTATTGCTAATTATTGCTATTTTTTCCAATTATTTCTAATTAGTTCTAATTATTACTAATTAATCCTAATTATTGCTAATTATTACAATTTATTCTTATTTATTGCTAATTATTTGTAATTATTGCTAATTATTGCTAATTATTATTAATTATTGCTAATTATTAATATTAATTCGTAATTATTACTAATTATTAGTATTTATTAGTAATTATTACTAATTATAGCTAATTATTACTAAATATTTCTAATAATTCCTAATAATTGCTAATTATTCCTAATTATTGCTAATTTTTCTTAATTATTGCTCATTATTACTAATTATTGCTAAATATTACTAATTATTGCTAAATATTACGAATTACAAGTATTTATTCCTAATTATTACAAATTATTAATATTTATTACTAATTATTCCTAATTATCACAAATTATTCCTAATTGTTACTAATTAATTTTATTTACTAATATTTATTTCTATTTATTACTTATTATTGTTATTTATTACTAATTATTTCTAATTATTTCTAATTATTGCTAATTATTCCTAATTATTTCTAATTATTGCTATTTATTTCTAAATATTGCTAAATATAGCTAAGTGTTGCTAATTATTTCTAATTATTGCTAATTATTTCTAATTATTTCTAATTATTACTATTTATTCCTAATTATTGTAATTATTTCAAATTATTGCTAATTATTGCTATTTATTGCTATTTATTGCTAATTAGTAGCATTTTTTAGTAATTATTACTAATTATTTGTATATATTACTAATTATTACAATTTAATACTAATTATTACAATTTATTACTAATTATTACAATTTATTACTTATTATTACAATTTTTTACTAATTATTATTAATTATTGCTAATTATTGGTAATTATTACTAATTATTGCTAATTTTTACTAATTATTGCTAATTATTACAAATTATTGCTAATTATTCCAAATTATTGCTAATTATTACTAGTTATTAGTATGTATTACTAATTATAAGTATTTATTCTTAATTATTCGTAATTATTCATAATTATTACTAATTATTCCTATTTATTAATATTTATTTCTATTTATTGCTAATTATTGCTATTTATTGCTAATTAGAGCTATTTATTTCTATTTATTGCTAATTATCTCTAATTATTCCTAATTATTGCTAATTATTGTTATTTATTTCTATTTATTGCTAATTATTTCTATTTGTTCCGAATTATTGCTAATTATTGCTAATTATTAGTATTTATTATTAATAATTAGTAATAATTAGTATTTATTACTAATTATTACAATTTATTACTAATTATTACAATTTATTACTAACTATTACAATTTATTACTAATTATAATTAATTATTCCTAATTATTAGTAATTATACCTAATTATTAGTAATTATTCCTATTTATTACTAATTATTCATATTTTTTACTATTTATTGCTATTTATTCTTAATTATTGATATTTATTGCTAATTATTGCTAATTATTGATATTTATTGCTAATTATTGCTAATTATTGCTAATTATTCCTAATTATTGCTAATTATTCCAAATTATTGCTATTTATTTCTAACTATTGCTAATTATTTTTAATTATTACTAATTATTCCTAATTATTAGTATTTATTGCAAATTATTAGTATTTATTATTAATTATTAGTATTTATTACTAATTATTAAAATTTATTACGAATTATTACAATTTATTACTAATTAATACAATTTATTAGAAATTATTATTAATTATTGCTATTTATTGCTATTTATTACTAATTATTGCTAATTATTACTAATTATTGCTAATTATTACTAATTATTACTAATTATAACTAATTATTGCTAATTATTGCTAATTATTGCTAATTATTCCAAATTATTCCAAATTATTACTAATTATTACTAATTATTAATATTTATTCTTAATTATTCCTAAATATTACTAATTATTCCTATTTATTACTATTTATTGATAATTATTACCAGTTATTGTTAATTACTACAAATTAATTATATACATTACTAATTATCGTTAATAATTAATATTTACTACAAATTATTAAAAATTAATACTAAAAATTTCAATTTATTAGTACAAATAAATACTAAGGACAAAACAATATAAATTTAATTTAATTACAACTAATCAACAATAAAAAAATTAACCTAAAAAATGAAATAAATAATAAATTAAAAAAACATAAATACCATTAAGACTGATTTTCTTTTGATGCAGACGACTTCACAACTTATTCGCGAACAAAAAAATTAACTTCGAAAAATTCTCTGCCTAAAATCAGACTTTAGAGAGAAACATGATCTAAAATTTGAGAGGAATGAGAGGAAAAACAGATGGGGGTATATATAGGTCAGATTATTTGCGACATGATTACTTGCGATGGAATACGCGTCACAAATAGTATCTTTTGCGACAGGACCCGTCGCAAATACCTATGTCCACATTAATTACTGTCGGTCGTTAAAAACTTATTTGCGATGGGACCCATTGAAAATAGTCCCTGCCGACACACCTTTTGTGACGGGACGACATCACGTCGTAAAAGGCTATAAACTGCCGCCGGTTATTTGCGACAAGCCCCGTCGCAAAAGGTGTCCCGTCGCAAATAACCTTCGCGCGGTTTGGCACCCTATACGCACCAAACTATTTACGATAGGAGACGAAATCCGGTCGCAAATAGTTGTTTTTTTTGCGACTGGTCGTTACCCCCATCATAAATAACCTATTGGACGGACCTTTTGCAACGAGATTTATTCCCATTGCAAAAGGCCCTTTGCAAAAAGCCCTTTTACCCATAATGTGAGACTTGATCCCATGAAAAAAGGATTATAATGGTTTAGCTCCTACCACTGGCCTATATGATTTCGTTGTTAAATATTCATTATTTTTAGTTAATCTATTTGAAAAAAATAAATATTAATGGTGAAACAATGGTGTTACATTTTATGTTTATAAAATAATTTATTATATTGGATACCTTCTGTGAACGAGGTTTTTTTCTGAAAATATTCATTGAAAATAGGAAAAACCAGCCACTCTTTTATGGACCTTATGATCTATTAATGTAACATCCCTGATAAATAAGGAATACGAAACTTTTCATAATTTTTAATATTTGTGATTTAAATATTAATTTTACTTTAAAATTGTTTCTATGTTCGATAATGTTACCGTTACGCAACAATGAGTTTCTATGAAATCTTACATTGCACCCTAATAATATAATATTATTATTTTAAATGGTAGTTAATTCCTCGCCGTTTATTGGCGGGAATGGACAAAACTAACTACAATATGATTATACATGTTTGTTAAATGTATTTACTATTATCCAATAAAAGTTTGAGGCTTAAAATGTGAATGAGTCTAATTTTGAGCATAATTTACATTAAATAGTCGATATACCGCCTTTTAATGGAGAACCCTCTTTAAATATTGTTTTGGTCACTTTAATACATTATATTTTACCAAATAAAATCTTTCTTTAGAATGGGGACATCAAAATTTAATTTCTGTAAATTTTTGTTATTTTTTTGATAATGTTCATTTTTAATGAATAGTGAAAAATATTTTATTTTAATTTACAACTACATTTTAATCTAATTTATTTATATGGTTAGATTATCTTTTTAATTGTTTTAATGTGTAGTTTGAATATATTTTAACCATTTACTCCAATGTTGGTCATTGGAATTAATTTCACTTTGAAAGTGGACATAAACAAGTGTCAATCTTTTGATAGTAATTGTTTCTTAAAAACACTCTATTTGTTTTGACAACGGGAATTAATTTTAAATTAATTAATTAACCCTCTATGTTTTGAATTTTTCAAAATAGACATCATTTTTGAATTCAGAATATCAAATAAAGCTTAGGATGAATTTTTGGAATTTTTTTTGAAAAAATTCAATTTTTTATGAATATTGAAACCACTGAGTAGTAGTTAAAAGAACTTACTTTTTCATTAAAATGAAATTTTACCACTTCTGTGAATTGAATTTCAAAAATCCGACATACATGGATGTTGTTAATAAGTAATATATGGTTCAATAAGATGAAAATAATATTTGGTGAATAGTAATTTTTGACTTGTATTTACCGTGGTTAAAGCTAAATAGGGGAATTCAAGGTAAAAATAATATTATAATAATTCAAAACTACCTTAACACTTGTCCCAACCTTATTGGATGTGTAATGGCCGACCATGGGCATCTTTTGGTCAATTTTTGGTCCCCATGGAGCATCTTATGAATGATAATGACACTTTAGATTAATTAGTTTAATGTAAAGGAAAAAATGACATAAACAAAACTCTGTTAGTAATGATTTTTTATATGGTGTTATATAAGTAATATTTTTTTTACTATAACTATTCATTGGAAATCTAAACAGATTTCTGACATCATGGTATTTTTTTATAATTTTTAGACATCAAATAAATTAAATATTTAATGACACAATAATGATGCAGTGTTTACCTCATTAATAAATCATTTAATTAAATAAGATTATAAATATTAAAATAACAACCAAAACCTATCTAATTCTAATTGGATGAATTTATTTCGACCATGACTCATATTATCTTCGTCTTTAATGATTTTTTGACCTTTAGAAACCGGATATCATTATATAATAAAATAATTGTTTCACACTTTCCTAAAGAGCCCCTCCTCTCCATTATAAAAGAAGACCACATTTAATCAATTCCTCACACCTCTCAAGCCTTTTGGCTTGTCGAAACTCTTCTCAATTAAGCTCCCTACATCCCTCTCCTCCTTCTATAAGCCTTACCTTAGGCTAAAGTCACTTCAACAAACCATTTTGGCTCAAACCAAAGTGAGTTACCCAAATTAAAGGTAATAGTTTCTCTTAACTTCTTTTATTTTATTTTACTTATTGAACCCATAAAATCTTTTTATTAACTTATTTTATAACAACACCTGTATCATCAACATACTAGGGTGTTGTTATGAGAAGTATTCCTACTACACTTACGCACACCTTCATATAATGGGTGAAGACCATACTGTTTCTGTGGATGGTAAACTAACGCCTCACGAGACTATGATTGTTCGATTATCTCCTACTGCCTATCATTGTAGCCATTTAGATAAAAATATATTTATATATGATATATATTATGTTTATGTTTTCTTTATGCTTCTTTATTTTTCTTTTATATCTACCATTATGGTTTCTATTATGGGTAAATGAGATAATTTCATTTGAGGAAGTGCAGACTACAACCCCCTCAAAGTGATATGACTCATTAATGCCACATATGGCATGTATAAAGGATGGAGTTAATGATATTATATATGATATTATACTAGAATTATAATATATCTATGTGTCATTATGTTTTAATTCCATTAAAATAATAAATTGAAATGAAAGTAGCATTCATGCGTACGTACGGTTTACCGTCTCCATGAACGGTGCATTACATTTCTTACCTTCAAATGTTATGTACTATTATATATACACGAATATACTGGATATATATGATATATATGATTTTTATATCATTAATATCATTTTGGATATAATGTACTATTGACCACATGTACAACTAGTAAATATAAGGTGTTCATTTTTGACTCATGTACCAAATATCTACCAAACGACCATTATTAACTTGAATGATTAGATAATGTTTACAAAATGATATTAAGTGATTTAAAAGGAATAATTAACTTGAAAAAGGTTCCTAGGAAAGTATAAATTTACTTTAGTTTATTATTCAGGAGATTAATGAACGATCGAGTCATGTGGGACACGAGGTAAGGGACTTCGTCTCAATCTCCTTTAATTGAGGCATATTATGTTTTAATACACGACTTTCTTTTATATGCTATATAAACCCCCGTGACATTTCAAAGGAAATAATTTTCTATAAAGAGTTTTACTAAATGAAAAAAAGAATGTTTTTTAATGTAAGTAGTGACAATGACCTTTTCTGAGGCCGTGAGTATTATTTGATCTTTGGCTTCCTCAATAAGCTGTAATGATTTTAAAAGAAAATAAATACCATATAATCTTTTATGCATTTTGGTATTGAAAATGGTTATGATAAAATATTCTTTAATGTCAATATATTTAAGTGATATATTGTGATTAAAAGGTTGACATGTTTTCTTTCCATTATATTTTTTTATGTGTTATGATTTTATAATGGTACGCGGATATTTGACAGGTGGTTACATGACAAACCTAATGACAAGTGGTGTTGTGAAAACTGGGACATGTGGTTACATAATAACCTCTAATGCATTGGGTATGGAAGTCAGTCGTATGGCTATTCCAATTAGTGATATGTGTGGAAGTTGACTGAATAGTTATCCCATTTAAGTATCTTTTTGTCCCAAGTTACTTTTATATGATATGTGTTCTTTATATGGGTAATCTTTTGGTTACAAAAGGGTAAGTAGTGATCTTTTACTCAGTAAAGAGTGTTCACTACATCATAAAGGTGAAAATTATTACTTATGTTAAAGTATTCATGGTTTACTTGTTGTTTTGAAAAACTAACAGTTTTCCTTTTTTGTGTATACCTTAATGAGTTTTTAATGATCATCCCATGTTTTTGAAATGTTTTTCACAGGATATTATGTGGAATAGGGTCAAGGATGGGATCAAGGAAAAGTCATGGTGTCTAAAACATGGAACTTGACATGACTTGTTTTTCAAGAGTTTTTATTTTATGAAAAAATGGAAACTAAGTACAAGTTTCTACTTTGTAATCTTTTGAGATGTAGTAGTTATGTCCTAACTCTATAAAACTCTAAACGTGAAAAGATCCTCAATGTGAATTTTTCATTTAATTCAACACTATGTAATGTTTTAAGGCTAGGTCCTTATAAATAAAATTAAAGTTTAGATCACCAGACATAAGAAATATATATTTTGTATATTAATTCCATTGATTAATATATAAACGTTAAATTTAATAAAAGAAAATAAAAGGATGAATTTTATTAATAGAAGCATAACTCATAAGTATATTTCGAAAATTTGATTGATTGTAATAAAAATAAATTTAATTAAATGAAACATAAAACAAAAATGTTATCTAATTTTATTCTTATCTGAGGAATCATATAGTCTTTTAAATCATCACATATTAATGGTTTTCTGGTCTTCAACATTACATTTATAATTTACTTTACTGTGATCAATGACCTATATCGTTCTCTATAATTATTTATACTTTTCATCAATGTCCATATCTACACATTCAATTAATGATCTAATACTTGTAAACATAGTTATATGTTATTACATATAACCTTTAAACATACCATTATCTATTATTTAGTGGATATTTCATTAACCCTAAAATCATGAGGGTTTTCAATAATGTAATTTTCAAAATTAAAACCCATGACTACTGACATCAGTTTTCAATTTTTATGACGTAATTTATATTAGGTGGGGAGAATGTGACAACATGAAATTCTAAAAGTTGAACGTTGTATTGGATAGTGCACATGGGAAAAACTAATCGGCATAGAATAAAATATAAAATTTCTAGAATTTATTATATATATCTTTTTAAATAAACTAAATCTCTTAAATAACATTCAATACCTCCAACACTGATTTTATATTGCATTACACACAAAAATTAATTTTTCTTACATTACACGCAATGTTGAGTTTTAAGGAAAATTGGCATACTATTAAAATATTTATAATTTTTAGGGTTATAATCAAATAGTTGATAATTGTATGGATATTAATAGTACTACTTACATCATCAAAATTATTGTTATCTATTAATTTTAAGTAAAATATTATTCATCTAAATGAAAAATAATTTTTTCCTGAAAACTGTAATTTTTTTTTCTAAAAAACATTTTAATGACCCTTTGAACTAAATTTAAAATAATGTTTTACAACATTTAGAATGATTATTTGATAAAATGAAATAAATTTTTGAAATCATTTTATAAATATTTTAATGTGTCAATTTTTTTTTTATTTTTTTAAATATTTAATTTTTTTATTAGTAATGAAAAATATTGTATTTTAATTGAAAACATTCCTTTCATTTAAATTATATAGATTTTTAAATACATTTTGAACTGTTTTTTATATATAATTAGTACAACTGTATATCAATTAATCTAATTTAGTTCATTTTATTCATTTTGATATTGAATTTATATATGAATAAGTTATAAATCCTTTTCAATTTCTCTTTCAAATCTCTATTTCTCAACGCATCTATGAGATTAACATTAAAATATTATTTTATACACTTAACTGAATTGAATATGAAAAAATTTATTCCTTATTTTGAACCATCATAATTTAAATTATTTAATATGATTAAATTATTTTTTTCCAAAAATAAATACGGAATATAGTAATAATTAATTATTATTGTCAGGGTACAAATAGTATTACTCCGTGGATAAAATATAATAATAAGGATTAAAAATGACAAAAAAGCTATCTAAAAAATAAATTATGTCTTTATTTACACCATATCCTTCATAAAATATAGTATAGTTCCATTTTAATGATTTTTACATTTAAACTACTTTATCATTTTGGATTATTTTGGGAAATGACAATGTAATATCCATGGAGGTCCCATTTCCAGACTTATAAACTGGCACACCCTCTCTATATATTTTCACACATCCCAAGGCCCTTTATATTAACCATATCCATACCAATACCCCTCCTCCCCCAAACATCGTAATTTACATTTTAGAGGTGTTGGTCTCCAAGAAAACCATCCTTAGTGTCCTTAAGAAGATATCCAGAGGATTTCCATAGAGAAGGTGAATATCTTGACAATAATTTTCATCATCTCTCTGATTTTTACACTACAAATAATGTCTTAAAACATCCAATATAATAATAAAGGTATCTATCATTTAAAATGATTTTATTATATTGGTTTGATAATATATTTATAACCAAATATTTATCAAATGTGTTACGAAATCATTTTTTTTGTTTGACAAACGATCACATTTTGAACTGGTGTCATTCATTTTCCCATCACCAAATTTCAAAGATTAACATTGTAACGACCCAATTATTTATCAATGGAAATTCCCTTATTATAATTATATCATATAATCACATGAAATCACATCTCAATGAAGTACTAAATAATTTGTGACATTTAAGAATAATATTTTAACCCCTATGATTTAAATTTCAAAAATTAGACATAAATGATAGCAATCAGTAAGATGTTTGGAGTCCAATAAGATTAAAAAAATTAGTGAATAGTAATGGACCCTAATGAATAGTACTGTTACACTTATGAATAGTAATATGACCATTATGAATAGTATATCGGCCATGTAAATAGTAATATTACCAATTAATGTATAAATAAAATTTAACCATATTATAAGTGATATTATTATAGTGTTTGTATTTTTATAAGTCAATGTGATTTGATTTAAATTTTTTGAATAATATTATAATTAAAAAAAGAAATTATTTATTCATAAAATGTGTTCAAAAAATATGTTTTTATGTCTTTTAATTTTAAGATAATTTTATAAGACCTTATGAAAATTTTAAAGCATTATAAAATCACATATAGTTTAAATATCTATATTTTTCTAGTATATTATTGTTTTAAATAAAAATTAAATTAATAATTTTAAGATTTTTTTTGAAAAATAGAATTCATTTTTGGATTCTATACGTTAAACAATGGTTGTGGGGAGTTTTGGTGATTTTTCTAGAATACATGATATTTTGATAAATAGTAAAATACAATAATATACCATATATATAAATTATATGTCATATAAACCATTTATTGTGTAATGGATGATGTAAGAACCTTGGGTTTTAAATCACATGAACAAATTACTATTTTTGGTAACCTGAATCATTAATAATGCTTTTATTATGAAAAAAAATAAACTAATGATTAAAATATTAAAAAACCTTTCCTCTCCTCCCTTATAAAAACCACCCAAACTCCCATATTCTATTCACTCCGATAATTCCTTGTGAAATTATATAGTTATTCTAAAATAACTCCCCAAGATCCTCCCCCATTTCCAACTTCCCTTGGTCTCCCCAAAAGGGAAAATCCATTCCCTATAATAGACACTCAAGTAAGAGTAACTCGAGAGGTAAATTACTATTTTAAATTCATTTAATTTCCTTTCAAGTTAATTTGTTTTTTGTTCTATCCTTACATCATCTTATCCAAATATTATGATAAATCCAGTAAATTATATGCAGTGTAAATTTGTTATGATAGTGAAACATGTTATTATCATTTCTCCTTTACACTTTTTTTATACTAGTAGTAAAAACACCATCTGAGATGTGTTAACTTAACACATTAAAGGACGATGGGTTATCAATTTCCATTAATGTCATAAATTCTGGTCATGATACCATTTACAAGGTTGAAAAAGACTATAATATATTTATTATGTCTCATATATGGTTATTGAATATTATTGAGCATATAGTTTTGATTTATAAATCGAAATATGTTCGTTGTGATAAGAAAACCACCATTTAACCCAATTGTTTGTCAATAAATTTTTTATAATAGTACAACATAAAAAAATGAGACAAAATTATATTTAAAAACATTTGATATAATATATTGTAAATAATAAATTATAACTCCAATTCTGGAGAACTATCGCAATTTTACCTGATTTTCTATTCATGTATATAAGTAAACAAATCAAGAAAGAAACAAATTCGAACGATGAAATTGAACCTCATAACCAATCAAAATGTCCATGAATGAAATTAAAAAATTTATACAAAATCAATTTAATGTAATAGGGTTTCATGAAATATATATTAATGTACCTAATTTTTTTCTTTTAATTTAGGACATTAATATCAAAAGGGGAACACCTTCAGACTTAAGGTATGGGATTTTACTCAAACCTCCATTATTCGTTCAGATTATTCTTACTCTATTATAAACCAAATTAAATACTATTTTATATTTATATAAATATTTTAATTATTTTTTTTATATCCAAAATCATGTATCAAGATCCATTAATCGTTACTTTTCCTTTATATACAATATTTTAAGTGATTTTTTCCTTAATACCTCACGTTAAGCTAACACATTTTAAAGGGAACTTCCTGATTTCTTACCCAATTTCATGTACACAATATGATATATTTTTAATCAATGATTATATTTATTAAACCACATTTTTATCATGAAAATTTTAATTTTTCACTACTAGTTTTATATAATATATTAATCCTTTTTTTATATTAAATTAAATTTCATATTTTCATTAATCTGCACTAATTTTTTTTAATTTTAATGATACATAAAAACAATTTTACATGTTATTACATCAATTTGGAATAAATTATTATGAAATATTAATATTATAGCTTATGAATTACCACGATTGATTTAATTCTTTCTTTTCATGGACATTGGTATGATGTGACTAATCATTATGCTATATGACCTGATAATGATAGTTATTTATTTACATTGGTGGACTTACATTTATGTATGATTGATTATGTATGATTCATTATGTATACCGGATATTCATGAACATATTAATATGGGTTTTCTGAACTAACGATGAAATGCATTGGGTAATACTGGGTCTTATGAGATGTTATGTGCAGTGGTCTTGGTGGTTAGCCTTGACTCGTGGTACCATGTGCAATGGTTTTGGGGGTTAAACATGACTTGGGAGCCACTATTTTCTATGAGCATTGAATCAATCTAAATTCATGTTTTATATTGCTTCCACATTATTATGACTCCATGTTTATAAGGCCCATTGTTTATATTTTTTGATTCATCATTTTCTATGCACATTAATATCAGTTTTTCATGTATTCTAACCCATATAGGGAAGATTTATGGCTATTATTTTTCCATTACAAGGATTTTACCTCATCCCACTATTCATTTTATCCCTATGGTACCCTATAAATATGGTTGAGCACAATAGAATTTATATATTTTTATGAATAATAAATAATGAAATATTTTATTTAGTCCCTTGTTTTATGTTTTATATAACTTGTCTTCCAAGACATTAAACTTTGGGATCATTGTATTGTAATACGATGTTATATTATGATTCTAATTAGGTAATTTTATATGTAAAGGATATGGTGGATATATTTGGTATAAGAGGATGATCAAGATATTTTTGGACATTAGGAATAAAGAAATTTCTTAAGAACATTAGGGATGGAACTAAGTATAAAAAACACCAATAAATTTTGGTAAGTACAGAGTAAGTGGTTTATCATTAAAATATATCTCTTTCTAGATACAAATATGTAGAGGTGGATTTGTTACTGATATATCGAGGGGTAAAACCCAAAAACACCACTTTGAGATAGACTCAAATGAGAATCGGTGTACCACTATGGACCATGCTGCAGTCATGGTTTGACACTCATGGGGGATATCCTATAGTAAATCCATGAGATTATTAAAAAACATTATTAAGTAAATAAAAAATATCCCTTAAGAAAATAAGTTATGAAATAGATATTGGATAACCTATATTGAAATATATGGAAACAAAAGTTAGGATATGCTTCTCCTTTATATGTTTATTCTTTTTTGTTCAATGTTTCTTTTTTATGATTAATATCTTAGTATTCATTCCCTCTACTAGTAGATTATTATTATTATTTAATGGTGGTAAATAGTAGAACATGTTCCAATAATAAATGTTATAGGGAATGTGAATATTTAACTAATGATATGACAAATATGATGAGAATGAGTGCTCAGAATTTCATGACATTACTTTATCAGCCGTCTTAATTTGTGAATAATAACATGAATCATGTGGAACACCATCCTTTTACAAGGATAGAGAAATTTGATATTGAATCCATTATGAGGCAAAGGACTCCCATGTTTAGTTATTCTTCTAATCTCCTCCCTGATGAATAGTGGATTAACTCTGTTGAATATATATTCTCTGCCCTATAGTAATCAAAAGAGGAGAAAGTCATACTGGTGGTCTATAGTTTTGATGGGGAGGCTAATTAGTGTTGTACACTAGTAAAAAATATGATTTCCAATAGGGGAATTGATTCCATGGATTGGGTGGAATTCAAGACAATATTTTTCAAAAAATATTTTCCCCAAACCCTCTATCTCAGGATTGAAAGGGTGTTCTGTAGACTCAAGAAAAAGGAATATGAGTTCCTTGGGGCTTATGAATAAAAAATCACAAGGATTTCTATCTATTCCTCCAGATTTTTCATGAACACCAAAATCAAGATGGATCATTTCTTTAGTGGACTAATTCCTAGTCTATAAAAAGCATTAATGATTATATTCTTTTAATGTTATGATGAGTTCGTTTTTTTCCCTCAAGGATGAATTAGATATTAGAGAATTGCAATGGTATCATGGGACCGATGACTAAAATTTGAAAAGGGAGTATAATATGGTTGGTTTGGGAAATAAATTCAATGATGTATAGAATATCGAACATACCACTTGTCAAAATTTTGGGAAGAAGAATCCTTGGAACTATCTAAAGGGAAAAATAATAGTATCAAATGTAGAAATATGGGACAACTTAAAAAAATGATTAAGGGATATGAAGAATCCCACTAATATGGAAAAATAAATCATGGTTCAAATTAACGCTTAACCAGTAGTGCAGTGTTACAACCACACTAAGCATGGGCATTATGCGAACAACTTCCATAACTCAAGGGTTGTTAGAGGCAATAAAAAAACCTCCAAGGTAATGAGGAATGGATTATGCTATCACTAATAGTGTGGTGGATATAGACAATGATGTGTTGACATGTACAATATATATTCATTCAACAATATTGAATTTACTATTTGATTCTGGTTCTATGAATTCTTTCATATCTTGTGTGTTTAGTAGATCTATTCAAACACCACCACAAAATTTGGTGGATAAGTTATCTATGAGAACAGTGAATAGGGAAATTATTGTGTCCAACGTTTATAACACCTACTTGGTTAAAAATTGTTTACTGAACCTCCATTAAAATATCATTATACTTCATTTAATAGAGTTTGATTCTCTCTTGGGAATGGATTGGATGTCTTTATACGAAGACAACATCAACTACAGGAAAGGTAGATCACTATTCACATTTGGAAGAATCCATGAATTCTATACATGGGTAATGAGGAAGATGAATCTCGTTTATAATCATTGTTTAAAGTGTGGATTTTAATTCCTTGTGAGAAAGCATTTCTATCTCAAATTATTGAGACAATGGGGAAAATCAGGCTCAATGATATTCCCACCACGAGGGATTACACTGATGTATTCCCTAAAGAGTTTTCGGGTCTTCCTTCTATTAGAGAGGTTGAGTTATATATTAAAATCATTCATGGATCCATACCTATATTAAATAAACTGTAAAGAATGGACAATGTAGAAATATAAGAGGTAAATAATTACATATAGAAGAATCTGAAGATGGGTTTTATATAACCAAGTGCTTCACCATGGTGTGTGACCATACTTTTCTTCAAGAATATGTATGTTTCGATGCACCACTCCATTGATTATCTTGAGCTTAGTAAAATCATGATAAGGAACAAGTATCCCCTAACTCAAATAAATGACATATTTGATCAGCTTCTTGGGGATAATTATTTCACTATGGTGGACCTTCAGTCCAGATACCACCAATTAATGGTGAGTATGGGAGTTATTCTAAAGACTTTATTTTGAATAAGGTATAGAAACTTTGATTTCATAGTAAGTCCCATAAAACTCAATAATTCTTCATAAATATTTATGGATTTAATGGATAGAGCCTTTAGAGATTACCATGAAAAATTTTCTGATTATCTTTATTAATTATATTTTCATATAATCTATGATAAAGGAAGAACACAAGTAGTATTTGAATGTCGTGCTGAAGAATTTGGGAAGGGAGAATTTGTATGAATATTATAGTAAATATGAGTTCAGGATGAGGGAAGTATCATTCCTGGGAAATTTTATCAATATCAAATGGATATTTGTGAACCCATCCAATATATTAAAAATTGAAGAGTGGCATAGGCCAATATATGTAATGATGATCCAAAACATTCTAGGTTTGGCCTAGGATTATCGATTAATTTTTAAGAAAATTTCATGATTGACAAACCCAATGAAAAAGATGACACAGAAGGGAGTAATGTTTGTACAGACTCAATAATGTGATGAAAATTTTAAGGAGTTCAAAAAGAGGATTATCATTGCACTAATACTCACAATCCTAATGAGTGGATAAATCTTTGTGTTGTACAATAATTATTCAAAAAAGAGATTAGGATGTGTGCTGATGCAAAATGATAAATTGATAGCCTGCACCTTAAGGTATCCCAAAACCCATGAGCCAAACTATCATATGCATGATGTGGAGTTGGAGACTTTGATCATTGCATTGAAAATATGGTGGAATTATATCTACGGAGATAAGTGTGAGATTTATATAGATTATAAGAGTCTCAAATATAAATTCACATAACTAGAGATTATTATGTTCTAATAAAGATGGTTAGAGCTCATCACAGATTATGACTTCACAATACACCACCATCTCGATAATGGAAATAATGTGGGGATGCTCTATGTAGGAAGGATCATGCATTATTATCAGTTATAATAATTTAAATGGATCTAGTATTCTTGTATTTGTATAAGATGGGAATGAGAATCATTAAGGGAGGAACATCATCCATCCTTTCTCAAATGATTTCTCAACAATCCCTCATGGCGAAAATAATGTATTCTCAAATAAATTATTTGGAAATTTAGAAATGGATGGAATCTATTAGAAATGGGAAATCATATGACTTCAAGTTTGATGCAGAAGGAGTTATAATATTTTGGTCATGATTATGTATACCATCTTATCCATTGATAAAGAAAGATATTTTTTATGATGCACACAGCTCAAACATCTATATTCACACAGGGAGTAGAATGATGCATTGAGATCTCACAGAAAATATTTGGTGGGACAATATGAAGAAGTAGATTGTTGAGTATACATCAATGTTCCTAGTATATCAGTAAGTGGAGGCTGAAAGATAAAAGTCTAATGGGATGATGCAGCCACTACACATGCCAACATGGAATTGGGAGAATATCACCATGGACTTTGTCTTCGGACATCCAAGGACATATAGAGGAAACAATGATATATGGGTCATTATTGATTTTATTACAAATACAACAATATTTATCACAATTCGAGATGACATATCACTAGATAAACATTCATGGATATATCTCAAATACGTGGGTAGGATGCATGGGTTACCACTATCTATTGTATCCGATAAAGATATGAGATTCACCTAGATGTTTTGGAAGAGTCTTCAACATTATCTATGCACTAAACTGAACTTCACTACAACCTTTCAACCTCAAAATGATGTCGAATCAAAGAAAAATATTTAGACATTTGAAGACATGTTTAGAGTGTGTTCTATGGACTTCAATGGAGAATGTGACTAGTATCTTCCATTGGTGGAATGTTTCTACAACAGTTTCATCTTGAGCATCTGAATGGCACCATATGAAGCCCTTTATAGGAAAAGATGAAAAACAATGACATGTTGGGATAATGTTGGTGAGAATTAGCTGCTAGGAGATGAAATGGTAAAATAAATGGTGGATAAGATGAAAACCATTTAGCATCCTATCATGGAATCCCAAATTCTACTAGGTGTTATGAAATAAAACATCGATTAGACCTTGAGTTCAATGATAGAGACATGGTATTTCTACGCATATATCCATGGAAGAAAGTCACGTGGTTTGGGAGGAATGGAGAGAAAATTCTCAGGTACATCAACCCCTTCGAGAGTCCTGATCATGTTGGGGATGTGGCTTATCAATTAGCACTTCCACATACCTTCTTTATAGTACATGATATTTTACGTGTATCCTAATAAAGAAGTAAAAACAATATCCTTCACATGCACTATCTTTAGAGGTGGTACAATTGGAAAATGATATTACTTATGAGGAGTAAGAAGTGATGTTCTTGGATTGAGGAGATAAAAATCTATGTAACATAGCCACTAACCTAGTCAATGTACTGGGGAAGAACTATAAGTACGAAGAGGCAATAAAGGAACTGGAGGTGGAAATGAAGGAAATATACCCGCACATGTTTATGTCAAAAAATGTGAAACAATATTTTGGGGTAAAATTTCATAAGAGGGGAATAATGTAATTTCCCAATGACTTATCACTGGAAATTTTCTTCTTATAATTATGTATATAATCACATTAAATAAAAATTTTTATGAACTACTAAGTACTATCTGACCATTGAACATAATATTTTCACTTCTTGGATTTAAATTTTGAAAATATAACATACACGGTTGCAATCAGTATGTTTTTTGGTCATTGATAAGATAAACAAAATTTTTGGAGGTTAGTAATAGAACCTTATGAATAGTAATTTTACCCTTATGAATATTTACATGACCCTTATGAATAGTATGTTTTTAATGTAAATAGTAAACTTACTAATGAATATATAAATACAATTTATCATTCTTATAACTTCCAATATGATAATGTTGGTATTTTTATAAGTCAACATTATTTAAATAAATATTTATGAATAATTAAATAATGAATAAAAGAAATTGTATTTTCATAAAATGTATTCATAAATTATAGTTTCTATGTCTTCTCATTTTAAGATATTTTTATAAGACAGAATTTAAATTTTGAAAGCATTATAAAACAAGTTATAGTTTTAAAATCTATATTTTCATTTAAATTATGATTTTAATGATAAATTTAATTAATCTTATTTAGAAATTTATTTTTGAAAAATGGATTTTATTTTTTGATTATACAAATCTATAAATTCATAAGGTGATATTTTTTTTTGTATTTTTCTAAAATAAATGAATTATTAATGAAGAGTAAAATACAGTAATTTACTGTATATATACATTATATTTTATATACACTATTCTATGAGTCATGGATTGTGTAATCACCTTGGGTTTGATATCACAAAAACATATTATTGTTTTTGTTAACATGAATCATTACTATTTCTTGTCTTATTGAAATATAATAATCTAATTATATAAATATTACGAAAAACCTCTTCCCCACCACTAACAAAACAACATACACTCCCCTATTCCCCTCACCCCTATCATGCCTTATGCAATTTTAGAATTATGCTCAAATATCTCCCCAGGCTCCTCCCCTATGTCTAAAAGCCCTTGGTCTCCTAGAATGACCAAATGTTGTCCCATTAAGAGGTTGTTATGAATGATTAAATCAAGAGGTAAATTAATCTTTTCAATTCTTTTAATTTCCTTTTCTAGTTCCTCTATTTTCTTTTCTATCCTTACCTAAAATCATCCAAATGTTATGAAAACACTATTAAATTATATATATTATAAATTTTTTCTGATATTGGAATAATTTATAACCATCTCTTCTTTAACCTTCTTTAATAATAGTTTTAAAAATACCATATGAGATTTGTTAATTTACCACATTCTAAGATGATGGGTTTTTAATTTCTATTACCACTTTCAATTCTGCTCCTGATACCATTTTAATTGTGAAAAAATAAATTAATATATTTATTATGTCTCATATATAGTTTCGAAATCTTTTTGTACACATTATTTTGTTTTATAAATCAAAATGTGTTCCTTGTGACAAAAAAACCACCAATAAACCTGAAAGTTTATCCCTAAAATTTTATATCATGGTTCAACTTCAGTCCAAGTGACCAAATTAATTTTACAAATATATCACTACTAAAAATACCCATTTTTCATTGCTAAAACCCCCCCTTTTATCAGTTATAGAAAAGAATTGTTAAAGCCGTCAAAGATAAGGGGGGGGGGGGGGGGGGGTCCTCTTTATCAGCTCTCCGAAAAGCCTTGATAAAGTCACCTTTTATCAGTGCTAAAAAAAGCACTGACAAAAGGTGTCTTTTATCAGCCCTAAAACAAAGCACTGATAAATGGGTCCTTTATCAGTGCTTCCTTTATCAGCAATTTCTTTTTAGTGCTGATAAAGAACCCCTTTTATGAGAGCTTTTTTAAAAGCGCTGATAAAAGTTAAAAAAAATAAAATTATATAAAATTTAAAAAAGAAAAATATCCTGCCAATCGGGGGGGTCTTTTATAGCGCTTGATCCCCCCTTTTACAGCACTTTTCCACCCCCTTCCAGCACCCCCTCCACTCTTTATCATCACTAGCTCCCATATTCCCCCATGCGCGCGTTCCCCTGCCTCCACTAGGATTTATACTCGAGACTTCCCCCCTGCGCACCTAAGCCCTTACCACTCCTCTATTTTGATTTATTTTACATTTCAAGATATCTATATATATATATATTTATTTATATTTATTTGTATAGTAATATATATTTAAATTAATATATATATAGTTATATTAATATATATATATAGTTAAATTAATATATATCTCTATTTATATATATATTTAGTTATATTTATTCATATAGTAATATATATTTATATTAATATATATATAGTTATATTAATATATAAATATATAGTGATATTAATATATATATTTATAGTGATATTAATATATATATTTATAGTGATATTAATATATATATTTATAGTAATATTAATATATATCCATATGTAGTTATATTAATATATATATAGTTAGATTAATATATATATATAGTTAGATTAACGTATAGGTATATAAATATTCATATATTTTTATTTTAAATAAAATGGATATTAGTTATTATTTTTATAAAGCTAATATATTTTATTATTTATATTTGTAATTAAATTTTTATGTGTGAATATATATAAAATATGTATATATTGTTATATATTTTATTATTAATATTAGTGAATTATAAAAAATGATAAAATTTAAAAAAAATATCAATATGAATGTAATACCTTGGAATAAATTCAGTCCTCCCCCAAAAAGCCAATAATACCCCCTTAAATGAGGCTGAAAATCCACAAAATGTTAAAAAAAATCAGTGTACCCCAACTAAAAACTCATTTTTGGAGTCCTTTTGGGTCTTTTTGGGCCAAAAACATCCTTGACCAGGGTTCCCCCTATCATAGCGATGTAGAGATCATTGCAGGCTTCGATTTGGTATGTGGTAGAGCTCAAATGGATACCCAGATCAAAAGTTATGTCCGTTTGAAGTTCGAGTTGTGTTTTCAACATATTTTGGATCTTTTTTTTCTTTTTTTTAGTATTAAAATTGTGATTAAATGACTATTTCTCCATAATAATTAGAAAATTAATAATTAAAAATATTTTTTTTAATTTTTTTATAATCCATTTTAACTAAATATCTTATATATTAACTGTAACTGTATAATTATACTTATCTAAAATATATTTAAAATTTTGTTTTAAAAATATATATTATATTTATATCAATATAAATATATCTATATATTTAAATAAAAATATATTTTTTAATGGTTTTTTTGGAAGTAGACCCTTTATCAGCGCTTTAAAAAAAGTGCTGATAAAGACCCCCCTTTATGAGCGCTAATGAAAAAGCACTGATAAAGGGGGGGCACGTTTAACAGCGCTAAAAAAGGCGTTGTTAATGGGGGTACCTTTATCAGTGCTAAAAAAAGCACTGATAAAGGGGTACTTTTATAATCCATTTTTAGCGTTGATAAAGGTACCCTTTGTCAATGTTTTTTAGCGCTGATAAAGGTACCCCACTTTATCAGTGCTTTTTCGTTAGCGCTGATAAAAGTATGGGGCTTGGAAAAACTATTTTTGTGGTAGTGTATGTAACCTTATGGATGTTTAATAATAATATACAACTCTAATTCTGGAAATATATATTCATTTACATGATTTTCCATTCATGTGTATATGTAAATCGATCTTGAATTAAACGGACCTGATCAATGAAATTTAACCTCTCAACCAATCAAAAAGGCCACGAGTGAACTTAAAAATGTTATACTAAATCAATTACATTTAATATTAGTTCTACAATTGTTAATTTATGATTCTAATTTGATTATTCAGGTTATTAATATCAAGAGGAGAACACCTTTAGAATTAATGTATGGGATTCAACCCAACCCTCCATTATTCCATAAGATTATTCTTACTCACTTTTTCCCCAAATTAAATCCTATGTTATGTTCATGTAAATATTATAATTTATGATAATATGTTTGAAAAAAATGTATCAATATCCCTTAATCATTCTCTTTCTGGGATATACAATCTTTTATGTTATTCCCTCCGTAATACCTCTGTTTAGGAAACCCATTTTAAGTGAAATTTTTGATTTATCACCCAATTTCAAGTACATTATATGATCTATTCATGAGAAAAAGTTATATTTATAATTTTTTATCATTAAATCATTCTTTTTTCACTTTTGGTTTCATATAAAATCTTATTCTCTTTTCTATTCCAAATTATATTTTAAATTTTCAATAAACTACAGTAAAATGTAATAATTTTAATGCTTTAAAAAAAATTATATGTTATAACATCCATTTGGTATCACTTATTATAATATATTAATATTATACCTTATTAATGATCATTTTTCAGGTAATTAAAATTTTTATGGACATTTTTATGATGCTCCTATTCATTATGCTATATGACATGATTATGATACCCATTTCTTTTTATGAGAATCTATATTTTTATGTATGATTGATTATATATGATTATTTATGTAGAAATCATATTCATTAAAATGTTAATATGGGTGTGACCCAATAGAACTGGAATGGATTTTGTAATGTTTAGTCTCATGAGACATTATGCGAAAATATCATGGGAGTTATCCTTGACTTGTGATACAATGTGCAACAGTCTTGGTGGTTAACCTTGACTTGTGCTCTTCAATGTTAAACATGCCTTGAATCAATATGAAGTCATGTTATATGTTGATTAAATATCATTATGAATACATTTTTATAAGACCCCATGTTTATATATTATTATTTCACATAATCCATGAATTTTTATATCATTGTTCCATGCCTTCTGACCTATGTGTGGATGTTTTACTACTATGATTTTTCTCATAATGGGATTTTAGCTCATCACTCTGATCATGTTATAACCCAGTTGGCCAATAATATTGTATGAGAACAACGTAAGTTAGGATATATTTATGAAGATTAAATAAATAAATGTTTTATTTAGTACCAGGTTTTTAGTTTTACATACCTAGTCTTCAAAGACACTAGACTTCACGATATTTGGATTGAAATATAATTTTTTATTTTTCATAGAATAATGTAATGTTATATGTAAATGTTAGGTTATCTATAGATATGATGATAGATTTATCACATATATATTATTTTGTAGAAAATTTTATACTTATTTAATTTTAATTCACATATTACTTTTTATATTCTATTCTAATTAAAATGTGATAATGTCTCTCATGTGTACGATAGACTACTGCATCACGAAGTGATGTGATACATTTATCAATTACACATGACATGTAATGTAACATGGTTGAAATTAATTAATTAATATATATATATATATATTTTATGATATTTATTTATTTTAATTTATTTATCGCCAAATTATATACTCTTTTACTTATTAATGTAATGAAATTGTCGCACATAGATATGAAAAGCCTCTCATATCCACAAAGAGGTGAGAATCATTTTACATGATAAAAATTTAAGAAATGTTCTAATAATTTATATAATGAGTAAATATGATATTTATAAAATTATTATAATTCCATGGATGTTGTATTTATATCCTATATATTATTATAGTAACATTCACTATGAAACACGCATGAAAAAACAAGGAAATTAACAGGTGATATATTGAAAATAATGAAATATTATTTACCAGCAAGTGGTAAAATATAATAATAATATTATATTTGATATTATAGGTATTAATTTTCTTTATAAATTATTTACATAAATTTAAACAGTTATATAGTACCTTGAATGATTATAAACAAAAAATGAAGGATTATGTAATGGATTCTGTCTTAATATCTTATCATTGAGGAAAATTTTTATGTTATGCTCAAATTTTATTTATATGGTGTTTAATATACCCGTTTAAAATTTAATACCATGAATACATAATAATTCAGGACTTTTTAGATCAAAATTTATTGTTTTCATCCACATGTATCTAATATAAATGTTACCACATCATAATGAATATCATATAAGTATTTATTTCATTGGGATATATTACTTATTAACTGTGTTTCATATTAATATACTATTTTTTATGAAAATGGATTTTAATATTGTGTAATTCCTCTTTTTTATGAAGATTTATATTTTAAATAGATTATTGATTCATTTATTGATTTTCACATCAATGCATTTATCATTTTATGGGTTTATATTATAATATCAATTTATTCAGGACTATTTGTTCTTCAATTTAAATTAGAGGAAATTATTTTATCATTTTATAATAATACCATTTAATTTTCTTCTACAATGTGTATTCATGATATTTTTAATTTATATTATTTTTTCCACTCATGTGTAGATAAGATAATTAACCATTTTTTAAGAAAATTTTATTTTTTGTCTCATTTTCGGAATTCAGTTTTCTTCCAAATATAGGTTTAAAAAAAGATGTTTTAAAAAATAATTTTAACCAATTATAAATGTTTTACTAAAATAATTTTAATTTTTTTAACTTTTCAATTTTTTTATCGATCTTCATGTATTTTGAAATAGAAATCTCAATTGTATTTTACTAAAAAAGTGAATAGAATCTGGGTTTAAAAATGTACGATATGAAATTAATATCAAATTATCATGAACACTAAATGTTTTAATGAATAACAATTTAGGTTTGAATAATATTTTTTATGAAAATCATTTTCAATTTTTTTTGTATGTTTTATTTTTAAAAATTAATTTTCATAATGAAAAAGTATATTTCCATCCATATGGTTCTTAAATTTGTTTTTATAGTATTTATATTCACTAATAAAAAAACCTTGATTCATTATCCAATGGGTGTATGTTGTATTGATACCATCTTTATTCTTACATTGGATGGTTCATGATCATTTTGACCAATGAATTTATTAAAATTGACATCCTTATTACGTTTTTAGTCATTAATCGTTCCCGTACACTACTCATATTCATGTGGTCATTAGACATTAAATTTCCATACAATATCCATATTATTATCATGGATATGTTCTTTTATAAAACAAAATATCATATATACATAGGTTTTCTATATTGAAATTTATATTATAATCTGGGGATAAATTTATAAAAATCTATTCATTACTCAATTATTATTTTAGATGATAAGGTATATTAGTTTAGGAATTAAATCAATCATTGGATATATACATTATATTATAGATTTATAATGACGGGAGGGACCAGTTTATGGTACAACCTCGATGTTTGAGTATGTATCATGAGAATAATAATTTATCTATAATATAACATGTTTGCCAAACCCAATGTGTTTTTACTAGGAAGTTTGAAGTCATTATTTGAATGTTCTTGATGTTAGATGTATCATGATACTTGAGATCAGGGAATACAAAAATTAATCATTACAATTATTAATAATTTAGTTTAATTATCCAAGATATATTTACTATGATATAATATATTGATGAATTTCATTAGATATTTATTTATTAAAAGAAAAATATTTTCAGTAATTTTATTTATCCATATTTATTAGGAATTATCCTGTTATTTAAATGTCTTGTGTGTTATGTTTTTTTTATTTTTGGGCTTATTATGATTGTTGATTCATGAAATATTTTGTAATATGTAACATTTACTTATAATTTGATCTCACCATTATTTGTTTTCATTCCCAAGGATTCCCTGTTGTGTAATATAGTTTATAGGAAAGGATATTCTACATAGAATAATGATAATTTGAAAAAAACTATGTTATAATATGTGATTTGAAATGCAATGAAAGACGTGAGTATGTATCTATTTGACCAATACTATTTGAATATCAGGTCTATTGTGATAATTTCCTAGAATCTTATTCCAATTTAACAATTCATTCACTGACTCAATGCTACATTGGTCAAGGTTGCTACACCGTAAAATATCATGAGAATTTTTAATGACTATTTTAAGTTAATATTTTGTTTAATAACTTGTGTTATATAAAACACTAATCAAAATTAGATAAAATATCATTAAAATATTTTAAAAGTATCTAAAAAATATGATTATATAATTTAATAACAAATAATCTAATTTTCATTGGAAATGAAAAAATATAACCTAGAAACATATAACAATAAAAAGGTATATTCTTCTATAAATGACGTGATTAATTATAATATGTAGTGTAATTTATATGATAAATATACAATTTTTCTAATTTCAACATGATTAAATGATAATAAATTTTTTGAATATATAATATCAATAGTTTTTTAGGTTTTTATTTTGGGATTTGTTTAGAAAAGCTTATTTTTTAGTAAATAGTTAAAATAAAAATTTTATAGATACCATTAAAATTGTAACATAATTAAGATATATGCATGAATTAAAAATATGTCAATTGTTTTTGGAAAAATATATATTTAAGGAGTAAAATTACACGGTCAAATGAAATATTAGGAATTTTAAATCCCTTATCTTGTTTTTTGGAATATCAATTATATAGTTTTGTAATAAAGAACCCTTTTTTCTTTTAAAATTACTAGTGTTATTGGATGGATTCATTTGGTTTTATAATGGTTATAAATATAAATAACACTAATTTTCTTAATCATAATATAAGAATTTTTTCTGATTCACCATATATCAAGAGTTTATGGCATAATTAATTATAAAATTATTTTTACACCAATTTTAGGACATTTTCACTATATTATAATTAATTTCTAAATATTATTTTAAAAACCCCAACCCTAGTATCCTACTATTGGTGGTAAATTTTTAATGCTCTCACTAAATACAAGTGATCACTTCCAAATGGTGTAAATAGTTTATTAGTCTTGGTAAAATAGATACATACATAAATCTCACATTACATTTGAACACATAAAATACAAAATGTAGTGAATTTAAATATTATGTATCATTTATTACATTCATAGATTTAATCTTCATGTATTGTGGAATTCATGTAATCTATGGGTGAGAATATATGATCATTAAGGGTTTTTTAAAATGGAATCTATCATGAGTAAGTAAAGAATATTTAAAATGGCGAGGTAAATATCTGACAAAACATTCCATTCAATCTATAATTTGAGAACAAAATTCATAATTGGATTATATAAATAAATTAATGTAAAATAAAATAACTAAATTATTAATGAAAAAATTATTTATATTTTATTTCGTGATCTAAATCATTTGGATATCTATACCATCAACACATTTTGCTACAATTGTTTATAAATGTGTAGGATATCACCAATGCCCATTTAATTATAGATTAGTAATTTAATTGAAGAGGCTTGAGATAAATCTATATTATATCTATATATGATCCCAATATATTATAACACACCCAATTAATTATTAATATATTTAATGATTAATTCAATTTTTAAACAATATGATTTATCATCAAATATATATATTATATAAAAATGAATATTTATCATGGTTTTCCCAAGTCAATCAAGAAACATTAATAATAGTACACAATATGAAAAATTATACATGGATTAATCCATTACAATATCCACTACAATGAATATTAATGTTTAAGTAAAATATATATTCTAATTATCACAAAAAAGTGAATGTCTCTATGGAATGTTAATGACTAAAAAATTAATCACGGAACAAAATATAAATGCATTTCCATGATAAACTTACCAAAATACATCCATAGAAATAATAAGGATGGTATCATTAAAAAATTTCTCATGTGTATTATATGAAAAAATGGTCCCTTGACATTTATGAATAGAAATACTATTGAAATATCATTATGAGTCATTTCATTCCATGTATGTAAAATAATGATTATTCCTTAAATAGTCGAAAAGTATCATGTTCATAAAATGAAAATAAGATTCTATATAATTATTTTTTAATATTAATACATGAGTGATAATAGTATTATAAAATTATAGGATAATATAAAAAATATTCATGAATATAGATTTAGAAAATATAAAAATGTATTAAAGATAATTTTTAACCCAGAAAGCGGAGAAAATTTGGCATTAATAAAAACAGATTACAATGGTTTGATGTACGAATGAGAGGATAATGGAACAGTTACATGAAAATTTAATTATTAATCATAGTATTAGATGATAATAGTATTTCATAATACAAAGATGAATTAATTATTTTTATTATATATTCATAAAAAATGAATGCTGATTCTACTAATATTGAATCATAAATCATTTCCACTTTGGTATCATTTAAATAAAACCCCATGAATAAAATAACATCATATTAAACATTAAATATAATGAATATAATGACATTAAAGATACAAAAAACGAAATGGTACGTAGATAATCCATATGAAAATAAAATAGATTCATAATACCAAATAAATATCAAAGGAGTTGAAATGGAGATGAAATGTCTCGCAAGGAACATACCATTTATTTGAGGGTTAATAAATAAATTTTCTATGTTTATAAACTCTAAATATTCATTAAAATGGTGATGTATGTCTTAATGTAATTAAATTTCCTAACACATAGAATCATTGAAAATAAAAAACATTGAATAAGTAATATTAGCTAATGAAAAGTAATTTAGTTATATAAAACTATACTACATGATAAAATTTAAGTCAAATATTATTTGTTGAAATAATTTTAATTCAATCATAAAATAACTATTATAATTATAGATTAATTATATAAAAATTATAATGTTATTTTTTAAAAAATATAAAATCAATTTAAGAATAACATTAAAATATTCATCAATTAAAGGAAAATTGGAATGAATCCCTTACCACCAGTCCAAATCATATTTTATGTTATTTATCTTCCTAAATATTTAATTTCTATAAATTATAAACATTATTGTGAACAATGGTAATTTTTTTATTCAAATTATTTTTATTAATTCAATGTTATGCTGAATAGAATAATCAGTTATGTTCACATTAGATGATGTAATGATATTCGTTTATTTGTGTTAAAGGAATTTGATAGCTTGAATATGGTAAAATAGGAAATTCATTCAACATATCATGAATAAAAATCAAGTAATATTCATAATTTACATATTTCACGTATACATTTAAAAATATACATCAATTATGGTTATAAAATAAGAACATTATTACAATCAAAGAGACAGTAGGTTAAACCTAAACATGTGTAGTGTTTCTTTTTATCAATAGTCATTACATAAAAATGTTAAGAATTGTATTATACTTACAAAAATATCATAATATATTAAATAAAATATTATTTATTTAAATATAGTTATATATATCATCCATGTGATGTGGTGATGAAGAATAAATCACATTGTTTATTTGAGGTGGTAGTACACACATATGCACTAACAACAGTATCATTGTTAAGTGAATAGAATGGTAATAATGCAAATTAGATATTTTATATTAAGATTTATAAATATTTCATTAATATCATATGTATACACAAAATGAATCATTACAACAATCTATAAAGGGAGGTGATAGAGAAAGGAATATATCGGTTTGTCTGGTGGTTGTTTGAACTACACATTAATGATGACTATGTTTCCCAATTGATGAAAGATTAGATAGATATAGGTTATTACATTAACATAAAAAATATCAGAATATTTATAATAATTGTGTTATTATTTTATAGTTTTTGAATAATGTTTTAATTATATAGAATAAACATATAAAAATTCTCGATTATGATCTATTCATTTTCATCAGACAAGTTCATGAGGATTACCTAAAAAGAATTACTATGTCAGTTTAATGAATAAAATTCCCCTATGAAATGGGTAAGATGTTATGAAATTCCTTTCATAGGTCTTATCAACTAAAAATGGTTTTTTAATTGTGGAGTGTATATGATAGGGGTGGCCTTTTATAACCGATGATATGTTCCCTTTGGGGATTTCAAAAAGTATTTAATTATAATAAGGTAATATTCAGTTAAAATAATTTAAAATAGATAGATATTAAAATTAATGATTGTATAAGGATTAAATATGTTTATAGAATAGTATTTTTTACATGTGTTATTATAAAAAAAAAATTTATATCTTTGTTTAACTCCTGAGTGAATTCATTTTAACTTTAATAGTTGTATCAACTTTAAAAAAAGTGTTATAATTTTACTTATAAGAAAATAACAATATTATTAATAAAATATGGTTGAACATTTAGGATATTTATAATCCTAATTTTAAACATTTATGAATTTTTTATTTTTATATTATTTTATAAAACTTTATATAATAGAAACAATGAATAATTATATTTTCCCATTGTCCATTTAATTTGACTTTAATGTCAAAAATATAAAATTTAATTTAAAATATAATCCATATAACCTTATATAAAAAATAATTATCAAATATAATATTAGTTATGAACAATAATTAATCCAAAATATATAACTTTTAATGTTTTTAAATTTTTTTTCATAGAGTATCACTCTATTTTCACAAGCGTTGTGTGAACATTGTGTCAGTATTTAAGGTAATCATATAATATATTAAAATTAAAAATTAATTAACATCGGAAAAATAATTTCTATATGGACAAAATAACCATTATTATTATTTCACCACATTATTTTACATATATATGTGAAAATATAATATATATTTAATTGAAGGAGATTGATATTTTTTTTAGTTTTCTTCAGTTAAATTATTTTATTGGTTAAATTATTGGATTTGTTTCCCATAAATATTTTAATCTAGATAAAAAGGTGATAATTGTATAAATAGATACATAAAATAAAAATTAATATGAAAAATGGTAGCCATATCACTTAGTATTGACATATGTTTACCCGAATTATCATTTCCCTGTGGTGAAAAATTTTAACGATTTTTTACTATTCATCATAAAAAAACTATGTTAATATTAATGCCTAATGTTAAATATTCTGATTTAAAAATGTTATATCCATTTAATCATATTCCATTCACATAATTGGAATAATATAATTTAAAATTTATCCTACAATGTGTGTCTAAAAACATGTTTTCATGAATTGTATGTTTTAAGAATTAGATAAACATGCATTTACTCTATGAATAATAATAATAAATAAATAAATTCTAATTAATATATATTCATAATTAATATATACCATTAATTTAAATTATTCCACATTATTGGTTATTTCAATTAATTCAAATGGAAAAAAATTATTAACAAAAAATTTTCAGAAGAATTTTTTTAAGACTTAATTTTAGCATATAAAAAAGGTTACGTCCAAGATGATTATAAGTAATCTAATTTGATATAATTTAAATAGAGAAAAAATATTATGTAATATAAAATTAAGTTCATTATTGGAAATTGAAATTACAATATTTATTGAAATGAAATGATTGTTTTATTAAAAAGTAGTATTTTTCAATATCGAATGAAAATTCACCATTTTAAGATTAATCAAAAACATTTTTCATATATTTAATTCTGACTTGTTGAATTTAATGATAATTTTTATTTTTTAGAAATAAAATTCTATAATTAGTATATATTAAATATATTATTTTCACATAAAAAATCTTTTTTATGAAGAATATATTTTTTAGGCATGTAATATCTTTAATAAAAATTTACTCCTCATTTAAAAATATATTTGTTTCATGTAATATATTAATATATAATTTCTAAATACTTTTTATTTTAATTCATACAAAAAACATTAATAACTGTGTTATAATGGTAAAATTTTAATTTTATATTGTTGTTAATTAAGTCTCTATGTTGCATTTATGATATTCTATCATTGATAATGTTATTATATTAAAATAATAGGCACTTAAATTATCCACACATTAAATAAATTGAATCTTTTGAATTAGAATATGTTCATATAAGTTATGTTTTTTACATTCTAACTTCCATTTGTGGAATATAATCTTCGTAAAAGGGTCAATGAAATATCTACAAAAAAGGGGTTAGGTAAATACTGTGGTCATCTAGAATAAAAAACTTTGTTTACAAATAAGATAATAGTAATGGGATGTGAAAATATTGATATGGATGAGAATACTAATACCTAATTACTAATATGGAGTGATAAAGAACTTCATCCGAAAAAATATAATTGCTATGACACAAAAACAGTATTGGTCAAAAGACCAGCAATTCCTCATAAATTAATGTAATAAAATAATTTTTTTTGAAATACCTTTTTCATAGTGGAGGAATTATCTTACCATATATACAATAAAGAAAATAAAATTTACGTACTTCATATCTTTCTATTTCATTAGCACAATTTGAACCATTGGTTATGATTCGATCAAATTCACATTCATCTCTTACTCTAAGGAATCAATATCCAATATGATTTTTTAAGACTAAAGAACTAAAATTAAATTTTAATAGATCATAAAATAATAATATATATATTTTCTCTTAAAATATTAAGTCAAACAAAATTGTTTATCTGAAGGTGACAAAATAAAAAAAATTCATAAACATTTGAGTTAAGAAATAATACATTTTACTTATAAAATTCATCCAAATGTTCTACATAGCTTATTCCATAAATAAATAAACCTATATACGAATTAATCTAAATATTATTAAAATTAATTATGTTATTTACCTAAATTGTGATTTTATACCATTTAACAAACATCCCAAATATTTAATTCCATTCTTCTCATATTATCCATTATCTTAAACATAATTGTACTATATACATCAAACCAATAAAAAAATATATAAAAATATAATTAATTATATAAATATAAAATTGTTTGATTATATAATATGTTTCCCAAAATTAACATAATATTTATCCTTAAATTTATTTATGTAAATAAAATAATATACAAACTATAACATCATGTTGGCATGTGGTCTATGTTTCACCATTTTTTCTCTTGTTTGTCGTTTCAATTCCCATAACAATGACAGATGTGATGGTTTTTTCTCAATATATAGTTAGAAAATTTTCTAAAAATATATATAAATACAATCCTAGTAACATTCCCAAAAACATGATGAACAACATCAAAAATAACATTAGACGTCAAATTTAATTTTAACCACTATGGGTTTTGATGGAAAATATTTGATTATACATAACTAAATAATCCTAATTGACTATAATTATCTTAACACCAATGATGCAATTAATCCTAAAGGATATTGATACAGTTAATGTTATTCTAATAAAATATTATGTCATAATTCCTCAAATAAACATTTCATTATAAAATATAGTAAACACATGGGTTTTTTAACCATAAATACCATAAAAAATATCATGAATCATGTTAAATTACCATAAAAATATCAAAAGGATAATATGTTTACATTAAATATATAACTACCCCCAAATTAAATAATCCATGATTTTACTTAAAACGTATTAAATGATCCAATATTAACTCATAAAAATATCAACTTCGGTAAATTTACATAAATTCTATATTAGGGACATGTTCAATTATATTTGTTTTTCTAAATCTAGATCCCAAGGCTTATACTAAAAATTATATGAAACCAACTATAATATCACATTGTCACAACCCGTCCTCGGGGCCCGTTCTGTGACTACCCCAAGCCCGCCTTCAATAGGCCAGGGGCTGGTGACTAGCACCAAAGGCATAATTCCCGATAACAGGGAAGGCATTGCCTTTATAAAAGTAAACAAAACACCAAAGAGTACAAGTAGAAGTAATACACTAAGTATAAAAGGAAGTGCTGAAAAGTAAATGCGCTAGAATACAAACCCAATCGAAAGTACAGCTACAACTGAACAAAAGTACAAAAGAAAAAGACAAATAGCTGGAATAAAGGAAGCAGCTCCTCAGTTGTCCTCCTCAGATCCTACTTGAAGGGTAGGTACAGATAGCACAGCTCCTGGATCATCCACCACGGGTCCTACCTGAAAGGTAGGTACAAATAGCCTCCACAACGCTCTCACCCATCAACATCCTCCGAGTGTCATCACGTTATAAATTCCACCTCTAGATACTAACTCGTCGTGAGGTCCACCTCCGGGTACCGTCCAGTCCTCAAACACTCGTCCTCTATCAGCGCTGCCCGACGTCTGAAACCAACACAACGAAGTGCGGCTATATCCCATGAAGGGGTGAGTATACGATACTCAGTAGGGACCCTGAGACCCTCAAGGTCTCACTAAATCCAACAAGGATAACCACTAAGAAGGATCTCAACAAATAACCATTACTTAGGTACACATCCATACTTATACCTAAGTTATCAAGTAACCCATCTCAATCATGAGGAAACACAAAGGTTTTGAAATCAACGTATAACCACTACCTAGGTATATGCCCATACATATACCTAAATGATCAAGTGACCCATCTCAATCATGAGGTAAACACAAAGGTCATAGACTAAGCTCAAACCAGGATTTTCATTATCGAAACTGTAACTGCTGAAGTGTCCCGTCTCTGGAGTGTACAATGATCATGTCATGACTCCGAGGTACTACTCACTTACTGAAGACTGCTGAGGTACTCCTCCTGTCGAGTACCATGGGTCAGCCACCCAAACACAGTAGTGCTTTCCGCCGGGGTATGCCACCCAAACACAGTAGTGCATCCCCCCTAATAGCCTACAGAGGTACTCTCTAGACGAGTACCACGGGTCTGCACCCAAACTGAGTAGTCCTCCGTCCGCCATGTGTCTGCACCCAAACAAAGTAGAGCTCCGTCCACTGGGCTAGTCGACTCATTCCAAGTCGAGTCGTTCAAGCAGTCGTCAGGTCTCAGCCGGCTACACGGTCTCTGTACTTCGTACGCTCATCTTCGGGAGGGTCCGCTCCAAGAGCTGCAGGTAGATACTCCATGTATCACAAATTCCCACGAAGAAGTGTCTCAAAGGACCGCTTTATTCATAGGGGTCCCAATGCAACAGACGGGGTGTCAATCGGACGCCCGGTCTGTGAGTTATTAGCCTTTTCTTCCAAGGGGCCCGGTTGGTTTCGTGTGCGAACCAAATTGGCCGTATCTCAAATATACCCCGAACTCTCATAGGGTATACTCATAGGGACCATTTCTCCACGTGATCACCAACATCGCTAACAGTTTGTCAAACGGACGTTCGGTCGGAAAGTTATGAACTTTTCCATCCCAGTGGCCCGGTTGGATTTCAGGTACAATCCAACCTGGCCACTATCAAACTGAAACCAAAACTCAGGATAAGTATGCCAAAAGTTCCGTCTCATCATGAGGAATCCAACAAGGTCGACGGCACATCAATCAGACGTCCGGAGCTCAAGATAAATGTGTTTCCGCTCCGAGGGCCCGGTTGGTTTCGTATATGAACCAACCCTGCCGTACTCAAACTTCTCCAAAACTGTGAGTGTAATATACTGAAACGATCTTCTCGATCCAAGGATCACATCGCAGCTGACGGTGCGTTGATCGGAGGTCTGTAGCCCATGATATGGGCAAAAGACCGTAATAGGTCCGCAAATAGGGGGTTCAGGCCCGTTCCAACCAGGCCCGATACCCCCTGGGTCGGCCCGAACCGGGGTGACCCAACCCGGGTCCGGGTATGACCCGGCCTGGCCGGCGTGGCCAGGTGGCTCAGCCGTAAGGACCGAGCGATGAGGGGGGGTTGGTGGGCTGCCCCCCGCGTTGTGAAGCTGCATCCCCCATGTGGGGGGCCACTCATGCTGGCCAGCCAGGGGTTACGACCCCCAGAACTTCCCCCTGACCGGTCGGCCGGCTGCTGCCGCCACGGGACCGGGGTGGTCTCGTCCCCTTACTCCGACTCCTGCGGCCGGAAACCGACCGTTGTTCCCTGATCCGCCGCGGCCGTGGTCCTTCCGGTGCGGTGCGACGGCGGCGCGCCCCTACGCCGTGGCTCCGCTCCGGCCACGGTGCATTTTTGGTTCTCCAGCACGGCGCGACGGCGCCGCGGTTTAGTTCGTCTTCAATGGAATGGCGTGATGGTGCCGCACTTCTCCACCCTTCCTTTAATATTTCCCGCACGGTGCTTCGGCACTGTATTGTCTTGCTCGTGCCGCAAACAAAATCAAACAACCAAGGGGAGAGGGGGGGGGTCGGCCATGTTCGTGCGGTCCGACCTCCTCCCATTATTTCGATAACAGGAGGCCCAATTTGAAATAAAGAATGGCGGTGGTAGTAATCACGATCAAACAACTAAAATAATCCCCTACCTCGAGCGTAGTTGAACAGAGCCTCATCGCGGGATTGCACATCACGGAAAGAGGCGTCGCAGGAGGAGGATCGTCACGTCCTGGGGAAAAGATTCAACGGCATCGCTTCGTCGATCTCCAAGGATCTGGTGTTCTTGTCGACCTTCATCAGAGGTCAGCGTTCTTCGCGTTCTTCGCATTCTTCGTCGAGGAAGGAGAACTTCAAGACCTTGAGCAAATCCTCCCAAGCCTTCACGTACAATGAACCCCTTAATAAAATAAGACTTGTCTTATTTTATTAACACACAACCAAACGTCGTTGAAAATTCAAAATTGAATCGAACAATTAATTGAATTAATTGCAACGTTTAAACCGCCCAATTAATGTGGCGTTTATTAATCCACATAAACGCAATGGTTGACTTTCATTTAAGGGGGGAGCAGGTGCATTACCTAAATAAAGGAGGGTTTTGAAGAAATGAATAGGTGGGGCTCATGTGGGCCCAACCCCACAAATATCCTACCTATTGGAGTAGGATATAGTGGGTCCCACTCCAACCACTTAGCTTAGGTTAAAATAAAATAAAATTTGGTTGCACCATTTTATTTTATTCTTTTACTTAACCCAACATTTTATGTGCCACACCCTAGCAAACGAAACTCAAGAAAAGGTCTTTTTAAACAATTACCGGCGTTGTGGCTTCATCGGTACCCTCCGATTTCAATTCCGAGCACCGGTTCAAAAGATAGGTAAACCCGCTCGTTCGTTCACTAAAGGTACCCGAGCTAAACATCGAAAAATGATTTCGGGCACACCGGGCCTCGGAATCAGGCGCAGTCAGAAACTGTGTTCTCGTAAAATCCCAAAAAAAATTAAGAAAATATTTTACTTGAAATTTAAGGGTCTTTACATTACTCCCACCTCAGGGCTTTAGGTCCCCGTAAAGCTTTAACACAAACTAGGGATACAAAAGCGATACTGAGCACGCATCTGAGCCTTCGGCTGCCAGGTGCTCCCCTGGGGGTTCTTGTGCAGCCAGTGAAAGCGCACATGAGGAATCAATCGTCCTCGTAGGACCTGCTCCTTTCGATCCTCAAACTCTACTGGAACCCCGCAAAAGCCTCCCCATCACCAACGTACAGCTCTTCATGGTTGATGATATGCGAAGGGGTTGTGCTCGTATCTCTTCATTTGTGATACATAGAAGTCGTCGTGCACCTGGTGTAACTCAGGTGGATGGGTTAAGCAGTATACAACCTCTCCTACCCTACTGAGGACCTAGAAAGGTCCGTTGAACCTCGGAGATAACTTGTCGCCTCAGCCACATCTCTGTAAACCTCGTCGAGGTAAGACCCGTATAAGGACGTGATCGTCATCCTCTAACTCTAGAGGTCTCTAATTCCTGTTTATAACTGAAACTCAAAACTCCTGCTACCACGAGGGTAGGGTTGACCGACTCAAGAGTGATCAGACAATCCCTCATATGCATGAGTTTATCCTATGCTGCCTGGGGTTTCCTTTTCACCGACCAAGGAAAACCCATCCCGACGTCATAGTTAAACCACAACCTTTTTGCATACGATCTGTAAGAGTAGCTAAGATTTCTCCTTTTCTGAAAAGAGAAACTTGGTCTCATCCCCTGGATGAACCACTCCCATTGCCTAATACAGTCAATCCTGACATGAATGATGCATTCATGCCATGCATGATGTCGTAAGGCCTCGACGTAACTACCAAGAGATCCAACTGTCACTCTCGCCTCCATGAGTCGAGTCACACTATCGGCATCGGTGTGAGGTCACTGGGTCTCCTCCAATAGAAATATCTAAAGTGAGGGTCAATTCAACAGTTTTTAACCGGAACCTCTCAGTATAAACCGAACAAAAGTTCAGGAAAGAAAACATCACAAAGATAAGTTCCTTTTTGTTACTACAGCTCATAGTACGAAGACACAAATACAATAGCAATATGGAACGAGAAGTACAAGGGATGTATCCACCAGTTCCACTCCTATCCACCTGCTTCCGGAGCTCTACCGCCTTGTCCACTGCTCGGCTGTTGCTCAAGAACCTGCCACGGCTTCTGTCTCGGTGGATCCTCCAACACCCGTGGATCAACTGTGCAGGGAGTCAGACAGTCACGTGCCATGTGACCCTTCCTACTGCATGATTAACACTGTCCGTTTCTGGATTTCCTGGCTCTAACCCCACCCCGGGTGCCCCGCACCATCGATCCTGAGTCATGCGGTCGACCACCTATTGGTCTGGTCCTCCTGGACCCTTTCATCATCTGTCTACTGCCTATAGACGACTCAGATACTGATGGAAAAACATGCGACAAAGGCAGCAGCTCCTGTACATGCTCGGGGTGTAGAGCTACTCGTACAAACTCTACCCTGAAAAAGGTCTCCAGGTCTTCCCATGTGATGGTCATTCCGTCGAAAAACTGGAACAAGTGGCTCCACCACCATCCTGCTGCCGCCTGAAAAAGGCTGGTAGAAAAGATCACCATGAAGTCTGCTGGCGTCCCCACTAGCTTGAAGACTCTCATCACAGCCTCAAGCCAATCCTCAGCCCCCTACGGGTCCCTCTCTCCCCAGAACCTGTGTGGTCTCTGGCGCTGGAACTCGTGCAGTGTGCTCAAGCGGCGTGCATCGCCTACTACTGGGGCTGGTGGCATCAGTGGCCCAACGTATGGCAGTACCGTTGGTGCCTCAACTACAAGAGGGCCCTGTACCGAAGCCTCGTCACTTGGAAGGCTTTTAGTACGCACATACCTCTGGGATCCAACTGGTCATCCATGGGAAGACATCCTGAAAGAAACATACGTGACATGGTCAAACGATTATACCTGGTGAGCTGACCAGGTTTGAGCTCATTTAAGGTAAAAACTTCTGAAAACACACACGCAATCAGTGTTTTCATGCACAAAGTCAGAAATCAGTTGTCAGGGTCCTGGTGTATGGATACGTCTGCCACCCACACCAACACTGGACTACCTGAAATGAAAACCACACTCGGTACCCTAAACACTATTACTTCACAGAAGAAAATATCAGAGTTATAATTCTCCAGTAGAACCGAACTCCTTTGATACCAATTTGTCAGGACCCATCCTCGGGGCCCGTGCCGTGACTACCCCAAGCCCCCCTTCTATAGGCTAGGGGCTGGCGATTAGCATCAAAGGTGTAATTCTCGATAACTGGGAAGGCATTGCCTTTATAAAAGTAAACAAAACACCATAGAGTACAAGCGGAAGTAAAACACTAAATACAAAAGGAAGTACTGAAAAGTAAATGGGCCAGAATACAAACCCAATTGAAAGTATAGATACAACTAAAAAAAGTACAATAGAAAAAGACAAACAGCTAGAAGAAAGGAAGCAGCTCCTGGGTCGTCCTCCTCGGATCCTTCATGAAGGGTAGGTATAGATAGAGCAGCTCTTGGATCGTCCACCAAGGATCCTACCTGAAAGGAAGGTACATATATCCTCCACAACGCTCTCTCCTGTCAACCTCCTCTGAGTGTCATCTCGTCATGAATTCCACCTCAGGATACTGATTCATTGTGAGGTCCACCTCCGGGTACCGTCCAGTCCTCAAACACTCGGCCTCGGTCAGCGCTGACCGACGTCTGCAACCAACACAACGAAGTGCGGACATAGCCCATGCAAGGGTGACTATACAATACTCAGTAGGGACCCCGAGACCCTCAAGGTCTCACTAAATCCAACAAGGATAAATATGAAGAAAGATCTCAACAGATAACCCTTACTTAGGTATAAGCCCATACTTATACCTATGTTATCAAGTAACCCATCTCAATCATGAGGAAACACAAAGGTTTTGAAATCAACGTATAACCACTACCTAGGTATATGCCCATACATATACCTAAATGATCAAGTGACCCATCTCAATCATGAGGTAAACACAAAGGTCATAGACTCAGCTCAAACCAGGACTTTCATTATCGAAACTGTAACTGTTGAAGTGTCCCGTCTCTGGAGTGTACAATGATCCTGTCATGACTCTGAGGTACTTCTCACTAACCTAAGACTACTGAGGTACTTCTCCTGTCGATTACCGCGGGTCAGCCACCCAAACACAGTAGTGCTTCCCGCCGGGGTATGCCACCCAAACACAATAGTGCATCCCCCCTAATAGCCTATAGAGGTACTCTCCAGACGAGTACCGCGGGTCTGCACCCAAACTGAGTAGTGCTCCATCATCCAGGGGTCTGCACCCTAACAAAGTAGTGCTCCATCCATTGGGCTAGTCGACTCACTCCAAGTCGAGTCGGTCAAGCAGTCATCAGGTCTCATCCGGCTACACGGTCCCCGTACTCCGTACGATCATCTCCGAGAGGGTCCGCTCCACGAGCTATAGGTCGATACTCCAAGTATCACAATGTCCCACGATGAAGTGTCTCAAAGGACCGCCTCATCATAGGGGTCCCAACGCAACAGACGACACATCAATCGGACGCCCGGTCTATGAGTTATTAGCCTTTTCGTCCCAGGAGCCCGGTTGGTTTCGTGTGCGAACCAACCCGGCCGTATCTCAACTATACCCGAACTCTCATAGGGTATACTCATAGGGACCGTTTCTCCATGTGATCACCGACGCCGCTGACGGTTTGTCAAACGGACATCCGGTCTGAAAGTTATCAGCTTTTCCGTTCTAGGGGCCCGGTTGGATTTCAAGTACAATCCAACCTGGCCACTATCCAACTGCAACCAAATATCAGGAAAAGTATTCCAAGAGTTCCATATCATCAAAAGGAATCCAACAAAGTTGACGGAACATCAATCAGATGTCCGGAGCTCAAGATATAACCGTTTACGCTCCGTGGGCCCGGTTGGTTTCTTATCTGAAACAACCCGGCCATACTCAAAGTTCTCCGAAACCTTGAGTGTAATATACCGAAATGACCGTCTCAATCCAAGTATTGCATCTCAGCTGACGGTGTGTCGATTGAAGGTCTGTAGCCAATGATATGGGAAATAGACCATAACAGTTCCTCCAATAGGGGGTTCGGGCCTGGTCCGACCCGGCCCGATATCCCCTAGGTCATCCCGAACCTGGTCGACCCGACCCGGGTCCAGGTCTGGCCCGCTTTGGCGCGGCCCGGCCTGGCCTGGGCATGGCCCGACCCGGTGGCCCGGCCTGGTGCGCTCGGCCTGTCCAGCGTGGCCGGGTGGCTCGGCCGTAACGACCGAGCGATGAGGGGGGGGGGGGGGGGGCTCTGCCCCCCCATTGTAAAACTGCGACCCCCATGTGGGGGGCTGCTCCTGCTGGCCAGCCGGGGGTTACGACCCCCGACACTTCCCCCTGACTGGACCGCCCGCACCGATCGGCCGACTGCTACCACCACGGGGTCGGGGCGGTCTCGTCCCCCTGCTCCGACGCCGGCTGTCTGAAACCTGCCACTGTTCCCTGCTCCGCCGCGGTGTGATGGCACCGCGCCGCTCCGGCAGCGGTGCCTTTGTGGTACTCCGATGCGGCGCGACGGCGTTGCGGTTTAGTTCGTCTTCAACGGTGCGGCGCGACGGCGCCACGCTTCTCCTCCCTTCCTTTAATATTTCCCGCGTGGTGCTTCGGCACCGCGTTGTCTTGCTTGTGCCAAAAATAAAATCAAACACCCAAGGGGAGGGGGGGGGGGTCGACCGTGTTCGTGCGGTCCGACCTCCTCCCATTATTGCGATAACAGGCGACCGAATTTGAAATGAAGAAAGGCGGTGGTAGTTATCATGAACAAACAATTAAAACAATCCCCTACCTCGAGCATAGTTTAACAGAGGCTCGTCGCGGGATTGCACGTCGCAGAAGGAGGCGTCGAGGGAGGAGGATTGTCGCGTCGCAGAGAAAAGATTCTCCAGCGTCGCATCGTCGATCTCTAAGGATCCGGCGTTCTTGTCTTCCTTCATCATAGGTCGACGTTCTTTGGGTTCTTTGCATTCTTCATCGAGGAAGGAGAACTTCAAGACCTTGAGAAAATGCTCCCAAGCCTTCACGCACAATGAACCCCTTAATAAAATAAGACTTGTCTTATTTTATTAACACACAAACAAACCTCTTTGAAAATTCAAAATTGAATCAAACAATTAATTTAATTAATTGCAACGTTTAAACCGCCCAATTAATATGGCGTTTATTAATCCACATAAACGCAAGGGTTGACTTTCATTTATGGGGGGTGCGGGTGCATTACCTAGTTAAAGGAGGGGGTTGAAGAAACTAATAAGTGGGGCTCGTGTGGGCCCCACCCCACAAATATCCTACCTAGTAGAGTATGATATAGTGGGTCCCACTCCAACAACTTAGCTTAGGTTAAAATAAAATAAAATTTGGTTGCACTATTTATTTTTATTCTTTTACTTAACCCAAAATTTTAATTGCCACACCCGAGAAAAAGCAACTCCAGAAAAGGTCTTTTTGAACAATTACCAGTGCTGTGGTTCCATTGGTTCCCTCAGATTTCAATTCTGAGCACCGTTTCAAAAGATAGATTAACCCGCTCATTCATTCACTGAACATACCCGAGCTAATCTTCGGAAAATGATTCCAGGCACACCAGGCCTCGGAATCAGGCGCCATCAAAAACTGCGTTCTCATAAAATCCCAAAGAAAATTAATAAAAAATATTCCTTTAAATTTCCAGGTCTTTACACACATAACATATAAACCATCTAATGTGGTTACATTATTATATTAAACCTTTATTCAAGTGATCACATTTTTTGAGACCAAATAGATTATATTTCAAACAAAAAAATAGACACATACCTGAATCTATCATTATATATGAAAACATAAAGTATGAAACACATTTAAAATAATTATTTTTAATCATTAAATTCTCTCATAGATTCATCATTAATATCATTGGGAATTTAAACAAAATTTCTGATCTCATATGCTAATTAATGGTAATGTAAAATGGACAATGTCATCTATAAATTAGATGCAATCAATATTGAAATGTAAACAACTTAAAATATATTTTATTTAATCTAAGAATTTAATAAAATTATTCCAAATCATATATCACAGAAGTAATTCCATGGATAATAAAAACATAATTCACTATGATTAAACTGATTAATATTGGATATTATGTCCCCGAAATCATGATTTTCATACCATAATGACTTTTCTTCATGACTATTTAATTGATGGTATGGTATAATCCAAAATGAAAATTATAGTTAGCTTACCATTTTTCTATAATGTGGTATGTCAATGCATAGAGGGGATTGCTATAATTGGGTACTAAACGTTAATATATGTCAAATTAATTACAAATATATCAAATGATAAAGTCGAATCATAAACAATATTCTTTATAAAAAATATCAATGTCTACTAAAGAATGTAGATTTATCAATATTTTTTCGAGTCAATCAAATAACATTCATAATAAAAAACTCATGTAGAAATGATATGTATTGTAATAAACAATCAAAAATATTATAATTAATATAGAAATTAAATGGAAATTTGGTCTCTACAGGTTAATATTAATTAACTGTTTTAATGGAATGATATTGAGTATAAAATTAATCAATAATGTTAAATTAAATATATTATATTGTCAAATTTATCATCCAACATAAAGATAATCATAAAATATTGTGTCATTAAACCATATCCTAGGTAAATTATTGGTAAAATATTGTGTCATTTTCAGTGATGAATAAATATACTATAAAAATATCATGAAAATAATTCTTGATGAAAATAATGTTTTCCCCTTAAAAATACCTTCTAATAACTAAAAATTAACAATGTCTTAGGAAAATATTTTCCTATAAAATGACCCTTTATATATTATAATTTATTATAAAAAAGGAGTGGTCATGATGGCTGGAAAATTATATCCATTATAAGTACATTAAAATAATTATTCCATTTACATTTTTTGTAAAATATCAAAAACTACAATGTTCCAAAAATGATAAGTTGATTATTTATAAACTATTTATTAAAAATTAATACATGTTCGAAAACAACTTTAAATAATTTTAAAATAATACTGAGAATATTCTTGAAATCATTTAAAAAATAATGATATATAAAAAAATAAATTATCGATTGAGAAATGGGAATACTTATAGATTTTTTAAAGAAACATTTTCCAAATATTTTTATGTACTAAAGGAAATATAATGATAATATGAATTAAAAATTTTATTAAAAAATTCAGTAGAATATAATAAATAGTGTTTATTATACAATGATCAAATTATTTCCTTCAACGGGAATTCATACCTAGGCAATCCCTATTAAAATTAGATTTAAGCATAAACACTTAAAACTTTAGTTACATATTAATCATAAGCCCATTATTTAAATAACATAAAATAATAAATTAGATAACATGACTTCTAAATTATTCATGATATTTCATATAAAATGGATAATAGATACACCACATAAAAATATATAGGTTAATAATACCATACATGTATTTGTAAAGATGAAATTGAGATGAAATCATTATAGAAGATCATACCATTGATGTGATAATTAATCAATGAATTGAATATATGAATAAAATTTAAATCCAAAAAAAATAAGTGGATAAAATAATAAAGTATTATAAATTTGTTATGAAAACAATCATAGAATTATAATGATGACAAAGAAGTAATATTACCCAATGAGATGAAATATTATTATGAAACCCCTTACCACTTGGTAACTATTATGTAAAATCCCATTAAAGGAAATTATTTGAATATAAATAAAAACCATTATGTTAAAAAAATGAGGATATATCTTTAAAAGAAATTTATATAAAATATAAATTAAATTATAACATACCTCTAAAATATTCTTCAATGAATGGAAATTGTGGCTGAATCTTTTACCATAGGTCAGACTCATCACATTCAATCTACATCATTTGAAATAATAAAATAAGGTGTATTTTTAAATGATTAATATTATTTAATTTTAATTTCCTTTTTTAGTACCATTTTATATTTAATTACAATATTCATTAAGTTCATATGGGACGTCTTGGTGAAATTTGGTTTGTATATCCAAATTTACCTTGGTGGTTTTACTATTGTAAAATATGTCATTGTAATATAATTTTCAAAAACAAACAAGGAAATATTTTTCAATTTTATATATAAATTATATTATTAAAACATCCATGAATCATATTAAGGAAAATGAACTATGTCAGAATCATGGATATAGTAGGCAATACATACACAAGAGTAACTTCTCCATTTATTAAAAGTCATTATTGAAAGAATGTCTTTATTATTTCATCCGTACATAATGATCATCATATAATAAATTCAATATTATTTTATTATATATTCTTAAATATTTTATCCATGCATCGTGATGATAAATGATGAATCACATTTTTTTCTCAATATGGTACTCAACTTATACGCCCAAATGACATTACAAATTTTCAGTGAAGAGAATAGAAAGTAATAAAAAGATATATTATCTTTTTATATTGATAAATATTTCATGAATATCATATATATATATATAATCTATTGTTACAACAATTCATAAGAGAATGTGATGAAGAATTATTTACATCTTTTCGCAATGAGGTAGATTTTCATACACATAATCTACTGTTTTGTATCCCATTTCAATGAAGAGGAGATAAATATAGGTTATGAAATTAAGAAATTGAGATATATGAATTTTTATAATGATGGTTTTACATGTTTTACTGGGTGAATAAGATTTTATAGATGTAGAACAAGAAAAAATTGAAAATAATCAATTAAGAACTATAACTATTGTTCAGAAAACTTTTTAATGTTTAAAAACAAATATTTTATAGGATATTTTATGATAAAAAATCGGATCACATACATCTATAAGGTAGTGAAGAAGGAATTTTTGGATGTATTAAATGATGAAAATTGTTCTATATGTATAGAGTGGGTATGAGAATGATTGAAATTATATAATTTATGGGGGTCATTCTGAATATCAAACGGTATCAAATTAAAATAAGGTCATATACAGTTTAAAATTTTCTAAATAGAATGTTATCTTAATTTTGGATTGGATATGGTTTATATATGTCAGAATAATATGATTTAAGAAATTTTAATTTGAAAAATGACTCTTCTCTTTTTATTTAACCCCTTAATAAATCTTTATAACCTAATTTCTGATAACAACATATTCAGAAAACATAATAAAAGTTTACATGTTTGTTAAAAATAGAATCGTAAAGGGAAAATATAAGCAATATAAATATATTTATCAACCGAACATTCCTCTAGAACGATTTCATGATTTTGAAATTACTATATAAAATATTATATAACAAAAATTATCATAAATATTATTTATGAAAACATTTATTTCATTTTACTATAAAGAGATAAATAAAATAAGGAATTTAAAATATAATCCATTTAACAATCAATAAAACATAATTATTTTCTATAAAACTATTTTTTGACCATAAATTATGGTAAATTCATTAAATTTAATGTGTTTAAAATTATTAACCATGAATTTTCCACTGTTTTCATGTGTGATGTGCCAGAAATGTATACGAGTAAGATGTTTCTATATAATAAATAAAAATTAAAAATAAATTATTATCATGAAAATAATTACATTATAGTCCATGAAAACATTAATATTCCTAAAATAGATATTTGTATCACTTTGTTATGAAATATGATATTTTTAAAATAGAGTGAGATTTGCTTATGTTTTCTTTACAAAAATTGTTATGTTGGCTAATTTCATGGAGATGTGACACATTAATAACTGAATATATATAAAGATATGACAAGGGTCTAAATATTTCAATTCAATATTATTTTAGATAAAAAATAGTGTTATGATCAGTTAGTTCTGACCCAGGATAACCTTATTTATACTTTTACTCTAATGAGAACTTTTTACTCTATTTATGATAAATTAAATCCAAAGATTAAAATTTCCTTATTACTAATTATTAATTATTGTTATTTAATATATTAAAGAAATTAAATCAATTTTTTATATTATAATTTGAACATTTAAATTTAAAAATGGACCCGTAATACATTAAAGAAAGACAGGTTTTCACGGAATGCATTTTTTATTCATAAGATGATTTTACATTAACTCTAAGAATATTAACCATAATTATATAAATTTTATTTTTTTATATATTGATATATAATCTACAAATTTCGTTAAATTAATTCATCATTAGAGCTTGTTTTATTTAATAAACTTATAGAAACATTATCCATTTAAAAATAGTTTCATAAAAAATGCATTTTATGTCAAAAAATAAACATATAATAAAACCCAGTATATTAATTATTTAGAGAAAATTATTTATAATTAATATAACTAAATAAAACATCTATATTTAAAATTAAAATCTATTTTAAATATATATTTTGACTTATTTAATATTTTAAAATTAAATGGTTGCTCAATAGAAATAAATATTTATCACTATTAACAAGAAAATCACCATTTTTAGAAAAACTAAAAAATATAACCATGAAATTATTGTGAAATTATGATTTCAAAATTTTGTTTCATTTTTAAAAATTTATTTTATGAAGCATTTAGAATGAAAAAATAAAACAATTTTGGTATGAAAAATTTATTTTTGAAGAATTTATTGACATTAATAAAACATAAGTCATTATTTTCCAATATTTTTTCATTATATTAAATTTTAATATTTTTTTAAAAAAACTTCATATTCCTACCAATAATTTTAACATCTATGTTATAATTGTCAAGTTTATATGATATGCCCTATTTTTTGGCTTGGTGTTGCATGTATAAAAAGCTGTAAAACTGAATGCAATTTTGTAAATATATCATTATTACCCATGAAGAAATTTAATATTAAAATAGGGATGATATATTTTAAATAATTGAATTCAATTTCATAAATAAGGTGAATTTCATTTTAAGGTACATAATTAATTTAAATAGTTAAAAATTGTGACATTTGAAAAGGCTAAACAGGTTATGGAGGGGGTGCAACTAAGAGATGATACATTCAATATTTGTAAAATATTTATAACTTTGATTTAATGTGTGAATTTATACCATAATCTATTATATTGTCTAAAAAGTATTAATTAGGAAGAATAATATATTTAAATTACAATTATAATATTTAAAAGTTCTTAATATTGGCAGGTGTTCCACTCCTCTAACATATTATAGGAAACCACCTATACTATTTAATCCAAGCACATTGAGAACTATAACTCAACATAGAAAATTCTAATTCACCTATCAATATACATATAAAATGTATATAGGTCATGTTCTTACCAAAATACATATCCTAAAAAAGGCATATGATGTATATAAATAGAAGATATCCAATGAAGAGGTATAAGTTTAAACTGTATTCATTGAAGCATGATTGTTCTCCTAGCACCATATAATAAATTATAAAATAATAAAATTATTAAATATGTATATCAAGATAGATATACATATATATATATATATATATAGTATTATTTATTTTTAATCAAAAAATTTCAATCAAATTTCGATCAGATAAAAAATGAAAATGTCCCTTGGGAGGACATGCATACTACATCCTCCAAGAACCAATGCATTTTTTTTTTCATCACCATATCAAATGAAAATTAATAATTAAAAAAATAATAATAAAATATTATATTTAATAAATTATTATTATTTTATTTATAACATATTATTCACATTATTACACACCCAACCATTTGAAAATTGAAATGTCACTCTTGTATACATAACAACAATCGTCTCCATGATCAGCAATTACCATTTTTTATTCCAGCCTCATATGGATAGAAATGAGTATGAATTTAATGAAAACTATTCAACATATAACATGATTATAATTCAATAATATTAAACATTTATCTAAATTATGTACTTATAACCTATTTGAAAAATGCAAATTTCACCCATGGGTACGAATAGAATACAAACTCAATGAAATAGTGTATTTCATTTTTAATTTCCACAATAAATATATTGTTCTAATGTGATATTGAATTTATAAACATGATAATTATAAATTTTTAACATTTTTTAGATGATGTATGCATGTCCTCTTTGACCCCAGTCAACCAAGCTATGATTTTTTAAATGGTAATGACTAAGTGAAATCTAAATCTCAAATGTGAATTAAACTTATTTAGTTACTAAATATAAAATTATAATAAATAAAATAAAATAGTTAATTATAATTTAATTAATCCAATAAATGAAACTAATGATAAAAATAATGAATATATTTTTTTATTTTCTATGTATTTAAGAGACATATGTTATGATTAGATATTCTTGGTAAGGGGTTTTTATTTAATAAAATGATTTGAATGATTTATAATCATTATCAATCATATTAATTATAAAAATGAATGTTTAAATTATTTAATTAGACAGAAATTATTTTTTTGGTTCAAATTTATATTAAAATTTACTTTCATTAAAAGAAATTAAAAGGAGTATTTTATTACTCTAATACATGTTGTTATTTATATTCATTTAAAATTGGATTATTTTTAAATTTTAGTATTATACCATTATCTATTCTTAAAATTTATTATTCATTATAAATATTCATATACAAAGATTATATTCATTTTAATCGATGATCACAATCCTATTTTTCATAAAAAAATTGTAGGTATAAAAATTTTTTAATATAAAAACATATTTATTCTCAATTTAATAATGAAATCGAAAGATATTTTACTTATGAAATCAAATTAAAATTAATATGTATGTTATCAAATAAATAAAATACTATATTTGTTTCATTAATGTTATGATTCATGAATTTTTTTATGATAGTGACTAGGTCTACTATAGCTCTCTAATGCATAAAGAACACTTATTTCTCTATCCAGAAATAAAATGGAATTAACCAAAGAGTTTATTCCAATATAAAAGTAAATATAAGTTTAAAAATGATGGTAATATGAAGATGGTGTACCAAGGTACCTATTTTTTTATTCCTAAAAATGTGTATATATTGAATTATTTTCATTTCATAAGATAAGTAATTTCACTTACAATTTATTGAAATTTTGAAACCCTTTTAGATAAATGGGATGTTTTTATTGAATTCATTTTCAAGAAATGCCCATTATTTTGATTTAATGTTATTTTTTACTTATAATACTCTTTAAGAATATATTTTTGAATTGAATTTGATATTATGTGTATGTAAATGATTATTTGATCTCAAATATTATTTTGTATAACAATTATCATTTATATGATATTTAATTATTTTAAAATGGATAAATGGTTCTATTTCCTTTTAAATACAGTAATAAGAATTATTGTACTCATAAGTTTTATGAAATTTTTTTGTTGGGGAAAAGAATGTATAATAAGTATATAAAGATTAACTGAGAGAAATCATGAATGTATAAAAACTATAATGAGTGGGATATGACTAAAAACATAAAAACCTATTTTTGTGGAAAAATTTCTCTTACATGAATGTTTTAACAATTTTTTGAAAAGATATTTCCTAATTATATGAATCAATTAACTTAATGGATCCTATAAATTTAATAAAGTGAAACTGTTTTTTTTAATCATATAATTATGAGTTAATTGTGATACATGGTGTTATATTTTGTGTAAGTTAAATTGGGTAGGCAAAATTAGAGTTTTGGATATTTTTTTAAGAGAAAACTTTTTTGGTTAATATTATTTTTCAGGATCATATGTTAAATGTATTTTATAACCATAATTATTTGAATGTTATCGAAAATTTTGATCATTTCTGGCTTAATTAATGTTTTTTTGAATAGAAGGCGGGAAACTTAAGGACACCATAATATGAATATGATTATTTATTATGATTTTATTTGATATAATCAAACTCAATTTTTTGTTTTATGAAATGGATGGATCTAGCTGGAACCAATCTAATAATGGATATGCAGGACAATGTAATGGTTTTCCAAATATGAAACCAAATGGAATAAGAGTTGAAGTGAATTTTTTTAGGTTAAATGTAATCTACTATAATAATATAATAAGAATAACATAAACATATGTGAGTTTCCTCATGCACCAAAATGAGATAAATAATGTTTCATTAATCTTCAGGTGATAATGATCACGAAGGGGAAAATATTTAACTTCAAATGTTTCATGACTGTGAGATGAAGCAATTAGGGAAATATTTCATCAAAAAATATGGATTCATTAGATATGGTAAAAGTGGTCATAAATTAATATAATACTAATGAATACATAAAATTATGTAAAAAAAGGGGTTGTAATAATGGTTCAAATATAGTATTCGTAGGTTATTATATGTATTTAAAGTCTAGGAATTATGGAAACTGATACCTCATGTGGAAAGATCATGAAGGGGAACAACATGATCATAGAAATAAAAGTTTCGAAAATTGATATTCTCTAAAATATAAGGTGATGAATCTATTGAAAGATAAATAAGTAATAAATTCATTTAAAAATATTTTTGTCATATTTAAAGTAAGAAACATTATAAGATTAATATTGATGATTTTTAAAACATGATTCCAATTATATTATTGTAATGATGTATTGTGGAATAAAATTAAAATGCTTGGTCAAACATTTATAAGGCCTATGTAATTATTTTTGTATATTCAAATAGGGTTTCAAGGGTTATGATGTATTGGTATCATACTTATGGGTTGTAAAATTTAAGGATGTTCAAAATTAAAATGGTATAGATATCCTTTTTAAATAGTATGTAATTTTTATGTGATTCATCAAAATTTGGACATTTTAATAGGTTTTAATAGACTGTTGATGTATATGTAACCCTTATGTTTATAATGTGATTTCATATAATGATTTTTAGATTAATTAAATTATATCGGGGATAAATCAGTAATATTAAGATAAACTTAATGGTTGAAATAATTATTCATGTTGAAGTCATTATGGTTTATTGTGATTAAGGGTTATTATATTTTTGGGAAGATATATTTTATTATTGAGATAAACATGTGAGTACATAATTTATGGGGTGATTAGGTGGTTAATTTGTATATGCAACAATTTCAATATAATTCTATGACATTATTTATATTAATTTAAATGATAATTTTTATCCTATCATTAAATTTCTTATAAACCTAGGTGATATTAGTTTAATTATAGTTATTCAATTGTTAACACACCTGGTCGAATAAATGTGATATTTTTTTATTGTGAATACATTTTTAGTTGGAATTATTCACAGGAATTTTCATTATGAATTTTATGTGTTTTCAAATGAGTTAATTAGGATCCTTTTTTTGAATGGTAAGGGGAAATCACATGAATATACCAAGAAACTATATATATGGTTTAGGAGGTCCATGAGGACGTATACGATTGTATAAGAATTAGAGGAAACCTTGTAGATCACCAATGAAACCATTTGATGTTGGAAATAGGGATTTATATCAACCGGGGCATTGTTTACCAATCTATCTATCCAAACCAGGCAAGTTGGGTGTTCAGGAATAATGGATCCCACATGATTAGTGAATGATTTTATATACTATGTTCCCTAACCTTGATTTTAATTCACTAGCTACTAAAATTTAATTTTTATCCCATAAAACACCATAAAACCCTCATCATTACACCATATTTTAGGATGTCATTACAATTGACTCCTCTATGTGATTTTGGTGATTCCATTAAATAAGTAGGAAGATTTAGATGGGAAATGGTGTATTATAAAGTGAAATAAATATAATGTTTATATAACATCCATATAATTGTTTTTATTCTTATATTCTATTATAGTATAACTTAGATCAGATCATTCATTGATGAATCTCATTTTTCATACATGTTTTGATGAAATTTATTTTTTGAGTAGTTGAAGGAATGAATTAAGTAAATATGGTATGCAAAGATTGTTTCCTGTTGTTTCATTTCACTCATCTCTTATGTGGTTAGAGGATTCTCTCTCTCTTCCCACTTTTCCTAGAACATGTTTTCAATAGTAGAAAAAATAGATTCTACATTGGACTTATATAATAGGTTATAACAGCAGTAATATGAAAATAGATTCAAACAATTGTTTATAGAAAATTCAACATAAAAGAATTGTTTGTAACTCATTATTGAAACCATAAAATATAAAAATAAAATTTATGATTTTTTAAACTGTTGATATTAAATATACCCTTTCTAATATGTTTTTATAAAATAAATAATAAAACATTTTTTATCTTCTTTTAACATCAGGTTTCTTAAATACTTATATAAAATGAATACAAGAAATTAATTTTATAATATATTTTTCTAAAACCTGTAGTTAAATGTCAATGTAAATTTTTATTAAACCCTTTGAAATTGAATTTTTAGATTTTCAAATCATGAACTAGTGAACTTTATATTCATACTTATGAATTAAATGTGATATTTTGAATATTTTACTCTATTGTATAAATAATTCCACACAAGAACTATTAATAATATCATCATATAATTTATTTGGAATGGTTTAAGAATCAACATACTCCAAGATCATCATTTAATCGACTTGATGTGGTAATCCATCAATATTTTATTTATTTTTTCATTTATTTAATGATATATAGTTTTTTTACATGTTTTATTTACTTTTAATGAATATGAGACATTAAATGATTATTAGTATTCTATATTACATCCTCAAGAGAGTTCTAAAGAAACCCAACACGTTTTTCTATTGAATTATCTGAATACAAAAAAAAGACCTCTAAATTCGGACGAAATGGAGGAAAGTATAGATAAGAATTATTAATATTAACTAATTTATTTTAATTAAACTTTTTCAATGATCTAATTGCAGTTATATTTTTCGATCAATGTTTTTTACATACTAATTTTTTAGATTACATTATTTTAAATATTACATGTCTTTTATCAATATAAATGATGAGAAAGGATTTATTCTATGCTAGTTATATAAAAAATTGATGGAGAAAGTGTTTTTATAGATCTGTTTTGTTTTTTCAAAGAACTCTCAACACCAGTTTTATGTAATTAACATAGAATGTTATAATTCATGTCAAGAGAAATAATTGTAATTAAATATTAATTCTAAAATCAAAAAAATGAAATGAAACCCCTTTTTTAATATGGTTTTCTTTAATTTCTAGAATACATGTTTGTGTTTTTTGAATAAAATATCATGATAAAAGATTACCGGTATCCCACATGATTATATAGTTTAAAAAATATTGTCTCAGAAATATGTACACAATTTTTTCACATAAGTTATTAAAGAAAAATGGATTATGGAAAAAAATCGAGATTGTCATTAAAGATGTGTTATAGTTTCTTTATATTTATACTATGGGGGAAATTATAGGATTCAAACATATATATCTATGAAAAAATTGTGAAGGAACGTGGAATACCATGTGAAACATGAAATAGAAGATGAATCACCACTCCTGGGTATTTGAATTTTCATCTCATATGCATGAATGTGGGGGTGTGTTTGTGAAATGGGTAGGCTAACAGTAAATATTAGATATAATCCTTATTAAAATGATTGTTTCATGAACCCATTGTTTAAACAATATAAATTTAATTTTTGATATTTCCTATTTTAATATTTATATTTTATACATTCACATTAAATAATCTTGATCACTATTTGAATATAAACATATCATTTAAAAAAATTTGTTATGCAGTCTAAAGCAGTGGCATGGGTGGTAGTCAACTAGTGGATTGCCTACTGGGGTGTGTACTCAGACCATTAATATGGACATTTGTGTGTACATAGATTTCTTTTATCATGAAACATGTAATGGGAAGATTTTTATGATATTTATTTTAATATCTTTATGTTGTTTTTATTAGTGGATGGTTCATGGAGGTTCTATAGAATTGGATTCTAAAGGAGTTCCACTATAGAACTCGAGAATTTTACATTATTGTATTTTGAGAACTTTTTATTGAACCTTACTTTAAAATACCATTCTATTATATATTTTTCTTATATATGTTGAGTTTACTTAATTTCTGTCATATATATTTTAATATCACATATTGTTTACATTGTTGTATTTTTTATGTTGTGTGTATTACAACTAAAATCAACACCCAGTATTCATGTATTTATTTTGGATTAATCTCAATAATTTTGTGTCATGGGGATGTAAATTATGGTCATTGGGATTTATACATATTATTTGGAATATGTATTAATATTTGGAAGATAAACATGTTAGAAATATTATTTATACTATCTATCAGGACTATATTTATAGATATATAATACATTGGAACATGAAATGTGTCACCTCCCAGACCCGGATGCCACTAAATAGGATTCTTGTGCCTAGTGGGACATATGGACTCAAGAATATCTCCCCTAATTTTATAGGCTACATACTATCAATAAGGTCCTAAGGTGTGTCCATTGGGAGAGTATTACATAATTTCACGAGTGTAGCACAATAGATAAATATAAACAATGGAACATTGAGGAAGCAATATAATTAAACAGATATAACAAAAAAAATTGGAAATCATAACAATAACTAAAATATATTAAATACCATAAAACAAATTATAGTGATATTTTATGCATATAGAAATATTGAAAAAATTGATAAATAGAATCAATCATACACAAAAAACCCAATGTATAAAAATGGAATATATAAACTATACAAAGAATCTGATGACTCATCTCGATCTTCTTCTGCCAGTTACATACATACACAATAATAAATCAAGTTTTTGGACCTGTATGCTTCCCATTATCAACACCTACAATAATATATTCATCCCGCGTCCCAATGGTTCCTGAATAGTGTGTGAGATTAATATCAGTGGGAAACCACCAAAGGCATCTATAACATATGGATTCTGTAATGGAAATGTAATGGTGTGACAGAATGAATACGTAATGTAAATGAGTACAATGTAACTAATTAACCATGTACCTGATTCTATCCTCAGCTAGTGCCTGAACATGTTACAAATTCATTATTATATTGTTAGTATTTTGTAAATAACACACATGTAAATAATAAAGAATATACTAAGATTTAATAAGGAAAACTGAAATGATATTTGTTAATGATGTTCCAAGGTAATAACTAAGGAAATATAGACCTCAAAGTTCACCATACCAATAAGTAATGTTAATTAGATAAGGGTATGGGTGTAATCCAAGTATCACAGTCCATTTAATTCTTTAATAATAAGCATACCGAGTCCACACAGTTTATCCAATGTAAAAATGTACTATGTAATGGCTTTTCTAAACATGTTTTATCAATGGAACCTAATTATCAATGATGGATCCAATGATTTTATCCATAGAATCCAATAGTAATATTGAATGGATCTAATGGTGTTATCCTAGGAATCCAATGACAGACAACAATAGGGTTTCAGGTGTGTCGCAAAAGAATAATTTTGCATCATTTAATTGGAATGGGGTTCCCAAGTGCCCAAGGAATTCCCTATGGAATCCAAGGATTTCTAGAGTTAGTACACTCCTACATGAAAATGATGTCATATAAATTCCTATTTTTTTCAATAATTTCCTTTCATGAGAATGAAAAGGCCAAGTAGCATGAAACGCAATAATAAATTCATAATTAATCGATAATTTTATTTGGTTCAATCCTTTTCTTTACTTAGTATGACAAGGACAAGTTTCATGCATCCCTTTAATGTAATAAATTTATGGAATTTTCAATATTCGAGGTTCACTGATATACATTTCATTAACATGGTATTCCTTTCTATAGACATACAACCTATTATTAAATTATTTTTAATAAGGCCATGTCATATACTTATTATACTTTAAAATTTCCATTTCACATGTAATTATTAAATTAAAACGCATACCATAGGTGGGTAAAGTGGTGATAGTCCCTAGAAAATTCCATTATGAAATTAAAAATTTAAATCAATCCATCAAATATATAATATCATAAAATAAGAAATGTCAAGCCATGAAACACTTGAATGGCGACTCAATGTTTCAAAATAAAAAAAGGAGAAAAATATGTATAATCATCCATTCGAGGACGTGCAGAGTAATGTGTGTAACCACTAAAAATAATCCATTATTATCAAAGATCATAACCATATGATTCTAATGATTATAAATATGCCATATAAATTCAACATTTAACATCCAATGAAATCGGTGGTCCATACACGACAATTCCAATATCAACGAACTTGAGGTATGAGTTATAGTCTACCAACCATAGGATTGTATGACTATCTATGTCTACTAATGTATTTTAATTAATCTTGTAATTACGTATATCTATGAAAAATTAAAAAAAACCAACACCTCGATAACAAGGTCTGGTGATAGACATATGAAGATTGACTAAAAATCACTTGTGTTTTTAATGTTCCGCATACCTCAAGATGAATAGAATCTAGAAAAGACCCCATATGAAGGATCTCTCTTTATCCATACTTTGGACCTTAAAAAAGCTCCAATATGATAGAAATGGAGTTTAATCACACTAAGGATCAAATTAGGGAAAAATTAGGTGCTAAATTAGATCATAAAGGGAATAATTTGAAAATTAATTAAAATTTAACCCATGCTCAGTTTGTCTGTATGGTTTTACAAAATCTATGATATCTATACACAATTACCTATAGATTAGGGAATACCACATGTTTATGTTACACTGTTATAGAAAATAGTGAGCCAACTATGTGGTAAGTCTATGTATTAAAAATCATGCCACCCTTACTGTTCACTCTAACCATGAATCTTCCCCCCATGTTTTAATCTAATAATGGTTCATAAACGTTTTTTCTTGAAAATTTTGGTTATTGTCCCAAAATGACACCTAGAAACATTTTATACCTCCTCAAACTCGTTAAATATACTTAATATGTCAAAAACTTGAATGATATCAAAATTTTAAGAATCTATACGTGAGTAAAAACTAGATTATTAATGTCCCTTAAACCCTTAAAAGAAATCTCCCTCAAGATCACCTTATAAGGGTGGTGAAACAATATTTGAGAGTAACACTAGCCACTGAGAACATACATCATCCTCCTACTTCCAAGTCTCATCTTGTTCCTGGGCGTGCAGCCAGAGAACCTGTACCAGAGGAAAAGTATGTCTTCGGAGAGCCTTCAAGCTATGTTCAATGATGTGTATTGGATAATCCTCAATGGAATCATCATCATCCGAATAAACATCATTTGGATCAATTGTATGTGATGGGTTATCCTGATATTATAAAAATTGGGGAACATGAAAGATATCATGCATGGAATGGTTCCTCTCAGGTAGTAGAAACTGATAGGCTATCAACACAACTCTTATTATAAACTCATGTGTTTCTAGGTTACGAGGAGATATCTTCACTAGATCTTGTAACCATTTATTCTATATCCCGAATGATACCGGATGGAAAACATGATCCCTATCTCAAAATCTAGATGTCATTGACGATGAACAACATATGATTTCTGTTTAGACTAAGCAGTATTTATATGCTTCTTGATCACCTAAACCCAATCTGATGTCTCATGAATGAGATGATGACATAGTAAGGATGCCTTCATAAAATTTCCCAGTATTGAGGTGAATGGAATGATCTTCCATATAATGCCTCCAATGTATCTAAATCAATTGAATCTAGAAGAGTTTTATTATATTACATGTTGATGAGAGGGATATGATTCTCACATGAACCATAAAAATCAAGGACACATTCCCAGAGTTTGTCGTCTAGAACATGTATTGTCAATTATAATTTTCCATTGGTATAATGGTGAAATTTTATTCATAGAGTCAACTATTTACCCATAGATTTATGCAAACCCTATGAGAAATTTGAGGTGAAACAAGTGTCCCTATTCAAAATGATGGTACGAGAGAGTACATAAAGTGGTTTTATCTCAAAGACTTATAGTGTTCCCTGATAATATACTGATAATGGATTTGGAATAAGAATGAGGTGGGATACATACAATAGTCTTTCAACATCTACCTATATAGTGTCAGCACCCCTCTTTGGCCTAGGTAATACAAGGTCTACATAAAAATATTCCCATTTCCATTCCTGGATTGGAACATGGTGTAACAAATCTATAGTTCTCTGGTGATCTTCCCTTACTTACTGATAAGAGGAACACATAGTGATGATTCCTCCTATCTAATGATTCCTCCTATCTGATGTTCCATCCCATGAAACCAATATTGGTGTCACATAATCTGACACATTTTGGAAACAATAGGATGAACTGTCCATTAAGAAGCGTGGGACTCTTGCATCAACTCCTCGATCATATATATATAGAAACTTAGACAATACCATGAATAATCATGATGTTTTCTCTGTCTATAAAAAATATAATGGTGGGTTATTTCCTCATATAATCTCCTGCATAACCTAGACCCCATGTTCTAATATTTTTATACCCCTAACATTCTAAAGGACGGAAGATGCAACTGACAAGGATAAGGGGAAAAACAGCTTGTGGCTATCATGAATATCCATACACATCTCATGAAATAGTTTTATTAATTTTCATACAATTTTGGCCTCCATTATGTCCTTTTTCTGAGTTTCCCTACTCAATATTGCCCTTACTAGGATTATTGGAATGCTCGGATACAATGTACTATAGATATTCGACCCATCTCCACTATATGATGTTAAAATCACAATGTTTAAATATATATTTGAGGATGTTGGGGTCTGTATACACCAAAAAACTCTCACCCAAATTATATTGACTTTAGTAATGCATGTCTTGGACATATAATGCTAGATCAAGGTTGTGCATCAGGTAATTTCTCTCTTGAGACCTCAACTATCAAGATCTAAAAACAATGAATATATACACCTTCATCACTATTTCTCATATTATGATTCCTAATGTATTGTAAAAGATTATATAACATATTCCATGATCTGGAAGTAGAATAATAGGTGTCATTACAATCTTCCATTTTAGCTTCTGAATTGGTTTGTTACATGCTTCTGACCACTTGAATGTAAAAATATTCATTATAAGTACAGTAAGAGGTGAATAAAGGCATAAAAAGTGATGTATGATGTGCATGTGGTATTTATCCAACCCCAAGAAACTCTTTATATCAAACACATTTGGGTGTTTCTCCTAGGAAAATAGTGTAATAACCTTATATGGGTTAGTATATATTCTTTGTTCTGATATGATATGACCAAATATGTGATCTTACCTGATCAGAAAGTGATACATAACATGCATTTCATAAATCTGATTCTCTCTTAGTGTACTCAGAATGATATCTATGTGTTTTCCTAGTAATAATAAGTATACGAATACACCAAAATGTCAACCACAAGGACCACGACAAAATGACCTAAATAGGGATGGAAAAACATATTCATTATAGTAATTAAAATTGGAGGCACATTCATAAGTCTGAGTTTGATAACAAGGAAATCCTACATACTATACATTTTATGGAAGGTTATTAAGGGTCTGTTTGATGGACTTACTAACACTTGGTGATATCAAAACATCTGGTAATTCTCAGAGAAAACCCTATATTTTTAAATCTGGTTGATGTTATCATCTATTCAAGGAAGAAGATACTAGTTCTTTACATTAATATATTTCTACAATTTATAATCCCGACATAGATGTAACGTTCCATCCACCTTCTTAGTGAAAAGCATGAGTGAACCCCAAGAGGATGTAATGGGTTGTATAAAACAATTGACATCAATATCCTCTAACTATCAGCCGATCTCTTAAATCATTTTACGTGTCATCTTATACAGAGCAAAGTACCTTGCATATGCTCACAGAATAGCTTCATCATTAACTCTGGCTCCCTCTGTGGAGGTAATCTAGAATATTCATTTGAAAAGGTCCCTAAAATGTATAATACTAGAGGAAATTAATAATGTAAAAATCTTTGATCATCCCAGAATATATTTTCAATATAATAGGTCACTTCACCTATCCCATGATGCTCTAGTCTAGCTGTGGTAGTTGGGACATCCCACCCGCTGTTATATGGAATAATACTAGCAACTATTAATGTAAATGGTAACCTTTGATGATACAAATCAAAAAAGGTGTGATACATTTCCATACAATCCATCCAAATAATGATATTGAATCCCATAATATTGAGATCATAGAGGTACCATAAGAAAGGGTAACTACCTACCTCAAGGGGATAGTCCCTACACTAGTGTATTCCCTCTAATCATAACTCTAATATTGTATATAGGGTCATAACACCACAGTAAGACTATAATTATATCCCAAGGATTTACATAATATTAATAGATATAAATGAGTGTGAATCCCATATATCAAATTAATCACAAACTATGTTTGAGGAAACTATAATGGTAATGTATACTGTAGATGGTCCCCCAATCTGATCTGTAGGTATTAGCTACAATTCGAGCATCTAGCCTGATCGGTGTCATTAAGAAATAACTAGTTTACCATAATCAAAACTGATTTTCAATAATTTCTAGTGATCAAGGTTCAGGCTACCCTGACCATAAACTCTGCCTAGACCAGTACTACCAATTCTAATAAAATTCACACTTGACAAGGTGTAAAAGAACTCTCACTGGATGGTGGATCTAGTGCAGATCCTCTTCCACACAATGTTTCTATAAAAATTCTATAAAAGCATTCAATATTCCTCATACAAAAGAAAACCTAGAACTCCAATGGTTCTATATCACAATGAGTTTTAAGATTCCCATGTCTTCTACACATATGATACATCATGGAGTTATCAAAATTGGTACACAGGTTGTCACTATCCTATTGAGAAACTTAGAGGGAACATTTTCTACCATTGGGAGAAATAATACCCTTTCATGGAATTCATCATCTATTCCCAGTGATATTTCCATCACTCAGTAATCTCTTAATTATTAAATCATGTTTGAATATTTGAGATAAATTAGGTTTGTGAATGACATTCAACTTCATATGGATGGTACAGAAAATCTTGCCCTAAAATTGTCAAATACGATAAATAGCATCACTATATAGAAGAATTGAAAGTAATGTAACAATTTACAACAAAATTAATATTCCGTAACTAATATAAGACCCAAATCAAGATACATGACCTGTCTAGATCTATTAGCTATCGAATATTGAGGAATCAATTGATCATACAATGTAGTATGAAAATCAACCAATAAAATTCTATGATGATGAGAATCTTGGGTAATCACTTTCCACTAATGATTATCCAAATTCCAAAGAATATATGTGGAAATCATGATCCTCATATCAAGAAGAATATCTACATCATCATGGAAAAGAGGGTTGCCTCCTTCCAAGAATCAAAATCCTGTGGACTACCATCCCCTGAAAAGGTGGCAGGATGCTGTCTCTATACATCACAAGTTAGATATTCCATTTCATGTGCATCTATTAGAGCCCCAAACATAGGCATCATCAGATGTATAGAACTATAATAAACATGGGCATAAGTGACCTGATCCGGTATTGTAGGTGATGCCTCATGTGTTACTCTATGTATAAGACACATTGAAATATTTGAAGCATTGGTCTATAAATTATATGGACATGCCTCATAAATAACATAGAAGCATAAAAATATCATCACTATAGGAAACTGAAAGTATGAAAACTCACTACCCAAGACATATGACCCCAACTACTGACATAGATTGAAAAGTATCAAAAAATTCTCTTATATTTTTTAGGTGATCAAATAGATAAAGTGTCAATCATAACATTACATATTATTCACTAGACACCATTTCATTTCATTTGACAATTAATAACCTAGATCACCCTTTTACCATTCAAAAACAAGACAAGGAATGATAAAAACATTCAACAATTGAACTTTTAGGTTTTTTTGCATATTACTTTTTATCAAGGTTCCATTAAAATGACCAATCATTCTCAGAAAATAGGGATCATACTCCTTATCATAGAATATGACATGCATTTGAATTTATAATAAAATGATCAATTCTGTAAATTACTCATTCCAACCCAAGAGGGCCCAAAAAACCTCATTAATTTAAATAGGCAATCAATAAATCATATCCCCAATAGTTACAAAAGGATACTATAACTACCAAAACATCACTAAACAATAACCATCATGTCATGAAATGAACATTAGTGAAATGAAACTATATGACATGGAAATATGCATGAAATAAAATTTCTAGGAGCCTATATGATACACATTGCAATGAACCATTGAATCATATCATTCGACCAGGGATAAAATATAATCTTATTTTAAAGAATGATAACAAAATCCCAGAGCATGTGTGTGACCCAAAATTGAATGGATATCAACTATAATAGGAAAAATAATATCTAAAACTATTGTATATACTACTCAACTTTTACATCAATCCTGGGTTCACGATGCCAAAGAATGACATATGACCAATTCCCAAGACTTCCTAATCATCATAATATTTTATAAAAATATTAAATCAAGAAAATAACCACATTGGTACAACTTTATGATATCCTGGTCACTGATTCCACTTTATATGTGCCTCGAGCCCAAAAGGACACATGGAATCCCGCACATCTCCACAAATTCTAGAGTCTACCGACTAACAACAAGGGCTTAGGGTGTGTCCATGAGGAGACTTTTCCATTATAATCCAAGTGTAGCACAACAGATAAATATAAAAACAGGTAAATAGACCAATGTAACTAAATAAAAAGAAAATCATAAATAGAAATGGTAATAATATATTAAATAACATGAATAACATACATAAACTGATGTTGATATGTCTTGTATTCAGTAAGCTAAAAAATGTGGATTGAAGGTAACAACCATACACAGAAACCACAATATAGAAAATGTACATAAATAAACTACCCCATGAATCTTGATATCTAGTTTAGTAATCTTAAACAAGATCTATACTAACACAAAAATAAATCATATGTTTGAAGCCATATTATTCCCTTATTAAACACCTAAAATCATGTGTTCTTTATGGGTACTAATGGCTCCTAGATAGGGTGTCAGATAAATCACAGTGGGCCACTACCAATGATTTCTCTAACATCTGGACTATGTAATGGAAATGAAATTTTGTGAAATCATGCATATTTAATTTAAAAAAGTACAATGCAACTAAAAACCGAATTACTTGGTTTATCCCTCATCTTTTGTCTCAAGATGTAACCAGATAAATATTATATTGTTACCAGTTTATAAATAAGTCACATGTTAAAAATAGATATGGTTCCAGTATGTAATAAGGAAACCTGAAATATTATTTAATAATAATGTTCCACGACAGAAAAAACTATGAGAAGAAAATCCTCAAAGGTTTCCACCTAATTAATGATTATATCATGGTTAAGGTTAATAGAGTAATAAAAAGAGCATAGTCCCTGGAATTCCATAATGAAATGGAAACTGAGTTGAGGAGTTCAAATAAGGTAAAATGGGACTATATAATAACTAGGAACGATTCCCTTTAAACATGGGACCTTATATTCAATTCTAAATACTAGGACTATATCCAATGAATTCTAATGTAATATTTAAGAGATTCTATGATGTAATACTAGTCATCCAACATTTGACCTGTGTTACATTCCTTGTGAGACTCATGTAAAGAATCCCAAATATTTTAATCTGAATGGGGTTCCCATGTTATCAAGAAATTCTGTAGGGAATCAAAGTAAATAATGATTTATTCCACTCTTATTTGATAATGAATTGATATAATATTTAATTTGGTTCAATTATTTCAATTTATTAGTGTGATAAGGAAATGTACTGTTAAAACCTTTACTAATGTCATAATTAATTGATAAATCTATTTGGTTAAATCCATGACTTTCATTATTTTCACAAGAAGAAGATTCATGCAACCCAATAATTTAATCCATTAATGGAAATTTAAATAATTGAGTTCCACTCTGCATACATCAATTAAAAAGGAATGGGGTGCTACAGACATGAAACCTATAATTGAATAACATTTAATTAGACGATGTTATATACATAGTATAACTTCAAATTACCATTTCAAATTTAATTATCAAACTTATATTCTTACCTTAGGTGGGTAAACGGGTGAGAATTCATGGTACATAACATTTTGAAATGAAAAATTTAAATAAATCTATATAAAATAGAAAATCTTACCATTAGAAAGAGAAATATGTGAAACACCTGAATGGAAGTAGAATGTTTCAAAAAAAAGGAAATAAAACCTACATGGGATGGACGAAGTTGTGGTTGTAATAACTAAAAAACTATTCACATATTTTTGAAGAGAATAAAAATAAATTTATAATGATTATAAACATGTTATATAAATTCAACAAATAGAACCCAATGAAATCGATTGGCCCCAAAAGGCAATTCTAAAATAAACGAACATGAGGGATGAGTTATATTTCACTCACCACAATCTTATATGAATCTACTCATCCATTATTAGCCTCCAATTCGTCTTGGAATGGAGTAGATATGAGAAAAATATAAAAATTGTTACATCACAATAACAAGGTAAAGGGAAAAAGATATGAAGAATGACTAAAAAGGACCCGAGTATAGTACATTATTGATCAAACTTGATGAAAAGAATCTTGAATAGATCCTAGATGAAAGATATATTTTGATTCGTAGGTTATGCCTTCAAAATTATCAAATGTGTGATAAATGAAGGTCAATCCTACTAGGGATCAGATTAGGGAAGAAAGAGGTGATTAATTAGATCATTAAGTGATAACATGTTAAATTACCCAACAATTAGCCTATGCATTGTTTATACCACCAGTTTTACAAAACATGCACAATACTAGAATTTTTTCCTAGATAAAATGGTGTACCACAAGGTTAGGTCTCATGGTTATGGAAACCATGCACCAACCGTGTTGTATAGATCTGTCTGAAAAATCATTCCACAGGCATTGTTTAGACTAACCCTGAGTCCTTCCCATATGATTTACTCTAACAATGTGATGAGAATATTTTTTCCCGGAAGTTTTGTATTGGTCCCCAAATGTGCCTCACACACCCCTGAGTGTTTAACTAACACATTAGGTATCCGTATTACATTCAAAATAATGAATTAGACTAAAATTTTAAGGACCCATATCTGATTGGAAAAATAGTTTCTTACTAAATGTATAGATTAAAAAGGAATAACTAACCACTTTTTGTAGATCATAAAATTAAAATGGTGGATTAAGTAGAAAATGTCTTAAAAAATATATAGTACTGGTATCACCTCATCATTATGGGTTTAAGATTTATCTATACAGTGTCATACATTACTAGATAGTCCTACCACTTTGATTACATCATTTATATTAAGTATGGTGATTGTATTACTCCTATTGTTATTTTTTTAATGATATGAAATATCACAACCCTTTACAATATAAGTAATGTGGTGGATATTTTTATATTGGATACAGTTATTTACATATTTTATTATCTAAAAAACACAAAATATAAAAGAAAAGAAGTAATTTTTTAAAAACTAAACCATAGGTGGATCATTGACTTATACAAATTATATTTTATACCTTCCGAGATATATATATGGTATATGAAATTTTGTAACCCCAAATTGAGAATAAGTCATTTAATTTTTAGAAATATAATCCATATATAGTGATGCTAATTTTGGTGCATTGAATGTACAGGAATGGATTTTTTAGATTATCAATTTTTAAGATAGGAAAATACTTGCTCAATGTCTATGGGATGAAACAATGGTATATGAGTTTTTAAACCAAATAAGACTATAACCGTACACAGAAAGGTTTTAATGTGTTTTTAATAAAAAAACTAAAATTACTTCAAGGTACCCAAATATGACATATTATATTACTATAAATAAATAAAATAATTATTTACTGGAGTATACATCTTTGTTTATGAATGTAGATTTATTTTGTCAAGTGGTCACCACTAGTGAGTACAGGAATATCTCTATCATTTATGACAAGATTATAATAGAAATTTTATCTAAATTAGACTTCTTTGGTATTGATTATTAAATAATAAAGTTTAATATAGTAAATATGGAGAAAAAATATATCATGGGATCCAATTTTGGAAGGGATAAATTTTACATATATGATTACCAATGTGAACACCAATATAAGAAATATGTGGAGAAGAGAAACCTATTTACAAGGAAGAGGGAAATGTGAGATCCACTAAATCATATTGATCCATTTTCTACTACATCATTGTCACAAGAAATTATATTTTTAACATGAAATATTGGATTATTGGATAGGTTATTATATAAGATCATCATTTTTCTGTCATAATTGTATTAAAATGGGAAAGATCTACGATATTATATTAGCACACCTAATAAAACTATTTGAAATAAATCCAAAAAAATGAAAATAATATTTTGATAATAAGGGTAAATCTTATCAGAAAACATATACACACAAGAAATAATAATTTCAATGTGATTCTAGGAACAACTCATCAAAAAAATTATTGTAGATAAATTTATAAAAAAATGATTTTTTGGGATGACCATGTAAATATTTGTATGAGGCTATGAAAATATCCGTAAAATATAATTTATATCATTTTATTATGTGAGGTACAATCCCTATAAACTTAACTCTTACAAATGTTTTTTCTAATAATTCACATCCCACTATATTATTTCTTTTCATATTACAACTCTTATCCACTCACAAAGGTAAATTATTCATCAGGTTATGGAAATCCTTATATTTCTTCAAAAATGGGAGGGGAAATTCATTGACTGTGCAACATGATCTATATATATTGATGGGAAAATTCTTATTTTGGAAATATTCTATTAATGAGATGAAAATATTTGAAATAATTTCATAAATGGATTACTTGATAGCATTCAAATCCAACATGTACTATAATTCCTCTTAATTTTTTTACATCCTACTATGGGATGATACATCTATATTTTAGAAAATGTGATCAAAATATTGGTAGAGATAAGCTATTGGTAATAATGGTTGAGACTATCATTTATCAGTTAGAACTAATATGTTTTTAATCAAATTATTTAATCAATAAATGATAATTTCTATCCATAATAAATCGTTATCCTGATGTTTTTTTCTAAAAAATTATTTATGAATCAAACATCTTGGTAAGTGTACTTTTTGATTTATTTATTAATAAAGACCAATAATATTTCAATCAAGTCCCATATGACGGACCTATTAGAATTAATATTACTTAAGTTCCATTTGTATGAGTTAGCAATTCAAGTATTTAATAGTCCAAATACAAAAACATAGGTTATCATAATCCACATTGTAAAAAATATTGATTGTTCTCATATATTATAATCAAATGTTGTTATATTTATAAGGTTTTTATATATAATATGTATTTCCTTCCATGAATATTTTATTTTATTTATTAATTGAGAGAATCCAAATGCATCAATGAAATTATTTAGGATTTCTAAATAAAAATATCAATCCTATGTGGATGATATTTTGATGATAATATTTAGAAGTAATTAATATCATTAAGAATACCATGGTATGCACTTCTTGAAATAAAAGATCCAATATTTTTAATAAAACTGATGAATCATAAATTTTATAAGTACCAGGTGTCAGTTTGGTAGTATTTTTTTTGATATTATAGTATATTAAATGACTAAAAGTAAACATGAAAAACATTTGGAAATTTTATTCAACACTCAATGTGGCCACCAAAATTATGAAAAATAATATAATTATGACATGGATATATAATAAGTAACATTCCACGGTTATGGGAGTAATATAAATAGTAAATCAATAGATACATAAATCATAGAATTAGTTATTTTGTTGATGTTTCATAATAATATCATTAAGACAAATTGATTCTAAGGATTATTAGGTTTTTACGATGAAGATATTTTTAAATTTTCAATTCATTCCATAATAAGGAAAATATTTCCAAATATAGTTTTTCCTTTCCAATATATATATATACGAGTGGAAAAAACATTAAATGGGCATGATGACAAACTCACATCAATACCTAGCATTATCATTATGGATCTAAGGAATGTTTTTTGAGTATATTGTGATATATATGGATCTAATTAAAGATGTGGTCTCATGAAAGGGTATCTTTTCATAGTTTATAGAACCCAATTTTTATATTTTCATGTCATTTAGTATCTGATTCATGGAATATATGTAGTAATGGAAGATAATTCCATGAAAACATGTGGTAATTATATTTTTGAAGAAATATTCATTATTTTTTAATATCAGAAATAAATAAATAATATCATTCTACAATGAGGTTATAACCTGATATAATGTTTATGGATGAAATATATTTACATTTTTTACATCTAAAATTTGAACAGAATGAGTAATATTAAATAAAATCCGTATTATATACATTAAAATTCATATAGAATATTGTCTAAATAAATATTAAATATGTGGAAGATAATGATAGAGATATCATACATATATCATAATTGAACTGATCAATACAATATTGTAGTATTTATCTTTGTGAATTTTATTCCTGATATAGTTTAGAATGTCATGGATGATAAATGTTCTGACCATAAGTATATTTCATTGAGGTCAAACTCTATAATGGAAAAATCATTGATATTTGGATTGATGATTTTTTTGTGATTTAAATATCATTTTGTAGTTCCTTAGTATTATACTGAATAAATGGTTTCTTCTTATCACCATTAAAAATTGTCTATTCATTTAGGAATCAAAAAGATTTATATGAAAATAAGAACCCATTTGGGAGGATTGGTATAAAATGGAGAGTGGCTGAGTATTTATTAAAATACCTATCCTAGTATTATCTAATGAATGAACATTAATTATTACTAGAAATGTTTCGATATTTACGTATACATGTATTGAAGTGGGGACAATTACTTGGGGACATTTTCATTGGTTAACTAATCATTATTTAGAATCATGATTTTATAAGGTTGAAGGTAGAGCAACTCAGAAAGTCATCCCACAATGATATAATTTCAAAAATATGAGATGGTATTGTATATAAAAATTTATTAGATTCATGAAGTAGTAAAATGAAATTGTGTATGAGTTTTGATCTTATCTGAATCATTTATGAGGTTTACATCCAAGAGTTGGACATCATTGTAGTAAAAAATGGAAATAAATTAACTATGAAAAAAATATATCATTCCCAAATTGATAATATGTTATTAAAATAGTCACAAACATTCTACAAATTTCATAGTGATTTTGTTATAGATTTTTGGGCTCCTCGGTGGAATTTTTCCTTTTAGTATCGTTCTTATACTCAACATATTAGGAAAAGATTCCATTGGATCAATTTAAATGATCATTGTATAAATATAATTTTCTATTTCATATTTGTTGTGTAGAGATAAGAGTAACATATGAAATTGGACATATCCTTATTCATTTTAATATAGAGAAAATTATTATGAATAGAAAAATAATTCTAATGGAATTGATTTGATAGAAATCGTTTTATAATCATAATAATATTCTATTATTTTTTTATAAGGACTATATTTTCATGAATGTCTCTCTTAGTATTAGATAACATCAATTGGGTATATAAGGTAGTATGTATCCTCTATATATTAGTCATTTTGATATAAATTAAATAATTGGTGATCAGGGATATCATTTTTACTTATAACCATTGTTCTATAAATATAGTGATTTTTTTCCTATGTCCCAACAAAAGATGTTCTCTCCTACCCATAACCATGTGATTATATTGTGTCATTTCAACCATGATATGGATTATAAAATTATCCATGCAAATATATGTATTATAGAATGGTGAGAGATTATAATTAATTGTAAATGTGTTCATTTTTTAGGGTATTATGTTTATTTGATCATATTTAGGAAGATAAAATGGTATGCTAATCCTTTTTGTTAGAGAAATGAAAAAAACACTTTCAAAGGACCATAAATATCCATATTTATGAGCATAGAATCACTAATGATAGGGAAAATGTAACACAAAAATTATGATCTATATGAGACTTTTTAGTTATGTTATATATATATATTATTAATCATAATATGTTGAATTATTCTGTGAAGTTAATAATTAATTTCTTAGGCACATTATTTGTCCATAGATAAGAAAATCCTCAGAAACTCCCATGGTAACCATTCATCATACTAAGAAGGTATAGGATAATGTATATAGATATTTCTTTTCTTGGGCAACCATTCATATTCCTATGGAAACCATTTGTCATGTGATAAATCCATTTTTCTATTTGGAACAAATTTCTTCAAAAGCAATGATCTGGAAGTTTTAGAATAGTGTGACCAACACATTTGTCACATTAGTTGTTAAATAATGTATCATGACAATGTGATGAAAAATTTAAAATATCATAATTGTATTATACATGAGAATTACCGCATAAACACCCATTATCCCTCTTGTATTGTAGTCCCATGATCCAAATGGAAATATCTTGTATATTTTAATGAATCACTTCTATTTGGATGCTCACTTAAATGTACCAAAATATATTAGATCTAGAAATCGAAGGCATGACCTTGTACCTTCATTATAAATTATGATCATCTCATATTATAGTTGAATAAACATTTAAAAATTTATATCTTGAATATATCTATTTTTTGGAACATTTTTTCATGATATTTCATTTTGACCAGTTTAAGGAAACTGTTGTGGAATAAAAATATATAAAGATCATTGAGTTTTGGTTCTTAATTAGAATCCAGTTTTAGTTTAGCGGATTATATACTTATATATATCAGAAGATATTCTAAAACGAAATTTCATTTGAAATATAATTATATTACTTATGTTTTTTGAAAACCCTTTGATGAAGGATAGTTGGATTCCCACACGGGAATATATTTTTAAAACTATTATTTTATAAATATTCACATAAAATGTTAACTTAAATTAATAAAATGAAAATTCTAAAAATAAAATATATTTTGAGATAAATTTCTTCATAAAAATATTTTTGTGAAAAAAATATATCATTATGAGGAAACTTGTGGGATTCAATCATAGTTGTTTGTGCCAATTAGAGAATTTGTTTTCATAAAAATGTGATTACATGGTACATAAGTAGAATTATCACTCATGAATATTGGGATTATAATCTTAGATTAATTAATATTTTAGTGAGTATGTGATATGGGTTTAATAATATTAATTAATTGATAAGCTACTTATAAATAAACATATTTTTAAAGTAGTTTTAGAAATCATGATTAATTATTATTTAATAAATAACATTTAAATATGGTTTTCTCCTTCATTCATGTGATATTTTTATTATTGTAGTCTCTATAATTCCATTTTTTATATAAATTATACCATCATATCATAGGCATAGTGGTGTGTCTATAAGGCCTTTGGAATACATCCTACTGGGTGACATAAAAAACCTCTATTTATGTACTTTTGTTTCTATTCAGATAAAATTTGACATATCACATGTATTATGAATATTTATTACCTCTCTAGTGGACCACATTAATGATATGGTCATTAGTTAAAAGAGTGTGGTGGTGATCTACTATTGGAGTCTATTAGAGTGTAACATTGGTAGACATATAATGACATTCATTGGATTTTTAAAAGACTTCATTTTTTCATATTTTTTATTTATACAATGATATATCATTTCTCTATATATTTAGTGGTCGTGTTTACTCTCATCTATGATTTAGTATAATGTTTTGTTTTTTATATTTCCTTTTCATGGTTTTGTATGATAATTTTAAAATCATATAGTAATTATCATGTAATATCATGAAATTTATTTCCTTCCTATAGTGTTCTAGGGACATCGAATATATTTAGTAACATATATTCCTCTTACAAATTAAATTGGTTATGGGTGGGAAGTTATGTAGTTTATTATGGGAAACATATATGATTGTATTATAGATTTATTCAAAATTTAGTTTTTTTAGAAAATATTGTCCTATTTAAAATTTTATATGATTAATATATATTATATATATATATGGTATTTAAATTCATGAATTATTTTTTTGGGAGATAATGGATAAGTTAATTTTGGAGGAATATGCCATAAAATCATTCTAATCACTATTTTTCAAAAAAAAATATTTTTAATATTTTATAATTTATTTAGTTGTGGAATGACATAATTTTAATTTTTTTTTCTAATTTATGGATTTTTTTTATATTAATTATTTATTTAATTATATGAGGGTAGATTCATATTCTATATTTCCATAAATTGAGCAAATTTGTTTTTGGATTTAGTTAATGGGTAAAAATGAGATGAATAACATTTCACTCAATTTTAGATATGGTGATCTAATAAATTTTAATTTTATTTATTCAAGGATGAAAAATACATCATTGTAACATATCAATTAGAATATAACAAATTTAAGGGGATAAAATACCTCAAAAAAGAAAGGAGGAAATTGTGTTCATGTGTTCGAAATAAATATAGTATGTATATTTTCTAATATTCTCTATTTTTGGTGAAAAATAATTCCTCACCCAAAGAAATTTTACCATAAATATATTTTTCCTTATCTGAATAATATCACAGAATTATAAGGTTTTTAATTTTTGAACATAATGAAAATTATGTGCCTTGTATTAGTTCATACAAGGTTTTGTAACTATTTAATTCAAAAATACTATATTTCCATATTATGACATAGAAATTATTTATCATGATAATGTATAAAAATAATTACATTAAATTTCTATGATACACATTTTTTAAGATAAAAAAATAATGAGGATTCAATTTATTTATAGAGATGATGGTAATGTAACACAATGAGATGTTTGTATGTATTATTTAATTAAAAAATATTTTTGAATAATAAGCGATATGAAAAAGAGAAAAAAAAAATATTTTATGACATTATTAAAATACAAGTTGAATATTGATACATTATTAGTTTACAATTTTCATACATTGAAATTGATATATATTCCCAAAAGATAAGAAATAATGATAAAACCCCTAAATTATAGAACGGTCAATTGTCATCAAAATTAATTTTTTATATATTTATATTTTTTACATATTTAATTATTGTAATTAAAATTTCATTGAGTAAATTTTTATTATATTTTAGTTAATTTTTTCAAAACAACTATTGGGTTCATTTTATGAATTTTTTTGAAAATGAACATTTTTTATGTAGTAAAAATACATTTATTAATTATTAGGGTATCATTAATAACATAATTGATATACTATTGAATTAAAAATATATAAACCAAATAATTATAAAAATATCAATTTATAGATTAAATTAAAACATTTAAATGTATTATATTGAATTTGGAAACCCAATGTTGACATTTGTAAACATAATTTATATTTTACATTAATAATAATTTTTTTTGTACATTGCCTTTAGTATTGTGGATGGAAAGTTCCATTATGTTTTGGTAAGATTATCATTTAAAATAAATTTTTATATATTTATATTAAAATACATATTTTTTATGCATCATTACTCAAGAGTTTTGTACCAAAAAAATTATACATACTATTTTATATATTAAAAACATATTTTTCTTATAATATGATTTTTCATTGTTTTTTGATCATATATTAAAATAAATTTATAACATAGATAGAAAGATAATATTTTAAAATTTATACAATATTTTTAATAATCAAATTCTTATTATGTGTCAGGACCCGTCCTCGGGGCCCGTGCCATGACAACCCCAAGCCCGCCTTCCATAGGACAGGGGCTGGCGACTAGCACCAAAGGCGTAAATCCCAATAAACTGGGAAGGCATTGACTTTATAAAGGTAAATAAAACACCACAGGGTACAAGAAGAATTAAAACACTAAGTACAAAAGGAAGTACTGAAAATAAGTGGGCCAGAATACAAACCCATCTGAAAAGTGCAACTACAACTAAAAGGGAGTACACCAGAAAAGACTAATAGTTGGAAGAAAAGTAGCAGCTCATGGGTCATCCATCTCGGATCCTATCTGAAGGGTAGGTATAGATAGCACAACTCCTAGACCATCCACCACAGATCCTCCCTAAAGGGTAGGTACAAATAGCCACCCCAACCCTCTCGCCCTTCAACCTCCTCCGAGTATCGTCTCATCGTGAAGTCCACCACCGGGTACTATACAGTCCTCGAATACTCGGCCTCTGTCAGCGCCACCGTCGTCTGCAACCAACACAACAATGTGCGGGCATAGCCTGTACAGGGGTGAGTATAATGATACTCAGTAGGGACCCCGAGTCCCTCGAGGTCTCACTAAATCTAATAAGGATAACCACAAAGAAGGATCTCAACAGATAACCCTTACTTAGGTATAAGCCCATAATTATACCTAAGTCATCAGGTAACCCATCTCAATCATGAGGAAACACAAATGTTATGAAACCAACGGATAACCATTACTTAGGTATATGCCCATACATATACCTAAGTTATCAAGTGACCCATCTCAATCATGAGGTAAACACAAAGGTGATTGACTCAGCTCAAACCATGATTTTATTCACGATAACAAAACCACGGCTGCTGGAGAACTCCTCCACTGTCGAGTACAGTGGGCATGCCACTACAACCAAGCGCGTCCCACTAACCTTGGACTGCTGATGTACTCCACCTATCGAGTACTGTGGGACTGTCGCTGCAACCAAGCGCATCCCACCGTGGGTCTGCCGCTACAACCGAGCGCACTCAGTCATAGCCTACAGAGGTACTCTTTCTGTCGAGTAATGTGTGTCTGCCGCTACAACAAATCACACCCCACTGGGCTATCCGAATCACTCAGAGTCGATCGATCAGCAGTCGTCAAGTCTCAGTCAGCTACTACGTCTCTGCACTCTGCTAAATCGTCTCCGGGTGGATCCGCTCCACGAGCTACTGGTCGATACCCCTAGTATCTCAAGTCCCACTAAGAAGTATCTCAAAGGACCTCCTCGTCATAGGGGTCTCAAATCAACAGACGAAGCCTCAATCGAACGCCCGGTCTGCGAGTTATTAGCCTTTTGGTCCCAGGGTCCCGGTTGGATTTCGTGTACAATCCAACCCGGTCATTATCAAACTGCATCCAAAAATCCGGCGAAGCATGCCAAAATTTTCTCCTCATCAAGAGGAATCCAACAAAGTTGACGGCATGTCAATCGGACATCCGGAGCTCGAGATATAAGCGTTTCAGCTCTGAGGTCCCGATTGGTTTCGTGATTGAACCAACCCGGCCGTACCCAAAACTCTCTAAAACCCTCAGTGTAATATACCAAAACGACCGTCTTCATCCAAGGATCACATTTCACCTGATGGTGCATCAATAGGAGGTCCGTACTCCAAGATATGGGCAAAATACCGCAAGAGGTTTGCAAATATGGGGTTCGGGCCCGGTCCGACCCGGCAAGATACCCCCTGGGTCGGACCGAACCGGGTCGACCCAACCCGGGTCCGGGTCCTACCCGCATGGGCGTGGCTCAGCCCGGCGTGGCCAGGTGGCTCGGCCGTAACGACCGAGCGGAAGGGGTGCGGGGGGAGGGGGGGCACTGCCCCCTGCCTGTTCATGTAACCGCGACCCCCATGTGGGGGACCGCTTCTGTCGGCCAACCGGGGGTTACGACCACCAGCTTTATCGTTGATCGGCTGACCCAACTGACCGGCCATGCTGCTGCCGAGGGACCCAGTGGTCCTGCCCTTCTACTCCGGCGCCGGCGACCGGTAGCCAGCCGCCGCTCCCTACTCTGCCGTGGACAAAGGCCACGGACTTGGTCCGTCCGGTGGGGCACGACAGTGTCGCACCCCTCCGCAGTGGCCCCGCTCCGGCCGCAGTCTCTTCCAGGTTCTCTGGCACGGTGCAACGACGCCACTGTTTTTTCGACTTCAACAGTATGGCATGACGGCGCCACGCTTCTTCTCCCATTCCGATAGTTTCAGCGAGGTGCAACGGCACCACGCCGCCTTACACACGCCGCAACAAAACAAAAATCAAGGGGGGAGGAGGGTCGGCCGTGTTCGTGCGGTCCGACCTCCTCTCGTAATTGCGATATCAGGAGGCTCAAATAAGACGATAATCAACGATGAACGTAAACTGGAAAAAATAGAAATAAATCCCTCTACCTCGAGCGTTTGTTGAACAAAGGCTCATCACGGAACTGAACGTCGCGGAAGAAGGCATCGTGGAAGAAGGTTCCTCACACATTGACAGAGATCTTCCGAGGATGAATGGTGTCTCCCTTCAATTGATGCGGGAAGAAGGAACGAAGAAATGCATGTCGGGTCATCGATCTCCGAGGAAGGCGTCTCTCACCATCGTCCGTCGTCGGAGGTCGGCGTTCTTCGCATTCTTCGTCGAGGAAGAATAACTTCAAGACTTTGAGCAAATTCTCCCAAGCCCTCTCGCACAACAAACCCCATAAATAAAATAAGACATGTATTATTTTATTAAAACATAACCAAAATTTTTGAATTTCAAAATTTTAATCAATCAATTAACTGAATTAATTGAGAAGTTTAAACCTCCCAAATTATTGAGGCGTTTAAACATTAAGTTAAACGTAAGAGTTGACTCTCAATTAAAGGGGGGTGTGGGTGCGTTACCTAATTATAGGTTGGGGGTTTTGGGGAAGTGGAAAAGGTGGGGCTTGTGTGGGACCCACCCCAATAATATCCTACCTAATGGAGTAGGATATAGTTGGTTCCACTTCAACCACTTAGCTTAGGTTAAACAACTTTAAATGAAATAAAAATTGGTCGGACAATTTTTTTTATTCCTTTACATATCCCAAAAATTTAAAAATCACACCTGAGCAAACACAACTCCAAAAAAGGTATTTCTAAGCAGTTACCGTTGCTGTGATTCAATTGGTGTCCTCAGATTTCGATTCCGAACACCGGTTCAAAAGTCAGGAAAACCCGCTCGTTCGTTCACTGAACGTACCCCGGCTAAACTTCAGAAAATGATTCCGGGCACACCAGGCCTCAGAATCAGGTTCGGTCAGAAACTGCATTCTTGTAAAATCCCAAAGAAAATTAAGAAAAAATTTCTTTGAAATTTCTGGGTCTTTACATTACTCCCACCTCAGGGCTTTACATCCCTGAAAAGCTTTAACACAAACTAGGGATACAAAAGCGATACTGAGCACGCATCTGAGCCTTCCGCTCCCATGTGCTCACCTGGAGGTTCCCGTACTGCCAGGGAAAGCGCACCCAAGGAATCAACTGTCCTTGAAATATCCACTCCTATCGATCCTCATTCTCCACTAGAACATATGTGAAAGTCTCCACGTCTCCATAGTCCAACCCCCTGAGGTCGATGATGTGTGAAAGATCATGCACGTTCCTCCTCAGCAGAGGTACGTGGATGACATCATGCACCTGGTGCAATTGGGGTAGAAATGTCAAGCGGTAAACTATCTCACCTACCCAATTGTGGACCTAGAATGGTCTGTTGAACCTCAAAAATAACATGTCGCATCAGCCACATCTCCATAAACCTCGTCGTGGTGAGATCCGTATAAGGTCATGATCGTCATCCTCAAACTCTAGAGGTCTCCAATTCCTGTTTAGAACTGAAACTTAATACTCCTACTTCCACAAGTGTAGGGTTGACTGACTCAAGAATGATCGGCCAATCCCTCATATGCATGATTTTATCTTGTGCTGCCTGGGGTTTCCTTTTCACCGACCAAGGAAAACTCATCCCGAAGTCGTAGTTAAACCACAACCTTTTTGCCTAATACTGTCAACTTGTGTATGAAATGTGATTCCCCAGTCCATACTCAAACCAACATCATATGGCCTCAACGCTGCCACCAAGAGATTCCAACCGAAACTCTCGCCTCGAGGGTTAGACCACACTGTCGATGTATGTGTGATTATCGAGTCTCCTTCCAAGGTATCTCCAGACGTAAGGGTCAAGTCTACGACTTACCGGAAACTATAGGTCTGGGAAAAGATTTTTGAAAGGATGGAATGATTCATATCGATGTCTGTTACTACGACAGCTAGTAGTGGACACAGACTGTCCCTTTTATCATTTTTAGAGCCATTGGGCCACACTCCTTGACCGCATGTAGCCGCACTCTTCCTCCACCCTCCAGCTCCCTGATCCTGGCGGGGACAACTAAGGTGGGTGGTTGTAGCATGTTAAAAATGATCACCACCTAATGTTGCTCTCCTAGCTCTGCCTCCACGTGTGCTGCATCGAAGACTCATCTCTCCTTAAATATTCCCCTTCTTGAAACAATTAACACACCTGAGTCTCTAAGACTGGCACCATCTTCCTATTTCTTACTGCACTGTGCAGTATTCATCCGCTCCTGGATGATCTGCACCTTCATTGCCTACGATCTGTAAGAGCTGCTAAGATTTCACCTTTTCCGAAAAGAGAAACTCGGTCTCATCCCCTGGATGAACCATGCCCATTTCCTAATATAGTCAATCCTGACATGAATGATGCATTCATGCCATGGATGGCATCGTAAGGCCTCGACGTAACTACAAAGAGATCCAACTGTCACTCTCACATCCAAGGGTCGAGTCACACTGTCGGCATCGGTGTGAGGTAACTGGGTCTCCTCCAGTAGAAATCTCGAAAGTGAGGGTCAAGTAAACAGTTTTTAACATGAACCTCTCAGTATCAGCCAAACAAAAGGACATGAAAGAAAACAACACAAATATATGTGTCCTTTTATTACTGAAGCTCATAGTACAAAGACACAAATATAACAGCAACATGGAACTAGAAGTACAAGGGACGTATCCATTAGTTCCGCTCTTGTCCACCTGCTTTCGGAGCTCTACCGCCTTGTCCACTTCGCGGATGTTACTCAAGCACCCACCACTGCTTCTGTCATGGTGGTTCCTCCAAAGCCTACGAATCAACTGTTCCGGGGGTCTGATAGTCACGTGCCAGGTGACCCTTCCTTCCGCATTCATAATACTTCTTGCTCCTCGTACGGCTGGCTCTGGTCCTCTTGGACCTATGCATCATCATTCTACAGCACACAGATGACTCGGCTACTGATCAAAAATCCTGCGGCAAAGGCATCAGCTCTTGTACACGCTTGGGGTGTAGAGCTACTGGCTCAAACCCCACACTGAATAAGGTCTTGAAGTCTCCCCAGGTGAAGGTCATCCCGTCGCAAAACAGGAACAAGTGGCTCTACCACCTGCCTGATACTGCCTGAAGGAGGCTGGCAGAAAAGATCACCAATAATTTTGCTGGCGTCTCTACTTGCCTAAAGACTCTCACCACAGCCTCCTGCCAATCCTCAGCCGCCTGTGGGTCCATCTCTCCCTTGAACCTGGGTGGCCTCTGGCATTGGAACTTGTGCAGTGTGCTCAAGCGACGTGCACTCTCTACTGCTGGGGCTGGTGGCATCGGTGGCCCAACGGGTGGTAGTACTGCTTGTGCCTCCATTGGTGCCTCAACTAGGATAAGGCCCTATACAGAGGCCACGTTGCTCGGTGGGCTGTCACTACGTACAACACTCGGGGCTCTAGCTAGTTGTCCACGGGGAGGCATCCTGAAAGAAAAAAACATTACACGGTCAAACAATTTATACCTGGTGAGCTGACCTGGTTTGAGATGAATTTTAAAACTTTTGGAAACACACACGCAACCAGTGTTTTTGTGCACAATATCGGAAATCAATTGTCAGGGTACAGGTGTATGGATACGTCGGCCGCCCGCACCAACACTGGACTCCCTGAACTAAAAACCACACTCGGTACCCTTAACACTATTGCTTCACACAAAAGAAAAATAATGGAGTTATAAGTTCTGCGGTAGAACTGACTCCTCTGATACCAATTTGTCATGACCTGTCCTTGTGTCCCATGATGTGAATACCCCAAGCCCACCTTCCAAAGGCCAGGGGCTGGTGACTAGCACCAAAGGCGTAAATCCTGATAAACTGGGAAGGAATTACCTTTATAAAGGTAAAAAAACACCACAGAGGACAAGCAGAAGTAAAACACTAAGTACAAAAGGAATTACTGAAAAGAAGTGGGCCAGAATACAAACACATCTGAAAAGTGTAGCTACAACTAAAAGGGAGTACAACCGAAAAGGCTAACAGCTGGAAGAAAAGTAGCAGCTCCTGGGTCGTCCACCTCAAATCCTACCTGAAGGGTAGGTACAGATAGTGTAGCTCCTGGGTCATCCACCACAGATCCTGCCTGAAGGGTAGGTACAGATAGCCTCCCCAATGCTCTCGCCCATTAACCTGTTCCGAGTATCGTCTCATCGTGAAGTCCACCACCGGGTACCGTCCAGTCCTCGAACACTCGGCCTCCATTAGTGCTTTCGTTGTCTGCAACCAACACAACGAGGTGCGGGCATAGCCCGTGATGGGGTGAGTATAACGATAATCAGTAGGGACCCTGAGACCCTCTAGGTGTCACTAAATCCAAAAAGGATAACCACAAAGAGGGATCTCAAAAGATAACCCTTACTTAGGTATAAGCCCATACTTATACCTAAGTTATCAAGTAACCAATATCAATCATGAAGAAACACAAATGTTATGAAATCAACGGATAACCACTACTTAGGTATATTCCCAGACATATACCTAAGTTATCAAGTGACCCATCTCAATCATGTGGTAATCTCAACGGTCATTGACTTAGCTCAAACCAGGATTTTATTCACGATAACGAAACCGCGGCTGGTGGAGAACTCCTCCTCTATCGAGTATAGTGGGTCTGCCACTACAACCAAGTGTGTCCCACTAACCTTGGACTACTGAATTACTCCACCTGTCGAGTAATGTGGGCCTGCCACTGTAACCAAGTGCATCCCACCAAGGGTCTGCCAATACCACCAAGCGCACCCCCTAATAGCCTACAGAGGTACTCCTTCTATCGAGTACCACGGGTCTTCCGCTACAACCAAGCGCACCTACACCATGGGTCTGCCGCTACAGCCAAGCGCACCCCACTGGGCTATCTAAATCACTCCGAGTCGATCGATCAGCAGTCATCTAGTCTCAGTCAGCTACTAGGTCTCTGCACTCTGCTAGCTCGTCTCCAGGAGGGTCTGCTCCACAAGCTACTGGTCAATACTCCAAGTATCACAAGTCCCACGAAGAAGTATCTCAAAGGACTGCCTTTCCATAGGGGTCTCAAAGCAATAGACGGCACGTCAATCGGACGCGAGTTATTAGCCTTTTCGTCTTGCGGGCCCGATTGGATTTCGAGTACAATCCAACCCAGCCATTATCCAACTACATCCAAAAATCAGGAGAATAATGCCAAAAGTTTCGTCTCATCAATAATAATCCAACAAGGTCGACGACACGTCAATCAGACGTCCAGAGCTTGAGATATAAGCGTTTGCGCTCCGAGGGCCCGATTGGTTTCGTGATTGACCCAACCAGACTGTACCCAAATTTCTCCAAAACCCTGAGTGTAATATACCGAAATGACCACCTCGATCCAAGGATCGCATCACACTTGACGGTGCATCGATCGGAGGTCCGTATCCCAAGATATGGGCAAAAGACCGTATGCGGTCCGCAAATAGGGTGTTCGGGTAGGGTCCGACCCGGTCCGATACCCCCTGGGTCTGCCGGAACCAGGTCGACCCGACCCGAGTCTGGATCCAGCCTGCATGGGAGCAGCCCGACCCGGATGGCGCGGCCTGGCCCGACTTGCACGGCCTGGCCCGGCCTGGGCGCGGCCCGGCCCGACCTGGGCGCGCTCGGCCTGGCCAACGTGGCCCGGCGGCTCGACCGTAACGGCCGAGCGGAAGGGGGGCAGGGGGGGGGCATTGCCTCCCGACTGTTCTTGTAACCGCGAACCCATGTGGGGGGCCCTTCTGTCGGCCAACCGGGGGTTACGACCCCCAGATTTGTCGGTGACCGGCCGGCCTGGCGGGCCGGCCATGCTACTTTCGTGGGACCCTGTGGTCCCGCCCTCCTGCTCCGGTGGTGGCAGCCGGTAGCCGGCCGCCATTCCCTACTCCGCCGCGGCCAAAGGCTATGAACTTGGTTCGTCCGGTGTGGCGTGACGAGGCCGTGCCCCTCCACCGCAGCCACGATCTGGCCGCGGTCTCTTCCAGGTCCTCTGGCGCGGCGCGACACTGCCATGGTTGGTTCGACTTCAACGGCGCGACACGACGACACTATGCTTCTTCACCCATTCCCATAGTTTCAGCGTGGTGCAACGGCACCGCACCACCTTACACACGCCGCAACAAAACAACAATCAAGGGGGGAGGAGGGCCATCCGTGTTCATGTGGTCCCACCTCCTCTCGTTATTGCGATATCAGGTGGCTCAAATAAGACGATAATCAACGATGAAAGTAAAAAAGGAACAAAAAGAAATAAATCCCCCTACCTAGAGAATTTGTTGAATGAAGGCTGACCCTCTCGTGGAAGAAGGCGTCGTGGAAGAAGGTTCCGAACACGTTGACAGAGATCGTCCGAGGAGGAACGGTGTCTCCCTTCCTTTGACATGGGAAGAAGTAATGAATTAATGCACATCGAGTCGTCGATCTCTGAGGAAGGCGTCTCTCACCATCTTCTGTCGTCGGAGGTCGGCATTCTTCACGTTCTTCGTCGAGGAAGAAGAACTTCAAGACTTTGAGCAAATTTTCCTAGGCCCTCTCGCACAACGGACCCCTTTAATAAAAAAAGACTTGTCTTATTTTATTAACACACAAGAAAAACCATCTGAAATTCAAAATATGAATCAATCAATTAATTTAATTAATTGAGAAGTTTAAACCGCCCAAATTAATGAGGCATTTAAACATTATGTTAAACGTAAGAGTTGACTCTCAATTAAAGGGGGGTGCAGGTGCGTTACCTAATTAATGGTGGGGGGTTTCGAGGAAGTTGAAAAGGTGGGGCTCGTGTGGGCCCCACCCCACAAATATCCTACCTAGTTGAGTGGGATATAGTGTGTTCCACTTCAACCACTTAGCTTAGGTTAAACAACTTTAAATGAAATAAAAATTGGCCGCACAATTTTTATTTTTATTCTTTTACTTAACCCAAAAATTTAAAAACCACACCCGAGCCCTTGCAACTCTGGAAAAGGTGTTTCTAAGAAATTACTGGTGCTGCGATTCCATTGGTGTCCTCAGATTTCGATTCCGAGCACCGGTTCAAAAGTTAGGAAAACCCGCTCGTTCATTCACTGAACGTACCCAAACTAAACTTCAGAAAATGATTCCGGGCACACCGGGCCTCGGAATCAGGTGCCGTCAGAAACTGCGTTCTTGTAAAATCCCAAAGAAAATGTAGAAATAATTTTCCTTGAACTTTCTGGGTCAATACATTATGTAACAAATTCCATATCATTTTAGTGTATATAATCTACTTTCCAAAGTAACAAGATTTTTACTTGGGTAAAGGCTCAATGAATTAAAGAATACTTCTATATAATAGATAATATATATATATATATATATCACAAAATTTCATTAATATTTTAATATTATAGGATTTTTACTTTAAATTATAATATATTCTAAATTTTTTTAAATTAGGTTATGAATACTTAAGAAAGGCGTTCATTATATATGAAAGATCTCATTATTTATAAGGATTCCACTCCCTTCACATATAAAAGGTCCCATCATTTCTTCTTTTCTCCACACACTATTAGAATTTAATCACTCTAAATACATGAAAAAAATCCATTCCCACCATCCTTAAACATGTCTAAATGGTCATGGTCACACCTGAAAAACAATCATAGAATTCATATGGTTTATGATAATAGATGATTTCAGAGTAAGAGGTATAAGTATTAACCAAAATGATTAACATTTATTTATTCTTCAAATAATTTTAAATATGTTATAACCATTCTTGTATTCTTTAATCGGTATATTTAATGTTTTGAATTGTATTTTTAGTGTATATACTATATTATACCACACTTTTATCTTTTGAAAATGAAAACATCTCTCATGCGTATGTGCAGACTATCTCCTCCATGAAAAGATGTATATAATATTTCATCAACACATAATATGTTTTCTTTAAAAAATAAAATAAAATATATATTTTATGGTGAAATAATAATTATTTAGCAGTTATAAGGTATAATCTACCATTTTACCCTATTATCTATTAGAAAACTGAAATGTTAGTCATGTGTTTATTCAGAAAACTACATCCTAAAATTATTTTTTTCATACATTATATAACATGGATGATTCTCATAATTAAGTTGAAAAATAAATATTATTATTATAGTATTATATTTATTATATAAATTAAAAAATTTACTTAATTTATTTCCTTTTCAACCTTTACAAAAATGGAATTTCACTGATTTATATGTTCAGATTATTATATCCATGAAACAGTGTATTCCCTTTTTTATGATATCCATACATGGAGGGTTATAAAGGTATATTGAATGTAAAAACATGATAATGGAATGATTTTATATGATTATGTAGATGATTCTACTATAACCCTTTGAATTAGGTCAACATACCTCAATTTTTATAAAGGCTAAGGACTGAACAAATTAACCATGACAAAGATGAACTTAAAAAATGTATATAAATCAAACATGATAATAATTGTAATAAATTGAATTATTATAATTTAAATAACATTTAAAATGATATTTTTCATGTATATATTTAATATATGTCTAAGGTTTATTAATTATAATGTTATATGTGGGGAGTTAGGATTCATGTATGAGATTTTTTTATTAGAATTTGATTTAGAAGTTTGTAACACCATCTCTTCAATATACACGTTCATTAAATTGATATAGAAATATTCATACTTATAAATTTTTTTTACTGCATTTTAAAATATTTTATTAATGTACAATGGTTTAAAAAATTAGTCCTTTTATTTTTTATCAAATGAGTTCTTTTTCACACGCATTACTAAAGATATAGAAAATATATTTAACACACTATAGTCTAGTCTTTAAAACATAACTATAATTGATTATAAATAGTCATATAAATTCATAAATTTTTTTCATTCATTATTATATTAATATTGTTCATTGAATTTTATTCTAAATTTCTTGAATATAAAATGATATTTTTTCCCATTTTAATTAGATAAGTTAATGCCCTTTTATTTATAGGCCCACATGGAATTTATTTTCAAGGTTATATTTTTAATTTAATATTTTATCTGTATTATTCATGTTATGGTTATGAGAAATTATTTTTAAGATTCTTGAGGAATATATTTACAAATTTTGTTTGAATAATGACTTTTTCATCAAGTGGAGACATAATGTAGTTAACCATGAATATTAAAAGTTTATTGGGGTTATCATTATGGTATTATAAATATGATTTCACGAGGAACCTAAATGTTATTAGACACATTTAAATGGTTTTTAATATAATATAATTCATTTTCAATGTAATAAAATAAGATTTTTTTTGAATTGTATTATGAACACATTTTATAAAAGGATTGTTTTCAAGGATGATGTTTTAATAAAACCCACATTATTATGATATTTCAATAATTCATTATTATGATAATAATTTAAAAAAAATGAGAAATGTAGTTTTTTGTGTATTCAAATTAGTTTTAATCTAAAAGTATATTATGTAAAAAGAAGAGAATTATTTGGAGATTTAATACATTTGAAATGTAATATTTAGTTTTGTTCCTTTTAACCAATTTACTGATCATGATTTTAATCATTCTATGTTTTTGAATGACTTCCACAATGACTACATATTTATAGAAACAATATAATGGCCAATGATGATATTTACGGAATGAAGAAAATTATATATGAATTAAACCCAACTATAGACGTAAAAGTTATTTTTTGGGAATGAATTTTTAATACATGGATGTGTCGAATTTTTCATGTAAAAGTTTTATTAATTCTTTAAAACAAAAAATCTATATGACCCTAAAAATTAAATAATGTGTTATAATATTTATAAATCATGTAATTTTAAGCGCATTATTATAAAAGTTTTCATATTATTTTTCATTATTCACCACATTTACAAGAATTATATTCGTATTTAATAAAAAGGTCATTTTATTTTTCAATTGAAAAATATATTTATTCCATTATTAGATCATTAATAAATAATATTATAGGTTTTTGAGAAATCAATGTGGATGTAGTTCAATAATAATTTTTTAATTTTATCCTTGTTACCTCTCACTTGAAGCATAACTCCATTCAAAATATAATAAAATATTTATATATTTATAATTGATTAGATTATTTGATAGTGGGGATGATGATGCAACCTTATTATGGGTGGTATAAATAGTATATAATTATTATAATACATTACTAATAACTGGAATGAATAACCACCAATGTTAAAAATGTATGATTACCTTAGCTTGATATGAGTAAAAATATCTGATGTTAAATAAACTAATTCATCTGCATAAGCATTGTATTGTTAAAGAATATGATATAACCCTATATTGGAGATAAACTAATGCAAATGTTTTTTAATGTGATTAAGTAAAGGATTAGATATTATTTCATGAAATTTTACTTCCAATAAAACTTTTTGATTACCATTTGTAGTTATTCATTAACATTTATTTACACAACCAGTTTTTTAAAATCCAATTTTATTGTTTGGATAAAGGATTGAGATTCCACCTTAATATTAGTGAACCATTCTCAATAGAGAAATGTTTATTTTAGGATGTTCCAATATTGTGAAATACATATGAAACCAATTTTAACTTCATTGAAATTTTTCTTCCATTTTATTTTTTTAACACTAAGACACACCATTGATCTATAATACCCATGTTTATGTTGTAGAATATATACAAAATAACTCATTTTCAGGGATAAATATATAATAATGTGATTTATATATAGAGGTATTTTTTTTATAAATTCAATCAATTCATATTCTTTCAATGACTTATGAAAAAAATAAACAAATGTCAATATTTTGAAGAATGTTAACCCACATTAATAATCATTTAGTTATCATGGGATGATCATGGATGTACGTTCAATGAATATTATTTTAGATGAAATAACCATCCTGATTATTCATATAATGACATAGATTTCATATCATAATGAATTAGGCTAGGTAATTATTTTTTATGTTTTAATTTATTCTCTCAATATCCAATATTCAGTTAATAAAGTAACAATTGTTGTTTTCTTCCACAGAATTCTTCTGTAAAATAAGATATTAGAGAGATCATAATTATTTTTTATCATAATGTATAAGTATTTTTTTCATAGAATTCATTAATATGTTATAATAAAATAATTAAATCATGATGATATGAAGAGAACATTGGAAGTATAATTTACATTCCTAATCTATAAAATTATTCAATAGATTCTTGAACGGTAATTACTTTTACTGTGGTTCACAATTAAAAACAAAATATAATAGAGTATTGGTTGATGTTATCACAAATATCAATGAATGCATTCAGAGATATTTCAGGTATATGTTAATTTTTATAAATAATGGTTTCAAATAAAAAATTTTATACAAAAAACCTAATTAATTTTCAGAATGATACACCAAATGGTCATTTGCGTGAATCCAAAATTATTTTTTTCAATATATTTGGGAAAAAACTATTATGTGATCAATGAAGTGATATAAAAATTCTCATCTCTAAAAAATAATATAAATAAATAATAATTCAATGGTCTTACCAAGATTAAATTTTATCATATCATCCTTCAACCATTGAAAATTTTCTCCAATAGTCTATAAAATATAATTCATTTCTTAATAATAAAATGTACCATGATGTCCCCTAATGGGAGTGAATTCATTATAATATTGGGATACTAATTTTTTTTGACTATTTTTATCCACTAATAAGAGTTATTGAAAACTAGATGTTTCATTAATATGCAATCCAATGATTGGGATAGGAATGTCATATTTTTTTGAAATTATTATTCAAATCTCTAATGTTGATATATACATTAATTTTATTATTCCCTTTTATAAAGGTGATATAATTTCAAATAAATTTTATACAATTGAATTACATAATAAAATTAAAATTATTTAACATATCACATATAGTTTCTATCATGAATATATGAGATATATGTTTTCTACTCACTACATACTTATAGCCCTAATTAATAGGCAGTAATCCTATGTGACAATCTAATACATGATGATTTAAACATACAATTTATATGTAAATACCTAAAAATAAATCACAATGTTTCTTCATCAATAATATATTTTATTTCTCTTTAATAGTTATAGTTTTACTAATTATTGTTAGTTAGGGATCATAATCTCTCCCAATGATTAGTTTTAGGAGCACAGAAATAGAATTAAGGGAACACTATTTGAATTTAATTAGTTTATGTATAAGATAAAATATATCACCACATTATAAATAGTTTATTTAGTTTCCATATGATTCAAATAAATTTTTTCAAAATATTTTTTCTCTATAATGTTTTTACCCATCAAAACTATGTAATGGTTCAATGTTCCAAGATGATACCCTCATCACATAAAAAATACATTCTTGAGTTGACTGAGTATTTATTAAACATAATTTACTATATAATTTCTCAATTCATTGATCAATGTGTATGGTTTATGTAGAAATTATCATTCCTAAAAATGGGTATGGTTCAATATATTCATCTTCTTTCATCTCAAAAGATAATAAGGTCATTTTAGGATCCATTACTTTGACTAGGTGGATTACAGGAATTCCCAAATATCAATTCATCACATTAAAGCATTGGATATAGAGTAAGGGAATTTTATTGAAATCATTACATGGACTAGGATGATTTTATTCTATCCCATAATTTTTTCTAAATTTTGTCCCATATTTTAGCAATGGAAATATATGTCTCTTATATAATACCCATCATTGGACATATTAATCATTTAAAGACAAATTGGATTTATTTCAATATTAAATACAATAAATTTTTAATTAAGATCATATTACCAAAATTGATGTTATTAAAATGATTATATTTCATGTAGTTGAAACCCTTAACATATAAGAAAATCATTATAAGGGTTTCCTTAATGATATACCATGAATTTATGATGATACACATGATCTTAAAATTGGCTTTTCAAAACAATATTTTTATAGGGGTTATATATTCTTTCATTATGTCCTTAGATTTTACAATTAAAAGTAAACATGTCATCCTACATATATCATAAATGGCTAAGGATACTTGTAGTAATGACATTAATACATCAACAAAATTCACCCATTCTTTGTAGATGATTATATAATTATAATTTACATTTACATATGTGGGACTAATACGGCCTTGTATGGTTTTATCATAATACTAATCAGTAATGTGTAATAATACATGTAATTAAATGGAGCTATCTTTAATGTGATATGTTTATGTGGTTTATGCTTCAATTGTGAATTCAAAAGGATTTTATAAATCCTTAATGGGGGAATACATGAAATCCTTATAAAAAGACACAATCCAATTTTTATTTTCATTGTATAGAAATATATCATATATTTATCAAATAATAATTTTTCCTGGGGTATATGATTACTTCCATGAATTGTCTTCTGATATTGGGTTACATATTTCATAGATTCCAGATGATATGATTTCCTCATGTCTGAATCGAGGTAAATTTTTTCATAAGATAGATATGACATATTTATCTATGACCCATAACATACTTTTTTATGTCTTATAATCGAATAAATCAATAATTTTGACATTACTACTGAAATATTTATGGGTTTAACATTAGTAAAATTACCCATTTATGCTCATTTTAATTCCATTATCTTGGTGTTGATAGCATGTAATATATATTATAATTTGACTATATCGATCCTGTTTGAACCATAGATATTTCATCCACTGCACATTATTCTTTCATAAGATCTAATTTAGGATCCATAGTAATAACAATAATGACATTTGCCATAGATTTTTATTAATAAGATTCTTTTGATAATGGTTAATTTTTAATATTCGTTAAAATAATGTATCATCAGATGGGGTTGTTATTATAATCATGATGAAATTGTTACAAAGTAAATGAGATTTTAGAGAAGTTTAGTAATGAATAAATGATATTAATCTAGATATTTGTTTTAAAATCATTTACCCCATCATATTATATAAGGGTAAAAAGTATATTGTTCCCTTTTTTGAGTTCTATATATAATTAGGGTTATGATGTATTAGTTTAGTAATTATCTAATCATGGAATTTCTATCATTCACTATCTTATATATCATCCTGTTATCAGAATTTAGTAAATTTATATTTTGGACATCATTCAATTTTCTCATCGTCAATAAATTTGGATCAAAAAATTTTCTTTGTTCCTTAAGGATGTTTTACTCCACTCTACCTTCATAAACCATCATTTTAAGAGCATCAGTGAATATATGGAATTCATTGATCATTTTTGAAATCATCTAATGGTATGGGAAATAATTTTATTTGTTATTATTCTATTATTTATCAATATTCTTATCCATTTTGATGTGATATATTGAAATTAAATGGTCATTATGAAATACCATAGAACCTAAAGTGTATAAAATGAATACATTATGTTATATTTATTTTGAAAATATTAATGAATATAATAATTATTTAAATTATTTTTTTACTTATATAGAATATGGAATTTATAATATGCAGGATATGTGGAGGAATGCTATAAACCATAACAGAATTCATTATTAAAAAATGAAATGCTACTAGAATAAGACTAACATGAACCACTCCTATATTTCTGAAATTTATTTCTTTAGAAGATGATTCCATCAATGGTTTTGTTTCCTTTCAAAAATTGAAATTTTATATACTTTGTAACCTGATAACCAAATATTTAAATCCATAGGGATACATACATTGAAAGAGGTTTTTAACATATCTTGTTGGTTCACCAATAAACATTTTAAAATACTACATTAAACAATGTAATAACTCTATGAAATGTGTAAAATTCTTCAATATCGTAATATACTCTATACCGTTAACATTATTTAAATGATTAATATTTAAGAGATAGGGGTTCTATATTATTCTATTATTGTTTATAAAAAGATAGATGAATTTACAATAGAGATCCTCCAAAAAATTTACAAACCTTAACACCAAGATTTTATAATATAAATTGTTTGGTCCCTTTAAATCGTATATATATTTTATGGTCTATAATTTCTATAATTTATATGATTATACTATCATTAGTATAAAAATGTTATTAAAGGTAATGATGAGAGATTATTTGTATAACACGTCTTTTATGTCAGGAAAGTGGGGTTTCCAAATATTGATGAAGAAGGATTCATATTTTCCCACAAGGGGTATAGATTTACCATTATTTATTGGTTTATATTAGACATTGATTGGACTAAATAAAGTTGAAAGGGTATCAATATATTATTTTTTGATATTGAAACATGTTCTACATTTTTCCCTTATTGAATTTTATAAACATATGATAATAGTGGGAATAATTGACATAAATATATATAATATACCTATATTATAACTAACATCATAGGTTGATATAATATCATGTTAAATGGAAGGATTGATTATAATTTTTTGGGTCACATGGTTTCCTTTTATAATGTTCTTGTATATTAAATGCAGTATGGCGTCAACCCTAAATTCATGCTCATAATTTAAATTTTTAATAATTAACCCACAAATTTTCTATTCATGTATTTCTATTTTATATTAATAAAGAGATATTTATTTCTTTTTGGTTATAGGATTAGTATTCTTTAGTTGTATTAGAGTTATAGATGTATTCTTATAATTTCTTTCATCCATGTTACAAGATTAATAGGGCATTATATGTGGGAAATTAAACAGATATCTCAAGTCAAGGGATTATCGTTAAAGTATAGTATATACTCATTCCCCACATACCATAATGTTAGTGATATTTTATGAAAATTATACCTCTTATTCTTGTTAATTCATAACATCATGTTCCATAACATTAGTTGTCCTTGTAGTGATAATGAATACTGGTTATAAATTTATTGTAGGAACTAATTCCTCATGTGAATCTAATAAATTTAGTACCTTGTAAGATTCAAAATAATTATGAAAGATCTTATAATATTCATCATTCAATAATTAAAAGTGGATCATTTTATTAATCATAAAAAAAATAATTAATGGGAAAATGTCATAGGGCTAAAATAGTGGATCCACGTGGCATTATCCTGAATAAAAGAAGTGATCTCTGAAGGAATGGAACCAAAGTATTTATAAATAAATATAGGTTTTTCATCGGTACCCATATAAGACAAATAATCTTCTTCATGATTACATTTTTTTCATGTGTGTGAATATTTTCATCCCTAATATTGGACTTTCATATAAAAATATTAAAGATAATGGACCGTGGAGTGATGTATCTCCCACTGAGAGATTTGAGGAGGAAAAGAGATCTATTTTCATCCTCTGAAGGTGTGATGTTGTGGGAACAAAACAACTCGATCCAATTCAAAAATTCTTTTTCCTCCTATATAAGAAAGTTTCCTTGTTTACAAAAACCACTTAAAGCATGTAGAACTGAGTCGTTGCAATCACAGAAAACTCAATCTTCTATAATAATGACATGGATGCAAAAACCATTGTAGTTTATCTTGTACCCACCGGTAGGGGGATTACATAGACCATAACATCCAAAGGGTGTAATACGATCTATTTTTTATGTGATCCTCATAGAAGTTCATTTGAACACCACTAAACATGACCCAAATAAATTAATTGAATCAATACTTATTAATGATGTGGTTTGTTTTGTTACTCCAAGAATGGAAATAGAAATTTCTTTATAAGTGGTATCTCAAGAATCATGTGTTTTTTATTTAATAATGATACCTATTGAGAATAAATTAATAAAAATTCTCATATCCTCTTTATATGAGGTATCATGTGTTATATTACTAGAAATATGTCACTTTTTCGACCCAATATTGTATTTTGATATGTTTTTGGCCTATTCAGTTTCCAAATCTATATAATATCTTACTTAATGAAATTGGTTGATTTTCTAAAGAAGAAACTTATCTTAGAACTAATCATGAGATCCAAAAAGGGAAGAAAAGTTATTAATCATGTTTCTATGATAATCAAAATAAATAAATGGTGAACACGTGTTAACATAATATCAAACATGAATAATTATTCATTTGAATAAATAATACATTACCCTCCGAATCTTCAATAATAACATTAAATTTTCAACATTAATCATTTCATAAATATCTATACATTAATATGATTTACTATTTTAAAAACATAAAAAGTTGAATTTTTTATCACACATTCATCTATGATAATTATTACATTTATCTCCAAAAATATATTTCACTCATAAAATAAAATTCCAAAAAATAATATTCATTAATCACATTATCACCAAAATATTTTAATTATTTAAATAAATTAACTAACTCAGTATAAAAGAATTTAAAATATTATATTCTTTAAAAATATTATTCATCATTTATTACTAAAAAATAAATTTCCCCCCAATGAAAATATTTCCAATTACCTTTAACATATAATGTTACAAATATAATAAATTATTTGTAATGAAAATTTATCAATTATTCAAAAAATTACTTTTAGACCTCATTTTTATTGATAACATAAACCAAATATTCTATGAATGTAACAAAAATTTTATCCCAATTTATCATATTTAACTCAAAATCAGAAATAATATTGACCCTAAATATCAGCATACCATTCAAATAGTTCTCAAAAAATATAAAATAATTCATTAAATAACAATTTTATTAAAAATAAGTAAAAAATATGGTTTTGATGTAATTCAAACATATATTTATTCTGAAAAATACCTCCCAAAGTACTCATGTAAACTAAACCATTAAATTGAAATAATTCCAAAATTTGTAGATATTCCTTTAAATTAGTAACCCTTGAATAATAAACCACTACCTCATAACATATTAAATCATAAATTTGTGTTAATTTATAATTAACCTTCCATCATAAAAATTTTACCAATCCCATCCCTATTATAACTAAATGCATATTTCCATCACTAAAAAAATTAATCTTGTCCAATGATTCGTCAATATTAATATATAAATATTTCCTAGTTTAAAATAATGAAAAACTATTCAAATATATTATTCCTTTAAAAAATATTTACATTTTCTTCATCATTATTTGTAATATCTTATGAAATTTATAAAACATTACCCATAAAATAATGATGATTCTCTCCTGGAACATTCCCCATAGGGAAATTATTTTCATAATACCCATACAAAAGACCATTAAAATATTCAATTAATTGAATAGAAGAATATTTATTCCCCTCTATAGCTTTATAATATCTCTTCATTTTCCCATGTTAATATATTTAAATATATCTTTATTTTTCAATCATAAAATATTTTTATATTATTTTGGGATATTCCCACAGAAACTGACTTAAATATTTTTTATGGGTAGTAAATTAATAATTCATTCCATTATATTCCTTATCACTAATAGTTCTCCAAGACTTGATTGCCTCATATTTTTGTAATTAAGAAGATAATATTTGTTTATATTTTTAATAATACTTAATTATATCTGGTTATAAATAGAAACATGTACCTTATATATTTAATATCTCATTTAGTTTCTCATTTAAAATACCACTATAGTGTCATCAACACTATTTATTAAATGATCCCCTTCCTATTCTACCTAGTGAATTATAACCATGAATGACTAGTGTGAGAAAATAAAAACATAAAATTAATTATTATTAAATGGATAAATTCTATATTATCCTAAGGAGTATTATATTTTATTCAACATTATTAATATAAATATGAAAAAAATGATTCTTCATTATATATAACCATTTATTGTTATTTAATACTTATAACTTATATTAGAAAACTATCATATCAATCCATTCATTTTTTCCCTCAAAATGTATCCTAACCTATTATTTTATCTAACTTCTTTCTCTGATACCATCTATAGAACCCTATAACAAAAAATACACACAAATATGATTTTATTATTATTTATTTTAATTTTTATATTCCTAAGATATTTAGGTTTATATTTTAATAGAATGTGAAATTTTACTGCATTATTTAAGAAACATTGATAAATATTGTCCTATTTTATCCATAGAATCTGGTTTCCTAAGATCACAGTCTTATATCATTCACAAAACACAATATTCATGAAAAGAAAAATTTCTATTAATCATATATATACATCATAACAGTTCTTACACATTCAAAGGCCATGTTAATTTTTCTTAAATGTGGCATGGGATGTAAAATGTCAATAGGAGATATGTAAATAATATAAACCAATTAATCAAATTAAAAAATAGGAGAATCCCAAAAATGTAAATCACATTTTCAAAATAATTAATTAAATGCATAATTACACCATATACTTATTTTAAATCAGCACATTAAAATAAATAATTCATTAATACTATATATAATGAAAAATAAAACAATGGAAAAATATTTATGAACATTAGAACTCATGAATACATATTTCTTTAAAAAAATATATTCAAATTTTTATTTTAATAAACATTATTTACCTCATGATATCAAATTATTTCCATAAATAATTTTGAAATAAAATATAGATATATTGATTAATCCTATTCAAAACCATTGATCAGTCATGTTTAACCTATTTTAGAAATAAATGAAGCCCATTTTATTCTATATGATTAACCTACCGTGTTTCCTTTAGCATTTCCATCATTGAGGACTTGTCATTACCTAATTAATTCGAGAGGCATATTAGGATCACCATATCGATTGAGGTATATCAAAATCCCACATGATCATATAGAATTCCTAACTACATTATCATGGAAAACAACTATATCATTTAATTTTTCATCATAAATCCCCATAAAACGCATCTGTTCTCACATGAAAAACACATCCTATTTCAGATAAACACTAGTATAAATATTTTTTTCATTGAAAAATATTAAAAATGAAACAAAACCCATAAAAAAATAAATTGGATTAAAAATAAAAATTAATGAAAAAATGAGTAATCATTATAAAGAAAAAAATGACAGGATATATTTTAATTTTGTTTAGACCATATGGATTAAAAAATTGGTTATTGCTAAAATGATTCAAAATAGATCCTTATTCTGAATGTAAAAATTATTTCACGCTATTTTTTTGTAAAAAATGTCATTAGTAGTGTAAAAATTGTATCATCCCAAGTAACTAAAGAATAATATATTTTCATATATATGTCTATTTATTAATTATATAGTGGTGTAGAGGATTAAAATGAGAATAAATCCAATCATAAGCATATAATACTCTAGTATTTTCCGAGATTATTTTACCAACTTTTGATGGAAAACCATTTTCAAATCTAAATTTTCTCAATTTTATAAGATATTTTTGTCAAAATAAACATATTCTTTAGAATTGGGACATTTAAATTTACTTTGAATAAATTTTTGGTATTTTTCAGACGATGTTCATTTTTTTAATGAATAGTTAAAAATACTGCATTTTACTTCAAAACTGCCTTTTCATCTAATTTAATTATATGGATAGATTATCTTTTTAATTGGTTTTAAAATTTAATTAGAATATATTTTTACCATTTAATAAAATAGTGGTCATTATAGTTAATTTAACTATGAAATTGGACATAAACAATTGTCAATCTTTTGATAGATATTGTTTCTTAAAAAGATGCTATTTGTTTTGACAACGGTAATTATTTTCAAATTAATTACTGAAATTTCTGTGTTTGGAATTTGGTAAAATGTATTGCATATTTGGAATCAAAAGGTAGAAATTATGTAATTAAGTCTCTTTTGTTTTTGGACATTATGAATAGTAACGATGGTAATTATCTTTAATTATCGTGATTAATTAGTAATCGGGTAGTTAAGGGTAATAACATAAAATCATAAAAATATGAAATGACCCCAAAATGTGTTCAAATCCTCTTTTTTGAGTCATGGACGTCTATGGGAAGCTTTTTACCGAACCTGAGGGCCCATGGAGTCACATGGGTGTGATAGTGACATTTATTAATTTTTTTTAAAAGTAGAGAAATATAACAAAGTTTTTTTATATCCTAAGTAAAAAACATTTTAATATTTATTACATAAATTATCTATTAGACTATAAATAGTAATTGGAAAGCTAAAAATATTTCCTAAATAATGGTATTTCTTTTATAAATTTTAGACATTAATTAAATTAATTTATTTATGACACCGTGATGATGCAGTTATTACCTCATTAATGAACCATTTAAATAAAAGGAAAAGATAAGTTAAAATATCAGAAATACGCTTGTCAAAAAAATATTATATGGGTTGATATCAAACCCTTATCACCGTATCCTCAAAATACATCTTTTTGGGACCTTTAAGATTCGAAAATCATTTTATCATAAAGTAACATTTCAAGACTTTCCAAAAGTAACCCTCCTCCCTCTTATAAAATGCCCCCACCTCTACCCCCTTACCCACACCTCTAAAGCCCTTGGATCATCTATACTCTAGTCATATTATCTCTCCACATCCCTCTCTTACTTTTAGAAGCCTCACTTTGGGCATACATCTTCTCAAGGAATCCTTTGTCTCAAATCAAAAAGAGTAACCTGATTTAGAGGTAATTTCTTCTCTCAGGTTTCTTCCCTTTATTTTCCTTCTTCAGTCACCAGAATTTTCTAATTATTTGATCCCATAATAAAACAAGTAACCTCAATATACAAGGATGTTTTTATGGTAAGGATTCCACCTACACTCACACACACCTCTGTCTAACGGTTAAAGAACATACTGTTTCCCTGGGTGGTGATTTACTGCCTCACGAAATGATGGTTGTTCAGTATTCTTTGAACACCTTTCATGGTGGATATTATGATGGAACTATATTTATATATGATATATATTATATTTATGTCGTCTATATTCTTCTATATTATATATTTAAAATATAAATTTATGCTTTAATTGTTGTGCAAATGGGATAATTTCATATGAAGATGTGTAGACTACTGCCCCCTCAAGTGATGTGACTCATTCAGGGAAAACATAGAATTTATAAATAATTTAATTAATGAAATTATGTTACCTATATAACATATATATTATAATATAATTTTAATATATATATATATATGTATCATTTAGTTTTAATTCCTTTAATATGAAAAAGAAATGAAATTAGCGTTCATGTGTACGTACGACCTACGGTTTCCATGAACAGTGAATTTCTTATTTTACCTCAAAATGTTATGGAATAGTATAAAATGAATATATACTGTATATATATGATATTTAAATCATTAATATCATTTTGGAGATGATGTAATTATAACTACATGGGAAATTCTTTTCAAACAAGTTCATTTTTGACTCATGTACCGAACAGCGACAAAATGTATGATATGAACTCACATAATTAACTAATTATTATAACATTATAATATGTGATTTTAATTGAATAATAAACATTAAAGTTAGTCCTTACGAAATTATAAATTGACGCAATTTTATTATTCAGTAATATAAAGAATAAATGAGAATAAATCGGACTTGAGGTAAAGGACTTCATCTCAATATTCTTTTGTTGAGGCATAATTCAATTTATATATGACCACCTTTTATTGGTTGTAAAATAAACCCTTTTGACTTTTGATTTCATTAAAATGGAATCTTTTTACATGAAGTGTTTTACTAAATGACAAAAGGAATGTTTATTTCTTATGTATGCGACGACAACGAATTCTCTACCGCCATGACCATTAATTGTGTTTTGGCTTCCTCTACAAGCCATAACTTCTTTTAAATGAAAAAGAAAAACCATGTTCTAATTTTATTTTATTTTGGTATTGAAAATGGTATTTATAATGTTATGATTATATCAATGTTTTGTATTGATATCTTGTGATTGAAATGTGGAAATGTTGTGTTTCCTTTATAAATGTTTTATGGGATGTGATTATGTTACGGTTCTTGGGCATTGTTTAAGAAGTCAGTTTATTCCATGATAAACTAAGGGCGGGTGAGCCCGAGATAGCATTCCAATGCATTGGGTAATGCGATGGAGTTAAACGATAATGTTTATCTGAATAGATTTAGGTAATATATTGTGATGGGTATTCCAAACATAACCATGAGGGTTACTATATACGTAAGAATGTTATGAATGCCTCAAGTTACCTTTATGTTTTATTATTTATATGAGTTATTCATAAATATTATGATTTCTTGAGGTATGTTAAAGTGCTTATGTTTTTTGAGTAAAGAATGATTTCTTTGATTGTCGTGTATACATGTACTAATGTTTTCTTTCTGTATTTTCATATCCCTTAGTTTACTTTTTGTGCTCATACCAAGATTTTGAAATGTTTTTCCCAAGTCAAGGGAAAATTACATGATATGATGATAGTGTCGAGGAAGTGTCAAGAAAGAAACCAAGTTTTATTTTATAATATGTTTCCTTTGGTGGAAAAAATGAATACTGTCTTTGATGTAACCACCTTGTTTAAATGTGGACTGAAATTAATGATTTACGATCTAGTTCTATAAAAATCCAAACCACAAACGATCCTCAAAGTGAATTCTTGAAATAACTCATGATTAATTAATGTTTAAGGATGGGGACTTATTGTTGGTATCATAGGTCAATTTAGATAAATTTAGGAGTTATAATTCTATTAAATTATTATCCAAAAATATATTTTTTACATTATGTTCAAATTTAAATGATATAGAATTTGAAGATTACCATGTTTCATCATCTAAGAAATGTTTGTTCAGAATGGTTTTCCATAGAGGAAACTGGGAAGTTGTGCTAGGAAAGCATTCATAAAAAAGTGACCTTACAAATCAACATCCTGAGATGGTCAGAATTAGAACTGAATAGTTTGTTACAGTAATGGCGCATTTGACTTAAGTGATAAATAGTGGTGGTATCCATGCCCGAGATCAGCCAGATCAACAATAGAGGAAAATGTCATTGGTGGAATATTTCATGAGGAAACATCCCCCATCATTCAAAGGATCATCTGACCCTGTGCTACCTGAAGGGTGTATTAAAGCACTGGAGAATATTTTCAATGTCATGGGGTGTTCATAAAATCAAATGGTTAGTCTTGTTGTTTACTGTTTGGAGGGTGAAGCAGATCAGTGATGGTCGATGGAGAAAAATGTCAAGGATGATGATGAGATTGATGCACTTGACTGGCATGAATTCAAAGGTATGTTTCTTGAGAAATATTTTTCTATGGTTGTTCAAATTATGATAGAAAAGCAATTTTTGGAATTGAGGCAAGAGGACAACTCAATGGCTGCTTATGAAGAAAAGTTCACTTGATTGGCAAGGTATGCTTCAAATTTTATCAGAGACCTTTATAGTAAAATCATTAATTTTTACTCAGGATTAAAGCCAAAATATAAAAGGGAATTAGCTTCTCATGAGTTTAAAAATAATTTAAAGCATGTTTGATGTGCTGAGAAGGTGGAAATGATGTTTTTAGATCATCAAGTGTTCTATGAAAATCGACAGAAGAAAAGACCGAGGTGGCAGGAGAAAGGGAAGAATTCTTCAAAAAGGTTTAACAGTAAGAAAACTAAGTTTACAGTTTGTGATAAATGTGGTAAAAATCATGCTGGCGAATGACTTTTGAATTCTGGAAAGTGCTTCCAATGTGGTAAAATGGGACATAAGGCTCGTGATTTCACTGGAAAAGATCAGGGTAATGGTAAGAACAAATTTTATTTACAGTTACTGAAAATATTCAAGTGCAATGAGATGGGTCATTATGAAAAGGAGTGTTCGACAAAGATCTCTAATGATGGGAAGCAGTTAGACTACAAGCAGAAAGGTGGGGTGAAATCTTTTAACACCACTTCAGTAGATGTTTTTCTATCAAATGAAGTGGTATCAGGTACTTTGTTTGTTTTTTCTGATTATGCCAATGAGTTGTTTGATTCGGGGTCTACACATTCTTTCAACTCTGAAATATTTTCAAGTAAATTGGGAATTCCATCTCAAGAAATGACTTTTGAACTTGTGGTAAAAACACCTGGGGAAAATTTTGAGGCAAATAGAATTTATAAGAATCATCCTATACTTATCCATGGAAATAATATACTTGCAAACCTTATTGTTTTACCTCAAGTAGATTTTGATGTTATCCTGGATATAGATTGGCTCTATGTTTACCATGATAAGATTGACTGTAGATCTTAAGAAGTTTCTTTTTCAAAAGACATTCAGTTTGTGTAAAATAATGATCCCTTATTATTGATAACATATCAAGAGGCTGAAAAACATGTAAAAGATGGAAATGAATGTTACCTTGCAAATTTTTTTTTTGTAAAAAATGAACATTTTAGATTAATGATGTTCTAGTGGTAAATGAGTATCCTGATATGTTTTCTGATGAGGTACCTGGAATAATACCAAATAGGGAAGCTGAATTAACTGTTGACTTAGTTCCTGATGCTAATCCATTTTCAAAACCCCCTTATCGAATGGCTCAAATTGAACTTTTAGAGTTAAAGGACCAAATTGCAATATTTATTAGAGAAAGGTTTCATTCGACCTAGCACATCACCATGGGGTGCTCCTATCTTATTTGTTAAATAGAAATATGGTTCAATGAGACTTTTCAATGATTATAGATCCTTGAGTAATATCACTATTCAGAACAAATATCCTTTCCCTCATATCGATGATTTGATTGATCAACTCTAGGGAGCTCAGTATTTCTCAAAGGTTGAATTGAGATCATGGTACCATCAGTTGAAGGTAAAGGAAGTAGATATTCCAAAGACTGCATTTCATACATGATATGGCCATTATGAATTTTTTGTTATGCGTTTTTGGTTAACCAATGCACCTTCTGTATTCATGGACCTTATGAATAGAATTTTCACTGAGTTCTTGGATAAGTTTGTGGTTGTTTTCATTGATGATATTTTGGTGTTTTCTAAAAGTAAATAGGAGGATGAAAATCATTTAAGGGTTATTTTGAAATCCTTAAAAGAAAATAAATTGTATAGGAAATTACAAAACTGTGAGTTTTTGTTGCAACAAATCCCTTTCCATAGACACATTGTTTCTAAAGATGGAATAACTATTGATCCTGCAAAAACAAAGGTTATTGAAGAATGGCCAAGACCAAAAAATGTAATTGAGATTCGTAGATTTCTTGGTTTGGAATGCTACTACCGAAGGTTTGTTAAAAACATTTTATGGTTGTCCATCCCATTGACTAAGCTAACTCGGAAGGGTGTTAAGTTTATCTATACATAAGAATGTGATGATTGTTTTTAGGAATTGAAGATAATATTGGTGAATGATCTAGAATTGGCACTACCTTCCAAGAATGGTGAGTTTGTTATCAACAGTGATGCTTCATTGAAAGCACATGGTTTTTTCCTAATGCAGAATGATTAGGTAATTGCTTATGCTTCATGTAAGTTGAAAACTAATGAGATAAATTACCCTACCCATGATTTGGAATTATCTACTATTGTTTTCACTTTTAAAATTTTGAAGAATCATTTTTATGGTGTAAAGTGTGAAATGTATACTAATCACAAAAGTTTAATGTATATATTCACTTACAAAGAATTGAACATGAGACAGAGGAGATGGATTGAATTAATCAAGTATTATGTTTTCAAGATTCACTACAACCTAGGTAATGAAAATAAAGTGGAAAATGCTTTGAGTGAAAAAAAAAACAATGCTTCATTGACCATGTTACATTTGAAATGTGATCCTTTTGTTAAGGATTTGATGAATTTTTGCTTGGAAGTTGTAGGTGAAAAAAATTCTTCTGTTTTTTTCGAGTATCAGTGAAATCTTCTATATCAGACAGAATTAAGCAAGCACAGAAGCAAGATAGTGAGTTGCAAAAAAAGGTAGAGCTGGTTCAGAAGGGTATGTTACCTGAATTCAACATTGATAATGATTGTGTTTTTTATTTAGGAAGAGATTGTGTGTGCCTTGTGATTCAATGTTGAAGAGAGATTTGTTATGTGAAGCCCATATTTCTGCATTTTCAGTTCCTCCAGGCAGTACCAAGATGTATAGAGATCTTCAGGAGTATTACTGGTGGGATGGAATGAATAGATATATTTCTGATTTTACTATGAAGTGTTTGAATTGTCAATAGGTTAAAGCAGAGTGGTAGTTACCGAATGGGATGCTTCAGCCTTTACCAGTACCAGAGTGGAAATGAGAGAATATATCAAAGGACTTCGTTGTGGGATTAATGAAGACAACATGAGGTAATAATGCAATCTGGGTTATTGTTGATCACTCTACTAAATCTGCTCATTTCCATTATATACGACGTTCTTTTTCCCAAGACCAACTTTCACGATTGTATCTTAAAGAGACATTCAGGCTACATGGAGTTACACTCTCCATTGTATCTGATCATGATCCTAGGTTCACTTCAAACTTTTAGAAAGGCCTTCAGAAGTCGTTGGGTACTGAATTAAATTTTAGTACAGCTTTTCATCCTCAATCAGATGGGCAGTCAGAAAGAACAATTTAGAATTTGGAGGATATGCAACGTTCTTGTTCGATGGATTATCAGGGAAGTTGGGACAAACATCTTTTATTGGTTGAGTTTTCTTATAATAACAGTTTTCATTCCAGTATACAGATGGCACCATTTGATGAATTATATGGGAATCGGTATCGAACTCTAGCTTCTTTGGATGAAGTGGGTGAAAGGAAGTAGATGGGGCCAGAAATGGTAGAAGAGATGGAAGAAAAAGGTAAGCTGATACAAAAACAAATGAGAGCAACTCAGAGTAGGTAGAAAAGTTATGAGGACAATAGGAAGAAGGATCTCTCTTTTGAGGTATGTGATCATGTCTTCCTCAAAGTTTCACATTGGAAAAGTGTGATGCAATTTGGTATGAAAGGAAAGATGAGGCCAAGGTTCATTGGACAATATGAAATTCTAGAGAGAGTTGGATCAGTTTCATACCGAGTGGATTTACCTTCGATTTTATCTCAGGTACATAATGTTTTTTATTTTTCAATGTTAAGGAAGTACATGCCAAAACCATCTCATGTTTTGAGTCCAGAGGTAGTTCAGCGGGAAGAGAATCTATCTTATGAGGAACAACCGGTCCATATTCTTGACCACAGGGAGCAAGTTTTGTAGAATAAGGTGATTCATCAAGTAAAGGTTCTATGGAGAAACCATATATTTGAAGAGGGAACATGAGAATCTGAAAATGAAATTAGGGATAAATACCCCCACTTATTCGATAAGTAAATAAATTGTGGGGACACAATTTTCTAAAGGGGGGAACGATGTAACATCCCAAGTAATTAAAGAATAATATATTTTAATATCTATGTCTATTTATGAATTAGATAGTGTTTTAGAGGCTTAAAATGAGATTAAATCCAATCTTAAGCATAAAATACTCTAATATTTTTAAAAGGCTGTTTTACCGCCATTTAATAGAATTTTTTTAAAATCTATATTTTGAAAAATCTAAAAGCTATATTTGTAAAAATAAACTTATTCTTTACAATCAAGACATTAGAATTTACTTTTGATAAATTTTTGGTATTATTCTGACAATATTTTTTTTAATGAATAGTGAAAAATAAAGCATTTTACTTCAAAACTTATTTTTCATCTAATTTAATTATATTGTTAGATTATATTATTAATTGGTTTTAAAGTTTAATTGGAATATATTTTTACCATTTAATCCAATGGTGGTCATTATAATTAATTTCAATTTTAAATTGTACATAAACAATTGTCAATATTTTGATTGATATTTTTTCTTAAAAACACCATATTTGTTTTGACAAAGGAAATTATTCTTAAATTAATTACTACAATTTTTTTGTTTGGAATTTGGTAAATTAGATTCCATATTTTGAATCGGATGGTCCAAATTATGTAATTAAGACTCATTTTTTGGGGCATTATGAATAGTAACAACGGTAATTATCTTTAATTATCGTGATTAATTAGTAATTGGGTAGTTAAGGGTAATAAAATAAAAATCATAATAATATAAAATGACCCCAACATGTGTCCAAATCATTTTTTTAGTCATGTCAGACCATGTAAAGCTTTTTACATAACTTGAGGTCCCATGGAGTCACATGGGTGTGATAATGACATTTATGACAATATTTTTAAAATGAAGAGAAATAAAACAACGGATTGTATATCCTGAGTAAAACAATTTTAATTTTGTTTAAATAAATGATATATTAGACTAAAGATATTCATTGTAAATCTAAAATGATTTCCAACATCATTGAATTTTTTTTATAATTTTCAGTCATTAAATAAATAAACTTATTTAAGATACCATGATGCTGCAGTGATAACCTCATTAATGAATGATTTAAATAAAATGAAAATATAAGGTAAAATCTAAGACGTAAACATGTCTAAAACCTATTTTATGGCTTTATTTTGAACTCTTATTACCTTATCCTCAAAATAAATCTTTTTGGTACCTTTAAAATCCGAAAACCATTTTATAATAACGTTACATTTCAAGACTTTCCAAAAGTGACCCTCCTCCCTCTTATAAAAGGCCCCCAACTATACCCCCTTACCCATACCTCTCAAGCCCTTGGCTCGTCCAAAATAAGCTCATATTATCTCTACACATCCCTACTGTACTCTTAGAAGCCTCACTTTGGGCAGAAGTGTTCCCATGGAAGCCCTTGACTCAAATCAAAAAGTGTTACCCGATTTAGAGGTAATGACTTCTCTCGTGTTTCTTCTTTTTATTTCCCTTCATCACTCACCACTATCTTCTTATTATTTGATCCCATAAAAACATAAGTATCCTAAATATACTAATATGTTGTTATTTTAAGGATTATACCTACACTCACACACATACTTGTCTAATGGTTAAAGAACATTATGTTCTTGTGAGTGGTGAATTAATGCCTCACAAAACGACGATTGTTCAATCTTCTTTTAACACCTTTATAGTGTCTATTATGACAGAACTATATTTATATATGATATAAATTATATTTATTTCCCCTCTATGCTTCCATATTTTATATTTAAAACATATTTTTATTCTTTTCATGTTGTGAAAATGCGATAATTTCAAATGAGGATGTGTGGACCACCGCCCCCTCAAGTGGTGTGACTCGTTCATGACAAAAATGGAATTTATAAATAATGTAATTAATGAAATTACATTACCAATATAAAATATATATTATACTAGAATTATAATATATATATGTCTCATTTATTTTTAATTCCATTAATATGACAAAGAAATGAAAGTAGCATTCATGAGTACGTACGGCATACCGTCTCCATGAACGATGCATTTCATTTTTTATCTCCAAATGTTATGGAATAGAATAAAATGAATATATACTGGATATATATGATATTTAAATCATTAATACCATTCTGGAGATGATGTACTTATAACTCCATGGACAATTCTTTTCGAAGAAGTTCATTTTTGACTCTGGTACCGAACATCGACAAAACATATGATATGAACTCACATAATAAAATAATTATTATAACATGATAATATTTGATAATAATTGAATAATAAACATTAATGTAATTCTTTAAGTAATTATAAATTGACATAAGTTCATTATTCAGTAATATAAATAACGAACGTGATCAAATCAGACTTGAGGTAAGGGGCTTCGTCTTAATCTCCTTTCATTGATGCATACTTCAATTTATATACGACCATCTATTATTAGTGGTATAATAAACCCTTTTGAATTTTAATTTCATTTAAAAGGAATCTTTTTACATGAAGCGTTTTACTAAATGACAAAAGGAATGTTTTTGCCTTACGTATGTGATGACAAAGACTTCTCCGCCACCATGAACATTATTTGAGTTTCGGCTTCCTCTACAGGCAATAAATTTTTTTTAAATGAATAATAAATACCATGTTTTAAATTTCTTTTATTTTGGTATTTAAAATGGTTTTGATAATATTTTGATTATATAAATGTGTTGTATTGATATCTTGTGATTGAAATGTGGAAATTTTATGTTTCCTTTATGAATGTTTTATATGATGCGATTATGTTATGGTTCTTGGGAATTGTTTATGAAGTCTGGTGGTTCCATAATAAACTAAGGGTGGGTGGGCCCGAGATAGATCTCCAATGAATTGTATAACGCGAAGGAGTTAAATTCTAAGGTTTCTCCGAAGAGATTTAGGGAATATATTGTGATGGGTTTTCCAAACGTAACCATGAGGGTTACTCCTTACTTAAGAATGTTATGAATGCCTCAAGTTACCTTTATGTCTTATGATTTCTATGAGTTATTCATAAATCTTATGATTTCATGAGGTATGTTAAAGTCCTTATATTTTATGAGTAATTTATGATTTCATTTAATCATATGTATACGTGGAATAATGTTTTCTTTCCGTATTTTTATACCCCTTACTGAGATTTTTATGCTCATCCAATGTTTTTGAAATGTTTTTCACAGGTCAAGGGAAAAGTATATGATGTGATGATAGTGTCGAGGAAGTGTCAAGAAATAAAACATGTTTTATTTTAAATATGTTTCCTTTGGTGTAAAAAATGAAAACTTTCCTTGATGTAACCACCTTGTTTAAATGTGGAATGTAATGCATGATTTACAATTTAATTCTCTAAAACTCTAAACTTGAAAAGATCCTCAAAGTGAATTCTTGAAATAACTCAATATTGAGTGATGTGTAAGGTTGGGGCCTTATAAAAAGTATTTTAAATGAAAAATTTAAGAAGAAATATGAACATTATTGAAATATTTTAAATTTTCATAGAGAAGTATATTATATTGGAATATTTGAAAATATTTTCTTGATGGTACCTCATGACATAGGCAAGAATTAAAAAAAATTAAATTGGTTGATAGATAAAAAATAATTTTTAAACAAGTTTAATATCATTAAATTACTAATTAATGATATTTATATTGTAGTATAGACCCAAAAAAGTATTGAAATTGGAATTACTCTCAATAAAATGAAATTAAAATGTGAAATACCTTATAAAATTTCTAGTCTAGTATTACACAGTCTCTAACTACTAATTAAAAAAATTATAATAATAATTTAATTAATTAAAAAATGATTTCATGGTTCTTAATTATTTATTATTACATTTATTTCATTTATTACCATGTAGTATTTAGTTTCAAAATTTGTTAACTTCTTGTCAAATATTTTGATAACATTCAATTCAATACCTTATAATAACATGATTGGGTTGACTCTGGCCAAAGGCATTATGTTTATATTTTATTAAAAATATGATTTTTTATAATTAAATCAATAAATTAAATACTATTTTAATATTAAACATGATAGGTGGTGATGAAATTTTAATTATGTATTTTCATAGAGTTGGTTGTCCCTACGTACACATGAACTGGGATTGAATTTATATACTGGGTCGGAAAGAAACTATGTGGATAATATTTTTCATTTAAATAATCCATAATATTATATATATATATATATCTTATTTATTCCACATAAATAATATGTTGTCACGACCTGTTCCCTAAGGCCCGTGTCATTACCACCCCAAGCCCGCCTTCCATGGGCCAGGGGCTGGCAACTAGCACTGAAAGGCATATCCCATAAAACTGGGAAGGCATTGACTTTATATCTTGTAAACACATGCAACCGAGCACACAGTAAGATACAAACAAAAGTAAACTGTATAGGAAAAACAATTCTGAATGTAAGAGGGGATAGAATACAAGATGAACTGTAAATGTACAAGTACAACTAAAATAAAATAAAACTGAAGAAAAATGATGATGGCTAATGGGTCTTTCTCTGAGGTTCCTACCTAAAGGGTAGGTATAGATCGCCCCTTTAGCACTCCACGTCCCCCTGAATTCTCGGTGTACCGACACGCCGTATGGTCCACCTCTGGGCACCGTTCAGTCCTAGTACCCTCGTCCTTAATTAGCATTGTCCGTCATCTGCACCAAACACAACAATGTACGGGAATAGCCCGTGTAGTGGTGAATATAACGATACCCAATAGGGACCCCGATACCCCCAATGGTCTCCTAGAGTTCCACAAAGGAGAAACCAAAAATCACGAAATCAACTGACAACCCTACTTAGGTATATTCCATACATATACATATGCATTCTAGTACACCCATCTCAATCATGAGAAAAAATATGGTCTAACCCAAAATCTCAAACCTCAAATATTCCACCAAGGAAGGAATATCACAAAGGTAAGTACCACACAGGTATGAAATCAGCTCACACCAGGTATATCTTGGGTATTGTAGTAAAGATGATTATATGTAACTACTGAATCATATTACTCTATTAATAGGTAGACCGACGAATGATCCTAAATCATCATCAGACCCACATAGGATTATGGTAAATCATTAGACCCATACAGGATCCTAGTACCTCGTTAGTACTTCGTCAGACCCACACAGAATCCTAGTACATCATCAGTACGTCGTTAGACCCACACAAGATCCTAGTACATCATCAGCACTTCGTCAGACCCACACAAGATCCTAGTACATTGTTATTACATCGTCAGACCCACAAAGAATCCTAGTACATCATCAGTACATCGTCATACGCACACAGGATCCTAGTACATCGTCAGTACGTCGTCAGACCCACACATGACCCTAGTACATCATCGGTACGTTTTAAGAACCACATAGGATCTTAGTAAGTCATCAGTACATCATCAACCCCACATAGTATCCTCGTACATCATTAGTATGTCTTCAGACCCTCACAATATCTTAGTACATCATCAGACCCACACATGATCCTAGTATATTGTCACAGCCAGCTACGGGGTACTCGCACTAAGCAAGCTCATCTCTGGAAGAGTCCACTCCTCAAGCCACTAGTCCATACTCCAACTGCTACTAAGTCCCAAAAAGTCATATCCCATATGACAGAAATTTAAAAGTGGTCTCAACGCAATGGATGGTGCATCAATTGGATGACCGATATGCAAGTTATTAGAATTTTAGTCTTGAGGCCCCGGTTGAATTCATTCTTGATCCTACCCAACCATACCCCAACTTTATCCAAATCTCAAGTGGGGTATTCCAAAATGATCGTCTCACTCCATGGTTTCTGGTTCCACTGACGGTTTTTCAAATGGACACACGTAGCTCAATATATGGTCGGAAGAGCGATTCTGGTCGAAACTGGTTCGGGTCTAGTCCCACCCGGTCGGACAAACCTAGCCCGACCTACTGGGTCCATCTCAGGCCCCCGGTACGACCCGACCCGCAATGGGGATGGTCTGGCCTATGCTGGATGGCCTGATCTTGTGGCCCATCATGGCCGCTAGCGGGGGGAAACCTGTGTGCTCCCTGCTCTCAAAAACTGAACGTCTTGGCCATTCGGTTTCCAGCCAACACGAGGGACCCAATCGGGTCCTGCTAGGTCCTGCTCATCTAACCAAAATGGTTGGACCATGGGTCCTCCTGATGGCACTTCATGCATTTCCACTCCGCGGCTGGCCGAACGTTGGCCGTACCTCTGCCATCCGCTGCGGCCAGGTGGGTCGCGACGCCTTACTCCAATGGCGGCACATCGTGCGCCGCCTCTCTGCGGCCTGACAAACTCCAGCCGCCTTCCCCTTCTTTTCCGAGGCACAATCCATGACCCTTGCTTGTTGGGTGGTGCAGATGCGTACTGCCTCCCCATCATGCGGTCAGCCTTTGCTGGCTGCCACCTTTCTCCACTACATAGGATACAACAACCATGAAAACAATAGTGGGATCATGCCAATTTTGTTTGGCATGCACCCTTCCCATTATTGAAGTAGAAAGCAGTTCAAAACCTTTTAATCATGAATAATATGAAGAATGAGTAAGGGAGGTATTTAAAACATCAAACCCTACCTTATTCGGTTGTTGGTGTTGGTTTGAGGAAGAAGTTGAAGATTTCAACGTTTTTCGCGCCCTCCATACACCTCCATTCCCGGAATCATTCACCAGATAATCACTCTTCGATGGAGGTAGTTCTTCGTTGGAAGATGTTCTTTATTAGAGAAGCGCAATCCTCCAAAACGCTATCCCCCTCTCTTTTCCTCCAAAATTATAAGGTTCTAATATAATTTAACTTAAGAAGATTAATTATATTTGCACAAATTAAATTCTGACACATTTCATTAAATGTTAGTTAGATCTAATAATTTAATGGCGAGTTGGAATAATTAAATAATGTGAGTAAGTTCAAGATTTACCTCCCATTAAAGGTGTTCGGGTGGTCTGCACCTTTTAATTCAAAATAGAGGTTTTAGTTCGGATGGTCCACACCTCCACAACCCAAGTATAGAGGTATTAATAGAAATAAAATAAAGGTTTAATTTATTTTATTTTCATTTCCATGAAAAACCCAAAATCTATCTTTCACCCTCAACCTACTGCAGTTTGGGTGATTGTCATCTAAAGTGAATTCTGGAACTACGAGTTCAACGTTGTACTCAGATTTCAATTCCAAGCACTGATTCAAAAGTTAAAAAAACCCACTTGCACATTTAATGAATGTACCTGAAAGAAAGTTCAGAAATTCATTAAGGGCACACCAAGCCACAGAATCACAGGCAGTCAATTTTCATGGACTCATAAAATTCCCATATAATTAAAAATATTACATGGAATTTTTGGGTCCTTACATTCTCCCCACCTCAGGACAATATGTCCCCATAAGCCACAACTCAAAGTAAGAAAACAATTGGGGGTACTGAGCACAAATCTAGGCCTTATGCTCCCATGTGCTCTCCTAGAGGTTCCTGTGCTGTCACTAAACCCGAAAAATAGGTATTGACATACCATGAAGGACCCACTCATGTCGATCATCAATATCTACTAGAACCTCCATTAATATTTCCCCATTGTCGATGTCTAGATAACCATGGTTGATGATGTGAGAAGGGTAGTGCACGTATCTCCTCAGCTGGGATACGTGGAAGACGTCATGCACCCGGTGCAACTGAGGTGGAAGAGCTAGGTGGTGAGCCACCTCACCAACTCTTCTGAGGACTTGTAAGGGTCCGATGATCCTCAGATATAACTCACCACCCCGGCAAAACCTCCACAAACACCGTCGAGGTGAGACCCATAGAAAGACGTGGTCTCCAAACTTGAACTCCATAGGTCACTGTCTCCTTTAGGCAAAAGACTTTTTCATGCTTTGGGAAGTATTCATCCACTGCCTAGGGTTAGTCCAGCCCAAAGGTGATCTGCATGGTTTCCCATACAACACCTCAAATGGTGCCATACCAATGGTGGAATGATATATGTTTTTGTATGAAAACTCCACAAGGGAAAGTGATCCTCCCAGCTACGACCGTAGTTGAGGATGCAAGCATGCAACATGTCCTCAAGGGTCTGAATAGTCTACTCAGTCTAGCCATCTGTCTGAGGCTGGAAGGTTGTGCTCAAATGAAGCTGCAACCCAAAATCCTCCTACAATCCCTTCCATAACTGGTAAGTGAAACATATTTCACAATCAGAGACAATCATCGAGGGTACCCCATGTAGCCACATAATCTCTTACTCATAGAGGCGTCCTAAGATCTCTACTAAACCCTGCTTTTTGATCGGTAGGAAGTGGGCCGACATGGTGAGTCTGTCGATGATCACCGAAATAGAATCATGTCCCTTGAATGTACGTGGAATTCCTATCATGAAGTCCATGTATATCCCATCCCACTTCCACTCTATGACCTCCAAAGGCTGAACTAATCCAGCTAGTACTTGCTGCTCTGCCTTTACTTGCTAAAAAGTGAGGCACTGAGAGACAAACTCTACTACTTCTTTGTTTATTCCCGACCACCAATGCTGTCTTCAGAGGTCTTGATACTTTATCTCCACTTTTGGATGTACCTCTAGAGGTGACTTGTGGAAATCCCTCAACACTTCCACCCGAAGTGGCACTGTTAGCAGGGTTCATCCTCTAAAAAGGTTGGCATGCTCCACATCTTCCGAAAATCCATGAGGTGTCTGTCCTATGGATATCTAAGAACATAGATCCTTGAAATCAGTATCCCCACTTTGTGCCTCCCAGACTTGCTGAAGATGTCGGGGAGTGACTGTAAGAGAATGAAGAAAAGCTTCTCCATCTCAATCCACAACGGATATATGAAAAGCATACAGCTAATTCGTCACCTCTCCTAGAAACTGTATACCAGATCTCTTGCTGAGTGCATCAGCTACAATGTTCTCTTTCCCAGAAGTTTTGACTACCTCGAATTAATAGTCCTAGAGGCCCTCAAGCCAATGTCACTGTCTCATGTTCAGGTCCTTCTATGAGAAGATATACCTAAGACTCTTGTGACCCGAATAGACTGTAAAATGCCTGCCCATCAAGTAATGTTACCACATATTCAAGGCAAAGACCAATGATGCTAACTCCAGGTCTTGGGTAGCGTAGTTCTGTTCATGTTGTCTCAGCTGTCGAGAACCATATGAGATCACTACTCATTCTTGCATGAAGACACATCCGATTCCAGTCCCTAACACGTCGTAGTAGACTACGTACCCTACACCCTTCTCTGGAAGCCTCAAGATGGGGGCACCAGTCAGCCTCTTCCTCAGCTCCTAGAAACTCTGCTGACATTTCCCATACCACACAAAGGGTTTCCCCTTTTTCTTCAATGATGATAAAGGTTCGATAACACTGGAGAAATCTAGCACAAACCTTCGGTAATATCCAGCAGAACCCTTGAAACTCCATACCTCCATCACAGTACAAGGTTGCTCCCAAGCAAGTAATACCTCAATAAAACTGGATCCACTGCAACTCCATCCTTTGAGATGACGTGTCCCATAAAGTTCACTTCTCAGATCCAGAACTGGCCCTTCGAGAGGATACCATAAAGTTGTTTCTCTCATAGTGTGTCCACTACTACCTAAAAATGATAGGCTTGCTCCTCATTGGTAGCCAAGTAGATCATAATGTCATCAATGAAGACCACCACAACACGATCAAGTTATGGATGAAAGATCCTATTCATGAGTCCCATGAACACTACTGGAGCATTGTTTACACCGAATGGCATAACCATGAAATTGTAATGGCCATACCGACATCTGAAATCCATCTTCTACACATCCTCGTCTCACACTATGAGCTGGTGATAGGATGATCTGAGGTCTATCTTTGAGAACAACCATTCTTTTTTCAGCTGATCAAAGAGGTCGTCAATCCTCGGGAGTGGGTACTTGTTCTTCATGGTCACATAGTTCACGCGCCGATATTCAAAAAAAGGTTTCAAGCTCCCATCTACCTTATTGGAGAACAAAATCAGGGCTTCCCATAGAGAAACACTGGGATGAATGAATCCCTTCACCTATATGTCCTCCAGCTGTACCTGCAGCTCACAAAGCTCTACAGGATCCATCCGATATGCTGGTGTAGACATCGGTGCCATCTTGGGGTACAATTCAATGTAAAATTCTACCTATCTGTGAAGTGGTAGAACCAGAACATCATTAGGGAATATATTTGCGTACTGGTCCACCACTACAGGATAGAATAGACTCTCCACATCAACTACTTCAAGGGTATGTCTATCGAACTGATGAGTGATTGGATGCACTCTCCTCCGGGTAAGTCCATCATGTGCTGTAAAGGGTCCCATATCAGTAGTGAAGGTAAACCTGGTCCCATCTGTGCGGACACACCGCACTTTGTGCCTAATATATTCAATCAAATCATGGACTATAGATAACCATTCCATACCCATGAGGATGTCGTAAGGCCTCGAAGCCACTACTAAGAGATCCCAACCAAATCTCTCGACTGCTAGATTAAGCTCACACAGCCGAAAACCAATGTGTAATCCTAGAATCTCCTCCGATAGTAATCTCTAGCCGTAAGGATGGATCCAATGGCACCATCAGAATCTCTAAGATTTGAATGAGGTCAGTGACAATAAAAGAATGACTGGCACCTATGTTTATAAGTACGACAGCTAAGGTGGATTAGACATAGATCATACCTTGTATCATCTCCAGAGCACCAGGGTCGTAGGCTTCAACTGCTTGGATATGATCACTCCCCTATCCACCTGCTTCATGTGGTCAGGGTGGACCACATGGTGTTGGTGGAAGTAACATCTCGAGTCGTCACCCACTTCCATCTACATGACCATCTCCTCTGCCACGCCCTCCTGCTCATCGCGAACCTCCTCGGTCGAATATCTGTCTCTTCCTGGGTGATCCCATGACCGTCTTATGATCATCTGTACAGTGGGTCGGACAATTACGATCCATGTGACCCAACCCACAGCATGTGAAATACTATCTGTTCCTCACATGACTGGGTATATCTTCAGTACCTCGCACAACCGACCATGAATCATGCGGTTGTACACATGTAGGTCTGGTCCTCTTAGACCTCTATGAAATATGTCTACTTCCATCTGCAGAAGACTCTACTACATGAAGACTGCTCGTGGGTCTCACTGCTTGTGACTGCTCAGCAAGAAAACTCTCCACTAGGAGGGCTCGCTCTAACAGCCCTGCCTATGTCAGGATGCTGTGTGAGATCTTGAAATCCTCGATCTCCCGTATGAGTCCCTGATTGATGGTCTGGTCCCTAAAGAATGGCCCCACAACATATCAGTGGAGTAGTGTGAGAGGTTGGTGAACCTCTCTGAGTACTGATCCATAGTCATGCATCCCTGTTGCAGATGAATAATCTCATGAATGCGCACTGCGCGAAGAGTCACTGGGACAAACTCTACTCAAAATAGGATCTCAAAGTCTACCCAGAGAATTTTCATCTTGTCTTGAACCTAGAGAATCAAGCCCCAACATCTTCCTGCTACTTCCTGTAGAAGACTGGTGGCAAGGATCACCCTAAGATCAGCTGGTGTCCCAACCAGCTGGAAAACTCTCACCACGACCACCAGCCAATCCTCAGCCACATATGGGTCCATATCTCCCCGGAACCTGGGTGACCTCTAGTTCTGGAACTCGTGCAATGCGCTCAAATGACATACAGTCTCATCTACTGGGGCTGGTGACATCGATGGCCCAATGGGTAATGGTACCGCTGGTGCCTTGGCGGGTGCCTCTACTAGAAGAGGGCCCAACACCGAGGCCTCATTTCTCAGTGGTCTATCTGTGTTTACTAAACCCAGAACCCTAGCTGGATATCTATGTGGAGGCATCATAAAAAGAAAAAGGTTTGTAATGGTCAATAAGTTATAACTGAAGAGTTGACTCAAATTGATCACAAAAAATACTCTGGAAGCACACTCACGCAATCAATTTTTTTGTTCACTGAGTCGGATATCAGAAGTCAGAATCTTGGTGTATGGATATGTTGGCCACCACGCCATCACTGGGATCCCTAAATTGATAACCCCACTCACTACAATTATCATTATTATCATTAAAATAAAGATCAATGTTCTATGTTCTACAGTATAACTGACTCCTCTGATGCCAATTTGTCATGACCTGGTCCCTAGGGCCCGTGCCATGAATACCCCAAGCCCGCCTTTTATTGGCCAGGGTCTGGCGTCTAGCACCAAAAGGCTTATATCCTAAAACCAGGTAACTATTACCTTTGTATCTTGTAAAAATGTGCAACGAAGGACACAACAGGATATGAACACAAGTAAACATCATAGGAAAGAGAGGGCTGAATGAAAGAGAGGTCGGAATACAATCCCAACTGTAAAGGTACAAGTACAACTGAAAAAAATACAACTATAGAAAAATAAATAAAACTATTGGGTCATCCTATGAGGTTCTTATCTGAAGGGTAGGTACAGATCTCCTTCTCAGCCCTCCACATATGCCCACCTCCTCTGCATACCAACACACTATATGGTCCACCTTCGAGCACCATCCAGTCCTGGTGACCCTTGTCATCATCCAGCACTGTCTGTCGTCTCCACCAAACAAAACATGGTGTGGGTATAGCCAGTGCTGGGGTTAGTATAACAATACTCAGTATAAACCCAGAGACCCTCAAGGTCTCACAAAATCCACAAAGGATAAACCAAAAATAACATGAAATCAGCTCAAACCCCTACTAATGTATATTCCTATACATATACCTAAGTTGTTAAGTATACCCATCTCAAACATGAGGAAAAGATAGGGTCCAACCCCAAATCCCAAAGCTCCACTGTTTCATAAAGGAAGGAATATCAAAAAGGTAAGTACCAAAGAGGTACGAACTCATCTCACACCAGTTATATCGTGGGTATAGTAGTAAAGATGATTAAATGTAACTAACTAATCACCTTACTCTGTTGAGAAGCAGACCCATGAAGGATCCTAAATCATCATCAGATCTATAGAGGATTGTGGTACATTATTAGACCCACACATGATCCTAGTACCTCATCAGACCCACAATGGATCCTAGTACATTGTTAGACACACATAGGATCCTAGAACCTCATCAGTACATCGTCAGACCCACACATGATCCTAGTACACCGTTAGTATGTCATCCGACCACCACAGGATCCTAGTACATCGTCAGTACATCGTCAGACCCACACAGGATCCTAGTACATGGTCAATACTTCTTCAGACCCACACAGGATCATAGTACTTCGTCAGTTCATTGTCAGACCCACATAGGATCCTAGTACATTGTCAGTACATCGTCAAACCCACATAGGATCCTAGAACATCATCAATACCTCGTCAGACCCATAAAAGATCCTAGTACATCGTCACTACATCATCAGACCCACACAAGATCCTATTACATCATCACAACCAGGTACATGGCACCCCCACTAAGCTTGCAGATCTCCGGAAGAGTCCGCTCCTCAAACCACCGGTCGATAATCCAACTTCTATGAAGTCCCACGAAGAGGTATCCTAATGGACCGCCAAATAAAAGGGGTCTCAATTCATCAGACGGTGCGTCAATCTGGTGCCTGCTCTGTATGTTATTAGCCATTTAGTCCTAATGTCCTAGTTGGATTCGTCCTCGATCCAACCTGACCGTACCCCAACATTATCCAAATCATAAATGGGGTATACCTAAATGAATGTATCACTCCATGGTTACTGGAATTGTAGATGGTTTGTCAAACAGATGCTCGTAGCTCATGATATGGCTGTAAGAGCGATTATGGTCGAAATCGGTCCAGGTCTGGTCCCCTGGGTCAGACCGACCCGACACGATCTGCTGGGTCGGCCCAACCCATGGTGTGACCCGACCCCATGTGCAGCCCGTCCCACTAGTTCCGGCCCAACCCACGATGGGAGGCCCAACTCACACTGGGTCCAGCCCGACCCGCACTGGGCGGCCCGTCTCACGCTGGGCGGACCGTTCTGGCAGCCTGGCCTGGCCACAGGTGGGGGGAAAAGCTGCACGCCCCCCACTATCAAACACCAGACGACTTAGCTATTTGGTTGCTAGCAAAAAAAATGGGACTCGGCCGGGTCTCGCTTGGTCCAACTCAGTTGGTTGAAACGGCCTGCCCTTGGGTCCTCCTGGTGGCGCATTGTGGGCCGCCACTCCACGACCGGTAGAACGCCGGCCGCACCTCCGCCATCTGCCGTGGCAAAGCGGGTCACATTCCATTGCTCTGATGGTAGTGCATCATGTGCCACCTCTCTGCGGCTGACTGAATGCTGGACACCATCCCCTTCATCGCCACGACACAAGCCAAGACCCATGCTTGTCAGGCGTTGTGGACACTGGCTGCTGCCCCATCGTGCGGCCTGCCTCCACTGGCTTCCACCTTTCTCCACTGTGTAGGATACAAGTACCATGAAAACAACAGAGAGATAAAGCCATTTTCATTTGGCCAATACCTTCCACGTTAGTGCAGTAGAAAGCGGTTCACAACATTTGAATTATGAAGAACTTGTAGAACAGGAAATGGAGGTATTTAAAACATCAAACCCTACCTCATTCATTCATTGGTGTTGGTGTGAGGAAGAAGTCTAAGATTTCAAAGTTCATCGCTCTCACCACACGCCTCCGATCCCAATCTCATTCATTGGATAATCACTCTTCGATGGAGGTGGTTCTTCATTGGGAGGTTTTCTTCATTGAAGAAGCGTAATCCTCTGAAAAGATCTCCCTTTCTCCTTTTCCCACCAAAAGAATGAGGTGCCAATAAATGTTAAGTTAAGAAGATTAATTATGTTGGCACAAATAAAATACTGACACATTTCGTTAAATGTAAGTTGGATCCAACAATTTAATAGGGAGTTTTCATAATTAAATAATGGGAGGAAGTTCAAGAGTTACCTCTCATTGAAGGGGTACGGGTGGTCCCCACCTTTGAATTCAAAATGTATGTTTTAGTTAGGGTGGTCCCCAACTCCATAACACATGTAGATTGGTTTTAATAGAAATAAAACAATATTTTATTTTATTTTACTTTCCATTCAATGAAAAACCCAAAATCAATCTTTCACCCTCGTCCTACCGCGGTCGGGGTGAAGGTCTCCTTAAGAGAATAATAGTGTTGCGAGTTCAATAGTTTCTTCAAATTTCAATTACGAGCACCGATTGACAAGTTAAAAAAACCATCTCATACATTTACTAATCATACAATAAAAAAAGTTCAGAAATTCATTCTAGGAACATCGGGCCTTGGAATCACACACCATCGATTTCCGCAGACTTGTAAAATTCCCATATAATTTTAAAAAATGACATGGAATTTTAGGGTCTTTACATATGAAAAATTTCCTTTTATGTTGTAAATGAAAAAAATAAGATCATGTCTTGGAGATGGTAGTCTGCCCATAATCATTATCAACATTATGATTTTAATATGGATTTATGTTAAGAATATAATAATATATTTTATGTAAATAATAATAACTGAGTTAAAAAAATTAATATATATATATATTTTTTGTATAATTTAACCATATATATGACCTGGTAAATAAACATATCTACATCAATTCAGGGAGGTGGTGGTCCCAACATATGCATGAGTAAGGTTTTCATTTCATATAGTATATAAATTAAGACAAAAAATGGTGGTAACACAACCATAATAAAATTTATGTATATGGAGAACACTGATGTAGTTATATCTTCCTGGTTGAAGAACATTTGAATAAGGTATAATATGAAATAAACATGTAAATACTCAATTATTTCATATACATCATCTTCAGAAAATGTTCTTAATATTGCCTATTATGGAATCTAGGATTGGAAATTTAGAAATACTAGAAACTCTAAATTGTGGGGAGTAAAGTTGCAAATGTATTTAAGAATAAATTATTTTATATATGTTTATCAATGTGTGTGAATAATTGGGGGTATTAGGTTACCTATTATAAAAAAGGAGAGTGGAACATATATAAGTATTTAAAACTATTAAATATAATATTTGTCCCTATTAAATGAAAGTTTCTCTAAGTGGAAGTATTTACAATTTTGTGTGATAATGAGTCTGAATACACTAATCCAATAAAATATAATCATCTATTTATAATGTAATAAGCACAATGTATAAGTTTATCCCTATAATTAACTCTTATAACCATTAAAGTGTTGAAAATGTATTACTATATGTTACTATTCAATTTGACTGAAAAATGGAATGGAACTTGCTACCAAATTTTTACTTTCTTATTTAAAATAATAAATCCATTATCATTTTGTACTTATAAATGCTCTAAAATTAATTATAATATAAGTACAAAAATCTCTACAAAATTTTTAATTATAAAAAATACCTTCTAATGGATAAAAATGAATTTTCAACACAATCATGTATAATTATGATACATATAAAATTAATAGAATTAGTATAAATAAATTTATATTTACTATACATTATATCAATTATGAATATAATATACCCTTTCAAATACATGATTAAAATAAAGCAACCATGCCACATTTTATTTGAATACAAATATAACTTTAATTCCCAAGATATTAAATATAGATTTATAAGCTCAAAATAATACATTAAAATGATATATATATATACATCTACATGAATACATATTTATTCAAAAAAGGTTTAATATTCTTTTTTGTCATTATTATGTCATGATAACATCAAAAAAGTTACAATACTTTAGAAATTACAATATTAACTATTCATATAAAAAGAAATCATTTTAGAGAAGTAAAAAACCATAATCTTAATATTAATTATAAATTTTGAATTAAAAAATAATTTTTTTTAAAAAAAATTAATTAAAAATTTTATATAAATTCATCAAAATAATTTCAAAGAAATTGGAATAAAAATCCATTTTCGATGAAAATATATGGTTGATGTATGAAAAGAATTTAATCTAATTATTTATATAGTAACTCCCATTAGATATAAATTTTATTTATTTTATTAGAAATATTATTTATAAATTAAGGTTAATATATATAACAATATTTATTAACAATATTTACATTGTTAAAAAAGTATTACCCATAAAATTTTTTGTAAAATATATAAATTAATATTATATTTAAAAATGAGACTTCTTTTATATTCATCAATAAGATGTTTTGTATTAATTTATACATAAATATATAAATTTTTATATATTTTATAATTCAGTTACTCTTATTTATACATTAAAATCTATTGGATTTATTATAACATGATGTTTTAGATAATTTTTTTTAAATTGTATATCACAATTCAATTTAATCTTGGAATTTTGTGTTGTACATGAGTTCATATATATATATTAATAAAACATATTAACGTGATAAATGATCTACATGGTATGTTTTACATTATGGGAATGATTAATTTTTTTAACTATTAATTATGTATATTTATCCATAAAATCATCATGAGTGGTAATTATTTCTTGAAATTGTTTTATAATTATGCTCTATAGTTTGTTTGTTTTCTCACAATAACAAAGTGATGTATTATACATTGTAAATTTCCTTCATATAATTTTTTAACAGATGGGTAGAGCACATAAAAACATTGTTTCATGTCCCAATAACATGATGGGTGGCTAATGAATGAATTATTTTTCAGAACCCAATAGATAGGATCTTGCATTATATATTCTCTATCAACATTTGATTCTTGAGGCATAAACAAGGATACATATTGATTTTTTTGATAAAGGTGAGGTATCATCAATCACAACATCAATAATGATATGAGTAGAACATAAGAATATTTTTTTACACTCAAATCATTTTATATGTTTGGGATCATAACTATCAATAATGAACTCATCCAAAATAGAAGATAATTATTAAATCCTAGTTGATAAAATATAAATTGGAATAACATATCAAATTTTATAAAAAATTTATTACATAATGTTATTTTATATATGTTTTATAAAATTAACAAGGTGAAATAGAACTCCCCATTATTATATTGTTTCATTTGGTGTGACAGTTCTTATTAGTGTTTCTTATGTGAAGTGGATCTCATTTAGTTGGATGATACTTATTGGTTCTCTAAAAGAAAAAATACTTCATTTTTTGGATGGTTCCCATTAATGTTCCTATATAGTAGAGGACCTCTGTTTGTGGGATAATGAATGTTCTTACTCTAGGAAGAGGATTCCATTTTGGGGGATTTTACCCTTTGGTTCTATTCTAATTATCAATATATATTATTATGAGATAATTAATATCATAATAAGAATAGTATTTTTTTGAGGGATGGGACTATGACTTCCCAACCTAGGTTTAACAAACCAATGGCCCATGTATGTCAGTTACATGACCTCAAGCATGCCTCCCCATATGCTAGAGGTTGTTGACTACTATTGAGGGTCAAATATACAACATGAAGAGACTATATATTATTTATTAAATCAGAACAACATAGTAAATAATAAACATAAAATAAATAAAACTAACCATAACAAAAAAATTACGAGTATTCCTTGAGGACCAAAACATGAAAATAATATTTAATGTAAAATATAAGATATTTGATTCCATAGAAAGTGTTATTTGTCAAATGAAATTATGATAAATTAAGACACAAAAAAATCCAAGTATGTCCCCAAAACAATGTCTTGTTTCATCATACATTCTCTATCCCAAATCATCTATTTGACATAGGGGTATTTCCTTAATATCTTCCACCAAACATATTGTGAATTTGGGTACTGGTCAGGCATCATGAGTTAGGGTTGAGTACAAGTCTGTAAGACACCACCAACAGTGCCTAAAAAATATCCAATCTATAACAACATTTTTATTTGTATAAATAATAAATTAATATTCATAAAATTAAAATTTATGGCATTTACATTTTCTTTAATTAGCTGTATATGTTTATATATTCATAGATACATCCAACCCAAGAATATCTTCTTCGACTAAAGTAGGAGTCTAAACTATCCTCAATGGATATCACATATCACATATAGAATCACAATTAATTATTACATTTTATTAAATTATCCATTGAAATTAAATTTCTTAATTATGATCTCATGGAACCATAGTCAAATATCCACATTTTGCGCAAAGAAGTCCATGGATATGAACTAATGGGCATTTTAAGAAACAATCAGTGTCTAAAACCACATTTATCAATCAATCACACAAGTGGGGTTTTGAAGCATCTGTTTTTCCCCATACACATTTATTAATCAATAATGGATGGGATTTTTAGGCATAATTCTATGTCCCATACTCACATATCAATCAATAACATGTGGGTTTTGAAGAATTATTTTCAGTACCACACTCATTTATCACATGCATTCATTTGGGACTAGAATTCTATCCCAAACACTCTATGTGTATTGGAAGAATCATTTTTTCTCCCACAACCCGATTATTAATCAATCTCACAATAAAATCACATTTCACAAGGTTAATCATCATTAAACCTATGATCAATATTATACATCCTGATATACCATATCAATTATTAAAAATCAAATTTCATGACTCTTATTCTTAATAAATGATATGAAAATTCACTATTAAACTATTTACAAACAATTAATCACAAAATTCATTTCCCCTTAATGGTCAATAAAACCCCCTGTACTTTTAAATAATCAATAAATTTGACATTGAATTAATCAATAAATTCTTTAATCCCATTAATTGACCAATTTTAACCCCCATTAATCAATCTATTCCACATTCCTTTAATTAACTAATGAACGATGTTAATTAATTCAATTCTAGATTAATTTTTAAAATTTTCCAAAAGAAATTCAGAAACACACATATTCAATTCAAATTATATACTATGATAATCGCAATTAATACCACCAACTTTAGGATCTCATATGGAAACTCAAAAGTGAAATCCCCAAATTTGATTCGAACATTTTAATGCACAACAAATAATGAGATCTATATTAAATATCTAGATGCATACATGAATATATTTATATCTATTGAAACCGATATCTTGATCCAAAAAAAATGGGAAAAATCCCTTCAAATGATGATTAAAATATGTGAGAGATGGAGGAAACCAATCAAGTCGTGACCGTATTACTAGAAGAGTTCCAGATATATCAAATGGTTCTTCAACTCACAATGTATGTAGTTCGAACACCCTTGGAATTCATATGAGATCCTCCAAAAACTATCTATAAAAGTTAGGGTATATATGAGGTGTCTAGGTCTATACATTGGGGATCATGATTTTTTTAACATTTTTTATTGATTAATATCCAACTTGTTCAATTTCATATTTTTTTGGGAAACAATTTCTCTCAAACATGTGAAAAAACCATGTGACTCACCCGATGGGTTCATGTATTGAAAAACCGTGTGAATACTATAAATTCTCCCAATATTTGGGGTCAAATAGTTTTCTGGTCTAGGGTGCATGGATTGAGATAACTATGCACCAACCGTGATCTTTTCAAAATCCCTTAAAAATATTCAAATTCACAAAAAGTCTCTCTATGTAACCCCCAGATAAGATATACATTAAACATATAAAAAGTGAACCAAAAAGGGCTTGATATGTTTCCATAAAATATCAAGATCTTACAATATCTCCACCTTATAGTTGATCATCATTGAGCTGAACTCCTATAAATCTCTATAATTATGATGTATAAAATTATGGGCTACTAATTATGCAATTCAATTTATCTCTAACAAGTCTCCTTATAAAAATTCCCATGCTTCCACAATACCCAATCTATTGGTAAATTTGTTCCCCTCAACACTTCCTCAATATGATTCACAAAATCTATCAAGTTATCCTTAATGGCACATCTACCTTAATATTAATATTTACCACATCGATCTCTTGATAATGGTTGGAGTGATACCTTTAAAGCTACAACACCTGAAAAACATCATGCATAAAAATTTTCGTATATAGAAGTTCCAAATATAATGCCACATACCCAATTCACTCTACTACCATATATATTATAACTAACTAGGGTACCACTATTCTGTATTTCTGAATCCTATGATGAACCAATCTTGGTGACATCTGAAGAGAAAATAATCACCCATTGAAAACTCAAATTGTCATTCATATCTATCATTACATGACATATGTGAACTTTGATATGTAGACATACGATTCCATATCAGCTGAATATTTTATAATGTATCCTACACGAGACACTTTCCAAACAACTCTAACTCACAAACCACTATGTCGTATAGAGGTTATTTTCATGGAAAACCATAAACTACCTAATATGGTTTCATCTATATTTTCTCATGTTAATTGTTTTTATAGGGAAACTCCATAGGCACCAGATGCTTCACAAAAGTCTTAACAATCTCTAGAAAACATTCCCATATAATGTCTTGGACCACCTATATAGTACATTCCAAAATCCCCTTTATGTATGGGTGTAATGTCGCACCAAGTAACCCTTTTTTCCTAAGAACTATTGATTAAAAATGCCATTAGAGTGAATTAAATAGTGTTTCAATGTCTGAATGTATATGATGTGGGAACCCATGTAGATGGTATACCTTGAAAACATACAATTTACTCAAATAATCCTCCAAGATAATCTCTTGTATATGAAAAAGATTCCTTACATTCCTTAGTCAATCCACAACAACCAAAATAGCATTATTCTTCCAAGGAACCATCACGAGACCCCACAAAAATTCCATGGTAGCATCATCCCACATCCATTCGAGAATAACAAATAGATATAGAAATCCAATAGGTTATTCTTACTCAAAAATCTCCAGATGATAGCTGTAGCATCATTTTATAAACCCACCAATTTACATTTTCATTCCTGGCCAACAATACTATGAACCTAGTTCATTGTACATTCTAGTCACACCTGGATCCACCGACTAGTTAAATGAATGAAATTAATGATTCAAATCATCACACATACATGAAATCACTACTATAGGGTGTGTGAAACATAGATGATATCATTCGCATCTATAGTCCAATTAGAAGGTGACTCTCCCCTTCAATGCATTCCCTCAATTAAAAACACTCTTGATCCTGATGCTTCCCAACCATATTTAGAATAAAATGTGTTGACTCCACAAACATTTATATGAGTGTTATCTCTACCTATCAATCTTGAATGCCATCATGCATCTTATATGGATGGTTCTTCATCTTCCACTTAGAACTAGACTCATGAATTGTATGTGTTTATGTTTTTATACTCAAAGTGTTAGTTACCTATTTTCTATTTCAAGAATATATTCTATATCAAAAAAAATATTTATGTAAATATTATACCCATATTCGATAAAGGAAACTCAAATATCACTGATAAAGGTTACAATTTAATCTCTTTTAATTATTATACAAAGTAAATTTTATTCCCAACAGATAGTTCCAAAACACTTCAACACATAAACCACTAGAGATAAATCAATAATGTGCATAGGGTAATTCCATTCAAGTTACCTCAAAATTATTCAACCATATGCCATTAATAGATACCCCTTCATCAAAAATACTCCATGATTTATCATAAAAAACATAAAACACTATATATTCCTCATATGGTCTAGGTTGGATCAATATTGGTGCGTTAATAAAATTCTTATTAAGATCCTAAAAATAATTCTAACATGGTTCATACAATTCAAACATTACTAAATTTTTTCTATTTCATGAAGTAGTTTATTCCAAGTGAAAAAATTCCATGATAAAACTTATATAACAGGCTAAATAACACAAAAATCCACAAATATCAAAAATAATTGTTAGCATTCTCCCAAGAAACACCTACCTGGATGTTCACTAGGTCCATTGACTCCCCTTAAATCGAGGTGATGTAACCCAATATGTGTACTTGATCAATATTGAATTGGCACATAGATATAATGGGGTAAGGATGATGCTATCTTAGTGTACTTGGGTTAATATCATTATGTTGGTCATGATCATCGTGATTCTCAAATTTCAATAAGATGTCATCCGAAAACACTTCCCCAAACTAATCTAGGTATTAGTTGAAAATTAGATTCATCTATGACATAAACATTGCTGGTGTGTTTGTCATCCCAAACAGAATGATGATGAACTCATAAAGGCCATTCCAACATCCGAAAGAAGTTAGCGGTTTATAATATTGTCTATTTATCAACTAATGATACCTCTACCTTATATAAATCCTATAGAGAATATTAACTCCTTTCAACTAGACAAAAAGTTTTTCAATACATGGAAGACGATATAGGGTTATCACTATGATCTGGTTCAATATCTAGTAATCAGCATATAACCATAATGTCCTGTCATCCATCTTAGAAAACAAGGCTAAAAACCCCACGGTGACATACATAGATGGATAAAACACTAATCCACCAAATCATGCAGTTGATTATTTAGATCTTGATACTATATTTGTAAAATTCTACCTGGGGAAATAGAAACTGAATCAGTCTCCTGTGTGGGCTTAATTGTATATTCCACATCTCACTTATATGGAAACCATATTATGTCAAATTAAAAATATCCTGAAACCAGTCCAATGAAGATGGAATGAAATACTACTTCACAAACCCATCATCAAATATAAGACTAGAAACCCTGGTAGTGAGATCGCATAGTTGCAATAGAATTATTGCTACATAGCCTTTTTAGATATGCCACTGTACATGATGATCACAAAATTGAAATTCAAGAGATGTAAGAGTCAATCCCCTATGGTTAAAATATACATGGGATTGGTAAAATGCCAAATATTTATTCCCCATAATCATTTTAAATCAAAACATATGAATGATATAAATATTCGAATAGAAATGATACTCCCCAACCTCTATAGTAAACTCCTTGAAAAAATTGATGTCCCATTACCGTACTCGCAACGGTGTATCAATCATATTAAACCCACTGATAAACTCCAATTTTAGACTCAACATATTCCCATGTTGTGATTATATAATGGAATTTGAGGTGTCGACATCAAATAAATTTCTAGGAAGAATATAATATACTAAAATAGTACCTATAACTATCGATGGTCCATCAATGTTGTCCAAAATATTATACTAAACTACATGAAACTATTGTACACCTATTCCATGTGATCTAGTATGAGTTTCATGTGTTCCAAAAATTTTCTAATATGGGATCACTTTTCCAAAAGTACCACATGTACTCCCTCAAATTATTTGGCAAATCGAACTCTAACTGGGAGACAAATACGGTGATGAAGACCACATTCTAGTTCTTTGGTTATATCTAGATGTCACATGACAACAAACATATCATGGGTTCCTATAGAACCGATGTAGATGTCCCATCTAACAAAAATCATAGAACACTACTAGTGGTCAGGGATAATATATATGAATGTGACCCATCATACCGCATTAGTGACCTGTCACTCGGATAAGGTGTTATGTAACTGACCCCCTTCCCACTCTTCTTGCTACCACCCTAGCAGGAATTCTCATTGAAATGCTTCTAACCCTCAGAATAAATTCATCTTGGTCAACCAATAAAAACTGTTTTCCTACATTGGAAGCCTCCTTCGGGCTCTCCTCTAATATAAGATCTTCATTTACCACATTAGAAAACTATTTCAGTCAAATGATATTTATCAATTACTTAATATCACATTTAAGGAAATCAAAAAAAAAAATTCTCCATGGTCACATCAACTCCTCCCAATACCAATGAAAATCACTACAAATAATTAATCTCACCAACATAGTTCCTTATGAAAATACTCACATGGCTTAAAATTATGTACTTGGACACTCTCTCCTACCTGAGAATATATGGGTAATAATGAACCAATAACTTCCCTTAAAATCATACAACTCAAAATGTTAGTTTTTTGCATCATATGATTGTATTACCACCAACGCATTACCAAACAACATAACATATATGCAGCCTTCTTAACTCTATTTTCATTAGGAGTCTCTATGTAGTCAAGGATCATCTTGATATACACAATCTGAAACTCTAATACCTCATTAAAACCCTAACTAGTGAATATAAAAGGGTTTTACAATTGAAAATTTTACATCAAGTCATTCGTACTTTTAAAAACACATCCTAGGCTTCTTTACACAAACATCATGAAGAGAGAAAAGTTCTCACCGAATTTATCTATTCTTTCCTCAACCAGAACTATCAAATCCTCAGCATGCACTACTTGTGCATTAGTCATAGACATATAAAAACCCCATTGTATTAATAATTTCTGTCATGTACGAGTACCCCAACAATACTAAACGCATGACTTATAACACATTACAAACACATTACAACATTTATTCTATGACTGATACATAATAATTCATAATATTGCATTCCTAAAACCCCTCGACACTATCAAAACGGAGTCCCTATCACTAAAATTAACTATCCCTCATCCATATATTGGTTAACATGTGGTAAACACCATTATAGTGTTCAATTTTATCATTAGTAAATAATTATTAAATATTTTCACATTTTTCAACATTTGATATTTTTAATTTCATATTCGGAACTGTTTTCATTTGATAACTGAATCAAAGAAAATAAATTTCATTTATCAACAGACATGAAAACTCAATTTTATTACATGATAAAATGATATATTCTATATAAAAATATGGATTTCCTATAATGATTCATGATTACTCAACTCTCAATCCATTCCAGGATACAAGTCAAATATCAGAAAATATAAAAACTTATTATGATCAAACCACAAAACAAATAAATAATTTGATGTGAAATATCTTCTAATTTTAACAACACACATCAATAACAACAATCCAACACTAGGTTTATGAATTTTACCCTTGCACTTGGGTTAGAAAATCCCATCAATGAGAGCTTAAACATGCATTGACTAATCTTATTCACTTGTTTTCCTTTTCAAAAGAGAAAAAAAATAATAAAATGAAACCATCCTCTGAAACAACTATTTAATATCCCAACCTGGGTTCCACTCACTGGTTCCCTTATCCAAAAAATTACATGGCCACAAGCTTGCCTCCTTGTAATCTATAGGTTTCTGACTAGAAGTGATTTTTAAATATACAACATTGTGATACAATACCCTCTAAATCAAAATACAACCACTGTAGAAATAAATAAAAATAGTTATTACAATAAAAATACTAGTATCACATGATTATCAAAATAAGAATACATTATCCTAACTAAAACATTATAAATAACATGATGTACTACATAAATATTTTCAAATGAAATTACTAAAAATAAGGACACTGAAAAATATAAGAGGGATCTAACACCATGTTTGGTTGCCTCATCCACTCTCCATCCCAAATAAGTGATCTAACAAAGGTATCTTTCCCTTATCATGCCCTAAATGCTTGAATTATATTCAAGAATAGATCATGCAGCCAGATTAGGGCATGAGTATAAGTTAGTGTCCCAACACAAAAAAAATTCTAAAACAATATCTAATAAATAAAAGTGCATGTAGTTATATAAAAAGTCAATTACAATGCATAAATTGATTATTATCACATTTCATTATTGTAAAATTAGCAATTTAATTTTCTAGGTTCATGTTGACACCAAACCCATCAATACCTACTTAATCCCGTGAACAATTCTAATCTTTCTCTTTGGATATCACACATCATATAGACAATTTAAATTCATTAGAAAATGGTCAATGATTATCCATTTAAATTAAATTTAACAATTAAAAACACATTAAACCATTGACCAATTCTATAATATTGGTGCAAGAAATATATAGATATGACCCCATGAATATTATAATCCTCAGTCACTATCCCACAACCCATTTATCAGTCAATCACATAAGAGGGATTCATAGAATTAGTCCATTTTCCACACTCATTTATCAATTAATAACATGTGGGATTATTAAGCACACTTCTGTGTCTCATACTCATTTATCAATCAATCACATGTGGTATTTTGAAGCATTAGTTTGTGTACCACTATCATTTTGCACACACATTCATTTAGGTCTAGAACACCATGTCTGGAATCACATGGTAATTTGAGGAATCGGTCTATGTAACACAACCCAACTATCAATCAATCAAAAAAAACACTTATATTACATTTATCAATGTTAACCATCATTAACCCACTAATAAAAAAACTTTCATCATGGAATACCATTTCAATTATCATAGTATTAGATTTCAACAATTTAATTCACATGAATAAATATAAAAAATAATTATTAAACCATATATCATCATTTATAAATATTTTTTTAAACATTTTATGTTAAGCCAAACAATAAATAATTCTCATTAATCAGTAATTTTGGAATTCAATTGATCAATAAATACCAAAATACATAAATCAATTAATTAATAGAATTAATTAACTGATATTGGGATTCTATTTCCAGATGTGAAAATTTAAATTCCACACGAATACATGAAATTTGAATTCATGACTATGGGATTTACAATCCATTCAACCCTCCTCAAAATCACTGATAAATTCTCGCCAATGAAAATCGCAAAAATAAAGAAGAACATTCAATTGTACAAAAAAAGAAGGCGATATAAATCTAAAATATAGAACCAAAATTGAAAGAGTTAATATATATATATATATATAATACTAGAAATATATCTATAAAAAATGGATAAAAATATAAATTAGAAATATCAGAGAATGATGGGGGAGAGGAAAAAAACCATTTGGTATTATAATCTCTTACAAAGTGTGGTAAAAATATGTCAATAATATGTTTTATTAAACCTAATAGGATTTATGCAGAACATATAATCTATATGGGAGCCTTCAATGATGAGATAAACTAGATAGGGATGTTCCAAGGTGTTCAGGGATATAAAGTTGGGTGTTTAAAAAAATTTCAACAATGCTTGGGATTAAAACCAATCTTTCATGGTTTCATGTATAGAGAATATGGGTTTCCTAACCTGTGGTTCATAACTGCAAGCCTCCACTATAAGGGCCCATAGTTTCTACTAAGAGGTTGCACACATTGAAAACCGATGTGCCAACTATGAAATCCCCCTCTTTCTTGTGTTTCATGGTTATTTGGGGTAGGGTTAATGGTTTATCAAAAAATTATTCAAAACATAAACGTCCCAAAATGCCTAAAAAATATCCATATTCACCCAGAAGATCCCCAATGTAAACCCTATAAAATATATACATAATACATGGGAAACAAGTACCTAAAAGGGAACTTTAGACATCACTAGAAAAGATTGATATCTTATAAGTACCCATTAAAAATACTTTTTATAATACATATGCTTTGGTGGTATGTTTTGCATTAGTTCTCTACATAATAAGATAATATCATTTAACGGGATTATTACAATTCAATCTATATAATATAATATGATCCCTTTTAGTGTGATAGTTTCCATTAGTTATACTATTTAGAAGATAAATTTTTTATATGGGTGGTCCCCTTCCATTCTTTTCTAGAGAATTGGATATCATTTTCTTATATAATTCCCATTAGTTGAATTTCTAATTACATTATCTCATTTGGATAGATGGGTTTCACTAGTTCTATTCATTATAATAGGATCTTATTTGTGGTGATAGTTCACATTGATTATCCCTCTATTAAGGGGGTTGTGTTTGTGGAATGGTTCCAATTATTACATATCCAATAAAAATGATCTCATTTAGTGGTATTGTTCTCATTGGTTTTTATATTGATTAGAGGATCTTGTTTTGTGGTATTGTTTCTATTTGTTCACCTATTGAGTAGTGGATCTCAATTTTTATATTAGTAATCATTATCTAAATTATGGGTTTAGGATGTTCATGAGTTTGTTACCTATTTCTATAGTTAATAGAGAAACTCCCTCTTTATCTCATTTATTTCAATTATATTATATATGTAGAAGTTGAGACATAAAATTTGATGAATTAAAAGTTGTAGAGGAAATTGGGGTCATTGATTACTGATTCACTCATTACTTGATGATTAAATGTTTATTCTTTACATTAAATTGATTCATTAAACAAATAAAACATCTATATACTAAAATGAGAGACATTTTATTTTTCAAATCCTTTATTAAAGCTAATATTTCACATAAATGTCACTTATTCCATAGGATTGACCAAGTACTCATTACCAAAAATTTACTTCTATAATAGTATATCATTTATAAAAAGGATATCTAGGGGTTTTTTGACACAATATATGATGGTATGGTCTATAATTTTTTTTCATTATTCCCCACATTATAAATTTTATTAATTTATTGAATCATTATTAGCTAGTTATATTAATAAAAAATATATAACACTAGATCTAGATCATTATATAAGGAATAATCATTTTTCTTAATTTTTAAAAATACAATTTTCCGAATTCTTGATGTTAATATCAGATGTGTAATAGGTGTTCTTTTTCTATTTGATCCTTCATTTTCAGGGAAGGTAACCCTTGATGAGGATTATATATAGTTTATCTACTGAAATATTATATTTATTTTTATATTATAACTAACTATTTGAATCTAGAAAGTAATTTTTTTGGGATAATAATGTTTATAAACTCATCCTATAGGTTATAAAAATAGACCTCCTATAATATTTTCTAGGGAATCTATATTTCTATGAAGCATTATAGAACTTTATATACAAAAATATAAATATAAATATATTATAACTTTAATTATTAATTTTATAGTGGGCATATATTATTAATCTAATCACCATAAAATTGAATTAGTAAATTAATTATTTATTAAGATGCTAGAATCTCGAAATTGAACCATATGAATGTTTATTGAGGAAAAAAATAAAATATCATATTAGGATTTCATAAAAGAGTATATGATGGAAAATATGTTTTGTTTTATGGTCTTAATATATGTGACACATTATAATGACAATAATTTAGTTAAATACTTGTATTTCTCAATAAATTGAATGCTAAGAAGATAAGATTCTAAAATTTGGGTGGAGAAGGTGTCAAATGCACCAGTTATAGCTATAAATTCATCTACATATATAATGATTAACACTGAAAATATATACCCACTATGCATGTGGTAATATTATCATCAAATTAAGTGGATATTACCACCTTATCTGTTATATGATTTGGGTTTCATCCCTAATATTAGTTTTCTTCCATATTGAAAAAATGGTTGGTGACTTCATAGAGAGGTCTTCGAATTTATTTTTTGTGTTGATGGATACTGTTTTTTAAGATAGTGTTAATAATTGTAATCAATAAATACAATATTGAAATCATTTAATCTAGGTTTTCTAGTATTTATGTGGTGGCTTAATTCTACATTTTTTCATGAAATATCCCCTATAGAATAATGTCTACTAAAGGAGGTGTAAATGATTATTATTGATAATTATACTTGAATGGAATGTTTCCCATAAAAAATATCAATTTATATTCTCAAAATTCTATATTATGGCAATTAGATAAGAAATATATTGATTTAATAAGACAGTCTCAACATATTTGGGATTTAATAGGGTTTAATATGCCTTTTATTATATTTATTTATTAATAACACTTAGATTTAAAATTTTCCATAGTTAATTATAGGATGAGATCCAGAAGACTAACATTTCCTTTGATGCATTGTACATACACCATCAATATATAAATATTGCTTAGTATAATTATATTCAAATTACTTCACATTTTCAAACTCTTTGATAGTATTATGCTTCAGAACATTGGTTATGAAAACACTACAAAAATTTACGGAAATGATTCCATTAAGAGGATACATAGATTTCTAAGAAATATATATATATATCTACAATTTGAGTATGTTCATAAAGATATATGAGATGATATATTTTTTTGATATTAAAAGCTCACATAGATCTACAATTTTGGGTTTTCATTGAGTTATTTAGTAATAGTGAAACCCCTCTCACATCTCAAGTTAGTATTTTTCCATGTTACAAATGAAGTGGTATACAACATTAAGGACTTCTATATTTTTATAGGACCTTAGTTTCTTATTATGAAATCTAAAAAAATATCTATGTGACATAAAGGTTTAATTAAACTTAATATATATTTTTAATGGTTTCAAATTAACATTGAAATATATTATGTATTAAATTATGAACCCCAATTTGGAATTTTTTCACAATTAATACAAGTGTGTAAAAAAACAAAGTATCATGCTTTTTATTTTTAAAATCACCTTATTCACTCAACCATCCCACTTTCATATTATTATTTCACCACACATAGTCTTCATCTCGTACTATTCTTTATAGTCTCAACTAGCTTGTTCCTCTCTACTGAATTTTTTAAACCTCACAAAGTCGGTGACATGGATTATTTGAAAACCAGTTTGTTTACAGTTTTCATCATAGGTATACTCTAATTGTATACTATCTGCCTTATTCACTTAAATTCATTCTAATAATCCTTGATTTTGTTCCATATATTTCTTAATCATTCTCACACAAAAAAAATAATAATTATTTTTTTCTATAATCCTAATCATATTTTACGAATATAAAATACTAGATAAATTCAGATTCTTCTACTTTCCCTTCAAAAAAATGTGATTTCCATATCGTTTAGGTTTTTTTCTTCATTGATACTCATCATTTATTAACAATTAAAATGAATATCAGTTTTTTATATTATAATTAATTAAACTCGCATATGAATATAGTTTATATTTATATAATTTCTTTTGAATATTATTCAATTGATATTATCATATTTGATATAGAAAATATAATATATTATGTTAGGATCATCAATTGTAATTAACATTCAATGGATATATATAAATCATTTCATGTTCTTACATTATTTTCACCATAATAGATATATTTTTACAAAAATATAATGACCAAATATTTTATAAATGAAATTTCAGTTTTGAATATATAAATTAAATTATTAAGTAATGTAATTAAAGAAAAAACATGAACTACAATGGTTATTATTGAACTATTATTAAATATATTCTATATAATTTAAAATTACAATACAATTAATAAACATTAATATTGTATAAATTTTAAAATAACTAGTAGGATTAAAATATATTAAGGTTGATGATAATTTATAATAGGCATATATAGAAGAAGTGACCACCTATACCAGTTGGATAATACCATATGAATACTTTTTTATAAAAGATCTTATGTGAGATGGAATCACTAGGCTATAAAATTTACCATTCTAATGATAATACTCCACAAATAAGACATAATCAAAACCATTATGTATATAAGTTCAAGCTTATTGACATCATGGCCCAAACCTTGTTCACTATACCACCCTATAAAAAGTTCACCATCACACACATTGCACATATAGAATACATAAGGGCATTGTTGGGTAATTTATATAAAACCTAATAGGATGAATTTTTATATTTTCATATTCACAAAATAATGAATATATTTACACAAATTATTAATAATATTGTTAAAAAATAAATTTTTTATGGAAAAAATTAAAGAATTTATTTTTTCGGATATATATATATATACACTAAATTAAGACTCTCTTATTGAATAAATTTAATATGTTTTTAAGTAAATAATAATTTAATAAAATATTATTAATAAATAATATTTATTTGAATATAATTTGAATATAATTTTATGAATTCCAATATAATGATAATAAGGGTCACCAAACTATTATCATCATAAAAAATAATATTTTCTAATAAAAGATTTTTTTATAATAACGTGTAAATTCATATATATATATATATATTTTTTCATTAAAAAAATATATTTTTCGAAATCATCACATTAAAAATATTGAGTAGTTAATTTTTTATAATTTTATAAGACAATTGAATATTTTGGAACTAATTTAATAAGATATAAATATATGATATGTTTTATGACATCTTGAAATCTTAAAATTATTCTAATATTAACTATAAATAGAATACGTGATAAAAATAATAATTCCCCTTTAAAATATTAGGGTTTTTCATTTATTTTATAGATTTTATAAATCCTTAACGAATACATGAATATCGATATTTCATTATAATGTTTAAAATTATTCATCTAAAAACATTATTCTATTTAACAACACCTATTGAATAATTTCAATGGTTTGGGTTATTGTCCATATAAAATATTTGAAGGTACACATTATTGGTAGAAATCAAGGGAAGATAATATAGAAAATTTTAACAGTCTAATTATTTTGATACATGAAGTAAAAACTTTACATTTTTAAATTAATAAATAATTTCCAGATATTTTAGTATAAAATTCTACCCAACCTCCCATTCCTCATCACTAAAAACCCTTGGAAAAAAATAATACTTTTACATTACCTATACATGTCCCTCTAAATGTGCTTTAATTCTCTTAAGAAGATCCTCCCTATATTTTTGAAGCACTATATAATGGTAAAGTACCATCAATTTATCCACATTATTTAGAAACACTCTTTTTTATAATTTCTCTTTTATTTATATATTTTCATGTCAAGATATAGTTTTTCACAATACATTAAATATTATAAAAATTCTTATGTAATGTGTTATCCCCTATAACTCATATCAACCCTTCCATGAATCATTATGTACACAAGTCATTCACTCAGAATTATCTTGTGAGTTCCCATGAAAAAAGTCTGTATAGTGTATACCCATACAACTTTCTAGTCAATTTTATTCACCTATATATAACTATACATCATTTATTTAGGATAAACATGTATTTAACCAACACTCCATTAATATTTGTATGAAAAGTGATTAATAGAGATCTTTTCTTATGATCTATGTCACACACACATGAATAAACATGATATGAATGTGACTAGCAGGGCCAAGAATATATATTCAAAAATAATAATAGGATAATATTTTTCATCTAATTAGATACCATGTTTTTGGGATGGTTGATTATCCTAATAACACTATGTTATGATGTATCTATAGTAATTCATGAATTATCTTTATGAAGTCATGTTTTAGGTTGTTTCCATAGTCCTTATATTTCCTTAATGATAAAACATTACCATTACTTGAAGTTCCAAATAATTATTATCAGAGTTATAATTCCACATTTTTTACTAATTCGATAAAATTAATGAATTTTATTATCATATACCTTGATAATCCCTTATTGGGCATTATAGGTCACCCATTTATTTTGTACATTCATGGGATGTATCTTATAGATTTAGAAGATATATGAAAATTTAATCTCATGTTAAATATTTGTAAATATTATTACTATATTCTTATTTTAATTATTATTATACATAATAAATTAACTAATGATACTAGGCCTCATGATCTTCAATTATTTATTATGGGTTTTTCTATAATAATTAAATAATTATGGTGTGATAAACTACGGGTTTTCAAAGTTTGTATCAGAGGATGAAGTAGTTATTCTAGGGAATAAGAATAGAGAAACCTATAAAGGAATTATAAATTATAATAAAAATATGAAACATCCCTAAATTATGGTAAATTATATATTAAATGGTTTCCATGCAACAAACTCCATGTCACTATATTACAAGTAGATTTATCTATAGAACAATTTTAACAAAATGATATTGACATGAAAAGAGTGCATTTAAACTTCACTTGATCATCACCTATTAGAAAACAAAGTAACCTAATTGAACACCTAGTTTTCCACTCTCAGGTAGAATAATTGGTACTTTATTAGGCACATTATTAACCATTATGAATTGAACACAAATATACAAGAAAGTCATTTTTCAAAAATAGATAATGGATAACTTCGATTGAAAACAAGAAATTCCTATTCTAGTGGATGTTTGTAATTTACTATTTATCACATAAATATTTATACTTTCCACTTTTGGTTAGTTTTTATAATTTTATAATCCTCCATTTTCCATTTATTTTAGTCAATCACATAGCATAGGAGGAAAAAAGTCAAGAACCAATGTGATGTGCAATGTAATTGTTACTAAAATGATATTAAGAGCCTAATTGGATTAATATTTTAGATCTTATTAGAAATAAATTATCAATTATATTATGTAATCAGTATAATCTTTAGTAATATGTAAATCCCATATCCCACTAAAAAAGATCTAATTTCAATAATGACCATTGTGCAATAATGCCTTCTAACATTCAGTGGGTCATCCATTATATAAATAATAGAATAATGGATCAAAACCTTTGAAAAATATATTCCCTCTTATTTAATTACCATATATATATAATGTATTTTTGGATATTTACTCTACAAGAGGATAATATGATCATTGATGGATTTTGGTCAAACATTCAAATCTGGAGGATTATATCGATATTATAGAGAGAAATGAATTCAAAAAATAATGTTAAATATTTTCCTTGAACTATTTGACATAAATGAAGAGTCATTACATTATCATTAAAAAATTATCATGAATCCATCACGATGGATAAGTAAAAAATCACAGGTAATCCATGATATTCTTCATTATTTTTCATTGACCCCAAACATAATATTGATACCATTTTGGTGGGATAATGTTACTCTATAAAAACATTAAATATTCAAGACATTGGAAAAAATGTTGAAATTATCTAATTTTTTCTTAAAGTAATGATTATGTTCAGAAAATCTAATTGGTCACATTGATCTATTAAATGTAAGAGTAGAATGAATTTTAATTCTATAAATTCAAAATAAAAATCTCACAAGGGAATGAAATTCTAACAACCCACTTGTTTAATGTGTGGGATGAATCATCACATAAATTTATTAAAGTGTAAAATAAAATAAATCAGGTTTTATATGAATGAGAACATAGATAATTAATGTTAATGGTACATTTTAATGAATTTGATTCAATAAATAAATACTTCAGTCAACCCTGTTCTTATATTCCATCAATTAAACTTCATAAAATAATGATACCATGTGAATTGATGAACTAACCCATGGATTGAAATTGATAACTAACAACAACAACCACGAAGGCCTATAGGGAAAGGTAGAGAATATCTCATATCAACTGTGATGTTGGATCCATGCAATGATGTGGTGATAGTTCCACTATTTATTCATTCATGGATAGAGACCATATAATTTTATTTTTAAACTATTAATATTTCCATATACTGAATGATTTATAGAAATATTCAAAAACCAAAAAAAAATTAATGGTGTCAAAATTTAAAAATGTATAATGGTTAGATTATTTTACCCTAAGCCTATAATTCACCTGATGTAAAAAATATGGGATTACTTTACCATAAACCTTTTTCATATCCCCTTTTGGATTACTCAATGAAATTAAAGGAATTAATTTGATTTCATTGTATTGATACATAATTAATTTCCTAGTGATGGAAATATGCCCCGACATTTGAAATTAGTAACTTAATCAATAAAGATTTAGAGAGGATGATGAATATACTTTGGTATCATTATCCCTATCATAGATATCATTTAATTTTTAAGAAGAGTATGTAGCTAAAATTAATGGGACTAAGGAAAAGATAATCCTTGATGAAATTATCATTATAAGTGAATCCACTAATGTTTTTCCTAACAATTTTTTCCCTCCTAGCTAAGTGGTTGAGTTCTTAATAAAACATATAATTTAATAATTTCTATTATCTATGAATAAATATAATATATAGATTATTGATCATGATTTGTTCAAAAAAGAAAGACATTAGAATATATTTAAAGTGTTTCTAATCCCATTTGGTTCACTATAGTGTTGACAATTCCTTTTTGTTTAGAATAATGATTTGACATTGAAACAATATTTATATTCTCACAAAATAAAAATGAACATGATAAAGAAATATTTTCATTTTCCAGGGATTAATTAATCAACTGATAAATTACATGGATCCAAATACTTCTTAGAGGTGGATATATATAAATTATATTATCAAGTAAAAGTGGATAATATAGATATAACAAGACTTATTTTCATAAAAGGTATGGGTAGTATGAGTTTACAATGCATACATTTGGACTCAATAATGCTCCTCATATCTACATGGGGTTCATGAATATATTTTTTAGCGATTCCATGAAAATACAATTATAGTATTTATAGATAATATTCTTATATACTCTAAAACCCAGGAGGATTATGAATAGTATTTTAATGGTATGCTAAATACCATTAAAAATAAAAATATATATTTTTAGTATGGAAAATTATATTTTTTGATAGAGATATTACCATTTATGGGGAATGTTATCACCATCAAAGGAAAATTTATGGACCCTTAAAAAACATAGGTAACTAAAAGAAGGTTATGAACACCATATATCTCTAGAATATTTTGTTTCATTTAATTACATGGGTACTATCATTAATTCGAGAATAAATTCCTTCAAGATGATTATAATATATTAAAATTCAATATTCATCAATGGAGAGCTAATATTTATAATGATATGAAAAAACTTGTTGGATAACATAAAGTGGGAGATCAAATAATTTCTATATTGATGTTTTGTATTCATGTAGTTTATTGTTTTACAATATATATCTAATGATATTTTGAAAAAAAAAATTAATCCATTCTGGAAGTAGGGAAAAAATGAAAAAGGATATCATTATAGGGCTTTTGTGGAATTATAATTCCAATAACACTATCTATGATGTAGTCAATCGCCTAAGAAAGACATCACATTTTATTTTTGTAAAAAAAATTTCTTCTTCAACCAAATAAGCAGGATATAGATCAATAATGTGGTAAGATTACATTTTGTACCTCTATGCATTATATATAATCCATATTGGATGATTACCATGAGGTATTCAACATCCCTTACCATGAATCAGATATAGAGATATGTTTCTAATGTAACTTATCAACCACCAACATATTATTTTCTTGATTTAACCATTAAAAAAGTAGTGGTTACTATGAGATCATGTTCAATGAATTTCAGAGGATATTGAGAGGAAAAAATCCCCCTGGGTGATTTCTAATTTAATAAGTTATTAAATTATTTAATTTAAACAGAACCTTATGAGGCACAGTATGAGAAGAGGTGTTAGTCTGGGACATGTTTGGATAATGTTTGAGAGTAGAAACCTAGGGGAACTAATTTTATGTTGGATATATTGGAGAAGGAATAAACCATTCATTTTCATATGAAATATGAATAAATTTGATAGAAAATAAAAACAAAAAATCATTGATGAGGACTATATCTTGATGTTATTGATATGTAATCCTTCATATATAACTAGGGAATAAATTCCTGATGTTTTGTAATAAGGGAGATTATTTTCCTTAATTCGTATGGACCTTATAGACCCATGATCGCAAAAGTTTCATGGATTATTAACTTGCACACCAACCATAACAATCTCGTGTAAATGATGTGTTACATGAATCTATCTTGTGGATGTACCAACTATATCCCTCTCATTTTTTGAATATGTAGGAGGTACCCTAGGATAATTATCTATCATATTAGAATATGTTGAGGAAGATATTATTTTATAGATATAATGTTGTACGAAGCAAGAAAACACACCTCATAGAATTGTTTTTTAAAAAGAACACTCATTTTTTTTAGTATAATAAATTAAATTTTGATGTTGTAATTTCAAAATATGGGAATAAGGTAATGAACCATCTTTTTAAAAATTTAAATCTATTTTAATAAATAAAATTCCAAATTATGAAATATATTTATGGAAAACACATAAACTAATATATTTATTTTAAACCAATTCTAAAATATAGCTTGTTGTTTTTAAAATACCATTAAAAATATTTACCATTGATAGTATACTAATTGTATATTGAATAAAAATAATTATATATATATTTTTATTATTAATAAATTTAAATAGATAATAAATGTAAATGTGGTGACCTCTACCAGAAGGATATAACAATATAAATCCAAATAATCAAAGCTTCCTAGGGAAATGAAATCATTAGGGCTTTCCATTTATTAATCACAAGGTAATATTAAATTACTAAAACATGATTGAAATCAATTATAGATGATTTCATGATTATATAGACCCTGGAAAAATCTATTGTCATAAACAACCCTAAGAATGTGCCACCATCACACTTGAATCCCCTTTGGAATACACTTGATTTATATGAGGCCATATATCTAGACTCTAATAGTGTTATTACATATATTTTACTTTAAATAGAATATGTATTATATTTAACCCCTTTATTAATGTGTTTTATGACATTAAATTTTTAATAAAATGAAGTAAAAAGTATTTTTTAGGAAATATATAAATACTTTAATTCAATAAATAATTTTTTATAAAATTTAAGAACTTTTCAAAGTAATGATATTTTAATATAATGTTATAACTAAATAATATGTATTATAATATAAATGGAAATATAATATAATTAGGTATAATAAACTCATTATATGTTTTATTAAACTATTATTTTCATGAATAACAATATTTTTCAACGGTTGCGGATATTTGATTTAAAATTATAGTTCTCAAATTTTGATAATAGTTTGAAAAAATTTATTATTTCTCAAATCCGGGAATAAATGTTTTCTTTTTGATGAATTTAATTATTTTTTAATAGACATGTTCATTTTTTATTAAAAATAAATATGGCATAAATAGATGTTACTTTTTATGACAAGATAAAATAAAAAAGTGTTGTAATAAGTACAATAGAGATTTTTCATTATAAAAATTATGTTTCCCATTTATTAAAATTTATTTTTGAATTAATAATATTAATTTATTAAACCCATAATGAATCTTCCATAGACAATATTATATATGATTGTTTTAAAATTATTTTCTCATCAACATCACACATATCCACATCACCCAGACTGTTATTTTAATGAGTAAGGATTTTTGCATTTTAAAATATTTAAAAAACTACCCTTTGTTAGAAACCATGTCCAAACATCAATGAATGATTTTTTATTTTGATTATTTTATTATATAGAGTCAAAACATTTGAATTTAAATTAGTAATTAATTTTCATATCTTTTTATATAAAATCTCACTCAACCACCCATTCCTCTTCACATAAAACCATTTAATAATTAATTTTCTCAACCATTCCCACACTTTATCCCTCCAATGCTATTCCTAATAACTAAATTATATTACCCCATGATTTTATAAGTTCCCCATAATAGATAGGGTTTCTATCCTTCTCTTTATTCAAGAAAATTGTAAATATTATTCCTATTAATTTCTAATTTTTCATGTTTTTATATGTTATTTCACATATCTATTTAATTATTAATTATTTACATATAATTATAGATCACCTTTAACTACCATTAAACCCTTCCATGAAATTTTCTATACACTCATTATGCTGTTGATATTAACTAGTGATTTTCTTTGCCAGTTATTTTACAGTGAATACCGATCATTATTTACAAGCAATGCTATTCACATTGATGTTATAATAATTCATTGATGGGGTAATTCTATGTAGGAAACCAGAAATATATAAATAATGTGACTAAATGTTTAAATGCTTAAATTATGTTCTATGTTATATGTGGAACACAAATTTATATACATTTTATGAATGTGATGGGTGGTCCAATATTTATATAACCCTTACATTACTTGAGTAATGTATTTATCTTTTGAGAAACCATGTGTGGTTCATAAGATTCTATCCTAAGAAGAAGATGTTATGATATCTCAAAAATTATCATGGATGTATTCTTATAATTTCATGTTTTATACTGAGGCCAAATTGATTCTGATTCGAAAATCATATAATCTTATATAAAGATTATAGATTAATTTTTTTTACCTATACATGTCATTGTTTAATGCCACTTAACTCAAAATTAATACTTTATCTTATTCTACAAAATGGATTTTTTATTTCCATTTACACATAACCCTTTCATTGTGTATTTCTCCTAGTTATCCCAAGCCATTTCTAAAGGTAAATATTATGTTATAAGAATGCAAAAGAGTTCAAAATATTTTCATTATATCTATTTTCATATTATTTTCATTTATACAAAACATTATAAATATCATGGGGGTGATTATCTATTCGTATTTTTTTATGTTTGTTTTTGTTTAATAGATGATTAATTAATTTTTTTAAATATTGGTTGTCAATTTTTTTTTATGAAACCTCAAAATTATCGCTTCTTTTTCTATATAAATACAAAAAATATTTGAATTCTTCCATGTGTTCAGGGAAAAATGAAAATTATATATATGGAAATATCGTTATATTGTTATTTAATCTTCTCAAACATTATATTTTTTATTGATTAATTCTTCTTCAATATCATATTAAATCACAATTATTTTTATATGATTGAGATGTTTGATTCATTAAGCATAATGTGTCAAAATTATTTGATGATAATTCATTCATAACAATAATTTTATATTTCCCTTTATAATTATGACATTCATACTATTTTATAAATTTAAATATCTCCGAATATTTCTCAAAACATCATTTATTTTTGAACACTACTGTTACTATTCTAAACGTTTACCTTACTTTTACAAATTCTAAATTTTTTCTTTTATAGTATTATTTACTATTGAAAATATTATTTGAATCATACAAGTATTTGGAAGGACTCATTAAAAATAAAAACATTATCATATCGAAAATATCACTCATTATATTTCATGTCTTCTAGTGTTTCACTTTACACATAAAAATTTGAGAATATTCCATTCTCTACTTCATCGTTATATTCCATTCATAACTAAAATAAATTTTTAAAAAATAAAATAAAAATTATAACATTATCATGAAATCCAAATCACTATATAATAATATCAATTCATTATACAATTATCCAACTTATAATCAAACGGATTTTACTTTAATAGATGTATCCTCCAATATCCAATCAAACAATATACAAAATAAAATTGTTCATTAATATATAAACATTATATAACTCATTCGAATCACATTATGTACTATAGTAGAGAGTGTATCGTCATTATCACATATCATAAAAATATAATAAACCACTATATTCATACATATAACTCTGTTACTCAAATATATCTATCATAGTATTCATGTAGTAATGTATATATCCTCTTCTTTCTTTTTGAAAGGAAATTTATGATCTTTAATCTTCTAGGTGGTATCTTACTTAGCTTCTTCAAATAACATTTTTATATACACAATAACAAAAAAATTATCATAGTTATATGAAATATTTTTATTTTCCATCTGATCATACTTATTTATAATAAAATAATCTTATCAATTTGGGTACATCACTCTCCACCCTTGGATTTTATGTATGTTCCCATATCCAGTCTTTCAATTCCATTATCATTTCATATATGGACACAACCATATACATTAAATAATCCTGAGTTAAGTCAATAATTTGTCTTTATTTCAGTTTGAGGATCTTTTTTATATATATTTAAAGAATATAGGAAAATATCATACATACCATCATGAATATTACGAATTAGACACTTATAATCACTAACCATTTTTTTTCATAAAACAAGAAATGTTTATGTAGAAACATATATTCATTTCTAGATTTAACTTTATAAATTTTCCATGATCCATACATTTCTATATTATTATTTAAATCTTATGAAAAATATTTTAAAACATTATATGAGTATAAAAATATCAGAGAGGGATGCACAAAGAATGATAACTATTAACCTTGATAAAACATGTAAACCAAAAATAATTTATCATAAAGTAATACTTTTCTCCATTATGATGTTGTAAAATCACATCACTAAATATAATCTAATTGAATACCCTTTTTGTAAGGAAAATATATCTATAAAACTAATTGAATGAAACATATTACTTATAATGGAAACTAGGTACATGATCATAATTTAATGAAATAACCAAATGGTCAACTACCACACATATGACAAAATAGAATAACCATAATACCGAAATCCATACCCAATGAATTAGATATTATAATTTAACCACCCATACTTGGTTTATCATGAAACTACCAATAATTGGTTTATCACATGACCACCCATATTTGGTTTATCAAATATCCACCTGTCAAATTTCCTAGTAAAATAAAATAATCATACCATATAAAATATTTTTATTATCAACATTTCAATTGTAAAATTTCCTTTCCAATCATAGGAAATCATTTCAATATATTGAAATATTCAATACACATTTAAAATAATTTTAATACCAAAACACCAAAAAATGGAATAAGATATTGATTTTAATTTAAAAGAACACTAATTATTATAGAGTATATTTAAAATCAAATAGAAACAATGGTGGTAGAAAATTCATTGTCACCGCATACGTTCAAAAAACATTAATTTTATCATTTTTAAAAAATAAAATGATTGATATAAATATATTAATTTTGAAAACCTTGGAAATAATTAAAATTATAATGGATTAACTATAAACCATATAAAATAAGGTGTTATATAGTATCAAAATATTCCCCAATGATAGGTGATTGATACAAAGTCCCTTACCTTGAGTCCAATTGGTCTCCTACGTTATTTATCATCCTAAATAATAAATATAGGATAATTTATACTTTCATGAGAAATTTTTTAATTTTTATCATTCATATTATCTAACTTATTACAATTTTAGAAAAATTAAATAATTTTCTAAGTTCACATCTGACATTTTTTTGACATCCAGTACTTGAGTCGAAAATGAACTTGGTTTGATGTCAATTGTACATATTGTCACAAGTCCATAATATCCGAAATAAAATTCTAAAAATTATTATTATTTTTATACATCAATCATAATTTAAAATCAAACCATGAATTATGATATTGAAAAATGAACAACATTATAATCTTGGAGATGGTAGGTTGTATGTTTGCATGAGTAATGTTTTCCATTTTTCATTGATCATTTTGGAAATAAGGTAAACATTATATTATATTTACAGATTTATCATAATAATAATAATATCATAAGACTAATTTTAATATTTTTATATATATATCATTCAAATGATATAATGAGTAAAAACGAGTCATATCACTTCACTGATGTGATTGTTCACACATACGCATGAACGATGTTATTATTTTTATGTTCATAGAAAGTAATAAAATAATTGATATTTTATTATAATTAAATTATTAATATGTAATTAATATCAAATATTGAAATTCATTCAATTATTATAACTAATCATGGGATACAGTTAAGAAAAATTAATTAGATCAGTTCGTGGAGGGGACAGTTCAGACATTCGGATGAATGATTAATTAATTTCCAATTAAGTGGAAGTGGTGATGGGTTTAGGTGATAATATTAGCATAATAAAATATGAATATATTGATTATACTATATTTTTTACATTATCACGGTAGAAAGGAATTTAATGGATGTTTAAGAAGAAATAAAATGGAAAAACATGAAGAAAATTAAATAACTTCTTCAATTGGTCACCTTTGAAGAAAACCATACCATCTCAAAGGTGGGTGTTCTACCTAAAATAAGAGATCAATAATGTGGGAGTTATTCCAAGAAGGGGGTTGGTTAGTGCTTGTATTATCAATATGGTTATGTAAGGGTGAGTAATAGAGAGGAATGGGTGCCTTTTATAGGAGAGGGGAGGGGTACCCTTGGAATTATTAAAAGCATTAAATTAATATAAACACTATTTAGACACCTCCTAGTTAAAATACTATTAGATAGATGATATGATAAGTATAAGTCAAAATAGAATCGTCAAATAATAATTATAAATGTGTTTGATATTTTGAAATCCTAATCCTTTTGTTTTAATTCCTTTTATTCTTATCGTTTTATCAAGTAATTTACACTTTATAAGTTGAAATAAATAAAAAATAACGTGAAATGACCAATTAATGAGTTATTAATGAATCTTATATAATTATATAAAATTTTTTATTGAGTTTTGAATGTTTATAGATTTTATATCATTTCATATTATATTTCATATTTTAAAATATGATTTATGACAGTTTTGACACTATTTGTTACATGACTTTTCTAAAAACTCATAAAAACATGATTAATTCGAAAAAAATAAAATAAGTCAATAAAAATATGTTTTATTAATCTATAAAATTTGTTAATGTCATCAAATATATCAAATTATCTGATTTTTAATAATTTTAATTTCATTTATTAAATTCTTTCTTTAATAAAGCAATCACTACATCGTCATAGTATCGTAATTAAATTTAATTATTTAATTTCTAAAAATTATAAATAAAATAACATGAGATATCTGATATTATTATATTTATAATTACAATTTATATTATAAGATATCAATTATATAACCCCTTATTAAAATTTATTTAGTAATAAGAGACATGTATATGATATTTTTTTATTGTACTTTAAATTAAATGTAATAAATGCCTTAATCAAACAAAAGTCTATTAGAAAGGCCAGTGGTTATAATATAGGAAAATATATATCATAAATTCCTCATAAAATATGGTTAAGAATTGTGTTATGTTATTTTAGTATTATTATAATTTTATTTTAACTATTATTTACCTAATTTAACCTTTAACTTTCTAAATAACATAATAACATTACTATTCATAAAATATTATTTTGACCCTATTATATCAATTATTGAATACATATTAAAACAATATAGGTCCATTTTTTAAAATTATAATAAATAAATTGACTGAAATTAATTTAAAGGTAATCTCCTTGTGGATTGAGGAAAATGTTTTTCTAAATATAAAAACAATAAAAAAAATAGACATGTGTTTATATCAAATAAAAATGTGAAATTAAATCCAATGGATAAAATTGGATACAATAAAAAATATCATCAAATTATACTATAAATTCAAGTTAATAGATTGTATAATAATAAAAAAATTAAATGAAAAGGCGATTCAGAATTATAATCCATCGTTTTTCAATATTCAATAAAATAATTGATTGAAAAATAAAAAAAAAGTCAAACAAAGTAAATTTTTGTATCCCAATTCCAAAAAATAAATTTATAGTTTAAATAGAGAATATTAATGTCTAAATAAAAATTTATTAAGGTTTCTCCATGAATAGTCAGTAAAAAATTCTTTTAAAAATATTAATGTATTTATGCTAAATATTGGATTTATTCTCATTTTAAGAATGTAGAATTTATTGGATGAAGGTAAAACCATTTTAGAAACATGTGTAAACATAATATAGATAGATATATTCACTCCCTCTAATAAAACATTGATAAATTAACAACTATTCTGAAATAATAATAATAATTGTTTTTTATTTTTAAGTATAACACAGTCTTGTATGAAACGTAAGATTTTGAAGGAACCCATTGTTGGGTGTTGGGTATGATATCAAGCATAAAGTAACTTTTAAATTAAAATTACAATCTAATTATTAAATATTAATTAATTTGAAAAATCCATATCCTAGGATGTAACATCCTTCCCCTGTATTGTAAATTTTGTCCTCCCAATTGTAAATTTTTCTTCGGTAACTATGGTTTTACTTTTCAAAATTATATTATAGAAAGTACTATTCTGAAAAAGGATTAATAAAATGTACACATTAATAGAAATAAATTGCTATAAAAAGTTCACACGAGATAAGAGAAAACATGATTCCATGTAAGAAAACATCGACATGGATGATAAAACAAACTCTCAAAGGCCAATAGAGAGTTATATAGAATATAATCATTGGAAAGATATACATCACAAAACCATAATTATGTAATGGGTCAAAATACCATATAGTAATGTAAATGAATCATACTGTGTTCTATGACCCTTTTAATAGTTTTTAGGAATTCGATTTCTTCGTAGACTATTACCACAAAGAAATATAAATACTTTACAAGTATAATTTCATTCATTAGTCAATATACACCATAAAAATCTTATTTTTCTAAAAAAAATTAGTATTCATGATCAATAAACATCTATAAAATCACATAATTAAAAAAAATTAACTATAAATTTCTTCATTTTTGAAACATTATAGAAAAAAAGGATAGTACATAATATAACAATTTCCTCAATTGAAAAAAACTTATATAACGACAAACTAATTCAATCACAAAAATTTTACTGTAATATCCAATGTTATAAAAAGAACATTCAATAATTAAGTAACCATAAACATTCTTATGATAAAGAATACTATGATTGAAACCCAAATTCTAGAATGATTTGATCACACAGTCTTGAAATATAAATTTTAACATTTAGCTCAAAATAACATCATCAACTATTAATGTCTCATATAAAAAAGTAATTAACCTAACCACATATTATCAATGATAGGTTAGTCATCTTAATAATCAACCCAAATCACCCAATGCCCATAAAAATTATAGATTCTTCCAAAATATAAATAAAAAATTACGCGTTAATTTTAATTACCATAGTATTCTATTTACCTAAATCATATGACGTTCCCAAAAATAGTGAATGTATTCTATATATTACAAAATTAAAAAATTATTTTATAATACAATGGATATCTATTTGGTAAACATATGTCCAAAAAATAAACATATTTTAACATCATCAACATGTTTAGCTAATGAGGCGTCGATGTTTACAACATATTAAGAGGAGATAAAGGAAATAGTTCCCAGTATGTCTTTGGAAAGTGATCCTGGTCGATATGATATTTAGGGAGATTTATATGTTATAGCATGGGACTTCATGGGGAGGGGGTGGGGAGGGGTCATGTTGGTGAAGATATTCATTACTTTTTTCAAGGGGGATCTATCCACATAAGTAAATTCTCTTTTACAGTAATTCTATTCCAAAAATTCAAGGATCCATGTTAAATCAATTTTTATAGACCCATATATTTTTCAATGTCTCTTATAAAGTATTGTTGAGTTTTCCTGTAAAGATATTGAATAATGTGATTACACATATTGTCTCTCTAGAACAACTCGGTTTTGTAAAAGGCAGGAGTATTCAAGGTGTGATTGTAATTGCTATGAAATTGGTGGTTGATATCAATCATAGAGCTGTCAGCTCCTATTTAATTATCCATGTGTATATTGATAAAACATATGATAAGTTAGAATAATGTTTTATCATTCATACAATGATGAAACTCGGTATCCATGAATGGGTTTCTGATCATTTCTTAGATATTATATCATTAACTTGGCACTCCATCTCCTATTTGAGGAATAATATGGATTACATAAAAGTGTGTTTGGATTGATGAAACAGGAGCCTTTATCCCCCATTATTTAAGTAATTTCAAATGATGCCAACTCATGTACTCTGCATAGGTTAAAGGATGAAAGAAGGGTTCTTTAGTATTATATTCAAGCTGTGGAAAGTATCATATCTCATCTCATGCTCACTAATAATATTCCAATCTTAATTAATATCATGTGGTGTTCTATACAAGTATTATTGAAGTTTATGTCGGTCTATGTTTATTTGAGAGGGAAGGAGATTGATACATTGGAAAGCTGTGTTTTTTCTCTAATGAATTCCCAAGAAGAATAAATAGTGAAATTAATGATATACTTGGAATCCTGAAAAAATAGCTTCTAACGATTTATTTTAGGGCCCCAATATGTAATGGTAATTTTAATATGGTTTTATTTGGTTATGTCATTAACATAATGATGGAGATGATTCTCAATAGAAAGGATAGATTTTTTTCTACGTTGGTTAGGTTGCAAGTTTCTTGTGGTGTCTTGTCTTCAATTATGATGCGTGTTCTCTCAACCATTATTCCCCATAAAGGGACGATCTATATGATGGATAAGATCATGAATAAATTATTTTTGGATTCTAACATAATGGGATGGTATCACTGGGAAACTTGGAGGCTTTTGGTGAAGCTAATTGATGAGTAATGTATTTTATTATATGATGTGAAAGAATCCATGCAAGCCATATAGAAACCTATTGCATGGTATTTTATTGTGGGATACTTGTTATGGGACATGTTTATTAGAAATAATTATGGTGAACATTGGGAGGATTGGGGTGTATCCAAAATCTAAATTATTGAAAAATGCATGCTAAAACAATTGGGAATCCTCCATATTTCCACTCATTTGGTGGTTGGGAGATTAGACATCAACAAATAGAGAGATAATTCATTTGGTAAAAATCATTATTAATCGTGTTTTATGGTTCTCAATATGTCTGTTATGGAAGCATAAAGATATCTTAAACAATTTAGATGATATTTTGAACAGTGAGGGACTTCAATTAAAGTAATCAGGGACTTCACGTAGTCTAACTATAGGTGATATGGCCTTGTCACACTTCTGTTGTGGTTTCAATTTTCATAACTTTGTCCGTCGTGATAGATTTTCACCTTTCCTATGGGGTTTTCTTTTCAAAAATTTATATAATTTTATAACTTTAAATAGATGAGAATAAATCTTAAAAATAACCCTAACATATTTTGAGGTCAATTTTTATCTTACACCTTTCATTTTTCATCAAAAAATGTAATAGAGCTAATATCCTCAAAAATAAAAGTCTCCAACAATACCAATAATCACCTCAAAATTTCACAACATAAAGCCGCATAATGAGTTTCTAAGACACAGAAAATATGATCTACCAGGATATTATAAACCTATGATGATATCTCTATCTCTCAAGAAAACATCCTTATCCCAAAAAATTTCTAAACCATCATATAACACCAACAATGATACCTAAACCAAAAACATTACAAAATCCTTACTTAAGTCACTAATTTGACATTATTTCACTTCAAGAATATTTTAATGTTTAGTGCTTTAAAAAATTAAGAAATAAATCTTACATAAAAACTATAATATTGCAAGTTATACATATCTACTGTCAATCCATTTTTTTAGAAAACAAAAAATGATTAAAAAGAAAAATAGTTTCATTTTAGGTTTAATCTTGATATCGTTTCCTTTATCCACCTTGAATTTATTCATCATTAAATCATCTAAAAAACACTTCATGACTTGGGATGAGCATAAAAATATTATCAATGGATACAAAAATAATGAAAATAGTTATCCTTAAGAATAAATGTAAACCATGAATAATTTTTCATAAAGTAATACTTTTCACCTTTATGAAGTAGTAGATTATATTCATTAAATATAAACTCATTTCATAACATTTTTTTAACCAATAGATTACCATAAAACCCATGGAAAATAACATGTAACTTATAATGGTATTTGGGGACATAATCATTCTGAAATGGAATATCCATAAGGCCAACTTATAAACATATCACAAAATGAAATAGTCATACAATTGAATTCCATTCCCGATGCGCTGATGGTTATAAGGTAACCACCCATGCTTGGTTAATGAAGTAACCAGCCGTCATTGGTTTATTACATAAACACTCATCTGTTTTTTTCATGTAACCACCCATCAAATTTCCATGTACCATTATATAATTATAACACATAAAATATTCCGAATATCAATATTTCAATCATATATTATCATTTGCAATAACAATAGATAATTTTAATGTATTGAAATATCCAATCCCTATTCAAAATAATTTTCAATTTCAGAACAACCTATACGGATATATGAGATTTAATTTCCTATAAAAAACACTGAGTCTTATATAGGAATCTAAATATAAAATAAATGTTATGGTAGTTGAGAAGTCATTTTCATTTTATACGTTCCCAAAAACATATCTTTTTTCATTTTTTAAATAGTAAAATGATTTTTATAAATATATTCCTTTTGAAAAACTAGGAATGAATTAAATTTTAGTGAAATTAATTAAAAACCATATAATAGGATGTGGTGTATATTATCAAAATATTCCTAAATGAATGGAGAATGAGACAAAGTCACTTACCATGAGTCTGATTTGTCTCATACATTCTTTATCTCCTTGAATAATAATGTTTGGATAATTTATATATTATTGAGAAAATTTAAAATTTATATTACTCATTTTATATCCTTATTTCCATGTTATAAGAATTATATAATTATTTAAGTTCATGTTGGACATTATTTCAACATTTAGTATTTTCATCAGAAATGAATAGTGTTTGTTTTGAATAGTCCATGTGGTCACAAGTCCATAATCTACAAAATAATTTTGATGAAATTATTATTATTTTTATACATAAATAATAATTTTAAATTAATCCATGATATATTGGTATAAAATATATAAATATATATATATATGTCACACATGTGACATAAATATTAAAAATGAGTCACATCACTTCATGGAGGTGATATTTAAAATATATACAAGAACAACATAAACATTTTTATGAGTTTGAAATGTAAGAAAGTAATTCATATATTATTATAATATAATGATTAGTATATATCGAATATAAATGTTTACATTAATTTTATTATTATAACCAATCATGGGACGTGGTTATGAAAAACAAATTGAAGCAGTTCCTAGAAGTGACAATTCACATGTTTGCACAAACAATTAATTCATTTTACAAATTAATTGAAATGGTGATGGGTATTAGTGGTGATATTAAAAAAATAAAATCTCAATATATTTATTATACTATAGTTATTATTTTCACATGGATGAATTTTTTTAATGATTTCGAAGAAGAAACGAAATAGAAATACATAAAGAAAATGATACATCTTCTTCGGTGTAATCACCTATAAAGAACACCATAACTGTAACACACCGGAATTTTATGAGAAAGATTATTTTTAATTTCTTTTATGTCTTGTCTTGTACACTAAACCAAGATTAGCTTGCACTATACGCAACACTGAACTATCTTGTACTATACACAAACACTATTATTGTCTTGGGTTGCACGCACGAGCAACCTTCCCCAATTGCGTGTTTTGTACGCAATACTGAGTTTCAATAAACAATGATATATTGTTATAATATTATTATAAACTAGATTTTATGAATATCAGTTACAAAATTTTGAATTTTATGACATTATAATTCATCTTACACATTTTTTATTACATGGTATGAGAACAAAATAATTTTCTTCGGGTGAATTATGTATTTTTTAAAAAATGCAGTTTTGTCACCTTTTGATGGTGCACCTGCATTAAATTTAGTTTTTGACATGTTTATAAGTTCAATTTGACAAAATATAATACCTATTTTTAATCAGGATATAAAAATTTACTTGGGATAAATTTTTGATATTTTTCTGATAAGTTTCTTATTTTGATGAATAGTAAAAATAAGCTAAATATTAATTAAAAACAAAATTTTTCAACGAGATAATTTATATGGTTAAATTATAATATTGAATTGTTTTAATGTATAAATATAATATATTTTTACCATATAATATAATTTAAGTCATTAGAATTAATTTTACACTGAATTCATAAGTAAAAAACATTTCAATCTTTTGCAACGTTTTAACATTTAAAACATGTTATCTCAACAGTAGGATTGATTTTAAATTAAATAATGAAACTTTTGTGTTTTGAATTTGGAAAAAATGGATTCCATATTTTTAATCAGTAGGTCCATATTATGTAAATAAGCTACTTTTTTATTTTTAAGCATTATGAATAGTAACTACGGTAAATTTTATTTACCATAGTTAATGGTAAATCGGGTAATTATGGGTAAATATAATATTATAAAATTACACTAAAACATTTCATAATATAATTGGATGATTATATTTCGCCCTAAATCATACATGGGTCCAAATGGAATCTAATAGAACCCACTTGTATTTGATTAAGACCTTTTATTTATTTTATTCAAAGGAAAGTGAAATATATCTCATAAAAAATTCAATAACTAGATTATTTTTATTATAATGTTATACAGAATATAAATTAGATTATAAACACTCATTTGTAAGATAAGATATTTTTCTTTTATCATGGTAATTTATGTGTAATTTTTAAGAAATATGTAATTACCATAATAGCTTATATATTAATGATGTAGAAATTATTTATTTAGTGACAAATCAATAATATAGTTTTTATGAAAATAAAAATACCTATCAAAAGGACCAAAAACTTGACCAAAAATTATTGGACGAGTATATCTATACCCTAATCTTCCAAGGGAATATTTTTCGACCATTTGTAGCCTTATAAAACTGATTAGGATATTTATATTATTTTATTTTTAATGATGTCAAATACATCACCTTCATAATTTAATAAATATAACAATTTAAATGATGTGATTTTAAGATAATAAATTTGAGTAAAAATATTATTATGAAAGGTATTATATTTATCCTCATCATAGTATTTCATTTTTAATATTTATGAAACAAATAAGTATATTAAATAATTATACGTTAATGTTGTCGTAATTATTTTATTAATAGATATACCAAATAAATGGTTTTAAAAATATAAAAATAAACAATATATGAGAAAATTAATATGACCCATGATTTTTTTGATTAATATGACATGATATAAATCTATTAAATTTTTTGGTTCGAGCATATCTTATGTGTGGTTTTTATTTAAATTCAAATAATGAATAGTGTCAAAATTGACACTATTGATATTTTATAAAATTAACATATTATTAAATTATTTAAAAATCACAAAAATATTTAAAAACTAAAAATTTAACATTATATGGTCAAAAATGTTATGAAATATCCTATTATGGAAGATTTACAACATTTAAAAATGTATTAATAATAATTTAAAATTTAAAGTTTTATTACCACAAATAAAATTAAATAGATTAAATAATGATAAATCAAGTTGATAAGGTTTAAAATAAACATAAAACATGTATAAATTTTATTGGGTGATAATATTACAACCATATTTGATCTCATCTTCTAATTGAGTAATTTTTTTGGGATTTTCAAGTGGGGTTTCATTTTATTATTAATTAATATTTTTTAGGATTCCAAAAGTGCCCCTCTCCTCTCCTATAAAAGGACACCTCCTTCCCTCTCCTCTTCACTCAATTTTGAGCCATCAAGCTCTGACCACTCCAGAAAATTTATCTTTTAAACCTCTATAGTTATATTATAGAGGTTCTGGTCTTCTCAAAAGACCAACTCTAGTGCCTTAAGAGGATGCTTAAAAGAGGTGCGTTGAAGAAGAGGTAATCTCTTCTTCTGATTCTTTCAAGATTCTTTCTTCTTAAACATCTTCTTCTTTAGTTGTTTCATAATAAAGTAATAAAATTAGTATCAATAATATACTTATATAATATTATAAATATGAAACAATCCAATTTCACCTTATATCCATGCTACAGAAAATGAAATCACCGCACATGCGTACGTACGGAATACCGTCTCTACGCCGTGGTGTAATCTGTTTTTCCACCACCACCATACATGGATTGATATAATGGTGTAAAAAATAACTCTATATGGTTATTATAAAATCATACTGATTCTGAGATATTGTATCATCCACTCCAATTCCATTCAATAATTATGGGAACGATATCATCGCTCGTGCGTACGTACAGATTACCATCTCCACGACGCAATGAGATTTATTCTCAATGTTAACCATTAAATAATGATTATAAAGTATATATAATGAATAATAATCATATATATAACATAATAATACTAATGTATTTATGTCTATATATATTTCATCTATTTACTTCGATTCACGTCAATAAAGAAAGGAAAACAATGTTCATGCGTACGTACAGCCTACCGTCTCCATGAACGGTTTGTTTCATTTCATTTATCTATCTATTATATATATATATAATGAATATATATAATATATAAATCATGTATTAAATTCTTGAAGTAAGTAAATCATGATATAAGTAATAATAATATCAAGAAAAACAAGTCAAAACACGTACAATAAATGAAAAGATTTTACCGAAAATGCTGCTTTAACATGGAATTGACAAAAGAACAGGTAATATAAAGTCATAAGGGAATCATATATGATATAATAAATATTATTATGGTTTTATTACAAGTTAATAATATGTTTAAACCCACAATACATGAGTTTCGGACACCTATGGAAGAAATTGGACCTATGGTAAGGGATAATTTCGCAAATCACATTTTTATCTGAGATTTCTTATACATAAGTATTTACTAAGGTTATATTTTTCATCGATGTTCATAAAAATGTTTTTCATAAAGTTTATAATATTCTTTCATGTATATTTAAAGTCATAATTATTCCTTTTTGACTTTTACATTGTGTTATGGAAGGAATCATTCTTTTGTTTACCATACAAGGTAATTTTTTACTTTTCCGTCAAAAATACGAGGAGAATGTTTTTTAACTTATACGGCGTGAATGGATTTTTACAGTTTCATAACGCCTAATTTTAATAAATATGACTCTACAATATTTTATGAATATTTTCCATAAAATAATTTTCTTTTAAAATTTAATGGCATTTTGTGAGAAGAAAATTATTTTGAAGAAGAAGGGATATTTTCCTCAAGAATTATTATCAAGTGTTTTGTCAAAAAAAAATTCTATCGAAGATGACATTATTTAGTATGATTATGTTTCAAGTATTATGTATTTATTATTTCCATGGTTTTATTCTTCTTATGTTGAAATGATATCCATTTTATTATATAGATTATGTTATGATGGGATGATGTTTATGAAACCCAGTTTATTCGATGGGTTATGAGGAATGATTTATGTTTATTTTTTGGAACAAGTAAGAATGATTTCATTATGAGATGGGTGGGACCTATATCTCCCTCAAATTCATTGGGTTAAGAATTATATCTCATGAGATAGACATTGCTGGAATGGAAAGATAATCCAGTTCAGTGATACATGACTGGAATGAGGAGTGAACTCTATTCAGTAAGGGACTTTGTCCACTATATAGGTCTTGGTAGCAATGACTTGGCTACTATAGAAATCATAACATGTGATTAATGGTTTCCAAAATTACATGTTTTATTCCAATGATATTTTATCATGATTAATTTTCCTTTATGATCTTTTCCTTATGTACTTCCAAGATTTATTTCCCTAGATTATGATGTTTAAACATTATGTTCATGTTTTTTTAAGTTAAAAAGTATATGATCTATTTTATTTTCTCCATGCTTACCCTTAATGATCATTTGAGCTCACCATTTATATGTTTTCTTTTCCCCAGAATTTAAATAAAGGTTTTAGGTAGGAAAACAAGAGGGGAATATTTTTATGGGGGGATGTTGAGTATCTTTCAACAGGATTAGAAGATTATGTCATGGGTTTTCAAAGACACTAAATTAATACAGTCATTGGGAATCGGGTTTTGTTATGTTTTATATATTTCCAAAAAAGTAATGTAATGTCCATGTACATCAAGCTTTGGGTCTCTACAGTTGGTATCAGAGTGATGGTTTTGTTATCCTTTGGAAACTAGGATGTGAAAACTTTAGTGAAATCCCTATAGATATTTCTGAGGTATGTCTAGGGATGTCCCTAATGTTATGTATAAGTATATTTTATAGTCCTAAAATTTCGGTAACGATCTTAGAATTAAACATAAGATGTTATATATTGAAGGAACTCCCCCTTTATTATGTTGTTTTCCTGGCATGATTTTTGCCTCTCACATTGGTCTTTTTGGGTTTTAGACGATGGTTGGAACCTGAAGGAACCGTGTTGATCAATGTAATAGACAATTCAATGATTTCCCTCAAGAACAACCAAATTTTATAGGAGATGGTGTGAAAAATATTATTTATAAACATACACAAGCTATGAATCATTCTGGAGTTCTAAATGAGCAGTGAAAGGAACAATATTCTATTGAGTCCTTCATGAGGCAACATCCACCTTCATTCAGTGGGTCTTCGAATCCACTTGTATCTTAAAAATGGATCAGTACCATTGAAATGATATTTTCCATACCTCACTATATGGAGCATGAAAAATTCATTTTTGAAATTTACCGGTTAGAAGGTGAAGCAGACCACTGGTGGAATCTAAATAAGAATACAATTCCCCAAGATGAAATTGAATCCATGTAATGGGACGAGTTCAAGAACACGTTTTTCGATAAGTACATCACTCGTATTCTTTGAAAAAATATGGAAAATGAATTACTTGAGCTTAAGAAAAATGATGATGAATCTATTGGTATATAAGAAGTGAATTTTACAAGGCTTGCAAGGTATGCATAAGGCTTTATCATCCAACTTGAAAGTAAAGTTGACCGATTCGTCAGTGGATTAAAACTAAATATTCAAAGGGAATTAGCTATAAGAGACTTCAGTAGCTATGAATAAATTTTTCATTTCGAAATCAAGGTAGAACTGGATTTTTGTGTTACATATCCATCTCATGGTTTTAACAAGAAAAGAAAGATGGAGCTCAAGGAAAAACCTCAGAAAAATGGTGAAAAGAAGGTGAATGTTCTTTTATGCTCAATGTGTGCAAAGAAGCATTGTGGAGATTGTCTAAAAGGTACTAGATAATGTTTCAAATGTGGAAAAAAAGGACATCGAGCAGTTGAGTGCCGAAGTAACGGGAAAAATGTATCTATTGACATGAATAGTGAAAAGTATACAGAGAACGCTCCAACAACACTTCAATGCTGCAAGTGCAAGGAAATTGGGAATTATGCTAACCAATTCCCTAATCCAAGGGTTAATGATGATCAGCATCAACAACCTCTTAAGGAAAAGGACAAAGGGAAGTCACATGCAATCACTATTTGTGTTGTTGAGTATGACAATGATGTTGTGGAATGATTATGTGTTTATGTAATGGGATTCCAAAATAATGTTGTGGAATCTCATTTATAGTATTCTGGAATATTTTAATATCTATGTATTAGTTTATTATAGTTTTCAATAATTGTATGGTACCATTAACCATGAATGGTGATGAAAATATTTTTCGAAAGCATATGATATGTGCATAATGAAGGGATAAGAAGAAAATAATATGTTTTCAAGTATTTATGATCTCATGACCGATATAAGGACAAAGTGACATCATGGTTTGAATATATAGAAATTTTGGGATTTTGGTATATGGAATGTTATAACTTTTGAAAGCAATCGGGTTTTCACTAAGGTTCAATGGGGACTCATTTTTCAAGAGAATACATGATTATGATAATAACATGTTTGGAATGTGACCAAAAAGATATATCTTCTAATATATGAGGGATAAATGATGGTATTCACATGCTTGTTATATGACCTTTATAGTAATCATTTTATTTATACTATGTGACTGGATAGATGTATTTTGGATAAGATTGGAATGGATTATGTTGGACATCAGATAGTATTATTTAAGGGTAGAATTTTTTTTGATATTATTTCTGTAATGTTATAAAAGTGTAGTTTTAGAAAAAGGATATCATGCAGGACGTGCGAAAACCCGTCACGTCAGACAAGGTTGCAGAAATCGAACCCACAATAGAAGTGATACATGGCACTATCACCTACCAATGGCCTACAGGAAGTCCCTATTTAGTTGAAATTAGTTTTATTTTACTAAGAAGTATGATAGTTGGAGTATAAGTCCATTTTTGGAATCATATACGGTTAATCTCACCATAAGATGGACTTATGTATATAACCTTTACCATCCTTATGTTTGAGACATATATAATGACCTATCACTATATCACATGATTTGTTAACACTTCACAAAAGACAAATTCAACTTAATTTATTTAGGATATGAAGTGTAAATTGTTCAAGGCACAAGAAATGATGAGAATGTACCCAAATCAAGTAAGTACTTCTTTTAATTCCAATTTTTTTCTACTTTAGGGAAATGATATTGAAAACCAAAAATGTTGTCCTAGATTTTACCTTAGATCATCAAAAATTTATGGATTTGTGATTGTGGCTTTTTATAGCCATGTTCTCTACCACTCTTCATCAGAATATGATGGTTAGATTTCTCTTCCATATCCCTATTTTCACTTATGTTCTCTTATGTGGATACCCAGTGATAAGTTAATTTGGGAAACTATTATGTTTCATACTTCACTTTTTAAAATTATGTTTTAGTATTTTTTTATGATGTGGCTTTCGATGAAAAAACCTTCCTATAGTAAACCATTTATAACCCCGACGAATTCCAAGGGCGAAATTCATTTTAAGGGTGGTAGAATGTAACAACCCAAAATTTTATGAGAAAGATTCTTTTTAATTTCTTTGATGTATTGTGTTGTACACTACACCAAAATTATTTTGCGCTATACGCAACAGTACACTAGCTTTTTCTATACGCAATCACTATTCTTGGCTTGTGTTGCATACAAGAGCAACCTTCCTCAATAGCGTGTGTTGTACGCAATACTAAGATTCACTAAACAATGATATATTGTTATAATATTATAATGAACTAGCTATTATGAATAGAAGTAACTAAATTTCTAATTTTATTACATTATAATTCATCTTACAAATTTTATAGAACATGGTATGAGAACAAAATAAATATTTCGGTTAAAATAAGTATTTTTCAAAAAAATGTAGTTTTTCCGCCTTTTGATGGCGCACCCACATTAAATTTATTTTTTTACATGTTTATAAGTAAAATTTTACAAAATAAAATTCTTCTTTTGAATCATGATATAATAATTTACTTTGGATAAATTTTTGATATTTTTTTGATAAGTTTCTTATTTTGATCAATAGTAAAAATATGCTATATTTTAATTAAAATCAATTTTTTTTCATCCAGTTAATTGATATGGTTAAATTATAGTTTTTAATGGTTTTAAAGTATAAATAGAATATATTTTTACCATTTAATATAATTTAAGTCATCATCATTAATTTTACACTGAATTCATATGTAAATACATTTCAATCTTTTGCAACGTTTTAACTTTTAAAACATGTTTTCTCAACAGTGGGATTAATTTTAAATTAAATACTGAAACTTTTGTGTTTAGAATTTGGAAAAATGGTTTCCATATTTTGAATCAATAGTTCCAAATTATGTTATGAAACTACTTTTTATTTTTAGGCATTATGAATAGTAACTATGGTAAAATTTATTTACCATAGTTAAAGGTAAATCGGGTAATTAAGGGTAAATATAATATTATAAAATTAAAATAAGACATGTCTTAATATAATTGGGTGATTATATTTTTCCCTAAAACATACTTGGGTCTAAATTTAATCTAATGGAACCCACTTTTATTTGATTAAGACCTATTATTTATTTTATTTAAAGGAAACTGAAATATGTCTCACTCAAACTTTAATAATTAGATTATTTTTAATATAAGTGTATATAGACTATAAATAAGATTATAAATACTCATTTGAAATATAAAATGTTTTTATTTATCATGATAATTTATTTGTAATTTTTATGAAATATATAATTACCTTAACAACTTATACATTAATGATGTAGAAATTATTTATTAAGTGAAAAATCAATAATATAGTTTTTATTTAAATTACAATACCTATCAAAAGCACCTAAAAATTGACCTAAAATTATTGGTCGAGTATATCTATACCCTAATCTTCCAAGGGTCTATTTGTGGACCATTTGGAGCCTTATAAAACTGATTAAGGTATTTATATTATATTATTTTAAATGATGTCAAAGATGTCACCTTCATAATTTAATAAATATAACAATTTAAATATTGTGATTTTAGAATGGTAAATTCAAGTAAAAATATTATTATAAAATGAATTATACTAATATTTATTATAAGATTTTATTTTTAATTTTTACGCAATAAATAAGTATATTAAATAATTATACAAAAATGTTGTAGTAATTATTTTATTAGAGATATACCAAATAAAGGGTTTTAAAAATAATAAAATAAATAATATATGTACAAATTAATGTGCCCCATGATTTTTTTTGATGAATATGACATGTTATAAATATATTATATATTTTGGATTGAACATATCTTCTGTGTGGTTTTTAATTAAATTCAAATAATGAATAGTGTCAAAATTGACACTATTGATATTTTATAAAAATAACATAATATTAAATTATTTAAAAATCACAAATATATTTAAATACTACAAATTAAAAATTATATTTTCTAAAAGGTTATTAAATATCCAATTATGTAAAATTGACAACATTTAAGTATTTATTTATAACAATTTAAAATTTAGAATTTTATTACCACAAATAAAATTAAATATATTAAATAATGATAAATCAAGTGGATAAGGTTTAAAATTAACATAAAACAAGTCTAAATTTTATTGTTTGATGATATTACAAAAATATGTCATATCATCTTTGAATTGAGTCATTTTTGGAAGTTTTTAAGTGGGTTTTCATTTTATTATTAATTAATATTTTTGAGGATTCCAAAAGTGCCACTCTCCTCTCCTATATAAGGGCACCTCTTTCCCTCTCCTCTTCCCTCAATTTTGGGCCTTCAAGCTCAGAAAACCCCTTAAAATTTTTCTTCTAAACCTCTATAGTTATATTATATAGGTTTTGGTCTTCTCAAAAGACCAACTCTAGTGCGTTAAGAGGAAGCTTAAAAGAGGGGCATTGAAGAAGAGGCAATCCCTTCTACCGATTCTTTCATGTTTCTTTCTTCTTCAAATTATTATTCTTTATTTGTTTCATAATAAAGTAATAACATAAGTATCAATAATATATTGATATTTTATTATAAATATGAAACAACCCCATTTCGCCTTCTATCCATCCTATGGAAAATGAAATCACCATGCGTGCGTATGTACGAAACACCATCTCCACGCCGTGTTGTAATCTGTTTTTCCACCACCACCTTACATGGATGGGTATAATGGTGTATATAATAACTACATATGGTTATTATAACATCATAATGATTCTTAGATATTGTATCATCCACTCCAATTCCATTCAATAATTATGGGAATGATATCATTGCTCGTTCGTACGTACAGAATACCGTCTCCACGATGTGATGAGATTCATTCTCCATGTTAACCATCAAAGAATGATTATAAATTATATATAATGAATAATAATGATATATATAACATAATAATTCTAATTTATTTATATATATATATATATATATATGTCATCTACTTACTTCTATTCAAGTCAATAATGAAAGGAAAACAATGTTCAATCGTACGCACGACCTACCGTCTCCATGAACGGTGTGTTTCATTTCATTCTTCAATCCATTTTATATATATATATATCTATATATACTGAGTACATATGATATATAAATCATGGTTTTAATTCTTGAATTAAATAAATCATGATATAAGCAATAATAATATTAAGAACAACATGTCCAAAGACGTACGATAAATGAAACGATGTTACCGAAAACGCTGCTTTAACATGGAATTGAAAAAAGAACGAGTAATGTAAAGTCATAAGTGAATCATATATGATATCATAAATATTATTATGGTTATGTTACAAGTTAATAATATTTTCAAAACCACTGTACAGGAGTTTCAGACAAGTATAGAAGAAATTGGACCTAAGGTATGGGATAATTTCACAAATCTCATTTTTATCTAAGATTGCTTATATGTAAGTATTTATCGGGGTTATATTTTTCATCCATGTCCATAAAAATGTTTTTCATAAAGCATTTAATATTATTACATATTTTTTTAAAGTCATGTTTATTCCTTTTTTTACTTTTACATTGTGTTATGGAAGGAATCTTTCTTTTGTTTACCATACGATGAACTTTTTGACTTTTCTAGAAAAAGTATGAGGAGAATGTTTTTTTAACTTATACGGCGTGGAGGGATTTTATAATTTCATGACACATAATTTTAATAAATCTTCCTCTACAAGATTTCAAGAAAATTATCAATAAAATAATTTTCTTTTAAAATTTAATGGCATTTTGTGAAAATAAAATCTTTCTGAAGAAGAAAGGATATTTTCCTCAAGAATTCATTTCAAGTGTTTTTTCAAAACTATTTTCAATCCAAGATGACATTATTTAGTACGATTATGTTTCAATTATAATGTCTCTATTATTTCCATGGTTTTATTATTCTTATGATGAAATGATATCCATTTTTTATATCGATTATGTTATGATGGGATGATATTTAAGAAACCCATTTATTTCTTTGGGTTATGATGTATGATTTATATTTATATTGTTTCAAATGTTAGAATGATTTCATTATTAGAGGTCTGAGACCTATATCTCCCTCCAATTCATAGGTTAATAGTTTATATCTCATGAGAGAGACATGGCTACAACGACAAGTTAATCTGTTTCAGTGACACAGGACTGGAAGAAGGAGTGAACTCGATTCTGTAAGGGACTTTGTCCACTAAGATGGTCTTTGCACAAAGCCTTGGCTACATTGGAAATCATAAGATGTGCTGAATGGTTTCCAAAATTACATATTTTATTACCATGTTATTTAATTATTAATAATGTTCTTTTATGATCTATTCCTTATGTACTGCCAAGATTTATTTCTCAAGATTTTTATGTTTAATCATTATGTTCATGTTTTATTTATGTTCAAATGTAATGATTTGTTTTATTTTCTCCATGCTTACCCTTACAGAGAACATGAGATCGCCATATATATTTTTTCTTTTCCCCAGGATTTAAATAATGTTTTTAGGTAGGAAAAAAGGGGAAGATCGTTATTGGAGATGTTGAAGATCTTTCAACATGATCAGAAGATTATGTTACGAGTTTTCAAATACAATAAAATAATACGGTCTTCGGGCCTCTGGTATTGTTATGTTTTAAGTATTTCCGCAAAAGTAATGTAATGTCCATGTACATCAAGATTTGGGTCTCTACAATAAGACCTTTGGGGAGGGTGTTCTACAAAAAATAAGGTCATAATAATAGTGTTTGGTTTTCTCGTAAGGGTTTTGGGAATATAATGTCTGAAAAAATTGTTTTGTAAGTGCGAGTAGTAGAGCGGAATGGATGCCTTTTTATAAGAGAGGAGAGTGTCACCGTTGGAATTATTAAAAGTATTAAATTATTATAAATTCAATTTCAACTCAGACTGGGTCCAAACTCATTCAAATAATATATATAATGAGTATAAGTATAAATATAAGCATCCCATAATAATTATACAAGTATTTGGTATTTTTTAATTTTAATATTTTTGTTTGAAACCCTTTAAACTCTTACCATTTTCATGCAATGTACACCTTTAGAGTTAAATTAATTACCAAATAATACCAAATGACAATTGAATGAGTCAAGAATGAAATTTTTATTATTTTATCAACGTTTTTATCGAATCATTTATTTTTATAAATTTCATTCAATTTAATTAATTATTTAAAATTTTAAAATATTAATTCGGTCAATGATGACAGTATTCATTACATGACTTTTTTTAAAACTCATAACATCTTGATTCCTTAAAAAACTGTAATAAAACAAAAATAACATGTCATAGTCATCATGAAAATTATTGTATGGCATTAATTATTTAGAATAATGTATATTTTAAAATTATTAATATAATTTACCAGGTTCTTCTTTAATAAAGACACCAATACATTATCATTGTTTCCTAATTAGATTTGGTTATTTAAGGTATTATAATTGTAAATATAATACAATTACGTAGGTGACATTTATTTCTTTCTAATTAATATTTATTTTTTCAGATATCTCGTATATAAACCTATCTAAATTTTTTTAGTAAAAAATTACATGTTTAAGAAAAAATTTTTACTTTTAATTAAATGTTATAAATGTCGTAATCATATCCAAGTGAATTCCAAAGGTCAATAGTTCGACCCAATGATTTTATTCATTGTAAAACACTCATAAAATATGGTTATGAAAATTTTTATTGTTTTTTTGTATTATTATAAAATTAATTTAACCCTTATTTACCTCCCAAAAATCATTTTGATCCTATTATATGTTATTTTTTATACTGATTACAACCATGTATGTTATTTATTTTAAATTCCAATATCAAAAGTGAGAAAAATTAATTTAATGTTAATCCCATTGATGTATTGATGATATTGTTTTTAAGTAAGAACCATCAAAATATTTTAACATGTGTTTATATCCATTTTAAATGTGAAATTACATACAATGGACAACATTTGATTAAATTAAAAAATAATAATTATACCATTAAACCATGTTAAAGTATATTATATCAATACAAATATATCAGAAGAAATGGATTTTTTAATGAAAATGCAGAAATTTTCACTTTTCATTAAAAATCTATATTACAAAAAAAACTAAATTAAAGTAAGGTTCGATTACCCTATTAAAAAAGATATTTATTTTGTCAAATGGATCTTATAAATGTGTCAAAAACTCTATTTAAAAATTTTTATCCTTCAAATGGTTGTAAAACTACCGTTTAATAATATTTGTGTATTTATGCGTAACATTGGGTTTATTCTCATTTTAGTCCTATAAATATTATTTGATGATTGTAAACACATTTAAAAAACATATTTCAAAATAATATAGTTATTTATGTTCATTCTGGCCAATACAATGTCTATTCATTAACTAATATTTAAAATAATAATATTAATAATGTATTATTTTTTTGGTAGAAATCAATATTTTTTAAAATGTATGATTTCAAAGAAACCCATTATTGCATGTCAGGTAAGCTATTGAATATAACATCTTTTTTAACGTGAAATTACTATCTAATTCTTAAATATTTAAAAATTTGAAAAATTATTATTCTATAAATTCCTTGTATGTTATAATGATATTTCTCTCTATGTTATTTAAAATAATTGAAATGTTCATATTGGGGTTTTACCAAACTAATCGACACAATATTGTCCGTGATAAAATAGTTCTTTCATTGATTATTCAAGATACTTCATCCTCCCTTTTCATTTTTTCATTCTATCATAATTCACATGTTAACAGAAATATGATACCAAATTGTTTTCATATTAATGATTCTAAAGATAAAAAATTCAATGTCTACATGATCTAACATATAATTGAATATAATTGTGAGTAAAAATATAACATCAATAGATTTTAAATTTTATATCTAGTGATTAAAATAGTGTATATTTTATATATATTTAATGTCAATGAAATATATACATTACATTACACATAAAGGGGTCTATTATGTCTAGTATTTTAAGAAATTTGTAAAATATAATTTCAATTTATTAGATTTTAAACAATTTTAAAAAAATCAACCCTTTGGATTTAAGTGTCGTAGCACCTTAAATGAAACCAAACAGGTTTTTAACATCTAATACGCAAGTGAAAATAATTAAAAAAAATTAGGTGAGCATAATATTTACAAGTTAGAAGTTGTAAAAATATCTGTAAATAGATTTTTAAATACATATAAAAAACTTATAAAAAACATTTAATTTTATACCAAATAATGAAATACTATAAATAAATTTGGAATATATTAATTTAAAATTTTAAAAATAAAAAACCATAGGAATTAATTTTCAAAACCTTTAAAATAATCATATTACATTAAAAACTTAATAATTTTTAAAATATAATTACAAATGAAAAAAATGGATTTATTCATAATGCTTTGAAACCTTTTTTTAACAATAACATATTATTAAACAGAATGATACATTGAAAAAATAAAGAAATACATGTGGGAAATAGTATTATAACATTTAGGAAAACGTCCCTCTATGCTCATGGATTCACCACTCATTCCACATCATCACATTCAATGCCCAAATGTATAATTTTTAATGAAAATTATATAATAAAAATAATGAAATTATCATTATAATTCAACTATATCATCCAATAAAAACAGTATGTTTAGAAAATTTAATTTAAAAAATAATTTAAATACAGAGTAATAAAACACTATCATTTTTTATGTAGAAAATAATGATTTTCATTTATTTTGAGACATATTTAAATTTTATAAATATTTTAAATAGAAAAACAACTATATTTTAAGATAGTCATAATGAAATTCATAGTTTATGGACCTACCTAAATATATTATCAACAACAATAAATTTTAGAAGACATTTTATGCCAAAAATTATAACATTCGAACCCACAGAGAAGATTTAAATTTATAGGAAACCTATAAATAAATGTATTTCAATAATATTTTTACCGAAAATATTGTTGAAAAATAAATTAAATATTTTAAACATAGTTATAGTATTATAAAATTAATACAAACATTTCCAAACTCAAATATGGTATTGTAAAATGTTAAATCAAGATATTGAAATAAAATTTTCTTTTACTCAATTTTTTTTGAAAATAAAATAAAGTTTTTATTAAATAAACTTAGAGATAAAAATAATTGTATAAGTAAAAGTAGTTAATTTTTTGAAAAATAGTTTTTTATGTGAATAATCTATTTTAAAAATTCATCATTTCTCATTAACAATTTTTTTAAAAAATAAATTCAGTATATGAATTTGAAAAATACTTTTTCCTTACACAGAATCATGGGTTTAGAAATAAATCAATAAATATTCAAATTTTGGTTTTGTTTCCAAAATCATGAAAATAGTTATGTTTTTAAAAATAGAATTTTTAAAATCTCCAATCACATAAAAAAATATTTTATGAGAGAAAATACATTTCTTTTAAAAATAATCTCTTTTCATGAAGTGGATTTTGAAAGAAAAACATAAATTATAATTTTTTTAAAATGATTTTAATTGAATATATCATTAAAAATATGAACATAGGTTTTTCAAAAATCCCATAAAAGATATTTAGTATTAAAAAAATATAGTTTATAAAAATTTAAATTATAATTTCTCTTTACAAGGAAATTAACAACCAAAACTAGATTGGGAAACAATTTTCAACACTTCTAATGCATGGAAATTGCAGTGTCAATTGAGGATGAAATAGAGATCATGGGAATGTGTTTTATAAAAAGTTTACAGGGTGTTATTTATAAACATACACACACACACACATATATATATATATGTGTCTGTGTAGGAGTTTGGATTTGTAGTAGAGTTTTAAAAACAATATTAGGTACTCTTGTTGGGTCATTGGGGGTCCTCATATTTCATTGATAAATAAAATCCCATGAGGATCAATTCATCATGGTGTTAAATATATAATCTTGAAAAAAAAATCGGATATTTACATTATAAATTTAATTCTTTTAATTACAATATAAATATATAAATTTTTATACTGTCTTCATGGTTGTTATAATTGAATGAAGGAAACATTTGTTTTAAACCAAAGAGTGGATTAAATAATTTTTTTTATGGTTATAAATTTTTCATCTAACCTTTTGTTATAACCATTCCATGATTATATGGGAAGGATTATTTGAAAATTAAAAATGTTCACATGATGAAATAAATGTTGATATATGATGTGTATATATGTTGGAAGGTCCGATGTTTTCTTCAAAAGATTAATGGTCATATATTGTTTTATAAAGGCATAGGAAAATGATTGTATGGGTTTCTTGATGACTATTTTTAAGTTATAACTAAAGTTATGGATTTTATAAAAATGAGATGATTAAGAATATGATGGGTTATCAAATTATGTATATGGGGAACACAAAGACAAGTAGTATGATAGGAAAACTAATATGATTTTGATCAAATATAAAAATTATAAATGATATTTTTTTTGGAGGAGTAATAATAACTTATATTATCGATCCCACATTAAAATAATTATCATCTAATGATTAAATAATAAGTTAAGTCATTAAAAATACCACTCATACTAACGAAATTGCGTCGACACCTAGACAGACTCTCACACACCTAAACTGGGAAGAACTAACCCACATAACTCCTTAAGATCCCTCAGGCTCACTATACCCCATGTGGGTTCTATGAACATGCATGTCTAGTAGGCACCCACCACCCATTCCACTAGTGGGCATCTCTGGATAGCCCCACGCAGTGTTTGAAGCATTCTCTACAAATTTAGGTAATTGGTATGGACCATGTGGCTTGCTACGTGGAATTTATTGACATTCAAAATTATATAAAAATTATTTATAAGTCTTAAAATGAAAATTATAGAATTTTTATTATTATATATATATATCTATTTAAATAAATATGTACAATCAAATATTATTTTTACTAAATACTTATAATTTGATATGTAAAAATTTACTATTGTTATTTTAATAGAAATTATTTATTATAATTGTTACTATTAAATATTACCAATAAAATAAAAAAAATTAAAATTATCAAATGATTACAAATATTTTAAATTGAAAATAATAAATTGAAAACATTGAATTTATGTATTAAATTATATAAAATTTTAAAGAAATTAAAAATTATTCTTGTATTTTATGAAAATAATATTCTAATAGGAATATTAAACACATATTAAAAAACTTTACACATTGAACAATTTTATTTAGAAATTATATTATGTGTTTTATTTGTATTAGTATTTTTAAAATATCAAACTAATAATGTTTTGGTTACCATAATTTAAAATAATAGGCTTACAAATGTAGAATTAAATATTTTTTCAAAATAACATTATAATTAATTCACTTATAACTATAATCCAGTAAAAAAATTCAAAAAAATAATTTATATTAACTTAAAAAAATATAAAAAATATATTATGAAAATTAAATACTATTTCTTTAAAAATAAAACAAGAAACATATCTTTTTAATTATACGGATATTAATTTATTACAATGATTTATTTTGATCAATGAATTTATTTTGTTTTTGAGAAATTAAACAGACTATAAATGATTATTATATAAATCAATCAATTAATTAAAAATTATTTAATAGAAAATTATGCTTAAATTGTTGGGATATTATATTCCCCGCCCTTAAAATTGCGCATTAGAAATATTATAAACATTCATAAGAAAATTATGAATTTCAATATTTATAATTTGAAAAAATGTGATTGTTAAAATTCAATCCTCTTAAAGAGTTTATAATTATTGATAAAAAGGAGAAAACATTTACCTCATAACATATCATTAAATAAAAATTATTAATATCCATAGTTGTCTATATTGTTCCTCAAATAAAAATTGAGATATCCCAATATCTATGCTTCCAGATATGGTGCCAAAATTCATTATTTTTATTAATTAAAACAATTACTACAAATATATAGTCATTTACACATATAATGGTATTTTCAGTATAAGTTTTGAAGGGATTGTTAAAATATACTTATAATATAATAGTTTTTACCTAATTTATAAAAACATAGCTATTTATCATTCACTGGCACTAGATCATTAAAAAAACCATATAACATTGGAAAATATACTAAGAATGTTAAAAAAAAAATTATAACATATTGTGAGAATCAAATTTCTTAGTAATGGGTATAAAACCTATGATTAAATAGATTTTATAAAAAAATGATAAAAAATCACTTGAAATTTTTTTTAATTAAGGAATAATATAAACCATTTTATAAAAATTTTAGAAAATAATTTTACTGTTTTCAAAATATATAATTATAAAAAAAATTATAAATAAATTTAAAATTACATATCTATTTGAAAGAGAGTTTATTTTAAAAATATAATAACCATTGAAAAAACATGCATTTTTCCTAAGTAATTAAAAACAATGTTTTAAAAACTATAATTTTAATATTAAGTATAAAGATACATACAATAAATTCTGAATTATATAATTCCACTATTACTATAAATTTTTGGAAGAAATACCATTGAGTTTATGTGTCCACTCCCCATTCTTAATCATGACCTTCGATACCCAAGTAGTGAATTTTAGAATAGTGTTTTATTTTTAATCCTATGATTAACATTATAAATCCATTAAGGCATCCATTAAAAAATATTACATAAGTAACATATATTCAAAAATAATTTAAATAGAGATCTACTAAACTACTTCCCCTTTACTGGTTAAAATCAACAATTCTATTGAATTTAAAACATACAATAATATTTTAATTCCTGAAAAAAAAATCCTTTAAAAAAAATTAATGTAAAATTAATGAAATAATTAATGCGTGGACATGAAATAATATAAGTATAAAATATATTAATTTAATAAGTAATTTTATATGAAATTTAAAACATTAAAACCAAATGATAAATTTAAAATTCACATGAAACATTTAAATAAATTTTTATGTTTTAAAATTAATTATAAATATTATTTATAAAATTAATTTAATATTTTTCTATGAATTAAGGTTGTGGAAAACAAAAAACTCTTTCCCTTATATGAATAAGTTTTTAGAAAACTATAAATTAAGAGAAACAAAAAATATTTTCCTTTACATAAAAAGGGTTTCAAAAATAAAATACATATATTTGAAAAGAAATTATCTCCTACAAAAATAAAAGTATAAATAAAACATACGGTTTAAAAAAATATTTCTATGTAAATAATCCATTAATTAAATCATTGGCCCTTCCTTATTTATAAAGTGTTTGAAATAATATATTCAATATAATATTTTCAAAATAACATTTTCAATACATATAGTAAGGGTTTATAAAATAAAACATAAATCATAAAATTTTTATTTTAATATAAAATATTGAAAACATATATTCTTTTGAAAATAGAATTTTTAGAATAAATATCTTACAATAAAGATGATTTTTTGAGGTAAAATAATTCTATTTTAAATATTATCTTTTTTTATGAACATGGTTTGGATGTAAAACTTGAAATAATAAAATCATTTGTTTTAGAAGTCATAGAAATTGATGATAAATTTTAATAAATTAAAATTTGTCATCTAAAATAATTCCCATAAATAAAATAACAGTTTTTGATGAAAATAAATAAAGTTTAATTACATTGAATCAATTATTTTCGATTCTCTTGAAATTGAAAAAAATACAATATTTGGAAATTGTTTTCTCTACTACTAAGGAACTAAAATGAATGTGTGGATTCATGGGAATGGAGAGAGCATGGGAATTCGATTTTTGATGTGTGAATATTGTGTTATCTATATACAAATATATATTAGTACAGGTTTTTAGATGCCCAATTGAGTTCTGAAAAGAATTGGGTGTTGTTATTGAGTCATTAGGTGTTCTAACCCGTCAGTGGTAAATAGAGTCAGTTGATAACAAGTTGTTTGAGGTATTTTAGATCTTGTTTTGTGGAGAAAGACTATAATTTTAATTGAAATTATATTATTATGTTTTCTAATATGTATCTTGCCACGGAACATCCAATAAATATATATTATCAAAGAAAATTACGATGATAGAAGGGGTTATGTTCTGAATATTAATAGGTGATACCTAATTTGATAGATATATTCATAAGTATTAGAGGGAAAATACAATGGGATTTCAATTTCCCCACATTGTATAAGGAGATGATGAATTATAAGTTCAGACTTTTGATATTGTTTTAACGGAATGAAAATATTAGGAATAGGTGTTTTTATGTGGGAATTATAGTAAAACACATTATTGATCCCACATCATCCTATTTATCATCTAGAAGAATATAAATATGTTAATCTATTCCTATAATCACTCAATATGTGGAATCGAGGTTACATCCAAGACACATTCTCAAACACCTATATAAGGATATTCTAGCTTATATTTCCCCTTGTTCACCTACGTGTGCACTATAAACCCTATATTCACAATTCCCATGCCTTTCCAGCAGCCACTCTCCACCCACGCTGCTCATGGTCTTTTTGAGCTATCCTCCCCTGGTGAGTTGATCATTCTCCCCATATCATGGTTGAATGGCTAACCCTTATGTCTCTATAGATGAATATTTTTTTAATATTACTATTTAATTATAACTTCCATAATAGACATAAAATACAAAATATAAGGTCTTTATCATTTTTAATAGTCCCATTGTCTGATTTAAATAATTTTCTATAAATGAAAATATATTTTCTAACCACTTCACACTTGATATGTATATATTAACAATAAATATTTTACCATGATGTAATAGTAATAATTATTTATATTAAATATTATCTATAAAGTTAAAAATCAAAACTAACCTTAGAATGTAAATATTTAAAATGTAATGTAATATATTCATAATTATGAAACTACATATTAATATAACTATACCGAAAAATAATTTATCAAAACTTTTATTTTTTATAAATTCATGTTTTAAAAATAATATTAAATTTATCTGACCACATATGTACACATTTAACATTATTATTTCAAAATTATATTTAGTTTTTTTGTTGATATATATGTAGTATCATAGAAAAAATATTCTTTAATGAAATTAAAAATATTTTTCATATAAAAATAATGTGAAACTATTTTTCTTAAAAAACATCAATATTATTTATATATACTTATAATTTATTAAAAAATTAAAAAAAGGAAATTATAGTTTATAGTGACCCTTTTTTTCCCTTTATGTATTTTCAATATTTCTAAATATTATTACATATCTGTGTGCTGAGACGAAGTTCAGTTCTGAGTCCTGATGTGCCCAAAATTAAAACTATAAAAATATTAAGTATATTTTATATTAATGAAGCATATTTGATTAATGAAAATAGAATGACTCATAAATGTTTTATCGTATAAGAAATACATGACCATTATATGGTTTAGAATATGGTGTTTCCCTTAGGCACAACTTAAAATGATTCAGTGTGGGATATTCAGACCCTTTTCTCCAAGGAAGTGTGTTAAATGTATAAATTAAGTTATCAATTTAATCATTTAATAGCTCAAACCTGAATAACAAACTATCATTGTCTCAGATGAAAATTTGAGACCACCAATGAGTTCAGAACATAGGCTATACCCAAGGAAAGGTATAATTTTTTTGGTGTCAGGTGTTCGACTTATGCACCATCATGGGAAAATAATTAAATGATTGAATGATTCTTTATCTAATTATTTGATTAAAATTATTAACCTAATAAAAGGTAATAAATTTGAAGCTATAGTGTTTTGGCATCGTTATCCCTTCAATTCTCCAAAGAGTGCATAAACCTTCTCTATAAGAACACATCCCTAATAAAGAATGGAAAACAAAGATCAGTGGACCGATGGCTCAATATGAATCAAACTACGACGAATGCAACTGATGGTCGTTATCCATTAGTAGACATGTTCATCAATAATAATTAATCTAAACCTGATTTAGGTATTATAATTGTGTATTCTTTAATACGTTTGAATTTTCATGACATACACAAATTAAAATTATTTGAAGTAATTAATTTGTAGATGAAAAAATGGTTAAACAAATTTCTTCTTGTTCATCCTGAAATTGATATTATTGACACATGATAAATATTCATTTTTAAATTCTAATTGTTCTTGATTATCAATGATGATGTCCAATGAAACACGGTCATCCACCCGCACATAAACCATGGCCTTTCATTCTTGATCCTCAGGTGAAGCGAGGTCACCAGTCTATTGAGCGGAGGCCTATGGCAGCCATGCAGATAGGGCATGGAGATCTGGTTATGAGGTTGTGTGCACACAGCAATCGGGGGCCAAGAGGCTTCAGCCGGAGATGATAGCAATAATACTATAGTTGCAGCGACATGTGTAACGTCCCAGTTCCAAAAGCCACCCAGAGGTTCCATGTACTTAGTTAGTCACACAACCTCCAGCATATTTCCCCAAATACCAGAGGGAATCGACTAGAAGCAATGTCCTTGAGAGTAATTTTGGGGAAAATAATTACCTTGTTGGTAGAGTAACACAATGGAAATAAAAATATTGAAATATCAGAAGAAGTAAAAATAACATGCAATAAGTAAACAACGGAAGATAGATTAAATAAAAAATTGGAGCACATATGTTAATGATGCATGAATCATATATCTTGGAAAGTAGCCAAAATAGTCTCAGTAATGGAATATATAACAAAACAAAAGTACATTGAATACTAATAAACTCTATCATCATTACAAGCCTCGTCTTTGTCCTATTCTCTCCAGCTCCACAACAATCAAGTACCTGAAGTAGAAGGGCACTTGCCCTTATCTGGACCTACAATTATATAATCTGTTTGGACCCAAAAGCATGGCCCCAATAGTGGGTGATATGAAAACCATGGTCCCAATTATCTGTGACTAATAGTCAACAAATATATATTGTAAGTAATAAGGACAAAGAAGTAGTAATGAAGGAAGTTCTAAAAAGTAAACAATCCTACAGTTTTAATTTCATTCATATTCATATATCATGTCAATAGATAATAAAATATAATAACCCTATGGGAAGAACTCACAGCCTAACCCCACTAGTTCATCAAAGCCAACATAAGCAACCCTCTTGGAAGCACTAACAGTCTAACCCATCTGGTTCCGCTTTAGTAAAGACTCTACGTGGAAGCACTCACCAACAATTCCCCTTATGGTCTCATATCAGTAACAATTGAACTTATGTGGAAGCACTAAATGTCCAATTCCCCCCAGTCATATCGTGACTAGGAACTAAAGACACACTAAGGGATCACAATGTCTATCCCATTATGGTCTCACAACGTAAAAGTAAACAGGCACTCTGGAGAAGCCCTCAGCGTCAATTCTCCCTATGGTCTACTACACCGGGTTCCCCCTACCCTATGTAAATAAATCATGCAAAAAAAAGTATATCGCATCCTCATTAAACCTCAATAACCACTTAGCTAAACAGTCTACAAAATCTCGTAGCATATCAGATAAAAATCACTCTATCCTAACAATACTAGGCAAAGAAAACCAAGCACCCTAACAGGAAAAGCTAGAACAAACAGTCAATGTCATGAAATCATTGGGAACACATCCATATAGAGTAAATAACCCTATTTATAATCATAAATCCTCTACTCAAGCACCCAATTCATAACAGGTACTAGCAGGGCTAAAAACCATAAACACACAATACCTCGAATAAGGGTATTGTGTACTTTATCACATGTAACTCATTGAATAACTATTGAAAGAAACAAACCACCTACATCGGTGTTGAACATACGATATATGTGATCCTTAGGCAATGAATCGCCTGAGAAATCCATATATCTACAAAAACATAAATAAAGTCTAACAGGATATCTCACAAGAGAGAAAAAATAATGTGATGAGGCTCTAGAAGAAGGAAGAGCATATTGTGGCGATTCCAATGCAATCTATGGTGGTCAATTAGGATAACAGATGGTGAGTCGGGGGATCCAAGAAGAATTGTGTCATACAGTCTCTCTTATATGAGATGCAAAAGATGAAGGGTGTTCTATCGATTAGACACAAACCCAATCCATTTAGTGAAATAAAAATAAAGTACCTGGCGTGTTCCTTAAGGGTAAGTGACATATACTTGCTTTAACCAGCCTCCACTTTAGGTGGCCTCAAGGTCACCCAAAATGTCCATGTGCTCAGCCATTACCCAGTCAGCACACGGCTACCCATGGTAACCGGGTACACGATATATAATTATAAAAACCAGACGTTTACTTATAAAATTTGTAGAAACTACACTTTTTCACAAAAAAACAAGAAAAAGAAAGACATTTCCAAATAGAAATTTGTCCCTAAATTGTCCTATCGAGGTGGGGTAGAAGAAGAATCCTTGAAAATCCCTTGCCACTACGATCATACATCAGCCTCCCTCTTCCAAGTCTCTTCTTGTCCTCTATTGTGATTCCATAGCACTCGTACGAGAAGAAAAAACCATCCACATAGAACCACTGTGATGTGATCAACAATTAGGATGGGATGCCCCTTAAATGATGAGTCCACCTCCAACTCAAACTCCTCAGGAAGAAATACTTGGGATAAGTCTGAGAAGTAATGCTACAACTAAAAAATGTGGAAAACCTCATGCATATCCTGGTATATATGAGATAACTGCATCTGATAGGCAACCGACCCATCACTCCCCAAAACCTAAAATAGTCTGATGTACCTCGGTGAAAGAATACTATGTCTTCTAATCCTCATGTGTTCCAACCTCGGTGTGAAACGTATGAAAACCTTATCTCTGACCTTGAACTTGAGAGGTCGTCTTCATCGGTCAGCATAATACTTCTATCATGACTGTACAAATTACATCCTCTGCCGAATCAACTATATCTGTTATGTGGTCTCCTGGACAAGACGAGGTTCCAACATAGCTGCCTCTCCTTCTTCCATCAAAAATAGTGGTGATTGGGATGGCCTACCATAAAAATCCTCCAAAGGTTCCATTTTCATAGTTGATTGAAAACTATTATTGTAGGAAAAAACAACAAGAGGTTTGTACATATCACAAGAACCATTAAAATATTTGACGCATGTTCAAAGAATGTCCTCAAGCACCTATATCGTACACTTAGACTGGCTGTATGTCTGGGGATGGTAAGACATACTCAAAAGTACCTGTTTACCAAATGAATTCTGTAATCTCTGCTAGACCCAAGAAGTAAAACGTGTGTCCCTGTCTGAAACAATGTAGTGTGAAACTTTAGATATATGTATAATTTTATGGATGTATATCCATCCAAGAACATCAACACTGAAAGTCTCCTTGTTTGCCATGAATTGAGCAACCTTTGTGAGTCTGCCAATGAGAACCCAAACTGAATCATTCCCTATAGGCGACCTATGTTAACCTGTCACGATGTACATCTCGATATCATTCAACATACACCCGAGAATGGGTAACTGCTACAAATGACCTACTGGTCCCTAATGATCCACCTTCACCTACTGATAGGTGGGACACCTCATGAAAAAACCAACAACATATCTCTTCATACCTGGCCACCCATAATTACAGCTTAGATCATGATACATCTTAGTAACACCAGGATGAACAACCCAAACCGAAGAATGAAAGTCCTGCATCAACTCCTCGTTCATGACTGATGGAACCCATAGGCATCCATTAAAATGAAAGATATCATCTTCACCTATGGTCTATCCCAGAATAGGGTCCTCTCCTAACACACGTTCTCGTAGGACTAGTCCTTCTATATTTGATTGCTATGTCACTAGCACATGATCACGTAGAGTAGAGGTAATGGTTACAAAAGAAATGAATGTCTGCCTCTATCTGTCATGTGCCACCAAATGCATTGAAAAGAATAGATCCATAAGCATCCTCCCACTACTGGCCACCTAAACTGCCTAAATCTAAGTTTTCCTTCTTAGTCCATCAACCACTGTATTTCCTTTCATGGGTGAGTAGGAAAGCTCAAGGTCAAAGGACAGAAGGTACTCAACCCACCTTTGCTCTCTCAAATTCAAATCGCGCTGAGTAAAGATGTACATGAGACTTTTGTGTTCAGTGAAAGTAAAAAAATTCTCTACCAAAAGATAATGTCTAAAATAGCGTAAATAATGAAAAACTACAGCCATCTCGAGATCGTGTGTTGGGTAATTCCTCTCATATGGCCTCAACTTCCGACACTTGTACACAAAAAATCCTTCTCAGTACATGTGAATAGATCTTATCCTGATACCTAATGAATCACAGTAATCTATATAACTCGTTTCCACCTATAGAAAAACTAGTATCTTAGCTCAAGATAACATCCCTTTCAGCTCATGAAAGGCTGACTCACAATAATATAACCACAAGTACATCACACACTTCTAATTCAGGCCTGTCAGTGGCACTACTAATCATGAGAACTTTTAGTGTGAAATTCCTTTAGTAAACATATAACCCTAAAAAACTTCTTACCTCAATAATGGTTTTCAAATTATCCTAGGAAATAGCTGCCCTCACTTTCTCTAGGTCTATTGATTCTCATGTCTCTGAGATAACATGGCGGAAGAAGTGAATTCTGTCCACACAAATGTTGAATTTTTAGAGATTAGAAAATAATTAATGCTCTCTCAGTGTACTCAAAATGATCTCAAGATGGTTATCATGGTCATTTAGAGTGTTCGAGTGCACCAAGATATCATCCATGAAGACTACAATGAATGAATCCATGTATAGATGGGACACTCGGTTCATTAGTTCCATGAAAACTGCATGCGCATCCTTGAGACCGAATAGAATAACCACGTATTCATATAGGACATACCTTCTCTAAAAGGCTGTTAGAGGTATATCATATGGTCTAACCCAAAACTGATGGTAACCAGATCTCGAGTCAATATTTGAGAACCCCAGGGCTCCTTGAAGAAGATCAAAGATATCATCAATCCTCAGCAAGGGATATCCATTCTTGACCATCAACTGGATCAACCTCCAATAATCCAGACAATGTCTGAGGGTATCATCCTCCTTCTTCACAAACATGTTATGAAAACCACAAGGAGAAGTACTAGGTTGGATGAAACCATTTTCCTGTAACTCCTTTAAATACGTCTTCATCTCCTATAACTTTGGTTTATCCATCCTATAAAAATTGATGGACACCATTGCCACTTGTGGCATGAGCTAAATAGAAATTTCTACCTCCCACTCTAGTGGAAAACCTGAAAAGTCATCTGGAAGGAAATCCTTGAAATGATGGACCACTCTAGGAATGTCCTTCTAAGTAGTTCTCTGATCTAGAAGATATAGAATAAAAATATGGGATATAACTACTACCAACCCATGATGCTTGGTCTTTATCTGTACATTCGTACATACCATTCACCTTTATATAAAAACAAACAACCCTCTGGTAATGTAAAAATCACCCTACGATGATAACATTCGACGAATACCTGGAAGAAAACTAACCAGTCCATCTTGAGAATGACATCATAGCCCATCATCTCTATGACATACAGGTCCCATAAGAAGTGACATCCAAAAACCTCAAGAGTGAACTACTTACACTATAAGACACTAGCTGTTCTAGTTCCCAGTGGAGTGTCAACTGTAAAGATATCACAAAATGAAAAGATAAAGGGCCCAATGATCTCCACAAAATCAACATATATAAAGCTATGGGAAGCCCCTGAATCAAAGAGTGCAAAAGCTAAAACTGAGGCAACTAGAAAATTACCTCGAACTATAGAATAGACAGGATCCTTCTCCTTCTGAGTATCCTCTACATCAAATTTCTATCTTATACCGCATCCCTGAGACCCTTCCTAACCACCATGAGTTGATCCAACCTGTTGCCAATGTATTTCTGCCGACTAGCTTCCAAGAATATGATATTCACCTCACTAGGAATGGCTGGAAGAACAATCGATTCCAGATGATGAGAAAATGGTGGTCCTTCACTTGAAAGTGGAGTCATTGAAGAAATCCTATCACTAACTGTTGGTGAGAATAACTGACAGAAACAATGATAATGACCAATCCTTCCCCAATTTCGACACTCTAATCAGTCTCTCGAGCAATTTGGAATTATATACCTGCTCTTTCCACACTAGTCGCATACCACCTTGATACGAGAAGAAGTATCCTGCCTACAACGATCTCCACAAGTAGACTCGAGGTGGCGTTTATTATTGTCAGTATAAGGGGTACCAACTATGGATGTTAAACTGACCTATATCATAGCTCCATAATCCCTTAGATTTCACTCTGTGATCAGCGCCTGACTGACTATATTGGTGATGGAAGTCAACATGAAGATGTTCACATGAGATTAGATATCATGCCTAAGACCATCCTCAATCTTCCTTACCAGAAATAACTAATCACCACCTAGAATAGGCGTGAAGTATTAAAACTCTATGAAGTGAGAGGAATACTCCATGAATGAGAGTGTACCTTGATCTAATCTCATGAACTCTTGGGCTCGATCGACCGTCAAGGTCTCAGTGTAGAAATAATCACAGAAGACATGCTGGAAATCATCCTAAGCCATGACATGATGGTGTCCATCCTATAAGATCACATCCCACCAACTTTTGGTAGAGTCTTGAAGCATATAAGTAGAGATATTCATACTTCACTCTGGAGGTGTATCTTGATTTTCAAATATAGATATCATGGATTCTATCCATGACTCTGTAGCTCGAGGTCCTCCATCCCCTATGAGGTTGGGAGGATTCTGTGACTAAAAAACCAGTGTTGACAATGCTGTAGGCGGGGCGGGATATTGTTCTCCCTAGAAGGTCTGCATGAACCTCATGAATCATTATCAGAACTATGTATCGGCACCTGCATCTAGGATAATGGAAGGTTCCAAGACTGGCACTATTGGAGAGTCAAATGTAGTCTGTGATCAGCCATGTCTGGTATCTGATCACTGCACTGTATATGACGTACAATTAGTGGACATCTTAATGGAATGACTCTGCAATGTCGAACGCACACACATTTCTAGACTATCAAGGATAGAAACATTATAAGTGTAATAAGGGAACAAGAGATAGAATGAATTCAAGATTTGAAAACGGTAGATACATGGTGTGTACACATCCTATACATCATATTTACCTTATGATTTCCAATGTGTGTGTACTGATTCCAACCCTAGTCATGTAACATCCCCAAGACACGGCGTGTTCCCCGAAGACATGACATGTACATGAATCATTTCCTACTACTCGAGTTCTTTTATATGACCAACCCACACAATTCTCCTAGAGAAAGACTACACGGTGTTTTTGTACCTGATATAGCATGTACTAGAAGAACGTCACTAACCCTTGTTCTTAGTCAAACGGCCGGTAGGTCACATGGTCTATAGAAACGGTGTGTATATCCAGTACATGGTGTGTTCCACCAAGGATTTCGAAACTTTGGGTATTTTCCCACACATCCAGGAAACAGATAGAGACTACCCGACGTGTACATATAGTACATGGAGTGTACATAAGAAAAACAGTTCCTTCCCAAACAGAAGGATATAGGGTGTGTCTTCAACAATACATTCCATGTATTCTGGGTTCTTCTAGACATCATAAACTAATTTGAAACCCATAAAAACACTAAAACAAACATTAAAGTTCCAAATTATGATTCGGGAGGGCCTATACTCCCCGCGAATCAATGATTTGAATCTTATACATGTTACAAAAAAGAATAATAGTGAAATGATCCACCGAATTCCGATCCATGAGGGCTCATAACTACTCAAGAACCAAATTTTGGCATTCATTCAAACAAAACCTTACATAATCCAAAACCCTACGAAATAGATAGTATTCTATCAAGGCATCTATCATAACAGTATGCATATCTTGCACATCATCTATCATAACAACAATAAATCAAAAATACGCCTTATATGGAATGGAAAGAATTAATTCCTTGTGATCTCTAAAAAGTGCCTATATGATTCAAGATATGGAATACTCTCATCTAATTGGGTAGAAATGGAAATAGAACCTCAAAATTATCAACGATTACAAAACAAAACATGTGAATCACGCAATGGTGGAATAAAATCATCTATAAAAAGTGAATGACCAAAATAATTAAAATAATCAAGGTAAATTAGATTTTCCCTATACACATATTAGCTACTCTCGGTCACAACTTATTACCAAGTACCTATTTTGTAAAATCGTTGGCTATAGGCACCATACAGTATGTCAAGAAGAAAAGAATCCATATGATACCACTTTGTAATGACCCTATTTTGGAAGCCACCCAAAGGTGCCCCATACCCAGTTGGTCACATTGAATTAAGAACATTTCCCCAAATGTCAGAGGCTTCCAACTAGCAGCAAGGCACTTGGGGTGATAGTGGGGAAACTATACCCTCATTAGTAGAGTAAAGCAGTGCAAATAAATAGATAATGATTGTAGAAGCTGTAATAATAATATACAATAGGTAAACAGTGGAAGATTGAAGAAATAAACAATTGGAGCACCAAAATAAATGATGCTTGACACATATATGTTGGAATACATCCAAAACAGTCACAATGTTATTATACAATACCATACTACTGTACAACGAAAACAAATAAACTCCAAAATCTTCGGAAGCATCAGCTTGGTCCCTTACTCACCAGTTCCACAACAATCATATACCTGAAGTAGAAGGGAACATTACCTTATCTATACATGCAACAATATTATCTGTTTGGGTCTGAATGCATAACCCAAACAAGGATAAAGGTGAATCCCAATAGGAAACCACCCAAATATCTGTGCCTAAAAGTCAGTGAATATATATGAAAGGAAATATGAAAAAATAAGTAGTAAATAAGGAAGTTGTAACACCCCATTCTTCTACGGTATGCTTCTCTTTGAATAATGTGATATCATGTGTTGTACGAAACATCGAGTTCTAACACACCACAACCAATCAAACTAGTCGTTATGAATAGTAATACCTACTTTTTAAAATTATATATATTTTATATTTCAAAATGGACTTAATTTTTGGTTTTGGAATATCAAAATTATCCTAAGATAACTTTTTTTTATTTTTCTGAGAACTTCCAATTTTTATGAATAGTGAAAAATACTTAAAAACAACTTTTTTAATAAAAATAATTTATAGTGATAAATTATATTATTGAGTGGTTTCAAAGTATAATTAGAAATTATTTTTACCATTTTATCCAATGGTGTTCATTAGAATTAATTTAACATTGAAATTGGACCTAAACAATTGTCAATCTTTTGATATATATTGTTTCTTAAAAACACGCTATTTGTTGTGACAGCGGGAATTAATTATAAAATTAATTAATGGAACTTATATTTTTGGAATTTTGTAAAATAGACATCATTTTTGAATTCGGAATATCAATTATTTCTTCGGATGAAATTTTGGCATTGTTCTGAAAAACATCAATTTTTGATGAATAGTGAAACTACTAAGTGGTAGTTAAAAAACTGAATTTTTATAAAACATAATTTTACCGCTTCTGTGAATGGAATTTAAAAAGCATGAGAGACACGGTTAATATCAAGAAGTAAAATGTGGTTCAATGAGACGAAAATAATTTTTGGTGAATAGTAACTTTTTACTTTTATTTACCATGGTCAAAAGTAAATAGGGTAATTAAGGGTAAAAATGATGTTAATATTACCCTAACACATGTCATAATTCTATTGGACAAGTTTAACTCGACCAAAAACAACCTTAGGAATAAAATATTATCATTTAGGTCCACTTGGATTATATTAGGACATTTATTATTATTTCATTCAAAGAAGAGTTAAAAGAGTTAAAATCAATGTTTATTTACTAAAACATTTTTAATATAGGGTTATACATAAGATAAATTCGATTGTAAATATTCATTATAAAGATAATAATACTTTTTACATAAAGATATTTTATTTATAATTTTTAGACATTAAATAATTTAATTTATTTATGACACAATGATGATGTAGTAATTACCATAATAGTGACAAATTAGAATAATTGATATTTTAAATACCCAAATAAATATAATTTGAGACTTTTTATGAATTAAATCAATTTTATAGGATAATATGTCATATTAGGATTGATTTAATTGACTTTTTCCAAAGTAATAATTCTGTTATGAGTTTCACAAAAATTAACTATTGAATAGTGTCAAAATTGACATAAAAGAGTTTTTGAAATAAATATTATATTATTAATTGATATTAAATTCGTAAAAATATAAGGTTCATCCAAGAGAATTATATCATGATAGGTGTATCATTAATGGACCACTTGGGGGTCTCTTGAATTTATATAGTAAGTTTATTAAATATATAATATAAAAATACAAAGTGACATGGTAAATGTCAAACTAATTAACTAAGAGTTAAAACTAAATGATAAGGTTAATATAGTAACCCAAACCTGTCTAAATTCTTTTGGTTGAATTTTTCTCGACCTATCCCCACCTCAACCTTTTAATAATAAACTTTGGAGCCATTAGAAATAGAATATGAATTTATTATAAACTAATATTTCTAGCTTTTCCAAAGGTGCCCCTCACCCCTCTTATAAAAGGGCACTCCTCCTCATTTCTTCACACCATCAAAGCCTTTTGGTTCTGCCAACCCCTGCCCATATACTCTCTAAACTTCCCTCAATACAACCTAGATGCCTTAGTTTGATTAGAAATCCATCCTAAGGGCCCTTTTGATCAAATCAAAAGGAAGAACCCGAAGAAGAGGTAATGTATTCACCACCACTTTTCAAGTTCCTTTATTCTTCCACTTCTTCTTTATTTGTTATTACCATTATAAAATAATAAATCCACTATATTATATATACTGTGATGTTATTATAAATATGGTACTACCATATTCAGTATTCTATCCACCCTTTGAATAACATGTCACCATACGTGCGCACGTACGACTTACCATCTCCACGCCGTGGTGTAATTGTTATTCAATATATTATTATTTTTATCGGTATAATAATGATTTATAATTAATTTAAACAATAAATATAACTTGATAATGTTTCTGTATATATAATATACCATCCAAGTATATATTATTTTACTATCAAAAGAATGATATTGTCGCTCGTGCGTACGTACGGACTACCGTCTCCACGAACGCGATGAGATTCATTCTCCATCATATCCATTCAAGTATAATTATCATTTGATGATTTTAAAATAATTTTTAAGAACATTATATCATTATAGATATTAATAAGATAGAACCTATCCATGAAAAACATGTCTTACGTAACAAAACATATAAAAGAAAATGAGTAAGTTAACACCCGAAACGACGATAATTCTAAGATATTATTAACAATGCAATGTTAAAAGATCATATATGCTATCATATTAATGTATATGATTCATGAATAATTTAATAACCATTATTTAAACATTATACAGGAGGTTAACCTACAACCAACCAAGGAAAATTAAAAGTTAAGGGGTTTCTTATCTCACTTTTAATTCCGTGAGAATTACATTGTTCACCACTTATTTATTACATGTGGTGTGTGTACTGCCCATGTTTGTATTCATTGTCTAATATAATTTAATTCATGTAAATTTACATCATCATTGTATGATCCTTATTTCATGGGTGTATGTTTTGTATGTTACCAAATCAATAATGGAATTTGAAATATCAATTTCCACTCATTCGGCTTTACGCATACTTCATTGATTATTTTACTCCATGATTATGTGTGGAATCACTATTCATTTGATTATGTCCTAATTTCCACTCCCCATTATTTTCATGATATTACAATGTTTTTATTACCTCAATTATTTGTATTCAAGTGTCTATCTTTTTGTTACAAACTCTAACTAAAATACCATTTTTAAATGTTTTAAAGACCTATTCTTCTAAATCTTGCTCATTAATGTCCATGTTTTAAAAAAATGGTTTTAAGGATTTATTTATATAGACATTAATGTTTTAAAATTAAAACTCCTTTTGAAAGTTTCAATTTGGTATGGGACACTTTTATTCAAAAATAAATCTTTAAATGGCTTCTTGACAAATAGTGTGACTTTTAAATGAATTCAAGAAAAAGGGGGATATTTCTCTCAAATAGTTTTGATGATTATTTTCATCTATATCAACATCCTTCATTATTCTTGATTGAGGTTAATGTGGTACAGTAGAATATTCTATATTGTATTGAATGAGTTATGTTTGACTATGGATGTGCTATTTTTATACCATTCCTAGTTTGTGGTTAAAGTATTAACATTTCGTATGCTAGTTTTAATACGAATGTTTATGTTATGTTTAAACCTGTTCATATGAGGAATGCATTGGACTTAATAAGTGACAGGTGTAGCCTGCTATAGCTCCTCGATGCATCGGTATGTCTCATGAGAGAAACTAGTGTCTTGGCACAAGGCCTTGGCAAAATATTATTTGTAGTCTTGGCATGAGGCCTTGGCTATGTGGTTATGATTTTATGGCATTATGCATTTCATCATTATGAAAGTGGTTATTGATATTTCATGTGATCATTCGACTATTAGAATATCCATGTGAGTAAGTAAATTGCATTATTTTATTTTATCATTTCCATTTTATGCTAAATTTAATGATTAAAAAGGCTTTTGTTTTAGATATAAACTACATTAAGTGTTTATGCTTATCTATGAAAGCTTCCTCTATAATGTTATCCTTACTGAGCATCTGAGCTCACCCCTTTCAATGTTTTATTTTTTCCCCAGGATTATGAAGAAATAATTTATAAATGACCTGCAGGGATAGTATGAGGGGATATGAAGACAAGATGTTTTTTATGATGTAATGTAAAACATTATGATTGTATCTAGTGTTTCCAAAGCTACTAAACTAATCGGTCTTTCGAGACTTGATGTTTCTTGTGATCATGCCAATGTTATGTAATAATGCACCGACTCTGTGTAACTATGGTCGGGGCATTACAGAAGCACTCAAAAGTAAACAATATTATAGTTTCATTTATATTCATTTTCTTATATCATGTAAACAAATAATCAAAAAAGGTAACTCTCTAGGAAGTACTTATAACCTAACCCATCTTGTTCAACCAAAAATCCATAAGAAAACCTATGGGAATTACTCATAGTCTAAACCCTTGGGTTTGACTTTAGCAAAGACTCTCCGAGGAAGCACTCACCGTCAAATCCCCTTGTGGTCTTATATCGGTAAATATAGACACTATGGGAAAGAACATAGCATCCAATACTCCTTGTGGTCTCGTAATGAGAAACTACATACACATTGAGGGAGCATGAATTCCATCCCCCCTATGGTTTGGAAATGGCAATGTAAACATACACTCTTGAGAAGCCCTCATCTTCCATTCTCTCTAGGGTCTACTACACTAGGTTTCCACAACCCTATGTAAATTTAACGTGCACAAATGATATTTGGAAGCCAAATTAAACCTCAAGATCTACTTTGCTAAACAGTCTACAACATTTCATAGCTTTTCAAATAAAAACCACTCAATTCTAACAATACAAGTCATGGAAAACAAAGTAGTCTAACTGGAAAAGCTAGTCCAAACTGTCAATATCAAGAAAACATGGAAAATACTTACATAGCAATGTAAATAAACTTATTTACAATCATAAATCCTCTACAAAATAACCTAAGCAATAACAGATAATAATAGGGTTGAAAACTATAAACACACAATGCCCTAAATAAGGGTATTGGGAACTTTTTCACATATAATTGAAATAATAACTACAGAAATGACCATTACACCTACCTCTGTGTTGTACGATCGATATACATGATCCTCATGCATTGAATCTTCATAGAACACCTTTGATCTATAAAAACATCTATGAAATTCATTTTATGATATCTAATGAGATAGAAGAAATCAAAAGATGAGGCTCTAGAAGAAGGATGATCTTACCGTGGAGAATCCAATGCTATTGACGATGGTCAATTTATAGAAAGGATAGAGAGTCAGGGGCTCAATGTAGAATCATGTCGTATATCCAATCTAAGATGAGATGGATGAAGAAGAAGTGTGTTTTGTCAATTAGATGCATCCCCGACCAGTTTAATGTAATAAAAAAGTACACGACAGGTTCTTCAAGGGTACACGATGTGTACTTGTTTGACTGACCTTACCTTTAGGCTGTCTCCAGGTCACCCCACACATCCATGTGCTCAGCTCTTACACATCCATCACACGACTACCCATAGTAACTGGGTACACTAGATGTACTTATATGTACATGGAATGTACTCCTGAAATTTCTAGAAACTCCACTTATTCTAAAAAACAACCAGAAAAATAAAAACAAACCATAAAAGAAGATCCATGTTCTTAAAGCACAGTTGGAAGAAGGTAGATATAATGGTTATAGGGGACATAGCTGGTGCAGAATAAGGTTGACCGCATGTTTTTACAATTTAGAGGCACTAGTTTGAGGGAAGAAGAAGAATAAAGAGAATAGTTAAAATAAAATATTGGAAAAAAGGAAATAAATGATAACAGAGGATTAAATTATGGGTATTGTGAACTTGATATTTGGAATGTAATGTATTGATCATGAGAATTGCTATTAAATTAATGAGGTATTAAATAAAAATATAAATATTATAATAATGTACTGTTATTTTCATTTTTATAACTGTGTTTTGATCTTAACTTCTTCATGTGACATCAGTTTCAAAAACTATTAGCATCAGTGTGGTTATGACTCAGAGATGGAAATTCTGAGTCAAGTATTTGATGTCTTTTTCTGGTTTGTGAATTGGTTACCTAAAACTCTCAAATATTAATTATATAGTATTATTATTAAATCATTTACCCGCCCTATCTACTATGTGCGACATCCAATTTACATTCCACCAACGATGATGTTAAAATATTTTTAAGAAAATCTATCAAAGTCTATTTTTGGATATTAAATACGAGTTCATAGATCAGGTGCTCGAAAAACCCAATAATAATATTATTACTGTTATAGGATCTCGAAACTGTCTTTCCTCTCCCATATGGTGTCAGAAGGATGAACCATCAGCGACACTGAAATGTTGAAACTAAGACGAATATTTCAAGAGAAATTTTATGTTTTTAAATTGATATATAGGTGAGGGCCCCATGGTGCCCGGTTCACCTGTGTGGCTGTGAAATGAAACTTTTTCATCGAGTCCTCATTTTGGACAAATGAGTAGTCAATATCATGTATTTTTTTGTGAGGATCTAAATGGTGTTATGCATATAATTGGTTTTGGGAACCTGGTTTGGGACGCATGTTACACTATTAAAGAGAAATGTAGAGGCTTATGACTTTTTCCATTAGATGTCCATTCAGGGTGAACGAATTGCCGATCCTCTGTGTTTTCCCTTAAGGATTGAAATAGTGTGATCTGTTTAGTTATCTTTTTCTTTTTGAAGAGTATTTCTTGTAAAAGTTATTTTTCATCCTTCGGTTTAACAACATGAAATGATCACTCTTATGATTTTTAGCATAAAATATCATGTACTCTGGTAGTGCACTTGAAGTCATAGGGTACTTGATTTGTAGTTTAATTCCTGGGTATGGATATGTACACAACCAAATGATTAGGCAAGTCCACATGATGTGTGGACTTGACACACACCGTGTACCACTTTACAGAACTTCTATCTCTTGTATCTCCTTCTTTAGGAATTTGGATTCATTATATGAGTAGACTATCGAGCGGGTTTTTTGTGTAGAATGTGATGTCTACCTCCATAGTGGATATCGAGATACACTGTGATATGTTCAGTGTGTAGTGGCTATCTAGGGTGGTACCCAATTACTATAGTGGGGTACTTACATGATATGTAACATCCAACAGGGATGGAAAGTGCAGTTCCGGGATGAACCTCCCACCAGTCCGGGTATCATAATCCCTGCCGAGAAACTGTGATGAACTTGATCATTTTCCCAAAGGGGATACTAGGCTAACCATCCCACCAGGCTGGGTAGTGTAGTCCCTCAGTAGATATTGTGCTAACCCAGAGTGTAATACATGAGGAGATATCAGGATGACCTTCTCGCTAGACCCAGTAGCATAGACCCTAAGGAGATACTGAGCTAAACCAAAGAGTAGTCACTAAATAGATACCATGCCCACCCAGAGATATCATGTACTACGAGAGATACTAGGTAGACCCACAGATTCCTGGCTAACCTAGAGGTACCGGGCAGACCCAGAGCACAGTCCCTAATAAGATATCGGTCTTACCCTCCCGATGGGCTGGGAATCCAGGGCTTACCCTCCCAACGGGCCGAGAACTGTAGTCCATGATGGTTCAGAGAAGACCCTGAGAAGATATCGGGCATACCCTCCCGATAGGTTGGGAAGCGTAGTCCATGATGGTTCCGAGAAGACCCTGGATTGTGTGGCACAATGGCGAGTCGTGGTTTGATTTACCTAAGGACTCACAAGAAAGAGGGGTGCTTTCCCAACCGAGACATGTTCTTATGATGCGACCTAAAACCGTACGACCGAGCCAGCGGCTCCCAAAGTGGATAGTATCAATGGGTGGTGATTTGGGCCCTTTGACTTGTGACTACTAGGTAGATACATGAGGTATTGTGTTGTGAGATGGATATCCCCTTACTATCTCATTTGGATTTATTTGAGTGAGCATATCTATTATTGGGTGGAGATGTACACTTTCTATTCAATCTTCTTGTACCTTTCTATCTCTACTAATTCTCTTCAGTGTATCTCATACTACACCACTCTTTTTTACCTCTCTTTCTAGTCTATCGAGCCTTCAGGGCATCATACTGACTATTTTATTATACTCACCCATGCTTGGTCTTTTCCCGCACATGGTGACCCCATACAGACAATAAATAGGAATATTGTGATAACATAGGAGCGTAAGGGTATGCAATGATTGGACATTGTGAAGTGGTCATAGCTTGGGATTCAAGAGTGTAACTCTCTCACATGTTATACGTTTTCACATGTTGCTGTATTGTGGACTTTTCAGGCTGGGCATGATTTTTTTTCTTTTTTCTCATTCAGGTTACTCAAATGTACTTATAATGTTTAGTGGGTCATGTGTGTCTAGTTTCTTTATAGATTTGATTAATATTTAGTTTATTTCTTAATGAAATTTTTCATTGAGTTGGTTGTGTGTGTGTCTATAGTTTTTTTAGGAAAAGGCAAGCCCTAGTTTGTTGTTCCTTTGAAGCTTGTCTCCAGCCCTTAGCCTATGAAGGCGGACTTGGGGTAGTTGCGGGTCGACCCCTGGTACAGGTCAGGCTGTGAAAATGTAGTATCAGATGTGGTTAGAACATTTAGATGTTGTTCTTATGTTTCCCTATAAATTTCTTGGTTGAGTTTAGGGAAATATTTTTGAAGTTTCTCAAAAGCATCTCTCAGAATAGGGAGTCTAGTGTTGGTATAGGCAACTGACGTATCCATTCACAAGGACCTTGATTACCTTCTGGTCGACTCAACACCCTGAGAAACATTTATTAGGGAACAAATATACTTTCATCATATAGGACCGATTCTTTGATTTTCCTTATCGAGTTATCTCCCCATCATTGTTGATATATAAAAATTCTCATCTGACTACGTTACTCTTTGAAAACATTCAATATGTATTCGCAGTGATAGCCACTTAGGATACTATCTATGATTCATGATGATGATCCCATGAGTGATGTGGCCTCAGATTAGGACCCATCATGTGGTCCCCTTTCTCCATGTGGGAAGGAAGCATCACCCATACCTGTTGAGCAACACACAGCCCCAAAAGGGAGGGATGAGTACCTGCACAGGCAGAGTTCACATTGTGAGTTCTAGCAACATATACCATTGAGGATCCATGGTTAGATATACCCTCAGAAAGTTGGGGTTTGGCTAGATTTGGTGGGCTCCCTATTCAGTATTGCATGACCACTGGCAGATTAGATGGTGGCTTTACCAGCCAACAATTTAAATGGACTAGCTGGATGTTGGTGGAGATTGTTTATTCATATACATGTTGAGTTGGAACTATCATGTTATGACTTCCAGTAGCTATTTCATGAGGAGTTGTACCCCTCCTAATTTCACTCCGTTTGACAAAATGAGATCCTCCAGTTACGATAGTGAGGGATGATGGTGAATAAGTGTGCGACTAGGTTCACAGACTATGCACACTACTCTCTAGAAAAGATATATAATTGTTAATTTCAAGCAAGAATGTTCAATAATGGACTCCATAGAGATATTCATTCTATAATTGTACCCTATTTAATCCCCACCTATGTCACAGTTCTGTATAAGGCGTCTATTACAGAGGTATTTTTTTCAGAAGAAGTCCATACAACTGGTTGTGGTAATGAATGTAACAAATCTAAGACATCTACTACAGCTTTCAGATGCCAGATAGTGTTGTATTAATAGAGGAGATCATCTCATGATCGTCTAAATGTGTGTATTAATTTTTTCCTTAGAATGTGAATCCAAAGAATGGTGGAAGAGACCCTCTTACATGTGAACTCAAGGTGTGGTTGGGTAGCATATTCACTTATTAGAAAGTGCAGGAAGTCCTCGGGTCACCTAGTTCATGATGTTTTAGATCAGTTAACTTCCATATATATGATCTTTTTTAGACTTAGGGTAAAAATTATGTTCAGTCGATAGTTTTTACTCCTTCGAGTCTAGAGCATCTGAGTCTCAGATTTGATGAATAGACTATGAAATACTGCATAACCAGATATCCTTTCATTTTTCACCATATTGATATTCTGAAGGATGGAATAATGATACCCTATTCAAGTTAGAAATAGTGAATCCAGTTGTTTTTTTGGATGTAGAGGTTTGAATGGGGAGGAAAACAATCCCATGAGTCATATCAGGCCATTTGAGACTAATCAAGGAAATTACAAGGTTGCATATTGCATTGACTTAACCAAATAGTTTGAGTGGGTACATGATGTCTTCCACGTTTCGCCACTGTGGAGATATTTTTGTTTTAATACACATTTAGCCAAGTGATGAAAACCTTATAAGGTTGGACCACTCCTTTGGTATATATTATTTGGCGGCTTGAAAATTTACAGGTTTCCCTAGGATCGAGAGAGCTAAGTATGGGCTCAGTATTCCTAGTTGATTTCATAGCATTGTTTTTTGAGGAAGAAAATCATTAAAGGGGGAATAATGTAGAGACCCTAGTTTTTTCCTATAATCCATTTCAATATTTCTAAATATTAATAGAGAGTTGGATGCTGAGACAGAATGCAATTCTGAGGCCCAATGTGATAGGAATTAATTTAATTAAATTATTAAGTATATTTTATCTTATGAAAGCTCATTTTATTAATGAATATCAGATAACTCGTAAATTGTTTATTGGATAAGAAATACAAGAACACGATTGGTTATAGAACATGGTTTTTTCCATGGCGATACTTAAAATGAGTCGGTGTGGGATGTTTGGACCCCTCACTCATTGGCAGTGTGTTAAATGGAAAAATTAAATTATTAAATTATTAATTTTACAGCTCAAACAAAAATAACACTTGAATTGGGACTCATATGTATAATCTGAAAGAAATTTTGAGCTCAAAACATAGGCCTTAGCCTGGGAAAATTATAACCTTTGTCAGCGTCAGGTGTTTAGGTTTGGCGCCATTGTGGGAAAATAATTAATTATTTAAATAACAATTTAATTAATTATTTCATTAATATATTTAATAAAATTAGAGGTTATAAATTATTGGCTATAAGGGATGGCCTCATAATCACTAAATTTCACCAATTATAGCATAAACCTTCTCTGGAAGATCTCATCCCTGAAGAAGAATGGTGAACGAAGAATAGAGAACCCTTGGATCAAGACGGATCAAATGACGACAAACGTGACTGATCCTCCTCCTCCATCAGTAGACATGTTCTTACACAACTATAGATATAAGCCCAAGGTTGGACATATTGTGGTGGATTATCTATCCTGATTGAATTTTCAGGAAAAATATGAATTAAAATTATTGGAAGAATTTAATTTGCAGATCGAACGATAATTAGTAAAATAAATTTCTTCTTGTTAATATTGAAATTAAAATAATTGAAGCATAATATATATTTTTCTGACAATTTCTTCTTATTCTTGATTATCAAATATGATGTACAAACAAACCAGGTCATCAACCAACACATAGAACATGACCCTTTCTATTTCATTCTTCGCATTTTCTTCATCACCAAATAATTAAGTGCGTCAAGAACTCAATGTTCTATTGAGCACAATATAAAGACGCATAGATCTCAATGAGAGGATCACATATCCAGTTTCTTCTCTTCATTCATAGTTATATCGAAGTGAAAATGGCACGTGGAAGGATTCCAAGGTGCATATCTAGTGAGGGTTCTGGTAGAGGTGGCTCTTGATGAGGTGGCTTCATGTGAAGCGAGGGTCGGAGGTCTGTGGTGCGACGACCTGAAAAAGATGGTGGCTAACGGTGGAAATCCAATCTGGCTTTGAGGTGGTGCACCGAAAATAAGTACAGTCCATGAATATTGGCTAATGATAAGGGAGATTATATCAAAGGTGCAGGGGCACAGTAGGCTGAAGGCCATGACGGTTGTTCCAGCGGACGCAACAGGTGCAGAAGAAGGTTGGGAGCTATGGTACACTAGTTCAAGGTGCTAGTTTTGGGGGAAAATGAAATTGGAGAGGGTAATTAAAAGATAATAATGATAAAAATGAAATAAATGATAAATGAGGATTAAATATTTGGGATTGTGAGATGAAAATTTGGGAAGCAATGTATTGAGTGTGATACACTCTAATAAATTGAAGAAGGATTAAATAAAAATAAATATAATATTATAATGTTATTATTATTTTTGATAGGAATATTGTGTTTTGACATTAAATTCATCTTGCAACCTTTGATTCACAAACTCTCAGAGTATGGGAAACCCTGAATCCATGATGAAATTTCCATGTCTAATATTTGATGTCTTTTTCTTGTTTGTGAATCTAGTACCCGAAACGCTAAATTAATAATAATATATTATTATTATTAAATATTTGACCCGCACTGACTCTGATGTGTGATGTCTAATTAAATTTCTGTCAGTGGTTTCATGACCCTGTCTTTATGATGGTTGATTCAGGTCTAAGGTTGAATATTATATTATGGTTGGTGGAATGGGTCTATGAAAATCCCAACATTATTATTGTTATTTTTCCATGATCTTGAATTTGTTGTAACTCTATCATATTGTTTTGGAATGATGAACCATTAGTGACATTGAAACCCTAAAATTAATACAGATATTTGATGGCAAATATTGAGTATTTAATTTGAGATTGATTTGTGGGCCCCAAGAGGCCTAGTTCTCCCATGTTGCAGTGAAATGAAATTTTTTCACCATGTATCCATTTTGGACAAAATATTACTCCATTTCCTGTGTTTTTCTATGAGGATCACAATGGTGTTATCCATATAATTGGTTCCACGACCAATGCATGGGCCCTACGTGATAAAATTTGTGGGAAATGTAGTGACATTCGAATTTTTATACCAGATATCTGTTCAGGGAGAATGACTAATCAATCATGTGCATATTCTTTCAAGGATCAAAATCATATGATCCATTTGGTTATTTGGTTCTATTTGAGGAGGCCTTTTAGTAAAAGTACATTTTCACCCTTCAATTTAACAATAAGAAATGGGAGCTTGTTAGCTTTTCGATATATATATCTTGTACTCTTGGAGTACACTAGAATTCCAATGGGTACAAGATTAGAAGTTTATTACCTAAGTATGGATACATACCCAGAAGAAAAAGTAGCAGAGCCGCACAATGTGTTGGCCCTAAACGCACCATGTACCTCATTAAAGATCTTCTATCTCTCAATTTTTTTTTATTTTGGACTCAGGCATTTGAATATAAATAGACTATACTGATGACTACATCACTTTGCTTTCTAAGAGGTACCTTCTATTTGGGATGACGAGTACAGTTAAAGGCTGACCCACCCACCAGTCTGGGTAGCGTAATCTATGAAGTGATATCGGGATGACTCTGAGTAATATCCCCAAGGAGATACTGGGTTGACCATCCCACCATTTCTGGTAGCGTAGTCCGTGAAGAGATATAAAGATGAACTAGAGCGTAGTACTCGGGGAGATACTGGGATGAACCATGGATATCATGTACACTGAGATATAACGGGGTGACCCATAGATATAGGGTTATCCCCCCCACCAGTTTGGGGAGCACAGTCCCTGAAGAGATACCAGGATGACCCAGAGCATACTTAATTAGGTGATTTGGGGCTCACCTAGAGATATTATGTACTCTAGGAGATACTAGGATGACCTTGATATATTGGGCTGACCCAAAGATACCGATTTGACCCAAAGATTAGTCCTTGAACAAATACCGGGCAAACCCATAGCACAGTCCCCGATGACATTGCAGAAGTCCCACAAACTAATCTCTGACAAGATACTAGATAGACCCATATTATAGTACCTGATTAGATATCGGGATGACCCTCCCGATGGGCCAGGTAGTGTAGTTCCAAATAGATAAGAGAAGAACATGGAATGCACATCACTATGGGGAGTCATGATTTGATTTACCTAATGACTCACGAGATAGTGTCACACCTTCCCCCACCGATATGAATTCCAGTGAGTGAGTTAGTGCTGCCCAAAGAGGATATTATCAAATTGTGGTGATTTGTGCCCCTTTGACTTGTGACTTATGGGTAGACACATGAGGTGTTGGCCTATGAGATAAATATCCTCATACTCTTTCATTTGTGTTTATTTCAGATATAATAACAATTATTGGGTGAAGTTGTACTCATTTTGTTCACTCTTGTTGTACCTTGATCTCTATACTACATCACTTTAGTGTATCTATTTATGCACCCATATTCTGTACCTCTCTTTCTTCTCCCCCAAGCCATTGGGTAATCCTACTTAATAATTTTTTTATATTAACCCTTGCTTGGGATTTTCCCGCTCTTGGTCTGCCCTTGTGGATGACATACATGTTGATCGTGGAAATAGAAGAGTTTAGGGATACAAGGTTATTTGAACGCATGTGGTGGTATTACCATGGTATTAAAGAGTGGGAATCTCTCATCTCTTTTAATTTTTCATATGATACTGGTTTGTTGAACTTTTCTGGTTGGGCATGTATTTTTTACATGTTTCCTATTTGAGATATTCTACTGTACTTATACCATTTAGTGGTTCATGCATGTTTGGTTTATTTATAGAAGTTTTTCATATTTAGATCTTTTCCCTCTGTACTTTTCCATTGAGTAGTCTCTGTGTGTGTGTATAGTTTTTTAGGAAAATGCCTCCCTATGTTTTTTGTGCCTTTAGCACTAGTTTTCTGCCCTTGGCCTATAGAGGTAGACTTGGGGAATTTGTGGCTCCAGCCCTGGTATGAGTCCGGTTTTGACACAGACAATTTAAAAAAATTAATCAATATATTTTTACTAGGAATATAGAATATTATTTCTCAAACAATAATTCAAAAATATAATTTTTTATTATATTAAATACTAATTAATAGGAAAATATTATTTTGATAAAAAAATTATATTGTTTCCTAGAAATTAAACTCATTAAATTATTAAAACACATAAAAAATAGTTAATTATATTTATTAAAAATAAAATTATGCTAAAATTCATGGGATAAAAAAATGGTTCGCAATGTCATCAATATAGTTTAATGCATGTGATACCATTCCCAATTTTTAACTCTTAGGGGATTTATAATGAAATGTATTTTATAAATATTTATTATCAAAAATACAATACCAAATTATAACAAAATTTCACTTGAGAAATTGATAAATATCTACAACTATCACATATAATGAATTATCCAACACAACCCCACAGTAAACATGTTATTTATAATAAATATAAGGGTAGAGTGTGTATTTGGAATACCTCAGTATTTTCATCATTATAGATCTATCTAAAATTCCTGATATAGTATAGATTGATATTTTTATGGCATTTCATCAAGATTACTTACCGTCATTTGGGGGGGGTAATTCACTTCAATATCTCATCACAATTGATTTTCATCAGATAAACCCCATGATGGAGTCTTATTTTGGTATTGATAAACTCATCTTACTCACCCTTTGTATTTTTGCCATATAATTCAATGAATTTTAATATAATGAAAAATAAAAGCAATTAAGTGGGGGATTGATTATCCTGAATGATTATATCATTTTTGAGATTTTCTTATCAAACATGATCAAATATTTCTCCCATAAAATCATTTATACCTATTTATTCCCAAATTAGGGATTTTTCTCTATGAATCCTGATGGGTAGCATGGGTTTCTTCATCTCATCTATTTTAATGTGTGAGGATACACACACCTAGTGGAAAAAAACCACTTTAATTTTATATTGTAATTATTTTTCTTTTTTTTATTCCTTATTGTGTATTAATTATATATATAAAATAATTATTTTCATATCTATTTTTTTGTTTCCCATACATCATTAATTTTATTTCAACTTAATCAATTTCAAAAATTCTTTATATACATTTTTAATGATACTTTTGTTGTGGTTATTGTTGGATTTGGTGGCCTAGAACCAACTACTTTGTACTTTATTCATTAATAAAAGCCTTATCACATTTAATTGTTCTTCTAGGTGACAATGCATGTGATAATTTCCTAAGGATATCCATTTCATTAAAGGGTCACAACGGATCTGTGATATGATGAGAACCCAGAAGGGCCATAACACTATTCTTGAATATATGTTCTATGGCCGGATGATGTTATTTATGGGACCAAAATAATACATGCCATTAGGGGTGAGGAATCATAAAACATTAAAGTACCTTCTCATAGTGTGTGCCATTAGTAATATCAAGGAGGATATTATGAGAACAAGACCTGCCAGTAGGAAATCCACATTTTATAGTGTCATTGGATGTTACTATCTACGGACCTCTGTATAGGTCCTTATAATTTAAGATTATTATTAATGGGTATTACCACTCGTTCACTTAGATGTATTAAGGAAAACTATGACGACACACTATTCACAGCGAGTTAGGATACGTTGGGTGCATCACGAGTAATACTGCATTAATAGATAATGCGAGAAAGGATTTGTCCATTCTATTCTATAATGGAAGTAGATATCTCAGCCCCATTTATGGAATTGATATAGCCTAAATAAATCCATGGCCATGGTAAGGTATGGGTGAGTTCAATTCCAAAAAGTCATAGAAAGAATAATCGAGCACATGTGTTGATGGCACTAGAATGCAACCCACTTGATTCGATATATCAGGAAAAAGGGATTATATTACACGGTAAGTGTTCGTATGAGGTGACACGTCAATGAGGCGTCAACTACATTCTCTTAGGTTCCTTGACCTATTTCAAGAAAGTGATCATGGACTTTAGGCAAGAATGCCTAATGCCAATGAGAAAGAGGCCTAGAGGGTCACACACTAAGTGTGTCTATGTATCTCAGTTAAATATTAATTTAACAAGTTAAATAAATATTATTCCTAACTGTAGTTTAATAATTATTTAATGATACTTAATCGCATTTATTTTGAAACTAGTTATTCGATAGAATATATTGTGGATGAAATAATATATATTTGTTATAGACTAATGCAGTTACATTTATTTAAGAAATAAATAGCCATTACTCAAGAATTTATAAATGTAGTGGAAGAAATAATGGAAAAATGGAAAATACAATACTGAAAAACAGCCTATACCTATGGTTAAAAACTATGGGTATAGCCCCCAAAACCTTGGTTATAGGCATTACCCACAGTTATGGGAACCATGGGCTGGAAAGGCATCGGTATAGGTCCCCAGACTATACCCACAATTTTCCAAAACCGTGGGTATAGGTGTTCCGCCATAGTGTCCACAAAACATACCCAATTGCCACGGTGTCAAAGGCCTTTACCCATAGTTTCAAAACCGTGGGAATAGATCCTAAAATAATGCAGGTGGCGGGTTTCAATCCTGCAACCTCTTCACTGCAAACACTGCATCTAACCACTAATCTAACATCACCTATATGTATATATATTTATCTTTAGTTAAATATAGTTAGATAAACCGTGGGTATATAGGGAAGAACTGTGGGTATAGGAATCCCGCTAAAAAAAATTCCTTCCCGTGGAAAACAAATTCCCACGCACACACAGGAAACCTATACCCACGGTTTTTCATAACCGTGGGTATATGTGTTTTAGCCCAGACCTATCTCCACGGTTTAAGAGAAAACCATGGGGATAGGTACCCCTATACCCACGGTTTTGGAAAACCATGTTTATAGGTGACTTTTTAGGACATATCCCCATGGGTTTGGAAAACCGTGGGGATAGACCACCCCTATACCCACGATTTTTAAAAACCGTGGGTATAGGTCTTGAAAATTTACCTATACCCATAGTTTTCAAAAACTATGGGGATAGGTCCATTTTCTAGTAGTGATAAATGTACATGCCTTGTATATTGAATATACACATCGTGTAGTTTTATGGAAAACAAGTACATACAGTGTATTAATGATTACACATTGTGTAGCTTTTACAATCAGGCTTTTGAGGAAATAATATCATTTTATTAAATGATATTTATTATAATCAGCGTGTGCACATGTCAAGGAATTAATCATTCAACATGGTAGCTTTCAATAAGAGTTAATGAAATAAATAAAATGCATAACACATTTATTTATTTTCATATATCTATAACCTCAAATTAGATTCTAAATATCCTCACAACCCCAACACTTTTCTAGATAGAATCTTTGTGCACACCAATTATGGAGAGATCTATAAAGGCTAAAAGAACTCCTTCCCCCAAAAAATCTCTGTAGACCGAGATAGATCCAACACCACTGGATTGAGGCTATCGAAGATGGACATCGTAAGTGAAGGTTCTTCCATGCTAGCACCCGAAGATACCTTCGGTGACGTCCAAAGATTTGTGGAGCAGGCGTGGATCACCTCTAGAGGAATCCTACCGTAGGATTCTACAATGAAATGACAGATAACACTGGATCATGACAGGAGACATCAATGAAGAAAGAATTCTATCATGGTAATTCTTATCAATTAATTAAATTAATTATAACCAATATATGATGATACTATCATTATGGTTCTGAGACACCCTTTTTTCGTTCTTTGTTCTATTCCGAAGATATGACATTTTACATTGTGATAGATCTCGGATTGATCATGGTTCACACTAAAATCATTGTTGGGAAAACCCTCCAATGCACAACCGCAAGACCGAAACCTACATGTGGTATGAGAGTAGTCATATCATTGATTATAATTATTCAGTTTTTTGTTGCTGATTCATTTCTTGTTAATCATTCTTAAAAATCCAAATCTCGAGATATGTTCCTCCCCTATAATTTCTCGTTCAGCTTATAGAAACCAATTTTTCTATTAATTTTGATTAAAATAAATTAGAGGAACTCATACGGAGGTTCCAAACACTCAAAGCCGTAAACACGAGAAAACATGGCGTGTATTTGGAAGTACACACCGTGTAGTCTATGTTCAATTAATTGACTAAACTGCTAAATATGGGCATGTATTGGATCCTATCTATGTCATTTATGACACTATGTGTTGACCCAGAACATGCTGCACACAGTTTACGGATTAAACACCGTGTGGTCCACCTGACCACGGTGTGTGGTCCCTTCGGGTTAGGTTTAGACCGTGTACCCCGTACAAGGCTTGCTAGGCTGAAAACCGTGTAATGTGGATACTACACAACGTATGCCCAAAATAACATGTCGTGTACGCTGAAAATTTCCAAAGTACATCCACACACCATGTACCCAGGCGTGTACTTCGGATAGACAGTGAACAAAAGTACACGCCATGTAGTCGGAACTAAATATCATGTACTCATCCAAATTACAAAGATTTATTAAAATTTATTATTATATTATACAAACCCCTGAGATGTGTACCATAGTGTAGGCGTAAAGCTGAGGCACAACACGTTATATGTGTTTGATATATATATGTTTAATTTAACATCTGTGTAATGAATGGGAATTCACCATGTTTCCTCCAAGGTACAAGTTACGTACAAAGATAATTTTAAATGATTTTATTTGTTTAAAATTATGATGGATTAGAATCTCAAGTAAATTCAGAAAATGGTTTAGGATAAAAGGATTGATTAATTAAAGATAATTAATTGATTCGATTGTGATATATCTTAATCAGGAATGATTATTGAATTTAATTCTAGTTTTATTTATGCGTAAATATCATTGCATATACGGATGGTCGTGAGCTAGACAGAGACCTTTTTATGTGAATGATTTCTTTTAAGTTATTTATTTAAATTATATTTGTTGGCCTGCGAGCCTTCTCCTCATTAATATGTAGTGCCTGAGCACCCAATGAGTCTTTTATGGAAAATACATTTTTTACCCCTCACCCGCATGTGAGATAAATGCACATGTAAGGGATGGAGCTCCCAAGTTCCTAAAGCTGGCTCAAGTCATTATCCAAGGTGAAACCAATCCAAGGAGATACAAAGGTGGACTGGTGGATAGCTGTAAACACGAATCTGAAAGGTTCATGTTGTTTATCCCCAAGGTCTTGTGTTAGTTTATTAACTTCTAGATAAACTAACCAACATAAAAAGTTTATGACTGTACCATTTATTATATTTTTGTTAGTTGGATGGTTTATTTATTGAGGGTGTGTTATCACGATCACAAAATTAATGAATTAAACAAGCATGCAAGATGAAACTAAAATAAGACCAGCTTATGCGTAAATATTATTTTAGAAATGATTAATCACTTAAGTATATCCCACTTAATATTAACAAGAATGTAATCAAAATATAATAAAATGGAAATTTATGTATAAGTATTAAATCCCTCGAAGAAATATTAAGTCGGTATATCCTTCTTTAATCTTGGTTAGAATCGAACCATAGTTCAAAGTGCTTGACCAACCCTAGTTGGGGTACTTTCAATTATTGGTGAATTATAATTCAAGGTTTTGGGTTTAATTGGCTAGGTTCACATCAAGGATTTACTACCACAACAAGACTCGGTGTAACTAAGAGGAAAAGGAGGAGGAAATCCAGAATAAATAGATTTCAGGATTGGGGAGTCCACTTAGCGGATCATGGAGCTGTGAGTTAATGCAGTTGGCATTTGTAATGCCTACCAAAAACCATTCATGTTTCTTGACCAACCCTAGTTGGGGTAATTCGAAGGTAAGTATGGATCCTTTCCTCTAGAATATTTAGTCAATAGAATATTCTAATGTCAATGGTGAGGGATATTGGATTTCGATAAAATTGTGGGAGACTAATAAGTATTAAATTATTTGTTTGTCTCAATTTTATAATAAAGTACTAAAACTTTTCTCATCTTAATTTGTAGAAATGACCAGAAAAATGACTTCAAACATTTCACTGTGAACCATACTCATGAAGGAAAACCTTCTCACTGGCACCAATTTCCAGGAGTGGCAGAGGCGTTTACTCGTCATCCCTCTCCACGAAAATAAATTCAATATGCTGGACAAGCATAATCAAGTTTCACCTGGAAAGAAGTCCAGTGATGAGGAACTATCTCTCTACATGAAACACATGGATTATGCCAAATATTTCTAGTGTTTCATGCTATCGGAAATGTCTAATGATCTCTTGAAACAACATGAAAACATGGATGCATATAGCATGATGTCTCACCTTAAGAATCTCTACCAATAGAAGGCGAGACAAGAGAGATATGAGATATCCAATGCTTTGTTTACAACTAATCATGGATAGTCTGACCTAGCTGTGCCTCATGTAGTCAAGATTATTGGCTATATTGAACACCTAAACATCTTAGGCATTAAGTTCCCAGATGAGTAGCGTATAGAGCTCATCCTATCATCACTACCCAAGACCTTCTCTAGCTTCATTCTCAATTATAATGTGATCAATAATGAGAAGATTATATCGAAACTTCTAACCTTAATTCTCTAAGTAGATAAGGATATGGAGTGTGACAAACCCACAGTCCTTATGGTGAATAAGAAAAGGAAGGAAAAGGAAAAGGGGCCAAAGACTTATAAACGGTCAGAAGCCTTTGAGCACTGTCCTTCCAAGAAGGGGAAGATCCAGAGGTAGGGAAAGGAATGGGAGGTGGTGTGTGTTTTATGTGGCAAGAAAGGCCAGTAGAAGTAGAACTGCACCCAAAAGCATGGGGATGGTAATGGTGCATTCTTTATCGAGTGTAATCTTTCCATTTCTACACATTTGGTATTAGATACAGCTTGTGGGGATCACATCTATATTCAAATGCAGGAACCATGTACATTTATAAATATTTGCAGCGGAGAGGTGGATCTTCAACCTTCCAATGGAGCAAGGTTGGCTACATTGGATATTGGCGATTACCACCTCTCACTGCCGACTGTGATGATTTTGGTTGTATATAACTGTTATTATGTTCCTATTGTTACGAAGAACATAATTTCTGTATCTTGTTTGGATATGGATGGATTTATTTTCAGGTTTGGAATTAAGGGTTTTTTCTTTTATAAGAGCAACGTATGTTATGGTGTGGCACATTTAAATAATGGTTTTTAAGTATTAAATTAAAAAAACCAAGTGTTAGAAATTGATAACGAAACAAACTCACATGACTCATACATCACCCAATTGTGGCATAACCATCTTGGTCATGTAAATGAGAAGCACTTGACAAAGCTCTACCAAGATTGTTATTTAAACTCTACTGAGCTAAAACCACTTGATAGATGTCACACATGATTAAAAGGTAAAATGACCAAGATTACCTTCAGTGGAAAAGGTGTAATGGGCACAATGATTCTAGGATTAATGCACACAGATGTGTGTGGACCATTTCCAATAGAAGCTAGAGGTGGACATTCAAACATCCATACTTTTTATGATTATTTGAGTAGATATGGATATGTCTAAATAATGAGGTATAAATCAAAATCATTAGAGAAATTTAAGGAATCTAAGAATGAAGTAGAGAATCATCTTGGTTAGAATATAAAGAAACTTAGATCGGATCGAGGTGGATAATATCTGAACCAAGAGTTCATCGATCTTTTACATGAGTCTAGGATTCTATCTCTGATCACTCCTACTTATACACCACAGTGGAACAGTTTTAGTGAAAGGAGGAACCCCACCTTGTTTTACATGGTGTGGTCGATGATGAGTCATGCAGATATTCCATTATCCTTTTGGGGAAATTCATTACAAACTACAACATACACATTAAACTGAGTAACAACTAAGGTGAAAAATAGAATTAAATCCAAGTTATGGAATGTAAAGAAACCCAATTTGCCGAACACACATGTATAGGGATTCAATGTGTTTGTTAAGGCCTTCTCAGAAAACAAACTACCACCCCGGGGCACGAGGTGTATCTTTATAAAATATCCCAAGGAAACGAAAAGGTATTAGTTATATAACACTTCAAAAAAGAAAGTGACTATCGCTAGACAAGCCATCTTTCTTGAGAGGGATGACATCCTCAAGAAGGATAGTGGGAGAAATATTGACTTCAACGAAGTCGATACTCAAGATACACATGAGTTGGTATAGGAAAAATTTACACAAGTCCCCATGGAAGAGGTTCTAGAAACACTAGTACTGTGTAGGATCTCAAGAGAGGTAATGGAACTAGAAATATTTGGTTTCCCAGTCACTGAGGATGGTGAATCATTATTGTTGGACAATGATGAACTTCTCTCCTAAAAGGAATTGGTAAAAAGCTCAGAAGTTGCAAGATGGAAAAAAGCAATGAATTCTGAGATGGATTCCATGTATCAGAACCATGTCTGGGTTTCGGTCGATGAACCAGTTGATGTAAAGCCTAGTGGATACAAATGGGTATTCAAGAGAAAACTGGACATGGAAGGTCAAATTATAACCTATAAATCCAGGCTAGTGGCTAAAGGATTCAGATAGAGTCAACGAATTTACTATGATTAAACCTTCTCTCTAGTTTCCATGTTTAAATTCATAAAAATCATACTTTCCATAGCATCTTATAATGACTATGAGATTTGGTAGATGGATGTTAAAACAACATTCCATAATAGGAACCTTCATGAAGATGTCTATATGACACAACCAGAAGGGTTTGTGTCACTAGGTGATGCCAAATGGGGTTTCAAGTTGTTGAATTACATTTATGGATTAAAGCAAGCATCCAGGTCATGGAACATTCGATTTGATGAAGCCATAATGGAATTTGGTTACATTAAGAACGAATGAGAGCCATGTGGTTATAAGAGGTTTAATGGGAATGAAATCGTTGTCATAGTAGTATATGTTGATGACATATTACTTATTGGAAACAATGTACTAGTCCTACAGTCAGTTAAGGACTGGATGACCATGTGTTTCTCCATGAAGGACTTGTGTAAAGCAGCCTACATTCATGGGATCAAGATCATTCATGATAGATCCATGAGGCTGCTTGGACTAAGTCCGGGGGTACATATATTGAAGAGACACTAAAGAGATTTAGTATGAAACAATCCAAGAGGGGATTGGTTCCATTTTCAAATGGAATACATATTTCTAAGAAAATGTGTCCCCAGATACAATAGTAGAAAGATAGAATGAGTAAGATACAATACACTTCATCTATAGGATCCATCATGTATGCCATGTTATGTATAAGGCTTGATGTTTCCTATGCATTGAGCATGGTAGGCAGATATCAGGAAGATCTCGGAGAACAACATTGGACTACTGTTAAAACTATCATTAAGTATCTATGAAGAACTAAGGATATGTTCCTTGTGTATGGAAGAGACAAAGAGCTTATAATCATAGGGTGTGCTGATGCTAGTTTTCAGGCAGATCAGAACGATTTGAAGCTCAATCTGGATATGTTTTCTGTCTTAATAGAGAATCTTTGAGTTGGAAGAGTTCAAAGAAGCCAGTTGTCACAGATTCTACAGCGGAGTCCGAATATATAGCAGATTCTGATGTATCCAAGGAAGCCATCTGGAATTGGAACTTTGTCCGAGAGCTTGATGTGGTGCCTAGTAGTGAAGATCCTATCACGTTGTATTGTGATAATATGGCAATGGTTACTCATGTGAAAGAACCAAGGTCACAGTAATGGACAAAGCATATACTCCGAACGTATCACCTCTACAGGGATTTCTATCAAAGGGGTGAAGTTGTAGTGAGAAGAGTGTCCATGGAAGAAAATGTGGTAGACTGTATGATTAATGGACTATCTCATCAGAATCATGAATATCATGTGAGAGCTAGCAGGTTAAATGTTGTTAGTAGTTGGCTCTAGTCCAAGTGGGAGTCTGTTGGAGTTGGTGTCCTAGAACCAACTACATTGTACTTTATTCATTAATAAAAGCCTTATCACATCTTTATTTTTCTCTTGCGTGACGATGCATCTGAAAATGTCCTAAGGATAGTTGTTGCATTAAAGGGTCATAGGAGAACCCTGCTATGATGTGAACCCGGATGTGCCATAACACTGTTTTTGAATATATGTTCTATGGATGGATGATGTTTTTTAAGGGAAACCAATAATACATGCCATTAGGGGTGAGGAATCATAAAACTTTTAGGCACCTTCTCATGGTGTGCACCCTTGGTAATATTCAGAAGGATATTATGAGAACGAGATCCACCAGTAAGAAATCCACATTTCATAGTGTTATTGGATGTCCCTATCTACGGACGTGTGTATTTGTCCTTAGGCTTTAAGATTATCATTAATAGGGAATAAAAATCCTGCACTTAGATATGTTGATGAAAACTATGACGACACACAGTTTGCAGCGAGGTAGGATACGTTGGGTGCGTCACGAGTAATACTGCATTAATAGATAATGCAGGAACATATTTTTCCATTCTGTTCCATAATAGAAGTAGATATCTCAGGCACATTGATGGAATTGATATTGCATAAATAAATGCATGGACATTGTATGGTATGGGTGAGTTCAATTTCAGAATGTCAAAGAAAGAATAATCGATCACATGGGTTGATGGCACTAGCATGCAACCCGCTTGACTCGAGATACCATAATGGGATTATATTACACGGTAAGCGTTCGTTTGAGATGACACGTCAATGTGACATCAACTACTTTATAATGGGTTCCACGACCCGTTGCAAGATAGTAATCTTAGACATTAGGCAAGACCACCAAATGTCAATGAGAAAGAGGCCTAGAGGGGCACACACTAAGTGTGTTCACGTATCTCAGTTAAATGTTAAATTAACAAGTTAAATAAATATTATTCTTTACTGTGGTTTAATTATTATTTACGGATGCCTGATATCATTTATTTCAACACTAGTTATTTAAGAGAATATATTGTGGATGAAATAATATATATTTTTAGCGAGTAATGCAATTACATTTATTTAATAAATAAATAGCCATTAATCATGGACTAATAAATGTGGGGGAGGAAATAACGAAAAAATGGAAAATAAAAGTACACGCCGTGTATATTGAATATACACGCTGTGTAGTTTTACGGAAAATGAGTACACACCATGTATTAATAATTACATCGAATATAGTTTTTCCATTCTGGATTTTGAGGAAATAATATAGTTTTGTTAAATGATATTTATTATAATCAGTGTGGGCGCATGTCAAGGAATTTATCATTCAAGATGGGGTTTTTTAATAAGAGTTAATGAAATAAATAAAACACGTAATGTGTTTATTTATAGCTAAAACTCTATAACCTCAAACCTGATTTAAAATATCCTTACAACCCAACACTAGATAAAATCATCATGAAAAACTATTTTGGAGAGTTCTCTTAAGGCTGAAAAAACTCCTTCCACTAAAAATGCTCTCAAGACCGAGACCGATCCACCACCACCAGATTTAGATGATCAAAGGCAGACATCGTAAGTGAAGGTTCTTCTAGCTAGCACCAAGAGATACCTTCAACAACATCCAGAGATACATGGAGCACATGTGTATCACTACTAGAAGAATCCTACAGTTGGATTCTACGATGAAATGATGGTACACCACCATTTTTCAGTTCGTAATTTCAACTTCCCAATCATAATAGAATAAATTTCACTTAAATATATAGAAATAACCAGTAAATATTAAATTGTAATGCCCTTATCATAAGAATTGGATAACACCGATTGAATTATTTAGAAATATCCTAACATTATCTCATATTCTATAGTGTGTTTTTATATTTAATTTATTGAGATTTTGATTCATTTTTTCTTTTTTTTTTTCTAGAAAAAATTTCCCTAAATTCTTTTAAGGACATTTCCATATCTATAATTATAACCATGGAAGACCGAATATATATATTTATATCACTCTGATTTACACATACAACTCCATTTATTTTCTCATTATGTAATATATTCTCCATGATCTGAGTATTCTATTTAAGAAATACCTCATGTATATATCCCATTTTGTTTTCATTATAGTACTCCTAAACCTAATAATCATTACATAAAGTATCAACATGTTTTCTAATATTATTTATAAATAATTTATTCTTTTAAGAGACATCATCATCCTCATATATGATACAAATTGAAGGATATTAATTACAATAACCACTACCAAATTTTTCTTCATCTTATATAATGATATCATTTTCATTATAGAATCACTTTTTTTGTATTTTTTGATCTATTTCCAGATAATTTTGCATTATAGGAGGTTTTCTCACATTGTTAATTAGGACTATTCATAATTCTATTTATATAGGTAGTTTTTTTGTGAAATTACCAATGAAATTTTATTTATAGACCTCTAATAATATTTTCCATTATACTAGCACTTAACGTTTTTAACATCTCCAAAATATTAGCTATAACTCCCTTATAGTTTTCATACTCAACCTCAATTTCAGACTAACTAGAGACCTCAAATACATAATAATTAATTTAAAATTTTCTCAAGTATTTAAATTCAATTTATTCATTCATGGATTACAACATATCATAATTGATAATTGTATTATGCAGCTCATCATATGATATTTCTCCGATCTACTCAACGATATATATCTTTATATAATATATGTTAATGATATTTCTCATTAACTTATTCATAATAGTTCAATCCTAAAATGAATAAAAAACCACTTTTATAATTTACTATCAAATTTAATATTGTAATGTATTCATCGATATTCTAATCATCTATCATCTTGATAACATAAAAAATCTATCTATAAAGGTGATGTTTGGATTCATTAAAATTCAAATTTACTTCATATTTTATTTCAACTTTCGTACACATCTCATTGATGGTTTTGTATCAAAATACACTTGTTTAAAATTTTCAAATATATATCATGGGATTTTATTTTAATATTTCACATTAACATTACAATTTATGATGTAATAATATGTCAAAGTTTTATCCCTTCCAATTGGATAAAGTCTCATTGTTAGGACATCAATCACCTCCATATCATATGATATTAAATGTAGAAGCATATTGATCTTACGTAGTAAAAAATTTATTTCAATTATAAATAGGAAATCATCCCATTTTTATATTGTCGAGAATCTCCATTACTATCATTGTTTCTAGGTCCCACTTATATATAAATATTTACAATAGGTGTGTGAATATTCTATTTATATAATTAATCATTTTAGTATAACTAATAGAGTGTAAATTGTAAAGATAAAAATAAAAAAATTTACACAATTTTTTATAGTAGACCAGATCACAAATACCCTTGTGTACTATTCAATAATCTATACTCGATAACAATATTATTATTCACTAATGCCACATTATTTTAGCAATTGATAACAAAATTAAAGACATAACTTTTTCTCAACTGGTATTATAGACCCCGCTTAAATTTTTAATGGAATCAACACTAACCTATTATTTTTCTTGGAATAATAATGGAATTTTTTTTTTATATGTGAGGAATAAACTAATTAACCAGAATTTGGATTTTTGGAAATCTTAAATTAACTCTATATACCTAAATTCTTAATAGATGAAATATAATGGACAAAAAACAATAGACTTTATGATCCCATGTAGTGAATATGATGATAAATATCAATACATCTCAAGATCGTACATAAATTATGTTAGGGATGACAAAAATTATGAATTAATTCATGATCACAACAATAAAACAACAATTGTAGTCAAAATTCATCAACTAATAATTCATGCAACAATATCAAATTGTTTATATCTATAATCATATCCACCCAAATTAATTTTCTTGAATGCACATTGTTGATTTTACATTATCACATTCCTTAGTTTACATTTCAATTGATAATTGTGTGTCATGATATCAAATATCATTTAGTGTATCAATATATAATAAAATATATTATCATTTGAAAATAATAACCACAAAAAATATATATTTTTCCTTGAATTGGAATTATCACACTCATACATAGATAATCATCAAAATAATTTATTCCTACATAAAATAACATGGAAAAAATTTCGATATGATATTTACGATAAATCATAATTATTAAAATGAGTAATTCTGTAAAAATAGTTATAAAATATCTCAAATGTTTAATAAATTAGAAGTTATATAAACCAAATCATAAAATAAATGTAATTAAAATTATTGTTTCCAAAATAATTTCCACGGTATTATTCTACTAAATAGTTTATAGGACAACAGTTATATTATAACAAAAATTTATATAAAAATATAATATTTATAAAAAACATGAAATTATTTCTATAATACTCATGGGGGTTGAAAGTGTACATCTAGATCCATAGTTGCAAAAATATAGGGTTCTAGATTTGACAAAATGCAGGGAATAATTTCCAAAATGAGGATGATCATATAAATGTGGCGATATTTTTCCAACATTGGGATAAACATAAATGCATTGGGTTCATTTTACAATTCTTGGATAAACTAAAAAATACATTTATCATGAAGCATATATCATCTTTAAAACTAGTGTTCCCAAAAATTACATTTACTCAAACATAGTGTTGATTAAATATACCATCATCATAGGTGTAAAATCTATATTTATAAATATTTTTTCGTACCAAGTATTTATTTTTTCTAATTTTTTCTGCTGTTGGTAATAGAACAGGGGAGCGTACAGCTGGTATTATCATCTGATTTCTATATTCTGGATAATTTGGGAAGCACGAAACCAGGTACGGTTGGGAGGCAGGAGATCCCTGTTAGCTCTCCAGGTCCGGATGAGATGTATCATCGTGGAACTGTCCTCCCTTTTTAAGAATGGATTGCATGCAGGTATGCTGGGAAACCTCGTTAGAAGACAGTGTACACAAATCTTGTAGAGAGGGAGATGGGTAAGGTGGCAGCCTCCGACTCGTGGGTTGAAACTAAATGTGGACGGTTCATGTTTGGGAGGAATCATGATGGGCGGTGGTGTTCTACGGGATTGTTGGGGTTCAGTTCATATTGCTTTCAGTGCTTATTATGGACCTGGTACTTCTACGGGCACGGAGTTTAGAAACCCTACTCTCGGGTGTGACTCTTTGCAGGAGGAGAGGACTTTGGGTGACAGAGGTAGAATCTGATTCGGAGGTTCTGGTCAGATCTCTTCAGGGAAAATGTGACATCGCTTGGGATCTGGTGTATATTTATAGAAGATGCAAAGTGGAGACCAACCAGGGAAGGATGATCCATCACAGTGTAAGGGAATCCAACTTTGCGGCAGATGCGATGGCTCGTGGGGGCAGCCCAAAGGAAACTTTGATAGTTTATGATAGTCTTAACTCTCTTCTGTTCGAATGTGTCAATGTGATCCGGAAGGACTCACTTGGCCTTCATTTCTTCCATCCTCCATGACGTTTATCCCTGGGTTTTAAGGTTTTCATAATAAAAAAAAATCTTTCAGTCAAAATTTATCTATCTCATAGCATGGTCATCACAACCATATATTGACCACCTCAAAAAATTAGGGAAATGACTCCTTTCAAAAAATTTATATGAATATGTTTTTTTATTTCAGTTTTTTATTTTTGAAAACTTCCTTCATTCCTATATTTAATTACATGTACCCAACTTTATTTCATTTACAAAAATTTCAGGTACTTTTACAATATTGAACAAAATATTCAATGCTAGAAACCTTCTTATACATTTTTAACATAAAATAAATTTTGGGATGCTGTCAGATTATTCTCTATATTCTTCAACATATAGGTCCTTCCTAGATGTGTTGGGTTTTCCAAATCAATTATACCCAAAAAATATATCCTCATAGATTTCAATGTTCTAATGTTCGGTGATATTAAATTCTGACAGCATTATAATTTATATTTATATAATATCATGATAATAATAACCATATAATATTTCTAAACAAGAAATTAAAATTCCTTTGAATTTTTATAAGTCATCCCAATTTGAATAATCCCTTAGAAATATATTTTATGTCGATTCAATGTATCCATTTTAAAGATCATTAAAAATAAATATGTTCCCATTATCCAGGTTACATCCAAATTATCTCTTAATTTTCATCAAAAGTTACCTCTGTTTTAATTTAAATTCTTCCACTTGTGAATTCAATCAGGTGACACTCTCCTCTGAAACTCATGATTTATGGTTTGGAACTATTGTCAAACATTGGTTTCATAGTCAATAGACTCTTTATATTCCTCACCTTGAATATAATTAATTTTTATGTGATTATGATATTTTACTCTTTAAAAATAGTGTGAAAACGTAACATAATTTTTTTTTTTTTCAAAATTAATATGTTGGGGATCACTATTTAATTATGATATTTAATGTATTTCCATCTCTGAAAACACTACTTATGTTCTAAAAAGGGGATTAAAATTGAAAATTATTATCTTATGGTACCAAACATTAATTTTTCAATTAAAGAGTTGCATAAAACTATCCTAAAGTATATTTAATTACCATATCTCTATTATTACTCTTCCAATGTCTAGGAAAGACTCTTCTAAATTCCCTATTTACTCTTATGAATCCATGGGATGACTATTACATGGTGGGTTTTTACACTTCATATTTTATAAATTACACATTAGAAGTGAATATATTACCATTAACAAAATTATATTCTGATTTATGACATCAAATAAATTTATATGTAATAAAATTCAACATCAATCCTTCTTAACCTCACCAAATCACATCCTAATAATCTCTTGGTGTCATCACATTTTTTCAAATCATTATCCAAAAAAATAAATTATATGAATCGATCCTATAACCTACATGCTTGCACATTAATGATTAAAATTATTCTTTAATATACCCACTTTATTTGGATCCTTCGAAAAACATTCTAATATTTTTTACAATGATCTTCTCAGTATACAGTTGTCGTAAACATAAAGAACAACATACAAATTTTTACATATAATGCTATTATGGGAATAAATTTATATATATATTAAATAATAAATGTAATAATCTTATTATTCCTTTTCCATGACACATATATTATCAAGACTCATATGTTATATAAGCTTTCTTAACTTCATTTTAATTCACTATCCATAAATTCACCCATTTATTTATCTTCATCTATTGAAATTCTCCTTTAATTTCTATACACAATCATTTATTAAAAATAAATATATCTAATCAACTTGGTATAATCATTGGTTAATAATATACCTCATTAGTTAAGGGTCTATTGAAGTGGTTACAAAATAAAGCAATAATGAATTATATGGATTCTAGTAAGTTGAAATTTGATTTTTGAATTTTGACACTATTTGGACTTTATAATATTCCACATCTAATTTAATTGAATAATGGATGTAAAACTGATCCCATGTTTCAGTATTTTGCCTGCTTAGATATATGTTTTTTGGGTTTCATGGTTTTAATCATTCGGTATACCATAGTTTCAACAGTAGATTCTCAGAGAATTTTTTCCACGCAAGGATAGAGACAGTGTACCAGACTAGTTAGTTCCATATATGGAAGATACCAGATTATTATATTAATCTAGTATATATCCTTCTAAACATCATTTTGATAGGGAATACTAGTGTTTCATCCCTCACTTATGAGACTCTTGAATTTTCCATGACATTGAGATGGGGGGGATCACACATTAATAAAATATGTTTATGAAGTTATATATATAAGAAGGGCCTCTATGTACTCATCCCTTCAATATATTTATGCACAACTCCTGGGGTTATAATTATACTCTAATAGAGGTATTATAATAATATTTTTTTCATCAATGTGTTTTTTGTATTGGTTTAGTGATAGTGTATATCTATTCCTTAGAGGTGTTGATTTTATGAAAATTATTGTGCCATTGGATTTTTCTACTATTAGATTAAGGGTTTAGAAACCCATCATTTCATTTAAATATCACCTAAAATATATAAGGATAATGGTACTTTATTGATTGTTCAAAATGGATTCTATATTTATTATGGGGGGAATAAACCTCTCAATAGTGTATCAAAAATAAAATTGTAAAATTAATCATATTTTTTATTATATAAATGTATGTTTCTGAGTTAACCATTTTTAGTTTTGGTATATTTCATTTTCACAGGATTATTCATGTAATTTTTTATCTCACATGATTACCCCACATTATAATGGATGGCGATGTCAAGAGGAATTGCCCATTATTTATATTTGATGAGATGATGGGAGGTTGACTCATCAATCTAAGAGTCTTATTATCATTTCAATATAACAATTATAAAATATAATCAAAATTTCTAAATAACATTTGACAATAATATCAGATACCCTTTTGTATCAAGTTATTTTCATAATCAAATCTAATATATCATGTGATGTGTAAATTCTATTTTCTCTTATTTTATCCATGTAGTTGTTTTTTATATAGTTTAATTTTATATTATAAGGAACACTTGTATTTAATTATATCATGTGTAGAGATATAATAATATTAATTAAGGTGTTTCCTATTGTTAGATTGGAAAAATTAAAATAAAAAGGAAATTTTATTTATCGTTTTAATGGACCTGAAACTCATGAAGTTTTCATCAATTTCATGGGGAATATTTAAAGGTACTTAACTTTATCATTACAAAATATAGATTTTTATGTTAGAAATAAATGTTCATATATTTTAAAATATTTAAGGATTATGTTTTTTTATTTTTATTATATGAAACATACATATAGAAATATGACATCTCAAAGTGGACACTCACACATAGTATCAATTTTCACAATGAAACTAAAACATTTATAATATATTTTTCATATTATGAAATTTTGTCACACTTTTCCTGAAAACCTCATCATGGATGCATGTCATCCATAAAACCCAATAAAGTTTTTTAAATGATAGATAAATTTGAATATCACAATAACGGGCATAAAAATAGAATAAAAAAATCATTTTATTAGGAATAGTTCTACATGTTTTATCATTTTAAAAATTATACATCAGCCTCAAATTAAAAATTTCATTGCCCAAGAATTCAAATTTTCTAAAAAAAAATTTCATAAAACATTTCATGTTAAATCTTAAATGAAAAATAAAAAACCTAACGGCTTTTTGGTAATCATGATAAAATTGAAAACTTTTTCATGAAAGGTTTTATACATTTCAGCATTATGAAGTTTCATACACATTTTATTATAAATATGATTATATGTAATAAAATTGGAGCATAACATAAAAAACATGGTATCATAAGATCATGAAAACAAAATAATTAGGGATAAAATATAAAAATTTACATAATTATAAGCTAATGATATCTACCAAAAAAATTTCACATGGTGGATATATTCCATTATTGGTTTAGGATTTATCACTAATACCTTACATAACGCATCATGAGACGAAATCATTAGAAAATATATTATACCACTGTCTAAGAGCACCCTTCAAGGCACGTTTAAGATTATGTGTGAATAAATGATATCGATCATTATGTGTTAGAATTAGAATTAACCATGGAAAAAATAGGTTTCATAACCACACATCACATTGTAATAAAAATAGATTTTTTATAGAAGTCATTTGAGATATGATCATAAGCAATGTCTGACTGTCAAATGAAGTGGTTTTAAGCTAGGTAAGTATGTGATAAAAAAATATACGTAATTTATAATAATTATATTACACTAAGGATAAATGTAATGAGAGTTATAGAGATGATGATGAAATATAGAAGAAACAAATGGTAGTGAAATACCTTACAACCATAAAAAAAATAATTCCAAACATCAAAAAATTCATTAAATATAAATAACTTTTTTTAAAATGAATTGAATAAAGGGAACTTTTATCATTAAATGAAATAATTTATATTATAAATAAATTCAAAATATGACACAATATTTGTGGTGGTCTGAAAAATAATTTTATGTGGAATACATTGAAATATAACATTAAAATTATATTTTGAAATGCAAGGTTTAAAAAGTCCATATAAAACATTATTAAAATTACATTGCAAAACATTTGAAAAAATTATAAAAGGGATAGAAAATGTATTTTATAATTCATTTATGAACATATAAATAAATTTATAAAATAATTTAATGAATATGTACTATGAATAAGGTTTTTTAAATATTAAATCATTAAAATATTTTTAACAAGTTTTTTAATTTATGTTTCCCTTACATAAAAAAGTAAAGAATATTTATTTTAAATATGAAAAAATTTTCCAATATGGTTAAAAATTTCCATTAGAATCCAATGTGGAATAAATAAAAATTTTCTTGAAACATTTGTAATAACATGGACATGGAATGAAAAGATTTTTAAGTGAAACATTAATATAATATTTTATCATAAAGTTCCTTACACTAAATATGACATGTAATATACGTTCATTTACATCCTAAATAATAACAACAAGATAATTGTATTCATTACTATTTTTTTTTCAATTTTATAATCCATTTTTATATTATTTATTTTCATGTAAAATTTAATTTGTTCATTATTTATGTTCACATCAGTGATTCTAATGATATTCAGCCCATAAGTCCAAAATTACATAAATAGGTTGACTATGGTAAACAATGTCTTTATTTATTCACATATAGAATATAAATCAGGTCATAATTATAATTTTCATACAAAAATTATACCTTAAAAATTGGAAATGAAATATGGTTATGAAAAATGACATAAATTATAATCATGGTGATGGTAGTTCATATGTATGGATGAGTAAAAATTCTTATATTCAATGATCACGATAGAATGAAGATAATTGTTATTTTATCCAAAAAAATTATAAAAGAAATATAATACTATTTATATATATAAACATATATATATATGAGATATGAGATGTTGTAATAAAAAATGGATCATATCACTTGGTGGAGATGGTAATCCAGACATACATGTGAATGACATTAACATCATTCAATGAATTTAAAGGTATGCCAGTATAAAATATATTTCATTTATATAAATATAAATAATTCTTGAATATTTTATATAGAAATTAAATATATGATCTTAAAAATTTATGAGAGGTGATGATAGAAAACTAATTACATTGATCTACGCTGTTCTAGTCTGCTATACACACGAAATACAATTTTGATTCCCATGGTATAGAAGAAGATAACGATGTTTGTTATTACATTAGCACAATTTTCAGCACTCAAATGGAATATATATATTGAATTATATCATCATAATGTTTGAATAGTATTTGATTTACATGGATAATGAAATAAAATAAAAAAACATCATTAATTACAAAATCACTTCTTTTGAGGACCACTTTATGTTTCCAACTAAAACAATCCTGTGAGGTTTCTATAATCCTAAATACATCTAAGATATGGTAAGAGATTTTATGAATATATTTTTTATTTATTCTCCCAACCAAATGACATTTTATGTGTGAAGAAAAGATGAGAGGTGGTTCACTTTTGTAAATGATTGGAGGGGCACCATTTGAAATTTTGATAATATTCAATTAATATAAAGAAATATTAATTTACAATTAATAAAAATTGACATATTTTGAATATTGGATTATTAGGGATCTAATTAATTTCATAAAATGAGATTTTTACAAGTTTATATATGGTTTTATTGTTATCACTTTTTATAGTATGCAATAACTATTTTGATAATAACCTAGTTTAGGATGTTTTTAATAATTAAGGGGTCAATGAATTTACTATAAAAGGGTAATTTGATTATAAATAGACCATATTTTATAATTTAAACCTAATAAAAAACACTTGTAACAATTTCTATTTTTTAGAAATTTTATAAAATTAAAAAAATATTACTTATTATATAATATCATAAGATTCACATTTAGAACTATTAATTTATATTTTCCTTGAAAAAAACATGATATTAAAGGAATTAGAATCTAATATATTAAGAAATCTCTAATATTTTATATTTAGCAAAATATATTTTTACACAATAATTAAACCACTAATTAACATATAATATTTTTTTAGATATTTTATTTTATTTTTCTATTAATTGGATAAATAAAATGTGAGTATTCATAACAATTTATAGAAGTTATTATATTACTAAAACCTAAAAAATAAATTAACATGAATAAAAGGAATTTATTTTTAAAATTACTATTTATAGACCAATATAAAATGTTTTTATCCCCTTAAAAAATATTTATTTACTAAAATAATGAATAGGATATTTAAATATTTATTCATTACCTAAATGTTATAAAGGTCTAAATAAAGGAAATACACCAACATGTGGCCATTTATTAAAAAATTGGATTGAAATATCATAAAATCACTCATCAAATAGGGTTAATTCATGTGTTATGGTAAAATTTTAACCCTTATCAATTTATTTATAATCTAAATTTCTCACATAAACCTTACCATGGTTATTAATATTTAATATATTTACTATTTATAATGACATAATTTAAAATTAACCTATTTATGAAATTTGTACATTATTGTTCCAATCATGTAATTATTTTTTAATAAATCATTTCACTTAAGTAAAATTAATTTATTTAAAATTAAACTCACAAAACATGATGAAAAGTGACCATTAAATGAATGTTATTTTAATTATGAATTTATTTACACCAATGAAAGGATTAATGGTCATTTAAACAACTATAATTGGAATATTTTTAATAAAAAAGATATTGAAAAGTTTAAACTCATCTAATATTGAATATGAATTTCAAAAAACATGAATATAAATTATAGTTTTAAATAAAATTGATTTATCACTATTAACTGAGAAATTATACATTACAGAAAAATATAAAAATTTCACCACAGGATAATTTAATATGATGAATTAAAAAATTATATCTTTTTTTAAAATAAAATTTCAAAAAATTGATGATTTTTTTTAAATATGATCACATTAAAAGTATTACAAGTCATTATTTTGAAATTGTTTTTGAAGAAGATAATTACTTCTTTAAAAAATTATAGATTATTTACTAATAACATATCAATTCATTTACATTAATTAAGACATATATATATATATGTATATATGTTAAAATATTTTTTTAATCCTATTTATGCCATCCAATTTAATGGTAATGTTTTCATGATAATATTTAAATATTAATACTTCATGACTCATTTTGGCTTTGATTTGTGTGTCATATATGAAATTAAACATAGTTTTATTTTTTAAATCATACAAGTGTTATATTCTTATCGTATAAAATTAATATCATAAATCAAATTTGAACTTGGGTTTGAAAAATAATTGTTCTTTATATTATAATACCTTTTATAAAATATCACATCATATAAAGGGTTAGAATGAAATACTAATGAATGGATGTAAATGGAATTATGAAGGTTATCACATAACTATGATTTTAATTAGTATAAAAGTCGTCGGAGGTGAAAATCTTAATATTGAGAAAATATATCAGGACTAAATAATCACATATTGTGGTAGTTATCATTGATAATAATAAAACGAACAGTAAATAGATTTTTAATGACCACAAAACCATAGACTAGTGTAGTGTGAAAAATGAAATTGATTTCTTGTAAATGATGGTAATAGGATAGAATCATTATTTATCGATCTGTTTCTAAGAGTTTGGGAATTACTTTACCTTTTAGACAAAGAAAGTAATGATAATTACACACATGATTAGAAAAATAATTCCTTTAATTAGTTTTTGTAGAAATATAATTTTATTACCTCAAATGATGAGTATTGAAGATGATGTTTTCATGCCTGAGGAATTAAAATCAACTTCCAACCGATCAAAGAATCTTGAAAAGAATAACCAGATCACCATTTTTTATTTATACACTATCGAAAACCCAAATATTTTGAAAAAGATACTTCTCAAATAGAATAATCCATTATATGATGAAATAAAAAATTGATCACAAATGCACCTACAATAACACCAAAATTTTTACACAAATAAATAAATAAATAAATAAATATAAAACTATTCAATATATTGATAACTATGATAAAAACCCAATATTTATAGTGATTTATCATATATTATTTCAAGGTAAATAAAACATATACCTCTAGGTAACATCAATCACTCATAATTCCCCATACCGAAATTAAATATTATATAATAATATAATCACTATGATATGATTATCATTTCCCCATATGACCTAAATAAATATAATTCCACCTTAAAACTAAATATTCTTCATAAATGCATTTTATCCATTATTCAAAATAAGCCCATAATAATCTATTTATATTTATCATATAAGGTTCCAAAAATAGTGAACATCTTTTTAAATAACATTAATCACATAATCACAAAGTTAGTTTTAAATCCCATGGTTATATATATGATAAATAATATCTTCCTAAAATCAACATAATAATTTAATACCACATAATTAAAAAAATAATACTAATCAAGGAATCATTGTATCCAATTGTAGTCATTGGAACCATGTTTCTATTTAGTAGTGGGATCAAGCCCCACTACCTTGAAATATGATACGTTTTTTAATTTCTTAAAATTATAATAACCCTATTCTCATAATAGACCTGTAAATATAATGAATATCCTTAAAAATTGAATGAATCATACATTTAGTTATAAAAATTTATGGTTATCGATATAATTAATCTAATTAAAGGATAATTCAAGCTCAAAAGTTTATATAATTTTTAATCTAACCCTTAATGTGGTGTATACGACATTGAACCTATGATAATCCTCAAACTCATAAACAATTTTTTAGTATTCAAAACACTTATGTTAACTTGACATGAAAATATACTAAACTATATAGTTATATAAATTGTTAATCTGATATGAACTATAATGATCTAGACTTAACATTTCATAATCTATAATTTTATTTTGTTATTTAATTATATTTCATTATACGATCATTATAGTTTACAATTTTTTTGAGAATTATGTTATCACACTTACATAAATAAATACATAAACACAATGTGGACACTTATTTTTAGAATAAAAGTTTCTAACAAAATAAAATTTATTATATAATAAGAATTATCTTACAGAAACAACTTCAATAAATTTATATTGATATATTCCTTGTAACTACACATAATTAGAACCATGTGATTTTTTTGAAATGTGGTATTTGTATAAAAATCCTAGTAATGGGAATATTATAAAAACGAATAAAACCTATTATTTTAGGAATACTATTACATTATTTTCGATTTTCATGATTACTCATTGTTCTACAAATAAAAAAATTATTAAACAACAAATAAATTATTTTATAAAATTATTTTAATAAACAATTTCATAAAAATATAAAATCAAAAAACAAGACTCATAAATGTTCATGACCAATAATGAGATACTTCTAAAAATATAATCCAAATAATTATATATTTCTACCTTTGGATAAAGAATATAGTATCCTTTTGACCCATTTTCATTATTATACACAATGGTATTATAATTTAAATAATATGGTCTTTTATGATCATGGAAACAAAGGAAAGCTCTAATAAACACAAAATATAGCATAAAATATAGTCAAGGATAAATTTTAAGATAGTGTCACATAGTGGAAAGAGACCCATAGTGTATTAGGATTAATCTATAATATTATATATAGTGTTTAATGAGAATAAAACATTATCCAACACATTGGAGTGCTATATCATCCCACCGATCATAAAATATTTATAATTCTTTGTTCTAAAATATTTAAACTAATAAAAATGTCTAAAATAAATAATTACTCATGGTATGAAAATTTGTTGGAAAGTATTTCCACATATCATAATAAAACAAGGTTTCAAAACAAAGTGTTTAGAGAAATGATCATAATGCATGTATTTGCAATAGTGGGAAGGGAAAATAAGCTGGGTATATATGTGATAGTCATGTTTAATAAATTTAGATAAATTAAATAATATTGAAGAGAGATTAAAAGTTATTTAATGATATACGTTCCATGAACTAAACAAAATGTTGGATTAACTATTTCCATTGGACTAATAAAAAATATTTTCCAAATATAAAAATATGAATTCTAATTAAATCCATTTTAAAAAAAATAATTAAATAAAATAAATAATATTTTTTAAAGAAAAAATTAATCATATAAATAAATACAGTAATCAAATAATACTTGTGAAGTCTATAAAATTAAATGAAATAGTAAAAATTATATTAAAATATTTTTTTTTTCATTTTTCAGGTATGTGTAAATGTTTTGTATAAAATCACTATAAATATTCCTCTTAAAATCCATTTAAATAAATTAAAAATAGATATAAAATTACAATTATAATTTATATTTCTTGATATTAATATGTTCTAAAATTCATTATATGTATATATACATAGAAGTGAAATATTAAATAAATAAATCATTAAAACATTTAAAATGATGCTTTTAAAGTAATGTGTCCCTTGTTTAAATCTATAAAGATTTAATTTTTAAATTTTTTAAATAAATTAAAATTTGATTAAAATGACATTTAATATCCATTTAATTATAAATTAAAATTTTCATTAAAAATTTGGATGAATTTGGACATAGATGAAAAATAGTTGGAAGGAAATCATTAAGAGAATATTTTTTAAATAGAGTGTCTCTTACATTGAGTCTAACATGTCATGAATGTTCATTTTCTTCCTTGATAAAAAACATATATAAATTTTTTTCTTTCATAATATAATTTTAATAATTTTATTACCCCTTTTATTTAATTAAATTACATTTTATATTCAATATCTTGATTATTTAAATTCCCTTTATATTTTTTATTATATTCAACTCATAAGTCCAAAATGACTTTTGATAGTTGACTGTGGTCAATGAGTAAATTATGTCATCATAAAAATAAACCAACTGTAAAATAATTATAATTTTTATTGATAAATTAAATTTTTTAAAACCATCCATGAAATATGCTAATGAAAAATGACATGCGTTACAATCATGGAGATGGTAGTCTGTATGTACGCATGAGTGATGTTTCAATTGATTAATAATTTTGAAGGAAAAAATGTATGTGTTACTTTGTATTTCTATAATAATAATTATATCTTTAATATAACATTATTTCCTTAATAATAATCATATATATATTTTATCCAGGTTATGTGGTAATGAACAATTTATCTTATTTGTTTTTAGCGGTGGTAATCCACAATCACGCCCGAATGACGTTATTTAATTTATATGAATGGAAATGTTCAAGGATATATTATATATTAATATTAATGAGTGATTAATATTTCGGGAATATAATACATATATTTATATAAATAATTTCATTATAAATAGTTGTGAGAGATAATAATGGAAAATGAAGTAGATTGATTTGTGTGTGAGAAGATTGTTATCCACATGGAAAATTGTTTGGTTGAGCATTTGATAGATGAGGATATGTATGTAGGTTAGGCAAGTAATATAATAACATTTAATTATATGGGTGATACTGATTTTTTTGTATATCCTTTAATGAATAATGTTTTACGGGAATGGAATTAGAAATAAAATAAAGACACTATGTCATGAATGATGTCTCTTCTTTTGAAAAACACAATATATTTACACCAAAATCCTTCCATAGAAAATTTTATAATAAAAATTACACTTAAACATTTATGTGAATTTAGGATGTAATTTTCATATATGTTGGGTTAAATAAACTTCTGTTGAAGTGTTAAAAAATAGGATAGTTGGTGCCCTTTTATAAGTATAGGGAGGAGAGCTTTTAGAATTTTATAATATATTAAATTAATATTAATTAAATTTCAATAAAAAATAGCTAAATCTATATTAATTAAAATATAGAATTAGGATTGTTCTAAATATTATATTTCAAAAAATGGACATGTTTTTATTATGATTTCTCCCTTATGTCATTGTTTTAACTTTCTTTGTCCAATATTAATTATTACTGTGATTATTAAATTTTTACGTTTTGGGGGTCAAGATAATAACTATAATAAGTAAATTATATAATAAATCTACTCAGGATTATATATTAAAAAATATCCAAATATATTGGCTAAAAGGATGATTTTAGTAATTTAAATCATTTAATAATATATTTTTTTCTATCAAATATCGTTAAAGTATTTTTTTTCAAAGCATTCATTTAATTTGACTTTGAAAACAAAAATTATATAATATAATTTTAATATAATAATTTATAAAATTAATATAATGTTATAATAGTCTAAAAAACATCTATAACATAATAACTCATTCTATTTATATTACATGTTATATTTTTGAAATCATTATTATTAAATTTCTAATTTTTAAATAAATATTATGTTACAGCTGCACACGAATTAACAATAATTATTTCACAATAAAAATTTAGAAATAAATTACCATCATCAAAAATAATTTAGTTTTAAAATTCAATTTCTTAAATGGACATAATTATTTGTTTCAAGACCAGAAAATATTATCCTGATTTGACGCAAGAAAGTGACATTTTTTCTTATACTTTTACATTAATATTATAATGGTACTAATATAACAAATATGACACAAAGTTTCCATATATTTTATAAATGAATGGAAATATATGAACTCTAATTATAAAATTGGATTATGGAATGATTTATGGTCAATTTTTAGACCATATCATATTATTTTTAAACATAATTACCAAATTTTCCATTACGATGGTAACAAATATTTACTATAGTCACAATTCATATTGTCTAAAAATAATATATATATACATACTAATTTTAGCCCTATTATATTTATAAAATTAATTTTTTTAGAATTAATTCAAATATGTGGATGAATTAAATTATAAATTTTACATACAAAAAATAATGAAAAGCGATTATTCAGAATAATTAATTTTTTAGTATAGAAATGACTTTTTAAAATTCAAAGTATAAAGATAATTCAATCGAATATACATAGATTTTATTTAATTAATATAAGTTTTTTAATTATTAAATATAATGTAAAAAAATAATATTACTTCGTAATCATATTAAAATAAAAATCAATTATCATTATTTTTTTTTATTTTTTCACCATTCATTGAAAATTAAAACTTTTCAAAAACATATAAAAATTTTACCATAAGATAATTTTGATAGGAATATATAAAAAATGTTATCATTTTTGTAAAATAAAATTTCTAATTTTTTTATTTATTTATATTATTTTACCATGAAAAACAGTACAATCCAATTTTTTTGAAAACCCATTTTTCGATGAATGAAATGAAATTACTAGAGAATAGTGATATTTAATAATCTTTTATCAAATAAAATTTTATTATGTTGTAATATAATATATATTTCATTATGTTTTTATTTATATTCGTACCCACTGACAGAATGGGTAGGTTATAATGGTGTTATTGAAATAGAAATTCTTTATGGTTCATTTCATCTTGATGTTGTGTGTTATATATGCTGTAGAACATAGTTTTCATATTTAAAGTATCTTGGTGTTGAACTTATCATATATATTAATTCCTTTTAATATAGCCGATATATTTTCTTCTCATGTCAAATAATCCCTGAAGACTTCCCATTATATTAATGTCAAATGAGGTGGGATACCATGTGAACAGAATTTAAAAAAGGCATGATGTGTCTGTTTCAAAAAGTATGATAGTTATTTTTTTAACATGATATATTTATAAAGTGAATGAACTATATAAAAAAACTATTATGATATTTAATCAGGGAATTTTATAAAACTAATATGAGAATCCAAAATCATGAAATTAATGGAAACCAATAAGAGAATAATAAATCAAAGTTTTTGATATAATAATGAGTAGTGTTTCAAATCAAGGTGTTCTAGGGAACATATATGAGGATCTAAACTCTAGGCAATTGACGGAAAATATAAGGATAATCACCCTCAATTCATTTTTGTTATCTAATAGGAGGAATATGGATCAAGGTATTTCTTAGAATATATTAAAGAATATTATGTATCTAGAATGAAATCTTGTATAACCAATTATGGAATGGTTGTGTTAAATATCATAAAATTTCGTATTCATAAATTATATACACATAGAAAAAATTTGAGACCCAAATATTATATAAATTATTTTACACAAATAAAATATTGTCTTCAAAAGCACGTATCACACTCGAAACAGTTCATAAACAAACAATGATATATTATTAAAGAATAACTAAGATATATAAACCTATATGTTGTATTGATATGAATGAAAATTAATAAATTATAATTTAACTGTATGTATAAAATATTGCCTTAATAAAAATGTGTAGATTAATTCGTAGGAATAGGAACACCATTTTAAATGAAACCATTTAATAATAAAAGGGATATTTCTTAAAATACTGATTTAGGTGTGTAATTAATCTTAATCAATATAAATAATGTTAACGAATTAAGATGAATGGTTTTAATTAAATTAATATTTGTTATATTCAATTAAATAAATTAATATACATATAATGGTGGTTGATGGATAAATAATGTGTATGAATTCATTTTATTTTTCACATATACATTTTCATCAAATATAGTTTTTATTGCATTCTCTTCAAGGATATTATGAAAATTGTATTATAATTTTTTAAATTATATTTAAAAATGGGAATAAAATATTTAATTAATAATTAAGAAATTTGTTAAAAAATTTTTTTTGTTTTTTTGAAATATTTGGTTTTTTGGTTAATAGTGAAAAATACTAATTTTTCAAAAACTATCATTATTTATAAAAAAATTAATAAAATTAAACCGGTAAATTTGTTTTTATTTGAATAATTTTTAGAAAATTTTAGATTTATCAAAATTAACAAAATTATTTTCATTTAAATCCACATTATACATGATTTTGGTAGAAAAATTTATTACACTTAAATAGTTAAATTTTCTACAAAATGGGTTTTTGTTGTGTTTTGGGAATTTAAATATAAATAAAATATTATATATTATATAAATTGAATAAATATAAATTGATTATATATTTTTGATAATCATGTTATAATTTTTCGATGAGTTCTATTTCATTTTTGGTCAAAATGAATAGTTACCATTGTAAAAGTATTTCACCATGGTTATGTGTAAAACGGATTAAAAATGGATAATAATTTGTGAATAATCAAAAAAAATTATCTCAAAATTCTTATATGATTATCAATAAAAGAATACCTTATAAAAGATAAATTTTGATCCATTTTGAATAATATTTAAAATTTATTACATCATATTTTTATTCAAATATTTTTTTACAAAATTTCAATTTCTATAATTTAATATCAAAAATATGTTTCCTTGTTAATTATAGTTATAAATACACATAATTAATGAAATTAGATGCCTATAATTACTATGATTAAATTATATTAATGTTTATAATTTATTTATGAATATTAAAAATATTATTATTTTCTATATACTTTATGAAATGTTAACAAGTCAATTATAAAAACTAGGGAAAACATTGTATTGATTTTAATTAAATTACTAATGATATCATTTAGATGAATTATGGTGTTAAAAAAATTCCATATATATTTATTATTTATAAGTGGTAATTTATTTTCATTACTTAAAAATTATATGATGTCTTTGTAAGTTTAAAGTCATGTTCTGTTAATAGATCATTAGATGACCATGAATTATTTTTGTTGTTTGAAATATTATTAAAATAATTTCAATAAAATTAATTATTATATTAAAGAAATTGAACAGCTAAATTTTTAGTTTATCATTCATTATACATGTATTTAGAGCCTATAATTTGATAATGTACATTTATACAAAAAATTATTGAAAAATTGAAAACATCCCATTAATTATTTTCATTAAAAAAAGATTCAATTCATCCATTCATAAATAAAGTTCATATTTCTCATAAAATGTACCCAAATAACTCTATAAAAAACTATTTCAACATCCCAATTCTTCTATAGTGAATGTAAACCCCTACATCAATAGACTATTGGTTATGCTGAAATAAGATATCAAAAGACAATGTATAAGTCTTAAGCTATTTATTTTTATCTTTTCTACTCCCCTACCTCAAAAAAAGAAATTATATCGATCCTATAATTAAATATTCAGTATAAAAATTACACTAATTATCCATTATTTTGTGGGAACAACTATCATCTTACAAATTTCAATCCAACAGGAAATGAAAAAATCACACTTGTATACATAGAGTTTCTCATCTTCAGGAAACGATGTATTACAGTTTCCATCACCACCTTTTACTAAAGGTTTGATTAATGTAATGAAGATTAACATATGAAATTTATTAATTAATTACATTTATAATAATATAATATATTATTTTCCTTCTTATCCCACCCTTTAAATTCATTGGAAAACAATAACATCACTCCTACTTATATATGGATTATAACCTCTATAATGAAATGTGGATCATTTTTTATTTAATTAATGAATTGATCATCATAGAGATATATTTAATGAATATATATCATATTTATGATATTATTAAGATTATTTATAGATATATTATTAGATATCTATCTTTTATCCATCACTAGAAACTACATATATCACTCTTGAATTTGTAAAGATTACCTTCGCCCCAAAGTGTTGTTATTAATCTCTCATCACTTAATTATATGAAAAGTAATCAAACTAAATATAATCGATAGATATAATATTAAAATATATCATTATTAACATTATTTATTTTATTAATATATAATCATTGTTTACAGAATATGACCACAAAATATAATTTCTTAAAAAAGAATGTTTGACAACAAAATAAATAATTTAATGAAGATCTATTAATAAATTTGCGGAAAATTTCATATGATCATATTATATGTCATGATAATAAGTAATATGGTTCTATTATATATATATAATAAATCTAAATATATTATAATAGAGAAAAATAATATGTATACAATGATTTAGAATTGAGGTCACAGTTCATCATCTGAGTAATGTTTCGTTGAGACATATTTCAAAGTTTGCATCTATTTATATTTATATATTGAGTATATTAAATATTTGTTATGTAATATCATGAATGATTCTATATTAATCTAATATAATGTTTACATTGATGTTATTAATTTCATGGTGGTTAAGATTCAATAGTTACAAAAGCTGTAAGTGTTTATGTTAAGCTGTCATTTCTTTTCAATATTGTCTATGTAAAATTTATATTTTGGGAAATTATATGCTACATCTCTCTTAAAAACCATAAATTTTCCTTTAATATTATTATGTATAGTTTAATAATATTTAATTTTTAATTTTTCGATTTTGGTAAGTTAATATGATTGATAAAACACTATTTTTAAAAGTTGACATTATTCAACATTTGAACATAGGTCATTTTTACATATCCACATGTTCTATATTTTTTTTTGAACATTAATTTTCTATAATTTTATGATTATTTAAATATATTATTAAACATTTTATAATTTTTTCAATGAATTAAAATGGAATTTTAATAATTTTTTTGAATAGGGTATTAATGTGTTTTTAAGAAATGTGGGAAAGTAATACTTAATTGAACGTTTACCTCATGATATTTTAATTTCTCAATAATAAACATTAATTTAATTAATTATTATTTTAAAATTTATTATTTTTTTAAAGAAAATGTATTCCTTAAAATCATTAAATAATTATTTTTAAATGAAACTGGTGGAAAATTATCTTTCCCAATATTTTAAATGAATTGAAAATGATAATATAATGGAATTTTTAATTTGTATCAACAAACATTAATGATTCTTATGAAAAAATGTGGATATTTTCTAACGATAAATAAAATGTATTTTATTTTGACTGATTATGAATACGTGATGATGATTTTGTAATGAAACAGATTTCTTTTACACTATTTGCGTTGTGATGTAATTGATGACTGTTTTTGGATCTCATGGGATATATTTGTGTGGTTATCATTATGAACCAAGTGATACTATAAATACATATCCCTATAATACATCATGTAATGAATGATAATTGAAGGGATAATATTAAACGAATTAGAATTTAACCCTTACATGGATGAAAAGTGTTTAGGGAGTGAACCAAAATATTTTGGAATATTTGTACTAAGTGATTATGGTGTTTGAATAGATCCTTAAAGAAAGAAATGATTTTAAATAATTATGATTTTTCCAGTGTTATTATGTGAGAGATAGCTTAATGTATTCTCTCAGGTATCAATATTGATTAATGATGATTCCTAACTCTTATGAATCATTACATTTCATATTTTAATGCATTATTCCAAGATTCATGATAGGTGATCAATAAAATATAGTGTATATACTTATTAATTTATGATCATGATACTCTAATATTATTTGAATTTTGTGTTTTCATTTGATCATATGTTTATATCTCATATATTTTCCCTTAAAAAGTATATGAGCTCGTAGTTTTTATTTTTTCCAACTTTATAGGTTATAAAGAATAATATCTCATGTTTGGAGAATTTTTCAGGTGATGTTGATGTATTTCTATGGAATAATAAAATTTTAGTACAATGTAAAAATGTATCCTTGTACAGAGAAAAACATGGGTTCTATTTTTTAATGGGGGGTTTTTACTAATTTTCTTAATTAGAAAACTAAAAGGCCATGAGATTATAAATGAATCAATATTTAATAATGATATTTTATTATCTTATGGATAAAATTAGGTTTCAACTATTTGTATCAGAGATAACATGTGAGGAAAATTGTTTTAGAACTAGATCGTGATGTAAGTCTTTAGGGATCTAATAATTTGTATCATAGAGAGTTTTAGATAATATTTAATGATAATAAGTGATCATACAAGGATATAATAAGAGTTAAGAAAACAATTATATATTGGTTTAATGAAAAAATATCATATATTAAATGGAATAGATATCATATATAGGTTTTATAAAATAATATTTCATTTCGGATAATGATATTATTGGGAAGTTATTATTTTGTTTTAATGAATAATTTTGGAATATGTATTGTCACAAAATATCCCCCAGGGCATGTGTTGTGACTAACCCATGCCCGCCTCTTGAAGGCCAGCGGCTGGAGACAAGTACAAAAGGAATCATCCTACAAATGGGAGGTTTTTTCCTGAGTACCTGTACAAACACACGCTTCCACCCACATCCCAACACACGAAAAGGGGGAAAAGTATACAAAAAAGTCAATGTAAAAATTTAAACTTGAATTCAAGTGGCCTAGAATACAAACCCAAAAAAATGAAAAAAGTATTGACAAAAAAATGGACATTTAATTACCATTAATGGAGAACCCCACCAGATCATAAGAGTTGTAAATCTACTGGAATATAATGTAGTATGTCTTGTCTTCCTTATCCTACTAGGCCCAACCTAGTCTATGGCCACCAAGTCCACCTTTGAACCATTGATCGGTCTTGTCTTTTTGGGATCCACCAGCTACCAGTCCATCAAGGTCTTTATAAACACGTCGATCGCCTGCACGAGGCACAACATGCACGGGCAAGGCATGTTCAAGGGTGAATAACAAGTAACAAAGTAGGGACCCCAAAACAGAATGGAAGGAACACACACTAATCCTAAAATAAAGGCATGAATCACAAGACAACTCACACTAGGTAAACATTTATGGTAGTGATAATAGCATCCTTAGTCATATCATCACACACCTCAGCTGCTAGATAACTCCTCTTCAACCAAGTATAGTGGGCATGTTGGGTCACATAAAAGAACTTCCCACTAACATTGGACTGCTTTGGTACTCATCCCTAATGTGTACCATGGGTATGCTGGGTCACAAAGAGTTACTCCCCACCGTGGGCCTATCAAGTCACACAGAGTCACTTAACACCTTGGATGAATAGGGGTACTCCTCCTGTGGAGTATTGTGGGTCTACCAGGTCATACAAATCCTCTCCCCACCATGGGAATTCTTGGTCAAACATAGCTTCATCCAACTAGGTCTTCATGGAGCTGTCTTTAGGTCTCAGCCAACCACATGGTTTTGTACATAGTGTGTTGCGGAGAACCAATCCTCATGACATTATTAATGTCTCTACATATATGAATGTAACCCCAAAGCATGTAAAATGATTCGAAACAAAAACAGAGTTAGAAAACATTAAACAAAACATCAATTGGACACACAGTTTTCATGATAGGGTTGTTTTAGTAAATAAGGGGTTTGTTGCAACATGGACTCATCAAACCAGGTCAGATCAACTGAAAAACCTAGCCATTGGGTCCCACATTCCCTAGTTTAATTAGATGTACATGACATAACCTAGTTCGGGTTTGAGTTGGTATGGTCCGACCTGGCTAGTGGGCCTGGAATAATGGGTCTCATTGCCCCCAACTAGGTTTAGCCAGGGCTCCAGCCCATTGGGTCGCCCTGCGACCTAGACTAGTCTGGCCCATCCCGAAGGGTGCAAGTCCGGCCCAAAGGGTGATTGTCTATCCCGTTGAGTGTGGGTTCAGCCAACCGGTGCTTGTTTAGCCCACTAGGTGCGGGGTCCAGGCTGCTAGATGAGGGGACCACCGATTGGACCGTGGTTTCATCCCACCAGTGCAAGAATGGCCTGCTTGGAGATGGGTCTAACCTATTGGGCCATGGGTCTAGACCGCTGGCTAGGGAATGACCCACCAGCTCGGGGGTCCTTCCACAATGTGGGTGGAGCAGTGGCACACTGTATAACTAGGACACGACACCCATACAGTGTCTAGCCTCCACATGACGTACAGATGCAAGGCCTCCTCTAGGTACAGTCGTTGAACCATGACTCGCCAACTGCTCGGAAAGCCTGGACATGGGTCTTCCCTTCACGCGGCGGGCGAGTGTCAGCCTCCTCCACTTCTATTGTGGATTTAGTTAAGGATTCCCTCTTCACGCGGTTGTCAGCGCCGTTCGCTGTGATTGGAAAAACCTTCCGCTGGCCTCTAGTGTTTCTTTGGTGGGAGGTTTTTCGATCTCTTTTTTCCTACGAGCCTCTCGGCTCTTCACCATCCCTACCCAGGACCTAGAATTGAATTACAGCCACATCAAGAATGTGGACACCATGAATGCATGAGATGAGGTGCTAGGGCCCTATTCATCATGGACCCTCCATGTTAGAGGTTTAAATCACGGGGGGGGGGGGGGATTAGGGATTGCATCTAGAATAATAAATAGCCAATAAAATTCACTCTCCAAAAAAACACATGAATCTCATATCAACTTGTTCATGGTTGGATCCATATTCAAAATTTCTAGAAAAATAGGATACAAGAAGAACATTGAAATAAAAAAATCAAACCCGTACCACATTGATGTTCAATTCCAAAGAATTCATCCTCCTAGATTCAATATGTTGATGTCGTCACATCCGGCTCTGTTCTTCATGGTTCATCTAAGATGATGAAGATCTACTGGCATTTGTGATTCAACGTTGGAGGATATTTTTTAGATTTTCATGATAGAATCATTCATGTTTTAATTCCCCATTCACCAATGCTTTATTCAATAAATATTTTATCATGTCACAACATTTCTGTTACATTGTGATGTCACATTGTTAGGCTATTTGATTAATATGCCTGGTCGCTACCTCATCGCTACACCACAGTGTCACCGTGTCACCGTTCTTCAGATGAAAAAAGAAAAGAAAATATAATTTTAATGTTATTTTTTTATTTTCCAAAATGTCTGAAAATAAACATTTCTGTTATTCCCTTGTCGGCTGACATTATGTAAATTCTAGTTTAATCTCAGCATTCTGAGATTAACAATGTCCTCATATTTTTTATCCGGGCATTGGTTCCAAATTTATGAAACCCCACTCAAATGTTTAATAAAAGTTCCTTAAAAAAGATCAAATTTTTGTTATGAGCCCTCCGGGCCTCGGAATCATGGACTGTCAGAACTTGAGGTCTCAGAATAAATCCATATATATTTTTAAAAAAATTACATGGAAGATTTGATAATTACATTCTCCCCACCTTTTGTATTTATATCCGCAAATTCCAAAACAAAAACTATTCAAATAGATCAGGGTACTGAGCAAAAACCTAAGCTTCCCACTCACTTGTGTTCTCATAGAGATTCTTGTTCTGACACTGAACTCCCACAAGAGGAATCAACCACCCACATAGGACCCTCACCTATCGTTCCTCTATTTACATGGGGAACTCTGAAAACATCCCCTCGTCTTCAATGTCCAGCTCACTCTAGTATGTGAATCTGAAAGATCATGCACATATCTCCTCATTTGCAAAATGTGGAACACATCATGCAACCGGTGCATTTATGGGGGATAGGCTTTGTGTTACACCGCCTTTAGATCTATACATAGGATCTGAAAGGGTCTGATCAACCTCGGAGATATAATTTTGTCCTAGCCAAATCTATGTAACCCTCATCAGTTTGAGACCCAATGTAACACAGGGTCTCACTCCACAAACTCCTAGGGTCTCTATCTCTTATTGGCATAAGAATTATGCCAACTCTATGTAGTCTTCATTCAATCCTGGATGATCTGCACCTTCTTAGTTATAGACCATACCATCCCCAATCCCATGACTTCTGAATAACATGGAACTTTCTAGAATATGGGTGATCAGAAAGGTTTCCTATACAAGGCCCCAAATGGTGACATGCCAATGGTGGAGTGAAAATTGTTGTTGTCTGACCATCAGTTTGGGAAAGAAAAGTTTTGCTTAAGAACAACTGAGTCCCGAATACCTCCTATAATCCATTCCACAATCAGGATGTGATGTGTGGATTGCTGTATGAGGAAATTGTAGATGGAACTCCATGGATCTGCACTATCTCTTGGATGTAGAGGCATCCCACACCCTCTACGAACCCCTACTCTCACATGGATAAGAAGTGAGCCGACATGGTGAGTCGGTCAATGATAACCAAAATAGAATCATAGCCTCTGGATGCATGTGGTTACCCCATCACAAAGTTCATCGAGATATAGTCCCACTTCCACTTCAGTACCTCAAGTGGCTGGGTCAACAATATAGTGACAAAATGCTCAACCTTCAATTGATGACAAGAGGAATCATTAAATAAACAAATCCAATGCTCTTTTCATCCCCAGCCACAAGTACTGATGTCGGAGGTCCGGGTACAAATTCACCACTCTAGGATGTACTACCAAAGTGGACATATGAAACAGCCTCAACATATCCTCCCACAACGTAATTGGTACTTTAGTGCACACTCTGAAAAGGATCGTGTGCTCCCCACCTATAGAAAATTTATCAGGATCCCATCTTGAGAAAAACATAGCATGCCATCCTCATATTCCAGATCCACGTATTATGCCTCCCTGACTCAATGTACGAGTGGGGGAGTAAAAATCATCGACCGAAGATAAGTGGAACCACCATCACCCATGAAGGATATCATCATCGCGACTAACTGCTTTGTCTCATTAAGGGGTAGCTACGAACTGGTCCTTCTGCTAAGCAGGTCTGGAACCATGTTCCCCATCCCCCGATTATAGACTATATCAATGTCATTATCCAAGAGGAACTCTAGCCATCTAATCTATATTAGGATCAGGTCCATATAAAAGAATATATACTTGAGACACTTTTTGTTAGAGGAAACTGTAAACCATTCACCCATCAAGTAGTGTTGAGACACCTTATGGGAAAAGATTACTACTGCTAACTCCAGGTCATTGGTCATGTAGTTCAACTTGTACCACCTCAATTGGCATGATTTGTTGGAGATTAGTGATTTCTCATGCATCAGGACACATCCTATTCTGGTCCATGTTGTTTTGTAGTAAACAACATATAAAATTCCCTCCAATAGTAGTCTTAAGGTGGGTTCCCAACTCAGACTCCACCTCAGATCCTGGAAGCAATTAAAAAATTTCACCATCCACATGATGGGATGTCTTTTCCATGTCAAGTATGATATGGGTGTTTCTACTCTGGAATAGCCTAGAGCGATCCTCTGATAGTAACTATCCTACCCCAAGATGCTTCGCACCTAATTCACACTCTTGAGAAACACCTAAGAAAGCACTAACTCTATCTTTGTAGGATCCACCACAATATCAACGTTTGAGATGACATGTCCTAGAAAGTGAACTTATCATATCCAAAACTAACACTTTGAAGGATTTCTATAAATCTGAATCTCTCATTGTGTATCCAGAAATATTTGTAGGTGTGTAACATACTCTTCCATCGACACCGAGTACACTAGGATTTCATCAATAAAGACCAGAATGAACCGGACGTGCTAAGGATGGAAGATCATGTTAATAAGTCCCTTAAACACTGGTGGGGAGTTGTTCATGTCAAATTGTATCACCATGAACTCATAGTGTTCATACCGGAACCTAAAGGCATTTTTCGGTACATCCTCATCCCTTACCCTAAGCTGGTGATAACATAATCTGAGGTCTATCTTTGAGAACCACTTTTCTCCCTCCAGCTATTAGAATAGGTCATCAATTCTTATAAGTGGATACATGTTGTTCATGGTAACCTATGTCTGTAAAAAAATGTTCATTCACAACATCAAACTTACATCTCCCTTTTTGGTGAAAATAACCGGGGATGCCCATGTTGAAACGTTAGGCCTTACGAACCCATTCTCATTCAAGATATCTAGTCATACTCTTATCTTATGAAGCACCATATGAGACATCCAATAGGCCGGCATGGATATCGGTCTTGTCCTTGGGGTACAAATCGATGAAAAACCATAACTCTCTGAAAATACGTAGTCCTAGAACATTTTCAGAAAAAAAATCCTCATACACATCCACCACTATAAGAAATATCAGACTCCTATCATACACTACACCAAGGGAGAGGCTAGAAAACAGGCGAGTGATTGGTTTCACCCTCCTCCAAGAACGTATGTCCTACACTTTAAGGGTTTCCTTATTGCCGGTGAATGAATACCTAATCCCATATCTACAGTCACATATAACTGTCCTCCTAAAACAGTCGATCTCATCATGGACTGTGAAGAACTAGTCCATATCTAGGATGATATCATAAAGCCTTGATACCGCTACTATGAGATCCAAACTGAATATCTATCCTCCTAGAGTAAGATCACACTGTCATAAATAGTGAGTAATCTTTGAATAGTCTCATGTAGGTGTCTATAGCCATAAGGATTGAGCCAATGGCTCCACTGAATTCTCCATGCTCTGAATGTGAGTTGTAGAAGGGAAAGAGTGACTATAACCTATGACTATAAGAACTAAAACTAGAGTTGGGAAGACACATATCATACCTCAGATCATCTCTGAAGGATCTTTTTCATAAGCCTATACTCCCTAGAGCTCGAGTCGCCATGCCTACTTGCTCGAATAGGTCAGGGTTGACAACCAGGTGGTGGAGGAAGTAACACCTCAATCTGTCTCCCACCACCATCCAATTAACCAGTTCCCCAAACACATCTCCCGCCCAAGGTAAATCCTTGCTCAAACAGTTGACTCTAACTCAGTGGTCCCTCAACTTTCTGTTAGTCATCAGTATAGAGGTTTTGGCAGTCACGTGCCATGTGCCCCTGCTAGCCACATGCAAGAACTGCCTGGCTCCCTACTGGATTCCCCTAGGTGGAAATCCCAGCACTTCCAGCCCTATGTCCTAGGGTCATACTATAAAAGACCTGGCCCACTTGGGCTCACATGACTATAATTTGAAACCTGCTAAATGCCCCCACTGACTTTGGTCTTCTGGCATCTCTAGCTATCAGCGCCTACTCCACCAGGAATCTCTTCACAAGAAGGGTTTTCTATAGAATCCTTGACTGGGTAGGGATACTGATATACAACACTGACTCCCTAATCTCCTGCCTGAGTCCCTGCCCAAATGCCTGATCCCTGATGAAAGGTTCTCACACCATGTCTATGGAGTATCGAGATTGATCAGTGAACCACACTGAGTACATGACTATTATAATGCTGCCCAATTGATGGTTTAGTTTCTCCCAAAAGTTCCTAGAGCACAAGGTATTAGAAAAAAACTCCTATAAAATCCACTCATTGTGTTCCTATGTTAGTATCGACTCATCATGTGTCTGGCTTGTCAAACTCCACTATCTCAAAGCTGATCCTTGCAGAAGTCTCACTGCCCTGATATCCATATGGTCTGGTGGTTTCCTCAATAATAGGAAGGCTTGTGTCTCACCCTCCTACTAGTCCTCAGAGTCATAATCATCCATCTCTCCCATAAACATAGGAGGTCATTATTTCTGAAACATTACAAGGAACTGATTGTACACACATCTTCTTCTAGAACCGAATATATTAAATGATTAACATTGGGTGGTGGTAGCACCGGTGCACCACTTTGTGGTACCATCTCAAGCACTGGCCCCATAATGGACACCTCTTCACTAGGCGGGTTGTCCTTGTGTCATCGTATCAGGATCATGACAGGTCATCCACGTGGAGGCATCTTGATATAGATCACGATATTCCACAGTAAGAAGGATATAACTTTTGAGGTGACATTTATTCAAAAGAACGTAAGGAGACACTTATACAACAAATTTTTTAATTTATTGAGCCAAAATTAGAATTCATGGTCTTGGTTTATGGATAGGTTGGCCTCCACACCAACACCGAAATATACGAATCTCAATGTCACACTACCAACACCAAAAACTATTTCCCTAGAACAAATCAAAGACTCACAGTATTTGTGGTTGGAATGAACTCCCATTGATACCAAATTTTCACAACCCATACCCTGAGGCTCCTATTGTGACTACCCCAAGCCAACATTCTGAAGGCTAGTGGGAGGTGACTAGCGCCGAAGGAAACAACGTAGAGGTGAGAGGCATTTCTCTAAGTGCCTATATATATACAGAAGCCCAACCATGCCTCAACACAATAAAAGGGGATGAAAGAATTATACTAAAAAAATACTAAGTACAAAGTACAATGGAAAGCATGTTTTCTAGAATACAAACCCAACAAAATGATCTGAAACTGCAAATTACAAAAATGATCTCTGATGGCCATTTGTAGAAAACCCCCACCTGATTGTAAGAGTAATGAATATACTGGATTTCAAAGTACTATTTCATGTCCTCCTGGTCCTACTAGGCCCACCTATTCCTAGGCCACCATGTCCATTAATGAAGCATCGATCAGTCCTGTCTTAATGGGATCCACAGGGTCCCAGTCCACCAAGGTCTCTATCAAAGCATATATCATCTGCATGGGACACAACACACATGGGTGGGTCCTGTGTAGGGGTGAGTAACACAAAACTCATTAGGGACACCAAAAAAAGGAATGGGCACATATCAATCATATAATTAAATTAAGATGCACACGACATCTCACACAAGGTATATATTTAGGGTAGTGATAATAGCATCATCAGTCATATCATTGAACTCCTATTTTGCTGGTGAACTTCACCTTTATCGAGTACAATGGGTCAAGACAGTCACACAGAGCTACTAACCACTAACCTTGTACTATTTTGGTACTCATCTCTAATTAGTTCCATGGGTATACTGGGTCACATCGAGCCACTCCCCATCATGGGCCTACCAGGTCATACGGAGTCGCTTCCCATCTTGGCCGAACTGAGGTAATCCTCCTATCGTGTACCATGATTCCATCAGGTCCCCATAGTTTCCATCAAGGTCACACATTGTTGTGTCACACAGGTCCGTTTTTTAGTAGCCTTTATGTCTTAGCCAACTGCAAGGTTCCATACATAGCGCACTTAGGATAATCGCTTCTCAATCCATTTGATGCATCTCGATGTCCATGAAAGTTACCACAATGAATTAAAAAGATTTTCCTCATTACGAGTGTCCGAACACCACAAACAAATTTTGAATCAGACGCCTTATTTTCAAGATACATGAGTTTTAGTAAACTAGGGGTCAGTTGTCATGGGGTCCGGTTCGACTCGGTCGGACCTATCTGACCAACCTAGCCTGGGGGACCCACATTACCTGGTTTAATTAGACGGACCCTACCTAAGATGGTTCAGGTCAGGGTTAGTATGGATTGGAGTTGCCAGTGGGCCATGACCAATTGGTCTCACTAGACTCGGTTCGTTTTAGCCGGGGGTCTAGCCCGCCGGGTCACCAAGTGAACCGCTCTAGTCCGGCACATCACAATGTGCATTGTTCTCGCCCAAAGAGAACTGGTCCAACCCATTACATATTGATATGGACCTCTAGGTGAGGGGCTAACTGAATAGGTCATGGGTTCGGCCCGCAGGCTGGGGCACGGCCCGCCAGCCCGAGGCCAGGTCTGCTAGGGGGGAGGACCAGTTGTGCACTATCCAGCTGGGACTCGATAATAATGTTGTGACTTGCTTACGATGGCCCTGCGGATGTAGGGTCTCCGCCTTCTACGGTCAATGGACTGACTCTCGCCAGTTTTTAGATGGCATGGACATGGTTATTCCCTCCACACGGTGCCCGCCTGGCACTGTGACTCCCGCAGCTGCGACCTTCTACTGTTGCGTCATGCCGACGGGCGCACCACCATCCTCCACCATGACAAACAAGGTCTGGCCACCTCTGCTGTTGTCGCGATGTCGATGGAGCCACACCAACGACACCTTCTGTGGGTCACTGGAGTTTCTCTAGTGTTCCGTTTTATGATACTTTTATGCCTACATGCCTCTCAGGTCACCACCATCACTTCTCAGGAACAATAATCAAATTTCAACCACTTTGAGAATGAGGCCACTAAAAACAAATGATCATTGGTTCTCAGGCCTTGTTCGTGTCGGTCCAGTCCAACCATAATATAGTATAAAATCCAGGGGTGTTTTGGGATTTATGTTCAATCATTTTTTACGAGGTTCGAATCTCGAATAATAAATCTCCAACAAAAGTCACCCTCCATCATAAGCGCACAAATCATGTATCAACTTGTTCGTGAAATGATATGTGTTAAATATTTCTAAAAATGATAATCGGGGATGAACTTTGAAGTATAAAATAAAATCCCTATCTCATTGTCATTCAATACCGAAGTGTTCGTCCTCGAGGAGTAAATATGTTGACGTCCTCACTTCGAGCTTCATTCTTTGAGGTGATTCAATGATAATTAAGATCCATCAAAATTTGTCATTCTCCATTGAAGAGGATATTTTCCCGAGATTCATCAAAGAATACTCATATCATGAATTATCTATCCACCAATGCTTTAGAAAATAAAATGGAAATCATGTTGTAGGGTTTCAGTTACTATTCGACATCACATAGTTACACTATTTCATTTCTATAACAACATAACTATTATTGTTTTTTATTTCTTCATTACATTTCATGATACAGTCCATTAATGAGACTCATTAATTCTCCATGTCGGTGCCTCATCACTATACTGCATCGTCATCGTGTCACCGCTTGTCGGATGAAAAAATAAAATTAAAAAACTTTTACAAATTATATTATTATATTCTAAAAATTCTCAAAATAAACTTTCCATTTGGCTCTTTATCGACTGATTTTAACTCTATTCTAGGTGAATCATGGCATTGTAAGTATAATCATGTCATCATAATTTTGATATGAGCACCAGTTTAAATTTTAGAGAAACCTTCTTGCTTGTATGCTGGACGTACCTTAAAAAAGTTCAAAATTCTGTTCTAGACACTTTGTGCCTCAAAATCACATGCCATCAAAGTGTATGGTCTCATAATAATTCCATATAATTTTTAAAAAAATAATATACATGGAATTTTCGAGAAATTACATGTATTCCATGGGATTAACATTTGTTTTAGAGTGATGTTATTGGGGATGAATTTTGTTGGGGATATATGTTGAAATAAATAGATATACATTATTGTTAATTTATTATCTGAGGAAATTGTAATTATTGTTAATGGGAATATACTTATTATTATATTCCATCTATATATAACTATATTACAATTATATATAGTTTTCATTTGGTGATTATGTTATTTTTCATATATTTTATGAAAAATAAAGTATTAGTAAAATTATATTAGTATTTTCATATATGTGATTTTATTTTTGGAATTATAATTGAGTTAGTAGGTAAAAAACATAATTTTTATCATTTTATGGTGACTAAAGACATTTTTGAACATCATTAGTTTAATTTGAAAAAATATATCATTAACATAAAATCATTTGTTATCCGTGAAATTATGAATGATTATTGTTAATTAAGGATAAATATTTGTTTATGTAATAAAAATAAATGATCAAATTATTCCAATTTTAGGTTTCATAATTTTTCAATAAAACATTAGATTATATTTATGGATGATTATTTTTTTATAGATTGATGTTGATCATTGGTTGTTCCTTTTGTGGTTTTTGGGAATAAATTATAAGGATTATACATATTAGATATTCTATTAACACACAACAGTCATATTTTCATTTTAATTAGAGGAAACATGGGGAATTACATGTATTTTATTTTTGGACGATGTGATTTGTTAGAATATTATTTTATCACGTCATGATGTGAAAAATTTAATTATGATTAATTATCTTATAAAATGAAATATACAAGGAAATTTTCTTCAAATAAAACTGAAGGGTGAAATTATTGGAAAAATGTATGTATATTATTTCTCCTTCTGATTCATTATGGTAAAACAATACATCAATATCATGAATGAAAATGATACATCAATCAAGACACAGGTGCACTGTATATTCCAAAATAATGAATGAATTATTTATAAAAAAATCAATATTATATTCTCATAATATTAAATTAAAGTTATACTAAAAAAATCATGAAACGATATGTTTTATAGTTTTAACATGAAAAAAAATTCCACTTAAAAATGAAATGTAATATTTTGGGATTAAAAGTTTTTATTGAAATTTATGTATATTAATATTCAATATCTATGATTTTACTTTGATATTTTAAGACACTTTTATTTAGTCGTGATATAATATTCAAATGGTGAAATTTTATTAAGGTGTAGAATGAATGAAAATAATATTTATGAATGAATTATCATTTAAATATTTATTTCGTTTGATCGAATCTACGACAAGTAGAAACATTACTAAAAATACTATGATATTTTATTATAGTATTTTTGTTTTTATATTACTAATTAAAAATAATAAATTGATAGGTATAAATTAGGGAAATTAAATTTAAAAAATATACACAGGGATGTTTTCTTTAACTTGAATTTACTAATTACTTTCTAGGAATAAGAAATCAATTTTAAATAGAATAATATAATATTAGAGGATAGGAAATGCAACTAGATTGGAAGACACCTGGAAGACTTGGTTATTGACAACAATTCCAATATGAAGATGGACCTGTAAATCAAGGAGCAATAGGATTGTATGGAGGGTATTCTGAACAAAATTATTTCTACTGTGGGGAAATATTTCATCTCATCTAGGGGGGATTTATGGGCTTGGGAGTCGGACCCAAATGGCATACTTTCCTAAAAATACTTTTAGAATCATACTGTTGGAAATGATTTGGGCTCTCATTAGATGGGTAAGTTGAATAATGGATTTCTGAAACCATCGCATGCCATTTTTTCTTGGAGATTATCACATAGAAAACTTCCCCTTGATGAATTTCTTAAAATATGTAGCATATCTCACTACTCCAGATGTTCTTTATGTCATCAAAATAGAGAGGACATAGAACACCTCTTCCTCAGATGTGTGGTAGCTACAACAATGTGGTATGTAGTTTCCATCATATTTGAAGTGCCACTGCCTCGGGGAAATTCAATCGTGGACTTCACGCGAACCTGGCCTTTGATCAATCTATCTCTAAAAATCACGTATCTATTCCTAAATGATTCAGAAGAATTAACTACTATTATATGTCAATCCAGAAACAAGTCCATTCCTGAGTAGCATAAATTCAATAATGGTACTGTGATTTCAGGGCTGCTCACTACTGTTCGTGAGGATGTTCTTCTGAGAACCTGCTTCTGTGTCAATTCCTGCCCTGATATTTCTATTCTGAAGAGACTAGGAGTCCGGGGAAAATTCCCTCTAACTCATGGCACGATCGAAGTGCTTTGGCAACCTCCCTTATAAGGCTGGATCAAGATCAATGCTGATGGAGCCTCATAAGGTAACCCGATTAACTCTGGATTTGGGCCGATATTCTTGGATCATACAGGGTGAATTGTTGGTTGTATATATGGCTCTTGTAGAATTGACACTACTCTTGAAGTAGAGATGAGAGGTGTTATTGAAGCAGTTGAGCAAGCTAGTAGAAGGGGCTTGGACATGCTGTGGGTTGAATATGACTCCACACAAGTGGTGATAGCTATTAAGACATGTGGTCTCCGTCTTTCTTGGAATTTGACCAATAAATTTTCAAGATGCTTGGTTGTTCTCTTCTCAAAGAAGAACATTGTTACACATGTATATAGAAATAAAATTTGGTGGCTTATGGTCTTGAGAAAAAAGGTGTGAATGGATCTGATTTTCATTGGGAGGATCACGTTCTGGGTGATATCCTTTCCATTCTGAGGAAAGATCAATATATGGAATATACTTTTAGACTATTGTAATTTCTTTGCTATTGATTAATAAAGGGATATTTTTTTTCTGTGCAGGATCTCAGTCTTTCAAAAAAATATAATATTAATGGATATTGCTTCCAAAAAATTGATTTCTCTGCGTAATGTATTTTTATCAACATAAATTAGGTTAATCAATCTATATGATTGATTTTAGTGGAATATATAGATAATTTATTGAATAAGATAATTGAAAATTCATATAATTTATTTTTCTAGTTATATAATTACAATAAATTCATTTTTTACTTTACAAATACATTTTAAAAAAATTGTTTTTATTAAATATTATGTGAAAATATCAAGATTATTCTCCTTCACATTTAAAAATTAAACTCTACAATAAAATTATTTTTTAAAAAATCATAATGTAAAAATAATCAATTGATTAATGTGTTTATATTTATATTATGAATATTAATTTTGGGTCAATTAGAAAAAATTATGATTTTTAAAAACCATTCATATATTTATCTTTTATAATTATAGTTTTTTAATTTAATTAGTTTTGGGTAATATTTAAAGTCACATATTTTTACATTCATAAAAAATCCAATTATTTCCATGAAAATAAATATTAAAATAGATTTCAATATAAATACATTTTAGGGTTAAATTTTTCATCATTCAAAAAAATAATTTTTATTCCATTTCATAATATTATATTAAATTTAAATTTCCCCAGTAATGAAAATTTAATATAATTATGTGGAAAAAAATTAAATCATAATTTCTTTATATGATAATGAGTCAAATTTCATTTTTGGTCAAATAGAATAGTCACTATATTATAATATTATCACTACTTTAATGAGAAATAATGTTTACTAATGTTGAAACAATGTGATATGGTCAAAAAATATTATCTATAAAAGGGCGGATGGGTCTTGATTAACAACTGACCTTTAAATGGTATATTAGTATAAGGCCCTAACACTCAACATTACTTAGTATTGAGTTATGAAAAGAATTTATATTGAGGATATTTTCAGGTTTTTCACTTTATTGAATTAGTCTATAACTATTTCAAAATAACTAAAAAATTATAATATAGTCACTTTTAAACACTATTAAGTTTTTTAAAAACTAAACTATTCAAAATAAAACATGATTTATTTAGATGATAAAAATATTTATAACATTCATCTGGATTTCATTATTTATATAAACAATTCTTATAACCTATAGAAAATATTTCAAAAAAATCTTATGAGAATAAAAAGCTCAGTAATGGATATAAAATAAAAATATAAAAAGTCAACCAAATAATATTTTAAATTCATTGAATTTTTTTTTCAGAAAATCATACTTTTCATGCTTAGAAAATAAACTTTTAAACATACCTAATGAAATCATATGATTTCAGAAAAACATCTTATTAATCATAAAATAATAAAACATAAATCTTAATGGTAATTTGTGGCATCCATATCATACCTACATTGTAGATTTCACAGCTACATAGGACATAACACTCACAATTACATTTCAAATACACATCACAGTATTTTCCCTAAATGTACTGAGATAAACATTATCATTTAACTCTATAAAATTATCTAATGAATTAGAGATATATCATGAACTCAACTGACCTTTATTTTTCATTAAACCACTCGTATACTTATCAAATTTCAAAGAAAAGTAATATAATCAGAACACATAAACCACAGATAAGGTAAAAGAACATTTATACTTCGAAATCACATTTCATCATTACAAGCTGCACACTCATAATTTAAAACAAATTATATTAAAATAAAATGGTAACATTGTAATGTAACAAAAATACATAATAGTGACCCAAAAGTGAAAAATGAAATTCATGATGTATTTATAAAAAACATTCAAATTAATTAAAACAATCAATCCCGTTTAAAAACATAATTAAAACAAGTTAAATGATTATTTTTGTATCAAAGTGTACCATAACACTTTAAAACATTTAAAAGAGTTATCATTTTAAATCAATAATTTCCTTATAAATAAATCCTTAAAGGATTTCTGAAAATGAGGATATTAATTGGAATGATTTAAAAGAAAAAAATCATTAAATCATTAAAAATGTTATTTTTGTTAAATAATCCCTTAGCACATGGGAAACACATAACTAAAAATCCTAAAAGGATAAGATAAAAAATAGAATTAAATATCAATATAAGATATAAATTCATGATATAAATTGTCTAAAATGTTGTATATACAACTTATTGAGTAATAAATCTTTACAATATCACAATATTCCACAACTACAGAATATTGAGACGATATCCCTTACTTTAATCTCATCATTAGATTATGGAAAAGTCAATGAAAAAATATGTGTGAAAAACACAAATACACCAAATATAAGTTGATATTATATATATCATAGTCATTGGTCATTCACATATATTCTTGTAAAAACAAAACTAGTGACACAGATATTTAACTCAATTAATGGAGATTGAGTTATGATTTCCCCTACCATGAGTCTAAATCGCCACGTACAATCATTATGTTCATGAAAAATATAATCATGTTAATTTATAAATTATTGATAAATTTTTCAAGTTTAATATTTATTTTATATAACTTATTATCTTGTTATAAAAATTACATTATTATTTATGTTCATATTAGACAGTTTTCATTATTTGGTACATGAGTCCAAAATGAACTCGTTTTGATGTAAATAGTTCATGTAGTAAAAATGGAATCATCTTTAAAATTATAATCAGGATTTAAATATCATATATATACATATATACATTATATATATTTTTTTAAAATCCATAATATGTGGAGATAAGAAATTAAATTCCCTGTTCATTGGTACAGTATGTTGTACGTAAGCATGAACACTTCATTAACTAATTTTTCATATTAATAGAACAAAAATTAAATGATACATATATATATTATAATTATAGTATAATATCTATGTTATATTTTATACATAAGTTCATTAACTCCATCCTTTGTATTTTACATGTATAGCATGAACAAGTCATATCACATTGAGGGGGTGGTATTCTACATGTCCTGAAACAAAATTATCATATTTACACATTATGGAAAGAATAAAAGAATGTTGAGAATAAAAATTACATAATAATAGAGAAAATATAAATATATTATATAAAATAAATTAATATATTTATATCATATTTTCCACAATGATAGTGGTCTAGTAAAAATTGAACAATAAACGTTTTGTGAAGTAATAGTTATCCATACAGAGAATTGGTATGAATGTATCAATTAGATGAAGGTGTGTGTAAGTGTAGGTAGAAACCTTAGTATACAAACATACAAGTATAATTATTATAATTTTTTTATTATAAAATAATGTAATAAATAGTGGTTAGGGGTTGGATATGAAATGTAAAGCAAAGGTGTTTAAGAGGAGATGTTACCTCTAAATCAGGTAACTATTTTAGATTTGCACGAAAATGATTTCTTGAATTTCATTATTCCCAAGGAAAGGTGTATTTGAGTAAAATAGGTATTTTTGGAGCTTATTTGTGTAGTGTTTGGAAGAAGAAATAGTATTGATAGGAGTGAGTAAATGGGTTGTTGTGGTGGCATTTTATAAGTGGTGGGAGGGGAACTATTGGAAATTCTTTATATATTATTTTATAATAAATTTATTTTCGAATAATAATTATTACAAAGTGAAATATTTTGAGTACAATATAAGAATAGGTCTAAATAATCTCAACTAATATGTTTTATACATGTTTGAGGTAAAAGAAGTTCATAATCTTTTGGAATTAACCCTTAGTTAAAAGCATTAACTCTTACAACATATTCTTGTATTTTAATAATATATAATTTTTAAAATTTTAAAAAAAAACCAAGCGAATAAAAAGTTCATAATTATTTAAATTTCTAACATTATATATGTTATTTTTCTGAACCATATATTTTGTGGGCAATTATATCATTTGATATAATAATATTTGTTTTAAATAATCTTTTATCTCATGTTTGAACTAATTTAGTAATTGTTTATTTAAATCAATAACAACTTGATGCCTTCAAAACAAATGAATTATATCACATATAATATTTCATATTAATCCATAGTATTCTTGTATGGAATAAAAAATTTTAAATTAAATTTATTTTAATATTTATAATAACATTTAATTGAATATTTCATTAAAAACATAATCATTGCGTCACAATTGTTTCATAAATATATTTATTTATTTAAGGTCTAAAAATTATATATAAAATACCATGATGTATTAAAACTTTTTTATTTATAATGAATATTTATAGGAAAATTGATTGGCAATATAAACAAAATTAAAATTGAATTAGTAATGTGATACATATTTATATTATATTTCACTTTTTATGTGAATTAAATATTATAAAAGGTCATTATCAATCCCATGTGGCTCCATGGATCCTAAATTCCTCACAGGGATGATCTCGGTCAGCCATATATCATCTAATTAGATTAGAAAATGTCATAGGGTCATTTTATATTTTTATATAATTATTATTTTTATGCTTATAAACCTGATTTACCATTTAACCATTGTAATTTAAAATAATTAGTAAAGTTACTATTCATAACGTCCAAAAAGTAAAACGTACCAATTTAAAAAATTTAGATCTTATGTGTCGATATATAGAGTCCATTTTTCCAAATTAAAAAATCAGAAATTTTAAAAGTTTACTTAATATTAATTCCCATTGTCCAAACCCGAAAGTGGGTTTTCAAGCGTTAAAACATTGCAAAATATTGAAATGATTCTTTATTTAAATTTAATATATAATTAATTCTAATAACCTAAATTATAATCAATGTTAAAATTATATTCTATTTATATATTAAAACTATTAAATAATATTATTAAACTATATAAATTAACTTGATGGAATGTTTTTTTTAATTTAAAATTTAGCGTATTTTTATTCTTCAAAATGTGATAGTTATCGGAAATATATCAAAAATTCATCCAAAGTTAATTTTCATGTTCCTATTGGATATAAAGAATGTATTTTTTTCTAATATAAAATATAATGGTGTCAAAAAATAAATTTAAAATTTTCCCACCATCAAAATGCAGTAAAACTACATTTTTAGAAAAATACATCTTTTATACAAAAAAAGATTTGGTTCTTACATAATGTGTTGAAAAAAATAAGATGTATTTTAAAAATTATATAGGATTGTTTTTTATTAATATAATATATCCAGAGTGATATGATTTTATAAACACAATTATTTTCTTTTTAGTATATTTTCTTAAAAACACATCCTTTATATATAATTGGTTTTCATTTCAATTTCTAATGATTTTTTAACAGAAAGATTCATTATTTAATCATGTTTAAACCATTTTTTCATAACTCAGTTGATAATATTCATTCCCTATATTCTGATGTCTATGATATATTGGTAACATTTATATATTAATATTTATTTGTTCAGTTATGCTCGATGTAGCATATCATTTTTTCTATTTAACATCGTGTTTTTTTCTTAAAACTCAGAATGTTACATCCTCCCCCTTTAAAAAATAACATCCTCATAATTTTATTTTTTATTTTCTAAATAAGGTAATACTATTGAAAATACCTTTTTCTCATACCCACATAAGAAAAAAGGTTTAATATAATATCCACCTTAAAAGATATAATGTGAAGTACAAAGGTCACCCGTGATAAAACATACTAGGATTCCATATAGGAAAACATGGATACAGAAGAAAAAATCACCAACTTGTTCGAATATAGTATGGTAGAAAGAATTATAAATAGAATGTTAACAACAACAAAAAATTTGTGATTGGTTAAAGGGAATATGATATCCATGTAGGAAAATTAAACGGAAAACATTTTTGTTTTAATATACTTTTCATAATGATGAGGAGTTTATTGAAAAGCATGAATAATAACATGAGGAAACATACTTACTTTTCATGTATAGTTTTGTCATTTAATATTTTTTTACCACAAACTCATCTTTTATCCTAACAATGAGTATTCAATATGACTCAGTCACACCTAAAGCACTATAATAAACTTCTATAGATTCACAAAAACCAATAATACCAAAAAATAACAATACTTTATAAAGAGAAGGACTGATTTTAATATCTGAAATTAAATAGTAATACCCATATTCTATATAGACCATTTAACAATCAAATGTCCTTAAAAATTATCAAAATAATCCAAACTTTTATTGAAACCCAAAATTCAAATTGATTTGATCATATAGTCTTTAATGATAATTTTTTTCATTAAATCATTTAACAAAAAACGATATGATATACTGACTAGTTACTTCACAAAGGCTAGTGGTAGGCAAATATCTCTTGTCACCCTTCAGTTGTCAGTTTTATTCTCCTGGCCTTGCTGAATATGAAAAATTTTCACCAATATTACGTGATGTCACTTTTTATAAAACTCCAAAATAACCCTAAAATGTATTAAACTCTATGGTTTCTTTATAACCTCCATTTTAATCCCAAATCATAAAGGCATAAACATATTTATTCTTTAAGGCTTATATATATTGACAATTTTTTGATTTCACCTCCATATGATAAAAAACTATTCCCCAATAAATGAACATAATTCCTTGATCATTGTGTCCACATGTTTTTATCGTCTACTAGTTTCAGGAGGATAAAAGGTAAATGAATTTGAAAATTAATTTAAGTATTCTTCAAAATCAATTTCTTCCATTATCCAAAAACACATTGTACGACTTGGGTCATATGCATGTTCACAAAAAATAGTTTTGGAAAATAATCATGTGTGATCTATAATTTCAAAAAATCTGATTAAACATGATTTTTATAAACATTTTAGACCATGTTTGTATTGAATCCTTCAATTAACTATCCTTTAAAAATACTATATGTATGTGCTGAAAGGAAATATTTCAAAATCAAATATAAATAGGTTGTACAAGGGTTTCATTCTTCAGTACCTTTTTAAAAATCAAAATTTTCTCCTAAATCTTGTGATAAGGTAAAATATTTAAAAATTAATTAATAATATTTTTCGTTCATGAAAATATGAGAATATATAAAATATAAGATTTGATTGAATATAACACAAAACAGAAGATGGTATGAAGGTATAGTGGAAATTTATAATATCTCAAACAACTTCTTCCATGTGTGTTGTGTGTTTTAAAATGTTTCCAATCATCCATACATAACATTGACATAATTATTGAAAGAAATTCATCAATATGAGATATGAATGTTGTTTGAGATCCTCCTCCTTCCATTTGTAACCAAATTTCCCTGATCTGATAATGTTATAAATATTGGGATTTAACTAAAAGAATAAACTTATATACTTACCATGTTTTTATCCAAAACACCTAATCCCTAAATATGTGTAAACATTTCCTTTTATAATAACTATAAGGCCTAAAACATGATCCTTACATGAACTTAAGTTATGTCTAGAATTTAAATTTAGGATCTTTTCAGGTTTAGAGTTTTGGATAATTAGTCCATAATTATAACACAATAACTCAAAAATTAAAATGTATTCACTTATACTCATTATCCATTTTTAAAAAAATGATATTATTTAAAATAAAAAATGATTTATTTTCATGATAAAACTCATCATTACATTCATGATTATTTCTTCCTTCATGTTACCCATTATTATACCATATGGAAAACATTTCAAAAACTAGTGATGAGAACAATAATATCAGTAGGAATATAAAATAATTAAATAACAAATTATCCAATGAATATTTTAAACTCATTGAAAACATTTTCCAAAAATCATACTTTTCACCCATACGACATAAAATTAGAAAAAACATCCAAGAATCATAAGATTCCTGAAAAAATTCATAGTAATAATAAAATAATATAACATAAATTATAATTGAATCATGTGTCATCTGTATAAAATAAACATTGTAGATTTTACAACTACATTGGGAGAAACCATCATGGTTACGTTTGGAATACCCATAATAGAATATTCTCTAAATCTCTTAAGATAATCTATATCGTATAACTCCATCATGTTACCCAATGCATTGGAGAGCTGTAACCAGATCACCCACTAATTTGTTTTATCATGGATCCACCCATATACTTATTCAATTCCCAAGAACCATAAGATAATCATAACAAAAAAATCCAAGCATGATGGAAAAAAACATTTCCACTTTAAAATCACATTTCATCTTTACATGCACTCACTCATAAATGAAAAAAACATTATTTTGAAATAAAATGGTAATATTTTATAGGAAATATCAATACATAATAGTGACATAATATAGATAAATCCTATTCATTATACATACATACATATATATATATATATCATTCAATGTTTTTTAGATAATCAACCCCCTTTTAAAACACAATTAAAACAGTTTAAAAGAAAAATTTTGAATTAATGTTTCCCATATAAAATTGAAACTAAAAAAGGAATTATAATTTTATGTCAGAAATTTTCATATTAAAAAATCCTTAAAACCAATTTTTAAACATGGACATTATTGAGAATTACTTAGACGAACAAATAATCAAAATAATTAAAATAATGTTTTAGTTAATGAATCCATTACCACATGGGAAACAATTGAATAAAAATCATTAAATAATAACACAATAAAATTAAATATCATAAGATTATATAAGATATTTATATAAAATTTCAAAAGGATTGTATATATAGATTATAGGATAATAAATATGCACAGTATCTAGATTTGCCTCAATCAAAGGAGATTTTGAAAAAGTCACTTATAAAAACCACTTCATTAGATTAAGGATAAATCAAGGACATAAATATATGTAAGAAAACCAACCCAGCTAATATTAGAGGATATTTAGTTCAAAAAAATCTAAGGTCATTCACATATATTCTTGGAAAAACAAAACCAATAACATGGATATTTAACTAAAGGAATGAATATTGAGTGAGGATATGCCTTCCCCTGTGTCCGACTCGTCACATATAATCACTATGTTCCAGAATAATAAAAATAGGTTAATTTATATATATATATATGCTTTTTCATGTTTATTATTCCATTTATATCACTTATTACCATTTTATAAAAATTACATAATTATTTGTGTTTGTATCAGATGTTTTTCGATATTCGATACTTGAGTTGAAAATGAACATGTTTTGATATAAATTTTCCATTTAGTCAAAATTTAATCATCTATAGATTAAAATTAATTATTTAAATAACATATATATCAAGTATATATGTATTTATAGTATCCATAATATTTTTTGATATGAAATGAAATGCATCGTTCATGGAGATCTTAGGTTGTACGAACACATGATCTCTACTTTCAGTTCATTGTCATATTAAAGGAATGAAAACTAAATGATATCTAGGTATATTATAATACTATTATAATAAATATGTTACATATGTTACAAAATTTCATTAACTCCATCTTTTATGTGTTCCATGTATGGTATGAACGAGTCATATCACATTCAAGGGCCGATAGTCCACACGTTCTAAAATGATATTATCGTATTTACACATTAAGGAATAAAAAAGGTAAGTTGTAAATAGAAATTATAAAAGAATAGATACAATATAGATATATTATATATCATATATAAATATTTTCCATTATAATATACAACATTATAGTTGGTAGGAAAGAATTGAACAATCATTATTTCGTGAGGCAGTAGTTTTCTGTACACAGAAATAGTGTGTTCGTATCCACTAGATAGAGGTGTGTGTAAGTGTAGATATAAACCATATCATAAAAAATCCTATTATATTTAGTATAATTTTTATGTTATAATATACAATAATTAATAGATGTTAGGTGGTTGGAGAAAGAAAATAATGTAAAGGATCTCGAAAAGAGACATTAACTCTAAATTAGGGAACCCCATCTGATTTGAATCAAAATGATTTCTAGAATTTTTTTCCATCCAAGGTAAGGATTATATGAGGAAGGTATGTAGTTTTTTTATCTATTGCGATCATAGGATCTATGAGCCAAGAGGCTTGACAGGTGTGAGTAATTTGGTTGAAGTGGTTTCATTGGTAATAGAGAAGAGGGGTACATTAGAAATGTCTTGGAACATTATTTTATAATAAATTTATTTTAAAATTATAATAGTTAATAAGAGATATATCTTGAGTATAATATGATTATAGGTTGAAAAAATATCAACAAAGTCTTTTTAGACATGTTTTGGATACAATATGTAACCTTATGTTTTGGAATTAATCCTTAGTTAAAAAATTAACTCTTACCATGTTTTCTTTTATTTTCATAATATACGGTTTCTATAATTACTATAAAATTACAAGGTAACCAAAAGTGGATAATTAATGTAATTTTAAATAATAAATCAGTCATTTTTCTAAATCATATATTTTTTGGACTAACAAATTATTTTATAAAATAGAATTTGATTTAAAAAAACATTTCTGTCGATATTGAAACTATTTAGTAGTTGATTTTTGTTAAAGTCGCAAGAAATTGATTACTTAAAACCAAAAGAATTGAATATAATATAATATGTCATAGTCACCCATAATGTTATTGTATATCCTCAACACTTTCAAATTAAATTTATTTTGAAATTTACAATATCAATTATTTAAATATTTCATTAAGAAGGTAGTCATTGTATTGTCATTGTGTAATTAATTATTTTATTCATTTAATGTAACAAAATAATTAAGAAAACCAGGATGTTGGAATTTTTTTATTTCTAATAATTATTTATATTCAATTAGATCGGTTATTTAAACCAAATTAAAATTGTTATAATTAAGAGATAGATGTTTATGTTATATTTTTGTTGTCTTTAAATTAAATAATATAAAAGGCCATTATCACACCCAAGTGGCTCCATGGATATCTAAATTTGACACAAGGTTGATAATCAAATCTATATATATTCTAATAAAATTAGGACACATGTTAGGGATGTTTTATAATATTATAATATTATAATATTATTTTCCCCTTATTTACCTTATTTACCATTTAACTCTATTTAATAAAGACAATTACTGATGTTACTATAAATATTATCCAAAAACAAAATATGCATATTTACACAATTTGTAACATTTGATTCCAAGCATGAAATCCATTTTTCCATATTCAAAACAAAATAATTTTTTTAATTAATTTAATATTAATTATCATTGTCAAAACTAAAAAGTGTGTGTTTAAAAGTTATAACATTGCAAAACATTGAAATGTTTTTATATATGAATTCAATATATAATTAATTAAAATTAACATCATTATAATAAATGATAAAAATATATTTTATTTATAATTTAAAACAAATAAATAATATGATTTGACAATATAAATTATCTCTATAGAAAAAAATTGATTTGAATTAAGATTTAATGTGTTTTCAATATTAATCAAAACAAGATACTTATCATAAAAATATTAAATATTAATCCAATATAAATTCTTATTTCCATATTCCTATATTTTATTAAATTTTTCAACAAAAAAATATTATGGGGTAAAAACTAAATTTAGAATGGTTTAGCCATTAAAAGGCAGTAAAACCGCGTTTTTTAAAAAATAATTCTTTTATCACTAAAATTGAATTTGTTCTCATATCATGTGGAGAAAATATATTTGATGAATTTTAAAATTTATATTGGATTTTCTCATTAATATAATCCAAAAATTATTATATGATTTTACAAACTCAATTATTTTCTTTTAAATATGTTTTCTTAAAAACATATCTTTTATATTCAATTGGTTTTCATTTCATTTTCTAATAAATTTATTAACACAAAGAAAATTTATTAAAAAATGTGTAATCCATACCTTTATAATTTAGTTGATACTATTAATTCCCTCCGTTATAAAAACTTGGTTATAAAGGTGACATTTTAATAATAATATTTAGTTTTTTCATTTAATCTCGATATAGCGTATCATGTATGTATTATAACATAGTTTTTATTTCATAATACTCATATATTACTATTATGATTCTTTTTTGATCCACTTGACTTGATTATTACATAAATCATTATATTTATAATATAATATTCACAAAAATATAACTTTAAATTACTTAATATCTAAAATATGTTTTCATTGAAAGGATAATAGGATATTCAAATTATGAATTAAATTATATGACTACAAGTATTTTTTAAAACCATTAAACTCATATATATAAATTATTTTTAATTATTAAAAATAATATAATTTTCTAAATCAAATACAATAAATTATCAAGAAATATATAAAAATAATAGATACTTGATGTTATTGATTTTAATGAATTTAAAAATACCAAGAATTTGTTTTTTTATTTAGTAATAATAATTTAATAGATATTTTTAATGAATATGTAATGATTTATATTTTTTAATATGAATTTAATTTTTAATTAATATGTTTATAGGAAAAAATATTAATTGCCATGAAAATGTTATTAAATTGTAATTAATATTTAATTTATTAAAAAATAATTATAAAATTATAAAAATTCAATATTATCTCAACTATAAGTGACTTTTTTTATACAATAATTAATGATTCATATATACCCCCTCTTTTAATTTTTTCTACTACATTCATGACTTGTAAAGAATGAAATACCGTGACAATGAAAATTATTTTCACCTCTATAAGTGGTAACATATCAACCATTTAAAAATAAAAATGAAGACTATTTTATCCTAAAAAATATACCTTAATATCCCCAAAAAATCCATTACCACATCCCCAAGACCTTGTATTGACCATATATCATGACATTAGTTTCCTCCGAATCAATGTAAAGAATGATATCAATATATATGATATAAGTTATAAATGATTTATTTTATGTTAATTTATACTTATAAATCATTATATTATATTGTTTCCATGCTAAAATAACTACCTCAGTATAAATATTATTCGTTGATTAACTATTTTATGTATTTTAAAATTTATCTACATCATTTTCCTCAAGAGTGAAATAGAATAATTGCTCGTTTGTATGTATAAAATACAGTCTCCATAAAGCGATATATTTAATATTACATTTATTTCTTTTATTTATGGTTATTATTCATAATTTAAGATATATACATATATAATTAATGTAAAATAATTATTATTTTGTAAATAAAAAATAGTATATATAACCTTACCATCCAATCTCTTGAAAATGATTATGTTACTCATTCTAATGTATGGACTACCACCTCTAAATAAATGTGATTAATTTTTCATTTATTCTTAAAATAAATTGGAATTATGTTTGAATAAGTGAATATATATTATATTTATTATTTTTAAATTATTATATCAATATATATTACTTCCACCTTTATCTCTTTCTATTAATTGTAAAGTGAAAACATGAATCTTGTGTATGTTTGGACTACCACCAAAATGGGGTGATGTAATTAATTTTTCAAAACCTCCTTCTATAAAAATTATTAAACTACATATAAAATGTAAATAGTACATTAATAATATTATTAATATTAATTGTGGGATGAAAATTCGATAATGGTGAATGATTAAAACCACCTTCCCAAAACATCTATAAAAATAAAATAGTTTTAACAGAAGCAATATATTAAATTTCGAACTCTTAATAAATGATTGAAAATATTTTTCAATTTAATAAAATATGATATTATATGTATAAATATGGTTCTTATTTAAATTAATAAATAATTAAAAAAATTTATACATGAATTTAATTGCACCTATGACCCATGAAAAGACATGACGTTTGGGTTCTTTATCTTTGTATTATTTTTTAGTGGCATGTTTCATGTTATGATCATAGGTGTGATTATATGGAATTTATAATTTCTATTTCATATTTCATATCATGAATAAAATTATATTCAGAGTATTTATTGATTGATTTTTTTATATTTCTAGGGCTTTTTATTTATAAATCAACAAAGATGTAATGTTGTTTTATAATATCATTTTTTATGATGGTATATGTTATTTTTATGTTTGGTAATATTAAATCCCACATAAATCTTAAAAACCATTCACATTATTCTAAAATTTATATTTCTATGTTTACTCTGTTTTCTTTTAATTTTTTTATCATTAAAAATTAATGTTATCTTCATTTTTTTAAAATACATCATTAATCTCTTTTTACCTGAATATTTTTCCTCTATAAATATATTCTTGAAATTCATTCTATATTGTTATTTTATATAACACAGTAGTTATTTAATTTAATTTTAAACTATATATTAAATTAATTTTTATGTATTAAAAATGAAATTTTATATTGTTTTTTACAGTCTATATTTATGAAATATTACAAAAATTGTGAAATAATTTTTTTAAACATTTACCAAATAAATGGGTTCTTATATCCTCATAATAGATATTTTTTAAGATGATTCTATTATAGGTTTCCATGGTTATTTTTAATTAAAATAATATTAATAATATATTAGAATGTTTCATCTTTTAAATATAACAAACCTAAATATTATTTTACCCATTCTTCAAATAAATTTTCAAAATATATATTAATGATATATTTCATCAATGTAAACATTCTATTATGTTTATTATTCTCCATTAGGGATATGTTCTAATGTTACCAAAAATTCAATTTTTATAAATGGATTGTGATTCTTCAATGATGAATTAATTATGAATCCTTTTTTATTTCAATGAGGGATGTTATGATGGAATTAATTACTTTTTATAATCATGTGGAACACATATTTATAGTTATAATAATGTGAAAAGTGGTTCTATAATTATATATACCTATAATTCATTATGTAATTACAATTATCTAATTATATTATATAAAGAGGATGCTGAGGGAACCCATTCTAGATACTATTGTCTTTTGGGAGTGAATCGAATCCGTTATGAGACTTTTTATATTATATGATGATAGTCTTATCAATGAGACCAAATAATTATAATTATTTTCCAAGATTATTATTATTCCAAAATTCATAGAAAATTCTCTTATTCATTTTATATTGTCTCATGGATAATGATCCATCTATTGTGATTCCTCAATCCCATGACTCACATATTTCAAATTTCTAATCATTATTCCATGAATAATTATTCATGATCCATTAATAATTGGGTATAAATTTTTTTTATATGATCATGCTATCAAACCATTATTTGTTTGTAGTTATTTTATATGGTTATCAATTGATATCTCATATTTTTTACCTTAATGATAAATTAATCTCATTTATTCATATGTTCCCACCTCACGAGGATTTAAATAATTATGTTATGTAAGATATCTATTAAATGGTATCATTTTGGGAGAATTTTGTGGGAGAAGCGGAAGTCTTATTATAGAATATGAAAATTTTGGTATTATGGAAAAAACTGCATTATTATTAGAATAACATGTGGTTTTATATATAAAGTGGTTTCCTATATTCTATAAAACACAAATCCTTAATGATCTATATTATGTAAGTGACACAAATATGGATATTGAAATTGTAATTATAAATATTCAAAATTGTGCAGAATTAGTTGGTATAAATCCCTGTATGTAAGGAATATTTTTTTGCACTGAATATGGGTGTGTATTCCTCAGGATGTCTCAGATCGGGGTGAAGGGATGAGAATTTTTTCGATCACTAATCCTAATAAGGTGTTAACTAGTAGATCCCCTCTACTTTCTCACATATTTTTTTGGGATATTCTCACATGTATGCTACTATAGTGAATCTTCACCCATTTTGTTAACATTTTCTAATGGAATACCATGTTGTAACTTATATTCTATCCATGAAATGATATTATTGATCTTTTACACATGATTCTTTACACAATGTATTAATTGTTTTATAGGTGTATTTCCAATTGAATGAAAACTGATTACAATATTTATTTTCCTAGTTCATCCTCGGATGGTTGGGTGTGGCTCCAAATTTATAGGATTTGAAAAATATAAATTTTTCCTAGGTTAGCTCATGATGGATTGTTTAATTTTTATTTTATCACTTATCCTTGTTTACTGGTTTTGAAGTCACATAATGGAGGGTTTATGGATTCATGTGAAAGTTGTTCTATGATCAATTATCTCAAATGTTTAATTTTTCACTTCTATAATAAATTATGATAAATCGATTGGCTCAAGTGTGTTGGTATTTAGGAAAATCACATCCTAGGTCCCAATATTTGGGTGATAATAACTTGAGAAAAATCTAGGTTCTGATGTTCTTTGTATAACTGTGATCTATCACAGTGTGAGAATAGTGTCGTTGATATAGGTCACTATAAATTCGTGTGAAAGACTCAGCATGAGATATCTGGGAATGATACCACAAATCAAACATATAATAATGATACTTAGTGAATGAAATGTGATGATGCATTTTAGAAAGATGATTATTGTCATCTAGAACTAGTATGGTGTATATAAATTTATTTGAGATCATTTAAATGTGGAAAGAGAAATTTGGGAATTATGATGGGAACAATAAATCAAGGCTAAGATTAGGTTCAATTGAATTAGAAAATGTGTAGTGTATGAATAATATAATTATTGTGTCTTACAAGGGGTTTGAACATTATAAAAACACCAATATATCACTAAAAAGTAAAATTAACATGTATTTTTATACATAAATTATTTTTAGAATACAGTTATAATAAATTGAATCTAGTAAAACAAAAAATGCTCCTGTAGAAAAGGCATGAACTGGGAAAGTTATTTTTGGGCTTAAAATGGTTTAAAATTATAAAAAAAAGACTTATCAAGACTAGAGAATAAATTTATACTACAGTGGATGTAGTCCATATTTGACCCATATCATAACGATATACCCACTAAACATTATATTGGTCAAAAACATTATTTTTATCTATTGCTATGTTTTCGGAAAATCTTATAACACATTGACATAAAAAATATATAATATTTATAGATTTTAATAGTCTCCTTTCTTCATCTAGACTCATTTAATATTTGTAACAGTTATATAATTGTTATCATTGAAATATGTGTACCTCATTTTTATGAACTAACAACATTATCATAGAATCACTTCTAGCAATAAATCATTTATATAACTCATTAATTGTTAAGGGACTACGCATTATGTTTACACTATTTTTTCTATGATTTTTATTGAATGAACACATCAATTTGTATTAACACATTTGTGGGGAATTTGGGAAATTGAGTGGATAAAAAAGTTAATCATCTCATATCTAATCTTTTTGTATATCATAGTAGCTTTTTAAAATTTCCGTATATTCAGGAAATATTATATATTAAAAATACATGTATCCCTTTTTAGGAAGCAATTTATTGGATCTAATGGATTTATAAAAATACTATATGATGTAATTTTATTATCCTATGTGAATATATATATTGTTATAGTCATAGTTAATTTTTTTAGAAATTATATCCATATATTATTCATTACTAGATTTGAATGACACAAAATAAGATAGGTCGGTTTATAATGGGGGATGTTTGGAATTTTCCTAGGTTGATGGATTGGTCAATTAGTTGTATTCCAATGTATCCCCAATGGATGAATCAAAACCCCCATAGTTGAATGATATATTTTCAATCCAAATGTAAAAAAATACAACCTGTTAAGAATATCATGTAATTTTATTCTATGAAATAATGAAGAGAAAATTGTTTATTTTGATATGGGAAGGAAATGTATCTTAACATTTATAGCAATGTGATATGGACAAATGTTGTGACATTTAAGGTAATGAATCAAAGGCCATTAATTGGAATTTTGAGGTCCTTTATAATGAATTGATAGAATTCATGTTAAGAAAATATATCATATACCATTAATTTAATTAGTATAATGTCATAAAACAAATAACAACAGACAAATTATATTTGAAATGGTCAAGTGTAAGATTTTTCAATGGAAAGGATTTATGTCCCCACTAGAAAATGAATCATGTTACGGAATGGATATTAATTGAAAGGGATCCAATTATATTTATATATATATAACATATACCCCATGGTAATAAAATAAAAACGTTCTATGGACACATTATAGGTCATAAAATAATTATTAATAGTTCATATGGGTATAATGGGAAATAGAAATATTACTTCTAAAAAAGGATAATATAATGATGAAATATATTTGATTAGATCCTAGAAATATTGTATCCTCATTAAAGAAGGGATAACTGGTTTATATGACATTGGAGATCAAATATAGGCATATGAAGAAAATGTGATAACCATAATAATATGTTATATAACAATTATCAAAAGTATGTGTGATCTTAATAGATATAAGAATTTGAAAAATCGAAAAGATAAAAATACCAAAAGATAAATGTTGTATCCATGGAAATTTTCTTCAGGGGGTGGATCTATATTAGATAATTCCACTAGGTTCATTCATAATATGAGCACATTAGTCAGGTCCTTATCTTAGATACCCAATGTTAGAGAGCATCAACCCTACAGAAGCACTTGGGGACTGGAGGTATCAAAACTGAAAATAGTGGGTGGGGGAAAAACTTTTATTCACCCTTACTACCTTGAAATGTTTAATATTGAGAACCTTAAAATTATATTATTTTATTTCTTAGGATTAGTTGTACATCAATTAATTCTAGACATCAAATAATCAAACATCTATAGTAAAATTATTTTTATCATGATCCTATTGATTTTAATTCAAAAATAACTTATGAGTGTTTATAGAGTTTAACTGTGAAATACTAATAATTTCATCAACCTGAAGTATCCATAATGTAAAATATATAGCACATGGGTCCAATTTATTTGAAAAATATATTCTACCTATCAATATTTCATGATTTTTTCATGATCATAAACATTAAAATTTTTATATAATGATTTCATTTGTGTGTATGGATGTTGTAATTATACTTTTCATGTATAGAAATATCATAAATAAAATGATCATTTATAAACATGGGAATCATTAATATAAATAAAATTTATATATTTACATATATTTTCTATATAATTAATGTGTCACGAACCGTCCTCGGGACCCATGTCGTGACTACCCCAAACCTGCCTTCCATAGGCTCGGGGTTGGTGACTAGAACCAAAGGGGTAAAACCCGATAACTGGGAAGGAATTGCCTTTATAAAAGAAAACAAAACATCATAGATTACAAGAGGAAGTAATACACTAAGTAAAAAAGGAAGATCTGAAAAGTAAGTGGGCCAGAATACAAACCCAACTGAAAGTACAGCTACAACTGAACGAAAGTACAACTGAAAAAGAGAAACAGCTGGAAGAAATGGGAGCAGCTCATGGGTCGTCCTCCTCAGATCCTACCTGATGGATAGGTAGAGATAGCACAACTCCTAGAACGTCCACCACGGATCCTACCTGAAGGGTAGGTACAGATAGCATCCACAAATCTCTCGCCCGTTAACCTCCTTAGAGTATTGTCTCTTCATGAAGTCCACCTTCGGATACTGACTCGACGTGAGATCCACCTCCGGGTACCATCTAGCCCTCGAACACTCGACCACTGTCAGCGCTGCCCGTCTTCTGCAACCAACACAACAAGGTACGGGCATAGCTCGTGCAGGGGTGAGTATAACAATACTCAGTAGGGACCCCGAGAACCTCAAGGTCTCTCTAAATCCAACAAGGATTACCACAAAGAAGAAACACAAAAGATAACCGTTACTTAGGTATAATCCGACACTTATACCTAAGTTATCAAGTAACCCATCTCAATCATGAGAAAACACAAAGGTTATCAAATCAATGGATAACCACTACCTAGGTAAATGCCCATACATATACCTAAGTTATCTAGTGACCCATCTCAATCATGAGGTAAACACAAAGGTCATAGACTCAGCTCAAACCAGGATTTTATTCACGATAACGAAACCACGACTACTGGAGAACTCATACACTATCGAGTACAGTGGGCCTTCCGCTACAACCTAGTGCGTCCCACTAACCTTGGACAGCTGATGTACTCCACTTGTCGAGTACCGTGGGCCTGCCGCTGCAACCAAGCGCATCCCACTATGGGTCTGCCGCTACAACCAAGCGCACCCCCTCATAGCCTACAGAGTTACTCCTTCTGTCCAGTACCACAGGTCTGCCGCTACAACCAAGTGCACCTCCTCCATGGGTTTGCCGCTACAACCAAGCGCACCCCACTAGGCTATCCTAATCACTCCGAGTCGATTGATCAGCAGTCGTCAAGTCTCAGCTAGCTACTAGGTCTCTACACACTGCTAGCTCGTCTCCGGGAGGGTCCGCTCCACGAGCTAATGGTCGATACTCCAAGTATCACTAGTCCCACAATAAAGTATCTCAAAGGACTGCCTCATCATAGGGGTCTCAACGCAACAGACGTCACGTCAATCGGACACCCGGTTTGTGAGTTATTAGTCTTTTCGTCCCAGGGGACCGATTGGTTTCTTGTGTGAACCAACCCGGCCGTATCTCAACTATACCCCAAACTGTCATAGGTTATGCTCATAGGGACTGTTTCTCAACGTGATCACCAATGCCGATGACGGTTCGTCAAATGGACATTCGGTCTGAATGTTATCAGATTTTCCGTTCTTGGGGCCCGGTTGGATTTCGGGTACAATCCAACCCGTCCACTATCCAACTGCAACCAAAACTTGGGTGAAGTATGCAAAAAGTTTTGTCTCAACAAGAGGAATCCAACAAATTCAACGACACGTCAATCGAACGTCCAGTGCTCAAGTTATAAGTGTTTCCGCTCCAAGGGCACGGTTAGTTTCGTGTCCGAACCAACCCGGCTGTACTCAAAGTTCTCCGAAACCTTGAGTGTAATAAATCGAAACAACCGTCTCGATCCAAGGATCGCATCGAAGCTGATGGTGCATCGATTGGAGGTCCGTAGCCCAAGTTAGGGGAAAAAGACCAAAAGAGATCCGAAAGTGGGGGTTTCGGGCATGAACTGACCTTGCCCAAGACCCCCCGGGTCGGCCCGAACCATGTTGACCCGACTTGGGTCCGGCCCCACCCGGACAGGGCGGCCTGACCCGGCCTGGGCAGCCTGGCCCGCTGCGCTGGCGCGCTGGCAGTCCGCTGGCCAGCTCGGTGTAACCAAGCTGGGCGGTCGGGGGGGGGGGGGGGGGGGGGGCTACCCCCCCTTCAATTAAATGCGGCCACCCCACATGGGGGCCGCTCCAACATCCAGTCGGGGGTTTCAAATTCCCGGTCTTCCCCCTGACTGGCCAGCCCGCTCTGGCCCACCGGCTGCTACACCACGAGACCGGCGCGGGCCAGTCCCCCTGCTCCGACGCTGGTGGCCGGAAACCGTTCGCCGCTCCCTGCTCCACCACGGCCTAAGGCGGCGGCCTTGGTCCGTCTGGCGCGGCCCGATGGCGTCGCGCCCCTCCGCCGTGGTCCCACTCCGGCCGTGGTGTTTTCGTGATTCTATGGCGCGGCGCGACGACGCCGCACATCCTTGCCACATGATCCCACGTGGGGTCGTTGCACCATGTCACTTTCCTTCGAACTGCAACAACACAAAGATAAGGGAGGATGGTTGGACATTTTTGTGTGGTCTGGCCCCCTCCCGTTAATCTATAACAAGAGGTCCAATTTGAAATGAGGAACGGTGAAGGAAAAATTCATGACTCACAACAACAATAAATCCCCCACAAATTCCACCGCAAATAAATATTCCCAACCCGCAAAAGAAATCATCGACGGATCAACATGAGAATGAGTTGATCTGAGTTCTTTGTTTTAGAAGGGAAGAACCACGAGAATATAAACATACACTAATTTAACCTATACCACGAAAATGACACCGCTCGTCATCGGGTCACAGAAGTCGAACGTCGCGGAAGACGGCGTCGCAGATCGAGGATCTGTAAGCGTCGTCTTCATTCGCCCGATGAAGGATGTGGCACGTCGTCATTCATCGATGAAGGAATATCTCACCGGCTACAGAGAGGGATGAAGAACGACATGTCATTCACTCCATGCAGTAATGACGTTCTTCATCGGGTTCTTGACGTTCTTCGCGTTCTTCAACAAAGAAGATGAGTTCTATCTCCTCCCATTCCCCACACAACCATCCAACCCCTAATAAAATAAGTCTCTTCTTATTTTATTACCCATCCCATGCATTTTAAAAACATTTCAAAATGTCTAATTAAGGTAACTTAATTAGTCTTGAGCTTGTCAAAATTAAATGAAGTAGAGTTGGCATCATTAATGAGAGGGTGTGTCATAAGGGGGTTTGGAGTGTGTTATGGAAGATGAGAGGTCACCCACTTAATGGGGGAGTTAGAGGAGGTTTAAGGAATGTGAAGGGGTGGGGTTCATGTGGGCCCCACCTCACCTTTAATCCTCTCATGGGTAGTTAACTACAAGTGGGTCCCACCCCTAACTCCCTTATATAGTTTATAACCACATAAGAGAGGGATAAAGTGTTGTAACACAACAATTAAATCCACTTAACAAGAAAATAAAATATAATTATAAAACAATTATATTTTTATCCCTAATTTTTATTAAACAACTCCTCTCGAGAAAACACCACTCCAGAAAGGGTCTTCTTATGCAATTATCGGTGATGCAGTTTCATCGGTGCCCTCGGATTTCAATTCCAAGCACTGGTTCTAAAGTTATAAAAACTCGCTCGTTTGTTCACTGAACGTACCCGAGCTAAACTTTGGAAAATGATTCCAGGAACACCAGGCCTCGGAATCAGGCACCGTCAGAAACTTCTTTCATGTAAAATTCCAAATAAATTAAGAATGAAATTTCCATGAAATTTACAGGTCTTTACATTACTCCCTCCTCAGAGCTTTACATCCCCGTAAAGCTATAACATAAACAAGGGAAACAAAAGTGGTACTGAGCACGCATCTGATCCTCCTGCTCCCCTGTGCCCATCAGGAGGTTCTCGTGCTTCCCAAAAAAGAGCACAAATGGAATCAATCAACCTCGTAGGACCGCTCATGTCGATCCTCAACCTATACTGATACCCCGCAAATGTCACCCCATCGCCAATGTCCAGCTCCCCATGGTCGATGATATGTGTCGGGTCAAGCAAGTATCTCCCCAATTGAGATACATGGATGTCTTCGGGCACCTGGTGCAACTGAGGTGGATGGGTCAAATGGTAAGCCACCTCGCCTACCCTGCTGCGGACCTGAAAAAGGTCCATTGAACCTCAGAGATTACTTACCGCCTTGGCCTCATCTTTGTAAACCTCGTCAAGGTGAGACCCGTATAAGGTCGTGATCATCATCCTCAAACTCTATAGGTCTCCCTTTCCTGATTAGAACTGAAACTCAAAAACTCTTGCTTCCACGAGGGTAAGGTTGACCAACTCAAGAGTGATCGGCCACACCCTCCTATGTAGTATTTTATCTTGTGCTTCCTGGGGTTTCCTTTTAGCCGACCATGGAAAACCCATCCCAAAATTGTAGGTAAACCACAACCTCTTTGCATAATATAGTCAATCTAAACATGAACTGTGAATCCAATCCATACCGAGACCAATGTCGTAAGGCCTCGACGCTTCCCCCAAGATATTCCAACTGAAACTCTCACCTCGTGGGTAAGACCACACTGTCGGCATATCTTTGATTATCGAGTCTCCTCCCAAGGTATCTGCAGATGTGAGGGTCATGTCAACAGCTTAACCGAAAACACTAGGTCTGGGAAAAGATTCGTGGAAGGAAGGAATGATTCATATCAACGTCTGTTACTAAGAAATCTTTTAGTGGACACAGATTGTCCCTCAAATCATTCTTAGAGCCATTGGGTCACACTCCTTGACCGCATGCTGCTACTCTCTTCCCCCGCCCTCCATCTCCCTGAGCCTGGAGGGAACAACAAAGGCGGATGGTTGTAACATGTTGATATGTACACCACCTCATGTTGCTCTCCTAGCTCTGCCTCCACATCTACTACTCTGCATATTTATCTGTCCTTAACATTTCCTCTTTTTGAAACATTTGCACGCCCAAGTCTCTGAGACTGGCACCAGTTTGCTGCGTTCATACTTCTAACATTCTCTAGCTATTTTCGTTCAGCCAAAGAACATTCAACCACAAGGTTCTACCTAGCACCATAATGTGAGTAGGAATGCATAGAGGAAAAAGTGATGGATCAGTTATCTTTAAACACACCACGCTCAGAGGTTCGAGATCTATAGCACTGATCGAATCATATTCATCTAGTACCCAGAATATTCGGTATTCCTCGATGAATACTCAGCTACAGACTTCTCATCCTGCCGAAGTTGTATAAGCTCTAGAAAACTTTCAGCCACATCCTCAAGCCAGTACTCACCCGCCTGTGAGTCGGGCTCACCTCGGAACTTGAGGGTATCTGATGTTGGAACATGTGTAAGGCAGTAAGCCTATATGTGTCACCTATCGGTACCACCGGTTGTAACTACAGACCAACAGGTAGTGATGTAGAGCTGACACACTACCCAAAGGCACTATCTCAGGCATCGTTCCACATACCGAAGCCTCATTATTATGCGGACCATCCTCATGGTCACTCACTGGAAAAAACTAGTAGCCAAGTCCACCATCTACTCAGCTAATGTATCAGCTAGGTGGAAAACTCTTGCAATCTCCTCCAGCCAGTGCTTTGCTGTCTAGGAATCTGCTTCACCTCGTAACCTCGGAGGCCTCTACTGTTGGAACTTTTGCAATGTGCTCTGTCAGCGTGCACCGTATGCTAGTATGGAAAGTGGCTTCTGCTTCCCAACATGTGGCGGTGCTACTAGTACACCACCCGAGGGTGCCAACATAGTAAAAATGGCCCCGCATCGGAGCCTCGCCACTCGGTGGGCCGTCATCGAGTACTTTCTCGGAACTCCAACTGATTGTCTGCGTGGATACATCCAGAACAGATGCAACACGGTCAACGATTTATACATGGTGAGCTGACCTAGTTTGAGCTGACTTTAAAACTCTTGGAAACACACATGAAATCAGTGTTTTTCATGCAAAAAGTCGGAAATCAGTAGTCAGGGACCTGGTGTACGGATACGCCGGCCGCCGCACCAACACTGGACTCCCTGAACTGAAGACCACACTCGGTACCCTTAACACTATTGCTTCACATAGAAAAATATCATAGTCCTTAGTTCTGCAGTAGAACCGAATTCCTCTGATACCAATTTGTCACGATCCATCCTCGGGACCCGTGTCATGACTACCCTAAGCCCGCCTTCCATAGGCTAGGGGCTGGAGGCTTGCACCAGAGGCATAAAACCCGATAACTGGGAAGGTATTGCCTTTATAAAATAAAACAAAACATCACAGAGTACAAGAGAAAGTAATACAATAAGTAAAAAATGAAGTGATGAAAAGTAAGTGAGCCATAATACAAACCCAACTGATAGTATAACTACAACTGAATGAAAGTACAACAGAAAAAGACAAACGGTTGGAAGAAATGGGAGCAGCTCCTGGGTCATCCTCCTCAGATCCTACCTGAGGGTAGGTACAGATAGCGCAACTCTTGGACCGTCCACCACGGATCCTACCTGTAGGGTAGGTATAGATAGCCTCCACAATTCTCTTGCCCGTCAACCTCATTCGAGTATCGTCTCTTCTTGAAGTCCACCTTCGGATACTGACTCGATGTGAGATCCACCTCTGGGTACCATCTATCCCTCGAACACTCAGCCACTGCCAGTGCTGCCCGTCTCCTGCAACCAACACAAGGAGGTGCGGGCATAGCCCGTGCAGGGGTGAGTATAACGATACTCAGTAGGGACCCCGAGACCCTCATGTTCTCTCTAATTCCAACAAGGATAACCACAAAGCAGAAACCCAACAGATAACCCTTACTTAGGTATAAGCCCATACTTATACCTAAGTTATCAAGTAACCCATCTCAATCATGAGAAAACACAAAGTTTATGAAATCAATGGATAACCTTTACCTAGGTGTATGCCCATTCATATACCTAAGTTATCAAGTGACCCATCTCAATCATGAGGTAAACACAAAGGTCATAGACTCATCTCAAACTAGGATTTTATTCACGATAATGAAACCACGACTGCTGGAGAACTCCTACTCTGTCGAGTACAGTGGGCTTGCTGCTACTACCAAGCGCGTCCCACTAACCTTGGACTGTTGAAGTACTCCACCGGTCGAGTACTGTGGGTCTGCCGCTGCAACCAAGCGCATCCCGCCATGGTTCTGCTGCTACAACCAAGCGCACCCCCTCATAGCCTACAGTGGTACTCCTTCTGTCGAGTACCGCAGGTCTGCCGCTACAACCAAACGCACCTCTGTCGTGGGTCTGCCGCAACAACCAAGCACACCCCACCGGGCTATCCGAATCACTATGAGTCGATCGATCAGCAGTCGTAAAGTCTCAGCCAGCTACTAGGTCTCTACACTCTCTTAGCTTGTATCCGGGAGGGTAACCTCCATGATCTACTGGTCTATATTCCATGTATCACAAGTACCAAAAATATTTATCGCAAAGGACCACCTTGTTAAAGGGGTCTCAATGCAATAGAAGACGCGTCAATCGGATGCCTGGTCTGTGAGTTATTAGCTTTTTCGTCCCAGGGGCCCAGTTGGTTTCATGTGCGAACCAACCCGGCCGTATCTCAACTGTACCCCGAACTCTCAAAGGGTATGCTCATAGGGACCGTTTCTCAACGTGATCACCAACTCCGCTGACGGTTCATCAAACAGATGTCCGGTATGAAAGTTATCAGCTTTTCTGTTCTAGGGGCCCGGTTGGATTTTCGGTACAATATAACCCAGCCACTATCCAACTGCAACCAAAACTCAGGCGAAGTATTCCAAAAGTTCCTTCTCAACAAGAGGAATCCAACAATGTCGACGACAGGTCAATCGGACAACTGGAACTCAAGTTATAATCGTTTCTGCTCTGAGGGCCCGGTTGGTTTCGTATCCGAACCAACCCGGCCATACTCAAAATTCTACAAAACCTTGAGTTTAACATATCAAAACGACCATCTCGATCCGAGGATCGGATCGCAGCTGACGGTGCATCGATCAGAGGTGCGTAGCCCATGTTATGGGCAAAAGACCGAAAGATATCCAAAAATGGGGGTTTCGGGCCCGGACCGACCCCGCCCGAGACCCCCCGGGTCTGCCCGAACCAGGTCGACCTGACCCGGGTCCGGGTCCAGCCTGCTTGGGCGTGGCCCAGCCGGGTTGGCGCGGCCCGGCCCGGCTGGCACTGCCCTTCGTGCGGGCGGTCCGCCGGCCAGCTCAGTGTAACCGAGCTGGGCGGTCAAGGGCGTGGGGGGGGGGGGGGGGGGGCTGCCCCCCATTCAATTAAACGCGGCCGCCCCATGTGGGGGCCGCTCCACCATCCAGCTGGGTATTTCAAACCCCCGGTCTTCCCCCCTGACTGGCCGGCCCGCTCCGGCCGGCCGACTGCTGCACCAGGGGACCGGCGCTGGCCGGTCCCCCTACTCCGACGCCGGCAGCTTGAAACAGGTCGCCGCTCCCTGCTCTGCCGCGACCTCAGGACGTGTCCTTGGTCTGTCCGGCGCAGCGCGGCGACGCCGCGCCCCTCCGCCGCGGCCCCTCTCTGGCAGCGGTGTTTTCGTGATTCTCTGGCACGGCGCGACGGCGCCGCACATCCTTGCCGCATGATCCCACGCGGTGCTATTGCACCACGTCACTTTCCATCGAACCGTAACTACACAAAGATAAGGGAGGAGGGTCGGCCATGTTTGTGCGGTCCGACCCCCTCCCATTAAATGATAGTAAGTAGTCCAATTTGATACGAGGAACGACGACAGGATAATTCATGAATAACAAAAACAATAAATCCCCTACAATTTCCCCCGCAAATAAATATTCCCTACCCGCAAAAGAAATCATTCGCGGATAAACATGATAATGAGTTCTTCTGAGTTCTTTGTTTTAGAAGGGAAGAACCGCAGAAATATATACTTACAAAAATTTAACCCCTACCTCGAAAATGATGTCGCTCATCGTCGGGTCACGGATGTCGAACGTCACGGAAGACGGCGTCGCGGATCGAGGATCTGTAAGCGTCATCGACAGTCACCCGATGGAGGATGCAGCACGTCGTCGTTCTTTGACAAATACGTCTCTCACCAGCTACGGAGAGGGATGAAGAACAGAAAGTCATTCACTCCTTGCGGTGACGTCATTCTTCATCGGGTTCATGACATTCTTCTCATTCTTCAACGAAGAAGACGAGTTCTATATCCTCCCATTTCCCACACAACCATCCAAACCCTAATAAAATAAGACTCTTCTTATTTTATTACCCATCCCATGCATTTTCAAAACATTTCAAAATGTTGAATTAACTTAACATAATTAATCTTGAGCTTTTCAAAATTAAATGAAGTAGAGTTGCCATCATTAAAGAGAGGGTGTGTCATAAGGGGGGTTGGAGTGAGTTATGGAAGATGAGAGGTCACCCACTTAATGGTGGAGTTAGAAGAGGTTTGAGTAATGTGAAGGGGTGGGTTTATGTAGCCCCCACCTTAACTTTAATCCTCTCATGGGTAGTTAACTAAAAGTGGGTCCCACCCCTAACTCCCTTACATAGGTTATACCCACAAAAGAGAGGGATAAAGTGTTGTAACAGAACACTTAAATCCACTTAACAAGAAAAGAAAATATAATTGTAAAACAATTATATTTTTATCCCTCAATTTTTTTAAAAAACTCCTCCCGAGAAAATGCAACTCCAGAAAGGGTCTTCTTATGAAATTACCGACGCTGCAGTTTCATCGGCGCCAACAGATTTTAATTCTGAGCACCGGTTCAAAAGTTACAAAAACCAGCTCGTTCGTTCACTGAACGTACCCGAGCTAAACTTCGCAAAATGATTCTGGGCACACCGGGCATCGGAATCAGGTGCCGTTAGAAACTGCGTTCATGTAAAATTCCATAGAAATTAAGAAAAAATTATCCTTGAAATTTCCAAGTTTTACATAATGTCTTAATGGATATATTTAAATAGTGGAAGGAAACAAATTTGAATCCATTTAAGTAATCTAGATGGACTTGGTTGTATTTTAATAGTCGCATTAATATCACGATGGCAAGTGCATATATGTGACCCATTTATAGGTTATTTAATAATGAATCAGATGTAGTAGATGCCCACCTATCATTTGGTGTAGTGGAACATACTACCTGGTATATTTAGAAAGAACCATGAGTTATCTTGAAATCCTACTATCTAAATGGAATCATTCGGATAGCATTTGGGGAAACTGAGTGAGTCAATTATCTTCTTTTTAGTGGTCCTTGAAACACTAAAATAACCATTTATGATGCTTAAAGATTCTGAAAATTTTCAAATGATTTCTATCTCTATCAAAGGCTATAAATAAATTTTTTGGAAGGCTTGGATCTCCTATAACAATGGTGATAGATTGAATGATTAGATCAAGTGATTTCCAAAAAAATGATCTCTAGTAATTCATTCCAATATCAATATCCACTCCAAATAAAATATAAATTTTCATTTTCATTGGAACTCACCATCTAATATTATCATTACAACTCTTTCTCATATTATTTTATTTCTTTGAGATATAACAGACCTAAATTTTAACATATTTTATCCATGTAATCCTATATATCTTCATCATTCTATCTACAATGTGTTTATTGATAAAACTGATTAACATAAAGGGAGATTTGATCCTAATTCAAATTTAGAAATCAAATATATCATTCTTTATACTTTTTTTAAAAACAAAAGGTGTACATGGTTTCTTTATTTCTATTTAAATCAATGTAGAAATAAATAAGAATTTCAACTTGAGGGGGGAGAGGTATAAAGTAACACTAAGATATTATTGAACTTACAATAAAACAATTTTTTTCCTTCCATTTCAATATACACATTGGGTCATTCTAATTATATGTACTCACATAATTGCATAATTTTTGTATTCATTAAATAAATTTTTTATAATCTCTAAATTTAAATTAATTTTATCTTATACATATCTTATGAATCCAATTCTGATTTAATTTATCATGAATATATTTCTATTAATAACTGGGAAATCACTCTAATATTGTATTCATTTTATAAATGAGCACAATCATTAACTGAATTCCTTCATTACATTATCTTCACTTTATTCTGTATTTTTTAATGGTTACACTTATTAATTTCGTATTTCCACAAAACAATTATTATTTTAATTTTATTGGGAATTCACACCCTCTTTACCTAAATCTCTAATTAACACTTAGTATCAAATTTTGTCATTTTTTCCCCTAAAAATTAATTTTTTAAAATTAATTTAACCTTTCAAAATAAAGGTTTATTTAATAAATAAATCATTTTAATTGATAAAATTTAGTAACACTCTTGAAGGATATTGTTGTGGATGAGCACTTTTAAGGGTTCATATTAATCATATTGGAAAACTTTCATGTGTACCTTTCCATGTCATATATGTTTTCTACATTGGAAAGTGATTATGAATTAAAAGATTATTATAAATTTTTCATAAGATAAACGTATAACTTGTGATATTATAATATCTGACTATAATAGAAAATCCATGAACACTATCAAATGCATTCTTGGTCAAATGAATTAAATGGTGTTTATTCTCAAAAAACTACCCATGATTTCTATATGCAATTATAATTTATTCTATAAGAATCAGTAATGAAAATAAAACTAGATATGATATGTTTATGACAGTACTTGAATGGTTTTTTCTTCAAAATGATTTCTTTAATGATATGTTTACTCATTTTACGTACATTTTCTTTATAATAATATCTATATGTGATTATATTTTATAAATAAGATTAAATATTTTGTAGGAATGAAATTTCAACTGTGTATAAATATTTATGGACAAACATACATTGAATGATATAAAAAATATGTTGCTTAAGGAACTAATTTCGTCCCTTTTGAAAAAGGAAATCGTTGTGAATAATTAATATAAAATATAAACTCAAGAGTCTATGGAATTAAAAGAAGTAAAAAAATGATTTTTTAAATCCCCTAATAATGATGACAAATATTATAGTTAATTTCACATTAAACCATTGACTATGAGATTGAACACATTAAATCAAAATATAAAAACATATTTTAGTTCCAAAAACAAAAACAAAATCGATTTTTTATAACAGAAATTTTATAGATGTAACAATATGGGTTGCATAAAACTAAATTTCAAAATATACAATAATATATTTAAAAATAATGTAATGGAAACATAATCTCCCATCACTGAGTGTTAGTAAGGACTATATTCACACAACCACCTCAATGGACTCAATTTCTAGCTATATCATAGAACATATCAGCATAGTTGATGATGTTATTTCTAATTTTACATAATATTAATATCATTCATCCTCATAATGTTTCTATTATAATTAGTAAATGAAATTAATAATTTATAGGGAGAAATAATATCTATAAATAAATTACAAACAATCGAATAAACAAATTATTGAAAATAATCTCCTTTAAAAGGAAATGTTTTTTTTTGATTTTGAAATTAATAAAATTCCATGATAAATTTACCAAAGATTATTATTATCATAATATGGTTTTTGCTTCTCACTATTATACAAGATGTTATTATATTAATTATTTTCTCAAATTCAAATAAAATTTAACAACCTTGTTATTTTAATATATTGAACCCAAAAATATCATGAAAATACCTTTTAAAATATATGAATGTTATATAATAGGTTATTTTAGAAAAATATTAATTCTAGGGTAGATTGAGATTTATTTAACCTTCAATACATATATCTAAAAAATTCACTATGTAAATATGTTAGTGTTATTGAATCCTTTTTAATCAAAATTGGAAAACCCATGGCCACATAAATATGAAAAGGTTCTCTTAATTGATATTATAGAGGATTACACTGACAAGAATCTTTCTCATTACATATGATGTCTTATCATCAATTGGATCATTAAACTATAATGCATGTTTTGGATGATCCATCAAGATAAACATATGATATGATATATTATAGAATTATTCTATTAAAGGTGATATCTTTTTGCATTAATATTTTATTAATATATTATTCTTTCCTCTTATAAGTATTTAACAATACATTATCTCATGAAATAGTTTACATATAAATAATTATTCTCTTAAAAATAATTAAATATCTATATTTTTATTCTCTTGAAATAGTGATTAATATTTTTCCTATCACACTGTATTGTGGGGATGTTTAATTTTATAAAATAATTGAAAATATTGATTAGGACACCAAAATGATGATGTTTAAATGAATCAAATCTATATATGTGTAACAAGATACTGTTTATTTAAAATATAGCCAATATTTTTTACTAATCGGTGAATTTATTGGTCAATAAATGTTGGGAAAACATTGTAAAATACATTTTATATCAGTCAAACCACATATTGATTATAATTTCATGATATATATTTTTCTTTATCACTATTTTTAATGTATATTCTTTCAATACTGTATAAAATGGAAGAGGTTTGATTTTTAAATATTTACCTTTTTAATTTTCATTTTATCTTAATATATTTTTTGATTTATTTGTTTAAATATTCTTCTATTATACATTTTTAAAAAAAATCATTTTCAAAATCTATTTTTTAAATATTTTAAGATTCAAACTTCATTATTTACAAATCTACTCCTTATAAATGGTTATAATTTACATTTTTTGGAGAACATGTTTTAATGATTACTATAATCATATAAGAGTTATATAATTGCATCAAACTATTTTTCCATTAAAATATATTTTCATTTTAATATTTTATTTTATTTTCCATTTAATATATTTATTTTAATAATTAGAATAGGGCTTTATATATTTTTAATAAATATATTACAACATCATTGGAAAATTACTAAAATATTGGAGGTTAAGTTATTCATGATTCAGAGGGAGGATTAAATCATTTATCTCTATAATATGTATATTATAGAATATCATGATTTAAATTCCATGAATTATTTAAAATAAATTTGACATATATTTTTTATGTTAAGTGAATATGATCCTAAAAGGGAGATATTATTTTACCTTTCTATATATCAAGGGTTTCAGGATAAAGACAATCAATTTTTTTTAAGATTTTATTTGACTGGATGGGTGTTTCTAATATAATGCTCCATTTATTGATCTTAACAAAAAAAATTAAGAAACCCATTTTAACATGAAAATCATGTTGATAATTAAGTTATAACTATTGGATGATATTTGAGGTATGATTATTGTGTTAATGGACCAGTTGATATAATAGACAGAATCTATTGGATTCATTCATTAATCATGATATCCTTTAGAGTGATTTGATATCATGAGTAAGAAATATATTGTTGTTATGATCCATATGTTAGATGGTGGAGGAGCATCATCTATAAAGTGGAAACCAAGAGAACTAGAAGTGCTCTAAAACACCCAACATCAAGCTACTACAATTTTCCTTCAAGCTTGTGGGGAAAACATAGTATGTCAAATTTATTCATTTTGATAATCCCCACAGGCCTAAATTTACAATTTTTGAAGAATAATGATATAGATAGTTTCCATAAAAATTCTATATCAGTTGATTCAATAAAATAAATACTTTCATAGGATTCGATCACATCTAATTGTAAAAGTGTATTGAATAGACAAATCAAGTGAGGCATTAAAATGAATATAATAAAATGCACTCCAATATCAAGATCCTTTGTATAACTAATTTAAATTCCCATTACCCTGGTATCTCACTAAAAATATTTGTCTCTAAATTACTCTCATCTTAATATACCATTTTAGAAATATGATTTCAGCATAAATACATATTTTTAATATGAGAATTTTTCTCTAATCAACCTAACTTCTAAAATTGAATTGTTTCTACATGGAATTAAATTTAATGGAGAAGTCTTATTACTAAAATTATAGTAATGGATGAATGGTTTTTGGATCTATATTTCCAAAATGAATGGGGTACTTTGTATCTTTATCTCTTTTATAGGATAGGGGATATATGATAATTCCCACAACCTAAGGTGTAGAGATGTCAAAGACACACTACTCTATTTCTAAACACTTTTATCAAATCATGTTATTATCTTTATTAATTTATGTATTTCATAATATCAGATAGATTCAAATAATTTCATGTTCTTTCATACTCCTTAAAACTGATGTAAATTCTCACTTAATTAAAATTAATATTATCTTCTATAAATCATATCGCAGTTATTATGATAATAATTTTCAGGATCATATCACATTTACTAATTTTTTTCTCAAACAAATCATATATATATATATAATTAATGAGTTTATTCATACAAAAAAATTCAATGATAATTATATCATTTTGTTATTATATATTTTTTATATGTTTACTTGTTTTAATTAGTGTTATTTATCACACATTTATTATTTTTTTCTTAAAATAAATTTACCCCAAATTAAGTTATATTATCACAAGGAAAATCACCATGTGTTCTTACCCCAATTAGTAACATTCAAAATTCGTGACCAATTGAGAAATATACTGGGATCTCACCTCCATATTGAAGTCATAGGTGTACTGCCTAAAAAAGGGGGTTTCATCATAGTACCATAAAGGGAAAAACATACCAATATAGATTGAATATGGTTATACATATAAAATGGGTATGTGGACATTGTATTATATTATGAATATGGTTGTGAAACCTTAGAAGGGTTATGTGAGTGTGATTCCCAAAAGTGTTCATCCTTTTTTGGTGAGAAACATATTTCCAATCATTATCAATAGACTTGAATATAATTTTCTTCAAAAAAATCCAATTAATTTCTTTAATATCATATTAATTAGTCTTATTTTTTTATTCCACATTAATATAATAAAATTATTTTCATTTTAATTTAAAAAAACCTTCCACATTATCATTAGTGAAGTTGACCACACCTAATAATCTCAACCTTAAGGATTATGTAAAAATATTATTAAATAGATATTTTTTAAATGGGAGATAACATTCTATAATTAGGTAATATGACTTATTTTTTTACATAAACCCAAATCATATGAATAATGTTGCATATAAATCTCCATGAGGTGTTGTAAAGTGGATTTTACATAATATATATATTATATTATTCTTAAAGAGTAATATTTATTATATATAAATAATATCATACTCATACTAATATCCATATGTTATCATAATCAACTAATATCCACAATAACCAATCATCAAGAATGTTTAATGTTCACACATGAAATGGATGATTATAATTTCATTACATGATACAAGGACCCCACATGAATGAATGATAAATATGACAGGCCTTTTGTGTAACATAATATATATATATAATTCGTAGATAACATTATGATCACAAAACAAATTGTGTATAAAAATGAATATCTATCAAATCTACTATAAAATCCAAAAATAATATACGTTTATTTAATGTTCTTTGTCATATTAATAATGTTACTCTTTGTTTAGAATTTTTTCTCCTCTTCGTGTGGGAATTTCAATGAATCATCTTTCTAAAATTATTTAATGTGATAAACTATATAATTAAAAATTGTTTGAATTTTTTTGGTATTTATGATTCTCATTCAATATGTTATTAAATTATTCATTATGCTTATATTTTTTCATCATATAATATAATGTTACAATAATAATTTTATTTTAATTAAATTATTTATTATTAGATTCAAAATATCATTATAATATAAATTTCCAAAAAATTTCATTATTCCCTTTTATATAACTACAAAAAATATTTAATATTACTTGTTATATTAATATCATTCTTTAATAAAAAACCCAAACAACATATAAGATGTAAAGTGATTATAAAATTGAATTAAAACTATAGAATCATTAATTATATACATTTTTATATTTTTATATTTTTATTATACTCTATCTATTATCTATAATATTAATATTTCTATATATATGTTAAGACAGAAACACATTTATATAATGAATATAAAACACACTTTATATAATGGTAAATTTGAAAAATAATTTAAATTATCCATTCTTTATATGAATGGTTTTCATATGTAGAAAAATTTTGTTGAAAGGAAAATAATTTTTTTACATACCATTATCTAGTGATGAATAAATTTCATTCATATTTTACCAAATTAAAAGGGAGAAAATTTAAATTGAATATAAATCAATTTATAAATTTTTTCAATTAAAATTACAAAATAAACCATGTTATAAGAAATGTATACAAGAATAATATGTAACTTAATAAAACAATTTTTTAAAAATAAATTATCATATTATAATTGAGGATATTGAGACAATAAATATACATATACTTGTAATTAATAAATACATCATTATTAAAATACTAATTTATATTATTTTCTATAAAGAATAAACACTTGACACATTTTATATACAAATAGAAATCTTTATTTGGACATTGATATCTTTTAATGGTTGAACATATTAAAAAATTTATTAAAGTATAATTTTCATTACATACCCTTCAAAAGGGAAGAAATTATTTCTATTATATTAATATATGATGTGTATTTTCCAAAAAATTTCTAATTCCATTACGACATTATAGGAACATGTATCACTGTGGTGTAGGCTGACCATAAATGAAATATTTTCCTACCTTCCATAAATCTTTTCTTTGTTCCATTATCCCATGATGAATATTAAAAATTCTATTAATTTTTGTCATGTTATATTTTAACAATTTCCCTTGTATATTTTCATAGTAACACTAGTTCTTATTCCTACTATAAAGACCCATAGATTACATACATTTTTATTACTTCAGAATTGAAGCACACTTATTACAACATATAACAAAACCAAGAAAGGACCATATAGGTATAGTGTCTTTAGAAACTGGGAAACATAAACAATTGGATCATAAAGCATCTTCCTGGCCTCCCATTTATTTCATCATATCTAGAGTCCCTTTTTGGCATATTCTACTTAATAACCTTATTCCTGACCTGGGGAAATAAAACATACAAAAGGGTGAGCTCAAATACTCAATAAGGGTAAACAAAAGAAATATCAATCACATCATATACATAAGAACATAACTTTTGGAAATATTAACCTGCAAAAGAGATCATAATATCATAACATGGGATAAATCATAGAAGTGAAATGTAATCCCAATAATCATAACAGAAAACATGAAACTTTGTGGCATACACACATAATCATATAGAATCATTTCTTATTAGTCAAGAACCATTGCCAAGACTATCTTAGTTGACAAAGTCCATTTCTGAACAGAGTTCACTCCTCGTTTCAGTCCTATTTCACTGAACCGGTATAACCTACCATTCCAGCCATGTCTATCTCATGAGATATAAAATCTTTACCCAATGCATTGGAGGGAGATATAGGTCCCACCCATCTCATAATGATACCATTCTTATGTGTGCCACAAAATCATAAACCATACATCATAGCATAACCCATGTAATAAAAATGGGATTCTAAAACATCATGACATCATAAAACAATTCATATAAGATAAAGGAATTCATAAAAATAATTACGTCACAACATAATCAAATCAATGTAATAATAGGGATAGAAACAGAAACCTATATTATCTTTGATGGAAAATAATTTTGATAAAACACTTGAACTCCATTCTTGAGGAAAATATTATTTCTACATAAAAAACACATTTCCTTTCATAAATTTCATACAATTATAAACTAGAAGACTTTGATTAAAAATAAACTTGAAATCTTGTAAAGGAAGATTCTTGGAAATAATGTTTTAAAAATCCATTCATGTCGTATATGTTAAAAAAAACTTTCTTCTCGTACTTTTTTTGGAAAAGTCAAAAATTACCTCGTATGAAAAACGACAAAAGATTCCATTCATATATTTTACTATAAACTCACCAAAGGGTAAAAATGGATTTAAACAATTTTAGTTCGATGGAAATAATATTACATATTGAGGAAACATGGACGTGGATGATAAAATACACCCCAGTAAATACCAAAGTATAAACAATCTCGGATAAAAATGAGATTGTGATATTTCCCTTACCTTAGGTCCGATATGATTTGTACGTCTCCGAACCTCCTTTATAATGATTTAAATAATGTTATTTACTTATTCCAGAATCATAACTATTTTTATGATATCATATATGGTCATATTATTAGCTTCTTAGTAGTAATATTTCATTGCTACTTGTTATTCGGGTGTTTATAACTTTTTGTTCTAATGCGTGTTTTGTCGAATAAATTCTTATTCTTATCTTTAGGTTATAGATACCTCATTTCAAGAATGGTATTAGTGTCATATATATCATATTTATTCATTCAATTCATTTATATAATCATTATGAAATGAAGATCATGTAGAACGAGTCGCATCACATCGTGGAGATGGTATTCCGTACATACGCACGAGTGATGATATCGTTCCTATGATCGTGGAATTGTATTGGAGTGTATGTATACTATTTCATAATCAGTATCACTTTATAATAGTCATATATAGTCATTATTTACACCATTATACCCATCCAAGTAAGGTGGTGGTGGAAAATAGATTACACCACGGCGTGGAGACGGTATTCCGTACGTATGCACGCGTGGTGATTTCTTTTTCCATAGGATGGATAGATTGTGAAATAGGGTTGTTTCATAATTATAATAACATATCATTATATGAGTTATACTTATGTTATTACTTCATAATGAAACAACTAAAGAATAATAAGTGGAAGAATAAATAAAGATGAAAGAATCGGTAACAGTCATTACCTCTTCTTTGAAGTGCTTCTTTGAGACCTCCTTTTAGGGAACTAAAATAGGTCTTTGAAGAAGACCAGATCCTCTAGGATGTTTCTAGAAAAGTGGAGAGAATAAATTGGAAGGGTTTGGCCGAGCTTGAAGGCTCAATGTGGTGTTTGGAAGTGGGGGAGGAGGTGCCCTTTTATAAGGGAGGAGAGGGGCACCTTTGGAATAAATAAAAAAATATTATTTTATTATAAAGTCAAGTTCGGTTTTAAATAGCTCCAAATTGAGTTATTTAGAATATAAGGTGGGTATGGGTCTAAATTCTCTCATACAATAGAATTTAGACAAGTTTAGGTCATTATATTAACCTTATCTTTTAGTTTTAACTCTTAGTTAATTAGATTGACATTTACCAAGTCACTTTGTATTTTTATATTATATAGTTAATAAACTTACCATATACAACCAAGTGACCCCCAAGTTGTGTTGTATTAATATATATAACCTTATATAAGTCATTTGGCCGAACCTTAGACTTTTAGGAATAAAATAAAAATTAATAATATAATATTTGTTTTAAAAACTATTTTATGTCAATTTCGACACTATTCAATAGTTGATTTTTTTTGAAACTCATAACAGAATGATTACTTCGACAAAAGTTAATTAAATTAATCCTAACATGTCATATTAACCTAGAAAATTAGTTTCATCCATAAAAAGTCTCAAATTATACTTATTTAGGTATTTATAATATCAATTATGTCAGTATTTCATTAATAAGATAATTACTGCATCATCTTTGTGTTATAAATAAATTAAATTATTTAATGTCTAAAAATTACAAATAAAATACCATTATGTAGGAAATAGTTGTATATTTCTAGTTAATATTTATAGTTGAATTTATCTTATGTATAACCCCATATTAAAAATTATTTACGTATTAAACTTTGATTTTAACTATATTGACCCTTCTTTTAATAAATTAATAATAAATGTCCTAATCTAATCCATGTGGGCCTAAATGGTCATATTTTATTTCTAAGGTTGTATTTGGTTGAATTACACTTGTCCAATAGAATTAGGACATGTGTTAGGGTAATAATAATATCATTTTGACCCTTAATTACCCTATTTACTTTTAACCATGGTAAAAAAAGTAAAAAGTTACTATTCACCAAAAAATTATTTTCATCTCATTGAACCACATTTTACTTACTGACATCAACCGTGTCTCTAGGATTTTCGAAATTCCACTCACAGAAGCGGGAAAATTATGTTTTATGAAAAATTCAGTTTTTTAACGACCACTTAGTGGTTTCACTATTCATCAAAATTGAAAGTTTTCAGAAAAATACCAAAATTTCACCCTAGGCTAACTTCGATATTCCTAATCAAAAAATGAAGTCCATTTTGAAAAATAAAATTTATAAAATTTCAAAAAGTGGTTATTACTATTCATAACGGCTAGTTTTAATAATATTTTAATAGCATATCATTGTTTAGTGAAACTCGGTATTGCGTACGACGCAAGCTATCGAGGAAAGTTGCGATTTCGTGTAAAGAAAGCCAAGCAAGTGTTGTGTGTAGAAAAATATTCCTTTGATGATTTATATAACATAAAAGTCTCGGGTGTTACATTCTACCCCCTTAAAATGAATTTCGCCCTCGAAATTCGTCACTTTGTAACAAACAGATGAGGATACATCTCCCTCATCTTATCCTCAAGCTCCCATGTAGCTTTTTTTAATTGGTGGTTCCTCCATAAAACTTTCACCAATCGAGTGGTCTTTTTTCGTAGGACTTTTTTGCTACGATCCAGAATCTCTATCGTCTGTTCTTCATAAGAATGTTCTTGCTCCAACGGTACAACTTCTGAGCTACGTACATGTGAAGGATCAGGTATGTACTTTCTCAGGAGAGATACATGGAACACGTCGTGAACTTGAGAGAGATTCGGTGTAAGCGCCAATCGGTATGCTACCTTCCCAACACGATCCAGTATTTCGAAAGGACCGATATTTCTAGGGCTCAACATCCCCTTATTTCCAAATCTCATAACCCTCTTCCAGGGAGATATTCGTAAGAACACTTTATCACCCACTTCAAACTATAGGTCTTTTCTTCGGTTGTCGGCATAAATTTTCTGTCGACTCTGAGCTACTCTTATGAGTTGTTGAATAGATCTGACCTTTTCTGCCATTTCATCAATGAGATCAGGTCTTAATAGCTTTATTTCCCCAACTTCATCCCAGCAAGTTGGAGTCATGCATTTCTTTCTATAGAGAGCTTCATAAGGATCCATCTGAACACTGGAGTGAAAGCTATCATTATAAGAAAATTCCACCAAAGGTAAGTGTTGATCCCAACCACCTTTGAAATCTATAGAGCAAGCTCTCAACATATCTTCTAGAGTTTGAATTATTCTCTTAGACTGACCGTCTATCTAAGGATGATAAGTAGTGCTGAAACTCTACTCTGTATCCAGAGTATGTTTAATACTTCGCCAGAACTTCGAGGTATATCTCGGATCCCGATCAGATAATAATAAAAAGTGGTACTCCATGCAATCTTACCACTTCCTTTACATATATCCTGGAAAGCTGATCCAGAGAGAAATTCTCTCTAATAGCAATGAAGTGTGCAGACTTTGTAAGACGATCAACTATGACCTAGATAGCATTATTGCCTTTGGATGTTTTAGGATGTCCTGTGACAAAGTCCATAGTGATGATTTCCCATTTCCATTCGGGTATGGGTAATGGTTGTAACATGAACTTAGACTTCTGTCTCTCAGCTTTAATTTGCTGAAAAACCAAGCATCGAGAGACATATTCAGCAACATCTCTTTTCATGCCATCCCACCAGAAGTACTCTTTCAGGTCCCTATACATCTTCGTGCTTCCATGATGAATAGAGAATGAAGAACTATGAGCCTCATCCTGTAGATCCTTCTTTAATTCAGGGATGGGAGGAACAAAAACCAGATTATTGAACTTTATTATCCCATCACAATCAAGGTTGAATTCAGGAACATTTATCACCTTCTTTTGTAACTCGACATCTTCTTTCTGTGCCTCTTTAATCTTCACATGTATAGATGGTTGAACATTCATTTGAGAAAGTTAATATTTTTCCCCTTCCATTATAATTCCAAGATCCATTCATTGTAATTCCATAAATATTGGATCTTTTGTGATCCTCATCATGGATAAACTGTCCTGGTCTTGTCGACATAATGCATCTACCACCTTGTTTGCTTTCCCAGGGTGTTAATGGATTGAGCAGTCATAATCCTTAATCAGCTCCAACCATCTTCTTTGGTTCATATTCAGCTCCTTCTGTGTGAATATATACTTTAAACTTTATTGATCAGTATAAATATCACACCTTTCACCATAAAGGTAATGCCTCCAAATCTTTAATTCAAAGATTACCGCAGCTAACTCCAAATCATGAGTTGGTTAATTTTGCTCATGTATTTTCAACTGTCGTGAGGCATAAGATATCACCATATCATTTTACATAAGAACACACCCCAATCCCTTCTTCGATGCATCATTATAGATCACAAACCTTTCTCCACTATAAGGCAGTGTGAGCATAGGTGCACTGGATAACCTTCTTTTCAACTCCTTGAAATTCACTTCACATTATTTCGTCCAAACAAACATAACACCTTTCCGAGTCAACTTGGGGAGTGGATTAGATAATCATGAAAAATATTTTACAAAACGTCGATAATATCCAGCCAAACCAAGAAAACTTTGGATCTTAGTTACTGTTGTTGGTCTCGACTATCTTTCGATAACCTCTATTTTTGCTGGATCCACAGATATCCCCTCTTTTGAGATTATGTGACCCAAAAATGAAACTTTTTGAAGCCAAAATTCACACATGGTAAATTTGGCTTAAAGCTTCTCCTTTCTCAGGGTCTCCAATATAATTCTCAAGTGATCTTCATGTTCTTCCTTGCTCATTGAATAGACAAGAATATCATCCATAAAGACTACCACAAACTGATCAAGATAGTCTCTAAAGACTCTATTCATTAGATCCATGAAGATAGCAGGGGCATTAGTAAGACCAAATGGCATCACTATAAATTCATAGTGTCCATAACTTGTACGGAAAGCCGTCTTTGGTATATCCTCCCTTTTGACCCTTAATTGATGATACCCTGAACGATGATCAATCTTGCAAAAGTATTGAGCTCCGCGTAGTTGGTCAAATAGGTCATCAATTTGCGATAGAGGATATTTGTTATTGATAGTGTTCTTGTAATGTTCTTGATAATCAATGCAGAGTCTCATTGATCCATATTTCTTCTTAACAAACAGAATAGGTTCTCCCCAAGGTGACGCACTAGGGCGTATGAACCCCTTATCAAGATTCTCTTGGAGTTGCTTCTTCAATTCCTGCAACTCAATTGGGGCCATTCTATAAGGTCTATTTGAAATAGGCAAAGCACCCGGTACGAGTTCTATTGAAAACTCAAATTCACGATTCAGTGGAAGACCCGGTAATTCCTCTGGAAATATATCATCAAACTCCCGTACAATGGGCATATTCTTAATCGTGATTTTCTAACAAACCATTTGAAATAAATATCCTTCATTTAGTGGAATCAATACCCATAGAATAGAAGAAATTTCCACTGGAAGGTTATATTCATCCTTGCATCGATAAAAGATCATAGATTGATCTGGAATATGAAATGCGACTTCCCTTCATTGGCAATTGATATGAGCTCCATGTAGAGAAAGCCAATACATGCCAAGAATCACATCAAATTCCACTATAGTAAGGATCACAAGATTTACAGGAAGCACATTCCCACAAACTTCAATCGGAGAAGACTTATAAACTTTTGATGCGACTGTTGTGCCATTAGGTGTTGTCACAGCTAACTCAACATCTAATTGTTGAGGTAATACGGTGATACCCTTAGAAAATTCTTCAGAAATAAAGGAGTGGGTGGATCCAGAATCAAATAAAACATTTGCTACTTTAGAGTGTATGGTAAGTGTACCTTTCACCACATTGTTATCGTACTCCACATCGCTGATAGAAATTGCATGTGACATTCCTTTTTCATTAGCCTTAAGAGTTTGTTGATGTCGACCATCATCATCAACCCTTGGATTAGGGCATTTATTAGAATAATGTCCCATCTCCTTGCACTTGAAACATTGATGTGTAGTAGGTTAATTCTGTGTATCCCTTCCTTTGTTTTCATCACTAGACATCTTCTTCCCATCATCACGGCATTCAAATGCCCGATGACCTTCCTTTCCACATTTGAAACATTTACTTGTCCCTTTAAGAAAACTCCCTCCTTGTTTCTTTCCACACTTTGAGCATAAGGGAAAGCTCATCTTTTTTTCAGTGTGCTCTTTAGATTTTTCTTTGAATTCCATTTTCCTCTTCTTATCAAACCCATATGACTGATGGGTTACTCGAATCTCCATCTCAAATTTTAGAGCACATCGAACTATTTCTTCATAGCTATTGAAGTCCCTTACGGATAAGGCCCTTCGAAGACTTGGTTATAAGCCACTAAATAATCGATTGATCATACTCTCAGGTTGGATAATAATACCAGAAGCGTACCTTGCAAGTCTTGTGAAATTTGATTCATAGGTACCAACAGATTCATCACCCTTCTGCTTCAGTTCAAGAAACTCTTTCTCCATCTTTGTTCGGAGAATACGAGGGAGGACTTATTGAAAAATAAGTTCTTTAACTCGTCCCATTCCATGGACTTAATTTCATCCCTTTTCCTCGTATTCTTAATAATATTCCACCATTGATCAGCATCACCCTCCAAACGATACACTGCTAAGATGACTTTATCATGCTTAGAACATTGAAGAACTGAAAATATCTTTTCAGTAGTACTAATCCATTGTTCAGAAACTAAGGGATCAGTAGACCCGCTGAATGAAGGTGGACGCTGTCTCATGAAGGATTCAACAGAATGTTGCTCCTTCCTTTGCTCGTTTGGAAGTCCTTCCTGATTCATAGCTTGAGAAAGTTGTGTGAGCATGGCTACAAGATTTTTCATTCCATCTCCCATAACGTTTGGTTGTTCAGGGGGACAATCATTGCATTGCTCGTCGCATTCCGCAATAACACGGTTCCTTCAGGTTCCAGCCATTGACTAAAACCGAGAAGAATAGTGTGAGAAACACTAATAATAATAGGAAAACCACATAATCAAGAATAAAATTTCTCACTTAAGGTCTTATCATAGGTTATTCATGGCCATTTCTAAAACTCTAAGATTGTGTTCTATTCTTAGACTTATCCTTAGGGTTCTTACTAAGGCTTTTGCATCCTAGTTTCCACAGGTTGACTATACCTTTCCTCTGATACCAACTATAATGACCCATACTTTACATACATTGTTATTACATCAGAATTGAAGCACACTTATTACAACATATAACAAAACCAAGAAAGAACCGTATTGGTATAGTGACTCTAGAAACTGGGAAACATAAACAACTGGTTCATAAAGCATCTACTTTGCCTCCCATTTATTTCATCACATCTAGACACTCTTTTTGGCATATTCTACTTAATAACCTTCTTCCTGACCTGGGGAAATAAAACATACAAAAGGGTGAGCTCAAATGCTTAGTAAGGGTAAACAAAAGAAATATCAATCACATCATATACATAAAAACATAACTTTTGGAAATCTTAACCTGCAAAAGAGATCATAATATCAAAACATGGGATAAATCATAGAAGTGAAATGTAATCCAAATAATCATAACTTAAAACATGAAACATTGTGGCATACACACATAATCATAGAGAATGATATCTTATTAGTCAAGACTCATTTCCAAGACTATCTTAGTGGACAAAGTCCATTTCTGAACTGAGTTTACTCCTCGTTTCAGTCCTGTTTCACTGAACCAGTATAACCTACCATTCCAGCCATGTCTATCTCATGAGATATAAAATCTTTACCCAATGCATTGGAGGGAGATATAGGTCCCACCAATCTCATAATGATACCATTCTTATGTGTTCCACAAAATCATAAACCATACATCATAGCATAACCCATGTAATAAAAATGGGATTCTTAAACATCATGACATCATAAAACAATTCATATAAGATAAAGGAATTCATAAAAATAATTCCATCACAACATAATCAAATCAATTTAATAATAGGGATAGAAAAAAACCCTATATTATCTTAGATGGAAAATAATTTTGATAAAACACTTGAACTCCATTCTTGAGGAAAATATTATTTCTACTTCAAAAATACTTTTACTTTCATAACATGTCATACAATTATAAAATAAAAGAATTTGATTAAAAATAAACATGAAAACTTGTAAAGTAAGATTCTTGGAAATAATGTTTTAAAAATCCATTCATGCCGTATAAGTTAAAAAAACATTCTTCTCGTACTTTTGTCGGAAAAGTCAAAAATAACCTCGTATGAAAAACGACAAAAGATTCCTTTCATATCTTTTACTATAAACTCACAAAAGGGTAAAAATGGATTTAAACAATTGTAGATGGATGGAAATAATATTACATATTTAGGAAACATATATGTGGATGATAAAATACACTTCAATAAATACCAAAGTATAAACAATCTCGGATAAAAATGAGATTGTGATATTTCCCTTACCTTAGGTCCGATATGATTTGTACGTGTCCAAAACTCATGTATAATGATTTAAATAATGTTATTGACTTATTCCAGAATCATACTTATTTTTATGATATCATATATGGTAATATTATTAGCTTCTTAGTAGTAATATTTCATTTCTACTTGTTATTCGGGTGTTTATAACTTTTTGTTCTTATGCGTGTTTTGTCGACTAAATTCTTATTCTTCTCTTTATGTTATAGATACCTCATTTCCAAAATGGTATTAGTGTAATATATATCATATTAATTAATTCAATTCATTTATATAATCATTATGAAATGAAGATCATGTAGAACGAGTCGCATCACATCGTGGAGACAATATTCCGTACGTACGCACGAGTGATGATATCGATCCTATGATAGTGGAATTGTATTAGAGTGTATTTATACTATTTCAGAATCATTATCACTTTATAATAGTCATATATAGTCATTATTTACACCATTATACCCATCCAATTAAGGTGGTGGTGGAAAATAGATTACACCACGGCGTGGAGACGGTATTCCGTACGTACGCACGCGCGGTGATTTCTTTTTCCGTAGGATGGATAGATGGTTAAATAGGGTTGTTTCATACTTATAATCACATTTCAGTATATGGGGGATAATGATGTTATTACTTCATAATGAAACAACTAAATAAGAAGAAGTGGAAGAAGAAATAAAGATGAAATAATCGGTAACAGACATTACCTCTTCTTTGAAGTGCTTCTTTGAGACCTCCTTTTAGGGCACTAAAATAGGTCTTTGAAGAAGACCATAACCTCTAGAATGTTTCTAGGGAAGTGGAGAGAAGAAATTGGTAGGGTTTGGCCGAGCTTGAAGGCTAAAAGTGGTGTGTGGAAGAGGGGGAGGAGGTGCCCTTTTATAAGGGAGGAGAGGGGCACCTTTGGAATAACTTAAAATATTATTTTATTATAGAGTCAAGTTTGGTTTTAAATAGCTCCAAATTGAGTTATTTCGAAGATAAGGTGGTTATTGGTCGAAATCATCTCATCCAATAGAATGTATACATGTTTAGGTCATTATATTAACCTTATCTTTTAGTTCTAACTCTTAGTTAATTAGATTGACATTTACCATGTCACTTTGTATTTTTATATTATATAGGTAATATACTTACCATATACAACCAAGATACCCCCAAGTTGTGTTGTATTAATATATATAGCCTTATCTAAGTCATTTGGCCGAACCTTATACTTTTAGAAATAAAATAAAAATTAATTCTATAATATTTGTTTTAAAAACTATTTTATGTCAATTTTGACACTACTCAACAGTTGATTTTTTTTGAAACTCATAACAGAATGATTACTTCGACCAAAGTTAATTAAATTAATCCTAACATGTCATATTAACCTATAAAATTATTTTAATTCATAAAAAGTCTCAAATTATACTTATTTAGGTATTTATAATATCAATTATGTCAGTATTTCATTAATAAGATACTTACTGCATCATCATTGTGTTATAAATAAATTAAATAATTTAATGTCTAAAAATTACAAAAAAAAAATAACATTATGTAGGAAATCATCTTAGATTTCTAATGAATATTTATAGTCGAATTTATCTTATGTATAACCCCATATTAAAAATCATTTACTTATTAAACTTTGATTATAACTATTTTAACCCTTCTTTTAATAAATTAATAATAAATGTCCTAATCTAATCCAAGTGGGACTAAATGGTCATATTTTATTCCTAAGGTTGTTTTTGGTCGAATTACACTTGTCCAATAGAATTACAAAATGTTTTAGGGTAATAATAATATCGTTTTTACCCTTAATTACCCTATTTACTTTTAACCGTGGTAAAAAAGGTAAAAAGTTACTATTCCCCAAAAAATTATTTTCATCTCATTGAACCACATTTTATTTAGTGACATCAACCGTGTCTCTCGGAATTTTGAAATTACACTCACAGAAGCGGTAAAATTATGTTTTATGAAAAATTCATTTTTTTTAACGACCACTTAGTGGTTTCACTATTCATGAAAAATTGAAATTTTTCAGAAAAATACCAAAATTTCACCCTAGGCTAACTTCGATATTCCGAATCCAAAAATGAAGTCCATTTTGAAAAAAAAAGATTATAAAATTTCAAAAAGGGGTTATTACTATTCATAATGGCTAGTTTTAATAATATTTTAATAGTATATCATTGTTTAGTGAAACTCGGCATTGCGTACGACGCAAGCTATCGAGGAAGGTCGCGATTTCGTGTAAAGCAAGACAAGAAAGTGTTGTGTGTAGAAAAATATTCCTTTAATGATTTATATAACATAAAAGTCTCGGGTGTTACACCTACCATGTCTAAACTAGTTATTCCAATAAAAATTATATAGCAGGTAAAAATTATTTGACCATAATCATAACATAGATGATAATAAGTTTTATAAAATTTCTAGAAATTATTTTGGAAGGAAATAGATAGTCATATAAATCATTAATAAATACTACAACCATTTTAATTCATTGGTAGAAACATCCATTTTGGGGAAATGTCTAAAAATGAAATATCCTTAATAATTCTTCATGTATAAAATTAATAAAAAACCTCTTACATATAAAAATAACATTTTTCAGGATATATTTTTATATATTTTTATATAATTCTATATTTATCTTTGTTTTTACAATTATTAGTTAATAATGGAAAAATGAAAAGAATATTTAGAGTTTAAAGATCTGAATAATATTTCTTATGTTCTTAATATGCATTAAGATTCTGTTGTTATAAAAATATAAAATATATCTATTTTTTATGTGGTTACTCTTATAAAAAATATATTTAATGTTATATGAAAAATACATATGTAAAAATACAATTAATAGAATTCTAATTGATTCCAATTCTACTCATTTTAAATTTATCACAATTAAAAATTTTATATTGTCTTAATTTTATCTATAATAAAATAATTTATTAGATGAGTATAATATATAATGTGTATTTTATATGGATTATTGTTGAAAATGGTTTGATTAAAAAAATATCACATTTTTAAATGTTTTTCCAAATTTAATAGTAAAAAAATGTTGTTATTTTTCTTTAAGTCTACAATAAATGTTAATTTATGACATAACTAAATATGTTAGAAAATATCTATAACCTAAATTTTTGATACTATTATATAATTTAGTAGAAAAATCATTACCCTAATCAAACCCATGGATTATCACATATCTGTTCCCAAGATTACCAAATTTTATGGGTTGTATTGATTTGTGGGACCTATATATGACATCATTTGTAGTCATATAATCATCATAGGGTCTCTAACCACTTTTTACTCTAAAAATGATATCCAATGGAAGTTATATCAAATTAAAATAACAAGTAATAAATGATTGAGTATTGATGATTATGTACATCTAATGGAATCTAAAACCTAATATTATGAAGTGAATTTTTAATAGAATATTATGTTATCTTGTATATTACATATATTTATGAATTCTTATAGAAAAATAATTTTTTTATCACATATATTAAACTAGATTAATATATTCTAAATATATTAATGTATTCAATTAATATCTATAATATTTTTTTCTAACTTATCATGAAAAATTTAATTACATATACAAATATACATATACATCTCCATTGGAATGTAAATGAAATTATTTTATAAAAATGTTTATGACAATAAAAATAATATGTTTCAATGTAAATATGGAATTAACAGAAATCAACCCCTATCATTCCAAAATGAATCCTAGGATCCTTATATAAGAGGAAGTATAATCAAATTTCTAACTAGTCTTGATATAATCTTAATATTTATTATGTTTAAATCATAACCAATCATTATCATTATTTTCATAACAAAAAATAATAATATCATCTCAATGTTATAAAATATCCCATCATAAATAGTTTGAAACTCCATAAATTTATATTTCAAAATATAAAATATGATGATTAAAAAATTAAAAATATATTATATATATTCTTATAAAATAAAAAATATACTCAATAATATATTACTATAGTAGACTAATTAAATTAATGAACTATTGAAAAATATTAAATGAGTAAAACACTTCTGAATCATTCATAAATAAATCAATTATAATATATATTAAAATTAATGATTATCTATCAGATATTAAATTAGGTAATAATAAAGAATCATTTTTATTTCATTAATATCCACACTTCACATTTCATCATTTTCAGTTAATATATATTAACCTTTTAAGTTAAAATATATGATTTACTAAAACAATATGCAGTCATATATAAACATAAAATACAAAACTAATGTTATGACTGTAATAAATTTATAATATGAAATATTTAAATATTTAAATATATTTAAATCTATACTAAAATCTACCAAAACTCCATTATATTTTGAAAAAAATTATAATAAATTTCATTCAATATTGAAAACTCAGATTATAATTTATAAATAATTCATAATATATTATTGTCTATTTTTTATATTTTTAGTTATTTTGAATCTTTTAAGTATTTTAGATACTAAATATTTATTTTTACTAAAACAATTTTTTAAAAAATAAAAACATTTAACATATTTATTACTATTATATACTAATTATTTTACAGACAGTTTTGCAATCAGTATAATCATAGAATGGTATATTATCATCATTGTTGTTTGACATGATACATGTAACAAATTCTCTACTTTACTAATTATGTTACGTTGAATCCAATTTCACACATCATAACTATTTTTTATTCTATTTATGTATTTTTATAGGATATAATAATCACCATTACATTATTGGTGGGATAGTTCCACATGGTGTAATCTTTACGGTGCAAACATCATATTTATTTAACCCATTTTTATAGACGATATGGTTAGTATAATAATAGATATGTGGTTCTGTCACAATACTCTATTTTTTATAAACACCAATATATAAAATATAAATTAATCATTATCTTGAAGTGTTTTTTATGTGTTTGCAAATTATTTATTTCTAAAATTCATCCATGCCTACTATCTCATTATTACGAGTTTTATAGTCTTTAATAAGTTGATTATGTTGAACATTTTCATCATAAAAAAATTCCAAAAAAATATAATATCATATAGACACAATTCTAATGAATCATATACCACTATTAAGATTCTATGACAATGATATTATCTATAGGTAAATGAAATTGAAACTAAAAACCCTGATATTCTATCTTACCATGCGATGCTAGCAATTATTTTAGAAAAAATGAATTAATTAACTTAATCATATTTATTTTGAACCATAGATCTTCTAAAGTGATGATATAATCCAAATTATAAAGTTTTGAGGGAGATCTCATATTAGTAACTAATGTAATACCACCACTGAATAGGTTTAATATATGACTGAATCCCCAATAATATAAAATGGTAATATTTTTAGTCAATTAAGGGCCTACAAGAAACTTTGAGTCCAATGATAAAGGGAAATAAAGATATTTAAAAAATGTTTCATAGATATATGATATATTAAATAGATTTAAATTGACATTATATACAATTTTTAAAAATTAAAAATAAAATTGGGAGATCCATCATAATATCTATCATTTAAAAAATTATATTTATGATATATCTAACTATTAGATATGATTAAAATCACTTTAAATTATCAAAAATATCACAAATAATTTTAAATTTTAATTCATCTACTAAGGAAACATTTATCTTTTCAATATTTCAATACAATATGTTGAATATTATCATATTTTATTTTCTTTGATAAATGAATCAAAATTATCAAAGAATCATAACATCTAACATTATTATCATATATTTCCTACAATTAAATGAAGAGTAACATTGAAAAATTATTTTCTGTGCCACTCAACATTATAATTTTATTATTAGGCCAAGAGAGCTATATGGAAAGAGAAATAGAAAGAGAATAACTGGAACCTATGGAGGTTGAAAGTAATGCAAGCCAAGGGCATCAGCCCGAATCAGGTTCACCCCCTCAAGATTAAGAAGGAAAGCATCAGAAAGATAGCTAAAAAGAGTAACAAGAGCAGCCAGGGAGGAAAAATAGTTCTCCACTTTGTTCCCCTCCTTCCAAGTGTAGGTGACCAAAGCATTGTTCCTTAAGAGGGCCTTGCAATTCCGAATGATGTAAGATATTGACCAGGGGACAGAGGCTTCATCGAGTAAAGCATCATGGAAAATCATAGAATCAGTCTCCACTTGGGAGATAAAAATCTCTCGTTCCCTATAGATGGACAGACCTGAGAGAATAGATTTAGCCTCTGCCCAGACAGAATTGCCACTCTGCAAGTGAGCTGTGAACGCCCGGACGATGATTCCCCTAGCATCACGAACCACCCCACCTCCATGCATATCTCCCAGGACACAAGACCCATCTATGTTGAACTTTAGGCTGATATTAGGAGGAAACCATCAAATCTAATGCCCCTGGAGGTAATGAGATGAACTGCAGCCAGAGGGACACCCAAAAAACGAATGGATGGAGCCTCCTTCCAGTTACCAAAATGGAAAATCATCACAACCATCATGCACCGAACTCTTCCCACGATGGAGCTTCCTGTGGAAATAATCCCCTCGAACCTGGCTCGGTTCTTATATTTCCATAAGCACAAACATCCCACATTAAAGATCAAGTTGCACACCATTTTCCCCCCCTATGAACCCTCATACCCCTAAAACCAATGCTCTAGGAACAGATCAATGATGGCCATTTGTGATGAGTAATCTGTATAGACCCCAAAGGTACTCCAAACCATGCAAGCCCAAACCCCTTCAATGAAAACATATATTTTTCTCTCTTCTCTTCTGTCCATACAACCCTGATAACAAGAGGCCATGAAAATGCCAAGGTGTTTGATGTTGGAATCAGACGCCACAACCTTGTTTCGAATTCTCCATTAGAGAATTTTGAGTTTTGAAAGGATTTTTTTCACGAGATTATCCCATTCCATCTGTTATAATGGTCTTGAGAGATGGCCATTCTACGATAGTCCTTCGAGATAAATTTCCCTTTAACTGATGGAGTAAAAACGCACCTATCCTACTCTGATTAAATGAAAATGGTGTCAAAAAGTTCCTACTGAGTCGTATTCAGAACTGATCTAAAAAACACTAGAGAGTGGATCAATTCCTTGAAGGAGATTGTGGGAGTGAGACACCCGGGATAGGCAAGCATGTTACCCGACTTGTTATGAAACCAGTAGAGGATGTTGCTTTCATCAATGATCTATTGAGAAAGAGGAAGGATGTTTGAAATGATGCTACAAACAGAGGACCATAAAGATGACCCATTACCAGAGGGAGAAGTAGAACTAATTTGTTGCTTTTGGGACATAAGATTTCCCCACAAGGTATGCTCCTTGATAATGTCCCAGGCGAGCCTCACATGCATGAACGATATTGTGACCGCCAAGCTATTGACACTGATCCCTCCCTCAAAAATATCCCTCACCATTTTCCCCCATTAACCCTAATGTATCTTCCCATAAAATTTCTGCATCATAGATGAAATGTGTGAGGAGCCTATCAATGGACTGTATAACACCCTTCGACACAGTTGAGGAAGCAAGAGCATGCACTAGGATTGCAGAATGAATGCTGTTGACAAGAGAGATGCTGCCACCGAAGGATAAGAAGTGATTTTTCTAGTAGAGAATACGACCCATGATTTTGTGCATCACTTTGTCAAAGTCCCTAATACAGAGTCTTCCTGGTGAAACAGGGGGGCCGAGATACTCCATGGTAAAGACTCCATACTGCATGTTTAAACTGATGCTTAGATCACACACTCTCCTTTCATTGCTTGATTCAGAAACATAAAAGTTTCTCTTCTCACTACTAATTTTCTTGCCACTCTATAATAGCAATATTCCTCTAAGAATTTCTTAATTCCATGGATATATTTCTTCCCCGAATTCATTAAAATAATTGTATCATCAGAAAACATCACGTGCGATATGGATTGGAGCCTAAAATTCCTACGAAAGGGAAGGATGACCCTATCAGAAATACCCTTTTAGATCAACCTGCTAAGAGTATCATGCATGAGAATAAAGATTCCCAGAGTCAGTGGGTCACCTTGACGTAGTCCTCGTATGGTCTTAAAAAATATGTGAGTACACCCCATGAAAGAGGCAACCATCCATGAGGAGCTAACACATCTGTAAATAAGGTCGGAAGCCCAAGAAAAAATCCCATCATTTTTAAGACCCTGTTGATAAATCCCCACTCCATCATATTAAACTCCTTACTCATGTCCAGCTTAATGACCATGTTGGAGCCTCAATATTTGAAGTTAAGATCTATCAGCATTTCCTACGCCAATTCTATAACACCCTGAATGGAAGGTTCCTTCAAAAACCCATGTTGCTCCATGGAAATCAACCTGGGAAAAAGTCTGGATAGCCACCTATTGAAGAAACTCGACGAGATTTTGTAAGGGAAATTACACATGCTAATAGGATGATAGTGGTGGAGAGAAGAAGGATCTTTGATCTTTGGAAGAAGAACAAAATTCTTAGCCAAGGTGATCTGAGTAAGGCCACCCCCATGGAAGAAATCCTGGATGGAATGGATGATGTCACTCAAAAAAACCCCCAAAAGATCCATTGTAGAAGGATCCAGGGAACCCATCGGGACCTGTTGCACTCTCTGTGTCCAGGTTCAGCATAGCTTCATGAATCTCCACCACCGTAGGAATACCTTCCAACAGGCTGTTGTCTTTAGCAAACATAATTTTTGGAATGCCCTCCAATAATGAGTCTTCCCCATAGGGGTACCCCTAGGACATATATGTAGACGGACCATCCAGATGATTGTTAAAATGTGAGAGAGCCAATCCCCCAACGACCTCTCTATCATCTGTGAAATATCTATCATCTAGGGCTAGGTTTGGTTTGATAAAACTCCTCATCTTTCGAATACACCCATGAAAAAATGAGGAATTATTGTCCCCCACCTTGAGAAATTTGAGATGTGACCTTTCCCTTTCCTTTATCTCCTACAAGAAAACCATGACCACCATGTTGCCCCATTTCTCCACAAGTTCCCCAAAAACTGAGGCGTCCAAGAGCTCCTCATGGCTAGCCTCGATCCGATCAACTTCTTGTATAATCACATCCAATTATTGATCTAAGGTGGGAAGGAACCGAGCCCAGATTGGAAGTTCCGGCTTGAGGCTCCTTAACATGGAATGAAAGATCCAGCCAGGAGTGGCCTTGAGACGGTTCGACCCAGATGTTCTTAACCATCCAGTGATATCCAGGGATACTTGACTACTGGCTAAATAAGTAGAATCTTTCCTACGAGACCTCCCTTGTAAAGACCTAGAAATTTCAATGAATTTTTTTTCTTAAATACTTTGGAATTTTTCTAGTCTTTGGTTTCTAACAACGCTTCATTCCGAGGCCTGGTGTGCCTGGAATCAATTTCGGAAGTATTTTTCAGGTAAGCTTAGTAAACGTACGTGTGGGTTTTTCTATCTTTTGAACCGGTGCTCGAAATTGAAATCTAAGGACACCAATGAACTCATAGTTCCCTTATTTGCATAAGGGGACCTTTACCATAGTTGCATTTTATGCGGGTTGCGAGTTAATTTTATTTGGGGATTTAGAATAAAATAAATAAAACAGTAGTACAAATTTTTATTTAAAGATGTTAGTTATATCATTTAAGGGGAAGTTAAAGGTGGGTCCCACACCCGCATAACCACCCATGAGAGGATAATGTGATGTGGGTCCCATACGAACCCCTAACCATTCAACTCCCTTAAACTGCCCATTAACCCCCCCTTAATTAATTTGACAACTCTCCCCTTAATTAATGTGATCTCTTCACCTCCCTCTCCCATTAATTTTTTTTCCAACACTTTTGATTAATGAATTGAACCATACAATTAATTAAATAATGTATTTGAATTTTGAAAATTCATGTGCGAAGAAAAGAATTGGCATAACTATTATTTTAGTTTGGCACTCGTTGTGGTGAGATAATTTTGAGAGAGCTCTTGAAAAATAGAAGAATAGAGTTTTTCTTTTGACGAAGAAACACCGAAGAGCGACGATCATCTCCATTGATCTTAGGCCAAGACAAAATAGAAGGATCCACCCGCAAGGAATGCCGACGATGCGCCTTCCTCGACCCCTTCCTCCCCGACGTCAACGAGTTGACACTGCCTAGTTGCAACTCTGTCTACGAACAAACCTTTTTTCATGGTAGGGGGTTTGTTTCAATTTTATTTGAATAAAAGTGTTCTTCGTCCCTCGTGGAATCCATGTTTTATCTTCGAACATATGATGCCGCCTAACGCAGAGGGCACGGACCGAATAAACATGGCCCGATGACCCTCCATTGATCCACATTTTTTTTGATGGTGATGGTGACAGAAAAGGTGGTGGCGACCAGAGGAAGCGGCGGCTGTATGCTGGCCGTATGGAGAGGAACCGTGACCCTCATCTACGGGCCTCTCGGCCAAAGAATAATCGGTCGGTCGTAGCCGGCTGGGCTGGAGGAACCACGACACCCCATGGCGCCGTAATGCAGAAGACCGCGGCCCACGCTCTTCGGGCTGCTTTGGCAGGCGAACCATCCAACTCGTCAGATGGCCAGGTTGATGAAGGCCGCGACACCCGCAGGTGCCACGTAGGAGGACCGCGGCCCGCCCATGCGGGCTGCTCACGCCGGGAAGACAGGTTGCATTTGGTCAGCCAGACATGAGGGTGGTGCTGCTCAGTGCTGACGGTTTGAGATGTCAGGGGGCCGAACTCCCCCCGCATCGCTCGAGCAATCGGGCCGAGACGTAGCCCGCCAGCCCGGGCTGCGCCTTGAAAAATTAGGCCGCGCCCCGCCGGGCCGGGCTGCGGCGCGCCGGGCACCACCACGCCGCACTGGGATAGGCCACACCCCACCGTGATGGGCCTTTCCCCTCAGGTAGGGCTGCACGCTTCACCTGGCCAGTCCGTCACCTACTGGGTCGGACCCGCCAAAACCGGGTCGACCCGACCCGCCAGCCTACTGGGCTTAATGGGCCGGAACTGTTACGCTTAAATGCGAGTAACATCAAGACCGCACATCTGATCGATGCACCGTCTATGGAACTGGGATTCTCATGAACAGGTGGTCTTTTTGCCATACTCGTAGTGAGTTTTGGATGACTTCAGAAAAATGGCCAGGTTTGTTTCGAAACCGAAACCAACCTGGCCCTCGGAGCGGAAACACTTATAACTTAAGGATCAGATGTCCAATTGATGTGCCGTAAACTGCATTGGGTTTCTTTTGATGAGATGGTTATTTTGACATACTCCACCGGAGGTTTGGACGTTGTTGGAGTATGGTCGGGTTGATTTGAGCCTAAAAACCAACCGGGCCCCTGGCATAGAAATGTCAATAACTCCCAAACTGGGTGTCCGATTCACGAGCCGTCTGTTGTGTTGAGACCACTATGACTTTGAGGTTCTTTTTAGACACTCCTGCGTGAGACTTAGTGAATCTTAGAGTATCGACAAGTAGCTCGTGGAGTGGATCCTCTCAGAGATGAGCATACGGAGTATGGAGACCTAGTAGCTAACTGAGGCCTGATGAGTGCTTGTTCGATTCATTTAGGAGTGACTTGACTAGCCCAGTGGGGAGCACTACTGTGTGAGGTGGAAGAACCATGGCGGAGGAGCGCTAATATGTGAGGCGGCAGACCTGCGTTACGCGACAGGAGGTGTACCTCTGTTGTCTATCATGGGGAGCACTACTGTGTGAGGTGGCAGACCCATGGCAGGGAGCTCTACAGTGTGAGGAGGCATACATGCAGTAGTCGATAGGAGGAGTACCTCAGTAGTCTAAGGTTAGTGAGTAGCACCTCAGAGTCGCGACAAGACTACTGTGCTTGATAGAGGAGGATTTCTCCAGCAGCAGTGGTTTCAGCATTGTGAATAAAAATCCTGGTTTGAGCTGAGTCAATGGCCTTTGAGTTTTCCTCATGATTGAGATGGGTTACAGGATAACTTTGTATTTGTATGGGCATATACCAAAGTAATGGTTAACCATTGAAATCTTACATTTTGCAATATCCTTTTTGGATTTTGTGAGACCTTGAGGGTCTCAGGGTCGCAACTGAGTATCGTTATACTCACCCCTGCATGGGCTATGCCCGCACCCCATTGTGTTGTATGTAGACGACGGGAAACACTGACCGAGGCAGAGTGTACGAGGACTAGGAGGTACCTAGAGGTGGATCTCATGATGAGATGGTACCCGGAGGATACAGACGAACGTGCAACACTAATGAGGCTATATGTACCTACCCTTCAGGTAGGAACCCCGGATGATGATCCAGAAGCTGCATTCACCATCCACATATTTGTCCCTTTTTAGTTGTACTTGATTTCATTTGTATTTTTACATTTCAGTTGGGCTGGTATTCTAGCCCCTTTACATTCAGACTCTTGTTATACAGTTTTTAACATAGTGCGTGGTTCCTCTTGTACTCTGGTTGTGTTTGTTTTCAGTTATAAATGCAATTCCTTCCCAGTACTAGGGATTTACTCCTTTGGTGCTAGTCACCAACCCCTGGCCTATGGAAGGCCGGCTTGGGGTAGTCACGATACGGGCCCCGGGGGACAGGTCATGACAAATTGGTATCAGAGGAGTTGTTTCTACAGCAGAACTTAGGACTCTGATATTTCTTTTCTGTGATGAAATAGTGTTAACGGTATTAAGTGTGGTTTTCAGTTTAGGGAGTCCAGTGTTGGTGCAGGTGGCCGACGTATCCATACACCAGGACCCTAAATTTTGATTTCCGACTCATTATATGAAAAAAATGATTTCAAGTGTGTTTTCAAAAGTTTTCTTTAAGTTAGATCAAACCAGTTCCGCTCACCAGGTAGTCTTTTGACTGTGTCACATCTATTTCTTTCAGGATACCTCCCCGCAGATGACCAGCTAGAGCCCCGAGAGTTATACGCACTGATATCCCACTGAGTGATGAGGCCTCAGTAAATGGCCCTATTCCAGTTGATGCTCTAGCGGATGCACCAGCGGTACCAATTTACATTAGTCCACCAATGCTACTAGCCCCATCAGTTGAGAGTGCACGCCGCTTGGGCGCTCTGCATGAGTTCCAGCGATAGAGGCCACCCAAGTTCAGGGGAGATACAGACTCGTAGGCGGATGATGATTGGTTGGAGGCTATGGTGAGAATCTTCAGACTAGTAGGGACACCAACCGACATCATCATGATCCTTGCTTCCAGCCTCCTTCAGGCAGCAACAGGCAGATGGTGGTGCCTAATTCTCCAGATGCATAACGAGGCATCACTTCTATGGGTAGACTTCGAGAGTCTATTCCGAGTTGAGTTTGTACCAGCCACACTTCGAGCGATGCATATACAGGAGCTACTGCATCTACGACATGGTAGCATGACGGTGGCACAGAACTCAGCGAGGTTCACTGACCTCCTGTGCTACTCCACTTATATGGTACCAGACCCATTCATTTGGGCCTGTACCTTTGAGCAGGGACTCAGAAAAGAGATTAGAGCTTCAATATTTTCCCACATCATCCCTACGTAGACAGGGGTATTGGAGAGAGCCCTCTTAGTGGAGAGTTTCCATGCTGAGCAGTCTCCAGTAGCAGGATCCACCAATAGCCAACATGCAGCGGAGTCTTCTCCAGCTGGAAGTAGATAGATGAAGAATATGTCAAAGAGGACCAGACCTACAGGTGGTCGACTGCATGACTCAGGGTCGGTAGTGTATGGCACCCAAGGTGGAGATAGAGCCAGACCTTCCAGGCAGTGTTACACATGTGGCAGACCTGGTCACATGGCTCGTGACTGTCTGACCCGCCACTCGGACGATCAATAGATAGATAAAGGACCTCCCTGGAAGAGGTAGATGTTCGATCGTGATGGAACACAAGGAGAAGGAGACCATGGCAGAGGAGATGGTCGTGCAGCTGGTGGTGGATGATTCTTTGAGGTGTTGCCACCACCTCCACCGGGAATTCCACCTCGACCGCAGGGAATAGGTGGACAGGGGAGAGCACAGCTTCAGGCAGCTAAATCACATAGACATGGAGCTCTAGAAGCATGTGGACAGGAGCGAGACTAGTTCCAGGCATGTAGGCCTTTGTTCTTAGTGCTTCTATTTTCCTTGATGTCATTGTTTGTGGTTGATTTGTGTCTTGGTACATTGAGCAGCAGTAATAAAAGACACTTTTTTCTTGTGACGTTTTCCTTCCTTCCTTTTTGTGTGGTTAATACAAATAGGTTCTAGTTAAAACTATTGAATTGACCCTCACTTTTGAGATTTCTACTGGAGGGGACCTAGTAACCACACACTGATGCCGACAATGTGACTCAACCCTTGGACGCAAGAGTAATGGTTTGATCTCTTGGTAGTAGTGTCAAGGCCGTACGATGTCTCCCATGGCATGAAATAGTACCATTCATGTCAGGATTGACAATATTAGGAAAAATATGTGGTTCATCCAGGGGATGAGACCAAATTTTTCTATTTTTGGAAAAGGATAAATCTCAGCAGCTCTTGTAGATTGTATACGAAGAAGGGTGAAGTCGAGTTCTTACAACTGGTTAGTCTCACCCATTATTCATTGAGAGAATAGTTTATGGTTCACTCTATTCTCAATAGTCTCAGGTGTGTCTTATTTTTTAAGAATCTGAACCTGAGATAGTGACGATGGATCGAGTCCTCTAGGACTATGACTTTGAGATATTCTATACTTTGTGAAGGGGAATGTTGTAGTGGATGCGCTTAGCTGGAGGTCTAGTATTCATATGTTAGGAGAGGTGACAGAGCAGCTGGCTGCCTTACATATATTCTTTGTAGATAGAGATGGTACAACCTATTTACAGTCTCTTAAAGTCACTCATCCACTTCTTCAGCCGAGTAGGCGAGGTGGCTTACCGACTGGCCCTTCCACCTTAGTTGCATGGGGTGCACGATGTCTTCCATGTATCTCAGATGAGGAGATGCGTGCACGATAAATCTCACAACATCGACCACAGGGAGCTAGACATCGATGATGGGGAGACCTTCATGGAGGTGCCAGTGGAGTTCGAGGATCGACAGGAGTGGGTCCTACGTGGACGGTCGATTCCTCTATAGCATGTTTGCTGGTAGCACGGGAACCTCCAGGAGAGCACATTGGAGCGGGATGCTCAGATAAATGCTCAGTACTCTCATTTGTTTCCCTAGTGTGTGTTTTAGCTTTACAAAGACGTAAAGTTCTGAGGTGGGGGAAATGTTATGACCTAGAAATTTCCAGTATTTTTTTTAAAATACTTTGGAATTTTACTAGTCTGTGGTTTCTGGCGACACTTGATTCTGAGGCCCGGTGTGCCCGGAATCAATTTTTGAAGTGTTTTTTTGTACATTCAGTAAATGTACGTGCGGGTTTTTCTATCTTTTGTACCGGTTCTCAGAATCGAAATTCAAGGACTTCAATGAACTTGTAGCGCCAGTATTCGCTTAAGGGGACCTTTACCGCAGTTGCATTTTATACGAGTTGAGAGTTAATTTTTTTTGGGGATTTGTAATAAAATAAATAAAATTGTAGTACACATTTTTATTTAAATATGTTAGTTATATCCTACAAGGGAAATTTATAGGTGGGGCCCACACCCAAATAACCTCCCATGAGAGGATAATGTGAGGTGGGGCCCACAAAAACCCCAATCCTTTTAACTCCCTTAAACTCCCCATTAATCCTCCCTTAAATAATGTGATCTCTTCACCTCCCTCTCTCCCATTAATTTTTTATCCAGCACTTTTGATTAATTAATCAAACCCTAAAATTAATTAATTAATGTGTTTGAATTTTGAAAATTCATGTGTGAATAAAATAATAGCCTTAGATATTATTTTAATTTGGAACTCATTGTACTGAGAGAATTTTGGGAGAGCTCTTGAGAAATAGAAGAATAGAGTTCTTTTTTCAATGAAGAACCGCCGAAGAACCCTGATCATCTCCTTCGATCTTTATCCAAACCAATGGAGAAGGATCCACCCGCAATGAATGCCGATGAAGCACCTTCCTCGGCCCCTTCTTCCCTGATGTCAATGAGTTGACGCTGCCTCCCTGCAACTCCGTCTATGAATGAACCTTATTTCGAGGTAGGGGGTTTGTTTCAATTTTAGTTAAATAAATTTTTCTTCTTCCCTCATTGGAACCATGTTTTATCTTCGAAGATATGATACCATCTTACGTGGACGGTGCAGGCTGAATGAACATTGACCAACGACCCTCCGTTGATCCTCATTTTATTTCGATGGAGACGGTGAAGGAAAAGGTGGAGGCGATCAGAGGAAGCGACGACCGTATGCAGTCTACGTGGAGAGGAACTGGGGCCCGCATCCAAAGGCTGATCAGACGAAGAAGAACCGGCCGGCCATAGCCGGCCAGGCTGGAGGAACCAAGGCACCCCATGGCACTGTGCTGCGGTGTACTGTGGCCCACGCACTGTGGGCCACATTGGCGGGCAAACCGGCCGGGTCATCTGCTGGCCGGGTTGATGAAGGTCGCGACACCCGCAGGTGCTGCGTAAGAGGACCTTGGTCTGCCCATGCGGGCCGCTCACGCAGGGAAGACCGTCCGGCTTTGGCCGGTCGGACAGGAGGGTGGCGTTGCTCAGCACCTCCGGTTTGGGAAGTCGGGGGTCCATGCTCCCCCCTCATCGCTCGACCATCCGGGCGGAGACACTTGGCCAGCCGGGCCAAGCAGCGGCTAGCCAGGCCAGGCTGCGCCATGTCGGGCCGAGCCACGCCCCACCAGGCTGGGCCGCGCGCTTCACCAGGCCGGTCCATCACCAGCCGGTTCAGACCCGCCAAAACCAGGTCGTCTTGACCCACCAGCCCATTGGGCTTAACAGGTCGGGCCCGTTACGCTTAAATGTGAATAACTTCAAGACCGTGCGTCTGATTGACGCGACATCTACCACACAGGGATTCTCATGAAAAGGTGGTCCTTTTTCTATACTCTTAGTGAATTTTGGATGACTTTGGAAAAACAGCCGGGTTGGTTTGAAACCGAGACCAACCGGGCCCTCGGAGCAGAAACTCTTATAACATAAGGACCAGACGTCCGATTGAAGTGCCGTCAACTGCGTTGGTTTACTTTTGATGAGACAGTTTTTTTGGCATAATCCACTTGAGGTTCGGATGTTTTTGGAGTATTGTCGGGTTGGATTGAGCATAAAAACCAACCGGGCCCCTCGAACGGAAATGCCAATAACTCTCCGACCAGGCATCCGATTGACGCACTGTCTGTTGCATTGAGACCCCTCTGAAGTGGTGATTGTTTTGAAAATTTTTTATGTGATACGTTGTGAAACTTGGAGTATCGACCAGTAGCTCATGGAGTGGAATCTCTCAATGAGGAGCATACAGTGTATGAAGACCTAGTAGCTAGCTGAGACCTGATGACGGCTTGTCTGATTCATTTCGGAGTGAGTTGACCAGCCCAGTAGAGAGCACTACTGTGTGAGGTGGCAGACCCATGGTGGAGTAGCGCTACTATGTGAGGCGGTTGACCCACGGTACTCCATAAGAGTAGTACCTCTGTAGGCTATCAGGGGGAGCACTACTGTGTGAGGCGACAGACCCATGGCGGGGAGCGCTACTGTGTGAGGCGGCAGACCCGCAGTACTTGACAGGAGGAGTACCTCAACAGTCTACGTTTAGTGAGTAGCACCTCGGAGTCGTGACAGGATTACTGTGCTCGACAGAGGTGGAGTTCTCCAGCAGCCTTGGATTCGGTATCATGAATAAAAATCATGGTTTGAGATGAGTCAATGACCTTTGTTTTTTCCTCATGATTGAGATTGGTTACTTGATAACTTCGGTATATGTATAGGCATATCCCTAAGTAATGGTTGACCATTTAAATATTACTTTTTTGATTATCCTTTTTGGATTTTGTGAGACCTGGTGGGTCTCAGGGTCCCTACTGAGTATCGTTATACTCACCCCTACACGGGCTATGCCCGCACCTCAATGTGTTGGATGCATTCGACAAACATCACCGACCGAGGCGAAGTGTACAAGGAATAGATGGTACCCAGAGGTGGATCTCATGACGAGAAAATACCTGAAGGAGACAGACAACCGTGGTGCACTTAGGAGGCTATCTGTACCTACTATTCAGGTAGGAAACCCGGAGGATGATCCAGGAGCTGCTTTCACCTTCGAGCAGTTTTTCCCTTTTCAGTTGTACTCGGTATCAGTTATATTTGTACTTTTTAGTTGGGTTTGTATTCTGGCCTCTTTACTTTCAGTACTCTTGTTATACAATTTTCAATTAGTGTTTGATTCCTCTTGTACTTTGGTTGTGTTTGTTTTCAGTTATAAAGGCAATGCCTTCCCAGTACTAATTATTTACGCCTTTGGAGCTAGTCGCCAGCCCCTGGCCTATGGTAAGCGGGCTTGGGGTAGTCACGATATAGGCCCTAGGGGACGGGTCGTGACATCCCTCTTGCACAGGGATGACAAGAGTGGGGATTTATCGTAGATACTATGAGTCAAGTGGTCCACATTTTCATTTTGGAACATGGAGATGGAATCGACGTTGGTGATGTAGTGGTTGATTCTGCTCCAGCTTCGACTGTCACCCTTGCGATTGTTACACAAATGGAAGGGGTCTCCTGAAAAGCCTAAGTCCATGAGCCCGTTTCTAGACATGAACTGAGAAAAGGAAGTGCTAGCCATTCTTAGAAAATCCCCATGACCCTTCTTCTCATTTGGAAGTGAAAAAATGTCAAAATCCCCTCCCACCACCCAGGTTTGGTCCCCAGGATTGAAAGCATTCCGCTATGACCACAAAACTTCCATTCTTTGAGCATCACTGCTTCTGTAGACAAAAAAGAAAGAGAGAGATTCCACGCCAAGAATAATTTTCATAGTGATATGTTGTTCACCCGTAATGACCATATCAACGGTAGCATCCCTGTGCCAGAAAATCCATATATGTTTGTTGATCATGTCCGCATGAATGGATTCATGCAATTTCACCTTACGAGTGAACTCGAAAATCTTGGCAGGGGCCTGTTTGTGTTCACGGATCACTACCAATTTGACTTTGTGTCTTTTATATTCTGAGGATATGAAATCTATTTTTACCCATGTCCCAACTCCTCGGGCGTTCCAGATGAGAATAAGAATCATTGAAATGAGGGAGGGCCAAATTTGGCCCCGGGTACTGTGGTCTCTTACAAGAGTAATGAAGAGCATTCCATTTCCAACAACTTTTTTTGGTAACTTCCTGTTAATAATTATTCCCATGTGATGTGATTTATTCAAAATTTTCAATCAAGTATACATACAATGTTGCTGATTATATGGAGATGAAGGGCATACATTGTGATCGGTGGAATATTTAATACTGGTGAAAAATAATAGAAATAGTTATACTCCATTTCATGTTAAAACTGTGTTTGAGTGATTCAGAATGTGTACATAGTGTAATATACATGAACATGATAATATAAATAAGAATAACCCTTTAAAGAGGGTGCATGAAAATATATATTGGAAAATATTATAGAGTGTGGAAATATTATCAAACCGAAAATTTTTAAATGAATATTTTTAAAGGATTGAATGAACATCATGTAGTATAATTGATCAAATAATTAAAAATAATTTTAATTTAATAATCAAAATAAATATTATTTATTCTATATTTGTAAAATGAGTTTGTGTTATGAATAAATTTTATTTTGTGAATATCATAAATTACAAAAAAAAGTTAAAATTAATATTATGAGGTAAATATATGAATGTGTATTGTGGATTTATTAGTGTTATGTAATTTAAAATTTGATTGATTATCACACATTGATTCATAACACATCTTATGTTACCCATTTTGATAGCCACTTTATCATACCACTATCGTTTTATTATTGATTTTATTTTCATATTTTCATTTTCATTAAATTTTACTATTTTGGTAAATTTGAGTATGGATTAATTAAAGAATTTAAGTACATTTTAAAAAAATTTATATTTGATGATGAAAAGAAGAAATAAAATAAAAATTAATGGCTTTCTGGGAGGTCATTTTTGAGTATGTTATATATGATTAACTGGAAATATAGTATTAGTAGAAATAAGGTAGTTCCAATACATCTTTAAATGTGGTTTTCTTGTATATGGATGGATATGGATGTCCCAATGTCATAATATCAATACATAAATAACATGAGGGATGATGTAGTATTTATAGTTATATATCTTGTGTTATTAATGGTTCCTCCTTAGTTAATTATCAATTTCTTAGAGTGTAAAATTTTCATAATTTCATTGAATAATTATTGTAGATATTTTGATACTGATAGGTAATGTATTAACTCATTATATAACTATATTTTTTCAATGTCCATATTGATTATCATGTGTCTCATCTTCAATGTTTTTTGTATGATACAATATAGTTACACTATTAATATAACATGGACATCAAGGATGATCAATCCAATTTTCACACCCAATGGGGATCAAGGTTATCAGATATTCGATATACCGATCATTATTAATTAATTTTTATTTTTATTTTTGAATTTTTATGAAATATATTTAGTCACCAAATACATGAAATCCCAAATATGTTTTTAGATTTATTATCTATTTTTTGGTTAATATTCATATCATATTTTAATTTTATTGGGTATTTAAATTTTGACATATAGGAGTATGTGATGAAATTAATACTTTAATAATTTATAATAATAAAATATATATAGTTATATTTGATGAGTTTTCTTATCACCAGTTTGATATTATTAATTAAATAATAATTATTTTAAAGATTCCATGATTCATATAATTGGTATTCAGATATATGATATTTTGTAAAATTTAAATTTTATTAATTTTTTGTGTAGGTGTGTGATTTGAAATTTTTTGGGAGATTTGAAAATGATTAAATGAATAATTATATCATATTAAGAAATATTTTATACATCAATTAAATTTAAAAGTAAATTATATTTTATTCTAACTTTTTTCTTTAGAGTATTGAATTTTCAAATATGTTTCAATTTTATTTATCGTGGTTTTAGTCAAACATGTTGTATAAAAATTAATTTACAATATTTTATCATATTAGAGTGTTTTAAAAGTCAATTGTGGTTAAAAGTATTTATAAATATTGAAAAATTAAATCTGAATACAAGTGTTTTACTAGGCATATAAATTATATTAATTTTAAATGTGTTTGATTATTTTTGTAAATTCATTTAATTATTATTCTTGTAATAATCCATGGATTTAATTAATAAATTAATTTATTATAAAGGATTCAAATTGGGATTTTAATGTTAAAAATAATTCCATTATTTGTTTCTTTGGTTTTAAATTAATAATGATACCATCATTATTATTTATGGAATAATTAAATTTTGTTTTATAAGAATTTATGGAATATAATATAGAACAAAAGAGTAAATTATCGTTTTAGTATAAGGAATGTTTTAATGATTTGATAGATGGAGGATAAAAAATACTCAGTATAGTGAAACTGACTACCCAATTTAGTGATATGGAGTACAATTTTGGGATCCGAATGATAGTATTCTCACAACTCTCCCATCAGATTCATGATGGGCTTCATCAGACATTTTGTGGTCCATTGGATGATCGATGGAGGGAAACCAACTATCCCATTTAAATAAATTTATTTTCATGAAAATAATTGATTGGGAAATATTAATAACCCTTATATTATTCAATAAAATTTTGTGGGTTTAATCAAAAAAATTCCTCTAGGTGATAAAAAAATAATGGGTTGAGATATTTTTCACTCCATTTAATACATACATTAATAGATCATTGTTTGTATTAACTCACATAAACAAGGAAATTTTATATTATTCATATTTCATACATATTATCCTCATATTAATTATTTTATTTTTTAAAGTGATAGGTATTTTTTAATTTAAATCTATAAGTTCAGAGTTGAATCAAACTATTTTGGATAATTTTTTATCCATAAGATAAAAAATCCTAGAAACATTATTTTTAATTCATTAAAATTAATTTATATATTGGGGAGATTTTATGTGGATTTTTGTTTGGATGTTAATATATTTAGAATTATTTTTTGACTGTTTGGGTTTTATATATTTTCATGTTTTAGTAATATTATTATTTAGAGTCTTAATTGAGTGTTCTATATGTTATTTAGTAGACTATTATTTTATTAACTAATATATTTTATTCATTTGGGTTATTTAGTTTTGAGTAATTGGTTTTTTGAAAACCTTCTTAGTTGGTGTGGTAATTATATGAAATTACCACATGATTATTTTGATATATTTTCTAAACACCATATAGGTAAATTATATTTTTATCATGATGTGTTTTGAACTAAATTTTCCAAACATTAATTTTTTAGTGACATTTTAGAAATATCAAAATATGATTTCGGAAAAATTTATTCACAGGTTAAAATAAATGATCGATTTTATAATGTTTCCAATGAATGATGATAATTTTTTTAATTTTTTCATTAAATTAATTTTTATTATTATAAAAAAAATTGTTTTAAACAAGGATAAATATCCCATTTGTTTTATTCATAAATAGAATTATGGGAGAAATTTTATGAATTAAATTTCCTTAAAATAAAGGATAATAATGTATATTTTATTTACAAATTACTTTTTTCATACACTATTTAATTTTATTTATAAATATATAATGATTTTAATTAATTATGTCCATGACTTTAGCTATATTAATAGGTTTCCTCTCTCCCCCTCCTTCCAGTAATCATCTGAATTCTTAGGATTCTATTCATGGTATAAAAAGTACACTCTGTAGTGATATTTATATTCAATGTATTTTAAGACATTTCAATGCATCTTGAAAACATGTGATCTTGGGTTGGATCCTCTTACCCTTTTATCTTTGAGTTTGATCACCTTTTAAAAATCTATAGAAAGATAACTGAGAAGATAGTCAATATAGATTCATAATGGGAATGACTTTTACAATATTAAAGGGTAATATTTAGAAATTTTTTTTTTTACTTTTATAATCATAAATCCTCTATTTATTTGGAATATATATTTATAGATATCTTAAAATAGAATTATTGACTCTCACATGGAAGGAAACTATTCAAGGGAGAGTTTCTAATAAGAATCATCTTATGTCTCTTCATCCAAGGTAAAATTGGTTTCATATAAAAGGTTGACTGACTATCATAACAAGAATTATTTATGAGTCACCACAATAATTTTTCAATTTATATTATTTTTAAGCTCATTTAAATATAATTAACTGTAATAGAATGATGATTTCCATTCTTAAACCACCTATTAATAGGTCTCTTTCTATGTGTAACTAAAAATTTTGGTATTTTTTTTATTAAATTTTTGCGATTTGAGGAGTGTCAGTTTCCCTTGTTGTCACATAACAAGTAAATGTCTATTCTTACAAACATAAAAGAAAAACATTTTGATGACAAATATAGAAAATTTTATTTCATATTTGAGGAACTGTCATAATTTTTAAGATGCTGAATAGACTCATCATATTTATATAGCGTCAATTGTTATTAATGCCGGATTTTTTTGAGAACTATTAGTTATTAGACACCTTTTTTGAAATGATGTGTAGATGTGTTTACATATATAATATAAAATAAAACAAACCTATAATACTATGTGTATCATATATTGATAAAAATATATACCATATATATATATATCTCTAGATGAATTGATCCTAGAAAACTACCATGGTTTAAGTAGGCCGATCCTTAAATTATTGTCAATGAAATTCATATACAAAAAACCAAAATAGTGCTTTCAAGTGAATTTCTATGGTTCTATATTATTTTCCAAAATTAAAATGTAAATTTATTATGTTGAACACTATAATATAATTTATGAAATAGAAATAGAGAAAAAAATAAAAAATTGGGTTATATAAGAAGTAATAGGAACATATAGTATTATTATTATCTTTAGATCCAATATAAGCTATTTCAAGATGGTGCAGATACAAAAGTGGTATCCTATGTTTTCATGAATCAAACAACATCAACATATAAAAAGTCACTAGGTTTCAATACCGATGCTAATTAAAAATTAAATATGATTTATGATTGTGTTTTAGTTATAGGAAACAAAAGTAATTTAATAATAGAAAAATCCATTTGGAGGAGGGGATCAAAAATTCAACATATAAAAATTATCCAAAACGATTTAAATACATTACGAGGAATATTAAAAATAGATACATTACATTGAAAGATAAAAAATTGCTTTATATATAGTAATATGATTAAATCACTAAAATTAATTGTATATATAATATCTTGTGACTAATGAATTCAAGACACCTAAATGAGTTATTTTTAATATCGTATCATATAAAATACAACTCTAAAATGGTGCTTGTTTAGATTTATCCACCATGACTCGTCTGTTGAGTGAATGTCTCTATTAAAAAAATCAATGGAAATTTTGATGACCCATTTCATAATATTCATAGTTATTCAATTAGTTAATGTTAATAATTTTGGTTGTGTAGTTTTATTCCATAGGAATATTTTTGTGATTGTTTTTATTAGTGGATTCATTATATAGTTTCTGGGATGATTCTATTTATTAGCTCTATCTTAATTATTTATACTTCTTTTTGGGGAGATATTTTTCTCTAAAATATGGTTAGTTTAGTAATTTTTTCTTAGACAAATATGACACACCTATGAATCACAATGAGTCTGATCTGATTATCCATATCAAATATTTCATTCCTCTATATATTGAAGAGACCTGAAAGTATTAGTGTGGTATATAACCAAAAATATGGGATACAATTTTCTATATATTATGTCATTAAAACAAAAAAGTAATAATATTTGTATTCAATAAATATATAGTATAGAATTAGAGAAGTATGGAAAAAATAAAAAACAAGTCGCATGTAATAGAAAATTTTACCAATATATTAGTTATAACATATTGAAAATATGACCTCCAATAGTTTAAGATATACATGTGATATAAAAAAATAAAGATTATTAGAGGAAATAAATAAATACTTTTTCAAAGTATGTATCAATGTCATCACCATTCATAAACATCTTATATAGTAGTACATGATTTCATATAGGCCTTCCCATTTTCCTGGATCAAAAATATAAATCATCTATATGCAATGGGGTTCCCATGTTTGGTGTGATTATAAAAAAACATTCAGGACATTGTTATTGTGACATTATAATATATGTGAAATTATTTATAAGTTTAAATTATCTAGTATAAAATAAATAAAAAAGTCATTCAGTCACCCCTATTTATTAATAAGAAACAAATAAAGGTAAATAAACATCTATCATAACATTATAGTAAACATCAATGAATGTGTCATTATAAAAATTAGAATAAAAAATAATAACATGGGAAGTGGAAAAGGTGTGGGAATTACATTGGTAATCACACATGTAATTAAAAATAACAAATAAAATTTTGTAACATTCAAGAGAAAAATAAGACATTAAATTTTCAACAAATATAGAAAAATGAAAAGGTAATAATATTACTAACCTCTCACATGATCTTAACCATATAGTACAATATGTATGGTCCCATATATAAATCTCTTTGGTAAAATGTGAATATAGGTGTAAAATAGCTTTACAAATATCCCACAAGAGTAAAACAGATTAGCATAATATTATGTATTTTGGATGCATTATATCAGTCATAACCTGATATACATATAGCATGAACCTCCAAAATCAAAAAATCCATTCATTCATGCTTTAAATATAAGAAAAGACACACAATCTACTCATATATCTATAAGTTTTTAACTTAATTCATACACTCTCAATCTAACCAATCACAATATTATATTACATTAATTTGAATAATCAAATATTCCTATATAAAAAATCTCAAAATTCATAACCAACACCAACACAATTAGTTAATTGGTAATAGTAGTGATCACAAGAAACTCACTTTATACCTAACTATTTAATGTAGAAAACTATTAAAAATTACTCCATCATTAGTATGGTTAGCCCATGTGTTTAATATAGAACCCAAAACAACCATTCACAAGGCCCATTGAATTATTTATAACCTACCTAACAACTTTTATACATCAAATTTAATAATTTAATGCACCATAACACTTTTATGTGCATTAAAATCTATGAAATCTCATATAAATATTTTAACAGGTTAAAGACATAATATAAAATTCCTTTGAGAGTAAAAATGGATATGTTATCTACCTACTATAATAAATTAACAATATTCCAAAAAATATTACAATACCTTAAAATTATGTATTAAAAATGCGATATGAAGAAAATATGGTCTTAAAAATTTAGAGAATTAGAAATGAGTCTTAAATTACACCAAGATGAAGAAATTAGTTAAATATAATTCTATAAAAAATTAAAAATCATAGGGGAGATTATATAAGTAATCATGACTCTAATATGGAATCAAAATATAATATATTACTTGATTAATATCACATCAATCAACCTATATTGGGTACCAAGTTCTCCACTTGGTACCCGATACAGTTCCACTAGATGGTTGGCAGTACTCTTGGGGATATAAGGCCATAAAATATTCCACCGAAAACCCAATAGTATTAAAATGTGTAACATGTGGAAATTATTAATTTAAAACCAAAATATTGATCTAAATACTATATTTAAATACAATCCCCATTTTATGAAACAAAAGACTGATAATAAATTATTAATTTGAACAATAAAAAGACACAAACAATATCATTAAATTGAGGTTCTCAATAGTAAATAGATTTTATATGATCACCCTAAAACTAATAAAGGGTTTTTTTAAAACATATATCAAAACAATACTAATAATTGTTTGTAAATTTAATATCATTATATAGAGAGCCTTTCCAATCTCATTATAGGAAATTGGAGTTTTATTTTTTTCATAATAAAAAATATTACATAATTATTCCACTACTTATAATTGGATAAAAGATAAATAATATTCATATATAGATATGTAATTCAACTTGATTTAATTTATTTAAATTTAAACTATTTATTATAAGGTCTTTATATTTTGGGTTTAATATGGAATTTTATCTTGATTGTTATTAATTCTCTTTTATTAGTGGATTATGTCACTTATAATCATTATCCCTCATTTATTTTTGGGTTAAATCATGGAGTTCATTTTTTGGTAACTATATTGGTTAGGGAGTTTTTAATTCTACTTAATTATCTATAAAATAAATAAATGAATATCTTATCATAATATACACCTATAAATTATATTTTGTTTTCATGGGAAGAAGGAATATATAAATTTTATAATTTCAATCACTTTTTTTTCAAGTTTTGATTTTTTTTATATTATCTATCTAATTAATAACAATTTTAATTAGATTTTAGGTGTTTTTAATGTGAATAACCTTATAATGGTTTATTAATTTAGTAATCACAATAAGTATATGGATTATATTAATGGATATTGATAAGAATTGGAAAATAGTCCTTGATGCCAAGGTGGGTAATTTGATATGTGTTTTGTTGTTAATTTCCCATTTTTTATTTTGATTAAATAAAATTCAAAGTCTTACGATTGATTAATTAATGTTATTTATAAAAAAAATAATTTCACTAAATATGCTATTTCTCTTCATTCGTGGTTTTAATACTTTCTTGTGTAGTTTTTATATGGTTATAATCCTTTTATTATAAATAATAAAATATAATTTTTAAGAATAATCCACAAATATATTCATCTTATATTATAAGTGATTCCCATAGTTATGAATATATATATTCTAGATATGATTCTTTATGTATATTATATAAAATGGTATATTTATTTTATATATGTTAACTTGTTATTATAAGAAAATTTTATCTTGTATAGTTTAAATTTTTATCTTTTATACCAATGAAAAAAATGTATACATCTATGAAGTTGATATATATAAAATTCTCCCACACATTAAAATATTTTTATGCAGAAAACCTGATCATCGATTATATTTTAAAAGATGGCGTTTATGGGGAAATATTTGATAGAAATTAATGTGACATGATATTTGTTTTTCCCTCTCTTAGGAGGCCAGAACATTGCTTCCCAATCCAACTATCATCCCCTTTCCTAAATGATTTGGTATTTTCCTTTCTATTTCCATGTAATATATTATTTATATGTAATTTCCAAAGACAAATAAACATCCTTAACTTCTGATTAATTAAACATGTGGGGGTTTTGTACTCTTGGTGGTTTCTTTTTATTCTTCATATATATACCAAACATTTAAACCTCAATTTTCATATAGTTTCATATAAAGTATTTTATGTATGATCTGATACATGAAAACATATTTATTTATAATATACACCAGTATGTTATTTCAGTACTATTATGGGATTCCAAAAAATATAATGTCTCTGTATGATTCCTTATTAGAAGGAATATATAACCCATTACCGCATATTATTTTAGTTTTTTTATTTTAATGTCAGTTTATTATAGACTGGTATATTTCATATTTTTTATATTAAAGTTAGTTTTCATATATATATATATATATATATATATATATAGTTTTTGAATATTTATTATATCATTATTTGATTCATTGTATATTGGTTGTTTTAATATTTTTAGAAATGGTTTGTATAAAAATATGCCATAACATATTTATGGAACAATCAAACATCAATCCATTTTTTCAATTGAGAAGGCTAAATAAATTCAGAATGATTACATTATAAACATAGTTCTAGCTTCCAATAATTAAATACCAATGAACATGATTAGAGTATGTGTCAATTAATTAGGGGTCAATAAAATATTTTGGGCAGGTCATTACATTAAAGTACATAGATCAAGATTCCAATCTAATTTACATGTAGACTATAAATTTTATCATAAATTTATAGTCCATTTACTTTAATAAAAGAATAATAAAAAGCCTATAAAGGATTTAATAATCATAATTAACCAACAAATTATTTAGGGAATTTTATTTTTCAACATGGAGTTGATGCATGTTTTAGATTTTTTAGTCAATTATTATTTTTATTTATTTTCAGTACTAAGATAAAATTATAAAAATTTGATAAATGATATAAGTTTTAATATAAATACAACAAATATCCAAATAATGTTTTATTGTTTACGATAATAGTGGTATAACAACCATCATGATTGAATGGATGACTAAAATAGTTTTATCATGATTTTTCAACAAAATTACAGTCTTTGAATATTTATTTATTTATTTAAGGTAGAGGTTAATAATAAAAACAAAACCACACACACCTAGTCACCATAGTTGGTCAATACTCATCCCTCGCACAATGTGATAACAAGAACCCATGTGGTCAGTTAAATAAATTTATATGGCTTGATGTTCTAGAGGAAAAGGGGCCATATAAAAGGTGGGGCCCAAACATCCTATATTCTAAAGGCAAAATGCATGGTACCCTAACCAAATGAGAATCCAAAAACATGCCCAATATTTATCCATATACCAATTTTATCCAATGTTAGTAGGGATTATCTTACAAAACTAATCGAAAAGATGTATCATGACTTCCTCCAAGAGACATTGCATTACGATATCCACTGATACACTATGGAAGAGAAACAATGTATACCATGTCATTGATTCACGAAATAAGTGTATTGGATGATGCATTCCCTGACAACCATTTATATTTTGATAATACCCTTCTAAATTTCATTTGTGCATGACACATCATCCCATGATTATTGTTTCACACAATTTGACTTGTCTCACTGTATTGATTGTCATGTGTTATGGATCCCATTTATCCTAAATTAAAAATAAATGGGGATCGATGGAAAGTTAATATGTTCTAGTACACCTATTTCTCTTTTGAATCCACCATCTTAGAGGTTGCAATGTGTCTCTATGATGAACTGTCTACTTGTGGCACTAGGTCATTATTCTTTCCTTCTATGTATATTGTTTCATTATTCTTTCCTTTTATGTATATTGTTTCCCACTGATGATGGATTGAAGGTCTTGTGCCCTGTTGGTATTTTCATAGATGGGTGGAATAATGACATTGTGATCTGGTTGCTTATTTTTATAGCATGAAATCCCCATGAAAATGTAAATTGATGATGTTAATTTACCCCAATACATTACCATATATTGTACATTACCCAAATATTTTTATAAAAATGCTAACGTACTTATGAAAAATCATATCAAACTATATTTTTTTTAATGTCATACTATTGGGTATCTCAAATTCAGGAACCATCCTAAAGGAATATGGATTATGGGTAATGTGGTCTTTTGTGTTCCACAACATTTGTATCACTGACAAAACCAACAACATATTCATTTTCCTTCTCAATATAATTTTGAGTTTATATAGAATAAATACCTAATCAAGGTATCATATAGTGAATATTAACCAACTTTTATAGTATGAAATTATAAATCCCAAGTGGGTATATTGGTATATGATTATAACTTACATAAAAAACATCCATTACTGGTTAAAATAATCCCAAATAAAGAGAGGAGGATGAATAAAATATGTATGTATATATAGAGACTTTATTATTAACATAAGGCTTCTAACCATCTCACATGTTTCCATGATCCCCATTAAAAAATTATATTTATAAATGTTTGTTTATATGTTGTCTATTTAGGGTAGAGGAATATTTTCATCACATAATTTTTTCTACATGAAGTTAAACAAATTTATTTAAAAATAAAATGTTACTATTCATTTTTTGGTATAGGGATTTTAAATATTGGGGCCCTAATCTGTGGAAATCATTGAATCTAGTAATTTTGGATATGAACATAAATGATGAAATTGTAGATAATGTGATGTAGGGGTTACCTTAATTCTTAATGGAGTTTGATTTTACTTGTACATGGATTCCAAATATTTAACTATGGTTGGACTTATTTGACATGATTTTACCTTATTTGATTATATTAAAATAAATATGGCCAATATTATCCTTTTTGAGATATTTTAACCTATTTTTGAGAAGAGCTACACTCACATAAAAATTTTCCTGTTTCTTAACCAATTTTGATTGAAATTCATTGGGTATAACCAATTTATACATGGTTAATTAAGGGTAAAAAAATTGAATAGTTATATAAAGAAATATATAATTTATACGATAAAATTATGTTGTTAAAAAATATCATTATTACGAGTTATATTTATTTATTATTAATGATAGATTCCCATTAATAATGGACTGATGAACTCAAATAGATAAAAATATATGATTTATTTTTATTTTTATTTTAAAATATAAACATTGTTAGTAATGGTATTAAAGAAACTACTATTTGTAGGAATCCTAATTTTAATTAATTTAATCAATAAGGGATCCTAAATATAATATTATTGTTAGGCTAATTGTGGAAATCCATATTATGGGACTATCATTCAATTGGAGAACATTTTTCTATGTGGAAATCTAGATATAACTTTTGAGATTATATATGTATTATTTATCAATTTGAATGTGCTAAAATGTCCCATGGGATTTTATAGTTCTTTTATATTTCATAAATAATTTGAATGGAATCATTTTAATGTAAACTATTTATAATATAAATATCCTTTGTAGGATACTATGTTTTCATCGTATATATAAATGGATAATTTATGTTTGAGAGTTTTTAGATGAAATCAAAGATAATTTTTCCATTATTAGTTGATTATTATTTTTATAGGATATGTACTAAATTTTTGTCACCTATAACAACCGACTAAAAGGTGAGAGATGGTTCCTCCAAGTAGATATTATTCAGGGAAACTAATTTTTATCCATTTAAGATACCTTACTAGAGAATGATATATTATATTATCCCATTAAAATCATTTTAAGGAATATTTGACTGTGATACAGTGATTCATATGATGATTTTTAGTGATATACTTGATAAATCAATTGGTTATGGCATCTAGGTTTAGTAATAAAAAATGGTGTGTGTACTTGTAACATAATAAATTTTTAAAGAAAGTTTAATTAATATTTTTTATGTGAGTATCAATGTAAATATATGTTATTAGAATCTGTTAGGGTAGTGATTTTTTATTTTAATTTACATTATTTGATTATATTTATAAATATCATTCCATGTTTTATGCACAGGTTTTACTTTCGATGCTGCTAATTGGTACCCATACTAACATCTTTATGGGAAGTTGTGATAAGACATTCTCGTGACAATTGATATCTTGTATTAGGACTAATGTAATTTGTTCATATATTATATTTATTGGTGACTAAAAACATTGTGTGGAAATTTTATTATATAAAAATTTAAATTATCAATAGTCTTATATTAAAATACATATATTACGTTGGGATTACCTAGTTGTGTGGACCTTATTAAGAGGCTCTCATTTTTAAAATTATGTATTAAAATGACCAGTAAAGCATTTATTCAAATAAAATTAATTAATAATATATATTTTTTATTATATATATTATAGATATTTTTCTAGATAAATTAAAATGACTCCCATGTTAGGATTGTTAAATATTTTACACTCATTTATAGCTTCTCTACTATTTAAAAAAATATTTTAATGGCACACATCATCATTTTACTTACCCTTGGTGGGTCCTAGTGTGGCCTTGTCATGCTATGAACATTTTTACTTATTCAAAATAATAAATTGAAATATATTTTATTATATATTCATTATTACAATTATAAATCTCATATATGTTCGATGTCATATTTAAATAAATATTATTCTGTTTATGAACTTTTTTCCAAATTAATTTTCGATCATTTAATAAATATAATGGTTTTTATATGAGATATTATCTAATAAAATTATATATATTAAAAAATTATGTTTAGTTTTTATTCTTATAATTAATAATTATATTTTCGATAAATGGTATGTTGATTGGCACATTGAAATATTGTATATTATTCTGTTTATTTATTTATTAGCTATTTTGATATATTAATTGTAGTCATATTATTATATTATTTTATCTATTAATTATATAATAAATGACTATATGATTATGGTAAATCTAATATATATTTGGAGAAAACATTATACACATTATAAATTATTATAAGAGAGTATTAGTGGATTAAAAATTACCAATAAATTCAATTAAATATAAATTGATTTATTTTTAATTCCAATACGAATGTATTATTTTCACACTTTATACCTGTTAGAAATAATGTTGAATGATATAAAATATTTTCATGTAATCATGGTTTAATTGGTATATTGATAGAAAATTTATTGTCATTAAATTTTTATTTTATTATTTCAATGTCAAGATTCTTTGTTTAATTCATAATTTTTTTGGTTATAATCAAATAGCATTATATGATAACCACTAATGATCTATTTTTTATAATATCTCAAATTTAAAAATTTACAATAATCAGAAAATAAAATATTTTCTACAAATTTATTTTAATTTTGTAGTTATTATTTAGTATAAATTATTTTTTTATAACATTTCCATATGGAATTATAGATTTTATTAGAATCTTCTTTTGGGTATTTTTCTGATTTGTTCAATACATTTTGAATTTTATTTTATTTTATAGTAAATTGATCATTTATCTTAATATTTTATCGTTTATGAAATATTTTATAATATTTAATTCTTATATAGTACAATTTAATTCTTTATGGACATTACTAACATATAAAATATTATTTTTGAAACTCAAGAAAAAATAATTTTATCTTGTTATTTAGATATCATAATTCTTTGTATTAATATTATATGAACTTTCAGTAGAAATTCATTAAAAAATTAGTGTTTAATATAGGAATATTTTATGTTAAATAATTCCTATAGGCTTGATTGAATTGCTGTTATTTCAATGGGGAAATGAGAGTGTTTTGTTCTTTATTCACCCTAACACAAATATTTTTTTAATTGGTGGACATGAAAAAATAATTAATATATAGAACATGACTTAAAATTGGTAAATTATTATTCTTTATAACAACATTTAACAATTGTTATTAATATTATTAGTAATATATAAAAAATGTTGGTTTTTGGCCCTACTTTATATTGAACTATTATGAATTTTTTTTATAAATTTATTTTTATATATATTATTAATGAATATTTTTATAGTAACATATTTATTTTATTAATTTGGTCTAGTATTTAGACATATCGTTTTGAAATAATTATTTTTTAAAAATAATGCAAAACAAAATCATTACCATGGTACAATCAAATTCATATGGGAACTATGCCTTATACAATATTATTATCTTACATAAAAAACAAGACTAATCATACCTATCATTTTGAGGAAATGGGAATAAGATATTGAACATACTCATATTTAATATTTTTCATTAATTACAAATAACTTAATAACATATTCTTGAAGCTATTGTACAATTCAATATAATTCAAATTCTATATTCCCCTCAAAATAACCTTGATTTATTTTAGGTACCATGAGTTTTGTATTGTAATGAAATATTAGAAATATATTCATTTACACATGTAATTTATAATTAAAATATAGATATTCCAAATTGGTACTCCAATAGATTATGAAGTAATTTTTGTTGATTCATCAATTCCATAAACCTACATCACAAGGTATTACATTATTAATGGTTTTAATGTATACACATATGAAGGGTGATATTAAAAATATGACACAACAATATTCTTATAAGAATATAATTAAAATCATCCCGGAAACCTTACTTATCGAATTGTTATAAAAGGTGGGAAAAATTCCAAAATACTTCACATGACATTAATGAAAAGCTAATTTACGTTTTTTTTATGGATGGAACATCAAATGGTTTATAAAATGCATTAAATTTAAAAATAAAATTTCTTAATGTTGTATAAATTAGATATACACATATTACAGTAAAATTTGGAAATCATAAATATTTTTATACTCTTTTTTGTGTATAAAATTTTTTATAATGATTTTCTAATGTTGTTACGCCATGCTATCAAGACTATGGCTGATGAACACATTCGTTCCTATAATAAAATTAGAGTTATCGAATCGGATATTAGATGTACTCTATCAAAAGACAAAATTAAATACATTATAATTAATATACTCGTTATTATAATATATATATATATATATATATATATATATATATTACTAGACAATATAATTATTATAAAACAATTATATGAAATCTATTGTATAATTATACAAATAATGGTAAGGATAATTAACCTTGATACTGTTACTATAGGGACACCCACCATAAATATATTGAAACATTTATTTTGAGAGAAATAAATTATCTAAAATATTAAATTTGAATATTTATATTCATGTTCATAAATTATACTCAAATTTTGGAGGAATATATAAAATAAGAGGTTGAAAATTAAATTATATTCAATAATTCCATGTTTTTCATAATAGCTAGACTTTGTCAATCTAATTATCCAAGTTAATTTTAAATATTCACATATTATACAAGGAAATAAATATATTATATAAATAATAATAATTAGTATTTATATATACATATAGTATGTTTTTCAATATATAGAGATTTTGTTTAATTTAAAATAATAATGGGTATGAGTAAGACCTAAAATATAAATTTATTGCTATGAAATTTGATGAAAATGAGATTGAAGATACCAATTCATAGAATGTTGATTTTAGTGTGAGAAAATAAAGATAAAAAATTAATAAATAATCAATATATAAGAATATTTTAATGACATACATTTTCTCTACATATAATTCTCAGCAAGTATTGATTATTAAACGATATTACATGTCAATATAGTGTTCGACATTTGAAATATTATTTATTTATTTATTTTATTATTTTTTCTCAATTATAATTAGGACATGATATTGGGATGTTATTAAAAAAACATTGGTTCATGTAAAATTATATATTTCTAAACGTAATTGGAACATGTTTTTTTGATGTTATAGTAATAAATGTTGTTTCAGATTTACATGAGGTATATATTTCTTTCCATAAAAGAGGTATTTATTTTAAGGAATAATATGTAGGAAAACAAATTCAAATTAATCATCTATATGAATTTAATTTATATATAATTGTTTGAATATTTTCATTAATGTAATAATTTTTGCTGGAATATATATTTTTTGAAAATTTCTGACATGAATGTATTTATGTGGAAACACTAAAACCACACTATTGGAACTTTTGTAACACAAACATACATTTGATATATAAATTAAACATTTATTATCGAAATAGATAAAAAAATATTAAATTCATTTATTTTATGAAATATCAATATTTTACATCATCAAATATATAATATCTAAACAATATATAAAAATACATTATAATGGCTCATAAAAACATGTGAAACATATAATAAAAAGAATATAAGGGTGTCAAATGGGGTATGTATTTTTTCCAAATTGTTGTGTTCCATCTGAAGATAAATTTAGTACCCAAATATCTTTGTTGTTGGTCACTGAGAATAATTTAATTTGATAGCATGCCTTCATCAACGTATAATATCCAAACAACTATATCACTTCTAGTAAATCAAACAATCATTATAATACCAGAATATAATGATGAGTTTTTATTTTTATATTCATCTTATAGGTTTTTAAAAATTTATTATAGTCATAATGTTAAATAACTAGTAATCCATTCTTTTATTTAAATTGTAGAATACCTTGATTCAGAAACAAAATACAATACAAATTGTGAATTTAAAATAATTAAAGCACAACGGATAAATCCTGTGGTCTAGTGTCTTATGGAAATATTGTAAAAACATAAAGCATATAAATATAAATATAAATTATTATTATTTATATATTTATAATTATATCTACATACCTCAAAATTATTGTACTATATTGGATATCCAATGGAAATACATGAAGGGTAATGGTGAGCAGTAAACCCCAATAAAGGAATAATTTATTTAATACATGGTGAATAAATATAAATCAATAGGGAAATACTGATATAATAAAAGTGAATTATTATATATGATTTAATAATGTTTTAAGTAATAATGTATCATTAGATAGTTTCATCATAAATATATTGAAACAAAATAAAACATGATTTCATAGAAATATTTCAACACTCACAACAATGAGATCACAACATATTGTTCTATTATATAATCTTATGCATTATATAGGGTATCCCATAAGATGAAAAAATTACCCAATGAATTTTTGGGATATATAATTCTATATCCACCCATTAAATTTATAAATTTTACATCAATATTTTTAGAATATAATATTACCATACCAATGTTATAATCAGAACACAATCCTATAAAAAGACAATTTTATATATTCTCTTTTCTTAAGGGATCATAAAATGGAATATAATAAAAATTTCAATGATAATAATATTATAAATAGTTTTAAAACGTTAATAACTATATAAATAATCCAAAGAAATGAAAATGATGTTTATGTGAATAATGTTATTAAAATGGTGTGGTGATACACATTTTGAAATGATCCTCTTATTGAGGTTTTTAAGAAAGACCAAAGAATCAATTACGAAGTCCAAAACATTGAATTAGATTTAAACCCAAAATCAAACATAAATTGTATTAAATAAATATATGTGTGCTTTTGGAAACAATAGATGATTAATAAAAAATGTATATAGTGGTACATTAAATGAGATAAGAAATTGAGAGGAATAATTTAATCTTGATTTTCTAATTAAAGAATTTTTTTTGGAAAATTAAATGATTTTATTTCCCTAGAAATTAATATTACGTTTAAATAGTTGTATAAAATAAGAACATTTATTTAGAATAAAAAAAATAAATGCTAGTAGTAGTTAATGAATGTGGGTATTATAGATAAATTCAAAACCTCAAATGAAATAGGGTGGTATAAATGTTCCCTTACCATTGCTCCCAACTTATTTGGTACATGCGTATATAGACAAAAATGATAAAATTTGGTTTTTAAATTAATACATTAACAACAATTTTCATGTATATTTAATTTATTATTATTTGTTATGATACATCCATTTTATTCATATATCATATCTATATTCACAATTTTGAGGTAATTTGTGTCATGATTACCATGCTGCATCATCCTTTAAATATTTATAGTAGTACATATAAAATGTTTCTAAAAAAACAATATTGATGAAATTATTTATATGTAATTAAAGGATTTAAAATGGTTACAATTATACATAATTTTCACATTTTATATGTGGTTCCCTGGGTGTAAATGTTATTATTTAATGATTAGTTAATTAAGTTGATTTTTATGACAACAAGGTTCTTATTATATTTTAATTTATTTTTCATGTGTATAAAATTATTCAAGAATATAAAAATATATAAAAATATTATTATTAACATCTTTAACCATGAAATTAATATTATACTAATCAATGAATGTGGTGATGAATAATATAATATGGTTTTTAATAATAATAAAACCAAATATAATATGAAAAAAACATTTTTGAATAAAATTGGAGGAGGATAGATAACTTATGTCACATTTTTAATATATGTATGATATTTTTCCCTTATTTAATGTAGTATATAATATAATAAGAGACATAAAAATTTTAAATAAAATCTCAGTTATGGTCATTTCCACAAACTTTTGATGTCGTCTCATAGAGTAAACCATAAGGTAATTCAAATTTTTATAATTTTTATAATATAGTCACTATGATTTACTCAGAGACATTGGTAGTTTTTTAGTTGTATTTTGGTAAACCATGAATCTTGCTGAGTGAGGGGTTGTTGGGCTGTGAAGGGTGTTGTTATAAGGGAAGTATCTTTTTGTTATTCAATATAATATTTATTATATTATCTTTTTATAAATATTATTGTGTAATATTATTGTAACTATAAAAATTTATTTGTTCATTTGAGAATATGATAATGGTATATTACATGAATTTTATGTAGTTATAAATTATTATAGATGAAATAGAAAAAACCATATTTTATAGAATATTTTTATTCCAAACAAATAAATAAATATCAATAAATCATTCTAAGATAAATTTGATATCATGTATCCATTAATATACTTCATTTTATTAAAGAAAAATTAAAATATATGAAATATAAATTTTTAAACAAAAACATTCATTATTGAAATATTTTAATGACTCAAAGACCACCAAATTTCTAGTCATTAGGGTAATTAATTTTGATTGAATAATTTTTTTTATTATTCATATGAAGATAAATATTGTTCTTTAAAATAAATTTAAAAAATTGATATTAGAAATATTAAAAATTATCAAAAATGTAATTAAAAATATAATAATTCTTGTTCCCCAAAATATATAATATATGTTTTCGGGCATCAAAATTTTCTTTTATCATTTTTAACAATTTTATTTTATTTTACGGAGATATAAATCAAATATATTTTTCTTTCACAACATATCAAACTATTACATAAATATTCGATTTTTTGGTAACTATTGAAATAGTAATGTTACTATTCCTAATAGTTAGATTACTATTTTAATAGACATTTTATAATTATCATATATGTTTATTATATTAAATAAATAACATTATTTTCTTTCTTGATCATTAAAATCTATATCAATATAGGTTATAAAATATATTTTCAATAAAATTTAAAATATTACTAGATATTTATTTCTTATTTACTACATTATTCTCATGTGTGATTATTTAAGGGGACTATAGTGTCCCATAAATTTACTATTATAGTTATAATATTTTTTATGTTTATTATTATAAATTATAACTATCAATTTTATTAGGTATATTTATTATATAAATTTAATATTCTAAATTAAAAAAATAATGTATCTTTTGTTTTTAATATGTTTTTAATATGTTTTTTAATGCAACCCATTAATTTGTGTGACACATGTTTACATACAAAGAAATATAAATATATGGATGTATGGGAATTGTTTTTCAATAAATAGTAGAAATATCACCCTCAACATTTCTTTTCATATGAAAAATGAGAAATATGTTGGTACATATATTACAAATCTTCCTTAGGTTCCCATGCTTCCTTTTAATAAATTGGGTTCCACCAATGTACTTTCAACATATGTGTTTTATTATTTCGTATTTATTTTTATCTATGACCCAATATCTTTATCAGTAACTACTAATACGAGTGATGATGGTCCAACTATACCACCTATATATTTATTACATATGGGGGCTCAAGAATATATTTATAAAATTGGGATATATGGAACCCATCATGATTATTAGATATGTATGGTTTGAGTGTTTATCAGTTGAACAAAAATACGAGTTCTTATGGATGAAAAAAGTGAATATATATCATTAATATAGCTCTACTTTTCCAAAAGAGTCATAAATCTATTCCACAGTTACATACAAGTAGTGTCTATATATCTTAAAAAATATTATACGTTTTATTTCGGATTTTCAGCTGGTATGTAATATTGAATCTCTTATTTTGTAATGTGTTTTTAAATAGATTTGGTATTCTCCTCAATTTCATTAACTAATTCAGGATTATTATAATGTTTTTTAAAAAATAATCTTTCAGGAACCCTTAACATCATTCGCTCTAGTACATAATTTATTTAATAATTTTCATCCTTAAAAATAAGCTTCTAGTCATACATTCATTAATTTGTAAAAACAATTTGTTATAAATTAAGGCTTGTAATTTTCCCAATGTTAACAATAAACATGAGTCCCAACTATGAAAATAATGTGAGCATTATTATATCCTAACCACAGTTTTTTCATTTATACTATAACAATGTAGCAAGAAGTAGGTGGTTTCATGAGGGTGTCTAATATAGGGAATATGATTTTGAAATCCATGTGTCAAAACTATTTATATTTACCATAATTTTATGAGCTCATTATTCCCTATTATATTTTTATATCTCACTACCAATTCCCCCCACTCATTGAAAACATATTTATGGATTTCTATGTGTGACCTATCTCAAATACATCATTTATTTTGGCGACCTTGTTCTCAAATATTGACCATGTTCTTCGACGGTGGGATTATTTTCCCTCATTTTTCTTCTTTCTACCATATTTAGTCCACATTATCTTAATTTAGAAAATTATTTCCTAACTATTTGTTATTTTTGATCTTATACATTGTAATTTTCATTTATATATTTTTTGAAATCCACCTTAGACCAATCTATGTTCATATATATAGGATTCTCATGGCACCACCTATATAGATGTCCCTATGTTCTCTATATTTTTTATTAAAATCAATGTTATTCATATTCCCTAAAAGAATTATTTTCATTAAAAATATATAAATATAAGGTTTTTATCTAATTATTAATATATTTTTATAAATTAATTAATAATTTTAATGAATTATTCCATCATTAAATTGATTTACCTTTGGAAAAGTTAATGTGAATTAAGGGCACTATTTTAGAAATAATTAAATATTTTTCTATTTTTATCATTAAATTATTATTATGTGATTAATTATATTTAATTATAATATGTTTGTCTAATTTTTTAGTAATATTTTTCTTTTTCACTGTTACGATTTTTCAATGTCAATAGACTTCTTATGTGGCTTCCACATTCGTTTTATGAATTTTCAAATGCCGAGTGATTACAAAACAGAGGTTCCAAAAGATATTTTAAAGATTAATTTATAAATATAGAATCTAATTTATATTTGGAATGTGTAAATAATATTTAGGAATTATTCCTATTTGGGAACAATATTTTAAATGATATTTAAAAAAAAATTATAGTTTCAAAATTGAAGGCAGTATTGTTACTTTATATAATTGGTTTTTACTGTAATAATTTTTTCTATTAAAAATATGTGTTAAATATATATTTTAAATTTTAATTATGATTAATGTGTTTATTGTAGGGAATGTTATTAATTACTTTATAGTCATTAGTGTGATATTTTGTGTGGGTGGTTTTAGTTTTGTTACATGATTTTTTATCTTATTTTTTTACTACTGGTAAATATATGATAAGGAAAATATAAATTTTCACTCTATATTTTAAATAATTGGGAGAAAATATAATTTTTTTGGGAAATAAATATATTTTTGATATAACATTTATGTTGGTATATACTTTATATACTCGAGAATTAGACCAATGATAACTGGAAGACAATCACTACTTACAGTGGGTGTCATTATGCTTATTAGTAATTGTTTAATAATTAATTGTTATGATAGAAGATGACTCTACTAAATTATGTCTTGGATCATATCATTTGATGTCTAAGTGTTTCCTATGATTATATGTAATAAAAAAATTTCACATTATTACATTATAGTTACTAATCTATTTGATATTATCTTAAGAAATTCCATATTAAAATATCTAACAAAATATTGTTTTAAAATATGAAAATACTTTCAATTTTTATTTTTTAATATTTAATATTAATTTCAAAATTTTATTATTATCAGTAGACATGATTTTTATGGAAACACTCTATGTAAAATTAGATTCATTTTTAGATATTTTATTTTTTTTTTAATTTATTCTTAAGAGGTTTTTTAACATGGTTTAAAAAATGGGTATTTAATGGAATGTGACAAATGAAATATTTAAAATTTCTTTAAATCTATCATAAATCATGTTTACTGTCTTAATATATAATTTTTATATATTTTGGTGTTTTATTTCAATAAAATGATAAAAAATCCACTTTATAGATTTTATATTTTAAATTGTTGGCCTGAAAATATTCCAAATAACCATGGGAATAAAACAAATTGTGAAATACTAATAGGTTTTTATGATTAAACATTACATAAAACACATAATGTATGATGAATGTGTGGATTTCTAGAATTTTTGGTATTTCGGAATGATCAATCATTGAGAACATTTCCATTTATTATACCTATGATGAGGTGGTGATATGGATATACCCCAAGTTAAATTAATGTTAATAATAAGTTTATTTATAATGAAATCATATATATCTTGTTAGGTCAATAATTTTTATATTTTGGTTTAGATTTTATTTTTCCAGATTTATTAATAATTCGGATGCTTATTTATGTTTTAAGATGTTTTTATTTCATTTATACTGAAATAGGATATACAATTCAATATTCAAAACCAATATATGGAATAATTATTTAAGATTTTAATTATAATAATGAGACATATTAAAAAATATTAATGTGGAATAAATTATAAAAAATGATTATTTTTCAATTTTCAGAAACTTGATTCCATCTCACGGGGATTGGTATTGCCAAATAATATAAGATATTTATCATCATATGTTCCCTAGTTATGAGTTGATTTATTTGGTTCTGGAAAAAATAATATTAGATTTCCTTTTCTATTAAGGGATTTTATGGGTGTTTCATATTTTTTTTTGATTTTAAATGGTTTATGTGTTAAATGCGTGGATGAACTATATGTGAATTATTATCATTATTTTTCTGGAAAAATGTATTGTGACCAGGTGCATGGTTTTATTTTTTTATATATGATGTTCTACCATTATCACGTGGTATACAAAACCTTGAATCCCAATCATGACATTCCAAGATCCCGTCAAATATTTTTTAATCTATTCTCATTTTGTTTTCATTAGTGGATTTTTCATCCCTATTTCCATGAATTATATTTAGTTTTATAATGCTTTAATTTTATTCCCATGAATTTTATTTATACTTTTTAATTTAAAAATCGATGTAAATAGAGTGAATAATAGGTTTATAAAATATAGAAATAAATTTTATAATTGTTATCTAAAAAATATTATTATTTTTGATTAATTAATTATAAAATGGTCTAATTATTTAACATTTTTCATGTGAAATATTATAATTTTTTAAAGGAATTATATTTGAATATTAATGATTTAATTATAGAGTTTTTTTTTTCAAATTGTACTATTATTTTATTTCATGGAATATTTAAATAATATTTATATGTAATTTCAAATTTTTGATTGAGTTATTTTTTTGGTTCATTCATTTTAGAAAATTCAATAAAAATTATACAATTTCCGAATGATCATTTTTCTAAAATATAGTGTCTATAATGACTCGTATGTGGATTTTCATTATTTGGACCCAATCAAGACTCTTTATAGAGTGTAAGATCCATCACAACATTAATTTTTTATTAGGTTACATGGTGATTGAGGTCTATTATATAATATAGAGTGGATAATATGAATTAAAGGATCTTTATAACCATTAAAATATATAGAATCATTAGTAGTTTAAATCCTTTCGTCCTATTTGTGATATTGAGAGTATAATGGTGAAAAAAATAATTCTCCTTAAGTTAAAAGTTCTATGAAATTATTTTTGACCACATTAATATATAATCATTTTACAAATAAGGACATAGTTTGTGAGAAAAATAATATTAATAAACTCTAAAAAGTATCTATGTTTAATTGATTATGGAATCCATTTTAATTTGTTGAATAATATCTATAACATTGTGGTGTTCTAGGAATCATTAATGGTTTAACAATATTGTAAACTTTTATGTCCTGAATTTGTTTTTATGAAGTGTACTATTTATGACAGATTTTCTTGAGGTTGTGGTAAATATTTTCATATTAGTAGAGATTATAGAATCCTTTCATTCACTAAGCGGTGGTGAAAATGTGATTTCTAATTTCCTTGATGGTTCATAATCATATGAATTACCTTAAAAGGATGGAACCATGTTATGAAATTGAAATAACCTAGGTTATCACCATATTTTACTTCAATCCCTATATATAAGTGCATCTCACCTAAATAACATTATTGTGGTTCTATTAGGAACACTAGTAAATAATGTTTTAGATTTCCAAATACCTATCATAGTTGTGGTCATTTGGACAAGCATCATTTTATCCATAAGTTTTAGCATCTGTGAAACTAGGAATGACTATGATAGATTTTATTTTAGTAGTATTCTAATGATTCCTTCTCAAGGTACCTCCTATAATTCTCTAGTAACATATTGAAATTTCAAATTATTTTTATATGATATTTTCCTAATTAAAATATTTTACTTATTATTACATGTTTATGACATTTTTTTAATTTGACAGTAATATATATAGAATATTATGTTTGTTGTTACTTATGGGTTCCCCTAGTGGAAGGTATGAGTTGTTACTAATAGTGTTTTTTTGCGAAACAATTTTCATTATCCTTTTACCACAAAAAAGTTATTATATTATATGGTTAATATTATATCTAAAGGTCTATTCCTTTTAACAGTCACTTATGAATACTGTCTTCTATAATGCTTTTAAAATTATAAAATTAGGATGTAGTTTTGGATTCATTTTGAATCAATAGGTTTCATCCAAGATCTGTAGATGTTTCTTAGGGATATTTATTACAATTTTCTTACATTACATTACAATAATACAGATTATCATAATGATTTTCTCATTATTTTATCTTTCTCGTAAACTAGGGGTATTTGTGTATGATTAATTCTTTTAGAAATTCAATGACTCTATTGGGGTATAATTTTTTATTTTTGGGGGAATTATCACCCCTAATGTTCACTATTCTCATTATTATTTTTATTGGTTGATTTTTTCCTTTATCTTTATTATTTTATTGAAATTATATGATTTCTATAAAATAATGTGTTTTAGTTAAAAGTGAATTGTTTCTTTATTGTAAGGACTAATTGTGTGACTCCACAATGAAAATATTATAACTAATTAGATATTAATTTCCAAATAGGTAAATATTTTTTCAAAAAATGAATCCTAGATGATTTGGTTTTTTAGGGGCATCGATTAAATGCTGAATAGCTGGCACATGGTTTTTAAAAATAAGTGGAAATATTTTTTATCCTACCTAGATATTTAAACTTTTTTTAAAAACCATTTTTTAGTCATTTATTTTAATCTCCCCATACATAATCTATTCCTCATTCCAGTAAGTCTCTGAAATGATCCCCATGTATTTGATCCCTCACCTAACACTTTGATTTTGGGTCCCTTAATTTATTTTGACGTTGAAATTTGATGTTAGGTCTCTTTTCTGACATCCTTACCCTTTCATCCAAAATTATTACATCATTGTGTTCTATGTTATTCTTTTGGAAAAATTATTGGAATGGTTTTTTATAATACCTTAGGTTTTTGATTCCCAGGTTCTTTAAAATCCTCCAAAGAAACTCATATCTTTTAATTGAAGGTTTGGCATTATCATTTCTTATATAGGTAAGAGATTCTGTGTTTTTACACATTCTCTTACAATTGCAATCATTATTGTTACCCAATAGATAATAATTAATTAATATCACATAATTTATGTTTTTATCAATGATATTATGTTTTTTTCTTATTGGTATTAATATTTTTATACAATTATTTGAACAATAAATTGATTTCAGTTGGGAAATATCACGGGTATAAATGTGTAATTATTCGTGGGTTCATTTTTAATGAAAATTACCATGGGTTGTGATTTTATTTATAGGTGTTATATATATTAAAATATTGGGGTTATTAATAATTATTATTAAAACACATGATTTCAATTTTATAGATTATAGGAGTGAATGGTTTCCAAGTAGAGTCTCCACTTGGTTTTGAAGTCTATTATGAATGTTTCTTTGGTTTGGATAAAAATTTGTAAAAAGTAATTTTAATTTGTTGTCACAAAAATATACACTAATAGTCTACTCATAAAATGTTAAGGGAAATTTAAATATATTATTAATAATAATAGGTATTTAAAATTATCTAATTAATATAATTTATTACATTGGAAATGAATTTCTTGGATGCTAATTTAAATTATTGGGTTTTCGGAGAATAAATTGCACCCATTTTTAAATCCCCATAGATCTATATATGAAATGGTTTTTTATTATCCTGATGAGTATTTTTTTTTATCAAAATTATGTTAGAGGATTTAATTTGACATGTGTTTAAGGGTGTGTTAAGGTATGATATGGTCTTAGATCTCCTTTTAAGTTGCATGTGTCTAATATAGAAAAAATAAATACACATTTTCTATTGATATTATTAAGTATAAAATATTGTTTTTTGTAAAATATGATGATATTTTTTATAAAAGTTTTATATATTGACCCATACAGCTCATATATGAATATCACATATTATAAGATGAATATTCAAGACACAACATTATGATAAACACTGCAATAATATATCTCTACTATCTTTAGTAACATGGATATATAAAAACATTTTCATAATATATATATATAATCTCGCACTAATAGTAGAATAAATAGAACCCTTATATTTATATTTCCTAATTTAAAATTTTCATTATAAAACATGGAAAGAAACATACAAAAGGGTGATATCTAATTCTCAGTAATGTTAAACATGGGATATATCAATGATAACCTAAATATAATAGTATCATAAGTTAATGATAACATGAGAATGAAATTTACAAACCATAACCTCTATATAATTTATAATAATAATAATTACAATAATATATATTGGTATTTCATAAATCATGAATCCAAATAATAATTAGTGAACATGAGCCAATGAAGAATTACATTGTCATAATACATAAGTTCAAGGAATACATATAATCCTAAGAAAATAATTTCGTTATTATAGTGTCACTATAAATTATATAATATGTGATTTCCTTCTCTCACTAGACAATTGTAGTGGGCAGAGTCCCTTACGAAACAGGGTCCCCTCCCCATTTTAGCCATTATTATCTCAAGAGATGTCTAAATTTTCAAAATTCAGTTGTGGTATTTATAATTCAAGTCTCCCCCATCCCAATATTAAAATATTACATATTTGGGCCGTAATATCAAAAAATTTGCAACATATCACAACCGAAGGAATGGAAATTGGATTAAAAAACAATTCATTACTCTATTATAACATAATCCATGGAAATGAAATGGGTATAGAAACTTTTTCTTCATTACACAATTCATTTTTTAGATATAAATGAGTTTTATATAATCATGCTTAAAAAATACACATTATTACTATAATAAATCCTAAGTAATAAATAATAAGTAATATGATTAGAAAAAATTTATAATAAATCATAAGTAATATGATTGGATATTATAATATATAAAAACTAATTTAATATATCACTAGAAAATTAATGGTGGAAAATAATCTTTTCACCTTAAAAGTAGTTTATCAAAATAAAAAAACAATCCAATATTAAATAAAAATATTATTTTAAAATTACCTTGGAATATTATAACATAATAAGATATTCATTAATCATTATTTATGGTAAAAAATTATATTTATGTCGAGTTCATTAAAATAATGATTCCTTTCAAATTTTTGGTAAAATGTCAAAAGTATCATGTTACATAAAATAATTGAAATATTATTTTTAAACTATATTATGAAAAAAACATTTATAAATATTATTTTAAATATTTATAGGATAAAAAATTAGAAAATCATTAAAACATTTTTTAAGTCATTAACATGGAAGGAAAACTATTTTTGACCAAACAAATATATAATGAAATTTTTAATAAAAAACAATTTTTGAGACTCACGAGTAAAGAGATAAATGAAAAGAAATTAAAATACCAATAATATATTTAAAAAATTTGAGAAGAAAAATCAATAGTTTATTGACTTATATATCATAAGACTTAACCAACAAAATAACACTCATAAATAAACTCAAGAAACAATGAGATTTTATAATAAATCTCTTACCATAGTTTTGACTTATTACAAAATTTATCTGACCTCCTATATGATAAAATTAAAATTATTATATATAAATTCCCGTATAATTTAAAAATATATAATATCATATATTATTACTACCTAAACCGAAAACCCCATATCTAGTGCCGTAATATATTATATTGCAATAGATACAACTATAGAATCCCAAAGGGCCGATTAGCTTAGTAGTCCTGGAAAATAGATCACAAACATGAACCATATATTAATATTTCATAAAAAAATTAAAAAAATTGATTATTAATTTCTAATTTAATTATTATCCTATAATAAACCACCATATTAGTCATAATAAACATCTTGTAAACCTAGTAAAATAATACATAAGAAATGGGTGAGCTCAGATTCTCTGTAAGGGTAATTAATATAATAGAAGCTTCCATAAATAAACAAAAACTATAAAAGAATGTATCAAAAATAAAAAACCATTTTAAACATAATAATGCCTATAAGATAGAAAAAAAAAGTTAAATAATGACATTTATACACTCACATGGATATTCTACAAGAAAAATAATGAAATGTAATATCAATAACTAATATCATAATTAGGGAATGCTTAATGCAGGACATCTGAATCATAAAATCGAGTCCTCGACCCAAATATTTTTAAAGAAATGGTTAAGTAATTTTAAAAATCCATATATGAAAATAAAGGGAAAATCCATCATATAATTCCAAATCTAGTTTGTCTCTTGAGATCCATCATTGCATCAAGAGGCTATAGCGGGCCCCACACATCATTTAATAAGTTCAATGCATTTATCATATGAAATGGGTGAAACATCAAAAACATAAACATTCGTATTATGATGTCATTCAAAATTATAAGACAGTAAACATAAACCATAAATGATATTATAATAGAACATCCCCAGTAAAACATATCATTAATCCTTCAATAATATATTGTGTATTTTATCATAAATATTAAACCTCAATAAAACATAACATCATTAATGGGAGTTAAAATAGATTAAAATAATCAAATAAAATCATTAAAACCATTCTTTAAATAAATACCCATTTTAAATTGATTTCATTTATTAAGAAGATACACATTTATAAACGACGTAATTTTTTTAAAAAATATATATTTATGAATAAAAATTCTCCATACCACTTCATAACATATATGAAAAATTAGATAAATGGAAATTTTAAATATTCAATTAATTATAAATAAATCCATAAACCCCATTTGAATAACACGACCCATCCCCAGGGGGCCATATCAGGACTACCCCAAGCCTGTTTTCCATAGGCCAGGGGCTGGCGACTAGCACCAAAGGTGAAAAATCCCCAAATAGGGAAGGAATTGACTTTATTACAATAGAAAAACATAAAAGAGTACGCAAATGGAAGTAAAAAATTATGAAAAACTTTAAACAAAAGATATACTGGAAAGAAAAAGGGGCTGGAAAAGAAAGCCCAATAGTAAAGTAAAAGGAAAAGTCAAAAAAGTTACAACTAAAAAGACAAACAGGTGGAAGGTGTCTAGAAGCTTGTGGATCATCCACCACGGATCCTACCAGAAGCGTAGGTACATATAGCCTCCTCAGTGCCCCATGTCTGTCCATCTCCTTTGGGTACCCACTCGTCATGAGGTCCACCTCCGGGTACCGTCCAGTCCACATAAACTCCACCTTGGTCAGCACTGTCCGTCGTCTACATCCAACAAAACGAGGTGTGGGAAAAGCCCGTGCATGGGGGAGTATAAAGATATTCAGTAGGGACAACGAGACACTAAAGGTCTCAAAAAATCCAACAAGGTTAAACCACAAAGTACGAATCAACGGACAACCATTATTGAGGTATATGCCCATACATATACCTATGATATCTTGTAACCCATCACAATCATGTGGAAAACACAAAGGTCAATGACTCAGCACAAACAAGGATTTTAGTGAAGTATAGAAGTACAGATGATTAGTTGCGAAGCTAGATCATATTATTCTGTCAAGAGGCACTGATTCTGACCATACGAGGTCTGACCCACACAGGATTGATAGGAACTAAACCCCGTAATGACCCACACAAGATCTGACCCACACAAGATCGGTATGCGTTTACCCACATAGGATCGCTGAGCACTGACCCACACAGGATCTGACCCACATAGGATTGGTATGCTATGACCCAAACAGGATCTGACCCACACAGGACCAGTATGTGCTGACCCACACAGGATTTGTGAGCGCTGACCTCCGTATGATTTGTCTCCATCCTCCGCCTCACTATCAGCCACTGGATTCCTTTCACCCGGGGCGATCGAGTTCTGTAGAATCTTCCCTCGATATATCGGTCATACCTCGACCTCTATTAAAATCCAAAAAATAATAACCCAAAGGACTTAAATGTTTTAAGGCTTCCAACATGACAGATGGGGCGTCGATCGGATGCCCAGTCTGTGAGTTATTGGCATTTCTGTTCCAAGGCCTTAGTTAGTTTATAGGTTCCAAACAAGGCGAATATACCCCAACTGTGACTAAACCTCAAGTGGGGTATGCCAAAAGAATTGTATCTCTCCAAGACTTCCATCACCACAGGCGGTTCGTCAATCAGACATATGTAGTCCATGATAGGAGTGAAAAGGTGTAAACTGGCCAAACGGGTCTGGGTCTGGTCCGACCCAGTCAGACTGACCCAGACCGACCCGATCCATACTGGGTTCCGACCAGGTCTGTGGGTTCGACCGGGTCTGAAGAAGCGGCCTGGCCCGAAGGGGAGGCCCGACTCGGATGGGTGGTCTGGCACATCAGCCCGGATGGCTGGCCCGTCTGGCCGGCTAGCTGGCCTGCGTGGCTAGTCTAGACATGCCAGGGGGTGGGGTGCGGGGCCCCCTGGCTTCCTAAGGAACCGACACTAGGCGCCGGTTCGGTGACCCGTGGGACCCTAGGGGTCACACTTGTAGCAGGCACCGACGACCAGCTCTGCCAGCCACCCCTAGCTCCTCCACCGCAGCACGACAACACCACAGTCCTACTAGCCTCTTCGCGGCACGATGACGTCACACCACCTTTTCCGCGTCCCGTCCTAGCCACGACCTCTATCTTCTCGGTGCAGTGGGACAGCGCCACACTCATTTTCCAACCACTATGGCCCTCCTAGATGAGACCCCCTACTTCTGGAACGGTACAACAACACCACGCCCCTTCAGAACCACCGCAACCCGCCTAGCCGGGGCTCAGTTCCCTGCGTGGCATGATAGTGCCACGCCCTTGTGGCGACCCGGCAGCCTTGCACCACCGACTTCTTGATGGTCAGCCTCCATCGTTAACAACAAGAACAACCAAAGGGGGAGGGTTAGGCCGTGTTCGTGTGGTCTGATCCCTCCTTTTCATGGAAATAACATTTGGCATACCATAATCGAAAAATTTAAACGACAAAGAATGGAGGTTTATAATCATTTATAATATAACTCAAATTCCCCTACCTCGATTTCTAACAATCATTGACAAAGTTGCGGAACGGCGGACATCATTCCATTGACGTCGGAAGAAGACTAATAAGATGACGTTGTTGGCATTCTTCAAGGATGAAAATTTTTCTTCTTCTTTCCCCGGTTGAAGAGGGATAGAGAGATGTATGTCATTCCTTGTTAGAGAGGGGCCTTCTTCATTGGGAGAATAAAGTTCCCCAAGGGTTCTCCAAAGCTCCACTAAAAGGAAATTGTCAACCAAAATAATGGGTTATGCTAACCCATTATTTAAATGTTGGCCAAAAGAATTCAAACGATTTCAAATTAATTAATTAATTCCATTAATTAATTTTTGGTTTTTGACACTTATGAGGGAAGGGGGAAAGTTACAATTAAATGTAGATAGGATTGGATTCATTAACTCAAGGGAGTTTTAAGGGTTTCATCCTGAAAAATGGGGTGTTTAGGTGGTTTAAAGATTGTGTGGGGCCCACATAATAATAACCTCCCAAGGGAGGTTATGTGTGTGTGGGACCCACTACTAACCTCCCCTTGGAGGTTTCAAGTACCAAGAAATAAAAATTAGATAACTCTTATTTTTAGTTACCTTAATTTAAAACCCCCAATATCTATCATCCCCTCTCATAAGAATGTAACTGCAGTGAAGGTCTCAATAAGAAATCACTGACATTGCGTGTTCAATGGTGCCCTTGGGTTTCAATTCAGAGCACTGGTTCAAAATTTATAAAATCTCGCACGTATGTTTACTGAACGTACCAGAACAAAACTTCAGAAATTGATTCCGGGCACATCGGGCCTCAGAATCAGTCACCCTCAAAAACCGCGGACTCGTAAAATTACAAGGTATTTAATAAAAAAACTTCCACGAAAATTCAGGGTCTTTACATTGTCCCCACCTTAGGGCTTTAAGTCCCCATAAGCTACAACTCGAACTAAGTGAACAAATGAGGTTACTGAGCATGCATCTGAGCCTCCCGCTCCCATGTAATCTCCTGAAGGTTCCTATGATGCCAAAGAATGCACACCAGAGGTATCAACTGTCCACATAGGACCCACTTCTGTCGATCCTCAATCTCCATTGGAACCTCCATGAATGTTTCCCCTTCATCTATGTCTAGTTCCCCGTTGTCGATGACGTGGGATGGGTTGTGCATGTATCTCTTTAGTTGAGATACATGGAAGACGTCGTTCACCCGGTGCAACTGAGGTGGAATATCTAACCAGTAAGCCACCTCGCTTACTCTACTTAGGACCTAGAAAGGTCCGATGAGCCTCAGAGATAACTTGGCCCCTTTTCCAAATCTCTATAGACCTCGTCGAGCTGAGACCCATAGAGAGACGTGGTTTCCATCCTCGAACTCCAGAGGTCTGCGTCTACTGTCATCATATGACTTCTGACTTCTCTATACAGTCTTCATCCGCTCCTGGATGATCTGCAACTTTTATATGGTAGCACATACCATATCTGGTCCCACTAGTGCTGACTCCCCTGGGTTTGTCTAGCATAGTGGCGTTCAGTAAGGTCAATAATACAAGGCCTCAAAAGGTGTCATACCGATGGTGGAGTGATAGTTGTTGTTGTGGGCGAACTCCCCCAAAGGTAAGTGGTCCTCCTAGCTGCGACCGAAGACTAGAACACATGGACAGAGCATGTCCTTGAGGGTCTGGATGGTCCGCTCAGTCTGGACATCCATTTGAGGATGGAAGGTGGGGATCAAGTGAAGTTGTGTCCTGAAAGCTTCCTACAACCCCGTCCATAGCTGGGAAGTAAAGTGTGCATCACGATCGGAGACAATAGAAGAAGGTACTCCAGGTAAACACACTATCTCTTGCACATAGGTGCATCCCATTCTCTCAACTGATCCCTTCTCTATGATCGATAGAAAGTGGGCTGACTCGGTGAGTCAGTCAATAATCACTAAAATCGAGTCTCGACTCCTAGATGTATGTGGAAGACCCATCACGAAGTCCATGGATATCCCATCCCATTTCTACTCTGGGACCTCTATGGGAAATTCCATGCCTGCTGCTACCTAGTGCTCTGCCTTCACTTGCTGACAAGTGAGGCATTGTGAGACAAACTCTGCTACTACCTTCTTCATACCTGGCCACCAGTGCTGTCGTCGATAATCCTGGTACATCTTGGCCACTTCTAGATGTACCGCTAGAGGGGAAGTTTGTAAATCCCCCAGAACTTCGTTCTGAAGTGCAACTGGTACCATAGTACATCCTCTGAAGAGGATGACATGCTCCCCACCTTTAGAAAATAAATCTGTTGTCTGCCCTGTGTATATATGAGCACGTTGTGTCTCTCAGTTAGTGTCCCCACACTATGCCTCCCTAACTCGCTGAGGAAGTGTGGGATTGACTGTAAGATACTTTAGATAGGATGCTCCATCCCTATCCCCAAAGGATATCTGTAAGGCAGCCAACTGCTTTGTCGCCTCTCCTAGCAGCAGAATGCCTGATGTTCTGCTGAGAGAATCTACTACAACATTCCCCTTCCCAGGAGTATAGACTATCTCAAAGACATAGTCTTAGTGAAACTCAAGCCATCGATACTGTCTCAGGTTCAGGTCCTTCTGAGAAAAGATATACCTGAGACTCTTATGATCAGAGTATATGGTAAAACGCTCACCCATCAGATAGTGTCTCCATATCTTCAAGGAAAAGACCACTCTTGCTAACTCTAGGTCATGGGTAGCATAGTTCTTCTCATGTTGTCTCATCTTCTGAGAACCATAAGTGATAATAGTTTGATCCTACATCAGGACACACCCAAGTGTGGTCCCCGATGCATTGAAGTAAACTACCTACCCTATACCCTCCTCTATAAGCATCAAGATAGGGGCACTAGTCAGCCTCTGACTCAGCTCCTGAAAGATCTACTGGCATCTCTCCAACTACACGAAGGGTTTCCCCTTATTACTCAAGGCTAATAGTGGTTCTATAATTCTAGATACGTTTGGAATGAATCTCCAGTAGTATCTAGCCAAGCCCTAGAAACTCCGAACCTCCACCACACTCCTGGGTGGCTCTGAAGAAAATATCGCTTCAATCTTCACTAGATCCACTACAAATCCAGCCTCTGATATGACATGTACCAAGAAGTGAACCTCCCGAATCTAGAACATGCAATTAGAGAGCTTACCATAAAGATGGTGCTCTAAGAGTGTGTCTAGTACTACCTGCAAATGGTAGGCATGCTCCTCCTCAGTCGTCGAGTATATCAGAATGTCATTGATGAAGACTATGACAAAGCGTTCAAGGTAAGGATGATGATCCTGTTCATGAGACTCATGAACACTGCTGAAGCGTTGGTTATGATAAAGGGAATAACCATGAACTTGTAGTGGCCATAACAACACCTGAAGGCCATCTTCTGAACATCCTCATCTTGAACATTGTGCCGGTGATAGCCTGATCTAAGGTCTATCTTTGAGAACCACCATGATCCTTTGAGCTAATAAAAGAGGACATCAATCCTGTGTAGTAGGTACTTGTTCTTCATGGTCACCTGGTTCAGGCAACGATAGTGAACACAGAGCCTCAAACTCCCATACACCTTCTTGATGAATAGAATTGGGGATGCCCAGGGAGAAACATTGGGCTGGATGAATCGCTTCCTCTACAAGTCCTCTAATTGTACCCAAAGCTCACGAAGCTCATCGGGAGCCATCCAATATGCTGGAGTAGATATCGGTGTCATCCCAAGGTACATGTCAATGTAGAATTCCACCTCTTTGCGGGGAGGTAGTTATAAAACATTGTTAGGGAAAATATCCACGTACTGGTCCACCACTACTAGATAAGTTGGACTCTCCACATCAACTACTCTGAGGGTAAGGCAGACCAACTGATGAGTGATAAGCTGCTACCTCCTCTGAGTAAGTATGTCATGTTCTATAGTGGTTCCATTATCGTCAGTGAAGGTAAAGCTTGTCCCATCCATGCGGACACAACACACTTTTCACCTAATATAGTCAATCTGAGCATGGAATGTAGATAAATATTCCATACCCAAGATGACGTCATATGGCCTCGACGCCTCTACGTGGAGATCCCAGCTAAAGCTCTCGCCTCCTAGAGTAAGATCACACTTCCATAACCAGTGCGTAATCCTCATGTCTACTCCTGTAAGAGTCTATAGCTGTAAGGATCGAGCCAACAGATCCTTCAGAATGTTCGATATCCGAACGAGGGAAGTGGAAATGACAAAGTGACTGGCCACGGTGTTTATAAGAATTATAGCTAAGGTGGAGTAGAAAAATATCGTACCTCGAATAATCTCCAGAGTGCCATGGTAATATGACTCAGCTACCTAAAGCTGAGCTCTCCCCTGTCCACCCACTCCCTACGGTCGGGGTGGACCTCCTGGTGGTGGTGGTGGCAGCACCCCAAAATGTTGTCCATCACCAGCTGCTCGACTAGCTCCTCTCCCACGTCCGCCTGCACCCTACGGACCACCTCGATCGAATCTCTACCTCTTCCAGGGAGGTCCCTCAACTGACTGCTGATCATATGTACGATGGGTTGGACATTCAAGTGCCAGGTGACCCTACCCTCCACTTGAGTAACATTGTCTGCTCCTGGCATAGTCACTACCCCGAACAACCGATCCTGAGTCATGCGGTCGACCACCAGTAGGTTGGTTCCTCTTGGACCTCTACGTCATCTGTCTACTACCAGCTGCAGAAGACTCCACTGAAAGTCGACTAGTAGTGGGTATCACTACTGGAGACTTCTCAGAAAGGTAACTCTTTACTCGGAGGGCTCTCTCCAATACTTTTTCCTGCGTTGTAATGCTAAGGGAGATCATGGATGCTATAATCTCTCACCTGATCCCTTGATCGACGGTCCGGGCACTGAAGGATGGGTCCCTTACCATATCCATGGAGTATTAAAAGAGGTTAGTGAACCTCACTGAGTACTATGCTACTATCATGCTACCCTGTTGTATATGAAGTAGCCCCTGTATCCGCACCACAAAAGGGTGGATGGAACAAGCTTCACCCAGAAAAGGCTCTCGAATTCTTTCCTTAGAAGTGTCACCCCGTCCTACACCTAAAGCATCAGGCTCCACCATCAACCTTCTACTGCTATAAGGAGGCTGGTAGCAAGGATCAACATGAAGTCTTCTAGTGTCTCTACTAGCCCGAAGACTCTCACCATAGCTTCCAACCAATCCTCCGCCGCCTGTGGGTCCGTCTCTCCCCTAAAATTTGGTGTTCTCTAGCACTGGAACTCATGAAACATGCTCAAGTAGCCTGCATCATCTCCTACTAGGGATCGGGGAATCAGTGGCCCAACGGGAAGTGGTACCGCTGGTGCCTTTGCTGGTAATGGTACCTGCACCGAGGCCTCATCGCTCGGTGGTCTATCAGCACGAACAACTCTCGGGGCTCTAAATGGTCATCCATGGGGATGCATCCTGAAAGAAACAGATGTGAAACGGTCAAAATATTTACCTAGAAAGGTGAGCTGGTTGAGCTGATTTAAAGAATGTTTTTGAAAACACATAGGCAATTAGTGTCTTGGTGCACTAAATTGGATATCACTAGTTAGGGTCCTCGTGTATGGATACATTGGCCACCGCACCAACACTAGACTACCTGAAATAAATATCAAACTTAGTACCCTTAACACTATTGCTTCATAGAAATAGAATATCATATCCCTATGATCTGCAGTAGAACTAACTGCTCTGATACCCATTTGTCACGACTCATCTCCCGGGGCCCGTATCGTGACCACCCCAAGCCCGCCTTTCATATGACAGGGGCTGAAGACTAGCATCAAAGGAAATAAAATCCCTAAACTGGGAAGGCATTTCTTTATAAAATTAAACAAACACAACATAGTACACCACTAGAAGTAAAACGATAAGTAAAACTATAAACAAAAGATGTGATGGGAAGAAAAAGGGGTCGGAAATACAAGCCCAACTGTAAAGTACAAGGAAAAGACAAAACATGTATAACTAAAAATGAAAATAGATATAAGGTGTCTAGAAGCTCCTAGACCGTCCACCATGGATCCTACGTGATGGGTAGGTATAGATAGACTTCTCAATGCCCCACGTCCATCTGTATCCTCCGAGTATCGAGTCATCGTGAGGTCCACCTCTAGGTACCGTCCAATCCCCGTACACTCCGCATCAGTTAGCGTTTTCCATCGTCTGCATCGAACACAATGAGGTGTGGGAAATGCCCGTGTAGGGGTGAGTATAAAGATACTCATTAGGGACCTTGAGACCCTCAAGATCTCACAAAATCCAACAATGTTAAACCAAAATATACGAATCAATAGACAACCATTACATAGGTAAATGATCATACATATACCTATGTTATCTAGTAACCCATATCAATCATCAGGAAACACAAAGGTCATTGACTCAGCTCAAACCATAATTTCAGTGTAGTATAGAAGTACAGATGATTAGTCTTGAAGATAGATCCGCTTATTCAATCAAGAGGCACTGATTTTGACCATATAGAGTCTGACCCACATAGGATCTATAGGGACTAACCCCCAAAATGTCCGACACAGGATCTGACCCACATAGGATTGGTATGTACTGACCCACAAATGATCGCTGAGCACTGACCCACACATGATCCGACTCACACAGGATTAGTATGCGCTGACCCACATAGGATCGCCGAATGATGACCCACACATGATATGACCCACAGAGGATCTGTTTGCACTAACCCACACAAGATCACTGAGCGCTGACCTCCGTATGATCTGTCTCTAAGCTCTGCCTCACTACCAACCACTAGATTCCTCGCAGCCAGTACGCTCGAGTTCCGTAGAATCTTCCCTCAATATATTGGTCGTACATAAACTGCAACTAAACACTCCAATTGTGTAACCCAAATGACTTCCATGTCGTAAGGGTTCCAACAAGACAGACGGTGCGTCAATCGGACACCTGTTCTATGACTTATTGGCATTTCTATTCGAGGGGCCCAGTTGGTTTTTAGGTTCGAACCATCCCAACCGTACCCCAACAATGTACAAACCTCAAGTGGGGTATTCCAAAATAACTATCTCACTTCAAGCCTCCCATCGCCATAGGAGGTTCATCAATCAGACACTCGTAGCCCAAGAAAGGGGTGAAAAGTTGTAAACTGGCCAAACAGGTCCGGCACTGGTCTGACCATTCCAGACCAGACCCAGATCGACCCGGTCCGTACTGGGGACCGACCCGGTTTGAGAAAGCAACCTGGCCTTGTGGGGCGGCCCAGACTGAAAGGGTGGCCCGGACCTAGGGCGACCTGACCTGAGGGCGGCCCGACACGGCCCGAGGGGGGGGGACCTAAGGGCGACCCAGCTGGGATGGGCGGCCCGGCCCGGTAGCCCAGCTGGCGGGCCCGCTTGGCCTTACTGGCCATGCCGTGGGTGTGGGGGGGGGGGGGGGGTGCCCCTAGCTTCCGAAGGAACCGGTGCTAGGTGACGATTCGGTGACTCACGGGACCCAAGGGGTCTCTCTTGTAGCGCGCACCGGCGACCGGCTCAGTCGGCTGCCCCTGGCTATTCCACCGCGGAGCGATGGCGCAGCGGTTTTGCTGGCCTCTACAAGGCACGATGGTGCCACACCCCCTCTGCTGTAGCCCAGCCTGGCTATGCCCTCCAGCTTCTCACCGCGGCGTGACTGCGCCACACTCATCATTCGACCATTGCGGTCCTCCTGGCCACGGCTCCCCTTCTTTTGGTGCGTTGCGATGGCACCACGCCCCTCCAGCACCATAGCGACTCAGTTACCTGCGTGGAACAGCGGTGCCACGCCCTTGTGGTTACCGATGGCATTGCGCCTCCAGCTTCTTCATGGTTCGCCTCCATTGTCAATAAAAAAAACAACCAAAGGGGGTGGTTGGGCCATGTTCATTCGGTACGAGCCCTTCTCGTCATGGTGATAACATTTGGAAAACCATAATCCATAAATTTTAATGAAGACGAACTGAGGTTTATAATCATAAATAAAATAACTCAAATTCGCCTACCTCGATTGCCGACGATCATTGACGAAGTCACAGAAAGGCGGACGTCATTCCATTGATTTCGGAAAAAAGATGAAGAAGTTGATGTCGTCGTCATTATTCAAGGACATTGGTTTTTCCTCTTACTTCCCCGGTTGAAGAGGGAGAGAGAGATGTTCGTCGTTCTTTGTTGTAGAGGGGTGTTCATCATTCGGAGAATAAAGTTCTCCAATGATTCTCTAATGCTCCACCAAAAAGAAAGTGTCAACCAAAATAATGGGTTAAGAAAACCCATTATTTAAATATTCGCCAAAAAATTAAAATGATTTCAAATTAATTAATTAATGCCATTAATTAATTTTTGGTTTGGTACACTTATGAGGGAAGGTGGAATGTTACAAATAAATGAAGAGAGGATGGGGTTCAATAACTCAAGGAATGATTAAGGGTTTCATCCCACAAAAATGGGCAGTTTAGGGGGTTTGATGCTTGTGTGGGCCCCACCTAATAATATCCTCCCAAGGGAGGTTTTGTGCGGGTGATCCCCAACACTAACCTCAACTTGGATGTTTTAACTACCAAGAAATAAAAAAGCTAACTTTTATTTTTATTTAACTTAATTAAAAACACCCATAATCTAACTTCCACTCTTGTTTGAATGTAACTATGGTGAAGGTCTCACTAAGAAATCACTGATGCTGCGAGTTCAACAGTGACCTCTGATTTCAATTCTGAGCCCCGGTTCAAAAGTTATAAAATCTTGCATGTACGTTTACTGAACGTACCTAAAAAAACATCAGAAATTGATTCTGGGCACACCGGGCCTTGGAATCAAACGCTTCTAGAAACTACAGACTTGTAAAATTCCCATGTATTTATGAAAAAAATTTCCACATAAATTACGAGTCTTTACACTGAAAACATGGACAATAATGGGAATATTAAATAATTTTAATAGAAGGTTTAGATAAATATTTATTTACCTAAAACATTAAAAATATTCCATTCTGAAAAAATATTTAAAAATATGTTATAAATTTTTACTATAACAATATACATTATTTATAAAATCATTTATGATTTATTTTTGACATTATATTAATATTTTATTAATAATTCCAAGATGAAGCAATGTTTTGGGTTATACCCACTTTGATAATAAAATGTGTTTTGAATTCCTATATTATATATATCATGATTTAATTAATAATATAATTGAAAAAACTATTCAAATATCATATATATTCATTATATATAAAATATATTTAATAGAATGCACTGTTTATGGAAAAGGTAAGTTTTATAATCCCATGAACGTTGTTTCCGTGTTCCTATATTATTGAATGAAAGAAAGCACATGAAATATATATGTATATATATATTATATGAATATAATTGTTTTATCCTATTTTCTCAACATATTTTTTAATATATTTTATAATTATTTATGGATGGTGAGTGTGTAGGATGAATATCATCGCATTGTAAAGACAGTATGCAGTACATTTGCATGACCAATAATATCATTCCATAATGGTAATGGGTTAAAAATTGGATGGAACAAAAATAATAAAAATTCAATCCATGTAATATTTATTATTAATATCCTTTTTATTCAAAATATACCCATTGTGATAATGTTGCGATGAAAAATATATTACATTACAATGTGGAGATAGTTAGTCGTACATACGTATGTCGGGTGATATTATTTTTCATAGGATTGGATAAAAGGAAGAATATTGCTTTTCCATAACCAGAATAACATCTCATAATATAGATGATAATACAATTGTTACTTTAGTATGGAATAAACATCGAAATATAATTATAATTATAAAATAAATTGAATTTAATTGGTAAAACAATTACCTCTTATATGGGTATCTACCTTTTTCCCCAACATGACACACAAGGATGGATTTCTGCCCAAACTATGGCCTCTTGTATTATATTAGGAAATTTTTTAGGGGAAATTGGTAGGTTTTTGCCTGGCCAATGGGAATTATAGGTGTGACTAAAACGGTTGGAGAGGTGCACTTTTATAATAGAGGGGAGGGGAACTTTTGGAAACCCAAATAATATTAATTTAATATAAACTGATTTTCAATTTCAAATAGTTCTCAATTGAGTTATTTATTTTATAATATGAGGATAGTTATAAAAAAATCCATGAAATTAAATTTATTCATCTTTATTTGAGAATAGTTTCATTATCTTTTGGTTTTAACTCATAGTTAAATAACTTAACACTTGTTGGGACTACTTTTATTATTAAACTGTTAGGTTAATATAATGATAATAAAATTCCACAAAAAAACCAATTTTATAATTTATGACATATATAGAATTATCCTATTTTTCTTGAAAAATATTTCTTTTTATGATGTTTATAACATTTCATAGAATATTATTTATTTTAAAATCTCATTTTTGTCAATTTTGACACTATTTATTACATCAGTTTTTAAGAAACAATAACCACATGATTCAATAAGAAAATCTATATTATATCATCAATAAAATGTAAAATTCATCAATAAAATTCATGTATGACATAAAATATTTCACATTATATTTATTTTAATATTATTGATATCATTAAATTGATTATTCCTTTAATAATTCAATTAATACATAATCATTTTTCACTATTTAATTTAATGATTTGTTTAATAAAATTATAAATAAATAATAATTTTATGTTTATAAATATTTTTTATATTGGACAATATCACTTATACACCCTCAAATTAAGAACAATAAAAATATTAAAATTTGATTATTTCATTTTAAAATCACCATTAAATAAAATATAATAAATGTCATAATCTAACATATATGGATTAAAAAATATAATAAGTTAGTCATAACATGTATTTTGGTAAAAATAAATTTATCCATTGCAATTATAACATGTTTTAGGTTAATTTTATAATATCATAATATCATTTTCATGTTAAATTACACAATTTACCCTTAACCATAGAAAATAAATTAAAATTTACTAATGTTTGTAGTCAAAAAAAAAATCACGTTCATCCTATTAAACAATAAATATCATAATGGTGAAAATAATGTGTGTCTTTTCATCCCAATTCAACTCAAGAAGTGGCTAAGGTAAGTTTAATGTTGATGTGGTGTGAATGGAGGTAAAAGAGGCGTTAAAAAGTAAAATGAGTTTTTATATCTAATTTTAATATACAATTTATCTATTGAACTATATATTATTAATATGTATATTATTAATATAAAAATAAATTTAAAATAAATTTAACTTATACTAATTATATAATCAGAAAAGACTCTTTTTACCTAAAATCCATAATTTTTCCCTATTCATAAAAAAATTAATCATTACATACAAATATCACCTTAATCTAATTTTGATATTAGAAATTCCAAAATTAATTCTATCTTAATAAACAAAAACATAATAAATTTCATAATGCAGATAATACTATTGATAACGTCTTTTTTAAACAGTTAGTTTAATAGATTATAGTGCACTCAAACTCAGTGTTGCGTGTAGTGGAAGTTAGTAAATTTTTTAGAAGACCATATTTCGGAATATGAGGGTGTTACATATATTATCATTTTATCTTATTTAAAAACAAATTAATTAATAATTCAATATTGAAATCATCATTTCATGGCATGAATTGTTTAATTTTTCATTGAAATTTTGGTTTGACAGTTCCAATACTTGTACTTTTTCATGGTTTTATAATATAAAGTTGTTAATAATGATATAAATATAATATATTTTAAGTAAATAAATATATATATTTTTATATGTACATCCATAAAAGGAATATAAAAAAAATATATTACACTGTTTATGGAGATGGTCTCCCGTACGTACACATGAATTTTTTTTTACTTTTTGTTGGACAAGATGCAAGAATGTTATATGACTATTCACATTTATAAAATCATTATACTATTATTTATATCAAATATATTCAAAAAATATATAATTATTATTATATATGTAATGAGTAAAAATGTAATCACATATCTTTCTAGATCCGTGTTATCATTTTCCAATGGATTGGATGGTAAGATGTAATATATGATTTTATCTACACATATACTTAATTAATCATTAATATCATATAAAAACATTAGTAATCTCAAAATTACCATCCATGAATTAATGTAATGAATAATTAATTTTTTTGAAATGTAGAGTATATAGTCCACACACTTGATTGAGCAGAACATTCAATTCCTATCTGAGAAAACATATAGTTGATATAGGTGGTTACAAATTTATACTAACATTTTTGAAGCATTGGTATAATTTAGTATTTATTTTATTATGAATACCATTTATTTTGTGGATTTATATTAAGAATGAAATTTAAATATGACTGGTAAATCTATCACCTCACATTTGATAGGTCTACTTTAGATCATTTATTATGGACCTTTGGAAAATAATTGTAAAAATAAATGAACCTACAGACCATATAAATGGATTATTTGAATATATCTTAATATTATTGGACTATCTATATGGCTCATATTTTTGGATAAAGAGTATGGAGGGGTTTTAATTTATAATTATGGGATAGAACACATCTAGAATATAGTAAAATACTAAAATATAATAAAGTCATGATAAAAAAATTAATCAATATGTTTATTGAATAAAAGGTGGGATAGTATGTGGTATAAATTTTAACATTGGATAGGACTTGGGCATATTTATTTTGAAATTTAACCATATCACATGGTTTAACCCCTGGTAAACTAGTTAAATTATTACATATGGTGATAAATTTATAGTATATTTATTATTCATTAAAAAAAATGAATGTGGTCTCATTAAAAAATTTGAAAATTATGATTCCAAATATGCTGTCAATTTTATCAAATTCACCCAATAAAATTAGCATAAATTACATATAAAATATACACACAATTTATGAAAAAAACGGTTTTCAAATTTTTTTTCATGTATACAATGCTTTTACAATTAAATAAAAATAAAATTATTTCAAATGAACATAAATTGATAAATAAAAATATTAATGAAAATAGTTACTTTTAAGAGCATTTAAAAAAATACTTCGTTAAGTAATTTAAATAAATAACAATTTACAAAAAAAATTAGTTTACATCACTATTAATTGAATAATTAATCCTTTAATAAAATTCCAAAAAAAATTAACTCTAATCTAATTATGATTTTTTTATTCAAAGTTGAATAAAATTTACCCAAATATATTAATTATACTATTTTATCAAAAAATAAATAAATTCAATTTATTTGGGGAATGTATTTTTGAAGGATATAAATACATTACTAAAAAATTAATAAAAATATTATAAATTATTTTATTTCTATTTAATAATTATAAAAATTTATAAAATTATATTTTTAATATTGATAACTCTAATTTAATGGAAACTTTATAGTGGTATAAAATAGTATGGTTCATTTATACATGGGGTTGTAATTATTATAATATATAGAAGAAGTTTAATATATTTAAAATTAAATATACCATACCATATAAGGTTTTTTAATAGTAATACCATTAGAATGATTTAAAAAATATAAAACCTACCATTTTATATTGAAAAATGCGGGTAAATTTGTTTCATCGCATAGTACCTTCATTGAATTTCAAATTTCTCTAGGAAACCATATCATGGTGGGTAGACTTATTTTGGAGCACAATGTCATTAGCATCTAAGATCTCTACCAGTTTCTCTTCATATAAAAAATCATGTTCAAAATGTACTACAATTGAGTTCATTCAATATTAATGTTCTAGTGTATACTTCCATTTATTAGATACATGGAACAAAACACTTACATTATATATATATATATATGTTAAATGTTCCAAATGATAATTTACATTCACTGCTCTAATAAGAATCTTTCCAGTGAAAATATAATTATGTAGATTCTTTCACAAATTTATAAATATCATAAAAATATTCAATACTATAATTCATCTAAATATATTCTAAAAAACATCTAATTTCATGATTCACATATGATGGTTAGTAAAACATTTTATTCGACACTAAGATGCCTCAATGACATACTATGTGGAAGTAATTTTTTTACTATTTCATCATTCCGATCAGGTCCTAATTGTAATGACTCATATTTTTCATGAATTGTTTTTAAATATCATATTGATTCTTTTCTGGACCAAACACTAGGATATTGCGTGATTTTGAGGCCTAGTGTTACTGAAATATATGTTTGAAAAATATATTAAAATATAAATTAGATTGCATGCAAAATTTTCCTAAGATAGTGGATTAACATCTACATAGAATCTTAGATCAGAAATATGAGGGAACCATTGAGTTCAGAATATTGGATTTTCCTTATGTGAGACTGAACATTTTTCGGCACAATATGTTTGAGAAAAAGATATCACCAGCATCAAATGAATAAAAATACTATAAAAAATTTATTTTATTTTTTTAGTTAATGAATAGTTGTTTTTAATACATAAATAAACCATGTATCAGATATCTAGGGTTAGCCTAATAACCCTGTGATTATATGGATACATTGGAGAGAGAACCTATTTAGGATCCTTCCGATGAATGTTGACAAAACCATGGATCGATGATCGATGCATATCAGTAGAGATGAATCTCACAAATGATGAATATGTGGTTTCCATTCATCATTAGTTAATTATACAAATCAATGTTGGTTGAATTATTTAGATTTTTATTCCTATTATTGGAATCCAATGGAAAACACAGAACAATCCATGAAAATATAACCTATGGATCAATCGTATTTGTGGGATGGGTAATTTGAATGATTTATTTGGAGTGAAATATTAAGAATTGTTTGGATTCATTTAATTTTCAAACATAGAAAAAGAAAATCAATAATAACAACTATTATGGTTTGTATATATTTTATTGTTCTTTATACCACTATTCATGTGTTCTCCATTTAAATTTATAATTTTTCTCAATCTTTTAAACTGTTTTGAATAATCGATAATTGAACCTTCAATTCATCATGAAATATTATAAATCATTTTATCCAGTATTTGGATTACATGACAGATGTACAACGATGGTCCTGAAAGAGTATTGAATGATGGTGGGTTTTGAATATGTGCTCTTTTGTGACAATGATGAACACCAATGTTTGTGTTTTTCGAGACGATTGAAGGACCAAATAATGTATATTTGGTGTTGGAGTGGAAAAATGACATTGGATTTAATGTTTTACATAAAACTGGCCACTAGAATGAGATCTGGATGATCAATGACATGAGTGGGTTAATGACGATGGATTTTTAGAAACATGATACACATGGTGTGTAGTCCCTGAATACACGGTGCGTAGTCTCCATCAAATAACTGGGCATGAAGATGGGAAGTACACGTACACATGGTGGAGTATATGAGTTTCATACACTCTGTGTACTACCCCACACAACTTGGTATAGACCAAATACACAAACTAACCCATGTAATAGTACATATTCATGGACACATGGGATTATTCCATGTTCTGGAACATGTCCAATATTCACAAGAAGACCCCATATTGAAGAAAAAAATGTGTTACCTTTCTACAAGCCATATACCAATATTCTATATGAATCAGTATGGAATGACATAAACCATTGTACACAGGTAGTGCTCGAGGTCAAGGGTGACAAAATGTGACCCTCCAACACTTTGTGTACCCCTTCATACTTGGATTGAGTCACTTCCCTATGTATCATAGAAAATATTCATTAGGGTTCCTTCCCCTTATTGATTCCCTAAAGGTTGGTATGAATCATTTAATACTCCTTGGACTATGATCACTTTGGCTGGATGTCCTGGTTAGAGTTGTTTGAATCCACCTAAGAGTCCCAAAGTATGATCCTATATTCAATTCATCATGCCGTAGGTGGGGTTCTTGATATTGAAATGACCATCATTATGTGGGTGATAATCCTCTATATAGTAGTTTAATCAAGACTATGTTTTTATTATCACCCCATGGCCTTGGTTTTTATCCTCATATATTGTAACATATCACTTTTCAGATCTATCAACATATCATTATAATGGAATGACCCAACCAACAGTACCTCTCGGAATGAAATCATCAGTGTTATCGGACTCATAAGTTTGTTCTCTAGGATGAGTGATTTGTGGAACCTTCAAGCTGAATTTCTATTGTTGGTATACAATGGTTGTGAAATGCTAGAAGATAGTGTGTCCAGATTGAGTATATGTGTATAATATCATTTCAGGTGTTGTTGACATAATCTTGTTTAGTGTTGACTATATATTTTCTTTTGATTTATTTATTTGTAGTTTTGGGGGTCTTATTTAGTGTTGTTATACTCAAACTAGAAAGGGATTTTTCTGTACGTGTCATTTCTTGAGAAGACGATCAATCTGTTGATGATTCCTCGGAGGAACCAGACCAGATGGTGCATTGTGAGACCAAAATGACTGAGGTGTGTTCTGGAATATATAGATAGCAACACTAATAACTATTATTACCTGTTTCAATCATGTTTCAAACTTCTTGCGGTGGGATTGTATTTGGACCAATTTAGTTTACTTTGATTTTTATCATATCCTAGTTGTAGGATATAGGGGTATTGATGCATTTTTTTCTTAATGGTTTTTACATTTCAAAATTTTGAGGTATTAGAGATGTGAGTGTTCATATAGGTACGTTGTCAATGCCTCCCTTGTTAGTGATATACTATCTCAGTACCAGTCCCCATCCCCTGTCCTATTAAAGGTTGGCCTGGGGAGTCACGACATGGGCCCCACTAATAAGGTTCATGACATAGTGGTATAAAAGCAATTTGGTTCTACTTTAGGATTATGAGTCTATTAGTTTTGTATGGGGAAACATTTGAATGTGTTTTGAGTTGGTCATTCAGTCCTTATACTCCAGTGTTGGCGCGGTGGTAGAAAAAACTATACACCAGGACTCTGATAACCTACATTTATATATGGTACATGAGAACATTGGTTATAGGAAAAAAAATGTTGCATGTATCATATTGTATTGGTATGTGGTTTCCATTTTCTTATTTACTCATTACTAAATATATTCTTGTTTAATGTGGTACATCAGGATTATATACAAGATTCCACCACAATGCATATCAGGTAGGATTAAATAGCTTGATCATGAGAATGACCACATAAGTGAATAAGCTTCGATATAGGGACTAGTTCCCCAGATGTGTTCAACTTGTGGTCCACCAGACACATCCCCACATGTAGAGTAGCATGTGGTTATTGTAGTACCAACGGAATATGAGCACATGTTGAGCTTTCCTCATGACTTTCATTGATAGTGACCCCTCATGGTTTAAGGTAAGACTATCCCACAAGACTCTAAGGATTGTCTTGAGGCATTGATATGATTTTCCTATCTAATCAAGACACAAGTAGATCAAATGGTTCTCTTGGAATAGATCCTTCTATATAGCTCAATTGTGTTATTATTGGGAGTGGATACAAGATCATACAACAAGGTAACTATTTGATAGATAGAGTTTGAGCTCCTCTTCAGATTGGATTTATAACTTTATATGCTATAGGTTATCTACATGTAGTAGCATCTACACCTCTAGTAGGACTACGTGTTGGTATATGAGTATTCAATGAGGAATATCGAGATCTCCAAGTACTCAATGGATATGATATTTGATCAGTGTTATAGTGCTCAGACCACTAAATGAGTTCTCCATGGGGATATATAACAAGTGTTATCCCTATATAAATTCCTTGATATTATAGGTTTCTAGTGGGGGCTTCAGCAGTTGAGAGATCCTGGGCTGGGATGATACAACACGTGGTAGTCAGTAGTGGGAAAGAAGATGTAGGGCCATCGGCAATAGGAAGCCTATGTCAGTCTGAGAGGCCAGGAAGTGGGAAACGTTATAAGAGGAAGACACATATTAAGTTATATGTAGTTCAGTTCTCATAAGTTCGTACTATCCATCCTAGTGAGAGGTTATTCTATTCATGAAATTACAAGGAACATATCACTCAACATTATCAAACCCCCATGCTGCTGATAGGGAGACTGTACGTAGACCACAAAGGTAGCGACACTGATAGGAGTAGGTAGATCTATTGGGTGGGAGAAATCTTTCTGGAGACCGAATAGAAGAAATAGGTGGTCAATTTTTGTACTTGTTAACACCTACACCCTCAGGAGGTCTATTCTAGGCTTAGGGATTGGGATGATAGGGGGAACAGTACTATAAAGTCAAGGTTTATAACATAGGGGATCCATGAATTATTCATGGTAAGCTATGTGTATTTTAAACTGTAGATGATTTACTTATAAACATAGGTGCGAGTAATTAAATTATAACCATATATATTTTATGATACTTGTAGATTCAGGTGGAATATTAGAATCGACCCTTATTTTCTGTGACACATACTGGAGAAGACAATGTGATGACACACATATTCCGACATTGTGACCTAGCTCTTGGTGGTGAGAGTTCCAATTGGGACCTCCAGGTGGTAGCGTCGTGGCCGCACAACATCCTTCTATGTATGGATTGGTTATCAATAGTGCATAATTAGATTAACTATTTCAGGATAATTGTGAGGTGTGTCCGTAGTGATGGAATGAGGTTTAAATTTTTTTGGTGAAAAGGTATCCCAAGTAGCATAGGATTGACTCATGAATTGGAGGGTGTACTTATCAGTTTTCGAGCTTAACCCTTAGTGTATTGGGTGTTATAGTTTCCTTGTTTCCAATAGTAGTTGAAGACTATAATTATGTATTTTATAAATATGTTCTAGGATTACCTATTTATTAAGATATATATAGATATATATATACATATATTTACAACCCAATGTGACACCGGTATCTACACCCTCATATCGAATGGTTGTCTAAAAGCTTCGTGAGCAGAGGGAGAATTTAGGGGACTTGTATAAGAATGGCTTTGTGAGAAATAAATTTTCAACCTAGGAAGCCGATTTTTGGTTTTCTAAAATGGATGAAAAAATCTGGATGTTTTTTTTTGAATTATAGTTCATTAACTAGGTTACCATGATGAACATGTATCCACTACCAAGAATTGATGACCTCATTGATTTGTTGATAGGAGTTAATTTTTCTCGAATGTTATCCCTTGATTAGGCTATTAACATCAATGAGTACAATATCTGGATACACTGAATATGGCCATCAAATGAAATTATGATCATTATGAGTACTAGGTCATTCCCTTTGCAGTGACGAACACCCCAGCAGTGTTGATGGGAACCAGGAGCTCTATTTTCATCCATACATCGACCGATTCGTAATAGTCTTATCTAAGATATCCTTATGTACTAGACTTCTGATGAGGATCACATAAGAAAAATATGGATAGTTGTATATGTAATATGAGTACACTAGATTTAAAAATTTTACTCAATGTTACATCTTATGGTTTAGGGAGACTACATTCTTGCATAGGTTATCTCTGTTGATTGAGTGGCAGTGGTCTCGGGGAAGGTTGAGGTAGTTTTATCATGTGATCCGCACATGAGAATGATTTAGGTTTAATGAATCCTTGGGCTTTTAGAATATTAATAAATATTCACACAATATTTCTCTAGAATATAATCACATATGATATATTTGAATCAAAAGGGGAAGCCTTTCATGTGGACAAAAAAGTGTCACTCAGCTTTTTAGAAGTTGAGGAAGAGCCTGATGAGGTCTCCAATCATGCAATTTCCAGAGGAAGGTGTCGAGTATGTAGTATTCTATGATGCATCAGGATCCATTATTGGTTTGGACCAGATGTAAAGGAATGTAGTTAATTATTATTGTTCATGCTAGTTGATACCGGATGATCAGTCCTATGTGACCCATGATCTTATGTTTGCAATGTTAGTATTCACATTGAATATGTGAAGACACTACCTGATTGGAGATCAGTATATCATTAATTTTGATTATAAAATTCATAAGTATATATTCTCTCATACGGATCTCAAATTGAGATAGATTCTATGTATAGATTTCCTCTAGGATTATGAATTTGGGATTCAATATACACCTGGGAAGGGGAATGTGGTAGAAGAATCTCTATGTTGGGGTTGTAATTCACTATTGTGGAATTAGATTTCAAATTAGTTGGCCTCATTTTATTTTTCCTTGGATGATGGGTATGATAAATAATACCTCTAGTTGATTTTTTTCAATCCTCCAATCTTATAGTGAGTCCGAGAGTCACAACATGGTGATACCGACTGCAAGAACCAACCTGATATGATTCCCACATGCCATTCTCCTAATAGATATTCAAAAAAGGGAGAATTTATATATATTCAGTGGACACACAGTATTACAAGTGATGTTGTGTGAGTAAGATTTGATGGAGTTTCATATGTCCCATTTAAGAGAACATCTTGTTGTTGAAAATATATACTAGGACCTCTAGCATCGGTTTTGGAATCCATGGATGAATAAATGGGTTGCATAGTTTGTTCCAGGATTTTTAACATGTCAGCAATTTAGGGATGTGAATCAGGATCCAATGGTTTGAGATCAACACAATGAGGTTGCATAATTTATCTGAAATGGGATATCGGTGTAATTTGTAAAGAGTTTACCACATATATCCAAGGGACAAGATTCTATCTAGGAGACTGTTGGCAAATTCACAATGTTAGTAAATTTTATATTTATATATGTGAAATTGAAGATCGCATTCAGGATCCATGTATCACTGAGAGGGGGAGGGGATGAATCAATGATATCCTTTTCTTTTTTATGTTTCTTATTTCTTTTGGAAACAACCTTCACCTCCTGTTAAAGAGGTACTTCCCTACTGAACATACACAACCACAGAAACACAATATTTACAAGGATCACTACTCAAAAAGAGTAGTTATTTCCTTGGTATGGTATGGAAAAAATCTAGTACCGCACAGTACACTAGAAAACAATCCTTTGATGAGGAATACAATGAGTAGGATATAACCGTTCACTCGTGTAGCACTTTGAAAACAATCCAATAGTGAGTGTTCTCCCACTTAGAACAAATGGGGTAATCTAATAATTCTATTCTTCTTAATGAACTTTAACAAATAAAATCCTTCAAAACAATTATACACATTCCTACCCAGAAGATGGTAAGAACATCCTGGTGGAGACAGATTGCGCCCCACTCCCTACTTGTGTGCCTCCCTGCTTGCTCGCCACCTGCTTGCGCGCCTCACTGCTTGCGCACCTGCACAATACTTGCACCCCACCATTGAGTGCATCTCACAACTTGTGTTCCACATTTGGCTTATACACAATACACTTTTTGAAATCACCTCCTGGCTTGCGTGGCTCTAGAAACTTGCGCGGAAAAACTTTCACGACAAAACTTGTGATACACCCTACTTGTGTGCCTTATAAATAACCCTCAGCTTGCGCGCTACTTCATCTTGCATGCCGCCCTCTACTACTTTCGTGATCAGAGAACCCTCTACGATTTGCGTGCTCAGAGCTCAAATTTTCTCTGAAGTGTTGAGCATTAAATATGTGGAGGCTAGTCGTCTATTTGTAGGAATTTTGGTGACTTCCGCGCCACATAATCTTACGCGATGTTCCTACTTTCACGTCACTCCATCACTTGCGCGCTGCTCCATCACTTTCATTCCCTTCCATCACCAGCGAAACACATTCATTACTTTGTAATATTTTGATATGATGATGTTGGAATATCAATTGCATGTAACATACACTTGTTCTCCACATAGACTTGTGTGCCACACTTGCGAGCCACTTATACTAGCGCGCCACTTTTTGACTTCCGCGCAAATCTTTAACTTGCGCGTGACTCTTTAAATTGCACTCCATTTTATTTCCTTTGTCTCATTTTGATGTGATGATCTTGAAATATGACTTTCACGCCACTTACAGTTGCGTTCCAATACTTGTGCGCCAATACTTGCGTGCCACTCCTGACTTGCGCGCCACTCTTGACTTGCCCTCCACTTTCATTCCTTCAACAAAAAAACTTCTTTACTCTCTCTATCCTTATTCAGGATTGCATTAAAAGTTATAAAAACTTTTGATATTTGTGAAATATAAATCAGAAAAGAATCATCATAGTTTCTGTTCCTTTTACAAAGTGAATTTATTTCTCATCTTTGACAACAAAATACAACACTCTGCAAAGGATAACTATTCAAACTGCCTTCACCATCCAACTTAGTCCCAAAAATCCCCTCCTTTGGATTTTGTTTTCAAAAAAGATTCATAAATCACTGAACTTTGTAACCTTATGCAATGGATTACTTATCTACAATTCTAAGCCTACGTAAGCTAACTCATTGTAGGAGACAATATTTATTGACAGCCAAAACCATGTTGTCCAAATGTAGTGACTATGAAATCTCATGATCATATCTCCTCAGCCTTCTTCAGAACATCTTCCAATCTTATACTTCAACATTTTATACTTCTTCAACATTTTTGGAGTACCAAAAAAGATTCCTACAACCACTCCAACAATCAGTTAGAGTAGTTCACACACATAAATGCTAGATTCACAGGTTACCCAAAACTCCCCCTTTATTCATGCATCTATAATAATAGATTTATGAAACAATTATCCCCCTTGACAACACTATCCAAAGGCAAGATGAGAGTGGGGATAGAAACACGTACCATAACCTTGATGAAAAGGAGGTTGGACACCCATGTTCAACCTCAATTTGGAAGATGGTTCTTTCAGTAAAGGTTTGGTGAATATATTAGCAACTTGGTTAGATGTAGGAATATATTCTAGCCTTAATTAATTCTTCTATACTTGCTCTTTGATGAATTGGTACTTTATATCAATATTATTTGAACGAGAATGTTGTACTATATTTCTTGTAAGATTGATTGCACTCTGATTAACACAACCCAAGAGCAATGATAGCTTTGTTTATAAATGATTCTTCATCCACATTAGTTGAGGTACAACTTGAGTAGTAGCAACATACTCAGCTTTAGCTGTGATAAGTGTTACTGAATTTTGTTTCTTGGTATTCCAACTAACCAAACCATTCCCCTTAAAGAAAAATACATTAGATTTGCATCTTCCATCATCAAAATTTCTTGCCCAATCAGCATCAGAATACCCAAAAAGATCAATATTTCATGATCTATTAAACCTGATTCCAAAATTTTTTGTGCCTTTGATATATCTGAGAATTCTTTTTCCAGCAATCAAATGTGAATCTTTAGGAGCACTCTTAAATCTTTCACACAATTTGACTGCATAGACGATGTCGGGTCTTGTGGAAATCAAATACAACAGACTTCCAATCAGCTTTCGAAACTCTTTGTGATCAACTTCCTTACCTTCTACATCTTTAGACAACTTGGTTCCCACTGCAATTTGTGTGGAAACTGATTTCTAATTTTCCATGACAAACATATTCAAATGTTCCTTAACATAATTTTCTTGAGACAGAAAAACATGATGCTACATTAGTGAGATTTGTAACCGAGGAAAGTACTTCATTTCTCTCAGCATGGACATCTCAAATAACTTCTTCATCTCCTTAGCTATTTTTCACATGATATTTCATCATTTCCATCAAATATAATGTCCTAAACATAAACAATAATGATTTGTGAAAACTCTTGACTTTCCTTGATATAGAGATTACGGTCAACTATCCCTTTCTTAAAGTTCATCTTCTTTAAGCAAGTATCTAAAATATAATACCGTTCCCTCAGAGCCTATTTTATCCCATACAATGCCTTCTTCAATCTACACACATAACTTTCATCCTTTACAATAAAAAATCCACAAGGTTGATGAATGTAAACTTCTTCGTCAAGGCCACCATTCAATAATGCAGATTTTACATCCATTTGAAATATTCTGCAACCTCATTGTGCAGAAATAGCTGAAAAGATTCTGATTGTTTCTAATCTTTCCACCGGAGAAGAAGGTTTCATCAAAATCAACGCCTTCAATTTTTGAATACCCTTCTCAAACCAATCTTGCTTTGGATCTTATTACTTAACTATTTTCATCCATCTTGTTCTGGAAAACCCACTTTGTACCAATAATGTTCTTGTTGTCTGGATTGGGTACAAGTTCCCAAGTATCATTCTTCTATGTCTGATCAATCTCATCACTCATTGCATGAACCCACTATGGATGCTCAAATACTTTATTTACATCATTCAGTTCAACTTTAGAATAAAGAGAAGTATGTGATATAGCATTCGTTGTTCTTCTTGTTTGAACCCTCTGATGTTTATCTCTAATAATATTCTGAGCCTCCACTTGTTTCCTCAACCTAGGATGAGTTGTTCGAACATCATCTTTATCACTCAATATTTCTATGTTAGATTCCTCTTCACCTGTTAGATTAAAACAGTCTGTAGCATTATCAGAGTCATTAAAAAACGTTTCTCGATCCTGCTCAACTTCCACATCAACATATGACTGATTTTAATTTTCAACATTTTCAACAAATTTCACATATGAAGAATCAACAATTATTCTTGTTTCTTTATTGAGACACCTATATCCTCTTCCTTCTGGAGCATTTCCAATAAAAATACCACCATATCCTCTTTGCTCGAACATTCCATGGTTTCAACCTTTCTCCTTTATAATGCATGTACTCCCAAATACTCTTAAATGTTTCAGACATGGAGGTTTTTCAGAGAACATTTCATATAGAGACAAATCTGAGTTTGGCCTATAGAAGCATTACGTATGAATATAAACAGTAGTGCTCATGGCTTTCCTCCAAAAATAATGAGAAAGACTATGTTCAAGAAATATAGTTCTCCTCATTTCTACCTGACTTCGATTCTATCTTCCAGAAACCCTATTTTGTTGAGGTGTGTATGGTGAACTGATCTCATGCCAAATTACTTGTTTCTCAATGTATCTTTTAAAATCATCATTATTATACTCACCACCATTATCTGTTCTCAACTTCATCACTGAATACTCACATTACTTTTCTGCTTTCCTTCTGAAACTCTTAAACATTTTCAGAGCATATGACTTATGTCTCTTGTACATAACACAAGTAATGATAGTAAAGTCATCAATGAAAGTAATGAAGTACTTATCTCTATTTTTTGATTTCATTCTCATTGGTCCACATACATCCGAATGGATAAGTTCCAAGGGTTGATTTGAAGGAATTTCAACTATCTTATTAAAAAAGAGTTTTGTAATCATCCCTTTTTCACAGATAGTGCAGTACTAATCTCTTCTTCTTGATAAATTAGGCATATCTCGGAAATTGTCTCGCATTGATAACTACACATTTTCCTCTGAAACATATGTCCAAACCTTTTATGCCATAACTTATTTTCATCCACCATTCCCATGTAACAAGAATTTTGTACATCACAAACTTGGAACAATTTTTCTATTGTACATTGGCCTCTGGTTAATATATTTCCATCATTTTCACATTTCACAATGAACCCATCTTTTCTAAATATAACATTGTTGGCCTCAATACAGAGTTTTGAAACCCTCAGAAGATGATGTTTCAACCCATCAACATATAATGTTTTCTTAGATTTCATTTTCTCTTTTCCGATAATGGCTGATCCAACATTATTTATTCTCAATGATTCATCATTTATAAATGTAACGGTTCCCTGTTTGAAGTCTTTCACATTCATTAGCATTTTTAAGTCTCCTGTCATATGATAAGAACACCCACTATTAAGAATCTATGGATGTTCTCTCTTTTTATCTTTCAAAGCAGTATAAACAATAAGATCTTTTTGTTCTTCCTTTTCCATCACTTTCTGTTGTGATTCCTCCAATTTCCTTGCCAGGTCAATGTGTTCTGGCTAGACAACCATGCACTCTTTTTTTTCAGACTTATCAGACTTGTCCTTTTTAGATTCTTAAAACTATAGCTTTTGAGAATTATTAAGAATATTTTGTTGCTCTTGTAACACACTGTGACTACCCTTGGAAAGATGTCCAGGTCAATCACATCTTTCACAAATACATTTCAGTGGTTGGAACCTATTCTCAACTTTCAGACCAGTCTTCTCAGATATCATCTGAAATTTATTTATAGACTTTCTATTTTGAAAGGATTGACTCCCCATCAATCCTTCTCTTTAAAAACCTATGGAATAGTTGTAATGTTGTTTGTTGAACCAACACATATTTTCCATGTGTCCGAATCCACCACAATACCAGTAATAAACATTGAAAGAATATTTGCCTCTGAAACTTCTTTAATGACCAGATTTGGGAACATGTTTCTCAACAACCTTCTTAATAGAACTATATTGACCATCAACCTTCATGTTTTCATTTTTAAATCTCTTTCTCATTCCAGATTTACCATCTCTAGAAGTATAAAAAATATTTCCTGATTAGTGATTTTTATGCACTTCTGATTTTTCATCATTGCTGACTTTGATCAAATACATGGTATTTCCAGCCTTATTCTTTTCAGAACTAGTTCTGTCTTTCATTTTTACCTTTGAAGGTAACTTTTGTGGATCACTATTTAGATCATTCTTACTGGAACATTCACCAACTTCTGAGATATAATTTTTGAAACTGATATTCATTTCGTTAGCTTTATAAGGTTTTTGTTTGACAAGTTCCAACTTTTCTAATTTTGCCTTCAAATTTACTTCATGATGATCGTTACGATTCTTTGTATTTTCAAGAGAATTTTTCAGATCATCAATCTATTTTTCCTTATTTATTTTCTCATCAGTAATACCTTATTGATTATTTAATGTGGAATTTTCATTTATCAGCTTGTAGTTTTCCTTCTCAAGCCTTCTGACATTCCACAAGCATTCTTTCAACTCATCTGTTAGATGATATTCCTATTGAGTTTCTTCTTCTGAATTATTTCTCTCATACTCTTCATTATGTGCTGTAGTAATAAAGGTATTCTCACTAGATTTTTCAGGAAATAATATCTCATATTCATCATAGCTATCTTCTTCATCATTATCTTTAGATAAAAAGCTTCTTTGTTTTGATTTGAAGAACTTTTTATCCTTCCCCTTTGAAAAATATTTATCATTGTCAGCCAGATTCTTCCACAACCTTCTTGAACATCTGTTATCATAATCATAGTCTTCTTATTTATTATTTTGAGGATAGTTAGCCGAAAAGTGACAAATGACACCACACTAAAAACATTTCATTGGAACTTTACTCTTGTATTTACCTGTACCTCTTTTCACATTCTTAGAAAACAAGGATACAATTTTATCAAAAAATTTACGTACCTCATCTTCAGAATCAGATTAACCAGCATCATCTTCAATAAGAGTCTTCTTTGATTTCTCTCTCTTTATAGCCTTGAATGACATTACTCTATCAGCTTTTGTTCTTCCCTTTATAGTCTTCACTCTTCTCATCTCATAAGTAATGAGAGTGCTATGAAAATCATCCAAAGATAATGTTTTAGGGTCTCTATCTTCTAATGAAGAAACTTTAGCATCAAACTTGTCAGGAAGAATTCTCATGATATTTTCAACAACTGTAGAATCCTCCAACGTTTCACCAATACATTTGATTGTATGGAAAATATCATTTATCCAGGTAAAGAAATCCCCAAGAGATTCAGATTCTCAGATTTTCAAATCGCCATACTTTAGTCTCCAGATTTGTAGTTTATCCTTCTTCACTTATGTATTTCCATCATAGATGTTCTTTACTTTGTCCTAGATTCCATTGGCTATAGAAACACCTTTCACCCTTAAAAATTTACTCTCAGAATGAGATGAGAGTAACACATTTTTACCTCTTCCATTATTCTCAGGGTTCTTCTTATCGACAGGAGTGAGAGGAACCTTATCATAAATAGTTGTAAATCCATCTATTGTAGTTTCAAAAATATCATATCCATGAGAAATAAGATAAGGAATCATTATTTTCTTCCATATTAGATAATTATTTCCATCAAAAATCATAATCCCCTTAATGTTTATGCAATTTAGATTCTTCATTACAACTTCTCTTCAACCACTTCAGCAAAGAATAAACGAAGGGAACCTGCCTCTGATACAAATTGAAGTTCCCAATCAGGATCCAAGTATCGCTGAGAGAGGGAGGGGTGATTCAATGATATATTTTTCTTTTTTATGTTTCTTTTTTTATGGAAACAACCTTCGCCTCTTGTCAAATAGTTTCTTCCCTACGGAACACACACAACCACAAGAACACAAGATTTATAAGGTTCACTAATCAACAAGAGTAGTTACGTCCTTGGTATTCTACGAAAACAATCCAGTACCACACAATCCAATAGAAATAAATCCATTGATGTGGAGCACAATGAGTAGGATATACCCTTTCACTCCTATAGCACTTTGAAAACAATCCAATAGTGAGTGTGCTTCATCCTATCACAAATAGGGTAATGTAATGATTCTTTTATTCTTAATGAACTTTCAAAAATCAAATATTTCAAAACAATTCTTCACTTTCTTACCTAGAAGCTGGTATGATCCTCCTAGTAAAGACAGCTTGCACGACATTCCCTACTTGCATGCCTCCCTGCTTGCGCGCCACCTGCTTGCCCATCTCACTACATGTGATCCACCTTATTTCATGCCTACTCAAAACTTTCAGGCCACCATTGAGTGCACCTCACAACATTCATGCAACCTTTGGCTTATACACATGCCACTTCTTGAAAGAACCTCCCTTCTTGCATGGCTCTGGAAACTTGCGTGGCAAAACATGCACGACACCCTAATTGAGTGCCTAATAAAGAACCCTCAGCTTGCGCACCACTTCAGCAAGCACACCTCCCTCTGCTACTTGCGCAATCAGAGCACCCTCTACTACTTGTGCACTCAAAGCTCAAATTTTGTCTTAAGTGTTGAGCATTAAAAATGAAGATTCTATTTGTCTATTTATAGGAATTTTGGTCACTTGCACGCCACATACACATACACACCGTTCCTACTTGTGCACCACTCCATCACTTGCGTGCTGCTCTATCACTTGTGCACCCTTCCATCACTTGTGCGACACTTTCATTCCATTTTCATATTTTGATATGATGATTTAGGAATATGACTTTCACACAACAGACACTTGCTCGCCACTTCGACTTGGGCGCCAATCTTAAACATGTGCGCCAATCTTTAACATGCACGCCATTTTATTTCCTTTATCAAATTTTGATGTGATGACCTTGAAATATGACTTTCATGCTACTTACACTTGCGCGCCAATACTTGTGCCCCACTATTGACTTGAATGCCACATTTGACTTTCACGACATATTTTTCCTTCTCCAAAAACAATTCTTTACTATCTCTATCTTTAATAAGCCTTTCATCAATAGTTCTAAAAACATATGATATTTGTGAAATACAAATCAGCAAAACATCTTCACAGTTTCTGGTCCTTTTTCAAACTGAATAGATATGTCTTCTTTGACAACAAAATACAACACTCTGCAATGGCTAACTCTTCAAACTACCTTCTCCATCCAACATGGACCCAACGGTGTACAGTAGAAGGCTTCATACACCTCTATGATTAGTATATTTTTAAAATCAATACAGCTCCATCAATGGGTATTTCAGTTCGTGATTCTATCTTTACTTCCTAGTTGTGTAAGGGATTACAAATGTATTTTGTGACCATGTTATGAATTTTCACAAAGCGTAACCCACAAAAATATTGCAAGAAGAAGTGGAATATTTAGGTTTTGGAGGATATGTTGTGTGATTTCATGGATGGCACTGGTCGTAGTTGGGAGGACCACCTACCATTGGTGGAGTTTTAATATAACAACAGATATAATTATACTATTGGTAAAGAACTATTTGTGGATTTGTATGGAATAACTTCATGTCACCACTATGTCGGACTAACCCAAAAGGGTCATCACTCATGGGACTAAATTTTGTGTGAGCTACTACAAAAAATGGTAAATATTATCCAGGAGAAGATGAATACTGCAACAAGCCATCTGAAGTGATATTTTAATAGGTGTTGATGGAAATTTTAGTCTGAGGAAGGAGATAGTGTATTCCTATGGGTCACACCTCAATGTGAATTGTGAATATTTGGATGGGTCAGAATGTTACCTCTAGGGGTTATCAGCCCTTTAAATATACTATGTAGATTTTTCTAGGTTGTATACACATTAACTCTACCCCTATAGTGATTCTTGGTACACGACATCATCCATGTGTCACATATAAGGAGGTATGTGCATGACCCATCACACGTCATTGACTTAAGAGAGAAGTTCATTGAGTATTGAGTGAATTGTTTTGAGTACCTAGTGGTGGTCAAGGATCTACATTAGATAATAATTCATGGGTGATTTCTTTACTTGGTAAGTGTATGGTTGATGAATGGGGATCTCTTGGAGAGAACTATATTTGAAGGCAAAGATTGATGTTCTGTACCATCATTTTTTTTGTAGACGTTGTTTTGGATTTTTAGGGAGTAAATCCCCAAATTTGGGATGATGTAATTTATACTATTTACCTTGTATTACTTTTAAATATTATTTTGATTTATTTCAAGACTATGTGTGAAGATGGGATTCAATTCTGAGGCCCAGGGTTATTGGAACCGTTCATTGAAAAAAATACTAAAATTTTAAATATATCAGAAGGATTGTTTTCCTTATTAATTGGAATAAATTATAAACATTTTCTTGGATAAGAACTTTTACGACACTATTGTGTTTAGAATGGTGGCTTTACCATAGTAGTTACCTGAAATTGGTCTCTATGGATCATTTTTGAAACAATTCATTTGGTTAATGTAATGAATAGAACAAATTTTATATAATTATTATAATTCATTTTTGACACAACAATTTGATTTAGCATTTAATAAATCTTTTTTAGGGATCTAGGGATAACCTCATCACCATATAATTCTCTGGAGATATTGGAGAGAGAACATATAGAGGATCCTTCTATTGAATAATGGGGAAACCTCTGATTGATGATCAATGAACACTGTTATTCACATATATTTCCCACAATGTCGACAAGGTGAACACTCTTCCTCATACAAATATCAGAAATCAAGAATGATTTGGTTATTTTGATTTTCATTCCCATTGTTGACATACTATGATAAAGACAGACTATTCCATGATTATATTGACCTAATGATAGATTGTATTTTAGTGATGGATTATTTGAAGGATTCATATTCATTTGAATAGTGAGAATGGTTTTGATTCAGTTACCCTTCTATGGTTGTAATCCCATTATCGACATGAAATTTGATCAGCATTTTCCATTCTTCATTTTTCATGCTTTTATCACCAAATTATTGTGTTCATTGTTTCATGTTATTTGTTCTTTCCCATCTTTGAATCCTTTGTGAACATTCAATCACCGAACCTTCAATTTGAGGCACAATGATAAAAAATAATAGACTCGGCATTAGGAAAAAATGAATGTGGTCTGACGGTGGTCACGGTAGCAGATCAAATGATGGTGAGTGCCCAATACATGTTCTTTAGTGATAAAAATTAACTCATACTAATTTGTTTTCTAAGACGATTTATTCTATAATCCCATGGGTTTAGTGTTAGATTAGAAAATTTCTTTTGGTCTAATGTTTTATGGTGAAAGGACCTTCAAAATGAGATACATATGACTGACAGTGTTAGAAGGAGGAAGAAGACAAGTGTGTGGTGAACCAGATACACATAGTGTATAGCCCCCCTCGAATGACTTGACATGTACATAAAAAGTACACAGATAGGAGGTGAAGTACATGAGTAGTCTACATGGAATGTACTCACCTATAGACCATGTCATAGAATGGTAACATGGTCTACCCCATGTATTGGTACACTGGAAAGGATACCGTGACTAAAATCATGAACTAGCACATGACTAGAGTACATAGGCGAACATCAGATGAAAGGACATGATGTGTAACTATTATACACATTGGGTACCCTTGTTCTATATGAAATAGTTTTGAATGACATTTGTCATTGTACATAGGCAGTACTCGGGGTCAAGGGACATGGTGTGTGACCCTTCTACAGATCGTGTGACCCTTCATACATGGCCTGATCCATTTTAATCTATATCATAAACAATTTTATTTAGGGTTTCATACCATTATTTTTTCCCTAAGAATTATTATGTATATTTTTTTACACCTAGTACTACAATCCATTTATCATTACATCATGGATAGAGTTGTTGGAATGCCCCTGAGTGGCCCGGAGCAGGATCCTATATTAATTTCCCTCTTCCTTTGGTGGATTTCTTAGTGTTGACATGACCATCAATATATGGGTATCAATCCAATACATAGATGGCTAATCCAGATTGACATTTTGTTATCACCCCATGATCTTAGATGTGATCTACATTTTTGTGTCGTGTCTATTTTTAGATCTATCAATGTATCTTTCTCATGGAGATACATGACCAAGAGTACCTCTCAGACATATTTTATCAGTGTTATCATACTCAAATATATGTTTTTCTATATGAGGGATTTTTGGAACATATATGATGAATCCTTCAAGAACGTGTAGAGTGGTGGTGAGTTACCTATAGACTGTGTGTCATGGTTGAGTATATCTGTATATTCTTGTTATATGTGTCATAGATACATTCTTTTATAGATCTGACTATTTATTTCCTTTTTTGTATTGATTTTTGATTTCTTGGGGTCCCACTATATATTTTTATACACACCCCTACATGGGCGTTGCCCTAATGGTTTATGTCTTGTGAAGACGATCGGCTATTCAGTGGAGTCATAGGATGATCACGACCATAAGGTTTATTATGAGACTAGATAGTCTGAGGAGTGTTCTTATGCCTATAGAGAATGGTCCCAATGCATTTTTCTTATAGGTTGGATTCATGTTACCATATTATTATGGTGGGTTTTACTTTGTCTTGTTTACTTTACCTTTGTTTCTGTCTTACTCGGGTTGTGGTATATAGTGGTATGCTTGCATTTTTTATATAGTGATTATTATATTTCATAATTTTATGGGTTTGGAGATGTTTGTATGTGCATACAGGTACAAAGGTAATTCCAACCATGTTAGTGTCATTGCTACTTGGATCTATTTACCATCCCCTAGCCTATTTAGCAGGAATTGGGGAGTCCTAGCATGGACCCCATAGGGATGGGCCGTAACATCAATATATTTCTATCAACTACTTAATCTGATCATGTTGTTGTTCTACAATTATTTCCATTGAGGGATTCATAATAATATATCTGAATGTTCGAGTGATTTTTTTTTTGAAAGATTGACTATAGAAAGATCATGATCGCAAAGAAAATTTTAAATCCATAGAAAATGAACTTAGTGTATAATCTAGTTTTTGATTACATTTCATAGATTTGATATATGTATAAGGGTGATATGACGTATTAAAAACATATTTCAATAAAAATATTGTTGAAAACTTCCCTATAACATCGAGGTAAATCTGAACACACAGTCAAGAAATACACTCTAGGACTCTAAACAAAATTACCAATTCTTAAATGTATATTCTATAAATATGATCAAGAAATTACTACTCTAAAATTTAAATAAAGTGATATAATTTTTTATGAATATCAACTAAATATCAAATAAAAATATTGTCAATAGATGTTTTTGGGAGTATAATTCCAAAATACATTGTTATGTATTCACATTTCCATTGACAAATGAGTACTGTTGGAAACATACTGAAATAATTATTTCTATCATCCTTTAAGAGCTGAAATACTGATCAATGATATGTATTCTCCAAACTATCTCTATTTGTGATGTCCCACTAAACAAATATCTATTATATCTCAATTTATTTTTATAATTCATGGATAAATCGATAATGATGAACTGTGAACATAATTCATAACCCCTTCACCTCAAGTATAGGACTAAAATAAAAATGGTTTATGAACCTTATCGTTCAATCATAGTCAATTTATAACTCCATAACATTAGTAAGCAACATTTTTAGTTATTATTCTTTATTTTGTTTCACTATAACAATTACATAGATATATGGTTTTACAATCATTTATGAAATATAAGATTGTCCCCATTCGATTAAGATTTCATGTTCTATCCATAAAAAATTCTGAAATATTTTACTTTTTTTAATCCACATCCTATACAATACTTCACGATCCTTTCAACTCAAATCATCAGACACCTAGTTATCATTCCATGTTTGGTAGTGTATTGTGACGTCAAAATCATTAACCAAATCCATCTATATTTTTTTTGTGAAAAATCAACTATATCAATGTGGATATATACATCATACTTTTAAGATATATATATTTATATAATACATTTTTCTATATATATAATTTCACCATTTCATTATTGGAAACAACTAATACTATGTCAATATCATGTGTTAGGTAATTTTTCTAACAAACCTTCAATTTTCATTATCTTTGAGATATATATATTATTATACAGGAAAACACATCTCAATCCCTTATTTGATGCGTCTCTAAATATCACAAACCTGTTTCCACTATAGTATATTAAAAAACATGTGACTTAATTGTCCATCACTTTGTTTCCCTGAAATTTTCAACACATTCATCAATACAATGGAACATGTATCCCTTTTGAGGTAACATGGTGTGTAGAATAGATAGTCTAGGGAATGTTTATAAAAATCATTGATAATATCCATATAGATAAATAAAACAACAGTACTCTACCGCAATGGTTATTTTGGGAAAAAATTCAATAACTTCCTCCTTTATGGATCCTAAAATATACCGTCAATTTGAACTATATGGCTACAAATTGATAATTTTGTTAAATAAGATCATTCTTGGAAAAATTATCATATAGAATATCATTCAATGGGGTCTTTATTATAATCCTCAAATGAACATCATTATCATACATATCCTTTGAAGAATTGATAATATCATCTATATAGTCAAACAATGACCACTCATAGTAATCTTTGAAAAATCCATTCACTAAATACATGAATATAGAAAGGAAATTAATAACACACAATGAGATAATTATAAATTCCCATTTTCCATACATTATATTGACTGTTGTTCTATGTAAATCCACCTTCATAAACATTTAATTATAATATTAAAATGAAGATCAATCATGGAGAATTATTGATCTCCGTGCATTAGATCAAACAACTCATCAATATAGGGATGCATACAATTATTCTCGATTGTGATCTTGTTAGGGTCACTACATTCAGTGTAGAGTCCCATTAAAATATTTTTATTCTTGTTTAAATAATAATTTCAGATCACATTGATTCACATTTTCTAAATGAATACCTTTTTAATGTTTTCCTAGAGTTTATTCTTTAATTTATGAAAATTAATTAGGGTAGTTCGATATAGAGTGTTTGAAGAAGATGTAGAAATATGTGTTAGTTATATTGAAAGGTAAAATCTTGGATTAAATTGTATCCATGTAAACTCATCAATAAATACAACAAACAACTCACACACCAAATGAATGAAATTGATGTTCAATTTTTCCAAAGACATATGAGATAAAACACACTTTTAAATAAGAATCAAGAAACATATATTGTATGAGATTCCATAAAAAGTTAATATTTATCATCACAATAATAGTATATAATAAGTCAGTTCATAATACAAAACTAGACTTCCATTTCTTAGTAATTTATGGGATTTTATATAGAAAAATCCATCACATGCCTAATTTGTTATTAAGTTCAACTAAAGGTAGAATTATACAAAATTTCTGAATAATATTCCCTAAAACATAAAATATTTAATAATCATAGACTTTAGAATAAATAATCATTAAATTTGGGGTTTTCAATTCCAATTCAATGTCAAATTATAGAGGTTGTATCATGATACACTGAAGAAAGTATGTACATATAAATGTGTGGGTAGTTTTAGAATGAAATTATACATTAGTAGTACTAGATTTGATGGAATGTTACATTTAACCATGTCATTATCATACCTTTATTTAAAAATAGTGATCAAATTAGATTTTTATTAATATTTGGGATTAAGAAGTTGCAGAAATTGATCATCATCATTAAACATCACCATTTAGTACTAGTTTATATAACACCCATAATCCATTGATTTGAAACCCCAGAATGCTAATGCTAGATTATATGGATCATTATCTCTATTTTATTAAGCAGATAACTTTTTTCCATTACATTCAAATTATATTTTTTGATGAAACTCATTTAAAAATATTAAATATTTATCGATACCTAAATACACTCTTCTCAATGATTCCTTCCACTCTTATAACTTCAAAAAAACATCATATTATTTTTAGAAGGTTTTTATAATTTATATTAACATCCATATTTTTTTATTTATAAAAATATTGAGATTGGTGGATAACTCAAATATCCTTCTCCACCTTGATACCATGTCAATGTATTTCTTCATTTCTATTGATTTACTATATTGACAACACATTTATGATAAATTGTATTAAGTTTCTAAAAATGTAGTAATCATTAATTTTAGGATTAATGATAATAACATATGTGTATTACGAAATTAATTTTAAATTTTCATCATTAGCACTAAAATATTATTATTCCTTCTATTTTGTATCAATTAATACCCTTTAAAATTTTTAATGATGAAAAAAAAGAATGTACATACTGAAAATTAATCTCTAAAACTCATCCAACTACATGGAATAAATTTTTTCCCATTGCCAATTAGTATCGATAAAACTCCACAAATTTGTTTATTAAACTAGTAAATGATAAATAGATAAAATATATTTTTCATGTTCTAAACACTCGTGTAATAACAAATATCATTTTAATGGTTCTACTCTATTTCTAAAAAACTATTGGATAAGTGAACTTGAAAAAGTGTGGTGAATTTTTCTTCATGATTTACTAAAAATGGCATTCTTCTCTCCACTAATCATTTGAGATCTCAGTGTGATCTAATGTTTGAGAATACTTTTTAATAATAATGATTCAATTTTTCATTACAAAATCAATTTCATTTAGTTTCTATAGTGAATAATCATTTCATTTTCCATCACATGCAGTATTAATATTATTCTAGTGTATTCTATCCATTAGCTGAAAGAAATCATTTTTTGGGATACAATAATCATATAGGGATAACACATAATCATGGAATATCATTTAAATTATTTTTAAATAACGAATCATTCTTCTCAATCATGGAGTCTTTAATATTATACAGGGTTATTCATGGAAATCACCTACTAAAATACATTATAATGGTTCATAAAGAGAATGTTATTTTTATAATAATATCCCTTATAAGATTCAAACTAGGTTCATAGAAAAGTTATAATCACTGTGCACCAAAAATGGTGGATGATATATTATCTCAAAACTCATTTCGGGGAAATTATCCCTATGTGAATCTATAAAAATCCATTTCTACATATAGTATGAAGATATGGAATTTTTTTGAAAAAAAAAACATTCCATATTTGATGATAATAGAAGGGGTTCTCTAAAACATATGATTTTACTAATGTTTCACACTATATGATTTGTGTCCTAGTTTATATAGGTAATTATACCTTTCTATGATACTAAATGTAAAGATGCATAATTTTAGGAATATGTTTCACATTTTTTAAATTAATATTAAATATAAAACAGTTTGATCTATGGTTGAATTATATATCTCTCTTATTATTGGAAACATGGATACATAAACAACTTCTAAACAAGAGATCTGCATTATCTCCCACTATGTTCATCATAAATAACACCAATATTAGACATTATGTACTTAAAACCATTATTGAAAACATAGGGATTTGAAACATAAGAATGGGTGAGATCAAATGTTATATATGGGTAAACAAGGTAAATATCACTTACAATGTAAACATAGCATGTGTATATGGGTTTTATAATGTTAGGAATAACATTTAAAAACCATAACGTAAATAGAATATACCATAATATTGAGTCCTATAATTAAGATTTAGAGTATATAATAGATGAATAATAATTTAATCATTGAACATGATACATGAAATTTTTTTATTAGAATAAGACATAAGTATATACGATACATATAATAATGGAAAATAAGATTCTTCTTCCAAAGACACTTCCAAAACTATCATAATGGATTCATTTAAATCTCCATTCTATCATTACATAAATCATGGTTCACCCAATTGGCAATCATTATTGATATATTCCCATATTGAATTGGATTCACTCCTCATTCCATGCATTATTATCTGATGAGATATGCATATGTACAAAATGCATTAGATAGAGGTATAATTTATATCCCACCCAACACATACTAAAAATCCCATATATGTGATCCATGATATCATAAAACATTTATCATGTAATAAATACTTGAAAGGTGAAGGGTTTAATTTTCATTTCATCATTAAAAAATTGAATATACCCAAAGGGAGACATGTTTCATAATGGTTTTAATATAACATAATTAACTCGTTGAATATTAATTGGATTTATATAATAATACCTAAATCATTATCATCATTAATCCCATAAATAATGTTTGATGATACCATTGCATCATAACCCCAGTAAATAAAAGAAACAGAAGTGTTCATTATTATAGTTGAAAAATATATTGAAAATATGACTAAAACATTTACTGAGTAAAATAAAAATATCGCATTTAAATTTCTTTTTTAAAATCTCAAAATATTGAAAATATAAAATAAAAATTTTATAAAGGGATTTGAAAACCAGTAATAGAAACTTTAAATCAATTCATAATTTTGATGAGGGGAAATTCATTTGATGCAGTGTATATTGAAAAAAATATCCTATTAAAATTTTCATAAAAAATTCAAAAGTAACTCACCTCAAAAACTAAAAAGAAAATTATTTTTTATCAAAATTTCATAAAGTTCAACATGTGTAAAAAAGTGTTTATATATCATATAAAATAATTAAAAATGACTTTTCACCTGAAGAAAGACATGATATATGTTTTCCTCAAATGCATTCATTCGGTATTTTGATTACATAATGAGTGGAAAATGAAGGGAAGAGAATGAAAACTCAAAATTAAATGTAATATAAGAAAAATAATTTCCCTCATTAGTAGTAGATCCTAAAATTTCATCATCGGAAAATAATCATAAATAATAATGATATGCAATGCGATTATAGCATAAATCCACTATATCATGTTTGAATTTCATCCAATTTTATCTAAACTCTTGTATAGAAAACAATAATTTATTTTAATACTATAGGGAAATTATTTAAATAATTTTAACTCATATTTGACCCACCTATAATATTAGAACATAATTTTTTTAATAATTCCATATTAAAATATAATTTTCTGGTGTTACCTACATCACTTTAAAAGATATTTTTTGTTCCGTAGTTTCATTCCTTATACGTTATTTTTCAATCCATAATCTCCATAATGTTAATTATGATATAAATATAATATATATTGATTATAAATATACATATCCATCATTAAAAAGGTATATATTGAACAATGAACTACATCATATGTGGACATGGTAGGTTGTATGTATTTATGATCATTATTTTCAATTATTGATTAATGAGACTGAATAATGGTAAAAAATAAATAATGATACATGAATCATTATTTTATCATATATATCATATCACTGTTAAATATTTACTTATTATCATCCATGTAATATGAAAAAATGAGTAATATATCGTCGTGGATGTGGTAATCTACACATACGCACAAGCAACGCTTTTTTCCAAAAAATGAAATAAAAGAAGGATTATATGATCATTTAATTATAGATGAATACTTATATCATCAATATCATATATAAACATTAAACCCATCATAAAAATAATCCATATTATATATTTATGAAAAATTAAATGTATTTCTATGTTGATGAGGTAATCCACACATATGCACAACTGATAGATTCAATTATCATATGATGTAATATAGAGTAAATTTTGGTTACCACATAATCATAATATAATTTTATTATATTTATAATACTTCAGATCTTATTTTATAATAAAAATCCTAGCTTTATCATAGGGAGAACAAAAATGAAAATGAAATTGGTTGGGTAAAAAGATTACACATCCTTTAGTAATCGTTATTTATATCCATTATTCATGACCCTTGGAATTAGCTTTTAGGAAGTCCACAACCATTAATTTCACAGATAAACAAGATTATAAGATTTTTTTCAGGGTTTTTTCAATATCGAAGGATCAATGTGGTATAAATGAGATATATGTGTGTTTATTTTAATTAGTTTCTGAGATGACAAACTTGAAATATTAAAAATGATTAAAATGTTATAAATTTATATACAAGAAACGTTTTTCCAAAGGATTATATATTTGAATGTGAGGTATTATGATGTTGATATATCTCTTGAAAACTATATTTATAACTTTTAAAATAGAGAATATTACAATTTTTATGGTTGTTCCCTTAGTGAACTCATTTTAACCATAACCATGAGGCTCTGTTTTTTTTGTTTCTAATAATCATTATTAAAAAAATGAATGTGGAGTTATTAAAAAATTTAGAATATTTTATTCAAAATATGTTATAATTTTTAATAAATTCAGTCAACAAAAGTGGTTGAAATTATTTTTAATATATATATATAAAGAGTTAAAACAAGTTAACCAGAACAATTTTTTTTATCAGGTATTCAATGTTTTTATAAAAAATACAAATAATATCAATCATGATGTCCATAATTGAATTATTAAGAAAATATATTAACTATAATATTTTTATACTGTTTAAATAAAAATTTATATGTGTAAAAACATTAAATGAAAAAAATTAATAAAAATTAATTTTTTCATTATTCATTAAAAAATTAAGCATTTTAATATATTAAAAAAATATTAAATGTAAGATTTTTTTGAAATATTTAATATCAAGTCTCAAAACAGTTCACTCTAGAAATATTTTTGTTTGATTTTCAATAATACATAATGTTCACCTCCACATATGTTAGAGGATACTGACTAGCAGTAAGGGTCTAATTTATTTAAAGTGCCAAGAATATACAATCTATTTTATTACTAAAATGAAGACGAAGTAAATAGATTAACTTAATAGTGAAATAGAAATAATTCCCTAGTATATAAGGATAATAGACAACCAAACATGTTGTAATTAATCATACCATGCATGATCGTGATAAAATATAAATATAAGGCAGTCAACACACATTAGACAATTAATCTAACATGGCTAGATGTAAGAAATAATATATAAACAAAATACTATTACTATACAATTATACCATAAAGAATTCTTAGATTATTTTATTGCATGAATTTTAATAAAATTATATCTTTGATAACATAAATGATACAAAACAATGATCTGAAATGAACAAAATAATATTTTATGACTAATATAACCATATTGTTGAATTGGAAAGAATATGTAAGATTAACAATAATATGAAATATATATAATGGTTCTGAATAAATTTATATGCATTAAGTAATTTATGGGAAAAATCAATCAATTATTAGTAAAAATATTTTATTCTTCAATATTATGTTTTCTTAAAAAATGGGGTTTATTACTCATTGTCAAATAATTTTATAATTAAAATATAATATTTTTTATAATTTTATTAGATAAAAATATTTCATTTTCAGAATAATTGTTTCATAAATTTCATATATTTAAAAAGTGAGATATTTCTAAAAACAATGATTTTTTAGTTGAATGTGAAAAAATAAATTTTTATCAAAAAATAAAAATTGAATTGAAATATATATAGCATAAAATTAAATATTTTATTTTTTAAAATTTAATTATATATTTATTTTTTAAAATGTAAAAAATATATTCTCTACAATGAATTTTATAATGGAATATTGTAAAACATGAATTTTTATAAAAAATTAATTTTCTAAAAAACTATATTAATTCGAGATTTGTGGGTTTAATAATAAATTCACTACTATAACTTATTAGTTTGAAATGATGAAAAATAAATTTCATTTCTGGATTCAACGCATTCCTTGTTTTTAAAAATTTCTCATTTATTTTAAATCATTATAAAATGTAATAAAAGTAAATTTTCTCCAAAACAAAAGTAAAATTTGTTTATCACTATTTCAAATAATGTGATAAAGACATGAAAGTTTCCCCATTATTATAAATAATATTATTTGATATGTATATATTATAAAATATCAAAAAAACAATATTATATAACCTTTTTTAATATGACTATGATTTTTACCCTCATTTATTTCATTGTAATGAAACCTAAAAAGCGAATTCTCTATGTTTTATTAACAGTAATAGAATTATGGGTAGTTTCTCAGTTTTAGAGGCCTCCATTTGGTGGTCGCTAAAAGGGGTATTAGCGGCCGCCAAATGGAATTAGAGAATTCTAAAATACAATTCAATGGGATTTTTCCAGCATTTTGGTTGCATGTATTAGCGGGCTCTATTTGGCGTCCACAAAAGGGTGTATCAGTGTCCACGAAATGGCGGCCGCTAATACTGAAGTAAAAAATCATAGGGATTTTTCCCTCATTTTCTTCAACAAGACCTACAACACCACCACTTTGCTACCCACCATCGCACTGCCCCCTACCACCCCACCCCCGCCTCACCTACAGCCATCCCAAACACATCAGTGCACCTCTAGTTTCCATATGGTCTCCCCCCCCAACATCACCCCACCACAAAACGACTCCCCCTAACCGACCTGAACCCTCCCCAGATGTCGTGCATTCATCATGGCCGGTGTACCAAGCTGGTGGACCACATCTGTGTTGCATACTGCATCACGGACCGAATATATCATTTTTTTGGGGTTGATCTTTGGCGGCCACTATTTTGTGGCCGCTGAAGGCTTTAGCGATAGGCCAAAAACGTTTGCAGTTTGGCGGATGCTAGGCAGACACTAAAGGCATTTTGTATTTTCCAAATAGATGCCGCAAAATCCCTTATTTGTAGTAGTCTAAATTTATATTTTTTAAATGCAGATAAAGATAAGTCATTTTCAAAAATAATTATAAATTATAAATTTAAATTATTTCTATTTATCATGGTCCATTATTCATATTTTTTAGTGATGAAATGATTTTATTAAATTCTTAGGTAACCCCAACACAATATTTTTTCAATTAATTAAAAATTAAAATAAATGATATTCAAATCATTATTTGTAATATATTTTGAAATAATTAATACCTGAAACAATTTTTTTGGATACAAATATATTAGAAGGGATTTTTTAAAGGATTATATGTAAACAAAACTTTGGTATTTATGTTATTAACATCCTATTAAATGAATAGTTTCCAATGTGACATTAATGATATTTATATAATAAATACTATTTTATTAAATGATGTAACATTATGGAAAATCATATATTTGGAAATGTGTTTGGTATATGGATTAAAATATCATTCATGTTCCATTTATTGTAATTTTGTTTAATGTAACTATCATGACCCTAAATGACTAACATATATTGTTACCATTTCAATAGTTAAAAAGAATAATAAAGGGCAAAAAAAGATAAGTTTATAAACATCACCAATACTATTGTAATTAATAGGGTAGGAGGTTATTTAGACACATAGTAAAAATATATTATAATATTATTATTTTTAATCATTTTAATATTAAACATAACTTCTTTTAAATAAATAATTTAAGAAATTATAAGAGTTCATCTTCACCCCATTATAGAAGGTAACATCATCTCTTCATTTGTTCACACATAAGATTAATTTTGGATTAAAAAAATACCAAACCAAATCAATTAATAAATTCTATAATCATGTTTTAGTGGAATTATTTTTGGACTAATACCAAATATAGTTGTCTAAAGGTTTAAAAATAGGGGGGCTTCTGATGAAAATGTATAGTTCTTTAATTCACATTTTAGTTTTATTTCATATTATATCTTCATGAAAACTTATTAAAACATTCTAATATAATTTAAAAATATATTCCACAAATACGGATGTTATTATGACAATTTCATATCCTATATACATCTCTAATTCTGTCAAATTAGAATATAAATTGTTATTTCTTCTGAATAGTGGAGTACTGCATCACAAATCAATGTAATTACAATTACATCACCATGAGTTATGGATTGTAATAATTATATAATTAATGATTATATATTAATTTTTATTAATTATTTCATTATGAATGGATAACATGTCATTTAATTTCTTACCATTCCATTCAGTGAAAATTGAATACACATTTACAGCGTATGTATGGACTACCACCTCAATGAGGTGTCATGATTTTTTTCATAACCACATCACATGGATGATATATATTATAATATTTAAATAAATAATATATAATTTTAGATATGATTATCATTCCTTAAGAAAAAAAATACTTAAATTTATTCCAAAATGACCGTTGAAAATGGAAAACGTTACTCACGTTTATGTTGGACATACCATATTCACGATTGTAATGTTATCCATTATTCATATGAATATTTCATGTTTTTTAAATTATAACTGATGTATATAAATTATTATAATTTCATGATTATTATACTATAAATAATGTAATATTTACCTCTTAGACTATAAATATCCAACCAATATAATTTTGATCATATAATCTTAATATCGAAAAATTTTCCAACATGAACATAATTGATAATATAATTTTATATAACATTATATTACATTTAATAGAGTATAAAACTCAAACAAAATATTAATAAATTTAATAATTACCATATTTATTTATTTATTGAGATACATAATGCATGCGATTAGTCAAACCTGATGTAAGGGACACTTTAATTTAAATCATATTCATAAATGTTTTATTAATTTGTTTTTATAATATCCCAATTATGTGTCCATGTTATTATACATTATTCAAAAAAAATTATTATTTATTATTAAATGGGTGATTAATTTCATTTTTATCATAAAATAATTTAATTAAAATGTTTCATAAAAATACCCTTTATTGTTTTATGTAAGGTGCATTATTTTTAAAAATACTCTTGTAATGTTTCCCTTCCAAATTGTTTTATAGGATTTCAATATTTTTGAAAATTAATTTTTATTTTATTTATATGGAATGAAAATAATTATTTTTGGGAATTTTATATATCTTCTAATTTGATTCAATTTTTTCCAAAAGGAATCCATTTGAGGAATATTTTGAAAATATTTACAAAATTCAAAAAGAATTTAGTTTTATAGTTTATATTGGAAAAATGAATTCTCCCATGTATATAACCATTATTTCACATCATTATTTATAATTCATGTTTTTAGTCATTTAAATAAAATATTCGAGATGTTTTTTATTCAAAAAGGTTTTAAAATGGAATAAATTTTGAAATATTCAGAAATTTTATCTTATAAGGTAAAAGAATATTCCAAAAACTATAAAAAGTTTCTTGTTATAACAATTTATTTTTATTTATAATTATTTATCATGATGGGTGGTTCTAATATAATGTCTATATTTTTTTCCCTTGGTATTTCTCCAATGAATTATATACCATTTATGTTTTTAATTTCGCCATGATAGTTATTATAAGTGTATTTGTGATGGATATTCCTTGTATATCCATGGTGTTTATTCCATGTATAAACATGATGGTGATTCCATTTGTTAAAATTAATTTTAATCCTTATGTAATATTGATTTGATAATGGTTCATCACGTTTTGTAACATCCTGATCTGAGATGCACATAACTTGTTCCCTAACACGGTGGGTCCTACAGCGTGAATCATGCCTCCACATATTCTAGAGGATTAAAACTACCAGTGAGGGTGTAAAAATGTATGGTTGTGAGTTAAAACCCCATTATCATTGTTTCATATACGTTACAACAAAACCCTTACAAAAGGGTAATAATATAGAAGTTGAAATAATAAATAAGAAGGTGAAGAATATAAAACTAAACAGATGAATTTTATCAAATTCCATATGGTAGTATCATATAAATATATTTTTGTAATGTTGATATGGAAAAAGGGGAACATGGAACATGCATATACAATTATGCAATACAAAAACTAAAAAAACAATAAAAACCTTCTCCACTAGAATCTTGAGCATATTCCCAGTCCTCTCCTCCTATAGTCCATTAATAAGTTATATATATTATTGATATAATGTAATGACGTTTCCATTATCAATACCTATAGTCATATATTCTTCACGCGTACCAATGGTATCCCAATCATTCTGGGAGATTAAATCCTAGTAGTCCACCACCAATGGTGAATTTAAGTGACTGAAGTTGTGCTCATATCTAAATAGTGTAAAGGTATATATTATTAAATCAGAATGTTGAGTAAATGAATATCAACCCACTCAGGTTCCTAAAGGTCACCTGGAGGATCAACATTTATTATCTCATAGTAATAATGGGATTCTTATGATTAATTATATATATATATATATATTAATATATATATATATATATATTACAGTTATATATTGCATCCACCTATACGATCCATCTATGTGTGGACGTATGTTTCCATATAAATGGAATACTAGGTGTCACTAGACTGGGGGATAACTTAGACAAACATGAGAATTATAGATGGTCCAATAAGCTCAAAAAATAGGGTTCATTTTATATATCACATATTTCAAGAGAATATAGGCTTGACACTCTTTGTGGTGAGTGTTCCATCATGTCAACACTGAAACAAAGGACATGGTATATCTTGCCCACCGTCTAAGTAGTTTCAGTGGTGTGATACATCATGGTAATCACTCGATGTAAGGGAGAATTTAAATTCTCAACCTAACTGAACCCTTACCATATTTCCATCAACGAATTCAAAGGTGTAATTATATTTATAAAAAAACAGAATGAGGAATAACCTCTCTAAATTTTTATTAAAATCCAATATAATCCTTTAATACAGTATGAAAAAATTGGATTGTTCTTTCCACCCTTTATAAGTTCATCCATTTAGTCCATTTAATTAAATAATGGAAATAAAACCACCAAGAATATTTCTTCTTATATAATAACTCCAATCAATTCAATAAAGCAATGATATTCATTTTATAAGTCTTGAAATGTAATTTAGAACATGTCATCGACAAAAAGAAAATTTCCTATTGGGGAAATGTCCAATTATAAGTTTGGATAAGAACCTAATTGGTCCATTGGATTCATTAACAATTTATATAATATAAGAATAACAACATATAGTATAATTAAAATGTTTAGAAGGAATTCCTAGAAATTAAAAAGTAAACTATATAAGTAAGTTCATAGGGACACCCTCAAACAATGTCAGTAACTTAGATAAACATTCTCAAATCTCATAAACAATTATTACTGAGCGTATAACAAGATGTGTATACCAATTTAATATAAAAAATAAACTAAATTATGATGCATGAAAAAACCATCATGCATAACAATAGGAAATATGTGATAAATAAAATAATTGTGGAAAGTGATGAAACTACCTAATTTAATGCTATTAATGACTCCAAATCTAATGGAGTCCTAAAATTTTAAGTAGATGAAATAAATTCAATATTTGTCCCAACATCCAAGAAATAGGGGAAAATACGTTTCACCAAAATTGGGAAATATATCCAATGATAAAATAAAATAGAAATTAATATTATAGATAATAAGAATACATATATTATGAATATAACAATGTTTGATTTAGACTACAAATGTATAACATAACTCAAATCCGAGATTGAAGATGATAGGAGCTCACAAATGGGCAAATGGAGGACATTTTCTAGAATGAGAGGACAAAAAAGGTAAAATATAGAAACTAGAAAATGAAGGCCAAAAATGAAATTTCACCATCATAATATGGGTTCATAGTTTTCTGACACTATTTTCCAAAACTGTGAGCAATCCCTGTTAGAGCCACATCCCAAAGAGATACATTTCATGGTTAAGGAACCCAGTTTCCCTAACCGTGCACAAACCATGAAAAAATTATTTATCACATTTCAATAGTTTCTCACATGAGTGTGAACCTAGAAAAATACAGTTTTTGAAAAAAATCATAAATCGGATGCTACTCCTCTTTTTTCCATGCACTGTTATTACAGAACATGTAGGATGTGCATCATGGCTTATACTAAACAAGCATATGGGTACAATTTCCAAATATCAATGGGTTCAATATTTGAACAAGTCCCAAAAAACCTTTAACCCTCATGAATTACACGGGAAACATTATAATGGTTGTTTAATGTAATTTAAAACAAAAAATAATGATTTATACCTTTGTAAAAATTCTGTTGATTAAATCCTCCAGTTCATAAAGAAAAACATCCCTAAGTTTTTATTCTTGGGATAAATAGTTATCTTCAATAATGATTTTCGGTCACTAAGATCATGTATCAGATTCCCAATCCAATATATCATCTAGTGCTCACTCATTCACTCTTATCACTTTTACAAAAAGAACTGAACAATTTTGGGATTTTCACACTCTAATTAAAAATAAAAATATGATACTCCTTGAAAGTTTCATTTACATCCAATTAATACTCATCATGCTAAAAGACATGTGATGGGTCTAGATAATATCAAGGTATGTGAGATATGTAAAATATATCAGGAATAAATTGGTATATATGAGGAGGTTATATCTTGTAATATACTTTTGTATTTTGTTTCACAACCTCAATGGGTCAAACAAATCGAGGGGGGAGATGACCAACTTATGAATATTTATATGGCCCATACTGGGTGAGACTAAAAACAAAACCCTATCTCCAGCTTCATGCTCAAGAGGACATCAGTGTCTATTAGCATTCAACTACTATCTGGACTGAGTTGTCATTATTTAATTTTCATCACATGTACTTTATCTATTTCATCCTTCACGATACATAATCCATGCATAGCTTCAATCCTTTCCTCTATCTAGAAGAGTGGTCAACGATAAGTCCTATCATATAAGGATTCATAAGGACCTATCTCAATGCTACAATGAAGGCTATTATTATTTGAAAACTTAGTGAGGGGAATGATTTTCTCCCAAGAACCCCCAATGTTGAGGACACATGAATAGATCATGTCCTCTATTATGATGGTGATAGGTGGATCTCAGAATCCACAATGAACCCATGTTCATCTAAAACACATTCCATAACAATGACGTAATGAGAGATTCATTATTATAAAATAGTGAATTGAGAGCTCCATGAAGTTGAAAAACTCCCTAACATAAACCCTCTGTATCCCATATACTGATATGACCTCTCACACATGTACAAATTATGAGGCCTTTGTAAAACAATAAATGAAAAACCACACTATATCATTTCTACAAGGAGTTCTACCTAAAAAATCATGAAACACATAGAAACGTTATCCCATTTCAACATGTTAATGGAAAATGGATTTTAAATCCCTGCCATACCATAATGATATGACATCACCAACAGATATTTGGAACATTGGGAGATAAATTCCAAAATCATTAATTTCATACCAGGAAACCAATACTATAGACGTATGTCTTGACAAAATTTTACGACAACAAGGTGATCTTCCAATTTTAAGGCATGGAATTTTGACATAATCACCTCTCTGATGTATATAAGTTACCAGACACACTCATGAACTAGTAATGTATCATACACAAACATTGTTTAACCTAATAATGTATCATTATATGATATTCTCTACCTCAGAACAATTCATTCATAGTCATATTGTTTCATAGTTCATACTAATTCTAGAAGAGTTGGGGTCACTACTAAGGCTATGATGAACTTCTAACCATGGTCCTCCAAATCCTTAATATGCATCTCTAAGTATAAATCCATGAGATTCAATATACCATTGTCCTCATAAACCTCCCAATACTAATTGTATAAGCTAAGAGTAACAGATATATAAATACCATTTAATATCACTTAGGAAATCTCTATATTAGATAATTGTATGTACTAAAACCATTTGAGTATCTTGAGATTCAGTTCGTACAATGTAAATAAATACATGATTCTCTTATGATCAGTTTATACCACAAAATGCTCTTTTTGTAGGTAGTGTTTCCAACATAGTAAGGAATGAAATAAAACAGCTAAGTCTAGGGCATGTTTCACGTATTTCCCCCCATGAGGCCTTAACTGATGAGACCTATAGGTGATAACTCACTCTCCCAACATCAGAATAGGCAAGATCCCAATTCTTGATTCATTATAGCTGAAAATGTATATTATTCATAGATCATGCATATTATGTATTGGTGTTGATGAAAAATGTCCCTCCAACATCGAAAAGGCTTCATCACAACCTTCAAGCCAAGTGAATTTCACCCGTTTAGTTGTAAAGCCAATAATTGGTGGATTTAACAACCTATCCCATAGGGCTCATGTCTTGACTACCCAAATCCCACATTCCATAGTCCAGGGGTTGGTGACTATCACTAGAATAATATTTCCCTGAAATGGGAAGGCATTTCCTCAAAACATTTACACACACAGACATGTTACACTGCGCACAAGTAAAAAACAATGGAAGAAGAAATGGGAAACAAATAATAAAACATCCCACAGAGTGTAAAATTAAGTACTGATGTATAGGGGGATAAAATACAAGCCCAAATTAAATGGAAATTCAAAAAAAGGAAAAAATATCTAGAGGTAATCTACCAAGGATCCTACCTAAAGGGTAGGTACAACTCATCAACGCGGATCTACACATCAAATGGTTACATCCGTACACAATCAAGTTCTGTCTCCTCGAGACTAATTCAACGTTTCCCATCATCTGCACAAGACACAACAAGGAGTGGGCATATCCTGTGTAGGGTTGAGTATTAAAATATCATGTAGTGACCCCGAGACCCTCTATGATATCTCAACATTCTACAAAAGAAAAATCACAAAGCATGATCTCAATCTCAAAGAACAATGAAAAAGACATCTCACAACATATTTAACTTAAGAGTATAAGTATAGATGTTTAGTCATCAATCCAGATCATCTTATTCTATAATGAGGATCTACTGCTGACCCACCTATGATAGATCGGTGCTGATCTACACAGGATCTCTCAGTGTTAATCCACATAGGATTTCTCTATACGGATCCATAGAGGATCGCTTACTAGTGATCCATACACGATCACTATTCATTTTACACGTCTTAGATAGCCCTTGAATTCCCACACAAGGCACACATGAATTTGGGAGGATCTTTTTCTCAATCCATTGGTCTTATATTAATAGGCATGAAGTCCCACGAAGAAGTAACCCGATAAACACCAATATCATAGGGGTTCCAACGTAATAGATGATGCGTCAACTGAATTACTAGTTGGTAAGTTATATGCATTTTAGTGTCAATGTTGTAGTTGGATTTAGGTACAATGCAACCTGGCCAAACACCAAAATTCTCCAAAACATTCATGGTTTATTTAAAAAGTGTGGTCTCGTACTATGGGTTCTAGCGTCGTAGATGGTTCGTCAAACGAACATCTTGTTCATGTGATATGGCCATATAAGTGAAACTGGGTTGTAAGGGGTCCCGATCTTGTCCGACTTAGGTCTGGCCCAAATCAGGTCGACTCGGCCCACAAAGCCCAGCGCGACCAAGTTGGGCCTTCAACCTCGGCCCACTGTGCTGCCTGAAATGGTCCAGCCCACCTAACAGTGCGGATCCACAGTCTCACCCTGGCCATGGTTTCAGGCAATCTCCCTCCAACTAGGATGCGCCATTACCACATCTGGAAACAGCTCATGTGGTCGGACCCACTGGTCGCATCTCTAGCTTCAATCCACATGGCGAGATGGCTTCTCTATGGGGAACTACACTAGCGCTGTAGGATTCTCGTGTTGTGGCCCATCACGGTCGTGGCATCCTTCACCCAGGCGCAACGTTGGAGAATTCCTCTTTTAGCACTTGGACCTGTCCCAGCCGAGACATCCACCACCAAGGTGTGTTGCCAAGGTGTGGCTCTTTTTGTGCTGCGGACCATCGTGGTTGTGGCTTCCACTACCCAGGCGTGCCAACAAGGGGTTCCTCATCCTATCACCGTTGGCTGGGCTAGTGGCCCATTACTTCTCCACCATGCACATGGCGAGTTCCACCACCAACCGCCATACCTTCCAGTTGCCCTCGAGAAAGGTAACCAAAATTGGAAACGGCTGAGGGTTCGGTCCTTGGTCCATTGGATCAATACCCTCCACATTAGCATTAACATGGTAACATTTCATGAAATGTACAAATCATAATTAAACAATGAATTCTCCTACCCCCAGTTCATAGAATGGATTTTCAGAAGAGGAAGATCTGGGCACCTCAGAAGGTGTTCTTCCTCATTTGTCGTCGCCCATCGTTTCCGCTAATGACTATTGCTCGATCACGTTCTTCGTTGGAGTGGAATGACTTCGGCGCTTCGTCAGAGTTTCCTCTTGTAGCCTCCCAAAACCCAATCCCAAGCATAGATTAAATATATATGAAGGTGGAGATTAATGCATCACACAATTAATGAGGTTCATTAATGAGTTTGAATAATTATTCTTTTAACTCCTTCGAAGGTGTGGTTACCCACCCCATTATTTCTCCCAATGGTGCGGTTGCACAACATAAGAGTCATGACATTAAATGGTATTATGTTGCACTACGGTCCAACCACCATTTTTTAAATGGTTTCAAAATGAATAATAAAATAACGTTTGGGTATTTTGTTATCTTTTGTAATGTTCAACAAATTAACTTTTTTGTCTGACCATTACTAGTCAATGTTATGCTTCCCTTAAGCGAATCTCGATGCTACAAATTCAATGGTGCCCTTTTATTTTTAATTTGAGCACCAGTTCAATAGATAAACAATTTCACCAGAAAGTTTACATAACATACCATAAAAAAGTTTACAATTTTATTCCTTGCTCTCTGGGCCTCAGATTCACATGAAGTCATTTTTTGAAGATTTTTAACAATCCCAAAAAATGTTTTAAAAAAATTTATAAGAAAAATAAATATCATTATAGTTTCCCCACCTTAAAGATTTACATCCCTGAAATCCATGACATAACATGGGAAACAAATGGGGACAATGAACACATATTTGTGCCTTCCACTCCCATGTTCTCTCCTCGAGGATCTGGGGTTTACACCAAACTCATAGCAGAGGAATCGACCACCCATGAAAGACCTAATCCAGTCGATCCTCCATACCGACCAAGAACTCATCAAATGTCGCCCCATCGTTGATTTATATCTCACCCCATTCAATAATGTGTGATGGATCATGCACATACCTTTTAGATATGACACAAGGGAAAAATTATACACATGGTGCATCTATGGGGAAAAACTAGATGGTATGCCACCTCGACTACTCTACTTAGGATCTATAAAGGTCTGATAAACCTCAGAGATAACATTCCACCCCAACGAAATCTCCATAATCATTATCAGGGTGAGACTCATAGGAGGACATATTCTCTTTCCTTGAATGCCAAGGGACTCCATCTACTATCAGAATAAGTCTTTTGCCGGATCTGTGCTGTCTTCACCCACTCCTGAATGATCTGCACCTTCTCAGTGGTAGCCCATAAAAACCCTTTACCCATATGTGCTAACTGCTCTGGGTATTCCTAGCATAGAGGTGATCTTCTTGGATGCACGTACAAGGATTAAATAGACCCATGTTGATGGTGGAGTGATAACTATTATTGAATGTAAACTCCACCTATGGAAGGTGGTCCTCCAAATTGTGGCCAAAATCTTGGAGGCAAGAACGAATCATTTCCCCATGAGTCTATATAGTCTGCTCTATCTGGCCATCTTTCTGGTGATGAAACGTGGTGCTCAAGCATAACTGAGTCCCAATTTCGTTCTTTAATCCCTTCAAAATAGTGATGTAAAATTAGCGTCGTGATATGAGATGATCATCAATGGAACCCCGTAAATCTTTACAATCTCGTGTACGTAGAGGTGTCTCGGTCCCTCTACAGATCCCTGCTCTTTGATGGGTAGGAAGTTGGCTGGCATGGTGAGTCAGTCAATGATCACCTAGATGGAATTGAGGCCACTGGATATATCCGGTATCTCTGTCATGAATTCCATCGAGACACCACCCCACATCCATTCCGAAACCTCAAGTGAATGATCTATATTGGGTTGTACCTAATTCTCGATCATCAATTACTAACAAGTGAGGCATCATGATATGAAAACTACCACCACATTCATCATCCCATACCACTGCTACTAGAACCAGAGGTCCTCATATGTTATTTCCACTATATGATGTACTACCAAAGGGGGTGTGTGGAACTCCCTCAATACCTCCTCTTATAGAATCACTAGTACCATGGTGTATCCTCTGAAGGTAACAACATTCTCCCCACATTCATAAAATTCTTTAGGAGAGTGTCTTAAGGATATCTGAGCATGTTGGGTCTCTAAATAAACTACCCCAAGTTGTACCTCCCGAAATCAGAGAAGGAGTGGGGGAGTGATAGTCATTGACTGGAGGTAAGCTTCTCCATCTCTATCCATGAAGGATATCTGAAATGTGGCTAGCTTCTCTATTTCCTCACTTAGCAACTATAGACCAGAACTCTTGGTGAGTGTGTCTACTACTACGTTCCCCTTCCTAGGTGTCTGTACTATCTCTACATCATAGTCATGGAGGAACTCCAGCCATCACTATAGTATCATGTTTATGTCCTTCTTAGGAAAGATATACTAGTGACTCTTGTGATATGAGTAAAAATAAAAATATTCACCCATCAAGTAGTGCCACCCCAAAAATAGTGAAAAAACAACTGTTGATAACTTTGGATCATGGGTAACATAGTTCTACTCGTGCTGTCTCACCCTCTATGAGCTGTAGGAAATCACATTTCACTTCTGCATCAGAACACATACAATTCCGGTCCCCGGTGTGTCGCAGTAGACTACATACACAGTGCCCTATTCTGATAGCATTAGGATGGGGTCACTCTTTAGACTCCACCTCACCGCTATGAATCCTTGATGTCACTTATCCGTCCAAAATAATGGATTCCCCTTCATCATCAATAATCAAAAAAGGGTGTCGCAACCCTATCGATGTTAGGTACAAATTGCTGGTAGTACCCATCCAATCCCAGGAAACTCGACACCTTGTTCAGACTCTTGGGTGGCTCCCAAGAATGAAATAGGTATATCTTCATCATATCCAATGATACTCCAGCCAACAAGAAAACATTCCATAGGAAGTGGAATTCCTGTAACTGGAACTAGAACATAGAGAGAATTCCATATATATGGTTCTATAATAGTGTATCCAGAACTATCTATAGGTGTCTGGCGGGTTCCTCCTCCATCATCGAGTACACCTAGATGTCGTCAATGAAGACCACCACGAAGTGATCAAGGTATGGATAAATTAACTTTTTCATGAATTCCATTAATACTTCCATAGTGATGGTAATGTCAAAATGCATCACCAAGAACATGTAATGGCCATACCGACATCTAATGTTGTTCTTCGGTACGTCCTCATCCCGTACCCTGAGTAGATGGTATCCTGATATGAGGTATATCTTAAACAACCTCTGTGTTCCCTCCCCATGGTCAAAGAGATCATCAATCCCCGGTATAAGATACTTTTTCTTCATGGTCACCAAATTCAGGTGCGGATTGTCTACCAAAAGACTCAGATTCACAAATTCCTACATAGAAAACAAAACCGGACTTCCTGTAGAGAAACACTGGGCCTTATGATCCCCTTATCTTATTATATCTCCAACTATACCTAGGACTCAAGAAGCTCTGTAGGAGCCATCTCATATGTTGGTGTAGATATCAATGTTTTCCCAGGTTACAGGTCGTTTTGAAGTCTACCTCCCCATAAATAGGTAGTCCTAGAACATCATCAAGAAAGACATCAGCATACTGATCCACCACAATAGGATAGACTGGAATCCTATTGTTAACTGCTATGAGGGTAATTCTAGCCAACTGATGTCTGACCAGTTTCACCATACTTCCAAAAATTACATCTAATGATACAAAGGTTTCCTTCTCAATATTGAAGGGAAATATCTTCCCATCCCCGTAGACACACCACACTCTTCGCCGAAAACAGTCGATCCGATCATAGACTTTGGATGACCAGTCTATACCCAAGATAACCTCGTAAGGAATCGACACTACTACTAAGAGATCCCAGTCGAAGCTCTCACCTCCAAGAATGGTTTCATACTGCATGAACCAATGTGAAATTATCAAATACTCTCTTATTAGAGTCTCCAATAATAAGGATCAAGCTAGCTGCTCCATAGGAATCTCAGATCTCTGAATGAGTGTTTTGGAAATGAAAGAGTGGTTGGAAACTATGTCAATAAGAACTGAATTTCAGATGTAATAGACACAGTTCATACCTCTAATAATCTCTGGTGTTTTGTGGTCACATGCCTTTACCACCTGAAGCTGAGATAGCCTTTCTCCACCTACTCCCTATGGTCAGGGGGGACCAAATGTGGGTGGGGTTGGTAGAAACTATAACAGTAATCCACCACCTGCTACATGACCTCATCCTTTGCCACTTCCCCCTCCCTACGAACATCCTCAGTCGATCCTTGCCCTCTACCTCAGTAGTACCTTAATTGTCTAATGATCATCCACATGGGCAATCAGATTATCGTGGGCCTTGGGTATCTCTACACCAAAATATAAATATACTGTAGTCCTCAGAAGACCTCCACTACCTTGTGAGCTCCTCATCTTTGACCTTGTGTCTTGGGGTCATCCTCTGGAAGGTCTGGCCCTCTTGGACCACTGCGTCATCTCCACACTACCTGCTAAAGATTACTCAACTACATGTTGTCTGGTGGTGCATCACACCATCGGTGCCAGGTCAACTAAAAATATCTCAACCAATAATGCTCGCTCAAGTACTCAAGCCTACATCAGGATATTTACCGATATCATCGATGCTCTAAGATCCCATTGGATACCCTTATAATTGGTCTGGGCCCTGAAGAAAGGATCTCGTACCATATTGGTGGAGTAGAGAGAAAGGTTAGTGAACCATGCCGAGTACTGGGCTACTGTTAGGCTTCCATCTTGTACGTGATATAGCTCATGAATATGAACAGATCGTAGTGTCACTGGTATGAAATCACTACTGAATAGGCCCCCAAAGATCAACTAGGTGAGGGTCGCCACCTCATGTAATTAGATCATCTGGCTCTACCATCTCCCTATTGTGAATTGAAAGAGGTCCGGATTTATGATCACCATATGAACTACTGGTGTCTTGACCAAACAAAAAACATCCTCCACAGCTTCCGACCAGTCCACAACTGCCTTGGGATCTATCTCACCTCAAAAAATTAGAGGCCTCTATCTATGGAACATGTAAAAAATGATCAATAATCATGCAAGGTCTGCTGGTGGGGCTGGTGTAATTTTCTTCCCTATTGGTAGAGGTGTTTCTGGTACACAACTAGAAGTTACCATCACCGAAGCCACATCGCTTGGTGGGCCATCCTCGAGTACTCTCTCTAGAATCTGGGATTGATATCTATGTGGCAACATCTTGTAATGAAATTTTTGTTCCATGGTTAATAAGTAATACCTAGTGATCAGTCTCAAAGCGATAAAAATGGTAACAACATTTTCAAAACACAATAAACTATTGTCTTTGTGTACTGAGTCTGAAATCAGAATTAAGTGTCCTGTTATATTGATATGTTGGCCATCGCACTAACATTGGACTCCCCGAACTAAAACCTGAACTTTTGACACATAAAACCATTTATCCATTGAAAACATATACTCATAGTTCATATGGTAGAACCCAATCAGATGATACCACGTTTCCATGACCCTTACCCCGAGGCCCGTGTTGCGATAACCCGAATCCCGCCTTCCACATGCCAGGGGTTGGCGACTAGCTCCAAAATAGAATTTACCTATAATTGGAGTACATTACCTCAAAACCTATACACACACAGATAGATTACAATGTGCACAAGTAAAACACAATGGAAGAATAAATTGGAAACCACAACTAAAAACCACCACATATTGTAAAAGTAAGTACTGCAGTAAAGAGACCTAGAATAAAAGCCAAAAAGCCATAGAAATACTACAAAAAGGAAAAACAACTCCAAATTACATCTTTCAAGGATCCAATATGATGGGTAGGTACTACTCATCACTAGTGATCTCCACGTCAACTGGTTACATTAGTACATAGTCATGCCCTGTCTCCTCGAGGCTCATTCAAAGTTACTCGTCATCTGCACATGACACCACAAGGTGCAGGTGAAGCCGGTGTAGGAGTGAGAATAAAAATTCCTAGAATTGATCTTGAGACCTCGAAAGGACTCCCATAATTCCAAAAAGTAATAACCAAAAATAATGATCTCAATCTCAAAGCACAATGAAAAATGCATCTGACACTAGGATTAACATAAGAGAAGAAGTAACAATGTATCGTCACAAAGCTAGATCATATTATAATGTCATGAGGCTATGATGTTAACCCACGTTGGATCGCTCAATGCTTATCCACGTATGATCACTCTATGCTGATCCACAGAGGATCGCTCGGTGCTGATCCACACAGGATCGCTCAGTTCTGATCCACCTAAGATTGCTATACATTCTTCACGACTCATCCAGCCACTAGATTTCTACACAAGGCACATTTAATTTTGGTAGTATCAACTCCTCACAAAATAAGTCATATTTAAACTGTAACGATGTCCCACGAAGATGTAACCTGATGAACCGTCATGTAATAGGGGTTCCAATGTAATAGACAACCCATCACGATATGCCTGGTCTGTATGTTTTAGGCATTTTAGTGGCAAGGGCCCAGTTGGATTCATGTATGATCGAAATCATCCAAACATCAACCTTCTCAAAAACACACATGGAGAATCTAAAAAGAAACATATTTCCTAATGGTTCCATCTTCGTAGACAGTTCGTCAAACAGATGTATGGTTTAAAATATAAGACTATTTAAGTGAAACTAGGCGGTAAGGGGTATGGGTCCAGTCTGATCAGATTAGGGTAATCCCAACCAGAGGTAGGCCCAAATCGGGGCGAACCAGCCCAATGGGCTCGGCCCATCACAGATGGGTCTAAACTGGCCCACTGGGCCATGGGTCCTGCCCGCCTAGCGAAGCAGCACACTTGGCTCACCCATACCCATTATTACAGGCCGACACCATTTTCCCCTGACACGACATTTCCACGTCTGTTACCTTTTCTCACTGTCGTGTCCACTGGTTGCATCTCCCGCATCGACCATCTTTGTGGGTTGACTTTCCAATGTGGCTCCACGCTTGTGCCATGTGATTCTAGCGACATGGAACATCACTGTTGCGACTTCCTTCGCCTAAGCACACCACTAGGGTACTCCTCATTCATCACCGTGTTCCGTTGCAGTCGCAACTTCCACCGGCCAGGTGTGCTACTACAGCGCGCCTCCATTAGTGCCACCACCCGGTGCCAGTGCAGTTTTCACTACCCAAACATGCACTATTTTTTTAATAATAATATCCTTTACTACCTATCCCTTGATAGCCACATTAGCGTAATTGATGAGTGGTATTCCATATTCCTTCTTGTCATCATACTAAAGGCCCCACTGTAGAGCGTGAGTTATGAGTAGATCCCCAAATTATAAGTGATAAAGGAAATTTCTTTGAGAAGCAATCTATATACCCCTTCCAATCGTGGAATTTGTATTACACTAGGTCTTGTAAGCATTAAAAATTCATGTCTCCGGAATTACAACACTAGTGACATTAGAAGAAGATGTTAGCATGAGAATCCTGACTTTCAATAACTCTCTTAGTAGCCTCAAAATATCTCTTTCACCAGTAAGAAGAAACACTATTAGATATAAATGTATAATCTAATTAACAATCACCATCATATTGCCTCATATTTTTCACTCCAATGATGTCTATGTAGAAGATTTCATAAATTGTAGTTTACCTATATATATTGACATGTGACTGGATGGTGTAATCCATTCCATCCTTTAATCTCTGCTATTTCATAATATCACCTACTGTATAGTAGGATAGAAATAAATAATATTAATAAAATGATATGATTATTCTATTATAGACATACCTCTTTTATATAGGTTAATAAATTCTCTATCTCTTTCATCCATTATAGTCTAGGGAACATAATAGTCTTATAATATAGTGTATAAATCAACACATTCCATATCTCTATACAAATATACCTGATTAATAACATACCAAAATTGATTGGAAGAATCATATAGTATATATGTAGAGAGATTGAACCTCCAATCTATATGCATAACTATATTATCTAAAATTGAAATTATATATTCAAAACATGACTAAGAAGTGTGTGGTCCACCACACCATAAAATGTGGTAGTATTTTCTGGTTGGAAATGATGAGTCAAATCTTCTATACTCGGGGTTGGTCAAACGAAAAATTGAATATTATAAAACATAAGTAGAAATCCCTAATGGCATTAGTCATATATTCCCATATGAGTATCATGAAGTGGTCCCATAAGTGGAACTTATAGAGGGATCATTGGTTTACCAAGCCCCACCACCTCTAGTGCTTTGTCACCACTGCCTTCAGAGATCATTAATGAAAAATGTTGTTGATGCATTATTCTATAATGAAAAAAAAATCCTCATAAAAATCCTTAAACATTGAAAGGTTTGTAGAAATAAAATTACGACAGGTGGATATCCTTCAAATTGAAATGATGAAACCTCAATGCCTACTTAAAAATATAAGAATATGTGGTTAAATAGACCATAATCACCATAATAATGTAATAGATACCGATTCCCACTACTAAGGTAGGGTTCATGTCTATGTATCTTTTTTCTTGTATGAGATATTCATTTTACCTCAATAGATATATTAATTTTAAAAGATATTATTTCTCAAGTATTTAAATTTATTAATATTGTTTAATAAGATGAATTACCATTTATTACCCATATGGGACCATAAATATTATGAAATATAATTTAAAATCCACTAAACTCACACCATATCCCATTCTAGCCCATGCATCCAAAGATCAATGGATCAATGTTATATAATTAAATACTGAAGGTGTATTTTTAACCTTTGCAAGGAAATACTATTATGTTAAAGCAGTCACTTTTAGTGTCAGTTTTCCATTCGAATCATTGTATGATATGTTAGCACAACTGAATTTATAATCAAATAACTAACAACATGAAATATAAAAAATTTCACTGAAAAACAAATTTTGAAAAGAAAAATGAATAGAATATTTATCCTATTGTGAAGTCATATCAACCATTAATGGAATAATCAATAACTTCAATTACCCATTCATGGTAATTTATGAATCCCATGTACATTGGTTAGATACATCCTAGAAGAGGGAAAATTCCAAATCCCATTAACTCATGGGCTCTTATATTGTAAAGAAAAAGAATTAAAATGGAAAAATATACTCTGGTAAAACATAGTAATGCCTCAAACAATGATTCACCAAACACGTTCCATGAGTCGGTGGGTCACATGGCCACAAGTGTTCCTCCACATATTCATTGGGCATCCAACTAGAAGTGATGGTGTTAGATACGGTATGGTGGTGAGACTATACCCTCGTAGTGGAAGAGGATATACAACCACAAACATTCAAAACTTGATGAAGAAGAATTAGACATAATAAATAAGATGTATAAGAACAAATAACTAAAAAATTTATTAATAATAATAAAATATTAAGAACTTTCATATAAATGATTGAATTTCATTTTGATATACAATAATGGGATCCTGAGATAGGGATATACAATCATAAAATACAAATAATTATAAGATAATAAAATGATGCACCATTAGAATAATGAGGATACACATAGTCCTCTAATCTCGTACTCCATCTACAAGTAATACTTATCAAGGATCTACAGTATGAGCCTTTCCCTTATCCATACATGTAGTCATATAATCTTCAAGTGTACCAAAAGGTAGTCTGAGTAGGTTGTGAGATTAAATATTAGTAGTCCACAACCAATGGATTCCGACTGGCTGACAGTGATGAACCATTGATGTCGATGATGGCGGTGATGTGATTATGGTACGAAAATAAAAGTGATAGAACGATAAGGCTAACGATGTGATGATGGTTGCCAGGTCACATGGCTTTCTTAGATGTAGGGTTTCTTTGGCGGCTCACATTGCCCACGTTTTGAGGTTTTCAATATTAAAAATTTAATTTTTTAAATTTCAATGTTACTTTTGGTTTGAATCGTGTAAGCATGTGATGTTCAAATTAGGTATATGGTCTTTGTGAGGTTCCAAATCACCCAAAAGTGGCATTTTGAAAGTGAAAGAAAAGGATTGAGGAGGAACAAAAATGAATTAATAAATATCTTATATCCCTGGTCTATAAAGGATACTTGGTTGTTCTACATACTTCATCTCATAGCTAGAATGAGTGTTTGACCTATTGATATACATGTAGTGTATATATATATATATTGAATTATTGTATATATATAATCCATATATATGACCCATTTAAATGTGGAAGTTAGTGGTCATATACTTGGAATAAAATGTGTCGTATGGACTAGGGTATAACTCAAAAATCCATGACTAATAATAATAATAATATAATCGTAATAATTAATGTAAATTCCTTGCATCCCATAAAGAGTGGGATGCATCTTTCTCAACAAATGGGATGATCAATGCTAATTCATGTCAGTACTTGAACATGGGAAATAGTGCTTTATTTCCACCATCCAAATAGTGTTTGTGGCGTGATACTTCTTGTTCAACGCCTAATGTATGTGAGTGGGTAACTGTAATTCCCATCATTAATATTACCATAATTCCAATTCCTTTTTAAATGGTTTAATCATATTTATAAAAATATTCATGAGGGAGAGCCTCTCATATAATATATCAAAGTTTAATAAAAGTCATTAATTACGTCTGTAAAAATTGTTGTTTCCTTTCAACCATTAATAATTAATTCCATTTAATAATTTTATTTTAATAAAAAAAATACCAGCATGAATACGTATTCATTTACAATCAATATCATCAATTCACTAATCATGGTAATTTAATTTGTAAGGATCGACAAGTCATTTAAAATATTTCATTGTCAAATGGAAAATTACATACATTGGAAAAACCAATTGGAAGTAGGTTTAAGAACCTAGTTGGTTCTTTGGTATCCTTAAGGATTTATATAATAGAGAAAACCCCACTTATAATTGTTGTAAAACATATAGATGGAATTTCAGGAAAATAAATAATTTACTTGAAATGGGAATTCATGTTTTATCATCTAATGGGTGTCTATAAATTTGGTCAACATCCACTAATATACTAAACACGGATCATCAGGTGTATATCAAGGTTCATATATAAATTATATATTAATAAATTAATTGAACCATGATTCATGAAAAAAGATGGCATGAAACACAATGTATAAGCTGCCAAACTCAAATTCTCATAAGGAAAATGATCAGACCACCTACATGGGGGAAGCCGATGACTCCTAATTAAATAAAAACCACATATTTGAAGTAGGATTGAATGAATGTATGAAAGTTTCTAAAAACCTTAATATCGAGAAAAATTATTTTCCTAAAATAGCGTAATGGATCCAAAGATAAACTAAAATAGGATGGTACAAGATTAAATATTATACTAAGACAGATATGATTCTTCTAATGGTGTTTGATTTAGACTTCAGAAGAGGAAGATAACTCGAAGCCTAGATTAAGGGAGATAGGATTTCATGGGAGTATAAATAGATTCCATACACAATACCGAGAAGATATGATGTATAAAACTCGTTAAATAGATTTATGAGAGGAGAAATGACATTTCACATTCAAAATAAGGCCACATGGTTTTTCCACAAGGTTTTTCCAAAATAGTGTACAAACCATGGTCATGACACTACATAATGTGAGACACCACCTAGTTAAGGAAAATGATTTCTCTAATTCTGTGAAAACTATAAGAAAAACCTCTGTTAAATGTATAAAACATATTGCTCCTTTATGCACCAGGAGTAGATCAGTTTTAGTCAAATTGTGCAGCTCCTACTTCTCATATTTTTTCATTGCATGTATAGTAGAGAGAATTTGAACATGGCATCATAGTCTCTACTAACCATGTGATCCAATTAATTTTAAAACATCAATGGGTTCTTTTCAATGGAAAATTATGCAATACCATCATAACACCTGTGAGGTCATTAGGAATCTTTATAAGGGTCGTTTAGAAGACATAAACAAAAAATAATGACATATATCTTCATGAGATTGTGAGTCCATACATGATACAAACATGATTTATTTATACATTATATGGAATCTATAGAAATATAATTATTTTTCAATCTAATCTATGGATTTAAGGATTAATGAAAATTATTTTCTATATCTTATTCATAAATAATAAATCTTTATTAATAACTTTTCAAGAAATTTTCATGACAAGAAATAAAAATTTGTGGGTTATATTTTACTCATTTAGGATTTTTTATTATATGATTAATAAAAATATTGCGATATTGAAGTTTATTATTTCGGGTTTGAAAATGTCTATTTTGATCTAAAATTTAATTCTAAAAATAAGAAAAATTTTATAAGTAATCATGGACTCATGTTATTCTTTAATTGTTCTTATATCCCTTAAAAATATTTTTGGTGTTATACGAAATTTTAAAAAAGATTTTCATTTGGTATATGGATTATTAAGAACAATGATGAGGCAAAGATAAAAATTATAGAGTTGAAATATGAAATGAAAATGTGGTCTAACATAAATGTTTTGTTTTCTTGTTAGATAAATTTTAAGTTGAAATATCCACTTTGTGATTAAATATGTATTTAAATAAATATTATGGAGTAATACTCTCCAACTATAAATATTAAATATTTTCAAATTAATTATAATTTATTCTATAATTAATCTCAATATTGATTAATGATTATTGGGTGTCCCTTAAAGATTGTATCCAAGGAGGTTTTAGACAATAATTGAGATGAAGATGATTTTATATGAGGTTATTTTATTATATTTTAATACCATTCACGGATTACAAATATAATGTTCATCATAAAATTATATTCATACTAATCCCTTTTTATGTTTTAATGTATGAATTTTTAATGTGATAAGTGATATTTCGGGTGATTTTTTGTTCTGAAGTATACATACCCCAATTATTAAACGTATATAATTATTTTAGAAGAATGATGTTACATTTTTGGGGATGTTAGTGGATTGAAATGAGATAACAAATGATGAAAAAGTGTGAGTCAATTAATCAGGATATTTCTGAAGATTTTTATTATTATTATTTTATTTATAGGAATTATGTTGTTATATTCTTACTACAATCTAGGACATCATATAATATCTAAAAAACATTTTTTCTTCTGCCAATCACTATAGAAAGATAAGGGTAAAAAACCTACTATTAAAATATATTATTTATTATTTAGTGTGAAAACATAAATAAACATTAATTTTATACTGGTATAATATTTTCTATCATAGATATAATCATGGTATTGAAAATGGATTTGTTGACTATGTGATTAAAGTTATTTCAGTTGAATTTCTATATTTTGGGAAACGTATATGATTAAGGTAAATTATTTTATTGGATTATATGGTATTTTATATAAGGAATTTTTTTTAATTTATCTCGTTGAAGAAACAATTTTTTTAATGCAGATTTATGGAAATTCATATACATTATATAAATTTTTAGCATATCATGGAGATTATTTGATGAGTTTAAATACATTTTTGTTGTAAGACATTAGACATAAATAAAATTCAATAGGGATAAAAATTAAAATTATATGTGATTAAATAATGCTAAACATAGGGTTTTTTATTTAACTAAAATATTATAAATTATTTTTTAAGGATGGTTATTTTTAGAATGAGTTTCTCTGAAATTTTGTTATTATTGGTTAATTTGGTAGATTAATTTATTATTTCTTCATATAAAATTTTATTTTTGTGAGGATATATATTTTCTTGTGATAATTATTTCTTATAAATTGTGTATAAAAATATTGTTATCTACTTATTGATTTTTTATCAATTAAATGTTGGTTTTAGTGCTTTAGAAAATATTAATATTAATATTGAATACTCACTGTTTTAAAAATTATATCAGATTGTGGTGTAAAATTAATTAATGATGAAATTTTATTTGTGAAGTAAATATATTTAATAATATAATTAGAATATATGGTAATGGATTATTCTAATTTAGAAAGAGGATCTTGAAATTAATATATAATTTCATGACCTTATTTTCTGAGAAATAAATTGTCAAATTCGATCATATTTTGATTATTGTTAGTTTGTCGTAAAGACTCTCCCGATCCTGAAATTTATTCTTATCAGTGATCTCTATCACTTTCAATAAATTTATGGGAATTAATTTAATTTCCATGTCCACATTTTCACATCCCATATATTTTTACATAATTGGATACCATGTAATATTTGAATTTATATGACCTTCATAATACTCTATATCTATTATAATTCAAATGTTTTATTAATAGTATTTGTGATGTGGGATTTAAAAACTGTTATTTTTAAATGTGGAATAATTTAATTCCTATAACATGTTCAAAATTAAATGAATAAGTTTTCTAAAATGATATAATGTAATATCCATATATCTTAAAAGAAATATTATATTCGGTTACATACAGGAAACCAAACATTGAGCATAAATGATCTATGATATATTATATAGTCTTAATGGCATATCAATTAATCCGTGATAATGAATAGCATTACAAATTTTATGAAATATAAATACCTCACCTAAATTAAATTATTTTTTTAACTATTAATAAATATAAAAATAATTTATAGAAAAATAATTTTATTCATAAAAAAAATTTCTTTCTTAGAAAATTATTTTCATTGATATTTGTGAGAAAATATTATAATTATTTAGTAAAATGAATTGATATTTAATTCTTTAAAAATGAATCATTTTATAAATAAAAATATCCAAATTACCATACGGTTTAATATGGGGGTTTTTAAAAAAAATTAGGATTTTGAAATGGATGTAAAAAAAATCATATTTGATTTGAAATCTTACTTTATTACTTAATAATTATATAGTAAAAATAGATTTTAGATTACTATTCCAATCAAATAAATAATATTTTTTAAAATTTTTCTAATTTTATACTTTTTAAAATATTTTATAATTGATTTATAATAAAAACCATTATATACTTAAATCCCATTTTTCATAAAAACCAGTTTTCATCTAATTTTTCAGGTAAAATATTATATGAAATTATATAACATTGTTTTTTATATTAAAAATTATTTCAAAATATAAAATTAGTATATCAAAACTTGGTTATTATTTCTCTTTTATTTTTAATCATTATGAATAGTTATCAAAGTAAATTTTGTTAGAAGAGGAAATGTAAAATGAATTAATTAAGAGTTAAAATAATTTGATAATGACTATAAAGTTACAATTACAGTTGAAATAATTTTACTGTATGATTATATTTTATCCATGATAATTTTAAATTTAAATAATTTAACATTTTTTACAATTTGGACATGATTTAATCATTGGTAAACAGAATTGATAAAAAGATAAAAAATCACTCTCATTCTTTTATTATATTCATTGTTTTATAATATAGATTAACTAATGGTATGTACGGTTATAAATATGAATTCAAAAAAATGGAATTTTTTAGTTGATTTTTTTCTTATTTTAGTGAATAAAAATGTATCTGAACTTATTGCACACTGATGAAAATATATTTATTCAATTATTAGAGAAAATAAGAGATTCAATATAAAATTAGTAAATTTAATGTAGTTTGATGTAATTATTGTGTTCCTGTAATTTTTTATATAATAATAAATTGTTATATATGTTCTAAAGTATTATATTTTAATTCCACATTTGTGTTGGTGTTTTTAATTTCAAATTAAATGAATTATTTAAAAAATAACATTAATGATACTATAATGAAAAAGATTAAATGATTTAAAATTAATTATTATTCAATAATTTTCAATGTAAATGGGATATAGAATAAAATATACATCATTATCTATATATTGGTTAATTTTTATTTTTGAGAAATAATCTTGACCCATATATAGTAAAACATAGTGTTATCATGGTAATTATCGAAAAGGTTTAAATGGTTTAAAAATTTTAAAGGAAAAAATACAAAAAAATTTGGCCAATTTTTATTGGATGAGTGCTGTAAGGTTCAGTTTATTGTTCTGGTTATATTTTACAAATGAAATGTAAATTTTCATTTAATTGATAGTCTAAATCATAAAAATTTTCAACGAATGAATATCAAATAGTGGGATCACTCAATTTAGATATTTTTTTATGTTGTATTGAATGGCATGTGACTTGTGAATTCACAAGGAAATTAGGGTATTTGGGAACTAAAAACTAGTATTTGGGGTAAAATGAGGTGGTTCACTATTTTCTCATTGTTAGTAAAAACCATGCACCCCAAACAGGTTACCCTGTATGGGGGTTACAGAATTTTAAAAATCATGTCCCCAATCCCACAAGACAATGAATTCTGTATGTAGTAAATGAAAAGGGGATCCAAATTGGATTCTTATGATAGTTCATATTGAGAACCTAACAATATGGTTAATTAAACTTAACTAGTGGTTGTGCATGGTTGGTGTATGGAATAGAAAAGCATGTAACCACATAATTACACATATTAAAATTTGATAAATATAAATATTCCCATTACTAGGTTATTTTTGTTACCCTTTTTCTTTTACTTCCACACCCCACAAAAACTCAACACCTCTTTTGGATTTATCCCTATTCATACATGGATATAAGTTATTATTATATGGATTCAAATGACATTGAGTGTATTATATGTGAATCAACAAACTCTTTTACATCATTCCATACTTCTTTTGTTTATATCTACAAATCAGAATCTATATACTTGAAATACCCATTACCCTAATTAATGTGTGTTTTTGTAATCTTTTTATTTTATTCATTCAATCTCAAATAAATGCTCTAGATTTTATTAGTGAATCTTCCCTAGTAAATGGGATGTTGTATATATTCATTCTTTTTAAGGTTTCCCCATTAATAAAATATGAAACAATGTCGCTCAATATACATTCTCTACAATTTCACTAAAAATGAAAAATATACTAAGTTCATATTGACACCTCAACATAATTAGTCCATATGAACACAATTATATTGATAATGGTTGACTATCTTGACTCATAAACCAATTTCTAGTGTGTTTCACAAATTTTCATAGCTCCTTGTGAATAATTATGGAATTAAAAACACACTTTGGTGTGCTTTAACATGCAACTTTTAAAATTAAATGGTTAATTGAGATTACATGAATAATAAGTGGTTTGGATAGATAACATAACTTGTAATCTATATTTAATTTATTCTTGAATAGTTTACTTGTATGTTAAATATCAAATTTAAATTTATTATACAATATATGGCATCATTAATAATTTTCCAATGACTAACATTGAAAACAAACTAATTTTCATCATAATATTTGTAAGTGGAATGAATTTTTTTGTGGGCGTGATACACCGACATGGTAATTGTTCTATTATGTGCATAACTATTATCATGGTCTGATCCTAGGGTTATTTGTAATTTACAATGGAATTAATGATTCCATGTCCTTACTAATTATTAGTAATGTAATTGAAAATTTAATAATCATGATGATTCCTGTATAAATTTAATGATTGAATTTTCATGGCCAATCATTATGTAATAAATATAACATAATAATGATGATCCATTGTTCCATTAGAGGTTTTGGGTTCTTCATTATAGAACCCCTAGGCTGATGGATAATATAGTAAGTGATTTACATTATAATAGATTATTGGATATAACCCTTAGTTTGGGCTGTGGACATGTAATTTATAACCTATTTGGCCAAAGATATTTCAAATGGAGATTCACATCACTTAAGTTGTTGGAAATAAAATTATAAGCCCCATCTATTTGAATGTGGTGAAAAACAAATCTCCTTACTATTCATGATATTTGGGTTCTCCATCCATTATTAATAATGAGACCTAGTCATAGAATCCCTTATTACTTGTGATAATCTTCTTTGGACTCAAATAATATTCAGGATAATGGCCACTTTTTTTCTTGTACTCATAAGTGATAGATGTGCTTGGAGACCCTTATTTAAAATATGAGACTCTTATTAGTATTAATGGACACCTAAGTTACAACATTGGTCCCTTCGAGAACTATATATATGTCAATATCGGTTATAATTTATATTTTATTCATATATTTATTCAAGAATATATAGATATACATACTTAAATACATGGTGACAATTTTTAGAGATTTTTCTAGTATAGGTCGAATTAGTTATGGCATTCTAGGTGTCCATGAGGAAATTGAGCATGAAGTCGGTTCATTTAAATTTACATCACATTCTAAAATAATATGTACATTGAAACTTATTTGTTTTAGATTAATGTATAGGATTTTTATAGATATCATTGGCGATGTCATATTGAGTATAACTCACACGATTTGTAGGACTGAATTTAGAACACAATAAGATGTATTTGTTATAGGTTTAGGGTCATGGACCATTCTCAATGATATTTTCTTTATGCAGATGGAATCTTTGGAGTATAAACATAGCATGTACTTGAGATTCCCTTCTAAGGATGGTTTGTTTTTATTATTTATTCTATTTTTCAATTATTCCTCTATACTATATCAGATATTGTATTTTTTTCAATAAATTAATTTATTATTATGAAAGGCTGTTAATTCAATTATTATTTATTGTAAACTATTTTTATTATTATTCTTCTTCTTATTTATTTATATTCTCCCAATTTTAATTATATTTTATAAATATTTGATTCTATGGTCATTAATGTTTATTCTCCTCACTATTCCTCCTTGATACCCTATCTTCTATTAGGTAAAATTTAGTATATGGGGAGGCACGCCAGAGGCCTTATAGTGATCTGTCATGGAGAAATGATTTCATAGAATACAAGAAGGGATGTTACAAAGTGTAATCAGAACATTATTATTACATTTGCTTGGTCTTTTAAATTGTATAATGAAGATTTTGAATGAGTTATAACCTGGTAAAAATCACGTGTCTGGTTTCGGCCAACTGATTCATGTGATAAGGATCATGTTTCTAGGGAAGTGAATATTAATAATTTTATTTGTTATTATAGAATATTTGTATTTAACCATGGGTGATTTTTATACATTAACTATTTAGTGATTTAGATAGTAAACTTTTCCTAGTACTTTAATATATGAATTTTTTCATGAGTCATTATTATAATGCAGTGGTTCACATATCATTCATATTCCATTCAATGTTGACTAAATTTTATATTTTTATAAAGAATGTTTTTATGTACACCATGATTATGAACTTCTTCAACATGATTACAAGTTTTCATTTTTTTGGGATACTATTCCTCATCATAATTATTTTACATTATTAGTTCTACAGTTATAATTTGGTAATGGAAATTCATCTAACTAAACCATGTAGTAAGGAAAATTTAAATTATTATAGAAAATATTTTCATTTATATAGGCTAGTACCTATATAAATTGTGAATGACTCCCCATACGAATGAATCCCTAAATGGACAATTGGACTAATGTTGGTTAGCTAGGGAAAGCTTCTTTTAATATATATATCTAAATTAAAAACTATACCAAAATAAGTCAATTATAGAATGCTACTTATGCTATGAAAGTATCATGTGTTTTTTAAAATTTTGGTAATTCAAATAGTTATGTGTATCACTTAAATAAACTAAAATCATCTTGATGATACCCTAATTTGTTGCCTCTATCTATTAATCTTTAGTTTTGGACCCCATAGGTGGTTTTTTAATGATATGTTGGGTGGTTATTTAGGATTATAGCATAAATATATATGTTTTATATATAAATTTATGGAGGTATCTTACTGTACTACTTAAAATTTATTGATAAGGACCTTCTATATAATTTTTAGGTGAATTTTTTATGGTATTAGTTAAATGAAATTCCGATTATCATTTAATGGTTGTTTTCTTCTCTATTAGAGAAATTAAATTTTCTTTCACTCAGATATTTGTTATTATACTTAGGCTAAAAATGTATAAATATTAAAAGGAAGTATTAAGATTATTTTCCTATAATGTCACATGGAGTCAGATAAATAATATTTTCATAATGTTTTCAATTATAACTAGTAAATAATATCCATTACATATGTTCTTCCCTAAATAATTTGATAAATGAAAAATAGTTTCATTCTCCACAAATGATTTATTAATCTTGATGTTCTTAGTTTCTGCCATGAAGTATTGGTAGTTAATTTCTTCCTTTATATTGGAATGTAGATGTTTCCTATTTGTACTAATTTACATTTTCCTTTTATAGTGAGCTTAGAGGTTATGATGGTAACATTAGTGAAATTCTTGTAATGACCATGTTGTAAGTGATATTCTTTATTATTCAAAAATTTAATACCTCTAATGTTGGTACAACCCATGGGAATAAAAAAAATTATAAGTTTTATACAACACTTACACCCACTAAGTGTCCTTACAAGAACAGTTGATTTATATAGGAATATTAGTTATTATAACAACTCCCCTTGGAGATGAGTTTTTTTTGGTGAACTAAACTTTAATGGGGCAATACTTTATGCTAAAAGTCAATGTAACGCAACTCATAATTTCTTTAAATTTAATTGGTGACCCTTTTGGGATCAAATTTTTTTACCTCTCTAATTTTACCTCATTGGAATGTGTTTCGAGAATGTAAGTTTTGTTACAAGTAATATGACCATGTGTGTTATGGAATTCATGCTTGAGACATTAGGGCCAGGTTAGAGAACCAATATTCCCTAAATTTTTAATCATACACTAGTAAATCATAATTTGATTTTCTTTAGAAAAACCTCTGAGCTGGTTGGACAAAGATTTACATTTTACTTAATGAAATGATAATGTATTTATGTTCATTTATAAAGTATGACTTGGAGGGTACTAATGGTTTTCGATTCATGTTTAGTGATGTCAATGATTTTGAAAAAAAACATTTTGCACTTGTTTATTAAAATAGACTATATGGGTAGGACTGCTCAGGTTCCAGGTCTAGTTAAAAAATGGTAGAGGTTAATACATAAATCAATGAATGAATTATGTGTCGTTGGATTTCATGGAGTAATTTATGGTCCTAGAACTATCTCTACCATGAATAAAAGTTACCAGGGAGAAACAAAAATATTAAAAACTGATGTTTCTTATTTAATTATCATATTGACCTTATTGTTAAGGGATACAAGCAATCACGAGTCTGGTCTTGAATTATTATCCATCTGATAGTACACCTACTGAAAATAATATGTTAGTGCATTCCAATTTTTCACAATAACTATTTAAAATTTAACATCGATGAATGGCCGAGTGTGATCCTTGGATATATTATTTCATGAAAGTGACGCATGAGGGACTAGTGAGAAAAAGAATTGGGATAAATTAAATGTTTCTCTCTATGATAAAGGTGAATTAAAAAATATATTGGTGGCATGTGATGATTTAACCATGGGAGGACAGTGACACACATCATTGGAAGGCATGGTTTCATGTTTTGGGTATGGAAAATATATCACTTTTAATGAGATAATAGAATCTATGGAGCTCTATTCACTAAAAAATAATCATTCAATATACTCATATTCAAGAGGTTGTTATTCCATTGATAATGAAATCATCATATGTGTGATGGAGGACCTTTGAGAATAAACTACAATAAAAAACCAAATAGATTTTCTAGTTTTATTGAACAACTCTTTATGATTTGCACTCGATGAGTTGTTTAATGTTTCCCGTAGTGTGCGTAGTTTTCTAATATCCCATTATGGGTGGTGTCAATTGTTTCATCCAATTTTTTTCCAAATATATTATTACCATTTCAATTATGTGGAGATGATTGAGGAATGGTTCTTATTATAGTTCTTGAGGATGTGAGAATACATATCAATAATAGGAATATGTCCAAGATAGATGAGATAGGTTATAATATAATTTTTTTCTTATTTTTTTTGTTCAGTGATAGGGATTCTCCTTCTATATGGAGTGGGATGTCTGCCATTGGAGATTGATCATCATGTTAACAGTGTCACCGAATCATGAGGTAGGTTGGCTGTTGTTTATTTTTCAAATCACATGATGTGTTATAAATTAAACGTTTTACTACTAGAATTCATGATATAGTCCATGTATATATTCTAATATGTTTTGCGAGATGTTTTAGTGCATGAATTAATAATGTAGTAGCTTTAAAATAGCAATGAGTTTTATACGTAGAATGTGATATTTTTCATTATATAATGAAGTGGATTATGTTTGGTAGATGGTTTGGATATAATATATCATCAAATTATGGGTATGTGATTTAGTTAAAATTCTTCTAATAATCATTGTACACCCTAGAATAAGGATTTCAAATCTGGTTCTAGTGATGATTAGCCTATAGGAAATGATCTTTTTCTAATATTTTTACTAATTGAAGTTCAACATGCCTCTCCTAAAATTGATTTATGTGGTTGGTAAAAAATCAAATAATCCATGTTTTCAAGATGATAAAGGTTCAACTTAAATGATTATAAAATGATTATAAATGAAAATTTAGAAAGAATGTTCTATATTGGGTCAATTGGAATTCAACAAATCTTTCAAAAAGATAATCTTGTTGGGAGAGTCACTAGGAAACTGGGGTAATTAATTAATAAAAAATTGTGATGTTTAATATATCATGAGTCAAAATTGGTGATTAAAAGATAGATCCAATGGTGGGGAGAACAATTGGATGTACGATGATTGTGACAACAGCATGACCATGACTTTGTTTATCTTTGTTTAGATAAGCATTTTATTAGTTTTTTATGGTATTTTGGTGTGTTTATTCATGTTTTATAACATTGAAACCAAATGATTTAATTGAGTTATGGTGGTTCATTGGGAAATTGAGAATATAACACTACAATTTGAATGAAACATCATGAATATAGTAATTCAGTAGATGTTTCTCTTATTCCTAATGTATTCTATGGGACATGTTGTTATAAGGTGCATTGGTTTTAATGTCCATATTTTATTGTAGACATTCCAAAGGAATATCAACTTTTTGTTTATTAGAGGAGTTGAATCCTAAACTGAGGATGAGAATTTAAATTCAATAGGTGAATTACTTAACGGGATATTGAGATGTGGTTAAATTCCTGAGGCATTAATAAGGTGTTCTATTTTGTTTTTGTAGCTCTATTCATTGAAAAACTAGGTCAGGGAAAGAAAATATAAGGCACAATATTTTTAAATGGTTAAAGAAAGAGATGGACCAAAAAATGAATACCTATAAGATGTATGAAACAGATTGTCATAATCTTTATCTAGACTCATGGTTTTTCCACCTAAATAGTTTGTGTGAACAATTAGTGCATGAATCAAAAAATTGTATGTACAAGCTATTTTACACATTAAAAATGGAAATGTTTCCAATTCTTCTCTTACACCCTTTAAATTTATTTCATCATACTTATTATCACATATCCATTCCTTGATTTTTCTCTCTATTTCTATTAGATTTCACAATAGGATTCCAAAAATATAATTCATTCATTGTCAAAATCAAATGGTGTTTTATTATTGAGAAGTATTTCAGTAATCTTAACAATCATATTCCCTAAATCCTTAATTTATATCTCTATATTGAACTCTAATTTGAAATGATCTTATTTACCCTTTATTGTGTGTTTTTACAATATTATTATTTATATCTTTGTATATTGAACCAAATCCCAATATTGGATGAATGAATTCTCCTTGTAAAAAGGTATGTTGTTTAGATTCTTTCCCTTTATAAGTGTGATGTTACATAATACGCCATTGTGTTTTACATTAGATCTTTTATGTGATGCCTCATAAATGATAATCATATTTTGTATCTATTAAAAATGTACTTTAATTAGTTCATATACATGTCATTACATCATCAGAGTTCATGATCATTGGATGAAATCAGTCATTCAGGTTTGATTACCATATTCCCATGGCCCTTCATACTTACATTTTGTATTAAACCCTCACATTTAGGAGTGTTAAATATCCTCATTTAATATGAAATTTATAAATTGTATTACATGAATTTTATGTGCTGTGGTTGAATTAATTAACATAGAATAAATATTTAATTTATTCTTGAACCATACTCTTTATGTGAAATGAACAATTTTAGATTACCGAACTATTAATTTTAAGGTTTATCCATGTTATTCATAAACTAGTTAAAATTATTTCTTTAACTATATGTAAATTTATGTGGAATGATTTTTTGGTGGTTTCTGCACAACTACTTTTTCCTTGGCCCATTAGGTTCTTTAAAATTAAAATGGATTGAATATATGGATAAATGAAATATACCATGTCAGCTCTAATTGAATGACATTTAAAATTATTGGAAATGGAATTCCCAAATGAATAATAATGATGAATCATGTGTTAATGTTTTATTTAATTATCATTTCCTAACATTAAATAATAATTGTAACATATTAATAATTGATTTCTACTCTGTGATTGATGTTGAGTTCTTATTAATAGAATTAGTGGGCTACATTATCATAGGGAAAATGGGATTACATTATACTAGAATAATGTTCAAGGGCCATGGATAGGGTTTTTGATGTGGAATTTCGAGCACCCTTGTCCGAGAACATTAGTGATGGAGATTCACATCAATTTGGTTGTTGTAAATGATGTTCCACTCCCCCTCAATTGGGATGTTATGAATGATCCTTCTCATAACTATTCATGATACATAGGGATCCTATTTCTTATTACTCTTTATACTTGGTAATGGAATCCATTGTTACTTTAGATTATTGGGAATCAAATACCTTACTATTCAGGATTAGAGGCACAATGTCCCTTTTCATTTTATGAGAAAGATGGTCATGTAAACCCTGATCTAAAATATGAGACACCTATATTTATTCACATATGGCTGAGTTACATATAAAGAACTTTCTAGTAGTATATACATATACATATATATATATATATATATCTCTAAATTAGTATTATGTATATATTTCACATTGTTGGATTTACATATATAGAACCAACAACATTGTACATTATATTACATCAATTTTCAATCAAATAAAGAGTAATATAAATATATTATCCCATATTGATTTTTCTTTTATGGAATAATGATTTGATTATATTCATGAATATTATTCTATGGTTGAATTATGTACTATGATATGGAATCTGGAATAAAGATCATTTAGTGTGAGTTCCCATAAGTTTTTTAGGATTCGTCACATGTTGTTTAAACATTGTAATCTATAAGTGAACTAATTATGCGAACATACCCACAACTAAAAAGTCTCTATGTTTTTAGTTACATCAGATATTATTATATGTGAGTGTGTGTAATTATCCTTATTCATTAAAATAATAATTATTTCATGTTATGACTCACAAAATTAGATGTATTTTGTAATACATGATGATAAAAATTCCTGGAGAAGTTGTATCCATTTTGTGTATCAGGAATTACAAGTTTTTAATAAATATGTAAATGAATTACTTATTCATCCAATCTTTAAGGATGTTGTAATCTTAACCCTTTTAATGAAATGTTATTTTCACAACGAATTCCATGGAAATGGTGTAATGATATTTATTTCAGATTGTTAATGAAATATGAATCATGTATATAGGATGATGAGATATATGCGTGTCCTACTTGATATGATATTGAAAGAAAGGGATTATATTCGAATATTTGAATTCCTATGTGGATGTTGATGTTGTGACATGATGTAATTTCACATGGGTGACTCAACCAAATTTTTGACTCTAATCTTGACTTTATGCCTACCTAACTTATGATAATGAGAAGAAATCCTAGAGTTTCATATAAAAAATAATTTTTTTACATTTATTATATTTATTTTTTATTTAACTATTGGGATAAATATTATTCTCATGATAAAAGAATATATTCATTCAATTTTTATGACCTATAATATTCACATAGTAATAATTAATTATTTATTCATTAAATAAATATTTTTGACAATTAAATGAATATTTATTAAATATTTATTTATTAAAATGTAGATAACATAGTTTTCTATATACTGAAAATTTAGTTAATATTTATTCATCAGGTTGTGCATAAAATATATATTTAATTTAATAAATAATTTATTTTTGTATTCAAAAAATGTTTAAGAGTTTGAATGGACCAAGATTTCATCCAGTTATTAATATCAATTTCTATGTTGGTAAAACAATATTACTCATTGTATGAGTTACGGTACACTATAAAACAATAATATTACTATAATTATTATATGGAATTTTTTTCCTTAAATAAAATGTGTTATTTAAAGGTGAGTATGATATTAAATATCATTTTAACGTAATAACTCTATCTATAAATAAATGGTTATATCTGTTTCATGGGGTTCATCAAAAATAGATAATAGAGAATTGTCACACACAACCAACTTTTATATATATATATATCACACTCTATCACACTCTAATTATTCCTCTCTTCCTCCCAAGATCAAGAAGGACTCATTCAATCTTGCTGGATCGTGGAGAAATTAGGGAAAAATGAATGACATTCAACATATGATACATGTACACAGAAATCAATGTAAATTTGTAGGACATAAAAAGAGAATATGTAGAAAACTACCATAGGTGTTTACACATTAATCACAAATTTCATATGAAGGTAATAGGAAAGGGTTTTCATAAGTTCAAAAATTTCCTCAATGATAGGATCATATGATGGGTTGATCATTTATTTTCAATTTAAATTAATTATTTATAAGTTTAACATGGAATACCCTCTTTATAGGACCTGAGAAATTTTATTTAAATGAAATATTAAATTCATCACTCACCATACATTATTCTGCTACACCCATAACCATTTTTTCAATTAGAGCTATCTCATTTGAATTTTAGAATTTTAGAATTTGATTTTAGATCACTATGTGAAATGGTGGTTGAATTTTTCATTTGATATTATTTTTGGTTATATCCAATTTCAATTAACACACATTAAACATTTTAATTTATTTTTAAAATTTTAAAATATAAATGTATCTATAAAATATGTATTATGATCAAGTATTTTATGAGGAAGTGTTGAGGAATTCGACCAGATCATATTAGATTACATGATTTGTGTCTGGAGCACACATCGTGTACCAATCTGTAGTTAACATGGATGTTCCATGGAATACATGAAATTATAAGAAGTAATTAAAAATTATGAATTTATAAAACACCATGTATATACAAATCCAATAGAGAAAATAATAAGTTAGATTACATGTTGCGTAGTTAGTGTAAAAATCATGTTGTTTACGTAGGATAGTGTAGAAATTTGTGCCACCTGTGTAGTCATTATACAGGTTCAATCCATGTGAGACTCATAGCCTATATCATTAATGATATAGAAAATATTTTTTTGGGTGTAAACATTGTGTATTTCAAAATTACCACATCCAAAATGCATGTTGATCCAATTGGTGAGTTATATAGATAGTCAATATGAATGATACATTGCTTCTAGTTGGTCTATACTCGTTGTGTATTAACCACTGGTGAACAATATGAGTTCTTTAGTGGGTTATAAAAATGCATGGAATGACTCATATATGATATGTAGGTATCTTATATACAATTTGATGTCTAGGTGAGGTACATGACGAATTTCCAATGTGCATAACCTTGTTACACGAGAACCGTGGTACATGACGTGTAGTTCATAAGTATATGTTGTATAGTGTACCAAAAAAGTGTTGAATTGTGTTACCAAAAATTGGTTATATTGTTTATTTTACATTAATTACATTAATAATATGTATCTAAAAATTAATTTTTATTTTTATTATGAGAAAATAGATGTTATTAATTAATTAATTAATTTATTAATGAAATCGAGTTAATCATACTAATATATTTTTATTATGGAATGAATATTAACCAGTATTATTTTTTTATATTTGTTACATATGTTCAACAATTCATAAGATTGACCAATACTTATTTATGTATTGGTATTACATTATTTAATTTATTTCATGGGTTTTCAATTATTTAATATTAAAGTAAATTTGATTCCTTTGGTGTCATATATCACATCATTATTATGGAATACCATTATGTCGATGGAAATTTCTACAATACCCATTAACCAACCCTTTGGATACTATCAACTATACCAGAGTTATAAGTACATGTAATTAATTTAGTATCCTCATTCATGTGGAGGTTGTTCAAGGTAGAACCAAAAATATTGCAACTCAGGTGATATGAAGGTGTATAAGTGGAATGTTGTAACTCATTCCATGACAATCAAAAAGAATATACCCCTAGTCCCAAGGATGGTATATTATCTACTCAAATAAATAAACATTCAATAATGGTCATGATTAGGGTATTATTTATTTATTTATTTTTGTTGTTTGAATTGTTTATTTTTTTCTTTACGACCACTCATACATAAATAAATGAAATAATGTGTTGATATGGAATATAATCAAATAGATTATGTATAAATTATTTTCCCAAAATATTTATTTAATTAACTAATATTCCATTAATATATAAATGTGCTATATTTGATAAATAAAGATAAATTAATGGATAATAATTATAAATCCCAAAAGTTAATATTAAGTCGTCAATCATTAAATAATATAAAATAAGATGAATTGGTAGTTTATTCGAAGGTTTGGAATCTATTAGGGTTACTTTTAAAGAATGGAATTACTTAACCATGATAGTGTGCTGGCATAACTGAATATATATTTGATTTACTGGACTCTATCAATCCAATAAATATTTAGGGGAAAGTGTTGAGTAACTCTAAGTCAGGGATTATGTATTAGGGTGCTCACTCAACAGACCTATGAGCTGTGATCCCACAGTTGGATTGATAACATATATAAATACTATATAGTAATTTTCATGGTCTTCTTCTGGATTATAAAGAAATATTGATAATTAAAATTTGAATTTCATAGAAAAATTGCATTCCATGTTCCATAGTGATGGAGTTTTATACTGGAATAAATAGTGGTATAATTAATAAAGTCAATAATTATTTACTATTAAAAAATCTATAATCATGTAATTCATTAGTCATAGGTTATTATAATTTTAGAGAATTGAAATAAAAAACATGAAATTAGTAGAATAATTATTTAACATTTGGTATATCCATAGAAAAAAATTACCAGATATGGTACAATCATTTATGTGGGGAATTATTATTAGAAGGTATGTGTTATGTGTTGACCTGACCTATTTATGTTTTTGCACCCCAATAGGTCGAGAAAGTTAAAAACACTTCCAACGAATGAAATTTGAAGGGTACAACCAATGTCCATTATGTTATATTACAAACTCTGTCCGTAGAGATGGTGATAAAATATTAATATAATTATTAAAACCACATAATACCATATTTATATTTTATAAAAAAATATACAATCAATACAATTTAATATTTTTTCCAATACACTATATAATTTTATAATGGTTGAATAAAATATATATATGGATCATGATTTCATTAATGATAGTGAATATTGATCAGTTATAGAAATTGGGATCTCACTTGGATAATAAATTATCCACTAATTATATGTTTTTATCCTTACCGTCATAGTTTTCCATATTTATCAATGATAGAATAAACAAATAATAATAATTTTTTTGGAAATTTTTTTATATTCTTCACCAAGAGGATAGTGATTGGTTGAAACCAATTTTATCACTGTTTTTGGTAAAATGAATGAAATATATGGATAATAAACAAATGGATGATCTAAATCAAATACTCTATTATGAAATCCATCACATAGACAAAATAATTATGATTAGACTAATGAATGTGGGATATTTTCAATTTATTGAGAAATAATGAAAACATGAAATGAAATTGGGATGAATTAAATAATGAAGCAGATGAAACGACTTTATATATATTCAACCCATTTATTTTCACATGTTGTGTATTTATTTCACTCTACTTGGAACATATAAGTATTTGAATATAATAAATAATATGGAATTCAAACATTATAGTGTTGAATAAAAATAATATGATAATGTTTGACTCCTATGTAATCTATAGGGAGATCAAAATATACCGTTTCTAGACAGGATTCATTCATGTTTATAATAATAGTGAAAAGAACATTTATCTTAGTTTTATTCATGAAAAAAATACCTTATTTAATTTTTGGAATAAATATTTTTGTCGATTGTAAAAACAAAACTAGTGTTCCAATAACTATTCAATCATAAATATCCTTTAGAATGAATAATGAATATAAAAAATCAACACTTAACTAGTTGTGGAAATATAATTCTTTTTCAAATAAAACAAAATCATGTTAACATATTTTTTCTAATAAAATATTATTACTCTCTATTGAGCTAAGATACTAATAATATAAACACAGTACTTATCATGTTTTTTATAATGCATCCATTTTAATCAATTATACGCCACTTGAAAATAAGAGTTAGTTCAACATGACCATGTGAAACATTATAAATCTTAAGATAATTCCATATAAATCATTATATTTCATTAATAAATTTTACAAATTCTAAATGATGAAAATAAATTAATGTGGTCATGATTAAGGAACCTATATGTTATCATTTTGGGGGGAATCCTTCCAAGTATTAATTGATAGTACAAGTGAAATAAAGGTAATTCCAAACTCATATTTCCTTATACACATCACTGACATAATAGGAGTAAAATGAAGAAACATTGTGAGTAATATATATATTTCCAATAATCTTTTATTTCTTCAATCTTATTTTTTTTTAAAAAATAAATGATAAATAACTAAAAGGAATGACAAAAATATTTTCTAATGGATATTATATTAGCCTAAATATAATAAGAATCTATTAAGACATAACAAGAAGTGTTTTTCAAAACAATTTGTTTAAAATTATCCTTATCTAAAACAAATAATTGAGCCAATTATGTGAATATGAGTTATAGATCTTATGGACACTGAGGATACTAATTTCTAGTCATGATAGAATAAACTAATACAAAAATAACCGTTATATTTGAATATAGTCAGAGTATACATAACATCTATGACTTTTGGTTCATGACACACATGAGTTGGAATTTGAAAACTAGAATACAAACATCATAGTGGGAGGAGTAGTTCTAGATAAACCTAATAAAGTAAAATTCATAACCAATTATGTGGTATATGTTCTCAATGGTTTGTGATATATCTCTTATTTTTTTATAATAATGATTCCAAGTATACAGTTGTAAATGGTTATATGATATGGTTGAAAGGTATGTAAAAATTGATGTAATAGAATTAATGTATCAATATTTTGGGACTCCATATTTTTTATTTTTATATGACCTGATATTACATGTGAGTATTCAAAATTAACATGAAGTTGTTGGAATAAGACGGTACCAATAAAACATGATGGATTTTTTAATGTTAGATCATATGTAAAAACCTAAAATTCAATCATCATGAATAAATTACTTTTTGAAATATCATTTATGACATAATATTTCTATGATCATCATGTTAGAAAAATAATTTTCAAGTCTAAATCATGTAGATTAATCACTAAGGTATATATCTATTTTATGCGACCAAAAAAAGAATATGGAATATGTTATTAAAGAATAACATATAAGTGTCAAGGAAATAGATAAATTCCTATAAGAAATAAATAATTCATATAGTTATTTTTTAATAAATCATGTATAGTTATCATATAATATTTTATTGGAAACAAATAATTCAAAAGTGACTCTATATAGTTTCTGCGTGAACTATATGTTTTCATGATATATTTGTTAAGAAGACATAAAAAACTATTGCCTCTTAATATTTTCATAAGACAATGGAATGAAATTTATTCAAGTTTTTCATAAAGGACTATTTGTGTTTTGTGGAAAAAGATCAAAATAATAAATCTATTTTTTTAATAAATCATTCCATAGTACATATATTCACATTGAATTTAAACAAAAAATTTAAAACAATTCGAGACCAATTTTTTGTTGGTGTATAGTCTTTCTAATATAACATGCATAATAATAAAAATAGTTTATAGATAGAAAAATAATTTCACAAGTTTTCCTTTGATTAATTAATTTCATGTTTCATGATATAAGATAATGTTTGATATTACTAATTTAAATAAATTAATTGGTAAATATAAAATTCATCCAACATAATTGTATATAATTATCATTAAAACTTTAATAAGATACATTTAAAGATATTACTAGGTGAGTTTCTAGTGTATAGAGATATGGAAATACTAGTAATCAAGGGAAATTAACACTTATATATACTTGGCCCCATTTTAAAAATGTATCATAGAAAAGGATAATTAATATGCATGATAACCTTATTAATTTTTTTGTCACGTCTATAATATCCGAGTACATTATGTCTTTTGATGTAGAATTAAATAAATTTTGGAAGTTTCAGGTTTTGATTTTTCATTATACCAAATGTAGTATATATATAATTTTATGATATTAAAAAAAAAATGGTTTAGTAATTATGTCAAGATTATTATAGGGAAAAATATGTGGATACTGATATATATCACTACATGATGGATTTTCTCATGAGTGTAATATTTAATAAACAAAATCACTACACTAACATGCATCTTAACCAACCCTAGCCTTGGAAACATGGTAGGCCTTGTTCTTATAGCCACACCTCAAATAATCAATTTTTTCTTGTGAGGAATAAAAAACCATTAACAGTTGTCTATAAAGATACATGGTGTTTGTTTGAATTTGTTCAGTAAAACCAACAATATTATATTTTAGATTACATGAATATTCTAGGAAGTTACAATTAATATAATTATATTAATAAATATTGATTTTTATTCTTAAAAAAAATTATTCGGTAATTTTATAGAGTACTTTTCACTTTTGAAGGCCATATAAGTTCCCCACTATGATGAGAATATTAAATTTAATTTGACTTTACTATAAATATTTTTATAGTTTGATAACATACTATGATTGAGAATATATTATATAGATCATTAGGTATGATCACCCTTATTCACATTATGATATTTCTCAGGGTGTTATCACTTGGTAAATATCATGATCAAATATAATGAAAAATAAACCAATAATATAAATTTTTCTTGTTATTGTGTAAATACATATCTCTATTTGTGACAATTTTAAATGGATTATAGACTAAGATATTGTTATAAATTCTTATTACGAATGACACATATATTTTTTATTTATAGTCCATGATGATAATAGTTCTTGGCGATGTTGGGAACATTTAGTGGGTCACAAATGTCACGACTTAAATAATTAAGGGGATGAAGGATTTGTAACTTACATGTTTATGTTAGTATATATATCTACCATTTAATTTAAATACATTTGTTAAATAAAATTTCATATCAATAGTTTAATGGATGTTATTTATAATATTCAAAGGAATAACTTTCAATAAGATAGGTTGATAACATGGATGTGAAAAAATCATTAAGATATATTGAGATACAATGATAATATTACATATTAACATTCGTATGTGGTTCTTGATGTTGTGACATTATGTTCATTATATTGGGTGAATTTACCTATTTTGAGGAAGATATCTTGTACATAGGCATACATTTTTAATTAAAATGATAAATAATTTGAGAGGTAAAAACCCATTTTTTTTCCATTGTTCTCGATTATATTTTATTTTAATTTAATTATATTAATAAATATTTTTCACGTAATTGAAGAATAATTATTGTCAAATTTTATATATCTCTGGTATTCAAAAGGTAATAAATAATTATTTTTATATTAAATTATTTATCTATTTGAATATTTAATAAATATTTAATCACTTTATTTTGTAAATAATATTTATTTTTGGATGAATATTTAATAAAAATTTATAGGTTTTTTTGAATAAAATGTTTATTTATGTGGATAGGTTTTTTTGGTATGAAAGTAATTTTAGGGAGTTTGAGAAAACTAAGACCACACCCTATAGAAGATATTAATTAATAAGGTTGTAAAATAAAATTTTCCATCATGTGTCAACACATAATAATTATAGTATATTTATAATATATAATGGGTTTTATTTTATATTGTAATAACCATTATTATTTTGTGTGTAATTAAATTATATTTTAACCAAATCCCAAACACTAGAAATATATGGTTAGGTTTATTAGATTGTTTTAAACAAAAATTCATAATATGGAATCATTGGACACAATAAAATTATATCACTCCCTCAATAAAATTTCTTGTATCTTCCTATCAAGAACTAGAAGAAATCATTTTATCAGGAGGTATGTTTTATTCATCATGAAGAATAAAGAAACAAATTTTACTCAGTGCACTAAAACATAAAATTCAATTGGCATTGCTCGGAGATAAATAGAGCCAGGAGGATCAAAACTAGATGGATTACATTCTTTAACCCTTACAATGAAAAATATTAATTTGAAATTTTTTTTAGAAATCAAAATATAATATATAAATCATTTTATGGTGAGGTAGTCCTTTCATCAAAAATAAATTAATAATAAAATTAATGTGAAACATCCTTTATCTAGCGTCCAAGGAATTTATTTAAAAGAAATATAATATTTATATCTCAACATCATTCGTTCTTCTATGTTTATAAGAATCACATCAATATACACAAATATATATCTCTATATACTAGGTGAAACATTTCTAGATACAATTTCATGTCAGGAAATAACAAATATTATTAGCTAGGTGTCCCTCAAGAACTTGATCCGGACTTGATTACAATTTTATTTATTACAATTTCTATATTTTTTGTACCATAATAATTGTTTATTATATATTATCACACTATATTGAATTAAGAAACATTTTTGATGGCCTACTAGGTATCTCTCACACCCTATTCATGCCACTGTTTTCTCTTAGAACAAACCAGATGAATACAGATTTACAATCACAGTTTTCGCTATTTTTCATTTTACATATAGACATCGTAACTTGGGAGTAGCATGTTTACTCAGGATTACCTTATAAGGTCATAGAATTATATTTAATTATTACATTTTTATATTTTATTACCTATTTTTTACCAGTTGAATGTCTATTATGATACAATATTTCATGTTCATTAATAGTTATCAATTAATTTATTTTTTATTTTCATTTGTTATTATCATTATATTTCCCTTTTATTAATATTTAATACATTGTTACTTATCTTCTTTACCCCCTTTATACGCTGATAATTACTGTATAGTCACCCAAATGTATTAACTTGATAATGTTGATGCATGTTGGAAACCTCTTGTGCAGGGGGAGATGTGCTTGTGGCCTTATAATGAACCGACTTAGGGTAGTAGTTATGTGACATTCAGGTTAGGATGTGACAAGTTTATTTAGAATAATAATCATATTATCTTCAAATATTATAAATTTTTATCCATTTGAGTTAGAAAATTTATATTAATTAAATAATTTAATTAATTACAAGTGTTACACTTTGGACACTTATTAATGGGAATCTCCCCTACACATTTCATCGCACATCCAATACATTTCTTTGTAATGCACAGAACAAAATAATTCTCAAAATACTACCCATTTTTCTAGAGGAACTATTTTGTTAGGAGTACCATCATTATAGGTTTTTTTATTGAAATGGATGTTGTCTGAAGATGATCTATAGTTCTATAACGAGCCCTTTAGTTTTATTTATTATTCTATATTCTATGGAACATTTCATAACATTATAAAAAAACTATACACCCTATAATGGGATATTGTAATGTTAATTTCAAAACCTATATCCATCACATTTACCATTAAATGTGTATTCAACATATAGTGCATGTGTACAATAGGCCACTATCTCACAAAATAACATAATCCATTTTCCATCTTTTCTAATCATAAATACATGGAATGGTTGAAATATTTTTTTTATATTATATTCATTACATATTTATAACTATGAAAAATGAAATATATTATTTACTTTATTACATTTTCTTTTTCTCAATGTTAATAACATTGTTTTTGTGTATGTTTGGTCTTCCACCCCCACAAAGGGTTGAATTTTTTTAGAAATTCATCAAAATAATGATATATATAATTATATTATTTAAAACATAATAATATATTTATAAGATAATTATCATTTTTAAATGATAAAATAATACTAACCTTATTTCTATAATTATAATTTATGAATGGGAATGATAATCATTCATACATATGGCATACCATCTTCATGATTGTAATTTAGTTTATTCCTCTCAACCATCTTTCAAGAATGTTTTTAAAATAATAATACAATTATAAGAAAAATTATTAATTATTGACTTTTAATCAATAGGTAATTTAATAAAGTAAAACATAATCCTATTCATCCTACTAATTCCATTTTCGATATAAGATCTAAATATCGAAAAAATATCAGAATCTATCTTAATTAAAAAAAATATATAGATCATGATATAATATAAAATTATTGTAATAATGAACATGAAAATGGTATATAAGAATTTAAATAATTAAGATATTTTAATATCTTTAAAGATAATAAATGTTTGTGAAGATTCAGATTCAAGGTATGGGATACTTTAAAATATGACCTTATTTTAAATGATTTAGTGATTTATTTTTCTATATATATATATAACATTTCCATGTTATGATAAATGTTTTATGAAAAATATTATTTAAACACATATCGATGATAAATGTAAGGTTTAATATATTTACTAACAAGATAAAGTTTTAAGAATGTGTCTTATAATTTTTTGTGTAATGGGGTTTCTTTAAAAATACACTTCTAATATTTCCATTCCATCCCTTTTTCTTCCACGTAAATATTTTTATAAATTATATTATTAATGAATTTATACATATAAAAAATAATTTCAATGGACATTTCATGTATCCTTGACTACCATCAATGGTTTTCTAAAACAATGTTTTTATAAAATGACTTTTCATTATTAAAAAATGGAAAAAGACATGATATATTTTTACATAAATGAAGATAATGACTTTTCCTTCTCCAATGAAAATTATTTGAATTTCTTTATTTGATTAAATTACATTATTAAAGAAAAATACTAATTATTTATGTTTTAGTTATTTTAAATTTTTCTTTAAAAATTGAATTAATATTTCAATATATGATAATGTTTTTATATGTGTGAAAATAATATTTTGAAAACCAGAAAAATATTTTGTGTTATGATTATGGTATGGTTCATGGGAATTTATATTAAGGATTTTTGGGTTCTTTATAATCATATAAAGCATGGTTATGTGATATCCCTCCAATGCATTATGAAATATTTTTGTTTTGAAGTTGACTGTGAGGGTCATTCCAAGTATAAATGTGACGGTCATTTCAAGTGTAATTATGATGGTTATTTCATGTATAACTATTATGTCTATTTCATTGGGATAAATAAAGGTACTAAATATTTTATAGTGATATAAAAATCATTCCATAAGTTACATATATTAATAATTTATTCTTACAATTGGGTTTTCAAAAGTCCTATGATTTCTCTTAGTATGATATAGAGTTTATGTTTATGGAAAAGTATATTCTACTTCTTATAGGTGAATAATATTTCCCGAATGGCCTGATGGACTTTTTTTATTTTATTATGGATAATACATCTTTTAAGGGTTGAAGGGGAACTCGTACATGACCCATAGGCCCAAGGCACATTACCCGACTGACATGCAATACATGACTTGAAGGACAAGAGGTGAACTGTGACCATTACATGACCCATAGGCCTAAGCCACTAGAACTACCCCTCCTCAGATTATGAATCATTGATCACCTATCTCCCCAATTTTCATAGATTATTAGATTGAATTTCCACGTACAAAGTTGTATGGTGCTTGGTCCCGATGGCGGTTGTCATACCCTCCCATTCTTCCAATCCGGTTAGCTCTACTTCTGGTGGCTGCTACTCCTATTGCTATGATCCTCTTACAGGGCCATTTATGTGTGAATTGGGCTACTCCATGGCCTCTGTGGCCCGAAGGCCCTGTGGCCTGAAGGCCGTTGATGACCTGAAGGCCCTTGAGACCCATAGGCCCAACCTGGTGGCCCGAAGTCCCAAATTGGGTGAATAGTTTCGTCTATTGCATTACCAAACAGTAAATGCTATTATAACAACTACAATACTGAATAATGACAGCTACAGTAATGCAATAGTAATGGTATAGTACAGCTACAATACCCCAGAAATTAACCTCCACTCGGTTTTGAACCTGGGTCTCTTGGATGCCAAGTAGGAGCCCTTACCATTCGAGCCCAGTATCGTTGGCAATAAGTGAATAATATTAGTTTGGAAAAAATAATGATTTTTTTATGATTTCAAAGAAACGTCCTTGAGTATTATTTTTTCATTATGATTTCTTATGCGTTTTTTGTTAAAATAAATTAATAAAGAATTTTATTTTTTTGATAATAAAATTTTCATTTTGATCTCATGGCCTACCTTGAAAAAAGAAATATTTTATGAGTATTCATTAACTAGGGGTTGTATTTTTTTATTTCTTGTATACCACAATAATTATTTTTTCTATCTTACATTTTAATTTTTTCATAGGGTTTTAGGTATGCATAGAGACATGGATGAGGGTTCAGGATGAAAATTTTGATTAAATTTCATGAATGATAAAAATATTAAATAGAACAATTATTTAATGTGCAAAATCGATACAATGTTAGAAGGTTCCACAGTAGGATTTAATATTTATTTTGGTAAGTGTGGTAGAAAATTCCCTTAAATTTCTAGACTATAATGACCCAAAAATGTAATAGAAATAACTATTATCTTAAACCAAATATTATATGATGTTTATGTTATGTCCTTATATAGATGTTTCAACCATGCCATTTGTTATCCATGAGGATACAACAACAACAAAGCGTGATCTATATCCAAACCAATAGGTAGACGAAATTTCCAAAAACTAAACAAAAATTTTATCTAGGTGTGAGTATACTATAACAAGACACAACAAATGTTTTCTAATAAAAATCAAGAACAAAAAATATAAAATTAACAGTTTGTTTGTTTATCAAAAATAATGTTGTGAATAAATATAATCCATTTTGGTCTAAGAATTCTTATGGGATTCATGGGTGACTCTACCTGTATTAACCTAAGTAATTGACTTTGAAAAAAATAATATTGAACTAGACATATGTCTCATGGTCCGAAACTCAATCATATATGTTTAACAATTATCAAATAGGTCCCCATAAGAACCCAAGTTATATATATAAATATATAATAATGATTATATATAATTAAACTTCATTCATGACATTATAAATTTAGAAATAGAAGGAAACCCAAATATAAATAATGGATTATATAATTTCACTTATCATATCATCCCATCCAATGTATTCTATATAATGAACCCATGAATTTCCAATGTAATTAGCAAATTACTTTTAGCACATCTTCCCATTCAAATAATTGAGTATCATGAAACAAGGTATATCCCAGCGATTAATATAATCCAATTAACCTCTATGAATATCACAATCATTTTGTTCAAATAACCAACATTTAACAAAAGGGTTTCTATTATCTTTATAACCTATGATCCCATATATGAAATTCAGAATAGAGAACCCTGGTGTTGCCCAATGCATAACATAATTAATATTTTCTATGAACATTTCCCTGGAATTTTTAATTTTAATATAAATAGTAACTATGTATTAATAGAAAAAATTATGATCTAATAATTTAATAATTTTATGTATTTTTTAAAAATGTCCATGATAATTTAAAATTACAATTGAAGGGTAATAATTTATGTTATAAGTTAAAAAAGATAATTCAATGAATTTATGTGTAAGTTGTAATTATTTATTTGTAAATCTATTAAGTCTCAAACTTATGGTCCGAATGAATCAACAAGATTATATGCTACCCAATAAATTTTTACTATTCACATAACTATATTTTATCATTCCATCCCTAATGATTTTCCATCACACATTAAGAGGGTTTTTGGTTACATAAGGAAAAATTATAATAAATAATATTATATCACACAACTTAATGGGTGGTTTAAACCATGTTCATAAACCTAAAATGTCTTCAAGGGACACAATTTCAATTTCAGTTAAATTTATGTATATATATTCAACATATCATTAAAAATAATTTTATATCTAAGGAAATACTTCCTAATTTAAAAACTAATGAGTTAGTATACATGAATAAGGAATGTAACTAAGTCTGTATATTTTTATTTATTCAATTACCATTTTAAGAGTCAAAAAATAACTATATGGTGTCTTTCTCAAATAAAAGAAATGGAAAATAGTGTTAAAAAATAGGGAATATACAAAGGGGTGATTCAATATTTTCTCACAGGCCTCTAATAATGTAATGTGGCCTACCATTGGTCTAGGTTAGTGTATATATAAATAACATATAATTTACCAAATTTAAAAGTAGTGAAAAACATGTTTATTGTGTGTAACAATAAAAACATATTATAATAATGAAATACATTACTCTAAAAGGAATTAAACACCCATAATATACCAAGGAAACTATACTATAAAATTATTGTACAGAAAAATTTAGATAGTCTAAAAAAATTTGCTGGGAATATGGATTATTAGTTCTGAAAATGAAATCACTAATATTCACTACTGAAAAAACGGCCTATACCCATGGTTCACAACTGCGGGTATAGCCCCCAAAACCACAGGTAAAACCTATAGCCTCGGTTTTGGGAACCGTGGGCTAGAAAGGCATCATAATAGAGGTCCTCATATATACCCACAGTTTACTAAACTACGGGCACAATGATTGAACAACGTGGCACAATGCTATTTTTACGGTTTTCAAACCATAGGTAAAAAATGATAAAAATCGCTCATGGGTGGATTCGAACTTGCGCCTCCCACATCCTGCACACACACGGCTGACCAACTGATCTAATATCGCTATAGGTATATATTGTTACTTTTAATTTAATATATTAATATAACTCTTATAATCTAAAAAAGAGGATTCGCGGGGTTTCTAACCCACAACTTGTGTGGAAGGATTTCACGGACTGACCAACTAACCTAAGTATATTATTGTTTTATATATATATATATCTATTTAATTATATTAATATTAATCATATATTTGAAAAAAATGAAGCCGTGGGATTTGATCACGGGACTTCCTCATGAGAACCGAAGATCTACACTATCCAACCTATAGAATTTATACGATTTAATATTTCTATCAGTATAATTACATTATTCAAGATCCTCTTCCCACCAATTTTTTTGTCCCGTAGATGTTTATGTTTCCTCCATAATGCGGGAGAGCTACACCCATGGTTTTGAAAAACCATGGGTCTAGATCTTTGAAAAAAATACCACTATACCCAGGATTTTCAAAAACCGTTGGTATAGGTCTGCAGAACAACACCTTTACCCACGGTTTTTCCAAAACCATTGGTATTGGTCTTCAAAAGAACCTATACCCATAGTTTTTCCATGAACCTTCGGTATAGGGGACCTATACCCACAGTTTTCGAGAACCATGGGTATAAGTCCCCATACTATCCCAATACCCACGGTTTCCCAAAATAATGTGTATAGCGGGGGAATATACCCATGGTTGTGCACAAAACCATGGGTATACACCCATTTTCTCGTAGTGATAGAAATACAAAATAAGGAATTTATGAATTAGAAACAATAGATGTACTCTTATCTTCCAAAACATATTTCAATTGATGATTCTATAAGATAGTGGTCTAAAATTATCCATTAATGAATGAGTGGATGTGAGGAAACACATTGAGATACTGTGATAAGTAAGGCATAGACTGGGCTAAAAAACAATTTAAGTTTAAATAAAGAAAATGGTCACTATTCCCAATTTTAAGAGTTCCATAATAATGTTTCATGTTTAAGAAAATCATGTTCATACACTGCATCTCCAATTTCAATGTACCCACATGTCTCATGGTTTAATTTCATAGATTACCATCTACCCACCAACTATGTAGGATTCACTACCCAAGCACCCAGTACATGGTATGTATGGCATCTCTCATTTTTATTACATAACTTTTCATTACATTTTAAAAACAGAGGATCTTTAATGTCCAGTGTCATGGAAATCATGATAAATACATGAAAACATAAAAAATTATTCTAATTCACATGTAAGGGCTAACCATATCTTCTTACTAACTAAAGATTACCGTATCTCATAACCTAGAGATATACATCAAAGGAAAGGGTGATTAGAAGCCTCAATAAAAAAACAAGTGCAACCGTTGACATGTGATCTTGAGAAATATTAATAAGAACATGATAAAAGTGATAAAGACATGAGAAAAAGAAGAATAGGAATTTCATGATAAAAATAGAAATGAATCATAACATGAATATGTGGATACAACATTTCATTTAGACATTCATGAACATATCACCAAGGTTCATCCCCAAGGTGTCAAAAAAAATTACCAAGGTTATTCACCAAGGTATCATGAGACTTGTCATATCTAGAGATTTATTCATTACCCAATGCATTGGTGTGCTATTAGGGAGAACCATTAATATTTTTTTAACTTTCTTGTGATCTAGATATATCATAATCAAAAATTTCATAAATAACCCATATAGAATTAATGAAATGGGTTTCATGTCAAAATTGTGACTTTAATGAAAGATTAAATGTTAGATCATTATGTTGTTTATAACCCATTGAAAGGGAGTGAGGGTTATATGTATATAAATTACATAATCAAATATATAATTTATGTGTATTTAGGATCACCAAGAAAAATTAAATAGTTCTGGCTATTCACAACATAATTCCATGAGAGAAAGAGAGAGGAATTTTGAGATGAAAATTCTGCAGCATAACGGCAACATAACATCATTTTAGAAAACATTAAAAAGTGAGGGGACATGATTAAACCACTCATAAATAACTCATAATAGTATATGGGTATAGAATAAAAAATATAAGATCATTTTATGTATATTATATGGAAATGCCTTAAGAAAATTAAACACGAAGGAAAAGAGAAGACATGATTTCTTTTATTAAAATTCGGCAGCCTTACAGAGTCACATAAATATTCAAAAAATTATTTTATGAGAGAAGAAAGAGTATATCATAATTTGGAAATTAAATTTATAGTAGTAAATATAAATAATAAACATCCACCACATAATAAAATAGAACTATAAGATATAACATAATGGAAGTCCTAACTTAATAGAGGAGGGTGAAATGATCCCTTTCATTGAAGAGTAACATTGAAATCCTAATCTTTGGGACATTGGGAGGCTTCAGGGAACCTTGGGAGTACTCCTTGCGAGGTATAAATCCCATAGATTCATTAAGGAGGATTTTGGAATTAATAGAATGACGGAATGTCATGGTATTTATCGGAAAATTGAGGGAAGAAATTATTAATTTCCAAGGAACACCTCATCGGTGCTATTGGTAAAACCATGGTCTTGAACATGTTATTTTCCCATGGTATTTCCCACATGGAACACTTCATAACAAATTTTACTATTCACAAGTAGACCAGATTATTTAAATCATGATTACATAATCAATGATCTCATTAAACACCTAAAGCTCAAAACTGTATTTTTTTTACTATTCACCGAAAAAACTATTGTTTAAAAAAAACCCAAAAATTCACTCTAACCTAATATCAATGCTCTGAATTCAAAAATGAAATACATATTTTGAAAATAATTATCGAAATATTTTTAATTTAATTTTTAAATAAAATCATTATTTATTCACAAAAACAATATTAAAACTATAACTCATTTTGTGACACCTTAAGAAAGTAAAAATGTTCCCATAAAATTATCAAATAACCATAATACAATAAATTAACAATTTATGATTAAATTTTATGAAAATAAATTTACATTTTAAATTATTAAATTCGTTATACATTTTTAATAAAATATATATGACATAATATAATACAAAAAATTAATCTATGACCATTTTCACGATTAAGATGTCGAAAATGTATTTATCCATTCATGGGTTAAGTTTCTATTTTTTTGGTCGATTTACTATTCATCACTATTTATACATGTATGTTACTATTCATACTTTACTATTCGCTAAAAATTAAGTTGATCTTATTAGACTCTAAATTTCATACTGAACACAACTGTAGAAGACATTTTTTGAAAATCAATTCACATTATTTATTACTTAAACAATATAGGAATATTTAAAATACATTTTTTTCAAAAAAATTCAATTTTAAAAAAGAAACTTCTATAAATTCATCCTATAATTATCTGGAGATTTCAAATTCACAAATTTAACCAAAATAATAAGTAAAAAATTTATTTATAAAAAATCATTAAATAATGTAACTAAGGCTTTGTTACAAAGCCCCTGATAACAACTACATAGGACCAATGTAAGGTGTGCTATGGTGATAGAATCTTAGGGTGGCTCGTCCAATATTGCCTGAGTGGTGATTTCCATGAACTTGAAATTCTCCCTTAGTTGATTCCATTCAAGCTTGACATGTTGATGTTCGGATAGGGCTTGGTCTAGAGCAATTCCCACTTATGCTACCTCCTTCCCATGCTATGAAAGATGGGATTTATATGGCCTGAGTCTACTGGATGACGCCATAGAATCTTCTTTCTATATTAATTAACAAATATAACTTGTATTTATAAGCAATAATCGCAACATTAAGAGTTTAGTTTCCAACGGTTGTATAAGAGTCGAAACCCAATGGTATCACTTCATTAATTAAAGAATATATTTTTTGGAGTATAGAATAAAATAACACACAAAATTTAGGAAACCAATTTTATTCAAAAGTTAGGGATGATAAATTCTTCCACCCATAAGAAATTTTGTCCCTTAAATTTTAACTCGCACCCTCACAAGAGAAATTTTTTGGGAACTTCTGCCTCATAGACTCCTCTAGTTCCCATGTGGCTTATTAAAATTTGTGGTTCCTTCACAAAACCTTAACAAGGTGGGTAGTATTTTTGTGTAGAACCATGTCTCTATGATCTAAGATCTCCACTACCTTCTCCTCATAAGAGAGGTCATATAAGGACCTAGCCTTAAACAATACATCATATTGAATTATATAAATATTCCAAAATAAGGATCTTATCAGGATTAGAGTTTTATAGAATTAGAAATAAAAATTACATCACAACTTTAATATTACATGTATACACTACTACTTAGTATCCATTTTTTCATATAATAAACACTCTAAAAAAGAAACATGTCGTGTTCCATGTTATAGATTGGAAGACTTTTCCTTGATCCCATCCTTGACCCTATTCTTCTTTATGTCCTGTAGAAAACATTTCAAAAACATGGGATGAGCATAACAAGATCAGTCATGGTTATAAAATAAGGAAGGAAAACATTAGCCCATCAATAAATAAAAATCAATTAAACCATACTCTTCAATCATAACATACCTTACAAAATAATAAGATTTATGAATAACACACACAAATCCTAAATCATAAAGTTTACTTATAGAATCCATATCAAACCTAAATTGTAGCTGTTATAGAAACATAGAGAGTTACACTTGAAATACCCATCACAATATATTCTCTAAATCTCTTAGGAGAAACATCACGTTTACCTCCGTCACGTTACCCAATGAATTAGAGAGCTATCACGGGCTCACCTGCCCTAGGTTTATCACTGAGGCAACCGTATACATAAACAATTTCAAATATCTATATCATAATCATAACACATAACACAAGTATAAAGGAAAGATAACATTTCTACATTCGAATATATCAAATCAAGATATTGAAATAAACAATTATTTATCAAATCATTTTCAAAACCATTTAAAAAGATATTTTTGAATCAAAGTGACCCATACCACTTTGATTCTTTTAAATAAATTATCATTTGAATACATTAATGTTAATATAAATAAATCATAAAACCCATTTTTAAAACATGGACAATAATGAGAAATATTTAGAAGCATAAATATTTACAACATTTAAAACTATATTTTTCTTAATGAGATTTTTTTACAAAAAGAGGGATGCTTGAATACAAATAATTGAGGAATAAAATTTAATTATAACTTTATAATATCAAGAGAATGAAGGGATTCATGATATAATTTTTTAATGGACAGTATATTCACCATATAATATTGAATTGGTGCATAACAACAATGAAGTCTTAGTGGAAATGTAAATTGATATGAAATCCCTTATAATGATGGTATCCTTAAATTAAGGATAAATAAATCACATAATTATGTGTGGAAAATATAAATGAACCAAATATAAATGGATATTAAGTGTAAAAAAATCAGTGGTCATTCACACATATTCATAGGATGAAATATTCACAAAGTACAAGTTGAACCCAAAGAATTGAAATTGGGTTAAAAAGTTCCCTTGTAAAAACTCGATAGCCTAAGAGCGTCACTTTAAAAATATGAAAAAGATTTGATGAGATAAAAAGGGTATCTCATCACTTGGACATAAAGTTTACATCAATAAGTATATAGAAAAACATATTCCAACAAAATAAGATGTATATTAAAAGACATAACCAAAAGAAGTCTTTTAAAAAGAGGAGGGTGAAAGGTTCCTTTACCGATTTGGTAACTTACAAAACATATACCACATGAAATAAGGATCATACAGTGAAGATGTAAATACTAATAAATGAAATTATATAACAAAAATAGTACATTCATGGTCAGTACATACACCACACAAAAAAATAGTGGAAAATATAGCATGAAACTCACGGGAATAAAAAGTGAGATGAAACCCTTTACCACATTGTAATCAATTGAGTCGTATGACCAAAAGTTAATAACAACAAAATTAATCACAGATTACCATAAATATAATACAAATCATGATAATATATATCAAATGGAAGTAGACAATACACCCCATGCAATGAATAAGTGGCGAACAATGGAAATATCACGCAATTAAAACTGAGATAAGAAAATCCCTTACCTTGTGTCTGACATGACGTGTTTGTTCCTTGTTCTTCTTGAATAATAAACTAAAGTTAATTTATACATGCTTAAGAAAAATTTTCAAGTTTATTATCCTTTTTATATTACTTATTAACTCGTTATAAACATTATGAAATCATTGAATTTAATAAAGGTCATTTGGTTGATATTTGGTACTTGAGTAAAAAAAATGAACACCTTATATTTAAAAGTTTTCCATGTGGTCAAGAGACAATTATCTTCATAATTCTATTAATTATTTAGATATAATATATATCATATATATCATGTATATATATGTATTTATAAAATTACAAAACATTTGGAGATAAGAAATGAAATGCACCGTTCATGGAGACGGTAAGTCGTACAAACACATGAACACTACTTTAATTTCTATTTCGTATTATAATAGAATGGAAACATAATGATACTAAATTATATTATAATTCTAGTATAATATCATATATAATATCATTAACTCCATCCTTTATACACCCCACATATAGCATTAACGAGTCAAACCACTTTGAGGGGGTGGTAGTCCGCACTTCCTGAAATGAAATTATCGCCTTTACCCTTAATGGAAACCATAATGGTTTGATATAAAATGAAAACACATGATCATAAAAAAATAAACATAATATATATCATATATAAATATAGTTCCATCATAATAACCACCATGAGATGTGGTAGGAGGTAATTGAACAATCATCGTTTCTTGAGCCGTTAGTTTTCCATCCACAAAAAAAATTATGTTCTTCACCCATTAGATGGAGGTGTGTGTAAGTATAGTTAAAATCCTTCACATAACAACATCATAGTATATTTAGGATACTGTTTTTGTTATGAAATAAATTAATAAAAAGAGTAATGGGCTTAGAGAAGTAAAATAAAAGAAAAAAAGTTAATAGAAATTGTTACCTTTAATTTGGGTAACTTCCTTTGGTTTGAACCAAAAGTACTTCATAATGTTCTTTCTGTATAAGGTAAGGATTCTGGGAGGTGGATAGGGATGTAAGGCGATTAGTTTTTCCGAGTATGGAGGAGCCTAAAGGCTTGATAGGTTTGAGTAATTGGTTAGAAGTGGTCCACTTTTATAAGTGGGAGGAGAGGCTCTTTAGGAAAGTGTGATAATATTAATTTTTTTATATAATGATATTCATTTTATAAAGGTCCAGAAATCATTAGAGTCAAATATAAGATGAATAATGGTCTAAAGAAAATCATCCAATAAGAATTGGACAATTAGTTTATTTTATCATAATATTTATAATCTTATTTATTTAAATGAATTATTAATGAGGTAAACACTGCATCATTATTGTCTCATAAATAATTTAAAATATTTGATGTTTAAAAATTATAATATAAATACCATGATATAGGAAATAATTTTATCTTTATAATGAATATTTATAGTAAAAAATATTACTTATATAACACCATGTAAAAATTAATTTACTAAAAGATATTTGTTTTTGTCATTTTTGCCTTTACTTTAAGTTAATTAATCTAAATGTCATTATCACTCCCATGTGGCTCAATGGGGTCCCAAAATAGACCAAAATATCCCCATGGTCGTAAATGACTCAACAAATAAGGTTTAGAAATGTGTTAATGTAATATTTAATTCTTATAATTTTATTTTTACTGTGAATTTCCATATATACCTTTAACCGTGGTAAATAAAAGTCAAAAGTTAATATTCACCAAAAATTATTTTCATCTTATTGAACAACATTTTTCTTTCTAATAACAACCATTTATGTCAGAGTTTTTAAATTAAATTCCCAAAAGTGGTAAAATTTCATTAAAATGAAAAAGTCGGTTTTTAACTACTATTAAGTAGTTTCACTATTCATCAAAAATTGATGTTTTTCAGAAAAATACCAAAAAAACATCCTAAGATATATTTAATATTCTGAATTAAAAAATTAGGTGTATTTTTCTCAATTGAAAACATTTAAGAGGAATTAATTATTTTAAAATTAATTCTTGTTGTTAAAACAAATAACGTGTTTTTAAGAAACAATAACTATCAAAAGAGTGACACTTCTTTATGTCCAATTTCAAAGTGAAATTAATTATAATTACCATCATTGATATAATGGTAAAAATATATTCTAAATAACTTTTAAAATCAATTAAAAAGATAATATAACCATCTAAATAAATTAGATTAAAATTTAGTTTTGAATTGAAATACAATATATTCACTTTTCAAAAAAATGAACTTTATCAGAAAAATTTAAAAAAAATTACACAAAGTAAATTTTGATGTCTCCATTATAAAGAAGGATTTTATTTTTGTCAATCTGAATGTTTTAATGTTTCTGAAATTATATTAAATATGGTCTCCATTAAAAGGGTGTAAATCGACCTTTTAATGTAAATTATGCTTAAAATTTGATTCATTCATATTTTAAGCTTCTATCAGTTTATTGGATAAATGTAAATACATTTGACAAAAATGTATAATAATATTGTAGTTAGTTTTGTTCATTCCCACCAATACAATTGGTAGGAGTTAACTACAATTTAAAATAATAATATTATATTATTTGTGTGCAACTTAAGATTTGAATGAAACCCGTTGTTGTGTATATGGTATGCCATCGAACATAGCATCCCCTTTAATGATAAATTAATATTTAATTCACAAGTATTATTAAATAGGAAAAGTTTATTATTCTTTATTTATTTGGTATGTTACATCCGTCCCCCGATTTGAGAATTGGGTCCTAGCAATTTTAAAATTGGGCTTGGAAAATTTATTAAAATTCCCACATCGGAAAAGAGTAAGTAAAACTGTCACTTTAAAAGAAAGATAGATAAGTACAAATGTCACCCGATATAACCAATAATGGGATTCCTTGTAGGAAAACATGAATATGGAGGAAAGAAAAAATGGTCGAGTTCTAATAGAGAGTGATAGAAAACATGATTAGGAGAAAGTTGACCACTAGAAAATCACAAACAAGCGATGGGTTAAACGGACTTAGATTCCCTAGTTGGAAAAGTTAATAGACAAAGTTTTTGTTTTATGTTACTTTTCATAAAGTAAATTTACTTATGGTCATAACTAAAAACGTATGGAAACATACCTACTTGTCATGTAAACTTTCACCCTTTATTATATTTCTAACACAAATTCGTTTTTTCTCCAAACAGTGATTATTCAGGATTAATTGTTCACATTAAAAGCACTATAATCAACTTTAATAGAATCACATAATCCACAAATGACAAACTATATATTTCCCTTGTCTTTAGACATCAATGAAAACCAAAATGGTTAGTGAGAGATCAGATAATACCCAAAAAGGAAAATCTTTTACACAAGGAAAACTACTCTTAATCTCCAAAACATGTCAACAAAACCCAAAGATCAAAAAATACCATTCAATAAACAACATCCCCTAAAATTCTTCAAAAGTAATCCAAACTAATATTGAAACCCAAATCTCATAAGGATTTAATTACAAATTCTTCCAAGATAAATCTGATCATTTATCACCAAATAACATCAGTTACTCATAAAATCTCATATTTAAAAGTAATTAACCTAATCACATATTCTCCATGATAGGTTAATCATTTTCATAAATCAACCAAATCATTATATGTCTGCAATAAAAACATAGATTCTTCCAAACTATAATTTCAACCATTATTCCAAGATAGATATCCCATATTATTCTATCTTCTTAGGCATATAGTGTTTCCTCAATAGAGAGAATCTCTTCCACAACAAACCTTGTCACTTAATCACTAAATCAATTTTCTATACTAAATATATCTATTTGATAAAACATAATTTCCAAAAATCAACTTTTTCGTGTTCCATAAACACATTTTACTAAAATAATAAGTCATACTAATTAGGGACTTCAAGTAGGCCAGTGGTAAGAAATGCGCCCTTATTGCCCTTCAGTTTTGGGTTTGATTCATGTGGACTTACCAGATGTGACGGGTAGTCACCCATACTATGGTTTTTCCTTTTTATAAAACTAAAAGATAACCCTAACATGTTTTAACCTCAATGGTTTCCTTATACCTCTCATTTTCATCCAAATTCATTATGATCTCAACATCTTAATACTTGAAGTCCTATTTCACCAACACGTGATAAAATAAAATGATCCCCAAAATGATGAACATCATACCTTGATCATGGTGTCCATTTGGTTTCATAGTCATCTTGTTCACGTTGGTAGAAGGTCCATGCATTGAAAAAATGATTTATAGATCCTTCAAAATCATTTGCTTCCTCCATCCAAATTCACCTTGTCCAACATGGGTCATATAGGTGTTCACAGAAATACAGTTTTCAAAAATAATCATGTATGACATATAATATCGAAACATCTGATAAAACATGATTTCAACAAAATTTTCGGACTGAATTTGAGTTGAAACATTCAATTAATGGTCCTTTTGAAATACCATTGGTATGTGCTGAAATACTATATTGTAAAAGAAAATCTAAATAGGTTGCACAAGGGTCTCTTTCTTCAAAACCTTTTCAAAAATCATAATATGCTTCAAAATCTTGTGATAAGGTAAAATATTTGAATATTCCTGGATAAAATTTACCTATCTTGAAAATCTGAGAATATTGTGAAAATAGGATTTTTCTAAATACAACCCATGATCTAAGATGATAAGGAGGTATAGTAGAGGTGTTTGATATCTAAAACAACTGCTTGTAAGTGAGTTTTATTCTAGAATAAGTTTCAAAATCATCCGAACATCACTTTGTGATAATTATTGCACACATGTCCTTAGGAAGAGATAGGAATATTGTTTGAGATCGTCCTCCATCCAATTTTAACTGACTTTCCCTGATCCAAAAAAGTTATAAAACAAGGAATTAACTAAAATAATAGACATAGGGACTAACCATGTGTCTAACGAAACTCATAATCTGTAAATTTGTCTAAACCGACCACTAATACCAACTATAAGGACCCGACCTTAAACATTACATAATATTGAATTTAATGAATTATTCATATTGAGGATCTTTTCAGGTTTAGAGTTTTAGAGAATTTGGAATAACAATTACATTACAACTTGAATATTACATGTAGAAACTACTACTCATTTTCCATTTTTTCATTAAATAAAAACTCTTAAAAAGAAACATGTCTAGTTCCATGTTTTAGATAGCGTGAATTTTCCATGATCCCATCCATGAACCTGTTAATCATTATGTCATGTTTAAAACATTTCAAAAACATTGGATGAGAATAAAAAGATCTGTAATGGTTATAAAATAAGGAAGGAATAAATTACCCCATCAATAAATTAAAATAAATGAAACCATACTTTTCAATCATAACATACCTTACGAAATAATAAGATTTATGAATAACATACCCAAATCCTGAATCATAATGTTTATATATGGCATCCATATCAAACGTATGTTGTAGCTATCATAGATATGTAAGGATTTACACCAGGAATATCCATCACAATATATTCTCTAAATCTCTTAGGAGAAACATCACGTTTACCTCCGTCATGTTACATAATGCATTTGAGAGCTATCACGGGCTCTCCCGCCATAGGTTTATCACGGAGCCACCCATATACGTAAAAAATACCCAATAACCATAACATAATCATAACAAATAATACAAGTATAATGTAAAGATAAAATTTCTACATTCCAATATATCAAATCAAGATATTGAGATAAACAATGCTTTATTAAATCATTTTCATATCCATTTAAAAAGTGATTTTTGGATCAAAGTGTCCCATACCACTTTAATGATTGTAAATGTATTGTAATTTAAATACATTAATGCCCATATATGTAAATCCTAAAACCCATTTTTAAAACATGGATGTTAATGAGAAATATTTAGAGTAATAAATCTTTAAAACATTTAAAACGGTATTTTAGTTAATGTGTTTTTTAACAAAAAGAGGGACGCTTGAATAAAAATAATTGAGGAATAAAATTTAATCAGAAAATTAAAATATCATGAGAATAAATTGATTTAGGATATAATATGACAAAGGATATTATATTCACAATATAAGTCATAATTGATTTATAAAAACAATGAAGTCTCAATGAATGTGTAAATTGAGATAAAATCCCTTATAAAGATGGTATAATTAAATTAAGGATAAATCAATCACATAATTATGTGTGAAAAATATAAGTAAACCCAATATAAGTGGATATTAAGTTTAAAACAATCAGAGGTCATTCAAACATATTCATTGGATAACATATTAAAGAATTACAAGTTGAACCCAAAGTATTGAAATTTGGTTAAGAAGTACCCTGGTAAAAATTCGACATCCTAACAGCGTCAAATTAAAATTAAAAAAAAGAGTTGATGAGATAAAAAGGATAAATTATCACTGAAAAAAAATTTACATAAATAATAATATATAAGAACATATCCCAACATAATAATATGTAAATTAAAAGACATAACCAAAAGAAGTCTTTTAAAAAGAAGAGTGTGAATAGTTCCTTTACCGTTTTGGTAACTTACAAAACATATGCCACATGAAAGAAGGATCATAAAATGAAGAGTTAAATAATAATTAATGAAATTATATTACACAAATAGTAAAATAATGGTCAGTAAATACACCACAAAGGAAGAAACAGTGGAAAATATAGCATGAATCTCACGGGAATAAAAACTGAGATGAAACCCTTTCCCATGTTGTAATCAACTGAGTCGTATGAAAAACTGATAATAACCACCAAAAAAATCTCAGAATATCATTTATATAATAAAAAATAATTATAATATATATCAAATGGAAGTACACAATACACTAAATGTAATGAATAAGTGGCGAACAATGGAAATATCACAGAATTAAAAGTAAAGTAAGAAAATCCCTTACCTCGTTTCCGACTTGACTTGTTTGTTCCTTTTTCTTCTTGAATAATAAACTAAATTTAATTTCTACTTGCTTAAAAAACTTTTTCAAGTTTATTAACCTTTTTATATCACTTATTACCATGTTATAAACATTATTCAATCGTTTATGTTAATAATGGTCGTTTGGTTGATATTTGGTACTTCAGTAAAAAAACAACACATTATATTTACAAGTTGTCCATGTGGTCAGGAGACCATTATCCCCAGAATGATATTAATTAATTAGATATCATATATATCATTTATTCCATTTATATATATGTATTTATGAAAGTACATAACATTTGGAGATAATAAGTGAAATGCACCGTTCATGGAGACGATAAGCCGTACGTACGCATGCACGCTACGTTCATTTATATTTTATATTGTAATAGAATAGAAACATAATGATACATAAGTATATTATAATTCCAGTATGTTATTATATATAATATCATTTAACTCCATCCTTTATACGTCCCATATATGGCATTAATGGGTCATATCACTTTGAGGGGGCGGTAGTCCGCACTTCCTCAAATGAAATTATTGCATTTACCCATAATGGAAACCATAAAGGTTGGATATAAAAGTAAAATAAAGGATCATAAAAAAACATGAACATAATATATATCATATATAAATACAGTTCCATCATAATTTCCACCATGATAGGTGGTAGGAGGTAATTGAAAATTCATTGTTTCATGAGGCGTTAGTTTCCCATCAACAAAAACATTATGTTCTTCACCCATTAGATGGAGTAATGTGTAAGTGTAGTTCAAATACTTATCATAAAAACATCCTAGTATATTGAGGATACTGTTTTTGTTATAAAATAAAGGAATAAAAAGATTATAGGGGTCAGAGAAGTAAAATAAAAGAAAAGAAGTTAAGAGAAACCGTTAACTTTAATTTGGGTAACTTCATTTGGGTTGAACCAAAAGGACATCTTAAAGTGCCTTATTCCTAAGGTAAGGATTCTAAAAAGAGGATAGGGATATATAGAGCTTAATTGGGAATATTTTGGATGAGCCTATAGGCTTGAGAGGTGTGATGAATTTGATAGAGGTGGTCTCCTTTTATAAGGGGGAGGAGGGGCTCTTTAGGAATGTGTGATAATATTATTTTATTATATAATGATATTCAGTTTCTAAAGGTCCAAAAACCATTATAGTCAAATATGGTATGACTCATGGTCGAAATAAAATCCTCCAATAAGAAATGGACAATTTTTGGATATTATTTTAATATTTAAAATCTTATTTATTTAAATGATTTTTTAATGAGGTAAACACTGCATCATTATTGTGTCATAAATAATTTAAATTGTTTTATGTACACAAATTATAATAAAAATACCATGATAAATGAAATAATTTTAGATTTACAATGAATATTTATAGTAAAAAGGATTACTTATATAACACCATATGAAAATTAATTTACTAAAAGATATTTGTTTTTGTCATTTTGCATTTACTTTAAGATAATTAATCTAAATTTTCATTATCTCTCCCAAGTGGATAAATGGGGTCCCAAAATTAACCCCAATGTTCCCATGGTCGTAAATGACTCAACAAATAAGGTTTGAAAAAGTGTTAAGGTAATTTTGAATTGTTATAATATTATTTTTACCTTGAATTACCCTATTTACCTGTAATCGTGTTAAATAAAAGTCAAAAGTTACTATTCACCAAAAAAATTCATCTTATTGAACAAAATTTTACATACATATAACAACCCTATGTGTCGGATTTTCCAAATTCAATTCACAGAAGCGGTAAGATTTCAATTAAATGAAAAATTCATTTTTTAACAACTACTAAGTGGTTTGACTATTCTTCAAAAATTGAAGTTTTAAAAACGAAATACCAAAAATTCAAGCATATATATATATATATAATATTTTGAATTAAAAAATGATGACTATTTTTCTAAATAAAAAACATAGAAGTGTCATTAATTAATTTAAAATTAATTCTCGTTGTTAAAACAAATAGCGTGTTTTTAAGAAACAATAACTATCAAAAGATTGAAACTTCTTTATGTCCACTTTCAAAGTAAAATTCATTCTAATGACCAGCATTGGATTAAATGTTAAAAATATATTCTAATTAAACTTTAAAACCAATTAAAAATATAATATAACCATATAAATTTAATAGATTAAAATGCATTTTTGAATTAAAATACAATATTATCACTATTGAAAAAAAAGAACATTATCAGAAAAATTAAAAAATTTACAAAAAGTAAATTTTTATGTCACCATTATAAAGAAGGATTTTATGTGGTCAATTTTAATGTATTAATGTGGAAAAAACTCGATTTAAAGAGGGTTCTCCATTAAAAGGTGGTAAATCGACCTTTTAATGTAAATTATGCTTAAAATTAGATTCATTCATATTTTAAGCCTCTATCTTTCCATTGGATAAATGTAAATACATTTAACAAACATGTATAATTATATTGTAGTTTGTTTAGTTTATTCCCACCCATAAAATGGCTAGGAGTTTACTATCATTTAAAATAATAATATTATATTGTTAGTGCACAACGTATGATTTCAAAGAAAGCCATTGTTGTGTATCGGGTACACCATCGAACATAGAATCCCCTATAATGTAAAATTTATATTTAATTAAAAAATATTAATAAATATAAAAATTGTCTCATTCCTTCTTTATCTGGGATGTTACAGGTCATGTTTCTGTTGTACCACCTCTGGGTTTAGAACATGTGAAGGGTTAGGTATGTACTCCATCCATAGGGATACGTGGAAGACATCATGAACATGGGATGGATTTGGGGGAAGTGCAAGAAGATAGGCCACTGCTCCAAAATGATCAATGATTTCCTACGGGAAAATGTTCCTAGGCATGAGCATTCCTTTCTTCCCAAAACTCATGAAACTCTTACGAGGTGAAATTTGTAGAAATACCATGACAACAACACCAAACTCCAAGTCTGTTAGACGGTTGTCTTCATTTCTCTTTTGCGGACTCTAAGTAGCCTTAATGTGTTGTTGGATGGCGCCGTCCATTTTTGTCATCTCTTGCACAAGATCATGCCCAAGATGCATTCTCTCACCACCTTCATCCCAAAAATTAATATTTCTTTATCGCTTCCACTATAGAGCTTCATAGGGTTCCATTTGAATGCTTGATAGGAAGATGTTGTTGTATGTAAACTCAACTAAAGGGAGATGTGGATCCAATACACCCTTAAATTCCACTGAGAATGTTCCCAGCAGGTCCAAGAGTGTTTGAATGGTTCTTCCGGATTGGCAATCAGTTTGGGGGTGATAGGATATACCAAAATTTAATTCAGTGCCCAGAGCATGTTGAATACATCTTATGAATTTTGATGTGAACCTTGGATCATGATCAGATACGATAGAAATTTGAACTCCATACAGCTTTAATGCTTCTTTCACGTAATTCCTGGCATGTTGATCAAGATAGAAATCATCCCAAATAAAGATAAAATGGGAATTCTTGGTGAGATGGTCCACAATTACCCATATCACATTATTTCTATTGGAGGTTCTCGTGAGACCATTGACAAAGTCCATGGTGATATTGCCCCAATTCCATGCCTCTATGGGTAGTGGTTGCAACAACCCTTTTGGAATTTGTCGCTCTTCCATCACTTGCAGACATACCATGAACCTTGAAGTGTAGTCAGCAATCTCTCTATTCATATTGTCAAACCAATAATGATCATGAAGGTCCCTATAAACTTTTATGCTTCACGGATGTATATAGAAAGTAGAACTATGAGCTTCATCCTTCAGATAGTTCTTTATTTCTGGAATAGAAGGAACACATAGACTTGTACAAAATTTCAGCACACCTTCTTGACCAATATTTAACTTAGAAAACATCCAATACATCACAGCCTCAACCATCTTATATAACAAAAGATCTTTTTTTCTGAGAATTCTTGATCATATCTAGTAATGACGATTGAATAATCATTTGGGTTAGGGTTGATGATGTCCCTTAACTTATAATTACTATGTCTATCTTTAATAGGTCATTTATCAAAGGGTCCTTTTTAATCCTCATCATGGAAAGAACAACTGGGTATTTCATAATTAATGCATCTGCAACTTTGTTTTCTCTTTTGGGATGATAATGAAATGAAAAATCAGTCTTTAAGAAGATCCAACCGTCTCCTTTGTCTCATGTTAAAAACCTTTTGTATGAAAATATACTTCAAACTTTGAGGATCTATGTATATATCACATTTATCCCCATAAAGATAGTTCCTCCATATCGTCAGAGAAAAAACAACTACAACTAGCTCCAGATCATGCATAGGATAGATTTACTCATGAGTCTTCAACTGTCGAGATGCATAAGAAATGACTTTGTAATTTTCCATGAGGACACACCCACTCCCTTTACAGATGCATCACTAAAAATAAGAAAACCATATACACTTGAGGGTAGAGTTAACATGGGTGAAATAACCAAACTCTTCTTCTGCTCTTGGGAACATTCATTGCACTCCTTTGTCCAGATGAACATGAACCATTTTCAAGTTAACATTGATAATGGATTAGAAAGTCGTGAAATTTTTTCACAAGGCTCCAATAATATCATGATAATCCAAGGAAAATAAGAATCTCAGTTATTGTTTTGGGATGAGGCCACTCCTCTACAAATTTTGTATTTGCTGGGTCAATTGTGATTCCTTCACTGGTAACAATGTGCCCCATGAAAGAAACATTTTGTAACCAGAATTAAAATTTTCTGAACTTTCCAAAAAGCCACTCCTTTTGTAGAGTATAAAAAATAAACCATAGATGATCCTCATACTCTTTGTGACTTTTGGAATATATGATAAAATCATCAATAAAAACTACCAAAAAGTTATCAAGGTAGTCCTAAAAGACTCTATTCATAAAATCCATAAAAATTGCAGATGTATAAGTCAGTATAAAGGGAATGACAACAAACTCAGAATGCCAATATCTTGATCGGAAGGCAGGTTTTGGAATAGATTCTTTATTCACCCTCAATTAATGATAACCAGAATGAAGTTATATTTTATATAAAAATTGAACCCCACGTAGTTGGACAAATTAGTCATCAATTCTAGGAAGAGGGTATTTATTCTTCACTCTGATCCCATTTAGTTATCTATAATAAATTCATAGCCACACTAATTCATCCATCTTCTTCATAAAGAGAACTGGTGCTCTCCAAGGAGACACACTCAGTCGGATAAACCCATTCACTAAATGATCTTGGAGTTGTTTCAATAATTTCTCCAACTCCACATTTTCCATTCTATATAGGGTCTTTGATATCAGATGAGACCCAGGTACAAGTCCAATGAATAACTCTACCTCTCTTTCTAGGGGAGGTCCGAGTAACTCCTCATGAAATACGTCAACGAATTCTTGGATGATGGGGACATTTTCCATCACTGAACTGACATCTCCTTCTTATTCTTCACCGATCAACTCCATAAAGAAAAAAATAGGGGGTTCTTATAGACAAATATTAGGTTGAGATATCTCTCATAGGAAGATAATAATATGTTTTCCATTCAATACTACTGAGATTTATTTACTTCTGCAATGATCTTAACATGATATTTATAGAGAAAACCCATCTCTAGAATAATACCGAATTACAGCATGGGAATGACAACTACATTTGTGATAATATTTTTCTCACCAAAGAAAATACTAGAGTTTCTAAACACTAATGATGCTTGGATAATCTCATCAGGAGTCTTGACTAATAACTCTACTTTCAGCAAGTTAGTGTATGATTCCAAATTCATTGAAAACATGTATGAAATAACGGAATGCATACAAATAGAATTAAATAATTTACTTGCAAGGTTTGAGAGGACAACAAGAGTAGCTGCTACCACATAATTTGGAGCGTAAACATATGCTATCGTGATAGAAAAACAATAAACTTGCTCCATTTGCCTTTTCTGAGGATGATAGTGACTCCCCTCCACTGTCCTCGAATTTTGATAGTGATTGGAAAAGTTACCCAGTTTTCCACAATTAATGCACTGGAAATCAGTTAGGGCCAGCACCATCTTCACCTTATTATTAGTCTTTGGATGGTGAGGTTTTACCTCACTACGACAATTCCTCGCAATATGGCCATCTCTTCCAAACATGTTGCGTTTCCCGCTCCCGAGTAGGCAGTTCCCCTAATGATTCTTCCTATATTTATTACATGTGGGACATTACACCTGCTTGCCTCCTCTTCCCTGATCAAAGGTCCTCCCTAAGCTGGGATTCATAGATCTCTTATTTTCATATGATTTATGAGAACTTTGTGTCTCACCAAACTATTGTTTTACTTTCCTTTCACTCCGTACGATCTTCTCATAGCTCTCATAGTCTAGATTGGCTAGATTCTTCCACTAATGAGGTCTCAGTACACAAAATAATCTATCGACCATACTATTAAGTTCCTGAAAAAGTGTTAGGTATAATGATAAAGTCTTGTAAAGTTCATATTATAGCTTTCCATAGATTCATTATCCTTCTACTTCAGCTCTAGATACTCTCCCTCTATTCTTGTTCTCATGGAGTGAGTGAAATACTTACAAAAAAAGATACCTCTGAACTATTCCCTCTCCATAGCTTCAACCTTCACTCTTTGCCTCATGTTTTTAATTAACTCCCACAACTGATCACCTTCTACCTCTAAGCAATAGTAGGCCACGGTGACCTTCTCTTGCTCTGAACATCAGAACACATAAAATATCTTATCTATAGTGCTAATACAATATTCATCAATCAATGGGTCGGTATATCATCTAAAATTTTGTGTCCATTAATGTATAATGAATTAAATAAAAAGTTATTCCCTTCATGGTGAGATCGATCTCTCAGCTTGATTTATGTTATTTCTCATATAATGAGTTAGTTGGTTCATCATTCTCATGAATGTTTCCATTCCATCTTCCATCGAAGGGCCATCAGCGCATGGTCCATTTTTGTCACCATTTGCATAGTTCCCCCTATTGAGCTCAATTTTCTAGTTGAATAAAACCTTAGTGAGAAACTTATTTGATTTATGAATCTTTTAACTATAAAAGATTCAATGTCTTAAAACTTCACCCTTTAAACAATTACATTTCTCTATAAATCCTTCATAATGATTCATAGAAAGCATATGATTAACCAAACATATCCCATGGGAGTGTTGTAACCAAGAGTGCATCAAGGCCCATTGTCATGTACCAGGATACCCTAGGTCAAACCCAAAACTCCTTTTCAGAGTTTTCACTCCTTGATACATCTATGCCAGATCCGCCTATAACTTCATGTATCCTGACTGGGATGTATTTGGTTGATAAACCACTTACTCAATACTCACCAAAATACCAAGAAGTTTTCATATATTTAAACATTTCAATAGTATTATTCTTAATGATTTTATATCCTAATTTTTAGAAATAACTAAACTATCCTCTGATACCAACTATGGTATCCCTCGTTTTTATTTCATAACATTTCATTAAATTTTACAAATTGATGATCTTAAATGTCTAGTGTCTTGGAAATCAGGAACAAAAACACCCGATAATAGAAAAAATTATTCTAATCCACTTTTAAGGCTTTATCACAAGTTCTTACTAAGTATAAATTATTACATCTCATAACCTGGAGACATACATCAATGGAAAGTGTGAGGAAAAGGCATATTAAGGAAAATAGTGAAATAGTTGACATGTGATCTTGATAAATATTTATAATAAACTGATAAAAATCATAAAGGCCTGAACAATGGAAGAATATAAATATAATGATAAAAATAAACATGAACCATACCTTGAATATGTGGCTACAACATTTCATTTAGACAGTAATGAACATATCACTAAGGTTCATCCCCATGGATTTATAAAAAGTACAAGGTTATTCATCATAGTATCTGGAAACATGTCATCTCTAAAGATTAATTATTTACCCAATGAATTGAAGCACTATTAGGGAACACCCTTAATATATATTTACTTCAATTTCATCCATGTAGATCATATCCAATCATTTCATAAATAATCACAACAGAGTCAACGTAATGAGTTTCATGTCAATAACGTGACATTAAAAAAAATCTTAAATATAAGATCATTGTGTCATTTATAACCCATGGAAAAGGAGTGAGGGTTATATGTATATCAATTCTAGAATAAAATATCTCATTTATTTGTATTTATTAACACCCATAGAAATGAAATATGTCTAGGTATTCACAATATAATTTCATGAGTGAATGAGAGAGCAATTTTGAGATGAAAATTATGCAGCATGATGGCTACATAATATCTTTTTAGAAAACCTTAAAAAGAGAGGGGAAAGAATCACTCTCTCATAAAAAACTCATAATACAGTCTGGGTACATAATAAAAAAAATAAGATCATTTATATAGTTATTTTATGGAAATACCATATGAAAATTAAACTCAGAGGAAAAGAGGAGACGTGATATCTTATACGAAAATTCGACAGCCTAATGACATCACGTAATGATTTATAAAATCATATAATGATAGCAGAAAGGGTCTTCCATAATTTTGTCATAAAATGGAGAGTATTGAAGATATATAATAAAAATTTCCCACATAAAAAATGGAACTATAAGGCATAACTTAAAGGAAGTCATGACTTAAAAGAGGAAGGTGAAACGATCCCTTACCTTGAAGAGTTACATCGAAAGCATGAAGGTCGGGAATGTGGAAGGCTTTAGGGAACCTTGGGGAGACTCCTTGGGAAGTATAAATACTAGATATTCTTTGAGGTGGATATTGGAATGAAAATAATGAGGGAATGTTTTGTTATTTATTGAAAATGTCAGGGAATAAAATATTTATTTCCAATGGACACCTCATCGGTGGTATTGGTAAAACAATGGGCTTGCCCATGTTATTTTCCCATGGTATTGGCCACGTGGTACACTTCATAACATATTTTACTATTCACAAGTCTACCAGATTATTTACATCATGATTACATAAACAATGATTTCATTAAACACTCGAAGCTCAAAACTGAATTTTTTTTATTTTCATCGAAAAAACTATTGTTTAAAAAAAACCCAAAAATTCATTCAATCCTAACATGGATGATCGGAATTCAAAAATGAACACCATTTTTTGCAAATAATTTTCTATATATTTTTATTTTAATTTATATATAAAATCATTATTTATTCCAAAAATACAACCATAAAACTACAACTCATTTTTTAACACCTTAAAAAAGTAATCAAGGTCGCATAAAATAATCATTTAACTATAAGACAATAAAGTGATAAATTTATTATTAAATTTTATGAAAATAAATTACCATTTTCAATTATTAAATTAATTATATAATTTCAAATAAAATATTGATGATTTACAAACATACCAAAAATTAATCTATGATCGTTTTTTCACTTTTAAGACGTCTAAAATGTATTTATACATTAATGGGTAAAGATTCTATTTTCTGGTTGATTTAAAATTCATTACTAATAATTACTATTCATTATCATTCATATGGGTATGTTACTATTCATAATTTACTATTTATTAAAAATTAAGTTGATCTTATTAGATTATAATTTACCTAATGAACACAACTGTAGAAGATAATTTTTTGAAAATCAATTCACATTCATAATTATTTAAAAAATACAAAAATATTTAAAATACCCCTTTTTTCCAAAACTCATCAATAAAAAGGAACTTCTTTAAATTCATCATATATTTATCTTAACATTTGAAATTCACAAATATTACAATAATAAGAAGTAAAAATTTAATTTAAACAAAAGGAATAATGAAAGTAACTAAGGATTCATTACATAACCCCTTATAACACCTGTATAGGACCTAAGTGTAAGTTGTGCTATGGTGATAGAATATTGGGGTGGCTTAGACAACATTTACAGAGTGGTGATTTCTATCAGCTTGAACTTCTCCCTTAGGAGTTTCTGTTCAAGCTTCACATGATGAAGTTCGGCTCGGGCTTGGTCAAGAGCAAAGCCCAGTGATGCTACCTCCTTCAAAAGCTCCGAAAGATGGTCTTCATATGGTTTGAGTATACTGGATGATGCCATCGAATAATCATTCTAAATTAATTAACCATGATCACTTGGTTTAATAAGAAATAATAGAAACATTAATAGTTTAGTTTCCAACAATCGTATAATTGTAAAAAACCAATGATATCACTTCATTTATTATAGGATATAGTTTTGTTGAGTATAAAATAAAATAACACACAAAACTGGTAATCAAATATTATTCAAATTTCTGGGTTGTTACAGTTTGGCTGTTGTGAACAATTATAACATTCATGTTCAAAATTTTCTGGTGTGTATGTGACTATATACAATGTATCATAGTTGTATATGCTCCCTTGTATGGTTAAAAAATAGTGGACCTATATAAAACATGTTACATGGTATTTTGATAGGGAAATGTTAATCGTTCTCCAACCATGAGACCGGGTATTTCACAATAAAAAATGAGTTATTAAGCCTAATGATAGTAAAACTCATATAACCATATATGTGACCTATCAATCCTTAATTACCATGTCATTTTTATGCATTCCAACTATCATAATATCATTTTTAGGATTATCCAATGTCTCATCCCATTAACCAATTATAAAATTAAAATTCCTTTAAAATTATCATCCAATATAAAATATCAGATCATACAAACTTCTCACCATAGGCCATATCACACCTGAGGAGAACTGGTGGACAATGTAAACAATAGATAAAAAACATGGGTATTGAATTTTTACTAAAATTTCCTTCCCTTTCAAAAATCATCCTATAGTTCTTCCAACGGATTTTTTGGCCATAAATTGTTAATTTTGATCCAGAGTTTCTCAACCATTATAATTTCCTACATAAACATGTCCTTAGTGTCCTAGTTGTAGGATTGAAATATTAATGTAGATGCTCAATTACAAGATGGAGGGAATTTTATGTATAAAAAATTCTTTTTTATCCTTATGGAAAACTATTTTTAAGAAAGATAAACAATGTAAATACACAAGAACTATTTTAGTTTTATTTACTTACTAGGTTTTGAAAATGTTTTTCTGGAAATGAAATTTAAGAAAAGATTAAAAGAAAATGATTCTACCTTAAAGGGTATAGAATATTACTTATTCGAGTATACAAAAGTACATAAATGTATAAGATAGTCACACTTTCATTCTTTATCAAAATACAACGTAAATAACCTTGAAACAAAAAAAAGAAACAAGTATGAAATATTTTAACCCAACGAAATGGGTATCCAAAAACCATGGATAATGGTCCCTTGAATTATACATTCAAGAAATTCAATCTTACCCTCACCAGGGTAATCCCTCGATAACAATAACAGAATCTATCTTACTATCCCCACAAGGCCTTGAACTATTCTATAGTCATAACATCTTTCTTACTATCTATAGATGTCCATGAACTTTAAGTTAGTCAACAACTCCATCTTCGTAACCCTAGAAGTCCTCGATTGTACACAAATCCAATCGGAGTCACAAAAAGTAATCTAAACAAGATTTTCAATAAACACAAGGCATGAGAGTCTCTCTCACTAGTAATCAATTCAGCAGCATGCAATCACTATTGTGATAAATAGTGTGGTTATCATTTAAAATTGTTAAAGTGAGATCATATTTATAGGAAGTTCTCCAATGGTCGGCTCTATCCACTAACGATCATATTTTTCTTTGAATTTCGGTGGGACCAATACACGTGCCACTCAAACAACAGTTAGTTAGAAACAGAATGTATGATATCATTTTATAACTATATCAAGTGTATGTAAAATAAGGTGTCATAACCAATTATATTTTTCAGAGTCTATAGAAAAATAACACTCAGAATCTAACCTCATAAATATTGAGAGACTATAACTCATGGATACTCATATTCTGTTGTTAAAAAATTCAGAACCCGAATTCTATAGATTTCAGAGTCTGAATTTTTGGGAATTCAGAGTCTGGATTTTGAGAGATTCAGAGTCTGAATTTAGAGGAATTTAGAGTCTAATTTTCAGAGAATTTAGATACAGAATTTTAGAGAAATCGTAGTCTGAATTTTAGAGAATTCTGATTCGAAATATCAGAGAATTCGAAGTTTGAATTTCAGACAGTTCAAAGTCTGAATTTTAAAGAATTCAGAGTCTGAATTTTTGAGACTTCTGTGTCTAAATTTCATAAAAAAGAGAGTCTAAATTTTAGAGAATTCAAAATCTTAATTTCAATGAATTCAGATTCAGAAAATAGAATACACTATAAGTAATTATTTATAGTATTCAAAGGTTTTCGATGTGATACTAAATTTTTGAGACAGAAATAAAATTAGTAATATTTATAAAAAATATAAAATTAACAATGAAAACATAGGTAAGGATATAATTTCCTTTGGGAAAAAAATTTAATTATAAAGATAATTCTTAGGAAAAACCATTTTCATTATGACAATCTGTTAGTGATTTTCAAAACATATAGGAAAGGAAAATTCATAATGAAACCATATTGACTCAACAACCTACCTCTTTTTGGGAAGCACAAACAACCTTATGATAAAGAATATAAATACATCAAATTTTTATTTTTCATCTTTAAAAATAAAAACATATATACCTTTACTTATAAATCATTTTTAATATGAATAACTCTCCCTTAGGTTTTAAAATCCCTTAAAATCTTATTCTGGACATACTTATAAAGATTTAGTTTTCTCGTAAATAAGATAATATTCTTTGATGGAACTCTCCATTAGATAGACTCCCCCTTACATAGGGAATTCACATCTTTAAAAAGTAATAGTTTTATCATTTCTTTCTCCCCCAATGTATAAGGCCGCAGCCTTAAACCTTACATAATCTTGAGTTATTACAATATTACACATTGGGGATCTTTTCGGGTTTAGAGTTTTAGAGAATTAGATCATAAAACTTGCATTACATTCCACATATAAACAAAGTGGTTACATAAAGATAGTATTCTTCATTCCCATCAATGGAAACATATTAATAATAACATGGATTATTTCATGACACTTCCTTGACACTATCATCATATCATGTACCTTTCCCTTGACCTTTGAAAATCATTTCAAAAAAAACTTGGGATGAGCATAAAAAGCTTAGTATGGGTTATAAAAACATGGAAAGGAAACATGGGTTCATATATACATAAGAGTGAAATCATACTTTACCCATAAAAATTAATGCACATTAACATACCTCATCAAATCATGAGTAAATCCTTGAAATCATAAGACATAAAGGTAACTTGAGGCATTTATAACATTCTTACATAGGGAGTAACCATCTTGGTTATGTTTGGAATACCCATCATAGTATATTCCCTAAATCTCTTCGGAGAAACCTTATCCTTTCACTCCTTCGCATTACCCAATTCATTGGAGAGCTATATCGGGCTCACCCGCCCTTAGTTTATCACAGAACCACCCGCTTTCATAATAATGCCCAAGAACCTCAACATAATCATATCACTTAAAACATGCATAAAGGAAAAATAACATTCCCACCTTTCAATCACAAGACATCAATACAACACATTGATATAAAAACATTATGAAAACCATTTTCAATACCAAAATAAAAGAAAAGTAAAACATGGTATTTATTTTTCTTTTATAAAGAAGGTATGGCTTGTAGAGGAAGCCGAAACTCAAATAACGGTCACGACGGCGGAGAAGTCATTGTCGCCACATACGTACGACAAAAACATTCCCTTTTTTCGTTTAGAAAACGCTTCGTATAAAAATATTCCTTTTGAATAAACGTAAAAAGTCAAAGGGTTTTAGACACCGTATAAAAGAAGGTTGTGTATAAAACAAAATATGCCTCAATGAAAGGAGATTGAGACGAAGTCTCGTTCCTCATATCCGACTTGACTCGACTATTCTTTAATATCCTGAATAATAAACTTGAGTTAATATCTACTTGCTTAATAACCTTTTTCGAGTTCATTATTCCTTTTATACCATGTTATGAACATCATGTAATCATTTAAATTAATAATGTTCATTTTGTCGGTATTTGGTTCTTAAGTCAAAAATAGACTTGTTACACTTACATGTTGTTAATTTGGTCAATGGTTTGTTATATCCAGAATGATATTAATGATTTCGATATCATATATATCATATATATTCATCATATACATGTATTTATAATATTACATCACATTTAGAGGTAAGAAATTAAATGCACCGTTCATGTAGACGGTAAGCCGTACGTACGCATGAACGCTACTTCCAATTCTATTTCGTATTTCCTGGAATGGAATCATAATGATATAAGAGAATATTATAATTCTAGTATAATAACATATATAATATCATAAACTTTATCCTTTACACATCCCACATATGTTATTAACGAATCAAATCACTTTCAGGGGGCGGTAGTCCGCACTTCCTAAAATGAAGATATCGTGTTTACCCATAATGGAAATAATAATGGTATGCCATAAATGAAAAATACATAACATTAAGGTAAGAATAAACATATTATATATCATATATAAAAATAGTGACATCATAATGGCCACCTTTGAAGGTGTTAAATAGGTATTGAACAATCATTACTTCGGGAGGCAGAATTTCGCCATCCACGGAAACCGTATGTTCTTTAACCATTTGATGTAGTTGTGTGAGAGTGTAGCTCGAATAAATTTTATAAAAACATCTTAGTATATTGAAGTTACTGGTGTTGTTACAAAAGATGTAAATAAAAAGAGTTTAGGGGGTTGGAGAAGCAAAATAAAACAAATGAACATGAGCGAATGAATTACCTTTAAAAGTGTAACTCCTTTTGATTTGAGCCTAAAGGCTTCTTTTGAAAGGATTATGCCCAAAGGGAATCCTCTATGATGATGATAGGGATGTGGATAGAGTAAATGGGTAGGGGATGGCCGAGCCAAAGGCTTGAAGAGTGTGTGAAATGAGGTAGAGTTGGGGGCCTTTTATAAGAGGAGAGGAGGGGCACTTTTGGAAATCATGAAACTATTATTTTATTTTCAAAGGTGTTTCAAATTTATAAGGTCCCAAATTGATATATTTCAAAGATAAGATGATAAGGATTCGAAATATTTCCATCCAATAGGTTTTGGACATGTGTAGGTTTTATATATTACATTATCTTTCCATTTTATTTAAATCGTTAAATAATGATGTCATCGATGCATCATAATGATGTCATCAATAATTTAAATTATATAATGTCTAAAAATTATAAAAAAAATAATATGATGTAGGAAATCTTTTTAGCATTCAAAAGACTATTTATAATAAAAAATCTGATCTTTATAACCCCATGTAAAAATTTCTATTGTAAAACATATTTTGTTTGTGTCATTTTTACTTTTACATGAAATAAAAAGGAATTAAAGTCATTATCTAACCCAATTGGCTCCATGGGGTCCCCTAAATCGACCAATGGGTTGTCTTGGTCGGCCATGACACAACCAATGAGGTTAGGACATGTGTAAAGCTCATCTCATATTATTAATGCATTATTTTTACCTTAAACTACACTAATTACCACTAATCGCGATTAATGAAAAAAGTTACTATTCACCAAAAAATTATCTTCATCCCATTGAACCACATTTTACATACTAATGACAACCATGTATGTCGGATTTTCAAAATTCAATACACATTAGTGGTAAACTTTCATTTAATTGAAAAATCAGTTTTCTTGATTACCACTTAGTGGTTTCACTATTCATCAAAAATTGGAGTTTTTCAGAAAATTACCAAAAATTCACTCTAAGATATATTCGATATTCCGAATTAAAAAATTAAGTCTATTTTAAAAAATTAAAAACATGTAAGTCACATTAATTAATTTAATAATTAATTCCCGCTGTCAGAGCAAATAGCGTGTTTTTATAAAACAATAAGTATATAAAGATTGACACCAGTTTAAGTCTAATTTCAAAGTGAAATTGATTCCAAAGACCACCATTGGATTAAATGGTAAAAATATATTCATATTACAAATTAAGACCAATTCAAAAGATAATCTAATCATATAAATACATTATATTAAAAAGCAGTTTTGATGTAAAATGTAGTATTTTTCACTATACATTAAAAAATGAACATTGTCAGAAAAATACCAAAAATTTATCCAATGTAAAATTCAATGTCCCAATCATAAAAATAAGTTTATTTTGACAAACATAGCTTATAAAATTGCCAAAAGATAGATTTAAAAAGGGTTTTCCATTAAAAGGCAGTAAAACAATCTTTTAAGAATATTAGTGTACTCAATGTATAAGATTGTATTTATTTTCATTTTAATCCTCTAAAACACTATTATAATCATTAATAGACATAGATAAAAATATCAATTATTCATTACTTGGGATGTTACATCCTTCCCCCCTTTTGAAAATTGCATCCCCGAAATTTATTTAATTATCGAATAAATGGGGGTACTTATCCCTCATTGCATTTTCAGATTCCCATGTTGTCTCTTCCATCATGTGGTTTTTTCACAAAACCTTTACCTGCTTAATCACCTTATTCCATAACACTTGCTCCCTGTGGTCAAGAATCTGGACCGGTTGTTCCTTATAAGATAGGTTCTCTTCCACCTGAACTACCTCTGGACTCAAAACATGAGATGGATCTGGCATATACTTTCTCAACATCAAAACGTGAAAAACATTGTGTACCTGAGATAAACTCAGAGGTAAAGCCACTCGGTAAGTAACTCATCCAACTCTCTCCATAATTTTATATGATCCAATAAACCTTGGACACAACTTTCCATTCTTACCAAATCGCATTACACTTTTCCAGGATGAAACCTTGAGAAAAACATGATCACCTACCTCAAAAGATAGATCCTTCCTCCGGTTATTCGTATAACTCTTCTGCCTGCTCTGAGCTGTTCTCATGTGCTTCTGAATCAGCTCAACTTTTTCTGCCAACTCTTCTACCAATTATGGTCCCATCAACTTCCTTTCACCCACTTCATCCCAGAAAGCTGGAGTTCGACACCGCTTCCCAAATAATGCCTGAAATGGTGCCATCTATATACTGGAATGAAAACTGTTATTATATGAAAATTAAACCAAAGAAAGATGTTGGTCCCAACATCCCTGATAATCCATAGAGAAAGAACGTAGCATATCCTCCAAGGTCTGAATTCTTCGTTCTGACTGCCCATCTGATTGAGGATGAAAAGCTGTACTAAAATTTAATTCAGTACCCAACGACTTCTGAAGGCCTTTCCAAAAGTTAGAAGTGAACCTGGGATTACGATCAGATACAATAGAGAGGGGAACTCCATGCAACTTGACTATCTCTTTAAGATACAAACGGGAAAGTTGATCTAGGGAAAAAGTATCTCGTATAGCAAGGAAATGAGCATATTTAGTCAAGCGATCAACAATAACCCAAATTGCATTATTACCTCGAGATGTCTTCGGTAATCCCACAACAAAGTCCATGGATATATTCTCCCATTTCCACTCTGGCACTGGTAAAGGCTGAAGCATCCCTTTCGGTAACTGCCGCTCTGCTTTAACCTATTGACATGTCAAACACCTGACAGTAAAATCAGCAATATCTCATTTCATTCCATCCCACTAGTAATTCTCTCACAGATCTCTACACATCTTAGTACTGCCAGGATGAACGGAAAACGGAGAACTATGAGCTTCACATAACAACTATCTCTTCAACTGTGAATCACAAGGCACACACAATCTCTTCCCAAATCTCAAAACACAATCATAATCAATGTTGAATTCAGGCAACTTACCTTTCTGAACCAGCTCTACCTTTTTCTGCAACTCACTGTCTTGCTTCTATGCCTGTTTGATTCTATCTGATAGAGATGATCTCACTGATACCTGAAAAAAAACAGAAGAACTTCCTGCACCAACAACTTCTATGCCAAAGTTCATCAAATCCTTAACCAAAGGATCACGTTCCAAACTCAACATTGCTAATGAAGCATTACTTTTTTGACTCAAAGCATCAGCCACTTTATTTGATTTTCCCGGATGGTAATGAATTGTACAATCATAATCCTTGATTAATTCTAGCCATCTCTTTTGTCTCATGTTCAATTCTTTCTGAGTGAATATATACTTTAAACTTTTGTGATCGGTATATATTTCACACTTTACTCCATACAAATGATGCCTCTAAATTTTTAAATCAAAAACAACATCAGCTAATTCCAAATCATATGTAGGGTAATTTACCTCATGAGTTTTCAACTGTAGTGAAACATAAGCAATTACCTGATCATTATGCATTACGACACAACCAAGTCCGTTCAATGAAGCATCACTGTATATAACAAACTCACAATTCCTGGAAGGTAGTGCCAAAATTGGATCAATCACCAATCTTCTTTTCAATTCCTGAAAACAATCATCACATTCTTTTGTCCCGATAAACTTAACACCCTTCCGAGTTAGCTTAGTCATTGGACTAGATAACCGTGAAAAATTTCTAACAAACCTTCGGTAATTGCCCGCCAATCCAAGGAAGCTACGAATATCAGTTACATTTGTGGGTCTTGGCCATTCTTCCACAAATTTTGTTTTTGCAGGATCAACAGTTATCCCATCTTTAGAAACAATATGACCAAGGAAAGAAATTTGTTGCAACCAAAACTCACACTTGCTGAATTTTCCATACAGTTTCTTTTCTTTTAAGGTTTGCAAGATAACCCTTAAATGTCTTTCATGATCCTCTTTACTTTTAGAAAACACCAAAATATCATCAATGAAAACAACCACAAACTTATCCAAGAACTCATGGAAAATTCTATTCATTAAGTCCATGAATACAGTAGGTGCATTGGTTAGCCCAAAAGGCATTACTACAAATTCATAATGGACATATCTCGTATGGAATGTGGTCTTCAGAATATCTGCCTCCTTTACCTTCAGCTGAAGGTACCCCGATCTCAAGTCAATCTTTGAAAAAAACTGAGCTCCCTGGAGCTGATCAAACAAATCATCGATATGAGGCAAAGGATATTTGTTCTTAACAGTGATATTATTCAAGGCCCTATAATCAATGCAAAGTCTCATAGAACCATCTTTATTTTTAACAAATAAAACAGGAGCACCACATGGTGATGTGCTAGGTCTAATGAAACCTTTCTCTAATAAATCTTGCAATTTCTCCTTCAACTCTAAAAGTTCAATTTGAGCCATTCGATAAGGGGGTTTTGCAATTGGCTTAGTATCAGGAACTAAGTCAACCGTAAACCCAACTTCCCGATCTTGTATTATTCCAGGAAACTCATTAGGAAAAACATCAGGGTACTCATTTACCATTGGAACATCATTAATTTGAACAGTTCATTTATTTTCAATGACGTGTGCAAGGTAACATTCATTTCCATCTTTTACATGTTTCTTGGCCTCTTGATAAGTTATCAACAGTAAGGGTTCATTCTTGTACACAAACTGAAAGTATTTCTGAAAAGAAACTTCTTTATCTCTACAGTCAATCTTAACATGGTAAATAGAGAGCCAATCCATACCCAGGATAACATCAAACTCTACTAGAGGTAGAACAATAAGGTTTTCAAGTAGGTTCTTTACATAGATAAGGATAGGAAGATTCTTATAAATTATTTTTGCCTCAACATTTCCCCCAGGTGTTTTTACCAAAAGATCAGGAGTCATATCTTGAGATGGTATACCCATTTTACAAGAAAAGTTTTCATAGATGAAAGAATGTGTAGACCCCGAATCAAACAACACACTGGCATATTCTGAAAAAAAACAAAGTACATGATACAACTTCATTTGACGGCCCGACATCTGCTGAAGTAGTTGCAGAGGATTTCACAACCCCTTTCTGCTTGTAGTCTAACTGCTTCCCATCACTCAAGCTCTTTGTCGGACACTCATTTGCATAGTTACCCATCTCATTGCACATATAACATTTCACTAATTGTAAATCAAATTTGGTCTTACCTTCACCTTGATCCTTTTCAGTGCAATCACGATCCTTATTTCCCATCTTACCACATCGGTAGCACTTTCCAGAATTCAGAAGGCATTCCCCTGCATGCCTTTTTCCACATTTATCAGAAACTGGAAACTTAGTTTTCTTACCATCAGACTTTTTTGAATAATTCTTACCTTTCTCCTGCCACCTCGTTCTCTTCTTCTTCTGGTTGTTATAGAACACTTGGTCATCGGAAAACTCCATTTCCACCTTCTCGGCACATTGAACAAGCTTTTCATAACTTTTAAACTCACTAGAAGCTAATTCCCTTAGATATTTTGGCTTTAATCCTGTGTCAAAATGATTGATTTTACTATCAAGGTCTCGGATAAAATTTGAAGCATACCATGACAATCGAGTGAACCATTCTTCATAGGTAGCCACTGAGTCTTCCTCTTGCCTCAATTACAAGAATTTATTTTCCATCCTAAGTCAAACAGCCTTAGGAAAATACTTATCACGAAACATACCTTTGAATTCATCCCAGTCGAGAGCATCAATCTCATCAGCATCCCTGATATTTTTAACCATCCACCACCACTGATCTGCCTCACCCTCCAAACGGTAAATGGCAAGACTAACCTTTTGATTCTCTGAACACCCCATGACATCGAAAATCTTCTCCAGTGCTTTAATCCACCCTTCAGCTAACACAGGGTCAGATGATCCTCTGAATGATGGTGGATGTTGCCTCATGAAATGTTCCACCACTAACATGTTCCTCTACGGTTGATCTGGCTGATCTCGTGCATGGATACCACCACCATTTATAGCCTGAGTCAACTGTGCCATTACTGCAACAAACTGTTCAGTTCCAATTCCGACCATTTCTGGATGCAGACTCGGAAGGTTATTTCCTTCTGTATGCCTTCCTAGAACTACTTCCCTATTTCCTCTGCAGAAAACCATTCTGAACAAACATGTCTTAGATGACGCAACATTGTAATCTTCAAATGCTATATCATTTCAAAAAAAGTATTTTTGGATAATCATTTAATAGAATTATAACTCCTAAAGTTATCTAAACCTCCCTCTGATACCAACTATAAGGCCCTAGCCTTAAACCTTACTTAATCTTGAGTTATTACAAGATTAAACATTGAGGATCTTTTCGGGTTTAGAGTTTTAGAGAATTAGATCATAAAACTTGCATTACATTCCACATATAAACAAAGTGGTTACATAAAGATAGTATTCTTCATTACCATCAATGGAAACATATTTAAAATAAAACATGGATTATTTCATGACACATCCTTGACACTATCATCATATCATGTACCTTTCCCTTGACCTGTGAAAATCATTTCAAAAAAAAACTTGGGATGAGCATAAAAAGCTTAGTATGGGTTATAAAAACATGGAAAGGAAACATGGGTACATATATACATAAGAGTGAAATCATACTTTACCAATAAAACATAATCACATTAACATACCTCATCAAATCATGAGTAAATCATTGAAATCATAAGACATAAAGGTAACTTGAGGCATTCATAACATTCTTACGTAGGGAGTAACCCTCTTGGTTACGTTTGGAATACCCATCACAGTATATTCCCTAAATCGCTTTGGAGAAACCATAAAGTTTCAATCCTTCATGTTACCCAATGCATTGGAGAGCGATATTGGGCTCACCCGCCCTTATTTTATCACGGAACCACCCGTTTTCTTAATAATTCCCAAGAACCTCAACATAATCATATCACTTAAAACTTGCATAAAGGAAACATAACATTCCCACATTTCAATCACAAGACATCAATAAAATACATTGATATAAAAAAATTATGAAAACCATTTTTGATACCAAAATAAAAGAAAAGTAAAACATGGTATTTATTTTTCATTTAAAAAGAAGGTATGGCTTGTAGAGGAAGCCGAAACTCAAATAACGGTCACGACGGCGGAGAAGTCGTTGTCGCCGCATACATACGACAAAAACATTCCCGTTTGTTGTTTAGTAAATTCTTCGTATAAAAACATTCCTTTTGAATAAACGTAAAAAGTCAAAGGGGTTTATACACCGTATAAAAGAAGGTTGTGTATAAAACAAAATATGCCTCAATGAAAGGAGATTGAGACGAAGTCCCATACCTCGTATCCGACTTGACCCAACTGTTCTTTAATCTCCTGAATAATAAACATGAGTTAATATATACTTGCTTAAGAACGTTTTTCAAGTTCATTATTCCTTTTATACCATGTTATGAACATCATGTAATCATTCAAGTTAATAATTTTTATTTTGTCGGTATTAGGTTCTTAAGTCAAAAATAGACTTCTTACACTTACATGTTGTTAATTTGGTCAAAGGTCCGTTATATCCAGAATGATATTAATGATTTGGATAACATATATAGCATATATATTCTTCATATAAATGTATTTATAATATTACATCACATTTAGAGGTAAGAAATGAAATGCACCGTTCATGGAGACGGTAATCCGTACGTACGAATGAACGCTACTTCCATTTGTATTTCGTATTTTCTGGAATTGAATCCTAATGATATAAGAGTATATTATAATTCCAGTATAATAACATTTATAATATCATTAACTTTATCCTTTACACATACCACATATGGTATTAACGAATCAAATCACTTTCAGGGGGCGGTAGTCCGCACTTCCTAAAATGAAGATATTGTGTTTACCCATAATGGAAACAATAATGGTATGCCATAAATGAAAAATAAAGAAGATTAAGGAAAGAATAAACATATTATATATCATATAAAAAAATAGTGACATCATAATGGCATCCTTTGAAGGTGTTAATTGAGTATTGAACAATCATTGCTTCGGGAGGCAGAATTTCGCCATCCGCGGAAACCGTATGTTCTTTAACCATCTGATGTAGTTGTGTGAGAGTGTAGCTCGAATAAATCTTATAACAACATCCTAGTATATTGAAGATACTGGTGTTGTTAGAAAAGAAGTAAATAAAAAGAGTTTAGGGGGTTGGAGAAGAAAAATAAAACAAATGAACATGAGCGAATGAATTACCTTTAAAAGTGTAACTCCTTTTGATTTGAGCCTAAAGGCTTCCTTTGAAAAGATTCTGCCCAAAGGGAATCCTCTAGGATGAGGAGAGGGATTTGGAGAGAGTAAATGGGCAGGGGATGGCCGATCCAATGGCTTGAGGAGTGTGTGAAATGAGGTAGAGGTGGGGGCCTTTTATAAGAGAGGAGGGGCACTTTTGGAAATCATGAAACTATTATTTTATTTTCAAAAGTGTTTCGAATTTCTAAGGTCCCACATTGATATATTTATAATATAAGATGACAAGGCTTCTAAATATTCCCATACAATAGGTTTTGGACATGTGTAGGTTTTAGATATTACATTATCATTCCATTTTATTTAAATCGTTTAATAATGAGGTCATCGTTGCATCATCATGATGTCATAAATAATTTAATTTATATAATGTCTAAAAATTATAAAAAAACTACTATGATGTAGGAAATTTTTTTATCTTTCCAAACACTATTTATAATCAAAAATATAATCTTTATAATCCCATTTAAAAATTGTTTTTGTAAAACATATTATGTTTGTGTCATTTTTACTTTTACATTAAATAAAAAGGCATTAAAGTCATTATCTCACCCAAGTGGCTCCATGGGGTCCCCTAAATCGACCCATGGGTTGTCTTGGTCGGCCATGACACAACCACCGAGGGTAGGATAAGTGTAAAGCTCATCTCATATTATTAAATCATTATTTTTACCTTAAACTACACTAATTACCACTAATCGCGATTAATGAAAAAAGTTACTATTCACCAAAAAATTATCTTCATCCCATTGAACCAAATTTTACATACTAATGACAACCATGTATGTAAGATTTTCAAAATTCAATACACATTAGTGGTAAACTTTCATTTAACTGAAAAATCAGTTTGCTTGATTACCACTTAGTGGTTTCACTATTCATCAATAATTGGAGTTTTTCAGAAAAATACCAAAAATTCACTCTAAGATATATTCGATATCCTGAATTCAAAAATGAAGTCTATTTTACAAAATTCAAAACATATAAGTCACATTAATTAATTTAATAATTAATTCCCACTGTCAGAGCAAATAGCGTGTTTTTATAAAACAATAAGTATCAAAAGATTGACACCAGTTTAAGTCTAATTTCAAAGTGAAATTGATTCCAATGACCACCATTGGATTAAATGGTAAAAATATATTCATATTACACATTAAGACCAATCCAAAAGACAATCTAATCATATAAATAAATTAGATTAAAAAGCCGTTTTGATGTAAAATGTAGTATTTTTAACTATTCATTAAAAAATGAACATTGTCAGAAAAATACCAAAAATTTATCCAATGTAAAATTCAATGTCCCAATCATAAAGAATAAGTTTATTTTGACAAAAATAGCTTATAAAATTGTCTAAAGATAGATTTAAAAAGGGTTTGACATCAAAAGGCAGTAAAACAATCTTTTAAGAATATTAGTGTATTCCATGCATAATATTGTATTTATTTTAATTTTAAGCCTCTAAAACACTATCATAATCATTAATAGACATAGATAAAAATATCTATTATTCATTACATACTTTGGGATGTTAAATAATGTGACTATCAAAATACAAATAATGTGAGTGGAAAATAATATAGTACCAAAAAATGTTTTAGTATACAACAAGACAAATGATAAAAAATGAAAATTTTATTATGATGGGAATGATTTATACAATGAAGGAAATACAGAAGAAGATCGGACTAGGAAAAAAATTATCCTTTTGTCTCCTTCAGAATTTACTTCTTTATGATGGTTTTCAGCTTCTTTATCTCTTCATGATCATCTTTTACATGCTTGAGTAGCTAATCCAGATCTTCACTTTTGTTCTCTAAGGATTTGATCTTTTCTTCATAAGCTTTAAGAATATATATCTGAGCCATCAAAAGATCTTCTTGCTTAGAAATATTTTCATCATACTCTATTCTAAGATCCCTTTCCCAGTTCTAATTCATGTCCCCTGAATTAAGCTTCCCATTCATATCCTTGAATTCTTACATCCGAGTTTTTTGTTTAGGAAAAGATTTTCCTCAAAACACTTAGAAATATCATTAAACATCACAACATAACTACCAGAAGAATCCTTCACAATTTCTTAAAAAACATCAAGGATTCTCATCTCATTGATGGTTTTCCTTGAAAATTTTGCGATTTCCTTTCATGATCTTTTGTGTTCTTTATATTAAATGTAGAATGTTTTGAAATTGGTCTCAATATTGAAAAAACTATCCATATGCATGGTGACTGAATGTTATTTCTGATTAAATGAGTGCTGAATCATCAAGAACCTCAAGTCTATACTGAGAAATAATTGTATGGTATCATCCAAATTCTTCAAATATTGTACTACCGAATCATGTCCAAGAGAGGATGATTCTAAACCAGACTATTTGGTTGGGGAGGATTCTTTTTTATATCTCTTTATCTTTCTAATCTGATGAACCACCTACATCATTATTTTTCTCTACAAATTTTCTATTTGTATAAACCAACACCTGATTTCACTTATCAGCTCTCAGAACAATCTCTTCTACTTTAGGAAATTCATGTTCACTATCTGATAATTGAACGGTCTTGTCTTCCCCAAGGTTTTATTTATCGTCACATACCACAAGATCATATGGATGAATGAAATAATTATGGATACTCTCTTCTTTATATAAATTATTCAATTCTTCATTAACCGTTTCCCATTTTCGTGGACTTTTATGTTTTAAAGATCCTATTTCGGAAGTTAGGATTGGTAGTTTTTCAGAAAGACTCTCCTTCTCATGATATTCTTCCAATTTTCTAATCATGTCATCAGTATCACCACATCCTTATTATTCTTCTTCCACATATTCATCTTTCACTATTTGTTCTTCTTATTCTTGTTTGAAAATCATATTCTTCTTTCTCATAGTCATTGGATGTTATTCTTGAAAAACTGATTCTGGTAAATGAATGTGTTCATAAGCTTTCTCAACACACTTGAAATGGTATTTAATGATTTTATCCTATGAAATCTTCTTCGTATGTTTCATTTATTTCTCTTTCTTCTCAAGATCATCAGAATCCTTCAACTTCAACGTAATTTCTTCAGTACCGTCCATGCCAAAACATTGATCACATTCCTTCTTATTCTTATTTTCTCCAATCAACATGGAAACCACTTAATCTAGATAAGTATTTTTCTTTTTTTGTCTTAGGTTGTGCTGATTGAGTTTCTATAGCTACATGAGTTTTTTAGTTCTCTTTTAGTTCCTTCACCTTTCTCTTCTTTTCACCCTTCAAGGATGTTTCATCCACTACCAGTTTCTATGATAGATCTTCAATTTCTGATTCAATCATATCATATAATTCTCCTAATTCACTAGAAAAAAACATCCTTTATTCTCTTTAGAGTTTCATCACTCAATAACATTATTTTGAAATTCTTTGGCTTGGAAATACAAGGAATTATAGATGATTCTAGACAAATGACTATAATCATTGAGATAATAAATAGATACATGATGATTTGAAATTTCAGAGTTCCATTCATGATATTTTCAATTGTATTTAAACCATACATCATTAAATTAATCTTTTTGAAATTCACCAGAAAGTACAAGGCATAAATATCACTCTTCTTCAGGGTATCCTTGTCACCTTTTATCGGAATGAGAAATCCTATAACCCATAACTGATGAATTATGTTTTTAGAGAGATGATCAATTTTTGGAGTCTTCATTTATTTGAATCCATGGAACTGAAAATCTATTTCCTTATCAAACGATCCTGAGAAATTTGGTAACTTGTGGGTGCAAAATTCTGCTTCACCCTCATACAGAATTCTAGCTAGATTGGAAAACTTACTTTTGTAAAGGGAGTTGGTCTTTCCATATAAATTGATGGAAAACATGTCTCTCCCTCTTTTTTTGAATAAATATAGTAATTCATATAATTTAACCAACAACTCTGGATAAACAGAATCATGTGCCTTCAGTTTGGATATACATAGGCTCTCCTAGCCATTCAGCTTGGTATAATTTGAAATTATTGATTCAGACTTAGCAATGAATTTCAGGTTGACTATCCATTCCCAATATATCTACCATTTAGTGATTTCCCTTACTAATGGAATTTAATTCAGTGGAGAAGCTTGCACAGACATTCAGAATTGAGGGAACCATAATGATTCAGAATGAACATAAGTAGAGGATCAGAACATCAGGACACCAAATATTTTTAGACCGATGTGGAACAACCCTCGAGGGACATTATATAGGTGTTTGAGGTGAAAGTTCATCTTCCTTGATTGATCCAGTGTTTAAAATTCACTTCATCAAATCTGACGGTGGATATGGTAGCCGATGATGTAATTTGGTAGGTCCTGATCTTTTGAGGGTTTTAAGATAAAAATTTGGATTTAAGGAAAATTAAATCTGAAAATTTTTCAACAAAATGACTATTCCAACATGTAAAAAGATGATTATAAAAATTAATGAAAGGAACAATACATTCCATATTTCTATGAAAATTATCCTTAATGTGGAATATTTTTCATGAAGAACATTATACTTCGATATTTTTTTTTCTTTCAAAAAACCAGTTATGATATTTTGATTAGAAAAAAATTGATTCGAAGGAAATTGATTACAAAAAAAATTTATTACAAAAAACATGATTACAAATTTTTTTTAAGTAAAATTTATTAAGTATATTTTTTATGACAATAATTTTTACTACAAAAAATTTGACTAAAAAAAATTATTAAATTTTTTTTGATTAAATAAAAATTTTATTACAAAAATTATGAATAAAAAAAATTGATATGAAAATTTTGAAAAAGAGGAAAAAAAATTGACTAACAAGAAAATGTACTCCCCCTATGAGAAATATTTTCATACTGTATAAAGATATGTTTCAAAAAGATTTTAATCTGGAATATTACCATACTCTTATCATTTATAACTACTATTTAATATATTCAAATTTATCAAAGGGTAATGATTTTGTGAAAATATCAGAAAATTGATCTTGTGTTATGATAAATTGTAAAATGATACCTCTTTTTTGTGCATGATCCCTAAGAATGTAAATCCTAATATCTATGTATTTTGAATGAGAGTGGTGTATATGGTTTTTACTTATGGTAATGGCACATATATTATCATAGAATATCTGTGTTTAAGTCAAACTCATATCATATTATGTGAGTGTGTGTACCATCCACAACACATGGGAACAACAAATTCCTAGAGCTACATATTCAAATTTATCAATGAAAAGATCTATTGAGTGTTGCTTTTTCCATGACCAAGAAGCAATTGAATCTCTTATAAAATGACAAGTTTCAAATTCACTTTTCTGATCTATTCTACATCCACCAAAATCAGCATCCAAAAATCTTTTTAAAACAAAATCATTTCCAGAAGTATAAAAAGTCCTAAATCAATGGTTCCCTTTAAGTAAAGATTTTCTTCACTGCATTTCAATGGGATTCCTTGGTATTGGATTTATATCATGGATATAATAATTCTAAAAACATTATGTGTAGATGACTAGCTATCATGTGTAGCATACTTCCTATCAGACCTCTAAATGATATTTGATCTACTGGTTTCCCAGCATAATCAAGTTCAAAAGAATTTGACATTCCAATGTGTGTACTAATACTCGTAGTGTTGTTATAGCCATAATTTAAGAAGATATTTAGAATATTTATGTTTATATATATACATTCCTTCTAGTTTTTGAGAAATTTTAAAACATTGGAAAAAGGTTAACTCACCCATCATACTCATTGAAAACTTATATTTCATTATATTTTTAAACTAGTTGGTTAATGATTACTAAGTTAAATAAAATATAATGTCATCAACATAAATTTTAACAATCAATTTTTTTTCTTATATTCCATTATTAAGAGGGTTGGATTATCATTTCCCATAACATAATTGTTTTGTAAAAAAATCTGGTAAGTCTATCATACATGGCTCTATGGGATTGTTTACGTAAATATAATGATTTGATAAGTTTTAAAACATGTTCAGGAAATTTTGTGTCTTAAAAACCAGGAGGTTGTTCAAAAAAACTTCCTATTTAACAAATCCATTTTGGAATGTACATTTAACAACCATTTTAAAAAGTGTAATATTGAAGAATGCTGAAAAGGAATGTAGAATATGAATAGATTCAAGTCTAGAAACAAGATCATAGGTTTCTTCAGAGTCTATTACTTACTGTTGATTATAGGCTTGAGCAACTAATCTAGATTTATTTCATGCTATGATTCCATTTCCATCATAATTAATTCTAAAGAACCATTTTACTCCAATAACAGAAGTTTTCATAGATCCTTCATCCAAGGACTAGAAATTATTCCATTATAATTCATTTAGCTCATCCTGCCTAGATTTTATCCAATCATCATTAGATAAAGCTTATTTAGTGGGTTTTGGTTCTAATTTTGAAAATAAGGTTAGATGTTCTACTTCATTTATAAGGAACTTCCAGTCCATACAGTATGATTTAAATCTCCAATGATACAATTACTGGGATGATTCTTAAGAAACAACTGATTTAGGTTTTGTAAAACCTGGTCATCAATATATTGTAGAAAATCTTCTAGGGTAAATTCTTCTGAAACATTTTCATGAAATTTTTTATTATCGTAAGGATCATCTATCAAGGGTTGATAATTAGTTTTTGAAAACACATATTAGGATGTAGGTTGAGGTTATTTAAAAACAAAATTATCAGTTTCATCAAATTTAACATGTACTTTTTCTTCAACAGTACAAATATTTTTATTAAAAACTCTACAAGAATTATAATATGTGGAGTAGGCTAGGAAAATTCCTTCATTTCATTTTGGTGATAATTTATTTAAATTATCATTAGTATTCAAAATTAATACTTTGAAACCATGTACCTTGATGTAGGATAGTCGATGATTTCTACAATTCTATAACTTATATGGTGTTTTATTAAGAAATGGTCAAATCAAAACTCTATTTATAGTATAATAAGCAGTACTTACTACTTCATCCAAAATGTGTATAGCTATATAATATTCCCACAACATGGTTCTAGTTATTTCCTGTAGAATTCAATTTCTTATTTCAAAAACACCATTATGTTGAGGAGTTCATGTTGCTGAGAATTTATGAGTAATTCCATTTTTACTACAAAAGTTTCAAAATAATTATTTTGAAATTCTCCTCCATGATCACTATGAATAGATTTCAATGGAAGGTTTTTCTAATTTTTAACTTGGGATCTAAAGATTTTATAATAAGAAATAGTTTCAGATTTCTTTGGTAGAAAATAGACCCACGTAAATCTGGTGTAATCATCAACCAGGATAAAATACATAATATTGTCCTCCAATGCTTCTCGTTTGTGATGGGAAGATAAGATCCATATGCACCCACTATAATGCATTAGATGTTGAGACTTCACCGATTGATTTAAATCTTGATTTGTGTTGCTATCCATATTGACAAGGATCACAAACATTTGAAGAATCATATCTGGGATCCGGTATATCCTTAACCAGTCATTTCTTAGAGAGTTTACATTGGTTTTTAAGGTTACAATGTCATAACCTTCTATGACATAACTATGATTGATCTTACATTGTACTATGGAAAGGTATATCTTGGATACTAATGAATTATACGTTTAGTGTGTATACATTCTCATACCTATGGAAGAAAGGATAAACTCTTCCTTGTAATTGTGTACTAATCACTTATCATTCCTGAAATTCACAAGGATACCTTCAAAACATAATTTATATTTTATAATGAGATTGTGATTAAAACCATTAAAATATAATGAAATTTAAATCAATGTTTTTCCAAGAAGAACAATGTTACCTATAACAATAATTTCTCCCGGAGCATTACCTTCATAAGTTACTTTTCCTCATTTCATCTATAAAATCATTTCATAGAAGTATTTGTTACCAGTCATATGCCAGGAATATCCACTATCCATGTACAATGTATTATTGTTGGTACTATCATTATATTTCTGAAAATTAGAGTATTAGGATTTTGGAATCCAAATTATCATGGATCTATAAATTTCATAAATCATGATTTTTGGAATTCACATTTTCATAAAAAAATATGCTTTATGAAAACCTAAAGACTGAGTTTTATTTAAAGAAAATTTTCCCCCAATTTCCCCCTCACTAACAAATAATACCAATTAAATCACTTTGAGGAAAAATAGAGTTATTACTGAAAATTGGAAAAGAATGAGTATAACCAAATCCAGAACTATTCCTTAAAGGATGCATTTGGGAAAACTTACTACCAATGATTTCTTTACTAGAAATAAAGTTTGACAAGAACTTTCTCAGGGAATATATTTCTGAGTTTAGTTTAATATCCATGTTTTTATCCTAATTAATTTTTTTTAGAACTATAGTTAGTATCTACAATATTTTTCATAGAAATTGTATTTTCAAGATCTTTATAAAGTTTATCCTTCTTAAAAGTAACATCCTCAAGCTTTTCTTAAATAATTTTAAATTAAAAAAATTTCTTTTCAAGGTATTTAATAAGATCTGATACTTCATTAGTTAAAATAGAAATTCTAGAATATTCATTTTCATGATTTTCCTTGAGGTTATAATTTTCATTCTCAAGATGTTTAGCAAACCTAGAGAATTCTGTATATGTAGGTAATATGTTATATTTGTTAGAAGAAATTTCTCTATTTGAAGATTTATTCTAATTATAATCAAGATAATTTTCATTCAATGATACATTTGTGATAGATTCATCATTGCGTACCTTGTCCATTAGACGATGATTTTTTAGGGGATATCTGGATAGTATTCTAAGATTATTAGGATTAGAATATTCATACAATGAGGATTAATCAGAAGAGTCACCACCACTGGCACTCCAGGTGTTATTTGATATCAAAATATTCTTTGATTTATCCCTGTAATACATCTTTCTATTCCACTCAGAATATTTTTCCTTTATGCCCTTTTTCATAAGCATAAGACAATCCATCATGACATTCTGTACTCTTTTTCATTCATTGCAAGCGACTTTAGAGACATTCATGTCATTTATTTCATTATTTTTTACATCTATACTAAATTTATTTCTTTAAAACCATATTGTTCATACTTTGAGAAATATTAGCTACTGTATTATCATTATTTATTATTTCACAATATTTAGATAAAATAGTTACTTACTTATACTTATATATTGTAACCCTTTCATGAGTATTGGATTTAGTAGTAGTAAATGTGACTATTACATTACCATTATTCTTCTCATTCATATCAGCATCTCTTTTCACTATTGTCTCATATTGAATAAGAGTTTAAAAAATACAATAAAGAGTAATTTTAGATTTTTCCAATAGTCAAAAATAATTGTTCTCTTAGATTTCCTCTAATTAGGTGTGATATCTATAATCATGTCCACAAGTTCCTCATCATCTAAACCATTCTCACCCATATATTGTAGACTGTTAACAATAGTCATAATCATTTGTTGTACCTTGCATTCTGGATTTCCATAAGGAAATATAAATCCATGAAATTCGGCTCTAAGCATAACATTTCTAGTTTCTATAACATTGGATGAACAAAAATGAGTAACCTCCAATTTCTTATAGATACAGTTAGTATCTTTACAAGATAAAATATGACTATATATATTCATAGTAATTTAACACAAATATGTATTGTATACCTTTTCATTAAGTTGATATTTTGACTTTTCATGATTGGCATATGTTTTGACTTCTTTATCGGGAATCTTTTAATATTCGGTAATTATAAAAAAAATTTCCACTCTAGTATTAATAACAAAAGTCATCATAAAATCTCTCCAATACTTATAATTATTCCCATAAAATACAGTATTTATGTTAGGATTTATATTCCCAATCGAACCAAAATTCATTCATTCCATCATAAGAGAAAAATCATTCCGTAGAAACTTGTTATTAGTAAACGTTTTTAACAAGGATAAAAATCCCAAAAAATATATAGTTAAATGAAAAAACGAGAAAGAAAAAATATACAGGAATTTAAGTATTTCAAATACCTCTATTTATAAACATTATAGGATCAAAATATGAATGTAGATTCTCAATTACAAGAGGGGCTGAATTGTAAGTTAAAAACCCGTCATTTTTAACCATAAGGAAAACTATGTTTAACAATGTTAAACAAGGTAATTTCAAAAGACCACTTTTAGTTTTATAAAATTTTATGGCTCATGAAATGTGGTTCTAGAAATGAAATATAAGAAAAGTTTATATGAAAAATATTATACCTTAAAGCTTGTAGAATCTTGCTTATCATTGTATACAACAGTAAAACAAAAGTATAATGAGGTTATAATTTCATCATATTTCAAAATAATATGGAAATAAACTTGAAAAAAAATTAAAAAATATGAAATCTTTTAACCCAAAGAGAAGGGTATCCAACAACCTTGGATTATGGTCCCATTAATTATACTTTCAAGAATTTCTGTCTTACCCACACCATGGTCAACCCTCGATAAATATATCATAATTGTTATTGTTATCCCTACAAGACCTCGAACATTAAGATTGTCAGAATCACTATCTTCTTATCCATAGAGGCCCTCGAACATTAATGTAGTCGACACCCTATCTTCTTATCCCTAGAAGTCCTTGGTTTTACATGGCATCAATCTGAGTCTCACGAAGCAATTTTAAAAATATGTTTAGTGTACACAAGGCATGAGAGTATCTCACTTTATAAATCACTTCAGCAGCATGACATCTCAGGAGTGATCAACAGGGTGGTTTTCTTTTAAGTTCATTCAAATGAGATGTTATTTATAGGCACTTCTCTAATCGTCAACTCCCTCCTCCAACGATCATATTTTTCCTAGAATTTCAGAGGGACCTGTACCTGTGTCACTTAAACAACCATTAGTTAGATACAAGATGAAAAAAATCATTTTATAACTATAAAAAGTGTATGAATAATAAGGATGCATAACCAAATATTATTTCCAGTGGCTAAGGAAAAATAATGATCAGAAAATAAAAAAAAATATATTGAAATAATATAACCCTTTGATATTCAGATTATATTTTTCATAGAATTCATAACATGAATTCTATAGATTTCTGAGTCTGAATTCAAATGAATTCAGAGTCTGAATTACAGGGAATTATTAGTCTGAATTCTAATGAATTTTGAGTCTGAATACTAAGAAATTCAGAATCTAAATTATGAGGAATTTTGGAGTCGTAAATTATAGAAATTTGAAGTCCAAATTATTTGGAATTCAGAGTCAAATTTTTTAGAAAATTGGAGTACTAATTTTGAGGAATTCAATTCTGAATTCTGAAGAATTCAGAGTCTGAATTTCATAGAATTCATAGTTTGAATTTCTATGAATATTGAGTCTGAATCTTTGAGAATTTTAAGTCTAAATTTTTGAGTGATCGGTGTCTGAATTTTAGAGAACATGGAGTTTGAAATTTAGATACTTCTCCATCTCAAATTTAGGGAATTTTTAGTCTGAATTTTAGATAATTTACATTATTAATTTTAGAGAATTCGGATTCCGAAAACCAAATTCTCTATAACCAAGGATTTATAGGATTTCGAGTCTTTATAAGTGAAAATAAATTTTATACGTAGAAATAAAATGAGTTATATTTATAGAAACTATAAATTGAACAATGAAAACATAGGTAAACATAAAATTTCATTGGGGAAACAAAATTTTACTTATTAAGATAATTCTCCGGAAAAAATATTTTCCTTAGGATAAAGTGTTTGTGATTTTCAAAACTTTGAAAAATGGAATAGTCATAAGGAAACCTTGTTGAGTCAACAATTTTGACACTATGAGTACATTTCTTAAAGTACTACACATTTTCAAATGTGAATAAACCACTCTCTGTTGACAATGAGAATTAAATGGTTGACTTCAAATTGATTATATTTCAACAAAAATTGTCTTATTTTCCTTGAAATTTCACCAGTGGATGTTACAACACACCTATATCTTCTCAATAGTGTTCGTGGTTTTGTTCTTCACTAAACACATTAATCTACATGTGTAATATCATGTAAAACTACCTCTTGATGGTTACTCTTTAAATTGAATGGCTTCAATTGCTGATTCATCACTCTAAAAAGATATCAAACCCTTTTCCAAAAGGCATATAGAGGTCATTCTGAGAATTTTCACTAAACCTACATCTTATCTTCTAGTGACATATCCTATCTAAACTATTATTTATATATAACTGTTATTCTTCTATAACCATAGCATAAAAAATTCAATATTTCCAAACACTTCGATGAACACAAGCTATCATGGGCCTGACTGCTAGAATATGACATCACCTCATAAAAATTAGATCTTATAACTATATGTTATTAATAAATATAGTCTTAAAATTTTTACTTTTTCTAATGATTACTAATTGAATAAACTACCATTAATGAATCGGTCTCAACACCCCACGATACTACTCTAATCAAGGTGTCCTGTGAATAAACAACATCCATGTCCCCACATTAGGATCATCTATGTCATATCACTGGTGAAATGGTTTTCTAATTAACATAGCCCACACCATTTCCACCACCATATATAATTACATTCATAATTAATATCCCACTAATTCCGAGATTTTAATCAAGATGTATCCCATCACTCCTTCATGATTCTTAATAGTGGTTCCAAAAAAAATCAACAAAAATCAATACATATCATGGGTCACCACCCTCAGATGAAAAATGTTATAATCCCCCACATATTTTATACTTTAAACCACTACTCAATGATTACTAAAAATGAGAACTTTTTTCATGGCATTAAAATAATCTTAGGTATCTCAGCATATTTATGAATCTCTCTTAGTATACTCAAGATGATGTCAACATATATTCCATGATTTTCTCTAAACAAAGAGTACTCCAATATTATATCAAAATGAATGTATCCCTATTCTTGAGCTACACTCACATAAACATATGTTATACATTCCTTAACCAACCTATGACATCGCTTATTTGGAAAATACTAGTCATTTATTCTCTATGGTCAACTATTTCACTTCACCAATTCTGTTCATGATGTATTATCCATAATAGAGAGATATTTCTCAATTTAATTAGGACTTCCATGCACTCCTTCATAATATATCACATCTTTGAAAACAGTAGACTACTACTAAAACATGTCCATGAACAACATTATGATTTTATTGTTTCTACATGAAACCATCACTTACCATCACTAAAATTCCTAGAAAAATATGTGTACACTAACACACCATCTAGTTCATGGCCATACCGACACTCAAATGAGTAATCCATCAATGCATTCAATATGATATTTCTACATTGAACGTTAGGTCCAAGAGTTATAGGAGATCTCTTGGAAAAACTATTAAAAATTTGAAACCTTCTTGTGCAATGGTTCATTGAATGAACACAAACATCATTACATTGATTCCAAAATAAATGTATCAACTGTAGAGTCATTATAAAACTAGTCAAGGCACAATAATAGTCATGACCCTCCATGTTATTATAATTTCATAATCATCTAAGTTGATTCCATAAAATACATACGCATGATGATTTATATGTCACAAAACATGATCACCACCCATGTATCATCCTCTAAATGATTATAAAAAGATCACTTCTAATAATTATTTCATAATACCAAGATAAACCATCTCACAAGTTTACCTCGATTTGATTAGGAATTCAATAATCACAAGGTTTAATGTGAAATATAATGTATTTTAGGTCAACAAGATAGAACATCTGATCTACTTTGAAAAAAATTCCATTAATAATTTCCACTAATCCCTAAGGTATCTCATATGAGAACCATATCATTCGTAAATGGAATTTATCAAATGAAAACCAATATACCTATAACATCACTCTAAAGAGATGAAACTACTTAAGATAAAAATATCATTAAACCACAACAGGTAAAATAAATCAACATAGGAAAAATAGACACACCTTCCAAGAATGGACATATCATTCATAGATCCTATCTAAGAATTATAGTAGTAGAGTGCACAATGGAGGTATAGAAATACCATGCAAAAGTGCAATGGAATAAAATAGATTGTGTATCTATATATGGTAATGCCCCACAGAGTTTCAATATATCATGGAACCACTTCTCTCTTTGAGGGTTCCTTATCATTAATTACGATTAATATCTAGCTTGAATGGTCTGATGAATATAATATACCAATCCTAGAATCTAGTCTAAATTTTCTATCAATTTCCAATATCCATGGGATATTCCACAACAACCTAACAATTTTAATCAATGAATCAACATTAAAACCATGTTTATGCCTAAACATTCACTAGGATATCTTACGATACCTCTATAACAAAATAGATATAATTAATCAAATAAAACCAATGGGATACATTCACATTATCATTCAAGGTATCTCATAATGGAAATTCTAAAATTAAAAAAGTTATATGGGTTAATCATAAATTACACTGTAAAAGGTTTCTTTTAATTAATTTCATTATTTTACATTTATTATTATCAATTATATGCTAAAATGTGTTCGAATTCAAGGATCATGTATGTAAGAAACATTACATGACAATTTATTTAGATCATGTATCATAGAATTCTAAAAAAATTATCTCATAATTTCATATAAATCCATTCTATAAAACAATTTCTAACAAGTATGCATGCTTTATGAAAATTGTTATTCTATGATATTGAAGAAAATTATCATTGGTTTTTCTAGGTAATTTTAATTAACTGACACCAAATATCAATAAATCTCAAATGAAGACAAGGGGTTTATATCAATTAAATGAGACAGATCCTGTGGGATTATATATTACATTAGTATAACCCCCCATATAAGTTGGTACTGATAAATAATTAATCTATCCCAATTTAATATAAGTTTACCTTCATGGGGTTATGTACTAAAGAATAAGAAAAGAATGATAGACCATCATGTTTCAATTCATATAATCATTGATCTAGTTATAAAAATTTTTAATACCAATTTATGGATTATATTCTCTAAAAAATTAAATTATAATCCCATTTAAATTCAATCAAATACATGTTTTTTTAATGATAAATGATCCATTAATTCAAATATCTCATAGAAGAAAAATGGCCATACTAATATATTATGGATGGGTAAAGAACATAAGGACTTAGTTATGTTGGTTTTCATACACATGGTATTTGTGTACAAGCCATTGTAGGTTTCAATTGACACATAATTTAACTAATTTCCATCATTGATATTTAGATATTTCATCAAGGCAAATTTATAGACTTTTTAAAAAAATTATTTTTTAAATTATTTACATGATGAATATAAAGAATGTAACTATCATGATATATAGGTAAAAAAATTTATGTAAATATAGAGAAAATATAGAAATATTATCATAAATATATCTTAAAAATATAACACATCACTAGATAATTCTTTTATACATGGAATTAATTACACATGCCTAGTATATAATTAAGAATGATAAATAATAATAGAATCATGTTATACATATAAAAAAGAAAATGACATGTGAAGCCTATGTTTTTAAAATGAGGTATAAACACACCATATCTCTTTATAAACTAAGATAATAGATAAATCACATAATTTATTAACTATTTAAAACATACATCAATCACTCATGTTAAAACAATAATCAAATGTAATAATGTTCACCACAAAAGTCTCTCTCATCCATGTTAACAAGATCTTTACCCCATTCATGGGTTGTCCATTACCAATCCCAAGCTATTTACTATGTCTTGAAACATTCTTAGTCTCATATCTTTTATACCAAAATATAAATATAATAAAAGAATCCTATGCTACATCGTTTTTACAAAACAACCAAGTTTACCCTATAAATAGTTACTGGAGAGGCTAGAAAAGGGTCACCATGTGTTCCTGCCCAAATTCTAGAGGTATATTACTAGGATTGTGGGTCTAATGGAGGTTCAGTGTGGTGATTATACTCTATGGATCGTAAAAACATATTATATGAAATAAATAATTGAAATAAATTGAATAATACATATAATTGATGAAGTGATAATAAAAAAATGACATTGAATGTTCCGTTTTAATCAATCATGCATGATTATAGTACGTCATAAAGACAAGGAATAAAGATTACATTATTTAATAAATACTAAAGGGATAGATTGAATAATGAATAAATCGTCAAAATATTCCCAATATATATGGTATCCCAATTATATTATTAGCTGCTACTCTGATTCCACTTATATTTCCAAAAGGAACAACAACAAAAAAGTATACTCCCTAATTTAATGTATTGTTTTGTGATCTATTTATGTACCAAATGGAAGACTTATATGGTGTGATTGAAACTCAATAGGACACTCCAGACTATGTTTAATACATATCTATTTTATGAATATAGTATGCGTAGTGTGTTAGTATATAAATATAAATATGGAATTATATAATATCACATATCCAATGAACTCATGTAATTAATTCTATGTAAGGAACCAAGGTATCTCCCATGATATAATGAAATTAAATTTAAACTATTATCCTTCTAATTGGTTCTATATCTGGACCCCAAATACAATTAAGGGATTAACATAATACTATTAACATCTAAATCTATCCATGTAATTTTATATGGGGAAATCAAGTGCTAACCACTTCAAATATAATTTGATTAACATTTGAGCTTGTCCAAGGAATTTATTATAAGGAACCCAGGTGTCACCCAAGCTTTAACATAATGTGTATATCCTATGATCCCATCCAAGGAATTCTATATAATATTTCACATATCTCGCAAAAAATTATAATATATGTATGATAGTTTCATTGAATAATTGAACATATTTCATGAGAAATATCCATTCAAATTTATAATTTAAATATACAATTAATAATTGTATTTATATATTTCCAAGGAAAACATAAATGAAATAAATTTAAATTTGAATATATATATATATATAATGGCCATTTAATTTCACAAATCAATTATATATATAAGGAAAATTCTCAAGCCTATGGTAAGAATTAATTAAGGGGAATGTAAGCCAACCATTCCCATTTCACCATTCAAACAACTGTATTAAGTCATTCTATCACTAGATTTATTCCATTATACCATTGGGGGTGTTTTATTATATAATAAATTCATGCTCATATAAAAAATTTTATATCACTATCCCTATGGGATGGTTTAAAACATGGTTATCATTCTATGATGGTGTTAAGGGATCATATCCATTTTCAATGCAATTTAATTATTTGTATATCACATATTAGTAAATTCCATTTTTATCCATGGGAAAACATACTATTATTTAAACTGTCTATTTAAGTAAACATTTCATAGTTTAATTCATTCAATCTACTTGTTATCATTTATTCAATTACCATTTTCGTGTCAACCAAAACACACATAATGTTTGTCTTGTGGAAAACATGTAATGTAAACAAAAGTATATATTTGGAAACACAAAAATGGTTGATCTTATTTAAGGTCAAAATCCTAAAAAAATGTCAACATATTTAATGATGGTCTAATTTATGGTATATAATATTAATTTAAGGGGTCACACAAACTAGTATAAATGATCAATAAGTAATATGTGTAGAATATTAAAAACATATTATAATAATTTTATACGTTAATGTAAAAGTCATACCCCATAACCTTATACCAAGGAAGAATCACTCTTCAATTTTCATCCTTCTATTTTGTATGGTAAAAGAAAAATATGATAAAACAAATAGACTCCTTGAGTATTGGGAATATTAGTTCACAATATGATAACATTTCAATAAGAAAAGTAATCAAGTAGAATATTAAAGTTAATTTGATAACATACCTCTAAGATTCCAATGAAACCAATGTCATTCATTACCATTAATGATAGAGAATCATCCATAGATGATGTGGAAAGAAGAGAATTCATGCTAAAGGATTATGTGGGAGATGTTGGTGGAAAGTGGGTGATACATTATTGAACGATGGAGGAGAAAATTGAAATTTTTAAAAATATTTGGAGGTAGAGAGTTATGAAAAAGGTGTCCCATCCAATCAATTCCACTGTCCGGTTACACACAAGTCACATGGTTTCCTATAATGATATACTATTATTATTTCAACCATTTGGGATTGAAAACCCATGAACCCCTACCACATAGGTTAATAGTACATTATTAGAAGAACAATGTTTTAAATGTGGGGTTGCGTATCTTATTCCACACCAAGACACATGGTTATCTCAGCCACCACACATGGTTAAAAAATCATGTATGAATATAAAATATGACACATAGTTGTGTAGTGAAGTTAGTAATTACTATAATCCAACAATATATCGAGGGATATCCTTATTGAAAATATTTTTTCAATGAATAGAGCTCCCAAAACTCATCTAAACATCTGTGATAATTATTTATCTATAAAATCTCATCTAAAAATATCACTTTTAAATTTTAAAACATTGGAAAATTTATTATTATGCCCAGCCTAATATTTTGGATGTCAAAAAAATATAAAATTTATATTCCTTTAGAATTTCAATCTTTTTAACCCACAGTCTCTTACATTGATTTCAAATAGATATTTTATTTTTTAATTTTTTTAAAAATAGAAAAAATTCATTATATTATTTTCTCACGAAAAAAATAATTTCTTTTTGAGAAGATATATATTTTTAATCTATAAAATTACATTATTAAAAATATTTTACACATTTATCATTATATATTTATTATCTCAAACCACTATACATATCATTTAAATCTAGTTATTCTTACTCATAACACGAATTTAATAGATTTGTTATAATGGTATATTATATAATGGTTCATTTAGATTTGGGTTGTGTGTATCATAAGTTTTCAATGAAATTAAATTTATTTTAGTAGAAATATATTATAAAATATCTGGGTTTTACCATTCATAATTACATAGAATAATATCGATTTTTATTGAACCAATTCCAACAAGAGGGGTTCCATTCGTGTGTTTAATTGAGAGTAATCTAGATTTTTTTAGTCGAGGAATGAATCTACAATCTAATATATGAATCCACCAAAGTAAATCAATGATTGTCTTACTAAATTTATATGATATTCCCATGAATATATATACAATGTTTCTATCAAATTTACTACATTGTAGTTTCTTTTCTATTTTATGGGCATTAATAGGTTTCTATTTCAATATATACCAAAGGAGTCACATTATTATTATGAATTTTTAATGAAATTTTTCATAGAAAATTTAGTATTGTTTTCCTTGATTTATTATAAACACTTTAAATGAATAATTATAATTTTTTTCATCATGTCATACAGATTAAGTTTGCTTATTTATCCTTTTTTTCATTGTATTTTTAGATTATTTTTATGATATTTTAAAAACATAGTTTAAAAAAAATTTAAAGGAAATTCATATATGTAATATTGAATTTATGTTTAAATTATTTATTGTGTTTATTATTGGTTTTAAATTGAAATTAAAATTTATTAATAAATTTGTTTCCTAAAAATGATAATGACAATATATTGAAAATAATAAGGTTTAGACTATATTTCCTATAAAATTTTAAAAATGAAGAATCATGTTCTCTTTGGTTAAATCCAAGTTGGATTTTATGCTCGTTTACTACTTAGAAAAAATACAATTTATAAATTAAGTGGCTTAAATTAATGACATAGTTTTAGGGAATTTCTTAATTTGTGAAATTTTCCTTTTTGGACACTCACGGAGAAGTTCGTATGGAGAGTGAAATTGGGTTCTTAATGTAGCCAGTGGTTGGTATTTATATTTGGTATTTTTTACAAAAAAAATTAAAATTTTCAATTATTTTTTATTTCTTAATATCCTGACCTTATATACAGCAAAATATTCAAATTAATGTTAATCTATAATTTTACTGTTATTATTTTGAAATTGTTTATTTCATTTTTAATTGGAATCCAAAGTATATATGAACAATACATGATTTATAGTAGATCTCTATACCATCGTAAATAATATTTATTTGTGAAAATAATAAAAAAAAGTTATTTTCCTTGAGACTAGTTTCTAACACACAGTTATCATGAACACACTTCATGCAATTTCATGGGTCAACTAGGGAGCTCTGGTAATTGTTCTCTAGAGATAGACTATGAAAAACACTCCCTATTAATTTTCTTCATTTAATTCCAGAATGTTATTTATTTGGATAATTTTAAATGATCATGTGTTGGATATTAGTATATATACGACATTTAACATTGGTGGATACTGATCCAAGACTCCATTAATATACATAAAGATCTCTCTAAAAAATATCCTCTTGGTTTTGGAAAGTTCATTCATATTTTACATCAGAAAAATGGTGTAGGGTTTAAATGAAATTAGACTATGTATTCAATTGATTTTTGATAATTTTCCCAAAAATATGTGAGAATTATATATAAATAAGATGCTCTAAATAGTGTTTTTCCATAAAAGGACACAATTTACTTGTTATATATATATATATATACATGTCTATTTTGTGTGGCGTATAATAAAATGAAAACGTAGTGAGAATTTTGGGTAAGGATTTTCACCACAAACCATATTTCATTATTTCCATTAGATGACAACGAATGAACTAATACATAATATGTGGTGTCATTCTATAATTAACCATATGTTATGGGTAATGGTTTAATCATACAATATGATTTTTGTCTTATCTCATTCACTTTCTGACATACCGGGAAAATTGTTATATATTTAAAAATATCATTATTTATATTTTACCACTAATAGTGTTCTTTGATACCTCTATAAATCCTTTCACTTCATGAGAATATATAGAATGATTTAATACTCGCGTTATTCAATAGAAACATCATTGTCACATGACTTTATCGAATATATATACATGAATAAAATATAAAAAATCCATATTCATCAAAATTAATATATGTGGATATTCTATTTCATATAGCATTCACATGTTTTACCACATAATTCCAATATTTATAACATATTCAAAATTTTGTTATATATTTTCCATGTAATTAAATATAACTTATTTCATAGTTTCGATGCACAAAAAAACATTATTGAATGAATGTATAGCATAATAAAAAAAATTAAATTCTATTTTACATATTATAAATAAATTAAAAATTATAAATCTTTATAAAATAAATGGTTAATTGTTCACTTATGAATATATAATAGATTCTGAAGAAATATTTTCACATTATTTTTTTGAATTTTGGGATTTTTAAAATTAATACCTTTTAAAAATTGAATCAATAAATTTTATTTCAAAAATTATCATAAAAATAAGTAAGAATAATTAATTTCATTAATTTAAAGAATATGTATTGATAATGAATATTAGTCTAATAATTTATTATTGAATGAATTTTTTTCCAAACACTATTTATTAAATAAGTTTTAATTTAAAAGAAAATTTCTCATATTTGGAGCATCAAACTGATGTAAACATATTATTTATATATCCATGATTTTTAATAATCATCTATAAGTCTTTGATAATTTTTTTTAAAAAGATATCATCATTTATATGTACATGGAGATATTTTTTTGAACACTTATTTTAATGTGTATAATATAATATTATCTTACTAGATTAAATTAATCACTACTAACGAATGGTTTTAGTAAAAATGAATATGTAATATATTCTCTAAAATAAATTACCATTCATGTAATCTTTATTATGTAAAAATTACTCATTTTCTTCAAAAAATTAATATTTTCATAAAAAAGATGATATGCATTTTTTTTATGATATTAGAATTAATTTCATCATAATTTATAAATTTCATATAACAAAATGGATTTCAAATTTGGAATAATATTTTAAAATTTTAATTATATTATAATTTTTATTTTATTTATAAGGATTAGTTACAATGGTAAAAGTTATTTCATCATTATTATTGTTTAAATTTGTTAAAAGGGATGAAACTTATGGATAAGCCATTAAATATCTGAGAATGTATCTTGGATATTATCATATGAGTCTATTTAATACAGTATTTTCATATATTCTGAAATTATTAATCTATATTCTAAATTAAATATGAATATTCCTATTATATTTAAAATTTCTTAATATATAAATGGGTAACACTCCTCACACGTGTAAAATGAATCATCCTACAATCACATATCCATAAAATTTAAACACCTTATACAGAACAATATCTACCAAAATATAATCCCAAATCTTCTCAACATATACTACAATTACATTTTTCACCAAAATACTATCCCATAAAGTCTTATGGTTTAATTAAATTGAGAATACTCGGGTAATATTTAATCAAATTGACCTATTTATTTTAAGATTATTTCTTCTTACACCTCCTAAAAATATTCTATACAAGGAAACATTATTTAAAAAGTCTAATTATTATACCTAAATTTTATTATATATTTGTATCATCAAATATATATATATATATACATCATGTATATCCAATTGAATATGTATATGTAACTCATGAATGCATGAGGACTACCCTTTAAAAGAAATAATGTATTTCATTTTCTGTCACTACCACAGATAGATAGATATATAGATGGATTTAATGTATATATTATTTTATTCAACTGTTATTATTCTCAAACGACTACTATGGTACATGAATCAAAGTTGTTAATCAATAATAAACATGGAAAATAAAACATTTAACATTTATTATTAATATTCATAAAAAATTATAAATCATTGGTTAATGAGACAATATAAGTGATTAATATATAGTATGATATATTGAATTATGTTTCTAAAATAATATATTTAATATATATAAATTTATTATAAATTAAGTTATAGGTCATCCAAATAAACAAAAACAAAACTCAAATAGATTCCTAACATAATAAATTTATATTGGGTTTTATCACATCATAATTCAAAATATTATGAAATTATTGTGAGATTAAATAAATATTAATTAATTTATATTTGTAAACACTATTGATATGTTGATTTTTTAGAGAAATCACTTTATTTATTATAATTTCAAATGTTAAAATATTTTTATAGTCTCTTTGAAAACCAAAATTTTTTAGAAACTTATCTCTAATTGAGAATCATGTTTTATTTTAAATGGTGTAATTATTTAACATTTAACATTATAGATCATGATTAAGATTTATAAATTTTAAATAATGTTAAATTATGATTCCTATATTTTTTTAGGTTTTAATTCAATAGTTATTCATATTTTCTTATGATACAGTCTATCTATCTATCATGATTATATACAAGTTAATTTATATGGAGGGAACCGAATGTTTTTAAAATCACAACTCCCTTCCTTATTTTATTGATTTTTCATGTAACCATTATATTTTTCCAGTATATGGGACATTAATGAATCAAATGAATTTTTACTAGAGAATATAAAATTATATTTCATTTTTAGAAATTAATCATTCTATTCCTCATCCATATTAATTATATTGATTAAAAAGATGTTATTTTTTAATAATAAATTGTTTCTAAATATAAAAGTTAATAATAATTGTCATTAGATTAAAAGTTTTTGAATTTTTTTTGAATCATTTCTATAAAAGTAATTTTTAAATTTCATTAATGATGTGTGAATGGAAACTGTTCTAAAACATTTTACACTGGAATGAATTTTCTCAACCTATTTATCATTCTCTTATAATTATCTTTAAATTATATGTTTTTATGTATTAATAATTAATATCTATACATATTATTCTATTCATTATATATTTTTTCAAAAAATAAGGATATAATATTAATAGAAATTATGAATTGGGAGTTCAATTTTTTTTATAATTTTATCATCCCATAACAATTTAATTACACAATGATTGTTTTATTTTCATGATTCTATTTTAGTGTTTCAATTTAAAAGTATTTTTGTTAAAAAATAACATTCATGTATTAAAAATAATAGATTATTAGGGACTTATAATTTAATTTTTAGATTAATGTTAATAAAGCATTATGAAAATAAATTTTTAATATTAACATTAATTTTCCTCTATATATCTCATATTAGCCTCTATTATTTAGTACAATACTTCATCAACTAGTAAATTATCATTTTATATACATAATGTTGATTATTTAATCATTGTTATTATCTAATTTGGTTATAGATTTCAACTTATGGGAACTAAATTAAAATGTCATGATACCCATTATCATTTAATGTTGGTTCTAAATTTATTAACATCATTTAGAATATTTTATGCTCTATAAGGGATATGTTTAAATTATACCATCGACCTTATTTGAATTATTGTATTACAATAATATTTTAATAATTTTTAATGAGGTAAAGTTAATTCCCATGGGTTAATTAATATATTATCAAATAATAAATGATTTTATGATCTTGAGGAACACATGTGTTGGTTTTTAATTATGTGACTGGTGGTTATATAATTACATAAAAATACAATGAATTAGTAAAATTTTAGTATATTATTTATTAATGTTAAAGGGAATGATAACTAAACCAAATCAACCATGGGACTCTTTCCACCATTTTTCAAAATCGATTACAAAATGTAACTAATAAATTATGGGTCTCCATAAACTATGTGATGATGGAATTAGTAATGTACAATGACAAATGAATCTTTTTTTCATATCCTTATGTTTGTTTTATAATGATAAAACATACTCATATGACTACGAAATTATCTATTGTATTTTGATGTAATATTAACGATTCCTCACTCTTTCAAATATTTCCTTCTCTATGAAAGTAATTTGTGACTTAACACATGAATTGTGATCCAGGATTTACTGGGGCTGATTTTCCAAAACATTTGATATCATTATAGTGCCCTTACTCTTATCTAATGATCATATAATTTCATTGGATGATGTATCCCATGTTTACCACCACTAGTCATTTGATCTCAACCATCATAATATTACACTTCCCTAATTTAATAATAAGTTAATTGCATATTATATATATATAAGTATGATATATGTATTTCTTCAGATTATATTAGATATATTATCGAATAATACACTATATATATATAGTAAAAAATATCAATTTAGTGAAGAATATATTGGCTTTTTTGGAATTTTCGCACAATTATGTAAACTCTAAACAATAATTGTTTTGGGAGTATAAGTGACTCTATTAATTTATTAACAATGTTATTGCATAATTTTATGTTTCATTACTTATGTTGCCACAAAATATGGTATATTAAGAGTTATTATTTTTACAGAGATTATGATTTATAGGTCTGGGGAATCATAGTTGGAAATGTGGTAGATATTATATAAAATTATAAGTTAGGACGTCATCAATTGAAAATAATTTAAGAGGTGTGGATATATTCATGAGTTAATATGTTTACAGTTGATCAAATGTATAGTAAAATAAATTAACATTTTAAGAGTTACATGAAAATACTATAAGGTGATTAATGTGATTAAGGGAGATAGATTCATAATAGATACGCCTTACAATTTTAATGTGATTTAATATTATTTTATAAAGAGTATTATACATTGTATGTATTATGATGAAAATAAAACTAGTTAAAAATAATAAATAAAATATTGTGGTAAGAAAATTAGTTTGAATTTTTTGTAAAGTAATGTGATTATGGTTGGCAAGAAATAATTTCATTTTCAAGATATAATCAAAAAGATGTATTATCTATAACAAATGTACATATTGGTAATAACCAATAAAAACAAGTTGGGTTATTATCTTTATCTTTACTTGGTGCAAAATAATTGGGAATGCATGTATGATTTGATTGTACCTATCATCATTTATGTTTTTATTAATTAACCAAATAATTATAATCTATTATAAAGGATTTAATTATTTTTTTATGGTTCTTATTTTATAGTAATTTTAGTTTCTATGGAATATTTGTTATTTGATATTGGAAATATAAGATGAGAAATGTAGATATATCTAAGGATTTACATGTAAATTGATTTAAATTTTATTCAATTTATATTTTTAATTCAATTGGTATATTTAAAAAAATATATAATTAGGCTATATATTTTTTAGTATGTGATGTTTTAGGAGTGTAATGTTGTTTATAGATAAATGATATGTTATATTTGGAAGAAATTATTTTCAATTTATTTCATATTTCTGGGTTTCAAATTTAATTAAGTATATTTTGATCAGTTTATAGGTTTAATTAATTAGGTAATGATTTTTTTGGGATTTAGTTTTTTATATTTTTTGGATATTAATTTATTAAAATTTAATATGATGGGTTATACATATTTAAGTTGTCATTATGTTTTCATCATCAAAATTGTATAAATTGTTGGTAAATAAATAAAGGAAATATAAATGATATTTCAACCATTTTGTAGACCATGTTATGTATTAAACATAAATTTAAATATTTGATGAATCAAAATAAAATTATATTTTTTTATCACTTATAATATAAGATGAACCCTAAGTGGAAAACTACTCGAACCAAAACCAAATAATGAAATTGTGATTATGGGGTTGAAAAAAATGTAAGTATATTATATCATATTTTATATCTTTATGGTCAGGGAAAATCATAAAATAACAAAAAATGATTATAAATATATGTAATATTAAATGGAAAATATAACCTAAATATCAAGGTATGATTTTAGTAACCTATTAATAAGAATGATCTTTATAAAATTACATACATGGTTTAAGAAATATATTTTTTATGAAATTAAAATTAACAAAATACTAAATATGATATTAAATATCATGAAAATAATTTCATATAATAGTATTCCTATGAAAATATTAATTTAATTTGGGTATATAAAATTTATATTACATGGATGAAATTCATTTTGGATAGGGGAAAATATAACACTCATAGCTTTAGTATATCTTTTTTCCTTTAATAAATCTAACATGTTCGAAATACATAGAAGTATAAAACATAGTAAAATAGTGAATAATCAATTATTTTAATAAAAAATTAATTTAATTAATAGATATTTAAATTAAATTGGAATATATATAGTGTTTTAAAATAAAATGGGTTAGATTATTTTAAGAACAAAAATGATTCTAAAGTTACTTCTTTTATTTCATTTGATTAATTATTAATGTATCTTAAATTTAATACCTTTTTTGAATAATATCAATATTAATTATTTTAATAGTTTATGAATTTTTTTTATAAAATCACATATTTTCTCAACTAGTGATTATAAAATGATAAGGAATTTTAGTCTATTATTTTTTTGGATAAATGGTAATGTTTTATTCTTAAAAAAAATTATTTTCTAATTTTTCATTTGAATATTAATTCAACATATTTAGAGTATAAAATTTAATGGATATGATTTTGTATATATCTAATAAAAATAATTAGAATTTATAAAATGGGTAAAAGATGTTGGAAATAAAGACAACATTTTTTCAATGTGAATGGGATACATTTTAGAAGGCTATTATTTCTATGAACAATGTATTTTTATCACCATAAATTAAGTTAATAATTATTTTTTAATGGATATAATGAAATTTATCAATAATATATCCAATAAAATAATTTTACATTCACATAATGGTTATTTCTAGGTATGTAATAACAATAAATTATATTTCTTTTTTATCATATAAATGGATTCTACCCATTTTTCAATATAGATATTAGAATTAATTATTTTCCCCATCAAAATTAGATTACATTAAAATGGATTCCACAATTAAAATCATCGTTCCACATTTTTATATAATTAGTTTTATTTTTAGTTATAATGATTATTTACCATGTAATCATTTATGTCATTAGTGTTAATGGTAAAACAGGTTAACAGGGGATAAATATAATAGTTAAAAAAATAAATATCTCAAGATATTATTCATATTATTATTGGTTGATTTGATTTATACCGATGTTATGTTAACTTTGAATATTGTCAATTTTGTTCCAACAGCCTCTAAAATGATATTTATTATATTTAAATATTTTTATTGTTTTTATGGTCTTATATCCAGCGACTTAGAAAATGGATCCCTTACTCCATATTTGGACAAACATTTTGAAAACATTAAATATACCAAACTAAACCCATATCACATCCCAACTATTATGCACATGTCTTAGATATCATGGACATACAAAAAGACTTTCCCAATATGGCTTATAAATATATCCAAAGTTGAATAACCTAGGAAGTGGAAATAAAAATTAACGAGTTATGTTATGTTTCTTTCTTATTGAACTTTCATGAAATCATCCATAATAACCTTAACATAAAAAAATAAGTTTTATTTAAATAATCTTATTTATATATGTAATAATTATTTTATTTTATACATTAAATATACTCTAAATTAAAAATAATCATCATGTATTTATGATGCCAACCACTTTCTTGAAGATATGTATAAATTTTTTCACCATATCCACTGATATATAATTACATATAAATTTTTTTTAAAATTATTTTACATTTAAAAAATAATTATTATTATTGAACCATGATCATTGATCAAGGGTTTGAAAAAAATATCTAATAAATGCATGTAATAGATTATTATATACTCTTAATTATTTATTTTAACAAAATATAATAAAAAACGAGTTTGTAGAATTTTATGTCAATGTAATGAAGTATCATAAATAGAAATATAGTCATTATAAATGATGTGTTATAAATGTTAATTTTTATGGTTTGTTGGTCTCATCATTAATTTCCAGATATATACTTTATATTGATAACCTTGTTTTGATTTATATGGTTTAATTACAACTATGTTAACATTAAATATCCAGATTACAGTTAATTCTTGTTAAATAATGTTTATTAAATTATTTTACATTTCAGGGGCTCTGATTCAAAATATACCAAATCCAAATGGATTTATTTTAAAATATCACTTTACAATAGAAATTTTTGTGTTTGATTTCCATTAGGGTTATCATATTGTCATACTCTAATAAACCACATATTTTTCTTCTTATATAGTTATTTCTTGTGTTATTAATCATTATATCCATTTTCCCTCTCATTGTCCCTCTAATCTATAGAAATAATATTTATAAGAAACTAATTTCTTATGTCCCCATTTTTGTTTGGAATCATAATCTTCCATATCTATTTTTTTAATTTTGTTCTAAAAATTATATTTTATTAAATTTAATGATATAAAAATACAAATTTTATAAACTATTTTTCTAAATTGAATTGTTCAAAATAAATATTTTTATATTTTTACAGAAAATTTTTATTTTAATTATTTAAAATCTTTTAAAAAGAATATATTTTTAGTCATTTTTTTCAATAATCTATTATCATTTCATAATTACAATTAATTATTAATTATCATTATTTTCATGTATTGATGTATTTACAAAATATTATACCACCAATGTATTCTGTGAGTTTATCAACTTTACATTTAATTAATAAAATAATTTATTAAAAAATGAAAATGGATATATTTTTTATGCAAATTTTTCGATATACGTCTCATTTTCTTAAATAAGGGTAGTCGCATTTCTGAATTCCATTATTGGAAAATATATTATAGGAAATAATTTAAATTTTTTGTTGATGTCTATGATATTTTTATTTGAAGTGAATTATAATTTAATTTTTAAAACAATGTTATAAAACATCATGGAAAATTGTTTTATCATTTCGCCATCAATTTTCTAGTATATTTATAATTGAATTCCCTCTTATATAGGAATGTACATGAACATAATCAAAATGGTCATTACATATATGTTGATTTATTATTTTTTATCCATCCACTATGTTATTTTTTACCTTAGTTGATACTATATGAAATATTACATAAATCATTTTCTTTCTAATGGGTTTTCATATATGTTATCATCCTTATGTGTTTCATTTGACCCACTAGTGATATTTTCTAAAGATTCCATACAAATTTTTTATATCAATGTATTATGATGATATTTTATAATATTTTTAGTAAACTGATTACTTTAAATCGGGTTAATTATTCTTTGATGGAATGATAACCATTTTTATGTTCTTATGGAACATATATATATATATATATTGAATTAAATATGTGATATGTGTACCAAGAATAATAATTTCAATTAAGGGATTGATTAAGTATTTTTATCACATGATATAATATGTTGGGGAATCCATAGTGAACCCAATCCACTATGGGAAACATTCCACAACAATTTAAAATAGATATTGAAGTCAACCCAATCCTTTATGAGAGTTTCTCTACTATGTCTAAATGAAGATGGATTTGATCCTTGGAACATGAATGCATTTTCATTACTAATGTTTATTCCATAATTTTAAGCCATAATATTATTATGATGATATGATATCATGGATCATGATTTATTATTGATGATTTTACACTAGTATTACTGTATAAAATATTAATAAACATCATTAGTATATAAATCCAGATTTTTGATATATCCATTTTTAGGTATATTTCCTGATGTTATAAAATTTTTTGCACACCCTTGATGTCATATTATTATCACTATGGATATTAAATTGATCAATAACATATTTACCATTAATGAGTGTTTGATCCCACACTTCACATTTTTCATTTTCCTATGGTATTGATGAAAATTATTAAATATTATTTTATTATAAGGCCAGTATGTGGGGATATTTTTTTCTTCAATTTTTATTAATTAATAACTAAATCTATTATAGTTCATAAAATATATATTATGTGAGAAATATAATGTTTTTTTATATAGTTTTCATTAAAAAATTTTAAAAATGGTAAACCTAATGGTGTTAGGTATTCATGAGACATATTATTTATTAATTATACTATTGTTATGGATGGTTATGTTTGGGTAAATTAGATGATACCTAGAATAATATGTAGAGGTAGTGTATTTATCACTACATCCATGTGTATATGTCTATGGTATCTCATCTATCATCCATGATCTTCTCTGGAGTAAATTATTAATAAATCATTTATATTTAGAAGGATGTGATCCCCTTCATTTTGATTCACATGTAAATCATTTGTATCTCTTACATGATTTTATCCTTTTTAATAACAATCCTTCATAAGGTTAAGTATCTCTTTAATATATATATTCTTAAAAATTATATGACATTACAGGATGTTAATAGATTTAGTAGACATAGTCCCTGATTACCTCTAACCATGATAATTCTTTCATGTCTAGTTCATTCTATGTGAATATATACTTTTGGAAACTATAATTTATATATATGTAACACTTTTACATATATAAAATATGAAACCAAATAAAAAATAGGATGATTACTTTTCTATCTCCAGAATAAGTGTTCGTTTGTCATACACATCGATAATCAATCTTTGAGAGAAATATGTTGTCATATTTACATTTTTCAGAAGAAAAATACCAAGATCATTCTTTTGAGAATCAAAATATATCATGTACCATTTTTAATGTGAGGATAGTTTTATTATAGGTTATGTGATAGGAAAACATCCTATAACTTCCCCATGTCATTTTTTGTTATATACATTTCTTATTATTCTTTGTCTTTCCCTCCATGGATTTTATTTGTTTTCACATCTTGTTATTATTGGGTATGGATATAAATAAGAGTTGTATGTGTGTTATTGATTATTGTTTGATATATTTTGTTGATCCAATGTGATTGGTATTTTTTGGACATGATCTTGAATTCGGGAGAACTATATGTATTCCACCAGCACACTTGTGAGGTCCACTAACCAACTATTGGAAATATGGTAAAAGAGATGTAGTTCCAAAATAACATTGGCCCACAGGTAGGACGACATGTTTCTTCTGCATATCTTCAGAAGCCACTAAACCTTTATTGTTGAGACATCTAGTCTAGAAAAGAGAGTCATTATTTTCTATTTATTCCATTAAAAACATCTATCTAAATATATAAATCATAACCATTAACCATAATCCATCCTTATCCAAAAAATATAGGGGGGGTTATTTTCTTTAAAAACATAATTTTTTGGTACACCAACGAACAAATAAAATCCATACAAATATATTTGGTTTTTATCCCCATTTTAATAATTAATTTACTTTTTATTCAAATTAATATTATTTATCTATATGGATTTAATTCATTAATTACGAAAATTATTGTGATTGGTCTGATAATATATTTATTTATTGATTGAAAATCTAAATATTTGGGTTAGTATTGGGTCATCAATCTACGTGGTGTGTAGAAATGGAGGTTTGGTAGTATGATACAGTTTTTGTTTTTTTTCATTCAATATTTTTTAAAAAAATAGGCTTTGTATATATTATTATAGGATCTATCCTCTCCTTCTATGGCCATTGTCTCATAATGTATTATTGCATAAAATGTAAATTATTAATTTCATTTGACTAAATATTGGTGGTTTCAGGAATCATTTATTTTCAATGAAATGTTTTTTGGTTTCTTTTTAAAATTTATTTGTAATGTTAGTTAAAGGAATGAAAATGGATTCAAATACATTTGGTTTTTAAAAAAACTATTTTGTAAATCAAATCTCCCAATGATGATTTTGATAGTAATTTTTTCAAAAAAATTATATGAATGATTTCAAACATGAAATTACATTTAATGATATTTTAGTGGTAATAACAAACATGATAGACAATGAGGCATGTATCCAACATCAAATATGAATTATTTCCTTGTAGACTTATTCATCATGGTTAATGCGTGCAAAATGTAACATAATTTATATAAAAGAGATTCTATAGGGAGTGATGTGTTTAACCATAGAACAATTCATGTAGGGTAGTATGCATACCTTGTCACATGGTAATTGTTAGATTGAAACTAGGATCCTAATTGAATTATAATGGATTTTACTTATCAGGGGTTCTGTATTGGTTATATTGAAATAGTGTATTGGCCTACACAATAAAATTCATTAGATTCATATTTAATAGAATTAGCTACTAAAGTTAGGGAGGGGTATTTTATCCATTTTTCTAGTTAAATTGTAAAAAATCCTTTTATTTTTATTATCAAATAATACTTTCTTTATTTTATAAAGTCATCTTATAAAAAATTAGATCTCATCATGGTGAGCCTTATGTATCTATGTGTTCTTGTGAATTATTTCTTCAATATTTTGAAATGTTTTTATCCAAAAATTCCTTTTTTAGGCCTCAATATAATTCATGTTTGTTTATTATATTATAAAAATTACTTTAAATTTATATTTTATGTTCATGTGCCCCTTTTTCTGTTGACATGTATTACTGTCCCCCTATTATACTTTTATTGACTCCATGATATGGTTACATCAATAAACCATGGAGGGAAAACCACTAGATTATTATAACATAATTAATGTAGAAGTATGTAAGGTCTGATATATCGAATAATTCATACTACTATCCCATGTTATATTTATTGGGGTAGAAACATGAATGTGAGAGGATAAGATTGAATCCTAATATTTTCATAACCAAAAAAACCCCATCGTTTTGTTGTAAGGATGATACTAATGAGGTTGATGATTGGTAGGAAAAGATCAAGAGTCTCATTGAAATCATAATGACTTGTGTCTCATTTAATGTTATCTGTGATATATTCGCATTGGTATGTATAACTAAAAGGTGATAGGGATTGGTTGTCCATGCTAATAATAATTAATACTTGAGAGAAATTAATACATGTCTATTTTCTGTGGTCATTTCCTACAGATAAATATAACTATGCTGAAATTCTTGAAGAGAGTCAATATATCATGAAGGAATTAGTAGGTGATAGAGTATGCTAATTTCTTCATTGAGGTTATTATGAATTATTCTGAGATTTTTTCTTATTAAAATATGAAGTCTCAATAGATTTATATGGGTCATAGTTAAAATATCTTGTCTCAATACCTCATTTTAAATCATACCATATATACTAAATTATTGGATCGATCCTTGATAGAAAATCAAGATATATATAGTAATATGGGGTTGAACATAGCTTCTCGTTCATTAGTTGGTAGATTAAGGTTTACATTTATGGGTAAACAAATGTAAAATAAGACTCATGGTTGAAATAGTGGTTGTGTTTCACAAAAGTCTCATCACAAGACATAATTATTGGAAGTATCGTGACATGTTACTATTGTGTCCATGAATTACACAATAAATTCTTTTCGACTATAACTCCAAACATTTTCATCTTTTGTGGGAATGAGTGTAACATATAGATGTTTTGATAAAATTTAACTTATTTTCACTCTATAAAAAATATGTTGGAACATTTAGGATATACAATTCAACCATATAATTCCCAAACTATAAGTTTCTAGCCCCAAGATTATGAAATTAACAAATTACATGTAGCATCAGTGTTTCTGGAAGAGGTTGATATGTATCCTAAGACTGCGATAAATACCATTTCTTTTTCTTCTCTAATAATGAAACATTTATTTGATACAAGGAATACATAATACTTTTTAAAAAATCTAATTTATGTTCATATAAAAAATATATTTAAACTCATTCAATTAATTATAGAGTTGGAATGAATCTTGTACTGTAGAGGGATGATGATTTTAATTGTCTATCTTTCTCTTGATTTTTCTAATATATAGATATGGTTATGAATTTCATAGTTACCGAAATAGAAATATTTAACTGATTCACATTATAGATAGGTTGATGTGTCATATTAATTTGAATGATGGTTTCTATTAGAAAGTTTATTATACCACATCAAATGTGTTCTCCTATGTTTTCATTGAAGAATAGCATCCTATTTTTTTGGGCTGGGGTTTTCTCTTATAGAGAATATATGTAATTTCTTTAATATTTTTTTATGATAAAACTGGTATGTATATTATTTATCATTTCCCCAATAGAGAATTATTTTTTTTGATGTGTTTTTGAATGACTTATTTGGCTTTTCACCAATGATATAGTTAGAGCACTCAATTCAAATAGTTCTCACAACTCAACTGATAACGATGTCCTCAAATCATATGGATCTTGCAATATTAAAGGTGCTAAAATATAATATTTTTTATTTTAGGGAATAATCGATTTATATTCCAATTTATTCAATGTTAGTAACCCTTTTATATTCACAAAAAAATGAGGAATAAACACTTATTGTAAGCATCAATTGTTTGTGGCTCAATTCGTTTATGGTCAATAAAAATATCCAATTCCATGCATTGATGATTTGATTGAATAGTGGAATTGGGTTAAGACATAATATAAAACTCATCATTAGTATGTTTATCTATATTTTAGAATCATGATAGATTAGATTTCAATGAAAAAATTCATGAGAAGTCATTACCCTTTCAAGTATATTTTGTGGTTGTTCTGTTTAACTAAGAGTCAAAAGGTTTTTATGAAACTATTTAAATGAATCATAAATGAGTTTATGGAATATTTTTTTCCATAATTTATTGGATGAAATCATTGTGTACTCTAATAAATTAGATCATTGAATGTTTAACTTGAGTTAGGTTTTTTGAATTTGGATGAACAGTCATATTTATGCTCAATTATCAAAGTTACAATTCCAAAGTTGAGATGTTATGTAATTGGGATACCTTTATTTTACAACATTGTATTTATAATTATCCAAATAATTTGGTAGATATAATTTCAAGTTATGAACCATAAAATATATTCATTTTACATAGAATCATATATCATGCATGATATTATCAGTGATTGAAATATGATTTCCCAATGTTTTTTTCACCTTTGGGTACTTACACCTAGAAGAGGGTTATATTCAGGTGGGATTCAAACTGTATAGAAATATTTGATGATGTAATTCATATTTTTACCCCAATACATATTATGACACTAAAAGAGTATTTTCAGTGATATTGGGTTATTTATAATGCATCAACTACATGATTCATCTATAGACTAATATAGTGGGATAACATTTTAGACCATGTAACATAATATATGTGACTTAATTTGAGGAATAATCCCTTATATTATTTATCAAATGATGTGGTTGTTTATACCCCCCAAATTTCACATCACTTTGTTTTCAATGTGATTTTTACGGTATACTCTTACCATAAGAGAATGGAGTTTATATTATATTAAAAATATTTTAACCATTAACTGACTCATTTGGTTGGATAAATTCAATAATTCAATAGTACCAATAACTACACCTAGAACTAATGATTTTTTTTTATAATTTTAGATTAATGATAACATAATATGTTTCGGATGAATCAAAGTTGGATCTAAACATGATGAGACTATTTTATAAAATTCACATGTATAGTATGGAATACAATTCTAATAATGATTTATAATGTATTCATATTAAATAATACCTCCATGAAATGATACATCAAATGAATTTTAATCACGATCATATCCATATTATTAGGGATGTTTTATATGGAAAGGAGTTCATCGGTGAGTTGTCTCTTTCTTCAAGGTATATTCATTATATTAGGATGTAGTATACTATATGTTCATTCAAAATAATGTCTTTTCTTGGATATTTGAGGTATAATTTATGGGTATTCTGACATGGAAACAAAATTATGGTATATGACATGGAGCATTATTTGAGTGGAATGTTTCAAAACATGCTATAAATGATTTTTTATCTCATTATTATACTTGTAAAAAAATTATTTTTTTTCAACCAAATAATTCTTGTTTTCTTCATCTTATAACTATTATAACATTTAAGTTGAATGAAATTTTGATAGACATCAATGTTTTTTTACCTTGAAGTCCATGAGTTATGAATTCCATTTTTATGGTGATTGGTCGGTTTCCTAATTCATCTCATTTCATATTGATCCCAAAAATCACTAATGTGGAGGTGTTTGAATGATATATATAGAATATATTTTAATGTTTAATGGGATTCTTATGGATATTGTTCAGTCTCATTAACACTTCCCATATCCAGGATAAGTGTGTGGACATATGGTTAAATGGAAACCTCATAGTAGTATCCTTAAAATTAATGTTGGTGGGTCATGCATGTAGGTAACCATGAGAGGTGTAGGGGTTCTGTGGGACACATTGGGTTTAGTTCACCTTCTGTTAAGTGGATTATATGATCCTGGAAACTCACTAGGTGAAGAAGTATGAGCAATCATATCAAGTCCCAGGGTTTATAGAAGGATGTGATTTCAGGTAACAGATATCGAATCTGAAAGTAATGTTCTTCTGATAGCTATCCAAGGATGTCATGTGATGCCTTGGGTGTTGACCTAAATTATTTGTAGATTCATTATAGAAACCAGTCAATGGTATATTATACACCATAGATGGAGTGAGGCTAACTACACAGCAGATGCACTGGCTTTCATGGGTAGACATGAAGAAGACATTTTGATCTACAATAGTTTGGACTCGCTCCATATTGAGTGAAAGATTATTGTCCAACAGGATTCTCTTTGTCTTCATCATTTTATCCCTCCTTCAGGGGGTTGGGCCCTTCTTTTGTTTTTTCCTCTTTCAAAATCAATATCACACACCTTTTAGTCAGTTATGCACATTTTCAAATATAGGGACTTTAATTTTCCCTCACAGGTTTGAAGATACTTCCAAAAATAAATTTCCACCATGTTAATTTAGAGAACATTATAATATCCTTATATGGATGGGAGTATTGAAAGAACTACTTAGATTATAGAAGATAAACTTCCTTCCATTCTCAACTATATCAATAGTTCTTATGATATGAATTTTGGGATGGATGATCATTATTATAAGTTGTTTTAGTTGTATTTCATTAAAATTGATCCTCTTTAAACATTCAATGTTCATCCATATATCTCCTCTATTTACTGGTATGATATAAGAGTTGTTTTATTCATTTGACCATGTTTTTTCCATGAGACAATGGTGAATCTCCAAATAGTTCATCATTTTTTTATTACATATATAAACTATATGTCCAATGTGAGTGAATATTTTTATTATATGCATTTAGTTTTTTGATGTAATTTTTTTAAACTATCTCCTCAGATCTGTACCTAAAATATTGTAATAAAATAAAAAAAATCATGGGTATTGGGACCATTTGAGATCATGGAATGAATTCAAAATATTTCCTTTCATATTTATTTACCACTATAGATTCCTTAGATACATAACATTTTCAAGGTGTATCTATATTAAATGTATGAAATATACCCATATAATGTTTTTAAATATGAATAAGTTGGAATAGAATCTAATATGTTTGTGACTTACCATGTTCTTGGGGTTGTTGATTCTAATGTTAATGTTCTACATGGAAATTATTATACATTTTTTTGACTAACTGGTAGCATGGTTCTCACTCTCATGTTTTATGAGAGAGAAAGTTTTTGGGGAAGAAACAATGGCCTCTAATCTTTAAAGTAAAACTACCATTGACATATTGTTCTTTGGGGAGATATAATATGGTGAGGAGAATTTAAAATCTTGTTATTGTTTCTTAGTAATAAACCATTGATGTTCATCTTATTATTCCCATAAATATATTTTTGCAATTTTCTCACACATGTTATAGTTGTTTTTAAATTGAAAAAATGTGTGTTTATGTTTTATTGATTTTTATTTGTGATGTTTTGAGGTTCACATAAAGTTGGTATGCTTGTAGACACGAATTTAAATATAGAAGAGCTATAGGTAGTCAGTAAGAACTTTATTAGGGTTAGTCATAAAATTAGTCGAATACTGGTTGTAGGGATTCACCAATTTTGTCCCAATATAATTTGAAAGGAACCCCACTGGCTGAGTAGTTCTCAATCACATATATTTTTCATTTTAGTAGACAAAACTGACATCACTTGTGATGGTGTTCTAGTCCAATAATGTGTGGGTATTTTTCTATTTATTACACCTTAATTTTTTATTTTACTAACTTAATATCCTTCTTTTTTCAAAATCTCACCATTTCATACTGGATACTCTCATAGGTTTCATCTTAGAAATCTGAACTCAATACTGTGGCTCATCAATGTGTAGATCAATGTAATAGTCCTCTCTAGATATGTTGATCTGAATTTTAATAATGTATCTTATTATTTTACAAATTCTACATATTACGTTCTCCAGATCAGCATCATTAATGATGGATATCTTAGGGGCTGGTATTATAATTTTATTCATTATAGATTTATTTTATTATTTATCGGATTAAATTCCATATTCAACCCTTATGGTGTGTTTATTTGTAATTTTCTTATTTATGGTACAATTGGTTTTTCTATATTCTAAAATATTAAAATTTGGTGATTTATGTTTGTTTGTTCCTCTTCTAGGATCAGGCATAATTTTCTATAACCATTAACCAATCTTATATTATTACATTTCATAATCATAATTAATTATAATAGATTCAAGGTATGTGGTATAATGATTCTAAATTTTAATATGAATATTACTCATATGATTATCAAAATTTAGTTTTAATATTGGTTGAATGAAATTTTTTTTTTATGAAATATGGTGGATTGGAATATTGTTTTGTAAATAAAATATCCCATTGGTGTTTTCGATAGAAATTATTTAAAACTGTGATATGAACTGTTTTAGAAATGAAAATATCATGCATACAATTGTTGGGGTAATCCAAAATTTGATCGACGATGGGGTTTGGATACATTCGGAGGGAAGAAAATGCTCCCCTGACACCTGTTCTATTGGGGTAATTTTTACACCATTATGCATAAATTGTGGTAAAGAGCTACTATCGATTTTTAGTAATATTTATATTTTTATTTAGCATATAATATGTATTCCTTTATTTTTATACTTATTTGTTGTTTATTTTTTGGGGTACCAACATATACTATTTATTTATTTTCAATTTTAAGAATCATTGTGGAAAAATAATTCCCTAATTTGGTTCTTGATTCCTAGAAACATGTTTATGTTCAATGGATATCATGTAGCACCCCTAGATTTTATAATATATTTCTATTTATAAAAATTATATTTCTTTTTTACCATCGGATACATGAAACTCCAAGTCCACATGAACCGTAATATAGTATAAAACTATTCCCTCATTTTGATATTGGCAATGAAAATAAGAAAATACAAAATTTAAAAATATTTACAATGATTTAGATAAATATTTCCTATTTAAAAATAGGTACACGATTCTGAATTATATGAAAAAACATTTTAAAGATACATTTTCCCTAAAAATTTTATTAATTATTTTTTAATAGAAAATAAAATTTTGAATTTTTATAATTTGTAGAAAATTTATTTGAAATAAATAACATTATTTTAGAAATCAGTGTGTACAAATTATTTTATAGCGAGCTACTAATTTTTTTGTAAAATAATAATTTTAAGATGAATAATGATAACAGCGCATTTTTATTGAGTACTCTATTTTCATTTAAATATTTTAGAAATTTAAATTTTTTAAAAAACCTTTCTATTGAAAAATTAATCAATTTATATTATTAATAAACCTATTATAGTAATTTTTATTAAATAAATTTTAAATTTTCTATAAAATATATTTATACTTATGAAAATTATATTCACGAAACCCGTTATTTGTAGTGACTTGCAAGTTTTTTTTAAAATTAGTTATATCCACTTATATGTATTGGATTTGATAAATTTGATTAAATTTTTGGAATATTTATTAATAAATTTATTAATAATTCCACAATATTTTTTTTATAATGAATAATAAAAATAGTAAAAAAAACTCATCATCTTGTTTAAGGAAAATATGGGTTTATTAGAGGTTAAATAACATGGTACGGGTAAATTATGAAATTAAATATTACTAAATACAATTTAATGGAAAAATTTTATCCTCAAATTTTTCCTAAATAGATTATCTATCCATTTAGAATAATTTTTCATGATATTTATATTTATATTTTAATTTTTTAATAAATTTAATATGTGTACTCTCCCAAACATATAAAATGTAACCCATATATTATAATTATAACAACGCATTGAGCCTTCTAGTTATAGAAATACCATACCAAAATACTCGTAAACATACTTATCCAAAAATCATATGTTACAGTCTTCATAAAATAGTATTCATTATTGTTCTTAATAAAGGATCTAAAGGAGGTCTATGGAATGAGAGGTAATCATCTTAAAGCACTACATTAGATTTATTATACATTAAACCACCACTTAATACATTGTACTCATAATAAAATAATAAATCTTATACCATAAATATAAATAATTGATACTTTGTTTATGGGACCACCAATATCCACTCTATATCCCATAAAATGGGAAGTGAAAGTGTCACTCATCTGCATATATGGACAACTACCTCCACAAATAGATACAATTCCTCTATGATAAATATCATTTATGGATGGTTAATTTGATTGGTTTAAAATTTACATGTGTGGATAATGATATTATTTCAGTTTTGGAATTATAATATCATGTCTACCTTTACACCTCCCAATCTATTATAAAATGATAATGTTGGACATACCAAGATGTATACTACACCTTCCTTGAAGCGATCTTATTTGATTTTAGTTAAAACTTTACAAAATTACTTATAAGGATATATCAAATTAATATAAATAATATATAATATATAATTATGAATATGTTAATTTGAGTAATTACTTACCGTTCTGTCATATTATTTATCGAAAAGTAAAAACTGTATTCCAGTAAATGTATTTCCTACAATGGGAATAAGTTGTGGATTTTATTTTTTAATCTATCATTAATGGATGATTAGAAAAATAAATATAATAAAAATATATGATATTTTTATCATGTTTAATGTTATAGATATTATTTAACCCTGATCAAAGTAATATAACCCATTATAATGAAAAAAAATCCTCACAAAATATAAAATAGTTAACAGTTTAAAATGAGGAATCATATAATGAATTTTAATAAAATAAGTAATAAAAAATTATAAGAATAAATTATATGAAAATATAAGTATGTAAATGGGTATAGAATATAATAATAAATATTTTAATTTTTTATACAAGAGGTTGAAGATCTTTTGATGTAATGGAAACATCATGTATGTGTTTTATGTTACATCCTTCTGTTTATTAGAATATATAAGATTAATTTTTGGGTGATGAATATTCATGATCTACCACTCAATTAAATAATTAATTTTCCTATATAAGGGATATTTATAGGTATTTCGTGTTTTAATTCCTTTTTACCATAATTTGGAACAAATGACATAAATATAATATTTTTTAGGGAAATCAAATTTATTTTTCTCTTGGGCCAAAAATAATTTTATCGATGCCTATGTTTTCCAAAAATGTTCTCAATAATATTTTTATTAGTAACTATTTATTTTTAATGATATTTCATCCCATATTTGAATTTATAGAAAATTTTGAAGGGGAATATTCGAGTAATTTTTTGAAAAAACTTACTTTTGGTAATTTACCAAAAATGTGAATTGAATATTTATATTAACATACGTGACCTGGATAACAAATGCCTCTCGAAAGCTGATAAATACAATCAATAATACTTACATGTTTCCAAGGTTACTTTCAAATAAACATTTTCCCTTAAATTTTATGAAATTTATTAAATTGGAAATAATTGACTTCAAATTAAAAAGGGTATTTTCCTCATGAAATTTTCATATGATCATTTAAATGAAATTTTAATCTATAACATCATACTTTGATGTAACATAGGATTTACGGACTATACGATCCAATGATACTAACCACATTTAAGATTATGATTTATGTCTATGAAACTAATTTCTATTCCATGGGTTATGTGATGATAAAATATTTATTATCTTGTGGAGCATATATTTATGATTATCCTTATATGAGAGGTTATCCCAGAATTATATAACCCTGTAATGAAATTGGTAATATGGATATCAAATTAGATAATTAGAATTTTAAATCAGTGTGAAATAAATTAGATTAAGGAATCTTACAAATATGATAGTGTTGTAAGTGACACATTACTAAGGATATGATGGAATTGGGAGTGAACCCAATGCAATATGAGAGAATTAGAAGTGGGCCTTGGTTAAAGAAATGATTTTTCTATCTTATGTGTATAAAAAACCCATATGTATTACAAAGTTGATTTCCTTTCATGGACCATATTCATTCATTCCATTATGATATATATCTTATGGACTATAAATCATAATGTTATTAGAATAGAATATGATATGTGATATGCAGGTTTTGGTTTTGATGTTTAAATCTATTATTCGACGACCCCCATGATCATGTTTTGTTTATGTTATCAACAATATATACCTTTTAATACTTATTGAGCATTATATCTCACTATTTCTTATGATTACTTTCATCCAGCAATAAAAAATGGTTTTAGGAATGAAAATTTTTAGAATGGTTCTACTTATGAAGAAATTAGTTGGTGAGGATATAGATCTCCTATAAAGAATTTTTTTATGAACCCTTGTTTCTAAGTAAACTATACAAATAAAGATATTATATATAAATAAGTGTTGTGTATGACCTTTTATTAAAATAACATGGGATGTTTTTAAGAAATTTATGTGTCTATATAGTTGTTATTTATGAAAATTTATGTTACATTTGAAAAATAATTTGAAAAAATAATAATAATAACATTTTGGACAATACTATTTATAGTAGAATATTCAAGGATATCGTAAAAAATGTATCATGGTGTTCCTAGAAAAACAACTGTGGCATGAGACTACAAATGGAATTAGTTTTATCACACATTCATATTGTGTTAAATAATATAGAAATGGCTTTTGAGTTTACATTGAATATAATAATAGTTTATGGTGATTTTACCATTTCTCTAGATCTATTTGGACACTATATATGGATATTCATAGTTTATTTAAAAATTCATAATTGAATCCTCATGATGGATTTTATGATATGATGATCATGGATGAACTATGTTAAACCAAATGTGTTATACATTGAATATAATGTTTAACGATCCTATGAATTATTTATCATGATTAGTCCTTCATAATGTTTAAGATTGATGATCATAAAAACCAATTTACTTTTAGTCAGGTTTAGAATATAGAAATTTAAAGTTGATCTAGTAGTGGGTTTGGTAAAATATTGAAGTATCCTATTAGATATAATTTAAATGAATTCTAGTATATCATTAAAATTTTCAGGGAATGAAAATTCAACTCCTCAATGGTTATATGATGAGAATGTGGCGAGAACACATAAATGTATGAGGATCACATCTCAGGTCTATAATTTGTCTCTAATGTATGTTTTTGGTAATTTGATTTCTAAAAAACATGTTATTATTCATATAGTAAAATTTTAGGTATTCATATGAATTTATTTTTTTTTGTAAATCCAAGATAAAATATCAATTAAGGGACTCCATATTTCATGAAAAAAACATGACTATGATATTCTATCATTTTAAGGATATATATGAACGTCTAATGGAAATAAAATTCCCTATAAGGGATTTTTGTCTAATTAATATGTTTTTTATCTAAAATAGTAGGAAAACATTCACCATCAAAGATATTTATTTTTCATGCGAGATTGTCGATGTCTTTTCAGAAGATTTTAATATCCATCTGTTGAATAGTGGAGTATATTTTCAATAGAACACATTCATAGAAAAAAAAAATTCAAATATTCCATATTGAATTGGTTAGATTTCATTTCAGGTATTATAGAAGAAACTATAGGATAATTTTGAAAAGGTATTCCTATATCCCTATACATCTCTTTATGGTAAAACTTTTCATTTTATTAATAAGAATGATTGATCAATGTGAATCATTTTTTATTATCTTGAACATAATAAGACCACTATAAAAAACAAGTTTTCAATACATCGTATTGATATCTTGTTCTATCAACTATGTTGATCTCAATACATTTCCATGATAGAGCTACATCCTATATGTCATCATCAAAGGGCCTGGAAGGGTGATATACTTGAAGAATAATTCTATACAAGGTGTGGAAATTGTGAATTTATAATGATGGATTTTTTTGTTTAAAATTATCATTCTATTTTATTAGATTTAATGAATATATTATTTTTTGATTACCTGGATGTCTTTCAGGAAATCATTATTGATAACATTATTAAATATGTTAAGATTAAGAATAAAAATTACAATCAGTTTAGGATAGTGCAGATGACCATGTGAAACGGTTGATTTCATGAAATAATTACAATTTATTAAATTTCATGTAAAAAATGACTTTTGGATAATAATTATAATGTGATGGTATATCGTCATATCAATCAATGATTGATGTTCTTGAATGTTGATCCAGAACAATGATGGGGGCTGAGACCCATGGTATTCTAGGGTTTTTGACATATTATCAATACATTATTTTAAATTTTCTATTTCTATCTTATTAATTATCCATTTTATCAAAGAAGGGGGATTCTATTTGACTTTTAAATTTTTAGACAATTTCTAGGAATTGAATGGAATGTTATTCAACCCATATAAAAATACATAATTCAATAATGGGGAAGAATTTTTGATATATATTTATTATTCAATGAAGAAACTTGGACATTTCATCATGTATAATGATATGGTTATAACTGTTACCTTGTGAAAATTCAGGTTTCAGGAAAATTGTTACCCAAATTCTGATTTAGAATTTTTGTGGTAATTTGTACATTAATAATATGTATTCATTATGATTATAGAGAAAGGATAGATATATATATGAGTTAACAAGCGGTGTTTGGCTTGCTCGATAGCAAACAAATCATGATTCGGTTTGAGACGGAGGAAGATCTCATTCAAGCGTGGTCAAGGGCTCAGTACATCTTTAATTGATCTTTATTTCTACTTATTTGGTGGTCCTTTGACCTTTATATGAATCATGTCTCTCCTTCAATGGTGGTTAGGGTATGTTTTCCTAAGCTTCCATTGTCGTTTCAAAATCATTCAACTATCCACATATAGGGGAATCTAGTGGGTCGATTTCATTGTTCTGATAGCCACACAGAGGAAGTTTTCTATCCAGTGAATCCTTGGGTATGTGTTAAAGTTAATGCGTCTCGAATACCATTTGATTTTGTTTGGATCATGATTGGAGAAGAACACCATTGTAAGCAGAGGGTTATCTATGATAATTGGACCAAGTTCTGTGGTTATTTCAAGAGACTGGGCCACTCGATTGAGGTATGCCGAAGTGGACATCCATCACGGTTGAGGGAGGATTGTAGTAAGGGCAAGGTGTTCCTATGATCACTAGTGATGATGATAGAAGAAAATATTTGGGGGCTGTTGTGGAGATGGGAAGGGACTCAAATTTGGTATGACATGTTGATAGAGGGAGGGTCTTCTGTGTGTCTAGTTTGGTTTTGAAGAGTAAAACAAAAGGGTCTGGTATGACTTTCCTACAGGAAGTTGGAAAATCTTCAAGTTTAATGGTTAGCATGAGTTCAGAACAGGTTGGGATCGAAATGGTTTCGAACAAAGAAGAGGTGGTTGTCAATACTGGTGATTGGAATTCTATTGGTCTGGATCCATTGGTTGTACCTTTTATTTCATTGAGTAACAGGTTTAACGGAATGTCTGGGGATATCTTGGATGAATAAATGGAGGTGGAGGATATTGCAGGGAGGGGGGTGAGGTGGTGGTCTTGGAAAATTAGTAGGCTAAAGGCATGGGGATTGAAAAGAATGGGAACGGAAGGGAGATTGTGGAGGTTAAACCTATTGAAGGAATGGGGAAGGATCCAGTTGTCCTGAATATGGAAGGCAACCCCAATATGGCCAGGATCTACAATTTGGTTGAAGGTACAGATAAAAGACAAGGAGATTTCCAGGCTAGATTTTTAGGGATGGAGGCACATAACACGGTTGTGGAGAATATTTTTATGGAGGATGAGCGTCTTCCTTTAAGGGAGAAAAACATGCCAGTTCCAAGGGGGGGATGCAATGTTGAACAGCCCGAGGAGAGAAAGGAGAACTCTAGGGGGGGAGAAGATATTGAGTACCCTGGTTGGACATTCATTTAGTGATATTGGTTAAAATGGGAATCAGAATGAGGCTCAAGGTGTAGTATATTTGGTTGAAACATCAACAAGGAGACCATGGAAGGACTATTCATATCTCCCATGACCAATGCGGACCAGGTCCACTTCAAAAATGAATAACCAGATGGTTCATGCAGTCATGAAGGGTAGCGGGATCAAGAAGACATCACAAGATATGGCTTCTCTAGACCAGATTAGGAATCTCATTCAAAGTGTGGGTTTTTGGAGAAACCTGGAGTAGGAATTGGCTACTGGAGAAGACGAGTCCAGTTTGGGGTGTGGTGATGACTACAGTTATTATGATGTATAACTATGTGTTGATCAGAATTAATTCTTGTTATTTTTATTTGGCATTGTATTTTGGGCACCGGAAACTCGTATGTAAGCTTTATAAAATGGGAAAAAATGATTTGCAGTAGCCTATACTAAATCATAAATATTTCAAACTGTGCTAAAAAATATGGTTGGGATTTATTAAATATTATGACTATCTAATGTATTACCACTAAAGGAGAGTGAACATGGCTTACCATTAATTCAGTCAAAATTATAATTATATAATATAAATGATTTAGATAAAATAATATTAAATTTTATTTTAAATTTTAAACCGTTTAATGGGTAAATATTAATAAAAGGGTCAAAACCGTCTATTGCTCAAAATAATTTTTAACGATCTATTTAGGTGTAGGATAAATTTTAAAATGAAGATGTTAAACTACCAAAGTAGGTAATTAATGTTCTCGAGATAAAACCTGATTTTGATGGAATGATAATCTTAGTGAAAGGTGTATCTGTATCATTAATACTAGAATTAAATAAGGATATATTAGATGATGCTCATATTACACAGATCTCTATTCATCCTCGAAGTATAATGATGTATAGAGCTCTGACAGTGAATATATGTTGGTGATATATATAAAGAGATATATTTTAGAAACTATATCTTAGTTCATTGTATCTATAAATTTTAACGAACAGAGACATAAGTCTACGGTTATGATAATGATGTTTGTCGTACCAGAATACAAATAGAAAAACATTAGAATGGATATTTCTATCATCCACCCCAAAATTTATAAAGAACCTTATGTAATTTCGGATGTAGTTGATCAATGTCTGAAACATTTCTATCACAGTCATTTTGATACGATTACAATAATATTTTCATAATGTTTTAAGGAGTACCACGTTCTATTTTTTTGGTTTGGATCTATGGTTTACCTTTATGTTTAGGTGAACTCTTCAACAAGATCCTAATTCATGGTTGTATTTTAATATTAATTATTATCATTAGATTGAAGTTCAGTATGATGGAACAATTTAAACACTATATGTTATGATGAGTTCATAATCTATGAATGTCAATGGGGGCCAGGATCAATACCTTCCTGTAGAGACCCAATGCTTGACGTACATGTACATGACATTACTTTAGCGGAATACTTAATACATAACCAAAACAGACACACAAGGACCGTAATAGTTTAGTGTCTTTGAAAACTTGGAACGTAATCTTCTAATCATTGTGAAAGATCTTCCCATTTTTTTTTCCTTACCTAAAATCTTTCTTTTAATCCTGGGGGAAAAGAAAACATAAAAAGGGTGAGCTCAAATTCTCAGTAAGGGTAAGCATGGATAAAATAAAACATACCATATACATTTGATCTTAAAAACATGAACGTAATGTTTAAACATCAAAATCTTGAGCAAAGATTTAAAACATGTAAGTACATAAGGCATAGATCATAATGAAACATAAATCATGATAACATAGCATGGGAATATACCATGTAATTGTGGCATCCATTAAGCATATGTAATTATTTCCATAGTAGCCAAGGCATTGATGCCAAGACCATCTTAGTGGACAAAGTCCCATTATGAATCGAGTTCACTCCTCGTTTCAGTCCTGTAACACTAAACCGGATTAACATAACGTTCCAGCCATGTCTATCTCATGAGATATTAAATCTTTACCCAATGCATTGGATGGAGATATAGGTCCCACCCATCTCATAATGATACCATTCTTATGTGTGCCACAAAATCATAATCCATACATCATAGCATAACCCATGTAATAAAAATGGGAATCTTGAACATCGTGACATCATAAAACAATTCATATAAGATAAAGGAATTCATAAAAATAATTCCATCACAACATAATCAAATCAATCTAATAATAGGGATTGAAACCGAACCCTTTATTATCTTAGATGGAAAATAATTTTGATAAAACACTTGAACTCTTTTCTTGAGGAAAATATCCTTTCTACTTCAAAAACACTTTTTCATTCTTAACATGTCATAAAATTCTAAACGAAAAGAATTTGAATAATAAAAAACTTTAAAACCTGTAAAGGAAGCTTCTTGGAAATATTGTTTTAAAAATCCATTCATGCTGTATAAGTTAAAAAACATTCTTCTCGTACTTTTGTCGAAAAAGTCAAAAAATAGCTCGTACGAAAAACGACAAAAGATTCCTTTCATATCTTTTACTAAAAACTCACTAAAGGGTAAAATTGGATTTAAAAAATTGTAGGTGGATGGAAATAACATTACATATTGAGGAAACCTGGATGTGGATTATAAAATACACCCCAGTAAATTCCAAAGTATAAACAATCTCAGATAAAAATTAGATTCTGATATTTCCCTTACCGTAGGTCTGATATGCTTCGTACGTATCTGAACCTCCTGTATAATGATTTAAATAATGTCATTGACTTATTACAGAATCATATTCATTTTTATGATATCATATATGTTTCACTTATGACTTTATATTATCCGTTCATTTGTAAATTCCATGTTAAAGCATCGTTTTGGGTAAAATCATTTTATATATCGTATGTGTTTCGACTTGTAGTTCTTGATATTATTACTTATATCCTGATTTAAATAATTACAGAATGTAAAACATGATTTATATATAATATATATTCATGATATAAGTATATATATTATAGATCAATAAAAGGAATGAAATACACCGTTCATGGAGACGGTAGGTCGTACGTACGAAAGAACGCTGTTTTCGTTTCCCTTTTGAATTGAATGGAATTAAGTAAATGACATATATACATATATATATAAATCCAGTATCATTATTATGTCATATGTTTCATTATTATTCATTATATATACTTTATAATCATTCATGAATGGTTAACATGGAGAGTGAATCTCATCGCGTCGTGGAGACGGTAGTCAGTACGTACGAACGAGCGATGATATCATTCCCAAGATAGTGGAATTGTATTAAAGTGTATGTATAAAATTAAAGAGTTAATATAACTTTACAATAATCATATATATTCATTACTTTCACCCTTATACCCATCCCAGTAAGGTGGTGGTGGGAAATAGATTACACCACGGCGTGGAGACAGTATTTCGTACGTATGCACGCGCTGTGATTTCATTTTCCGTTGGATGGATAGATGGTGAAATATGGTTTTTTCATACTTATAATAACGTATCAGTATATTATTGATACGTATGTTTTTACAACATAATGAAACAACTAAAAATAAGAAGTGGAAGAAGAAATAAAGTTGAATGAATCGGTAATGGACATTACCTCTTCTTTGAAGAGCCTCTTTGAGACCTCCTCTTAGGGCACTAAAATTGTTCTTTGAAGAAGACCAGGACCACTAGAATGTTTCTAGTGAAGTGGAGAAGAGATTTTGGTAGGGTTTGGCCGATCGTGAAGGCTCAATGTGGTGTGAGGAAGAGAGGGAGGATGTGCCCTTTTATAAGGGAGGAGAGGGGCACCTTTGGAGTTCTTAAAAATATTAATTTATAAAAAATATTAGACCACATAAAAACCTCAAAACATTACTCATATTAGGAGATTAGATGATATAGGGTTGAAATCTCATCAACCAAACAAATTTAGACATGTTTGGATCTTATTTTAAACCTTATCATTTTGATTTGTCCTTATTTAAACTATTTAAGTTTATTTGTGGTAATAAATTTCAAAATTTTAAATTATAACAAATAATTACTTATTTGTTTTGAATTTTCCATAATTGTTTACTTTATAACATTATAGACCATATAATTTTAAATTTATAATTTTTAAATATTTTTGTAATTTTTAATCAATTTTATAATATGTTATTTTTATAAAATAACAATAGTGTCAATTTTGACACTATTCATTTATTTGATTTTAAATAAAATATATACAAAATATATGTTCGAAATAAAAGCTTTAATAGATTCATAAAATGTCATATGTATCTACAAAATTATTGGATCACATTAAATAGTTCATATAGTATTTATTTTAATATTTGTAAAACCATTTATTTGGTTTATCTCTTAATAAAATAATTACAACAACATTTTTTGTATAATTATTTAATATACTGATTTGTTGCATAAAAATTTAAAATAAAATCCTATGATGAAGATAAATCTCTTTCCATTTACGATAATACTTTTACTCGAATTTATCATCTTAAAATCACAATATTTAAATTGTTATATTTATTAAATTATGATGGTGACAACATTGGCATCATTTAAAATAAAATAATATAAGTATCATAATCACTTTTATAAGACTCCAAACGGTTATATATTAAGTAATTGGATGTTTATGGTATATATATACACTACCAATAAGTTTTTTACAGGTTGTTGGGACTTTTAATGTGTATTATAATTTCAATAAAAACTATATTACTGATTTTTCACTTAAAAAATAATTTCTACATCATTAATGTATCACCATTAATGACAATTATTTAATCCCTAAAAATTCTAAATAAATTATCATGATGTAGATAATTTTATTATCTTTCTCTAGACTATTCATGTTCGATGTTTTATGATGTTTGTCACTAAATTAAAATTAGTATACTTATATGATTTAAGAGAGTGACATGTTGTCACTTTCTTTGGTTTTAATAGTAATTAAGTTATTTTCATGGAAAAAAGTCCATTAAATGATTCTAATCGGACCCTTAAGTGCTATGGGTAGACTTTTAACCATACAATAAAATTTTGGCATGTGTTATGGTAATTTTATAATGTTATATTTACCCTTAATTACCCGATTTATCTTTAACTATGGTAAATAAAATTTACCGTAGTTACTTTTCATAATTCCCAAAAATAAAAAGTAACTTATTAACATAAATTGGACCCATTGATTCCAAATATGGAATCAATTTTTCCAAATTCAATACAAAAAATTTACAGAAATTAAATTAAACTTAATCCCGTTGTTGAAAGAAAACAGGGTTTTCTTTAAAACATTGCAAAAGATTGAATTGATTTAACCTACGAATTCAATGTAAAATCAATGATAATGACATAAATTATATTAAATGGTAAAAATATATTCTATTTATATTTTAAAACCATTAAATATTATAATTTAACCACATAAGTTATTACGATGAAAAAAGATGAATTTAATTAAAATATAGCGTGTTTTTAATATTCATTAAAATATGAATGTCATCAGAATAATATGAAAAATTTATCCAAGGTAAAATTTTATATCCTGATTCCAAATAATAATTTTATTTTGTAAAATTAAATTTATAAACATGTCAAAAACTATATTTAAAGTGGGTGCACCATCAAAAGGCGGCAAAACTGCATTTGTTTAAAAATACTTATTTTACTCGAAAAATTTATTTTGTTATTATACCATGTTCTAGAAAATGTGTAAGATGAATAATAATGTTATAAAATTCAAAATATAGTTAATACTATTCATAACGGCTAGTACATATTAATATTATAATAATATATTGTTGTTTAGTAAAACCTGATATTGCGTACAACACACGCTATTAAGGAAGGTCGCGATTGTGTGTAATACAAGCCAAGTCAGGGTTGCGTGTTGTACAAGAATCCTTCATTGTTTTTTATAAAAGAATCCAACCATATTCTATTTATACATTGAATATATATATATATATATATATATACTAAATGTTGCATAGAATAACTATTATCAAAATTGTGTGTAACACGATCCTAGAATAGTGTTGCGTATACTGAAAACTAATACGGTGTTGCGTATAGTGCAAGGTAATCTTGGTGTAGCATACAACACAAGAAATTAATGAAATTAAAAGAATATAAAATCTCGGGATGTTACATTCTACCCCCCCTTAAAATGAATTTCGCCCTCGAAATTCGTCAGGGTTATAAATGGTTTACTACTCGAAAGTTTCTTTAATAAAAACCCACATCGTAAAAAGGAATACCAAAACCAATCTTTTAAAACAAATGTATGGAACATAATGATTACCCAAATAAAATAATTACAGGGTTTCCACATATGTGAAAATATGGATATAGATGAGAAATCTAACCATCATGTTCTGATGAAGAGTGGTAGAGAACATGGCTATGAAAAAGACATCAATCACAAAGCCAAAGATTTGTGGCGATCTAAGGTACCATCAGATTCATAGGATATAAGGTAACTAGGACAACATTTTCGGTTTTCATGATCATTTCCCTAAAGATTATGAAATTGGAATTTGAAGAAATAATTTTGTGATTTTGGTACAGCCTCACCATTAGTAATTTTTTTTGGACAATTTCAACTTCATCTCTTAAATATATGAAGTTTAATTTGTCATTTGTGAAGTGTTATCAGATCATGTGATAGAATGATGGGTCATTCCATCTGTCTTAAACAAAAGGTTAGAAAAGTTATCAAAAAAATACATAGGACCATCTATAGTGAGATTAATCATATATGGTTCATTAAATGGACTTATACTTCATATACCATACTACTTAACATAATAAAACTAGTTTCTACTAAACAGGGACTTCCTGTAGGCCAGTGGTAGGCGATGAAGGCCAGTCACACTTTGGTTGTGGGTTCGATTCCCATAGCCTTGTCCAACTCGATGGGCTGTCGCCAGTCCTGCAAGTTGTCCTTTTTCTAAAACTACATTACTATAACATCCCATCAATAATATCAAAAAAAGTTATATCCTTAAACAATACTAACTTATGTCCAACATAATCCATTCCAATATTTAGGCTTATCCAAAATACTTTATTCCAAACTCATTGTATAAAGAGAACGATTACTAAAAAGGTCATAAAACAAGCACATGAATAACATCATTTATCCCTCATATATCATGTTGGTCACATTCTAGTTATTTGAATACCTTAATCATGTATTCTATTGAAAAATGAATACCCATTGAATCTTAGTGAAAATATGAGTTCTGTCAAAAGATAACTCTTTCCACATACCAAAATCCTCAAAATTCTATATACTCAAATCATGATATAACTTAGTCCTTATATCAATCATGAGATCATGAATAATGTCAAACATTTCATTTTCTCCTTATCCCTTCATTATGCGCATATCATCTGCTTTCCAAAAAATTTGAATCACTTTTCATGGTTACCGGTACCATAAAATGATTGAAAACCACAATAGACAAATACAAAAATACTCTAATACATCATAAAAGTACCTCAACAACATTATTCTTGAATACCAATACATAAACACTTTAATCCATCATCTTCAATGATTGTCTTGGAATAAGTCCTTCCTTGATTTAGAAGTAACTTTTTAGGTCAGGGCATTGAGTTGGGTAATGCCCATGTTCTCCACAAATAAGACATTGAACTCTATAATAGTCTGTCCCTCTATGACCCTTTTCTCCACATAGATAACATATGTCCCTCCATTTGAGGTATTCTGCAAGGATTTTCTTCCCTTCTTTAGAAATCTCAATCTTCCATTCTTTATGCTCCTCAACATGTGAACATGCATAATAGTCTATCTTCCTCTTATTTGATGAATTAGGCATACCACTAAATTTCACATTGTAAATCATATATCGTGATGACAGATTCGACATAATCACAATATCTTTCTCTATAGGCATTACGCAATTTTTTTGCTCATAGTCACCAATTTTTCCATTGGATTCAATGTTAACCGAATTCCTTCTGGTTCCCTCCATTGACTAAAACACAAAAAGAATTCTATGAGAGGCAAAAATAATAACAGGAAAATAACATAATCAAGGGGAGTACCATTGACATCTAACATATTTGGTTTAATTCTAAGATCGTTAGCATAGTTCTAGGACTATATCCTATACGTATACTTAGCCTTAGGGACACCCTTAGACATACCATAGAAATATCTATAGGGATCTCACTAACGTTTTCGTATCCTAGTTTCCAAAGGTTGACTAAACCATGCCTCTGATACCAACTATAGAGACCCGAAGCTTGACGTACATGGGCATTACATTACTTTAGCAGAATACTTAATACATAACAAAAACAGAAAGACAAGGACCGTAATAGTTTAGTGTCTTTGGAAACTTGGAACGTAATCTTTTAATCGTTGTGAAAGATCTTCAACATCTCCCATAAAGATCTTCCCATTTTTGTTTCCTTACCTAAAATCTTTATTTTACTCCTAGTGAAAAAGAGACATAAAAAGGGTGAGCTCAAATGCTCAGTAAGGGTAAGCATGGATAAAATAAAACATACCATATACATTTTATCATAAAAACATGAACGTAATGTTTAAAGATCAAAATCTTGAGCAACGACTTAAAACATGGAAGTACATAAGGCATAGATCATAATGAAACATAAATCATTATAACATAGAATGGGAATAAAATATGTAATTGTGGCATCCATTAAGCACATGTAATTATTTCCATATTAGCCAAGGCATTGCTTCCAAGACCATCTTAGTTGACAAAGTCCCATTCTGAATTGAGTTCACTCCTCGTTTCAGTCCTGTAACACTGAACCAGATTAACTTACCATTCCAGCCATGTCTATCTCATGAGATATAAAATCTTTACCCAATTCATTGGAGGGAGATATAGGTCCCACCCATCTCATAATCATACCATTCTTGTGTGTGCCACAAAATCATAAACCACACATCATAGCATAACCCATGTAATAAAAATGGGAATCTTAAACATCGTGACATCATAAAAAAATTCATATAAGATAAAGGAATTCATAAAAATAATTCCATCACAACATAATCAAATAAATCTAATAATAGTGATAGAAACAGAACCCTTTATTATCTTAGATGTAAAATAATTTTGATAACACAATAGAACTCTATTCTTGAAGAAAATATCCTTTCTACTTCAAAAACTCTTTTCCTTTCTTAACAAGTCATAAAATTCTAAAATAAATGAAGTTTATTAAAATAAAACATCAAAACTTGTAATGGAAGAATCTTGGAAATAATGTTTTCAAAATCCATTCATGCCGTATAAGTTAAAAAAAACATTCTTCTCGTACTTTTGTCAGATAAGTCAAAAAGTACCTCCTACGAAAAACGAAAAAAGATTCCTTTCATATCTTTTACTAAAAACTCACCGAAGGGTAAACATGGATTTAAACAATTTTAGGTGGATGGAAATAACATTACATATTGAAGAAACATGGATGTGTTTGATAAAATACACCCCAATAAATTCCAATGTATAAACAATCTCGGATTAAAATGAGATTGTGATATTTCCCTTACCTTAGGTCTGATATGCTTCGTACGTATCTGAACCTCCTGTGTAATGATTTAAATAATGTCATTGACTTATTATAGAATCATATTCATTTTTATGATATCATATATGTTTCACTTATAACTTTATATTACCCATTCTTTTGTGAATTCCATGTTAAAGCAGCGTTTTGGGTAAAATCATTTTATTTATCGTATGTGTTTCGACTTGTCGTTCTTGATATTATTACTTATATCCTGATTTACATAATTACAGAATGTAAAAAATGATTTATATATAATATTCATTCATCATATACATATATATATATATTATAGATCGATAAAAGGAATGAAATACACCGTTCATGGAGACGGTAGGCCGTACGTACGCATGAACGCTGTTTTCGTTTCCCTTTTGAATTGAATGGAATTAAGTAAATGACATACATAGATATATATATAAATCCAGTATAATTATTATGTCATATATTTCATTATTATTCATTATATATACTTTATAATCATTCATGAATGGTTAACATGGAGAGTAAATCTCATCGCATTGTGGAGACGGTAGTCCGTACGTACGCACGAGCAATGATATCATTCCCAAGATCGTGGAATTGTATTAAAGTGTATGTATAATATTAAAGAATCAATATAAATTTACAATAATCATATATATTCATTACTTTCACCCTTATACTCATCCCAGTAAGTTGGTGGTGGGAAATAGATTACACCACGGCGTGGAGGCAGTATTCCGTACGTACGCACGCGCTGTGATTTCATTTTCCGTTGGATGGATAGATGGTGAAATATGGTTGTTTCATACTTATAATAACGTATCAGTATATTATTGATTCTTATGTTATTACAACATAATGAAACAACTAAAAATAAGAAGTGCAAGAAGAAATAAAATTGAAATAATCGGTAATGGACATTACCTCTTCTTTGAAGCGCCTCTTTGAGACCGCCTCTTAGGGCACAAAAATTGGTCTTTGAAGAAGACGAGGACCTATAGGATATTTATGTGGAAGTATAGAAGAGAATTTGGCAGGGTTTGGCCGAGCATGAAGGCTCTATGTGGTGTGAGGAAGAGAGGGAGGAGGTTCCCTTTTATAAGGGAGGAGAGGGGCACCTTTGGAATTCTTAAAAATATTAATTTATAAAAAATCTAACCCCACTTAAAAAACTCAAAAAATGACTCATATTAATAGATTAGATGATATATGGTTGTAATATCATTAACCAATCAAATTTAGACATGTTTGGATCTTATTTTAAACCTTATCATTTTGATTTATCCTTATTTAATCTATTTAAGTTTATTTGTGGTAATAAAATTATAAATTTTAAATTATAACAAATAATTACTATTTGTTGTGAATTTTCCATAATTGTTTACTTTATAACATTATAGACCATATAAATTTAAATTTATAATTTTTTAATATTTTTGTTATTTTTAAACAATTTTATAATATGTTATTTTTATAAAATAACAATAGTGTCAATTTTGACACTATTCATTTATTTGAATTTAAATAAAATATATACAGAAGATATGTTCGAAATAAAAGCTTTAATAGATTCATAAAAGGTCATATGTATCTATAAAATTAGTGGATAACATTAAAATGTTTATATAATATTTATTTTATTATTTTTAATACCATTTATTTTGTTTATCTCTTAATAAAATAATTACTACAACATTTTTGTATAATTATTTAATATACCGATTTGTTGCATAAAAATTTAAAATAAAATCCTATGATGAAGCTAAATCTATTAAATTTCACAATAATATGTTTACTCTAATTTATCATCTTAATATAACAATATTTAAATTGTTATATTTATTAAATTATGAGGGTGACAACATTGGCATCATTTAAAATAAAATAATATAAGTGTCATAATCACTTTTATAAGACTCCAAACGGTTATATATTAAATAGTGGGATGATTATGGTATATATATACACAACCAATAAGTTTTGGTTAGGTTGGTGGGCCTTTTAATGGGTATTATTATTTCAATAACAACTATATTACTGATTTCTCACTTAATAAATAATTTCTACATCATTAATGTATCACCATTAATGACAATTATTTAATCCCTAAAAATTCTAAATAAATTATCATGATGTAGATAATTTTATTATAATTCTGTATACTATTCATGTTCGATGTTTTATGATGTTTATCACTAAATTATAATTATTATAATTATAAGATTTAAGAGAGTGACATGTTTTCACTTTCTTTGGTTATAATAATAATTAAGTTATTTTCATAGATTAAAGTCCATTAAATGATACTAATCCGACCCTTATGTGATATGGGTCGACTTTTAACCATCCAATAAAATTTTGGCATGTGTTAGGGTAATTTTATAATATTATATTTACCCTTAATTACCCGATTTACCTTTAACTAGGGTAAATAAAATTTACCGTAGTAACTATTCATAATTCCCAAAAATTAAAAGTATCTTATTAACATAATTTGGACCCACTGATTCAAAATATGGAATCCATTTTTCCAAATTCAATACACAAAAGTTGCAGAAATTAAATTAAAATTAATCCTGTTGTTGAAAGAAAACAGGTTTTTCTTTAAAACATTGCAAAAGATTGAGTTGATTTAACCTATGAATTCAAGGTAAAATCAATGATAATGACATAAATTATATTAAATGGAAAAAATATATTCTATTTATACTTTAAAACCATTAAATATTATAATTTAACTACATAAGTTATTACGATGAAAAAAGTTGTTTTTAATTAAATTATAGCTTGTTTTTACTATTCATTAAAATATGAAAGTTATAAGAATAATATGAAAATTTGATCCAAGGTAAAATTTTATATACTGATTCCAAAGAATAATTTTATTTTTTAAAATTAATCTTATAAACATGTAAAAAACTATATTTAAAGTGGGTGCGCCATCAAATGGCGGCAAATCTGTATTTTTTGAAAAATACTTATTTTACTCCAAAATTTTATTTTGTTGTTATACCATGTCCTAGAAAATGTGTAAATTGAATAATAATGTTATAAAATTAAAAATATAGTTAATTCTATTCATAACGGCTAGTACATAAAAATATTATAATAATATATCTTTGTTTAGTAAAACCCGGTATTGCGTACAACACACGCTATCAAGGAAGGTCGTGATTGTGTGTAATGCAAGCCAAGTCAGGGTTGCATGTTGTGAAAGAATCCTTCGTTGTTTCGTATAACAGAATCTAACCATATTTAATTTATACATTGAATATATATATATACTCAATGTTGCGTAGAATAACAATTATCAAAATTGTCTGTAACACGATCTAAGAAAAGTGTTGCGTATACTGCAAACTAATACGGTGTAGCATATAGCGCAAGGTAATCTTGGTGTAGCATACAGCACAAGACATTGATGAAATTAAAAGAATATAAAATCTAGCGGTGTTACACTTCCTCTAGTCATTTTTTCATAAAAAATAGTTTTCTCATAATAATTCAGATGGATCCTTATGAATCCCATAATGTAAATTAATATAGAACTCAAATGATAATAAAACATGTTTTTAAAATATATCTTTTAGGGACTTATATAGATAGGTAAATTCTAATGAAACTAATAACCATTCAGTATCACAATGAAAGAGCTCATATTTGAGAGATAATTTATTCTTAAAATAATTAAACAAACATATATTTTCTAATGAAACTAAAAACCATTCAAGATGTGTTTGGTGTGAAATTTTTTTGAAGGTGCATAACTTATGATTCACATGTACTAAACAAAGATTTCATTCCACAAGATCAAAATAATTTCTATAAATAATCACATATATAATTCACCATTCATATAGATTATTTATCATAGAAAAATAGTAGTCACATAGTTAATATAATCATAAAAAATCAGAAATTTATTGAGATACAAGTGAACCTTAGGAGGTGATGAAATAGATATATCTCTATTTTTGGATTATATTGAAAAAATACATTGGAAATATTTATTTTGACTAACTTATAATTTTAAACTATAATATTTTATGTAATTTTTATCTTTAAATAAATTTAAATTCATAGATAGGTTGGGATATAAACAACCCCAAGTCTAATGAAACTATAATATAAAATACTATTATAACCGAGATGATAAATTCAAGGAATTCATATGAATTTACATATTTTATATGTATTTATAAAGGTTATATATATATATAATATTTTAAAATATTATTTAAAATATTAATAATTTTATCATCGGATTTAAGTATACCATTTTTCTAATTTTATTATTTCTTTTTCTGAGAAAATATAATAATATATATTTCCAATTTTATATAATTTATTTATATAAATTTACTATATTTTTTAAACATAAATTTCAAAATTATTATAGAATTATTATTTTTTGAATTTTTAGAAATCAATAATGTTTCAATGAATACTAAAAAATAATTTTTTAATTTTAAACAGTAATTTTTTAAATCATTTACATTGGTTAATTTTTTTTAATTTTTTTTAAATTAAAAATACTTTCTCTATATTATTTAAAATCTAATTATGGTTATTTTAAATTATGATACTGTTATTATTTTAGAAAAAAATATTTTACATATGAATGTAACATTTCATATGAAATTATTTCATCCAAGTTTTGTGAATTTATATTAAATATAATTTCTAACAAATCTGTATATTAATTAGATAAGATGGATTAAATATTTTACATAATAATAAATTTTTTTAATGTATTATAATTTCATTTTCAGTCATAATTTATATAAAATAATTTTCATTGAGGATAACGTTTCTACAATTTTATTATGTGTTAAACAAATAGGTAATGATAAATTATACATGTGTACATATCTAAATGCTATTTTGTGAATATATTTTTACCATATACTATAAAAAATATAATATTTATTAATTTTTACATATTTCTCTTGATAATTTCTTTTTAATATTAAATTATTTAACAAATTCAAAGTGATTTTTTCCGATGATATAAAAATACATCCCTCCTTTATCTTCCATACAAAAATATTAAACTTATAGATCAAAAGAACCCTAAAAATATCATATAAATCTCTCTTATATACATATCGAAGTTTTATAGTTTCTTAAAAGGAAATTCATATGGTACTTAAGGAGGGATCTAAATTAGGTTTAATGAAGGAGATGTAATCTTATTAGCCGACCACATTCATTTTTTTAATCTTAAAACTCATATAAGTATATATATATATATATATGTGTGTGTGTGTGTGTGATATTCCATATAAACTATTAAATTTTACTTTACTAAATATTTTAAAAATATATTATAATTATTAAGCCTAAAAAAATCACTCTCTGTCCCATAAAATGTGAAGTGAATGTATCGATCAATGGCATGTGTGGACAGCCACCTCCGCATTGAAATGCAATTAATTTTACATAAAAATATTTCGTGGATGGTTATTTCATGGGTGTAATTTTTACATAATATATTTATGATATAGATAATTTCCAATATTTATTATATCATATCTTATATCCTACAATCCAATATGTTGGAAAATGATAACATCACTCATATATATGTATGGGGTATCATCTCCATCAAGTGATGTGATTCGTAATTCATTTACGATTTACATGTTTTTTAATGAGGGTATGTTTATTTAATAAATATGATTCAAATGAAATATTAATTATTCTATAAAGGTGAATTATTAGTTATCTTACTTCCATTAACTCTATAGAAAAGTGAAAACGATATCAGTTCTTACATACAACCTACCGTCTCCATGAGCAGTCTAATTCTTTATTCCAAATATATTATTTATGGATTAATATAAATATAAATAATGAATATATAGGATATTTTTATTATTTTTTGGCCAATGAGACTTTATTTTAGTTGTATAGGCTCTTGTTGGTATCCATAATATCATGATTGAATATCTGGAAAGGGTTAGATTTTTATGTTACAGTAGAACATATTATATATGTAATATTTCAATAATATAGGAGTGAGACTATTCACCTGATTTAGGCTTATGAGATATATATTTAGACATCAGTCTATAGGGCCTTCAGGCCATAGCCCTTTGGGTCACCACCAAGTATATTGTGATCTTTAGTGACCCGTGTACCGATGAAACACAATAGGTAGATAATGCACTATGGATTTAAGAGACATTGTTGGTTCAGAATCTCAAAAGAGTGATAGGTTATTTTAATCCCATCAAATGGTTTTCTAACATCTTAGTAATTATTTTTCATCTACCAATAAATTTTAAAAGGAAGTATAACATGATGATTATTGGTAGATAATTTTACAAAAAATGTGAACAGGGATAAGCAGATAGTCAAAGTGGCATATTTTGGTATGTAGCATATCCAATAGCCATACATTCAATTCTGGGGGGGATGCTCAAAAGAGATTTGGGTTTCCTTAAAAACATCATCTAGGCCTTTACAGAGATTTGGAGTAAGGAGAGGTGATCTAACACATATTGATGGGGGCTAAGATAAAGGTAATGGGTGATTGTATGTGAAAAATCACATCAAAACTACTAGAAGAAATATACAATGTTTTTCTACTCATCATGGGCCTTCAGGGCATGTGGCCTTCAGGAAATTAATTGTCATGGACCATCGATTACCTTAGTATTCTGGTCATGTATGGGTTACCACTATACCATATTAAAAATAGGGATTCCATTCAACAATAAAAAATAGTTAATTTCCCCAACCTATTAAGAAAATAACATATTTAAAATTTTTTAGGTTATGTAATGATAATAACGTACATAGAAATGAACTACAGAATTAAAATTCTATTAACATTGAAATATTTAACACAAAGAAATGATGATTTTAATTTTTAATTATTAATAAATTTGTATTTATATTTTATTAGGATATAATATTTTATGTTTTATGTTTTATTTTTTTTATAAGATGTAAAAAAAGTACATTATTATAGTAGAAGAAAAAACAGATTAAAAAATGATATACTCGTGATAAAGGATTTATGTTACAATCAAACTATTTATCAATATTGATTATTATTATGTTTAGGATTAAGAAGTTTCATCATATTATAATTAAGAAACTGAGTAATTTTTTTTCACAACTTTTTATTATGTAGGTTACAAGTATATCTCGAATTTTCCTATCTTTATAAACCCAAGAGACTGAAATAATGTTTTATTAAAAATTGACATTATTTCTCTCTTTGAAGAAACATATATTTTTATACAATGTTCATTATTTCTAAAAATATTCACAAAAATATTTGAAATACTATACAATTATTTATTAAATCCATTTTCTCCCATGTTTGAATTTTTTAAATTAAATTTAAAATGTATATTCTTGCCTTTTTCTGAAAAGGTTTAATTTAAATTTTTAATGTAAATGTAAAATAAATATTTTTCTTGAAATATATAGAATAAAAATAAATTATTATTGTAATTAGAGATAAATAAATTTAATAATAATTATATGTTTCCATGGTTCATTTAAAATAAAAATTTTATATTATTATATGGAAAAAATTTAGATTTTAGACAGGTGATTTCAATGTGTTCATAGGAAATTCTATAAAAAAATTATTGTGATATTTTAAATTAATATTTTATTTATGATAAAAAAATTTTTGTTACATATGAATTATTGTGTTTATGATCAAATTATACCATACACATTCATTCTATGGATTACTGGTGGTGATGACGATTTAAGAATTATTCTATGAAAAATGTGTCTTTAACTTTGTAAAATTATGTTGTGATAAATAAATTATAAAACATGATTCATTTACATGGGTTATTATATGATTTATGATTTAATTTTAATTGAACTCCATTTAATTTTCTCAAGGAATCAAATGATTAATTTTCATGACATTATGTAACATGTATCATTGATATTCATAAAGTGACATGTGGTTCAAGACCTATATATACCTATAAATATTTCGTTAAAATAGATATATCATGATATAATAAATACATTAATGTTGATTGAACCAAAGGTAGTAGGGGATGGTATCCACTATGATAGTCTTGCGAGGGAACCTCAACTTACGATATGATAGAATGTTGAGCGAATCCAATCATCTAAGATTGTCATGGAAGTGAACCTTGAATAGGAAATTCATTATCCATTAATTTTTGTATAACAAAACCTTATGTCCTATGACAACATTATGATTCCATGGTTCATGTTATTTCATTCTATTATGTTTCATGTATTGAAAACATGAGTTATTTATTCCATTACTCGGGATAATGACATATAATATACAGTATATGGTTTCCAAATGATATTCTAATTTTATCTCATTATTATTATCTTCTAATATATAAGTGATCATTGATATATCATTTATATACCCTTACTAATAATCAAATATCAAAAATTTTTATGTTTCATTCCCCTAAATATTTGACTGAGGTTTTGAGTATGAATTTTCTAATAAGGGTGTTAGTTATAAAGAACATAGTGGGTAATGATATTGTTATATAATAAAACAATTATTTTTGTATACTGATTAATAATGATACTATACCTATAAAATTAATTCATGAATTATAATGTGATTTATATAATTTTTATAATATAAGATATGATATTTATATATGAAATGTATGTGTCTATATAGTTTTCATCATAGAGCAGTTAAATTATCATAGGGAACGAGAAGGAGAATCATCTTGTATGAAAATTTATGATAATTCAATATATAGGAAAATTCTAAATTTATGGTAATGAAAGGATTCTAGTCATCCATGTGTAACATCATTTTCGTGTTACTAAATGTTCATGTGGTTTTGGAATTGATGTATCATGGGTTTGTATCCTAAAAAGTGATCAATCATTTATATCTTGACCAAAATTATAGTGCATGGGATTGGTGCCCTTATTGTGCACCCAATTTGACACTTTTGAGTGGTATTATTGGGTTGATTGACATTTTATTATAAAATATCATAAATTATTTAATAGATTATGCTCATTGATAAAAAGGAGAAAAATACAGTGTTATAAATTTAAATGGATTTATCCTTATCATATGAATTATCATTCATCATTAATCACTCTCATTAATGACTTTTTATGATAAAAAATTTTCAATGGTTATTGGTGATTTAATGATGTTGTTGAGGTGGTAATTTGTATGCTTAGATGTCAAATTCCCATATTTCAACTTATTTATTTTAATTCATGCATGCCATGATGTGTCTAAAAAATAATAATTAATTTACAATTATATTACATGTCGATTTAGTTGCGAAAATTATTTTTGATCGCATCTCAATACAATTATTCTTCTCCACTTTCAATTTTTGTTATTTTACTTGATTAAAGTCATATTATTCAACATTTGTTTTAATTTTATGTTATATTAGGCATTAATTGGAATTATTTACATAAATCCCAAATCGATTATCACGGATGATTAGTAACATATATTAATCATATCCAACATATGTTCAACTATAATTATTCTAATATATATTATCTTTTGATGAAAATAAAATACAGTCTATGGGTCAAAATTCCTATTGAAAGGGGTTGTTAATATAAGATGGTTGAGGAGAAATTTGACATAAAATATAAGACTATTTTGAGGGAGTTTATTGACTTCTTGAGGGGATAATTTCCTAGACCTTTATTGAATTGTTATTTAGTGTATTCAGTAGGACTCTTAATGATTTCAACACCTATTTCATATAATCCATATAAAGACTCCCAGATTGAGTCGCATGAATTGAAGAAGAAATGCTTGGAAAATTGTGATAAAGGATAAATTGATCCATGTTTATCACATAAGGTTTCACCTATAAATTATTCTTAAAATTAATAATAGTTTAATGAGATACTACATTTAGTATCATGAAATTCATGACATCACTAACAAGAACATATATTATATACTCTATATAGATTACTTATTGGATCATGATAGACAATGAGGCATGTATCCAACATCAAATATGAACTATTTCCTTGTAGACTTATTCATCATGGTTAATGTGTGCAAAATGTAACATATATTATATAAAAGAGATTCTATAGGGAGTGATGTGTTTAACCATAGAACAATTCATGTAGGGTAGTATGCATAACTTGTCACATGGTAATTATTAGATTTAAACTAGGATCCTAATTGAATTATAATGGATTTTACTTATCAGGGTTTCTGTATTGGTTATATTGAAATAGTGTATTGGCCTACACAATAAAATTCATTAGATTCATATTTAATAGAATTAGCTACTAAAGTTAGGGCGGGGTATTTTATCCATTTTTCTAGTTAAATTGTAAAAAATCCTTTTATTTTTATTATCAAATAATACTTTCTTTATTTTATAAAGTCATCTTATAAAAAATTAGATCTCATCATGGTGAGCCTTATGTATCTATGTGTTCTTGTGAATTATTTCTTCAATAATTTGAAATGTTTTTATCCAAAAATTCCCTTTTTAGGCCTCAATATAATTCATGATTGTTTATTATATTATAAAAATTACTTTAAATTTATATTTTATGTTCATGTGCCCCTTTTTCTGTTTTCATGTATTACTGTCCCCCTATTATACTTTATTGACTCCATGATATGGTTACATCAATAAACCATGGAGGGAAAACAACTAGATTATTATAACATAATTAATGTAGAAGTATGTAAGGTCTGATATATCGAATAATGCGTACTACTATCCCATGTTATATTTATTGGGGTAGAAACATGAATGTGAGAGGATAAGATTGAATCCTAATATTTTCATAACCAAAAAAACCCCATCGTTTTGTTGTAAGGATGATACTAATGAGGTTGATGATTGGTAGGAAAAGATCAAGAGTCTCATTGAAATCATAAAGACTTGTGTCTCATTTAATGTGATCTGTGATATATTCGCATTGGTATGTATAACTAAAAGGTGATAAGGATTGGTTGTCCATGCTAATAATAATTAATACTTTGAGAGAAATTAATACATGTCCATTTTCAGTGGTCATTTCCTACAGATAAATATAACTATGCTGAAATTCTTGAAGAGAGTCAATATATCATGAAGGAATTAGTAGGTGATAGAGTATGCTAATTTCTTCATTGAGGTTATTATGAATTATTCTGAGATTTTTTCTTATTAAAATATGAAGTCTCAATAGATTTATATGGGTCATAATTAAAATATCTTGTCTCAATACCTCATTTTAAATCTTACCATATATACTAAATTTTTCGATCGATCCTTGATAGAAAATCAAGATATATATAGTAATATGGGGTTGAACATAGCTTCTCGTTCATTAGTTGGTAGATTAAGGTTTATATTTATGGGTAAACAAATGTAAAATAAGACTCATGGTTGAAATAGTGGTTGTGTTTCACAAAAGTCTCATCACAATACATAATTATTGGAAGTGTCTTGACATGTTACCATTGTGTCCATGAATTACACAATAAATTCTTTTCGACTATAACTCCAAACATTTTCATCTTTTGTGGGAATGAGTGTAACATATAGATGTTTTGATAAAATATAACTTATTTTCACTCTATAAAAAATATGTTGGAACATTTAGGATATACAATTCAACCATATAATTCCCAAACTATAAGTTTCTAGCCCCAAGATTATGAAATTAACAAATTACATGTATCATCAGAGTTTCTGGAAGAGGTTGATATGTATCCGAAGACTGCGATAAATACCATTTCTTTTTCTTCTCTAATAATGAAAAATTTATTTGATACAAGGAATACATAATAATTTTTTAAAAATCTAATTTCTGTTCATATAAAAAATATATTTAAATTCATTCAATTAATTATATAGTTGGAATGAATCTTGTACTGTAGAGGGATGATGATTTTAATTGTCTATCTTTCTCTTGATTTTTCTAATATATAGATATGGTTATGAATTTCATAGTTACCGAAATAGAAATATTTAACTGATTCACATTATATATAGGTTGATGTGTCATATTAATTTGAATGATGGTTCCTATTAGAAAGTTTATTATACCATATCCAATGGGTTCTCCTATGTTTTCATTGAAGAATAGCATCCTAGTTTTTTTGGGGTGGGGTTTTCTCTTATAGAGAATATATGTAATTTTTGTTATATTTATTTATGATAAAACTGGTATGTATATTATTTATCATTTCCCCAATAGAGAATTATTTTTTTGATGTGTTTTTTAATGACTTATTTGGCTTTTCGCCAATGATATAGGTAGAGCACTCAATTCAAATAGTTCTCACAACTCAACTGATAACGATGTCCTCAAATCATATGGGTCTTGCTATATTAAAGGTGCTAAAATATAATATTTTTTATTTTATGGAATAATCGATTTATATTCCAATTTATTCCATGTTAGTAACCCTTTTATATTCACAAAAAAATGAGTAATGAACACTTTTTGTTTGCATCAAACGTTTGTGGCTCAGTCGGTTTATGGTCAATAAAAATATCCAATTCCATGCATTGATGATTTGATTGAATAGTGGAATTGGATTAAGGCATAATATAAAACTCATCATTAGTATGTTTATCTCTATTTTAGAATCATGATAGATTAGATTTCAATGAAAAAATTCATGAGAAGTCATTACCCTTTCAAGTATATTTTGTGGTTGTTCTGTTTAACTAAGAGACAAAAGGTTTTTATAGAACTATTTAAATGAATCATCAATGAGTTTATGGAATATTTTTTTCCATAATTTATTGGATGAAATCATTGTGTACTATAATAAATTAGATTATTGAATGTTTAACTTGAGTTAGGTTTTTTTGAATTTGGATGAACAGTCATATTTATGCTCAATTATCAAAGTTACAATTCTAAAGTTGAGATGTTATGTAATTGGGATACCTTTATTTTACAACATTGTATTTATAATTATCCAAAGAATTTGGTAGATATAATTTCAAGTTATGAACCATAAAATATATTCATTTTACATAGAATATATATCATGCATGATATTATCAGTGATTAAAATATGATTTCCCAATGTTTTTTTCACCATTGGGTACTTACACCTAGAAGAGGGTTATATTCAGGTGGGATTCAAACTGTATAGAAATATTTGATGATGTAATTCATATTTTTACCCCAATACATATTATGACACTAAAAGAGTATTTTTAGTGATATTGGGTTATTTATAATGCATCAACTATATGATTCATCTATAGACTAATATAGTGGGATAAAATTTTAGACCATGTAACATAATATATGTGACTTAATTTGAGGAATAGTCCCTTATATTATTTATCAAATGATGTGGTTGTTTATACCCCCCAAATTTCACGTCACTTTGTTTTCAATGTGATTTTTACGGTATACTCTTACCATAAGAGAATGGAGTTTATATTATATTAAAAATATTTTAACCATTAACTGACTCATTTGGTTGAATAAATTCAATAATTCTATAGTACCAATAACTACACCTATAACTAAAGAATTTTTTTTATAATTTTAGATTAATGATAACATAATATGTTTCGGATGAATCAAAGTTGGATCTAAACATGATGAGACAATTTTATAAAATTCACATGTATAGTATGGAATACAATTCTAATAATGATTTATAATGTATTCATATTAAATAATACCTCCATGAAATGATACATCAAATGAATTTTAATCACGATCATATCCATATTATTAGGGATGTTTTATATGGAAAGGAGTCCATCGGTGAGTTGTCTCTTTCTTCAAGGTATATTCATTATATTAGGATGTAATATACTATATGTTCATTCAAAATAATGTCTGTTCTTGTGGATTTGAGGTATAATTTATGGGTATTCTGACATGGAAACAAAATTATGGTATATGACATGGAGCATTATTTGAGTGGAATGATTCAAAACATGCTATAAATGATTTTTTATCTCATTATTATACATGTAAAAAAATTATGTTTTTTCAACCAAATAATTCATGTTTTCTTCATCTTATAACTATTATAACATTTAAGTTGAATGAAATTTTGATAGACATCAATGTTTGTTCACCTTGAAGTCCATGAGTTATGAATTCCATTTTTATGGTGATTGGCCGGTTTCCTAATTCATCTCATTTCATATTGATCCCAAAAATCACTAATGTGGGGGTGTTTGAATGATATATATAGAATATATTTTAATGTTTAATGGGATTCTTATGGATATTGTTCAGTCTCATTAACACTCCCGATATCCAGGATATGTCTGTGGACATATGGTTAAATGGAAACCTCATAGTAGTATCCTTAAAATTAATGTTGGTGGGTCATGCATGTAGGTAACCATGAGAGGTGGAGGGGTTCTGTGGGACACTTTGGGTTTAGTTCACCTTATGTTAAGTGGATTATATGATCCTGGAAACTCACTAGGTGAAGAAGTAGGAGCAATCATATCAAGTCCCAGGGTTTATAGAAGGATGTGATTTCAGGTAACAGATATCGAATCTGAAACTAATGTTCTTATGATAGCTATCCAAGGATGTCATGCGATGCCTTGGGTGTTGACCTAAATTATTTGTAGATTCATTATAGAAACCAGTCAATGGTAGATTATACACCATAGATAGAGTGAGGCTAACTACACAGCAGGCGCACTGGCTTTCATGGGTAGACATGAAGAAGACATTTTGATCTACAATAGTTTGGACTCGCTCCATATTGAGTGAAAGATTATTCTCCAACACGATTCTCTTTGTCATCATCATTTTATCCCTCCTTCAGGGGGTTGGGCCCTTGTTTTGTTTTTTCCACTTTCAAAATCAATATCACACACCATTTAGTCAGTTATATACATTTTCAAATATAGGGACTTTAATTTTCCCTCACAGGTTTGAAGATACTTCCAAAAATAAATTTCCACCATGTTAATTTAGAGAACATTATAATATCCTTATATGGATGGGAGTATTGAAAGGACTACTTAGATTATAGAAGATAAACTTCCTTTTATTCTCAACTATATCAATAGTTCTTATGATATGAATTTTGGGATGGATGATCATTATTATAAATTGATTTAGTTGTATTTCATTAAAATTGATCCTTTTAAACATTCAATGTTCATCCATATATCTCCTCTATTTACTGGTATGATATAAGAGTTGTTTTATTCATTTGACCATGTTTTTTCCATTAGACAATGGTGAATCTCCAGATAGTTCATCATTTTTTATTACATATATAAACTATATGTCCAATGTGAGTGAATATTTTTATTATTTGCATTTAGTTTTTTGATGTAATTTTTTTAAACTATCTCCTCAGATCTGTACCTAAAATATTGTAATTAAATAAAAAAAATCATGGATATTGGGACCATTTGAGATCATGGAATGAATTCAAAATATTTCCTTTCATATTGATTTACCACTATAGATTCCTTAGATACATAACTTTTTCCTGGTGTATCTATATTAAATGTATGAAATAGACATATATAATGTTTTTAAATATGAATAAGTTGGAATAGAATCTAATATGTTTGTGACTTACCATGTTCTTGGGGTTGTTGATTCTAATGTTAATGTTCTACATGGAAATTATTATACATTTTTTTTGACTAACTGGTAGCATGGTTCTCACTCTCATGTTTTATGAGAGAGAATGTTTTTGGGGAAGAAACAATGGCCTCTACTCTTTAAAGTAAAACCATCATTGACATATTGTTCATTGGGGAGATATAATATGGTAAGGAGAATTTAAAAATCTTGTTATTGTTTCTTAGTAATAAACCATTGATGGTCATCTTAATATTCCCATAAATATATTTTTGCAATTTTCTCACACATGTTATAGTTGTTTTTAAATTGAAAAAATGTGTGTTTATGTTTTATGGATTTTTATTTGAGATGTTTTGAGGTTCACATAAAGTTGGTATGCTTGTAGACACGAATTTAAATATAGAAGAGCTATAGGTAGTCAGTAAGAACTTTATTAGGGTTAGTCATATAATTAGTCGAATACTGGTTGTAGGGATTCACCAATTTTGTCCCAATATAATTTGAAAGGAACCCCACTGGCTGAGTAGTTCTCTATCACATATCTTTTTCATTTTAGTAGACAAAACTGACATCACTTGTGATGGTGTTCTAGTCCAATAATGTGTAGGTATTTTTCTATTTATTACACCTTAATTTTTTATTTTACTAACTTAATATCCTTCTTTTTTCAAAATCTCACCATTTTATACTGGATACTCTCATAGGTTTCATCTTAGATATTTGAACTCAATACTGTGACTCATCAATGTGTAGATCAATGTAACAGTCCTCTCTAGATATGTTGATCTGAATTTTAATAATGTATCTTATTATTTTACAAATTCTACATATTACGTTCTCCAGATCAGCATCATTAATGATGGATATCTTAGGGGCTGGTATTATAATTTTATTCTTTATAGATTTATTTTATAATTTATCGGATTAAATTCCATATTCAACCCTTATGGTGTGTTTATTTGTAATTTTCTTATTTATGGTACAATTGGTTTTTCTATATTCTAAAATATTAAAATTTGGTGTTTTATGTTTGTGTGTTCCTCTTGTAGGATCAGGCAAAATTTTCTATAACCATTAACCAATATTATATTATTACATTTCATAATCATAATTAATTATAATAGATTCAAGGTATGTGGTATAATGATTCTAAATTTTAATATGAATATTACTCATATGATTATCAAAATTTATTTTTAATATTGGTTGAATGAAAATGTTTTTTATGAAATATGGTGGATTGGAATATTGTTCTGTAAATAAAATATCCCATTGGTGTTTTCGATAGAAATTATTTAAAACTGTGATATGAACTGTTTTAGAAATGAAAATATCATGCATAAAATTGTTGGGGTAATCCAAAATTTGATCGACGATGGGGTTTGGATACATTCGGAGGGAAGAAAATGCTCCCCTGACACCTGTTCTATTGGGGTAATTTTTACACCATGATGCATAAATTGTGTTAAAGATCTACTATCGATTTTTAGTAATATTTATATTTTTATTTAGCATAAAATATGTATTACTTTATTTTTATACTTATTTGTTGTTTCTTTTTTGGGGTACCAACATATACTATTTATTTATTTTCAATTTTAAGAATCATTGGGTGAAAATAATTTCCTAATTTGGTTCTTGATTCCTAGAAACATGTTTATGTTCAATGGATATCATGTAGCACCCCTAGATTTTATAATATATTTCTATTTATAAAAATTATATTTCCTTTTTACCATCGGATACATGAAACCCCAAGTCCACATGAACCGTAATATAGTATAAAACTATTCCCTCATTTTGATATTGGCAATAAAAATAGGAAAATACAAAATTTAAAAATATTTACAATGATTTAGATAAATATTTCCTATTTAAAAATAGGTACACGATTTTGAATTATATGAAAAAACATTTTAATGATACATTTTCCCTAAAAATTTTATTATTTATTTTTTAATAGAAAATAAAATTATGAATTTTTATAATTTGTAAAAAAATTATTTGAAATAAATAACATTATTTTAGAAATCAGTGTGTACAAATTATTTTATAGCGAGCTACTAATTTTTTTGTAAAATATTAATTTTATGATGAATAATGATAACAGCGCATTTTTATTGAGTACTCTATTTTCATTTAAATATTTTAGAAATTTAAATTTTTAAAAAAACCTTTCTATTGAAAAATTAATCAATTTATATTATTAATAAACCTATTATAGTAATTTTTATTAAATAAATTTTAAATTTTCTATAAAATATATTTATACTTATGAAAATTATATTCATGAAACCCGTTATTTGTAGTGACTTGCAAGTTTTTTTTAAAATTAGTTATATCCACTTATAGGTATTGGATTTGATAAATTGGATTAAATTTTTGGAATATTTATTAATAAGTTTATTAATAATTCCACATTATTTTTTTATAATGAATAATAAAAATAGTAAAAAAACTCATCATCTTGTTTATGGAAAATATGAGTTTATTAGAGTTAAAATAACATGGTAAGGGTAAATTATGAAATTAAATGTTACTAAATACCATTTAATGGAAAAATATTATCCTCAAATTTTTCCAAAATAGATTATCTATCCATTTAGAATAATTTTTCATGATATTTATATTTATATTTTAATTTTTTAATAAATTAAATATGTGTACTCTCCCAAACATATAAAATGTAACCCATATATTATAATTATAACAACGCATTGAGCCTTCTAGTTCTAGAAATACCACACCAAAATACTCGTAAACATACTTATCCAAAAATCATATGTTACAGTCTTCATAAAATAGTATTCATTATTGTTCTTAATAAAGGATCTAAAGGAGGCCTATGGAATGAGAGGTAATCATCTTAAAGAACTACACTAGATTTATTATACATTAAACCACCACTTAATACATTGTATTCATAATAAAATAATAAATCTTATACCATAAATATAAATAATTGATACTTTGTTTATGGGACCACCAATATCCACTCTATATCCCATAAAATGGGAAGTGAAAGTGTCACTAATCTGCATATATGGACAACTACCTCCACAAATAGATACAATTCCTCTATGATAAATATCATTTATGGATGGTTAATTTAATTGGTTTAAAATTTACATGTGTGGATAATGATATTATTTAAGTTTTGGAATTATAATATCATGTCTACCTTTACACCTCCCAATCTATTATAAAATGATAATGTTGGACACACCAAGATGTATACTACACCTTCCATGAAGCGATATTATTTGATTTCAGTTAACACTTTACAAAATTACTTATAAGGATATATCAAATTAATATAAATAATATATATTATATAATTCTTAATATGTTAGTTTGAGTAATTACTTACAGTTCTGTCATATTATTTATCGAAAAGTAAAAACTGTATTCCAGTAAATGTATTTCCTACAATGGGAATAAGTTGTGGATTTTATTTTTTAATCTATCATTAATGGATGATTTGAAAAATAAATATAATAAAAATATATGATATTTTTATCATGTTTAATGTTATAGATATTATTTAACCCTGATCAAAGTAATATAACCCATTATAATGAAAACAAAATCCTCACTAAATATAAAATAGTTAACAGTTTAAAATGAGGAATCATATAATGAATTTTAATAAAATAAGTAATAAAAAATTATAAGAATTAATTATATGACAATATAAGTATGTAAATGGGTATAGAATATAATAATAAATATTTTAATTTTTTATACAAGAGGTTGAAGATCTTTTGATGTAATGGAAACATCAGGTATGTGTTTTATGTTACATCCTTTTGTTTATTAGAATATATAAGATTAATTTTTGGGTGATGAATATTCATGATCTACCACTCAATTAAATAATTTATTTTCTTATATAAGGGACATTTATAGGTATTTTGTGTTTTAATTCCCTTTTACCATAATTTGGAACAAATGACATAAAAATAATATTTTTTAGGGAAATCAAATTTATTTTTCTCTTGGGCCAAAAATCATTTTATCGATGCCTATGTTTTCCAAAAATGTTCACAATAATATTTTTATTAGTAACTATTTATTTTTAATGATATTTCATCCCATATTTGAATTTATAGAAAATTTTGAAGGGGAATATTCGAGTAATTTTTTGAAAAAACTTACTTTTGGTAATTTACCAAAAATGTGAATTGAATATTTATATAAACATACGTGACCTGGATAACAAATGCCTCTCGAAAGCTGATAAATACAATCAATAATACTTACATGTTTCCAAGGTTACTTTCAAATAAACATTTTCCCTTAAATTTTATGAAATTTATTAAATTGGAAATAATTGACTTCAAATTAAAAAGGGTATTTTCCTCATGGAATTTTCATATGATCAATTAAATGAAATTTTAATCTATAACATCATACTTTGATGTAACATAGGATTTACGGACTATATGATCCAATGATACTATCCACATTTAAGATTATGATTTATGTCTACGAAACTAATTTCTATTCCATGGGTTATGTGATGATGAAATATTTATTATCTTGTGGAGCATATATTTTTGATTATCATTATATGAGAGGTTATCCCAGAATTATATAACCCTATAATGAAATTGGTAATATGGATATCAAATTAGATAATTAGAATTTTAATTCAGAGTGAAATAAATTAGATTAAGGAATCTTACAAATATGATAGTATTGGAAGTGACCCATTACTAAGGATATGATGGAATTGGGAGTGAACCCAATGAAATATGAGAGAATTAGAAGAGGGCCTTGGTTAAAGAAATGATTTTTCTATCTTATGTGTATAAAAAACCATATGTATTACAAAGTTGATTTCCCTTCATGGACCATATTCATTCATTCCATTATGATATATATCTTATGGACTATAAATCATAATGTTATTAGAATAGAATATGATATGTGATATGCAGGTTTTGGTTTTGAAGTTTAAATCTATTATTCGACGACCCTCATGAGCATGTTTTGTTTATGTTATCAACAATATATACCTTTTAATACTTATTGAGCATTAGATCTCACTATTTCTTATGATTACTTTCATCCAGCAATAAAAAATGGTTTTAGGAATGAAAATTTTTAGAATGGTTCTACTTATGAAGAAATTAGTTGGTGAGGATATAGATCTCCTATAAAGAATTTTTTTTATGAACCCTTGTTTCTATGTAAACTATAAAAATAAAGATATTATATATATATAAATGTTGTGTATGACCTTTTATTCTAATAACATGGGATGTTTTTAAGAAATTTATGTGTCTATATAGTTGTTATTTATGAAAATTTATGTTACATTTGAAAAATAATTTGATAAAATAATAATAATAACATTTTGGACAATACTATTTATAGTAGAATATTCGAGGATATCATAAACAATGTATCATGGTGTTCCTAGAAAAACAATTGTGGCATGATACTACAAATGGAATTAGTTTTATCACACATTCATATTGTGTTAAATAATATAGAAATGTCTTTTGAGTTTACATTGACTATAATAATAGTTTATGGTGATTTTACCATTTCTCTATATCTGTTTGGACACTATATATGGATATTCATAGTTTATTTAAAAATTCATAATTGAATCCTCATGATGGATTTTATGATATGATGATCATGGATGAACTATGTTAAACCAAATGTGTTATACATTGAATATAATGTTTAACGATCCTATGAATTATTTATCATGATTAGTCCTTCATAATGTTTAAGATTGATGATCATAAAAACCAATTTACTTTTAGTCAGGTTTAGAATATAGAATTTTAAAGTTGATGTGGTAGTGGGTTTGGTAAAATATTGAAGTATCCTATTAGATATAATTTAAATGAATTCTAGTATATCATTAAAATTTTCAGGGAATGAAAATTCAACTCCTCAATGGTTATATGATGAGAATGTGGCGAGAACACATAAATGTATGAGGATCACATCGCAGGTCTATAATTTGTCTCTAATGTATGCTTATGGTAATGTGATTTCTAAAAAACATGTTATTCTTCATATAGTAAAATTTTCGGTATTCATATGAATTTATTTTTTTTTATAAATCCAAGATAAAATATCAATTAAGGGACTCCATATTTCATGAAAATAAACATGACTATGATATTCTATCATTTTAAGGATATATATGAACGTCTAATGGAAATAAAATTCCCTATAAGGGATTTTTGTCTAATTAATATGTTTTTTTTATCTAAAATAGTAGGAAAACATTCACCATAAAAGATATTTATTTTTCATGCGATATTGTTGATGTCTTTTCGGAAGATTTTAATATCCATCCGCTGAATCCGAGAGTATATTTTCAATAGAACACATTCATAGAAAAAAAATATTTCAAATATTCCATATTGAATTGGTTAGATTTCATTTCAGGTATTATTGATGAAACTGTAGGATAATTTTGAAAAGGTATTCCTATATCCCTATACATCTCTTTATGGTAAAACATTTCATTTTATTAATAAGAATGATTGATCAATGTGAATCATTTTTTATTATCTTGAACTTAATAAGACCACTATAAAAAACAAGTTTTCAATACATTGTATTGATAACTTTTTCTATCAACTATGTTGAGCTCAATACATTTCCATGATAGAGCTACATCCTATATGTCATCATCAAAGGGCCTGGAAGGGTGATATACTTGAAGAATAATTCTATACAAGGTGTGGAAATTGTGAATTTATAATGATGGATTTTTTTGTTTTAAATTATCATTCTATTTTATTAGATTTAATGAATATATTATTTTTTGATTACCTGGATGTCATTTAGGAAATCATTATTGATAACATTATTAAATATGTTAAGATTTAGGATAAAAATTACAATCAGTTTAGGATAGTGCAGATGACCATGTGAAACGGTTGATTTCATGAAATAATTACCATTTATTAAATTTCATGTAAAAAATGACTTTTGGATAATATATTATAATGTGATGGTATATCGTCAGATCAATCAATGATTGATGTTCTTGAATGTTGATCCAGAACAATGATGGGGGCTGAGACCCATGGTATTCAAGGGTTTTTGACATATTATCAATACATTATTTTAAATTTTCTATTTCTATCTTATTAATTATCCATTTTATCAAAGAAGGGGGATTCTATTTGACTTTTGAATTTTTAGAAAATTTCTTGGAATTGAATGGAATGTTATTCAACCCATATAAAAATACATAATTCAATAACGGGGACGAATTTTTTATATATATTTATTATTCAATGAAGAAACATGGACATTTCATCATGTATAATGATATGGTTATAACTATTACCTTGTGAAAATTCAGGTTTTAGGAAAAATGTTACCAAAATTCTGATTTAGAATTTTTGTGGTAATTTTTACATTAATAATATGTATTCATTATGATTATAGGGAAAGGATAGATATATATATGAGTTAACAAGCGGTGTTTGGCTTGCTCGATAGCAAAAAAATCATGATTCGGTTTGAGACGGAGGAAGATCTCATTCAAGCGTGTTCAAGGGCTCAGTGCATCTTTAATTGATCTTTCGTTCTGCTTATTTGGTGGTCCTTTGACCTTTATATGAATCATGACTCTCCTTCCATGGTGGTTAGGGTATGTTTTCCTAAGCTTCCATTGTCGTTTCAAAATCATTCAACTATCCACATATAGGGGAATCTGGTGGGTCGATTTCATTGTTCTGATAGCCACACAGAGGAAGTTTTCCATCCAGTGAATCCTTGGGTATGTGTTAAAGTTAATGCGTCTCGAATACCATTTGATTTTGTTTGGATCATGATTGGAGAAGAACACCATTGTAAGCAGAGGGTTATCTATGATAATTGGACCAAGTTCTGTGGTTATTTCAAGAGACTGGGCCACTCGATTGAGGTATGCCGAAGTGGACATCCATCACGGTTGAGGGAGGATTGTAGTAAGGGCAAGGTGTTCCTGTGATCACTAGTGATGATGTTATAAGAAAAGATTTGGGGCCTGTTGTGGAGATGGGAAGGGAATCAATTTTGGTATGACATGTTGATAGAGGGAGGGTCTTCTGTGTGTCTGGTTTGGTTATGAAGAGTAAAACAACAGGGTCTGGTAAGACTTTCCTACAAGAAGTTGGAAAATCTTCGAGTTTAATGGTTAGTATGAGTTCAGAACAGGTTGGGATCGAAATGGTTTCGAACAAAGAAGAGGTGGTTGTCAATACTGGTGATTGGAATTCTATTGGTCTGGATCCATTGGTTGTACCTTTTATTTCATTGAGTAATAGGTTTAACGGAATGTATGGGGATATCTTGGCTGAATAAATGGAGTTGGAGGATATTGCAGGGAGGGGGGTGAGGTGGTGGTCTTGGAAAATTAGTAGGCTAAAGGCATGGGGATTGAAAAGAATAGGAACGGAAGGGAGATTGTGGAGGTTAAACCTATTGAAGGAATGGGGAAGGATCCAGTTGTCCTGAATATGGAAGGCAACCCCAATATGGCCAGGATCTACAATTTGGTTGAAGGTACGGATAAAAGACAAGGAGATTTCCAGGCTAGAGTTTTAGGGATGGAGGCACATAACACGGTTGTGGAGAATATTTTTATGGAGGATGAGCGTCTTCCTTTAAGGGAGAAAAACATTCCAGTTCAAAGGTGGGGATGCAATGTTGAACAGCCCGAGGAGAGAAAGGAGAACTCTAGGGGGGAGGAGATATTGAGTACCCTGGTTGGAAATTCATTTAGTGATATTGTTTAAAATGGGAATTAGAAAGAGGTTGAAGGTGTAGTACATTTGGCTGAAACATCAACAAGGAGACCATGGAAGGACTATTCAGATCTCCCATGACCAATGCGGACCAGGTCCGCTTCAAAAATGAATAACCAGATGGTTCATGCAGTCATGAAGGGTAGCGGGATTAAGAAGACATCACAAGATATGGCTTCTCTAGACCAGATTAGGAATCTCATTCAAAGTGTGGGTTTTTGGAGAAACCTGGAGTAGGAATTGGCTACTGGAGAAGACGAGTCCAGTTTGGGGTGTGGTGATGACTATTGTTATTATGATGTATAACTATGTGTTGATCAGAATTCATTCTTGTTATTTTTATTTGGCATTGTATTTTGGGCACCGGACACCCGTATGTCCGCTTTATAAAATGGGAAAAAATGATTTGCAGTAGCCTATACTAAATCATAAATATTTCAAATTGTGCTAAAAAATATGGTTGGGATTTATTAAATATTATGACTATCTAATGTATTACCACTAAAGGAAAGAGAACATGGCTTACCATTAATTCAGTCAAAATTAGATTTATATAATATAAATGATTTAGATAAAATAATATTAAATTTTATTTTAAATTTTAAACCGTTTAATGGGTAAATATTAATAAAAGGTTCAAAACCGTATATTGCTCAAAATAATTTTTAATGATCTATTTAGGTGAAGGATAAATTTGAAAATGAAGATGTTAAACTACCAAAGTAGGTAATTAATGTTCTCGAGATAAAACATGATTTTGATGGAATGATAATCTTAGTGAAAGGTGTATCTGTATCATTAATACTAGAATTAAATAAGGATCTATTAGATGAAGATCATATTACCCTGATCTCTATTCATCCTCGAAGTATAATGATGTATAGAGCTCTAACAGTGAATATATGTTGGTGATATATATAAAGAGATATATTTTAGAAACAATATCTTTGTTCATTGTATGTATAAATTTTAACGAATAGAGACATAAGTCTATGGTTATGATAATGATGTTTGTCGTACCAGAATACAAATAGAAAAACATTAGAATGGATATTTCTATCATCCACCCCAAAATTTATAAAGAACATTATGTAATTTCGGATGTAGTTGATCAATGTCTGAAACATTTCTATCACAGTCATTTTGATATCATTAGAATAATATTTTCATAATGTTTTATGGAGTACCACGTTCTATTTTTTTGGTTTGGATCTATGGTTTACCTTTATGTTTAGGTGAACTCTTCAACAAGATCCTAATTCATGGTTGTATTTTAATATTGATTATTATCATTAGATCGAAGTTCAGTATGATGGAACAATTTAAACACTATATGTTATGATGAGGTCATAATCTATGAATGTCAATGGGGGCCAGGATCAATACCTTCCTGTAGAGACCCAATGCTTGACGTACATGGACATTACATTACATTAGCGGAATACTTAATACATAACCAAAACAGACACACAAGGACCGTAATAGTTTAGTGTCTTTGGAAACTTGGAACGTAATCTTCTAATCATTGTGAAAGATGTTCAACATCTTCCATAAAGATCTTACCATTTTTGTTTCCTTACCTAAAATCTTTCTTTTAATCCTGGGGGAAAAGAAAACATAAAAAGGGTGAGCTCAAATGTTCAGTAAGGGTAAGCATGGATAAAATTAAACATACCATATACATTTGATCTTAAAAACATGAACGTAATGTTTCAACATCAAAATCTTGAGCAAAGATTTAAAACATGTAAGTACATAAGTAATAGATCATAATGAAACATAAATCATGATAACATAGCATGGGAATAAACCATGTAATTGTGGCATCCATTAATCATTTGTAATTATTTCCATATTAGCCAAGGCATTGATGCCAAGACCATCTTAGTGGACAAAGTCCCATTATGAATCGAGTTCACTCCTCGTTTCAGTCCTGTAACACTGAACCGGATTAACATACCGTTCCAGCCATGTCTATCTCATGAGATATTAAATCATTACCCAATGCATTGGATGGAGATATAGGTCCCACCCATCTCATAATGATACCATTCTTATGTGTGCCACAAAATCATAAAACATACATCATAGCATAACCCATGTAATAAAAATGGGAATCTTGAACATCGTGACATCATAAAACAATTCATATAAGATAAAGGAATTCATAAAAATAATTCCATCACAACATAATCAAATCAATCTAATAATAGGGATTGAAACCGAACCCTTTATTATCTTAGATGGAAAATAATTTTGATAAAACACTTGAACTCTATTCTTGAGGAAAATGTACTTTCTACTTCAAAAAAACTTTTTCATTCTTAACATGTCATAAAATTCTATACTAACAGAATTTGATTAAAAATAGACTTGAAAACTTGTAAAGGAAGCTTCTTGGAAATAATGTTTTAAAAATCCATTCATGCCGTATAAGTTAAAAAACATTCTTCTCGTACTTTTGTCGGAAAAGTCAAAAAATAGCTCGTACGAAAAATGACAAAAGATTCCTTTCATATCTTTTACTAAAAACTCACTGAAGGGTAAAATTGGATTTAAAAAATTGTAGGTGGATGTAAATAACATTACATATTGAGGAAACCTGGATGTGGATTATAAAATACACCCCAGTAAATTCCAAAGTATAAACAATCTCAGATAAAAATTAGATTTTGATATTTCCCTTACCGTAGGTCTGATATGTTTCGTACGTATCCGAACCTCCTGTATAATGATTTAAATAATGTCATTGACTTATTACAGAATCATATTCATTTTTATGATATCATATATGTTTCACTTATGACTTTATATTATCCTTTCATTTGTAAATTCCATGTTAAAGCAGCGTTTTGGGTAAAATTATTTTATATATCGTATGTGTTTCGACTTGTAGTTCTTGATATTATTACTTATATCCTGATTTACATAATTACAGAATGTAAAACATGATTTACATATAATATATATTCATCATATAAATATATATATTATAGATCGATAAAAGGAATGAAATACACCGTTCATGGAGACGGTAGGCCGTACGTACGCAAGAACGTTGTTTTCGTTTCCCTTTTGAATTGAATGGAATTAATTAAATGACATATATACATATATATATAAATACAGTATCATTATTATGTCATATGTTTCATTATGATTCATTATATATACTTTATAATCATTCATGAATGGTTAACATGGAGAGTGAATCTCATCGCGTCGTGGAGACGGTAGTCAGTACGTACGAACGAGCGATGATATCATTCCCAAGATAGTGGAATTGTATTAAAGTGTATGTGTAATATTAAAGAGTTAATATCACTTTACAATAATCATATATATTCATTACTTTCACCCTTATACTCATCCAAGTAAGGTGGTGGTGGGAAATAGATTACACCACGGCGTGGAGACGGTATTCCGTACGTATGCACGCGTGGTAATTTCATTTTCCGTTGGATAGATAGATGGTGAAATATGGTTGTTTCATACATATAATAACATATCAGTATATTATTGATACTGATGTTATTACCTCATAATGAAACAACTAAAAATAAGAAGTGGAAGAAGAAATAAAGTTGAAAGAATCGGCAATGGATATTACCTCTTCTTTGAAGCGCCTCTTTGAGACCTCCTCTTAGGGCACTAAAATTGTTCTTTGAAGAAGACGAGGACCACTAGGATGTTTCTAGTGAAGTGGAGAAGAGATTTTGGCAGGGTTTGGCCGATCTTGAAGGCTCAAATTGGAGTGACGAAGAGAGGGAGGATATTCCCTTTTATAAGGGAGGAGAGGGGCACCTTTGGAGTTCTTAAAAATATTAATTTATAAAAAATATTAGACCACATAAAAACCTCAAACACTTACTCATATTAAGAGATTAGATGAGATAGGGTTGAAATCTCATCATACAAACAAATTTAGATATGTTTGGATATTATTTTAAACCTTATCATTTTTATTTGTCCTTATTTAAACAATTTAAGTTTATTTGTGGTAATAAATTTCAAAATTTTAAATTATAACAAATAATTAATTATTTGTTTTGAATTTTCCATAATTGTTTACTTTATAACATTATAGACCATATAAATTTAAATTTATAATTTTTAAATATTTTTGTGATTTTTAATCAATTTTATAATATGTTATTTTTATAAAATAACAATAGTGTCAATTTTGACACTATTCATTTATTTGAATTTAAATAAAATATATACAAAAGATATGTTCGAACTAAAAGCTTTAATAGATTAATAAAAGGTCATATGTAGCTATAAAATTATTGGATCACATTAAATAGTTCATATAATATTTATTTTATTATTTTTAAAACCATTTATTTGGTTTATCTCTTAATAAAATAATTACAACAGCATTTGTTGTATAATTATTTAATATACTGATTTGTTGCATAAAAATTTAAAATAAAATCCTATGATGAAGATATATCTCTTTCCATTTACGATAATACTTTTACTCGAATTTATCATCTTAAAATCACAATATTTAAATTGTTATATTTATTAAATTATGATGGTGACAACATTGGCATCATTTAAAATAAAATAATATAAGTATCATAATCACTTTTATAAGAATCCAAACGGTTATATATTAAGTAATTGGATGTTTAGGGTATATATATACACTACCAATAAGTTTTGGTCAGGTTGTTGGGCCTTTTAATGGGTATTATAATTTCAATAACAACTATATTACTGATTTCTCACTTAATAAATAATTTCTACATCATTAATGTATCACCATTAATGACAATTATTTAATCCCTAAAAATTCTAAATAAATTATCATGATGTAGATAATTTTATTATCTTTCTCTAGACTATTAATGTTCGATGTTTTATGATGTTTGTCACTAAATTAAAATTAGTATACTTATATGATTTAAGAGAGTGACATGTTGTCACTTTCTTTGGTTTTAATAGTAATTAAGTTATTTTCATGGAAAAAAGTCCATTAAATGATTCTAATCGGACCCTTAAGTGCTATGGGTAGACTTTTAACCATCCAATAAAATTTTGGCATGTGTTAGGGTAATTTTATAATGTTATATTTACCCTTAATTACCTAATTTATCTTTAACTATGGTAAATAAAATTTACCGTAGTTACTATTCCTAATTCCCAAAAATAAAAAGTAAATTATTAACATAATTTGGACCCATTGATTCCAAATATGGAATCAATTTTTCCAAATTCAATACAAAAAATTTACAGAAATTAAATTAAAATTAATCCCGTTGTTGAAAGAAAACGGGGTTTTCTTTAAAACATTGCAAAAGATTGAATTGATTTAACCTACGAATTCAATGTAAAATAAATTATAATGACATAAATTATATTAAATGGTAAATATATATTCTATTTATATTTTAAAACCATTAAATATTATAATTTAACCACATAAGATATTACGATGAAAAAAGATGAATTTAATTAAAATATAGCGTGTTTTTAATTTTCATTAAAATATGAATGTCATCAGAATAATATGAAAAATTAATCCAAGGTAAAATTTTATATCCTTATTCCAATGAATAATTTTATTTTGTAAAATTAAACTTATAAACATGTCAAAAACTATATTTAAATTGGGTGTGCCATCAAAATGCGGCAAAACTGCATTTTTTTAAAAATACTTATTTTACTCGAAAAATTTATTTTGTTCTTATACCATGTTCTAGAAAATGTGTAAGATGAATAATAAAGTTATAAAATTCAAAATATAGTTAATACTATTCATAACGGCTAGTACATAATAATATTATAATAATATATCGTTGTTTAGTAAAACCTGATATTGTGTACAACACACGCTATTAAGGAAGGTCGTGATTGCGTGTAATGCAAGCCAAGTCAGGGTTGCGTGTTGTGCGAGAATCTTTCATTGTTTTGTATAACAGAATCCAACCATATTTCATTTATACATTTAATATATATATATATATACTAAATGTTGCGTAGAATAACTATTATCAAAATTGTGTGTAACACGATCCTAGAATAGTGTTGTGTATACAGCAAACTAATACGGTGTTGCGTATAGCGCAAGGTAATCTTGGTGTAGCATACAACACAAGAAATTAAAGAAATTAAAAGAATATAAAATCTCGGGATGTTACATTCGACCCCCCCTTAAAATGAATTTCACCCTCGAAATTCGTCAGGGTTATAAATGGTTTACTACTCGAAAGTTTCTTTAAAAAAAACCCACATCGTAAAAAGGAATACCAAAACCAATCTTTAAAAACAAATGTATGAAATGTAATGATTACCCAAATAAAATAATTAATGGGTTTCCACTTATGTGAAAATATGGATATAGATGAGAAATCTAACCATCATGTTCTGATGAAGAGTGGTAGAGAACATGGCTATGAAAAAGACATCAATCACAATTCCATAGATTTGTGGCGATCTAAGGTACCATCAGATTCATCGGATATAAGGGAACTAGGACAACATTTTCGGTTTTCAAGATCATTTCCCTAAATATTATGAAATTGGAATTTGATGAAATAATTTCGGGATTTTGGTACAGCCTCACCATTAGTCATTTTTTTTGGACAATTTCCACTTCATCTCATAAATATATGAAGTTGAATTTGTCATTTGTGAAGTGTTATCAGATCATGTGATAGAATGATGGGTCATTCCATCTGTCTTAAACAAAAGGATAGAAAAGTTATCAAAAAAAATACATAGGACCATCTATAGTGAGATTAATCATATATGGTTCCTAAAATGGAATTATACTTCATATACCATACTACTTAACATAATAAAACTAGTTTCTACTAAACAGGGACTTCCTGTAGGCCAGTGGTAGGCGATGAAGGCCAGTCGCACTTCGGTTGGGGGTTCGATTCCCATAGCCTTGTCCAACACGATGGGCTGTCGCCAGTCCTGCAAGTTGTCCTTTTTCTAAAACTACATTACTATAACATCCCATCAATAATATCGAAAAAAGTTATATCCTTAAAGAATACTAACTTATGTCCAAGATAATCCATTCCAATATTTAGTCTTATCCAAAATACTTTATTCCAAACTCATTGTATAAATAGAACGATTACTAAAAAGGTCATAAAACAAGAACATGAATACCATCATTTATCCCTCATATATCTTGTTGGTCACATTCTAGTCATGTGAATACCTTAATCATGTATTCTCTAGAAAAATGAATACCCATTGAATCTTAGTGAAAATATGAGTGCTGTCAAAAGATAACTCTTTCCACATACCAAAATCCTCAAAATTCTATATACTCAAATCATGATATAACATAGTCCTTATTTCAATCATGCGATCATAAATAATATCAAACAATTCATTTTCTCCTTATCCCTTCATTATGCGCATATCATCTGCTTTCCAAAAAATTTGAATCACTTTTCATGGTTACCGGTACCATAAAATTATTGAAAACCACAATAGACAAATACAAAAATATTCTAATACACCATAAAAGTACCTCAACAACATTATTCTTGAATACCAATACATAAACACTTTAATCCATCATCTTCAATGATTGTCTTGGAATAAGTCCTTCCTTGATTTAGAAGTAACTTTTTAGGTCAGGGCATTGTGTTGGGTAATGCCCATGTTCTCCACAAATAAGACATTGAACTCCATAATAGTCTGTCCCTCTATGACCCTTTTCTCCACACATATAACATCTGTCCCTCCATTTGAGGTATTCTGCAAGGATTTTCTTCCCTTCTTTAGAAATCTCAATCTTCCATTCCTTATGTTCCTCAACATGTGAACATGCATAATAGTCTATCTTCCTCTTATTTGATGAATTAGGCATACCACTAAATTTCACATTGTAAATCATATATCGTGATGACTGATTCGGCATAATCACAATATCTTTCTCTATAGGCATTACGCAATTTTTTTTCTCATAGTCACCAATTTTTCCATTGGATTCAATGTTAACCGAATTCCTTCGGGTTCCCTCCATTTACCAAAACACAAAAATAATTCTATGAGAGGCAAAAATAATAACAGGAAAATAACATAATCAAGGGGGAGTACCTTTGAAATCTAACATATTTGGTTTAATTCTTTGATCGTTAGCATAGTTCTAGGACTATATCCTATATGTATACTTATCCTTGGGGACACCCTTAGACATACCATAGAAATATCTATAGGGATCTCACTAACGTTTTCGCATCCTAATTTCCAAAGGTTGACTAAACCATTCCTCTGATACCAACTATAGAGACTCGATGCTTGACGTACATGGACATTACATTACTTTAGCAGAATACTTAATACATAACAAAACAGAAACACAAGGACCGTAATAGTTTAGTGTCTTTGGAAACATGGAACATAATCTTTTATTCGTTGTGAAAGATCTTCAACATCTCCCATAAAGATCTTCCCATTTTTTGTTTCCTTACCTAAAATCATTATTTTACTCCTAGCGAAAAAGAAAACATAAAAAGGGTGAGCTCAAATTCTCAGTAAGGGTAAGAATGGATAAAATAAAACATACCATATACATTTTATCATAAAAACATGAACGTAATTTTTAAAGATCAAAATCTTGAGCAACGACTTAAAACATGGAAGTACATAAGGCATAGATCATAATGAAACATAAATCATTATAACATAGAATGGGAATAAAATATGTAATTGTGGCATCCACTAAGAACATGTAATGATTTCCATAGTAGCCAAGGCATTGCTTCCAAGACCATCTTAGTTGACAAAGTCCCATTCTGAATCGAGTTCACTCCTCGTTTCAGTCCTGTAACACTGAACCAGATTAACTTACCTTTCCAGCCATGTCTATCTCATGAGATATAAAATCTTTACCCAATTCATAGGAGGGAGATATAGGTCACACCCATCTCATAATGATACCATTCTTGTGTGTGCCACAAAATCATAAACCACACATCATAGCATAACCCATCTAATAAAAATGGGAATCTTGAACATCGTGACATCATAAAAAAATTCATATAAGATAAAGGAATTCATAAAAATAATTCCATCACAACATAATCAAATCAATATAATAATATTGATAGAAACAGAACCCTTTATTATCTTAGACGTAAAATAATTTTGATAAAACAATAGAACTCTATTCTTGAGGAAAATATCCTTTCTACTTCAAAAACTCTTTTCCTTTCTTAACAAGTCATAAAATTCTAAACTAAACGAAGTTTATTAAAATAAAACTTCAAAACTTGTAAAGGAAGCATATTGGAAATAATGTTTTCAAAATCCATTCATGCCGTACAAGTTAAAAAAACATTCTTCTCGTACTTTTGTCAGAAAAGTCAAAAAGTACCTCGTACGAAAAACGAAAAAATATTCCTTTCATATATTTTACTAAAAACTCACCGAAGGGTAAACATGGATTTAAACAATTTTAGGTGGATTTAAATAACATTAAATATTGAGGAAACATGGATGTGGTTGATAAAATACACCCCAATAAATTCCAAAGTATAAACAATCTCGGATTAAAATGAGATTGTGATATTTCCCTTACCTTAGGTAAGATATGCTTCGTACGTATCCAAACCTCCTGTATAATGATATAAATAATGTCATTGACTTATTACAGAATCATATTCATTTTTATGATATCATATATGTTTCACTTATGACTTTATATTACCCATTCTTTTGTAAATTCCATGTTAAAGCAGCGTTTTGGGTAAAATCATTTTATTTATCGTACGTGTTTCGACTTGTCGTTCTTGATATTATTAATTATATCCTGATTTAAATAATTCCTGAATGTAAACATGATTTATATATAATATTCATTCATCATATACATATTTATATTATAGATCGATAAAAGGAATGAAATACACCGTTCATGGAGACGGTAGGCCGTACGTACGCATGAACGCTGTTTTCGTTTCCCTTTTGAATTGAATTGAATTAAGTAAATGACATACATAGATATATATATAAATCCAGTATAATTATTATGTCATATATTTCATTATTATTCATTATATATACTTTATAATCATTCATGAATGGTTAACATGGAGAGTAAATCTCATCGCGTTGTGGAGACGGTAGTCCGTACGTACGCACGAGCGATGATATCATTCCCAAGATCGTAGAATTGTATTAAAGTGTATGTATAATATTAAAGAATCAATATAAATTTACAATAATCATATATATTCATTACTTTCACCCTTATACCCATCCCAGTAAGGTGGTGGTGGGAAATAGATTACACCATGGCGTGGAGACAGTATTTCGTACGGACGCACGCGCTGTGATTTCATTTTCCGTTGGATGGATAGATGGTGAAATATGGTTTTTTCATACTTATAATAACGTATCAGTATATTATTGATACTGTTGTTATTACAACATAGTGAAACAACAAAAATATTAAGTGTAAGAAGAAATAAAGTTGAAAGAATCGGTAATGGACATTACCTCTTCTTTGAAGCGCCTCTTTGAGACCGCCTCTTAGGGCACAAAAATTGGTCTTTGAAGAAGACGAGGACCTATAGGATATTTATATGGAAGTATAGAAGAGAATTTGGTAGGGTTTGGCCGAGCTTGAAGGCTCAATGTGGTGTGAGGAAGACAGGGAGGAGGTGCCCTTTTATAAGGTAGGAGAAGGGCACCTTTGGAATTCATAAAAATATTAATTTATAAAAAATCTAACCCAACTTAAAAAACTCCAAAAATGACTCATATTCATAGATTAGATGATATATGGTTTTAATCTCATTAACCAATCAAATTTAGACATGTTTGGAACTTATTTTAAACCTTATCATTTTGATTTATCCTTATTTAATCTATTTATGTTTATTTGTGGTAATAAAATTATAAATTATAAATTATAATAAATAATTACTATTTGTTGTGAATTTTCCATAATTGTTTACTTTATAACATTATAGACCATATAAATTTAAATTTATAATTTTTTAATATTTTTGTTATTTTTAAACAATTTTATAATGTGTTATTTTTATAAAATAACAATATTGTCAATTTTGACACTATTCATTTATTTGAATTTAAATAAAATATATACAGAAGATATGTTCAAACTAAAAGCTTTAATAGATTCATAAAATGTCATATGTATCTATAAAATTAGTGGATAACATTAAATAGTTTATATAATATTTATTTTATTATTTTTAATACCATTTATTTGGTTTATCTCTTAATAAAATAATTACTACAACATTTTTGTATAATTATTTAATATACGGATTTGTTGCATAAAAATTTAAAATAAAATCCTATGATGAAGCTAAATCTATTAACTTTCACAATAATACGTTTAATATAATTTATCATCGAAATATAACAATATTTAAATTGTTATATTTATTATATTATGAAGGTGACAACATTGGCATCATTTAAAATAAAATAATATAAGTGTCATAGTCCCTTTTATAAGACTCCAAACGGTTATATATTAAGTAATGGGATGCTTATGGTATATATATACACAACCAATAATTTTTGGTTAGGTTGGTGGGCCTTTTAATGGGTATTATTATTTCAATAAAAACTATATTACAGATTTTTCACTTAATAAATAATTTCTACATCATTAATGTATCACCATTAATGACAATTATTTAATCCCTAAAAATTCTAAATAAATTATCATGATGTAGATAATTTTATTATATTTCTGTAGAATATTCATGTTCGATGTTTTATGATGTTTATCACTAAATTAAAATTATTATACTTATAAGATTTAAGAGAGTGACATGTTTTCACTTTCTTTGGTTTTAATAATAATTAAGTTATTTTCATAGATGAAAGTCCATTAAATGATACTAATCCGACCCTTATGTGATATGGGTCGACTTGTAACCATCCAATAAAATTTTGGCATGTCTTAGGGTAATTTTATAATATTATATTTACCCTTAATTACCCGATTTACCTTTAATTATGGTAAATAAAATTTACCGTAGTAACTATTCATAATTCCCAAAAATAAAAAGTATCTTATTAACATAATTTGGACCTACTGATTCAAAATATGGAATCCATTTTTCCAAATTCAATACACAAAAGTTGCAGAAATTAAATTAAAATTAATCCCTTTGTTGAAATAAAACAGGTTTTTCTTTAAAACATTGCAAAAGATTGAGTTGATTTAACCTTCGAATTCAAGGTAAAATCAATTATAGTGACATAAATTATATTAAATGGAAAAAATATATTCTATTTATACTTTAAAACTATTAAATATTATAATTTAACTACATAAGTTATTATGATGAAAAAAGTTGTTTTTAATTAAAATATAGCGTGTTTTTACTATTCATTAAAATATGAAAGTTATAAGTATAATATGAAAATTTGATCCAAGGTAAAATTTTATATCCTGATTCCAAAGAATAATTTTATTTTGTAAAATTAATCTTATAAACATGTAAAAAACTATATTTAATGTGGGTGCGCCATCAAATGGCGGCAAAACTGTATTTTTTGAAAAATACTTATTTTACTCGAAAAGTTTATTTTGTTGTTATACCATGTCCTAGAAAATGTGTAAAGTGAATAATAATGTTATAAAATTAAAAATATAGTTAATACTATTCATAACGGCTAGTACATAAAAATATTATAATAATATATCTTTGTTTAGTAAAACCAGGTATTGCGTACAACACACGCTATCAAGGAAGGTCACGATTGCGTGTAATGAAAGCCAAGTCAGGGTTGCATGTTGTGGAAGAATCCATCGTTGTTTCGTATAATAGAATCTAACCATATTTCATTTATACATTGAATATATATATATATATATATATACTCAATGTTGCGTAGAATAACAATTATCAATATTGTCTGTAACATGATCAAAGAAAATTGTTGTGTATACTCTAAACTAATACGGTGTTGCATATAGCGCAAGGTAATCTTGGTGTAGCATACAACACAAGACATTAATGAAATTAAAAGAATATAAAATATAGCAGTGTTACACTTCCTCTAGTCATTTTTTCATAAAAAATAGTTTTCTCATAATAATTCAGATGGATCCTTATGAATCCCATAATGTAAATTAATATAGAACTCAAATGATAATAAAACTTGTTTTTAAAATATATCTTTTAGGGACTTATATAGATAGGTAAATTCTAATGAAACTAATAACCATTCAGTATCACAATAAAAGATCTCATATTTGAGAGATAATTTATTCTTCAAATAATTAAACAAACATATATTTTCTAATGAAACTAAAAACCATTCAAGATGTGTTTGGTGTGAAATTTTTTCGAAGGTGCATAACTTATGATTCACATGTACTAAACAGAGATTTCATTCCACAAGATCAAAATTATTTCTATAAATATTCACATATATAATTCACCATTCATATAGATTATTTATCATAGAAAAATAGTAGTCACATAGTTAATATAATTATAAAAAATCAGAAATTTATTGAGATACAAGTGAACCTTAGGAGGTGATGAAATAGATATATCTCTATTTTTGGATTATATTGAAAAAATTCATTGGAAATATTTATTTTGACTAACTTATAATTTTAAACTATAATATTTTATGTATTTTTTATCTTTAAATAAATTTAAATTCATAGATAGGTTGGGATATAAACAACACCAAGTCTAATGAAACTATAATATAAAATACCATTATAACCGAGATGATAAATTCGAGGAATTCATATGAATGTACATATTTTATATGTATTTATAAAGGTTATATATATATATAATATTTTAAAATGTTATTTAAAATATTAATAATTTTATTATCGGATTTAAGTATACCATTTATCTAATTTTATTATTTCTTTTTGTGAGAAAATATAATAATATATATTTCCAATTTTATATAATTTATTTAAATAAATTTACTATATTTTTTAAACATAAATTTCAAAATTATCATAGAATTATTATTTATTGAATTTTTAGAAATGAATAGTGTTTCAATGAATACTAAAAAATAATTTTTTTATTTAAAACAGTAATTTTTTAAATCATTTACAATGGTTAAATTTATTTAATTTTTTTTAAATTAAAAATATTTTCTTTATATTATTTAAAATCTAATTATGGTTATTTTAAATTATTATACAGTTATTATTTTAGAAAAAAATATTTTACATATGAATGTAACATTTCATATGAAATTATTTCCTCCAAGTTTTGTGAATTTATATTAAATATAATTTCTAACAAATCTGTATATTAATTAGATAAGATGGATTAAATATTTTACATAATAATAAATTTTTTAATGTATTATAATTTCATTTTCACTCATAATTTAAATAAAATAATTGTCATTGAGGATAATGTTTCTACAATTTTATTATGTGTTAAACAAATAGGTAATGATAAATTATACATGTGTACATATCTAAATCCTATTTTGTGAATATATTTTTACCATATACTATAAAAAATATAATATTTATTAATTTTTACATATTTCTCTTGATAATTTCTTTTTAATATTAAATTATTTAACAAATTCAAAGTGATTTTTTTCCGATGATATAAAAATACATCCCTCCTTTATCTTCCATACAAAAATATTAAACTTATAGATCAAAAAACCCCTAAAAAATATCATATAATTCTCTCTTATATACATATCGAAGTTTTATAGTTTCTTAAAAGGAAATTCATATGGTACTTAAGGAGGGATCTAAATTAGGTTTAATGAAGGAGATGTAATCTTATTATCCGACCACCTTCATTTTTTTAATCTTAAAACTCATATAAGTATATATATATGTGTGTGTGTGTGTGTGATATTCCATACAAACTATTAAATTTTACTTTACTAAATATTTTAAATATATATTATAATTATTAAGCCTAAAAAAATCACTCTCTATCCCATAAAATGTGAATTGAATGTATCGATCAATGGCATGTGTGGACAACCACCTCCGCATTGAAATGCAATTAATTTTACATAAAAATATTTTGGGGATGGTTATTTCATGGGTGTAATTTTTACATAATATATTTATGATATAGATAATTTCCAATATTTATTATATTATATCTTATATCCTACAATACAATATGTTGGAAAATGATAACATCACTCATATATATGTATGGGGTATCATCTCCATCAAGTGATGTGATTCGTAATTCATTTACGATTTACATGTTTTTTAATGAGGGTATGTTATTTAATAAATATGATTCAAATGAAATATTAATTATTCTATAAAGGTGAATTATTAGTTATCTTACTTCCATTAACTCTATAGAAAAGTGAAAACGATATCAGTTCTTACGTACAACCTACCGTCTCCATGAGCAGTCTAATTCTTTATTCCAAATATATTATTTATGGATTAATATAAATATAAATAATGAATATATATTATATTTTTATTATTTTTTGGCCAATGAGACTTTATTTTAGTTGTATAGGCTCTTGTTGGTATCCATAAGATCATGATTGAATATCAGGAAAGGGTTAGATTTTTATGTTACAGTAGAACATACTATATATGTAATATTTCAATAATATATGAGTGAGACTATTCACCTGATTTAGGCTTATGAGATATATATTTAGACTTCAATCTATAGGGCCTTCAGGCCATAGCCCTTTGGGTCACCACCAAGTATATTGTGATCTTTAGTGACTCGTGTACCGATGAAACACAAAAGGTAGATAATGCACTATGGATTTAAGAGATATTGTTGGTTCAGAATCTCAAAAGAGTGATAGGTTATTTTAATCCCATCAAATGGTTTTCTAACATCTTAGTAATTATTTTTCATCTACCAATAAATTTGAAAAGGAAGTATAACATGATGATTATTGGTAGATAATTTTACAAAAAATGCGAACAGGGATAAGCAGATAGTCAAAGTGGCATATTTTGGTATGTAGCATATCCAAAAGCCATACATTCAATTCTGGGGGGGATGCTCAAAAGAGATTTGGGTTTGCTTAAAAATATCATCTAGGCCTCTACAGAGATTTAGAGTAAGGAGGGGTGATCTAACACATATTGATGGGGGATAAGATAAAGGTAGTGGGTGATTGTATGTGAAAAATCACATCAAAACTACTAGAAGAAATATACAATGTTTTTCTACTCATCATGGGCCTTCAGGGCATGTGGCCTTCAGGAAATTAATTGTCATGGACCATCGATTACCTTAGTATTCTGGTCATGTATGGGTTACCACTATACCATATTAAAAATAGGGATTCCATTCAACAATAAAAAATAGTTAATTTCCCCAACCTATTAAGAAAATAACATATTTAAAATTTTTTAGGTTATGTAATGATAATAACGTACATAGAAATGAACTACAGAATTAAAATTCTATTAATATTGAAATAATTAACACAAATAAATGATGATTTTAAATTTTAATTATTAATAAATTGGTATTTATATTTTATTAGGATATAATATTTTATGTTTTATTTTTTATTTTTTTATAAGATGTAAAAAAAGTACATTATTATAGTAGAAGAAAAAACAGATTAAAAAATGATATACTCATGATAAGGGATTTATGTTACAATCAAACTATTTATAAATATTGATTATTATTATGTTTAGGATTAAGAAGTTTCATCATATTATAATTAAGAAACTGAGTAAATTTTTTTCACCACTTTTTATTTTGTAGGTTACAAGTATATCTTGAATTTTCCTATCTTTATAAACCCAAGAGACTGAAATAATGTTGTATTAAAAATTGACTTTATTTCTCTCTTTGAAGAAACATATATTTTTATACAATGTTCATTATTTCTAAAAATATTCACAAAAATATTTGAAATACTATACAATTATTTATTAAATCCATTTTCTCCCATGTTCGACTTTTTTAATTAAATTTAAAATGTATATTCTTTCCTTTTTCTGAAAAGGTTTAATTTAAATTTTTAATGTAAATGTAAAATAAATATTTTTATTGAAATATATAGAATAAAAATAAATTATTATGGTAATTAGAGATAAATAATTTTAATAATAATTATATGTTTCCATGGTTCATTTAAAATAAAATTTTTATATTATTATATGGAAAAAATTTAGATTTTAGACAGGTGATTTCAATGTGTTCATAAGAAATTCTATAAAAAAAATTATAGTGCTATTTTAAATTAATATTTTATTTATGATAAAATTTTTGGTTGTTACATATGAATTATTGTGTTTATGATCAAATTATACCATACACATTCATTCTATGGATTACTGGTGGTGATGATGATTTAAGGATTATTCTATGAAAAATGTGTCTTTAACTTTGTAAAATTATGTTGTGATAAATCAATTATAAAACATGATTCATTTCCATGGGTTATTATATGATCTATGAATAAATTTTAATTGAACTCCATTTAATTTTCTCAAGGAATCAAATGATTAATTTTCATGACATTATGTAACATGTATCATTGATATTCATAATGTGACATGTGGTTCAAGACTTATATATACCTATAAATATTTCGTTAAAATAGATATATCATGATATAATAATTACATTAATGTTGATTGAACCAAAGGTAGTAGGGGATGGTATCTACTATGATAGTCTTGCGAGGGAACCTCAACATACGATATGATAGAATGTTGAGCGAATCCAATCATCTATGATTGTCATGGAAGTGACCCTTGAATAGGAAATTCATTATCCATCAATTTTTGTATAACAAAACCTTATGTCCTATGCCAACATTATGATTCCATGGTTCATGTTATTTCATTCTATTATGTTTGATGTATTGAAAACATGAGTTATTTATTCCATTACTCAGGATAATGACATATAATATACAATATATGGTTTCCAAATGATATTCTAATTTTATCTCATCATTATTATCTTCTAATATATAAGTGATCATTGATATATCATTTATATACCCTTACTAAAAATCAAATATCAAAATTTCTTTTGTTTCATTCCCCTAAATATTTAACTGAGGTTTTGAGTATGATTTTTCTAATAAGGGTGTTAGTTATAAAGAACATAGTGGGTAATGATATTATTATATAATAAAACTATTATTTTTGTATACTGATTAATAATGACACTATACCTATAAAATTAATTCATGAATTATAATGTGATCTATATAATTTTTATAACATAAGATATGATATTTATATATGAAATGTATGTGTCTATATAGTTTTCATCATAAAGTAGTTAAATTATCATAGGGAACGAGATGGAGAATCATCTTGTATGAAAATTTATGATAATTCAATATATAGGAAAATTCTAAATTCATGGTAATGAAAGGATTGTAGTCATCCATGTGTAACGTCATTTTTGTGTTACTAAATGTTCATGTTGTTTTGGAATTGATGTATCATGGGTTTGTATCTTCAAAAGTGATCAATCATTTATATCTTGACCAAAATTATAGTGCATGGGATTGGTGCCCTTATTGTGCACCCAATTTGACACTCTTGAGTGGTATTATTGGGTTGACTGACATTTTATTATAAAATATCATAAATTATTTAATAGATTATGCTCATTGATAAAAAGGAGAAAAATATAGTGTTATAAATTTAAATGGATTTATCCTTATCATATGAATTATCATTCATCATTAATCACTCTGATTAATGACTTTTTATGATAAAAAATTTTCAATGGTTATTGGTGATTTAATGATGCTGTTGAGGTGGTAATTTTTATGCTTAGATGTCAAATTCCCATATTTCATCTTATTTATTTTAATTCATGCATGCCATGATGTGTCTAAAAAATGATAATTAATTTACAATTAGATTTCATGTCGATTTAGTTGTGAAAATTATTTTTGATCGCATCTCAATACAATTATTCTTCTCCACTTTCAATTTTTTTTATTTTACTTGATTAAAATCCTATTATTCAACATTTGTTTTAATTTTATGTTATATTAGGCATTAATTGAAATTATTTACATTAATCCCAAATCGATTATCACGGATGATTAGTAACATATATTAATCATATCCAACATATGTTCAACTATAATTATTCTAATATATATTATCTTTTGATGAAAATAAAATCCACTCTATGGGTCAAAATTCCTATTGAAAGGGGTTGTTAATATAAGATGGTTGAGGAGAAATTTGACATAAAATATAAGACTATTTTGAGGGAGTTTATTGACTTCTTTAGGGGATAATTTCCTAGACCTTTATTGAATTGTTATGTAGTGTATTCAGTAGGACTCTTAATGATTTCAACACCTATTTCGTATAATCCATATAAAGACTCCCAGATTGAGTCGCATGAATTGAAGAAGAAACTCTTGGAGAATTGTGATAAAGGATAAATTGATCCATGTTTATCACCTAAGGTTTCACCTATAAATTATTCTTAAAATTAATAATAGTTTAATGAGATACTACATTTAGTATCATGAAATTCATGACATCACTAACAAGAACATATATTATATACTCTATATAGATTACTTGTTGGATCAATTGTCTAGAGATATATTTTTTTAAATATGTAATTTAATTCAATAAAATATTAATTATGGGTCATGAATGTGGATATACACAGAGAAACCTTTCTTAAAATTCATAGATGAAAGGAATATATTGTGATTCCAATTGGTCTTACAAATACATATTATATATTAATTCATTTAATGAATATTGTACATATAGATTACCAAGATATATTTTTGTCTGAACTTATAGATTATATTTTTTATATTCCAAGAGTTTGGGGGAGAAATAATATTAGATGAATACATTAATAATTACCAAAATGAATAACAATATGTATTAAATAATTGACAAATGTTAATTTTGGATAAGAAAACTTTAATTTTGGGGCCACATAATTCAAATGAAGGTATATCACAACATCCAAAAAATATGTAAGTAATTTATTGTTGGACTATAACAACCAGGGTGGCTGAGAACCATAGTATTTTTTTGTTTTTACTTAATATTATCAATTCATCGCAGGAAATATATATTGGATTTATAATCCACACACCAATTAATGTTGAGAGGGAGCCATGCTCATTCAAATAATTTAATATGTATAGAATTTTAATGAATTGATATGAATGTTTGTAAGAACACTTCTTCTTAAACAACCAAACAAAATAGAAGGTTTTATGATCTATAGTGATCTATCAAAGAAGGAACTAGAACATTCCCTATTTTAGAATGATATGGTGATGGAATATGCCTCACAAAATATAATTGTTCCTGTGAAAAAAATCTAAAATAATGATTTGGATTCAACTAATGTTATTTTTCAATTAAAATGAATGAAATTTTATTTTGGAGAAAAATTAGATATGATTAATAATAAAAATATATTCAATCAAAAATAGATAAATATGTGATAGTGAAAATGTTTGGAGTTGAATAAAGATTATGAATTCATAATACATAACCAACATCAGAATTAGAACAAGGGGGTGTTGCTTGGAGTTGAACTGATCATGCTAGCATATCAATATTGGGGACCAAAAAAATCTAATATATCATGATCTATAGTGGATGGATCTATAAATATATAAGTAGTGGGTAAATATTATATTGTTTGAATTATTGTTCAATAATAAGTCATGATGATGATTAAGTATGTGAAAAATTAATTTGTATAACTACAAAATAAGGCAAGTAATTTTTGTGAGTTCAACCTAGTGTGTGATGGAATAATAATGTTTGTGAATCACGTAGTTCTCTCATCGACACCACACATTAATAAGGTTCTATTGGATAAAGATATTATATTAACATCTTATATTCGTTGTGGAATTGTGAAGTATTATGGATATATGAAATTATATTTTGGGAGAGACAACATGATGAGATATTTAGAACAACATTTATTGTGGTTTGTGGCATACTATAAAGTTAATTATGAGAGATATAATCATGAGGGTTTGATAAAACCACTACTAATAATATAGTGGAGATGTGAAAACATCCCCATATATTTTTTCAGTACACAGCCCAAAATATCTAAAGTTTATAAAATATTTTGGGTTGTAATATATCTATATATGAATTAATAGTAGTTGGTTTATATAAGATAAGATTTATATATTGATTACCATTCCAGAATATATATTACTTATTTTTATAGTTTCATGGATGACCACATTATATTTGATCTAATAATGATCTGATGTTTACCTCAATATATTTGAAAATATTTCCTGAATAACTTCAGTAATAATTTTTATTTAGTACGGATTATCATACCTGTAAGTATATATAGTCTAAGTGAATTATTCAAACCCTATAGAATATGTTGAGGTATTTTTATATGCCTTTAAATGGGTGTTTGTATCAAAAAATTCCTTGGGTCATTTTTTTATAACAATAGATTCTAGTCGAGTTTTTAGATAAATCATTATGAATATCCCTATTCAATTAATTTTAGAACTCCAATTTAATGGGATAAAGTTAGAGAAATAATTCTATTTGGAATTGAGGCAGCTATAGAAATTATTTTGAAATTATTTTATTTTAAGTAGCACATCAAGAAAGATCATAGTTGGCAAAAAAATATTATGGAGACTGTCATTAGTGAAATGTTAAATAATAAGTAAGTGAGAGGTTATTAATATGAATTTACCAATGGAATAAGGCTATGAGATTAAAAAATAATAGAATACTGAACCATATATATATTTATCCAAAGATATTCTTCATGATCTATGTGAAATATCTTATATCATAGAGCATCCACCAAACCACTATAATGTTGAGAAAGTATTCCTTATATCATTCGAAAGGAAGTACATACCCGATCCTTCACATGTAATGAAACCAAAGGTGGTACCACTAAGGAATGATAATTCTGAATATGTACAACTTGTATGAATAATGGATCATAATGATAATGTGAAATGTAATAATAATACATATGAGGTGAAAATATGTTAGGGATATAATTTTTTTAATAATCTACATGAAAACATGAGGATATGCGGAAATGGAGGTATCATAAACTTATTGTAGAGATGTGATAAAATTTATAGTTAATAATTTATTTTAAGATGGTATACTATAACATCTAGATATTTTTTGATATATTTTTCCAGAGATAAATTTATTTGTTTACAGCTAGACTTGCATGAAACCACAAATCTAAATGAACAATAATATAGTATATCATTAAAATTGTGCTATTAAATTCAATGTATAAATGATAATAAAAACATGCGAAAATTATTTATACTGATTTTATATGATGATAAATATTGATAATTAATTAGTTTATTTTCAATAAAGTCATTAGGTGTTTGAGAATTAATTTTTTTAGGAATCCAGTATTTATTAATATTTATTAGTAAATATAATTACAAATAATCATCCAATTTTAGAAAATTTATTTTAAAAAATGAAGTAATATTTGAAATCAAGATATTTAAATTATCTTATAGTGATTTTTTTATAAATTTTTAACAACATAGAATTTGAGATGAATAGTGGAAAATACATATTTTAAATGAAAATTATCTTTTTAATTTATTATTTAAAAAGTTAAATTCTCTTTTAATTTTTTTTATAATGTTTATTTAGTTAATTTATATTATTAATAATATATTTATTGTAATTTTAATTGATTTTATCCATATTTTTTATACACAAATTGTATAAAAATGAAAATAATTTTTTTCGAAAATTATTTTCAATGTATTATTAGGGTTTATATAAAAATTAATTTATACCAATTTTAGAGATTTAATTATTTAGAATAGATTAAATATTATTAAAAATAATTTTAATATTTTTTAATGATTAGACCTTAATATATTCCATAGAGAATCTTAAAAATCGTAAAAATTTCTGTCTATAATTATGTTTAAAACTGATTTATTTGTGGTTAAACAAATATATACATAAAAATTTTACAATTAAACATTTATAAATCCAATATTCAGGCCTAATTTATACAAACTTATATAATAAATTAGAATAAAAGGATATTTGGAATGATTTTTCTTAACAATTAATTTTTAATATTATAGTTTTTTAATAAATTCAAAGCGTGTCCTCTCCTCCACTCATAAATAAACACCCATACTTTTCTATGTTTACACTACTTTATTCATTATATATTGTCCAAAAAATACGCCCATTCCATATAAGCTTACGTACACATGATTTTAAGATTATTATATTCTAAAAATTCAATTCAATTGGTCATTAATAGTGGATATAATGGGGACCTACCGAAAGAGAGGGAATAGTCATACCAGAACTCATTCGATTTAATTATTTCATACTACCACATAATATTTAATATTATTTAAAAATTTATATATAATTTATTATTTTAATTATAAATTTATAATTATTATTATTATGTAACAACCAATATCTACTCTATATTACCTCAAATGGGATGTGAAATTATAGCTTGTGTGTATGTGTGGACTGGTGGCTCCACATATTGATCAAATTCAATTTCCATCCCCATATTTCAGGGATTATTTCTATGATGTGTTTAATTTTTATATATAATATTTATTAATCATTTTCATTATTGTAATAATAATATCATGTCTTCATTTTTATCTTCTAATCAGTTGGAAAATGATAATATTGCTTGTTCGTAAGTGTAGACTACCACCTCCACATTGGGATGTGATTAGTTTTTCATTTAAACATTACATGGATGATATTATGGTAATATTTAATAAATATATATTACATAATAAGTATTATTTAATTTTAAATTAATATTTTCATTTCATTTACTTAATTTGATGAAATGTGAATACATCATTCATGTGTATAAATGACCTCCCATCTCCAAGAATGATGTAAGGGTTTATTATATATCAATATTTTATGAATGATTATTAATTTACATATAATTAATATATATTATATTTATGTAATTTTTAAAAATAATGTGATTATGTAATAATGATCCAAATTCTAGAACAATATCTCCTGAACTGAAATTCACATGTAAAATAAAAATTGTTAATTCCCAAAAATAATGATTTTAAATCATAATTAGTATTAAATGTGTGATAAATAGTCACTGGGTTATCATATGTTATAATATAAATATATAAAATATTATTTTACATAATTATAATAAATTTAATTTTATTAAATATAAGTTAAATAAATTTCAATTCAAATAAAACACGATGTAAGTGGTTTCTTTTATAATCTATTTATTTATCAGGATTGTTTTGGATTCCAATTATTTAATTTCCTAATATTACTATCAAGAAACTAGATTATTTTATTATAAATTATTTATTATGATATATTACATGATATTTATTAATTTGTCTTTCTTTAACCAACCATATAACACAAATAGAATTCTATTTTTTTCACAAAAAACATACTTTTGACTTTTTATAGAAAATGTGAAATATTTTTTTTATAATGTAATTTTTATGGAAAAAATTTACTTCCACCATGACCAATCAATACATCAAATATTCTATTATATTTTTCAATGTTTACATTAAATGAAAATTTAATACATAGATTTTTGGAAATAATTATATATTAAATAAATTATTTCAAATTGAATTTAATATTTTATATAATTAATTCTATAGTGATCTTATAAAACATTTCTTTAGTCTATGATATCATCCTTTGATATTAATTATGATTTAATGGGGAAATGAACCTATGATACCATCTATATTTATTCATTTGGTTTATTATGATGAAGATGATTTAAGGATGAATATATGAAACATTAATCATTCTCACTATTTAATTATGTTATGATGATTTTTTTTTGAAAATTGTTTCATTTCCCTGTGGTATACTCTTATTATATAACAAAGTATTTAATAGATAGATTTAATTTCTATATATTATGGAATTATTAATGTTTTATGATTTTTTGTAACACATTTTAATGGTTTTCATTATGCTCTGAGGTTCCCAGAATTATATATCCCTCTAATGAATTATGAAATAAGATATCTCATGAGATAACACGTTAAATTCTGATACACATACTAATGAGGCTAAATAGGGGATATAATTTTCCATTCTTATTTATAGGACAAGAAAATATTTCCTATCAAAATATTATGATTTTGTGGCCCATGATAATTTAATACTTTATAATTCATTTTAATGAACTTCTACTCGTTATTCCTCGAATAAAGATTTCGATTTATGATTTCCATGACATTTATTTAAAATTTTATTCTCTTATTATCTAACACATATTACAATATTACGGGTTACTAGATATTGATCACTCCATTTATGCCATGTCATGATCAATCCAGTTTAGAGATGTTTTGTGTGTCCAATATTAGTTCATGGAAATCTTTAGTTCTATAATGATGTATTAAAATTAGATGTCTTCAAAAAAATTTGTCCCTTCCATGATATCAGGGATAGATGATAGAAAATCATTTGAGGTTTCTCATAATTATTTTAATAACATTGTAATCAAAGGAAATAATTGTTCTCCACTAAAGATGTTGTTATAAGGAATTTTTCAATAACTTTTATATTTAATGAATCAACATATATCCCACCTCTTTAAATAACGTTCCACAAAATGAAATTTTAATAAAAAAATCCTATATTTACTATATCTTGTAAATAACATATCCTTTTTAAATGTCTTTTGAATAGTACTCAAATTCTATACCTTTTTTTATTTAACATTAATGTATAATAGATTTTTTTCTATAAATACAACCATTAAATATTCATCGTAAACTCTAAATACCTTTTTCAACATGTCAAGATTTTATTTGGGAATTAGTCAGTCTAAACCGGTACACTCTGAACATATAGCTTCCCGACCTTTTACTAAATAGAGATCCATATATATAATCTTTTATCACCTTTAATAGATTATATTCTGACCAATGGTCCAATATAACTCATTAGTATGCCCCTAGTAGTTGATCAAAAATATCATCAATAAATTAATGTGGATAATATTTCTTTGTTATTATTTAATATATTTATTTTATTTCATAAAAACAAATTAAATTGTTTATTTCCCTATCATTATTCTTGTTAACGTGAATAATGAAACCGAATGTTGAATAACGTGGGAATACACACCACTTTTATAATTCTCATATAAATTTTTCCATTACAATTTGAAATGGGATATTCCATATAGATTATTATTTTTATAAAATTAATTGTGTATCAGTCTGAAAAATAACACATCCTATAAAAAATAATGAACTCAAAGTATCCCTTTTAGGAATAAATTACTATATTGTCTCCCAAAGGGAATTTTTTAAAAGATAGTCATCTCCAATGGTTAATTTTTTTGAAATAAATTTATATTCTCATAACTAAATGATAATATATTTATAAATAAGTACCCAATGTTAATTCATCCTGCCCATTAAAATTTTATAGAATCATTGTATGTATTTGGACAAAGAATTAGGTTTCATTTTTCTAACAATTGATGTTGGCTCTATATAAAGATACCATATATATGACTAGAAAATAATAAAATGCTTATAAAGAGAGTATAAAATGTTTTTCAGGGAGTTTCATCCCAGTAATTATAACAATGAAAGATTTATATAATTGATAATAATACAGTTTACCATATTTATTTTCTTAAATAACGAAACCTCCATGTCCTAAAGTGGTGTTTGAATAGTTTTACTGAATATGTATAATATGAATAAAATCGTGGAAGTAGAATAAAAGTAATTCTTTACTATTTATGAGTGAATAAAATTTGTTTGTATCCCCATTTTTTATTATGATCCTCCTATATAATATTCAAATTATGATATCTTTATTGGTCTATTGGACCTAGTATATTTCTTTACTATTTACCCTTGATTACTATTACCTTATTGAATTTACATGTTTATTGTCTATATTCTGTGTTATTGAAATTCTAAACATTAATTTATGGATTTATTAGAACCATAATTTCATCTATCACATTATTTTTCTTTTTTAATATCCAATAAAAATTGATTATCTTGATTCCCCATCATTTATCAGTTGAAATATGTCCCATTTTACATAAAAAGGTTACTCAGATACTTTTTCACACATGTATGTCTTGTTAGAAGAATTTCGTCTTCACTCAATGAGATTCATTAATTATTAGTCACAATTTCAACACTAATATTCACATTTTATATATAATTCTAGGAAAAAACTGTGGTCTTAAATATACATTTCATCTTTATGGGGAAAATAGAAAAAAATACCCATGACATTGAAAGCATGAAATATATAAATATTTTTTGAGTTTTCATCAAATATTAAACAAAATAATCTTTCAATATTACTTATATTGACAATTATAATTCAAGAACCATACCATAAAATCACTATGATGTTTGCCCAATGAAACCCAATTGATTCATCCTCATTATGATTTAGACAGAGGGACTCCCTCATATGTTTGATATTGAGAGTTTTAGGGAAATTTTTATTGGAAAATATTTTTTTTGATTCTATTCTACTCATGTTATTTAATTTCCATTATTGACATGAAATTCTATACTAGTGACCACCACATATCAACTAATTCCACTAAAAAATATTGGGCTTTTGTGGATTTATTTTTCAATGAACATTGGAGTATATAGAATATATTCATAATTATTTTAATATATTAATACATGTTTAAAGGATTATAAGAGACATTAAATATATGAGTCCTTTGCTTCATAAATAACTCAACCACAAATCAGCCTTTTTGAGATGATTGTAATTTACATGATATATGTTAGTATTTATTACATCAGTAAATTTTATAAGTACCATGAAGATATTTTCAACTTTTGTTCCCAAAATATGAGAAATATAATTTTTAAATAATTATATTGAACATCAAATTGGTTAATTAAATGAGTTTTTATATATTTATTAATTTTATTAATTAATATAATTTTTTGGATGAATTAAAATTATAGAATAAGTATGTAAATGAAAACAATTAAAATTGAATGTGTAACTATTAACTATAAATTAGAACTTAAATTCTGAATTTATAGATATCAATTTATGTTAATCATGTTTTATTTATTATTAGGATAACTAACATAATATAAAAAAAACTAGATCTTTCATTGAGAATAATAGATATTCATCGGTCCAATATTTTCTGATTTTGTGCAACACTCAAATTCATTATATACATATATTTTAAATATATTTCAACAAAAAATATGATAATTTGATGACTCTTTTTATGGATTTATTCATTCAATACATCATACAATTATTCAATACTGATAAAATGTATTCACATTATTCATAAAAATTCAAAAAGAGAAGGTGAAAATTTTAAATAATATATTATGGGAGTCTCAAAATAAGTGAGTCGTTAGGACCATTATTTGTGATTTTTTTAAATTTATTTAATAAAATAACATTATTTTTCATAGTTATTACACCATGGTTCATCCGAGCCAATTCCTGAATCCACATTTAATATCCAGGAAGGGATGTCATTTTAAGAAAAACAAAATGTTATTACATAATTTTTTAAATTTACAAAAAAACCCTTGGGATTTAACTAATTTATTCTAACCATAATATACAATAACAAATAAATAATAATTTTATACCGTTTAGGTAATCATATGTTTCTTTCAAAATGTGTTACATTTTGTTTAACCTAAAAATAATTATATCACCACAAATAATTCCATACATCTAATATATATTTGTGATTATTAATATAATACATGAATATAATCATGTGTCACAAAATATTTAGATCAATATTCAAAAATATAACCTAAATATTATTGATATTTTTTACTATATGTGATATCTAGTGTAAAGTTACGAAGGACAAGCATGAGATATAGATCCATTAATGTGAGTAATCATATCAAATCATATTTAATACATATTAATCAAGAGGTAGATAAATATGATATAAAAATAAAGATCTTATAATATATATTTTAGGTATTGGGATTGAAATATCATAAAATATCCAGATAATAAGAGTGTTCAAAAAATATAAAAGTTGACATCATGAGCATAAGTCAAGGGTCACTGCTAATACAACATAACATAGTATTCCAGGATAACAGATTATTCACCATACATGTTATGTGATGGGTAGAAAAAAATTCCCAAGGCATTAGGGGTTTATAATTTGGGTATCAATCATCACATTCAAGATATAATCATTTCTATCTGTGCCTCGCATGATAATCATACACAATGAAGAAGAATGATAAAAAATTCCTAAATTGAATATTGGTTATATAATCATCCTTAAGGCCTAAATTATTGTCATATTGTAATAATTTTTATAATAGTAATGGATAATTGATTTTTTTGATGTTTTTACTAGATTAAAGAACGATTAGTCTTTAAAATGATGGTTATTGGTAGAATAATAACAAGAAATTAGGGGAGAATTTATTTTCAAAAAGGGTACTCTTACATTGGGTTTTTAGAGGAAGTGTACTCAATAATTAAATAATAGGGTAATGTGGTATTTTGTTTAAAATAAGAATAAAAATAGAATGATTTTAAAAAAAATGGAGTTAATTTATAGACCCAAATAAAATTAAGAAAAATTATATTTATTTGAATATAAATAAGAATATTCCCTTTAATTGGGTTCTCTTAGATGATGAAATATACATGGGAACATTAAAATCATATATATAAATTAAAATGTATGACAAGCTAATTAATAAATATAGAATATAACCCTATATAATAACTAAAATATAAAAAACCTAGAATATTAGAGAAATAAATTTTGGTTTAGTGTGAAAAATCATAACCTAAAATAGAAGATGGTGGTGTAGGTGTTCTAGTACATCAGGTCATGTCTTTCCTAAAAAAATTGTCTTGGGAAATGAATAATAAAAAATGATGCATTAATTATATGATAAAAATCCATTTTCAATTATATTTGATTTAATGTTATTATATTTTAGTTTATACAAATTTTTTGGATATTTTATTCTTATATGCATCATTCCAAGGTCATTAATGTCATGGTCAAATTAGTTTTTATTTAAATATTTATGTTCTTATGAACTGGTAACAAAACACAAAAAGTGTGATAAAGTAATTTAAATTAAGTTATCAGTGATTAAATACACATAATTATATATAATGAAAATACATATAATTATATTTTCATTATGCTGTTTTGGATACATAAATTTAATTATTATTATCAAATGGTTTGATAATATCTATGGTATTGTGGACATAGTGAATATATTTGATTTTAGATAATAAGAACTTTTGTTTACACATTTATTATAATGAAAATAATTGAATACAATATTTTGAATTATATTTTAAAATTTAATTAAATTAAATTCAACCATTATGGTGGTAATATGAAATGGAATGTGTTGTTCATGGCGTGGTGGAATGACATTAATTTGAGTATTGTTATCTAGTTATGAATAAAATGGATGAGGGTTATATATTGAAAGTTGCATTAAATTAATATTATTTAAATATATATAATATGCCAATTTCATTATGTTATGTTGGATAGAATATATTATATTGAGGCATAGTAAAAAAAATAAAAAATTTTATTTAGAATATTACTTACACTTTTGGATATACTCTCATAGACTAAAACATAACGAAATATAATATTTTTTATAAAAACACCATACATAGAGGGATATGGATGTGATACTGGGATGTATTTATTATCAATTTTATGTTCTATGTATCTTATGGAGGGATGGGAAGTGGGATAGTAAATCATCAAAATTATAAGGTGGGTGATGGGTGTTTTTGAATATAATATCCATTTTTTTATTTTTTATAGGAATACAAATTGAATTGATTCAATAGAATATAAAACACAATTGGTGCATGTGAGGGAATGATAGTGGTTTCTTAGATAATCCATTACGCAATTAGTATGGTATTAATCTTGTAATATTAGAAACTACCTTTCCCAATATTTTCACTATACATAATAATTTTTATACTTTATTGAAAATAGCCAAACAATCAACCAATTTTATTTGAAAAAATAATCCCATAATTTAACATAATTTTCACATAAATAATTTCGTAAATAAAAGAAACTAAGGTGTTAAAATACTCTCCCTATTTACTGAAAAACTATTTTTATTATATGAAAAAATTCGTAATTCGTAGGAAAAGTATATATTGTTTCATAAACATTAATATTTATGTATTTAAAACAAAAATTTCTTGAATAAAATAATTTTAAAGATATAAAATATTATATTAAAATCCTCAAGTTAATAAAAAAAATTCAATTAAAATGAAACATATATGACTTTTAAAATATAAAATAACGGTTTTATTGGTCAAAATTTATTGTATCATTTTTAAGTGTTTTATATAATTTCTTTATGATATAAATCCTTTTTATTATTATTCTAGAAGATAATGAAATACCATTTCACCATTCTAATAGTCAGGTTACTATTGAAATTTTCAAATTTCATTGGGCATATAGGATTCTTATGTCCAATAAATACATCCTTTTTTTATTAATCATTTACCCTAATTCCCCCCAATATTAAAATTTTTTTCTATAAATTGTGATTGTTTTTGGAATTTATGATTTCAAATTTAGTTTCTTTTTTTCATGTGAGATTGTTCGTTGGGACTAAAATATTCAAAATATTCCAATTCATGATATTATATATATATATATATTATGATAATATTATTTTTAAATTTATATGTTAAATTAATCCACTATTTTTTATTTTCCTGATTAAAATAATAATGTTTTCCTTGTTTTTATTATGTGAAAAAGGGATTTATTCTATAATAAATTAATAAAAAAATTTATTTATTTTGAAGGAAATTTGAAAATATAAATATCTTAGTACTTATAATTTTTCTTGATAAAAAGCGAAAATGAAAATTTAATAACTATTTTACAATACCATGATAAAAAATAATTTGAAAATCATTTCACAGGTGGCATGAAAAATATAATTTTTTATACCACTAAATTTAATGTATGTTTTCATTAATGTTATTCTCTAAATAAGTGTCAATAATTTCATTCCAAATTTACATATAATTATTTTTATTTTTTATGATTATTTATTAAATTTAAATATGATATAGTAAAAAAATTATTCTCTAAAAATGAATTATTAAACATAATTTTGATATGGATTAATTATCATAGATAAGATATTGTATGCATCTTTAATAATAAATTATTTTCTAAATCAATAGGTATATTCTATAAATTGATAAATCCATGCAGACCACAAATTATGTTGTATTCTAGATATAAAAATTATATTAATGGAAATGAATAATTCTATGTTATATATCATGATCCGTTAAAAAGGTTTTCTTGATGATTAATTTTTTATTTTATTACATATATCTAATATTGTACCCAAAAATTGAAATCTAATGAAATTATAAGAATTATAAATCGCCATAAAACCATACAAGATTTAATTAATTTGTTTTATATTTCATAATGTTATGAATTCCTAAAACAATTTTAGAAAAATTCAATACTATTGTCATTATATTATTTTTACAAAATATGGGGATTATTATATATCTTTTATATTATTTATTAAAAAAATTAATAGTTAATTATTTATTAATAAAATTATCCAATCATTATTTATTATATTTTATAAAAATTGGATTGCTTATACACTTAGGCTTTTCACAATTTATTAACCATGAACCAATATAATAAAGACCTATAATAATATTATTATCATAGTTCAATGAATAAAATTAACATATACAAATAAATTATATGGTTAAAATTTAAATATGCAATAAATGGGAGTAAAAAAATATTGAATTATAATATTCCTTCATTTTTTATTAAATATATCATATTATCTAAAAATAGAAATAGAAGTTGTTTTTTATTATATTGAAACTATTTGGTAGTATGATAAAAACAAAGAAATAATGTTCATGACAAAAATACTGTGATTTTAGTCAAAAATATATGATTCACAACTAAACTCTTTTAAATGAATATTTAGAATAAGTCATATAAATAATAGAAATTTTAATAAATTATATTATTCTTTAAGAGTATCTTTGTTGATTAAATATATCATTTTTTTCCATTTTTTTAAATGTAATTATAATACAATGAAAAACCTATATCACAAACCTTTCTAAATTATATTCTTTTAAAAATATCTAAATACACCAATTTTATATAAATAATATAAATATAAATGGTAAATAATATAAGAAACTCTATATTGATCTACCTCAATGGATTATGGTACTATGTAATGAAAATAAAATTTACAATATATGATAATACCTATAATAGGTAAAATATTCTCATAAATAATTCCATGATAATTTTAGTAAATTTTTTTAAATGTAATTAAATTATATAAAGGTATAAAATTTGTGTACAACACATGCCACATGAATCCCAATGTTATTATTTTCTAATATATTCCTGAATAGTTAATATTTTGAATGAATAGAAACAAAGTAATACAAAATATATGTTTATAATATCTTAATATTTTGATCAAAACTACCACGGGTAAGATATTTTTATTTTAAAAATTAAAAATTTTAAGATAAATGAAAAATTATTATTTTACACACTAAATATATTAAAAACAATTGAAAATGTTTTATCCTTATAATTGTTCATGGATGTGTTTGTATATTAAATATTTTCAAATACCTATAATTATAGATACCAACTGACCCCATGAGGCACCTCTAATGTCACTGGTTACTAGAGTGTACCACCCCAATCTCGCCTCCACTAGGCCAACAATTGTTGACTAGAACAATGGAGGTCTAATATAAATGTGATGCCATAACCTACAATATCTTACACAATAATAACATCACTAATATACTATTATAATTAAAAACAATAGTAATATATATATATATATATCTGAAATCGACCTGTATAATAATGTAATAATTGTTTAAAAACTATCAAGTAAAAAACAATAAATTATAAACCAAATATTTGATTATATATTTAGAAGAAAAATAATTAGTTGTATATAACCCCATGAAAGGAATACAATTTCAATGTTATAGGTGTTCTAGATTATACTCGATCTTAAACTATGCCACAATATATACCTCAATTAAGGAACATATCAAAAAAGGAACTACTAGTATCTATACTTTTGAAAAACATATAAAACCTATGTTTGTTACCCCACCAATATGTTATATCTATTAGTAATTAAACATGTACTGATATTCCACTAATATCTTATAGTAAACAAAGAATTAAGATAAAATTGGAGTCTCGAAACAAAAAAAATGTCAAGCCTTATGTGAATTTTATGCCACCTATTTAAAGTTGTAGTGGAAAAATACACCCCGAAGAAGTTTGTGTGTATAAACATAGTCAATAAATAACTCATGTGCATTACCCTACACCAATAAATTTAGGAGTACATAATCCATGGATAGATGTATATACTATAACACATGGGGGATAGAATCCAATTCTCATATAAGGGACCATGCCCAATTTTGAGAGTTCCAATAGGGGGACCTAATTCCAATGAATAGAGTAAAATTCTACAACAAAAGTGGGAGTACCTAAGCATTATGTGTAGACCAAATGCCTGAAATTTTCCCAATAATAGGGTATTTTTTTGTTTAATACCACCAGTTTGCATAATCATATCATATATTTCAATTAATTCAATAAGGGATCTTACCATCATGCATTATGTCGACAAAATATCAGAATAGATTACTCATGTGTCAGAATTGATAGACAAGTGAGATGTTAAATCATATTATAAAAAAATCTATGTCATAGTATATAAATTAAATTAAATGACGTATAAACCTCAAAAAGTATTTGGGAATATATTTTCATGGTCTAAACAATATAAAAACATTGAACAACATTTATTATATTAAGGAACACAATACTTAACACCTCTCATGAAATCTAGTAATATACAATTATGATGATCATTTCATATATTATTCTACAAGACCTACAAATATGCTTAATGAAGAATGTATTATAGCTGAATGAGTTTTGTTTATATAGGGTAAATATTAAGATTCTGAATTACTTATTCATGATATATATCAATTGAGTGCATGAAATATGTCCTAATGGGATTATTTTCATGTAGTTGGGAATACATGGGGCACATGGTCCAAAAATTCACAAAATCTTACCTAAAATAAAATGTGTTTTGATATTTATATATATGTATACATCCAAAATATTTTTGTCTGTCAAATACATGACATGTATTTCTGACACACTCTGTCATTTAGTTAGAAAAATTTCATAAATTCAAAGTCACCACCTACATAAGAATTAAAACATCCTAAGTAGATAATAGACCATAATCACCATGAATATACCTTATTGAAATTATGATATTTTCTCCTCACGTAACAAGATTCCCATTTCGTAGATTTTTTCATCATTCAAGTCATAAGTCTCATCTTTTCCATTGAAAAAATGCCTAATACATTTAATATTCTTTACTACACAACCATATCCTTGAGTTGATCTAAAATTATAGGTATTATCTTGTTATAGTGTAATTAAAAAACAAAAACCAAATAAAAAGAAGAGAATGAATGAGTAACTATAATTGAATGTTACTCTGAAAACACAATATTGTGTTTACAATCACCCTCATAAAAATAAGTGAGATATGGGTAGTATAGAATAATTCATGAATCATTTCCAAACCATTCATCTCCATTAATTATGTTATATCATTATTTTTCATCAATCATTGAATGATTATAAATATTTTGAATTTTAATAGTTGTAGTCATAATAGTAATAATATATATATGAATATTTATTTATTTATTATTCATTAAGGAACCATTATTTAACACCAACATTTTACTTTTAAAAAACTATAAAATATTTATCTAAAACAATAAATATACTAAATCTCATAATTATAATTCGACATTTTCTTGTTAATTTCTTCATAAATTAGTAATGAATATAAATATATATGTATAAATTTTTTTAATAGAATATATTCCTAGTATAATAAATTAAATATATAATATTTATTTATAGAATATTCATTTATTTCAGAAAATAGTCATCAATAAAAAATGACATTGTAAAGTCCCAGAAATTTCAATGAAATTTTTTTGATAAATAATTTTTAATTTTACAAGTCTTTGGATTCTGATGGCACTTGATTCTGAGGCCTAGTGTGCCTGGAATCAAATTCTGAAGTTTTGTATGGGTACGTTCAGTGAACGTATGAGCGGGTTTTTCTATCTTTTGAACCAGGGCTTGAAATTGAAATTTGAGGGCACTGATGAACTCGTAACGCTGGTAATTGCTTAAGGGGACCTTACCGTAGTGGCTTTTTCATGGGAGGAGAAGTTTCTAATTGGGGTTTAATTAAGACGTGAATAAAATTATTGGTACAATTTTATCTATATCCTTGGTGGTTGTATCCTACATGGGGGAGTTATGGGTGGGACCCACAACCACCTAACTACCCATGTGTAGATATTTGTGTGGTGGGGCCCACATGAGCCCCAACAATTCACATTCTCTAAAATCCTTAAAACCCCTTCTTTAACGTGATAACTCCTCTTTAAATGTGAAAAAAAATTCACTTCCTCTCTCTCCCTCATTAATTCTTTCCAACACACACCTTAATTAATTTTTTGAACCTCTTCAATTAAATTAATTAAGTGTTTTAATTTTAAATTTTGAAGGCATGGAAAGTTTAATTAAATTAAGGGGTAGTCTTATTTTAATTTTGGCTGGCTTGTTGTGTGGGAAATTTTGGAGAGAGCTTTTGTGAGAAAGAAGAAGGAAGTTCCTCCTTCTTTGAATAACTTCATCCTCAATGAAGAAAAATTCTTTTTCAACGATGACCATCTTCCCTTCAACGTAAAATGACTCAGAGATCATGGTTCTCCATTCTCTTCTTCCTTCGTGACAAGGGAGGATACACCGACATGTTGAACTCGCTAACAACGACACGTCTTAATTTCTCTTCTCTACGACAAGAGTGGATATGCCGCATCCTCCTCAGCGCAATCTGACGTTGTCTACAGATCCTCATCTCATGACGCCGTCTTCCGCGATGCCGACATTCTACATCGATTATTGAGGACGGGGGTTTTCATATTTATTATATTCGTGATTTATACCCTCGTGCATGGGTATTTAATTGCAGGGTGTTTGTATAATTTATTTTGAATAAATTAAACCCTTGATGTTGATGAATTATGGATTGAGCCTCTAATGTGGTGGGCACATTCTAACGAACAAGCCCAGACCATCCACTGGTTATTCTTTTGTGTTAGTATTGATGGTAAAAACTAAAATGGGACCACAATGACATTTGGATGCTTTCGCAGTGAAGAAAGGGTCCCAGGAGAGCCATAGGCGCAGGCGGTGGGGGAATCGGACCACCGGAGTGCGTCTGGTGGTCCGCAGAAGGCACTGCCAACACGCCACGCCGGCACGGCGGTGCTGGTGTCTGGCGGCAGTGGCGCACCACCGGATGAAACCTGCCGTGGAAACAATCGCAGCAACGGTGCAATGAATCTCGTGGCCGCACGGGATCCGGGAGGCGGGGCAGCGCTAGCGGGGGCTGCCGGTGTCAATACGTGAGGGGCCGCGCCAACCCGCTCGGCGCAACGCGCTCGACCAACTAGCCGAGATAGCTCCCCCAGCTGGGCCAGGGTGTGCCATTCGGGCCGGGCCACAGGGGCTGGGTCGTGCCGACTGGGCCGGGTGGCGCCGACTTGTATTGGGACGGGTTGGAACGGGCCCAGACCCCCTATTTTCAGACCATTTTTTTAAATATTCATATCATGAGCTACACAACTCTGATCGATACATCGTCAGTTTTGTAGGATTCCTTAGATCGAGATGGTCATTTTGGTATATTATCCCAAGGTTTAGGAGAAGGTTTGGCAATGCTGTGTTGGTTCGAGCTCGAAACCATCTGGGCCCTCAGAGAAGAAAATCTTATAGCTTGTGCTCCAGACATCTTATTGACGTACTGTTGACTTTATCGGATTACTCTTAATGAGACAGTTATTTTGGAATACTTCACCCGAGGTTTGGATGCAGTTGGAGTATGGCCGGATTGGATTGTACCTGAAATCCAACCGGGCCCCTCGAACAGAAATGCAAATAACTCACAGACCGGGCGTCCGCTTGACACGCCGTCTGTTGCGTTGTGACCCCTATGATGATATGGTCCATTGAGATACTTCAAAGTGATATTACGTGAAACATGGAAGTATCGTCTAGTAGCTTCTGGAGTGGATCCTCCAAGAGATGATAATACGGAGTACGATGGCCTTATAGCTGGCTGAGACCTGATGACTGCTCGTCCGATTCGATTCGGAGTGACTTGTATAGCCCAGTGGGGAGCACTACTTTGTGAGGTGGTAGACCCATAGCAGAGGAGCACTACTTTGTGAGGTGGCAGACCCGCGGTACTCGACAGGAGGAGTACCTATATAGGCTATGAGGGGGAGCACTACTTTGTGTGGTGGCAGACCCATGGTGGAGGAGCAAAACATTGTGAGGTGGCATGCCCGTGGTACTCGACATGAGGAGTATCTCAGCAGTCTAAGGTTAGTCAGTAGCACCTCGGAGTCGTGGCAGGAATTTTATGCTCGATATTGGAGGAGTTTTCCAGCATCGGTGTTTTTTCCATCGTGAATAAAAATCATGGTTCGAGCTGAGTCAATTACCTTTGTGTTTTCCACATGATTGAGATGGTTTACTAGATAACATAGGTGTATGTATGGGCATATACCTAAGTAGAGGTTATCTGTTGAGATATTTCTTTTTGGTTTATCCTTGTTTGATTTAGTGAGACCTTGAGGGTCTTGGGGTCCCTAATATGTAACGCTATACTCACCCCTACACGGTCTATGCCCGTACCTCGTTGAGTTGGATGCAGACAATGAACAACACTGACGGAGGCCGAGTGTACGAGGACCAGACGGCACCTGGAGGTGGACCTCACGATGAGTCCGTACTCGGAGAAGGTTGATGGACGAGGGCGCTGAGGAGGAAATCTATACCTACCCTTCAGGTAGGATCCGTGGTGGATGATCTTGGAGCTGTACTATATGTTACTACTCTTCAGGTAGGATCTATGGTTGACGATCCAGGAGCATCTTGTCACCCTCAAGCTATTTTTTCTTATTCCCTGTACTTTATAGTTGTGCTTTTATTTCCAGACCCTTACTTTCATCATTACTTTTTTTTCAGTTTTACTTAGTGTTTGCTTCCACTTGTACTCTAGTTGGATGTGTTTATGTTTTATAAAGGGAATGCCTTCCCAGTTACTGGGATTTATGCCTTTGGTGCTAGTTGCCAGCCCCTAGCCTATGGACGGTGGGCTTGGGGTAGTCGCGGCATGGGCCCCGAGGACAGGTCGTGACAAATTGGTATCCAAGGACGTCGGTTCTACCACAGAACTTATGACTCTGATATTTTCTTTCTATGAAGAAATAATGTTAAGCATTCTGATTGTGGTAATCAGTTCAAGGAGTCCATTTTTGGTGCGGCGGCCGATGTATCCATACACCAGGACCCGAACTACATATTTACGACTCATTGCATGAAAACACTGATTAAGTGTGTGTTTTGAAAGTTTTCTTTTAAATCATCTCAAATCAGGTCATCTCACTAGGTATAGTATTTTGACCGTGTCGCATATGTTTCTTTCAGAATGTCTCCCCATGGATGACCAGTTAGAGCCCCGAGTGTTGTACGTACTAACATTCCGTCGAGCGATGAGGCCCCAATACATGGCCCTCATCTAGTTGACGTACCAGCAGAGGCACCGGTTGTACTACCACATGTTTTTCCACCTATGCCACCAGCCCCAGTAGCAGGAGATGCACAATTCTTGAGCACGCTGCACGAGTTCCAGCGCTAGAGGCCACCCAGGTTCCGGGGAGAGACGGACCCAGAGGCGGGTGAGGATTGGCTGCAGGCTGTGGGGAAAGTCTTTAGGCTAGTAGGGACTCTAGCAGACTTTATGGTGAACCTTGCTTCCAACCTCCTTTAGGAAGCAGTAGGCAGATGGAGGAGTCTGATGCTCCGGATGCAGGATGAGGTGACACTTATGTGGGAAGACTTCAAGATCCTCTTTCGTGCAGTGTTTGTATTAGCCACTCTTCAAGCGATCCGTATACAGGAGCTACTGCATCTTCTGCAGGGTTGCATGACGGTGGTGCAATATTCAGCGAGGATCTCTGAACTCTCACGCTACTCCACTGATATGGTATGGGACCCATTATTTTGGGCCCGTACCTTCGAGCAGGGGCTCAAGCAAGAGATTAGAGCTTCCATTGTTTCTCACAGCATCCCGCCACAGACGGGGGTGTTGCAGTGAGCCCTTTTAGTGGAGCGTTTTCTTGCTGATCAGTCTCCAGCAGCATGACCCACTACTAGCTGGCATGCAGTACAGTCTTATGTAGCTGGCAGTAGACAGATGAAAAATAGGTTGAAGAGGGTCAGACCAATAGGTGGTCGACCACACGACTCAGGATCGGTAGTGTGAGACACCAAGGGTAGTGATAGATCCATACCTTCCATGATGTGTTACACCTGTGGCGGACAGGGTCTCATGGCTCGTGATTGTCCGACCCACTGCTAGGATGATCAATAGATTTATGAAGGACCACCCAGGCTAAGGTAGAGGTTCAATCAAGGCAGACCGCAAGGAGCAGGAGCTGAGGCAAGGGAGCTGGCCTTGCAGCTGGGGGTGGTCGATGCTTCGAGGTGTTTCCACCACCACCACCAGGAGGTCCACCCTGACCACAGGGAATAGGTGTACATGGGATAGCACAGCTTCGAGCAGCTGAAACATACGACTATGGAGCTCTGGAAGCAGGTGGACTAGAGAGAGACTAGTTCCATGCATGCATGCCTTTGTTCTTGGGCATCTAGTTCTATGTTGTTGTTGTATGTGGTTGTTGTGTGTCTTTATACTTGAGCTGCTATAATAAAAGACACTTATCTTTGTGACGTTTACTTTCCTGTCCTTTTTGTATGGTTGATTCTAAGGGGTTCCGGTTAAAACTGTTGACTTGACCCTCACTTGCGAGATTCCTCCTAGAGGACACCCAGTAACCATGAACTGATGGCGACAGTGTGACTCGACCCGTGGAGGGGAGAGTAACTGTTGGATCTTTGGGTAGTAGCGTCGACGCCTTACGAAGACATCTATGGAATGAAATAGTACCGTTCATGTCAGGATTGACTGTATTAGGCGAAGAATGTGGTTCATCCATGGGGGATGAGACCAGATTTATCTTTTTGGTAGAAGATAAATCTCATCAGCTATTTGGTAGAACGTAAATGAAGAAGGGTGGATATGTGTACTTACAATTGGCTTGTCTCACCCATTGTTCGTTGAGTTAACGGTTTACAGTTCTCTCCAACTCAATAGTCTCAGGTGTAACTTCTCTCATAAGGACATGAACTTGAGACAACTGTAACGGCTTGAAATCCTCCATGACTATGACTTTGTGATAGATTACACTCCTGTGGAGGGGAAGGTTGTAGTAGATGCTCTTAGTGAGTGATCGGTCATTCACATATTGGGAGTAGCAAGATAGTAGCTGGTCGTGTTTCAGATATCCTTTGTGGATAGTGATGGAGTCATCACATGTATAACCAGAGATGGATCAGGCTATAAAGGAGAAGGTGCAGATCATCTAGGAGCGGATAAAGATTGCATAGAGTAGACAGAAGTCCTATGCAGACAGGAGACGAGACCACTGGAGTTCGAGGGTGACGACTACACCTTCTTACAGGTATCACCTCAACAGGGTCTACAGAGTTTGGCCGGGTCGGCAAGTAATCTATTCATTTCATCAGACCTTTCCTGGTTCCCAGTAGAGTAGGCATGGGGGATTACCGCCTAGCCTATCCACCTAAGAGGCACCGAGTGCACGACGTCATCCACAGATCTTAGCTGAGGAGATGTCTGCACGAACTATCCATCATCATCAACCACGGAGAGCTGGACATCGATGATGGGGGGACATTCACGGGTTCCAGTAGAGTTTGAGGATCGACAAAAGAGGGTCCTACGAGGATGGTCGATTCCCCTTTTGTGCTTTCTCTAGCAGCACGTGAACCCCAAGAAGAGCACATTAGAGTGGGAGTCTCAGATGCGTGCTCGGTACCACTTTTTTCCCCTAGTGTGTGTTGAAGCTTTATGGGGACTTAAATCCAAGAGGTGGGAGTAATGTAAAGACCCAGAAATTTTAAGGAAATTTTTTTCTTATAAACTTTGTAATTTTATGAGTCAGTGGCTTCTGAAGGCACTTGATTCCGAGGCCCGGTGTGCCCATAATTAATTTCTAAAGTTTTGTTTGGGACGTTCCGTGATCGTACATGCGGGTTTTTCTATATTTTGAACTGGTGCTGAAAATTGAAATTCGAGGGCACTGATGAACTTGCAACACCGGTAATTACTTAAGGAGGCCTTACCGTAGTGGCGTTTTCATGGGAGGAGAAGCTATTAATTGGGGTTTAATTAAGAAGTGACTAAAATTGTTGGTATAATTTTATCTATATCCTTGGTGGTTATATCCTACAAGGGGGAGTTAGGGGTGGGACCCACAACCACCTAACTAGCCATGTGTGGATATTTGTGAGGTGGGGCCCACATGAGCCCCAACCATTCACATTTCCTAAACTCCTTAAACCTCCTTCATTAACTTTCTAAATACCCTTTAAATGTGTATCCTTTCCACTTCCTCTCTCTCCCTCTTCAATTCTTTCCAACACACACCTTAATTAATTATTTGAACCTCTTCAATTAAATTAATTAAGTGTTTTGAATTTTAAATTTTGAAGGCAAGGGATATTTAATTAAAATAATGGGTAGTATTATTTTAATTTTGGTTTGCTTGTTGTGTGGGAATGGTTGGAGTGATATTTTGTGTGAAAAAAGATGGAAGATCCTCCTTCTTTGAAGAACTTCATCATCAACAACGAACAGTTGTTCTTCAACGAAGAACATCTTCGCATCAAAATAGAACGACTCGGTGCCCACAGTTCTCCATTCTATTCTTCCTCCACAACAAGGGAGGAGACACCAATATGGGGAACTCTCCAACAATGATGCATCTTAATTTCTCTTCTCCACGACAAGAGAGGAGACGCTGCTTCCTCCTCAGCGCACTCCGATGATGTCTACAGATCCTCACCTCACAACGCCGTCTACTGTGACACCGACTTTCTACATCTGTTGTTGAGGTAGGGGGTTTTTGTTATTAGTGTATATGCGATTTATACCATCATGCATTAGTATTTAATTACTGGGTGTTTATATAGTTTATTTTGAATAAATTAAGCCCTTTACATTGATGAATTATGGATTGAGCCTCTAATGCGGAGGGAACGGGATAACGAACAATCCAGGACCCTCCACAGGTTGTTATTTTGTGCGCAGATTGATGATCGATGATAAAACGGGACCACAAAAACGTTAGGAATTCTTCGTAGTGAGAAACGGGTCCCAAGAGGGCCATAGGCTCAGGCGGTGGGAAAATCGGACCACCGGAGTGCGTCCTGTGGTCCGCTGAAGGCAATACCGGTGTCCGGTGGCGGCGACACGCTGCTGGAGGAAACCTGTTGTGCTAATAGCCATAGAGGCGGTGCAATAGAACCCATGGATGCGAGTGATCTGGGAGGCAGGGCGGTGCCAACGGGTGCCGCCTGTGTTAATCAGCAGGGGGTCGCCCCCCCCCCCCCCCCGCTCGGCGCAACGCGCTCGGCCAACTGGCAGAGACAGCTCACCCGGCCGGGCCGAGATGGGTCGGGCCCCACTGGCCGTGCCGGGCCATGCCTTCCAAGCCGGACCCGAACCCGAGTCAGGTTGACCCGGTTCGGATCGACCCAGGGGGTATTGGACTGGGTCGGACCGTGCCCAAACCCCCTATTTTAGGACCATTTTTCGTCAAACGAACATATCATGAGCTTCTAAGCTCTGATCGACACACCATCAGTTGATAATGATTCCTTGGATCGAGACGGTCATTTCGGTATAGTACCCTCAATGTTTCAGAAAATTCTATGTATGTTCGGGATGGTTCGAACTTGAAACCAACTGGGCCCTCAGAGCGGAAACGATTATAACCGGAGCTTCGGATGTCCAATTGATGTGCCATAGACTTTATTGGATTCCTATTTATGATAAGGTTATTTTGGAATACATAACCTAAGGTTTGAGTGTAGTAGGAGTACGATTAGATTGGATTGTACCCGAAATCCAACGGGGCCCCCAGAACAGAAATAATAATAACTCTCAGACCATGTGTCTGATTGACATGACGTCTGTTGCATTGTGACCCCTATAACGAGGCTGTCCTTTGAGATACTTCCACGTGAGATTAAGTGACACTTGGAAGAATCGACCTGTAGCTCGTGGGGTGGATCCTTCTTGAGACAAGTATACGGAGTACGATGACCTTGTAGTTGGCTGAGACCCGATGACTGCTTGTCCGATACGATTCGGAGTGACTTGTATATCCTAGTGGGGAGCACTAAATTGTGAGGTGGAATACCCATAGTAGAGGAGAACTACATTGTGAGGTGTCAGAACCAAGGTACTCCACAGGAGGTGTACCTCTGTAGGCTATGAAGGGAATCATTACTTTGTGAGGTGGCAGACCCATGGCAGAGGAGCACTACTTTGTGAGGTAGCAGACCTACGGTACTCGACAGGAGGAGTACCTCAGTAGTCTAAGGTTAGTGAGTGTAACCTTGGATTCATGACAGGACTACTGTGCTCGATAGAGGAGGAGTTCTCCAGTAGCCATGTTTTCGTCATCGTGAATAAAAATCCTGGTTTGATCTGAGTCAATAACCTTTGTGTTTTCCTAATGAATGAGTTGGGTAACTTGATAACTTAGGTATATTTATGGGCATATACCTAAGTAGAGGTTATCTGTTGAGATATTTATTTGTGGTTTATCCTTGTTGGATTTAGTGAGACCTTAAGGGTCTTGGGGTCCCTACTGAGTAACGTTATACTCACCCCTGCACGAGCTATGCCTAAACCACGGTGTGTTGGATGTAGACGAAGGACAATGCTAACGGAGGCCGAGTGTACGAGGACTGGACGACACCTGGAGGTGGACCTAACGACGAATCGGTAACTGAAGGAGGTTGACAGATGAGGGCGCTGAGGAGGCTATCTATACCTACCGTTCAGGTAGTATCTGTGGTGGACGATCTTGGAGTTGTTCTATCTGTACCTACCCTTCAGGTAGGATTAGTGGTGGACGATCCCGAAGCTTCTTGTCACCCTCCAGTTGTTTTGTCTTTTTTCTTGCACTTTACAACTGTGATTGTATTTTCTCCCCCTTACATTTAGCATTACTTTTTTTCATTTTTATTTAGTGTTTGATTCCTCTTGTACTATGGTTGGATGTGTTTATGTTTTATAAAGGCAATGCCTTCCCAGTTATCAGGATTTATTCCTTTGGTTCTAGTTTCCAGCCCCTGGCCTATGGAAGGTGGTCTTTGGGTAGTCGCGGCACGAGCCTCAAGGATGGGTCGTGATAGATACAATCCAAAGAAAATTAAGATAACATATATAAATTAAAAGGAGATGTAAAATAATAAATTTTTAATGGATTGTGGAATATAAAACATGCCTCATTGTTTTTTTAGAACACATTAATTCAAACCCTGATTCCACATGAAATAACCAACATTTTGAGGGTTTTACATCGATTAAGTAAATAAAAAAAATTCATCTATAATTAACATTATTTCATAATGACATGATACATAACATGTATTAACCTATATTGAGGTTATGATATATGATTTTATATTTCCACCTCCATGTTATCCTATTAAAATTTTTATTTCATAGAAAATGTATAGTTCAAGATATTGTACACTATCACAGAAAATATTTTATCTGTTGGTAGAACAACCATTCATTAAAAAATTTATTAGTGTAAGATCATCCATTTGTGATCTATTTTAGTATATATTGAAATTTACATTCATGGGATTAGTATTTAATTATTTACTTAATATTAAATAATTTTATAAAAAATATTTTTCATTAATTTTATAAAATCGTGAAGAAGTATTAAAACAACTTTTCAAACAACTACAAAACTAGAAAAACAATTTATATGGCGAATAAATGAGTTAAAATTTGAATTTTATTTAATGTACTCAACCGTAAAAATGTAAATATAAACTATATATCAACCATGAAAAATTGTCATGTTTATTTCCTTCCAACCATTAATAATTTAAATCCTTCAAATTAAATCATCTAGTGTTTAAATTCTATAAATATTAAAAAAACATAGCGACGAGAAATAACTAAATCATGCACACATAAGATTCATATTTAGATATCGATAATATACATGATACAAGTACACATACATACTCAAGAATTGTACCACCTCATGTAGATTAATCATAATTGTCGTCCATAAATTTCATGACATTTTATATTAAATTTATTCAATATATTTTAACAATACTTTCCGAAAACATATGATCACTAAAAATTAATTTTTTTAAAAATACAATATCAAATATTTTTCTACCCTTTTTTACCACTTCCTCGTTGAATTGCTATAATGATATATTCCATTTTCACCATCAATTGAGATAATTTGCAGCAATGGGACTACCTACAATAACGTTCCACATATAATTATAATAGAGAAGACAAAGAGGTACTGAATATAGATAATCATTCAACATCAGGCCCAACCACAGGGTGATTCAAACATAATTCTTTCATCAAAAATACAATGGTAAAAAAAGAGTGGATATTTGTGTTCCTCTCTCACAAATATCTCTTATAAATATGTTATATTTTCTACACATTAATAAAATAGTTTAAATACATACCTCACTCAAAATACTAATCCCTATTCTATAATAATTAAAAATCATATAACTACACATACAATTACATTTATGATTGCATCCACTGATAAGGATTACCATTTGAGGTTATAATATCTCTACATGAGTGATACATATGATAATTCATTCAAATTACATTATCTTAAATAAAATTATATGAATTAATATTTATCCTTATTGTGAAAATGTCATAGTATAATTCAAACATGACAATCCACACTGTTTGAATGAACCTTCTCTATCGGCTCAAGAAATGAGATAACACCATCAAATTTGAGTAGAGAAAACAAATATACTCTTAAAAATATTTGTTACATTGTAGCTAAAATTTAAACACGATAAAACAAAATGACTAGAAAAAACTACATGACAAATTTCCCATGTTGGGTTAAAAAAACATAGCTCCAGACATCCAATCCAAACTGTTAATTAAATATTTTTGGAAACTTACTACACATGAATAAATATAAGCAATGCACCACCATTAAGAGAATATAAAAGTTCAACACCTATAGTTATATGGTGAAACATGAACCCATAATTGATGGTATCATACTTAACTCCCCTAAATCACTATAATGTAAAGTCTATCACAACTAAAGAATGATATACTACATTTACATCTTCCATGAAAATCATGTAAACTATGAAACATTTATAGACAAATCCCACACATACTAAGAATATATTTAGCACTAGTGTTGTTATATAGTACACCTCTATTTGAAAATTATAACCCTAAAATACATCAATTGTTTTATATTCATATATTCCATAATTACTCCATAACATACTATCAAATCTAAATGGATGGATTTATCTCATAAATATTTTAAACATATAGATTTTCCAATTATTAGTGGTCTCGATGAAAATAAAAAACAATACATAAATTTAAATTTCAAATTCCATCCATTTTATTTTAAATGATGTTTTCACCCGTGAGGACTACAAAATTCAATGTCTGGGTCATGTAATAATTGACATTGTTTGGTTACACCCAAATACTTTTTTAAGGTTCCATGATTTTTTTTTCATTTTTTGAAAACATTATATATAATAAAAATACATAAAACAAAATATTATATAAAATAAACCTAGTCTGAACCCCCACAATTAAATTTTTTATTTACACTAGTATAATCAGACACACTATACCAAATGAAAATATCCCTTTAGTATGTCCAATGATTTCTCATATACCATCTGAGATTATCGGGGATATGTAATTAATAATAGATAATATAAATACTAACTATAGATTTAAAAATTTAAAACAAATTTTCCACACCTTATGTTATTTCTAGGATATTTTCCACGATACATCCATGAGTTAATTAACTACTATGGTATACTATTTAACTATTTCAAACAAGAAATGAAATGAAAAACATTACAACTAATGGAATGTTTGATATATACCATGTAACCATGGTCTTCTTTTTATTATCATTATTTAAAATTATTATGAAACTTCCAATATAAAATAGGATTATAAAAAATTATTCTTATATAGAAATATTGTACCCCAAAAAATTTAATCCTCGCAAGAGTGGACACATACACACAAAAACTATGAGGAAGGATAACCACCACTAAAAGGGGTATGTAACATACATGACTATTTAAAACCCTAGTGTAATATAAAATATCTAATAAAGAAACATTTGGTATGTAATGGTACCTAATATTTTTAATTTTCACTTGAAATATTGAATAAAACATATATTGCACTTTGAATCCCACTAGGTGTAACATTATATATGAATTTTTTCTGTACAATCATTCATCGATTGACCATCAGGAATTTTCATCCAACACAAATTACCTTATGGAGTTATCATACATGTACGATGCTATTACCCATGTTTTTCAACAACAAAAATACTAAATGATATTGGAAAATAACCTCTAAATGTGTAGATTGTTCATAAATTATCGGAACACTAAATTATAGAGTTCTATTTAACATATATGTTCATTCCAGAATCTGCATGTCGAGCCACGGGTAAAATCATATTTTACAAAAATACATAAATTATAAAACCAAGGAAAATATCAACTAAAACATTCCCTCTATGTATTTGATATAGGTAGTGGATTTGGAATAAAGGAACAAAAACTCAAAAAACATCTTGTAGGTGTCACTCTAACTATATTAAATCCTTCTAATATCATGTAAATTATTTATCAATTATTAAAAACTCATAAAAATCTTGATCACGGTCATGATATATGAAAAGGGACCAAAATATCTTAATCTCAATCCAACCTCATCATTAATCAGTAAAAAACCTGATGAAAAACTCATTATCCAAATATAATAGTGTAATTCCATCAGGATTTTAGATAAATATTGACTAATTATTCTATGTAAATAAAAATTTAATATCTAATACAGGAATAATATATGAAAATGGGTTCTTAAATCACATTGTAATTATAAGTAAATATCATCAATAATTCATGTTACATAAGATAATATGGGTTACCTCAAAAACCCATGAGTCATATACATCTAGGTCGCATAGGGAACATTGAATTTAAATTTATGATTTTTTTAACTCTAAGTGAAATAACATTATTTAAATAGGGAATCCTAATTATGTACAAATATTGGGGGTTAAACCCTTTTCTCGTAGTAGAGAAGGAATCTCCAATTAGGATTTAGAATAGATTACCATTCATATAACTGATCAGATATAACTAGAGAAATCACTTGAACATGCATGTATTAAACCATCTTCATAATATATACTATAATTGAGAAGGTAAAATCCCAATTATAATGGATAATTCTATGATTACTATATAATATATGGTAGATGATACATTTAAATGATATATAGAAAAAAATTTAGATAGTGAATTATACATCTAAAAAACATACATGTGCCTTGATATTGATTCCTTATTGTACTAGGTTGTTGAAGAGGTTAACAATGTATGGGTTAATGGGTATATTGACTACCACACCTATACTAGCTGCATAGTGTTGATTACCAAACTCAAATACTCCATATCGTCATTGAAATAAGTTCCCTAACCATTCCAGACAATCAATCATTATCGAAATTCCATTCTTATTTTGTGATCTAATCCGATACCATATTGACAAAACATGATTAGCCGAGGGCTGACCAAGGTATGGTTTTATGAATATTGTTCCACCCAAACCTTCCTCTAATTTGAAATGGGGATGAGACTAACTCCAATACGGTATACCATAAATTGTTGGACCTAAATTATACCAACAAGTAACATTAATGGAAATATAACATAATATAACATCAAATAACACCAACATCATATAAATGTTAATATAATGAATATAAATTTATATTAATTCATATATTGAATAAAATATTTCCAATATAATTAAAAAAATTATAATCCCAAAAGTCAAAATAATATTTTATACACGTCACCTTGTTAAATTGACCCCATGAAATGTAAAATTCATCATCTCTCAATGGTCCCATGTTGAAATATCCAAAAACAATTTGTCCACAATATATTTCGATTTGTTTTAATTATTTACCTAAATAATCTTCTCTTTTTTCATGTATATGATTAACAATGCTTTTTAATGAAGCATTATCAAAGAAAATACATTTGTGGGGAAATACAATTTAGGGGTGTTTATCACAATTATAATCAAGGACCTTGAAATTAAAAGTATACATAAAAAATATTCCAGATTACAAGAAATGATTCAAGGGAAAAAAGGAGTCTCAAAAAATTAATTATATTTATTAATGTTAGGAGAACCAAGTAAATATAAGAATCATTATATTCATATATTATCCACATAAAAGATCGAACCACAAATTAATGTTGTGATACTAAATGCATTAAAATACTTAAAAAATAGATGTTTATAGCCTAGATGTACGTGAAGTCTATAAAGTATATATAAATGTGTTATATGAGATTAGTATATCATGTGAATAAATATTTGGTAAAACATCAAGAAACTAGAGACATAGGGGAAGATAATAATTTTTGTTCTTTATATAAACAAAATAAAATTTAATGGGGAACTACACCGTATTATGCTTTGTGTGTATTTATCAAGGGATAAACTAACCCTTTTAGAGGACCTATCTATGAAAAAGTGTGGAGTACTTACTCCACAGATAGAGGACCTCACTATAACCATGGGGGTGTACAAACACTACAAATCAAAGAGGGAACCATGCTATGTTGTGATAATTACATAAGGGCTGTACCAGAACGTAATGCCTGGAAGACCATGCCCTGAAAAATGGGCGAGTACCCAAAAGCCATGTTTTTTAAATACCTATTAACTTACCTAAGGATAATTGTTTTTAGCCACATGGTTTTTTAATTGTCAATTCAATTATAGAAAGGCAATTAAATGGGGGGTTGATTTATTGTACACCAAACAAAGAATAGGATATGTTTCCAATGAGTTTGGGTATTATTATGGTTATATTATACAATAAAAAAGCTTAATAAATAGATGGAAAATTATAATTCCAATTTAGTTAGTTTCATAATTAAAATTTAGATGTGATTAATTTTGAATTGTTCCTCATGAAAATGTATGGAAAATGTTGTCAGGATTCTACCAACATCCTCGATGTGGAATTGAGAAATAGGCAGAGTTAATTTTTAGTTGATCCATTCCTATAAAAATGGTATTTTTTTGAAAAATAAATCTACTCTAGGTAAATTTTTTAGAGTAAAATCAATATTTTATGTGAAGATCCCATTGTGATGTTCATGTGTACACATCAACAATAATTATTGTTGATGTACAGAAGGATGAATGATTATCTAATGTGTTCAATGTTAATGTATGGATATTATTTGGGATATTATCAAATGAGAGTCTCTATGTTTTCATTTTCCTTATAAATGACTATTAAGTGTTTTAGAATGATATATAAATATACAATACTATTTTTTAGTGTTGATTAGTGGTTGAAATGGACAAAAAATATTTTACAAAGCCTTTGTTTGAGATCATTAAATATAGATGTACAATGCAATTTTTATTTCATCATTTAACAAAATTTCTACACATAATGATTCTTGTTTGTGAAGTGTTACATATAAGAGAAATTAAATCTATTATCTACCATGTGTCAGATAATTATCTTATATATGGATTGATTTAAGGGAATTCATCCATGTTTTGGAATCAATGATGAAAATGAATCCCAAATTTTTAATTTACCTATGTAAATGTTCACATAATTGATTAAACTATAATATTATAATTTATAAATATATTCATTTTTGGTCATCAAAATATTTAAATTTTCACATATTAAATTGAAAATAGACCAATAGAGATTTGTATCTGAATATTTTTTATCCAATCTACATATAAAATTGAAACTAGTGTAATGAAATCTATTATACATATAGTCTAAAAATTATAGAATTTCCTGAATTATATTTTAAATGTAAAAATAATTACAGAATATGTTGAATAAACTATTCATGAATTTGAACATCACAATCATTATGAAGGGGGTTTCAATCAAGAATTGATAAAAGGTTGGTTTGATTTTCATCTATAAAAATTGAAGAGAAAAGCTACATTTATTAGGGTGATTATATTATTTATAAATTTTGAGAAAAGTATTAAGTCAATTTTTATTTATGGTCAGACATGAAAAAGACATCATCAAGGTTATTAATCCCCTGATTATAGAAACATTTATATAAGATAAATGGGGTGGAACCTATTTAGTAAAAAATTAATTCATCTCGGTTGTAAGAATAATACATATTTTGAAACACTAAATATCAATAAGTAACTTATTTTAGCCAAAATACAATTAACCCTATGGTATATGAGATTTCATGAGAAACTTAGAGGGATGTCTCTAATTTTTCACAATACTAAAATCTATATAACTATGTTAAGATGATGCAAGGTATTGATCAAATATTATGGTTTAAACTATTTTTATTGAATATATCACATTGAATAGTTAGTTTAATGTAAAATATATGAATGTTTAACATTTTTTGTATATATGTGAATATTAGAGGTGTTAATTTTATTGAATAATGGTGAGAAATACCCTACCATACCTTCTATAGTTATTTTGAGAGAATTTTCATAAGTGTTTTAAAAAATTGGAATCATAAAATGAGGGTATTATAGGAATATAACTTTAGTTAATAATGTAGTTAATAATGTATTATATGAACCAAAAATGGGTTGTATTATAATAGAACATTATTCCAAGAATGTTGAATGTCTCCTCACTATTCTATATAAAGATATTAATTTTTATGGATCCAGTTTAATGAACTTTTTAATTCCAAATATATATAAGAATATGAGTGATGAAAAAATTAGAAAAAATATAAGTAGGGTTTTTATATTAATGGGAGATGTACTAATATCTGAAACTAAAATAGAGTATCTATGATATCCTATAGAAGTAGAAAAAATAGATTAGCCACTAAATGTAGTGAATTGGAAGGGGAAGCTAATATTGTTATGAAACTATACATAATTTTTTATCAATGATAACTTATAAGAATAATTTCAACCACCATTCATTGATTATATATCTAATTTATAAGAAGTTAATTCTACTAATTGAGATAATATTCATTTGATTATGCTAGAGTTATTTATGCTATGTTTGAGAGATTTAGGGTAAAAAATCTAACTATTGTCTTTTTAATGAGATCGCAGTTCTATAAAATATTATAAGTCTATATTTGTCATAATTTTATTAAAGAACCATATTTTGTCATAAAATTTTCATTTATATAATTAGATCAATATTTTTATTAAAATACATCACTGGGAAAATATATTATTTACTTGAACGAAATATCATTGATGATTAAACTATGATAAAAATATTGGGATACTGTGTATCTTTTGGGACTGAGGGTATACATGGATAATAAATGGTGAATATGGGAATTTAGTGGGAATTTATACTAAATTATTTGAGTGATTATCAAAAACAGAAGTCTTTTGAGATGCATGCATCATTAAAACTATGAGACTTAATGTTTTTGTAAGAAAACACTACCATTATAATAAGAATTAGAGCATAACAGTGATACATTAAATAGGGTGATTAACCATTTAGGAGATAGTGTATGTCATTATATAGAACATTATAAAACATTTTGTTCATTAATACTATTTTAATTAATTTAATTAATTAATTTATTTCTATGTTTAATCTAAAAATATATTCATATGCACTAAAAAATAGTAGTGGATAAATTTAACAGAGTTTCAATATATTTTATAAAATATTATAAATTATGAAACCCATGTTTCAATAACCTTATATATTTTCATCAGACATCCTATTTTTCTTATCAATATATTTCAATGTTGATGTTCCTCTAATTAAATATAAATTTAAAGACACACTATTTTTTTATTTTAATGAATTAATATGTTTGTGTTGATTGATGAACATTTGATAGACATACATTAATCTATTAATTTTTTAGATGTGGATACATGACCCTATATTATGGTAAAAATGAGAATGAAATTTGTTAATACCCTAAGAATAACCTCTTGAAGAAATAGAGAACACCGACAATCCAATGTCAGTTTTATAATAGATATTAATTTTATAATTGATGAAATTGGATGTATTATAGGTGATAATTATCCAAACAATGTGGTTGTGTAATATATATTGAAGGTTATTTTTAATCTTATTATGCATATATTTGAGTATATTTATGATAATAATTATGGAAAACAAGATTTATTATTCTAAAAACATGTAAAATTAATTGCATCATTTTTAATGAAAATTAAAGTCTATCCCCGTGAAGATGAATGATATGGACCAATTTTGGATGTTTTGTGTGAATTGTTTTAGTCTTAGAAGAATAAATACAACAATAAAATAATGATAATTTTAATTTTTCATAATAATTTAAAAATAAAAATTATATATACGGAGATGGATTTGATTATAATGTCAGTTTCATTAATGATCAATTAGAGAAAAAATTAGAAGGCATTATGGAGCAACATTTTGTTATTAATGAAACCAAAATGTTTCATGAAGTTTTTATTCAATGGATTAAAAAATAATGGAAAGATAAACCCTAAAATTTTTTGGCTATGTGTAAGTAATTTATTATATTATGACATGATCTTCATGTCAATATGAAAATCAAGATTCAGAAAAAGCTGGAACATCTTAAATAACTGAGATGAAATTAACAAGCACACACATATTTATGAAAATAATTGTTTAATAAACAACTCATATCTATTAGATAAAAACTCTTTAGCATTATGGGGTTTATCTACTAGTTTTTCCTGGGTGTTTGTATCTTGTAGGATATATACCCTCGCCATTTTATTGGAGAAGAGGTTGTGGAATGTTAATATTCATTAGGTGACATCGATAAGACACCAACAGCTTAAATAAATCAACAGGTCTCAAAGAAAATTTGGGGGGAGATATTACATTTGATAGAGAAACATAAATACCACAGTAATATAATACATATTCTTATATATGATGAATGAGTAAAACAATAAAACTAAAATCATATGAAAACCATGAATAATATTATATTACAAGTACAAATCATGTTGGACAAAAAATGAAATCAAAAGAAAAAAATTTCAAAAAAATATAATACATCCATAAAAATTTTCTCATCCTACTGCCAGCCCTATAAATAATTCAATGGCCAAAGAATCAAGAAGAATTTATAATGAACTATGATAAAAACAATTTTCCTATGTCTTGAGATATAAATTTTCAAACTCTCTACAATTCAAAATTATGCAGTCATTCTAAACTCAGTATTATTTCTCAAATGAAGTGCCATATCATGACACTAGTAAGAAACATAATTTATCAATTATATAAATTGTATTAAAATAGTTGAAGATTTTGTTATGAAATCATGGTGATTTTAATATTGAAGTAAATAATATAATTCTTTTAAAAAATTATCATATCATTTAGAAAACCCATTCCATAATTCTACACACACACACCCATGAATTCCCAAGTAAATATTCCATAATCATGAGTTGTATCTTCTCCATCAACCAAGTTATCTTTAGGTACAAAATATCATTACACCCCAATGGTATAAACCCCTTATCGAGGGTCACATATCTTATACCCAAATGGTAAAAAACCGATATTTAGTTTCATGTTGAAAGAATAAACTCACACTAACAATGTATGTGAAAAAATATCATTCCAATTCAAATAAATCATTCATTCTCCAAAAAATATAACAACCTTTTTCTATAAGCTGAAAAAGTCCGTCATTTTAAAATCATCATTTTCTTATTAAATTTTCATGACAAATTTCAATAAAACCATCTAATTTAAAAATATATAATGAAATATTTCTTAAATAATTCATAATAAATTACAAAATTATTTATCTATAATTTCAAAGGAAAAAATTATTTCAGGATTAGCCTTAATGTTATAATTATGTTGAATTTAGAGAGAATCCAACGACCACACAAACATTGGTGAAACTGATGAATGGTAGAAAAATTCCATTGATCTGATCATAAACTACATTTCATTCCACATTTCCAACCATTAAACATCATAATTCCGATCATAGAACACCGATCTATCCATTTTAGATAAGATCTAATGTTCCAGTAATGTGTAGGATGATAAATATATAAGCTTCAATGAAGGATTATAGAATCACGCATCTGGGCCTCCAACAAACTTTGATTCACCTACTTATTTCTCTTAGTCTGAAAGGAAACATATATCACACCTTGGGGGAAGATTGAATTTTTAATTAAAATTAATTAAGGAAGAGGAGGAATAATATATTTAAATCAAGTTAGATCCACTAATTTCATAGGACCAACATTACGCCCCACTATTAAGAAACTAATTTTGAAAAACCATGCACTGACAATGTGGTTTATACTATCACAATAAAACCAATCATATGGTTGGTGAATGAGGTCACAAAATCCATTATCTAACCATAATCAATGAACAATCTTAACCATACACATTCACAGTTATAAAAAATATGCACCAACTATTCATTTCCAAATAATTTAAAACTGAATGGCTTCTCATGGGAATCCACACTATTTGACCAAACTGTTGTCTAACCATGAGCATTTCATGTTCCCATTTCTTTCCCTGGAATGGTTTTCATGAGGATATAAATAGTTTCTAATAAGAATTCTCAAATGGAGAGCCTCCAAAAAAGCCTCTAATGAATTCCAAATCTTCTGGGACCGCATGATATGTATCCTGATCACTATATACACATAAAAGAAATAAATAAAGGGGTATGTATCTAATGACATGGGTCATACATTCTCCCACCAATAAGGGTTTTTTTCCAATAATTTTCATTTCTATTTCATGCTCCTATGATTTTTATTGAATCTAACCATGTGGCCATAAAAACTACACTAGACCATTTATTTTCCAATTAAAGTGTTTCTCTTGATTATCCACAACCATACCAAAACATAATTCAATGTAGCATTTTTCTATATTTCAAATTCATCCCATAAAATCACATGGTCAGGATATTATTGATACATATTAAATTAGGGTACAAGAAACACATTAGGCACTAAAACAAACCTTGGAAAAAAATTCAACTGATATTCCACCTCACCAACTCATTACTATTTCTCCAAAGGGCGCATGTGTTGTGTTTAAAATTAGTGTTTCATATAAAAAATGTGATATTCATGAATTGTATAGATTCAATAGAGAACATGGTCACACTCATCAAATGGTAATTATTGTCGATAGTGATAGGAATCTAATTTCTAAATAATTTGGACCATTTACATTATCTTTCCAATATACTTAATCTTCTCTATTGTATCTTATGAAAGGAATGGTTTACCAAGAGATTTTCACCTATCCCACCGAAAAATGTGGAAATTGATAACGATGATAATATTATGAATCAAAAGGGTCCATATGTATTTAATCATGACAACTATTTTTATATGATTACCCAACTAAATTTATGGTCTCCACCCCTCAGATAATATAGTGTATTACATAATCCCTATGAATACCTTTATTTTATAGATAATTATTTCACATTTTACAAATTTTTAGCATAGTATGTTTTCCTTATAGCCTAATGAGTGAAATGTTATTGATGTAATTATTTCCAAAAAAAATGAAATTTCAACCTCAGGTATGTTTTAGATAAAATCTAGAATAGAATACCATTCATCTATACAAATTCAATGATATAAATATTGGACACATAATCCACTAAAATATTTTCACTAATATGCATGAAATAAACCCATAATGTGGGTTTATAAAAAATTACCCATAAGGATTCATGTTTCTTATGTTTTCTTGATAATCATTCCATAATATACATCATTATCTACTACCACTTCAACATGGGAATTGATAAATAGGGAAACATGAAAGGTGGTCATTTGTTATCCATCTTGAACTTTTGATAGGTGAGGTGCCTCAATATAAACTCTTACACTTTCCTATTCATTCCAACACTCCAAAAATTATGATTTCATTGATATGTAAATATTTGGAATATGGGAATGGCAAACAAAATTCAAATTCTTGTTAAAATTAATAATAAGTTCATGGAAAGAAAAATCTTGATGATCTAATCTATATTAATAAAAACCACACTAACATTGATACTAAATCCCTCATTGTTCCCCAATACATTGAGTTTTATCCTCATAGAAACACATATAAGATCGGGTTTTTGATCATCTATCACATGTCAAAATAAATCATGTACCAGTGGAACTATTATGAAAACTGAAATATCACTTTGTTTAGAAAGAAACATGGTACATGTAATCTATAATCAAAATTTGATTCCACTGATTTTAATATTCTTTATCAAAATAATTATGTGAATTCATTTTTAATGCACACTACGATGAATTATACTTACATAGTGTATACATCAAGGTGAAGGATATCATTTTTCAAGTATTTAATTGATCTTATTTGTCTCAAATTAAAATCTTTTAGTGAGAAAATGTGTTTCAATAATTAGTGATCCATAAACACCATAACATTAAATCCAAAATGATAATGAAACCATGATTTCAAATAGGGAACTTCTGTAGTTAATTTCAAATTAGGTGTTGGGTAGTTATTCCCATGAAATCATAACTACCATGAGCTATAAAAAAGAATGTTATTTCCATGCAAGAAAACATATCCCAACCTGATTTTGATTAATCAAAAAATATTATGTATCCATTTCAAGAATTTTTCAGTATAAGGATAGGTTCTATTGAATGTATGACCTTATTCCCTTTAAAGGATTTTTGGTATTAATATTTCTCTTAGAGGGGAATACGTTTTTTGATCAAATCTATCATTAAAGTTGGAAAATGTGAAATGTTAAAAAAGAATATTGAAGCACCCCTCCCCGCCAAGAAAACACAGTATGTCAAAAATATTCTTTGGTGGTTTCAATGATATAATAGAATCTATATTTTTATGATCTATATAAACACATTTTATAGAAATAAAATTTCTAAGTAATTGTATATTTTTTATCCAAATTTAGAGCTTTGATAATGTGTCATAGAGATGATTATCCTAAATAATACCCAACACTCTCCTTGGGTTTTTCTCAAGCTCACTTTTTCAAGGAATACACCTGTATATCAACAAGACTGACCACCACAAATAAATCTAGATACCATTTAATTATATGATTCAACAATTCCATAATGATGTTACGTGCAGTCATCAAACAAAAACCTATCAATTAACTCATAATGTATATATTTATTTATAAAAGTTGTCTTCAAAATATGCTAGTACCAAACTCAACATTGTTGATATCTTGAATGTAGTTGAACATTATATAACTACAAGGATCCCCTTAATTGATTAAAAAGATCATAAACGATAGAATATAATAAAAATTAATTGTACTTACATTTTTTATGATTATGATAAGTTATATAAATCCTAACTATTATATTTTCCTTTATAAAAAAATATAATTGGTTTTACCTGTAATGATATGCCTTTTTGGATGATCCCTTTACATTCCAACTATTCCAATTCATCCATCAATTACCTCAGTTATATATGACCCATATAGTAATACATAATTGACATAGGACTATTTTATAATAGCATATCAGTCATGAACACCGTATATATTATATGTGGAAACACAAAAAATATTCACTCGAATCATCAAGGATATTCACTAATGTGGTTGGAAACACTCTATTCCTTATCTCATCTACTGATGTGAATGAAACTACTCTCAACTAGTAAAAGATATGACCAACCAACAGTACCCTGGATCCCTCTCTTCATTCATCTACAACCCAAATTATATTTATAATTTTCTTATCTATATTATATGCATTTAAACTCACCGTCTACTTAGTGACCAATTATTTTCATATATAGATATTAAATAATTTTAGATGAATATTAATTTCAGGATAAAAACACATTCATGAAGGCTATAACAAATTATTGACATTGAAAATATGAAACAAAAAATTTATAATGGTTCAATGATATTCAATGTCTCCCACAAATATATTACCATTCTGTACTCCTCAGAAAACATACCTACATAAAAAATTTCTCCTGCACCTATGGAAATGAAATATAATAAAAAGTTATCTCAAATGATCAGTAATGTTAAATGTGTATGATATGTATGATTAAAATGATAATAATGGTATAATAACATCATAATATCATCAAATAAGCACATCCATTATATTAAAATCCATAAACATGATTCAGTGAAAGAAGACTGGATATTCATAAAGCTGTAATGATGAGTCAACCAAAGAACTTGATCTATAAGTGAATAAAATTGGCATAATACAGGGAACTATTGTTGTATAAATAAGCATTTAAAACTATTTCCATATTAATCTGGGTTCACTTCCAAGGATATAAATTTGGAACGGGTTCACTCTCCATCTAAACATAGATGTCAGTGGTCTCTCCCAATACAATCATAGAAAAAACATTACCTTACAGAACTGTGATCACTCCCATTTTATTCCTATATATCTCATGGGATATAAATTATTACACAATATATTTTATAAATATATATGTGCCCCAATCACATAATAAAAACAAAATTTATGTGATCCATAAGACCTAAATATTCATCATGTTATAACCCATGAAATGAAATGCGTATGATAAATAGTTCATTTGTTCATAACATGTCGAAAAGATATAGACTTCATAAATATTTTATCATATAATAACCATTTAAAATATGTTTGTATCATAATAAAATTTTTATCATCAAATAACTTATGGGTGAGAAATATGTTTCATAAACAATTAGTCATCAAAAACATATACTATTTAGAGAATTAATAAGAATGATATCCATGGTTTAGATCCCAATTATAGAATGAAATATATTACAGTTTTTCATCATAAATGGAATATAATATAAAATATATTTTAAAACATCTCTTTAGAAAATAACTTATCATTAAAAATAATTTTTTGTAATTGAAACATGTTAATAAAATCTATTTCATTAGAAATAACATTGATGTTTTATAAATAATTCCTTTAAAAATAATTTAAATCATTTCAATGTGAAAATATAATTTTAAATTTTAAATATATTTTTATATCATAACTCGTTTTGAATATAATTTTAATTTTAAATAATTTATTAAAAATATAAAAAATTCCAAACTATTATGCAATTTTTTTGGAAAGATATTTTAATACATGTATGTAGTTCTTAAAATAATTGACTCATCATGATATTGAGAAATAATGTTCGAGTCGGTCATGATAAAAAGAAAATGTCTTTTCACTATTTCTATAAAATAGAAAATGTCATTTTTCTTGAAAAGAACATGAATATTCCATTAAATTTTATTCAATGTAAAATATGGATAATAAATTCTTTTAAAAAACATTTAAATGATGAAAAATTAATGAAAATATATATGTATAAAACTTCTTTTTTATGAAAATGTATTTCTGAGTGAAGAGATAAATAAAGAAGTGTTGTATTAAATACAATTTCAATAATTGATTTATGTAACCAGGAGTGAACAAAATGATATGTTTACATTATAATATCATTAATAACTTGGGTATAATAAATTTAATGAGAATTTTTTAGAGGAAGATCCTAATATTTCAGCATTTGACTCTTATTCATATACAATCCCAATAAATGATGTGATTGTAACATAGAACACTTAAAAATTCTTTTGTATTAAAACATAATACCCATGAAAGAATAACTTTAAATGAATGATAAAATATAATGAGGATAAAAATATTTATGATATTACTTTTCAATGGGAATTTATAAACACCTCTTAATATAATATATGTTCATTACATAACAAATATCGCAAATAAAGAAAATTGAGATAAAAAACTACCTCATCGATTCGTTCTATTTTGAACCTTAATCCACATGAAAGAGATATTCTAAAATGGATATTTAAACACAAATTATTATAGGATAAGAATCATAATATAAATTAATATTCAATATATACACCATATAAAAGTTGTAGTTGGTGAATATTACTTATGTCATATAGAAGTTAGAAGTGAGATGAAAATCAACTACTTTAAGTCATGAATTTTATCATATAGAATAAAAGTCCACGTATAATAAATATAAAATTATTATAAACCTATAGAAGAAAAATATTAATATATATTAGGTTATAAATTATTTAATTATTATCTTTTATTTTCCATTTATTAATATATCCATGTTAAAGTTATTTATTAGTTAATAACTTCTTTTTTTCTTATATGATTGATTAGCCATATTTTTTATATCATTAATTTAATAATAGTTACATTTATCTATAGTGATAAAAATTCATTAAATATACTTTATATATAGTATATATGAATTTATTTTATTACAATAAATTTTGGTATAGAAAATGAAATACATCATTCATGGAGATGGCATGCCTTACATACACATGAACAATGTTTCCAAATTCCCTTTTAATTAAAAAAACAATGTTAATTTATTTCATACCATTATTTAAAAATTATTATATCCGATATATAAATTTTTTTATTAAAAAATATTTAAAAAAATCATTGTAATGTGCAGATGAATCACAATATTTGGTGATGTGGTAGTCTTTTGTAAACATGATTGATATTATTATATTTCTAAAAAATGGATAGTATGAATATATGTGTGATATAATAATTAATTAACATAAATAACATAAAAAAAATATAATGAATATATCCATTATTACAAGTATTTTTGAGATTTGGTAATGGAAAAATTAATGGAAAGAGTTCACAAGGTGATAGTTCACCACACACACAAATCATGATTATGTTACCCATTTAATGGATGTAGAGAACTTTTTAGGTTATAAAAATGACATAAAAATATTTTAGAATATTTATTATACAAATATAATGATATAATAATGGAATGAAAATTATTTCAGTTGGTGAAGGAAGGGATAATACAAAAACTCTTGTTGAATAATGTAACCTCTTCTTCGGGTATCCTTTTTTTGTTTTCACTAAAAGCCATCACGAGATAGCTTTAAGACCCCAATAAGGATTCATGGATGAGTGGATGGAAGTTAAGAAGTGATTTTGTATGTCATGGATGATCTAAATGGTGATTATGTTGTAATGTAGATAGGAGAGGGGTGACTTCTGATAAGTTGGGGAGAAAAAACCCATGGAATTTATTAAAACAATTAAGTGGTCCCACATTTCCCTCATGTCCCAATGGTCAGAAGTGGATCACATTCCAATATGAGATGTTAAAAGGTAAATAATATGTCCATCCAATATTTTTTATTGATGTTTATAAGGCAGTTTTTCCTTAATATATTAAGTTAAACCTCAATAAACTCATTTTTTCCTTCACCACAATAATTTGTTTTTACAACATTAACTATTCATTTTTCTAAAAAAATAATTTTAACTTATTAAATAATATAAATACTTAATATAATAAATATTTAATAAATTTTTTAAAATTCCATTCACAAAAGTGAAGAATATTATTTTAATTTTATTCCAGCATATGTGATAATAAATACAATTTTTAATGAGAAAATGTTCAAAATCATGAAATATATTTATATAAAACCTAAAGAAGAATTTTATTCCATGGATATACATTTGATTTATTTAAATTAAATTAAATTTAGTATTACATTTTAAAAAAAGTAAAAATATAACATCACATTATAGGTTTTTTTAAATAAAAAAAGAAGCATTCAATTAAAATTCTTTATTTTTCACTATATATAAAAAAATTGACCTTTTTGAAATAAAAATTATTAAACATAAAATAATAATTAGAATTATGATTTAAAAAAATAATTTTATTTTATCAAACTTATTTAAAATGTTTACAATATATAAAATTATTATATGATCACAAAAGGGTGATAGAACTACTTTCCTAAATAAATCATTTTTATGAATAAAATTGTATTTATTTTTATTAAACTTTTTGAATACATATAATATGTATTTTTAAATTTAATTTTAGAAAATAATATTTTTTCATTATAATAATTTAAAAAAATTATTTTTTTTATTAATTGATATAAATCACCCTTCGCTACATAAAAATTTGTTTCCGGAAAATGATTTCATTTTATTTTTATAAAGGTTTTATTTAAATTTATAATTACATTGTAATAAAGGGATTCATTTTATATACATGTGTATACCATATATTCATAATTTAGTTTCTTGTATTCAAATCCCTTATTCCAAATACTATGTGAAAACTATCACCATAAGATTTTAATAATATGTCACATTTCATTTATACTCAATGTTTTTTGTCATGAAATATAAGTTTGGTGTCTTGTGTTATGTAAGGAAAAAATATTATTTTTTGTAAAAATTACATTCAAAATTATATTAATATAAAATAAAAAATTAAAAAAAGTCTCTAGGTGTTACATTCATCCCCCCTCCATATGAATTTCTTCCTCAAAACATGGCTCAATTATTAATTGATCGACATTTGGAAATTCCTTCATAGAAACCCATGTCATGAAAATAAATAAGAATAAATCCCTCAAAATAAAATGTTGGAAACATTATGTTTGTACATTTTTAACTCAAAACATGGTTTTTTCATTGGGTAACATATGTGAATGTGAATATTTAGACATGGAAGAAAAGCTTAAATGATTATAGAGTGAGTTAAAGATCACCGATAAAGAGAATGTATATGTACTAAAAAATATAGTGACAAAAATGAAAAAACCAAATAGGAGTTGAAAATGACATTGATATCATAGAAAATTAAGAAAGGAGGGAACCATTTCATACGATGATAATTTTTCTAAATATGAGTAATTTTCTTGATAATATATATTGTCATGGTTTCATTCCATTTCATTGGAACAATTTATCCCATTTATTTTGCCTTAATAAATTTACAAATCATCTCTATCTCCCTGAAATTATGATCAATTTGTTATGAATTGTTCCTTAAGGGATTATAAAATCCATAATAGGATGGTAATTAATTCCATTTCTTACTAGTTATAAAAATTGAAACTGGTTATCAAATATTAATAAATATTTATATGTTGTAGTAATATGTTTATATTTAAAACCACATGCATAATTAAACATAATCCATTCAATGATCGACCTCGTCATAGGGGTCTCAACGCAACAGACAACGCGTCAATAAGATGCCCGATATGTGAGTTATTAGCTTTTTCGTCCCATTGGCCCGGATGGATTCGTGTACGATCCAACTTGACCGTATCTCAACGATGCCCCAAACTCTAGTGGGGTATAATCAAAGGGACCTTCATGCTCTCATATTATAAGCCCCACTGACGGTTCTTAAACGTACTTCCAGTGCCAAAAATATGGCCAAAGAAATTATAGTGTTAGTAGTGGGCCCAGGTCCGGTCTGACCCGGTCGGACTGAGTCAGCCTAACCCAGTCTGGGCCAACCCACTGAGTCTGACCCATCCCTATGGGTAGGTCTGCCTACCTGGTTCGGCCTGATGTGCTAGGCCCGACCTAGTGCACTGCAGGGGTGGTTCAGCCCGGAGGTCACCACATAGGCAGTTCAGCCCGGAGGCCGGGGACGGTTCGACCAGCGCCGCGATGGGCATGACTCGGGTGACTCGTCTCGGAAGGGAAAGCCGGTTTGGCTAGCGACGCCCCGAGGGACGCCACAAACCGGCTCGGGAGGCCGGAGCGGCTCGACCAGTTCAGCCGAGAGCTGGGGTGTGCCCTGGGTAGGATGGCGGGGTAGCCGGGCAAGGCCCTGGGCAGGGCGTGGGCAGGACAACTGGGCTCGGTCAGGCCGGCGGGGCACCCGAGAAGGCTGCCAGGGCGTGTGGGAGGCCACAGGTAGTCCAGACTGTGCACGCGAGAGGCCGCGGGCAGGCCGGGCTGGGCGTGCGGGAGGTCGCGATCAGGCCGGTGGGGCGCGACAAGGCGAGCCGGCGGCAGGGAGGCAGCCGGGTCAACCGGTTCGGTGGGGCTCGGGCCGGTGGTGTTCGGCCAAGAGCATTGGTGCATCCTGGGGGAGACGCGGTTCACAGAGTTTGTGGGTTGCGTGTCCTTTTTCGTTTCTGCCTTCGTCGTTCTCTCGCCTCATCGTCATGGTGAGGATCATCTCAAACAAGAATGGTGGAGTGGTCAGGACATGTTGGTTTGGCCCGCACCCTTCGTGGTTAGGGTGATAACAAGAGGCTCACATGTATGAAGCACAACAACCCTCGTTCTTAATTTTTGGAGAAAGGAAGAACATTGGAAAAGATCATACTTAGATAAAATTAAACCCTTAATTTTGTTTCTCAGGTGTCGTTCGTTGACGAAGTCGCAGAAAGCAGATGTAGAGAATCATGATTTTTCACGTCTGCCACATGCTTCCAATCCTGAGCTTCATCAGCTCATGGAAGATCCCACATGTCGATAGGTGTTCATGGACAAAGTCAAATAAGGATCATCATTGGTGTTCTTCATTCTTCGTTGGCGAGAGTTCTTCATTGGGGCCTTCTCCCAATAATCCTCTCCTCAAAACACCCAAGTTTTCCACCATAATTAACAAAGCCAACCCAAAAATAATAATAGGTCTATTATTTTAGTTGTTGGAAAAATATTCAAAAATGGAGAACAAATTACATGGATCCCCATAATTAATTCATAGGTGTTGGCACAATTAATAAAAAGGGAGTTGGCTCCATTTAATTAAAGGAATTGTGGAGGGGATCTATTTCATTAATGAGGGAGAGTTGGGAGGTTTTACTCTCCTCCATCAACAGGGGGGTTTAGCCCCGTGTGGTCCCTATGTCATAACCCTTTGCCGGAGGTTAGGTTTGGGTGGTACCCACCACCATAATCTCTCATGGGAGGTTAAGGCGTGGTGGTCGCACCTCTAACTTCTAGGAGGAGGTTTCAACGACCAGTCACCCACATGGTAGCCCAAATAAAATAAAATGTAGCTCACTTTATTTTATTAATTTTTTATGAAAACCCAAATACCTAACTCCTATTCTCGACTCATTTTAATAGAATTGAATGTCTTATTAAGCGAATACTGACACAGTGAGATCAACGGTGCCCCCATATTTTAGTTCTGAGCAATGGTTCAATTGTTATAAAATCTTTCACGTAAGTTTACTGAACGTACCAGAACTAAACTTCAAAAATTGATTCTGGGCACACCGAGCCTCAAAATAAAGTGCTGTAAATTTTCACATAGTCGTAAAATTCCGATGTATTTGAGAAAAAAAATCCATGGAATTTCCAGGTCCTTACATTCTACCCACCTCAGGTATTTATGTACTAGTAAGCTAGAACGCGAACTAGGAAACAAATGTGGGCACTGAGCCCGCATCTGAGCCTCCTGCTCCAATGTGCTCTCCTAGTGGTTATAGTGCTTGCAACGAACGCGCACCAGACATATCGACCTTCCATGTAGGACCCTCTCCTATTGATCCTCAATCTCCACTGGTACCTCCGTAAAAGTATCCCCATCTTTGATGTCCAGCTTCCCCTTGTCTATGATATTAGAAGGGTCGTGTATGTATCTCCTCAGCCGAGAAACGTGGAAGACATTCTGCACTCGGTGCAATTGAGGTGGAAGAGCCAGGCAGTAATCCACCTCTCTTACTCTACTGAGGACCTGGAATAGTTCAATAAATATCAGAGATAACTTGCCACCTCAGCCAAATATCTGTATACCTCATCGGGGTGAGACCTGTAAAAAGATATGGTCACCATCCTCGAACTCCTGAGGTCGTTTTCTTTTATCATCATTAACTTTCTTCCTGTTATGTGCAGTCTTCATTCCTTGGGGCCCATGTCGTGACTACCCAAAGCCCGCCTTCCATAGGCCAGGGGCTGGCGACTAAGACCAAATTGGTAAATTTATTTGACTCGGATGGCATGTTCCCCCATAAGATTGTGTGTCCACATCTTAAAGGTGAAGACCACTACTGCAAAATCCTAGTCATGGTGAGCATAGTTATGCTCTTGTTGTATCAGCTGCTGAGAACAATACGTGATCACTACTCACTCCTATATTAGGACACACCAGAGTCTGATCCCTGATGTGTCGTAGTAGACTATGTACCCTGCTCCTTCCTATGGAAGCATCATGATGGGGGCACTAGTCAGCCTCTGCTTCAGCTCTTAAAAGCTCTGCTGGAATCTCTCTGACCACACGAAGGGTTTCCCCTTCTTCATCAAGGATGATACGGGTACTGCAACTCTAGAGAAGTCTGGGATGAATCTTCGATAATAACCAGCCAATCCCAGGAAACTCCGTACCTCCATAACACTCATATGAGGCTCCCAAGAAAGTACCACCTCTATCTTTGCAAGATCCACTACAACTACTGCCTCCACGATGACATGTCCTATAAAGTGAACGTCTCGGATCCAAAACATGCACTTCGAGAGCTTACCATAATTTTGGTGCTCTCAGTGTGTGTCCAGCACAACCTACAAATGGTTAGCATGATGCTCCTCAGTAGTTAAGTATAATGGGCCTTTTTCGGAACATAGAGTCACTTCCCAATATCCTTGTATTACTGAGGTACTCCTCCTGTCGATTATCGTGGGTCTACTGCATCACACAGAGGCGCTCCCCACCATGGGTCTGTCGCGACACACAGAGGTGCTCCCCCTTGTATCCTACTGAGGTAATACACATGTTGAGTACTATGGGTATTCCATGTCACACAAAGGCACTACCCAACATGCATTTTCTGCGTCCCCAAGGTGCTCCCCACTGGGTTAGTCTAGTCACTCTGAGTAAAATTGGTTGGCAGTCGTCAGGTCTCAGCTAGCAACTAGGTATCCGCACTATGCTCTCTCATCTCCGAGAGGATCTTCACCACGATCTGTTGTTTGATACTCCAGAAGTCACGAAGTCCCATGTAGAAGTACCTCAAAGGTCTTCCTCATCACAGGGGTCTCAACGAAACATACAGTGCATGAATCAAGAATTCCGGTCTCTGAGTTATTAGCTTTTTAGTCCTGTGGGCCCGGTTGGATTCATGTACGATCCAACTTGAACGTATCTCATCAATACCTTGAACTCTAGTGGGGTATGCTCTAAGGAAACTTCATGCTCCAAGATTACCAGCACCGCTGACGGTTCGTCAAATGAATGTATGGTGCCAGAGATATGGCCAAAGAAAGTAAAGGGTCGGTAGTGGGCCCAGGTCCAGTCCGACCTGGTCCGACGGACTTGGCCCAACCCATTGTCGGCCGACCTGGTCAGATTTCTTGGTTAGGCCCAGTCCTCTAGGCCTAGACCAGCGGAATGTGGGGGATGTTCGGCCCGGAGGTCACCCCGTAGGCGGCTCAGTTCGGAGGCCGGTGCCGGTTCGGCTAGTGCCGCAAGGGGCGAGACTTGGGTCCCTCGGCCCGGACGGCCAAGCCGGTTCGGCCAAAAACACCGCGAGGGACGCCGCATGCCAGCTCGGGAGGTCGGAACGGCTCGGACGGTTTGGTCGGCAGCCAGGGTATGCCCCGGAAGGCTGGTAAGGCGACTAGGCAGGCCACATGCAGGTCGGTGGGGTGCGGGCGGGCCGGCGGGGCACGGGCATGCCGGCGGGGTGTGAGCCGGCCACAAGTGGGCCGACGAGGCACACGGGCCGGCTAAGGGCAGGCCAGCGGGGCACACGAGAGGCCGCGGGCAGGCCGTGCAGGGTACGTGGGAGGCCGAGGGTGTGCCATTGGGGCGCGACAAGGCGGGATGGTGGGTGGAAGGGGGCCAAGCGGGCCGGTTCCACACGGCTCAGATGGGCGCGAGGTGACGATGTTTGGTCGCGAGCATCAGTGCGCCGTGGGGGTAGCACAGTTCGCATAGCCCGCGGGTAGCGCAACCTTTTTTGTCGCTACCTTTGTCATTCTGTCGCCTCATCTCCATGCCAAGGATTTTCTCAAACAAGAACGAAGGAGGGGTCGTGCCATGTTGGTTTGGCCCGCACCCACCACAGTTAGGGTGATAACAAGAAGCTCGCAAGTATGAATCACAAAAACCCTCGTTCTTCGTTTTGGGTTAAAGTAAGAACATAGTAAAAGATCATATTTAGATAAAATTAGACCCCTAATTTTTTTTATCAGGTGTTGTTCATTGATAGAGTCATGGATAGTAGACAAACAGAATCATCATTCGTCGCATCTGCTGCATCCCAAGCTTCATCGGCTTGAGGAAGATGTTCCACGTCAGTAGTTGTCTGGGGAATAAGTCGAAGAGGGTTCGTTGCCAACATTCATCATTTTTTGTTGGCAAGAGTTCTTCGTTGGGTCCTTCTTCCAATAATCCTCTTCTCAAAACACCCATGGTTTCCACCATAATGAATATTTCCATCCCAAAAATAATAATAGATCTATTATTTTAGGTGTTGGTACAAAATTAAAAAATTGTGAATTAATTACATGGCTCCCCTTAATTAATTCATGGGTGTGGGAACAATTAATAAAAAGGGAGTTGGGTCTATTTAATTAAATAAAATGTTGAGAGGCTCTCCCTCATTAATGAGGGAGAGTTTGAAGGATTTACTCTCCTCCATAAATAAGGAGGTTAGCCCCATGTGGTCCCCACATTGTAACCTCTAGCGGTAGGTTATTATCTGGTGGGCTCCACCACCATAACCTCTCATGGGAGGTTCAGGTGTGGTGGTCCCACCTCTAGCATCCAAGAGGAGGTCTCAACTACCATTCACCTATAATGGAAGCTCAAATAAAATAATGTGTATCTCAGTTTAAATTTTTATTTTTTTATTAAAACCCAAAAACTAACTCCTATTCTCGACTCACTACCAACGAAGTGAACGTCTTCTTAATCGAATAATGGCGCTACAAGTTCAATGGTGCCCTCAGATTTCAGTTCCAAGCACTGGTTCAAAATTTATAAAATCCCAATTGTATGTTTACTGAACGTACCCAAAAAGAACTTCAAAAATTTTTTCGGGGAACACAAGGCCTCAGAATCAAGCGCCATAAATTTTCATGGACATGGAAAATTTACATGTATTTAAGAAAAAAATACCACGAAATTTCCTGGTATTTACAATGAATTCCTATAATAAACGTAAAATTTATCCACCATTCTATATAATGTGGATCTTTATTTTATTTCATGGAAAACATGTAATAGATTAATCATGTATTGTCCTGAAACCTGGTAATAATCAAAGCAACTATAAATCCTTATATAAAAAAAACATTTATACTTAGTACTAAAATGAAACAAATCACATTGGATATATTACATAATTCTAAATAAATTTTAAACTCCATCAATTGTAGCATAAAACACATTATCTGGAAATCCTTAATTTTTCCATGGGTATGTCTACTATATATTTTATATTATTCATAACTATCATTAATTAATCAAAATAAACACCATTTTATCACAATAGAATCAAATTAATTTTTACCTCCCATTACTATGTTGATTACAAATAAATATTATTTTACTATTAAATAAGATTTCTCGGTTATCAGTATCATTCAACATAATTTTTAGTAAATCCATAACTAAAAAAATTTACTTGAATAGTCCTTAAATAATTCATAACTCTCAAATTCTAGTAAATAAATACATCAATCATACCACACCATTCTAAAACTAATTACTACGATTCATGATATTATTTTGTAGAACTTCGTTGATTTCATATGTCATTTATAGTCTCTTCATCATCGATTATAAAACCATTACTCATAAAACCATGTGCATTACCTTCATGAGCATCCCCATTATACATCAATAAAAATAATTCACAAACTCCATACACTAAAAACACTATAGCATAGGTGGTGAATTATTTTATTTCCTCTTCACCATCATTTATTAATTAACACATTAATTTAATTTTGTCATTATAGTGATATACAAATTTCACATTAATATATAAAGAACCTCCATGTTCCATTCATGATATTTACATGAAGCTTAATTATACATTTAAGGCATAAGGTAAACTTAATCAGGTTTCTTATATGGTCTCCATTACCAAAACTCTCAGTGAGATTTACCCTTCTCTTCTACTTTTGTTCTAATAGATGGTTGTGTTCATGTTATTAATCGTGTTATATGATGCATTTTTGGGAATAAAAACAATTTAATTCTTTCTAGTCATCATCTCATTTGAATTATCATCAGTAAATTGTTTATCTCTTTCCATTTTGTCTTACTTTTTTAGGAACCCACCGTTGAATATAACCAAAAAATGTAGTGTGAGTAACAATAATCACAGTATAAAACAACATCATCATGGGAAAAATGACTTAGCAGACATCATAATACTGTTATTATAGTGTATGAAACATTATGTTTATCCTACGTAATTTATATTCATAATATATTTAAAATTCTTTATTATGGTTCATAATGACATTGTAATTTTTGAAATGATATCCATCAGGAGTGTCAAAATAGGTATGCTCCAAGGCATGTTTTCATACACTAGTTCCCGATCAAGTCTAGATCAATATTTTAATATTATGTTTTCCCATAGAAACATATGTGACCAATCCACATACACGTGAAGTATATAGGTAGGTTCTTATTGCTTAAAAACCACTTTTCCTATCCATTGCCAATATTAAATGAAATTTTCATAAACATTTACTCGTTGTTAAACTTATCCAAGATACATCCCTTGAAATAAACATAGAAATATCCATCTAGATATCAATATAGTTTTCTCATCATAGTATCCAATTTTTAACTAAACAATTACATTGATTCCATCTATAAAGACCCAATATTTTTATACATGGATATTAAATATTTTTAGATGAATATATATTATGTTATAAAAACATATACCTAAGGACCAGAATAGTATAGTGCCTTTGTAATAATAGAAAATAATCATTATAATTCATCACATATCTTCTATAAATATGATAAATATCATACCTACTAAAACACTTCAAAAAAACCCTGCCTAAAACCATTATTCTTAAGCATCTGAAAGGAAATAGAAGAAAAGGTGAGATATAATGCTCATTAATGGTAAAAAAAGATTATATGTGTGAATAAAAAGAGTATAAGGGTATGATATCATGATTATAACCTTGTAATACCATTCCATACATATCAAATATTATAAATATGATTTATGCAATAAATTATGATAGTTTTATGGCATTAATCATAAGTCAATCATAGAACATGATCCATTAAATTATAACATTAACAAAAGACATAAATTTTTTTCCATTCATATAATCATTGATAATGATTTTCATATTAGTATATTCTATTTTATAAGGATATACTATTGTAATGGGATCAATACCCAAACCATCATAGAATTCACAGTTCCATGATAATATTATCATTATAAAAAGACTCGCATAATAAAATGGGTTCACTCAATATTCATTTAATGTATATCTCACTAGGCACAAGTCATTAAATAATGAATTATATTGAGATATAGTTCCAACATATCACATAATTAAAACCATACTTATGTGATCCACAAGATCATCAATATTCATCATATCATAACCATTGAAATGAAATATGTATCATAAATATTTCATTATATTATATTTTATGGAAAAGATATAGTCATCATTATAATTTCATCATAGATTTAAACATTTAAATAATCATGTTACATAATCATTTATTAATTTTGTATTCTATGGAATACTGAAAAGATTCATAAAAATTTATCATTATAATAATCAATTCAGAGAATGAATTTGAATGTTATCTATGGTTCACATCCACATAAAAATTGAAATTATATATTTGTTTTTAATAATATATGAAAAATTATTCTGAAAAATTATTTATATAATTTCATGGGAAAATAAGTTTCCATTGAAAATATTTATAAAAAAACTATAATTATTTAGAAATAATTTCAATATTAAATGAAACGAATTTATTATAAAATGAATCTTTTGAAAATAATTCAAACTTTTTCTTATGGAAAATATAGTATTTTCTTTGGGAACCTTTTTTTTAACACAAAACTTTTTCAAAATCATTTTCATTTTGAAATAATTTATCGAGAATCTAAAAATATTATAACTATTAAACAAAAAATATTCATTGAAATCAAAATTGAAAACATTCATGGGAATCATGAAATTATTTATAAATCTTGAAAATGTGTTATATTTTTAATGGTTTTCATGTTCAAAATAAAAAATGTTTTCACATTTTTTTATTAATTCCATAATGGAGTCAATTTCCAAAATGACTAAATATTAATTTGATGTTATTTTTGTAAAAAATAAATCATTGGAAAAATATTAATTATGAAATAATAGTGTAAGAATTAAATATTTTGAAAATAAGTTGTAGAAATATGGATTTAGAATGATTTACTATTCTGACTGAAGAGATAAATAAAACCATGTTCTCTTAATACATATTCTCAATTTTTCTATGTGCCATAAATTGTAAAAATAGTAACATTTCATTAAAAAAATTGGAATAAATAAAGGAGAATCAAATTAATGAGAATTTATTATTGTAATATCATTATATATCAATATTATAAACTTAATCATAATCAATCCCAATAAATGATTTGATTGGAACATAAATCTCTTAACACATTAGTGACATTAAAATTAATGCCCCATGAATGAATAAAATTAAATCAAAACATAGAAATTATTATCTGAAAATAAATTCATGATATTAATTTTCAAATGGTATTTATATACACCTATTAATATAATATATGTGCATGACTTATCACATGTCCCAAACAATGATAATTGAGGCAAAATCTATTAATAATTTGTTAATTTTTGTTCCATAAACCCCATAAAAGAGAGATAATCAAATCAATATTTTAACAGCAAATAATTATCAATTTTGAATCATAATATTCATTAATCGAATGTATATACAACACGTAAAATAAATAGGCGGTTAATATGACCTGTGTCTCCCAAATGTAAATACATTGATGGAAATCCTTTACCATATGTCTTGACTTCGGTTGTATACATTCAAAAATATAGTAAAATAAATATAGTTTATTATAAATCTAATTAATAAATTATTAATATATATAGTACCATATATAATGTTTTAATTTCATTTTAATACACATTTTTTATCATTTCCATGATAATGTTTCATTTCTGTTAATAAAATGATGTGTTTTTCTTATATTATTACATTTGTTATATTTCTTTTGAATTAAGTTGATCATGGTTCCACCGTATGTAGAATAATTACCATGATATAAATATTATATATATTAAATTTATCATTATTTTTTATCAATAAAATATAGTTATAGAAAATGAAATATATAGTACATGGAGATGGTTGGGCATATATACGTAGAAATGTTTTTTAAATTTTCATTTTAGATTGAAATAGAGAATATTCAATGTTATATTACCAGTAATGATTCAATTTTATGTAATTTATATGACATATTTTTATTAAAAATTTTTTTAATGATTTTGAATTCTAGATTGAATGAAAAACATTGCATTACGAGGAAGTAGTCCTCCGTAAAGACAAGCGATGATATCATATACCACAAAAATGGAGATTTTGAGGTGTGAAAAAATAATAATTCTTGATTAATAATAAAATTAAAAATATATAAATAAATAATGAATCAATAATTTCAAGAATTTTTGAGTTGTTGAAAACTTGAAAATGAATGACATCAGTTCGAGAGGTGGTATTCTGTCGTACAAACTAATGATGATTTTATAACCAATTTTTTAGGAGTGGAAATAGTTTTATGTACTTAAAATAAAATAAATATATATTTATATAGATGATAATATGGTTTTTATCTAATCATTGTTTAAAAATATAATACTGTGTGGAGATAAAAATAAAACAAAAATTCTTGTTGGTGAACATTACAACTTCGTTGGTTATGCTCCTTAGATCTACACTAAAATTCATCCTTGGAATGATCATAAGGGATCATATCCCAAAAGACTGATTAGATTAGTAGCATAATATGTACTAGAAACAAAAATAATTATTTACATTATATCATTAAATTAAAATCAAGAACATTGTGTATCATTTTAAAACATTCATCCCCCTTATAATATCCCTTATGGTTAGTCATAATATACTTCTTGTCATCCAGGGAAAATAAAGCATAAAAAGGGGTGAGCTCAAGTGATCAGTAAGGATAACAACATAGTTGAAACATTCATAAATAAGCACAAACATTTAAGGCAATGTATAAAACGAAAATAAAGGATTTTTTTAACAAAAATATTATCATAATATAGACAATATAAATAAAATAATGACATTTACGTATTTACATGGATATTCTACTAGTCGAATATTCACATGTAATATCAATAGTCAATTTCATAATGGTGGAATGCATAATGTCGGACATCATAACCACAAATTATAGGCCTCGTTCCAAGACTACAAATAAGATTTTTCAAGGCTTTGTTCCAAGACACTAGTTTTTTTCATGATACCTACCAATACATCGGGGATCTATAGCTGGCTCCACCCGTCACTTACTATGTACAATGTATTCATCATACGAAAAGGTTGAAATATAACATAAACAATCATATTAAAAGTAACATATGAAATGTTAATACCTTAACCATAAACCATTAATGGTATAAAAATAACACATCCTCATCAAAAATATCAAAAAAACATCAATACAATATAAAATATTGTATCATAATAAATCATTGTCAAATAAGTGTAAAATCCATTAAATGATGTTCAAATAGATGAAATCAAAAATATTTGATAGAAATACATCTTTCTATTTTGAAATCGTGTAAAATTGAAAAAAACATAAAATAAAAAATTTATATATTAAAATAATCATATAATATTACAAGTAATGCTTAGAATGTGATATAATGGGGGGAAATAGCCGCACAAATCATATAAGATAAAAAAACAATCTTACCTTAATTCATCAAAAAGGCAATAATGTACCATGATTAAAAAAAATAAAGAAAGATTTATTTCCAAAAAAATTATAAAAAGTAAAACAAGGGTATATATTAAATTTACCCATATTTCATGAAATATTAAATGTTTTTTGAAATACACTTTTAAGAAAAATATATGTGGATGATAAAGATGTCCCAGTAGATACTCATGTATAAACAAACTCGGATAAGGAAGAGATTGTATAATTAACCCTTACCATGAATATTTCATTGATCGAGGGTATGTTAACTACGTGTATAATAGATAAATCATTTTTATTAAATTATACATTAACCAAATTCAAAAATATGATATCATATATGATCTTCTAATACTTCTTTGTTAATAATATTTAACTAGTATCATCGTTTCGGGTGATAACTAATTCGTTTTCCTTTATCTGTTTTGTTATCTATGTAATTTTTGATATGGATAGGATTTATTTGATTTATAACCATAATTATAATAAAATAATTAAAATTATTTTTAATCATCAAATTAAAATTATTCTTGAATGATTACAATGGGGAATGAATCTCATCACGTTCAAGGAGATGATAATCCGAATGTACACACGAGTGAAAATATCATTCTATTGATAGTGAAATAATATGTAGTTCAATAGTATATCATATATATAGAATCACTTACATAATATATTTATTATTTACTTCAGTTATACTCATTATTATACCCATTTAAATAATGAAGTTTTTGAATTACCAACTACACCTATGCTAGAGACAGTAAGCCGTACATATGCACGTATGCTCACTTTTCCTTCGTAAGATGGATAAAAAAATGAATATGGTTGTATCATGTTTATAATAACATAATAGTATGTATAAGGTACTGATGATATTATTTTGGCATGGAAGATACAAAGAAATAGGATGTGGTAGAAGAAAAGAACATTGAAAAAGGTAGTGAAATTATTACCTCTTCTTCAGAAGTTTCCTTTTGAGTTGATCAAAATCGATACATAGATTGTATTTATGGAAAAATTAAGTCTTATATGTAGATTTGAGGGTATTTTTTATGATATTTGATCTAGGTTTGGCCAAGAAAAATGGCTTTGGAAGTGTGATTTTGAGAGAAGGGGAAGTACCCTTTTATAAGAGATGTGAGGGATAGATTAGGAAAAGCATGAAATCTTATTTTATTATACAATTATATTCGGTCTATAATGGCTCAAATTAATTTATTTTGTGACTAATGATCATATGGGTCGAAACACTTTCAACCAATAGGTTTTAGCCAGGTTTAGGTCACCATATTTTCCTTATTTTTTAGATTTAACTCTTAGTTAAATAGTTTAACTTTTACCTTGAATTATTTTATTTTTTTAATAAATGGTTAATAAGTTTACAATAAAAATCCAATCGAACCCCAAGTAGTTCATTATATATATATATATATATAACTTTATCTATCTTATTTCTCTAATACGTAGTTTTTTAGGAATATTATATCAATTAAAAATATAGTATTTGTTTTAAAAAGTTATTTTTGTCAATTTTGATTCTATTTGGTATTTTGATTTTGAGAAAGTCATAAAAAATGTATCACTTCAAAAAAATTATTTAATAAACCCTAACATGTCATATTAACCAAAAAAATAAGTGGAATTCATCCGAAGTGTCAATTTTTTTTTTGGATATTTATAATACCAATTATTTTAATCATTCATTAATAAGGTAATTGTTGCATCATCATTTTGTCATAAATAAATTTAATTATTTAATGTTTAAAAGTTATAAATAAAATACCATTATGTAGGAAATAAATTTCGATTTGTAATAAATTTTTATACTCTAATTATCTTATGTATAACTAAATATTAAAAATGGTTTTGTTTTTAAACATTGAATTTAACACTTTTAACTCTTCTTTAAATAAAATAATAACAAATGTCCAAATCTAATCCAAGTGGACTAAAAGGATCATATTTTATCCCTAATAATGATTTCGGTCAAAATAAACTTATCTAATATAATTATGATATGTGATTGGTAAATTATAATATCATTTTTACCTTTAATTACCCTATTTACTTTTAACTGTGGTAAAAAAGTCAAAAGATACTATGCACCAAAAATAATATTCATCTTATTGAACAAAATTTTACATAATTATTTCAATCAGGACACTATGATTTTTAAAATTTAATTCCCAAAAGTGGTAAAATTACTCTTTAGAATATTTTTCATTTGCGGATAGAAGGTGGGTAAAAGAAAATAAAAATTTCAATAACATTTTATATATATAATATTATTATAAAATGACTCCAACGATTTACATTGAACATATATAGGTATTATGTATCAATATTTACCTAATATTAAATTTAAAAAAAATTACATATTATTTTAAAAATGTCAATTTTAAATAAAAATGCAGTGTTTTACACTATTTATAAAAAATTAAAAGTGTTCAGAAAAATACCAAAAATTCACCCTAAGCTAATATTGATATTTTAAATCTGAAAATGATGCCGATTTTGAATATTTGAATTTAAAAAATTACAAAAAGTGGGTATTACTATTCATAATAGCTGGTATGATTGTTCACGGTCTGTAAGAACTTGATGTTGCATACGACACAATTTATAGAATTATTTCAAGAGAAGTGTACCTTAGAAGCTAGGGGCATTACATTCTTCCCTACTTAAAATAATTTAATCCTAAAAATTTATAGAATACCAATACGTAAAAAGATTGAGGTGGTTATTCATTATAAGTTCCTCAGGTTCCAATGTTTCCTCTTATATCTTATGGTTTCTCCATAGATTTTTCACCAGATGAGTCGTCTGGTTTCTCTGCACTTCTTTTCTAATATCAATAATCTTGATAGTGTCCTCACAATAAGACATATCGGGTTCAAGTTATATTTCTTCCTTGGAGAGTACATGCATTGGGCCAAACTTGTATTTTCTTAACAGTGATACGTGGACCACATCATGAACATTGGAGATACATGGCAGCATTTCCAAATGATAAGCTACAAATCCAAATTGTTCTAGAATTTTGAAAGGTCCAATATATCTAAACTTAATTTACCCTCCGTACAGATACGTATAACACCCTTCAATAGAGATACCTTCATAACAAAATGATCTCCGACATGAAATCCTAAATCCTTCCTTCAGTTATCATCATAGCACTTTTTCCATCATTGAGCCGCTTTAATGCATGTTTGGATAACTATCAACTTTTCCATTGTTTCCTCATCAAGTTCTGGGCCTACGAGTTTTCTTTTACCAACATCATCCCAACAAATTGGTGTGCGACATCTCGTTCCTTATAAAGGTTTTTATGGTTCCTTATGAATACTTGAATGAAAGCTATTTTTATATGAAAATTATACAATAGGTAAATATTGATCCCACATTCCTTGAAATTCAAGTGAGAAAGATCTCAACATGTCTTCTAGGGTTTGAAAAGTCCGTTCTGATTGTCCATTAGTTTTATGGTGGTAGGTAGTGGTCAAATGAAGATCTGTATCCAAGGAATACTAATGAATTTTTGAGAATCCTGATTAAAAATGGGGATCATGATCAGAAACTATGGATAGGGGTACTCCATGATGTCTAATAAATTCATTACTATATGGTCTTTCTAGATGTTTAAGTTGTAAGTCATCTCTTATAGAATTAAAATGTGTGGACTTGGTAAGACGATCAACAAAGAACTATATTGCATCATTCCATTTATGAGTCTTTGGTATCCCCATGAAAATTTCCACAGTAATATTATCTCATATCCACTTAGGTTTGGAAAGAGGTTGCATGACACCTCTAGGATATTGTCTTCCCACCTTCAACTATTGACAAACCATACATCTTAATACACAATCATTAATCACCCTATTCACGTTTTTCCACAAAAAATGTTCTCCAAATAACTATACATCAAAGTTCTACCTAGGTGTATATAGAAATTGGATCAATGTGAATTATCCAAAAATTCATTTTATATATTAAATATGTTAGGAACAAAAATTCTCTTCCCAAATTTAAAAATTCCATCTTCACATATGAAATCAATCAATCTCACATCGTTCACATCATTAATTTTCTTTTAAAACTCATCCTCATTAGTCGGAGTCATTTTTTTCATTCCTAGTAATTTTGGATTTGAAAAAATTTGAAAATGTATTGATGTTTCACCTTCCATGATTATTTTCATATCCATCATTACTAGATCCATGACCATAGGGTCATTTTCAACTATCATCTTGTTCCAAATTCCACGATCCTTTCTTCTCAAAGCATCTGCCACCTTCTTTGTCTTTGCTGAGTGGTAGTATATAGTGTATTAATAATCTTTGAGTAGTTCAAGCCATCGTCTCTTCCTCATGTTGAGTTCTTTATTTGAAAAAATATACTTCAAACTCTTTTGATTAGTATATATATCATATTTTTTACCATAGATATAGTGTATTGATATCTTCAAAGCAAATATTACATCTACTAAATCAAGATCCTGAGTGGGATAGTTTTGATCATTATTTTCTTGTTGTCATGATACATAGGCAATAACCCTATCATTTTGCATAATGACACACCCATTTCTTTTCATTGAAGCATCACTAGAAATAAAAAACCCATCATTACACCATGGAAGAGTTATAATAGATGAATTGACTAATATTATATTTAGATCATCAAAACATTCATCACACTCTTTTTTTTCAAACAAATTTAACCCCTTTTCATGTGAACTTGGATAATGGGTTATCCAATCGAGAAAACTTCTTTGATGAAACCCCAATAATAACAAACTAAACAATAAAACTACATACCTCAGTTATAGTCGTTGGTGCTGGACATTCATGGATTGCCATGGTCATTGAAGGATCAATAGATATTCCATCATTAGTGACAATATAGCCAAGAAAATAAATCTGGTGATTCCAGAATTCACACTTGCTAAACATCCCATATAATTCATTTCATCTAAGGGTTTTTAGAGTACTGCGAAAGTGATTTTCATGATCTACATTGATTTTTTAGTATAGAATGATATTATAAATAAATACTACTACAATGTCGTCAAGTTATTCCTTGAAAAAATTATTAAATAGATCCCTAAAAACATAGGGTGAATTAGTCAGATCAAAAGGCATTACTATAAACTCATAATGCCCATACCAGGTTCGAAATGATGTTTTCAGAATTTTTGCCTTCTTCACACATAACTGATCTTATCAATATCGACGGTCAATATTGAAAAATAAAAAGCTCCATGAATTTTTTCTAATAAATCATCATTGAATGGTTTGGGATACTTGTTATTCATTATTATATCATTGATCTCCCTATAAGAAATTCCCAACCTCAATGATACATCTTCCTTCTTGAAAAAAGGAATAGTTTCTCCCCGTGGAGAAACACTTGGGAAAATAAATCCTTTATTACTAAATTCATCTATTAGTTTCTTTAGTTCCTCTAATTCTTTAGTGGCCATTCTATAAGGGGTATTTGATATGGGCCATGAACCAGGAATTAAATTAATAGAAAACTCAATTTTTCATTCTACAGGATGTCCAGGTAAATAGTCTTGAAACACAGTAACATATTCTTGTTGAATAGGAACATCCTCTATTAGAACATTCTTTTCCTCACCCATAGTTATTTGATTTTCATCCTCCCCAAAAATTTAATTTAGTAGATTTGGTGTGGATGGATCAAGATAATAATTAGATTGTTATATTTCTACTCTTGAGATAGCGTATCTCTTATCATAATCAAAAATTGTAACATCGTTTTTATTACAATATATTTTCACTTCATGGTCTGAAATCCAATCCATACCAAGGATTATATCAAATTAAATCATTTTTATGATGATGAGATCAAAAAATAAAAAAAATTATATTCCCTAATGATGACTTATTTCTAAAACATTATTGCAATGATACTTACCTATGGAGTTTTTACTAATAACTACCTTGTTATATCAAATTGGAAACATCTAATTTTATTAGAAAATGGTTATATATTAAACAATGTGATGATCCAGAATCAATTAAATCATTGGATAAACATGACGAAACCATTTAATTACCTACCACCATGTCTTTTGTAGCTTCAACGCCAGCAGTAGTATTCGAATAAGATGGTCCTTTCTCCCTTGGCCTTTTTTGAGGTATGTTTCTTTGGAGTATAGAAAATTCATTTTCCTAATTCCCCATTTTTCTACAATAGAACCATTCAACATTGAATTCCGCATTCATGCCCTTATAATCATGTGCTTGGTGGGATATTTCACAACACATGTAATAGACTCACATTATCTTCGAGCAAGTACCAGTTTTTTTCTTCCCATATTTACCACAGGATAGAAATTCAACTTTTCCTTTCTTCCCCTTATTTCTATTTCCATTGTGTTCAATATATCTCTTCTTCTCTTTCTTTTCATTAAATTTGTAAGAATTATTGAATTCTTTTTCTATCTTGATACCACATTAGACAATATCTTTTTATGATAAGAAACATTGTGAGACTAATGCTTGACAAAGAAATGGATTTAACCCATCAACGAATCGATCAATATTACATCTTAGGTTACTTATATAATCATATACATGCCTTAGTAACATTTTAATGTTATCTTTATACTTTGCAAAATTTTCATCCTCATTTTTACTCAGACTTAGAAATTTTTTTGCTATATCTGCTCAATGGTTACAAGAAAATTATTTTTCTTAAAAAATCTCTTTTAACTCCCTCCATTTCATACTTGATACTTATTCATCTTTCTTTGTGTTTTGAATTAATGACCACCATTGATCTGCATCTCATGTGAGGTGATAAAATACCATGAGAACATATTACCTTTCACTACTCCCCAAATCATGAAATATTTTCTCTAAGGAACATATCTATTGCTCAACTACAAATGGATTTTTAGTCCCATGAATGTTGGAGTTTTTGGCCTCTTGAATCAGTCTAAAATTGGTCCTCCACATTGTGGATCAGGGGGCTTTATATGGGTAATCATATTATTCATAACATGAGTGAGTTGTCCCAGTATGGTGATAAGTTGACCAGCACCATTTCCATCACCAACTCTACTATAATTATATTGAGTAGGAGGGAAATACCTACATTGATTATGTGTATTGTTACGCTTCCCATTCCTTCCACTAGGCACTATTTCTAAAAAATGGCATATAGTAGATTAGTTTATTAATTTCAATACATAATTCCAAATATGTTAAATACTTAAAATAAAATAAACAGTTTATTGATATAATTCATAATCATAAAAATGTTTTCCTTGAGAAGTTATATATTCATAAATCCTTCATAATGGTTTGAAAAGAAAATGTGAATTATCCTAAGCATATCCTATGAGTGTGTTGTATCCAAGAGTGTAGCAAGGCCTATTTTAGTGTACCAGGATACCCTGAGTCAAGCCCAAAACTCTTTATTGAATTTTTCCCTCCTAGGTACATCTGTTCTAAAGACGCCACTACCTACTCCTATCCAGACTGGGATGTATTTCTCAAAAAACTCAAAAAATCAGTACATTACTAAAATTTTAGTCAGTTCTTTTATATTATCTCTCAATGTATATCTTAGGGTAATGTTTTCTAATAAGAGTTTATATAAATATATTTTCAAAGGTTTGTACTAAACTACCTATGATACCAAATGTAATGCTCTCACCCTAGTTACCTAGAGTCAGTGTATTATTACATAACATTGGCTTGATCACAAGGGATCAAATCCCGAATGATGTATCAATTTAGTAGCCTTTGATGTATTATATACAAACGTAGGTTTTACATTACTTTATGAAATGAAAAACAACAACATTTTTTCTCCTTTTAACACATTCATCTCCCGTAGACAATCCCTACTAGTCAAAAATAATATACTTCTTCTCATCCTGGAAAAAATAAAACATAGAGAGCAGTGAGATCAGGTGCTCTATAAAGATAACAAAATAGGGGAAACATTCATAAATAAGAGAAAACAATTAATGTAATATAAAATACTAAAACAAAAGCCTTTTATACATAAACATTAGTATAATATGAAAAGGATAAATTAAACAATGTTATTTACTTATTCACCTTGATATTCTACTAGTCTAATAATAGCATGTTATATCAGTAGCCAATTTTATGATGATGGAATGCAAAATGCCGGACATCATAACCACTTGGTCAAGGGATCAATCCAAGACTACCAATAAGATTTTTTCATGGACTTGTTTTAAGACACTAGTTAGTCTCACGAAACCTACTGATGCATCGAGGAGCTATAGTGTGCTCCACCCATCAATTACTAAGTCCAACGCATTCTTCATAAGAAATGGTTGAAACATAACATAATAATTAATATTAAAATTATCAAATTAAATGTTAATACATCAACCATGATCCATGAATGGTATAAAAATAACACATCTAGAATCAAAAATATCACCAAACAATAAAAAAATATATGGAATATTGTATCATAATAAATCATCTTCAAATTAGTGTAAAATTTATCAAAGGATGTTGACATAGATTATATCCAAACTATTAGATAGAAATATCTCTTTCTATTTTGAAATCATGTAAAAGTCACAAAATTAAAAAAGCAAACATTTATTTTGGAAATATTATTAATGGATTGTATGGGATGCTTCATTGGATTTATAATTGTGGAATATAACTGCACCCGTCGTATATGTTAAAAAAACATTCTTACCTTTATTTTTCAAAAAGGTCATAAAGTACCTTGTTTGAAAAAATAATGAACGATTCCGATAAAAAAATTTATACAAAGTAAAAAACGGTATATATGAATTTAACCCATATTCTAGGAAATAGTAAAAATGTTTTGAAATGCATTTTAAAAAAACATAGATTTGGATGATAAATAAGTCCCAATAGATACTCACTTATAAACAAACTCGAAAAAGGAAGAGATTGTAGAAATAACCCTTACCTTGCACTTTTCCTTGATCAAGGCTAATTTAACATCTTATATAATGGTTAAATAATTGTTAATAAACTATAAAAAACCAAATATATAAATACTATATCATATGTGATCTTTTAATTTTTATTTGTTAATAATATTAAAATAGTATAATTATTTTGGGAGTTAACTGATTCATTTTAATTTATATGTTTTGTATTGAAAGTTGTGTTTGTTATGGATAGTATGCATTTGATTCATATCTAGAATGATATTAAGTTATTAAAAAATGTTTTTAATCATAAAATAAAAATTATTCTTGAATTATTATGTTGGGGAATGAATCTCATTGCATTTGTGGGGATGGTAATCCCTACATATGCACAAGCGACAATATCATTATATTGATGGTGAAATCCTATGTAATTGGATAAGAAATCATATATAAAGAATAATTAACCTGTTATATTTATTATTTACATTAGTTATACTCATTATTATACCCATCCTAATAATTATGTGTTTGAATAACCAACTACACCACGATATGGAGACGGTAAGTCGTAAGTACACACGTATGATGACATGTCATTAATAGGATGGATAAACTAATGAATATGGTTGTAACATATTTATAATAACATAACAATATGTATAAGGTACTAGAGTTATTATTCTGTTATGGGAACAACAAATTTAGAGGATGTCGAAGAAGAAAAGAAATTCAAAAAGGTGGTGAAATTATTACATCATCTTCGATTGTTTCCTTTTGAGTTGATCAAATAGTTATTTATGTGGGATTTTTGATCAATATAATGCCACTAGGTAAAATTGAGGCTAGTTGGGAAGATATTTGAACAGGGTTTGGATGATACAAATGGTTTTGAAAATGTGATTTTGAGATAAGGGGAAGTACCCTTTTATAAGATAGGTTAGGGTCACTTTAGTAAAATCTTGAAATATTATTTTATTATACAATAATATTCGGTTTATAATTGCTCCAAAATGATTCATTTAAAGGATAAGGTTGGGATGGGTCGAAAATCTACCAATTAATTGGTTTTAGACATGTTTAGGTCACAATATTAATCATATCTTTTATATTTGACTCTTTGAAAAATATTTTAACTTTTACCATGTATTCTTGTATTATTATAATAAATGGTTAGCAAACAAAATATAACAATCCATGTGAACCCCAAGTGGTAATTATTGATATATATGAACTTATATAAACTATTTTTCTGAACCTTATACTTTTATGAATATTATATCAATTTATAATACAGTATTTGTTTTAAAAACTCATTTGTGTCGACTTATACACTTTTTGGTATTTCGTTTTTATAAAAGACATAAGACATTTATCACTTCGAAAAAATTTATTTAATCAACCCTAACAAGTCTTATTAACAACTATAATTAGTGGAATTCATCCATGTCTCAATTTACATTTATTTGTAGATTTATAATATCAATTATTATAATCATTCATTAACACTATAATTACTCCATCATCATTCTATCATAAATAAATTTAATTATATAATGTATAAAAATTATAAATAAAATAAATTTATTAATTAAATATATTTTTATTTCTAAATAATAATTATAGTATATATTATCTTATATATAACACTTTATTAAAAATGGTTTAGTTATTAAACATTGAATTTAACACTTTTGACTCATCATTAAATAAAATAATAACAAATGTCTTAGTCTAATCCATGTGGACCAAAAGGATCATATTTTATCCCTAAGGATTATTTTTGTTGAAATACTTATATCCAATAGAATTCGGGTAGGTGTTAGGTTAATTATAAGATCATTTTTACCTTTAATTGCCATATTTTTTTTAACCATGGTAAATAAATGTCAAAACTAACTATTTAAATAAAATTATGTTCATCTTATTGAATCACATTTTACTTACTGATATAAACCATATCTGTATGATTTTTTAATTTCAATTCACAGAAGCGGTAAAATTACATTATATGCAAATTTAAAAATGCGTCTAGAAGGTGGGTAAAAGACGGTAAAAAGTTTAATAAAATTATATATATGTAATATTTTTATAAAATGACTCCAGTGAATTACATTAAACATATATATATATATATATTATTAATCACCTTTTACCTAATATAAAATTTAAATAAAATAAATAATTATTTAAATAAAAATTCAATTTTAAATAATAATGAAGTGTTTTTCAATATTCATAAAAAATCAATGTTTTTAGAAAAATACAAAAAATTCACAGTAAGCTAATTTTGACATTATAAATCCAAAAAATGAAGGCCATTTTGAAAAATAAATTTTTTAAAATTTAAAAAATTATGTATTACTATTCATAATGGGAAGTTTGTTTGGTCCTGGTGTGTTAGAACACAAAGATTCCTATCGCACAAGTTATTGTATTATTCAATGAGAAACGTACTATGGAGGGTTGGGGTGTCATGGATATTGAAATAAATTTGGTTAGATCTTGGTGAAAGAATAGTTTTTTGGTGTGGTAGATGTGATAAGGGAGGACTTTTAGATTTTGGGGAAAGGATACACTTTATAAATATATAATGAATTGAGAGTTAAAACAATTTTCAATTATCCCAATGGTCCACAATAGATTACTTTGGAACCTTTGACATTATATATTTTAAATATGTCCATCAATAGATTTTTGTTTACTTGTTTTTATCTCATTTTCACCTAATCTATTAAGTTTTATCAATGATAGTATATTTTTTTCTTAATCAAGATAATAAATTACACTACATTGATGACTCATTTTAATAAAAAAAACTAATCAAAAAAAATAGATAATATAAATTTTTCTAATTCAAAATGTAGAATCCATTTTTACAAATTACTTTTACAAATTTGGAAAATTTTAATTTATAATTATTCCTGCAAAGATGATGGTAAAAAAGATTTTTAAATAGAAAAATTAAATAATATTTAAATGTTTTTAGATAAAAATTCAACATTAAGTTGATTCGAATGACCTAGATTAGATTAAATAAATTAAAATTTAAATAATTAAACATTAAAAACAATTAAAAGTATAGTTTAACATTATCAATAATTTAATAAATGGATGTTTTCAATTACAATTTGTATTATTCACTACTCATTGAAAAAAAACTCAATAAAATATCTAATATAAAAAAAATTATAATTTTGTATTTAAATTTTTAAAAAATAATTACAAAATAATTTTCTAAATATTTAAAAAATTAATGTTAGGGTAAGTTCCCTAATAGGTGAGAGAACTTATTTTTAAAAATTGTTGTTTCTAGGCTTAAAATTTTATTTATTCTTAGTTTTTTTCTAGAAACACTTAATATGAATGATAAACAATTTTCATTATATATAATATATAAATTTGATAAAAATCATAAACCAAAATTGATTTAAATAAATTTTTTTATTTGAAACACAATTGTGAGCATAAAGAATATCTTTTTAGAAAAAATATTTACTTTTATGTTGAAATGGGTTTTATTTTCAAGGTTAATTAATGGGAACCATTGAATTAATTATTTATACTTTTGTAAACAACATTTTTATAATTTTGTCAATATTATTCATAATCATTATTCGCAAAGATATGTGAAAACCATCATAATACTATTTAAATATCATGTTTTGTTTCATTTGAGCCCAATATTGTGTGTGATGAAATAATTAGTCAGTGTTTCCTATAATAAAAGATAAAATTGTCATTTCTCATAAAGTAAAATATCAAAAATCTTAATTTAATTTGAAAAAAAACCATTTTACAAAACTTTATCATGTTAAATTTTGTAAAAAACATTTCATATGGGAAAAGATGATTTTTATCTAATCAGTTCATGAATCAAGTCATTTACATCCATCTCTATTAAATAGAAAATCCATACTGACTCTATCTAATAAATTTCTATAAAAACGCTACACATTTTAAATCATGACCACTCTCTTTATCACAGTGTTGATTAGAGTTTCAAAATAGATGGCATCATCTCCAAATGTATACCCATCAGATCAATTACACATGAAGAAATAAATTAATGTTACACAACTATAAAAAATTAATATGCAATAGAGTATAATTCAAAATAATCATCACACTTACCATTGAAGGTCATGTTTGATCATCCATGATCACTTTCATAGATCCATAAAATTCCTTAATGGTTTCACTTCTCTGTTATCTACCATTTTGAGATTATATAGGATGAGAATTCATGGTGATTAAAGAATCAACATGGCTTTCTCTATTCTGCTAACGATATCCATTCTGTTGCACCTGTCCCTTTGAAGAATTTGATTCTTGATAAGCATGAGATGAGATTCTCTCACTCGACCATGAAGAAATGAAACAATGTCATTGATATTAACATATGTTGTTTATATTGTGACATGATCTTGGTGCAGATGTAAAATCTCACTTCATATGCTTAAAATAACAACATTGAAAAAATTAAAGCATACTCTTCCTTCAAGGAGGTATTTCGCCTAATATTATGGTATGATTTTTATATATAACACCCCCTTTATAAGATGAGTCCCCGTATGCTTTTTCTATCATTGGAGTTCCCATCTACTTCCATAGGAATAATTATGAATCCTATGACTTTAATTCCTGATTTATCACTTTCCACCATGATCACCATATTGACCATCTATGTATGATCCACTATAAAAAGAATAAAAATATTTTTGGGGAATTTATTTTCACAAAAATGAATTGAAAATGTGTTCTTTCAAGGACAAACATAACACATTATTTTATTAAAAGGGGGAGAAATTTCTAAATTTATATACACACTCCATTATTGAGAGATTATCCTAAATAAAAATTAATATGTTCATTATTCTAAATGTTCTTAACATTTAAGGATATAATTTTTCATGTGAAAAATATTTAAAAAAACCATTAATACCATGCCTTGGTAGAAAATATCACAAAAATCTAAATCCAACCATAAGAGTTCTAGATCCTCTAGAAAATACATTTCTATCTACACATTCATCTCATTCAGGGTCCTATGTATATCAATGATTTAATCAAAAAATGCAGTAAAACATTCCTTTTTAAGGATTTTAATAATCTAAAAAGATGGGTGGATTATTATTTTGTAATTGAAAAAAATTATCCACTTTCATTGATCCATCCTTACTCTTCCAACTATCCATACCCAAAACAATTTGGACAATTATTTGAAACATTTATTGGTTCACCAATGCCATAGTTTTAACCACATTCTCAATGGGGTTTTGATGATGATTTCTATAGTGACTACCCATTTCCTTCTACTATATAAAAAAACCTATCGTTCACACTTTATAGTAATTTATGACATAAATTTTTCATTTATAACATGTAAATATATCACTATATTTCCTTCCAAAATCATTTTTATTCACAATAAACATTTTTAACCATTTTAGAAATAAAATCACTAGTCCTTTTAAAAATATCTCCATTTCAAGAACATTTCCAACACTCTTCTAGATGAATTATTTCATTTCATTTTCATAAGTCATTATCTCATCAATAAAAAATGCAGTCCTAGTAAGATGTCATAATAAAAACTCATTCCATGTAACTCATATAAGCTACAGACAAGATGATTATATGAAAACCCACCTAGAAGTATATAAAACCACTAATGTACAAAAATACTCTGATAAAACAATGTTTTTGCATAAATGGCATAGATACACATTTTAGTGCTCTACATTTGAAGTTCCAAAAAAAATATCTCATTACTACTATCACAAGTGTTATATAGACAAATCAATATTCATCATAGAATATACTCAAATATCAAAAATAATAATAACATAATTATGATCTCTCCGCTCATTTTTTGGATTGGGAAGATGCTATGGAATGGTATAGGCCAAAGGTGACCTCCCCAAGACACTAATGGCTGGAAATAAATACTATGGGATTTAAGAACATTTTGGTGATAATTTACCCTTTGAATGATAAACAACCATACCACTGGACTATAACTAGTACACAAATATACAATGCATTATTAAAATAATACATCTCAAAAAATAACAGACCAATCAACAATATAAGAGTGAAAAAAAACCAGGTTACTCAAATAATGGGAGTAAGAGACAAAAAATAAAATAAAATGAATTCATATAACCATTATATACCAAAAATCTATATTCTAGAACTCAACAAACCACACCTAAGGCGTTGTAAAAGAGAAAAAATTAAATTAGATACCTTTACATTGCTTTTTTCTCCAATGATGGCATCTGTTAATGAAAAATAGTGACTGTGTGGTGGTGAGACATAACATTTTAGGACTTACTCATTAACCACACATGTTATTAAGCTATGAAAAACCTAAAATCACATCTATATAAAGGGTTTAAATAGGATAAAAAATATAAATTATGATAAAAAATACCATAGAAATAAAAAACAATCCAGTAAATAATTTTACATCTCATTTGGAATACTCATTATATGATTACACATATACCCAAACATGATTTCACAAGTAATAGATCTAAACTCATGGTAAATATCTTCTATATCCACAAAGTCATCACTAAGTGGGAAATATTTGTCATGACCAGTCCTCGGGGCTCGTGCCGTGACTACCCCAAGCCCGCCTTCCATAGGCCAGGGGTTGGCGACTAGCACCAATGCGTAAATACCGGTAAAGGGAAGGCATTGCCTTTATAAAGTAAACAAGCACCATAGAGTAAGAAAGCGGAAAAAGTAAACACTATGTAAAAACTGGTACAACAGTAAGTGCAGAAAGTAAGTGGGCCAGAATACAAACCCAAACTGAATGTAAAGTACAACTCAAAAAGGGAAAACAACAACTGAAAAGTAAAGCCACAACGTCGAGCCGTCCACTGGAAGTCCCACCTGAAAGGTGGTTACAGAAAGCCTCCAATGCTCCTCGGATCCAGCCGACCGCTCCAAGTACGTCCCGCCCAGTGGTCCACCTCCAGGTACCGTCCTACTCCACAATCCTCCCCCACGAGCAGCGCTATCCATCGTCTACAACCAACACAACGTAGTGCGGGTATAGCCCGTGTAGGGGTGAGTAAAAGCTACTCAGTAGGGACCCCGAGACCCCCGAAGTTCTCCGAAAATCCACAAAGGATAAACCACAAAGGAAAGATACAATCACGAAGTAACAACCGACACTGCTTAGGTATATGCCCATACATATACCTAAGTCATCAATTCTAATACTCTCCAACCTCCGAGACCAAGTACAACCCAGTACACACAGGAAAGTATACGTATTCCACACAGGAAATAAAAATGTAAAATCCACACAGGATAGCTCAACAGAATCCACAAGGGAAAGTAAAACATAAATCCACACAGGATAGCTCAACACAATCCACAATGGAAAGTAAAACAGTGTTTCAGCTCACACATGTATACTTCTTCGAATGATGATAGAGATGATCACTAATCCATCTATGTCATCGGACCCACATAGGATCAATAGGTACTAACCCCCGAAATGACAACAAAGGATTTGACCCACAAAGGATCGATAGGTAACTAACCCCCGCAAAGACCCACATAGGATCAGGCCCACACAAGAACTGTAGGCGCTCGCTCACACAGAACCGTTGAGCGCTGACCCACACAAGATCGGACCCACACAGGATCAGTAGCACTGATCCACAGAGGATCGACGAGTGTTGTAGTCGTCGTCGTCGAATCCACTGAGGATCTCTATACAGTCGTCGTCGCAGTCACAGTAGCAGTCGCAACCAGCTCTAGGGTTCCCTCACACAGCAAGCTCATTCGGGAGGGTCCGCTCCACGGGCCGAGATGCTGATACATCAACTGACACATAGTCCAGATTTGATGCATCGAAAAGTTCCGTATCGCCAACAAGAACTCAACTTCACAGACAGCACGTCAATCGGACACCCGGTCTGAGAGTTATTGGATTTTTCGTCCCAGGGGCCCGGTTGGTTTTTAAGGCAAAACCAACCCGACAGTACTCCACCTGCGTCCAAGCCTCGGGCAGAGTGTGCCAAAAGATCCTTCTCACTTAGAGAAAAACAACAAAGTCGACGGCACGTCAAACAGATGTCCGAAGCTCAAGATATGAGTGTTTCCGCTCCAAAGGCCCGGTTGGTTTCGTGTACGAACCAACCTGTCCAAACCCAAAGTAATCCGAAACCTTGGGTGCCATATACCAAAACGACCATCTCGATCCAAGGATCGCATATCCACTGACGGCGCGTCGTTCGGAGGCCCGTAGCTCATGTTACGGAAAAAAAAGACCGAAAACGGTCCGAAGACGGGGGGTCGGGGCCCGGACCGACCCGGGTCGGGGTCGAACACAGTTGGGCGCGACCCGGCCCGGCCGGGGAACGACCCGGCTGGCGGGTCGGCTCGGCCCAGCTCAGCTCAGCCGAGCGGTCGAGCGAGCGAAGCTGCGAGGCGCTACCCCCACAGAAGGAAGGTGTCGCGGCCCCGCGTGGGGCCGCGCTGGATCAGCGGACGCGGCTTTTCCGCGTCCAGTGAGTGCCGGACCCATGCGGCCGCGGTTCCGCTGGCCGCCACCGCCGCAGAGGCCCTCTCTAGCAGCGCGCCGGGGCACCGCCGCCTCCGGCCGCCAGCACCCCACGCCGCTGGTGGGTTCCGCCGGCCACCGGAGTTGCTCCGGTGGTCCGATTTCATTTCTGTCTGCGCCGTAGCTCCTCCCGGATCCCGTTCTTTACTTCGGAATCAACGAATCACCCCTGTGGCATGTTTTGTCATCGCCCGCCAATCCGCGCATCAACGAAAAACTGCAGAGGGTTGTCGGGCTGTGTTTTTTGGCCCGCACCCTCCGTGTTAGGTGATATCAATCGGGAATAGAATATTCAACACAAGAATAACAAGCAAGGCACAATTTTAGTAGAATTAAAATTGCACTTGATCCGGGTTCTTTGTTTTAAAAGAAACAATCTCAGGAATTAAATATTGTTCTAAAATAAAAAAATCCCTACCTCGCCGTAGTCGTTGAGCGCGCGTTCTTCGCGGAATTGATTGCCGTGGAAGGAGGTTATCGTCGCGTCGCGGAAGGGCGTCACGTTGTCACGGAAGTGCATCGTGTCGTCACTGAGGGGCGTCGCGTCGTCGCGGAAGAGCATCACGTCGACGAACTACAAGGTTCAAGAACATGTAGACTTAATTATATTAATTAAATCATTGATGTTGTTATAACCCACAAAGAGATTTAAAATAAGAAACCTGAAATCTACTACCTCAAGAAGTTGGTGATCGGAGATCATTGTGGGGAAGAACGTCTCAGAAGAAGCGTCGTCAATATCCGAGAGTGACGGCATTCTTCGCGTTCTTCGCGTTCTTCACGTTCTTCGCGAAGGAGGATGAAGGCACAAGATTTCTGTCAAAATCCTCTCAACGAGAAATCCTCAAGAAGTCGTGTGTTGGTATTATTTTATTATTAGGCCAACGGATTGTAAACAGGTTAAGAAACGATTATATTAATTAATAGAATTAATTCAATGAATAAAACCAAACAATTAATTGGTGCGTTAAGAAATTAAGAAAACACGTCAGTTGACTTTCATAATGATGGGTTTTTTCGGGGGAGTTACTTAGCGGAAAAGAAACAGTGGGGCTCGTGCGGGCCCCATCTCACAAATATCCTACCAAGAGGGTAGGATATTTTTGGATAGCACCCTATCCACATCTACTCAGCTTAAGCAGCTTTAAGTGGCTTTCAAGTGGCTTTAAGTGAAATAAAATAAAGTTTGTCGTACGAAGTATTTTATTTCTTAACTTTAAGCCCAAAAATTAAAAACCACACCCGAGTAAACGCAACTCCGGAAGAGGCATTTCTAAGAAAATATTGGTGCTACGATTCCATCAGTGCCCTCAGAATTTGATTCCAAGCACTAGTTCAAAAGTTAGAAAAACCCGCTCGTCCGTTCACTGAATGTACCCGAGCCAAACATCAGAAAATGATTTCGGGCACACCGGGCCTCGGAATCATGTGCCATCAGAAACTGTGTTCTTGTAAAATTCCAAAGAAAATTATGAAAAAAAATTTCATTCAAATTTACGGGTCTTTACATCACTCCCACCTCAGGGCTTTACATCCCCGTAAAGATACATCATAAGATAGGGAAACAAATGTGGGTACTAAGCACCCATCTGAGCCTCCTGCTCCCAAGTGCTCTTCTGGAGGTTACCGTGATGCCATCTGATGCGCACAATAGGAATCGATCGTCCACGTGGGGCCCGCTCCTGTCGATCCTCGATCTTCACCGGGACCTCCACAAAAGTCGCCCCATCATCCATGTCTAGCTCCCCATGGTCAATTATATGTGTCGGGTCGTGCACATATCTCCTCAGCTGAGATACGTGGAAGACGTCATGCACTCGGTGCAACTTAGGTGGTAGAGCCAGGCGATTAGCCACCTCGCCAATCCTGCTGAGGACCTGGAATGGTCTGATTAAGAGTGGAGACAACTTGCCACCTTGGCCAAATCTTCGTAATCCATGTTGAGGTGAGACACGCAAGAAGACGTGGTCGCCATCCATGAACTCTAGTGCACTCCGCCTCTTGTCAGCATAAGACTTCTTCTGGCTCTGAGTTGTCCTCATCCGCTCCTAGATGAGCTGGTCCTTCTCTGTCATGGCCTGGACCATTTCTGGTCCCACAAGTGCTGACTCCCTAGGGTCTGTCCAGCACAAAGGAGATCTACAAGGTCTGCCGTAAAAAGCCTCATATGGTGCCATCCCGATGGGGTAGTGGTAGCTGTTGTTGTACGAAAACTCAACCAAGTGAAGGTGGTCCTCCCAGCTATGACCAATGTCGAGGACACATACGCGGAGCATGTTCTCAAGAGTCTGAATTGTCCTCTCCGTCTGACCATCTGTCTGAGGGTGAAAGGCGGTGCTCAGACGTAGCTGCGTCCCGAACGCCTCTTGCAACCCCTTACAAAGCTAGGAAGTAAAGAGAGCATCTCTATCGGAGAAGATAGATTATGGAACACCGTGAAGCCGTACAATCTCCTGAACGTAGAGACACCCCATGCTCTCCACTAAGCCCTGCTCTCTGATGGGTAAGAAGTGAGCTAACTTGGTGAGTCGGTCGACAATCACCCAGATGGAGTCATGACCTCTGGAAGTGCATGGAAGTCCAGTCACAAAGTCCATAGATATTCCATCCCACTTCCACTCTGGGACCTCCAAGGGCTGTACCAAGCCTGCTGGTACCTGATGCTCTGCCTTCACTTGCTGGCAGGTGAGGCATCGATAAATGAACTCTTCCAAAGCCTTCTTCATGCCTGGCCACCAGTGCTATCATCTGAGGTCTTGGTAGATCTTCGCCACTCCAGGATGAACCGCCAAATGATAAGTGTGAAACTCTCTCAACACCTCCTCTCGTAAAGAAAATGGTACCAAGGTACGTCCTCTGAAAAGGATGTCGCGCTCTGCTCCAAAGGAGAAGTCATCAGGTGCATGTCCTGAGGATATCTGTGCATGCCACATCTCAAAGTCAGCGTCCCCATGCTGTGCCTCTCTGACCTACTGTAGTAGTGGAGGAGTGACTGTGAGAGACTGAAGGAAGGCTGCTCTATCTCTATCCATGAAGGATATCTGCAAAGCGGCTAGCTACTCTGTCACCTCCTCAAGTAGTTGAATGCCCGTCCTGCTGCCGAGAGCATCGGCTACCACGTTCCCCTTCCCAGGAATATTGACTATCTCAAAGTCATAATACTGGAGGAACTTGAGCCATCGCCACTATCTCAGGTTCCAGTCCTTCTGCGAGAAGATGTACCTCAGACTCTGATGGTCAGAAAAGACAGTAAAGCGCTCGCCCATCAGATAGTGTCTCCATGTCTTCAGAGTGAAGACCACTGCTGCTAACTCCAGGTCATGGGTAGCGTAGTTCTGCTCATGTGCCCTCAAATGAAGTGATCCATAGGCGATCACTGTCCACTCCTGCATCAGGACACATATGAGTCTGGTCCATGATGCATTCGCAGTAGACTACGTACCCTACTCCCTCCTCAGGCAACCTCAAGATAGGTGCGCTGGTCAATCCCTGTCTCAGCTCCTGGAAGCTCTGCTGAAATCTGTCTGACCACACAAAGGGTTTCCCCTTCTTCATCAAAGCTGAGAGTGGTGCAACAGCTCTGGAGAAGTCTGGCACAAATCTCCGATAGTATCCAGCTAGTCCCAAGAAACTCTGCACCTCTGTCACGCACCTGGGTGGCTCCCAAGCTATCACCACCTTGATCATCGCAGGATCCACTGCAACTCCTGCCTCAGAGATGACGTGTCCCAAGAATTGGACCTCACGTATCTAGAACAGACACTTCGAGAGATTTCCATAAAGCTGGTGCTCTCGGAGTGTGTCTAGTACAACCCGTAAGTGGTAGGTGTGCTCCTCCTCAGTCATCGAGTATATCAAAATGTCATCGATGAAGACCATGACAAATCGATCGAGGTATGGCTGAAAGATCCTGTTCATGAGGCCCATGAACACTGCTGGAGCATTGGTTATTCCGAATGGCATAACCAAGAACTCATAGTGTCCATACTGACATCGGAAGACCGTCTTCTACACGTCCTCGTCTCGAACTCTCAGCTGATGATAGCCTGACCTGAGGTCTATCTTCGAGAACCACTGTGCTTCCTTGAGCCGATCGAAGAGGTCATCAATCCTCGGTAGCAGATACTTGTTCCTCACTGTCACCTGGTTCAGGTGACGATAGTCGACACATAGTCGCAATCTCCCGTCCGCCTTCTTGGCGAACAATATCGGGGAAGCCCAGGGTGAAACACTGGGTCGGATGAAACCCTTACCCTGCAAGTCCTCCAACTGTACCCGTAGCTCTAAATGCTCAGTGGGGGCCATCTGATACGCTGGAGTCGATATCAGGGTTGTCCCGGGGTATAGGTCAATATGAAAGTCTACCTCTCTGTGAGGAGGTAGTCCTGGAACGTCGTCGGGAAAGACGTCCGCATACTGATCCACCACTACAGGAAAACTAGGACGTTGCATGTATACAGCTCCTAGGATGAGGCTAGCCAACTGATGAGTGATGAGATGTCCTCTCCTCTGCGGTAGTCCATCCTGTGCTACGAAGGCTCCCTTCTCGCCGGTGGAGGTGAACCTACTCCCGTCGGTGCGTACACATCGCACCTTTCACCTAATACAATCAATATGTGCATGGACTGTAGATAACCAATCCATGCCCAAGATGACGTCTTAAGGCCTCGACGCTGCTACAAGAAGATCCCAGTCGAAGCACTGACCTCCTAGAGTAAGCTCACACTGCCGGCACCAGTGTTTAATCGTTGAGTTTGCTCTCATAGGAGTCTCTAGCCGTAAGGATCGAGCCAACGGCTCTGTCGGAATCTCCGAGCTCCGAACAAGGGTAGCAGCTATGAAAGAGCGACTCGCTCCTGTGTCTATAAAAACTGCAACAAGGGTGGAATAGAAATAGATCATAACTCGAATCATCTCGGGCACGCCATGGTTGTAGGCCTCCGCTGCCTGGAGCTGTGCCTGTCTCTGCCCGCCAGCTCCCTGTGGTCGGGGCGGGCCTCCTGGTGGTGGTGGTGGTAGAGCCTCAAAGCATCGCCCACCCCCTTCTGCTCGGCTAGCTCCTCTACCTCGTCCGCCTCCTCCCTGCGGACCGCCACGGTCGACCCTCTGGCTCTGCCTGGGTGGCCCATCAACTGTCTACTGCTCCTCGGCACGGTGGTTCAGGCTGTCACAAGCCATGTTACCATGCCCGCCACATGTGTAGTAGTGCCTGCCTCTCGAAAGACTGGCCCCACGATGTGTGCCCCGCACTGCTGAGCCAGTGTCCTGAGGTCGTCTGCGTGGGGGTCTGGCCTGCCTGGACCCCTGAGTCATCTGTCGACATTCTGCTGCGGAAGACTCTCCTACGTGCCGCCCCGCGGTAGGCCTCGCCGCTGGAGAAGTCTCAGCAAGAAAGCTCTCGATCAAGAGGGCTCGCTCTAGTACTCCTGCCTGAGTCGGAATGCTGAGGGAGATCAGTGACGCCCGGATCTCATGTCACAATCCCTGCTCAAAGGTCAGGGCCTAGAAAAATGGATCTCGTACCATGTCGGTCGATTAGCGCGAGAGATCGGTGAATCTTGCCGAGTACTGGGCTACCGTCAAGCTGCCCCGCCGCAGCTGAAGAAGCTCCTGGATTCGCACCGCACGGAGGGTGGCCGGAACGAACTCTGAGCGGAAGAGGCCCTCAAAGTCTGTCCAGATGAGAGAGGCCTCATCATGCACCTGGAGTATCAAGTACCACCATCATCCCGCTGCTGTGTGCAGTAGGCTCGCTGTGAGGATCACCATGAAGTCTGCTGGTGTCCTCACTAGTCTGAAAACTCAAACAACTGCCTCCAGCTAGTCCTCAGCTGCCTGGGGGTCCGTCTCCCCACAGAACCTGGGTGGTCGCTGGTGCTGGAACTCATGCAGTGCACTGAGGCGGCGTGCATCATCAGCGGCTAGTGCTAGAAGTATCGGTGGCTCGACGGGTAGAGGTACAGCCGGTGCCTCCGCCGTCAAAGGGACCTGTACCGAGGCCTCGTCACTCGGCGGGTTGTTGTCAAGTATGCCTCTCGGAGCCCTAGCTAGCTTCCATCATGGGGCCATCCTGAAAAGGAAACAGGTGTGCCACAGTCAGAATAGTATACCTGGTGATCCGACATAAAGTAATTATAAAGAAAACTTGAAACACACATGCAATCTATGTTTTCGTGCATTAAGTCGGAAATCAGAAGTCGGGGTCCTGGTGTACGGATACGTCGGCCACCGCACCAACACTGGACTCCCTGGACTGATAACCACACCCAAAACACTAAACACAATTGCTTCACATAGAAGAAAGATCAGAGTCTGCTGTAGAACTGAACTCCTCTGATACCAATTATCGCGACCCGTCCTCGGGGCCCGTGTCGTGACTACCCCAGGCCCGCCTTCCATAGGCCAGGGGCTGGCGACTAACACCAAGGCATAAATCCCAGTAAAGGTAAGGCATTTCCTTTGTAAAGTAAACAAGAACCAAAGAGTAATCAAGAGGAAAAATTAAACACTAAGTAAAAACTGGTACAATAGTAAGGGTGGAATGTAAGTGGGCCACAAGACAAACCCAAACTGAAAGTAAAGTACAACTCAGAAAGGGAAAACAACAACTGAAAAGTAAAGCCGCAACGTCGAGCTTTCCACTGGAAGTCCCACCTGAAGGGTGGGTACAGAAAGCCTCCACTGCTCCTCAGGTCTAGCCGACCGCTCCGAGTACGTCCCGCCCAGTGGTCCACCTCCAGGTACTGTCCTGCTCCGCAAGCCTCCACCACGATCAGCACTGTCCGTCGTCTGCAACCAACACAATGTAGTGCGGGAATAGCCCGTGCAGGGGTGAGTATAATCTACTCAGTAGGGACCCCGAGACCCCCAAAGGTCTCCAAAAATCCACAAAGGATAAACCACAAAGGAAAGATACAATCACGAAGTAACAACCGACACTACTTAGGTATATGCCCATACATATACCTAAGTCATCAATTCCAATACTCTCCAACCTCCGAGCCCAAGTACAACCCAGTCCACACAGGAAAGTATACGTATTCCACACAGGAATGCAAAACATAAAATACACACAGGATAGCTCAACATAATCCACAATGGAATGTAAAACATAAATCCACACAGGATAGCTCAACACAATCCACAAAGGAAAGTAAAACAGAGTTTCAGCTCACACATGTATACTTCTTCGAATGACAATAGAGGTGATCACTAATACACCTAAGTCGTCGGACCCACAAAGGATCAATAGGTACTAACCCTTGCAATGACCCACAAAGGATCTGACCCACAAAGGATCGATAGGTAACTAACCCCCGCAATGACCCACACAGGATCGGGCCCACACAGGACCTGTAGGCGCTGGCTCACACAGAACTGCTGAGCACTGACCCACACAGGATCGGACCCACACAGGATTGGTAGCACTGATCCACACAGGATCGTTGAGTGCTGTAGTCGTCGTCATCGAATCCACTGAGGATCTCTACATAGTCGTCGTCGTAGTCACAGTAGCAGTCGCTGCCAGCTCTAGGGTTCCCGCACACATCAAGCTCATTTGGGAGGGTCTGCTCCATGAGCCAAGAGGTTGATACATCAACTAACACATAGTCTAGAGTTGATGTATCCAAAAGTTCTGTATCACCAACAGGAACTCAACGTCAAAGACGGCACGTCAATCGGACGCCCGGTCTGAGAGTTATTGGCTTTTTCGTCCCAGGGGCCCAGTTGGTTTTTAAGGAAAAACCAACCCGACCGTACTCCACTTGCATCCAAACATTGTGCAGAGTATTCAAAATGATTTGTATCACTTAGATAAAAACAAAAAAGTTGATGGCATGTCAAATAGACGTCCGAAGCTCAAGATATGAGTGTTTCCGCTCTGAAGGCCCGGTTGGTTTCGTGTACGAACCAACCCGGCCGAACCCAAAGTAATCCGAAACCTTGAGTACGATATACTGAAACGACCGTCTCGATCCAAGGATCGCATCACCGCTGACGGCGCATCGTCCGGAGGCCCTTATCTCATGTTATGGGCAAAAGACCGAAAATGGTCTGAAGACGGGGGGTCGGGGCCCGGACCGACCCGGGTCCGGGTCCGACAGGGTGGGGCGCGACCCGGCCCTGTCGGGGTGAGACTCGGCCACAGGTCGGCTCGGCCCGGCTCAGCTCGGCCGAGCGGACGAGCGAGCGAAGCCACGGGGTGCTTCCCCCACGGAAGGAAGGTGTCGCGGCCCCGCGTGGGGTTGCGCTGGATCAGCGGACGCGACATTACCGCGTCTCGTGAGTGCCAGATCCGCACGACTTCAGCCATGGCAGCCCTGTCTGGCGGCGCGTCGGGGCACCTCCGGTGGGTTCTGCAGGCCACCAGAGTTTCTCCGGTTGTACAATTTCATTTCCTTCTGCGTCGTAGCTCCTCTCGGGTCCCGTTCATCACTGCGGAATCAACGAATCACTCATGTGGCATGTTTATCGTCACCCACAAATCCGCGCATCAACGAAGAACTGCGGAGTGTTGTCGGGACGTGTTTGTTTGACCCGCACCTTCCGCGTTAGGTGATAACAACCGGGAATAAAATATTCAATACAAGAATAAAAAGTAAGGCACAATTATAATAGAATTATAATTGAACTTGATCCGGGTTATTTTTTTAAAAGAAACAATCTTGGGAATTAAAGAATGTTCTCAAATAAAAAAAATCCCTACCTCGCCATAGTTGTCGAGCGCACGCACTTCGCGAAATTGATTTCCACGGAAGGAGGTGACCGTCGCGTCGCGGAAGGGCGTCGCATCGTCACGGAATAGCGTCACGTCATCGCGGAAGGGCGTCGCGTCGTCGCGGAAGATCGTCGCGTCGACAAACTCCGAGGTTTAATAACATGTAGATTTAATTATATTAATTAAATCTTTGATGTTGTTATAACCCACAATGATATTTAAAATAAGAAACCCGAAATCTCCTACCTCAAGCAGTTGGTGATCAGAGATCGTTGTGGGGAAGAAAGTCTCGGAAGAAGCGTCGTCAATCTCCGAGGGTGACGGCATTCTTCGCGTTCTTCATGAAGGAGGATGAAGGCACAAGATTTCTGTCAAAATCCTCTCAACGAGCAATCCTCAAGAAGTCATGCGTTGGTCTTATTTTATTATTACGCCAACGGATTGTAAACAGGTTAAGAAACTATTAAATTAATTCATAGAATTAATTCAATGAATAAAACCGCCCAATTAATTGGTGCGTTAAGAAATTAAGAAAACACGTCAGTTGACTTTCATAATGATGGGTTTTCACGAGGGCATTACTTAGCGGAAAAGAAACGGTGGGGATCATGTGGGCCCCACCTGAGAAATATCCTACCAAGAGGGTAGGATATTTTTGGATAGCACCCTATCCGCATCAACTCAGCTTAAGCAGCTTTAAGTGGATTTCAAGTGGCTTTAAGTGAAATAAAATAATGTTTGTCGTAACAATTATTTTATTTCTTAACATTAAGACCAAAAATAAAAAACCACACCTGAGCAAACACAACTTCGGAAGAGGCGTTTCTAAGAAAATTCCAGCGCAGGGATTCCATCGGTGCCCTCAGAATTCGATTCCGAGCACCGGTTCAATAGTTAGAAAAAACCGCTCATCCGTTCACTGAACATACCCGAGCCAAACATCGGAAAATGATTTCGGAAACACCGGGTCTTTGAATCATGTGTCGTCAGAAACTGCATTCTTTTAAAAATTCCAAAGAAAATTAGAAAAAAAATTTCCTTGAAATTTAAGGGTCTTTACAATATTCTTATTCCCTAATAGAACATTCCCCTTATCCATGGTTTTATCTCTTATACCCCAGTAGGACACACCCCTTATTCATGATCACGTAAAAAGATTGAACTCACACTACACATGTATGCTAATATAGAAATCCATAAAAATTCACATAAACCAATAATTCATTAAACCATTTCAAAAACTATTTTCCATGTATCAAAAAAATAAATCATTTTAAAAATCATATCATAATTTTTATTGAAGAATATCATCCAAAAAAACTATACAATTTTAAAAATTCCACAAAAATATAATCAAAATTAATTTGAATAATAATTATATAGTGATTTCAAAAGCATATTATGAAACTAATTTACTTAAAGATAAGACTTCAACATCAAATCATGTGAAATCAGGAGAGAATCCACACTGCTAATTTTTTTTTGGTGAAACTGAATAAAAGTATAATAATTATCTAAATATAATCATGACAAATTGTTCATTAATTATATCAAACTATAAGGCATCATGATTCCCATTAGAGAACATGAATCTATATAAAATAGATAAGATATAAGGTTATGGAACTGATAATGATGAATGGGCACAATGAACACTTACCATTGAATCTAGGCCTCAATCGTACATTCATTTTCATATAGTTTTTTTAATGGAACAAAACTTATATCACACATTTGGAATAAAAATAGTTTGTAATATAATAGTATTTGGTGAGAACGTATTCTCAACATATTAAAATCGATCTATATCCACTTATTTCTTAGGGCCATTTGTACATCACATATCTTGGCTACACAGTTTGGTAAACCATTTCCCAATAATATGGTCGTTACTATCTCAATACAATATATATCATTATCTTCTTATTAGGTTTGAAAAACCATGTACTAGTTGTTCCTTTGATACTTTCTTAATAAAACCATCACATGAATGGGTGAAACTATTTGAAAAAACTTTTCCAAAAAATTTGTTTCACTAATTATTTAAAGTGAAAGGTTTTACGTGAGAATCCACAAGGTTTGGACAAAAATTTCATTGGTCATGCACCTTCCCAAAAGTAATTTTTCCCCTTATACAGTATCCTGCGTAATCACAATGGATTCTGATAACCATTGTCAAATCATTTTTTTCGTGAAAAGCCTCAAAATCTTGTTGAAACTCTCATGAAACTACCCAAACACAAACATATCATTATATACTCATAAAATACATCAATATAGTGATTCATACCATAAATAGTGGGTGAAACAAAACCCATATACAATTTAATTATGATCATGATAAATCTATTTTTTCATGTACATGATATAATATAGTGAAAATAAAAAATTGGGTGCTTAAAAATAAATGGAAAAACAACTATAAATCATAGATGAATGTGGGTGGATATATACGTTGTATCCCCCTAACAGTGTCCACAAAAATGAATAATGTTAAAAAAATCAATAAAAATGTAATTCTATAGAATCATGATATCGTGTAATAAATGATAAAATATTGTTGTTAATATGAAACTATTTATTCTTCTATAACATTGTATGTAATTATATAGAATCATGTAATAACAGTAAAATGTATCAAAAATAGAGAATCGTAGAATAATGTTAAAATAATACTAATAGAAAAGAATGATTTTTTTTCAAAAGTTGAAATCCCATAATAATGAAGAACTATATCAGAATAAAAATAATATGTATAATAAAAATGTATATGAGATGTAAAAATTTAGTGGCATGTAATATTACAAAATATTATACATTCATTCCAAGTATTACTAAAATTCTATTAAAAAGAATGGAACACCAAAGAAAGTTAATTTGCTAAATAAGTCTTCGATGAAGACTCTTTAGAAGAATAAAGATACTATAAATATGAACTTCATTAGAAAATATCATATATTAAATAATTTTTAAAAAAATAATTATATGGAATAAGAATGAAATGTTGTTAAAGAAGTGCCTAACTACTGTAGTGGAGCATAGGGATCTATGGAAGAAGAAGGGGAAATCACCAGTGTTGAATGGTTTTAAATATAATGTCATAAATATGTTTGCACCTATAATTAAATCCATGCTAATATTGGCCATTTAATTCAATAAAGATAAATATAATGCAAGTATTATGAAACATATGATTTTTAGTATAGGGGTTTTGAAGGTGATGAATGAGAGGAATCAAAAAGGATTGTTGTCACGACCCGCCTTCACCAAAAGGAAGGAAGGGTCAGCAGATGGCCAGGCCCTTCTTTCTTTAAGATTAAGGAGAGATAATGACACCCGAAACCTGCCTTCAATAGGTCCCAGAGTGGCGACTAGCACTAAGGGTATATAAATTTCTCACAAATGGAAGTCATTACCCCTTTTTGTTTTATAAGATCGAGAGATGAGATGATGAAACTCAACAACACCAAGGTAAAAGAAAAGTAAAGCCAAAAGTAAACCATTCCCACATGCATGTTCCAAAAGTAAATCCACAAGGTACAAAAGGTAACTACAAAGGTAAGTACCAAAGAGGAAAATAATAACAACAACTGCAAATGCTCCAAAGGTCTGAGCTAGTAAGGTCCTGCGTGATCCCTAAAGTCCTCATGGAAACCTGAAAGTAGTTTTATATACGTAGGGTGAGCATACAAGTACACTCAGTAGGGAAAACCAAAGAATCTCGTGCACAAGTGGGGGAACATACTAAAGTCCCGTGAGAAAAGATTAAACCAAACACCTATCAAGGTAAACTATCCACCCCATGCCTCACCAAGGCACACTCCCCAAATAACACAAGTCATGTAATATATATAATCAGATCACATCGATGTTTGGGTACCCCACGCCACATTCCCACTGGTTATTGAGAAATCCTACGCATTGGACCAATCCAGCCATTCTCACTGCAGTCCCACTGCCACACCCGCCCGCACACACCTAGGCCACAACCACACGCAGTCCCACTGCCGAAATCCCGCACACACAAACCTGGGCCTCAACCGCACGCAGTCCCACTGATGAATCTCGCCTGCACACACCTGGGCCACAACTGTCACACGTAACCATGCCTGCAAACACCTAGGCCAAAACAACCACCACCACACCTGAAGACACCTGGGCTAGAGAAAATCAACTGCCAAGCCCGAAGACACCGGGGCCTCATCCAAAAGACACTTGAGAAAGCACCTGCCGCACACACCTGGGCAACCACCACACTACCCCGCCCGAAGGTTCTTGGTCTAATAATGGACCTCAGGCCATCACAGCCAGCCCGAAGATACTTGGGCTATCCAAGAAAGGGAGAAGAAAAGGAGCTAATAACCAACCACCAAGAATAGTGTTGGGAAACACACCCTCCCCCATGAAATGGGGGTGTTCGGCACTTAAGTGCTCAACTAGGGTGGGGCGCATATAAGAAACACAAAACTAAAAGCATAGATATATAGGTAACAAGAACTCACCCAAAGGTTGTATTTCCTTCAGACAGCTTACAGATCACAACAGCACTCAAGTTCGAGTCACGACTCACGCCAAAAAACCCATTTGTCCCACTCTTATTACATGTTAAGTGATAATTTTTAAGTTTAAGCACTACTGGGCAACGAGTAGGCATAGACATAAGTCCAGGAAAGTAAACAGTCAAACATCGACCCAAACGTCCACACCCGGTTCTCAACAACACAGGATTCCACCCCAATTCGTGATATAAACAAGTATCCACCCGGTCAAAATACACACAACCACCGAATCCATACTAACAGGGGATCCCATCCCCAATTTCACACAACCACCGAGGGTATAAAAGAACAGGGGATCCCATCCCCTCCCACATCTCCAGCAATCGCCCCGAAAGGAAAATAACCAACTACTACCACCAACACAAGCAGGGCCTTGCCGGTATTTTCAGATTTAAATGACTTAACACACTCCATGATTCAAATTATGTGTGTTCTAACAGGTATTTATCATAGAAGGGTTGATCCTGGTGCTTTCAATTTATTCAGCCGGATATACGTGATTAACCAATTCACATTTCACAGCATGAGTTTAAAACCACAAACAAGCCTATTAAAACATCAGCAGGGGTTCATTAGTGCACAAGCAACGACCACTAACAGCCTCGATTTTCAGAAGTCATAAGCCAGCATAACTCAACAAGATGGTCATAGAATAAAAAACATCAAAAAAATAAGATAGCATCAACGATCACAGCCCCCCCTCTTTCTTTATAGAATTCGTTCATTGTCTTTAATTAGGTCTGGTTTATCCAATTCTACAGAATCAAAAGCACGCCCACCCCGCATGATACACAAAAGAGAAAGGAAAAGGAGAAATTCCCTACGTATTGATAGATGATCGACGCTTAGACCAGGGGCGTGGAACTTTACGGATAACGATGCGGAATGCCCGATGAACCAGAAGCTGTTTGTGAAGAGCCACAATCGAGAAAAGAGAAACCACGACTAACCCGTAGTTTATAAGAACCAAGGACGGTTGAGGCGAAATCACAAAACCGTGTAAGGCGTGGGGGTTGTGGGTTGACCACGCAGCTCCACTCGTCATTAAAAGGGGGTCAGGTGGTTTAAGCTGACTCATGATTTGATTAAGTATTTAATTAAAACTTTTATGCACGTTACAGGTCATTAAAACACGCTTAAACAAATTAGAATAGGGTTTAAAACCCTATTTGCACAAAGGTGCACTACTAGAAACAACTTGACAAGGTCGGGTGATGCCGATCGGTTTCACTGATCGGTCACACCGATTGGTCTCGTCGATCGGTCTCGCCGATCGGTCTCAGCGATCGGTCTCCCCGATCGGTCGCGCCGATCGGTCTCGCCGATCGGTCTCGCCGATCGGTCTCGCCGATCGGTCTCCGTGATCGGTCTCACCGATCGGTCTCGCCGATCGGTCTCCCTGATCGGTCTCACTGATGGGTCTCACCGATCCGTCTCCCTGATCGGTCTCACCGATCGGTGTCCCCAATCGGTCTCCCAGGCCGGTCTCGCCGATCGGTCTCACCGATCGGTCTTACCGAGATGCCACTCCTTTAGGACCAGGATTTTGTAAATGGGAAGAACCAAGAGAGTCTGGGTCATCACATCAGATACCTCTCAAACTATTTTCGTCCTCGAGAATTTAAACAACCCAAATGGGAAGGGCGGGTCCGGACAACCACCCCGAAAGATACCTCTCAAGAGTGAACCTCATCGTTAACTAAGAACACCTTCCTATCACGAACCAAGCTACATACTAAGCCAAACTTCCCAGGCATGTGGGTTGGGGAGTCTCCTCCCCTATGTCAAGATATTATCTACTTTGGGCGGCACTGACTCGCTCGCCCGGGTTTAATCGCATCCACCTTAATGCGTCTTGATTAGGGGTCGGGTTCTCTCGTTCCCCATAGCCGGGGCTTTTTCACACACAAACAAAGGTAGAAAACCAGCACATTTCATAGGCAAAAGACCAAACGTTCTACCACAATAGGTACAACAAGGAACAAAACTCAAAACAACTCTAGGTACTGGGTACGCATCTGTGATTCCCTCTCCCACGTACTCTCCTCAAGCCCACCATGTCTCCACAACACACGAACCAAGGGGATGGTTCGCCCGCGAAGCACCTTCTCCTTGCGATCCTCAATCACCACTGGTATCTCCACAAAGGTCACGTCATCCTCGATGTCCAGCTCACCCCAATCAAGGACGTGTGAATCGTCGTGCAGATACTGACGGAGCTGGGACACATGAAAGACATCATGTATCCTTAGTAGCGGCGGTGGCAACGCTAGTAGGTAAGCCACTTCGCCGACCCACCGCAACACTTCGAAGGGTCCGATGAATCTGGGAGAAAGCTTACTCCCTTTGCCAAACCTCCGCTGCCAACGCCGAGGGGAGACCTTCAAGAACACGTGGTCCCCAACCTCAAACTCCAAGGTCCTCCTCCTGGTATCAGCATACGACTTCTTTCGGTCCTGGGCCACCTTCATCCTTTCCTGTATGAGCTAAACCTTCTCTATCGTGTTTTGCACCTCCTCCGGGCCAAGGATGCCTGCCTCTCCTACTTCGGTCCAACACACAGGCGAACGACAAGGCCTCCCATTCAAAGCTTCAAACGGGGCCATGCCAATGGTAGAGTGGTAGCTATTTTTGTAGGAAAACTCTACCAGGGGCACGTATTGCACCCATGATCCTCCTGAATCCAGAACACAAGCTCGCAGCATATCCTCCATGGTCTGGATGGTGCGCTCTGTTTTTCCATCTGTCTGGGGATGGAAAACAGTGCTCAGGCGTAATTGGGTGCCAAACGCATGTTGCAATCCTCTACAGACTCGCGAGGTAAACTGTTCATCCCTATCCGAGACTATAGACCTCGGAACTCCATGAAACCTCACCACCTCATCCACATACTTTCGTGCCAAAGCGTCCACAGTACCCGACTCCTTGATCGCCAGAAAGTGAGCCGATTTGGTCAACCTTTCCACGACCACCCAAATGGCGTCATACCCTCCTTGGGCCTTGGGTTGTCCCGTGACGAAATCCATCGAGATGTCATCCCACTTCCACTCGGGGACATCTAGAGGCCTCAGTAGGCTGCCTGGAACTCGGTGTTCAGCCTTGACTTGCTGACACACTAGGCACTTGGCCACAAACTCTGCCACTGCTCGCTTAACATCAGGCCATCAAAACTACCTCTTCAAACCCTGGTACATCATGGAAACTCCTGGGTGTACCGCCAGGGGTGAGTTGTGGAACTCACTGAGAACCTTGCCGCGCATCGCCTCCGGGACAAACAACCTTTTCTGGAGAAGCATCTGGTTCTGACCATCCTCTGTCCATCCCTCCAGAGCATTGCCCTGGTCAACTTGGACACGCATCACTTCACACTCTAGGCCTCCCAACTAAGACTCCTCCACTTGCTGAAACAGGGATGACTGCACTGTCATCTGATATAGGCAGCCTCTGCCTCTATCCATCTTCACATCCAGGTGTGAGGCATCCAGCTCTTCCACTGCCTTCCAGGCATCTACTGACTCTCGGACCGCATCCTTCTGCGTCCTCCTGCTCAAGGCATCAGCCACCACATTTCCCTTGCCTTCAGTATAAGAGATCTCGAAGTCGTAATCCTGGAGGAACTCCACCCATCTCCGCTGTCACAAGTTTATGTCCCGCTGGGAGAAGATATACCTCAATCTTTTGTGATCCATGTAGACTACAAAGCGTTCCCTGATGAGGTAGTGCCACCATAACATTAGCGCAAAAACGACGGTTGCAAGCTCCAGGTCGTGGGTGTCGTAATTACGCTCATGGGAATGCAGCTGCCTGGACCCATAAGAGATCACCCCTTGTCGCTACATTAACACGCACCCCAGGCCCTGCCCTGAAGCATCACAGAACACCTCATAAGCCACCCCTTCTTCTGGTAATCCCAGCAATGGGGCACTGACCAACTTATCCTTCAGATAGCTGAAGGCTGACTGACACTGCTCACTCCATTCGAAAGCCTGGTACTTCTTTGTCAGGGCCGTCAAAGGGGCTGCTACTCGGGAGAAGTTGGGTACGAATCTCTGGTAGTAACCCGCCAGCCCGAGAAAACTTCGGACTTCTGCCACATTCTTGGGGGCTGCCCAAGAAACAACTGCCTCATCCTTTGATGGGTCGACTGCTACCCCCTGCTCAGACACTACGTGCCCGAGGATGTGCACTTCTCGTATCCAGAACATGCATTTTGACATCTTCCCATAGAACGGGCGCTATCGGAGGACCCCCAAAACTGTCCTTAGGTGCTCTGCATGGTCCTCCACTGATCTAGAGTAGACTAGTATGTCATCGATGTACACAAACACGAACTGATCCAGGTACCCCCAGAAGATGGAGTTCATAAGCCCCATGAACACACCTGGGGTGTTCGTAACACCGAAGGGAATGACTACAAACTCATAGTGTCCATACCTGCACCTGAACACTATCTTCGGGATGTAACTCTCTTTAACCCTCAGCTGGTGGTACCCAGACCACCGGTTGATCTTAGAGAACCATCCTGCCCCTTTCAGCTGGTCGAAAAGATCATCTATCCTTGGAAGAGGGTAGTGATTCTTGATCGTCACCTGATTCAGCCTCCTGTAGTCTATGCACAACCTAAGACCACCATCTTCCTTCTTTGCAAACAAGACCGGAGCACCCCACGGTGACGCACTCGGACGAACATAACCCCTCTTCATCAGATCGTCAATCTGTATCCGCAACTCCCGTAGCTCCGAAGGTGCCATCCGGTAAGGAGCCATCGAGACTGGACGAGCGCCGGGCTACAGGTCTGTCCCGAACTCGATATCACGTCAAGGGGGTAGAGTCTTCACCTCCTCAAGAAAGATTTCCATAAACTCACGGATGATCTCTGGCACTTCCACCATTTCAGCATCTACTGATTCTACTGCTAGCTCGGTCAACAAGGAGAGGAGAGGTTCCTCTCTCCTGTTTCCCTTCGGACTAATCCGCTCGACGGTGAAGGTAACATGCCGGCTGTCCAAGTCTGAGAGCACCACCCTTATTCAAAAAAAGTTGATGACGATGCACACAGAAAATAGCTAGTCGATGCCTAGGATGAAATCGTATGGCTGAATCTGTAGCAGAAAAAGATCCCTAACCGACTGATGTGGCCCTATCATCAGTCTACATCCCCGACAAACAAACCACAAGTTGGTCTGACCTCAGACTGGTGTGCTCAACACCAGGGCACTGGAAGTCTCTCCGCATCTATGCCCAAGGCAGGGGATAGGCTGGGTGAAACAAAGTAGTGAGAAGATCCGGTATCGAACAAGGCATAAGCAAGAGTGCTAAACAGACTGATCGTACCTCGAACAACCTCTGGCCCTGCTGGAACTATTGCCTCTGTGGCCTGTAACTGTCCACGCCCATCTCCCCTGCCCCTTGGCTGTCGGCCACCTCCCCGACCACGCCCTGGTCGATTTCCCTATGGAGCGCCCTGAGGTCGGCCTCCTCCTACGTCTGCCCTCGGAGGATCGGGAGCTCATTGTCCCTGCTGCTGCTGTTGGAATGCTCTGGATAGAAGTTGCTGCTGGGGCAGGTGCTGGGGCGACTGTCACTGCTGTACTGATCCCGGTCGGGGCACTGACTCCGGAAATGACCAGGGCTCCCACAGATGAAGAACCGCAGTCCCGGGCCTGAAGGAAAAGGGAGAGGTCCGGGGGATCAAAACTGAAAATGCTGTGGTCTTCTCCCTGCGGGTCGGAACCTGGAGGGTCCTGACACTGGAGGCCTGGTGCTGACAACCTTCCCCTTCGATGGCCCCAGCTAGATCCCCTCTCGCGACACTCCTCCTAGAGAATACATCATCTCCACCACTTCGGCCTTCTTCTGGACCTCCAAGTATGTCGAAAGGGTAAAGTGGGTAACAACATACTAGAGGGAGGGTCGGAGCGCCTCCTCCAAACGTCTTGCCCGAGAATCCTCATCGGAAAAGAGGTCCGGAGCAAAACGTAGGAGGTCCTTGACCTTGATCCGTAGATCCCTCATGGACATACTCCCCTACTGGAGGGAGAGTAGTTACTGCCTCTTTTCTGCCATCATCGTCGATCAGAGGAATTCTGCCCGGAATTCCCTATAGAAATCCACCCAAGCCACCTCAGACTCTCTCCTATCCACCAGGTAAAGCGTCCACCACTGACGCGCTGCTCCCCGCATCTGGCTGACAGCCAGAGGAACCCAGTACTCAGTCATGGCCCGAATTAGGCCGAAGGCTATAACTAGCTCCTCTTGCCAGGCATCCGTCTTCATATCGGAGGTGCTGCCCTCATACTTCTCAAGGGCATGTCGCTGGAAGGCTCGAAGAGTCTTCTGCAACTGGTCATCCTCTTCCTCTTCATCAGATCTCTGCCGATCGGCCAAAGTAGTCTCCGGGGCCTCGATCGCCTGTACCACACGTGGTCTCCTTCCAGGTGTCATAGCTACAAGGTAAACAAGGAACGCCTATGCCCATGTAGTGCAGAATATCGTTCTTAAAACATCTCAAAATTTAATTTATTATTAATTCCCAAGACATCCCAGAAACACAATAACACAAGTCATTATGATGCATGTACCTTTCCTAGGGTCTCTACCCTGCAATCAGTGTGGCCTCACTTGGTCATTCGGTAGGTCCAGAGTCCTTGCATCGGATCACGGGGGCCCTAAAATCTTGTGTCCTAGCCGGTCTTCCCTGGACTAATTCACACACCAAGGTCACCCAACAATGTTTCCTTACCATCCCATGCAATCCTCACTATGCCTAACTCCAGACTCCATCCTATCTCTCAACCATCACCTCTGATACCATTCTGTCACGACTCGCCTTCACCAAAAGGAGGGAAGGGTCAGCAGATTGCCAGACCCTTCCTTCTTTATGTTTAAGGAGAGATAATGACCACCGAAACCCGCCTTCAATAGGTCCCGGAGTGGCGACTAGCACCAAGGGTATAAAAATTTCTCACAAATGGAAGGGATTACCACCTTTTGTTTTATAAGATCGAGAGATGAGATGATGAAACTCAAAAACACCAAGGTAAAAGAAAAGTAAAGAAAAAAATAAACCATTCCCACATGCATGTTCCAAAAGTAAAGTCACAAGGTAAAAAAGGTAACTACAAAGGTAAGTACCAAAGAGGAAAAGGAAAACAACAACTGCAACTGCTATAAAGGTCCGAGCTAGTAAGGTCCTGCGTGATCCCTAAAGTACTCCTAGAAACCTGAAAGCAGTTTTATATATGTAGGGTGAGAATACATGTAAACTCAGTAGGGAAAACCAAAGTCTCTCATGAACAAGTGGGGGAACGTACTGAAGTCCCATGAGAAAAGAGTAAACCAAACACTTATCAAGGTAAACTATCCACCCCAGGCCTCACCAAGGCACACTCCCCAAATAACACAAGACATGTAATATATATAATTAGATCACATCGATGTTTGGGTACCCCGCGCCACTTTCCCACTGGTTATTGAGACATCCTACGCATCAGACCAATCCAGCCATTCTCACTACACTCCCACTACCACACCCGCCCGCACACACCTGGGCCACAACCACACGCAGTCCAACTGCCGAAATCCCGCCCGCACACACTTGGGCCTCAACCGCACGTAGTCCCACTACTGAATCTCGCCCGCACACACCTGGGCCACAACTGTCACACGTAACCATGCCTGCAAACACCGAGTCCAGAACAACCACCACCACGCTCGAAGACACCTGGGCTAGAGAAAATCCACTGCCACACCCGAAGACACCTGGACCTCATCCTAAAGACACATGGGAAACCACATGCCGCACACACCTAGCCAACCACCACACTACCCCACCCAAAGGTTCTTGGGCTAATAATGGACCTCAGGCCATCACAGCCTGTCCGAAGATACATGGGCTATCCAGGAAAGGGAGCATAATAGGAGCTAATAACCAGCCACCAAGAATAGTGTTGGGAAAAACACCCCCCATGAAATGGGGGTGTTCGGAACTTAAGTGCTCAACGTGGGTGTGGCGCGAATAAGAAACACAAAACTACAAGCATAGATATATAGGTAATAAGCACTCACCCAAAGCACGGTTTTTCTTCAGACAACCTACAGATCACAACAGCACTCAAGTCCGAGTCACGACTCATCCCAATAAACCCATTTGTCCCATTAATGTTTCAAGTTCAGTGGTAATGATTAAGTTTAAGCACTACTGGTCAAATAGTAGGAATAGGTATAAATACAGGAAAGTAAACAGTCAAATATCGACCAAAACGTCCACACCCAGTTCTCAACAACAGAGGATTCCACCCCAATTCGTGATATAAACAACTATCCACCCTGTCTTAAAACTCACAACCACTGAATCCATACCAACAGGGGATCCCATCCCCGATTTCACACAACCATGGAGGTTATAAAAGAACAGGGGATCCCATCCCCTCCCACATCTCTAGCAATCGGCCCGAAATGAAAACAACCAACTACTACCACCAACACAAGCAGGGACTTGCCGATATTTTCAGATTTAAAAGAATTAACACACTCCATGATTCAAATTCAATTTGTTCTAACCAGGAGTTATCACAGAAGGGTTGATCCTGGTGCTTTCAATTTATTCAGCCATATATACGTGATTAACCTATTCACTTTTCACAATAGGAGTTTACAACCACAAACAAACCATTTAAAACATCAGCAGGGGTTCATTAGTGCACAAGCAACGACCACCAACGGCCTCAATTTTCAGAAGGCATAAGCCAGCACAAATCAAAAAGATGGTCATAGAAGAAACAACATCAAAAAATAAGACAGCATCCACGATCACAGCCCCCCACTTTCTTTATAGAATTTGTTAATTATCTTTAATTTGGTATGTTTTATCCAATTCTACAGAATCAAAAGCACGCCCACCCCGCATGATACACAAAAGAGAGATCAAAAGGAGAAATTCCCTACATGTTGATAGATGATTGATGCTTAGGCCGGGGCGTGGAACTTTATGGATAACGATGCGGCACACCCGATGCACCAAAAGCTGTTTGTGAAGAGCCACAATCGAGAAAAGAGAAACCACGGCTAACCCTTACTTTATAAGAGCCGCGGACGGTTGACGAGAAAACGTGAAACCGCGTAATGCGCGGGGGTCATGGGTTGACCACGCAACTCCACTCGTCATTAAAAGGGGGTCGGGTTGTTTAAGCCGACTCATGAATTGATTAAGTATTTAATTAAATCTCTTATGCACATTACGGGTCTTTAAAACACGCTTAAACGAGTCAGAATAGGGTTTAAAACTCTATTTGCGCAAAGGAGCACTACTGGAAACAACTTGACAAGGCCGAGTGACGTCGATCGGTCACGCCGATCGGTCTCACTGATCGGTCTCGCCGATCGGTCACATCGATGGGTCTCACCGATCGGTCCCACCGATCGGTCACGCCTATCGGTCGCGCCGATCAGTCTCACCGACCGGCCTCCTTGACCGGTCTCGCCGAGTGGTCTCACCGATTTGTCTCCCCGATCGGTCTCACCGATCGGTCTCCCCGATCGGTCTCTCTGATCGGTCACGCCGATCGGTCGCACCGATCGGTCTCACAGATCGATCTCACCGACCAGTCTCACTGACCGGTCTCACCGAGACACCACTCCTTTAGGACCCGGATTTTGGAAAAGGGAAGAACTATGAGAGTATGGGTCATCACAATAGTGATTACAAAATTTAATTCCACTAATAATAATATCCTCTTTAGATCAATATTCATTATGGCATACATCTCATTAAGAATATAAATAGAGGATGTCAAATCTTCTATGATATTCTTTATATTCAAAGATTATTGAATCTATACATCATTCGAATAATCTAATGTTTTCTGACATACCCTCACTCTCCATGTCCTTTTGGTTATTTATTCTTTTTATATTAATCAAGTGGGATAATTCATCAACTAAAAATTGGGGAAAAGTTACTTTCACATTAATATAATAATATACTTTGAGAATATGTGACCTTGTTTATATAATATTCCATAAAATACATTACATTAAATCCAATTATGTAAAATAGTAGTATTAAAACAAGTTAATTTCACTATGTGGTTATATTATGAAAAATATTTTTAGCAATTAATCCTCATCATTTCATCATTTTCATTAATTTCATGTACATTGAGTTAGTTAGTAGATAATACACTACTAAAAAACACATGATTCTAAATTAAATGTGTTATTGATTATATTTCTCATTATTTCTAATAGTTATATATAACTATTGAGCAATGGGGGAAGGTAAATTAATTCCCTCATAGAAATTTTGGAGTTGCAAGACACTAATAAAGAGTAAAACATATCATGATAGTATTTAAAAATGGTATTACACATTAATGGATTCACTTTTTGTGTTTAAAATTCATGATTTTATTCCAATAAAAAAATTTTGAGCAAAAAGAGAGAATATTTAAAATTGATAAAATCTTTGTAATTGTATTATAAATATGAATAATTTTTTCCCAATATTTAAGTTAACTAAAAATAAGTGGATTTTAATTTTATTGACTGTTGAAATTTATTTATAATTTAAAACAATTAAAAATGGGAAGGTTATTGATGTGGTATCTCTTTAGAATCCATGGATGGATATATTATTATCATCCCTTCTACATGTCATTATTTTTAATCTATTCAAATAGATAGTGTATTAGTCTATGAATTGAAGGTTTTGGATACATTATATATAAGTATTGGAGAAATATGAAGATTGACTTTGTTGGTGCACTTATATTTTATATCAATTATTGTTTTCAATAATTAATGTTTAACCTAATAAATCATTGGATAGAAATATAACATTGAGTTTATGATTTTATCAATATATTTTTATTAATGTATCTATTGTAATCATTTTAGGAATACACTTAGATGAATAGTAAACAAAATTGTTGCGTTTCAAGTCTATATATTTCTTATAGATTTTCCAAAAAGAGAAATCATATTCTAACAAATCCATTTAAAATGATTATTAACATTACTATAGTTATTTCTAAATTCCAAATTTATTTTTAATGTTTATATTATTAGTTGACAATTCGTAATAATTATTTATAGGATCCCTTATTCAAAATAATAAAATAATGAAATTCAATAAAATTGTATATTTATTTACCTAGGTAAATAGGAAGGTGTAAAAATTCAAGTATGAAAAATGTTTTGTGTAAAAAATTTTATACTAATAAGGAACACAATTTTAAAATAATTTCATCAGTTAAGATTGATATATGGATACTAATACATTTAGGAAAATCATCACAATAAAATTCATCCCACAAATGAAAATTAAACTATGTTTATGTTTTATATAAGATAAATAGCTATATTATGGGAATTTGCTACCACAACTACATTCAGACTACCACATATTAATTTTTTGATGTATAATATTCCAAATAAACTAAATTTAGAGGTTTAGTGAACATGTATATATATATAACCACATAATCATATACAAACTCTTGTATGTTAATTTTTTATACATATTTCATTAATATTAGTGATTTATATATAATATATTATAAATAAAAAAATAACATCAAGTAATGTTGATTCTACTCATCAGTGATTTAAACATAAATAACATTTTCAATGGTCTGTGATTTATGAATTTAAAAAAATTGGAGTTTATTATCAACCATAGAATGGAAAGATCCAAAAATCATTATTTATACATACTCTAAAATTTATATTTTTATGGAATCTAAATAATTAGTGTCTTACATTGTGAATTCAGCATAAAATATTAATGATAAATTATGAATCTATGAGCCCAAACTATTTTTGAGAATAATGACAGTGAAGTACTACTGCATGAACTTTGTGATACAGAAAATGAAACTACCATCTTTTCAAGGATAATATAGATGAAGAATCACTACTTGTAAAGATAATATTTATCATATCCTACATTATATTAACTTGAGTCTATTCAATTATTCACTGGTTACTAATATAATAGTCTAGGGATTTTTAAAGGAATAAAAACTGGATAATAAAGGCTAGTTTATTCTCTCTATATATCTTATATTAAAGGAAATATTATTTCCATGGATAGTCACATGATGTATGATGTATTCTATACAATAGTAATGAAAAAATTTCATTTTTATTAAAACTAGGAATATTATTAGTGAATTTTTTGGAATATTATTGACGAATATTAGTTCACCCCAAATATAAATAATTTTTCATGATTTACACTTGTTTTCAAAAATAGGAATTCTAAAATTATGGTATTCATAGAATATCTCTATATTTTGAAAATTTGACATTGTTTTCATTGGGAACCATAAATTTATATTTTATGATGTCACCTTATGAATATAAGTGAGAATATCCCCATTGATATTCCATTAAAGTGTTTCGATTTTATTGAAGAAAATTAATACTCTCAAAAAATGCATTGTGTCATTGTGAATATAAATGATTTTGAAATGTAATAAATAGAGGCAACTGTAGTTTATTGAGAATTGAGAACTACCAAGAGATGAAACTAAGATAGAGTATTTATGATCTCTTTTAGAATATTAATAATTTGGGTAATATTATTAATATAGGGAAGATGAAGGGGAATCTGATATTGTTCTAATTCTAATGATACTCAATATATTGAATCTTAAGGAGAAGAAGGATAAAACCCACCACTCACTAATAAGTGAGTCAATGTGGATGAAGTGAGTGCCATGAAATGATATAGTAGAAATATGATCCTTCCATATTACACTATTATGGACTGGGTAAAGAAGTGTGAGAATCCACCGAGTTGGTTTTATGGGATATTTGAGTGCCTAGAATCATTCAAATATTCAGTTTCAGCTTCTTATGTTAAATAAGTATAATGTTGTTGATGGAAGATATTTGACAAAAATTCACAAATACTAGAATATATATATATATAACATTTAGAATATATATTTATCTTGATAAAAGTATTATATTATAATATAACACATTCATATACATAGTGGGACGATATAAATGTTGTGTGACTTATTTTCTGCTTTGATTGAATGGTGTGAATCCATAATTGATTGTAAAGATGTTGTGGAATCTAATTGTAATTTTTTTAAAAAGTTATATGAATGACCCAAAATGTAAGAATTGTGACAGTCGTTATTGTTGTGGGATACAACAACCATTGAAATCAACTTCTTATTATTTTTTAAAATTCTTCTTTTTGTTACATAACCAATAAATGGAAGAGGTTGGTTTTTATTACATACCTTGTCATACTAATATTTAACTATTAATTTCATTACACTAATCAAATTTTATTAACTATTTATTGGATTAGATTAATATAGATCCATAAACAAAAAATTCTTAAATTTTGATTTTGTTTCTAGATATTTTGAAATTGGTTAAATATAGGCATCACATGATTCAACCAAAATTTAGGTGTCTACGGTGGTCAAATTTTAATTCTAATCCTTTTACAAACCATATTTATATATATCAATAATGATCAGATCATTGAACATTCTAAAAATATATATATATTTTCTTTTTGGGGACTAAAGGATTATACCATTGTGTTTTACATGAAAAATATTTCATAATGGACTACTAATATCCCCGAAATAGTTACATGAGTGATTTGTTTGTTGAATAATGAATAATGTTATATTATATAAAAATCATATCTAATTATATGTCATGTAGACATATTTTTGTAGATAGGTTAATACATCATCCGATCAATCAATTTGAAAACAACAAAACTGTATATCCCAATATGGTATAAAACATATGTGACTAATTGAGTGGTATGATCATTTGATGGTTTAGGCTTCAATTCAGGTGTCTTACTGCAAACAATTCACAAAATATACATAGCATGTCAGTGACACATGAATTCATGGAATCTATTTTCGTTTTATACTATGTTGATTAATACAATTTAAATGATATTTTTCAAGGGTTCCAAATAAACATGGAAAAATTTGGTGTCATGGATTGTACTCATGTATACAATGATGTATGATGTCTATGAATACACTATATTTTACTTGATGTATCATGATTTTAATTATTTATATGACTGTTCAATATCCATATACATTAAACTATGACTTTTTGTACAAGTTTTCCTAAGACAATAATCTATATTGTTATGAAAATTTCTAAAAACTCTATACCATCATCCACCCAAGATTTCAACCACCCCTTCTGCCAAGTCCTCCACCATGATTTGAAATCTCACTGGATTGCCTACTAGGTTTACCCCTCCCTTTTTTAGTTCACCATATTCACAAATCTAGTCCTCTTTTATAACATAATGATCATCATATCGACTATAAACATTCAAAAACCATTGTTGGGTATATTTTATGCACCTGAATTAAGAAATATATTTCATACCATTGATCCCAAGTTAATATGATTTCATTAAAAAAGTAATGAAAATAATGAGAATAGTAGTAATGAAGAATACTAATAAAATTATTCTCATCTATGAATACATTTTTTTCATTGACACTTATTTAAGGATGTGAGATACAAATACAAAATAATAGTTTTTGAATCATTTATCAAATCATTCATCACTATTCGACATGGTTAATCATTGTCTGAAATTTATCATCATTTTAAAACCCTATAAAAGAATCTATAATTAATAATTACAATATTAGTATTATTAAATATATTATATAAGAATGAACTATATTTTAACACCTAAATTTTATTTAAAATACCATAGATAAATTTTCTAAATAATAATTATCAAAAAATTCTATCTCTCATTATTATTATTATATTTAACATAATCAAATTATTTATCATATAATCTTTGATATTGTAATGTTTATACCCATTTTTTAGTAATAATAATTCTTATCAATATTGAATGTATCATGGAATATTATATTGAAAATAATTTCATTCATTTTCCAAGTAGTGTTAAAAAGTTATTTTTTGAAATTGGATACTATGTAGAAAATAATAAATATATTGAATGATTTTTTGTAAAATAATAAATTTATCTTTCATTATTTTATGAACATTGATGCTTCATTTTTCCTTGGCAGAACATTATTTCCATCTTCGATTACATCAGAAAAACCATTATCTATAGGGGTTCTATATCGATTTATTTGAAGAAATTTTTTTTCCTCATCATATAATTTATTGGAATGTTTTGAAAACATTATATAGATCATACTTGGAGAATGTAAATAAATGTTTTTATATTTCCACGTTTACAAATATATATAAATTTTTTAGCCACCTATGAGATTCCATGTCGAGGATACCGTACCTAGGAACAAAACATATACCATACATAGGAAAAACAACACATTATAAACATATTCATGTTGTTATAATTTTTATTCATGATACTTTTTTAGAGATATTAATGTTCATGTTCTTGATATTAATATCTATTTATTTCATCAATATTAAATATATATAATTATTCAATATTTTTAATTTTCCCAAAATTTAGTGAAATGGTGAATGTTGCATTCTTAGTTCAACATAACAATCAAAATATATTTCCATACACAACCACTATATTAAATTTTCTATTTTAAACTCCTTAATTGGAATAGCCTTGTAAACATTATAAAAAATAAATTTTTGGGTACATCACATTTCATGGAAACCATAACAAGTACATGATCCCATATTTCATATTTCCATAAAATATTACAAAAATTATATATTAAATTAGGCAATATAGAATGATATGTAGTTAAAATAGTACATGGATATTTAAAGTAAACTATATAATATTGTAAATAATAAAATGGAACATCATGGATATTGGATGGGTTTTTTTATAATTTTGAATTAAAATAATGTGTACTAATATTCTATAAATTTTTATATTTTCTCTCTCAATTATAGAACTATAATACTAGTTTAAAAGAAATAAACATAAATAATTAACTCGACCATTTATTTTTACTTTGAAACATAGTGATTGTTAATATATATATAAATGGTTTACATCACCTTTAATAGATTCTCTATTTTGGATAAACTGAGGTATAATGATTATATATATTTAGATATTCATAAAACATTGGTTAAGATATATTGAACAAATTATACTTTGTAAATAAAAATACAGGGGTCTTAGGAATGATTGTGTGAGGCAATTAATACAATACGACATCATCACTATATAATTGGGTAAATAAAAGAGTAATTTTATAATATCCAAAACAAGTAATCTCAAGAGTGTTACTATATAAAATACTATAATTAATGTAATAATCTCATTGATAATGATTTATTATTCATGGGACCCCAATTAAACGTTCATCATCCTTAATGGGTTATATTCAATTTAAGAATTAACTTTATATGTGTGATGTTTACAAGAAAATAATGTCATTACATCAAAAAACTTTTTACAATCCTTGAAAAAAATGATGAAAATATAACTCTTAATGAATCCTTATCATCATTTCAAATGGTGAATAATAGAAACACAAATATTTCACCTATGTGAATACAAAAGTAAGGCGAGTTAAATAAACTTATGAAATTTGTTCATAAACATTCTCAAAATTATGGGAGACATGTGTTAGATAAATAAACCTAAATAATATTTATTATATTAAATTTTGGGTATTTTTTAGTGGGTTGAATCATATTATTATAATGACATAAAAATATTAAAAATATTCACTTATTTTTTTATTTTTCAAAATGTCCAATATAATTTTTAAATTAATGAGAAAATTTACAAATGGTAATTTTTTTACTAGATAAATTGATGTTTCATAGTGAAAGTGAAAAATTTGATTTCATTAACATTAAATTCATGGGGGATGTTTAAATAAATATAATATATTTTATACAATATTTTTTAAGGCACTGTAATATTTTACTGTGAAGTGATGAAGACCCATAGTAAAAAATGGGAACTATGGAGGCTGGGTAAAAACAAAATGGTGGAAAATATAATTCTTTTATATTAAGTATATCTGGAATTATATATTCTGTGATGATGAACACCAATATAAAGGCACATACTCATGATTGTTAAAAACTATATGTGAGTAATATATGTGTATATTGTATTATAAAATGATTAATTTTTTTTAGTTTCTATATTAAGACATAATTATTTAGAATAGAATAGAGTGGTAAAGAAGTTTCTCTATTTGTGGAAGAATGTAAAGAGTTTTTATTATAATATTGATGTTGACAAAATTAGTTTCTAACTAGGATATCTCTAGCAACCCAGCAACAAACTTCCAGTTACACATTCGCACAAATAAATGAGTATTGTGTGATCAATCTCATCAAATGGGATTTCTCAATGCATTTAATAGTTTAATATTGGTATTCAAACTTATACATCATAGCTAAAATATGCTTTTTAATTAATGCATTTTATCAACAAAAAAGTCATGTTTTTGTTTAAAAAATATATTTTAGTTCTTATTTATTATATATGAATGGTTTGTCATTATATAATCTTAAATTTCTCATATAAATTGAATAATCTTTGAATAACCATTTATTTTAAAAAATTTATTCACATTATGTTGATATATTATTGATATTGATGATAAAAAGCAGCAATAATTCCTCATTACATTACCTAACATTATGTGTTGTTTATTTATAGTATCTCATTCTCTATTTAGATAATGGATCATAAATTTTCTCTAATATCATCTGAATTCAAATTTCTTCCAGGCTGTTAAGGATATAGTGAATATAATTAATTTTTCATTTGGAAATATGTGTTTTCATTTTATAAATTATAAATACCTGACATAAAAAAATGTCTATGGTTCTCCATTTTAATAATGATTAAAAAAATTTCTTATTATATTTATAATATTGATTTTAATTCACTTAATATTATTTTAGGATGTGTATTTAATCAAATATATTATAGGGTCTTTTATTTAGTAGAAAAATATTAATCTAATTAAACTTGAATATAATTTAATTCATAAGAAATTATTTTGTGAATTTATTTTAATATAATTTTTTTCAAGGTGGTTAAATATAAAATATATATATTTATCTAACATATTATTTTCTTCTACTAAATGAAAAATTATTTCAAAAATATGGAAAATTTATTAAATAAGTCATTATATGGAGATACACATTATTTTCAAGAGTTATGATTTCAATGTATGATGGTTAATTCTATAAGATATGTTATTCCTTAAAAATGGGTGATTATAAGACATAAGTTGTAATGTGAATGACATATTTCTTTTGGATTTCATGTTCCACGGTAATTACAAACTTATATGATATTCTCTATTTTTCCTTTTTTTATACTAATGTTTAATGAATGATATAATAACAAACACATCTCCATTAGAAGAATAAAAAAATAGTGTATATAATTTATTTATCTCGAAATTAATGAAATTTTTTGTTCGTAATATTTAAAAACTAAATATTTATACACATTATTTAATGTGATATGTTCAGTTATAGTTTGTTATATCCTTCCTTGTTATATTTATAGAACATTTTTACCCATTTATTGTTCATATATATTTTATATCTATTAGAAAAGACACTTGTAATGTCATCGTGTCAAATTAATGTTCTAGATCCAGTAAATTAGTAAAGGAGTTCTGTTTATGGTGAGGGTCCAAAATTAAATTTATGAGATATTTTGTTTTTATTTTATTATTTTTATATTTTTATCTCATAAATACATTTATTATTTTATGTTGTTTAATTACTTTAAAATGAATCCTTAAAAATGGGTTTGTTATATTATATATATGTTTAATGATTTTGGTTTCTTTCTCAGATACATGTCGTTTATTATTAAATGTCTCTATTTCTATTATATCATATATTTAATTTTCAACCAAAAAGTATAGTTTACCAAATGTTCTCTTAGACATACTATCAGGATTGTATGAACTATTTTTATCCCTTATGTGTTTCACCATAGTTTCATAGACATTCTAATGTATTAATTTCAAAAATTATTATTTATTATTTCATTTAAAAAATTATATTATAATTTATAATATATTTACTGAAGTGATAAATGATGGTTAGAACTTCAGTTAAATGTTTTAAGGTTTTATAACATGTATATTTACAATATATGATCATGTTATAAAATATTATATGATGTTATTTATTTATTTTGTAATGTTATTCACTGTTTACTTTTAATAGTGTTATATTTTTCATGTGTTTTGAGTTATTTTATTACTCATATAATTGTCAACTAAAACCGTGTATGTTCAAGCACCATTATTTGAAAAAATTATCTCATTATATGTTTTCTTTTTATTAATTAATATTTTTGAGAAAAATATCATAATAATTATTTAATTTATCAAAACTAAACATTTATTTAATGTTTTAATGTAAAATAATATAATATATTTATAATTGACTATAATTTAAATTTTCAAAAAAATCACCACTACCTAAATTATTTTGACTATTTTTTAATTATTATAATATTCAAATAGAAATTTATTTTTTATATATAGTGGCTTCAATTAGAGAACATAAAGATAATAAATACAGTAAATTCTATTGTTACACTATAATAAAAATCACCCACTTTTTTTCTAATGGTCATAAGAACCCTTTTTTATAGTCAAGTTTACTATGATATTCATCATTAAATAAATATTATTTCTTAGATGGATTACGATATATTTTACCCTAAGTATAAATTCAATTTTATATAGTATGTTGTTATAAATGTTTGACCCTATGTTTTTATATATGTTGTGGATACCATATTTTATAGTTTAAAATTTTTAATATTGCATAATGTAAATTCCCATTGAATTTGTGAATGATTTAGGGGGATTTCATGGCTTGTTCTGAGTCTGGAACCCATTTTCCGGGTGAAAATAGCATGGGGCATGTTTTGTACAATCCTAGAGGAGTATGCCTCATTGTTAGTAAAAAAAGTGAGTATATAGAAAGAGGGGTGGAATATGCCACATGGGTATGGAAAACTACAGGGAATGGTCTATACGATCATGCAGAATGGGCCAACCATACTCTTTTCTTTGTCTGTAGTTTTTCCAGGTCATGACGGACTATTTATTGACAGATTTCACATAGTTTGTAAATCATGCAGGTAAACCGTGTGGGTGGCCCTGGGCCTACAGGAATCCAATCATGATGGGTGTATGCATTATCAAATTGTTCTCATATACCATTAATAACATGTATTTTGAGAATTTTAATAAATTTTAAATTAAAAATAAATTTTTTTTAAAACTAATTTGGGTATTATTTAACACACAACAGAGGTGACATGCTTTTGAGATGTCAACGTATCAAATAAATGATTTGAACTTGGTTCTCTATCATATCTTTAGTTAAAGGTTTTTTTCACATTACATCATCATTGATAAGATATAAATTTTTTTTAATCAAATCTCGATGCTTTTGGCTATTAGGTTCACTATTTGGATTTAGGTTCATATTCCCTAATTTAACATTCTTTATTAATTCTTTATAATTTTTCCAATATGAGTTGAATTAAGAGCTAAAAAAAGATTATAACTACATTATAATGGAAATTTTGGTGTTATATACAATTAATTTGAGTTTTGGTGCATTATAGTTCTATCATCCGTTATGTAGCCAGCCCGACTTTTCAGCACCTTCCAAAAAATTTAATGGCTGGTAGAATTAAATGTAATCTAACATATTAGGTATTACCATAGGTTGAATTATTATGTATGGAATTCTTTTAAAAAATTATGGCCCCCCATGGGGTGTTTATTATTGAAATCCCTTATTATACCATGATTGAACTGCTCTACGGGTGAGTTCTCATGATTTCATCGAAATAGGAATCCCAGATACAATTAAATGGAATTAAATTTTTTTAATTGAGGCTGAATGCCTCCATACATAATTTAATTTTGATTTTCTTTATTTTAAATATATTGTATGGTTTTGGTGTTAAATGAGTTGGAGTACTCTTTTGGTTATGTGAATTTTCTTATGTAGTTTTTTTGGAATAATTTGGATAATGTTATTGGGTATACTCACATATCAAGAATTGATTAATGGGTGGGTATACCCTTATGATATGTTTAATTTTGAATGGTGAAAAATTAGTGGGTTTACCCTTGTGATTTGTTTCAATTTTAATGGATTACATGAGTGGGTAGACACATGGATGATATATAATAAATTTTATGGAATCAATGAATGATTGTATTTTTTCCATGGATGGCTCTCCATGAATCCTGAATGTGGTAGTGGATTACGTGGGTTGTGTACACCCATTGGATCTTGATTCTATGGGATTACTTGAGACTTGGTACCCCTTTTATCTGGACTTCTTGGAATCGCATAGGAATGTCTCATATGACACGCTCCAAGGTTTCCAATGAGGTCCTACAATGATTTTCCATTAAGATGCTCATGGGACTCGATGAGGATGCCCTAGTCTTTGACAAACTGGATTCATACCTTAGTGTCCTACCACTATGGTTATTATGGAATTGATTTGGAAATGTGATTCACTCGATTATATAGATTGTCCATGGATGATTGATACTCCAGGTTTTATATTAAGTTCATGTGCACATGATATGCGTGGTTGTATAGAGAGGATGTGTTTTTTAATTACATTTTTTGTAGCTTACTTATATAAGATCTTGGCCATCTTTTGTAGTGATCCTTGAGTGGCTATATTTTACTTGGTTTTAGTATATGTATTACATGGGAATATTTAATTAACATTCCAACCATGAGGTAGAGTACCTACAACGTCTTGATATATAGCTTCACTACATTCATGGTAATCGAAATGTTGTTGTCGATGCACTGAGCAGGATGACTTAGATACATGTAGTTCAACATGCCCATATCTAGTGGCAACTTGTGGACTTATTCTTTAAGGTATAGTTATAGGTCCATGACAATGTGGGATAGAAATATATATCATCCATATCTATTATCTATACCCTATGAGATATATTTAGGATGTGGAATCTATTTGATTCATCATGCCTTGTCTTATGGGAGAGAGTGGCTGGTGAAAATCCACCTCATGGCTAGAAAAATGTTGAAGATGAGATCATGTGTAACCATGGTAACCTACGGATACCAGTGGACATAGATGAGAATATAATGTTGGAATTTCATGCCTTGACAAGGGAAGTGAACCCCATAGTCAACATGATGTACCATTACTTTAGTCATCTGTATAGGTGACCGGGTATGAAAAGGGATGTGAAGGGTTTTTTAAAATGGTGTTCAAACTATCTGTAAGTGAAGGTGGAACATAAGTGGCCAGTCTGAATTTAACTTAAATTAAATATTCTGAAGTGTTAATGGGGATATTTTGTGATTTAATTCATAACATGTTCACCCGGGTCGCCTTGAGGTAACAATTTTTTGTGTGTTTTTTTGAAAGGATCACGATGGTTTCTCATTTCATTATGATATTGGAGACTTTTTATCTTAATGATCTTATAATTTTGTACATCCATGAGATATTAAGACAAAATGGATTCCTACATACCATCATTTAGAATAAACACACCCACATTATGTCTTGTTTCTCAAATATTTTTCATAGGGAATTTTCTACATAGGTGCTTCTTAGCACAACATACCGCCCTCAGAATAATATCTCGTCAGAGTGTAAAATATATGTTCTACATAAATTGGTGAGAGCATGATTTATGGATTTTGGATGCTCAGGGGAGAATCATATACACTATTTGGAGTTCACATAACAAATAATTATTATGATAATATACATTTGTCACCTTACAAGGCTTTATACTAAAGGCCATGTCGATCGCCCCTATGCTAGGTAGAGGTAAGTGAGGCAGCATTCTTATGACCATGTCTTATTTAAGACACCTTTTAGTAGGTCTAGTTGATTAAAAAATGGATGGATAACACATATTCATGATAGAAATCATACACCAACCACCATTGATGACCACTATAGTTTGAGATTAGAGATCCGGGTTTACATCATGTTACACTATCACTGGTACAAAATAGAATCATGTGATAGTGTAAGACATAACATTCATATGTCGAGCTGTTCGAGATTATAGATAGAGATGAGTCGGTAGATTATCCGTTTCAATGACATCAGAGTCACCAATTCATGTATGAAATCATCCATGTATCACAGCTGCCCCACTTTAATTCAGACACATCTCAATCATTTTACACCAAAGAGGTTCACTTATTTCTCGATTAATCATTTGAGGAGCATCTGATTCATATAATTGATAGGATCACAAAGGTTAATCAGTGAAGTTAGATTATATAGTATAGGTTCTTTGGAAGTAAAACCATTTACCTAATGAGACATTGGAGTGGAAGGTCGATGTAGTGCACAATGGCTAGAATTGTTCCCGAAAAAGCACGAACACCCATCAGAAGGAAATTAGTGGACAAATTTCATTTTGTGGGGAATATTTTAATAACTAGATCATTAATATGAGGAATGGATCACCTATTTTTGTGTTTAAATGTTCACATATTGCCTAATGAATATTCTAATTGAGGTCATGAATGTTTTGGGGGGGTGTCAGGTGCCTGTTCGGAGCCTAGAAACCAGGCTTCATGTGAAAATAGACTAGAACATGGTTAGTAAAAATTATGTGAGGCTGGATAAAGGAGTGGTACAAGACACATGATTACTCCAAAATATGTGGAATGGTCCGTGAAGCTATATGGACAATTATTTAACTTTTTATAATCATGAATTTGGACTTTTACATGATTTCTATATGGTTTGAAATAGTGTGGGTAAATTGGAATGGTGACCCTAGAACTGTAAGAATATGTGCATTGTTGGCACATTGTCTCTCAAACCGGGTTCCTAATCCATGAAACCCTTGTATTTTGAGATTTTTTTATAAAATTTATGTTTAAAATTAATTCCTTTTATAATATAAATTTTTATTTTTTAATGTAGTTCATAGGGGATATCTTTTTGAGCTCCCAAGGTGCCTAAACTAGATTTTGGTATTGATTCTCCTTTATATCCCTTATTTATGTGTGGTTTATCCCTTAATATCTTCATCAGTATTATATAAATTCCTTTTTAGTTATTCTCGATGCTTCTATCTATTGGATACGCTATTTGGATTTACCCTCATATTCCCTAATTTCATGTTATTCATCTGTTCATTGTATTTCATGCAATCTGAGTTGAATCAGAAGATGATATTGGATGATAACTCCACTTCCATGCTAAGATATGTGGTCTATACATTTCATTTGAATTATGGTGCATTTTAGAGTTATCGACCGTTATGCCCCCCACCAAACATTACAATAAAGACCCATATTTGAACATGTTAGTCAAACAATAGGTAATCAGACCTATTATTTATACCCTTAGATTTCATTATATTTATTGTGATCCTTTTCCAAAATAATTTCCACACATGGGTTGTTACTTATAGATAGTCCTTGTTATACCATGACGGAACTTCCCATGTTAAGTTCATGTGGTTGCCTATATATAAGAGGCCTGACTAGTTTTAAATGGAATTGAATTATTATTAGGGACATGTCTTTCCTCCCTACATAATGTAACATTGATATTCTATGTTTGATATATCTGATATGTATTTTCCTTTAAATGAGTGAGAGTAATATTTTTGTTAATTGAAATTTCTTGTCTAGTTTAATTGAAAAAATGTGGATAATGTGATTTGGTACAAACACATTTCATGAAGTGGAAAATGGGAGTTTGTTCCCATGTGATATTTTTAATTGCGAATTGTGATAAATAGGTTTTTAAACAAATGTGACCTATTTAAATATGAATGTATTACATGAGTGGGTAAAATCTTGTTTAATATAAGATAAATGGTATGGAATGAAGGAATTATTGTACATATTATATAAATGGCTCTCCATGGATCTTGATCATGGTAGTGGATGTATTAGGTTGATTATTCCTCGTGTGTATTAATTTTGTGGGATGCCTTAGCCCTTGCAACCCATTGGATTTATATTTCTTAGTCTCTCATAGGATGTGTTTTTTTGGACTTTCTCTTAGGCCTCCAACCACTACCTTTACTGAATTTCCATTGAGATGCTCTTATGACTCGATGAGGATTCCTCAGTCCTTGAAACTGTGGATCAATCACTTAATGGTCTGACATATTGGATATTATAGTGTGGAAATGGAAATTAGATTCACATGATTATATGTCTTGGAACTTGATGTATGACACTCTATGGCATACAACAACACCATGTGGAAAGGATTTATACAGTTTTAAGGTTAGCCTGTGTTGTTTCTTTATATTTCTCTGAGTAGCCTTATATAGGTTCATGACCATCTTTTGAACGGTTCCTAGAGAGGATATGTGGTACTTTGGTTTAGTAGTAGTTTTCCTTGGCCACCATTACATATATTTTCAACATAATGTTTATTATTTTCAATGTTTATATTTTTATATTGCACACGATGAAATGTATAAATCTTGGGTTGTTTTGCACTAGTATTTAATGTAACATCAGATTTGTTCCTCCCATGGGGAACCGAAATAGGTTATATTGTAGAATGTAATGATAATGGATATCTCCCAGACAAAGGTTATTGATTTCTTCATAATATCATAGGAGCACAAGACCTTATTGAGGCTTGTGATGCTATTTTATGATAAATCCATTTTTGTATTTTTGAATTTTTGATACTTTTATTATAAAGTACCTTTATGTAAGTATTTTGTAACCTTTTTTAGATACATGTATCATAATCATCATCTATTTATGAGATTTATTTTTTAATATATTTCTATCTCTTTTATTTACTAGATGTTTTCTTTTTTATCTACTTCAAATATTTTAACGATATTGATATTTGTTTGTGTATACTCTGGTTATGAGGGAAGAGTTTCCCCACTAATAATCCTAGGCCCTCTCTGCTAGTCAAAAGTCTCTTTTATTTTTGGAGATATTATTAGGGAAATTTTTCAAACTGGGCCCAGGGTACTATTCTGTACCATCTAGGTTTAGGATGATACAATTATGTAGCATTTTAATTTCTTATAAGAATATGATTTTTTTTAAAATTCATTATAATGAATTTAAATAAATAAATATATTCACCAACAGGTAATTACATTTAATTAAATTTTTTACATTTTTAAAAAAAATTCCTCAAAAATTATTTTATTTTCTTTTAGTGACCAAATAATGTGTTTAATTTTTTACAGTTTTTGAAAATGTATTTGAAAAAGTTTACTTCAATTTTGGAAATCTACATGAAAAAATAACGTACAATAGTTTTTTCTGTTAAAATATTATTAAATGTATATTTTTTAAATATATCTAGAAAAGAATAATCAGTCAATTTATATTAGAAAAAATATAATTATCTTCTTTATAATTAATTATATATTGATTTAGGGACAATAAATTGGCATATATGAGAAATAATTTTTCTTCTCACCAACCATTTTTTTCAATTTTTTCATGTGTATTTTAAAATAAAATTATACAAATTTGGAAAATTGAGCGTCATAAAATTTATACCATATTTAAAACATTTCATTCCAAATTTTTTTAATGAGGAAAATTTAACTTATTTTTAATGAAAAACAAAATAGTTAAACTTTCTAACCACAGATAAGATTAAACTGAGTTTACCAAGGGGTTAAACCAATAGATTTAGGTAAATGATTCAATTAAACATATATAAATACTTTTTTATATCCATTTCTTACATTATCTTATCCAAAATTCAAATATACATCAATTTTATAGAATTTTTCTTCAATATAACTTTTTAAAATTTCAATATTTTATTAAATTTTAAGTGTTTCCACCCAAGAAAAATATATAGTCACCCTCAGTTCTATTATTAAATCCACTTATGGAATTTTAGATCAACTAAAACCTCAAAAAATTTATTATTAACGTACCTGTACATGGTTTTTAGTTTCTAGTATCAACAATAAATCATTCCATGGTATATTAACTAGGGATATAATGAAGGCCTACTGAATGAGAGGTAATCATATTACCCGAACAATTTCAATTAATTTCTTTTAACACCTTATCTAAGATAGTCGTATTAATCCTTGAATAATAAATTAATAATTATTAATAAAATGAAATTTTATTATATGTATATAACCACCAATATCAACTTTATTTCCCATCAAATTTGAAGTGAAATTATCACTTCTTTGTATGCATTGACTACCCCTCCACGCCGCAATAAAATTCATTTCCAAACACCTTCCTTAATGGGTGTTAATTATGATGGGTATAATTTTTTAATAAAATCTTTATGATATAATTATTCTTATAAAATATTAATATCGTTTCTACATTCATACCTTCCCATTCACTGGTAGGTGTTATCATTCGATTGTCTATATGTAGACTACCTCTTCCACAGAGCGATATTAATAATTTTTAATTTCTTATTTAAATTGATAGAAATAATGATATATTTTTTCAATATATATGTTACATTATTTAATAGAAAAATTATTATGTGAAGGTGAAGTTTTATTTTCATTTCTTTCGATCCATCTGTTGATAAGTGATAATATCATAAATGCATACGTACAACATACCATATCCTTGAATATTATAATTCATTAATATATCGCTATATTTTATGTATGAAAATAAATATAAATAAAATTAAAATATATTAGATTTTTACTAGGTATCATGAATATAGGAATATTCATTTTGGGAATAAATTAAAATTTATTTTAATTTAGAGTTTCGCACAACCCCAATAGTAGATTTTGAACATATATATTTATAATTATTATTTTTAGGTATGAAGAATTGACTTATCTTATTTAAATATTATTTCTTATTTGTATAATTTGATTATAATAAAACCATTTACCGTATTATCATCCTTATGAAATAAGGATCCATTTGATCAATACCACTAGTTTTGATTGGCATGCGTTTTCGTGTTTTTTGTTCATTATCAATTGATTATCATGTATTGGAGCGACAAATCAAGGATCATGAATTATTTGTGTTGATTGTGTATACTTAAAAAGTTAATTAAAAATATTTGGATTAACATTCTTTATAGGTAGTGAGAAAAAATAATTAGATGTATTAATATGTTTTCACAATAATTTTTTTTAATTTGATAAACCATACATAGTAGGTTAACCATCTATTTAGAGATCTATGATTTGGGACAACAATTTCTTAACACTCAGGTCAATCCTTAAATTATTTAATAATATTAATTAAACCCCATTTCAAAATATTAATAATATTTTTGTTTACTGACATATTCACTAAATTAGGAAAAAAAATATATTATTTCACACACATGTCAATTAATATTTGGCAATAGACATAGTATTGATGTATTCATTCTCCACTTACATTTTTAGAATACATAAATTAATATTTTAAATAAATATTTAATTTATTAAAAAATATTTTTATTGATTAACATGATTAAAATTATAAGATTTTCATAAAACTATTATTTATTACATTATATTCAATTAAAATTATATCATGATCAACCAAAAAAATATACTGTGTAATCCTCTTGGATTCATTCTCATTCGAATTAGGATGGCTTTCATAATGTTCAAGATTAATATCTTACAACATTTCAAGTCCCCCCAACATTAATAACATAATTTCATAATGATGAAAAGAACATCTGAATATTCATTCAATAATATAATCAATTTTTTACAATATCAAACCAAGTTGATTGCACATCTATGTCACAAACCTATATGCTTGATAAATTGTTATTTAACTATTTTAAATAAACACTTAATTACAAAGAGGACTTAAAATTTATAGTGACGGTTTTATTTTAATCAATGGGTTGAGATTTCAATGTTCATTTATATGGATGCTAAAAATACTTCTTCAACAAATCCATTAATAAAAAATTATTCATGATTCATAAAGCATACCCTACTTCCCAAAAAATATTGTATTAATTTTTTTTAGTAGATATATTTTTTGGACTAAGGACATGAATCTAAGATAATCTTAATATCTATGGACTATTACACATTCTCATTGATAGAAATATCACATGAAACTATAAATTAGGGATTTCCTATTAGCATGTTTGTTCTCATAATATCTCATCTTTGAAATTACCGTGTGAGAACTCCATAATAATAAACCTCAAACACGTATGGGTGCTTAAACCATAATTCAACATTCTATCTATCACATCATATAAATTTATCTAATTGTAGAACTAAATTTAATAATATTTCTATGGAATTATAGGATTTCCATCATAGTATGGAAAATGTAAAACCATACCAATGCGACATATACTTGTGGAAATTATTAAATTAGAGTGACATAATAAAATGAAAAAAATATTATAATATATTTTATTAATATTAAAATAATTGGATATAAATTTTATAAAAGTACAATAAAAATTTCATATCTCACTAACTCAAATAGAATCTAACATGGACAAGAGAAAATTACCTACAATTTCCAGTCCTCTTAGCATCAAATGATAATAAAATTTCATCTAATTCAATAGATTAGTCATGGGGTCCACTATGTTTTCTTCTATGTAAAGACTTCTCACTTCAACCTCATCTATCTGGAAAATATCAATAAAGAGATGATACTTATAAATTATATTTTTTATCAAAAAATGTGTCATTTAATCCTTGATAAGGGTTGACACTAAAGTATTGTCACAATAGATAATGATAAGATCATTACCTGATGGATACATGTCATGATAATGTATAAATTTTCATATCTATACTACTTATTTATCTAACATAGAATCTATAATATGCTCCCACTATGCTAAATAATATATTAACACAACCATGTTTTGAGCCCTTCCAGCACATAGAACCTCCATTCAATGAGACGATGTATCATTTTTTTGATATCATATCCTTTTTATCTATATATAATCTTGAATATGTATATCCATTGATGAATAGTTACTCATCTCTACCGTATACTAGTAATATATCCTTAGTAGGCCCTAAGAACATATGGACAGTCTGGACATTCATCGAATATTTGTCCTTTGTGTTATCTTGATATCTTCAGACAAAAAATAATGCATAAGAGATATCTAACATATTACATAGAATACCATACATTACTAACTAAAATGATTTTGTGTATCCAATCCTTTCTATTTTTTCTTTCCATGTGTGTTTGAGGACAAATTTTCATAAGATTATGATGGGAATGTGACACTAGAAAGGATCACCTATTATATTGTCCCATGATAAACCTATTCAGTATCATATTAATATGTGTTTTTTGACATAAGAGAAAAATCTTCATAGATATATCATTATGGATATTGATCATGGAAATATATATTACCTCAACTTTGTATTTTATAGAGAATTAGTTTTTTATCTAGTCCTTCAATGTCTGTATGGATGGTATCTCATTTCAAATATGTAATGTATCATCAATATAATTTCTTATGAAAACTAGAAGACTGCCACTTAACCACATATAGACACAACTCACACATTCATTTTTTATAAACCAATTATGTTATTCAATCATCAAATCGAATTTTCAAAGACATATAATTTTTCGTTAATAGTTTTTTTTTTAATTTTCATATCTTTTTGGAATCCTTTGGAGTAATAGGCCATTCAGGTTATGCCATGTAGAAATATTATTTGAAGGTTCAATAAATAGATTTGTCTTCTAAAACCCATTTCATAAATCTCATATTCATTTATGGACATAATGGAAAAAATAATTCGAAAGGATTATAGAAATTAAATTGGTCGAAATGTTTTTCCTAGTATATGACTTGATTTTTATTAAACCCTTTTGAAAGTAATGGATATATTTAGGTAATGACTAGTCTGTACATATTTTTATTCTTTATGAATTATAATTTATAACCAACATTCTTTACATACACTAGTAGATATACTAAAATGCCTACATGGTTTTTTACATATAATTTATTTTGGAATTCATGGATTCATTCCACATGGTGACATTGATACCACTTAAAGATTACTTTGTAGTTATAGGATCATTATTATCAACTAATAATGATTCAAATTATTTACTGACTAAAAAAATATTCTTTTATTGTTATCTATGATCTTTTTTACTCACACATATTACATGTCTCTCCAAAATAGATTATTTTTCAATTGGGATTTCTAGAATCAATAAATTTACCAAATAATGTATATCTTGATCCTAGAACTCATAATAATATATCATTCTCATACTATCAATAGATATATTTCCCATTTAAAAAAATATTCTGTCTGTTTCCACTGTTGACATTTTTCGGGTTTATAGGTAATAAAACATTGTATCATTGATGTATCTTATAAATTCACACTGTGTTACTTGAGGGAAAATTATTTTACCAAAAGAGGCCTTAATAAACACTTTTCTATCCAACACATGTATATTTTAAAAAATGATTTTTATCAAAATCAATTTTATGTATGAGAATAACCATTAAGATTTAGTTGTACATGGTTCATTATATGTAATGATTTTTTTAATTCATATCAAATTAAGGAGAATGGGAGACTCACATGACTCATCACTGATCAAACCAAGTCTAACAAGGTGTGATTACTCGTTCACTTGCATAATTACATTGAGGAATATAAAGTGGGGCTATATGAGATATGATCCAAATTCTTATAAATAATCAATGACATATTGGATAATATATTCTTCATTGTGGTTATAATGAGTTTCCTAATCATCCCAAAAACCTAGTATCAAAACTTCATTCATGTATTCCTTGAATTTATCTATGGAATTTTACTTATAAAAAATTATTTATATATATCTATATATTCTAAAATCATCAGTAAATGTTATGATATCTGAGTACCCAACCATTCCATAAGAAGTAAATAGTCCACACACATCATCATGAAATAATTCAGTGAATTATTTTCCAATTTCATATTTCCCTATAATTCTAAATTTGGTCAATTTGACATGTAAACATGATTGACAAACAATATGGGGTATTATTTCAAAATAATATAAATATCAATCTAAGATGAATTGAATAATTCAGTAGTCTATTACATGATCAAGATATTGGTGTAAATTTTGGGTGTGGTTTGAGGCTTGTGATATATTTTATTTATCAATTTTCATAGACATTATTGTGTAGTATGACACATGGTTGTTGATATTTAAATGTTACTTAATATGGAAAATGTTATCATTAAAAATAAAGGATCATTTATTTTGGATAAATAAAATAAAACAATACATATCAGGTCATTATATATAAAATTTTTTTTCTAATAGATGGAATATAATAAAAACCTCAAAAACAATATCTTGTCTATTATAAATGTGATGTGGTATTCAATGATATAAATATATTCAAGTTTATGTTTTTGTCTACTCAGGATCCATCTTGTCACAGATTAATCTATATAAATCTATTTTTCCCCTATATTTGTTTATATATGTGATAACCATATGCTGTATCTAAAACCATGTTTATGTACACGATTAATTACACTAGATAACCCACTCACCTAATGTTTATCATTGGTTCTTTTTCTTTTTGTAGTTTTAATTATAGTGGATCATATTTTCACATCGGAAACAAATATCATCCTATATATTTTATTTCTCGCCAAACTTCTCTTATACTTGAAGGATTTAAAGAATATTTATGCTTAGTGATCTTCACTGCCATTCCTTCTATTCATAATAATTATGGAAGGTGTTTTTTAATTTTTCTCATTATTTACATGATGAATAAGAACAAGAAGATCAGAGAGATATTTTTCAATGTTGTTCAAAATAAAATGAACTACATACTATAGAATAACTAACAGATTGATGTAAGAATGAGATCGGTTCCCAATATTTTAATGAGTTTAAACCCAATAATATATTTACACTCAATTTTTTTAAATGATGATTTCTACAGAACGCCATTATAAGGAACCCTATCCATGAATACTCTGATAGTTATCCTTGGATATCTCAAAAAAATCTTATCTTGATCTCTTATTTTATTAATGAATTAAATCATCAATAATTCTATAATCATCAATGTTTTCATGAGACTTCATAAGATCGTGTAATATAGATAATAATATAAAACATAGAATATATGTTACACCATTGTTATTTTTTCATAGTATAGTAAATCATCATTTATATCCTCATTATGTATAGGATTCAATAAAGAGGATTCATACATGTATGAATTCTATTCATGGTGGAGGGTAACCTAAAGGCACCTGAACCACTCCTAGATGTTATCGTCCATTATGAGAGGGAATATCTACTATATTTATCATATAAATATTTTAGAATTTAATCTTTACATATATTTTAAAATTTTAAAAACAGTATTTATATATAATTTATTTAATTACAAATTATGATAGAAATATTATTTTATAAATTTTATTAAATATCACAATATTTAATTAACTCACCATATCCCTTAATATTGAATATGTAATTTATATTTTCATAGATTTTTTAGTGGAATGAATCTATATGCCATGTTATATAACACTAATTACTTTTGTAAAATATACTTGGAGGTATTTGGTTTGTAATTTCTTTTACAAATACGGGATTACAACTCCATGATCTGTTATGTGGATTCTTGAATCTAGAAATCATATCATCAATTTTCACAACACTTTAATAAAAAATAATCTATTTATATAACTGGATATAAATATTTATTTAAAATGGTTTAGTAAATCCAAAACCTTTATAATAAATACCATTTTAAATGTAATTGTCCCAACATGGTTTGGTTGATCCCAAATGTTCTAGTGAAGTCATTTTTATTAAAGTAATATATGTTAAGAACTGAAATAACATTTCACTGTGGAATTTTAATTTATTATGCATAAATTTTTTCTTGTTTAATCCAATATATTATTTTTTAATACTATATGTATTATAGATAATTAATTCATTTTGTTGGATAATATACTGACACATAATAAATTTATATAAATTTTGTCTATGAAAATTAATTCATTTAGTAATGTGTTCTTAGTCTTATATCCAAATATTAAAAAATGTCTACAAATAATAAATTTATAACCAGATAATAATATTATATAATTTTTTATTTATGTGATGGAAATAAATCAACCAACTAGGAAGGATAATTAATCAACTTTATATTCTTGGAATTAGTTTTAGTATAACAAGTATCAACCTATGTATCACCTATCATGGAATCATTGTGATTCAGTTTAGAAATGCCTCCAAAAACCATAATATTGAATATTAATTAGATGTATTTATGAATGACATGTAGTTTGGGGTACCAAATTATTTTTTAATGGTAATTAAATAAATAATCATTTACACATAGGTCATACCTAATAATGGTGGGAGGGATTTATCACAGGACATCAAATTGGATTTAATAATAAATAATTAAAAAACAATGAATTAAATTAAAATATATCCAACACAAACATTGGTCTTGGAGAAACTCATGATCAGTCATAATAATGCAATAATTACAGATTTACAATAGGTTTCTAGAATTCATTTCAATTAATTATTTAACAATATCAAACAACCATGAATTAATCCAATAAATTATATTATTATGTAGTTAATTTATTTGATCTTATTTCCTCCAATATTCTAAAAAATTTCATCCACATTGATTTTAAATATATTTAATTATTGTAATTTATCTAAATACTCAATAAAAAAGTACAACTATTTCAACTTGATAGAAACTAGTGATTACCTATCTAAAAAATTATATATAGTTTAATTCTGAACAAAGCACTCATAGTATATATTGTGTAGGGGAATTGGTCATAATTTCTCAAAATTGTACTATCAAATTAATGACCCCTGAAACACATAAAAATTATGTATCCTATATATCTTATTTTGTCGAGACATTAATATTTCATAACCATGCATGATAAAAGTTTCAAATATTATGTTAAATGAATTATACATTTAACAAAATATAAAACCTAATTACCCGAATATATTATCAACATAATGTCCCATATAGCTCAAGTCAATATTCAATAAGTAGTAATTCGGTAAATTTAATTTTCCATGTAAACAGTAAAAGAATGTTGTGTGAAAAATATAACATCTTGGCAGGCCCTTATCATTAATGAATATACACAGTACATGCCACAACACTTGGTGTGTACTTATTTTGAATATTTTTGATGTACATTGTAAAATCCCAAGTAAATAAAGATATAATACATTTTCATAATTTTTAAAATTAGTGAAATAATAATTAATTTTACTTTAAAGGGGTTTATTTGCTCGTTGGCATACCTGATACGAAATAATGGGTTTTGTTGAAATCTTATGTTGGACAATAATAATATAATAATATTATTTAAAATGTAGTTAACGCCTAGCCATTTTATTTGTGGTAATGAATAGAACTATCTACAATATTATTATAAATGTTTGTTAATTGTTTTTACATTTATCTAATAAATTTTTTAGGCTTAAATTGTGAATTAATCAAATTTTAAGCATAAATACTCTAATATTCTTTAAAAGGTCATTTTACTGCTTTTTGATGGATAAACCTATTGAAATATAGTTCTGGTAACTTTTATAAGTTCATTTTGACAAAAAAACTTCTTCTTTAGAATTCGGATATCGTGATTTACTTTGGATAAATTTTTGGAATTTTTCTGATAAAATTCATTTTTTGATGAATAGTGGAAAATATTGTATTTTAATTCAAAACTGCCTTTTAGTATAATTTATTTATATGGTTTTATTATCTTTATAATTGGTTTTAAAGTGTAATTACATTATATTTTAACCATTTAATACAATATTGGTCATTGGAATTAATTTCATTTTGAAATTGGACATAAACAAGTGACAATCTTTGGATTGTTAATATTTCTTAAAAACACTTTTTTTACAACGCGGATTAATTATATTTTAATTAATCAAACTTCTATGTTATGAATTTGGTAAATGAGACATAATTTTTTAATTCAGAATTTCTAATAGATCTTAGGCTGAAAGTTTGGTTGTTTTCTGAAAAACATCAATTTTTGATGAATACTGAAACCATTAAGTAGTAGTTAAAAAGTGAATTTTTCATTTTATCACTTCTGTTAAATGAATTTTGAAAATCCAACATAACTGGTAGTTATTTATATGTTAATTGTTTTTCAATAAGATGAAAATAATTTTGGTGGATAGTAACTTTGACTTTTATTTACCGTCGTTAAAGTTAAATATGGTAATTCAAGGTTAGAAAAATATCATCATAAGACAAAATTACCTTAACACTTGTCATAACCTTATTGGATGAGTCATTTCAGACCATTGGAATCCTTGGGTCTATTTTAGGACTCCATTAAGCCACTTAATAATTATAATGACATTTTAATTTAATTAACATAATGTAAAGACAAAAATGACAAAAACAATTATATTTTAGTAAATCAATTTTTACAAGGGGATATATAAGTTTTCATTTCGACTATAAATATTCTTTGAAAATATATAAATATTTAATACATCATTGATTTTTTTTAAAATTTTTAGACATAAAATAAATAAAAAAATTTTATGACACAATAATGGTGCAATGTTTACCTCATTAACAAATGATTTAAATCAATAATATTATGAAGATTAAAATAATATCCATAACTTGTAAAATTATTATTGTATGATTTTATTTTGACCATGATCCATATTATCATCACCTTTAATAAGTTTTTGACCTTTACAAACCGAAAATGATTATATAATAAAATTTTATTTTCACACTTTCTTAAAGAGCCCCTCCTCCCCCTTATAAAACCCCCTCACATATAACTAATTCCTCACACCTCTCAAGCCCCGTTGATCATCAAAAAATATCCCAAATAATATCTCAAGATCCCTATATTCCACCTAGAAGTCTTAACATAGGCATAAGTAACTTCAATAAGTCTTATTTTTCATACCAATGTGAGTCACCCGATTTAAATGTAACGTCTCTATTAAGTTCTTTTGTTTTATTTTCCATATCCAACCCCCTAAATAATATTTATTATATTCTTTTATAAAAAAAACAGTATCATAAATATACTAGAATATTTTTATGATAAGGATTCACACTACACATTCACAAACATCTATCTAATGGGTAAATAATGTACTGTTTCTGTGGATGGTAAACTAACACCCCACGAAATGATTATTGTTCAATTATCTTCTACCGCCTCTCATGGTGGCCATTAAGATTGAACTGTTTTTATATATGATATATATTATGTTTATTTTTTCTTTATTGATTCCTATTTCTCATTTATATCATACCTTACGGTTTCTGTTATGGGTAAACACGATAATTCTATTTGAAGAAGTGTGGACTACCGCCCCCTCAAAGCGATATTACCCACTAATGCCATATGTGGGATGTATAAAGGATGGAATTAATGATATTATATAATATATTATACTATAATTATAATATACCTATGTATCATTATGTTTTAATTCATTTAGATTAATAAAAAAAGAAATGAATGTAGCGTTCATGCGTACGTACGACATACCATCTCCAAGAACGAGGCATTTCATTTCTTACCTCCAAATGTTATGTAATATTATAAATACATGTTAATAATTTATATATATGATATCTAAATCATGAATATCATTTTGAATATAACTAAATTTTGTCCACATATACAACTTGTAAATATAAAAAGTTTATTTTTGACTCAAGTATCAAATATCGACAAAACGACCGTTATTAACGTAAATGATTACATAATGTCTATAACATGGTAATATAAGATATAAAATGAAGAATAACTTTCAAAAATGTTCTTAATCAGGTAGAAATTATCTTTAGTTTGTTATTCGTGATATTAAAGAATGAATGGGTCAAGTCGGACATGAGGTAAGGGACTTCGTCTCAATCTCCTTTCATTGAGGCATTTATGGTTTTATACACGACAGTATTTTATACGGTGTATAAACCCCTTTGAATTTTAATTTCATTAAAGGGGAATATTTTTCCATGAAAAGTTTTACTAAACAAAAAAAGGAATGTTTATTTTTATCATAAATGTTGATAACGACCCCTTCCGCCATCGTGGGTATTATTTGATCTATGGCTTCCATAACCATCCGTGATGTTTTTAAAAGGAAAATGAATAACATATACTATTTTACATATTTTTCCATTTCAAATGGTTTTTATAATGTATTTTTCATGTCAATATATTTTAATGATATATTGACATTGAAATATGGAAATGTTATCTTTCCATTATGTTCATTTTATGTGCTATGAATATGTTATGGTTCTTTGGAATTGTTTACATATACAGGTTGTTCCATGATAAACCATGGCTGGTGAGCCCGAGATAGCTCTCCAATGAATTGGGTAATGTTATGGAGGTAAACATGAAGGTTTCTCCTATGATATTTATGGAATATACGGTGATGTGTATTCCAAATGTAAATCCCTACGTAGTTGTGATAACAACAATGTAAGTATGATATTTATGCCACATTTTACCATTATGATTTAATTTTTCTATGTGTTATTGATCAATCTAAGGATTTAACGAGGTATGTTAAAGAGCTTATGTTATGCATGAAATTATAAACTAATGATTTAATTCTCTATTTTATAACCCATACTGAGCTTTTTATACTCATCCAATGTATTGAAATATTTTTCATAGGCCCTAATGATGAATAAGGTTAAGGATGGGATTAGGGAAAATTCAGGAAATCTAAATCATGGGACATGACATGATTTTTTTAAAGATTTTTTATGAAAAAAATAAAAACTAAGTAGAAGTGTCTACCTTGTAATTTTTGAGATGTAATGTAATAGTTATGGCCTAATTCCTAAAAACTCTAAACCTAAAAATATCCTCAATGTGAATTATTCATTAAATTCACGATTATGTAATATTTAAGGCCGGTTTAATATAGTTGGTATCATTGGTCGGTTTAGATATCTTAATATGTTAGGTTATTGTTAAATTAATGTCCATTAATTACTTTCTGTTAATATTGAAATGATATAGAATTTATAGATTAAGATTTTATTTCTCCTAAGATATTTTTTTGTTTAGAATGGTTTTCTAAAAAAGAAAAATGGTTACTATGTTGGGATGACATCAAGAGGAAGACAACCTTACAAATCAATAACCTAAGATGGTCGAAATCAGAATTGAACAGTCTGTTGCTGTGATGGAACAGATGACTCAGGCTATAAATAGTGGTGGTATTCATGCACGAGATTAGCCAGATCAACTACAGTGGAACATGTCAGCAGTGGATCATTTAATGCGGCAACATCCCCCTTCAATGGGGGTTTCATCTGACCCTATGCCAGCTGAAGGGTGCATTAATGCACCAAAAATATTTTTTTCATGTCATGGGGTTTTCATAACATCAAAATAATTGTCTCTCAGTTTATCATTTTGAAGGTGAAGCTGATCAGCGGTGGTCAATGGTGAAAAATATCAAGGATTCTGAAAATATTGATGCCCATTATTAGGATGAATTAAAAGTTATGTTTCTTGAGAAGTATTTTCCTAAGGTTGTTCGTCTTAGAATGGAAAAACAATTTCATGAATAGAGGCGGGACGATGACTCAGTGGCCGCATATGAAGCAAAATTCACTCGACTGTCAAGGTATGCTCTAAATATCATGTGAGATCTTGATATTAAAAACAACAGTTTTTACTCATGATTAAATCCAATTTATCGAAGGGATTTATCTTATCATGAGTTAATTTATGAAAAACATGTTGTATGTCAAGAGAAGGTGGAAATGTTGTTTTTTGATGATCATGTTTTCTTTGATAAACAATAGAATAAGAGGTCAAGGTGGCAGGTGAAATAGAATAAATCATCAAAAATATCTGATGGTAAGAAACTTAAGTTTACAGTGTGTGAAAATTGTGGTAAAAATAAAGGTAGGGAATGTTATTTGAATTCTGTTAAGTGCTACCAATGTGGTAAAACGGGACATAAAGCCTGTAATTGCACTAAAAAAGATAAGGGTAATGGTAAGACAATATCTGATTTACAATCTGTAAAATGAATTAATTGAAATTTAACAGGTCATTATTTAAATGAGTGTACAATGAAGAACTCTACTGAGGAAAGAAGCTACAATACAAGCAGAAAGGGTTGGTAAATTCCTTTACAGCTACTTCAGTAAATATGGGTCAACAAATGAAGTAGTATCAGGTACACTATTTTTTTATTCAGATTATGCCAATGTGTTGTTTGATTCAGGGTCTACACATTAGTTCATTTTTGAAAAGTTTTTTAGTAAATTGAGAATTCAATAACAAGATATGAATCCTGAACATATGGTAAAAAACCTATAGGAAATTCTGAAACAAAATAAATTATAAGAACCTTCTTGTCCTTGTGTGCAGACAAAATCTAACTGAAATCATTATTGTTTTCCCTCTAGTAATGATTGTTGTTATTTTGGGTATGGATTGTATTTCTGTTTATCAGGATAAGATTTATTTCTGAGAAAAATAGGTTTCTTTTAAGAATTTTTTTTCAGTTTTTGTACACGAATGAACCCTTACTTAAGATAACATATAGGGAGGCTGAGAAACTAGTAAAAGATGGAAATGAATGTTACCTTGAACATATTGTAGAAAATAAAGGAACTATTCAGATTAATGATGTGCCAGTGTTAAATGAGTATATTGATGTTTTTTATGATTAGTTATCTGGGATTATAACTGATTGGAATGTTGAATTTACTGTTGACTTAGTTCCTGATGTTAAGATAATTTCAATACCCCCTTATCGAATGGCTCAAATTGAACTTTTAGAGTTAAAGAAGCAATTATAGGAGTTATTAATTTAGGGTTTCATTTGACCTAGCACATCAGCATGGGGTTCTCCTGTCTTATTTGTTAAAAATTATTATGATTCAATGAGACTTCTCATTAATTATATAGCATTGAATAACATCACTTTTATGAACAAGTATCCTTTACTTCATATTGATTATTTGTTTATTCAGCTCTAGGGAGCTCAGTATTTTTGGATGATTAACTTAATGTCAGGGTACCATCATTTGAAATTAAAGGAAGTAGAAATTCTGTAGATATATTTTCGTACTAGATATGTCTATTATGAATATATAGTTATGCCTTTTGGATTAACCAATACACCAGGTGTATTCATGGATCTTATAAATATAATTTTCTACAAGTTCATGGATAAGTGTGTTGTTGTGTTCATTGATGTTATTTTGGTTTATTCTAAAAGTAAAAAGGATCATGAAAGTAATTTAAGGGTTTTCTTGAAAACTATTAAAGAAAACAAACTATTTGAAAAATTAAGTGAGTTTTGGTTACATCAAATTTCTTTCCATGGTCACATTGTTTCAAAAAAATAGAATAACTATTGATCCTACAAAAACAAAGTGGTTGAAGAATGTCCAAGAGCCACAAATATAACCGATATCCATAGTTTTATTTGTTTGGTAGGTTATTACAGGTGGTTTGTAGAAATTTTTTCATGGTTAACTAGTCCTATGACTAGGTTAACTCGAAAAGGTGTTAAGTTTCTTTAAAAAAAATGTGATGATTGTTTTTCAGAATTGAAAAGAAGATTGGTGAATGCTCTAGTTTTTCCACTACCTTCTAGAAATGGTGACTCTGTTAATTATAGTGATTCATCATTGAATGGACTTGGATGTGTCCTTATATAGAATGATCAGGTAATTGCTTTTGCTTCACGTCAGTTGGAACTTCATGAGTTAAATTACCAAACACAAGATTTGGAATTATCTGCTTTTTTCTATAAAACTTTTGAGGAACCATTTTAATTGAGTAAAATGTGAAATATATATTGATCATGAATGTTTAAAGTATATATTCACATAGAATGAATTGAACATGAGACAGAGGAGATGGTTGGAATTATGCAAGGATTATGATTGCATGATCCTTTACCACCTGAGAAAAGAATAAAAATTATAAGATTATTTCAGTCGAAAATGTAATGCTTCATTTAACATGCTATGTTTGGAACAAGATCCTTTGGTTTTTGATTTTATGAACTTTGGGATGGATGTTTTTGGTGCAAGAAATTCTTTTGTTTTATTTCAGGTGTTAGTGAAATCATCTCTATCAGATAGAATAAAGAAAAACGTAGAAGGAATATAGTGAGTTACAGAAAAAGGTAGATTTGGTTCAAAAAGAGAATGTTTACAAAATTAAACAATGATAATTATTGTGTTTTGAGGATTGGAAAGTGATTATGTGTGCCTTTTGATTAAAATTTAATGAATGAGTTGTTATGGGAAGCTCATAGTTCTTTGTTTTCAGTTTATCCAAGATGTACTAAGATATACAGAGATATTGTGGAGTATTACATGTGGGATGGAATGAAAAGAGATATTTCTGATTTTATTGTGATGTTTTTGACTTGTTAGCTAGTTAAAGCAGAGTGGTAGTTACCAAAATGTATGCTTCATACTTTAACAGTACCAGAGTAGAAATGAGAAAAATATCCATGGACTTTGTTATGGGACTACTGAAGGAATCTCGAGGAAATGATGCAATCTTGGTTATTGTTGATTGGTTTACTAAATATGATCATTTACATTCTATTCGAGAAACATTTTCTCTAGATCAACTTTCCTAGTTTTATGTTAAAGAGATAGTCAGGTTCCATGGAGTTACACTCTCCATTGAATTTAATCGTGATTCCAGGATCACTTCTATGATTTGGAAAGTCCTTGAGAAGCCATTGGATACTAAATTAAATTTTTGTTTAGATTTTCATCTGCAATCACATGGGAAGTCAGTACGAACATTTCAGACCTTGGAGGATATACTACGTGATTTTTGACTAGATTACCCAAGAATTTGGGACAAAAATATTTCTTTGCTTGAATTTTCATATAATAACAGTTTTCATTCTAGTATACAGATGGCTCTATTTGAGGCTTTATATGGAAAGTGGTGTCGAACACCAGATTTTTGGGATGAAGTAGGTGAACGGAAGATGTTGGGACCAAAGTTGTTAGAAGAGATGGAAAAAAAGGTTCAGTTGATTTAGAAGCACATGATAACATCTCAGAGGAGGATGAAAATTTTTGTGGATAACTGGAGGATGGATCATTGTTGTAAGGTATGTGATAATGTCTTTCTCGTAGTTTCTCCATGGAAATGTTTGATGTGTTTTGGTAAGAAAGGAACGTTGAGTCTAAGTTTCATTGGAACTTATGAAATCCTATAGAAAGTGGGATCAGTTGCATATAGATTGGCTTTACCCCTATTTTATCCCAGGTACATAATGTTTTTCATGTTTTAATGTTGAGAAAGTATATTCCTGATCCATCTCATGATTTAAGTCCAGAGGTATTATATTTGAAAAGATTCACTCATATGAGGAACAAACAATCCAGATTATTGATCGAAGGGAGCATGTGTTGCAGAATATTATAATTCACCAAGTAAAGGTTTTGTGGAAAAAACATTTGGTTGAAGGGGTAATGTGGGAATCTGAAAATGCTATATGGGATAAATACCCGTATTTATTTGATAAGTTAATAAAATTGTGAGGATACAATTTCCATAAGGGGGAAGCATGTAACATCCAAGGTAAATAATGAAATAATATATTTTTATAATTATTCACGTTTTTGAATTAAATATTAATTTTACTTTAACGCTGTTGATATGATCATTGGCGTATATGATAAGCAACAACAGGTTTGTTTGAAATCTTACGTTGCCTGCTAATAATATAATAATATTAATTAAAATGTAGTTAACAAGAAGCGGTTGTATTGGAAAGAATGAATAAAACTAATTACAATATGGTTATACAAGTTTGTTAAATGTTTTTAAATATATCTAATAAATTTTGGAGGCTTCAATTGTAAATTATTCAAATTTTAAGCATATATACTCCAATGTTTTTAAATGGTCGATTTACCCCCTTTTGAAGGAAAATTCCTTATTAAATCATGTTTTGGTCACTTTTATATGTTATTTTTTACAAAAATAAATTATTCTTCAGAATCCTGAAATCAAGATTTACATTGGGTAAATTTTTGATATTTTTCTGATAAAATTGAATTTTTGATGAATAGTGAAAAATACTTTATTTTAATTCACAAAAGCCTTTTAAACTAATTTATTTATATGGTTTTATTATATATTTATTTGGGCAGAAAGTGTAATTAGATAATATTTATAAAATTTAATTAAATTTTGGTCATTGAAATTAATTTCACTTTGAAATTAGACATAAACAAGTGTCAATATTTTGATAGTTAATATTTCTTAAAAACACGCTTTTTGTTTTGAGAAAAATAATTAATATTAATTTAATTAATCCAAATTATATGTTTTTAATTTTTTAAAATATACAACATTTTTTTAATACGTAATATCAAATATAGCTTAGGCTTAGTTTTTGGTAGATTTCTAAAAAACATCAATTTTTGATGAAAACTGAAACAACTAAGTAGTAGTTAAAAACCAACCTTTTCATTTTACTGCTTCTGTGAATTAAATATCTAAAATCCAATATACATTTCTGTTGTTATTATATAATATGTTGTTAAATAAGATGAAAATAATTTTTTCTGAATAGTAACTTTGGACTTTTGTTTACCACGGTTAAAGTTAAACATGGTAATTCAAGGTAAAAAGAATATCATAATAATACAATATAATCTTAACACGTTTCCTAACCTTATTGGATGAGTCATGGATGGAAATGGTCATCCATAGGATTATTTTGGGATACCATGGATCTACTTAAGAGTGATAATGAAACTTTATTTTAATTAATATAAAGTAAAGAAAAAAATGACAAAAACAAATACCTTTTAGTAAATAAATTTTTACAAGGGGTTATATAAGTTATCATTTCGACTATAAAAATTCATTGGAAAGATAAAATGATTTCCTACATCATGGTTTTTTTAAAAATGTTAGACATCAAATAAATTAAATTATTTACAACACAATAATGATGCAATGTTTACCTCATTAATAAATTATTTGAATAAATAATATTATAAAGATTAAAATAATACACATAACCAATCCAATTCTTATAGGATGATTTTATTTTGAACATGAGTCATATTATATTATACTTTATTAAGTTTTGGACCTTTAGATACGAAAAATCATTATGTAATAAAATAATATTCTCTCACTTCCCCAATGAGCCCCTCCCCCCTAATAAATAGCCCCCGCCTCTAACCCATTCCTCACACCTCACAAGCCCCTTGGCTCATCCGACCCCTAACTAAATATTCTTTCAAGATCCCTCTCTTCCACCTAGAATCCTTAACATAGGTGGAAGGCACTTCAATAAGTCTTTTCGGTTCAAACCAAAGGGAGCTACCCGATTTAGAGATATTGTCTTCTCTTAAGTTCTATTGTTTTATTTTCCTTCTAAAACCCCAAAATTACTTTTGATTCTTTACTTTTATAAAAATAACATTTATACTAAATATACTAGGATTTTGTATGATAATTATTCAAACTGCACTTTCATACACCTACATCTAATTGGAAAAGAACATAATGTTTCTCTAGATGGTAAACTAACACCCCACGAAACGATAATTGTTCAATTATCTCCTACCACCCCTTATGGTGGCCATTAAGATTTTACTATAATTATTTATGATATATATTATGTTTATTTTTTAATGCTTATGTATTTTTCATTTATATCATACCATTATGGTTTCCATTATTGGTAAATGCGATAATTTCATTTAAGTGCGGACTACCACCCCCTCAAAGTGAAATGACTCGTTAATGCCATATGTGGATGTATAAAGGATGGTGTTAATGATATTATATATGATATTATAAAGGTATTATAATATACCTATGTTTCATTATGTTTTAATTTCATTAAACTAAGAAATATAAATGAACGTATTGTTCAAGCATACGTACGGCTTACCGTCTCCATGAGCGGTGAATTTCATTTCTTATATCCAAATGTTATGTACTATTACAAATACATGTATATAATGGATATATATGATATATATGATATATAAATCATTAATATATTTTTGGATACAACAAAATATTGAACATATAGACAACTTGTAAGTATAAGAAGTTCATATTTGACTCAAGTATCAAATATAGAAAAAATGACCATTATTAAAATTAATGATTACATAATGTTTATAACAAGGTAATATGTGATATAAAAGGAATAATAAATTTTAAAAAACTTCTTAATCAATTATAAATTATGTTTAGTTTAGTATTCAGTAGATTAAATAATGAATGGGTTATGTTAGAAATGAGGTAAGGGACTTTGTCTCAATCTCCTTTAATTGAGGCATATTTTTGTTTTATACATGACATTATTTTATACGATGTATAAACCACGTTTACATTTCATTTCATTCAATGGGAATCTTTTTCTATGAAGTGTTTTACTAAACAACAAAAAAGAATGTTTTTTTAACGTATGTGTTGACTACCACCCTTTCCGCCGCCGTGAGTTATATTTGGTCTATGGAATCTGTAACCAGCTGTAATGTTTTTGAAAGGAAAATACATACCATATACTCTTATACATATTTGGTATTTACAATATTTTTTAAGGGATTTTTTATTTCAATATATTCAATTGATATATTTCTTTGAAATATGGAAATGTTGTTTTTCTTTCATGTTTCTTTTATGTGTTATGAATATATTATGGTTCTTGGGCATTGTCTACATATACGGGTGGTTCCATGAAAAACATAGGGTGGGTGAGCCTGAGATATCTCTAAAACTCAATGGGTAACGTGACGGAGGTAAACATGAATGTTTGTCCTAAGAGATTTAGGGAATATACTGTGATAAGTATTCCAAATGTAATTACCTACATAGCTGTGATATCTACATTATAAGTATGATATGGATTCCACAGATTAACTTTAGGATTTATGTTTTCTATGTGTTGTTCATAAATCTTATGATTTCATAAGGTTTGTTATAGAGAATATGTTATGTATTCGATGATTACTTGATGTTTTATTTATTTTTTTTATAACCCTTACTGATCTTTTTATGCTCATCCAATATTTTGAAATGTTATTCACAAGACCTATATATGAATAGGGTCACGGATTGGATCAAGGAAAATTCATGCTATCTAAAACATGGGACATGACATGACTGTTTTTTCTTGAGTTTTTAATGAAAAAATTGGAAACAGAGTAGAAGTGTCTTCCTTGTATTTTTTGAGATGTAGTGTAATAGTTATGGCCTAATTCTCTAAAACATTAAACCAGAAAAGATCCTCAATGTGAATTATTCATTTAATTCACTATTGTGTAATGTTTAATGCTGGGTCCTTATTTTTGGTATCAGAGGTCGGTTTAGATATCTTTTGGAGTTAATGTTTCGTTAAATTAATATCCCTAAATTACTTTCTGTTAATATTGAAATGATACGGCATTTTCAGATTACCTTGTTTCATTGCCTATGATATTTCTGTGATCATAATTATTTTCCACAGAGGAAACAAGGATGCTATGTTGGGATGACCTCAGGAGGAAGACAAAAATAAAAATCAACAACCTGAGATGGTCGGAATCGTAACTGAATACTTTGTTGCAGTTATGGAATAGTTGAATCAGGCTATAAATGTCGGTGGTATCCATGTATGAGATTATACAGATCAACCATAGAAGAACATGTTAGTAATGGATCATTTCATGAGGCAATATCCCCCATCATTTAGAGTATCGTCTGACCCTATCATAGCTAAATGGTGGATTAAAGAACTAGAGAAAATTTCCGATGTCATGGGGTGTTCAGAACATCAAAATGTTGGTATCACTGTTTACCTTTTTGAAGGTGAAGATGATTAGTGGTGGTCAATGGTGAAAAATATCAAGGATAGTAAAGATATTGATGCTTTGCTTGGGATGAATTAAAAGGTATGTTTCATGAGAAATATTTTCCTTAGGTGGTTCGTGTTAGGATGGAAAATAAATTCCTTGAATTAATGTTGTAGGATGACTCAGTGGCTGCTTATGAAGTAAAATTCACTCGACTGGCTAGGTAGGCTCCAAATTTCATTTGAGATCTTGATAGTAAAATCAACCATTTTCTACACAGGATTAAATACAATGTATCTAAGGGATTTATCTTGTTCTTAGTTCAAAAGTTGTGAAAAACGTGTTTGATATACAGAGATGTGGGAAATTGAGTTTGTTGATGATCATGTGTTTTTTGACATACAACATAATAAGTGGTCGAGGTGGTAGGTGAATGGGAAGAACTCTTCAAAGAAGTCTGATGGTAAGAAACATATGTTTTCAGTTTATGACAATTGTGGTAAAAATCATGCTGGGAAATGTCTTTTGAATTTGAGTAAGTGCTACCGATGTGGTAAAATGGGACATAAAGCTCATAATTTCACTAAAAAGATCATGGTAATGTTAAGACAAAGTCTAATTTACCATCAGTAAAATCTTTTCAGTTCAATTAAATGTGTAATTATGCTAATGAGTGTTTAGTGAAGAATTAAAATGAGGGAAAGCTGCTAGACTACAAATAAAAAGGGGTGGTGATGTCCTTTTTAACTACTTCAGAAGATGTTGATCCATCAAATTAAGTAGTATTAGGTACACTATTTGTTTTCATATTTTTCCAATGTGTATCTTGATTCAAGGTCTACACATTCATTTATTTCTAAGAAGTTTTCTAGTAAATTAGGACTTCTATATCAAGATATGAATCCTGTGCTTTTGCAAAAAACACATGGAGGAAATGTTAAAACCAAAAGAAATTATAAGAACCTTCCTGTCCTTGTGTGGGGAAAGAATCTTCCTAAAATCCGTATTGTTTTTCCTCTAGTAGAGTTTTATGTTATTTTGGGTATGGATTGGATTTATATTTATCATTCTATGATTGACTGCAGAGCTAATGAGGGTTCTCTTTAGAATGATTTTCAGTTTGTGTATAGCAATGAACCATTACTTTTGATAACATATCAGGAAGCTGAGAAACTAGTAATAGATGTAAGTGAATGTTACCTTGCATATATTGTTTAAAATAATGAAACTATTAAGAATAATAATGTTCTAGTGGTAAATGAGTATCTTGATGTTTTTCTTGATGAGTTTCCTTGTATTATACATAATCAAGAAGTTCAATTTACTGTTTATTTAGTTCCTAATGATGATCAAATTTTAGAACCCCATTATTGAATAGATCAAATTGAACTTTTAGAGTTAATGAAGCAGTTTTATGAGTTATTAAATTAAGGGTTCATTCAACCTAGCACATCACTATGGGGTTCTCTAGTCTTGTTGGTTAAAAATAAATATGGTTCAATGAGACTAGGAATTGATTATAGGGAATTGAATAATATCACTATTAAGAACAAGTATCCTTTGCCTAAGATCAATAAATTGGTTGATCAGCTCCAAGGAGCTCAATATTTCTCAATTATTGACATGAGGTTGAGGTACCATCAGTTGAAAGTAAATGATGCAGACAATCAGAAGACTGTTTTTCATTCTAGATATGTCTATTATGAATTTTTATTTATGCCTTTTGGTTTAACTAAAGACCCTATTATATTTATGGATCATATGAATATAATTTTATTTGAGTTCTTGGATATGTTTTTGGTTATGTTCATTGATGATATTTTGGTTTAATCTAAAAGTAAAGAAGAGCATAAAAGTCCTTTTAGGGTTGTCTTGCAACCCTAAAAAATAAAATAAAATATTTGGGAAATTCAGCAAGTGTGATTTTTGGTTATAGAAAATTTATTTTGTTGGTCACATTATTTCAAAAAAATGGCAAAACAATTGATCCTAATAAATCAATAGTTGCTGAAGAATGTCCAAGAAGCAAAAAGATAACTGAGATCCTTATTTTTCATTATTTGGATGGTCATTACCGGAGGTTTGTTGAAATTTTTTCATTGTTATCTATTCCACTGAATAAGATAACTCAAAAAGGAGTTATGTTCATTTGAAAAAATGAATGTGACGATTGTTTTCATGAATTGAAAATAACACTGGTGAATGATCTAGTTTTGACACTGCCTTCTAGAAATGTTGAGTTTAATATTAACAGTGATGCTTCATTGAAAGTACTTGGATGTGTACTTATGCATAATGATCAGGAAATTTTTTATGCTTCACGTCAGTTGAAACATCATGAGTTATATTTCCCTACTCATAATTTGGAATTATCTACTGTTGTTTTTTATTTAAAAATTTGGAGGTGTCATTTTTTAGGAGTAAAATTTAAAATATATACTGAACACAAAAGTTTAAAGTATATATTCACTCCCTAGGAATTGATCATGAGACAAATTATATGGTTGAAATAAATTAACGATTATGATTTCACGATCCTTTTCCATCCAAGAAGAGAAAATAAAGTGGCAGATGCTTTGAGACTAAAAAGTAATGTGTCATTAACCATGATATGATTGGAACAAGATCATTTGGTTTTTGATTTGATGAAGTGTTTAATAGATGTTTTCGGTGCATGAAATCCTTTTGTTTTGTTTCAGGTGTCAGTGAAATCATCTCTATCAGACAATATAATGCAAGCGCAGAATGAAGACAGTGAGTTGCATAAAACGGTATAGTTTGTTCAGAAGGGTTTTTTTTCTTGACATAAACATTGATAATGATTGTGTTTTGACGTTTGGAAAGAGATTATGGGTTCCTTCTGATTCACAGTTAATTAATGAGTTTATATGAGAAGCTCATAGTTCCCCTTTATTAGTTCATCCAGGATGTACTAATATGTACAGAGATCTTCGGGATTAAAACTAGTGGGATAGAATGAAAATGGATATTTCTGATTTTACTGTGAAGTTATTGAATTGTCAGCATGATAAACATGAGTGGAAATTATCAAATGGGCTTTTTCAATAATTACCGGTACCATAGTAGAAATGGGAAAATATATCAATGGACTTAGTTGTGGGATTGCCTAAGACATCTCGAGGTAATAATACAATCTGGGTTATTGTGGACCTATTGACTAAATCTGGTCATTTCCTTCCTATTCGAGATACTTTATATCTAGATCAAATTTTTTGGTTGAATGTTAAAGAGAAAGTCATGCTTCATGGTGTTCCCCCCTCAATTTTATCTGATCACGATCCTAGGTTTACTTCTAAATTTTGGAATGTCCTTGATAAGTCATTATGAAATGAATTAAATTTTAATACAACTTTTCATTCACAATCAGATGGGCAGTCAGAATGAATAATTCAGACCTTGGAGGATATGCTACGTGCTTGTTCACTAGATTACCCTGTAAGTTAGGACTAACATATTTAGTTTGTTGAATTTTCATATAATAACAGTTTTCATTCAAGTATATAGATGGCTCTATTTGATGCATTATATGGAAATCAGTGTCATACTTCTGCTTTTTGGGGTGTAGTAGGTGAAAGGAAGTTGGTGGGGCAGGAATTGGTAGAAGATATGGTAGAAAAGGTTCGGTTGATTCCGAAGCACATGAGAACAGCTCAGAGAAACAGAAAAGTTATACGGATAACCAAAGGATGGATCATTCTTTTGAGATAGGTGACCATGTCTTTCTCAATGCTTCTCTTTGGAAAAAGTTTGATACATTTTCGTAAGAAATTAAGGTTCTGTCTGAGGATCATTGGACCTTATGATATCCTCATGAAAGCTGGATCAATTGCGTACATAGTTTCTTTACCTCCATGTTTATCCCCGGTACATAATGTTTTTCTTGTTTCAATGTTGAGGAAGTATATTCTAGATCTATCTCATGTTTTAAGTCAACAGTTAGTTTAGTTTGAAAAGAATATCTCTTATGAGGAACTACCTTCCTAGATTCTTGACTAAAGACAACAAGTGTGGTGGAATAAGGTAATTCACCAGGAAATGGTTTTGTAGAAAAACCATATGGTTGAAGAGGAAATGTGGGAATCTGAAAATGCTATGAGTTATAAATACCCCCATTTATTTGATATGTGAATAAAATTGTGAGGACACAATTTCGAAAAGGGGGGAAGGATGTAACATCCTGGGTAAATAAAGAAATAATACATTATCATAATTATTCATACTTCTGAATTAAATATTAATTTTACTTTAATGGGGTTGATATGCTCATTGGCATACCTGATACGCAACAATGAGTTTCATAGTAATCTTACGTTTCACACTAATAACATAAAAATATTATTTTAAATGTAGTTAACGCCTAGAATTTGTATTGGTAGGAATGAATATAACTAACTACAATATGATTATACGTGATTATTAAATGTATTTAAATTTATCTATTAAATTTCAGAGGCTTAAAATGTGAATTAGTCTAATTTTAAGCATAATACACTAATATTCTTTAAAAGGCTGATTTACCACCTTTTAATGGTGATCCCTCATTAAATTTTGTTTTGGTAACTTTTATATGTTCTTTTGTACAAAATAAAATTATAATTCAGAATCGGGACATTAGGATTAACTTTGGGTAAATTTTTGGTATTTTTCTGATAAAATTCATTTTTTATCAATAGTGAAAAATACTGTATTTTACTTCAAAACTGCGTTTTATTGTAATTTATCTATATGATTTGATTATATTTATAATTGGGTTTAAAGTTTAATTTGATTATGTTTTTACCGTTTAATCCAATCTTGGTCATTGAAATTAATTTCATTTTGAAATTATACATAAACAAGTGTCAATGTTTTGATAGTTGATATTTCATTATAACAAAAAATTTATTTTGACAATGGGAATTAATTTTAAATTAATTAATACAAATACTATGTTTTTAATTTGGTAATTTAGACATCATTTTTTAAGTCAGACTATCAAATATAACTTAGGCTGTATTTTTGGAAGTTTTCTAAAAAACGACTATTTTTGATGATTAGTGAAACCTCTAAGTAGTCGTTAAAAACTGACTTTTTCATTTCACTACTTCTCTGAATTGAATTTAAAAAATATGATATAAATTCTTGTTATTATAAAGTAAAAAAAATTCAATAAGATGAATATAATTTTTTTGAATAGTAAGTTTTGACTATTATTTACCACGGTTAATGTTAAATAGGGTAATTCAAGATACAAATAATATCCTAATAACACAAAATTATCTTAAAACATATTATAACCTTAGTAGATGAGTCATGGCCGACCATGGGAATCCTTGGGTTTATTATGGGATCCCATGGAGGCACTTAAGAGTGATAATGACACATTAATTTAAGTAACTTAAAATAATGACCCAAATAACATAAACAAATATATTTTTTTAAATCAATTTTTACAGTGGGTTATATAAGTTATATTTTCTACTATAAATATTATTTTGAAAGATAAAAAGATCTCATACATCATCTTATTTGTATTATAATTTTTATACATCAAATATATAATATTATTTATGACACCATAATGATTCAGTGTTTACCTCATAAATAAATGATTTTAATAATTAATGTTATAAAGATTAAAATAATATCCAAAAGCTATACTATTCTTATTGGATAATTTTATTTCAACCATGAGTCATATTATATTGGACATTAATAAGTTTTGGTCCTTTCAAAACTGATAATCATTATTTAATAAAATAATATTTTCACACTTTTCTATAGAGCCCCTCCTCCCCCTTATAAAAATCCCTCACCTCAAACCCATTCCTCAAACCTCCCATGACCATTGGATCGTCCAAACCCTACCCAAATAAGCTCCCAAGATCCACCTATTCCACCAATAATCCTTAAATTAGGAATATGGAACTTCAATAATTCATTTTGGTTCAAATTAAAGAGAGTTACCCAATTTAAAGGTAACATCTTCTCTTAAGATCTTTTGTTTTATTTTCCTTCTACAACCCCGTAAACACTTCTTATTATTTTATTTTATAAAAACACTAGTATCCAAAATATAATATAAAGTTTTTATGATAATAATTCACACTACACATTCAAACACCTACATCTAATCGGAAAATAACATATTGTTTCTATGGACGCTAAACTAACACCCCACGAAACAATGATTGTTCAATTATTTCATACAAATACTCATGGTGTCCATCAAAATGGAAGTATATTTATATATGATATATATTATGTTTATTTTTTCATTATGATTCTGTATTTTTCATTTATAGACTACCTTTGTTGTTTCCATTATGGGTAAATGAGAAAATTTCAATCGAGGAACTGCGGACTACCGCTCCCTCAAAGTGATATGACTCATTAGTTCCATATGTAGGACATATAAATGATGGAGTTAATGATATTATATGTGATATTATACTGAAATTATAATATACCAATGTTTGATTATATTTATATTCAATTAAAATAATAAATATCAATGAAATTAGTGTTCATGCTTACTTACGGCTTACAGTCTCCATGAAATATGCATTTAATTTCATACCTCCAAATGTTATGAAGTATTATAAATACATTTATATACTGGGTATATATGTATATATGATATCTAAATCGTGAATATCATTATTTATATAATGTAGTTTTTACCACAAAAAAACATGTAAATTTAAGAAGTTTATTTTTCACTCTAGTATCAAATATCGACAAAATGACCATTATTAACATAAATGATTACATAATGTTTATAACATGGTAATGTGTGATATAAAAGAAATAATATATTTGAAAAAGGTTCTTAAGAAATTATAGATTATCTTTAGTTTGTTATTCCAAATATTAAAGAATGAACCGGTCATGTAGGACACGAGGTAATGGGCGTTGTCTCAATCTCCTTTCATTGAGTCATATTTGGTTTTTTACATGAAATAATTTTATATGGTGTATAAACCACTGTGACTTTTCATTTCATTCAAAGGGAATCTTTTTCTACGAATTTTTTTACTTATTGACAAAAGGGAATATATATTTTTAATATAAGAGGTGATAACGATCCTTTTAGCCGCCAGAATTATTATTTGACATATGGCTTCCTTAACTAGTCGTAATGTCATTAAAAGGTAAACAAATACCATATACTCTTTTACATATTTTGGTATTGGAAATGGTTTTTATAATGGATTTTTATGTGAATATATTTAAATGATATATTGTGATTGAAATATGGTAATGTTATATTTCATTTATGTTTGTTTTATGTGTTATGAAAATGTTATGGTTCTTGGGCATTGTTTACGTATACGGGTTGTTACCTGATAAACCTTGGGTGGGTTATCCTGAGATAGCTCTTTAATGCATTGGGTATTGTTATGGAGGTAAACATGAATTTTTCTCCTAAGAGATTTAGGTAATATATTATGATGGGTATTCCAAAATGTGAATCCCTACATAGCTGTGATTGCTACAACGTATGTATGATATGGATGCCACAAGTTACCTTTAAGATTTATGTATTCTATGTGTTTTCCATAAATCATGTGATTTCATGAGGTATGATAATGTGATTATGTTATGTATGAAATGATGAAATAATGTTTTCTTTCTTTGTTTTATAAGCCTTACTATGATTTTTGTTCTCATCCCATGTTTTGAAATGTTTTTCACAGGACCTAAAGTTGATTAGGGCATAGGACGGGATCATAGAAAAGTCATGCTATCTAAAAAATGGGACTAGAAATGGATCTTTTTTTAAGAGTTAGTTTTTATTAAAAAATGGAATATGAATATAAGTGTATACCTTGTAATATTTGAGATGTAATGTAACCGATATGGATTAATTCTCTAATACTCTAATTCTAAAAAGATCCTCAATGTGAATTATTTATTTAATTCAAGATTATGAATGGTCTAAGGTCAGGTACTTATATACATAGTGTGTAATTAGGTTACATAGAGATTAATTGTAGTTCTATAGTATTATAGTCTGTATGTACCATGTATTAAAAACTCATGATACATGAATTAAATGACATTATTTTACCCCATGTTTCCCATCATGAAAAATGAGTAGACTACATGGGTTGTAGTAAAAATACATAGTTTTTATAGTAGAAAATCCAAATTCAACCCTAATTTTTTACACATGGTGTATGAATTTAAAGTGAACTGAAGTTGTTACACGATGGCGTGGAGTCCACACTATCATCATTGTTTAATTATTAGGGACACACTGTATGTAAAAAAGTATGACGAACATGGTATTCTATTGTTATATATTCAAGATCCTTGGAACATCTATATGGGATTATAATATATAGAAATTATTAATTTCTAAATGATCTTGGTAATATTTGTCTGAAATGGGATAGGGTATGAATATTTATTTACCTAATAGATCAGGATAAAGTAAAAATAAAAGGGTTCTTATCATTTAAATGTTAAACAATCATTAATAAATAATATAATTATAAATTTTAACTTTACATTTCTGATACAATTTGTAGTTTTTGGGTGTATAGGAAGAACTTAATTTAGGTCTTATATTAAAATTTAGTTTAAATTTGTGTTTCATGAATCCTATATAGAAACTTATTCATGTATATTTATAATTATATATTTTAGATTTGACTAAAACTTTAACTTTGTATAAGGATCATTTAGGTACATATTGATCACTAAAAACCAATTTTTGTATTACTTTTGTTAGTCCAAATTGATCCATTCACATATTACATCTAACAGTGATCCAAACATTATCTTTGGATCTCTAAATAGCGGTAATTGTCTTTCAGGTTCTAGCATGACGAATAGATATTCTTGTATTTTTCAAATTAATTTCTTGTCCATATATATTAAAGAAAAATATCTTGGGTTTCTCATTCAAGAGTGGTGTAGATAATAATTATTTGAATAATTAAAATATGTTTTGTTAAAAGGTTTTATATTTCCTAAAAATTCCTAAACAATTGATATAACCATCAATTTTTAGAGTTATGTATTTGGTAAAAATATTATTTCTGTTCATGTCATCCCATAAATAATTTGATAAAATTTATTAAAAAACGTTACAAAATAATAATTATATTATTATTATTTTTTTGAACAGTCAAACACGAATAACAATAATAATTATTTAACTAACATAAAAATTAATATATTTCATGAGACATGGTCTTGGTTCATTCAAAATCCAACAGAATTTGTTGAACACATGAATTAATATTTTAATTAAATATTTAATTCATTAATAAATATTTAGGGTAAATAAAATATTAAAAAAATTATTCATCGGTCAGGATAGTAATATTTATTTACTAATTAAATTAATTTTGAATTCAATCATGATATATGAAAACACCTAGTTTGAGTCCTAGTAGTATTCATTATCATTGTCATTAGTCAGTCTTTTTTAATGTTCAATATTAGTGTATATGAATTTTTTAACGAACCCAAGAGAAATAAACTAATCTCTTAATTATCCCAACCAAATACAAATAATAAATTTTAAATTAATTTGTTTAACAAAATATCTAATCAAGAAGGTTTCACTTTTGTTTCACTATGTTATATTCTCAATATATGATTCATTAACTATCAAAGAAATTGTCATTACAAAATTGATATTTAATTATTATTTATCGGTTTATTCTAATCAATAAACTAATATGAAAACATCAACTATGATGGTATTGACATATCCTTCCTTAAATTATCCATTAATAACATATCATTCATTAGGCATCCAATGTACCTAATTTTCCTTCACCATATGGTGTGATAGCATTCATCACTCAATATTAGTACGTGATACAGGCCATGAATCATTAATAATCACAATGTATAAGGACCGTAGAATACTTTCACTGATTGTAATATACAATGACACCATATTATGAAAAATTTATAATGGCAGTTATGTTCTCAATATCACCCCTATTAGAGATTACTATAGATAAACATGTTTAAAATAAGCCTCTTATACATATGATTACTCGAACATGAAATTAATGTACCATGTTTTCAATCATATAACATTATCAGACAATATATATAAATTTAAGAATATTTGCATGTTACATCAAGGTGGTAATAATATAATGAAAATACAATGACCATATCAATGCGATAGATACACTAGGACATTATAATATTAATGTCATCCTGAAAAATGAAAAATATGAAATAATAAATATTATTAAAATTCAAATCATCATATATATTAAATAAAATTACAAAAATATTGATCCTAGGACATAAAATAGAATATTAATATCATTAATAACATTTTAATAGGATGGATCTTTGATAAATTTAAAAGTAACAAAACTACAAAAAAATATGTCTATTGGAAAATGAAAAAGTTAACCCCATGAAAAATAGATTTTAATAATGAATTATTAACCAATTGGTGTTGAAATTTTATTATGAGATCTTAAATGGCATTATTTTTACAAAAAATATAATCATATATAGGTATACACAATTTAAATTTATTATAAAATAAAATAATGTACTTTATGAGAAATTATTACTCATGGTATGGGATTTATGTTACAAACTCATTATTCTTATGGGTGATTATGATTATATTTTGAGTTTGAAATTTTATGATATACTTCTATAAAAACTCATGACTTTTATTTTCCTATAGTAATTCTTATAGATTACATGTTTTATTTTAATTTTCCACTCAATATGAGCCATATATGTAGAAATAATGTTATTATGGAAATTGTACTTTATCTATATCTTCTTTTAAAATCCATTTTCTTCAATTTCCATGTTTCAAAAAATGATTCAATCAATATTTTTACAATTTTTCCATAATTTTATAAAGTCTTTTTAAACCATGTTTCAATATTTGAATGTTTTTAAAAGAAATTTTATTGTAATTCTCCAAAAATTTTGAATTTTATGTTTTATATAATATATGAATGTAGTTACTATTTTAATCAAAATTGAATGTTTCAAATTTCTTTCCATAATAATACCTTAATAATTTGAATGTTATTTTAAATGTATCCAACATTATATTAAATGAAATTTTTTTACCTAAAAATTTGAATATTTTTATATTTTAATAATTTTAATACAGGGTAAAAATGTTATTTTCATCATAAAATTTTATATTGACCTTTTATCAAAAAAATTCATCGATGATAACATCATTTTATATTACATATTTTTAACTGATGATCTTGTCCAATGATACCATACAATCTCATTCAATGGATATCTAATGATTATAATGATTTATGTATGAATATATGAAATAAATTTTCTTTCATAATGGTTAATTTTTATTATTAAACCTTTATGAATCCTTTATATTTTCAATGGGATCTATTATGATGCAATAATTAAATGCTTTTGAAACATTTTTTTCCTCCCAAAATTTATGAAATAATCAATGTTGTCTGATCTTGTGGCACACATACGTGTAATTTTCATTATGTGATGGGTGGGAATGACATTATATTTCCATATAATTAATTGGGTTATGATAGATATCCAATAAAATAATATGGACTAGAATATGGAGTGATCCCAATTCTTTATGGGTCCATGTATAGTGTGAATGTCTTCGTAGTGAACCTTGTATAATATTATGATGGAATATAGAGTGACCCCAATACACTAGTATTAAATAAGAAGTGAGACTGGACTAATGAACTTTTATTACATTCTTATATATATGCAAAGAAATTATCGAATAGGAAGATGTTATGATTTCATGGATCATGTTCTTTAATTTTTTTTATTCTTGTCTAATGAACTACAATGTGTTTTTCCATGACTCAGGATTATGATATATGATACATTAGTTATGGTTTTGAATTGTTTATATAATATTTTCAAACCATTATTTACATGTATATTTTATCGTTCAATGATATCTCTCTTTTTTACCCTTATTAAGAAATACAGCTCAAAAATAATTACAATTTCTTTCCCAGAATTATGAACAGTGGTTTTATGTAATATATGAATTAATAGGTTTATAGTTATAGATAACATAGTAGAATTTGTTTTTGATAACTTATTATCATCTTATTTATGTTTCTATATTTTATATTATATTATACTAATATGGTTCATGAATGGATTAAAAAGTTATGTATCGAATAATCATCTAACAAGATGTGATATTTATATATAAAATATATATGGGTCATAATATCATGAAAGAATACCTATTCATAAGAGGCTAATGACTAGTGGAAAGATTAAATGTGTAAAAATGGAGAGACTATACTGTCAGTAATAGTAAAATGAAATAAAAAATGTAGCGAATGAAATAATGAATAACCAAATAATTAATATCAACGATAATAAAACGTAAAATATTTAGGAAAGCAACATATAGGTTATAATTTTATTAAATAAAATATTCATATATAAATTTGATGGGAAAAAAACATGTTGTGTATCTATGAACTAAATTTTCAAAAATTAAATGAAGATATATATGTCATTAAATAAAAAGATTTCTGAGTTGTTCCTATCATTGCCTCTTTCTACCCTGATCCACATTCTTAATCTCTAGACATGTGCCCCATTCCCTTAATTGGATTCCTGATTTTAATTTCATTATATGTACTAAGATTCCCAATTTGTCTCTGAGTATAAACCTAGAATGACCCTAACATCATGTACCCATAATATATATAACTAGATAGTGTAATAGTATATGTATTGAATGACCAAAAAGTGAAAATGAATTTATAATGGGAAAATCCATTTTGAGTTAACTTGACCGGCACAAAACCATGACCTACACTCTCTGACAACATGTTATAGATATGTCATATCAAGACACTCACATAATTTGAAATAGCTCATATACTTAAATAAATGACTCAACCATATCACGATGGATAGTCAAAATAATATAAGAACTATGTTTTAGAAATCATCCCAGGACGCAACCATCTCATTGATGGATAACCACGATGTAATAATAATAGGATTGATATATTTTATTGTGAGACTAAACCATATCTTGATGTAAATCCAAATAATATATACAATATCACTTTTAATTCAATAAATAGAGATATTATAGGGACAAATATGTTACATCATGGTACTAAAATCATACAATAGAGATCTCATAAGGAAACACATGCGCCCACATTCCAATATAATCAAACAATATATTTCTAACATGGAATAAATATAGCAACATGACAATAAAATAATATATTAGAGTTCTCACAATTATATACATTCAACCACATTTTAGTTATATCATACATCCTTATATATATTTTATATCATGGTTAAGAATTTTTACATAATGATTAACAATGTAAAAATTCCTCAAATTTGAAAGTGAAATTTTCCAAATGATACAAACCAATATCATCATCCCCAAATTAATTAAACCATCATTCCTAAAACATTAATTTAATTATTAAAAGATAATTATGGGTAATATAGGATTTTACTCCCAAATATAGAAACACCTCAATGAACATATTTTAAAAAATCAATGAAATGAGATAAAGAGAGACAAAACTATCGTGCAAGTTCCACTACCATTTCTAGGTAATGATTGAGATGAAAGAAATTAAATGAAAGTAAAAAAAGGGTTTATAAGGAATATTACAAACTAATAAATACTAAATTATACATGTATAATATATTCATAATTTGAACATATTGCAGATAGAAATATATTCTTCTATAAAATGATAAGTTCCACTATCAATAATTTGATCACAACACCCATTCATAGGAGGAAACTATTGATGGAAACATGAATTCATGGGGAGTCAACCTGATTTTGTGTGCTGAAAATTTCATGGTGTGACACAAACTATAATGTCATCGAATCCCACCTATTACACAATTTTACTCTATTGATAACCACTTACTTGGAAACACAACCACTAATGAAACTCAGTTGATCCAATTAAAAACGTTACAGAAAGACACATACAAATATATAAAAAAGAACCCATAAAGAAAATTTAAATGATTATAGGGTAATTACAATACACATGATCATTATATATAAATTAATGTCTGTTGTGATATTTTTTAAATGATAATGAATTTGTACATGGTTCATTAGCCTACAAAGAGAGAGATTCCTAATAGTGATGTCACAAAATAATATATCTCCCAAGATACCCAATTATAATATCCTCAAAATGGGTGGGGAGATTTGGGAGTTACTGGATTTTAAGAATGAATATAGTTGATCAATGAAATTTTTTAAATAATTGATAAATTAAAAAATTTAATTGTGATATTGGTGAAAATTACATATAATGGAATAACCAACTATTTTTAGGATGTTTTTAAAATTACGTCGGATTGAGATGCACCATGTAAAAGTGGGTGGTCTAATAAATTATTCCTTATTTTAATTTTTATTATGTTCGACATATCCTCTTCGGAATATTAGGAAGTGATTACCTCACATTACTAACATCAGCCAGAAAAAGAGAAATTTAAATGAAAATATTATAGGGAACATATAAATTTGGAAATTATTGGTCCTAATGTGGGTTATTACTCTTTATAGTGTTTACATTCTAATTGTGTAAGATATTATTCCCCTTAAAAAAATCACAAAATACTTGTGGTTAGAGTGGCACCATCCTCTCATGGTTTAGTGTTTCCCAATACAAAATCATTATTACACTATATTAGGATGAATCATATGAAATTGATAATATATATCATAAATAAGTGTGTACGATCACTATAGTTTTAGAGAATATTTTTCTATAATTGTTTTTCTTACTATTTAGCCTTCTGATAAAATATATCATAGGGGAATAAAATCAATTAGAATTTGTTTTGATATCATTCATCCATATTAACTACATAAATAAATTCAATTTTCTCCATCCAAAATTAATATCATGACATTCACATGATCTATAATTTTTTTCCATAGGTCAAAACCCTTAATATTATTACTCAATCTTATGACTCGCCCAACGTCTTATCTTATTTTAGTGATCACATTTTAGTTCAATAAAAATAATTTTTTAAATAAATAATTTCATAATAATTATAAATTAAGAAAATTCAATGAAATTAAATGTGAGCTCATAATATCAGATATTCTTATAAAATATTTTTTAATATTAATTTCTAGGACCATTTATTAATTAAATACCCATTGAAACTATTCCTATTACAGTTGAATATTTATTAAATGAAATTTGCTTCCTGATATTCCATAACTTCAACATTCAACTATTCATAAAGAAAATATTCCCCCCTGATATAGTGTATATTTTAAAAATATATCTAATTAATACACAATTTATTTTAATAAACTATAATAAATTTATAAAAAAATTTAACAAAGATATTATCAAAATATTTACATTATTAAATTAAACTTTTTTCCATATGTGATCAACACTTTTAATCTCCCATAATAATATCTTTAATTATACTGTGAGAATAATTTAGTATTGTTAGAATTTTTAAACTTTTCAATTTCTTCTAATTTTTTTATTAATTTTTGAATTATGATATAAAAAATTGCATTATACCATTCCAAGAATCGTAAAATATTTCAATGATTCAACCTTTACAAATCATCATCCATTGTCTAAATCACTCTTAAAATAATCTGTATAGTAAACAACATTTCCAAATTTTTATAATGTAAATAATATTCCATAATAGTAAAGGATTCATAGAAAATCAATGTAATTATATGCCTTAACTAATTTTCCGATTTTATTTGATTATCTATATGATTAAATGACTTATTTATTACTTTTTTTAACAGTCATGACCTTTATTTGGACCCTTATAAATTATCACATAAGAGTAAATTAAACTTATTATTTTTAGTAGATACATTTGGTTATTTATATATCCATTATAGAATTTTGATGACATTTACATTTTTCTTCATGATTGTTCTTAAAATGTAAATGAAACTTATTAGAATATCAATCACCCTGTTTTAAATAACACACAATGAGATTAATATTATCTCAATCAGAATGACTATTATAATCAATATAGTTCTCCATGATTCAACTTACATGTATTCTAGATTAATCTTACAAAAAGCTTAATTATCTTACTTCCCCAAACCTCAAATTATATAATTATTCAAATTAACATAGAACAATAACCAATAAATATAAATAATTTCAAAACACTCTATAATAACTATAAATAAAATTTATAATAGAGGTTACTCATTAAAAAATACTTTTCTTCTAAATCAAAAATGAAAAAAGATAAAATAATTTAACAATTTCATGAGGATCTTAAATATCCTTTATAGGAATACATTTCACCTTTGAAAAAAATATAGTTGAAATGAAAAATACGTATTAGAATCATAAAAACATAGACATTGAAAAAGATAATAACACCAGAACCCCACCACTAGAAAAAATAATGTTTTCTTAGAATTAAATCACTTAGTGAGATTAAAATTTTTTATAAGAGACATATATTATTGTTACCTCAATTCATTCAGTATATAATTTTTAATTATACTTATTTAAAAAAATTATAAAAGTATATAAAATTAAATATAGAATAGTTTACCTTTATCCCATAATAGTATTTTCATATTTAAAACCACTAATAGAAGAAAAATATTAAAAGGGGTGGAAATACATACACATTATAATTTGATAAGAGAATGTTAAACATGATGTTTCAAACATGGAATACAAAACCTCAATATTTTAATTTTTTTCAAACTTATATACAATTTCACCATTTTTAGAAATTTATACAAGGTTTTCATTTATATTTCCACATTTTCATTAACAAAATTTTATTTTATATCATCATGATTTTATTTTTAGTTCAATAATGTGTTCTTTGATAGATCAATTTTAATCAGATTGTCACAAATACTGTTTAGTGTCTTATTAATTGAATCTTTTATTTTCATAAACTATTGTTTTATCCATGGAAATTCTGTTCCAATATGGTTTAAAAATATATATTCTACCTCTCAGAATCACTATTTTACTAAACACTAAGTATTTATTTTCCAACTAACAAAATATTCCTTTTAAAATATCGTTTCACTAGTAGTAGAATTTATTTCAATGATGAACCATCCCATTATAAATTGGAGAATCCCATAAAAAAAATTTCATTGATTCTATAAAACATCATATTTAAATTTATTTTTTAAATGTCTATGATTAAATTATAAATTGCAAAATGTGAGCATATTTTATATCACTATGAGGTCTTGATGATAAATTTACTACATCATCTTTGTAAAGTCATTATGGTTTTAGATAATGGATATTTAAAATGATTGTCTTATAAAAAATATGATTAATTATAAATATTGCTTCATATATACTCTATTTTGTTCAAATATCTATTGGGTTTTAAATTTATTTATATCATGTTATGCCAAATTATTTCCAAAAATTTGTGGATTATTTATCTTAGGATCTAAATATCTTGGCCATAATTTATTTTAATAATTTACCCCAAAACAAAAATTCTACTTTGTTTGATCCCATATAACTCTAATTGAATACCCTCATCACCCAGGAAGTAAAATAATGTTCCATCACCAAAGACACCCTATACCCTCAACTAGAAATATTCAATATTGGAATTAATTGTGGATATAAATTCAATTAATTTGATTTAGTCATAAATCATTTTCACTTATATTAGTAGATCATATAAGAATCGCTTACCTACATGAGTCAATTCACACTGTCGAATGTTGTGTGTTACCAATAAATCCCCTATAGTAAGTGTCACCTAATAAAATGGTTAATCCAATAGCTCACTCTAAATCTAAAAGTTTCGAATATGTGATGTAGTTATAAAATGTTTTCTCACACATATGTTTATCAGTACTATAGACAATGGCAAGAAGATATAGATCATATGTGTAATCATCCCTAGAACATTAGAATCATAGGATTCTATGGAATGTAGATGATTTATTCCCTATAAAAAATATCTCTAAACATGTCACTAACTACCTAGTAGTAGTTTAGGAAATAAGTAAAATTATATCCCACCAATTTATATGATCACTACTCCTCTCCCATATGTAAAACCCTATATAACTCCCTTATCTTTACATTGTCTCTTCCAAGGCTTTCCAAAAATCAGCTCTCTATCAATTTCATAGTGTATTAGAAAATCCTGGGGGAGATGTCACTAACCATCATAAGACAAACACCAAATAGCACTAGGATTTATAGAAAAAGACTACTAATATATATTTGAAGACCCTATAATCTTGGATCATCTCCTGATGTGCCACGCCATATAGGATCATGATGTATTTCATTGGTACCAGTAACAAGGGTATTATATTGTTTTCCCACTACGGGCACCAACACTCAGCGTCTACTAGCCCAGATTGTAGTCTACTACCAATAAATACTCAAGAACAGAAAAATAATTTTATATTTAAATGTATAGAACTATAACAGTGATATATTTGTGTAATCCCCACTTGAATATCCATTCATAGAATAACTGATATATGACCCCATCTAAGGAGTATTATGAGATGTTGTTGAAACTGAATGAATTTATTTCCATGTATATAACACCATGTTGGAGCTTCAGAAGCTCCAATAATTAGACCAATAAAAAAACATGTGGATAAAACACCATCCTCAAGAGACACTTGAACCCATTCATATAGTTACCTAATTCATCATGTCTATAGTTCACCGAAATAAACCATCACCCAGTGGAACCCTGTGCAAGAATCACAATTTGAAAACTAGTTGATCTGGTGGTGTCCTCACAAGGCCTAAAACATAGGTAACTACTTCTATCCACTACTTATCTACATAGGGATTATAATCACCAAAAAACATTGTACGAATCTACCTCTAAAACATAGGTAGCATGATCATCCCTCACGTAGTGTATGTCTATGCTCTCAGTTCAACAAAATTCTCAGTGAGTGGTAGAAAATTATGAAAACCATTAGGATCTAACACCAAATGAATATGACCCTATAATAACATCATATCATTTGATAGATCATAATTTTGATATCAGAGTTAATTATTCAACGACTATAAATATGATGGAATCCATAAAATATCAATAATTATAATAGTCAAAGAGTTTATCTATGGATATAAATTATTGGGTATAATGATACAAAAACTCATTCCTATATGATACATGGGGAAATTAATTAACTATAACCAATGCATATTATACTATTCGAAATTTATGTTTCATGATTCATGGTGAATGGATATGTTGGCCTCCACACCATCACTAGAGTCCCCAGACTGAAATAAAAACTAGAATCACATTTACACCAACACTATAGTAGGAATAACAAGCCTCACACCATGTCAAAATTATAATGTATGGTCCATGTATGAAAAATACTATGATACGACTATATGTTGACCCAACCCACTGGGGAATGTATAATAGGAAGAAAGATGAGTGGTACACCATAATCCTAATTTCAATATGACTTTGGTGGGAGAATATTTCCAATTCTATATATCAGGCATGGAGGCTCACCCTCAATCATCTATTCCATTATCTTGGTAAAAAATTATTTTGATGGATTATTTATCTGTCAAAACTCCTTCTATGATTTTCTCATCTCTAAAATTTGGTGTCTTTCCTCTTTAGACCTTTGTGGGGGACTCTTCACATTAACAGTAGGTTGGTAGGGTTCTCAGTTGGGCAGCCAAAGGGGTCTCGTTTTGGGATGCTCTCTTTGGTGCATTGTTATATTCAACATTATAAAGGGGGGGGGGGTCCATCTATTAATTTAATGTGTTCTATGAGTATACCACTGATCATGGTGGAACCCATGGAATCTATGTTTGTTTATGGGTATCCTATGTTGGATAATACACCTAAGGAACTCTAGGATGTTGCCTCCTTCCATGGACTTTCTATGGTATCTATCTTTCATCGCAACAAAGTGTCTCTGGGGTTTTTCATGATTTTTGGGGATTTTTGGGGCCTCCTTAATCCTATAGTAGTTTTTGAGATTTTTTAGGGTGGAATTTTGCATTAATCATTTTTTAGTGGAATAATTTGTGGCTTCTTGGGCTCATAATTATTGGAGATGTGGTTCCTGGTGCATCTCCCTTCCCAGGTTGTTATTGGAATTACACTATGGTAGAGAGTACCCATCAGAGTTTGTTTCACAAAATTTACCAAGACATCCTATAAAATTACAAAATCCATTAATTCTGAATGATATGGTAGAATTTTTGGATTTTTTCCCTTTCTCTAATGAAAACACCATGTTCCTTCAAGCCGCTTCCATCCCCCTCATGTGTGTAGATATGGAACTATTGGCCGACCAACCCTCACAAATTCTATTGTGGGAGAGAGATGGTTTTTGAGGGAGGAAAAATATCTTTTATTGGTCTCCATCAAGGTTTTGTTGTTTTTTTGGACTTTACGGTCACTCAAAGGCCATCTAATAGTGAAAACAGGAGAAGGTGGGCACTTAGGGATACAGTTTTTTTGGGCAGCCATGCCTTGGGCGACCCACATTCGTCTACGGAGAGGATGGACCATGTTCCATATGGGAATGTATTTTTGAATTCAAAATCAATTGGCAGTCCCTATGTTCTTATGGTGCCGGGAATATGTTTTCCCTCTAATATAGATGTCCCCTTGTCAACTCTGTACCTAGATCATGCGGACCTAATAGTTTTATTACCTGGTCCCCATTCTAATGTCTAGATTTCAAGATTCTCCTACTCCTTAGTGGGAGAATCCATGGTTCTTGGGATTTATATGGAATCTTCTTATTCCTTCTCTTGAGACTCCCAAGGACTTTTCAACACCTTCCCCATCATTTTTTATCTCATCACTTCACTCCCTAGAGCTTCAAAAACATTCCATGGTTGGTATCCTAGTGTATACTGTCAAGAATATTCCACCACTAGATTTTTTTCTTGAGGGTGTATGGAAGGAATGTCAGGTTGACTGGGCATCCCCTCATCATCTTATGTTGATCTCTTTTCTAGAAGAACAAATGGTTTCGATCATAATGTTTTTTACATTATATAATAGTTTGACCCTTTTGGAGGCCCTAGAAGCCACATTCAAGAAGAATCGCCTCTCCCTAAAGCAAGGTGCATTACTATATTTGCTGGTAGGGCCAATATTGTGTTCCTATTTGAATAAGACATGTATTCTCACGTTGTTATCATTATATAACACTTCTTGATAGAAACAAACCTATAAGTGAATGCACTAATGTTTTATATACTAATTTGGAATGCATGAGGCTTTAAGGCCTATGCGAAGCATGAATTTGATGCCTCTAAATCCATGAAAAAAATTCTTTCCTCTTGGAAAATATCATGCCAAAAAAACACAAGTAAGGTATATTATATGGGTAAGATAATGGGTATGTCAATATTTTTTCATTGGTTCCCAGAAAATGTGTACTTCTAAATATATTTGAATAATCACTTGTCTGTAGAGGTGGTTAGTCACATGCCACAATTCATCAATACTCAAATAACCTGCAATAGAATAGAGGTTTGATTCACTTTCGTTTAATCTACTACTGACAGTGTTGGGAGGTTGGATTTATGGCATGATCTAGAGTCCATTCATTCAGGTACTCTCACATGGTATATCAGTGTTGATTTCAACTCAATCGTGGATCCATCAGAAAAAAGAGGTGGATCAGTCATAAGTCATGGTGGAGAGAAAGATTTTAGAGGATACATGTCATCCAAAGGTCTAATTTATATAGGTTTCACTATTTTCAAATACACATTGTTCAACAATTGCAGGTGTTTTAGCCACAACTAGGACCATCTAGATAGATGACTTATGAATATTTAGGGGACAAAACCTTTCCATTAGGAATCAAGTACCCATCCTTCCCGCTCACGTTTGGAACATGATCCACTCCCTATGGAACATAGGTGGGAAGTATCAGGATGTTAATGTTTTTTTACTCTAATAAATGGAATCAGGATGAGTCATTCATGCAGATGCTGAATGGTTAGTGGTTGCATGTGGAGGTTAAGAGGTCCTGGTGTAGCATGGACAATTGCCTCAAACTCCTTAAGGAGGACATTATTCAATGTCTGGATAAAAGGGAAAACGATTCTTCTAGCTGTATTGTTTTTATGATTAGATTGATATACTGTATGAGGCTTATCATTGAGATTGGGATGTGAACTCATTCATTTCCCTTCATGTTAAGGGGTAAAATCTTAATAAAAATCTGTTGGATATTGAAATAATTTACTAGAATAGGTCTCATGTGATATGGTTATGGGACAGTGATCATATCAATTACTTCTCTCATGAATGTTTGAAATATCAGAGGAACATGAAGATTAGTATTAGCCTCAGCAATAATGTTTTCACATCTGACATGGATGTGGTAGGAAGAATGGTAATGGATAACTTTGAATGAATTTTGGAAAGGTATTCTTCCTCCATCTATGAGCATTCTACAGATGATACGAAAAACGAGGACTTCATGGTATGTTTTCCTCAACTTGTGGTGTTATCTGATAATTCTTTAAGAGGGAGGGATCAATGACTCATTTATTAGGGTACTTCATGACATTTCACCCATCCCATATGGATTCATGGTTTCTTTATATGTAAAATAATATAATGTGGTTTTTCCTCAATTGATGGAATACATTCAAGAATTATCTTGTGGTGGAGTGTTGAATTGGAGTACTTATTCAACCAGGGTTGTTGTCATTCAAATGATGAAAGATGCTAAATAAATTAGTGATTTTCAGCCTATGTTCCTATAAAAATTCTCTTATATGATATTGGAAACTATATTTTCATGGACGTTGTGTGGGGTCATCTTAAGGTAGGTTTTGAGAAAAAAACATGAGTTTTTTCTAGGGGAGGAGCATCCATAGGAATTTTTTCATAGCTAGTGAACTTGTGAAAGAGATCCCTAAGAAATCATTGGGCTCAAATGTGATCTTATATGTTTATTTGGACAATAATTAAGGCCAAATTGATTGGTGTTTCATCATTCATGTGATGATTATGTTTTCTTTCCAGGATTGGTTTTGTGGCCTTTTTTAGGTGCTACTCATCCACAAGGCTCTCTTTATCTCTTATGAGGAGGTTTTTTAGTTTCATTTAATCTATTCATGGTGTTGTACAAGGTCATCCTTTATCCCCATGTCTTTTGATTTTTGCACGAGATGCCTTATCCCAAAATATTCATAAAGGATTATATGTGGTCAAATTGTTTCCCTATACATTAGACATGGTATGGATGGTATTTATCATTTAATGTTTTTGGATGATATTATAATTTTTGTTCAGGGAAGGTGGAGATACTTGATCAACCACATGGAGATCATATTCTTCTATGGACACTTGAGTGGCCAGAGTATCAATTCAATGAATGTCCATATATTTATTTCAAATAAGTGATACCGAAGGCAATTTATAGATATCCAAGAAATACATGGTTGAAAAAGTGATGCATGTTTCATTATTAGTCCTTGGAATCTCAATATCATGTGGCCGAATCAATAAACATTAAATTTATGAAATCATTAATTGCATGATGGGACATATTTTTATTTGAAAAAACCAGAGTTTGACATTCAGAGGCTAGGTTATTTTGATTAACAGCGTACTATCTTCTATACTGTTGCATAATATATTGATTATCAAACCCCCAAAGGGGATGTGGGGATTATTTTGAGAATCTCAACCACATTCTTATAGGATTCCAACCAAACTAGATGCTTTCACTGAGAATCCTGGTCCCATGTTGTTAAGGCCTTGCTTGAGGGTAGTGTGGGGCTTCAAGATCTCAACGAATCCTTACATTAAATTTAAGGCTGGACAACTTGGTATATTCATACTATGGAGTCTCCGTGGGATGATATTTTTAGGAGGGGGTATGGTGACCAATGGTGGGTGTCTGATTATCGAGGTTCAAAACCATATGTCCTGGCATGATGTATGTTTTCTCACTTTGAAGCTCTTAGTGGTGCTAATTGATGGATCATTGGGAAAGGTGATTTCATATTCTAGATAGAAAAACAGGACGATGAGAATTTGTCTAATTATGGATGCCCTTATCTGGATGTTTCTTTTAGTTAGGTGACTAGGGAACATGATCTCATTCAGGAGACCATCAATCCTCACCAAATGAAGGTGATTCAATGAATTGTTGTGAGTATCGAAGTAAATAGATTTTTCATTATGGGATATATCTTTGGAAGGTTCATCTCTCAAAATTACCTGAGGTTTCATTATACATAAAATGTTCGAGATGAATGGTCGACTGTATGGTGCAATGATATTTCTATGAAAATAAACATTATGTTTTTGTGAATCATTAATAACGCACTACCAACTGATGAAAATATTCAGAGGAAATGAATCCCTTTAGAATCTCACTGCTTTTGCTGTGTGAATCCGAATATAGAGTCTACACTGCACGAGATTTTTTAGAATAACATACCGACATACCTCTCATCTTTCTTCCTACATCATCTCTGTCGGGCCAGTAATCAGTACTCCCTAGACAATTTCATGTCTTATTGTATTCATGGTTTTGATACCAGGGTTATAAATAATAAATTGATGACTATTATCCTCATTTACATCTACTAGAACATCTGGGAGGCTCACTATCATACATAGATTAGCTCTTCTCAAACCCTTTAGTTTAATCAGATGATACTATGGTCACTCATCCCTGAGTAAGGTTTATTGTTGATTGGGGTTCAGTGGTTCATTATGGTCTAAAATGTCCTCCATAAACCCCATATTCTTGATAGGACGAGAGGCTGTTGTATTATGTGGGATCCTCCTCTTGGTTGTATGAAGATGAACATGTATGTATCTTATATAAATAGGGTGATGAGGGGTAGTTGGATACACAAGGATTCTTGGGGATCGGTCCTTTTGGTGGCTAGTGCTTATTATGGTCCGAGAAGCTCCTTGGGTATAGAGGGAAAATCTTATTTCCGATATGATGGTATGTTGGAGATGTAGTCTTTTAGTGACTAAAATAGAATATGATTTGGAGGTTCTTGTTGGAGCTATATGGGGATTTCATGTAGTGCCATGGAAGTTGGTCTATATGATCCGCAGATTCTTAATGAAGGCCAATTAAAAGAAGTTAATTCATTATTGTTCACTGCTTTTCTCCCATCTATGCCTCGTTTTTTCAGATCCATTCTTTCCCCATCTATCTTGTTCGTTGGGTTTTTCTCTCATCACATCACCTGCTTTCGGGATCCTCCGGTATTGATTGATTCAGAGTTCAAGCCTCATGGCGCGGTCCTCTGTATCGATTGTTTCAAGTCTCATTCCTGGGGGCCCCTTTCGAATCAGGTGGTGGTACTTATAGATCTGAGAGGCGATGTATCATCCTATATTTCCTTTCGGTGACCGGATGCTTCATCATGCTCCCCTGGAGTAACTGTGGTGGGTTCATTGCTAAGAAAGGTGTTTCTATGAATTTTGGTTTTTGGTATTCGTTTCCTTCCTTAGGGCTCATGCGGGAGGTTCCCTCATGGTGTTCGTGATGATTCTGAAACCATGGATGAAGTATTCTGATGTTTTCATTGGTTCTCAGTTCGAAGTTGTGCCTGTTTTCTATCAGTTTTATGGTTGTTCCAGCAATAACGGGGTCGACACTAATGGTGGTTGTTCATTTTGTGCGGGCGATGTTAGATGACATTATTGGTGTCTGTTTTCAGTGTTGGTTGGGTTCGATGATGATACTGGAATGGCCAGAATTTTTGGTGTGATGTTTCTTGGTGTGGTCTGCTAGATTTGTTCCTAGAGAAAAGCTCATTCCTCTGAAGCATACACTGCTTTTACTCTGCCCTGGCCCCGACTTCCATTTCTCCTCTCCAGGTTGGTCTAGAGAAATGGTTCGTCAGTTCTTTGGGAGGTGGTGTTCATGAATTTATTGGTTCTCTTGATAATGAGCTCATAGTTCTATTGTTTAGGGAAGGTGAATCATGGATGATGGGGTCTCTGTGTTTTTGGTCGCTCCGATTATCAGCTCCGGCGATGATAGGGCAGTAGCAACGTCTGAGATTCTTTCTCGATAATTTGATGAATATGGTGATCCGGCATGATATATGATTATGGTGTTGATTAAGGTGAAGCATCAGTGACAGTGATGATGATTGGTTGATAGTGTGACTCTGGCAACTGGTGGCAGTGATAAGTTGGCAGTGCGATGATGTGGTTTCACGGTATGATGGTTTTTTTAAATTTGAATTTGGAAATGTGTATCTGGCGCGGTGGTTTTTAACAGTTTGTTGAATTTTTAATTTTTGAATGTGGTGTGTAGTGGTTTAAGGTTATGTGTTATTTTCATGTACTGGTGTCTTATGTATGGTTCACACTTACCCAAAAAGTGGCATTTTAAATAATAATAAAAATTGATTGTGGTGGCTATAGAGTATCATGCTATCATTCTATGAGACTCCCTAGGTCTACATCATTTTCCCCACATGAGGGGTTATGTGTCTCGATTGTTTTGTTCCTTCCAAAGTTCAAAAGAAATTATTTTTATTCAGTTATTCCTTTCTCTAACCTGAAGTTCCTTCCCCCATTATCCAATATTGTGATGTGTCCTTATTTTGTAGATTTTTTTATCATTCCCATCAACATCCTCCATTGACCTTGGAGTTCATTGATGCTTCTAAGGTTCTACATTATACATTGGTGGATTACATCAGACATCAATTTCTTTGGACTAATTCATATCAATGGTACATTTTTATCTTGTGCTTTACAAGAAAGGTTGACTGTTCAACTTCTAAAAAATTGAAACATAATTATTCATTTCTTTTAGAAAATTATTTGATAATGGTTTTTTCTAGAGCTCCTCAAATATACAATGTATCCCATTTCTTCTAATTAATATGGATTTATGATTTTGCATGAAACATGATACTCCAACCATGGAATTGTGGGTATGATTCCTAGAATTTTTTTCCATTCTTGAATTCTTCAATCTACCTACTAATAATAAATATTGTAGGTTTGTATTTTTGTTCCAAAAATTAAACAATTTTAATTTTTCAAAATAGCTCCCTATAAATTTAGGTTTAATTCTACATTTTAAAACTCCAAGAAGAGGGTGGTCAGATAATATATGAAATTGTTTTTGTGATAAATCAATTTTCTACAAGACATGGGTTGATTTTATTCTTTCTTGTTATTGATTGGGATAACTGAGATTAGTATGTCCAACATTGATACCAGAATCAAATTTAGGATTTTTATTTGATCACTTTCTAGAAGATCAACACTATAATGGGTAGTAGAATTAGACTATGTGGCAATGAAATTAATTCTGCATTAGGAGCATGATTAAATGAATAATCCTAGAATTGTGATGTATCTATTGTATTTTTGGGAATTATGTGGTTTTTGTGAGTGGTCATTTGAACCTAATTATTTTCAGCCCAATGACTACATCATAAACATTTTTAGTTCAAACTAGAAAATATAATCCCCATAAAGTGATGGTAAAGGAAACTAGTGATTTTGTTACTACTATCACATACCCCAGAGACGTTATATGAAAGACACCACAGATTCATAGAAAGTGTCATGTTGAATTCATTGAACAATATGTTTCCCTATATGGATAGTGTGTGTCCAAATTTGAACAATTATTTTTAAGGGTTTGAATATAAATGATCATGTCATGCGTATGGTGAATAGAATATGAATGCATCTAATGAAAAATGAACTATATGGCCAAATTTTATCATCAAATCACCTATATGAAATGGAAAAAATAACTACGTATAAGGATCTATTGTGGTATTGTAGGGTGATTTTATCTCAATCCAATATTTATGGGACCATGATTATAGTAGAAAATTTATAGGTATACACAAGAAAAATTGTAATGAAGATGAATTGAATTCAAGAATTATGGAGATTTTCTATGCATAAGAGATTCAAGTTTAATGTCCATAAAGTCTACTCTGACCCATAAAATCCCAATGATACATAATTTTCAATGATGGCGGGGTCCAACAAGGTATCAAAATGTAGAACCACTGCATATGAACTGGTCAATATTAAGGGTATTACATCACATGATGAAAATAAAATATCTAACTATGATGATTTAATATATCAAGGGTTGGTTAGTGATAATTTTTAATTACAAAAGTACATGTGGTAAGGATCCCTAGATACGGGTGTGCCAAAAAATAAGGCCAAACCTAAACTGCCTAATGTCACAATGAATTTATTGTTGTCTTAGAAAATGGGGTCTATATATTCTATTAATAATGTAAAAACGGGAGAGGAATATTATAATGTAATCACATAGAGCTCACCATTCAATTTAATTTTGAAATGTTGTAAAAAGTTTCTTTATCAATGCTTCATAGTTTGATTGCAACGGAATATTTGGGAGAGTTCTTCGAGTTAATACCAACAAGGAACAATATTTTTCGATCAACAAACAAGTTCAAAATATGACACTGAAATTCAATGAAAGGGGGTGTCTATATATATGATTATATATTGAATTTCTAAAATATATTTTAACATTTGGGGGATCATATCTGGGATGACCCTAAATATGATGGTATCTACAATAAATTGGTTATTGTATAGGTTTAAGTTTTAAACTGCACTTAGTATATTCAAGAATGGTCTGGTTATTTCTATATAGTTTCAAGATCCTTTTTACCGAGAAATAATGAGGATTCCCACTTTTCTATCAAATGGAATATTTGAAATAAATTTTTAACTATTAATCATTAATGGGAAATATAATCCCACAAAAAAACTCCAACATGATATGATGTGGGGCTGATGTATAGTGGAACACACCATGGTCATTCCATATCACTAATGTCTTAGTCTTATCAGGACTCCATCAAATTGAATCTCATCTTCATATTCCATGACATGTGCATGAAGATTCCATGAAGTGGTGAGTATAATAATACCTATTAGAAAAATTTGAAATCATCAAGAATAATGAATCAAGAGAGTAGTCATTTCATCATCACTATAGTATATCACATAGTTTATGAGATTGATCAAATGTAATACTACAGATATACTCATATTAGACTAAAATTATAAATTTTTATCAACCATACTACAATCCAAATGATGTTTATCTTGGTATCAAGGTAATGATCATTTAGGAAAACTCACACCATGAGCTATGTTTTCACTGAAGGTTCTTATCAAAGAATTGGTTCTCATTGGTACTCTCTAAATAAGTATTAATTTTATCTCAAAATATGTCAACACATAAATAGGAAATCACACCTTGGGATATAGGGTATACCAGTACCTACCCTAAATTATAGACTATATATGGGATAATATGCATGTGTGTGTTTTCTATCACGATTCCTTAACCAATACATTTGGATGGTGATAAAAAATTTGAGGAACATACTCGAGTTTGAGAGATCAATTATATACATTATATTGATGACTAAACTCATAAAGGGGGATCAAAATCTATTCTAGGGATGTGATGCTTCTTTATAACCTCTTGGGAATGACTGAAGGGACTGAACCTAACAGAAACTGGTCTACACTATATATTTAAATGGTCCCAAATATTTTTAGAAAAGGTACATGATGTTCAGTAAGAGTACACAATGTTTCCCTACTACTCTAGGTATACACATGTCCAATTTCCCATTCTTATGAACTATGGTGGTGGATATGTACCTAACCATGTATGTTTATTCTGTTCAAGTCTTATTAAACTTTTATGGATGTTCACTCATTCAATTTTTATTTTCTAGTCATACCCATGTTAATGTATACTCCAAGACAAATGTCAAGCATCCCACACCGAGTCACATCATGTGTGAAACATGACTCACGTCGTGTGATATTATTCTCCACAAAAAAACTCTATAATCATAGAAGGGACACTACATAGTGTATAGTATTTAGACAACACATTGTTTAGTTTTGAATATTCAGGAAATCAAAAACTATTCCATGTGTTTTCCTCTCTAATTTCCTCATAATTCAAACCCCTAGATCCACAGAAAATCAATCATCAATGACCAATAGAGGCTGACCATCATTGATGACTTGATTATGTCCACCAATTCATCAATTAAACCTCAAATATGACTTCATTATTCCGGGATTCCATAACACACACACACATACACTATGGATATCCAAATATAAATAAAAACCATCTTCGTTTTTATGTACAACTAACATATAATTTTACTCAATTAGAAACCCACATTGACAATAATTTTTACGATAATAATACACTCATTGAATATAATTTATGTGTATTTTTATGTAAAAATAAAATTTTCCAATAAAAATTATATTATAATTTATTTAAAATCTTTCATAAAGGTAAAAATCATGTTCACATATTGTAATATTCTATTGAGTATTTTTAGAGTGAGTTGTTGAGTTATAGTCATATTTCCGGGACTATATAACCTTAGAACCGAAAAAAAAATTAAAAATATTATATCATGTATATTTATTATTTTATAATAATGAAATATATCCCCAATATTGTCTCTGATGGGAGATATGATACCACTGTTATGTTTTAGATTCATATTTTACCCTTATAACATCATAAATTTTTTACATATATATTGTTTGGACAGATCACATGTCCATGTTGTAACACCCGAGACTTTTATGTTATATAAATCATCAAAGGAATCTTTTTCTACACAACACTTGCTTGGCTTGCTTTACACGCAGTCGCGACCTTCCTCGATAGCTTGCGTCGTACGCAATACCGAGTTTCACTAAACAACAATATGCTATTAAAACTAGCCGTTATGAATAGTAATAACCACTTTTTGAAATTTTATAAATTTTATTTTTCAAAATGGACTTCATTTTTGGACTCAGAATATCGAAATTAGCCTAGGGTGAAATTTTGGTATTTTTCTGAAAACTTTCAATTTTTGATGAATAGTGAAACCACTAAGTGGTAGGTTAAAAACTGAATTTTGCATAAAACTTAATTTTACCGCTTCTGTGAATGGAATTTCGAAAATCCGACAGACACGGTTGATATCAGTAAGTAAAATGTGGTTCAATGAGATAAAAATAATTTTTTGGTGAATAGTAACTTTTTACGATTTTTACCGCGGTTAATAGTAAATAGGGTAACTAAGGGTAAATATGATATTAATATTACCCTAACACATGTCCTAATTCTATTGGACAAGTGTAATTCGACCAAAAAACAAACTTAGGAATAAAATATGACCATTTAGGCCCACTTGGATTAGATTAGGACATTTATTATTAATTTATTTAAAGAAGGGTTAAAATAGTTAAAATCAAAGTTTAATAAGTAAACAAGTTTTAATATGGGGTTATACATAACATAAATTCGATTGTAAATATTCCTTAGAAATAAAAAAAGATTTCCTACATGATGGTATTTTATTTGTAATTTTTAGACATCAAATAATTTAATTTATATATGACACAAAGATGATGCAGTAATTATCTTATTAATGAAATATTGACATAATTGATAATATAAATACCAAAATAAATGTAATTTAAGACTTTTAATGAATTCCACTAATTTTATAGGTTACTATGATATATTATTGTTGATTTAATCAACTTGGTTCGAACATATAATTCTGTTATGACTTTCAAAAAAAATCATATATCAAATAGTGTCAAAATTGACACAAAATAGTTTTTAAATCAAATATTATATTATTAATTGTTATTTTATTCCTAAAAATCTAAGGTTCGGCCAAATGACTTAGATAAGGATATATATATTAATAATAAACAATTTGGGGTTCGTTTGGCATGTTATAGTAAGTGTATTAACCATATAGTGAAAGAAAACAAAAAGACACGGTAAAAGTTAAATTAATTAACTTAGAGTTAAATCTAATTGATAAGGTTAAAATAATACCCTAACCTTGTCTAAATCCTATTGGTTGATAGGATTTCGACCCATCGCCACTTTAGCTTCGAAATAAGACCCTTTGGAACCATTATAAACCGATTTTGACTTTAATATAAAATAATATTTTGAGATATTCCTATGGTGCCCCTCTCCTCCCTTATAAAAGGGCACCTCCTCCCCCTCCTCCTCACACCAATTTGAGCACTCAAGCTCGGCCAACCCCTGCCATTTTCTCCTCTCCACTTCCCTAGAATAATCCTAGAGGTCCTGGTCTTCTCCAAAGACCAATATTAGTTCCTTAAGTGGAGGATTCAAAGAGGCGTTCCAAAGAAGTGGTAATATCCATTACCGATCTTTTCAATTTTTTTCTTCTTCAACTTCGTCTTCTTTAGTTGTTTCATGATAAAGTAATAACATCAGTATTACTTACATACTGATATGTTATTATAAATATGAAACAACCCTAATTCACCTTCTATCCATCCTACGGAAAAATGAAATCACCGCGCGTGCGTACGTACGGAATACCGTCTCCACGCCGTGGTGTAATCTATTTTCCACCATCACCTTACAAGGATGGGTATAATGGTGTAATAAGTAACTATATATGATTATAATGAAGTAATATTGATACTGAAATAATATATATATATATTCCAATACAATTCCATGATCATAGGAACGATATCATCACTCGTGCATACGTACGGAATACCGTCTCCACGATGTGATGCGACTCGTTCTACATGATCTTCATTTCATAATGATTATATAAATGAATTGAATGAATGAATATGGTATATACTACACTAATACCATTCTGGAAATGAATTATCTATAACCTAAAGATAAGAATAAGAATTTATTCAACAAAACACGCATAAGAACAAAAAGTTATAAAGACCCGAGTAACAAGTAACAATGAAATATTACTAACAAGAAGCTAATAATATGACTATATATGATATCATATCAATATGTATGATTATGGAATAAGTCAATAACATTATTTAAACCATTATACAGGAGCTTCGGACACGAACAAAGCTAATCGGACCTAAGGTAAGGGAAATATCACAATCTCATTTTTATCCGAGATTGTTTATTCGTAAGTATTTACTGGGGTGTATATTATCATCCACATCCATATTTCATCAAAATGTAATATTATTTCCATCCACCTACAATTGTTTAAATCCATTTTTACCCTTCGGTGAGTTTTTAGTAATATGTATGAAAGGAATCTTTTGTCGTACGAGGTACTTTTTGACTTTTCCGACAAAAGTACGAAGAACGTTTTTTTTAACTTATATGAATGGATTTTTAAAACATTGTTTCCAAGAAGCTTCCTTTACAAGTTTTCAAGTTTATTTTTAATCAACTTATTTTATTTTAAAGTTGTATGACATGTTATGAAAGGAAAAATGTTTTTGAAGAAGAAAGGATATTTTCCTCAAGAATGGAGTTCAAGTGTTTTATCAAAATTATTTTCCATCTAAGATAATAAAGGGTTATGTTTTTATCCCTATTATTAAATTGATTTGTTCATATTGTGATGGAATTATGAATTCCTTTATCTTATATGAATTGATTTATGATGTCATGATGTTTCAAGAATCCCATTTTTGTTATATGTGTTATGCGATGATGTATGTTCCTTTCTTATGTGGCACACATAAGAAAGGATTCATTATAAGATGGGTGGGACCTATATCTCCCTCCAATGCATTGGGTAAAGATTTTATATCTCATGAGATAGACATGGCTGGAACGGAAGGTTATTTCGGTTCAGTGATACAGGACTGAAACGAGGAGTGAACTCGGTTCAGAAAGGGACTTTGTCCACTAAGATAGTCTTGGCAATGAGTCATGAATAACAAGAAATGATTTTCCATAATTATGTGTGCAATCCACAAAGATTCAAGTTTTATGTTATGATTATGGGGATCTCATTTTCACTTCTATGATTTATTCCATGTTAAGATATTATGATCTCTTTTGCAGGTTTTGATTTTCAAAAAGATATGATATGATTTTTATTTCCTTTATTTTCCCTTGCTGAGCATTTGAGCTCACCCTTTTATGTTTTCTTTTCCCCAGGTCAGGAAGATGGATATTGAGTAGAATATGCTAAAAGGGACCCTAGATATGATGAAATAAATGGGAGACACTGTAGAAGATTTATGAACCAGTTGTTTATGTTTCCCAGTTTCTAAAGACAGTATACCTATACGGTCCTTTGTGGTTTTGTCATATGTTGTAATAATTGTGATTCATTTTTGAAGTATTAATAATGTATGTAAAGTGTGGGTCGTTATAGTTGGTATCAGAGGAAAGGTATAGTCAACCTTTGGAAACTAGGATGTGAAAGCCTTAGTAAGAACCCTAAGGATAAGTCTAAGCATAGAACACAATCTTAGTGTTTTAGAAATGGCTTTGAATAACCTAGGATAAGACCTTAAGCATGAAAATTTTATTCTTGAATTATGTGGTTTCCTATTATAATTAGTGTTGCTCACACTATTCTTCTTGGTTTTAGTCAATGGCTGGAACCCGAAGGAACCGTGTTAACGCGGAATGCGATGGGCAATGCAATGATTGTCCCCCTGAGCAACCAAACGATATGGGAGCTGGAATGAAAAATCTTGTAGCCATGCTCACACAACTTTCTCAAGCTATGAATCATGCAGGATTTCCAAACGAGCAAAGGAGGGAGCAACATTCTGTTGTATCCTTCATGAGGCAGCGTCAACCTTCTTTCAGCGGGTCTACTGATCCATTAGTTGCTGAACAATGGATTAGTACTACTGAAAAGATATTTTTAGTTCTTCAATGTTCTGAACATGATAAAGTCATCCTAGCAGTGTATCGTTTGGAAGGAGATGCTGATCAATGGTGGAATCTTGTTAAGAATACGAGGCAAAGGGATGAAATTGAGTCTATGGAATGGGACGAGTTCAAGAACTTATTTTTCAATAAGTACTTCCCTTGTATTCTCCGAACAAAGATGGAGAAAGAGTTTCTTGAACTGAAGCAATGGGATGATGAATCTGTTGGTACCTATGAAGAAACTTTTACAAGACTTGCAAGGTACGCTTCTGGTATTATTATCCAACCTGAGAGTAAGATCGATCGATTCTTTAGTTGCTTAAAACCAAGTCTTCGAAGGGCGTTAGCCATAAGGGACTTCAATAGCTACGAGGAAATCGTTCGATGTGCTCTCAAAGTCGAGATGGAGATTGGAGTAACCCATCAGTCACATTGGTTTGATAAGAAGAGGAAGATGGAATTCAAAGAAAAATCTAAAGAGCACACGGAAAAGAAGATGAGCTTTTCCTTATGCTCAAAGTGTGGAAAGAAACATGGAGGGAGTTGTCTTAAAGGGACAAGTAAATGTTTTAAATGTGGAAAAGAAGGTCATCGGGCATTTGAATGCCGTGATAATGGGAAGAAGATGTCTAATGATGCAAACAAAGGAAGGGATACACAGAATGAACCTACTACACTTCAATGTTTCAAGTGCAAGGAGATGGGGAATTATGCCAATCAATGCCCAAATCCAAGGGTTGATGATGATGGTCGACGTCAACAAACTCTTAAGGCTAAAGACAAAGGAAAGTCACATGCAATTTCTATCAGCGATGTGGAGTACGATAACGATGTGGTGAAAGGTACACGTACCATCCACTCTAAAGTAGCAAATGTTTTATTTGATTCTGGATCCACCCACTCTTTTATTTCTGAAGACTTTTCTAAGGGTACCACCATATTACCTCAACAATTAGATGTTGAGTTAGCTCTGACAACACCTAATGGCTCATCAATCGCATCAAAAGTTTATAATTCTTCTCCGATCGAAGTTTGTGGGAAAGTGCTTCCTGCAAATCTTGTGATCCTTCCTTTAGTGGAATTTGATGTGATTCTTGGCATGGATTGGCTTTCTCTACATGGAGCTCATATCAATTGCCAAAGAAGGGAAGTCACATTTCATATTCCAGATCAATCTACGATCGTCTATCAATGCAAGGATGAACATAACCTTCCAGTGGAGATTTCTTCCATCTTATGGGTATTGATTCCAATAAATGAAGGTTATTTATCTCAAATGGTTGGTGAGAAACTCACGATTAAGAATATGCCCATTGTACGGGAGTTTGATGATGTCTTTCCGGAGGAATTGCCGGGTCTTCCACCAAATCGTGAAGTTGAGTTTTCAATAGAACTCGTACCGGGTGCTTTGCCTATTTCAAAGACACCTTATAGAATGGCCCCAATTGACTTGCAGGAATTGAAGAAGCAACTCCAAGAGAATCTTGATAAAGGATTCATACGCCCTAGTGCGTCACCTTGGGGAGCACCTGTTCTATTTTTTAAGAAGAAAGATGGATCAATGAGACTCTGCATTGATTATCGAGAACTTAACAAGATCACTATCAAGAACAAATATCCTCTCCCACGCATTGATGACTTATTTGACCAACTACGCGGAGCTCAATACTTTTCCAAGATTGATCTTCGTTCAGGGTATCATCAATTAAGGTTCAAAAGGGAGGATATACCAAAGACGGCTTTCCGTACAAGGTATGGACACTATGAATTTATAGTGATGCCATTTGGTCTTACTAATTCTCCTGCTATCTTCATGGATCTAATGAATAGAGTCTTTAGAGACTATCTTGATCAATTTGTGGTAGTCTTTATAGACGATATTCTTGTCTATTCAAAGAGCAAGGAAGAGCATGAAGATCACTTGAGAATTATATTGAAGACCCTGAGAAAGGAGAAGCTTTATACCAAATTTACCAAGTGTGAATTTTGGCTTCAAAAAGTTCCATTTTTGGGTCATATAATCTCAAAAGAGGGGATATCTGTGGATCCAGCAAAAATAGAGGTTATCGAAAGATGTTCAAGACCAACAATAGTAACTGAGATTCGAAGTTTTCTTGGTTTGGCTGGATATTATCGACGTTTTGTAAAAGATTTTTCGCGATTATCTATTCCACTCACCAAGTTGACTCGGAAAGGAGTTAAGTTTGTCTGGACAGAGGAATGTGAAGAGAATTTCAAGGAGTTGAAAAGAAGGTTATCCAGTGCACCTGTGCTCACACTGCCTTGTAGTGGAGAAAGGTTTGTGATCTACAGTGATGCATCCAAGAAGGGATTGGGGTGTGTTCTTATGCAAAATGATATGTTGATAGCTTATGCCTCACGACAGTTGAAAATCCATGAGCAAAATTACCCAACACATGATTTGGAGTTGGCTGCGGTAATCTTTGCATTAAAGATTTGGAGGCATTACCTTTATGGTGAATGGTGTGATATTTATACTGATCATAAAAGTTTAAAGTATATTTTCACACAAAAGGAGTTGAATATGCGTCAAAGAAGATGGTTGGAGCTGATTAAGGATTATGACTGCTCAATCCATTACCACCCTGGGAAAGCAAACAAGGTGGCAGATGCATTAAGTCGACAAGACCATGCTATTTTATCCATGATGAGGATCACAAAAGATCCAATATTTATGGATTTAAAAAGGATGGATCTTGGAATTATAATGGAAGGGGAAAAATCTTATCTTTCTCAAATGAATGTTCAACCATCTATACATGTGAAGATTAAAGAGGCACAGGAAGAATATGTCGAGTTAAAAAAGAGGGTGAGAAATGTTCCTGAATTCAACCTTGATTGTGATGGATAATAAAGTTCAGGAATCGGGTTTGCGTTCCTCCCATCCCCGAATTAAAGAATGAGCTGCTGGATGAGGCTCATAGTTCATCATTCTCTATTCATCCTGGAAGCACGAAGATGTATAGGGACCTGAAAGAGTACTTCTGGTGGGATGGAATGAAAAGAGATGTTGCTGAATATGTCTCTCGATGCTTGGTTTGTCAACAAGTTAAATCTGAGAGACAGAAGTCTAAGGGGATGTTACAACCATTACCCATACCCGAATGGAAATGGGAAAACATCACTATGGACATTGTCACAAGACTTCCTAAAATATCCAAAGGCAATAATGCTATCTGGGTCATAGTTGATCGTCTTACAAAGTCTGCACACTTCATTGCTATTAGAGAGGATTTATCTCTAGATCAGCTTGCCAGGATATATGTAAAGGAAGTGGTAAGATTTCATGGAGTACCACTTTCTATTATATCTGATCAGGATCCGAGATTTACCTCGAAGTTCTGGCGAAGTCTTTAGCATACTCTGGATACAGAGTTGAGTTTCAGCACTGCTTATCATCCCCAGACAGACGGTCAGTCTGAGAGAACAATTCAAACCCTATAAGAAATGTTGAGAGCTTGCTCTATGGATTTAAATGGAGGTTGGGATCAACACCTACCTTTGGTGGAATTTTCTTATAATAATAGCTTTCACTCCAGTATTCAGATGGCTCCTTATGAAGCTATCTATGGAAAGAAATGCAGGACTCCAACTTGCTGGGATGAAGTTGGGGAAAGAAAGCTATTAGGACCTGATCTCGTTGATGAAATGGCAGAAAAGGTCAGATCTATTCAACAACACATAAGAGCAGCTCAGAGTCGACAGAAAAGTTATGCCGACAACCGAAGAAAAGACCTAGAGTTTGAAGTGGGTGATAAAGTGTTCTTACGAATATCTCCCTGGAAGAGGGTTATGAGATTTGGAAAGAAGGGGAAGTTGAGCCCTAGATATATCGGTCCTTTCGAAATACTGGATCGTGTTGGGAAGGTAGCTTACCGATTGGCACTTCCACCGAATCTCTCTCAAGTTCACGATGTGTTCCACGTATCTCTCCTGAGAAAGTACATACCAGATCCTTCACATGTACTCAGCTCAGAAGTTGTACCGCTGGAGCATGATCTTTCTTATGAAGAACAACCGATAGAGATTCTGGATCGTAGCGAAAACATTCTACGAAACAAGACCACTCGCTTGGTGAAAGTTTTATGGAGAAACCACCAACTTGAAGAAGCTACATGGGAGCTTGAGGATAAGATGAGGGAGAAGTATCCTCATCTGTTTGTTGCAAAGTGACGAATTTCGAGGGAGAAATTCTTTTTAAGGGGGGTAGAATGTAACACCCGAGACTTTTATGTTATATAAATCATCAAAGGAATCTTTTTCTACACAACACTTTCTTGGATTGCTTTACACGCAGTCGCGACCTTCCTCAATAGCTTGCGTCGTACGCAATACCGAGTTTCACTAAACAACAATATGCTATTAAAACTAGCCGTTATGAATAGTAATAACCACTTTTTGAAATTTTATAAATTTTATTTTTCAAAATGGACTTCATTTTTGGACTCAGAATATCGAAATTAGCCTAGGGTGAAATTTTGGTATTTTTCTGAAAACTTTCAATTTTTGATGAATAGTGAAACCACTAAGTGGTAGGTTAAAAACTGAATTTTGCATAAAACTTAATTTTACCGCTTCTGTGAATGAAATTTCGAAAATCCGACAGACACGGTTGATATCAGTAAGTAAAATTTGGTTCAATGAGATAAAAATAATTTTTTGGTGAATAGTAACTTTTTACGATTTTTACCGCGGTTAATAGTAAATAGGGTAACTAAGGGTAAATATGATATTAATATTACCCTAACACATGTCCTAATTCTATTGGACAAGTGTAATTCGACCAAAAACAAACTTAGGAATAAAATATGACCATTTAGGCCCACTTGGATTAGATTAGGACATTTATTATTAATTTATTTAAAGAAGGGTTAAAATAGTTAAAATCAATGTTTAATAAGTAGATCATTTTTAATATGGAGTTATACATAAGATATATTCGATTGTAAATATTAATTAGAAAGCTAAAAATATTTCCTACATGATGGTATTTTATTTGTAATTTTTAGACATCAAATAATTTAATTTATATATGACACAAAGATGATGCAGTAATTATCTTATTAATGAAATATTGACATAATTGATAATATAAATACCAAAATATATGTAATTTAAGACTTTTTATGAATTCCACTAATTTTCTAGGTTACTATGATATATTAGTGTTGATTTAATCAACTTGGTTCGAACATATAATTCTGTTATGACTTTCAAAAAAAATCATATATCAAATAGTGTCAAAATTGACACAAAATAGTTTTTAAATAAAATATTATATTATTAATTGTTATTTTATTTCTAAAAATCTAAGGTTCGGCCAAATGACTTAGATAAGGATATATATATTAATAATAAACAATTTGGGGTTCGTTTGGCATGTTATAGTAAGTGTATTAACCATATAGTGAAAGAATACAAAAAGACACGGTAAAAGTTAAATTAATTAACTTAGAGTTAAATCTAATTGATAAGGTTAAACTAATAGCCTAAACTTGTATAAATCCTATTGGTTGATATTATTTCGACCCATCCCCACTTTAGCTTCGAAATTAGACCCTTTGGAACCATTATAAACCGATTTTGACTTTAATATAAAATAATATTTTGAGATATTCCTAAGGTGCCCCTCTCCTCCCTTATAAAAGGGCACCTCCTCCCCCTCCTCCTCACACCAATTTGATCACTCAAGCTAGGCCAACCCCTGCCATTTTCTCCTCTCCACTTCCCTAGAATAATCCTAGAGGTCCTGGTCTTCTCCAAAGACCAATCATAGTTCCTTAAGTGGAGGATTCAAAGAGGCGTTCCAAAGAAGAGGTAATATCCATTACCGATCTTTTCAATATCTTTCTTCTTCAACTTCTTCTTCTTTAGTTGTTTCATGATAAAGTAATTACATCAGTATTACTTACATACTGATATGTTATTATAAATATGAAACAACCCTAATTCACCTTCTATCCATCCTACGGAAAAATGAAATCACCGCGCGTGCGTACGTACGGAATACCGTCTCCACGCCGTGGTGTAATCTATTTTCCACCATCACCTTACAAGGATGGGTATAATGGTGTAATGAGTAACTATATATGATTATTATGAAGTAATATTGATACTGAAATAATATATATATATACTCCAATACAATTCCACGATCATAGGAACGATATCATCACTCGTGCGTACGTACGGAATACCGTCTCCACGATGTGATGCGACTCGTTCTACATGATCTTCATTTCATAATGATTATATAAATGAATTGAATGAATGAATATGGTATATACTACACTAATACCATTCAGGAAATTAATTATCTATAACCTACAGATAAGAATAAGAATTTATTCAACAAAACACGCATAAGAACAAAAAGTTATAAAGACCCGAGTAACAAGTAACAATGAAATATTACTAACAAGAAGCTAATAATATGACCATATATGATATCTTATCAATATGTATGATTCTGGAATAAGTCAATAACATTATTTAAACCATTATACAGGAGCTTCGGACACGAACAAAGCTAATCGGACCTAAGGTAAGGGAAATATCACAATCTCATTTTTATCCGAGATTGTTTATTCGTAAGTATTTACTGGGGTGTATTTTATCATCCACATCCATATTTCATCAAAATGTAATATTATTTCCATCCACCTACAATTGTTTAAATCCATTTTTACCCTTCGGTGTGTTTTTAGTAATATGTATGAAAGGAATCTTTTGTCGTACGAGGTACTTTTTGACTTTTCTGACAAAAGTACGAAGAACGTTTTTTTTACTTATATGAATGGATTTTTAAAACATTGTTTCCAAGAAGCTTCCTTTACAAGTTTTCACGTTTATTTTTAATCAACTTCTTTTATTTTAATGTTGTATGACATGTTATGAAAGGAAAAATGTTTTTGAAGAAGAAAGGATATTTTCCTCAAGAATGGAGATCAAGTGTTTTATCAAAATTATTTTCCATCTAAGATAATAAAGGGTTATGTTTTTATCCCTATTATTAAATTGATTTGATCATATTGTGATGGAATTATGAATTCCTTTATCTTATATGAATTGATTTATGATGTCATGATGTTTCAAGAATCCCATTTTTGTTATATGTGTTATGCGATGATGTATGTTTTATGATTATGTGGCACACATAAGAAAGGATTCATTATAAGATGGGTGGGACCTATATCTCCCTCCAATGCATTGGGTAAAGATTTTATATCTCATGAGATAGACATGGCTGGAACGGAAGGTTATTTTGGTTCAGTGATACAGGACTGAAACGAGGAGTGAACTCGGTTCAGAAAGGGACTTTGTCCACTAAGATAGTCTTGGCAATGAGTCATGACTAACAAGAAATGATTTTCCATGATTATGTGTGCAAGCCACAAAGTTTCAAGTTTTATGTTATGATTATGGGGATCTCATTTTCACTTCTATGATTTATTCCATGTTAAGATATTATGATCTCTTTTGCAGGTTTTGATTTTCAAAAAGATATGATATGATTTTTATTTCCTTTATTTGCCCTTGCTGAGCATTTGAGCTCACCCTTTTATGTTTTCTTTTCCCCAGGTCAGGAAGATGGATATTAAGTAGAATATGCTAAAACGGACCCTAGATATGATGAAATAAATGGGAGACACTGTAGAAGATTTATGAACCAGTTGTTTATTTTTCCCAGTTTCTAAAGACACTATACCTATACGGTCCTTTGTGGTTTTGTCATATGTTGTAATAAGTGTGCTTCAATTTTTAAGTATTAAAAATGTATGTAAAGTGTGGGTCGTTATACATGTAATTTATTTCTTATTTTTAATAAATTATTTTTCTCTAAAAATGTATATATCTCTAGAATTGGGAATCATATAAGAAATATTGGTCCACCACTTGATACAGAATGTTGTTTTTTTGTGGCATAACATATGTTTGTGTTAGGTGATAGGTTATATTTTATACAATAATACTAATATTTATTTAAAAAAATATTTTTTGGGAAGATAAAATAATAAATATATAATATTAATTTTATTATTATTTTTATGTTGAAGAAAAAAAATATAATATAGATTTGGAACTTGTAATTGGATTAAGGAGGAAATATTGTTTCGATGAATATTAATTTAATGGCCAATATAAAATTGAGATAAAAATAATTTTTCTAAAAAATGTAATTTAGTACAGTTAATGAAATTTAATTACCGTTTTTTTTTATTTATGAAATGTAATTTTTTAAACTCTTATGGTTATAATTAACATTGATATTTAGTAATAATATATTATTATTTATAATTTAAAAATTTTTAAAAAATTATACGTCTTTAATATATATATATATATTTATTTATTTATATTTAATGTGTGTATATATACAATATAAATATATATGTATACATTTGTACATGTCAGGATGTATAAATGTATATATATATATGTGTGTGTGTGTATAAATAACATATATATATATATACATTTCTTAAGTATATATGAAAATTAATATACATGTGTGGGAGTATATATGTATAAATAAATTTTTGTGTATATATATATAATGTGTATATATATTGGAATATATTTCTATGTGGGTGTATATGTAGGCTTTAATATATATATATATGTGTGTGTGTGTGTATGTGTGTGTGAATTATTTGTTCGATATTTTTAATGAGTTTTAAATTCGATAAAAGTGGAATAAAAAAGTAAATATATATATGATATGAATTGAAGTAGAGTCATGGGGTACTACATAGGAATTATAAAGAGATTTGGGTTCATAAGTAATCCACGAAAGAATTAAAAGGAATATAATAAATTAGTCAAACAAATTAATGAAATAATGGTTAGAAACTCACATTAATGTTGATTTGGGAGGCACATAATGAAATCATCTTCATCATACCTTTTAACATGATATTGGTAGTTAATTTATTCCCTATTATTGAAACATGTGTATCCTTGCAACGTGAATAAATATTGGGAAATTTTGAAGGAATTGCATTTTTTAGCATTTTTTTCAATATTTAGGATAAATCATTATAGATATAGAAATAAAAAAAATGTGGCATGTAATATTTTGTGCTTTATGTACAGACATGAAATTAACCATTCTTGAAGGATAGACACGAGGAAGACTATAGATGTTGGGAATGAAGATGAATGAGATAACGGAGATCACTCAATGCGGTAGTTGATTATATGTGGTGGGATAATAAGTTGACATTTTGAAAACTAGAAATATTTTTTATTATTATACAATGATCTTTTCCAATGTGTAAGTTGAGAAGATAAAATTTTGAAGATGATTATATTTTTGATTTAATTATATCATTATATTCAATATGTGTCGATTGGATGTATTGTGGTGAAATTGTGACTGGCTATTTAACATTGAATTTTAGTCACCTATATTGTCTCAATATGGTCATAATATGTTTCACTCATTTAGTTGTTTTTGTATGTGGAAACCTTAAGTAGTGATGACCTTTAATGATCTCCATATAACCATTACATTTTATATATGTTATTCTAGGAAAACTAGTTTAAGTTAATATAAAAATTATGAATATATTATAAAGATTTATAAAAAATAATTACATCAATTATTTATATATGAAGTAAAAAATGAAAAAATTGATAAGGTTGGTATAATTATAATGAAAATTTGTTTCTAGATAAGGATATATTGTTTTTATTGTATGTATATTATTATGTTTTCCTATAGGGAATAACTATATAATTTATTTTTATATTCTCACAATCAATCATTGTATCCAGCTCCACATTTTTAATTTTTGATTTCATAAACAAAATCTAATGATGATCATTCAACATTGGTATATGTTAATTTTTCTATAAGATTTATGAAAGTTTTTTATTTATCTTTGGCAGTGACAATTATCTATGGCCAAGATTATTTAATTTATACATATATTAATAAAATGTATTTTCATTGATACAAATTTCAAATTATTTGATTAAGTGGGATTTTTTCATGTTGGTATATTTAGACTGATAATTTCAACAAAATAAATCATTTTTTGATGTCATCCAATTTGGGAAGAATGAGATGTTTAGATATATTTGTACTGTTGACCCCAAAATGGGGCATGATTTTTGAAAAATTTGGAGATATTTTTATCAAATATGAAATTTTGTACCAATAATTATTTCATAAACCAAAAAAATATTATGGAATAATAATTTTAGGGAAAATATAATTTTTGGTGCTTCATTATTGTATGCTGAATTTAGATATTCATTATCATGGTTATTTTATAATTTCATTGAGGTGTACAATATGAACATGTCATTAAATTTGTTTACAAAACAAAATATTGCTATTTGAGAATAATTATCCCAAGTTCTTGTAGATACTCATCATGGACTCTCTAAATATCATTTAATAATGAATCTAATTAAACACATAGGGATATTTCTAAATGATGGTACTAATTTCCATAGATCTTCAAGGGAGTAAATGTTTGATTACCATAATGTGGTTCATTTTCAAGAGGATTGTAGAATCAATACATTAAATTTATTAAATGTAAATTCCCTTAGATGGATGATATAGAATCATTGTGGAAAAAATTGTTCCATCTCCTCATGTAGTATATATTAACTTTGTTGTTATGTGACCTGAAATTTTTTGAATGTTTAAATTGTGTACAAAATAATTTTTTCCATCAAAGAATGTGTTTTTATACTATTTAATGAAATTTGTAAAATATGGGGAAATTAATTCATATTGATGATTCATATACGAATTAAAAATTAGGCTTAAAACATTATCACATTTTGTTTCGTTTTCAACCATTGGCTATACAAGATATATATTTCTACACTTCAAATTTTTTAGACATATATAAGAATGAATATCAAATGATTTTTGTAATATTTATTTAATATTACCATGAAATTAAAGTCTTGTAGTCATATAAATATGGAATGAAGGGTCATAGAATAAATTTTAATATTTTATATGATAATTATGTTTGAATGGTTATGTGTTGTGTTAGAAAAGATGAGTCGTTTAAATTTTTTTTCAAATTTGAAAATTGATTGATAATATTTATGTGAGTATAAAAATAAACATTAAATTTTAAAGAGGTGTATAAAAATTACCTAAAAAATTTAAAATGATGATTCTAATATTGTTGAAAAATTTCTCGATAAGAATTTATTTAAATCAAAAAGATTCATTGAATTAAATTGAATGGAAATGAAATTATTAACAATGTATTTTTAGCCAAATGTTGTATTTGAGGTTTTACTTATTGAACATAAAACCTTTTATTAGAAAAATGATAAAATCAATACCCATATTCAATGTTAAATTGTTGTTGATATATGTTGTACAGTTTGAAATGCTCTTAATATTAAAAGCGTTACAATTGAAATTGATTGATATTGTGTGATTTTTTTGAGAGAATGAATTGTAAGGATCATAAAAAATAGAATTAATTTTATTGGCTCATCGGTGATGATGATATCATATATTTTTTATTAATAATAATTATAATTCATTTATTCAATATATTGCATTGATTTTATGGATTACATAATTATTATTGTGTGCTCTCAAGAAGGCGATGAGGGTTGATGTGTTCGATGTTGGAAGTATTTGTGACAATATGGGTTTTAATATTTATTATTTTAATTTACAATACAGTGGATAATTTGAAATTATTTTTTTAAATATTCAATAATGAATCCAAATAACTTTGCGACTATGATTTTAGATGTGTGTATTAGATGGAAATGATTAAATATCCTATTTTTGGAAAGCTATTAATTTTTAATGATTTAATTTTGTTTCAAATATTGTTTTACTAGTATATATTTGGTACTATAATTTATTTTTTTGGCATCTTCCAATTTTAAAATTATTTGGTCTTTGTTTATATATTCTTTCAATGAATTGAAATTAAAATTAAAAACATAATCTAAAAATTTAATTTCTCATAAGGAACAATATTTATTTATCACATGTTCATATTCATATTACATAACACTAGTAATATCATTCTTTCAAAGTGTCTGGTGATATTCGATAACATATTCATACAATTCAAATATTCTCAATCTAATTAATTCTTGGATGTTTTAGAATCAATTGAAACATTTATTGAAATATATCACCTACGTTGGTATGTATTGATAATTTTTATATATTAAAACTACATTCTATCCTTTAAATCAAATAAAAAATAATAATTTTATATTCTATACATATGGGATCCAGATACATAGTTTCTTTATATTTTATATCAATTATTGGTCACATTTCATAACATTATGTTATCAGTTACTGATAACCATATCCATGTATGATTTCCACAATATAGTGTTATGCATTTAAATAAGAATATTTTACATCTTATAAAATTCTATAATAAAAGGATTCTATAAAACATGACATATTACAACAATATTGGTATCTTTTATATATATATATACATATATATATCTTTATCTCAGTCTTAAATTTCATTTTAAAGAATAGAATTAATAAAATATATTTTCTTTTATAACTATAATGAGTCATGTGTAATGCATGTTTGGTGTGATGATAGGAATGAATAAGAATAAGGTTTACTGCCAAACTTCTCTACATGGGTTGTCAATGTGGATTATTACCATTAATTTTTTTTGATCATTGATTATACCTTATAATGGAATATGTGAAAAGTTGGAAAAAAATTTATATTAAACAAAATTTATTGTAAAATAAATTAATCTTATGATAGAATAAACACTAATTAAAATAAAATTATTAGGAAAATTATATTTATAAGTAGAATAACTATAAATTTCCTTAAGAATACCTAGTAGTCATCAATATACTTTTGTAAATATATTTGTACAACAATAGAGTACAATAATTATTTAAACAATGTTGTGTTAGACTCACAAATATGGACTTGAAATCCTTATTTATTAGTTCCATAATTTTAATTATTTATACTCATTAATTCTTATCCGTTGACATTCATACATAAAACCATTACTTATTATAATCTATGTAATTATATTTGATATAAATATTTTATTTAGGGTCTTGTATAAGCTATTTTAAATTTTAAATACATGTATGGATACTTTTCTATTATCTAAAAATTACAATTTCCCACTTCTGAAATGTTTGGTTTCATCCTCATCCATTGAGGAATGGTAATACCAGTAGATGAAATTTAATATCACTATTTGGTGGATGTGGTGAGGCCATACATTATATCTTTTTTGGTCCTTGGTTATAGTCATCTGATGGGTCTAATTTATATTTAATTCAAGGAATAAATTTTATAGTCATAATAATTGAACATTGTTTTATGTTATATAAATTTTAAAATTCTTAAATCACTTATTGGTATGGGTAAGTCAAATAAGTTATTTTGTTTACCAATTTGAATGAAAAAATACTCAAATTGGGGAATTGGAATTATTTTTTTATATTGAAATAATTTTAAATCATTAATTATTTTTATTTTGATTCATTATTTTTCTTTTAAAACATGTTAGATGAAAAATATTGGTGATATTTATATATTTATATGAAATATTTGTTATACCTTGGTCATATTTTCTATTTCCACCTATATCTATTCAACTCTATTTCAGTCCATAGTTGTTTGTTGTGTCATATATTCTCTTGTGTGATAAAAATTCCATATATTGGGTTTTGTGTTAATTAATTGTTCGTACTGTGGGTTAAAGGATAAGTTCAACACACTATTTTTTAACTTTGTAATGGAATATTTCCATTAAATACCCTTTGGATGACGATTTGGAGACCTCAAAAATCAAATACTTCCTATGTAATGGTTACAAAACATGTAAATGAATAAATATTTAGAAATTATTATGAAAATTACTAAATCCATGATAATTTCTAAAAACACTACAATTTATTCAGATATGTTCGCATGAATTTTTTAGTGACCATTGCTCATATTTCATAAGGTATTTATGAATAGATTATGGCCATTCTAAACATATTTTTCCATTTTCATTTCCTATGAAATGTTTGAAACCCCATCCTTTATATTTACCTATCAATGGGTGAAAAGGTTTCACATATATAAGGTTTTCTAATGTTGTCATTTCATGATATTATACGCTATCCTTTTCATCAAACACTCAAGTAATGGTTTTCTGAATGGAATTTTGAGTTTGAATATTTCCAAAGTTACAAAATATTCATTTAATTAGAAGTGATTTTCATTATCGGTATCTATAAGATTTATATATAGGGATTTACCAGTCACTCAATATATATATTCAGTGAATATTTTCTTTTTGAAAATTTGCATCCTTCAACTAATGTTTAACATTATTTTTAGACATTATACTATCAAAATATGTGTATCATAGAACTTTCAAAACTCTTCATAAATGAATAAGAGATATTTTCCATCAATATCATATTCCAAACATCAAATGGTGTTTCTTTAAATGTTGGATTATGGTTTTTTTTGAATGTGGGCTCCATCATATTTAATAAGTACTAATGAAATTTCAATCATGATTGATAATATTATGTCCCTCGCTTGGATTTTGTTTCCAAATGTAAATCTACATAAAATAAATATAAAATTTGTACAGTATAAAAAATTATTTGATATAACGATGATTCAAATTCAATGATAAGTAAAATTTAATATATGTGGTTCTACATTGAGATGAGGCTACACTCGAATTTCCTTGTGCATATTTCAAGTTAGGATCCTTCAAACCCCATGTATGGGATTTCTTACATTACCAATTTTTATTAAATTATAATGAAAAGGCCCATAAAAACTATGATTTATATCAATCGGGTCCTTTTACTATACCATTGTAAATATTTCATCAATATGTACCATACATAGTCATAGGTTCGTAAAATATTTATATGAACTATAATCCCACAATAATGATTTTTAGTTCATATCCAAAATATCTCTTATAGTGTATTTACAACATAATTACCATTAAATATATTGTAATGACAGAACCCTCAAAAACACATTTTTACATAATATCAGGCCATTCCATACACCTATGTCTGAAATTCATAGTTAAATACACTACACTATATGTGTTTCATCTATGGGATGTATCTACTATAGAATCTTTTTCTAGATATTTCTAGTTCTGATATAGAAAACCACCAACATGGAATTTGAAATATCATTTAAACTCATTGAATTATAATTAAAAAACCATAGGATCAATGTTTTACATAACAACTAAATTTTTCTATATCCAATAGTAGAAATATCAGAGATAAATTTATTACACTATTAGTGTTTTTTTAAAGAAGGCTGCTTCATAAGAATCCTCTGGTGGATATTTCCAATACTGATTATGTAAATATCATGAAAGGGATTTGAAAAATGATTTAAATTTTTAGGTTTATAGGGACAGAAACCATAACATGAAAATAAGACCAATACATCATCCCTTTTCCTCTTTCTTTGTTATGTTATTATTCTATGGTAAGTAGTGACAATAGAATACCTTAATGAATATTTGTAGTTCCAATACTACAAATCATCTACATGGGATTTGAAACAACCTTAACTATTATCTTATTATAAGGAAATAAGAATTAATAAACAAGTTTGATAATATTAGCAGTAATTTCCCAATAAAAGAGTTTTAATAGCATAGATAAGTACCCATAAATGTTATTTTTTACCATGGGAAGAAAATACAATAGATTCATGAGGTAGATATTTCCTATTACAATCATAAATCTCTAAAATATGGTATTTACTACATCATTTGATTTAAAATGAGTATATAATTGAATAATTTACAATAAAATCACCCATTTAATATTTCAAATATTGATTCACCAAATCTCTTGATGGGGATTTTCAAGATCATTATCCATACATACTTCAACCGTGTTAACTCATTTATTCAGATTGAGAGGAAAAAAATGATATAATTATTCGTCATTAAATACATTAAAATTGGTCAACATAGATCTAAGAAAGGTTTTATTTGAAGGAAAAAACATCTATCAATTATATGATTTTGATTAAAATAAAAACTATAATTATAAAAATTAAAAAAACTCCCAAAATCATCATATCTAGCCCATGAACCTATAATATTTCATATTTAATATTATATTTCATTTTTTAGGAAAATTCCTCCATTATTCAACTTATGACTATCATTGAACAAAAATTACTACATTAGTTAATTACAAAAATATATATCCTTGGGTTGGTTTTGACCACTTTAGAAAACTGCATGTCCTTCTATGAAAATATGTATTTATCCTAATATGATCTAATTAAATTTATTTGATAACTATCTACAACTTCTTATTCTAAATAAAAAATTGTAGACCAACCCCTTTTTTATTTATATCATAATTCAGGTAATCATACATTATAATTTTTAGTGATAAATTTTTTTAATAAGATATATTAATATTTTTTTTTGGAATATTTAGTATATACTATGTATTTCTAGAAAAAATATAATATATAATTTATAAATTGATCATTTAATTGTTAAAAATATTATAAAATTACCCTCAGTAATATTTTACTGTGGAAAAAACTATGTAAATCTTCTTTTTATTCTAACTAGTATGTATTCAATGACTACATAATGATTTCAATCGTATTGGTAATCTGATATCACCAAAAACCAAGACTCCTCTTATGAAATAGACATTGGGGAAAAGTAAAATAATAGTGGTTGAGAAATCAATAGTTCATACATTGCAAAATTTTGAGGCATTGATGATAGATAGATATTTTATGTGGATAATAATCATTGATGCAATGTTTTTCTATTTTGATAATGTTTGAAGAAATCCATAATAGGATTTTGTTTTATATCCCAGCTATTTTTTTGGTATAATAGACCCTAATTTTCATGTTTATTACAACAAAAAAAATAAGGAAACCCATTATTTTATTTAATTCTTTTGATGAACTAGGATAAGTTTCAAAATAATTGAGAATATATAAAAATCAATTTTTATGTGGAGGAAAATGGTACTAGAAATATTAACAAAGAGGCTTTTTGGTAAAAATATGCACTCATCCCTTAGTAATTACCCCACCCATCATGCATATCTCTTCACTAGTTCAATTTAATATTTTATTATTTTATTATTATATTTGTACATATCTATATGATATCACCCAATATATTTATTAGATATAAATTTAGTTTATTCCATTGGTTATGTCATTAGAAGCCTAATTTTAAACCATATTTCATTTTCAATGAAGTGATATTTATTGAAATAATTAGAATTATACTTCCACCATATTCATCAATTATTTATGAACATAATGTAGGTAGTACTTAACATAGATTCATTTTTTTATATTATATTGCAATAAATGTTTCCCACATGCATATCCCATGATACCTATATTTAATGATTGATCACTAAAGGTGTGTGCAGCCCTTAATCATGCATGTTATTCTTTCATATGCACTTAATTGATTTTTAATTTTTCTTCCATGGTGATAATTTCTATTGAATATATATTTTAATATAATGTTCTTTCTCTATAGTTATTGAATGTTGTGTCGTGTGGACTATCCCCTTCAAAGAGGGATTTGTGAGATATTGATCAGAACATACTTGTTCAATACCATATATGGACCCTTTAAAAGGTGTATTTAAAATCATACTATTGAATAAAGGCATATGTCATACATTTAATATGAATTTATATCTATAATTGTGCTGAAGTAGGTTTGTTTCTTCTAGCATGGTGGAAAAAGATGGTAGGGTTGGTCCCCGAGAACCTAACATGTATGTTTTAATTATGTAGTATTTTTTATATATACAATTTTTATGTACATGAAAAAAACATTTTATTTCATGCATTGAGTTTAATGGTTAATGGTGGTGTCTTAATAAGTATTATAGTCTACCCCTATTTGTTGATTTTGTTGTACTTGTAGAATTCCAGAACAAATTTACTTGGAAGGTAAATGTACTTATAATGGATGGTTTAGTCGGTAGAGGAGGAGGATGTGATTAATTCATGATAAAGGTCGAGTCGGACTTCTCATGATACCATTTTTTTAAAAATATACATTTACTAGTTATTAATTGTTATAATTTTTTTTTATGTCATGATTTTTACCTTTCTATTTAGGTAGTTTCTCTACATATTTGGTATATTGGTTACTTATTTATTTTTTTCACTATATTATATTGGATATTCTATTCATAAATTCACATTAAAACCTTAGTACTATTTTTTTACCTATGTATATGAGGTGATTCAACTAAGGTCACCTTTAATCTAGATTGGACATGATGGTCAGGTAAATATATGAGAAAATAACATCACTGGAATATGATTCACTAACATTCTTTAATTCATTTGAATGATTTAGTAAATAATAGAAATAATATATGATTATTTAGAAACGAGTAGGGGAACTATGTAAATGTATAATTATCAATGCATAGTTGACATTAAGGTTTCTAGAAATTTTAGAATCTTTTATGTTACCATCAATAAGATTCACCTTCTGTAATTTAGATAATGTTGATATCTAATTTATGTGTATCAGTGTATGTTATTCCATAATGTAATGCATGTTGGTTAAAATTAGATAAATATAAATGAATTTCATTATATATAACCATAATAATTAAATTACTTTTCAAAATGAAATATATTTACAATAAATATTTTTTATTCTTTTTATTGAGAATGTTGAATTCTAGATATATGTGGTTGTGAATAACATGTAAATTTTAGTCATTTAGAGATAATCCCTCGATAAATATGCTTGAATAAATAATTTATACTAGGTAGTAATGTGGTATATGAGGTGGTTTCAAGGAGCAATAATGGAATTATATTTTACCGATTAAATATAATTTAATAAAATTTAAATAATTTAAATACATGAACACCAAAGATGGGGAGTATTGATTCCAATATCTAAGAGGATTTTCAAGGGTATAAGTTTTATTATGATTAGAATTGTAATACTATAAATTTATAATGACAATAAAACCCTCAATGATAATAATTAATGATTATATTTATGTTAAAAAATAAATTATCATTAAAATATAATTAATTAATTAATTAAATTAATTGTGTAAGGGTAAAATAACTTTAAAACTGTGAATATTCTATGAAAAATAATTGGAGTTAGGAACTAAGTTAGCATGGGATTTTGGGGCTTGTATAATCTCATCCATGAAAGAATACAAATATTAATTACATTAGATAATGAATTCTTGATTTTTCTAAAATTATCAAATATAATCCAAATTACATCTCTAAGGGAAAATATGACACAACAAATTGGTTTAGGATTTGGAGTTTACCATATGAACAATATAACATTTTTCTCTCTCATGTCTTTGGACCAATCAATCATGAGGGAGTTTTTTTTCAGATAAAATATAAAACTCCCTAGAATATTATATCATTAGAAATGTATAATACCATCATTATGTCCAGAATTTAGGTTTCATCTGCGATGTGTCATAACATTTTTACATGTAGTGTGTTTGGAATCATCACAAATAAGATAAAATATTTTTGATATTAAAATATTTTTGGATACTTATAATAATAATTATAAACCTAGTAAAATTTCTATCATTATTATTATTTCTATTGTTTAAAAATTGGAAATATAGATGTACAATTTATAATTTTTTGATTATTGAAATATTTGTTGGGTGAATAGGTTTGTGGTTACCAATATAATATTGATGATATTACTAATTGCGCTAAATAAAACCAATTGAGTATGGTTAATATAATTTCATTACCATTATTCTTATTCAATGGAAATTGTTGTTGAAAATATATCTTGATAATGATAGTCAATATTAAATAATAATAATAATATATTTTTGTTATTATTATTATTTAATTTATAAAATCATATTTTTCTATTTATGTATAATATGTATATATATGTAGAATAAATATATATGTATATATATTAATGTGAATGTTTATATAGATATATATACATATATATGTGTACATATATAACATGTATATATATTGTTTAAATATATATGTAAATATGTTTACATGTGTTAATATATAAATAATTTGTATATATATGGGTAAAAATATGTGTATGTATAGGTGTATATATAGGTGTACACATACATATATTCAATATGTAAATCTATATATATATATATATTTCTATGGATTAATAGTTATATTTTTTCAATGAGGTGGAAAAATAATTTAAAGAGAAGAAATAAATATATATATATTTAAAAATAATGATTTTGGGCCATGAGAGGGGATACACATGAAGAAAAAGGATATTTTGGGTGCACGCATAATTCATGGAGAAATGTAATGTGAAATAATAAATGATAAAAACACATTAATGGTTTTAAAAGAGGAAATTAACATAAATGGGGAATGGGGAGGTTCCAAGAAGCGGATTATTTAAAATTCCCTCACATCCCTCACACATCACTCATCTAAACATGCTTCTCTCTTCTCACCCTCTCTATATTGTATAAATTTTATTTTATTATTATCATTGGAATTATATTATTTATATATCCTTTGATATTGATTGGAATGACACACCATTTTTGTCTCTAGGTTTTCCTTACAGAGAATAATTTTAAACATAATGTTTCTAAGTGAAGTAATTCCTTACTAGTGTAACATAAAGCATACATCAACCCTCATCATCTGTAATGATTTTTCATAAGGTTGGATTTCAAAAACATAGCAACATGTTTTATAAGCTTTGTTGGTAATATTTTTGGGTTTTCAAGCATATACTTTGAGACTTATGTTTTATGCTTTACCTGATGAGATGTTTGTGTGTTACCTTGACTTATACTTATATATCTTGAATATGGTTTTTTTAGACTCTTATACATCATATTTGTAATAATATTTATTGGTCAATTTTTATTCATGAGTGAGTGAACTATTTTTTCTTTGAAATTGATATAGGTGGTTCCATATGGAATATACATTTTCGAGAGGGATATGTGATACATTGATCGACATGTACAAGGGTGATCCCTTCCATGGGGAGAATGTGTCAGAATAAGATGATGATGTTCCAGCTAACAGTATACTAAAGCATATATGTCTCTCCCAACATCATTTCATTATATGTAGAGATGGTCCCCACGGAAAAAACATTTGATTCATACATTTTTTTAATATTTTTTTTCTTGTTTGTACCATTTTTATTACAATAAAATACACTTTTATATTGTATGTGCTGATGTTATGGTCCTTTGGTGGTTCTCTACTAAGTCCTGTACTCATAGCCAACCAAGGCATTTCGTATTGCTTGTAGTCTTTATAAATACAGAACCATCAAAGTGAAAAATTCCAATGATTGATGATTGAGTAAGTAGGGAAAGAGGACATGGTTTCTATTTGAAGTATTTTGGTAAGTATGTATACATATATCTTTATTTACAAACTTTTCATATACATAGGATCCATGTTTTTTATCTTATTTCATGTATGTTCAGTTTAATTTTTCCATGTTATCTAATAATTTATTACATTTATTATTAATTTATTTTATTACATCTGAGGAGGGTATTGTATTCTAATTTTTTGAGTCATGATCCTCACTACTAGTAAATAACTTGTTGCATATGGGGATTAACACATGTGGATTAATATCATCTATCTCAATCTCAGTGGTTTTTTGGAATATAATAGTAACAAATATATTATTTTAAATATCAATTGATCGTTGATCATTATTAGGTCCTGAATTTCCTTAAACTATGTTTTTGTTTATGTTTTGGCTCTAGATGATTTTTTTTCTAGATAAGTGTTTCCCAAGTCCAAGATTAGGCTGGTGGGTGTTTTAGGGGTTCGATACACGTACAAAAGGGGAAAGAGGGATTTCTAGGAAATTCACACGGTTTGTGCACAGTTTGAAAAAAAATGCGAGGGGAAACCATGAAAGAAGTAGAAATGTACATGCTTTCCACACAAACTAGGAAACCATTCACGAGAAGGGAATCCATTTAGTAGCATCCTAACAGTTTGTGCACATTTTGGAAAAACATGCAGGTAAATAGTGCAACTTGAAAACTTTTAAAAATTTACAAAGTTTCCACATTGGGATTTTAAACTCTTACTTGGGTTTATCATCCAATTCACTCATTCAACACTAGTGATGAGGTTGTATTACCAATCCTTCCCATAGGTGATTATCTATCAATTCAAAGCTTTTTTGAGCACAATTGGGTGTGGATCTAAGCACTGAGTAAGTCATTTACTCATCATGTTCCTATTTTTTTGGATTAAGGTTTTTACTTTCTTACATCTCCATATGAAGACCTAAAACCCTTTTTTACGGTTATATTAATTTTTGGGCATAAAGGGGTGCTTGAATCTAGATAGAAGGCCATGATTAAGAGAGTGTTCATCATTTAATTCTAGAAAGGTGGTCTACAAGTGTTATCCCGTATTTTAATTTTGGATTTGTGCATGGATGTTGGTGTTCTTATTTTCCCATCTTTTTTTTCCTGTTTCCATTGAAGTTTTTGATAAAAATGGGTGTCTATGTCAACAATTGGAACCTCCAAAATCCTCATGGGATGCATTGAGAATGAATTGACCATTTTAGGGCCACCGATCAGGTGTGCTAGAAATCATGGACCTAGAGAGTGGTAGGGTTGTGTGATGGATTGAAGAATAATGAATGAAGCCCATGTAGAATTTGATAAATGGTTTATTAGATCATAAATAGAATGAAAATAGATATTACTATAGGGATAAGTCATAAGGGGATGTCTAGGATGACATGGAAATTGAACATTTAGGACCAATGGGATTGCGTCAATTGCATAATAAATTTTCTTTAGAAATGAATAAGAGGATTAAATCATGTTAAATGGATAACATTTATTTGGAAAATAGAATGAAAAAGGGGAGATATATTAATGAGGTGGTATAAGGGAATTTATGAATAATTTTAATGGGTGAATACATGGTTATTATGTGGTACACCTAATGAGTTGAACATAACAATGTGGTTGTGTTACATTATATAAGAAATGTACTTGAAATGATAAATGGACTAAATGGGTTAATTAATGGTCAAATATGAATTTGGATAAGGAATATGGTATGTGTTGTACACTTAATGGGTTAAAGAATGTGAATATGAATTTTTCTTGGAGGCTATAAATTATAATTGGTAAATTTGTTAATGGGTTATGGAATGTCATTAACTCCCCTCTTGTTGTCTTATATTGTGATTTTTAATGGCATTGAATATGATTGTTCATAATATGTTATGGTTTTCATTACATGACAAATAATTATGGGATCATTTGTTGGTATAGTGTGGTATTGACATGTGGTTCGATGAACATGGGTCGAGCTAGACTGAGGCTCTAAAATCCACCCCAAAATGCACGTGTTAGGGAAGGGGAGAGAGGCTCTATTCCCTTAACGGTTTCATTCTCCCTAGACTTAGGCTTCATGGTGAAGATAATATATTGATATGATATGTGTTTCCCTAGAGATATAGGTACTTGATTTGATTTCCCTTTAAATTGTGATTTATTGCCTTACAATCTTATGTAGAAGAAAATTGTGCCTCACCCATGGAACTTGTAATCATTATTGATTATGTAATGAATATGGTATAAGAAATGGAATTGGGATAAATTATAGTCCTGAATAAAATGATACACGTTAACTAATTTAACTAGAACTATCAGTTTATTAATTACCATTTATTTTTTACTTGCATGCACTATATATTAAGCTGGATATTTTTTAGACCCTGTTGTTGGTGGAATGCTATGTTTTATACTCACACCCTTCACGGGTTGTCGTTGGGTTCCTGAGAAGATCACTTGGTAGTAGGTCAGGGTAAAGGCAATGGCCTTATATGAAGATGTTGTGTTTGGCTTGGGATGTTCATGTGGAAGGATTGAAACTTACAATCAGGACTTGTTTGCAGCTTAGTTCTCTGTCTTACATTTGGGTTTCATTCACTTTTCACTACTATCATTACATGAAATAATTGTATTTGATTTATGGTTTCTACCCATTTTTGGGAAATTATTGTTTATTCATGTTTATTGTTTATTCATATTTTTCCGTAATTTTTATTTTTTAATGCTATGGATAGCTCTGATAAAGAGGGTATAGTCTCCACATGTGACTTTCTAGACCATCATTGGAAGTCAGCAACCTAAGGTATTCGGGGAGGAACCCTTGATTTCATGTGTAAAATTTTCATAGAGAACCAATTTAGTGGATTCTAGGTCCGGGACATTTCAATAATTCATTAGGTATTTTTTAAATCATCTACTAAAAGAAATATTGTAGATGATCACACATTAAACAATGATGAAAATTCATAAAACTAAAACATAAGGAATGATCTTAAATAAATTTTCATGTTAGTCAAAATATGATGTATTTAATATAATGGAAAAATAGTATAATCACAAATATTTAAAATAATTATTTCTAGGAAGTTAAATAAATACTTACACAACAATATTTACCAGTGAAAAAATTGTTCGAATAATTGATTTGTGTTCTTCATGGGAAGAAAAAGTAGCGATAATTCTACATTAAAAATCCCACCATATGTCATTAATGACCTAAAATGAAAAGTATATTACTTATTTTGTTATTATTTATATCTATAAACTATTATACCATTATAAATAAATGTGGTACATCGACTATAGATCCCTGAACCTGACTTTTTCCAACACTCTGCCACACACTCCTCTCAAATACTCGATTTTATGAGCCTAAAACTATGGTTGAGATATAAAAAATATATTTATAGAGATGATTTGGTCTTTCAATATTAATATAAAATTAATCAATCAATTATTCAATCAAGTAATTAAATATATCTTGATCACGCTTGACCCATGTACCTAATGAACATTAAGGATAGGTCATATCTATTGTAAAACATGACCTCCAAAAATTATGTTATTCTCGTATTTCCCAATCAAGTCCTCCTTTGGAATGTATTAAATTATTTTTTGGATAAATATGTTTTTTATATAATATATATATATTATTTTTATTATAACAATTATGAGGCTCTTCAGGCCTCTGAATCACAAATCATCTTAGTGGATTGATGTAAAAATATTAGTTAATTTATTCCAATGACTTATAAGAAAAAAAAATTATATCACAACACAATTATGGTTTTCAATATTTAATATTTTTTGTTAGAAATAGATAAACATCTAATTAATTGGTAATAAACTAAACCTCATGAGAAAATATAGAATGGAATTTGAAGTGAACCCGATGATGTAAGTGACCTAATTTATGATTCTAGTCATATGGGTGAATCCTGAGTAGTGAAATTATGTAATAGGGAGTCAACAAAATAAAATATGATATTAATTTTAGTGATCCAAGAAAAGGGATATAATTTTATATTCTCTTCTATTTCAATTAATCATAATCCTTATTATTATAATAAGTTATTGTGGATCATGATTTCTTATTGGTTATTTAACCCACTTATGATTTTACTATTTTTTTATGATAAGTAAATATTATATTATTAAATATTAATGATATTTTAATTATTTGGTATTTTCTCTTAGGTTTTGATCATTTAAAAATACCCTTATTCTTCTGTTCACTTATTATCAATGATTGGTATATCCTATGTTTACCTATTATGATCATGTAAACTTACACTTTCTTCTGTTTCTACTATTTTTTTTATAAAGTTACTGAATTGAGCATGAAAGGTTCAATAAATTTTCTATAAATGTATAATATTATTAGATTATTGATGATAATTAAGAATTGTTATTATTATGCATCTTATATCCAACAAAACAAAAACATTATGATCTTTTGGTAGTACTGTTGATAATTTTATGAAGGTTCATATAAAATGAGGAATGAATTTTATATATTTTTCTTCAGTCTCCATATTTTTTTATTAGATCAGGTTTTAGTCATTTTTCAAGTTTAATATTAAAGAGAAATATTTAAATCCTTATGGATAACCTATGTTTATAATATCAACATAAAACATTGATAATTAGTTATTTTTGGTTTTCTACCAAATTAATTATTTTATAAGTACTTGAATGTAAATGAGGAAGTGTAAATTGTAAACCAAGGGTTAAACACTCTAAAATAGGTTGACTCAATCATCATCTATTCCCAATGAGTCAGATAGGATATGACATATTGATTGAAACTCCCAATGGATATACTTAAGAATGATTTTACATTATTATATAATTAATTAATATGCATAATATATCTCCCATTATGAATATATGTGTTAGTCAATGGCTAGATCTAGGAAGAATCATGTGAAAACTAAATGTAATATAAAATTAAATTATTAACCTCTAGATAGAAATAGTTAAATGGGATATATAATGAAAAAAATTATATGTATTTCATAAAATATCAATCATGATGACGTTCAAAATATAAAAATGGGAAAATTTTACTATTCATCCATTCACGAGGAAACAATGACCTTTTATTAGGGGGTATTATAATCTATTAATTTCTGATCAATGGATAGTACTAGTATAATATTTTTTACTATTCTCCGTAACTAAAACCATGTAAATTTTTTTTTTCTGTTGTTTATCATTTATGTGGTGAAACAGATCAATGGAGAACTCTTATAAATAAAAAGTGCATATATGTAGACATTGATTAAATGGAGTTGGATGAGTTTCAAATATTATTTTTTAATATTTATGTTCTTAATATTCATTATACTAAAATATATTAGGAATTAAAATAAAAAAAACTATAATTTAGATGATTTTGCTAGTACATATTGGGAAACTTTTACAAGACAAGTTTTGTGTATTATAGGTATTAGCATTAAACATGAAACCGATTTTGATCAATTTAGTAGTGTATTGAAACACAATTTATGAAATTAATTGTCAATAATATATATTGGTTATATTAATAAATAATTTTAAGTTCTCCTATGTTCGAATTAGTGAATGTATCCCCCATTAAAAATATGGTTTTTACTAGAGAAAATAAAGTAATTAAAATAAAACTATGATAATAAAAAATATGTAATGAAGAATGTGATTTTTTATTTATAGGAAACACGAGGAATGAAACATGAAGAAAAATGATTTATAAAATATAGTAAATTCATTAATTGTGGTAAAGAATTTCACCGAGAATAATAATTATAAATTAACATTAAGAGGATAGTTAATATATTTTGGGAATATGAAATAAAATATTCAATACACACTCCAATACATAAATTATAAATAGTTTGGACATTAATAAAATTAGAGGATAATTATAAAATTTAATTATGAAAATTAGTGTTAGAAACCTCTTATAAAAATACCTAATGGAAATAAATTTTTGATAAAAAACTATTAATGTGGATTATGATAATAAATAGGTGAACATTACACTTATCATTATATCAATAACAAGAAATTGTTTCTATTATTTTGACACTACCTACTATATTTTATATGATAAATTTTTGTTGTGTATAATATCACCAACTCAATTACGAGATAATGAGTTATTTGTAAAAAGTTTTAATGGTATGGTGATCACTTCTCAAACATATAACTCCACCATGATATAATTTTATTAGAATGTGATTCCAAAAAGTGTATTAATTATCAATCTATGGAAATCAGATGTTATTTTTGGAATGTAAAACAATTGATTATAAATATACCTAATCTGGTTAAAATGACGGGAAATTGATTTTGTTATTTTAATTCATCCTATTAAAATCCTCTATATGAGGATAAATATTAACATTTCATTGATATTTCATCAATTGTTTGTGTTTAAGTATATATATTAAAGAGATAAATTTTCCTGCAAATGTGGGGAAAATCATCATTTATTATATTTATATTATTTATTAATATATTGATTATTGATCTATATAATTCAAATGAATTCATCAAATTGTGATTTCAATCATTCAATAGAACTCATACCTGGTTACACAAATATTTTAAAGACTCTATATAGAATGAACCTAGTTGATTTTCAATTTTTAAATATGAAACATTATTAAAAATATAAAAATGTCTCAAAATTACCTCATGAATCACCATGAAGTCTATCTATTCAATTTTGAAGATAAAAATTTGGTATATTTATTTTTTTATTAATTATGAGGAAGTTGACAACATCTATTAATTTAATAGGTATCATCTAACATGTATTGTTTACTTTCTTGATGAACTGTGTAGAGATTAATAAATTATCATGAATGGCCTTAATTCTATACATCATCAATTGAGGTTCAAGTTAATGGATATTCCAAAATAGGCTTTTGAATTGGGTATGGTCATTATTAAGTTTCCTAGATTCCATTTTTACTTTACAAGGACCCAACTATCATTATGGATTTAATGAATAGTGTCTTTATATATTACCTTAATCGGTTGTTTGGTAGACTTTATTGATTAAATTATTAAATTTTCAAGAAGTAAATATATATAAAACCAATCCTTCAAAAAATAATCATATTTTTTTTAACATACTTTTCCAATAAATAAAATATGATGATTAATTTTTCTAGAGTCTTTTCATTATTAAAAACATAAAAAAATAATCACAGACATATAAATAACAATTTTTTAAAAACATAACATTGTGCTCTGAACTCCAAAAGTTCATATAAAAGAATATAGGATAACATGGGTATAATTCATATGGATACGGGTAAGAGAGGAATCCCAAGAAGGTAAAAAACAAAGAATTACTTTATAACATGGGATTAAATGGGGATAACATGATATCATATATAGAATAATTATACAAATGAAATCAGGGTGTAATTAAATGAAATAAAAGATATTTTTTTCTATGAATATTGGAAACAACATAATCCATGACATCATAATAATACACCATCGATAACTACAATTACTATCATAATAATCTATATAACGTCCCATAGTGGATTCAGTTTACTCTCTATTCTCATAAAAATATTGAAAAAAATCACTTGGTGGATTAGGTTGACAACCTAATCTAATATATAACTTATCATGAGATAAAAATCATTCAAAAATAAATTTAAGGTATTTATAGTTATAGTTACAACCATCACATAAATGAAAATCAAATATAGGTGTGCCACATGATGAAAATAAAAGATAAAAAACGTATGTTTGATCAAACCCATGACATTGATGTGAGATTAATAAGTCATTATTCATTGAATAAATGAATGACATATCGTAATGATTACCAAAATATAAATAAATTAGATAATTTTTAACTTTCATGGATTTATAATATAAATAGGTCTTGAAAATGGAGTTCCTATTTAATAAATCTTGTATAAGGATATTGGAGATGATAGAAAAAAATAAATATCATGGGTGGATATTTATGAGATAAATAAATGATATTTTTAATTTAGAAAATTTATTATTATTTTACATTAATCCAAAAAGTAATTGAATTTAATAATCCATAAAATAATGATGGTATTTTGAACATATTAAAGGGTAATAAAATTAGGGTTATTTTTAACAGGAGACAATAAATAAGAAATATACCTTAAGTAATGTTTAATTATATTTTGGAATTTTTAATGGATCTAAAAATAGGTATAATTTCATTAAAAAAGAGTATGTTTGAATATGTAAATATTTAAGGTACATATATAGTAAAATAAAAGAGTTAAATGATAATGATATTTCTTAAAAGTGAGAAAACAAATATAGAGAATGCTTAATTGGAATGTCACAAGGGAGGTATAAAAGATAGATTAATTTTTTTTTATTAAATCACTTTTTTGAACCACAATATAAAAAAACATTATTTTCATTATCGAAGAAGATAGATTTCAATTTCAACTAACATGACACTAACTTGGGTCTCCATGTTTATAAGATAATTTTGACAGGAATAATAATTATGTGGATGGTGGGGAAAGAGTTTCTTTAAAATATGTGAATAATTATTAAAATTGTGTAATAATTAAGATAAATTAAAACATAAAAATAAATATTATTTGAATCATATGTGTTATCAAATGATTGGAAGAGTGTATAAAACGTGGAATAAAATGTGAAAATCAATGAGAAACATTATATCTCAAGAGAACAAATTGAGTTATGAAAGACACTTATATTTTATAGAAGACATAAATAAGACCCCAAATAATGGTAGAGAATTAATAGAACTTTATTTTTTATGTTTAATAATAATTTATCATATTTTATTTCAAGGGGGTAGTATTTACAACATAAAACATATGATTGGTGAAAAATATCCAATGAGTTCATCAGTGAAGGGTGATTGAGATAGAAACCATTATGGATTAAGAAAAATTATAAAAAAACACATTGAAAAGGTAAAATGGGGAAAAAAGTCAAAATTATAAGAATAAATATAATCTTCGATAATACATGTACAATTGGTATTATACATAACATTGAAATTAAATTAGTGTTATAAAAGTTAATGTGTCTCCGTGAATATAAATCTTAAATGAAACACCTCCCATGTGTCTAAAATTTCTTTTCACATGAAATCAACATTATAAATAAGGATTTTATGTTAATTATGTTTACACCCAAGATCTATAATCATATTATATATATATATATATTATGGAAAAAATAAAATTTTTTATTATTATTAATATAATTTTTCTTCGGTTTATTATTGGGGTTTGTTCGTTTAATGTCTTCATAACACATTAAGTTTTTACCATGTTAACTAGAATTTTAGAATAACAACATTCAATCTAATTTCTGTATGTTTATGTGATTTATTATTCCATGTGGAAAATATAAATGTAGTGTTAAAGGTTATCCCAAAAAAGATCCAAATTATAAAAGGTTCATTGATACGTCTATTTAAAGTGGGTAAAGTTACTATAAACATTTCATTTTAATCCCAAATATAGGAATTCAAATAAAATTCTTAAGGATTATTACATGTTTGATAAATATCATATACCTATATAAAATACCATTTTAACCATATAAATTAATTTGGTGATGGAAAATTGAAAAAACCATTCTATATAGTGGTAGTCGACATACAAAAATTGAATTTTTTTCCTTTTTTTCATGATTTTGGAATAAATAATAAATTTATATTATATAGTTGTAACCACATTTAATAATAGTATAAATTATTTTTTATAAATATCATCATGTATTGAGGGGATTTTATATGTGTAGAAAATATTAACGGGCATATAAGTTGTGTTGATAATATTCTATGTCCCTAGGAAGTAATACATTATATAACACCATAAATCTCCTTACCCTAGTTTATTAGATATAACAAGGATTCTAGATAATGGGAATGATTATGGGGTGATACTAGGACAGATTTTTTTATTTAGAAAAATATTTTGAAGGATTTTATAAATCGGGACGAGGTTATCTCCTTTTATAGGTGAAGAAAATTCAACATTGGTAAAACATGGTTTCTCAAAAATATCACCCCATTATTCGAGGTAAAATGCTGAAAAATGGTACACAACAGTGTTTGGATTATATAAACAAGATAATCCTACCGAATTTAATTATCAAACATTTTTTTACAAGATTTATTATTTTCTAAAATGTTAAACATCTATTACAATAATTTTCCATTATAATTTTATCTCTACATTCACCCTTGGAAACTAATTTTGCATTAATATTTTGAGATAGAAATTATATTCTAATTTAAACATGATGATTTTAAATATTTATATTATTTGTTAGAATAAAATTTCTTTTATTTAAAGGAAATAACATTACTTATTGAGCGCATAAATCACAAAAACTAATTCTTAGAAAATATTCAGTTTAAACATAAATTTTTGGACTATGATATGATTATAAATTCATATTATATTTGAGAAATAATGTGCATTATATTAAAAAAATATTTTATGTTGGTTTAAAGTCAATAAAAAACAAAATTTTACAATAATAATAATTTGTTAAACAAGAAGACAATGAATTGTGTTTTCATTAGAACAAACATTTTTTATATTTCATATGTTTTATAAGATAATAAAATATTATTAAAATGAATAAATTTATTCCTGAAATATAAATTATATAATTAAAAGGCCTTGAAAAATTATATGTGTCACCATTAATCTAGCATGATAATAATAGTCAGTGTTTTGGAAAATTATGTATTTTTAACCATTTATTTAAAATGAATTTTTTTGGAAAAATAGAAAATAATATTTCCAAAAAAATTAAAATGGTTAATATTAAAATGAAATTAATTTTTTATATTTAACTTATAAAATTGATACTAATTTAAATTTAAAATATTTAATGTTTAATGTATTAAAAATACTTTTTTGAAAAATATAACTTCTATTCTAAAATGTCATGTATATGTTTGTAATTGAAAAAACATTTTCATTAAGATTATATATTTAATAATGAAATATATATGTTACTTAGTGAGATGATTTTATGATATTAAAATTCATACATATATATAAATAATATCTTAAAGTTTGTGTAATTTATAAATTTTATATTTTACACTTTACAATTAAATTGTTTTTAAGAAAACACCTATAAAAACATATTTATCTAATATTAACTTTAGAAATCTATGAAATCAATTTTTTTTCAAAATTTAATTTTTTGATTTTTTATATTTAGTTATAAATAATATTCTAAACTAAATAAAACAATATTTTATAGAAAAATTATTTTATTTAAATACTATTTGATATTATACTTAATTTTGGAATAAAATTAATAAATCTATAATTAATCATTTAATATTATATTTTATTTATATAACTATTTATCAAAAATATACTGTGTTTTCATTTATAATAATTAAAACATCTAAAAAGATATATTCTCAAACACATTAATAAGTTTTTTAAATTTATATTATATTAAAATTATATATATTAATATATTTTTATATTTAGTTATTATTATCGATACATAGAAATTCAATGGACAAGTTTTAGAGATCTAATGAATCCTTGATTTCATCATAGTTTGGTTTCATGTATGAGTAATTTTATCAAATATAATTGAATTAATTATATGAGTACATATATTAATTTCATAGGTCATTATAATGGATCATAGTGAATATATTTTTTAGATTTTATTAAAGAGAATAAGGAAGGATAATATATATGAAAAAAATAGTAAGTGTGAATATTGGATAAAGTATATTAAATTTTTTTGTAATATAATCTAATGTGAGCCTATATAGTAGGATCTGTAAATGATAGACATTGTTAAAAAATGGACGAGACCAACATTGGTGACTGAGATCGATAGTTTTCTTATGTTTTTGGGATTTTAATGATTTGTTATGAGATATTTTTCATAGATATACAACCAAAAAACCATGTTGAACTGGAATGGATCCTTGTTCCTTTGTACCAATGAAAGTGTGGAAAATTTTGTGGAGATAAAAATATGATTTGAGAGAACATGGATTCTTACAGTTACCTGAACTGGATATGGATATGTTATATTTAGTAATATACTAAATAAGGGAATGAGATGTGTTCTCAGGATAAATGAAATGGTGAATGTTTATGTCTCGTGCTAGTTAAAATTTTTATTGAATAATTACATGAGGGTTGATTTAGTGTACATGGTTATGTTGATTACATTGAAAATATGATGGGTTTAAATTTATAGTGAAATATTATATATATATGATTTTTATAAATTATTGAAGTATATATTGATCTTGAAATAGTTACATATGAACCAATAGCAATGGATTCACTAAAATAAAAGTATTTTTCTTGATGAATTACCACCTAATAATGGTGAAACTGGTTGATAATTCTATGAGATTTAAATACAATGATATACTTATATGATGGGTATGGGAATATATCAAATTATAATGGTTTTATTGAATATGGTTCTTTATATGACCAGGAAAAGGGATATATCGAGTTAATATCAAATTAAAGTTCAACCATTGATTTATGAGATGATTAAAGAGGCAACGAAGGATGATTTGGAACCATATACTATAGTAAGGAATGTTCCCATATGAAACCATTGTTAGGATTGAATAATATTTTTTAGGAAAAGAGTATGTGTCCTATCAATTCCAAATATGAACATGGATCTATTTGATGAATCTCATTACACCTCATTATAATTTATTTTAAAATTTTTATTCATATATATAGATTTGAAAGAATGTTTCTAGTTAGACACCATGAAAAGGGAAACATAATTTTACATATTTTGGTGCATAATATGTTAATAATACAAGGAAGTGAGATATATTTCTAGTGGGTTGTTATAACCATTGTAGATATAATAATGGAAAATGAAAAACATATCCATCGATTTCATCCTCATAATCCCTAAACCAAATTTACAAAAAAATACAATGTGGGTTGTAGTCAATTCCAATATAAATATATATGTAAGAACCCGGATATTCTTCTTAGAAATGTTTTCCTTTTTCTAGTGTTTTTTAGAAAAAGTTATATTTCTGGAAATTTCTTTAAGTACATGCTGTGTACTTTCTGGGTACACACCATGAACTTGGTTACCCAGGGCAGTCGTGTGTTAGCCATATAACAGTCGAGCACATGGTCGTGTGTGGTGACATGTAGACAGCCTATTGTGGGTACCAATAGAGGCAAGTACACACAATGTACATATAAAATACACGTTGTGTACATTCTTTTTTTTCATTAAATAGACCAGGGTAGCATCTGACGGAAATAACATGATTATTCTTTGCCTTCTTCACCCAAGAGAATCTGTACAACCGCGATCTTTCCTCAAGGCCCCAATCAAGATTTCATTCTCTGATTTGACCGATGTTGATTGAATTGGTATGGCCTCGATAATCTATTCCTTCTTCTAAATCGTTGTTTCCTTATTCATCAGGTTTCTCATGCTATCTTCAGCTGAACATTTTATATGTTTTTGTATATCTACATTGTTCTTTGAAGATTCAATGATTTAGGTTCACTTATAATGATCCTACAACACTGAGGTAGGAGGTTTGTTCCTTTCTACATATAGTCATTGAATTTAATGTGCAAGAGTCCCCAACACCCTTGATCGAGGTATTACGTGTTTATGGTTTTAGCCATATTAATTACCTACCATGCTTGTATTCTTGAGTATAAGTTATTGAATGTGGATAGGGTTAATTTATATGTGTTGGAAGTATTTTCTCATTGATGTTTTTCTTTGACCATTTTATCTTGCTTAGCTTGTTAGGATGCCTAATTTATTTCCCATGCCTAGTATTGTTAGGATGGACTGATTATTATATGTCTTGTAGTTATCCTGTAGATTGGATAGGAAATTAGTTTTTAAGGTTTACTGTGGGATCTTTTCATTTCTATGCTTGTTTGACATACACAGGGCTGTGAGAACCTGGTGTAGTATACCATAGAAATAATAGACGTAAGGGCTTATCCATAGTGTCTATTATAATTGTCACATTGCATGACCATAGGGGGGATTGACGTTTATTGCTGCTCTAAGTCTCTATAGTTATGTTAAAAGGCCACAAGAGGAATTGACATTGAGTGAATCCTTTGAGTGCCTGTTGGTTCTATTAAAATACAATTGGGGTAATTGACAGTGGGTACTTCCTCAGAGATTATTTGATCATACATGGATAAGAGTTGAATTGACGTTTAGTGCTTCCTCAGAGAGCCTTTACAAATGCTGAACTAGAGGGCTTAGACTGTGTGTACTTCCCAGAGGGTTGCTTGTGTTTTCTAGGTAGGACCAGAAAGTATATGCTGTGAGTATATCCTAGAGGGTTACATGTTTGTGATTACCTGCTTGCTTGATATGTGTGGTTTGAATTATTTGAAAATGTAGAAATTAATATTGTTGAGTACTTCCTTGTTTGCTGCATCTTTTTTTTATTACCTTCCATATATATTCACTGATTATTAGGAACATATCTCTTGGTGGTTGCTTACAAGAATTTAGTCTCACACACTATTTGGGGCATGCTTTTAGGACCAAACAAATTATATTGTAGTACGTATAAATAATGTAAAGCACCATACTACTTCAGGTGCACGATTGCTTTGTAGCTAGAGAGAAAGGGACTAAGTCGCGGCTTGCGGTGGTGAATATTTGTTTTCTTGTTTTCTTTTATACTTTTGGTTTAGTACTATATTTCATAATTGTGACGTGTTTGGATGTTTTCTTTGACATATTTATCATGCATAATTATATTTTTTCTTTAGGTGATTATCACTTTTAGTTTTCATCATTTTACTGTTGTATGCCATTATTACAACTTCTTTTATTATTATCTGTTTCTCTTCCACTATGTTACTCTGAAAATGAGGGTATAGTTTCCCCAAATTCACACCCAAGGACCTTACTACTAGTCGGTAGCCTCTGGCTTTAGGGAAAATGCACTTGTATCCATTTAACCAACCAGGTACGGGGCACTTAGGGGTGGCTTCTAGAACAATGGCGTAACAATGTGGTATCAGAGGAACTCTTTTCTCTTGACATACAATATAAATCCTATAGAATGGTATAGGAAATAATAGGTACTTGGTAATATGTTATGCCTAGGATTATATTACCCATGTATAGGTAAAATCCAATCTACCTCGTTTATGGAAATTTTTATAGTTTTCTAATTTTACAGTTGATTTGATTTTCACCGTTGGGTTACCCACATGTATTGTGCTATTATTGTTGTTTTTATTGAGGTTCTATTTCTGTTTCATCTTGATGATATGAGGGATTTCCATCTCATGCATTATACATAAACATTCTAGGAATCACATTTCATTCATTCTTTCCATTCCATTTAGGGTGCATTAGCAATTTTATGTTGTTGTGATATGTGTTGTGAAAGATATGCATGTGGCTGGGATACATGCCATGACAGAATGTCTTCTTTTGATCGAACATTAAATTTTGAATGTTTTGGTTGAATTAACGCCAAACATTGGTTCTTGAGGTGTTATTTTCCCTCATGGGTCTGAATCTGGTAGATCGTTGATCTATTATTCTTGTTTATGACATGTATAAGATGCCAATATTTGATTCAAAAAAATGGGCCCTCACGAATCAATATTTGGCACTTTATTGTTCATTTCAATGTTTTTCTGGCCTCTAGAGTAGTTTCTGAGGCTTACTGTCTGGAAAAACCTAGAATACACAATTTGAAATGATGAATACACACTTTGTGTTATTCTATTTGGGAAGAAATTTTTTTTAATGTACACATTGTGTATAGTATGTACACATCGTGTAGTCACTAACCATATCACAAACTATGTGGGTAGGTTCATGGGGTTTGAAATCTTGGTATGACAGGCTGTGTATTAGATTTACATGCCGTGTTGTAGAACCATGTAACTGGATGTGTCACTAACAACATGGGTTGGTTTAGTCTTTTCTAATACATTCTATGTCCGTCTGGGACATGTCATGTAATGTAACCTGAGTATCTAGTTGTGTCACTAACAAAGCGGGTTGACGAAATCACCCTAGTTCACGCCGTGTTCATCTAGAAAATTTTGTGTAGTGTGATCCCTGTATCCGACCATGTCACTAGCAACACGGGTCGATGAAGGTCTTCTAGTACACACCATGTCGGGAACTAACACTCTGTGTTGTCTTGTGTAAGGTTAACCATGTGGCCTAGACTTGTAAGGGAACTCGGGCATCAAAAGATTATTCAAGTACATGTCCTATGTAAGGAAAACACACCGTGTATCTGGTTGTTCCATGACCTGTTTTGGAATAAGTACACGCCAATGTAAATGGGTTAAAGGAATACACCGCGTGGTTAAATAAACACATCACTTATACTTGTTTTGAAAAACGTGAATTCTTCATTTCTTATGTTCCCTCCTTACTCTTCGAGTTTTCAGTCCATAATAATCTTGATCTATGTTTTGCGCTTGACCATGTAGATTCATGCGATAGAGACGTCCTCCTCTTGTATGCCATCTGCATGACGACTATCAAAAACCAAATATAGATGGTTAGGGTCTACAATAAATTTCTCCAGTTATGTCGGCCTTGTCACTAGGCATCATTCCAAACACTGGTGTTGACGCATAGTTCCGAGAAGGCTTTATAAGGTTCATGTAGACCTTACAGAGAGTACCACCTCCTACCCCGTCGATGGAATAATTGACACTGGTCATTCCATAACTGTATTCTCCCACCATCTCAGGAGATGGAGGACACCAGGCTGTAAAGACATGGCTAGAAGCCATGCTGACGATCTTTGAGAATCTGACGATGCCTCTAGATAAGAGGGTCAAGATCACTACGTATATTCTTCGGGATTTCTCCAAGAGATCGTGGGATGTGGTCTCACATGAGGGAAAAAAAAGGATATGGCTTGGGAGGGGTTTCAGCATTCATTTTACTATTACTTCTGCTCTAAGGCATTGAGGGTGGATATTTTTCAAGAGTTCATGAGTTGAGAGTCGGGTACTCTTTCTGTTATAGATTAATCTTCTCGCTTTACTGAGATAAATCAATTCAAACCCTTTCTTGGGGGAGATGGGTTGTTCCATACAACGTAGTTTGAGGATGGTTTGAGATAGAACATTGGGTATTAGGTGAACATCTTCAGGTTGACATCGATTTCTTCTATAGTCAACCAGTAACTGATCACATAGTGTAACCTGAGGGATTATGGAGCTATGAGCCTGAGTGGTTTAGTATCCAATGTTACTGCTTCACCAGTTGAGAGCAGGAAGTGCCCCATGGAGGCTACACATGGAGATCTGAGTAGGTGGGTTGAAACTTCAAGTAGCCAGGTGGTATGCTAACAGTGTGGGAAGGTTGGGTATACATGTCCACCTTGCTAGAGAGACCCAGTAGAGAGAATTCAATGTGGTAAAATTGGTCATCTTCAGCGCTTCTATCATATCTTCTCACTCGTAGCTGGTGATAGTGGTTGTTCTATGACTCCGCATTCTAGAACAGCGCCACCAGTTTCACATCATTCTGGGAACTGGAGTTCTTTTAGCCATTTATGCCGAGGTGGAGGTCGTGGCCATGGTATTTAGTAATCAGGATTTCAACGCCAACAGGGTGGATCAACTCAGAGAGGTTAGGAAGGGTCACAGAATCATAGTACTTGTCAGAAATTTGTAGTGGAGCAGACCCATCTAGAGCAAGATCTCAGACACCCTATAGTTCGAGATACAATTCTTATTGCTTCAGTTTTGGTGTTTTCTCTTTTCGATATAGGGACTTCTCATAGCTTTATATAATTTGTTGTTGTGGAGAGCCTTGGGCTTTGTGTCTTTTCTTCTATTGATGTCTTGACATTGGACACTCCGTTGGGGACTAGAACAGCTAGTGTACGTTAGTACAAGGATTTCCCTCTTGAGGTTGGTGGGTCTCACTTCTTTTGGAACCTTTATGTCTAATATATGACAAGCTATGATGTCATTATCTGTATGGAATGTTTAGTTCCCTTCTAGGATTTTTCCAATTTCTATCATCATAGGGTGAGTTTCACATCACCAAAAGGGAATTTTTTTCTTCATTAGGGTGAATGGGATGTCCATGAGAGAAGAGAAGGACCCGATCATCAGGGGTTGGGAGGAGTTACAACCCGAATATCTAGTCATTATATATATGACCAGGGGACTTCTAAGATGAACATTCCTCTATTGGTGGACAATTTCAGGGATGTATTTCCATAAGACTTTTTAGGTTTTCCTCTTGAGTGAGAGGGATAATTTTCTATTTATCTCATGCCAGGAGTGGAACCAGTGTCCATTCCTCCTTACATGATGGCATCACTAGAGTTATAGGAGCTCATGAAAATGTGGAAGGAGTTTCAGGGAAAGGGTTTTATCTGATTCAGTACTTCTCATTGGGGTTCACCTATCTTTTTAGCAAAGAAGGTGGATGGTACCCTCAGACATTGTGTGGATTATCGAAAGCTGAAGTATTTGATGGTCATGAACCAATATTTCTTTCCATGGATTAATGATCTCTTTGATCATCTTCGAGGATATCAGGTGTTCTAAAAGACTGAATTGATGACTGGTTATCATCAATCTCTCGTTAAACCATCTGATATACCTCTTATATCTTTCTGAAGCTGGTATGGTCTATATTATTATGTGGTTATGTCGTTCGGTCTCTAGAATGTGCCTACAGTCTTCAAGGAACCGATGAACCGAGTATTCCATCCACACATGGATTATTTCTTGGTAGTTTTCATGGATAAAATCTTGGTTTGATATAACTCTTGATGTAACCCTGATACCCATTGTGAGTTTTTTATGAGTACCATGAGATAGCATTGGTTATATGATACGCTCTCAAAATGCTAATTTTGGATGGATAATATTATGTTCTTGGGTCTTGTTATCTTGGAGAAAGAAGTATCAATAGACCCAGAGAAAGTGGGAGAAGTAGTTTCCTAGGATCAACTGAAGAACATAATTTAAGAAAAGAGTTTTCTTGGGATAGCTGGATACTACAAATATTTCATACATGACTTTTCACGCTTAGCATCACCACAAACGGGCCTAACTAAGAAGGGTGTGAAGTTCATATAGACAGATTATTATGAGTCAGCCATTCAAGAGCTGAAAAAGAGGTTGAATTCAGAATCGATACTAGTTTTTTCAAATCCATTCAAGTTCTATACTATGTACTGTGAGGCTTTAGGTATCGGGCTGGGAGCTGTGCTTATGTAGGAAGAGAAAGTCATTGTGTGCGGGTTTTAGCAGTTGAGGCCACATGAGAAAAATTACTCGGCACACAATCTTGATTTGGTTGCAGTTGTTCATGCCTTATGTTGTTGGAGACATTATCTATTGGGAGAGAATTTTTCGGTTTTCAGGAACAACAAAAGTCTCATGTATATCTTCACCCAGAGTGACTTCAATTTGAGACAGTGAAGGTGGGTTGTGTACATTTAGTCTTTTAACATTGAGCTTGCCTATAGGCATGGGAAAGACAATGTGGTGATTGACTTGCAGAGTAGGAGGACTCAGATACAGGAAGTTCATGAGGCCAACAGTGAGTGTCATCTTATAGCTCTGTTCTCGGAGGTGCATTGGGTGGTGCATGACAGGAAGGGGCTGATGTTTCTTTCTTCTTTAGTTGTTACCTCTACTCTTCTTGATCAATTACAAATGAAGAAACCATCATATTCTGATGGCCTAGTCCTATGGGAAAGCATGTCAATAGAGGACCCTATTCCTAGATAGATATTAGACGCAGATGATATCTTGCATTTCCATGGGTGTGTATGGATTTCAACAGAGATATGTGAGGAACTGATTTGGGAAATTCATTCCACAGTTTTTGCAATTCATCCTTGTGCCACCAAGATGTGTCATGATCTATACTATCAGTATTGGTGGCCATGTATAAAGAATGATGTTTCTGGTTTCATCATGAGGTGTTCCACATGTTAGCAGGTAAAGGCAGAGTATCAGTCACTAGACTGGATTTTAGAGTAGTTACCCATTGATGAGTGGAAATGGAATGATGTCGCGATGGGATTATTTATAGGTTTTCCATGGTCTCTTTAAAGAAATGTTGTAGTTTGGGTTGTCATTGACAGAATCATGATGGTTTCTCACTTCTTGTAGATCAAGTAGACTTTCAGTGTCGATGAGCTGGGACAGTTGTACATCCGTGAGGTAGAATGTCTACAAAGGGTTCCATAGTCCATTGTTTCAGACAGGTATGCATGTTTTACTTCTTGGGTCTAAAAGGGATTATAGAGGCCTTGGCTACACATGTACTTCTTAGTGCATCTTACCACACCCAAAAATATGGCCAATCTGAGAATACAATTCAGGTGCTTGAGGACATGGTTTGTGCTTTCATCCAAGATTTCAGAAGATCATGGGAGAAGCACATACCTCTTGTGAAGTTTTCCTTGGACAATAGTATTGATGAAACAATTTAGATGGAACCTTATGTGTCTTTGTACGGTAGGCCATGCTAATAACCATTATATTGGATGGAAGTAGGAGAGGCAGTTATGTTGGGACCTCATCTAGTCCAGCAGACTATAGAGCAGATAGAGTTGAATCGGAATTAGATGTCTATTGTATAGTCTAAGTAGAAGTCTTATTATAATCATCAGATATGACCTCTGGAGTTCGAGGTCGGGGATTAGCTATTCCTATGTGTCACATAGAGGTTGGAGACTGGAGGACTAGTAGTCATTCTAAGCTTTCATCTAGGTTCTTCGGGCCATTTCATGTTTTGGAGAGAGTTGGGACGGTTGCCTATCAATTGTAGTTACATCATAGGTATCGGGATATTCACGATGTCTTCCATGTTTCTCAGCTACAATGTTACTTCTCAAACCCATCTCATGTTTTTCAGCATGAGGAGGTTGAGTTATATGTGGATGCCTCCTTCTAGGAGCATCCGTTCCAGATTGTTGATCATAGTACAAAGGTTCTCCATGCCCAGTCTCTTCCTCTTGTATGAGTGCTATTAAAACATAGAAGAGTACATGACGTGACATTAGAGAGGGAGGCCGATGTACTATCATAGTGGCCAGAGCTGTTTTTGGAATTTTATTCTACGCCTTATTGCTAGGGAAATTCGGGTATGAATTTCAGTAAGGGGTAGGTTTGTAAGAACTAGGATATTCTTCTTAGTTATGTTTTACTTTTTCTAGTGTTTATTAGAAAAAGATGAATTTATATAAATTTATTAAGTACACACCATGTACATTATGAGTACAAGTTGTGTACTCGGTTACCGCAGGTAGCCGTGTGTTGGTCGTGTAATGCCTGAGTACACGACCATGTGTGGTGGCCTAGAGACCGCTTACTGTGGGGGCCGATGAAGGCATGTACACAACATATACATATAATTTACAGGCCACGTACTTTCTTTTGTTCATTAAATAGTCTTCGGACGCGTCTAGCAGACAGAACACGCTTCTTCTTCGCCTTCTTCGCCTGATAGAATTCGTACAACCATGATCATTCCCCGAGCCCCTGATCAAGCTTTCATTCTACAATTCGACCATCATCTGTTGCATTGGGATATCCTCATCCAGATATTACTTCTCCTAGAGCTTTGTTTCTTGATTCTTCTTCTTTATCAAGTCATATCTGGTTGAATTTTTTAGACGTTTTTGTAGATATATGGTATTCTTGGGAGATTCAAGGCTTGAAGTTTTCATATATTGATCCTACAACACCGGGTATGTGGTTTATGCCATTCTGTAGATAGTCATTGAATTTCATGTGCAAAAGTGCCCAATAACCTTGATCAGGGTGTTGCGTGTTTACGGTTTTAGCCCTGTTAATTTCTTTTCATGCTTGTATGCTTGAGTAATGGTTAATTTTATGTGAATAAGTTTAATTCACATGCATTGGAAGTTTGTTCCCATGCATGTATTATTTATGACCTTTGGGTGTTTCTTAGAATGTTAGGATTCCTTGTTTGTTTTCCATGCCTTGTATTTTTTGGATGGAGTGATTATAATTTGTCATGTTTTTATACTATAGACTGGCCAGCCAAGTAGTTATTGAGGTTTACATTGGTCATTTTTCATTTATATTCTCGTTTGAATTACTCAGGACTGTGAGAACCTAGTGTAGTAGACTATAGGAAGAATGGACGTAATTTCTTTTCCAGAGTATGTGTTATAATTATCACGATGTGAGACCATAGGGGCTATTGACTTTGAGTGCTCTCTCAGAGTGTCTGTTGTTACGTTACGATGCCAGATGAGGAAATGATGTTATGTGCTTCCTCATAGTCCCTATAGGATCCATTAATTGACTATTGGGGGAATCGATGGTGAGTGACTCCTCAGAGAGTCCTTGATTGCTTATACATTTCTATAAGTGGAATTGATGTTGATTGCTTCCTCAGAGAGCCTTTAAAAAAGTGGAACCAGAGGGGTTAAAATGTGTGCACTTACTAGATGGGGGTTTGTGTTTACTAGGTAGGAAAAGAAGGGATAGGCTATGAGTACATCCTAGAGGGTTATGTGTTAGTTATTATATTCTTAATTGATATGTGGTGTTTTAATTCTTTGAAATTATAGGAATACTTAATGTTGAGTACTTCCTTGTTTACTGCATCTTTTCCTTATTACCTGCCATATATATTTGATGACAGTTAGGCAAACATTTCTTGGTGGTTTCCTACTGGGATTTAGATTCACACCCTGTTTGGGTCAAGCTTTTGGGCTCAATCCAATTATATTGTTGAAGGTATAGATAAAGGAAATCTCCCTTCTACTTCAGGTACGTAACTGCTTTGGAGATGGAGAACATGGGACCAAGATGAGGCTTGCGACACTGAGGAGTGGTTTTTGTGTTTACTTTTTTACTTTGGATTACTACTATATTTTATCATAGTGAAGTGTTTGGATGTTTTCCTATACATATGTATCATGCATCATTATATATGTTCTCCAGCTTCTTATTACTTTCAGTATTCCATTGTTTACTTTTGTATTCCATTATTGCTGCTTTTTATATTTTTATTTGTTTATCTTCCACAGTGTTAATCTACAATGAGGGCATAGTTTCCCCACATTCACAAACAAGGCCTTCGCTTCTAGTTGACAGCCTTTAGAATTTGGGGAATTGTGCTTGGGGCCATGTGACCAACTTAGTATGGGGTTCCTTTGGGCAGCTTCTGGAATCGGGAAATTACAATATCATATTTCATTTTAATAATAGAATATTTGAAACTTGAACTTCCTTCCAGTATATACGTTAATTAAGTGGTATTATTCCCCAGAGTACAAAATTCAATTATATCTTATCATGATGCATGTTTTTCCAATATTTTCTAGATATTTAATTATCATGATTTGAATCTGGATTTGTAAATTATAAATAATTGTAACCTTTAGAGATATTGTAATTTTATAAAGACCATTAAAACCCTAAAGGATTGGTTGAGATAATTATTTATGTATTTTAAATTTCTCTAGGATCAACATTATTCCAGAATCATGTTTTATAATTATACTTGCATTCACTCAGGAATTTAGATAACTCGTTTAAATAATCTCTATATAATAATGTGAATAACACTGAAATAGTAGGATGGTGTTCGGGAATGACATCAATTGTTATTGGGGTTTTCTAAGGAAATTTCATAGAAGGATAGATCTATACATCCACACATCATTTCTACTCAGTGTTATTTTTCAAATCGTCAATGGTATAGAGAGTTAAATTTTTTAGAACGTATTATTATGAATACATCCATATATTAAGGTTATGAGATTTAAAAATGATGGAAATTTTTCCCCAGTTATGTTTTTCCCATTAAATATTCTTGATCAAAAAATTATGTTAGATTATCACATAGTACATAATCAAAATACATATCAAGTTCATGATCTATTTTATATATGTCATTTAAGGATGTGCATACATAATCATTCACATGTAATGATTTCATTGGTGGTACATCTATAGAATAATATTTCATATGAATAATAACCTTCTGAAAGCTTGGATCATAAGTGATAATGTTATATAGAGAAATCCTTCTCACCTTGTTAATGTTTTTTTGTTGATTCAAATATTTGAGGAATCTATATGGATTCTCAAGGATATGATTTCGTTTAATTATCTGTAGTCCTTTTTATTTGAGTGATGGAATTTCATGGGTGATATTTTTATAAAGCTGTGAAATGTAACACAATTTGACCTAGTTATGTGTTTATATTTTATAAACACAATATTTATTCTATCTTCAATTAAGAAAGAAACATGGATATGGGCCATTAATGTGAGACCTAGAGTTGAGAGAGGGGAGCACACGACCAATCGTAGAAACAACAGATGACTTGTGAAGGTTATTCAAGTAGATCATGTGGGGCCTTGGTATCTGACTAAGCAATACCCTAGAATTTTCTATGTACGTAATAAATACAATTTATCTTACTATTTTTTTAATTAACATGAATATATGAGTTTTTTATTGTTTATAATCAATTTAAATGGTATTAAAATTTATTTATTAATTATCTAATAATATTAAAATTATAGAAACAATTAAAAATGTATAAAATTAAATAATCTTTTCTTAATTTCTATGAAATTAATATAAAAGAATTCAATGTTAAAAATAGATATGTTTTTCGGAAAACCCTACTTTTATGAATGAAATATTTCTTTATATAAATAAATTAAATAAATTAGTAATGGGTAATGATATTTTATATATATATAGATTATATATTCAATAAATATTTATATTATTAATAATTTTTTTACAAGGCCTATAATATTTATTATTCCAATTTTATACCGAAAACACTTTTTTTAAAAAATTGTTTTTCCTTAAATTTTTCATTATTATGTTAATGTTAATTTCAATAAAATAAATTATTTCATTGTAATAATATAGTTTTTATATTCTTAATTATAATTTAACAATTTTTAAATGAGGTTAATATAATATTTTTCAATAATTAATTGTAAAAATATTAAAAATTTGTCACTGCAGTTATTGTTAAAACGAGTTTACCATAGGTTAAACATAGATATAAGCGTAACATATTCCACATAAACATTAATGGATATTATTGGATTGATAGATTTAGATGTTATATTATCCCAACATGTATATATTGATATTTTTTCTAAAATTTATCATAAATATGGTATTATAGTATTTAAATCATTTATGAATATAAATATCTTTCACTGCCCTCACTTATTAATGGAATCACGTTCTCTTTTCATATTCACACAATTTGAGCCAAAGTATTTGTCCAATATCAACTAAAAACCCATTCTATATTCCCTACCATAATTTTTGAGATTTTATTTTGACCCTAATACCATCATATGAGATTTTAAATATTAACCCAATAGAAGTCTCTAAAAGATAAATAATTGTAACAACCCAAAAATTTATAAATTAAATTCCACATGTGGTTTAAATAAACATATTATTTTATATTTTTTTTATTGAAAATAAATTAACTTCATTGGTTATATTATATCCAATTGGATTTAAAATAACCTCAATTATTATAATTTTTGATAATATAGCCATCAAATAGTGATCATATGTTTAATATAAATACATGGATTTGAAAAATCCAATTGACATAGATAAATTAATTAATTGATTCAATATAAAGGATCATACCATATAAAGACCATTTCTTAGACCCTACTAGGGAGATATAATCACTGGGATTTTCCTTGACTAACTCCACAAGGAGATCCAACTAATAAATCATGATTGAAACTGTTTATGAGAGAAGTTCAAGCTCTTATAGATCATGAACCAAACAATGTAAGTTGAACCTCCCCATAAAAATCTCATTGTTCTTCACTGTAACCTTAGAGAGTTTTCTAGTTTAATAAATATATATATTTCAAGACCATAAATATATGAATATGTATTTTTTATTTTTAATAGATTTATTGGTATATTTACATCAAAATTTTAATTACTAAATAATAACAATTATGACACAATAAAATAGATAACGTATTTTTCTGTAATATTTAATTTCATTTAAGAAATTTATTTTAATAAATTAATGGATTTAATAAATGAAATATATTTTTAAAAAATATTATTGTAACATAATTTTTCAAAAATAAAAACGATCATGAAATTATTATAATGACAAATGTAATTTTATTGGGGTCTAAAAAATGTTGTTGTAAAAACCTATCATTTATAAAAAATTATTCTATTTTAAAATAGATATATAATTTATTTACAAAATTATCTTTATAAAATGAATATTATTTTGTGAAATGAAACTTTTGAATTACCCCACGAAGAATTTCTCTTCATTTTTTATGTAGTCAAATTTTCAGATAAAAATTAAATACCATATTAACATATGATATGAACTATGACTTCATAATGACCAGAAATTAATGAAATTGATTATATAAAAACAATTAAAGAGACAATATATGTTTCCCAATTAAAATATTTTCATTTTATTTCTCATTTCATTACATTTATAAAGCAATTATGAATCATCCAAAACCAATATTATATTTAACGGTTTTATTATCATTTCTTTATGAACATGACTCCCTTCTGAATCACGAAAAGTAATATCATTTATTTTAGTTACATAGCCTCATAAAGTAATTAATACTACCTTATATTTTTATAAACCATGTGAAATCCCATGGTAAGGATTTTGGTTTTGATTACATATTTATATTGGGTCCAAAACCAATGTTTTAGAAATAATAATGAACTCCCATATACTTTACGATATAAACGCACCTAAAACCACAATTCACACCACTAAAAACATTATAACACATAATTAATATTTCATAAACTCTATATATTCTTCCCATCAATCCCCCATGATCCTAATAAGCTCTGCCAAATAATTTCGAATCACAATCTGAGGGTAAAGGATCCTATCCTTCTTATGTTTATTCAATAATATTCATTATCTTATAACATTTATCTCTATTTTATAAATTTGTGATACGATCTCTGATGACCAATTTATTTACCTTGTGATGTTTAAATAATGTGATTCCCCTTTCTACCTCATTATGAACTCTTATGGACATTTATATGACCCCGTTATGGGGTCGAAATTTATCCATGATTTCCCATGACAAATAATTCTATAGTGAATAAGCATAACCATTTACAATCAAGGAAGTGCACATTTATGTAGTTATACTTATTTTTTTGGGTAAATAAATAAATGAATTACAAAATACATTATCAGGGAATAAAATTTAATGAAAAAAATATTCCATGTAGGAGGATCTATGTGCCACAATTCTGAATGTGAATAAAATCAATTTGACGTGTGCTCATGAAATTATATACCACTCTAATTAATTTGGAAAAGTTTAACTCTTAATAGACATATTTTGGAGATAATGGAGTTATCCCAATCCATCATGGGACATTTCCCACCATTGTTTATTGGAGTCTATAACTCACCTACGATTATAATACATTGTTTAATGGTTTTTCCATATTTTTCATATTGCATTTATGTTATCATGATATATCATGAATCACTACTCATTGTAATGATTATAAAGCCATTTATGCCTCATTTATAATAATATTTCATAATATGGAATGAATCCAAAATTTCATGATTTTTTAATCTCTTAAATGGATATATAGATCACCCCATTATTACATATATCCTCATGTTATCCCATCCAGTTTTAAGTATGATGGAATAATATGAGCATGTTAAATAATATTTCAGTAATGGTGATATATTAAATATATTAATTTGTTATGTAATTTACCTAATTCACAATGACACTGGATTTTTTTTATCATTATTTTCATATATAGTGTAATATTATTTAATAAACTAGAGATTAATTGGTAATAAATACAGGGTTACTCATTGTTTGTATCAAAGGAATGATCCGTAATTTTTTGGATAAAGATTTCAAAAATATATTGAAATTATTTGGGATAGTACAATATATATGAAAAATATACCTATATTTTTTTAAATTATAGAGTATGAGGATTGCACAAAAATATATCCATGTATAAATATTATAACTGGATGTCTATGTGGCCTAGATATATATAAGAGTAAGCTAATAAAACATCTCATTTTTCTAGAAGTGATCAGAAACCAGTGCATGTATGTGGGAATTTGTATACACCTAGTTTTAAAATCCCAGGGTATATGTTTGGTAAATTTATATTCCCATTATGAACCATTTTTTTGGGAACAAAATTCTAAATAAGTGTTAATTTTAGTTAATATATCCAAGATAATTTATAGTCTAGCATATAAATCATAATTTAAAAAAAATAGTGTTCATTTATAAGATATCCCTATAATACATTTAGATTACCTTTAATGTGTTTAATACTTTAAAATTAGTCATCCCTAATATTCCAATTTTTCAAGAAAATGAACTAAAATAAGAGGACTGAGTAATCAACCAATGCAATGGGAAATGTGATTTCTTCCGAAATGATATACCCAACCTGATGGGAGTAAGAATCACATATTTTTTTGAAAATACTCACTCATTTGACTCAGGTTTGGAAATAGAATTGTATGTCTGATGTAACAACAAAATTCCCCTATGAATGAACAAGATTTACTTGAGACAATTATGTGATTGAGGCCTCCAACTTTCAATGGGTCATCTGACACCTTAATCACTGAACAATAGATCAACTTAATTGAGATGGGATTTTATATGATTTATTATTCTAATAATGATATGGTTATATTTTTTGTTTACCATATGGAGGGAAAAGATAATCAGAGACAAACATTGATCCTGAAAACAAATCTTGAGGAAGATATAAAGTGATGGTGGGTATGGAGTTCTATAAACAGTTTGTTAGTAATTATTTTCATCACACACTTAAACATAAAATGGTATGGAGTTATCATTCCCTCAAGAAAAAAATGATGATTCCATTGGGTCATAAGAAAAAAACACCACACGTATTTCACAATCTGTTTTGCGACATTGTATTATAACTAAATTTGAAGTTTATTACTTCTTTGGTGGGAAAAACTAATCCTCTAGAAATGATCTCGTGATCCAAGACACTGAAAGTTATTAGAATATTATCTGATCTCCCATAAATGTAAAATTCATTATTGGAAAATATCAGTGGTGTTACTGGGATATTATGTGAAATGTGGAGTTTAATTCTGGGGGGTGTGGGGGAGAAATATAAATTTTACAATAAATTTTTACATCCAACTTATCAAAATTGTTGCAAGAATCACCCTATTAATTTTTCAAAGGGGGTTATTAAATTATTCAGATGTGGCAATTAATTTCACATAGTTAATGATTTTCAATTGGAGAAACCCCCAAAATTAAATGATAGAGGTGAATTCTCTAGTATACCCTCATCATTTTGTTCATTGTTTCAATGATACAGATCATGGTCATGTTACACACTAATTCACTAAGCCAATGGTATTTGGTTTAAATCACCACTAACTATAACCAATAAGGAAATGAGTGGCTTATTACATTACAATCACAAAGGTATGTCCCAAAAACACAGTTGTGATAGGTATAATAGTTATTCATAAAATAATTGAGAATTCACATTTTGATTCAATATCTATGAATTATTTATTATCATGATGGTTTTGGTACCTATTAAAATTCTACCAAATATAATATAAGGTGGAAATTGGATTAATATGGAAGATGCGGATATTATATCATCCCAAGTATATAAATCCACCACTTTCAAATATGTAGGCTAAAATTCCAATCAATAATATTAATACTACAATTTTTTGACGTTGATGAGACTCTTTATATGTATTGTATTTCCCTATATACAACCAACATAAATTTATGCTAGAAAAAAATCACTCTCCAAATCATGAATCAACCTATGATTCTATACAAATGAAAGGAGAATAATGAATCTCATTGAGATCCAAAATCATGAGAATGGATTTTATTTCTTTATGAGAATGCAAATATTACTACATTGATTGATTATAAGGAAAAAATAATCCTTTAAGACATAACCATTGTGTATGAATACACCAATGTGTTTCCCATATAATTTTCTAATCTGCCTCCATGTTTGAGCTGTTATATTTTTAATTTATTATTTACCTGGGGAGTTGAAATTATCAAATAAATTGTATAGAATGGATATTATAGATCGTTAAAAGCTAAAAAAACTACATAAGAATATATAAAAATGGTTTATACACCAATTGTATTTACCTTGTGGTGATCCATTCCCCTTTATCAAAAAGAATGATAGATAAATTCACCTTTCAGTTAATTAATGTGAGATAAAAATGATAATAATAAATAAATAATATCATATTCAGTAGATTGATGGATTTTTTTTGATAATTTACGTAGGAAAAAATACATATCCAAGGAGTATATTGAGTTTGGGTATAATCATGTAATGGTGATGATTGATGATATCCCAAAGACAAAATTCTGATAAAGGTATGGCCTTGATGAATTCATATTAATTCCATTTGGATTCACTAATGATCCATAAATATTCATTTATTAGATGAATATATTCTTCATATATTACCTCAAAATGTCTTAGTTGTATTTATAAATGATACTAAAATCTACTAAAAAAGTAAATATGATTATAAAAAGAATTACATAATTATGTTAAAGATATTATTAATGGAGATTATTCTTGAATGGTATACAATATATTAGTTCAAGTTTAAATTCGTATCATTATTGGGGAATATTATCACATGTAATTGGATATCTTTGTACGCATAAAATATTGAATAAATTATTAGATAGATGAGGCCATCATTATTCATAGTTATTCATATTTTCCTTGTATTGGTTGGGTATTATTGGTGATTTTTAATAAATTTATAATGATTTTACACCCTATAAATATAACTCTTAACGATGTCACGTTTTTTGGAATTATTAATGTGAATATATCGTCAATTACATTAAAATTTTCCTTATCACTTAAATTTTACCAACACTAAACATAATTAGAGAATGATTCATGGTATACATAGATGCATCAAATATGTTCTTAGGCTACTTGTTAATGTAGAATAACATTGTGATATCATGTGCCTCTTGGTATTTGAATTTCCATGAAAGGAACTACCCAATTCACAATCTAACATAGGATGTAGGGATCCTAACATTAAAAATATGGTGGAATTTTCTCTTTGTGGAAAATTTTAAAATATTTATGAATGAAATGATCTTAAAGTATATAATCACATATAAATATTTGAATATGGGACTGTGAATATAGTTAGAGCTGATTATGGACCATGAAATCTTAATCAGCTATAATCCTAAAAAATAATATAATATATAAGATGATACAAGTTGAAAGTATAAAACAATTGTCTCATTATTGAGAATTGAGAAGGTTATGATATTCTTACACATGAAAAGGTTAGGAGTGGGATTCGTAAAGGAACAAAAATCATAAATCCATTAAAAAATGGTTTCTCAATTGTACCTTATGTAGAACATAAAGGAATACCAAAGTTGTAATGGGGAAATACAAAAGAAAGTAAAAACCTTGAGAAAATGGAAATCCTCAATGTTCAAAATAAATGAAGTGGTTGTATGGTTTGCCAGAGGGCTACATGTACCACCTACTCCTAAGTTAGATAATGAGAAATTGGATGTTGTATATAGTTTGGAATTTTCCATCCATCCAAGGAGAGAATATTTATCAAGATCTCTAAGGGAACTGTTGGTTAAAAAATAAGAATAGGGAGATCAAATAATAAAATAAAATATTTCTCTAATTTTAGAAATTAAAGGAAGAAAATAAAAAACATAGTGGGATGATTTAACCGTTACATATTCCTATATTGAAATGGGATAATATTACAATATAAATTGTTACTAATATTCCAAATACATGAAGAAATAATGTTATATGGGTTGTGGTGGATCATCTTATAAATTATTCTCACTTCATTTTATTTCAATAGGACTTTTCACTTTATCAAGATGAAATAATATAAAATATAAATGATGTGGGGCTTTAGGAAACACCATAATTGATAGAATTTTATTGAGAACCATGATCTACCTCTATGGTTTTTAAAATTCTCCAACATGATTGAAATATTGATTTTATCTCTAGTAAATATTTTCACTCTAAAAATGATGGCCAAGATCATCAGATAATCCATACACTTACGTACATGTTTAGATCATTCTCAATTTAACCTAATGGAGGATGGGATCATAATATTATTATATGCAAAAAATAAATTAATAATATTTTACACTAAAGAATCCTAATGGATCCTAAAAACACCCGTTATGTAAATATATGCATAACATGTGAGTACTGGGATGAAGTTCGTGAATGAAAGCTGTTACGTCCTAAACTGGCTCAGCAAACGGTAGAAAATGATAAGACCATTCTGTATCACATCAGGGTTTCTCAAAGTTGAAAAAGGATATGTGAGAAAAATTATCAACAATATATAGTGATTGAGGTTGGTGTTAATGTATTCTCACACATATCTCCATCGAAGAATGTCACAAGATTTGGGATGAAGGGAAATCATCTTCGAAGAAAAATTGGTCCCTTTGGGAACCCTGATCTTAATAGAGCAGTGGCCTATGGACTATAACTCCCTCTTAATCAATAAAAATTACATGTTCTTTTTCATGTATCACTCTTGAGAAAGTACATTATAGTCCAATCACATTTTTAAAAATCAAAGGTGGAATCATTGGAAAATTATCTCTAATATGAGGAGAAGCAAGTGAAGATCTTAGATCATAGAGATGGATTTATAAGAAATATGACTATTCCCCTTGTAAATGTACTATGGTTAGATCATACATTTTAACAAGTGATGTTCAAATTTGGGGACATGATGAAATAAAATTACCCTCATCTTTTTATTCTCTGAAATGAAAATTTTGATTATGAAATATCAAAAGGGGTTATTTTAATGATCTGAACATTTATAAATCAAATTACCCATTTGATATCAATGAATTTAAAATTATCTATTATAGTTAAATAAAACACATGCAAATTTTTTTATTTATTATAACCTTTTGGATTTTAAAATATTGATATTAATCATAACCATTGATAATATAGTTGTTCCGCATTTTTCATATGATTATTATAAATATAGGGCTTTGGAAAATACAATTGACATGAAAAAAGGATGTGATGACCATAATGAATTGGACAATGAACAATAAAGCCCATTTATCAAAGGTTATAGGGGAATTTGAATAAATAACATTTTTAATTTACCAATAACAAGATGAGACTGAATAGCATAATAATGATCAAAACTATCAATGGGATTAGTTCATGTTCACCATGATCATGCTCCAAAATAGGTATGCCTAACCAGCCCATGAATATCTCAACATCACACACCATACACTAAGATAATTTTCCCATGTAATAAAATGATATTTATCATGACCTTAATAATATGAATATTTAAATTTTATTTTCAATATAATAATGTTTATATTTATTTATTATTTTTACTTTATAAATAATCTCAATTGTGATAAAATAAAAAAAATTAATTTTTTTGACAATTTATATTCCATTAAGAAATTTATTTTGATGAATTAATATATTTTTAAATAAATAAAACCATAATAAGAAAATATTATTGTATAACTTATATGAAATATTATTTATCAATTAATATTTATGATGTCAGATGTTATTTTATAACAGTTCTAAAACTATTATTTAAAAGAACACATCATTTCTCAATAAATGTAGAATATATTATATAAGTGAAAAATATTATCATTAGGAAATCATTTTTATATGATAGATATTCTTTTTTTATCACCATATTTAAATTTTTCAATGGTTAATTTTCAGTAATATTTTGAAACTGTCAATTTTTTGGATTAAAATTAAATAATATATAAATATATAGTCTGTATTATGACAACATAATGACCAAAAAATGATGTAATAAATTATATACTGGGCATAAAAAATATCTATTTTTAACATTTTGAATAATATTATTTTTAGTTATTTTGAGTAATTTTATAATTTTTTTATGAATAATCCAAAAAAGATATGATATTTTAATGTTATAAGATAGTTTATATAAGAGCATGAATCACTTCCACCGCACCAAGGGTAATATTTTTTCAATTTCATCACCTGGAATTATTAAATAATAAAAGACACTACCTTCTAAAATATACCATGGATAAAATCAATTTTAATGTTTTTGGTTGTGATTACATTATTATATAGGATTCAAAGACAAGGTTTTGAGAATAATAAAAAACCCCATCTCATTTTCTAACATAAACTCACCATATCCAATTTATCTTCTAAAAGATTGGATAAAATCATTACCCAAAAATTAAATATCTATAGTCCTCACAGTGTTACCCCATTCTTTGATGAAACTCCTCTAAAACATTTGGAAGAACACTCTAATTGTATGGGATCTTTTAGTTCATCCTCAATATTTATGCATTTTAATTATCTTATTGATGTTATCTCTATATAATAATATATTTATATATTCAACAATATAACCATTTTAAAATTTTTATCTCAACTTAATTATAGAGACATTTTACTCTCTTTAATACCACACTTGATCATTTATATTCTCGTATTATGCTAAGAAATGTTCAACACAATTTTCTCATGACATTCAATTGTGTAGTGAATAACCATACCTATTTCCTTTCGAGGGTGTCAACATTATGGAAAATTTTATTATTTTATTTGTGACATATATGTATATTTATGACATAGTCTTTGTTCTAATAATTAAATTTTTGGAATAAAATGTCCCATTTTGTATGATCTATGTGGAACACATATGCATGTGTATGAACTAAATGTAATGAGAATGCCCTAATTAAAATAGTTCTCTAATGCATTGAGTAACGTTTGAATGTAATGGGTCATCATGAAAGGGATTATGTAGTGAACCTAATCCACAATGAGAAATTTTACTCCATGATTTATTGTGGTTTACCATTTTGATGTGTTATTGATTCGATGTTTAATTTTGTTTCCACAGTTCCCATGTGTAATTTATGTTATGTTGTCATATAATTAATTATTGCTAATGTTCATGATTATCAACCGTTTATTTTCCATTGATATGACTATTTTATAACATGAAACACTTACCATAGTTTCTGTTTTATTTATTCCCTTATTGGTATTTATATATCACCCCTTTTTTGAATTTCATTAGGATATCCCATTCATCATTAAGTACAATGGAAAAATATGATCATATAAAGGATGTTTTCAATAATTGTAATGTATTCCTTATATTATTTTTTAATTTGAAATACATAATATCCAAATACACTATACTTATTTATATTTTTATTTGTATCATGTGTAATCTAATATAACTAATCAAAAATTTAATTTTAATGAGGTCCATGTTTATCGTAGTAATCACCATACCCGTCTCTTTTATAGATTTTATCTTATTCTACATCATGTAAATTTTTTCTATCTATACTAAAATTATTAATATTGTATCATAAATATAATTACATTTTAATATGATTATTGTAAATCCATTCTTCACTTCATTTCCATCAAATGTGTAATTAAATTACCTCTCTTTTATACAGGTGGGCTACCGACTCCATGTAGATAAATGAGTTATATTACATCTCCATAATTAATTTATTGATATTATCATGTATATAAGGATATTTTATTATAATTATGAAATAAATTTATTATAGTAATGTAATATGTCATCTAACTTATAACCTTTACATCAGTTGGGAAAAATAATGCTTTCTCCTGCGCACATGTATACTATCACCTTTATGAAGCTATGTGATTCAAATTTTTATTTTAAAAGTATAGGTATAGTAACAAAAAGATTTATTTAAGGAATTTGAATGATAGTAATGAAATAATAATTATTCCGGATATGTGAAGTAATATTAAATTATCTTTCAATTCATCCTTCGAAATGCTGAAACATGGATTCTGAAAATGTGTAAAGTATCTTCTCCATGAATTGATCTAATTCATTTTTTATAATGGATTTATAAGAATGGTTTTAAAATTATAAATATTGATTAAATTTATGACAAATAAAATGATTAATATTATTTAGATTATGTAAACATGATCAAGGTGCATGCACCATAAATACTGAAGAATAATATACGTGAAATTTGATGAAATTTACACCTAAAATGAAAATGATAATTAATTTATTAATAAATGATTGAAAATTATATATACTTAAATAATTTTTGGTAATATATATTTATTAATATGGTTTTATAATATATTTATAATGAATTAAAATTTATTTTTTAGAATGTTTTAATATATATAATGCATGGCGATATTTGAGGTAAGGATTTATGTTATAATATTATTTATTTTTTTGATTTCCATTGAAAATATAATTTTGAGAGAATATATGATTATAATTTCATTTAATACAAATAAATTTTCAAATAATAGATTTGTTCTTGGAATGTTCTTATAGTAGTGCAATTTTTTATTCTATGGTACATAAAATTATAGTCATTTTTTGAATAATAACAATCAAAATTTCTTCCTGGGTTAGGGAAATTTTTCCTCGATGTTCTTATTTTTTGAAAACTGTTCAATAACTATTTATTTTATTATCGATTTATTGTTTATTATAATTTCACTCAAAAATTAATTACATTTAATTCGTTAATAAAAGGAATTCATACAATGCTTTATAAATTGTGTAATTATTTATATTTAAAAAAAAATAAGGAATATTTATTTTTATGTTTACCATGCCAATTAAGTTAGATGACATAAATGAAATATTTTATATGAACCTACATTTAAATATTATATTTTTTTTATTTTTTAAAAATAAATTTCTCAAAAATATATGATATTTTATTTCTTTAATGATATTGAATGAAATGGTAACATTCACTATTTATATTTAAATGTTAATATATATTTTAAAGGATATTTCTAATCTATGTTAAAATCTCTTCTGTATTGTTATGCTTAAAAGGTTATATAAACATATGATTCCATCAAAATTCATTATGTCAATGGAATTAAATGATGAAAACATTAGGATGATACCATGAAACTCATTTCATTATTATGGGTTAATTACACTAAATAAATAATTATAAAACCTATTCACATTCCATAAGATATGAAATAAAAAACGATGGACTAAATATTATTTATATTCCATGGATAATGATATATTAAATTTATAAATGATTATGATCAACTTGAACACCTAGTTATGTTTTTCATTATTAATGGATAAGCCCAAAATAATAGTTTCATCCAATCAATTAGGTAATGAATGATATATCATGAAATAAAATATACTATAACGTTGATTGAACCCTCATTAATAAGGCTTTTTATAAACTATGATAGTCTTCAAGGTGAAAATTGACTTTAGAAATGAAGTAATTTGGTGTGATTTAAATTAACATTCATAGTATTTTAATTGATCAATGAAAACATAAATTATTATTTATTCCAATATGTATTCCACAAGAAATTTTTATCATTATTATGATATTTTCACGCAGATCTAGATTTATTAATGATTATTATTAAATATTATTACTTATCTATTTTTTTATCACACAACCATATTATATAGTACATGAATAACCATAATTTATAGTTTGGATAAAAATATATTATGTATTAATAATTTTCTATTACAACTATTCATATTCTCACAAAAGTTCATTGATTGATATCTTTTATGTTTAATTTTCTGAGCATTTGAGATATTTTTTCATATGTACCCATTTTCCTCAGGTTATAAACAAGTTTATTACTGATGAAATTTATAATAAGGGTACTATGTGGGGATAACATTATTGTATATGTGTATTGTATTTTGGAATGTAAAATTATTATATATCTAGTATCCAAAGACAATAAAACTATATAGTCCCCCAACATTTATCATTGTGAATTTAACATATTATTCATAAAAAATGAGGTAATATTTATGTGACATATGCTGAGGTAACCTCACACAGGTCAACTAATTGATGCTATATTGGATATATCTATGTGACCTACATTATTTTACGCTATATACTAGAGGATACATACTATCAATTCAAGTCTATAGTTGTATATTTGGGAGACTATACTATCAAATTGATGTAAAATAATAGAAAAAATAACAAAAATCATATATTCATGAATAATAAATATTAAACTTGCATGATAGATATTTTAAATACAAAATCCTCACCCCATGCTACATATAAAATGAAATATATTCATGTCTCCAAATTATAGAACAATTTTCCATATGTTTAAATATCACAAGAATAAAATATAAAACTCAAAGACTCACAAAAGTGATTGTGAATTATTTTCTTGGTTCTAATCATCCATAATATGACTTATTAGTCTTAATAATTCATAAACTATATGAAACATTCTGTTATCATGTCCTGCAGTCATGAAGTATACTCAATATCCAACCGTTTTCCCTAAAATATTTTGAGTAAACACAACTGGACATCACCAAAAATGTCTATTAATATATAAAGTTGAATTAAGCTTATACTAAAGTAAAATACCCAAACATGTATGAATATTAAATATTTTATACAAAGAGATATAATTTATCTCTATGTTAAATAATCACACTTAAGACAATCTATGAATAAATATTCTTGTATTGGATGCCTTTGGATATAAGGCATCAATATAGGGTGATATATATTCATCCAAATGATCATTAAACTATCAAGAATATATATCCATATCGAACCAATAGAATCACACTCTTGGAAGTATACCCATTTCAGAACCAAATTCAGTCCTTGGGACATATATTAATCCTACCAAAATAGATCACAACTAGTGGAAAATCAATTTGTGGAACCATGTAAGAAATAAACAAGGGTAAAACAACCCTATAAATATTCCTTATGGGAGAAAGTATTATATAACTCATCATCTCACCATTACCATAGATTTTTCCTAAAACCGATCTGTCTATTTAAAAGAAAACACCATTTAACTATGAGTTAACATTATCCTCTACATTTAATAATCACCACCATAAATTTATCAGTCAATATTATTTATAATAATTCAAAAAATATGGTTTTAACCCAAGAAAAAACAAAAAATAATCATGTGATATATAATATAGTAATATTATTATATAAATAAAATATCTTACAAAAAATAATACCAAATAATGGCCTAAATGATTAGTGTCTTGGAAATTGGGTACATAATCATATTATTTTATTACATTTGTTATAATTTCTCCATAATCATGTTCTTATACTCTCTTTTATATATATCTATCATAATTTGATAGTCTCCATATCTAGAGGATTTTAAATATAATAAATGGATGTTTGCAAAATCTGGGTAATGGAAAAATAATTCAATACATGAAAGAATGAATTTAGAAGGAAACAATCAGCATAACAACGGATCGATAGACATTAGATTATTACCATATATCCTGTTAGAGTAACATAAGTCAATAAAAAGTTCTATTAGCTATAATGAAAAATTATAAATCAATGAAAAAACATCTCAATATTCATATAATAAATGAGCATGATATTAATGTGTGGAATACATTAAAAATAAAACATAATCGTAAAAACATGGAATTTAACTGAAATGAAATATATCATAAACTATCAATATAATTTGAAATAATTACATGGAAATTAGGCACACCTATAAGAATTGAAAAACATAAGTCATAAATCATCTTAATGACTTTCTTATGTGATAAAAGTCATTATGTGCACTCCTAAAAATGTTTTTCAAACCAATCATGAACATTCACATGAGACCAAATTCATTATTTACTTTCATGAGTAGAATAATAAATATAAACTTAATTTAATGAATTGGAGGGTGACATTAGACCCCATATGTTAACATCCATACACATTTATTACACATAAAATCAATTATAAACATATCTTAATGATCCCAGGGTAAAAATTGTTTTCTAATATTTTAAATAGAAATCATTAGAATTATATAATGAACATATGGTAATTAAATGGGTTTCATAAAACATATAAATTGATATAATTAACTATTCAAAAATAACCAATATAAATAAAAAAAATCATAAAATACAATAACAATATGAAATAAATCAATTTACATTGAAAAAATAATAAAAAATAGTCACATATTAATAATATAGTGTATGGTAAACCCTGAGATATATTATCATTTTGTATATATCATTTTGAATATATAGATTTAAATTAAGAAAAATTCACTATATAGATTTCAGGAAGTCATTTTGAAATCATTAATCTAAAATCAATAGTTATATATCCTTTTTTAAAAATTACACCATTGTTTTATTAAAAAAGTAAACCATATTATAATTCATGAAAATTATCATTAAATTGGAAACTATTTTCCCTAAGAATAAAAAATATTAAATCATTCATAATTAATGTCTTAGAAAACATAATTCTATATGAAATTGTACAATTATAAGAAAGGCCTTCGATTTATGAAGTCACTTACCATTACCCTTGATTTCCACATAAAGTCTTTTAAAAACAAGTATAAAAAAGATTAAACCAAATAATTACATACTTAAAAACCATATTCATACACATTTAAATTTATACACTACTTTGAAAACAATTATATCCATTTATTATATTGTTCTAATTTTTTTCAACATTTTTTGTTAATAATCTCACTCGTTTCAAATTATGATGAAAATAGGTGTAGATCTTTTATTATTCCAAAATATAATCACTTAAAAAACATTAATAGTCTATTAATGTTGGTTTCATATATACATATAATTTTATAATCCAATTTATAGTTATTTTTATGCTCATTTTGTGATAATAGAAATGGGGATGAACTAGTTTCTTATTATTTAACAATATTAATGGATTAGCTCAAAAGATCATTACATTTTTTTATTAAGAAAATATTAATGATATATATTTCATATAGATATTTAACATATATATAATATATAAACTACCACCAACCATATTTGGAAGGGAATAAATATAAAACAAATTTATTCACAGTGTAGGTAGTCCGCACAATATATGGTTCAAATTATCAATTTTATTCATGGAAAAGGGAAGGATGGTTAAATGATTGTAGTATAATTATATAAACAAACCAATATTATTTTTATAATTATTTTATCATTTTATTAGGATGAAATTAAATTTTAAAAAGAATAATATTTTATAAATAAATTAAAAGAAAAATATATATTTTCGATCTAAAAATTAACTTCTAGGATAATCTCATTTTTATTGTTTTAAACCATATGGGTTTGTATTTTATGATTATGATATACTATTTATGAAAAATATTAATGTGTTTTAGATGTTTTTATAGATTTTCCCTAAATATTATAGATTTTGGTGTGAGGGAAAGTGAAGAGGGGAGTTCCCATTTTAAAATGGAAAATGACTGACATTTGTTCAAATACATAAAACATGTTAATAATTGGAAGTCACTATAAAAGAAAGTAAATATAGAAATTATTAATATTGGAGTGGAGAGGGATAAGGATTCAATGGAAAATATCCTTATAGATATTGTCTTCTTTTATTCAATTCTTGTTGTTCATGGAATAATATTAGAAGAGGTTTTGGGGATTTTTGGAGTTGAAAACAAGTTTCAAGAGGTGTTCATGATGTGCACCATAGTTCATGATAAGAGTTGGTTGTTCATGGATTGTATAATTTTCATTAGTTATTACAATATATTCATATGGGGTTTGATTCATAAAATTTATTATATATTCCTGAATTAAATGTATGATTTATGAATTTGATAAATATTTCTTAGAAAACTCATAATTTGTATACTAATTTCATGATGTGAAGTGATTCCAATTTATATATCTAGGTGGAAAATTTTATATATTCTAAAAAATAAATCCATTCTAAAATTAATTAACTATTAATTATATTAATGTCTATTTGTATGAACACATATTAAAATGGACATCATATCTAATGAACTCTTTAACAATTAAGTTTCTATTATTTCTATCTTGGAACCCAACATAGATATGTCTAAAATTTGGGATTTTTCTCACAAAATGAGGGTGTGAAATTTCAGGCATTCTAGTCCTCATTATAATAATAATTGGAATTTTTGGAGGGGTAATATATCAGAGGAAATAATTTCCACATCATATCAATCCATAAATAACCATATATCTTATGGATCACATGTTCTCATGTTCTCTTCCATTTACACAAACTGGGAGGAACATGTAAGGCATGTTCTCTAGAAGAAGCATAATGATTATAATGCAATGTTTATTCCATTTATGGATGGTGTAAACCTTAATGTCATCTCATAACCAAATTATAAGAAGAGATGTTCTATTTTTCCTCATAATTATAGTCAGGATTTTCATTCAATTATACATAATTTTAGCATGATGGATATAGGATATGTGGCTAATTTTTTGACCATGTGAAATAGTCAAAATTAGATCCAATCAAAAATGGTTTCAACTTGACCAATGTTTGAAAATTGTTAATACATTAACTAATATAATTATATCAATGATTCAAAGTTGGTGATTGGACTCACTGATCATTCCCCTTTGCAGATTTCTTTGTGGAATGGGCTTCTTGATTTTTTCTAATTAGTTTTCTCTTACTTTTTGATGAAGGATACTGGTTTTCTTACAAAATTTTATAAATTGTGGAATATACCTATTTAGGGATAGTCTTGATTTTCCTTCCTAAAAAATTAAAATGTCTTTAGTATTATCATATTATTAATAATATGAAATTTCCTTCACAATCTACATAGATGGATGTCATCAATAAAGATATTGATTATATTAAGGCTATCTTGGAGGAGGAATGGAATGACAACATCATCATCCAAAACTAAAATATGATTAATAAGATGTTAGATTCTATATTGAAACATTAAAGATTGAAACGTGATAAATTCAGAGTAAAATGGATTAGCGAAGGTGACCCTAATACATGATTCTTCTATGCATGCATTAAAGGGAAAATGGAGTTTTACCAGAACTAATATTCAAATTGATGATGGAAATTTCTCAAATGATAGATACAAAGCAGTTGGTATGGTTCATGACCACTTCTATTATATTTTTGGAGGACCTTTAGGAATTGGAAATCATGGATACCTGATGGGTCTTGTGTACATCTTTAACATTGTCCCAACAATAATTAAATCTTATGATTATGATCTCATCAATAAAAAGTCTGAGTAAGAGTATATTCATGTGGTGGTATGATAAATCAATCATGAGAGAGTCTCTAGTCCCGAAGCGATTATAGGATCCTTATATAGAGTGTTTTGGGTTGTTTTTAGAATGAACTGGTTTGAGCTATCAAAGACATATTTGTTGGAGGTCACCACCCTCAGGAAGCAAGTGCAACGAAGCAGGTTATGATTTCAAAAATCTTGGATACTCAATATCATCGTCATTACCATCTAGTATCTTTATGAAGAATATATTATGAGTTTTTATCCAATGTACTCAACAAAAGACTTTTAGTTCACATCTAACACAGGATTGTAGATTAACATCATGTGTTCATTAAAGGTCAAAAAATAAATTGAGAAATATTACATGCTAAAGAATAAATAGAGGATATTGACAATATGACTTTCATATAAAATATTTCTATAATAAATTATATTTACAAGTACTACTATAGAATTTATTAGAACATCATTCATGAAATCATGAACCAGATTGGTATCTTTTCCAGGAACATGGACCTGTTGTTTCGATGATTCTTTTATCTATGAAATTCAACCTCATTCATGGGAATAAAATATGTTGTTTTCATGGCTATCAGGGGTCTTATAAAAGGTGATTTTTTTCTCCTACAATTTTTATTCTTACACATGACTCTTTAATCCATATTTTGAGTCACTATTATAGCCAACATAATATCCTCCGATATTGGGAATGGAAAAAATCTACAACTTTTACTCATCTCATAATTGAAGATTAAATTTTTTTATTTCTATAGAGAAGTTAAATATAAAATCATGGTATAAATTATTTGTTGTAAGAATATTGAATGTTAAGTGTCCAACTAGATAATCGAGTGAATATTATATTCTATTTGTCTGAAAATTGATCTGATAGATGCACTAGATATCTTGAATAGATTATTCATATGGTCAGAGGGACCTTAACATTAGAGTATCTATGAGATCCTATTCAATTTAATGTGATTAATGTTCATCACATTTACAAGATAGAAAATTGAATTTTTAGTAGAATCCTAAACAACATGAACAAACTTTTATCCATTGGATATAGAATTAACATAGAAAAAAATGTAATATCAACCATTCCTATGCATGTTTTTCAACACTAATGGTTCATAAATTGGTAGTAATTAGGATGGATAACATTATGGAATATTATCTCTGGGATTCTCAAATCTTAGGTTACACATTATTGAGTTTTGTGGAATTGAATGTATAGACATGTAAAGACCTGGAAATTTTGTGAATTTTTTTTAAATACATGGAATGTTTATGAGTTCGCAGTTTCGGACAGCACTTGATTCTGAGGCCTGGTGTGCCTAGAATCAATTTCTGAAGATTTTCTCTGGTACGTTCAGTAAATGTACTGTGATATTTTATATCTTATGAACTGGTGCTTGGAATTGAAATATGAGGACACCACTGAACTCACAGTGCTACTATTCACATAAGAATACCTATACCGCAATTGCATTTTATCGAGGTTGGAAGTTAATTTTTGGTGATTCTAAATAAAATTAAGTAAAAATATGTGTAACATATTTTTATTTGGTTGGTGGTCAAAACCAACAAGTAGAGGTCAGAGGTGGCACCCACCACACCCTAACCTCCCTTGGGAGGATATAACATGGTGGGTCCCACTCTAGTTTGAATCCGCTTTAACCCCCATGTATGTTTAATTGAACTGTGGTAAGTCTATTAATCATCCCTTGAAATTAATAAAGCTACCTCTTCTCATTTAATTTTGAACCTTCCACCTTCTATCATTAAAGTGAAAACATCCATTAATTAATGAATATAGCTACCACAATTAATTCATTAATTTGTAGATATTTGAATTCATTTGGATTCAATTTTGAATACATGGCATGAATAAAATAATATGGAGGCTATTCTTTTAGTTTGGCTGGACATATAGTAGCTTTGGGAGAACTCTTGGAGAAACGACATCTTCCAATGAAGAACGATCTATTCCAATGAAGAACACTCCTCGTCTCCAAAGAACGTGAAGAGTCATCTTCTTCCTTCTTCAACCAGAGTAAGGAAGGGAAGCACCATCGCCCATGAAGTACACCGATGGCGTCGTCTCGACTCGTCTTCACAGAGCTATACCTCCTCCGATGTTGATGGAATGACGTCCGTCTTCCGCGACGTCCGTCTTCCTCGACTCCTCAACATATAATGATGAATATAAGGTATGAGGATTTACCTTTCTTGGGAATGACGTTCTCTGATCTTCTTTCTAAATGATGAACAAAACCATCCAACAAATATTCTGATCTGCGGTTCGATCATTATTGTGGGTTCGGGAAGAATTTCATGCGGGGTTTAGATTTGGGATGCATCAGTGTTATTGATGATCTTTATTGAACCTTGTTATGATCTGCTAACACGGACAGTGCAGGACAATCCGAACACGGCCTGATTCCATCCGCTGATCTTGTGATGTTATATGGAATGTTGCATTCTTCGTGGGAGATGGGCCAAAGTGGTTGCGACGGAATCTGGAGGGTCCATCGTTTAGGGCGGCATCCCGGGAGGACCCCCGGTGCAGAAAGATCCAATTTCCGACAACCAGAGCGAACCCGGTGGTCCATAGAAGGTGGGTCACCAAGCGCCGGCGCCGGTGACTGGAGGTAGCGGAGGCGGTCGTGTGCCTTCCGCGTGGGGGAACGAGCGGCCACTCGGGACGCCCAGTCCACGAGACGACCGGCCGGCCGATCCGAATGGCTTGTTGGAGAACCACAGCACCCACATGCGCTTTGTGGAGGAGGAAGAAACCCGCATCAGTGGGCTTCTTAGTTGGACGAACTGGCTGACCGCTTTCCAGCATTGCTGGAAAACTATGGTGCCCACAAAACCCACGTGGGGAGAACTGCGGCCCGCGGCACGGGTCATGTGTTCTGGGTCGAACCTGCCGGCTATGACCGGCCGGTGCAGAAGAGGAGGCTGCCCCGCGTGGCACCGCCGTGTGAACCTGACCAGCCCGTAGCGCTGGATGGGTCTGCGGGTGGGCCACTCCCCATCGGGATAGGCTGACCTCTATCCAGGTCAGACTCGCTGAGCCGGGTCGGGCCGACTAGCCAGCCCATTGGGCTTGACCTGTCGGGCCCGTCTTCGCTTAAATGCGAATAGCTCCTAGACCGCACGTCTGATTGACGCATTTTCTGTGGCACTGGGACACTCGCAATGAGGAGATACTTTTGGGAATCTCTAAGTGAATTTTGGTTAAAATTGGAAAACGTCAAGGTTTGGATCGAGCGTAAATCTAACTGGGCCCCTCAAACAGAAATGTCAATAACTTTTAGACCGTGCATCTTATTGACGCGTCGTCTGTTGCATTGGGTTACTGATGATGAGACAGAACTATGAGATACATCAACTCAGGACTTCGTAATAGTTGAAGTATAGACACTTGTCTAGAGGAGCGAACCCTCCCGTAATCGAGCGTGCTGTATGCGGGAACCCTAGGGCTGGCTGTGACTCAGATGTAAGGATCCTCCATGGGTTCAACATCGACGATACTGTACTAGGATCCTCCGTTGGTTCGGCTGTGATGACTGCTATACTGGAACCACCGTGGGTTCGACGACAATGACTATTGTACCAGGATCCTCTGTGGGTCCGACAGTTCTGACTTATGTTCCTGTATCCTGTGTGCGTCCGACAGAATAGCTGGTCCTGTATCCTATGTGGGTCCGAAATCTTAGCTCGTCCTATATCCTATATGGGTCTAACAGCTTTGTTGAATCAGTGACTACATCTGCTCAACTCTATAAATCTATGGAAGATTTATACCTATGTGAGATGAGTCATGTATTTCAACCATTATCATCATGGTGATTGACTTTAATTTCTTTGTGGAATGGTTTGTTCTTGGGATCAAGAGTTGGAGTCGGACTATGATTGCTAACTTTGGTATATGTAAGGGAATATAAAGAATTAGGATTGGTTGATACTTCAGGATTTTATCTTTCTACTATGGTTTATCCTTTGTAGATTTTGGGAGACCTTTTGGGGTCTCGGGGTCCCCTACTGAGTAATGTTATAGTCACCCCTGCACGGGCTTCTCCCGAACCTTGTTGTGTTCTGTGAAGAAGACTATTAGTAGTGATCGAGGATGAGGGTGACAGACGAGATGCTGCTCAGAGCTGGACTAGATGGGACATACTATAGGGATGAGTTGTTCTAGTTTTGTAACTACCATTCAGGTAGGATTCCCTGGTGGATGATATGAGAACTGTTTTTATTTTTACTTGTACTTGTTGTTTACATGGGTTTTCATAGTAGCCCACTTACTTTCATCACAATTTTCTTTTATATTTTAGTGTGTGTTTCTTCTACAACTTGTGTTCAGAAAGTGTGTGTTACAGGTTTAAAGGAAATTCCCTCCCTTTTTATTGATATTACGCCTTTGGTGCTAGTCTTCAGCCACTGGCCTATGGAAGGCGGGCTTGGGGTAGTCATTGCATGGACCCTATGGATTGGTCCTGACTAATTGGTATCAGAGGTGTAAATTGTACCACATAACATGGACTCTTATTCTTTTAACATCAATCGTGTTAATTTTTTTGGGTATGGTTATCATTTTAGGAAAACCGATGTTGGTGCGGTGGCTGACGTATCCATACAATAGGACTCTGACTTCTGATCTCCGACTCAGGGAAAGAAAATGTTGATTGCGTGAGTGTTTCCGTTGAAAATGTTTTCAGCATTATTACTTTCTGTCAGATCAGCAGGTATACTATTTTAAACGCGGCGAACCTATTTCTTTTCAAGAAGGCCCCATGAAGGCATCCAACTAGGGTTTCGAGTTATGTACGATATGGTATCCCACCGAGTGATGAGGCCTCATTGGAGGGCCCCATCACAGTGGAGGTACCCGCAGTACCACTACCCTCTAGGCCACTGAAACCACCATCTCCAGCATCAGAGAGCTCACGGCGCCTATGTGCGTTTCATGAGTTCCAGTGCCAGAGTCCTCCCAGGTTTAGGGGAGAGATGGACCCACCGGCAGCTGAGGATTGGTGAGAGGATATCGTGAGAGTTTTCAGATTGGTAGAGACAACTGGTGACCTCATAGTGATCCATGTCATGAGTCTCCTGCATACAGAAGTAGAAAGATGGTGGATCCTGATGCTCCAGGTGCATGACGAGGCATCATTTCTTTGGACAGACTTCGAGAGTCTCCTTCACTCAGAGTATGTTCTAGCCACCCTTCGTGCGGTGTGGATTCAGGAGTTACTTCACCTGCAGTAGGGCAGCATGACAGTAGCTTAGTACTCAGAAAAATTCACCGATCTCTCACGCTACTACATTGATATGGTGCGGGACCCATTCATCAAGGCATGGGCCATCGAGAAGGGAATCAGGCATGAGATCAGGGCTTCGATGATCCCCCTTAGCATCCCAACACATGCAAGGGTGCTGGAGCGAGCCCTTCCAGTGGAGAGTTTTATCGTTGAGTAGTCACCAGCAGCGAGAGCCACCACATGGTGACATGTAGAAGAGTCTTTTGCAGCGGAATGTAGACAGATTTTTCATATTTCTGAGAGGACTAGGACATCAGGTGGGCAGCCCCATGTTAAAGGTTTAGTTGTCCAGGGCACACGAGATAGAGCCAGCTATACGAGGAGCATGCAGTGCTATGCATACGGCGGGCAGGGCCACATGGATCATGAATTTACAACCCTCCATGAAGATGAGCAACATACAGTAGAGGGACCTCCCAATAAGAGGCAGAGGTTCAACCATGGTGGTTCGTCGGGAGTAGGTAGACGTGGTAGTGGACTTAGCAGAGCAGTATGTGGTGGTCGACGTTTCGAGGCTCTACCACTACCACCACCAGGAGGTCCACCCCAACCACACGGAGCTGCTGGATAGAGGTTGGCTCAACTCCAGGTAGTCAAGGCCTATGACCATGGTGCACCTGAGATGATATTAGATACTATCTATGCCTACTCCACACTTGTTGTAGTACTTAGAGACACTTGTACGAGTCATTCTTTTATTGCCACTACCCTCATTCGGAGCTCAGAGATTCTGATGGATCTGTTGGATCCATCCTTATGGATTGAGACTTATACGAGATCAGACATGATGATTACGCACCTATTCCGGTAGTGTGAGGTTACTCTCGGAGGTGAGAGCTTCGGCTGGGATCTTCTGGTAGAGGCATCGAGGCCTTATGACGTCATCTTGGGTATGGACTGGTTATCCACACTTCATCCCTAGATTGACTGTATTAGGCGCAATGTGATTTGTGTTCACACAGATGGGACCAGGTTCACCTTCACCGGTGATAAGGGAGACTTTTTAGTGGAGGATGGACTTACACAGTGGAGGGGAAGCCGATCACACATCAGTTGGCTAGTATCATCCTCAGAGTGGTTGATATATGGAGTCTGAGTTTTCCTGTTGTGCTGGATCAATAAGTGGATGTTTTCCCTGACGACGTTCCCAAACTACCTCCTTTCAGTGAGGTAGACATCCACATTGACATGTACCTCGGGATGACACCGATATCTACTCTATCATATCGGATGACTCTCACCGAATTTCGTGAGATGTGGGTACATCAGGAGGACTTTCAGGGGAAGGGATTTATCTGACCCAGTGTTTCACCCTAGGCATCTCTGATTTTGTTCTCTAAGAAGGCGGATGTGATATTGCGACTGTGTGTTGACTACCATCCCCTAATTCAAGTTACCTTGAAGAACATGTACCCACTCACGAGGATTCACAACCTTTTTGATCAGCTTAAAGGAGCACGATGGTTCTCAAAGATAGACCTTAGGTCAGGTTATCACCAGCTCAGAGTTCGAGAGAAGGATGTGCAGAAGACGGCCTTCAGGTGTTGGTATGGCCACTACGAGTTCTTGGTTATGACCTTCGGCATAACCAAAGCTCCAGTAGTGTTCATGATTCTCATGAACAGGATCTTCCAGCCTTACCTTGATCGCTTTTTTGGAGTCTTCATCGACGACATACTGATGTAATAGACTACTGAGGTGGAGCAAGCCTACCATTTGTGAGTAGTACTGAACACACTCTGAGAGCACCACCTTTATGGTAAGATCTTGAAGTGCTAGTTTTGGATTCATGATGTTCACTTCTTTGGACAAGTCATCTCGGAGGCTTCAGTTGTAGTAGATCCAGTAATGATCAAGTCAGTACTTGCATGGGATCCACCCAAGAGTGTGACGATGGTACAGAGTTTTATGGGACTTGTTGGGTACTATCAGAGATGTGTGCCATATTTCTCCAGAGTTGTAGTACCACTTTCAGCATTTATGAAGAAGGTGACACCCTCTGTTTGGCCTGAAAGATTCCAGAAGACCTTTTAGGAGATTAGGAACATGTTGACCACTGCACCCATCTTGAGGCAACCAGAGGAGGGCATTGAGTACATTTTTTATTACGATGCATCAGGGACCAGACTCGGGTGTGTCTAGATGTAGGAACGAGCAGTGATAGCTTATGGTTCTCATAATCTGAGACAACGTGAGCAAAACTACTCTACCCATGACCTGAAGTTAGTAGTAGTGGTCTTCACCTTGAAGATTTGGTGACACTATCTTATGGGAGAATGTTTTACAGTCCACTCTGACAACCAGAGTATCAGGTACATCTTCTCATAGGAGGACCTGAACCTGAAACAGTGACGATGGATCAAGTTCCTATAGGACTATGACATCGAGATAGTCTATAATCCTAGGAAGTAGAGTGTTGCAGTAGATGCTAATAACAAGAGATCAGGCATTCAGCTACTATGAGAGGTGATAGAGCAGTTGGCTACATTGCAGATATCCTTTGTGGATATAGATGGAGAAGCCTTTCTGATGTCTCTCACAGTCACTCCTCCACTTCTTCAGCGAGTCAGGGAGGCACAATGTGGGGACGTTGACTGTGAGATAGGACATGCTCAAATATCCATAGTTCAGGCACCAAATGGATTTTATGAAGGTGGGAAACATTTCATTCTTTTAAGAGGACGTATCGTGGTACCAGTTGCACTTCAGGTTGAAGTGTTGCAGGAGTTCCACAAATCCCCATTAGTGTTACATCGAGGTGTGAAGAAGATGTATCAAGACCTCCAACGACAACACTAGTGTCCAGGTATGAAGAAGGTTGTAGCAATGTTTTTCTCATGATGCCTCACTTTTCAGCAAGTGAATGTAGAGAACCAGGTTCCAGCACGATTAGTTCAGCTCATAGAGGTTCCAGAGTGGAAGTGGAATGAGATATCCATGGATTTTATGAAGGGACATCCACGTACATCCAAAGGACACAACTCAATCTGGGTGATTGTTGACTGACTCACCAAGTTGTCCCACTTCCTACCAATCAGAGAGCAGGGTTCAGTAGAGAGATTAGGATGCCTCTACATATGGAAGATCATACGGCTCCATGGTGTTCCATTGATGATCGTCTCTGATCGGGATGATTGGTTCACTTCTCGGATATGGAAGGGGTTTTAGGAGGCTTTCAGGACGCAGCTTCGAATGAGCACCACCTTCCATCCTAAGATAGATGGCTAGACTGAGAGGACCATTCAGACTCTCGAGGACATGATCTATGCATGTGTCCTAGACTTCGGTCGTAGTTGGGAGGATCACTTACCCTTGGTAGAGTTTGTGTATACCAACAACTACCACTTCACAATCGGGATGGCACCTTACGAGGCACTTTAAATCCATCCCTGTAGATCGCCTCTCGGCTAGACTGACCCATGGGATTCAGCACTTGTAGGACCATAGATAGTGCAGGCTATGATGGAGAAGATATAGATCGTCCAGGAGGAGATGAAGACTGCACAGAGTATGCAGAAGTTCTACACTAATTGGAGATGAAGACCACTAGGCTTCGAGGATGGTGACCACATAATTCTAAGGTTCTTACCTCAAAGAGCTCTATGGAGCTTTGGATGAGGCTGCAAGTTTTCTCTGGGATTCATCAGACCATTCCAGGTCCTCATTAGAGCAGGCGAGGTGGCTTACGGCCTGGCTCTTCCACCTCAGTTGCAATGGGTAGATGACGTCTTCCACGTATCTCAGCTGAGGAGATATGTTCATGACCCATCCCACATCATAGACCATGGAAAACTGAACATTGATGATGAGGAGACCATCATAGAGGTTCTGGTGGAGATTGAGGATCGATAAGAGTGGGTCCTGTGTGGACGGTTGATACCTCTGGTGTGTGTTCGCTGGTAGCACATGAACCTCCAAGAGAGCACATGGGAGGGGGAGGCTCATATGCATGCTCAGTACCCTCATTTGTTCCTTTAGTATGAGTTTTATCTTACGAGGACGTAAATCTCTGAGGTGTGTAAAATGAAAAGACCCTAAAATTCAATGATTGTTTATAAAAACATGGAATGTTTATGAGTCCGCAGTTTTTAACGGCACTTGATTCTGAGTCCCGGTGTTCCCGAAATAAATTTTTGAAGTTTTTCTCATGTACATTCAGTAAAAGTACGTGATAGATTTTATATCTTTTAAACCGGTGCTCAGAATTGAAATCTGAGGACACCACTGAAATCGCAACGTCGGTATTCGCTTAAGGAGACCTTTAACGCAGTTTCGTTTTATCGAGGTTGGAAGTAAATTTTTGGGGATTCTAAATAAAATTAAGTAAAAATATATGTAACATATTTTTATTTGGATGGTGGTTAAAACCACCAAGTAGAGTTTTGAGGTGGGGCCCACCACACCGTAACCCCCCTTGTGAGGATATGACTAGGTGAGGCCCACTCTAGTTTGAACCCCCTTTATCTCTGATATAACTTTCATTTAATTTGGGGAAGTCTATTTAACATCCCTTGAAATTGATAAAGCCACCTCTCCTCATTTAAATTTGAACCTTCCAAATTCTCTCATTAAAGTGCCTACACCCATTAATTAATGAATTGAGCTCCAAAAATTAATTAATTAATTTGTAGAGATTTTAATTATTTTGAATTCCATTTGGAATTCATGGCATGAAAAAAATAGGGAGGCTATTATTTTATTTGGGTTGACACATAATATCTTGGGGAGAACACTTGGAGAAAAGAATTCTTCCAATGATGAATAACCTATTGCACCGAAGAACACTTCTCATCTCTTGAGAATGTGAAACATCATCTTATTCCTTCTTCAACTAGAGAAAGGAAGGGAAGCACCACCGCTCACGAAGTACACTGAGGGCGTTGTCTCGACTTGTCTTCCCCGAGCACTACCTCCTCTGACGTTGACGAAAAGATGTCCATCTTCCACAATGTCTATCTTCTGCGACTTGTCAACATACAATGATGAATACGAGGTAGGGGGATTTACTATTATTGGGATTGATGTTCTCTGTTATTATTTCTAAAATATGAATGGAAACCAGCCAATGAACATGTTGATCCATGGTTCGATCGTTCTTGCGGGTAAGGGAAGAATTTCTTGCGGGGTTTAGATTTGGGGTGGATCTGTCTTGTTGATGATATTTATTGAACCACGTTATGATATTCTAATGTGAAGGGTGTGGCCCAAACCTAAAATGGCTTGATTCCCTTCGCTGATCTTGTGATGTTCTTCGGCTTAATGCGTTCTTCATGGACGACGGGCCAATGTGGCTGCGACGGAATCCGGAGGGTCCAGCATTGGGGCCTGCATCCGGGGAGGATCCCCAGTGCAGAAGGATCCAATTTCGAACAACCAGAGCAATCCTGGTGGTCTGCAGATGGTGGGTCATTGAGCGGTGACACAGGCAACCGGAGGCAGCGGTGGTTGCTACGTGCCGGCCGCGTGGAGGGATCGGTGACCACTCGGGCCACCCGATCCGTGGGACGACTGACCGGCCGATCCATCCGGCCCGCTAGAGAACCGTGGTGCCCGCAGGTGCTGCGTGGAGGAGGACGCAACACACATCCACGGGCCACTCAGCTGGGCGAACCGGCTGGGCTGGAGAACCGTGGTGCCCATAGACATCACATGGGGAGAACTATATCCCGCATCGCTGGCCTTGTTCGCAAGGCCGAACTGGCCGCCTACGGCTGGGAGGGGCAGAGGATGAAGAAGCACCACGTGGCACTGCCGGGAAAACCGGACCGACACGCAGCGTGGGCTGGGCTGACCCCTATCCGAGTCAGTCCCGCCGAGCAGGGTCGGGCTGACCCTCCAGCCCATTGGGCTGGACAGGCCGGGCCCGTCCTGGCATAAATGTGAATAACTCCTAGACCGCATGTCCGATTGAAGAGCCATCTATGGAATTTTGACCCACATGATGAGGTGGTCCATTTGGGATACTCTAATTTTGTTTTGGACAAATTTGGAAAATGGCTGGGTTTGGATCGATCATAAATCCAACCGAGCTCCCAGAATGGAAATGACAATAACTCTCAGACTGAGAATCTGATTGACGCGCCATCTGTTGTGTTGGGGTCCTAATGATGAGATAGAACCACAAGATACATTAAATAAGGACTTCATGAAAATTGATGTATTGAAGCATGGCTAGTAGAGCAAACCCTCCTAGAATCGAGTGTGCTGTGTGTGGGAACCCTAGGGCTGGCTACGACTTAGATGAGAGGATCCTATGTGGGTTCGACAGTGATGATACTGTACGAGGATCCTCCGCGGGTTTGAAATTGATTACTATGGTTCTGGAATCCTCTGTGGGTTCGACAGTGATGACTACTATTCCAGGGTCCTACGTCGGTCTGACAGTTCTTACTTCTGTTCCTATATCCTATGTGGGTCTGACAGAATAGCTGGTCCTGTATCCTATGTGGGTCTGACAGCTTAGCTGGTCCTGTATCCTATGTGGGTTCGATAGCATAGATGAATTAGTGACTACATCTGATCATCTCTATCACAAAATGAAAGATGTATACCTGTGTGAGCTGATTCATGTCCTTTAACCATTATTAGTGTGGTGATTGACTTCACTTCCTTTGTGGAATGGTTTGTTCTTGGGCTCGAGAGTTGGATTCGGATTGTGATTGATAACTTAGGTATGCGTATGGGCATATACCTATGTAGGATTGGATGATACATCTTTATTATATCTTTCTATTGTGGTTTATCCTTTGTAGATTCTGGGAGGCCTTTGAGGGTCTCGAGGCCCCCATCTGAGTATTGTTATACTCATCCCTGCACGGGCATCACCCATACCTTGTTGTGTTCTGTTCTGACAAAGGTCAACAATGATCAAGGATGAGGGTGATGGAGTAGAGGCTACTCAGAACTAGACTATACGGGACGTACCACAGGGATGAGTTGTTCGAGTTTTGTACCTACCCTTCATGTATGATTCCCCGGTGGACGATCTAGGAGTTTTTTTCCTTTTTACTTGCACTTGTTGTATAGTTGGGTTCGTATACTTACCAACTTACTTTCATCACACATTTATTTTCTATTTTAGTATTTGTTTCTTTTACAGCATGTGTTCAGACAATGTGTGTTACAGGCTTAAAGGCAATGTCTTCCCTTTTTATCGGGATTACACCTTTGGTACTAGTCACTAGTCCCAGGCCTATGGAAGGCGGGCATGGGGTAGTCACAGCACAGGCCCCGAAGACGGGTCGTGACAAGAAATCTTTTGGAGGGTAGAGTTAATAACCGGAGTGTTATTGTAGCAATGCATTGTATCCATGCGAAACATGTTTGGGAAAACGTTTAAGGAAGAACCATATGGGTAAAAATATGAGGAAAAATATGGAGCGAGGATACATAAACAATGGATTATGGGATCCATCATCGGGAAGATACTATAACCCTTTAATCCAGCTAAAACCAGTCTTGTTATGGCAAGTTGGGAAAAGTTATATATGTTTATGATTCCAAAATTGGGAAGGTGACATCCTCTATTTTTTGGGTTTCCATATCCTATAATTCACTTTCAGGTAATCCTTCGAGCACCCAAATATTAATTCCATTGATCTTGATGAAATTAAATTCATGATAATTGATAATTTTATTGTTCACATGGACTATAATCGTGGTATTTTCACTATATTGTCCTCATGAATGATTTCCATTAATGAATTTCACAAGACACATATGATTCTACTTGGATAAGGATTAATGGGGCTATAAATAAATACCACCGAGGTTTAACATCCTTTTTTGGTGTGTCAGGAACTACGAACTTTTAACTAAGGAAAAAACCATTCAGTTGGGGATCAACAAGGCATCTAGATGATATCACATTAAGGTACTCGAAATTGAAACATTTGACTATAAATTTTTCAATGGGTAATAGGAAAATATAGTGTCACATACATTAATTGGGTTTCTATAATAGAATAAATTGAGACTTCTTTTTCTTCATTCTATAATCTATGGTTTTAAAGAACAAGTAAGAAATATGAACTTAATATGAGGATTATTATTCAAGGAGTTGGATGCTGGTGTTTATGGAAAAGAAGGAATGAATTTCGTCAGAGAGAAATATCAGTTTACAATACAAGAACCCTTTCCAGTACCGTGATGATTTTGATTGATTTGATTTTATAATTAATGTATAGTGCCTATTTCTCTTCCCATGAAATCATTTATCAATCCACCTGATAACCCCAGTAGTGGAGGAAGTGCAATGATAGACAGATGGATAAATGGATCCCGCATAGTTTAGTATTGATGATGAACACTAATGGTTCTTGTATTTCAGTTAACATGAGAGGGGGGTGTCACCATGAATCATTCAGGATAAGTTATTTTTGTGTTTTTAGTTCATTTAGTAACTGGAGATTCACAAGAATATAAGGATTGGGCTTTATTCTGTGGTTTTACCATTTTTATGAAGAAGAATATTGCCCATAATATCATTGATACTAATTATTTAATGGCCTGCAATGATCATCTCGGATGTGGTTTCATACCATGGACTATCGAATACACAATTCATATATAATTTTTTTTATTAATGATAACATAGAGGTTCTACATTCTTGTTTTAAGGGGAATATAGTGTAGGACTTTCTAGCTTCAAAGGATATTAATGAATAATAGGTTTTTATTTTCTCATGCCTCATATCACATCCAAGGGAGGTAGTAAATATGGCCATCGAAAATACCCTTGGTCTTATCTTATACAAGATAACATAACTCTAGGTTTGAGTGGTTTTCTCTCCCCCATTGTTTGATGATTTTATGAACATGTTTCTTACATTAGTGTGATACAATAATCTATTTTTAAAAGTAGTTTTTTTCCTATATTTAAAATATCACCCATTATTTTCTAATAAATCAACCAATTCTCCCAAAACAATATAAAACTATTTTATCCCTCCCCGGGAGTTTGAATTCCCCTTTGAAATTGATTGATACAATAGTGACCCACCATTTTCATACATGAATATTATATATTTTTTATGATTAATAACATACTCTTGATATTGTATAGGATCGAATTGATTAGTCAAAAGAACATATTAGGCTCACACATCACTTGTACTTAAGAAAACATAAACCATATTTAAATACTTATTCTTTCTCCTCCTATAAGTTCTATAATAATCCTTTGTACATATATTAACATGAGGATATACATCAATTAATTTTTTGAGCCATCATCAAATTAGGTTGAGCGATAAAATGTAATGAATAAGAGACATCAATCAATAGTACATGGGTGAGCATAATAATCATCATATTTTCATAAAAATTAGATCATAATTATAAGTATTAGGGATGTATTTTTTAATTGAATGTAATATGGAATTTGAATAATAATTGTACATTTACATATTTTTAAAATTCAATATAACATTTAAAACAAAACTAGAATCCTTTTCACACATAAAAAATGTGCATGAATAATATCATTAAAAAATTAGCCAATTAAAAAATAATTCTCTAGAATTATTCACAGAAGTCAATGAGGTATATCAGATAATTATATAAATTATAGCGAAATATAATTCTGATCCCACCTATCACATCATTAAATGATAACAATAATTCCTGAAAGAAAAACTATATCACATGACTATCATATTCATGAAATCAAATCATGGAAAGGAATGTGTTTAATAAAAGATTTAAAATATCATGTCATGGAATAAAATTTCATTTCCCAAATTAAAAAGAGAGATAATACATTAAAACAATATTTAATGTTTGATTTTAGAAGAAACAATTCATGGGGATTTAAACATGTGTCTTGTAAAAACAATTTATTATGCACAAAACTGTATTTGATAAGCTAATAGGGGTGAATTAGTGATTTGATATTATTTTTTGTATTCAAATCATATAAATCATGTACACATTGTTATAAGGTTCCCATATATTTCTCCACTATTTTTATATTGATTTTATTCATTCCAATTTTATCTGATGATGATGCATAATAATTAAGAAAGAGATCACAATGAAAAATATATTTTTTCACGGATCACCCCCGCTAAGATACATACAAAGGGCATAAAAAATGTAACTTTTTACCAAATCCAATAAATCCCACTACCCATCCATATTTGAAGAATTATAACTTTGTACCCTCTCTCACAACTTTATATGATTTTGGGACAACTCACTAGTTTACAATGGTCACTTTGTTGATATTTCCTATAATGGATCACTATCACTAGAATGGATTAAATTATTTCTTTTCCTTTTATCACTTCTCTATAAAGGATTCATAATCTTTTTGTGTACAAATAGGTCCCTTAATTAGAAATATATAATTATCAGTAATCATGTGTGGATTCACTATTAATGTTCATTTGGGACAACTCTTTCACTTCTATAAAAACTCCATGATATTCCACTTCAACTTTCCAAACAACTTGAATATACATATCTTACCACATACAAAACTATTACCTCTTATTTTGGTCTCAAAATAGAATCATGGGATTCCATGTATTCTAGTTATATCCTTGTACATAGATGTGAATAATTTCATTCATAAAATACAGTAGTATGAAATAGATCCTTGGTCTACCTAAAAATTTTGATATGAAAATGATACTCTTCACTTGTTTACCCTATTGTGTATCTCTTTGTGTGGGAAACTAGTGCAAACCCACTACATGAGACCCTGGAACATAACACCTTCAATGATATCCTAGAATAGATAACCTAGTATGATATCCTACTTCTAGGGCCATTACATGAGATCCTATCTTGTTACCTTTTTTCGAGGTCCTGGAATGTAAAACTTGGGCGATATCTGGATGTTATACCCCATGCATGAGACCCAAAATGTAACCCCTGTGTGAGATACCAGATCATAACCATTTTATTATATTCTAAATCCACACCCCTCCATGAAATCAAAATGTGAAACCCCATAAAAATTTCTTATTCGGATCATGCGAATTTTAGGACTCTGTTCATAACCTGAAGAACACAATATCATTATTAGTACATATAGATCATGTGATCTTGTTTAGTTCATGCAATTCCCAAGAACAATTTTAGTTCATGTGGATTATTATATATCAATTGGTATGATTATGAGTTCAACAATGCGGTTCATTCTTCTCTTCATGAGACTCCTTTATGAAATCATTTAACTTTTACTTCTATTAATTATTTCAATCACTATATTATAGTGTAAAACATCATTATTATTTTAAAAACCACATATGTGAACTCAATAACGTATTCTCAATTATAAAATGTTAAACTCCTTCTCGATAAATTTATTCATTTAAATATTTTAATAACAAAATTCAACACATATTGATGGAACATTTGGTATTTATCGGAATAACATTACAACCATAACTCCAAAAATCAAAGGCAGTCATCCATATTACAATATAAAAAAAGGGAATATCATGCTACTTGTGATCACTTAAATGATGTTCAGTGTTATGTATCATGTTCATTGAATTATCATATACATTTTCATCAAGTGTGTTAGGTGATCCCATCACATGGCCAACTGAAAATCATGTGTGCTTCATAAGATCTGTCGTAAGATCAAATGAAAATCATGTGTGCATCATGTGATCCCAATATGAGATCAAATAAAAATAATTTCTTGATAGGGAAAATTTAATCCACTTCATAATGTGATGCCATTAGGATATCCACTGACAATCACATGCTTCAGATGGTCATATTATGAGATCAAAAGAAAATGGTGTTTCAAGATCTGTTGTATTACAACACTTCTCGCGTCCACATCACAAGATCCAAATACAATCATATGGTCAGATGATTTCAAATGACCACATGATACATCAATAATTTAAATCTTAAATGTATTAATGTCGTTCATATGATCTTTCCATGGGAACCTCTGACAATCGTCATTTTTCCTCATCAATTTCTCTAGATATATCTACAATATCATTTGGAAATAATACATTTTATACATATCCATTTCATGATCTCAATATGATATCCAATGATAATATTATGTTGTCTTCTAGAGATTAATATAAACTTAACGTTGGATAATCTGAAAATCATTTCATTTCATCACTTTTTTACGTAATATCAATGTTATATCTTTTAAATATCTAGTGGTGCTTCTCAAGATCAGTTTATACATCTGTGCTTCATGATATTAGACATTTTCACTTCGTGAGATCTAACATTTTTTCTAGGATGATATTAGACATTTAATATTACTATGAGATGATAAATTTCATTCTTTATAGATATTTTAAATTTCAAACATAGATGATATCAAAGATTTTTTACTTCTATGTGTTCAAAAATTATGCACATCCATGAGATCTTCCATTTCACGATTTAGCATGGTCACACATATCCCAAATTCATGAAATAAGACATTTCACACCTATTTGAGAACATATATTTCAATTTTTCATGAGGTCATACATTCATGTTGACTCTTCATTACATATTTGAAATCCATACTTCATCAACACCCTCAAAAAATTTCCACACACCTAACAATCCCAAAATCACAACCAAAAGGGATTTATTTTGACAAAAATATCCCAAATAGAGATTTTTTAAAATACTTATAGTCTTCAAGAACTATATTCTTGAAATATCATAAGCATGATAAACAATTTCCATTCTATAACCCTAGATAGTGATCAATTTTTTTTATAACACATATTCTAAGCCCACATGATCCATGTTTGGTGTAAGAAACAAGATTATCATGTAATTTTCATCGATGAAGTAATTAATTATCAACACATCCATTGGAATCTTTCTCATTACCAATGGTTATACCAAGAGAAACATTCAAGATATATTTTAACCCATAAATGTCTACTACATGCATGATGAACTCAAAAGAATTTTTTTAGGAATTTATTTCATTGATAGACCAGTTTAATCATCATATTATATTGAAAAACTCATGTTTCACTTCTCCATATATCAAAATATTACATATATTGAATAATATATTCTACCCATGATACAGAATAGGTTGATATATTATTAACACATGGAATTGTGAAACATTCTCAATAACACCTTTGATTCCATTAAGCCTCATCAGATTTAAAATTCCATTCAGCTATTAGTTTTCCTGATCACAGTTAAATTATTCATTATAGATTCACACTACAAAAATATCATCAACAATTAAAAATATAACATTTAATTGATTCGTTGATTGATCCTCTAAGACTACAAAGTTATAAATCATTGTATAGAACATATTTTTAAATCAATAAACATCAACATTGTCCATGTCACTCACTAACATCCATGAATTATACCTGTGTGAAATTCATCCATTTTAGAGTGGAATCTATTTTTAGATGATGCAATATAGTATAGAGTTCATTTCATCACATCTTACTGTGAAAAAAACATTGAACTCACATATGTAAAAAATTTCCATTATTTATATGAAATCAGATGTTATATTACTCTTAAAAATGTGAATCCCACTCATTGGAAATGATAATTATTTTCACTTTAAGTTCCTTGTTATCCAAAATATTGTCTACTGATAACACATTAAATGAAAAAAATGATAATCATGACATTCATGGATTTTTATACTTCTCCCCAAACTGGTCTTCTCTATGTGGAAAAATAATACATGAAATAAGGAATGAAAAAAATGATTTAATACTAAATGTGACTTGGAACCACTATATCATTCATATATATCTTTGACATACCTTCTCCATCACATCAGGATCTTCATGAAATAATTATCATATTGCACAAAATTCAACATCACCATACAAATTTCAAAAATATGGTAGTTGTGTAACACCACTACACTAATATAATATCATTATTTAATTTCAGAATATTGTATTTTGACTTTTTAATGTATGTCCAATATTATTATCCACATTTTCTCTTTGATCACAGACACACCCTATAAATTGTATTTCCCCCTCACGCTAACACTTTTTCTAACAGATATTATAAATATTTAACAAATTCGTAGTGGGTTATTTTGGGATCATCAATAAGAGGATTGTGGTTGACCTTGGTGGACCATACAATTAATATTTTCTAGAAAAATATACAATTTTTATACTCATTCAAAATGAACATCTAATATCATATTTTCTATCCATATTAATAGATATTCAATATCTTCATGCTCACAATTCCCATTATATTTATGTTCAATGGACCAGAAATTTTTTAAAAATTGAGTTTTAATCAATTTAGTAATATTTTATTTCATTAACAATCTATTTATATTCTATTCATCATGATTCATTCTATGATAAAGAATCACAGTAATAGTCATCTTCTCTTGCTTCATCATCCATTGGAGGGATATTTCTCTTTCCTATATTTCTTTCGTGGGGTAAGGACTTCGGATTTTTTAAATGATTTCATTTTTCATTTTTATTTTTTATTTTATCTGGATCAACTAATAATGATGCATTGGGAAAATGTAATTACTTTAAAGTAACTTATACATATAACTAAAAATCACCTAGATTTTTCTTATATATTTGGTCACATTATTTCTAATGAGAGATAATGTGAGTATAATCAAAGAGGTGATTGGTATAAATTAATTTGAGATCTTGGTGTTTAATCTGATACATTTATCCTCATTTTTAACTATAAAATTTTCTATCAAGTATAGGAAATATATTTTTATTTATGTGGAGTTTAAGAGATCATTTTAGATTCCTTCACCATCCATAAATTCTCCCATCTAGTAATCTAATTTAATATTAACATGATTATCACAAATAAAGATTTTCCCATTTTAAACATACGTAGTGTCATAATTTCATGGATGAGTTATTTAGGTAGATTGAGTTATATATCTAAATTTATCACTTGGCCTTGTTGAAATATACTAATAGAGTGTCCCAACCTTCAAAAATAATAGAATTTGATGACTAATATCTTTTGAGAGACTATTCTTTTATACTTTTAAAGATTAATTGTCGTATTCTATCATAAATACCCACCCTTAAACATTACATAATATTTTATTAAGTCAAGAAATCGTATTTAGGATCATTTAATGTTTATATTTTTTGAGAATTAGGAAATAACTATTACATTACATCTCAAAAAATTTCAAAGTAGACACATGTACTCAGTTTCTATATTTTTCATAAAATAAAATCTCTTAAAAATCATGTCTAGTTCCATGTCTTGGGCAGCATGAATTTTCTTTCACCACATCCTTTACCCTATTCTTCTTTATGTCCTATGAAAAAACAATAAAAAACCTGGAATTAATATAGAAAAATTCGTAAGGGCTATAAAATAAATAACAGTAACAGTATCCCATCAATAAATACAAATGAATTAAGTCATACTTTTAAATCATAACATACCTCATGAAATCATAATATTTATGAATAAATCACCAGAATAATAAATCATTAAGGTAGCTTATGGCTTACATAACATACATACATTGTAACATTATCATCTATGTAGATAGTTACATTTGGAATACCCATCATATTAAATTCACTAAATCTCAGAGTAGAAAGATTAACGTTTACCTCTGTTACATTACCTAATGCATTAAAGATCTATCTCGGGTTCACCTATCCTAGGTTTATCAAGGAACCACCCGTATATGTAAACAATTTCTAAGAACCATAACATATTAATAACCCATAAAATGACAATAATTTAAAGATATAATTTCCACATTGCAGTCAAAATATATGATTTCAAGATATTGAAAAAATCAATACTTCATCATACCATTTTCAAAACTATTTAAATCGTAAAATTATGATATTTTTAATCAAATGGTCTCATACCACATTGAATCTTTTGAATGAAATTTTAATTTCCAAACATTAAAGTCCATATAAATAAACACATAAAACCATTTTCAAATGATGGAAATTAATGAGAAATATTTAGAAGAATAAATCTTTAAAAAAAATTACAACGATATTTTAGTTAACGATTTCCTAACCAAATGAGAGATTCTTGAATACAGTTAAATGGGGAATAACAACAATCAAAGATTATAATATAATGGGAATAGTAATATTCGTGATCTAATATGTCAATGGAAATTATATACACCATATAAAAGTGAATTGGTGTATAATAACAAATAAGTCTCAGTGGAATGTAAATTGAGTCAAAGTCCCTTAAAAAGATTGTATCTTTAGATTAAGGACAAATAAATGACATGCTCATATGTTAAAAATAAAAATACACCATGTATAACTGGATATTATGTGTAAAAACAAAATAGTTCATTCAAACATATTCATAGCATGACATAATCTAGATGTAGAAGTTTAACCCAAATAATTGAAATTGGGTTAAGATGTTCTCTTACAGAAATTCAATAGCCTAACGTCATCACCTTATAACTAAAAAATTTAATTGATGTGAGAGGGAGGGGTATCTAATCACAGGGACATAAAATTTACATAAATAAATATATATAATAACATATACCAACATTTAAAATTTTTAATTTAATTACATAACATTAAAGAAGACTTTGATTAGAAGATGATAGTGAAAGGTTCCCTTACCGATTTGGTAACATATGAAATATACACCACATGAAATAAAGACCATACAATGAAGATGTAAATACAAATAGATTAAATAATATTACAAAATAAATACAGTCAAGGTCATTAAATACATAGCACAAAAAAAATATTGAAAAATATAACACAATTCTGACGGGAATAAAAAGTGGGATAAAAACCCCTTACCTTGTTGTAATCAATTGACTTGTATGACCAAAAGTTAATAACCACCGAATGAATAAAACAATATCATGAATATAAATATATCCATGATAATATATATATAGTGGTAGTACAAAATACACCCCATGAAATAAATATGTGGTGAACAATGGAAATCTCATGGAATTAAAATTGAGATAAGAAAACCCATACCTAAAGTCTGACTTGTCTTGTATGTTCCTTATTATTTTTGAATAATAAATTTATGTTAATTTATACATTCATAATAACATTTTTAATGTTCAATATTCCTTTTATATCACTTATTAACTATCTATAACATTAAGTTAATTATTTGAGTCCATATCAGACATTTGGTCAATGTTCAGAACTTTAGTAAAAAACAAACTTATTATAATTGAAAATTGACCATGTGGTAAAACTTACATAATATAGAGTATGATATTTCTGATTTAAATAACATATATATATATATGATATAAATCCATTATAAATTTATTTTTAATAGTCCATACCATTTGCATATATGAAAATGAAATGCACCATCTTGGAGACAGTAAGTCGTACATATGCATGAACGTTACTTTCATTTCATTTTTAAAAAAGTTAAAAAAAATTAAAATAGTAATATTAAAATTCTAGTATAATATATATGTTATATATTTTACATCATTTCATAAATTTCGTACGTTATATGTTCTATGTATTGAATGAGCAAGTCATATCATATTGAGGGGGCAGTAGTCTGCACTTCCTCAAATGAAATTATCGCATTTACGCATTATAGAATTCATAATTGTATGATGTAAATTATAAATAAAGAAGAATATAGATAGAATAAGTATCATAAATATCATATATAATTACATTTCCATCATAATGTCCACTGTATGAGGAGGTAGAAGATGATTGAATAATCATCGTTTCGTGATGCAGTAGTTTTCCATCCATAGATTAAGTATGTTCCTATCTATTATATAGAGGTGTGTGAATGTGTACATAAAATACATATCATAACAAAATCCTAGTAAATTTATGATACTTTTTTTGTCATAAATGAATGTAAAAACAGCAGACTTTAGGGGTTTCGTGAATTAAAATAAAAGAAGAGAACTTGAGGGAAGACATTACCTTTAAATCAGGTAACCCCCATTGATTTGAACCAAATGGATTTCTTGAAGTTCATTCTTCCTAAGTTAAGGATTATATGAAGAATATAGGGATGTAAAAAACTTAATATGTTAGAGTTTGGATGATCCAAGGAGATAGAGTTGTGTGAGTAATGGGTTAGAGGTGGTGGATTTTTATAATGGGGAGGAGGGGCTCTTTAGGAATGTTTGAAAAGATTATATTATTATAAACATATCTTCTATTTGAAAATGTATAAAACTCATTAAATTAAAATATAAGATAAATCTTTTTCTAATTAAAATCATCAAATAATAATTGGATAGGTTTCAGATAGATTTTTAAATTTTATAATCTCATTTATTTAAATCACTAATTAATAAGGTAATCACAACATCATCATTGTTTCAAAATAATTTTATTTATATGATGTCTAAAAATTATTAATAAATTGTCATGATGTATGAAATAATTTTATCTTTAAAATTCATATTTATAGTCTAATAGATAACTTACATAACCCCATGTAAAAATTGTTTTACTATAAGATATATGAGTATGTCATTTTTGTCTCTACTTTATATCAATTAATATAAATTGTCATTATCACTCACATGTGACACCATGGGATCCCAAAATCGACCAAAAGATGCCCCTAGTCTAACATTTATAAACTAATAAAATTAGGACACTTCTTATTCTAATTTAATTTTATTATTATAATATTTTTTTACCCATATTTACCAGATTTTCCCATTAATGATGGTAAATAAAATATTTAATTAAGTAAACATTCTTAATGTCTAAAAATAAAGGATTTATATATACAAAATTTGGGCCTCTTGATTCCAAATTGGGAGTCCATTTTTCCAAATTAGAAAGACATATACGGTAGAAATTAAACTAAAATTAATTCCTATTGTCAAAATAAAAAGTTTGTTTTTAAGTAATTATATCTATCAAATGATTGACACTTGTTTATGTTCAATATCAAAGTTAAATTACTTGTAATGACCAAAATTGGAATAAATTGTGAAAATATAATATTATTAAACATTAAAACCACTTAAAAAGATAATCTAACCATATAAATAAATAAGATTGAAAAGATTTTTTGAATTAAAATTCAGTATTTTTCACTATTCATTAAACAATGATCATTATCCGGAAAAAATACCAAACATTCATAAAAAGTAATATTTGATGCCCAAGATCTAAATAATAATTTAATTTTGTCAAATATATCATATAAAAGTGAAAAAACTAGATTTAAAAAGGTTTCAACAAGAAAATGTGGAAACATAAAATTTTAATGAATATTAGAGTATTTCATGCTTAATATTAGATTCAATATCATTTAAGCCTCTAAAATTTATTGGGTAATATAAAAACATTTATAAAAAATATTTATTCATAATATGGTTAGTTTTTCACATTCCCTCTAATACAATAGTTGTGTTTTAACTAACATTTAAAATAATAATATTATATTAATATGTTTTAGTATAACTCAACGTTGTGTGCAACACAAGTTTTCAATGAAACCGGTTGTTGCATATTAGGTACTCCATTAGATATATCAACCCCTTTAATGTAAAATAAATATTTAATTCATAAAATTTATTAAGTTTGAAATGGTTATATTATTTATCTAACAGGGATGTCATATCCATACCCCCTTTTAGGAATTGCATCCACGCAATTTTAAAATTGGGCTTCGAAACATCATTGAATGCCCCACATCGGAAAAAGAGTCAATTATAATATCACATTAAAATAATGAATGAGAAATTAAATGGCCACCCAAGAAAAACCATACAAGTATTCCATGGGGGAAAACATGGATATCGGGGAGAAACTAAGTGTCAATTTCTGATAGAGAGTGATAGAAAACATGATTATAAAAATTTAACCACAAGAAAATCACAAACATGTTATGGGTGAATCAGTCTTTGATTCACTAATATGAAATGTTAACGTACAATTTCTTTTAATGTTCTATTTCATAAATTTGGAGAATTTATTTATGATATTGACTAATAACAAAATAAAATATACTTACTTTTCAAGTACAGTTTCATCCTTTTGTAAGTTTCTACCAAAATCTCATCTATTCTTTAAATGATGAGTATTGAGGTTGACTTGGTCACACCTGAATTGATAGAATCATCATCTACCAAATCAAATAATCAAAAAATGATGAACTATATATTTCCCCTATATTCATAAATTAACCAAAACCGAAATGGTTTGTACAAGATCTATTAATACAAAAAATATAATTTTTTACAAAAAAAACTACTCTTCATCTCGAAAATATGTAAAACAGTCCCCAAAGAACAAAACATACCATTCAATAAACCAATATCCATAAAATTAGGTATTTTAATCAAAACAAATATTGAAAACCAAATCTCAAAAGGATTTAATCATGTAGTCTTCTATGAAAAATCATAACATTTATATACAAAAAACATCAGTTACTCTTAAAATCTCATACTGAAAAGTAATTAACCTAATAACATATTCTACATGATAGGATACTCATTTATATAGAAAACCCAAATCGCTAAAATTCCGTAATAAAATCTTGTATTATTCCAAAATAAAATTCTACCATTTCCTCTTCAAAATAAATCTCATAGTATTGTATTTCCTTTTAGTATATAATGTTCCAAAAGAGAAAACACCATTATCACTAAATCACCAAATCATTTTCTTATAATAATGATATCCATTTAACAAAACATATTTTCTAAAAAACAACTTATTCTTGATCCATAAAATCATATGAATAAAAACAATTATTCATACTAACTAGGGACTTCATGTAGGCCAGTGGTAGGTCATAAATTCATATCATACTTTAGTTGTGGGTTTAATTCTCACAGCATTGTCTGATGTGATGGGATGTCAAACAGTCTAGGTGTTGTCTGTTTTTTTAGAAAACTAATTAATTTTATAGAATTCAAAAAATGAGATAAATACTTCAAAAATAACCATAACATATTTTAACCACAAATGTCATCTCATACCTATCATTTTCATCCCAAAAGTAATAACCTGTAACTGCCTCAAATTTAAGGATCATATAAAACCAAATTGTTCTTTATAACTATATCCACAAAAGAAAGGTAATTATTCCTTAAATAAAATTTTTCATATATCAAACATCATGGTTTCAAATACTATAAAAAGTCTTCCAATATAATCCTATCATCAAAAGAGTCTTATTACTTTTAAGCATTTCATCTTTATAAATTCTACCATAAATCTAGAATATAATATATTATTACTTCTTACTCATTCAATGTTGTTCATGATCCATTAAACATTATTTTATAACATATTATGAAATACTTCTTACTTACAAAAATTCCATGAATCATATCCTAAGATTCATTAATGTCAAAACATCAATTTAAAAATAATCCATACCTTTTATTGGAGATTTTTAGTTTCTTCACCCTCAATTGGAATGGAATTAGGTATTGGTAAACATATATTTGTATGATCCTGGTGATCCCATTCCTGAACCTTCTTCATTTCACATCCACCTGTACAATGACCATGCCCTCCACATTTAAAACATACAACTGATTTATCAGAAATAACTTCTTTCCCTTTCATAGAGTCAACTAGATTCTTCCTCTTTCCATGTCAGGTTCATTATTTATGACATTAATTTCCACATCTATAGCATATTCCTATCCCTTTGATGCATTTTCCACTATGTTTCCTTCCTCATCTTTGACTCATAGGTTTTTTAACAAACATACCATTATGATCATTACCTGAAATTTTGTAGGGATTTGATTCTTTCATATATGATGCCATAGAAAAATCACCAAGGTTTAGGTGGTCAATACAGACTCCATATAGTTGGTTGAGAATTACAAGAGTTCTCATTGCAGCTCACATTTCATTCTGTTTCTCATTCATAAAATTGTCTCAGTTTTCTTCACATCCACTATTACATTGGTGCCTACTAGATCCGGCCAATACCAAATGCAAAAAGTTTAGTGTGATTATATCCTTAAAATCATCATATAATATTCTATGAGGAGGGTAAATACTATGTTATACTTATTTATTTTATCATAAACTCATTGAATTTATCTAAAATAACTATAACTCTTTCTAACATGATATACATATTGTTTATACCACTTATTCTTTAATAAAACCATATCCTCTAAAGTTAATTAAACTGACCTCTAATACTAACTATAAGGGCACGACCTTAAACATTACATAATCTTAAGTTATTTCATGAAATCACATTGAGGATCTTTTTAGGTTTAGTTATTTATAGAATTATTCCATAACTATTAAATTACATCTCAAAAAATTAAAAAGTAGACAGTTCTACTCTGTTTCCATTTTTTAATAAAATAAATACTTAGAAAAAGAAACATTTTTAGTTCCATGTTTTAGAAATCAAGAATTCTCCATGATCCCATCCTTGACCCTATTCATTATTATGTCTTGTGAATAACAATTCAAAACATGGGATTAATATAAAAAGCTCATATAGGGATATAAAATAATGAAAAGAAACATTATCCCATAAATAAATACAAATCAATGAAACCATACTTTTCAATCATAATATACCTCATGAAATCATATGATTTAAGAATAATCCACTAAAATCACAAATCATAAATGTAACTTATAGAATACATATCATACATAAATTCTACTTTTCATAGCTATGTATGGATTTACGTTTGGAATAACCATCACAATATATTCCCTAAATATCTTTGGTGAAACATTAATGTTTACCTCCTTCATGTTACCCAATGAATTGGAGATCTATATCAGTCTCACCCACTCTAGGTTTATCATGGAACCACCTGTCTACATAAACAATTCCCAAGAACTATAACATATTCATAACCCATAAAAAAATTTTAAATAAAAGATATCATTTCCACATTGCAATCACTATATATCATTTCAAGATATTTACATAATCAATACATTTTCAAACCATTTTAAAGACCATTTAAAACATTTAATAAATAGATTCACTATAGGAAAATGGGTCTATACCCATGGATTTCCCAAAAACCGTTGGTATTTGTCACGACCTGTCCCCCGGGGCCCATATCATGACTACCCCAAGCCCTCCTTCCATAGGCCAGGGGATGGAGACAAGCACCAAAGGCATAATTCCCTATAACTATGAAGGCATTGCCCTTATAAATCATTTACCCAACAACCCAAGTACAAGAGGAAGAAAAAATAATGTAAAAGGTGTATAACAAGTGTACTGAATGTAATGGGGGCCAAAATACAATCCCAACAATAATGTACAAATACAACTGAAAGAAAGTGCAACTGAAAAGAGAAAAACAGCTGAAAGGTGAAAGCACCTCCTGGATTGTCACCCTAGGTTCATACCTAAAGGATAGGTATAGATGGCCTCCATATCACTCCACGCCCGTCAAACTCCATCATGTACCGAAATGTCGTAAGGTCCTCCTCCGGGTACCATCCAGTCCTGGCGCTCTCGGCCTCCGTCAGCGTTGTCCGTTTTAGGCATCCAACACAACAAGGTACGGACATGGACCATGTAGGGGTGAGTATAACGATACATTATAGGGACCCTGGGACCCTCAAGGTATAACAATATCCCACAAGGATAAACCAAAATTTCCAAAATCAATAGATAACCATTACATAGGTATAATCCCTTACATATACCAAATTTATCAATTAACCCATATCAATCGTTAAGAAAATGCAAATGTCATTGACTCAGCTCAAATAAGGATTTTCATTATTGAATCCATAGTTTTGGGAGATCTCCTCCTCTGTCGGGTACAGTGGGTCTGTCGCAACACCGAGGTGCTTCTCAATAACCTTGGACTACTGAGGTACTCCTCCTATCGAGTACCGCAGGTCTGCTGCCAACTACCAGGCTCTCCGTCCGCTATGGGTCTACCGCCAAATACTAGGTGCTCCCACTAAAAGACTACAGAGGTACTCCTCCTGTCGAGTACCATAGGTCTACTTCCACCTAACAAGAGCTTCGTCTGCCATGGATCTGCCGCCAAATATCGGGCGCTCCCCACTAGGCTAGTCGAATCACTCAGAGTTAAAATAGTCAAGAAGACGTCAAGTTTGTCAGCTACTAGGTCTCTGCACTCAATCTTCTCATCTACTGGAGGATCCTCCCTAAAATTTACTTTTAGACACTCCAAGTGTCACAAATTCTCATGTAGAAGTATCTCAAAGGACCGTCACATCATAGTGGTCTCAATGCAATAGAAGTCACGTCGATTGGATGTTCGGTCTGTGAGTTATTATCTTTTTAGTCCCAGGGAACCAGTTGGTTTTGTGTATGAACCAACCTGACCATATCTCAACTATACCTCGAACTCCATGAATTTTTCTCAAAGGGACGGCTTCATTCCATTAAAAATGGTTCCGCTGACGTATCGTCAATCGGATGCCTGTGGCCCAAGTTATGGGCGATTAGGTAGAATCGGGTGTGACTGGTTCATGTCTCGTCTGACCCAGTTGGACTTACCCGACCCAACATGACATGGGTCTGGATTGGGGTACGACCCGGTCTGTGGGTCTGACCTGACCCGAAGGGGCGGCCAAGCCCGAAGCGGCCGAACCCGAAGCAGCCCGGCCCGACTGGCCGTGTGGCCTGGCACTACTGTTCGTGTGGCCTGGCCCGACTGGACACATGGCCTGGCTCGGTTGGCCCTTTGTCCTGGCCCGACGACTGATCGGGTGGCCCGACAGCTGGCCGAGTAGCCCGCCCAGCTGGCCGCGGCGAGCTGGACGACCCGCATGGCTCGACTAGCCACACGTGGGAGGGGGTACCCCCCCCCCTTGCTGTCCGAAATGGAACTTGATCCTAGTGCTGGTTTCGGTAACCGTGTGACCCAAAGGGCCCCACCTGTTGCACCCACCAGCAGCCGACTCAGTCGTCCGCCATCGACTGTCCACCACGTCCAAAGCTCGTGGGTCTTCTACGGCGCGGCACAACGACGACGTGCCCCTGCTCTCCCACCGTGGCCCGCCCTGGCCATGGACCTGCACCACCGGCACGGTGTGATGACACTACACCCCTCCCCCATGGCCTGCCCTGGCCGCAGCCTTTTGCTACCCTGCGCACGGCATGATGGCGTCGTGCCACCTTCGCCGAGGCCTGACTCTTCTCTGTGAGGAACGATGGTGCCACACCATTCTGGTGACCCGATGGTCTTGCACCGTCGGTTTCCTCGATGCGGGCTCGACGACGGCCACCGTTTTCTGCTTCCGTCATCTACAACAAACAAGATCAAAGGGGAAGGGTCAGCCCTGTTGGTGTGGTCCAAACCCCCCACTTTATGTTTATTAAATTCGGCGTAGGGTATACCCAAACATTGAATGATGAGGAACGGAAACAATGACACTCAAACACCTACCTCTTATTTGTCGAACGTTTATGGTGGAAGGAGAGGAAAAGAGGACTTCGATTTGTCGATGTCGGGAAGAATCCAGGGAAGAATTGTCGTCGGTGTTCTTCTTTGTCGGCTTCTTTTCCTTTGGTTCAGACAATGATCATTGAATAATTTCATCCATCTTCGGTGGTGTGTGGCATTCTTCATTGGAAGAGAAAAGGATCCTCTCTAGCTCCCCTTTTCCTATTCCACGCAAGATTAATGCCCCAAAAAATAAAATAAAAGATTTGCCTATTATTTTATAGTTGTTAATAATTTGAAAAGATTCAAATTAAATTATGTTATATCACTTAATTAATGGGTGATGTTGTCTTAATTAATTTGGGGGAGGAAGGTGAAGAATTCAAGAAATTCATTATGTGAATTGGCACATTAAAGAGGGGAAGGTGGAGATTTGACATCCCACATAAATGCGTGGTTTAGAGGGGTAAAAGGGGGAGTTAGAACTCATGTGGGTCCCATATTAATTATATCCTCCCAAGGGAGGTTATGCTCGGGTAGGACCCACCACCATAACCTCTCATGGGAGCTTAGGATGTGGTGGCCCCCACCTCCAACCTTCCCTTGGAGGTTTTAACTACCTCAAATAAAATTATGTTAAGTATTATTTTTAATTAATTTTATTTAGAAACCCAAAAAACAATCATACACTCTTGATAAATCTAAACTTTGGTGAAAGTCTCATTAAGTAGTTACTGATGCTGTGAATTCAACGGTGGCCTCAGATTTAAATTCTGAGCACCAGTTCAAAAGTTATAAAAACTAGGTCACACGTTTACTGAACGTGCCCGAGTAAAACGTTAGAAATTGATTCCTGACACACCAGGCCTCGAAATCAAGCACCATCAGAAACTGCGAACTAGTAAAATTTCCATGCATTTTAAAAAAACCACAGGAATTCTGGTCTTCACATTCTCCCCACCATAGGGATTTACATCCCCGTAAGCTACAACTCAAACTAAGATTACAAATGGGGGTACTGAGCACACATTTGAGCCTCCCGCTCTCTTGTGCTTTCTTAGAGGTTCCCGTACTGCCAGCGAATGTGCACCAGAGGTATCGACTATCAAGGTAGGAAACACTCCTGTCAATCCTGAATCTCCATTGGAACCTCTGTGAAATTCGCCCCATCATCGATGTCTAGATACCCATGGTCGATGATGTGAGAAGATTCATGCACGTATCTACTCAGTTGAGATATATAGAAGACGTCATGCACTCGGAGCAACTGAGGTGGAAGATCTAATCGGTAGTCCACCTCACCTACTCTATTAAGGACATGGAAATGTCTAATGAATCACAGAGATAACTGACCGCCTCGGCCAAATCTCCGTAGACCTCATCGTGGTGAGACTCGTATGAAGACATGGTCCCCATCCTCGAACTCCTGAGGTCTCTGTCTCCTATCAACATATGACTTATACCTACTATGTGCAGCCTTTATCTTCTCCTGGATGGTTTGTACCTTCTTTGTCGTAGCTCGTACCATCTCTGGTCCCACTAGTGCTGATTCCCCTGGGTCTGTACAACATAGTGGGGATCTTCAAGGTCGTCTGTACAATGCCTCTAAAGGTGATATACCTATGGTGGAGTGATATCTGTTGTTGTAGGCAAACTCAACCAAAGGAAAGTGGTCCTCCCAACAATGATTGAAGTTGAGGACGCATGCACATAGCATGTCTTCGAGGGTATAAATGGTCTTCTCGGTCTGACCATCTGTTTGAGGATGGAAGGCGTAGATTAGATTTAGCTGCATCCCGAAAGACACCTAAAACACCTTCTATAGTCGTGAAGTTAACAGTTCTTCTCGGTCAGAGAAAATCGAGGAAGGTACTCTATGTAATCACACAATCTCCCTCATGTAGAGGTATTCTATGCTCTATACTGAGCCCTGCTCTCTGATCAGTAGAATGTGGGCCGACTTGGTGAGTCTGTCAATGATCACTCATATTGATTCATGACTCCTGGATGTACGTGGAAGACCCGTCACAAAGTCCATGAATATCCCATCCCACTTCCACTCTGGGACCTCTAAGAGATGTACCAAGCTAGCTGGTACCTAGTTCTCGGCCTTCACTTGATGAGAAGTGAGGCACAAAGAGACAAATGTTGCATCCACATTCTTCATAACTTGCCAACAATGCTGTCGTCGAAGGTCCTGGTACATTTTCGCCACTCATGGATGTACCGCTAGAGGGGAACTGTGGAACTATCTTAACAATTCCTCCTGAAGTGAAACCAGTACCATGGTACGTCCTCTGAAAAGAATGACATTCTCCCCACCTTTAGAAAATCAATCAGGTGCTTTCCTTGTGGATATCTGAGCACGTCCCGTCGCATAGCCAGCGTCCCCATGCTGCACCTACCTGACTCATTGAGGAAGCGTATGAGTGACTATAGATAGTTTGCTTCATCCCTATACACAAAGGATATTTGTACGGCAGGTAGTTGCTCTCTCGCCTCTCCTTGTAGTTGAATGTATGATCTCCTTCTGAGAGCATCTGCTACAACGTTCCCCTTCCCAGAAGTATATACTATCTCAAAGTCATAGTTTGGGAGAACTCAAGCCATCACTGCTACCTCATTTTCAGGTCCTTCTGAGAGAAGATATACCTGTGAATCTTTTGATCAGAGTACACGGTAAATGTTCTCCCATTAGATACTGTCACCACATATTCAAGGCGTATACCACTACTGTTAACTCCAAGTCATGGGTATCATATTTCTTCTCATGATGTCGCAACTGCCAAGAACCATACGCAATCACTGCTCACTCCTGCATCAGAACACACCTGATTCTGGTCACTGATGCATCGTAGTAAACTACGTACCCTATGCCTTCCTCTGGAAGCCTCAATATGGGGGGGGGGGGGTCATATTCAGCGTATGCCTCAACTCATGAATGCTCTACCGGCATCTCTCCGACCACATGAAGGGTTTCCCCTTCTTTTTTAAGGCTGATAGCAGTGTTGCAACTCTAATGAATTTGGAACGAATCTCTGGTAGCAGCCACCCAATCCCAGGAAACTTCGTACCGCTCTCACACTCCCGGGTGGCTCCAAAGAAAGCAATGCCTCAATCTTCACTAGATCCACTGTAACTCCAGCCTCAGAGATGACATTCCCAAAGAAGTGAATCTATCGAATCCAAAACTATCACTTCGAAAACTTACCATACAGACAGTGCTCTCAGAGTGTATACAACACTACATGCAACTGGTAGGCATGCTGCTCCTCAGTAGTCAAGTAGACCAGAATGTCGTCGATGAAAACTATGAAAGGGCGATTGTGGTAAGGCCATAAGATCTTGTTCCTGAGACTCATGAACACCGCTGGAGCATTGGGTACGCTGATGGCCATAACCAAGAACTTGTAGAGGCCGTAACAACACCTGAAGGGTTTCTTCTACACATCCCTATCTCGAAATCTAAGTGGGTGATAGCCTGATCTATGGTCTATCTTCGAGAACCAACATGATCCATTGAGCTGATCATAGAGGTAATCAATACTCTAGAGTGGGTACTTGTTCTTCATGGTCACGTGGTTCAGGCGATGGTAGTCGACATAGAGCTGCATGATCCCATCTGCCTTCATGGATAATAGAATCGGGGCTGCCCAGGGAGAAACACTGGGCCAGATTAATCCCTTTCCCTACAAGTCTTCATGTTTTATCCACAGCTCGCGAAGCTCAGCGGGAGCCATTTTATATGATGGAGTAGATATCGGTGTCATCCCAGGGTACAAGACAATGTAGAAGTCCACCTCTCTGTGAGGAGGTAGTCCTAGAACATCATTAGGGAAAACATTGGGGTACTGGTCCACCACTACAGGATAAGTTGGACTCTCCACATCTACTACTCCGAGGGTAAGGCAAGCCAACTATTAAGTGATTGGATGCACCCTCCTCCGAGTAAGTCTGTCCTGCGCTACAAAGGTTCCCTTATTGCCGGTAAAGGTGAACCTGATCCCATCCATGTAGACACACCACACTTGGTACCTAATACAGTTGATCTGTGCATGGACTGTAGATAACCAGTCCATACCCAAGATGACGTCGGAAGGCCTTGACGCCACTACTGGGAGATCCCAGCCGATGCTCTCACCTACCAGAGTAAGCTCTCACTTCCCGAACCAGAGCATAGTCCTTAAATTAGCTCCTGTAGGAGTCTCTATCCATAAGGATCAAACTAATGGCTCCTTCGGAATCTCTAAGATCCAAACGAGGGAAGTGGCTATGAAAGAGTGACTGGAACCCATTTCTATAAGAACTGCAGCTAAGGAGAAATAGACACAGATCATACCTCGAAAGATCTCTGGAGTTCCATGGTCGTATACTTCAGCTGCTTGAAGCTGAGCTCTCCCATTTCCACCTTATCCCTACGGTTAGGGTGGACCTCATGGTGCTGGTGGCGGTAGGACCTCATAATGTCATCCACCACTAGCTGCAGAACCAGCTCTTGTTCCACTTCTACCTACACCCTGCGGGCCGCCTCGATCAAACCTATGCCTCTTCCTGGGAGGTCCATAAACTATCTTCTAATCATCAGAGTGGTAGGTCAGATAGTTACGATCCTTTTGACCAAGCCCATCGTAGGTGTAACACTATTTGGGCCTTGCATGACTGGCTCTGTCGCCACTCTGGGTGCCCCACACAACCGATCCTGAGTCGTGAGGTCGACCAACTGTGGGTCTGGTCATCTTGGACCTCTGCGTCAACTTTCTACTAGTAGTTGTAGAAGACTCTACTACAAGTCGACTAGTGGTGGTTCTCGCTAATGGAGACAGCTCAATAGGGGAACTATCTACTAGGAGGGCTCGCTCTAACACTCCGGCCTACATCAGGATATTGTGGGAGATACCTGAAGCTCTGATCTCTTGCCTGAGTCCCTGCTCAATGGTATGGGCCCTGAAAAATGGGTCTCGTACCATATTAGTTGAGTAGCATGAGAGGTTGGAAAACCTCGCTCAGTACTGAGCTACACTCATGCTGCCCTATTGCAGATGTAGTAGCTCTTGTATCTGCACCGTTCGAAGGGTGGCTGGTACAAACTCCGACCGGGACAAGCCCTCGAATTCTTCCCAAAGAAGTTTCGTCTCATCTTGCGTCTAGAGCATCAGGCTCTACTATGTGAATAATGCTTCAAGATGGTGGCTGGTAGCAAGGATCACCATGAAGTCGGATGGGGTCCCTAAAAGTCTTAAGACTCTCACAACAGCCTCTAACCAATCCTCAACTGCCTACGGGTCCATCTCTCCCATGAACCTGGGTGGCCTTTGGCGCTCGAAATCATGCAGCGCGCTCAATCAGCGTGCTCTCTCGGCTGCTGGGGCAAGTGGCATTAGTGGCCTAGTGTAATGTAGTACCACTGGTGCCTCCACTAGTGCATCGACTAGAAGTTGTCCCTATACTGAGGCCTCATTGCTAGGCAGGCTGTTAGTACGTACAACTCTTAGGGCTATAACCGGTCGTCCGTGGGGAGGCATCCTGAAAGAAACAGATATGACATGGTTAAAAAAATATACCTAGTGAGCTGACCTGGTTTGAGCTGACTGAAAGAAAAATTTTGAAAACACACACACAATCCGTGTTTTCGTGTACTAAGTCATAAATCAGTAGTAAGGGTTCTGGTGTATGAATACGTTAGCCGCAAAACCAACACTGGACTCCCGGAACTGAAAACCACACTCAGTACACTTAAAACTATTTCTTCACAGAAAATAAATAACATAGTACTATGTTCTTCGGTAGAACCAATTCATCTAATACCAATTTTTCACGACTCGTCCCTTGGGTCCCATTTCGTGACTACCCAATCCCTCCTTCTTTAGGCAAGGGTTGGAGACTAGCACCAAAGGCATAATTCCCTAAAACTGGGAAGGCATTGCCTCTATAAATCATAAACACAATAACCAGAGTACAAGTGGAAGAAAACACTAAGTAAAAGTTGTATAACAAGTGTAATAAATGTAATGGGGGGCCAGAATACAATCAAAATTGTAATGTACAAATACAACTTAAAGCAAGTAAAAATGAAAAGAGACAAACAACTAAAAGGTGAAAATAGATCATGGATCGTTCTCTGGGGTTCCTACCTGAAGGGTAGGTACATAGGGACTCTGCAACACTCCAAGTCCATTAGAATCCACCGTGTACTGTAATGTCGTAAGGTCTTCCTCTGGGTACCATCTAGTATTGGTTCTCTTGGTCTCTGTCAGCACTGTCTGTCATCTGCATCCAACACAAAAATGTGTAGGCATAGCCCGTGCAGGGGTGAGTATAACGATACTCAGTAGAGACCCCGAGACCCTCAAGTCTCACTAAATCCAACAAAGATAAAACACAAACTACGAAATCACCGGATAACCATTACTTAGGTATATGACCATACATATACCTATGTTATCAAGTAACCCATCTCAATCTTAAGGAAAACAAAAAGTTCATTTACTCAACTCAAACTAAGATTTTCATTATCAAAACCACAACAGTTGAAGAACTCATCCTCTATCGGGTACAGTGGGCATGTCGTGACATTAAGGTGCTTCTCACTAACATTGGACTACCAAGGTACTCCTCCTGTCGAGTACCGCGGGTCTACTTCCAACTACCAGGTCCTCCATCTACTATGGGTCTGCCACCAAATACCAGACACACCACCTAATAGCCTAAAGAGGTACACTTCCTGCCGTGTACTATGGGTCTGCTACCATATACCAAGTGCTAAATCCTCCATGTTTCTACCACCAATTATTGGGTGCTCCCCACTAGGCTAGTCGAATCACTCCGAGTCGAATCTGTCAAGAAGTTGTCAGCTTTTTCAGCTACTAAGTCTCCACACTCTGTCTTCTCGTCTCTAGGAGGATCCGCTCCATGATCTACTGCTTGATAATAAATGTTTCATTAAGTCTCATGTGGAAGTATCTCAAAGGTCCACCATGTGATAGGGGTCTAAACGCAATAGACGGCATGTTGACCAGACGCCCAGTCTTTGAGTTATTAACCATTTAGTCCTGGGCGAACGGTTTGTTTTGTGTACAAACCAAACTGACCGTATGTCAAATATATTTTGAACTCCTATGAGATATTCTCAAAGGTATGAATTCGTTCCAAGAAAAATGGCACCACTGACGGGTATTCAATCGGACGCCCATAGCCCATGTTATGGGAGATTAGGTGTAATCGAATCTGACGGGTTCGGGTCCGGTCCATCCTAGTAGGACCACCCCGAACCAAACCGACCCAGGTCCAGACTGGTGTTCTATTGATTCCATGGGTTTAAAACGACCCGAAGGGGAAGCCCGTCATGAATGGGAGGCCTGGATAGAAGCAGCCTGGCCCGGCTGGCCATGTGGCCTGGCACGGCTGGCGGTGTGGCTCGGAGCGGCCGGCCGTGAGGCACGACGGCTGGGCGTGGGGCCCAGCCGACCGGCCGTGGCGGGCTGGCCACGTGAACAGGCTAGCCGGACCATGTGTCCCGGCTTGCCATGTGTGGGAGGTGGTGCTGTGCCCCCCTAGCTGTCCGAAATGGAACAGGCACCTAGCGTCGATTCGGGTAACCGCGGGACCCTTCGCGTCCTGCCTGAAGCACACACCAGCATTTGGCTCAGCCAACCTCCCTCCCCTATCCACCACGACTAATGGACAAGGGTCTTCTATGGTGCGGCGTGACGCCACCGTGCCCCTACTCTCCCATCACGGCCCACCCTGGCCGTAGACATGCACCGCCGGCACGGTGTGACGACACCGCGCCCCTCCGATGTGGCCCGCCCTGGCCACTGGCTCCTACTACCCTTCGCGCGTCATGATGGTTCCACACCACATTTACCACGACCCTTCTTGGCCACATCCCGACTTTTTTCCATGTGGCATGATTGTGCCACTCCTTTTTGGAGACCTTGTAGTCTTGCGCTGTAGGTTTCCTCCGTGCCGGCCCGACGCCGTCCGTCGTTATCCGCTTCCATCATGCACAACAAACAAGATCAAAGGGAAAGGGTCATCTGTGTTGGTATGGTTCGAACCCCCCATGTTATATTGATAGAATTGGGCATAACTTATACAAAAATATTGAACGATATGGAATGGAAAGAAGGCAAATCTAACCCCTACCTCGTAATTGTCGAACGTTGATGGTGGAAGGATATGAAAAGCGGACGTCGATTCATCAACGTCGGGATGTGTCTAGGGAGGAAGCATTATCAGCATTCTTCGCAGTCGGCTTCTTTTCCTTTCGTTTGAACAAATATCATTGAAGAAGTTCATCATTCTTCGGTGGTGTGTGGAATTCTTCATTTGAAGGGAAAAGGATCCTCTCAGGCTACCCTTTGTCTGTTCCATAGAAGAGTAATGTCCAACAAAATAAAATAATAGGTTTGCCTATTATTTTATTATTTGAAAGAACTTGAAAAGATCAAAATTAAATTATGTTACTTCACTTAATTAATGTCTGATGTTTTCTTAATTATTATGGGGGAGGAAGGTGAATAATTAAATTAATTCATTAACTGAATTGGCACCTTAAATAGGGTAAGGTGCAAAGTTGGAATCCTACATAAATGGGGGGTTTATAGGGGCTAAAGGGGAGTTAGGACCTGTGGGGGTCCCAACTTAATTATATCCTCCCAAGGGTGGTTATGCTTGGGTGGGTCCCACCACCATAACCTCCCATGGGAGGTTTGAGTGTGGCGGCCCCCACATCCAACCTCCCCTTGGAGGTTTTAACTGCCTCAAATAAAAATAAGTTATGTCTTATTTTTATTTAATTTTATTTAAAACCCCCCCAAAATAATCTTCCACTCTCGATAAAACAAAACTGTGGAGAAGGTCTCACTAAGCAATTACTGACATTGCAAATTCAATAGTGCCCTCAGATTTCAATTCCGAGCACAGGTTCAAAAGTTATAAAAACCCACTAGTACATTTACTAAACGTACTCGAGAAAAAATTTAGAAATTGATTCGGGACACACTGAGACTCGGAATCAAGCACCGTCAGAAACTGTGGACTCGTAAAATTCCCATGCATTTAAAAAAAATCTACTGAAATTCCATGTCTTTACAGTATTGACCAACCTATACCCACGGTTCTTTCTAAACCGCGCGTATAGGGTACCCGCGTAATCACATGAACACAAAAAATTGTGCGGGAATGTTGCGGGAAAACCTATAACTAGGGTTTATAGTGAACCATGGGTATAGATGCCACCTATAACCATGGTTCTTATTACCCTTTGGAATATCCTCTGATATATATGCATATACCCATCATTAATGAAAACTGTGGTTATAGATAACACATATACCCACGGTTCTCTGAACAGTGTTTATTGGGTCCCTTACTGTTTGTATGTGAAAAAAAATATATAAGATAATGTATATATTACAATAGAGAACTTTAGTTATTGTACTGGAAAAGTGACTTATGCATTTAAGCATAATTCAGGGTTTCATACTCATTATATACATTTTAATTATACCAGGTTTATAAAATATATATATAAAGCATTATATATTAATTCTATCAGCAAGATTAAATTGGCATAGTGGTGGAGTAGTTTAAGTGTTTGGAAGCAATGAGGGTTCGAATCACACGTCTAATTTTTTTCTATACAGGCAGTTTAAGTCAATATATTACGGTGGTTATAGAATTTTTAAAGGAAACGAGAAGCATCCTAGTTGGAAAGACGAAGTGCAATTAATGACTGGTCGCGGGTTCGATTCTCGGTGGGTGGATTGTTTTCAATTATATTAATATATATTAATATATATATATACATACATATAGATGAATGAATATCAATCGGGTCAGTTTGTTAGGTGCTTGACAATTGACATGCAGGTCGCGAGAGCGAATGTTGCTGGCTACGTGAAATAGAAAATTAAAAAAAAATCTGAAATTTTATACCCAATGTTTATAACCATGGGTATAGAAAATTTTGTAAACCCACAGTTTTAGAACCGTGGGTATAACACTATGAATGACTGGAAAAAATATTTACCCACTGTTGTGGGTATATGAAATTTTGTAAACCCTCAGTTTTAGAACCATGGGTATAATGCTATGATAAGCTGGAAAAAATATTTACCATTGGTTTTCAAACCATGGGTTTAGGCCAGGGACCTATCATGACACATAGATTTCCCACGGTTCCCCAAACCATGGGTATAGGCTATACCCATATTTTTGGTGGTCATACCCACAGTTTTGAATCGTGGGTATAAATCTTTTTTCCACTAGTGATATTTTTAATCAACATAACCCATAAAACTTTGAAGATTTTGAAAAAAAATTTAAATTCAAAACATTCATGTCTATATAAATAAATCATTTAAGACAATATTAAAACATAGATATTAATGAGAATTATTTAGATGAATAAATCATTAAGACATTTAAAATTATATTTTTGTTAAAGAGATTCTAACCAAATTAGAGATGCATTAATACAGTCAAATTAGTAATAACATTAATCAAAGCAATAATATAATTAGAATAAAGAGATTCATTATATAATCTGTCAAAGGTAAGTATATAAAACATATAAAAGTGAATTTTTGTATAAAAACAGATAATTCATGATGAACTGTAAAGTGGGACAATGTCCCTTGTAATGATCATATTCATAGATTGAGAACAAATCAGAGACAAGATTATTTGTTACAAATAAGAATAAACCCAATATAAGAGTATATTAAGTGTAAAAAAATAATATGTATTTCACACATATTTATATAATTATAAAATCCTGATGTATAGGTTTAACCAAAAAATTGAAATTGGGTTATGAAGTTCCCTTACACGAAATTCGACATCCTAACAGTGTCAAATTAAAATTGGTAAAAATAGTTAATAAGATATTGAAGGGTATCTCATCACATGGAAATAAAATTTACAGATATAAGGATATATAATAACATATCTGAACGTTTTAATATTTAAATTCAATGACACAACATAAAAGAAGTCTTTGATTAGAAGTGGTTAGTGAAAAGTTCCCTTACCAATTTGGTAACTTATGAAACATACACAACATGAAATAAGGATCATACAATGAAGATTAATATTCCAATAAATTAAAGTATATAAAAAAATTGATACAATCATGGGAATTAGATACCCCAAAAAATGAAAAATATTGGCAAATATAGCACGAATCTCATGAGAAAAAAAAGTGGGACAAAAACCCTTACCACGTTGTAATTAATCAGTTTGTATGAAAAAAAATTATAACAACCAAATTAATCATATAATACCATGAATATAAATATAATAAATATAATATATGTAATATTTTAGTACATAATACACCACATTAAATAAATAAATGGTTAACAATGGAAATATTACATAATTAAAAGTGAGATTAGAAACCCCTTACCTGATGTCCGAAATGTCTTGTATGTTCCTCAATCATCCTGAATAATAAACATTAGTTAATTTCTACATGATTAAGAACCTTTTTAATTTTTATTATTCCTTTAATATCAATTATTACATTTTTATAATAGTTAGTTAATTATTTGGGTTCCTATCGTACATTTTGTCAATGCTCGGAACATGAGTCAGAAATGAACTTGTTATAATTGCAAATTGTCTATGTGGTCAAAATTCCATTATCTATAGAATAATTTTCATGATATAAATATCATATATATATCATATGTATCCTTTATATATTTATTTATAATATTCCCATACAATTTGGATATATAAAAATGAAATGCATCGCTCATGGAGACGGTAAGCCATACGTATGCATGAACGCTAATTTCGTTCCATTGTTAAAAGTGTAAAAAATGATACAAATTTATATTACAAATATATTATAATATATATTTTATATATTTTACATATGTTCATAAATTCCATCCATGATTCCTTCCATGTATATCATTAACGGTACATATCACTTTGAGGGGGAGGTAGTCTGCATTTCCTTAAATGAAGTTATCGTATTTACACATTATTGAATGTATAATGGTATGATATAAATTAAAAATAAAGAATCATAGAGATAAAATAAGTATCATAAATATCATATATAATTATAGTTTTATCATTATTTCTACCATAAGAGGTGGTAGGATAAGATTGAACTATAATTGTTTCGTGAGGTAGTAGTTCACCATCCACATAAACAATATGATCGTGTCCATTAGATGGATATGTGTGGATGTTTAATTCAAATTAATTTCATAAAAACATCCTTGTATATTTAGGATATGGTTTTTTTCATAAAAGAATGTGATATATGGATTTTATGGGGTTGGAGAAGTAAAATAAAAGAAGAGAACATGAGATAAGACGTTGTCATTAAATTGGGTAACTCCCATTGGTTTTAATCAAAAGTTTTTCATAAAGTGACTTATGCCTACAGTAAGGATTATAAATGAATATATTGAATTTGGGATCTTAATAGGGTTGATTTTGTACATTCCAAGGGGCTTGAGTGGTGTGAGTAATGGGTTAGAGGTGATGACTTTTTATAATGGGGAGGAGGCGCTGTTTAGGAATATTTGAAAGGATTAATTTATTATAAATTTATATTTATTTTGAAAAGGTCAAAAAGTCATTAAATTCGAAGTTAAGATGAATATTGTTCAAAATAAAATAATAAAATAATAATTTGTAGGTTTTGGATAGTTTTTTAAATTCTATAATCTCATTTATTTCAATTATTGATTAATACGGTAATCACGGAATCATCATGGTGTCATAAATAATTTTATTTATGTGATGTCTTAAAATTATATATAAAAAACCATGATTTAGTAAATAGTTCTATAATTCAAATTGATATTTATATTTTAATATATAAATTATATGACCCCTTGTAAAAAAAAATTTACTATAAGATATATGATTGGGTAATTTTTGTCTTTAATTTAAATTAATTAATATAAAGTGTCATTATCACTCCCATGTGGCTCCATGGGTTCCAAAAATATACCCAAAGATACCCATGGTCAGAAATGTATAAAAAATAAAATTAGGACAAATTTTCATTGAATTTAATATTATAATAATAATATTGTTCACCCTTATTTACAAGATTTAACATTTAACCGTGGTAAATAAAATGTTCATTGATGTAAATATTCATAATGTCTAAAAAAAAGTTACCTATTTACACAAATTCAGCCTCCAGATTCCAAATATGGAATCCATTTTTCAATATTCAAAACAAATAAGTGGTAGAAATTAATTTAAAATTAATTCTCATTGTCAAAAGAAAAATTGTGTTTTAAGTAATAATAACTATCAAAATATTGTCACTTGTTTAGGTTCAATTTCAAAGTGAAATTACATATAATGAAAAACATTGGATTAATTTGTGAAAATATAATTTAATTACACTTTAAAACCAATTAAAAATATAATCTATCTATATAAATAAATTATATTAAAAAGAAGAATTGAATTAATATATAGTATTTTTCACTAATCATTAAAAAATGAACATTATCAGAAAAATAAAAAAAATCATATTATGTAAATTTTGATGTCCCGATACAAAAGAAGAAATTTAGTTTGTCAAATAGAACACAGAAATGTGAAAAAAACTAGATTTGAAGCGGGTTCTCCCTCAAAAGGAGGTCAAACGACCTTTTAAATAATATTAGAGTATTTCATGCTTAATATGGAATTCATTACAATTTTATCCTCTAAAATTTATTGGGTAAATTTAAAAACATTTAAAAACATATTTAATCATAATATGGTTTGTTTTATTCATTCCCTCCAATACAACGACTATGCGTTAATTACCATTAAAATAACAATATGATATTAATACTTTTTAGTATAACTCAAAGTTATGTGAAAAGTAAGTTTTCAATGAAACATGTTTTTATATATCAGGTACCCCAAAGATCATTGAATCTCATTTAAAGTAAAATTAATATTTAATTCTGAAATTTTAATTAATATGAAATTTTAATATTCATTATTTACCTAGGATGTTACATATAATATTTAGAAATATTTCTATAAACAACACAAGAAATATTTCCCAAAACATAGTAACAAAACTTTTAAATATGGCCATGAAACACAGACCAATAGAAAAAGTTCTTATAACTTCCTGTAAATGTATTATTTACGTATTATATTGGTTTTTCCATTTTTATGAGATTTTCACAACATTATTCCTCTAATGAATGGTTGCGGTTTCATCATATCCAATACTATATTTTCCGAAATTTCAAGGAATATTAGACGAGACAATAATTTCATGTTGTTTCTCTGAAACATCATAATTACTTATAATTTCCTTATTACCTTATGAAGGATAGTCAACTAATAAATTAATATAATCCTTCAATTTTGGAATGAAATTGAAATTTAATTTATCCACCTAATTATTCACTAATTAGTTCTATTCTTCAAATTTTTTAATCTCCCTACATTACAGTTGAGTATTATCATATCTTTTGAGATTATTTCTTTTATTATTCAAATAATCTAATTCCCAAAATAGCTTTTTCACCATAACTATATACTATATTATTTCACAAATCATCTGAATATCAGAATCTGTAAAGAATTCAATATTTTGAACCAATTCTAATTGGTGTGTATCAATATCATAATTCATGAATTCGATATTAAGAATTTATATTGAGTTTCAATTAATTAAATTTTCATTATCAATGAGTTTTTCTATCATAATGGATGGTACATTCATTTCATCATATTTGGAGTAATTCTTCTCCCTTTTTAGATTTTACTTGCCTAAAAGAATTTTATTTAAACCTTTTATCTTATTGAATTCAATTTCATGAACTTGGATTTTGTTAGTATGATAATTATTTCTTATTTTAATTTCGAATCCAATCCCATTTTTTCATGCTCAACTTACACTTTTTTACATTTTTAATTTATTAAGAATAAGTAGACCCATCAATAGTTTTTATATTCGGTTCTTAAATAATTACTACAATAAAATTAAGAAAAATAATGGATTTTAGTTTTATTCATGAAAACCATTATTGAGTTCATTTTTGGTTTTTCACACTAAATCACATTTTCCATTGACACTTCCTTATTGGGTAATTCCACCAAAATTACACATATTCATTAATAATACTTTCTTCTCTATAGCACACCGTAGTAAGGGTAATCTAAATCACCAATAAAAATAATAGAATTTGATTTTTTATAGAAAAAAACTACCCTATGATTCTAATTAATAGGAAAAAGGGACATAGTGTAGCAACCTAACCCTAACAGCCTGAATCTATCTTCTATTACCGTTGTCATTCTAGGATTACTAGGAATCAAATCCCGAAGGAAATGATATTTTAGAAGTATTTTTAAACCATATGAATACACGAGTCTGTTATTATAAATAAATACACTAATTACAAGAAAATTGTTATATACCTGATAAAACATTATACCCACATACAAATCCTTTAATATCCTTTCTATAACACTTAAAGGATTCATGAGGAATTAAAAAAATATGGGTGAGATCAAATTCTAAAAAAGGGTAATGTATAGATGAATAATTAATGAATCAACAAGAATAGTAAATATTAAAAAACATTCCATTTGATCAAAAAACTCATAATGAAATGAATCCATAAACTTGTTCATTGTGAAAATACCATGGCTGAAAAAACTAAATCAAAATTGACAAAATTAATAATTATTAGATTCCATATTTTCTCTATACATGGTACGATTAACATCACGACCTTCTTAAATATAGTTTATCATTATATTATACAGATCATTCACAATTTAGATTAAAAATACATTGATTTAGAAACATTTTCAAAGGGTTTTTCACAATCTAATTTCATCCAATTATACTATCGACTCGTAAAGGGGGTATATATTAGCAGGCCCCAATCGTATCATACCTATCCAAATAATTCACCATAATGAATAATATATTCAAATAATATACTTTATTTCTTATCTAATATCCATACATAATAATGAAATCATTTTAATGAGTATTTTATTAGATTAATATATGTAATAGTAAGCTTTTTTGACATCGATGAAAGGAAATACTATTCAAATATTATTAAAACATCCATGAGGAAAAAATTTTAAACACTCTAATGTTTCCCATGACACATTGAAACATTTTATTAATAATCCCTATGAAGGAATAAATATTAATGTAACTTATAATATCATGATTATTGGTATATCCATGATATAACATGTCAGCTAATAATATATTCACCATGTAAAGGTGAATTGGTGCATAACAATGAATAGGTATCAATGGAATGTAAATTGAGACAAAATTCCATACATTGATTCCAAAAAATCACATGAGTCAATACATAACTAAAAATTAATGTTATTAAAGTTATTTAGTTTATTCAAAACCATTTAAAATTTTATTATTTCTTTTATATAACTAATTAAAATTATCTTTTCAACTTCAAAAAAATATTTTTAAGCCAGGAGTTATTTTCCAAATTTTTTAATATTTTAAAAATTTCTTTTGTACGTCGACTTTGGTAAAAGTGATAATTGTATAAAATTCGCAAATAAAATTATCATGAAATAAATATAGAATTCTTGTGATTTAAGAAGGATTTACATCACGTCAAGTAGGTGGTAGTCCACATATCCGCAAATGATGTTATAAATTTTTTAGTGTGTGGAAAGGGTAATGACAAAAATGATATATTATATCTAAGGAAATATAATTATGTCATTAATTTAATATATATTCCATTTTGGTCTCATATTTATAATCATAATCATCTTTTATAGATTACATGTATTGTGTAAATGTATCACATCGCTTTGGGGTGATCGTAGTCCAAATGTCCAAAAAAATGATATCATATTTAAAAAAAATGGAATATATAAAGGTATGTGTTATATTAAAATCATATATGCATAAGGACATAATAAATTTCATATATATCATATATAAATAGAATGTATATCATAATAAGAAACTATTAGATGTGATAAATGAAAAATAAACTATATCATTTAATGAGATATATTTTAACATAAATTAATGGTAAGTTCGTTATCCATTTGAATGAATAGTGTATTGGTGTATGTAGAATAATTAATATAAAATCATTTCAGTATATTTATGATACATAAGTTATTATCTAATCATGCAATAAAATTAAATGAATGAGTGTATACGAAAATAGGTCTACAGTGATCATTGAATAATATTACCTCTTATATGGCCTACTCCATTTGGTTTACAACAAATTATTCCTTGTATTGGAGACTTCCATGATTGGGGTAATAGGATTAAAGGACAAATATTGAAAATTTATTATAGTAGAGTTTTTAAGATAAAAGGCTTGATCATTGTGAATAAGTGGGATGGGTGAGTGCCTTTTTTATAGTATAGGATGAGTGAAATTCTAGTTAATTTCAGAAAAATAAATTCCACCAAGGATTTTATAATTAATTTTGGATCAAATAATGGAAAACAATTGATCTAATGTAGGATATGGTCAAAATATGAGCATAAAATGGATTTTGGACAAGTGTATAGGTCATTATTGATCTTGTTTTTATGGTTTAGTCCCTTGTTAATCCAATTATGTTCCTAATTGCTGTAATTAATTTTAATCACTTTAACTAATAGTTTTTGTAAAAAAACTTATTTTAAACCCTTTTACATTATAAACTATTATTATTTAAAAAATTTAATCCAATTTTAAATATTACAATCAAAATATTAGTAGATATTAACTTAAATTATTCCTATATATGGGAGGACATTGTTGAATATTAATGTTAAAATGTTCAGATGTTTTCTATGTTTATATATTAAATATCAAATTAAAAATGATTCCATTGACAAAAATATGATTAATTGGAATATGATTGATATAATTAATCCATAAAACCAATAAAAAATATATTTTACCTATATAAATAATTGAGATGACAAAGTTTTTTTGAATTAAAAATCATTGTTAATCAATATTAAAAAAAATTTAAATAACATTGAAAAATAGAAATCTTTCAGTCAAACATACTTTTGATATATCACATTAAAAATTATATTTTATATTGAATAATAAAAAATCTTAATATTACAATATTAAGATATAAAATATGGTCCATAATAAACGTAAATAATATTTCCTTTAAAAAATAAAGATTTTTATGCGTAATATTGGGTTTTCACTTTTTTATGACAAAAATATATATTAGACGAATGAAAAATATTTTATTCGATATATATATATATAGTATCATCTATACGTTAATACTATTTTTGATTTCTAATTTAATATCTATGTTATTTATTATTATTTTTAACGATAATATTTTATTAATATATTATTTTTTATTAAAATAATGTCACGTCTGTAATAGTTGATATTCAAAAATGAATTGATTGAATGTAATGTTATCAAACTCAGTATTGTAGGAATTTATTGATATTATAATGATCAAATATTTTTAAAAAGAAATTATTTTTTAATATCTTGTGATGTTATATTACTTTTATGTGTTTAGTGTTGTTTTTCAAACATGCTATCGAATACAATGTTCTCACTATAGAGTTTTCAGGCATTAAATTATCCCAACATTAAATAAATTGAATCCACAAAATTTAAACACTATATTCATAATATATTTTTCGATATTTCATATTTTTAAATCCAACATCGTCAAAATATTCCACAAAATTCCCACTATAAAATGGATACCATGATGTACCAAGGTCACCTAGACTAGAATATAACTAGTTCTCCATGTAGGACAACATTATTGGAAACTGAAGATATATATTTGGATGAAAAGTGAAATTATTTGTAGGGAGTGATTAAGGAAATCAATCACATATAGGAGAATTATTAATAGAAATTTTAAGTCCTCACATCCACAAATATATGATTTTTAAAAATACCATTGATTCGAAAAAAATTAAGGTATTTGAAAAAAAATATTATGATATTCTTAATAATGAGAAATTAATTTTTTGACTAACAATATATGGAAAAATAATTATATAATATATTTATCTAAAAACAATTTCACTATTTTTTGTGCTTCTATCAATTTCAAATTCATCCCATGCTTCATGCAAAAGATATCAAAAAATTAAAATGTCTTCCATAAGCACTAAAATACATTGTTAACAAATTAGAAGGCCCATAAAATAGTGAAATATATAATTTTTTTCTATAACTATTATAAAATGTCAATATAGTAAATACAATGATCTCTAATACAAAAATTAACATTACTATTTAATAATCAATATTTATTCATAAAACTATTTAATAAAAAACAAAGACATATCTACAATGACATTTTGTTGATTAGTGGTTGTAATTAAACTATTATCATCCTTCAATAATGGGTTTATGTCTCACATCATTGTCATACTTGATGGGTTATCACCCGGAATACATGTTTTCCTTTATAAAAAAATATCAATTTAATTCCAAAAATAAATATATTATAAATCCAATATATTCAATCACTATAAAAAATTTTAACTATGGTTTTCAATAAAACCTGAATATATAGTTACTTCATATGTTTTATTTAATCATAGGTACTTCCATGGTCTACTGTTTAACCTAGTTCATTAATTTTATTTTTATATTAAAATCTTTTATAATAGTTCCTAATGAAACTCTGAATTATACTATGTGTATCTATTGGGAGTGTCTAACTAAAACCATATTAAAGCCCATTTTCATGAATTGTTTTATAATTGAGTCAGTACCGACAGAAACTTCTAAAATTGTTACTCCAATATACATCTATTCCAGAAACACATCTAGTTATAGTATCCATGTATTGATTTATATCATGGAAATACCACATTATCTCAATCTAAATGAAACTTTTGTATGTTTTCTTATACTTATCCACATATTCAATCAAAGGGTGAGGTTCCCTAATCTTTGTTTCCAAAGATATAGTTCTTATGTTCTATAATAAACATTATATGATACCAACTATAGTAACCCGACCCTAGCTACTCAATGATGGTTTCTAATACAATATATTATTAATGATTATAAGGAATAAAATTCCAAAGGTTGAAAGAGTTCATTATTCATGGTAAACTAGATACAAACATGAGTCTTGTAATAAAAATTAATAAACTAATTACATCAAAAAAAATTCTCTTTCAAGGATAACATTATTCTCACATTGAATATAATTTCATATTTTTCCTAGAACAAATAATTGATTCTTGGGGATGGAAAAAAATATTAGTGATCTAAAATTACCAGAATGTGTAATAAATAGTGGAAGAAATAATGAATTAACAATAATATTACACTTAGAATGGTAATAACTAAAAACAAATGATATTTAAATAACTGGATATTTAAAAATAATTATGGAAAGGTGAGAAACTAAAATCACAATCCATTTAATCAATAAGATGACAATAAAATGCATTCAAAGTTTTTTCACAGTGAAAATATCATAGATAATAAATAATAAATCAAATATAAAGAAAATAATAATTGTTGGATACCATGTTTCCAATTTATAAGGTACCATTTATGTTAAAACCATTCACAATACAGTGTCACAATCTACTATCATTTATATTCACAATACTATTTACAACTACTATGATTTATATATATAAACTTTATGACTTGGTCTTATTGAAATATACTAATGTAGTGTCCCAACCTTCCAAAATAATAGAATTTGATGACTAATTTGTTTTGAGAGATAATTCTTTTATACTTTTTAAGATGAATCTTCTTATTCTTATATAAAACCCACCCTTATACATTACATAATCTGGAATTAAGTGAAGAATTCCCATTGAGGATCTTTTCAAGTCTAGATTTTTAGTGAATTTGGAAATAACTATTACATTACATCTCAAAAAATGACAATGTAGACACTTATAATCTGTTATCATTTTTTTCTAAAATACAAACTCTTAAAAAAACATTTCATGTTCCATGTTTTAGACCGCATGTCTTTTCCTTGAACCCATCCTTGAACCTATTCGTCTATATGTCCTGTGAAAAAAACTGAAATCCATTGAGTGAGCATAAAAAGATCAGTAAGGGTTATAAAATAGGGAAAAGAAAACATTAGCACATCAATAAATACAAATCAATGAATCCATACTTTTCAATCATAATATACCTCATGAAATCACAAGATTTATGAATAACACACCTGAATCATAAATCATAAAGGTAACTTATGGAATACATAACATATATACAATGTATCTTTAAAAAATATGTATAGAGTTACATTTTTAATACCTATAACAATATATTACATTAATCTTATAGGAGAAACATTAATGTTTACCTCTGTCACGTTACCCAATGCATTGGAGATCTATCTCCAGCTCACGTTCCATAGGTATATCACGAAACCACTCGTATATGTAAACAATTCCCAAGAACCATAACATTTTCTTAACTCATAGAAAAATCATAATGTAAATATATAATTTCCACATTGCAATAAAATTATTTAATTTCAAGATATTGACATAATCAATGCTCTATCATACAATTTTCAAACCCATTTAAAATATATAATAAAGTTATTTTTAGTCAAAGTGCCTCATACAAATTTTATGATTTTAAATAAAATTTTAATTTATAAACATTCATGTCCATATAAATAAACACATAAAACCATCTTTAAATGATGGATATTAATGAGAATGATTTATAATAATAAATCTTCAAAACATTTAAAATGACATTTTAGTTATAGAGTTACTAGCCAAATGAGAGAAACTTGAATACAATTAAATGAGGGCTAAAATTAATAAAAGATTATAATGACATGATAATAAAGAGAATCATGATATAATATTTCAAAGGGCTGTATATAAACCATATAAATGTGAATTGGTGTTTAACAACAAATATTTCTCAATGGAAATTAAATTTAGACAATTTTTCTTGCAAATATCATATCTTTATATTAAGGACAACTCAATTACATGATTATATGTTAAAAATAATAATACACCCAATAAAACTAAATATTTAGTGTAAAAAAGTCATATGTCATTAATGCATATTCATATCATAACATAATGAAGATGTAGAAGTTCAACCCAAAGAATTGAAATTGTGTTATGAAGTTATATTACAGAAATTTTACAGTATAACAACATCACTTTAACATTCATAAAATGAGTTGATGATAGTGGTAGAGGATTGACATCACATGGACATCATATTTACATAAATAAGGATATATAGTAACATATCCCAACATTTTAAAATTTAAATTTAATGACATAACATAAAAAGAAGACATTGATTGGAAGAGGACAGTGAAAGGTTCCCTTACCGATTTGGTAACATATGAAACACACACCACATGAAAATAAGATAATACAATGAAGATGTAAATACCCATAAATTAATTTATATTACATAATTAATATGATCATTGAAATTACATACAACAAACAAAAGGAAAATAGTTGTAAATATATCTTGAATCTCACGGGAATAAAATGTGGGATAAAAACCCTTACCTCAATGTAATTAATAAAGTCATATGAAATAAATTTAATAACCACCAAATGAATAAAAATTTACCATTAATATAAATAGAATAATTATAATATATATCAAATGACAGTACAAAATAAAAAACATTCATTAAATATTTGGTGACTAATGGAACTCTTATGGAATAAAAAGAAAGATAAGAAACCCCTTACCTAAATTCCGACTTGTCTAGTTTGTTCCCTGTTCTTTCTGAATGAAAAACATTAGTTAATTTATAATTTATTAAGAAAAATTATAGTGATTAATATTTCTTTTATATCACTTATTACCATGAAATAAAATTTAGTTAATTATTTGAGTTCATATCGGACATTTTGTCAATGTTCAGAACTTGAGTAAAAAATAAACTTATTATAATTACAAATTGCCCATGTGGTCAAAATTACATTATATCAAGAATGATATTTATGATTTACGTGTCATATATATATATATATCATTTATATCCAGTATATATTTATTTAGTATAGTCCATAACATTTGGATATATGAAAATGATATGCACCTTCATAGAGACAGTAATCCATATGTACACATGAAAGCTAAATTCATTTGGTTTTTAAAGGAGTAAAATCCAATTGACACATAAGAATAATATAAATATATTATAATATATATGTAATATATGTTACATTATTTTATAAACTCTATCTTTGATAGGTTCCATGTATAGAATGAATGTGTCATATTACTTTGTGGTGGTGGTAGTCCGCATTTACTTAAATGAAATTATCATAATTATGCATTATGGAAAGCATAAAGGTATGATGTAAATTAAAAAATAAAAAATAATTGAGCTAATAAAATTTTCATAAATATTATATATAATTTTAGTTCCATCATAATGGCCACTATAAGAGGTGGTAGGAGAAGATTGAACAATCATTGTTTCATGATGAAGTTGTTCGTCGTCCACAAATTCAGTATGTTCATATCTATTAGATAAAAGTCTGTGGAAGTGTAGTTCAAATACATATCATTAAATATTCCTAGTATTTTTATGATACTGTTTTGGTCATAAAATAATGTAAAAAAAAGACTTTAGGGGGTTGGAGAAGTAAAATAAAAGAAGAGAACTTGAGGTAAGATGTGACCTTTAAATCAAGTAACTCCATTTGATTTAAACAAAAAATATTTCTTGAAGTTTCTCATGCCTATGTTAATGATTCTAAGAGGAATATAGGGACGTAGGTAGATTAATAAAGATTATTTTTGACAATATAAGGGGATTGATTGGTGTGAGTAATGTCTTATAGGTGGTGAACTATCATTAGGGGAGGTGGGGCTCTTTAGGAATGTTTCAGAAGAAAATTTTATTATAAAATTTTCTTCTATTTGAAAAGGTCAAAAACTCATTAAGTTAGAATATAAGATGAATATTTTTCTAAATAAAATCATCAAATAATAATTTCACTAGTTTTGTTTAGTTGTCTAAATTTTATAATTTTATTTATTCAAATCACTTATTAATAAGGTAATCACTGCATCATCATTTTGTCATAAATAAATTTATTTATCTAATGTATAAAAATTATAAATAAAATATCATGATGTAGGAAATAATTTTATATTTAAAATGAATTTTTATATTTGAATAGTCAACTTATATAACCCAATGTAAAAATATATTTATTAAAAGATATATGATTATGTCATTTTTGTCTTTACATTAAATCAATTAATATAAAGTGTCATTATCACTCTAATGTGGATCCATGGGGTCCCAAAATTGACCCAAGGATGTGAATGGTTTGGAAAATCATCATCCAATAGGATTAGGACACATGTTAGTATAATTTCATATTATTATTATAATATTTCTTTACCCATATTTTCCAGATTTACCATTTAACCATGGTAAATAAAATAATTACTCAAGTAAATATTTTTATTGTATAAAATTAAAGGTTACCTATATAAACAATTTGGTCCACCTTATTTATAATATGAATGCCATTTTTTCCAAATTCAAAACATAGAAGTGTCAGAAATTAATTTATAATTAATTTTCATTTTCAAAATAAAAAGCATGTTTTTAATTAATAATAACTATCAAATGATTGACACTTCTTTGTGTCCAATTTAACTGTAAAATTAAATCAAATGAAAAAAATTGGATTAATTGGTAAAAATATAATCCAATTAAACTTTTAAACCAATTAAAAAGATAATCTAAATATATTAAGAAATTATATTAAAAATAATTTTTGAATTAAAATACAGTATTTTCACTATTCATTAAAAATGTTCATTATTAGTAAAATACCAAAAACTTTTCCCAAGTATATTTTGATGTACCTATTCTAAAAATAATTTTATTTAGTCAAATATAACATATAAAAGGGAAAAATATTATATTTCCAAAGGTTTTCACATCAAATGGCAAGATTACATGACCTTTTAATGAATATTAGAGTATTTCATGCTTAATATTGGATTCATTATAGTTTAAACCTCTAAAATTTAATGGGTAAATTTAAAAAAAATTACGAAATTAATTTAATAATAATATGGTTTGTTTTCCTCATTCACTCTAAAATAACAACAATGTGTTAACTACCATTTAAAACAATAATATTATATTAATAAGTTTTAGTATAACTCAATATTGTGTGCAACGTATGTTTTCAATGAAATCAGTTGTTATATATCTGGTACCTCATCTATCATAGAATCTCCTTTAAAGTAAAATTAATATTTAATTCACAAATGTTAATAAATATGAAAATGTTATATTCTTTATTTACCTAGAATGACACATCCTTTCCCCCTTTTGGGAATTGCGTTCTCACATTTTTAATATTGGGCTTAGAAACATTATTGAAATTCCCACATTGGAAAAAGAGTCAATTAAAATATCACATTAAATTAATGAAAGTGAAATAAAATGGTCACCCAAGATAACCCATATAGGATTCCATGGATGAAAACATAGGTATGGAGGAGAAAATAAGTGTCATGTTCAAATAGATATTGATATAAAACCTGATTATGAGAGAGTTAACCACTTGCAAATCAAAAACATTTGATGAGATAAACAGTATTTGATTCCCAGTTAGGAAAAGATAACATACAACAATTTTTTTAATGTTACACTATATAAATTTGGAGAATTTATTTATGATATTGACTAAGTACATAAAGAAATATACTTACTTTTCAAGTATAGTTTCATCCTCTAGTATGTTTCTACCAAAATCACATCATTTCTCTAAATGATGAGTATTCAAGATGACTTGGTCACACCTGATGTGCTAGAATCAACTACTATATAATCACATAATCAAAGAATGATGAACTATATATTTCCCCTATCATTAAACCTGATCCAAAACAAAAATGGTTGGTAAAATATTGGATAATAAAAAAAGGATAATATTTTACAAGAAGAAAAACTATTATTAATCACCAAAATTTGTCAAACAATACCCAAAGTTCAAAAAATACCATTCAATTAACCACTGTCCATAATATTTTTCAAAGTAATCAAAAATGATATTGAAACCCAAATCTTAGAAGGATTTAATCACATAGTATTCTATGATAAATCTTAATATTTATCACCAAATAACATTGTTAACTATAAAAATCGCATAATGAAACGTATTTAAACTAATAAAATATTCTCCATGATAGGTTTATCCTTTCCAAAGATTACTCAAATCACTATAATTACCTAATGAAAACATGTATTGTTCTAAAATATAATTCTACTATTAACTCTTCAAAATAAATCCCTTAGTATTCTATTTCTCTTAAGCATATAATGTAACAAAATAGAAGACAACATTATCACTAAATCACTAAATAATTTTACATTACTAATGATATCCATTTGATAAGAAATATGTTCACAAAATCAGCTTATTCATGATCCATAAATACATCTAACTAAAAAAGAATTAGTAATTCTGACTAGGGACTTCATGTATGCTAGTGGTTGGTGATAAATCCAAATCGTACTTTGGTTGTGGGTTTGATTCCTTCAGCCTTTTCTAACATGATGGGTTGTCACATAGTCTGGGAGTTGTCCTTTTGTTCAAAAATTATATAATTTTATTGCATTCTAAAAACGAAATAAATACCTAAAAAATAACCATTACATATTTTAACCACAAATTTTATCTCATACCAATCATTTTTAACCCAAAATTAATAAAATTTCATTGCATCAAATTTAAGGATCATATAAACCCAAATGGTTATTTATAACTAGATCCACAAAATAAATGGAATTTTTAATTTAATAAAAATTTTCATATATCAAACATCAGGGTTACAGATACTATAAAAATTCTTCAAATATAATCCCATCATCAAAAGAGCCTTTATATTTTTATGTATTTCATCATCCTAAAATATACCATAACTCTTGAATCACATATATGTTGAATTCTTACTCATTAAACATTATTCAGGATCCATTAACAATTATTTTCCACCTTATTCTCAAATACTTATTTTTTTCAAAAAAAAACCAGGAGTCTTATACTATGATTACTCAATGTCAAAACATTAGTTAAGAAATATTCCTTACCTTTCATTAGTCATTGTCAGTTTCTTCATCCTCAACTAAAATGGCATTAGGTATTGGTAAATATATAATTGTATGATCCTACTGATCCAAATCCTGATCCTTCTTCGTAGGATATCCGCTTGTATAATGACCATTCACACCACATTTAAAACATACAATTAATTACTCAAAAAGAACTTCTTTCCCTTTCCATGAGTCAACTAGATGCTACAATTTTCCATGGAAATTTCTTGCTTTCTGACCTTCATTTCAACATCTATAGCATCTTTATGTCCCTTGGAATCATTTTCCTAGGTGTTTCATTCCACGTCCTTGACACATTGGTTTTTGAACAAACATACCATTATGATTATTACCTGATCTTCTATAGGGATTTGATTCTATCATATACCATTCCTTATAAAAATCACCAAGGATTAGGTGGACAATAATTACTTCAGATAGTTGGTTGAGAATTACCACAAGATTTCTCATTTCTGCTCTCATTTTATTTAGTTTCTCATTCATAAAAATGTCATAGTTTTCTTCACATCCATTGTTACTTTGGTTCATGCTATATCCAGCCATTTACTAAAAATAAAAAAGTTCAATGTGAGTATATTAGTAAAATTATCATATAATATCTTATGAGTTGGTTAAATTCAATGATATAGATATCCTTGATATCTTAAAATCATTCAATTTATCTAAAATAACTATTAATCTATCTAATATGATAACCATCATCGTTATGTCCCTTATGATTAAATAAAACCCTATCCTATAACGTTATCTAAACCATCCTATGATACCAACTATAAGGACTCATCCTTAAACCATACATAATCTAGAATTAAGTCAAGAATTCACATTAAAGATATTTTCAGGTTTATATTTTTATATAATTAGGCCATAAATATTACATTATATCTATAATAATTAAAAAGTAGACAGTTCTACTCTATTACCATTTTTTCATAAAATAAATACTCTTAAAAAAGATACAAGTCTAGTTTCATGTTTTAGACATCATTAATATTCAATGATCCCATCCTTGTCCATATTAATTTTTATGTCTGGTGTAAAAACATTTCAAAACTTGGGATGGGCATAAAAGGCATAGTTTGGGTTATTAAATAATGAAAGGAAACATTATCCCATCAATAAATACAAATCAATGAAACCATACTTTTTTATCATAACATACCTCATGGAATCATAATATTTAAGAATAACACACTAAAATACTAAATCATAAAGGTAACTTATGGAATACATAACATACATACATTTTACCTTTCACATCTATGTACGAAGTTACGTTTGGAATACCCATCACAATATATTCCCTAAATCTTTTCGGCTAAACATTAATGTTTACCTTTTTCATGTTACCTAATGCATTTGAGAGCTATCTTGGTCTCACCCTCTCTAGGTTTGTCCTAGGACTACCTGTATACATAAACAATACCCTAGAACCATAATATATTAATAACTCGCAAAAAATCATAAATTAAAGATAACATTTCCACATTACAATCACAATATATAATTTCAATATATTGACATTATCAATTCTATATCAAACTGTTTTAAAAAACTTTTAAAACATTTAATAATGGAATTTTGATTAAATGTGTCCCATACCACATTGAATATTATAATGAAATTTTCATTTCAAAAAATTCAGGCCCATATAAATAAATCCTTAATACCAATTTAAAAAAACGGATATTAATGAGAAATATTTATAGGAATAAATCATTAAAACATTTAAAATGATAATTTAGTTAAAGAGTTCCTAACCAAATGGGAGAAACTTGAATACAATTAAATGAGTAATAACATTAATCAATTTTATAATATCCTATCAATAATTAGATTCATGATATAATATTTCAAAGGGTAGTATATACACCATATAAATGTGAATTGATGTATAACATCAAATAAGTCTTGATGGAATCTAAATTGAGAAAATGTCCCTTGTAAAGATCATATCCTTAGATTAAGGAAACATAAATGACATTATTATGTGTTAAAAATAAGAATACACACAATATATATGGATATGAAATGTAAAACAATCATAGGTATTTCACACATATTCATATAATGACATAATCAAGATATAGATGTTTAACGAAAATAAATGAAATTGGGTTAAGAAGTTATCTTAGATAAATTTGACTGCCTAACGGCGTCACATTAAAATTTAAAAAATGAGTTGATGATAGAGGAAAGGGTCTCTCATACCATGTAAATAATATTTACGCAAATAATTATATATAATAATATATCCACATGTTTTAATAATAAAATTTAAAGACACGACATAAAATAAATCTTTTATTAGAAGAGGAGAGTGAATAGTTCATTTACCAATTTGGTAACTTATGAAACATACAACACATAAAATAAAGATCATAAAATAAAGATGTAAATACCCATTAATTAAATTATATCACACAATGAATACAATCCTGGGAATTATATACACCTCAAAAAAGGAAAATAGTGGAAAATTTAGCATGAATCTAATGGAAATAAAATGTGTGATAAAAACCCTTAACCACGTTGAAATCAATCGATTCGTATGAAAAAAATATAATAAACACAAAATTAATCATAGAATACCATGAATATATATAATCATGAAAATATATATCAATTTTAATTACATAATACACCACATACAATAAATAAATGGTGAACAATGGAAATCTCACGAAATTAAAAGTAAGATAAGAAACCCCTTACCTCATATCTGACATATCTTGTATGTTAATTTTTTTCTGAAAAATAAACATAAGATAATTTATACTTTATTAATAACCTTTTTAATGTTTATTATTACTTGTATATCGGTTTTTACGTTTCTATATTTTTTAGTTAATTATTTGAGTTAATATCAGATATTTTGTCGATGTTCAGAACATGAGTCAAAAATGTACTTGATATAATTAAAAATTGTCCATGTGTTCAAAATTAAATTATATATAGAATGATATAAAAGATTCAAATATCATATATATATCATATGTATCGATTATATATTTATTTCAAATATCCCATACCATTTGGATATATGAAAATGAAATGCATAGTTCATGGAGATGGTAAGCCGTACGTACAGGTGAACTCTACTTTCATTTCACTTTTAAAGGAGAAAAAACCCTTTGATAAAAAGGTATGTTATAAGTATTGTATAATATTTATTTTATATGTGTCGCATAAGTTCATAAATTCAATCTTCGATATGTTCTATGAATAGCATGAATGATTCATATAACATTGTGGGGGTGGTAGTCAGTATTTCCTCAAATGACGTTATTGTATTTATGTGTTATGGAAAGTATAAAGTTATGATGTAAATTTAAAATAAAGAAGAATAGTGATAAAATAAGTATCATAAATATCATATAAAATTATAGTTCTATCATAATGGCCACCCTAAGAGGTTTTAGGACAAGATTGAATAATCATCGTTTCATGAGGTAGTAGTTCGTCGTCCACAGAAAAAATTTGATCATATCCATTAGATGGAGGTGTGTTCATGTTTAGTTTGAATAATTCTCATAAAAACATCCTAGTGGATTTATGATACTTGTTTTTGCATAAATAAATATAGAAAAGAGATTTTAGGATGTTGGAGAAGTAAAATAAAAGAACAGATCTTGAGGGAGGACATTACCATTAAATCGGGAAACTCCCTTTGGTTTGAACCAAAATTCATTCTTGAAGTGACCACTGCCTAATGTAATGATTATATAAGGAAGACGGGGATTTAGAGAGATTAATAGGGAAATTTTTGAACAATACAACAAGATTTAGAGGTGTGAGTAATGGGTTAGCAGTGATGGCTTTTTATAAGGGTGAGGAGGGTCTCTTTAAGAATGTTTGAAAATATTATTTTATAATGAACTTATCTTAGCTTCGAAAAGTTAAAAATTCCTTAACATCAAAGATAACATAAATCTTCTTCCAAATATAATCATAAAATAATATATAGATGTGTTTTGGATAGTTTTTTAAATTTTATAATCTCATTTATTTAAATCCTTCATTAATATGGCAATCACTACGTCATCACTGTGTCATAAATAATTTTTTTAATAGATGACTAAAAATAATAAATAAAATATCATGATGTAATAAATATTTTTATCATTCATCTTAATATTTATAGTTGAATATATGACTTATATAATCCCATTTAAAAATATATTTAGTAAAAGATATATGATAATTTCGTTTCTGTGTTTACATGAAATCAATTAATATAAAGTGTCATTATCACTCCCATGTGGCTCCAGGGGTCCAAAAATCGATCCAAGGATTCCCATTTTCGGAAATGTATCAACCAATAATATTAGTAAATATTTCCGGGTAATTTATTATTATAATAATAATATATTTTTACCTTTATTTACCAGATTTATTCTTTAACCATGGTAAATAATATATTTATTGATGTAAATATTCTTAATGGATAAAAATAAAAGATAACTATTTTCACAATTTCAGCATCCAGTTTCAAAATATGGAATCCATTTTTCCAAATTCATACCATATAAGTGGACGAAATTAATTTGAAATTAAATAATGTTGTCATAAGAAAAAGGGTGTTTTTATGTATTAATAACTGTCAAAAGATTGACACTTTTTTCTATTTAATTTAAAAATAATATTACATTAAATGAAAAACATTGGATAAATTGGGAAAAATATAATCTAATTAAACATTATAACCAATGAAAAATATAATATACCCATATAAATAAATTATATTAAAAAGCATATTTGAATTAAAATACCATATTTTCACTATTCATTAAAAAATGAACATTATATGAAAAATAAAAAAATAATATAAATTAAATTTTTATGTCCCGATTCAGAAGAAGAAATTCATTTTGTCAAATTGAACATATAAAAATAAAAAAACTAGATTTAAAAAGTGTTCTCCATCAAAAGGCGGTAAAATAACCTTTTAATGAATATTAGAGTATTTCATGCTTATTATTGGATTCATTATAATTTCAAACCTCTAAAATTTATTGGGTAAATGTGAAAACATCTAAAAAAATATTTATTCATAATATGGTTAGTTTTATTCATTCCTGCCAATACAAAGGCTATGCATTATCTACAATTTAAAATAATAATTTTATATTAATATTTTTCAGTATAACTCAACGTTATGTGCAACGTATGTCTTCAATGAAACCTTTTATTGCTTATCAGGTACTCCATCAAAAATAGCATCATGTTTAATGTAAAATAAATATTTAATTCCAATATTTTAATAAATATGAAAATTTTATATTCATTATTTACCTTGGATTTTGGATCTATTATTTAAAATTATTTCTATATACACAATAAGAAATATATCCCAAAAAATCATAACAAAACTTTTCAATATGGCCACGAAACACATACCAATAGAATAAGTTGTTATAACTTCCTATAAATGTGTTTTTATGTATTTTTATATAATATTTTAGTTTTTTACATTTTTCTATAGTTTTCAAAACATTATTCCTCTCGTGAATGGTTGCAGTTTCATCATTTCAAATACTATTATTTTCTAAAATTCATGGTCTATTAGATGAGACAACTATTTCACGTTTTTTCATTGAAATATCAAACTTACATTTAATTCTATTGTTACCTTATTAAGCATATTCTACTAATAAATGAAAATAATACTTCAATTTTGAAATGAAATTGGAATTAAATATCTCCACTTAATTCTAAACTAATTATTTATATTCTCTGGTTTTTTAAATCATCATTTCCCTAATTTAAATTTGAGTATTATGATATCTCTTGAGATTCTTTCTTTTATTCGACTCATCATCCAATTCCCAAAATAGATTATTCACCATGGCTCTTTATTTCACTATTTTAAAAATCATCTGAATATTAGAATCTATAAATAAATAATTATTTTGTACCAATTTATATAGGTGTTAATAAATATCATAATTCATTACTTCGATATTATGAATTTATTTTGAGCTTATATTAATTATCTTTTCATCATCAATCAGTTTTTCTATCATTATGGACTCCACATTCATTTCATTATATTTGGAATAATTATTCTCTCTTTTTTTGTTTTTAAAATTTTAATATCCTTTAATTTATGCCTTTTATCTAATTGAATTTAATTTCTTGAAATTGGATTTTTATAGTGGGATAATTATATTTTTATTTTCATTTCTTATCCAATCCCATTGTTTAAAGTTCAATATAAACTTTTTTACATTTGTAATTTATTCTGAATTATTATACGTAATAACTATTTTTATATCAGGTTATTAAATCATTCCTACAACATCATTAAACAATTTAATAGTTTTTATATTATATTCATCAAAACAATTATTGAGTTCATTTTTTGTTTCCATCAACTAAATCACATTTTTACCATTGACACTTTCTCATTGGGAAATTCTACCAAAATTCAACTTATTCAATAATGTTATTCACTTTTCTATAGAACAACATGGTATGGAAAAACTAAATCACCAATAGAAATAAAAGAATATAATATTTTAGAAAAAAACATATCCACTAATTCCAATTAAAAGGAATAAGGGACATAGTGTTTCAACCTAACCCCAACAACCTGAATCCATATTTTATTGCCATTGTATTTCCATGATTACAAGGAATCAAATCCCGATGGAAATAATATTTTGTAAGTATTGTTAAAACATATGAATACCTAAGTATTTTAATATAAATAAATAAAATAATTATGAAACAACAGTTATCTTTCAATGATAACATTAATCCCACATGAAATCCCTTTAATATCCTTTCCAGAACACTTCAGGGATTCATGGAGAACTAAAAATAATATTGGTGTGATCAAATTATTAAAAATGGTAATGTATAGATGGATAAATAATGAATCAATGATATTAGTAAATATTAAAACACATTCAATTAAATCAAAAAACATATAATGAATTGAATCTATAAACTTGTTCTTTGTGAAAATACAATGGCTGAAGAAATAATTAAAAAATTAACAAATTTATTAATTATTGGATTCCATATTTTCAATTTAAATGGTTTTATTTACATCAAGACCTTCTAAAATATAGTTTAGAATTATATTATCCAAATCATTCAAAAGGTACTTTAAAACTACATTAATTTTCAAAAAATCTCAAATAGGTTTTCACTAACTAATTTAATCCAAGGGTACTATAGACTCATAAAAGGAGGTATATATTAGCATGCCCAACTCGTATCATATCTATCAAAATAATTCACCATATCGAATAATATATTCAAATTATATATGTTATTCCTTATCAAATATCAATAGATAATAAAGAAATAATTTTTTTGAATATTTCATTTGTGTAATATATGTAATAGTAAGGTTTTTTTGACAATGATGAAAGAAATACTATTGAAATATTATTAAAACATTCAAGATGAAAAAATATTTAAACACTCTAACGTTTCCCATATCACATTGAAACATTTGAATCATAATCCCAATAAAAGAATAACTATTAATGAAAATTATAATATCATTATTGTTGGTATATCCATGATATAACATGTCAGCGAGTAGTATATACACCATGTAAATGTGAATTGGGGAATAATAATGATTATGTCTCAATGGAATGAAAATTGAGACAAAATTCCACACCTTCAGTCCAACATATCACATGAGTCATTACATTACTATACAATAATGTAATGAAAGTTATTTAGTTTATTAAAAACCTTTTTAAATTTTATTATTTCTTTTACATAACTTATTAAAAACATTTTTACAACTACAAAAACAATTATGTTTTTTATCGATGTTTTGGCCAGATTTTATTAATGTTTTAAAAATAAATTTGGAAGGTCAACATTGGTCAAACTCATGATGGAATAAAAATCTATAGAAAATTTATCATGAAATAAATATCGTATTTATACATAAATTAAACTTTTAAAACCTAATATTAAATATGTTAATGTAACATGAACATGCATTATAATCTGAGAGAAAGTTAGTTGTACATATGCCTTTGTAATGGTGGAATTTTTCAATAATCATTATGGAATGAAGGTATATAAAATTATATTTACAGAAAAATGGAATGTATAAAGGTATCTGTTATATAAAAATCCCATAAGCATAAGAAAAAAATAATTTTCATATATATCATATATAAATATAATTTCCATCAATATATGAAATAGTGAGATGGGATAATGGGAAAACAATCAACATCGTTTAATGTGAGATATTTTTCTTACATGAATGGTATGTTCATTATCCATTTGAGGTAAGAGTGTATTGGTGTTTGTAAAATAATTAATATAAAATAATTTCAGTATATATATGATACTTATGTTGTTATAATATCATGCAATAAAATTAAATTAATTGGTGTAGAAGGAAATAGGTCTAAGGTTATCGATGAATAATGTTACTTATTATATGGGTAACTCCATTTGGTTTACACCAAATAATTCCTTGTTTTGGTTTCTTACATGGTTGGGGTTCTAGGATGAAGTTACATATGTTAGGAAAATTTTATAGTAGTGTTTTGGAGTGCTAAATGGCTTGAGAGTTGTAAATAAGTGGGATGGGTGACTGCATTTTTTATAGTGTAGGATTAGTGACATTCTAGTTAATTTCTGAAATGGAAATTCCACCAAGGATTTTATAATTAATGTTGGATCATATAATGGAAAAAATTTGTTCCAATGTAGGATATTGTTAAAATATGAGCATCGAATTGATTTTGGAAAAGTGTATATATTATTTTGGATCTTTTTTTTATGGTTTAGTCCTTCATTAACCTAATTATTTTCTTAATCACTATAATTAATTTTAATCTCTTTAACTAATAGTTTTTTGTAGATAAGTAATTTTACATTTTTATAAATTATAAAATATTCTTACTTAAAATAGGAAATCCATTTTTAAATATTCCAATGACATAAGTATTAGAAATTAATTTAAATTAATCCCGAATATGGGTGGACAAAGTTGAATATTAGTGTAAATATTTTTATAAGTTTTCTATGTTTTTATATTAAATATAAAATTGAAATTGATTCCAATTATATAAATTGGATTAATAGGTATAAAATTGATATAATTAATCCTTAAAACCAATAAAACATATATTATACCCTTATAAATAATTAAGATGAAAAAGTATTTTTGAATTAAAAATCATTGATAATCAATATTCATAAGAAATGAAACATCATTGAAAAATAGAAAAATTTCAGTCCAACCTAATTTTAATATTTTAGATTGAAAAATAAATTTTATATTGACTTGTAAAATTTATTAAAATTATAATATTAAGATATAAAATAGGGTCCCTAATAAATGGACATAATACTTCCTTTAGAATAATATAGGTTGTTATCCGTAATATTGGGTTTATATTTTTTATGAATAAAATATATATTGGATGAATGATAAAATATTTTATTAGATAAATGATATATATATATATATATATTATCATCTGTTAGTTAATAATCTTTATGATTTCTAATTTAATATATTTGTTATGTCTTTCTAATATAAATGATAATATTTTTCATATATATTATTGTTTCCTAAAACTCTGTCATGTATGTAACAGAAGATATTGAAAAATGACTTGATTGAATGTAATGTTATCAAAACTCATTATTATGTGAATTTTTTGATATACTAATGATTTAATATTTTTGAATATTAATTATATTGTAATGTCTAGAGATTTTATATTCCCTTATGTGTTTAGTGTTGCATGTCAAACATGCTATCAAGTACAATGTTCTCACTATAGAGTTCATGGGCATTAGATTATACCAATTTTAAATAAATTGAATCCTCATAATTTAAACACAATATTCACAATATATTTTTTAAAATTTCATATTTTTAAATACAACATCATGGAAATATTTCCTAAAATTCCCTCTATAATATGAAGAATATGAATTACAAAGTTCACTAAGACTAGAATATAACTAGGTCTCTATGTAGGATAAAATTATTGGAAACTGGAGATATATATTTGGATGAAATGTGAAAATATTTACATGGAGTAATTAAGGTCATCAATCACATATAAGAGAATGATTAATATAAATATTAAGGCCTAACATCAATTAATATATGATTTTTAAAAATACCATTGACTTGAAACAAATAAGGTATTCAGAAAAAACATTATCAATTTCATAATATTGAGAAATTAGTTTTTTTACTAAAAATATAAAGAATTATAATTAAATGATATATTTTCCTAATATCAATTTCACTATATTTTTCTTTTATAAATTTCAAATTCATCCCATAATTCATGAAATCGATATTAAAAAATTTACTTAGATTTTATAAGCACTAAAATACACTTTTAATAGATCAAAAGGCCCATAAAATAGGGAAATGTATAAAAAATTTGTAACTATTCTATAATGTAAATATTGTAAATACATTAATCTCTAATCCAAAAATTAATTGTAAAATTTAACAATTAATATTTTTTCATCAAAATATTTAATGAAAATCAATGGCATATCAACGAAGACATTCTATAGATCAATGGTTTTAATTAATGCAATATAATCCTTCTGTAATGGGTTTATGTCTCACATCATTGTCTTACTTGATGTTTTATCACCTGGAATACTACATTTCCTTTTATAAAACCATATCAATTAAATTTCAAAAATAAATTTAATGGAAATAGGAAATATTCAGTCACTAAAAATAATTTTATCTATGATTTTCAATACAACATGAATATATAATTAAATCATATGTTATATTTTATCATAGGTCCTTCTTTGGTCTATAGTTTAACCTAGGTCATTAATTGTAATTTTCTATTAAAATACATTTTAATGGTTCCTAATGAAACTAAGAATTATACTATGTGTATCCCTCGAGTGTGTCAAACTAATATCATAGTAAGTCTCATTTTCACGTTGTTGGTTACCCTCGAGTCAGTACTGACGGAAAATTTCAAAGTTGTTTCTCCAATGTACATCTATTTCAGAAACACGTCTCTTTATAGTATCCATACATTGATTTATTTCATATAAATACAACATTATATCTATCTAAAATAAACATTAGTATGTTCTCTTGTACATATCCTCAAAATCAATCATATAGTGATGTTCTCTAATCTATGTTTCCCTGAATATAATTCCCATGTTTTCTACTAAATAGTATATGATGCCAACTATACCAACCAGACCATAGCTGCTCAAAGATGAGTTTTAATAAAATAACATATTAATGATAATAAGGATTAAAATTCCAAATGATTAATGAGTTCATTAGTCATGGTAAACTAGATACATACACGAGTCTTGTAATAAAACTTAATAAACTGCTTACATAATATGTTTTTTCAAGGATACCATTATTCTAACATAGAATAACATTCCATTTCATTCCTGGAGCAAATAATTGATTTTTTGGGATGGAAAAAGATATCACTGAGCTAAAAATCCTAGTAATTGTGTTTTATAGTGGAAGAAATAATGAATAAATATGAATAGTACCCTTATAATGGTAATAACTAAAAACAAAGCACTTTTAAATAAATGGATATGCAAACATCGTTATGGAAATGTGGAAAACTGAAAGAACAATGCATTTAAAAAATATTATAATAATTAAATGCATAAAATGTTTTTTCACAGTGATACTATCATTGATAATAAATACTGAATTAAATTTAAGGAAATTAATAATTATGAGATGTCATGTTTCCAATGTATAAGGTACCTTTTCTATTAAAAACACTCACAAACTAGTTTAACAATCTACTGTCATTCTTATTCATAATACAATTTAAAACTAATTTAATTTAGAAACAAAAATAAAGGGTTTGTCTCTAAATGATTTCATCCCATGAGACTACATATGCATCAATGAGATATCTATAAGAGGGACCACCCATGTTGTACTTGTCTAAAGAATCCCTCTTATCAAATAATTTTTTCAATAAATAAACAATATACCTTATAAAATATCATATTTATTAATGATTACGGGTTTATGAATATTTCATCAATGTAATATTAGTGAAAACAATGTTTTTTGATGTTGATAAATGGAAATAACATTGATATGTCGTTAAAATATTCTTATAGAATATAATCATTATACACACCAATGTGTCCCTTATGATTTTGAAACATTTGAATTATATTCCCCATTAAAGTGTAAAAATAAATGAAACATATATTATCATAATATTAAGGGAATTAATGACATCCCATTTATAATAGATTTTAATACAACATATAAATGTTATTTGGTTCATAATAATGAATATGTCTAAATGTAATGTAATTTTGTAAAAAATCCTTTACATTGAGTTTTAATTTGAAAGTGATTATTTATATTGAAAAGTAACAAACATATGTTAATTATTCAATTTCATAAAAACGTTTTCATAATTTTTTTTACTTATACTTCACATATTAATGTGTTATTTATAACAACCTAAACTATTATGTTTATGTCAGGTGTTTTTTTACCAAATTCGGTTCATGAGTCAATAAAGACATTGGTATGTTGACTACAGTCAAAGGATTCATTAAATAAACATATGCAGTAATATTATAATGACATAATAATTATACTTAAACAACAATTATATTTTTATTTCAAATTGTGAATGATGTTTTTTAAAAATGAATCAATGTTTCATTTATTGATATGGTATGTTGTACATACGCATGAGTAACAATCCAAATTTTCAATGATCATTTTAGAAAGAAGTTATGTAAAATTATATATATTCCCAAAAATAATAAAATCATAAATACCATGTATTTAAACATATATACAAATATATAGAATAATTTTTTTGTTACAGTATTAACAAATTTTCAAGGAGGTGGTAATCCACATGTCTACGAATGATGTTATCAACTTTTTAATGTGTGGAAATGGTAATATAAAAAATGATATATTATATATAATTAAATATATGTATTTCATTAATATCATATATATTTCATTCATGTAACATATGATTAAATAAACCCATTATTAATACAGTCCTTGTAATGTGTGGACGTATCACTCTGCTTTGAGGATGCAGCAGTCCACACATCCACAAACAACATTATCGTATTTACACCAATTGAAACAAAAATAGATATGAATTATATCAAAATAAATTATGAATAATTAAATAATATATAACATATAAAAATACTACTTTTATTATAATTCTCAACCATGGGAGGTGGTAAAGGAAAACTGAACAATATCATTTTGAGAGGTGATAGTTTACCAAAATAGAAATGTATGTTTATTACCCATTTGACAGAAGTGTGCGTTGGTATACGTTGAAAACATAATATATAATAATATAATAATATTTATGATAATTAACATTTATATAATAATGTAATTATAAAAAATTAATATGTGGATAAAAAATATAAATAAACTTATCCTTGAAGAATAATACCTATTATTTGAGTAACTAATTTTCGTTTATCCCAAATGGATTCCTTGGTTTTACTTATGCCAAATGTGATGATTCTATAAGAATGGTATGGATTTTTTTTATATTATTTTATTCGATTATTTTTCTATAAATAGTTCTTGATATTTATTTACATGAGGGATGGGTTAGTGCCTTTCTATAGTGTAGGAGGAGTGGAATTCTTGTAATGTTTTTAACTGGGGATTTCACACAGATTTTTCCATTGAAAATGGTATTCAATATTTCTCTATATTTGAAAAAAGGATTATTTGATCTATATTTGAACATACAACTAGTTCATTAAAATTTTCAATTTTATTTTTCCATTAATTTTACTTATTATTCTCTTCTGACGATAATGTTTCTCTTAGTCGTTGTAATAAATTTTAAACAATTTCACTAATATATATTATAAAAAAATTTACATTATTATAAATTAGAAATTATTCATATTGTGAATATGTAATACATTTTTTAAAAATCTAATCACATAAGTGGCATAAATTAATATAATATTATTCCCACAGATAGGATGACAAAGCGTGTTTTTAATGTAAAAATGATCAAGAGTTTGTAATATTTTTATATTCAATTTCAAAGTTAAATTGATCATAATGACTGAAATTTTTCTAATTGATATAATAATTATATAATTAAAATTGAATAATAATCGTATAATTTATCCATATAAATAAATTTGATGAATCCTAGTTTTGTATTATAATTGAGTATTTTTCACTGTTAATTGAAAATTAATACTTCATAGAAAAATGATGAAAATACAACATAAATTAATATTGATGATTATTTTTCAGAAATTATGGTTATTTTTTAATATACATTTTATAAGAGTATGATTAATTATAAATAATATAGGTTCACTATTAAAAGGAAGTACAATTTCCTTTATAAATATATATGTTTTTGTTTTATATTTTTGGTTTTCTCTATTATTATTGGTATAAAATAAAATAGATGAATTTAAAAACATATTATTGGATATATAATATTTATATTATAATAGGTTATTTAACTCTATTCATTACCTCCAATTTTAGAGGTTTTTAATGTCTTTTTATACAAAATATAATATTTTAATAATATATTCATGTTTGGTAAAACATGGTCTTTTGTGTAATACAGGATATCGAATAAATTTTTTTGTATCACAATATAACCCAGAATCACATGTTTTGAAATTCATATCATAGAATTATTTTATTTGAATTAGTAAATATATTATAAAGTCTCAGGATAATGTATTCCCTTAAGTACATAGTGTTGGGTGTCATACATGATATCAAATACAAGGTTCTTTATTTAGTGATGTATGGAATTTCACTTATATATCATGAGAGGGGTGGGTGAATCTATGTTTGGATTTTATTTTTATTCATTTTTTCATTTTTATCATGAAAGTCTTATTATAAGGTTCTAACTGTTTTAATCTTAGTTTTTATTTTTATTATATATTATAAATTTTTTTCTCATGATGATGGATAGAAAGCAAATAAATAAAAAATGTTGAAGGAAAACATATTTTTTACTTGGTTAACCTTTGCAAGGCTACATCCAAAATCATACAATACAAATGTACTCATATAAACAATCAACTAAAAATAACTCCTAATAAATGTTTTATTCTAGACTACATATATTCACTAGAACACTACCTTAAATGTTTTAGAGACAACTCACTACTTTCCAGTGGTCACTCCGTCTAAAATTCTTTTTTTGATTCAATATCATCTAAAAATATCTCCATCATTCAATTCCATGTCTATCAACATGATAAAAAATTCATACATTGTTTATGGACATGCATGTTCTTTCATTTTATGTATTGAATGTGTCATTGAATCTATTTATATTCTCATTTAAATTTATTTTTGGGATTATATTTCATATATATTTAAAATACGTTGACGTAGCACATCCACTTTCTATACAAATAGACCATACATTGATTTACATTAGACCTAATAACTACTTATTTAGATCTAGTAATATCACCAAGATTTTCCCTCTCTTCCCTTCCCTACCATAGATGTATCAATGAATAAAATACTTCTACGAATATATTCTAATGGTTTTGATCCTTGAACTTGATCAAAATATAGATATAAAAATGAAACTATTAACATGTTATACATATCATGTAAATATTTTTACAACACCTTTGTGTAATATCCCTACACAAGACCCTAGAATGTAATACATTCTCAAAGATACCGGAATATATCCCCTTTCATGATATCCATGTGATAGACTTCTTCAATTAGATCCCACCATGTAACCATTGTGAGAGATTATGGCTCATAAAAAATTGGATAGGTGTTAATTCAAGACCACTAATATGAGACACATCATGAAACCATAGTGGATGATCCTGGAATATAACCCTTGCGTGAGATATTTCTCCAACACCCCTTTAATATATCTATAATCAAGAACCCTTCAAAGATATATTCTTTAAATCATGCAGATTATGAGACCTCATCCATATCATGAAGATCGTGAGATCTTTCTAAGATCATGTGGATCGTGATATCATGTTCAATTCATGTGGATCCCATGATATCAATGGGCTTAATAATTTGTTCAACCACCCATACCATACTTCACATCATGAGTCCCCAGCACTAGATCCTTAAAAAAACATCTATTCAATATTTCGATCACATGATTCCATCGCAAGACTTCATTATTCTCATGAGAAACATTTAAATTATGTCAATCATGTATTCTCATGCATACCATAAAAACCCCTTATCTAGAAATTTCTTTAAATGAGTATTGAAAAAAATCACATTTCCAATTTTAGATTTTCAACTAGATATTTATAAGAAAAATTCCACAACCAATATTCTAGAAAATAATGAATAGCCACCCATTCTATAAGGCCCTAGCCTTAATCCTTACTTAATCTTGAGTTATTACAAGATTACACATTGATGATCTTTTTAGGTTTAGAGTTTTAGAGAATTACATCATGAAACTTGCATTACATTCCACATTTAAACAAAGTGGTTACAGAAAATACAATATTCATTCTTCCCATCAACGAAAACATATTTAAAATAAAACACAGATTCTTTCTTGACACATCCTTGACACTATCATCACATCATGTACCTTTCCCTCGACCTGTGAAAAACATTTCAAAAACTTGGGATAGGCATAAAAAGCTCAGTAAGGGTTATAAAAATATGGAAAGGAAAAATGAGTTCATATATACATAAGAATGAAATCATATTTTACCCATAAAACATAGGCACTTTAGCATACCTCATCAAACCATGAATAAAACATAGAAATCATAAGACATAAAGGAAACTTGAGGCATTCATAACATTCTTACGTATGGAGTAACCCTCTTGGTTACGTTTGGAATACCCATCAGAGTATATTCCCTAAAACGCTTCGGAGAAACCTTAACGTTTCACTCCTTCACGTTACCCAATGCATTGGAGAGCTATATCGGGCTCACCCGCCCTTAGTTTATCACGGAACCACCCGTCTTCATAAAAATGCCCAAGAACCTCAACATAATCGTATCACATAAAACATGCATAAAAGAAACATAACATTTCCACCTTTCAGTCACAAGATATCAATACAACACATTGATATAAAAACATTATGAAAACCATTTTCAATACCAAAATAAAAGAAAAGTAAAACATGGCATCTATTTTTATTTTAAAAAAAGGTATGGCTTGCAGAGGAAGCTGAAACTCAAATAATGGTCACGGCGGCGGAGAAGTCGTTGTCGCCGCATACATACGACAAAAAAATTCCCTTTTTTCGTTTAGTAAATGATTCATATAAAAATGATTCTTATTGAATAAACATAAAATTCAAAGGGGTTTATACACCATATAAAAGAAGGTTGTGTATAAAACAAAATATGCCTCAATGAAAGGAGATTGAGATGAAGTCCCATACAAAGACGGTATCCTTGGATTAAGGATAAATCAGTTACATAACTATGTGTGACAAACGAATACATGAAATATAAGTGGGTATTAAGTGTAAAACAATCAGAGGACATTCACACATAATCATAGAACGACATATTCAAGGTGTACAAGTTTATCCCAAAGAATCGAAATTGGGTTAAGAAGATCCCATCCAATAATTAGACAGCCTAACGGCGTCACTTCAAAATTCAGAAAAAGAGTTGATGAGAGATAAAAAAGGTATCTCATCACTTGGACATAAAATTTACATCAATAAGGATATATAAGAACATATACCAAAATAATATTATGTGAATTAAAAGACATAACAAAATAAGTCTTTTAAAAAGAGGAGGGTGAAAGGTTCCCTTACCGACATGGGTATCTTTCGAAACATATGCCCCGTGAAAGAAGGAAAATACAAAATTGATGTAAATACTCATAAACGAAAGAATATTACACAATGAGTAAAATAATGGTCAGTACATACACCACTTAAAGGAAATTGTGTCAAATGTAGCATAAATCTCACGGGAATAAAAGTGAGATAAAAAATCCCTTACGAAAACTCGCAGCCTAACGACACCACTTAAAACATCCAAAAATGGATTGATGAGATCAAATAGGGTATCTCATCACATTGCAATAAAATGTACAGAAAGTGGAATATAAAAGAACATCCCACATCATAACAAAGAGGAGCTTAAAAGAAGTGACATAAAGGAGAGTACTTAAAGAGAAATAGAGAGGATAGATCTCTTACGAAAATTCGGCAGCCTAACGGCGCCACTCAAAACATCCAAAATGGATTGATGAGAGAAAATAGTGACTCTCATCATATGAACATAAAACTTACAGTAAGAGTAATATAAAAGAACAACCCAATAACAAGAAAGATGACCTTATAAGGAATGGCATAAAAGAGTGTACTTAAAAAGAAAGAGAGGAGTAAGATCCCTTACCTCGGGTCCGACATGACTCGATCGTTCTTTAACGTCCTGAATAATAAACTTGTGTTAATTTCCACTTTATTAAGAACCTTTTTCTAGTTCATTATTCCTTTTATATCACTTATTGCCATGTTATAAACATTATGTAATCATTTAAGTTAATAATGTTTGTTTTGTCGATATTTGGTTCTTAAGTCGAAAGTGGACTTCTTACAATTACATGTTGTTCGTGTGGTCAAATGTTCATTATATCCAGAATTATATTCATGATTTGGATATCCTATATATCATATATATCCATAATATACATGTATTTATAATATTACATAATCATTTAGAGGTAAGAAATGAAATGCACCGTTCATGGAGACTGTAAGCCGTACGTACGCATGAACGCTACTTTCATTTCTATTTCATATTAATGGAATTAAAACTAAATGAGAGGTATGTATATATTAATTCCAGAATTTTATTCATCATTTAGATGTATCATTCATCATATATATCCATTATATACATTTACTTATAATAGTACATTTCATTTGGGGATAAGAAATGAAACGCACCGTTCATGGAGACGCTAAGTCGTACGTACACCTGAACGCTACTTTCATTTATGTTTCATATTTTTAGGGAATGGAATAATAATGATATAGAGGTATATTATAATTCCAGTATAACATCATATATAATAACTTTAAATCCATCCTTTATACGTCCCACATATGGCATTAACGAATCACATCACTTTGAGGGGGCGATAGTCCGCATTTCCTTAAATGAAGATATCGCGTTTACTCATAATGGAAACCATAAAGGTATGCCCAAAATGAAAAATACAGAAGCTTAAGGAAAACATAAACATATTATATATCATATATAAATATAGTGTCAACTTAATGTCCACTTTTCAAGGTGTTAAAAGAATGTTGAACAATCATCGTTTCGGGAGGCCGAAATTCGCTATCCACGGAAATAGTATGTTCTTTAACCATTAGATGTAGGTGTGTGAAAGTATAGCTCTAATAATTATCATAAAAACATCCTAGTATATTGATGATACTGGATTTGTTACAAAAGAAATGAATTAAAATAGGTTAGGGGGTTGGAGAAGCACAATAAAACAAAAGGACTCAAATGAGGACATTACCTTAAAATCGGGTAACTCCCTTTGGTTTGAGCTCAAAGGCTTCCTTGGGAAGACTTCTGCCCAAATGTAGGCTTCAAGGAGTAATAGAGGGAAGTGGAGAGAAAAAATGGGCAGAGTTTTCCTGAGCCAAAGGCTTTGGGAGTGTGGGTAAGGAGGTAGAGGCGAGGGCCTTTTATAATAGGAGAGGAGGGGCACTCTTGGAAGGTAAAGAAAAGTCACTTTATTTTAAAATGGTATTAGGATTTAAGAGGTCCCACATTGATTTTTTTCGAGGATAAGGTGATAAGGGTTCGAAATCCGCTCATCCAATTGGTTTTGGACATGTGTAGGTCTTAGATATTACATTATCCTTCCATTTTATTTAAATCGTTAAATAATGAGGTCATTGTTGCATCATCATGATGTCATAAATAATTTAATTTATTTAATGTCTAAAAATTATATAAAAACTCCTATGATGTAGGAAATATTTTTATCTTTCCAATTAATATTTATAGTCAAAAATCTGATTTGTATAACCCCATGTAAAAATTGTTTTCGTAAAACATTTCATGTTTGTCTCATTTTTACTTTAACTTTAAATAAAAAGATATTAATGTCATTTCCCAACCAAAGTGGCTTCATGGAGTCCCCAAGTTGACCAATGGGTTTTCCTGGTCGGCCATGACACATCCAATGAGGATAGGACATGTGTCAAGTTCATTTCATATTATTAAAACATTACTTTTACCTTAAACTACACTAATTACCTCTTATCGCGATTAAAAACATAATAAGTTACTATTCACCAAAAAATTATTTTTATCCCATTGAACTACATTTTACTTATTAATGACAACCATGAATGTCGGATTTTTGAAATTCAAAACACAAAGATGGCAAAATTTCATTTAAACGGAAAAATCAGTTTTTATAAGTACCACTTAGTGGTTTCACTATTCATCAAAATTGATGTTTTTCAGAAAAATCCCAAAAATTCACCCTAAGCTATATTTGATATTCCAAACCCAAAAATGAAGTCTATTTTAAAAAATTCAAAACATATAAGTCACTTTATTTAATTTAATAATTAATTCCCGCTGTCATAGCAAATAGCGTGTTTTTATGAAACAATATGTATCAAAAGATTGACACTAGTTTAAGTCTGATTTCAAAGTGAAATTAATTCCAATGACCACTATTGGATTTAATGGTAAAAATATATTCTAATTTCAATTTAAAACCAATTCAAAAGATAATATAATCATATAAATAAATTAGATTAAAAAGAGGTTTTGAATTAAAATACAACATTTTACACAATTCATTAAAAAATGAACTTTATCAGAAAGATACCAAAAATTTACACAAATGAAATTTTGATTCCCAATTCTTAAGAAGAGTTTTATTTGGTCCCAAAGGATGTATAAGAGTGGAAAAAACTATATTTAATGACGGTTCTCCATCAAAAGGCGATAAGTGAACCTTTAATGAAAACTAGGGCATATACGCCTAAAATTGAATTCTTTCCGTATTTTATGCCTTTATCTTTTATTGGATAAATGTAAAAACATTTAAAAACATATATAATCATATTTTAGTTATTTCTATCCATTCTCACCAATACAACGGCTACATGTTAACTACCATTAAATATAATATTATTTTATTATTAGAGTGCAACGTAATATTCCCAAGAAACTCGTTGTTGCGTGTTGGGTACGCCATCGAGCATAGCGTCCCCTTTAAAGTCATATTAATATTTTATTCAAAAATATGGATAAATATGAAAATGTCAAATTCTTTATTTACCTGGGGTGTTACATCCTTCCCCCCGTTTGGGAATTGCGTCCTCGCAATTTTTAAAATTGAGCTTGGAAACATCCTTGAAAGTCCCACAACGGAACAAGAGTTGGTAAAACAATCACTTTAAGATAAAGTAAGATAAGTACAGAGGTCACCCGAGTTAACCAATATGTCGAAAAAATGGACATGGATGAAAAATAAAAGGGTCATGTTCTTGAGTGAGAGTGATAGAAAACATGTCTAGGAGAAAGTTAACCATAAGAAAATCACAAACTTGTGATGGGTTAAATGGTATTCGATTCCCCAGTAGAAAGAGTTAATAGACAACATTTTTTTTAAGATACTTCTTATTGAGGGATTTATTCCTAAGGAAACATAATCACTTATCATGTTGACTTTCAACTTTTACTAGATTCCTTAATCAAACTCATAATTTTTTCCAAAAGATGAGTATTTAGGGAGACATGTTCGCATTAAGAGTACTATAATCAACTTTTAGAGAATCACCTAATCCACCAAATAGAACTATATACATCCCATGTATTTAGGCTTTAAACAAAACCAAAACCAAAAAGGTTAGTATATGGTCAGCTAATCCAGAAAAGGATAACCCATTAAAAAGAAAATCTCTGCTTAATTTCCAAAATTTGTCCAACAAAACCCAAAGTTCAATGAGGACCATCCGATAAACAATTTGTCTATAATATTCTTCAAAGTAAACTAATCTATGATTGAAACCCAAATATTTGAAGGATTTAGTGACATAGCCAAGTTAAATCGTAACATTTATCTCCAAACAACATCAGTTGCTCCTAAAGTCTCGTATTGAAAAGTAATTAACCTAATCACATATCCTCCATGATAGGTTAATCATTTTCATAAATAAACCAAAATCAACTTACTATTAATTCATAAAATCATATAACTAAAAAGGATCAGTCAAAATAACTAGGGACATCACATAGTCCAGTGGTAGGCGATAAATACCAGTCACACTTTGGTTGTGGGTTCGATTCCCGCAGCTTTGTCCGACGCGACGGGTTGTCAAATGGTCTGCGTGTTGTCCTTTTTCCAAAGCTATATAATTCTTAAATCATTCCCCAAAAAGAGATAAAATCATCAAAAATGATCATAACATATTTTAACCTCAAGTTTATATCATGCCTTTCATTTTCCAGCATATCATATAAAAACCCATAATTACCTCAAAAGTAAGGATCATATAAACTCTAATGGTTACCTTTATAATTATTACATGAACTTCCACATCGATTGGTCATCTCGTACATGATTCATTACAGAACATACCAAGGTTCAAGTGGTTGATCATGACTCCTTGATATTTGGTTTAGAACAACCACGACTTTCCTCATTGAATCCTCCATTTTATCTTGTATCATAATCATAGAACTATCACAGTTTCCTTCAAACCTGTTGTCTCTTTGGTGCCTTCTAGATCCATCCATTCACTAAAAACAGAAATGTCAGTGTGAGTATATCAACAAAACCATCATGTACTAATGTGGAAGGTAAACACTAAGATATACTTACTTATTCACTTTATCTAAAACTAGGACTCTTTCTGAAATCCTAACCATTATAGTAATGTCACTTATGCTTAAAGAATACCCTATCCTCTAAAGTTATCTAAACCGACCTCTGATACCAACTATAAGGCCCCAGACTTAAACCTTACTTATTCTTGAGTTATTACAAGATTACACATTGAGGATCTTTTTAGGTTTAGAGTTTTAGAGAATTAGATCATGAAACTTCCATTACATTCCACATTTAAACAAAGTGGTTACATAAAAGATAATATTCATTCTTCCCATCAACGGAAACATATTTAAAATAAAACACGGATTCTTTCTTGACACATCCTTGACACTATCATCACATCATGTACCTTTCCCTTGTCCCGTGAAAAACATTTCAAAAACATGGGATGAGCATAAAAGGCTCAGTAAGGGTTATAAAAATATGGAAAGGAAAAATGAGTTCATATATACATAAGAATGAAATCATACTTTACCCATAAAACATAAGCACTTTAACATACCTCATCAAACCATGAATAAAACATAGAAATCAGAAGACATAAAGGTAACTTGAGGCATTCATAACATTCTTACGTAGGGAGTAACCCTCTTGGTTACGTTTGGAATACCCATCACAGTATATTCCCTAAATCTCTTCGGAGAAACCTTAACGCTTCACTCCTTCGCGTTACCCAATGAATTGGAGAGCTATATCGGGCTCAACCGCCCTTAGTTTATCACGAAACCACCCGTCTTTATAATAATTCCCAAGAACCTCAACATAATCGTATCACATAAAACATGCATAAAGGAAACATAACATTTCCACCTTTCAATCACAAGTTATCAATACAACACATTGATATAAAAACATTATGAAAACCATTTTCAATACCAAAATAAAAGAAAAGCAAAACATGGTATTTATTTTTCTTTTAAAAAAAATGTATGGCTTGTAGAGGCTGCTGAAACACAAATAATGGTCCTGGCGGTGGAAAAGTCATTGTCGCCGCATACGTACGACAAAAACATTCCCTTTTGTCGTTTAGTAAACGCTTCGTATAAAAAAGATTCCTTTTGAATAAACATAAAAGTAAAAGGGGTTTATACACCATATAAAAGAAGGTTGTGTATAAAACAAAATATGCTTCAATGAAAGGAGATTGAGATGAAGTCCCATACAAAGACGGTATCCTTGGATTAAGGATAAATCGGTTACATAACTATGTGTGACAAACGAATACACGAAATATAAGTGGGTATTAAGTGTAAAACAATCATAGGACATTCACACATAATTATAGAATGACATATTCAAGGTGTACAAGTTTATCCCAAAGAATCGAAATTGGGTTAAGAAGTTCCCTTGCAATAATTAGACAGCCTAACGGCGTCACTTCATAATTCAGAAAAATAGTTGATGAGAGATAAAAAGGGTATCTCATCACTTGGACATAAAATTTACATCAATAAGGATATAGAAGAACATATCCCAAAATAATATTATGTGAATTAAAAGACATAACAAAATAAGTCTTTTAAAAAGAGGAGGGTGAAAGGTTCCCTTACCGACATGGGTATCTTTCGAAACATACACCCCGTGAAATAAGGACAATACAACATTGATGTAAATACTCATAAATGAAATAATATTACACAATGAGTAAAATAATGGTTAGTACATACACCAATCAATGGAAATTGTGGCAAATGTAGCATAAATCTCACGGGAATAAAAGTGATATGAAAAATCCCTTATGAAAACTCGGTAGCCTAACGACGCAACTTAAAACATCCAAAAATGGATTGATGAGATCAAATAGGGTATCTCATCGCATTACAATAAAATGTACAACAAGAGGAATAAAAAAGAACATCCCCCATCATAACAAAGAGGAGCTTAAAACAAGTGACATAAAAGATAGTACTTAAAGAGAAAAAGAGAGGTTAGATCTCTTACGAAAATTCGGTAGCCTAACGGCGCCACTCAAAACATCCAAAATAGATTGATGAGAGAGAATAGGGACTCTCATCATATGAACATAAAAATTACAGTAAGAGTAATATAAAAGAACATCCCAATAACAAGAAAGATGAGCTTAGAAGGAATGACATAAAAGAGTGTACTTAAAAAGAAAGACAGGAGTAAGATCCCTTACCTCGGGTCTGACTTGACTCGATCGTTCTTTAACGTCCTGAATAATAACCTTGTGTTAATTTACACTTTATTAAGAACCGTTTTCTAGTTCATTATTCCTTTTAGATAACTTATTTACATGTTATAAACATTATTTAATCATTTACGTTATTAATGTTTGTTTTGTCGATATTTGGTTCTTAAGTCGAAAGTGGACTTCTTACAATTACATGTTGTTCGTGTGGTCAAATGTTCATTATATCCAGAATTATATTCACTATTTGGATATCATATATATCATATATATCCAGAATATACACGTATTTATAATATTACATAATCATTTAGAGGTAAGAAATGAAATGCACCATTCATGGAGACGGTAAACCATACGTACGCCTGAACGCTACTTTAATTTCTATGTCATATTAATGGAATTAAAATTAAATGAGAGGTATGTATATTTTAATTCCAGAATTATATTAATCATTTAGATGTATAATTCATCATATATATCCATTATATACATGTACTTATAATAGTACATTACATTTGGGTATAAGAAATGAAATTCACCGTTCATGGAGACGGTAAGCCGTACGTACGCATGAACGCTACTTTCATTTATATTTCATATTTTTATGGAATGGAATAATAATAATATAGAGGTATATTATAATTCCAGTATAACATCATATATAATAACTTTAAATCCATCCTTTATACATCCCACAATGGCATTAACGAATCACATCACTATGAGGGGGCGGTAGTACGCACTTCCTTAAATGAAGATATCGCGTTTACCCATAATGGAAACTATAAAGGTATGCCCAAAATGAAAAATACAGAAGATTATAAATACATAAACATATTATATATCATACATAAATATAGTGTCATCTTAATGGCCACCTTTTATGGTGTTAAATGAATGTTGAACAATCATTGTTTCGGGAGGCCGAAATTCACCATCCACGGAAACAGTATGTTCTTTAACCATTAGATGTAGGTGTGTGAAAGTGTAGCTCGAATAATTCTTATAAAAGAATCCTAGTATATTTATGATACTGGATTGGTTACAAAAGTAATGAATAAAAATATTTTAGGGGGTTGGAGAGGCACAATAAAACAAAAGGACTCAAGTGAGGACATTACCTTAAAATCGGGTAACTCCATTTGGTTTGAGCTCAAAGGATTACTTGGGAATACTTATGACCAAAGTGAGGCTTCAAGGAGTAATAGAGGGAATTGGAGAGACAAAATGGGCAGAGGGTGGCCGAGCCAATGGATTTGGGAGTGTGGGTAAGGAGGTAGAGGTGGGGGCCTTTTATAAGAGGAGAGGAGGGGCACTCTTGGAAGGTAAAGAAAAGTCACTTTATTTTAAAATGGCATTCAGATTTAAGACGTCCCACATTGATTTATTTCAAGTATAAGGTGATAAGGGTTTGAAATCCACTCATCCAATAGTTTTTGTAAATGGATAGGTCTTAGATATTACATTATCTTTCCATTTTATTTAAATCGTTAAATAATGAGGTCATCGCTGCATCATCATGATGTCATAAATACTTTAATTTATTTAATGTCTTAAAATTATATAAAAAATACTATGATTTAGGAAATCGTTTTAGCTTTCCAATTAATATTTATAGTCAAACATCGGATTTGTATAACCCCATGTAAAAATTGTTTTAGTAAAACATTTCATGTTTGTCTCATTTTTACTTTAACTTTAAATAAAAAGATATTAATGTCATTTTCCAAACAAAGTGGCTTAATGGGGTCCCCAAGTTGACCCATGGGTTGTATTGGTCGGACATGACACATCCAATGAGGTTAGGACATGTTTCAAGTTCATTTTATATTATTAAAACATTATTTTTACCTTAAACTACACTAATTACCTCTAATCGCGATTAAAAACTTAATAAGTTACTATTCACCAAAAAATTATTTTTATCCCATTGAACCACATTTTACTTATTAATACCACCATGTATGTCAGATTTTTGAAATTAAAAATACAAAGATGGAAAAATTTCATATAAACAGAAAAATCAGTTTTTATAAGTACCACTTAGTGGTTTCACTATTCATCAAAAATTGATGTTTTTCAGAAAAATCCCAAAAACTCACCCTAAGCTATATTTGATATTCCAAATTAAAAAATGAAGTCTATTTTATAAAATTCAAAACATATAAGTCACATTAATTAATTTAATAATTAAATCTCGCTTTCAGAGCAAGTAGCGGGTTTTTATGAAACAAGATGTATCAAAAGATTGACACTAGTTTAAGTCTGATTTCAAAGTGAAATTAATTCCAACGACCACTATTGGATTTAATGGTAAAAATATTTTCTAATTTCACTTTAAAACCAATTCAAAAGATAATCTAATCATATAAATAAATTAGATTAAAAAGTGGTTTTGAATTAAAATTCAACATTTTACACTATTCATTAAAAAATGAACTTTATCAGAAAGATACCAAAAATTTACACAAAGTAAATTTTGATGTCCCAATTCTTAAGAAGAGTTTTATTTGGTCCCAAATTATGTATAAGAGTGAAAAAAACTATATTTAATAATGGTTCTCCATCAAATGGCGATAAGTGAACCTTTAGTGAAAACAAGGGCATATACGCCTAAAATTGAATTCTTTCCGTATTTTATGCCTTTATCTTTTATTGGATAAATTCAAAAACATTTAAAAACATATATAATCATATTTTAGTTATTTCTATCCATTCTCGCCAATACAACGGCTACATGTTAACTACTATTTAAAATAATATTATTTTATTATTAGAGTGCAACGTAAGATTCCCATGAAACTCGTTATTAAGTGTTGGGTACGCCATCGAGCATAGCGTCCCCTTTAAAGTCATATTAATATTTTATTCAAAAATATGGATAAATATGAAAATGTCATATTCTTTATTTTCCTGGGGTGTTACACATTCCACCACCATAACAATCTCAATTTCATTATTTTCATGAAAACATTCATTGAAAACTAAATTGATTCCATAGGTTCTTTTCATGATAATCTAAATTATCATTGAAAGTTTCATGAGATACCATATTCTGAGAAATTTGTAATTATTTTTTATTTTCATTATATACCACGATTTGAAATGAATGTCATGTATGCATTGCAGGATCCCACCACAAGATCAAATGACAATCATGTGGTGTCATCTTCATTTACTTCCAATGCTTTAGAAGAGCCCATAACAATTTCCCACTATGAGATACATTAAATATCATGTTCATTACCTTATCCCATTATGAGATCAAAACAAAATCATTTTTTGAGTTCCATTTTTTCCAGTTTTTTGCATGTCCCCATCGTGATATCCAAATATAGTAATACAGTTTTGTTACATAAAATATCCATGAGATTCCTCTTCCATTTATAGCTTCCACATCTTCATGTGGCCCACATGATCTATCCATGGGATACTCTTACTATCACACATTTTCTTCAGTTATTTCACATGAACACTGTGAAATATCTAATAACAATCATGTTTTCTCTTCCTATAATTCATAGGATCTCTCCAATATAACCTATGATGATCTTGTTTTCTATTAATGTCTATTTTATGATTTCATTATAAAATTATCTGATAATATTTACATGTCTTTAGTTTTTTTTCATTATATAAATTCATGATCATTTTAAAATCATATGTTTATTAGCTAGGTCAGTTCAAACTATCATTCTCTATGAGATCAGACGGCCATGAACTCGCTTGATCATATATTTATCAATGGCACTATATCATACATTGCACACTTCAGTGAGATAGAACATTTCAAACATTATTAATAACATACATTTCATGCTTCCTTGGGAACATAAATTTTATTCTTATGCGACATCGTACAATTAATAATTTCAAGAGATCATACAATTTAATATTTGATTTTATCATATATTTTATACTTCCACAGTGTCATACATTTCATTCTTTCTCTAGCCCAGGCAGTTCATGATTTCTATATATCATACATCCTCCCTCACTAATCATACCTTCTTTAATAACTATCATTCAAAAACAACTTCAAACATTTTCATGAAAAAAACAACCTAAAAGTACCATTATGAAGAATTTATTTCAAATATAGTTAATTTTTTAAGATATTTTATTAAGGAATTCATTTTTAACATTATAAAAATGTATATAAAAATTATGTGAAGCTAACATTATACAAATTAATTTTATATGTTATTATAAGAATATCAATGTTGAAAATATTGAGAAATATAATATTAACCAAAAATATGTAATTGATTTTTAGAATAATCTAGATTACTCTAGAATGTCCCTATGAGGTTATTTATACATGAGGAGAGTGGTATTTTTGAGTTATAATATTGAATTAAATATTATATCAAATGTAAAAATTTAAATAGTAATAGTTTTTAAAATATAAAATATATTTGGAGTAAATAAAATCATTTTATGACTTTCAAACACATTATAATCTGAATGTACTAGTATAACCAGAATTGAAACTAGAACAATCAAAAAATATTATATTAATTAAATACACTAGAATTTAAAAATTAAAAAATTGAGATAAAAAGATTTCTTATATACATAACATTTTATTATTTTTAGAAAATATTACTATTTCAATAGTCACGGTACTAATTTAATTGGTCATGTTTCTATTTCCAGTGGAAATTTGCCATTTGAAATTCCACATTTCAATTCCAATGTTCACTTTTCTAATCCATTTTTCATGATACTATTAGGATATACTTATTAGATATTATAAATAAATCATTATTACATAATATATTATCTAATTAAATTCTTATAGAGGGTCAATATCAAAAATGTTAATGATTTATATTTGTTTAATAATATAATATTTATATTCTATACATTGTTTTTGGAACAATTACTCGAACAGATTGGAATAATTAGTGTTTTCTCTTTATAATTTTAATTTTTTCTAATTAATCATATTATTATAATTTAAAATTTTATGGATTCGGTTTAAATATAATGTATCTATGTATATTAATGAAATAATATGGGATTAATTTCTCTATGTAATGTGTTTGTAAAATTCAATATAACGTAACACAAATTCTATTGAGTTAAAAATATTATTTATATTTACTAGGTCATTAATTTTTTCCATATAACTCAATTCTTTGTTTTTTAATAAGATTTAACTAAATTTATTTGTTTATAGTTCATTAGTGTACTTGTATTTCATCATTTCCATTGGTTCACATGTCGACTCTTCATATAAATGGTTCTCCTTTTCATTATTGCAGTGTGTTTTGACATATTTTATAAAAACACATCACCGCAATCAATGATCATAAAATATATATCATCAAAAAATAGAAATCATACACAATTTTTACCACCCCTAAATTCAGTACATGTGAGGGATTTTGTATATAATTGTTTAGGAGAGATTTATTAAACACATCCAGATCATGAGCCATGTTGTTTTGATATTGTATAAGATAGTGCACAATTGTTTTGTTATAGATGATCTAAAAAGGGACAATGTACATAGGAATATTATATCATTTAATTATAAAATTATTACTCTCTTATATTGTGATATTCTAAAGAATGATTTTTCTATAACATAAAAATTTATATCCCATTGATGTTTGTGAGAAAAAAATTCCAAAATTGAGTAGTTTATATTTGTTGTTAGATGGTTTGAACATTCCCTATCATCTAATACACATGTTCATGTCCAATAATCTTATAATCACCAATTTTATTTTAACCACATGACATTATAAAATAAAACTATGTTTTCTAGGATATAAAACACAAAAGAAATAGATAAAATGAAATATAATATATCATAATATTATTATTATTCAAACATGAAATTTATAACCTTGATGTGGAATTTTTTGGAATAAATATGAGTAATAATATTGAAAAATATTTTTTTTAATAGTTATATATATCTAAATTAAAATAAATATTAATAAAAATATGTACTCAAATTTTGGTAATGCGATTTTATGATTCAAAAATATTGTTTCTTGCAAAACAAAATTAGTCATTTTTATTTAAAAATACCTTAATTAATTTGTGCAAAATTTAGGATTGTTATTTTATAAAATTAAAATAAATTTTTAAATGACTCTATAAATATTTATATAGGGTGAAAATTCTAGTTTATTATTGAAAAGATTGATATTGTAGTGAATAATGAAAATTACTATTTTTTGAAATACTGACATTTATATTCATTAAGTGAATTTATTTAAAAAATCCACCATATTTTATATTTTGTCATTATTTTAGTTAAGAACCAATAGAATTATTATATTGTAATTAATTTTATTTTTATCCTCAATTGTTTTTCTTTTGTGAAATATTATTTTTTCATAATAATGTGGACTTGAGAAAAATGTTTTCAAATTCATAATATTGATTCAATTGAATTTATGAAAATAAAAAAATTAAGAAGATAATAAAATTATATTTATATAATATATATATATTAATTTAATTTCATATAAAAATGTTCCCTTATCATATATTTAATGTATGATAATCTCTTTTTTTAAAATACATTTCTGGAAAACCCATTTTATGAACATGTTTCTTTGGTTTATTATTAAAATATATTCTTCCACACATGTAAATTATAATTTATAAAATGAATTAAATATTTGGAATCAGAATAATTAATATTATAAAATAATTTTAACATATCTTTATTCTTAAATACTTTTATAAACAGTAAAAATTTAATATGAAATTTAATGTTAAAACTAGTTTACCAGGGGGAGTTAAACTAAAAGGTAAATGAAATATCATTTTTTAAACATATTTATTATTGAAAAATGTGTAATTTATTAGAAAGATCCCCCATCCACTCTAATTTTAAAAATTTAGTATGTACTTAGATTGACATAGACTTTCCATTATTAAATTATTATGGTCGTTTTAAAAAATGGCACTCTTACTTAATTTTAAAAGGGATCTCACACCCCTTAGTTCGTCACACCTCTCAAGAAATTTTGGTTGATAATATTAATAAAAAATATCCCCCCAACATCCCTATCAAAATTATATAACTACTGGTCCATTCAAAAATGATAACATGTGTCACGACCCGTTCTAGTGGGGCCCGTGCCGCGACTCCCCAAGCACGCCTGCAATAGTCCAAGGGCTCCTAACTGGCACCGAGTATGCATATCACTATCATGGGAGGAATTTCATAAGTACCTGTACATATGCACACATATCGAAGCCCACAATTCTGAAATGTAAAAACCACTACGGAATAAAATGCATGCATACAACCAAATCCAACAAACAGTGTGCGATGGAAGGTAATGTACTGAAAGAAAACTAGTCCAGAATAAAATCCCACAAAAAATTAGAGTCCAAAAACTACAAAGTCCATCCTACAAACACTAAGAGGTATAGGGATTGTAGCTCATAGCCATCGGATCATCTCGTCCTATAGGGAACTCATAAAGCTCGGTTCAGTTCTGGTCTGCCTTGGACTCTATCAAAAGGATACTCATTTGTAAAATACACAAAACAAGTGGTAAATGCCTGTGTAGGGGTGAGTATAATAATACAAAATAAAGGACCCCAAAACCAAGAATAAATAAAAAATGAAAGGCACATTCAGCTCTACAAAAATATTTCTACTGAACAAATAGAAAGATAAATAGAAAAATATCCATATATACTCAAATTCCAAACTCGTAGTACAGGGAGAAGACACACAATATCATACCCCCACATGGGATTCAGTTTGATGATTCCCTGAAGCACTCGTCTAGGAAAACATACTCCAGGAGTCTGATAGCTCAGATGACGCCCATCCAAGAAGTATTTTATGTTGGGAAAGGTCATGAGAGATATATACACTCATTATGGGAGAACACAATCCTATGAGGGAAATATCACGATACACATATGAGGATCACTTCTAGGGCCATGGAGGATTCTGTGATTCATCTAGATTTCACATGCTATATAGAGGATCAGTGCCCTGTGGAACTGGTCATGTCAATTGATGACTCCACCTAGGGTCAAAAATGGATAGAGTATCCCACACTGGGCATCTCGGAGGGATACCTAACTCTATCTCAGGAGGTCATATTGAAGAGATCATACTTCTATAGTAGGAAAGATAACTGACCTTCTAGGGAATGAGAAAAATGAGAACTATCCTAAAAAAACATGTTCAACATATGGTGGAGAATAATATCATTCCATGTATGGAAAAGAACATAGCGTGTAGAAGTGTTGCACGCTGTTTCTTCTGACCTTAGGTACTGTCCATGTACTACGACCCATGTCGTAAGTCTGGTCGTGTAGTAAAGTCAGTACACATCGTGTAGTATAGATCACATGTTGTTTCCAAGTAACTGGGGTCGGTTCCATGTATTTGGCCATGTTACAGTACATATCTTTATCCCATGTGCGCCTGAGATATTGTCTGAGTCCCACGTAGTCGCCTCTTCCTTGCCATGCTGGGTCTACACGCCATGTTCTGAAGCCGCGTAGTTCATCCTGTGTCCGTGAACATCCAAGAATACACACTGAGCATTGTGGAAGGTCTAACACATTGTGTGATACCAGTCTGACCTCTGAAACCCTAGTCACCACCACCGATACCACACGGCTTGTCCTTCAAAATTACACGCCATTTGTTTTGGAATTTTCAAGAACCGTGAACCTTATTATTCGTGCCTCAGTGATACTCTGAATGTTAATACGGATGTCTGATCACAATGAAACACCTGATTTTAGGTCACCCACACTTCATGAATTCGATTTCGTATGTTTTCGGCCTTTGATCGGCCCCAAAAACTTGTTTTGATAATCCTTACGCAAAACACATGAAGAACGTTTACTCCCAAACTACATCAATTTATCCACCACCATCGCCATCTCACCTCCACTAGTTTTCTAGGATATGTTTTTTTGGCCCATGAACAACAAGAAGAAAAGTGGAATAAAATCCAACACTTCAAAAAGGAGGAACTAAACCCACCGCCCTTTGTCACGACATTGATCCACTCCCATTATAAATATAAAACTAGGTGAATCAAAATGATAATAAAAAAATTATCACAATTATAATTCCCAAAAAAACCCTGAAAGAAATTGAAAAATAACACCCTCCCGCAAGAACGCACGCTCCGCAGATCAATTTGTTCATGGTTGATTCATGTTCATTATTTAAATCCAAAAATGAGGGAAAGAGGAAACAAAATAATAAACACCGACCATGATCTTAAATGAAGTGGAAGATCCGTCATTTTTCAGGATTTTATTTCCCTACTCAACGATCCACACGTCAACATTCATCAGTGTTTTTCAAAATAATCCAAGGTTGTATCCTCTCCTAAGTGACAGAAGATTATAGGGGGGATCTCTAGGGTTAAGATCCAAACCCTATTCCCGTTCTTATTTAAAGAAAATAAGAATCATCATTATTGAAACATTTTAAAATAAAATAAATTAGTAATTTATTTTCTTTCTTCAAAAATGATGCCTTTAAAATGCCCGAAAGCTAAATTTTGTAGCTGAACCGCACCGGTCAATGTTATACTCCACATAAGGTAAAGTCCCTGGTATAAACACAACGGTTCCCTCAGATTTCAGATTCTAGCACCAATTTAAATATTATTTCACTTTTCCAAGAAAACCGCTCACATGCGCTGTTTAAAATTTTAATTAATTTTAAACATTTATTCTACGCACTCTGGGCATCAGAATCGCATGTCGTTGAAAGGTATGGTCCCTAAATAATTCCATAAAATATTTAAAAATAATATACAGAAAATTTAAGACATTTAATTCTCCCCAACTTGGATTTCATTGTCCTTGAAATTCCAAAAAACCAAGGCCACTCAAAAAGATATGAGTAATGGGAATGGATCTGAGCCTCCCACTCCCATGTGCTCTCCTAAAGATTCTCATACTACCACCAGATTCTCACCAAGGTAATTGATCGCCCATGAAGGATCCCCTCTTACCGATCCTCGATCTCTACTTGGAACTCCACAATGGTCACTCTATCCTTAATGTCCATGTTGCCCCAGTCAATGACGTGTGATTGGTCATGCATGTACCTCCTCAACTGTGACACGTTGAAGACATCATGTACCCGATGCAACTATGGTAGTATAACTAGGAAGTACGCTACCTTTCCAACTCTACGAAGTACCTAGAAACATTCTATGAACCTAGTAGATAGCTTCCCACCCTAGCCAAATCTGTGTAATCCTCATCATAGTGATACTTGAAAAAATATGTGGTATCTCTCCTCAAAATCTCGATGTCTATGTCTTGTGTCAGCATAAGACTTATGCTAGCTATGTCTGGTCTTCATCCACTCCCGGATGATCTTCACCTTCTCGATGGTAGCTCTCACCAACATTGGAACCATGAATACTAACTCTCCGGGGTCGGTCCCGCAAAGAAGTGACAGTCAGGTTCTTCCGTACAAAGACTCTAATAGTTACATGCAAAGGGTGCAGTGGTATATGTTATTATATGCAAAATCCACTAGTGTTAGTTTATCCTCCCAACTATGAAAAAAGTCCAAGATACATGCCTGCAACATATCTTCCAAAACCTGAATGGTCCTCTCAGTCTGACCATCTGTCTAGGGATGGAACACTATTCTCAAGCAAAGTTGAGTCCCAAAATACTCATACAATCCCTTCGACAAATGGGATGTGAAACAGGTGTCTCGATCTGATACTAATGTCGAGGGGACCCCATGAAGCCGAACTATCTCATTCATGTAGAGGCGTCCCAAGATCTCTACAGAACACTACTCCCTGATAGCTTGGAAGTGGGCCAACATGGTTAGTCAGTCAATGATCACCCAGAAGTAATCATGCCCCTTCGATATTCATGGTAAGCCTGTCATGAAGCCCAGAAATATTCCATCCCACTTCAACTCTATAAATTCCAGCGGGTGAGAAAATCATACTGGAACCTAGTGCTTAGCCTTCACCTCCTGGCATGTAAGGCATCGAGAAATGACCTTTGTTATAGCCTTCTTCATGAATGACCACCAGAATTGTCATTGGAGATATGGGTACTTCTTTTCCACTCTAGGATGTAACACCAAGGGAGATGTATAACAATCCCTCAGAACCTCTTCTCGCTATGCCACTAGTACAATAGTGCATCCTCTAAAAAGAAGTATGTTCTCCCCACCCTGTGAATATCCATAAATAGTATGCATTATGGATAACTAAGTACATAATGACTCATAGTCGATATCCCCGAGCTGAGCCTCCCAAACTCACTCTAAGAGTGGAAGGGTGACAACCATCCACTGTAGGTAAGACGCATCCTCTCTATCCATGAAGTATATTTGCAACGTGGCTAACTGCTCTATCTTCTCACTCAACAGCTTCGAGCATGACATTCTTTTAAGAGAATCTGCCACATTTTTCCACTTCCCAAGAGTATAGATGATCTCAAAATCATAATCCTGGTGGAAATCTAGTCAACCCCTCTGCCTCAGATTCAGATCCTATTATATGAAGATGTACCTGAGGCTTTTGTGGTCAGAGAAGATAATAAACTGCTCGCCCATAAGGTAGTGTCGCTGCATCTACCACGTGATGACTACTGATGCAAACTTGAGATCATGATTCACATAGTTCTGATCATGTGGCCTAAGCTGGAGTGAACCATAATCAATCGCTGCATTTCTCTACATTAGGACATAACTATGCCCGGTCCCCGATGCGTCGAAGAAAACTACGTACCTGACACCATCCTCTAGTAATCTCAAGATCAGGGTGCTCGTCAAACTCTTCCTCAAATACTCAAAAGACTGCTGGAACTTCTTCGTCCATATGATGGTATATACCTTCTTGGAAAAGTCTATCATCGGTGCCGATATTCGAAATAAATCATGAATGAACCTCCAGTGATATACTAATAATCCAAGGAATCTCTGCACCTCTATCACCGTACTTGTAACTGGTGATAACCTGATCAAAGGTCAACATTCGAGAACGACTGGGCCCCTCTTAGGTGATCGAAGAGGACTTTGATTCTCGACAGTGGACACCTGTTCTTCATCATTACCTGATTGAGGCACCTGTAATTCATGCACATCCTCAAACTTCAGTCTGGCATCTTGGTAAACAAGACTGAGGCCACCTAGGTTGAAATTGTGGGTCTCACGAAACCCCTTCATTGTATGTCCTCAAACTGCACCCTCATCTTGCGAAGATCTTCTAGAGCCATCCGATATACTAATAAATAAATTAGTGTTTTCCAGGGGAGTCAGATGATGCATAAGTCAATTTCCAGGTGGGGAGGTAGTCCTAGAACAACTTCAGGAAACACGTCTTTGAACTCTGCCACCACTGCTGGGAACTGGGATATCATAACACCTACTGCTCTGATGGAAATTCTGGAAAACTCATGAGGGATAATATTCATGATCCTATACATGAGCTCAATCCGTGCTGCCTGGGTCTCCTTTTCACTGACAAAAGAAAATATTGTCCCATTACTGCCAACACACCGCACTCTTCCTAGGCTGACTGGATCCAGCCTGAGAGCCCTGTACTTTATATCCTCTATCCTGGGTCCTCTGATGATGTATCCCACATCCTGATCCATGTTCCTAACATCGGATCCCTGCTGATAAGGTCTCCGCACACTACTGAAAAATGATCATATACCCACGGTTCAAAACCATGGGTATAGACCCCAAAACCGTGGGTATAAGCTATACCCATGGTTTGGGGAACCATGGTCATTGGTGGAGTCGATGTAGGTCCATGAACTATTCCCACGGTTTGTAAAAACCATGGGTATAAGTTTCGTCACTATGTCATAACTCTTTCCCCACGGTTTGGAAACCGTGGGTATAATATATTTTACAAAATAGCAGCTCGCAGGATTCGATATCGCAACCACTTCTCCGTTCACGAGAAGCCTTACCACTACCCCATTACCGCATATATGTATATATATATATATATAATTAAATAGATTTATTTAAACCATGGGTATAGAGGAATAATCCATTGGTATATAAATCCAACAAATTTTTTTCTTCCTGTGGAAAAAATAAATTTCCCTTGCACACGCGTGAAACCTATACCCACGATTTCTCAAAATTGTGGGTATAGGGTTTTTTATCTGACAATTATACCCACGTTTTAGGGGAAAACCGTGGGTATAGCTCACCCTATTCCCAGGGTTTTCGGAAAACCGTGGGTATAGGAATTTTTTGATACCCTGTACCCACAGTTTGGAGAAAACCGTGGGTATAGGCCACTCTATGCCCACGGTTTGGGGAAACCGTGGGAATAGGCTATAAATAATTCATATACCCACGGTTTTCCCAAAACTGTGGAAATAGGGTGACCTATACCCTTGGTTTCCTTCAAAACCATGGGTATAGGTCCATTTTCCATTAATGGCACCTGTCTGCATGCTTCTAACTGTCGTCGACTGCCCCTGATCTGCCAAGAAGCTCTCGATCACCTAGGATTGCTGGAGCACTATATCATAAGTCAAAATGCATAGAGACACGACACTAGCCCAGATGTCCTAGTCTAGACCTCACTCGATGTTTCGAGCTCTGAAGTATTGATCCCTGACCATATACAACGACTACATGGTGAGGTTGGTGAACCTCGATGAAAAGTCAGCTACCGTCAAACTGCCCTAAAAGTGCTAAAGAAGCTCTTTGAGGCGCACTGCTCTTAGTGTAACCAGAGAGAACTCAACCTTGAATAGTTGGTCAAAATCCATCCAAGAATGAGTCTCATCATCATGAGTCTGTGTGGTCAGACACCGCCATCGTCCTACCGAACCCTAATGAATGATCGCTCCAAGGATCACCATCTGGTCTGTTGGTGTCCCAACAAGACATAAGACTATGGTCACCACCTCAAGACAGTACTTAGATGCCTAAGGGTATGGTTCACCTAAAAACATTATGGGTCTCTGTCTCTTGAAATCATAGAGCGCACTCAGCCTGCGCCCCCCATTGGTCGGTACTATAGGTACCACAGGCTTCCTCACTGGTGGTGGTATGGCAGGTGCACCACATTGTAGAAATGCATGGGAAATTTGACCCTATATAGAAGACTCCTCACTGAGGGGGCCATCCTCATGATCGTTCTGTTATATCCAAGTGGGTATGCATCGTAGAGGCATCCTGTAAATAAACAAGATGTACCATGATCAATGAATATATCTAGATAGCTAACTCAAGGACATAGAAAACGCAACCCAGTCCTATATGATGCTGGTTCCAATCTATGATTTCCCCACAACCTGTGATTTCATTTACCAAGTCAAAAATCTAGTTATCAGAGTCCTGGTGTATGGATATGTCGGCCGCCCGCACTGAGACCGGAGTCTCTAGCCTGAAGGCCAAGCCTGAAACACTTAACAGTATTTCCTCAAACCAAAACTCATAGACTCTGGGTTCTAAGGTAGAACCGACCACCTCTGATACCACTCTTTCATGACCTGTCCCAGTAGGGACCGCACCACGACTCCCCAAACCTGCCTCTAATAGGCCAGAGGATGGTGACTAGCATAGAGTAGGTATATCACTAAAATGGGAGGCATTTCCTAAGTACCTGTACACATGCACGCATCTACAATACCACAATGCTAAAATTTAAAAACCTCTAAGGAACAAAATGCAGTCATACAACCAAATCCAACCAACAGAGTACGATAGAAGGTAATGTACTAAAAGTAAACTGGGCTAGAAAAAAATCCCACCAAATAGAAGAGTCTCAAAACTAAAAATTCTGACCTGTAAATAGTTAGAGGTACTGGGACTACTCCTCGTATCCGTAGGATCAACTCAGCCTGTAGGTAACTCAGAATGCTCGGTCATGTCCTAGCCCGCCCTGGACTCTGTAAAATGGTTGTTCGTTGGCACAAGACATGACATGTGCCGGCAATGCCTATGCAGGGGTGAGTATAACAATACTCAATAGAGGACCCTAAAACCCACAAAGCAATACACAGTGTACAAGAACAGTGAGCTCACCAAAATAATTCTATTGAACATATATCAAGAGAAACAGAAAAATATCAAGATATACTCAAATCCCAAAACCAGCAGTCTATGGACCAGTCACCTAACAACATACCCCCTCTAGGGATTCAGTTCAAATATTCCACAAAGCACTCATCTATGAAAACTAACTCCACATGTTATATAGCTCTGATGATGTCCGTCTGAGAATTACTGTCTGTCGGGAAAGGTCACGAGAGATAAATACACTCATTACGGGAGAACAAACTCCTATGTGGGAAAGATCATGATAGATAGATAAGGATCACTGCCAGGGCCTTGGAAGATATCACAAATCATCTGGAAATCACCAACTAGGTAGAGGATTAGTGACCTATGGATGTGGTCACATCAATACATGACTCCACCTATGGTCATGAATGGATAGAGGATCTCACTTCGTGCCTCTCGGGAGGATACCTGACTCTATCTCGAAAGTCCTTCTGAAGGGATCATACATATGTATTAGGAAATGATACTTGACCTTTAGGGGAATAAGAAAAAGGGGAACTAACCCAAATCAAACATGTCCTTGATACTTTGGACCAGAAGATCAAGACATGTACTGAAAAGTATAAGGCATGTAGAAGTGTTACATGTCGTGTCTTATGACCTTGAGTACTGCCCATGTACTACTGCCCGTGTTGCAAGGCTGGTCATGTTGGAAAGTCACTACACGACATGTAGTATAGATCACACGCCGTGTATGAGTAACTGGGGTTGGCTCCGTGTATGCGGTTGTGTTCCCGTACACAGCTTTATACTGTGTGCACCAGAGATACATTTTGAGTCCCTCATAGTCACCATTTCCATGCCATGTAGCGTCTATACACAATGTTTCTAAGACTTATAGTAAATCCCGTGTATGTGTACTTTAAAGAATACACATCGAGTGTCAAGGAATGTCCATCATTCTGTGAGACTGAGGTCACACGCCATGCGATACCTGTCTAACCCCCTAAACTGTCGATGTCGTCGCCGATACCACACGGTGTGTCCTTCAGAATTACACGCTGTGTATTATGGAATTTTCTAGAATCCCAAACTTGCATCTCAATGCCCTGGTGATGCTCTGATAATCAATATGGTCATCCGATCACAACAAAACTCCAAAGATTCTATTGACCACACATCATGATGTTGATTCCGTTTGTTTTGGGCCATTGATCGGCCCCAAAAACCTATTTTGATCATCTGTTCGAAGAATGATCGAATAATGTGGAATCCTGAACTACATCTATTCATCCACCGCCACTACCATACCACCTCTACTAGGTCACTATGACGTCAGATATCTAATTTTTGATCATTTCATCAAAAAACGAATGCAATGATTAATTATTCGTCACCCCACGAAGAGCACGATGAAAAGAAGAAGAAAATCCAACATTCCAAAAATGTGGAATGAACCCACGCCATTTTTCATCACGACATTGATACACTACTGTTATAAGGATTAGACAAGGTGATTAAAAAATATAATCGAACAATAATCAGAATTATAATTCCTGAATCAATCCCCGAAATGAAAGGAAAATAACAATCTCCCGCAAGAACGCACGCTCCGTGAATCAAAATGTTTGTGGTTTATCTATGTTCATCATTTAAATCCAAAAATAAGGTAATGATGAAATTTGATAATAAACTCCTACCTTGATCGTTGACAAAGAGAACGATCGGTCTTCGGTCAGGATTTGATTTCGCAGCGCAACGATCCACATGTCGTTGTCATTCAGCGTCTGTCAAAATCCTCCAAGGTCCGCTCCACTCCAAAGCGCTAGATGATTATGGGGGGAATATCCATGGTTATGTTCCTAACCCTGGGATAATTATTATATAATTTATAAAAGATTCAACGTTATGGAAACATTATAAAATATAATAATTTATTAATTTGTTTTATTTCTTCTAAAATGTTTCCTTAAAAAGGCCGGAATGCTAACTTTTGTAGCCGACCTGCGCTGGTTAATGATAGGACATGACTAAGGTAATGTTTATACTATGAATGTAACAGTACCCTTGGATTTTGGATTCAGGCACCCATTTAAAAGTTATTACATATTTTCAAGAAAACCACTCGTGCACGCTTTTTAAAATTTTAATTTTTTTCAGACTTTTATTTTGGGAACTCTGGGCCTTGGAATAGCACTACGTCGAAAGGTCTGGTCTCGAAAATAATTCAATATAATATTTAAAAATAATTCATGGAAAATCAAATACATTACAACATGTTTCAGGTGTACAACTCGTTATCCCCTCGCGAAGCGATGTGATTAAAGATTTAATGCATCACATGGATGGTATATGTATTTTAATTTTTATTAAAAATTTAATATTTATTATATAATTATAATTATGGAAATATAAAGTAACACTTATTTTTGTTTCAGTCAACATCATTGAAAAATAGAAACATTACAAATGCATACATAGAACCTAAAATCTCCATGACTGTAACATATTTCATTTCTAAACCACAAATTTCATGGTTTATTATACAACTGAAATTGAATAATATAAATTACAATTATTTTATTATTAATATTATGGAGATTATGGAATAATATTCATATTGACCATGATTAACACACTCACCTTATTCTAAAATTTTGAATTGGTCATTATCAAAAATACCTGACATGGAAATAATTGAGTAAGTAATTAAAAATGTCATTAAAATAAATAAATTAGTTGGTTTATGAACATGATTTTAAAGGTTTATTTTCTTTTTCAGAAAAGAAAAATAATTTATATATTATTATAATAAATTAGATAAATGGAATACATGACATATCTTGACTTGAGATAATAGATATCTCATATCCTTTTTATTTTTATGAGACATGTGACATAACCTCCACTTATTTATATTTCTTTATGTATTTACTAAAAAATTGATTTCTATATGATGAATCGATCTATATTCATGGTAATTTATTTTAATTTTAATTATCTTCTTTAATGGGTGTAACAATTCAAAAGTTACAACGATGGTAATGGTTTTTATTATATGGGATAGATTATTTTTATGTCTCCCATAAAACAATTGTCTGATATTTTTATCTTAAACCCAATTTATTTTATTATCCTCTAATTTTCCATAAAAACTTCAATTAATAGATTTATTTTTACCCGCTTGGTTACTAAATTATTTTTATAAATAAATATTAGTAAATGGTACAACTATTTATAAGGACCCGACCTTAAAACATTACATAATCTTGAATTAAAAGAATAATTTACATTGAGGATCTTTTCAGGATTAGAGTTATAAAGAGATAGGTCATAACATTTACATAACAATGTGAACATTACATGCAGAAACATCTACCCAGTTTCAATTTCTAACAGAAAATAAAAACTATTGAAAAAAAAGTCCTGTGTAGTTCCATGATTATGACATTTCCTTGATCCCATCCATGACCCTATTCCACTTTATGTCCTATGAAAAACATTTCAAAAACATGGGATGAGCATAAAAATATTAGTAAGGGATACACAAAGAAGAAAAACTGTTAGTTTTTCAAAACAACAAGTAAACCATGAGTACTTTATCATAAGTAATATATTTCACCATTATGATGTAATAAATACTATTCACTAAATAAAATATCATTTATTACCCTTTTTTAACCAAAATATTACCCTAAAAGCAATATAAAGAACAAATAACATATAAAGGTAACTTAGGACATAGACATTCTTAAGTGGAATAACCATACGGTTGACTTCAACAAAAACTCACTAAATGGAATAGCCATACGACCACCATCTATACCCAATGCATTAGAGATTATAATGTAACCACCTGTCCAGGTTTATCACAGCACCACCAGTCATTTGGGTTATCATGTAACCACCAGTCATATGTCATAGTACCATTATAAAATCATAACACATAAAATATTGATAATATAAACATTTCATAAAGAACAATTAATTTTTAATCAAAATAAATAATTATAAGATATTGAGATAATCAATCTATTTTAAAAACCATTTTCAATACCAAAACACCGAAAAACATTATATGTGACTTCCTTTTCATTATAGATAACATTATGGCTTATAGAGGAAGCCAAATAATGATTACATCGGTGGAGATCTAATTGTCACCATAAACATTAAAAACATTCCATTTTTCATTTAGTAAAATTCTTCATAGAAAAAAGATTCCAATTGAATGAAAGTAAAAGTGAACAGTTTTTATTATACACCATGTAAAAGAAAAAGGTATATATTATCGAAATATGCCTCAATGAAAGAAGATTTAGATGAACTCCCTTACCACATGTCCGACATGACCCATTCGTTTTTTAATCTCATGAATAGAAAACTAAAGTTAATCTATACTAGATTAATAAATTTTTTAATGTTTATTATTCTTTTTATATCACTTCTTACCTTGTTATAAAAATTATGTAATCATTTATTTTAGTAATTGTGGTTTTGTCGATATTTGGTACTTGAGTCAGAAATGAACACCATATAATTACAAGTTGTCCATGTGGTCAATAGTGCATTATCTCCAGAATGATATTCATGATTTAGATATCATATACATCATATATATCCAGTATATAAATGTATTTATAACATATATAACATTTTGGAGAGAAGAAATGAAATGCACCGTTCATGGAGACAGTAAGTCATACGTACGCATGAACGATACTTTCATTTCTATTTCGTACATTAATGGAATTGAAACATAATGATACATAGGTATATTATAATTCTAGTATAATATAATATATAATATCATTATCATAATCGTTTATACATCCTACATATTAACGAGTCATATCACTTGAGGGGGCGGTAGTCCGGGCATCCTCAAATGAAATTATCGTGTTTACATATAATGGAAACCATAAAAGTATACTATAAATGGAAAATAAATAATAATAAAGAAAACATAAACATTATATTTATCATATATTAATTTAGTGCCATCTCAATGTCCACCATGAGAGGATGTAGGAGATAATCAAATAATCATTGTTTCGTGAGGCATTAGTTTTCCATCCACAGAAACTGTATGTTCTTCAACAATTAGATTGAGGTGTGTGTAAGTGTAATTAAAATCCTTCTAAAAACAAAATTCTTGTATATTTCGGATATTTGTTTTATAAAATAAAGTAATAAAAAGATTTGAGTGGTTGGAGAAGTAAAATAAAAGAAAAGAAGTTAAGAATAATCGTTACCTTTAATTTGGGTAACTCCCTTGGATTTGAACCAAAATAAAATCATGAAGTCCCATATTCCTATGTTAAGGATTCTAAGAGGATGAGAGGAATCATGAGAGCTTATTTGGTCAGGGTTTGTACAAGAATAGGGGCTTGAGAGGTGTGAGGAAAGAGTAAAAATTTTAGAATTTTTATAAGGTGGAGGAGGAGCTCATTATGAAAGAATGAAAATATTATTTTATTATATAATGATATTAAGTTTATAAAGATAAAAAAGAAATTAGAGTAGAATATAATATGACTCATGGTCAAAATAAAATCATCCATTAAGAATTGGATAGGTTTTTTATATTGATTAAATATTTATAATCTTATTAATTTATATATTTTATTAATGAGGTAAATACTGCATCATTATTGTGTCTTAAATAATATAATTTATATGATGTATAAAAATTATAAAAAAAACCATGATTTAGGAAATCGTTCTAACATTCCAATGAATATTTATGGTTGAAAAAATAGCTTATATAACCCCATGTAAAAATTAATTTAATAAAATATAATTTTTTGTGTCATTTTTACCATTACATTAAGTTAATTAATCTAAAGTGTTATTATCACTGCCAAGGGGCTCTATGGGGTCCAAAAATCTACCCAAATATGAAAATGGTCCTAATTGAATCATCAAATAAGTTTAGTACAAGTTTTAAGATAATTTATTATTATTGTGATATTCTTTTTATCTTGAATTACCCTATTTATCATTAATCGCGGTAAATAAAAGTCAAAAGTTACTATTTACCAAAAAATCTTTTCATTTTATTGAAAACAATTTTACTTAATAAAAATAAAAATATATGACAAATATTCTAAATTTACTCCATAGAAGCGGTAAAATTTTGTTTAAATAAAAATGTCAGTTTTTAACTACTACTTAGTGGTTTCATTATTCATCAAAAATTGATGTTTTTCAAAAAACCATAAAAAATTAAGCCAAAGCTATATATGATCTTCTGAATTAAAAACATTTAATTTGCATTAATTAATTTAAAATTAATTCTCATTGTCAAAACAAATAATGTGTTTTTAAGAAACAACAACTATCATAAATCGACACTTGTTTATGTCCAATTTCAACGTGAAATTAATTCTAATGACCAAAATTGGATTAGTTAGTAAAAATATAATCTAATTAAACATTAAAACTAATTAAAATGATAATATAACAATATAAATAAGTTATATTAAAAGTCACTTTTGAATAAAAATACCGTATTTGTCACAATTCATTAAAAAAATAATCTTTACCATGAAAATACCAAAAAATTATCCAAAGTAAAGTTTGATGTCTCGAATCTAAAGAATAATTTTATTTAGTCAAATATAACATATAAGAATGACCAAAACTATATTTAAATAGGGTTCTCCATCAGAAGGTAGAAAATCTATCTTTTTGAGAATATTAGAGTATTTTTGCATAAAAATAGATTCATTCATATTTTAAGCCCCTATATTTTATTGGATAAACATGTATAATCATATTATAGTTAGTTTTATTCATTACCACCAAAAAATCTTGGAGTTAACTACCATTTAAAATAATAATATTATATTATTAGTGTTCAACATAAGATTTCAAAGAAACTCGTTGTTGCGTATCAGGTACACCATCGAACATAGTAACCCCTTTAAAGTAAAATTAATATTTAATTCATAAATATTAATAAATATAAAAATGTATTATTATTCATTTACATAGGATGTCACATCCTTCCTTATTTTGGAAATTGCTTCCTCAGATTTTTTTTCACAAATAAAATAATTGGGTGTATTTATTCCTCATAGAATTTTTAAATTCCAACGTTGTCTCTTCAACAATATAGTTTTTTCACAAAACCTTTACCTAGTGAATTAACTTATTCAACAACACTTTCTCTCTATGTTCAAAAATATGAACTGGTTGTTCCTTGTAACAGATATTCTCTTCAAACTAAACTACTTATGGACTCAAATCATGAGATGGATCTGGCATAAACTTTCTCAACATTGAAATATGAAAAACATTGTGTAACTGGGAAAAACATGGAGGTAAAACCACTATGTATGATACTGATCCAATTTTTTCCATGATTACATAAGGTCCAATGAACTTTAGATTCATCTTTCCCTTCATACCAAAATGTATCACACTATTCCATGGAGAAACCTTGAGAAAGACATGATCACCTACCTCAAAAGAGATATCCTTTCTCTGGTTATCTGAATAACATTTCTACCTTCTTTGAGCTGTTCTCTTGTTCTTCAAAATCAACTGAACTTTTTCTACCATCTCTTCTAATGATTCTGGTCCCATTATCTTCCTTTAACCGACTTCATCCCAAAATGCTAGTGCTTGAAAATGCTTTCCATATAATGAATCAAATTGAGGGATCTGTATACTAAAATAAAAACGGTTATTATAAAAAAAATCAACCAAATAAAGATGTTGGTACCAACTACCCAGCTAATCTAGTGAACATGCACGTATCATAACATCCAGGGTTTGAATTGTTCATTATGACATCACATCTGATTGCAGATGAAAAGATACACTAAAATTTAATTCAGTACCCAACTACTTCTGAAGGCCTTTCTAATAGTTAGACGTAAACCTGGGATAATCATCAGATAAAATAGAGAGGGAAACTATATGCAATCTGAATATTTCTTTAGCATACAACCAAGAATGTTGATCTATAGACAAAGTATATCGAATTGGAAAGAAATGATTAGATTTTTTCAACTGATAAACAATAACCCATATTTCATTAATAACTCAAGATGTCTTTGGTAATCGCACAACGAAGTCCATGGATATATTTTTCTATTTCAACTATGGCACCGGTAAAGACCGAAGCATCCCTTTTGGTAACTGCCACTCTACATTAACCTACTGACATGTGAAACACTTCGTAGTAAAATAAAAAATATCTATTTTCATTCCATCCCACCAGTAATAATCCCAAAGATATATGTACATCATTGTACTACGAGGATGAATTGAAAATGAGGAACTATGAGCTTTACATAACAACTCATTCCTCAACTACAAATCAAAAGGCACACACAATATTTTTCCAAATCTCAAAACACAATCATTATCAATGTTAAAATCAGGGAACATACCTTTATGAACCAACTATACCTTTTTCGGCAACTCTCTGTCTTCTTTCTGCACTTGCTTTATTATGTATCATAGAGATGATTTCACTAACACCTGAAATAAAATATAAGAATTTCCTGCACCAACAACTTCTATTCCAAATTTCATCTAATCAAAAACCAAAGGATCTTATTCCAAACGTATCATGGTTAATGAAGCATTAATTTTTTGACTCAAAGCGTCAACCACATTATTTTCCGTTACTGGATGGTAATGAATCGTGCAATCATAGTTTTTTAGAATCATTTCAAAGACTTGGGATAAGCATAAAAATATCAGTAAGGGATACACAAAGAAGGAAAACTATTAGTTTTTCAAGACAAAAAGTAAACCATGAATACATTAAAAAAAGTAATAATTTTCATCTTTATGAAGTAGTAAATACTCGTTACTCAAAAAAAGATCACAACTTACCCTTTTGTAACCAAAATATTACCCATATAAAGAAAACATAACATATAAAGGTAACTTGGGACATAAACATGTCATAATGGAATAACCATATGGTCGACTTACACACATATCTCAAAATGGAATAGCCATATAGTCGGCTTTCATACCCAATGCATCGGAAGTTATAACATAACCACCCATCCTGTTTTATCACGACACCACTCGTCATTTGGTTTATCACGTAACCACCCGTCAAATGTCCAAGTACCATTATAAAATCAAAATACATAAAACAAATATAAAGGAAAGAAAACATTTCCCCATTTCAATCAAAATATATCACATAAATATATTTTCATAACAAATCCATTATCCAATCCAATTTCAATACCAAAATATATGAAAGAGTATATGGTATTTATTTTCCTTGAAAATCATTACGGCTTGTTATGGAAGCCAAAGAACAAATAATACTCGCAGCGGTGGAATGGTCATTGTCACCATTTATGTTAAAAAGAAAATTCCTTTTTTTTCATTTAGTAAAATGCTTTGTAGAAAAATATTCCTTTTGAAAAGTCAAGGTTGTTTATACAACGTATGAATGAATGTCGTGTATTAAAACAAAATATGCCTCAATGAAAGGAGATTGAGATGAAGTCTCTTACCTCATGTCCGACTTCACTCGATCATTCATTAATATCCTAAATAATGAACTAATGTTAATTTATACTTTCTTAAGATCCTTTTTCAAGTTTATTATTTCTTTTATATCACTTATTATCATGTTATAAACATTATTTAATCATTTAAGTTAGTGATGTTCATTTTTTCAATATTTGGTACTTGAGTCAAAAATGGACTTCTTATAATTTCATGTTGTTCATGTGGTCAATGATTCATTATATCCAGAATTATATTCATGATTTGGATATCAAATTTATCATATATATCCAGAATATACATGTAATTATAATAGTACATAACATTTATATGTAAGAAATGAAATGCACCTGTTCATGGAGACGGTTAGTCGTATGTACGCATGAACGCTACTTCCATTTCTCTGTCATATTTAATGGAATTAAAACATAATGATACATAGTAGTATTATAATTCCTGTATTTTTTCAGATATTATATCATCAAATCTATACTTTATATGTAAAACATTTTTTATGAACGAGTCATATCCCTTTGAGGGGGTGGTAGTCCGCACTTCCTCAAATGAAATTATCACGTTTACCCATAATTGAAACCATAATTGTATGATATAAATGGAAAATACAAAAGAAAAAAAAACATAAAAATAATATATATCATATATAAATACAGTGCAATCATAATGGCCACCATTAGAGGTGGTAGGAGTTAATCGAACAATGATTGTTTCGTGAGGCTTTAGTTTTCCATCCACAGAAGCATTATGTTCCTCACCCATTAGATGGAGGTGTGTGTAAGTGTATTTAAAATCATTCTCATAAAAACATCCTAGTATATTGAGGATACTAGTTTTGTTACAAAATAATGGAATAAAATGTGTTTATGAGTTTGGAGAATAAAAATAAAAGAAAACAAGTTAAGAGAAACTGTTACCTTTAATTTGGGTAACTTCCTTTGGTTTGAACAAAATGGACATCTTGAAGTGTCTTCGGCCTACATTAAGAATTCTAGGAGGAGAAGAGGGATGTAGGGATCTTAATTGGTTAGAGTATGGATGGGCCAAAAGGCTTGAGAGGTGTGAGGAATTGGTTATAAGTGAGGACTTTTTATAAGGGGCGGAGGGGCACTTTAGGAAAGTGTGAAAATATTGATTTATAATAACCATATATTCAGTTTCAAAAGGTCGAAAAATAATTAAATTTGATTATAAGATGACTAATATCCGAAATAAAATCATCCAATCATAATTGGACATGTTTTGGGTAATATTTTAATCATTATAATCTTATTTATTTAAATCATTTATTAATGAGGTAAATATTGCATCATTATTGTGTCATGAATAATTTAATTTATTTGATGTCATAAAATTATACAAAAAAACCATGATATAGGAAATATTTTTATCTTTAAAATTAATATTTATATTCAAAATGATTACTTATATTACACCATATAAAAATTAAATAAAAAAATATTCTTGTTTTTGTCATTTGGCCTTTACTTAAAATTAATTAATCTAAATTGTCATTAACACTCCCAAGTGGCTCAATGGGGTCCCCATATCGACCCAAAGATTCCCATGGTCGTGATTGACTCATAAAATAAGGTTTGGACAAGTGTTAAGGTAATTTTAAATTATTATAAGTTTCTTTTTACCTTGAATTACCCTATTTACCTTTAACCGTGGTAAATAAAAGTCAAAATTTACTATTCACCAAAAATTATTTTCAGCTTATTGAACAAAATTTTACTTACTAATAACAATAATGTATTTTGGATTTTTGAAATTCAATTCATAGAAGTAGTAAAATTTCATTTAAATGAAAAATTCAAATTTTTTTAACTACTACTAAGTGGTTTCACTATTCATCAAAAATTGATTTTTTAAGAAAAATACTAAACATTCCGCATACGCTATATTTGATATTCTGAATTCAAAAATAATGTATATTTTATTAAATTCAAAACATATAAGTGGCATTAATTAATTTAAAATTAATTCCCGTTGTTAAAACCAATAGAATGTTTTTAAGAAACAACAACTATCAAAAGATTGACACTTCTTTATGTCCAATTTCAAAGTGAAATTAGTTATAATGACCCAAATTGGATTAAATGGTAAAAATATATTCTAATAACACTTTAAAACCAATTAAAAAGGTAATATAAAAATATAAATAAATTATATTGAAACACAGGTTTGAATTAAAATACAATATTTTTCACTATTCATAAAAAATGAACTTTGTCGGAGAATTCAAAACATTTATAGAAAGTAAATTTTGGTGTCCCAATTATGAAGAATATTATTATTTTGTCCAATATAAGATATAAAAATGACCAAAACTATATTTAAATATGTTTCTACATTAAAAGGCGGTAAATTGACCTGCTATTATAAATTATGCTTAAAATTAGTTTCATTCACATATTTATCCTCTAACTTCTATTGGATAAATGTAAATACATTTAAAAAACATGTATAATCATATTGAAGTTAGTTTTGTCCATTCCTACCAATACAACGACTAGGAGTTAATTTCCATTAAAATATCAATATTATATTATTAGTATGCAACGTAAGATTTCAAAGAAACCTGTTGTTGCGTATCGGGTATGCTATCGAACATAGAAATCCTTTTAAAGTAAAAATAATATTTAATTCACAAATATTAATATGTATGAAAATATAGTATTCTTCATTTACTTGGGATGTTACATCCTTCCCCCCCTTTTTAAAATTGCGCCCTCACAATTTTTATTCACTTATCAAAATAAATGGGGGTATTTAACCCTCATAGAATTTTCAAATTCTCATGATTCCTCTTAAACTATATGGTTTTACCACAAAACCATTAGCTGGTGAATTACCTTATTCCACAACACTTTCTCTCTGTGGTCATGAATCTGAACTGGTTGTTCTTTATAAGAGGTATTCTCATCAAAATGACCTACCTTTGGGCTCAAAACATGTGATAGATCTGGCATATACTTTATCAACATCGAAACATGAAAAACATTGTGTACCTGGGATAAATGTGGTGGTAAAGCCACTCTATACGCAACTGATCCAACTTTCTCTTGAATTTCATACAGTCCAATGAAACTCATACTCAACATTCCCTTTATACCGAAACACATCACACTTTCCATGGATAAACATTGAGAAATACATGATCACCTACCTCAAAAGAAAGATCCTTCCTCCAGTTATCTGTATAACTTTTCTGTCTACTCTGAGCTATTCTCATGTGCTTCTGAATCAACTGTACTTTTTCTACCATCTCTTCAACGAATTCTGGTCCCATGAACTTCCTTTAACCTACATCATTCCAAAAATCTGGAGTTTAACAATGATTTCCATATAATTCCTCAAATGGAGCCATCTGTATACTATAATGAAGACTATTATTATAAGAAAATTCAACCAAATAAAGATGTTGGTACAAAATACCATGAAAATCTATCAAGCAAGAACGTAACATATCCTACAGTGTATGAATTGTTCATTCTGATTTCCCATCTAATTGAGGATGAAAAGTTGTACTAAATTTTAATTCTGTACACAAAAACTTTTGAAGGCCTTTCCAAAAGTTATAAGTAAACCTGGGATCACGATAAGATATAATGAAGAGGGGAACTCCATGTAACATGACTATCTCTTTAACATACCACCATGAAAGTTGATCTAGGGACAATGTATCTCTAATAGGATGTAAATGAGTAGATTTAGTCAATAGATCAACAATAAACTATATTTCATTATTACATTGATATGTCTTCGGTAATCCCACAACAATTGCCATCGATATGTTTCCCATTTCCACTATCGCACTAGTAAAGGTTGAAGCATTCTTTTCGGTACCTGCCACTCTGCATTAACCTACTGACAAGTCAAACACTTCACCATAAAATCATAAATATCTCTATTCATTCCATCCCACCAGTAATACTCTTTAAGTTCCCTGTACATCTAAGTACTTCCAGGATATACTGAAAAAGGAGAACTATGAGCCTTACATAAGAACTCATTCTTCAACTATGAATCACAAGGAACACATAATCTCTTCCCAAATATCAAAACACAATCATTATCAACGTTAAAATCAGACAACATACCCTTCTGAACCAACTCCACCTTTTTCTGCAACTCACTATCCTCTTTCTGCGCTTGCTTTATTCTGTCTGATAGAGATGATTTCACTAATGCCTAAAACAAAACAGAATAATTTTTTGCACCAATAACTTCTATGCCAATGTTTATCAAATCAAAAACCAAAGGAACTTGGTCCAAACATAGCATAGTTAATGAAGCATTACTTTTTCTACTCAAAGCAGCAGCCACTTTATTTTCTATTCCCAGATGGTAATGGATCGTGCAATCATAATCCTTGAATAATTCCAACCATCTCTACTGTCTCATATTCCATTATTTTTGAGTGAAAATATATACTTCAAACATTTGTGATCAGTTTATATTTCACAATTCACTCCATACAAATGATACCTCGAAATTTTTAAAGAAGAAACTAATGCAGCTAATTCCAAATCATGTGTAGGATAATTTAACTCATGACTTTTAAATTGATGTGAAGCATAAGAAATTATCAGATCATTCTTCATAAGGATACAACCAAGTGCTTTCAACGAAGCATCACTGTAGATAACAGACTCACTATTTCTGGAAGGTAGTGCTAAAACTGGAGCATTCACCAATCTTCTTTTCAATTCCTGAAAACAATCATCACATTCATTTTTTCAAATGAACTTAACACCTTTTCGAGTTAACATAGTCATTGGACTAGAAAACTGTGAATATTTTCAACAAACCTCTGGTAATATCCTGCCAAACCAAGAAAACTACAAATCTCGGTTATATTTGTGGGTCTTGGCCATTCTTCAACAAATTTTAGTTTTGTATGATCAACAGTTATGCCATTTTTTGAAAAAATGTGACCAAGGAAAGAAATTTGTTGTAAACCAAACTCACACTTACTGAATTTCTAAAATAGTTTGTTTTCATTTAATGTTTGCAAGACAACCCTTAAATGACTTTCATGTTCCTCCATAATTTTTGAATAAACCAAAATATAATCAATGAACACAACCAAAAACTTATCCATGTACACACGGAAAATTCTATTCATAAGATCCATGAATACAGTGGGTGAATTGGTTAAATCAAAAGGAATAACAAAAAATTCATATTGACCATATATAGTACTTAACGCAGTCTTCGGAAAGTCTTCATTCTTTACTTTCAACTAATGGTAACCTGACCTCAAATCAATCTTTGAAAAGTACTGAGCTCCCTGGAGCTGATCAAACCAATCATCGATATGAGGCAAATGATACTTATTCTTAACAATGATGTTATTTAATGCCCCGTAATAAATGCGAAGTATCATTTAACCATATTTCTTTTTTAACTAACAAGACAAGAGAACCCCATGGTGATGTGAAAGTTTGAATTAAACCTTTATCTAATAGATCCTGCAATTTCTTCTATAACTCTAAAAGATCAATATGAGCCATTAGATAAGGTGGTTTTAAAATTGTCTTAGCATCAGGAACTAAGTCAATAGTAAATTCAACTTCCCGATCATGTATTAAAAAAGAAAACACATCAAGAAAAAATCAAGGTACTCATTTACCACTGACACATCAATAATCTAAATAGTTCCTTTATTTTCAACAATATGTGCAAGGTAACATTCATTTCCAACTTTTACTAGTTTCACAGATTCTTGATATGTTATCAAAATAAAGGGTTTATTCTTGTAAACTAAATGTTAATATTTAAAAAAACAATCCTCTTTAGCTCTACAATAAATCTTAGCCTGATAAACAGAAATCCAATCCATGCCCAAAATAACATCAAACTCTACTAGAGGGAAAACAATAAGGTTTGTAAGTAGATTCTTTTTGCATACAAGGACAGGAAGGTTCTTATATTTTATTTTTATATCAACATTTCCTCAAGGTATTTTTACCATAAGTTCTGTATTCATATGTTGAGATGGAATTCCTAATTTACAAGAAATCTTCTCAGAAATGACAGATTGTGTAGAAGCTAAATCAAAAAACACCTTGGCATAATCTGATCAAATAAACAGTGTACCTGATACTAATTTGTTCGATGGACCAACATATGATGAAGTAGTTGTAAAGGATTTCACCACCCCATTTTTCTTGTAGTCCGGATGATTTCCCTCAGTTGAGTTCTTCTCTGTATAGTCATTTGAATAATGACCCATTACATTACACATAAAATATCTTACATATGGCTTTTCATTTACTGCTTGATCGTCTTTCTTACATTTACGAGCAATATGGCCAGACTTACCACACAGGAAGCACATTCCAAAAATTTATAAACATTCTCCAGGATGATTTTTACCACACTTCTCACAAGTTTCATAATTAATTTTCTTACATGTAGGCTTCTTTAATGAATTTATCCATGTTTCCTACCAACTGGACCTATTATTCTGTTGTTTTTGAAATAATATTTGATCATCAAGAAAACTCCATTTCCACCTTCTCTTCACATCAAACTAGTTTTTCATAACTTTTGAACTCACGAGAGGTAAACTCTCTTCGATACCATGGATTCAGTCCTGAGTAAAATCAATTTATCTTACTAGGAATGTCTTGGATGAAATTTGGTGCATACCTTGCCAGTTGACTGAACTTTTCTTCATAAGCTTCCACAAAGTCATCCTCCTACCTCAAATCTAGGAATTGTTATTCCATACCAAGACTCCTTAGGAAAATATTTCTCAAGAAAAATACCTTTGAATTCATCCCAATAAAGAGAATCAGTCTCTTCACTTTCCCTGATATTTTCCACCATCGACCACCACTGATCAGCTTCACCATCAAAATGGTAAACAACGAGACTAAACTTTTGATTTTCTGAATAACCCATTTCATCAAAAATCTACTCCAGTGCTTCAATCCACGCTTCAGCTAGCATGGGGTTAGATGATCCTGTGAATGATGGGGGATGTTGCCTCATGAAATGCCCCACTACTGACATGTTCCTCTGCGGTTGATCTGGCTGATATCGTGCACGGATACCACCACCATTTATAGCTTGAGTCAATTGTGTCATCACTGCAACAAACTATTCAGTTCTGATTTTGACCATCTCAGGTTGCTGATTTGGAAGGTTTTCTTCCACCTGATGTCGCCCCAACATAGGTGCCCTGTTTCATCTGTGGAAAACCATTTTGAACACTAAAATATCTTAGGCAAAGCAACATGGTAATCTGTAAATGCTATATCCTTTGAATATTATCATAATTTAATTTATGGAAATTTATTTAACAATATCCTAACTCCTAAAGTTACTTAAAACACCCTATGATACCAACAATAAGGACTCAACCATAAACCATACATAATATTTAATTAAATGAATAATTCCCATTGAGGATATTTTTAGGTTTAGAGTTTTAGAGAATTAGTCCATGACTATTACATTTCATTTCAAATAGGAAGTAGACACTTCTACCCAGTTTCCATTTTGTTCAAAAAATACGAACTCTTGAAAAAAAGAGTCATGTATTGTTCTAGGTTTATGATAGCATGAATTTTCCTTGATCCCATCCTTGACCCTATTCCACATTATGTCCTGTGAAAAACATTTAAAAAACATGGGATGAGCATAAAAATATCAATAAGGGATACACAAAGAAGGAAAACTGTTAGTTTTTAAAAATAATAAGTAAACCATGAATACATTAATATAAGTAATTATTTTCACCTGTATGAAGTAGTAAATACTCTTTACGGAATAAAATATCACTACATACCCTTTTGTAACCAATGGATTTCCCATATAAAGAACACATAACACATAAAGGTCACATGGGACATAAACATACTTAAATGGAATAATCATATGGTCGACTTCCACACTTATCTCTAAATGGAATATCCATATGGCCGACTTTCATACTAATTGCATAGGAGGTTATAATGTAACCAACTGTCCTATTTTATCACGACACCACTCTTCATTTGGTTTATCATGTAACCACCCGTCAAATGTCCATGTACAATTATGAAATAATAACACATAAAACAAATATAAAGGAAAAAGAATTTCCACATTTCAATAACAATATATAACATAAATATATTGACATAAAAAATCCATTATCAATACCATTCTCAATACTAAAATACATAAAAGAGTATATTGTATTTATTTTCCTTGAAAAAAATTATAGCTTCTTAAGGAAGCCAAAGAACAAATAATACTCATTGCGGTAGAAAGGTCATTGTCACCGCTTAAGTAAAAAGAAACATTCCTTTTTGTCATTTAGTAAAACTTTTCGAAAAAAAATATTCCTTTTGAAAAGTCAACGGTGTTTATACAACATATAAAAGAAAGTCGTGTATTAAATCAAAATATGTCTCAATGAAAGGAGATTGAGACGAAGTCCCTTACCTTGTGCCCGACATGACTCGTTCATTCTTTAATCTCCTGAATAATAAACTAAATTTAATTTCTACTTTATTAAGAACCCTTTTCATGTTTATTATTCATTTTATATCACTTATTATCATGTTATAAACATTATTTAATCCTTGAAGTTATTGATGTTCGTTTTATCGATATTTGGTACTTGAGCCAAAAATGAACTTTTTATAATTACTTGTTGTTCAAGTGGTCAAATATTCATTATATCCACAATGATATACAAGATTTTGATATCATATATATCATATATATCCAGAATATACATGTATTTATAATAGTAAATAACATTTGGAGGTAATGAATTAAATACAGAGTTCATGGAGACGGTAAGCCGTACGTATGGATGAACGCTACTTCCTTTTATATTTCATATTTAATGGAATTAAAACATAATTATACATAGTATTATTATAATTCTAGTATTTTATAATATATAATATCATAAAATCTATCCTTTATACATACCACATACGGTATGAATGAGTCATATCACTTTGAGGGGTGGTAGTCCGCACTTCCTGAAATGAAATTATCAGGTTTACCCATAATGGAAACCATAAAGGTATGATATAAATGGAAAATACAAAAGCATAAAGAAAACATAAAAATAATATATATTATATATAAATATAGTTCCATCATAATGTACACCATGAGAGACGGTAGGAGATAATCGGACAATCATCGTTTCGTGAGGCGTTAGATTTCCATGCACAGAAAAAATTATGTTGTTCACCCATTAGATGAAGGTGTGTGTATGTGTAGTTTGAATCATTCACATAACAGCATCCTAGTATAATGAGGATACTATTTTTGTTACAAAAGAAATGAATAAATAGATTTTAGTGGGTTGGAGAAGTAAAATAAATGAAAACAAGTTAAGAGAAACAGTTATCTTTAATTTGGGTAACTTCCTTTGGTTTGAGCCAAAATGACTTCTTGATGTGTCTTCTACCTAAGGTAAGGATTCTAAAAGGAGGATTGGGATGTATTAATTTTAATTGGGTTGAGGTTGGATGAGCCAAAAGGATTGAGAAGTGTGAGGAATTGGTTATAATTGAGGGATTTTTAAAAGGGGGGGAGGGGCTCTTTAAGAAAGTGTGAAAATATTAATTTATTATAAACATATATTCGGTTCCAAAGGATCAAAAATCATTAAAGTCAAAGATAAGATGACTCATATTTTAAATAAAATCAATCAATAAAAATTGGATAGGTTTTGGATAATATTTTGATCATTATATTTTTATTTATTTAAATCATTTATTAATGAATTCAATACTGCATCATTATTGTGTCATAAGTAATTTAATTTATCTGATCTCTAAAAATTAAAAAAATACCATGATATAGGAAATCGTTATATATTTCCAATGAATATTTTATGTCAAAAATATTACTTATAGAACACTGTATAGAAATAAATTACTAAAAGATTTTTGTTTATGTCATTTTTGGCCTTTACTTTAAATTAATTAATCTAAATTATCATTATAACTCCCAAGTGGATCAATGGGGTCATAAAATCGGCCCAAAGATGGTCATGGTTGTTAATGACTCAACCAATAAGGTTTGGACAAGTGTTAAAGTAATTTTTAATTATTAAAATTTTCTTTTTACCTTGAATTACCCTATTTACCTTTAACTGTGGTAAATAAAAGAAAAAAGTTACAATTCACCAAAAATTATTTTCATCTTATTGATCCACATTTTACTTAAAAATAACAACCATGTATTTGAATTTTTCAAAATTCAATTCATAGAGGAATTAAAATTTCATTTAAAAGAAAAATTCAGTTTTTTAACTACTACTAAGTGGTTTCACTATTCATCAAAAATTGATGTTTTTTACAAAAATACCAAAAAATAATTATAGGCTATATGTGATATTCTAAATTTAAAAATTATGTCTATTTTTATAAATTCAAAACATAAAAGTGGAATTAATTAATTTAAAATTAATTCCTCTTATTAAAACAAATAGATTGTTTTTAAGAATCAATAACTTTCAAAATAAGAAAAGTTAAAAATGATAAAACACCGATGATAGGCATACCTGAACCACCCAAAAAGGAAGTTTGGGTAAGGAAAACACACAATTTCGTTCACATAGGGTATAGCTCGGGCACTAACTGTGCATATGATATTGATGAAGAAAACACATAGATCAATGACCAAATCCTCTTAACTAAAAATAAAATGCTGGTTCTAGACACCATTAAGCTATCAATTGAACAGGAAAACACTTATAACATATCCAATCCCAATCTCAATTATGATCACTACCTCAAACATGATGTGGATACCAACCACACCAAATAGTCTCTATCCATTGTAGAAACAGATGTAAACATGAAAATGGTCAAGAAACATGTCCCACATAACAATTCTTCTTTGCTTTTAACTCCTTCGCATTTGCAGGTTCTTGAAAACCCACTAAAACACTAGCAGAGTCACCTTCTAGCTACCCAACAGAAGATTACGTTGGACTTTCCTATCCCAGGTATGGATTCTCTTCCAACTGCTCATACTAAAGTTTATTCAATGAAATATTAAAACCTGCTTTCTGGTTATAATGACATTAATCCTATGATTAGATTTAAGAGTTCTACAGGCTCATGTACTACTTTTCCTATGAACAAATATGTTCCACTTCACTCATGAAATAAAAACATCATTGAATGAGGCCTTACTGCTACAAAAACCAATGAGAACATTGACCCGAATGATACTCCAAATTACGCCCCTCTCATCTAACATCCTCTAACAAATCCCTCCACTATCAATATCTCACTCAGCAAAGAAGAATGTTTGGCCTCTACTGCTCCTGCTTGCATGACATTAGACCCAGAACAACTAGACAACACACCTACTATGCCATAATAGATAAAAAAGTAGGACAACAAGGATCCCCTATCTATAGTGGAATCAAATGCGCCAAACATTGACATTTACCCTTTCATATTAAATGCAGAATCCATAATGAAGCCTGCAAATCTAGTACCCCAATGTCCCAACGACCCTCCACAAGTTTCAAAGGATACCGCAGACTTAGGTATAGCCACACACTTGAATAAACCCCCAAAAAATTCCCAGACAGAACATGAAATGACCACTCATACCCAAGAGGTTAGAAGACCCAATAGAAATAATGGATCTGGAAAAAAGAAAAAAGGGAGATCTAACTCCAATCCCCTATCCAAATGAAAGTAATTTTCTAGAATTTTTATGGTATCGCCAACTATGAAACCCACAATGTTCTGAAATGAATGGTTAATGTACATCACAATACTATTTTTGCTATTTCGGAATGAAAAATCTTCTTCACTTCTAAGTATTCTCACTTGTGCCAGCACAACTACATGTTTTATGGTGCAATCAATAATAATCTAAAAGCTGATTCTCTATGGATTTTTTTGCATTCATCCTTACCGAATTTTACTGTCATTGTCATCTCTAATCAGATCTTTACCAGCACCATTTTTATTGATGGTACTTGCACTTTCATATCCTTTGTTTACGCTAATAACAAATACCAAGAAAGAATAACTCTTTAGAATGACCTCTCACATTTAAGCACCATCATCAATGATCCTTGGGTGCTTATGAGAGAATTTAATGCCATTCTTAATTCTAGTGAAACAATTTGCCCTTAAATGCCTCTATCTCCATGAGGGATTCTAAATCCTCGATTGAGGACAATAATATCATTGAAATTAATATCACGGGTGCAAAATACACCTGGTATAGAAGACATTACAACAATATGGCAGACTCTAATTTTGATACAGCCTTTATGAATATCCCGACTTTAGTTAAATGGGATACTATATCTAGTATCACTCCCCATAGGATGAACTCTAACCATCATCCCATCCTGGAAAAAATTTCCTCCAAATACATGAAACCTTGATTTCCCTTCCTCTTCAATAATGTTTGGTTTAATGAAGAAGATTGCAATCATGTTATTCAAAAATTTTGGTCCTCTTTTTAGAGTAATGATCCCTTTACTTGCAAACTCAAACTAAAACAACTCAAACAGACTCTCAAATCTTAGTGTAAATCCATATCCAACCAAGTGAACAATGACATTATTCTTCTTGAGAAACAACTTGATGATCTCTAAAACAAAAACACCAACTCGGACCTCCACACTGATCCCACGCAAGAAATAAATGTTGTGTTCAATATCAACTCCTTGATCACCATTAAAGATAATATGCGAAATCAGGCATTTAAAGTTAAATGGTTTAATGATGGAGACCAAAATACAAAATTCTATAACACCCTCTAATGAACCAGGAAGGCATGCAGACCTCTAACCTTTCTAAAAGACAGGGTCAAGATTATAGACAAGGATGGTGATATAGCTCAACATTTAGTTTCCTATTATGAAACCATCTTTAATGTCCCTGATAACAGCAAAGACCTCCTCCCTGAGGTCATTCCTTCTGTGATCACTAACGCAGACAATATTTTCCTTCTCAACACACCACTGGATCATTAAATCAAAGATACCGTCTTCAGTCTGAATACTGATAGTTCCCATGTTCTTGATGTCTATTACAATGGTTTCTTCCAACATTATTGGGATGTGACCTAATACGATGTTTGTAAGCTTGTTAAATCTTTTTTCTCTAATGAGGTGCTTCATCAAGATATTAATGCTCAATTTCTTGCCTTGATCCCTAAAGTGTACAATGCCTCTAAAATTCAACTTTTCAGACACATTTCTCTTATCCACACCCTCTACAAAATCATTACCAAAATCATTGATAATAGTATTTCAACCATTACTGACAAAATAGTTTCATTGAACCAATTTGGCTTTATAAGAGGTAGATCCATTCAGGACTATATCTGTCTGGCTCTTGAATGAATTAACAATGTGAACAAAACTAATAGAGGAGGGAATATAGTTATTAAACATGACATAAGGAAAGCTTTTGACACTATGTAATGGAGTTTTATTTTCAAGGTTCTTCAAAGTTTTGGTTTTAGTATGTACTTCATTGATGTGATCAGAACTCTATTCAATTAGGCCACCATCTCCAATTTAATAAATGGCTCTCCCAAAGGTTACTTTAAATGCACCAAAAGAGTAATACAAGGTGACCCTCTCTCTGCCATTCTCCTCTCTATGTGTATGACTACCTCAGTAGGCAAATCAATCTTCTGGTGAGACAAGTAAATTTGAAACCTATTCATTTCTCTAGAAATGTTAATGATCCCACTCACCTTTTCTATGCTGATGAAATCATCCTTTTCATTCAAGGAGACAAAATAAACATTGTTAACCTCAAAAATACTCTCTCCCACTACGAGGAGGTTTCTGGTCAAACCATAAGTTGGAACAAATCCTGTATCTTTTTTGGAAAAAATTTCCCTCTAAGAGAAAATGAAATATTATCAATTATTTGGGTCTGAAAGAAGGATCCCTTCCTTTCACATACCTTGGTGTCCCCATTTTTTGGGGTATACAAAAAGCGCGCCACTTTTTCAATATTGTTAATCATGTTTATAATTAGCTTTCCTCTTGGAAGGGTAAATCTCTCTCTATGGTAGGAAGGGCTTGCCTTGTCAAATCCACTATTTTCTCTAAGTTGTTCAACTCTATGATGATTTAGAAATAGCCCATTAATCTTATAAAAAATGAAAACAACTATTAAAAACTTCATTTTGACCGGTAGTACTCTAGAAAGTAAACACGTGATGGTCCCTTGGTCAAATTGTTGCAAACCTATTGAGCATGGAGGCATTGGTATTAAAAAATTAAAATACTTTAAAGAATCCGTTCAAGCTCGATTTACTTGGAATCTCTTCCACAACAATTTGGAGTCCCTGATTTTTCTCAAAAATAGATTTCTTGATAAACATAATATTGGAATCTTGAGATTTATTAATTCATCCTTATGGCATGCCATCAAACACTCCTTCACCAACATTATGAACAACTCCAGATGGATGCTCTGCAGAGACTCTTCCATGAAATTCTATCTTGATAACTGGACTGGCATGCCTTTAATTAATATGATTTCACCTAATAAACTTCCTAAAAACACCAAAAACTCCATCAAATATGCTCTAAACTCTCAAAAATATCATATCCCAAATACTATTCTGAATCTCATTGATGACTACCCTTTTTCATATAATAATGATTTCTTAATTTGGGAGCCATCTCACAATGGAATGCTTACCTCTAAAAATTAATATGCTCATATGTTCTATAACAATGTGAATGATTACAGATTGATCAAACACTTCAACAAACCTTTGATAAAACCCTCAATATTCAATCTCATTTGGCGCCTTTCTCACACTAGAGTTCCCACTAATATCTACCTCCAATCGTTTGGAATTCATCTTTGCTCTAAATGTAAAATTTGTACTCATCCTAGAGAAGATACTAACCATCTCTCCTTTCCTTTTCTACTGCCTCTCCTCTTTGGAACTATATTTTTAACATATTTTATTGTAGATGGTTTATTGTTGACTCTGTAAAAAAATAAAATTATGAAATGTGCAGAGTTGGACGTCTCCCATCAAATCAAAAACCTTTTCCTTGTGGCGGTTGCTGAACTTCATCAAGTAATCTGGTATGATTGGAACACATTTATTCATAAAAACCACTCACTCAATCTTAATGCAGGTCGTACCCGAATCCTTATTTCCATACAAGAAGCTGCATTGATTCAGAAAGGTAATTTCCATAACACTGTTCACGATATTTGAATACCGAAATCTCTACAGATCAACAACAATTTTGGTCAACCACACCGCACTATGGAGGTGTTTTGGAGATCCCCTCTCCCTGGATGGATCAAAATTAACATTGAAGGCACCTCCAAGGGAAATATGGGTCCAACTGGATGTGGTGCTATTTTCAGGAACCACCTTAGACATATTCATGGATGCTTCATGGGACATTGTGGCACTGCCTCCTCCCTCGAAGATTAGATGATGGGCTTGATTCATGATATCAATTTTGTCATGGCTCATGGGTGGAACAACCTTTGGATTGAAAGTGACTCCATGACCATAGTCCATGCAATTTGAAATGGCGTAACTCATCTATCTTGGTCGATCACTAGCTGTTGGATGGAATGAAATCTTTTTCTCACTGACCTGAACTACATCATCACCCATGTTTATAGGGAAGAAAGTATGGTTGTCGACGGCTTGGCCAACATGGGAGTCAATCAAGACATCACCTATTGTGAAGAACTCCCACCTACTCTTACGCCCTTCCATGAAAGAGATTTTAATATGATATCGTAATTTAGAATTCTATAATCATTCTTTTAATAAATTTTGTGCTTTGGTTGTTTAGGCCAAGGCATTACCTTCTTAAAAATAACTATCAAAATATTTACACTTCTTTATGTCCAATTTCAAAGTGAAATTAATTATAATGACCCACATTGGATTAAATGGTAAAAATATATTATAATAACACTTTAATATCAATTAAAAATATAATCTAACCATATAAGTAAATTAGATTAAAACAGAGTTTTGAATTAAAATAAAATATTTTTCACTATTCATTAAAAATAAACTTTATGTGAAAATTCCACACATTTACATAAAGTAGATTTTGGTGTCCTAATTCTAAAGAAGAATTTTATTTGATCAAATAGAACATATAAAAATTACCAAAACTAAATTTAAATAGGGTTCTCCATAAAAAGGTGGTAAATCGACCTGTTAATTTAAATTATGCTCAAAATTATATTCATTCACATTTTAAGCCTATAAATTTTATTGGATAAATGTAAATAAATTTAACAAACATGTATACTCATACTATAGTTAAATTTTTCATTCCCGCCAATACAATTTATGATTTCAAAGAAAACCGTTGTTGCGTATTGGGTATGCTATCGAACATAGAAACCCTTTTAAGTAAAATTAATATTTAATTCAAAAATATTAATATGTATGAAAATAACTTGTTATTCATTTACATGGGATGTCACATTTTCCCTCATTTGGGTTCTTCTATGGACACTCATTTGCATAATGTCCCATTTCATTGCACTTAAAACATCTTCCCGCTGGCTTTTCATTACCTGAATGATCATTTTCCTTATAGTTACGAGTAATATGACCAGACTTACCACACCAGAAGAACTTCCCAGAAATTGATAAACATTCTAAAAGAGTATTTTTTCCACACTAATCACAATATGGATATTCAATTTTTCTTACCCCTAGGATTCTTTTATTAATTATTTCCCTTTTCCTGCCAACTGGACCTCTTATTCTGTTGCTTGTCAAAGAACACATGACCATCAGAAAACTCCATTTCCACATTATTTGCACATCGAATGAGTTTTTCATAACTTTTGAACTCACAAGAGGCTATTGATCTTCAATATCATGGCTTCAGTCCTACGTAAAATCTATTTATTTTACAATAATGATCTCGGATGAAATTTGGAGAATACCTTGCCAATAGAGTGAACTTTCCTTCGTAAATAGCCACTGAGTCACCCTCATACCTCAATTCCATGAATTTTTTTCCATCCTAATTCAATCCACTTTAGGAAAATATTTCTCAAGGAACATAACTTTGAATTCATCCCAAACAAGAGCATCAATATACTCACTATCCCAAATATTTTTCACCATCGACCACCACTAACCATCTTCACATTCAAAACAGTATACAACAAGACTAACCTTTTGATGTTCTGAACACCCCATGATGTCAAAACATTTCTCCAGTTCATTAATCCACACATCTTCAAGCATAAGGCCATATGATTCTTTGAATGGTGAGGGATGTTGCCTCATGAAATGCTCCACTACTGACATGTTCTTATATGGTTGATCTGGCTAATATCATTCATGGATACCACAACCATTTATATCCTAAGTCAACAATGCGATTACTGCATCAATGTATTCAGTTCCGATTCAACCATATCAGGTTGTTGATTTGGAAGGTTTTCTTCCTCGTGAAGTTGTCCCAACATAGCTGCCCTATTTTCTTCTTCGGAAAACCATTCAAAAAATAGAAATATCTTAACTAAATAAACATGGTAATCTGTAAATTCTATATCATTTCTTTCATAACATAAGCTAAAAATAATTTATGGATTTTAATTTAACTATATTCTAACTCCTAAAGTTATCTAAATCGACCTCTAATACCAACTATAAGGACTCAACCTTAAAAAATTACATAATATTGAATTAAAATAATAATTCACATTTAGGATCTTTTTAGGTTTAGAGTTTGAGAGAGTTGGGTCATAACATTTAAATAACAACATGAATATTAAATGAATACACATCTAGTCAGTTTCTATTTTATTCATAAAATAAAAATTCACGAAAAAAGGATTCATGTCTAGTACCAGGTTTATGACATCTAATTGATCCCATCCTTGACCCTATTCCACTTTATGTCATGTGAAAAACATTTCAAAAACATGGGATGAGCATAAAAAGGTCATCAAGTGATACACAGAGAAGGAAAATTGTTAGTTTTTCAAAACAACAAGTAAATCATGAATACACTCTCATAAGTAATAAGTTTCACCTTCATGAAGTAATAAATAATCTTCACTAATTAAAAGATCATTTCATACCCTTTTATAACTATAAAAATACCATAATACCCATAAAAAGAACACATAACATATAAAGGTAACTTGGGACATAATCATTCATAAGTGGAATAACCATACGGTTGACTTCCACAAATATCACTAAATGGAATAGCCATATGGGCGACTTCTATACCCAATGAATTGGAGGTTTTAACATAACCACCCATTCTGGTTTGTCATGACACCACCCTTCATTTATTTTGTCATGTAACCACCCACCAAATGTCTAAGTACCATTGTAAAATCATAACACATAAAATATTGAAAATATAAAAATTTCACTAATAACATTTAATTTTCAATCACAAGAAATAATTTCAAGATATTGAAATTATCCATCTATTTCAAAAACCATTTTCAATACCAAAACACCAAAAAACAGAATCAGGTATTTCCTTTTCATTTTAGAAAACATTAAGTCTTATAGAGGAAGACAAATAACGATTATGGTGGCAGGGAGGTCATTGTCACCGAAAACGTTATAAACATTCTGTTTGTCATTTAGAAAATTGCTTTGTTGAAAAAAGATTCCCTTTGAATGAAAGTAAAATTCAAATGGTTTTATTATTCACCGTGTAAAATAAGAAGATATATATTATCGAAATATGCCTTAATGAACAGAGATTGAGATGAAGTCCTTTACCGTGTGTCCAACTTGACCCGTTAATTATTTAATCTCATGAAAAATAAACTAAAGTAAATTTATAATTTCTAAATATCCTTTTAAAAGTTTATTAGTACTTTTATATTACTTATTACCATGATATAAATGTTATGTAACCATTTATGTTAATAATTGTTCTTTGGTCGATAATTGGTACTTGAGTCACAAATGAACACCATATAATTACAAGTTTTCCATGTGGTCAATATTAGATTATCTACAGAATGATATTCATGATTTAGATATCATATATATCATATATATTCAGTATATATATTTATTTATAACAGTACATAACAGTTTGCAGATAATAAATGAAATTCACCGTTAATGGAGATGGTAAGTCGTACATACGCATGAACACTACTTTGATTTCTATTTCATACTTTAATGGATTTAAAACATAATGATACATAGTTATATTATTATTCTAGTATAATATCATATATAATATCATTAACATGATCCTTTATACATCCCACATATGGCATTAACGAGTCATACCACTTTGAGGGGGCGGTAGTACGCACTTCCTCAAATGAAATTATCATGTTTACACATAACGAAAACCATAAAGGTATGATATAAATGGATAATAAAGAAGCCTAAAGAAAACATAAAAATAATATATATTCTACATAAATATAGTTCCATTATAATATACACCATGAGAAACTGTAGGAGATAATCGATCAATCATCTTTTTGTGAGGCGTTAGTTTGTCATCAACAGAAACAATACGTTCTTCACCCATTAGATAAAGGTGTGTGTATGTTTAGCTCAAATAATTCTCATAAAAAAATACTAGTATATTGAGGATGCTGGGGTTTTATAAAATAATGTAATAAAAAGATTTTTGGGGTTGGAAAGTAAAATAAAAAAAAGAAGTTAAGAGGAATCGTGCCCTTTAATTTGGGTAACTCTATTTGGTTTGAACCAAAAATACTTCTTAAAGTGCCTTCTTCAAAAGGTAAGGCTAATAGGAGGAGTATAGATATTTTTAGAGCTCATTTGGTCAGTATTTGTATGAGCCAATGGGCTTGAGAGATGTGAGTAATGAGTATGAAGTGAAGGCATTTTATATGGGGGGAGGGGATCTTTAGGAAAGTGTTAAAATATTATTTCATTATATAATGATATTCTGTTTTTAAAGGTCTAAAAATAATTAAACTCGACAATAATATGACTAATGGTATAAATAAAATCATACAATAATAATTTTATAGGTTTTGGATACTGTTTTAATATTTATAATCTTATTTATTTATATCTTTTATTAATGAGATAAATACTACATCATTATTGTTCCATAAATAATTTAATTTATTTGATGTCTAAAAATTATATAAAAATACCATGATGTAGGAAATTATTTTAGATTTATAATCATTATTTATAGTAGAAATAATAGATTATATAGTCCCATGGAAAAATTAATTTACTAAAAGATATTTGTTAGTGTAATTTTTATCATTACATTAAGTTATTTAATCTAAAGTGTCATTATCACTCCCATGTGGCACCATGTTGTCCAAAAATAGACCAAAATATTTCCATGTTTTTAACTGACTCAAAAAATAATGTTATTTCAAGTATTAAGGTAATTTTTTATTATTATGATAATCTTTTTACCTTGAAATACCCTATTTCTCTTGAACTGTGGTAAATAAAAGTCAAAAGTTACTATTCACCAAAAATTATTTTCATCATACTGAACCACATTTTATTTACTTATAAAAACCACGAATGCCAGATTTTAGAAACATAATTCATAGAAGCGGTAAAATTTCATTAAAATGAAAATGTCAGTTTTTAACTAACTACTTAGTGGTTTCACTAATCATCAAAAATTGATGTTCTTCAGAAAACTACCAAAAAGTCAACCTAAGAAATAAATGATATTAAAAATTCAAAGATTATTTTTATTTTAAAAAATTAAAAACATTGAAGTTGATTTAATTAATTTACAATTAATTCTTATTTTCATAACAAGTAGCATGTTTTTAAGAAAAAATAATTATCAAAATATCGACAGTTGTTTATTTCCTATTTTAATGTGAAATTAATTATAATTACAAACATTGTATTAATTGGTAAAAATGAAATTTATTTAAACATTAAAACCATTTAAAAATATAATATAACCATATAAAGAAATTAGATCAAAAGGAACTTTTGAATAAAAATACAGTATTTTTCAATATTCATTAAAAAACGAACTTTACCAAAAATATACCCAAAGTAAATATTGATGTCCTGACTCTAAATAAGAATATTATTTGGTAAAATAAAACATATAAAATTTACCAAACTATATTTAAATAGGGTTTTACATCAAAAGGCGGTAAATTGACTTTTTAGTTAATATTAGATTATTTATGGTTAAAATTAGATTCATTCATATTTTAAGACCTTAAAATTTATTGGGTAAAATGAATAATAATATTGTAGTTAGTTATTTTCATTCCTAAAAATACAACGACAATGGGTTAACTACCATTTAAAATTATAATATTATATTATTAGTGAGCAACCTAAGATTTCAAAGAAACTCGTTGTTGCGTATCGGGTATGCCATCAAACATAGAAATCCCATTAAAAAAATTAATATTTAATTAACAAATATTAATAAATATGAAAATGTATTACTATTTATTTACTTGGTAAGTTATATTATTTCTCTCTTTGGTGAAATATGATTTTTCTTCAATATAAACGTTTATAAAAATAATTTCCAGATTTTTTTTAACATTTAGAAATGATTTTTTAATGAAATGTTTACCCATATTTTTATTTATAAAAAATGGTTTGAAAGAAATATTGTTTTCATATTCCAAATGAGGTGAATTTTACCCTTTCTAGAAAAGGGTTAATTGAATTTTTTTAACATATAATTATTATATATATTTTTTCAGCGTTATTAAAAATTAATTATATAAGTTTTCAATTCTAATTTATAATGGATATATTTCAGAAATTTTATTCTATGATATTTTTGAAAATTTTTATATTTTTAATTATTAATTTCTAATTGAAAATGATTGTTTGCTAAAAAAATATTCCATTTAATCTTTTAAATTCTATTTCAATAATAATAACATTTTATAGTATTTTTTTCGTCTAAATTATATATGTGTATATGTGTATATGCCTCTCACATATATACACATCTTATTCTCCCTTACATTTATGGGAAAATACAATCGAAATTTTCATGTCTCAAATGAATTCATTATGGGATTTACATTGTTTGTAGTATGAGACTAGATTATTAAACCCATATCATTACCACAGAAAATACTATATTTATGCCTCATGATTAATATCCTATTTTGGAAATCATAACTAGGAAGATTTTTTGATGGGTTTTCCTAGATAGTTATATGTTTCTTTATGAAAATATTTAAACTACAGAGTACCCATTTATGGGATTATTGACTAAAATAATTCCATTATTGGTCTTTGTCTCTAATGTAATATTTTCTCTAGAGTTAGCCTTGAATCATGTTTTCATAGAGTTATATGTTTCTAAAATATTTTGTATAATTTCAGGTTCTTTTGATGCAGTTTGTTATGATATTATTCTATGTGATTACTCTTGATACTTTTATTTTATTTTATCTTTTTATTCTTATTACTCACAAGTTATGATTAACTGTCATGTTTCCCTTTACTAATGTTTTTAGATAAAAAATTTCACTTGTGTATTCCCATGGTTTTTATGTACTATTATTAGAGCTCGAATATATTTAGGATCCACTAGGGATAATAAAAATAATCATGTTATTTCATATAATCTTTTAATTTTTATGCCATGTATTCCAAAGGTAATATACCTTAGTATAATTTGATGTAATTAGAGGATTTTTATGTAGAAAATAAGTTAATAATAATTATAAAAGTCTTGGATCTCTATAGGTTGAATTAGATAATGGTCTAGTTATTATTATGTATTGGTACTAGAAATTAATATCAGGTTATTTATCGATTGGACTATCCATTGTACAACACATTCAAATTATTGTATTGAATTGATTAAGTGTTTTCCATGAAAATTTAACCTTATATGTAAAATAAAAATGGAAGTGGATAGGTTATAATTTTATTTTCGGGTAATATCCCAAAAAATTGTGAATTAAACTAGACTAGATTGTATATTGATGCATGATAATAGGGCTTGTTACACACCTTGTTTGACAAAACATGTTCTAATGCTTTAGATGTTTACAATACTCATTAAGAACCATTATGAAGGGATTGATAAAATTTTTTCATATATAAAATATAATAGGAACCATTAAAAAGTATAACCTTGATTAAAACATAGATACTCATTCATTCTAATATATTTAACATATATAAGATACTAGTACTCGCTCGTTCATTTGCACGGTGATAAAACTGAATTCATAGTTCATGCTTTCTCCTGAAGATATGGTTTACTACTTTTATAGAGGAAATAAAATATTTTGGAAAAATAAAAGAAACTATAAAATTTTTTAAATGTACAATGGATAGTAATTAGTAACCAATATTAAGTGGAAATAATTCATTAAAGGAGAAACAGTTTTATAAAAAATGTGAATAAAACATGTTTAGAATATCTAAATAATCTATTAACAGTATATACTATAGAGGAAAGGAAAATTAAGAAACAACATTGAAAATAACTAAATAAATCTTGATTATCAATTACGATGCAATTATATCATTCTTTTGAATTTGTAAATCAGCAATCCCAAATGTTGGTGGGTTGTAACCAATGCATAATAGAAGCACCATCCCAATGCAATATGAAATTTATTTTCAGCACAATATTAATATGAAAAGATAAACTGCTGTCACTGCCACTCCTGGTTTTCCATCCTTCATTAAACCTGTGCCTGAGCTCCTTCGAAACTAAAGTCCCATGGTGCTTTGTCCTAGAGCCGCATGACCCAAGTGGGGAGCTGAAATTTCCCACAATTAAATTAACAGTGAAATACAATCGGTTGGTTCGGGTACTTGTATGTCATGCAGATGAGATAAATCTGTACTAGTAGGCGACTAGGAATCGGTTCTCATGGCTTTGGGAGCCTAAGAATTCGGTGCAGTACCAGGTGGATACACTGAAATTCCTAATCATAAAAACCTCATAGAACGATGAATGGCTTATTATCAAGTACATGCCACCGAAATGTAGCAATATACCATAACAGGTAGAATAGAAGGTACAAAATTTGGTGATGTTAAATATAATACATCTTTTGAAACATAAAAATTCATAAGTGAATATATTAAGAATACATCTACATAAAATGTTAAATTAATATACATCAACATTATTGTGAAAAACTTTGGAATAGTCAAGGTTGGAAACCAGACATCAATATAAACTACATTTATGAAAACAATATTGCATACTATGAAACACAAATATGAAGAGAAGTTACTTAAAAAATATTTTATCTAATATAAAATATGATATGTGACGAGGAATAATTATAATATAGAAAACAATTTTGTCCATAAATAAAGATGTTGTGATGTTTAGACATGGAGTAAATTTCCAGCAAGTAGATGGTGTTCCCAATGCATTTCATCTTTGCCTCACTAATATAAGATTGGTTGGAATCTTCCTTGTCTAAAAAATCATAAGAGTACCTGAATATGCAGTATAATAATACAACATAACAATATATACAACATAAGTATACAATATAAGAATACCAGAATATGAAGAATAAGTAATATTGTCACCGAGAAATGGACATGAATGAAATATCCAACTGAAAAAGAACATTCAAATAGACATGAAGCACACAAAATAATTATATAAATCATAATATATAAATGGAAATGAATGAAATGAACATTCAATGAAGCATATAGGATGGACAGGATGACATAAAGCAGCCCCCTCCTCCCTCCACTCCCCTCCCCGTCCCCTCCCCCCTGCCCATCCTTTTCCCCAGCAGCCCCCTCCCCCCTGCCATAATCTTCCAATCCCCTCCCCTCCCCTCCATCCTGCCCAGCCCCTTCCCCTCCCCTCCCCTCCAACCTTTTATAAGGCTTGTTTTAATAGTAATTGGTGAAAAAGATATATAATCTAAAGAAAATGTCACTTCAAAATTAAAATGGATAAACAGATGAGACTATTCACATTTAATATATTTATTGTATATTAAAATGTTGGTAAAATGAAAAATTACTAACCATTGGTAGGTATAGGTTAAAAGGGTATGTGTGCTCCTCAAAAAAAGTTGGAATTCAATTGCACAGAATCAAATGTTGCAATAGAACATAGTTGATGGGAGCTCATGGGTGATTTTCCTGTAAAGTTGCGAACCTGTAATTCGGTAAGTTTATAGAATGTTTTCAAAGAAATGCAGCACTATTTTACAAATTTTTTGTTTTATCATATTAAGTCTCCTCTACAACCTTGAGTCTCTCGATGTTGACGATGTCTGCATCATTGTATTTTACAACATTGGGTTGTGTTTGTTAACATAAGGTTCTGTTTTTTTTATGAACCATGTGTTTCCAGATGTACCTATACAAAATAAAAAAATTAAACAAAATGGTGTTAAGAAATTTTCCTATTTGTAAGAAAATGATAACAGACACACCAACATAGTTTCAATGTTAAAATCCTTACGAAATAGCATGGCCATGTTTCGGTGAAGAAAACAATTATATAGAGGAATAGATGAGCCATAACATATTACATAAATCTCTACACTGTTTACCAATTAATAAGGAATAAGATGATTCTTTTGTATGCTCTAAAAATTGATTATCCTATATGAACATAGAACGGTCTGCAGTTTTTTATGTGGTATACACAAAAATGTGTTGGAAATAAAAGGTTAACCCAATATGTTTGCAGTGGAGATGTAATAGATATTCTAAAGAAAACATTTGTTTCAAACATGATCAAATAATAAAAACTACCCCATGCTACAAATAATTTGTAAAGATCCATAGCAGCAAAGAAATTTCACTCCTCCAATTACCATGATCGGGGTATTTCTAAAAATTGAAGTATAACTCTACCATGTGACCTGGAATGTAGGATGAAGACCATCCAAAACTCATATCATATATGTGAATATTAAATTTTCTCAAAAATAAACAACCAATAAATGAAGTAACAAACTATTTAAATAATAATCAATAGTTGTAGAAGTTTCTATGACATCATCACAAAACTAGTATCCAAAATTTAATATGAAAATAAATACAAATTTATTTGTATGATTGGGAAATCATATATATGAATAGACTATTCAAATAATAATTAATATTAATGAAAATTTAAACATGATCAATGTAATTATAAATGTCAACATATTGGATACTATTTACTAACCCAAAAAATATAACAAAAATTTTACTTAGAAACGTTTAATTATGAAAAGAAGGGTGTGTGAATTAACAAAAACTGCAGTTTTTTAAATTATAGTCACGTTGTACCTTCCATGATGGTGTATTTATACCTAATATAGTGTTACACCACATTGTCCCCTTTTAAGTAGGATCAAAATCTTTTTGTAATATTGATAATACTGATTATATTTAATCTATAAATTAGAGGAACATAATATTTCCATAAAAGTAGAATAAATATGGAGACAGATAAAATATTAGAGGAAAGAATGATAATCACGTTTTACCTTTGTACTAAATCTTCAACTTCACGATATTCTATCACATTCAACTATATCTGTACATAAAAATTGAAAATAATAGAATTAAAATATATGAAAATTAGAATAAATAGTAATGAAATCTACGAATAAAAACTTCTGTAGGACTTTTTCTATTTGCCTTCCCATATCCTCTTATGTTTATAGACTCAAAAACAACATAAGAAGCAGGATTTAGACTGTGGTCAATGATAACCAGTTCGTTGTGTGTGTGATCAATGCATGTGTATGTGTCAAGATAGAATTCATAATTAGTATGGATTTATGTTGTATGGAAATAATGAGAAACCTTATATAATAGATTACATCAATAAGAGAATTATGTGTACCAGTTAGGTAAATGCTTCCACTATCAAAGGTGACTTCTACAAGGTATTGAGGAAAAAGAAAATAAATGAAACAAAAATAACTGATAAGAAACAACAGTCCCTGTTTAACTTCAACACTGAAATGGGTGCATTCAATCTAAGGAATATCCCATGTTTGAAAAATATGACCTACCTCCTAAAGAGTGATCATGGCATCAACATTTTTATGGCCACCACTAATTCTCCCCCTACCACTATATACCCACATATAATTGACATTATTGTAAATATTTAAGCATCTAATTGATAAAAATGGAATAGAATCCGGAGTGTAGAATAAAAAACCCCTACCTGATTATCGTTGTTTCCATAGTCATCATTATTGAAATCTTTCATCTCTAGATCTCGATGGAGAGTGCATATATATATATATATATATTTATCATGTCATTAAAAAGAACCATGGATTATAGAACTATGATAATAGTATAAACAATGTATATTTTATAGACAAATAATCCTTAGAATATGCATGTTGTCACTGTTAGGGTTGTATGTATGAATGATGAAATACTTCATTTTTTAAGATAAATTGTTCATATTTGATCTGAAACTAGGAGATATACCATGAAGAAAATATGTGTGAATGAAAAGCATAGAAAAATATTCCCTACATGCGAATAAAAACCATTACAAGGAAAAATCATTTATAAGTATATGAAATAGGACATCCAAAGTGGTCTGAACATTCAACAAATGTGTTCATGATCTTATCTTCATAAAAACATGTTTCTTAAAAGACAACAGTACCTGATGTAGATGTTCTGTCACAAAAAAATAGCACCACTACAAGCCATAATATTTTTTAAAGCATGAATTTTTGGGTTTTTTTATGAAAAGCTAGAGAAAGATTAAAGTTCATTGGGTTTGAATTTATAAGAGTTTATGGAATAAAGTCAAACATTAAAAACAATAAACCTCAATGGATAAGATAGTAAGTACAGCCCTAGGTCTAAGGTCCACAACTTCCACAACATTAATGAGAGTACATGTATTGTAAAAAATGAATGACAACTCATATTTAACACAAGTAAAATAAACTAATAATTAAAAAAATTACCCAATTCCTGAATATATACCCTTGCTGCAATCTTCCATAATGGTTTATTCTTTGGCATCATGTGTTAGTCACCCTGTCACATTGTATGAAAAGGCCCCCATCATCCATGGATTTGTAGTAGGTTCCATGCAAGAATTCCATAGTTCTAAGATGGAGGTAAAATAATCATAATTGGTTAGATAATTAAAGTAGAGATTCATATGACATGTTAAGAAAATTCATATATCTTTATAAGAACAAAATAAATAATACTTTTTGTATTTTATATTATGTTCTGTTGTCTAGAAGAAAATATTACCATAACAGTTACTATATTTCCATAATTTACACAGTAAACTAAACAATCTGATTGTTAGCAAGATGAATAATTCTTTTACATGAAAAAATTAGTATTTGTATATACTTTATATATTTTTAACTAAAATAGAATTAGTAAATCTTTCTATATACTGTAATATTTCCAGAGGATGCAAAAGATTGATGTGATGGCATGTTGAGATGCTCTAAGAAGTTTGAATTGTTGGTTGTTCAAGGAAAACAATGTAGTTAAAAAATGTATTCTAGTACATGGAAGTCTTGGAACAAATAATAAATGAAGCACAATTAAAGTTATAACTAACAATCATAATTATGATCTTAATGGGCTTGTATTTAAATCAATAGTGGAATTTTTTTTGAAGCGTTGACAACATGTACACACAAATAGATGATCAACGAGAAAGAGGTTGATTTAAAATGACATAATTAGAATCAACTTATTCATGTTCATGTGATAAACAGTGATATATGATACAACATTATGTTTATTTTTTTAGTAATATGTAAATAAAATTAATATGGGTGTCTAGTTTGCAAGCAGTGAATAAATATATAGATGTTAAAAAATGTGAAACATCTTTAAGAAATTAGAAAGAGAAGAAGACTTATATGTTTAATGTACATAAAAATGAAAATAAATGTTTAAATTGTAATGTGTACAGTGGAGACATATAACATATCTCAAAATAAGGTGGTGTTTGTTTTTTATGCACTATGTGTTCAGAAATTATTACTTTCATAGGATTCAAATAGTTTTAACTAAATTAACCTAGGTAAATCTGCTTATATATTGGAGAAGTTCCATTGGATTCTAAAGGGGGATTTCATGGCATATGGATTTGCTCTAAGAAGTTTGAATTAAATATTGTTCAATGAAGAATAATGCAGTTTAAATCCAAAAATGTATTTCAGTACATGGAATGCATGGAATATCAACAAAATGAAACATAATGATAGTTATATTTGCGACCTTTAATTATGAATTTAATGGGCCTGTATTTAAATCAACAGTGAAAATTTTCTATGAAGAAGTGAGTATATAGTGATGATGAGTGAAATACCAAAATCCCCATTAATGAGATGAGATGAATAATTGAATAGCATACATAAGAACAGTAGTAAAATAAAACAGTCCAACTATGAATTTAATGCCATACCAATAGCGTCAACCATCAGTTTACTACAAGCATTGGCTGGTCAGGTATTTTCATTTTTGAGACATCTGATGCAGGGATTTATCATTGAGGATACTATTTATTAATATTCTGAAATATTTTCCTTACCTAGAACAAAAAACACGTAGGAGAAACATCAATAATTTTTTAGAATGATAAAAACAAAAATCTCACAGTAAAATCGAGTTATTGTATACCGCATCCAATCTCACATGGTATTTTCATCGAATTAGAGATGAACAAAGAAGTAGAATCTAAATAGATAGATAAAACATTGCTGAAAAAATAGTTCCCTAAAAAACATTAATAAAATTTCGTGATGACATAACAAAAACAAATTTCAGCAATGCACAATTAGATAGATTAAACACTGTTGAAATGGAATGAGGATAATATACCATAATGAAATCAGTATCTCTGAATCATGAACCTGATACCTAAATGACTAAAGTAAAGAATAAAACATTGATTGAATCCAATTCCAGGAAAAGGTGAAATCAAAGAACATAACTCTACGTACTCATCAAAAAAATAAACCTACTATAAATAACCATGAATATATGGTACTGAAATTACTTTCAATAAAATCCTAAGAGGCATCATTAATGTTTTAAAAATTATTATGATTTTTGGGATATAATGCAATGTTGAATGAATAGTTTGCAGAAAATGCAACAAAAAAATCTCAACACAACAAAGGGTGAGGTAGGAGTGTAGAATCAAGATGTATGAAGCTATACCTATAGTCTGCGTCGATAAACTGATCGGACGTCAGGGAAGGATGCTTCTGGAGGAAGAACTGTAGGTTTCAGGGTAGACTGAAGATGGATTTGTGAGGTGTAAAAACCAGTAAAGGTAATTCATGGAATATAGGAAAAATGATTTAAACTTATTCTAAAAGTGAGATAAGGAGGAATACGGATCAACAACATGTCAGAATAGATAGATATCAGGAGGGTGAGATTGATAGAGTCAAGATTTTACAGGAACCCTAACTCCAAATAGGTTCTTACGGACTTGTAATGGTATAATGACAAACCCTACAACTGTAATTCAGCTAGGGAAAAGCCGAATGTCGATGACAGAGTGATACAGAAGGTGGGTTTAATGGGAGAAGTTGATCAATGGAGCCTCTATTCATGGGAGATGCAGATCGCGACCCGTGAGGTGGTTTTCCAGGCTGGGGATGGTAAGCGCAATGAGGACGTCGAGGTCGGGGACAGAATACGAGAAGATATTGAGGGAATCTAGGACTACTCAAACCCTAATCGTGGCTAAAGGATAAGGGTTAAATGGGAAGGTAAATTCGTATATTCAAGCGAAGGTGAAAAAATTGTGGAGGTTAGGCGTGATGGTCGGGGGTATAATAGGGAATTAGATAGTCTTTTGGGTGATGTGGGTATTTGTAGAGGCGACACATCAGCCTGGAAACACCAATATTTACTATATATATTGGGTTCCTTTTTGGATTTTATGTTTCATTTTTTTTATGTTAATAAATTATCATCTTTAATTTTTTTATTCTTTTTTGTTAGTGAAGGAAAAGTTGATAAATAATTCCAAAAAAACAATGTGATTGGAAATATAATGATTTCACTAATATGATGCCTAATATAATGTGAATATAAAATATACATATTGTGACAATGATTAAGGATCTATATTAAATGATTTATAACAAATAAAAAACATTTTAATTGTGAAACACATCAAATAAAATAAGTATGGAGTATCACTGATGATCAATTGTTAAAGGTGATAAAAATGGAGTGTTCAACTTTCTACATGTCAAATTTTTAGAAATATTCACCATGGAAAATTCCTTAATGATACTCAATGATGATTTCTGTGTGTTAAATATGCTAATAAAGCATCTATATGCCTATATAAAATGAATATTCCTTTTTTAACACAAATTGAAATAATGATCATCTTAATGAAACACTAACTGATAAATGTTATAAATATTTTGAACATAGTCATTATCCAATTCAAATGACTAATTAAATAAATATTTTCATAAGAGTATATGTTATGAAAATCATTGATGTATATTGATTGAATATTATAATTGTTGGAACTATTGAGTCATGTTGTCAATGTAACATTATCAATCATATTATAGTAATAAGAATCATAAATCATTAACAAAATGTTATATTATAGTATCCATTTGGGTATATTAAAGAACATATTTAAGGGTACTAATTACCATGAAAGTCAATTTAATGGTATGATGATTTTTAATCGAAGAAACAAGACTATAGAAAATATAATAGTTTATATTATTTTTATGTTTGGTAATTATTGAAAATTAATATTAATTAATTTTTTGGATAAGAATTAGATAAATAATAATCAATAGATGTTAAAAATTAGTTATTTTATGAGTAATGTTATTTATGAATATATTCATCAAATTCTTATTAATTTTATTTAATCTTGGTGAATAATTAATATGATTATCATGGATGTTTTTTTTTGTTTTTTAAAATTGATATCTTATCAGATGGGTGACAACCCAGCTCGTCTAGTAAGGTTATAGGTATTTAATCCACAATTGAATAGTGATATTTTTGAAGTGCCTACCACATTATTATTGGATAGAATATTTAGTATGGTTTATTTAATTAAACAATTTGGGGGTAAATATTATGTTTATTTGGTAATCATATTAGGGGATCAAAACATTTTTGGATTTTTATGTGCTTAATTATAATTTGGTAAATAATTTATTATGTTGAGATATATTTATCATATTTATATAATAAAATGGATAGTTTGGGAAGGATTAAATTAGGTATTTTAGAGGTGTATGTTGAAGGGTCTAAGTTAGAAAATGATGTAAATAATCACTTTTGTTTTGAGGTTAATTAGTCTATTTAGGGTATAGGTTTATTTGTTTAAGAAATAATGTATGTTAATATATTATTATTGATTTTGGTTATTAGTATATTCATAAAAATTTTGGTTATAATCTAACATTATGCTAAGTATTTTGGTTAGGTTTAATATATGAGTAATATCATTAACACTTTTATCAATTTTATTATCAATAAAATGGTAATTTTAATTATTTAGCCACAAAAAATAATATTGGATATTCCTTCCATGGTGTATGAGGTTATGTTGTACGTGATCGATGCACGCACAAAAATTGAAATTATGTTTTTGAAATTAAATGATATAAAGTAAATATATTTTCTAGTTTGTTATATCTTAATAGAAAATGCATCAAAACACATATAGAAAAGGTTCTTGAAACCAAAATATAATCCAATTAATTTTATATCATATTACTCATTGATGTCATAATTATTTATAGATTATGTTTTTTCCATCATTAATATTAGATTGATAATTAAATTTCATTAAATTAATGATCTTAATAACTCTCCATAATTGTTTAAACTTCTATTAAATGTATATACTTTCACTTATAATTAATTTTATCCCATAGGGAATCAATTTTTTTATTACTATATTTTAACAATGTATTTTTCTTTACCTTTTTTAATAGGGTGATTTATTAATCATTTTTATGATATCATTCTTCCACAATAAAATTTTCTAATTTCAAAAGGAGAAAAAGATAATATATTGGGGAAATAATATATTTTTGTGGGTATAATATACCTCCTTGATATTAGAAAATGTAACTATGATTTACAGCACAAAAATCATGCAACAAAGTCATTAAAAGGAATGCTACATAATATTAATAAATTATTATTAAAATATCGTCATTATAACATATACATTAAAAGTTGTGGAATAAATAAGAATAACCATATTATGAAATAATACCTCCAATAGTCGTATATATGAAAATTTATTTCAATAATTCATAAAAATAAGTATTAAAATTTTTACTAAGTCATTTTAGGCATCAAATGTACATTTTCATTCAAATGGTTTTTATTTATTTTTAGGAGAAAATATTTAAAATAATTTTTTCCAAAACACTGGAAAAGTTAATTTATAAATTTAAAATTGTTATTTATATCATACTACCGTATAAAATTCAGGTAAAATATTAATAATTTTTTAAAAGACATAATTTTCAACGAAAAGTAAAAATTCTTACATTTTCAAATACTATCATTTCATCAAATTAAATCAATTCATTAAAAGGTCCAAATATACTTTTTTATCTAATTGGAATATGTCACATTTTATTTAGTGAAATCTAATTATTTTAATTTTAACAATTAATTTTCATTACATTCATTTATGATTATTTAAATATAAAAAAATGTGGTGTTCTACAGACTATTTTAAAGTCCGTAAGGTCAATCCATTTTAAATAATTAAATAACTCTTAGTTAGAAAATATATAAATGAATAGTATATACCTTAATTATATATGTGAAGTCAAATTAATATAATGAGGATCTCTAGTAATATAGATAATGTATGGTCATCTTATTTATAAAGGATAAACTTGTCTATGAATTGTTTTTCAACATGTTTTGTCGGTTTAATTTTAAATTAAAATATGTCAGTAATGAGAATTATGTTTTATAATGGGATTTAATATATTGAATAATGTTATAAAAAATTTATAATACATACATCATCTTTTTAAAAATAAATATTATAATAATTAATGATTAGTTACAATGGGAAATGATAAAACTATTGTATCAAGGGGTTAATCTAAATAACTAAATGCAATAACATGGTTCTTTTAGAATGTTGGAGGCATTGCAAGCCAATATCACTCATCCACTCTATTATTTATCAATTTTGATGCACATTTCCTAAGATTGACATACCATTATTTTATATTTTATGTGTTTACCAAAATCCCATGTGTAACACCCAAATAATTTAAAATAACACTATTTTCAATAGAATATAAAGAAATTTCTATAGGGATTATTTTTTGGTTATATTATTAAAATAATATTAAATACACAAGAGAGTTATAACCTAAATGATTAAATTAGGGATACAATAGGAAAATTATATTTTGAAAAATATTTCTACAATGTTTTCTGGTAATATATAAATATTTATTAATTTATAATAATAATTAATAAAATTTTAGTAATGTCATTTTATGGTTCAAAAACAGGTTTTAATAAATATGTATTCAAAATTAGTTGTATTTATAAATATTTTAAATTAATTTTCAAACATATAAATTATTATAATTTATAAATTTCATTTCATTTTTTAAATTGGAATATAAATTTTAACATAGGGTGAAATTTTTGGATTTTTCTGAATAACGAATTTTTTGAATAGTGAAAATTATCAATTTTTCTAACAATATAATTTAAATGACCCAAAATAAAATATATTTGATATTATGATCAAAAATGAAATCATTATTTTCAATAATCTAATTATTTTCATTAATATCACTAGTATTCAAGATTTTGTTATAAGGTTATTTGTATGAATATAACCATGGTTTTCAGCAAACTATTTTTATGTACATAAAGTATATCTTTTTCAATTAATTAAAATGTCTCTTATAAAGGATTAATATAAAAAAATTGATGCATTATATATCAATTTATATGAATTTTAAATAATATGTTGATTATCACTATCTATATAGTTAATGTGAGAACGTCTTATATATAATGAATACATTCCTTGAAAACCTATTTTTTTGACATGTTTTGTGGGTAACATTTTAAATTATCATTTAAAATGAAAATAAATAAAATTTGATAAATTTTATCCCAATTTTTAATCAATATAATGGATATTATATAATAATGTAAACTTTCTTCTGTTTTATAAAGTCTAGTAAAAACAATAGCAATATACTACCACGGTTAAGGATAAATCCAGTTTACCATGGGTGTAAAAAAAGTGGTAAGTATAATAAAATGATTAAAACCTGATTATTTATAATTTTTATGTTTTATTGAAATAAAACCCCTAAATTAAAATATTTCATAATTTTAGTGAATCATTTTTGATATTGAGTACCCATTATTTAACATTTTTGGGTATTTTTTAAAATACCATGCCACGATTAGAAAATGTAACCACCACCCCTCACATAATAATACCTATGAATCTATAAGGATCAACAAAAAATGGAAACTTTTTCTATCAGAAATAATTAAACAAGTTATATATATACTATTAACTCAAAAATACCAACCTTAGGGGCCTTAATTATAGATCTAATTGAGGTTCTTCTAAGAAAAGGTAATCGGCATTACCATACTCCTTTTTTTACATCTCTTTCTTCCACTACTAGTTATGTCTTAAAAATTAAAATATAATAACACAAGTGTCTCTAATATATAATTATATTTTATTATATTTATGGAATAACATTTATCCATATCCCCTTCCATCAAATATAAAATGAATCTATTATTCACGTGTACGGTGGACAACTACATAGTGACATGATGTACTCATTTTTGATCATCTCCCCTCATGTCCATATATGATGATTGATTTAATTTTTATGTATTATATAAATGAAATATTATTAATTATTAATATTAAAATACCATAAAACCTAAAACATTGAATTCTATTAGAGGTTGATGGCATCATTTGTGTGTACGGTGGGCCACCGCCTACTGAAGTGATGTGATTTATTTTTTTACCGTGTCACATGTTGGGTATATAAAAGTGTATCTAAGTAAATAATATGATATTCATAATATAATTTTAATTACTTATGTTAAAATAATTGTTACCTCCTTTCCATCATGATTGTACAAAAATTGAAATGTTTCACATAAATATATGTGACCCACCGTCTCCATAATTGTAACATAGTTCATTTTTAATAAAACAATTTCATGGAATATTTTAATAATATATATATATATATAATTATTTCATGATTATTATTATTTTATATGAATAAGTAATCATAAATTTTACCACTGTCAATACACTGTTATCATTTGGAAATTTTCAACTAATCCTCCACAAGACACCACACAACGACATAAATAAGTATGTATTTAAATATGATATTAAAAAAATTAATTAAATGCTTATTTTACAATTTATTAAACATGGAAATGTTTATTATGAAAATAAAAAACATATTTCTGTTTATTATTCAAGAGATAATGTACATACATGATATGTTTGGACATGAGTTGATGGATTTCGCGTCTCAGGTTAACTTCAATAAGCCATATTCTATTTTAAAGTCTTATTCATTTTATGTGGTGTATATAATGACATATTTTATTTTGTAACAAGAATATATATATATATATATATATATATATTCTTGATATTTAATGTTTCATATTAATTTCCTTATATCATGGTTCTAATGATTCGGTATTTACAAAACTGGAATGGTTTTAACACTATTTTGGACTGATTAAGCTCAACTATCCTATAGATGATATGATTTATATTTTTGTATTTAGAAATATAAATTATTATAATCTATTTAATAGTAAATTTTTTAATTAAATGTTCCATTTTTATATCATTGGTACTTAAAATTATTACGAAATTATTTTTTAAAAAATGGAATTTTTTTTATTTGGTCCAAAATGATTTTCCTTCCAAAGACATGATTTATAATTAAAGTTTCAATATTTTTTTAAAAATTTAAAAAATAGATTATTAAAACAATTTTTAAATATGTTACAATTTTAAATAATATTTTTAATATATCTTTATTTGATTTTTAAATTTAGGTTCTCGTTAAACATTTTACAAGAGTTTGGATGGAATGTGTTTTTCACATATATAGCATGTATAAAAATATCCACCATAATGACTGTCTAAATATTTGAAGATTAATTTAAAATTTTCCATAATTATATTCAAGGAAATTGTTTCCTATAATTATTGGGAAAATATAATATTTTTATGCAGTTTATTGAAAGTTAAATGATTATTTTTATTATTTTACAATATATGGAATATTTTAGAGAAATTTTCATCAATGGTATAAACTATTCATTTCAATGTATTTCCAATAAATTATGTAAATTTGTATATTATATAGATATATAAATATTATTATCCCTTATATTTATGTGTTAATATTTTCCTTATATTCATCTACCAAATATATTCGTTATAAAATGTCATTTGGTTATGAAATGAGACAATAATATAAAACAGATTTCCTTTCATGGGTAATTCTTATGACTATTCCTTATGATTGATTTCCTTTTATTAAACACATAACAGTGAACAATTATTTTTGGTTGCACCTAGCTTACACTCTAATGAATTTGGAATATAATTATTCTCAAGGTGTGTCATGTATGGGATAATGGGATTAACTTTATAAATTAAGAGACATTTACATAATATGATATTTTCTTTGCAGCTAACTAAGATTCATGTTATTTTTCATTTCTATGTTTCTTTTGAATTTCTAATGATTCCATGATTTTATAATAACATGTTTGTTTTTACACTATTTCATGTGATTAATCTGGAGTACTATCTTTTATTATTTAATGTTATACTTATGACTCAAAAGTTTTTATTCCATGTAATATTTTTTTCTTTTATTAATATTTAAATTGAAACCTTCATTTTAGATATTACCCTACATTACCCAATATAGTTTCAAGAGATAAAATGGTATTAGGATTTATCAATGGAGAGTAACCATAAAATTTCTTTGTTTTTACATTATTTGGATGCTATATGTACCTTTTCTTTCAATAAAACTATGCCTTGTGATCATTACGTATTACTGAGTGAATATTCATGTTATAATTAATTAAATAATATGTTTAAAAGGTTTGGGTAGCTATAGTTGGTATTAGATCAAAGATTATTTATTTATGGAAATAAGGATTAGAAAGCCAAAATGAAATCACTAATGGTAAAAATAAACATAGAAACACATCTGTAAAATTTGGTAAAATATATTGTATTTTGTTTCCATTAAAATAAATCCTAATAGAGTTACCAAAAGTAGATGTTTCTCTTGGACGTATATACCTAGGGGTAATAACCCTGAAAAGGTATCATTTTGATGGATTTTATCCTCCCCTATTTCATGATTTCATTCCATACTTCACTCCTAACATAATACTCCAAGGGTATAGGTTAAAAATATTGATAAAATCACTACAAACCAATATAGATGACATGAAAAAAATTTATGTTTGAAAATATAAAAGGAAATGATACTGTGGATATCCTATACTGAAATAAAAGTCTTATATTTCAAGATATATTTAGGATATTTATTTATTTTCCTATAAGATTATATGTTTTCTTTTTTTTGTAATTAATTTAAATGTTGTTTATTATATAAGTTTTATATATTCTGGGAAAACATGGTAAATAATATTAATGAAAATTTTTATTATAAATATAAATATTTACCTAATAATATTTTCATCTGGAGGGAAATTGAAGAGAAACATCTTGTAATCATGTTGAATGAGATATCTCAAATTATAATTACCAAATGTAACATAGTTTAATTTTAAAACACATCATATAAGAGAATGTTGTAATTTCATGGTTGATAAATTTAAATATGTGTTATGAAATGAATTTTCAATTTCTTACATATAAAAAATGATAGAATATGTATATTGAAAAATTCCTCAAATAAAAAAATAATATGAATTGTGTTTGGAAAATTAGAAAACAAATAATCTAAATTATGTAGAAAAATGAAGTTAAAAATTATCAATAATCATAGATATAATTTTCATCCTAACACCCCCATAATAGTATATTTATATAAATTCTTTTAATTTGAACATTATTCTATCAAATTTCTTAATTAATGTAATGATTAATTTAGAAAGGTCTATGTCATAATAATCCTTGATGTGGAATGATTAATGTTTTTTTTTGTTTGAACTCAAAAATATTGTTGATGATGTAATATTATCATTCATATTCTATCTATAAGAGTCATTATACTTCACAATATTATTCTAATATAGTTTCTCATTAAGTATTCATTAGAAAATGAATACTATTAATTATGACCTGGAAATTTAATCTCATTTTAATGTGATATTTTCTGTAAAAACACCTGAATTAAGAAATGAAAATCTTTTATATATGCTTGATGTTATGTTTATTTTGGTACATTAAAATTATATCATTTTGTGGAAAATAATTTGTTGGATGGAAAACCATGGTGAAATAAAAATGTGATTTCATGACTACTGTTATTTTTCTAGATATTCATCATATTAATGGAGATGGTATTGAATCAAGGTAAATTATGAAAATTATTATACCATTATTTTATACTTGTTTCTATAAAAAGTAAAACCTACATGCTCGGGGAAAAACTTTTATATCCAACAAGGATGGGGGCATAACCCACAATTGATGGGCGATAAGAGTGAAATTCCTACCACATGACATTATCATGTATTTGTTATTTTGAAATTATTTTTACATAAATAATTATGTTGATAAATATCATTATATTTTTTAGAAACATAAAACATGATCAATTTTTTTTTATTTTATTAAGTTTTTATTTGACTAATGATATTTTTGGAAATTTTTTGTGGGGTTGAGATACATATATATATCCTATTTTTTTTTTGAATGATTCTCTAGGAATAATGATATTAAATTTTATATATTTGTTTGGTGAAGGTAATGAGATATTATTTAAGGTTTAAACCTTCACTCATGTTGATATTTTTTATCATATTTAGTGCATTAAGTTTTTTATTTATGCGTTGATCAATGTTTAACCTTTTTTTGTGTTATTACTTTGGATATTAATTTTATCATATTTATTTTGGGTATTATTTTACATTATGATAACCATTTTTTTAACAATGATAGGTAGAATGTATTGTTTCAATTATTTTGAAATTATGATCAATTAAATGATAATTTTAGTTATTATGAAATAAAAAATTCATATTTTATATTCACTACATAGAGTAAGAGATGATGTGGAAATAGATTATAGCATAAAAAAATGATGAATTGTTTTTTCTGAAAAAAATTAATGATGTAGGTCTATTTTTGTGTGTTCACTATCTAAATAGTAAAATAATCCCTTAAATATAGGTAAAGGATATTGAATTTTTTTTTATCAAAAACCCTATATATCTGATGAGTCAATGGTCTCTAAACTCATCATATTTTTGGGGGTTTTTTGGTCGTTAACACTCTCTTGACCATTCACATTCTTGTGAACAATGATCTATACCAACCTCTATAATTATTTTCTTATTTGTTTCATGTAAATATTTTAAATTACCACCAATGATAACATTAGTGGAATACTTGTAATGTTTTATTCAAGATTTCCATTGCATTTCTTATTCCCTATTTTTAGAGGAAGTTTTATTAACACTTTTTATTATGTGAATTTTTCCACAAAGATATTTTAAAATATGAAACTCAACATAAGTTAAATTTTAGTGGATGAAATTAATTTAAGATTGTTATAATGTAACAGACATATATATATATAAAACAATTTATCTGATATGATATACAACATGAAATAAACACATTAAATGAACCGAAACATATTTTTAAAAATTATCTAAACATGACAATTATAATATAGTCGTTAAATATTGAGGTATGAATTGAAATAAAAATATTTTGAAAAAATATCCCAAAAATTATTATATAATATAAATTGATGGATTTATTCATAATAAGATGTACTCAACCTTTAGTAATGACATTTATGATTTAATAATAGTATTTATACAAAAACCAATTTCATTTATATTTTTGTGAGAAATAATTATAAATATTTTTTGGATCATCTATAAATTTTATTTTATAAAATTAAAATAATCATCCAAATCATCATATAATTATTAAAATAAGTTTAAATTTTTGTATTTTTATAGAACATGTATTTTTAGTAAGGATTAAAAATTAATGATTTTTCAAATGTTGACATTTATTTTCATTAAATAAATAAATTTAGAAGTCCCAATGTATTTTTTATCTAATGTTACATATAATAAATTTTATTTATATAAATCCTATTTGTCTCCTTTATATCATTAATTTCGTTGATTTTTTTAAAATATTATTTTGATTCTTAAGAAAATTATTTATGAAATCTATTTTTAATTGCATAAATAAAATATCTTTTAATTAATTAAAATAACATATTTTATGGAAAGATTTAAAGAATTATTTTGATTAAAATTTTTTTTGAAATAAAATTTATATAATGATGATAACTAGTCGAACATTTAAAGTAAGATAATCTTATGAATAAAAAATATATTTCTAGAAAACATAATTTCATACATGTTTTTATGGTTTAATATTAAATTATATTCTTTCCATTCTTTTAATGTAATTTTATTAAATGGATTTGATATTTAGAATCATGATAATTAATATTACAAAATATGTGAAATATAATGTTCTATCATAATGAATTGTAAATATCAGTAAAAATATTTTCCTACTGTTAATGTACAAATTAATTTACTATAGGAGTGATGATAAAGATATAAAGGGGGTAAAATGATTAAAGCATGTTTATTTAATAATGGTGGAGTTTTTTTCGGGCCATGTCACGTCTCCAATCTATTATTTATCTATTTTAAAGGTAAATGTCTTGACAGTAACTTCCCATTATTGAATAGTTGTAGTTATTTACCACAAATCAACATGAATAATCATATATTATAAAACAACAATATCTTCAACCTAATATAAAACACACAACAAAGATACTGAACAAAAACAAATATATATTATAAAATATTATAATTTAAACATGAATGTTATAACCTAGTAGTTTAAATATCTATTATGAATAGAAATAACTAGATAATGAAATAGTATCTAAAAAGGATTTCTAAAATCTAAATATATTGATAAATTTAGAATAAACAACTCTAAAATTTCAAAAAATTCATTTAATGAATTAAATATAAATTATCATCAAAAATTATTTCCATTCTATTTTGTGAAAAACTATTTAATTTAATTTTTTTTACATTGACACATTTCATTTAATATGATTAATAACCCTTAAAAAATAATTTTATTAAAATTAAATATATGAGAATGTTTTAATATTTTTGGAAAGCATTTATTTTTCAATGAATGTTGATAATGACTGATAATTGAAATACATCCACCTATTTTCCTTAAAGAATGTAATTTATATTTACTAATATATGTTTTAATTGGATTTAAAATAATATATTGTTTGTTTTATTAATAGAAAATTATTAATTTCATTCATATCAATTATATTTATTATTTTTTCAAAAGATTATTTTAATTAAAAAAATGTGGTTTTCTATAAATTTTTATTATATGAATAAATTCTTTCAATTTTAATTAATTAAAAAATCCCATCTTAAGAGAATATATAAATGAAAATTATAAATTATATATCTACCTATATTAATTAAAATTCATATAATGATTAACATTTCCAAAAAGTTAATATTATATCATATTTAGCTTTAATAGTATATTTCTTCAAAACTATTTATTGCAAAAACATTTGGTTTGTTATTAAATTAATATCTGATAATTAAAAGAATTTATTATAATAAAATGCATTCAATATTTATTATCATAATTAATATTGTTCTATATTGAGGTATTTTTAGTTTATAGTTAAATGAATCATAAAAATAGTAAAAATGGGTTACCATAGTTAATGGTTAAATATGTATATTGACGGTGTTAAACTTAATAGATATGTGAAATAATATATCAAAAATATGTTTTTTTCAAATGATGGATGTATAAATCATCCATATCACCCATACTATACATTATTTAACATTTGATTCCCACATGGATTGATAGTGACTTACCATTATTGAATAGTTTGTGGTATTTTAAAAAATTAAACCCATTAAAAATTATAAAATAGAACACATACAATAACTTATTCACACATCTCGTGATACTTTTCATTAACAACACCTTAACATGTGACCAAAAAATGTATATCCACATTATATAAAAAATATTTCCTCCAAAAGACCACTCTTAAGGTCTATAATAAGACACCCAAAAATGGTTCTTGTAATTGAAAGTAATCATCTTCACCGAGAAACTCTTTTTAGATCTATTAAAAATTCAAATATTAACTAAAAAATAAAACATAATAACACCAATATCACGTATAAACATATATAATATTATTTTATTTCATAATAATTATTCATTTCCTCTTCCATAAAATGGTACATAAAACCATAATTGATGTGTACGAATGATTTTCCACCACATGGACCGATGTAATCAGTTTTCCATTATCACCTCTCATGGATATTCATATTTATGGATTTCATGTTTATATTTTATTTTATTGAATTAATAATCATTCATTTAATGTCACATATTGTATTCCATTTTACCTTACAGTTCATTACAATATTACAACATCGTTCATGTGTATGGGGGAAAACCCCCTCACGATGCGATGTGATTAATTTTTTATCACCACATAAAATTGATGGTAAATTTATTTTGATTTAATAAAATCATATTATATTTTCTAATTAATTATAATTTTCTCAACATAATGTTAAACATAACTTCTTTTAATTTTACTCTGGAAAATGGAAACATTACACATGTGTAAGCACTACCTACCATATCGCTAATTTTAATTTAGTAAAATTTTGATAACCATATTTCATGGTTGATTAAAAAAAGTAAAATTGATCTATAAAGATGAAAATTATTTCATTAATTTTGTTCTTGTGATCATGGAAAAATAAACTCTTTGACTATGATCAATACACACATTTTGTTTTTATATTGTGAATTTAGAACCCTCAAAACATCCGATGTGCAAAAACCAAAGTAGGTTATAAACATTTCAATAAAATAAATAAATAAAATTTTTTCCATATAAAGGGTTAATCCTATATAATATTCTTATTTAAAATGATAATATATATTTATATTAAATATGATATAAAGGAAATGTACAATAACTATTTTCTCAATATAAAGGATTTTCCATCTCAAATTTACATATGGGAGACAAATTCTATATTCCCTGCATATTTATTTTGTTTGATGTATATACATTAGATATTAATAATATATATTTAATGTATATATCTCTATGGTATTCAATGTTTAATTTTAGTGTACTTTATTCATGTTTTTTGATACAAATGTTAACATAGTGGTAACGGTTTATCATTATTGGGATTAATTATGTTTATGTATCCCATGGAAGAATTGTCTAATACTCCAATTATAAAACCAATATATTTTATTCTCATATTTGTATTCAATAATTCGACAAGTAATATTTCAGTTCTACATCATTTGGTCTTTAAAATCATAGATAATTTATCTAATGTAAATCATATATTATTTCTCTCTTCACAAAAAAAAAATCTACCATATACCTGTTTTTAAAAAATATTTTCAAGAATGATATTTTAATTCTTATTATGATTATTTAAAGAAATTTTCACCCTTCTTCCATTTTCAATCCCCCTTTTTTACTATAATCATCATACCATTTTATCAATGTTATACTTTCTAACCACTACTCAATTTTGTGAAATACATTTTTTTACTAATACGACATGTATAGAATTACTCACCATCATAAAAGCTCAATTATTTGAATATTCTTACATAATTTTCCATGGTTAATTTTTAATAAAAATGATTATATGATATTGTTGGAAATATTTTATATTTTTAATAAGGGATTTCAATTTTAAAAATAAGTTTTCCTCATGGAGTATATTAATTAATATTTCAATGACTTTTTAATCCAAAAAACAACCACTAATGTTATTTATATATATATCTCAAATATGTTTCAAAAATATTACACCATACTTATATCGGGTAATAAATTCCTTGTGTTCATCTCCTTAATTCGATCATTTTAAAATTTTTGTTTGTTATCAGATGAGACAAGATTATGAAACCCATTTAATACCATGGATAATTTATTTATTTTTTAAATTCTTATTACATTCATTTTAAAAAACAGATAATAATTATATTTTTATTATTGGTGCACCCATATAGTGATCCAATGCAGTGGGTATATATTTAGACTCATGAGGCATCATGTGAGGTATTATGGTGAAAGCCTAGTCCATTAAGGGCATTTTTTCCACCATGTGTAATTGTTTATAACTATATACATGACTCGTGTTTTTGTGGTGTTATATATTTCTTGAACATTTTCTTTACGGACATGATTTATGATACCATGCTATTTATATTATACACCATTTTTACTACTCTTAATCATTCTATTTTCTTATATCATGTTATACTTCACAATCATATGTTATTTATCCTTATAATTTTTATTCACATAATCATGTTATTATATCACGAATATATTTCACGTATATTCCATATTTATCCTATGTAGTGTTTTGACCTCAACTGGATTTGGTATTTCACAAGAGAGATTAATAAATAATTATTTTATGTTTTAGTTACATTTGATTTTATAGGTACCTAGTAATCCAAAAACACTATTACTCCCAATAATTAGGCAATAATTATAAGGTATTTATGTCATAATTCATGTAGTAATATGTGTAAAAGGTCGGGGAAACTATAGATGGCCCCATATAAGGGTCTAGTTAGTTTGGGTAGTATGATTAGAAAACTGTAGTTAAATACTTAGGGATAATATTAAACATTGGAAAACATACATATTTGGGTAAAGTATAAATTTTCTTTTTATGAAAAAATATGTCAATCTCATAATATAAATGTTTTTATAGCTCATTAATAGTTATACCAAGGTGTAATAACCTCTATAATAGAACATTGAGCTGAAATTGAATGTTACCTTGTGTATGAAAACTAGCTTTGATTCAGAAATGTTTAGTAACTATTGGTGGATATTCAATTGAAATAAGAAAAACAATTTATGACCCAATATAAAATACTTGAAAAATATTTTAGGTCTAGAAACATAATAAGAAGAATTACCATGGATAATCTCAATTGAAACCTTATGACTAATATGTAAGGTTATATTTATAATTTAATACTTTTTTCACAATTGATTATATGTTTTCCATTTATATGTTATTTCATTCTCTTATTATTATTTTATTCTTTTTAGTTAATTGTAGAAAATTAGACAAATCCATACAATAAAAAATTTGATGGAAATATAAATTGATTTTTTATGTCGTAATGGATATTAGACAAATTCTCATCATTCCAAATATGTTATCTAAGATTATTATTAAAAATTATGAAATAGTTCCTTTTAAAAATACATTAGCATATTCAAGGATATAATCTCATAGATTATGAGGTGGTATTGGTGATAAAGAAAATAATATTAAATTTTATACTTGTAAAAAATATGGGGTAAGGCGCCATAGAGAATGCCTTATAGTAACATTAAGATGCTTTATATGTTAAAAACAATAAAATAAAGTGGAAAATTTATGGAAAAATGTTGATTGTGATTAATAATATTATAGGAAACAATTATCATCATAAAGAACTACTAACATTTTAATGAAATAAGATTGGGAAACATGATAATTATTTGAGTCAATTCCCTAATCCAAGGATTATTACAAAAGGAATATATTATAAGAATCATTTAGGTGGAGTTATTGAATTGGGTAAGAGATATAACATGATAACAATGTTGTTGATGTAATTTAACTAATGGTTATCAAGTTATAAGAACCAAAAAACATCAATGAATTTCTTAGAATTAGTTTTTATTTAAGGATTTTCAAAAACATGTGGAATTGTATTAATTATGTATAATATTTATTTGATGGTAAAGTGATATTTTATGTAAAAATTTTGTGTAATAGTATAATATTTGATATGTTTATAATGTTTAGATAAATATAGTAAATTAATATAAATTTATTTTATGGAAAAAAATGTCTTTGATATAAGATCATATAGTTTAAGAAATGGTAAGATGAGTAATGGTATTTTTAAATATGTTAATATATTTTTGATAGATTTATTGTATATTAATCAATAAAAAATATTATTATCAAAAAAATTAGATAGTATTAGAAAACAAATATATAAGAAGTTGTGAAATCACCTATCAGAATTGGCATGGTCATGATTCATGAACCCAAAATAGAATGATGATAAGAATGAAATACCAAACACTAGCCCACATGGTGCACTGGTAAGTATGAAATTGTTCTACATAATTTTTTTTTGGATAAATACTAAGATTATTTTTGGGAACATATTTGAAGATAATTTATTAATTAATTGTTATGATTTTGAGGTGATTAATGATATTTTGGGAAACTTTTTATTTTGTTTAGATATATAAATAATGTTAGGATTATCTTGAATGATTATTTGGTAAAAATGATGTGATTTTTTTAGATATGTAATATAAAATTCATGAGATGACTATTGATATTAAAATCATTATTCATTTTTAGGTTATTGAGGTTATTTTGGATATATGTTTATCTATTTAAAAAATTATCTTTGTTAATCCATTTTTTTATTGTTGTTTTTTATATTAATAAATAAAATTAATTTTGGTTATTATCTTACTTTATTTAATCAAATTTTTTATAATATAGATCATATGAATATTATGTTACATTTAAGTGGATTTTTTTTATTTTCCACAAGATAATTTTAGTGCTTCAAGAATAAAAATTGCACATTAAATATTCATTTCCTATAGTACTAAGTGATGTGAAATGTAATTGAATCCCAAATACATGATAAACATGAATTTATGAAATAAATTTCTTTTATGAACGTATATTATTACGATTTATCAATTTTAATTTTAAACTAATCCCTAAAATAATGGAAATTGATATAAAAAAATTTCATATTACATTCATATCTAATGAATAAATAGTCCTTAAACTCCTTATAAATTCATTTTTTGGTGATTGTTATCCTTCTCTTATTCAATCAGTTTCTTGGGAGCAATTTTCACTATCTGTAGCCATAATTGTTTATGATTTTCTTCCATGTCTATATTTTTACATGCCCATATGTTCTATCCAATATAGAAACAATGTAATGTTTTAGTCTAGAGGAAATTTTAATTTCAATTCCCATATTTGAAGAGGAATTTTTATGAATTATTTTTATGATATAGCTTTTCCAAAAAAAATTACATTATCAAAATGGGAACGATTTAAACATTTGATTATGTATTTAATTTAATTAATTTATATTATAAAATCTTATTATTTTTAAACAACATTGTAATGCCTCAAAACCATATGGTCTATTCTGTTGCTGAAATCTAGTGTTTGAGGTTTTGTAGGAGGTCAAAGTGACTTATCCCCAACACCTTTCTAAAACACCAAACTGTTTCAGGAAACTGCTTCATGAAACTCTGTCACTTCCTTTTTCTAAAATTCCAAAATGATTCATGAATCATTTTCATGAAATTGTGTCACTTCTTTTTCCAAAATTCAAAAATGTTTCATGAAAATTTTTAACTTTTCCTTTTCCAAAACTCCTAACTGTTTCATGAAACAATGTCACTTATACTTTTCCAAACTTCCAAATTTTTTAATAATACTATTTCAATTTTCCTCTTCCAAAATTCCAAACGGTTTCATGAAACTACGTCACTTTTATGTTTCCAATAATTACAACCTATTTCATGTAATAGTTTCTCTTTTTTTCCAAAATTAAACATAGTTTCATGGAACTATGTCTCAAAAATGGTGTCCAAATTTATTTCTCATAGAAACAGTGTCATAGAAATGGTGTCATAGAAATGGTATCAAAATTCAATGTCATATAAACAGTTTCATAAAAAATGTGTGATATAAATGGTATCATAGAAATTGTGTGATATAAACTGTGTCACAGAAAAGGAGTCACATAAACGGTGTCACATAAATGGTGTCATAGAAAAGGTGTCACATAAACGATGTCATAGAAATGGTGTCAAAGAAACTGTGTCATAAAAACAGTTTCACTAAAATAGTGTCACAGATACTATCTCACAGATAATTTCTCACATTTACTATCTCATAGATATTATTTAATATTTCCTTTTCAAATTTCTATATTTTTCCAATTTCACTAATTTAAACTTTTATTTGACATTAAAATGATTGAAGGAATTGTTTTAAGAGATTTATTGTCGATTCAAAGCCCATAACTCTGATTTTGATTTTTCTTAGGATCGGGATGCCTTTACATGGTCATGATGTGTTGTTTAATGCAACCCCAATTTAATGGAAAATCCATCGTATCTTAAACCGTTGCTCTGTTTAATCTTATAAAGGGGCGAGTTATCTTCCTCCCTGTTTATTCACTATTGTTTTCTGGTACTATATGGTTGAACATTTCCTTCCTTACTTTAGGAGTCATTTGATCTAACATTCCTCCTTGTATTGGTTACTCAGGATGTTCTTATTGCAACAAGTGTATCCCTTATTTTGGTGAAACCAAGCAATGTCGATAAATCATTGATATAAGGTGAGATTTATCTTCATTAATTTGTGTTTATTTTCATGATTTTCTCCATGAAATGTTATGTAATGTGATTTTCATGATTCTAATGAAGTTTTATTGGGTGTTGGATGGCGCAGTCATATTGCGACATCCTTGGGTGGATGTAGTTGTAATGAGAGGAGGATAGAGTGATCTTTTGCATGGATCGTTCTTGTATGCTGAACAATAAGAACCTTTTGAGGTAAGGTATTTGTTTCCTCTCTATTATTTTACTTATATTTTTTGAGATAACATGATATATCTAATGTGCTATAATGGAATTGACATATTAAATATTTTAACAAGATAAATAAATTAGTATTGATCACATATTATTGCCTCATGTTTTGCAATAAATTTTGATAAATATGAATTCCTTGATTATTATGTCATTATTGATAGAAATTGTTAAAGAACATAATATGGGATTAATTTTAATTATTTTTTAATGATAAATAGGCATGTAATTGAATTCGGTTGTTGCTGTTGAAATTTGTTGTTAATAAAATTGATGTAGTAATCATATTTAATCAATTTCTGATAAGTATGATACATTTCATTTTAGTTTGTTCATAGTTTTAACATGATACTAATGAACTAGTTAACTCAATATGGATTAAATAACTTATTTTTTATTAAAATTTAATTCCTTTTAGGGTTCTGAGTTACCCTCTTGCTTGTATGGCCGAGTGCATTATTATTTAGAGCCCTGAGAGCTCACTATGTTGGAAGAAGGGGTTCTTTATTTAAGGGCCTAGATCCCATTTGAGTTGATTTTTTTCTTTCTTACATCTTATGCTATAATGTAAAACTGAATTTATATTGTGATATGTGGGGGTAGGGAGGATCATTGGTTGTGGGAGTAGTTGATGCCCAGAGTCCTGAGATGCATCGGTTTATTCTGGTAGGTTTCAAGGAGGAAACTGATATGATGAAATGGGTTAGATGTGAATGTTTTGATGCATTATGATTTTTGTTTTTTGATTATCTACTCTATATTCCCCATAGCTCAAGGTATCTTGTCTTTCCTAGCCTTTTTCCAGAATGGATGAAAACCCATAGGGTCTGCCACCTGCATTCTGTGTTTAGATTGTCAAGGGAGGATGGGTCTATGCTCTTACTATACATGAAAATGGCTTGATATGTTGTTCATCGACTCATAGAGTAGATCCAATTTTGTTTATTATCATAAATTGTTTTTCTATAATTCTTGGGAATATGGTAAATTAATAATGACAGAAATAAATTATTGAATGAATGATGAATAATGAATTTGGTTGGAGTTTTTTGTGGTGTAATGTTGATGTTACATTTTAGAGGAATTGTGGACTTTTTGGTGTGATGCTAATGAAATATAACATCAAATTGTAAATGGTTAATAAATTATTAATGAATTAATTAACATATACAGAAACTGGTATAAAGGGATAAATTAATCAAATAAATCTCTTTAAATAGTTGTTTTCATATAGGATACGATGTCATAGAAGTGGAATTTGGAAGAACGAGAGATGTTAAATATAGTTGATTCTAAGACAAGGTTATTCCCATACTGGAGTTGTGATCTATAGTATATTCTGTACTTTTTGTGTTTCTATATGTTACTCCACCCCATCAGTCAAGGAAATAGATACCCCAGAGATTCTGAGACCTAGGGGGTGTTTTCCTCATTATTTTCGTGGGAGGATGGATGGTGGACTACCTTATTTTGACCGAATCTCTTCTATTGGTAGTTACTAATGGTGATAGGCACAATGGTTAGTTTTCTAACATATATGTGTGTAGTGGGATGTAATGGATTGTGTATATTCTAACACATTTACTTGGATATAATTTATTATGGGCTACATTAGGTGTATTGTGTATCGGTTGTGATGGATTAAGGATCCTAAAATAGTGTATGGGTTTTAATGGCTTGAGGAAGAATTCATGATGTTTGATACACATTATGTGAGATGTGGTGGCTCTATGAAACTACCCGATTACATTGGTTTCAAGGACGTGGTGGTTCTACTGCACGACGTTCATGTTGTGGTGCTTCACCATCGTGTCTGTGGGAATGTCTTTATGGAGAGAGATTCAGAGGACATCCAACATTGGGGAAAAGTGGGAAACTAGTGGTCAAGTAGTAGCAGGGTAGCCTTTATAATATTTATTATATTATATTCTCTTTTATCGAATAAATGGTTAGAGTATACATGGTGGGGATGGAAACTTAGTATACATTTTCAGGTGTCTATTTAGTTTCAATTTTTGTTCAATGTGATTTAGCATGCTTTTTTTTGCATGAGAGGATTCGGGGGGGATCATACTGAGTTTACTGTTATAATAACCCAATGTATATCTAAATTTTATTCATGTCAGTTGGAGTAGGTTGGATATTAGGCTGGTTACTACTAGATTGGGATTACAAGAGTTGTTTGGGTGTCGTTGTAGCTATTGGTTTTACATTCCATTGGTACATACAATTTTTCTCTAAAATATTTGAATTTTGGCATGACATTACAAATGTGTTCTAGCTATTTCTTTTATATATCATTCTAAGTTAGATTTTTTTTGTTGTATGTCTTATCTCTCTCTTTTACATGTGTTATTTTAGAGGGTAATTCCTCCCATTTGTGTGTTTACTATACCCTCAGTACTAGTCGCAAACCCAGTGCCTACTGAAGGCAGGACTCGGGGGGCCACAATCTCCCCTCGAGAATTACCATCCTAGGAGGGGTACACCTTGTTGGGAGGGGGTTGTGATAGAGTCGTATTAGAGGTCGGGTTAAGGTATATTACTTTTATCATCATATGATTTCTAATGATCCTATGCTCTCATGATCCTCTCATGAATTACAAGAGATATCTCTGTCATACTCTGCACTAGTTTCAGTCTGAGAATTTATGACTCTCCAAACCTAATCCAACATAATAGAGAATGGAAAGTATAACCATACCATGGTTCAAACGACATCATACTAATGGTGGAGTGAAAAATATTATTGTAAGATATCTCCACCTAGATTAATTACCTCGTCCACGAACCTCCAAAATTTAGGATAGAAGAGCGCAACATGTCTTAAAGAGACTAGATAGTCAACTCTATATGTGTCACGACCCCATCCCCAAAAAGTATACCCCTCATGGGTCGGAAATGTGAGATGGGAGATAATGACCCCCATGTTCGGCCTCTAGTAGGCACTGGGTAGACGACAAGCACCGAGGGTATAACAAACACACAAAAGAGAGACATTACGCTCTATGTGAACACATGCGGAAGAGAGATATAAGATAGACACCAATCATCTCCTACTCAGAACTAGAATATAAAAGAAACTCATGTAAATATATGAAATATCATGAAAAAGTACTACAACCAGAAGGGAAAAACTTCAAGTACCCAAAAGAAAGTAAAAACAGCAGCAGTCACATTCCCGAATTGCTCCTGCAACCTCAAGATAGTAGAAACCTATTTGATCTCCAACCTGCTCCATGTGACCTGAAAAAATAGTTTATATATACATAGGGTGAGTTTAACAGTATATTTAGTACGATCCTCCTCATATCATCTCATGCAAAAGTAAAGGAAGCATGCTAAAGCACTGTGAACAATAAGTTAAACTAACTCATCACCTAAACCAATATAATATGTTCTAAACCCCACCATGGATACTCTCACCAATTAATGCATGTAATAATATATCATATAATAAATAATATCAAGTGTACCCCACTACTACTTCCCCACTAGTTCTCCGCTTTTCTACAACGTCGCACGTTCTGAGCTTCATCTCTAAAAAGGATTTCCCACAGACACCTGGTCAAAGCACCACAATGTGCACCTCATGAAAGAAAACCACCAAGTCCATGTAAGAAAAGTAACCCAGTACTTTTTGGGAGCCACCACAGCTCGCTTAACATGTATCATATATTGGGTATTAGACCTAAATCTATCACAACCCATACACCGAGTAAGGATCCTCAAGCCATCACTGCCTATACACGTTACACCTATAGAAGTCCACAAGAAAACTATATATTGAATATATGTGTGTGAATAACGACATGCCATTACATCCCTCTACACACATATATGGGAAAAACTAACCAATGTGCCTGTGAGCACAAGTAACTACCCAGATAAGAGAGTGGGGCTAAAGGGGGTAGTCTGCCATCCATCCTCCCACCAGAATGTTGGGGAAAAAAACCCCCAGGACTCAGAATTCCGGGGGTGTCAATTTTCCTTACTGACATGGTGGAGTAGCGTATTGAAACACAAAAACTACAGAATATACGATAACTCATAACCACACTATGGTCATAACCTAGTCTTAGACATAACTGCAGCTAATGTCTCTTAGACTCTGGGTTTCTACTTCTAAGACTAGGTATCCTATAATAACACAACTATTTAGAGAGCTTTATTAGATTACTTCATTCCCTTTTTATCATTTTCACTCTACATTAATTAATTCTATAAACACTACTTAACCATGAAAAATAGGACATTAAAATTCATTAGCATCACACCCAACTTCATTATTCATTCAAAATTACAACCTCATCATTATGTTCCAGCATCTCCATCCCCATGGGTTAAAACCATTTATTCAATTATTAATTATAGAAAATACATTCCCTTATTCTCAGGCTTCTAGAAAAACATTATATGCTACTAAACACAAGGGGGCTTAACACGATCATTATATGTACGACCCATTGAGTCTATTCCGCATTTAGTAAGAGCATATTCCCCTCCTTCCTTGAGAGGCTAAACACAAAAAGCAGTGGCATACCCTCGGTGTCTTGGCCTATTTCAGAAAAAGGGTAAGTAAGACCAGCTGCCTTGAGAGGTGGGGAAAATATAACCAGATAAATAACCAATCCAAATTACCAAGCATCCATCAATCACATCCATCCCATTCCATCATATCTGGTGTCCTCCCTGACACCCACATGCATAAACTGATGCTTCTTTCCACTCTAGGATTCATCTGCTTCCACAACAAAAAGGGCCACAATGCCTCCACATATCACTAAAACCATCGACGCTCACATTAAAACACAAGCAGCAGTAAAACAAACTTCTTCACAATTGGGCTCTTGGCCCTTAAACAAACAAGAGGGTAACTCAGAACCCCACAAGAAATTATCTTTTAATAACCACCAGTTCTTTAATCCATCATGGATTAAACGATTTATTATTCATTGGTTCCAAATTCAGGAAAACAATCTAGTTTGTTATCACAAATAAATAAACAAGCTTACTGCACTAATTTGATAAAAAACAAGAACAAGATTCGATTTCTTTCGTCTATATCTTTAGCAAAAAATTATCAATTAATCTTGGTTTTCGTTTTTTACCGATTTCCCTCAAGAATAAAGAGCGAAGAAAAGCTATCATAGATATCACACTATCTAGAAAAACCAGATGCAATAACATACGATCAATATCAACTTTTCTATCTGGTTAAAATTTTTATTATTTCAATTCCATTATCATTTAGTTGGATTAAACGTGCTAAAAATACAATTGCATGTAAAAAAATAGAGAAGAAACGAATCCCCTACCTCAAACATTTCTTGACATTATTTAACCACAGAACAGGTCACGATCCTCTTATCGTGACAACTTTATCCACCCGAGGATGCCACGGTACGACCGCACCAACCAAACCCCAAGAAAAACCCCATTAGAATTGTGGAGATTACATGATATAATATGGAAAGGAGAAATAGGGGAATATGAACCCCAAAAGAATAATGATAAAACATACCTTATATCGAAGATTGGTCGATACATCTTGGTTGCATCAAAATAGAGCGGAACCAATCCGAGGAGTAATGTTTGATTATGTAACTCCTACGGGAATGATGAATGGTCATATCATCCCATAGCTGAGAAAAAATAGGAAGAACAAGGGGGGAAGACATATTATCCCTTTTTAAAGATTTAATGGGGAGACGGTTTAAGATACACATAATTCCCCATTAAAAGTGTATCACATTATCCCCCATGTTTTGAACAATTAAAATCATCCCGAACCATAGGAATAGTTAATACAGGATTTATGGCCTTTGAATCAGCCTTAAGAGTCCTTAAAATAAGGCTTTAAATGTGTTTTACATCAAAGGAAATGTCAAAGGGGTGAAATTGTAGGATGCTAGAAACACTGTAAACCTACTGATAGAGCTACCGATAAACCTCACCATTCTGAAAACAATGTACAACTATAGTTATTGTACACCTACCGATAGCGCTACAGATAGACCTCACCATTATTGAAACATTGTTCACCTACTGCTACTATACACCGAACGATAAAGCTACTGATAGACCTCACCATTAGAACTATTCACATAGCCTCATTGACAAAACTGATCACAAAACCTCGCCGATAGAACTGTTCACAAAACCTCACTGATCAAACTATTCACAAAACCTCACCAATATAATTGTTCACAAAACTTCACTGATAAAACTGTTCACTGAACCTCACCGATAGAACTGTTCACATAACCACACCGATAGAACTTTCCACAAAACCTCACCAATAGAACTCTTCACATAACCTCACCGATAGATCACTGGTCACTGAACCTCAATGATAGAACATTATTCACTAAATATCACTGATAGACTATTCACTGAACCTCACTGATAGAACTGTTCACAAAACCTCACCGATTGAACTGTTCACTAAACCTCACTGATAGAACATTGTTCACAAAACCTCACCGATAGAACTGTTCACTGAACCTCGCTGATAGAACTGTTCACAAAACCTTATAGATAGAACTATTCACTGAACCTCCCTGAAAGAACTGCTCAGAAAACCTCAGTGATAGAACTGTTCAAAAAATCTCACCGATAGAATTATTCACTGAACATCACTGATAGAACATTGTTCATTGAACCTCACTGATAGAACTCTGTTCACAAAACCTCACTGCTAGAACTGTTCACTGAACCTCACAAATAGAACTGTTCAAAATACCTCACTGATAGAACAGTTCACTGAAACTCACCGATAGAACTGTTCACGAAACCTCACTGATAGAACTGTTTACAAAACCTCACAGATAGAACTGATCATTGAACCTCACCGATAGAACATTGTTCACAAAACCTCATCGATAGAACTATTCACTGAGCCTCACTGATAGAGAACTGTTCACTAGACTGCCCTGAAAGATCACTGTTCACAAAACCCCACTGATAGATCTTTTCACTGAACCTCACCAATAGAACTATTCACAAAACCTAACTGATAGAGCACTGTTCACTGAAACTTACTAATAGAATACTATTCACCTACCATTATAGGTTATCAATAAAACTGTTCACAAATTAAACTGTTCACAGAATTGGAAATTTGGCATTGTGTTGAGGATAAGTCACCTAAACCTCCCAGAACACCTCAAAAACCACATTTTCACAATGTAATGGACCAGAGAGGTTTGGGCTATTACATCATATACCTCTCAAAACATTCTTGTCCTTGAGAATTCAAAATCCACCTAAAGAGATTGAAAAAAAAAAGAAACGGGGTCCGAACAAACACACATCGAGATACCTCTCAAAATAAAGAAAGTCTTAAAAGCATCAAAAGATATCAATAACAAAACATGAATGGTCTAACAACAATGGGAACATAGTTACATGAAAAGAGTTAAAAAAACAAACAACTCTGGGTAGTGAGCACGTATTTGTGACTCACATTCCAAGGTACTATCCTCCATGACACCATGTCACCACAAGAAATGAACAAAGGGGATAGAATGCCTATGCAACACCTTCTCCTTGCGGTCTCAGATCTCCACAGGTCGCTCCTCAAAGGTTGCATCATAATCAACATCGATATCCCCTCATTCCATGATGTGAGAGTCATCATGATGATAATGACAGAGCTATGAAACATGGAAAACATCATGTATCCGACTCATCTTTGGGTAAGTGCAACTCGATACACCACGACTCCAACATGAGCTAACACCTCAAAAGGACAAAACAAACTAGGGATAAAACTTACTTCCATGACCAAACATTTGCTACCCATGATGGGGAGTCACCTTCTGTAACACATGATCCCCAACATTAAACTCCAAGGGTCTCCTCCCTTTATCATCATATGATTTCTGACGATCTTGCGCTATCTTCATCCTCTCACGAATCACATAGACTATCTTTCTTGTATTATGTACTAGTTCTGGTCTGAGAATTACTAAATCTCTGACCTCAGTCTAGCACAACGGAGAACGGAAAGGCCAGCCATACAGCTTCAAACGATGCCATACCGATGGCGGAGTGAAAACTATTATTGTAAGAGAATTCCACCAAGGGTAAGTTCCTCATCCATGATCCTCCAAAATCCATAACACAAGGGTGTAACATGTCTTAATGAGTCTGGATGGTTCACTCGGTCCGACCATCCCTTTGAGGATGAAAAGCAGTGCTACGACATAGTTGAGAACAAAAAGCATGTTAGAGACCTCTCCACACCCTAGATGGAAACTGAGGATATCGATTAGAAATGTTCTTCCTTGGGAATTCATAAAGTCTCGCCACCTCCTCTAGATACTTCCTCGACAAAACGTCCACTGATCTTGACTCCTTGATTGCAATAAAGTGGGCTGATTTTGTTAAACGGTCCACTACCACCAAAAATAGAATCATGTCCTCCCTGATCTTGAGGTAAACCACTAACAATGTTCATTGATATGTCCTCCTACTTCCACTGAGGAATATCTAATGGCTGGAAAAACCCACCAAGAACACGGTGTTCTGACTTCATCTTCTGGAAGACTAAACATCGAGACACAAACTCTGCAACCGCACACTTCAGCCCAGTCCTCCAAAACTGACTCCTCTAGGATCAGTACATCTTTGTCATGTCAGGATGTACTGCTAAAGGAGAACTTTGGAACATTCAGAGAACCATCTCGCGCATCATCATGGGAACAAAAAAACTTCCATCATATAACACATGGTGTTGTTTATCCTTCGACCAACCATCAGGGGCCTCACCACAAAAAACATGGTCTCTCCAAACCTCTAACTCTTGATATCCCAACTAGGACTCTTCCACCTTCTACATCAGGGATGATTGTACCATCATCTGAAAAAGACAACATCTACCCCCAACATTTTCCATATCAAGATGAAATGCTGAATGTTCTTCCATTACACTCCAGGAATCCCCGGATTCATGCACAACATAACTACGTGACTTTCGACTTAGCGCATCAGCTACCACATTCCCATTTCTAGGTGTATATGATATCTTGAAGTCATATTCCTGTAATAACTCCATCGAACAGCGTTGTCTTAAGTTTTGGTCACGCTGGGAGAAAACATACCTCAATGTATTATGATCGGTGAAAACCACAAAGCGCTCACCAATGAGGTAATATCTCCACAACTTCAGAGAAAACACCACGGCTACCAACTCAAGATCGTGAGTGGCACAGTTACGTTCATGGGAATATAACTACCGAGACCCATAAGAAACAACTGACTTTTGCTGCATAAGAACATAGCCTAACCCCAGATGTGAAGCATCAAAGAAATCATTAAATTGAACTCCCTCAGCTAGAAGAAAAATGATTGAAGCACTTACTAATATATCCTTTAGATACTCCAAAGCTTCCTGACACTCATTAGTCCATATTAATGCCTAATAATTCCTAGTCAAAGCTGTCAGTGAAGTTGCAAATCATGAAAAATCGTCAAAGAACCTACTTTAGTAGCCAGTGATGCCAAAAAAACATTGCATCTCTGACACTGTCTTGGGGGATTCCCAAGACACAACTGCTTCTATTGTTGATCGATCCACAGCTACTCAATGTTGGGACACAACATGCCCTAAGAAACCGACTTCTCAAGCCCAAAACTCATACTTCAACAACTTCACAAACATCTGATGTCGGCTAAGAACTCTCAAAATAGCATGTAGATGCTCTACATGCTCCTCTTCAGATGTGGTTCAGACAAGGATGTTGTCGACGAGAACTACCATGAACTTGTCAAGGAACTCATAGAACACAACCTTTATCAATACCATGAATACATCTGGAGCATTTGTCATGCCAAACGACATTACAACAAACTCGTAATTCCCATGACGACAACGGAAAGCAGTCTTCGGGATATCCTCATCCTTCACACGCATCTGATGATATCCTGAACGCAAGTCGATCATTGAGAACCAAATTGAACCCTTAAGTTGATGGAATAATTCATAATTCCACTTAAGAGGATAGTGATTCTTTATTGTCACTTTGTTCAAGCGATGATAATCGACACACAACCGCAAAAAACCATCAGCCTTCTTCACGAAAAAAATAGGTGCACCCCATGGTGACACACTTGGCTGAAAAAAACTACACTGTAACTGACCATCAAGATATATACATAGCTCTCATAACTCATAAGGGGACATCCTATATGGAGACATAGATATTGGAGACTCTCTTGGTTGTAGCTCGATCCCAAACTCTATCTCTTGTTGAGGGGGTAATACTGCAACCACTTCTGGAAACACATCAGGGTACTCCTCTACGACTGTAGGAAATTCCAACTGCTAAATGTATGAAGAACTGCGCACCATCTCATCCATCATGGATGATAAGGATGAAACACACATGTGACCCATCCAAGGGACTCTCTCACCAACAAACAACACTTGCTCTCTATCTGCACGAATGAAGACAACCTTTTTCCTGATGCAATCCTCGATAGCCTGCCTCGAATACAACCAATCCATGCTGAGGATAACATCATATGGTTGTATTCGTAAACATAGGAAATATCCCCAAGAGTAGTGTTGCCCCAACAATGGCTCACAGTCTCTACATACTTCAAACAAGTCATCTCGACCTCTAATTGGTGTAGTCAATGCCAAGGGCACTGGATGTCTCTCTACCTCAAGTCCCAAAGCATGGAAAAGGGTAGGGGATATGAAGTAGTGTGTCACTCCGGAATCAAAAAAGGCATACACTAAGGTAAAAAACAAGAAAATGGTACCCCGAATGATTTATGTATCACCTGGAGCTGGACACACTTGAGCAAGAAGCTGACCATGACCTACTCCACAGCCTCTATGACCCTGATGATGACCACCACCAGAGCAGCACTCTTCTCTCTGCGGAAAAGGAGCATCATGGGGCTATCCTCTACCTGCCCCCTCTACCCTCTGCTGATCTAAAGATGGTGCAACTGGAAACTGCTACCTGGGCTGGAACTTCCCCAACGGAGGAACCTGGAGCGTAGCGCCCAGTGCACGATGACCGCTCTGAAAGGTCGGGAACTCCCGCTACTGATGGCCATGACCACCATAATAAATAAAAACGCATGATCCCTTGGCATATGCCAGGGAGTTGGTGCCTATGGAGAAACCATATGTGAAGGGTTGGGACCTACCCCTGGCAAAATGAAAACTATTTTTCCCTGAAATTCGAGAAACCCATACCATAGCTCTGCTTCATGAGTAATCATGTCGATTCCCCTCTCGTGATGATCTGTTCTGGGCCAAATTCCTCTCAACAACCTCTGACCTCACTAGTGCCTGAAGATATGTTTTCAGCATAAATGGGGTGACATGGCATTGGATCTCTGGACGCAAATCCCCCTCAAAATGTCTCACCCTGGCCTCCTCATCATAAAATAGGTTAGAAGCATATCGTAAAAGGTTATTGAAATTGATTCTAAAATCGCGAACACTGGAGCTCCATTATCGAAGGGTAAGAATCTCCTAGAGACTGGATGCCTTCACATTTGAAGAAAGAAACACAGATCTAATCATGTCTTGGAACTCCTCCCAGGAGATCACTGACACCTCACGATCCCCGAGGAACAAGAACCACCACTCCCTCACTACTCCGCGTAGTATCATCACAAACAAGGACACCTAGTGCTTCTTCTGAGCACAGATTGAACTAAAGCCGATCTCGACCTCCTCTAACCATTCTTCTGTGATTGCATCTGAAACGGAGACCTTGTACTTCTGCAGACTTTGGTGCTGATACTCTCAGAGTGTCTTCCTCCGAGTGTCATCTTCATCAACCTTTACCCTATGACGATCTGCTGGAACATCCTACTGTATATTTTCTAGGAAAACGTGATGAGAACGTCGACCTAGAGCGATACCTATAAAATAAAAACCTATAGAACTCCTAAACCTAGAATATTTAAGACTCAACATTAATTAATTATTTATTTTCTTTTATTAATTTTAGGTCAACCTATCCCAAGGTCTACCAATTCAAACACAGGCACAATGAAAAGTGATGCATGATCCTTTTCTGGGACTCTACCCTACAACTAGTATCACCTTGTTTAGTAGCCATTATAAACGTAATGGTTCATACATCAGATCATAGGGGGCCTTAAATTCCTATGCCTCAGCTTGTCTCCAGGGTTTACCTCACTTACTAAACATGAATGACGACGTTTCCCTACCATCCCATGCAAACTCACCTATGAATAACTACAAACTCCATCCAATCCCTTAACCTCCCTCTGATACCACATCGTCACGACCTCCTACCTACAATGTGTACCCCTCTTGGGTAGACAATGTGAGAAGGGAGATAATGACCCCCGAGTCCCACCTCTAGTAGGCCCATGGTTGGGAACTAGCACCGAGGGTATAATAAACACACAAATGGGAGGCATTGCCCTCTAAGAGAACACATGCGGAAGAGAGAGATAAGATAGACACCAATAAACTCCAATTCATAACTAGAATATAAAATAAATCCATGTGCATATATAAAAAGTCATGAAAAAGTACTTGTTGACTCTACTTTTCATCACATTATCTAAAATAATGGAAAGGGAAATGAATTAGCACAAATTGATTCATCCTTTTAAGAAATCATCAAAAATAGACAAAGGAATGAAGAAGGCTTCAAAAGCACAAGGGTCGCACAATTTCTGTCATTATCACGCAAGTATACTTATGGGACACCTAATAGTCGTGAAAGTGACTTGTGCGCCCTAAAGGATAACCGCCCGGGGTCTTCTCTAGCCTATAAATAGACCCTGTGGGCCCCCCCATTTCAAGAGGAATTTTTCCAAAATTCACACACAGAGCTTTGAACACCCAAGTCTCTTCTTAAGGTCTTAAAAACACTTCTAAGGTAATTCCTTACCTTTAATGGAATATCTAAACAATAGGAGTAAGGTCTAAGTGTTAGAATTCACTAACACTTGTGCGGCTAAGTAGTTTTACCCTTAAGGGAAATGGACACACTTGAGTGCAACCCTACTTCTTCGACAGAACTTGCGCACCATATTCTGGAATGCCTCTAAGGATCATACCAAGGGTTTGAGCCTAGTCTCTCCAAAGTATTACCCTTAGGGATGAAAATCACGCAAGTACCCATGTGTCGTGGAGGTATACCTGTGCGACCAGGACTTTCACGCCTAGGCAGTACCTACGTGCCTTCTAGGACTTACGCGCAACTACCTTTTTGGGTGCCTTTCCTTCCCATTTCACCCCTCTTATGATTTTCCACCTCTCCTATTCAAGATTCAGTCTTCAAGACACTAGTCAATGCCATTTATGGCATGATGTCTTGATTTTTCTTCCTTATCTGAAAGGAACTCTGTGGAACATCTCTCAAAATCTAGCGAGTTACACATCTTTATGTCACTAAAGATTGATATTTCATTCATTCAACCTCATCCTTTAAGATGATAGAATCCTTAACCTGGGCCACCTTTTCAAGAGTAAGCCCCTGTCTAAATTCTCATTAATATGGGAATCCTCCTTAAGAGTAAGCCCCAAGACCTCTTTAACTTGGGCCTCCTTTTCAGGAGTAAGCCCAAGTCTCAAATATTGGCATCGTCCTCAGGAGTAAGCCCCAACCATAATTCACTTAACCTGTGCCTCCTTTTCAGGAGTAAGCCCCAGTCTCAAATATGGGCATCCTCTTCTGGAGTAAGCCCCAAGACCCTTAATTTTTCAAGTCCCTTAACCTAGGACTCCATTTCAGGAGTAATCCCTAGTCTCAAATATGGGCATCCTCATCAAGAGTAAGCCCCAACCATAATTCCCTTTAACCTGGGCCTCCTTTTCAGGAGTATGTCCCTGTCTAAAATATGGGCATCCTCTTCAGGTGAAACCCCCAAGTCCCTTAATTTTTCAAGTCCCTTAACCTGGGCCTCCTTTTCAGGGGTAAGCCCCAGTATTAATTTCTTATAACCAGTTCTAATTTACTTTTGATTTGGGGCTTCTTTCTAAGGAGTAAAACCCAATCATAAGTCCCCTCCTAACTTGGGCATCTTCCTTCGGAGTATATCCCCAGATAAGAGTATCCAAATCTACATGAAACACATATACCTTTATGGACCCTATTCCTGTATTTCTTCCCTGAAGTAATACTTAATCCTCATCTATTTGGGCAGTCATAAACATATAATCCTCACATAATTTCATCTTTTGTGGAACAATTGTATGGTTTCACCAATACCTCTTGTTTCTCACACTGAGCATGACTCACGTGATCTTTGATTTTAAAAGTAATCATGAATTCTTTCTTTGTGCCATAAATCATGCATAAACATCATACTCCCTTACTCGAACTATGTGGGTTCTAATTCCTTTTCCGAAACAAATGATACTTAGGTTTCCCATCTGTGGGTACGATCCCAACTTTGAAAGAATCTATGTCCTTCAGAATGAAAATAAACTTAAAGTGATCCAATGAGTGGATTTAAAACCAGTATGGTCATCATAATAACCAAGAGAATTTTATTTATGGAAGGATACCATTGGATAAGAATCTCTAAACAAATACAGATGATTCTCTATTGATGAAGAACCTCGAATACAAATAAAAGATTCTCTAAATTTCTAACATATATATCATTGATTGTCAGATCTAAAGGAAAGCTCATTTTATACTTGGTAATGTAATAAGGATTTATGAACATAACATAAATCTATAATGAGAGTCCCGGAGTAGAAAATAATTCACCTCAAAAAGGTGTGATGAGTCCGACCTCCCATCCTCTCAACCAATGAAAATTCCTAAGCCTCATCAGTCCACAACTAATGAGCGCATACCATTGGAAAGTAGGTCCAAATGGATATGGAATCATTGGATGTTTCCGGTTCTATGAACTAACCCATTAGAAACTGATTGGAATGTTTGAACCTTCAATCAATGAGGTCATCCCCGATTCCAGAGGGAAATAAAAAATGGTGAACCCAATGTGAGTCCAAAAACACGTTAAAATAATGTTTTGCTTATTTGTTAGGCCCCTATTTAAAACAAAATGAGAGGGCCAACAAAACAATCATTGAAATATGTGCTCATCCAAAAGATGTAGTGGTTGAATTTATCTTGATTATGTCTATTACATCAAACATGAACTCTTTTTCAAGATTTTCTGCATTCTAAGAAATTGTTGCTCTCAAGATCACACCTATGAATACCACTGCTGTGAATACCATTGCTACAAATGCCACAACTGCAACACCTACTGGATCATCATCCGCTCTGAGGATGGCATCACCTACTCGGCGTCTTGAACGCTGGGTATCAAATGCGCTGGTTAAGGAGTACAATCAACAAGATACCATTCCAACTTTGGAGGAAACTCGACAAGCCCTCCAAGTGATCAATTCACCCGGGTCATCCGGACAACGACGACCATTGATCAAGAAGCAGGCGGTGCTAACCAATGTCACCAATAGTTTCGGGTCGTTATCCACGGAATGCAATCACCATTCACTCCCATTTCTGGGGTGGTGAAAGAGCATGTCCCTTAGGGCCTTAATATGATGAAGCATGAGTCCTTCCTGAGGGATCCTATCAACAATCGCCACCATAATCATGCGGTAGTACGCCCTCAACATGATAAGGGTAACGACTCATGGCGTTTGGCTTAGGTTCATCGAACCCGAACAGGCAAGACGAATCGCCAAAGGTGGAATCCGGTCAACAGTGAGCAGGTTCTCATCTCTACCATTTCCGGAGAAGACCACCAACCTAACATGGTGGAAAGCAATGAGAGGGCACACAAACCTGCCCATTTTAATTCCACTCTCCAGCAGACTCGTCTGGAAGCATCACACCAATCCCTCCAGGAAATTCCAGCGGAGTACTATAGGCAGGAACATACACCTGTTTATACATCATCAGCTAGTCAGTAGGCTCGTCTGACTACATATGATGCAGCTCGTCAACCACATTTGGCGAAGTACAATCAGCAGGAACATACACCTGCTAGTATTAATCAAGACTACCAACAGTATCTCTTGGTTGCACATTGAGAAGTCTATCAGAATGCTATGGCGACAAACAGGAGGTAGACTCAACTCTCTGCCCCCACACTTGAGTACTGACAGGATTCACTGATAGAAAAAGGAGGAGAGGAGCAGGCACATACACCTACTCCAAGCACAAAATGGATGTATATCCCTGTTCCAGCCGCTGAAGTCACCAAGTATATTCCATCAATGGTGAAAGAGAAGAAGAAAATCCCTGCTCATATTCTGGATGCTTTTCAGGATATTATAACAACTTCAGCGGCATCTCAGGGAAAGACACATAAATCTATCCCTACCAGTGGAGTGATGCATCAACAGTTCACTCCAGTACAGACACACACATCTGTTCCAGTCCAAGAGGGTTGTGGGGGGTACTCCCCCATATCATACAGACAACCAAGTCAGGAACATACACCTGATTTGAGTGGTGATCGTCAACCTAACCAGGCCATATCTCCTGATCAGGCACATACACCTGCTCAAAGCAGACACTTCTGTCAACAAATGGTTTCCACGGCTAGTAAGAAGGCATCTAAGAAGAAGACCCTCCCAGCAAAGTCAGGAGATCAAGATCCAATCTGTAAAGAGGCCTTCCTCTATGTTGGAGTTCTTGAAGCCCTCAAATAGTTATCTGTTTGAATTCAAGATTCTACACCCTCATTTCCCAATAGTTGGAACATTAATTATGATGGTCATCAACAGACACTTCCTCATGTAAGATTGCTTCTTGAAAATTTGGTCGATCTCGCAGTTTCATCTTCAGATGAGAGCCACTGAAACCCTATGTGTGGTCAGAAGACCAAGGAGCAAGAGATCTCATCTTTTTCTGTAATCCACCATGGTGGTCCCCCCCATGATGATGAATTTCTCTACGAAATTCCTCTCCATAGTAGTGATGCTCATTGACTAGAAAATGCTCAAGTGGACAATGTAGTTCCTAAAAAGTCCTCTTATCTTGTGGCACATGAAAATGTGAAACCATTCATGTCTTATTCTTCATCGCTAGCAGGTGAAAATACATTCTCAATCAGAAGATAGCCCAGGGTGTAGGTCATTCTCCGAACCACCTCGAAGTCATGAATCTTCTAGTTTGATTAGTGAATTCTCTACCAATCTTGTTGAATCTGATAAAGTAATAAGGAAGGACCAGCTCTGGTAAAATCAGGTAGAATTATCTTCATTGAATGATAAAGATGAAATTCTGAACATGAGAAAACAACTGGCAAAAGGTGAAGTGCCAGTCATGTTTTGACCTCTGGCTAACTCTCAGTATGACATTATAGAGATGTTGACAGAAGATGGAATTCATGATATTCGTCTCAACATATGGAAAACTATTTGTCAGTTGAAAAAGAAGGTTTTATCTTATGATGAATATAAAAATCAATTTAAGAAAATAGAAGGGTTAAAACGTTAGATTGATTTGGCATCTCTATTAGTCTCTCGATATACGAAGGCTGAAAAGCAGTAGAGAGCCATTCAACATTCATGCCTTGGCACACTAAGAAGACTGCACCAGTTAATTACAAATGCCCCAACTGGTATTCATGTCAGAGGATGGGGTGTTCATGGAGCACTACATTTCACTGTACTCTCTAGTTAGTAAATCCCACCGAAAATGGTCTCATACAATGTTATTGCACATTGCCGGCCATAGTAAATGGGTTTTTTTGTAATCAAAATCTTTCATAAGAACATGCCTCGACTAGTTCCTCTCAAAATCAAGAATACAGAGAACAAGTTGTTGAATTACTCCTGCATCAAGATAATGAGAATATTGAACATGCCTCTCCTATGGAGCAAGCACATAATCAAGTGACAAAAGTGTCAGAAATTATTCAATGGTCATTTGAACTGGGTGATAAAATTGGATACAGGTTGATGCATCTAGCTAATTTTCGAACTAAGGTCCGTAAGATCAGGAGAGCTTTTAAGAATGTCTTAGACATAGCATGTCAAGAGACACCACATCTTTCCAGACTGGGGACTCCTTTAACCCAACCCTCGGAATCAACAAATAAGATTCGAGGAGTTGAGAAAAGACAGCAGGAACAACCCTAGTTCACCAGACATGGGACTTTTTCAAAATAATCAATCCCCTCCTCAGAGAAATTTAGTCATTTCCCGATTGGGAAAAAAGCCTCAAGGGGAACGAAGAGCCAAATTATCAGGAGATTCTATCCAAATTACAGTCACCAACAAGTTCCTAAGGGATCGAATCAACAAAAGGCAATGTCTCATCAAAGACTTGGCAGAAGGCAATATCACATAAATGATGATAAAAGGGATGTGATGAATTATGCATCAATCAATGTCATAAATGCTCTTGTTTCTGATCCACCAGATGAGGCTCACTCAGGGGACTCAGATGACGAGGTTCCTGCTCAGGAAGTTGTATGCACAAACAAAAATGAAGAAGGTGTGCGTAGAAGAAATCATAGATTTACCCAAAATCTGGGTGTTCCTTCAAATAACCCACTTCCCCCTCTTTGAAAGGGATCTAACAAGGAGAAGTGAAAGAATCAGGTTACATATCCTTCCTCTGGAGAAGGCCAATCGCTCTCACAAGAGAAAAAACATGTGCAACAGGAGGAAGAAATGAAATAATTGAAGACGTTGAATGCAGAACTACTTCAAGTTAGTCTTCCTCCTAAGCGTATTAGAGTCAGTCAGCCAAGGGAGTTTGTTGCATTTACTGAGATGGATCCAGAATATCCTCCTTTATTAGTACACCCTCACAGGTCTAATCCTACAGGTCAAGTGCAACAACAATTGGAAGTGCTTCCATCGGTTGCATTACCAGCCACCACTTCTTTCCAAGCTCCAATCATTGCACCTACCCAAGTCCATGTTCAACCGGATGTTTCTCAAAATTTATTAACTACCATTTAGTCATTAACATATCAGTTAGAGACTATGGAAGGGAAGCCTGCGCAGGTTCAACTGGATAAGAAAGCTTACCCTGAATGGGTAGATTCAATCTCTCCCCCATCAAATTTTGGGAATCCTGTATTCCCTATTTTTAATGGATCAGGCGACCCTGAACAACATTTGATGCATTACATGTCTTTTTGCGATCCTATGATGGGAATTCCAGAGCAGCAAGAATCAATGAAACTCAGATGTTTCGTGCGAACCTTGCAAGGACCGGCTTTTGTCTGGTATACATGACTGAAATCCCAGTCAATTACCAGATGGGATGATCTCCGTCAACGATTTATTATTTAATTCAGCTCAACTTTGCCAATGACAACAGTTTTTGATCTTACAAACTATAAGAAAAATGATAATGAAAGAGTCTCTGATTTCATTGCTCGCTGGAAGGTATTAACATATTCCCTAAGCATAGCACTCCCTCTAGAGGAATTGTTGCCCATATGTGTGGCAAATTTTCATGACGAATTATGCACGCCGCTGATCCCTATGAAATACACAGGAGGGTTTCGAGACCATACTTCAATCGCTCAACAAATTGAATATTATCTTATATAAACTAAGGCTAAATATCGTGTAATTCCATCAACTCTAGGAAAGAGAATGGGTAAAGTAGAAACTGCTACAGTTATGCTTAAACAGGCACTTGTACCTGCTTCTACCTCAAAACCTTCATCATCTCGAAGGGCTCCACCTCTTGAGCATCAACAACAAAGGAAGTTTCTTCAAGACGATCAAAGAGATCAAAGAAAGAAACAATTTGAGGATCTGAAGTGAAAAACACACTTTTTCTGAAATGAACAAGTTCTTGGTCACTTCATTTCAGCATTGGAGATTAATTTCGTTCAGCTGCCAAGGTCTAAGAGGCCAAACAAGGAAAGAGATGAAGACCATCCCAATTATTACCCCTTTCATAAAATTTTGGGACATCCCATCCAGGAGTGTTTTGTCTTCAAAGACCTCCTGAAAAATATGGTCGCCTTGGGGAAAGTCAAAATAAAAGGCTGTTCAGCCCAGGTAGCATGAGTTACTACTATAGTTCCATAGGAGGAAGGCGAGTGGCAAGAAGTCAAAAGCAAAAATGAACAAAAATATGATGATTGGATGGTCAGAAAGATGATCAAACAAACTCATGCAATTTTGTGAACACAATTGAAGAAACCAATTGTGCCTCCTTCCATGAATGCCGCAACAAAATCCTCTTCAGAGGGAAAATCCTCAAAAGGGAGGCATAATTCTAATTAAGAGAATGAATAAGAAGAAGATCAGTATTTGTCAATGCCTAAGTTGTCTTTGACTCTGGTTAACATCATGCCATCTACTTCGAATCAATAGGCACCGCCCCACCAAACAACACATCCTAAATTGGCTAGACAGGCTGAATCTTCATCAGATGAAAAGTTGATTTTCAGTTCTATTAATATGATTCAGTTAACATATCCATATACCAGTCGCAGTTTCGATTTCGATGAGCCTGAATTCTCTAGTATCAAATAGAGAATCAGAGGAAGTTTCATAGGCTCAGGATACAGGGGAAGACGTGGATCATTCAAAAGCCACTATTCTAATTCTACCCCTGCTAGAACTGTGTACGAAGAAGAAACTTGAGGTAGAGCCCTTCAGCGAGCTCAGCGAGAACATGCAAGTTCTTCTACAAATAGAAAAATCAGTCCTGGCACAATAATTCTGGAAGACCGGTTGAAGTATCCATTTTCTTCCTCTCAGCAAGTGAATATATCTAATCGGTCTAACCTTCCAAAACCGGGAATATTGCCAACTCCTATCCCAATACATGATGCATCGACTTCTAATGCATCTTCTTCTAAGAAAACTGCTAAACCACATATTCTTATTGGGAAACGTAGACCTCTGGATCAAAAGTATGATGTACTAAAACACTTGGCCCAAGTACGGGAAATGTTATCAATTTTGGATTCTTTGAATATGTCAAAGGATCTTTAGGAGGCACTCATTGATGCATTGTCAAGTCCTCATGATTTTGAAACTGAAATTGTTGCAGCTGAAGTCTATCGCATACAGAATAATCCTACGGAATTACATGAAGTGATATCTTTCACTAATGAAGACGATGATGATGTCGTGCATGGGCATATTAGACCTTTGTACTTATCTGGAAAGGTCATTGGTGTAGACGCCTGAAGAGAATTCATTGTCAATGGTTGAGGAGTCAACCTCATGCCAATTCGTACACTTCGTCAATTGGGCCTCATGGAATCTGTTTTATCTCTTTCTACAATGATGTTACAAGGATATGATAAAAATGAACAAGAACCACTGGGCGAAGTTACACTCAGAATTCAGTTTGGAGATCATGTATCAAATTTAGATTTCATGGTTGTTGATCAAGACTCAGCCTTCAACATCTTGCTTCGGAGACCCTGCCTACATCAACATGTGGATATCCCTTCATCATACCATCATTGTCTCAAATATTGTTTTGATGGTCATGTTGGGACATTATATGGGGATAAGGCCCCGTTCAAGACATGTGAGCCTCAATACATTGAGGCAGAATTCTATCACATGAGGGGAAGGGAGAAATCCACAAAAAAGAAGATTACCAAAGTTAATGCTCCGTATGGTTTGGAAAATATTACACTAAATCCATTTGCGCATGTGAGTACAGATTATGTGTCTCCAATCAGTCAAATTTACAAGATAGACCCAAATCAAAATACTCTTATGGAAAGATCCATAATGTCAATTACGGAAATCGAGCCATAAAACATGGGAGAAATTGGGGATCCTCTAAGCCACGATGAAAGCCCAAATGGTGACATCTTCATTTCATCTACTAAAATCCAACATGTCTATACTTCGATAATCATTCCAGAAGAAATTATAGCCACATTAGTGGTGAACAATGATTTTGATTCTCAATCCATCATCTCTTCTTTATTAACCAAAGAAGACACTTCATCATCAATCGGGTAAGAAATTGAAGTTTCTTCTTCAAGATGTGAAAATTTTGACATCTCTTCTGATCAAGAAAATTCTGCTTTATCATCTACTATGCAAGTAGAAATGGAAGAAATAACACATGATGAAGAAGAAGAGGAAGATCTTAGAGATGCTCCTCCAGCATTTGAAGAGGGTATATCTACCACTGTGGATGAACTCAGAGAAAACAATATGGGTACAAAAGAATATCCATGCCCACTTTAATCAGTGCGGCCATGAATCTTGAAGAACAAGTGATGTAAATTTTCTTTTTAAAGGAAAATCGAGACATATTTTCTTGGAACTATACAGAGATTCCTGGTCTTGATCCTGATGTTGCTACTCATCATTTGGGTTTACCAGAAAAACATCGATGATTTTAGCAAGCCGCATGAAGAACACACCCAACTTATGCTTCCAAAATTGAAGCTGAAGTGGATAAGCTTATCAAAGATAACTTCATCAGAGAAGTTAAATATCCCAAGTGGTTGGCTAATATTGATCCTGTAAAGAAGAAGAATAGAAAAATTAATGTTTTTATCGATTTCAGAGATCTTAATCAGCATTTTCCTAAGGATGATTTCCCAGTTTCGATTACAGAACTTTTAATTGATGCAACAGCAGGCTATGAAGCACTTTCCTTCATGGATGGATATTCCGGATATAATCAAATCCGAATGGCCCTAAAAGATGAGGAATCCACAGCCTTCAGAGCCCCTCAGGGTGTATTTTTCTACCGGGTAATGCCCTTTGGCTTAACGAATGCGGGTGCTACATATCAGCGTGCCATTCATCGTATCTTCAAACCCATTATAGGAATGTTTGTTAAATGCTATGTAGACGATTTGGTGGTTAAATACAATCAACGTTCTAATCACTTGGCTGATTTGGAAGTCATATTCCACAAGCTTTGACAACATAATTTGAAGATGAACCCCTTAAAATGTGCTTTTGGGGTAACCTTAGGAAAGTTTCTCTGCATTGTTGTACACCATCGTGGTATTGAAGTCGATCCTGATAAGAAAATGTCAATCCTTGGTATGTCACCTACTCGAAATTTTAAAAAATTAAGAGGACATCAATGACACTTAGCCTATATTCGGTGTTTAATCACCAATTTGGTAGGCAAAAGTCTACCATTCACCAAATTGATGAAGAAGGGAGTCACTTACCAGTGGACTAAATAATGTCAAGAATCATTCGATATTTTCATGAAATACCTCTTGATTCTACTGGTACTCAAGCCACCTATTGAAGGAAGACCATTTATCCTCTTCATGACAGCTCTAGAGCGATCATTGGGAGCCTTTCTTTCTCAGAAGAATGACACTGGGAATTAAAATAGCCTCTACTACCTCAGTCAATCTATGCTTGAAGCAGAAACAGAGTATTCAAGTATTGAGAAGTGCTGCCTGGCATTAATCTTTGCAGTTCAGAAATTGAGACACTACCTGCAACATCACGAGGTTTAATTGGTATCTCACAATAACCCACTCAAATTCATCCTCATTCATCCAATGCTTACAGGACGTCGGGCAAGGGGGAAGTTATTTAGCAACAATTCGACATTCAGAATGTGTCTCAAAAGGCAATAAAGGGCCAATCTCTGGCTGATTTCCTGGCTGAACACCCTTCGATGGAAGACACATCTTCAGATATTGAACTCCTTGATGAGTAAGTATTCTCTATTAAAGAAAGTCATCATGCATAGGAAATGTATTTTGATGGTGCTTCCAGTTGTCCAATAGGGAAGAAAATGGAAAATCCTAAATTCAACAAAGTTGGATGAGGAATTGTGCTAATTCCTCCAAAAAAGGAAGTATTACCTTATTCCTTCTTATTGAGGGAAGGTGGTATCAATAATGAAGCAGAATACCAAGCTTTCATTGCAGGCTAGGAATTGGCGCTTCAAGCACAAGTGAATCACATAAAGGTGAAAGCTGATTCATACATGGTAATCAAACAAGTCAATGGGGATTATTCCATCAGAAAAGAAGAACTAATCCCTTTTTATGATTATTTCAGAGAGATAATGGAGGAATTCTCATCGGAACCAAAATTTTCTTATGTCCCACGATTACAAAATGCTCAAGCTGATGCACTGGCTAATATAGCCACAGCTCTGGCAGATCCAAATCTGGAAGAGACAACCATAAGTATTGCCCACTGTCATGCAATTTCACCTTATGATCAAATCAGAACAGAGGAAATTAATGAAATTAGTCCAATTCTTGAACTGTATGGTCGTACTATAGGATAGATGTCACCTATTAGGGAATACCTTCAAAATGGAACACTTCCACCTGATAGAGCCGAGAATGAACAAATCCAACGACGTGTGGTCAATTTTATTCTTTATGATAGCCCAGATCACCTAGAGAAAATTCTCTACAAATCTACTTTTGATGGAGTTCTCTTCAGATGCATTGATGGTGAAGAGACAATGTCAGTCATGAAAAAAGTGCATGTAGGAGTATGTGGTGCCCACCAGTCTGGACATAGACTATCTGATCAGATTCGAAGGCTTGGATACTTTTGGCCTTCAATGATATAAGATTTTTTTGATTTCAGAAAGAAATGTCATTCATGCCAAGTACATGCCAATTTCATTCATCAACCTCCAGGGTTACTTCATACAGATAAATACTCGTGGCCATTTCCCACATGGGGAATGGATGTGGTGGGACCTTACCCTTCAGCTACGGCTAAACTGTTTAAGTATATTCTTACTGCTACTGATTTCTTTTTCAAATTGGAAGAGGCAATTCCTCTCAAGGAAGTCAGTTCTAAATTCATTGTTAGCTTCATCAAGTCTAACATCATTACTATATTTGGTGTCCATCATACCATATTGACGGACAATGGCCCCAACTTCTGTTCATCCGAGGTGAAGAAGTTGTATCAAGAAAACAAAATCAAATCCAACCATTCCTCTCAGTATCATACAGCATCCAATGTCCAGATAGAATCTTTCAATAAGACTCTTTCAAATATACTGCAAAAGATGGTGGATAATGAAAAGAAATCATGGCATGATTAACTCTTCCATGCTTCATGGGCTTATCGGACTTCCACCTGCACTGCAACGTGGTCAACTCCATATTCATTGGTACATGGAATGGAAGAAGTCTGTCCAATTAACGTTCAACTACCCTCTCCCAGAGTTCCCATTTGTGATCAGTCATCTACAGATGAACAATCTCAAAAGCGATTAAATGAATTGGAACAGTTAGATGAGAAAAGATTGTGCACTTTGCACCACTTGGAAGTCTATCAGAATCGAGTAGCATGAGCTTTTAACAAAAAATTTCATCTTCATTCATTCACTCAGGGAGAATTGGTATTAGATCTCAGAACTCCAATGATTCCAGGAAAGAAATCTCTCAATCATGAGCCAAAATGGGAAGGACCATACTCAATACATAAGGTCTACTACAATGGAGCTTATTCATTAATCTCGATCGATGGAGAACTCATCACTACTCCAACCAATGCCAAATTTTTTAATAAGTATTTTGTATAAACACAAAATATATCATCATTGGTCCGGTATGACCTTAAATTGCACAACTATCCAGTAAGATGTTAAACTGCATAACCAATTGTCCATGCATATGACCCTAAACTATTTACACATATGTCCAATAGGATGTTAAACTGTGTCCCCTTCATCATTCTTGCAATATGACGTTAAACTATACAGCAATGGTCAATACATATGACCTTAAACTATTTATATTCCTCTCGTCTCACATGACGTTAAACTGTGAAGTCCTTACTACATGACGCTAAACTGTACAGAAGTCACTTATGTCCAATGAGACGTTAAACTGCATCATCAATGGTCCATACATATGACCTTAATCTATATGTACCTTCGTCCAACATGATAGTAAACTGTGAAAAAGTTCCCTAATTTGTACCACATGATGTTAAATGGTGTACTCTTTTGTCCTCACTGAATGACATTAAACTGCACAGTCCCCCTTTCGTCCAACATGACGTTAAACTATATTGTCCCCATCGTCCTAACTACATGATGCTAAACTATATAGAAAGTCCTTGATACGTCCTACATGACATTAAACTATACTTTGTCTCTGCTACATGACATTGAACTGTGTAGTACCAATAGTCCTAACTGCAAGACTTTAAACTTCATAGTACCTTTATATGTCCAACATGACATTAAACTGTGCATCGATAAGGTTATTGTTACCTCTTGTTTCTCACTCCGAGTATGAATCATTTGAGCTTAGAGAAAACCTCAACCACAACACTCTCTCTAGGCTAAATACCATGTGTAAGTCCCAAAAACATCATTTTTAGGTCTTTGTCCCCAAGAAAAACTTGATCATTAATTCATTATTTAATTGAACTTCACGGAAATCGATCCTTGAATTCTAGGATAGGTACGTAGGAAACCTCCCAAGGTTCAAGTCCAAAATCAATCTCTTTACATCGGTTCACCTCCATCTCATACGATGCTGATTCGTGAAACTGCCCCTAGAATCAATACCTTTACATTGGTTCACTTTCTTCCTTAATATATGACGTTAAACTCTACAAATTTTTTTGTCATGTACGACAATAAAATTAAATTATTCTTTGATACCCTCACCTGAGAGGGAACCATTGTTTACATTAATTTTTCAATCGTGTTTCATTACAAATACTACGTGTATACATGACAATGCCCAAACCTTTTATCTTGGGTTAAACCATCATTGCACTAAAGTCCCCTTTCACCCTTTACATGTACGAACAAAATTTGTACAGAGGGAATTTCTAGAACTATGTGGGCTTGATTCCCATCTTTATGGGATATGTAGGAACATTCGAGTGTCCCTCGAATCTTGCCCTAAGACTTTTGAGCCTAATCCCAAATTCCTCTTTCAGTCCCCTGGCAGAAAAATCCCCATGAAAACAGACATTGTGTATTTCTTATAATGGTCCAAGCTCTATGACCCTAAACTAAGATCTATAATCCTTTTTTCCCACACGACTTTAAACTGTAGTTCAAGAACTATGTACGGCTTGATTCCCATCCTTATGGGATACGTAGTGAAGTCCAACATTTCAATTCAGGTTCCAGCCACAACATGATTATGGTTAGCATCGATCTGTGTATCTCTATATACATTAGAAAATACCAATCTTTATGTGTTATAATCCTATCCTTAAATATTTTCAGATCTTCATAACCCATTTCATGACTTTTAATCACAAAAATGTATAATTTCTGAGAGTTCTTTTACTTCACTATGTAATACGTGCCCTTAGAGACCTTGCATAAACAGTCTCCATAACATATTTGTTAGCCAAAAGATACTATTATCTAACTATGCAGCCAATGCCCTTAGGTGGCCCTACATAATTCAACTCCCTAATGGGTTTGATGGATACTGGTAAGATCATTCTTGGGAAGAAATCCTCTTTTGTCCTTATTGGTCTTAAATGACAGTATGTAGAGATCCGCAAAAATAACTATCCTTAACATATTTGTCCCATATCCTTTTTCATGATCTGAAAGTATTCAAGTCTATGGTTTATATTATCCTTCCCTACGTTTGGGTCAGACCTTCATAGGAGTGATGTCCATCTAGTTCTTCTATAATCTTGTTTGGAAATATCTTCTCCATATTCAAGTACCTCATTCCATACAAAAAACTCTATACTTTGGAAAATATGAATCTCTATAAAAATTAATTGGATTTTTAGCACTTGGAAAGTAAATTTACGAGAGTTCTTTTGCCTGACTATGTAGCATGTGCCCTTAGGCGGCCTTGCATAAACAGTCTACATAACAGACTTGTTAGCCAAAAGATGCTTTTTATTTTACTATGCAGCCAATGCCCTTAGGTGGCCCTGCATAATTCCACCCCCAAACGGGTTTGTTAAATAATGGTAACTTCATTCTTGGGAACTAATTTTTATAATTCCTTTTATCTCTTTTTCATACCATTCCTCAGATACAAATATTCTTAAGCCATAGTTTACATATTTTCCCTCATACTTGAGTGTGGTAATGTGTTTTCAGTTAAATTTTCAAGGAATTGAGTCAATTCTAATTCATTCGGTCAAAGCTATTTCAACCTTAAGCATTAGACTCTATATGTCTGGCATGCATGACTTTAAACTTCCCCCAAAAGACAAAGGATCTATGAATAAAAGTCAAGTTCTAGCTCACTGAACATACATTTTGAATGATTTAGGTAATACTGAGCAATTAAAAGATTCAATGTTTGTAGGTTTATTTACATTAATCCTAGTAAAAATCAAACTATGCTTACTAGGCCGATTGTCATAGGTAATTTAAAGCATGTAGCAAAAGAATGAAGGTACACATGATTGAAGATGAAAGTGTTTTTCATTGATACACAGTAAATAGAAGGACATCCACAGACTGGAGTCTCTTCTCTTTTTCAGTAATTACAAGAGTCTTTCAACATAACTCTTCATTTGATTTATGACATCCCGAGATTCATCAGAAACCACCTGGAATTCATTCATTCAACTGGATACAATACGAGATATAGTGATACCAGCTCTTCTTGGAACAATTGTAAAAGGATGTTCTTCAGTGCGATTTGAGAAACCTTTTTACTGATCAAACAGTGACTCCGTTTCATTCCAAGAGACATGGAAGATGGATACATGGATTTGAGAATGGAGAATTGGATGTAATGATCCATTTGGAGAGAGTACTCTTTTCAGATATTGCTCTAATGCCATGTTTGTCTTCTCTCCACCAACTGGCTGCGGAAAACATTTCAGCCCTTGGATTTTCTATTTTCATATCTTCAAGGAAATGACATGGAGGAAAATTTTGAAATTTCACACTAATGTTATTTCACTTAATGCATAACATAACCAAAATAGATGAGTAGTGGTGCAGCTGCATCTGTGGAATATAGTTCTTTTCATCAGGAACATTGACTCCTTGCAGATGACCGTGACCATACAAAGGTAGGTAGATGCTCTGTGTGAAATTAAGATGACATTTTCCACATATTTCGCCAAATCTGGGAGAGTGGTGTCATAGATATCATATTAATCATAGACAATGATGTTTATCATATCATCAATCCTCTTGCTAGCTAGTTCATCAGCTATTCTAGTTCTAAGATCCATTGATTCTGCACAAAAGTTGAATAAATTAACTTTTAAGTAAGTTGATTTTTCATAAAATTTGTGAAGGAATTTCAGAAAAATGGAAAAGGCATTAAGGCGCGAAAGTCTAAAACATGGTGCGCAAGTATGGATGTATCGCGCAAATGTTTTTGGAGCGCAAGTATCACCCTGCAAGTCCTATTACATTAACAACAGCGCGAAAGCGAAGAAAGAGCGGAAAACGAGCGACCTGCACGACGAAGGGGACCTGCGTGGCGAGAGCTCAAAAATTTGGAAATCAGATGCTATGAGCAGCAAATGACCCCATATTTATAGGCTAGCCGGCCCACCTACACGCCTACACCTAGCGCGCTCCATCCTGCGCGCTCCAGCCCTACACGACTTGAACCTGCGCGCCAAGTGTTGCACACTGAACACTTGTGTGCCGCCTTTCCTTCAGTTTTCTTCTTTTCCTCAGAGTCACGTCCTCATTTCGTTCGGATCCAACTCTGAGGGGGGACTTTTGTTGATACGCCTTTTCATCACATTGTCTAAAAGAATGGAATGGGAAATTTCATAGCACAAATTGATCTATCCTTTGAAGAAATAATCAAAAATCGACAAAGGCATGAACAATGCTTCAAAAGCACAAGCGTCGCGCAAGTTCCGTCATTATCGCGTAAGTATACTTGCGCGACACCTAATAGTTGTGAAAGTGACTTGAGCACCCTATAGGATAACCATCCGGGGTCTTATCTAGCCTATAAATAGTCCATGTGGGCCCCCCATTTTGAGGGGAATTTTTCCAGAATTCACAGACAGAGCTATGAACGCCCAAGTGTCTTCTTAAGGTCTTCCAAACACTTATAAGGTAATTCCTTACCTATAATGGATGATCTAAACAAGATGAGTAAGGTCTATGGGTTAGAATTCACTATAACTTGTGCACCAAGGTGGTTTTACCCTTAAGGGAAATGGACACACTTGCGTGCCACCCTACTTCTTCACCAGAACTTGCACACCATCTTTTGGAAAGCCTCTAGGGATCATACCAAGGGTTGGAGCCAAGTATCTCCCATGTATTACCCTAAGGGATGAAAATCTCCGAAGTACCCATGTGTCATGCAGGTATACCAGCGCGACCAGCACTTGTGCGCCCACGCAGTACCGGCGTGCCTGCTAGGACTTGCGCGCCCCTACCTTTTTGGGTGCCTTTCTTACCCATTTCACCCCTCTTATGCTTTTCCACCTCTCCTATTCACGATTTAGTCTTTAAGACACTATTCAAATCCATTTATGGAATGATTTATTGATTTGGATTCCTTATCTGAAAGGAACTCTGTGGAGAAACTCTCAAAATCTAGTGATTTACACATCTTTATGTCACTAAAGATTGAGATTTCATTCATTAATCCTCATCCTTTAAGATGATAGAATCCTTATCCTGGGCATCCTTTTCATGTGTAATCCACAGTCCAAATTCTCACTAATATGGGCATCCTCCTTAGGAGTAAGCCCCAAGTCCTCTTTAACATGGGCCTCCTTTTCAGGAGTAAGCCCTAGTCGCAAATATGGGCATCCTCCTCAGGAGTAAGCCCCAACCATAATTCTCTTAACCTGGGCCTCCTTTTCTGGAGTATGCCCCAGTCTATAATATAAGAATCCTATTCAAGAGTAAGCCCCAAGTCCTTTAATTTTTCATGTCCCTTAACCAGGGCCTCCTTTTCAGGAGTAACCCCCAGTCTCTTATATGGGAATCCGCCTCAGGAGTAAGACCCAACCATAATTCTCTTTAACATGGGCCTCCTTTTCAGGAGTATGCCCTAGTCTCAAATATGGGCATCCTCTTCAGGAGTAAGCCCCAATCCCTTAATTTTTCATTCCCTTTAACTTGGGCCTCCTTTTCCAGAGTAAGCCCCAGTCTTAATTTCTCTTACCCAGTTCTAATTTACTTTTGATTTGGGGATTCTTTCTCAGCAGTAAAACCCAATCATATGTCCCCTCCTAACATGGGCATCTTCTTCAGGAGTAAGTCCCAAGATTAGAGTATATAAATCTCCATGAAACGCATATACCTTTATGGACCCAGTTTTTGGATTTCTTCCCTGAAGTAAATCATAATCCTTATCTATTTGGGCAGTCATAAACACATAATCCCCACAACATTGCATCTTTCATGGCACAATTGTCTGGTTTCGCCAATACCTCTTGTTTCTCACACCGATCATGAATCACGTGATCTTAGAGTGTAAAAGTAATCATGACTTCATTCTTTGAGCCATCAATCATGCATAAACATCATACTCCCTTACTTGAACTACGTGGGTTCTGATTCCTTTTCCTAAACAAAGGATACGTAGGTAGCCCATCTGCGGGTACGATCCCAACTTTAAAACAATCTATGTCCTTCTGAATGACAATAAACATAAAGTGCCCCACTAAGTGGCTTTAAAACTAGTATGGTCATAATAATGTCCAAGAGACTTTTATGAATTGAAGGATATCATTTTCTAGGTATCTCTAAACAAATATAGATGATTCTCTATCGATGAAGAACCTCGAATACATATACACGATTCTCTAAATTTCAAACATATAAATCATTGATTGCCAGATCTGAAGGAAAGATGATTTTATACTTGGTAATGTAATAAGGATTCACGAACATATCTTAAATCTATAAAGAGAGTCCTGAAGTAGACAATAATTCTCCTCAAAAAGGTGTGATGATTTCGACCTCCCATCCTCTCGACCAATGCAAATTCCTAAGCCTCATCAGTCCACAACTAATGAGCACCTACCTTTGGAAAGTAGGTCCAAATAGATATGGAATCATTTGATGTTTCCAGTTCTATGAGCAAACCCATTAGAAACCGATCGGAATGTTTGAGCATTCAATCAACATGGTCATCTCCAATTCTAGAGGGAAACAATACTACAACTGGAAGGGAAGAACTGCAAGTACCCAAATGAAAGTAAAAACAGCAGCAACCACAAGCCCGAATAGCTCCTGCAAACCCAAGCTAGTAGAAACCAGGTTGATCTCTAACCTGATCCAAGTAACCTAAAAAACCTGTGTATATGTAAATAGGATGAGTATAATAGTATACTCAGTAGGATCCTCCCTATATCCTCTCATTCCAAAGTAATGGAAGCATGCCAATGCATAATGAACAATAAGTGATACTAACTCGTCACCTAAACAGGTATACTAAGTTCCCAACTCACCATGGCTACTCTCACCAAGTATCACATATAAGAATATATCATATAATAAAAAATATCTAGGGTACCCTGCTACTACTTCCCCCACTTGTTTTCCTCTTTACCCCAACGTCGCACGTCCGGAGCATCTCTCTCCAAAAAGGCTTTCCCACAGACACCTGAGCGAAGGACAACAATGTGCACCTCGTGCAAAAAAGCCACCACGTCCACATATGAAAAGTAACTAGGTAGCTTTTTGGAGCCACCAAAGCTCTCATAAAGTGTATCATATGTCGGGTATTATACCTCAAGCCAACATAGCCCATACACCGATTAAGGGTCCTCAAGCCATCACAGCTTATACACATTACACCTATAGTAGTCCATAGAAAACTATATCCAAAATATATGTGTGTGAATATCTACAAGACATTATAGCCCAGTACACACATATATGGGGAAAACTAACCAATGTTCTTGCCAGCAGAAGTAACTACCAAAGGAAGAGAGCGGGGCCAAAGGGGGTAGTCAGCCATCCATCCTCCCACCGTAATGTTAGGGAAAACACCCCCCAAGGCTCTGAATCCCCAGGGTGTCAGTTTCCCATAATGACAGGGTGGAGTAGTGTATAGAAACACAAAAATTTCAAAATATACTATAACTCATAACCACACTATGGGCATAAAATAGTCTTAAACGCAACTCCAGCTAACGACTCTCAGACACCGGGCTGCTACTTCTAAGACTAGGTATCATATAAGCACAAAACCATTTAAAGAGATTTATTAGATTACATCATTTCCTTTTTATCAGTTCCACTGTACGTTAATTAATTCATTAAACATTAAGTAACCATGGACAATCCCACATGAAAATTCATTAGCATCACACCCAAGTTCATTGTTCCTTCAAAATTACTACAACATCATTATGTTCCATCATCTCCATCCCCTTGGGTGAACACCATTTATTCAATTATTCATTATAGAAAATAATTTCCCACATTCCCAATAATTCAAGAAAAACATTATATTCTACTATGCACAAGGGGGGTCAAGACGGTGAGTTGATGTACTTCCTGTCTAGTCATTCCAACTTATATCAAGAGCATATACCCATCCTTGCTTTAGAAGCTAAAATGGGAAAGCACATGGCATACCCCACATGCCTTCACCTCTTTCAGAAGGTTATGTAAGACCAGACTCCTTGTGCAGTTGAAAAATGTAAAGCAACGAAACAACCAATCAAAATTAACAAGCATCCAACAATCACATCCATCCAATTCCATTATCCCTAGTGTCCTCCCTGACACACACATGCATAAAATGATTCATCTCGCCGCTCTAGGAGTCATCTGCTACCACAACCAAAAGGGCATCCATGCCTCCACATATCACCACAACTATCCAAGCTCACATTAAAAAACAAGCAGTAGTAAAACAATCATCTTCACTATTGGGCTCTTGGCCATTAAACAAAAAAGTGGGTAACTCAGAACCCCACAAGAAATTATATTTTAACAAACAATATTTCGTTAATCCATCTTGGATAAACCTATTTATTATTCATTGGTTCCAAATTCGGGAAACCTAACCAGTACGTTATCACAAATAAATAAACATGCCTACTGCACTAATTTGATTAACAAAAATAAACAGATTCGTTTTCATGCCTCTTTATCTTTAGAAAATAGTTATCAATTAATCCTAGTTTATTTTCTTTACTGATTTCCATCAAGAAAAAACAGTTAAGCAAAGAATGCATAGATATCACACTATCTAGAAAAAAAGAGGCAATAACATACGATTGATATCAATTTATTTATCCGGTTAAAATATTTATTATGTCAATTCCATTGTTATCCAGTGGAATTAAACATACTAACAAAACAGTTTCATGTTAAAGAAAAGAGAAACAACAAATTCCCTACCTCAAACAGTTATTGACGTTCTTTAACCACAAAACATGTCATGGTCCTGCTCTCGCGACAAAATCATCCACCCGAGGATACCGCAGTACGACCACACCAACCAAAACCCAAGAAAAAACTCATTGTAAGCATGGATATTACATGATATAATATAGAAAGGTGAAACAGGGGATGATGAACCCCAAAATAATGATAATAAAACATACCTTATATCGAAGATTGATCGATACAGCTTGGTTGCATCAAAACAGAGAAGAACTAATATGAGGAGTAATGTTTGATTATGAAACTCCTATGAGAATGATTGAAAGGTTCTAGAGTCTCATAGGCAATAAAAAAGAGGAAGAACAAGGGAAGAAGATATCTTGTCCCTTTTTGAAGATTTAATGGGGTGACAGTTTAAGATATGCTTAATTCCCTATTAAAAGAAGATCGCATTAACCCACGCGTTTTGACCATGTAAAAACATACTGAGCCATAGGAATAATTAATATAGGATTTATGGCCTTTGAATAGTCCTTAAGAGTCCTTAAAATAAGGCCTTTAATGTATTTTATGACAAAGGAAATGTCAACGAGGTGAAACTATAGGAAGCTAGAAACACTGTACACCTACCGTTACTATGCACCTACTATTACTGTACACCTACTGATAGAGCTACCGATAGTCCTCACCGTTCAAGAAAACATTGTACACCTACCATTACTGTACACCTACCGATAGAGCTACTAATAAGCCTCACCGTTCTGGAAACACTGTACACCTACAGTTACTGTACACCTACCGATAGAGCTACCGATAGACCTCACCGTTAGAACTGTTCACAGAACCTCACCTATAGAACTGTTCAAAAAACCTCCCTGATAAAACAATTCACAAAACCTCACTGATAGAACTATTAACAAAACCACACTGATATAACTATTCACAAAACCTCAGTAAAAGAACTATTCAACGAACCTCACCGATAGAACTGTTCACAAATCCTCACCGATAGAACTGTTCACAAAAACTCACTGATAGAACTGTTCACAAAACTTCACTGATAGAACACCATTCCCTGAACCTTACTGATAGAACATTGTTTATAAAAACTCACCGATATAACTATTCACTAAACTTCACCGATAGAACTGTTTACAAAACCTCACCGAGAGAGCTGTTCACTGAACCTCACCGATAGAACTGTTCAGAAAACCTCACCGATAGAAATGTTCATAAACCTCTCCTATTGAACTATTCAATGAAGCTCACCGATAGAACACTGTTCAAAATACCTCACTAATAGAACTATTCACTGAACCTCACCAACATAATTGTTCACAAAACCTCATCGATAGAACTGTTCATGAAACCTCACTGATGGAAATGTTCACAAAATGTCACCGATAGAATTGTTCACTGAACCTTGCTGGTAGAACACTGTTCACTAAACCTCACTGATAGAACACTGTTCAGAAAACCTCACTGATAGAACTATTCACTGAACCTCCCGGATATAACTGTTCACAAAACCTCACTGATTGAACTGTTCCCTGAACCTCACCGATAGAACTGTTCAAAAAACCTCACCGATAGAACTGTTTACAAAACCTCATCGATATAAATGTTCACAGAACCTCACTGATAGAACAATGTTCAAAAAACCTCACCGATAGAACTGTTAACAAAACCTAATTGATAGAAATGTTCACAGAACCTCACCGACAAAACACTGTTCACAAAACCTCATCGATAGAACTGTTCACTAAACCTCACCGATAGAACTGTTCACAAAACCTCACTGATAGAGCACTATTTACTGAACCAAACCAATAGAATATTATTCAACTACCATTATATGTTTCCAATAGAACTATTCACTGATGGAATTGTTCACAGAATTGGAAATTTGGAAAAGTGATGGGGATAAGTCACCTTAACCTCCCAAAGCACCTCAACCCCACATTTTCACAAATTAATTGACTAGAGAGGTCCGGGCCATTATTGTATGAACATTCGTATGTGCATGAAAAGTAGTGATATCGCATATCTGAGAAGAAAAAGAAGGATGGATACCCCTCTACACCCTAGAGGTAAATTGAGGATCTCGATTGAAATTGATATCCCTTAGGACTCTGTGGCGTCTCACAACCTCTTCCAGATAATAACTTTACAAAAAATCAAATGATCATGATTCCTAGATCTCTATGAAGTGGTATTGTTCTCTTAAATGATAAAGACCATCTAAATATCATCATGGGTTCCCTGATATCAAGGTAAACTAGTAATAATGTCCATTTAGATGTCCTCCCTCTTCCACTGAGGAATTATTAATGAAATGTTCCATACCTATCTGGTCTATTCCATTGTAGAAATCTAGTGTTTGAGGTGTTCTGGGAGATCAAGGTGACTTATCACCTACACCTTTCCAAAATTCCAAATTGTTTCAAGAAACTGTTTCACAAAACATTTTCACTTACTTTTCCAAAATTTCAAACTATTTCATGAAACTATGTAACTTTTCCTTTTCTAGAATCCCAAACTGTTTCAGGAATCTGTTTCAATTTCCTTTTACGAAATTCTAATCTAATTCATGATACTATGTCACATTTCCTTTTCAAGAATTCTAAACTATTTAATGAAACTGTTTCACTTTTCCTTTTCTATAATTCCAAAATGTTTCATGAAACATTGTCACATTTTCATTCCAAAAAATTCCCAACTGTTTCAAGAAATTCCATCACATTTCCTTTTCAGAAATTTGAAACGGTTTCATAAAACAATGTCATAGAAACAGTGTCACTAAAATAGTGTCACAAAAATGGTGTCACATAAAAAGAGTAATAGAAATGGTGTCATATAAATAGTGTCACGGAAAGGGTTTCAAAGAAACAGTGTACCAAAAATGTTGTCACCAAAAGGGTTTCACTGAATTGGTGTCACAAAAACGGTGCCATAGAAACGGTGTTAATGAAATGGTGTCACAGAAATAGTGTCACAGAGAAGGTGTCCTAGAAATAGTGTCACATAAAAGGTGTAAAAAAATGGTGTCATGGAAACGATCTTACAAAAATGGTGTCACAGATATTGTCTAACAGTTACAGTCTCAAAGATACTATCTTACAATTACTATCTCACAAATATTTTCTCAAAGATATTGTTTCATATTTCCTCTGTCAAATATCACGATTTTTTCATTTTCACCGGTTCGATGTTTTCATTGGAATTAAACACATTCATGGACATTTTAAGGTATTCAAGACTGATTCAAATCCCATAACTCTGAAATTAATTTCCTTAATGTTCAGGATTCAAATACATGGTAAAACTGTGTGGATTAATGCATTCCTCTTTTAAAAAAAATCAAGCATATACTAAACCATTGATCGGTTAAATATTCAAAATGGGAGAGATATCTTCCTCTATTGTCCTTCAATACGGTATCACATTACGAGATGCTCAAACATTTAATTCCATCCCATAGGAGTTGCATGATCAACCATTCCTCCTTTTATTTGTTCCCCTTGAAGTAATTAATGAGGAATGTGCACCGCCTATTTTTGGTGAAATTAATCCTTTCCAATCAATCTTTTAATAAAGGTATGATTTATCATCATTTTATTTGGTAAATCTTTTTAGGATTCTCCCTTAGATGTTATGGAATGTTATCTCTATGATTATAATGGATTGATCATAGGTTTTGGTTCGTGTGATTTTGTCGTAGTATCCTCAGGTTGATGAAGTTGTCATGTGAGGTGGTGATCATGATCCGTTATGTGGATCATTCTTGTATATAGAATGTCAAAAACTATTCGAGTTATGGGGTATGTATCTTCTACATTATTTTACATTAATTCATAGAGTTAACATAATTTATCCACTGGACCACAATGGAATTGACATAATAAATATTTTAACTATACAAATAAATTAGTATTCATCGTATGTTATTTCCTCTTAATATTCTAGATAGTTTGTTATCTATGCTTGACTTTTTTATCATGTAATTCATGATAGAAATTGGTAAAGAATTTAAAATGGGATTAATTGTAATTATTTTTAAAATATAAAGAGGCATGTAAATGAATTAGGTTATTGTTGTTGTAATTTTATGTTAATAAAATTGATGTATAAAGCATGTTAAATCAATTTTTGATAAATCTGATATCTTTATTTTTAGTGTTCCTATATTTGGAACCTACATTTAATGAATTGATTAATTCATGATGGATTAAAGAACTTGTTGTTTGATATAATATATGGCCTTTTGGGGTTCTGAGATACCCTCTTTCTTGTATGACGGTGTGCCTTGTGCTTTGGAGCCTAGAGAGCTCATTATGTTTGAAGGTTGGATGCCCTCTTTAAAGGCTATAAGCCCAGTTGATATGATCTTTGTTTTCCTACTGCCTATTTTGTTATGTGATCCTAGATTGATATTATCATATGTGGGGGAAGGGATTCCCATTTTTTGTTATATTATTTGACTCCTTGAGTGGTGAGATGCATTGGTTTATAGATGTGGGTATCAGGGAGGACACCAAAGATAACGAAATGCATTGGGTTTGAGTTTTTGGATGCTTAATGATCATTTTTTGGTTTTTTATTTACTATATATTCCCCACTGCTCAAGGTAGATAGTCTTGCATATCATTCTTCTAAAAGGGGTGAAGATGCATGGGGTATGACACGTTATTTTTGTGTTTAGCTTCACAAGAGAGGGTGGGTTTATGCTCTTCTTATATGTGGAAGAGACATGATGGGTAGTTCATTTACTTACTGAGTTGAGCCCCTTTTGTTTAGCAGTTTATAATTACTTTCTAGAATTCTGGGAAATATAGTATAGTAATATTGATGTTAGTAAATGATTTAACAAATGTTTATTAACCAATGTGGTTAGAGTTTCTTGGGGATCAATGTTGAGGTTAAATTTTAAATGAACAGTTGACATTGGGTGTGATGATAATAAAATATGTTGTGTAATTAGTAATGGTTAATTAGTTTTTGATGAATTAATTAACATAAATTGATAGTGATAAAAAAGGGATCAAATAATCTTATGAATATCTTTAAATGGTTGTGTACTTATACGATACCGAGTCTTAGAAGTGGTTGTCGAGAGTCCGAGAGAATTTAGCTATAGCTGAGTCTAAGACTAGGTTATTCCTATAGTGTGGTTCTGAGCTATAGTATATTCTACCCTTTTTGTGTTTCAATATTCTACTGTACCCCATCAGTTAGGGAAACTTACACCTCTAGGATTCTTAGCCCAAGGGGGAGTTTTCCCCAACATTCTGGTGGGTGGATGGATGGTTGACAACCCCCGTTGGCCCAACTCTCTTCACTTTGTAGTTACGTTTGACGGTAATCACAGTGGAAATTTTACCCCCATATATATGTGTAGAGGGTTGTAATGTCCTGTGGTTATTCAAACAAAAATATTTTGTATATAGTTTCCTCTAAACAAATATAGGTGTAATGTGTATAAAATGTGATGTGTTGAGGATCCTTACTTAGTGTATGGGATATAATGGATAAAGGTATAATGCCCGATGTTTGACACATGTTATTTGAGTTATATTGGCTCCATGCAACTACCTGGTTACTTTGGTAACATGGACGTGGTGGTTGTACTTCATAAGGTGCATGCTGTGGTGCTTCACCCAAGTGTTTGCGGGAAAGCCTTTTGGAGAGAGATGATTAGGACACCCAACATTTGGACAAAGCGAAAACTAGTGGTGAAGTGTTAGAGGGGTACCCATGATATTATTTATTATATTATATACTAATGTATGCGATACATGGTGAGAGTATCCATGGTGAGGCTGGGAACATAGTATAACTATTTTTTATGAGTTATTTTCATTTTTTTCACTGTGCATTAGCATCTTTTCATTAATGTTCCACGAGAGGCTCTGGGAAGGATTCTACTGATTATACTATTATACTCTCCCTATTTACATATAAACAATATTTCAGGTCACATAGATCCTATAGGAGATCAGGATGGTTACTACTAGCTTGGGGTTTCTGGAGCTATTTGGGCTTCATGGTAGCTATAGTTTTTTCTTTCCATTGGTACTTATAATTTTTCCATTCAGCTGTAGTAGTTTTTCATGATATTACATTTCTCTACAAAGAATATAATTTATATTTTTGAATGAGTTGGTGTTTGTTGGTGTCTTTATTATCTCTCTAATTCGCATGTATTCACTTAGAGGTTAATGCCACCCATTTGTGTGTTTTTTATACCCTAGGTGCTAGTCTCAAAACCAGGGCCTACTAGAGATAGGACTCGGGGGGTCACTATCATCCTTCTCACATTTCCTGCCCATGAGGTGTACACCTTGTGAGTAGGGGTCATGAAAAAAACTATTTTCAATAGTGTATAAAACAAATATCATATATATGAAACAAAACATAGTATATTATGAAAATATTTTTATTTAAAGATGTCCATTTAAACCACAGCTAATAAAATTAGCTGTATGAAGAGGAATAACCATATAAAGAATATTTTAGTCTAAAGTTGGTTTTAAAATATAAATATATTTATTAATTCATAATAGTAATTTATATGTATCATTACATCCACATTATACTTAAATATAAGTTTTCTTTATAATTTATTTTCCAAAATTTCTTTAGAGAATATTTAATTTATTATTGGAAAATTTATAAATGTAATTTTATAATGTAAAAACCAATGTTTAAATAATCATATCAATATAAACTTATGGTAAATTTTTTATAATTTTCTGAAAAGAATCGTTTTTCACTGAATAGTGAAAATTATCAATTTTTCATATATTTTCTAATAATTTAATTAAATATAATAGATTCGAAGTAACAATATTTTATTGATTTGATATAAATGGTACATATAATCTATTTTATTAAGAATAATACAATTAATTTAATTTATATCTTTAATTTTAATCATTTTGGTAAAAAATTATTTTCATACTTAAAAATATGGTTATCTATAATCTATTGGGAAGTTTGTAGAGTATGTCAATATTTAAAATTTAAAACATCCCCTTCTAATGAATTATTTGAATGAAATTTATAGACTATATATTTTTTTAATATGAATTTAATTTCATATAATGAAGATCACTATACATATTGTCAATGTAAGATTATTTTATGATTAAAAAAATGAAATTCTTGATAACCTAATTTTGAAAATGTTTTATAGATTATATTTTAGTTAAATTATTCAAATAGTAGAAATTAATTTGAAATGATTATATCGGAATTTTTAATAAAAATATTTAATATCATATTACAAATTAATAATAATTTTTTGTCGTGATGGGTAGTAAAAAATGTTACAAATTTATTACAATGGTTAATGTAAATACAGGTTTACATTGGGAAATATAACTACTCTGGTAAATGTAACAAAAAAAATAAATATTTTTTTTCTTATTGGAAGATATTCTCATACATATCCTCTTAATACTCTTTTATTTAACAGCCTCTATGAATCATTTTTAAGGGACTTCGCATTATTCAATTGTTTATGGGGAAAAATATAATTTGTTAAAATTATATTATCTCAAATTGATCATTATTAAATCAACTGTAGAATGATTTAGAAAATATTTTTTTGACAAAATATGATATTATTTTTCTCTTTAGTCAGAAATTTGACATATTTTTAAAAAACATATCTAAAAAGTATTAATAATTTTAAAAAAGATTTAATAAATAATGTTTTCTCAATTTTAGACTTTTTAAAAAAATTATTGAAAAGGTATATTCATATAAATTTATTAATGTGGTAATTTTTTTCCACATTACAATAGTTTGAAAAAAATGTTTTTTTATATATTTTTAATTTATAAAAATAACCATCATTAAGACCACTAATTTTATTAAAATATTACTTTATCTGTTTTGATTATACATTTAAACAAATCTATAATATATTTGTTTTTAATTTTAAAAATATTAATTCTAATTAAAAGGGTTAATTTAGATAATAAATATTCAATAAATATTATTAATTTTTTCATCAGCAACAAAAAAACATTTATTTTTGTGATTTATTTAATATTGTGTATATATTTCTCTCATATATATATATAGTGTATTCCCTCTTATATTTATAGGGTAATATATTCATAATGTTCATCTAAAAAGTTCCTTCATTAGGAAATATACATTGATTATAATATTAGAAAATATAGTGACCCAAGTCTTAATATACAGGTATATTAAATCAATTTTATGAATATTCAAAATATTAAACTAGAATACACCTGAGGAACATAATACATTTGTGAATTAGGAATATTGGGTCAAAAAATATAATCCAGTGAATAATCATTAGTTTTTTCCGCAATTATCTACCCATTTAGTACTCACCATATATATATATATATATCATATATAAAACCATTCTTCATATCCTGGGGTAGGAAACATAAGAAAGGGTGAGCTATATTACACATTAAGGGTAAAAAATGGTGATTTGTAGGAATAATTTGAACATAAGTGTATAATAACATTATTATGAAAATTTTAAATCTTACCCTATACATCAAATATCATAATATAGAGTCACAGACTAAGGAATGGATGTTATAATATTTAATGATTATATAATAAAATAACATGATAAATGATTGAAAAACATTGAAATAAGTCATAAATTTAAAAAATACACATCATATTACAATTGTAAGAACAAGTATAAATAAAAATTGGTTTACAAATTATATTAATGAAAAAAATAAGGCCCACACATAAATATTTGGACATGCAACTAGGTCCATGCATAAAATTATTAACAAGAAAGATATGATCATGCATAACATTGTTAACATGTAATCAGGTTCGCACTTAACATTATGTAAATGGAAACCCGGTCAATGCATAACACTTTGAACATATAATCATGTTCAATAATAACATTTGAGACATGAAATATGGGTCCCCAAGTAACATCATAATAGCTATTTTTCACTCCCAATACCATTATTTCATATAAATTTCCTAATGAAACTGTGTTTATTCCCCATTCCAGTCCTACTTATCTCAAAGGATATAAATAATTACTCATTTAATTGTTGGGGATAAAGGTCTCACCCATCAAATAATTAAACCATACATATGTGATAACATAATATTAGAAATATTCATCATATCACATCCCATAAAATGAAATGGGTGTTAGAAACCTTTGATCATTTCATGACATGCAGAAAATAGGCTTGTTTCATCTTCATATAATCATAGAATATCGTGAGAAATTATAAGGTATTTACTATCATTTTATCATGGTATAACCCGTGGAAGAGAAATGAGTTTAATAAACAACATATCTTCTTAATTATAAACCATTTAAAAAATGAATTAGAATGGTGTCCATGTATCATATACCTAGTAAAGAATAAACTTTATTAAATTATGTAATTATAGATAAGGATGTAGTTTCAATGATCTCTTGGATTATTTCATAAGAGAAATCGAATTTATTTTAAAATAAATTTAGAACAAAATACATTTTTAAAATCACATTCACTAAAACCACATTGAGATCAACTAAAGGAATTTGAAAACATAATTTACATTTTTTTGATGAAAATATACATTCCAATTCGAAAATGATTTGGAAAAAACTATTGTATAGAACCACATGATCTTAAAATGATGCGACAAAAATTATAAAAATTAACTACTATCCTGGGGACCCATCCCCACAACCATGCCCCAAACCCCAATCCACCCTCCCTAGACCAGCCGACCGTAGGGTCATATAAAAAAGTTATTTTATGGCACAAATCATATTTAAAACGTTTTTCATTGAAAATATATTTGAAAATATATAATGTAATTTCGACAACATTGAGTGGTCATGACTGCGTAAATAATGTTCATGATGTGCATGTTAGAAACAAATATTAAATTTACATTTTTATTAAAATGAAAAAGGGAATTGTTTTGAAAAAAACATAAATATTAAATTCAAATTATTATGTAAAAATGTATTAAAAAATAATTATTATGAAGTTAAAAGGATTAAACAAAAATTATAAAAACATTATAGAAATCATATTTTTGAGTAAAAAAAATTCTCTTCGAAATCATAAATAATGTCAGATTTTATTAGAAACACTTTCTTAATTATCATAAGTTCTAAAGTGCAGAAAATATTACCACTTATTGATGATATAATGAATAACTTTGGGATAATCAATTTCCTAAGATTTATTAGGAGTTCTATCATAAGGTTAAATCATTTTAATAATAATCATAAATAATCATAATAATTGATGAGATTGTAACATTAAACACTAACAACATTTGTATTATAGGAAACTTGACCCCGTGGGGTAATAAGTATAAATGATAACTAAAATATAATTATGATAAATAAATTCATGAAATTACATTTTAATGGGTCTGTATATACACATTGTGAAATAATATTGGTGCATAACATAACAATGTCTCAATGAAGAAAAATTGAGACAAAACTCCCTTATTCATTTAGTAGAATTTTAATCGTAATAACCATGAATTAGTTACGTCAATTTAAAAATTAATTAAAATGAAATGTGTTTGATTCATGATATATATATCCATAGGGAAGTATATACACCACATAAATGAAATAGGTTGTGAATATGTAATGTGTATCACAAATGAAAAAAGTAAGACGAAAATCCCTTAATTGAAGTCTTGAATTTCGTTGTACTAGTCAAAAATTCATGTATAATAAATATTTGTTTATTATAAATATATTATATAACCATATTAATATATATAAAAAATATAATATTTTATTATTCAATTTTATTACCCTTTTATTATCAAAACCAAAATAAATTTCTGTTTTGGGTAATAATTACTTTAACATTTGTATATATTATTTTAGGTAGTTTATTTAATATATATCATTAATTTTTATATTATTGATAATTTTACATTGAAAATGGTTTTATAACCTATATACTTATAAACATTATATAAATATCACATATATTTTATATATATGTATTTATAGTAATTCAAAAACATTTAGGGTAAATAAAATGTAGTGTTCATTGAGATTGTAGGCCATACATATGCCTGAATGTTGTTTTAATTTTCTTGTCTGATAGATAAAAATTGAAAATTAAATTTCTTATATTATAATTCCATGATCATTGAAATGTAATATATTTCATGAATGTTTATTGATCAAATATTTAATAGATTCCTTTTTATGCGTGAATGAATAAAATATCAGCATGAGGTTTTAGTCTTTTATACACCTGAAAGATGTTAAAATAGTCCCATGAAATACAAAGAATTATGGTTTGGTGATATAATATATAAAGAATCAAAACAACATCATAAATATCATAAATATCTTATTTATAACATATTTTCATCATTATTTCATGCATTTAGATATAATAATGAAAAAATTAACGACAACAGTACACAATGTGGAAATCTTCCACACACAAAAAATAATGATTTTGAATTGCATTTTATGGATACATTTATAGTTTTTAGTTTGTACCCTTAAAAAATATATCAATATATTAGAGAAAATAAATTTATTATATAAGAATGATATAATGATAAAATAGGGGTTTTGGAACAAATATATCACAAACATGCATTGATTAATAAAACCTCTTCTTCAAGAATCCATTTTAGTAAATATACAAAATATTCAATAAAATATTTTATACATTCGTGAAGTACATTTGATGAGAATTATATTAGAATAAATCTAGTTATATTCTTAAAATTTAAATATTTCTAATAATATAATATTTCTATATTTTATTGGTGAATCTATTTTAAATAATTTTTTTTTATTTTTTATAAATTATATATGTAAAAAAGAATTTAAATTGGAATATCAATATATTCTTTGTTAAAAAATTTGGTATTTGTTTATGAAGTGTCATTTTTTAATGAATAATGAAAATACATAATTTAAATTCAAAACATAATTTTCATCTAATATATTTGTATTAAAAAATATTATATTTTACCTCTTATAAACAATAATTAGATCAATTTTATATCAATTAATATAATTTAGGTAATTTAAATAAATTTCATAGAGAAATTCAATAAAAAATTATTGAAATCACTTTAACATCTTACATTAAAAACCCCGCTTTATCTTCCAATATATGGGATTAAATTTAAATTAATTTAAAATAAATATATTATTGGAATTAGGAAAATTTTATTCCATATTTGAAATCAGAATAATTTATAATGTCTAATAATGTAATTGACAGAACCTCTATAGTCCATTCCCTTGATGAAATCTGGCGTTTGAGGTGTTTTGGGAGGTCAATGTGACTTATACCCAACACATTGGAAAATTTCAAGATTGATTCATGAAACTATCTCACAGATACTGTCTCCCAGATACTGTCTCAGATATACTATACCAGAAATACTATCTCACAGATATTGTCCGATAGATACTCTATCAAAGGCAATATCTCCTAGATAATGTCTTCATGATATGGCAACAGAGATACAGTCTCATAGATACTATCTCACATATACCATCTCACATATACTATCTCATAAATATTGTCTCACAGATACTGTCTCATAGATAATGTATCATAGATAATATCTCTGAGATAATGTCTCAAAGATACTATCTCCCAAATACTGTCTCATGAGTATTGTCTCCCGTATATTGTCTCAAAGATACTGTCTCATAGATATTGTCTCACACAAACTATCTCACAGATATTTTCCTAGAGACTGTCTCATGAATAGTGTTTCCATATCAGTTTAATATTTTGTTCCAAATTTCGAGATTCATTCCAATTTTGACGATTTAACATTTTCCTTGATGTCAAATTCATTCAAGGCCTTATATTAAAGGATTTAAGGACGATTCAAAGCCCATAACTCTAATGGTAAATTTATTAACTATTGGGAAGCCATTACATAGCCAAACCACATTGTTTAATGTGATCTTACTTTAATAGAAAATTGAGTGTATCTTAAACTAATGCTTCATTAAATCTTATAAATGAGGGATATATCTTCATCCCATGTTCTTCACTATTTTTTCATGCAACGAGAAAGATGAATCGTTCCTTTCGTCCCATAAGAGTCGCATGATGAAATTTCATCCTTAGATTGGTTTCCCTTAAAGTTCTTCTTTCTGTAAGCACACCCCCTATTTTTGTGCGACCAAGAAGAATCAATCAATATTCTATATACTATATGATTTATTAGGGTTCATTGGGGTTCACCTAATTCTATTTATCCTTGCCTTGTCATGGGATGCTATATCCATGTTTAAAACATAATTTTCATGGGTGTTGGATTATGTGGTGGTGTCTCTACATCCTTGGGTGGATGAAGTCCTCCAAGATAGGTGATAGTGATCAATTTTTTTGTCTGTTCTCATTCAAAGTGCAACAGAACCTTTTGAGGTAGGGTATTCTTTTCTTATCTATTATATTACATGAATTCATAGAGTAAGGTTGATTTACCCATTGTTACACATTAGAATTAACATAATAAATATTTGAACTAGATAATGGTACTTGTATTGATTGTATTTTGTTCCCCCTTGTTTTTCTTAATAGTTTGATATATATTCTTCCCTTTTTAGCGAGTCTTTATTGACAAAAATAGGTAAATGATGTAAATTTTTAATAATTGTAATTTTTTTCAACGATAAAGAGTCATTTAAATTAATTTAGTTGTAGTTTTTGTAATTTTATGTTAATCAAATTGAAGTAGTGACCATGTTTAATAAAATTTGGTTAAATAGTATAGAATTCTGTTTTGGATATTCATAGTTAGAACCTACTATTAATGAAATGGGTAATTCAATATGTATTAAATAACTGGTTGTATGATAATATATAATTCCTGGTAGGCTTATGTGTTACCATTGTGCTTGTAAGGCTATATGCCTTATGCTTTGGAGCCTTGAGAGCTCATTATGATTCAAGGCTGGATGTTTAGCTTAATTTCTGAGAACCTAGTTGATATAATGATTGTTTTCATGCTACTTATTCTAGGATGTGATCCAGGATGGTAGTTTTTATATATGGGTTCAGGGATGCCCATTGGTTGTGGTATTAGTTGACGGCTAGAGTGGTGAGATGAATCAGTTTATGCATATCGGAGTCAGGGAGGACACCAGAGATGATGAAATGTGATGGATGATAATGTTTGGATGCATGAATATTTTTATTGGTCGATTATCTACATTACATTCAACTATTGTGAAGAATTCAAGTCTTTCTTGCCATCCTTCCAAAAGTATTGAAGACGCGCAAGATGTGACATGTGATTTCCATGTTTAGCATCTGGAGGGATTAAGGATCTATTCACTTGCTACTGGTGGAAAATATTTGATGGGTAGTTCATATACTCACTATGTTGACCCCCTTATGTTTAGTTTCTTTTATTGTTTTTTCTATAACACCTGTAAATATGGGAATGTAATAATGATGTTAATGAATGATTGAATGGATGATGACTAACCCATGGTGTTTGTGTTTTTTGGCGTAAAAAATGTTGAGGTTACATTTTATATGAACAATGGACATTGGGTGTGAAGCTACTGAAATATAATGTGGAATTTTTAATTTTTAATTAATGTTTAATTAATTAATTAACATAAAGTTCTGCTGATAAAAAGGGATATAGTAATCAAAGGATGCTCTTTAAATGGTTGTGTTCTTATAGGATACCTAGTCTTTGATGTGGTAGTTGGGAGTTTGAGAGACGTTAGCTCTAGTTGAGTGTAAGAAAGGATATACCCATAGTGTATTTGTGAGGTATATTATATCATGTAATTTTCTTTATTTCGATATGCTAACCCACCTTGTCTGTTAGGGATAATGTCACCTCTGGGATTCTGAGCCCCGAGGTGGGGGGGGGGGGGGGGTTCCCATCACATTGGTAAGAGGATGGATGGCAGACTACCCAATTTGGACCTTCTCTCTTCTCTTGGGTGTTACATCAGATGGTAGGCGCAATGGTTTTTTTTCCCAAAATAATTTTTTAGAGGGATGTAATGGCTTGTGGTTATTCACACACATATATTAAATATATAGATTTCTATGGTCTACTATAGGTGTAATGTGTATAGGTTGTGATGGTTTGAGGATCCTTACATGGTGTATGTGCTTTATTGGCATGAGGTATAATAATTGATATATGATACACATTATGAGAGATTTAGTGGCTCGAAGATACTACCAGGTTACTTTGGTTGCGTGGACGTGGTGGTTTTACTTCAAGAGGTGTTTGTTTTGGTTCTTTGCCCATGTGTCTTTTAGAATACCTTTTTGGATAGAGATTCTTATGAAAAAAGACATTGGGGGAAAGAAGAAAACTAGTGGGGAAGCTGTAATGGGGTACCCTTGATATTCGATATTATATTATGTACTATTATATGCGATACTTGGTGGGAACAACCATGGTGAGGTTGTGATCATAGTATACTTGTTTATGTGACGAGTTAATTTAACTTGTTGTTCATTGTTCTCTATAATGATTTTTCTAAATTGTAATGAGAGGCTCTTTGTTGGATCCTACTGTGTATACTATTACACTCAACCTATGTATATGTTACCTTTTATTCAAGTAACATGGAGGAGGTTGTAGAATAGGCGGGTTAATACTATATTGGGGATATATGATCTATTTGGGCTTTATGGTTGATGTAGTTTTTACTTTCTTTTGGTTCATGCATATTTACCTTTAAGTTGTACTAGTATTGCATGAAATTACATATTTGTACAAGGGATTTCTTTTATAGTGCAGTCTGAGTTAGAGATGGTTGGTGATTATCTTATCTATTTTTTTTCATGTGTTCTTTAAGAGAGTAATTCCTCCCATTTTATGTTTACTATACCCACAGTACTAGTATCAAACCTAGGTCCTACTAGAGGTGGGGATCTAGGGGTCACAATCACTCTTCTCCCATTGCTGGCCATGGAGTGGTCCACCTTGTGGGGATTGTGTCGTGACAGAGTTCTATCAAAGCTCTGGTTGAGGGATAGAATCGATTTTGGTGTTAGGCATAGGTGACGTGGCATTAGATTGTAGGGAAACAATTTCAGTTATGTTTAGTTAGTGACATAATCCTTGGAGAATATACGAGACATAAGATTTTATAGACCCATGTTATCAAATGCAAGTACATTTCTGTTATCAATGGCTACTAAAAAAGGGGATACAAGTTTCAGGGTAGAGACCTAGGGAATGATCATGCATCCATAGACTTTGTGATTGTGTTTGAATGGGTAGATATTGGGATAATTTAACCAAATTTAATAAAAAACTATTAATTAATTAATGTTGAGTCTTCCATATTCTAGATTTAGGATCTCTAACTATTATTTATTTTTCAGGTGTAGCTCTGGGTCGACATCCTCATCCGGTTCTGACAGAAGATGTCTGGAAAGATGGGCTAGCAGATCACCATAGGGTAGAGGTTGATTATGAAAACAATTAGAGGAAACATTGAGAGTTTTAGTACCATAGTCTGCAGAAGTACGAGTGCTCCATTTTAGAAAAAGTCACAGAAGACTGGTTGGAGTAGTTCGAGATAGGATTTAGTTCGATCCATGCTCAGAATGATCTTTGGGTATCTTTGGTTGTGATGATGTTGTGTGTAGTAGTGATGATGTGGTGGTTCTTGTTCCTTATGGATCGCATGGAGTCAGAGATCTCATGGGAGGAGTTCCAAGACATGTTCAAAGTCATATTTCTTTCTTCTACAGTAAAGGTGTCTAGTCACCAAGAGCTTATTACCCTTGAATAGGGGATCTATAGTAATCAAGATTTTTAAAATCCATTTTAGGATCCTTTTATGATATGATTCATACAAATTTATAGAAGATAAGGATAGGGAGAAGTATTTGGAGGAGGCTTTGAATCTAGTGATCCAGCACCAGTTCACCCCGTTAATACTTAAAACATATCTTAAGGCGCAAGAGAGGGTATACGTCATCAATAAGACATAGGAAAGAGCCATATCCTCAGAAGAGGTAAGTCTCTATGAATATTAATAATAAAGAGTTTTGGTATCGGGATCCCAGTTTTTAGTGAAGAAGAGTTTATGTTTGGTCAAGCGTTGGTCACAACCCTTAGCATCTCATTTCAATGGGGGAGGCATCTATTAGGGTTATTCTAAGTGATCATGCTCTTTTTTCCTTGGGGTGGTCTTGGTCATCATCAATGAGAGTTACCATCCCTTCAGAGCAGCCAACATGCACCCAATATTTTTTTCCAAGTTCCACTATTGATGTTATTCTTATAGAGGTAGCAGCAGGAGGTTGCACCATCATTGGTTCAGTAGAGGGAAGATGGGGAAGGTAGAAGACAACCTTGTGATGATCCCCATCATTGGAGATAGGTGTGTAGATGTGGTGGTGGTCTTCATCGGGGTCATATAGGTAATGGAGGTGGTCGTTCTTAGATTCATGATTTAGCTTTTCTTGTGCCAAGCGATCTAGATGTCGTTCGAGGCTATGATAGAATACATTAGAAGGATGATAATGTTATTCAATGATGATGGGGAGCCAGTGATGTTGTTTGACAAGTGAAACCCTTAGATGTGTTAGAGTTGTGTTTCATCCTTATCATCTTTTATGGCTGAGTTTATGGTTTTTTCTTTGGAGGACTAGCTGCAGGTGTTTCCCAAGGTCATAGTAGAGTACCCTAATGTCTTTTAAGAAGAGGATTTATCATTACCCCCTCAATGATAGATAAATGTTGGGATCAATCTATACTTTAGAGTGTATCTTATATCAATGTATCTATATAGGAGAGACCCTTTTGAGTTACAAGAGTTACGTATACAGCTTGATAGTCTATTACAGTGCAGTTTTGATCAGCCGAGTGTGTAACTATGGGGTGCACCAATTCTATTCATGAAGTAGGCTGGTGGCAGTTGATTATTGTGTATCAACTATCATCACTTAAACAAATTGAAATTGAAGAGTCACAATCCTCTTCTGCGGATTGATGATTATTCGATCAAATGAAGGGTAATGATCGTTCTTAATGATCTAATTGTGGTCAGGATATCAGCATAAGCGTGTAAAGGGCGAAGATATCCCGAATACTTATTTATGTTATCTACATGGTCATTACCAAGTTCATTGTAATTCCATTTGGTGTGATGAATGATCAAGATGTGTTCATGGTATTGATGAAAGTTGTGTTCTATGAGTTCTTAGATATGTTCATGGTGGTTTACATCTATACCATCATTGTGTACTCCCCATTTGAAGAGGATCATGCAGAGTATTTACACAAAGTTGTGGGATTTCTTTGTCAACATCAACTATTTGGAATGTTGTCGAAGTGTGAGTTTTAGGGATGAGAAGTCTGTCTCATGGAGGATGTTGTGTATCAGTTGGGATAATATATTTATCCATCAAAGATAGAAGTAGTTATGTATTTGGAAACCCCCAAGATAGTGGAAGAGGTGTGATTTTTCTTTGGTATTGTATGCTACTACCTATGCTTTGTAGTGGATTTATCTTGGGTTGTGCCTCCTCTGACAACATTGACCAGGATTGAACATGTGTTCATGTGTAATGATTGGTGAGTGGAAACATTCAGGTACCTGATATAGAATTTGGTAAGTACTCTAGTTTTTTGTCTTCCAGCAGAGGGATATCATTTTAATGTTCTCTACGAGGCTTCGCTTCTAGATTTATGTTGTTTTCTAATGAAAAAAATATCTTTAATTTGTTATGGTTCCCATAAGTTGATTCCCCATGAATGTAACTATTGAACCCATGATCTTGAGTCGGCAGAGTGGTGATTTATTTGAAGTTATCTAAATATTACCTCACTAGAGAGAGATTTGCGGTTTACACTGATCATAAGAGCATAAGGTATTTTTTCTCCCAGAATGACATAAACATGCGGCAACATCAGTGGATGGAGTTCTTACAACAATTCCAAATAAAAATATCATATACCCATGGAAATGGGAATGTTGTAGATGATGCGCTATCTAGGAAGTAGATTAGAGATGCTATGTGTGAATATGGTGATTCATGGAGAGTGATGAAAGAACATTATGAATTACATCTCAATATGGGACATGTTGGGGATGAATTTGTCTTTTTAAGATGATGGTGTGGTCATCTATGGTGTAGAATGTGGAAGGGTCCCATTTGGGGGATCTAGAGGTTGAAGTTTGGAGAGACCTAGTTGTTTGAAAAAATCCCCATAATGGTTTTTCTGAGGATGAACAACACAGAGTGTTGTCTCATGGAAGGATTTTTCTTCAATTGTAGATGCATAATAATTTTCTCAGAGAGTTCCATAGTTCACAATTAGAAGGGAATCATAGCGTGACAAAGATGTAACAAGTTATGAGGTCTCTTTTTTGGTGGTATACACTGAAGCATGCAGTTTCAATGCTTCAATCTCAATGTTTGGTTTTCCATATGGTGAAGGCCATGCACCGTATCCCCAGTGGATTTCTCTAGCCATTAGATATTCATCATTAGAAGTGGTAGGGAATCATAAGGGACATTGTTACTAGTTTACCACGATCTCAGGCAGGCCATGAATCAAATTAGTTGGTAGTGTATTGTTTAACAAAATCATCTCAATTTATAGTAATCAAGGTGTCGATCATAGTGGAAGGTTTGTTGATTCAATATCTGGAGGTGTTGGTGAGACTCCACATAGTCCTGAGGACGATCATTTATGATCGAGATCCTCATTTTACCTCTAGTTTGTGGAGAGGTCTTGAGCATGCTTTTTTTATCATATATTATTTAGAACGAATTTTCGTATATTGGTGGATGATCATATAGAGTGGATCATCCAGACACGTGAAGATATGTGGCGCTCTTATGTCCTAGATTTTTGAGTTTAATGGATAGGGAACCTAAAAATGGTGGAGTTCACGTAAAGTAATAGTTTTCACTCCACCATCGGTATGGTTCTGTTTGAATCCATGTATATCCATCCTTGTCATTCTACTTTTTAATGGACTAGGGTTGTAGAGTTATAAATTCATGAATCAGAACTACTGGAGAATACAATTGATATTGTTTTCATGATTTGTGGGTGGATGAAGGAAGCACAAGATCGTTAGAAAACATTTTCTGATCAATGGAGGACACCTTTAGAGTTTGATTTTAGGTATCACATGTTTTTGAACGTAATTCACTTTTATGGGAAATAAAGGATTAGTCACAGGAGAAAGATATATCCTTGGTTTTTTTGGTCCTTTCGAGGTGTTGGCTGCTGTTGGAGGTGTGGCATATCGAGAAACACTTCCCCCACATATGAGAGAGTTACATGATGTTTCTCATGTGTCATAGCTCCATTGTTAACTTAATGATGTCTCTCACATCATCAATTGGAGAGATATACATGTTGATGATAATGTGACCTTTGAGGAGCAGCCTATGGATATCCAATACCTCAATGAGAAGGTGTTTCATCAATATTATATCCCAATTGTTTGTTTCTTATGGCAACAAGATTTCATGGTGCAGAGTACATCAGAACATAAGTTGTAGATAGGTTCTTATTACCCAAAATATTTTGTTTCATAACACATTTCTTATAAAGATGATCATTTGTAAAGAGTGACTTTTCATGTTTATGATATGGAATTATATTGTGGATTTTGTGGTTTCTCTCTTTGAGAGGTATCTCGAGTGGTTGTTTTTTAGACCCCTTCCTACCTAGATTTTTTTTGTAATCTCAATGTAGATAATGTATTGATATGTATCATATATAATTTCTCGGACCACTCTGGTCAATTACTTAGCTGAAATTTTGTGTTTGAGGTGTTCTAGGATGTCACAGTGACCTATAACGTACACTTTTCCAAAGTTCAAGACTGTTTAATGAAACTATCTCACCAATACTGTCTCACATATACTGTATCCCAGATATTATCTCACAAATACTATGTCACAAATACTGTCTTGTAGATACTCTCTCACAGATACTTTCTCAAATATATTTTCTGACTATTACTTTCTCACAGATTGTGTCACAGAGATTCTGTCTCAAAGATACTCTCTAACAGATATTTCCTCACAGATACATTCTCATAGAGTCTTTTTCATGAAAAGTGTTTCCATAACTATTAGATATTTCTTTTTCTAAATTTATAGATTCTTTTTCAGTTGAACTAATTTAACATTTTTCCTGATGTAAAATGCATTCAAGGCCTTCATTTAAGGGATTTTATGCCAATTTGAAGCCCATAACTCCAAAATTAATTACTCTAAGGCTTAGGATTCTTTAACACAGTCAAACCGTGTTGTTTAATTTAAACCTCTTTTAATGTAAAATCTAGTATATCATAAATTTATGCTATATTAAATCATTTAAATGGGAAAGATATATTACCCCTTATTCTTAACTATTATTTCATGGTAAAAAATGGTTCAACTGTTCCATCCAATCCCATAGGAATCATGTGATCAAAATTTCCACCCTGGGTTGGTTCTCCATGAAGTTATTCTTTTTTACATGTGCACCCCCTATTTCGGTAGAACCAAGTAGTATCTATCAATATTCGATATATAATATGATTTATCATCATTATTTTGGGTTCACCTCCTTCTGTTTCTCCTTTAATTGTTATGGAATTTTTTTACATGTTCATAATGGAATTTTCTAGTGTATTGGTTGGTGTGGTATTTTCTATACATTCTTAGGTGGATCTATTCCTTCAAAAGAGGTTATCCTGATATGTTTTCTTGGTATGTTATTGTTCAATGATCATTGGAAAAATATTTAGGTAGGGGATTTGTTTCTTCTCTCTTCTTTAACTTGAATTATTAGTTTTAGCCTAAGCTATCCACTAGACCACAATGTAATTTACATAATAAATATTTGAACATTATATATAAATTAATATCGATCGTATGTTACTGTCTTTTGTTTTTCAAGATCGTTTGATAGCTATTCTTTCATTGTTTAGCATGTCATTCTTAACGAAAATTGTTAAAGATTGTAAATTAGGATTAATTTTAATTATTTTTCAATGATAAATAGGTATTTAAATGATTCAATTTTTTGTTGTATTAATTTTATTTTAATAATATTGAGTTAATAAGCATGTTTAACCAATTTTGGATTTCTATGATATCTTTCTGTTTAGGCTTCCCATTGTTGGAACCTACTATTAATGAACCAGTTAATTAATGATGGATTGAAGAACTGATTGTGTGTTAAACGATAATTCATAGTAGGGTTATGAGTTAACATCTTACATGGAATGCCGAGAACCTTATGCTCTGAAGCTTTTTAGAGCTAGTTTTGTTTGAAGGTTGGATTTTTTGTTTAAGGGCCAATATCCCATTTGATAGGATACATGTTTTCCTAGTTCTTGTGAAGATATGTGATCCTATATGAATATTTTGATATGTGGGGGTAGTCAGGCCCACTGGTTGTGGTAAAAGTTAATGACCAGAGTGGTGAGATTTATGATTTTATGCACGTGGGTGTTAGGGAGGACTCCAGAGATGATGAAATGGGTTGGATGCAATATTTGTATTCTTACTAACTCTAGAGGGTGGTTTATCTACATTACATTATCCAATTATCAAGGCAAATAGTCTTTCATACCCTCATTTCAAAAGTTGGGAACACGCGTGAGGTATTCCATGTGCTTTCTGTGTTTAGATTCCTGATAGAGGATGGGTTAACGGTCTGGCTATTGATGGAAATGACTTGATAGCTATTTCATATACTCACCGAGTCGGGCCCCCTTGTATTTAGTATAATTGAATTTTTTTATCGAATACCTTGGAATGTCATAAATTAATAATGATTTTAATAAATTATTGAATGAATGATGATTAACACATGGGGTTGGATTTTGTTGTGGTTCAAAATATTTGGGTTACATTTTATGGGAACATTGGACATTTGGTGAGATTCTAATGAAATATAATGTGTGATTGTTAATGGTTAATTAATGTTTAATTAATTAATTAAAAATAATTGAAACTAATAAAAAGGGTTAATGTAATCTAATGAATCTCTTTAAATGGTTGTGTGCTCATAGGATACCAAGTCGTAGAATTGTAAGCTTAGAGTCCAAGAGACGGTAGATGAAGTTGAGTCTAAGACTAGGGTTTTCCTCTAGCGTGGTTGTGAGATATTTTATATCATGTAAATTTCTTGTTTCTATACACTACCCCACCATGTTTTTTGGGTTGACAAACACCCTTGGGATTCTAAGCCCTGGGGGGTGGTTCTTTCCCCAAAATTCCGGTGGGAGGATGGATTACTGACTACCCCCTTTGGATCAACTCTCTTCTCTTGGTAGTTACATAATATGGTAGAAAAATGGTTAGTTTACAATAATATTTGTGTCTATAGGGATGTAATGGATTGTGGTTAATCACATATATATGATGGAAATAGTATCTGATTGACTGCTATAGGTGTAACATGTTTTGGCAGTGATGGCTTAAGGATTCTTACTCGGTGTATGGACTGCAATGAATTGAGGTATAATGCCTGACATATGATACAAATTTTCTAATAATTTTTGGCTCCCAAAAACTACTTTGTTAATTTGGTTGCGTGGATGTGGTCGTTGTACTGCATGAGTTCATGCTGCGGTTCTTCACACAGGTGTCTGCAAGAAGACGTTTTTTGAGAGAGTTACTTAAAACGTGTGACGATGGAAAAAAAGTGGAAAACCAATGGGGAAGTGTTAGCAGGTTACCCTTAATATTTTTTATTATTAAATATACTCTTGTATGATATACTTTTTGATAGTAGCCATAGTGAGGTTGGGAATATAGTATATCTGTTTAAGTGTCGCATTAGTTTAACATGTTTCTCTTGTTGCTTTAGCATGTTTTATTTACATTTTCAGAAGAGGATATGGGGAGGATCATGTTGAGAATCCTGTTATACTCACCCTATGTATATAAATTTTTTTTTCAAGTTAGATGAACCATGTTGGAGACCAGGCTGGCTACTAATAGCTTGGGGTTGCAGGAGTTGTTCGGGATTTGTGGCAGCTACCATTTTTTTCATTTACTACTTGAAGCATTCCCTTTTAGTTGTAGTAGTTTTGCATGACATTACATATGGGTACTTGGAATTTCTTATATATTTTAGTCATAGCCAAATATAATTTGTCTCATTCTTATCAGTGTATTTCTTATGTGTTCTCTTTGCGGGTAATGCCTCACACTTTTCTGTTTACTATACCCTATGCACTAGTCACCAACCTAGGCCCTACTAGAGATAGAACTCAAGGTTCATTGTCTCCCTTCTCCCATTACCGGCCCAAGAGTGGTACAACCTATTTATATGGGGTCATGAAAAATAAGGTCATTTTATTTTCTGAACAAAAAAATTAGGGAAATTTATTAAATTATATTACAGTGATTATTATAAAAATTAACTTATCAATGGACTAAATTTTATACATAAGGGAAAACATTACCATGAAACATGTACAAAAGGCAATTAATATAAAATTTTCGAATATATCTTCTCTTATTTTTAAATTTTTTCATTGTTGGAGCCACTTCTTATAGAAAAAACAAGGTTTTCATTCCATTTTATAAAATTGACATAAATGTCGCTCATCCACCACTATAAAATGACACACCCCCTTAAATTTATTCTCTAATAAAAAGACATTTGTCTCATAAAAACAGTTTTAAAATAATCTCCCAAAATCATTCCCTTATCCCATGAATCCTTACATTGTGTATGAAACTATCTGAGTAATCCATTTGGTTCAAACCAAAAGGATTTACCCAAAGAAAATGTAACGTCCTTCACCAAGATTTTTTTGTTTCATTTAATTCTTCTCCCCCTAAAATCTTCATATTCCATTATTATATTATAACCAAACTAAAATATATATAATAATATTTTTTACATTAATTTTTATTTCTACACTTACACACACATCCATCTTATAGGTAACAGACATATCATTTATATACATGTCAAACTTCCTCCTCCAAAAATGATGGTTTTCATTTTTCATTAGCACATGTCATGGTTTGGAATTATAATGGAAAAACGTTTTATATATGATCTATATGATATTTATAATATATTAAATCTTTTATAATTTATATATTACACACACCCTTAATCATTCTATTTTCTGTAAACAAAATAACATCAATTGTGGAAGTGTGGACTACTACCTCCCCAAAGCGTTCTGATTCGTTCAAGCTATACATGGAATGTATAAATCATTTATAAATAAAACTATCTTAATTTTATTAAATATTTTATATAATGTCATTATAAAATAAATATATTTAATTTATATTTTATTATTTTATTACAAAAAAATATTATGTAGTGTTCATGCGTACATACGACATGCCACCTCCGTCAACAGTGCATTCCGTTTCCTATCTAAAAATATTATTGATTATTATAAAAACATATATGCATAAAACATAATATATTTAAGCCATAATTTAAATCTATATATTATAAAATAATGTTATGAATAATATGTAAAAATTCAAAGAACACAAAAAAAAGTTGGTAATTAACACAATAAAATGTAAAAATAATGAACAATTACTAACAAACAAATAATAGGGTATAATAAAAATATATTATTATAATTTTTGTATTTTACATTTTTTAAAAGTAATTTAATTTTTTTATTTCCAAAAAATTAAATTTTTTGACAATATTTATATGATAACGTAATGTGCTTTTTACATTATACTACATATACTAATTTACCCTCAATCATCACATTGTGTCTCCTAGGCATGTATTACAGGTAAATTTTCTATGAAAATATTTTAAAAAGTTATTTTAAAATATTTTTCTAATTAAATTGCATATTTTACACCTGAATGTTTTAAATTAGTTTTTATATAATTTAAATTCATTAATCAAAAAAACATTCATTTTTACACCACTTGGAAAATTTTCTACTGATACCATCCTTATACTTCTTCAGGATGGTCTGTGATTTTGTTGTCCATGTATATTATTTAAACTCACTACATTGACTCCTTTTAAGTCCCCTGGAAATATTTAATTTCCTATGATCATTGAAAATTTAATTTCTATTTATTATCCTTTTGGTTTATCATGGATTTTTTCATTTCCTAAATGATATTCAATGTTTAGATATCAATTTTACTTGACTCTTATTAGATTAACTATGGAAATATTAATTAATATATATCGTATACTCCATAATTTTATTTGATAAGGCACATTATTAAATTGATTATTTGATATTTGAGGAATGATTTGGACTGACATGACACTCTTCGGGACCGGTTATAGGTATCCCCATGATACATCAGTAGTATCATGGGACTATCAAGTTGGAAAGACTTAAAAGGATTTTTACCTGATATTCTGAACCTTCAAGTGAATGTTCATGATGATAATGGTACCATGTACCTAGGAAAAATGAAATCCAATAATTAAAAAATTTCCAAATTTAGATTCAAATATTATTTATCAATGAAATTATGTGTTGACATCTCCTTGGATACATTTCGCATTCAATTAAATTATTAAAATAAATGTTTTTTAGTAATTTTACCTTCCATATTTATTATTCCTTTTCTAGGTATTTGGATGGAATGATTTTTCATTTATTATTTTACCATTTTGTTTATACATTCACTTTATTGATTATATGGAATTCATGTTCCGTAATTTATCATTCCCTAATGATCATTCTTACTGATTCATTATTGATTCCATAATACATGTCCCTTATAGAGTATTTGAGCTCACTCTTATTTTATTTGATTCCCTGGGATTCCATGAAGTGTTCTAAGAATGATATGAATGTATGTCATATTTGTATTAAGTTATCCTTGATGGAAAAAAAAATGTTGTTGTAAATAGTGTTTTCAGATGTAATTTACGACTACTGAATCTCTCTTATTTACGATGACTACTAATCTATTTGGTCCTTCAATATTTGATCCCATAAAATCATTATAATATAATTATAGTTGACACTGTCTTTGAGCTTCTAGGGTCAGGGTGTTATATTTGGTATCATAGGAAGTTTAGTAGATACCATGGGAAATATATTTATGAAATTTTATATTACATAACATTTTCATAAGGTAGAAATGGAGGATATGTATAGAATAACATAAAAAATTATTGATAGGATAGATATTATGTTGTCTTTCCTAGAAATAAATACATTTTTGGTATACTACCACTGAACATGGTTCAATAATGCATGTACATAGGGTTAATAACTCTGACAATTTTTTTGGGCATCACTCGAGCATAACATGACATAAAAATATTCCTCAATATGACCTATGTTTGACACACTGGTGGGATATTCTTAAGATAATTCAAAATTACGCTACAAAACAATATTAAAGATTTGAATATGCGGTGAAAGTAAATAACTGAAGATAAAAAAATGCAATTTTTGATTGAAAATAATGATTTATTATTTACATATCAAATAAATGATCATAGAGTTTTCTCACTATGTATATTTTTACTCACATTATTATTTCCCTTTTTATTCAATGGATGGATCTTGAATGAGTCATGAAAATAATTAAAATGAAATACAAGGTGGTGACATTAAAAAAATGAGGTGCCGATAGGAGTGAAAGATATTTGGTTTATGCCTAATCCATTTTCTAGAAATATGATTAATTATAAATACCTCTAATAACATCTAAACTCACCAATGAACCAAATTATGTAAATTTCTAAGAGATCATGTGTTGAATACCCCGTAGAAAAGAATGTTTGATTTCCATCATATAAGAAATTTTGATGGTTTCTCCCATGAATTTGTATCAATAAAATAGAGAAATGATTTATGTGTGGGAAAGAAGGACACAAAGCATATAATTTTTGAGTAAAAATCAAGAGTAAGATGTAACAAAATAAGTCTTATCATAAGGATCCATTTTTGGTTCATTTCCTTAAATTTAGAGACATTTTTTTCCATGAAAGACTTTGATAATAATATATATATATATATATTTCTAGAGATGGGAGTTGAGACAACATGCATTTTAGATACTCGATGTTCCCAAAATAAATGAAATAAAATTATATAATATATATAATACTATTCAGGTGAATGAGAAAATAATTACAAATGAATAGTAAGACATATCAGAAATATTACTATACGGTTGTGTCAAAAATATAGAATTCACCCTAGGATGGACATAACATTCATTGGTGTGGGTTTTATATAGAAAAAAAGGGATATATGGTGTAATCCGAAAAAAAAATAATTATAGTAAATTATTTTAATCACTAATGTCTTATGGAATAAATTTTTAATAGGAACCCAAATTGTAAATTAGAGGCCATTGATGAGTTTTTAAATGGGTGTTTTACCTTAGAGTGACCTAAAATGTGGAAGTGAAAGATGTTGTGATCAAGCAACCATTGTCTGGTATGGTAATGATTTTCCTTACCATACTATAAATATGTGTTTATGATGATTTTTTGGGGTTGTAACTTCATCATCCCACCACCACAACAAATATCTCTCTATTCCTCATTATGAAGATCAACAATGAACTAACATTGAAACTTCGATGAATCATAGTGGAAGTGCGTCGAATGCATTGTTGACAAAAAAACTGATCAAAAGGAGGAGAGATCCATAACATTCAGTTATATATCTCTAGTTGAGGTTTTTAATTGAAAATTTCATTATTTTCAATTGTCTATTCATTTTATAACACCATCATGGATTCCCAACCATAACAAGACCATCGATATATTCTTTGAGAGAGATTGTATATCATGTTATTTGACTGTTATTCATGGATTTCATCTATTTAATTTTAGATTGTAATAACATCAATGGATGTTTGATCATAACTTATGTTTGTGAAATTCATTGTCTAAGGATTCTACGTCTTCATGAGGAATTATTAGCAAGGAAATAGAAGAGGCTCATCGGTCCATGGAAGGGACCACTTGTGAGGCACTGTCGGTGGTGGCCAACAGAGGCACATGATAGCGAATGTGGTGTTTTCGCCCGCATGGACTGAGAGAATTCGGTCCATAGGGAAAGTTGTAAAGTGCCACATGAGGCGTAGGCCACTTTCGTGGAACCCAGTGGGTAGTCAGATGCATTGATGTGGGTGTAAACATGTCGGTTGATGCTGTGTGGGCCTAGATGTGGTTAGAAGGTGGTCCGGGTTGAGGCAGAAGCTCATAGGATAGGCTAAAGTGATCTGGAGTGGCTGAAATGGTTCAGCCATATCCAAATGGGCCAGGACATGCCGATGGGGGCTTCACAAAACCTAGTGAGTAGGAATCAGTTTAACCGGAGTTGACCATGGTCATACTCAACCTTAATGTCATGTTAGCTGGAGCTACCATGGGTTAATAAGTCGTGACCTATCATGGATGGTAGGCCATGGTTCTCGACCACCGTGAAGGTAGACCAACTATGGTGGTTTTGCCATATCCAGTCAGTCACGGTCCCCGACTGGTCATTGTATATCAGCTTCAAACAACCATATCTTCTGAAGATATTTTTCTGTTAATATCAAACATATAGAAACATGATCTTATTATAATGATGGGACTTTGGATGTATGTTTCATAATTTAATGTTTGGGGGTCAAGTCACAAACCCACAATGTCTCAATTAGTCTTTTTATAGTGAAAATCACCCTTTCCACTAGTTATCTATGTAAATCATGTAAATATCATACCCTACGTGTTTTTACACATAAAACATGATGGAGACCATATATGTGGATTTTGGGAAATGATGTGACTATTTTTGAGTACAATACTCTTTCTAGCGATGATTGTTGGCAGTAGTTATCAGGAAATGATATTGGAGATTTCCATGAGGACCCCCTGACATAATAGGGATTGGGTCATAGATGATATAAAAGTGGAACTACCAATAATTATGGGTGTGGTTCCAATATTGTTTCATCCAAGTGGAATCCCCCTACTAGATAGGGAAGGGGTCCTCGATGAATTGGTGTTGGAACAACAAACATCGGGGGGTTTTCCTTTCTACTTGGGCACAAGCACACAACCAACACCTTGAAAATGATCAGAGGTAATGAAGTAAAAGGTCCTACACTACTAAAAAAATAGGCATAAAATGCTAAACAGAAAAACAAAAAATTAAAACTAAAAGTTAATATAGGTAAAATACTCCCCTAGACCAGAAATGTATCCTAACCTAATAGAAATAGGAAAATTAAAATATCTAAGACAACTCCAATCCTAGATCACATGTTATGACCACCGTATCTGGTCTAAGAACCAGTATCCCTATGATCCTTTGAAGTCGGGATTAAACCATTTTTTCACATGAATAAAGAATGATACATGCATTGAAATATCCTGAGGGATTTAGTATAAACCAACCCATTTGGATATGCCAAAAAATCTGAATGGGGAGTTGTAAGAGAGACACTGAAGTAGAAAGTGTTGGATATAACAATTTCATTTAAAATATTGCAGCCAAACTCAACAAGAGAGTGACTTAATCTCATAAAAACTAAAAAGAGATAAAAAATAATGAAAACATGAACAATGCATCAGGGTTTCTGTATCTATAGTATGATAGTAAACTGTTCAAATCAGGAGAAGCTAGACATAGAAAGAACATAGCATACCCATCGCATCTCGACCTCTTTTGGAGGAGAAAAATAGAAACCCAAGGTGTTGGAACTATAATAAAAATATATATATATATATATATATATATATATATATATATATTCCTAGTCAAAGAAACCCAAATGAGTGAGTAAGGGGATCCTTATATCATACCTCATCCAAAAAAATAGCATCACCAACAACACCATTACTATCGACTATCAACGACTATTATCATTCATGATTGACTTGAACGTGAATGTCAATTGAAATCAATCACCACATATTGATACTATCCAATTTAGGTAGATCTATCTTATATTCATGGTTTTCATTCACATCAAAAGGATATGTATTAGTAAGGAATGTGTCCCCCTTCATTGTGAGTCCAACACAACATAAACAACATCTTTCCAGTGATCTGTATAACTAGATGGGGTAAAAATAATGTAGAGCAACCCAGCCCTACTATGTCAGGGGGGATCCAACATAATATCCCTTTAAGAGGACCTACATACTAGTTATTTAGAAAGGTTACACACTAATATTAGTCATAGAGGAATCATGCCCTTGTACTGCAAGGGTGTTCTACTCTAGGCCATCAAGGACCCATGCCCTACCTTGTATGGGGATTCCACTCAGATGTAATTATTGAAGACTCGCACCTATGAATATAGGGGTTCCACTAGGAAATCATCTTGCACATGTGCCATAATACGTTAGCGGGGGTTCCACTTTGCCATTTTTATATCATCACCAACCTACTAAGGTCGTCAAACACCACATCAATGAGACTCATTCTTGGAACACCTCACATCATATCGTGAAAGCTAAATCTAATGAAACCATCATATTGTATACATTAAAATACATTGGATAGTCTATTTACTTTCCTGAAAGGTATAAACTCTGTAAATGTCATTGTTCACCATAACATGCCCGGTCGGGAAATTGTGGGGCCTACATCTTGACCCCAAACATTTAATTCCCAAACTGACATCAAATGGTCAATATCAAATATAATATCATGTTTATTTATATGTCACATCAAAAGGAAAATATATAGAAGATATGGTTTTTTGAAGACGCTGCAAGATGACCATCAGGGCCCGTGACAGATTGGTCGTGGAATAACTACCATGGTCTGTCCACGTACAATAATGGTATACTGCGATAGATAACCATCCGCATTTTTTTAACCCATGGACTGACTTCTACATTTCGTCCACTAGTTTTTCCAACTATTCTCCCTGGTCGACTGCTATTGTCGTCCGTCTGACAAAATTATTTGTCGTAACTTAATGATTTACTACAGCAGCGGTCCACACCATCTCACCCGGATTCATCCCTCAAGGTTGGGACCACCCCACTTGTTTGTTCTATCATGCTTCGGTTGGCCCCTAGCACATTTGGAAAGTCCATAAACATTTAGGCTTAACCCAGAACACTTTGGCCTGACACTCTAGCCATCGCCTCGGCCCATTCCGCTTACTGACCTCATCCCATCCCCATTGTGTTTACTGATGAGGTGCCTACAAAATAAATTTTCCCAAATGTCATCCATGTTCCATGCTTGTCTTCACAACATCTGATTTCACCCCATACCCCCTCCCTCCTGACTGTCCATCACCGATACACATAGTGCCACTGCACTACGGACGCTGTCACGCGCTGTCAGTGGCACCTCACTGAGAGTCCCGTATATAGACCACTTGGATGCCTTAATTTGAAAAAAATAATTCCTTACGTAGATCTGGAATCCATGGTCTGATACCTTCAAAAAACAAAGTTACATTCGTCCATCTGTTGATGTTTTGAAGTGATAAAAATTTACCAATGAAATCCATGAAGAATGGATGAAGAACATGATAAAAAAACTGATTCAAATAACAGATAGAAAGATTTGTTAGGTTTTCCAACAAATATTGTGTTTAAAAATGATGAAATAATTGAAACTGATAAATTTTTCAATCAATAACTTCAATCAGATACATATAACTCAATGGAAAGGATCCTATATCATTTGGATCTGTTTCCCAGCAACAATGCATTCGCCACTATTCCACTACGATCAATAAAATATTCATCATTGGTTCTCTATTGATCTTCCAAAGGAGGAAGCTGGATATATTTGTTGAAGTGGTGGGAATATTAGGGGACAACCCTTAAAATTCCTCACAAACACATATTTGTTGTTGGATGAGGAATAGTTAACCCATGCAAGCTAATTTTCATGAAATCTGAACATCTAGTTCCTTCGAATTTTAAGTCATGCATAGGTGAAATACACTAATACGAACATAATTATGATCTTAGATTTCCAATATGAGTCACAATGAAAAAGTAACATGATACGACATCTGATATAAAACAAAATAATTAAATTATTTTTATTATGATTACTCTATCCATGTAATTATCTTAAGAAGACCCATACCGATGAATGTTATGTCCCTCCTTGGGTAAACACAACATTTCACACTCAATAGTGTTGTCATATTTCTTATCTAGGTTACTGTTTAATATTTATTCACTTTTATCCTCATGCATAGTATAAATTATACATAATATTTCTAGAATATTTTTTCCTAGAACACCGGGATTTAGAATTTCACGTCATCTAATCAACCAAATCTAGATGTATATATATAAATATTTCTTAATATTACAAGTAAAAATACAAGTCTCTACATCATTTGCACCTTCTTGATTTTTTCACCCAAAAAAAACTAGGAAAACAACTTGTGATATTGAACCCACATCATGATCTAACATTCCTAGGAACACACCTACACATTTATGTCCTACTACAACACACAAACTAGTGGGATGGTCCATCCATGTATGTTCCACTCCAATCGATCATTGATCTCAATCGGGTGTTCTAAAAAATGTTCTCTATCTCACCGTAGTCGGTGAAGTGTGTAAGATCATTCACATATCTCCTCAACTAAGACACATGGGAGATTTTTTTTACCCATGCCAGTTTGGGGGGGGGTGGTGGTAAAAAACCTCCCCAACCATTCGTATGATCTCTAAAGGCTCAATGAACCACGGGGATATCTTGCCTCCCCGGCCTAAAAACTGCATCCCACATTGGGCGAAGACAATCATGGAGACATTGTCTCCCTGCTCGAACACCATGGGAATATGATGGCGATCTGTATAGGATTTTTATTTTCTATGGTTCTTCTTTATCTGTTCATGGAAAATCATCACATTCTCCATCGCCACATTATCCAACACTAGGCCAAAGAAGGATGACTATTCAACTTACATTCATAATTTTGGTTATGTGTAGGGTCTCTCTTATTTTTCCTGAAAATGTGTCATTCATATTGTAGATTGGTAGATATTGTTGTATGCAAAATCTACCAAATGCAGATGATCATCCAAAATATAGCTGAAATCCAACACATAATTCCCTAACACATCCTCTATCACCAAGATAATTTTCTTTATCATCCCATTAGTAATGGGGTGAAAGGATGTACTCATCCAAAGTTGGGTCTTGATGCCTCTTGTAGGCCTCTTCATAATCATGCCATAAACTTATAGTAATTATCAGAGAAAAAATATTAGGCTACCCCTTTAACCAGACAATCTCTCAAACATGGGACACCCCAAAACAATCAACAGAACTCTCCTCCCAGATATCAAGGAAGTGAACTGACATTGTGAGTCTGTCCACTATCACTAAAATGTTGTTACAACCCTACATTATGTGTTGAATTCATGCGACAATGTCTATGAATATGTTGTCCTATTTTCACTCTTGAATTTGAAGAGGTTGTAAGAAACCCACTTGAACATGGTGCTTAGCCGTCAACATCTGATATTGGAGTCATAATGATCGGAACTCAGATAAGATTCATTTCATTCAAGATGACCAAAACTACCACTAAAGATTCTTTTACATATTCCCCACATCAGGATGTACAAACAAAAAAGAAGTGTGGATCTCCCACATCACCTCCTCCCACATCATGAATAGAACAACTTCTTTACCCTGGAACAAGTTCTCATGATTCCCTGTATAATAACATTCAAGAGTGTCGCCTATTGATATATGATCACAAAAAAATATTTTAAAATATTAAAATGAAAAATTGTGTCTTTACATTATATTTAGGGAAACTAAACATTACCTGATTCAATTATCTCTTCCATATAATAAAACTACACCAATGGTTAACCAATGCAGAAATGAATGGATTAAGCATTTATATATTGAGGTTTTTTCAAAACCATTGTTAAAATGTTATTTAATGACTAAATTTCAATGTTATCCATCATTTATATTTAACTTTTTTTGAAAAGAAAAACCTGCATACTATGTGAAACCCTGTCAAATCAAACGTGGTGATACATGAACCCATGACCGGATGACAATTAGGGGTTTGTACCTACAACAGATCTACACAATGTCTTTGTTTATATTTCATTGTCAATAGTTTATTAATTTAATGAATAAATATTAATATTTAACTAGTAGTATCTCATTTTATCATCAATGATTAATGTATTTACAAATTTCTCTTTGGATAATAGTTAGAGACCAATGGTCAAACATTCTAATCTTTTATAGGCTTTAAAATCCATTAAATTATTATTCTGGTTCTTCAAGAAACAATGTTAATTTTTGGATATCTATTATATGATGTAATTTATTAATTTAATATTTTTCAAATAATAAATAGAAGATAAAAATTATGTTTATATAAATATTTCTAGAAATTATGTTTCATTATATTCATATCTAGAAAAATTATTATGCATTGTTAGGAAAATTATCAGAAGAAATTTCGCCAATTACTATTATTTATGTTGAACCGATGGTCCTTTGAATCAAAAAAAATTAATTGATTTGAGGCCCTTACCATTCATGTGATCACTAACTTGTATTTTTTGATCACCTCAATAAACCCTATAAATATTTACACTATTCTAACATGTACATGTCTCTATGTATGATCAAAAATAGATTTTTCATTATTAATAAAGTGGGAAATATCCATTCCATGAAGACTAGGGATCAAGGATGTCTAAAGTGATGATGCCCTAGGGAATACCATTGAAAAAACACATTACATTACAGAGGAAACAACCCCATGTTATATAAAACCATAAAGGGTTCTGCAAGACTACTCCTCTATGAAATAGAATCTGCAACAATGTTGGCCTCTCTTTGAATATGACGAACATAACATCCAATAGAAATCTCCAAGGCATGGTTATATATTAGTCCACGTGACCTTTATAACTCTCATTTTAACTTTTCTATTAGATATTTTATGATCTATTCTCATTTTCAAGGATTTAAACAAAAGAAATTTCAAATAATTTATTCCCACTTTTGATTTTAAATTGATACAAAAAAAATTAACTATGGTGGGTATAATGTGATACCCCAACATTCTAAAATAAGAACATTGAATTCGATAGCGTTTCTGAAAAAAATATATCAAGAGGATAATTAAATATAATATCCTAAGACATTAAAATATAATTAATCTTTTAAATAAATTCAATCTAATGCATCTCACACAAGAAATCCAGAGTTTTCTTATATCACACACAACTGATACTTTCTTCGATTTCTTGCATTGCATGTAAGACCATGTTTTACCAAAAAATAAAATATTAATAAAATATTATAATTTAATATAATATGATATAATATAGCCATTTAATTAAAAATTATGAATAGTATTAAATATCTTATAAAAACATAACTTCTATACAAATATAATATTAATTCATTAATTATAAATAAATATATTAACTAATTTAATATAAGAGATATATTTTTATTTATATAAACATAATGGTGTTTTCTTATAAATAATTAATTTAATTAATATTAGGGAATAATTTTAATTAAATATATATTTTAAATATTATATAAAATAATTTTTATATTAATCCATTAGGATATATAATCATAAGATATGAATAAATCCAATTTCACGCATAAATATGGTATTTTTCTAAAAAAGAAAATTTCACCGCCTTTTAATGAAATCCTATTTTATGTAAAATTTCTATTACAATAATAACTCTTATATGTAAAAGTAATCATCATATATAAAATATGAACATAAAATAAATTTTAATTTAAATTGTTTTATTTTTCAAGGATGTTTTATTTTTTTTGATAAATAGTATAAATAATAATTTGTATTTCTAATCTGGGTTTTCATCAAATTAATTTATATGGTAAATTATTCTTATGATTGGTTATAAGGTTTTATTATATATATTTTATAGAAATTAATTTAATTTATTTAATTTTAATCAATGTTGTGCTGAAATTTAATATTAAAACATATCAAACTTTTGAACATCTTACATTAACAACTGTTTTCTCACCCCATTTACGGGATTAAATTTATAAAAAATTACTACAATTATGTGATTGTAATTTGGAAAATTCTATTCCTTATTTGTAATAATAATTTTTTAATGTTTAATAATTTCAAATTATTTTTTTAAAGAAAATTTTAGTGAAGGTGATTAAAATTAATTACAGTGATTATAAAAAAAATATGCTCAATAAGGGAGTAAACATTAAACGAAGTGGAAATTGACCTAGAAACATTTCTAAAATCCATTATCTAGAAATATATTTATCCCATATGCAATTTTTTATACAATATTTTTCTATTGGAACCAATTTACATAGGAAAACATGGATGGAATTCCCTTTAAAAAATTTGCAAGAATGACCTTCCAGATCCAATATAAAAATAAACTTGCACTTCTAACCAATTAAAAATTATAAATAACATTGGTTAACCAAATATGTTCTAAATAATCTCACAACATACCTAAAATATTTTTAGAAGATATTTTATTGGATGTAATTCTTCCATGTTATCCCGTTTGTGTAAACTAAATGTAATTACCAAAAGAAGAGTTAACATCCATCCTCATGATAATTTGTTTAATTTTCATTATACACCCCTTCAAATATTCTTATTACATGATTATATAAAAACACCAAATTCATAAATATAATGAAATTTTATATTCTTTTTTTTCCTATTTACACTAACACACACTTCAATCTAATGGGTAATGAACTAAACATTTATGTGTAGAACGATCTACTACCACACAAAATAATGTCGTTCATTTTTACTTTACCAACTACCATTATTGTAAATTATATAGTAAAGAATGTTTATATATGATATTTATGATATTTATAATGAATTTCTATATTTTTAATTTTTATATTACACATAAACTTTTTATTTTAAATTTGTGTATGCACGATAACATATTTTGTGGAAGTGTAGACTACTTCATCTTCAAAGCAATGTGATTCATTCATGATATACATAGAACATTAAAAATATATATTTAATAAACCTATACTAAATATATGACATAAATATAATAATTAATTTATGAAATACATTAAATATAATTTAATTTTAATTATTTTAATATGTAAAAGACAAGAATGTAGCATTCATGCATATATGCAGCCGACCATCTCCATGAATAGTGCAATACATTTCATATCTCCATATATTATTAATTTTTATATATAATATATAATGAATATATATGATATTAAAACCATGTTTTACATTTCGGAGATTATTAATACCTTATAGTAAAAACAAATAACAATTCAAAATACACATCAGAAACTAGAATGATAGCACCCAAAATAGAGAAAATAAAATAAAATTATTAAAAAATGAGTCACAATATATTATTAAAAGAGAATATATGTTATCATAAATATTGTAATAGTTATTTAATAAGATAGTAACATTTCTAGATCAATTATTAATTAAATTAATTGAATTTCACCAAATGTAAACAGAATGTAAGGGATTTTCCACTCAGTTTTTACATTTGTGAGATAAAATGTTATATTCGCCACTAACATACTTTGCGTTGTGTATATTCTACACATTTTTATATATTATATCATGAATTTTTTTATATTCATGTAGTTTTGAGTTCCACTTTTTATTAATTTTTATAAGGTCATTTTATTTGAATGTTACCTGGTGGAAAAAAATCTACAATCATTTTTATTCCCAAATGGTTATATTACTTCATCATTATCGTTAATATTATAATAATACTTGGGTGATAAATTATTTATGATCTATTTTTTATTTCCACTTCTTAATTTAAATTTACATTTAACACAAATAATACATTCATTTATTGATTCTCACATTAACATTGTGTTATTTTCAAGGGTTTATATCACAATACATTTTTTGGTATTATTTACACATTAATTTCTATTAGAGGAAATAATTTTATCATTTTATAATAAATACTTAAGTTTCATTCACCAATTGTTATTCATGAACTTCTCTAAGTAATATTACTATTTATTCATCCCTTTTCTTCTCAAAATTTCATAGAATTTGATTTTACGAAAATCAAACATCATTTCACTCTTTAGTTTATGAATATGTTTTTTATAAAAACCCTAATATATAGAATAGTTTTAAAAAATATTTTTATCATTTTCAAAATTATTGGTTAAATATTTTTTATCCTTTTCAAATTTTGTAAATGTTTTCAAATGAAAATTCTTGTCGATTTTAAAATAATGAACTTTTATAACATTTTTACCACAAAGAAAAAATTTTCTTTTTAACTCATACGACATGAAAGAATTTACTATTTATTATATCTTTGAAGATTAATTTGAATGTTTAAAAGGTGAACTATTAATGACAATGTTTTTAAGATATATTAATGTTAAATTAATTTCAAAATGATTTAAAAAATAGGTGTCTTCTTATAATTTTTTTTAAATATATTTTATAGTATTTATATTCATCCAGGAATGAAAATATTTATTTTTTCTCTACAAGGGATATGGTGTATTAATATCATCTTTATAATTACCCTTAATAGATTATGATTTTATTGATCAATTATTGATTTTCATTCAGTACCTCGACCCCATTGTTAGTCCCCTTGAAATATTCAATTACATATAACTGTTGAATAATGAATTTCCCCCAATTATCCACATAATTTATCATGGATATATTTATTTAATAATCTATATATCATTTTCACATATGGTGCGTATGATATTTTTTTCATTAACTACATAAATATTGATAAAAATGAATCTTCTTACCGATATGGATATTTTATATGGAACATTATTAAATCAATTGTTTGATATATGAGGAAGGATTTGGACTTGTATGACATGGATGGGTCTTTGGTTATAGATAACCCCTCATTTGTTTAGTATTCTCATGGGGTGTGTCATTTGTCTTGACTTAGATGGGTTTTACACAATATTCTAAACTATCTTGTGAAAGGCCTTGATAGTAAAGGTACAATACACAAAGGAAATATGGAATCCAATAAGGTTCAATTTCTCCAACACAGATTCAGTTATTATTTATCCATGATATTTTTCATCTACATGTATACAGATGCATTTCAATATTAAGAAATTGATTATATGGCATGTGTTTCAGTTATTTTCTGTTTTATATTGAATATTTTTTATCTAGTTTCTTTAATGGCTTCTGTTTTCTCTTACAACCTTACCATATTTTTAATCACTTTAGTTTATTGTTTATATCGCATGTTTATTAAGTTATATACCCTTCCTTAAGTATTATTATAATTGAACCATTATTTATTTTATTATACTTGTCCCTTACTGAGAATTTCATATCAACCTTATTTTTTTTCTTTCCACGTGATTCCAGAAAATGTACTAAGAATGATATAAAACAATATCATAGTTAAAATATTTTATTCCCTCAAAAGAAAAAGTTTATGTTTTAATTATATTATTTAGATCTAATATAAGACTCATTTATGTATTTGGTTTACCCTAACTAATAAACTCTTCAGTCCTTCAGAATTTGATTCCATGTAATCATGCCAATATAATATTTCAAGACACATGCCTCATGATTTCGGGGATATGTTGATATATTTATATATAAAATAAGTCTTCTAGGATGATTGGAGGTATATGGATAAGTGATTCGATAAGGGATTTTATGAGGAAAATATATTTCTTAGTTTGAATAATTGGGGATAGTGAGTTCCTTCTATTGTTGTGGAGGAGGAAAATTATTGAAAATACACAATATTAATCATTATCTGGAGTTCAACAATACAAAATTTTCTAAAAACAAATTATTATAGATTTTTTGGGATTATATAGAAGAGGAAAACCTCCTACAAACATTTATACTCAGATATTAAATATTTTATTCCCTAAATTATTGGTTTCCCTATTGTTTCAATTTTTTGTCTATAATGTCAAATAGTTTTATATTACATGTAATTTATTCTTGATGAATAAAATAAAATTATCTTTAATGGATAATGTGACCCCAATTATTCTAAATATTAAACCATAGTTAAAAAATAATAAATAATATTTAGGTTGAAAATTAATTTCACTGAAGTGAATGTTACATTTAAAAATACCACTTCAACCTTATCCACACTAACTAAGTTATTAATATATAAAAAACAATATTTTCATTATATTTAAAAAAATTTGTACATGAATGTAGAATAGATTATATTTATAAACAATAAAAAAATATTGATAGATGATTGAATTTATAATAATTATAAATTATAAACTGACATTAATGTCATTTTGGAATATATTTATTTAATTCCAATTAAAAACAATCATTTAGTTATGGAACAAAATAATGGAAAATAATATTTAATTCAATTGACTTCTATTTTAAAATTTTATTATCAGTTATTTAATTTTATTTTAAACTAAATAATTATAATGATATTGTTTCTTAAGAACTTTATGTAATCATTTCATCTCTAAAAATTAACTATATATTAGTATGATATATAAAGCTCATTTATATTTTAAAATAATATTTATAACCAAAACAATGTATTTTATTACATTATTATAAATATTTATAATTATTTAAATGATGTAAGGTAAAAATATGTTTCTTTACTTCATATATTGTATGGTCAAATATCAAGTAAATGGGTTCCAAAATTCCATAATATTAGATAATATGTTTACAAGGGTCTAAATATGTCTAGACCATAGTTTACAAACAAGTTTGGGGTTATTCTATTAAAATATATTCTATAGTTAACCCCTATGAAAACTCATTTCACCTTAATTATTTTAATTAATTTTTATTGTTTTCACTTCTCATTTTCTGAAAAAAAATTGTCTACCTTATTATAAATTATAAATTATTATTATTCAAATTACAAAATCTTTTTTTTAATTCAAAACACATAATTTTCAAACATTAACTTAAAATTAATATTGTATATGTGATGAGAATGTGATTTTTAATAGTTGTAATGTTCAAATGTTTATGTTGGGTTCATATCTCACATTAATTTGAAATTGATTAATATGACCAAAATTGTATTAATATATGTATATGTGAACTATTTTGAATTTAAATCCATTTATATATATATATATTATCATTATAAAATTTTATTTTGAAAATACAATTTTCAATAAATTTTTTTCATTTTTCACTAATCAAAAAAATAAAATATCTTAGAAAAAAATTAACACTAATTATTACATAAAACTATGAATATAAAATTGAATTAATGTTTTTAAAATAAATATTTAAAAGTAGTAAAATATAATTTGATGTTATGTAAATCAGGCCTAATTAAAACTTATCATATAAAAAATATTATTTTTCAGAAAACATTTCTTTTTCATTTAAATGATACAAATTTTATTTTTAAACAATAGATAAAAATTAAAAATCATAACTCTGTATATTTTTATAATTAAGTAAATAATATTTATTCCTTCTATTACTTATTTTTTGGATATATATTATATTAAATAATAAAATTAATTTTTTATTATTGAATGGAAATGAAAATTTTTTCATGTAATAAAAGCTATCGAAAGTACTCTATATTATGTGTAACATAAGCCAAGTTTAGTGTTGAATATACTGAAATATAAATGAAATTCTCACTTTATCATAAGATTAAATTATTGTTGTTTATAAATAAACCTTATCATGGTTTATCATTCAATGAAATCCTTTAATTAATTTTAATTCTTTCAAAAAATAATTATAAAAATGTGGTGTACACCATTATGCCCCCATTAAATTGGATTTCACTATCAATATTCTTTAGTGTAATAATTATTTTAATACTTGAAAGTCTATTTAATATAAACACATTTCCTAAAAATTAATTAAATAACATCCTTTAATAATGGAATATTAGAAACATAACAGTTACCCAATGTAAAAAAAATAGGTTTCGACATAGGAGAGTAGAGTTGGGAAGTGAAAACATAGACATATTTGAGAAAAAATAAAACCCAAATATTGATAGAGAGTGAAATAGAACATGGTTATGATAAATTTAATGATCACAGATAAATAAACCAAATATTTATTAATATTTCGTATATATCATAAAAAATGATTATAATAAGAAATTTTTTTATTTCAAGACCATTTTCCAAATGTTGAAAATTGTTGACAAGAATATATACCTTCATGATATAATTCCATTAGTTACAAAGAATATAACACATTTTTGTGCCATAATCAATTTACAAATCATATATTACTCTAAAAATGAAGGGTAATTTTGATACTTTAATTTCCAATTATTTATAAGAACCATAAATAAAATGATATCTCTTCTCATCTATCTGTAGTTATCATCACAAAAATGAGTTTACATAGGGTATCATGTATGGATAAATCTTTTTATGCTGGAATAAAAAATTAATCTCTGTAGCCTCAATCAATGTTCAACTTAACCCATTTCAGAAATGGCTAACCGTTAGACCATTCATAAAGATAAATATAAAAAAAAATTATAATGTCACTAAATCAAATTAGAATTGATCCCCCATGTATCCTAAGGTACCTATTTATTTTCAAATACCATACATGTTAATAAATTCACCATATAATATCATTAAAAATGGTAATAATAGGAATTACTACAAAACCTTGTTGAAAACATAAATAAGTCTTTCATATATAAATCTTTTATTATTCTGTATATTCTTCCACTCCAACAATGATTTAAAATATCACAACCCATCCCCCGGGGACCATATCATGACTACCCCAAGCTCGCCTTCCCTAGGCCAAGGGCTGGAGACTAGCATCAAAGGAGTAAATCCCTTAGCTGGGAAGGCATTTCCTCTATAAATTTTAAACACACACAATCAGAGTACAACCAGATGAAAACTCTAAGTAAAAACAGTATCCAAAAGAGAGTGCTAAATGTAAAGGGGGGCCGGAAATACAAGCCTGACAGTAAAGTAGAATAAAACAGAAAAGTACAAGTACAACTGAAAGAAGAAGTAAAGAAGATACTAGGACACCCTTCGGGGTTCCTACCTGAAGGGTAGGTATACATGGCCTCCTCACCACCCCACATCCATTCGTCTGCTCTGTGTACCATCATGCTGAGTGGTTCACCTCCGGGTACCATCCAGTCCTGATACCCTCTGCCTTAGTGAGCGATGTATGTTGCTGCAACCAACCCAACAAGGTGCATGCATAGCCCATGCAGGGGTGAGTATGATGATACTCAGTAGGGACCCCTAGACACTCAAGGTCTCACAAAATCCAACAAGGGTATACCAAAACGTATGCAATAAATGGATAACCATTACTTAGGTATATGTGCAAGTAGACCATCTCAATCACGAGGAAAACACAAAAGTAATTGACTTAGCTCAAACCAGTATTTTATTTCACGATGTTGAAACTGCGGCTTTAGGAGAACTTCCCCTCTGTCGAGTACAGTGGGCCTCCCGCTATAACTAAGAGCATCCCACCAACCTTGGAATGCTGAAGTACTCCACCTGTCAAGTACTGTGGGTCTACCGTACTCACATAGAGGCGCTCCCCACCATGGGTCTGCTGCTACAAACAAGTGCTCCCTATCATAGCTTACAATGTTACTCCTTCTATCGCATCCCATGGGTCTACCACTACAACCAAGATCTCCTCCGCCTTGGGTCTGCTGCTACAACCATGCGCTCTCCACTGGGCCATTAGAATCACTCTGATTCTATCGGTCAGCAGTCATCAAGTCTCATCCAGCAATTAGGTCTTTGCAATCTGCTCGTTTTTCACTGAGAGGGTCCCCTCCACAAGCTACAAGATGATACTCCATGTGTCACTAAGTCTCGCGTAGAAGTATCACAATGGACTGTCGCGTCATAGGGATCTCAACGCAACAGAAGGTGTGTCAATCGGACACCTGGTCTATTAGTTATTAGTCTTTTAGTTCTGGGGGCCCAGTTGGATTCGTGTACAATCCTACCTGACCGTAACTCATCTATACCTCAAACTCCAATTGGGTATTCTCAATGGGACCATCTCTCATCAAGATTACCAGCACCATAGACGGTTCGTCAAACAGATGTTAGTTTCCAATGTTATGGCTAATGTATTCAAATAGTTAGTAGTGGGCCCATGTCCGGTTTGACCTGGTCAGACTGACTCAACCCAAAAAAGTTTAGGCCTACCCAGTTTGGGTCAACCAAGATAGACCTGATGGGTCTGAACCAGCCCATTGGGGGGGTCAGCCCGCTATGTTTGGCTTGGTCCTCTCGGCCCAGCCCAGTGGACTGTAGGGGCGGTTCGGCCCGAATGCCACCACACAGGAGGCTAGGCTAGAAGGTTGGGGTCGGTTCGGACAATGCTACAAGGGGCGCAGCTTGAGAGGTTGGTAGCCGGGAGGCTTGTGGCAGGTCGCGCTGGGCGGTGGTAGGCCTGCTGGACACCGGGCAGGCAGCAGGTGCATCGGCAAGCCACGACAAGGGGTCCATTGGGGGGGGGGGGGGGGCGTGTCGGTGAGGTCATGGTAGGGGGACTACGGGGGCACTGGCTAGGGTGCCGGGGTAGCGCGCCAGGGCGCGAGCAGCGCATCGGGGCCCCGGGCAGGGTGTCGGTGGAGCAGGTCAGTGCGTGGGGCGCGCGGGTAGGTAGTGTGGGTGCACCGTCCAGAGCCCTGGCAGTGCTGAGAAGCAAGTGGGGCAAGCGGGAAGGCGTCGTGGGGTGCAGGGATGCGTGGGCTAGCTGGCGCGGTGCGCGGTGGTGTATAGGTAGGCGACGCGGGGCACAGCGGCCCGCGGGCAGGCCGGTGCGGGGAACGGTGGCGTGCGGGCAGGCCGCGAGAGCGCAACTTTTATTCACCATCTTCATCACCTTGTTTCTGCTTCGAAGAACACCACAAAGAAATATAGACTGAGGGTGTCGAGCAGTGTGAGGTTTGCTCAAACCCTCCAAATTTATGGTGATAGAATTTGGTTCATTAAAGGTACGATAAATAACAATTTAATCACAAAACTTCGCAATGATTCCTTTTTAAAAAAAGTGAAATGAAATAAATAAGGGATAAAGGTAAGTAAGAAGGCTAAAAACTATGTTCCCATGTATGATAACATTTGTGGAAAATGAAATGTTGGAAATTTTTGAAAAGAGTGAATAGTTGTAGGTTGTGACTGAGGTAATTGATCAAAATCAAGTGAGTGATCAGTGGAATGTTTTAATATTTTATACCATAAATATTTGATAATCTTTAGAACTATTTTATTAATAAAATATAAAAAATAATAGGATAATTTTTTTATTTCAAAGTCATTTTCTAAATGTTGGGTAATTTATTCGCAGTCTCACTATATAAGGAGATATTATCACTTGAAACAATAATATATAACTAAAATTTCATCCTTTGGTTTTATTTATATTGATTTATAATTAAAAACATCTTCGAAGAAATTAATTTCCAAAAAATGAGATTATAAATCCTAAAACACTAAAAAATACTTCTAATGGATCGTAAGACCCATAAAAGTGTATCATATCATTTCATCCATGTCTAACTATTTTCTATCTATAATATGGACAGAACGTGTAATCTAATATAAGATATTTACTTTTAAACATGATAATTAAGATTAATCATCCATCATTTATATTTATTTTTCAAATCACTTAACTAATGACATACTAATCGAGACATTACATAAGATAGCGGAAGGAGATAAACAATCATATTCCTTCTATCAAGATTTCAAGTCCAATGGCCTTTCTGGATAATTTTTTTTTCACCCAACTTATAGGTTTTCCATTTTTTAAAATATATTAATATAATTCAAAAAACTAAATTTGAATGGAATTATTTAAATTAAATAATTAAATAACATTTTCTCTATTATGTTAATTCAAACTTATTAAAATTTTTACAATGTCAAATAATTTTATTTGACATCTATTACATTGTCTTTAATAATCATATAAAACCAAATGGTTATCCATACCATTATAAATAAATAAATAAATTTATATGGGAAATTCATTATTCTTAAAATATATTTTCCCCTAAACAGAAACATTTCATATATTTTCCAAAATAATTTAATCTTGGGAGACTCCATTAACATAAAATCTTAAAAGAGGGTATTAATAATTAGAACATATTATCAATGATAAAATGATAACCATGGTGGTGTCTATACCTCCTATGTTATTGAATACACATGTGATTCTTAAAATATTACCAAATAATTATATGTTTCATGGATTCCTTAAATAAAAATCCTTTGGAAAATTACATATTCGGTATAATTATGGACTTATAATAAAAACTTCAATGATTTTATTCCATCATTGGTCCTTATTTTCTCTAGGGTTTGACATTGGTCCCTCATTTTCATCATCGATTCAATCTTTCGTATCATTTTGTAAATAAAATGTGAATCATAATAAGTATATCCCATATGAGTTTCAAAACATGTTTGTAGAATAGCCTATTTTTGTCTTCCAAGTTACACTCGAGTCTTCACCAAAACACCATTTTTCTTGTTTTTAGTCCCTTGTAAATTTGTTTCAAAACCCTCCTAGCTTTTTGTATCCCTAATGTCTTGTATTTCAGATAAATCCCAAATATTCTATACGTTACAAAAACACTTTTATATTCTTCTATAAATACTCTCAATGTATATCATAGGGGTTTGTTTACTAATATAAGTGATGTTTTCTTTATTTTCAAATGTTACACTAATCATCCACTAAAAATGAAATATATCAACCCTATCCACAATAGCCCTAATCTGGTGACATTTATCATTAAATGGGCATATATACCTGGATTCACATAATAATGAATAGAATAGTATATTAGTCTTAGTAAACTAGATAAAACATGATTATTTCATTAAATTAGAATAGAAAAACTACAACATAATTTTTTTATTTTACATTTGGGAATATCATTTTTCCCTCTATAATGACATTTCATATCCTTAATAGTAAAAAATGGAATATTTTAGAAGGGAAAAAATAATGGTGGGATCAAATTCTTTATAAGGTTTATGTAAGTATATGATATCATGAATTGAAAATAATAATCAACATTAAAAGGTAAATAACTGACCGCATGTTCTACTAAAATAATTGGATACTGAATTTTTTATATTAATATTATAAAAAATATACACTAATGTATTTTTAATAAATTAAGAAATTTTAATAAATATATAAAGTAAAATTAATTATCAACCAATCCATTTAAATAACTATATAAGGTATAATCAATATGACAATATGTATAAATGAAAATACCCAACTTTTAATGAATAAACATAGAATAAAATCCACTAATAGGTTTTTTCTTTGTGATAATCTCATGGATAATAGTAACTAAACTCCAAATGAGAAAAATTAAAATTTATTGGATGTCCACTTACCCAAAAACATTATTCATTTATAATCATGATCTATCACCACGATAGATTTAAAATACTATCTAAAACCCCAATTAGTTGAGGCTAGCCAACATATTCAACCAATAAGACTACTGATGAATAAGTGGGATTTTAATAACTGGTCCCCAAACAATTTATTTCTTTTCCAAATAATTCCTCATATATAAACTAACTGATTTAGTTCATAAAATAAGTTACTCATCAAATTTTCATATCGTGTAATGTATATAGATTTATCAATATTTCTTTTTTAATTCAAATATCATTAAAATTAAAAACCATATACAAATTGTATATGTTTTATGAAATAATAATATACATGCTAAATGATATATTTTTTAATATAAAATTTAACGTCCTTTGATCTTAGGAATTTTAATAAATATTACAGAATTTAATTACTATGATAATTATATATGGATGTGAATGTCGACAATATTCTCAGTAAATATAATCATATACCATCTAGATGAATAATAATTATGTTATCAATATGTAATGTACACATTGTAGTAATAATGAAGTTTTTTTTCATTGATTAAAGGTGAATATCATTCAAAAAAAATTTGAGGACACCGTCATTGTCCTATTGAAAATAAATTTTTTAAAAAATAAAAAAACTAAATTCCATCCTTTGGAAAATAATATCTCAAAAAAATTCTATAAAAATATTTTTAAAAACATTAATTATAATATTCATAATATATATGGAGGGTATATATATATAAATAATTTTCTTACAAGTAAAAAAAATATTCATTTTCCCTTGTAAAAAAGAAAATTAAAAGTTCCTTGTTTAGAAAAATTCTTTTGGAGACATTTTTTAAAAGTAAAAATCGGTAAGAATTTATTTAATATGACATTATTATATTGTTAAAATCATTTTTTAATCATTTTTAAAAAATATGGTTGTGTATAAAACCTATGTTTTTGTCGATAAGTGAAATGAAGTCTTGTTATCTTAAAAAAATTCTCAAAAACATTTTACGTAACATAAAATATAAAAAAGGTTCTATTAATTGAAAATAATCTTGAATAGATATGGTAAAATAAAATAAAATTTTTATTAAATAATTATCATATAGTTACATTCAATTGAAATTCAATTTTTTATAATCCTGAATAAAATTAAATTGTGATGTAAACCCTAGCAATGGACATAAGGTTGAGGTAAAAAACAATGAATGAATTTATATTTTTTATCAAATTTAAATTACCACAAAACAAATGCGAATAAAAAAATAGATAGTCAAAATTCATTATACATATTATCTTTTACTATTAATATCAACAATGATGTAATATAACCAATTTAAAATGAATTGATTCATTAAAGTCTTTACCATTTAGTAACTCTAATTTAAAATCCCCTAGGATGAAAAAATAAAAATTGAAACATAAAATTCCATGAAGATGGAAATTTTCAATGAATTTATTAACCAATGGTCTACATATACTCTAAAAAAATATACCATATGGAAAACAATATAATATACCTTAATGAATTAAAATTGAAATAAAACCCTTACCTTACACTTACATGTTGTTGTGCACTTTTTAAAATCATCTAAAATGGGTTTAATAATTTTATTAACTTATAAAATATAAATATAAATATTTATAATAACATATATAATACTTTTGTATCATTATATCACAAATTTTATAATAATCCTTCATTATGTTCGTTATTTGGGGTCTCAATACCATGTTTTTCATGTATTTTTTGTCTTGTTGTTATATTATTCATAAAATTTGATCATGATTTAGTCATGCCTTAATTTTAAAACATGATTTTAATATAATATATATTCATTATAGATGTATTTTTATTAATACCTGAAATTGGTTTATAGGAAATGAAATATACATTTCATCGAGACTATATGTCCTACGTGTGCAAAATATGTTGTTTTTATTTTCTTGTCATATTAAAAAAATGAAAATTATATTATATATATATTATCATCCCATTATCATTAATATTTAATCAATATCTAATATTTTTATTAAATATATCACTAATACATTAAATGTCTAGCATGAATAAATATCATTGCTTCGTGAGGTTATAGTCTGACGTACACATGGGAAAAATTATTGTATTTCAACAAGATAATATGTATTAAGGTATGTAAGATCTAATTATTAAATTAAAATAAGAAAATCCCAATGAATATATATATATATATAATATACCATAAAGGAATCAATGTTCCTAGCCATGAATTGTGGTAATGGAAAACAAGAACTCCATTGATTCGCAAGGATGTAGTCTGATGTACAAATGAATGATGATTTTGTAATGAAATTGATGGATGTTTTGGATGTTATAGGTTCTACATGTAATTTAATATCATGTCATTATATTTATTATGGTTATTTTTTATATAATCATGTAATAATAGTAATTTTTTTGGTGAAAAAATGATAAAATAAAAATGATTTTATAAAAAAATTATATCTTTTTAAGGTATTCTCTTTTGTTTTTCACTAAAATATCAAAAGAATTTCATTATTTCCAAAAAAACCTTCTTGAATGAGTGGGGATAATTTTATTAGTGATTTTTTTGTCCAAACCAATTTGGTTTGGAGGCATTAATAACGGAGGAAAGGGGGTTCCCCTTAATAAGTGAGGTGAGTAACACTTTTAAAATTTTCCGATGAGTAATTTATAAACATTTTTCTTCGTATAAAGTGGAATAAATAATGATATAATATAGGTAAAATATCTAAAATATTTTAAATATGGAAATAAATGGGTTTTAGTCATCTTTATAGGTTATTTGGCCCCTTGTGTCTAATGATTAGTCCTTTGTTAATGTTGTTTTTCTATTAATAACTGTAAATAATTTTAACTATTTTTACAAATACATTTATTGAAATACTTTGTTGAACTAATTATGAATGATTAATTACTATGATCGAAAATATTTTACCTTTTTTGATTATCATTTCACATAATCATAAAAAATTAATTTAAAATTAATCTAGGAGATGGGTTGAGAATGTGGGGTTTTCATGTGAAAACATTATCAAAATTACTATGTTATTATATCTAAAATAACTATAGAAAATATTCAATAACATTTATTTAATTATTAGAATTATATTTTGGTTATTTTTACTTGAAATACATTTCAAAATATAATTTAACAATGTCGATTATTTAGATGAATACTAAGTGTTCAATTAATATTCAGTATTTTATCGCAATTCATCAAAAATGAATTGTCTCAAATAAACTACCAAACATTCACCCTAATATAATTTTTAAATTATTATTTTAAAAATTATGTTAAATTATTCAAGTATTATTTATAAAATTTTAAAAATTTTGATTCATGATAATTGTTCAATTAAAAGGCAGGTAAGCTGCATTTAGAAAATTATAACTTTTTATGTGTAAAGGTAGATTTATTATTATCTTATACATATCAAATATATTATTTGAATGAAACATAATGTATTGATATATAATATATTTAAATATCATTAAATAATCTTAGTTTATTTAATATATTAAGTTAACACACCATTGGAACATAAATATTGGTTTTAAAAAAACATTTACATTATATATAATTGGATTTTATATTCATTCATTAATTAATTGGTAAACTGTGATTTAGATTTGTATTTTTAAAATTGTATATTTTCTTAATTAAATTAATCTTATTAATGAATTCCAATTTAATTACTAAGATATAATATTAAATTTAAATAATAATATTAGTTTTATTTGGTGAAACATTGTCTTTCATGTAATGTAAGCCGTCGAAGAATGGCACTGCTTCAGGTAATGCCAGATAACTCGATGATTTGTTCATTTAATGCTATATCATAGATTCAATTTACTTAAAATAGTTAATATATTATAATTTCTCATAATGTTATATCACTTATAAACATGGAGTTTCGTGTCACATAATCTGTCAGATATGATGTTCATATTTTAAAATCATGAGGTGTTACTAAACATGTTTTTTTATGGTGAATGACTTCTAATGGACGCCCTCAAACCCAAATATATTCTCATGGTATTTTCATGTTCTTTTATGTGTGATGGTTATCTTTCCCAATAAATTTGTATAGTAGGATTTAGGGTATGTGGTTGTTTTCACAAGGCTGCGTCTCTTGATAAAGTATCCTATATATTGTTATAGGTATGAAATGTATTGTTTGGGATTTATTTAGGTGTAATAAATAATACAAGGGCTTTAGTTGGTCCTAGAAACTAATCAAAGGCTATGTAAAATGTAACATGGGATGATGGGATAGTGTGATGCATGAAGATAATGGTATATGATGATGAGATGATGTGATACATGGGATTCATGTTATAAAATATTAGACTCCATGTCTTTATTCATGCATACTTTTGAACAGATAAGTTTCATGACAGACCACATTATGGATTAATAGTAAACTAGTGGGTAAGTGTTAGCACGATAACTTCCTTTTTATAAAATAATATTTCACCACCTTTATATGATAATTGGTGATATAGATTCATGGTAAGTCTGGTAACATGTTATAAATATTTTGGTGATGAGTTATGTTAAATTTTTTTCACTAAGATTTAACATTTTTTCTTTATCTTATTCATGAGAGGCTCTATTCATGATCCAAATATGTATACATGTAATGGTAACCCAATATATATACAAACGATATTTTTCTACACATGAGATATTTTTTGATAATGATTGACATTACTAGATCATGGTTGTTTTGTAGATTCCTTGGATTCGTGGTCACTACTAATATTTACATTCAGTATGTCTATTTTTTCTTACAGGTTTTGTTTTATTACATTAAAATCATATATTTGACATCATTGTTTAATTTTTATCTTTAAAAACTGTTTTTGGTTGTTTCTATCATAACTATAATCTCGGATATATTTGATGCAAATGCCTAAAATATTTTTGATTCCTATACCACTGGATCTTGTCAGAAACTGTAGGACTATTGGAGGTGGGATTTGGGCATCTTTCTATCCAAAAAAAACATTATTGGACCAGGAGGGGAACCCATTGAGGGATGATGTTGTGATAGAGTAATATAAAAGGTGTATTTAGAGGGATATGATGATATTTGGGGATGGAACAGCTAACAAATGTTTGTATTGTTAGAAAAATGGTGCAATATAGACATAGAAATAGATGTAAACATGGGATACCACAAAAGACATATGTATTTTATGGCCCTAGGGTTACGAGTCATGTATGTTTATCTATATTAGGAAAACTAAGTGATATAATATTGGTTATTTGGTATTGAGTTTGTAATGTTTCAGGTATCATTATCTTTAAAATACATGTTTGAAATTTTTTGAGATTGGGATTCGGTTGAATATTGAATAAATATATAATTATTTAATAATAAATATTCTTTATTCAATTTTTTCATGTCCCTATCAAATTTTCCATTACTCATATATATCAAGGTATATTTACTCATCATGTTCCTAAAAATTATGTTGTTCAATATATCCTAGTATATTGGCATAGAGTAGAGGTAGTTGATAACAACAATTATAAAAGGAAAATATAATACTTATAAAATTAGGGTATATAAATGAATAATTTCTCCTTTTAAAACACACAAATATTGAATTGGATAGAGTATGCAGATAAATCCTCCATTTCATTCCATTCATAGAAGGATCACTTGATTTCATTAGGGTGATGATTATCGCGGAATCAGTGAGGTAATTTTTGTTTGTTTTCTTTATGGATCGCTAGGAGTTCCCAGTATCATGAAATATGTTATATAATCAAATTTAAAAAAATATGTTTTTCTATAAAAGAATCTTTTTGATAGGATTCAGTCAAGGAGTTCCAATGATTTGGAGTATGGGATATTTTTGTAAGAACCCTATTTGATTTTATTGTAACCCATTGTCATAAAAGGTTGGTAGGGTGAGGTATTTTTAAGAGGTTTTTAATCTTTATATCTAGTACCAAGTCACCTAATTTCTCGTCAACATATATAGAGGTACTGGTGAAAGAATATGATGTTGAGAGGATTTTTTAAAAGAAAATTTCATCCTAATATGTTGGTTATTATGTGTCTAAAAATTTTAGATTTGTGATCCAGGGTTCCTAACTTCCAAGACATAAGTTCTTTTAAAGAGAGGGGGTTTGGTCTAAGCCTGAATTGTTAAATTTACCTAGTGGTGGAGGATCTCAATCCCATTCATAAGGATCAAACACATATTATTTATGGGTAGTTCACTTTCATGAGTATTAATAGTTCCATGCCTTTCTAGGAAAGTATCATGAAGTAGGTATTTCACTTTAGGCTCTTTTAATGATGTAATTTCAACTTAGGTAGTAGCAACATGGTGCTACAGCTTTAGACAATCAGAGAGAAGATGATGCAGTAAAAGCACAACCCTGATATTCTCATAATCATTATATTTCCAAATGAAACATTGGAGGACGTATCCATCTAGGTCTAATGTGATATGGAGTAGTTCATTGTTAGCAATAAGCTTTAGTGTTTCTAGTGTGAGGAAATCAAAAAAAAATTATGTACACATTACTATTTTTCTATATGGGTGCATGATTTCGTTGATTTCAGAGCTACACAATATTTCATATTAAATTCCATTGTATGTGGTTAATTTAATTATATTTATATGAATAAGGTTACCTAGTAAATGAAAAAAATGTTTTGAATTCATGATTATTTATATAGTATTTTTAGAGCTTTCAATATAGTTATAGAGAAAATATACTATCATAGAAACATACTATGTTTATATATATCACCATATGACCATTTTTTTCATATAATGGCTATATTCAATATAGGTGATTGATGATTTCTTTCTGATAAAGATTGTGTTATATGATAATGATTGAGATCCAATAGTATTTATAGGTGAGAAAGACTATTAGATGGTTTATATCCATGTTCCACCTTTATCTTCATTCATACCCATGCTTATGTTGAGTTCTTTCATGGATCAACATGAATTTCTTAATTGGGTTTCAGAATTGTACCATGATGTATTTCTTATAAAGGTTGTGGATTTATCCCATAAAGGGAGATTAAGTATGTAATGGAGCTACATTCATGTGGTTATTCAATATCTATGTCTCTATATTATTTGTAATCTTGATAGATTAATGATTTATGAGTAAAAATCATTGATATTTTCAGGTAATGATTTGTTTTCAGCCAACCATGTCACCTTGGGGTGCTTCAGTTTAATTTGTGAAGTGGGGTGATAGAAGTCTTTATGTCTATAATTTTTATCATTTAATGAACCAGGTTACCAAAGATAATTATGTCACTTTCATAGATTGATTATTTTTCTATTATTTAAAATAATAAAGTTGTAACATGAATATATATCTATATATGATATATAAAAAGAAGTGTATACTAGATGTGGATATTATGACTAATTCTATTTGATATTGTTATGGGAATTAAAAGTCAATTTTTTTCATTCAGTTAGACTAACACATCATTAATTTTCATGGGATCATTGATCACTTTGGTCATACTTTTCTTGAATCAGTTCATAGTGGGTTTTCATGATAACAACCTTTTCAAATAAACACCTGTGAAGGATCATTATAGGAACATGTGTGCTGCTTTGGGTGTTTTTCATCATCATCATATTTTTGTGACAGTATTGGGGTGTGATTTTTTGAGATTGTGAGTTTAGTTTCTTGAGGAATTCCATTTACCATGGAGATGAATCTTTGGATCATTTGATGATCATGAAATATGTTTCATTGGATGCCACCAATACATTTGTGGAGTTGAATAATTCCCTCAGTCTTTTAATTTATTAGTAGAGAATAATGTATGACTTATCATGATTTTTGACAGCATATATTGACTTGAATGGAAGGGATGAATAAGTATTATGTATTAATCTATTTTTGAATGTTTTTTAGTACTTGAAGAATTAGTTTTTATTTGAACATATTCTACATTTTCAAGAAGTGTGACTCTAGTTCTATGATTCTTGTGACACATCACATCTCAGTTTTGGTTATTTTTGGACATAGAAAAAATCATTTGGGTCTTATGGAGGATAGCAATTAATTCTACAGGAGTGTAAAGATTCCACCCATTATCTCGATATAGAATTATTAATGTTTCCATTGATATTGTAGGTAAATTACGTCATGAAAGACCATTTTTTTATAGACAACAAAAGACAATGGTACTCATCTTATACCATCATCTGAACTTGTGATAGAGATGGTGGATTTAATTCTTGAAATATTTTCACTTAAAAATTATATATGATTTTTATAGAGTAAATTTTTTTATAAATTTATTGATCAGGAAGTCAGATAGTAATATTGTTTGTGAATATATCGATTCATGTTGTGTAATGGAAAAGATATCAGTTATCCAAATTGATATGGGAACGGTTGGTCACATTGTTTTTCATTTAAGATAAAAATGAAATATTTATTTGTATATAGGATGGATGAGTACGCACATGGTGAATTCTTCATAGTGGTTTGGAGAGACCAATTTTTCATTGGTGATTCCCCTGATTGTTGGATTCAGTGTAAAAAAACATTGATTATTTTTATTGGGAATACTATTCCCCTTTGGAACGGTGTGAGGTGGTTTTGTTTGAGTTTTATAGCTAAACCATGGTAGTTCATCCAATTTTGTAAAATCTATTCTGAGCTATTGGATTTAATTTTTTGCGTGATATGATGATTTAAATTAATATTTTTATGTCTCATGGTTTGTTCTATGAGAATTTGATGTTTTAGAACAATTTTTTATTGTATACTAAATCTATTTGATATTCCTATATGAATTATGGAGGAAATATTGATAGGTTTAGACACTAATTATCCACAAGATCCTAGAGGATATAATTTTATATGGATGATAGTGGACAATTTGATGAAATGATCAATTTTTATAGTGATCAAAGAGTGATTAATGGTAGATAACTTTTTAAGGATGTGTCTGGAGTAGGTGTTGAGACACTATAGAGTCACATTGATGATCATCTTAGAACATGATCTCCATTTTACCTTCTAGGCGTGGAGAGGTCTCTATCTGGTTCTGGTTCACAATTATACCTAAAACCAACTATATATTCATCTATATATGTATGGTAATATATTATGAACTATTATGACTATTAAAGGAAGGTTTCATAAGTTTGTACAAATTTATAGATGTTCATTTATGTGACACCATCCTTCGGGAGAGTAATATTAAAAAAATAGAAATCACTACACAATAATAATTGTCTTTTGTAAAATTCTTTGACTGAATATTACAAAATATTTTATTCATTATTAGTAATGTTAAGTTAATTTTTTTTGTCAGAACTAGTGATTGACATAAAAGAAATGGTTCAAGTGACTAATGAGAGGGTGAGGGTGATGAAGGATCATCATAAGTCCTATGATGACCATATGAGAACACCATCTACATTATTCAGTGGAGATTTTGTGTTATTAAATGTATGTCTTCATCATAGGGTGTAGAAATTATAATATGATTTAATGAATTATAACATGATTTCTAGATTTTTTGTGGAGTTTGATCATGATTGAGTCATTCCGCATCTAAAAACCCATCACCCATATTTACAAGAATTGGTTTGGAGGTATCTTAAACAAGGGATCATCTCATTATAACATTATCCTATTAATTTTTTAGAAGTTCATTTTTCTTGGAGGAAGCATTGATCATGTTCGATGGAGTTTTCTTGCTGAAATATAATTACACGATGATTTCATTATGTGATACAAAATTAACATTTTCGGTGGAAAATTCATGACAAGATGTTTTTTGACATCATTTATAAGAGAGGTTCATATAAGGAATTTAACTTTGTGTATAGTATGTTAACAACATGACTGTATGACTTTTAAAATTGATAAATCCACCTTCTAAAACACAAGAGGTGATCATGATGTTATTAACATGTACGGGTCAATGTTTATTGGATCGTGGTGAAATATCTTTTGCTGATAATTAAAAGTAAAACATTCACAATGTGATTGAACCATTCCATATGTAAATGCATTTTTAAATTAAATCTCGTAAATAAAATCTCACCATCATTTTTTCGATAAAACATCTAAATCTCACCCATCCATAGATGACATTAGGATCTATATTAAGATGTTTCAAAAAACAACTTAAACGCAATGTTATAATATTAAAATGATTCATATATGCATATATGAATCCATTTTTCTAGTTTTAATTTTATTTTCTACTTATTTCTACTTAATTTCTACTAATTCATTCATCCCATCATAGAGAATTTGTTCCATTTTTTTCTTATGGAGTTGTTTTGGTATTTCAATACAAATTTATGATGTTATATTCATTGAGGGATTTAGTTCCCCTATAAAAGAGATGATAAAAGATCAACATTATTTTAATGATCTCATTTTAAGTGCATTGAAATCCTTATGGATTGGAATTTTATTATTTTTATTATTTTATATGTGATCATTAACTAACCTTGCATTATTTACATGGGTGGGGTGGAATTAAACACAATAAATAATAAAATAGATTAAGCAAATGAAATGGTGCATGATCATTGAGATCACTTTTTTTTTGAACATGATTGATGTTTTACAGATGATGTAATAGGTAGTGTGCCATGTATATTTTTTTTATTTGATTAGAATTTTTATGATTCTATGATTTATCTTATTTAATTCGATCTAAATTGCTAATTATGGTAAATATAGTAACATTGGATAGCTAAAATATTAAATAGAAATGTTTTTTATAAATTATTTTTATTTAAATTGTTCTAAATAAAATTATTCATTGTGCATGTTTGTTGGAAATATTCAATCCCAAAGATAATAGAATTTCATAAAGGGCATTTATCTTGAAATTATTGTTATTGGAAATTATAAATGGGATTGTCCATTGAATTGTTCATCATTATAGTTTTTGGAACTTATAGTTATCCTTGAAAACATTTTAAAATAATTAATAACTATAATATATGATACCTAATGTTTCATATTGATGTAACCAATAATAAATGACTTGGATAATCCCAAAATGTGAAAAACTGTTTTTTAAATAAAGAGAAATTTTTGAGTCAGAGTAAACTGATTTTTAAATGAAGGTTGGATGCATAAATTTTAGGGACTGGATTTATTATTATACTTACTTGTTATTAGATCACTTATGTGTTTTTACTAGAGGATAACCCTTCTATGGAATGTGGTGTTAGTCTGGTATTGTCGATGGTTTAGAGAGATGTACGAAGTGGGAATCAGATCTATTGCCATAGTTTATGCCTATTATTGTGTAGTTCAGGTGGATATTCAGGGAGATTTAGATGGTTAAATAAGTGGGACTGTTAGGGCATGAACTATGGTTGATGGAATGGATTTAATATGTACATTCCCATGTTTTCTGAAATTCTTGGATTCTTTCATGTTAATGTTCTTCATTAATGGCTAGATTTCCTGGTTTATTGTTTAGAAAAATCTGGTTTTAAATAATTTAGCTTTATGGTATGTAATGGTTAATAAATCACTTTCCTGATATCCTTGGATTTTTTCTAGGATCCTAGAATTATGGAATGATGAATATTAATAAATGTTTTAACTGATGGATTTAGTGTATTAAGGGAATGAAAATGTTAATACACATGTTGAATAGTGGAATCAGTTGGATTTTTTAATAGGGTATAGAATTCACGTAGTGACTAATGAAAAGTGAATGAAATTATATAAACTACATTATAACGAATAAATTTACATAAATACTAATTTTAAATTGAAATAATTACGTAAATTATACTTCTTGACAGCTTATGTTCTTATAGTAAAATATGTTCTTAATTATGGAAGTCGAGTGCTTGTGAGATGATAGTTGTAGATTATTATGTGACTTGGTAAATCCCCATAGTATGGTTTTGTGCTATTATATATCTAATTTGTTTTTTTCATTCATATTCTACCAAACCAATTTGTGAGGGTTTATAACACTAAATCGACTCTATTTGGGTGTTTAACTCAACATATAAGTTCTTGAGGAAAAGGTGACTCATTACCCCCTCTTGACCTACTCACTTCTACTAGTTGTCATTTTTATTTTTATTCATAATGGTTATCACTCCCTTTATTTTTTTGAGAGAGATATAATGGATTATAGTAATTTTCAAAAATATGTGTCTTGAAATATAGTATATAATATAATATTAAATGTAAAATGATTATGGAATAAGATGTCGAGATACATAACTCAAGATATATGGGTTTTTGATTCTCCTTAAAACTACTCAATTGAAATATGGATATGTCAACCAGGATGATGGGATATTTTAGTGCACGGGGTGTATCACACATTATGATTACATAATAAGATATAACATATACATGTAATTACATATTACACCAGTGTTTTAATATCATATTATTTGATCACAATTTTGTGTAACATGGTGGGATAATTCATGATGAGGTGGAGAAAATAGTATACATTTTTAGGTTATTAGTTATATTCACTTGTTATTCATTGGGATTTAGTGTGCTTCTTTGTCATTTCCACAATAGAACATATGTAGAATTCTTATGAGTTTACCTCTTATGCGTACCCATAATATATATACTATTATTCAGGACTACAGTAACTGATTGGTGAATTGACTAATAATTCCATGGAAATTGTAGTTTTAGAGCTGTCTGGGACATGTTGCAAAAAAATCCTTCAAGGATACATTGTGGCATTTTTGGTTGGACGTGTTTGTTTACAATGCGGGTTTTCTTGGTGAATTTTTGATTTCCCAAGATATTGTTTACAATACATGTCGAAAAAGAACTATGAAAATGTAATGGACGATTTGGAGGCAGTAGAAAACAAGAAATAAAAGGTGGAACCATTTTCCAATGTTTGACACATTTTTGGGGTCTAAAATTTGGGTTTTGGTTGAGCATCGTGAAAAGTGGATCTCCTTGATGATCTCATCAAAATATGTAAAAGGATTGAGATTCGTGAATATGGGATACATGAATTGTATTTAGTAGAGAGTATATGAATATTGATTGTGAGATCTACGATTATGACGAGCTTCATGTACAAGAGAGGTGAAGAGAATTGTGGAAAATCTTTACTCTAGTGGTGTAAAGGAATTAAAGGTACTCTCCAGGATTACGATGATTTCTAATATCTGAATACTTATGTAGTGCTTTATGATATAGAGATAAGATCAGTAAACATTTTAGAGCATTATGATATGACCTGAACTGGCACAAACATTGCATGGAAGGTTCTCAAGTCGGTGGAATCGCCTATAAATAGACCTAGTCCACCGAGAGAGAAGTAGAGAGATCAAACTAAAAATGGTTTCCTATCAAAGTGTGAAAGATATTCTCATAGTAAGGAACTTCATAAAAGAACAAAGAATACCTAGAGGCAGCTGATCTCAACAAAAGGAAGGCATGTTGTGAAGGCCAGTTTGGCTTTGTGGAAGATCTACTCATTGTAAAGGATTGTTTAGTGTGTCGAAATCGCAATTACTAGTGTAAGATCTATGAATCAGTGAGCTCTGCGATCTAGAGAGATCTATGATCTAGTGATCTTTGTGAACCTGTGATCATTGTGAAGGCATGTTCTAGCTTTTCAAAAGTGGGAGATTTGCGAAGGTAGTGTGCTATGAGATAGAGTTTCAAAAGGGATTTTCTATTGTTTTGATGAATAGTGTTGTTCATCAATGGATGAAATTGGAACATAAACTGATCATAGATCAATAATTTTGGATGTATTCATTATTGATAATGAAGATACCCACAATTCTATAAACTATTAGTCGATATTATGAGGAATCATTGATCTCACTTCAATTGAGAGATCCGTGAGTTCTCAAATTGTGAATGGTTGTAAACCAAGAGGGACAGTGAGTCAACATAAAACTTGTAAGTATTATTACACTTATAGTGTATTTAGTACATCGGCACATCGCTGAGGTATTCTCCTTGGATTTAGCCCAGTGCGGATGAACTAAGTAAATTTTGTTGTCATGTTCATGATTTAAGATTCATTCATACAATACATTCGGAAGGAAAGAGAGAATATTTTTTTGTCTGACATCAAAAAAATATCAAAATGGGCAGTTGTATTAATTTTTCCTACCCTGATTCACCCCATTATGTTATCTAGCCTAGTCGACCTAACAATTGGTAATATAGTGAAAGGATGATATCAATGTTTCTCTCTCAGATGGAGGTCACCAATCATAATGGGATTCAGATCTTTTATGGGAACAATTTTTTTCTATGGATGAATTAGGTGAAACAGTACTTTGGATATTTGGGAATGGAATAGTTTATAGAGTAAATTCACGAAATAATAGTTGATATTAATAGTGGTTCATTTTCAAAAGTCCAGAAAAAAGAGTTAGATGATGATGCCAAGGGAATCAATGATTTAGTTCGGTACCTATTAAATTCTATATATAATAAGTTGATTTCATGTAGAACATCACATGACTGTTAGAAAAGCTATTGAAAAATATATAAAGGAGATACAATGATCAGAGAGGCAAGGATGTATGTTTTGTGAAAGAATTATGGAGATTTGAGAATGATCCTTAATGAGTTTGTTGATTCATTCTTTGAGAGGGTAAATAATTTTTTGGAATATATGTGAGGTATTAAATAAGTAATTGAAGACATAATGATCATGATTCGTATATTAAGAAATCTTCTACCTCGGTTCCATCCGATAGTTTCAGAACTAGAACATAATGATTTCAAATAGTTGAAAAAGGAAAATTTTCACAGTACCTTGGTTTCTTATGAAAAGATGAACAATGATAACAAGGCTATGGAAAGGGGTAAATATAAGGATGTGGAATTCAAATCCATGAAGAATATCACCATTGAATATTCTCATGAAGATTAAGAGATAGATGAGGTGATGTGATTTCATGCTTCAAATCTTTAAAAAGGAATATGAATTTCATGGGAATACATCAACTAGCTTTTTTTTCGATATGGAATGGTTAGACACCTCGCAACAAGATTCCCCATGATGTTATAAAAAGATGATGAGGAAGAGACCGAAATTTTCAAGAAAAGGTCTTCATCTTATGCATAAGGCAAGAAAAAACTCAAGAGGATTTTTTTATGAATAATAATCTCCTATCACAAGAATTTGAATGATCAAATGAGTCTGAGGTTAAGAATGTTTAAGAGATAGATAACTGAAGAGATCAAGGTGAAAATTATATGGTTTTAGTTGTTAGTAGTACTCCAAAAAATGAAGAAATAGAAATTGTGGAAGAATAAAAAGTTGAAGGAAGAGTCTACATAGAAGTTGAATTAGAGGAAACTCTTAGTGAGATATATATTTGGAGTGAAAAAATGAAGAAATCCCACAAGGTGGTACATGATGCAAAAATCTATATGCAACTGTTGGAATAATGTATGTATGATTTGGTAAAATAAATTAAAATCATTACGTCTTCTAGACAATAAAGCTCCTAAAATATTGATGGTTAATAGATAAAGGTTGAAGAACAAAAGAGTGAGATTGTTGGCTTTAATTACACGGTGAAAGATAAAGTCATGCATATTGAATAATTTGATGAAGAATTCATCATCATGTGATGAAAATTGAGGGATATATAAAAAAACCCCTACCCCAAAGTGAAATCAATAAAAAAATCATTCATAACACTGAACATATGAAGCAGGAGTTTGTAGTTCAGCATTAATGAAGATACAATCAAGCATAGATGATAAGGCTAATTTGGGGTTCGATCAGATACATAAAAAATTCATGGTTGATGTTAAACCACAACCGCCCATTCTGAGAATGAAAATTCATGTGGGTAAAAATCAGAATCATAAAATTTAAATAACCTATTGAACAAGTGTAAGTACTTAAGTGACACATAGAAATGAAACTTTTATCAGGTTTTATTATTGTGGAAATATGGGATATTCACAAAATCTCTGTTCTATAGCCATAAGATACTGAAGGACACAAGAACAAAGTGGCATCCAAATAGTAATGGTTCTCTAGAACATTTTTTGATGGATATTGTCTTTGGTGTGGAGAATTTTGGCACATATATAGGTATTGGACATCGACCTTAGAGTAGAAGTTTTCAACGAAAAATAAAAATGATCGAAAGCAGAAGATTGATAAAACATGATTTGTATTGTAAATGAAAAATAGATTTTTAGCTTTCCAAGATCATGTTTGTCCATCATAATAGAAGAACGATCAGAAGTATCAAACTATTCTGAGTGTGAAATAAATGGACCCATAAGATGAGATCAGGGAAGGAAGTGGTTGCTGAAATTTCCATTAAATCATCAGATCATTCTACTATATGGATCGTTGATGGTGGTTTTATGTATCACATGAAAGGCAATAATGATATATTTACAGGAATAAAATATAACAAATAATAAGTTTTCATGTTTGGAAAAGAAGTAGTTCTAATGATAATTTGATCGATAAAGGCTAGGTTTGAGGGAAAATAAATAATATGTGTTGATGTCTTTGTTGTATAAGGTCTCAGTCACAATTTTCACAGAGTCAGTAAATTGTGTGACTCAGGTAATTCAATATAGTTTAGTAAGAAGACATGTTTCGTCAATAAAAGATATGGTACAATGATCCTACAAGGAAAAATAACAAAGGATAATCTCTACCTAGTATGTGGAGAATAAGGAATGTGTTTTTTAACAACAGAGGAATAAAACATGTTGTGGAATAAATGAATAGGTCATCTATGCCAGAAATACCTAGATGATTTGGAAATGTGTGATTCAAATATAGACCTCCCAAATCTATCACATGATTGTACTCACATGTGTGATTTATGACAACAAGGGAAGCTCATTTGAATCAATAAAAAGGAAAAGGGAAAAAAGTAAAGAAGAGTGCTCGAAATGGGGAGTGCTGATGTTTGTAGTCTTATCCCACCAAGTGATATTGATGGAAATAGGAACTATGTTCTTTTAATTAATGAATATATCATAAGAAAATGGGTATTTATAATTTCCCATAAGTTTGATGTGTTTCCCTGCATAATGCATTACTAGATGGAGTGTGAAAGGATGATTGAAAAGAAAATTATGAAGTTATTTACTGATAATTTTATGAAATTCACAAACATTCAGGTTGAATAATATCTCTAGAAACATGGGATTAGGAATGAAGTTTCATCATTGAAAACTCCCCAATAGAATGAAGTAGTTGTAAGAAGAAATTATATCATAAAAAACATGGCCATAATAATGCTTATAGAAAAATACTTATCGAATATGTCCTGAAAGAAAGCAGTGTTGACATCTGTCTACATTAATAACAGAGCATAATTGTTTTTGAAGAAAAAAAATGACTTCATATAAGATGTGGTATGGAAGGAACCCCACTGTGAAATACATTCGAAACTTTGGAAGTATGTGAATTATTATCAACAAGGAGAGACATATAAAATATGAGTCTCGTGGTGATGAGGGGATATTACGTGGCTAATTAACAATATGTAAAGCATACAAGTAATTTAATAAAATGCTGGGAAATGTAGTTGGGTGCAGTGATGTCCTTGTTGTGGAAAATGAAGAGAATTTTCAATAGTGTTGTGAAGAGTTTCTTGATGAAAGTGATTAAGAGGAAAATAACATAGGGGGTACATATGTATAAGATGCTGACTCCGAAGAAGATACGGAAAATTAACATTAGGATGTCATGGCTGTATCTACAATGATGATAAAAAGTCAAGCTGAAATTGATAGATAGAATATCATTAGTGATCAAACAGTGAATGTTCAGACAAGAATAATGAAATCACTACCTCAAACATACTTCTTATTTTTGGTATATACTAAATTATTTGTTGTTTCCACTGATTAATAAAATACGGCTCAGGAAAAGAATGAAGGGCTAGATCAGATTGAAAAGAATTAGATGTGGGAGATTTTTTTGAGGCCATCATATATGATATTCATCAAGACTAAATGGGTTTTTTACAACAAGATGAATGGAGATGGTACAATGAGTCGAAACAATGCAAGAATGGTGTGTAAATGATACTACCAGATAGAGGGTATTGATATAGATGATTGATTTTCACTTGTTTCTAGGCTCGAAATAATAAGATTATTCATGGCCATTGATGTGAAATGGATGTTCCTGATTTTTCAGATGGACATAAAATCTGTACTTTTTGAATTGGGCTCTGGAAGAAGAAGACTATATTGACCAGACAGATGGTTTTCCCATTCATGAAGATGAGAAAATTGTTTTTCAGGTGAATAATGCACTATATGGGCTAAAACAAGAAACAAGAGCATGGTACTCGAGGTTTGATCATAGTATGAAGAAGCATGGATTTCTGAGTGGTGGAGTTTATCACATTTTCTTTTTCAACAATGAAAATCATCAAAGGATGATGGTGATGGTTTCTATTGATGAAATAATATTTGGAAGATCATATGAATATAAGTGCAGACATTTTTCCAAATTAATGAACAGTGAGTTTGAAATGTCCAGCATTAGAGGTTGATGTTTTTCCTTGGTTTACGAATAACACAAAGAAATAATGGTACCTTCATCTCTCAATACAAATATGGAAAACAGGTTATGAAAAGATTTGGAATGGAAAATTACAAGGATGTGAAGACTCCAGTAGCTATCCGGATGAAATTATCAAAAATATAATGATGGTAAGGAAGTTAATATAAAAAAATACATGCAGATTATTGGAAGTTTACTATACCAGATAGAGAGAAGACTTGATATTGTTTTCACCACATGAAAAACAACGTGATATCAAAGAGATCCCTTGAAAAGACACATTCTTGTAGTTAAATGAATAATTTTTATACATCAAATGAACTATGGATTTTGGTTTTATGTATAATGAAAAATCTCAGCTAGAGATGTTGGGATATTTGGATAAAGATTGGCCAGTTCAGTGAATGGTATGAAATCAATGCCCGGAGGTTCTTTCTATATTCATGTCTTTTGTATTTCTTGTCTCAGAAATAAGTAATATTTCATTTAATTGACCACTGTATAATATGAATATTTTATGACCACTCAAGCATGAAAATATTTATTTTGGATGAAGTGTTAGCTTGATGAAATGGAATTTGAAGTGAAGTCTCTGATAAGAATCAAGTGTGATAACTCTAGTGCTATAAATCACATCAAGAATCTCATCCATAATTCATAGAAAAAGAACATTGAGATAATGTATCATTTTATCAATGAAAATGTTGATATAGGAATCATGAAGTTTTTGTATGTTTGTATAGAACTACAGGTTGAAAACATTACCCATGGATGATTTTGAGAAGCATCGACTGTCTTGGGTGATCTGTCGACTCCCCATACTTAAACAAATCTGGATTTCAGACCCCCCCTCCCCCTGGGGTATGGTGTGATTTTTACAAATGTGATGATATGTGTTCTATACTCTGTTTCAGACCACAAAGGAATGAACATTGGGTTTGTTGACAATGGGGGATAAAGATTGACTTTTTAAGGAGGAGATATTGTGGCTAAAAAAGGGAAAACATTTCTTAGTAAAAGACATGAGGAGAAGCTTATAGTTGGATCATCGTGATAGGGGGGAGTAATAAGATAGAGGGGTGTTTAAAATATGTTAATGATTAATGTGATCGATCAATGATTATATATCATGATAGGTGAGGTTAAAGAAAAAAGTAGTTTATTTGTATCAACATTGTACCAATGATTGGTGTGATAAATGAAGTGACTCATTGATGAGCATCTCACACTGCTTTTGTTTTTCACACTGAGAATTTTTCATGTTCAAATTGATTTTGGGGAGAGTGAATTTTTGTTCAATATCTAAATTGAAATAGGCTAATGATGGTGGGTGATGGAAGGAGCATCAGTGATGTATCGAAGTGCATAGAATCATTTTGAGAAGAGTTCCCAACAAACCCATAGGGGTATATGGTTGGGAATGAATACCTCAAGGTTATATTGCATCATTTTTTATTGGTTTTGTTTCATGAAAATGTAGGTTATGAAGGTAAATTTTTGAGACCTTGGTATGTTATTGAAAATCCAGGTTGACAAAGAACCATGATAAGGTAATGGATGATCTAGAGTTGGTACAAAAAAATATACAAGGTGGTGTTGTTTTCTAATCATTGCAAAATATTTGGTGTCCAAAATTAGGTATTTGGTGAGAATGTAAAAAATTTTCTTTTCTTGAATAACTCATCAATATATGAAAAGTCATGAGTTTCATGAAGATGGACTTCATGAAGTGGATTTTATAAAAATTAGAAATTAAATTTCGATGAGTTCTGTGATTCCGATGAGCTTCGCGAATAGAAAAGGTGAAGAGAATTGCCATGTAGATTTGTGGTGTTGGTGAAAAGGAATTAACTGAATGCTCGACAATAAAGATGAGCTACATGATCTAAATATTTTTATGGTGCTTCACGATAGAGACACAGTTTCAGCAGAAATTTTAGAGCATTTCTATTTGAGCTGGTGTGGTGCTGACCTTGCGCGGATGGTTCTCGAGTCGTTGGATTCATATATAAATAGACCACGACCCACTCCATAGAAGTAGAGAGATCAAAAAAAATATAGTCTCTTGAATTGTGAAGAATATTCGTGGAGCTGAGATCTTATCAAAAGAAAATGTAATTCACAGAGGTAGTTGAGATCATCAAAAGGAAGGTATTCCTCGATGTCCAGTTTTGCTTTGTGGAGGACGTGTGCTTCGTGAGGGATTCTTTAGCATTGTAAAATCACAAAGAAAATTTTAGTATCTATGATCTAGATACCTCTATGATCTACTGAGCTTTGTGTAACTGTGATATTTGTGAAGAGTTTGGAGAATTGCGAAGATTGTTTTATCTTTGCAAAGGTGGTAGCTTCGCAAAGGCATTGTTCTCTATGAAAGAGTTTCAAAAGTGATATCCTAGTGTTCAGAGGGAAAGTGTTATGCATCTGTGGATGAATGTGGAACATCAACATAACATTTATTTATTATTGAGGATGTATTCATTAGTGATAATGAAGAGACCTAAAGGTATATAAACTGTTAGTGGATCTTCTGAAGATGTAGTGAGCTCACATCAGTTGAGGGAGTAGTGAGTTTGCAAAATGTGAATGGTTTTAAACCATGAGGTACAATGAGTACTCTTAAAATTTATCAAAATTAGTGTGCTTATAGTGGATTTGGTACATCGAAAAATCACTAGTTTATTCCCCATGGAGGTAGCCCAATTTGGGTGAACCAAGTAAAATTGTTGGGTCATGGGCATGATTTTAGATTCATTTAGACTCTGAAATGGGAATGAGAGAGAAAAGAGAGTTATTTCTAACAAAAGAAAGTCCAAAAGAGGCAGTTTATATTTTAATTTTTCATATCCCGAGCCTCCCCCTCCCAGGGTATCTAGCATGGTGGACCAAAAAGGACACACGAACACTATTGAGTTTATCATTTGGTAAATTTAGTATTTCATAAAGTTGATCAGATATATAACATTTCCTGAATGTATTTGGGATTATTAATTTCTTTTTAAATTCATAATTTACTATATTTTAATTTTATATTATTACACATTTCTATTATATTATTGGGTAATTTATATCATTTATTGGTTAGACATTACCCCATTTTTCATTCCCATCCTAAAGATATATTGGAGGAAAACATCATGACTCATTATTTCACTTCTTTCTTCATTGGCTGAAGAGTGGAACCCTAGGGGGATCATGACAATGTAAAGCCAAAATAAAATAATTATAATATAAACACCTTTTAAACATGCTACAAACATTACCTCTATGGTTATCCTCTTTTAAAATTTTCACTTTCACCATTAGGACCTGTTTTTTCCAAGGTCATTTATCCTTCAACCTGAGAAATAAAATGGTCTTTATATATAATTTTGATTTAATTGCCACGACCTGTCCTCAGGGCCTATTTCGGGACTACCCCAAGCCCGCCTCCCGTAGGCCAGGGGCTGGAGACTAGCACCAAGGCCTAGATCCTGAAAAAAGGGGGAGGCATTGCCTTTATAAAGTAAAAAAACACCATAGAGTAAGCCAGTAGAAGTGAACACTAAGTAAAACTGGGTACAAAAGTATGTACGGAAAGTAAATGGGCCAGAATACAAACCCAAAATGAAAGTAAAGTACAACTGGAAGGAAAGTACATCAACTGAAAGTAAAGCAGCAACGTCAAGCCATCCTCTGGAAGTCCCACCTGAAAGGTGGGTATAGATAGCTACCTCAGCTCCACGGGTCCAGCCGTCCGCTCCGTGTACGTCTTCCCAGTGGTCCACCTACAGGTTCCGACTCCTCCATCGGCCTTAACCACGATCAGCGATGTCTATCGTTTGCAACCAACACAACGTAGTGCAGGCATAGCCCGTGAAGTGGTGAGTATACACTAGTCAGTAGGGACCCCAAGACCCCTGAAGGTCTCCCAGAATCCACAAAGGATAATCCACAAAGTAAAGACACAATCACGAAGTAACAACCAACACTACATAGGTATATGCCCATTCATATACCTATGTCATCAATTCCAGTTCGGCTCCAACATCCGGGACTAAGTTCGATCACGTCCACCCAGGATAGTACAACCCAATCCACACAGGAAAGCACAACTCAATCCACATAGGAAAGCAAGTCAATCATATCGAAGATAATGATTGGAAGTCCAGACTCATCTCACACAAGTATAATTATTTGTATGGTGATAGGGATGATGAGATGTAGCCACTGATTCATATATGTTGGGACCCACGTAGGATACAGACCAGATACTCTGCAAGACCCACATAGGATAACAAGAACAGAGTCATCATCGTCGAACCCATGGAGGATTTTTGTACGGTCTTCATAACTGACGAGCCCACATAGGATTTCAGTGTAGTCTTCATCGCCATCGATCCCACGGAGGATTTCAGTACGGTCTTCATCACTACCAAACCCACAGAGGATTTCAGTGCAGTCTTCATCGCCGTCGAACCCACAAAGGGTTTCAGTACGGTATTCATCACTACCGAACCCACATAGGATTTCAGTGCAGTCTTCATAGTCGCGCCCAGCTCTAGGGTTCCCGCACATAGCAAACTCATTAGAGGAGGGTCCTTTCCATGAGCCAAGGGGCTGATACATCAACTGACACGAAGACTGGAGTTGATGTATCCAAAAGTTCTGTATCGTCAAAAGTAATTCAACGTGACAGAAGGCGCGTCAATCGGACGCCCGGTCTGAGAGATATTGGTGTTTTCGTCTCAGGGTCCCGGTTGGTTTTTAAGTAAAAACCAACCAGACCATACTCCAACTATGTCCAATCCTCGAGCAGAGTAAATAAAAAGGACCTTCTCACTAATTTGAATCCAACAAAGTCGACGGCATGTCAATCGGACGTCTGATGCTCAAGTTATAAGAATTTCTGCTCTGAGGGCCCGGTTGGTTTCGTGTTCGAACCAACCTGGACGAACCCAGATTTCTCCAAAACCATGAGTGTAATATACTGAAATGACCGTCTCGATCCAATGATCTCTTCACAACTGACGGTGCATCACTCGGAGGTCTGTTTCCCATGTTATGGGAAAAAGAACGAACATGTCCGGTTTTAGGGGGTTTTGGGCCTGGTCCGACCTGGTCCGAGACCCCCTGGGTTGGCCTGAACTGGGTTGACCCAAACCGGGTCCGGGTCCGGCCCATTAGGGAGCGGCCCAGCCTGGCCTGGGTGTGGCCCGGCCCAGCCTCGCATGCGCGTGCGGCCCGCGTGGCCAGCTCGTCCATGCCGAGCTGAGCGGAGGGGGGGGGGGCACCCCCTGTTTGTGTAACCACAGCCCCCACGAGGGGGGGCCGCTCCTTCGGCTAGCCGGGGATTACGAACCCCGGTTTCATGGAAGCCGTTCGGCCGGTGCTGCTGCCGCGGGACCACCGGGGTCCCGCCCCTCCGAGGTGCCGGCGGCCGACGGTCCGGCCGCCGCGCCTTTCACCACCACGGCTTCGAGCCGCGGCCCTGTCCGACCGGCGTGGCGCGACGGCATCGCGCCCCTACGTCATGGCCCCACTCCGACCGTGGTGTCTTCATAGTTCTCCGGCATGGCGCAATGGCGCCACGCCCCTTTTCTACGGCCCGTCTTCGACCGCGGGTTCGTTAGGCCTCAACGGCATGGCGCGATGGCTCCGCTCATCATTGTTGCATTCCTCCAGGATTCCACACGGTCCCGTTGCCCCGTGCTGCCTTCTTTCGAACCGTAACAACACAACAACATAAGGTGGAGGAGAGTCGGCCATGTTCGTGTGGTCCGACTACCTCCCGATAAGTTGATATCAAGCGGCTCAAAGATAAAGATGAAGAACGGCAAAGGATATTTCATGAACAAAAAGTAATTGAACCCAACCTCAAGCATTGTTGAACGATGGTTCATCGCGGGGAAGGGACATTGTGGAAGACGGCATCGCAGAACACTACGTAGCGTCGTCGATCTTCAAGGAACTAGCGTTCTTCATCCTCTTCTGTCAGAGGCCGGTGTTCTTCGTCGTTCTTCACATTCTCCAATGAAGAAGATGAAGATTCAAAGGCTTTGAGAAAATCCTCTCCCAATCCCTCTCGCACAACGAAACAACAATAATAAAATAAGGTGTTGCCTTATTTTATTACTCATTCCATCCATTTTTGAAATTAAAAATTTAAACACGATTTAATTGTCGAGCGTTGACCAATTAAAGAGGCATTTAATAATCTTATTAAACGCGGGAGTTGAATAGGAATTGAAGAGGGGGGTGCGGGTGAGTTACCAAATTAATTTCACATGGGAGGTAAAAGGAAAATAAAGGGGTGTGGGGCTCGTGTGGGCGCCACCTCACTAATATCCTACCTAGGAGATAGAATATTAGTGGGTCCCACTCTAACCACCATGCCTAGGTTAACACTACATAGAATAAAAATAAAATATGTTGCACAATATTATATTTTATTCTTTAGTTAACCAAATAAATTAATAACTTCACCCGAGCAAAAAAAAACTCCGGAAAAGGTGTTCGTAAGCAATTACTGGCGCTGCGATTCCATAGGTTCCCTCGGAATTCGATTCCGAGAACCGGTCCAAATGTTAGGAAAACCTGCTCGTTCTTTCACTGAATGTACCTGAGCTAAACTTTGGAAAATGATTCCAGGCACACTTGGCCTCGGAATCAGGTTCCGTCAGAAACTGCGTTCTTGTAAAATCCCAAATAAAATTAAAAAATGTTTCCCTTGAATTTTACAGGTCTTTATGTCCCCGTAAAGATACATTATAAACTTGGGGAACAAATGTTGGTACTGTGCACGCATCTGAGCCTCTCGCTCCCAAGTGCTCTCCTGGAGGATCCCATGCTGCCACCTGATGCGCACTAGAGGAATCGACCGTCCACGTAGGACCTGCTCATGTCAATCCTCTATCTCCACTGGGACCTCTTCAAAAGTCTCCCCATCATCAATGTCCAGATCCCCATGGTCGATGATATGCGTCAGGTCTTGCACGTATCTCCTAAGCTGAGATACGTGGAAGACATCGTGTACCCGATGCAACTGAGGTGGTGGAGCCAGGTGATAAGACACCTCGACAATCATGTTGAGGACCTGGAATGGTCCGATGAAGCGTGAAGACAACTTTTCGCCTTAGCCAAATCTTCGTAATCCAGGTCGAGGTGAGACCCGTAAGAAAACATGGTCACCATCCCCAAACTCTAGTGGCCTCTGCCACTTGTCAGCATAAGACTTATGCCGGCTCTGAGGTGTCCTCATCCACTCATGGATGATATGGACCATCTCTGTCATGGCCTGGACCATCTATGGTCCCACAATTGCTGACTCCCCAGGGTCTATCCAGCATAGAGGTGATCTACAAGGCTGGTCGTACAATGACTCACATGATGCCATCCCGATGGTGGAGTAGTAGCTGTTTTTGTACGTGAACTCCACGAGGTTAGATGGTCCTCCCAGCTATGACCAAAGTCGAGGACACATGCACAGAGCATGTCCTCGAGAGTCTGAATGGTCCTCTCCATCTGACCATCCGTCTGAGGGTGAAAGGCGGTGCTCAGACGTAGTTGCGTCCCGAATGCCTCCTGCAACCCCTTCCAAAGCCGGGAAGTAAATAGAGCATCTTGATTGTAGACGATAGACGATGGCACACCATGAACCTTTACAATCTCTTGAACATAGAGATGTCTCGTGCTCTCTACTGAGCCCTGCTCTCTGGTGGGTAAGAAGTGGGCCGACATGGTGAGTCAGTCGAAAATCACCCAAATGGAGTTGTGACCTCTGGAAGTGCGTGGATGTCCAGTCACGAAGTCTGTTGATACCCCATCCCACTTCCACTCCAGGACCTCCAAGGGTTGTACCAAGCCAGCTGGTACCTAGTGCTCTGCCTTCATCTACTGGCAGGTGAGGCATCGAGAAACGAACTCTGCCACAACCTTCATCATACTCGGCAACCAGTGCTGTCGTCTGATATCCTGGCACATTTTCGCCACTCCTGGATGTACCGCTAAAGGGGAAGTGTGAAACTCTCTCAGCACCTCCTCCTGTATAGTAGCTGGTACCATGGTACATCCTCTGAAGAGGACATCATGCTCTCATCCTATGGAGAATCCATCAGTTGCCTGCCCTGAGGATTTCTGTGCACGCTGCGTCTCATAGTTAGCGTCCCCATGTTGTGCCTCTCTGACCCGCTGCAGTAGTGGAGGAGTGACTGTGAGTGACTGAAGAAAGGATGCTCCGTCTCTATACATGAAGGATATCTGTAAAGTAGCTACCTGCTCTGTCGCCTCCCATAGTAGCTGGATGACCGTCCTCCTGCTGAGAGCATCGGCTACTACGTTCCCCATCCCATGATTATTGACTATCTCAAAGTCATAGTCCTAGAGGATCTTGAGCCATCACTGCTATCTCAGATTCAGGTCCTTCTGCGAGAAGATGTACCTGAGACTCTAGTGGTCAGAGTAGACTGTAAAGAGCTCTCCAATCAGATAGTGTCGCCAAATCTTCAGAGTGAAGACCACTACTGCTAACTCCAGGTCATGGGTAGATTAGTTCTGATCATGCGGCCTCAAATGACATGATCCATAGGCGACCACGTCCCTCTCCTGCATTAGGACACATCTAAGTCTGGTACCTGATGCATCGTAGTAGACTATGTACCCTACTCCCTCCTCCGGTAGCCTCAAGATAGGAGTACTGGTCAATTTCTGTCTCAGCTCCTGGAAGCTCTGCTAAAATCTATCTGACCACACGAAGGATTTTCCCTTCTTCTTCAAAGTTGGGAGTCGTGCCGCAACTCTGGACAAGTTTGGCACAAACCTCTGGTAGAACCCATCTATACCCAAGAAACTCTGCATCTCCGTTACACTCCTGGGTGGCTCCCAAGCTAGTACTGCTTCGATATTTGCAGGATCCACTACAACTACCGCTTCAGAGAATACGTGTCCCAAGAAGTGGACCTCACGTAACCAAAATTGGCTCATCGAGATCTTTCCATAAATATAGTGCTCTCGGAGTGTGTCTAGAACAACCCACAAGTGGTAGTCAAGTTCATCCTCAATTTTTGAGTATATCAAAATGTCGTCGATGAAGACCACAACAAATCGATCCAGGTATGGCTGATAGATCCTGTTCATGAGACCCATGAACACTGCTGGAGCGTTGGTTATGCCGAAGGGCATAACCAAGAAATCATAGTGGCCATACCAACATCCGAAAGCCGTCTTCTGCACGTTATCATCTCGAACTCTGAGCAGATGATAGCCTGATCTATGGTCTATCTTCGAGAACCACCATTCTCACTTGAGCTGATCGTAGAGGTCTTCAATCCTCTGTAGCGGATACATGTTCCTCACGATCACCTTGTTCAGGCGATGATAGTCAACAGAAAGTCACAAGCCCCCGTCCGCCTTTTTGGCGAACAATATCAGGGAAGCCCAGGGTGAAACACTAGGTCGGATGAATCCCTTTCCCTACAAGTCCTTCAACTGTACTCGTAGCTCTCGAAGCTCAGTGGGGGCCATCTGTTATGCTGGAGTAGATATTGGGGCTATCCCAGGGTACAGGTCAATATAGAAGTCTACCTCTCTGCAAGGAGGTAGTCCTGGGATGTCATCGTGGAAACCGTCCGCATACTGATCCACCACTACATAAAAACTCGGACTCCGCACGTCAACTGCTCCTAGGATGATGCTAGCCAACTAATGAGTGATCGGTTTTCCTCTCCACTGTGTGAGTCTATCCTACGCTACAATGGCTCCCTTCTAGCTGGTGAAGGTGAACCTGCTCCCATCGGTGCGAACACACCACACCTTGAGCCTATAACAGTCGATCCGAGCATAGACTGTCGATAACCAATCCATGACCAAGATGAAGTCATAAGGCCTCGACGCCACTACAAGAAGATCCCAGCCGAAGATCTCGCCTCCTAGAGTAAGCTCACACTACCGACACCAGTGCGTAATCGTCGATTCTTCTCCCGTATGACTCCTTATCTGTAAGGATCGAGCCAATGGCTCCATCGGAATCTCCGAGATCCGAACAAGGGCAACAGAAATAAAAGAATGACTCGCTCATGTGTATATAAGAACTGCAGCAAGGGTGGTGTAGACACAGATAATACCTCGAATCATCTCTGGTGCGCCGTGGTCGTAGGCCTCCGCTGCCTGAAGCTGAGCCTGTCTCTACCGGCCAGCCCTCTGTGGTCAGGGTGGACCTCCTGGTGGTGGTGGTGGTAAAGTCTCAATGTGTCTCCCACCACCTGCTGCTCGGCCAGCTCCCCTGCCTCATCCGCCTGCTCTCGGAGGACTGCCACGGTCAACCCTCTCCCTCTGCCTGGGTGGCCCCTCAACTACTTCTTGCTCCTCTGCATGGCGGGTCGGGCAGTCACGAGCCATGTGGCCCTTCCCACTGCATGAATAGCACTGCATGCTCCTCTGAAGGCTTTCTCTACACCCTGTGCCCAGCACCTCTGAGCCAGTTTCCTTAGGTCGTCTGCCTGATTGTCCGGTCTGCCTGGACCCCTGTGACATCTGTCGACTGCCAGCTGCAGATGACTCTACTACATGCCGCCCTGTGGTAGGTCTCACTACTGGCGTATGCTCAGCAAGAAAGCTCTCTATGAGAAGAACTCGCTCAAGTACTCCTGCCTGTGTCGGAATACTGAGGGAGACCATCGATGCCCTGATCTCATGCCTCAGTTCCTGCTCGAAGGTCAGGGCCTGGAAGAATGGGTCTTGTACCATGTCCATCGAATAGCATGAGGGATACCTAAATCTCACCGAGTACTGGGCGACCGTCATACTGAATTTCCGCAGCTGTAGAAGCTCCTGGATGTGCACCGCACGGAGGGTGGCTGGGACGAACTCCGAGCAGAAGAGGCTCTCGAAGTCTGTCCAGAGGAGAGATGCCTCGTCGTGTACCTTGAGCATCACGCTCCACCATCTGATTACTATCGCGTGCAGGAGTCTCGCTGTGAGGATCACCATGAGGTCCGCTACTGTCCCCACTAACCTGAAAACTCGCACAACTGCCTCTAGTCAATCCTCGGCTGCCTGAGGGTCCATCTCCCCACGGAACCTAGGTGGTCTCTGATGCTGAAACTCGTGCAGTGCACTAAGGCGGCATGCACTATCAGTGGCTGGGTCTGGTAGTATCAGTGGCTCAGTGAGTAGAGGTACCGCAAGTGCCTCCACTGTCAAAGGGCCCTACACCGAGGCCACATCGCTCTGTGGGTTGTCGTCTCGCTCAAAGCTCGGAACCCTAGCTGGCTACTGTCGTGGGGCCATCCTGAAAGAAACAGGTGCGCCATGGTCAAAAGAGTATACCTGGTGAGCTGACACAAAGTAATAACAATGAAAACTTTGAAACACACATGGAATCAATGTTTTCGTGCGTTGAGTCGGAAATCAGAAGTCAGGGTCCTGGTGTACGGATACATCAGCCGCCACACCAACACTGGACTCCCTAGACTTATAACCACACTAAATAACATGAACACTATTGCTTCACATAGAAGAAAGATTAGAGTCCAGAGTTCTGTGGTAGAACCGAACTTCTCTGATACCAATTTGTCACGACCCGTCCTCGGGGCCCGTGAGTGACTACCCCAAGCCCGCCTCCCGTAGGCCAGGGGCTGGCGACTAGCACCTAGGTGTAGATCCCGACAAAAAGGGGCATGCATTGCCTTTATAAAGTAAACAAACACCATAGAGTAAGCCAGCAGAAGTAAACACTATGTAAAACTGGGTACAAAATTAAGTGCGGAAAGTAAATGGGCCATAATACAAACCAATACTGAAAGTAAATTACAACTGGAAAGAAAGTACAACAACTGAAAGTAAAGAAACAATGTCGAGGCGTCCTCTGGAAGTCCTACCTGAAGGGTGGGTACAGATAGCCACCTCATCTCCATGGGTCCAGCCGTCCTCTCCATGTACGTCTCGTCCTGTGGTCCACCTCCAGATACCGACTGCTCCACCGGCCTCAACCACGATCATTGCTGTCTGTCATCTGCATCCAACACAACATAGTGCAGGCATAGCCCATGAAGGGGTGAGTATACGCTACTCATTATGGACCCCGAGACCCCCTAAGGTCTCCTAGAATCCACAACGTATAATCCACAATGGAAAGACACAATCATGAAGTAACAACCAACACTACTTAGGTATATGCCCAAACATATACCTAAGTCATCAATTCCAGTTCGGCTCCATCATCCGGGCCTAAGTTCAATCATGCCCACACAGGATAGTACAACCCAATCCACACAGGAAAGCAAAAATCAATCCACATAGGAAATCAAGTCAATCATATGAAAGATAATGATTGGCAGTCAAGACTCAGCTCACACATGTATACTTCTTCGTAAGGTGATACAGATGATCAGATATAGCCAATGATTCATCTAAGATGGGACCCACGTAGGATACAGACCAGCTACTCTGCCAGACCCATGTAGGATAGCAAGAACAGAGTCATCGTCGTCGAACCCACGGAGGATTTTAGTACGGTCTTCATCACTGCTGAACCCACATAGGATTTCAGTGCAGTCTTCATCGCCGTCAAACCCACAGAGGATTTCAGGACGGTCTTCATTACTACCGAACCCACATTAGATTTCAGTGCAGTCTTCATCACCGTCAAATCTACAGAGGATTTCAGTATGGTCGTCATCACTGCCGAACCCACATAGGATTTCAGTGTAGTCTTCATAGTCGCAGCCAGCTCTAGGGTTCCCGTACAAAAACATGCTCGTTCAGGGAGGGTCCGCTCCACGAGCCAAGGGGATGATACATGAACTGACACTATGTCTGGATTTGATGTATCCAAATGTTTTGTATCATCAAAAGGAACTCAACGTGATAGACGGTGCGTCAATCGGACGCCCGGTATGATAGTTATTGCCTTTTTTATCCGAGGGCCCCGATTGGGTTCTAAGTCAAAACCAACGTGACCATACTCCAACTGTGTTTAAATCTCGAGAGGATTAAGCCAAAAGGTCCGTCTCACTAAGAGGAATCCAACAAAGTTTATGGAACGTCAATCGAACGTCCAGAGCTCAAGTTATAAACGTTTCCGCTCTGAGGGCCCAGTTGGTTTCGTGTTCGAACCAACCCGGCCGAACCCAAAGTTCTCCTAAACCTTGAGTGTAATATACCGAAATGACTGTCTCGATCCAAGGTTCGCATTTCAACTGACGGTGCATCAATCGTAGGCTCGTAGCCCATGTTATGGTAAAAATAACGAACCTATCCGGTTTTAGGGTGTTTTGGGCCCAGACCGACCCAGCCCGAGACCCCCTGGGTCGGCCCGACCGGGCAACCTGAACCGGGTCCGGGTCCGGCCCATTAGTGTGCGGGCTGGCCCGGCCTGGCGTGTGTTCGCGGCCCCCGTGGCCAGCTCGGCCACGCCGAGCTGAGCAGAAGGGTGGGGGGCGTGCTGCCCCCCTGTTTGTTGTACCGCGGCCAGCACGTAGGGGGCCGCTCCTTCGGCCAGCCGGCAGTCCGGCCGCCCTGCCTTGCACTGTCGCGGCTTTGAGTCATGACCTTGTCCATCTGGCGCGATGCGATGGCGCCGCACCCCTCCGCCGCGGCTCCGCTCTAGCCACGGTGTATTCGTAGTTCTCTAGTGGGGAGTGACAGCACCACGCCCCTTCACTGTAGCCAGACTCTGGCAGTGGGTTTGTTAGGCCTCAACGGCGCGGCGCGATGGTGCCGCACATCTTTGTCGCATTCCTCCAGGATTCCGCATGGTGCCGTTCCACCGCGTCGCCTTTTATCGAACCACAACAACACAACAACAAATGGGGGAGGAGATTCGGCCCTGTTCGTGCGTTCGGACCTCCTCCCGATAAGTTGATATCAAGCGGCCAAAAGATAAAGACGAAGAACGGAAAAGGATATTTCACGAACAAAACATAATTAACCCCTACCTCAAGCGTTGTTGAACAAAGGTTCGTCGCAGGGAAGGGACGTCACAGAAGATGGCATCGCGGAAGGAGGATTTTCAGTGTCGTGGTACACGGCATCACGTCGTCGATCTCCAGGGAACTAGCGTTCTTCGTCATCTTCCGTCGGAGGCCGATGTTCTTCATCGTTCTTCGCGTTCTCCAACAAAGAATATGAAGATTCAAAGGCTTTGAGCAAACCCTCTCCCAATCCCTCTTGCACAACAAAACATAAATAATAAAATAAGGTGTTTCCTTATTTTATTACTCATACCATCTATTTTTGAAATTCAAAATTAAAACACGATTTAATTGTCAAGAGGTGACCAATTAAAGAGGCGTTTAATAATTCTATTAAACGTGAGAGTTGACTTGAAATTTAACAGGGGGGTGTGCAGGTGAGTTACCAAATTAAATGCACCAGGGAGGTAAAAGGAAAATAAAGTGGGGGGGGGGCTCATTTGGGCCCCACCTCACTAATATCCTACCTAGGAGTTAGAATATCAGTGGGTCCCACTCCAACCACCATTCCAAGGTTAACACTACTTAGAATAAAAATAAAATCTGTTTCACAATATTTTATTTTATTCTTTAGTTAACCTAATTAATTAATAACTTCACCTGAGAAAACGAAACTATGGAAAAGGTGTTCTTAAGCAATTATCAGCGCTGCTATTCCATCGGTGCCCTCAGAATTCGATTCCGAGCACCGGTCCAAAAGATATGAAAACCTGCTCGTTCATTCACTGAACATACCTGAGCTAAACTTTGGAAAATTATTCCGGGCAGACCAAGCCTCAGAATCAGGTGCCTTCAGAAGGTGCGTTCTTGTAAAATCCCAAAGAAAATTAAAAAAAATTCCTTGAATTTTACCAGTATTTACATTAATGCTTTTAAATTTCAAAACTATTTCTTATGATTCTGTTTTTAATTGTTATAATAAGTAATTTTAAAAAATAAATTTTAAATTTATAAAAAAATTATTTTGATAAATATTAAAAAAATTTCAAAAATATAAATATTTCATTATAATTAAAAAAAATTTAAAAAAAATTGTGGATAAAAATATAAAAAAACATTTGTTTTTGGGATATAATTTAATAAAATTTACAATATAATTATATAAAAATTATGTAATAAAGATATGATATTTGAAAAATATTATTTTACAAAATTTAAATAAAAAACAATATTTTTTGAAAAATATCAACAAACTATTATTAAACTATATGTCCATTATAAACACAAAAATCATTTTTGTTTATTCAAATTCAAAACCTAAAATTATAAATTGTCATTTCTAATGAAATATATATAATTTAGACAAATAACTATTTTTTATAGGGAATTGAATTTTCTAATGTCATATATTATTAATCTTACTTACCATAATTACTAATTAAAGTATTTTTAGTCCATTGGACGTTTTAAAAATATTAACATTGAAATGATTTCATTTTCTAAAAATGGATTTTATTATTTTATTAGATATATTATTTGAGTGTATATTTAATAAGAACATTATTTTTGTGTGTTTATGTATAATTATTCCTATTCCAGTTACCAATTTATATACCTACTAATTTTGTGGCTAACATAAAATGTTTCTTATTTTATTGTGTCAGCTTTTCATATGGATAAATCCAAAAAAAATATTTACATAATGGAGTAAAACACGTGTTGTTTTATTCTAAAAATACTAAGACAAATTTAATTTTTCAATTTTCATCAAGTGTAATATTATAGTGGTTACCATCTTTCCCTGATCACATTCTCAAGTTTTATTGATTCCATGATAGCAATATGGTGTCCCAAAATACAAAAATAGTTTATCCATGATTTATTGGTGTTTTAATTGTTCATCTAAATAAGATTTATTTCACAAGAATAATGATTTTTTTCTCATATGAAACATTTTTTATGTAAATGATTTAGGATGTGCCTCATGATTTATGATCAATGTTTTACAGGGTTTGTTTTATCTTATATCATGCTCATTCACCATTATTATGTTATCATATCATTAAAATAAACTTATCCTCTCTATGAATAATGATGTTAGGTATATTATTTTGACAAGGTAATCATGTGATAAAAATATTGTGGGAGACGAATAAGTCTTCTCAGTAAATGATAAAATATCTACTGAATAAAAATTTTAAATTTGGGTATTATGATATGTGTTTAGTAACATATTTCATTTTGACTAAATCAGAAAAATTAAAAAAATTGGTTTTTATTAAGTAGGTAGATCAATATTTCATTATGATTTTATATTAATTTATAGATCAAATAGATTCATATTTGTAAGTATCATTTCAGGAAACTTAAAGAGTATGAATTAGTCCTAAATACATGTGTATGGGAATGTGGAATTATAGTTGTTATCAGTGAAAATGTTAAGATATTAATAGAGATTACGATGTTATTGATTGAGGATAATTTTAGAGTTGTAGATATCACTATAGTTTAAAATTTATTTGTTCAATCATATGTATAAATGTATAGATAAACTTTTGGTGTTTTCTATTATGGGATATAATGAGAATAATGATATTTAAAGAGGTATAATAATTGATCGATGTCTAAATAAACTTGTTATTAAGATAATGGTTATTCTGAGAAGAAATATATTTTATTTTTGGAGATTGAAGATAAAACATATTTAATTTACATTTAGGATTATTTTTTCATTTATGTTGAGGTAATATTTGTTTATTGATATATATTTTTAGTTATTTTATGGAAATATTTTCTATTTCACTTTTGATATTATTGATAAATTATTAAAAAAATAATGTATTATTCCATTATATTATGGTTTATTAATTTTACGTATTATCTTACCATGGATAAAATATTTTTTAAAAAAAATAATGGAAGTATAAATTTATAGTATTAGGGATAAACTAATTTAATTAGTGTTCATATTCATGTCATAAGAATATGAAATATTCTTCATTGATTCTCATAATTTTGGGATGTGGGATGAAATTTCGGTTGAAATGTTGTGAAAAAAATATTCCAAATGATGATATCACATTTTTGGGATTGTGGAAATGAGGTATATAGATTTGTTTCTAAACTAATGTGTAAATAAATCCCTCAATAATTAGAAAATTATTTTGAATTAAATATGTGACTATTTTATAAATTTTATAATAAATATATTCTCTCTTATATATTTGGGGAAATTTTTATTTAAATTTGAATCATATTTTTTGATGAGATTATTCTTAAAAGTATATCATTTTTATGAATAATTCCCATGAAATTTGATGTAAATATATCTTCCAAGTAAATATTTTTATAATCCTACAATGTTTTTTTATTTTGAAAACCTATTATTTTTTAGTATAGGAAAACATTGTAATTTTATTTTCACAATTTTAAAGGAATCTTTTTTCATCTCTATATAAGTTGTGTGTTTTAAAAAATATAATTTTTCAATATTAAAATAATTTTTCATTCAGAATTTTATTTTATATATTCCACTCAATTAAATTGATTTTCAAAATGTTTTAAAACTCATTTTATAAATTTTTTAAATTTTTTAGGATAAAATTTATTTAAGGGGCTATAATGTATCACCCCATTATTTTAAAAATTATTTTAGTTTAAATAATAATTTCGTTTGATAGTGTGATTCACAAGAAATTTTGAGCTTAAAAGAACCATGTAATGATATAAAAATATTATTTTCACAATATAATTGTTATAACTATATTTTTGGGTTAGAAAGTATCTATATGAGTAAGAAATCATTAAATATATATGATAAATAATTCAACATTATAATATGTATATGTTTTTTAGTAAATAAGTTCAATGTTTTTTTAGGTTAGTAATGAAATCATACAAGGTTATGAGTAGTTAATGACTTATTATTTTATAAATTAGTATTGTACCATAATTTTTAATTTAATATAAGAAGTAAAATTCTAAAATAATTAAATCAAATATTAATAGAATGTATATAAATTTTTAAACAAGATATTAAAAATAATAATAATATTAAATTTCTGTATTTTTTATAACATGTATATTTTGGGATGAATAAAGAATAATACATATTTTAGGTGAGATATAATTTATTTTAATAAAGTTAGTTTTATTATTCCATATATTTTTTTAAGATTAATAAGATTATTTTTATTACTTTTATTCCTATTAATTCTCTATAAATCAATATTATAGTTCATTTTGGTATAAATAAATTTTATGCTTAAAAATATGTTTTTTCTAAAAAATAGTAATCATTGCATTCACACACACATGTATTAAAATTAATTTTTAACAATTTTTAAAATTAATTACTTTGAAATTTATTAAATGATTGTAATAATATGGTTTTATTATTTCAATAGGTATGTTTGACTTTTTGACATTGGAAATACTAATTATGGAAAGTTTTTATCACAACAAAATGTTTTAAAATGGTATAATAGACATTAAAACCATGGGATAAGGTCTCAAAATCAATAAATAATGTTTTTTTGTTTATTTAATCGAAATAATTATAACATAATCATATTTTATTCAAAATTATGAAAACATTGTTCTATATTCCAATAAATAAAAACATTATACTATTATTTTGTTATCAATAATTATATATTGTCACTCTCTCGCACAAATTATGTTTTCATGATATGGATATAGATAAAATTGATATATGAATGAATCCATATAATTTAATAATTGAATATTAAAATATATATAGGCTTATAATTTGAAATTAATTATTAATAATTTTATAATTATATAGAATGTTTACCCATCAACAATGCATCCTTTTTGAATGGAAAAAATGAATTAAATGATTATAAAAATAGAAAATATAGATTTTTTTGATGATATATGGTAATCCTAGTATTTAAATTAGAATTATAATATATAATTAATGGTAAAATTATTCATATTCTAGTTCCATTTTTATTATGATTCCTTCAATGTCAATATTTGTGGGTAGTCATGAAGAAAACATAATATGTTCTTTTATGTTAAAAAATAATTAAAAACTAATTATAAAAACATAATAATCATATAATATTTAACAGTTATGAAATATGTATAACAATTTCTTCCATAGTAATCATACAATACATGTAGCTATTATAATGAAATTAGTGACCCTTAATGAAATAGTATTTAAGGGAAGACAATTTATTTCCCCTTGAAAATGGGCAAAATCAAAGGCTTTAAGGGGGAAATGTGGGATTAATTACGAAAAAATAATATGAATACCTTCTAATTTGGACTTTTAATATCATATCCCTATATTCCTTGGGATATCTAATTTGTCTTCTCTAATGGAGTTATGTTCAATCTAATATTGACATCTCTATGATCGATGTATGGGTTATCAATCCTCTTTAACATTTCTTAATTTTGATTTTTTATGATGAATGGTTTTAAAACATCAAATATTATTCTTACATGAGTTAGTAACTAAGTTACTAAGACATATTCATTGAATTGATTATTGTTTTTCACTTGTTACTACTTAAAAAACCACTCCATAAGCCGTTATTAGATCAAATTTTGGTTTCTCCAAAATGATGTTTTTATTTGAAATTAATTTATTTCATTTTTAATAACTATTATGATATGTAAAAAATTATCCCAAATCACTATTTTATTTTTTATTAAATATATTTTTTAAAACATACTTATTTTATTATTTTAAAAAAAATTAAACACTTTCGACTAATATTATCTATTGTGGTGGTTTTATACTACAAACTTGATTGATGATATTATCATTAATTTAAGACTATCATTGGTGTTTATAATACCTTGTTTAATGATTCAATATAATATTAATATTATATTGATTTTATGATTATGATATTTTAATCTAAAATGATTGATTATTAAAATGATTATAATTCTACACAAACATGGGTATTTCTAACCATATAAATATGTATTCAAGGAGTTTTTCAGAGTAGTAAAAATTAAATGACCAATTTAACATACTTAATTAAATAATATTATGGAAATTTTTTTTAAAATATTCGAGAGTTTATAAAAATATTTTATTGAAACCATTTAAAATTATAAATATGATGGTCATGTATGATGATGAGGAACTAAAATACCCTAAAATGATAAATTTAAACTATACTGATTAATTAGATAAATGAAATATTATAATAAGATATAATAATGAGGGAAAAACTAAATATGTTTTAGATTAATTGTATAATAAATTATATTTTTTTATTCATGACATTATTGGATATACCATGCATCTTATGACTTGAGGTATGGTAATTTTTTACATAATTTGTTTTAATTGTTTATAGTTACTATATATTTATTATGTTATGGAAACCGTACAAGTTTTCTGACCACTAATTGTTTCTATTTTATTTTAATTTGTTTTATGTGGTATTAAATTTTTCTACATAATTTTTCTTCAATATACTCATATTTAAAATTTTACGATCTTTATATGGATTCTTAGTCTAATTATTAAATTATTTGAGATATAAATCATTGTTATAAAACATGATTTATTTAATATTTTGTACATGCATACCAACACATTTTTTTTATGAATAAAATGTCTCAGATTTAATGGTTCTTGTCACGTTAAAGTTAATTCATCCATGGAACTTATTTTTTATTCAAGAATATTCAATATTGTAGGGGATCCTCATCTAAATATTCCATCATAAAGAAATGTTTGGATTATTAAACATGTATTATATTTCATGCATTATATATTGTTTCTTGGTAAATTATACTAGAAACACGTTTTTTAGATTTTATTTCATGTTAATTTTAATATAATTATTTATTGGTTTTAGTTTTAAAGGATCAACCCTAATTTATTTTAAAAACAATCTATTAATGATTTGGTAGCCCCTTATAAACCACATTATCCTCCATATCAATATTATATTTATGGATTCCGGTATGATATTATTTATAAAAATTGATTTAGTAATTACATTTTTAATATATTTTTATAACCTATAAAAATGATTTAAAAGAAATATTTAGAACATTATATACAAAAGTCACATTTCTCTTTTATTAAAATGATGTGAACCACTGTTTTCATAACATATGATGAATAAAATTTATTCTCCCCAAATTATACGCTCATAAATAATATGATTATTTTAAAATTTTACATGGGGTTTCATTAATAATCATATTTCATCTGGTCACAGAAATTTCAATATTTAAAAGATTCAAATGAAAACGATATTCCTCTTATTTTTCAATTAATTTTAAAAAAATCCTTAAAAATTTGATTTTATACTATATTAACATTTTATAAAAGATTAAAATTATTCACTAGGGACAAGTACTAATTATTCTATCAACATTATTTCTATGGGTTGATTATGTTGTTCTTATAAGAACATACTCATGATATGCATTTATTTTCCATGAGTTAATCTTGTTTTTAAGGGGTTTACGATTTTTATGAGTTTTATATTGAACTGTTAGATCAATGTATATTATTCATGTTATAGTTCATGGGAACTGTATTTTATGGATGGTGAGCTTGATATAAATCATGATTATGGGATATTCATATATATAACTCCAATGTATTGGATAATGTGTAAAAACTAACTAGTTGTATGTTATTATAATGTGTTGAAAGTATTTACGTAATGTAATTGAATTCTGTGATACGATTGAGTCAAATAGATGAATGTCACCCTATTAAAATACTAGAATTTTCATATTTAGGTAATTCGTAGATGAAAGTATCATTAACCAATATAATGTTTTTTGATTTTATTATTATGATTTTTAATGATTCCATGACACTATTTATTTAACATATATTTTTATTGTCAACTCATATAACCATTTTCTTATGAAAATTTTTAATTACATCAATAATGTTTCAAAACAATATTTTGAAGGGAATGTAATGTAATATGTTATTTTCATTCGCATCAATTATATTGGTATACTTTTATGATCATCTTATGATCACTAATTATAATTGATAATAACATCATATATTTACCAATATTGAGAATTTAATCCCACTATTATTATGTTTCCATTATCATATGTAATAATAAATGACATTATGTATGTCATAGATTATATAAAATCATGTGTTGATAATTTTATATGACTTTTTTAATATAAATTATAGAATATGGAAATTTTGGTATAATTGGAAAAATTACAATTTGGATTGTTCAGGAGAAATGTATATGATTGGTAGTGAGTTAATATAAATCTTGATTAAGGGTGATCGTTATATATAACTCCAATGTATTGGATAATGTTGAAAAACTGACTAGTAGTAAGTTACTATAATGTAAAGAAAGTAGATACATAATGTAATTGAATTTTAAGATATGACTATGTCAATAAGATGAATGATACCCCTTATAAAATACTAGAATTATCTTTTTTATGTGATTAGAAGATGAAACTATTATTTCCCAATAAAAAAACATTGTTTTGATATTATTCTAATGATTATTAATGATTCCATTAGACAATGTTTATTTAACATATATTTTTATTATCGACTATTATAAATATTTTTTTCTAAAAAATTTTATTCAATGAAAAATGAGTCAAGATCTATCTTTTTATTGGTTTGTATTTTCATATTTAATTTTCATTCACATTAATTATATTGGTCTACACATATGATCATATTATGATAACTAATTATATTTGATAGTAACTTCATATATTTACCATTATTGAGATTTTAATCCGACTATTATTATCCTTCCATTTCCATATGTAATAATTAATGTCATTATGTATTTCATGGATTAGAAAGAATCATGTGATGATAATTTTATTGGAGGTTTTTAATATAAATTATAGAATTTGAAAATTTTGTAACAATTGGAAAAATTAATATTTTGATAGAGTGATATGAGTTCGATTATGAAATCTATAATCAAAATTTTTGTAAATATAAAAAGCTAACAAGTCATCTGAATATAAACTAGTCAATACGTTATATTCATGTTTAATATTATTGATTATAATTGAATCTCAATTGTTGGTATGAAGGATATAATTGTATGAAGTATGTTTTATATCAATATATATTTATATAGGGTAGGGGTATTAAATTACTCTTTCAATAATTCCCAATCATATATTTATGTTATTAATAAACCCTTTCAATAAAAACATTCAATTGTACAATTTTCATTTGATGTGTATTCTCACAATATATGAATCTTTTTATTTTTTCATTGTTTCATCAAACCATTGTAATTTATACTCATTTTAGTGTAAATTTATTTAATAATATGGAACTATTTTGAGACCGCAAGCTTGGATGACATGTGATTCTGAGGCCCGGTGATCCAAGAACACAATTAAAACCTTTTAAGGTAAGTTCAATAAATGTGAAAGAGGGATTTTATATCTTTTGAAATGGATATCGTATTTGAAATATGAGGGCACTATTAAACTCGTAGAGCTAGGATTTTCTTAGAAGAAGATTAATTTCAACCAGAAATGGTTGGAAGGTAAATTTAATTTTTTTATTTTCTATATAAAATAATAATATATCATTTAAAAAGTTTTTTTATTTTTTACAACATTGAGTGGTGGATGGGGACACAACGGTACAATGAAAAAAATCATAAATGGAGGGTCATAAATAGATCATTTGTAAACACAACATTGTAACCATAATGGTTCGTTAAGGACTCATTAAATGTGAGTCATTAATGAGCATCATTAATGACTGCAATGTCACTACGCATGTTTCTTTTTTTATTTAAATGTGTCGGAGTTTACGGATTAATAAACACCCAGAATCACTAACAAAGCTCCAACATAATCCATATCTAATAAAGAATTAATTAAAAAGAAATGAATGTTATAGGATCATATTTGGAGGTCTACAAGTGATGAAAAACAATAATGATCACAGATCAACAAAAATGTGGAACTCTTCCTTCATCTTTAGTGGATTCAATGTATCCTAGTAGAGGTTTATGCGTTCTTTGTAATTAACAATTCATTCCTCATTCATGACATTTAAAATGAATGTGGATAAAAAAATAATAGATTGATCAATGATTTTTTTTCGCAGGATGATATAATACGGGGATTCGAATTGGGGTTTTTAATTTTTTTTGTGCGGTTAATACTTTCCCCCATCCATAAAATCTAACGTAGAGTTTGTGGACCAACACAATCAGGGCCCATACCCTCCTCTATAGTTGTCTATTGTGCATCCTTCAATGCTGAATTTACATGTTGTGTGTAATGGGATTCTGAGGAATTCACAGTGAATATGGCTTTTAAAGAAGGTCACAGGTGCAAAAGGTACCACAGTAGCTCCGGTGGCCCGTAGAAGGTTCTAATGGCATTGGAGGAGCGATGCAGGGTTCCCGTCTGTGTGGTACAATGGAAAGGAGATGGCGACATGTGTTATGGGTGCCATGGTGAAAGGATGTAACACCCTGAGATTTTATATTCTTTTAATTTCATTAATGTATTGTGTTGTATGCTACACCAAGATTACCTTGCGCTATACGCAACACCGTATTAGTTTGCAGTATACGCAACACTATTCTTGGATCGTGTTACACACAATTTTGATAATAGTTATTCTACGCAACATTGACAATATATATATATGTATTCAATGTATATATGAAATATGGTTGGATTATGTTATATGATACCACGAAGGATTCTTGCACAACACGCAACCCTGACTTGGCTTGCATTACATGCAATCGCGACCTCCCTTGATAGCGTGTGTTGTACGCAATACCGGGTTTTACTAAACAACGATAAAATATTATAATATTATTATGTATTAGCCATTATGAATAGTATTTACTATATTTTTAATTTTATAACATTATTATTCATCTTAGACATTTTCTAGAACATGGTATAAGAAAAAAATAATTTTTTCGTGTAAAATAAGTATTTTTCAAGAAATGCAGTTTTGTCGCCTTTTGATGGCGCACCCACTTTAAATATAGTTTTTGACATGTTTATAAGATTAATTTTAAAAAATAAAATTATTCTTTGGAATCAGGATATAAAATTTTACCTTGGATAAATTTTTCATATTATTCTGATAACTTTCATATTTTAATGAATAGTAAAAACACGATATATTTTAATTTAAAACAACTTTTTTCATCGTAATATCTTATGTGGTTAAATTATAATATTTAATGGTTTTAATGTATAAATAGAATATATTTTTACCATTTAATATAATTTATGTCATTATCATTGATTTTACCTTGAATTTGTAGGTTAAATCAATTCAATCTTTTGCAATGTTTTAAAGAAAAACCTGTTTTCTTTCGACAATGGGATTAATTTTAATTTAATTTATGCAACTTTTGTGTATTGAATTTGGAAAAATGGATTCCATATTTGGAATCAGTGGGTCCAAATTATGTTAATAAACTACTTTTTATTTTTGGGAATTATGAATAGTAACTACGGTAAATTTTATTTACCATAGTTAAAGGTAAATTGGGTAATTAAGGGTAAATATAATATTATACAATTATCCTAAAACATGCCAAAATTTTAATGGATGGTTATAATTCGACCCATAACACTTAAGGATCGGATTAGAATCATTTAATGGAATTTTTTCCATGAAAATAACTTAATTATTATTAAAACCAAAGAAAGTGACAACATGTCACTCTCTTAAATCTTATAAGTATAATAATTTTAATTTAGTGATAAACCTCATAAAACATCGAACATGAATAGTCTACAAAAAGAAACTAAAATTATCTACATCATGATAAATTATTTATAATTTTTAGGGATTAAATAATTGTGATTAATGGTGATACATTAATGAGGTAGAAATTATTTATTAAGTGAAAAATCAGTAATATAGTTTTTATTGAAATAATAATACCCATTAAAAGGCACAGCAACCTGACCAGACCTTATTTTTAGTGTATATATATACCATAATCATCAAATTACTTAATATACAACCGTTTGGAGTCTCATAAAAGTGATTATGACACTTATATTATTTTATTTTAAATGATGCCAATGTTGTCACCTTCATAATTTAATAAATATAAAAATTTAAATATTGTGATTTTATAATTATAAATTCTAGTGAAATTATTATTGTAAAATTTAATAGATTTATCTTCATTATAGGATTTTATTTTAAATTTTTATGCAACAAATCTTTATATTAAATAATTATACAAAAATGTTGTAGTAATTATTTTATTAAGAGATAATCCAAATAAATGGTTTTAAAAATAATAAAATAAATATTATATGAACTATTCAATGTGATCCACTAATTTTATAGATACATATGACCTTTTATTAATCTATTAAAGCTTTTAGTTCTAACATATCTTCTTGTATATATTTTATTTAAATTAAAATAATTGAATAGTGTCAAAATTGACACTATTGTTATTTTATAAAAATACATATTATAAAATTGTTTAAAAATAAAAAAAATATTTAAAAATAATAAATTTAAATTTATATGGTCTATAATGATATAAAGTAAACAATTATGGAAAATTCACAACAAATATGTAATTATTTTTATAATTTAAAATTTAGAATTTTATTACCACAAATAAACTTAAATAGATTAAATAAGGATAAATCAAAATGATAAGGTTTAAAATAAGATCCAAACATGTCTAAATTTAATTGTTTGATGAGATTACAACCCTATATCATCTAATCTTAGAATATGAGTCATTTTTGTGGGTTTTTAAGTGGGTTTATATTTTTTATAAACTAATATTTTTTAGAAAAATCCAAAGGTGCCCCTCTCCTCCCTTATAAAAGGGCACCTCCTCCCTCTCTTACTCACACCACTTTGAGCCTTCATGCTCGACCAAACCCTACAAAATTCTCTTCTCCACTTCCCTAGAAACATTCTATAGGTCTTGGTTTTCTTCAGAGACCAATTTTAGTGCCCTAAGAGGAGGTCTCAAAGAGGCGCTTCAAAGAAGAGGTAATGTCCATTACCGATTCTTTCAAATTTATTTCTTCTTCCACTTCTTCTTTATAGTTGTTTCATTATGAGGTAATAACATCAGTATCAGTAATATACTGATATGTTATTATAAGTATGAAACAATCATATTTCACCATCTATCTATCCAACGGAAAATGAAATCACCGGGCATGCGTTCGTACGGAATACTGTCTCCACGCTGTGGTGTAATCTATTTCCCACCACCACCTTACATGGATGGGTATAAGGGTGAAATTAATGAATATATATGATTATTTTTAAGTGATATTTATTCTTTAATATTATACATACACATTAATACAATTCCACGATCTTGGGAATGATATCATCGCTCGTACGTACGTACGGACTACCGTCTCCACGACACGATGAGATTCACTCCCCATGTTAAGCATTCATGAATGATTATAAAGTATACATAATGAATAATAATGAAATATATGACATAATAATGATACTGGATTTATATATATATGTATGTATGTCATTTACTTAATTCCATTCGATTCAAAAGGGAAACGAAAACAACGTGCATGTGTACGTACGGCCTACCATCTCCATTAACGGTGTATTTCATTCCTTTTATCGAACTATAATATATATGTGTATATGATGAATATATATTTTATATAAATCATTTTTTACATTATTGAGTTATGTATATCAGTATATATGTAATAATATCAAGAACAACAAGTCGAAACACATACGGTAAATAAAATGATTTTACCCAAAATGCTGCTTTAACAAGGAATTTACAAAAGAACGGGTAATATAAAGTCATTAGTGAAACATATATGATATCATAAAAATGAATATGAATCTGTAATAATTCAATGATATTATTTAAATCATTATACAGGAGGTTCGGATACGTACGAAGCATATCAGACCTAAGGTAAGGGAAATATCACAATCTCATTTTTATCCGAGATTGTTTATACTTTAGAATTTACTAGGGTGTATTTTATCATCCACATCCATGTTTCCTCAATATGTAATGTTATTTCCATCCACCTACAATTGTTTAAATCCAATTTTACCCTTCGGTGAGTTTTTAGTAATAGATATGAAAGGAATCTTTTGTCATTTTTCGTACGAGGTACTTTTTGACTTTTCTGTCAAAAGTACGAGAAGAATGTTTTTTAACTTATACGGAATGAATGGATTTTTAAAACAATATTTACAAGAAGATTCCTTTACAATTTTTCATGTTTATTTTTAATCAACTTCTTTTAGTTTATAATTTTATGACATGTTAAGAAAGGAAAAGTGTTTTTGAAGTAGAAAGGATATTTTCCTCAAGAATAGAGTTCAAGTGTTTTATCAAAATTATTTTCAATCTAAGATAATAAAGTGTTCTGTTTCTATCCCTATTATTAGATTTATTTGATTATTTTGTGATGGAATTATTTTTGTGAATTCATTTATCTTATTTGAATGGTTTTATGATGTCACGATGTTCCAGATTCCCATTTTTATTACATGGGTTATGCTATGATGTATGGTTTATGATTTTGTGGCACACATAAGAATGGTATCATTATGAGATGGGTGGGACCTATATCTCCCTCCAATGCATTGGGTAAAGATTTTATATCTCATGAGATAGACATGGCTGGAACGGTATGTTAATCTGGTTCAGTGTTACAGGACTGAAACGAGGAGTGAACTAGATTCAGAATGGGACTTTGTCCACTATGATGGTCTTGGCAGCAATGCCTTGGCTACTATGGAAATCATTACATGTGATTAATGGATTCCACAATTACATTTTTTATTCCCATGCTATGTTATCATGATTTATGTTTCATTATGATCTATGCCTTATTTACTTCCATGTTTTAAGTCGTTGCTCATGATTTTGATGTTTAAACATTACGTTCCTATTTTTAAGATCAAATGTATATGGTATGTTTTATTTAATCCATGCTTACCCTTACTGAGCATTTGAGCTCACCCTTTTTATGTTTTCTTTTCCCCCAAGATTAAAAGAAAGATTTTAGGTAAGGAAACAAAAATGGGAAGATCTTTATGGGAGATGTTGAAGATCTTTCACAACGATTAGAAGATTACGTTCCATGTTTCCAAATACACTAAATTATTACGGTCCTTATGTGTCTGTTTTTGTTATCTATTAAGTATTCCGCTAAAGTAATGTAATGTCCATGTACGTCATACTTCGGGTCTCTACAAAGGAGGAGTTCTTGGTCACTTGACCGTGATGATGGAGATATGTGGAGCCATGCTGGCACCAAGTTGACTGAGTAAACCTCATGAATTGGTCCACAGGTGATGTGAAGGACACAACCATCCACAGTTGCACAACTATGACATTTGAGGAACTGTATGTGGATCCCATCCTTTTCCTGGAAAGGCCGAAGTCTGGTCTTCCACTAGAAGACCTAGCGAACCTGCGGGCTAGACCCGCACTACCATGATAGACCCACAATTCCAGGCCAGACCCACACTACACGGCCAAACCTGCCCTACCGTGCCAGACCCGTGCTAAGATGTCAAACCCATGGTGCTAGGCCGGAACCGACCTATCGGTCCATAACTACCCTATAAGGATTGGCCCATGTTAGACCGGGTCAGGTCGGGTCTGTCCGACTAGGTTGGACCGGACCCGAACACCAGTGGCCCCTGTTTCTTTAAAATGCACGTATGTCTCAAATATGACATCCTATTGAGGCACAGTTAGTGGTGTTAGAACCGTTGAAATGGTTTGTTACTTTTGAGATAAACTATGTGAGTTTTTTAAGATGTTGTCATATGTCCAAGTAGGATCAGGCATGAATCCATCCCTATCCTTTTTACAAAACTACCCATATCTTATAAACATGGTGTCCATTCAACGTGACGTCTATTGCATTGGGACCCTTACGACAAGATGGTCCTTTGGGGTTACTCTATATGGTACTTCATGTATTTTGAGGTACAATTGATTGATTAAGGAGTGGATCTCTTAGAAACAAGTGTGCTAAGTGTAGGAATCCAATGGCTAGCTGTGATGTGAAGAATGAATAGGGATAATGTGTGGGTCCACACCTATCGATCATGAAGGTTCCGGGCCTAGCGGAAGCTTGTGGGTGGAAGTAACCACATGGCTTTTTTTCATTAGCAATGATCAATCCAAGATCAATACGATGGATCGATTCACAGAAATAGACAAAGAAGAAGACAGATCTTGGAACCACAAAAGTGGATCGTCACAGGTTCATTATAGTTATTTTAATTAATTGAAAAGAAGTACCTTTTGAGTGTTTGTTCTTCATTGATGTTCTTGATCACATTCTGATGTTTTTCGTCATTGCGTCACAAAATCCAAGTGTAAACACTCGCTAGTGGTGATCCAAATGTATGCCTCGTATCTCTGGATGTTACCAATGGAGTCTCCGTGTGCTAGCATGGAGAAAACTTTGCTTGTGTTGCCGCCTTAGATCTTCATGATCTGACGGAAGAGGATCTCTCTCGGTCTTGAGAGTGTTCTTAGAGGATGAAATTATTTCAGTCTTCAGAAAACTATCTTTAATTTTTGTGCACAACGATGATCTTGTGTAGGAAAACAGTTGGGATTGTGAGGATAGTTATAATCTTGTTTGAGGATGTAGAGTTATGACAATAAATAAATGTGTTACGTGTTTTATTTATTTCATTGACTCCTATTTAAAACCCCCATGTCGAATAATTATTTCCTTTACATGCACCCACACTAATTATAAAAAATATCATTTAATAAAACAATATTATATCCTCAAAATCCTGACTAGAAAACTACACAGTGTGTAATCATTAATACATGTTGTGTACTTGTTTTTCATGAAACTACATGGCATGTAATAAGTAATACACGGGTTGTACTTGTTTTTCATTTGTTTTTTCTTCCATCATTAAAACCATTTAGGCTTCCTTGAAAAATTATTAATCCACGTACGTAAATAATATTTATTCTACTTGAGATACTTGAATACACATAGTGTGTAGCCCTCTAGGCCTCTTTCTCATTGGAATTAGGCTGGCATTCCTAAAGTCTACGATTAATGTCTTGCAACGGTTCAAGGAAACCAAGTGGAAGAAGTTGATGCCGAATTGACGTGTCAACTCATATGAACACTTACCGTGTAATTTGATCCCTTTGTCTCAATATCTCATCATGTAGGTTTCATGGCAGTGTCATAAACCTATATTCTTGATCTGTCGTTCTTTGACTACCTGAAATAATCTCGTCGTTACACCATGGCCATGGAATTTCATGTGACATTTCTATTTCAATAAATGGGGTGAGATATTAACATCCATAAATGTAAGGGAGAAATCCTTCCTCGACTTATCCATTAACAACATGTCACTCATGACGCACCCAATGTACCCTACTTCCATCCAACTGTCTGTGAGATGGTTTTTGTCAGTTAATCTAAGTGTGCGAGTCATGACATGAGTTAAAGATAATCTTCTAGTTTATGGACCATTACACACGCTCATAAATAACAATGTACGATGACACAAAGACATGAGAAATTGCTACTGGTGGGTCTGTTCTCATAATCTATCTTCTTGGAGATTACCAAGTGCGAACTCCATGAGAGAGAGTCTCATCTTCATATGAGTACTTGTACAAGATGGTCTGTATAATATGTTTAATATCATAGTATGTCATCCGACCATAGAACTTTATTTAAGAATATTGTTATTGTATTTAAAGGTTCTCATAAAAGAGGGGATCTTCCATGAACAAATTAATTTAATAAATATTCCAGGACATTATTATATTATAGTCTTGCATAAAAATGACCAATATATAATAAGAGTACCTTCATGGAATCAAAGTAAAAAACAGATCGTTCTCAGGACACCAACCTTTACAAACTCTCACTTTCACTAGAGCCAACTACCTAAGACTTTTAGTCCGCTAGACATCACATGATGATCATGTTTCTACTAAGTCAATGATTTAGTAGAGGGGTCTGCCACATTGTCTTCTGTGGAAATACTGCTCACTGCAACTTCACCTCTCTGAGGAAAATCCCTCAAGAGATGATACTTCTTAAGCATGTGCTTTGTCTGTTGATGTGACATTGGCTCTTTTGCAAGTGTCACTACTGTAGTATTATCACAATAGAGTGTGATAGGATCTTTACTGCTAGGTACTACATGAAGCTCTTGGATGAAGCTTCACATCCATAATGCTTCTTTAGCTGCCTCAGAAGTTATGATATACTCGGACTCTACTATAAATCTATGACCACACTTTGCTTTTACCTCTTCCAGCTCACTTCACCTTCATTAAAAGGGAAGATGTAACGAGTCTATGACTTCATGTCATCTTGATTAGTCTTGAAACATGAATCTACATGTCCTCTAATTACTAGTTCTTCATCTCCTCCATAAACCAAGAACATATCCTTATTAGGCCTCAGATACTTAAGGAAAGTCTTGGCTGCCATCCAATGGCGGTATCCTAGATTAGCTTGACATAATCCTACTGCACATAATGCATAAGAAACATCTATCCTTGTACATTGCATGGCATACATAACTGACCCAATCACGGATGCGTAATGGATCCTTTCTATTTTAATTATTTCCTCATGTTTTTGAGGACACATTTTCTTAGAATGATGAATGCCATGTGACACTGGAAACAATACCCTATTGGACTGTTCCATACTGAATCTCTTCAGAATCTTGTTAATGTATGTACATTGACTAAGGCCCAACATTCTCTTGGATCTATCATTATAGATCTTGATCCCATGAATATATGCTTCCCTGCCCATGTATTTCATAGAGAAGAATTATTCTAACCATGCCTTAACTGACTGTAAGACGGGTACTTCGATTCCAATTAGTAATATGTCATCAACATACACTATTAGATAAATGATTTAACTTTCACTAATCATTTTTTAGACATAAGGATCACATTCATTCTTAACAATTCCAAATTCCATTATGGCTTCAGCAAAATGAATGTTCCATGACCTTGATGCTTTCTTTAATCCATAAATGGATTTCTGTAACTTGCATACCTTGTCGGAATCCTTTGGAGTCACAAAACCTTCAGGTTGTGTCATGTAGACATCTTCCTGGGGGTTATCGTTAAGGAATTCTATATTTAAATCCATTTTCCAAATTTCATAGTCATGGTAAGTGGTAATGGCCAATAGGATTATGAAAGATTTCAACTTCGCAACCGGTGAAAAGGTTTCATCATATTCAATTCCATGATGTTGTCTAAAACCTTTTGCAACCAATCGTGCCATATAGGTACTGAATTGTCCCTCCATGTCCAGTTACTTCTTGAATACCCATTTATAACCAACATGGTTTATATAAATTGGAGGATCTAACAAAATACAGACTTGGTTTTGGTATATGGAATCCATTTCATAATTCATGACTTCTTGCCACTTGGCAACGTTTGTGCCTTCAACTGCTTCCTTGTAGGTAAGAGGATCATCATTGTCAACCAATAATGAGTCACCATCCTAGGTGACAAGAAGTCCATATCGTTCTGGCTCTCTCACCTCTCTTGTTCTCCTACGTAGTTCTTGTGTCTCTGGAACAGATTTTTCTTCCACCGGACTTTGTGGAATCTGTTCTTGTACCAAATCCTGTGTATCTTCAGCCTCGACTTCATCAAAGTCTATCTCGCTTCCACAGTCTCTTTTAGAGATGTGCTCACTGTCACATAATATGGCCTGTCTTTCCACTATATCCTTTTTGTATGAGGGTTTTTATAGCAAATATCCCATTGTTTCCAAGGGATATCCTATGATGATAAACTTTGTGCCTTGGGGTGAAAGTTTGTTACCTGAAGAGGCCTTAACAAATTCTTCGCTGCCCCACACATGTAAATTCGATAACATGGCTTTGTGTACACTCCATAACTCGTATGGAATACCATTTATTAATTTATTTGGTACTTGGTTTAGTATGTGTGTTGCTGTCTATAATGCATATCCCCAAAAGGATAATGGATGACTCACATGACTAATCATTAATCTAACCATGTCCAACTGGGTACAGTTCCTCCTTTCACTTACACCATTCCACTGAGGTGTGTAAGGAGGAGTGAGTTGAGATATAATCCCTAACTCCCATAAGAAATCATTGAAGTCCTGATTAAGATATTCTCTTCCTCTGTCTGAGTGGAGTTTCTTAATCTTCATACCAAGCTGGTTCTCAACTTTATTCTTCTATTATTTGAACTGATCAAAAAAATCTGACTTATACCTCATTAAGTAAATATATCCATATCTACTAAAATCATTAGTAAAAGTTATGAAGTACGAGAACCGACCCCTTACTTCAATTGGAAATTTTACACACACATATGTGTGAACGAATTCTAGAATCTCTTTAGATCTTTCACATTTCCCACTAAATCAGGCTTTGGTCATTTCTCCTTGTAGACAAGCATGACATACACCAAGTTGTTTTATTTTCAATGAATCTAAATACCAATCATGATGTAATTTTGTCAAATATTTCTCATTGAAATGAACTATCTGGTGATTCCAAATTTGGGTGTGGTATGAGTCATGTAAATTAACATTTTCATCGATTTCCATTACTTGGTTCATCTAGCCTAACACATAAATGTCGTTATTTAAATGTTCCCTACCAAAACAAACGATATCATTGTAAAAGTAGAAACATCCACTTAAAAAATTAAAGATGAATCCATTATTATGTAATCTGGATTCTGAAATAATTTTTTTGGTTATAGAGGGTACATAATAACATGCATTCAAAACCAAGACCATCCCAGTAGGCAATGTGATGTGGTAGTCTCCGACTGGTACATCACCAAGTCTGGTTCTATTGGTTGCTCGTAGATATTCCTCACCTTGGTCAATCATTCTTAATCTAATTGGTTCATGTATTTGGATACAGATGTAAGCACCACAAGTAGTATGTAATCCCCAATTTGTAGACACAGATAGATTGCATTCGATAACAAACGCAGCTGATGCTTCCCATAGCTTCCATAGATGTGTGCAGATTTTCTTCCAGGGGCCCTTCCTACCACATGCGAAACAAACAGCCCCATGTTCTCTTGCCTCCCCTTTGATCATCCTTTTCATGGAAGGCCGTGAAGATACTTTGGGATTAAAGATCTTCGCATTCCCTTCCCTTTTATTCAGCATGAGGACAGAAGGCTTTTCATGATTCATATCATAGTCCACTTGGTGAATGAGGATAAGTAGATCAGATATAGACTTCTAAATGTTGTTCGTGTTGAAATTTAAAACAAAGTTAGAGAAGCTTTGGGGGAGTCATGCAAGAATGATATCGGTACCCAGTTCTTCAGGGAGTTTAATCCATCGAACCTCCAACCGCTCAATGTAGAAAATGATATTGACTACATGAGGCCCAACTAGGGCACCCTCTCCAGGCTTGCTCTGGAATGGAGTCTTGTATATCTCAAACCTTTCCTATAATTGTCCCTCCTGGTATAGACCACAGAGGTGCTCGAGCACGCTATAGGAATCCATGTCTTCATGAGATATCATGAGATCACTAGACATTGACGATAGCATCAAACATTGAACGTCATGTGCATCATTAAAATGTTTATCATAGACTAGGAAATATTCATCACATGCCCCTTCGGTGGGTGATTCAGGAAGTGAGGACTCCAACAAGTAAAATTTTCATTCATGGCATAGGATAACCTGAAATAACCTAAACCATTATTGAAAGTTACTACAGCTGAGGATATTGTCTTTATCCAGAATTGATCACAGGGAAAATGTGGTTGACGATTTTTCCATGTTTATTCTACAAATTAAAAGAGTAGATTCATAAGTACATTCTTGATTATATTTTATAAGAAATAATAATTTTTATTAAGTCTCCCACTATTTTCTCAAGTCCCAATGGCCCTCACCATTGAACTCAGAATGTCCAGCTGCTTGGAAATTCAAGTGGAAGGGTTCCATATTCCCCTTCACATAACCCCAACAAGGGTTGGTCATGCTATTAGAAGGTATTTAGGTAGGCAGGTATTTTCCAACTGTGAGCTTACTGTTCCTTGATCTGTTGATAGGACTCCCCAATCTTAAAATCCTGACATGGATTTCCTCAACACTTTCCTCCAACATTACACCAAGTCTAAAAATGTCTACTCCTCTTGATGAAATATCATTAAGTCAACCCGAAACCATTCACAAGAGCTTCCTTTATAAAAGTAAGTGTCCCAATAAGGGTTGGTCATACACAATGTTTTATTGAGTCTTTCCCTTAATCAAGTAACAGAAGGCTTGGCTTGACTTAATATGGTATTTGATGGATTTTATTCTTTATTCGTAGTTTATCATTATCACATGCTTGTTAATATTATGTGATGCTTGATTAAGTGATTAACCATATTCTGATAAGGTTTATTCTTAGTCCGGTTTTTATTTTATTCCATTTTTCATGCTAGTTTATTTAATTAATTATGTGATCGTGAAAACACATACATAATAAATAAACCATGCAATCAGACAGAAATAAAATAAGATTGTATGATTATGATCTTCTATTGGTAATCTTACCTAGCGGTTTGATAAGATAACCCTAACCTTGGGAAAATAACATGAACTGATAGTTCATGTTTTGCAGCTCCCACCTGTCCACCTTTGTATCTTCTTAGGTTCGTTTTGCCTTAGACTCGGGTTTTGAACCGGCTTCTTTGGACTGGGAGATCCACCATTACATGGGATTTATATTAAAGAAACCATGGGCACAAAGGCCATACATTTTATTGGAAGAAGGCTCGTAGGCCAAAAAATTTAAATTAATCAAATTTAATAAAACCATAGACACATAAAAAGGGTCTTTGGTCTAGCTCTTGATCATCCATAGCATGCATCGACATTTACGCATATTTAGAATTCAAATTCTTTTAATCGTTCTCTTATTTAAGATAAGTCATGCTTGAAATTAATTAATTATGATCTTATAATTAATCAATATAATATCTTTAATTTCATTTTAAATTTTCTAGAGATAATTATCATTCATATCCCTTGTACAGGTCTTCGTACTTTTGGAGGACACCTGGTGAAATTTCATTTTAGGAAAGTACACGGTGTGTAGTTTATATTTACCTGGCTTGTATTTGTTTTCACCTTTTCCAAAGTACACGCTGGGGGATTTTGCGTGTTTTCTCTACTTTGGAAATTTTGGAGTACACAGCGTATAGATTAATCTGACATGGTGTGTACTTCCTTGTTACACAGTTACTGGCCTAGTAATCCCATGTACATGGAACACAGCTTTTCTTGCTACATGGTTTCACTTGCGCCAGATTGGAGTACATAGCATATTGATTCAACATACATGTTGTGTATTCCAGTTCCATGCACTGTTCATTTATGGTCAACACGGGGTAATAAAACTCAGGTATACTCAATTCACATGGCATGGATTAGAGGACTAGTGACGGTTCATTGAACCTATGTACAAGGTGTGTAGTTTTCATTACACACCTTGTATTCCCATGTTGCATAGACAGAATAAGAGGATCCTCCAGATGAGTTCTACATTCTTATTTTAATCAAAATTAAATTTAAATGGTTGTTTCTATGATGTAAATGGAGAAACAAAGGAGGAAGGAAAAATATCATTTATTAAGTTTAATAGAACACTTTATCATGAATTGAATCAAATATTAATGTGAAAGTTATCAAACAAAATTAAATAACTATACTCAATTTTGTAACCTCCATCTGATACCAATCGAAGGTTCTGGGCATAGTGGAAGCTCGTGGCTGGATATGCCCACCTGGATTTTTCCCATTAGCAATGATCAATCCGAGATCAATACAACGATAAATTCCAGTCTCCACAGATCGATTCATAGAAATAGAAGAAGAAGAAGAAAGTTCCTAGAACCACAAAAGTGGATCATCATAGGTTTATTATAGTTAATTTAATTAATTGACAAGAAGTATCTTTTGGGTATTCTATCTTCGTTGATCTTCTTGATCATGTTCTGATGTGATTCGTCGTTGCATCGTAGAAGACAATTGAAGACTTCCTCTAGCGGTGATCCAGACGTGCACTGAGTATCTCTGGACGTCACCAAAGGAGTCTCCAGGTGCTAGCATGGAGAAATATTTTCTTGCGTTTTCTGCCTTAGATACTCTTAATCCGATAGAATATGATCTCTTTTAGTATTTAGAGTGTTCTTGGAGGATGGAGTTCTTTTAGTCTTGATAAAATTCTCCAGAATTGTTGTGCACAACGATTCTCTTGTGTAGGAAAAGAGTTGGGGTTGTGAGGATGTTTATAATCAGGTTTGAGGTTATAGAGTTATGAAAATAAATAAATGTGTTATGCATTTTATTTATTTCATTGACTCTTATTTAAAACTGCCATGTCAAATAATAAATTCCTTGACATTGTCCCATGTTGATTATAATAAATATCATTTAATAAAGAAATATTATATCCTCAAAATCTCGACTGTAAAACTACACGGCGTGTAATCATTAATACACGGCATGTACTTGTTTTCCATAAAACTACACGACATGTGATCATTAATTCATGGTGTGTACTTGTTTTTCATTTCCTTCTTCCTCTATCATTAAAACGATTTAGGCATCCTTGAATAATTATTAAACCACGTACCTGAATAATCTTTATTCTACATGAGATACGTGAATAAACTTAGTGTGTGACCCTCTATGCATCTTTTTAATTGGCATTAGGCGGGCTTGCCTAAATTCTATGATTAATATCTAGGAATGGTTCATGGCACCCAAGAGAAATAAGTTGACGCTGCATTGACATGTCACCTCATACAAACCCTTACAGTGTAATTCAATCCCTTTTTCTCAATATCTCATCAAGAAGGTTTCATGGCAGTCTCATAAACCTATATGTTTGATCCATCATTCTTTGACTACCGGAAATAAACTCGTCGGTACACCATGGACATGGAATTTCATGAGATGGTTCTATTTCAATCAAAGGGCCATGATATTAACATCCATAAATGGAGGGGACAAATAATTTCTCTACTTATCCATTACCAACATGTCACTTGTGATGCACCCAACGTACCCTATTTCCTGCCAACTATCTCTGTGACGGATCTCATTATTAAATCTAAGTGCGTGAGTCATGACATGAGTTAATGATAATATTCCAATATAAGGACCATTATACACGGTTGTAGATAGAAATGTTTGATGAAACCAAGACATGTAGAACTGCTAATGGTAGGTATGTTCTCATAATCTCTCCTCTTGGAGATTACCACGTGCGAACATCGTTAGGGAGAGTCTTGTCTGCTTACGAGTACTCAAACATGATGGTCTATATACTATGTTTCCTATAATAGTATGTCATCAAACCGTAGAACTTTATTTTATTAATATTGTTATATCATTTCAAGTTTCTCATCATAGCGGGGATCTGCCATGACCTTATTAATGCAACAAATATTCAAAGACATTATTATATTATAGTCATGCAGAACAATGAACAATATATAATAAGAGTACATTCATCTAATAAATGTAAAAAATAGTTATTCCTCAGGACACCAACCCTTACAGATCATGTGTGGTCAGCCTCTAGTAATATTGTGTGGGTCAAACCTAGAAATCCTTTGTGAGTCCCCACCTAGTGACCCTCGGTGTATCATGAGTAGAGCCTCTCGATAGAATAAGATGATCCAGCTTTACGACTAATCCTTTTTTACCTCTATAATTATGTTATAATTGGTGTGAGTTGAGTCATTTACTTTTTGATATATTTTTGAGATCATACTTGGTGGTATTACGTCTATGGTGTTTCCTTTGTGGTGTTTCCTTTGTGGATTACTAAGAGACCATCGAGGTTTATGGGGTCCATAGTGAATATTGTTATACTAACCCATGAACGGGATTCACTCGCATGTATTGTGTCTTGTACAGTTGACGAATAACTTTGACTAGGATTTGTGGAGCCAGGAATTGATGGTGCTCATAGGTGGATCAATAGACATGGTGTACTGCAACGACATCTGACAAAGACCTATACCTACAATTTAGGTATGTTCTTTGGTGGATGACCTCCGATGCTTATACTTATTTTTCTGTGAATTCCTCTTAGTTGGGCTCATATTATGGCCCCTTTAGTTTCTGTTTACACACATCACTTTCAGTGGAGGTATATTGTGGTGTTTATATTACTCTTCCTTCATTCGTGGTTATCTTTGTGATGTTTCACATCTCTTTGTGTGTACAGGTTTAAAGGAAATGACTATCCTTTTTGGGATGTGACCTTTTAGTACTTGTCCACAACCATTGTCCTATAAAAGGTGGTCTTGGGGAAGTCACAGCACGGGCCTCATGGAACTGGTTATGAAAAAATGGTATCAGAGGTGGTAATACCTTCAAGAAGAACTATGATTCTATAATTCTCAATGGGGGAAATATTATCAAATTTCGTGAGTTTGCTTTTCAGTTCATAGAGTCCATTGTTGGTGCAGCTACTGATGTATCCATACACTAGGAACCTAAATTCTATTTTCTGACTCATTATATGTAAGAACTGGTTGGATTTGTTTTGGAAATATTTTTGAGTTAGGTAACCAGGTATAACATATTGATAGTGGTGAATTTGTTTCTCTTTATGATACCTCCATGAAGACATCAAGCCAAAATACCTGTAAGAGATCATGACGATTGTCCACCAAGTGATGATGTGTCACTCTAGGGTCCATTTATAACGATCACACCTTCGAGTGGTGTGCCAGCATCACCACCACCTGGAGTGTAGCAGTTTCCACCATCCCCAACAATGGATAGTGCACGCCGACTAATCGTGCAACATGAGTACCAGAGATAGAGGTATATGGGGTTTCGAGGCGGGACCGATCCTTTTGAAACTGTGGATTGGATGGAGGTAATTACTCATGTTTTTTTCATGATGGAGACACCTATATACCATATTTTAGTTCTATCCCCATGCCTTTTTTAAGGCATGGTAGGGGGATGGTGCAGCTTAAAGATCCAAACTAACAAAGAGGGGACCCTTGTCTGTCAGAACATCATGAGGCTTTTCAGGGTATTTTTCGAACTAGGGACACTATAATCAGTGTGTATTCAGGATATACTGAACAAACAATAGGGTAAACTGACTACGTCCTAGTACTCAATAAGGTTTACCAACCTCCCCCGATACTCCACCAACATGGTAAGAGACACTTTCATTGGGGCCCCAACCATTGGTAATGGGATCTAATGGAAGATTACATCCTTGATGATTTACCTCAACATCCTGATAGAGGCTAGACTGCTAGAGTAAGACCAACTAGTGCATAGATTCACAGCCAGGCAGGAACCGACAGTGAGATCCCCAATCGGGTGACAGGTGGCTGGGTCATTTCCAAAAATTAATGGGCATACAATGTTGAGTCCCAAACTTGTCATGCCTTTTGGGGAATAACACCAGGTTTTAGGGTCTGAGGTGATGAGATTGCAAGAAGAGGAGGTCATCTAAGGTCTCGACTTTGTTACTCTTGCGGTGGGTTGGGGAATATGGCTCATAATTGTCTTAGTCGAGCGACAAGAGGTGGATGATGGTTTGAGGTGCTACCACCACCACCCCAATGAGGTCCACCATGAGCTCTGGGAGCATGTAGAAAGGGGAGGGGATAGCTTCAAGCAATGTTGTCCTAAGACCACGACACTCCAGTGATTATTAGAGGTACGATCAATGTCTAATCCACCTTAGATATAGTTCTTATAGACACGGGTTCTAGTCATGCTATAATAACCATGAACCTCATTCGATTCCTGTAGATTCCGGTGGAGTCGTTTTCTTGATCCTTACAATTAATGAATCTAATGGGTCTGTATTCAATGATTAAACACTATTTATGGTATTATGAGATTAATTTTGGAGGTGATAGTATCAGCTATGATCTCTTAGTAGCAGCATCGAGGCCTTACGAAGTCATCATGGGTATGGAATAGTTATCCACAGTGCATTTTTTAGATCGACTATTTTATGTGAAAAGTTTAGTGTTTCCATGAATATGGGACCAATTAGTCCTTCACCTATGAGAATGGATCCTTTATAGCTCATGACAGACTTTTTCAAGGGAGGGTGTACCCAATCACTCACTAGTTGGTCAGCATCACCCTCAGTATGGTGGATGAGGGGAATCTAATCATTCCTATAGTGTTGGACGAGTATAAGGATTTATTTCTATATGAAGTCCTAGGAATACCTATATAAAGTGAGGTAGAATTTAGCATTCACTTGTACCTTGGAACGACAATGATATCTACCCCTTCATTTCGGATGGACCCCACAGAGCTGAACGGAGGGTACAACAAGAGGACTTGAAGAGGAAGGGGTTTGTAAGGCCCTGTGTTTCTCCATTGGCGGCCACCATGTTTTTATTCAGGAAGGCCGATGAGAGATTGAGGGTATGTGTAGACTTCCAGAACATTAACTTGGTGACCATGAAGAACAAGTATCCACTACCGAAGATGGATCACCATTCTCAATCGGCTGAAAGAAGAGCGGTTGTTCTTGAATATAGACCTTTGATTAGGCTGTCATCAGCTTTTGGAATGGTACGAGGATGTACCAAAGACAACGTTTAGATTCCATAATGACCACTATGAATTTTTTATGATGACTTTTGGTGTGACCAATTCTCCTTGAATGTTGATGGGACACATTAATAGTATCTTCCAGTATTACCCATATCATTTCATGGTACCATTCATTTATGACATCTTGGTGTACTCATCATCATTGGAGGATCATGCTACACAACTGTGGATTGTCTAGACGCACTCTGAGAGCACCAAAATTATGGTAAGCTCTCGAAGATTCAGTTTTGGATTTGTTAGGTAAACATTCTGGGACATGTAATATCAGAGGATGGAGTTTCAGTGTATCTAGTAAAGGTAGCAGCAGTGCTTACGTGGGAGCCTCCCAGAATTATGACTGGGGTACGATGTTTCTTGGGATTGGATGCATACTACCAGATGTTGTTTCCCTACATCACAGGAGTAGTAGAAAATATGATAGAATTAATGAATAAGGGAAAACCCTTCATATGGATAGAGAAGTGCCAGCATAGCTTCCATCTGCTGAGGCAGAGCATGACCAACACTCCCATCTTGAGGTATCTAGAGGAAAAAATCGACTACACGGTATATAGGGATGCATCAGGGATCAATCTAGGGTGTTTCATAATGTAGAAGTGAGTAGTGATCTCCTACGGCTCAAGACATTTGAGGAATAATGAGCTGAACTATGCAATGGATGACCTAGAGTTAGCAGTATTGATATTTTACTTGTAGATGGGGTGACACTATTTGACGGGTCATTAGTTTACCATCTACAACAACCAAAAGAGTCTCATGAAAAATCTTCCCACATAAGGACCTGAACATGAAAAAATGACTATTGATGGAGTATCACTATGACTATGAGTTTGAGGAAGTCTATACTCTGAGGAAGTAGAACATGGTGGCAGATGAACTCAGTAGGATGTCTACATTGCAGCTGCTGAGTGAAGCGATGGAGTAACTTGATACAATTTAGATATCATTCATGGATAGTGATAGAAAAGATAACTCTAGATTATGACTATCACTCCCCCACACTTATAGCGATTTTGGGAGGCACATATTGTGGATGTAGACTACGAGGCCTAGCATGATTAGATATACTTAGTACTTGATTATGATGGATTTTCAATATGTGGGGATCACATCAGTCTTTTCAAAGGACATACCTTAGTACCAGTGACATTACATGCGGTGTTTTTGATGGAGTTCCATACTTCTCCTTTGGAGGTACATCCTTGTCTCTAAAAGATGCACTATGACCTATGACATTAGTTCTGGTGGACATGGATGTAGGAAGAGGTGGAAGTGTTTGTTTCTCGATTCCTTAGTTGTTAGAAAGTGAAGTTCAACCACTCTATACTGGTAGGCTTCACACAACCACATGAGGTATCAGAGTTGAAGTGGGATGATATCTTCATGGAAATCATTACAAGGTTAACATGCATGTTTAGGGGGCACGATTCTATCTGGGTAATCGTCAACCAACTCACTAAGTCGGCTCACTTCATACCCTTCCATGATCAGAGATAGGTAAAGTGATTAAGATGCTTCTACGTCCAAGAGATAGTGCCTCTTTATAAGGGGCCTCCAACGATCATGTTGGACCATGATACATTCTTTACATCCATGTTTTGGAAGGGGTTTTAGTATCCATTGGACTCTTTTCTATGCTTGACCAAATCCTTTCACCCCCAGATGGATGGTCCAGTAGATCATACCATACTGACCTCTGAGAACATGCTTCATGCCTGTATCCTGGATTTTCATCGCAGTTGGTAGGACCACCTGCCAAAGGTTGAATTTTCATATAATGATAGCTATCAATTCACTATTGTTGTGGCACCATTTGATGCATTGTACATGTGTCCTTGCAGATCTTCATTATACATTACAGTCCATGGGGAGTCGTCAGCCATTTGAATGAAGATGGTATGCGCTACCATTGAGAAGGTTCATATCATCTAGGGGTGGATGAGAACTGAACATATCAGGTAGAAGTCTTACGCCAGTGAGAGATGGATACCCATGAAGTTTTATGAGGGTGATCATGTAATCATTTAGGTCTCTCCCTGAAGAGAATTATAGAGATGTGGCTGGGGCGACAAAGTATCACTGAGGTTCATCTGACCTTTTTTGATCCTGAGCAGAGCTTGCAAGGGCGCATTCCACTTAGCTCTTCCCCCACATATGCATCGTGATTAGAATGTTTTACCATCTCACAGTTGAGGAGGTACGTTTATGATCCCTCACACATCATCGACTGGGGTGATATAAACATTAACAATCGGGTGACATTTGTGGTGTTCTTGGTGGAGACCGAGGATTGATGAGATTAGTTCATTCATGGATGGTTGATTCCTCTTATTTGCATTCTTTGGAAGCACGATAACCTCTTGGAGAGCACATGGGAGCTAGAGGCTTAGATTCGTGCTCAGTACCCCACATGTTAGTTTAGTGCTTTTTTTGGATTTTGGGGATTCAAATTCATAAGTTTAGGAGAATGTAAAGTCATGGAATTTAAATGTTATTTTTTAATTTTATGGAATTATTTTGAGACCAAACACTTCGATGACACATGATTCTAAGGCACGGTGAGTCTAGAACATATTTTCTAACTTTTTTTATGGTATGTTTAGTAAATCTGTGAGCATTATTTTCTATATTTTGAACCATTGTTCAGATTTGAAATCAGAAGGAACCTTTGAACTCATAATGCCATGATTTTCTTAGGAGGAACTTAATATTGACTGGAAATAGTCAGATAGAATTGTTAGTTATATGACTTTTTAAAGAAAATAAAAATATAACTATTCCAAAGTTATTTTATTTTTCACACCATTTAGTGGTGAACATCGACGTATAGATAAAAAGATGAGGATAATTAATAGAGAGTCACTAATGGGACATTAGTAACTGTGATGTTGTTGTCATTATCTTTCGTAAAGGGTTCATTAAATGTGGGTCATTAATGATCTTCATTAATGAGTGCAACGTCCCTTCTCACATTTTATTTATTATTCAAATGTGTTAGAGTTTTGGGATTAAAAAACTCAAGGAATATATGATGAAAAACTGGCCAAATCTATGTATAGTAAAGAACAAAGAACAAAGCTATGAATGTTAGAGGATTGGACCTGGAGGCCGATGAGAGGAAACAAATGCTACTGATCAAGGATCGAAGACAACATAGACATATTCTTTCATCCTCAATATATCCAATGTATCCTGGTAGTGGTTTATGTGTTATTTTTAATTGATAATTCTTTCCCCTTTGTTGAAATTAAAAACAAACGTGGATCAACTGGAAATTGGGTTGATCCGAAATCTCTTTGTTTTTTCTAGACATTCTACTATGGGGATTTGAATTTGGGTTTTTACTTTTGTTATGTGGTTAATACATTCCCCCTTGATTAAAATCTAACATGTAGGGTGTGGGAAAAAACTCACATAGCCTAGACTCTATAAAATAGTTGTTTAATTTCGTTCTTCATGGCAGAATGTTCAAGTTGTCACCAATGACATTATGAGGAATTATTATTGAAGAAGGAGTGCTACTGAGGCCATCGGCGAAAGCGTCTCCAGAGACAGACCACTGGAGTAGCTCTGGTGGCCCGAGATGGCAGACACGGGCATAAGACGGTGGCACCCCCTTTGGCAGGCTACATCAATAGAGTGCCATAGCTAGCCGGTCATGTTGGTTGGGAGACAATGGCCTGCGTTTGGTCCACCCTAGCGAACAACGACAACCACAATTGCTCAACCTCAACGCTATAGATCTACATCCCCACACTGGTTGTCGAATTAACCATGTCACCCCACAGTCTTGTTCCATGTATGAGGTGGGGGATGCAGCCACTCGGTCATGTCAAAGACCGTGTACAGTGCCACACAGAGTGGTCCATTGTTTCTCGATCGCTATAGCTGAGGAACCAGATACAGCTCCCACCTACGTCCTAGCAGAGGCTGAAGACCAGTCCGCCTATGGGGGACTGGGCGAACTCGAGGTTTGAACCCATGATTCTCGGCCACAACAATGCTAATGTGCCGAACCTATGTCCCATTGAGCCAATCACAGGCTATTCCGAGAATAGATGGGTTGGGAAAGACTTGGACCCAACCAGCACCCTTTTAACTAAAATACTCATATCTCTCAAACAAGGAATATGTTTGATGCACTGTTAGTGGTTTTGGGGCCCTTGAAATGGGGAAGTTTTATGAGATAGTCAACGTGAGTGTCGGAGGATGTTGGCATAAGACCAAGTTGGATCAGACTCAAATCCAATCGTGCCCTTTTTACTAAAATGCTTATATCTTACAGACAGACCATCTGTTCAACATGTCATCTGTTGCGTTGGGACCCTTATGAAGAGGCGATCAATTAGGGTTTCTCTATATCAGATTTAATGGTGGTTGAAGTATTAATGATGGATTGAGAAGATATAACTCATGGAATCATCTATTTTATGTGCGGTAATTTTGTGGTTGGCTGAGACGTGAAGAATGAAAAGTTATCATTTGTTAGCCAACACCTAGAAATCTAGTGTGGGTCATCACCTAGCGATCCAGTGTGGGTTAGCACCTAGGGATCCTTTTTGGGTCAACACCTAGTGATATTTTATGGGTTAGACCCTAGCGACCAAGTCTTTCTCATCTGTAGAGCCTCTCAATATAATAATATTGTCATGCATTATGACTAATCATCTTTACTTCTGTACCTAATTTACACCTATTGTGAGGTGCGTCTATTACTTTGTGCTATGTGTTTGAGATCATTCATGGTGGTATTAAGTAAATGGTGTTTCCATTCTGGTGTTTTCACTACTAGAAAAACGCCCTATACCCACAGTTCAAAACCGTGTGTGTAGCCCCCAAAACTGTGGGTATAGGCTTTACCCACGGTTTTGGAATCCATGGGGTGGAATGGTGTCAGTATAGGGGTCTTAGACTATACCCACAGTTCTCTAAACCGTGGGTATAGGGGAGTCTCATGTGGTACCCTGGATGTTCCAGCATGGCACACAATAGACCCCACGATTTTCAAACCGTGGGGTATTTAAATTCAAAAAAATTGCCAAGCAGGTTTCGAACCCACGACTCATGCTAACCCTCAAAAGTGCGCCACTAACCGAGCTAGATTCTTTATCTGTTATTTTTACATATATTTGCTTCTATATATTAATATTCGGAATTTAAATTTAAAAAATGTGTGCGTGGGGTTTCGATCCTGGGTCTCATTCAAACAATCCGAACCACGCCACCAACCAAGCTGGATTTTCTATATGTCATATATGCATATATCTACTTATATATATTAATATTTGGTATTTAAATTCAAAAGAAGGACTCGCTAGGGTTCAAACATGAAACTCACGTAGAACCTCAGAACATCGCCCCACCGACATACCAACCGATCTAAATAACGTTTTAAGATTATATTTATATGTATATAAATATATTAATCTAAACCGTGAAAAAATGTCTAACCTCCAAATTTTTTCTGTGTCCCGCCTATATTTCATTCCGCGCCATAACACGGGAAATCTATTCCCATGGTTCTGGAGAAGCTTGGGTATAGGTCTTAAAAAAACCCGTAAAACCTACGGTTCTCAAGAACCGTCGGTATAGGTCTTCGAAAAATACCCTATACCCACAGTTCTCTCCAAAACTATGGGTGTAGGTCTTAAAAGAAAACTATACCCATGGTTTTTGGCACAACCATGGGTATATGTTGCCTATACCCACGGTTTTTCAAAACTGTGGGTATAGGCCTATTTTCCAGTAGTGTTTCCTTCGTGGATTCCTGAGAGTCCTTCGGGGGTCTCAGGGTCCCTACTCAGTATTGTTATACTGACCCAAGCATAGGATTCCCTAGGACCAGTTGTGACTTGTGTAGACAATAGAAAACATTTACCAGGACATTGGGTAACCCGAAAAAGGTGGCGCTCAAAGATGGATCGATAGACTTTTTGGGTTGTTGTGATATCCAAAGAAGATCTGTACACACCCTTCAGGTATGATCCTTATTATAGGACCTCCAAATCATTCACAACTTTTTCTAAACATTATTTTCAGTTGGGCTAGTGTTCCGGCACCCTTACATTCAATTTACACACATTACACAATGTGTGTCATGAAAAACATACCCTATAGAAGGTGGGATTGGGGTAATCATGGCACGGGCCTGGGGATATGAGTCATGAAAAACATACCCTATTATTGAAGACATCATTCCATCTTTTAAATGTTTTGATGCACTTATTTTTAAAAACAATATGCTGTTGTGTGAAACAATCTGGCAGAAATATCTCAATCATGAATCATAGTAGGAAATACTCACTATTTCGGAACTAGTTTCAATTTTCCAAAACAACATAAAATTGATCACACAATTATTTCGTGGTCATATTATTAATAGTGTGACAAATTTCCCTCAAATCTCAAATAGCATAAAAATACATATGAACTTTCATTATATTTTATTCGTTGAATAATTGAATAAGAATATTATAATGTGAGGTCTCAAAATTCACTAAGTATCAATATTTAATCTTATGTGATGTTTTTTGTAATTAATTTATCCTCAAAAAACTCAATATCAATCTTCATTATCATCTCGTATATCTCACATGGTCATCAAGAAATATGTTATAATCTGAAATTGATTTAGATAATTCAAATTTTATCTTATATAATGATAAAATTTCCTAGAATGGATCTTAAAATAAATTAAATGGTTTTCTATATTTTAGTGTAAATAATGGATTTCCCCTGTAAAAATGGGATTGCACTCATACAATTCATATTTTAGTTTTCCACATTTCCTTCGAATTTTTATTAAAAGTTATACCACTTCCACATTTTTAATACTGCAAAACTCGAGTAACATAAAATCCAATAATACATATCCAATTTTGAAATATGTTTCATCGTATTTAGAACTAATATATTCCAATTTATTCATACAAATTAAAAAAATAGTATTCAATTTCTATGTGAAATAAAAATACCAAAATTTCATATGAATTTGAATTTTATTCAAAAATACTTTTCTCATAATATAATCGAAATATCCTAGAAATATAAAATTACTTTTTAATAGTTTCAAATAACCGTAAATCAAAAAACAATGAGACAACCGATTTGTTTAATATATTATAATATCATATTTCTTGTACAACACATAATACCCAGCTAACAATTAATTGTGATATATGACTAAAATGTAATTATAAAAAAAATATTTTCGCAACTTAGCCATTGTATTTTCAGGTTAAAAAATGTGTAACAACATTATGAAATATAAATTTAATTTATTTCCATAATTCAATTGAACTGATTATGGTATATAAAAATTTATCTCAATTCATTAAAAGTCATATAACATTAAACGAGTTATTTTTTAGAAAAAATATTTATATGGATAATTTTTGTGGTAAATTTTTATTATGTTAATAAATATAAATAGAAAATATTAATGAAATTTATAGATATTTTATTTAATATATTAAATTAATATCGATTTAATGATTGTTACTAGATAAATAAGTGGTATAAATTCATTTAAGACATTTAAAATTAATTTTATTCAAAAATCATTTTTATTACAATCTCCATACTATTATTTTATTTTATATAAACAACCTCTTGAGATTTTATTCAAAAAATGGACTTCAATTTTCAAAAAAAATCTTTTAGATATAATCATAAGATATTTTCTCATTTTTTTTAAAAAACATGTTTTTAATAGAATAGTCAAAATACATATTTTTCATGTGCTGTCACGTTTATAAAATTTCCATAAACAAAATATTAAATTTAAATATTATGAGAAATTTTAAATATAATAATAATATATTTAATGATTAATATATATAATTTAAATAAATATTTTTCATATAGAAATATGTGATTAACATTTTTTAATTCTATGAAATGTTTTTTTCAAATAAAAAAAGTTATGGTTCTTTTTTTTTATCATGTACATAAAACAATGGTTTTTATATTTCACTAGTTTGAATACTCATGTAGGTAAAATTTTATACCATAGTAATGGTTAAAAATGTTAACAAAGGTGCTTAAAAATAATATATATGGTTTAGGACATCATAATCACTTGTTCAAAATTTAATAGATGAGTTTATTTTCAGTCATCCTCATTATTTCTTAAAAATATATCAATATTGGTCAACTAACATTGATGAAGACACATAATATATCTAAATTTTTTATGTATTTACACGTCTTCTACTCACTTCACATGTAAAATGTGACATCCTTTTTTGACATCATCAAACACATTTGTAAACTCCAACATATCCATTCCTGATATAAATATATTCCCAACGTTACTCTTCATATTATAGGGGTCACCGTCTCACTAAATTAAAAATCCAAGATGAAATATGGTTTATGAAAATATATATTTTCTAAAAAGTGTAATTACTCATCACTAAGTCTTTAAATTCATATTATCTCTTCTACAACCAGAAAAACATTTTGATCCATGGTTATATAATATATTATTTATTATAAATATGCTAATATATTATTATTTTTTGGTATATTGTAACAAATATGCCACCAGAACCCTAGAGATGTAGATTTTTTAAATATATTTTATATATATATCAAGATATAGAGGATTAAAAAGTTTAGTAAAATTCAAGATTAAAATAAATTAATGATATTTATATAACATTTAAAATAAAATTATATTATCTGGATACTCAAAAAAATTAATTATTATCGTTAAAATGAATTTTTAGTTTTACTAATCCTCTTTGATTCATGGGGAAAATAGAAATTAATATAAAGGGAGATATCATATGTATAGTAGGGGTGGATTATTTTTGAATATATTATTAAACAATAATGATAAAAAATAATGTGTTCCATAAAAAATATAACTACAAGTCTATGCCAATCAATGGAAAACATAAAATTACTACATTCCTGGATAATAATAAATTATCATTTTGTGAATTGGTTTATAAAAAAAATATTGGATGAATAAATAAACTGAGTTTTTCCATTACAATGGCACTGTTAGCATAAATAAATACAAATATAACAATGTAATGAAAATAATTTAGGGTAACAATAATTGGAAACATAAAGAAGAGATTTCTAAAAAATATGGAATTGATAAACTAACATGTTTTGAAATAAAAAATTCACATGAGATCTTAACTAAATCCACATAAAAATTATTACTAATAAATGGTTGGAGATCAATAATTAATAATATATTGATGTGAATGAATAATATCAAACATCATTAGAATACCATCAAGGCCCCATGCCCTGAAATATTACAAAATTGTTGGATTATCCCTTTTACATATCATATTAGTCCCCTAAAACCAACCAACGCAATGTGGATCTATATAATTTGATGATCCACCAATCAAAATATTAAAATGCATTCCATTAAATAATACAATATTACACGGAACAGAGTTTAATAAATTGGCATCATAAATAGAAAACAATTTCTTAATAAGGAATATCTAATATGATTATCTCATATGAAATAAATATTTATATGTTATGAAAATATTTTCCCTATATAATTGAATAAATAATAATGTCATTCTTAAATCCCATTAATGATAACCAAGGATTTCATAATAGACAAATAAAAATCCTTAACAAGAGAAGGATATGACAATGTAGTGATGGGAGCTCGTAATTTCTATGGTTTCAAGGTGCCTTGGTTGCTACAGAAATGAATTTTAAATGGTATGTTAATAATAAAATGAATAATAAATCATATAAAATAGTTTATAAAAATCATGTAGATCATCCAAGCATTTTCCCTGGGAGAATCAAGCTAGATGTGTAGTAAGATACCATTCACCAACCATTAAGATAATGATAATGATATTCCAAAACAAATATCTTTCGGGTTATCACCCCCTAGATGCATATTATCAAAAACCACATCAATTTATAGTGTCTAGAATGATATTTCTTTTCCTGGAAAACATCACACAATTTACTTCATCAAAAATTATAGGATGGTTTTATATATATTGGATTGATTGAGCATTATATCCACTTAGACAAAGGTTATAATTAGTAGGTGTAAGTATATCTCTTTGAAAATAATTCCAATTTATGATTATATTAGGGAAATATAAGTATTTATATATATATATGAGGTTTGGAAGATAAAATTAGATGTGATTTCCAATTGAATATTAAAAGGGAGAATTTGGGGAATCGTTTCAGCTTAATACTAGCTTAAAAAAATGTATAATGGTAGGGAAAAAATAATATCTCATTTAAATATTATCACATATAAGATTATAAAACTGAATAAAATTCCTTATTTTATAATAATAATATATTTATTCAAAAAATATAAAAAATTATATGAACATGAAAATGAATATAATGATATGAGGACCCTTACGTCAGCATAGTAATAAGTTATGAAAATTCTATAATTAGAGGAAATAAATAAAAACCCATTAATAAAATATCAAATGAAAGGTTATAAAATTGAATAAAAAAGGGAAATATTTGAAAAATGAATTTAAAGTTAAAATTTTACAAAAATAATGTACTTGAAACTGGAGAAAGGAAGATTGATGAAATCCATAACTTTCTTGATCTTTATAGCTTAGAGACTACCCTTGAAATCAAAATATCCTCAAGATTGATGTTAGATAAGTGGGAGAGACTCAATGGTTGTTATATTATGATATAACTTATATTTATTGTGTGGTAGAATTGGATGATGGATATGTATTTATAGATGAGGATAAGTGGTTTTAAGGGACTAAATAAGGGATATTTTATTATACATTCCAAAAACATTATGGGAGAAATGACTTATAATAAACTTTATTTCTTATTAATGTGTGATTTAGGTTGGGAGGATTTTTTTTGAATTACTAATTCAAATATACTCTTCCAGCAACTCCATTTAATGAATTGAATCTAGAAATTATTAGTATCTCAAAAATACAATTATTTTTTAAAAAATTTAAATTATAAATTATTAAATTTGTATTATTAATTTTAAATTTACTTTTTTATTTATTAATTTATTTATATTTAATTAAATTAATCAAAATTAAAAATTAAAAAATATTTCATAATAATAATAAAAATTATTGTACAATTAAAACATTAATTTTACTATTTTCACATAAAAATCCACATTGTGAGAAAAGTCATTAAAATTTACCCTAAGCCAAAAAAAGATTGAATAAGAAAAATAAAATTTACTTTATCATAATAATTCCATATATGTTATATTTTTATCTTTTAAATTAAATTAATTATTTAATAAGAATTCATAATTTTAATATCATTGTAAACATTCTCACCATTAAAAAAATAATATAGGACCTCATTAAAATATATTAATATTTGAAAAGTGTTTCATAAGATAATTTAATGAAAATAAAGTTAATTTCAAACTTATAAATTTAATATAAAAATTATTTTTAATTAAATTTATCTATTTTCTCCAATAATAATACAATATTGGTTAAATTAAAAAAATTAAATCTAACCGTTAATGAATTCCATCTGGATAACCTTAACAAATAATGACCAACTGTGTTGTTGCCCAATGGTAATAATTCCCATAAAAAATTGCCTATCCATTATAATATAGAATGACCACATTTCACTATAAATACACCATAATTCTCATTTCATCACTCATTAAATCATTTATAGTGGTTCTTACATATTTGATCATAATTTCATTCATTTTCCTAACACTTATATTTCTTTTTTTATCTATATGGTAGGGGTGATATTTATCGAGGGAATTGAAAACAATAGAGTTTATGTTAGTGACTATTCTTTTATTCCATGTTTATGTCATGTCTATCATCCTTTTTTAAATACCTTTCTTATTCATGATGTGTTATGTTATTAGGAAAATGTAATTTTAATTTTTTTGGGACTGCATAATGTAATAGTGGATATTTTTTTATGATTGTAAAATAAATTTATTATATTGAATAATGATATAAAGTATTATTTAAAATTTAATTTGAATCATTTTACATATCTTTTTATGTAGAAAATTTTACTGTAATTAAATATGTACACATATCAAGATAAAATAACCATATAGATATTAAATGAAAAATGATGTAAATAGATTATGAATAATAATTTATTATTTTTATTTAACAATTCATTTAATAACATTTCACATAAAAAACTTTATGATAGTACCTCATATGGTTAGGTGTTTTAATTTTATGATAATGATAACCTGAATCATACATTTTTTACCATTAAAATTTCAATGAATTAATTACTAAGAGGATGTGAGAATAAAACAATTAGTAAATGAAATGTACGTAAAATACAATGATGTATAATTAGAACTACATGTGTAGATAATAAAATGTGTATATATAAATATATGAAATTAATGGATTATATATGTATGGTGGCATGTAGGATAACATTATTCATTATGACACTATCTCCCTTTGATCATGGGATCCTTCCCAGTGGCCATTCCGGATGCAGCAGGTAGTCACTCGACTTTCTAGAATCACTATATTGCTAAAATAATTTAATAAAAAAATTTCACGATACTTGTAGAATATTTTAATGAATAACTTATCTGATTTTTTTTAAGAAAAATACATCCATTTTTAAAATAAATAAATTCATTTAACATATATATATATATATATAAGAAAATATTTCTAAAAATATCAATTGAAAAATTTGGTTGTTACAGTCTACATCATTAAAAAATTGTTTCGTTGAATTTTCACTCATTGGTAAATGATTTCTTAATGGAAATGTTCTCTTAAATTTTATCTAATGAAAGTAAATATTATAAATACATTAGTGATGTAAATACAAAGGCTGCATAGTAGATATAAATAACATTCTATACATAATATATATATAATTAAGTATTATTGAAAAAATATTTAGAATCCTTGATCTAAAAATCCAAAACAGACTCTTGTCTCATTTCGAAGGCAATGAGCGCAATCCCTATGAATATTTTGGGTGTTTACACAGTTTTTCCTTTTATTATCCATAATTAATTTGAAAATAGTATATCCATAATTTTTCATTAAAAAAACTAAAATTTTTATTTCATGCAATCTATAAATATTTCAATAATATCCTAGTGGTTTCTCCCATGGTACATGTTTTCTAATTATGTTCTTCAAAATCATGTTCCTAAAGTTCCTACTAAACTGTCTTTTGATACCAACAATAACAAGCCAAAATCTAGAACCCTGGTGAATGTGGTTGATTTATAACACTAGAAGATAGATCACATTATAGATAATCCAACAACATAGTATCTTCAAGATTATAGATACATAAATTAATTTTAGATTATAATTAAATAAAAAATACATCATTTGAATACTTGAAAAATATCATTGTTATCTATGAAATCCATTTTCCATATATAGTACTCCACAATGCCTCTTAGTAAAAATGGTAAAATATATAAATAGTGAGCCTAAAATATTTGAATGGGGGTAGAATAAAGAAGAATCCATTACTATGGCATAGAAAATTGGCTTTGTGACATAAAAATTGAAAGTTATAGGGTAAATAAATAACCTTCTGGTAAAAAAATGAATAAATTCCTGAATTAAAATATACGATCATATAGTGAATGTATTTCTAAAAAATTAATTATTTAAAATTTAATATTCCATAATAATGAAACTAAGAGCCTAAATAAATCATTTTCAACATTAATGTGAATAAATACAAGGATAACAATAATTTAAAATGTACCGAAGTGATTAATAAAACAATAGGGAATGAATAAATAAAATGAGTTATGACATAACAAATGGAGACAATATCATAAATATATACATTACCAAAATAAAATTTAATTGATGTAATGATATTAATAAATTTCCATATAGTGTTGGGAATGCATCATATCTGATGACATAATCATAATATTTTAATATAGATATCTTATATAAAAGTTAATGAAAATACTATTAAAATTTATTAATTTTTCCAAGAGACCAACCTATTCACCAAGGGAGCTATATAATTCTTGGCCCCATCCATCACATATTAGTCGAATATATTATATTAGATAAAAAATAAGAACATTTAATAATATTCAAGGAATTAAAAACATATATTCTATAAACAAATATCTCAAAGAAGATTATATTACAAGATTATCCCATATAAAATAATTAATTACATAGTACAAAAATTTTATCCCAATTAAAAAATTAAAAAATGATATCTTTGTGAAATAATATATATAATTACAAGGGATTTCACAATGTATATATAAATACCCAAATCTAGTTAAGGATACCAGTTTATAGTCATTGTTTTTTATAAGGACTATGTTTTAAATGTCTCCATGTAGCTGGATACATGTATTAGAAATATTAGGATAATGATTAAATGATTGATAAATCATTAATAATGGTTTTTAAAACGAATTTAGACCTTCCAATAGTATCCCCCATGACAATCAAACTAGGTGTGAATTATGGTCCCATTCCCTGTGCACCAAGATAATGATCGAGATATACCATACAAACTACTTTTTGGGTTCTAAACCCCTGAGTAATCTTCTAAAAATCCAAATCCACTTTTTAGATAAATAATGGAATTTCATTTCATGGTAAAACACCACACTTTTTTTCAATTGATTTTATGATACACCACTACAAGATTAGAATTTTATTGCACAAGTAAAGGGTCATTGTCAACACTACTAAAGTTGTCACTATCAAATAGTGTTTAAAGGGTATGATTTATCATGTATTTTTTGGTGATTCTAATGGGGAAATTTTTTAATAACCCTCTCAGAGCCCCCTATCAACCCTTACTTGGCCCATTATCTATGATTTTCAAAATTATATCCTTCTGTTCGTGCCTGTATATGATACTTATACATCTCATTTCGACCATGGACACCATTATAACTACCCTATGATGAATTATTGTCTATCTAATGATATTTCTATTACTATATATATATATACACACACACACACACACACATATATATATATATTTTATAACAAATCTATAAACCATATGTTTTTATGTTTTTGTGTGATATATATATAAATATTTTTATTTAGAGGTGTTATAAAGAATAAAATTGTCCTATATGTTTTTTGTCTATTACGTTGTGGGAAATATGGTCTTTTAGGTGTCATGGGAGGTCAAGATGACTCTTAACAACACATTTGACAATTCCCAATTCTCCATGATTCCCAACAATGCCTCATACCAATGCTGCCTCATCTTAAATGGTGCCTCATTCCGATGGTGTCTCACATTGGTTGTCCCTCAATAAAGGTATCTAACCTAGTGGATAGCTCGGTATTAGTAGGTAACCCTTGTGGTGTCTCACTGGTCGTAGCTCTCATAGCAACATATCGATGGTGGTAACTCCCCATGGATGTATCTCTTCTGGTAGTGCCTTTCCTAACATTTCCTTGTGCTTGCTGATAGTTCACCATGGTAATGTTACTCTGAGTGTTGACTAATTTATGGTGGAATCATGTTCATCTTGTTGATGCCTCATAAACAATATATCTCATTATAGGTCGATCACTAGTAGTCTTTCACTGGGGGTGGATCCTGATGTGGTCACTCAACCGGCGGTGCCTCATCTGGTGGTTCCTCACCTAGAAGTTTCTCTTTTGATGTTAATTTTCTAGAGGTACCTCACTAGCAATACCTCATCTTGTTGTACCTCATATAGTGATGTTTCACTAGAGGTGCCTCATGAGAAGTGTTTCTAGTTATCCAAGTTCTACCCTATTGATGACATTATTTGATGTAAGTTTGATTTAAGACCAAATTTAAACAGCATTCAGATTGATTAAAATGCAATAAAATTATATCATTACTTCTATAAGGATCCATAGGCTATGAAATTTTCTAACTATGCTTACTTGATCAGATATTCAATTTATGGAAATATAAATTTGTATAAAATTCATATTGAATTCAAACCTAACTTCATAGAGTTGAGATACCCTACCCTTGGTCCAAACGTTCCTCTTTCCCTTGAGACCAGACATCCACAATGGATTCATCTATAGAGTGATTCATGAGATTTGTTCATGATTCCCTCGATAGTCACCTTTTGTATGCAAACTATTTTTTTGAAAAAACTAGGAATTACTGATCATTCTTCATTTTAGTAGGAATTACTTTGTCATTTATAACTATGTATAATTTGGGATAGTTATATAGTTTTTCCCATGATAATATTTTTTATTTTTAATTAATAAAGATAATCTAATTTTTTAAAAAACTATATACATGTGTTGGGAAAATTGACACATGATCTTTTTGTTTTTGTTGCTTATAATTTTATTTACATGGGCTAACTACCCACTAAAAAAGTGGTCTTTGGGGGTCCTTTTTTCACATTGGATGGTTTGTGAAATAATTTTTTTCATTTTTTTTGAATTCTTATATATAAAATTTTGTTACCTATATATATTCGGCTAACAAAAGGATGCCCTTAAATTATAATGATTTTATGGAAACATAAAAAATTACCAAGTATAATTAAATTAATGATGCCTTATTAAATTTTAAAATGTGTTTTCCTTGGTAGGTGATGTGATTTTATGTGTGGTGTGATGTAGTTTTTCTATGTGGAATAAGTGTATGACATGTGGTTGTATTGTTGGTATTTGATGGTTGTGGTGTGATAATTCAATAGGTCCATGGAATTTGGTTTTTTTAATGTGTTATTGGATGTGGATGTAATTTGGGGTTTGGTTATATAAATAAGATGAACTGGGTTAATGATTTTGAAATATATAGTGTTTTACTGGGTAATTATTGGATTCTTCTCCATTGATAACATGAAGAAAGCTTCACCTTTTATGTAGGGTTGTGGTACAATTTTTCATTAATGTGAAGTGTGTTAATTAAACAAGGCTCTTCATCCCTTGGATGACTGTTAATGACTGTTACTATGTTTCTTGATATATATAATTCTAGATAGTTTCTTGGGTAGTGATGGAATATAATATAATTGTTTAATAATGTTTGGAGTGACATAGGTTGTTTTGGATAAATAAATGGAAGTGTATAATGAAATAATAAATGATGGTTGTGTGATTAAATTCATATGATGAAAAATATTTAAATTAATGGGAGTGTAACGTGTAGTTAATGTGAAAAAAATTTAATTCATAAGGGTTCTCCAGATTCAAAAATGCCTATTGTAGAGACAAATAAGTTCATTTACAGGTTTTAGAAAAAGTGATGGTGTTGGGAGATTGTTTTCTTTTTAACACATATGTGGTAATTGAGGGTTTTATACTGCCTATATTTTTTATATTATTGTGATTTCTATATGCACCCACCTTTGTTGATCACTATGTTTTGAACACCTTCATAGTCACATGAGGAGGGTGTTCTTCCTAGAAACTTGCGAGGTATACAGATGGATGGGAACCCAATCCTTTACTTTCCCTCTTCTAAGATATATGTGTATAAAACAAGATGTGATGCTTAGAGGCGTCTTAGTTTTTTAGATGGTGGTGGTCTTATCCAATGTGTTTTTTCAGCGAGATGTGATAGCCTATTTGTTTCCAGGAGAGGTAGTTTGCACTTTCCCATGAGTCATCAGGATGAGTTGTGATGTGCTTTCCTATATTTGTTTGAGATGAGATTTGATGTGATGTATTGTGTTGTGTTGTGAGGACCAGGTGTGTGCGGGATGGATGTATTTTGAGGTCGAGTTGTGCGCATGCGGGATGTGTTGTGAGTCCCAGGTCTGTGTGGGTATGATGTGATGTCATATATGAAACAGATGGGAGCCCCATGAAGTATGAAATTGGTTTAGAGTGGTATAACATTGAGAATATGGTGTGGGGTACCCAATAATCTAAGTTATTTACTTTATATTACCTCGCATAATGTGAATTACTTAGTGAGCATTCCTTGGTGATATAGGGTTAGGTTACTATACCAGTTTACATGATATTTTTCTTGCAGTTTTCTCACGGGGGAATTAGAATGATTCTTTCAAATGTGAAAAAGAGACACTTTAATTCATTCTATGTATACTTGTATTCTCATCCTATGTACATAAAACTATTTTCAAGTTTCAAGAAATATTACATGGACAGTGCTAGGCATTATTAGATCAAGCATTGAGACTATTGTAGTGTAACTTATTAATCATTAATTTGGGAATATAATTTGGGGACATTACTATTTTCATATCATTTCTACGTTTTCATGATTGTGGGATGGTTTTTTTATTTCTATTTAATATATGTCTTAATGTTTTTGTGAATGAATCATCTTAGCCCCCAGTTTTTTTTCTTATAATGTTTCATGACTCCAGTATTCTGATATTTGTATACCTTTGGTGCTAGACACCAAAATGAGGCCTAGTGTAGGTAGGAAACGAGATTATTTGTCTCCTTTTATTCATTTCAATCTCAGGAGGGGTATATATGTGATAAGGGGGCCATGATTTATAGGTAACATTGCTGATAGTTGAGAGAAATGATATTGTTTAAAGATAGGGATAAGGAGGATTTTTTAGGGTTGTGTGGAAACATTTCTATTTGACCATAGTGCATGACATGTGACAAGGACACTGACTAGAATATGGGGTTTGAGGACCCCTCATGGAAATGTGCACAGACTCTATGCTTATTGAGTGGAAAAGTGGGAGGGTTCTTTTTGGAGGGTGGAGATCTTGGAGAGGTACATGAATCATTATGACCATCACATTCTTGTTTGAATTCAGATGTTTTGGGATAAATAAAATTAATTAAGATAAACCATAATTGAAATTCCATACTACTCATTCTTATGAAATTCATGTGTTCCTTTTTTCTATTGATCTTCATTTTCATCTACATGTGGATCAAACAGTTGAGGTTTAGTTGGATAATCATGTTGATTGCTTTAATGATCGTGTGGATTAGGATAATTAGTGGTGGAATATCATGTGTGCTATCCAACATTAATACTTGGGATTGTATAGTGGAATTGTTTCATATGTAGATAAATAGAGCTTGCTAGAGGAGATTGATATCACTTTTAGTTTGATCCAAGTCCTGAAAGAGTACTGGGTCCCTTCAGTAGTATTTTAGATGTGGGTTGTTGTGAATGAATGGTTTACATTGTATATGGGAATTGGAAAGGATGTAGATGTTTTGTGGGATGTATTCCTGATGGAGTTTCGGAAAGATTTCCTTTCGTCAACAATGAAGGTTGAGAAGAGGGAGAAAAACTCCCTTCAATGTGATAGTATGTTAGTACAAAATATGGGATTCATGTTCAAGGACCTTCTCCATTTTTTCCCAGATAATTATCTATATGTGGAGTCTCATGTGAGATGTTTTGTGGATGGAATTAATCCTTAAATCTTATATGTTGAAACACCTTTTATGTTTCCAATGTATTTGTAGGTTTATAAGGAAAAATATTTCATTAAGATGATACAAAAGCATGAGGTATACAACGAGAGGGTAACTTGAAGAAATCGTTGAGAGGCAGAGTTGTTAGTTCTAGATCTAAGGAGTTGGAACCTTCGAGGTTTCAAATGGAAGGGATTCAGCATCAGTAGATTCCTTTCCATACCTCTCATACTAGGTGGTTCTGTGATTTTTCTAGGATCTTTTTCAGTAATATGTTTTGGTTGTGGGTATCATGGTCATTAGTAGATTCACTTCCTAGTAGTTCCCTCATCATAGTTTATTGGTGGTGGATAGGTTCAGTGCTAGCCTCACTAGCAGATTCCAATGAGACAGCTTTAGTAGTAGGGGCATCAGGATTAGACTCTATCGAGTGGATATGGAGAGAGTAGAGGTCTCACTCTAGATGTTCCTTCTGTACTATCTCACTTACCTGAGCATGACCATGTAGGTAGTCTTCACCATATTGGTAGAGGATCTGAGAATGGTCATTTACACAAAGTGGAGGATTCATATCCTAAGGGGATGAAGATTGTCATATGTATGACCAATTTTTTTAGTACCATTATTTATTACTTGTTCAATTAAGGATATTCACACTCCTTTTATTGACCAACTCTATCCCATTTTCTATTAATAGACATAGATATCCTTCTACTTCCCCATGTGATGAGTATGCAACAAAAAGTTGAGACAGTCAAGATTGATGTGTGTCGTGGATATAGACTGCTCATTGGACTAAATCAGTCAAATGGGGATCATTTCATTGTATAGATGAATCCATATAATTTCATCCTTATCAATTACTAGTTGTATTTAATATGTGCTTTTTTGCAATCTATTATAGGTGAATCATGTTTTTGAATGACAATGGTTAGCATATGGTTTTTTTGGGTGATCAAATTTTCTATGTGGGAAGCCATAATGTGAAGCCATTTAATTTATTTTTGTCTAATTTGTTTGTGTAATTAGTGGAAAATATGGCAGTAGTCATTTATAGGGTCGTTGGGGAGTTCCATGATGTTTTTATTAAAGATGTACTAATGTAACCCCCTTGAAATGATGTTGAGTTTGGGAAAAACATGAAGCCTAATGATTCTGTAATTTAGATGGATCCTTATAGTATGGGACCTTCTGAGTTACGGAATTTGAGGATTAAAATATATAATATGATATAGAACATTTTTATCCAGCCTAGCTGGTCTTCATGGGGTGCTCTATTGGTGTTCGAAAAAAAGGCAGATGGTGGATTGAGATTGTGTATAGTCCAAAAAAGGTTAAATAAGGTGATAGTCAAAAGTTTTTACTATATTACAGTGATAAAGGATATATATTACCTCATAAAAAGGGTGATATGATTTTTATGTTCGATTTTCAGTTTGGATATCACCAGTTGAAGGTGAAAGAGCATTATATCCCACAAACTACTTTCAGATATAGGTGTGGGAACATATATTTTTAGTCATGTTCTTCAGAGTTACAAATACACCAACTGTTTTCATGGGGCTTATGGCCTCTATGTTCAGTTATTTCCAAGATCATTTCATCTTCATGTTAATCGATGATATCATAATCTACACATGGTTAGAGGAGGAGGATTTCGAGCATTTAATAATTTTGTTTCATGTTCTTCCCCAAAACCATCTCAATGGGAAGTTGTCCATGTTTAATTTCTAGGAAATATAAGTGAATTTCTATGGAGTGATTAGTTTGAGGTAGTGTTTGGTTACATAATGATTAATTTGGTCAGTGCCCCGGTGCTCTAGATTCCTGAGTAATTAATAATGTTTGAGGTATTTTGTGATTGTTCTTATCTGGGTTTGGGAACCATGATTGTGGATCCACGATCCAAGATCTATTATGGTTCTATGAAATTAAATCCCCACAAGAATAACTAATCCAAACACAAGCTAGAGCTAGTAACAGTTTTGTTTTTACAATTGTTCTAGCTATATTATTTCATTGGAGAGTGCATTGGGGCCTTCACATATAATAAAGTTTGAGATAAATCTTTTCCCATCATCACATGAATCTAAAAGAATGGAGGTTGATAGTGTTTCTTTAGTAATATTATTCTTTTATCTCCAAAACCTTAGGAAAAATAAATATCATGGTCGATGATTTGATTAGGATTTGAAAAAAAGTAGTTGTTTGTGAATATTCATGTGCTTGGAGGGTGATGGAGTAGTTTTCAGCCAGAAGTTATAAGCACAAGTGAATGGTGGCAGTGGTTGTTTGTTACTAGTTATGGTTAATTCTTAGTTAAGGATTTCAATGGAGGAGTCTCAATGGGGAGACACATAGGTGGAGGTGATGCATGATCAGGTTGGTTGGGGTGATTCTTTAGAGGGATGGTAATAGGGTGGTCAGAACCATATGTTGTTTCATGGTAGGTTGTTTGTTCTGGTGGAAATACATGATTGGTTCCTTCTTTAGTTTCATATATCACCATTTTTGGAACACCCAAGATTTTTCCCGATGAATCATGGATCGAATATGCATTTTTGGAGACTCGGGATGAATTGAAAAGTTGTAAAAGTAATGGAAATTTGGTTATTTTTTGAGCTTCTGATGTTTGAGGAACATGTTCTTTATAGTTTGTTTCATCATTTTGATGTTTCTTAGTGGATATGGGATGAAATATCAATGGATTTTGTCATATATTTTCACATAGATTAGGGAGGTTGTTACTCTATAAGCGTGATAGTGGATCAGTTTACAAAAATAGATAACTTTATAACAACCACGGAGTCGGGTTTGGTGGATACATTGGCTAAAAAGTATGTGTATGATCTATTGTGGGTTTATGGAGTTCCGATTTATATTCTCTTAGATTGCTGGAACGGTTTACCTCATGAGTTTGAAATATATTATAACATGATTTAAGAACTAATATATGCGTCATCACTACTTTCCACCCTTATATGGGATGGTATGATAAATACATGTTGTTTGGTTATTGTTAAATTATTATATATAAATTTTGGATAACCACATATATTCCGATAATAAATTGATTTTCTAGGATCATAAAATTTATATGAAAAACATAAAATTAATAAATAGAATTAAATATGTCATTCATTATTAAATTTGGACAATATTTTTCCATGTTACATGAGGTAATGTGATAATTAGGGTTGATGTGGTTTGTGTGTGTAGAGGAAGAGGATGAATTTCAGTTGTATAGTGGGGCTATGATGGGTATGGTGTGATTATGCAGTAGGGTTATAGAATCTGGTTGTGTTGTAATGTTCTAATGGATGTGGTTGTATGTTGGGGGTCTGCAGAATTAATATGATGAACTGGGAAGATGAGTTTGAAGAAGGAAAATAGTGTTTTAGTGGTTTATTTATAGAATTTTCTCCACTGATAACATGGAAAAAGATTTACCATATATCTAGGTTTCATAGTACAATGTTCCTTTAATGCAAAGTGAATTAATTTAACAAGGATATTTATCCATTGACTGACATTGAATGTATTTTATTATGGATCTTGATATATTTTGTGCCTGATTGTTTCCCAGGTAATGATGGAAAAAATAAATAATTTTTAATACATTATATAATGACATGGGTTGGTTTAGTTAATTAGATGAAAGTTCTTAATGCAATATTAAAATATGGTTATGTGATTAAATGTAGTTGATGATAAATAATGAAATGAATGGCTGATGAACATGTATAGAATATGATGCCACATTAATTCATTAAGGATATTCACCGTCTAAAATGACTATTTCAAATACTAATAAATTCATTTAGAGTTCGTAAAAAAAGTGATAGTGTTGTGAGATGGTTTTTTGGTTTTAAACACATAGGTTGGGCGGCAGTGTTTGATATTATACATATAATTCTATGTTCTTATGATTTATGTACGCAACCTACCCATGTAGTGTAACGCCCCAAACCCAATTACCCAAGGATGGTGCATTATTTTAATACATTTTCATGATTACAAGGAATCATGTCCCGTAGGACCGATCAGTTTAGTGGTCTTGGAAATTAGATTACATTCATGAATGTTACATTACATTATAAAATGAAAAACCAAAATAGCATTGTCTTCATTGAACAAACTTATATCTCTTAGCCTATCCCTTTAGGTCAACCATAAAATACTTCTTCACATCCTGTGTAAAATAAAACATAGAAATAGGTGGGATCTGATTATTAGTAAGGATTAAAATATAGCAGATGAATCATAAATAAGTATAATCATTTAAGGCGTTTTATAAAACAAAAACAAAATCCTTTTAAAAAAAAAATTCTTGTATAATATGGAAATGATAAATCAAATAATTCTATTTAATTATTGAAATGGATATTCTACTAGTCTAATAATCACATTTAATATCAATAGCTAATTTGATAATGATGGAATGCATAATGATGGACATCATAACAACATAATCTAGGCCCCATGCCAAGACTACAAATAATATTTTATCAAAGCCTTGTGCCAAGACACTAGTGTGTCTCAAGAGACCTACTGATGCCTTGAGGAGCTATAGAAAGCTCCACCCATCAGATAGTAAGTCCAATGAATTCATCATATGAAATGGTTAAAACATAACATAAACATTCATTTTAAACTAGCATAAGAAATGTTAATACATTAACCATAAACAATGAATGGTATTTAAATAACACATCCACAGTAAAACATATCCCCAATCCTTCAATACAATATTGAATATTTGTATCATAATAAATCAACACCATATAAGTATGAAATCCATTGAAGGATGTTGACATAGATTACATCAAAACTATTTGACAAAAATATCTAGATCTATTTATAAATCATGTATAATTCATGTAATTATAAAATTAAAAGTTTATTTTGTAAATATTATTATAAGAATTTAAATGAATCTTCTATGGTGCTATTATGGCAATGAATAACATCACCCACCGTATAATTTTAAAAAAACATTCTTACCTGAATTTGTCGAAAATATCATAAATTACCTTGTTTGGAAAAAGACGGAAAAATTATTTTCAAACCATTTTAAAAAAATAAAACAAGGGTATAAATGACTTTAACCCATAGTCTAGTAAATTTTAAAGATGTTTTTAAATTCATTTTAAAGAAACATGGATGTGGATGATAAAGAGGTCCCAGTGGACACTTACATAAAAACAACCTACGATAATAAGGAGATTGTAAAATTTACCATGACCTTGTACATTTCCTTCTTTGAGGATACATTAACCTCTTGATTAATATATAAATAATTATTATTAAATTATACAATAACCACATTCATAAATATAATATCATACATAATCTGTTAATATTTCTTTGTTAATAATATTTTAGTAGTATCATCATTTTTTTTGTTAGCTGATTCATTTTTTTATATGTTTTGTTACATAAGTCATGTTTATTATGAATAAGATTTATTTGATTCATATCCATATTTATATGATATTCATAAAAAATATTTTAAATAATCAAATTTAAATTATTCTTGAATGGTTATGATGGAGAATGAATCTCATCGCATTCGTGGAGACAGTAATTCGTACGTACACACAAAACGCTACATCCATTTCATTTTTTTTATTTTAAATGTAAAGAATACCAAATAATAAGTATTTATATTATTATTCTAGTGTAGTATAATATTTTATATACATTACGTATGTTCATTAACACAATATTTTATATGATCCATGTATGGTATAAATGAATCATATCACTTTGAGGGGGTAGTAGTCTGCACTTCCTCAAATTAAATTATTCTATATGTACAACATGCAAAGAATAATGGTATTTTATAAAATAAAATTATATAAGGTTATAGATAAATAAATATCATAAATATCATATTGAATTATAGTTCTATCATAATGTCCACCATATAATGTGTAGTAGAAGATTGAACAATCAACGTTTCGTGGGGCAGTAGTTCACCACCCAAAGAAACATTTTGTTTTATACACATTAGTTTGAGGTGTGTGTATGTTTAGTTAAAATACATATCATAAAAAAACTTACCACATTTAGGATACTGGTGTTGTTAAAAACAAAAAATAATAATGATTGTTTAGAGGGTTGGAGAAGTAAAATAAATGAAAAGAGCATAATAGGAGATGCTACCTTTAAATAGGGAAACTCCCTTTAGATTGAACTAAAAGGCTTCCTTGAAGTGCCATATGACTCAGGTAAGGATTATAAGGGGAATATAGGGATTTAGGGAATATAATGGGGTATAGTTTGGATGAGGCAAGGGGCTTGAGAGTTGGGAGATAATGGATAGAGGTGATGGATTTTTATAAGTGGGCAGAGGGGATATTTAGGAATGTTTGAAAATATTATTTTATTATATAACGATTTTAGGTATCTAAAGATACAAAAATAATTAAAGACAAAGATAAGATGACTCATTTTTGAAATAAAATCATCCAACAAGAGTTGAACTGGGTTTTGATGTTGTTTTAATTTTTATAATCTCATTTATTTAAATCATTCTTTTATGAGGCAAGCACTACATCATTATTGTGTCACTAATAATTTTTTATTTTGATGTCTAAAAATTATAAAAAGTTATCATGATATAGTATATATTTTTATATTTAATATGAATATTTATAGTTGAAAAGATAACTTATATAATCCATTGTAAAAGTTATTTTACTAAAAGATATATGTTTATGTCATTTTTTCATTACTTTAAATTAATTAATATAAGGTGGTATTATTACTCTCATGTGGCTTAATGGGGTCCCCAAATTGACCCAAGGATGAACATGGTCAGACATATATCAAAAAATAAGAATAGAACACATGTTACGGTAATTTAATTTTATTATAATGATATTTTTTTACCCTTATTAACTAGATTTACCCTTTAACCATGGTAAATAAAGTAATTACTGTAGTAAATATTCATAATGTATAAAATTAAAAGTTACATATTTAAACAATATTGACCACCTGATTCCAAATAAAGAATACATTTTTCCAAATTCAAAACACATAAGTGGCAGAAATTAATTTAAAACTAATTCTCATTGTAAAAAAAGTGTGTTTTATGAAATAATAGGTATCAAAAGATTGACACTTGTTTATGTCCATTGTAAAGGTAAAATTATATCCAATGACAAAAATTATATTAAATTATAAAAATATATTCTAATGATAATTTAAAACCACTAAAATTTATAATTCAAGACTATAAATTATTTATATTAAAAAAGTTGTTTTTAATTAAAATTTAGTATTTTTCACTATTCATCAAAATATGAATGTTATCATAAAATTACCAAAATTTTTTCCCAAATAAATATTAATATCTTGATCATAATGAATAATATAATTTTATTTAAATTGAAAATATTAAAGTGTCAAATATTGGTTTTAAAAAAAATTCTCCACTAAAATGTAGTAAAATTTTATTTTTTGAAAAATACTTCTTTTCTCTGAAAAAATTGAATTTGTTATTATATTTTGTCTAAAAAATATATAATATGGATTTTAAAATTATATGGAGTATATAAAATTCAAAATTTAGTTAATACTATTCATAACTACTTTTTAAACGGCTAGTCTGGTATGTCGTGGAGTTCTCAAACTCGGTGTTTTGTGTAACACAAGTTATTGAATTTATTTGAAGAGATAATGTACTATGAAATCATGGGGTGTTACATTCTCCACTACGTCAATAAATTGAATCCTCAAAATTTGAAATTTTTTCTTGAATATAAAATGTTAAAAATTGAAAAATTCATTTGTGGAAAACTGACACCGGAAATTGGGTTAAGGAAATGTAGTCTTAATAAGAGGGGAAGAGAAAAGACAAAGTCACCACAAAATTATGATCTATGTTCGTAAAACATTGGTGGATATTATGGACACATAATTAGTGGAAAATTTTAAATATTTATAGGGAGTTATTGAGGTCATCAATCACAAACAAGTGTAAAATTAAGGGCCTTAATGCTACTAATATATGATGATTTAAAATATCATTGGTTCAATAAGACATAATGTATTAATATAAAATAGTTTTGGTTTTAAGATCCCTTCCCTAAATATTAAGAATTAATTTATTCATAGAATAAGAAGAAAAAAATTAACTTGACATGTATAGTTTCATCCTTCAACTAATTCCTACCACAAACTCATCTTTAACTCAAAAAGACAATAGAACTCAAAAATATTCTATTTATCCTAATCGTATATGGTTCCAAAAATAATTAATTTATAATTAATTTATCAGTATATTTAAAAAAATACATTTTACAATCTAGGACATCACGTAATCCAGTGGAAGGTGATTACCCTTGTAACCCATTGGTTGCGGGTTCAAGCCTTGCGGAATTTCGTGACGCGACGGATTGTCACCCGACATCTGAGTTTTACTTTTTATATCTATCCAAAAATAATCCCAAGAAATGATTTAACCTAAAAAATTGTATCCAATATCAAACATAATATATTCCAACCTTTAGACTTATCCACAATACTTCAGTCTAAACTCATAGTCCAAAATTTATAAGGAAGGTTACATAATATACATGGGAATACCTTTATCGTGTATTCTTTTAAAATGTTGTAATAAAATGAATTTCCAAAAAAACCACATCAGAATAATTATGTACATATGTATTCATTCTATATATTATATAAAACATGATATACTCCAAAAATCCAAAAAATATTGGAATCACCTACAACAATTAAATAAAAAACCATTAATTAATTATAATGTAGTAAATAATATCCAATATAATTTTTCCAAATAAATCATCTCTTATTCCAAAATAAATACCACAGTATTAGGACCATATTAAAATTTATCATTCCATTAACCATGTATTTTCCAAATTGTTTGACTTGATTTTGAGTCACTTTTCTTGATATCGCACATTCTCAAATACTTAATGAAATTGTAATGTAGTGCAATCCTTATATACTCCATAATTATTATAACTAGTACATCATTGATACAATAGTCAAATGACATAATTCTATAATTTCAATATAAGAAAACGTGTCATTACTCTTCATCTGTGGAAATATAATAACTTGATTACTATCAAACAACATCATTTGTTGTATACTCTGACGATTGGGACATTGATTTGCGTAGTGTCCCAAATCCTTTAAGATGAATCATTGTACATTTGAAACCATTTTCTTACCCTTTAAATTATATACATGGTGTCCTTTTTCTTTACACATATAACAAACAACAATTACCTTTAAGCATTTACTAAGTTTATTCTTTCTACAATTATCACATATGGGAAAATCCTTCTTTCTCTTATTCCCTTTATCAATATTTCTTTCTACCATCCTTTTCTTCTCCTTCTTCCCTTCAAAGGAATAGGACTCATAGAATTCATTTCTTATCATATTAACACGTGATACTATTTATTCATATGATTATAATACATGGGATAATATATCCTTACTAAATTTCGGCTTAATACCATGAAATATATAATCCTTATTACTCGTCGGATCAAGTGTATAACTATATTTTTCATTCCATCTACTGGGTTCCATTTCAAAATAATGGCATACATAAGGATACTTTTATGAATCACAATGCATAATTCCAAACTTGTAAAATAGCTAATGTTAATTGAAAAGATAATGCATATAATCTATAATCATTAAAAAAATGTTTTCATTCAAGAATTATTTACTCCTGCATCCATCATAATGGATTGTAAAGAAAATGAGATTTATCCTAAGCATATCCCCTAGGATTATCGTAACCAAAAGTGCAGCAGGGCCCACTGTCGTGTACCAGGATACCCTAGGTCAAGCCTGAAACTCCTTGTCAGAGTTCTCACTCCTAGGTACATCTATTCTACAGCTACCTCTACCTACTCGTATCCAGACTGTGATGAAATTCCTAAAAAATTCACAAAATCTCTACATTACCAAAATTCTAGGATGTTTTTCTATACTAATCATCAAATTATATCTTAGGGTAATGTTCTTTAATCAGGCTTTTTATAAATCTAGATTCCAAGGTTATTGCTAAAAATATTCTGACACCAACTATAACTAACTGACCCGAGTTACCAAGAGTTGGTTCATTATTTTAATATAATAGCATAATTACAAGGAATCATGTCCCAAATGACTGATCAGTTTAGACTTCTTGGAAAATAGATAACATAAATGAACGTTACATAACATTATAAAATGAAAAAAAACAACAACATTGTATTGATTTAACCCATTTATATCCCTTAGTCTATACCTGCATGTTAACCATAGAATACTTACTCACATCCTGGTTAAAATAAAACATATAAATGGGTGAGAAAAGATTCTTAGTAAGGATAACAATATAGAAGAAACTTCATAAATAAGCATAAAAATATAAGGTAATGTATAAAAATAAAACAAAATAATTTTAAACATAAAGTTCAGCATAATATAGAAAAGATAAATCAAATAATGCCATTTACTTCTTCACATGGATATTCTACTAGTTGAATAATCACATGTAATATCAATAGGTAATTTCATAATGATAAAATGCATAATGTCATCCATCATTACCACATAGTCAATTCCTCGTTCCAAGACTACAAATAATATGTTGTCTTGTCCTACATCCAAGTCACTAGTTTTCTCATGAGACCTACCGATTCATCCAGGAGCTATAGCGGGCTCCACCCATCACTTAAAAAGTCCAATGCATTAATCATATGAAGAATTTGGAAACATAACATAAACATTCATATTTTGACTAGCATATGAAATGTCAATACATAAACCTTCTAAAATGGATGGTATAAAAATAACACATCCACAGTCTAACATATCACAAAACCAAAAAAACAATATGGATGATTTTCAACATAATAAATAAACTTCAAACAAGTATAAAATCAATTAAAGGATGTTGACATAGATGAAATTAAAACTATTTGAGGGAAATGTTTCTGTGTATTTTAAAATCATTTAAATGTCATGTAATTATTAAAGAAAACATATATTTAGAAACTATTCTTATAATATTGTACGGGAAGATTCAAAGGTGTTATAATTTCATAGAATAACATCACCCTTTGTATATGTTAAAAAATCATTCTTACCTGAATTGGTCAAAAAGGTCATAAAGTACCGTGTTTGGAAAACGATTGAAAAATTCCATTCAAACCATTTTATAAATATCCAAACAAGGGTATAAATGTCTTTAAACCCATAGTATAGTAAATAGTAATATGGTTTTGAAGTACATTTTTAAGAAACACATATGTGGATGATAAAGTAGTTCCAATAGACACTTAAGTAAAAACAACCTCGGATAATAAAGAGATCATGAAACTAACCCTAACCATGTAATTTTGCATGATCAAGGGTAAATTAACCTTCTATATATTATTTAAATAGTATTAATTAATTTATAAAATAACCAAATATATAAACATGATATCATAAATGAACATATAATATTTTTTGTTAATAATATTTCATTAGTAACATCGTTTTGGTTGTTAACGAATTCATTTTACTTTATATGTTTTGTAATGTAAGTCATGTTTATTATGGATAGTATGTATTTTATTTATATAAATAATAATATAATGTTTTAATATATTATTTTTAATAATCATATGAAAATTATTCTTGAATGGTTACGCTGGGTAATGAATCTCATCGCATTCGTGGAGATGGTAATCTGTACGTACACACGAATGCTACATTCATTTCATTTTTTTATTTTAAAAGTAATGAAAACTAAATTATTAATAGGTATATTATTATTCAATTATAATATAATATTATATATATATTAATTATTTTCATTAACACCATCTTTTATACATTCGATGTATGGTATGAACGAGTCATATCATATTAAGGGGGCGGTAGTCCACACTTCCTCAAATGAAAAAATCGTATATATACAACAAGAATTGAATAAAGGACTTATATAAAAGAGAATTAAAAAAATATTATAGATGAAATGAATATAATAAATATCATATATAATTATAGTTCTATCAGAATGGACATCGTAAGAGCTGGTAGTAAATGATTGAAAAATCTTCGTTTCGTGAGGCAGTTGTTCTCCTTCCCAAGAAACATTATGTTCTATAACCATTATATGAATGTGAGTGTATGATTAGTTTAAATACATCTTATAAAAACAGCCATGTATATGGAGGATACTGGGTTTGTTATAAAAAATGAATAAATTGTTTTTAGGGGGCCAGAGAAGTAATATAAAATAAAATATCACAAGAGAAGATGTTACCTTTTAATCAGGTAACTCGAATTGGTTTGAATCAAAAGGATTTCATGAAGTGATTTATACCTAAGGTATTGATTATAATAGGAATATAGGGATTTTTTGAGCTTAACTTCTCAAATTATGGATGAAAAAAATGTGCTTGAGAGGTGTGAAAAAATGGGTTAGAGGTGCGAGATTTTTATTAGGGGTAGAGGGGCTCTTTATGAGTGTTTGAAAATATTATTTTATTATATAATATTTTCGGTTTCTAAAGGTCCAAAAATCATTAAAATAGATAATAATATGATTCATGTTTGAAATAAAATCATCCAAGAATAATTGGATAGGTTTTGTATATTGTTATAATTTTTATAATCTCATTTATTTTAAAAAAATAATGAGGTAAACACTACATCATTATTATGTCATTAATAATTTTATTTATATGATGTCAAAAATTATAAAAAAAACAACATTATATAGGAAATCTTTTTATCATTAAAAATAATATTTATAGTTGAAAGGAAAACTTATATAACCCCTTGTAAAAATCATTTTACTAAAAGGTATATGTTTTTGCCATTATTGTCTTTACATTAAATTAATTAATATAAAGTGTCATTATCACTATCAACTAGATCCATGGGGTCCCGAAAACTACCCATGGATACCCATGGTCGGACATGTATCTAAAAATATGCATATTACTCATGTTAGGGTAATTTAATATTATTAGAATGATATTTTTTACCCTTATTTACCATATTTACCCTTTAACCATGGTAAATAAAATATTTACTGAAGTAAATATTCATTATGTATAAAAATAAAATTTACCTATTTACACAATTTGGACTTCATTATTCCAAATAGTGAATCCATTTTTCCAAAATAAAATCACACAATATCCAGAAATTAATATAAAATTAATCCTGATTGTCAAAACAAAAAACGTGTTTTTAAGAAGTAATAACTATCAAAAGATTTACACTTGTTTATGTCCATTTTAAATGTGATATTAAATCCATTGAACTAAATTATAATTAATGATAAAGATATATTCTAATGATACTTTAAAACAACTCAAATTCAAAATTTAACACTAGAAAATTTTTTTATTAAAAAGTTGTTTTTATTTAAAATTTATTATTTTTCACTATTCGTGAAAATAATAAATTTATCCAAAAAGTACCAAAAACCTATAAAAACTAAATTTAAATGTCTTTTTTCAAAAGAATAATTTAATTTCATTAAATTGAATACATAGAATTTTCAAATATTGGTTTTTAAAAAGTTTCTCTATTAAAAGGTGGTAAAATTTTATTTTTTAAAAAATACTTCTTTTAGCAGAAAAAATTTAATTTGTACTTATATAATGTATAATAAACCCATAATATAGATTCTAAAATTTTATGGAGTATATAAATTTAAAAATTTAGTTAATACTATTCATAACCTCTCTTTGAACGACTAGTTTGGTAAGTCGTAGTGTGCTCGAACTCGATATTGTGTGTACCGAATGTTATTGAAATACTTTGAAGAGATAACATGCTATGAAATCATGGTGTTTTACATATACAAAACCATGTGTCGAACACCCACATAATCATGTGTTGGGGTTTTTCCCAATATCCACTATGGAGTACAGATGGATGGATACCTGCTCTTTTCCACTCTCTCTTCAAGACGAGGTAGGAATATCATAGGTTGTGATGGTTGGAGGAATTTTCGTTCATTAGATGTGGGATTTTATGGTTTATGTTTTTTAGGTCGAGATGTGATAGAACATTTATTTATAGGAGAGTTGTTTTTTTCTTTCCTATGTGTCTTCAAAATAAAAGGTGATGATCTTTCTCATGTGTCTTCTAGATAAGATGTGTTGCGGTGTGATGTGTTGTGAGGGCTAGTTTTGTGTAGGTTAGATGTGTATTGATTCCCATGTGTGTGCAGGAAGGATGTGTTGTGAGTCCCAGGTGTTTGCTTCTGGGAATTGATGATTTATATGGAATAGATGGGAGTAATAGGATGTACAATGTTTGGAGGGAGAGATATAAAAGTGGTAATGTGTTTCTAAGTACCCTATCATCATTGTGTTTTCCAATATATTTTAATAATTGAAGTGTGCATCATAGTGAGATTGAAATTTTTGGTCTGGGTTTTGTTATTATACCTATTTAGGTGGGTTTTGACTATTCTTTTTTCTCACATGGGCATTAGTATGCTTCATTCACATGTTCACGGGAGACCATTCATTTCATACTGAGTTTACTTATGTGATCACCTTACATAAATAAAACAGTTTCTAGGTTTCTAGTAGTATTACATGGTCCATGTTGGGAATTACTAGCTTGATCCTTGGGATGGTTTTAGTGTCGTTTTTTTCCTTAATTTTTTTTATTTACATTGGAAACATGGGTGTAATATATTAATTATACTTTTTTAATGAATGAGGGAAGGTTTTTGGATTTCCCTTTTATATTGTTCATAGATTTTTGGTTTATTATTCATATTATATCGTAATATTGTATCATATAATGATTAATTCCAACCATATTGTGTGATTTGTACACCCTTGATGCAAGTCAGCAACCTTAGGCCTACTATAGGTGGGACTCAGGGGGGTCATTATATACCTTTATTCATTTCCATTATTATAGGTCTATCTTCAGAGGGAGGGTCATGAAATTTATATTCATTTACATATACTATAATATAATATAAATTGATATTGGCTTAATAGGAAACACAGACACACACAGATATATATATTATATAGTTGTGTGTACATATATATATCCATATATTTATATATTGTAATAAATTGTTTGACATTTTTTAAATATATATATAATATTTATTTATATAAAAATTTTATAATTTACATATACATATATATTTTCTATATTTTCACACACATGTTTATTTATAAACTTCACTAGTATAGATATAGATATATATATATATATATGTGTGTGGATTTTTTAATAGTAAATAAAAGGGGTATTTTTTTACATTAAATAAAATGAAAAATTAATATTTTACTTATTTGTAAATAATTTTTTATATAAGTATTTTTAAATATATTTAAACAATTTATTTATTATATTTATATAAAATAAAATATGGATATATTTAATTATAAAAAAACCGCTCTATAAAAAATGATAAAACATTAAGACAATATTATTAATATTAATTTAATACCTAAAAATAAATTAATACTTTATCAAAAAAATACCCCCTTAAAAGGGGATTAAATGACATAAAATGGTAAAAAAAGGTGGATACCCCAACTAAAATCTCAATTTTTGAGGGCTACTGGGACTTTTGTGCCACCAACTAATGGATCAGGGGTTCTCCCCCACCATTAGGCTTTAGATATCAGAGAAAACATTGATTTGATAAGTTGTATACCCCAAACAGACACACAAATCAATTTTTGGGGCCTTTTGAAGTTCATGTGATGTTTTCAACTTTTCATAGAATATTGATTAACTAATTTAATTTTATTTCCATACATCTATTTTAAAATAAATATTAATCGATAAAAATTCAAAATTTATTATTTTATAATATATTTTATTAAATTTGTAATCTATTTTAACCAATTATATCATATGTCATGTGTAAATTTTTAATTAGCCATATCTAAACCTGATTTTAAAATATATATATTAGATTAATATAAATATCAACATATTTATATATTTATATATTATTTTTAATGAAATATAATTTATTTAAATAATTATACCCTTCACCGGCACTCAAAAACCTCTGATAAATTCCCCCTTTTCAGTTAATTTTTATTATCTTTAATAAGGGGTAATTTAACTGTTCTTTTTTACATGCATTGATGATATTTCCACTTTATCAATGTTATTTTTAGTAATGATCAAGGGATCTATTTTTTAGTACTTTTTCATTAGTGTGGATAATGCCTCCTCTATATCATCCCTTTTTAATAAAAGAAAAAGGCCCCCTTTATCAATAATTTTGTTTTAGTGATGATAAAGCGTAATTCTAGATAAATTTTTTTTGTTGTATTGATGGTTTTGTAGATTCAAAAATAGTTTGAACATTATAACAACTTGGAAGAATTCGATAATGCGAGTGAGTAATTAAAATATTTTAAGAAAACTCAGATGGGTCATTATTTCATTAAATTAAATATATTTTTATGTATTATAAGTCATCTTAAATGAAAGAATAATAAAAGAAATAAAATTGGAAATATAAAAGGATTATTTTGGGAAACTATTAATTTTGAACATTAATAGCTTTGTAAATTCAAATAATGAGAGATAATTAAAAAAATGAAATTTAAAACATCTGAAATTAAGGAATATACCATGGAATAAATATAATTTCAGTATAAGAAATATATATTAATTATTTTAATATAATAATGGTAATGAGCTTGGGAGGAAAAGATGAGGATTGAGGACCCTTACCTCTGTTTACTAACATGATAGGCAATGGGTATAAGGATATAAAATAAAAAAAAACCCTCTTTATATCATATACAGTCAAATATAATACTATGGGATAACAACATGGAACTATTTTAAAAACTAATATAATGATATAGTATAATAAATTTATTGTACTTGAAAATGGTAAGAGATTGATTAAGTAAAATCATACCTCTCTTGAGCTTTATATCATAGAAGAAGCCCTTGAAATTAAATAAATAATTCCTGATTTAAAATATTCAAATAGAAGAGACTCAATTAAATTTATATTATAAATGAATATCTAATTTGGATGAGGGGGAATGGGTAATAGGGATGGTTATTTATACATTATAGAGTTGGTTTTAAGGGATTAAATATTGTTAATTTTATTATAAAATACATCCACATGTGGAAGAAATGAATTCAAAACAATTTTCTCCACTAGTAATGAGTTATTTAGGGTGGGTTTATTTTCATGAAATTTTATCTTTAAAATTAACCTTCCAAGAAATTATTTTAATGAACATAATCAAAAAATTATTTTTATCAAAAATATCCAATTTTTTGTTAAAAATGTTAGTGTATAAAATTCTATATAAAATTGATATTTGTCAATAATTTTATATATATATGAAATCAAATATTTATAATTTATAATTTTCATTAATATTTTATTCATAATTTGATTATAAATATTGCTTAAAATTCTAGTGTTTATTAAATAGTAGTTTTAACTCTTCCACCAAAAAATTACTTCGTCAGAATAATACAAAAAATTCACACTAAGAAAGTTTTTCTGATGACTCCCAAATGACATTTATTTTTTCCAAAAAAAATCATAAATTCAGTATTTGTATCATTATAACAAAAACAGTACTTACTGAATATTATTAATTTTATATAATAATAAATATTTTAGAACTGATACAAATTAATTCTTACAGATTGAAAAAATATTCTAATTTAGAAAGTTTTTTATAATATTGTTAAATTATAATAAAATTTATTTACAAACACAAAAATTTATTTTAAAGCATATTTATAATTGATTTTATTTATCATGTCCAATATTAATGCAATTATAGTTTTATCAAACAACAATCATTAGTGTTAATTAATTAAATATACATAACCAGAAATAATTGTGAACAACTATGTTATTGACCAATGGTACTAATTCCCACAGACCATGTTGGAAAAATTGAAATGGAATATTTTCTAATTTACCAATAAATACACTAATTATAAATTGAATATTCACTAAATACTTTACAATTTTTCATACACATTTCATAATAGTTTGTTTCATTTTCTTAACGGTGCTCATTATTTTTACGATTTTTATGAATGTGGTGATATTATTTTGGAAGTGAAACCTTCTGATATTGTTTTAATGAAGGTGATTTTCTTCCACGTAAATATCCTTTTACTAATTCTAGATTTACTTGTCTATATTAAATCATGATGTTAAATGTTATTATAAAATATCATTGTATTTATGTGTGTCTACTTATTGTAATAGTGGGTATATTATAGGATGTAGTTGTTCAGAAAAGTTTATATTCATAATTTAGGATGTAATGAATTTATTAGTATTAATTATGAAAAATGTTACATAAACTATTAAAAAGATAATTTTAATGTAATAAAAACTATATACATAATAATATTAATAATACTTTGAAATTAAATGAATTTTAATTTAAATGATATACGCCTAATAAGTTATCAATTAAATTTTAAAATTCATTATATAATTTATCACAAAAAATTTTATATGATAGCACCTCTAATGGTTATATGTTTCAATATTATGAAATTTAAATCAATATTCATACATTGAATCCCATTAGTGGGAAATTTAAATAATTTCCATGAGGATTTTAGAATTAAAATATTTGTTAAATAAATATAGTTATCAAATAATACTATATTTAGAAATAATCATGTATGCATAAAAGAGTTATATATATATAATGAATAGAAAATAGAAGTAGTTAGAAAATAGTGTGGTGGGTTCAGTTTCACCCATATCTCACTTTAATAATGGGTCTGGGGCCTATATCCATACCATAATCTTCTTTTTATATTTTCTTATGCATGGGTATTTAATATTCACAAAATATTATCCTATAAAAACATACATATGATAATTTATATTAAAAAAGAAACAATACACAAATAATAATAAAGGGAAATGACACTAGAATGGTTCTATTCTCATTTTAGATTGCTGAATATAATTTTCTTGTCAAGATGATAAATTAAATTAAATAATAATGTATCTCTTTTTATTCAACTTATTTCAGTTTAATCATATTTCATTGATTATTATTCCTATAATAATACTTAAAATATTTTAATTAAATAATTATTGAATAATTTTGGATGATCATATGTTTCATCTGGATCAAGATAATTTAATTTTGTTTTTTAAATATGATTGTTGGATTTGTTATCCAATGGGGGAAATATTACACCATATCGTGAAGTATTAGGTTTGATGTATAATTAAAATGAATTTAAATGATTATGGTATAGAAGACGAGGTATAAATAGAAATATGTATTTTATGGTGGAGAATATGAAGTAATATTTACATGCCTTGTATTCTTAGATTCTTTAAAAGGTATATTTGATTTAATTAAACATAATTAACATTCTATATTGACTAATTCCACTGGAATTAAACCACTAATTGTATTTTCTTTTATTTTATTGTGTATTTAATAAGGTATGATATCAGGTTACTAGAATTTAGAGTACAATATTTTTTATATTTATTACATCAGTAATGGATAAATATTGAATTATTAATTAGCTACCCAAACTCCATTTTATTTACCATTAGTAAGATCAAAAATCCATATATTATTATATTTTATATGAAACATAATATCCATGTTATATAGGGGGATCAATATTGATTTCCCCCTCTTTAATAAAAGTACGTGGTATCTATTATATGAATGTGATTTTCCATTAATATACTAATTAATGTATATTGCAATCCCTTTGGGTTGTTGTGATTCCTATTGAAGATATATTTAAAGATAAGATAGTTTAGTGGGATTTTTTTATATTATTATTATTATTGTGATTTACATTATTGTATACTGATGTTTTCTGGAGTAGTGTGTTTGTGGAAATGTAATGTAAGATTTGTCTTCACTGTTGTATGGACCCGTTTAAAACTGTTGTATATTTCATTAATTAGGGAATTTTTTTTCAAATTATACTTTTATTTATTTGAAATCTAAATTAACAACCTACTAATTATAGTTTATAATTAACTTTATATTTGAATATAAATTTTCTAACATACTATACAATATTAATGGTAGTGTTACATATTACTATTTTGGAGAACCCATTGGTAAGATAGATATAGATGAGTAGAAATTACCATTCAATTTCAATTTTAAATACATTTTGGATTTAAGACAAGGATTTATTGTAATTCATGGCATGATTCATTTTTTTTACTTGAATGAAATATTATTTTAGGAATTGTTTAGTGTTGTTTTATTTAGATATCATATATTATTGGAAACTATTATTTTATATTGGTGGAATATTTTTTATTAAAAATAAAATTTTAACCCAAATTTTATTTATATACATGGTATTAGTCTCCACTAAATATGATATTAATGTTAGTATTGAGGGGTAATCCTTTATCTCATTTCTAACTAGATATGGTTTTGAGAAAGGATGTGTTGTAAAAATATGATTATACTCATTCACTAATGAAATTAAAGGTAACAAACTCCTAATCAGGATAACATATCATTTAAATAAGAATAAGTCTTTCCAATACCAAATAAATATTATATATGGAAATTAAAAAAATAATTTATACACAAAAACAATTAGAGGTTAATAAATAAATATAAATATGAAAAATTAAAGACACATGGTAAAAAATTTAAGTATAAAGACTAAATATAATGGAATGTGATAAATTATAATTAGGTAAAATTTGTGATGAATCAATTAGGTAAAAGAAGTTTTAGTAATTTATTCATTTGTATCTTTGAAATTTTATTATTATCTATTTATAAATTAAAATTTCAATTAAAAAACTATTTGAATGGCTCAAATTTTATTTTTAGAGGACTAGGTACTTTTCATGATATATTAATTAATATGAATTATTTTCTTAATAGTTTTTAAATCCCATATTTTTGAACTCTATTATACCTTTATACGGTATCATACAATATAAAATCAATAATACTTGCATTATATTTTATAAAATAACCCTGCTTGTTTATAAATATATTTAGTATCATAATATTAATTTTAAATATCATTTCCTTCTACCATTTTCACTATGAACAATATAATATATTTAATGATAGGTTTTCAGAGATATAAATTTTATTCTAGTTGAACAATATCTACTTTTCTGACATGATTATGTGTTTACACACTCTAGATATAATAGTATTTAATATGATCATATAATATTCCATGAATCAACTTTTTCAATGGTTTCAACTCTAAAAACATTGATTAACAATCATATTCAATTATATAACTTTATATGAATGGTTTAAAAAAGTAAATTATTATTTTATATTTATACACGTAATATTACATGGTTATTAAATAGATTATACTCATTTAGTATTAATTTATTTTTTATTTCTCTAAATAATAATATTCTTATAATCACATATTTTATAAAGTTAAAGTAAATCTTTAATGAATCCTGATTACAGTATATAATAATCATATAAATATGAGGTATGTTAAAAAGTGTCATGTACTTAAAATTTATACCTAATGGATAGTTATTGGAGTGTTTAATCAACATTAATGGTGTTTAAAAACTACCACATTCTTAGATACATTGAATAAAATAATGGGTTTGACACATTCAATTCATTGATGATGAAATAAATCAAGTACTGAAAAAATTATATAAGGCATTATAAAACCCTTACATGACCCACCGTTCTTGAGTTGAGATTCCTCTTTTATAATGATCTCATTCTCATAATGTTTTTCGACTATCAATGAGTCCACTAGGATATCATGGAAATACAATTCCATTATTACCAGGTAAAAATGAGAGTTCAAGAATAGAAAATATTATAGAAACCAAAAAATTAATGACTAGAGATGTAATCATATTAGATATATAATCACTAATACAATACAAACTCATGTAGTATCAATATGTAATGTCAAACATGTTATCGCAAAAAAATGAAAAAAGGATCCCAATAGGTGGATGTTCAATTTATGTGGTAATGTGTAACATCCTGTTACCTTAATTTAGGAATTTCCCAAATCCCTTTTGAGTTTCGTCTAAAAATTGGTGTTTTTTAGAGAATCCAGTGATGGGCATCCTTTATAGGCTGAATGAACTAAATTTCAAGTATGTATGATTGTAGAAATAAATAGAGATCATACATAAATATGAAAAAAGAATAATAAAATGTCATTTGGGGTCTATGGTGATTCGGAGGGGGAGTGTTTTAAGTGTTTCTATAGAATATGATGGTTGGACTATTTCACATCATGGAAGGGTTACACGATGTGAGTATATTGTCAGGATGATTCCATGAACTTGTTTAGAGAATAATTTTTTACACATCATGAAATTGGTTATGTCATGAAATGATTGATGAGTGTTTTTTAGGCATGGAAATGCCTTTTTGACTTATATGGCGTTCATGGACTTCACATCATGAACTCATGACTCACATTATGAAATGATCATACTCTATAATTTTTTATGTTTTCGACACCTAATTTTATTTTTATTTGGCTTTATACTTCCCTCTTGAGAACTAAGAGCGCTTCCAGCTGATATTGGGGATCTATGTTCCTTCTGAATATTTTTATTTGGGATTGATATTCATCATGTTTATGATGTGACTCACTATTTAAGTTATATTTTCATTTATTCATTTAATTAGGTTAAAAAATAACCATTTAACTATATTTTAATCGTTAAAGTTCATGTGGTGATGATTATATTGATCCTTTTAGGATATATTGTGGGATATTCTACCAAACGCTATCCTTTGGGGTTTTTTGGTTGAAAATGTAGGTTTCATAATGTATTTATCATTTAATCATCTCCACAAACGATTTTTCATATTGAATTGACTCATTTATGTAAGGATTCAATATAGGGTCTTAGTTGTGCTAACATTATTTTGTATGGGTGGATCCAATTACCGTCATGTGTGGCCTGATTTTGAGGTAGGTTGTTCTATCTCAAGCACATGTAATATATAATATATTTCAATGGTTTTAAAAAAATATAAATAAACCCAAATGATTGAAATGTGTGTGTGGAAATTGGTTTCTGAGAAAAGTTAGTTTCCGAATTTTTTGTTAAAGGTGATGTTATTTTCATATCATAGTGAAATATATTTATAAAATTGATTTAAATGAATTATTATAGATTAATTTGTATATAAAATGAATCTCATGGGGTTCCATGGGTAATTATGTGGAGGTTTTAGTACTATTTCTCATCCATTGATATTATAGGGGGTTCACTTATTGGGTATCATTTGGGCCTATTTTTTATATCCACCAAAAATTACAATTTGTCTAAAACATAGTATTTGAGGTGTACCCATGAGTTGTTAGAGAAAGGGATCAATCATGGGGGTTCATCCCTGTAAAGCCAATATATTTTATGAGTAAAAATGAACCTCAACATGTTTAGGACTATCTAGGAAAGATCTATCATATCATCTACTTCAAGCATACCCCTGAGAATATCAAGGTAATGTGTGTGATGTTCAATAATGGGAGTCCTAGCATGTGATTGTCAGATTCCATGGTAATAGAATATAGACTTCTGGTATTATAATGGAATTTATACAAGACTATCTCATTCTATTAGTTTTGTCATGATTTTTTTTTGTGATAGAGTAGTCTATAATGTCCCTCTAGATTCATCATAGAGAGTGTTTGGGGTCGTCGTACACACATATGTTAATAGATAAGTTTTTTTCTTTAGAGATAATAAATAATGAACAATTAAAGGATGTGATGTACCTACATGGGTTCATATTGGATATAATATTAATGGTATATATGCTAAATCATTCACCTTATAAGGTTAAAATAGAAAGGGGAATTAAAGTGGAGATAAATATTGCAAGAATGCTATGTTATTCTTCCTCGCATATTTCGCACTGTGGTAGATTAATTAGTACATATGGGGGGACGAGGATGTTTTGTGATCATTATAAGAGTAGTGGGGGAGGTTCTCCGAAATTTGACTCTTATATACCATCATTTACATCTAATAGTGTGAAAGAACCCTTCTATCACTGTGGCATGTTTGGGAACACCCATAATTCGTATTCTTCACCTGTGAAGATGTGTAATGGTTTAACAACTATAGAAACATATAGTGATTCTGTAAGGTTATTTCTACATATAATTCTATTTAAGGATAATAATCTCTAACTTAAATTATGTAATAATCATATTATTCAAAGACTATAGGGTTCTCTCCGTGAAACTCAGAAGTGAATTACCTTCACACATGGGATGAGTTTCTGGTGGATGTATATGGGGGTCAAGTGATAGTGAGTGTTACAATCATCATTTCATTAAGAATAAAGACTTCATTTTTAATAATATATTTTCCCACTCATTTGTATTTTCTCATTTTGTCGATATGGTTAATCATACAATGTGAATCATGTCCTTTTTTGTGGAATTAGTGACCCCTATTGTAAATAGGAATGAGAACATCTTTTCCTGTATTTATTGTCCATTGTCGATATATGATCTCGAGTTAGTCTAGGATTTCCATTTTATTAATCTATATCTATTTGATATCATCATCAAGAAGGATTGGAATATTTCTCACAATGTTGATATTTATAGTTATCATTGTTGTTTTTTGTTCTTTTCTAAATAAATGAGATCTCAAGTGTTTCCAAGGGAGTGGGATTTGAGGTTAGTACCCTAGAGATTATTTGTTTTTTCTACTATAGATTTAGGGACACATGTTGTTTATTTCATTCTGGATCATCCTAGGAATGTTTTTGAGATTCCTAAAAATTTCCAAGATTGTTTCTCTTGACTTTCTACAATATGGAATGTAGATTTTATTATTCATCTAGTTCTCAGTATGTATCTAGTGTTGATATTATTTATCATATATTTCTAGTAGAGATGAAAGAGATAAATATTTATTAGGATGGTCTGATGAAAAATGGATGTGTTTTTTCTATTATTTATGAATTGGGTATGCCCAATGATCTATTCCAACATAGAAAAATATTCACTCCAATTGTGTGTGGTCTATCAAAATTTGAACTTGTTAAAAGCTAAGAAGTAATGTGTCATTCCACATGTGGAGATTTTTTTGAATATTTAAAGTGTAATTTTTTTAGATATTGGTATTTGGTTTTATTATCATAAACTCTATATTATAGAGTCTGATATATAGATGATGGCTTCAAGATAATGTATTTCCATTATGAATATCGCAATATGTGATTTTGAGTAAATAATTCTCTTACAATTTTTATGGATTTGATGAGTCAGATATTCTTTTAGTATATTGAAAATTATTTGGTTGTTTTTGTGGATTATATTTTTGTTTATTCAAGATCAATGCAAGATCATGAACACTATTTGAGTTTTTTAAAAAATACTAAATATTCAAAATTATTATAAAATTGTTTAATACGAAATTTATATATCTAATTAGTGATGTTATTGTGACACATGATTTATGATAATGAATTTTCATTTGATCTTGACATGGTGAATGTTTGTTTCTCATATAGAGACCCAAAAACACTTATATATTTTTAGATTATTTGGTCTTATAGGGTACTAAAAAAAGTTTATAAACTATTTATCAATGTTTTTTCCACCTTTGACAACTCTTACTAAATGGGTTTTAAATATATAATGGATTTAATGTAACAATATTCTTTCTATGATCTAGAACTTCTTCTAAAATAGATCCTATTTTCACCTTTCCTGATATTGGTAACTGATATTGGGTTTTATATGATGATTCTGGTGCTGGAATTGGTTGAGTTACTTTGTAGAACAATCATGTGGTGGAATATAACTATCACCATATTTTATTTCATGAGAATAAGTACCCCACTCAAAATACAGAGAACTAAACCGTTATTTTTGTTTAAAAATGTTGCAGACGTTGTCTTTTCGTAGACAGGTTCACGATATTATATGACCATAAGAGCCTGAGATATGTCATATCATGGAAATTATTTAATCTCATATAGAGGTGGTTGGTGAAATACCTTTAGATGTTTCAATTCAATGACACATACTCCCAGAGGATAGGAAATTTCATCCTAGATACTCTCAGAAGGAACATACCATCAAATATTGTTCTAGAATCGAAGGATCAGTCGAACCTTATGGGACTCCCTGATCAATTTCACCTATATTAATAGGATTATGTTCTATTTATGATAAATACTAATGTTCAATAATCATCATCTCCTCATATATCTATTTGGTAGGATCAGTAGTATGATGATATGTTTAGGGGAATTTAAAAACCCTATATGTTGAGGAGACAATTTGTAGTTGATATCTCACATTAGATGGTATTATCAATTTTAGGGATCATTCTTTCTACCATATTCTATGAGGGTATCATTTTTTAATTTCATATTTTATTAAGAACCATTCATATAAAAACTAATATGATTAATTATGCATTGAGATGGTGATCTTGGTGGTCATGTTTGAAGTGGTCCATTGAATATTATGTGTCCTTATGATACACCTACCAATAGATAAGGGTAAAGAGTTTAAAGGTAAATTGGTTACTCCAACAACATCCAGTAAAATTTTAAAAACGATATGATGTTTCTATGATATTTATTATTTCATTTCAGGAAATTCGTTATTAGAAAAATGATATTTGAGTAGTGATTGATCAGTTGAAAAATTCTACACATGTCATTACAATTAGGGATTCAACTAAAGCTAGTGAACAGGGTATGATGGATGTGTGTGGGATTTTTAGGTTGGATAGATTTCTGACTACCATGGTTTTGGATAGTTGTTATAGATTTACATTATGGTTCTTGAAGATTCTCCAGGTGGTAATGGGGATGAAGGTCATGTTTAGTAAAACATACCATCATTAGAAAGATGGTTTGATGGAGTGGTCTATTTAGATAATATAAGGTATACTCTAATCATATATCATATATTATATTGGATTATTTGTTATCCATATTGAACCCGTTGAGATTTTTTATAACAATACTTATCATCCATTGATTAGAATTGATCTCTTTGAGTCTTTTTATGATATCTACTTCATATCACTACTATATTGGGTACAGGAGGGTGAGGCATCTATTGTAGGACCTAGTCATTCTTAGGAATCATTGTACAATATTCATAACATTGGTCAACATATAGTTACATAGCAAAGTCGTTGAAATTGTATGTGTATCACTGGTTTCACCCTTTGTAGTTTTACATTAGTGAATGGGGTTTCTGACTTTTTCTTATTATTTGGTTCCCCATAATCTTATAAAATAAGAAAATTTGTCTCTATGATTAATTAGATATATTGATATCACTTTTTGGTTTCATAATTTTTCTTATCATTTTACATGTTTTTTATGTTGATTGGAATTCACTATGCTTTCCCTATATGTCATCTCAGGAAGTACCATTCTTTCCCCTCTAAGGTTTTTTAGTTATGAATTTATGAATTTGATGATATAAATTTCTATTATTGATAAGGCTATGTAAATCATTGATTCTTAGGTAATGTTATTTCATGTAATGTCAATTTAGTTAGTGAATATATGATGGAGACACACATCAAATTCTCAAAAGATATTAGAGAACTACACTTGTAAGATGGATTACATTGGATCGATAGTACGATAGATATGATACTGATTGTAGTATCATACTATGATGTAGACACTCAATAAACAAGAGGGGTGAATTGTATACTTTAAAAATCCTTAAGGAAATTTTGCGTAAAAAAATTTCACAACACCTTTAAATTTTTATAACTTTCTTGATTCCGGAAAAGTGATTCAGGAAATGAAACTTAACAAAAGTTTTCAACAACATAGATTCTACCATAAAGCGTATAGAATCCTTTATAATCAGAGTAAATGTTAAAGGAAGTATAAGAAAGTTATACTTTCCTTAACAACCAAAATTATAGCAGAAAACAATAATAAAACACTACATGTAACAAGTAGTAACTCTTTTATCTCATAGGTAAGGGTATCCAATAACCCCAGATAAATATACCTTGATTTATAATTTTAAGAAAGTATTTCTTACCCAAACCTAGGTAAAACATAAATCTGAATATTGGTATCTATCTTGCTTTCCCCGCAGGACCTCTATTTGTAAGGAAATAGGCACCTCAGACTTCACAACCCGAAGTCTCTGATTTCATGGAAATCACACCTCTCCACAAAGAAAATCTACATGAAGAAAAGTTTGAACAAGCCGTTCAAACTTTCTGCACAAAGACTTAGAGTTTATAAGAACCCCTCTCTCTAGAATTCACTTCAACAACTTGTCGGCACAGTAAATTGTCATTTGTAAGTTTTCCGTGTTCAAATGAGCTCCTATTTATAGGTGCACCTCCAATGGTCGGCTCCCTCCACCAACGGTCATATTTTTCCTTCAATTACAGAGGGACCTATTCATGTGTCACTCAAACAATGGTTTGTTAATAACTAAAAGCACAAAATCGTTTTGAAATAAAAAAAGGGTAACAAAAAATATGGTTACATAACCAAAATAAAATATTTGGAATTTAAGGAAATAAATGTTCAGAGTCTAACAAAAATTGAATTAGGATTCAAAATTACAAGGATATTCGGATTCTATTTTCTATGAAATTTCGAACCAGAACTCTATATAATTCTGGAGTCTGAATTTCAAGGAAATTCGGAGTCTGGATTCACAAGAATTCGGAACCTGATCATACAATGTTCGGATCTAGAGTTCATAAGATTTCGGAGTCAAAATATACAATGTTTGGAGTCTGAATTCATTAGAATCCGTAGTTAAAACTCAAAAGAGTTTTGAGCCTGAATTCAGAGTACTCGAAGTCTGAACTCCGAAGAGTTCAGAGTCAAAACCCAGAAGAGTTTGGAGTCAGAATTCAGAAGTGTTCAGAGTCTGAAAACATAATTATTATTTATCTATATATTATATGATTTTGAGGTTTTTTATGTGAAACCAAATTTTAAACTTAGATAAGATGATGAACAATGAAAAAAATGATAAGGATAAATTTCCTTGTGGAATGAAAATTTTCCTTATAGAAGTAAAACACAGAGAAAATTTAGATTTTCCATGAGATAAGGTGTTTGTGATTTTGAAAACAAGAATGAATGGTAAAGTAATAAGGTGACCTTACTGACTCAATTTTTTTTTTCCAAACACGAAGGAATGGAAAATTCATAAGGAAAACCATATTTACTCAACAATCTCCCCACTTTTGGAAATCACAAATATCCTTATAAAAAATAATAAAATGTCTTAGATAATATTTTTCTAGACATTGTATGTAAAACATAACTCTCTTTACACAAGGATAATGATGAATACGACTGACTCCCCGTTAGGATTTGGAACTATAAGGATCATATTCTAGATTTCTGGAATGAAATTATCTATTATATTAAGTACAGAAATCTTCATAATGAAAACAACCCCTTTGATAATCTCTCCCTTACTTAGGGATATTTCTTATTTTCTTAGTATTCTTTTTCCTTTTACCCCTTTTGTGACTTTCAAAAAGAATTTGATAGAATGGAAAGAAATAATTATGGTACCTTAAATATTAATACAAATATCGAAACAAAAATGACCAACCAAAATTTCATTAACATAGGACGAATTTGTACATGGGATAAAATACAACAAAAGATCAGATTTGATCTATTTTCCTTCCTTCTACTTGGATTTCAATTTCTTCATAATGGTTTTCATCTTTCTAAGTTCCTTGTGGTCTTTCTCTTCTTGCTTCAGGAGTTGATCCTGATCTTCAGTTTTTTTTCTCTAAAGCTTTGATTCTATCATCCAGAGACATGAGATATTCTGTCTGAGCCTTCATCAGTTCATCTTGCTTGACTAGCTTCTCTTCGATATTGATCCGAAGAACCCTTTCCCTCTTCCGGAGTTCACCAATAGAATACAACGTCCCATTCAGATCCTTGACCTCCTAAATCTGCGTATTCTGCTCAAGATTTAGCTTTTCTCCAATCTCTTTCTGAGATCCTTGATTCTACCATATTCATTATCTAAATCTTACTTAACATCATCTTGAAACTTAACATGATTTATCAAATCTTCAAATATATTGTTTGACCAGTTGACCACTTTCATACAATATTTTTTGTGGGAATTGTAGTTGATGGGTAATTTCTTATAATTAGACTCAATCGTTACACACTTATCTATTACCGTGGATATAGAATCTTATTTTTTATTCATGTTTTGTTGAAGCATCTGAAATTTAGAGTAAATTCTTGGAAAGATCATAATAGTGTCAACAAGCTTCTTCAGTGATTAAAAAATGAAATCATGTACTAGAGATGATGATTCTGAATCTGAGATTTTACTTTGTGATGGGTCTTCCTATAGCTCTACAAGCTTCCTCTTAAAAGATCCTCCATCTTCCTTCTTCAATAAAACATCTTTTTTTTGAGTCTCAACAACCACATGTTTTCTCTTATTGGTTCTCAGAATAGCTTCTTCATCCAGAGATTCATGCTCACTGTTTGACAACTGAACAATTCTATCTTCATCTATCTTCTCTTTCTCAGGTCTATCCTTAGTATATTCAGGATGTATGAAATCATTATTTGAACTTTCTTCCTCAATCAATTTATTTACTTCTTCTTCACCCTTATCATCTTTACCTTCCTCATCCTTCCTAGGAGTTGGGGGATTTGAGGACTTTTCTCCATAAGTTTGGATTGATAGATTCTTGGATGGGGTTTCCCTTTCATGATAATATTAAACATTCTTTATAATATATTAAGTCCCACCACTACTTTCTTCTTTTTCCACTTCTTCGACAACTTCTTTTTCTTCAAAAATCTTTTCATGGTATTTTTTCAGATTGAGAAACAACTTACCAGGAGTCTCACGTAAAGCCACAACTAATAAATATTTTAATACAGGGATATTCTTGGATGCTATTTCAGTGGCCTTCGAAAGAGATTGGACAATTCCGACCTCTGACATTTTCTTCTTCTACTTATTTTCATTGGCTTCCTTCTCAAGCTCATCAGCTTCCTTTTCATTAAAAGCAGTGGCTTCGGTAGGATCCAAGCCAAACTGTGGCTCTCCTTCTTTTAAATTTTTCTTATCTTCCATCCATTTGGCTACAACCTCATCAGGATAATATTTATGCTTCTTGGGATTTGGATGTGCGGATTGAGTTTCCTTATCTGTAGGGGTTTTTTCTACTTCTTCTTATTTCTTCAACTTTCTCTTCGTTTCATCCTTTTTTGATGGTTCAGAAAAGTTAGAATTCTTAGGAACATTTTAACCCTCTTCGTTTGATAGATCATAGAACCCTATGGAGTCTTTATAGAAACCAATATTCATTCTCTTCAAAGTTTCATCACTTACTAACATGACTCTGCAATTCCTTGGCTTAGAACTTCATGGAATTTTGAAGGATTAAAGGCACCAGACTATTATCTTTGAAAGGATTGATGGATACATGATAATATATGCTTTCAAATTCCCATTCATAATATTCTCACTCATAATTAGAATATGCTTCATCAAGTTTACCTTCCTTAGATTCACTAGAAAATCTAGAATATACATGTCTCTATTTTTCAAGGTGCCATTATCACATTTTCTTGGAATGATAAAACCTTTCACCCAGAGATCAAGGATCCAATTATTTGTTGAAAAATGAGAAATCTTTAGAGTCTTGACTTATGTAAGTACAAGACACTCCATAGCTTTTACCTTGATAAAAATTCGTTGAACATCCGGAAACTTATGGGAACAAAATTCAGCTTCCCCTTCAAATGGAACTCCAACCAAACAAGCCGCCTTTGTATAAGATAGAGCATATGTATATTAATAGCTTTTGAATGAAAACTTCTCTCTGCCTTCTTCCTTAAATAATCTTATTAACTCATAAAACTCAATAATCAGATCTGGATCCACCATATCTTGATCCCCTGACTTCAATATGCAAACACTTTCCCATCCATTAAGCTTGATGTTCTTGGAGATTATAAAATCATATTTATTGAATAAATTCAGATGCACCAACCTTACTCTATAAACTTTCCACTCTGGAATCATCTTTAGAGTAGATAATTCTTTTTTATAGGATTCTTATACATAAATTCAGACATGGGAAAACTCTGAGATGTTCGGAATGGGATTTTGTATGGGGTCATAGTTTCGTCACACAGAGTCTTGAAATCGATGTGGGACAACCCTTCGAGGTTCCTTTATATAGGCGTTTTATGTGATAGTTCATCTTCCCATCTCAATCCAATGGTTGAGAAATCTTCTGATAATATATGATGGTTGAAATGATAGCAGCAAGAAAAATTTGGTAGGATCCGATCTTTTGAGGTTTTTAATAAAAATCAGATTTAACGAAACTAGAATACAAAAAATTTAAAATAGAAAAGAAAATACCAGAATGTAAATGATGATTACAAATAATTAATAATGAAAACAAACCATATGAATTTCCAGGAAGATTATTCATAATAGGTAATAATATTTTTAAGGAACATTAGTATCCGAAAAAAACATGACTATGAAAAAAACTCTATTATGATAAAAAAGTTGAGTATGAAAATCTTCATTAAAAAAATCTTTATTATGAAAATATTCATTATGTTAATCTTCATTACGATAAATTTTGAACACTTTATTATGAAAAATTTTGAATACATTATTAAGAATAATTTTGAAAACATCATTACTAAAAATTGTGAAAACATCATTATGAAATATTTTGAAAACTTCATTTCGATTTTTTTTTAAAACTAACAACATAATGTACTCCCCCTATAAAAAAGTGTTTATTACTGTAAATATATTGATTCAAAAAGAAGCTAACAAGGAAAATTACCTTACGGTTATCATTCATTTCTTTTGAATAATGTATTCAAATATATCAGAGGGTAATGATTTTGTGAAAATATTAGTAAGTGGATCTTGAATTCTGATAAATTGTAGAATGATATCTTCTTTTTGTCTGTGATTTCTTTGAAAGTGATGCCTAATATCTATGTGTTTTTAATAATAGTTATTTCCAGAGTTTTTACTAAGGGAAATGGAACTTCTATTATCACACAAAATTTGTGTTTTGGTCAAACTCATACCATAGTCTTTGAGTGTGTGTTGCATCCATAACACTTGGGCACAACAACCTCAGCTTCTACATATTCAGTTTTAGAAGTGGAAAGATATATTGAGTGTTTCTTCTTGTATGACCAAGAAACTAATGAATCTCTTAATAACTGACAAGTTCCGAATGTACTCTTTCAATCCATTATACATTCACTAAAGTCAGCATCCAAAAAACATTTTAGAATAAAATCATTTCCAAAAGTATAATATAGTCTTAAATCCATGGTTCCCATCAAGTACCGAAAAATACTTTTCACTTCCTTTAAATGAGATTTCATAGGATTGGATTGATATATTTCACATAAGCATACTGAAAACATTAATTCTGGATGACTAACTGTCATGTAATGTAAACTTTCTATCATACCACTAAAATATTTTTGATCTACTGGTTTCCCAGATTCATCAAGATCAAGTGTGTTTGAGATACCAATGGGAGTACTAATACTCTTAGTGTTGTCATGTCCATACTTTTTTATAAGATATTTAATATACTTATGTTGGGATATATAGATTCCTTATGGTTTTTACGAAGTTTTAAAAACAAAGAAAAATGTTAACTCACCCATGATACTCATTTCAAACATAGATTTCATTAGATCTGTAAAGGAATCCGTTAAAGATTACTAAGTTGAACAAAATATAATCTCATCAACATAAATTTAAACAATAAAAAAATTCTTATCTTTCTTTATAAAAAGGGTCGGATCTGAATTTCCCTTAACATAATTATTTAGAAGCAAAAATCATGTATGTTTACCATACCAGGCTCTAGGGGCCTTCTTAACTCCATACAATGATTTGGTAAGTCTATAAACATGATCAGGATTTTTTGTATCTTCAAAACCAGGAGGTTGTTCAAATAAACATCTTTTTGAACATAACTGTTAATGAAATCACATTTCACATCCATTTGAAAATGTTTGAAATTGAATAATTCTTCAAAGTCAAGTAATATACGAATAGATTCAAGTATAGCTACTAGAGCATAGGTTTATTCATAGTCTATACCATCTTGTTGATTATATCTTTTATCAACCAATCTTGCATTATTTCTTACTATGATCCCATTTTCATCACACTTATTCATGAATACCCATTTTACTCTAATTGTAGAAGTTTCCTAAGGTCTTTCAACTAAGGTCCAGACTTTATTACTTCCGAATTCAGTTATTTTATCTTGCATTACTTTTATCCAATCATTATCTCTTAAAGCTTCATCAGTGCTTTTTTGGTTCTAATTGGGAATGAAATGCTAGATGTTCTAACTCATTTCATAGGGAACTTATAGTCGTTACAGGTTGATTCACATCACCAATGATACTATCACTGGGAAGATTCTTTAGAAACAACTGGTTTGGGTTTTGTAAAACCTATTAATAAACATAGGGTATGAAAGCTTCTGGGGTAAATATTTCAGAATTATCTTCTTGGACATTTTCCTTATCATAAGGATCTTCTAAAAAAGGATGATAATATGTTTTTGAAAACACATTTGAAGATATAGGTTGGGGTTGTTTAAAAACAAAAGGATCAGTTTCATCAAATTTAACATATACTGTCTCTTAAACAGAATAAGTGTTTTTATTGAAAACTCTATAAGCTTTAGATGTTATGGAGTAGCTTAAAAAAATTCCTTCATCAGATTTTGGTATGAATTTTTGAAGATTATCTTTAGAATTCAGAATAAATACATTGCAAGAAAAAACCTTGAAGTAGTAATGTCTAGGTTTTCTACCATTCCATAACTCATAAGAGGTTTTTGAAGAAATGTTCTAATCGAAACTCGATTTATAGTATAACAAGAAGTACATACAAATTCAGCCCAAAAATATTTGGCTAGAGAATAAACACTCAGCATGGTCCTTGTTATCTCTTGAAGAATTCTTTTTCTTCATTCAACAACACCATTCTATTAAGATGTTCTAGGTGCTGAGAAGTTATGAGAAATTTCTTTCTACTACAAAAATTTTTAAAATCAGATTTTTATAATTCTCCTCCATGATCACTATGAATATTAATCAAAGGAATGTTTCTATCATTTTTGACTTGGGCACTAAAACATTTGAAATATGAAAAATCTTCAGATTTCTTTGCTAGAAAATAGACCCACTTAAATCTAGAGTAATCATCAACTAAGACAAATACACAATACATGTATCCAATGCATCCAGTTTGTGTTGGACCACAAAGATCCATATGCACCAACTATAATTCATTAGTGGTTTAGACTTCACCGACTGATTTAAAACATGATTTATGTTGTTTTTCATAGTGACAAGGATCACAAACTTTTGAGGAATCGAATCTATGCTCTTGTAGATCCTTAAAAAGTCCTTTTATAGAATTTTTGCATAGGTTCCTAAAGTTACAATGACCTAACCTTTTATGCCATAACCAAGAATGGTCTTCCATTGCACTAAGGCAAAGAAAGTCTTGGCTCCAATGTTCTTCTATGTTTAGGGTGTAAATACTCTCTTGCCTATTGGAAGAAAGAATAAACTCTTCCTTGGAATTGTGTACTAAGTACATATCATTCCAAAAAATCACAAGTTAACCTTAATCAAATAATTGACATTTGCTATTGAGATTGTGATTAAGACCATTAATAATCAAATCATTGAAATCACTGTTTTTCTAAGATGAACGATGTTAATTATACCAATAAATTCTTCCATATCATTATGTCTGAAAGTTAATTTTTCTCCTTTCGTCTTGATAATATTTTCAAAGAAGTTTTTGTTACCAGAAAAATTTCAGGAACAACCACTATCTGTGTAATAAGTATTGTTGTTGTTACCTTCTTTATTTTCCTGAAAATAAGAAAGTTAGACTTTTGGGATCTAAACTTCCTTGGATCTGAAATTGTGAGACAAAAAAATTTTGGGTATCCACATTTGTTTAAAGAAATATGCATTCTGAAACCCAAGTGATTGAACATTATTCAAAGAGAAAATTTTCTTCGAATGTCCACGACATTGATATTTAGTACAAAAAAGGGCTCTGGAAGGAATGAAATAATTGTTTTTGAAAAAAGGATTTTGGTGAGTATAACCTAATTTAGTGGTATTTTCTTGAGGTTTTATTTGAGAATACATCTTGTCAATATTATCTTTACCTGATGTATAGTTGAAAGAATTTTATTAATGAATTGTATTTCATATTTTAGTCTAATTACTAAATTCATATCCTTATGAATTATTTCATTATAGTTATATTATTCCTAAAAAACATTTAATTTTAAAATAGCATTCTTAAGATCTTTCAAATGTTTTTCCTTTTTAGAAATTTCTTCCTTAAAGTCTATAGAAATTTTTTCTAAAATCTCATAATAATATCTGAAATCTATAGATAGGTCTGAAATCTCTGTTGTAAGAACTTCTTCTCAAGTTTTTTCCTTGTCCAATTTCTTAAAAATTTTACAATTTTATGCTTCTAACAACTTGGAATATCTAATTACTTCTTCATACGAAGAAGTTTCTTCATTATTTGATGATGAAGTATCTTCATTAGAAGTAATATCTCAACAACAGTAATTTTTATCAAGAGATAAATTTGTTAAAGCCTCGGTAGAGAATACCTTGGCCACAAGCCATGTATTTGGGAAATAATTAGTATCGATGAATCTGATATTTTTATATACAGATGATTCATATTCAGAAGATTCACTTCTCGAAGAGTCTCCATAGCTTGAACTCCATCTATCATTTTATTTAAGACATTTATTGTTCTTTGAGTGACAGAACTTGTTCTTGTTCCTTTCTGAATTCCTTTCCTTCTTTTCCTTCTTTTTCAAAAGAGGGAAATCAGGTCTGATATGACATGTTCATATATACTCATGACAAGTGACTTACCCATAAATCTTCTCATTGTAGTCCATTTTCTTGAAATTATTCTGATAGTTCTTTTGAGATAGTATCTTGCTCATTCTCCGAGCATGATTAGATAATTTATTCTTAGACTTTTCTGTATAACTAGATTCTAACTAAATATTAACTTTCTTTGACATTCATCTAGTAACACATTCTAGAGTCTTATATTTCATATGTTTATTTGTAGTTTTAAATGCAACTGCTTCATGCCCATTTTTTAAACATTATCAGCATCTCTCTTCATTCTAGTCTCATGCTGAAGAAGAGTTCCAAACAATTCATCTAAGGAAATCTGGGTAACTTTTCTATTCTCATCAATTTCTATCCTCTTGGACTCCCACTCATTTGGAATGATTTCTATGAATTTATCTACATGTAACTCATCATCCAAAACGTTTTCCCCTATAGACTATAAGATATTCATGATAGTCATAAACATTTTCTGAACTTTGCATATATGTTCTCTATACGGAATGTTAAATCCATGGTATTCAGATCTCAACATAACACTTCTTGTCTCTATAACATTAGAAGTACCTGTGTAACATCATGTTTCTTCCAGATACCAATTTATTCTTCACATGAAGATATTTGACTTTACATTTTCCAAGTCATGGAACATAACAATGTATTTTTGACTCCGAAATTTTCTTGATATTCTGATTTCACTTGATTAGTAAAAGTTCTCAATTCCTTATCAAGATTCTTATAGTCCCCTATCAGCATTAGGTAGTTATCATCTATAGTGTTAATAATGAAAGTCTTCAACCTATCTCTCCATTTATCATAATTATTTTTATCAAAAATAGGTGGTTTGTTAGCATTTATATTGTTGATAGAACCAACATTTAAACCTTCCATCTTATGGAAAATCTTGGGGCACAAACTTGTTAGTAATAACAGTTTGTAAGCAAGGAAAATATTCCTCATCCAGAAAAATATAGAACTATAGTATCTCTAAGAAAAAAGTAATCCAAACTTATGAATAAAAAAAACTGATTCCAAAAAGATGATTCCAGAAATAAATAAAAGAAAATTTTTATTCTAAATCTAATCGTGAGATTAATTCAAATTAAACCAAAAATTTAAACCAATTGTTGAATTGATTCATAGTATGAGGTTGCCAACCTTTGATACCAATTGTAGGATTGATATTACGATAGATATGATACTGATTTTAGTATCAAACTATGATGCAGATAATCAGTGTACAAGAGGGGGGTGAATTGAATATTTTAAAATTCCATAAGGGAATTTTGCATAAACAAATCTCACAACACCTCTAAATTAAAATAACATGCATGATTCTGGAAATAAAACATAACAAATGTTCACAACCACTAAGATTATACCTTAATGTGTATATAATTCTTTATAATAAGAGTACAAGTTTAAGGAATTATAAGAAAGTTATACATTCCTTAACAACCAAAATTATAGTGGAAAACAAAACTAAAACACTACAAGTAACTAGTAGTAACTCTTTTAACCCAAAGAGAAGGGTATCCAACAACCCTGGATAATGGTCCCTTGATTTATACTTTCAAGAAAGTCTGTCTTACCCAAACCCAGGTAAGACCTCAATATGAAGATTTATATATGTCTTGCTATCCCTGCAAGCCCTCAATATTTAAGGAAATCAGCACCTCTGACTTCACAACCCGAAGTCTCAGATTTTAAGAAAATCACACCTCTACACAAATCAAATCAGCATGAATAAAAGTTTGAACAATCCATTCAAACTTGATGCAGGATTCCTGATAGTTTATTATAGCCACTCTCTCTAGAAATCACTTCAACATCATGTAGGCAATGTAATGTGTTATGTTTAAGTTGTACTTGTTCAAATGAGATCCTATTTATAGGCACAACACCAATGGTTGGATCCATCCTCCATTAGTCATATTGTTCCTTGAATTTCGGAGAGACCTGTACATGTTTCACTCAGACAATGGTTTGTTAGTAACTGAAGTAATTACATAATTTTATAATAAGAAAAAAATGTAAGCCAAAATATGTTTACATAACCAAAATCAAATATTTAGAATGTAAAAAAATAAGTGTTCAGAGTCTAAAGATAAATGAATTTAGAGTCTACAATAAAAGGATATTCGGATTTAGTTTTCTAGGGAATTTAGATCCTGAACTCTATAGAATTCCAAAGTCTGAATTTCAATGAAAATCCGAGTCTGGATTCACAAGAATTCGGAACCTAATCTTTTAAAGTTCAGAGTCAGTGTTCATAAGATTTCACAGTCAGAACATACAATGTTCGATGTCTGAATTCATTAGAATATGGATTCATAACTCAAAAGATTTTGGAGTCTGAATTTAGAGAACTCGGATTCAGATCTCAGAAGAGTTCGGAGTCACAACTCAGAAGAGTTCAATGTCAGAACTTAGAAGAGGTCAGAGTCAGAACACAGAAGAGTTAGGAGTCTAAAAATAGAATGATTTTTTATCTATGTATTATATGATTCTGAGGTTTTGGATGTGATACTGAATTTTACACATAGACAAGATGATTAAAAATGAAAAACATGAGAAGGATAATTTTCCTTGTGGAATGAAAATTTTCTTTATGGAAGTAAAACAAATGGTAAAATGAGATTTTCCATGACATAATGTGTTTGTGAATTTCAAAACAAGAATAAATGGTAATGTCATAAAGAGACCATACTAACTCAACAATCTCCCCCAAACATGAAGGAATGGAAATGTCAGAAGGAAAACCCTATTGACTCAAAAGATTAGTGACCTCACCTATTCCCAAGAAACATTCTTCCACATGGATTCATGGGTATGGAAATTCTTATCTTGGTGCGTTCATAACACCCCAGTATCTTATTTCTAGTATTTATCATTTATCATTCTATTTACCACTTTGTTCTAGTGCATTTTGCGGATTCTAATATGAAGTTCCTTTTTAGGGATAATGACATAATTTTTGGGTATGTATGTTTGTTCAAATTAATGGAGTCTGAGTATACATTTGAAAAATGTGAATATGATTTATTTTAGGAATCAAATTTAGTCGAGGGCCTTTCAATGTGTTTATATAGAAAAATATTGCTAGAAAATTTCACATCATAAAAGGGGTACATGATGTCAATATAAAGACAAGATGACGTGGATAAATTGTTTAGAGTGTTAATTTATTAAACATTGAGAAATTATTTATCATTGTTTTTATTATATGAGGATTTTTCGTTTTCTATATATATAGATTTTGTGGATTGAACATCATGAACCCAATATTCACGTCATAAAATTATTGAGGTTTCTAGGTTTTTAATCAATTTAAGTATAATTCTATTTTCATATGACTAAAATATTTTCACTCAATACTTTGGAAATATCCCATTTGATTTTTTGAATCTCCTCTCCTTCTAGAACATTTAAATTGATGATTAATCATAATCTTGGTTAAGTTATGTCTCTTTAGGTATGTGAATTTTCACCTTCATCACTGTCATTAATCACAATAACATCATTACAATGTGTTTTCAGATCTGTTGGTCATTTTGTGTTGATTCTATTAATTCATTTTAGTTTTTGTAAAATATTCTATATAATAATAACATAATATTGATTGTAGTGTGGTGTACAGATTTATTATGTTAGATGTCATGTTATCTTGTTTACTGACTATTTTTTCTTATTGAATTTGTTCTAATAAGTAAGGATTTATCCTACGGATAGAGTTATTTAATTTTCGTTTTGTTAGTTTATCTTATTTCTAGAATTTAAAGGCCATGTATAATGCTGTTAATTACATCTCTATCCAATTTTTGATGAACAATATTACTCAGGGATTTAAAATATATTCTATAAACAAATTGTGTTTATTGAATTGTGTTTTCGGAAATGGGTATTCTGGAAATGATGGGTTTCCACTTATTTTGGTGAACAAAAAGATATTTTCAATGCATAATGAAATTTATTTAAAGAATCGTTTTCAAAACACGATTTTAATAAAATTGTTTCTAAAATAAAAAACAAGTGAATTGTTGGGTACTATGGTGAAAGGTAATGGAATAGGCCTCTTCCATTGATATTTTAAGGTGGTTCTTCTATGGGTTGTTCTTCCATGCTATATGGAAATTTTAATATTGACATGTATGAAACTTTTGGGAGGTTCACTTGTTGGGTTGTTCCATTACTCTAGAATTGATGCATATATAGAGAGACTTGATGCATGTCACTTTCTATGTTTTGGTACAAGTTTCCTACCTAACCTATGATGTTGTGATAATTTTTATTATGTTACCATGGATTTCTCTTTTGTCTTCTTTGGATTTTATTATGATATGTGATAAAAAAATTACTACTTTGACAGATTTGATATATATCAAAACAATATTCCCTATCTTATTTAAGTATATGGAAAAAGGGGAAATTTTTTGTTATGATTTTTATGAATTTTTTTTTAATTTATTATAATTATTTGTTTTCATTAAATTTTTGGATGTTCATATTATTATTCTAATGTGAGATGTGGAACATATACATGGGATCAAAATAAGATTTTTTAGTTCACATCCCACACACCCCTTCGATGGTACCTAGAATATGTAATGTTTTTTGATATATGGAATGTAAAGGATACATATTTAGACAGAGAGGATTCAGTTAAAAAGTTCTGGGTAACTTGAGATTATATGGTGGGAGATTTCCCATTCTATCACATGGAGTAGTTATTTATGATATATTTTTCCCATTACTTTAAGAAAAGTAACTCATATATTGTTTAGATCCTTTTTAGTTACATAAATTCTTCTATTTCCCTTTTCATATTTCCTATATTTCATGTTTTACTCATTCCATTTTACAGCCTATCATCTATATATATATTTAACGTCTTCTGCTTTAGGTTGGGATAAATTTTTCCTTCTATTTGCGGATGATGCTCGTGTTATTGTCACACGCCTGGGGAATTAGGAATTCCCTTTGTGTTTTGGATGGTTAAGGTCAGGTATTGGTTTCAAGGGGTATGAAGTAAAGGTTCGACACATAAATAAAATAAATAAAGGGTCATCAAACATCTAAACTAATTTTCATATAAGATAACATGTATCCTACATTTCCACCTTCTCTTCCATCACTATAGAACCATTTCCCTTTACTTGATAATTGGTCTGGAAATATATAATCACTCAAAAAATATTTCGTAATGTGTGAGTTCAAGAAATAGCAAGACACCCCCAATGACCCTTAATGTAAGTTTATACGATGTAATATAGAATTATATAAAACTTTACAATATATATATGTATAAATTATATCCCTCATGCATAATATATATGATGGGACCCCTAAGACCGGCTCTATATTTATTGATGGCATTCTAGAAAGAAAAAAAAATTAACTCCCTAACACATTCCAGTCAATGAAATGGTAAAACAGTTATAAAATAGTCTAACTTTTAGGGAAGTCCCAAAAACATGTCATCACAATTATTTAACATCCCTATTGGGGTATATTAGTTGTGAATCAACTTATACACTTAACTATAAGGAAAGAAAGATAAAACATATAATACAAGAAACTAATTACATCACATCATGTCAATAAATAATAATAACAATCACAATCTATATTTAAGGAACAAATATCCTGGTTTTAATTGGTCTACACACACACACATCTTTTTACCAATAATAAAACATTTACCTCATAGGGCTATGAAAGAATGCAAATATTTTTGATACCAGATAATCTATATTGGATATGTGTCAATATAAATGTAAATTTTTTTATGTATTGAGGAATAATTACAATATAGATTAATTTCATGGTAGTTTGTTTTATAGAAACCAACCATTATGATGAATAAGTTCCAATGAAATGAAAATATTAATGTATATTAGAAATAAGAAATCATTTTAATTTATGATAATTCATGTTTATGGACATTGATTCATACATGGAAAAGTGGTATTTGAATGATATTGAGGTGTTTTATCCAAATTATGAAAAAATATGATTTATAAATATTTTTGGATTAATATTTCAAAAGATGGTATTGGGTGTCGTTATTGATAAATATGGACTAACTAAATGTTATATTTGTTACACTGATATTTAATAAAAATACACATGTTTTTGGGTGAAGGAACACCATATACTACCTCTCATAAGTGTTTTAAAAAAATGACATTGGCTGGAGTGATTTTGAGAAGGTTCGATTTTGAATATAGTGAAGTCTTGACAAAAAGAGTAGTTTTTTAATTGTAATAAATAATTTTCATAGGATATTTAATGGAAATTTTAACAAATGTAAAAGTAAACTAAAAATTACAGTTAGTTCATAAGGGTAATATGAGGGACATTTTAAATTTCGTTAAATTTTCATTAAAGGTATATATTCAAAGTACACTACTTGTATCATGTTCATGAGATGGATATGAAGGATATGTAAGTGTAATCCCAATGAAATGTGTAAACAAAAATTCATTTCTCAGTGAGTTTTGAAATATATAGAAACGTGTAGGATGAATGTAATCAGCTCTGAGGTCCTTATTATTGATTATTAATGGAAAAGGATTATCTGAGTTAAATTGACTGTTTTCATATTGGTAGTAAAATATTCGCACAACTATTTAATGTCATTTATTATTTATGTGACCTACATAATTGTAATTAGTGTTTTTTGAATGATGTATAATGGGATGGCACCCTATTTACTGGGTGATGCACTACTCTCGGCTCCTCTTATCCACCTAGGGTTTTGGAGTGTCTCCTCATTGGCTCTCCTCTCTTATCTGAATTCTTATTCATTCCCCCTTTTTTCTTATTCTCCTCTCTGATTCTAGCTACTAAGTTTCTCCTCCCACGGTTCATTCGATCTTCCCGTCAAAGGTTGTGTGATTTGGAATCCCTTGGCTTCCATAACCCTAGTATATCCATAGGTTACCCTGCCCCTCTCTGAGTTGGAACTGGTGTGGTGTTTTCCAAGTGGGTTTGGGTATGCGGTTCGGTAGACGACTGGTTTCTAGGCACTATCGTAGTCAGTTCTGTTCTAGCTTAATGATTCATCGGTGATGGTGGGGTTTGGAGCCCTACGTTCAAATCCTTTCTTTGTCCTCTCGTTCCTCGACACCTCTCCTACCTAGATTAGGTGTGATGTAATCTATGATGTTTTGGGATTTGTGGTGCGACATCCGTTAGGATTTCAAGTGTGACCTAAGCTGGTGTGTTCTTGTGAAGTAGGTTTTTGGTATGTTAGATCTACTCGGTTTTTCTTCTTCTAAGATATCAGTGAAGGAATTTGTGGTATTGTGTGAGTGATTGTTTCATGCTCGATTGGTGAAGTAGTTCTGGTTAGTGTATTTTCATTTCTGGTGTGGTGTTAGAGTCGACATGGATGGCGTTGACAAGCATGAAGTGACGAAAGTTTCTTTGATTCAGTTTGTGATTGTTGAATCTAATTTTATTGTCTGCGAAAATGTTGTTTTTGAGGGCATAGATGTAGAGGTTCTTGTGATGAGGTGAATAGTCTCCAATGGGATTTTTCCGATGGTGCATTTGATGATGATGGGTGGTTGGGTGCATCAGGGGCTGATGCTTGAGATGATGGTGTGTTAATTTTTATAGCTCCCGGGGCCCAAGGCTTTGGCGTGCCTCTTTTATTTTTAATTTTAATTTTTTTTATCTTGACTTGCTTTTGAATTTTTTGAATTATTTCTAGTGTTTTGTGGTGTTTGAATCAATTATTTCAAATTTTTCGGTTCCCACTTGGGTATAAATTGGTTTTGAAAAAAATACAAAAACCAAATATTTGGATGATGTATGAAGGTACCACTCAAATTTCATTACATAAATAATGGTGTCATTGGTTCATTTGCAGGGAAATTATTTTAGTTAAATGACATATATAAAGATAAGTATAAATTTTTTAATGATGCGTATAGATAAATAATTTTCTCTATTAACAAAAAAATGCAACATAGGACTAACATAAATGTAATGATAAAATCCTAAGGTTCTGTAAGAGTACCTATTTAAGGGTAACAAGGCTGAATATGGGTCCCTATATAAGGGTAAACTAGGTGTATAAATATATTCTAAACGATGATCATATCATACATAATGGAATTTATAGGGTATGTAAAACCATGTCTATGATGGGTAAGGTTACTTTGGATTGATCGTGACTATAATTATCTCCTACATGAAAACATCATAAGTGATTTCATAACATTTTTCGGTCAACTGCATGTGTAATTTTGGATTGATCATGTCATTATTATATTTAAGATATGAAATATATAAACTTTTTTATTTATCTTTATTGAAATTGTGACATGAAATTGATCGACCACATGATGGTTATGAATTAGTCGTGAAATACAAATGAAAATTTATAATTTTGAGCCACCATGAGTGAATAAGAAGCTATTAATAAATATTTTAATCACATTTTTTCATATTTGTGAATAATTAAAATTTATAGTGTTGAAGGATTTATTTCAAACATAGAAATGATGTTTCTTAATAAGAGGAAAATTATAAGGTTTTAAAAGATTATAATTTGGATCAAAATTGTACATGAATCTAGCTTCACACATCATTCATGTAAATTGAATAATGGAGAAAATTTGGGGATCCATTAGATAAATAAATGAGAAAAAAGTGATATTTAATGTTATAATCCTCCGAACGAAGAATATAATCTTATTCTAAAAATAAGATGAAGAATAAAGAACGAATATATCTCAGCACATGAGCCTCAACACAGTTGGTGAGGACTTTTTAACAGAATCCAAGAGACCTGGGATCAAATACAGGCAGAGGCTAGTTTCCAGGTATTGTAGTAGTACTGTAGCAGTTTGGTACCATGTACTATAGTGAGAACTATAGCAGGCACTATTTGGCACTATAGCAGCTGGGAATATTCCCCCGTTTGGGCCTTCGGGACGCCGATTTGGTCCATGAGTCCTTTAAGTCATTTAGGAAACCCAGGCCTTTGGGTCAGTAAGGCCTTTGGGCCACCTCAAGGCCTTCAGGCCACCTTATGTGTAGATGCAAACTAGATAACCTACAAGGAAAATGTTTCAGAACAAGGAGGAGCAAGTATCTTTCACCATAGCAGAAGCTAAACAGATTGCATGATTGGGAGGGTATGGCACCTGCCATCGGGACAAACCTATGCATGCACGGTAAATACTATTCATACAGCCATGTGAAGGTGGAGAGCTGATTTCATGATGAAGATACTGGGGAGGAGTAGTTACAAGTAGTTAGTCTAGGATGGATGTAATGTTTTAAGACTACGGGCAATGAATTCCCCTGAGGCCAATGGGCCATGTAATACTTATGCCTAGGGGCCTTCTAAGGGTTCCACATCACCCCTTGAAATGTGGATTATCAAAATAAATAAATAATGAAGTCCTTCTAGCCATTGGATGTAAAAAATCTCACATTGGTTAAAAAAACACAGGGCATCCAGTAATTATAATGGTGATCTAAATAAATATTTACTATATATTATGGAGTAATATTTCATTCCAATTAAAAATACATAAATACATGTGATATATTTTAAATAAAAAAGTAAAATATGTTTAGGATGCTATTTAATTGACATATTAAATTTAATCTTGGGTATTTAAAAGATTTGATTAGGATAATATTCATTAGTAATAATGAATTGTATATCGAAAAAATATTGATATTTATTTACATTTGAATATTTAAAATAATGTTCACAAATATTAAACATTAATGTGAGAATAATGAGAATTCCATTTGGACTTTCAACACTGTGATTTAAATGGGACAAGTTATTTTATCAAAATATTTTTCTGATACCAAATCTATATCATATTTAATTTATATCTATATAAGAGAATTCAATGAAAAAGTTATTCACATTAATAAAAATTCTTAGTTGTTGAAAACAAGAAGAGTAGCTGATATAGACAATGGAATGGAATAATTTTCTATAAAAATTAAAAAGTTTTTACTATAAAACCTATAATATATTATTATATTCTAATATTTATAATTCCTTTAACGAAAACCATAAGAATTTTCTAGGAGAATATTTTTATCATTTATAATAGTCCATGAGGGATTTAATTAAAATCGTGTGATAATATTTCAATGAGTTACAACAAAAATCATTTTCTTAAAGGGAATATAATCATTCTCTTTATTTGTACGTATTGATTTCTTGGATAATGAGCTTATGTGAATACCTTTTCATGTTATTTCACTAATAATAAAAAATAATAGTTTTATTTATTTTTAAAATACAACCATATGCTATGTATATAGTTATCCTTTTGGGAGGTGATACTTATCAACAACCTTAGTGTTTTATTGATTATTTTAATTAAAATTCATCCATTAAAATAAATAATATATTATGTCAAAGTATAAAAGAAAAATCAAATCTATGAATAAGTTAGGAGGTGAAAATAAAAAAATTAATAGGTCATCCCTTACTAATTCATCACATAATGTGGTCCCACTCCTATGTGATCCTTTTCAAAATGTATCAAAGCGAAAGGTCTCAACTTTTGAAGATTTTATTTATTAAGATTCTCTTTAATCCATCTAAAAGTAGTATGGGTTGAAATATTGGAGGAGATATATCAATGACCGAAATTTTGGTGGAGATATATTATATTCTCTTTCAATTCCTTGGATAATATAAGAATGAAAATAATTAAAAATAAGAAGAAGTTTCCCTCTTATGAAAATTTTAAGGAGAAGTTGTTTTCCCATTATTTCACTTGATAAATAACATTCATGTCATGGAATAAGACAAGCTAGTATTTTAGAATTATAAAAAAGAAATAGAAATCCATTCAACACTAGACGTTGATCACGAGATATTAAAAATGTTTTGTTAAGAATGCACCATAGAGGAAATAATCACAAGTCGTAATGATTATACTAAAAATATAGAAGATAATTTTTTGAATAAGATCACACATCTTCTAGATGAATCTGAAAAATGATATAATTTAATGGTACATAGGATAATGATGTCTATAGATCACCCAAAAAATATATTTCCAAAATTAGAGAATCAAGGAGCATGATGTTTCATACTCCATTATTGGGAATGATTTTATTAAAGACAACATATAGAAATATGTGGTCATTGAGATAACTAAACAAATCAAATATGAAAAACATTTGAAGAAAAAGTCAATAATTGATATAAAAATTTTTCATCGAGAATTCAATGGAATGAATAACATAAAATTAGAAAAATAAATGATAGATAAGTACAATATGGTTGATTATAACGTTTATAAAATAAAACAATATAGGGTAGAAATAATTAATAAATTTGAGAATGAAAATTACCTTCTCACCATGAAATTCTTGAAACATGATATGAAGTTGAAGACTATAGAAAAAAAACTTATTTTGTGTCTTAATGTCATGTTAAAAGTAAATATGCTACCAGTATAATTATAATGTAATTTTATTGTATTGAATCACCTCTATTTGGTTGGAAAATATTATTAGATCGTATAATAACAAATATAACATAGCTACAAAATAGAATGTAAAATCAAATATTTATGTATTTTTTGTTATAAATAATTTTCAATTCACTGTACATATTGAAAATAAACATATAACTAATGTGAAGAAAACATTCCGAGCAAAATCAACACTAAAACAACTGTCGATTATATAATGTTTATAATTATATATTCCCCTTAATGGTCTCATTTATATTATCAAAAGGAATAACATTATAACACATGAAATTATGGAATAATTTCTTATAGTGACAGAAGATTAATATTTATGGTGTATTACTAGAACATGGGCATAATTGGGAAAGAGATTGCTGATTTTTGACATGATATGTCAATATCATTATTTTAATAAAATTCCTTGTTTAGGTGATAAAAGGATAGGTGAGGTAAATACCATAATGGAAATAAACAAATTTTTCATTCATGATTTCTATTGAAAAACTTAGTGATCTATATGGTATCTTCCATTATAGTGGTAATAGTGAAAAATAATGAAAGTATAAATCATTTAAAAATGAAACTAAAAAATGAGGAGAAAATACAATAAAAATATACTATTAGTGGTCAAATTATATTTGGAATTTATTAAGAAAAATTTACTAGAATAAATATTCCAATGAATTAAATGAAGAACTCTACTATGCTATCCTTATATTAAAAGATGAAAAAACAGGGTCAAATAAAAAATGATAAGACTAAATTAGGTGTCATAATTGATGAAATAATAGGATTATTTTTATGAATGAGTGGCCACATAATTTATTTTCTTTAAACAATACATATAATTTATATTATATTAATGTAATCCTAAAAAAAACTAATCAATCAATCCTATTATGGTGGAGGAAATTCAAAAGATCCCATGTTAAAAAACTAATCCTTAGGTAATTATTCCAATCTATTTCATGGTAAATTGAATTGATAACCTAGAAATTTCAATATAAAATGATAAATATAGATGTTGAAGTAAATGTCTTCTTACTGTCCATGAATACTGTGAATCCCAAAAAGTCTAGATTGAAGATTATTGTTAAATGTATAACGAAAAATAAAACTGTATAGGAAATATAGTTGTGATGGGATCACATTCTCCTAGTACTCTAGGGGCTCTCAGGACTTTCCTTCACTCCCCTAACCTCTAGGGTTTCATGTACGATTTTATGGTGATAGTTCTCATCATAATTTTTGTAATTTTATTCCATTATCTTCTTTGATTTACCTCCCCCCTAGGATTTTATATCATCATAATTCAGGATCTATGATGGTTTGGGGAAACTAGGGATAGTGTTGGACGGGGACTCAGGGCAGTTTTAAGGATTTTTCTTCATCAGTGTTGAATTTGTTTTTCTATTGTTTGTTATATTCTCATCACTGTGTGTTCTATTTTAAGTGATGTTTTGGTTTTCTGTTTATATTAAATTTTTTAGTTATTATTGAACTTGATTTGGTTTTTCTTTTGGACTATGTTGATGTGTTGATGGATTTCATATTCAGGGAGGTATTTCTTTTCTTGACTGGTGTTTCCAGGTTTGTTGGAAGTAGGGGTTTCTAATGGGAGGGTTGAGTTTCTTCTTTCAGTCCCACTTATGGTGATGATAGTAAATCCTGTAGTGGAAAAAATCAATGGGTTGGTGGTGATAGTGATATGATTATTGTGTTGATGTAGTGGTTTATGTAGTTGTATTATGATGACAGCATCGATGCATGTTTTCATGGGTGGATTTTTTGATTTGTGGGGATTTCTATTGATAAGTCATTTTAGTGACATTTATTCCATTTTTTTCATCTAGTTTGTGAATATTCTATATATGAATAATTTTCTAACTAGAATGTATGTTTTGGTTTTTGTTTTTGGAATTTTTAATATGTGATGAATTGGACCACCAAAATGTAGATTTTGGACATTGGGAGGTTTCCAAAATTAAAACTGAATATGGATATATTAAAATATTAAATTTATTTAAGAGGATTAATGAAATGTTTCACATGATAGAGAATAAATTATTAGCCTTATTTTCCACATTAAGGATAAAAACAAGTACCAAATTTTTCATAGAATATAATGAAATTTATTATAACAATTTATGTAATTAAAGGTGATTCTAGTTATGAAATAGGGAGAAAAATAAAAGTGGCATGTAATAAATTTTATGATTTGAAATAGTTCTTTTTTGGCATGATTTATTAATTAGCATATGAATTAATATTGGAATAATATATAAAAAATTATTATTTTAAGAAGGATATAATCTTTTATGGTGGATATTCATGATAAGATTCTAATGATGATAATTAATGCCCAATTGAATTCTAGAAGTCTATATGAGTTTTTCATTATGTGATATGTCTTGAGATTCTCTCAGGTTTCATGAATTTTTCCTAAAATAAATGGTTAAATTGTTTTAATTTATGGAAAAAAATTAGGATGATTTTTTTAATTTCCAAGGATGTGTGAAGTAAAAACTATTCTTTTTACAAGATTGTATCTCATACATGTATAAATTATGATATAAAATATAGTTTTAAAAACTCTGTAAATATTTACAAAAGTTAACATAAACATGATTCAACAATAATACACGTGGAAGGACTCTGAGAAAAATAATTTATAAATTGTAATAATTTTGTGATGGTATCTTTTTTTGCTTTTGAATTTGGAAACATTCTCGTATAACTAAAACCCTTATGTTCTCAAAATAATGAAGGGATCATGTAGGTACTTATTAGGATGAAGGATGAAACATTATAAAGAATGAACGAATACCATCATCTATTTTAGAAATATTTATAGTCTTTATAAATAATGGATAGAGAGTATTAATTAAAAATATTAAGGTGTAATGGGGTTGATTAATGAAATCATATGTACAAATTGGATTTTCGTATTTACAGTGAGTTTTGTAGATGACGTTGAAAAAAAATATAATAGGGGATATTTTTTATATCAAATTATGTGTATTTTATTTGAAATCAATATAAATAGGGTTTTCGATTTAAATATGTTGAAGAAGAATTAAAATATACAATAAGTGATTCGAAGTTGGTTTTGTAGATCCCATGCATTATAAAAATGATGTTCCAAATCCATGATAATATGATATTATATTATACAAAAGAATAGATTGTAGTTTCTACCAATGTTAATTCATGGAATTTGATTCCTGGATTAGGAAAGTCATTATATGTATACTAATGTGTTATGTCCACATGATGAAAAATAAATTATACATAAATATTACGCGATAAAGATTACAGAGGACAGAATTGGATGAAAATTTGGATAATGGACGAATAACTAAATAATACATGTTATTCACTAATCTTCAAGAAAAAAGACATGTCTTAATGAATAAAGGAGGAATTTCATCTATAAGTTAAAAGTGTACTAAAACTAATTTAGAATTTCTGGAGTGACATTGAGATGGTTATTATTTTGATAGATGGAAATATGGAATAAAAATGATGTCCTGAATATGTATTCAATTAATTTCCTAGGCTATGCAAAGGTATGTCTGACCTATGTATGAGAATGTTTACAATTACATTGGGAGTGTAAAATTAATATCATGAAGTGTATAAATTTTATTTACTTTTTTTAATGGAACATCATTATTATATACTAAATATCTAAGGGTAATGAAAATCCTAAATAGTATATGTATGGTTAATATCAATGAACTATTTAACGAATATTGCATGTCTTATTGAGTTTCATAATGGACTGAACGAGATTCTATAAACATAATATGATATGATGGAAACCTGATTTATTATAAAAGGCTTGAAACGATTCTTAGTTAAATTGGATAAATGTGTAATGGTTTTAGGGTATTAATATATCTATGTAAAGGTAATCTGTGAATTAGAAGACCTACATAAAAGAAAAAGAGAGAGGTCTGAAGGTTTTATAAATGTAACATTCACATAACATTTTCTATATAATGGTATCATATATATTTCTTATTGGAAACCATTAATATACCCATCATATTCAATGGTACGAAGAGATTTTTGAAGTATACATAAAGGTAACACTTTCTTTTACATGTCTATATAATGCTTTAACATATGATATATAGAGATATTTAGTAAATAACAATTTTTTAAGGGTACCTTGTGTAATGGAGAATTTGTAATGATTACCTATGAGTTATAATGATAATGTGAATGTTTATAAAATCACATTTTTGGGTATATTGAAGGCACATAAAAAAACATTTTTATGAAGCATATGGGTAATTTGGTTCTACTGTTCGTACAAAAATTGCATGCATACAAACAACTGAAGTTACCATGAAACTTATTTTTATCGACTGCATATATGATTTTTTTTCGACTATGTCCTTTTTTGTTTGAACTGATGGACTCTATCAACTGTATGATTTGGATGGACCAGCCATCCATCGTTATTTGATAAATTGGATGACATTTTTAGATTTAGGGTGATCTAAAAATTACTATATGATGCTTTAATATTATCTGAGTGAAAAACAAGCTTCCAAAAAATATCGTATGCTCCTGTTTTTCATATTTTTAATGACTATAAATTAAAGAGTGATCATGGAATAAGTATATGAATGGGATAGAGATGCAATGATAAATTTAAAGTGATATGATTTAAAAAATGAGATGTAGGATTGAAATTATATATTAATCCATCTTCTCATTTCATGCATGTAAAAATAATAATGATTAAAAATGCTCTATTTTATGTAATTTTGAAATGAATTTTTTCATTTTCCATGTTCTTAGTCTTTTAAATAAAAATAGAAACTCATTAAATGAGCAATAATTAAGAATTATTAAGGTGCATAAAGCGGAAAAAATAACCAAGGATTCAGAAAAAAAATAATAACGATCTAAATGAGATGTTATTAGATATTGTGGAGGGATAATTTGTCCCCATTATGAATAAATTATTTCATTTTATGTATTTAAAATAATCAAAAGATGGAAGGTTAATATATTATTTCTTTATAAATAGTTATTTAGTGGTGTTTCCTTAAAATATATAATATCTATATTATTAATGTGAAAATAATAATTAAATACTGCTTCAATATGAAGAATTTTGATAATTTGAATATTGAGAATAATAAAACAACATGATTTTTTTATGTGTTAACTTTTTCAAATAAATTTATTCCTTGAAATATTTTCATTACAAACAACTCCTTTATTATAAATAATTACACCAAACACTTGATTATTCTTGTGGTAGACTCAACACTATACTTGCTTTCTGTAACATCCCTGGTAAATAAAGAACGTGTCATTTTCATATTTATTATTATTTGTGAATAAAATTTTTATATTATTTTAAAATGGATGATATGTTCGAGGGAATACCCAATACGCAACACCGAGTTTCTTTGAAATATTACATTACACACTAATAATATAATAATATTATTTTAAATGGTAGTTAATGCCTAGCCTTTGTAACAGTGGAAAAAAAACAGAACTGACTTCCAAATAATTATATATGTTGGTTAAATATTTTTACTTTTATCTAATAAAAGTTAGAAGCTTAAAATAAGAAAAGAATTCTATTTTAAGAATAAATATTCTAATGTTCTTTAAAAGGTCGATTAACTGCCTTTTGATGGAGAAACCTTTTTAAAACTACTGTTTTACAATTTAATATGTTATATTTGACAAAATGAAATCATTATTTCGAATCGGGACATCAAAATTTACTTTGTGTAAATTTTTGTTATTTTTCCGAAAAAGATCATTTTTAAATAAATAGTGAAAATGTTGTATTTTAATTCAAAACCTCATTTTAATATAATTTATTTATATGGTTGAATTATCATTTTAATTAGGTTTGAAGTGTTGTTGAAATATATTTTTACCATTTAACATAATGGTGGAAAATATAATTAATTTCACACTGAAATTGGACATAAATAAGTGTCAATATTTTGATAGATATTGTTTCTTAAAAACACGCTATTTGTTTTGACAGTGGATATTTATTATAAAATTAATTAATTTAAATTATATGGAATGAATTTGGTAAAATGAACATCATTTTTGAATTTGGAATATCATATTTTCATTGGATAAATTTTTTGTATTTTTCAGAGAAATGTTCTTTTTTAATGAATAGTTAAAAATGCTGCATTTTACATCAAAACTGCTTTTTCATATAATTTAATTATATAGTTATATGGGCCCTTTAATTGGTTTTAAAGTGTAATTAAATTATTTTTTTATCACTTAATACAATGTTTTCATTGAAAGTAATTTCACTTTTCTATTGTATGTAAAAAGAAGTCAATATTTTTATAAATTTTTTACTTCTTAAAAAACCGTCTTTAGTTGTGACAACATGAATTATTTTTAAATTAATTACTTCAATTTATGTGTTTGGAATTTTGTAAAATGGATTACATGTATTGAATCAGAAGGTCTAAATTATGTAATTAGGACTTTTGTTTTTGGACATTATGTATATTAACGAAGGTAATTATCTTTATATATCATGATTAATTAGTAATCGGGTAGTTAAGGGTAATAAAATAAAATCATAATAATATAAAATGACCCCAACATGCGTCCAAATACTCTTTTTTGAGTCATTTCCGATCATGGGAAGCTTTATACCAATCTTCAGGGCCCATGGAGTCACATAGGTGTAATAGTGACATTTATGACATTATTTTTTAAAAGAAGAGAAATATTACAAAGGTTTGTATATCCTAAGTAAAACAATGTTAATTTTGTTTACATAAATTATCTCTTAGTCTATAAATATTCATTAGAAATATAAAAATATTTTGTACATCATGGTAGTTTTTTTATAAATTTTAGACATTAAATAAATAAATTTATTTATGACAACACGATGATGCATTAATCACCTCATTAATGAACAACATAAATAAAATAAAAATATAAGGTAAAATATAAGACTTAAACTTGTCTAAAACCTATTGTATGGGTGGATTGAGAACCCTTATCACCTTTTCCACGAAATATATCAGTGTGGGTCCTTTATAATCCAAAAACAATTTTATAATAAAGTAACATTTCAAGACTTTCCAAAAGTGACCCTCCTCCCTCTTATAAAAGGCCCCCACCTCTACCCCCTTATCCACACCTCTCAAGCCCTATTTTTGTCTAGCCTCTTCTCATATTATCTCTCCACATCCCTTTATCACTCTTAGAATCCTACCATTTGGAAAAAAAATTTCCAAAGAAGCCTTTGGCTCAAATCAAAAAGAGTTACTCGATTTAAAGGTAATGTATTCTCTCGTGTTTCTTTCTTTTATATTCCTTCACCCACCACCATATTATTATAATTTGACCCCATAATAACACAAGCATACACAATATAAAAGGATGTTTTTATAATAATTATTCTACCTACACTCACACACACCTCCATCTAACGGTTAAAGAACATATTGTTTCTATGGGTGGTGAATTACTTCCTCACGAAACGATGATTGTTCAATCTTCTTTAGACACCTTTCATGGTGGTAATTATGATGTCAATATATTTATATATGATATATATGGTATTTATTTTTTCTATATTCTTCTGAATTTTATTTTTAAATCACATCGTTATGCTTTTCATGTTGTGGAACTGTGATAATTTCATCTGAGGATGTGTGGACTACCGCCCCCTCAAGTGATGTGACTCATTCATGCCAAACATGGAATTTATATATAATGTAATTAGTGGACTAATGTTACCTATATAAAATATATATTATACTGTAATTATAATATATATATGTCTTATTTAGTTTTAATTCCTTTAATATGACAAAGAAATGAAAGTAGCGTTCATATGTACGTACGACCTACTGTCTCCATTAACGGTGCATTTCATTTTTTATCTCCAAATATTATGTAATAGTACAAAATGATTATATACTAGAAATATATGATATCTAAATAATTAATACCATTCTGGAGATGATGTAATTATAACTACATGGGCAACCCTTTTCAAACATGTTCCTTTTTTACTCATGTACCGAACATCGACAAAACGTATGATATGAACTCACATAATTAATTAATTATTATAACATGATAATATGTTATATTAATTGAATAATAAATATTAAATGATTTCTTTATGAAATTATAAATTGTACTATGTTTATTATTCAGCAATATAGAGAAACGTACAAGACATGTCGGACTTGAGGTAAGGGATTTCTTATCTCACTTTTAATTCCGTGAGATTTCCATTGTTCGCCACTTATTTGTTACCTGTTGTGTATTTTGTACTACCATTTCATATATATTATCATTATTATATTTATATTCATGGTATTATGTGATTAATTTGTTGTTTATTATATTTTGGTCATATGAATCAATTGATTACAATGAGGTAAGGGGTTTATATCTCACTCTGTATTCCCGTGAGATCCATGCTATATTTTCCACAATTTACTTTTGTGTGGTGTATGTAATGCCCATGATTGTATTCTTCATGTAATATAATTTAATTTATGGGTATTTACATCTTCATTGTATGACCCATCTTTAATGGGGTGTACGTTTATAAAGTTACCCAAATCGGTAAGGGAACCTTTCACCCTCCTCTTTTTAAAAGACTTATTTTTATAGGTCTTTTAATTTACATCTTCTTAATGTTGGGATATGTTCTTACATACCCTTATTGATGTAAATTTTATGTACAAGTTATGAGATACCCATTTTATCTCCCATTAACTCATTTTCTGAATTTTAACGTGACGCTGTTAGGCTGTCGAATTTCTATAAGGGAACTTTTTAACCCAATTTCAATTCTTTGGGTTAAACCTACACTTCTTGATTATGTCATACAATGAATATGTGTGGATAACCTCTGATTTTCTTACACTTAATATCCACTTATATTGGGTGTATTTATATTTTTCATGCATAATTATGTAACTGATTTATCCTTAATCTATAGATACTGTCTTTACACGAGACATCGTCTAATTCTCATTTCATTGAGGCATCTTTTGATTTCTACACGGCATTATTTTATATGGTTTATGAAACCCTTTTGACTTCTAATTTCATTCATAAGGAATATTTTCACATGAATCAATCTACTAAAAGACAAAATAAATGTTTTTGTCTTATGTATGCGGTGACAACAACTTCTCCACTGCCGTGGCCATTATTTGACTTTCGGCTTCCTCTACAAGCCATAACATTTTTTTAAAGAAAAATAAATACCATGTTTTAATTTTCATTTATTTTTTAACTGAAAATGGTTTTGATAATTCTTTGATTATATCAATGTGTTGTATTGATATCTTGTGATTTAAATGTGGAAATGTTATGTTTCCTTTATGCATGTTTTATGTGATATGATTATGATATGGTTCTTGGGAATTGTTTATGAAGTCAGGTGGTTCCTTGATAAACTAAGTGCGGGTGAGCCCGAGATAGCTCTCCAATGCATTTGGTAACATGAGGGAGTTAAACTCTATGTTTCTCCAAAGATATTTAGGGAATATACTATGATGGGTATTCCAATCCTAACCATGACGGTTACTCCCTATGTAAGAATGTTATGAATGCCTCAAGTTAACTTTACATCTTATGTTCTCTATGTGTATTTCACAAATCTTATTATTTCATGGGATATGTTAAAAAGCTTATGTTATGTATATATTGATGATCTAATGTTTTCTTTCCTTGTGTATCCCTTATTGATCTTTTTATGATCATCCCAAGTTTTTGAATTGTTTTACACATGACATAAAGTGGAATAGGGTCAAGGATGGGATCAACGAAGTGTCATGCTGTCTAAATACTAGATCATAATGGGTAAATTTAAATAATAATATTTATTTGTTCATTTAACCTCGATGTGGCGTACCATGTATGCTATGGAAGGTAGTGTTTCATTTTTAAAACTTTGGACATTACACCTTCCCCAAAATAAATAAATTATGTCCTAGAATTTTGAATTTGGTGTTAATAACTAGGTTATGACATTCCTAAATAACTTTATATCAAATCCACATTGAAAAAAGGGTTCACAAAACATCCACCTTAAAAGATAGAATGTGAAGTACAAAGGTTACATGAGATAAAAAAATATGATTCCATGTAGAAATAATTGATATAGAAGAAAAAGTAACCATATTTCTCTGATGTATAGTGATAGAAAACATTATAAAGAGATAATTAATAAAAAAATCAATAAACTTATGATGGGTTAAATGGTCTCTAATTTCCCAATAGGAAAAGTAAAATGAAAAATATTTTTTTAATATCCTTTTAATATTGTTGATGAATTTATTTGTGAAAATGATTAAGAATATAATGAAACATACTTACTTTACATATAGGGGTTAATCCATTAATTAATAATTAACAAAAAAACATTTTTCTAAAAATGTAGATTATTCAAGATGACCTAGTAACAACTGAAGCAATAGAATCATCTTCTAGAGAATCACTTTCACAATAAAAGATTAAATATTTATTCATCCTATCTAGAAACATTATCCAAATAAAAAATGGTTAGAAAAATATCTGAAAATCCCATTGAAATTATAATATTTTATAATGATAAGTACTACTCTAATTCTCAATAAATCATCAGTAATACAGATGTTCTACATAGACCATTCAAAAATAAATGTCCTTAAATTTTCTCAAAATAATCCAATCTAAGATTTAATCACAAAGTTCATAAGTATTTCATCACATATCCTTCCAAGATAAATTTAAATATTTATATCCAAATTAAATTAGTCAATCTTAATGCCTCATACAAAAAATTAATTTCCTGAATCAGATATTCCCCAAAATAGGTTAATCACTTCCATAAAAACCCCAAATCTCTATATATTCACAATAAAAAAATTATTCTTCCAAACTTATTTTCTATTGTTACCCCTCAAATAAAATTCTATAGTATTATATTTTTGATAGGCATATATTGTTCCCAAAAGAGGGAACATCTTCTAAAATATCATTTATCACATAACCACCAAGTCATTTTCCTATACTAAGAATATCCATTTGATAAAAATAAGATCCTGAAATATACATATTATTATTCCATAATATCATTTAAATAATAATAATATGTCATACTAAAGAGAGACTTCACATAGGAAAGTGGTAGTCATTTCACCATTTTCACCCTTTAATTTTGGGTTCAATTCCAGCAGCCTTTCTGAATATGATGGGTTGTCACCCAACTTGTAGGTTGTATCTTTTTATTAAACACAAAAATAGCCCTAACATTTTTTAACCACAATGGTTGTCTTATAACCCGGATTTTCATCGCAACTCATAATGAACTCAACATCTTAATTACAATTCTTATATAGATTGAAATTTTTCGTTATTTCACCTATGTATGAAAATATAAAACTATTAAAAAAAGAAAGAACATCATACCAATGTCACGGTGTCCAACAGGTTTCATCACCATTTTTTTAACATACATAAATGATCTATGAATTGGAACATTGATTTTGAGATTCATCAAAATAATCTTCTTCCAATATCAAAATAAAACTTGTACAACATGGGTCAAATGTTTGTTCACAGAAAAATATGTTTAGAAAATAATCCATTATGGAATTTAACTTCAAAACATCTGATAAAATTACATTTTTATAAAATAGTCAGACAATTATTGAGTTGAAACTTTCAATAAATGGTCCATTTAAAATACCATAAGTATGTGTTAAAAGACTATATTTTAATAATATATATTAATATGGTGCTCAAGGGTCCCCATATTTAGCAACTTTGTGAAAATCATAATATTCTTTCAAATCATGTAATAATGTAATACATTTAAAAATTCCTTGACAATATTTACCATTCATGAAAATATGGGAATATTTAGAAAATATGATTTCATTAGATACAACCTGTGATCTAGGATGGTATTGAGGTATATTGGAGGTGTTTTATGTCACAAAAAACTTCACACTAGAAAAATGACCTATACACATGGTTCAGAACTGTGGGTGTAGCCCCCAAAACCATGGTTATAGGCCATACCCATAGTTTGTGAAACTTTAGGCAACCGAGGAGTTCGGATAATTATATATCCTATACCAAAGGTTTTGCAAACTGTGGGCAATGACATGTCAACCGTGACATGGCCTTTTTTCCACCATGTCACAGCTTTTGTACCCATGGTTTTAAAACTGTCAATTTAAATATATTGAATAAAATAGCGTTGGAGATTGATCCCATGACCTATACTCAACTACCCAAAGACCTCTCCACTAACATGACTAAATTTCCTATATTTATAAAGATACATTAACGTAATTATTTTAATAATTTACATTAGTTTTAGGAATAAAATTCTAGTGGGTTTAGAACCCATGACGTCCACTTAGAAAACATCCTGACTTACCACTTAGTCTATGGATGTTACGTTTTCTTAATTCTACATCTGCATAATTATATTAATTTTTGACATCACATATAAAAATAAATAGCAGAGTGTTTTGAACGAGGAACTCCTTTAAACAACAAGCCATGCTTTACTAACTAATATATGTTCTTTTATGTAATATGATTATATATTTTTATAAATATTATAATCTATACCATGGGTATAGGATAAAAAAAATTTGGTATAGGTTTTTCCAGTCTTAATTTATCCCTGCTTTCATGTGTGAAACCTATACCCATGGTTCTGTAAAACCGTGGGTATTGGGTCTTTCACCGAGACCTGCACCCACATTATTCTTAGTAAATTTTTGGTATAGGTATTGAACCAATACCTATACCCAAAGTTTTCCTAAAACCATGGGTATAGGTTCAGAACATACCCTTATACCAACAGTTTCGGGAAAAAGGTGGGTATAGGGGGACCTATACGCACAATTTATCCCGAACCGTGCATATAGGTCCAAACGGACATGTATTCCCATGGTTTTGATGAAACTGTGGGTATATGGAGACTTATACCCAGGGTTTTTTACTAAACCCTGGGTATAGAGTCTTTTTCCAGTAGTGTATTTTTGCAAGTGAGTTTTTTTAATTATTGTAATAAAATTGATTTTTTTCCTCCTCTCATTTTAATGTGACATTACATTATCCGAAAAAGATATCAAAAAATTATTTAAATGAATTAATAGACATATAGACTTACCATGTGCTTATCCAAAACTAAAAATCCCTAAACATTCGTAAACAATTCCCATGATACCAACTATAAGTCCCCAGCTTTTAATATTAATTAATCTTGAGTTAAGTTAAGAATTTGAATTTATTTCACATTGAAAAACTTTTATGGTTTAGAGTTATAGAAAATTAGTCTATAACTATTACATAATAGAGACATTGCATGATGGTATTTACACTCATTATCCACTTTTTCCACCAAAGGAGACCATTCAACCAAAACTTGATTTCACTTTCTTGATAAAAATATTATTGAATTCATCCCTTATTTTACCCATCCATATAATCTATGGAAAACATTTAATAACCTAGGATTAACCTAAATATCTCATTAAATACTATAAAAAAAAAGAATAAAACTTTTAGTCCAAGAATATTTAAAACTAAGAAAACATTTTCACAAAATTTTAATTTTCACCATTAAAACATAAAGAGTAATGACCCAAACATTCATTAATGGAAATCTCTCTTAATATAATTAAATATCTCTTTATGTTAAATGTTTATATAAACTGTCAACTTCTTTGGTTTTATGTTAAGAATTGTGAACATTGCTAATATATCTGTCGGACGGTGATCACATTGTTAGTAAAAATATAGTGCTTTAAAAAATCTAATTTATTCAGACAAACAAAGTAATGCCCTCATTTAGAAGATGTTCCCCATATGAATCCCATTTTTCAGGGCTCGGAAACGATATGTCATCATTGGGATTCTCTATTTACCAGACCAAGCCAAGTTTGAATATGATAAGCTCGAGCGGGACTTCCTATAAGATAAATGGAAGTTGACAGAGATTACCACCTGAGAAATGTTATCTGAGCCACCCCAAGAGTCTGTGACCATCACACACCTTACTCTTCGGTCTTATGCTGGTGTTATAAGGGGTTATATAACAATTCCATATCACTATAGTTGTGTACATTATTTTTGTATATAATAATTAATATACTTTCATTTTATTATTGTTACCTTGTAAATTGTTTTTAAAGCAGAAATAGTGTTTTTAGTTAAAATTGAACTAAGAAATCTATTTCTATGAATTAATAAATTTTTTAATTAAATAAAATTTTAAAAAATATATTATTGTTATTAAATTAATTTTTACTAAATATAAATGATCGTATAATTTTATGAATGTAATTGTAATTTTTATTTATGTTTAAAAGCCATCTTTGTCAAAACCCATGAATTTTCGATAAATATATGTTTTTATTTTTAAAGAGAATAAAAACATATTTAGAAAATTATTTAGATAAAATAAATATTATTTCTGGAATTAGGATGTCAAAATTAATCAATTGCGAGTCTTTCAAAATTTTCGGAGATAGTCAAATTTTTGGGTAAAAATTTAATACCGTTTAAATATATAATGTGTTTTATGACATCAAAATGACCCAATAGTGACGTAATAAAATAATATAAGCTTTATATTCATCTAATATATTTTGTACCATTAAAATGATCTGATTTTTGGTTGGTTTTTCTTAATTTATAAAGAATTAATGGACCCTTCAAGTCTTATTAAACATCTTTTCTTTTTAAATTGTTTTCCTTGGGAGTGTGAGTCACCTCCGCATAAGAAACCCCACAATTTTAACAATTTAGGACTTTGGCCTTATAAAATATTTTTTAAAACTTCCCTTTTCCAAAAACCATGGGCAAAAACAATGGGCTGGTTTTTGGTTTGGATTAGTTCAATGTGAGGTTCCTAAACCTAAATAATAATGAATTCCCTCACCATTCCAATATAATCCCACCCAAGCTCCCACTTAATCCTCACTAAAAGCCTTTGGAGTTCATCCATACTCTGACCTCCTCTCTCTATAATCATCCCAAAGTGCCCCAATATTCCAATAATCCTCTCTCAATCCTCTTTAAAGCCTTTGGATGTAGACTTCCATGTAAGGTTTTTTTTTCTTTCTCATTTTTGTCCAATTTTCTTAATGTTGTTATACCCTTTTAATTTCAATTATAAATGTTGGGGTATTGTTTATCTCCACCCCCATAATTCACCATTTATGTTTTAATTATGGTAGACCCCTTTCTCTCTAATTAAATTCCTCTCGTGTACACCAGTTACTATGCCGAAATTCTGAAAGGAATTTCTCTCTCCTCTTTAACATTCAATAAATTTTTTTTTGTATCATGATCTAAATTCCATTAAAATTGTTGTGACATGTATATATATGACCCCCTTACATAACATTTCATGTAAATATGATGATACACTTTGTTCTCTCTCATCAACCATTTTCATGAATTCTTTCGCCATGCCGTTACGCTATCGAAATTGTACCGATTTTCCAAGACAATGTCATTGTGTAGTGATACCATCCCATTTCTCTATCAAGGGTATTCACCATTATAAAAATTTACTCATTGATTATATAGTTTCATGTATGATTTCTAAATTCCTTTATCTTGGAATAAATGATGATGTTTTATGAATCCTTGTTATATGATCCATGTGGGACACATATGGATGGAATAAAATGTTTAAGAAGGGTGCACCCTTGTAGCATTCCAATGCATTGGGTAAAGTATAGTTTCATGATACATCCAGTGAAATGGTTGTTTAATCTGTCTAATTCAATTGTAACGAGGATTTACTTGTGCTTCAAGTGCAATGTGGATTTACTCATGCTCCATGTTCTATGAGCCTTGGCTCATGCTAATTCTATGTTTAGTGTTGTTTCCACATTTCCATGTTATGATTGTCATCCTTTATCATTCCTTTTTGTTTATGCTTCTCTTGTTCTCTATTGATAATCCTATTGTATAACATGTATTTTGTTCTTTATGTTATTTCGTGATTATTCCCTTTCTAGGATTTATAGCTCACCCTTTTCTTATGCATGTCCTCAGGTTATCCAATGCAATTCTAAGTACGAGGGAATGTAGTGGTCCTGTAAATGAAGTTTTCAATAAATATATTGTATTTCATGTTTTAAGTTCTTATGTAATTATCCTAAGCCCCAAAGACACTAGACCTCTCGATCTTCTATGTTGTATCATGTGGAGTTTCTGTAATAAATTATGTTTAATTTTCTGATAAAAGATCAGGGTTGTCATATAAACTCATTATTATACCACATGAAATAATAAGATTCTTAAATAACTTAATAAAAATCATAATCATAAAGGTAACATGTGTAATACATATCATACATACATTTTATATTTAAATGTTACCTAGTATTATCATGTAACCACCTATTTAAGTAATCATTTCACAAGAACCAAAACAGAAACATGACACTAAAATAATGCATAAAATAAAAAATGTCATTTCCACTTTGAAATTACATTTCATATTTAAAATCCTTGAACTCAAAAATTAAAACACACTATTTTAAAACAATATATTATAATTTTAATGTAAAAATATATACATACTACTGAAATAAAATTAAGATATTAAATTGATGATGTATATATATAAAATATTTAAATTTATTGAAATAATTAATCCCCTTTTAAAATATAACTAAAACATTTTAAAATTTTTTTTTTGAATCAAAGTTTCTCATACCACATTGATATTATTAACAGAAATATAATTTATCAAAAATAAATTCTTTATAAATAAATCCTTATACCCATTTCAGAAACACCGACATTAATGAAAATTATTTGAGAGAATAATTTTTTTGAACATTTAAAATGATGTTTTAGTTAAAGAATCCTATACCACTTGGGAAACACATGAATAAAAATCAATAATAATAACATTGATATAATACTTCAATATCTTGATAATATATAAATTCATGATATAAGATTTCATAAGAGTTGTATATACACCTTATAAGAAAATAATGGGGCATAATATCCAGATATTCCTTAATGAATGGAGAGAGATATGAAGTCACATGAAAAGATAACATCATTAGATTAAAGATAAATAAATAACACAATTATGTGGGAAAAATATAAATACAACAAATATAAGTTTATAATTTGTGTAAAACAATAATAGGTCTCTCACATATATTCCTGGAAAAAAACCAATGATATGGATATTTATCTCAATAAATGGAGATTGAGTTAAGATTTCCCTAACCATGAGTCCAACTCATCACATACAATCATTGTGTAACTGAATATTAAAATTAGGTCAATTTTTATTTTACAGAGAAAAACATATATATTTTTTATTCCTTTTATTTCACTTATTACCATTTTATAAAAATTAAATAATTATTTAAGTCCATATCACACGTTTTGTCAATATTCGGTACTTGAGTCGAAAATGAACTTGTTTTGATGTAAAGTTTCTATGTTGTGTAAATTAAATCATATAAAAATTATTATTCATGATTATATTTCATATATAAAAGGTATAAATTTATTTATAATATTTCATAACATGCTTAGGTAATATATGAAATGCACCATTCAGGGAGATGGTAGGTCGTACGTATGCATGAACACTACTTTCATTTCATTGTAATATTAAAAGAATGAAAATAAATAATAAATAAGTATATCATAATTAAATTATAATATCTATTTTATATATGTTACATATGTTCATTATCACCAACATTTTTACATTCCATTTATGACTTGAAAGAGTCATATCACTTTTTTGGGGCAGTAGTCCACACTTCCTCAAATGAAATTATTGTATTTACACATTATGGAAAGAAAAAATGTATGTTGTGAATAACAATAAATTAATAGAGAAAATATAAATATTTAAAATATCATATATAAATATAGTTACTTCATAATGGACACCATGATAGGCGGTAGGTAATCATCGATTAATCATCATTTCTTGATGCAATAGTTTTTCGTACCGAGAAACAGTGTATTCATATACATTATATAGAAGTGCGTGTAAGTGTAGGTCTAAACCATACCATAAAAAAACTTATAGTATATTGATGATAATATTTTTTATAATAAAATTTAACAAAGAGATATTAGCATGTTGGACAAGGAAAATAATGGAAAGGAGCTTTAGAGGAGATGTTTCCTCTAAATTGGGTAACTCCTTTTGATTTGACCCAAAAAGATTTTTTGAATTTCCTTTATCCCAGGGTAAGGATTTGAGGAGTAAGGGAGGTATTTTGGGATATTATTTTAGTAGATTTTTGATGATACAAGTGGATTTAGTGTTATTAAGTGGGTTGAAGTGGTGGGCATTTATAAGAGGGAGGAGGGGTCCGTTAGGAATGTCATGAAATTTTATTTTCGTATAAATTGTTTCTAGAAAAATAAATGTTAAAAAGTGATATATTTTGATTTAAAGTTGATTATAGGTCTATATAATCAAAACCATTAGTTTTTAGATAATTTTAGGTTTTAAAATTAACCTTATCTTTTGGCTATATTCCTTTGTTAAAAACAATTACTCTTACCATGTATTCAAGTATTTTCATAATATATGGTTACAATTGTTTCAATAAAATTAAAAATTACCAAAAGTAGATAATTAATCCCATATTTAACATTATATAATTCATTTTTCTAAATATTATTTTTATAGAACTATTATATCCTTTGATAAAAAATTATTTGATTAAAAAATACATTTATGTCATTTTTGGAAATATTTAGTAATTGATTTTTTATAAAGTTATAACAACATGAATCAATTGAAAAAATAACTCAAATATAATATGTACTAATAGTAAATAAAAATTATTTTATGGTATTGATATATTAAAATTAAATTTATGTTAATATTTATAATACCATTTAGTTGAATATTTCATTATTGAAGTTATCATCACATCCTCATTGTGTCATAAATAAATTTATTTATTTAATGCCCAAAAATTAAAAAAAAAATACCATGATGTAGTAAATATATTTATCTTTATAATTAATATTTATTTTTTAATGTATAATATATAAAAATTATATTAAAATGAATTTTTTTAGGAGAAACATGATTTGTTATATTTATCTTTCCATTAGATTAAGTATTATTAAAAGTCATCATCAAAACCAAGGGGCTCCACAAGGTCCTAAAATCAACACAAGGATGTTAATAGTCTTCCATATATAATGAAATTGGATTAGGACATGTGTTAAGGAGGTTTTATATTATTATAAAATTTATTTACCTTATTTACCTGATTTTACCTTTAACCATGGTAAATAAAATTAATTACTGAAAATAATGACAGAAAATTAAAGGTACCAAATTACAAAATCAATAATTTCTGATTAAAAATATGGAATCTATTTTTCATAATTCAAAACACATAAATTTTAGTAATGAATTTAATATAAATTCACATTTTAAATACTAGAAAGTTAGTTTTCAAAAGTAAAAACATTCTAAAATATTGAAATGTTTTTACATTTGAATTCAATATATAATTAATACCAATGACCTATATTATTATTAAAGATATAAATTTAGGATTTTTATACATTAAAACCATTAAATAATATTATTTATCCTCATAAATTATCTCAATGGAAGGAATTTGTTTCAATTAAAATTTATCATATTTTTACTATTCATCAAAACATGATAGTTATCAGAGAAATATCAAAAATTAATATATGTATGTTATGATTTCACAATTGAAAAGAAGAAGAATATTTTTTCCAATGGGACCTATAATGGTACAAAAACCTTTATTTAAAATGGTTTAACTATCAAAAGGTTGGGAAACGACATTTTAAAAAAAAATGCAACTTTCATCGGTAAAATAAAATTTGTTCATATATTTAGGGAGGAAAATACATCATATTAATTTTAAAAATTATATTGTATTATTTGATTAATATAGTCTTATAGGGGTGATATGATTTTATAAACACAATTATTCTCTTTTAAATAGTTTTTCATGAAAACATATCATTTATATTTAATTGGATTTCGTTTCAATTTATAATAAATTTTTTAACCAAAAGATTCATTATTTAAATTTCTTAAACCGTAAATTCATGATTATGAAGGTCATATTCATTCCCACTATTCCAATAGAATTATGACATTTAAGTAATAATATTTATTTTTACGTTTAAGCTTGAATTGTATCTTGTATGCTATTAAACATAGTTTTACATTCATAAAACTATTGATTTTACATTAAAACATAATAGGATATGATATGATATTTTTATATAGATTTATGAGGTGTTTTGGATCAACACATACCTTCTGTTGTGTTTTCCTATAGTAATATCTTTCTAGAATGATGTTTCATAGAGAATATTATCAGGATGTGAAAAAGTTGATGAGATGTAGGATAAGGTCGTAATAATTCACCAGCAAGTAATGACATAAAAATTTTGTTAGAAATGTTTTTTTACAATAATAAATGTGGTATAAAATTTTGTATCCGGGATAAGTTAATTCTACCAATTTCTCTATGGAATAATAATTGGAAAAATAAACCCTAGGTATATCGGACTCTTTGAAATTATTAATCATATTTGGATCATTGATTAACATTCGATGCTTCCAGTAAACCTATATATTGTCTAAAATCTGCTCCATTTATCTCTCTATGTGAATTTAATAACTTAAAAATCAGATATACTAGACATATAATTCATTTCACTTGAGCACGATAAATTATATAAGAATCAATGGATGGATATTTTTGATCAAATAGGGAATGTTCTATGAAATAAGACCACTTACCTGATATTTTTTTTAAAAACCACATTCTATTGAATTTATTTTGGGATCCTAAATTTATAATTATGTAGCTGTATCCTCATAATTCTGTACCAGTGTACTGAATTTAGTGGGTGAAATAAAATTTAAGGGTGTAGAATGTAACACACTATGTTTTAAAAAAAAATCAAAAAATAGTCCATCAAATATTTCCATTACATGAAACACAACTTGTTGATTCTATTACATGAAACATAAATTTATTCTTTTGTTACATGCAACGTTGTGTATGTTTTCATTACACATGACATTGAGTTTCATCATAACCGTGGTATTTTGTAAATATAGATATTTCAAAAGGCAGCTATATCATAACTATTATGCATAGTGAAATGAATAATAATTACTACTTTATAAATATTAATTAATATTTTTTATTTAAAGAGAAAATATTTTTAAAAATTCATTAACTTTTCGAAAATAATGTATATGTTTTGAAAAATATTATTTTTACTAAAAATGATATTTATATTTTATTGGGAACATAAATAAAAATATTTTTTCATAATTTTTCATAATTTTGGAAAATTAATTTCTTAATATAAATTTTTTTTATTTAATTAATAGTTTCAAAAATATCATATTTTAATTTTTTGGATCATATAAAAAAGTTTCATTTTTTGATAAATAATGAAAGTAATGCATTTTTATTGAAAACTGACTTTTTTTAAATTTATATATAAATAAAAAATATAATTTAAATTTACAAAATGTAAAATTAGTGAAAGTATACATCCATTAATCCAATTTAGGTTATTTTTATTGGTTATATTTTAAATTTAGATATATAAAATTTGAAACTTTTTGACAACATTCTCTTTGAAAACATAGTTTCTCATTGCATATATGTGATTAATTTTAAATTAAATTTTTCTAGTATTGTTAACTGAGATTGTAAAAATTGATTCCATATTTTAAATAATAATCATTTATATTAAGTAATAGTTTTAACATAAAATTTGACCAAAAAAATATTATAAATATTATAAATTATTTACCGTAGTAAATGAATGTTTTTTGAGGTTAAAATATATAGATAATAGACAAAAATAACTAGATTGATATGATATTCTATTTTGAATGAATTATTTTTAATATATGTATTCTATTAATGAGAATTTTCAATTATTAGATCCATTATACCTGAAAAAACATGGTTGGAATTATTATTTCCATAAAATTTGAAGTCTCACAGTCACCATAATTATAAAATTCCACCCCTTATCCTCTCAACATCACACCATGAAGATATTTTTTTTTTAAAATCATCCCCCCAAATACAATCCTAAAATCCATGTTCCCTTCATTGAAGCCTTTTTTGGCCATAAATCCAACCTAAGATGGAATATATTGAAAGCCTAAGGATGATACCCAAAGAGGATGTAATATTCTTCAACATGAATTTTTATTTATTTCTTTATCCACCTACCTAAATTATTATTTAACCATTATTATATAAAAAAATCATTATCTTAAATATATTTGTAAATATCGATGTTATTTTTGTAGCTAAAACCATCTATACATTTATAAAATGCATTATGAAATTAATGTTCGCATTTATAGTGGAATACCACCTCACAAATGAGGTCATTCATTTTTGAATTACCACCTCTCAAGGATGGGTATGATGATGGATAAAAATTATATTCATTATATTTATAAAATAATTATACGAATTTAGTCATTATATCATATATATATATATATATATCTTTTAAATTTCATTTTGAAGATGATATGATAATGTCGGTCTTGTGTACCACGTTTTACTTCCTCACGAAGTGATGTGATTCATTTTCTAGTAACAATTATAATGGAGGATAATATTTATAAAAATATGGGATATAAATGAAATTATTGCGATATTAATTTTTTTTATCATTCATAAATGATAATATTTCTTTTCTTTCATAACATTTCAGTAACTGAAAAGTAATAAAATCGTTCATCTATATTTAGACTATTACCTTCACGATGTGATGGGAATCTCCTTTCATCCCCATGCCACCTAGATTATGTGTGTAAGTGTATATAAACAATTAATTTTTTATTTATAATATTATGATAATTCTAGAAAATAGGATATTATCTACCACCTTTTTATAAATATTTTTGAAACATGGAAATTTTACTCATGCATACATACGACCTACCATCTCCGTGATCATAAAATACTTAATTTCACAAAACCATATTCCATCATTGGTATTAAAATTTTTTCTAATTTAAAAATATTAAAAAAAAATAATGATTATTATTATTTAGGTTATGGATCCTTGTTCATGTAAGAGGATGAAAATAAAATATGATGATATATGCAAAAAAGTAGTTATTAACCAAAACATGACTTTTACATAGGATTAGTAATAAATAAGAAAAAAATTAACATCATTAAATCATATATTTTATGATATAAAAATTATGATCCTATAATAGGTGTATAAACAATTTATATTAATTATATAGTAATTTCTAAAAAGTTTGATGAATGTTGATACATAGAGTAAATGATACGGGGTCTCCCTTTTATTGATAAGAGACATATGAAAATTTAACACATATTTAGTCTATGTGGTTTATATCCCTCACATGATTTTATAATATTTTTATTGTCAGTGATATTATGGGTATTTACATATCTATTTTATTATCTCTCTTCATAGGTTTTGTGGTTCAAAAGTCACCAAATCAATAAGGTATTTTTAATCAATTTTCTTTCTTTGATATATATGATTTTTTTGTGTGCCAATATTGTTTTACAAGATTATATACAACCCATTTTAAATGTTATATCTTGAATTTTTATATAATTTTTCTATTTTATTTAAAATTATACAATAATCCTTCATGGTTCATACATTTCAATGTTACCAAATTGTTTATGAATTTATGTTAGAATCTCATCATTTATCCGGATTGTTTATCATTATGTGTTTAATAGAAAAAATATTACGATCTATATCTCAAGAAAAAAATTAATTTTATTCTCTTATTATTATATATTTATTATACATCTTTTCAATTTATACTCCACTATTTATGCACTATAGAGTTCAAAAAAATAATGTTTCTATGAAAAATCATATATTCCGTCAGAAAATCATTTTTCTTACATTACTCGGTTATTCAAAAATAATTTAAAAATGTTTTCTATTTTAAAATTATCTTTTAATGTGGAAAATATATTTTCCTCCAGTAATGTTTTAAATTATTTTAAAATATTCCTTTATAAGTACACATTTTCATTTTCAAGTAATATTATTTCAAAAATTAAATATGTTTTTAAAATATGTTTTCAATGAAAAAAAAATTATCAAAAAGAAATGTTCTGAGATATATTTTACAAAAATTCCCCATAATAGAGGAAATCATTTGATGATACTTAATCTTTAATGTCATTATGATCCAATGATACCCTTCATTATTATTTCTCTGAATGGTTTCTGTTTATGATGAATATATGTTAATAAAATATGTTTCTTTACCACATGTTATATAACAGAAAAATTATTATGAAACTAACTTCTCATTCAATGGGTTATTCTCTAACGAAATGAATATGAAACAAGCCTCTATACCATATTTTATGATATGAGTAAATGTTTATGAAACACATTTATTTCATGGTTTATTGTATGATTAATGTTTTATGATCTTGTGGAACACATGTGTATGATTTTCATTATCTGACATGTGTGGCCTATTTCTTCCTAAAACGCATTAGTTAATGAAAAATGATCTATGAGATTAGGGGGTACAAGGATGGTTATCCAAGACATGATAATGGGGGAACAAGGTTGGTTATCCCAGGATAGGTAAAAAGGGTAAATTGGTGGTTATCCCAATGATATATAAGGTACATGAGTGGTTACCCAAATACTAATATTTCATGAATATTATGGTTGGTAACCTTGACATATCATCTCATATGCTTATGGGTACTCCACAATTCCATATAATCTAACAATTTTATTCACTCATGGATCATGTTCATTGAATTATTTATGATTCATGTCTTCTGAACTGCAAAATACTTGTCTCGTGACTTAATATTTTGATCTATTTTATTTATGATATAGATTCCATATGTTATGTACAAGTTCTCATACACAAATCATCATGTAATTCTTTAATATATCTTTGTTTACCCATACTGATCAATTGAGATCACATTTTTATTTTTCATTTCCAAATGTTATGATGAAATTATTTATGAAGGGTTTGTTCGTGACTAGTAATAAAGGGGATATCATTATGGGAGATGTTAAAGTACCTTCCACAACCTACAATACTACCTACAGAGTCTACAAAACCACTAAATAATTATACTCCATAGGATTTTGTTAGTGTAATTTTATAAATATTCATCTAAAAGGATCTAATATCCTTATATGTTAATACTATTTTTCTAAAAAAAATATTCACATACATTGAATATTAATTCAGAAATAATGGGATTGACATTTGGATGTTTGAAAAAATTATTTGAAAGGGAAATATTCTTTTGATGTTATAGATATTTGATACAGAATATGTTGACCATTATTCATATATTGAGTTGGGATAATGTGATGAACTAGTGATAAAAATAAATAACAATTCATTTTCACTAAATAAAATGAAAATCAAAAATATATAGAGGTCCTAATATTGAGATTGATCAAGAAGAGGACAATGTTATGAGTATCTGACCTAAAATAAAATCCTATATTATAGATGATGGAAGAATAATGTATTATCCCATTATATTGTTGTGGGATATTAAAAAGATCAATTATTATTTTCCAAGAGGGACTCAATTCAAGGAATGTGATCTTGATTAATTGTTATACAAGCCTAATATATTTTTCAAAGGGATATTTCAACCAATAATTCATTTTACCTAGTTATTAATGTGATAAATTTTTCAAGGACATAACATCTATCATGATTTCAATATATGATAATATAGAAATTATGTCTATGTGGGAAATGAACCATAATACAACAGGTATGAATTCATACATATGTTGATGAACCGTGTCAACAATCCTGAGGTTCTCTTGTGCTTCGTTTGGATTCCATGTTATTATTAAAACTAGAAAAATATAACCTAAAAATAGGGGACTGTATATCTACCAACTGAACATTTGAGGAATTAGAATATTAGAAAAATAATTATTACTTCATTCCATTGTATTTACCCCCCACCCCCACTCTTACTATAGTCAAATCCATGTATGAACCTTTTCAAATAATCAATACAAGTCACTAATATAAAATATACACTAAATTCAATAACATACTACATGATGTGCAACAATGAATAATGTCTATAATCATCCTAAATTTCTAATTTCCACAAAAAATATCAATAATAATAAATGTTGAAAATGATGTAGCATCCAATGTTTTTAATGTACCTATTTTATGAATTTTAGGGTTAATTTAGATTGGAAATTTGGGATTGATATGTTGTTCATGTGTCAGGTGAAGGATACAAAATGGAGTATAGGGCCATAAAATAAATGGAAGTAATTTCATGGGACAATTATGGCTGAGAAAGGACCACATGAAAGATAAAAGTGGACAATTTTATGATTTTTCATAATGTTCGTATAAACTAGGAGACCTCGTTGGATCTAATGGAAGCCACTAGATATTCAGTGGGACATATGTAGCTTGAAAATATATAGCAACTCCTAATCCCAGACTGTTTTATGTTCCTATATAAAAAATTAATCTAACCCAACAGGAGAAGCATAAAAGCATCACCCAATAAAATATAAATGTTTAAACAATATACACCAAAAAATGTATAATCCATAAATATCCCCCTCTTATGACTACTCATCCCAAATAAATATCCATAGTGGTTTCTGTGAGGAACATAGGACTCTTCTCTTGGGTATCTATCTCCAACTCCTATGAATCTATTTAAATAATTTTTTTACTTTCATTTAACACAAGAAAGATAAATGATCATCCCTTCTGGAACCTTTTTACGTTATTCTATAATCATACATTCTTGTTTCACAAAAAAATCTCATGTACATGCTCCACATCATTATTGATAAGAAAATTATAACATTCAATTTTTATTACAATCATAGTTTATCCATGTGAAACACATTGTTCATACATTGGTAAAATGAATGAATATCCAAAAAATAGGTCACCATAAAGATTATTTTTTTGATATTCAATTGAAAAATGTGTTCTAGTGATACATTCCCCTTCTTTTAATGTTCTCATTCCCCTATACATGGGACACCCAAAAAAAGACCTTGTTACCCTAGTAAAACCGAAAAGATGTATACTTCATATGAAAAAAATATTATTTCATGTTTTGACCCATTACCATCCTCATTATTATCATATTCTCATTATTCAAGGACTTTTATAACATATTATACACACACAAAAATTATTCACCATCCACATGATATCACAATGGTGATTGACATGGTAACCCCTATGATCCCAAAATAGTGAAATCTGAATTGATTAATGGAAATTGTTATTATATGGGAACTCATTAAGAAGTAACAAATCATCACAATATACTATAAAATAAATAACTGATTTTCAAATCACATATTATAATGTTTGGATAACTATATCCAAATCCCAATTATCATGAAGATTAAATTTTGTACTCATCTCCTAATGATTCCCCTTTACCCATGGTAAAATTTTCCAAAAACATGATGTATACACGGAATATCTATCTAAAAATATTGTCTAAGGAAATCTATAAAGAATTATGACCTCTAGATAAATAAAATGTGTCTAACGAATCCACCATGTATGTTCCTCGAATCATTATCAAATGATCAACCATGGTCAACTGATTCAATATACCCAACTAGCATCATAACCTCTCAGTGTACAAGGAAACCCTATCATGAATTATATCATTACCATATCCCACTTATACATAGAAACTAGCTGTGACTAGGGGAATCTTATGTTTATTTAATGCAATATCATTTTCATTGGATAGTCATCCAATCTAATGAAATCACTTTAGTTTTTCTCCTTAACTGGGAACACATGAAATGTAATTTACATCATTATACATCTTCATTAATTTTGGGTGCACTAACCAATTTGATTCCTGAGAGTATTTCATCATCTATTTTCTTTTTTAAGATGGACCTGTTTCCATATTATTAACTTCAATGAAACCACATCTATTAATGTTCAATCCCATAATATAACTTTTTCTAAAGACCTCGTTCAATTCACAACTCACATTGGATCGAGATCAATACTGGAATTCACTCATTTCACCAATGAAAAATTGATCACATAGAGTACCCAAATCATAAACCCTCAATCCTTGGCTATTCCCACCTCAATGTATAGAAATAAACTCTATGATTTTCAATCCAACCTAGGACCTCCACTCAAAAATTCCAATATATTCCTACTTGGAAAATTAGTTACTATATTTTTGTTCCCATCAACATGCCCCATTAAAATGTTGAAAACCCTCAACTAAACATCAAAATTACTTAGAAAATAATCCAATTTTTTTTGGATAATATATATCATAGACTATTGTACTATAAATATAATATATATAACTAATGTGGTTGTTCCAAAAAAATTTCCACACATAATCAATATCAGCGATCTGTAGATCATGAGTTGGGTAGTTTTTCTTAGGCTGTCAAAGTGGATTAGAATTATAATCCACTACCATGTCACCCAATATCTGAACAGCTTTGATGTCAACTCCAATTAAATTTTCAATACACTCTATTCCCAACTCCATTCATGGGAATAATCAGAATTAGATATTTAGAAAACACTATTTAAAATATTAGAATGGAACTTCACTGTGCTCTTTCCATTCAATATATACTCCCTCATAATAAAGCATGATCATGGGTACATTCTAATAAGAAAATTCTTAAATTTATGTATTTTTATTCCTATCCATCCTGAGGAAGCTCTAAATATTGAAAACATTCCGTAGTTGTACAAAAAATATAAATGCATTTAATTTAATCGGATACACTAATATTACACCTTGAGATAATATGTTTACATGAAATTTAACTTCTTTTATCCAATACTGGACCTTTTAATAATTGACATAATGTTGTTGTGCTCGAAGCATATAAAATAAAATATCACTGTTTTTATCATCAAATTCATTATTCATATAATATATTATCTTTTCTCTAATATATAAATTGTTAAAGGGGTATTCGATGTGAAAATTTGAGGAGAATATTTTATACCCATAGGCATAATGAGATACTCATACAACCCATACATACTCCTAAACATGATCCTTGGTATATAATCTTCTTTGACTAAAAGCTGATGGTAATAAGAATGTAGATGTATATTTAAAAACCATTGATATCCAATCAATTGATAAATTTTTAAATAATTATCGAATACAAGTATCATTTACTCAAATTGATATAATTCAACATATTTCAGTAAAAGTAGAGTTGATTACTACTATTATTCTCTTTATTGAAAAACATGGTAGCACCCAAAGGGGATGTTTTCATTACAATGAATACATTAACATCAATTTCTTCCATGTTCACTTTGTGATCATCTAAAATAGTATATTAAATGATTTATGGTATAGTCGATATATTCCATGAACTAGGCATCATATAAATCTCAAACTATACCCTCTTATGTGGAAGAAACATTAAGAAATCATATAAAAAGACATCTCAGTATTGGTCTATCATGGGAGGAAAACCAGAAAAAATCTATCTCATCTATTGTAAGAATTATTCTAGATAAATTCACTAAAAATAATTATATCTATTGAGGATATGTTATCACTCTATCAACCTTAGCATCATATTACCTATTTAAAACAATCCCCACCATATAATGATATGAAAATTTTCCCGAATTAGATAAAAAATATTTGTTTATGCGATAGCTTGTCAACAGGTCTATTACAAGGAAACATGATGCCCAAAATATCTGGAATTTTGAATATCCACATATGATTGAAGCTACTAATAGACATATGAAATTATATAAAGATATATATATATATATATATATATATGATTTTATTTCAATCTAATGGTTTTATCGATGTATAAAAAATAGTATTTCAGTAAAAAATCATAGCTAGAAACCTTTGTAGATAATTATAATGAATGAGATGCACGTATACCAGAGAATGAAATAGATATATTAAATGGAATAAATATTAGAACATTCCCTATTGATGTACCCTCTACTCATTCTTTAAAATATAGATTAACTACATAAACCCTTCAATCCACCACTCCAAGACTACCAAAAGGCACATATTTCAGCTAATTAACATTCCGTTATTAGTTTTTCTCTTACTACCACACCCTTTAATTACACAATATCCTCAAATTACAATGTGTATCCATGAAGCCTTCAATGGAACTGATTTGAATAAATAATATTTCCACATTATTATAAGTTGCAATAGAAAGATTACGGTCCTTACGATAATGAGTATTCTTATTAAATATATAGAACCTAGAAGTGTAATTCTACACTGAAGGAGTAAAAGAACAATACAAGTGTAATTATTTTTGAATTAAACCCTTGATTCATCATCTAATCTTCTTTTATTCTCACGAAATTTGAAATAGGTAATGCACTAGAGAAATAACAAGTCGATCCTCTAAAAGATGGAATATTACTTTTAGCACTATATTCCTCAATGCATTTCTTAATATTTTGTTCTCTGGAATGAAAAACATCATAGGTTAATATATATAGGTTCCTATCAAATTTTTTACTCCATAGATATATACTGATCATGAACATTCATGTTTTTGTGCCACATTCCACTCATGATGATGAGAAATGAAAATTTTCTTGGTGGAACATGATGGGAAGCTAAACACTATCTTTATCACATTTTGGTTCTATATGAAATATTGATCATGGTATAAAATAAATAAATATAGTAACAAAACCTTGAGTAAGAGATCATTTAATTTCTATCTTGTAAACCCTTTATGTCATCCATCTTGACACATGACAACTACCCATTATCCAACTACACTTTGAAGTATCAGGGAAACAATATTATACTTATAGTCCTATTTGGATTCCACATTGTTCAAAACCCACTCAGTGACTCATATATAGTCCTTATATCATTGGAAACTCTAGTTCCCAATATAGATGTTTTTACATAATATTGAAGGTATGCACATAACCAACTACCATTAACCTTCCCCTATTGGATTCTCTTCCATGAACAAGTACTAGTTGAAAGAGTTCGGTCTATATTGTTTTATTTATTAGCCCACTATAAAAACCAAGGGTGCATGGTCTATTATTTCCTCCATCTTAATAGGTGGTTAAACTATATGAGGAAGGTATATATGATGTATAATTTCAATAAACACTTCATCTAACCCTATATTAATCAATATCATAAAAAGTTGAACATTTAAAAAACACAAAAACATATAAGTGTTTATAGAATGGTTTACAATAAGAGGTTACCCACCAGAACATGGAATAACTGATAATTAATATTAATAACCAAATTAAATACCTCTATAAATGTACAGTTTTTATATCTATATATATACATTCAATCATAGAATAGATAGGCTAAAAAAATGAGTACACTAAACAAATTACCCGAAGCACATTTCGCAACCAAATCCTGAGAATATCCACTTCTAAAATGACCTATTTTTAAATGTTTTGATGACTAAAATTTCATGAATACGAGTTCCAATTGTTACTATAATTATAAGATTAATTCATTCATTTTTATTAAAATCAGGATAAATAATGTATAAAATTGACTTAAAATATCCAAGTGATGTCTCTAAGGGTCCTAGGGGGTCATGAGTGGACTGAGTGAGGAATAAAAATATAAAAATAATGGGTTTTTAAAAACTTTGAAAATGATAGTACCCTTACTAGGTTCCAAAGGAGACTAATGGTGGGCCGATGAATATCGGAAAAAGGGTGTTCTATCCAAGAGCCCCACCATGGGATGATGGTCTCATCCAGCCACTCTGTTACTTCTAGAAAGAAATTACACTCCCCGTAACCCTCTCCAATTCACTAGTTTCACTGGTCTAGCATAAATATCTTCATCATGTATACTGTCCAAAGCTATGCTCAGTTCTGGCCTCCCAAATTCTTCTAATCCACATAAACAATTTCAAATAATAACCCAAATCTGTGTTCATGTTGAAATAAGGGATATCATAAATTAGAGGTTTCATAGAAACTAATTAAAATAATAATTCAAATAATTTTTTATGGATTAAATAATTCCTTTGTTTAATCATTTGATTTTAAAAGTAAAACTTCTTAAAAAATTGTTCTATGATAATATTTTAATCTTAAAAATATTATGTTATTTTACATTTATAGAATTAGAAATTTTCTCGTATTGGTAATTTATAGTTATATATATATGTTGTTATAAATATCAAAAACATTTATAGTGGTAGTATGTTTTCCTGGGATCATGATTGTAATTATTAATGATTTTTATTTTTATTTTTATTTTCTATTTTACCCATTAAATTTTTGTTATATTTTTATATTTATTGTGAGTTTGAATATTTATATTTTCGGGTCAATTTGTGGGATTATTCATTAGATTTTCATCCCTTCATTGATTCATATGTTATTTTAATTTGGGTACTATTAAAATATATTCTGATCAATTTCATGGATGAAGGTACTATAACTAAGATATATAAGGATGTATTAGAAAATAAATAATCATTTTTAAAAAAGTAATAAATATATCCCAACCACCAATAATAAAAATTTATTTATAAATTTATAGTTCATTTGAATTAATTATGGCTTGAATATATATTTATAGGTGATCTTTTTTATAATATTCTTTAATTTTTCCATATTGCATGGTTTTTTATGAATATTGAGGACTTGATGACTATGTTATAAATTTTTATTCTCAATATGTTAAATAATAAAATTATATATTTAGAAAATGAATATAGAGATAAAAAATTATAATGAATATACTATTAATGTTGAGGACATATCCACTATAAAGTACTATTTAATGTATTGAATTGATCCAGATATGTGCATGGACCTTAATTAGAGTATGTTATCAAATACTAATGATTTTTAGATTTATTATTTTTATCCTTGTCAATATGTAGTTTTTATATGTTTTTGAGGCAATAATAAATTTCCAAATTTAATAGAACCAGTCAATTAATATGAATTTTTCAATATGTTCAACCAATTAAATTTGACTAAATGTAATAAATGAATTTTGGGTAACATATATAGAATGTTATGATTTATTGAATATTTTCCATGTGATCTTGATAGGGGTAACTAATAATATGAAAATAAAATCATTCTTATTAGGGTAATGATGTGTTTCGTAAATATTCAAATTTTTTGGAAGGGATATCCTCTTTCCACAGTTTCTTAAAACAGACATATTAATTGATAAAAGGAAATACAATCAAAAGATAAATTTATCACTATTTTTTATATGACAACATTTTAATTTTTTCTTCAATATAATGGACTTTTAATCCAATTAATGTCATTATGGTAACTCCCTCATGCTCTATATATTACAAAATTGGAATTTCAAGAACATTTGGTATTATTCAGAAAGTAAATAATCTTATTTTTTACACATCAAATGTCTCAAAATCAATTATAAAAATACATTAGAATAGTCATTGAATGATAATCAGCCTATATATAATATATTTGATAAATTAGTCTAGTAAATCAAAGTATTATTGCATAACAAATTCATTTTCATTAACTAAACCATGTCGTAGTACGCCCTCTATTTCATTGGTGATACATAGTAAAACAATACCATAATTTATACCACCACATCCTTTTTTCATATTTAGTAAATATTTCTAATAACATACCAATTTTTAAAATAAATTCCTATGCCAGAATTAATTAACTATATATCACATTATATGTAATAAATCATGAAACTAAATCCAAAATTCTCCATGGAATTCATATAAAATCATATTTAAAAAATCTCTCATTTATTTTATTTAAGAGTTATAAAATATGTAGAAATTGGTGAAACCTCATAAAAACATATTTTAGACATCCTAATACACTCTATTGGGATAATATTGAAAAAAACAATGAAAATACAAAAAATTATAATTCTTATTCAAAAAATAATAGTGAGTCCCTATAAACCATTTGGTGATAAAATTAATTCTAAATTTTCTAATACATAATTATATGAAATATGTGGTCTCTAAAAAATAATTGATTCATCTTAAGATATAGAGGGATCTGTCATGATATCTTTCATAATTGCAAATATTCATACCCATGACCACTATATATATAACATTGATTAATATATAAAATCATAATATGATTTTCAATATTAGTGAGTTACCTAAATACATAGAGAATTTTTGTCTTGTATAAACATATATCACTGTTAAGATATTATGTGTATTGAATGGCCATATTGATAAATTCATACCATGAAATTCATATATATTAATGAAAATTATAGATACCTGTAACAATATTAGTTAATGAAAACCCTACCACATATCGATGCATGACCACATATTTCCACATTCTATCTAAATTAATGGTTTAACTACCATACTCAACATGTTTCGGGAGAAAATATAAACATGGTTATACCTAAATAGAAGAAATTATCGAAAACATACCAAAACACCCTTGATTATAACATCCTTAAGGATTACCTAAGAATTTTTTTAAATTATATAATTTATCACGATATGTGTCTTTTCAAACTAATGTGTGAATATTTAATAGTAATACAACACCCACTTTATAATAAATATATCATGTGTAAGAATCCAATTAGAATATGTAGTTCCCATACACCACAAAAAATTAATTTTTCCCATATGAGTGAATCACATATATCTACATTAATATCTGCCCATATAATCTTCGCATGTTATCATATCTTATAATACTTCATGATTTAAATTGATTTAAAATCACTTTATGTCCAAGTTTAAGAGGTAAATAATAATTTCACTACATGAATACATATAACCAATATGATTTAATCATTAATTAAGAATTTATTTTTATTAAAATTGACAAATTTTATAATATTAAAATCTTTAATTAATACTAAAAAATTCACCTAAGAATTTTACTTAATAAAATCCCATATGATTAAAAACTAGAAAATACACATGTCATCGACATTTTTAGGGTTTTTATAAACACATTATATCTATATGTAATTATTTCTATGTTTTATGTGATAATAAGATAAATTCACCCATTAAACACAATTACGGGGATGAATTTATCAATAAATATTATTTTATTAATTCTGATATTTAATTGATAATTATAATTTTGAACTCTTTGAATATAGTATTAAAATATATTTGATTCAAAACATCCAATAATATGGTCTTAATACATAATTCGTTCTACATAGAACTCATTATAATATCAATATCACTATTGTTGAATATTAATAAATAGATTTTACTTAATGAAAATTCGGTAATTTAATTAATTGTAACTTAATACTCTAGGGTAATTCTTTAGTGAAATAACCTAAAATCCTTTAGTATATCATGTGATTTCCACAAAGAATTATACTATTATAATCATTTTCATATTACACATTTATATTCTTTAGTAATAAACATACTCCCACTAAATTCATAGAATATATATTTTCTCTAAAAAATATATTACTAAGACACAAAATCAATTGAAGTAAGAAATAATAATTTTTCATTTCTGGGCATATTTAATAAAAAATCTATTAGTATCCAAATATTTTATAAAATTCTAAATTTTGGTAGAAAATTTATAAAAAAATATTTTAATCATGAAAATATTTCAATTTTGGATGGTAGGAACTCATTCCTGTATAATTTAATAAATTATACGGATAAAAAAATTTAACCGAGAAAAGAATCATTTTATACTACCTTACCATTATAATATGATAATGAATTGTGTGAAGAAATAGATCACATGTTTACAAACCATAATCTACTCATATGATATGAAAAAAATTATAACATCAAATAACATCTAAAATAACCGAAAATGGGATTAAAATACACTTGTTTTATAACTTCAAAATTCAATGCTATTTTTATATTTTTTAATTCACCCACCACCTTGATGTAAAAAACCATTAATTCATTATATAAATCATTATATTATTGTCTACACATAAATTATCCATCAATTGTCAACTCCTATTTATATATAAAGAACAATTTTGTAATTTATATTTTTTCATGTATTCTAAAATATATAATAAATGGGTTCTACAAAAAAAATCTAGTTATTAACTTGACATTGTGCTTCATGAAACCCATTTAGTATTCTATTTAATTCCCATTCATGTAAATCAATTTTATATAATGAACAATAAATCCCAAAATAATCATATATCACTAGGGTTTCACTTACAAAGGAAAACTATTAGACCGTCCAATCATCTCAATCCTTTTAGAATTATTATATTTTTATCATTCATTTCCAAATGAGATCCCAAATCCATGATATCCAATATATAAATCCATTACATATTGAGGAGATTTGGAAACCATTAATGAACTCATTCATATTATTGTATATAAAAATTACCTTTTTAACGGTGATTATAAAATCAGTTCAACATCCATATCAATATTTAATGGAGATCCAAACATATTTATGTCGATGATGCATCCAATAATATTTTGTATTAAACTTTAGACTACTTCTACCATGGTGTTGTATCTAGGAAATACCTTTTAATCCTCATTATCTTTTCTCTATTTTATTCCTGATATTTTTTTATGTTATCTATAATCATGTTCAAATCCTAGTTTTTGTTTCTTTCATCTAAAATTCTATGGATATATTCCTGAGAGTTTATACATCAAAAGGATACTTCAACTACTTATCCTATAAATAAATATTATTTTATAGAATAAAATCACTAATAAGCTAATCCAAAAGGGGTTAATCTAATATATAAGAACTCCCATTAATTTATAAATATATTTCTTATGATTATATAATAATCCATAAATCAGCATTCATTATTGTTTTTTCTAAAATATGTATCAATGTCTTATCCGATGAAGATGATTAGACTTTTACCTACAGTGAACGTTTTTAATTGATGAGTATGAATTTTTAATAAATTCAATGAGGACATTAATTAATTTTTATTCCAAAATATTTTTGAAATATTTTAAATTAAATCATATCCATTATTAGTATGAGTTCCATATTCAATTACTTAGTGAGTCCTTCTAGGTGTTCTTATCATCTCATAACAATTCAACAATAATATCATTTAAATAACAGAATATATGATTATTTTATAGTTATTTAGATCACTAATTTTGAAATACATTATGTTGATTATATTAACTGCATTCCTATTGAATCTTAATTTTAACACATGAGTTTAAATTATAGTAGTCTTTTAATTTTTAAAAAAATAGAAGAAGAAAATTATTTTTATAAATGAATTTTATAAATACAATTTTTTTAATTTTATTATTTCGTCTGATTTAATTAATTATAAAGTATTATTATAATATTTTTTTAAATAATATTATGATAATTGTTTTGAATTTTTTAGAAATAGATGATTATTGTGAAAATAGTTAAAAATAATATTTTTACTAAAATTTTCATTTTTATGAAATTATAATGAAATAAGAATAAAAAATATAACTTGAAACCATTTCTGCAGAACATATATATAATAAATACTAAAAAAACATATAAAAATTAAATTATAAGAGTAGACATATTTTTTTAACATTTTAGTACTCGATGTAATTTTTCTCCAAATAAAAATTATTTTTATATTATTTATGTAAATTTTTTATTTATATGATACTTCTTAATATTTTATGAAAAGAAAAAAAATTATAATTTTACTAAACATAATCTAATTATATGATTTTTTATCATCATTAAAATTTTCTTACAGTAAAACTATATTTTATTCCTGAAAAAAACATCATCTAATCAATAGTTTTTATTGTACTTTTTTTATTTATATAATAATTATTTACCTCTAAATAAAAAAATAATCTTATTAAATTGATTCTATATTTTTAATCAAAATAAATAATATTCTTATAGAATGTTCAATATAATTTTTTGTCAAAATGAATTTTAAAATAGTATGAATTTGTTACCACAGATTGGGTTAAAACTAGTTTACTAGATGGGTTAACCATAGTGTTATGCTTATAAATTCCATATGAAAATTTAAAACACTAATGATGAGGTTTTATTTAAAAATAATAATTATCATCATGAAATATATTTCAATTTGGATCTTCTTACCTCGTAAACAATACTGTATATTATAAAAATATTTTAAATAATTTCATGTCTATCATTTACCTCACTTATAAAAGGGAAAATTGTACTATAATATTCAAACCACTAGAAAAAACAAAAAAAAAATGCATTTTCAACCTTTCAACTACATCATTGAGTCTTTGTTCATATCAAACTACCGTCTATATGGAATTAGTTTTAATCCATATGTTGTTTAACAAAGAAGAGATATAATTTTTACACATGTATTTAAATTTTATTTTCTCTTATACATCATTAAAATAATAAATATCAATGGTCATATAATATATATATATATATATATAATTCAATTTTATAATGATTTTTTCAAAACAATAAATTATCTCATTTCCGTCCAAGTAAAAATGAAAGCCTCACTTGTGCATATATACGAATTATTGTATCTATATTGCAATGTAATTCATTTTTCTTCAAAAATTTACTTAATTAGTCAAAAATAGGCAAATAATTATTACATATTTTATTTAATAAATATAGTAGTTATAGTACTATAATAATACCTTGTTTCTGTTCTAATCATTAAAAAAATAAGACATGACTCATGTATATGTGCGGACTACCACCTCTATAATAAGATGTAAAGTGTTTTTCAAGTCTGTTATTAAATTCTGATTATAAATTTTATTTAAGGAATATAAATTATATTTATATAATTTTTTTAATTTGTTATATTATATAAATATTATAAATAATAAATTTCCAAAACTATTAATATGAAACATACAAGAAAAAAACAGTCAACACTCAAAAAAATGGTTTTATTAAATAATTATATATAAAAGAGTGTTGATAATTTGGAAGTGAATAAAAATGGGATTATATAGGTATATATTTTTTAATGTTTAATATGTATAATAATATTAAAATTACTAAATATTTTTCATGAATCACTTACAAATAATGTTGGCCCTCATGTAAGGGTTTATTTAAAAATATTATCTGTATTTACGATTGTTTATATTTATGCTCGCATTGGATGAATTATTTGTTATTTATATCCAAAACTCCATAATATTTCTTATCCTATGGATATTTATGATTTTTTAATTTTTTAGTAATATTAATAAATTCATAGTTAATCAAAAAATTAAATATGTGTGATTTAAATGAAAGAAAATATGTTTTTCAAATTGATCTGGAATATTTTTCTTCCATGTCAATTTTTTCCTAAAAATGTTTTCATGAATGTTTTTTATAACCTATAAGAATTTATTAGTTTCATTTACACCATTTTTTAATTTCTATTAATTTTTCTAAATTTACTCTTCTTGTCTCCTTAAAAATAAGGCAGTTTTTACTGTACGTGTGAATGGAATCATTGATTTGAAATAATTAAAGAATGAAAAAAAATTCATCAACAAAAATACACTATTATATAAATATTCCCTTAAATGTTTCAATGGTTCCTTCCAATGAATTTTTTCTATAATTTTTGAAATATTTATATTTTATTATTTTTTATATCATAATTAAAAGGGTATTTTCATTTATAAATCCTCACGTGTTTTCAAAAATTAAACTCATCTATGATAGTATCATTGAATGAAGCTTATTATTTAAAGAGGATATTATATAACGGTGCAATTCAACATATTTATCAGTATGGTTTATTAAAATATTTATTGTAGAATGTTTTGACATTCTATTTAATACATCATCCATCATGGATATCTAATGATTAGTAATACATGTTTAATTTGATTTATTAATTTTTTCGTATGATAAATTAATTAAAATTATAATACCATTATAATATAAATGGGGAATGCTAAAATTATATATCCCATTGATACATATGGGATCCATATGAGTTAAAATAGGTTGGGTATTATGAATATTTATTACCCATTAATATAATATTTCATTGCTCATGCTCTTGATAGTTTATTTTAGATGATCCTCATTATGAATTCAGTCACTATTAATTCCACTATTGTTTTAAATGGGATTATTTTAATAGATATGATATCGATAGATTTGATTCAAGATCATTTTATTTTTAATAAGTAATTATTAAATAATAATTTATTCAAACCATATTGCTGAAGACATATTTTTTATTTTATAGCTTCAATCATAGGTTATCCTACAAAATGAATATGAGTTTTCCCTTTTATTTTGTCTCATTTCCATATAATGTCTAGAATTTTTCCATGATTAACATAGAAGGATGTAAAATATGAAATAAAAATGTTCTAAATGATGATACAATGTTGAAAATTATGTTTTGAAGTGTAATATGTAATTCATGGTTATATCTTAATTTCTAACTATACTAAACAATTTGATCATTAAAGATTTGATTTCTTGATTCTCATGACCATATAAATTTGTAACCAAGTACTCTAGCTTACTAAGGTTAGTTTTGTTATAATAAGTATTAGAGGATTTTTAGTATAATCTATTAAACCTAGATTTATTGGGAAAAATATTAATGAAAAAAATCCTATAATAGATGCTAGGTATTAATCTAATTATATGGTAATATAAAGAAGAGTTTTTATTGTAAAGATAGTGTGGATTAATAAGATATAAATACCTATATGGATACTATAAATTATATGTGGTTTTAGACCATATTCACCATGGAATAAAAACATTAAATGGTCATATTTGGAATTTACTTAATCATAACTAGTGCATGATAAGGGTGCATAGGGCTGACCACCTGTTCAGTAACACTCGAGGGAATATGAATTGGTTGATTTACATACTCTTTTCAAACCATTATAAAATATTTGAAAATAATTTTATTATTTGATGATATTTTTAATGATAAAAATATTATGATTCTAATATTATTATATATAATTTTTGATTTTATGTTACATGTTTTTCTTTATTTAGAACAATAAATAATGGTATTTGATGTTAGGATCGAATATTGAGTATTACAAACATTAAAAATTGACCTAATGTTTTATAATTAAACCATATTAATAGACATAATATGTGTAGATATTTTCATCATAGAAAAGATAATGGGGTTGGAGATGGATCTTGAGCATGATGTGAACAAATTAATACTATTTTGGGTTCAGTAAATCATATAGTGCCCAATAACATTCGATATATAATAAATAATACTAATCTTAAATTCATTGAGTTAATCTAGATTTTTTAATGAAAAAACAACATCGATCAATAATTGGAACCACATATCCATTTGTATATGATAAATGAATAGTTTTACTGGATAAGATATTTAACACATTGGGATATAATTAATGAGAAAATATTATCATCCTAGTTTATCCTATCAGGGTGGATACAGATCAATAGGGTCATTGATTAATACCATTAAGTATGTGGATAATATTTTTATCATGGAGTGTAATGTTTTAATGTATGTTTCTAGGTAAAAAGCATTACATGTGAAAAATTAGTGGATATGGAAAAATGATTCCTATTTATAATTGAAAATGAAGTGAAACAAATGTCTCTATGTGTGATAAAAACATTAAAATATTATCAATGCATTCTACAAACTATTTTCATAGTCCAAAGAGTATGATTAACCATTTCATTAATGGGATAAATTCTATCCATCAAAGGTTACCAGTATCCCAAACGTTCTCATCATATGGCGATATAGTATCATGTTCAACTATTATAGAGAAATTATTTTACAATTATTATCAAATTATTGAAATATAGAAACTAATAGGATAACTGGGAACCACATGAAGTAAAAATGGAAAAGGGGAACATCAGTAGGAGAAATTTTCTTTGCTTTGATATTTGATGAAATAAAAAATCATGTATATACTTTAAATTAACATGTTTTTTATCTTTTGTGGAGATTAAAAAACTATTATAAATATTTCATGGGATAGTAAGAACCCATAATGTGAAACTTTTTAAAATGTATGTATATGGGGTACTATTCAAACTAATTCCCCAAACATCTAGTGAAATTTCCACATAAGATACCATGGATAGAAGGCCAAGTTTATGAAATTACTATAACTCAAGTTTATGTTATTATTGTTGTTTTAAAAGGTAATTTGAACAAAAAATCAATGTCATTTAACTAATTATTTGATTTCAAATCCCCATAATTTTTTATATCTTCCATGTTTTTCAAAAAATTAATATATTTTCTACCACACTAATAAGAGAGTATTTAATCAAGATAACTAAGAGAAATATTTTTCAAATAAAGATATTTAATTCAATCCACATTATGATGTAATGATATAATCTATTCAAATATTTAATTATTAAAATATATATTACTTTTATATAATCCATTTATTTGATTGGTATTTCATGTGTAATGAAAGATTTAATTTTATAGAGAAGTATATCATTATTTTTGAAAAAGATGTTTAATTACTTATATTTAGTATAGAGGATATTTCATCTAAATCATGCATGAATTAATCCATAGTCTCTATCATTAATGATTATTTTGGTGAAAAAGATAAGAGAGAACATATGGATAGAAAACATTACCCTATGATAGAATATTTTATTGGTGTAAAAGAATATATTGTTTTGTTTACAAGAGAACTAACCAAACATCCACTAATAAAGATGTTATGTTTTTTATTTAATGTATATATAATTTGAATCTGACATTTAATCATCCCCATTGAATGGATCTAGTTGATCTAGTAGAGTTATATAAATAGATGTTATTGTTTTGTGATTTGGTATTCATACTCCGAAGTGTTTCTCTATGGGGAATGCTTTATTTTTGAAAAATAATGATGGGAATATATAAATGTGCAATGATTATAAGGAAATAAATTATCATACCATGTAGACTGTGTATAATTTTCCACATATTGATGGTTTCATTTATGGAAATCATTTAGAATAAAATTTTTCATTGATTTAACTCTTATATGGGAAAAATCAATTGCAATAAAGAAAGAATATATATAATAAAAAACATTTCATATGATGTATGGAATTTATTACACCATCATAGTATTCTAATTATTTACTAATTCAAATAATTATTATATTCATTTAATGATATACTATTCATAAAATACCATGATAAATTCATTTTCATCCTTATTTGTGATATATAGGTAATCATAAAAAATTATAAAGAGCATAATATTCATTTACAAATATTTGTAGAGACTGTTAAGTAAGATGTGTTATATATGGAATTTATCTAGATAAATTTTGGATTTATAAAGTTCAACTTCTTGGACATATTGCCTCCGGGTTTAGAATATTTGTATTTTCTTAAAATAAATAAGGTAATAATTGAATGTCTAATATTAAAATTAATAATCAAGGAATGTATTTTACTTTAGATATGATGTTACTAATGGAACATTAATAAAAAAAATTAAAAATTAAAAAACTCATTAACCATATTGTCAAGAAAATGTGTTATCAGTTCTAATAGAGGAATTTAAATAAAATTTATATGAATTAAATATAAGGTTTAGCAATGAACCAATGTTGAAAGTATATTCAAGAGGAAATGGATTTTTTTATTTATAGTGAAAGATAAAATAAATTACATTAATTATTTCTTATATGAAATGATAATTTAATTTCCTATGTTTTATGGTAGTAAAATATCTATTTAGAGAACTACCCATCTCATTATCTTGGGGTAGAAGTTGAAAATATTTCCATGATGCTATGGATAATTTATCTCTATGTTGAAAATTGTGACATATATATAGATCAAAAGAGGTTGATATTTGTATGTCCAATAAAATAAATGATCTTGAGGAAAAGGAAATGAATAAATATACTCTATAATTAAGATTTCACAAATAGACTAATAATATATGGCCCCGGTCTTAAACCTTACTTAATATTGAATTAAATGAATAATTTAAATTGAGGATCTTTCCAGGTTTAGAGTTTTATAGAATTAGAACATAACTATTACATCTCAAAAGATTACAAAGTAGACACTTCTACTAAGTTTCCACAGAATAAAAAAACTCTTAAAAAGAAACATGTCTAGTTCCATGATTTATATAGCATGACATTCCCTTGATCCCATCCTTGACCTTATTCCACATTAAGTCCTGTGAAAAACATTTCAAAAAAACTTGAGGTGAGCATAAAAAGCTCAGTAAGGGATACACAATGAATGAAAACTGTTAGTTTTTCAAACATCAAGTAAACCATGTGTACATTATCAAAGTAATACCTTCACCTTCATGAAGTAGTAAAAACTCTTCATTGAATATAATATCATTACTTACACTTTTGTAACCAAAGGATTACCATAAAACCCATATAAAAAACACATAACATCTTAAGGTAACTTGGGACATAAACATACTTAAGTGGAATAACCATACGGTCGACTTCCACACATATCACTTAATGGAATAGCCATACGGCCAACTTCCATACATACTTAATGGAATAGCCATACGGCCGAATTCCATACCCAATGCATTAGAGGTAATAACGTAACCACCCGTCTTGGTATTCACGGAACCACCCGTCATATGGTTTATCACATAACCACCCGTCAAATTTCCAACTACCAATATAAAATCATAAAACATAAAACCAATATAAAGGAATGATAACATTTCCACATTTCAATCACAATATATCATTTAAATATATTGACATAATATAATCCTTTATCAAAACCATTTTCAATACCAAAATAAATAAAAGAGTATATGGTATTTATTTTATTTTAAAAACATTACGTCTTGTTGAGGAAGCATAAGACCAAATAATACTCGCGGCGGCGGAAAAGGTCGTTGTCACCGCGTACTTTAAAAAAACATTCCTTTTTGTCGTTTAGTAAAACACTTCGTAGAAAAAGATTCCTTTTGTATTAAAGTAAAATTCAAAGGGGTTTATACACCGTATAAAAGAAAGTTGTGTATAAAACGAAATATGCCTCAATAAATGGAGATTGAGACTAAGTCCCTTACCTCGGGTCCGACTTGACTCGATCGTTCTTTAACAACCTGAATAATAAACTTGAGTTAATTTCTATTTGCTTAAGAACCTTTTTCAAGTTCATTATTCCTTTTATATCACTTATTTCCATGTTATAAACATTGTGTAACCATTTAAGTTAATAATGATTGTTTTGTCGATATTTCATTCTTAAGTCAAAAGTGGACTTCTTACAATGACATGTTGTTCGTGTGGTCAAAGGTTCTTTATATCCGGAATGACATTCCTGATTTGGATAGAATATATATCATATATATCCAGCATATACATGTATTTATAATATTACATAATCATTAAGAGGTAAGAAATTAAATGCACCGTTCATGGAGACGGTAAGCCGTACATACCCATTAACGCTACTTTCTTTTCTATGTCATATTAATGGAATTAAAACTAAATGGGAGGTATGTATATTTTAATTCCAGAATTATATTCATCATTTAGATGTATCATTCATAATATATATCCATTATATATATGTACTTTTAATAGTACAATACATTTGGGGATAAGAAATGAAATGCACCGTTCATGGAGACGGTAAGCCATACATACGCATGTACCCTACTTTCATTTCTATCTCATACTTTAATGGAAAGAAATAATAATGATATATAGGTGTATTATAATTCCAGTATAACATCATATATAATAACTTTAAATACATCATTTATACGTCCCACATATGGCATTAACGAATCACATCACTTTGAGGGGGCGGTAGTCTGCACTTCCTTAAATAAAGATATCGTGTTTACCCATAATGGAAACCATAAATGTATGCCCAAAATAAAAAATACAGAATATTAAGGAAAACATAAACATATTATATATAATATATAATAATAGTGTCATCTTAATGGCCACCTTTGAAGGTGTTAAAATATTTTTGAACAATCATCGTTTCGGGAGGCAGAAATTCGCCACCCACAGAAACAATAGGTTCTTTAACCATTAGATGTAGGTGTGTGTAAGTGTAAATCTAATCCTTCTTATAAAAACATCCTAGTATATTTATTATACTGTAGTTGATACAAAAGAAAAGAATAAAAAGAGTTTAGGGGGTTGGAGAAGCAAAATAAAACAAAAGGACTCAAAAGATGACATTACCTTAAAATCGGGTAACTCTCATTGATTTTATCTCAAAGGCTTCCTTGGGAAGGCTTCTGCCCAATGTGAGGCTTCAAGGAGTAATAGAGGGATGTGGAGAGCCAAAATGGGCAGGTTTTGGCCGAGCCAATGGCTTTGGGAGTGTGTGTAATGAGGCAGAGGTGGGGGCCTTTTATTAGAGGAGAGGAGGGGCACTCTTGGAAGGTAAAGAAAAGTCACTTTATTTTAAAATGGTATTCGGTTTTAAGAGGTCCCAAATTGATGTTTTTAGAGGATAAGATGATAAGCGTTATAAATCCACCCATTTAATAGGTTTTTTCCATGTGTAGGTCTTATATTTTACATTATTCTGCCATTTTATTTTTATCATTAAATAATGATGTCATCGCTGCATCATCATTATGTCATAAATAATTTAATTTATTTAATGTCTAAAAATTATAAAAAAGTACAATTATATTGGAAATCTTTTTATCATTCTAATGAATATTTATAGTATAAAATATGACTTTTATAACCCCATGTAAAAATTGTTTTAGTAAAACATTTCATGTGTGTGTCATTTGTACTTTAACATTAAATAAAAAGTTATTTATGTCATTTCCCAAACAAAGTGGCTCCATGGGGTCACCAAGTTGACCCATGGCTTGTCTTGGACGGCCATGACACATCCAATAAGGGTAGGACATGTGTCAAGGTATTTTCATTTTATTATAATATCATTTTTGCCTTAAATTGCACTAATTACCTCTAATCGCGATTAAGAACTTAAAAGTTACTATTCACCAAAAGATTATTTTAATCTCATTGAACCACATTTTACTTCTTAATGACAACCATGTATATCGGATTTTTGAAATTCAAAACACAGAAGTGGTAAAATTTCATTTAAACGAAAAATCAGTTTTTATAAGTACCACTTAGTGGTTTCACTATTCATCAAAAATTGAAGTTTTTTAGAAAAATACCAAAAGTTCACCCTAAGCTATATTTGATATTCTGAATTCAAAAATGAAGTCTATTTTAAAAAATTCAAAACATTTAAGTCAAATTAATTAATTTAATAATTAATTCCAGCTGTCAGAGCAAATAGCGTGTTTTTATGAAACAATTAGTATCAAAAGATTGACTATAGTTTAAGTCTGATTTCAAAGTGAAGTTAATTCCAATGACCACTATTGGATTTAATGGTAAAAAATTATTCTAATTTCACTTTAAAACCAATTCAAAAGATTATCTAATCATATAAATAAATTAGATTAAAAAGAGGTTTTGAATTAATATACAACATTTTACACTATTCATTAAAAAATGAACTTTATCGGAAAGATACCAAAAATTTACACAAAGTAAATTTTGATGTCCCGATTCTTAAGAAGAGTTTTATTTGGTCCAATATAATATTTAAGATGAACAAAACTATATTTAATGACGGTTCTCCATCAAAAGGCGATAAGTGAGCCTTTAGTGAAAACTAGGGCATATACGCCTGAAATTGAATTCTTTCCGTATTTTAAGCCTTTATCTTTTATTGGATAAAAGTAAAAACATCAAAAAAACATATGTAATCAAATTTTAGTTATTTCTATCCATTCCCGCCTATATAAAGACTACATGTTAACTACCATTTAAAATAATATTATTATATTACTAGTGTGCAACGTAAGTTTTCAAAGGAACTCATCGTTGAGTATCGAGTATGCTCTCGAACATAGAAACCCCTTTAAAGTAAAATTAATATTTAATTTGTAAATATGAAAATTTTTTATTCATTATTTACCTGGGATGTTACAAATAACATTGGAAGGGTAATATGCTAAATGATGTATTGAGTAGGAAGGATCATTAAATTATAACCAAGATGATGATTGACATGGATTATATATTAAGAGACATTATATATTTAGAAATTGAATTATTAGGGAAGCGGTCAATTCACTCATTTTACAATTTATTTCAAATGAATAATTCATGGAAATGAAAAAAAGATTCATATGAATGATAAGAGTTTAAAAATCAAAATTAATGCTGTTAATGATGGGAAACTAGAAAATATTGTTTATGAATATATTTTGATGGAATTATGAAAGAGGTTATGTCTTCCATATATAACATATCATAAGATGAAATTTTAATATGATTCCCATATCATAAATTTTTCCATACACCTTCAAAAAAATGAAAAATATATATATATTTGCAGGAATATTATTTGTTGGATAATATGAAACTGTAAATTATAGGCTACATATATATATGATTTTTCTAAGGTAAATGCTATAATTCAAAATCCAAAAGGTTTCATTAAACATATAAATATTACTGTGTTCAAATTATATGATATAATTATTGAAATTATCATTAAATTTCCAAGGACACAGTTAAAAAAATTATATATGATTTATTATTGATCACCATAAAAATTCCAAATGTTTCCTTAGCATAAGGGAAGATCATCCACTTCGGAGCCTAACATGAGTACCTAATTAAGATTTTATGAGACTTAATAGTAAACATATTTCAATTGTATGTGACAATGATCTTTCAGTCAAATAGAATATATATAATAGTTGTAGGAAGACTCTTAAAACTAATATACATTTAAACACCACCTATCATCTAAAAACTCTTTGCTTTTCTAATAGTTCTATATAGTAATTTTTAGTATCATTTTTGTTATATTTTATTAACATTCATTGTTTGGGATTCTTTTATTTCTGTTTTCATGAATTATTATATAATTATAGCATCCCTAAAAGAATTAAAATGAATCAAATAGATTAATTGAACTATAATATTTTTCATACTCCATCTTGTTGTAAAGAAGTTTCCTATAAGAATCATATATACCAAGATCACCAGGATGTAAAAACATAGAAAGTGATGACTATTCAAAATAACATCGATGTAGCTCAAATAAAGAATATATATATCGATCTAAAGTAGGGTTATGTAATTTCTACTAGGAGATCATATTTTCTTGAATGTGTCTACGTGGAATGGTATTACAAGGTTCGATAATAAATGGAAACCATGTAAGGAGTACATAAAGACATTTCAAATTATTAATAGAATTGTTGTTGTAGCTTCCCATATCAAAATTCTACATCGACTCATTAAATTTCAAAAAAAAATTCATATTCATTTATTAATGAGGTACATGCCAGACCTAATGCATGTTCTCACCAATAGAGACATATAATTTGAAACTAATTAATCATATTGAAAGAAAGCTATCCTAACCATTTACACTAGAGAATAAGTGATGAGGAATCAAAGAACATGGATAGTAAAGGTAAATTAGTTCAATTATAGGATATTATTGGTGATTGGGTGACTAAATAGGTTTTGATGAATTAATAACCAAATTAAATTATATGTTTATAGTCTATGCATTTTTTGTATAAATATTTTAAAGAGTGATGAATATAACACTGAAGTATCAATTATAATAATATTTTTTAAAAAATACCTCTATATGTAAAGATGTATTCAAGAATGAGATTAAAAACTATGTTATAAATATTTATAGATTTAAATCGATTAAATTTATTTCATTAAAATATTAAAACTGTCTAAATTATTATATATTTATTTTTTTAAATTTTCATAAATATTGGAATTTTGGGTGAATAGGTAAAAATATTGATCATACCAAAAATAAATTTATTTAAATGTTATTAATATAATATAAACATTGAATATTAAAAAACAATAATTTTATAATTATTATATAATATTATCAACAATTTTTAATATAAAAATACAATACTGAATATAGAATTACAGGATTAGCATTTTATAAATCAATAGAATGTTTTGGTATAAAAAAAACTTTTTGTTTTTTATTCATAATTAATTATTTACATGATTTTTTAGCATAAATTTAATTTAGAAAAAAATAAGTAAAAATTTATTTATGATGATAAATTAAATTCTTACTAAATCAACATTACAGATTCTATTAATTTAACAAATATTTATACATAAAAGAATATTTTTTTTCCCTAATATTGAGTTTCATTATGTTTTACATTCATATATAAAAAATAATTTATTACAATTTTAAAAATTAAATCTTTTATAATTAATTCCACATTTGGAATCAGTTTACATTATATTATATAATAATTATATATTAATTTTTTCATAATTAATACTTAAATAGTTATAATTTGGTTCCACAGTTGCTTTTAAAACATGTTTAATAAGGGATAAACTAAGAGATAAGGATTAAAACGACCCAAAATTTTTTCTAAAGCACATTTTTTGTATTATAATTTTCAAAAAAACATAATCATATAATATAGAAATGTTTCTATACACTTTATCAATAAAATATTTTTTTATTTTTAACTTATTTCAGGTAATTCCAATTTTGTTATCTCACTCACTTATAAAAGCGAACCACTTTTCCATTACAATTAACAATTATTGAGAAAAAAATCATCCCTGGTAGGCCAAAATAAATTCCCAACAATTATTCACAAGATATATAGGATCTTTTCCCATTAATGGATAATCATATAAGGTTTATGGGGTTTGTAAAATGTGGTTTTCTATTGAAGCAATGTTACATTAAACTGAGTGTCTTCATTTTATTTCATCTTAGGGATACTAAAAATATTCTATAATTATTATTATATATTAAAAGTATTATATTAAAAATAATAAAATTTAATTAATATGGATGCACAAAAAATATTAATATTATTTCAATCCTAGGGGAAACAAAAATCTTGTTCAAGAATTTCAATATCATAACATCTCTATAAAGCGGAGTTGTTTATTTTTCATCACGACCTTACATGGATGGTTATAATATATAAATAATTTACATATCTGATTTTTATGACATAAATATTCTTATTTATATCCTATATATTATTTACCATCTTACCTTCTAATTTTTAAAATTAATAACGTCACTCGTTCATACATGTAGACTACTACCTCTACAAAGAGATGTGGTCTATTTTTTAAGTCCTCCATTCATGTTGTATTATATATATATATAAAATAAATATAAATGATATTTATATAATGATTAAAATTATAATGTTGATGGAACCATGAAAAATATGCAAGGACCAAAACTATTGAACCATTTTTTTTAAATTGACAAATTTAGGAGTAAAAAATAATGATTTTAATAAAAATTTATTAATAAAAGGGCGTGTAAAATTTATAAGGGGATTTTATATTCATTAATATGTAATTATATCATTCTAATATATAATTTTAAAATTTAATGTTATTGTATAGGGGGTTAAAATCACTTTTAATTAAATATGGACTTGAGGTAATGGTTTATTTAACAGTACCTTCTTTATTTGGGATTGTTTGTGTTCCGGTTTCTCTTAGAAAAATTATATTATATTTCTATAATAAAAACCATAAATTTTTTTGAAACTCAATTATTTCAAGTATTTTCTAGAATTATTATCCATTTTTACCTTATTTTTAAATAAATGAGTCCAAAAGATAGTTTTAAAGGAATAACCATGCTATTTTTCAATTTGGTGAGGAATATTTTCAATCCATTACTATATTTTATATTAAATATTTTCAAAAATATTAATTAGACACTCCAATTATTTAGATTAATATTCTTTACACTTTTTTACTTTAAATATTATGGATTTATTTAAATTTATTATTTTTTAAGAAAAATAAATTTTTATCGATGATAAAAGTTGAATCATTATTTTAAATCGCTTACCATAAGAATGAATTATATCACCATAATGACTACTCTTTTTGTTGATTTTTGGATTATGATTATTCCATGGTTCATCCAAATAATGTTTTTCCCAAATATTTGTAAAAGTATTAGATTTTAATATATGTGATTTCAAATTGAAAATAATATTTTACTCAATAAATATTACAATGATCTTTCTAAATTATTTTTATATATTTAAAATTACATTTATGAACATTTTCTTCAGTTGTGATACAATCTAATTATGCCATTAAAAATATATCCTTGGATTTTATAAGATCATTTTATCTTGGGAATGCAGTAATATTTTTTAAGCTAGTTCTTCCATTATAAATTGTCATTTATTGTTATGTCATTTTGGTTCAAATGTATTGTTTATTCATATGATAAATACTTTTTAATTATTATGTGTTGGGTGGGTCCTGTAAATTACATATACCCAAAATGAATCTCTAGAAGTCCTGAAAAAATTGTTTTGGTATTGGACATATGTCAGGGAAATTTATGTACGATTGCTATTCTTGGGGCCTCTATGTTAAATTTTAGATATCCCGCAGTGTACATTCCATTTTTATTAAATTAGTTAGTGATGTACCAAAGATTATTGTAGTATATATGATATCAATTTATCTGTTTAAATCTAATGATATTATTTTTATAAAATTATTTGATATTGATTTATTCCTTCTGTATTATTCCATACTAATTTGTCACTGTTAAATTATAATATATGCATTCCCATCATGAGAATCTGATCTCACCATTTTATTTTATTTCTTTTTAGTAAGATTTTAGGAAGTGTACAATTATTTTACACAATGATATATTATATTTAAAAATAATGTTCCAAAATAAGATACTATTATTTATTTTACTTTATCCATTGTAATTTCCTATTCTATAATGTTTCTAGTCTTCCAAGAAAACTAAACTATTTCATCCTTCATGATATGATTGATTCTAACTAGTAAAAATGCATGTAATTAACCAATGTCTCTATGATACTTTAGATAGGGTTTTTTCAATAATAATTATGATTTCTAAGACAAATGTTACTATATATATTTATATTTACATGAACCTAATATTTTTTTGGTCACCCATAAAACTCCTATTTTACTCTGGAATGTCCTTTGAAACCATAATTTGGTAGAATCTACATACCTAGATGACTGTGATATTCAAAAAAAATTATTAAGATTTTAACACTAAATATTTATTTAATGAATTAAATCACACTATATTATACCATTTATTCACTTATATATGTACACCTCAAAAAAATTAGTTTTTTCTAAATTAAATATAAATTTAATTATTATATTAAAAATATACATATGTATAAAACTATATACACAACATGATTTGTTATTAATTTATATTTATTTATTTTCAAAAATATCTTGAAATATCTAATTAATATGTTTTACAAAACATTTTCATGTTAATAGTTCATGATATAAAAAACTATAATCAATATAGTGGAAAAGATGGTGACAAAGGTAAGAAACCACCATGTTTCTAAAAAAACCTATGATCATATGCTATAGAGTTTTTTTAACTATTACCAATTATACATGTATAAATAATCAATATAGTCAACAATTACAATATAGTTTTAAGTTATGATATTTCTAAATCATAGTTACCATTAACATTTATTCTTGTAACCCGTAAATAAACAATATTAAGGGATACACACAACTACCTCATACAACATAAGTTGAGGAACATTAATTATATTGATAGAAGGACATTTATAAGAATATGTTTAACAATTCAAACTGATGAGTATTTTCATTAATAATATGATAGAAATTTTTTGTATAAAATATATGGAATAAATAAGAAAATTAAAAAATTAATATTTTTAGCCTGATTAATATTTCATATATAAAAATAATAATATATTAAAACTTTATAATTTATGAATTCTTATATAGATACTCTAATAATATATATGATTGATAAAAAATTATTTCAATATGAACTCGTTCATATTAGCATTTTTCGTGGAATATAATTTAAATATCATAATATTTTGTGCATATGTGATTATTAAAAATTATTTTGTATCAAAAAAATAAGTTCACATATTAGTTTTACATTTTACACCAAATAGATATTATCTGTTTTATTTCATTTAAACAAATAATAAAGTCACCAAATAATAATTTTTTAGATTAAATATATTTTGTAAATGTATTATGAAATGAAAATATGTCATATACTCATTTATCATTATTTCATAAATGAATTTAACATATTTTATAATTTTACTTATTTTATAATTTATAATTATATTAAACATTTACAATTTGAAAACAACATAAGATTTCATGACCAATTCGAAAATATATTTTATACGGTTGAAAGACATCTAGTATTTGTTTTATTCCCTCCATGCTAGTGCTAGCGCCCTTTTTATAATTTTGAAAATTAAAATATCAATAAATTTTGAAATCCCGCATTAAATTTATTTTATTCCTTTTCATGGTTTCTTTTCAAGAATACAATTTCCATGGAAAAACATGATTATATTTCTTCCAGAAATCATATTTTGGTATTCCTTCACAAATTTGACTTTTTAAGCCATGATGTGGTTTCATTAATTTAATTAATGTCTATATTACATAAATTATAGTTTCATACTATCTATTATTATTTCTTTTATAAAACATGATATTTATTTATCAATTTTTTAATGATATTAAAAGGATTTACAAAGCATTTATTTAGAAATCATAATAGGTTTTTATATCATTTATAAACACATGCCACATTTTCAAATAATACACAATTTCCATATAGGAATAATCATAAACCATTAATTATTTTATTATTTTTTAAAAATAAATATTCTATATATTTTATTTAATTCAAAAATTATGAAAAAATATATATGTACATAATATTCCACATAAAAAAATTGGTTGGGTGTATAATTAATTTCCAATTGTAGTATAATAAATATCTAAAATTGATTTGAATATGGGAAAAATCTATTTATTTAAATATTATTAAATAAATAAATAATGATTAACTTTTATCAGATTGAAAATATTATCAATAAAAATTCACAACCATAAGATAGTTATCCTTAAAGAGAATCCAATTGAGTATTTAAATTTTGGGTATCCATGGAAAGTGTATGTTGTAAAATTATTTTCAATGACCCACTTTTATTCAGAGTCTTATTGGAACACAATATTATGTTATGATAAAAAATATTTTTTAAATAGTTCTTTGACTATAGATCTTATATGAAAATAATAATGTATATCCGCTGTCTCATTTAATTATACTTATTTTATAGGCACTATAGGATCTACATGAGGCTCTATAGATTGCATAAATGTTGAATAACAATGTTAAACATTAGAATCATTATATATCATTTAAATAACATGTATTAATGCTTTAATCTTCATTAATGTTTCAAATTTAATCATCAAAACACCTTTAACTCAGTAATACATTATAATATATGGATATGTGATAGATAAAAAAATTAATAATATAAAACCAGGTACTATACAAAACACTTTTATTTATATGCAATAATCCATGAAATAATGACTTATATTATGTAACAAATTATACCTGCTCAAACACTATAATGGTTTATACAATCACATCATGGATTTGCTTTTAATATATATGTATCTTTTCTTACCTTTATAATTTATATTTTCGTGGTCATTAAAATTTTAAACGCATAAATTTTGGTATGTTTATTTTTATTTTAGGTGAATTGATGTCGTATCATGTAATAAAGTGGCATTGATTCATATTGAAGCGAAAACAATTGAGATAGATAAAAACATATTGACTTTGTTGATATTTTAAAGGGGAATTAAATTTTTTTTTGCATCATGAAATAATGGTTTTTTTAATTGGAATAATAGTAAAATATTTTTTAAAGGGAGACATTCATGATAATTAATAAAAAACTTCCCCCATAATGATTATATTTCATTCAGAATTTTATCACTATAAGTCAATATAGGTTTTTTTTCATGGATGTGATTTTCGTTATTCAAATAGATAAGGAATAATAATTGATTATTTGTAGTGAATATTACATTCTAGAATGGTTTAGATGAAAAGTCATATTATCACTTATGATTTTCTGTTTTATATTTACTAAATTGTATAATTATGAATATTGATTATTGAATGATCCTTTGGCCCTATTGGACTTATAGTTTAATAAATTTTGAAATATATAATTTATTATTAAGTTATATTTTATTAAAAAATGTTGATTAAAATACTAGTGTTTTTTCTAATGTTATTCAACTATTATTGGAATAGGGAAATGTTTTATGATGTAATTTATATTAATGTAAATACATTATAATTCAATTATAATAACTAATCATATTTACTTATTGAGAAATATTAAGATCACTATGAGTAATATCACTTATAAAGAGACATAGTTAATCACACATTATTATATATTAGTCAAATTTTCTTCATGTTCACTCTCTAAATATATACGACATGAATTAATATTTACGAGTAATTAGGGTAAATTATATTAACATTGGCTATAGATCATTCATGTTGTGGTCTTAAAATATGTCTGCTACATGTGTGATTTTATAAATTTATACATATCTAATATTTTCAAATAATTTTAACTACTCTAAATTAATTTTGTATGAAACTAATCTAACATATGGATTTAATTAACCATGATAAGATGTTTCCACCCATATGAGTGGTATGAATTAATGGTCCTTAATTTAGTTTTGTCTATGTTTGCATATCTCCATGACAAGATTATTACATGTGATTTAATTATATAAGATTAATTCCATTCATGAGTTGTGATAAATGATCATTTATATGATATAAGAAATATTCATTTCGTATGCTTAATTTGGATGTTTACATTAAATGAAACTTTATAATGGATATATGGTGGATTATATAACACCAAACCCCTTGGTAATTTTTGAAACACTGATAAGATTCTAGATAATATTATTAGTTTATGATTATTAATGATAATTATAATTATATTATATAATAAAAAGGGCACATAGTGTTACACAAAAATATCTCTAATTGTGTTATTTTTACGAATGTTATAAACCCATGTGTAAATATATTTATATAAATTATAAACCAAAAATGAAATTTATTATTCAAAATTAATATTAAATTAAATTAAATATAATTAATTATTAAATATTGATGAATTATAATGTTAATAATTAGTAATGTATAGTATTAATAAATATACATGAGGAAGTCTAAAAGTGTATATGGAATTTGTGATTAGATTGGATGTAATTTCATTACAAGTACTAGTATATCAAGATATTTTGTAATCTCACCCCATGTTAATAATTAAGAAATTCCTTCACTAAATTTAAAAATTATAGGCTCATTTAAGATCTTCCTAATTTAGTTTATGACATATGTTAATTTTAGTGTCTATTTAATGCCTGAAATGACCATTGGAGGGTGTTTATTTCATCTCGTTTTTTATCCATGAATCTAGCTTCCTTTGAGGATATTTATTACCCATATAATTATAAATTTAAATATTAATTTTTGCTATTATCAATTAATTTTGTGAATGTTATGTTACTTGTTATTATTCTCTAGTGTTCCACACTAAAGATAGAGTCTTACATGTCCTCATATCATAGGTCTTTTAGTTGTTTTATCTTCCCACATCCATGTCTTTTCATTTGGAGTGGCATACATCAGTTTTTTATAAATTTTATTAAATATAGTAATTATTGATTATAGTTATTGATAAATAATAAATGAGACTTGAATTTTTTTTAATTCATGTTCTATAAAATACATTCTAATTATTTCAAAAATGAATTTATTTTATATTTGATAAATTTTATACATTTTATTGTTATGATATTGGAACAATTTTTTTCATTATTATAATTGTGTATCCAGTGTGGGTAATGTCACTAAAATCTTGAAATTTTATAATATCCAAACTCGACAGATGAATAATATATAAACTAAATGTTATAATATCATATTTTTTTGATGTATTCATAAAAACTAAAATTTACTTATAGAATATATGAAACATTTGTAGAAATTTTCATATTGTGATCACTATGATATTTGGTTATTTTGAGCCATGGGTTTCCAGTCATTATTTAATGTAAATTACATATCCACTGTTATCATGTCACCATGACCATATAAAATTATAGATTATTTTGTCATAATGAATTGTATTCTGAGAAATATATCAATTCTATATAAATTTTTAAATTAATAACACTTATAAGAGATTAAATTTAGTTAAATTTTTGAATAAATATATATAATATATTTAAGCATGAATAAAATATAAAATCTATTATTATTGAGAATTTATTCCTGACAGTTTTGTATGAAATTAAAAAAATGTTAAATGATAAATTAAATATAAACATATTAATTAAATGAAAAAGTGTTATAATCCTTCCAAAAATAATCACATTATTTTAACCGTGATTGATCAAATAGATGTGTAGAAATTATATAATCCTCAATACTATTTCTTCTGTTATGAGAAAATATTATAAAATATCGTAATGTGAATTATATGTGAATCTTGAGTATTTAATTGAATTGGATTTGTACTAAGAGGCATTGTGTTTAGTATATTAATTAGATGAATTCAAAAATTTGTTGTTCACTAAATAATAAATGAGTTATGCTATAAGAAGTTATAGTGACCCAACCCTGATATCCCATATATAGTTCATGCTTCCTTATAATGTCAGAATATACAAGTAATCACATCCCAAATTTCTAAATAGTTTAGTAGTCTTTGTAAAATACATATACACATGATTTCCATATTAAATTTGAATTAAAAAATTACAAGATAATTTTTTAGGATATCATTATTCCCTCTTGAATATTCTTTCATATATTCCATAGTACACTTCATTCATCTCATGGTATTGGAAAAAAAATAAACGTTATTTAAAATACTCTGTTATGATTAAGAGTTGAATAATATATAATTAATCAATGATAATAATCAACATAGAATGACAGATAATTTAATCCAAATCCCATTTTAATAATTATACTACAATAATCAATACTGAAGGTTAAAAAAGTAAAATGAAATTCAATTTAATTAATAACAACATTATTATAATTTGATATAGAGTATTTAATATTGATAGATTAATAAATGAAAACAAATTCTCTATAATCAATAACTAATATTTAAATGACTCCAAGGATTATATCATTTTTAATATATCACGAATTATAATAAAATGTTTCTGAATAAATGGAATGATATATTATTAGATCTAATCTCTTCGAAACATGATACATATACTCTCAAGAACATTAACATTATTTTTTAAAACACTTGGTTAGCAACCCATTTAACTAACTATGGCCAACTAATTCTTCTAATGAGATTAAAGATGCATCATGGGGAAATCTATAACTACTCCAAAAAATTTCAAGTATGTCTAAATCATTCTATATATATTTAATAATCAATATAATTAATTATCAGTGTGTAGTATGATCAAAAATAGATATTGATTAAAAAATATGGATTTATCAATATTTTCCATTATAAAAAACATCTTAATATTTATAACTCTATAGGTAGAAATTCTATAAAATTTTAAAAAATAAACATATACATGATATGTAACTGTGATATTTTTGGTAAATTTAATTTACAATGATCTCTGGAGAGATATCATTACATATAACAGTTAATCACTAAAAAAACGAATAAATGAATTGAATATCAATATTGTACATGGTCAAAATAATCATAAACCATCCCAAGTTAGAATAAGGATGGTACTAAAATATCATATAACCATTGAAGTAACTATATTTTATGTACCATTCGTGAATAGAAAAATAAAAAAATATTCTTTAAATGCCTTATAGAGTAAAATAATCTTTTTATTTGGAAATTCTTATTTCAAAATACAAAAAAAATTGAATTTTTTTTTGAATAAAAATGTTATTTAAAAATAGTAATTTCCAAATATTTAGTTAAAAATATTAAAATAAAAACATGTAAAAATTTAATGGATTATTTATATAAATTAATTTTATGGTATCATGTAATTATCGTACATGTCGTACAAGTTAAAAATTAACATTTTTTCGAAACTAAAGACCCTTGTTCTGAAAATGACCAGAATAATCCTTTGGAGTCATTTTTTTAAATCCAAGAGGGGTAAAAATTTATCTTATACATAACTCTTTAAATCTCAAAAACATTTATGAATTTTTTTCAAGACCATTTTTTGGAATAAAATATATTTCTGATCGAAGAGAGAAATAATGTTAGATTATCATAATAATATTATTCATTTAATTTAAGAATCAATGAATGAAAAACATGGAATAATTGTTGAAAATATTATAACTAAGTATAGGAGAGGAAATATGGAAATATTTTATTTATAAAATGATCTAAAAATTTCCATCAACTATAATAAAAATAATAAACAATTTCATTCGGAATGAGATTGTAATATAATCCCTTTAAATGATCATAACATTGGTGTAATGATTAATCAAAAAACATATTCGTTGACCTCGCCTGTTTTGATAATCTCAATCATGTATTCATATGTGTTGAAAATCCCAATTATGTTTTCATTCTCTATGATATTTTAAAGTATCATTGATCTATACTTTAATTCTTTCAAATCTGTGATCAAACCAATAATAATTTTTAAAATAGTCTTTGGAATATGTTAATCCTCATTTATCCATGTTCATTCAAGTTATAAATTGATTCTAACACAATCGGATGTGTTCTGCATAAAACAGATAAGTAATCTGCCTATAGCTACTGATAAAGATCTACCGGTACCCAGTCTACCGATAGACTTAGTCTACCGACAGATAGAGTCACCGATATACTTAACACAGAGCTGCTGATGTGCTTATAAATGTAAGCTACTAACTTACAGATAACTACCGATACAAACATAGAGCTACCGGTGTAAGTATAAATAGCTACCGATGGAATAAGAGTCACCGATAGACGAAGCTACTGACAGACTCACAGCTACCGATACCGACGCAGGAAGCTACCGACGCATGGAGCTACCGATGCATGGAGCTACCGACGCATGAAGCTACCGACGCATGGAGCTACCGACGCATGGACCTACCGACGCATGGAGCTACCGACGCATGGAGCTACCGATAAACAAAGTCACAGATACAAGCATGTACCAACCGATGCATAGAGACACCAATAGAGTCAAAGCAACTAATGACATTGAGCTACCGATGTCCAAGCTACCGATGCTGATTACCTACCGATCACTTGACTCACTGTTTGAATTTCTTTATTTCCTATATTTAATCTATCTAACGGTCATATCATGTACATTTTAATGATTTGTCAAATATCTGATAAAGGTTGTCGGATGTCAGGAATCCGTACCTCGTACCTGCAGAAAGGAAATCTTTTCTGTCCCCTGTTGCCCGTGAGATAAATACGAGAAGACTACGCTGCCCAATAAGTAGTGTGTGGTGGATGGAATATACCAGAAACACAAAAACGAGAAGAATCAAGAAGCTCATAGACAATCAATCATACTCGAGAAGTGTTCTGTGCATATAAGAAGAACACTGAAGAACTTCAACCACTACATTTTCACTGTCTGTGAACCTGGAGCATACGACACTCTGTTTCTCAAACAGAAATGAGAAGAGGACTCAGACTCACTTCTGATCGAATCCAAAGGAGTTCAGAGCTACACTGAAATCACCAGAACCACTTCTAAACTCTACATCTCTTGTTCTGTGATTTATTATTATACTTTTCGAGCAGTGTGTGTTATCTGCTGTATCTAACACATACACTGTCTCCTATACTTAAACTGGAGGATTTGTAAATCCTTACCAAATTCTTGCATTTATTTCTTTCCCACGAATAACAGTGGTAGAGGTCGTGTGTGACCTGGACAGCTGGTTGTTGTTGTACTGTTTCCCACGAATAACAGTGGTAGAGGTCTTGGACCTAGACAGTTGTAAACTGTTGAACCTCGATCCAGGGTGTGGATTATTTTTATATAAACTTTTGAGAGGACTAATTCTCGGCTTGAGACTGAACCTCTTGGTTATATTTGTTGTGCCATCTCTTTCAACGTTTTATTCCGCTGCTAATCACTTTAAAACCAATACTGTTTTTAAAGTTACTTTGATAATTAAATTAGCAAGTATTTATGTTAAGTGTAGATTTGTAAGTTAGTTTCAAAAGATAATCACACACTCTTGTGTTGATTAACTGGGAATTAATCAATCCCTTGAGAATCTAACAGAACCTCTACTTTAATATAAATTCACTACAGTTTAATTTATTATTTTATTTGGGGGTCTTTAAGACAGTTTTTTTAAATACAGAAATTTTAATTGGTACTCAATTCACCCCCCCTCTTGAGTAAACCTCTCCGACCAACACTTGGTATCAGAGGTTTGAAAATACTCTCTAAAAGTACTCTGTTTTTGAACTGTGACTGTAGTTGTATTTTAAAGTTCTTAAAATTTCTGTTATATCTAAATTTTTATCTCTTTAAAATTTTCTCATCATGGACAATAGACTTGAGGGTGCTACTACTAACCGGCCACCTTTCTTCAATGGAACTAATTATGCTCAGTGGAAACTGAAAATGAGAATTCATCTAGAAAGTATAGGTTTTGATATTTGGACTTCTATTGAATCAGAATACAAAATTCCTACTACTGCTAGATCTACTTGGGATGAACCTATAAAGACTGCTTACAATAATAACTGCAAAGCTATGAATGCCTTGTACTGTGCTCTAGGAGATGAAGAGTTTAATAGAATTTCTTCTTCTAAAACTGCATATGAAATTTGGGATACCTTAGCTGTTTCTCATGAAGGAACAACGAATGTTAAAGAAATGAGATTGAACACTTATACTATCAAGTATGATAATTTTAAAATGAAGGCTGACGAACCCATTTCTGACATGTATCTCAGGTTCAATGAAATTTTAAATAAAATGATCTCGCTGGGAAAGGATGTCTCATCGAAGGAACAAATTATGAGAATTTTGAGATGTCTACCTGATAGATGGAGAGGCACATCCGTCTCAATCAGAGAATCATGTGACATTGCTGCTCTACCTGTCAAGGAACTAATTGGGAAGCTGATGATGTATGAAGAAGAGCTTAAATTGAATAAAGAGGAAGAAAATGAACCTCCAAGAAAGTCTGTCGCTTTAAAATCCTCAACTTCAAAGAATAAGGACAAAGAAAAGCTTCAAGCTGTAGTTGAAAGTTCAAGCTGTGAAGACAGTGAAAGTGATTCTGACAGTGATGCTGAGATGGCTCACATTGCTAGAAGATTTGAGAAATTTTATAGGAAAAAGAAGTTCTTCAGAAAAACAAATTATAAGGGTATGTATGATCACCAAGGTAAATGGAAAAAGGATTGGAAGAAGAATGACAAATCAGATGATGTTGTCTGTTATGAGTGCAAGAGAAAAGTACACATTAAAGCCGACTGTCCAAAGATGAAGTATAAAAAGAAATATGAATATAAAGACAATAAGTTTAAGAAATCCATGAAGGCTACTTGGAGTGCTTCTGAGGATAGCTCTACTGAATCTGAAAGCTCTGAAACTGAACACAAATATAAGGCAAATATGTGCTTTATGACAAACACTTCTCAGGTAACTGCTGAAAATCTTGCTTTAAATTATTATTACTCTGGAGATAATGCAGAATCTGATTCTGATTCTGGAAAAATGTCTAAAAATGAATTGTTTGAGTACTGTGATATGCTGGAAGAGACATGTAATGAACTTAAGGATAAATACAAGTCATTAAAGAAACAGCATGCTCTCACCACTACAGTTAAAACCAAACTCACTATTGAAAAAGAGAAAAATGCTCAACTATTAAAAGAAAACACTGAACTGAAACTATCTAATGAGCAACTCAAGAAAGACTTAGAGAAGTTCACCAATGGAAAAAATACACTAACAAAGATGCTAGGAAAGCAAGTAGCACCTAAATATACAATTGGTATAGGATACCAACCTGGACAAAGGAAAATTGCCAAAACTAGATTCATTTCTATATCTGGACAGAATGAAGGTAATTCTGGAACTTCATATGCTTCAACCAGTTATATACATAGCTATGGATCTAATTAAGTTTATATTTCAAAGCATGTCAATTATACAAATGATATGAGAACCATTAGACAAATATGGGTACCTAAAGTGTTATTGGCTAACCTATCTGGACCCAAGAAAATCTGGGTACCAAAGTCATTTCCTGTTTAAATCTGTTTTGTAGGAGACCTGCTTGAAGAGCTGTCACAAGAAGATATGGTATTTAGACAGTGGGTGCTCAAGGCACATGACTGGAGATTATTCTTGTTTCAATAGTTTAATAAAACTTGATGGAGGCTTTGTCACCTTTGGTGATAATTCAAAAGGAAAAATCATCGGCCTAGGCCAGATTGGTAACACTGATTCAATTTTGATTTCTAAAGTTTTATTTGTTGATGGCCTTAAATACAATTTATTAAGTATTTCTCAGTTATGTGATGATGGTTTTCATGTTAAATTTGAAAATGATTCCTGCAAAGTTTTTAATTCTAAGAATGTTTTGGTATTTTCTGCCTTAAGAAATGAAAATGTTTATGCTGTTAATCTGAATTCTTTAGCTAAGCAGAATATTACCTGTTTGAATGCTTTTCATAAAGAATCTTGGCTATGGCACAGAATATTGGGACATTGCAACATTAACTCACTTAGAGAACTCTCTAAAAAAACCTAGTTAGATACCTACCTAAATTAGAATTCCCAAATGATAGAGTGTGTAACCCCTGTCAAAAGGGAAAACAACGCAAAGTTTCTTTTAAATAAAAGAAAGAAGTTTCGACTTCTCAACCACTTGAATTGGTTCCCATGGATTTTTTGGACCATCAAGAGTTTCTAGTATAAATGGGAAGCACTATGTTTATGTTCTTGTAGATGATTTTTCTAGATATACTTGGGTATATTTTCTAGCTCACAAAAGTGAAGCTTGTTCTTCTTTTGTTAAATACTCTAAATCTGTAGAGAACCTTAGTGGAATTAAGATTAAAACATTGAGAAGTGATCATGGTCGTGAGTTTGAAAATCAAGATTTTGAATCTTATTTCTCACACAATGGCTATACTCATAACTTTTCTACCCCTAGAACACCCCAACAGAATGGTGTAGTAGAAAGAAGAAACCGAACCCTTCAAGAAATTGCTAGAACCATGCTCAATGAATATGACCTGCCTATTTATTTTTGGGCTGAAGCTGTAAATACAGCTTGCTATGTTATTAATAGAGTCTTAATTAGACCTATTCTTAAGAAAACCCCTTATTAATTGTGGAACAATAGAAAGCATAAGGTTAATTACTTTAAAGTTTTTGGTTGCAAAGTATTTATTCTGAATACTAAAGATAATCTGGATAAGTTTGCTTCCAAAAGTGATGAAGGAATTTTTCTGGGTTACTCTATTTCAAGTAAAGCCTATAGAGTATTCAATAAGAAAACTAAATGTGTGGAAGAATCTATTCACATCAGGTTTGATGAAACTGATCCACAGGAGTCTAAAACCTCTCTTGAAAATATTGAAGAAGACTTATCTGTTCTGGACATTAATGATAAATCTGAAGAACCTGTTATCAAAACATCCAGTTCTGGACTTTTTCCAGAATCTGCTTCTGTTGAACCCGAAACTATAGATGAACCTGAAATTTCTAGTCCAACCTTTACAAGATCAACGAGGATTATAAAGAATCTTCCTTTAGAAGCTGTTGTTGGTAATCTTGATAGAGGAACACAAACTAGAGCTTCTCTAAGAAACCAGGTTGAACATAAAGCTTTTCTTTCACAGCTAGAACCCAAAAATATCAATGATGCTATCAATGATGAATTCTGGGTAATAGCTATGCAGGAAGAATTAAAACAGTTTGAAAGAAACAAAGTATGGGAATTAGTTGACAGACCTAAGGACACTTTGACAATAGGCACAAAATGGGTTTTTAGAAATAAAGTAGATGAATCTGGAAATATAGTTAGAAACAAAGCTAGACTAGTTGCACAAGGATATAGTCAAGAAGAAGGTATAGACTATGAGGAAACTTTTGCACCTGTAGCTTGACTAGAATCCATTAGGATCTTACTTGCATATGCTGGACATCTGGATTTCAAGTTATATCAAATGGATGTGAAAAGTGCATTTCTAAATGGTTTTATAATTGAAGATGTTTTTGTAGAACAACCACCTGGATTTACTAATCCCGATTTTCCAAATCAAGTTTTTAAACTTTCTAAAGATTTGTATTGTTTGAAACAAGCTCCAAGAGCTTGGTATGATAGACATAGCAATTTCCTTATCTCAAATGGTTTTACTAAAGGGATTGTTGATCCAACTCTTTTCATTAAAATAATTCCTAAAGATGTTTTAGTTGTACAAATATATGTTGATGATATTATTTTTGGATCTTCTAAACACTCTTTATGTACTGATTTTTCAAAAAGTATGCAAAATTAATTTGAAATGAGCTTAATGGGAGAACTTAAGTAATTTCTTGGATTTCAAGTATTTCAAAATGAAAATGGTATTATTTTGAATCCAAGTAAATATACAAAGGATCTTTTAAAACGTTTTGGCCTGGATAGTATCAAGGAAAGTGAAACTCCTATGAGTACTACCTATAAATTGGACGTAGATGAAACTGGGAAACCAGTTGATCAAACAAATTACAGAGGTATGATTGGTAGTTTACTTTATCTTACTGCTAGTCGACCTGATATTATGTTTAGTGTGTGTATGTGTGCTAGATTTCAAGCTAATCCAAAAGAATCTCATTTTCATGCAGTTAGAAGAATTTTTAAATATCTCAAACACACGGTTAACTTAGGTTTGTTTTACACAAAAGGAAAATCCTTTGAGTTAATGAGTTATTCAGATGCTGACTTTGCTGGTTGTAAGTTAGATAGAAAAAGCACATCAGGAACATGTCATTTTCTTGGAAAATATTTAGTTTCTTGGTGTAGTAAGAAACAGAACTCAGTTGCATTATCTACTGCCGAAGCAGAATATATAGCTACTGGTAGTTGCTGTGCACAAATTTTGTGGATGAAACACACTCTTTTGGACTATGGATATGTTTTTAAACATGTTTCAATCAACTGTGATAACACCAGTGCAATAAACATCTCTAAGAATCCTGTATCTCACTCTAGAACCAAACACATAGATGTAAGACAGCATTTCCTAAGAGATCACTATCAAAAAGGTGATATTTCTCTTGAATTTATTGGCACTGAACATCAATTGGATGATATTTTCACTAAACCTTTAAGTTCGGATAGGATAAGTTACATAAGACACGAATTGGGAATGTTTAATCACAACTGATGTGAAAATTCTCACTGATGTGAAATTCTCACCGATGTGAAAATTCTCACCGATGTGAAAATTCTCACTGATGTGAAATGCTCACCGATGTGAAATTCTCACTGATGTGAAAATTCTCACCGATGTGAAATTATCACCGATGTGGAAATGCTCACCGATGTGAAATTCTCACTGATGTGAAATTCTCACCGATGTGAAATCCTCACTGATGTGAAATTCTCACCGATGTGAAAATCCTCACCGATGTACAATTCTCACCGATTTGTTTCTCACCGATGATTAACTCACACCGATGCAATGTTTTACATCTGTCTGCCGCCAAGAATACGAATCGTTTTATTTTTTTTATCTTACACTATTTTAGTCGTTTATTTGGAATTCCTAAATTATAAAACTAAGCCTCAGCCACTTCTTACCTCATCGAGCTCAAAATCTCTCACCTTCGAACCTTAGCTCCCAAATCGACCAAGAACCCTAAACCCGTGATGGCAAAAACTAAGCTTCCTATCGTCAGAGAAGAAAGTGTAGAACCAAAAGATAAGAAGCAGAAGACACAGCATAAATCCAGTGTTAGTGAAGTCAGAACTAGATCGGGAAGGCGACCAGTGAATCCTCACTTGCAGAATAGAGACATAGTAATCGAGAAGGAACTGTGCGTGGAATGGCTACTGCCTAGAAAATCGTTAGTACTCGAGATTCTGGAGGACCAGAAATGGGTGGATTGTTTCTCGAATAGCAATGGCCCATACTACCCGAAGTTGGTAAAATAGTTCTACGAGTTTTTAAGCTTCGAGAAGTCTGAAAATGAGAATCGGGTAAGCTCTTTTTGAAATGGAAAAGAGATGTCCTTTTCTTCAATAGAGTGGGATGAGTGTTTAAAAGTACCACATGAAGGTGTCTCTCAGTATGTATCAAGAGCAATGCCACCTATCAGTGACATATTTGATTATGAAACCGCCTTAAAAGAGCTGACCGGTAATGGGAATCAAAGGCAAGTGGTTGCTACTGAAATGGATGGAGAGAATCGACTGCTCTTCAGGTTTGTTCAGCATGTGTTGATACCGAGGCGAGGAGATTTTGCAAATCTGATATATCAAGATATCTATCTTCTTAATTTGCTAAGACATGGTGTAAAAATCAATCTGTGCAGATTGTTAATGCTTCAAATGGAAGACATGATTAGACCAAAGTCAAAGACTAATGCTTTATTCTTTGCCAAGCTAATTTCAGTAATGATAAAAGTGAAAGGAATAGCTGAGTCTCAGGATGAGACAGTTGTAGTCAAGAATAATTTCTGCATCACCTCGACTGTTTGTAAGTACATGAAAATTAACTGGAACCCATGGAAGGGAGAATGGGTCAGTGATGATCAGAAGATATATTATAGGTTTAATCCTATGGATCATCCCTAAAAACCAAAGGATATGAGAGATCCGAGTCTGAGACCTGATGAAGAGGAACCTGTTTATAGTGATGAAACAGAATAAGAAGAAGAAGAAACTCCCATGGATGTTGGAGGAGATCTTGACTTGCCCCCAAGTCCTGTTGCAGAATTGGTTTATTCTAGGAAAGGAAAGATAGAGGAAATTTTGTCTACTTATGAGGAAGACCAGTCTGTGCCTCACCAAGAAGAAGAGGAAAAGGAAAATGTATCTGAATCCTTTGTTTCTGGTAGTTTAAGTATGAGTCCTTTGATTGGAAGCTCAGCTATGCCGACTGCTGAAGTAGAAAGAGATACAGAATAAGCTATACCTTTATCAGAAGATCTTCTAGATGCTGCACCGATGGAACTTGTAGTATAAGATTCTGATGAAGAGAATCTAGAACTGAATGCTGTTGTGATACATGAGAATGCACCCATTGAGGGGGAGCATCAATCTGTTCTTGGAAATGTTACAGTAGCTGTTGAGTTTGGAGACTGGGTAAAAGACCCAGGGTTTATAGTCTGTGGATTGGATTATCCGGATTCAGATAATGAGATGTCTGTGAATAGACCGAAGACCAATTATGATCTTGCTTCTGAGTTGTTGCCCGATAATGTGGTCAGATTTCATGATCTGAATAAGCAGAAATAGGACCTCAAAACCAGTTTTGTTGAAGAAGTGAAGTTAATGGAAACCTCCCTTTCATCCTCAATTCAATCAATAATGACTGATTCTGTAGTCAGTTTGGCCTCACCCAGGGGATCTGCTGCAGTTGTCCCAAATGATTTTGTCTCTAAATCTGATCTTGAATCCATGAAGAATGAGCTGAAAGAATCATTCAGTGTATCAGTTGCTGAGATGAAGCAAAGCTTTAATGAAGAAATGAAAATGTTAGAGAGATCCTTCGAGCTCTCTCTGGCATGTAATTTATCTTCTTTTGTGTCTGAGCTTATGGAAGAAGTTAAAGAGTGACAGACTCAGTCTTCTAGAATCGAAGTAGATCTTGAAGCTCTCAAGACAACAGATGTTGCTTTGGATTCTTATATGAGCTCCAAGTCTCAAGCTGACAAGGACCTAGCTTATGTGAAGAGTGTAGTAAGCCAGTTTGTCTCGGTGTTTGAAGTTTCAAAACCTCAGTGAAGGATCATGTTCAATTACAAGACTCTCAATTTCAAAGCCTAATCAGTGGTTTGTCTAAGAGTTTCAAAGAAACTGTTTCCTTCTCTCTTGGCCCTCTCACATCCAAACTTTTAGTTGACCTGAATCAAGTTCGAGCAATGATGAAGGAGGAGATTGGTTCTATTTCAACCAGTGGCTCTGTGGACTCATCAGAGTTGAGCCGAGTGGTGCTTTCTACAAGAGATTCTGCTAGAGAATTAATGAAGATTGTTCAAGATTATATGAGAGAAGCCTCTGCCTCTCAGGAAGCCATAAAGAGCAAAGTGGACTACTACTTCACCAGAATTTTCACCAAGCATCAACTCGAACACCACTTCAAGCTGATGTTGGAAAACATGAAGCTACCTCGAGTAACTCAATCTTTTAGAGAACAAGTGAGCCAACTAAGACAATTGACTCATGCCTTTGAGAAATTCATGGAGAACAAAGATGATTTCATCTCTGCTATGGAAAGAGGAGGAGGAATTATTATGGATTTTAGAAATCTGTTGCTGCCCTTCTTGCATGTTGATGCTAGACCAGTCATAGTACCTCCTGATTTGCCTGCTTCTGCCTCAGCTGCTTCCAAAGTTCAGCTGACTCCTGCTCAAGCTATTCGAAGCCTCAGACCAATGATCACCAAAAGATCTTCAACCTACAGGCCTGACTCTGTGTCAGTGGCCCAGCCTCCTTTGATCATTTCTGGCATTCCAAAACCTTCACCTGCATCCTCACCACCCGAACCTTCTTCTGATCCCAAAGGAAAATCTCACGTTGCAGATGAGGATTGATCCAGTGGCCAGGATTTTTGATAGGAATTCATTTGTATTCTGTTTCTGTACTTTCTGACTGCTCTAATACAGAAGAACTCCTTTTACTTCTCCTGTTTTATTTGTCTCCTATATATGCTTTCCCACTTTTTGATTATCACAAAGGGGGAGAACAAAATGAGAGAATGAGAAATATTTTCAATGGAGAAAAATAACCTTCTTTTCAATTTTATCTCTCATATTATTGTGTTTCTTTTTACATTCGGTACCTTATGATTGTTACCTCTGATAACTTATGTCTATATCATACTATTATTATTATCTCTGATGCTGTTTTCTCTGAGAAAATTGAATTCAATATTATACTCTTCACTATTATATTTTCACTATGGAAAATTCCCATATCATAAATTGTGATTATCAAAAAGGGGGAGATTGTTGACCTCGCCTGTTTTGACAATCTCAATCATGTATTCATATGTGTTGAAAATCCCAATTATGTTTTCATTATCTATGATATTTTTATGTATCATTGATCTATACTTTAATTCCTTCAAATCTGTGATCAAACCAATAATAATTTTTAAAATAGTCTTTGGAATATGTTAATCCTCATTTATCCATGTTCATACAAGTTATAAATTGATTCTTACACAATCGGATGTGTTCTGCATAAAACAGATAAGTAATCTGCCTATAGCTACTGATAAAGAGCTACCGGTACCCAGTCTAGCGATAGACTTAGTCTACCGACAGACGGAGTCACCGATATACTTAACACAGAGCTACCGATGTGCTTATAAATGTATGCTACTGACTTATAGACAGCTACCGATACAAACATAGAGCTACCGGTGTAAGTATAAATAGCTACCGATGGAATAAGAGTCACCGATAGATGAAGCTACTGACAGACTCACAGCTACCAATACCGACGCATGAAGCTACCGACGCATGGAGCTACCGACGCATGGAGCTACCGACGCATGAAGCTACCGACGCATGGAGCTACCGACGCATGGAGCTACCGACGCATGGAGCTACCGACGCATGGAGCTACCGACGCATGGAGCTACCGATAAACAAAGTCACTGATACAAGCATGTACCAACCGACGCATAGAGCCACCGATAGAGTCAAAGCAACTAATGACATTGAGCTACCGATGTCCAAGCTACCGATGCTGATTACCTACCGATCACTTGACTCACTGTTTGAATTTCTTTATTTCCTATATTTAATCTATCTAACGGTCATATCATGTACATTTTAATGATTTGTCAAATATCTGATAAAGGTTGTCGGATGTCAGGAATCCGTACCTCGTACCTGTAGAAAGGAAATCTTTTCTGTCCCCTGTTGCCCGTGAGATAAATACGAGAAGACTACGCTGCCCAATAAGTAGTGTGTGGTGGATGGAATATACCAGAAACACAAGAACGAGAAGAATCAAGAAGCTCATAGATAATCAAGCATACTCGAGAAGTGTTCTGTGCATATAAGAAGAACACTGAAGAACTTCAACAACTACATTTTCAATGTCTGTGAACCTGGAGCATACGGCACTCTGTTTCTCAAACAGAAACGAGAAGAGGAATCAGACTCACTTCTGATCGAATCCAATGGAGTTCAGAGCTACACTGAAATCACCAGAACCACTTCTAAACTCTACATCTCTTGTTCTGTGATTTATTATTATACTTTTCGAGCAGTGTCTGTTATCTGCTGTATCTAACACATACACTATCTCCTGTACTTAAACTGGAGGATTTGTAAATCCTTACCAAATTCTTGCATTTATTTCTTTCCCACGAATAACAGTGGTAGAGGTCGTGTGTGACCTGGACAGCTGGTTGCTGTTGTACTGTTTCCCACGAATAACAGTGGTAGAGGTCTTGGACCTGGACAGTTGTAAACTGTTGAACCTCGATCCAGGGTGTGGATCATTTTTATATAAACTTTTGAGAGGACTAAGTCTCGACTTGAGACTGAACCTCTTGGTTACATTTGTTGTGCCATATCTTTCAAAGTTTTATTCCGCTCCTAATCACTTTAAAACCAATACTATTTTTAAAGTTACTTTGATAATTAAATTAGCAAGTGTTTATGTTAAGTGTAGATTAGTAAGTTATTTTCAAAAGATAATCACACACTCTTGTGTTGATTAACTGGGAATTAATCAATCCCTTGAGAATCTAACAGAACCTCTACTTTAATATAAATTCACTACAGTTTAATTTATTATTTTATTTGGGGGTCTTTAAGATAGTGTTTTTTAATACAGAAATTTTAATTGGTACTCAATTCACCCCCACTCTTGAGTAAACCACTCCCACCAACAATATTATTTGAATAAACTTTAAATATAGTCAAAAACATTTAAATAAAACATAATGAAAAAAAATAAATTATACATATAGAATTATATTATCATCAACAACGAAGATGTAATATAACCCAATGAAAATATATTGAGTTATAAAATTCATTACCACTTGGTAACTTTTAAATTATATCCAGTTGGTTAGAATAATTATTATTCAGACTCAAAATACTATAAATTTTTTATTATTCATGATACAACGTATCAAAGGTGAATTATATACAAAATATAAAATATATTAGTAGTGTAATATTACAATACGCCTCCATGAAATAAAATTGATCTGTAATCCCTTGGCTCACACTTCCTTTGGGTTGATCCTGATTTAAAATGATTTGTAGTGGTCTTAAAAAAATCAACATAAAATAGAAACATATTAAAATTTAAAATATAATATATGATAATTTTTTAACATCTGATGACTCATTAGAAAATAAACATGCATTATTTTCATTTTTGTTGCTATTAATTAATTTGTTTTCTCATGCATCTTTCGTCAGGATAGATCAGGTAGATGAACATATTATATAGATATATCCTAAAAATAATAGTTATCATGACATAATAATCATATTTTTATAAAAATATAATTTTATATCCAATCATGAAATATTTTTATGAAAAAAGACAATGTTGTATTCATAGAGATTTTATGTTATACATAAACATTAGTAATGATTCCATTTTTAAATTATATTTGTGGAAGGAGGGTACAAAAAAAATTGATTCTAAATACTAATAATATTATAATATAAAACATATTATTTCCTTAAATATAGTTATATATACCAAATTAGTGTTTTGGTGATTTAAGGGGAGTCTCATGACTTCTTGAGGGAGATAGTCGACACGTAGACGAACGATGCAATCATTTTTTAGTGTAAAAAAGAAAAATATGTATTATCATTTAATATTGATAATTATTCAATTAATATAATAATTATACATTATAAATCATATATATTCATTACCATTATCATTATTACATTCTATGAAATTTATTAGTGAAAGATGAAACATATCAGTTCACGGGAAAGTGGACTACTGTTCACCTGAGCTACGTTATAGAATCTCTTAGAGAATAAATCTTTTCAAAATTTATATTTTATATAATTACTTAATATATATAAATAAAATATAAATAAAATATAAATAAACTATATCCATATTCATACCAAACCATGAATGGTTGTAATGATGAAACACATGACATCGATTCACGAGGGAGTATTCCTCTGTATAGATGAACGATGTTCTCACAAACCACTAGATTGATGTGGGTTTCATTGTATATCTTGATATTAAAATAAAAAAATCACTATATATTGAATATAAAAATGATTTTATATCAAAATGTATTATAAAAATAAAGATATAGATAATTATAGAAAATACTAACTCTTTTTGAAAAGCATTGTGTCTCCTTTTGGTATCCTCTTTATGTTTGATCCAAAATCCTTCCCAAGATGTATTTCATCCAAAAATATGGCTTCTAAGATTAGGTATGAGAATTTTATAAATTATTTCCTTGGGTATCATATGAACCAAAATGTTTTGAATGTGTAATGAAGAGAGGAGAGGGGCTAGCTTTTATAAGTGAGGTGAGTGTCACACATGCAATTTTTTTAAAAGAGTCCATCATAACCATGTTTGTATCATAAAAAACACCTAAGAATGGTCCATTTTAAAACATAGAAGTATTAAGCATGTAATATTTCCATTAATGGGGCGTTTTAATGGTTTTATATCATTTTTAATACATCTCTTCTTAGTTTAACTCTTGATAAATCCATTTTTACCTTATCCGTGGTAATTACTATTTAGTATTTTCACAATAAATTTTGGTAAAAAAATATTTTGACCATATTTTTATTGAAAAAATATTATAATTATTCAAAATATATAATAAATTTTTAAAAATAAAATTTTCCAATTTGGATAATTTTAATTTCAAATAATCATGCAAACATGATAAAAAAGAGGGTTTTTAACGAAGAAATGATCAAATGTTTACACTTTTTATATCAAATTTAAATATGAAAATTATTAAAATGACGTAAATTTGTTTAAATTAAATAAAATTTCAATTATTTTATTTTTTAAAAAATAAAAATAAAATTTATCATTATAAATAATTTAAATGAAAAGTTACTTTTTAATTAATAATCATTATTTTCCACTAATCTTAAAATATTTAAATTTGTTAGAAAAATATTTAAACATCACCCTAAGGTAATTTTGATTCTAAAATTTAAAAAATGATTCTTATTTTTTCAAATATTTTTATTTAAATTTTGTAAAAACTGATTTTAAATTATTTCTTCAAAGTGTAATTAATCCAAATTTCAAATAATATATTTTTTCCAAAAAAGTTTTTTTCTTTTTAAATGATTATTATTTTATTATTAATCCATTGATAACTAATAAAAATGTGGGAAATATATTTTTCAATAATTTAGTTAATTCTATTCATACCAACCATTCCCTAATCTAATGATAAAATATATAGTAATGTTAATAGAGTAATGTTTTTTGGAAAAATGTAGTATATATTTTACACATGTAATCATAGGAACTCATTGTTATATGTAATATAATCCAAAATAAGTATTTTATATAAAAAATGTATATTTATGATATTGAATTTATATTAAAATAAATATATCATACAATCTTGGGTTGTTATTTTTTGAGGTTTTGTGTCATTTATGTTATTTTATATAATGTTCTTATTTTATAATTTCAAGGTATTACATTATCCAAACCATAGATATATCTCATCCCCACAATTTAAAATTTATATTTGTAATCCATTGTTTGATAATTGATATTTTTTTAAAACCAAATCATAAAAATATATAATTGAACATCATCTTAATAAAATAGAAAGGGAAGTGAAAATATCATATGGTATAACATATAACTAGGTTTCTATAAAAGAAAACAGTAGTGTAAGGTTTATAAATGGACATGGAAAAATGAATAAATAATGTTAGAGTGCCATTAAACTCATTGATCAAAGGAATGTGAATGGTCAATGAAAGGTTAATGGCCTCAAAACCATATAATTTTGAAGACTTAGAATGCCTATTTACCCATTAGATATAAATATAATAGGATATCAATTTTTTCATGATCCATTTCATAATATCAATGTAATATTTTACAATCTATGAATATTTGTAAACCTACATACTTGATATCATTCAATTTGAAAAGAACAATTTCAACCTTTTAATATTTATCAATTAATTTTTATTTAATCCCTTAATATAATAAATTAATATCTAAAAATGATTCTTAAAAAAACCAAATCACATGAATTCAATTTTAATATATCGTAATACCAATAAATGGGTGAAAAAAAGATAGTATATATGTATCTATTTTTTAAAATAAATTCGGATATTGCAAGTTATCTAATACAATTTAAAAACACTAAACATAAAATATAACACCACTACTTCAAGATTATATTAATTTTCTAAATCATTTAACTATAAATAATAACATATTAACATGGACATTGTGTAGGATGGTGTTATGTGATAAACCTTTATCATCTTTTTCTCATATGGTTTAAGCCTCATAACCATTCCTAATACGTCGAGTTGTAACCATATAATTTTGTTTTAATTTATATAGACTAAATTAAAATAATTCATATAATTTTCTTAATAAATATGAAAAAAATCATTAAAATAAAATTATCCATTAAATACAAATTTTAATAAGGTATTTGATAAAGCTTATTATTTTTTTCATAAAGTCTAATGATCATATATGACAATTAATACAATTTCATTAATGATCATATTCACTATTAAGGATATCAATATGGTTAATATTATGTCTATAGAATTTAAATACATTGTTCCATAAATAAATTTTTCACTAAATAATATATGGGCCAATGGGTTTTATTTCCAATAATTTCCCCCAAAATATCTTTAATCTTGGTAGACATCAATTATATAAATACTAAAATGGTTTTTTAAAAAATTGAAAATTATATCAACCTAAAAAATAAAAATCCATGATATTATCCATAACACTTCTGTTAGTGAATACCCATATTCATATAAAATTTAACACAATCCATAAATGATTCACAATATTATCTAAATTCCATTGTTAAAAAAATAAAACTAAAATTTAATTCTTCAAGTATAATACATCAATACATGAATAATTTTATTCTAACATAGATACATTATTATTCTATGGTTTATAATTTACAATAGGTAATTATCGTAGATAATCCTTAGGTTCTTAACATTTCTGAATGTGATCTATAAATATATTCCTATGATGATATTTATTTCCTTCAATCGTTCTCTTAATTTTTCTTTTGTAGTTTTTTCTTTATTCCTTTAATTTCCATACTTAAATAAATTTCACATTTTATTGAGACACTTTCCTAGGAGTATCCTTCCAAATTACTCACATGATGTAATGTGAGCCCTCTTTCCTTTGGCGGCATATTAAGTCATGTTTTTTTTCAACACGTGCTGACTAGGTCAAGCCTGACATTGTTTTTTTAATGTTATTACCACTAGGTAAATCTCTGTCTCAACTATTTCCACTTTTAGTATCTATATAGTGGTGTCATGAAATGAAAAAAAAACATAATTAATTATGTTCCAATATATTATTATTCTATTATATACTTATCCTTAATTTATATTTTAGGGTTATGATCTCCATGGTATATTTTCGTAAACACACATCTCATGCTTTCCACTAAAATTTCTTTGATACCAACTGTAGTGACCAAGAACCTTGTATCCCACAGATAGATTATTTTATATAATTTTTTCATAAAATACAATTAATTTTATCCTAAAGGATATAAATCATTAGAATTCTATTTAAACAATATTCATAAATTTTTCTAAAATTATTTTTTAATAAAACCATTACAGCATAATTGTGTTTGAGAATGTTATTATCCCCTCTATCATATCACTTAATATTTTTTATAGTACACTTCATGGATTATTGGCATGTTAAAAAAATTAATAGTGATATTTAATTATATCTATGGGTTAATTACATCTGGATGTAACATTAATCAATTATTATTATCAAAATTCTTGGTAAATAACTGAAAACACGTGACATTTTAACAATTTTATATGAATAATGATGATAGAAAGGTAAATAAAATAAAATTTATGTTATTTAATCAATAAAGTAAAGACCATAAGTTTATAAATAATAATAAATATGTAAATGTGAACAATATAAATTTTATTCCATTTAATAAATAACTAATAATGAAATGTATTAAAAGATGATATTATCAAAAACAATCGCATAGATGACACTAAGTGAATGTTGAATGAAATAATACATTATATCCTATCTTCTTCACAACAATGGTGAACTAAATTTAATATAATATCATAAAAAATTCCATGTAAACTTCCCTCCCACATATTTTATAATTTTTCATGATCATAAATAGACCTAGGATGTTCCTAGGTAGAATCCTAAATAGGTTGTCTCAATAAATGGTATAGTTCAAAACCAAATTTTTTTATTTAATTAATTATTACACATTCATAAAATATTATTCAATATTAATGGAATAGAAACATAAATAAATTATATCAATTTATATGTTGATATGTTTATGGAATAACCTTGTAAAAACTTGGTCTCAGTGAGAGCATAACCACCCCACCTTATCATGGTCGTCGGGCATTGGCCCTCTAGGTACCACCAGTTTCTCTGGAGACATGTGGTCCCCACCCAAGGGTCCACCCATGTGCCTGAACGGGTCATCTGACTAATGATAGTCTCTATAGGCCAACACATGTCATTTCCAGTGTGATTTTTCTTCACTCACAAACACCCTGAGAAGCTTTTGAAAAGGTCACCCATCCTGATCCCTACTCCAGGCCATGCATGCTTAATTGTGGAGTTCTAATCAGGTAGGCTCCCTAAAATGAAGGTGCACCTTGTTGACATGATTCATCTCATCTAATAATTTAAACCTTTAACACTCTAGGGTGTTACAATCACCCCATTTAGAGCACAATGTTCTCGTTATGGGCCCTAAATCCCAACCCAAGCAGTGCACCACACTTAAGGCTGGGTACCACCTCTGATTCCACATGCAACATCTGCGTCCCAGTGACAGGACAGCCACCCCGCCATAACATGGCTACCCGGTCCTGGCCCACAAGGTATCACCAGTTGCCCTGCAAACACGTGGTCCCCACCCAAGGGTCCCCCACGTGCTTGAATGGGTCATCTAACTAATGTATTTCCACACAAGCCAACACATGTCATTTCCTGTGTGATTTTAACTCACTCACACACACCTTCAGAAACTTCCCAGAAGGTCACCCATCCTGATCACTACTCCATGTCAAGAATGTTTAACTATAGAGTTCTAATCATGTAGGATTCTGAAATGGAAGGTGCACATTGTTTACATGAGTCATATAATCTATTCATTTAAACCATTTTCATTTTTGGGTGTTACAAACCTATACCTATTTTCTCTTATATCAAATGGGAAATGAAACCATCATTTTGGTGTATGACCAACAACTGCATCATGAACCTATCTTACTCTGTTTCAGTCACCACCTATCATGTTTGGATATAATGGTGGATTTATTATTTTTATATATTATATGAAAATTATAATTATAAATCCACCAATATAATCTAATTTATATTTTATATCTTTTATAACCAATGAAAACTGATAATTTTGTTCGTCCATTTGTTTGGATTACCAACTCCATGAATGATGTGAATCTTTTTTCATAATTTTGTCACATGTATTGTATATATAAATATTTTAATAATTAATATTATATTTAGGATATAATAATAAATATACTTTCTCTTCATTTCATTGAAATATGAAAACATTACCCATTGATATATAAAACCATTGTTTCTATTATTGTTACATAATTCATTTTTCATGACCTTAATTAATGGTTGGTTTCAAAGTAATAATTAATTATTAATAATTATGATTAGTTTATGATTAAAATTTAGTATATAATGTGATAATTATCTCTACAAAATACAATTGGTTTATATTATCTGAATATAGTGGGCACATTTGATGTGGACTTAATAGATTATTAAACTAAATATGAAATTAAAATAAAATAAATAAATGGATTAGTAAAAAGGGATTATAACAAAAAAAAGATAATAAAAAAGAGAATAGTTGTTAAATTTTTATTATATCTGATATAATGAATTTATGTATTGAGTGAGAATCAATGTAAAGCCACTCTACCTTAATAACCTCATTTTAAATATTTTGAATATTTATTTTAAAAATAATTTTATTCTTTTTCCATATTCATAAAATTATTTTATGAATTTTTCTAGATGTACATTATTTAATTATAAATATAATTTTTTATTAAATATTATATTAATTAAATGGTTTGAAATGTAATCTTTTGATTTAATATAAGGAACATTTCCTTCAAAAGAAAAAAAGGGATGTTCAATTTTAATGTATATGGTGTAAATGAGATTTTACTTCCACCATATATATTATTATATGTTTGGATTAATTTATAATATTTAGTGTTTTCATTAAATAAAAACCAACCCTCCATTTTTCCTCCTAGTTCTGAAAATGTTTTTAAATGTAACTTATATGTTTTTACAATTGAAATATGTTTATCTTATTTGTGTTTGAATATGTTTTTCATTATAATTATTAAAATGTAATAATTTTTCAATTATAAATATATTATAGTCTTTTGTTGTTTTTATGATGAAATTTGATATTTATATATTCCATTATGATGGGAAATCTCAATATTTCTCATGATTATGGGTCATCCTAATAGAACAATCCAATGAATATGAAAATGGGGCGGAGATAACTAGTTCTATTTTTCTCCTAAAAAAATTTATAATTTTTTGAGTAGTTTATTCAATTTTTACAATTTATTTTTTTTCCATATTAAAATAAATACCAAATTCATATTTATTATTTATCTATTCATGTTATGTGTCATTAAAAAACATATTATTTCATATGGTAACATAATGAGTTTTAGTTTTTTAATTGGAATTTAGGATTCCAGTTATGGGTGGTGTGTATAACAATTTTGAAAAAAAAAATTTTTTTTTATAATTCCTAATAAAATTTATTACTTAAGTTATTTTATTAATATATTAAATAAAAGTTTTCATTGAAGTATTTAGGCCAAGAAACAAATTTCAAGGGTAAGAATAAGTTTATTTTGATCTCAAATATTAATTTAAAAAAGAAAAATTATATCATTATTCATAGAATAAAAATCTTCTTTATATATTTTTATGATCATTATTATTGTTAACATATCACAATTTTATATTTTTTGTAGGGGGTTTTATAGATGAATAATGATAATGTAGAATTCAACATTAAAATGTTAAATATATGGCTTTAATAAAAAATGATATATCTTATATGATGTGCAATATGGGAAAAATGGATACTGAGTTGAAATGTCAACATTATAATATAATATTTATTTGTCTAATTGTGCTGAATAAAATCACATAATCTAATACAATATGATATACTAGAATGAAAGAAATTCTATTATTTCTTAATGATAAAATTTAAAGATATTTCAAGTCCACGTCCTTGTAGTTGGTATCAAAGGTCAGGTTTAAATAAATCTATATGTAAGTATAATTTAAATAAATACCATTATGAGATTATAATTTATCTTTATAATTATATATCATATAAATATATTCCCACCAATTCAACTAAACTATGTCTATTCATAATTGTTTTCCACAGTGGAATAGGTATGCTAAATGAAGTGGGCACCAGAAAATAGTAGCCATCCAAATAAAAAACAAGGAATGGTTTTAATTTTATTGGGAATATTTGTTATTTTCTATTAGATTAATTTATTATATAGATGGTGGTTTCATACATTATAGATAAAAATTGGATATACCATATATGAAAATATCTATAATAGTGAAATTTTTGAGACAACACCCTCCAAAGTTTAGTATATCTATTGAATTAGTGGTGTCTAAAGAATGAATTAAATATTTTTAAAAGATATTCCAATTTATTGAGTTATTGGGTGGATAAAAAGTAACACTTAATATTGAATATATAAAAGGTTAATCCAATAAATGGTGGTAAATATTCAGGAATACTATAGAATGAGAGTATATTGACTCCATCGAAATAGAGACATTTAAAAAATCATTTTGAATTACGTTCCTAAGGTTGTTTATAAAAATATATAAAATCATTTCATGAAATTAATATAGAATTATAATGATTAAATGTTCATTTAAAAGAATAAAATAACTATTTTTTAAGGTAAGAACCAATTTTTATTTGGAATCTTCTTAAAATATTTATCAGTGTCACATGGGATTATTTTCAAGGTACGTGAAAAATTAGGCATCTCATAAATTTGAATGTTATGAAAATTTTCTTATTATCCAATTATGTTGAAAATATTGATTTCTTATCATTATGTGTCTTTTAAAAATTAAAAAATGTTGTATATTTCTAATTAAAATTGGACGAACCCACTTATGAAATATTGTGTTAAAAATATCAAGCTTCAAGATTGTGATTGGTTTGTAAAAAATATCTAATGTGAATTTATTATTAAATATGGGAACAATTTCATTTATATTATGTTTTGGTATATGGATGTTACTTGAAAAAATTAATTGTAGTTATAATACAAATTTATAAATGAGAATATAAAATTTTTATAATGTTGTTATATAGATTATTATGCTAATGTGTGTCAGAATATTGGCACGAATGATGGGAATAAGAAATACTATAAGAATATGGGTATATTGAAATCTTTTGTTACTAAATCAGAAGATATTGGGGCATCAAAAGAAGGGGTAAAAGTAAATTAATTTATCCATACTATACTAATTTCTAGTCTGATTCAAGGTCAACAAATTCATTCATTTATAAGAAATTTATTAGGAAATTGGAAATATCACCTCAGAAATTGAATCAATAACTTTTGAGAAAGAAACATGATGTAATATTATTGAAAACATAAGTTAAAAGAATATTTATATTTATATCTATATATGGGTTTCCGTAAAACATTGTTGAAACTCCCCTTGTAGTGTTTGATTATATTCTAGGTGTGAATTAGTTTTTAGTTTATAATGTGTTTTTAAATTACTAATATAATGAATTTTTTTCATATTTTAATTCAAGATTTTATATAATAATGATTTTGTATCATTAATAATAAATAATCACTACTGTAAAAGGAGGATTTACCAACAGTTTTGAACCGTTGGGAAAGACCAGAGAACCGTTGGTATACCTTATACCAACGGTTCTGTGAACCATTGGGAAGTAAGCTATTGTGATAGATTTTCCCAATGGTTTACATAGAACCGTTGGGATAGGTTATAAAAATTATCCTACCCTAATGGTTCTTTAAACCATTGTGAAAATACTTTCCTAAGGGTTTCCCCTGAACCATTGGGCAAACCAACATTTTTCCATGGGTCCCAATGGTTTATAAAATCGTTGGGAATGTATTTTTACCAATGGTTCCCTTTGAACTGATAGAAAAAATGTCTATGAATCCTATGCCAACGGTTTGAAACCATTGTCATAGGCAAAACTGTGCAAAGTGCACACCAGCCTGCAATTTGCACAGCACTGGTACTTCTCTAATCTCCTTGTACCTACAATAACCAACTAACACATACATATATATATCAAATTAATACACATTTAACATAAAATGCATCTGGAACTATACACATCCAGAATTAAATCATAATTCATAACATAATTATAAACATACATAATCCATTTAAAAATACACATTTAAATGTTTTTTTTCTAGAAATGATGTCCATTTTAAACAGAATACATACCATTGGAGTGATACCGGCCACATCATGAATCGTAATGTGGCGAGGTTGACTCGTAAACATCAAATATGATGCATTGATCATTGTGCTAATGTTTCAAAACATTTTTAATGCATTTGGTCAGTTTTTAATATGCCATTAGTTTTTAATTAAAATATTGTCCATTTCTGATAAACGTGACACTTTGAGTGGTGCCTGCCACATTTCACCTCGTATTAAGGTGGGGTTTACTCTTACACGTCACATATGACCCATGGATCATTGTTCTAATGTTTCAACAGAATCCGAATGCGTTAGGTCGGTTTTCCGAATGTCAGTAGTTGTTTTCACTTAAAGTGATGTCCTTTTGAAACAAAAAAAGACACATTGAGTGGTTCCGGGCACACTGCGCCTAGAATTAAGCTGCGGTTTTCTCTTACATGGCACATATGACCCATGGATCGTCGTCCTAATGTTTCAATAGAAACCAAATTCGTTTGGTCAGTTTTCCGTATGTCAGTTGTTGTTTTCACTTAAAATATTGTCAATTTTAAACAAAAGAGAGACACTTTGAGTGGTTCCAGCAACACCGCTCCATTAATTGAGGCGGGGTTGACTCGTGCACATTATATATGACCCATAGATCGTATTGCTAATGTATCAACACAATCAAAATCCATTTGGTCAGTTTTCTATATGTCCATAAAATGGTGTCCATTGTAAACAAAAGAGATACACTTAGAGTGATCCCTGCCACACTGTGACTCAGATTGAGGCGCAGTTGACTCTTACACATCACATATGTTCCATGTATCCTTTTACTAAAGTTTTTTTAGAATCCAAATGTGTTTGGTCAGTTTACGGTATGGCAGTTGTTGTTTTCAATTAAAATAAAGTCCATTTTAAACTATAGAGAGACACATCGAGTGGTGTCAGACACTCCTCACCTCAGATTGAGGCTAGGTTGACACATACATGTCACATATGACCCATGGATTATTGTAATAATGTTTAAATAGAATCCAAATGCGTTTAGTTGGTTTTCCATATGTCAATTTTTGTTTTCAATTAAAATGTTGTCCATTTCAAAAAAACCCGAGACACATTGAGTGGTTCCGGCCACAGCAGGAAGCAGAGTGAGGCGGGGTAGACTCATACATGTTAAAAATGACTCATGTAACGTTTTCCTAATGTTTAAGATGAATTTTAATTCGTTTCATCTGTTTTCCTTATGTCAGTTGTTGTTTTCACTTAAAATGTTGTCCATTTTAAACTATAGAGAGACAGTTCAAGTGGTGCCGGCCACAACGCGCCTTGGATTGAGTCTGGATTGACTTGAACACATCACATATCACTCATGGATCGTTTTCCAAATGTTTCAATGGAATATGAATCTGTTTGGTCTGTTTTCCGTATGTCAGTTGTTGTTTTCACTTAAAATGATGTCCATTTGAATCAAAAGAGAGACACTTTTAGTGGTGTCGGCCACACCGGGCCATGTATTGAGGCGTGGTTGACATGTAGATGTCCCATATGACTTAAGGATCATTTTTCTAAAGTATCAACACAATCCTAAAGTGTCTAGTCAGTTTTCCATATGCTAGTTGTTATTTTCACTTTAAATGTTATCCATTTCAAATTAACCTGACACACTTTGAGTGGTGCCGGCCACACAGGGCCTCAGAATGAGGCTGGGTTGACTTGTACACGTCACAAATGACTCGTCAAACTTTTTTCTAAAGATTATACACATTTAAAATGCATTTGGTTGGTTTTCTGTATGTCAGTTGTCGTTGTCACTTAAAATGATGTCCATTTTAAACAAAACAAAGACACTTTGAGTGGTGTCAGCAACACCGTGAATCGGATTGAGGCGGGGATGACTTGTACAGGTCACAAATGAATCGAGGATCATTTTCCAAAATTATCCACACAATACGAATCTGTTTTGTCAGTTTTCCGTATGTCAGTTGTACTTTTCACTTAAAATGTTATACATTTCAAACAAAAGTGAGACACATCGAATAGTGCCACCCACACCAGACCTCGGATTGAGTCGGGGTTGACTCGTACATGTCACATATGACCCATGGATCATTTTTCTAAAGTATCAACACAATCAGAATCTATTTGGTCAGTTTTCCATATATACTTAAAGTATTGTCCATTTTAAACATAAGAGAGACACCTAGAGTGAAACCGACCACACCGCAACTTGGATTGAGATGGGGTTGACTCGTACACCTCACATATGACCCATGGATAATTGTGATAAATTATCAACAGAGTCTAAATGTGTTTGGTTGGTTTTCTGTATGCCAGTTGTTCTTTTCACTTTAAATCCCATCTATTTTAAACAAAAGAGACACAGTTAGAGTGCAACTGGACACACCGTGCCTCATATTTAGACGGGGTTAACTCGTACACATCACCAATGACCCATGGATCATTTTCCTAAAGTATCAAAACAATATGACTATGTTTGGTTGGTTTTCCGTATGCCAGTTTTTATTTTCACTTAAAATATTCTCTATTTCAAATAAACCTGAGACATTTTGAGTGGTGTCGGCCACACCTGAGGCATGGTATTACCATCTTCCAAAACAAACATGTCCTCAGTTTGTCTTCAAGGAAAAAATATCACTCATGAGTAATAGAAACCATCCTGGTATCCCTCACCTATAAACCAAATCATACATCCTGGAATTTCAAGTCTAAATTCCCTAAGCCTGATGGGTCTGTCCAGGAGTCCTTAACATGTAACCCATGTCTTATCCAAACAGTTGACATGTAATCCAAATCAATCAAGGCATAATTCACATAACATAGATAATGAACAACAAGGATTTGTATTCAAATTAAAGCATATCATCACAAGCATTTTATGTGCTTGAGCTAATAAGCATACCAACACATTCATATAATTCAAGACATACAAAAATGGATGAATCCTAAATAACATTTTATGATGAGAGAAATAAAAAATGGCATTTGAAATCAAGGAAGAGGGTGGGGGGATGTCTGGGTGTCCAAGGTGGAGGGTGGGGGGCTGTCTGGGTGGGGGGTTGTCTAGGGTCCATGGAGGAGTGTGGGGGGGATATCCGAGGGTCATTCCAGGGACCAAGGAGGGGGTGGGGGCTGTGTGGGGGATGTATGGAGGGTGTTTGTGGGGATTTCAATGGTCCACGGAGGAGGGGGGGGGCTGTCCAAAGGGCAGTTTGTGGGGCTATCCGGGGGGTTGTCTGGGGTGCAGGGAGGAGGGTGGGGAGGGGGGCTGTCTGAGGGGCTGTCTGGGGGGGGGGGGGGTTCTCTAGGGGTTGTCTGAGGGGATGTCTGAGGACCAAGGAGGAGGGTGCGGGATGATTTGGAGGGCTGCCTGGGGGGATGTCTGGGGTCCACGGAGGATGGTGGGGGGTTGTCCAGGGTCCAGGAAGGAGGGCAGCTGCCAAAGGAGTTCCCAAAGACACAAAACTCTATAAACATTCTCAAGACACACCAAAACCACTAAAATACATCTACATCCATGCAAAAAAGAAAATATATAAAAATAACTCTACTCCAATTCTATAATACGGTCTAGATAAAACCAATAATTAGAATATATTAAACATAAAATCTCAGTATTATTAGTAAAAAATTTAACAGATCAATTTGTCCCACATCACCATCACTATCATCCCGATCATCATCACCCTCATCCTCATCCTCATCATTGTCCCCATCATCATCCCCACCCTCCTCAACGACCTCCTCCTCACCCTCCTCCTCACCCTCGCCAAGCTCCTCACCCTCCTCTTCGCCCTCCACTTCCACATCAGACTCCTTGCCATCATCATTTTCAGCCTAGACATCATATTGACTACCACTAGAACTGTCACCCGGTGCACCATATATAGAACTTATCGATGACATATATTCATCAAAGGCTGGGCTGGCCTCTGGTGGAACTGTTGGATGTATAACATCCATAAATTTCATAAATGCACTGTTCTCCCTGGCAGACTACTATACCATCTCTATGGCCCTTTTTCAGCTGGTTCTACCTCTTCCTTAACTTTCTGCAGCTCGGTGGCACTACAACTCATACCCGGGGAGGGCCAATACCTCATCCGGGCAATCCTTGGTCGGCATCGTACTCTGCATGGATACTCCTCTCCCAACACCTGATGTAAGTGATCATTTGGCCCAAAATTGTCTGGTTCTTGGGTATCAAGGGCCACTAATGCAGCCTATTACAAATATAAATATATTATTAAGTTACAAAATAGATATTAAATATAAAATCAATAGATTAAAACTTACAATCTGCTGCTGAGTTGGTTTGTTGACGGCACTTCCATCATTTTTTTGACTACTCGAGAAAACTATTTTGCTCAAGGCACACATCCTTCAATGATCTGTATTTACCTCTATAATGACATTGAAAGCTAAAGTTATATTAAATATTTAGAAAACGATTAAATAATCTATGAAACAAAAGAATGTGTATGTCGTAAATAAATCTTATAAATAATTGGCATACCTACTTCCTCCCAGGATCTGGCATCGTAGTATGTCCTAGTGTGTGGAGGTATTTTTTTACATCAATGTTTTTTTATTTTTTCCAAATGATTTCAGAATAAAATTCAATAATGAAAAAGATATTATTAATTAAAAACATAAATGTTATTATTTAAATACCTCAAATGTAATTAATACCTTAATCTGAGTAGTCATCCGATGAGTAATGATCTGACGATACTGCTATATAGGACAATCATCCATGACTGGAACCGCCTCTAACTCAGTGCCAACTCTTGCACGCCATCCAATATAAAACTCATGCTTGTAGGCTCTCCAAAGCACAATTAAATCATTTAGATGTTCTGGTCATGCACCCTCACCATCGGGAAAATTAAATCGTAGATGAAATCAAAATATTAATTCATATAAATACAAAAATAATTCAAGGCATTAAATTCAACAGATTTTTTTACCCATATCTCTGCTGAAGCTCTATCCTTGACCACATGTGGAAAATGTCTCCATGATAGCGGGCTGACATTAATGATGTTGTAGTATTTGGAAAGCGTTGCCAAAAAACTCTGACATTGCTTCCGTAATTTCTCAACCATTTGGTTGTCTTCATTGTAATCCACCATATCCTATGTGCGGAGGTTCCACAGCGCATGCATCAGTGTAAACCCCCACCCCACCTCCTGTTAGTGGATGTATCTATCATGAAAGAAAGACAATTATTTTAGTAAAACATGTTATAATGAAAATATATATAGCTATAAAAATTTTTAAGGTTCTATAAATATACCTGCACCAGTCAGATCGCTGAGCACCGCTGGATCCACAGAAACTGATGGAGCACGCTGTGGTGGAATATGAGTCGAAGAAGATGGAATATAAAAGATCACAGAGACAGAAGTAGAACAAAAAGAAGATGGCATAGCTGTTTGACTGGATTCTAGCAGGGGAGTGGAAATCAACAAGGGATATGAAAAAGACGGGTCAGAAGAGGAAAAAGGTGGTGAAAACATGGGTGGCCTAAATATCCCGTTTGTACCTAATGACACACTATGATCAGAATGTGGGAACAATGACATGTCAGTGGGAGGGGCAGGGTCTAGTCAGGTATGCAGACCTGCTCATCCACCTCTGGTACGAACCCTCCTCGTACCACCCTGCATGAGTACTAGGACTAGTATAAGGCTCCTTGTCAAAAAACTATCGATGTATAGGTGGATCCTACAAAAATGATTACACAAAAAAATTAATGACATGACATTTTGTATTATTTAAATATATATATTTGATATAAAGTAATCACTGCAGGCAGTAATGGTGGAATGCCCATATGTGCCATTCGATGATTGTTCTCCATCATTTGTTTCTTTCGCCTCTCGTCAATTGGATGCATTTCCTACTTTTGAAAACAAATATGTAATTAATTATAAAAGGGAAACTAATGTGTAACCCAAAAAACTAAATATATGAGGGAATATAGGGATTCATTTTTAATTTATCTATCAATTGTATTATAAGATCTTGAATGGATTTAATAAATCATAAAAGTTATAATGTTCACCAAGTTAGAAATATTGTTTGACTAGGATTGTATACAGTTCAATTCCAAATTAGAAAATGAAATTCAAATAAAACTACAACTAATAAAAATTTAAAATTCATATAACGGTCATGTTAGCTGAATCATATTTGTGATCAATACTAAATCTATTCGAATATTACCAAACTTAACAACCCAACTCCAGGTATACCAAAAGAATTGAGAACATGGACGAATAATTCTATATAATCTCAACCTCAACATTAGGTTCACAATCAACTCTAAATATTGAGCTATTAGAGTCATCAAAAGAAATAAATGGATTGGATCTAATGGTACAAGGGAAAGTGTCAATTACATCATCACCATCATCAAAAATATGTATTGGAATTACTTAAACTATGACACCAAATTCATATCAAAGTTGGTCTTTGACATAAAAAACATGTTTATCCATTGATGCCAATACATATGGTTTTAGGTAGCAAGAGTGCGAGTCAAGTTAATTTACTCTAAATCTGGAAATCATTAATTAATGTCCTCTGTCTCTTCATCGAATCAATCCAATGGAATTTCATCATTATGACTCGTCCATGAGAGTAATAATCCAATATAATTATTTTCTCAACAGCTCCATAATAACCCACATTTTCAAATCGTGTTCTACTATCTGATTAACTGGAAAAACAAACTATTTTGCAAATAACCATAACACCATCATGTTGTGCTCTCATGTTCTTTTCTAGTTTAGTGACAATAAATTTATTCCCATTGATAACAATTTATTTACTGTCATGAACCAAGGTATTTGGACCAAAAGCCAAAGATATTATTTCCCTAGAGACAGATTCAGTAGACAAACTCAATACCTACAATATAAATGACTATTAAACATAATTAAATATTGAAATAATTATTTTAAATAGTAATATTTTTACCTTCAATTTTAACCATGCAGAAAACTCTTTGCTATGCAAAGTCTCTATCCTTCTCAAAGATAAAGAATGATGCTTTATATTTATCATTGTTTTATGTTACCTGTAGATAAAAAATATGAATAGTGTAACAGATATATATGTATGATATACATATTCAATTTAGTTACATGATATGGTCGTCGAACAAATCATAGTTGAACAAAACTGTGTGATGTGTCATCTCCCACTCTACATGGATTAATGTCTTCAATGTATATGATCCAAGAATTCCTTCTGTTTGAGGATGTGATGGAAAACTGCGTTCAATTTCCTCATTATATTCTTCTTCATTTCTCATTGGTCAATTAATTCTTGTAGTAAGATTAGACAAATACATTGCGCAGAAATTCATATATTCTTGTGAAAAGTAATCGTTCACAACAGAACCTTCTGGATGATTCCTATTTTTAACATATGACATTAATGTGTACATATTTATTTCATTTGGAAACATCCAACGAAAAAAAACAGATCCTCCGAGAAGTATTTCAGTGGGAATATGGATAGTCAGATGAAGCATGCATGTGAAAAATGATGGAGAAAATATTTTCTCTAACTCACACAAAATTAAGGGGGCATCTATAAAAATATTTTACAAGAAATACTTGGACAACTTCTTAGCAAAAATATCTCTAAAAAATGGAACAACTAAATAATAGTCACCCTTACATTATTGGGAAAAATATGATGGATTTCTATTTGATGCAACTCGTGTAGTAGAATGTAATAATCATGAGTCCTCAAAGATTTTAGCATCAACTCTCTTCTGTTGACCCGTTTAGATATGTTTCTTGAATAGCCATCAAGATCTCTAATAGTCTCTAATACTTCCAGAAATTGTTTTTTTTTCATAGGTGTCATCACATAATAAGCACATGGAAGTTTTCATTTATTATCACAGATATGCATAGTATGCAATTCTGGTCTGATGCCCTAATCCACCAAGTCACGCTGAGATCGTAAATCATCTTTTGTCTTCCCCTTGACATTTAGAAGACCCAAAGAAATTTTTTCATATATTCTTTTCAATATGCATTACGTCTATGAAATGACCTAAAAAATTGGTTGACCAATAAGGAAAATAAAAAAAGATATTTATCTTCCACCAATTGTATCAAGTTCCAGGGGAAACATTCTTTCTCTTTCTAGATTTCATTTGACCATTCCCAAATGAAAAACTGATATCTTTCAATTCATTAAACACATCAGTTCCAGGCGTACGCTGAGGTGGATCATTGGTCTCTATGGTATTATCAAATCTTTGACGATTAATTCTATATGGATGATAATTTGGAAAGAATTGTCGATGTCCCATTAAACTAAAACTACAGTTATGTATTAGTCTTCTGGATCGTGTATTATTCATACAAACTGGACATGACATTTTTCCCTTCGTGCTCCATCCAAACATCATTGCATATGCCAGAAAATCATTTTCGTCCACATAAGCATAAAACACATCTGAAATATGTCTTTCGAACATGCATCGAATGTGTACACACCCACATCCCAAATAAGTTTCAACTATTTTATTAAAGGTTGAATATATACATGAATATCAATCTAGGGATCAGAAGGACCCTAAATGAGTATACTCATGAAAGTTAAAGGTTTTTTCATACACAAACATGGGGGATAATTATAAATCAGTATAAAAACTAGCCATGTGTTGTGAAAAGTATGCATCTTAAAAAATGGATTAAAACCGTCTCATGAAAGACCCAGCCTCACATTACACACGTTAACTACCAAATTAGGATGTCGAGCATCAAATATCTACCATGAAAATCCATCTTCCAGATGAACCAACTCATCATTAGTTTTTTTCTCTCAGTATCATGCCTTATCGTTTTTATTGATATGACATCAGACATAAAAAGATTTTGGAGTCTAGGGATCAATAGAAACTACCACATTACATTCTGTGGAACACGGGATGGTGTTCAATCAGATTTTGACTTCCAGCAGGATGTGCCACATTTTAGACAATCATTCCATTCAACGGTTTCCTCCCAGAATAAACTGCTTTATTTCAGGCAAGCATGAATTTTGTTTCATGAAAATCCATGTTCCCGGACTAAAATCCATGCCATATAGTGGTTTGAGGGAATATATGCATCATCTAGAATTAAATCCTTCAAGAGGGTAAGAATGTAATCGAATGTCGTATTAGAAATCCCATACACAGTATTCCCATAAAACAATCAGATTAAAAATTCCTGTTTTTTCATTTTATCACATTGTCGATATACTAGAGTCATGGTAGCATCATTCAATTTTTTCACCCTATAAATATCATCATTTTCAGTAGATGCATCATCTGTCCTCAAATAGAAGCCTTCTGGAGTTGAAATACTTTCTTTTTCATGATGACGAATATATAAAAACCGATGATCTAATAAATTATCAACTCCAGTCCTTTCATTTCAATCATCACCAATTTTAGATTTCATTTTCTCCCCATTGTGATACCACACATAGTAGTTTGCTTGAAAACCATATTTGGTTATGTGGTAGATGACATCTTCACAGCTCAACCAAGGTCTACCAACACAATTGGAACATGGGCAGTTTGTGGGACCACTATATGAAGCATTGTGAAAAGAAAAATCTATAAATCTCTCTAAATTGTTTTGAAAATTGGGTGAGATCCGATCAGTTTCATACATCCAATTTCGGTCCATTCTGTAAAAATAAAATATATATAAGTCATTTTTTATTAAACAATTCAATAGGATTAAACTTTAATAGAATATACATTTAAGTAAACGATAAAGGAAGAAGTTTCTAGTTGATGTAGTGAACTATTAAAATAATTTAAAGAATAAGTACTCAAAAATTAAATTAAAATTTATATAGATTCATTTTCATTAGTTCTATAAGAGGCATGTTCCTCAGGTCCAATTAGGTGTTATATGCATCACAAATTATTTAATCATGTTCAATAACTCATAATTGGCACCTCTATGGCCATACCATTCATTACCCAATTACTTTCCACCCGTCAAGTGCACCACATGGGTGAATAAAGTTTAGGCTTTTACACTAATAGGTTGTTCATGGCTTTTAAAAAGATTTAATTTCATAAAGTATAGACAAAAACATTTATTTTTAAATTTATATTAATAATAAAGTATGTCAATGATAACAACATTACTGAATTAAACTTGTGACTTATCTGACATTTTTATGGATGTCTACACATGCCAGAATGGCTAGTGAAAAGCACCCCACCCTTATAAAAGTTGGTATTGGAAAAGAAAGAAAAAATATACAATGTACAATGAGAACCATATTTAATTGAACCTATAGTTATATAAGTACAGTCATCTTGGGAGAAATGGAATATATGATCCCGGTTAACCGATGAATTCAAAAGCAAGTATTCCATATGTTGGACACTATCTAAGGTAAGAAATCATGTGAGGATGGGTATACATCATTCAATTTCTTACATGCTAGTGAGAATTAAGGCATTAATTAATGACATGAGTTCACTAATTAAATGATGGTAGAGTTTACATAGGCTGTGTAAATAGAATGATTAAATAAGGGTAGAGGTTGCATACACTGTGCATGGTGGGGGAGTCTCAGCCGATTTAGAAACAAATATAAATTCCCATAATAGGTATCAATAAGAAACATCAGCATCAAAAGAAACTCTATATAGAAAAGGACTAGAAACATCAAACATTTCATGAATTCACTACTATACATGGTTTATCCACATGTTTAGTAGTAATTATATGTCTTAATCACGAACCACCTCTACAGCTCCATGTTTTCACCAATAAACATAAGGTAAATATCTCAAAATATCTTTATAAAAACTCATTAATAGGCTCAAAATGTAAATATAATCTTGAACAAAACATGGAATCTCCTTCACAACACATTCTCACAGACCATTTATCTCATGTGTTACTAAATACCAAACATAGCCACATAACAAGTGTACTATAAAAAATTAAATTACACAAAGCCTTATTAAAAGAATTTTTATTTTAATAAAACACTTTCTTCAAGATTATATCATTTTTGAAATATCTTTTGAAATCCATTTTAAATCACATATGTCTGCCTTTACCAACAGTTTTATAAAACCATTGGTAAAGGCCTCCTTGATGAACCATTGGTATAAGAGCATTCAAAAAACTCAAATTTTTAGTAGTGGATTCTACTAGATGAGGTATGAGTCCACTAGTGATTGATAAATCTAGATTTTCCCATCTACATATCTAAGTCACCATGATTAGTAAAAAAGGTGAGTAAGATCATGAAGTTATGGGGATCACAATGAAGATCTTTATCAAAATTAATAATATTATTCAGAACTCAAATCATATATCAGTATCACCCTAATCTCTATCGATGTTAATAATCCCATTTTCAACATCCATCAACTGTAAATACAAGAATTGAGCAAGTTACATTAATGAATTATTACAATTTAATATTTTCATATGATTCAACTGAGAGGTGAAAAATATTCAATTCAATTCAAAACCCCTTATTTAATTCTATATTTCAAAAGGTTATATATACCAACTTCATCCCAAAACTAACATGTAATTATAAACAAGACTATAAAAAATCGTTTATTTCAAAACATCCCAAATGTATTAAAAGATGTTTTACAATTAAAAATTCAGAATATTGATTCAAAATAGGGGACTACAACCTATTTCCACATGAATAAATATCGAAATTAAAATTACAAAAGAAATATCATTTAAAAAAATCATTCATAGAGGGTTCATTGTCATTTCAAAAATTTAAACATTTGACACTACTTAGAAAACATTAAATAGGTCAACTCATTTCATGAAAATCAATTTATTTCATTCTTTGAATAAAACCTCGAGACAAAGACTCAATTTCTCTAATTCATTCTTTTAATATTCATTAAAAATGTATCTAAACAGTCATGGAATTGAATAATTCATTAATAGTTGAAAAATGTCAAAATTATAGTCATTAAATTCATGACTTGTTAAATTCAATGAGAATAGGTTTAAAAAATAATTCAAAAGGAATTTAAAGGATAAAATTCATAGACTCTTTTCTAAAAATAAATAAACACATATAAATAAATTTCCAAGTAAATATTAATTACAAGATGAAGAAAAATCATAAAAACACATACTTAGAAAATCTAGAATCCAACCACAATGAATTTGAGATGTTTTTTCTTCGATGGAGGGTTAAGGATTTAATTAATTAAATGGATTGGAATGGAGAAAGTCCAGATTAAATCAAAACACAAAAAATTATATACATATCAAAATCAAAACATAAAACTAAAATATTAAATGAATAACAATAAAAACAAGGTAGCACTTAAATATTTTAGTTGTAAAAATAAAAAAATACCTGATTTGATATGAATCCGATGGAGTTTCAGTAGTTCGGATGGGGAAGTCATGATAGAAGTCGAGCACTGCATATTTAGGGTTATGATGCAAATGGGGGAGCGGTGCGGCCGAGTGTATTTGGGGTAAAACATTTCTAACAGTTCTAGGAAAACATGGATAATGGGTGCCCTGGCTCTTCTTTACCAACGGATTAAGAATACCATTGGTAAAGAAGCATGAGGAAAACCCCCCCATTCCAGGAGTAAAAGAATCTATGAATCTATTTAGATATGTTAATTAGTGTAATCTAGTGCATTTTTTTGAAAATAATGGAACCATTCAGAATAATGATATAATAGTAGAAATATAATAGCTAGATGTTTTCCTTGATTATCTTTTCTGTATTATATGTGACATGGGAAATAAATTAATTTTTAACTAAGAGCCTATTTTTTATATAATTTCAAATATCAATTATATAATTATTTATTTATACTTTCTTAAAATAAAAATTCAATTGAATGAATTATATGAAAATGGATTCATCTATCCTAACAATTCACTATGAGTTTACCATGTTTTATTGTTTAAAAAAATTTGGATCCATGAGGCCTCAAAATGATTGTTGATCATTAAATTACATAACGATTATGAATAATAATATACTTCCTCATATTGATGACTTTTCTAATCATTTAAATGACCAAATTATTTTTTGAAGTTTGATATACGGTCTTTATACCATTAACTGAAGTAAATGTTGGATGAAATACATAAAAATAGCTTTTACTAGGAATATGAAAAATGGGTTATTGGTTATTACCTTTCAATTGATAATCATTCTAGATATATTTGTGGAATTTATGAATAGTATTTTCAATGAATTTTCAGTTTTTTGATGTATATATTGAGGATATTAATAATTCATCAAAAATTTATAATTATCAAGAAAAAAATATATAGATTTTTTTCGAACCATAGATAAATATATGATTTATAAAAAATTTAAAAAATATGAATTTTTTTAAATTAAATTATATTTCTTTGATATATGCTAAATAATGACGCCTTAACTATATGTCCAACTAAGACAAATGATTTTTCTAAATGGGAAAGTCCCATAAAATACAACTAAAAATCATTTTTTTCATGGATTAACAAGATATTACTTTATTTTCTTAATGACATTGGATGGTTATCTAGGCCACTATAAATTTTACCAGATAATTATTTGGGTTTATTAGTATAATTTCATGTGTCAAATATTTTCATTAATTAAAAATATGATTTTTGAATTGTTCAGTTTTACACCATTCATCCAGAAATAGATACTTGTTCAACAATAGTGGTGTTTCATTGATGATAATAGGTTGTATTTTAATATATAATGATCAGGTGATTTTAAATGATTAATTTAAATTAAAACTCCATAAGGAAAATTATCCTACAAATGAAATTGAACTCGAAGATACGGTGTTTTACATGGGAATACAAAGTCATAATTTATATGGACTAAATTGTGAAATATATATTTTCCAAAAAAAATAAGTATATATTCACCCAAAAGGAGCTAAAAATCACATAGAAGATATTATTGGAATTGATAAATAATAATTAATTCAGGATCCATTACCATATGGGTAATGAAAATATAGCAGCTGAAGCATTGAGTTTTAATGATAATGAATCATTAACTATTATGTGTCTTGAAGATGATCATTTTGTTAATGATTTAGTAAAGGATATATTAGAAATTGTACATTTGTGAAGTGCATCACTTTTTGTATCAAATGATTTAATATTCATTTTGTAGGAATATTTAATAAATGTTTTAAGAAAGGAAATTATTTACATGAAAATGATCAATTGGATAATAAATGTATGTTTAAATTATTTAATACCAAAAAATAAGGTGTTTAGAGATTTAGATAACGGTTATGTGTTGGATATGACACCCATTTCAAGAAAGAACTATTGATTGGGGCTCATAAGTATATATTCTGAATTCATCATGGCAACACACAAATGTATACATACATTCAGGAACATTTTTTTAGAGTAATTAAGAATTATATAGATAATTTCACTATGAAACATTTGACTGGTCACCTGGTTAAATTGTAATGATATTTATATAAAAGGATACATAAGTATTTTCTAATGAGGAAATGGAAATGAGAGAATATATTAAATTATTATTGGGTGGGATAACCAATGGAACCTCTAGGTAATAATATAATTTTGTTAATTGTTCAGTTTCTAAAAAAATCTATTCATTTTCATCCCATCTAAGATAACACGTCATTGGATCACAATTATCGAACATATGTTCAATAAATATTTAAATTGTGTGGATTAACTATTTACATCGAATCTAATCATGATTGTAGATTCATCACTAATTTATAGATATGACATCCGAATTTACTAGTTACTGAATTAAATTTAAGTGTAACCTTTCATCTTTAATGTGATGGGATTTCATAGAGAATGATTAAAAATTTTGAAAATATTCTATGATCTTCTTAAATGGGAATTCATGGATGTTGGGATTAATATATCACATTTTTGAATATTCATATTATTATTATTTACATTACACTATATATTTCGAACCTTTTGATGTATAATATCAAATCCAATGGTATATTCTAACTTTTTGGGATAAAGAGGGAAATAGGAAATTTTTTGTGGAAATTTTTTGTAGAAGAAATGCTTGACATAATAAAGATGATGCAATATAACAATATGATGGCTCATAGAAGGTTGAAAATTTATGTAGTTAGTCATAGGACATGTCATTATTTAATGGTATGAAATACTATTTTTTGAAAGTATCGCCAACGAGAAGTATTATAATTTATTTAAAATATGAAATTTTAGTCAATGGTTCATTGGAAAATATAAAATTATAGAGAATATTTGATATTATTTTTACAAATTTTAATTTATTTGTTGTATATCTTAGATATAAAATATATTTCATGTTTCTTTGCACTGAATATATGTGTTGGTTTCATTTCTTTCATTCAGACTGAAGGTGGTTAAGTTGGAAGATAATGTTTTTATGTGGAATAGCCAATATAGATTCTTATACAAAGATATAATGTTTAATGGAATAAATTGATTTACTATTTTCATGTTTTTTTAAACCCAAATAATGGAAAAAGAAACATAAGAATATTGAAATACATTAATGGAAACATATCACCACTTTATTAAATAGTAATCATATTTTAACAAAACATTTTAAAATAATCATAATAGTGTATCAGATATTTAAATGTTGAAAAAATTGACTTCATGTATTACTAATATTTATAAAATATATTTTATATTTTTATCATCATTATTATATATTAGATAATTTTTAGTCAAAAGGATAAAATATTATGTCTAGAAAAATTGGGATATCATGAATTATAAATTCTACAAAAATAATTATACCTAATTATATATTTTGAATATTAAAAAAAATATCATTTTTTAATTCATATTATCTGCATTACCATAGATTTAATATTTTAAAATTTTCTCCACATTATAATTTTAAAATGATCAGTGGAAAATATAGATTTGTTAGGATGTTTTTTTTATTTAATGTATTTAAAAATCCATATTATATTATGTATTATTTATAATGTATTATTATTTCTTCTTTAAAAAATATAATACAATAATTTTCATTACAATGAAAATTTTACTTGTGTTTCATAATAAAAAATTTATGGACATAAAATGGAATTATTTTAAAAACCATTTCTCAACGTGCATGGTAGGATTAATTATAAGTTAACAATTAACAAATACCTGAATTTAATATGATATAATTTATTACATATATTTAATAATGAAGATTAATATAATTTAATAGGTTTAGGTTATATTTTTTATAACAAATAGTAAAAATTATACTAACATAATCCTGGTAATTTTTAAAATATGTTTATCAGGTGTTAACATAAATAGAAAAGGTTTATAATTACCTAAACACCTACCTTAACTAATTATATGAGTGTTTTTAACTAAATATTTATATAAATATTTTATAAAATAATATACATTATTTGGAATTATTTGAACCCATTATTTACATTAAGAAAATAAATTATATTTTATTAATAATAAAAACAATTTTTGGGTAATTTTATTTAATGGCATAGTTGGACGATTTAATTAGGTTATTTATTACTCCACAATTTTAGAAACATTTCTTATAGTATTATTCAATAGAAAAAAAAAATTTATAATATATATAATTATTTCAGTTTATGGTAAAATTAATTTATTTCCTAATCAAAGTCATTTTTTAAAAACATTTGTAATGTATTTTTTTCACCAATATTAAAGTTAATATAACCATATTTTGAAATTAAACAATGTACAATTGAATATATTTTTAGTGTGAAATTTTTTTGGGAAAAAATAATCATCACAATTTATGTTTTGTTAAATAATTAATTTATTCAAGTAAAAATTTATGTTATAATGATTATGGATAGAATGAGTTTTAAATAGTTTAACTAAGAGAGAGTGCATAAACTTAATCTAACACATATCTAAATTTTGTAGGTTTTTTTTATTTTCACCATATCCCATATTATCATATAATTTTGGGTTTCTTGGACCCACTTCACATGATTATGATATATATAATATTTAATCTTTTATGTAATTTAATATGTTTAAATTCTTTTAATATTAAAATAAAACTACTTCTCCTCCTCACTTACTATCATGTTTTAAGAACTAAAATCATCATATATCTACCAAAATTCCATTATAAAATTCGCCCACAATACCTACAGTATCTAGATTGGTCATAAAACTAACCTATGAAAGATTTAGTTATAAACAAAAAGTTGTTGTCTGGATAATATGTGTAGATCATAACCAATCATTTTTATTTAATTTCCTCTTCTTCCCCCTAAAGATATTCTTTAACCATTTTAAAAAAATAAAAATGATATATTTTAAATCCAATGATCTCAAAATTTTAATTTAATAACCTATATCCATCTCTTAATCTATCAAATGTTAAATAGAACAATCAATCATGTGTATGGATGACAACAGCCTTACAAGCTAAGGGAATTCATTTTACATCAACACCTCTCACATATGGTTTTAATGGTGGATTTATTTTATATATATTACATTCATGTGAAAAATATATTTGCATAAATTTAATATATGATATATTTTTGTGCTATTCCATCGATTTAAAATTGATAATGTCATTCGTGAGTGCATATAGTTGACCAAATCCACAATCCTATTTGTTTTTTTCACCATTGTATCACATGGATTATATAAATACATTTATTTAAAAGTAAATATTATATTTATGATATAATTGTCACTCTAGAGATTTAATATAATAATTTTCTTCTTTCCACCATCCTTATTGAAAATTGAAAAATGTTACTCTTGCCTATGTACAACCAACCATCACAATGATTATAAAAGAATTAATTTTTCATAATTATATAACATGGCCAGTTATGATGATATAAAAATATATAAAAATGATATTCATTCCATGATTATTATTACGAATCTGATAGAATGATAACTGTTAGAGAATATATTTTGGACATATGATCCAAATATCATCAAAACATCTAACATTTAAATAATTGGTAAATTAATTAAAATTATAATTTAAATAAACGGTTTAATAATAAGCTATAAAATAGACAAAAGTTTTTTAAAAATAGTAATTAATTGATTGAAGATTATTATATATGAGATCAAAACATTATGTGATGATTCAGAATCAATATAAGCGGAACATTACATTAAAAACCTCATTTTATATTTTATATTAATTTATTTAATAAAAAAATATTACTACATGCAAATATTCTAAAAAATATTTTATGAATATATCTATATAGAAATAAATAAATTATAAATGGATTTTTTTGGAATGAATTAATTTTGATCATTGGATTCAAAATTGACTCTTCTTATATATTTTATTTGGAATATTTTAAATAAATGAAAAAAGGATTGTTCTATTTTAATATATATGACATCAATGTTTTTTTGCTGCCTATATACACATAATTTTTTGTTTTCTATCACATAAAATATTTTATTTTACCTTAAATTAATAACCCTCTTTCCATTTATTTTATGTATTTTAATAATATTATTTAAATGTAATTGATTTGTAGACACACAAAAATGAATTTCTTTTGGGCGTGAATGCTATTTTTATAAGTATTTTGATTGAAATGAAACCTTAATGTGTTATGATTATGTTATTACTCATTTAAAATTTTTATCATAATAGGTGAGCATGATATATCTATCCCATCCTCTAGTTAATGGGGAGGTTTAAACTAGTTATAGGTCTCCCCTAATAAATTATATTAATCTACCAAGTACATCAAACCATTTGTAAGAATGATTTGTAATAGTTATGATAACATTATTTCCAAATTTAAAAATGGATATATTTATATATTCAATATATTTTTGAGAAATAATATTATTTCAAAAGTCAAGATAATGAGCTTATGTTTTTAACTGTTCTTTTATACGACTAATTATGGGTGAAAATTTTAGCTATGTGAAATGGTTTTCTTAACTTTTCAATAGTGAAAAGAAACCTTTGGGTGTTTAAACTTTCTATTAATATATATTATGAATATTTTATGTATTATGAAAGTGGATAATAATTCATTGGTTAGAAATTGTTTATTTTGATAAAATATTTAAAGGGGAAAACTCTTATAAGTATTCATAGTCTAACAAGTTTCTTTATTTATTTTTATATATACCTTTCTGTTATTTTTCTAATAATACTTTTTTATGTACTTTTCCTATGGTTTTCAGTATAATTAGTGATAATAATGAACTCACCATAAAAACAATTAAGATATTTCATTAAAATTGAACATTTAATATCCAGAATTTTTTTTGAGGGAAAAACTAATTCTGAGGGGAAGTGTCAAATGTGTGTAGAATGATTTATTTATATAATGTTGATGACCTAATTATATAAAACTAAAATCCTAATTTATATTTCAAATAGTAAAAAATTGATTCCTTCATATATATGAAATTTACCGATTTTTTGAGGTTAAATACTTATAAACATCACCAATCCAAAAATCGCATTGTCATATAAACTTATTATTACCATGAAAATTAAAAGAATAATAAAACATTTAGTAAATAAATATCATTTACTTAAAAAATAAATTTTTACCTTAAATTAATAAATATTTATTTGAATTTAATATTAAACTGGATTGTTCATTTTGAAATTTATATTTTTCTAAATGTGTAATACTGTTTCCCAAAAATATTAATTCAAAATCATTAAAAATCTTTATATAAAAACGTAAATATTGAAATTTTTTGTGTTAAAAATATAAATAAAATATTAATAATAACTATAATTGATTAAAATTTTTATTTTTCCAATAAAAAATAGATGATGGGTATATTTATTTTATTTTCATTTAAAACATAACTTTTTATATTTTATTATTAAAATTATATTAAACTAACTTTATTTTTTATTTATCACATTGAAATTATTTAAAAGTTAATTTTTTTATATATAAAATACGTTATTTTTAGATTAGTAGTAAAAAATATATTTTTTATTAATATTATTATGTTTGTGACATTATCAGAATCTATGAATAATATAACATATACAAAAAAATTCAAATAAAATAAATTTTTTTAAATTGTAATTTAATTAATTAAAATAAACTATGTTTGATTAAGAAATCCAAAAATTAAATTTTTAAATGTATGTAATATTTTGTTCATATAAAAATATATTTCTTCATCATTATTATTTAATTACGTCTCTGCATCATAGAATTTGGTGTCGCCTTAATTTTAATGTTGAATAGTTCTACACTAGTTTATAAAAAACTGATAAATATGGTTTAAATAAAAAACAATAATATTTTCCCCAAACATAACATTTGTGCTCCAAAATATACTTATTCTAAAAACAAATATTCAGGTGTAACATGAGATAATATAAAAGTTTAATATTCATAAACATAGTAATTTAGTAGGATAAAATTAATTTCATATTTCAAATCTGTAGGAACAAATTATGTAATAATTCCAATTTTATTATTAATCATTAAAATTAAATTTCATAAGTAAAAATTAATTAACACAGTAAAAACTAGAAATTGTAAAATTAAACAATATATGAATAAGAGACATAAAAATCATCCAAACATGTATGAAAATTATTTATTGAGATTTTATCAAGCATAAATCATTACCCACTCCATTATATTCTTTTATTGGATAGTTTTGACCCATGAATAGTGACTTTTCATATAGTTTATTTCCAAACTTTTCGTTTCCCTAGCCTATAAAAGGAGCACAAGTCCACCCCATTTGTAAACAACGTATGAAGTATTAGATGAAAAAAACTCTGCCTCATTCTCCCCTTAACTATATCCACACCAATTAGAAGTGTCAGTCTTTAAAAAATTCTAAACTAAGGAACTTTAATGTGTTACTCTCGGTAGAATTTCCAAAATTAGAGGTATTATTCTCAAAAAGGATCTTTTCAATATACTCTTCTTCTACACTAAAAAAAATACTTCCAAGAAATTATTATATAATAAGTTTTACTAATAGGATTATTTTTTACTAGAATAATGAAATATATATTTTCAACCTTCCTCCAAAACCATTCAACAAATGAAGACATCATCCTTGGAGTGTACGGACTACCACCACCATAAATGGTGTTCATAATTGTTCTCATAGTCTTTATATATATAATGAAAATATATTATTTAGTGGACTAATATTATATTTATAATGATATAAATATTTTTAAATTATATTGGATTCCCTATCTTCCTCCTGATCTATGGAAAATGAACACATTGCTCATGCATATTTACATATTATCACCTTTACCAAATTGAAATAATTTTTATTTTAGTGTAGTATATCCCAATTTATCAAAATATCTTATAAAAAAGTTAAAAACCATAAGAAATATTAATAATAAAATTATTATTAAATAATATTAATATTATCCTAAATGGATAACTTTATTTACCATAAATTATAATAGATTAATTCTTATTCTTATTCTTGATGTTTTAACTATATAAAAGAAAAATGCTATAAATTTAATTGTTTTTAACTGAGGAAACATAAATATTGGTGACATTGTATAATAATCAAAAAAATAATGGGATCTTTATAAATTCTAATTGTGATATCAAACTGTTAAATAAGATTCCACTCCCATTTCTTGGAAATTTAAAAAAAACATGTCCATGACTTCTTCATCACCAATCCTAATATAAATCATTATGAAATGAAATTTAAACACAATAAATATTAAAAAAAAATATTTCAGTATCTATAATGAAATAATAACAATTAAATTTATATCTATAAAAAATTATTGACATTAAAATTATTAAACTTGTAATAAACATAAAATTGAATTTAATACATTTTTTGATGAAAATTCAATAAAAATATATAATATACCTATATCAAATAAATTTATGAAATTTTATAATATGATATTGTTATGAATAGGGATTTAAAATACGTGATTCTGTTAGTTATTATTTTTATACATGAGTTTATAAAACATCTTTTAAACTGAATTAATTATAAGGGTGTTTGAATATTCATTTTTTCATTGAGATTTGATACATATTGACACCTAGTTTCGTTTTTTTGGTGTATTTATTAATCATTTAATTATATTATGATATAATATATAGTAATAAAATGATTTTTAAAATATATTACATTTTCTACAATTTATGGGATACCAATTTTAAATATAATGACTATGTATGTGTGTTTCCACACAATTTTCCATCTCTGAGAAATGATATTTTTGAACCAAATTTCATTTAATTTTTTTTGTAAATAATATTGAAAATATATTATCATGAATTATAATTTATTCATGGTATTTTATATTCCATTTTAACACCACTATTTCAAATGGATTATATTAAAAAGTTCCATAAGACATAATGGGTTTTCTTGACTCGACATTGTTCTCTAATTCTTGGTCATTCCCCAAAAACATTTATTTTAAAATAGTTATTTATCTTATTTTATAATGTTATTATAATTAATATAGCCCTTATTTTATAGGTAATAAAATTTATTAACTTCAACTTTCAAATGATGTGATGATGTAAAGAATAATTCCCATCCACTCTAAATGTCCTCTTTTTTCCATTCATTCATAATGAAATATATTATTTTCCTCAAAAAGATTATATATTAAAAATATTTATATACTTTTAAAGATTCTATTATTATAAATTATGTTTAAAACTGAAATTATTTTTAATTATTGTCTTCAAAATTTTAAAAAATACATCTGAATGTCACACGAACATCATCTTTGATGACTATGATAAAAATAATTTCCAAAAAATATTATACAGTTTCTTCCATAATTTTGACAATTATTCATATTAATGTTTATAATCCATGACTTAGATGGTTTCTATAAATTATTTTAATTCCTCATTATTTAAACATGAAAATGAAATATATATATATATATTTTATTAAAAGTAAATATTTTATTTTAGAAATTAATTATTTCATTTAAAAATAAATTTAATATCATCTTATTTTAGAAATAATCTCTTAATTATTTTAATGTCGTTAATATAGAGATAATTATTTTTTATTTTTATAAATATATTCTTCAAAATATATTTTTATTTTAGTGGAATTTTATTAGAAATTGTAATCAATCTCAATCTATTTATTTTTAAAGAAAATAGTTTTATAGAGATTTCAAGACATTTAAATTGTGAATTTCCTCAAATATTTCATGTGATTTATCCAATGATTATAAAAATTTATTTTCATACTATTATGACACCCCTTATTATCCTTATATTACAAAAATGATACTTTTAACCATAATCGATCCTCATTCTCTAGATACCTTATGGTATTTTCACAAAATCTTTTTCGTGAAACACGAATCATTATTAATAATTAATTATATAATAATTAATGTATGAATATATTCATTTTATAATGGAACACAAATGTAAGGATGAATATTATATATAATGAGTCTTATATGGACCACAAATTTATTGGTTAAGATTTTATATATCATTAAATGATTAATGTTGTGTTAATGTAATGTGACTATCTTCATCCACAATTTTTGTGAGTGTAAATGGTGTGGGTTGATTTGTTCATAATTTTATTCAGTGAACATGATTTGGGTATATTTCATTATAGGTTTTTTTGAACAACATTAAATAAAATATATTCAAATTATTATTATTTTAACGTGATGCGGGTAGCATTGTGCGTAGGATTGTTTGTTGAATTTGATGCAGGTACATGTTTTAATGACTTTTTCATGTTCATAATGGGGGTATCTTGGTTTATATGAATTTATATAATAATATATGTTTACTGACTATTTATTATAATATTTTTCTATTAAATTACACATTTAGGTATTCTTATTATTATTCTTTTAGCTAATTTGTATTTACAGTCATTATTTTAACATTTCATATGTTTATTTATTTGAGATTACATGTTCTTATATCATTTATTAGGGATAACTCTTACAAATAAATGTTATTCTTAATAAGATATATCTATTCTACTAAGGTTTTCTCTTCAACTTATCACATTACACTTTATGAAATATTGATGAGTTTTTACAATACAAATCATTTAACCTCACCCATCTTTATGTTTTCAATACATAGGTTATATATATAACTATAACCTAAGAGAAGTCTAAAATTTAGTCTAGTGTGGCTCAATTTTGGAGAAATATCCATGAAAAATTTTAAATATTTTTTTATGTATCTAGTCTATGTGAAAAAGATGTTCTAATTATGATTATTTTATTATTTATTAGTAATATTGTTCAATATATTGAAATGATTTGAAATAATTATATTTTTTCGTCATTTTTAAAAAAATCTAGGGTTTAATGAATATTTTTACACAAAAATCCAAAAAAGTGGAATTTCCTTGCCTCATATGACATTAGACAATGGAATTGTCATTTTTTAGTATTATACTTGTTATTTTTTAGAATTACTATGAGATAATTTTTTTGAAATCCCTATATATAAAACTATGTAGGGATAACATCCTAAGATTATTGTAATATTTTGTTAATGTGGTTATCAATGAATTTAAATCTATTCTCATACTAGTATGTGTGTGTAACTATAGAATATATTAAAAAGTTGTTAATCACCTTAAAAATTGTTTGTTTAGTGTCAACCCGATCTTTACGTGATGCAATATAAGTGGGCCTAAAATGAAACACATTTCAAAACAGTCGAAAGATATTTTTTGGATAATTTAAATTATATTTTGGAACAAATTATGACGTATATAAATTGAATATTATGATGTAAAAGAATATTTGGAAATCCTAATAGAAAAATATATATTGATAACCTGTGTTAAAATGGATGAGTGATAATGGGATAAAATTACATCATACCTGAATCAAACTTATTATATGTTTATATTAAGATGTTATTGGAGAATAAAATGTATGATATCATTTTTATTAATATAATTTATTCTTATTTTTTATAAAATATGATAATAATTATTGATTTATTATTTAGTTGGTAATAAAATCATGAAATCGATGATAATAAAGGCATGTCTATAGAAACTCCTAAGGAATCATATTTTAAAAAAATTACAACTATTATATCCTATGATTTTTAGGTACACATATCATTAATAATCATATATATATATTCTCAACTTACATATATTAACCAATAACTATTTCATATGTTAACAATAATTCAAACGGGAATGATATCATTCGTTTTCTAGTGTAATCTAACACCCAAATATTTAGGAATATATTTTTCTATAAAATAATATTATGTCTTCTAGTATTCAAAAAAAAATATAATGCTAAATGATAAATTAAATATATATTATTGATACATTTTTAAAAAAATAGAACCTATAGTAATTAAAAATAATTTATTTGACAAAACTTTTATATATTTTTATGATAAACAAATTATATGATTTATTGTTAAGAAGGGTTGTCCTTTATCAAATAACATTTTATGATTTTTATATTTGATCCTAATAAATATAAATTAATAATTTTAAATAAATATATAAATTCTAATTTTATGAAATTATTAAAATTATTATATTATTTGAAATAATATTAAGTGCTCTTAATGATAAAGATAATAATTTTCAATAAAAATGGTTTTTATTTCTATTTATTAATTTCATTTAAAAGAAAAATTTTATATTTCTAAAATTTAGATTTATTAGAATAAATACCATTTTCTAATTCATCATGTAAAAATTATTTTTCACATGATTTTAGGAATCTATGAAAATTGATTATTTTAGTGAATAGTGAAAAAAAAATTTATAATATTATAGAATTTTTTAATTTATCTTGATCTGAGAATTACATATAGTTTTTCCAAAATATTATCCATGACCATAACAGTGTTAGGGAGTAATATAATTAATTTTAAATACTATTTCAGATTTATAAATACCATGTTTAGCATTTTTGACTTTATTTAATCTTTCATTCAAATAAAACATTATTCCTAATATTTTTTAATTAATATTATTTTCACCAGACAACATTCTATTTTATATTACATTTAGTGTCACATAACATTATTTTTTTTAAATTATAACCATATTAATTTCATTAAAAATAAAAGAATAATTTTCATTAAACATTAGATTTATGCTTCAAAATATATTTTTTCTAATAACTGCTTTTATGCATTATATGTTCTCATATTGATATTAATTTTACATCTACAATACAATTATATTTGTTAATATTTATTTAATTTTTTTTTGAATATATGGATAAAAATATGCAATAAGCCCAATTTTGTTTTACAAAATTAACAGGAAATTAAATATTAAAAAAATTAATTACCACTATAAAAAAATATAAAACTAAAAATTATACAGTAATATTTTAAAAAAGTTTAATAAATTTATAGAAATGATTTTTTGAGAAATAATTGAACAGAAATCATACCCAACTCTATTATATTCCATTTTTTATTCTTTTGACCTTTGAATATTGAGTATTATTTTATATTATATACTAAAATTCCATTTCTAACACCTGTAAAAGGATTTCATCTATACTTCATTTATATACACATTGTAAATAATTATAGAGACAAAAATCTACCATATTATACCTTCAAATCTCACTTCATATCATAGAAAACATTTTCATAAAAAAATACCATGATAATGGGCTTCAACGTGTTACCAAAGAGATAACAACCAATGATATAGGTGATTTTCTTGGCTAAACTCACTTAATTTTTTAATTCTATCATATCGATCCTATAATAGAAATGAATTTATCATAATATAAATAATATTTATATTAAGAAATTTTATTATACAAATGGAATATCACTATTCTACTTTAAAATTTTTTAAATTAATATTTCTTAATGAGAACTTGTGGACGACCTCTAACATTAATGATGTGTTTTGTTTTCATCACCACTATAAATTACATCATATAGATGTCAACGTAAATGATTAAAACTATATTTATAGAATTTGATGATTTTTTTATTATATACAATTCATATCATCAAACAAATCAATTCAGAAAATATTCATCTCATTCATATATTTAAACTACTACCTCCATAAAATTGGACAATTTTGTAACACACTTTGATGTAATAAATGAAATATTCTATTTAAAAGTGTTAAATATGCACAGAACATAGATTAAATAATCTATGAAATATATTATTTAAAAATGACAATTCGAATATATATGATTAATTGGAGGGCATTAATATAGAAAAATTTACTAAATTTATAATTTTACATATGCATTAAAAAAATTAATTATTTATCAATCAATTTCATATAAAATAAAAATCCTTTTAATGACAATGAAATGTATTTTAGAAAAACTATAATTTTATAAAAATAGGTTTCTTCATGTTTTGTATACTGATTTCAAAATTAATTTTTTCCTGTTTTATATACATGAATCAAGAAGATTAAATCCATTCTTAATATTATCATTTAATAATTTCTATAGGGTGAATTTATTAAAATATTCTGAAATGATTATTTCTTTCATGAAGAGTAATGAAAAGCTAATTTTAATTGATATTTTAATTTTTGTTTCAAGAATTTTAAAAACTATATTTATATAAAATTTTATTTTATGGTAATTTTACTTCAATTATATTATAATGAAAATAATTTAGGTCCATGAAATAAATTTTATTCTTAGTTTGGATGTAAAAAACATTTTATACTTTTGAAATCATTTCCTTTGGAAAACCATTTTTTCTTCGAATATAGAGGGATAATATTACATAAAAAAATACTAAATCAGTGAAATTAGATTGAAAAAATGTAATCCACATTTTTAATCTCAATAATTAATACTGTAAGTTAATTGAAAATTTATTTTAGGTTATAATAAATAGGATAAATATTAAAACCTAATTGAAGCGGTTAAGGACTAAACATGTTTAACTAATGGATAAAATAAAATTATTACGGTTAAAATTTATGAGAAACATATCAAATATATATTTTATTTCAATATTTAGACATTATATTAACTATTTTCTATAATTATAAATTTTTAATCCTTTTGTATTTTTAAAAACATGGGTATAATTTATTCTTCTCTTAAATTCGAATTGTATTCTATCACGCACATATAAAAGGGAACCCCCACTTCTCTTGTATATAAACACCAAATTCTATTTGAATTAAACATGGAAAAAACCTTAATTTATTAAATAACATGACCTATTTTTCTAATATTTTATAAAAAACCATTATAGTAAATCTTTTTGTGAAAACATAAAGTTGTCGTCTTAAAAAAAAGGTATGATTATTAATCAGCTATTGTAATTTTATTTCATCCATTAACACATCAAAAAATATATAAATGTTTCTAAAATAATGAAAACAGTATCTACCATATACCGATATATTATTACATTAATTTAATGACCTATCATAAATTCATATACTTTTAAATAGGAAAATAATATTTTAATCATGTGTATGATAAACTGCCACCTAAAAAAATGATGTAATTACTATATCATAACCATATATTAGGTATATATATAAATATAGAACTATTAAAAGTATAATATGTTTATTATATAGTTATAATATTATATTTATCTTATTATCTTCTAACCCATTGGAAAATAAAATCATCACTCTTGAGTACTAAAATATTCATTCCATTAGGATGTGATCACTTTTATATATAACTAAAATAATAAATTTACAAATAAATTTTGTTTATTGGGGTTAGGGTATTTAAAATTTGTATTAATGAATTTTTAGTATAAAAAATGGGAATGTGATTTACGAAAATCTTTTTTAGAGAACATACCCCTATGACTGAATTTGATGATATGTCAGAGAATAGGAAAACATACTATAGTTTGGGTAAGGTGTATATTATGTGTATTTCCTATAAATACATTAATGTATTGAAATTATAATTGTTTTTGAATCTTCTGAAAAGTGCCACGAATTTGTAACTCTAAAAAGAGTGCATTGGGAATATACGAGATTGTTACCTTGATGTTGAAATTATCCTTGTTACACAAATAATTTTACACTACCATGTGATATTCTTTGGTTAATTATAAATTTCATACAAACTATTATAATGTATTTTAAAATAATTATATTAATTGAGATTATTCACAAAGATACACAGTATCTGATTTTGAGATTAACTATGTATTAATTTTTTTAATTTATTTTTAGTTCATCAATTATTAAAATTATAAATTATGATTCATAAGTTTATGATATAATATTTTATATTCCATTATTTATCTATTTTTTATAGTGTAAGGAATAAAACAAATATCAATGTGTATAATCCAAACATTGATTTCCCTATTTATAAAAATAATGAAGCTAGAGTTTGAGATTCTAATTGTGGTGATCAAATTATGACTATACTGTGGAAGCTGACTCATGGTATAGATAAGATACATTACCATATAGATCATCCAAATTCTCTATAATTAGATATAACAATGTGATATTTCTTCTGGCATCAATAACCCTTAAAATTTAATGGGACTATAAATCCCTATTTTATGGAAGATTGGGTATGTTCCAAAGTGAATTTATTTATCATATAGGTAATAAATTAATAGGAGAATATTTTTTGAAACTTTTATCTTATTTTTAAATATGAGGATAAATAGTGGAAATTAATTGAAAATTATAATGATTCAGAATAAATTGAATTCATGGAGTGGAAGGATATAAATATATTCATATTGAAAAAAAATTATGGTGATAAATGTATAGATATAGAGGAGAAATTTCTTATGATGATAAAAAAACAAAGAGGGGAATTTTTCTATGTATAATGATAAATTAACATAAAAATAATTCCAATTAAATACTCTCTATTTAATCCAATATATAATATTGATCGGTAATTTTATAGAAAAATTTTAATACCTCAAATGTAATGAGTCTCCAAAACATTCTCGTTATATGAGTATATAATATGATGTTCTATAAAGAAAGAGAAAATAATTATTTAATCCTTAAATTTTTTTAAAAAATAATGAATATAAGTTTATGGAAGAGAAAAACCTTAAAATTTTAATAACATAAATCGGGATTTCATCATAAGTAATAATTGTGGAAATTTGAAACTTTGTACATGCTTGAGGAGAATGGTTGTTTTCATCAAATTCGGAAATTAATTTCATCAAGACTCTTATTGAAAGGGTAAGAATGTAACATTTAATGTTAACTATTTAAATGGTATTGATATAGGTAAATTCACGAACTATTTTCCCTAATTTATATGAATATTCCACAGATGAAGCAAATGGATAATGTTCAAACTTATATTATTAACACATTCGTAAGTATATAAATTACATATTAATTTCGATAAAAAAAGTTATGTTCATGAATTATTTGATCGAAATTTTTTCTTATAAGAATCATGAAACCTATATGGATTTTTTATATACTTTTTTCTCATTTATTTTCAATTATATGTGGAATAGTACTTATAAACATGAAAATAGATTTAGTGTAATTGTGATATATTTTAACAATACTTGAATAAGGGAATGATAACCCATAATATATTGTAGATGTTATATTAATAATGATAATATTGGATAAATTTAATATATAAATTGAATAAGTAAATGGTAATGTATTGGTGACCATTAAAAACCATAGTAATATGTTGAAAAAATAATTTATGATGGATTTTATTTCATTTTCTGATTCATGGAACATACTAATAGACTTATGATATCCTTGTGGTTTTATAATGACTTGGGATATTAGTGTGTTTAATATAATATATGATCATGGTATTGTAATGATTGGAATGAGACATTGTGAGATACTTTGTATTATTTATGAAAAAATTATTAAACAAATATTTCATTTTTTAGGATTTAAATTTTGTCAAATGTATTTTAGAAGAGTTTTTAAAGCTAAATCTTAATGGAATGGATTAAATGTAACATTGGTTGTACTATTTAGATTTAATATAATAATTTGTTATATTGGGTAACTTTTTAAAACCATTTTGGTTTTGGTAAATTTTTAGAGATATATGGAAGGACTTATAAATCATTTATATATATTATACTCTTTTAAATATTCCTCCAGAATAGAAAATGCACCATGTATATTAATTTCATTGAGTAGGAAATGAAGTGATAGTTGATTGAAGAAAAACTGATGAATGAAGTATTACTTATGAAATAAAATACAGTAAGTATATTTTCATGAATTTTATACTATAATAGTAAAATAATCTCACAACATTTGAAATATTTTATTAAATAATAATGTTACACATTGACATTAATTTCCAATGAATCAATTATCATTGCAACCATCACATATTTAGAGACTTGTGCTCATTTTATTTATCTTGATCATTAAGCTTATTGTGATCAATGATCTCTATCAATCTCTATAATTATTTATTATATTATTTTATGTATCAATATTCAATCCTCAATATTGTGTTCCTACTTGAAAACCATGTTATTTTTATATTTAATATGACCATCATAATTCCCTTTATCTCTTATAAAGTTGTTATTTTATTAAAACATTCCATGATTTGTGTTTTAAATAATGGAAATTTAAATTTTAAACCCATAATTTCCAAGTAGTATATCTAACTTCAAAGATGGCATTCATTTAATGGGGGAAGATTATAATATAGTATATGCCACCCAACATTGAGCTTAGATGTATTGTAAAATATATTACTAAAATATGATTATTAGAACATATAAGTTAAAATTGAAGATAATAATATAAAAAAATATATAATTAATCTTTTTTCAAGATTTTAAAAAAAATTATAATTTTATCAAATTTTATAAATATATATTTAAATAATTTGAAATATAATAACCCATATAATCCTAAAAAACTGTATTTTTCTAAAAAACGGTTTTAGATAACTTTTCAAAAATATTTTTAAAGTATTTTTTCTATGACCATTCATAATATATTTGAGAAAATTGACTTCTTCTTTTAAATTTTCATGTCAAAATTATCTTTGGTTCATTTTTTCTGAATTTTATAAAAATATTATCTTTTTGATGAATATAGAAGAATTAATTTTTTTAATTGAAAATTGTGTTTCTATTAAAATTATTTACAATGATTCATATTTTAAAATTTTATGTATTTAAAATTAGTTAAATTATATCATAATTAATCCATTAGTTGTCATTTAATTCATTTTAATGTTGTTTTTTTATATAAAATCATTTTATAATTTTGAATTCCTTTCCATTGGAAAATAGTTTTCCATCATGTATGTGGAATTAATTTTAAATTAAATTCATGCAATTATATTAATTGTATTTGTTAAATTGGATTGCATATTTTGAATAAGCTTAATTATTATTATATAGTATGTTCATCTTAATGACTTATATAATGAATATTAAAAACAATAATGTTTATTTATCGTATTTAAAGTAAAAATAGGTTTATCAAGTGATAAAATAAATAGATAAGGGTCTATATTAACTCATAAATTTATCAAATTATATCATCTAGAAATATTATCAACTTAAAACATCTATGGTTCAATATTAATATATTTTGCGCCCGTTTTATTATAAAATACATGGAAGTAATTTATTGTGTACAAAAATTCTATGTCTTCTCCATAACTTATAAAATACATCCCCCACTATTCTCATATTTACACTTCAATATCCCTTTTATTCATCCATGAAATAAATAAATTCATTATATAAATCTCTCACCATTTCCTCAAGTCTCTTTTTTTATTGGAAACTCATTATAAGTAGTTTTAGTTATAAGCCAAAACTGGTTGTCTAATGAAGAGGTATCATTCTTAACCATGAGATTTATTTATATTTCTTCCACTAACTCTTTATAATTTTCATAAAATACTTTTAAATATTATATCCATTTTTACAATATAATCATATGTTTTTATTATAATGGAATAATCAGTATAAGTATACTCTTCCATCAACTTGGAAATGAAAACATTGATCGTCTATAGGGATTACTAACACCTCACTAATCATATATTTTTTTTCATCACCGCCTCTCAAAAATAAGATATAATGATGTACTTAACATATTTATAAGATATTTATGAGTTAATTATTCTCCTAGAATTATGAAATCATTTATCATCTTCTGATTCATTGGAAAATGATATGGATGCTCATGTATACATTTGGAATATCGCCTCTATGAAGCTATGTTATTCATTTTTTATTTTATTTATTACACGTATAGAAATAAGGATGTATTTAATAAGAAATATTATTTATATGAGAAAATAATTATTTTTGAAATATAAATTTTTATTCATTATAATTTTTTACCATCATTTAAAAAATAAAAAGAGTGGGTAATCTTATGTTTGGTCTACTATCTCAATTAACATTGTAACTCAATTTTTTTCTCTAACTGGATAGAGTATTACAAAAACAAATAATATTAATAAATATTATATTTTTATCATTATTAAAATTATTTATATTATTTAACCATTCTCAATATAAATAGGAGAAAACTATTAATCCAAAACATACATGAAAAAAGAAGAAGTTGTCGCACAAAATACTAATTTTAATAAAGAATTGAAAATAAATGGGTGATAAATAGTAATAAGTAACTAATATAAGAAATTATATTTATGATCAAAATTATATAATAAATTCAAAATAAATCTATATATGATATACCAGTAGTTCATACACAAACAAAGTAAAGCATACTAAAGGAAAAGCCTTCTTATCTAACCATTAATTCTGTCAGATATATGCAATATTCATAATTTATTCCTTTCATGTGGTTTCTATATTTCCCATTAAATATGTTTTATTATGAATATCATTATCTTAGTATTATTTATGTTTTAATTATTATTATTTATTTAATTTTTTGTATGATTAAAAAGTGACTAAGAAGTAAGGGTTTATTTCACAATCTCATCATTATTCGGGATTGTTTGTATCTATGTTTTACTAAGAGGAATTTTTTTATCAAAAATAAAATTTCATTTTTTGTACTACATTATTTCATTCTAATTTCAATATCTATTACCATTTTTTAATTTATTACTTAAAAATATTTTGAATGTGTTTTTATGAAAAGATGCATTCATTTCACTCTTTATTGAAAAATAATTTTTCCTCCCTATCAATGATTTATTAAAATTTAAAAAAACAAGACAAATTATCAAAATGAGGTATTAATGTGAATTGTTTTTAATATTTTTCCTTTTTTACATAAATAATGGAAAAGAAAACTCAAATAAATTATTAAATGAGGTACTCTGTAAATCATTTTACAATAGTCTAAAAATGGTTTTCAAACTTAATCACTATGTACATAGTTTTTCTTTATCAAGACTAGTCAATTATTTGATTCTACCATTTCATGTGTCCATGATTAATTTTAAGTAATAATATATTCTTTAAAATTATTGTATTTTTTTTGTTTTTAGAAGTGATTTTATATTTTAATGTTTATTTCCCTGATGAATGATTTCACTATAAAAATATGGTATTTATATTACATGATGACAGTAATCTATGTTTTACATATTACCTATCGTGAATTTGATGTAATTATAGAATAATTATTTCTTATCTGGATGGTTTCTGATCAATATGACTGGGGATGTAATATATTGATACCATTATTCATATTAATCTAGATTTTGTATGATGTGTTTAACTAAAGAGTGTATTAATATTTATATGATCATTTTCTAATATGAATTTTTAATTTTATTTTGTTTATTGATTGGATACTTTTTTAAAATTTTCTTTTATATATTTATAATATGGATGTTTAAAATGATTATCTATCTCCAATTTCATTTAATGAATGAATTTGGCTTATTTAGTGACATGTGGTTCCATTTTAACACCTTTATGAATTGGTAGGTGATACAAGAAAAAATATATTAGATATATGGATAAGGCATTACTCATTTATGTAATATGTCTTAGCATGGGGCCTTAAGAGTTTGGTATTGATTTTTAACATTATGTATTCCCTAATTATGATTTTAGTTATTTTTTTACATTTTATTATATGATAAGTAATGATATCAATGGTTATGTTTCAATATCATGTCATTTTTAAATTTAATGGTTTTTATCATCATTAATTCATGCCATATTAATATTCACTATTTAATTGTTGATTAAATGGAATTTTTTCAGTTAATTACCTTTCCATATTTATTATTTATTTTGTATTTATAATAGCTTCCACTATACACATACCTTAACGAGTATTAGAGATCATGTATTAATTTTAATTAATTTACCTACGATTCTAGGATGATAATTATGAATTGCTATAGTGATCAACTAAAGGGATTTACAGTGTTTTCAAAAAAATGTTATTTTTAATGTTTTCAATTATAATGTTAAATCCATGTATGTATTTTTACAATAATACTAATGAATTTAATCCTTTGTGATTCGATCTCTTGTATCATGCACAAATGTAATAAATTAATCACCGACTCAATGGAACTTGACATAGGGTCATTAAATATTTCACTTTTCACTCTTGTAATTTATTATGTTAGCATAAACCCTATAATTGTTTTGATACATTATATATATATATCTAAATAATATAATTATTCCTCAATAAAAATGATATTATTATAAAAGGATCACTTTAAAAAATATTTTCTCCCATAGATAAGATAATGTTCATTTTTGGGTCAATTTATCAACGTATATGAAAAATTACATAAATTTATATAATGTGAAAATAGGGGCATATAATTATTACTAATATTAGAAAATTTTAAATATTATTTATTAGTTATATTTATAGAATAGTAATGGTAATAGATTACACATTATAATATAACACCACTTTTTCGTGAAAATTCTCTAAACAAGCATGTCAATGGCTTCATCATCATAAAACATAAATACGATACTTTTGAGATGAGATTATAACATGAAAAGTAATTATTAAAAATAAAATCAAATACTTATAATTATCATGGAATTATTATATTTGGATCTATAATTAATAAATAACAGAAAAAATATTTAACTATTATTAAATAAAAAATCGTTGCTGATAACATCTAATAGTGAAAATAAAATATAATTTATTAATATATTTAAATAAATAATTTTAGGTTAAAATTATAAAATCTTAATGTTATTAATATAGTTTTTAAAAGTGTGATTAATATGGATATTTTTATTATATTGGTGGTAGATAAAAATTTGGTTATGCACTATTTTTGGTATGGGTTTTTATATCTAAATTTTTCTTCAATGTGAAATGATCTATCTTCACGACCAGATTTTATTTTAAATTTATATATTTTTAATATATTTATTTAACAAAAAATTTCATTCAATATAATGGATTGAAAAATCACTATTATGTTATAAGATTTAATTTTTTTAATTAAAATTATATAAATGACATAATGATGTTTATTTTCCATTTTTATTATTTTATGAATGTTTTTTATTAAGTAAATTGCATTCAAATAGCTTTAATAATACCTATTGGATATATCTTGTTGCAATGAACCATTCTCTAATAACAAATAGACGGTTTATAATTTATTAAATTGTCTTTTATAAAATACTTAATGTACTAAATAACAGATAATTTTAGTTATTTTGGATAACTAATTACTTAAATTATGGAAATTTTACAATGGTAATGTAAAATAAAACTTAAAAATGCAATTTCATAGTTTCCTTGAAACTCATTCAAATAACTCATCTTCATAACCTGTAGAAATAAAACAAAACATTAGTGAGATTAAATGTTATTTTATATTTTTATAGATCATAGTGTATCATGAATTTTTAAATCATAAGCAATATAGAATGATAAAAAATTGATCACATGTTACATTTAACCAACAAATTGTTTATCATAATTAGATATGGTATATTCAATATTTCAAGGTAAATTACTAAAAATATAATTTATTTAATAATATGAGAATGGAATGCATCCATAGAAATCATAATTATGAATATATCCTTGATAAGAATTAAAATACCAGAGCTATCAATTAAGGATATGATTAATTATTAAATTTCATGATCTCATAAATCATGAAAGGATCTACTATCAATACTATAACATCCCAAGTAAATAAACAATATAAAATTTTTATATTTATTAATATTTGAAAATTAATTAATAATTTTCCTGTAAAGGGGATGCTATGTTCGATGACATACCCTATATACAACAATGAGATTCTTTAAAATCTTACGTTGCACACAACATTGAGTTATACCAAAAAATAATATAATATTATTATTACATTAAAAGATAGTTACTGCCTAGCCGTTGTAATGGCTGGAATAGATATAACTAACTAAAAAATGATTATACATGTTTGAGAAATGTTTTTACATTTATCCAATAAATTTTAGAGGCTTAAAATAACCAAAGAATCTGATTTTAAGCAAAAATTGTCTAATATTATTTACAAGGACATTTTACCCCCTTCTGATAGTGAACCCTTTTTAAATCAAGTTTTTTTCACTTTTATCTATTATATATTAAAAAATAATATTCTTATTCACAATCTGGATATCAAAATTTACTTTGGAAGAAATTTTGGTAATTTTCTCGTAATGATCATTTTTAATGAATAGTGGAAAATATTGTATTTTAGTTCGAAACAATCTTTTAATATACTTTATTTAAATGGTTATAATATTTTGTTAATTAGTTTAAAAGTCTAATTAGATTATCTATTTACCATTTAGACTAATTTTGATCATTGGATGTAATTTAACTTTAAAATTGGACATAATCATGTTTTAATATTTTGAAATTTATTATTTATTAAAAACACTCTTTTTTGACAACGGGAATTAATTTTAAATTAATTTCATTCACTTTTATGTTTTGAATTATGAAAAATTTATTTTATATTTGGAATCAATAGGTCCAAAATTTTTATATAGGTCAATATTATATTTTTAATTTATGAATATTTATTTCAGTAAATATTTTATTTTCAATGTTTAAAGGAAAATCAGGTAAATAAGGGTAAAAAATAATATTATAATAATATTACATTTACCATAACATGTGTTCTAATCCTATTGGTCGATACATGTTTGATAATAGGAATCCCTGGGTTGATTTTGGGACCCCATTGAGCCACTTAAGAGTGATAATGACACATTACATTAATTAATTTAAAGTAAATAAAAAAATAGCTTAAACATATATCATTTAGTAAATAAGTATTTACAGAGGGTTATATAAGTTATCTATTAGACTATAAATATTCATTATAAATATAAGATTATTTCCTACATAATTATATTTGTTTTATAATTTTTATAAATCATATAAATTAAATTATTTATGACATAATAATGATGTATTATTTACCACATTAATGAATTATTTTAATAAATAATATTATTAAAATTAAAATAATATCCAAAACCTGTCCAATTTTTATTTTGTGATTTTATTTCAAACATGAGTCATCTTATCTTCAACCTTAATGAATTTTGGACCTTTTTAAACCGAATATTTTTATATACTAATATAATATTTTAAATCATTCTTAAAGAGCCCCTCCTCACCCTTATAAAAAGCCATTACATATAACGCATTACTCACACCTCTCAAGCAACTTGACTCATCCAAAATATGCCCAATTAATCTCCTTAAATCCCTATATTCCACCTAGAAACCTTACCTTTGGCATATGTAACTTCAATAAATCTGATTTGTTCAAAACAAAGGGAGTTACCCGATTTAAAGGTAACATCTTCTCTTAAGTTATTTTCTTTTATTTTACTACTCCCACCCCATAAACACTCTTTATTCATTTATTATATAACAAAAACAATATAATAAATATAATAGGTTGTTTTTATGTGAATTATTTTAACTAGACATCCAAACACCTCCAACTAATGGATACGAACACACTATTTCTGTGGACGACGAACAAAAGCCTCATGAAACAATGATTGTTCAATTATCTTCAACTGCATCTCATGGTGGCCATTATGATGGGACTGTTTTTATATATTATATATGTAATGATTATGATTATTATATTCTTATGTGTTGCTTATTTACAAACATTCCTTTACTCTTTCTAATATTTTTAAACACGATAATTTCATTTGATGACGTGTGGACTACCGCCCCCTCAAGGTGATATGATTCGTTCGAAACAAAAATGGAACATATAAAGGATATAATTATGAAGTTAGGTATAATATATATTATATTAGACTATAAATATAATTTAATGATGTATCATTATGTTTTTATTCAATTATATAGGAAATAGAAATGAACACAGTGTTTATGCGTACGTACGACAGACAATCTCCATGAACGGTGCATTATATTTCATATCTCTAAATGTCATGTAATATTATAAATATATATGTATATATACTAGATATATATTATATATATGATATATAATTCATGATTACCATTCTATAGATAATCGAACATTACCATAGGGACAAGTATAAATTAAAACAAGTTCATTTTTTACTCAAGTTCCGAACATCAAAAAAATATCTGATATGAACTCAAATTATTAACTAATTGTTATAGAATGGTGATAAGTGATATAAAAGTAATAATAAAAATGAAAAAGGTTATTATAAAAATATAATTTAACTAAATTATATTATTTAGGAAGAACAAGGAACATACAATACATGTCGGACTTGAGGTAACGATTTTCTCATCTCAATTCCATTTATGTGAGATTTCCATTTTTTCACCACTTATTTTTTGCATGTGGTGTTTTGTGTACATAAATCTGATATATATTATCATGATTCTATTTATATTAATGGTTTTTTGGGATTTATCTAGTGTGGTTTATCTTTTGGTCATACGAATCCATTGACTACAACGTGGAAAGGGGTTTTCATCTCACTTTTTATTCCCACGAGATTCATGCTATATTTTCCACTATTTCCTTTTATGTGGTCTATGCACTGCCCCAGACTTTATTATTTGTGTAGTATAATATAATTTATGTGTATTTAAATTTTCATTTTATGATACCTCTTTCATGTGGTGTATGTTTCGTAAGTTACCAAATCGGTAAGGGAACTTCTCCACCCAATTCCTATTCATTGGGATGAACTTCTACTTTTTGATTATATCATGAAATAAGTATATGTGAATGAACTATGATTCTGTTACACATAATATAAACTTATAATGGGGTTATTTATTTTTTCTAACATAATTATGTCATTGATTTATCCTTAACTATATGATCATTGTAATGGAACATTTCAACCTCCTTTTTTGTCAAATAAATATTTTATGTTATGTCATTTAAATTTATATTTTATTATGATGGGATATGTTCTTCTATATCCTTATTGCTGTAAATTTTATGTCCATGTGATGAGAGGTCTTTTTCTCTCTCATCAACCGATTTTTGTAATATTAAAAGAGACATTGTTATGCTGTCGAATTTCTATAAAAAAACTTCTAAACCCAATTTCAATTAATTGGGTTAAACTTCTACCTCTTAATTACGTCATGCTATGAATATATGTGAATTACATATTATTTGTTTACACATAATATCAACTTATATTGGGTCTATTAATATTTTTCACACATAATTTTGTCATTTATTTGTCTTTAATCTAAGGATATGATCATTGCAAGGTACTTTGTCTCAGTATACATTCCATTGAGACTTGTGTTTTATTATACACCAATTAAATTTTATATGTGGTATATAATTCCATTGGTAATATTATTTCATTAATCTAATTATTCTAAACATATTACAATCTTTGATTAATGATATTCCTTAGTTATTTGTATTTATGAATCTCTCATTTTGTTATGAACACTTTAACTAAAATAACATTTTAAATGATTTAATGATTTCTTCTTCTAAATATTTCACATTAATTTCTATGTTTTAAAAAAATGGCTTTAACAGTATATTTATATGGACATTATGTTTTTTAAATTAAATTTTCATTCAAAATATTAAAAGTTCTATGGGACACATTGATTCAAAAATACATTTAATAAATGTTTTAAATAGTTTAATAATGCCTTTATTATTTAAATATCTTGGAATGATATATTGTGATTTCAATGTGGAAATTTTATCTTTACTTTATGATTGTTTTATGTGTTATGAATAGGTTATGGTTATTGGGAATAATTTATGTATATGGGTGGTTCCATGATAATATTTGGGCCGGTGAGCCTAAGATTGCTCTCTAATGGATTGGGTAATGTGATGAAGGTAAACGTTAATGTTTATGCTAAGAGATTTCGGAAATATACTATGATGGGTATTCCAAAATAACACCATACATAGCTATTATAGACAAAAAATAAGTATTATATGGATTCCATAAGATACCTTTATGTTTTGTGATTTTTGTGTGTTATTCATAAGTCATATGATTTTATAAGGTTAGTTATTATTGAAAATTATGGTTTCATTGATTTGTATTTTTTGATGGAATATTGTTTTCTATACCTATTATATAACCCTTAATGAACTTTTTGTGATCATACCATGTTTTTTTGAAATGTTTTACACATGACATAAAGATTAATAGGGTCAAGGATGGGATCAATGAAAATTTATGCTGTCTAAAACATAGAAATATGCATGTTTCTTTAATGATTTTTTATTTTATGAAAAATGGATACTGATTAGTAATTTCTACTTGTAATATTAATGTTTTTATGTAATAATTTCGATTAATTCTCTAAAACTATAAACCTGAAAAAATCTTCAATGATAATTCTAGATATAATTAAAGATTATGTAATTTTTAAGGATGGGTCCTTAAAAGTACCTTCATCAATACTATTTAAAACTTTTGTTTTAAGACATATCTAATTTTGATAACAATTTGTCTCATGGGACTTATCGATGAATCTATGTTCAATATATAACTTGTCTCACATGTAAATCCATGTTTAAATAATTCTTCACATATCAAATAACCCACTACATTCATGTGTAATATTCAATTTAAAAATATATCATCACTCAGTAAATAACACAAATTTATCAATTTCTCACTAGTTAATAAAGTAACTATCCAAGCACACATGGTATGTAATAATGATATATGGTTTAAGAAATATTTGTATCCATAATATAAATAATAATTACAGACATGGAATGAAAAGTTAAAAATAATAAATAAATAAATATGTATTCATTTTAAATACGTTAAAAAGGAAGTATAAAACCCACATATAAATTTAGTACGCTCATATTAAAAAAATGTCCCAAGAAAATCGAAATTGAGACAAGTAACATAAAAAGATTATAATTTTTATGTGAGAATAAATCAATGAATTAATTAGTTGTATAGTATTTAAATCTACACTAAACATGTCTAAATAGAAAAATATAATTAAATTTCATGTTAGACAAAATTTTATAATGTCAATGGAAAATGTAGAATTAAAATAAACCAATTAAATGAAATTCAGTTATGAAATTATTCACCTCATTTTAAATTTCTCTTATAATCCCCTTAAGTGAAATAATACAAATTTAAACATAAAATTCCATGAATTATTATAGAATCATTATATTACAAGTCAATGGGGAAGTATATGTTTGAGTTGGTGGCCTAGAACCAACTACATTGTTCTTTTTGATAAACTTGTATTCCTGTATTTGAATATTAAAAAATACATTATGACATTTTGATTGTTCTTATGTATGACAGTGCATGTGATGACGTCCTAAGGATATTTGTTACACAAAATGGTCAAAGAAGATCTCCCCTATGATGAGAAACTTGATGTTCCATAACAGTATTCTTGAATATATGTTCTATGGCCAGATGATGTTATTTAATGGACACAAATAATACATTCCATTATGGTTTAGAACACATAATACTTCGAGGAATATTCTCATGTTGTGCAACCTTGGTAATATCTTGGATGATAATATGAGAACAAAACCTGCCAAAAGGAAATCCACATTTCATAGGGTCAATGGATGTTTCTATATGTGGATGTGTGTATTGGTCCTTGGACATTTTGATTATTATTAGTGTGTATTAAAACATGCACACTTAGAAGTATTGAAGAAAATTGTGATGACACACCATTCCAAGTGAGTAACGATATGTTGGTTGCATCATGAGTATTATTGCATTATTTGATAACGAGAGAAAGGATTTTCCCCATCTGTTATATAAAAGAAGTTGATATCTAATGACCTTTTATAGAATTCATATAGCATAAATATATCCATTTCTGGGGTGAGGAATGGGATTGATCAATTCTGTAATGTCAAAGACTGAATAATCAAGCACATGGTTTGATCACACTAGCAAGAACTCCACTTGATTGGACATATCTAGACAAAGGGATTACATTAGACAGCAAGTGTTCATATGAGGTGGCACATCATTGCAGTGTTAACTTATTATTCAATGTGTTCCTTTGTATGTTACTTGATGTTAACCTTGGAAATCATGTAGGCTCTTCCTAATTTCACTGATAAAGAAGCCTAGAGGGTCACACACTATGTGTATCAATGTATCGTAGTTAAATATTCATTTAATATTCTAACAAATTTTTTTCCTTATTGTGGTTTAATAATTATTCAAAAATTCATGATCGCATTTACATCTACACAAGTTATTCATGAAAATAAATTATGGAAAAAATATATATTTATTAGCGAATAATACAGTGAAATTTAATGAAGGAAAAAATATACATTATTAATGTTAAAATGAATATAGTAGAGGAAATCAAGAAAAAAAAATCCACACCATGTATATTAATATACACGCCATGTGGTTTTTTGGGGAATTTGTGAGAAAAAATATTATTTAATTTATTAAATACTATTAGATATTGTTTATTGTGTGCATGTAAAGTAGTGATAATAGTCAAAAACTATAATTATTTATAGGGTCTTAATGAGAATTAAATAAAATAAATAAATACGTATGGGTAAATATTTTATTTTATTATTATATGTATTATAAACTCCAATTACATTATTCTCATTAAGACTCTCCATTCTCTGTTGTTGTTCATAATGGATCAGGTAAATATTATAAGCAAGGAGATATTTTCATTCCTCCAAGAACACTCTTAAATGACAAGATATGTCCTCCTCCACTAGATGGAAGTAGCTCTCAAGGTGATTGAATGTAGATATCACAAGTGAATTTTCTTCCACGCTAGCACATGGAGATCCATTCGACGAAGTCTTGAGATACGTAAAGAACGTCTAGATCACCGCTATGGAAATCCTAAACATGGATTCTATGACATATTGACAAACCACATTGTATTGTGACAAGAAGCATCAAATGAGATATAATTTCATCAAGGTAATTCATGTATTTTAATTAAAGTAATTATAAACCACATTTGATGATCCTCCCTATAGTTCTACAACATCCTTATTTCCTTGTAATTATTCATTCTATTCTGAAGATATATCATTTTATCATTATGTAGGATCTCATATTGATCATTGTTAATAGTAAAATTACTATTGGGTACACCCATACACATGATTATGTTGCACCCGGAACCCAATAGTGGTATCATATGGTACATATATTTGATTATAATTATACAGTTTTATTGATTATTTATGAATTTAATAATGTAGTTGTTTTAAATTAACATAATCATTTAGTATATCTGAAACTTGATATTTATCCCTCCTCTTTCATTTCATATTCACCTTAAAAAAACATACGTTTTATTTTGATTTTGATTAAAATAAAACATATGGTCTCATCTAGAGGTTCCAAATAATCCTATTCATACAACACCTGAACACGTTGTGTGTATTAAGATATACACTATATGTAGTTGATGTTAAATGCATTTGGACCAGTCCGTCAAACCAAGTCCTGTGATTGATGGTCTTCTATGTCTTAATGGCTCGGACTGTTTACTAGGAGCATGTGCTACACTAGTTCCATATTACATGCCATGTGGCCTACAAGACATTTTGTGTAGTCCATTAGTGAATGTGTTGGAATGTGTACCCCGTACATAGATTGCACGGCTGGATACTGTGTAACCCTGATAATATATAGTGTGTTCCTAGTATACACATTGTGTACTCTAATGATTTTCTAAGTACATCTCACTACTTCTTCCCCGGGTGTGTACTTCAGATGGATGGTGAACAACAATTCATGCCATGTAGTTGGATCTACACAATATTTACTCATCAAAATTATGTAGATTTATTTAAATTTATTGTTATATTATACAAACCCTTTAGACGTGTACCATCATGTGGGAATAAAGCTGGGGCACAACATTTTATAGGTGTTATGTATGTATATATGTTCAATTTAATTACTCCATAATATTTATTTGTGCACAAAGGGTTGTAATGAATGGAAATTTACCAGGATTACTCCAAGGTACAAGTTACGTACAATGATAATTTTATATGATTCTACTTGTTTAAAATTATGGTGGATGAGAATCTAAAATAAATATAGAAAATGGTTTAAGATATAAGGACTGATTAGTTAAATATAATCATTAATTGTTTCGAGTTTCATTTATCATAATCTAATACTATTAATGAATTAAAAAATAATTTTGTTTACCCATAAATTTCGGTGCATGTATGGATTATTATAAACTAGACTAAGACCATTTTATGTGAATGGTTTCATTTAATTTTTTATTATTTAAAATAAATTATTTTTCTAGTGAGTCTTCTCCTCATTAATATGTTGGGCCTGAGTGACCAAGGTTTCTTTTCTATAAAACCCTATTTTACCCCTCAACTAAATGTGAGATAAAATCATATATAATAGATGGAGCTCCAATGATATTGGAGCCGATTCAAGTTAGGAGTCAACATGATACCAACCTAAGCAATTACACTGGTGGACAAGTGGAATGATGTAAACATAGACTCAAAAGGTTAACAGTATTATGTCTCAAAGGTGTTAGGATAGTTTATAAACCACTAGATAATATAACCAATAGAACAATCTCATGATCATTCCATTAATTTTATTTCTAATAGATGAATGGTTTATTTATTTTGGTTGTGTTGTCACGATCACACAATTAATGAATTAAATAAGCATGCAAGATGTAACTACAATAAGACCATGTTCTGTGTAAATAATATAACAGACATCGTTAATCACTTAATTATATCCCTGTAAATATAAAAAATTATTTACGAAAGTTAATAATATTCCAATTTATGATTATATATAAAATCAAAAAAGTAAATATTATGTCGGTATAACCATCAAAAATCTTGGTCAGAATATAACCACAGTTCCGAGTGATTGAGCAACCCCAGTTCGGGTGCTTTCAATTATCAAGGAATTCTAATTTGGGAGTCTACTCAGCGGATCAAGGAACAATAAGAAAATATAGTTTGCATTGGGAATACATACATATAACTATTCAATATTCATATCCAAACCTAGTTAGGGTGATTATATTAAATATATAGATACATTATACTAGAATAACCATGAAACTGAATATTCTGAAGTCAATAGTGAGGGTTATTGGATTTCAATAAAATAGTGGGAGACTAATAAGAATTAATTTATTTATTTTTCTCAGTTTTATCATGATGCATAAATAAATCATTTCTCATCATAATTGTTAGAAATTTAATTAAAATTAAAATCAAAAATATTATTTTGAACCATACTAGAAAAATAAAACCCTTTCACCAGCACTAATTTCCTGGAGTGGTAAAGGCATTTACATGTCATCCTTCACCACAAGAGGAAATTGTATGTGATGAAGGAGTATATTAGAGTTGAACCTAGAAATGAGGCCAGTGATGAGGAAATATATCTCTATATGAAATATTTGGATGATACCACAGATGTCCAATTTTTTATGCTACCGACCATTTTTAATGGTCTCTTGAAGCGACGTGAAAACATAGATCTATATTGCATGATGTCTCACCTTAAGGATCCCCATCAAGAGAAGGAATGTCAGGAGAGATATGAGATATCTAAATCCTTATTAAAAACTATTCTTGGTGAGTTTGTACTTGTTGGGCCTCATGTATTCATGTTTATTGGATACATTGAATATGTAGACATCTTTGGGATTATGTTCCCGATGAGTTTCATACATATCTCATCTTATCATCAATTATCAAGACATTCTCAAGCATTATTTTCAACTACAACATGAGAAATAATGACATGCGTCTATTGGATCCTCTAACCTAGATTTTCCAAGTATATAAGAAAATGGGGCATGAATATACCATAATATTTATGGTGAGTTAGAATATGAATGAAAAGGAAATGGGGCTAAGGATTTATAAATGTAATGAATCCCTCAAGAATCATCCGTCCAAGAATGAGAACATACAGAGGTAGGCCAATGAACGAGAGGTACTATTTGATCCATTTAGAAATCCAGGCCATTGTAAAATAAAATGAACCTAGAAGAATGGGGACACTAAAGGTACATTTTTTATCTATTGTAATATTTCAATTTCTACACATCGTGTATTAGATATAGTATGTGGGGATCACATCTATATTCCAATGTAGGAACATAGTATATTGAGAATTATTTATAAAGGGTAGGTGGATCTTCATGCTACTGATGGTTTGAGTCCGGATGTGTCGGTAATTATATATTTCCATCTCTCATTTCCAATTGTAATTCTTTTTGTTTATCATAATTTTAATTATATAACTAGTTTTACCAAGAACATAATTTTTTTCATTTTGGACATGGATGTATTTATTTTCATGTTTGGAAATAAAGTTTTTTCTTTTATAAGAACATCATATGTTATGATATGGAGTATTTAAATAATGGTTTGAATGTATTAAATTACAAAAATAATGTGTTGGAAATCAATAAAGAAACAAAATCACATGAATCATACAACACCCAGTTGTGGAATCACCATCTCGATCATGTAAACGAGAAGCACATGACAAGGCTCTTACAAGGAGGTTATTTGGAGTTTAATAATCAAAAACCAATTGATTGAGGTCCTGATTGTTTTCAAGTTAAAATGTCCAAGATACCTTTCAGTTGATAGTGTCATAGTGCCATAGTTCTTCTCTTATTGGTACACATGGATGTTTTTGCACCTTTCTAGTAGAAGATAGAGGTGTAAATTCATACCCAATTACTTTTCTGGTTTATTTGAGAAGATATGTCTATATCTATTTAATGAGGTATGTGTTATAGTCCTTCGATAAAATTAAGGAGTTGATGAATGAAGTAGAAAATTATCATGGTAAGAAGATAAAGAATCTTTGATCAGATCAAGGTGGAGAATATCTAATCCAATAGTTCATCAACCATTTACAAGAGTCTGGGATTCTATCTCAACTCAATCCAACTTATACACTATAATGGAAAGGTGTTAGTTAAATGGATAACCACACCTTGTTGTCCATGGTGAGGATGATGAGGATTCATGCAGATCTTCCATTATCCTTTTGGGGATATGTATTACAAACAACAGCATACACATAAAACTGAGTTCCAACTAACATAGAAAATGGAATTACCTCTATGAAATGGAATAGGAGGAAATATATTTTGTATCACAAATATTTATGGGGATTAGAGGTGTTTGTAAAGACCGTATCATGAAAAGAACTAGCACCTCAGGGAATGATGTGTCTCATTATTGGATATCTCAAGGAAACAAAATGATATTACATATATAACCCATAGACAAGAATGAGAATATCACGTGAAAATCCATATTTCTTGAGAGGGAGACCATCCAAAAAAATGGTAGTGGGAGAGAGATTGACTTCAATTTAGTTGATGCGCAAGATACATAAGAGATGATATAGGAACAACTTCTAGAAGTCCCCATGGAAAAAGTTCCAGAAACACATGTACTGCGTAGGGACTCAATAGAAGTATGAGAACCAAAAATAATTTTTTTCCCAATCACCAAGGATGAAGAATAATTATTGTTGTACAATTATAAACCACTCTCCTAGAAGACTATAGTAGAGTGTTCAGAAGCATCATGATGGCTAGAAGATATGAATTCTGAGATGGAATCCATGTATCAGAACCTAGTTTGGGTTCTGGTCAATGAGTTAGTTGATGTAAATATTGTTGTATACAAATGAGTATTCAAGATATATTTAGACATGGAAGGTCATGTAATCCCATAGAAATCGAGGATTGTGGATAAAGGATTCTGATAGAGATAAGGAATTTACTATGATTAAACCTTCTGAACAATTACCATGTTTAAATTCCTATTAATCATACATTCATAGTATCTTACAATGACTAAGAGGATTAAAAATTGGATGTCAAAATAGAATTTCTTAATGGGAACCATCAGGAATAATCTTATATGACACAACCACAAGGGTTTTTGACACTAGGTGAAGCCAAATGGTTTTTCATGTTATAAAAATACATTTATGGATTAATGAAAGTATTTATGTCATGGAATATTAAATTTGATGATTCCATAAAGTATTTTGGATTTATTAATAAGAAAAGTGAGCTATGTGTTTATAAGTTGTTTAATGGGACTTTAGTGGTTATCAAAGTATTATAAGTTGATGACATATTAATTATTGTAAATGGCGTACATATATTACTCTTTGTTAAGGATTGGTTGAACAAGTGTTTATCCATGAAGGAATTAGTGGAATCGTCTTATATTCTAGAGATAAAGATCATTTGTGATTAATCCAAGAGGATTATTTGACGATTTCCAGGTATATAAATTGACAAGATACTAATGATATTTAGTATTGAACAATCCCAGAGTGTGTTAGTTATAGTGTAACATGGCCTGCATATTTCTAAGAGAATGTGTCCTCGGAAAAAATATGAGAAATATAGGATGAGTAAGATCACATACGCATCGACTATATGATTCATCATGTATCGAATATTATGTTCTAGGCATGATCTTGCATACGCACTAAGAATGGTAGGATGATATCAAGAAGATCTAGGAGAATGAAATTGGCTGATGTTTTGCTTGCCTTTATGTATCATAGAATATTTAAGGATATATTCTTGGTTTATGGGGGAGATGAAGATCTCTTTATCTGAGGGTATAATGATGTCAGTTTTCAGATAGATCAGAACTATACAAAGACGCAATAATGATATGTTTTCTATCTCAATGGAGGAGTAATTAGTCAAAAGAGTTCAAAGAAGCCAATTTTCACAAAGTCTATACTATATTAAAAATATATATTATCGTCAGATGCAACCAAGAAATACACCTAGATTTAGAACGTTGTCTTGGATATTAATGTGCTTCCATGTAGTAATGATCCTGTCACATTTTATTTTGGTAATACTACAGTTGTGGCTCTTGTAAAAGAACTAAGGTTTCACTAACAGAAGAAATACATTCTTTTGATTATCATCTCTTGAGAGATTTATATCAAAGGGGTGAAATTACAATGAGCATAGTGTCCACACAATAGAACATGGTAGATCCCATTAATAAAGGTATATCTCACCAGAATCATGAATATCAAGTGAGAGATAGAGGATTAATGTTTGTAAGCTGGTGACTCTCGTATAAGTGGGAGTATATTAGATTTTGTTGCCTAGAACTGACTAATTTTACTATATGTTAGTGATTTATTCATGGACTGGAATTTTAATAAATACCTTATCACATCATGACTGTTCTTCTATCTGAATATGTATGTGATTATTTCCAAAGCATAGTTGTTGCACTAAAAGGGTCATAAAGGATCCTTGTTATGATGAGAACATAGAATTTACATTACACTATTTTTGAATATATACTCTATGGCCAGATGATGTAATTTTAGGAACACACATAATTCAGACCATTAGGGGTGAGGACTCTTAAAACATTGAGGCACCTTCTCATGGTCTATGCCCTTGGAAATATCTATTAGGATATTATGAGAACAAGAACCTCCAGTTGGAAATCCACATTTCATAGTATTAATGGATGTTATTATGTGTGGACATGTTTATTTGTCTTTATAATTTTAGATTATTATTAGTGGGTATTAATACTTGAGCACTTATATATATTGAAAAAAGTGTAACGACACATTCTTCACAGTGAGGTAGGATATATTGTGTGTGTCACGAGTGATACTGCATTAATTGATAATTCAAGAAAGAATCTATCCATTATCTTCCATAACAAATGATTATAAACCAGACCCTTTGATAGAATATATATAACCTAAAAAAATCCACGGTCTTGCTGTGGAATAGGCATTTTCAATTCTGAGAATTCAATCAATGAATAATCTAGCACATGGGTTTATGGAACTAGCATAAAAACCACATGATTGGATATATTTAGACAAAGGGATTACATTACATAGTAAGCATTCATATGTGGTGAAATTTCATTTCAGTGTTAAATTATTTCTCTATGGGTTCCATGGCATGTTGCTAGATGCAACCCTTGGGCTATAGGTAGTCTCCACCTAATGCCACTGATAAATTACACTAGTGGGTTACACACAATGTGTATCCAAGTTCTCTGTTAAATATTCATTTAACATTTTTATTAAAGATTATTCCTGGTTGTGATTTAATATTTATTAAAGGATTAATGATTTCGTTTTTTCGACACTAGTTATTTGCGTGAATATATTGTGGGTGAAATAATATATTTATTATCAAATAATGTACTGATATTTATTTAAGAAAAATAAAATCTTCATTCAAGGTATAATTAATGTGATGTAGGTAATATATAAAATTTGAAAAACAAAAATACACGCCATTTATAATAATATACAAATCATGTTGTTTTTCATGGAATTTGTGACAAACACTATTATTTATTTTATTAAATAATATTAGGTGTAATTCATTTAGAGCATGTAAAGTTTTAATAATTTTCCAACGTTATTATTAGACATGGGATATAACTATGAACTAAAAGAAATAAATAAATTCTTATGGGTAATTATTATATTTTATTATTATATGTATTATAAATCCCAGTTACATTACTCTCATTATGCTTATCTATTCTCTATGGTTGTGCACAATGCTTCTAGAAAAGCCCGCAATCCAAGAGTGAATACATTACCTCCAATAATTATCTCAAGTTTCAGGAGAGATCCTCCTCCTCTAGAGCAAGGAGAGATCTTTAGTGGTGTCTCTAAAGGAAATAAAAGGCCGACATTACAATTGAAGGCTCTTATGCACTAGACCCTAGATATCCTTTTGGCAACATCCAGAGATACATGGACCACATGGGTATCACTGCTAGAGAAAGCATACACATGGCTTCTATAACATAATGATGAATCACATTAGATCATGACTGGATGAATCAATGAAGAGAAAATTCAATCTAGGAAATTATTGCTTTTAATGAATCACATTGGATCGTGGCTGGAAGCATCACCTCTCTACGGTTCTGAGACTTCCTTCTTTCCTTTTTGTTCGTTGTTCTATTCTGACGGTCATGCGTTTTATCATCATGAAAGTTATCAGATTAACTATTGTTAATGTATAAATTAATGTTGGGTACACCCATCTAGATGCTTCCTCTATGCCCAAAACATATAGTTTACATACTGTAACAAAATTAGGTTCATAACTTTACATGATTCCTTAATTATGGGAAACTGAGAAGAAGTCATTTACACCACCATTTTCATTAGATAAACATAATTAACATCATATAAATTGTTTTTAAGGATGTTATAAATTTATTCTATATCCTTAATAATATTTATTATATAATATATGATCTATATATATATATACCTTTTTACTTCCTATTTGTTAAAAATATTTCATTATGTTCATTTTTTTTGTTGTTGATTGCCTTATTTTCTCATTCGTGTTTTATAAATAACTTTCCTATTATTGTATATATGATATACTCATATCTCCTAAATAATTATTGAAAATTTATAATTATCATATTTACCTAGTAAATACATTATTATAACCACTCTTTATAGTTGGTTGGGGAAAATGAAATGCAAGGCATCATGTAGATGTAAGGACATACAAACGCATGAAAGAAGATATAATTCCATTAACGGGTAAAAGCGTAAGAAAGTGGGTGACAATTTAAATTTAAATAATATATATCAACTCAAATATGTCTCATAAACTTATTATTTTTATTATTATTATGTTCTATGTAATGAATATGTGGAAAATATTCACATCACTCTACGAGTCAGTAGTCTATCATACACACGAGAGACATTATCGTATTATAAACAGAATGAAAAGAATATATATATATATATATTATTAAAATTACATAAGAAAATTTATATCATAAATATTATATTTAAAAATTAATCTCATTATTATACCCAACTGTAAGAGTTTTTGATGTAATATCAATTAAATTAGTTTGTGAGGTGGTAGATTATCTTACACACATTCAATGATTTTGTTTCCAATTTGATAGATGTGGATATGGAAAATTTTTATTCTATTAATATAATTACATCTCAGTATATGGGATATAGTATTTTTTCTATATTAGAAACTATTAAGGCATAATTTATAGTGGATGAAGAAAAAATAAAGTGAAATTTATTTGTTAAGAGAATTAACTTCTTAAATAGAAAAATCCTTTGGAGATCATCCTCAACAACATATGGATTTTATTTTAGGATGACCAATAACACTATAATATGCATAATTATTTTGAGGAGAGATTGTTTCTGGAAATTTTCAAGACAATATTCTTGGGACTTTTAGAAAAGTGATTCGAGTGAGTGTGCCTTTATATGTGGAAAAAGGGTTCGTCCTTTGAATTTAATAGGAACTTTTCCAAAATAATCCAAAAAGATAAAATCATTCCTAGGAAAAAATCATCAATATAACCATTGGTTCAATTTTTCAATTTTAAAAGAATTAAATATTCAAAAAAAATAATATACTAAAAAGTTAGTAGGACTTTTTTATGTCTCCTATTTTTAGTTTCCCCTTCCCCTGTAAACTCATTTTTTACTGAACTAAAATAATTAATATTTACTTTTTTTCACCATTCATTTTTCTGTTATGTTATGTTGATATTATTATATACTATAAATTATTCTAATTCAATGTATGGAATCTATTTTCCAAATTAGAGTTATGAAAAATTGGTATTATCCTATTTAAAATAGTACCAATAGAAAATAAGGAGATAACAAAAAGAAAAATTATAACATGTTTTGAAAGGTAAAATATCAAAATGAAATTTTAAATTTATTTCAATGAAAGTAATTTTTTTTATAATAATATACTTGATATAATTTTAATATTAAATAAATTAAAATTATTATCAATCCTAGTAAATAATTTTTAATGAAATTATGATTTCAAAGAAAAAATAATAGTATTCAAAATTTTTAAAAAAATGAATCTTATTAGTAAAATCCCAAAAATTCATATTTATATAATTTTTTTTACTATAATAAAACATGAATTTAACTTTATCATATAATTTTTTTAAATTTTCAAAAAATAAATTTAATCAAAAGTGCGTAAAAGTGAAACATTTGTTTTTGTTAAAAAATATTGTCTTTTAGAAAAAAGTTCAATTTTATGTCAAATGATTCTTATCATATTTCAAAATAATATATATACATTGATTTTTAAGCCATTTATAAACCATATAATATACATAAATTAAATTATACTATTCATACCCACTTATTTAAGGTATATTTTTTAATTTACATATTTACATAATATTTTTATAGTGTAATTTATGTTAAAAATAGTTCTGTGTGAATCACATGATCTAAAAGATATTAAATTTATTTAAATAAAAACAGTAGGTAATGTCTTAGGGTGTTACATTCTTCCATCCTTTGAAAATTGTATCTTTTATATTTAATGGATATTAACTTCTAAATATGTTATGAAGTTCTGTGTTATAACATCCTCTGGTTTACATGTTTCTTTCATCATTTTGTGATAAATTAGAAGTACAATTACCAGATCTGTCCCCTTACTCATAAATACATTCTCGCTAGTAGAAATAATATAGATGGATTATTCACAGTAAGTTTGATCAGGTTCCAACACTACTTCATCAATGGAGGGAACATGCATTGGTTTTAAAATGTACCTTAAAAATAATATATGAAACACATCTTGAAATTTTGAAAGACATGGTGGCATTGAAAGTGCTATGAAAATTATCAAGTTCTTAAAAGTAATTAAAAGGACCTAATTCACCTAGCCCTTAGTTTCCATTTTTTACTGATCCATATAACATTATTCATTGGAGATTGTTTAAATAATACATGACCTCCAACTTTGATTTCTAAATCACTCCTTTAATTATCATAATAATCCATTTCGATAAATTGATCATCACTAATGTGATCAATAATAGACATTAACTTTGTTATTATCTCTTCAACAAGTTTTGGGATTTTGAGTTTGCTTTCACCATCTCAATCCAAACAAGTTAGAGTAAAGCATATATTTTTATATACTAATTCATATGGTCCAATTATAATACTTCAATAGAAACTACTATTACATTAAAACTCCATGAAAAGAAAAATAATTATTCTAAATACCATGAATGTCATGTGAGAATGGAATCAACGTGTATTTCATTTCATGAATTGTTTATTAAGACATACAATTAGGTTGAGGATGGTAGCAAGTGATCAAAATAAGATTAGAGTCAACAACATTTTCATAGCCCAATCGACTGAGGTCTGACCCTTGAATTCCCAAATCCCTCCTATAATACAATGTGGGCTTGTGAGTATTGATATGTTGCAATATCCCATAAATTGGATTCATTAACCAAAATTAATTAGACACATAGACACTCACCCATCTCCATTCCCATGAAATATTTAAATGTAGGATAACTTAAACTAATTCATCCATGCATCTATAATCTCACAACAATAGTATTACAAAAAAAATATTGAATGTGAAAATAGAGCCATAAAAGAACAACATGAAACATTAAAGAGTCCAAAAATATCCAAGGTCTAGGACATCAATCAAATAAAAAATCCCAGAAAACACATCGGTCTTTCAATCTCAATTTATGATCCTCCTACTCCTTATCCTCAAATGAAACAGTAAAATGGGTCATTGTCTGCATAAGACATGAAATGTGCGAGCATAGACCATGTAGACGAGAGTATTAAAACACCTAGTAGGACACCCAAGAAACACTAAACATAATGAATCAAGAATATTCTTCTCAGTACTAGAGAAAAAATATGGGTATAATAAAAAACACCCAGATATTCTCATAAAGGATACCACTCCACCAAGACATCACAACCAATTTTGTACAACATTATTTTTCTCGAAGAAATTCTTTTTTTTGGATACTCCACTCCAAGAGCCATTACATCAACATAGATAATCAGTTAAGAGGTCAAGAAAATTTTTCCCAACACAATAAATCTAATAAATCATATAATACCTTGAAACATAGACAGTGGGTCACTTCAAGAACCGCTCGGGGACATCATGAATTCAATATCAGTCAACTGACTCCATAGTTGATCATATGCCAATGATACCCCAAAACCTACTAATTTAGCCAACTCTATTTGTGATTAAATCATTTCTCAAGGAGGTCACTAGTATTTTATAAACCCCACTTGGGGTAAAATGATGATAGAGTATCAGACTCCAGTATCTTGTAAGGACTCCAATAACTATTTTAGAGGCTAATCCTTTAGAGGGTATCATAATCCTTTGATGTGGAAATAATATTGAATTGTACCCTCATTGGAAAGAACCAAGGAAAAAACCACTCGGCTAACACTGGTCTCAACAGTAGAGATGATGTGCTCCAAGCTATCTCTAACTCAGTATAAGGAATATAAGTTGATTACAAGAAATTCATTCCTCAAACTAGATTTATCCATTATGTAAGACCTGACATGGCATGTAAACCACATCATAAATGGTGTTTCAGTTAAAAAAGGCATGTAGAGGTCACCATGCACCCTTCCCACAAATAATGGTCATTATCATGTATAGTTTGTCATATCATGGAAACTTATCCATGTCTATTTCTTTACCCATGGTATGAAAATCTCCATGTACATATAGATATGTTAATTTTCCCTCTGAGGTTAATGCCAAGCTATCACATCTCTTATGACCATGTCATGTGGTAAGTGATATTTAATTTTAGTTGAAACCCTACAACCACATCTAGGGGGTCCCAAATAGAATATAAAACTAGATTAAACTTTGTGTAATCCATGATCTTGGAGATCCCATGGTATCTTCTTAAACATCATAATTTTTGTTTCCTTATCCACTTACCATGTTGGAACTTGTTGATTAAAGGTTGGACTACTCTATCCATCATTAATATATGGAATTCGATATTGTATCTGCTATAAAAATGATCTGTCAATCCAATCGATCAATGAACATCAAATACCAGAAGAATGGGAAAATAAAAGAAATATGATCAACCAATGATTTTCTATAGCCTTCACCTCACATCGACCACACCATCGATCATGAACCACAAACATGGTACCCATACATTATTCTGATGAACACTTGCACAATTATTGAATATTCGGTATTCATTGATACACGTGCCAAATTAAATTCCAGTAATGAACATGTGATGAAATGAGAGACAAAACAAAAATCCATAATTATTTGGAATGTGCCTCAATCTTTTTTTCTGTCCTAAAATTATAGTCACTGAATAAGATGAAGAGTGAATAATAAATCACACCAATAAAATTCAATGTCGTAAATTAAAATATACCAATGATGCACATATCATTTCTATTTGTGAAATTGTTATATATTATTCATGGATTAAATAATGGGATAGAAAATAAAAACCCACATAATAAATGGCGTTTCAATTGATTATTGTCATTTAGTAGGGTTTTCATTTCTATCATTGATGTGATCCGTGAAATAAATTGGCACAATGATCCAGAATCTGATCATGATCCATCAGTGTTCACCAATTATTCCCTCAAATGATTTTTTATATCTCCACAGTATGAGATTTCAACCCTAAATAAATTAAAATAACCATATATTCAATAGATATCAATTCAATATTATAAATAAAATATATTAAATAAATTTAGTTTATTTACATTATTTATTCTATGTTTCTGATAACTAATCACAAATTCCCCACACCAAAAAATATTATGTCATTCCGAGTGTTAAAAATGTGTTCTGAACTCAATGGTTCTTTAGATATTTAATCCAGGCCCCTTATTTGGCAGTTATTTCACTTTTTAAATAAAATTACATTCCCATGTTATTTAATATATTTAATGTATATTTTCATTTATGTCATGAACACTAGGCCTCAAAATCACACTGTGTATCAGGGCCTAATGTATAATATAATACATATAAAATATGATTCATTACATTCTACCCACATTAATTATATTTTCCCAAAAATACAATAACCTAGTAATAATATGTGGTATTAAACTTGCATATGTATCTCTTTATCCCTATCCTTCACCTTAAGATTCATCTGCTTCCACCAAACATGAACGTGGGGAATCACTCACCCATAACGTATCATCTCATGTCGATCCTCAATCTCCCCAGGGTTCTAAGTAAAGTCTGATTGATCCTTGATGTCTTGTTCACCTTAATATATATCATGTGAATGTTCATGAATTTATCTCACCATCTCCGACAAATGGAATATGTAATGTACACGGTCCATCTATAATAGTAAATGTAATTGATACACCACCTCTCCTAGTCTACATAGTATCTAGAAAGTTCTAAGTAATTATAGTGATAAAAAGTCTTCCTAGACAAATATATGAAATCCATGTCTAGGTGAGACCCTAAAGAAAACATGGTATCCATATTTAAAGTCTAGGGGTTTTCATTAACAATTTAAAAAACACTTTTGACGACTTTATGTAGTCTTCATATTCTACTATATGATCCACACATTCTCTGTAGTTTCTCGCACCCACTCTAGGCCCACTCTGAGCTCTTCAGTGTTCCATGGAAATATATCTTATACTCATCCCAATTAGCATATATATAATATCCCATATCAACTCCATCACCTAAATTGGTTGACAAAATCCACAAAAACAGGGTGCTTAGTTATAATATGATGACAATTGAGGCATATGAACACAAACATTGCAACCCCAAACATCATGTATGGCCACCAAAACCAATTTTTGATGTCTTGGTAAATATTTCCTACACATGATGTACCACCACAGTGGATGTGTATACTAATCAAATAACCTTAATTTCAACATCAAATGTACCATTTTATGTACTCTGAAAAGGATAGCTTTCTCAACAGCATTATAATGTCCATAAAGAGAACATCTAGTGGATATATGAGTATATAAGGCCTCACAGTTAGTATCACCAATCCAATAGACCTTGATACCCTGAAAAATTGGGGGGTGGTTAAAATCATTAACTTAATACATGATGAATCATAATTTTCTATAGTGGGAAATTTCGAAAATGATAACGGCTCTAACTCTTGGGCTAATAACTGAGAACAAGATATTCTACTTAGAGAATCTGACACTATCTTCTCCTTCTCAGGAGTATATAAAATATCAAAATTTAATCCTTTAGGAACTCTACTAATCAATTATTTCTCATGTTAATATCCTTATAATAAAGGACATTCTTGAGTATCTTATTTTCAGGATATAAAATAAAATTCTCACCAATAAGTTATTTTTTTAAAAATCATCAGGGCAATGATTACCACTATTAAACCAATATTGTGGATCATATAATTCTGCTCATGTGGTCTCAATTGACATGAACCATTGGAAATAACCACCATCATCTGCATTATAAAACTTCCAGGTCTTATCCACAATTAATCACAAAATACTACATACTCAACATCCTCCTATGTAAATCATATGATGCAAGAATTCTCCAAATTCTGTATTAACCCCTAAAATAACCGTTGTCACTTTTTTGTCCACATGAATAGACTACTATAGTTGTTAGAATATTTCATGGGTGCTTCGACTCTTTGGACTCATGGTAAATCTAAGACATTAACTTGGCATACAATGGAAACTACTGACCTTAATAACATTGTTGACTGGATCCGAATATAGTACTACCTCAACATCTGCGTGGTCCATAACTACTCCCCCATTTAAGACGAGGTTTCCTAGAATGTGGACCACTCAAATCTGTTACTAACACTTCAATAGATATCAATAATGATGTTTCTCCAAGATTGTGTCTAACACCATCATCAATTTTCTCAATTTCACATCATTTTATGTCAAATAGACTAGATTTTCATAGATGAACACCACCATGAATTTGTCTTAGAATGGATAAAAGAAAGGGTTCATGAGTCTGGTGAACACAGTAGGGGATTTATTCTTGACAAATGGAATCACTATGTTCTAACAGTGACTATAGAGACATATGAATGTTCTATTCAATATATTGTCATCCCATACTCTTAGAAGTTGATATCCGGATTTGAAGTAAATATTCAAGATCCATCGCACCCCTTAGAACTAAATAATAAATTCATTGATCCTCGACAGTGTATAAATTTTCTACATGATCACATGGTTTATGAATTGGTATTCTTCAGATAAACCCAATTTCCCATATTCCATATTAGGGAAAAATGTAGGACCTCCCTAGGGAAAAACATTAGGTCTCACGTGTCCTTTCTCTTGGAAGACATCAACTAGCATCCTTATCTTGTGATGCTATGAGGTAGCCATAAAAATTTATAGGGAATAAATCATCATAATCTTGAGGTTGATGTAAATGAATAAGTATATATCTCTACAAAATGTTAATCATTGTATATCCCTAGTAAATATGTTTAGGATTCAGAAGCACCATGAGAGGGGAGGGGTGATTTAGAGTGTCATCTTTTTCTTTTAATGTGATGGATCTTGTTTCCACAATGGAAGTACCTTGTTAATCCATTATGGTAGATTATATTTGTAACTAAACATTCAAATAAATAATGGAAACACAATTGTTTTACTTGGATCACCACTCAGGGATAGTCCAAGGAGAATACACAGAAAGTTTTTTTCATACCCAAATCCACTAATGTTCACTTGTTATAGAATAGTATTGTTCTGACATAGTCATCATATACCAAGAACATGGCCTTTGATGATTTTAGGAATTTTGCACTACATCCCTCAGAATATTTCAGACGAACCCCCCAAGGTCATTCATGGATATGTGAAAAAAAACATATCATTACTAGAGATAAAACTCATGGATAACACATAGTTTATTTAATCATTCAAAAAAGTGTGTGAGTGGATAACTCCCTTGGAAGGTGTTATCACATAGTTGGTACATGTTTTCCGAAACCATGTGGCCAAAACATGTGTCATTTTATCGACGAATGAAATTTGAAAAATTATTGTATTTCATTATAACACTCACACTCTTCTTCTTTGTCCTTCATGTTCTGTAGATCATCCCCAACTTGTGTGCTCCTCCATGACTTCAAGATAAATTTTAAATTCTCTCACCCATATGATCTCTACTTTTCTCATATATATCTTATCAAAAGCATAATAATAATAGAATAATCTCTTACCTTCTTATATTGGTCTATCTCTCCATCAATGGATCTTTTTAATGTGATTTAATATTCCTTATTTTATGTTTTTTTAATTCTTGTATTTCACTTTTTTTCTTCTAAGAACTGAAGATGATTCTAGATGAGTATTCCTATACTGCCTTAACACTGGTGTTATATATTATTTACCTTATTAAATCACCTATTTGTATAATTTTTAATTATTAGACATTTTGGATTCTTAATTCCCTTCCTTCAAATTATAAACATTGCAAAATAAATTATGGGGACTATGATTGATGCCATTTTCGAATCCTATTGACCATTTTGGAGGTTCAAAACTCACTAATGATTACCCCTTTGGATGATTCATAATGTACATGTTCTGTTAACACCCGTTACGTGTGTTGGATTTATTTTTTTAAAAGGGAAATTGATTACATTAAAATAAATGATTATTTTTGTAAAAAATTCCATTTACCTTTCAATTTTACACCTTTTGATTGTGTGAAACATGATTACAAAAGATAATTCACAAATGAAGAACTTACATTTTAATTAAATGTATATTTTTAATCAAAAAAATTGTTAAAGATCCCTGGACTAGTATATGTCTTGTTATTATTTATAAATTTTTCTATTGATTATTGGCCTTTTTCGTTTAAAGGACTTTTCAGACATGAGTTGTCCTTCAATTCCCAAGGGTTTTCCTTGAGCTCCCATAAAAGGCCAACTAAATTAATTGTGCCAATTTCCATGAGAAATAACCTCATTTAAATTTATTATTTTTCTTATTAGTAAATGAATTCCTTTGCATATTTATGTTGATTTGTTCAAATTATGTCTAAAAATTATAATTCATTGGATAATATTTTTGGGTTTATCTTGGTGTCTATATACACAAGATGTTGTGTCTCATCACCTTGGGCTCCAATAAATATTATCCAAGTATTTAATTTAAATTTACTCGAAGTACTTTGTTAGGTAAATTTATTTAGTATAATGCCAAGCTGGATCCCTTAGATTTTAGGTTGTCCCTTTATCTAGCTTATATTTTAAAATATACTGAGTTTCCCTGACCTTATAAGTTAAAATATTCCTTGATTTCACCATGTGTCATCCTTCATTATTATTATAACATGGTTACTCTTAACATGTTCATGGGATATGATAATTCTCAGGATACCTATTCATATACATCTGGTTGACGATTAACTAGGTATTGTGGGTTCGATCTTCAGAGAGAATCCCAAGCATGACATGGTTTTTCATTCTATTTATTTTTATATTTATTTCCATTATACCTACACTCTTCTATTTATATTTTTATAGAATCGATATGATATAACACCACTGGTAGTGTTCTGTAGAGTTTTAATCAAACCATTTTGTGTTCGTTTGTTGTTACCTATAAATAATCATGGTTATAGGTTAAGATAAAGGGAAAATGGCAAATTATTCGTGTTTGAATCATGTGATATAATGATGTATGAGAGTAGGTAACATATTATGAATAATAATTCCATTATAGCTTATCAAATATATCTTTTTTTTAATTTTTATCGCATATACTAATGTGGTTCTAAATAAATATATTTTATTGTACCATGGATTCCTTAACTTATATGTATGAATTTCATATTGTTGTTACATATTAGTTTGTTATGTTTGGGTGATTTACTTCCTCTAATTAATATTATCATTGATTTTTACATGGATTTGATTTTTATCTATGTACAATTTACCATTTTTTGGACACTCTAACATGAGGGAATAGTTTCCAAGAAAATATACGACATGCCCACACTAATAGATGGTAGCCTCTCGTGAATGGAAAAGTAAACATAAGGCCTTATGAAAAAACATCTTGGGGCACTATTTTACTAGATTTCTGGGTGGGACATCACAATGTGGAATCATAGGCTATTTTTCCTTTTCTATTATTATTTGGAATATTAGATAAGAGTATATGATTATTTTTATATTTGGTAATACATTTTCACATGTGAGTATGTAACCCATGTATATGGAAAAAGAAAATGTTCTTAGTATGACATAAGATTTTATAATTTTCACTAATTATAGTTGAAATAATTTTATTTTTAATTTACAAAACGGTTTTATGGTTTAATTTTCTTTTTAAATATCATCCTTGGAACCATATAATAAGGAATAATTTGAAATTCATCAAAACATGCACATAAAAATTCAAATCTCATTTATATTCCATGATATATAGGTGTACATAGATGTTTCCAATTATTGTATTTCTTATGGTTAGATTATTTTATTTTAAGGTTATACTAGATAATATTTTTGTGGTAGTTAGAGGGATAATAATTATTGGATAAATTAAATAACTATTAAAAAATCTTTTATTAGAGGAAGTTTATTAACAGTGGTTTCTTAAACCGTAGATAATTTTATTTTCAAAATATAGTGATCGTATTTTAAAAACTGCACCTAATATTTTACATTTAAAATGTCAAAACATCTTCCCCTACCATCTCCCCCACCACCTAAGTATGACACACCTGGACCCCCTCCTCCCTAACCCCATGAAAACCTCACACTATCCCCATTATCCCCCTCATCCTCAGCCCATCTCTCACTCTCACCACTGGCTCCCATTCACCCCCTCGAATTTGTCCCCTCTCGCACCATTGTAGCCAGCTCCCCTTCTACCACTAATTGTAGGACCCTATCCCCCCACACATCCTCCTCCACTTCAACCCCTAATCACCAGCCCCTCTTTCCCCATTGTTGGCTCCCCTTCTCCCACTCTCCATCATCCCCCTTATCCCCCTCACCATCATCCCCCTTCAACTATGAGCTGCAAGATCCCTAGAATGAGTCACATGGAAATATCTACCCCAAACGGACTGTGCCTCTACCCCAATTCAAGGTAATGAAAAAGGATGTCTGTTGATATTTGATCATATATGTTTCATGTTGTTTTAGAATAATTATTCCAACTAGTGAATTAGGAAATTATTATTCTATTCTTAGATTTTGAATTTTTGAGTTTAGCTAGTTAATTTAATGGTGTTAAAGGGTTGTTTTATGTTCTTGTAGACCTATTGATGGATTTTTAGGCTCTGTAGTATTGTGAATTTCAACAATTGAGGATTTAGTTTCCATTAATACATTTTAAAATTGTAACCCTTAAATTTTTCATGGAACTGAATTATTAAGACAACATTTTGATTTTTGGTTATCTTATTAGTTATATTTTTCATGATTCATAAAAATTATATGGTAATCATTATTTGGAAATTATTTTGGAAATATATTTCCAATATTATTAATATATTCTCTATCAGATTTTGGTATAATGGAGAGAAAGTGTAAATTAAGTGGGAATAAGATTAAGTGCAAAGATATCATAGGGAAATAAACCTGGGAATTTTTTCAATATTCATATGGAAAGTGCTAATAAAAGTGTTTCTAATGTGGAGAAGATGGGAATATGATGTTTTTATTCTAATATCCACCTCATGTATGTTACCATTATAGGATGGTGGTCCATTTAATGAAATATTTTTTCTAAATATCATGAAAGAGTGGTGTTTGACATTATAATCACATTATTTTATTAGTAAAAAATGATAGGGACTAATGTTAAATGAGTTTTTATGTTATAAAAGATTTATGAGGATTTACATTAAATGGAATTCATCTTATTATGAGAATCAGGGGAAATGACTTGCTATTTTTTAGGAAGAGGATGAGGTTGCTGATTATTGTTGAATATAAATAGTGAGTGGTACAATCTTTATCACGTACACTATTAGTTATGCTATGATTGAAATTGATTCATGCTATTCTATTATATCTATACATATACATATTATTTTGGGGTTTCACATAGATTTTATTCCTTTATTTATGGTTACTAATACACCAATTACTAAGAAAAATGAACCAGTTTTCATGGTCATTCCATTAATGATCACGATATATTATGTTTAAATCAATTGGAATATATTGAGGTTTAATCAAGAATGGTGTGAGAAAATTAGGGTATTATAAAAAAATATTTATTCCAATATAATTATATTAATTTTTCATGTTTATGAACACTTCATTCTGTCCCATATAGTTTCTTTAGAGTGAGAAAATAAGAAATTACAATATTATATTTTTACTTAGTCTATACAAACTAGTCTAGTTAAAGGATAATGCAAGTGGTAAAGTTTCAATGCACATAAAACACAATAAAACAAATATTTTATTTTCTTACATAAAAAATTCATCTCTCTAAACCTCCATAATTATATAAATCATTAGAAACAAAATTAAATATGAATACTTTTAGTGATGAAAAATATGATGCCCCTTATACAAATAGTTTTCACTCCTCCTTCTATTATAGTCTTCTTTTTTGAAGAAATTATCAATAAAATATTCTTAAAATGAGTTTTCACTTATTATATAGAGGTGACAATTCAAAAAAAAAGTAGAAATCATGAAATTTACACAATGAAACACTCAAAAGTTCAATCATTAAAATTGAATATATATATATATATATATCATTCTTACCCTAATATAATATCTCTATAATGATCAAAGAAGTAATTTAATCTAAAATTCCATCACACCCATTTATTCATTGAAGATCAAGATCTGTCAAAATAACGGAATTTCGGCATAGTTTTAATTTGGAAACATAAATATAACTAATGTTCTTCTAAAATTAAAATATACCCATGGTATATTTTATGAATGAAACATCATAATTTATATTAGAAAATATTATTTATATTTTTTTAAAAAAAAACTAAATTCCACATTTAAAACCCTAAAACAAATATTTCACGTACTTTCATGAAATCATGATTCATAATGTGATGATGTTCGAAATAGAATTATAGAGATGTTTCCAGGATTTATCTTCAATTGAATGAATTATTCATTTTTTGAAACTTTATTAATGACAGAAAAATCATATAGAAGAAACAAGGATAATATTTCTTAGGAAACATTCAGGACATGAAAAACCACTCAATATGTGATCATTTATATTCATGAAATTGATAACCAATAATAGAGTGAACATAAATTCTCAAGAAATACATGAATCTATCCGAAATTTTATCATTATGTGATAAAATATTCCAATTAAAAAATCCAATTCATAAGATATTCATGATACCAATAAAAAATTGAATTCATAGTGTGACTTCTATTTACCAATAATATTTTTACGATCAGATCACATTTCCATTTATTCTTTTGACACAACTCATATCATTAAGAACTTTATACAATGTTTTTTATTAATCTAGGGATATCAATGAATTTTTTGTAGTAACCCACCATTCCATTAGTCTATATATTGGTTATCTGGTTAATAAATATATTATTCAAATTAACATCATCCATTTTTTATTGATTTTATATAATTTATTTTCTATAAATTAATAATTTACCTTGACCAGTTATATGACTTCTAAATCATGTTCAAATACCCTTATTTAACACAATCCATCTTCAAATTATTCATCATAAACTAATTTTTATTCTTGTTGAGTATTTTTGCTAATAAAATGATATGAATGACATCAAGGAATCATAATAAAGATATATGTCAACTCTTAGTCGGCATTCCATCGACCATTGAGAATGATGATGATAAATCTATCTCTAAAACTATATCATCTAATCCACTATCCTATTACCACCCTATACCATCTCTTACACCCTCCATCAGCATCCCATCAACTACTCATCTGAGACCTCCCCATTTAGAATCCTCATTAGTGAGGGAGTTGAGCGACACTCTAAGTTCGTATAAGAGATATTATATAGTATATTTTGTTGGTAAAACTTTTAATATGAATAATTTTATTAATCATTTTGATATAACTACATTTTCTCATAAAAAGGGAAATAATGATACTATAGTGAAAAATATAAATAGATCATATGTTTGGACTCTAAATAGACTAATGATAGTTGTCCCATTTGACTGCAATAGGGTCTATCTAGGTGATTTGGTGGGTTTATTTGGCTAGATATTAGCCCAGATGGTGGAGGAGTAAGTTACCCTTCGAATTACATATGATGATTGGAGGCATATGCCTTTATCTTCTAAAAATGCATTTTTTTATTCAAGATAATGGTATTTTTATAAAAATTATAATGTAATTTAATGTTATTATGTTATTAAATTATTCTATTTTCAAAATTAATCTCCTTATATAGATGTTTCTTCAATTTTCCAATGCAGATCAGATTGCATGAAAGTGTACATTGAAATGTTTGGGCCAAAAATTGAATGATTTTAAATGGATATTTTTTAATTTATTCATTGATAATTCATTGATATCCCAATAAATTTATTACAAGGTACCCAATGAGGTACCGAGATAGAAATGAAATGTTTTTATTTATAGTCATCATGATGAAAAACACAAGTTATATAAATATATCTAATTACATTAATATAATTTTACATTTATACATGTATATAAAAAGGAGATGAATTTGTATACCTTAAAATAGAATTACATTTTATTTATTTTAGGATGTTTCAAGGAAAAATGCATTGAGTCGCTCTAAGAAAATCATTCCACACACTCCGGGGTTAAAGATTTTGTTCCAAAATCTAATCGACTATGGTAATTTTTTCATTAGATTAAATATTTCTAAGACAATATTACATGTACAATTTTTTAATTATACTATTTATATATTTATAATGAAGTAACCAAATTTATAACAGTAAAAATCATGAACATAAGTGTGGTTGGATTTTCATAAAAAAATGATGGTATGTTTGTTAATGATCCTATAAATGATGTTGGGGTAAGAATTCATTTTTTATTATAATACCTTATTATCAGTTGTCACTATCATAATATATAATGACTCTATGATGACCCTTTTTATTTTTATGTAAAAATTAAGGAACTGTGGGATGACAAGGCAACACATTCCTTCTCAATATCCCATGATGCCCCAGTTGGTAATTTCCATGAGAAGGAGAATCCTGGTCTAGTGTATATGATGTGATTGGATCGGGTAACATTTGAGATATTTGGCAATACATTAGAGATTACAGATAAATCTACTCCTAATTGTAGGCACTCCCTACTGTGATATGTTTAGCGATTTTTTGTTTCTATACAAATCAAAATTAAGGAATATGGACTCAGATATAAACAATTCCAAATGAGTTGGCTGAATTTTATCTGAAGAGCGCATGATCTAACCTCGGTGATATTTCATCGATGACTGGTAGTGAAAAGGTAAATCAATCAACTAAAAAATCATTTATATTACATGATTAACTAAATTTAATTTTAAATATTACTATACCACATTGTTTAATTAACAATATAATTTTATTACAGGTGTCGATCGTAGGAAGTGGGGACGGATATATATATGGTGATGAGAATACATTAACATTGTCAAGGTATTTGTGGATAATGATTGTTCATGTATCATTTGTGATATATAGTAGACCATGCTGAGTGATTTGTTTTATGCATTGTTTATGTGTACTGTGATTTTAAGATAATGAAAAGTTTTTTATGAGTATATATTGTGTACTATAATTTATGTCTAATCTAATTACGTTATGTTTCATTTTTTATGATGTTTTTTGTTTGTGTTTCAAATTTTGTAAAATTATGTTCATCATTGGTTTTTTTTCTATGGTTATTTTTGGGCTAATGATGCACAAATCATTTTGTGTAATTCATCATCTATAGGTAGTTTAACCACCACTAAATATAGTAATTTATAGTAGTTTAAACTAAAACTATATGATGGAATAATTTTCGGTAGTGGTTAAATCTGCCGCAAAGTATAGATATTTTTTTATAATGATTGTTTTCTTCTTTTTTTAGTGGTTCTTTTGTTAAATTTTTTTCGTATTTTAGTGGAGCCTACCACCACTAATAAATTATTTGAAATTATTTGGTCATAAATCCACTGCTAAAATAATGAAAACAACTATTAAATATGTGTTATATAATGCTTTAAAAAACATCAACTAAATTGAAGGAACCACCGTGTAATGGAATGCCAAAAATAATTTTAGTGGTGGATTTGGGGAACTTTTGTAGATCCATGTGGTGGTAGTTTAAACTACCTCCAAATAAAAAAACCACCTCTATATGGAAATTTTCATATAATTAACTATTTTCCAAAAACCAAATGATGTTTCCCATATATCGTGATGGAGAAACACTTATAGAAAAATTAATAACCATTTGATCCCTGATCTATTGGTTAAATTGGATGAAATGTTGCTTGATTTCTATTACAAGAATTAAAATTATAGTTTATAAATAACGTACTTATAGAAACTTGGAATGATGATTCATATAGTCCAAATTTTATTTACAAGCTGTAAGATTGTTTTTTTATGTAAAATCCTAGTGGTAGATACATGAAGTACCATTTGTCTCTCATAATCTATGGGGCTTTACAACTTAGTAATAGATGATTCATCTAACTGGACATGGCTAAATATATATATATGGATATACTTATTATCTATTGAGTATAAAATTTAAATATTTTTTTTATTAAATATGTATTCCAATTACAACATAATGGTTGTTTTCCCATATTACTTTTAATTGAACCATTATATATCAGGGGGGCCATAATTAAAACATGAAATTTTATAGTTACAATTACCACAGGCCATGGGTAGTTGGGTTTGTATATTATTTATAGTAAAATATTATTATTATTCACATACTATGATAACTTCAATTAACTTCTTATCTATTTCTTTTGTGCATGCCTGGAAGGTGAATATATATTCCTCTATGATGACCTCTATTGAAATTCCAGGATGTTTTCCATTACCATGATCATGATGAGGTACGACCTAATCCACTAGGGCTTCCACATATAGGTTCTCCTATTATTCCTAACTTGGGTGATCCCAATTTGTTTCAAGATGTGTATCTATTTTTGGTACAATCAATGGGGTGATCTTTATGACCAAAATAGACTATGTCAGAGTTAAATATAGAATTCCAACTACCTCACCCACCTTCTTTCCCTAGAGAGGGTGGCCCCTAAACTATTTAATAAATAATATTGGCCATATAATCTATCCTTGATCATCTAGAGATGCCTCTATCATGGATGTTGAAGGTAACCACTTATATTTGTTGAGTATATTACACGAACTTGTGGGATGTTAAAAATTCGGCTGATCAACATCAGGGTATTGTTTTGGTGGATTTCCAAAATCTCTACAATGATTACGTCATTCCAAATAAGGTGAGAGAAAATTGAGTGATAGATTCAATTCACATGGATTATGTAACAATATTATTTGGACTATTCTGCTCAATTATATGAGCTATAACCCCTTCTATAGATGTTTTATGGTAAATAGTCATTAAATGAATGATGTTTTATTGATGATATCATGTATTCTATTCGATAGTAGGTGTATATATTTAAAATGACTAACATTTAAGATATAGTGAACAAGAGCATTATTACTAAACCCATCTTAAGGGAAGTTAATTGTACAAGGCATGGAAGTTTAGAACCAATATATAGTGGTTCATCTAGAAGTATGAAGCATTTTTTTGTAGTTCTCCAAAAATTAGTTGTAACCAAGGTATTCACCCTAGTAGTTATGTTATATGCTATCGGTGTGGGGGATCATGGAATATACATTATCAATGTGATAAAGACATAATGGACCCAAAAACCTATGAAAAAATGGTCACTCATCAAATATTCTTTTAATCCATACAATCTATTATAAGTGGGAGAGGATCCACACTAAATACACATTTTGAAACTAGATCAATAGCACCACATCATGAAGGGGGTTGGACTAAAAGAAAGCATAGAGGTCAAGGTAGTGGTAATTGTTGAGGTGGATACACATATAATGTATAATTCTAGAAGAGTAGACCTACTCAAGGTGGTCCAGTTCGGGATCAAGGTCATGGATCAGTCTATATCTGTTCAGTATAACAAACACTTATGGAGAAAAGTGTTAAACCATTTATAGGTTGATTAAAAATCATAGTAGCATCTATATTGGTATATTATTTTTTAAAATTATATATTCCCACACTTTTATCTATATTTCTATAGCAGAACACCTTTTCCAATTTGTATTTTATTTTTTTATGTTACAAATTTAGATACTAGGTTTGGAGTGGGACATATTTTTTACAAGAATATAGAGAGTTTCCATCAATAATTGGTGTTTATTATTATTTTTTTGAACCACATCATCGTTGAGATGATTAGATTCATTAAAATTCTCTTGGTGTACAGGTTTTGTAATAGCCAAAAGTTTATAGGAAAAATTAATATCAAAGACGTATATTTTATTTGATGGCTAGTTTTACCTGAAACACCAAGTTTCAATGAATTATGATATATTATTAGTATAATTATTTAACCACAAGCATTATAACTTAGATGTTAGACCTGAATGAATGATTATTAATAACTAAATTTTAAAAATTTTATATAAATTTTTTTAATTAATATAAATATATATTAAATAACAGAATCTTCATCAAAAAAATAAAAAATCTTCAGAAGTATAATTTTTTTAAAAATTATTCATTTTTATTTTAAATAAAAATAGTAAAATATTTTTTTTCACTTTTAGAAAATATAATTGAAAATAATTTACGTCATTTCATAGATCAAAATCTAAAATTTGTGCAGGTTGTATTTCATTTTATTTTATGAAATGATTAATTTCTAAATTAATATTGAAAAAAACTTATTTTTATTGAAAATTTCTTTTTCATTTAAAAGATTTTTGAAGCATCGATTTTTTTGAATTAGTTTTGAATGTAAAATTAGAATAATTATTCAATAATTTATCTAATTTATTCCTTTTTAGTCGACATCATATTGGGTGTGTCATGAGTAACACTGCATTAATAGATAATGCGAGAAAGGATCTATCCATTATATCCTATAATATATATCTGAGACCATTTGATAGAATATATATAACCTAAATAAATCCATGGCCTTAGTGTGGAATGGGAATGTTCAATTTTGAGACTTCAATGAATTAATAATTGAGCACATTGGTTTATATAACTTGCATAATACCCAATTGATTGGAGATATTGAGACAAAGGGATTACATTACATAGTAAGCATTCAAATTAGGTGAAATGTCATTTTGGTGTTAACTTATTTCTCTATGGAATCCATGGCATGTTGCTAGACGCAAACCTTGGGCAATAGGCAGTCTCCACCTAATGCCACTGAGAAATAACCCTAGAGGGTTACACACAATGTGTATCCATGTATCTCCATTAAATATTCATTTAACATGTTGATAAAAGATTATTCTTGATTGTGATTTAATATTTATTGAAGGATTAATGTTTCCATTTTTTGACACTAGTAATTTTAGAGAATATATTGTGGGTGAAATATTATATTTATTAGTAAATAATGTAGTGATATTTATTTAAGAAACAAATAGTCATTATTCAAGGTATAATAAATGTGATGGAGGTAATAAAAAAATTGTAAAAACAAAAATACATTCCATATATATTAATATACAAATCATGTGGTTTTTTTGGGAATTTATGAGAAACACTATTATTTATTTTATTAAACAATATTAGTTGTAATTCATATGGATCTTGTAGAGTTGTAATAATTTTAAAAAGCTATTTTTAGACATGGGATATAACTATGAACTAAATGAAATAAATAAATTACTATGGGTAATTATTATATATTATTATTATATATATTATAATTCCCAATTAAATTACTCTCACTATTCCTATCTATTATCTATGGTTGTGCACAATGCTTCTGGAAAAGCCCTCAATCCAATAGAGAATACATTACCTCCAAGAATGCTCTCAAGTTGCGAGAGAGATCCTCATCCACTGGATCAAGGAGAGATCTTTAGTGGTGTCTCCAAAGGAAATTGAAGGAATACATCATAATTGAAGGCTCTTCCGCACAAGAACCTAGATGTCCTATCAGTGACATCCAGAGATACATGGAGCACATGGTTATCCGCACTAGAGGAATCCTACACATGGCATCTGTGAGATAATGATGAATCATAATGGATAACAACTGGAAGCATCAATGAAGAGAAAATTACATCAAGGAAATTCTTACCTTTAATAAATCACATTGGACCGTGACTGGAAGCATGACCTCTCTATGGTTCTAGAACATCCTTCTATCCTTTTTGTTATTTGTTCTATTCTAACAATCAGGCATTTATCATCATGAAAGTTCTCAGATTCGCAGTTTTTAATGTTTAAATTAATGTTAGGTACACCCATCCACATACTTGCTCTGTGCCCAAAACCTATATTATACATACTATAAAAAAATTTGGTTCATAACATTATAATATTTCTTAATTAATGGAAACTGAGAAGAAGTCAATTATATCCTAATTTCCATTAGATAAACACAATTTACAACATATAAATTGTTTTTAAAGAGGATATAAAGTTTTTCTATGTCCATAATAATATTTATTATATAATATATGATCTATATATATCATTTTACTTCATATTTGTTAATAATATTTCTCTATATTCATTATTTTTTATGTTGATTGCCTTATTTTCACATTCGTGTTCTATAAATAATTTTTCAATTATTGTATATATAATACACTTATATCACCTCCATAATGATAAAACATTTATAATTATCAACTTTACCTAGTAGACACATTATTATAACCATTCTATACAGTTGGTTAGGGAAAATTAAATGCAAGGCATCATGTAGATGTAAGGATATACATATTCATGAAAGAAGATATAATTCCATTAACATGCGAAAGGTTAAGAAAGTGGGTGACATTTTAAATTTAAATAAAATATATCAACTCAAATATGTCTCATAAACTTATAATTTTTATTATTATTATGTTACATGTTTATAATATGTGGAAAAATATTCACATCGCTTCACGAGTAAGTTGTCTATCATATACACAAGAGAAGTTATCGTATTTTAAACAGAATGAAAAGAACAAATGTATATATTATATTATAATTACATAAGAAAATTTATATCATAAATATAATATATATAAATTAATTTCATTATTATATCCAACTGTTAGAGTTTTTGATTGAACATCAATTATATTAGTTTGTGAGGCGGTACATTTTCTTAAACACAATCAATGATTTCATTTCCAATTTAATATAAGTGGATATGGAAATTTTTTTTTCTATTAATATAAGTACATCTCAGTATATGGAATATAGTATTTTTTTCTATATTAGAAACTACTAAGGTTTAATTTATAGAGGATGAAGAAAAAATAAAGTGAAATGTATTTGTTAAGAGAATAAACTTCTCAAAGAGAAACATCCTTTGGATATCATCCTCAACAACCTAGGGATGTTCTTTTAGGATGGTCAATAACACTATAATATTCATAATGATTTTCGGGAGAGATTTTTTCTGGAAATTTTCAAGACAATGTTCTTGGGAGTTGTAGAAAAGTGATGGGAGTGAGTGTGCTTTTAAATGTGGACAAAGGGGTCCTCCTTTTAATTTAATATCAACTTTTCCAAAATGATCTATTAAGATAAAATCATTCCTAGGAAAAAATCATCAATATAAACATTGGATCAATTTTGGAATTTTATAAGGAATAAATATTCCCAAAAACAAATATTTTGAAATGTTGGAACGTCTTTTTTTGTCTCTTTTTCTTAGTTTACCACACCCCTTCCCCAGTAAAGTCATTTTTTCCTGAACTAAAATAAATTAAATTTAGTTTCTTTCACCCATCATTTTTTTATATGTTATGTAGAAATTATTCTATAGTATTAATATTTCTGATTCAATGTGTTAAATCTATTTTCCAGATTTCATTTCAGAAAAAGTAGTATAATCCAATTTAAAATTGTACAAATAGTAAATATGAAAAAGGAGATACCAAAAAGAAAAATTATCACATGTTTGGAAGGGTTAAATATCAAAACAAAATTTTAAATTGATTTCAATGAAAATAATTTTTTTTTATAATAATATAATTGAAAAAATTTTATTTTTAAACAAATTAAAAATATTATTAATCCAAGTAAATATTTTTTATGAAAATGATGATTTCAAAGAAAAAATAATATTATTCAATATTTATCAAAAAAATCAATCATATTAGTAAAATAAAAAAAATTCAACTTTATATAATTTTATTATTATAATAAAACATGAATTTAAACTTATCATATAATTTTTATAATTTTTTAGGAATAAATTTTATCAAATGAGCTTAAAAAGTGACAAAATTGTTTTTATTAAAAATTTGGTTTTTTAAAAAATAGTTCTATTTTATGTCAAATTATTCTTATTATTTTTCATATTAATATATATTCATTGATTTTTATGACATTTATAATCCATATAAAATTCTTAAATTTAATTTTACTATTCAAACCCATAGATTTAATGAATATTTAATAATTTTGATATTTAAATAATATTTTTATAGTGTAATTTAGGTTAAAACATGTGTCGTGTGAATCAAAAGATCTAAAAGATACTTAATTTATTTAAATCAAAACAACAGGTAATGTCTTAGGGTGTTACATTCTTTTATCCTAAGAAAATGTTATCCTTTATATTTTTGGATATTACCTTCTAAATAGGTTATTCTAGTTCTTCGTCATAACATCCTCTAGTTCACATGCTTCATTATACATTTTGTGATAAATTAAAAGTACCTTTACCAGATCTGTCCCCTTACTCCTAAATATATTATCTCTAGTATAAATAACATAGATGGATTATTCATTGTATGTTTGATCAAGTTTCAACTCTACTTCATCAATGGTGGGTACATGCATTTGTTTTAATATGTACTTTAAAAATAATATATGAAACACATCTTGTAATTTTGAAAGACATGGTGGCATTGAAAAATTCTATGAAGAATATAATATTAATAAAAGTAACTGAAAGGTTCTAATTTTCCTAGTCCTTAGTTTCAATTTTTTACTAATACATATAACATCATTCAATGGAGATCTTTAAATAATACATGAACTCGCACTTTGATTTTCAAATCATTCCTTTAATTATCATAATAATCCATTTATATACATTGATCTTTAGTAATGTGATTGATAATAGACATTAACTTTGTTGTCATCTCTTCAACATGTTATGGGATTTTGAGTTTCCTTTCACCGTCTCCATCCCAACATGTTAGAGTAAAACATATATTTATATATACTAATTCATATGGTCTAATTTTAATACTTCAATAGAAACTACTATTACATTCAAACTCCATAAAAATAAAATTAATTATTCCAAATACCTTAAATGTCAACTGAGAATGACCTCAACGTGTATTCCATTTCATAACATACCTAATAAGACAAACCATTAGTTGGAGGATGGTAGAAAGTGCTAAAAATAAAAATAGAATCAATAACATTTTCATAGCCCAATCGACTGTGGTCTGACCCTTGACTACCAAGATACCTCCTCTAGTAAGATGTGGGATTGTGAGTATTCCTATGTAGGAATATCCCATAAATGGGATGCATTAACCAAATTTAATTACACACACACACACACATCTCCATTCCCATACAATATTGAAATGTAAGATAACGTAAAATAAACATCCATGCATCTATAATCTCACAACCATAGTATTACAAAAAAATATTGAATGTGAAGAGAGAGCCAAAAAAGAACAACCGGAAACATTAAAGGGTCCAAAAATATCCCTGGTCTAGGACTTCGGTCAAATAAAATCTCCCGAAAAACACATCAGTCTATCAAGATCAATTTATGCTCCACTCACTCATCCTCAAATGAAACAGTAAAATGGGTCATTGTCTGCATAAGACATGAAATGTGCAAGCATCGACCATGTAGACGTGCGTATTAAAACTCCCAGAAGGACACCTAAGAAACACTAAACACAATGAATCAAGAATATTCATCTCGGTCCAAGATTAAAAATCTGGGTATAATAAAAAAACACCCATATATACTCATAAAGGATACCACTCCACCCGGACGTCACAACCAATTTCCTATAACATGATTTTTCTAGAGGAAATTACTTTTTTGGATAATCCACTCCACGAGCCATCGCATCAACCAAGATACTCATTTAAGAGGTCAAGATAATTGTTCCCAACACAATAAATCTAATACATCTTATAATACCTTTAAACATGAATAGTGGGTCACTTCGAGAACCGCTCGGGGACATCATTAATTCAATATCAGTCAACTGAATACTTAGTAGATCATATGCTAATGATACCCAATAACCTACCAATATGGACAACTATATTGGTGATTAATGCATTTCTCAAAGAGGTCACTTGTATTTTATAAACCCTACCTAGGGTATAATTATGATAGAGGATCATACACCAGTATCATGTAGGGACTCCAATTACTCGTTTAGAGGATCATCCTTTAGAGGGTATCATAATACATTGATGTGGAAATAATACTGAAATGTACACTTGTGGGAAATGACCAAGGGGAAAACCACTCAGCTAACACTGGTCTGAACAGTAGATTTGACGTGCTCCATGCAATCTATAACTCAGTACAAGGCATATAAGTTGAGTACATGAAATTAATTCTTCAGACTAGATCTATCCATTTGGTAAAGAGTCACATGGTATGTAAACCACATCATAAATGGTGTGTGAGTTAAAAAAAGGCATGTAGAGGTCACCATGCACCCTTCCCACAAATAATGGTCATTATCATGTATAGTTTGTCATATCATGTACACCTATCCTTGTCTATTTCTTTTCACATGGTATGAAAATTTCCATGTACTTATAGATATGTTAATTTACCCTCTTAGGTTAACGCCAAGCTATCACATCTCTTATGACCATTTAATATGTTATGTGATATTTAGTTTTAGTAGAAAACCTACATCCACAGGTAGGGGGTCTGGAATAGAATATAAAACTTGATTACACGCTGAGCAATCCATGATCTTGGTGATCACATGGTATCTTCTTAAACACCAACCTATATGTTTCCAAATCCACTTACCTTGTTGGATGTTTTTGGTAAAAGGTTGGATGACTCGTTCTCTCATCAATAGATAGAATTCGATATTGGATCTACTAAAAAAATGATCTATCAACCCAATCTATCACTACACATCAAATACCAGCAAAATTGTAAAATAGAAGACATATGATCTACAAATGATTTTCTTCAACCTTCACCGCACATCGACCACACAATTGATTATGATCCACACACATGGTACCCATCTATTATTCTGATGACTTGTAGCACAATGATTGAATTTAAGTTATTCATTAAACCATGTGCCAAAAGAAATTCCCACAATGAACTTGTGATGAAATGAGATACAAAACAAAAAACCATAAATTTTTTGGAATGTGCCTCGAATTTTTTTAAGGTCCTCAAATTATTTTCATTGAATAAGATGAATAGTGAAATATAAATAACACCAAAAAAATTTAATTATGTAAATTAAAATATACCAATGATGCATGTATCATTTTTATTTGTGGAAATTTTATATATTCTTCATGGATTAAATAATGGGGTAGAAAATAAAAACCCACATAATAAATGGATTTTAAATTGATTATTAACATAGAATGGTTCTGAATTTCCTACATTGATGAGATCCGTGAAATCAATTGGTACAATGATCCAGAATCTGATCATGATCCATCATCTTTCACCAATTATTATCTCCAATGATTTTTTATATCTCCAGTGTATGAGATTTCAACCCTAAATAAATTACAATAACTGTACATTCAACAGATATCTATTCAACATATCATATAAAATATAATAAATATATTTAGTTTATTTACATTATTTATTCTATTTATGTGATAACTTAGTCACAAATTCCCCACATAAATAAATACTATGTCATTCCGAGTGTAAAAAATTTCTTCTGAACTCAATGTTTCCTTAGATATTTAATCCAAGCCCCCATTTTGCAGTTATTCTACTTTTTCAATAAAATTACAAGCCCATGTTATTTAATATATTTTACGTATATTTTTATTTATTTCAGGCCCACAGGACCTTTTGAATCAAACTATGTATCAGGGCCTAATGTGTAATATAATACATAAAAAATATGATTCATTACATTCTCCCCAAATTAATTATATTTTCCAACAAAAAATACAATAACCTAGTAATAATATGGGGTATTAAACTTTCATATGGATCTCTTTATCCCTATAATTTGCCTAAAGATTCATCTACTTCCACCTAACATGCACTTGGGGAATCACTCACCCATGAATAATCATCTCATGTCGATCCTCAATCTCCCCAAGGTGCTCAGTAAAGGCAGATTGATCGTTGATTTCCAGCTCACCCCAATATATATCATGTGAATCACCTGGAATTTATCTCATCATCTATGACATATGGAATATGTCATGTACAAGGTCCAACTATAGTAGTAAATTTAATTTATACACCACCACTCCTAGTCTACATAGTATTTAGAATTTTCTAAGGAATTATATAGTTAAAATTTCTCCTTAGACAAATATATGAAATCCATGTCCAGGTGAGACCCTAAAGAAAAAATGGTCTCTATCCTTGAAGTCCAGGGGTCTTCATTGAAAATCTAAAAAACACATTTGATGTCTCTATGTTGTCTTCATATTCTATTAGATGATCCACACCTTCTCTATAGTTGCTCGCAACCACTCTAGGCCCACTCTCGGTTCCTTAGTGTTCCATGGAAATATACATTATCCTCATCCCAATTCCCAAATATATAATATCCCATATCCACTCCATCACCTCAAGGGGTTGAAATAATCCTAAAAAATGGTGCTTAGTTATCATATGATGATAGGTAAGGCATATAAACCCAAACTTTTCAACCCCCAACATCATGAATGGCCACCAAAAATATTATTGGAGGTCTTGGTAAATATTTCCAACACACGATATATCACCAAAGTGGATGTGTGTAACTAGCACATAACCTCCTTTTCAACATCAAATGTACCATTTTATGTACTCTGAAAAGGATAGATTTATTAACACCATTATAATGTCCATCAAGAGAACATCCAGTGGATATATGATTATATAAGGCCTCATAGTTAGTATCTACAAGCCAATCATCCTTGATACCTTGTAAAATTGGTGGGGGTAAAAACAATCTACTAAATACATGAAGAATCATCAATTTCCAAAATAGGAAACTGCAAAAATGATAATGGCTATGACTCCTAGGCCAATAACTTAGAATAATATCTCATGCTAACAGAATATGCCACTATGTTCCCCTTCTCAAGAGTATATAAAATATCAATATTTTAATCCTCTAAAAACTTTAGTAATAAATTATGTATCATGTTAAGATTCTTTTGATAAAGGATAATCATTAGACTCTTATTTTCATAATATAAAATAAACTGCTCACCAATCAGGTATTTTTTTAAAAATATTCAGGGTAATGGTTACCACTATTAAACCAATAATGTGGGTCATATAGTTCTGCTCAGGTGGTCTCAACTGACTTGAACCATTGGAAATAGCCACCAGAATATGCATTATATAAATTCTATGTACTATCCATAATTAATCACAAAACACTACATACTCACCATCCATCTATGTAAATCATATGATGCAAGAACTATCCAACCTATTTTTTAAACCCTAAAATAATTGTCATCACTTTTTTGTCCACATGAATGGATTCCTATTGTGGTTCAAATCTTTCATGGGTGATTATACTCTTGGAAATCATGGAAAAACCTATGACCTTACCTTGGCATCCCATGGAAACTAATAACATCAATAATATTTTTTAGTGGATCCCAATATAGTACTACCTCAACATTCACAGGGTCCATAACTAATATCCATTTTAGGATAGGTTCCCTAGAACATGAACTTCTCAAATATATTACCAACACTTCAATAGCTTTCAATAATGATGGATATCCTATAGTTTTTCTAACACCATCAATAATTGTCTCACTTTCACATCAATATAAGTCAAATAAACTAGGTTTTCATAGATGAACGCCACCATGAACATGTCTTAGAATGGATGAATGAAAGAGTTCATGAGTCTGGTAAACACAGTAGGGGAGTTCTTCATTCCAAATGGAATCACTATGTTCTAATAGTGATTGTAGAGACATATGAATGTTTTATTCAATATATTCCCATCTCATTCTTTTAGTAGTGGATATCCAGATTTGAGGTAAATATTTAGCATCCATCACACCCCTTAGAACGGATTATTGAATTCATTGATCCTAGATAGTTTATAAATTTTGTACATGATCACATGGGTCAAGAATTGGTATTCTACATATAAACCCCATTTCCCAAATTTCTTATTTGAGAAAAATGTTGGTCCTCCCTAGGGAAAAACATTGTATCTCATGTGTCCTTTCTCTTGGAAGACCTCAACATGTATCCTCATCTTGTGATTCTATGAGGTAGCCGTAAAAATGGATAGGGAAATCGTCATCACAATCTTGAGGTTGATGTGAATGAGTAAATTTAGATCTTGAAAAAATGTTAATCCTTGTATATCCCTAGTAAAGATGTGTAGGACCTAGAAGCACCATGAGAGGAGAGGGGTGATTTAGGTTGTCAATGTTTTCTTTTAATGTGATGGATCTTGTTTCCACAATGATAGTAACTTGTTAATCGGTTATGATAGATTATATTAGTAATAAAACATTCAACTAAATAATGGAAACACAATAGTTTTACATGGATCACTACACAGGGATAGTTCAAATAGATTACACATATAGTTTTTTTTCATACACAAATCCACTAATTTTCAATTGTTATGGAATATAATAGTTCAGAAATAGTCACCATATACTAGGAACATGGCTATTTATGATTTTAGGGATAGCTCACTACATCCCACAGAATATTTCTGACAAACCACCAAAGATCATTCAATGCTATGTGAAAAACTACATATCGTTACTAGAGATAAAACTCATGTATATCACATGGTTTGTTTAATCATTCACAAAATTGTGTCAGTGGATAACTCCCTTGGAAGTTGTTAGAACATAGTTGGTACATGTTGTCCCCAACGATGTGTCCAAAACATGTGTTATTTTAATGATGTACTAAATTGGAACTATCATTTTATTTCATTATAACACTCACACTCTTCTTCTTTGTCCTTCCTGTTCTATAGATCATCCCCACCATGTGAGCTCCTCCATGACTTCAAGATAAATTTTAAATTATCTCACCCATATGATCTATATTTTTCTCATATGTATCATATCATAAGAATAATCATAATAGAACAATATATTACCTTCATTTATTTTTCTATCTCTCCATCATTGGATGTTTTTTATGTGATTTAATAATCTTTATTTTATGTTTTTTTAATTCTTGTATTTCAAATTTTTTCGGCCAAGAAATGAAGATGAATCTATATGAGTTTTCCTGTACTGCCTTAATATTGGTGTTATATTATTTACCTCAATGAATCACCTATTTATATAAATTTTAATTATTATACATGTCAGATTCTTCATTCCCTTCCAGCAAATTATGAATTGTGAAAAAGTATTTATGGGGACTACGATTGATTCCATTTTTGAATCCTGTTGACCAATTTGGATGTTCAAAACTCACCAATGATTACCCCTTTGGTTGAGTCCTAATGTACATGTTACTTTACCAACCATTACGTGTGTTGGATTTATTTTTTTAATGGGAAATTGATTACATTAAAATAAGTGAATATTTATGTATAAAATTCCATGTACCATTCAATTGGAAACTTCTGGTTTGTGTGAAACTTTTTTACAAAAGATAATTAACAAATGAAGAACTTCCATTTTAATTGTATGTATATTTTTTAATCAATAAAAATGTTAATGATCCCTTGACTAATATATGTCTAGTTTTTATTTAAAAAATTTTCTATTGATTATTGGCCTTTTTTTAATGGACTTGTCAGACATTAGCTGTCCTTTGATTCCCAAGGGATTGCCTTGATCACCCATAAAAGGCCACCTAAATTAATTGTGCAAATTTCCATGAAAAATAACCTCATATTAATTAATTATTTATCTTATTAATAAATGAATTATTTTTCATATTGATGTTTATTTGTTCAAAATATGTCTAAAAACTATAATGCATTGGACTATATTCTTGGGTTTATCATGGTGTCTTTATACACAAGATGTTTTGTCTCATCACCTTGTGCTCCGATAATGATTATCCCAGTATTTAATTTAGAATTAATCCAAGGACTCAGTTAGAGAAATTTATTTAGTGGAATTCCAAGATGGTACCCTTATATTATAGGTTAACCCTTTATCTAGCTTATATTGTAATGTACAATGTGTTTCCCTGAATTTATAAGTTCAAATATTCCTTGATTTAATCATGTGTCATCCTTCATTATTATTATAACATGGTTACTATTAGCATGTTCGTGGGATACGAGAATTCTAAGGATACCTATTCAGATACATCTGGTTGACGATTAAGTAGGTATTTGTAGGTTGGATATTCTTAGAAGAACCCAAGCCTGGCGTGGGTTTTCTTTCTATTTATTTTTCTATTGATTATCATTATTCCTACACACTTCTATTTATATTCATATAAAATCGATATGATATAACACCACTGGTAGTGTTCTGTAGATTTTTACTCAAACCATTTTGGATTCGTATGTTGTTAAACATTAATTATCATGGTTATAGGTTAAGATAAAGGGAAAAGGTCACATTATTGGTGTTTGATTCATGTGATATAATGGTGTATGGGAGTAGAGAACCGATTAAGAATAATAATTGCATTATATCTTCTCACATTGGTCTTTATTTTTATTTTTTATCACATATTCTAATGTAGTTCTACATAAATATATTGTATTGTACAATGGAATTCTTATCTTATGTGTTCAAATTTGATATTGTTTTTACTTATTAGTTTATTGTGTTTGGGTGATTTACTTCCTTTAATTCATATTATCATTGATATTTCCAAGGATTTGATTTTTATCTATATACCATTTCTGGTTTTTGGGACACTCTATCATGAGGGAATATTTTCCCCACACATATACCATAGGCCCTCAGTAATATATGGTTGCCTCTAGTGTATGGGAACGTTAACATAAGGCCTTATGAAAACCCATCTTGGGGCACTATTGTACTGGATTTCTTGGTGGGACATCCTAATGGAGAATCATAGGCTATTTTCATTTTCTCTTATTATTTGGACTATTAGATAAGATAATATCATTCTTTTGGTGTTTGGTAATATTTTTTCACATGTGAGTATGTAACCAATTTATATGGAGAAACAGAATGTTCTTAGTATGACATAAGATTTTATAATTTTTACTAATTATAGTTAAACTAATTTTATTATTCATTTACACAATGATATTATGATATTATTTTGTTTAAAATACCATCCATGGAACCATATGACAAGGAATCATTTAAAAATCATCAAAACATGCACATGGAAAATCAAATATCATTTATATTCCATGATATATAGGTTTACGTAGATGGTTTCAATTATTGTATTTCTTGTGGTTAGATTATTTTATTTGAAGGTTATACCAGATAATTTTTTAGTGGTTGTTACAGGGATAATAATTATTAGATACATTAAATAACTTTTACAATATCTTTTATTCGAGGCGGTTTATTATCGGTGGTTTCATAAACCAACACTAATTTTATTTTCGTAATATAGTGACCGTATTATAAAAACATCACCTAAATATATTCTATTTTAAAATTTAAAACTTCTACCCCTACCCTCTCCCCCACCGCTTGAGCCTAAAACACCTGGACCCCCTCTTCCCTGACCCCATTAAACCCTCACACTAGCCCCCTTATCCCCCTCCCCCTCAGCCCATCACTCACCCTCACCACTGGCTCCCCTTCTCCCCCTCATAGTCGGCCCCTCTCACACCATCATAGCAAGCTCCCCTTCTACCCCTGATTGTTAGACCCTCTCCCCCCACGCATCCTCCTCCACTTCTACCCCTAATCACCATCCCCTCTTTCCCAATTGTCGGCCCCCTTCTCCTACTCTCCATTAGCCCCCTTATACCCCTCACTGTCATCCCCCATTCACCATGAGCTACAAGATCACTAGAACTAGTCACATGCCAATATCTATCCCAAACAGACTCTACCACTACCCCCAATTGAGGGTAATTAAAAATGATGTGTGTTGATATTTGATCATATTTGTCTCATGTTTTTTGGGAACAATTATTCCAACCAGTGAATTAGTAAATTATTATTCAATTATTTGATTTTGAATTTATGAGTTTAGTTAATTAATTTAATGGTGTTTAGGGTTGTTTTATGATCATGTAGACCCATTGTAGGACTTGTAGGCTCTGTAGTGTTGTGAAATTCATAAATTGATGTTGTAGGTTCCATTCATACATTTTAAAATCGTTACCCTTAAATGTTTCTTGGAACTGAATTATTGAGACTTCATTTTAATTTTAGGTTTTCTTATTAGTTATATTTTTTATGATTCATAACAATTATGTGGTTATAATTATTTGGAAATAATTTTGGGAATATATTTCCAATATTATTAAAATATTCTCTATCAGATTTTGGTATAACGGAGGAAAGTGTTAATAATGTGGGAATAAGATTAAGTGGAAAGATATCATAGAAAAATAAACCTGGGAGTTTTCTCAATATTCATATAGAAAGTGTAATTAGAGTGTTTTAGCTATGGAGAAGATGGTAATATTATGTTTTTTTCTAATATCCGCCACTTTTATGTTACCATTATTGGATGGTGGGACATTTTATGAAATAATTTGACAGAATCTCGTGGAAGAGTGGTGTTTGACATTAAAATCACATTATTGTATTAGTAAATAAATGAGGGGGACCATTGTTGATTGAGTTTTTATGTTTTAATAGATTAGTAGGGATTCACTATAAATGGAATTCATCTTATTATGAGAATCATGGAAAATGACTTGCTATTTGTTATGAGGAGGAGGAGTTTGATGTTTAGGTTTTTATATAAATAGTTACGGGTACCATATTTATCACATACACTATTAGTTATGCTATGATTGAAGTTGATTCATTATATTCTATTATATCTATACATATACATATTTTTTTGGGGTTTCACATGCATTTTATTCCTTTATTTATGGTTACTAATACAACAATTACTAAGATAACTGGTCCAGTTTTCATGTGCATTTCTTTAATGATCATGATGTATTCTGTTGAAATCAATTAAAATATTTTGAGGTTTTATCAAGAACGTTGTGAGATAATTAGGGTATTTTAAAAAATAATATTTATTACAATATAATTATATTATTCATTCAAGTTAAAAAATACTTTATTCTCTCCCTTAGAGTTTCTCTAGAGTGAAAAAATAAGCAATTACAATATTATATTTCTAGTTAGTCCATAAAAAATATTCCATTTCAAGGATAATGAAAGTGGTGAAGTTTAAAGCACATAAAACATAATAAAACAAATGTTTTATTTTTTATATAAAAGAGTTATCTTTCTAACCCTCCAGAGTTCTATAAATCATTATAAACAAAAATAAATATTAATACTTTTAGTGATGAAAAATATGGTGCCCCTTATAGAAATAATTTTAACATATCCTTCTATTATAGTCTTCTTCTTTGAAAAAATTACCTATTAAATATTCTTAAAATGGGTTTTCACTTATTATATAGAGTCGAAAACTCATAAAAAAGTAGAAATTATGAAATTTACACATAGAAACATTCAAAAGGTTAATCTATACAATTGATAATATATATTATCCTTACCCTAATATAATATCCCAATAAAGTTTATAGAAATACTTTAATCTAAAATTACTTCACACACATGCTTAATTGAAGATCAAGATCCATCAAAATAATGGGATTTCAGTTTAGTTTTAATTTGGAAACATCAAGATAACAAATTTTCTTCTAAAATTTAAATATACCTGTGGTATATTTTATGAATGAAACATCCTGATTTATATTTAAAAATATTATTTATATTTTGTACAATCCACTGAATTCCACATATAAAACCCTAAAATAAATATTTCACTTACTTCCCCAAAATCATGATTCCTAATGTGATGATGTTTTGCATATAATGATAGAGTTGTTTCAATGATTTATCTTCAATAGATGAATTATTAATTTTATGAAACTTTTTTATTGAGAATAATATCATATAGAAGCAACAAGGAAAATATTTCTTAAAAAACATTCAGCACATGAAAAACCACTGAATATGTGATCATTTATATTCTTGAAATTGAAAACCAATAATAGAGTGAACTTATATTCTCCATAAACACATGTATCTATCGAAAATTACATCATTACGTGTTAAAATATTCCAATTACAAAATCCAATTCATATGATATTCATGATACCAATCAACAATTGAGTTCAAAGTGTGACTTCTATTTACCGATAATATTTTTTCCGATCATATCACATTTCCAATAATTCTTTTGACTCGACTCATATCATTAAGAACATTATACAATGTTTTTTTACTAATATAAGAATATTAATGAATTTTTTGTAGTAACACACCATTCAATTAGTCTATATATTGGTTATCTGGTCACTAAATATATTATCCTAATTAACATCATCCATTTTTTATTGATTTTATATAATTTATTTTCTATACATTAATAATTTACCAAGTCCAATTATATGTCTTTTAAATCATGCTTTAATACCCTTATTTAACATAATTCTTCTTCACATTATTCATCATTAACTAATTTTTTTCCTGTGGAGTATTTTTCCTAATAACATGATATGAATGACATCAAGGAAGAAAAATAAAGATATATGTCAACTCTTAGTCGAATTTACATCTACCATTGTGATTGTTGACGATCAATCTGTCTCAATATCTATAGCATTTAATCCACCATCATATTTCCCCCTACACCATCTCTTACACCCTCCATTAGCATCCCATCAACTACTCATCTGACACCTCCCCATTTAGTATCCTCAGTAGTGAGGGTGTTGGGAGACACTCTATGTTTGAATAGGATATATTATATGGTGGTTGTTATTGGTACAAATTTTAATAAGAATAATTTTATTAATCATTTTGATACAATAAAAGTTTTTCATAAAGGATGGAATGAATGATACTAAATGGAAAAATATAAAAAGTTCAGATGTTCGGACACTAAATAGACTAATTATAGTTGTCCCATTTGACTGTTATGGGGTCTATCTTGGTGATGTTGTGGGATTATTTGGCCAGATATTAGCTTAGATGGTGGAGGAGTATGTTACCCTTCTAAATACATATGATAATTGGAGGCATATGCCTTCATCTTTGAGAAATGAATTTTTGATTGAAGATAATGGTATTTTTAAGAAATTTTGATGTAATTTAATGTTATTATATTATTAAATTATAGTATTTTCATAATGATTCTCCTTCTGTAGATGTTTTTTCACTTTCCCATTGTAGATCTGATAGCATGAAAGTGTACTTTGAAATGTTTGGTCCAGAAATGGAATGATTATAAATGGATATTTTTTAATGAATTTTTTGATAATTCATAGATATCCCTATAGATTTATTTTAAGGTACCCAATGAGGTACCGAGATAGAAATGAAATATTTTTATTTATAGTCAATAAGATGAAAAACACAAGGTATATTAATATATTGTTACATTAATGAAATTTTACATTTATACATGCATATAAAAAGGAGTTGAAATTGTATACATTACTATAGAATTACATTTTATTTATTTTAGGATGTTTCAAGGGAAAATGCATCGAGTCGGACTGAGAAAATAATCCCACACACTCCGGGGTTTAATATTTTTTTCCAAAATCCAATCGACTATGGTAATTTTTTCATTAGTTTAAATATTTCGAAGACAATATTAAATGTTAAATTTTTTAATTATACTATTTATATTTGTTTAATGAAGTAATGAAATTTATGACAGGAAGCATCATGGACATAAGTGTGGTAGGATTTTCATAAAAAAATATGATGGGATTTTTTTAATGAGCCTACAAATGATGTTGGGGTAAGAATTCATTTTTCATTATAATACCTTATTATCAGTTGTCATTGTGATAATATATAATGATTTTATTATGACAATATTTTTATTTTTTTCTAAAAATTAAAAAAGTGTGGGATTCCAAGGCAACACATTCCATCTCAATCTCCCATGATGCCCCAGTTGGTAATGTCCATGGGAAGGAGCATCTTGGTCTTGTGTACAGGATGGGATTGGATCTAGTAAAATTTGAGATCTTTTTCAAGACATTAGAGATTCTAGATAAATCTACTCCTAGCTATAGTCACTCACTACTTTGATATGTTTATAGATTTTTTGTTTCTATACAACTGAAAATTCCGGAATAGGGGCTCTGATATCCACATTTTAAAATTAGTTGGCTGATTTTTATCAGAATTGTACATGATCTATCATCGGTGATATTTCAACGATGACTGGTAGTGGGAAGGTAAATCACTCAACTAAAAAATCAATTAGTTCACACGATTTTATTGAATTTCAGTTTAAATATAACTACACCACATTGTTTAATTTTCAATATAGTTTTATTACAGGTGTTGATCGTAGGAATTTGGGATGAATATAGATATGGTGACACGAATACATCATCATTTTGAAGGTATTTGTGGATAATGATTGTTTATGTATCATTCGTGATATATAGTGGACCCTGCTAAGTGATCTAGTCTATGTATTGTTTATGTGTACTGTGATTTTAAGATAATGAAATGTTTTTCATGATGGGGGTGTGCTAGAATTCAATAAACAAATTTAGTGGTGGATTTGGGGAACCCTTTCAGATCCATGTGGTGGTAGTTTAAACTTCCTCCAAAAAAATAAACCATCTCTATATGGAAATTTTCATATAATTAACTATTTTCCTAAAAAAAAGGATGTTTCCCACATATCATGATGAAGAAAAAATTATAGAACAATTACTACCATTTTGATCCTTGATCTATTAATTATATTGGATGAAATGTTAGTTGATTTAAATTACATGAATTAGAATTGTATTTTATAAATAATTTACATATAAAAACTAGGAATGTTGATTCATATAGTCAGATTTCTATTTACAAGCTGCAAGATTATTTTAATTTCTGATAATACTAGTGGTAGTTACATGTAGTGTCATTTTTATCACATAATCCATGGGGCTTTAAAACATAGTAATAGAAAATGCATCTAACTGGACATGGATAAATATATATATATAGATATACTTATTATCAATTGAGTATAATATTTAAATAATTCTTTTGTTAAATGGGCTTTCCAATTACAGCATAATGGGTGTTTTCCAATATAACTTTTAATTAAAACTTTATATATCAGGGGTCCCATAATTAGAACATGAAATATAATAGTTACTATTACCAAATACCATGGGTAGTTGGGTTTATATATTTTTGTAGTAAAGGTTATTATTATTCATATACTATGATAACATCAATTAACTTCTTATCTAGTTCTATGGTGCATGCATGAAAGGTGAATACATATTCCTCTTTTATGACCTCTATTGAAATTCTAGGATGTTTTCCATTACCATGATCATGATGTGGTAAGAACTAATCCACTAGTGCATCCACATATTGATTCTCCTATTATACCAAACTCGGGTGATCCCAATTTGTTTCGGGATGCATTTCTATGTTTGGGACAACAAATGGCGTGATCTTTATGACCTACATAGACTATGTTAGAGTTAAATAAGGAATTCCAACAATATATCCCACCATCTTTCACTAGGGAGGGTGGACCCTATTCTATTGAATAATGGATATTGTCCATATAATCTATCCTTGATCATCTGGAGATGCCTCTATCAGGGATGGTCAAGGTAACCACGTATATTTTTTTAGAATATTACATGAACTTGTGAGATGTTATAAACTAGGTTGATCAACATCGAGGTATTGTTTTGGTGGATTTCCAAAATATCTACTATGATTAATTCATTCCCAATAAGCTGAGAGAAAATTGAGTGATAGAGTCAGTTCACATGGAGGAAGTAACTATATTATTTGGACTATTCTACTCAATTCTATGAGCTACAATTATTTTTTTAGATGTTTATTGGTAATGAGTCATTCAAAGAATGATGTTTTGTCAATGATATCATGCATTCCATCCAATAATAGGTGTATATAAATATAATGGATATCATTTAAGATATAGCTAACAAGAGTATTATCATTGAACCCATCATAAAGGAAGTAAATGGTACAAGTCAAGGAGGATTAGAACAAATATATAGTAGTTAAACCAGCAGTAGGAAGAATTTTATTTGTAGTTCCTAGAAAATTAGTTATAAATATGGTATTCAACCTAGTAGTTATATTATATGCTATTAGTGTGGGGTACGGTGGAATATAAATCCTGAATGTGATAAAGACATACTGGACCATATATCCTATGAGAAAATAGACAATCATCAAATATTATTTTAATCTTTACCATCTATTATAAGTGGGAGAGGATCCGCACTAAATCCACATTTTCAAACTAGATCAATATCTCCACATCTGGAAGGGGGGTGGACTACAAGAAAACATAGTGGTCAAGGTAGTGGTCATTATTTAAGTGGCTACACATATCGTGCATAATTATAGAAGAGTAGACCTACTCATGGTGGCCAGGTTCAGGATCACAGTCAAGGATCAGTCTAGATCTGTTCGGTAAAACCTACACTTATGGAGAAAATTGTTAGACCTTTTATAGCTTGATTAAAAATCATAGTAGCATATACATTAGTATATAATTTTTTAAAATTATATATTATTACACTTTTATCTATATTTCTATAGCAGTTCACCTTCTCCATTATGTATTTTATTTGTCTAGGTTATAAATTTAAATACTACATTTGGAGTGGGATCATATAGTGTACAACAATATAAAGAGTGTCCACCAATAATTAGTGTTTATTATTTTATTAGAACAACAACATCCTTTAGATGATTAGATTTATTAAAATTCTCTTAGTGTGTAGGTTTTATAATAGCCAAAAGTTTTGAGGAAAAATTTATTTCAATGAAGTATATTTAATTTGATGGCTATTTTTATATGAAAATCCATGTTTTAGTGAACTATGTTATATTATTAATATAATTATCTAACCACAAGTATTATAACCTAGATGTTAGACCTGAAAGAATGAATATTAATAACTAAATTTTAAAAATTCTATATAATTTTTTTTATAATTAATATACATTGATATTAAATAACTAAATCTTCGTCAAAAAATAAAAATTCTTCAAAAATATATTTTTTAATGTTAATTGATTTTTATTTCATAAAAAAATAGTAAAATAATTTAATTTCTACTTTTAGAAAATATAATTGAAAATAATTAACATCATTTCTTAGATCAAAATCTAAAATTTGTTCAAGGTGGATTTTTTTGTAATTTTAAGAAAAGATAAATTTCTATATCAATATTGAAAAATAATTGTTTATATTGAAAATTCACTTTCCATTTAAAAGTGCTTTGAAGCATTAATTTTAAGAAATTATTTTGAAAGTAAAATTAGAATAATTATTCAATAATTTGTTTAATTTATTCGATTTTAATCAATATCATATTGATGTTTGATATAAAACATTTTAAACTTTTGAAATTTTTTTCATTGGAAACTAAATTTTTCATCAATTCTGCTGATTAAATTTTAAATTAATTTTTTTATTATGTCAATTATATTTAGAAAAATTTAGATAATACTTTTAATAAAAAAATTAATATCACCAAATTATATAAATTGGATTTTTTATGAAAATAAATAGTAAAAAAATTTCAAAAAATTATTTTGGTAATGTTGAAAAAAAATTTAATGGTGGTTTAAACAAAAAAGATAATCTGTAAAAAACCAATAAAGACATGAAAATAAAATTTCTATCCATTTTAGACCATATAAAATATATTTATTTAAAATTAATAATTTTTTATCTTATTTGTTTGTGAATAATATTAGTACACTTTATTCTTTTGAAAAATATAAACTCGGTCATATCCCACTGTTATAAAAGGACACCCCATATAATCTCTTATTAACACATAACGAACCCTTTAGGACCACCAAGACCATTCCATATACAATCCATAATTCCTTATCCAAACCTAGATTCAGTATTTTTCAAATATATACTTCCTAATATATCATTCGAGATAAACTTGAAGAGTCTCCCTGAAGAAGATGTATAATTATTAAGCATGAGTTTTATTATTCATTTCATATTACCCCACACAAAAATAAACATAAACTATTTTGATATAATAATAAACATACATATATAAAATTTAATGTGTTAATTTAATAATAAATATCCTTCTCTAATTCTATCAAGTGAAAAACAAAATCATTGATCGTATGTATGAAGGACTACCTCCTCGTGTACTGATTATATTCATTTTATATCACCACATCCCACATATTTATATAACAATAGATATAATATTTATCTCTTATATTTATGATATTATTATAATCCCTCAATTATAATATTCTATAATTATTATTACCTTCCTACCCTTAAAAAGAAATCATTTTCTCGTGTGTGTATAGCAGACTACCACCTCACGAACCAACGTGATGAGTATTTAATTTCCATGTTACATGGATTTTTATAAAAAATATATTAAATGAATATATATTATATTATTGAAAATATTATAATTAATGAATTACGATATCACAAGTAACTTTTTGTCTTCCATTATATGGGGATACGATAATATTTCTCTTCTGCATGATAGATTAATGCATTGGGAAGTGATTTTATTCTTTTACCACTTAATATTCACATTAAAGGTAAAAATCATAAAATTTATAAATATATAGAATATGTAAATTTCATCCTATTTAATTAATAATAATAATATATTTTTACCTTACATTCATTCTATCATTCTAGAAAATGGAAACATTTTTCATCTATGTGAATGACACAACATCTCCATAGAAGGTGTATTTCATTTAATGTTGATATATTTTAGGGATTATATTAAATACATATATACTAAATATATATAATATTAAAATAATGGTAAATTTTTTAAAGATGATGTAATTATGATGAATTTAATAGACCAATTATTTAAAATAAAAGACATAAATGAAAAACAATATAGTTATTTACTGAAACATGATTTTAACATTGAATTGTTCATAATAGGGGAAAAATCCATAATAAAATAATATATGATATGATATATATTATTATGATTCCAATAATAGGTGTATAATAAACCAAAAATTATTATAAATGATTCTTTAATGTTTATGGAGGAATATTCTACTTATGGTAAGGTATTTGTATCTCAATTCATCTTCATTAAAAAATACATTATGTTATGCACCTATATTATTTTATTAGGTGTATATAAAACCCCATTAAAGATTAATATCATGATTTTATTAATTCGAATTATTTTTAATGTTTTATTTATACTTATTCTTTCATAGGGCATAGGATTCAAAATCTACCAATGTGGTAAGGGTTTAATGTTGCAATCTCTTTGTTTATCTGGACTATTTGCTATTATGATTTAGATCCTGAAATCCTTCAATATATTTTTCATGAAATTACCAAATTTCTTTATCATATGGTTATCTCTTATCAATAAATATTTATCTATAATTTTCCTCTATTTTTTTAAGAAATATTCTAAAATATAGTATTTTAAGAATGATGACTTTAATTTTTTCTACAGTCGAAAATATTTTTTTCCATATCTATGTTTTCAATATATAAATAAAATTATATTTCAATTTTCCACATTAATTTTTAAAATTTAATTTTACCATTTTTTTATATTTACATAAAACTAAAAAGGTAAATTTGTTTCATTTTCAAAATAGGTTTTGATTGGTTGTTACTAAAACACTAAAGGGAATATTTCTTTTAACCTGCGTAACATGAATATTATTTATTACATTCAAAACTAATAAATTATTTTAGAATTACAATAAATTTATTCAAGTATTTATTAAAAATATCATCAATAGTTGGTAATTTTTTTAATTTTAGATAAATTATTTTATTGTGAAAATGTATTTTACTCTAGAAATATTCCATGTGATCTATCAAAATAATTTTTCAGTTAAGATATAATTATTTTATAACACATAATACCTTTTAGCAATATGATATAATGATTAAATTCATATTCATTATTTTTGAGGATTATGTTTATAAATATAATATTTTTCTCAGAACCATTTATTTTCAATGGGTAATGATATTATGAGATGTTTAAGAAACCCATTTATTTTCCTGGGTTTAGATATTATAAATATTTGACTAATAAAATTTATTTTAATGTATTCTATGGTGATGAAATTTTTATTAAAGTATGGAGAACTTTTTTATGGTTTTAGTTTTTAATAGTGGTTCTGTTATAACCACATATAGTGGTTTCGATATAAACATAGATGGACATGACCTATATCTCCCTCCAATTCATTGGGAAAATATTGATATCTCGTGAAATAAATAAGTCCTAAATTGTGAGTGAACCCAATTCAGTAAAGGACCATTTTTTATAATATTCATAGTAGTGATCTATTAATACTATCATGGTTTGGGGAGTGATCCTTGTACACTATTATATACTTTGGATTAAACTGTTACAATAATTAATGTTTGGGGAGTAAAAACAATCAACTATGATTGTTTTGGAAATGATTCTTGAATACTTCAGAAATAATTTTCTATTATTCTCAGTATTCCACAATTCTATGTATTATTCCAATAGTATTCTTCATTTACCATGTTATTTTATTCCATTATGAATTATTTTTTATGATCTATATGCATTATCTTATGACCCAATATTATGTTAGTTTATATATATGGTAGGGTTTCAAGTGTTATGTTCATATTCCCATACCCTTATACTCATGTATACATGGGTGATCATATCTCTCATTATTAAACAAAATGAGAATCTGAGTTCAAAAATTATTATGATTCATTTTACTAGATTGTGATGAAAGGTATTTTTATTTTATATATAAGTAGGGTGATCATTATGAATAATATTATGGTAGAATATTTATTCCACTTATAAATAATTTTTTTAGGTTTTAATTTTTCCTACGTAATAATATCAATAAAATTTTGGTATGAATTGTAATGTTATGAAATGAATATTTGTTTAGAGAAATGTAATTTCATGGTATGAATAGTGTGGGTCATAATAGTCATATTAGATAAATGTTCAGTTTAACCTTTGATGGCTATGATTATAAAACATTAATCAGAACCCTTAGTATAATCCAAATATAGAATAAAATACTTTGTTATTGCTAATTTAGTGTGGTTTTCCTAGAAATAAATCTATTTAATGATAAAATTTTGGGTTTGGTTCTAGATTATATGTGCCTGGGGGTAATAACATTGGAATATCCATGTCAATTTTGACTTGTACAACTCTTGATACACAACAATAGGCCTTATTGTGCACCTAGTTTGACACTTTTGGGGGATAAGTTATGGAAAAGTATAATATATTTATGAATAACCATGAATGATTTGAATAAAAGATAACCATTAAAGATATAGGTTAAAACTATTTTTTAAAATATTAATTATAATGTGTCATGATTTATACATCATTTGAATTATTTTTCATTATTACATTTTTCAACATTATGATTATTGTTTCCCACGATATAATTATTCATTTATATGGATAAAAAAACTAGAATTAATTTTGCAAAAATCCAATGTATTGGAATAGTGTTGATAAGAAACCAAATGGGTTTATTACTATTGATAGATATTCTGATTTTTTCAAATTCGTTATCATAATAAATGTTTTATAAAAGACACTTTATCCAACCCTTTAACTCACAATTTAAGGGAGGTATATAGATTATTGAGAACACAAGTAGTGTCAACCATTGAGGAAAAATGAAAATGATTAAAATAATTTTATAATTTCTTATGAATAAGCCCTGTGAATGTCTCATGAGAATAATAAAATATTTTTAATTTGTAAAGAAAGGAAACAATGTAAGTAATTGTTGAGGGAAAATGGAATGTTTGGTTTGTGCCATGGATAAATATCTGGATTTTCCACTTGTGACGTTGTTCTCTCGGGGGTTCTCTAGATGGAACCCTAGCTACGGCTCTCGGCCCTCGGGTGATGGCGATGGCCGCCCTGCCCTCCCCTCGCCTCCTACCGGCCTTCTCCCCTTTCACCTCCCTGGTCTCCCTTCCTGATTTCCTTCATATCTGTGTCTCCCTTAAAGTCCCTTCCATCTTCCAGGATAGTCCATCACTCCCGATTTCTCTCTAGGAATTATCTAAGGCTTCATCGCTCCTTGAGTTGTCCCTTGTCGCCCGATTTGGATGTCTATGGTCGTGCCTTGACAGCTTCGATAGGTTTGTTAATTGTGCCTGGCCCCAGAATTATTTCATCATGGTTGAGTTGTTGGATTTGCGTCACTTTCCTCTTCTCTTCAAAATCACTGATGATTTGTCCTCCGCATGGTCCAAAGGTTTGCCTACCGGTGCTGGTCCTACTACTTTCTATTTAGATGGGGATATGAGTTCCACTGAAATTTTGGCCCACCGACTGCTCCGATCTTGGCTAGTTTTTTGAATCTCCCCCTTCCATTCCAAAATACAGCTATTCTGGTGATGTTGGGTAACATCATCGGGAGGTTCCTTGCTTTTGATGAATGCTCTTGGTCCTTCAGCAACCTGATTGCTCCTCGGATCTGCATGTAAGTGGACGTCTCAAAGGCTCCCATGTACTCCTTCTGGATTGAGGTTTGTGTTGAGTTCATATAAAAACTAACAGTGTTTTTTGAAAGCTAGACATACTCTTGTAGTTCATTTTCTCATCTGGTACAACTTCATCATGTCTGTCATTCGACTTATTTTGCTCCTGAGGTCGGAAATTCTACGGGTAGTGTCCCCTATAGCAGTGGTTTTCTGCTTCGTTTGGAGGATCAACCGTATATACCTAACTCCAAGTCGGTTGGTACCTAGGTGATAGAAGGGAGAACCCATATGTCCCGTACTATTATAGCCACCATTTCATAGAATGCTGGAGTGCCTCATGTGAATGGACAAATCATGGTTCCCCCCACTACCAACACAAAGTTGGTTCACTCTAATCCAAGGGGTGAAAAAATATTTGTTTGATTAAGATGTGATTTGGATCCCCTAAAACCCGTGCTGGTACAAGGAGAATGCACCATTTCGGTGCCTCCATCCTTTGCTAAAATGGTCAAGGATGGGGGTGTGTAGAATGGAAAGGCACCAGAGATGAGTGCTCATGAATTAGTTGGTTATGGAGGTTTTTCCTATGAGGACAATTACAAGAAGTTGCAGTACATGGGTCGTGGATTTGATCAGCTTTATGGTGTTTGCACGGTTCAGGGGAAGTCCTTCTTGGAGGTGGCAATTCACTGTAGTCTGGAGAACAAGGTAGGTATGGGGATTCCCTCAAGTGCACACATTACCCACAAGGAAGGATCAAAGGTCATGTTGGGGAATCGTTTGGTTGTTTTGGAGGATGATGAATCTTAACTAACTCAAGAGGATGTATCTTCTGGTGATGACATGATTTGTCATTCTTCAATCGATAGCATGGACTGCTATCAAGGGAAAGGACATCACAACATTATGAAAAAGAAAGGGAAAATTGAATTCAAGATCCAGGGGAATGTATTTTGGTGTAGAGAAAAAAAATCTAATATTCGCAATGATTACTCCCACCTGCCAAAACCCATGGAGGCCAGGTCGGACAAGAAGGGTAGGAAAAAGGAATGAACAATCCCACTGAATGGGGAAAGTGAAGCAGCAGTATGAACTACTAGAGATAGGGATAGAGAGGATGGGGATTGCATGAGGTTTATCTTTCAATACAAGGAATAAATTCATGAACAAAAAGTATGACCAAAATTCTCAGAAGTGGTTCTTAGTAGAATTGATAAAAGGATGATACAAGTGGAGACCATTAAGGATCAAATTTCATGGATAGATAAACAATACCAAATTGTGGCTAGAGGATTTAATGAAAATAAAATCATCACAGAGGAATTTATTCATAAAATTGAATGGATGATCTCTCACCTAGAGGAGCTTATTAGCAAGGATCCAGACACCCGGGTTAGTTCACTGCACTGGGAACTATATTGAGTAACTGAGTCATGTAATCTTAGTTTGGTGTTAAATTTTTTGGGATCTCTTTTACCATGTAGTGGTCTATGGCTTTGAACCTTGGTTTCCATTTTCCCAAAAAATGGCATTATCTTAATAAAACTTTAAATTTGGTGGTCGTGTTCAGTGCAATGGACCTGAATAATTATCTATATATGGAATCAGCAATTTTTGAATGTATTAAATATGTAATTTATAAGAAATATCAAAATTATTATCCTTGGGGAAGTATGATAAATAAAAGTTTCAATGATATTTCAACAATGGTTATACTAATAATGATGAAAAGACAACAAATGACAACTAATATGAACTGGTTGTTAAAATGGTGATTTTTATGTTAAATATAATAAGTATGGTTAAATTCAGGTTGATTAATGTTAATACATGGATTTTATTCTATATTGTAAGATATTTGAATTTAATAATAATATTATAAGGCATATAGAATGGTTTAAGAATTGTGTGGAATGATTGAAGTGTATTTGTATTGTAAAATAAGAATTATTTTATATAAATCATGAAACATATAAGGATTAATCATTATAGGATTTTCATTAAGTATTTAAAATAATTTTTTGAAAAGTATAGATAACTTGGAAAAGTGATATAATTAAAACATGGTATTTTTTGGAAAAACCCATTATTAAGGAATGATTACTCTTAATATGATTTCGATATTAAGTAATTTTTCATTCATTTCTGTAAAGAGATGTTTGATATGAAAAAATTAAATGGGATTATATTGGTTACCTCAAAACATATTAATTTTTTTTTGAAAAAGATCTCTATGTTAACACTGAGGGAGTTTCGTTTTTTTATGTATAGAATATATTCCTTAATATATCGTTTTAATTAAGGAATGGGGAAGCCTTTTTTATTGATTTTATACGTCAATTATAGTTATTCCCATGATTCATGAGAATATTAGTTACACCGATATTTTTCATGAAATTAATATGAGATACTTATTAGTATTTGGAGGACAAATGTTCTGTCAAATTTTCGATGTTTTGTAATTTTTTTAAGATTATAAATTTTTAATGGCCATAAGGTTAACTATTTTTGAAATGGTTTACTAATAACTTATTATGAGACTTTATATATTAATGTATTCTTTTAACATATGAATATTTATGTACATTTGATAACCTATACTATAAATTTGACTTTTTTTAATAACATGATATATAATGAGTGGATAAAAATTACATTATTAAAATTTTGATCCATTAGTGATTCAGGAATGAAAAATAAACTTCATTTATTTGAGTAAGTGTTGAAGATGAAATTTATAAAATAAAAATCAAAGGATGAGATTTTGATTATGAAATTAAAATAAATAAAGTGAATATATTTATTTTGTTTTCTATATCACGATAGATGATATTAAACAATTCCTTCAATTTTATAAAAATGGAACTTGAGATAAATAATATTACATATTACATTCATTTCTATTCAATCAATGGTTTTTTAATTAATTAAGGGTTTCTGGATTTGTAGCCATTAACCTTCCTCTTAACATGTTCTTTATCACTCTCTATTAGTATTTGGGTGTTATTTTTTCTCTTAAATATCTATATTTTTACATCCCACCAATGGTTTCCAATTTGGTAACCTTTTTATTTGATGATACTAATAATTTCATTACTCTCTTTTCATGTTGAAGTTTTATCGACCCGATTTATGAAGTGGGTTTTCCATGAAATTTTTTTAAAATTTAAATCCCTTTATTTCCATGATCATGATAAAACTTGGAGCATAGAATTTTTTTAAGGGGAGTAAAATTTACAACAATGAGATTTTATGAATTTTTTAAATAAATGTAATTTTTGTGATACACTGCGTTATACGCAATACTGCGTTTTACCAAACCACAATATACTATTAATTTTATAATTTAAATTTAATTGCAAAACACAAGATGTAAGACATGGGATTATGAATAATGATAATTAAATATTTCAATTTTGGAATAATGGTTTCAGATAATGAAAAAAATTGATAGATAAAAAATTATTTTTAGTAAAACCATTAAAATTATTTGAAAATATATATCGGAAAAAAAATTATTCCTATTTATTTTTATAACTGATTAATAAAATAAAATATTTATATTTTATAAAACTTATTTAGAAATTATTTTACTAAACTTTTCAATGAATATTTCAAAATTATTATAGGGATATTTTTTGGGAATTTTTTAATAAGATTTAGTTTTCAATGAATAGTAAAAAATACTGGTTTTTAATAAAAAAAACTCTCATTTAATGAGTTTATAATGTTTATTTTTTTTAAATTGTTTTAATTGTAATGTTAGAGAAATAATAATAATATTAATCTAAATTAGGTAATTTGAAATAATTTTACACTAAATGTTTATAAAAAACTTATAATCATTTAAAAGGATTCTTTTTTGGAAATTGATTTCTCATCACATCACTGAGTTTAAAGTTAAAAATAATTATTTCAAAAATAAGAAATGATTTTTTAAAATTTTATTTCATACATGGAATCATCAAAATAAATACTATATAATAATTTCAAATTAATATATTTGCGAAAATTAATAGTAAAAATTTTAGAAGTAATTATTACTGTTAAGGTTGAAAAAAGTTTTCTTGTGTGTTAAATAAAATGATAATGTGTAAAATGAAGAATAAAAATTTTTAAATCCCATTTTATAGATTTATTTAGACCTTATCACCTATAATGTGTTATAATGAACAATATTGGGGACTTAAGGAATGCGACAACTTTGGTACACTGTATTCTTTTAAAAACATTCATATGTGTCCTCTCTAACGCTTATAAAAGGAAACCCCCTATTGTATCCTCTTCACAATTACAGAATAAATTGTTCTATGAAATAAAAACATAGATCCATTTCATAATTACCTCCCTACATCCTTTAGTCCTTATTTTTCTTAGTAAAACATCCTCATAAGCATTTATGTATAAATGTAATGTTACTGTCGGAACTAGAGGAAAAATTCTTAAGCACTAATTTTTTATTAATTTCCTCTTCAACCACAATAATATAATATTAAAATATTCTATGATAATAAAAACATTATACCACGTTTATTTTGAGGTTATTTTTTTACTTTCATTAACTATATCCATCTCAACTTCTATCAAATGTCAAATGAAACTGTCGATCATGCGTATGGATGACTACTACCTCACGACCCGTTGTAATTTTTTTTACATAAAAAATTATCAAATATAGGAAAAATTATTTATTTAATTTTTATATATGATATTTAGTAAATTATTATATATTTTTAAATGTAATTTCACAACTACCTTATTAAATTCCATTCCACAAGAAATAAATAACATCACTCTTGTGTATGGTGGACTACCACCTCTTTAACTGATGGGACTTGTTATTCATTTCCATTTTAATTGTATTGAATTAAAAAAATATTAATTTAATATATATGATATTTTTAATTTAATTATTATTCATGAGTTATGACATCAAATAGAACTTCTTATTTTCCATTTTGTGTGGTTACGATAATATCACTCAAGTGTATTGAAAACTACCACTTTGCAGAGGAGTGTGATTCATTTTAAATTCCACATTTCATCCAAGGTAATAAAGATTAATTTAAAGAATATTTATAATATAAATTAAAAGATTATTATTATGTAATTATGATTTATTATTTCCATTAATTTATTTCCATACATCAATAAAATAGAAAAAACGTTCAAACATGTGGACAACCAACCATCCCCATGAATGTTGTAACTCATTTCTTATCATTACAAATTTTAGATTACTCAAAATACATATATAATAAATATATATTATATTCATATCATGGTTAATTTTTTTGAGATTATTGAACCATCATCAATGTAAAATTATGCAAAACACCAAATCAAAACATATATAAGAAACATAGAAGTTATTACATAATCTCTGATTTAAACAAGAAATTGATAATAAAATTATAAATAAAAGTTAATATTTAAAATATATATGATATTATATATACATTTTTACTTACAGAAAAGATCAATAATAAACACAGATTTATTATGAAATAGGTTCAACTATATATTGGATTTCATAACTTATGGTAAAGAATTTTTGTCTACATTTCTATTCATTGGGTCATATATTATGTTATGAACATATCTTATTTCTTCATTTTTTGGATTCCATATTTAAATTTTAACAACTAAATATATTTTTAGGTGTACTATTTAATTTTCATACGACTAAAGGGTATATATAGAAATATATAAATTTTAAGGGGGTCTAATTATCCTTGTGGAACACCAATTACCAAGTATCCCATTGTAACAGCCCAAGATTTTATGAAAAATATTCTTTTTTATTTCACTAATGTCTTGTGTTGTACGCTACACCAAAAGGAGCTTGCACAACACGCATCCTTGACTTGCCTTGCATTACACGCAATCGCAACCTTCCTCGATAGCGTGTGTGGTACGTAATACTGAGTTTCACGAAACAATGATATGCTATTAAAATATTATTAAAACTGGCCGTTATGAATAGTAACAACCACTTTTTAAATTTTAGAAATTTTAACTCTCAAAATGGACTTCATTTTTGGATTCGGAGTATCGAATTTAGCCTAAGGTGAAATTTTGGTACTTTTCGGATAACTTTCATATTCTGATGAATAGTGAAATTTACTAAATTATAATTAAAAAAAACTTTTTTAATCGAAATAATTAATATTGATAAATCATTAATTTGAGTGGTTTTAAAGTATATTTAGAATATATTTTTACAATTTAATACAATGTTGGTCATTGGATGTAATTTCACATTTAAACTAGACATAAACAAGTGTCAATCTTTTGATAGATATTGTTTCTTAAAAACACGCTATTTGTTTTAACAGCGGGATTTAATTACAAAATTAATTAATGCAACTTTTATGTTATGAATTTGGTAAAATAGACTTCATTTTTGAATTCGGAATATGAAATATAGCTTGGGATGAAATTTTGGCATTGTTCTGAAAAACATCAATTTTTGATGAATAGTGAAACTACTAAGTGGTAGTTAAAAAAAACTGAATTTTTCATAAAACTTAATTTTACCGCTTCTGTGAATGGAATTTCGAAAATCCGAAAGACACGGTTGATATTAGTAAGTAAAATGTGGTACAATGAGATAAAAATAATTTTTTGGTGAATAGTAACTTTTTACTTTTTTTACCGCGGTTAATAGTAAATAGGGTATATAAGGGTAAATATGATATTAATATTACCCTAACACATGTCCTAATTCTATTGGACAAGTGTAATTCGACCAAAAAAAAACTTAGGAATAAAATATGACCATTTAGGCCCACTTGGATTAGATTAGGACATTTATTATTAATTTATTTAAAGAAGGGTTAAAATAGTTAAAATCAAAGTTTAATAAGTAAATCATTTTTAATATGGGGTTATACATAAGATAAATTCGACTATAAATATTCATTAGAAAGCTAAAACGATTTTCTACATGATGGTATTTTATTTGTAATTTTTAGACATCATATAATATAATTTATTTATGACACAAAGATGATGCAGTAATTATCTTATTAATGAAATATTGACATAATTGATAATATAAATACCAAAATAAATGTAATTTAAGACTTTTTATGAATTACACTAATTTTCTAGGTTACTATGATATATTAGTGTTGATTTAATCAACTTGGTTCGAACATATAATTCTTTTATGACTTTCACAAAAATCATATATCAAATAGTTTCAAAATTGACACAAAATAGTTTTTAAATAAAATATTATATTATTAATTGTTATTTTATTCCTAAAAATCTAAGGTTCGGCCAAATGACTTAGATAAGGATATATGTATTATTAATATACAATTTGGGGTTCGTTTGGCATGTTATAGTAAGTTTATTAACCATATAGTGAAAGAAAACAAAAAGACACGGTAAAAGTTAAATTATTTAACTTAGAGTTAAATCTAATTGATAAGGTTAAAATAATACCCTAAACTTGTCTAAATCCTATTGGTTGATAGGATTTCGACCCATCCCCACTTTAGCTTCGAAATAAGACCCTTTGGAACCATTATAAACCGATTTTGACTTTAATATAAAATAATATTTTGAGATATTCCTAAGGTGCCCCTCTCCTCCCCTATAAAAGGACACCTCCTCCCCCTCCTCCTCACACCAATTTGAGAACTCCAGCTCGGCCAAACCCTGACAAAATCTCTTCTCCACTTCCCTAGAAACATCCTAGAGGTTCTGGTCTTCCTCAAAGACCAATTTTAGTGCCCTAAGAAGGGGTCTCAAAGAGGCACTTCAAAGAAGAGGTAATTACCGTTACCAATTCTTTCATCTTTATTTCTTCTTCCACTTCTTCTTCTTAGGTTGTTTCATTATGAAGTAATAACATCAGTATCACTCATATACTGATATGTTATTATAAGTATGAAACAACCCTATTTCACCATCTATCCATCCTACAGAAAAAGAAATCACCGCGCGTGCGTACGTACGGAATACCGTCTCCACGCCGTGGTGTAATCTATTTTCCACCACCACCTTACATGGATGGGTATAATGGTGTAAAGAATAACTATAAATAGTTATTACAACATCATATTGATTCTGATATATTGTATAATCCACTCCAATTCAATTCAATATTTATTGAAATGATATCATCGCTCGTGCGTACGTACGGAATACCGTCTCCACGACGCGATGAGATTCATTCTCCATGTTAACCATTTAAGAATGATTATAATGTATATATAAGAAATAATAATGAAATATATGACATTATAAATCTACTGTATTTATGTATATATATACATATGTATGTCATCTACTTACTTCCATTTCAAGACAATAAGGAAAGGAAAACAGCGTTCATGCGTACGTACGGACTACCGTCTCCATGAACGGTGTTTTTCATTTTATTTATCTACCTATTATATATATATATATACTGAATATATATGATATATAAATCATATTTTATATTCTGGAAGTGAGTAAATCATGATATAAGTAATAATGATGTCAAGAACAACAAGTCAAAACACCTACGATAAATGAAACGATTTTACCCAAAACGCTTCTTTAACATGGAATTTACAAAAGAACGGGTAATATAATGTCATAAGTGAACCATATATGATATCATAACAATGAATATGATTCTGTAATAAGTCAATAACATGATTTAAATCATTATACAGGAGGTTCGGACACTGACAAAGCAAGTCGGACCTAAGGTAAGGGAAATATCACAATCACATTCTTATCCGAGATTGTTTATTCGTAAGTATTTACTGGGGTGTATTTTATCATCCACATCCATGTTCCCTCAATATGTAATATTATTTCCTTCCTTCTACAATATTTTATATCCAATTTTACCCTTCGGTAAGTTTTTTTTAAAAGATATGAAAGGAATATTTTGTCATTTTTCGTACGAGGTACTTTTTGACTTTTCCGACAAAAGTACGAGAAGAAATTTTTTTTTAACTTATACGGCACGAACGGATTTTTACGGTTTTATAAAGCCTTATTTTCATGAAGCCTTCTCCAAAATATTTCATGACTATTTTCAATAAAATCTCTTTCTTTTAAAATTGCATGACCTTTTGTGAAAAGAAATTGATTTTGAAGAAGAAAGGATATTTTCCTCAAGAATTCATTTCAAGTATTTTATCAAAATTATTTCCATCTAAGATAACATAGGGTTCTGTTTCTATCTCTATTATTACATTGATTTGGTTATGTTGTGATGGAATTATTTTTATGAATTCCTTTATCTTATATGAATTGTTTTATGATGTCATGTTGTTTAAGAATCCCATTTTTATTACATGGGTTATGATATGATGTATGGTTTATGATTATGTGGCACACATAAGAAAAGATTCATTATAAGATGGGTGGGACCTATATCTCCCTCCAATGCATTGGGTAAAGATTTTATATCTCATGAGATAGACATGGCTGGAATGGTAGGTTATACCGGTTCAGTGAAACAGGACTGAAACGAGGATTACTCGATTCAGAAAGGGACTTTGTCCACTAAGATAGTCTTGGCAATGAGTCATGACTAATAAGAAATGATTTTCCATGATTATGTGTGCATGCCACAAAGTTTCAAGTTTTATGTTATGATTATGGGGATATCATTTTCACTTCTATGATCTATCCCATGTTATGATATTATGATCTATTTTGCAGGTTAAGATTTCCAAAAGCTATGTTCTTATGTATATGATGTGATTGATATTTCTTTTGTTTACCCTTACTGAGCAGTTGAGATCACCCTTTTATGTTTTCCTTTCCCCAGGATATAAAGAAAGGTTTTTAGGTAAAAAAAAGGGAAGATCTTTATGGGAGATATTGAAGATCTTTCACCACGATTAGAAGATTACGTTCCGAGTTTCCAAAGACACTAAACTATTACGATCCTTGTGTGTGTGTTTTTGTTATGTATTAATTATTCTGCAAAAGTAATGTCATGTCCATGTACGATAAGCTACGGGTCTCTACAGTTGGTATCAGAGGAAAGTTTTAGTCATCCTTTGGAAACTAGGATGCGAAAACGTTAGTGAGATCCCTAGAGATATTTCTAAGGTATGTCTAGGGATGTCTCTAAGGTTAAGTATACGTATAGGTTATAGTAATAGAATTACGCTAACGATCATAGAATTAAACCTAAGATGTTGGATATTGAAGGTACTCCCCCTTTATTATGTTGTTTTCCCTAGCATGATTTTTGCCTCTCACACTATTCTTTATGGGTTTTAGACGATGGCTGGAACCCGAAGGAACCGTGTTGATCAATGCAATGGACAATGCAATGATTTCCCTCCTGAACAAACAAATGTTATGGGAGATGGAGTGCAAAATCTTATTGCTATACTTACACAAGCTATGAATCATTCTGGACTTCCAAATGAGCAGAGAAGGGAACAATATTCTATTGAGTCCTTCATGAGGCAACGTCCACCTTCTTTCAGTGGGTCTACTGATCCATTAGTTGCTGAACAATGGATTAGTACTACTGAAAAGATATTTTCAGTTCTTCAATGTTCTGAACATGATAAAGTCATCTTAGCAGTATATCGTTTGGAAGGTGAAGCTGATCAATGGTGGAATCTTATCAAGAATACGAGGCCAAGAGATGAAATTGAGTCCATGGAATGGGACGAGTTCAAGAAATTGTTTTTCAGTAAGTACTTCCCTCGTATTCTTCGAACAAAGATGGAGAAAGAGTTTCTTGAACTGAAGCAAAGGGATGATGAATCTGTTGGTACCTATGAAGCAAATTTTACAAGACTTGCAAGGTATGCTTCTGGAATTATCATCCAACCTGAAAGTAAAGTTGATTGATTTTTAAGTGGCTTAAAACCAAGTCTTCGAAGGGCATTAGCTATAAGAGACTTCAGTAGCTATGAAGAAATTGTGCGTTGTGCTATCAAGGTAGAAATGGAAGTTGGTGTTACATATCCATCTCATGGTTTTGACAAGAAACGAAAGATGGAGTTCAAGGAGAAATCTCAGAATAATGGTGAAAAGAAGATGAATGTTTCCTTATGCACAAAGTGTGGAAAGAAGCATGGTGGAGATTGTCTAAAAGGGACTAGAAAATGTTTTAAGTGTGGAAAAGAAGGTCATTGAGCAGCTGAGTGTCGAAGTAATGGAAAAAGGGTTTCTAATGATGTGAATAAAGCAAACACTGCAGAGAACGCACCGCCAACACTTCAATGCTTCAAGTGCAAGGAAATGGGGCATTATGCTAATAATTGCCCTAATCCAAGGTTTAGTGATGATCAACATGAGCAACCACTGAAGGCAAAGGACAAAGGGAAATCACATGCGATCACTATTGGAAATGTTGAATATGACAACGATGTGGTGGAATGATTAAGTGTTTATGTAATGGGATTCCAAAATAATGTTTTATCATTGATTATTGCAATATTTATTGATGTGGTATTCCAAGTGATTGAGATATTTTTTGGAAATAAGATGATATGCGCATAATGAAGACGAGAAAATGAAATGTTTAATAGTATTCATGAGCTCATGATTGATATAAGGACTAAGTGATATCATGGTTTGAGTATATAGAATTTTGAGGATTTTGGTATGTGGAAAGTGTTAACTTTTAACTGCACTCAATTTTTCACTAAGGTATTCAAGAGAATACACGATTAAGGACTTTGAATGTTTGGAATGTGACCAACAAGACATATCTTATGATATGTGGGGATCAACAACAGTATTAAATCTCTGGTAATCGTTGTCACTATATTATGAGAGTGGACTGCAGTATTATGTATAAGCCTAAAGATTAGACTGGATTATGTTGGACATAAGTTAGTATTGTTTAAGGATAGAAGATTTTCGATATTATTGATGGGATGTTATAGTAACTTAGTTTTAGAAAAAGGACAACCTGCAGGACGGGCGACAGCCCATCGCTTCGGACAAGGCTGTAGGAATCGAACCAACAACCGAAGTGCGACTGGCCTTTATCGCCTACCACTGACCTACAAGAAGTCCCTGTTTAGTAGAAACTAGTGTTATTATATTAAGCAGTATCATATATGAAGTATAATCCCATTTTAGGAACCATATATGATTAATCCCACTATAGATCGACTTATGTATATAAATTTTGCTAACCTTTTGAGACAGATGGAATGACCCGTCATTCAATCACATGATCTGCTAACACTTCACGAATAACAAATTCAACTTCATTTATTTAAGATATGAAGTGGAAATTGTTAAAGGCACGAACAACAGTGAGATTGTACCAAAATAAAGTAAGTATTTATTCTAATTCAAATTCTTTAACTTTAGGGAAATGATCTTGAAAACCAAAAATGTTGTCCTAGTTCTCTTATACCTGATGAATCAGATGGTACCTTAGATCGTCACAAATTTATGGATTTGTGATTACTGGCTTTTCCATAGCCATGTTCTCTACCACTCTCCATCAGAACATGATGGTTAGATTTCTTTTCCATATCCATATTTTCACCTATGTAGAAACCCAGTGATTAGTTTATTTGGGTAATCGTTACATTTCATACTTTAGTTTTTAAAGCCAAGTTTTGGTATTCCTTTTTACGATGTGGGTTTCTATTAAAGAAACTTTCGAATAGTAAACCATTTATAACCCCGACGAATTTCGAGGGCGAAATTCATTTTAAGGGGGGTAGAATGTAACAGCCCAAGATTTTATGAAAAATATTCTTTTTTATTTCACTAATGTCTTGTGTTGTACGCTACACCAAAAGGAGCTTGCACAACACGCATCCTTGACTTTCCTTGCATTACACGCAATCGCAACCTTCCTCGATAGCGTGTGTGGTACGTAATACTGAGTTTCACGAAACAATGATATGCTATTAAAATATTATTAAAACTAGCCGTTATGAATAGTAATAACCACTTTTTAAATTTTAGAAATTTTAACTCTCAAAATGGACTTCATTTTTGGATTCGGAGTATCGAATTTATCCTAAGGTGAAATTTTGGTACTTTTCGGATAACTTTCATATTCTGATGAATAGTGAAAATTACTAAATTATAATTAAAAAAAACTTTTTTAATCGAAATAATTAATATTGATAAATCATTAATTTGAGTGGTTTTAAAGTATATTTAGAATATATTTTTACAATTTAATACAATGTTGGTCATTGGATGTAATTTCACATTTAAACTAGACATAAACAAGTGTCAATCTTTTGATAGATATTGTTTCTTAAAAACACGCTATTTGTTTTAACAGCGGGATTTAATTACAAAATTAATTAATGCAACTTTTATGTTATGAATTTGGTAAAATAGACTTCATTTTTGAATTTGGAATATGAAATATAGCTTGGGATGAAATTTTGGCATTGTTCTAAAAAACATCAATTTTTGATGAATAGTGAAACTACTAAGTGGTAGTTAAAAAAAACTGAATTTTTCATAAAACTTAATTTTACCGCTTCTGTGAATGGAATTTTGAAAATCCGAAAGACACGGTTGATATTAGTAAGTAAAATGTGGTACAATGAGATAAAAATAATTTTTTGGTGAATAGTGACTTTTTACTTTTTTTACCGCGGTTAATAGTAAATAGGGTAACTAAGGGTAAATATGATATTAATATTACCCTAACACATGTCCTAATTCTATTGGACAAGTGTAATTCGACCAAAAAAAACTTAGGAATAAAATATGACCATTTAGGCCCACTTGGATTAGATTAGGACATTTATTATTAATTTATTTAAAGAAGGGTTAAAATAGTTAAAATCAAAGTTTAATAAGTAAATCATTTTTAATATGGGGTTATACATAAGACAAATTCGACTATAAATATTAATTAGAAAGCTAAAAAGATTTCCTACATTATGGTATTTTATTTGTAATTTTTATACATCAAATAATATAATTTATTTATGACACAAAGATGATGCAGTAATTATCTTATTAATGAAATATTGACATAATTGATAATATAAATACCAAAATAAATGTAATTTAAGACTTTTTATGAATTACACTAATTTTCTAGGTTACTATGATATATTAGTGTTGATTTAATCAACTTGGTTCGAACATATAATTCTGTTATGACTTTCACAAAAATCATATATCAAATAGTTTCAAAATTGACACAAAATAGTTTTTAAATCAAATATTATATTATTAATTTTTATTTTATTCCTAAAAATCTAAAGTTCGGCCAAATGACTTAGATAAGGATATATGTATTAATAATATACAATTTGGGGTTCGTTTGGCATGTTATAGTAAGTTTATTAACCATATAGTGAAAGAAAACAAAAAGACACGGTAAAAGTTAAATTATTTAACTTAGAGTTAAATCTAATTGATAAGGTTATAATAATACCCTAAACTTGTCTAAATCCTATTGGTTGATAGGATTTCGACCCATCCCCACTTTAGCTTCGAAATAAGACCCTTTGGAACCATTATAAACCGATTTTGACTTTAATATAAAATAATATTTTGAGATATTCCTAAGGTGCCCCTCTCCTCCCCTATAAAAGGACACCTCCTCCCCCTCCTCCTCACACCAATTTGAGAACTCAAGCTCGGCCAACCCCTGACAAAATATCTTCTCCACTTCCCTAGAAACATCCTAGAGGTTCTGGTCTTCCTCAAAGACCAATTTTAGTGCCCTAAGAAGGGGTCTCAAAGAGGCACTTCAAAGAAGAGGTAATTACCATTACCAATTCTTTCATCTTTATTTCTTCTTCCACTTCTTCTTCTTAGGTTGTTTCATTATGAAGTAATAACATAAGTATCACTCATATACTGATATGTTATTATAAGTATGAAACAACCCTATTTCACCATCTATCCATCCTACGGAAAAAGAAATCACCGCGCGTGCGTACGTACGGAATACCGTCTCCACGCCGTGGTGTAATCTATTTTCCACCACCACCTTACATGGATGGGTATAATGGTGTAAAGAATAACTATAAATAGTTATTACAACATCATATTGATTCTGATATATTGTATAATCCACTCCAATTCAATTCAATATTTATTGAAATGATATCATCGCTCGTGCGTACGTACGGAATACCGTCTCCACGACGCGATGAGATTCATTCTCCATGTTAACCATTTAAGAATGATTATAATGTATATATAAGAAATAATAATGAAATATATGACATTATAAAGATACTGTATTTATGTATATATATACATATGTATGTCATCTACTTACTTCCATTTCAAGACAATAAGGAAAGGAAAACAGCGTTCATGCGTACGTACGGACTACCGTCTCCATGAACGGTGTTTTTCATTTTATTTATCTACCTATTATATATATATATACTGAATATATATGATATATAAATCATATTTTATATTCTGGAAGTGAGTAAATCATGATATAAGTAATAATGATGTCAATAACAACAAGTCAAAACACCTACGATAAATGAAACGATTTTACCCAAAACGCTTCTTTAACATGGAATTTACAAAAGAACGGGTAATATAATGTCATAAGTGAACCATATATGATATCATAACAATGAATATGATTCTGTAATAAGTCAATAACATGATTTAAATCATTATACAGGAGGTTTGGACACTTACAAAGCAAGTCGGACCTAAGGTAAGGGAAATATCACAATCTCATTCTTATCCGAGATTGTTTATTCGTAAGTATTTACTGGGGTGTATTTTATCATCCACATCCATGTTCCCTCAATATGTAATATTATTTCCTTCCTTCTACAATATTTTATATCCAATTTTACCCTTCGGTAAGTTTTTTTTAAAAGATATGAAAGGAATCTTTTGTCATTTTTCGTACGAGGTACTTTTTGACTTTTCCGACAAAAGTACGAGAAGAATGTTTTTTTAACTTATACGGCACGAACGGATTTTACGGTTTTATAAAGCCTTATTTTCATGAAGCCTTCTCCAAAATATTTCATGGCTATTTTCAATAAAATCTCTTTCTTTTAATATTGCATGACGTTTTGTGAAAAGAAATTGATTTTGAAGAAGAAAGGATATTTTCCTCAAGAATTCATTTCAAGTATTTTATCAAAATTATTTCCATCAAAGATAACATAGGGTTCTGTTTCTATCCCTATTATTATATTGATTTGGTTATGTTGTGATGTAATTATTTTTATGAATTCCTTTATCTTATATGAATTGTTTTATGATGTCATGTTGTTTAAGAATCCCATTTTTATTACATGGGTTATGCTATGATGTATGGTTTATGATTATGTGGCACACATAAAAAAGGATTCATTATAAGATGGGTGGGACCTATATCTCCCTCCAATGCATTGGGTAAAGATTTTATATCTCATGAGATAGACATGGCTGGAATGGTAGGTTATACCGGTTCAGTGAAACAGGACTGAAACGATGATTACTCGATTCAGAAAGGGACTTTGTCCACTAAGATAGTCTTGGCAATGAGTCATGACTAATAAGAAATGATTTTCCATGATTATGTGTGAATGCCACAAAGTTTCAAGTTTTATGTTATGATTATGGGGATATCATTTTCACTTCTATGATCTATCCCATGTTATGATATTATGAGCTATTTTGTAGGTTAAGATTTCCAAAATCTATGTTCTTATGTATATGATGTGATTGATATTTCTTTTGTTTACCCTTACTGAGCATTTGAGCTCACCCTTTTATGTTTTCTTTTCCCCAGGATATAAAGAAAGGTTTTTAGGTAAAAAAAAGGGAAGATCTTTATGGGAGATATTGAAGATCTTTCACCACGATTAGAAGATTACGTTCCGAGTTTCCAAAGACACTAAACTATTACGATCCTTGTGTGTGTGTTTTTGTTATGTACTAAGTATTCCGCAAAAGTAATGTAATGTCCATGTACGATAAGCTACGGGTCTCTACACCCATTATTGGGTACTCAGTGGTTCTCAATGTATTCAGTTGGATGTATATTTGAGCAATGAGTTCCTAGTGTATTATAGTTTGTAAATTATATATTTATATAGATAATTCTCATATAAAATGTGTGTTTTTTAATTTTATTCTCCATTGTAATAGAGTATTTGGGGGAGGGGATTAGGATTCAATCTCATTTACATAATAAATATCCCATGTGGTTATTTTAATGTCCACATTATCATTGTCCTATTAATAATTTATCATATATTTCTCTTGTAACATGATTAATAGATAGAAACTCCACCTAAAAATACTAATTCATGGGAATATCATTATCATTCTCCTCTTTTATTCTATGTATAGCAATGGGTATGGCCTATCTTTCTTATGTTTTCATGCTTATTTAATTCACCAAAACAATTATGTTCCATAAATATAGGCTATTTTCAGAGTGTAGTGTATGTCATACTTAGTTTATTTTATATTAATTTCTATATTTTCTCTCTTTTGAGAATAGTATCTAAAATATTTCTTCTTACTCATCATAAGGAGACAAAATTGGTTTGTGGTGGCATACTCGTTCCTTTCTGACCTCAAGGAAGACACTCCTTTTAATTTTCATTTGTGTGATCCTCTTCCCTCTCATACTAATTAAAGGATATATCTGAAATGGTAAAAGGGTAAGTTAATTAAACAAAAAATGATGTTTATTATGGTAAATAAATTTTTTATTCACCATTAACATTATATATATTAGAATAATTGATATTAGTGTAAATTTATTCATGTTCATAATCATAGAATGAGGGTTTTCAGGCTTCAATGTCCATTTTAGAATAATTAATATTGTTCTAAAATTATTATGTTCAAGAGAAACCATTATTTATAAAAATAAAAGGGATTAAAATATGTTTATATTCCTTTATTTAATTATTTATATGTATTTTCCCATGTGTTTTTTTGTTGAGTAATTATTTGAACTGTTATATGATTACGTTGTATATAGTATGTGTAATAGAATAGGTTATTTGGATTCTATTTATTTTTTCCATAATTGTAAGGATTGATTTTGGACATGCTAATTGATTGGGTATAATGTTTATTGAATTTTATACTCTTCATGTTCTTCTAGGGGAAGAGATAAAATCATTACCATTTACATATGAAATTATTAATCTATACATATATTATAATAAATTTCATTTATGGGGTAAAAAGGTATGGTAAATCATATACCCTTGTAGTCTAGGGAGTAATCTATTTTGTTCAAATTTTATATGATAGTTTAAGTTATGTATATTCATTTACATGTTCTTATTTTACTCTACTTTTATACGCATACATACATGAAATTTATTTTATAATTGGTAACATGGGATGTACTGTGGAGAACCCACTATGTTTTAATAATACTTAATTTCATGTAAAATATTATGAAATGTGTTGACTAAATTCAACATGATCCAGTTAAGGAAAAAAACTGAATAATGGTTGATGGTACCACACATAGTTTAGATAATTGGTGATTCTTTTAACCTTTTAGTGTGCATGTAAAGTGGACACATATCTGATGTTCATGATTCTCATATAGGGAGAATCCATTTCAATGTTCGCCAATGTAAACCAAGGGGACTTATATGAGGAAATGGTTATGTTTTAATACATTTTTTAAATCCATTATTTTTTTAAATCATGGACATTTTAGTGATTATTTCATATGTATTCATGTTAAATACTTCTCACATATAATTTTATTAATGTGTTTAGATATAATGTTACCCACAGTCAATAAATGTACATCTCTAGAGTTTGATATCTATTGACCACGTGGATAATGCGATATTTTTATGTGTTATACCCCTATATTAATTTTCTCTTTCCTTGGGATAAAAAAAGATCCTACAAATACATTATTAAACACACAAATTTTTTGGGTTCCTTTTCTAATGGGAATGTTTGATTGTAGTTTTTTGAAGAAATAAACTTCTTATTTATGGGTATTTTAGTTGAAAACATTATAAATTGGTAATAGATCTCACATAAAACAATTTTAGGCATGGAAATTGGGAGTATCAATGTGATAAGACCATCAAAACATTGCAATTAATGCATAAATATAGGTTTCGAAAAAAATTATTTTGGAATCCTATGTTTCAATAGTTTGTCCTAAAGTACATAATTCTTTTCAATTTCATGAATTTATCCTTGGTTCTGGTGTATCTTGAATCATAATAGAGAATGATAGGTTAGACTGAATGTCTCACATACTTGTTCTCACTTAATTATGTTAAAGTTGGTATCAATAGGATGTTCATACTAGTTAACATATTAATAATTAATAATTTTTTTCTCCAAAATAATTATTTCCAGTGATTTTTTAAAAGGGACATATTGATTACTTCATGATTTATTACATTTCATTGCTCATATTGATGTCTAGGTATAATTTTTTTCTGTGATTTTTATATTTTATGATTTATATAACATCAAAATATGTATTAATAATTATTTATTTGATGAAATATTTTATGAAAATAAATTTATAATTTATAATTTTTGGTTTATAAATAACAAAAGGGAGAGATAAAATATGGTTTAGACTTTAAATTTTTAATTAATTTGTAATATTTTGTTAATCAACTAAGTGGGTTGATTTTTTGTTCTTATCCACTTCCACGTATGGTATGTTATATATTCGACTACCACTGACCATTTAGGAAGTGGAAGAACAGGAATCTAACACTAGTTTGACCATAAAATGATAGTTAGTTGTTGGAGGTGATTGATAAACTACTCTAATCAACATTTTATAGATCTCTTTAGAATAAATAAATGACCTCTAATGTTATGGTATATTTATAGTTCCATTATCCCTTTTTATTTCTGGGTGAGGGGTCTCCACATGTAGTTGAGGTGTGAGCCATTTGCATCCCCCATATCTTTCCAATTATTAGGAAAACATAGTAGTACCATGTGAAGATATCAATCATTATAATGGAATGGAAGTATTTTCATATGTGATATATTACGGTCAAATTAAATAATATATATTACCTCCCATATATAAATATATATAATATCTTCTTCGAGAAATTATAGAACAAGACATTATGTTAATTGAATGTGAAAGAGATTCTCAATATTCAACATGTATGAATGACAATGATATAGTACACATACTTGGGTCTAGATTAACTCCATTGTTCTATATATATTGGTTAATATGATGATTATAATGTTTTAAACATTGTATTGGTAATGAACAAATGATTGAATGAAGGTATGATTCTCAAACTATATATATTATTCAATGTCATTAAAATGGTTATACACAATGGGATAATATATAATGGTGGTACAAGAGAGGGAATCTCTCTACAAATATAGGCTTCAAAATATTATTCTTCTAGTGTATATATGTGCTGATGGGGAGAGGCAAGTATGGGTTACCCTCAACAATGTAGCTAGGGTGATCTCAGGATGTCCATAATTGAAGAACAACAAGTGTGGTTGTATGGGTTACATAAAAATGAAATTAACCTTTTTGGAAAATCCATTTCAATAAAGTTTCTATTTATGATATCTCTAGAGGTTTCACTAATGCATTTTATTTGGATTTGTTGGATATTTACCCCAATAAATCCAAGAATCTTAGTCCTAGTAAGCTTATTAAAATATTGCTGGTATTAAACCCCTATTAGTATGCTTATTTTTAAAAGGAATATTCCTATACCGTCAATTTTATAGAAAATCAATTCGATCTTTCTACTGTTAGTGGTACTATTCCTATACCATCAATATTAGCTTTTTTTTTTACTTGGGTGACTCACAATATATAACATCTATGAAAATAATTTCCCTTCATGTTTTGAAATTTTATATACTTCTTACCTATATAATTCCTTAGTCATTATTTTGAAAGAGAATTTATACAAAAAAGAAAGTGAATATTTTGTGATTTGGTGTTGGAATTTTGTGAACATATTTGTGATGATATTATTTTAAAAATGAACTGAAATAATAAAATTAATGGGTTTTATTGGTTGAATTATTTTCAATAATGAAATAATTCTAATTTTAGAGGTTTTCCCTTTTATATCCTATGTGTTTTCAGTTCTTTTACAAAGAAGAATCATGGTTTCACATTATTTGAGTTTGTCCAAACTACTGATAGGTGGCACTACTACAAATTGTGTTATATACAACACTTTCTCTTATTAGCATTAGAATAAATAAATAACAAAGATATCATTTTTTACTTCAATAAACACGCTGATAAAGGATAGATTTTATCAGTGCTAAAAACCCATTTATAAAATGTTCCCTTTGTCTACGCTTTATTTTTATCCCTAATAATGGGTACCATTTATTATATTATTTCATAGTGCTGTTAATAGTCCTGATTGTGCACTTTGAGTCTCACCACAAAATAACAAAATTCTATTCTCTTTATTATAATGATTCATGAACACCACTAATTCAAAAGTCTACTGCATGGATGGGCTCCCACATATAATTTCCAAACACATTTTTTTGGTTCTCTCCACTAGATATGTGGGCCATATCCCACTCTATGATCCCCAGGGGAATTTTCCATCCTCTTATGCATGTACGGCTCCAATAAGACCCAACCCACCTCCATGCCCCAATATTTTTAACCAAGAAATAAATAAATTTAAAAAAAAATTGAAAAATTGAAAAAATTGAAATAATTAAACAAATATTTTAAAATAAATAAGGTTGAAATTTATTTAAACATTTTTTTAAAAAATAATTGATAATAAATTTAATATATAAATATGGTATAATTATTAATAAATATTATATAGTACATATTGAAATATTTAATTAATAAATTAAAATAATTAAACAAATAATAAGTAAAAATGAATAATTAAAAAATATTAATATACATTTAAATTAAATAATGATTAAAAAAATTAATAACATTAATATACATGTATACGATTTATTAATATTAATAAAATAGTATATGTCAAATATAGATATGTAAAATGAATACATTGTAATAGTCATTCTAGAAAATTATAAATGAATATATCATGAAATTATTAATGAAATATTTATTAATAAATATGAATAAATTAAATATATACTTGTATTTAATAATTATAAATATTAGAAAATAAATTCAGTTCAAAATAAAGATACAAAATTAATCAAATGTAATAATTAAAAATATATAAATGTCTTATTCATTTTTAATGGTTTTAATACATTTAATATCAAAATATATTCAAACATATTTATATACATAATATCAATATATAAAATATTTCCTAAAATATTATTTATATTATACATAATAATGATTCCTGTATTAAATAAGTCATATATTTTGTGAATAATGGTTTATAATTGAAAATTATTATTATTTAAAAATATTGATTAATTTTATCGAGTAATATACATTAATTGAATGATGTTTTTTTCAATTTAACATATATCTAATACTTTTTACTTGTATTTCACTCATACATGTACTAAATTAGTTCATTTTTATATACAAACGACATATACAAATATTTGGGTAATTAATGAAATCTTATATAGAAACACTAAGGACAAGTATTTATGTAATTTATTTATATTTTAATATTGATTTTACAATTTCATTTAGTCACATGGTAAATTTTATATATTATGTTTTAATCAAATATTGTTAATTATTTATTTTTAATATTTTTGTTTTAAAGTATTATTCATTCTTTTTTTATATTTTTTGAATTTGATCTTTTTCTGAAATTTATTTGTACTTATTTATTTACAATGTTTTAATGTTTTCATTATTTATTTATATTTATCTCAATATATATCCTTATTATTTTTGGTAATTTATACTTAATTAGTAAACCATATACATATTTTAAATTTTTTAATTTATAATCATTTTTAATTATTCAATTTAACTTATTTTTTACACACATGAATTTAGAATTATACATTCATTTATATTGTGAAAGGTATTATGTAAAATATATTTTCATAAGAAATTATATTTATAGATGAATCTTTTTTAATTTAAAATCTTATAAAAAATCATTATACATTAGTTAGTAGTATTTTTTTCAAAAAAATATTTATATAATAATAAATAAATCATAATATATTTAAATATTAATAAAATTATAAAAAAGAAATTGAAATAATTAAAATATTTATTCTTTTACTATTTCTGTTTATATTAATATATATTTATCAAATATATATATGTGTTAATATAAATATATATAATGATATAAATATATAAATATTATTTCATAAAAAAATTTCATATAAATAAATAATTATAAATTTAAAATTATATAAAAATACTAAAAAATTTACATAATTAATATATTAACTATATTTATATGAGTATTTATATTTATATTTATAATTATAATTATAAATTTTTTTAATTATATATGTATATATATTTATATATAAAAATATAATGATATAAATAAATTCATCATTATTAAAATATAATAAATATATTATATAATGAATATATTTACTATATTTATATATATTTTATATATGTTAATATAAATGTATGTGGTGATATAAATATATTTATTATTATAATTAAATAATTCAAATCTATTTACAAATAAATTTAACTATAAATATATTAATGAATGTATTTGTACTATATTGATGAAATTATATATGTATAATTATGAATGAATAAATATAAATTTTTAAGTATTTATAAATTATATATGAAAAATTATATATTTAAATAATTTTTAAATTCAAATTAATATATTAATATAATTTATAAAATAAATATTTTTGTTAAATATAAAAATAAATATATAGCAATCTATAAACATATAAATTCATTTATGTTATTATATAAATATTTAAAATTATATTTGAAAATATATTTATTTATAATTATAATAAAAACCCCTTTATCAACACTAATAAAAAAAGCAGTTATATATTATTCTTTTGAGAAAAAAAAGATATATATTTTTCATCACTAGAAAAGTGTGATAAAATGTATCTTTATTTATGAAAAAACATTATTGTTTGTAAATATATATATTATCATCACATTTTACTTTTACAGCTAAGAAATTTTTTTTATTTCTTTTTGGAAGGGCTTATAATAACCTCCGAATCTATTTAACTGAACCCAAACCGAACCAATTTTAATCAATCCTTTCAAAATCTCTCAGAACTACCCAACTACTATAACCCCCCCTCAACATTATCCTATATGAATGATGGCTCAAATCTATGGTATGTTATTATTTTTTATCCTCTTTTCTCGTTGTTTTCTTGTTCGAGTTCCACAATGTGCATTAGTGTAGGGTTTTCATTAATCCGTACTATCTTGGGTTCATTGTTTAGGTTATATACTCCTACTCATTTGAAACATATTGATTTCACATTCTTCGATGATCAATACCACACACATCGAGTTTATTGAGCCCCTCTGATTGGTTTATGTTCCTTCCTTAAGAGTTTTTGAACTAGAATCATATATTTCTTTTCTTTTTTCCTATCCATGTATAGAGGGATGTGCCATGAGAGATCCCTTATTTATGGAACATTTTCTCAAATATATTATATGAGTTTTGTTCCACTTATTATAATGTAAACTCTATTCATACCTATAGTTTTTTGGGTGTTTAAAAAAGAGTAATTCAACACTAAAAATATTATGATTTTAATATTGACCATTTTTAATGACGATACTAAATGAATATTAATGTTATTTTATTGTGTATTGATGAAAAATATAAATTGGAAATTTTTAGATTATTTAAAACATTTAATTTTCAAAAATCATAAGTAAATATGATCATTTACTATGATAGTGAATGATCTATTTTATTGTTCATCTGATTTTATATAAATGATCACTTTATTTACAATTTATGATTATTTGTTTCATCATAATTTTGATATTCAATGATTAAAAAGAGTTTTGAAGAATTTTTTAGACATCAAAGAAAATTCTATACTATTTATTTTATTAATGATAAATGTATATTAGAATTTCAAAAAATGTCATTTATGACAATCATTTCACTGATTATTTCATTTTTATATATCTATGTCATTATAAAAGATTTATATTGTGTTATATATTAATTAATTGTATGAATTTAAAATTTTAAAATGATTTGCAATAATTTGATGTAGGAAAAGAATAATGTATGTCTTTGTCACAAAATTAGATAATATAATGTTTAAATTTTTTGAATACTGAATTGAAATATGAATTAAAGAAGATTACTCGAGACATATTCTTAACCTAATCGCAACAAATTACTAGTTCAGAATGTTATACAATGGACCCACCCAAAGGTTGGTATTTCATAAATTTATATGTAGGTTCTAAGACTCTAACTCACCCTTGAGGTTGGAATATTGTATGTTTATCATGAGTGCATATAGTAGATTTTTAATTTAGAATATAATCTTTTTTATATATAACATTATTAATTTTGAAAATGTAAAATTTATTTTAGTTTTAAATTTATTTCCAGTGAACAGTATTTTGAATGGAAATTATGGAACAAAGGGTTTTTCAAAAAGCATCCAGCTCTTCCACATTCCATTTCCATCATTGCACAACTACTTTATTACATGTCCAAGGATTTCCAATATCAATATCATTATTATATAAAACAAATTTAATTTTCTTTTTATTAACAACCAAATAAAAAAAATATAACATCCAGAAATTAGATCTTTTAAATCCAATTTTAATTTATTATGTTTGAAATTCCAAATACATAATGAAAATAATTCTTTTAATAATTTTTTATAATATTAACTAATTTTAAACACCTCATATATAATTTTTTTATTTATTATAAGACCATTTAATAAATAAATTACAATATATTTATTAGTTATGGTTATATTAATTAATGTTTGGATGTGATTTAGATGATTATGAAAATGATTTTATTAAAAAATTTAGTAATATATTTTATAATTTTAAATGAATTATTGATTTGATTTCCAATTATTTGTGATGTAATGTGTATCAAGACATGGTAAATGGTAATAAATGATAGGGTAAACATTTATTCTGGATGTTCATAACTATCATTGGAATGAAGTCATAATTAATATAAACAATGATCAAGGGGTCATTGATAGTAGTCAATGGTAAAATGTCCCGTATGATTTAAATTTCTAGCATTTATTTAAATATTTTAATTAATAAAATTTGATAATTTTCCATGAATAGGTGATAGTCAACTGAATGTCCCCATACCATTAAATCTCCATTAAAATTTTCAATAAAACACCACCTGACCCACAACATGCCGACTGATGAATTTAATTAACTTCATCTCCATTCACTTATTGGACTCCCACCAAGAAATGTTATAGAAACCTTACAAGAATTCCCAATATATTATTAAGGGAACCTATGTTTTTTTAGATATCTGTCCTCTAACCAATTTCTATTCATTCCACATACCAAATACATTTTCCTTTTCATGGAGTAATTTAATGTTTTCTTTGAATGTTTAAACTTCAATGATTATCTCTTCATAGGTGGGTATAATATCATACAACTAAGCCATATAACGGTAAAACAAATCAAAGATCCTTTTTTAGGGATTATAATATTGTCTGTTTTTTTATCTTTAGGAAACAAACTAGGAAATGTTATCTACTACTTCACCACCTCCCAATATTGGAATATTTTGAATTATAGAGACAATTTTTTACATCATATCCATTATCTCTGTAACAATTATTATTTAATTTTTTTATTTGAGACTCATCTCGCATCACTTATGCACATTTACATATGTTTCTTGAACTAATTTGAGTATTCTACATCACATAATGTGTACAAGTGATCATTTTGGATGAATTAAGATGATAACACTAACCACCAATAGATTGTTTATTTTCTAAAATTCAATTACCAATTTCCATAAAATAATATAGAAATTATTTGAAATCGTCAAATATAGGGTTTCACATATTATAATTGTTTTCACATAACCTTTTATTGTGTATATCATATGTTTTTTTACTAAAAATATATTTATGATCCAATTAGATGTATATGAATCAACAATAGAGGCGCGCTAATCATATGGAAAAATATAATGAATATTGAGTTAAAGATAAAATTATGTTTTTAATTGAACATGAATATATCTATTATCAAATCCATTATCTGGGTTTAAGTTGTTGTTCATTAAGCTAATATAGTATGTATTGTTTGAAAGAACATTTTATTATTCACAGAATATTCCAGAGGTATAAATGTTGGAATACGCATGTGAAAAAACTGAACATGCACACTGATTAGGATTATTTTCTTGGATTATGTATAATTTTACATGAATACAAGTATTACTGATAATGGAGATCGTATGGAATAAATAAAAATGGATATTTAGTATGACCTTCATGATTAATCTAATTTGTTTTAAAAATTAAATATTTATGCTAAGATTCTTTTGTAAACATGTTTTAAAAAATACACATCATTTCCCGCTAAATTGATATTATATAATTTCAATGATGGGATGGTATTGAGTGACACTTGATTTACATAACTATTGGTCTCTAGAATTATATTCAAATAGTGGAAAATAAACTTTATTTATGAACATATCACACAAATTCAATTCTCTATTCAATATGAATAATATCTAAAAATTAAATTTTTTCAATAATAATTACATGTAGTTTCACAAGTACCATTAATCAATAAAAAATACAAAAAGTGTGGAATATATCGATACAATAAAGAAAAATAATTTACTTAAAAAATGATGTCGTGAATTCCCTAAATTCCATGGTTTAGAAGACTATATGGATTTCATGAAATAATGAGACAATTTTCATTAAATGAGAAAAAAATAATTAAATAAATTAAATGATTTAATACATTAGACTCTCATAGGAGGAAGAAATTTTTTTATGAGTCTATGATTTTGAAAATGACTAAAGAATCTTCTCTCTTGAGTAAATTATGGATGGAATAAATTCATTAGTTGTAATGAATAGTACTCATAGTACATGTCTAAACATGTTGTTAAATTGTAAATCACATCCATAGTTATTCATGAAGTGAAAATAAATTATGTTGTGACAGCTTATATATAACCCAAAACAACCTAGTTATGATATTGATTTCTATTTAGCTGCATTGATCGAATATATGATATTGAATTTCAATATAATAGTTAAAATATATTATTATCATATAGGTGAATTATTTAACTAGAGGTCCATGATGTAAGGGAAAATAAATATCGTTTCAACTTATATTTAATTTTGACGAAAAATATTTAAAGATAAGTTGTGGTGTCTTATTTGTGAAGAATGCACACACTAAGTTCTATTGAAGCATTTCGCAAAGAATCAATTGTTAAGACATCATATGTTTTTACCATGATGACATAAATACTGATCATGGATGATATTATTTTATTTGAATATTAAGAAATTTATAACACTATCACCACTATTGGGTGATTCGTTTGTATGAAAAGTAAAACATATTGACAGATTTTTCATTAAACCATTTTTAAAAAACGGTTCAAAATAACGTTAAAAAATATATAATTCTTCATTGAATTATCGTATTGGATTTTCTTACATTTAAAATATTATTTATGTCTTGCATATAGAAAAATATATATATTTTATAGTTCTTGGAATGTTGGAAACTTTTCTTGAAAAAAAGGATGACATCAAGGCTAGCTTAGATATGATTGACATTGGAATAACGGGTGATTTCCCTTAATTAAGGGTAATGGTAGTACATTTCTTCCCCGGTAGATTTCACTATATATAGATAAAAAAATTTGGAAATTTTATTTCTCATTAAAGATGTAAAAGATTCAAATTAGTATTCATATAATATTAATAATTTACATTCAATAAATTATTAGAAGTTATCACAATTAAAATCACATGAATGTCATGATTTGATATATGATTTGATTTCCGTAACTTTATGTTTCATTTAAAAACAAATTGAAAAAAATTAACTAGAATATTCTTTTTTAAATATATATACAGTAATGTTATAAACCTAGAGATGTTTCAATTCATGAATTAAGAGGTTGATTCATATTTTTTAGATTTCTTCTTCCCACCATTATTATTTTACATATTTCTCCACCTAATAGTGTATATGGTTTGAGATCTTTAACTATTTTTTCATGTTAATTACATGTGGTAGTACCAAATTAAATGGAATATGATGATTTTGAAAGGGTTTGTCAATAATTAAAGTCGGATATATGGTTGTATTGAATATTAATATATTGTCGAAGAAGCTGTTGAATTATGTATAGATTACCTATCATAAGATGATATAATATGTATCCCAAAGCCTCTTAATAGAGGAATCCTTATGAGTGAATCTACATACAAAAAATATATTTTACAATTACCATGAGAGAGAAAGTGAATGAACTTAATTATATTTCAAATAATTGTGAAAATGTCATTCCAAATATGAAGCCCAAAAATAAATTCTCAAAGATTTTAATCTATCAAGAGAGGATGGATGGATGTCAATCACACATAATAAATAGTTTATAGGATTTTTCAAAGATTATGTTTATAATGATTTATTTGAAAATATGAATGAAATTGTTTTACAGCAACAGTGGATAGATGGTGGACTAAAAGAAAATGTTATATCTTACCTCGGTTTAATTATATATTATTATTCATTGTATAAAAAATAAAATTTTTACTACAATATGATGAAACATTTTGGAGGTACACATGGGGGGGAAGAGATGCACATATCTGTTATCAATGATAAAAATCCCATTAATGAGAATATTTCATATTTATTCATTATAAAACATATATACAAGTTATATTATACTACATTTAAAATACTAATTTTCCATTAAAAATCATTTGACAATAGGAGTGCAATAGAAGATAATGAAATGGGTTAGATAAACGTGAATTTAAATTATGAAATGGGAAAATTAGGACATATTCATAAAGACCTTATAAGAAGTGAAATTATTGAATTTCATTGATCCATCATACATGATTTTGATGATTTTTCTATTAGAGACAAAAACCACTAAAGCATCTGATCAAAATTATATTAATAATGAACCTTTTATTACTAATAAGAAAAATTTCATGGTAGTCCCAATGGAGATAATTATTAATACATTATAGAGTACAAAAAATATGATTTTCATTAATGATATAGGATCCAAATCAATTCAACATTTAAAAAAAAGTGTTCAATGACAATGTTTTTTTGAATATACTAAGGTTTTGTTCATTATATTATCGGTTTTAATGTATATTAACAAAATGTATGTTAACGTTTTGATTACTCATGAGTAGAATGCCTGATACATATTTTGATTCCACCAATATTGGGAAGAACAAGTGGTTGATTGACTAACTAAAAAATTATTTTAGGATCAACAACATCAATGAACAGAACAAGAATTAAACATCATCATAGAATTGACTATAATAATGATGGAAAAAAGTAATGGTATAAATTTCGAGGCTAGCTTTAATCAACATGGTCAACCATTTAATACCGAAAAAGTCAGTGTTCATTATTTATGTTTGGACCACAATGATGATTAATGTGATTATTGATATAAATTCATTGATTTATGTCAAAACTATAATGAACAAAAATATTTGGGAAGTAATAAAGGGAAAAATGTGATAACCATAATTTATTTTAATAAAAAATTATAAAATGAAATGATGATTTTAATTTTCATCATTTATAATTAAATTCATTTATTTTATATTATTATAATAAAAAAATTAATTGAAATTAGAAAATCTCATAGAGTATTCAACACTCTTATTATGAAATTTTATTTGAAGTATTCTAAAGAGAATATAAACCCCACTAACCAGTTACTTATCAAAACATTCTAAAAAAGGGATGTGAATATCGTTCAAAAGATTTCATGATGTGAAATAATTTTAGGTGTATTGTAGTTGATAATATGTTGTAAGAATTTATTTATTTCTTCAATTTTAAATCAAAATTAGAGATTTATGAAACCGTAGAGGGGTATTGAAAATAAATAACATGCATCCAACCCAATCTACCCCAGTCACAAAGCACAGATGGTGTATGGTTTTGTAGAGATAAAATTTGAAAGTATTTTAAATCAAAAATAATTTTTTTGTGATATGAAAAAATTTATATTATATTTCTTCTATAATTATTGATAAATGGTAATTAAAAGACACTAACTTAAATTGTCTTGTGATATGGATAGAGGCTCACTAAAATATAGAGGGTAAGCTAGTTTATGAAAACACAAAATCAGTGTGACAGACATGTGTAAGTATTAAATAATAGTAATTCATTATACTTTATAAGTGTATTTTAAAAAAAATTCTATTTATGTTCATATTTTCTATATAGTTAGGCACATTAATTAGAAGTCGAAATACTTGAAGAAAAAACTAATTTTAGTAGCATTGATGCGGCTAGAACAATATGGTCATTAAATAGGAGTATATTTTAGAGTGTCTCCATTAAATATTATCAACAAGTAAAAACCACAAATGATACATATAATATTATGAAAGGATTTCAAGTGCAAATAAAATATTCTGAAGTTATTATTATCTAATACGGTTTGGAAGAACAATGAAAGAGAATGGATAATAGCAAACTGAAGGTGGAAAAAATATTTCCACATTAACGACCAACAGAATCACTTACTATTGAGTAACTTTATTCTCTTTAACCACATACTTTACATGTGGTAATAGATTTTTCCATTACCTTTTCTAAAAAATCATGAATCAAAAAAATTATAAAATATTTTTTTGATGGAAATATAAAGGGTAGTTTTTTTTGTGATTTCAATTTATCTACACCCAAGAAACACTTTTTTTAGGGGTACGATGTATAAAATATCAGGAGGGAAACTACATAATAAATAACTCACATAACATCACATGAGAGTGGGTATTGAGTTATCTTTATAGAAAAATACTATGTTTCTTATCCCACTTTATGATTTTGATATTATTATGCTCAATTAATCTATTTGACCTTTCATATAATGGACTTATAATCTTAAAAAATATACGAGGAATGTATTAAAAAAATTTAAATTAAAATATATTAAATTTTATGAAATATTTTTTATGTTAGGAATGATATTAAATATAAAATATAAAATTTGTAAACCAATTTTTGAATCAAAAAAATCATTAAAATAAAACAAGAAATTAAAAGGACCATTCAAGAGTTCTTTCTCCCATGAAATTTAATTAAACATTTACTTTCAAGAAAATTTCATGCTTAGACAACATTTAAATATTAAAATATTTCTTACATTTATATGCAGAAGAAATATTTCAAACATTTATTACATGATTTTTTGGTATTATAAGCATAAATGTGTTTCCCATGTTTTAATGGTTGGTTTTTTTAGTGGTGAATTCATACATAAGGTAAATTTTCATTATATTATTAACTATAGATGATAAAAAAAGTACATTAATGTTAATAACTAATCATATTTTCTATATTCATTTATATTACTACGGCCTAAAGGGAAAACCATTTGAATTATGATTTGGATTCATTAATCTCATTATCATTTCAATAAAAGAAAATAGATTTGAAAATAATGAAATTGATATAAAAAAAGATGATATAAATGAGGAATTTGAGAAGAAAACTATAGATAAATGTAGGGATACTTGACTAAAATAAAATCATGACATGGTTTTCATCAGAGAACAATAGGGTCCTGGATCGGTCGAGTGTGCCTTGTACATATAATGGATCCCATATTCTTTTCTTTAATGGGTCATATGATTTTCATATGAATAATGATTCACCAAACATGGTGATATGGATATGAATTCATGGGCCTCCACTCCCCTTTCAAAATCATTTAATCATCTGTCTACCATGTAAAATGTTAAGGATTTATCTCTATTTAGATATTATGACTATGGAGGCATGCTACCCAGTTTTTTTGGGAATATGTGTCAATTTTTACATGTATAAGTTTCATATTGAGTCCTTCTAGTTTGTTGTTGGTGAAGATTTTCAATATAAAAATAGATATTTTTGAATCATGGTGTGACATCTATCTACAATGCAACAAACTGGGGAAAATCATTGAGGCTTGTAGGCCCAAAAAGATGATGCAAAAGGGGTTAGGTTTGCACGATCAGATGAATCAGACATCAGGCGCAACTTATACTATTTCTGTAAAGATCTTAGATGTGGACTACAAAGAACCAATTAGGGTTTGAGAGTTTTTCTAGGTGTGTTCAACATTTATTTAAGGATTTTGTTATGGGTATAATTTTTATGAAATGATGGAGATGTATAGATAATCATAGGCACCGACTCCAAGTCTGAAGGTCACAGATTTTTTTGATATAATTATATGTTACTTAATGTTGCTAATCTATCTTGGAGCAATGAAAAACTAGGGTACTACGGTGGACATAGCAGAGAGTCTCGAAGAATCAGATGATCTCCATATAAATGTAAGTATTTCTATTGACAATAAGGCAGAATGAGATGTGAATACTAGTGTAGTAGTTGATACTAATATTTATATGCAAACGGATTCAATAAACTCTCCTAAATATGACAAAGTGGATAATTAAGTCTCTTTGTGTTAAATATCTTATGATTTAACTCGGTGTGGGAATCTGAAGGACACCAACACATAACCTCAAATTATTGGATGATGGTTTATATAATTGAGAAATTATGATATGTTTCCTCAAGACCCAAAGAAGGGTTATTTTAATACATATACAAAGAATACAAATTTTAAATAATATACTTGAAATTTTTATAACTCCTTAGTAATCTCTAATAAGTGGGAGAATGTATATGATATTGAAAGGGAGATAAAAAAAAGTCCTCTTAAATTTTTTCGGTTGATATAAAGCTTTATTTAAAGATATTTTTAAACATGAATGGAAATAATTACTTCATATCGAGGGATTTATAGACCCCCCGGAGAAGTAATTTCCCTGGAAGGACTACTCCAACAAGACAAGGACCGTGTCTACCAGATCCTCCGCTAAGTTGTCCATGAGGTTCAATTCTGATATTCTCAAGATTTTTAATCATGATAATTCTCAATTTTAATGGGAAAATCTCGATTAGAACACTTATGAAAGACAATTTTCATATTATGAGTTGTAGATTCACTTTTTCTAGATGTGGGTAATCGTTTTCAAATCTATCTTCTCTCCTTGTTTTCTATTTCATTTTATTTTATATATATCTTAGACGTTTTTAACTATAAATAGGCTTGTATTGAATTTCATACCAGTATAATTATTTTTGATAATGTTTGGGTTGTGTGTAGTACAAGATAAAAAAAATAATATGGATTTTATGTATGTAAATTTAGGAGAGATATAATAATAAAGGTAATGAACAACATCCCTTAAAAGGTAATTTCCAATTGTAATTATTCAATCATTAAAAATATTACATAATCAATGTTATTTATTATTATATCAGAAACATCATTATTAATGAAAACCATTATACTCAAAAGAAGAAGTCAATTTTTTATATATGATTGGGAAGAAAACATGGTGTTGGAGTTATTGTCGATATCAAATTTAAGTGATTACCTGGTACATTTCTAATCTACTATAGTATATTGCCTTTAAAAAATATTTGGTTTGTGAAGTATTTATATCAAAATTCTTAAATATTATTTTTTATCTAGTTCTCAGGGAGATAAAGAATAAAGGAAACCAATTTTTTCCAAAAGAATGGGAATAATACACTATGCAATAATGTACACCGACATCATAAATGTATGGGTTCCAACAAATTATTTTTAAAATTTTATCATCATATTATCAATTTTTTTCAATTCCTAATAATTTTTAACTACCACTTTGTTAAATTTATGCATTATCTCAAAACACACATCAAATTCTAAAAATAGATAAATCAATCCCATAATGTTTTCTAATGTTATAGAAAATAATTTTAATCATTTATGATGTGTAGTAATTGTCCACATGTCAATATGACAACTCATATGGTCAGTATGACTAGAATTATGTGTTTAAAATATAAAATTGTTATTTTAGTTTCAAAAATTTCTAAAATAGTCAAAACAAAACAAAAAATCTTGGATTGTTTTAAACCATTATGAAAACAATCCATAATTCATTTTTCATGTATATGAATTGAATGAAAGTCAATTTGAAACCCGATATGGTTAGTATAACTTCAGTCACATGTTTTCAATGAAACAATTTATCATTTTATATTAACAAATACATGAAATTATAAAAATTTAAAAAACAATCTTGGATTGTTTTGAAACATTTGGATAACGATCCCTAATTTAGTTTTCCTGTGTATTAATGTTCCTCACATAAATCTAAGAAACTATTTATATGATATTAACCAACTTCTCTATAATTAGTGTATTAGAATATCCATGAAAAGAGTGTTTGTGTTGCATTATAAATGACTTCATAGTGATTATATCCCTCCATTGTCGATTTGGGAGCTCGAAATGATTTAATTGGTTCCCATATCATGATATAAATGTGTGAAAATTTCTATATGGTTTTCCATTATATCACCAGTTGAATTAGGTTTCATGATGGGATAGTCCCAAACATATCCATTTAAACCATTATTATCTTGGTTGTTTTTGGATCCCAACATTATCTTTACTAAAAGAAAACTTGGATTGACTATATTTATTTTAATGAAGGTATAATCAATTAAACTATAAAATCACAACAAGAATTTCAAAAATAACATGTATAAGATAACCTATGAATCCCTATGATATAGTCATGGTAAAGCATTGATGGATTTCCCAGTAAACATGTTTTATATACAAATATCCTATTTTATTAAGATGGTGTTATTAACCAATTTATATCAACCTGTACAATCAAAATACATGTACAGTTAGGCCTATTTTTCATCCACCAAGTCACTATTGAGTTAATATGCAATACAACCACTTTAGGGTTGTTACCCATAAGTAAAAATGTTCCAGATCCCACACCCACTTGTTGTATACAAATTAGAATGTAATTTCTATAATAAACTCATAATATCGACATTATTTTAACATAAGGATGTTATCATTATATTTAAACACATCCCTTATAATTTTCACTAGGGTTTTCACAAAATTTATCTAAATTAATATTTAAAAATAACAAAACTCTATTTTTAAATGAAATAAATATATCTAAGAAAAATATTACTTAAAAAATAAATTAATCAAGTGTTTTAAATAATAAACATTATAACTATGTTCCCAACATATGGATCAAAGAGTCATTTTTTGGAGATTACCTACATAAACATCTTATTTTTTAACCCTTGAAAACATTTATCTATAATTAATCTCATTTATAAGATTTTATATAAATATCATAATATATAATCATCGTAATAACCTATATAATGGAAACATGAGAATGATTTGGTAATTATTCTCCATAAGGGAAAAATATATAAGAACAAGAAGTTGAACATTAGGAAGGCATAAAAATCATAAAGAATGATAAAAACCCTTAGGTGAAAATGATTAAAAATTTTATAGATACATAAGATCTTAAATGGTCATTATAGAAAAACAAAATATATTAAATGTCTCAAAACACACCTCAACAAACAGGTAACATGTGATCATGACAAAAAATTGAGATATAATTTTAAAATATTATGTAACTATAGAAACATAGAATTAAATGTAAATGAAATTCATTATGAAATTTTTCTGAAACATGATGAATAGTTTTGAAATATATCAAAACCATAAGATTAGTAAAACTAATCTAGTAAAACCCATTATTTTTAGGCCTATACGAACAAATACAATATGTCAATTCCACAAAATGTGAGAAAACTCATCAGGTTCATCGCTATATAAAAGAACTCATTATGTCCAGGCCTGATTATCTGATGAGATATATAAGTAATCCAATGTATTGGAGGTAAATATTGGACCACAACCATCATTATCTCTATATATATTTTTCAATTAAAATAAATCAAAATAATATCGTAATGAACCCATGGAAAAATAATGGGTTTCATAACCATTCCAAAAACAACATTACACGACAACAATATAAAATAACATTGGATAAAGAGAAATATTTCCACATTTAATTATATAATAATAAAATAATGGAAATAATTAAAACATTAATTTATGATATATAAACCATGGATAAAAAATACTTTTTTGAATAAAAAATGCTCCATAAATCCTTTTAATAATATGATGTCCAATTAATTAAAAATATTTTCATGAAGGGGAGGATATGACTTTTGAAAAAATTATAATGATTTAGAAATGAAAATTCCTTGAAAATATATAAATTTTATCAATATTGATATTTTAAAATAATTTAATTTTTTTTCTTCTGAATTATTTTTTAAAAATGGAGGCTTTAATAAGAGAAACCATTTTTGAAAAAAGGAATGTTATAATACAATAAAAATATTTAATTTTAATAAACTTTTATATAATAGAGAATTTAAAGAGATATTTCATTTTTAAAAGGGTAAAATAAAAATTATTTCATAAAAATTATTTTTAAAAGAATTTATAGGATTGATGAAATTAATATTGGAATAATGTAGTTTGGGAAGAATCATTTTAAGACATTGAAGGGAGTTGAGATAACGAAGAACCTTATAACCATGGTATACATTAATAGAAAATAATTTTAAAGAAATAATATTATATATTTATTCAGTCCCTAGGAATTAGATGAATATTTTAAAAATAATTAGGTTGTAATCACATCATATCAAATAATTCATGTTTCAGAAAAATAAATATATATCATGAAATTTACATTCATTCATAAAACCCTTAACCCTAATTCCTACATAGTTTATAGCACTATGATCACCTATATATGAAAAATAAATTATTATGTGATCCTTTAAGAACATTTTCATGTTATTAAAATTTTATAATAATCAATTATATGGATACTCTTTAATTATATTTGAGTAGAGTATTTTTAACATGAAGGCATTAAAATCAAGGAATTATTCAAACAACATTATTACTACAGGAAATGTATCAAGAAATATATTAATGATATAGATGGATATTATCTCATCAATAAAGTATCATTTAAAAAGTAATTAATTTATTATGAACATGTGTAAGAAAAATAACATGGAAATAAGAATTTTGATAATAGAGTAATTTCAAAAATTGGAAGAAAGAGTGAGAGTGTCAATGAATTATTTTAGTGGCATAACAACTATAAAAAAAGTTTTACCTAATTTATTTAATGATAGTTAAGGTTATTATATCATCTATAGAGATTACTCTATATAGTAATATATTTATTTTATATATTTCCTCATAATAAATTGAATATAAATGTTCTCATCATAAAATATGTACATTAACCAAAAAGAGGAGGAAACCCCATTCCATTCCATGTTGCTTCTAAAATTGTGGGAGGCATCCTTATAATAAAAATAACTCATTTGATGGACTTTAGATAGTGACAAGGATGCAAAAGTTTTTGGAAATCTATTTTGGGGGATTTTAATATGGGAGAAGGGGTGGGAGTGAGCTCCATGCATTGGAGAAAATAAAGGTCTTTTCATCAAAACTAGTGTTAGTTAAGGGGTGATAATGGAATAACTTAGGTGTTATGTAGGTTAGTTATGTTAGGTAATAAAGTTAGAGAAACTGTATTTGAGACACGTGGGAAGGAATATAATACCAAAAAAGCGTTTCATGAATGTATAAGTGTCCATTTAATCATTAACAATTAATTATAATATATTTAGAAAATATTACACATATTAATCTTGATTAAATGTTACTAATGTTAATTATCTTATTAAAAAATATAATATGACCCATAATTAAAAATTCTCACAAGATTTATATAAATTATTACTTTATTTTCCTAAATTTTATTTATAAATAGGTTAAAATTTACTTTTTAATAGAAAATAAAATCTATTGTAGAACATTCTATTTAGAAATTAGTCATTTTTATAATTTAGCATTATTAATATTTTATGACATTTATTAGAAATTAAATTTCTATGAATACACGTATAGATATCATTAGAAATATATTATGATCTTTATTTAAAATATATTCATTTAATTTAGAAAAAGATAGTGGTAAGATGAATTGAAAAAAATTATCTTCTTTACCAAAGTAATTAATATTTTTCCTGGAAATATGATATTATTCCTAAAAATAGAGTTTTATATTTTATAAATTGACAATTATGATTAAAAATACATAAATCATTTTACCTAATTCCATTTCTAATAGTAGAAAGAAATTATTTTATTATAAGTTTCCATATAATCAATTTTATGAAATGCATATTTTCTAAGAATAAAATGACTTTGTATTTTTATACCCTTTTCTAAAAATTTTATGAAGTGTTTATTTCTAGTAACATCTTCCAATTTAATGTTTCCAATTTTTATGTAATATTTAACAATTCTATTAATGTATCCTAGATTATCCTTTTAGTTCAATTTTTTGTGTAAGACATGCTATACAAACAGTATTTTATTAATAAAAATAAATTACTAAAATCAGGGGTCACTATACTAAGTGTGTTCACTAATTTTTTCTCATCCAAGAATATTTCACAAATAAATAACCAATTTTATAGTACCGACACTAGTGACCTGGAAATTACATTCAAAAATATTACATTTTTTGAAATGAGTATTCATAACATATCATTACAATAAACACCAAACCTCTAATTTTTTGTGGAATTGAGAGAAATGGTTACATTAAGAATTATAACATAAAATAAATACATCACTTCGTTTTACGTAATTCAAAAATAGCACCCCTATAAGACATACCATATATATTACCTTTCTTCATATCTTCAACAAAATAAAACATAAGAACGATTGAGAACATATTCATATTGATGTTAAAAAATTCAGATATCAAAAAATGATCACATCAATGAATATCTGGAGAATAATCATAAGATAACTAGGGAATAATATTTTCCAATACTAACTAACAATTCATAGATCTTAATCTTGAGTCCTAACATAATGTTTGTTAGTTCATAGATAAGAATCTTGAAAGAATAATAGAACATAATCCATGAGTTAATAACATTAGAATAATAACATATCATAAAAAAATTGAATAATATGTGGCCAAATCATAATAATAGAAATGGTATGTCATAGATAAAATCAAAGATATTTATCACTTTTTATGGTTTTTCTAACCACATGTGTAACAAATTTGGGATAGTAGTAACCTCTTGTGTACCCTCTTTTAGGATTGGGATAACCTCTATCATACCCTCTATTGGACTTTCGATAACCTCTATATAACCATTAAGAACATAAGATATTATTATTTACCAAATTAATTAGAGGTATATAATGGCCCCTATTTTCTAAAATTATAATCTATTCTTATTCATGTTATAATATCGTTAAAACATTTATCATTACATATAATCATAACCAATGAATGATAAAATTCATTTGAAAAATATTTCATTATCATAATCATAAATCATCCATATAAATAAAAAATAAGTTAAAATACAATCATATAACTTGTAGATCAAATGAATCATCCAAGGGTGTTTTTATTCATTAAAATACCATAAAGATATCAAAATAAAAGTTTCTTGAGGGAAACACCCTTTTCATTCTGATATCATTTCATTAAAACATGAAAATATTATAAATGTTGTGGAAAATTAATATTGGAAAATAAAATTGAAAACATGTAAATAAAACATAAATGTAAAGAAACCATAAACGTAAAGATAAGTCATTTTTATGGTGAAATATGTTCATGTGGTTCAGATTATAAATATATTCATTTTATATTTTTAATAAAATTTTAAATATACAAAATTAATTAAATGAAATGAAGATTCATTTGAATAATTCCTTTAGATAGTAAAACATAGTTAAAAATGACATTATAATACAATGGGGGATGGTTAAAAACATTCATTAAAATTTTTAAAAACATATAGATATATAAGAAACATATATCTCACCAAAGAGATAAATAAACTCATTTTTCCAAAAATTTATACTTTTGAACTCTTGATTACATAAATATAGTAAAATAAAACAAGAACATGAAATCAAAATAATATAAAGTAGGAAAATATAGTAAATAATAAATTTTAAAGATATATCCTATAATTTTATCATCATAAATTTACACAGCCATAAATATTTACAATACCAATAGTTTCAAACCATTGGTATAGGTTGGAGAACCATTGGTATAGCATATACCAATGGTTCTCCATGTGAGAATCTTGTGTTATTTAAGGTAAAGATTCATTTATCCATCAATTATAAGTTTATTTTTTTATGTTTTGTTAATACTAATTCACATTCAGGTCATATAGGACTACAGGGTGTTTTCAGAATGTCCATAGCCTGGAAACCATGTTTTCATTGAAAATAGAATTCCACTTTGTTAGTGAAAACTATGCAGGTTGGCCTGCATGGAAATTTAGCTAGGTCTGTAGGATTTTCTGAACATAGAAATGGCTCTTCACATTGTTGGAAAATTATTATCAAAATGTAAGTGTAAACCATGGACAATTCCCCAATCTGAGATGGACCCATGCTTTTATTTCATATAGTTTGGTAAATAGTACGCATAAAACCTATGACCCTTGTAGTATTGGTAATTTAATAATTTAAAATTAAAATAAAATTACTTTTAAAACCTAAAATTATGTTTGTTTCAAACGCATGGAAACCAACCCCCCACCCACTTTGTAATATCTAAACCTCAACAAAATTTGAATTCGATAGAACTCTCTTATCCATTCTTAGATTCAAGTGTCATTTCTCCCATCACATCATAATGGTGAGATATACACTTCTTTTTATCCCTTATAAATTATTATGGATATCGAATGTGGTATATGGATTTAGTCTAATATTCCCTAATTTCTCATTCTTCACCCATTCTTTAGATTTCCTCTAATACAGGTCAAATCAAGACATGAAAATGGATGATCTTTCTAGTACAGACATCAGGTAGGTGGTTTTGTGCCTTTAAATTAATGTTGGGTTGTTTATATATGTTGTTAAGCCACATGACCAATTTCCAAGAATCACTTTAAGTTAAATTAAATCCCTAGACATTTTATGTATGTTCTAGGTAATTAAAGGGACTTCTTTAAGATTGTTATAGGTTAAAAACCTAGTGTGTGAAGAACACATTTTGGTGTTCTTTTATAAAAAGTCACTTTAAGGATTTTGGACTTTGACACCCATGGTGAGAATTTATACCAATTGACAAGGAATATTTAGTTTGGGTTGAAAATGTGAATTGAATTTTCTTTTGATGAGAATAAAATTGTGATGTCAATTAATGATGATTTGGATAATTTGATGGGATTTTTTTGACCATCAGCCATTTTACCCAATATGAAATTGTGTTCTTTAGATTTAATTCCCTAAAATCGATTAACCATGTGAGTTAGTAAATGAATGTGTAATGAAATTTATTGAATAAGGTATAATTTCAATTTAATATGATTTTCTTACATGAGATAAATTACATTTAAGCCTTGTATTAGATTTGTATTCATGTGATTCTTATTATAACGAAAATTCCCATGTGAATAATTGAAAGGAAAAGACTTATCATGTTGTCCAATGCATGATTCACCTTTTGATTTGAGATATTTTAGATGCTCTTGGTTTTGAACATGGTGTGATAAATGAAATATTTCATTGGAATTGAATTAGTTAATTTCTTTATATGAATGGGTGAAAACATGATCCAATTGAAGGATTCCATGGACAGTCTCATTAGACTAGAGAATTTAATTTCTTGTGTGAATCGTGGATCAAGTTGAAGGATGATTTTTATGGACTCAAAAACCTAAACCTTGATTATTTCATTAGTGACACAAGGATCAAAATTAAAGATGTTAGGGATAGACTCATTAAGGCTTAATGTATATGATGAGTAAATTAGGGATCCAAAATAATGACGCCATATATGGACTCAATATTATAATTTGATCTTATACACCATGAGTGATACTTTGGTATTACTTATATGACCTCCCCAGATAGACTCATATGGCATGGACATTACCTCACTAAGAGTGAAGTCTGGTTCCTAAGCGGTTTGTTCGGATGTTCTTGTATGGTGTTTGTGGATATCATACATTGGAGATAATTGTGTTTAAATAGGGGAATGCCATGGATGGGTATAGTTTGATATCATACGTAGATCGATATTAGAATTCCCGCTTAATAATTTCATGGAAAGGCTCAGGTTCCACATTGAATCGACAATAAAGGATTATATGAATCATGTTCCAAGCCAATTCACAAGCTTGTATTTGATCATGGCTCATATATTTATAGATGGAATGTTTACCCATATGTTTGTTCTATTGAATATATTAGGGATATCAAGCCTGAGATGGATCTTGAGACATATATATCCAATTACATTTAACTATTAAATGAAACTGATTAATTGAGATGAATGATTACCTTTGAGTACTTCCTTGTTTAATGTTATAAGACAATCAAACATGTTATTTATATTCATTTACAGATTGGAATAGAATGTGGGTGTTTTCCTATTGGTATTATTTATTACACCTTATTTGGGTCTTCTTTTTGTACCCTAATTATTATAGTATTCCTTGTGTCAATAAGGGAAAGCCCCAAGGCACAGATACTTGATAAGATTCTTAAGAGTAAATGAGCCTGTGAAAAAGATGAGGTTTATGATTCTAAAAGGATTCTTTTGGAATTTTTTTATTTTGGGACATGTATTTTATATGATTATTGTAAGCCTATTTTGGTTGTTTTATAATAAACATGTGACATGCGTCATCATCTTGTTTATGAGATGACTTCTTTCTTTGTTTATTTTATCTTCTTTCTCTAATTAGTTTTTATTTTATTGTTTATTGTATCTAATATTGAATTGTTATCGTATTTCCAATGTGTAACACTATACTAATGAGGTCATATTCTACCCACTTACACACCTCATCCCTCAATACAAGTCATAATCCTCTGGTGTTTGGGGAGATGCAGTTGAGGCGATGTGGCCAACCATGTACCTAACACCTTTGAGTGATGTATAGAAATGGGACATTACAACGTGGTATTAGAGAAGTGGTATCATATAGATTACATTAAAATTTGATATAATATAAAGGGATATAAAGGAATAAAAAATTGTTAATGATCTTTTCTCAAGAATCGCTAACCTGCTTACATGAAAATTCCAAATTTCCTTGAATTAAATTATTGTTTTCTGGATTTTGACTATTATAGTTGATTTTGTTGCACCATTGGGTGACACAGTTGATATTTTTTGTTTGTATTGATATGATTATGGGTTTTTTTGTTGCAACCAGATAATATGATGTTATTCCATCTCATGAGTTATATTATACACTTGCAAGAAATCACATGCTTTTCATTTTTTTCATGCAATTCAGGGATTATTACTATAGCATGTTGTTGTCATAACAATTCTTCATGATGTGATAGGTATATTGGTATGTGTTGTGGTATGGATTGGATGTGTGAAAATCATGGTTTCATAGGTTGTATGGTCACTCATGGATCATAATTTTTCAATCCTAGGTTTAGGAATGTAAATTGAATTGTGGTATAAATGTGAATAATCATGAATTCGGATGGAAATTTGGAATGAATATGTGAACTCAATTGAATTTGAATTCAAGTGAAATGGAATGCAGACATCATTTATTTGTAGACGAGAACATGACCAGACCTAACCATTATAATGTACTTATGGAAATGTCTCTAACTTATATCTGAATTGTACGTCGCCCAAACCTAACTCATGGAGCAGACATAGAGGTGTGTTCTTATAGAAGAAGGATTTTACCTATCCTGATTAAATATATGAACTTTTGAGGTATGAAAATTGATAATGAATATTAAGTGGGGTTTTTTTTTTGAATTGTAGATCCATACCACCACAGTAACCTCAAGTTGTATTCCATGATGGTGGTGATGATCATACTTTGGAGGTGGTAGTCCATGGGCAACCATCGGATTCTCCAGTAGTTACTATCATGGATCAACAAGTTGTAAAGAACAATTATGATTAGGTATAATACCATAATGGACATATGTGGTTCATATAGATAATTAAGAGCGCACCATTAGCTGCCCTGTCTATGGTATATTTGATGTGTGAGTTTCAATAATAGTATCCGCTCACATTTTTTGGGGGATGGACATCCATAGGCTATGGAGTCATGGCTAGAGGCCATGCTTCTTATGTTATATCTCATTGATATTGCTTCTTATAGAAGGTTAAATCCTACTACTTACATGATCTCTAAATCCAACAATAGATGTTGGGATGTTATCAATTAGACAAATCCTCATCGATATATGGAATGGGTGGATTTTTATATGGACTTCTATGATTTTTTCTAACCCAATACATTGAGAGATGATAGAACCTGAGGGTTATAACATATGGATGAGATAAAAGTTTCAGTTATTGATTATTTAATTTGTTTTATAATTCTCTATTGGTTATCTCCTATTCTGATTGGTGATGAGCAATTTAGATAAAAGTTATTTGGGGATCATCTCAACAAGAAATCTGATAATATGTAAATGTCCTTAAGATGAATACCATTTATGGAATAGAGATTCGGTCCATGATCGCTGAGCGTAACCTAGGGAAGGATGGTGGGGAAATACCAGGTGGTTTGGCATCTCAATAATATATTGAGTTGATCAGTTATAGGAAGAAACATCTACAGCTTTCACATGGTTATATTAATATCCCGACCACCCCTTCATATTTCAAATTAAGGTGCTACAATTTTGGAAGTCTAGGACATATGAGGAAACTATGTTCTAGGTACTCATTTGATTTAAAAGATTTTTTAAGGATGAAAAATGAAAAAAAAACATATGTATGACATTTTCGATAGCTACTAGTGAGGGAGGGTCTGCACCAACTCCATTTTTGAGAGAAATGTCGTCAGCTTCTCATTAATCAAGCAGCAGGGATATAACTGGATGAATAGGTCTTACTGGTGATCATGGAATGATTTTCAAACCCCATGATCATATATTTTGAAATCTGTATCAGCTTATGGGATCTAGGTAGTTTCACATGGCCTCTATATAGTCCTTCAATATACATTGCTACAAAACTATTAAGAGAAGGAACCCAAACATTCATGTAGTTAGAGGAACTGTTCTAGTAGCCTCCACTTTTTCTTCTAAACTATTTGATATAGCTACTTCAAATAGATTTATAACTGTTATCATTGTGGATATCTGTGTGCTCAGTGTTTAGCCTTATTTAGACATCATAACCCATAACCCCCATTTTGGAATTAGGAAGGAGGGTGTATAAAAGTGTAGGTAGTGTCCCCACAAGATTGGAGGGTTTAAATTCTCATGTAACCTCATTATCCATGAGATTATAGTATTTTATTTCATTCTCATGAAGGTATAGTTTGTTCACATTATTGATTTTATTTGTTTTTATCACTAAAGGGTGATCTTTACATCACTAGTGGGTGAAGAATATATTCCCATAGGTGAATGGGAAGGCCATTTGATAATATATGGACCCGGTCATTGTGGGTTGGTTGGTATGACCTCCCATATTACAACTATATATCTAGATAATTAGATGACACATCAGATAAATTTCACTCTAGTGGTTAGACATTTTAGGGATGTCTTCACAAATAACTTCACAAGATTGCCTCCCGTGAGGGAGGTAAATTTCTTTATTGAGCTAGAGTGAGGAGTTTCATTGGTGTATATTCCTCCATACATGATAGCTACAATGGAGATACAAGATCTCAAAAGGTATATATAAGATTTAGAGGAAAAGGGTTTCATAAAACCAAGTACTTATCTTTGGGGATTGCTTGTAATTTTTTCAAAAAAATGATAATGGGACCCTTTGTCAATGTATTGATTTAATGATGTTGAACATGTTGATGGTTAGGAATTTTTATCCTCTTTCCCAGATTCTAGATCCCTTCATCCAGATCTGAGGAGCATGATTATTCTCAAAGATTGATTGGAGGTATGATAATCATCAAGTAAATGGTACACCATCAAACATGCCTCACACAACATTCTTAATCATGTACAATTTATTTGATTATTTGGTTTTATCGTTTCAATCTCACTAATACCCCAAAAGCCTTCATGGTACTAATGAACTACATATTCCTTCCATAACTGGAATCTTTTGGGGTGGTTTTAGTGGATTATATCTTGGTGTATTCTCATACTCGATACAACCATGACACCAGTCTTGAGATCGTTTCCAATACACTGAGAGAGGATTGGTTATAACTCCCTAGACTTGAACAATACATAATCATGAGTTAAATAAAGAATTCACATTGAGGATATTTTCATGTTTATAGTTATAGAGATTGAGACCATAATAATTACATAACATCTCAAATATTACAAAGTACACAATTCTACTGAATGTCCATTTTATCATAATCTATAGCATTTTTAAATAAATAATGATTTCTATTTATTGTTAAAAATATGAATAAAATTCATTATGACATATATCTTTATCTTACCCATCAATATACCATGTGAAAAAAATTCAAAATCAAGGGGATGCATATTAAAAGGTCAGTAATATATATATAATACATAATGAAACTGTTAGTCCCTGAATACATTAAACTCATAAAATATGTTAGTATATTCATAAATTTCACCCATAGAACATAAAATAATTTACATACCTCATGAAATATTGAGATTAATGGAAAAAAAATATTCATAAAAAATCATAAAGGTAACTTGGGGCATCCATATCACACTTATGTTTTTGCTTTCACAGCTACATAGGGAATGTTCTTTATGGATACATTAGGTATACACATCATAGTAAATTCACTAAATCTATTAGGAGAAACCTTATCGTTTATCACTATTTAATTAACAAATTAATTAGAGATATATCACTATCTCACCCACCCTTGTTTTATCAAGGAACCAACATTATACAAATACAACTACCATGAACTATAATATTATCATATCTCATAAAAAATAATAAAAGAAAAAAATATCCATATTGAAATCACATTTCATTTTGACAGGCCACACAATCCTTAATGAAGACACGTTATTTTAAAATAAAATGGTAAATGTTTTATGTAAACACCAGTACATGATAGTGAAGTTAATTTGATAAATTCCATACATGGTTTATATGTTAAAAAATATCCATGTTATGGAAATAATCAATCCATTTTTAAAACACAGTTAAAACATTTAAAAAAGAATATTTTTAAATAAAAGTTTACCCCAAAAAATTGAATCCATTTAAAGGAATTAACATTTTGAAACATTCATTTCTATATAAATAAATCATTAAAATCATTTTGAAAACATGTAAATTAATGAAAATATTTATATGAATAAATATTTTTTCGAACATTGTTATAGTTAAAGATTCCCTTACCTATTGAACGAACATGAATAAAAAATAAATATATAATAACATTAAAAAAACATTAATTTTTTTAATAATATATTAATTAAGGATATAACCTGTATAAAGGGTTTTATATACACCTTAAATTGTAATAAAAGTGCTAATCATTATGATATTCCTATTTGAAAGAAGATTGAAATGAAATCCTTTACCATGAGTATGAATCATCATGTATAATCATTATATTCATGAATAATTAACCAATGTTAATTTATAAGTTATTAAGAAAAACTTTCATGTTTATTATTCTTTTATATAACATTTTACCATTTCATAAAAATTACATAATTATTAAAATTCATATAAGATGGTTTGTTGATATTCGGTACTCGAGTCAAAAATATACCTGTTAGGATATAAATAGTTCTTGTGTTCATCAAATACCTCATCTACAAAAGAAAATTAATTAAATAATATTCACTTCAATATATCAATTATACATTTAAATAAAACCATTTGTTTATGGTATGAAAAATGAACAATGTTATAATCATGGAGATGGTAGGCTGTACATACGCATTAGAAATGATTTCCATTTTCCATTGATCAAAATGAAAATAAGGAAATCCTTTTTATCCTTATATAATGATAATAAAATCACTAATAACATATTTTTCATTTTAATACTTATATATATTATCTATGTGATGTGGTGATTAAAAATGAATCATGTCTCTTTGTGGAGGTGATAGTTCACACGTATGCACGAACGACATTATAATTATTATGTTCATGGAATTTAAGAACATAATTGAAATTTTATTAACTAATAATGATAAATATGTCATTAATATCACATAATGACATTAATTTTATATTTATAAATAGTCTTGAGAGATGGTAATGAAAATATAACTATATCGGTTTGTGAGGTTGTTGTCGGTCTTACCCACAAACAAAATGTTCATTCCCATTTGATTAAATTGGACATGGTTTCTTGTGATGATATTAACATTATAAAATAACATTATATTTGTTATTCTATATTAATTATATCATAATGAATTGAGTATATTTAAATGATGTGAAAGAATAATGAAAATATAAATACTTAAATAAAAACATTACTTTTCCTTCAGATAAGAACCTTTCATAACACCTTAACAATTCTAAGGAGGGTTTTCAGCCTAAAATTTGGTATCAATAATCTGTGAGTGGAATATATTAAAAGGATTGGGAAGTTATTTTCCAAACAAAATGGGATTTTAAATCAATGTAGAGGAGAGGAATGAGTGCCTTTGTATAGGAGATGGGAAGAAAACCCATGGAATTATTAATTGTATTAAATTAATATAAAATCAATTTAGATTCCAAATGGGGGAAAATTTTAAGTATATTATTGGATTTTATTAGGTAGATATATAATCATCTAATTAATATTAGACATGGTTTTTTATTTTATTAATCCTTATATTTTGGCATTATTACCTTTTAACTCTTACCATTTTATCAAGTAATTTACAATTTGATAGTTTAAATAATTACAAAAACATGATAAACAACCAATGTATTATTCATTAATGAAATTTTTAGATTAATCCAAACATTTTGTCTAAATATTGTATTTTTGAAAAAGTTATATAATTTAATTTAATATTTAATTTTTTATAATATGAATTGATTCTATTTTAACACTTTTCATTACATGTCCTTTTTAAAAAAACATAACAACTTTATTCCTTTAAAAAACAAAATTAAATCAAAATACTATCATGTAATAGTAATATAATAGAATCATGGGTGGAATTGAATATTTCAAAATATATTTATTTTAAAATTACTAATATTATTTATTTGATTCTTTCTATAATAAATCAATTAATGCCTCGTCATTGTGTCTTAATTTAATTTAAAGTATTTAATTACAAAAAATTATAAAAAAATTAAAATTCTGTAGGTAATATTTTATATTTATAAGGAATATTCATTGTGGAATATTTCACTTACAAAACCCCATATTAATATTTTCTAGTAAGAAGAGTCCTATATATGACATATTTTCCTTTATTTTAAATTAAATGTTATAAATGTATTAATCACACCAATGTTGCATCCAAATGTATGATGTTTGGCCCAAGTATGTTCATGGTTGATAATAACACATCCCAAAATATTATTACAAGTGTTAGAGTAATTTTATATTAATATAATATTATTTGTAACATTCATTTCCCTATTTACCTTTAACAGTGGTAAATAAAATTTTCAAGTTATTATTCACCAAAAAAAAATTAGACCCTATTAAACCATATTATTTATTCTGAGTATAGCCACGTAAATATGTTTTTCAAAATTATATTCATATAATATTTTATATTAGGTTTAACTTTAATCATGTTGAATGATTGAAAAGGATGTTTTTTAGTAAAACGTTCAGAAGTCCACATATTTTTTCAATTTAATTTCCATTTGAAAAATAATTCAAAGAAAAAAATTTAATTAAGTGATAAAAAATTTTCCAATTATTCCATAAAAAATAAAAATGATAACCTATTAATATAAATAAATTAAATTAAAAGATAATTTTGAATTAAAATGCAATAATTTTCAGTATTCATTAAAATAAGTATTTCATCCCAAAAATTCCAGCAAACCAAACAATGTAAAATTTGATGTATCTATTACAAAAAAGAACTTAATTTTTTTAATATATAAAATAGAAAAGTGAAAAAACAATATTTAAAAATGGTTCTCTATCAAAATTTGGTAAAACTACCTTTAAAAATATTTTTGTATCTTATGCATAATATTAGATTTATTCTCATTTTATCCCTCTAAAATTTATTTAGAGAAGGTAAAAAATATTTAATATACAAGGGTAGTCATAATATAGTTAGTTATTTTCATTCCTTCCAATGAAATGTCTAGGTGATATTTATAATTTAAAATAAAAATATTTTTAATATATTATTTTTCATTATAACTCAGTCTTCTATGAAATGTTGGATTTAAGAGAGTCTCATTTTTTTCATGTCATGTATATTGTTGAAAATAGCATCCCATTATTGAAAAATTAATATCTATCTCAAAAATCATATTAAATATTAAAAAATCTTACTCCATAATTACATAGGATGTTATATCCTTACCCCCTTTTGGAAAGTGCATCCTCGTAATTTTAAATTTTTTCTCGATAAAAAGGTTTCAATTTTTAAATTTTTTTTCTTGAAATCCCATATCTAAAAAATATTTAATAAAAAGTACACTTTAAATGAAATAATGTAAAGTATAGAGGTCACCTGATATAACACATACAACGATTACATGTAGGAAAACATGGATATGGTAGAAAAACTAACCATCATGTTGCAATGGAGAGTGATATAAAACACGAATAGAAGAAATTTAACAATCAGAAAACCAAAAAACTGTGATATGTTAAACAATATTTGGTTTAATAGTTGGAAAAGTAAATGGATAACATTTAAATTTCAAAATACAATGCAGAAATTTGAGGAATTCTATTATTACATATTATAAGAACATAAAGAAATATACTTACATGAATAAGTAGAGACTATTCTGTTAATCAAATTCTACAACAAACTCATGTTTTATCAAATGATGAGTATTCAAGATGATGTTTTTTATAGTGGAAGCACTAGAATCAACTTATATATTATCAAATTTTCTTAAGAATATTAATTATCTATTTATATTGTCTTCAAAAAATTACTATAACCAATATAGTTAGGATAAGATTAAAAAATTATCAAAAAATAATAAACCATTACATTATGAAAAACTAATTTTAATTTCCTTAATTCAACTGTATTTCCAAAACATAATCATAGACCATACAAACAATAATTTTCATTAAAACTCCTCAAATAAAAAAATATTATTAAAACCCAAAATTCATATAAACATGATCACATAGTGTTCCAAGATAAATTTTAACATTTATATCAAAATTAAATAAATCCCTCTTAAAGCCTAATACGAAAAATTATGTAATCTAATCACATATTCACCATAATAGGTTATTCATTTTCATATATAACCTAATTCTTCATAACACTATAATTAAAATCATCTATTATTCTAAAATATAATTTATCCATTACTCCTCTAATAAAATTCCATTATATTCAATTTACATTAATCATATAATTTTTTTAAAAAGTGAACATCTTGCAAAATATGATTTATCACATAATTTCCATATCATTTTTCAATACCAAGGATGTCCATTTGATAATACATATGTGAACAAAGTCAAATTATTCTTATTTCATCAACTCGTTTAACTATAAAAAGCCTTACTAACTTGGGACTTACAATTATCCAGTGGTAGGTGATAAGTCATTGTGTCCCTTCGGTTGTGGGTTCTATTCATGTATCCTTGTTTGACATGGATGGTTGTCACCCTTCTTGTATGTTTTTTTTCTAAAACAACATAATTTTTATAAATTTTCAAAAATGATAGAAAATCCTGAAAAATAACTAGAACAAATTTTAACCTCAGATGTTATCTAACACCTTTCATTTTGCATCATAGAATGTAATATCTAATAATTACCTCAAAATCAAGGATTAAATAATCGCTAAACGTTATTCACACATTTATAGTTATGTGCCCAAAAGATAATACTTCATCTAATAAATGATTCACATAAAATCATCAATGTTACATATAACACTAATAAAAATGTCTTCTAAGGTACCCTCAACATCAAAATAGTATTAATAATTTTAAACATTTCTTCATTCAATGATCTAACAAAACAATCAAATCACATATATGCAGACTACTGAATTATTTAGGATTCTTCATGTCCCCTTAACCACAATTTTCCTTCTTATTTATTAATACTTTTTTAATATAAACAAATACATGAATATTGTCATAAGATTAAATAATGTCAACACATGGGTGAATAAAAAACCCTTACCTTTCGTATGTCATTTAATGTTTAATCAAATTTAATTGGAATAACATTAGGTATTAATAAAATTATATTTCTATGGTTGTACTGATCCCATTATAGAAACATATTCGTAGGAAATCAATTTTCTTAATGACATTACTCTCCTAATTTAAAACATCCATCTAAGTACTTGGAAAGAACATCTTTCCCTCTCTAGGAGTCAACTGAACGCTTCATTTTTCATTAAAATGTTGTTTTATTATGACCATAATTGCAACATCTATAAAACTTTACCATCCCATTAAATCATTTTCCTAGGTGTTTCATTCAACATACATGAAACCTATGTTGAGGATGATGCATAAATTTATGATCATTATTTCCTTAAAATCTATAGGGATGTGTTTCCCCCATATGTGATGCATAAAAAAATAACTGATGTTCATTTGGATAATCATTACTCAAAATAGTTGGTTTTGAATAAAAAATATAGTTATTGATGTGGATACCATTTAATTTGGTTTATTATTCATAGAACTACCACATTTTACTTCACATCTATTGTTTCCTTGGTGCCAATTGGACCCATACATTTACACAAAACAAAAAGGATACTGTGAGAGTATCAATATAATCATCATATACTATCTTATGAGGAAGATAAACATTAACATATACTTATTGATGTTATCTCAAACTTATTAAATTTACCTATTATAACTATGAATGTTTTTATTATGATAACAATTGTGGTTATATATAACTTTCAACTTATTCGTAAATAACAACGTAACCTCTAAACTTATATAAACCTCTATCTGATACCAACTATAAGTCACCATCATTGTACTTTTGACAATCTTGAGTTATATCAATAAATCACATTTTGGATTTTTTTCATGTTTATAGGTTTAGAGAATAAGTACATTACTATTACATGAACACTCATATATTACAATGTAGACAAGTCTACTCAATATTTGTTTTTTTATAATCTAAAACATTTAAAATATGTCATGATTTATTTTTCTTGATAAAAATAATCATAACATTCATTATTAAATTTTCCTTTATATTATCAAAAATTTTACCCTGTGAAAAAGAATTCAATAATTAGGGATGAGAACAAAAGGTTCAGCAAGGGATATAAAATAAATAATTAAATTGTTAATCCATGAATACTTTCATCAGATGAAATGTTTTTCCGAGAAAATCATACGTTTCACCCATCAAACAATAACACATTAATATACCCCATGAAATAATGTTATATGTAAATAACATTACATAAATCATAAATCATGAAGGTAAAATTTAGAATTCATTTCATAGTTTCATTGTAGCTTTCACAGGTACATAATAAGTATCATTCATTGTTACATTTTGTGTACTCATCATAGTATATTCAATAAATCTCTTCTAAGAAAACATATTATTTAATTATGTATCATTTCCTAATGCATTGGATAGATATCACATGCTCTCCCAACCTCAGTTTATCATAGAAACACCCATCTAATTAACAATTCCAAATAACCATAACATTTTCATAATGCATAATACAAGTATAATGGGAAAATATCATTTCCGTATTGAAATTCCATTATATATTTTCATGTCTTCCACTCATAAATTATATCACTTTATTTTAAAAGAAAATGGTAATCTTGTTAAGTAATCATCAATTAATGATAGTGAAATGAAATAGTGAAATTTCCTTCATTCTGTATATGACAAAAAAAATCCATGTTATTGAAATAAATAATCCATTTTTTAAAAACACATAAAATATTTTAAAAGATTATTTTTGAATCAAAGTGTCTCATATCAGATTTAAAAATTTTAATGGAATTAACATTTTAAATATTTAATTTAAATATAAATAAATATTTAAAACCATTTTAAAAACATATACATCAATGAGAATGATTTAGAATAATAAATCCTTATTTTAAAAATATGTTTTAGTTAAAGAGTCTCTTACAACTAGAGAAGCATATGAATAAAAAAAAATGTAAAAATAACATCTTTAAAACATTAAATATTATGGTAATATATAAATTGCTGATAAAACATTTCAAATTGTATTTACATACACCTTATATGATAATAAATGTTAAAAACATTTAGACATGACTCAATGAATGGAGATTGAGACGAACTGTCTTACCCTAGGTCCAACTCATCACATAAAATCTTTATATTAATGAATAAAAAAAATATTTTAATTCATAAATTCCTATGAACTATTTTGAATTTTATTATTCCTTTTATATCACTTATTACCATGGTATCGATACTACATCATTATTTAAGTTCATATCAGATGTTTTTCTGGTATTTGGTACTTGAGTCAAAAATAAACATGTTATGATGTCAATAGTCTATTTTATATTATGTCCATAATCTCAAAAATACAATAATTACATAATAAAAACATTTATACATCAATTAAAATTTTAAATAAATAAATTATTTTTTGTATAAAAAAAGAACAACATTGTAATCACGGAGATCGTAGGACGTACGTTCACATGAGTAATGTTTTCAATTTTCATTTTATAATTATAGAAAGAAGTTAATTCTTATATTATATGTACATAATAATTTTAACTTAATTAATATCATATTAATAATTTAAATGTATTTTAATATATTTTTTATGTGATGTGGTGATTAAAATGAAACCCAACTCTTTGTGGAGGTGATATTTTACGTTTACCCACAAGTAACATTATCATTATTATGTTCATGGAAAGTAAGAACATAATTGACATATTATTCTCATATAATGATATATATGTCATTAATATAACTTATAAAAAATAATTACATTTTTATAACCAATCACGAGAGATGGTAATTAAAACAAACTATATTGGTTTGTTAGACGGCAGTCAGCCACACACATTAATGGAACATTCATTTCCCATAAGATAAAATTGAAGATTGATTTTTATTATGATATTAAAAAAATAAAATATAATTATATTGAGGATACTGGATTTATTATATCATCATGGTTGGAGGATATTTTAAGGATGTAGAGGAATAATTTAAATATACCTACTTAAATAAAAACATTGTCTTTCCTTTGGGTGGACACCTTTCTTAATACCATGACACATATAATGAGGGTCTTCTTTCCTAATCTATGTATCCAAGAATGTGGGTACCGATTCTATGAAGATATTTTTAGAATATATTAATTGAAAAAATTAGGAAGTGTTAGTAATATAGATGAATGGGTGGCTCATTATAAGAATGAGGAGATGAACCCTTAGAATATTTAAAAGTATTGAAATAACTATAATTTCAATGTCGAATCCAAATAGGTACAAACAGATTTAGTTCAAATATAATATGTGTATGATTTGAATTTAAATAATCCAATACATATTTTCTAGGTTTTAGTATTTTTTTAATCACTATCTTTTTTCATTAAACCCTTTTAACTCTTATCATTTTATCAAGTAATTTTCACATTGAGGGTTAAAATAATTACCAAATCAAGCCAAATGACTAATGAGTGAGTTATTAATAAAATTAATAGTGTTATATAAACATATTGGTCGAATCTTATATTTTTAGAAATCTTATATCATTTAATTAAATATTTTATATTTTAAATTTTTTTTTATGTCAACTTGGACATTATTCATACACAACATTTAAAAAATCATCACTCGTTTCCTTCAAAAAAACTAAATTAACTCATTCTATAAAATTAATATTTATAAAACTATTTCCTAACATAAAATATTAAAAATTATATTAACATTAATATTATTAATGTCATTTGTTGGATTATTTCAGTAATAAATAAATTACTACAACATCATTGTGCCATAATTTAATTTTATTATTTAATTCATAAAAATTATAAATAAATTAACAAGATGCATGTAATAATTTTATATTTATATGGATGATTATTAGTCAAATATATCACATACATAATTAAATATTAAAATAAATTAGTAAGAATAAACATATTTATGAACTATTTTCCATTAATTTAAATTAAATGTTATAAATGTCATAATCACACCCAAATGGCTTTCAAAGATCACCATATTTTCCCAAGGATGGTCATAGTTGATAATAACCTATCCAATAAAAATAAGACAAGTGTTCAGGTAATTTTATAATTTTATAATATTAATTTTACCTTTAATTACAATATTTACCTTTAATCGTAGTAAATAAAATACAAAAGTAAGTGTTCATTAAAAATTAGTTTGATCAAATTTTACCACATTTATCATACTAAGTAAAACCATGTATTTCCATTTTGTAAAATTCAATTCACAATAGTGGTAAAATTGGGTTTAACACTAAACTCATTGATGGATTGAACAAATGAGTTTTTTATGTAAAACATTCAGAAGTTCACAATGGTTTTCTATTTAATTTTAATACAAAAAATAATCCTATGATCTAAATTTGATTAAGTAATAAAAATAATCGAATTATTCCTTAAAACAATTTAAAATTATAATCTAACATTATAAATAAACCAGTCAGAAAGGCATTTTTGAATTAAAAAACACTATTTTCACTATTCATTTAAATATGAATTATACAAGAAAAAAATCTTAAATTCCACCATGGAAAATTTTGATCTATCACTTCCAATGAAGTGTTTTATTTTTCCAACTAAAAAATATTAAAGTCAGAAAAGTAGATTTAAAAAAGGTTCTCCATCAAATGGTAGTATGACTACCTTTAAAATATTAGAGTATTTTATTTCTAAAATTTGGTTTATTCCTAATTTAAAAACCTTAAATTAATTGGGGGAAGTAAAAAATGATTAATTAACATGTGTATACATAATATTGTAAATTATTTTTATTCCCATGAATACAATGGATATGTGATGTCTACCATTTAAAGTAAAAATATTAATATTATTTTATTTTTCAATATATTTCAATCTTTTGTAGAACATAGGTTTTCAGAGAAGCCCATTGTTGTGTGTCGGGTATGATATTGAATGAATCATCACATTAAAGTCCAATTATTATCTAATTCACAAATATTAATAAATATAACAAATTCATACTCTATAATTACATAGGATGGTACATCAGCTATATGATAAGCTAATAAATTGATACATATGGATTTATTATATTCACTTAATGGGTTAAATCATCTTAGAAATAGAATTATCTATAGACCAAGAGATGGTGATACACATTGTCTCCTAGGAGCAGACCAATAATGTCTTTGAGGTGAAAAGCTTCTTAGGTTTGGATGGTGAGTAACGATGTTTTATACATGACTACTCACACTTGGTAGCACTGTTGAAGGGTAGGATTAAAAAGGATTTGATATATGTATAGTTATATTCCTATGAGACTCCCTTTAAATAGTTGACGGGAGATTGAAAACCACATTGATGTTGATTTGTTAGAGCCATGAAGGAGTTACAATGTGTACTGTGATGCCTCAGGTATCAAGATTGGAGACTTTCTTATTCAGGTAGATCAAGTCATTGTGTACTGGTCTTATCAGTTGTGGCCACAAGAGAGGAATTACAAAACAGATGATATCAAATTAGCTATTGTTTTCCACGCATTTTGATGATGGATACAATAGTTACTAGAAGAATGTTTTTTTTGTATAGTGAACAAAAAAGCCTCAAGTAAATATTTAAGCAACATGATGTAATTATGTGGTAGAATTGGGGGGGTCAAATACCTTAAATATCTAAAATTTGATCTTGCCTACATGCCTGGTAAATGCATTGTTGTGGGTGATGCGCTGGGCAGTAGGAACCAGATATAGGTAGTGAATTAAGCCAACAGTTAGTGGAATCTTATGGATTTATTTTTTGAGATGTACTTGTAGGTTTACGAATGTCAGGGATAGCCATACCTTTAAACGTTATTTTTTACCTCTAATATACTAGATGGATTGATAATGAGGTAGTTATATGAATCATAAGGCCTAATTCTACATTATATTAATTTAGGTGTAAACCCTCCTCCTGGATAGACCATAGGTGAATATAAGATCCAACATGTATGTGTTTGTGCCTTTGTTTTAGTAGACATGAGTAAGGAGTTGAAGTGGTATTTTCATGCATCATCTTGGTCATTACACCTGGGTATCACAAGGACGTATGTTGATTTACATAATTGTTATTAGTGATTGAGTATGAAAAAGAGATTCTCAAGGTTTTTTCATGAGGTGTTCCACCTGTCAACAGGTGAAGGCAGAACACATGTGACCATCCAGACACTGACAGTGGCTACCCATTCCCAAGTGGAAGTGTAATTATGTCACAATGGATTTCATGACCGTTCTACTGAGGTTTCCTGAAGGTAATGATTTCTTATGGTTTTTGGTAAATATGACAACAAAGGACTCTCACTTCCTACCTTTTAATGATAATTTTTCATTTAATGAGATTGGGATGTTATATATCTATGAGATAGTATAACGTCATGGGGTCCCACATTATATCATTTCAAATAGGGATGCTCAGTTTACTTCTATGTTCATTCAAGGGATATAGAGGGCATTAGGTACATAGGTACTTATATGTATGGAATACCACCCCCAAATAGTTTTCATGTCACAGTGGAACATTCAGATTCTTAAGGACATGATATAGGCTTGCGTCATATATTTTAAGGGCTCTTGGGGGAGTCATATTCCTATTGTTTGATTCTCCTACAAAAGAAAATTAGGCTACTATTAAAATCGATCTATTTGATGATTTGTATGTAAGGACATCCTACTCACCCCTATGTTGGCGAGAGGTAGGAGTGGAACCAATTTTGGGACTCCATCTTGATAAAGAGACCATAAAAAATTTCTAGATTATTCCGAAGTAGATTGATTCTTCACAATCTCATTAGAAATAATACAACAATCATTGTAGAGTATCTCTTGAGTTTGAATTTTGGGATAGAGTTTTCCTACATGTTTTACTAGGGTTTGTACGCAGGTGTATCATGATACATGGTAATATTTCAATGAGGTCTATCGGGCCATTCAAGATTTTAGTGATAGTACGGTTTATGGTCCATAGGTTGAAGTTACAGCTAAGGTACCATGACATGTGTGATGTCTTCCATGTTTCACAATCATGATGTTACTTTTCAGACCCATCTAATTCATTTCTTCTCGAGGTGGTTGAGTTGAAAGAATATGCATCATTTGAGGACTATCCTATATTTATTTTTGTTCTCATCGTGAATGTTCTAAAAGGCTGATCCATTATTCATTATGTGTTTTAGGGACACATGGCTTTGTACAGGATATCCCCTATGATTTAGTGGCATATTTTCAATAAAATTTTCTAGTGTTATTCTAAGATCATCCATAACCATCCTTGGAAGGTTAATTTGGGGATCAATTGCTTTAGTGGGGATGTTCTTAGGAATATGGTTCATATTTTAGGTATGGATTCATTATTTCCCATCAATTATCTGTTTAGTTCTTTAAATATGGCCTAATATTAATTCTTGTTGAGTTCATAGTGTGTTAAAGGTGTCCAGATCTTAAAACCAATGTTTTGTGTGAAAAGAAGGGGTCACCTTGTTAGTTAAAACCATGTTGATAGATATATAGTTTTTTATATATAACATGGAAGTGGATATTTTTATGATTTGTTCATGGTTAGTAAAATATACAGGTAAATCGTGTGCTATTCCCCAAGCATATGGGCACTAAGGAATGAATTGTTCCTATTTTGGAAATATGTGGGAACAAAACACGTCACCCATATAGTTTTAAAATATTGATAAATTTAAATTAAAGTAAACTTATTTTTAAAACCTAAATATTGGTTTTCTTCAAATAGAAAACATCCACCTCCAAGAAGCTCTAAACCATGAATGAAGTTGAATTTTTCAGATTTCTCCCATCTGAGATCAGTTTCAATTTATTTCTGTCTCATCAGATACAAAATATTAAGATCTATATTCATTTTTAGTAGTTATTGATTCTTAGGGGTATTAGATGAACTATTTGGATTTAAGCTCATATGTGGTCTCTTATCATTCTTCATCCATTCTTCGGATTTCACTAAATCCATGCAAAATTGGGACTTGATAGTGCATAAATTATCAAACATAGACCTATGGTTTGTGGTCTCATGCCATTCACTTAAATTTGGTCCATTTATTTATGATGTTGTTTCACATAACCAATTTCCAATTTATGATTTAAATGAAATTATATCACTTGAAATTTTAGGTATATTCTAGTTGATTCAATAACCTTATTGAAGTATTTTATAGGTTAAATACCTTGACTATGAAGAAACTCTTTTGGTTGTTGTTTTCTAAATAGGCCCTTGATAGATTTTGTACTCAGACAATAATGGTCATCCTTTCTCCCCTTTCCCATGGGATATTTAGTTTGGGTTGATTATGGGAATTAAATTTTCATTTGATGAGAACCAGATTGTATTTTCAATTTAAGTTCAATTGGTTTATGGGACGTGATGGTGTTGAACCATAAACCCTTTACATGTTATGTAATTTTTTTACTTTAATTATATAAAATGAATAGCCTATGTAAATTAATAAATGAATATATTATGAATTTTCTTGATTAAGGTAGAATTTAAATTTATAATGATTTTCCAATGTGAGATAAATGATATCTAATACATGTAATTCATTGTAATACATATGTTTCTTATTATATTGAAAATTCCCAATTTATTAATTAAAATGCCACGAGTGATGAGGTTGGCCAATGTTTGAGTCCCATTTTGCGAAGAAAGTATTTGGATGAACTTGGTTTTGAAATTAGCATAATAAATTAAATGTTTAAATGGAATTGAATTGGTAAATGGGATTATTTCCTTGGATGAATAATTGATCATGTTAATGGATTCCATAGATAGACTCATTATAATAGAAAAGTGAATGCAATGGGTGAATCATGGATTAAAAGGATGGACTCCATTGATGGACTCAGTGGCCTGAAACTTGATTATTCCACTAGTTAATCATGGATCCAAATGAAGGATTTCATGGAAATACCCATTGAGTCTTAATTTATATGATGATTGAATCCTAGATCCATATGTAAGATTCCATAGACAGATTAAAAATGGGAATTTTACCTTATGTTCCATCAGTGATAATTGGGGCCTCCTTAATAGACCGCCAAGAATGGACTCAAATAGATTGGATGTAGCCTGATATCAAGAGATTCCATGTTCTTTGAGGTTATCCAAGAAGGTCTTGTTGGGTGTTTCAAGATATCAAACATGGTTGCTACTTGAATTCAAAATTTTTAATGTCTAGAAAAGGCATAGATTAATATCATAACTAAAAGCAAAACCTGAATTCCATATTCAGAATTTCATGGGTGGGATAAGGTATCAAATTAAATTAATAATAGTAGAATAGATGATCCTTCTACTAAAACAAAGGACCATATTTGATTTGGAACTGAATACTATCATTATAGCTGGATTTTTAGCCATCTATTTGTATTGTTGACTATATAAGGGGTGTTGGGCTTCATCCAGATCTCAAGACATATAAATTTAATTAGATTAAATTGTTTAATAAAAATGATTAGCTAATATGGAAGATTACATTCGAGTAATTACTTATTTCAAGTTATATTGTCTCACACATGTTTTATATATTCACTGAGTGATTGGAATAGAACATGGGTTGTTTCTTACAAGGATTATATAACAGACACTATTTAGGTGACCTTTTTATACCCAAAAGATTATATGATTGGAGGTGTTCATAAGGTAAATCATCCTAATAAAGCTACATGATATGATACATAGGAGAAGGAGAGTAAGGGAAAAAGATGAGGCTTGTGATACTAAAGGGAATATTTTAGAATTTTTTACTTTTGGTAAATATATTGTATATGACTATCATGTACCTGTTTTGGATATTTTATTAGAAACATGTGACATGTATCGTCATCTTTTATATGACATGACTTATAGATTTTTTTATTTTTTTATTTATCCCCTGTTTATTTGTTTTATATTCTTTACAACATACTCTATTAAATTTTTGTTGTATTTCGACTGTGTTGAACTATAAAAAGGGGGAAATTTCTCCCCAATAATCCATTAAGGACATTACAGTTTGTCGGAATCCATGGGTATTTAGGGATATGCACATAGGGCCATATATTCAATCATGTACAAAGCACATTTGAGTTGAATCCAGCACTAGATTGTTACACTCCAAATAGTTGAAGAGTATTCTCTTAGGATAGGCCTATACAAATGGTTCATAGAGAACTGTTGGTATAGGGTAATGAAATTTTATATTTACCAACGGTTATACTAAAACTGATGGTATATCATGATATTAACTGTTTAAAACAATTTGTATAGATCTATAAGAATGGTTTCAACCATATCTATATCTTTATACCCATTGCATGAAACTATTGATATACAACCCACATAATTCATCACCCAATAGCACCCCAAACCTATTGAAAAAGATAAAAGTGTCCCCCAAATATCACCACATAGCCTATAACCACAAGAAATCACACCAGCACTCAATACCATACCCAAGCATCTACCAACAACCACCAAAAATAACACCATTACCACAGATGGATCAATTTCCTAAAAAAACATAACCAATATTATATAAATTCAATGATAACACAAGAAACTTGTTAATGCATTAAATAATTGATAAAACCATTCAAAACATTAAATATATTGATTAAGAACAAATAATGGGACATAAAATTTCATAAATATTAATAAAAAATGCAAAGGATTAATCATTCCCTTAACACCATCTCCATCACCATTACCATCAATATCACCATCACCATCACCATCACCATCACCATAACAATTACTATTTTCATCAAAATCCCTGTCAATATCATCATCATTATCCTCGATATTATCCTCACCATCATCCCCAATTCCATTCTCAACATCATCCTCGTCATCATCATCACCATCATCCTCACCCTCATGCTCATCATCTACATGGATAGGAACGTCATCATCCTGACCACCACAATGACCACTACCAAAAATATATATAATGTACACATCATCATCATATATGCGTCAAAATCCATGGAGGTATCTAGTAGATGTGATATAGATACTAATTCCCTAAATATAATAAATTCAACTTTGGCCCTTTGACTCAATTCATTCCACTCTATGACCATTTTTTCGGAATCTTCTACTTTTCCTTAACAAGTTCTTCATGTAAATTTTCATTTTCCAATAATGTTATACCAGAACTAGAACATTAAGTGAGCTAATATATAGTGAGTATAATATTCATATATGTTTTACAACCTACTCTTATACAGTGCTCATCTCCCAAAATATGATGTAAGTGATATTTTTTCGCAAAGTTTTCAGCCTCCTAGTCATGGCCAGCCTTTAAAGCACAGTATTACAAATATAAATGGATAATTTGGTTACAAAAGTAATATTAAAATATGAAACCAATAATGTAAAACATACAAATTGTTGATATGTAGGTTTATTTACATCTGTTCAATCTTTCATCATTCTTGTCAGGAAAAAAAATTCTCAAGGTAAAAGACTTTAAATTTTCAAAACCTCCATCTAAAATGACATTGATTATATAAAATAATAATAAACAATAATTTATTAATAATCAATTTCTTAACTAAAATCAAATTAATATAATTGATGATGCTATAAGATTTTATGTAATGATTTAATGACAATATGATACATTAATTAAGAATATGATTAAAAAATGAATTAATAATTTAACATTAAGTGTAATTTACATATTCTTGTCTGTATATATTTTCTAAAAGAATATATAGAAAATTTAAGTACATTATAATGAAAATTTAATGTATTTATTGAATGAAATCAAGAATAAATACATGTATAATAGGAAAAAATGGAAAGGTAAAATGTATATAAGATATCACCATATTTTATTTCATATCTTTTAATTATTTAAATTAAAGTAGTTAAAATAGGGGAAAGTGGTAAATTTTTCCTTGGAATAAATTGATGAAATAATATATAAAATATTGGAAATTAATTTCATTAAAAAGAAACTATAATGAATTGGTTTCATTGTTTATTTGGTTAAATAATGCTAATGTTTAGTTAGAATGAGAGTATGTAATGTTGGATTAGTTTTTATTCTTATTATTAATATTTTTTTACATTATATAATTTTATTTAGTATTGTTTAATAGAAATTGTTCTATTATCATTAATTTCAATTTTTTTGGGTTAAATTATTTTCCATTTTTTTAATGATGTATGATTTCACTATGATAGAATTATTTTTTCATATTTATTCAGTTTGGATTACTCTTGATCATATTAATTTCTTTTTATTTATTTGCGTTTTTATAAAATTTATTTTAAAATTTATTTATTTTATTTATCCCTTATATGGTTTAGTTTTTATATGATACAATATGTTAATTTAGATAATTTAACATTATTTCATTTATTGAAATTCAATTTCCATTCAATTAGTTTTGTGTCAGTTTAATTTCATTGTTTTTTTAATAACAATTTGGATCATGTTCAATGTAATAAATTTAGTTTTTTTCATTTCATGTTGGTTTAACTGCATGTTTGGTTGCCTCAGTTTCATTAAATTTTGTTCATTTCTATTTTCTATTTTTAAATATTTTTTCATTATTTTTTTATTTTTGTTTAAGATTATTTCGTCTGTGATACATTGATTTCGATTTTTTCCTTTATTATTGGTTTCTGAGGTTTTATATTCATTTAGTTATATTTGATTTAAGTCTACTTATGTCATTTATATTTATTTTTTCTTGATTAATCATAGGATAGTTATTTTTTGTTTTCAATGTACAATATTTGTAGTTTTTTTAATTTGTGTTAATTATTTATTTATGGATTCAATTTTTGTGCTATTTGGGATGGGTTTTTTGGGCTTATTCAGTTTGAATCAATAAAATTAAATTCTTTTCATTTTTAATCCTATCAGTTTGATTGATTTTTTTGATTCAGGTCAAATTGTTTCAAATTACTTTATCTTAGTTGTTTTCTATTTTATTCACTTTTAATTGGTCAGTGTATGTTGTGTTCAGCTTATAGTGGTTATTATTTTAGTTCTTTTTTATATATCATTTTAATCAGAGTATGTTACATTCAATCACATTTTTTTCGTTAATATTTATATCTATTTGATTCAATTTTTATATATTCAATTAGGATTACCATCAATTGGTTCAATATGGTTCATTGCTTTTTTAAATAGTGGTTTCTTTGGTATGTTAGTTTTGGTATGTTTTTTATCTTTTCAACTTTTTTATCATCCATTCACTTCAAAGTAGTTTGGAATATTTTTTTTAATGTTTGGGTAGAGTCCAATTTTATAATTTTTGACATACATTATTTCATATTCGATTGGTTATATTTAATTTTATTTATGTCTCAATTTTTTCTATGTGAAATCATATTATGTTCCTATTTTATGTATTAGTGTAGATTAGTTTTGTTAAAGAGAACTCATTTCAGTTTCATTCTTAAAAAATATAAAGTTGAGAAAATCCCATGAATGTGGATAAATCTATACTCAGTAATATATATTCTATTTTTTTAAACAAGGGTTAAATGGCCTTCATTACATTAGCATGAAAAAAATCCTAAAAATTATGATTCTACACTATAATCATACAAAACACAATATATAAAATAAAATATTGATAGTGTAAATGAGATGGCCTTATATATCCCATCCGTGATATAATTCAACACCATGTTATGAGTCAATCAATTCAATTCTATATGAAATAGAATAAAATCCTATTACAATCATTTAGTAGTAACCACTAAATCTAGATATCCTACAAATAAATTCACTAATTATATATATAAATATAAAGTCAGCTATTAAAAAAATAGATCAGTAAATTAAAAATAAAATAATGCTTTTAATTATGTAGAGTTTTCGTATATATATATTGAATATATATTACATTATTACTTAGTGAGTAAGAAATAGGGAAGAAAAGGGAAGTATCATATATTTCTCTTGGAAGTGAAAATAAAAAGATGGATTAGATATACTAATATATTTAGTATCCAAAGGTATCGATTAATGAAATAATCTAGACCTATAAGTAAATATTTGTACGAATATAAGTTTTATCCACTAGGTTATCTCTTCAGAGGATCGTAGAGTTCAACAAGTGGGTGAAAACTAAGTCCATTTCAACACCATTTACCTTGTAAATTAATTTACAAAATCTTGGATAGAATAAATACGTACAAGTGGAGAGGTGAGTAATATCTTGAAAATTTTAAAGTGTGTTCTATATTTTTTAATTCATTTAAACCAATAGGGTTAGTGTGGAGTCTCCAAATTGTAAAATATATCATGGACATATATGTTCTATTACATAGATGATTCTTCATTGAAATTTATTTCTATAATCATTTTTTGATTGTTATTTTTGAGGAAATGGTTGAGTTAAAATAAACTATAACTAGTATCATAATGTCCATGAAATAAAAAAATTCATGAAGTAATCAAAAAAATTACTATAATTATCATAAAATTGTTCCGTACACTAAATAAATTTAATAATAAACTAAAAAATACATGATCATTTATCTAACTTATTTAGAGATGGAATGAAATATGAACGAAATAAAATAAACTAAAATTCTTAAAAAAATATAAATAATAAGAGGAACCCCACTCTATATCAATAATAAATAAGTGTTGTACCTACATCTTCTCAGGGACAAACATAATTGTACTCACCAAAGTGTGGTGGTATTATTTAGCATCGTTATTTGTTATTTCACATGAAACATCCAAAGAAATAATATTCAATAATATATAACTATGTATATATGAAAATCATGGTAATTTACATTCAAAAACTAAAATTTAATTCCCCAAACATTTTTGTCATCCAATAAGTAATAATTTACTAATAATATGCTACTGGAAACTCATTCATAATAGATTATTCCCCTAAATACGTAATAACTCTTGAATGTCAACTATTATAAAGCACATGCTTATATGCTCTCAACATATCACCTAATTCCAAGTTTTTTTCTATCCTTATAGTGTCACAAAAAATATGATTAAAATAATTATGGTACCAAAATATAAATTCCTATAAATAAAATTATAATATTACATTTAATCCAATAACTTTTCTCACCCTTATTTGTTCCCAAAATTACACATTACCTCCTTTATATTGTCTTTTTAAAATAGTAGACTAACGGGAATAATGTCACTGTATTTTTCAAGTGATTCTATAAAAATATTATTTTCTAAACCTATTTAGATAATAATTTTATTTTCCTCATTTTATACCACCATCAGTTCTGTACAATGATTCGTCACTGGATGCATTCGTGTATGCCCATGCCACCATTAGGAACATTTATCTGTTAATGAAAAAAGAAATATCATATCAATAAATCTTATATTGAAAATAAAACATGGTTAAATAAATTACAAGGTTTTTATAAATAGACATGAGGTAACCTAATTAGTGGGTGTTCATAAAGCCCCATGATCTAATGAAAAATCACCCTATATAGATCGAGTGGGTCCCAATATCATCATTAGATACTGAAAATGTGATAACGTAGAAGATAAAAGATATTGAATGTAGAATATATCTGAGAAGGAAGAGTAATTAAAATAACATTTCACATATCTCTATATAATTATATAATATGGATAGGGAGTATAATCCATAATAAGATTAGGAAAATATAACAGATGGTCCTCAGATAAAAATGTTGGAAATAATATAGGTGGCTTAAATATCTTAGGTGTCTTTATTGACACTACGATATAAATAGGTGTGATTGATGGTATATTAGTGGAATGGACAAGGCGTTATTAAGAATGGTGAGTAAATAATGTGTCTCAAGTTCCCCCTAGTATCATCTGGATGAGCACTCATACCAAATTGATGGTCAGAGAAAAAATTAATTGGTGGATCCTAATTAAAATTCGAAATAAAAAGTAATAACATTAAATTATATGTTATTGATATATATATTCGGAATAAAATACTAAAAATGTGAATCAAGGAAGGGACATCCATTTCTCTCATTCAGTGATTATTGTCATTCATCCATTTTCATTATATCTTCTTAATTTTTATCATTTCCTACATTTGGAAACAATTATGGAAATATTTAAAAATTCATAAACAAGGTTTATTGTAAACAATAAAGATGAAGATACATGACATAATTAATAAATTATCATTCTTAAACTAAATAAATGTTATACAGTGATATAAAAAATAAATTGTATATTTAGTTTACCGATTATCAAAACCTAATATACATTTCAAAGAAAAATATATATGTTCAATTGATTTTTTCATTTGACCATTTTTATTTGTCTTTGGTCATTTGGATGATATTTTTGGTAATTTCATTTTTCCATTTTTTTTATTCGGTCATTATAATAACAAGTTTTGATTTGCAAATTAATTAGTTAATTGCCCAATTCTATTCATCTTTTTTTTTAATTTGATTGATTCAGTTTTTTTTGTTTTAGAAGGTTCTAATACTGTTCAATTTTATAACAAAAAAATTAATGTCAATGAAGACTATGACCATTATATATTGAAAATTGAACATGAGGGTCAGGTTGAATACAAAATATCTGTAATCAATAGTAATGAAATATAATTAGTTCTAGCCATAAAAATCCATGTCGAGATATACCAAAATAACTTATAAAATAGATATTTGATTCTTTGTATTTACTAATTCAACTCCATGTTCACAATAAACAATGAAAATATAAATATTAGAGTCATGAAAATTAATAAATGGGTCTTTTCTAATGGGAGTAGGAATGGTGACAATTCCATCATCGCCATCATCAAAAATATTTCTTCATATTACTTCAATATTGAGACTAAATTCAGGTCACGAGTGATCTATCAGAAAAAAACATTATTTCAACATTGATGAAAATATATTTGAATCATCTGTAGTAAGAGTGAAGTACATGTTAATAACTCAAAATCCACAATCACCAATAAAATTTTCATTCCTTTTCATCGAATTAATCCACTTATATTTGATCGTATTGACATAATCATTAGAGTTATAGTCAAATATTAGTATTTTCATAGTGACTCTATAATAAGATATGTTTTCAAATATAGGTATATGATCTGAGGAATTAGTATAAAAATTTGTAAAATTTACCCTAACACCATCATGTTGGGTTCTCTTGGCCATTGCACATTCATTGATAATAAATTTATACCCACTGAACACAATTTACTTTCATCCTTGCATAATATAATTAACACCAAAATAAAAATGGAATATTTCTCAGAGACTGATTTAGTATAAAAAATCATTTGTTGAATTGTAAATGAGTATTTGAATTAATTAAATATTGATTAAATATTTTAATTATATTAATATTTATTCCTTAAATTTCAACCATTCTGAAAACACATTTCCATAAAAATCCACTCTTTTTCTCATTATTAAAGAATGATTATTTCTATTTATCATTATTATATTGCCTTTATAATATACTGATAGTTTAACGTATATGTAAAACTACATGATATGAGATAATATATACTTCTTTAAGTTAATTACTTGATGTAGTAATTAGACAAATCATAATTAAAGAAAACTGTCTGATGGGGAATCTACCCCATTTCATGGATAAATGTAGTTGATATATATAATCTATGAATTCCTCATATTTGGAGAATTTATGGAAAACTAAGTTAGATTTTATCATATTTTTATTCTTCATATCTTATTTTTTTTCTGTATCATTGTCACATTAGAAAAATACATTTAATAGACATTTATAGATTCTTTAGCAATGTAAACATTCATTGTAGAGCCTTTTGGAAGATTGTAGTTTTGAACACATGTCTTCAATGTATACATATATATTTTAATTGTATACATCCAATGAAATCCAATTGGTCCCCCAATAAGTATGTTGGTTGGAAGAAAGACAAGTAGATGTAACATGCATGTGAATAATAGAGGAGATTTTTTCTCTAACTTGCAAATAAATTACTGGTATATATCCCAACATTTATTTCAATAATTACATGAAAAACATCATAGTAGAAATAACTCTATAAAATAGAACAAATTAATATCTAAAACCCTTATATTATTGGACAAAAGTTGATTTATTATTATTAAAATAAAATCATAATCAAGTATGTGATAATCATGAGACATCAAAGATTTTATTTTCAACTATCTTATAACATTCCATTTTGATATAATTATTTAATAGTCATTAGGAACATTAATAGTCTCTAGTACATCTAGAATTTATTTATCTCTATTGGTATCATCACATAAGAATCACACAAAAAATTTCTTTATTTTCATTGATACACATTGGATTTCTTTCGGGTCTGAGGCCCCATTCCACCAAGTCACATCAAGATCATAAATCATCTAGTGAATTTACATTAACATTTATAATAATTTGAGGAAATATTTAAAATATATTTTTTTCATTGCGTATTACGTCTGAGAATGATGTTAGAAATTGGTTTTCCAACAAGGAAACTCAGAGAAGTTACTTTTCTACTTCTAATTATTATTGGTTTCAATGGAATCATTCTTCCTATATCAAGATTTCAACTAACCCTCTAGAATGACAAAATAAAATCTTAAAACTCAATAACCACATCGGATTTACACATTTTCTGAGGTGGACTATTAGTTTCTATGGTATTTTCAAATCATCGATGATTATTAATATGTGGGTAATCCATCGGAAAAAATCATCAATTTACCATAAAACTATAACTAAAAGTATATTTAATTATTTAAATCATGTATTCTTAAAAAAATAAGACTATATTTTTCTCCATTCAGGCATTGTCTTTATATCATTACATAAGGAGGAAAATCATTTATCATCCACATAAGCTAAGTATACATTTGAAATAAGTCTTTTAAACATTAATCATATGTGTACACACTGATATTCCAAATATTTTTAAACTCTTTAATTAATGGTTTCAGGTATATATATACATAATATCTTGGATGAAGAGGTTCATACATTAGAATACTCATGAAAGAGAATGATATTTTCATACGCATCCATGGAGGAAGTTTATAAAATTGTATAAAAACCATACATGTGATGTGCGAAGTAAGAATATCCGCAATTTTATTAAAAGAAATACATGATACACCGAACCACACATTACACACTTTAGCCATGAAATTTTCATATCGAGTATCAAATTTTATCTATGGTTATCCATATGATGGATGAATGAACTCATCATTATCATTATTTTTATCAATAAAATTATATCACATTTTAATTGATCATTCATGAGACATGGAATGATTCAAGGGTATGGGAATGAGTGGAAAGTTCTACATTACATTATTTGGAACATGGGACGGTGTACAATTAGAATTTGGCTTCCATAAGGATGGTATACATTTTACAAAATTATTCTATTCTTCAGTTTCCTCATATAATAAGCAACAATATTTCAAGAAATCTTGGTTTTTTAGAAAATTCAAGTTCATCAACTAATTTTCAAACCATTTGATGGGTTGAGGGAATATGTACATAATCAAAAATTAAGTCATTGAAAATGATAAGAATGTAATCGATGGAAGTATTATAAATAACATAAATGTATTTCCAATAAAATAATTGGATTAGAAATTATATCCATTTCATTTTACCACTTTTTGATATAATAGACTAAAGGTAACATCATTCAATATTGTATCCTATAAACATCACAGTTTTCATTACATTCATCTTCTGTGCTAATATCAATGTGTTCATGAGTTGGTATAATTTTTTCCCATGATGACTAATAAAAGAAAACTATTCATCTAATATACCCTCCAATCCAGTCCTCTCATTCAAATCATAAACATTTTCATATTTTAATCTTCAATCTAGTCATCTCATTCAGATCATAAAAAAAATTCAGTTGATTTTGTTTCAGTTTCATTGGGTTAGCATAATTTAGGTTTTCATGGTTTATTTTAGGTTGGGATTGGATTATTCGGTACATTTATTATATTAATTTATTATTTTCCATTTGATTTGGATCAGTTTTGGTCAGTTTTTTTTATAGTTATTTTAGTTTTGTTCGATTTATATTGCCTGGGTTTAGTTCCATTATTTGGATTTATCTGGTCCATGCCTATTACGGTTTTATTTTTGGATTTTTCAAGTTAGAACTTTTTGGATAATTAATATATTATTTCTTTTATTTATGTTCAATTATTTTCATTTACTTTAATTTTATAATCATTTTGATATTATTTAGTATAATTAGGTCTACTCTATTCTAAATTTTTCATATTGAGTCATATCATATCAATTCTGTTAGATTGGTCATGTTGGTTCTGTTATGATAATGATATGGTTTTTTTAGTTTGGTTAGGTGTTAGTTTGTGAAGGGATGATTGATTCAGTTCATTTTTTTCAAGCATAGTTACTTATGTTTAGTAAAATTAAATTTTTATTGTTTCTGATCAATTAATTTTATTTTGGTTTATTTATTGTTGAATTAGGTATTCATGATATATTTCACATTTTTAATGTTTTTTTGGTTCCATTTTTAGGTCATTTAAAGTTATTTTGGTTCTGTTTGGTTAAGAGTAAATTTTATCCATTTAATTCCATTATATCTAGTTTAATTTGTCTAATATTAACTCATTTTATATTGTATTGGTTCAACCTAAATAATTTCCATTCAAGTATGATTTTTTTCTGTTTGGTTTATTTCAATTTATTTTGGTTTTGGTCTAGTCAGTGTGTTTTAATATTACAGTTTGAGTAATAAGTTATGTAATGATTTTTTTACAATAAGTTGTGGTGGTAGTTTAGATTATTGTTAATGTTTATTTTGATCATGAATTCTATTTTATTTATAAATTGTTTTGTGGGTATAGTAGGAAAGGTAATTATTTATTAATTCTTATTAACTCTTCTCAAAATTGAATGTGGATGTGAGATGGATTATGTTATGGAACATCATATTCTTTTGGAATAATTCATGGTATATTCTATTTCATAGATATAAAAATAATATTGTGATACATTTTTAGGGGTGTCATTGGACTATAATAAATAAGTATTAGTCTAAATTCCTATAGAGTTATGAGTATGGATTTAAAACTATTATTTTCAAATATAAGTGAAAAATTGGTGTATGTTTATATTATAAATATTCTTAATGATTGATGTGAAGTATGTAATTTGTGTAATATATAATTGATAGTTAATTGGAGATAAAATAAGAGAACAATTTATTCACATAAATCACATCTAACATAGGCTTAGGTTATCATTCAAATACTAATTCATCTATATTTCTTTAACTAAGAATCACTATAATATATATTTTCAATTCAATAAACCATGAACACATTGGTAAGGTTGAGAAAAAAAAGACATTCAATATCATATTTAAATGATCTCATGTTAAATCAGATACCATGTAATATTTATGTAATTTAGAAGGTGATACCATTATAAAATCTCCTCTCAAAACTGAGGCTAAGATTATTTATTGGAAATTAATTTCATTAAAAAGAAACTATAATGAATTGGTTTCATTGTTTATTTGGTTAAATAATGCTAATTTTTAGTTAGAATGAGAGTATGTAATGTTGGATTAGTTTTTATTCTTATTATTAATATTTTTTTACATTATATAATTTCATTTAGTATTGTTTAATACAAATAGTTCTATTATCCTTAATTTCAATTTTTTTGGGTTAAATTATTTTCCATATTTTTAATGAAGTATGATTTCACTATGATAGAATTATTTTTTCATATTTATTCAGTTTGGATTACTCTTGATCATATTAATTTCTTTTTATTTATTTACGTTTTTATAATATTTATTTTAAAATTTATTTATTTTATTTATCCCTTATATGATTTAGTTTTTATATGATACAATATGTTAATTTAGATAATTTAACTTTATTTAATTTATTGAAATTCAATTTCCATTCAATTAGTTTTGTGTCAGTTTGATTTCATTGTTTTTTTAATAACAATTTGGATCATGTTCAATGTAATAAATTTAGTTTTTTTCATTTCATGTTGGTTTAACTGCATGTTTGGTTCCCTCAGTTTCATTAAATTTTGTTCATTTCTCTTTTCTATTTTTAAATATTTTTTCATTATTTTTTTATTTTTGTTTAAGATTGTTTCGTCTGTGATACATTGATTTCGATTTTTTCCTTTATTATTTGTTTCTGAGGTTTCATATTCATTTAGTTCTATTTGATTTAGGTCTACTTATGTCATTTATATTTATTTTTTCTTGATTAATAATAGGATAGTTATTTTTTGTTTTCAATGTACAATATTTGTAGTTTTTTTAATTCGTGTTAATTATTTATTTATGGAGTCAATTTTTGTGCTATTTGGGATGGGTTTTTTGGGCTTATTCAGTTTGAATCAATAAAATTAAATTCTTTTCATTTTTAATCCTATCAGTTTGATTGATTTTTGTGATTCAGGTCAAATTGTTTCAAATTACATTATCTTAGTAGTTTTCTATTTTATTCACTTTTAATTGGTCAGTGTATGTTGTGTTCAGCTTATAGTGGTAATTATTTTAGTTCCTTTTTATATATCATTTTAATCAGAGTATGTTACATTCAATCAAATTTTTTTCGTTAATATTTATATTTATTTGATTCAATTTTTATATATTCAATTAGGTTTACCTTCAATTGGTTCAATATGGTTCATTGTTTTTTTAAATAGTGGTTTCTTCGGTATGTTAGTTTTGGTATGTTTTTTATCTTTTCAACTTTTTTATCATCCATTCACTTCAAAGTAGTTTGGAATATTTTTTTATGTTTGGGTAGAGTCCAATTTTATAATTTTTGACATACATTATTTCATATTCGATTGGTTATATTTAATTTTATTTATGTCTCAATTTTTTCTATGTGAAATCATATTATGTTCCTATTTTATGTATTAGTATAGATTAGTTTCGTTAAAGAGAACTCATTTCAGCTTCATTCTTAAAAAATATAAATTTGAGAAAATCCCATGAATGTGGATAAATCTATACTCAGTAATATATACTCTATTTTTTAAAACAAGGGTTAAATGGCCTTCATTACATTAGCATGAAAAAAATCCTAAAAATTACGATTTTACACTATAATCATACAAAACACAATATATAAAATAAAATATTGATAGTGTAAATGACATGCCCTTATATATCTCATCCGTGATATAATTCAACACCATGTTATGAGTGAATCAATTCAATTCTATATGAAATAGAATAAAATCCTATTACAATCATTTAGTAGTAACCACTAAATCTAGATATCCTACAAATAAATTCACTAATTATATATATAAATATAAAGATAACTATTAAAAAAATAGTTCACTAAATTAAAAATAAAATAATGCTTTTAATTATGTGGAGTTTTCGTATAAATATATTGAATATATATTACATTATTACTTAGTGAGTAAGAAATAGGGAAGAAAATGGAAGTATCATATATTTCTCTTGGAAGTGAAAATAACAAGATGGATTAGATAGACTAATATATTTAGTATCCAAAGGTATATATTAATGAAATAATCTAGACCTATAGGTAAATATTTGTACGAATATAAGTTTTATCCACTAGGGTATCTCTTCAGAGGATCGTAGAGTTCAACAAGTGGGTGAAAACTAAGTCCATTTCAACACCATTTACCTTGTAAATTAATTAACAAAATCTTGGATAGAATAAATACGTACAAGTGGAGAGGTGAGTAATATCTTGAAAATTTTAAAGTGTGTTCTATATTTTTTAATTCATTTAATCCAATAGGGTTAGTGTGGAGCCTCCAAATTGTAAAATATATCATGGACATATATTTTCTATTACATAGATGATTCTTCATTGAAATTTATTTCTATAATCATTTTCTGATTGTTATTTTTGAGGAAATGGTCGAGTTAAAATAAACTATAACTAGTATCATAATGTCCGTGAAATAAAACAATTCATGATGTAATCAAAAAAATTACTATAATTATCCTAAAATTGTTCCGTACACTAAATAAATTTAATAATAAACTAAAAAATACATGATCATTTATCTAACTTAATTAGAGATGGAATGAAATACGAACGAAATAAAATAAACTAAAATTCTTAAAAAAAATATAAATAATAAGAGGAACCCCACTCTATATCAATAATAAATGAGTGTTGTACCTACATCTTCTCAGGGACAAACATAATTGTACTCACCAAAGTGTGGTGGTATTATTTAGCATCGTTATTTGTTATTTCTTCATGAAACATCCAAAGAAATAATATTCAATAATATATAACTATGTATATATGAAAATCATGGTAATTTACATTCAAAAACTAAAATTTAATTCCTCAAACATTTTTGTCTTCCAATAAGTAATAATTTACTAATAATATGCTACTGGAAACTCATTCATAATAGATTATTCCCCTAAATACGTAATAACTCTTGAATGTCAACTAGTATAAAGCACATGCTTATATGATCTCAACATATCACCTAATTCCAAGTTTTTTTCTATCCTTATAGTGTCACAAAAAATAAGATTAAAATAATTATGGTACCAAAATATAAATTCCTATAAATAAAATTATAATATTACATTTAATCCAATAAATTATCTGACCCTTATTTGTTCCCAAAATTACAATTTACCTCCTTTATATTGTCTTTTTAAAATAGTAGACTAATGGGAATAATGTCACTGTATTTTTCAAGTGATTCTATAAAAAATTTATTTTCTAAACCTATTTAGATAATAATTTTATTTTCCTCATTTTACACCACCATCAGTTCTGTACAATGATTCTACACAGGATGCATTTGTGTATGCCCATGCCACCATTAGGAACATTTAGCTGTTAATGAAAAAAGCAATATCATATCAATAAATATTATATTGAAAATAAAACATGGTTCAATAAATTACATGGTTTTTATAAATATACAAGAGGTAACCTAATTAGTGGGTGTTCATAAAGCCCCATGATCTAATGAAAAATCACCCTATATAGATCGACTGGGTCCCAATATCGTCATTAGATACTGAAAATGTTATAACGTAGAAGATAAAAGAGATTGAATGTAGAATATCTCTGAGAAGGAAGAGTAATTAAAATAATATTTCACATATCTCTATATAATTATATACTATGGATAGGGAGTATAATCCATAATAAGATAAGGAAAATATAACATATGGTCCTCAGATAAAAATGTTGGAAATACTATAGGTGGCCTAAATATCTTAGGTGTCTTTATTGACACTACGATATAAAAAGGTGTGAATGATGGTATATTAGTGGAATTGACAAGGCATTATTAGGAATGTTGAGTAAATAATGTGTCTCAAGTTCCCCCTAGTATCATCTGGATGAGCACTCGTACCAAATTGATGGTTAGAGAAAAAATTAACTGGTGGATCCTAATTAAAATTCGAAATAAAAAGTAATAACATTAAATTATATGTTTTTGATATATATATTCGGAATAAAATACTAAAAATTAGAATCAAGGATGGGACATCCATTTCTCTCATTCAGTGATTATTGTCATTCATCCATTTTCATTATATCTTTTTAATTTTTTTTTCATTTCCTACATTTGGAAACAATTATGGAAATATTTAAAAATTCATAAAAAAGGTTTATGTAAACAATAAAGATGAAGATACATGACATAATTAATAAATTATCATTCTTAAACCAAATAAATGTTATATAGTGATATAAAAAATAAATTTTATATTTAGTGTACCGATTATCAAAACATAATATACATTTCAAAGAAAAATTTATATGTTCAATTGATTTTTTCATTTGACCATTTTTATTTGTCTTTGGTCATTTGGATCATATTTTTGGTAATTTCATTTTTCTATTTTTTTATTAGGTCATTATAATAACAAGTTTTGATTTGAAAATTAATTATATAATTGCCCAATTCTATTCATCTTTGTTTTTTAATTTGATTGATTCAATTTTTTTTTGTTTTAGAAGGTTATAATACTGTTCAATTCTATAACAAAAAAATTAATGTCAATGAAGACTATAACCAATATATATTGAAAATGGAACATGAGGGTCAGGTTGAATACAAAATATCTATAATCAATAGTAATGAAATATAATTAGTTCTTAACCATAAAAATCCATGTCGAGATATACCAAAATAACTTATAAAATAGATATTTGATTCTTTGTATTTCCTAATTCAACTCCATGTTCACAATAAACAATGAAAATATAAATATTAGAGTCATGAAAATTAATAAATGGGTCTTTTCTAATGGGAGTTGGAATGGTGACAATTCCATCGTCGCCATCATCAAAAATATTTCTTCATATTACTTCAATATTGAGACTAAATTCAGGTCACGAGTGATCTATCACAAAAAAAACATTATTTCACCATTGATGAAAATATATTTGAATCATATGTAGTAAGAGTGAAGTACATGTTAATAACTCAAAATCCACAATCACCAATAAAATTTTCATTCCTTTTCATCGAATTAATCCACTTATATTTGATCGTATAAACATAATCATTAGAGTTATAGTCAAATATTAGTATTTTCACAGTGACTCTATAATAAGATATGTTTTTAAATATAGGTATACGATCTGAGGAATTAGTATAACAATTTGTATAATTTACTCTAACACCATCATGTTGGGTTCTCTTGGCCATTGCACATTCATTGATAATAAATTTATACCCACTGAACACAATTTAATTTCATCCTTTCATAATATAATTAACACCAAAATAAAAATGGAATATTTCTCAGAGACTGATTTAGTATAAAAAATTGTTTGTTGAATTATAAATGAGTATTTTAATTAATTAAATATTGATTTAATTTTTTAATTATAGTAATATTTATAACTTAAATTTCAACCATTCTGAAAACACATTTCCATAAAAATCCTCTCTTTTTCTCATTATTAAAGAATTATGATTTCTATTTATCGTTTTTATATTGCCTTTATAATATACTGATAGTTTAACATATATGTAAAACTACATGATATGAGATAATATATACTTCTTTATGTTAATTACTTGATGTAGTAATCAGACAAATCATAATTAAAGAAAACTGTCTGATGGGGAATCTACCTCATTTCATGGATAAATGTAGTTAATATATATAATCTATGAATTCCTCATATTTGGGGAAGGTATGGAAAACTAAGTTAGATTTTATCATATTTTTATTCTTCATATTATATTGGTTTTTTCTGTATCATTGTCACATTAGAAAAATACATTTAATAGACATTTATAGATTCTTTAGCAATGTAAACATTCGTTGTAGATCCTTTTGGAAGATTCTAGTTTTGAACACATGTTTCAATGTGTACATATATATTTTAATTGTATACATCCAATGAAATCCAATTGGTCCCTCAATAATTATGTTGGTTGGAAGAAAGACAAGTAGATGTAACATGCATGTGAATAATAGAGGAGATTTTTTCTGTAACTTGCAAATAAATTAATGGTATATATCCCAACATTTATTTCAATAATTACATGAAAAACATCATAGTAGAAATAACTCTATAAAATAGAAAAACTAATAACTAAAACCCTTATATTATTGGACAAAAGTTGATTTATTATTATTAAAATAAAATCATAATCAAGTTTGTGATAATCATGAGACATCAAAGATTTTATTTTCAACTATATTATAACATGAAATTTTGATATAATTATTTAATAGCCATTCAGAACATTAATAGTCTCTAGTACTTCTAGAATTTATTTATCTCTATTGGTATCATCACATAAGAATCACACAAAAAATTTCTTTATTTTCATTGATACACATTGGATTTCTTTCGGGTCTGAGGCCCCCTTCCACCAAGTCACATCAAGATCATAAATCATCTAGTGAATTTACATTAACATTTAAAATAAATTGAGGAAATATTTAAAATATATTTTTTTCATTGTGTATTACGTCTGAGAATGATGTTAGAAATTGGTTGTCCAACAAGGAAACTCAGAGAAGATACTTTTCTACTTCCAATTATTATTGGTTTCAATGGAATCATTCTTCCTATATCAAGATTTCAACTAACCCTTCTAGAATGACAAAATAAAATCTTAAAACTCAATAACCACGTCGGATCTACACATTTTCTGAGGTGGACTATTAGTTTCTATGGTATTGTCAAATCATCGATGATTATTAATATATGGGTAATCCATCGGAAAAAATAATCAATTTACCATAAAACTATAACTAAAAGTATATTTAATTATTTAAATCATGTATTCTTAAAAAAATAAGACTATATTGTTCTCCATTCAGGCATTGTCTTTATATCATTACATAAGGAGCAAAATCATTTATCATCCACATAAGCTAAGTATACATTTGAAATAAGTCTTTTAAACATTAATCATATGTGTACACACTGATATTCCAAATATTTTTAAACTCTTTAATTAATGGTTTCAGGTATATATATACATAATATCTTGGATGAAGAGGTTCATACATTATTATACTCATGAATTAGAAAGATATTTTCATACGCATCCATGGAGGAAGGTTATAAAATTTTATAAAAACCATACATGTGATGTGCGAAGTAAGAATATCCCCAATTTTATTAAAAGAAATACATGATACACCGAACCACACATTACACACTTTAGCCATGAAATTTTCATATCGAGTATCAAATTTTATCTATGGTTATCCATATGATGGATGAATGAACTCATCATTATCATTATTTTTATCAATAAAATTATATCACATTTTAATTGATCTTTCATGAGACATGGAATGATTCAAGGGTATGGGAATGAGTGGAATGTTCTACATTACATTATTTGGAACATGGGATGGTGTACAATTAGAATTTGGCTTCCATAAGGATGGTATACATTTTATAAAATTATTCTATTCTTCAGTTTCCTCATATAATAAGAAACAATATTTCAAGAAATCTTGGTTTTTTAGAAAATTCAAGTTCATCAACTAATTTCCAAACCATTTGATGGGTTGAAGGAATATGTACATAATCAAAAAGTAAGTCATTGAAAATGATAAGAATGTAATAGATGGAAGTATTATAAATAACATAAATGGATTTCCTATAAAATAATTGGATTAGAAATTATATCCATTTCATTTTACCACTTTTTGATATAATAGACTAAAGGTAACATCATTCAATATTGTATCCTATAAAAATCACAGTTTTCATTACATTCATCTTGTGTGCTTATATCAATGTGTTCATGAGTTGGTATAATGGTTTCCCATGATTACTAATAAAAGAAAACTATTCATCTAATATACCCTCCAATCCAGTCCTCTCATTCAAATCATAAACATTTTCATATTTTAATCTTCAATCTAGTCATCTCATTCAGATCATAAAAAAACTTCAGTTGATTTTGTTTCAGTTTATTTGGGTTAGCTTAATTTAGGTTTTCGTGGTTTATTTTAGGTTGGGATTGTATTATTCAGTACATTAATTATATTATTTTATTATTTTCAATTTGATTTGGATCAGTTTTGGTCAGTTTTGTTTTTTATAGTTATTTTAGTTTTGTTCGATTTAGATTACCTGAGTTTAGTTCCATTATTTGGATTTATCTGGTCCATGCCTATTACGGTTTTATTTTTGGATTTTTCAAGTTAGAACTTTTTGGATAATTAATATATTATTTCTTTTATTTATGTTCAATTATTTTCATTTAATTTAATTTTATAATAATTTGGATATTATTTAGTATACTTTAGGTCTACTCTATTCTAAATTTTTCATATTGAGTCATATCATATCAATTCTGTTAGATTGGTCATGTTCATTCTGTTATGATAATGATATGATTTTTTTAGTTTGGTTAGGTGTTATTTTGTGAAGGGATGATTGATTCGGTTCATTTTTTTCAAGCATAGTTACTTATGTTTAGTAAAATTCAATTTTTATTGTGTCTGATCAATTAATTTTATTTTGGTTTATTTATTGTTGAATTAGGTCTTCATGGTATATTTCACATTTTTAATGTTTTTTTGGTTCTATTTTTAGGTCATTTAAGGTTATTTTGGTTCTGTTTGGTTAAGAGTTACTTTTATCCATTTAATTCCATTATATCTAGTTTAATTTTTCTAATATTAACTCATTTTAGATTGTATTGGTTCAACCTAAATAATTTCCATTCAAGTACGATTTTTTTCTGTTTGGTTTATTTCAATTTATTTTGGTTTTGGTCTAGTCAGTGTGTTTTAATATTACAGTTTGAGTAATAAGTTATGTAATGATTTTTTTTACAATAACTTGTGGTGGTAGTTTAGATTATTGTTAATGTTTATTTTGATCATGAATTATATTTTATTTATAAATTGTTTTGAGGGTATTGTAGGAAAAGTAATTATTTATTCATTCTTATTAACTCTTCTCAAAATTGAATGTGGATGTGAGATGGATTATGTTATGGAACATCACATTCTTTTGGAATAATTCATGGTATATTCTATTTCATAGATATAAAAATAATATTGTGATACATTTTTAGGGGTATTATTGGACTATAATAAATAAGTATTAGTCTAAATTCCTATGGAGTTATGAGTATGGATTTAAAACTATTATTTTCAAATATAAGTGAAAAATTGGTGTATGTTTATATTATAAATATTCTTAATGAATGATGTGAAGTATGTAATTTGTGTAATATATAATTGATAGTTAATTGGAGATAAAATAAGAGAAAAATTTATTCACATCTATCACATCTAACATAGGCTTAGGTTATCATTCAAATACTTATTCATGTATATTTCTTTAACTAAGAATCACTAAAATATATATTTTCAATTCAATAAACCATGAACACATTGGTAAGGTTGAGAAAAAAAGACATTCAATATCATATTTAAATGATCTCATGTTAAACCATATACCATGTAATATTTATGTAATTTAGAAGGTGATACCATTATAAAATCTCCTCTCAAAACTGAGGCTAAGATTATTTATTCCTAAAATTAATTTCCCCCAACTATACATGAAAAAATAACTGCCTAGATTCAAATTTTAGGATCTATACCCATAATATAATGGATCATAAATCACATAGTGTAATTAATTTATACATAATCTAATTAATGAATCAAAAAGTGTTTAATATAACACGAGATATCATAAAGATGATAACAGACACCTTCCCTAAGTATTTATATTAGTTTAATATAATTTAAAATTATCCCTTGAAATTACTTTATTGTAGAAAATATAACATATATAAATATTTATCATAATGTAACATATCACATCCATCATCTCACTACACACCAAAATTAAATATCAATATATTATTGGAAATCACTATCATAAAAACAATATAAAATGCCTCATCAATGTGGGCTGGTGAATAAAATTATAAATTTCACTAAAATAAACAATAAAATTAGAAATAAAATAAGTCCAAAAAATAAAATAATGAATCAAATGCAGTCGTTTAATAAAATTATGAATGGTATGTCACAGGTGACCCACCAATAAAACCAAAAAAAATTGAATGTCACTTATCCCTCACACAATGGTTTCTACACTCTACTGATAGAATATCACTAACACAATATATATTAGAGTTTGGTAATAAAATAATTAGTATGGTGGTAGTACTATGACCATTTCATATGAAAAAATTTGAAATAAAATTCATCATCACCACTCTAATCATAGAGAGATAATTTTTTTTAAAGAAACTAAAAATAAAAACTTGTGAAACCTCTGGAATAGATTACTAAATGACATATCTATACCCCACCAATATGATTATGAAGAAAAACTAAATAAAAAATGAAACTATGGATGGGTTATTGTGGATGAGTAAGAAGATCTAATGTTCTTATAGGGATCATATTCATCAAGAATCAAATCCGAGGAGGTTCTGGATATAGATGTAATTTGGGGGGAATTCTATACCATCAATTTCTTAAAACCATTGGTATAAAACTGATTGGTCTATAAAAATAGTTTACTACAAACATTGTTATTGTGTTCAATATTTCATACTATACAAATAGTTTTAAAAAACCAATTCTATATATTCCACCTATTCTAATGTTTACTATAAAACCATTGAGAAATGGTACTTTTGTCCTATATAACAATAGTTTTTCAAAACTGTTGTTATAACATATTTGTAAACAACCAATACTAATATTTTTAAAAAACCATTCAGATAATTTAATTTCATAATAATATACCAAAAATTATAGAATATTGATCATATATCCCCATTGGTATATGTATTGTTTCTATTACTGTTATGTATAAACAATCTCGATAAAAAGTGATACTGTTATGTAAACCCCTTTTTAATTTGGTATCTTCTGTGCCATAATTCCTATGAAAATAATAACATTAAATAAAACATTAAATACCATGAAACTAATTATATTCAAAATATATCAAATCAATGTTTTTGTATATTCCCCATATAAAATATTATATGATTATATCATTACATATTTCCAAATGAAGAAAATTTGAGAAGATAAACCCTTACTACATTTGTAACCATCCAATCAAATAATTTTTTATGAAATAATTAAACTAAATATATAAGATATGATAAATTAATAAGGATATAGTATATAACATGTATATGGTTAACTGTATGAACCTCAGAAACACTAATCAGTGTCTAACATCAAACATGTATCAATAAATCCAAATTGTGTTGAAGATCTATTAAATTATTAATGAATAGAATTTTAAGTGTTATATGACCCTACAAGATAAATTTATTTCTATAATATGTCTATAATATATACATTTACACAATTATAATGTCATATATGATCATGTTATAACATTATAATTATCATTGTTTAATAATTCGTTATTAAAATCCTCATTTATGGGAGATAACTGCTAGGTTTTTCATGTGTATTTATGTTTCAAATTTATGTTCCATACACATTAATCATGGATAGACAATACCCATAATATTTATAATTTCATAATTAATATTTATATTTATTAAACATACCATTATGACCATTCATATACTGTGGTGATAAAAAAGTAAATTCAACACTTCATGGATACGGTAGTCTATACATACACACAACATATATTTCGTTTTTTTGATGTATTTAACCAAGGAAATTTTAATAATAAATCAATTTTATATAATATTTATTATATTTAAAATTTAATATATATTTTTTAAATCCATCTTTGTTATCATCCATGTAAACATGGTTGAAAATGAATCTCAAGTCTTCATGGAGGTGTTTGTCTACATGTATAATCTATACATGATGTCTACTACCAAAGAATGGTAATGAAAGATTATACATGATATCATATAATCAATAAGATTAATAATGTAATAAATATCATATATAAACATTAAATCCATATTAATAACCATTAATGAAAATGGTGATGTAAAATAAAAAATATCATTACATAGAGCTGGTAGACCACATATACACACGGGCAATACATTCCTTTCCAATTCTATATGAAGGAAGATCTAAATGGTTGTGACTTGTAATAATAAATTCATATTATTTTTATTATATAATATTATTTATTTCAATATGGGTGCAATATATTTAAAATGGAGGATGAAAAACTAATATTAAATTACCTCTATGATGATTTATAGTTTTTTTGATAGACCTCCTTTGGAATAATCAAAAAACAATGAATGATTAGTCTTTGGAGAAACCCATATGATCTGGGATAAAAGATAATAATCTCTGAATGATTGAGGTTATTTATTATCTAATATGTAAGGATCAAATATTTTGAATAATATAGGAGAATGGGTTCCATTTTATAGGTGAGGGGAGGGATTTACATGGAATTAATTAAAATATTTTATTAATATAATGTCTACATCTTGTGTATTTGGATCCAAATGATCTTGAATAAATATTTATGATAACATAAGTTTGAATTCACACCATAAAATATAAATACACACATTTGGGTTATGTTCCTTTCTTAATATCTTAGTTTAACCCCCCCCCCCCCAACAAACATTTTTTAACCTTAATTATTGAATAAATTGCTCAATTTTTATTATTATTAATGAAAATCAATAATATTTACCAATTTTAATTATATTACTTAAGCTAACTCCAAATACAGAATAAATTTTACTATATTCAATTTTTAAATGTGATAGAATAAAATTTAAAATAATCCCAAAAAAGGAATGAATGAATTTGTTTTGTAAATGTATTTTTATGCTTATAAATAAATTTACGTACATTCCTTCCCTTATAAATAACATAAAATGAACTGTAAATAAAATTTAATCTATAATATACTTTTTCTTTAAAACCATATTTATTTTTATTTTAATTTAATTTATTAATATAAAAAACATTTCACATATAAAATATTATTGAGAAAAATATGTTTTAAACACCAAAATAATTTATAAAAAATTCAAGTATAATACTGATAACTATGTATTTAATTTTATAATTCATAATTATATGAGACTTATCTTATATTTTGATAAAATTCAAAGAATATTGATACCTTTAATTTGATTTATATAATGAAATTAATATACAGTTTTTAAAAAAATCATATTTTATACTATTCACATAAAAATTATTTATTTTTGAAAAATAAAAAAATAAACAATTGTTAATATTCAAATTATTTTTAAACAAACACTACTCATTTATTAAATAACCTACAAATGGTATAAATTAAATAAAATATTCATTCATAAAATTATATAAAAATATTTTGCAATAAAATGTATTATTAAATCATAAAACAATATTACAAAAAAATTAGTTCTTATTTATTATGATTCAATAAATAAATTTTCATTTTATAGAATCATTAAACATATTTCTAAAAAAACATATTATTATTCATGAAGACAATTTAACATTAAGGTTAAAAAACCGTGTTTAATGTACATTTTTATAGTATATCACAATTCTCTTTATTCTATGTGTTTCGCATTAAAAACCCTATTGAGCGTAGTTTGCAGTGAGACTAAATTTTAATTTTCATTCAATTAGATATTAATTTACCATAATAACACCACATACATTCCACTATTGTATGTTTTTAGACCTTTTTATATGTTATCCAGGTGAGGGAAAGGAATCAGATCATTAAGGTTACTGCCTTATTAACAATATGGAATGAAAATAACCTTTTGTTATATTAGAGAAGGGGGTATATATTTTTCATTGGGGATATGTAGATATTATTTTAATTGTTTTTTATGTTATATTGTTCACATTTCCGTAAATTTTGGTTATTTTAGGTTGGCCCGTTACATGAATTGTTTGTTTTTTCATTTAGGTTAATCTGGTAAGTTTCTTACACACAATAATCCTAGTTTTATAATATATGAAATTTTAAATAAGATTATATTCAGTTACTTTGAATTATTCTTTATGAATATATATATATGTGGTAAATGAAAATCCAATTTGGGAATTAATGACTATCAATCCCTTATGTAAATCCCAATTGTCATTGTGAAAAACTCCCTTAATTAATTTGCTTTCATTGTAAGAAACCATATTTCGTATATATATTATATAAACCGTATAATTTATAATTTTATATAATGATTAAGAGTTGAAACTAATTTGTTTTTATGTCCATGTTCCTTATCATGTATGTGACTGTGACACATTCACAACGTAGTGGTATCAATTCCAAATTAAAGGGTTCTTGATTTTGGGACATGAGGGTTACCATGGTATTAGTTTATCATGACATGGGATGTAATGAATCAGTATGCCTGGTAAGAATTTTTTTTTTCAAGCCTAATTTTAAAGGGTACTCTAATTTTTTCATATTTATTCCATCTATTACTTCACAGGTACTCAATTTCCATGCATCCCATTATGCATCGTTGGGTAGGCATTTGGGGGATTTATTGTCATCTTGTATTATTAACTATGGGTTATTATATTGTAGTTCTATTCCATTTTAAAAATAATATAAGTTGATATAATATTAATAATAACATTATTTTCTTATATTTTCATTATTTATGAGTATGTCAATTTGGATTCATAATTGTCCCATTAATATTGATATATTTTTTTATCTACAAAACATAACTTCTTGCCTCATTATTATTATGTTCAAATAATGTTACACATATCCTTAAATTATTCCCTAAGAATGTTTTATGTGTTCTTATAATATTTTTAGTTCATGCCTATTGTGATTTTCTGTTCTATAAGAGGATATTTTTTTCTAAAGAAATTTTAAATGAATCAAATTTTTTCATTAAAAATATACTGAATGTATACAAAATAAATTAATTGTAAATGAGAGTTAGATTGAAAATATAAATAATTAATCAATGGTATAGTGTGAATCAGGGAAAAATATATTACTGTTCATGTATTATTAAACATGTGTTTTCAAATGTGGGATTTAAAATAATCATTTTCAATATAACAGTGTAGAGTACACATCCTTGATGACAATCACCTACTTTTAATGAACGTACATATAAGTGTGACCCATTTGATAGAGATTTTGTAAGTCTTTAGAATATGCGGTGTCTTGACAGATGTTATATACTATTTGATGAGGATTAAATAAATTGAAACTACTGGATAGTGAGGATACAGTATCCTATTAGGGTGGTATCACATATCAATATTACAAGGTGTGTATCTAATGAATCTACTCCATCTACAGGCATATTAAGATGACCCTATTACACCATAATAATTTAGAAACAATTATTATTGAATGAAATACTCATTGATGATAGGGTATCATATAATTAGAATTGACATATTGTAGGTTAACAATTGTATTCCTCCTCTTTGGTTAAATAAATATCAAATTCATTCAGATAAATATAGTATTATTAGGGTATTGAAGGAAAAGTTATTTGTATTTAATCTCATTAAAAACACAATTATGTGTCTTATCATTAGTGTAGGAATTTAGGATATATCAATCTATAAGGTACCAGCAATGAAAATTATTTTCATTGGTTTTTACATCCATTTATAAATTTTTCTTACGAGAAAGGAATTATATAGATTTAGAATATTGTTCCAAGAACTTTGAGCACAACCTTCCATTCAATATTAAAAGGTTACCAAATGTAGGTTTTCTCATTCTTAGTACATCAATCCAATTGTTTATAAAATTATTCAAGATTATTTTTCATTATTTATTTCTCATAGATATGATGTTATGCCATAATGTTGGTTTGATTTTTCTTCTAGATTATATGAGGCATGGACACCAATAACTAAAATTGGGGAAGGAATATCTAAAAATAACATTTATGTTATGTTAAATCCTCCTTTAATTTTTTCCTTTTTCTCTATAGTCTCATTTAATTATTTTATTTCAATGAAATTATCAAATAAAATTAATGTCTATATAAGGCCCCAGCCTTAAATCTTACTTAATCTTGAGTTATTACAAGATTACACATTGAGGATCTTTTCAGGTTTAGAGTTTTAGAGAATTAGGACATAACTATTACATCTCAAAAGATTTCAAAGTAGAAACTTTTACTACGTTTCCATAAAATAAAAACTCTTAAAAAGAAACATGTCCAGTTCCATGTTTTAGGTTGCATGACTTTCCCATGATCCCATCCTTGACCCTATTACACGTTAAGTCCTGTGAAAAACTTTTCAAAAACTTGGGATGAGCATAAAAAGCTCAGTAAGGGTTATAAAAATATGGAAAGGAAACATGAGTTCATATATACATAAGAATGAAATCATACATTACCCATACAACATAGGCACTTTAACATACCTCATCAAACCATGAATAAATCATAGAAATAATAAGACATAAAGGTAACTTGAGGCATTCATACCATTCTTACTTAGGGAGTAACCCTCTTGGTTACGTTTGGAATACCCATCACAGTATATTCCCTAAATCTCTTCGGAGAAACCTTAACGTTTCACTCCTTCACATTACCCAATGAATTGGAGAGCTATATCGGGCTCACCCGCCCTTAGTTAATTACGGAAACACCCGTCTTCATAATAATGCCCAAGAACCTCAACATAATCGTATCACATAAAACATGTATAAAGGAAACATAACATTTTCACCTTTTAATCACAAAATATCAATACAACACATTGATATAAAAACTTTATGAAAACCATTTTCAATACCAAAATAAAAGATAAGTAAAACATTGTATTTATTTTTCTTTTAAAAAAGGTATGGCTTGTAGAGGAATCCGAAATGCAAATAATGGTCACGGCGGCAGAGAAGTCATTGTCGCCGCATACGTACGACAAAAACATTCCCTTTTGTCGTTTAGTAAACGATTCGTATAAAAAATATTCCTTTTGAATAAACATAAAAGTCAAAGGGGTTTATACACCATATAAAAGAATGTTGTGTATAAAACAAAATATGCCTCAATGAAAGGAGATTGAGACGAAGTCCCATACAAAGACGGTATCCTTGGATTAAGGATAAATCAGTTACATAACTATGTGCGACAAACGAATACATGAAATATAAGTGGGTATTAAGTGTAAAACAATCAAAGGACATTCACACATAATCATAGAACGACATATTCAAGGTGTAAAAGTTTATCCCAAAGAATCGAAATTGGGTTAAGAAGTTCCCTTGCAATAATTAGACAGCCTAACAGCGTCACTTCAAAATTTAGAAAAAGAGTTGATGAGAGATAAAAAGGGTATCTCATCACTTGGACATAAAATTTACATCAATAAGGATATATAAGAACATATCCAAAAATAATATTATGTGAATTAATAGACATAACAAAATAGGTCTTTTAAAAAAAGAGGAGGGTGAAAGGGTCCCTTACCGACATGGGTATCTTTCAAAACATACGCCCCGTGAAAGAAGGACAATACAACATTTATGTAAATACTCATAAATGAAAGAATATTACACAATGAGTAAAATAATGTTCAGTACATACACCACTCAAAGGAAATTGTGGCAAATGTAGCATAAATCCTACGGGAATAAAAGTGAGATGAAAAATCCATTACGAAAACTCGGCTGCCTAACAACGCCACTTAAAACATCCAAAAATGGATTGATGAGATAAAATAGGGTATCTCGTCACATTACAATAAAATTTACAGAAAGAGGAAAATAAAAGAACATCCCCCATCATAAAAAATAGGATCTTAAAAGAAGTGACATAAAGGAGAGTACTTAAAGAGAAAGAGAGAGGTTAGATCTCTTACGAAAATTCGACAGCATAACGGCGCCACTCAAAACTTCCAAAATGGATTAATGAGAGGAAATGGGGTCTGTCATCATTTGAACATAATAAGTAAATTATGATTAATATAAAATAACATCCCAATCATAAGAAAGATGAGTTTAAAAGGAATGACATAAAAGAGGGTACTTAAAAAGAAAGAAAGGTGCAGGATCCCTTACCTCGGGTCCGACTTGACTCGATCGTTCTTTAACATCCTGAATAATAAACTTGAGTTAATTTCAACTTTATTAAGAACCTTTTTATAGTTCATTATTCATTTTATATCACTTATTTCCTTGTTATAAACATTATGTAATCATTTATGTTAATAATGTTTGTTTTGTCGATATTTGGTTCTTAAGTCGAAAGTGAACTTCTTACAATTACATGTTGTTCGTGTGGTAAAATGTTCATTATATCCAGAATTATATTCATGATTTGGATATCATATATATAATATATATCCAGAATATACATGTATTTATAATATTACATCATTATTTAGAGGTAATAAATGAAATGCACCGTTCATGGAGACGGTAAGCTGTACGTACGCATGAACGCTACTATCATTTCTATGTCATATTAATGGAATTAAAACCAAATGAGAGGTCTGTATATTTTAATTCCAGAATTATATTAATCATTTAAATTTATCATTCATCATATATATCCATTATATACATGTACTTATAATAGTAGATTACATTTGGGGATAAGAAATGAAATGCACCGTTCATGGAGATGGTAAGTCATACGTATGCATGAACGCTACTTTCATTTCTATTTAATATTTTTATGAAATGTAATAATAATGATATAAAGGTATATTATAATTCCAGTATATCATCATATATAATAACTTTAAATCCATCCTTTATACGTCCCACATATGGCATTAACGAATCACATCACTTTGAGGGGGCGGTAGTCCGCACTTCCTTAAATGAAGATATCGCGTTTACCCATAATGGAAACCATGAAGGTATGCCCAAAATGAAAAATACAGAAGCTTAAGGAAAACATAAACATATAATATATCATATATAAATATAGTGTCATCTTAATGGCCACCTTTGAAAGAGTTAAAATAATGTTGAACAATCATCGTTTCGGGAGGACGAAATTCGTCATCCACGGAAACAGTATGTTCTTTTACTATTAGATGTAGGTGTGTGAAATTGTAGCTCGAATACTTATTATAAAAAAATCCTAGTATATTTATGATACTGTAGTTGTTACAAAAGAAATGAATAAAAAGAGTTTAGGGGGTTGGAGAAGCAAAATAAAACAAAAGGACTCAAGTGAAGACATTACCTTAAAATCGGGTAACACCCTTTGGTTTGAGCTCAAAGGCTTCCGTGGGAAGACTTCTGCCCAAAGTAAGTCTTCAAGGAGTAATAGAGGGAAGTGGAGAGACAAAATGGGTAGAGTTTTGCCTAGACAAAGTCTTTGGGAGTGTGGGTAAGGAGGTAGAGGTGGGGGCATTTTATAAGAGGAGAGGAGGGGCACTCTTGGAAGGTAAAGAAAAGTCACTTTATTTTAAAATGGTATTCGTATTTAAGAGGTCCAACATTGATGTGTTTCTAGGATAAGGTGATAAGGGTTATAAATCCACTCATCCAATAGGTTTTCTACATGTGTAGGTCTTAGATATTACATTATCTTTCCATTTTATTTAAATCGTTAAATAATGAGGTCATCACTGCATCATCATGATGTCATAAATAAATTAATTTATTTAATGTCTAAAAATTCTTAAAAAAATACTATGATGTAGGAAATATTTTTAGATTTCCAATGAATATTTATAGTCAAAACTATGATTTGTATAACCCCATGTAATTATTGTTTTAGTAAAACATTTCATGTTTGTCTCATTTTTACTTTAACTTTAAATAAAAAGATATTAATGTCATTTTCCAACCAAAGTGGCTTCATGGGGTCCCCAAGTTGACCCATGGGTTGTCTTGGTCGGCCATGACACATCCAATGAGGTTAAGACATGTGTCATGTTAATTTCATATTATTGAAACATTATTTTAACCTTAAACTACACTAATTACCTCTAATCGCGATTAAAAACTTAATAAGTTACTATTCATCAAAAAAAATTATTTTTATCCCATTGAACCACATTTTACTTCTCAATGAAAACCATGTATGTTGGATTTATTAAATTCAAAACACAAAGATGGAAAATTTTCATTTAAACAGAAAAATCAGTTTCTATAAGTACCACTTAGTGGTTTCAATATTCATCATAAATTGATGTTTTTCAGAAAAATCCCAAAAATTCACCCTAAGCTATATTTGATATACTGAATTCAAAAATGAAGCCTATTTTACAAAATTCAAAACATATAAGTCACATTAATTAAATTAATAATTAATTCCCGCTGCTAGAGAAAATAACGTGTTTTTATGAAACAATAATTATCAACAGATTGACACTAGTTTAAGTGTGATTTCAAAGTGAAATTAATTTAAACTACCACTATTGGATTTAATGGTAAAAATTTATTATAATTTCAATTTAAAACCAATTCAAATTATAATCTAATAATATAAATAAATTAGATAAAAAAGAGGTTTTGAATTAAAATACAACATTTTACACTATTCATTAAAAAAATGAACATTATCAGAAAGATACCAAAAATTTACACAAAGTAAATTTTGAAGTCCCAATTATTAAGAAGAGTTTTATTTGGTCCAAAAGGATTTATAAGAGTGAACAAAACTATATTTAATGATGGTTCTCCATCAAAAGGCGATAAGTGAACCTTTAGTGAAAACTAGGGCATATACGCCTAAAATTGAATTCTTTCCATATTTTATGCCTTTATCTTTTATTGGATAAATGTAAAAACATTTAATAACATATATAATCATATTTTAGTTATTTATATCCATTCCCACCAATACAATGGCTATATGTTAACTACCATTTAAAATAATATTATTTTATTATTAGAGTGTAACGTAAGATTCCAAATAAACTCGTTGTTGCGTGTTGGGTGCGCCATCGAGCATAGCGTCCCCTTTAAAGTCATATTAATATTTTATTCAAAAATATTGATAAATATGAACATTTAATAATCCTTATTTACCTGGGGTGTTACATCCTTCCCCCCTTTTGGGAATTGCGTTCTCACAATTTTTAAAATTGAGCTTGGAAGCATCCTTGAAAGTCCCACATCGGAACAAGAGTCAGTAAAACAATCACTTTAAAATAAAGAAAGATAAGTACATAGGTCACCTGAGTTAACCCATAATAGGATTCTGTGTAGGAAAAATGGACATGGAAGAAAAAGCAAAGGGTCATGTTCTTGAGGGAGAGTGATAGTAAACATGTCTAAGAGAAAGTTAACCATAAGAAAATCACAAACTTTTGATGGGTTAAACGGTATTCGATTCCCCAGTTGGAAATGTTAATAGAAAACATTTTTGTTTTAAGTTACTTTTTATTGAGGAATTTATTCATGAGGAAACAGAATCACTTATCATGTTGAATTTCAACTTTATCTAGATACCTTAATCAAACTCATATTTTTTCCAAAAGATGAGTATTTAGGGAGACTTGTTCGCATTAAGAGTACTATAATTAACTTCTAGAGAGTCACCTAATCCACCAAAGAGAACTATATACATACCATGTCTTTAGGATTTAACCAAAACCAAAACCAAAAAGGTTAGTAAAAGGTCAGATAATCCAGAAAAGGATAACCCATTAAAAAGTAAATCTATGCTTAATCTCCAAAATTTGGCCATCAAAACACAAAGTTCAACGAGGACCATCCGATAAACAATTTGTCCATAAAATTCTTCAATGTAAACCACTCTAAGATTGAAACACAAATATTTTAAGGATTTAGTCGCACAGTCTTCCAAGTTAAATCGTAACATTTATCTCCAAACAACATCAGTTGCTCCTAAAGTCTCATATTGAAAAGTAATTAACCTAATCACATATCTTCCATGATAGATTAATCATTTTCATAAATAACCCAAAATCTACTTACTCTTAATTCATAAAATCATATAACTAAAAATAATCAGTCAAACTAACTAGGGACTTCACGTAGTCTAGTGGTAAGCGATAAATACCAGTCACACTTCGGTTGTGGTTTCGATTACCACAGCTTTCCCCGACGCGATGGGTTGTCACAATGTCTGTGTGTTGTCCTTTTTCCAAAACTATATAATTCTTAAATCATTCCCCAAAAATAGATAAAATCAACAAAAATGATCATAACTTATTTTAACCACATGTTTATCTCATGCCTTTCATTTTCCTACATATCATATAATAACCCATAATTACTTCAAAAGTAAGGATCATATAAACTCTAATGGATACCTTTATAATTATTACCTGAACTTCCACATTGATTGGTCATCTCGTACATGATGCATTACAGAACATACCAAGGTTCAAGTGGTTGATCATGACTCCTTGATATTTGGTTTAGAACAACGATGAGTTTCCTCATTGAATCCTCCATTTTATCTAGTATCTTATTCATAGAACCACCACAGTTTCCTTCAAACCTGTCGTCTCTTTGGTGCCTGCTAGATCCATCCATTCACTAAAAATGGAAATTTCAGTGTGAGTATATCAACAAAACCATCATGTACTAATGAGGAAGGTAAACACTAAGATATACTTACTCATTCACTTTATCTAAAACTAGGACTCTTTCTGAAATCCTAACCATTATGGTAATGTCACTTATGCTTAAATAATACCCTAACCTCCAAAGTTGTCTAAACCGACCTCTGATACCAACTGTAAGGCCCTAGCCTTAAACCTTACTTAATCTTGAGTTATTACAAGATTACACATTGAGGATTTTTTCAGGTTTAGAGTTTTAAGGAATTAGGACATAACTATTACATCTCAAAAGATTTCAAAGTAGAAACTTTTACTACGTTTCCATAAAATAAAAACTCTTAAAAAGAAACATGTCCAGTTCCATGTTTTAGGTTGCATGACTTTCCCATGATCCCATCCTTGACCCTATTACACGTTAAGTCCTGTGAAAAACTTTTCAAAAACTTGGGATGAGCATAAAAAGCTCAGTAAGGGTTATAAAAATATGGAAAGGAAACATGAGTTCATATATACATAAGAATGAAATCATACATTACCCATACAACATAGGCACTTTAACATACCTCATCAAACCATGAATAAATCATAGAAATAATAAGACATAAAGGTAACTTGAGGCATTCATACCATTCTTACTTAGGGAGTAACCCTCTTGGTTACGTTTGGAATACCCATCACAGTATATTCCCTAAATCTCTTCGGAGAAACCTTAACGTTTCACTCCTTCACATTACCCAATGAATTGGAGAGCTATATCGGGCTCACCCGCCCTTAGTTAATTACGGAAACACACGTCTTCATAATGATGCCCAAGAACCTCAACATAATCGTATCACATAAAACATGTATAAAGGAAACATAACATTTTCACCTTTTAATCACAAAATATCAATACAACACATTGATATAAAAACTTTATGAAAACCATTTTCAATACCAAAATAAAAGATAAGTAAAACATTGTATTTATTTTTCTTTTAAAAAAGGTATGGCTTGTAGAGGAATCCGAAATGCAAATAATGGTCACGGCGGCAGAGAAGTCATTGTCGCCGCATACGTACGACAAAAACATTCCCTTTTGTCGTTTAGTAAACGATTCGTATAAAAAATATTCCTTTTGAATAAACATAAAAGTCAAAGGGGTTTATACACCATATAAAAGAATGTTGTGTATAAAACAAAATATGCCTCAATGAAAGGAGATTGAGACGAAGTCCCATACAAAGACGTTATCCTTGGATTAAGGATAAATCAGTTACATAACTATGTGTGACAAATGAATACACGAAAAATAAGTGGGTATTAAGTGTAAAAAAATCAGAGGACATTCACACATAATCATATAACGACATATTCAAGGTGTACAAGTTTATCCCAAAGAATCTAAATTGGGTTAAGAAGTTCCCTTGCAATAATTAGACAGCCTAACGGCGTCACTTCAAAATTCAGAAATAGAGTTGATGAGAGATAAAAAAGGGTATCTCATCACTTGGACATAAAATTTACATCAATAAGGATATATAAGAACATATCCCAAAATAATATTATGTGAATTAAAAGACATAACAAAATAAGTCTTTTAAAAAAAGAGGAGGGTGAAAGGTTCCCTTACCGACATGGGTATCTTTTGAAACATACGCCCCGTGAAAGAAGGACAATACAACATTGATGTAAATACTCATAAATGAAATAATATTACCCAATGAGTAAAATAATGGTCAGTACATACACCACTCAAAGGATATTGTGGCAAATGTAGAATAAATCTCACGGGAATAAAAGTGAGATGAAAAATCCCTTACGAAAACTCGGCAGCCTAACGGCGCCACTTAAAACTTCCAAAAATGGATTGATGAGAAAAAATAGGGTATCTCATCACATTTCAATAAAATTTACATCAAGAAGAAAATAAAATAGCATCCCCCATAATTAAAAAGAGGATATTAAAATAAGTGACATAAAGGAGAGTACTTAATGAGAAAGAGAGAGGTTAGATCTCTTACGAAAATTCGGAAGCCTAACGGCGCCACTCAAAACATCCAAATTTGATTGATGAGAGGAAATAGGGTATCTCATCATATTCAAATAATACATACAGTAGGAGTAATATAAAAGAACATCCCAATCATAAGAAAGAAGTTCCTAAAAGGAATGACATAAAAGAGTGTACTTAAAAAGAAAGAAAGGTGTAGGATCCCTTACCTCGGGTCCGACTTGACTCGATCGTTCTTTAACGTCCTGAATAATAAACTTCAGTTAATTTCCACGTTATTAAGAACCTTTTTCTAGTTCATTATTCATTTTATATCACTTATTTCCATGTTATAAAAATTATGTAATCATTTAAGTTAATAATGTTTGTTTTGTCGATATTTGGTTCTTAAGTCGAAAGTGGACTTCTTACAATTACATGTTGTTTTGTGGTCAAATGTTCATTATATCCAGAATTATATTCATGATTTGGATATCATATATATAATATATATCCCAAATATACATGTATTTATAATATTACATAATCATTTAGAGGTAAGAAATGAAATGCGCCGTTCATGGAGACAGTAAGCTGTACGTACGCATGAACGCTACTTTCATTTCTATGTCATATTAATAGAATTAAAACCAAATAAGAGGTATGTATATTTTAATTGAAGAATTATATTCATCATTTAGATGTATCATTAATCATATATATCCATTATATACATGTACTTATATTAGTACATTACATTTGTAGATAAGAAATGAAATGCACCGTTCATAGAGACGGTAAGCCGTACGTACGCATGAACGCTACTTTAATTTCTATTTCATATTTTTAGGGAATGGAATAATAATTATATAGAGGTATATTATAATTTCAGTATAACATCATATATAATAACTTTAAATCCATCCTTTATATGTCCCACATATGGAATTAACGAATCACATCACTTTGAGGGGGTGGTAGTCCACACTTTCTTAAATGAAGATATCGCGTTTACCCATAATGGAAACCATAAAGGTATGCCCAAAATGAAAAATACAGAAGCTTAAATAAAACATAAACATATTATATATCATATATAAATATAGTGTTATCTTTATGGCCACCTTTGAAGGTGTTAAAAGAATGTTGAACAATCATCGTTTCAGGAGGCCGAAATTCGCCATCCACGGAAACAATATGTTCTTTAACCATTAGAGGTAGGTGTGTGAAATTGTAGCTCTAATACTTATTATAAAAACATCCTAGTATATTTATGATACAGTAATTGTTACAAATTAAATGAATACAATGTGTTTAGGGGGTTGGAGAAGCAAAATAAAACAAAAGGACTCAAGTGAAGACATTACCTTATAATCGGGTAACTCCCATTGGTTTGAGATCAAAGGATTCTTTGGGAAGACTTATGCACAAAGTGAGGCTTCAAGGAGTAAGAGAGGGAAGTGGAGAGAGAAAATGTGCAGAGTTTGGCCGAGCCAAAGGCTTTGGGAGTGTGGGTAAGGAGGTAGAGGTGGGGGCCTTTTATAAGAGGAGAGGAGGGGCACTCTTGGAAGGTAAAGAAAAGTCACTTTATTTTAAAATGGTATTCGGATTTAAGAGGTCCCACATTGATGTATTTCGAGGATAACGTGATAAGGGTTCGAAATACACTCATCCAATAGGTTTTGGACATGTTTAGGTCTTAGATATGACATTATCTTTCCATTTTATTTAAATCGTTAAATAATGAGGTCATCGCTGCATCAACATGATGTCATAAATAATTTAATTTATTTAATGTCTAAGAAATATAAAAAAATACTATGATGTAGTAACTCTTTTTATATTTCCAATTAATATTTATAGTCAAAAATATGATTTGTATATCTCCATGTAAAAATTGTTTTAGTAAAACATTTCATGTTTGTCTCGTTTTTACTTTAACTTTAAATAAAAAGATATTAATGTCATTTTCCAACCAATGTGGCTTCATGGAGTCCCCAAGTTGTCCCATGGGTTTTCTAGGTCGGAAATGACACATCCAATGAGGTTATTACATGTTTCAAGTTCATTTCATATTATTAAAACATTATTTTTACATTAAACTACACTAATTACCTATAATCGTGATTAAAAACTTAATAAGTTACTATTCACCAAAAAATTATTTTTATCTCATTGAACTACATTTTAATTATTAATGACAACCATGTATGTCGGATTTTTGAAATTCAAAACACAAAGATGGAAAAATTTCATTTAAACGGAAAAATCAGTTTTTATAAGTACCACTTAGTGGTTTCACTATTCATCAAAAATTGATGTTTTTCAGAAAAATCCAAAAAATTCACCCTAAGCTATATTTGATATTCCGAATTCAAAAATGAAGTATATTTTAAAAAATTCAAAACATATAAGTCACATTAATTAATTTAATAATTAATTCACGTTGTGAGAACAAATAGCGTGTTTTTATGAAACAATAAGTATCAAAAGATTGACACTAGTTTAAGTCTGATTTCAAACTGAAATTAAATCCAACGACCACTATTTTATTTAATGGTAAAAATATATTCTAATTTCACTTTAAAACCAATTCAAAAGATAATCTAATCATATAAATAAATTAGATAAAAAAGAGGTTTTGAATTAAAATACAACATTTTACATTATTCATTAAAAAATGAACTTTATCAGAAAGATAACAAAAATTTACACAAAGTAAATTTTGATGTACCAATTATTAAGAAGAGTTTTATTTGGTCCAAAAGGATGTATAAGAGTGAACAAAACTATATTTAATGATGGTTCTCCATCAAAAGGCGATAAGTGAACCTTTAGTGAAAACTAGGGCATATATGCCTAAAATTGAATTCTTTTCGTACTTTATGCCTTTATATTTTATTGGATAAATGTAAAAACATTTAAAAACATATATAATCATATTTTAGTTATTTCTATCCATTCCCACCAATACAATGGCTACATTTTAACTACCATTTAAAATAATATTATTTTACTATTAGAGTGCAACGTAAGATTCCCAAGAAACTCGTTGTTGCGTGTTGGGTACGCCATCGAGCATAGCGTCCCCTTTAAAGTCATATTAATATTTTATTCACAAATATGGATAAATATGAAAATTTTATTTTCCTTATTTACCTGGGGTGTTACAGTATAAATGGATGTCGATGTTTTTTTAGTGTCTTAGTATATCTAGGGATGAGAATAGATATAATGTGTACGTTTTTATCTTATGACCTAAGTGTATTTAATTATGTTCATTCTAGGGGTTTGTAGTTGTAAAGAAAATATATTTGATTTCATTCTATAAATAAATTGATAGATTTAATTTTATGTCTACATAAATTATTATTAAATAAAGGTACCATCATTTCCATTTTTGTGTACTGAATAATCAAAAAATTAGGAATAATATTTTTGGGTTAGCTATCATATACCTAATCAAGGTGGAAAAGAGAAATAGTTACTTCATTCAATGGTTGACATTACCCCAATCTATTTCATATTTTATTTTCATGGATACCTTTATAGTGATTGGTAGATTTCACTATTGGTCATTTATCATGTACTATACCTATAAAAAATCTATTAAAACACATAACCCTAACTAATTTTTTGAAAATAAATATATAACTAATTGGAAATTATATATAATTATATATTACTTCAAACTCATAGCCTTGGAATGATTTAGTTATTTTCTCCACAACAATGATAGAAATCTATGTCATATTGTGATTTATTACGAATGTAGGCAAGTAAATATTTAGAAAATATCCTCAAAACTGAATTTATTATATATTATATCTACTAAATGGGTAAGTCAGTTCTCCGAAAAATGAAATATATTAGGATAAAAATTTTCAATATTTCAGACTATAAGAAATTTAGATTACAACAATCTATATCAAGTATGTCTATTTCAAGGGTATATTTAGTCCTTTTATCATGACTAATGTTTAACACATTTTTATATAATGTTTCAATAAAATCATTTATCCACTCTAAAATTAATTTGTTTTTCTAATTTTAAATAATATTACAACATATTCTAGTAGTAGGGCTGCACATTTAAAACATCTTAACCTTATCTTGGATCCATTATAAGATAATCCCTTATATGGAATGAAATTTAAATGGCCATTCTAGATCAATGTCATATAATTAATTATGAATCTAAAATTTAAATTCTGCATATTTTGTATTCCTAAAAATTTAATGTTGGGGATGTATTTGAATATAACTTCTATTATGTTTGATATAAAAAATTATATAAAAATCACATGGTATTATTTCTACTTTATTTATGAATTTTTAATGATTACTACACCTATGAACTCTCTTAAAAAATAATGGATTTAAACTCATATTGTTATATTAATGTGTCTAATCATTTTAGTAACTAAATATTTTGTCAATATTAGCTCAAATTCTTATCAGTAGTAGACTATCTGAAGGATTTGAAGTATATTGTAACATTTTCTTCGTTATACTAGTCTATATACTCTTTCATTATCATTAGGTATTTTAATATCATTATAGATAGACCTTTCCGATAAAAAATTATTCTATCACTGCCCAAAGATTATCCACATTTTAAAAAACACTTTGGTTTTTGAGGCCTTGTATATTTTATGAGAACATTGCCATGATTACCGACCAAATGAGACCAAGATATATATTTTTGTAAGAGAATGAAAATATTATAAAACTAAACATTTTTTAAAAACATTAATAATTTTATTTTTATATTTGATGTATACCTAGTAAGAGAAATATTGTCCCCAAGGCTCTCAAAAAAATGTATCAATCTAAAATGTTACAAGAATAAAATAAAGAATGGAGAACAATTTTCCACATAGATAAGATTCAATTATATCTGGTAGAGGATTGATGGTGGATACATATACACCATATAAATATTTCATCATTACTCATAAAATAATTATGTTATTCTTATATTTAAAACCACGATTTCATAATTATTCAAACGATACGAGGTTCTTGGGAGATCATCTATGGTTAGATGAAATTTTAATTATATTTTTTGTATGATCATAAAAGGGACATAGTTTTTCTGATAATTGAGGAAGAGGTAATGATATAATACATTTCATCTTGGTGGGTTGTACAACCATGGAAGATGATGATGTACTATTATATACACCACTATTTTTTTGTCTATGAATAATGAAATTCATTATAACCTTAATTATATAATTGTTTACGTATTAATATGTAAGATAAAGGCACTAAAAGCATATAGGTACTCTCAAATTTAACGATATACCATTATGAATTTGGGATTAGACCATGATGGAATTTCAAACTACATTATAATTATTTAAAAATTTAAGAATACATTTGTGTTTATTATGCGTCATTTGAATAAGATAGATCAATTTTTACCTTATAAATTAATATTATGGTGGATAAACATAGAATGATAATTTTTGTGACAATATTTATTAAATCATACCAATTAGAATTATATCTTAAAGTTATTCAGTGGTTTAAATCTCAGTTCTATTAGAGTCATTTGTGTGTATTATAATTTCAATTAATATTTGCTACTACATATCATTGTCAAACTGATGGTCAGTCTCGATAGAAAATTTTAATCTTCAAATAATTGATTGGAGGTTTATTTTTTACTTTGATGAATATTGGGAGGATAATTCTTACTTAATAGTATTATCCACTGGTAATGGTTTCTAATAATTAATCCAAATACCTTAATATAGATAATTATGTGGAAGACTATATATCTATCATATATGTAGGAAAGTGATGGGTGAGTGTCAACAATAAGACCTTGTTTTTTATATGATAACATAGTGAAAGTAAACCTCAATAAAAAAATTATTGATATTTTTTAGATTCACAATAATTCATCTACTCGTAATCAGAGTTGGTAAATAAAATTCAAAGTTACTAATCATGGATTTCATCATATATGACAACACTAGGTAATTGATAGGTGGGTAAGAATTTTAGGATAACCATGATATTAATTAAACATTTTTGGTTCTCATAATTGTAATAACATTTTCTTATCAACTTTTATTACTTATATGATTCAATAATATACATATTATATTAAGTATTCCCTAGTTGATAAAATCTATACCTGGCCCACACACATGATTCAAAATAAGGATGTTAAACTATAACCTAATTCATATTATCTAAAGAAACCTCAATATATTATTGATCGGATTTATAGATTTATGAAAGTTAAATTGATTCATCCTTTTTCAGTGAGATGGAATCATAGGAAGTTCGAAGATGTGACTTGGGAGTGGTAATAAAAATGAAGATATTTTGGAAATAATTATCCCTTTGAAGAAATGGTTTATGATTCATGGGGGGTATAGTTAAAATTGTGTGGGTGGTTTTTATTCAATATATATATATCTCAATTATTAGATAGTACCAAATTATATTTTTTGTGTTTAAATCACATTTCAGATATATTTTTTATTGAATATGATTTTTTATAATAAAAAAGTGAAGTGATTAAAGGTGAAGATGTGGGGTATGAAACTATATCTTTGGGCATTGGGAACCTAGTGGAACTATAACAGGGTTATATTATACATATAAAGTTTATACTTGGTTTAGTTTGGAACCACTAGGTACTTAATGCATTGTAAATGTTACTTAGTGGGTTTCCTAGAAAATTTCTATTAAATAATGATAACTTTATTCCTTTTACTCCCATTTTATAACCAATTCATTTACGTATGAGGATTTTACCATGATTCCTAGACATATGCCCATTGTTGAGCACAAGAAATCCATATACATCCTCTTTAGTGGGTATCTCATCAAACCATTTTAAATGTGGATCTAGTGGATTAACAATACTTACTCTTAGATATGTTTGTTCATGTTTTTGATAATATCTACACTATTTACTTGTTTCTTTACTAGAGGATGTATATCATATTTCATAAATTTTAACTTAGGTTAAATCTCCCTAATAGCACAATTTTCTTTCTTTAGTAACCCCGAGTTCTATAAAAAATAAACTATATCGTAAAATAATGTTTCTTTTTTTTATCTCCCCATAAGTCAATTTGGATTAAACATTTATTATAACATATTCTATATTGGTCAATTTTTCTTTCAGTGGAAAAATATCTCCCAATTAAACTAGAAGAATATGTTACATTTATTTCATGTATTTGCACCCTAATTCTCTTCAATTATGCATATGGGAGAGGTTTGTATCAATATAGATCTGAGTGGATTTATTTTAAAAAGAAAAATTATTGGGATAAATGATTTTATGACTTGCTTCATATGGAATAAATTCTGTTAAATGTATTTTTATCATTTATCTTGAGTAAATCCATTCCTTTTGTTTTTTTCATGCTCTTTTCCAAGATAGATATATTTTTTATGTATATACCTGTAATATCATATATCTTCCAGTATTTACCTTAAAATGGGGTGACAAGAAAATTGTATTTGTGTTCCATAATATATGATAGAATTTATCTATGACCTTGTCAGGTTATGTGATAAATATATCACACCTACTATATTGGTAGGGACCGAAGGCCTTCATTTTTTTTTATTTTTGATAATCCACCATTTAGGAGGTGAGGGTTCCACCACACATGAACCAAAGACTTATAGACAATTACATGACTCATTGGTCTTAAAGGGAATCACCCAGACAAGACAACTTGGAACTTCTCCTCCCCATCATATGTCATGATATCAGCACTCCTCCTTAACAGGGCTAGTCAGCTAGTTATCCTATGAAATGTTGCATATGCCTAGTACCGATTTCAAAGCCATACCCTATCATTATTCCAATTCTAGTTAGATCTGAATCAGTTAATGTGCCAATCCTGAAGCCTTTTCCCTTATGGTCTTACTGGTACATTATCATTTCATGTTTCCCAAAGGCCTTAGGGTGGACCAAAGGCATAACGGTGGACCGAAGGCCTTGATAAACAACTAGACCAAAGGCCATGGGTGGCTTGAAATCCTTTCATGTCCAAAAGACCAAACTGGTGGCCCAAAGGCCCAGATGGATGAATAGTTTGGGCTACTACATTACAAAATAGCACCTTCTACAGTACTGCTATAGTACCTTGAAATATGCCTCCACCTAGATTTTATCTCGGGTCAGTTGGATGGACCTACAAAGTCCACACCAACCGGGCTAAAGATGAAGTTCTATATAATATATTATAATTAATAATATACTAGAATGATTATTTTCTATCTATATATCCATCTACAGTGAAGTTATAACTTCAATTGAGTATGATGAATATGATAAGATCATAAAACCCATAATTGGAATACCCCTTTTCTATTCCCCTAGGATGGGAAGAGACCTAGACATATTATACCATTCCCCATATCTCCATGAGATGCACTATAGAACTAAATTAGTTATAATTTCACTAATCCAAAATAATGGTCTTACATCATAACTTGTTTTATTTATTCATCTGTATGGTATGGAAATTAATATTTCCTTACATATATACTAAAATTAATATCAGGATTTTTTTATTAATGTAGTGAATATACCCCCTATTTTATATATTTCTCAAGACATATGTTTAATTATGTAATATAATGTCTAAATAGTTTTTTTTGTTTATTTCTAGTAATGATATATGTTATTTCATTCCTGATGTTGATATTATGAATTGAAATTATGGTTGAGGTTATTACTACCTACTAACATATCATACTCATTATTTATATGTTCTCCAATGGTGTGTGATTAGAAATTGGTTTTTTATCTATTTATGAAAAATTCACAAGAGTGTGGAAGATATTACCATAATGATCATTGGTAACTATAGAAACCCAATACTTTTTCCAATAGTATATGAATATTTTTAATATATAGGTACATTAATTTTAACACAAAGATCATGATTACTGGTGTATTTTTAAGAATAAATTCATAATACATCAATAGAACACTAGAAAATGACGACCTCATTTTATTATCTATAATGAGATCCATTGCCTTTTTTATCTTCTAAAATCACATATAATTACATAGGGAATTCATCAAATAAAAGGGTGAGATAAAAATCCCATTAAGGTCATAATAATTTTTTAAATATATATCAGGACAGTCAAAGGTATTACATGATATCATAAAATTTAATGCTCGTGATTAATAAAATATATGAATAAAAAATGAAAATGGTTTCATAAGACTATGTAGTCATAAATGATTTGGAAATAACATATAACATGACATAAAACTATGTCAAGGCTAAATTCAAAGAAAATATCACATAATGCATACTATCGCACAATATATTCGATTTACTCCCTAATACAAAACAAGATGCATTATTAGATTACATATTTATTCAACAAATTAGAGTCCTATCTTGGAGGACCCATTATAACATGTTCAAGATTTTGTTCTCCACAAAATGAAATCAATAATTAGTCATAACATAAATATTACCCAAGGATATATTGGGTTTCATAACATTTCCACATTTCATAATAGGTGGAAATTTTATTATGAAGGAATTTTAGAAATGAACATAAAGCATTTATTTACACAGAAACTGATGGTATAATAATCTCGTAATATATTTGAGAGACAAATAAATATAATTTAGAATAATTTTATGAAATTAAAGAGTATCAAAATGTGAATTATAGTGGAAGTGGTCATAACCTTTAGTAAATGGTGGTTTATAGTGATCCCTTACCTTGAGCTTATTTTTCACATTTTCTATTTAACATCACGATTATTTAAATTATATTAACTATTTACGATATTGAAAAAAATCATATTTATAATTCATTATATATTATTAATTATCATGTTATATAATATTGACGAATCATTTATGTTCTTTTTAGATGTTTTGATGTTATTCATCACATATTTCTAAAATCACTTTGGAAAACTCACTAAGGTCAATGACAATATTATTTAGTCATCACAAGAATATTATTAATTGCATAATTATCAATTAGATACACCAATTAATCTTATAAAATCAATCATCAATAACAGTTATTGAAAATGAACTATTTTATAATATTGTAGATGGTGGGTCGTACGTAAAATGAGTAATATTTCCATTTTAAACATTCATGATGGAAATAAAGTAATTGTTATTTTCTAATTATATATATATATATATCGTAAATAAAATATTATTTCATAAAATCAATATGCATATATAATACTTGTAACATGGTAATAAAAAATATATATCATATGGATTTGTGAGGAAGTAGTTTGTTGTACACACAATCGACATTACCATTTTTCAATGAATAGTTTGATATAAATGTATATGATAGATTAGACAACCATATTTATTAATACACTGTTAATATTAAATGTAATCATTTACTTAATTATCATTATCATCTTAAATAGATGATTATTGGAAAATAATTTCATCATTTCATGAGGTGGTAGTCCGTCTGTACACTTGATTTATGGTTTTAGTTTATATTTGATGTCTTTGGAGATAGATATAGGTTATTATTTTAACATAATAATAATAAATCATATGTTATATAAAAATGATATTAAATCATAATTATTTATTAACATTTTATATAATTTGAAGTTTTAATAAAATAAATATTCCACATTAAGAATGATACCACTTCTTCTAACCACTTACTTAGGATTATAGTTATAAATTTCCAAGATTATATTTATGATCAAACCAAGGATTCTTAGATGTGCCGAGGTTTGTAAGATATTTATTTGTATATGGATATTATAAAAAATAGGGATTTATTATTGTGTAATGGGAAGGAGATTAGGTTTCATTTTATAAGAAAAAAAGAGTGGTATTTTTTTAAATACAGAAAAGTATTCAATAATGATATTTTACTCTTAGGAAAAGTTCCTCCAAAATTGATAAATAATGTATTTTATGGGTCATATGGTCGTTCCACATCTTAATAATTTAAAAATAAACATTTTTGACATGTTACACACATTAGATCATTATTTTAACCACCCCCAATAAACAAAACTCAATATTAACCACTGTAACAGTATTCCATACCATCATATATGCTTATTGTGTAACAGAAAATAATGTTTTAATATTTTCTTAGTTAATGGAGTCAAAATTAAAATTAATACAATATGTAAAAATGGTACACAACATAGGAAATAAAAGTATCTATCATATAATAAAATGTATTTTGAATCAAAATTTAATTTTTAATGATAAATGATTATAAAAAATTGATTGTTATAAGAGAAATCTAACTATCACAAAACATAGTGAGATTGAATAATTAATTTTACTAGTTCGTAATATTCATGTCATATCCCATTGGATGAAATAATTAAAATTGAAACATAAAATACCATGAATAGTTAGATATTCATGGTATTTATTTTCAATGTGAAGTATATACACACCATAATAGTTAATTGATGCATAATAAAAAATATTTCTCATTTGAATGTAAATTTAGATAAAATCCTTATCCTCACAGTTCATGTTAGTTGAAAACTATTTAAAATCTTGTATAATGGATTTGATTATGTTATTAACATATATAAGAAACATATAAATAATTATAATAACATATATAATCCTTTTATAACATCGTTTCAACATTTTTTATTAATATTTCATTATTTTCACTATTTTGGGTGCAAATAACATTGTATTTTGAGTTTGTTTTCACATGTTATTTTTTTTATTCCTCTTTCATCGATCATGATTTCATCATATACATAATTTATAAAATTATTTAAATATCAAATATATTTCTTAAAAATATATTTATGTTAATCCATATAATATGGTGATTGAAATTAAATACATCATTCATGGAGACGGTTGGTCATACGTATGCATGAACACTATTTCCATGTCATTGTCATATTGGAAAAAATAAAAGAAAATGATATATAGGTTTTTAATATTATTATAGTATCATTTTAATGTCATATATATCATAATGTTTTATCAAAACCATCATTAATATGTTCTATATTAATCCGAAAGGAATTACATCTCTTTATGAGGCAACAATCTGACTTACATAAGTTCGACATCATCATATTCCCACAAAATAGATATCATTGTGATATGTGTGACAATATAATTCCATAATAATTATAAAATAATATATATATATATATTACATAAATCCATCATTATTCTAAACCTTTAACGGTGGTAATAGAAAAGTCAATGACATTGGATTGTGAGGCAGTAGTCTGTCATACACATGAATGATGATTTTGTAACCCATTTGATCAAGGTGTGTGAATTTTTAGGTCATACTCCTGAACTAAAAACATCTCATCATATGAAACATAATATTTATATTATATAATCATATTATAATAGGATTATAATGGGATAGAGAAGTAGAAAAAAAATCATTTCGAATAACCTTACATCTTCTTTTGGTGTCCTATTTAGGTTTTCACTAATTTCATATTATATTAGAATTATTACTAAGATAAGGATTCTAGGATAAGAATATAAGGGTTGTTAAGTGATTTTTTTAGTGTTTGGATGATCCAAATGACCTGAGTTTAGTGAAGAATGTGGTGAGTGAGGGACCTTTTATAGTTGAGGAGGAGTGGAATCCCTGTAAATACAAAAAGTATTCACTATTTGGAGTTCTCACATACCTAATGTTCTAAAATAATTAAATACTAATGGATATGAGGGTTAATATTGTCTATTAACAAATACAACACACAAATAGAAGTGCACTTTTTAATGTTGTTCATTGACTTCTATGTTTCTCCCACATTTACTATTTTGTTTTCAATTTTTGTAACTACATTTCTAACATAGGTTATTTAATCATTGAGACTAAAAAAGTGATAATTATTAGTTAATATTGAATCTATTATTGTAAATATTTTATCTAATTTATAAAAAAACATACAAGTGTTTGTGAAATTTTTTATAACATAAGAACAAGTAACACAAAAAATAGTACATTAAAGCTAATAAGACTAAAAAGTTATTTACTATTTGGTGCCTAATTTTTTGGTATAAAATAACAATTTCTCCATTATTGGACCATATTTTTTATATATTATAATTTCAGAATCATTTTTAAGAATATATATATATATATAATTTAATTATAAATCATTTGATAAAGTATCATGTATTATAAAATAACATTAATATCAATTTCGAAATTATTTATTTAAATTGAATATAAAAATACAAATAAAACAATATAATTATAATATATTAAGTTAATACTGGTTTATCATGATATATTAAAAAGAAACAATAATTTAATATAATAACTAATTCAATTTACATTACTTTTTATGTTTTTTGTATCATTCATTTTTGTTAATTATCATTAAATAATTACTTTGTTGGTTTTTTAGGAATTTAATGTTTTTAATAAATCCTTACGAAATTAAAATTGAATATAATTATATAAGAATAATATTTAACATATAAATTTTATTTAAAAAACATTATATATGTAATTTTTTCACCTATTCTAATTATTTAAATAATTTTAATGTTAGAAAGGAATCCTTTTTTCATTTTCATTATATAATTTGTTATAAGAGTAAAATTCAAGGAAAAGTGTCCAAAAATCATAATATTAGTTTTTAAATTCACAATAATCTATATATATCTATAGAATGGGGCTTTTACATGTTTCAAGGTCATTATTTCCCTTAAGATTGATGTTTAGTCCCCAAAAAACTCATTTTCTTTTTAATCGCTATAAATAATTTTAATTATATTCTATATAATTATTGTAAAAAATTATTTTTACTAAATCATATAATATAAATTATTATTATTACAAAAAATAAATTCATTTTTCCAAATTCATTTTCAAATAAATTTCTAAAATTCATTCAAAATTAATCCTGCAGTATGAATTCGAAAGTAGAATTTTATTGTAAAAATGCTCAAACGATTAATATCTTTTTATATAAAAAATCAACTTCAAAATTATTAAAATTATGAGAAATGGATTAATATACATATATAATAACTAATTAAACATTTAAACTAATTGAAAATATTATTTTTTATTTTCAAGTATTTAAACAAAACAATAGTTTTAAATTAATGTTCAGTATTTTCATTATTCATCAAGAAAAGGAATCTTCTCATATATGTACCAAATAATAACAATAACATAATTTTGAAATTAATATTTGTAAAGGATTTTTATTTTTCCATATATAATAAAAAAAAATCAACTTTCTATTTTAAAACACATTTTCCATTCAAAGGCGGAAAAACTACCTTTAGAAAAATATATTTTTTATATTTAAAATTGGTCTTTTTATTATCATAGAAAAATAAAACATACAACAATAATTAAAAGAACATAATTCAATATATTATATATAAATTTCATTAGTATCATTCGGTAATATAAATTAATTGAATTTATTAGGAAAAAACACTATTGGGTGAACAAAAATGTGGTTTTATATAAAAATTTCTTAATATTAATTTGGTTTTTATATTAATTTATTTAAAATTGATATCCAAGGAATTCATAAATGTATTTTAATAAGTTATTTTTGAGTATTCATATACTAAAATTTAAAATATATGAGATAAATGTCACATTAAAAAAATTATTCAGTAAAACACTGTCTTTTGTGCCATACAAGCTATCAAAGAGACTCATAGTTGTATATAATGCAAGATAAAAATATTTTTTAATGAATATAAATCTATATAATTAACTGAATATATTTAATATAGAAAATTTATACTGGAGTATTAGGATATTATATTTATTTCTACACTATTTTATTCTTTTAATCTACACTGTCAAATGTGATGTTCATATTATGAAACAAAAAGGTGTTATAGATTATTTGAAAAAATATTCAATAAAATTAATTTCCAAGGATAATAATGTTAGACAGAGATAAAGGTAAATTTGGGTAAAATATTTAAAATTAAAATTAAAAATCGATAAATCAATCCACAGGACTCCAAAATGAGTGGTGGAGTAAATGATTGTACCAATAAATATTTGAACATTATATTTTCAACATATTTTTAACTTTTGCCTTGGAATATTAACATTCCATTTTTGAAACATAATGGTTATTCCCAAATGTTCAGTTTTTAAATTATAATATGATATCACTTTAACCTCTGCATGGTAGACATATACCTTTATATTTAATATTATAAATAATCAATTTCTTCTCGTATTAGAATATTATCTTGATTTCATAAGCCTCTATTACTAATTATTTATCCTACAGACTCTATTTCGTACGGTAAATCCAAAAAAAAAACATCAAATTATTAATTTCTATATATTCTTACTCCTTAATCATTTCATATTAATCTTTTTATTATAAAATTTATCTTTATATCCTATTTTTTTTTTAAAATTATTAATATATTATAATGTAATTATATTAATGTAACATCCATTATTCATTAATTTTAGTCCCTTAAGAAACAAAAGGATCATCGATCGTGCAAACATTAGGACTACCACAACCATGTAGCGGTATGATTTTTTTCATCACATCTCATCTTGTTTGTTAAAGTAGTCGTACATGAGTAAAGACTATGTTTCATATATCGTATTTATAATTTTAAAATGATGATTCCTCATATTACATTAGTCAATTAATATTTTTGATAAATGGTAAGAATAATAATGCATATATGTGGTCTACTACCTCCGTGAATTATTAATTTAATCTTTCATCACTATCCTCTAAGAATGGTTCTAATAGGGATTTTAATATTGATAAATAATATTTATGAAAAGTTTCCTTACACATAAAATCATTTGAACATTCTCTGGTTTGTATTAAATTTTACAAAAAACCTGAAAGATGTTAATATATTTAAATAATTACTAATCGAAAAATTTAACACAATTATATGATAATTTCATAAAAAAGTATTAAACATTTTTTAAACATTCTAGAAATGTGTTATTAATATTTAATATATTTATTAATCTATCATATTTCTATCATTAAATATATAAAAACTAGTTCCTCCTGATTTCATATTTCAAAAACAATAAACAAATCATACAACTATATAATTGGTATATAAGGAGTCACAAAAAAATGGGTATAAACTTTTAAATAATCTATAAATATTGAAATTCATGGGAACAAACAACAACACCACTATTACGAACCTAATTCAATACGAATAAGATAACACATAAATGATATAAAAAATTTATAAAAACTATCTAATATATGTGTATAGTGAATAATTATAAATGAAATTTATAAATGTTCATAAAAATTAATATGGTTCAATTATAAATGATCTGCATAGTAATGTTTATTATTTAGGAGTTAGGAGCATGTTCCAGTTTGTAGTAATATAATATAGTATTTTTTAATTTAAAATGTTCACCACTAAGACATATTTTTAATTATAGATCACATTTTCATTTTAGTGGTGTGTCTAATTCATATTAAATATTTTGAATAATTATGATATCATTATTAATCATATTTAATGTTTCATTTGAAATCATATCCTCCAAGGGGTTTTGATTTGAAAAAATTTAAGGTCACAATCATGTTCTTTGAATCAAATTTAATCACTTGGATGTGTTTTAATCATTCTTCTTGAAAAAAATTCATCAATTCATAGTTTTATCCTCCCTATTATTTTATTTTACAGTGATTTAAAATATTTATAGGTAAAATTTAATTTAATTATGACATGTATCTTCACATTTATTACTATAGTAAAAATATTTTCTAAAAATTCTTATTATTTCATTCACTGTTTGAGAAATCTTCTTTGTAAAGATTCACATTCATGTTATATAATGATATTCCAAATGATTTTAACTCAGAATTATTTAAAAATAAAAATATTATTCTTATATATTAAAAATATAAAATACGATTAATAAATTTAATTCTTGATTATAAAATAAGGTTTAAAATATATTGTTTTAAGAGTGTTTTTTTCAATTAAATTTATATATTCTAAAAAAAAAATTAAAAGGGTTCTTGTATTTTAATTTTTTTTAATATATTCTGATTTTTCATCTAAAAACTGATTTTATTTTTCTTATTGGAATCAATTAATTCATTTTAAAGAAATAAATTCTATTGATTTTTGAATCCTTTCAAATAATCTGGTATTCACTCTTAATATTATGCAATTTATCTAATGTTATTATATTTTCCTTTTGTATCTATAAAAAAAATCTTTAATTATTTTTATGTCAAATGGGGTTATTTTTAATCCACCATCCAAATTATTTCTCTAGTTATCTTATTGAATTATCTTAGAATGTATTTTATTGAAACCAATCTCTATTCCACTAGTTAGTGAAGAGTTGTTTTATGTTTTAATGTTTTCATCTTATAAATCTACACATGTATGTTATTACTATTATAATCTTGATGGACCTATATATATTTTCAATGAATTAGATAAATTTTCATACAATATTAGATGATGAACAGTTTCATGAACATCAGGTCGAATTATTTTTTCATTGGTTTTTATTTAAATTTTATAAGGTTATAATTGTTCCCATGTTTGTGGCCTGAATGTGTTGTGAGTATATTTTTTAAATTTTATTTTATTACAAACCTTCTCTTTATTACACATTCAAACATGATTTATAACATAAATTACACTGAAGACAAATTCTAGGATTTGATATGCCTATTTTATTGGGGAATTAGTGACATTACATGACAACTTAAGACATAAAAATAAAATATCATTATTGAGAACTTACATTGCATGACAATAAAATTATCTCATACTAAGCATTGCATAGGATAATTTTTGGACATACAAGTGAAGTGGGTAAGCTATTATTCCCAATAAAAAATTAAAAAGGCATAACATTAAGAATAAAATACATGTTAGGAAATAATAATATAAATGGAGCATAAGAGAAACATGAACATAAAGGAATGATTTTGATTGATTATCATAACATGGATATTTAGAAACAATACATAACATGATATTAGCATGAGACAAATATCATTAATCATGGAGCAATAGTAAACCCTCATTGCACTTGGAATATCATGATTAAACCCTCATTTCACTTGAATAATCATGATTAAAACCTGATTGCACATGACATATCATGACACTAATCTTTACCCAATGCATTGAAGCGCTATCAGGGAACACCCTTTATAAACATTTTATTTCATGCATAAGTGATCCATATGAATAATATAACATGGAATAATTCAACATCATCATATTTTCCAAGATAAAGGGATGTGTAATACATACCTAAAACTCAAAAAAATAATTATATGTGCATAATGGTGAATACACTTGATTGAGAAATGGGTATGTTATTCATTTACCCGATGGATTTGGCATGGGAAATTTTGGCACGATAACAACGTCAAATAGAGATTTTAAACTGGGTTTATGGGAGAGAAAGGAGTGTCTCATAATTTATGCAAGAAATTTTTATTATGTGGGTCATGGAAGAAAATATCCCATCACATTTAATGTAATTTACATGAATAAAATAAAAAAAAAATTGGAATGTTAATGAGATAAAAAAAATTATTTATGGAATTTCAGCATGGTAACTCATGTATATTAGAGGCATTAATGATAGATAAGGATTCCAATAACCTTTAAAAACTATATAGGGATGTATGGGGGAGGTGTGAAATCATACCCCAACATTTTTAATTTAAAACAAAATGTTCTAGAATCTTAAAGATAAGCTGACTAAATGAGAAAGGATGAAATCCCTTATTTGGAAGTGGGATCCCAAAGGGTTGGGAGGGGATTGAGAGAGGATTATTGGGAGGTTGGTGCGCCTCGGGATGATTCTGGAGAAAAGAGGGCATGGTTTGTTCGAGTTCCAAATTTTTTTTATTGATGATTAATGGGATACTGAGTGGATTTATATAGGAAATTAGAGGGAATAATTTTTTATTTTGGTTTTGGATACTACACATTAAACTAATCAAAACCACAAACCATACCATAGTTTTTTCCCATGGTTTTTTACAAATGGGTGTGGAAAAAATTATTTTATAAGTCAAATGTCTGAAATTATGAAAATATTTTACTCTCTTATGTGGATGGGAGTCACACTCTCAAGAAAATCATTTTAAAATGTTAAAATGATTTATAAGTCTTGGAGGGCCCACTAAGGCACTGTAAAAAAAATTAAAACAAATATAAAATCATATTATTTTAATGGTATGAATATATTGGATGAACGTATCATTTATCATATTTTATTACATCACTATTGGGTCTTTATGATGTCACAAAACACATTATATATTTAAGCAGTATTTAATTTTTACAAAAAAAATTTGACTATCTAAAAACATTATGAAAAATTCCCCATTGGAAAATTACAACATCTTGATTCCAGAAATAATATTCATTTTATCTAAGTATTTTTCTAAATATTTTTTTTTTCACTTTTAAAATAAAAACAAATATTTATTGAAAATTCATGGGTTTTGATTAAAATGGTTTTCAAAAATTAATAAAAATTACAACGGTATTCCTTACAATTATACGATAATTTATTTAAAATAAAAAATAATTTAGAAATAATTTATTTTAATAAAATATTATTTAATCAAAAAATATATTAATTTATTAAAATATATTCCTTAATTTAATATATACAAAAAAAATTATTTGTTCTCTAAAACCATTTAAAATGTAACAATAGTTTATTGAATGTACATTATTTATAAAAAAAATTAAATCACATAATCACAGTTATAGGGTATTATTACAAAAACCCTTATAACACATGCATAAGCCCATAGGATAAGTTGTGTGACGGTGAAATACTCTTGGTGTGGCTCAAATGACATTTCTTGGGTGGTAATATCTATTGACTTCCACTTTTCCCAAAGGTGATTCTGTTCAAGCTAAACGTGTAGATGCACAACTTGGGCTTAGTCAAGAGTGAAGCCTTGGGAAGACACCACCTTTTTGAGCTTCAATAAATGGGCTTCATAAGGAGAAATTCTACTACATGAGGCCATCACATCCATTGAATAAGTAAATTGGATCTGTTAAAGACCTATATTTATACAAATTATGTGAAATCTCTTAAAATCTTATATTAGCCACAATAACATTTTTTAACAATATTTCAGAATCCAAAAACACAAAACAAAGGAAGTTAGTTTGTTTTATATAACCATTAAAAATATAAGAAATTTAATCAGATCTTGGTGAATTTTCATTAATAAATGTTTGGGTCGTTACAATATTCTCCCCTGATAAGATTTCACCATCCAAATTTCATTAATCCCATACTGAAATAGAGGAGGGTATCTCTGATTCATCACATCCACTGATTCCCACATTTCATCATCATACTTGTGGTTTTCCCATAACACCTTGATGAGGTACATTGTCTTATTTAGTATAACTTTTTCCCAATGATATAATATCTTCACCAGGTTTTCTTCATAGGAGAAGTTATTATTTAATGGTACACCTTTGGATTGAGTACATGTGATGGGTTAGGTATGTACATCCTCAAAACTGATACATGTAATAAATCATGTACTTGAGATAGGTTTTGTGGGAGTTTTAGTCAAATGGCCACTGCTCCAACGTGATCCGGGATCTCATCAGGGTTGATGTACCTTGGACTAATAATTCCCTTCTTCCCAAATCTCAAAACTCAATTACATGGTGATATGTAGAGAAATATGATGTCTCCAATTTCAAACTCTAGGTCTGGTCGATGATTATCATCATAGCTCTTTTGTTTACTCTGAGGAGCTATAATGTGTTATTTGATTTCCTTAACCTTCTCCACCATTACTTTAACCATTTAGGGACCTAGGAGTTTTCCCTCCCCTTCTTCATCCCAACATGCCAATGTTCTACACCTCTTCCCAAAAATGTCTTCATAAAGATCCATTTGGATGACTGAGTAGAAATTGTTGTTCTATGAGAGCCCAACCAGATGAAGATGTTGATTCCGTCCTCCATTGATGTCCATTGAAAAATATCTTAACATTTCCTCATGTGTTTGGATAGTCTACATATATTGAACATCAGTTTAAGGATGATAAGTTGTATTGATGTTCAAATCAGTATTTAGAGCTTGTTGAAAAATCATCTAGAATATAATGGTGAATCTGGGATCTCAATTGGATATAATAGATAGTGGAACTCCCTATAGCCTTACCACTACTTTTATTTATATCTGTGCCACCTGATCCAATGATAAATCCACTTGAATTGCAATGAAGTGTACAGTCTTTGAAAGATAATCCATAATAACCTAGATAGAATTGTTTCCTTTGTATGTCTTTGGAATTCTGGGGAAAGTGCCCATGGTGATGTTCTCTCATCTTCATGTAGGAATGGGAAATAGTTTAATCATCTCATTATCCTTCAGTCTCTCTACCTTCACTTGCTTTCATACTAGGAACATTGATGTATACTCTGTGATCTCTTTATTCATGTTATCCCACCAATTATTCTCTTGGAGATCCTGATACATATTTTTCGTTACTCGGTGAATGGAGAAATTATAACAACATGCTTCATCCAAATTTTTTTTTGTAACTCTAGATTTTATGGAGCACATAATCCTGTCCCAAATCTAACAATTCCTTCTTCATTAACATTGATTTCTGTGTATTTTAATTTTTTGATTGTTTCCACTTTTTTTTGAATTCCCACATCATCCTTTTGGGCATCCTTTAACCTTTTTAAAGAGATGGTTGATCAATAATTTTTTAAAGTATTGATTTTTTTCTATTATATATGATTCCCATGTCCATATTCATCAAATCTATGAAGATTGGATCCTTTTAAATTCTCATCAATGAAAGAGTTTCTGAATCCTTTCTACATAGAGCATACGCCACCTTGTTCGCTTTTCAAAGATTATAGTGAATTGAGAATTCATTGTCTTTGATCATATCTAATCATCTTCATTGGAAAATATTCATCTCTCTCTATGTGAATATATACTTGAGGATTTTTTGAGCTACATATATTTCACACTTCTCCTCGAAGAGGAAATGCTCCCAAATTTTCAAAATAAATATTACATTAGCCAACTCCAGATCATGTGTTATATATTTTTTCTCATGAAAATTAAATTTTTTTAAATCATAGTCAATGACTTAGTCATTTTACATCAACACAAAACCCAGGCCCATCTTCAAAATTTCACATAATACCACAAAAATTTATCCACTTGTGAGAAGTGTGAGTTTTAGTACATTAATAAGCCTTCTTTTCAAATCCTTGAAGCCCTATTCAAATTCATCACTCCAAGAAATCTTGACTCCCATATAAGTTATCTTGGTAAGAGGATTTGGGAACTGTGTTCAATTTCTCACAAATAAGCGATAATATCTAGATATTACATGGAAACTACAGATATCTGCCACAAATGTTGGACTCGCACATCCCTCAATTCCTTATTTCACTGAGGCATCCCCATATAACTCATTTCTTGTGATTATATGTCCCATGAATGAGACTTCCCTCAACCATCACTCAAATGTTCTATAATTTTCATAGATATTCCCCTTTCACAAGGTCTCTAGTACACTACATAGATGATCCTAATGCCCCCCCCCCCCTTGGTTTTGGAGTATATTATAATATCTTCTATAAAGACTATCCAAAATTTGTTGAGGTATTATCTAAAGACATTATCCATTGGGTCCATGAAGATTGTTGGAGAACTAGTGAGTCTATATTTCATTACTATAAATTCACAGTTTCGGTACCTTATATGAAATGTAGTCTTAGGGATATCCTCTTTCACCCTTAATTGGTAATATCATGACCATAGATCCACCTTGTATAATTTTTTTCTCCATATATCTGACTGAACAAGTCATCAATTCCTGGTAAAGGAGAATTTTTCATTATCATGATTTTGTTGAGCTCATGATAATCAATGCAACAGAGCATTGACCCATCCTTATTATTGGCTAAGAGGACTGGTGCACCACATGGTGAAGCACTTGGGCCTATAAATCCTTGATCTAGATTCTCATTTGTTGTTTCTTTAGTTCCTCAAGATCCACAATATCCATTATATATGGAGTCTTGGATAATGTAAATGCCTAAGGTATAAGATAAATTTATAATTCTATATCTCTTCTAGGAGGAAGACCAGGAAATTCCTCATGAAACACTTCAGTGAATTCCCTCACAATATGAATGTCTTAAAGGTTGGTTACTTCCATAGACTCAATCATCTGACCAATATATTCCTTCTCAAAGGCTAGTAACATCCACACATAAGATGATGGTGATAAAGAAAATTTATCCTCCTCTTTTCACTTGTACAGAATTGGGGGTCGATTCTCCAAATGGATAGTGATTTCCCTCTAATGGAAATTTATATTGGTTATATATAGAGATTGCAAATCCATTCCATAAATTGCATCAAATTATACAAGAGGGAGTATGAAAATATTTTCTAGGAAGTAAAATCCACTATTTCTGATGGTGGATGAGTTATATTCAAGGGATACAACAATTTCCCCATTTTCTATTCTCACCGACATATTTACGTCCATGATTTGTTGTGATGTTGGGATTGTTCTAATGAACATTCGAGATATAAAATAATGTGTAGAAACAGAATCAAAAAGTATGTTATCTATTCTTTAATGAATAATTAGTGTACTTATCCCCACATTGTTTTCAGGGTTTGCTTCGGTGGTAGCGATGTAAAAATCTCACCCTTGCTGCCTCAAAGGATATTGGTTTCCTTTGAAACCCATGGATTAGAGAACTGGTATGCAATGTGCCATGGTTCATTGTAGTTTTTACAATGACCAATTCATTTAGGTTCGAATAGAGTATTTTTTTCCTTTTTTTCAACAGAGGTTTCTTCTTTTAGTCAGTTAATGGCTATGTTACCTTCTCTTCCACATCTAATGAATTTTTTCATCCCCATTAAGAAATTTATCAGGTGCTTTTTTCCATAACATTGGCATGTGGGGTGATACAATTTTATAGCACTATTGGATTTATCAATCGGACCACCAGAACTAGACACATCCTTACACTTATTATCCCCTGGATTCACCTAAGATTCTCCTATCTCCATTTTGACTTTGAGGGCACATCATAAAATATCCTCCTAGCTATTGTAGTCCCTGGTCTTTAGGGATTTCTGTACGCTTTGTTTTAGCCCACCAAAGAAGCATTCAACCTTGATTTCAAGGGTAACAGCAAATACTGTAACACCCCAGGTAAATAAAGAATATGAAATTTTTATATTTATCCATATTTGTGAATAAAATATTAATATGACTTTAACGGGGACGCTATGCTCGATGGCATACCCAACACGCAACAACGAGTTTCTTGAAATCATACGTTGCACTCTAATAATAAAATAATATTATTTTAAATGGTAGTTAACATGTAGCCATTGTATTGGTGGGAATGGATATAAATAACTAAAATATGATTATATATTTTTTTAAATGTTTTTACATTTATCCAATAAAATATAAAGGCTTAAAATACGGAAAGAATTCAATTTTAGGCGTATATGCCCTAGTTTTCACTAAAGGTTCACTTATCACCTTTTGATGGTGAACCGTCATTAAATATAGTTTTGTTCAATCTTATACATTCTATTGGACCAAATAAAAATCTTCTTATGAATTGGTACATCAAAATTTACTTTTTGTAAATTTTTGGTATCTTTCCGATAAAGTTCATTTTTTTAATGAATAGTGTAAAATGTTGTATTTTAATTCAAAACCTCTTTTTAATCTAATTTATTTATATTATTATATTATCTTTTTAATTGGTTTTAAATTGAAATTAGAATATATTTTTACCATTAAATCCAATAGTGGTCATTGGAATTAATTTCACATTGAAATCAGACTTAAACTAGTGTCAATCTTTTGATACTTATTGTTTCATAAAAACACGCTATTTGCTCTGATAGAGGGAATTAATTATTAAATTAATTAATGTGACTTATATGTTTTGAATTTTTTAAAATATACTTCATTTTTGAATACAGAATATCAAATATATCTTAGGGTAAATTCTTGGGATTTTTCAGAAAAACTTCAATTTTTGATGAATAGTGAAACCACTAAGCGGTACTTATAAAAACTTATTTTTCCGTTTAAATGAAATTTTGCCATCATTGTGTTTTGAATTTCAAAAATACAACATATGTGGTTGTCATTATAAAGTAAAATGTGGTTCAATTGGATAAAAATAATTTTTTGTTGAATAATAACTTATTATGTTTTTAATCACGATTAGAGGTAATTAGTGTTGTTTATGGTAAGAATAATGTTTTAATAAAATTAAATGACCTAGACACATGTCCTACCATCATTTGATGTGTCATGACCGACCAATACAATCCATGGGTAAACTTGGGGACCCCATGGAGCCACTTTGGTTGGAAAATGACATAAATATCTTTTCATTTAATGTTAAAGTAAAAATGACACAAACATGAGATGTTTTACTAAAACAATTTTTACATGGGGTTATACAAGTCATATATTTGACTATAAATAATCATTAGAAAGATAAAACGATTTCCTACATCATATTATTTTTTTATAATTTTATACATTAAATAAATGAATGTATTTATGACATCATGATGATGCAGCGATGACCTCATAATTTAATGATTTAAATAAAATGGAAAGATAATGTAATATATAAGACCTACACATGTCCAAAAACTATTGGATGAGTGGATTTGTAACACTTATCACCTTATACTAGAAATACCTCAATGTGGGACCTCTTAAAACCGAATACCATTTTAAAATAAAGTGGCTTTTCTTTACCTTCCAAGAGTGCCCCTCCTCTCCTCTTATAAAAGGCCCCCACCTCTACCTCCTTACCCACACTCCCAAAGCCTTTGGCTCGGCCAAACCCCACCCATTTTGTCTCTCCACATCCCTATTTTACTCCTTGAAGCCTCACATTGGTCAGAAGTCTTCCCAAGGAAGCCTTTGAGCTCAAACCAAAGGGAGTTACCCGATTTTAAGGTAATGTCTTCATTTGAGTCATTTTGTTTTATTTTGCTTCTCCAACCCCCTAAACTCTTTTTATTCATTTCTTTTATAAAAAATACAGTATCTTCAATATACTAAGATGTTGTTATAAGAAGGATTCTAGGTACACTTACACACACCTACATCTAATGGTTAAAGAACATACCGTTTCTGTGGATGGCGAATTTCTGCCTCACGAAACGATGATTGTTCAACATTCTTCTAACACCTTTCAAGGTGGCCATTAAGATGACACTATATTTATATATGATATATAATAATTTTATGTTTTACTTAATCTTCTGTATTTTTCATTAATTTCATACCTTTATGGTTTCCATTATTGGTAAACACGATATCTTCATTTAAGGAATTGCGGACTACCGCCCCCTCAAAGTGATTTGATTCGTTATTACCATATGTGGTACATATAAAGGGAATATTTAATGATATTATATATGATACCATACTGGAATTTAAATAATATTATGTATCATTATGTTTTAATTCTATTAAATATGAAATAGAAATGGAAGTAGCGTTCATGCGTACGTACGGCTTACCGTCTCCATGAACGGTACATTTCATTTCTTATCTCAAAATGTTATGTACAATTATAAGTACATATATATAATGGATATATATGTAATATATTACATATAAATTATGGATATAATTCTGGAATTATAACATATATATATATATATATCTCATTTTGTTTTAATTTCATTAATATGACAAAAAAAGAAAGTAGCGGTCATGCGTACGTACGGCCTACCGTCTCCATGAACGGTGCTTTTCATTTTTTTTATCTCCAAATGATATGGAATAGTATAAAATGAATATTTACTGGATATATATGATATTTTAATCATTAATACTATTATGTAAATTATTTACTTATAACTACATGGACAATCTTTTTTCAAACAAGTTCGTTTTTGACTCATGTACCAAACATCGGCAAAAACGTCTGATATGAACTAACATTATTAAACTATTATTATAACATTATAATATGTGATATGAACTCAATAATAATCTCTAAAGGAGGTACTTAGGAAATTATTAATTGACCAAAGTTTATTATTCAGGAATATAATGAAACGAACAAGACAAGTTGGAATTGAGGTAAGGGATCATACTCCTCTCTTTCTTTTTAAGTACACTCTTTTATGTCATTCCTTATATGCTCATCTTTCTTGTTATTGGGATTTTATTTTATATTAATCTTACTGTAATTTTTATGTTTATATGATGAGAGACCTTATTCTCTCTCATCAATCCATTTTGGATGTTTTGAGTGGCGTCGTTAGGCTGCCGAATTTTCGTAAGAGATCTAACCTCTCTCTTTCTCTTTAAGTACTCCCCTTTATGTCACTTCTTTTAAGCTCCTATTAGTTATGATGGGGGGATGTTATTTCATATTACTCTTTCTGTAAATTTTATTATAATGTGATGAGATACCCTATTTGATCTCATCAATCTATTTTTGGATGTTTTAAGTGGTGTCGTTAGGCTGCCGAGTTTTCGTAAGGGTTTTTTCATCTTACTTTTATTCACGTGAGATTTATGCTACATTTTCCACAATTTCCTTTGAGTGTTGTAAGTACTGACCATTATTTTACTCATTTTGTAATATTATTTCATTTATGAGTATTTACATCAATGATGTATTGTCCTTCTTTCACGGGGCGTATGTTTCGAAAGATACCCATGTCGGTAAGGGAACCTTTCACCCTCCTCTTTTTAAAAGACTTATTTTGTTATGTCTTTTAATTCACATAATATTATTTTGGGACATGTTCTTCTATATCCTTATTGATGTAAATTTTATGTCCAAGTGATGAGATACCCTTTTTATCTCTCATCAACTATTTTTCTGAATTTTGAAGTGACGCCATTAGGCTGTCTAATTATTGCAAGGGAACTTCTTAACCCAATTTCGATTTCTTTGGGTACAACATGTAGCTATTGAACATGTCATACTTTGAATATGTGTGAATAAACTTTGATTATTTTACACCTAATATCCACTTATATTTGTTGTATTCGTTTGTCACACATAATTATGTAATTGATTTATCCTTAAACCAAGGATACCCTCTTTGTAAGGGACTTCATCTCAATCACCATTCATTGAGGCATATTTTGTTTTATACACAACCTTCTATTATACGGTGTATAAACCCCTTTGACTTTTACGTTTATCCAAAAAGGAATCTTCTTTATATGAAGCGTTTTACTAAACGACAAAAGGGAATGTTTTTGTCGTACGTATGCGGCGACAACAACTTCTCCGCCTCCGTGACAATTATTTGTGCTTCGGCTTCTTCTACAAGCCATATCTTCTTTTTAAAAGAAAAATAAATACCATGTTTTACTTTTCTTTTATTTTGGTATTGAAAATGGTTTTCATAATGTTTTTATATAAATTTTTTGTATTGATATCTTGTTATTGAAAGGTGGAAATGTTATGTTTCCTTTATGCATGTTTTATGTGATAAGATTATGTTATGGTTCTTTGGAATTATTATAAAGACGGGTGGTTCTAGGATAAACTAAGGGCGGGTGAGCCCGATATTACTCTCCAATGCATTGGGTATCGCGAAGGAGTGAACCTTTATGGTTTCTCTGAAGAGATTTAGGGAATATACTGGGATGGGTATTCCAAATGTAACGAAGAGGGTTTCTCCCTACGTAAGAATGTTATGAATGCCTCAAGTTACCATTTATCTCTTATGATTTCTATGATTTATTCATGATTTGATGAGGTATGTTAAATTTCCTATGTTTTATGGGTAAAGTATGATTTCATTCTTATGTATATATGAACTCATGTTTCCTTTCCATATTTTTAGAACCCTTACTGTGCTTTTTTTGCTCATCCCAAGTTTTTGAAATGTTTTTCACAGGTCAAGGGAAAGGTACATGATGTGATGATAGTGTCAAGGATGTGTCAAGAAAGAATCCATGTTTTATTTTAAATATGTTTCCGTTGATGGGTAGAATGAATACTGTCTTTTATGTAACCACATTGTTTAAATGTGGAATGTAATGCAAGTTTCATGATCTAATTCTCTAAAACTCTAAACCTGAAAAGATCCTAAATGTGTAATCTTATAATAACTCCAGATTAAGTAAGGTTTAAGGATGGGGCCTTATAGTTGGTATCAGATTTCAGTTTAGATAACTTTAGAGGTTAGGTTATTCTCTAAGCATATGTGACAGTACCATAATGGATAGGATTTCAGAAAGAGTCCTAGTTTTAGATAAAGTGAATGAGTAAGTATATCTTATTGGTTATCTACCTCATTAGTACATGATGGTTTTGTTGATATACTCACACTGACATTTCTGTTTTTAGTGAAATGATGGATCTAGCAGGAACCAAAGAGACAACAGGTTTGATGGAAACTGTGGTGGTTCTCTGATTAAGAGACTGGATGAAATGGGGGATTCAATTAGGAATCTCATGGTTGTTCTAAACCAACTATCAAGGAGTCATGATCAACCACTTGAACCTTGGTATGTTCTATAATGCATCATGCACAAGATGACCAAATCGATGTGGATGTTTAGAAGGTAACAATTAGAGTTTATATGATCCTTACTTTTGAGGTAATTATGGGTTATTATATGATATGATGGAATAAGAAGGCATGAGATAAACTTGAGGAATATGTTATATTTATTTTTGATGAATTTATCTCTTTTTGGGGAATGTTATAAAATTATATAGTTTTCAAAAAGGGAAAATATGCAGACCGTGTGACAACCCATCGCGTCGGACGAAGCTGCGAGAATCGAACCCAGAACCAATGTACAACTGGTATTTATCACCTACCACTGGACTACGTGAAGTCCCTGGTTAGTTTGACCGATTATTTTTAGTTAGATGATTTTATGAATTAAGAGTAAGTTGATTTTGGGTTATTTATGAAAATTATTAACCTATCATGGAGGATATGTGATTAGGTTAATTACTTTTCAATACGAGACTTTAGGAGCAACTGATGTTGTTTGGAGTTAAATGTTATGATTTAACTTGGAACACTATGTGACTAAATCCTTCAAATATTTGGGTTTCAATTTTATATTGGTTTACATTGAAGAATTTTATGGAAAAATTGGTTATCGAATGGTCCTCGTTGAACTTTGGGTTTTGTTGGACAAATTTTGAGATTAATAATAGATATTCTTTTTATAGAGGGTTATCCTTTTCTGGATTATCTAATCTTGTAGTAACCTTTTTGGTTTTAGTTTTGGATAATGTTTCGAGACATGGGAAATGTATAGTTCTTTTTTTTGGATTAGGTTCTCCTCTAGAAGTTGTTTATAGTACTATTAATGCGAACAAGTCTTCCTAAATACTCGTCTTTTGGAGAAAGTATGAGTATGTGTTAGAAATCTAGTAAAAGTTCAATGTCAACATGACAAGTAAGTATGTTTCCTTATGTTTTAGTTAAGCTCAAAAATAAATTCCTCAATAAAAAGTAACTTAAAACAAAAATGTTGTCTATTAACTTTTCCTACTAGGGAACCCAACACCGTTTAACCCATCACATGTTTGTGATTTTCTTATTGTTAACTTTCTCCTAAACATGTTTTCTATCACTCTCCATCAGAACATGACCCTATGTTTTCTCCTCCATGTCCATGTTTTCATACATGGAATCCTAGTATGGGTTAACTAGGGTGACCTATATACTTAACTTTCTTTATTTTAAAGTGATTGTTTTACCGACTCTTGTTTCGATGTGGGATTTTCAATGAAGTTTCCGAGCCCAATTTTAAAATTGCGAGGACGCAATTCCCAAAAGGGGGGAAGGATGAAACACCCCAGGTAAATAAAGAATATGACATTTTTATATTTATCCATATTTGTGAATAAAATATTAATATTACTTTAATGGGGACGCTATGCTCGATGGCGTACCCAACACGCAACAATGAGTTTCTTGAAATCATACGTTTCACTCTAATAATAAAATAGTATTATTTTAAATGGTAGTTAACATGTAGCCGTTGTATTGGTGGGAATGGATAGAAATAACTAAAATATGATTATATTTGTTTTTAAATGTTTTTACATTTATCCAATAAAAGATAAAGGCTTAAAATACGGAAAGAATTCAATTTTAGGTGTATATGCCCTAGTTTTCCCTAAAGGTTCACTTATCGCCTTTTGATGGTGAACCGTCCTTAAATATAGTTTTGTTCACACTTATATATTCTATTGGACCAAATAAAACTCTTCTTAAGAATTTGGAAATCAAAATTTACTTTGTGTAAAGTTTTGGTATCTTTCCGATAAAGGTCATTTTTTTAATGAATAGTGTAAAATGTTGTATTTTAATTCAAGAACTCTTTTTAATATAATTTATTTATATGATTAGATTATCTTTTGAATTGGTTTTAAATTGAAATTAGAATATATTTTTACCATTAAATCTAATAGTGGTCATTGGAATTAATTTCACTTTGAAATCAAACTTAAACTAGTGTCAATCTTTTGATACTTATTGTTTCATAAAAACACGCTATTTGGTCTGACAGCGGGAATTAATTATTAAATTAATTAATGTGACTTATATGTTTTGAATTTTGTAAAATAGACTTCATTTTTGAATTCAGAATATCAAATATAGCTTAGGGTGATTTCTTGGGATTTTTCTGAAAAACTTCAATTTTTGATGAATAGTGAAACCACTAAGTGGTACTTATAAAAACTGATTTTTCCATTTAAATGAAATTTTTCCATATTTGTGTTTTGAATTTAAAAAATCTGACATAAATGGTTGTCATTAAGAAGTAAAATGTGGTTCAATGGGATAAAAATAATTTTTCTGTGAATAGTAACTTATTATGTTTTTAATCGCGATTAGAGGTAATTAGTGTAGTTTATGGTAAGAATAATGTTTCAATAAAATGAAATGACCTAGACCCATGTCTTAACCTCATTGTATGTGTCATGTAAGACCAAGACAATCCATGGGTCAACTTGGGGACCCCATAGAGCCACTTTGGTAGGAAAATAACATAAATATCTTTTTATTTAATGTTAAATTAAAAATGACACAAACATGAGATGTTTTACTAAAACAATTTTTACATGGGGTTATACAAGTCATATTTTTGACTATGAATAGTCATTGGAAATCTATAAAGATTTCCTACATCATACTAGTTTTTTTATAATTTTTAGACATTAAATAAATTAAAGTATTTATGACATCATGATGATGCAGCGATTACCTCATTATTTAACGATTTAAATAAAATGGAAAGATAATGTAATATCTAAGACCTACACATGTCCAAAACCTATTGGATTAGTGGATTTAGATCCTTTATCACCTTAACCTCTAAATACATCAATGTGGGAGCTCTTAAAACCGAATACCATTTTAAAATAAAGTGACTTTTCTTTACCATCCAAGAGTGCCCCTCCTCTCCTCTTATAAAAGGCCCCAACCTCTACCTCCTTACCCACACTCCCAAAGCCTTTGGCTCGGCCAACCCCTGTCCATTTTGTCTCTCCACATCCCTCTTTTACTCCTTGAAGCCTCAATTTGGGCATAAGTCTTCCCAAGGAAGCCTTTGATCTCAAACCAAAGAGAGTTACCCGATTTTAAGGTAATGTCTTCACTTGAGTCATTTTGTTTTATTTTCCTTCTCCAACCCCCTAAACTCTTTTTATTAATTTATTTTATAACAAATCCAGTATCTTCAATATACTAGGATGTTTTTATAATAAGTATTCATGCTACACTTACACACACCTACATCTAATGTTTAAAGAACATACTGTTTCTGTGGATAGCGAATTTCTGCCTCACAAAACGATGATTGTTCAACATTCTTCTAACACCTTCAAAGGTGGCCATTAAGATGAAACTATATTTATATATGATATATAATATGTTTATGTTTTACTTAATCTTCTGTATTTTTCATTTATTTCATACCTTTATGGTTTCCATTATGGGTAAACTCGATATCTTCATTTAAGGAAGTGCGGACTACCGCCCCCTCAAAGTGATTTGGTTCGTTAATACCATATGTGGTACGTATAAAGGGTATATTTAATCATATTATATATGATACCATACTGGAATTTAAATACTATTATGTATCATTATGTTTTAATTCTATTAAATATGAAATTGAAATGGAAGTAGCGTTCATGCGTACGTACGGCTTACCGTCTCCATGAACGGTACATTTCATTTCTTATCTCAAAATGTTATGTACTATTATAAGTACATATATATAATGTATATATATGTAATATATTACATCTAAATTATGGATATCATTCTGGAATTATAACATATATATATATATATATCATTTTTTTTAATTCCATTAATATGACAAAAAAAGAAAGTAGCGTTCATGCGTACGTACGACCTACGGTCTCCATGAACAATGCTTTTCATTTTTTTATCTCCAAATGATATGGAATAGTATAAAATGAATATTTACTGGATATATATGATATTTTAATCATTAATACTATTCTGGAAATTATTTACTTGTAACTACATGGACAATCTTTTTTCAAACAAGTTCATTTTTGACTCATGTACCAAACATCGGCAAAAACGTCTGATATGAACTAACATTATTAAACAATTATTATAACACTATAATATGTGATATGAAATGAGTATTAATCTATAAATGAGGTACTTAGGAAATTTTTAATTGACCAAAGTTTATTATTCAGGAATATAAAGATACGAACAAGACAAGTTGGACTTGAAGTAAGGGATCCTACTCCTCTCTTTCTTTTTAAGTACACTCTTTTATGTCATTCCTTCTAAGCTCATCTTTCTTGTTATTGGGATGTTCTTTTATATTAATCTTACTCTAATTTTTATGTTCATATGATGGGAGAACCTATTCTCTCTCATCAATCCATTTTGGATGTTTTGAGTGGCGCCGTTAGGCTGCCGAATTTTTGTAAGAGATCTAACCTCTCTCTTTCTATTTAAGTACTCCCCTTTATGTCACCTCTTTTAAGCTCCTCTTTGTTATGATGGGGGATGTTCTTTCACATTCCTCTTTCTGTACATTTTATTGTAATGTGATGAGATACCCTATTTGATCTCATCAATCCATTTTTTGGATGTTTTAAGTGGCGCCGTTAGGCTGCCGAGTTTTCGTAAGGGATTTTTCATCTCACTTTTATTCCCGTGAGATTTATGCTACATTTGCCACAATTTCCTTTGAGTGGTGTATGTACTGACCATTATTTTAATCATTGTGTAATATTCTTTCATTTATGAGTATTTACATCAATGATGTATTATCCTTCTTTCACGGGGCGTATGTTTCGAAAGATACCCATGTCTGTAAGGGAAACTTTCACCCTCCTCTTTTTAAAAGACTTATTTTGTTATGTCTTTTAATTCACATAATATTATTTTGGGACATGTTATTCTATATCCTTATTGATGTAAATTTTATTTCCAAGTGATGAGATACCCTTTTTATCTCTCATCAACTATTTTTGTGAATTTTGAAGTGACGCCGTTAGGCTGTCTAATTATGGCAAGGGAACTTCTTAACCAAATTTTTATTTCTTTGGGTACAACATGTAGCTATTTAACTTGTCATCCTTTTAATATGTGTGAATGAACTTTGATAATTTTATACTTAATATCCACTTATATTTGGTGTATTCATTTGTCACACATAATTATGTAATTGATTTATCCTTAAACCAAGGATACCGTCTTTGTAAGGGACTTCGTCTCAATCTCTATTCATTGAGGCATGTTTTGTTTTATACACAACCTTCTTTTATATGGTGTATAAACCCCTTTGACTTTTATGTTTATCCGAAACAAGAATCTTTTTTTTACGAAGCGTTTTACTAAACGACAAAAGGGAATGTTTTTGTTGTACGTATGCGGCGACAACGACTTCTCCGCCTCCGTGACCATTATTTGAGTTTCAGATTCTTCTACAAGACATACCTTCTTTTTAAAAGAAAAATAAATACCATGTTTTACTTTTATTTTATTTTGGTATTGAAAATGGTTTTCATAATGTTTTTATATCAATGTGTTGTATTGATATCATGTTATTGAAAGGTGGAAATTTTATGTTTCCTTTATGCATGTTTTATGTGATAAGATTATGTTATGGTTATTGGGAATTGTTATGAAGACGGGTGGTTCCGTGATAAACTAAGGGTGGGTGATCCCGATATAGCTCTCCAATGCATTGGGTAACGTGAAGGAGTGAAACGTTAAGGTTTCTCTGAAAAGATTTAGGGAATATACTTTGACGGGTATTCCAAACATAACCAAGAGGGTTACTCCCTACGTAAGAATGTTATGAATGCCTCATGTTACCTTTTATGTCTTATGATTTATATGATTTATTCATGATTTGATGAGGAATGTTAAAGAACCTATGTTTTATGGGTAAAGTATGATTTCATTCTTATGTATATATGAAATCATGTTTCCTTTCCATATTTTTAGAACCCTTACTGAACTTTTTATGCTCATCCCAAGTTTTTGAAATATTTTTCACAGGTCAAGGGAAAGGTACATGATGTGATCATAGTGTCAAGGGTGTATCAAGAAATAATCCATGTTTTATTTTAAATATGTTTCAATTGATGGGAAGAATGAATACTGTGTTTTATGTAACCACTTTGTTTAAATGTGGAATTTAATGAAAGTTTCATGATCTAATTCTCTAAAACTCTAAACCTGAAAAGATCCTCAATGTGTAATCATGTAATAACTCCAGATTAAGTAAGGTTTAAGTCTGGGGCCTTATAAATACAAAGGAATATCATGCAAGATTTATGATTATTTCCTCAAACTCTACAGCATACTCATTGTATTTTCCCTTGAGGGAAAGTAAGTCCCTTTCCATTTTAAGTCATAGGGTTCACAGAAAATATTTATAGAAGAATATTTTCCAAAATCCATCCATTATAACACCTCGATCTCCTACTTAGGAATTGTATTATTGATCAATGTATACCATTGGTCAGATTCACCTTCCATATGAGATGCATCCATAAGAACCTTCTCTTGTTCAAAACATTGAAGGATTGAGAAGATATTTTGAATGGGCTTGATCCATTGTTCGACGATTGAGGGATTGGATGATTCATCAAAAATAGGAGGCATGTGTCTCATGAATATCTTGATTGTTGAATGTTTTTTCTTGTGGGGAGGGGGGTGTATGTTCCCATGACCCATTACTCTCTTCAAAACAAGAGTTTACTCAAATATTATTGTGACAAATTTTTTGATTCCCCCTCCCATCGGATTGGAAATATCATTAGAACAATCATCACATTGATCTTCGTATTGGTTTTAATCCCATGTCCTCCTATTATAGGACATTAGCAAGAATAAAAGGAATCTTGTAGATAACACATAATGTTGAATCCAGTGGATAAAATATATAACTTATAAATTACATTCATTTCCTTAACATTTGAATTTATAGGCTTCAATCTATGTTATCCATGATCTACTTCCAAAAATATATTCATATGGGAATTTTTTTACTCTCTTAATAATAGTTCATAATATGCTTATGAATTTACCAAAGAATATTCACATGGGAGTGTCATAATGAAGTGTGTAGAAATTCCCATTGATGTGTACCATTTCTCATTCGAGTCTAGCTCAAAGTGGTGTTTTCAAGTTATACCACTGGATAAATATATTCTAGAGGCATCTCTACTTGTTTATATCTAGATAGGGATGTATTTTCCTGATAAACAACTTAATCTATACTCATTTAAATATAGGGATGTTACTATTATAAGTAGTATTATACCATGGATTTTACTGGGTTTTTCTAATCCTAATCCCAAAATAACTAATCCTATCCTCTAAAACCAAATATAACAACCATTCTCTTTATTACACACATAAACATGGTTTATTACATAAAAGTGCACTCAAGAAAACTCTGAGGATTGAAAGGACTTCTGTCTTGAAAAATTTGGTATATTACATGACAACTTAAAATCAATAAAACTTTATTTAAAACTTCCTTTACATGACCACAACATTCCCTTGTTCTTAATATTTCAAGGGATAACCTGAGGACATACATGTGAAAAAGGGTGAGCTATAAAGACAAGGGAATAAAAAATGCATAAATTGATGAATAAAATACAGTTTATGAAACAGTCATATTAATAGATCATAATATAAACATGAACATAAAGGCATGATATAGAATGATTATCATAACATGTAATTGTGCTAATAACACTAAACATTATATTAACATGAGCCATGAATCATTTCATGCGGAGCATGAGTAAAACCATATTACACGTGAATTAGAATGATTAAAACCTCATTGAACATTAATTATCATGATTAAACCCTCATTTCACTTGACAAATCATTACACTAATCTTTACCCAATGCATTGGAGAGCTATCAGGGGACACCATTTATAAACATTTTATTTCATGCGTAAGTTTTCATCAAGGATCATATAACAAGGAATCATTCAACATCATCATTTATTACATAATAAATGACTTTTTTATATATAAATTAAACACTATAATCAGTATGTATATGTCAATAAAGGTGAATACCCTTGATATAGGGATGGGTATGGTATTCCCTTACATGATTCTTTTGGCACGCAATAGTTTGGAGGCATAACAACGTCAAATAGAAATTGAAAAATGGGTTTATGGGAGAGAAAGTGGACTATAATCATTTATACAATAAATTGATTGTAATGGGGTAATGTAATATAAAATCCCAACATATTCAATGGAATTTATATGCATAATATAAAATAATTTCTGGAATGTAAATGAGAAGAGAGAAATTACACATAGAATTTCGGCTTGGTAAAGGGTGTACACTGAAAGAATTATTGAGAGAGAAAGAGGTATATCATCACAAAAACATAATTTGAGAAGTATGGGAGACACTCTAAATCATAACCAAACAGTTTTAATTGAAAATAAAAGCATATAACAATATAAAGACATTTGGACAAAAATTAGAAAGCAAGAAATCCCTTACTTGGAAGTGTGATCCCAATGGATTGTGAGGGGCTTGATTGAGGTTTATTGTAAGATTGTGGCACCTTGAGAGGATTCTAGAGGAAGGACTTCAGGGTTTTATCTAGCTTAAAATGGTTTTAGTGAGAAGGAATTGAAGATTAAGTGGGTTTATATAATAAAGTGAGAGAATTCTGTATTATTTAGACTGTTTACACTACGCATTAAACTAATCAAAAACACAAACAATCCCATGGTTTTTCCCATGGATTTTTCCAAAGGGGAGTGGAAAAAATTATTTTATAATTCCACTTTCAGAAGTTATTAAAATATTTAGCTTTCTTATGTGGAGATGACTCATACTCTCAAGGAAATCATTTTAAAATGTTAAAATGATTTATATTTCATGGAGGGTCCACTAAGGATTTGTAAAATAAATCAAAAAAAAATCTAAAATCACATTATTTTAAATATAAAACATATATTGGCCGAAAAAACTTATATAGTATCTTATTAAATCGCTATTTCATCATTATGATATCATAAAGCACAATATATATTTAAACGGTATTTAATTTTCACCCAAAAATTCGACTGACTCAACAAATTATTAAAAATTATTCTTGGATAATTTAGAAATCCTAATTAAAATAATAATATTCATCTTATCTATAAAATTTTCTAATTATTAGAATTTTTATTTTTAAATTAAATTCCAAAAAATATTGAAAATTTATGGGTTTTGACAAAAGTAGTTTTCAAACCTTAATAAAAATTACAATTATATTCATATAAAATATATGAACATTTATATTTAATAAAACATAATTTATAAGTAATAATATTTTATTAAAATATTTTTTAATTATAAAATACATTAATTCTTCAAAATAGATTTTTTAATTGAATATTATCTTGAAATTCTTTTTGTGCTTTAAAAAACATTTACAAAGTAACACTAATGAAATGAAAATATATTCTTGATTCAAAAAATAAATCACATAATCATAGTTATATAATCATGTTACATAACCCCTTATAACACCCTTATAAGACCTAAAGATATGGTGTGCAATGGTGATAGACTCTTGGGCACTTTGGATAACATTTCTCGGGTGGTAGTATCTATTAACATCCTCTTTTCCCATAAGAGATTCATTCCAATCTTAAAGTGTAGATGCTTGGTTTGTTATTTCTAAAGAGTGAAGCGTGGTGACTCTACCTTTTTACCGAGATCCTAAAAATGGCCTTTGTATAGAGCATTTCTACTATATGAGGCCATCAATTCCTTAATCTGGGTAAATTGTATTTGTTAAAGCCCTATATTTATACTAATCATGTGATAACTGTTCAAAAGCTATGTTATCCAGGGTAACATTTCATAAAGTTATTTTAATATCCAAAAACATGAAACTGAAGAAGTGAATATGTTTTATATAACCATTTTACATAATAATATATTTAATTATATCAAGAGGATTTTTATTTATAAAATTTTAGGTTGTTACATATTTTTTGTGAATGTGGAAATGCATCTTATATCACTTATTTTTTGTGAATATGGAAATGCATCTTTATGTAAGTAAAATTTATTGATGATAATTTATTCAAATACTATTAGGTTTTCTGTGAGCACACCATGTCAATGAATCCACCCATATATGACATGGGTCTCCCCAATATATATATTAAGTATCATAAACCTATATTGGGGTTTTTTATCCATGGAATAATCCAACATCTAATATGAAACACCCCTATGGATTTTTATCATTAATTTAATAGTCCCACAAGTAACATGGACCTCCCCTATGAGATTGTTCTCAAAAAATATCATGTAATTCCTCATATGATATTATTTATATAAATTTATGACCTCCCAAGGAATAAGTATATATTTTTTCAAAATGACACCCAAGATTTGTTTTCATCAATGAAATTAAAAAATGGTTAACCATTACCATAATTAAAAAAATCTATATTATTACACCATTAATTATATTTTATCATTTAAAAAATTATTTTCATTTCCACATTTAAAAAATATCAATTAACATCATTAAATTAGAATCCAATTTGTTTATAATTTTTTATTAATATAAAAAAAACATAACATTTCAAAATAAATATAGTCATATTCCAACTTTACATACCCTTTTACCATTTCCATTTTCCAATTTACCCTTAATCACCCACAATTCTTGTTCCCTACTTCATAGAGGCACTGTATAAGGAAAAATTATTATACGAGGTTAACCATTGGAAAAATATTCTACATGGGCAATGAACCACACCCTTTGAGGTAAAAACATTACAGAAATGGAATATTTAAATAATCAATTTAAAACTTATAGTAAATTAACCTTTTATAGAGGTGACCAAAGTGCATGTCCACGTGAATGGTAAAAGATAATATATGAAACATTTAGGGTTAAAATACCTCATTTGAAACATTATCCATTTAATTTTAATTCTGAAATATAAATTCCCTATCACATCTAAGATCAATATCAAATGCTCAAACTAACATTTTTACTAACCCATATCTAAAAAACAACAAAAATATAATATAATATATTATAATTGATAAATAATTTATAACTAACCAACAAAATATGTTTACACTAGCTTAAATGTGTATTAATTCATCATGTGTTCCCACTACACCTAAAAAACCAATAATCCACAGAATGCATGAGTCATACTAAATGTTCTAATTCAGTCTAAATCCCTATTAACCAAAACCATAACAATAATATGAACCAAAAAATTTAAACAAAAAGCCCATGAAAAACTCAAAATAAGACATACCACCTTTATAATGATGGGAATGTAAAAATAGTTGTTATCTCATGATGTTCTCTATCTAGGTTTCATAGAAGTTTCCACGATCTTTAGATGATTATAATATTCTCTAGAGGAAATGGAACACAGATCCCTCTATGGGAGAACCACACAAAAATTTATAGAGAAGGAGATAAGAGATAAATTGAGGTCACTGAAGCGATACACCTACCAATATTTTCCAAGAAATAGTGGGAAATGTTTCCCTATAAGATGGGGGAACCAAGAGAAGAGATTAAGATCTACCACCCTTGATATGGACAATAAAACAAAATTATGTCTCTTAAAATCCCCACCATTGAGTCGGTGTCCTGGAAGTGGCTAGCCGATGGCTATAGGCTATAGCCAGGTCCACCCAACCTTCCTCTAGAGCTTTCATTCTACTCCCAACAACATTTTCACCGCAAATATAGTCCCAAAAGTATATATTTCTGGTTTTTAAATTCCTAAAATTCTCTTCCAAAATGTAATTCTAAAATAAAACCATCCCCAATGTTAAAAGATCAAATTAACCTTTAATTTTCAACACTCACATAGGCATGAGATTTTACAAATTACCCATGATAAAATATATCTTCCTTGAGAAGTCTCAACGTCCTTCCAACCAAACATATTGAATATTTCATATCATAATTTCCATGATAAACTTTAATATTCCTATTCAAAATTGAAAAACATATATCCATATCATACATCCAAAACAAAATTCACACAATCTACCCTTCTCAAGTCCATGATTGTAACTACAAGTAAAACATCATGATAGTGCTTCGAAAAATCCTTCTACAATGAGATGTGATAGAATCATCATTCAAATCATAATAGTGTTTTTGGAACTACACACCATATTCTCTTCTCAAAGAACCTATTATGAAGAATGATTATTCCCACTATATGAATTGGTTATTGAAAAATAGCTTCTTTATTACAATGACACACAGTAGGTAATTTCCACATTACCACACCCAACTAGAGTGAAGATCATCAATCAAATTACCCTTTACAAATCTTCTAAAAGGTGATCAACCACACACAATAACATACTACGACACTTCCCAGTCATGATGACGAGCTCCTAATGGAATCTTGAACTATCAAATATATATACCGTTGTATTATATAGAAATTTGGTGTCATTTACCAAAAAACATACCAACCAAGCCATGTTATTTTATGATGTATCATGAGGAATAATGAGCCCTTGATCAGATTCAAGTTCTGATCATGAATTTCATCCTCAGTTTCAATACCAATAGTCTTATTTATACTCCCTCTTTAAGAGGATTCAAATATGATGGTTTTATAAAAAATCATGACCAGAAATTCTTTTACATTTTAACCTTAATTCATTTTGACTATACACTAACCAAACATACTAGATCCTTGTTCATACCCACATGTGACTGTATAATTATGACTAATTAAATACTCCACTTTGGGGTAGTACACCCATAATCACTCATTAAATAATAAAGCAATATCCATGGTTCAACCTTCATCTACATCCACTTGTGATGACAAAATGTGACATCCCCACTCATTCACTTATGACATCATAAAACACAACCCAACACATACTCCCAAATTTCTATGAATTTTATCCATAGAATATAATTAAAAATGAGTACCACACACTCATACTTTTAATGGTTCACTACCAACCATATGAACTAACTTATATCACTCCTTGATCATGACCTCATTGGTTCCCATCATCATTATTCACATGGATCTCAAATAGATCCTTTATCAATCACCACTGTTACATGTAACAATGGTGAGGAATGGTATAAAACTACACAACACCTTATCCCTTTCACATTATCATACCCACCAATCGCTTAAATATCAAAACTATTAATTGGGAACTTTGGGCCACTATGAACTAAATCCTATCATCACACCACCACTGGTCTATATCCTACACACATGGTAACCTAATTTACTAGGAATCATGGGAATATTCTTCTAAACTACACATTCCATAAGAAAAATGGATAATTGTTTCTTTATGTTATAGTTTCCACCTAGTTTATATCGAATGTAAACCGTTGCAAGATGTAGTGTAACCCAAATAGAGGGACCTGACTGAACACTAGTGATTCACGAATCACAAAAACTCATCACAAGGTTATATGTGACTAAACATTCCTTTATTGAATGTTAATTGTAGTACTCCCATTTTGAGGTATGTGGCCTTTTTGTATGCTTTTTTATGTGTTTAAAGATCATGGGATGTGTTGGTAAGAGGTTGGGAGAGTTTTGAATGGTTTTGGATGAGTTTGGAGGCTTTTAAAGGGGATCACGGTTTGAGCACGGTTAGTAGAAACCATGTTGGTTCTCCAGGAAACCGTGTAAGGGAGATAGTAGGCTTCGCACTGCCTTCACACTATTTTCCAAACCATGTGAGGAAACTTTGTGGACCCTAGCTCTTGAGGTAGTAGCGTGCGCACGGTTAGCGCACAGTTTTCCAAACCATGCGGGCTAACCGTGCGACCACTTAAAAATAATGATTTAAAACCAAGGATCACTCGGGCTTGCCTCATTCTACTCCAGTCATTCTCCAACTTGAGCCTCACTTGGGATTTTCAGTTCTCAAGGGTTGGAGGGGCTCTTCCACTCGATTTGGAAGCATTTTGAAGAAGTTTATTGGCGGATTGATGGTGGTTTGTCCTGGGTAAGCCTCTCCTCTTTTTTCCCATGTGTTTTCCTTCATATCTACATCCCTCTCTTCCTTGGTATTCCAGATCTACAATAGCTTCGGGTAGATCTATGGTTGTGGTTTCCTGGTATGTTAATATTAAGGATTATAGATGTTAGATAAAGGGATCTAGAGAAGTTTTGGTGGTGCGTTCGCTGGATTTGAGGCGTGGTTGTTCGTGGGACGATTTCTCGGGAACTCTAAAGGTAAATGGAATCTATCTCGAATACACTTGGTTAGAGCTAATGGTTTTTCTTATAATTAATTTTTTGTTATTGGAATTAATTGTCATTTTTATGTGAAATTGGTTGTATATCCATTTAGGGATTTTAGAGGAAAAGGGTGTTTCATGATGAAATGCTATTATTATGAATTTTAAAATGGAGATTTTAAAATGGGTTGTTGAGATTGATTTGGGAAATTTATTAATGAAAAATGGTTTTCAATAAAGATATTTTTATTGAAATGTGGTGTGCATGGAAAATGGTTTTCAATAAATGGATGATTTATTTAAGAGGATTGGTATGCAATGGAATTATTTGATTGCAGGTTATTGTGAAATTTTTGGGTTGTATGCATGGTTGTGATTGGTTGAAATATTGTGTCGAAGTGGGTGGGAAGTATCACTATAAAAGGTGATGGATAGTGGTCAGAATAACCACTATATGGGTAGTGTTTGAGAAGAATCGTTACTTGTGAATCGGTGAACGTGTTGGGCAGAAGTCCATTTTGGTTGTTTGTAGTTGTGAATGGGTGAATGGGTTGGACGGAAGATCCACCATTTGGTTGTGGTTGGGATGTACTACTAGGTTTGAAAGGGTGAATGTGTTGGACGGAATCTCCACCGTTTAGTTGTGGTTGGGAAGTACCACTAGGTGTGAATGGGTGAACGGGTTGGACCAAAGCTCCACCGTTTGGTTGTTTGTTGTGAATTTCTTTGCAATATGGAAGGAGTTGTGCTAACGGGTAAATGATGAAATGTTTTATGGCATGTTTGCTTTAGCTTTTCCTTGGTTGCTTGTTTTGGGAGTGATGGCATGGTAAGGGCATGTTTGGATTATAGAAATGTTTTCACTTGTGACTATTTTATATAAATTTTTTTATATAACGATCTAACGGTTTTATCCTAGTGGAGTGTGTATGGAAGTCATTTGGGGTAATCCTACTAAGTTTTAGTACTCACTCCCTACTTTGGCACATTGGTGTCTTTGTAGATGTCGTGTACTATGACGTATGAAAAGTTAAGGCATCACCATTCTTTAGTGGAGGATTGTGATCCCTTAGTGGAGCATAAAGCTTAGAGCTTGGTGTGGAGCTGTGGTGGTGTCATGGCTTGTGGTGTTTAGTTTATTAGTTTCCACAATGTACTCTGATGGTGTGTAGACATGTCAGGTTGTATTGGTTTTGAGTTGAGTAGTGGAACAACTTGGTTGTCTTTTGGGAATTCATTGTTGGGTAATCAATTTGACATGCATCATATAGTGGCTGTTAGTGGATGGTTTGGTTGGTTTTGTATTAAGTCTAAATCGTTCTCCAACTTGATCATGAAGCCCTCTGCATTTATTGCAAGCCTTTGGTGTCTTGGGAACATTGCTTAAGGCCATGTAGCCATCACTGACACCTCAATCCAATGAGGTAGGGGCGGGGTGTTACAGGTGGTATCAGATTGTTCGATCCTTTGGAGTTGATTCTCAGATTTGGTGTTGACATTCATTGTGGTGGATTCCATGAGTCGGGATGGTATCAAGGCATAGGAATTTCGGAACATGGAATGTATAGCATAGAAGGACGTAGCTAATCCTTTTATGCTAAAATTCAAGTTACCAGGGTGTTGGGTACATAAGTGTTTTGGAGACACTTATAGGCATTGGAAATCTCATTGTTGTGGGTGGAGCCAATGAGTTGATCATGGCATGCATGGTAGAAAAAACACCCCTCTAGGATACATATTTCATTATGGTATAATGATTTATGATGTGATGCGAATGTGTGAAATTTTATTCTGAATAAATTGGTGATTTGAAAATGGCTTTGATTTCAAAATGGTGAAACATGGAAAATGTGAACTTGTGGAGAGCCTCGTTGTGATAGTATTGAGTAATGTCATGATGTCTACGGAAGTGAGACTCATGGTTGTTTGTATTCTATTTATAGAAATGTCACTGAGGATGAGCATAAATAATTTCTTCAGTCTGAATCAATAGAAAATGTTTGGGATGGAGTATGCCGCTAAGTTTATAAACTTAGTGCGGTTGGCACCCAAGGTGGCGGGTAGCACGTTGTTGAAATCTTGTATCTTCGATGCTAGTTTGAGGAAAGAAATTCATTCCAAGATAGCTGTTCTGTGTATATATGATTACAAAGAGATAGTGAATAGAGCCTTGGTGGCTGAGTAGGATCTCATGGGATCTCCGGGTGGAGGAAGCATGGTGGTACCCAAGGGGAACAATGGGAACTCTAACACTGGGTTCAAGAGGAGGAGGGACACTTATTCCAAGGGTGGGAGTATGGTATATAATTCGACAGAAGGATCAGTGAATCTTCCTTCGAAGCCCCAGAGCAAACCAAGATGTTTTTAGTGTGGTTATACGAACCACATAAAGCGAGATTTTACGGCACAACCACAAGCATGTCATAAATGTAAGTACAAAGGGCATATGCAGTGTTATTATTGGAATTCTCCAAGGTCGGGTGCACGTGACACTCCTCAGGGATCGCAGACGTAGTATTCGTTGACAGGATGGGGGTAGCAGCATACGCCTTAGCAGCATGGTAAGGTGGTTCATGGTGATTCTCGGAATACCATGACGCCTCAGTAAAGAAATAAAGAGCGGAGTGTGGCAAACAAACATGTGTTTGGAGCTGAGAAGGTTGTGGTGGATGGTCATTCGGGACCATCCATGGTGCAAGGAACAATTATTTTAAATTCTACCATCATGAAAGTGTTGTTGGATATGGGTACTTCACACTCTTTTATTGCTGAATGTGTGGTTTATTTAGTGGTTTTAATGGTAGAAATGATTCTGTTGGTTTTAAAACATCAAACTCCTCTGGGATGAAGAGAGTGTTGAGCCTTCTTTTGTAAATATTTTTGTATCATTGTGGGTGAGGTTAAGCTAGTGTGGAATTTCTCAATGCTTGAGATGGATGGGTATGATGTAATCCTAGGAATGGATTTTTTAGTGAATTTTAAGGCTCACATTGATTGTGATGCACAAACAATGGATTTTACAACACACAATGGTGTTAGACATCTCTTTAGAGGAGAAAGGCATGAAAGGAATGGTGCAATGTGTTTGTTAGAACTAGTAGTGGGTACATTATCGTATCATTTGGTGGTGTTGTCATTGGGATCAGTAGAGGGTGTTGAGTAGAGTGTTCTTCCGGCAGTGGTGGATTAGTTCATGGATGTTTTTCAGGAAAAATTCTCTGGGTTACCTCCCGTAAGAGAAGTGGAGTTTACAATTGATCAATTTCTAGGGACTAGTCCTATCTTACTTCCATCTTATCGCATGTCACCAGCTAAATTTCGGGAATTGAAATTCCAGTTGGAAGAATAGGAAAAAAAGGGTTTATCCGGCCTAGAATGTCAATGTATGCCGCGCCGGTGTTGTTCGTGAAAAAGGAGGATGGAACATTGAGACTCTGTGTTGATTATTTTAGACTTAACCAAGTTACGATAAAGAATTGATATCCACTCCCACAAATTGATGATTGTTTCGACTAGTTGAGTGGAGCTCAGTGGTTCTCCAAGATAGACCTGAGGTTGGGATATCATCAATTGCAGGTGAGGAAAGACGATGTTCCTAAAATAGCTTTCAGAAGTATATATGCCCATAATGAATATGTGGTTATAACCGTTTGTCTAACAAATACGCCAGCGGTGTTTATGTCATTGATGAATCCGATATTTTAGAGATATCTGGATTCATTTTTGGTGGTCTTTGTAGATGATATTCTGTTGCTTTCAAAGACAAGGGTAGAGCACGAGCAGTACATGGAGACAGTGCTAGGGATCTTGAGGGATCATCGGTTGTATGCCAAATTGTCAAAGTGTGACTATTGGATACATGAAGTTCATTTTATTGGCCATGTGATTTCTGAAAGCGGTGTTTCAATGGATCTGGTAAAGATAGAGGCTATAATCTCGTGGAAAGTACCAAAGAATGTGTTTGAGATACATAGTTTTCTTAGTCTAGCTGGGTATTATCGGTGTTTGTTTTTTGATATTTCAAGTTTTCCGTTTTCGATGACAGCTTTGACAAGGAAGAATATTCCATTCCAGTGGAATTAATAGTGTCAGTAGTGTTTCGAAGGGCTAAAGGGTCACCTTACATCACCACCAATCTTGGTTTTGATAGAACCAGGAAAAGGGTACGTGGTGTATTGTGACGCATCATGATCAAGGTTGGGGTACATTCACATGCAAGGGAATAATGTGGTTGCGTACATCTCACGGTAGTTGAGAGTGCATGATAAGAACTACCCAACTCATGATTTGGAGATGGCATCACTGGTCCATGCTATGAAAGTGTGGTAGCATTATCTATTTGGTGAGAAATTCACGGTATATACAGATCATAGGAGCTTGAAGTACATTATCTCACAAAGGGATTTGAACATGAAGCAAAGGAGATGGACGGAATATCTCCAGATGTTTGTTTTTGACTTAATGTATGCACCATGTAAGGGTAATTTGGTGGAGGATGCATTAACTATAAAATCATATAATCAGGTAGTAAAACAGGCATCAGAATAGTGGGAGTTGATGTCGGTTATAGCCGATATACAATTGGAATGTGAGGACAAGGGTGATATATTGGTCTTCTTTCCGGTTGTGTTGATTCCTGACTTAGTTTGTCCTGGTTAAAGTGGTACAGATATCTGATTCTTAGTGTGTGACTATGGGGTCGAGACTCAATGGTGGGGAGACCATTGTGGGTTCGCAACTGAATAGAGATTCAGTTTTGTGTTTTCGGAATCAGATGGTTATACCAGTTGCTTGTCAGGAGGATATTCTCAGGGCGTATCATCATTCCTAGTGGGGTTTTCATCATGGAATTCAGAAAATGTATAAATAATTTAAAGTGCAGTTTTGATGGGCTGGTATGAAAAGAAGAGTGGCTGAGTTTTTTTCAAGATGCTTGACTTGTCAGTAGGTCAAGGCAGAGCATCAGAGTCTAGCAGGAATGTTACAGTCTTTACCAATCCCTCTTTGGAATTGATAGTAGACAGTGATGGATTTTTTCACTAGTCTCCCAATAATTGTCCAAAATCACGATGCCATTTGGGTGATAGTGGATCAGCTAATGACGTTGGCCCATTTCATCTCAATTCACGAATTTCATACGGTGGATGATCTCTCCAAAATCTTTATCTGATAGGTGGTAAAGATTTATGGTGTTCCAGTTTCGATTGAATTAGATAGAGATCCGAGTTTTACATATCATTTCTAGAAATCTTTATTGAATGCCATTGGAACTAAGTTGATTATGAGCATGGCATGTCACCCTCATACGGATGGTCAATCTGAGAGGACGATACAAACACTGGGGGATATGTTGTGGGCTTGTTTTATGAATTTTTGTGGCTCGTGGGAGGAGTACCTGTCATTGGTTGAATTCTAATACAATAACAGTTAACAAGAATCCCTACAGATGGCTCTGTTTGATGCATTGTATGGGCGTCCATGTCGTTCTACACTATGTTTGGTGGAAACGGGTGAGTCCTCAATGGTTGGACCGAGCCTTGTCTAGGATACTACAGAGACGATCAAGTTGATCAGGATGAGAATGGAGATGGGTCATAGTAATCATAAATCATATGTGGATCATCGTCGATGGTCATTTTTGTTCGAGGTGAGTGATCATGTTTTCTTGAGGTTCTCTCCTTGGTTGGGACATCGTCAGTTTGGAAAGAAGGGAATGTTATCTCTGAGTTATATTGGGCCTTTTGAGATTTTTGAGGGGGTTGGTGAGGTGGCATATCATTTGGATTTTTCACCTAGGTTTAGTGCGGTGCACAATGTGTTTTACGTGTCCCAGTTGAAAAAATATCAGCCGGATCATGACAATGTGATTCGACGGGATCATGTTGAGCTAGAACCAGATGCTTCATTAGTGCATGTGCCAGTGCGGGTTGTATATAGGAAAGAGAAATTCATTCATGGTCAAAGCATTATTTTAGTTCGTGTTTTATGGAAACATGGTTAAAGTCAAGGTGAGACATGGGAGTGGGAGAAAGAAATGGTCGAGTAGTGGCTCGAGCTCTTTCGGAAAAGGGAGGGTTCACTACTTTATGAGGATGGATAGTCCAATGGTGGGGAGAATTTAATACCACTGGTTTGAGTTACATGGACTTTATTATGCTATTTTATGTGTTTAAAGTGCATGGGATGAGTCGATAAGATGTTGGGAGAGTTTGGAATGGTTTTGGATGAGTTTGAAAGCTTTTAAAGGGGTGCACAGTTTGAACCCAGTTGGTGGAAACAGTATGGGTTCTATAGGAAACCGTGCAAGGGACACAGTAGGATTCGTACGACCTGCGCACGGTTTGAAAAACTGTGCGAGGAAACTGTGCAGACCCTAGCTCTTGAGGTAGTAGCCTGCGCACGGTTACCGCACGGTTTTCCAAACAGTGCGGGCAAACCGTGCGGCCACTTAAAAATAGGGTTTTAAAACCCAGGCTCACTCGGGCTTTCCTCATTCCACTCCAACCATCCTCCCACCCGAGCCTCACTCAGTATTTTCATTTCTCAAGGGTTTTAGGGGCTCTTACACTTGATTTAGAAGCATTTTAAAGAGTTTACTTGGTGGATTTAAGGTGGTTTCTCTTGGGTAAGTCTCTCCTCTTGTTTCCATTGTGTTTTCCTCCAAATCGACATCCCACTGTTTCATGGTTTTCTAGATCTACAATTGTTTCGTGTAGATCTAGGGTTGTGTTTGACATGGATGTTAATATTAATGTTTGTGGATGTTAGGGAAACGGATCTTGAGAGGTTTCAGTGGTGCGTTCTCCATAATTAAGGTGCGGTTGTTTGTGGCTTGATTTCTCGGGAACCCTAAAGGTAGGTGGCTTCTCTCTCAAATATTCTTGGTTAGAGCTAATGGTTTTTGTTACAATTAATTTGTTGGGCTAGGAATTAATTCTGATTTGTTATCAAAAATGGGTTAGAAATCTATTTGGGGATTTTGGGGGAAATGGGGGTTTCATGATGAAATGCTTTTATTATGGATTTTAAAATAAAGATTTTAAAATGAGTTATTGAGACTGATTTAAGAAAATGGTTAATGAAAAATTATTTTCAATAAAGATATTTTTATTGAAATGTGGTTCGACATGTAAAATGGTTTCCAATAAATGGATGATTTATTGAAGAGGATTGGTATGCAATGGAATTGGTTGATTGCATGTTGTTGTGACAACTGTGGGTTTTATGCATGGTTGTGATTGGTTTAAATATTGTGTGGATGTGGGCTGGAAGTATGACTATAAAAGGGGATGGATAGTGGTCGGAAGAACCACTATGTGGGTAGTGGTCGAGATGTACCACTAGTTTTTAATGGGTGAATGGGTTGGGCGGAAGTCCCATCCTTTTGGTTGTTTGTAGGTGTGAATGGGTGAATGGGTTGGACAGAAGCTCCACCATTTGGTTGTGGTCAGGAAGTACCACTAGGTGTCAATGGGTGAATGGGTTGGATGGAAGCTCCACTGTTTGGTTGTGGTCGGGAAGTACCACTAGGTGTTAATGGGTGAACGGGTTGGACGAAAGCTCCACTGTTTGGTTTTTTGTTGTGCATTGCCTTGCAAGATGCAAGTTGATGTTATAACGGGTAAATGATGAAATAGTTTGTGGCATGTTTGCTTTGGATTTTCATTGGTTTCTGGTTTTCAGTGTGATGGCTTGGTAAGGTCATGTTTGGATTATGGAAATGTTTTCACTTGTGACTATTTTATATAAATTGTTTTATATAATGTGCTAAAAGTTTTATCCTAGTAGCGTGTATAGGTAAGTCATTTTGGGAAATCCAACTGAGTTTTAGTACTCACCTCTTTCTTTGGAATGTAGGTGTCTTTGCAGATGTCGTGCACCGTGATGTGGGAAAAGGTAATGCATCACCCTCCTTTAGTGGATCATTGTGATCCCGTGGTGGAGCTTGGAGCATGAAGCTCGGTGTGGAGCTATGGCGGTGTCATGACTTGTGGTGTTTGGTTGATTAGATTCCGCAGTGTACTCTGATGGTGTGTGGACATGTCTGGTTGTATTGGTTTTGAGTTGTGTTGTGGAAAAACATGGTTTTCTTTTGGGAATGTATGGTTGGGTAATCTATTTGGCATGCTCATTTAGTGGCTGTTAGTGGATGGTTTCATAGGTTATGTATTAAGGGCATATTGTTCCCCAACTTGATCTTGAAGCACTCAGCATTTATTTCCAGCCTTTGGCATATTGGTAATGTCGGTTAAGGCCAAGTATCCCTCACCACCTCCTCAAGCCAATGAGGTAGGGCAGGGTATTACATCAATCCCATCAAGAGAAGATAACACTCCAGGATTATCAAAATGTGATCACCACAACATACCAAAACAGTTATATGAGTACCCATTAGATGAACATAATTTTGAAACCTAAAGTGTCTATCAATGCTCCTCATGCCCCAGATATGATAATCAAGTGTCACATTCAACCATATTATTTTAATTGCACAAAAAAATTAACAAAGAAAATATTTTGAGAGATCATGTCTTGCAAAATTCTTCTCAAAAAGAAAAACACCCCATGGTATAAGCATTCCCTGTCTTAAACCCATCATTGAAAATAACTATATATAGATAAATAAAAGCTCAAAAATTACCCAGGTATCTCACAATCCTTTACCACTCAAAAATGACACTTTCCTTGCATCTTTCTCAATGATTAGTTGTTAACCATTATCTATATTACAAGAGAAATGACCTTCCAAGGACAACACCTCTCATTATTAAATCATGAATAAATTTATAAACAAACACTCTAAAACAAGGTCTCGTCTAAAACAAATATCTTTACCACCTAACATGTTATATATAGTACATATAAATCATATATTTTGGGCAATACCCCCTTCCTTATCTCATATAAAATAGAATTTATTTACTATCACTCATTTATTGTCTTCTACATATGTTTGATTCTAACACACCATATCCAATACTAGATTATGTCCAAACTACTAAGGTGATAAACAGTCGTGATATATCATAACCTATCCCTTCCAAAAAAGGTACAACCTGATCCAAATTCACAATATGAATGAAATTACACTATCCTACACACCGCAACTCATAATGGAATCAAAAACATGGCTATCTATCTATCACTGAGATCCTTAACCATTATCATGATCTGGTCACACACACTATGACCAATATCAATCGAAACTCTTATTTTAGGTCCTCAACTTCATAGTTATACAAAATAACTCTTGTTCTCTCGACATCCTCAACTATCTACACATAGGTTCAAAACAAAATACCCTTTAATTATTCATCATCATATATATATATATATATGATTCACAACATTATACATACTTTTTATATTAACCTAAATTTTCGAAAACAACTCATTGTTTAAACGAAATATCATTTAAATTTTATAGGGGAATATAGTTTATAATTTTTACTTGGTATTTTATTTACCAAAAACTATTTATAAATTTATATAAAATTTTAATAATTTAAATTTACTAAATTATTTTAACTATTTATATTCATAATTGATGATCCATAAAATGAATTAATCAAAACCAATTATAGAAATCAATTCTCTATTATTAATATTTATATTTTTCTAATTCCTTTTAATAATTAAAAAAGGGATCCAATATAATATTATAAATATATTAAGAGAATTTATGTAGAAAGATTAAAAAATAAAATTACATAATATATCATTGTATAAATGGATATGAACACATCCAATAACTGAGTCATGTAATAATTCAGGTATCAATCACATACAATCATGTAAATGAATATTTAATCTTGAATTAATGATATAATGCATGAACAAAAACTCCATTTCCATACTATTAATGAGATAAAATCCCATAAATCAATAACTACATTATTCTGTTTGTCATTGGATGTGAAATAAAATCAATTGTAAAATTGAAAACCATAGAAAACAAACCCATCCCAGGAAACCTGGTATTCCATAAAACATGGGGTGGATTTTCCCTGGAATAACATCCATACCATGAACTGGAAACATGTTATCTAATATCTACCATTCCAAAATAGTATGAAAAAATGTATCTCTAGTACCACTCTTTAATTTCCCATCACAGAAGTCAACTAAATAGTTCATGGACTAGTAGTCATAATCATACCATAGGCCCACCTCCCTGTATGCTATAGATTTGTAACCAGCATTGTGGGACTATTATTGTACTATAGAGAGAATTAAACTATATATTACGGTAAAAAATGGTCACAAATATGAAATATTATACATGTCAAAAAATAACACAATTGAATAACTCTTTTGAATGCTAAAAAAATAATCAAAATAAACCATAATGTATTAAGATATCTATAAACAATAAATTTTAGGATGTAAAATAAATTAATTTCAATTATATATATATCAATAAAGAAAATACAAAAGTATAAAACATTATAATACATGATATACAGTCCCATGTCCAAACCATGTTCTAAACTCCAATTCTCCATCCTAGAAACCCGAACATCTATCCACAACCCTTCTGTAGACCCACACATACAATCAAGAAAAAGTTTCTTAGGATTTAAATAGGAATTTAGGTCTGATATAGATGTCATTACAACTCTATTGGCTAACAAAAATGGAATCCCCAAATATAGTAGATTAAAAAATCAGTTCTCGTGTGGTTCTAAAACATAAAGTTAGACAATGTAATAATAAAAATAAAATAATTTAAATATGTACAAATGATTGGGCTCTATTGTGACAAAAAATATTTTTTTATATGGTAATTGATCATTAATTCTATGAATAATATGAATAATAACTTATTTTTCTAGGTTCAGTATGCTCATAAGAATTTTTTGGATGACATAAACCATAAATAACATTGGTATCCATAGTATAGAAAATAAGAATCCCAATCCTCCACTATTGGTGTTTTCTCATCAATGGTATAATCCCATGTGTTACATGGACCTCCTTTATGGGAGTTTTCTATTGAATGTCATAATATCAAATGAAATTCAGACATCCATGGTGAAAATTTCTCCACCAATATAACGAACCAATTCATTGGAAATTTTTATTATATTTAGTTTCATGATATCTGAAGGAGTATAGCCATATAGAGTCAAACCAGAGCACAAGGGAATTTTCCATCAAAACAAATTCAAACATGTTTTATAATTTCCATAAATAAACCATAACCATTAATACTATTATACCTTCCATTATTATTTATAGTTTACCAATTTGATCACATTTTAGAATTTAATATATATAAGTTCAAATAATAAAAATATTTCTTATTTCAGGATAATAGTTCAACAATTTATTAAAACCACGTCATTTGAAATGAAATATTACAATATTCCAATTACAAAACATTTTTACATTTCAATTTTCCAATTAACTATTTATCACACACTATTTCAATTATATACTTCTCATAACAATTACTTAGAGTCAAATTCTAAAGAATGGTGTCAAATTGGGATAACTTTCCACAAAAGATAATTAACATCGCTATTTCTGGAAACAAATATTAACATGTAAGTATTAAAATATTCAATTTAAAACATTTTTTCAACCCACCACACATCAGTGTGACCAATCACCTAATTCATATGGATGGTAAATTATAATATGGGAAATACTTGCGGACTACGTACATTATTTGAAGCATATTAACATTAATTATAAACATGAAAACCCACTGATCGAGCTCATATGAGACCAAAATCCAACTCTCAAATCACCCACGATCATAAGTAACATCTAAAATCTAGTCTATATTAATTTTAATTAAATTTAATTTAATTAAACCCTACTATTTATTGATGAAATGGTTTAACTTATAAATAAAAACTTAATTGAACATTGAGTGTTCCTACTGCACCTAAAACTAGATCAACCATCTTTAGGAGGACCATGTTGTGATCCATGAACTATGTCATGCCAAGGACTTATCAATATGAACCAAACCCATTTGAAAAAACTGATAATTAAAATCAAAATTATCACAAAAAAACACGCGTGATGATATACCTGAATAAAAAATGGATATCAGTGTGCAGTGATTGTATCATGACGTTATCGTACAAGGATATATGAAATCAATGCCATCTATAGGAGTTTAAACCATTATATGGTTGAATCATAACTCAAATGCATAACAGGGAGAACCAAAAAATCAAATGTGGAGGAGTAGTAGAGGAATAGAGCATCTCAAAGAGGTGAAATTATAAATATTTAAACATAAACTATTCCAAAACCATCCCAATAAAAGGGAAACCAAGAGAGGATATAGGGGTCACCATTGCAATATATGATCCAAAGAGTGGGGAAAATATGGGATTTCCATCTAATAACTTGTGGGGAATTATTGTTAATTTTCCACTAAAAACCCCACCATTTGCCCAGTTGCTCCACAAAATGGATCAAGATACTTCCAAACAATATTATATACATGATGGTACATTATATCTACTTGGACACAAGACCTACACACTAGCAATTTTTTTCCTTCCAATGGATGGCTAGTAGCTGTATGATGTTGCCTTATCCATTCGAGATTCCATTAGTGCTTTCTCACTACTCTCAGAAACCATTCAACCCATGTTATATTACAAATGAGGGTTTATTAGAAAAAATGAACATTAATTCTTGATTATCATAGCATTTATATAGTGAGTTATCTGTGATGTACATTTACCATAATATTGTTTAAATTTCTTCAATCACTATTTACTTGGAAATTTCCATCAATTATTTGTAAAATTAAAATGTTATAGAAGTGCCAAAGCTATAATGTGAACCTCAAGATACAATGACATTAATCTCAAATATATGTCATATGGAATTGATAAATTTTGATAAATAGACAAAGATAATTTATAAACCTTAGTTTTTAGGGGATCATATATATTGAGTCTTCTACTCATGATGTTTGTGCTTGGTGATCTTGAGTAGATGATATCAAGACTAACCCAAAAATAGTAACACTACAAAATTTCTTTTTAATCTTTAGTTCATATTTTAAAACATCTGTAATGGTATCATGACTAAATATGTTTATCAATTTATTATATTTGATTATATTCATTTACAAAATAAAAAAACTATGGATTTTATATCGTCGTAAGGTAGCTTGTGTTTGGTGCATCATTGGTGGTATAGAATTGATTGAATAATCAAGATAGAATTTTTTATTTTTTAGAGGATGTGTTATCCTGGGCCTAGTTGATTAGGATGGTAATACCTTCAATAAATCTATAGCTATATTAGAAGAAGATAAGTTTATCCATTTAGGTCGGTGAACAGTAAAGTAAAAAAGATTAAGACCTAATGTGTGTGTCCAAATTTAGGAGATATTGTAACACCCCAAGCTTCTACGGTACACTTCTCTTTGAATAATGCTATAACATGTGTTGTACGCAACATCGAGTTCTAACACACCACAACGAATCAAACTAGCTGTTATGAATATTAATACCTACTTTCTGAAATTATATATATTTTATATTTCAAAATGGACTTAATTTTTGGTTTCGGAATATCGAAATTATCCTAAGATGAATTTTAGGTATTTTTCTGAGAACTTCCATTGTTTATGAATAGTGAAAAATACTCAAAAACAAATTTTTTGATCAAAATAATTTATAGTGATAAATTATATTATTGAGTGGTTTCAAAGTATAATTAGAATATATTTTTACCATTTTATCCAATGGTGTTCATTAGAATTAATTTCAATTTGAAATTGGACATAAACAATTATCAATCTTCTGATATATATTGTTTCTTAAAAACACGCTATTTGTTGTGACAGGGGGAATTAATTATAAAATTAATTAATGCAACTTATATTTTTGGAATTTTGTAAAATAAAAATCATTTTTTAATTCAGAATATCAATTATAGATTAGGGTGAATTTTTGGCATTGTTCTGAAAAACTTCAATTTTTGATGAATAGTGAAACTACTAAGTGGTAGTTAAAAAACTGAATTTTTCATAAAACATAATTTTACCGCTTCTGTGAATGGAATTTCGAAAATCCAAGAGACACTGTTAATATCAAAAAGTAAAATGTTGTTCAATGAGATAAAAATAATTTTTGGTGAATAGTAGTTTTTTACTTTTATTTACAACGGTTAAAAGTAAATAGGGTAATTAAAGGTAAAAATGATATTAATTGTCACGACCCGTCCTCGGGGCTCATGCCATGACTACCCCAAGCCCGCCTTCCATAGGCTATGGGCTGGCGACCAGCACCAAAGGCGTAAATCCCGATAACAAGGAAGGAATTGCCTTTATAAAAGTAAACATACACCACATAGTACAAGCGGAAGTAAAACACTAAGTAAAACTCAAACATGTTGTGCTGAAAGTAAGTGGGCTAGTATACAAACCAAAACTGAAAGTAAAGTACAACTGGAAAGGGAAAACAACAACTAAAAAGTAAAGCCGCAACGACGAGCTGTCCACTGGAAATCCCACCTGAATGGTGGGTACATAAAGCCTCCACTGCTCCTCGGGTCCAGCCTACTGCTCCGAGTACGTCCCACCCAATGGTCCAACTCTAGGTACCATCCTGCTTCGCAAGCCTCCACCACGATCAGTGTTGTCTGTTGTCTGCAACCAACACAACGTAGTGCGGACATAGCCCGTGCAGGGGTGAGTATAAGCTATTCAGTAGGGACCCCGAGACCCCTGAAGGTCACCCAGAATCCACAAAGGATAACCACAAAGGAAAGATACAATCACGAAGTAACATCCGACACAGCTTAGGTATATGCCCATACATATACCTAAGCCATCAATTCTTGTTCGGCTCCAACATCCGAGCCCATGTACAACCCAGTCCACAAAGGAAAGCAAAACGTAAATCCATACAGGACAGCACAACACAATCCACAATGGAAAGAAAAACATGATTTCAGCTCACACAGGTATACTTCTTCGAATGACGATAGAGATGACCACTGATCCATCTAAGTCGTCAGACCCACAATGGATCGATAGGTACTAACCCCCGCAATGAACCACAAAGGATCGATAGGAAACTAACCCCCACAATGACCCACACAGGATCGGACCCACACAGGATCTATAGGCGCTGGCTCACACAGAACCGCTGAGTGCTGTCCCACACAGGATCGGACCCACACAGGATCAGTAGCACTGATCCACGTAGGATCGCTGAGTGCTGTAGTCGTCACCGTTGAATACACTGAGGATCTATGTACTGTCGTCGTCGTCACAGTAGCAGTCGCAGCCAGCTCTAGGGTTCCCCCATACAGCAAGCTCGTTCGGGAGGGTCCACTCCACGAGCCGAGAGACTGATACATCAACTGACACATAGTCCAGAGTTGATGTTTAAAAAAGTTCTATATCGTCAAAAGGAACTCAACATCGCAGACGATGCGTCAATCGGACGCCCAGTTTGGGAGTTATTGGCTTTTTCGTCCTAGGGGCCCGGTTGGTTTTTAAGGCAAAACCAACACGGCCGTACTCCACCTGCATCCAAACATCGGGAAGAATAAGTAAAAAGATCTGTCTCACTTAGAGGAATCCAACAAAGTCGACGGCACGTCAATCGGACGTCCAGAGCTTAAGATATGAGTGTTTCCGCTCCGAGGGCCCGGTTGGTTTCGTGTATGAACCAGCCCGGCCGAACCCAAAGTATTCTGAAACCTTAAGTGCGATATACCAAAACGACCGACTCGATCCAAAGATCGCATCTCAATTGATGTTGCATCGATCAGAGATCCGTAGCACAAGTTATTGGTATCTGACCGAAAAAAATTCGGTATTAAGGGGTTCGGGCCCGGTCCGACCCGGCCTGATACCCCCGGGGTCGACCCGAACCGGGTCCGGGTCCAGCCCACTTGGGCGCGGCCCGGCCTAGCCAGGGCGCGACCTTGCCTGGGCACAGCGTGCCCAGCGTGCTGGCCCGGTCGCTCGCCCTACCGGGCGAGCCGTTCGGCAAGGGGGGGGGGGGGGGGGGCGCCTTCCCCCCCTGGTGTAACCGCAGCCCCCCAATTAAATGGGGGTCGTTTTGTGCTGGCCGGCCGGGGGAATTAATTCCCTTGGTTTCCCCTTTGTCCGGCCGGCCCACACCGGCCGACCGGTTCTGCCAACAAGGACCGGTGACGACCGGTCCTTCCTCCTTCGCCGACACCGGTGGCCCGGAACTGGCCGCCGGTCACCCTGCTCTGCCACGGCCAGGAACCGGCCGCGGCCTGGTTCGTCCGGCGCGGTACGACGGCACCACGCCCCTTCGCCGCGGCCCCGCTCTGGCCGCGGTGTCTTCGGTTTTCTTCGACGCGGCGCGACGGCGCCGCGTCCTTGGTTCAACTTCACACGGCGCGGCGCGACGGTGTCATGTCCTCATTCGTTTCCATGGTGCGGCGCGGCGCGACGGTGTCGTGTCCTCATTCGTTTCCATGGTGTGGCGCGACGGCGCCGCATATTCCTTGCCGCATGATCACACGTGGTGCGACGACACCGCGTCACACTCGTTTCAAACCACAATGAAAAAACACATGGATAAGGGAGGAGGGTCGGCTGTTTTTGTGCGGTCCGGCCCCCTCTCGTTAATCGATAGCATTTAGTCGTATAACCACGAATAACGACAAACTAGAAACCACGAACGAAAATAATTAAATAATTTAAACCTCTACCTCGTGCGATCTTGAATGGAGGTTCATTGAATAAGGATTCTTCGCAGGATGAGATGTCACGGAAGGACCGTCGCAGAAGAAGAAGTCGCGGAAGAACCGTCACGGAAGAAGACATCGCGGAAGAACTGTCATGGTAAACGGCATCGCATAGTCGGTCTCCGAAGACATGGCGTTCTTCGACAGAGTTCGATGTGTTCTTCGCGTTCTTCGTGTTCTTCGTCGAAGAAGATGAAGAACTCTAGCTTTCCTTAGCTTTTCTCCCCAAACCACTCAAGCAACAAAGGTTCCAACCCCAAAATAAAATAATCTTACCTCTTATTTTATTAACACAACATAACATTTGAATTTTAAGAGTTTAAAATTCAAATAACCACACTTAACTCACTTAATTAATAACATAAGTTATTAATGTTTATGTTAACAAAAGTTAGGGTGAGTTGAGGGGGGGTTGAAGAATATCAAGGGGTGGGGTTTTTGTGGGCCCCACCACCCTCATAACCTCTCTTGGAAAGTTGGGTAGTTACCCAACTTCCACCAAAAGCCTTAAACCACTAAAAGAAAAATAAAAATTGTAGTTATTTTATAAATTAAACTTCCTCAATTTTTATCATCTTCTCTCGTGAAAACACAACTCCGGAAATGGCGTTCCTAAGCAATTACTGGCGCTATGGTTCCATCGGTGCCCTCGGAATTCGATTCCGATCACTGGTTCAAAAGTTAGAAATTCCCGCTCATTCGTTCACTGAACGTACCCGAGCTAAACATCAGATAGAAATTCTGGGCACACCGAGCCTCGGAATCAAGTGCCGTCAGAAACTGCGTTCTTGTAAAATCCCAAAGAAAATTAATAAAATATTTTCCTTGAATTTTACGGGTCTTTACATTAATATTACCCTAACACATGTCATAATTCTATTGTACAAGTGTATCTCGACCAAAAACACCCTTAGGAATAAAATATTATCATTTAGGTCCACTTGTATTAGATTAGGACATTTATTATTATTTAATTCAAAGAAGAGTTAAAAGAGTTAAAATAAAAGTTTATTTACTAAACCATTTTTAATATAGGGTTATACATAAGAAAAATTCAATTTAAAATATTCATTAAAAAGATAATACGATTTCAAACATAATGATATTTTATTTATAATTTTTAGACATTAAATATTTTAATTTAATTATAACATAATGATGATGTAGTAATTAACATAATAGTGAAAAATTAGAATAATTGAAATTATAAAACCCAAATAAATATAATTTCAGACTTTTTATGAATTAAAATAATTTTCTAGGATAATATGACATATTAGGATTTATTTAATTGACTTTTTTCGAAGTAATAATTCTGTTATGAGTTTCACAAAAATCAACTATTGAATAGTGTCAAAATTGACATAAAAGAGTTTTTAAAACAAATATTATATTATTAATTGATATTAAATTCATAAAAATATAAGGTTCGTCCAAGAGGCTTATATCACGATAGGTTTATCATTAATGGACCACTTGGGGGGGTCAAGTGGATGTATATAGTAAGTTTATTAACAATATAATATAAAAATACAAAGTGACATGGTAAATGTCAAACTAATTAACTAAGAGTTAAAACTAAATGATAAGGTTAATATAGTAAAGAAAACCTGTATAAATTATATTGGATGAATGGTTTTCGACAAATCCCCACCTTAGCCTTTGAATAATCGACTTTTGAGCCATTAGAAACCGAATATGAATTTATTATAAATTAATATTTTTGCTTTTCCAAAGGTTCCCCTCAACCCTATTATAAAAGGTCACTCCTCCTCATTTCTTCACACCTTCAAAGCCTTTTGGTTCAGAAAACCCCTACCCAAATACTCTATAAACTTCCCTCACTACAACCTAGAGGCCTTAGTTTGATCATAAATCCAACCTAAGGAGCCATTTTGATCAAATCAAAAGAAAGAACCCGAAGAAGAGGTAATGTTTTCACCACCCCTTTTCAAGATCCTTTCTTCTTCAACTTCTTCATTCTTTGTTATTACCATTCTAAAATAATAACTCCAGTATCTTATATATACTATGATGTTTTTATAAATATGGTAAGACAATATTCACTATTCTATCCACCCTCTGAATAACGTGTCACTATACGTGCGTACGTACGGCTTACCATCTCCACGTCATGGTGTAATTGTTATTCAATATATTATTATTTTGATGGGTATAATAATGATGTATAATTCATGTAAACAATAAATATAACATGATAATGATTTTGTATATATAATATACCATCCAAGTATATATTATTTTAATATCAAAAGAATGATATTGTCGCTCGTGCGTACGTCCAGACTACCATCTCCACGAACCCGATGAGATTCATTCTCCATCATATCCATTCAAGTATAATTATCATTTGATCATTTAAAAATAATGTTTAAGAACTTTATATCATTATGGATATGAATAAGATACAAAATATCCATGACAAACATGGCTTAAGTAACAAAACATATAAAAGAAAACGAGTAAGTTAACACCCGAAACGACGATAATTCTAAGATATTATTAAAAAAGTGATGTTAAAAGATCATATATGATATCATATTAATGTATATAATTCATGAATAATTTAATATCAATTATTTAAACATTATACATGATATTAACCTACCCCCAACCATGAAAAAGTATACGGTAAGGGGTTTCTTATCTCACTTTTAATTCCGTGATAATTCCATTGTTCACCACTTATTTATTACATGTGGTGTGTGTACTGACCATGTTTGTATTCATTGTGTAATATACTTTAATTCATATATATTTACATCATCATTGTATGATCCTTCTTTCATGGGTGTATGTTTTGTATGTTACCAAATCAATAAGGGAATTTGAAATTTCAATTTCCACTCATTCGGCTTTACACATACTTCATTGATTATTTTACTCCAAGATTATGTGTGGAATCACCATTAATTGGATTATGTCATAATTTCCACTCCCCTTTTTGTGGATATACCTTTTATACAAATAATCACTCCATTAATAAATTCTCAAGTCATCGGTTTGAACTTGATAAGAGTAATTTTTACTCAATCTCGATTTTTTGAGATAAACATCCAATTCATTGGTGTCGTTTTTACTAGAATATGTGTAAATGTCCCTTGATTGTTTTACACTGAATATCCAATCATATTTAGTGTATTTATATTTGTCACACACAATTATGTCGTTGATTTATCCTTAACCTAAGGATACAACCTTTATGAGAGATGTCATCTCAATTTACATTCCATTGAGACTTCATTGTTGTTATACACCAAATCACATTTATGCGGTGTATATAATGTACTTTGACATAGTATATAATGAATACCTTTATTTTCATGATATTAAAAATCTTTTATTACCTCAATTATTTGTATTCAAGTGTATCTCTTTTGGTTAGAAACTCTAACTAAAATACCATTTTTAAATGTTATAAAGACCTATTCTTCTAAATCTTGCTCATTAATGTCCATGTTTTAAAAAATGGTTTTAAGGATTTATTCATATGGACATTAAAGTTTTAAAATTAAAGCTCATTTTGAATGTTTCAAAGTGGTATGGGACACTTTGATTCAAAAATCAATTTTTAAATGGCTTCTTGACAAATAGTGTGACTTTTAAATGATTTCAAGAAAAAAGGGGGATATTTCTCTGAAATAGTTTTGATGATTATTTTCATCTATGTCAACATCCTTCATTATTCTGGATTGAGGTTAATGTGATACAATACAATCGTCCATATTGTATCGAATAAGTTATGTTTGACTGTGGATGTGCTATTTTTATACCATTCATGGTTTGTGGTTAAAGTATTGACATTTCGTATTCTAGTTTTAATACGAATGTTTTTGTTATGTTTAAACCTGTTCATATGAGTAATGCATTGGAATTAATAAGTGACGGGTGGATCCCACAATAGCTTCTCGATGCATCGGTATGTCTCGTGAGACAAACTAGTGTCTTGGCACAAGGCCATGGAAAAATCTTATTTGTATTATTGGCACGAGGACTTGGCTATGTGGTTATGATAGTCGGGCATTATGCATTCCATCATTATGAAAGTGGTTATTGATATTTCATGTGATCATTCGACTAGTAGAATATCCATGTGAGTAAGTAAATGGAATTATTTAATTTTATCTTTTCCATTTTATGCTAATGTTCATGTTTAAAAAGGATTTTGTTTTAGTTATAAACTACCTTAAGTGTTTATGCTTATCTATGAAAGCTTATTCTATAATGTTATCCTTACTGAGCATCTGAGCTCACCCCTTTCAATGTTTTATTTTTTCCCCGGGATTATGAAGATATATTTTATGAATGACCTGCAAGGATAGTATGAGGGGATATGAAGACAAGATGTTTTTTTATGATGTAATGTAAAACTTTATGATTGTATCTAGTGTTTCCAAGGATACTAAACTAATCGGTCTTTCGAGACTTGATCTTTATTGTGATCATGCCAATGTTATTTAATAATGCACCGACTCTGGGTAACTGGGGTCGGGGCATTACAGTTGGTATCAGAGGAAGTTTAGTACAAACCATGGAAGCTAGATTTAGATAAACTCTGATTATATCACGTAGACCTAAGATGAACATTGAGGATTAGTATAGAAGAAATTCCTCGAATTTTGGTATTGTAGAGATTTTTTTAGTTTTCCGAGGAATACATCCCTGTCTGGATACGAGCAGGTAGAGGCGGCTCTGGCACAGATGTACCTAGGGGTAAAACCCGAAAACACCACTTTGAGCTAGACTCGAACGGGAACTGGTGCACAACAATGGGCCTTGCTGCACTCTTGGTTACGACACTCCCAGGGGATATGCTTAGGATAATTAACATTTTCTTTACAAACTGATTTGATATATTATATATATAAGATGAGAGTAAATGACCTTGGTTAATCTTAATGTGTTTCAAATTGAGAATATGGTGACATGTTAATCTATAAATGATTTTATGACTACTGTTACTCACACAATGATTTCTGGTTTTATTCAATGGCTGGAATCCAAGGAAGTCATAGTGACTTTGAGAATGATGTACAATGTGGGAACAATGGTGGCAATGAGCAACAAAATGGAATGTTGATAGGCGTAAAATATATCATCTTTATGCCAAATCAATTTTCCAAAAATATGATCAACAATATATATATTAACCAATTCCTGGACTCAAAAAATAAGAGAAAGGTTATGAATGATAAGAGCTCCAGCAGTGGAGACCATGGAGAAAGGAATCCTCAATTTCCATCCTGCAGGAAATGTGGATAGAGACACCCAGGAAAGTGTCTCGATGGGACAAAGAAATTCTTTACATGCGGGAAGGAAGGACATAAAGTGAAGAATTTCCGAAGAAAAAAGAAGAGTACTATTGAAGAAGATAAAAATGGTCCCAAGAGTCCATTTACAGTCATTTGACGTAAATGTAGGGGACCTGGCCATTACCTGAGTGAATGGCCTATTCTATAGGATATTTTCACGGTCAAAGAAGAAGCTATGTGGAAATAAATGGTTGGAAAAATGTTTAAAAAGTATTAGTGCTCCTTTTTGATGGGTTTACTTTGGAATAATTTTCTATTCTATTTTCAACCCCACAGTTTTCCATGTGAGAATGAAATTTGAGAAAGAATTATCTCTTCTCTTGTGGATATAGTTATAAATAATCATTTGGTTTTATATGATCGTTGGGTTTGAAGAAATTATAAGTTATCATAATTTGGGATGAAAATGCAAGGTATGAGATAAGATTTGTGGTTAAATTATGTTATGGTTATTTTGCGGAATTTATTTCATTTGGGTAATATTATAAAATATAGTTTTTGAAAAAGGACAACACGCAGTCCGTGTGACAACTCGTCGCGTCGGACAAAGCTGTGGGAATCGAACCAACAACCAAAGTGCGATTGGGATTTATCGCCTACCACTAGACTACGTGAAGTCCCTGGATAGTGTGACTAATTATTTTTAGTTAAATAATTTTATCGATCAATAAAAAGTTGATTTGGGTTCTTATGTCTTATTAAATTAATACCCTTGGTATAGGAAAATGATTTGGTGATTAAGTGATATATGTTATTTTGGAAGTTGTTCACTTTTTTGTAAACACTATATTCCCAAGAAAAATAAAATAGTATGGGATTTCATTTTAAGAGTAATGGTGGATTTTTATCTATGTTTTTATTAAGGATTTATAGTGATTTGGGTTGTTTATGGAAATGATTAGGTTAATTACTTTTAAGTATGTGACTTTAATAGTAATTAATGACATTTAGAGATAAAATTTAATGTGGAAGACTACATTCTTAATAAGTTTTGGTTTTCAATATTAGTTTTGATTATATTGAAGGATTTTATGGACAATTGATTATTGAATGGTATTTATTTAACTTTGGGGTATTGTTGGTTTAATTTTGGAAATTAAGATTAGTGTTTATTCTCTCAAGGAATATCCTTTTTGGGGATCATTAGATCTTGTACTAACCATTTTGGTTATGATTAATCTCTCAAGACAATGTAAATATATAGTTCATCCTGCATGGATCATGTGATTCTATAGAAGTTTATTCTAGCTCTTCCAGTGTGACCAAGTCTTCTTGAATACTCATCGTTTAAAAAAATGAGTTAGTGGTGGAAATTTATTAAAGAATGAAAATCTACCTAAAATATAAGTATATATCTTTATATTCTTAGTCAATATCATAAATGAATGTAAATTAAAACAAAAAAATGTTGTCCATTTACTTTCCTACTAGGAGACTAATGGCCGTTTTTTCCAACACAAGTTTGTGGTTTCTTATTGTTAACTTTCTCCTGATCATGATTTCTATCCGTCTCCATCATAACTTGACACTTAGTTTATCATCCATATCCATGTTTTCCTACATGGAATCCGAGTATGGGTTATCTTGGTTGACCTTTATACCTCTCTTTCTTTCTTCTAAAGTGATAGTTGTATTGACTCTTTTTCCGATGTGGGACTTTCCATTATATTCCCAAGCACAATTTTAAAAAAATTTGAGGATGCAATTTATTGAAGGAGGGGAGAATGTAACACCCCAAGCATCTACGGTACGCTTCTCTTTGAATAAGGCGATTGCATGTGTTGTACGCAACATCGAGTTCTAACACACCACAACTAATCAAACTAGCCGTTATGAATAGTAATACATACTTTTTGAAATTATATATATTCTATATTTCAAAATGGACTTCATTTTTGGTTTCGGAATATCGAAATTATCCAAAGATGAATTTTTGGTATTTTTTTGAGAACTTCCAATTTTTTTGAATAGTGAAAAATAATTAAAAACAACTTTTTTAATCAAAATAATTTATAGTGATAAGGTATATTATTGAGTGGTTTCAAAGTATAATTAGAATATATTTTTACCATTTTATCCAATGGTGTTCATTAGAATTAGTTTCACTTTGAAATTGGACCTAAACAATTGTCAATCTTTTGATATATATTTTTTCTTAAAAACACGCTATTTGTTGTGACAGCGGGAAATAATTATAAAATTAATTAATTCAACTTATATTTTTGTAATTTTGTAAAATAGACATCATTTTTGAATTCGGATTATCAATTATAGCTTAGGGTGAAATTTTGGCATTGTTCTGAAAAACTTCAATTTTTGATGAATAGTGAAACTACTAAGTGGTAGTTAAAAAACTGAATTTTTCATAAAACATAATTTTACCGCTTCTGTGAATGGAATTTCAAAAATCCAAGAGACACGGTTAATATCAAAAAGTAAAATGTTGTTCAATGAGATGAAAATAATTTTTGGTGAATAGTAACTTTTTACTTTTATTTACCACGATTAAAAGTAAATATGGTAATTAAGGGTAAAAATGAAATTAATATTACCCTAACACATGTCATAATTCTATTGGACAAGTGTATCTCGACCAAAAACGACCGTAGGAATAAAATATTATCATTTAGGTCCACATGGATTAGATTAGGACATTTATTATTATATAATTCAAAGAAGAGTTAAAAGAGTTAAAATCAAATTTTATTTAATAAAAAAATTTAATATGGGGTTATAAATAAGATAAATTCAATTTTAAATATTCATTAAAAAGATAATATGATTTCATAAATAATGATATTTTATTTATAATTTTTAGACATTATGTAATTTAATTTATTTATGACACAATAATGATGCAGTAATTACCATAATAGTGAAAAATTAGAATAATTGATATTATAAATAACCAAATAAATATAATTTGAGACTTTTTATGAATTACATTAATTTTCTAAGATCATATGAAATATTAGGATTCATTTAATTGACTTTTTTCGAAGTAATAATTCTGTTATGAGTTTCACAAATATCAACTATTAAATAGTGTCACAATTGACATAAAAGAGTTTTTTATAAACAATATTATATTATTAATTGATATTAAATTATTAAAAATATAAGGATCATCCAAGAGACTTATATCATGATATTTGTATCATTAATGGACTACTTGGGGGTCTCTTAGATGTATATAGTAAGTTTATTATCTATATAATATAAAAATACAAAGTGACATGGTAAATGTCAAACTAATTAACTAAGAGTTAAAACTAAAAGATAAGGTTAATATAGTAACCCAAACCTGTCTAAATTCTATTGGATGAATTGTTTTCGACCTATCCCCACCTTAACATTTGAATAATCAACTTCGGAGCCATTAGAAACCGAATATGAATTCATTATAAATTAATATTTCTAGCTTTTCCAAAGGTGCCCCTCACCCCTCTTATAAAAGGGAACTCCTCCTCATTTCTTCACACCCTAAAAGCATTTTGGTTCGGCCAAACCCTAACCAAATACTCTATCAACTTCCCTCACTACAACCTAGAGGACGTAGTTTGATCAGAAAGCCAACCTAAGGAGCCCTTTTGATCAAATCAAAAGGAAGAACCCGATGAAGAGGTAATGTTTTCACCACCCCTTTTCAAGTTCCTTTCTTCTTCCACTTCTTCTTTCATTATTATCACCATTCTAAAATAATAACTCCAGTATCTTATATATACTGTGATATTATTATAAATATGGTACAACCATATTCAGTATTCTATCCACCCTTTGAATAACATGTCACCATACGTGCGTACGTACGGCTTACCATCTCCACGTCGTGGTGTAATTGTTATTCAATATATTATTATTCTGATAGGTATAATAATGATGTATAATTCATGTAAACAATAAATATAACATGATAGTGATTCTGTATATATAATATACCATCCAAGTATATATTATTTTAATATCAAAAGAATGATATTGTCGCTCGTGCGTACGTACGGACTACCGTCTCCACGAACGCGATGAGATTCATTCTCCGTCATATCCATTGAAGTATAATTATCATATGATGATTTAAAAATAATTTTTAAGAACCTTATATCATTATGGATATGAATAAGATACAACCTATTCATGAAAAACATGGCTTACGTAACAAAACATATAAAATAAAATGAGTAAGTTAACACCCAAAACGACGATAATTCTAAGATATTATTAACAAAGAAATGTTAAAAGATCATATATGATATCATATTAATGTGTATTATTGATGAATAATTTAATAAAAATTATTTCAACATTATAAAGGAGGTTATCCTACCCCCAACCAAGGAAATGTATAAGATAAGGGGTCTCTTATCTAACTTTTAATTCCGTGATAATTCCATTGTTCATCACTTATTTATCACATGTGGTGTGTATACTGACCATGTTTGTATTCATTGTATAATATACTTTAATTCATGTATATTTACATCATCATTGTACGATCCTTCTTTCATGGGTGTATGTTTTGTATGTTACCAAATCAATAAGGGAATTTGAAATTTCAATTTCCACTCATTCGGCTTTACGCATACTTCATTGATTATTTTACTCCATGATTATGTGTGGAATCACTATTCATTTGATTATGTCATAATTTCCACTCCCCTTTTTGTGGATATACCTTTTATACACATAATCACTTCATTAATAAATTCTCAAGTCATTGGTATGAACTTGATAAGAGTAATTTTTACTCAATCTCGATTTTTTGAGATAAGCATCCAATTCATTGGTGTCGTTTTTACTAGAATATGTGTGAATGTCCCTTGATTGTTTTACACTAAATATCCAATCATATTTAGTGTATGTATATTTGTCACACATAATTATGTCTTTGATTTATCCTTAACCTAAGGATACAACCATTATGAGAGATGTCATCTCAATTTACATTCCATTGAGACTTCATTGATGTTATACACCAAATTACTTTTATGCGGTGTATATAATGTACTTTGACGTAGTATATCATGAATACCTTTATTTTCATGATATTAAAAAGATTTTATTACCTCAATTATTTTTATTCAAGTGTCTCTCTTTTGGTTAGAAACTCTAACTAAAATACCATTTTTAAATGTTTTAAACACATATTCTTCAAAATCTTGCCCATTAATGTCCATGTTTTAAAAAATGGTTTTAAGGATTTATTCATATGGACATTAAAGTTTTAAAATTAAAACTTCTTTTGAATGTTTCAAAGTGGTATGAGACACTTTGATTCAAAAATCAATTTTTAAATGGCTTCTTGACAAATAGTGTGACTTTTAAATGATTTCAACAAAAAGGGGGATATTTCTATCAAATAGTTTTGATGATTATTTTCATCTATGTCAACATCCTTCATTATTCTGGATTGAGGTTAATGTGATACAATAAAATCTTCCATATTGTATCGAATGAGTTATGTTTGACTATGGATGTTCTATTTTTATACCATTCATGGTTTGTGGTTAAAGTATTGACATTTCGTATGCTAGTTTTAATACGAATGTTTTTGTTATGTTTAAACCTGTTCATATGAGTAATGCATTGGAATTAATAAGTGACGGGTGGAGCTCACAATAGATTCTCGATGCATCAGTATGTCTCATTAGACAAACTAGTGTCCAGGCACAAGGCCATGGAAAAATATTATTTGTATTCTTGGCACGAGGCCTTGGCTATGTGGTTATGATAGTCTGGAATTATGCATTCCATCATTATGAAAGTGGTTATTGATATTTCAAGTGATCATTCGACTACTAGAATATACATGTGAGTAAGTAAATGGCAATATTTAATTTTATCTTTTCCATTTTATGCTAATGTTCATGTTTAAAAAGGCTTTTGTTTTGGTTATAAACTACCTTAAGTGTTTATGCTTATCTATGAAAGCTTATGCTATAATGTTATCCTTACTGAGCATCTGATCTCACCCCTTTCAATGTTTTATTTTTTCCCCGGGTTTATGAAGAAATAATTTATGAATGACCTGCAAGGATAGTATGAGGGGATATGAAGACAAGATATTTTTTTGTGATGTAATGTAAAACTTTATGATTGTATCTAGTGTTTCCAAGGATACTAAACTAATCTATCTTTCGAGACTTGATATTTATTGTGATTTTGCCAATGTTATTTAATAATGCACTGACTCTGGGTAACAGGGGTCGGGGCGTTACAGTTGGTATCAGAGGAAGTTTAGTACAAACCATGGAAGCTAGATTTAGATAAACTCTGATTAGATCACGTAGACCTAAGATGAACATTGAGGATTAGTATAGAAGAACATCCTAGAATTTTGGTATTGTAGAGATTTTGTGAGTTTTCTGAGGAATACATCCCTATCTAGATACGAGATGGTAGAGGCGGCTCTGGCACAGATGTACCTAGGGGTAAAACCCGAAAACACCACTTTGAGCTAGACTCGAACGGGAACTGGTGCACGACAATGGGCCTTGCTGCACTCTTGGTTACGACACTCCCAGGGGATATGCATAGGATAATTTACATTTTCTTTACAAACCGATTTGAAGTATTATATATATAAGATGAGAGTAAATGACCTTGGTTAATCCTAATGTGTTTCAAATTGAGAATATGGTGACATGTTAATCTATAAATGATTTTATGACTACTATTACTCACACAATGATTTCTGGTTTTAGTCAAAGGGTGGATTCCAAGGAAGTCATAGTGACTTTGAGAATGATGTACAAGGTGGGAACGGTGGTGGCAATGAGCAACAAAATGGAATGTTGATAGGTGTAAAATATATCATCTTTATCCCAAATCAATTTTCCAAAAATATGATCAACAATATATATATATATTAACCAATTCCTGGACTCAAAAAATAATAGAAAGGTTATGAATGATAAGAGCTCCAGCAGTGGAGACCATGGAGAAAGGAATCCTCAATTTCCATCATGCAGGAAATGTCGAAAGAGACACCCAGGAAAGTGTCTCGATGGGACAAAGAAATTCTTTACATGCGGGAAGGAAGGACATAAAGTGAAGAATTTCCGAATAAAAATGAAGGGTACTATGGAAGAAGATAAAAATGGTCCCAAGAGTCCATTTACAGTCATTTGACGTAAATGTAGGGGACCTAGCCATTACCTGAGTGAATGGCCTATTCTATAGGATATTTTCACGGTCAAAGAAGAAGCTATGTGGAAATAAATGGTTGGAAAAATGTTTAAAAAGTATTAGTGCTCCTTTTTGATGGGTTTACTTTGGAATAATTTTCTATTCTATTTGTAACCCCACAGTTTTCCATGTGATAATGAAATTTGAGAAAGAATTATCTCTTCTATTGTGGATATAGTTATAAATTATCATTTGGTTTTATATGATCATTGGGTTTGAAGAAATTATAAGTTATCATAGTTTGGGATGAAAATGCAAGGTATGAGATATGATTTGTGGTTAAATTATGTTTTGGATATTTTGAGGAATTTATTTCATTATGGTAATATTATAAAATATAGTTTTTGAAAAAGGACAACACGCAGTCCGTGTGACAACCCGTCGCGTCGGACAAAGCTGTGGGAATCGAACCAACAACCAAAGTGCGATTGGGATTTATCGCCTACCACTAGACTACGTGAAGTCCCTGGATAGTGTGACTAATTATTTTTAGTTAAATAATTTTATCGATCAATAAAAGGTTGATTTGGGTTCTTATGTCTTATTAAATGAATACCCTTGGTATAGGAAAATGATTTGGTGATTAAGTGATATATGTTATTTTGGAAGTTGTTCACTTTGTTGTAAACACTATATTCCCAAGAAAAATAGAATATTATGGGATTTCATTTGAAGAGTAATGGTGTATTTTTATCTATGTTTTTATTAAGGATTTATAGTGATTTGGGTTGTTTATGGAAATTATTAGGTTAATTACTTTTAAGTATGTGACTTTAATAGTAATTAATGACATTTAGATATACAATTTAATGTGGAAGACTACATTCTTAATATGTTATGGTTTTCAATATTAGTTTTGATTATATTGAAGGATTTTATGGACAATTGATTATTGAATGGTATTAATTTAACTTTGGTGTATTGTTGGTTTAATTTTGGAAATTAAGATTAGTGTTTATTTCTCTCAAGGAATATCCTTTTTAGGGATCATTAGATCTTGTACTTACCATTTTGGTTATGATTAATCTCTCAAGACAATGTAAATATATAGTTCATCCTGCATGGATCATGTGATTCTATAGAAGTTTATTCTAGCTCTTCCAGTGTGACCAAGTCTTCTTGAATACTCATCGTTTAAAAAATGAGTTAGTGGTGGAAATTTATTAAAGAATGAAAATCTACCTAAAATATAAGTATATATCTTTATATTCTTAGTCAATATCATAAATGAATGTAAATTAAAACAAAAAAATGTTGTCCGTTTACTTTCCTACTAGGAGACTAATGGCCGTCTGTCCCAACACAAGTTTGTGGTTTCTTATTCTTAACATTCTCCTGATCATGATTTCTATCCCTCTCCATCAGAACATGACACTTAGTTTATCATCCATATCCATGTTTTCATACATGGAATCTGAGTATGGGTTATCTTGCTTGACCTTTATACCTCTCTTTCTTTCTTCTAAAGTGATAGTTGTATTGACTCTTTTTGCGATGTGGGACTTTCCAATATATTCCCAAGAACAAATTTAAAAAATTGCGAGGATGCAACTTATTGATGGAGGGGAGAATGTAACACCCCAAGCATCTATGGTACGCTTCTCTTTGAATAATGCGATAGCATGTGTTGTACGCAACATGGAGTTCTAACACACCACAAACAATCAAACTAGCCGTTATGAATAGTAATACCTACTTTTTGAAATTATATATATTTTATATTTCAAAATGGACTTCATTTTTGGTTTTAGAATATCGAAATTATCCAAAGATGAATTTTTTGTATTTTTCTGAGAACTTCCAATTTTTTTGAATAGTGAAAAATAATTCAAAACAACTTTTTTAATCAAAATAATTTATAGTGATAAGGTATATTATTGAGTGGTTTCAAAGTATAATTAGAATATATTTTTACCATTTTATCCAATGGTGTTCATTAGAATTAATTTCACTTTGAAATTGGACCTAAACAATTGTCAATCTTTTGATATATATTGTTTCTTAAAAACACGCTATTTGTTGTGAAAGCGGGAAATAATTATAAAATTAATTAATGCAACTTATATGATTGTAATTTTTTAAAATAGACATCATTTTTTAATTTGGAATATCAGTTATAGCTTAGGGTGAAATTTTGGCATTGTTATGAAAAACTTCAATTTTTGATGAATAGTGAAACTACTAAGTGGTAGTTAAAAAACTGAATTTTTCATAAAACATAATTTTACCGCTTCTGTGAATGGAATTTCTAAAATCCAAGAGACACGGTTAATATCAAAAACTAAAATTTGGTTCAATGAGATGAAAATATTTTTTGGTGAATAGTAACTTTTTACTTTTATTTACCACGATTAAAAGTAAATATGGTAATTAAGGGTAAAAATTAAATTAATATTACCCTAACACATGTCATAATTCTATTGGACAATTTTATATCGACCAAAAACAACTGTAGGAATAAAATATTATCATTTAGGTCCACATGGATTAGATTAGGACATTTATTATTATATAATTCAAAGAAGAGTTAAAAGAGTTAAAATCAAATTTTATTTACTAAAACATTTTTAATATAGGGTTATACATAAGATAAATTCGATTGTAAATATTCATTAGGAAGATAATATGATTTCATACATAATGATATTTTATTTATAATTTTTAGACAATAAGTAATTTAATTTATTTATGACACAATAATGATGCAGTAATTACCATAATAGTGAAAAATTAGAATAATTGATATTATAAATACCCAAATAAATATAATTTGAGACTTTTTATGAATTGCACTAATTTTCTAGGATCATATAAAATATTAGGATTGACTTAATTGTCTTTTTTCTAAGTAATCATTCTGTTATGAGTTTCACAAATATCAACTATTGAATAGTGTCAAAATTGACATAAAAGAGTTTTTATAACAAATATTATATTATTAATTGATATTAAATTATTAAAAATATAACGATCGTCCAAGAGACTTATATCATGATATTTTTATCATTAATGGACCACTTGGGTGTCGCTTAGATGTATATAGTATGTTTATTAACTATATAATATAAAAATACGAAGTGACATGGTAAATGTCAAACTAATTAACTAAGAGTTAAAACTAAAAGATAAGGTTTACATAGAAACCCAAACCTGTCTAAATTCTATTGGTTGAATGGTTTTCGACCTATCCCCACCTTAACATTTGAATAATCAACTTCGGAGCCATTAGAAACTGAATATGAATTTATTATAAATTAATATTTCTAGCTTTTCCAAAGGTGTCCCTCACCCCTCTTATAAAAGGGCACTCCTCCTCATTTCTTCACACCCTAAAAGCATTTTGGTTCGGCCAACCCCTACCAAAATAATCTATCAACTTCCCTCACTACAACCTAGAGGCTTTAGTTTGATCAGAAAGCCATCCTAAGGAGACCTTTTGATCAAATCAAAAGGAAGAACCCGATGAAGAGGTAATGTTTTCACCACCCCTTTTCAAGTTCCTTTCTTCTTCCACTTCTTCTTTCATTGTTATTACCATTCTAAAATAATAACTCCAGTATCTTATATATACTGTGATATTATTATAAATATGGTAGAACCATATTCAGTATTCTATCCACCCTTTGAATAACATGTCACCATACGTGCGTACGTACGACATACCATCTTTACGTCATGGTATAATTATTATTCAATATATTATTATTTTGATTGGTATAATAATTATTTATAATTAATTTAAACAATAAATATAACATGATAGTGATTCTGTATATATAATATACCATCCAAGTATATATTATTTTAATATCAAAAGAATGATATTGTCGCTCGTGCGTACGTACGAACTACCGTCTCCACGAACGCGATGTGATTCATTCTTCGTCATATCCATTCAAGTATAATTATCATTTGATGATTAAAAAATAATGTTTAAGAACATTATATCATTATGGATATGAATAAGATACAACCTATCCATGAAAAACATGGCTTACGTAACAAAACATATAAAAGAAAATGAGTAAGTTAACACCCAAACCGACGATAATTCTAAGATATTATTAACAAAGCAATGTTAAAAGATCATATATGATATCATATTAAAGTATATGATTCATGAATAATTTAATAACAATTATTTAAACATTATACAGGAGGTTAACCTACCCCCAACCAAGGAAATGTATATGGTAAGGGGTTTCTTATCTAACTTTTAATTCCGTGAGAATTCCATTGTTCACTATTTATTTATTACATGTGGTGTGTGTACTGCCCATGTTTTTATTCATTTTGTAATAAACCTTAATGCATGTATATTTACATAATCATTGTATGATTTTTCTTTCATGGGTGTATGTTTTTTATGTTACCAAATCAATAAGGGAATTTAAAATTTCAATTTCCACTCATTCGGCTTTACGCATACTTCATTGATTATTTTACTCCAAGATTATGTGTAGAATCACTATTCGTTTGATTATGTCATAATTTCCAATCCCCTTTCTGTGGATATATTTTTTATACACATAATCACTCCATTGATAAATTTTCAAGTCATCGGTATGAACTTGATAAGAGTAATTTTTACTCAATCTCGATTTGTTGAGATAAACATCCAATTCATTGGTGTCGTTTTTACTAGAATATGTGTGAATGTCCCTTGATTTTTTTACACTGAATATCCAATAATATTTAGGGTATTTATATTTTTCAGACATAATTATGTCACTGATTTATCCTTAACCTAAGGATACAGCCTTTTTGATAGATTTCATCTCAATTTACATTCCATTGAGACTTCTTTTATGTTATACACCAAATCACTTTTATGTGCTGTATGTAATGTATTTTGACATAGTATATCATGAGTCCCTTTATTTTTATGATATTAAAAAGTTTCGATTACCTCAATTATTTGTATTCAAGTGTCTCTCTTTTGGTTAGAAATTCTAACTAAAATACCATTTTAAAATGTTTTAAAGACCTATTCTTCTAAATCTTGCTCATTAATGTCCATGTTTTAAAAATTGGTTTTAAGGATTTATTTATATGGACATTAAAGTTATAAAACTAAAACTCCTTCTGAAATTTTCAAAGTGGAATGGGAAACTTTTATTCAAAAAACAATTTTTAAATGGCTTCTTGACAAATAGCGTGACTTTTAAATGATTTCAAGAAAAAGGGGGATATTTCACTCCAATAGTTTTGATGATTATTTTCATCTATGTCAACATCCTTCATTATTCTAGATTGAGGTTAATGTGATACAATACAATCTTCTATATTGTATCGAATGAGTTATGTTTGACTGTAGATATGCTATTTTTATACCATTCATGGTTTGTGGTTAAAGTATTGAAATTTTGTATGATTGTTTTAATACGAATGTTTATGTTGTGTTTAAACCTGTTCATATTAGGAATAAATTGTACTTAATAAGTGACGGTTGGAGCCTGCTATAGCTCCTCGATGCATTGGTATGTCTCATGAGACAAACTAGTGTCTTGGCACAAGGCCCTGGCAAAATCTTATTTGTAGTCTTGGCACTAGGCCTTGGCTATGTGGTTATGATAGTCTGGCATTATCCATTCCATCATTATGAAAGTGGTTATTGATATTGCATGTGATCATTCAACTAGCCTTACTATTCAAATCATCATTTCTTGCATAATATAATCCACGAATTCCATTTGTCACAAACCAAAAGGATTTTCATGATTAAGAGGTATCACCTTCTCAAAAACTCATTTTGTTTTATTTAATTTCTCCACCCTATATAATAATTTTACTACATGAATGTATAAAAAACTAGTATATTAAATATAAAATGTTGTTTTCTACTACATTTTTAACATAACATTACACACAAATCCATATAATGGGTAATGAAAATATTGGTTATGTGTACGATGAACTACTGCCTCACTAAAAGATGATTGATGTTTTTATAATGATGAATACTTCAAATAAATTGTTATTACTTCATAATTGAAGAATTATTATTACATCATATATCAAAACCACAATAGGACTGTATAGGTAGAGTGTCTTTTGAAACTGGTAAACATAAACTACTCGATCATAAATCATCTACATTGTCTCACATTTATTTCATCATATCTAGAATCCCTTTTTGGAATATCCTACTTAACACCCTTATTCCTAACCTGGGGAAAATAAAACATAAAAAAGGGTGAGCTCAAATGCTCAGTAATTGTAAATAAGAGAAATGTCAATCACATTATATTCATAAGAACATAACATTTTGGAAATCATAACCTGCAAAAGAGATCATTATTTCATAACATGGGATAAATCATAGTAGTCAAATTTAATCCCAGTAATCATAACATGCGACTTTTTGGAATACACACATAATCATAGAGAATCATTTCTTTGTAGTCAAGACTCATTTTCAAGACTATCTTAGTGGAAAAAGTCCATTTCTGAACTGATTTCACTCCTCGTTTCAGTCCTGTATCACTGAACTGGATTAAATTTCCATTCCAGCCATGTCTATCTCATGAGATATAAATCTTTACCCAATACATTGGAGGGAGATATAGGTCCCTCCAATATCATAATGAAACCATTCTTATGTCTGCCACAAGATCATAAATCATACATCATAGCATAACCCATGTAATAAAAAATGGGATTCTTAAACATCATGCCATCATAACATAATCCATATAAGATAAAAGGACATCATAAAAATAATTCCATCATAAAATAATCAAATAAATGTAAAATAGTGATTGAAACATTACCCTATATTATCTTAGATGGAAAATAATTTTGATAAAACACTTGAACTTCATTCTTGAGGAAAACATCCTTTCAACTTCAAAAACACTTTTTCTTTCTTAACATGTCAAACAATTTTAAACTAAAAGAAGTTGATTAATAATAATCTTGAAAATTTGTAAAGGAAGCTTCATGGAAATAATGTTCTGAAAATCCATTCATTCTATATTATTGAAGGAAAAACATTCTTCTCATACTTTGGCCGGAAACTCAAAAAAGTACCTCGTACTAAAAACGACAAAAGATTTCTTTCATATCTTTTACTAAAAAATCACAGAATGGTAAAATTGGATTTAAAAAATTGTAGGAGGATAGAAATAATATTACATATTGAGGAAACATGGATGTCGATGATAAATATTCCCCAGTAAATTCTAAAGTATAAACAATCTCAAATAAAAATAAGATTTAGAGATTTTCCCTTACCTTTGATCCGATTTTCTTCGTACGTGTCCAAACCTCCTGTATAATGATTTAAATAATTTTACTGCCTTATTCCAGAATCTTAGTCATTGTTATAATATCATATATGGTCATATTCGTAGCTTCTTATTTGTAATATTTCATTGTTACTTATTATTCGGGTGTTTATTGCTTTTTGTTCTTATGCGTGTTTTGTCGAATAAATTCTTATTATTCATTTTAGGTTATAGATACCTCATTTTCAGAATGTTATTAGTGTAATATATATCATATTAATTCATTAAATTCATTTATATAATCATTTTGCATTGAATATCACGTAGAACGAGCAGCATCACATAGTTGAGACGGTAGGCCGTACGTACGCACGACCGATGATATCGTTCCCATGATCATGTAATTGTATTGAAGTGTATGTATACTATTTAAGAATCAATATAACCTTAAAATAACTGTATATAGTTATTCTTTACACCATCATACCCCTCCAAGTAAGGTGGCGGTGGAAAACAGATTACACCACAGTGTGGAGACGACATTCTGTACGTACGCCCATGCAGTGATTTCATTTTCCGTAGGATGGATAGAAGGTGAAATAGGGTTGTTTCATATTTATAATAACATATCAGTCTATGAGTGAATCTGATGTTATTAATTCATAATGAAACAACAAAATAAGAATAATAATAAGAAGAAATAAAGTTGAAAAAATCAGTAACAGACATTACCTCTTATTTGAAGTGCCTCTTATTAACATCGTCTTAGGGCACCAAAGATGGTCTTTGAAGAAGACTAAAACCTCTAGGATGTTTCTAGGAAAGTGGAGAAGATAAATTGGCATGGTTTGGCTGAGCATGAAGGCTCAAAGTGGTGTGAGGAGGAGAGGGAGGAGGTTCCCTTTTATAAGGAAGGAGAGGGGAACCTTACGAAAAACTTATAATATTAAATTATTATAAAGTAATATTCAGTTCTTAATATCTCCAAATTGATTTATTTTGAAGCTAATTTGGGGATGGGTCTAAATCATCCCAACAAATAAGTTTTAGACAAGTTTAGGTTATTATATTAACCATATCATTTAGATTTAACTCTAAGTCAAATAATTTAACTTTTACCATGTCTTCTTGTTTTCTTACAATATATGGTTGATAACCTTACTATAAAAAGGAAAAAGAACCCCAAGTGGTTCATTATTTATATATTTAACCTTATCTATGTCATTTGGCCGAACCATATATTTTTAGGAATAAAATAACAATTAATAATATAATATTTGTTTTAATAACTATTTTATGTCAATTTTGACACTATTTGGTGATTGATTTTTGTGAAAATCATAAAAGAATTATTAGTTCGAACAAAGATAATTAAATCAAAACTAATAAGTCATATTAACTTATAATTTTTTTTTATTTCTTATAAAGTCTCAAATTACATTTATTTGGGTATTTATAACATCAATTATGATGATATTTCATTAATAAGGTAATTACTACATAATCATTGTGTCATAAATAAATTAGATTATATAAAGTCTAAAAATTATAAATCAAATACCATTATTTATAAAATCTTCTTAGCTTTCTAATAAATATTTATAGTCGAATTTATCTAATTTATATCACTATATTAAAAATAATTAAGTTATGAAACTTTGATTTAAACTATTTTAACTCTTCTTTAAATAATATAATATTAAATGTCCTAATCTTGTCCAAGTGGACTTAAGTGGTCATATTTTATTCCTAAGTTAGTTTTTGGTCGAATTAAACTTATCTAATAGAATTAGGACATGTGTTAGGGTAATAATAATATCATTTTTACCCTAAATTACCCTATTTACTTTTCACTGTGGTAAATAAAAGTAAAAGTTACTATTCACCAAAAATTATTTTTATCTCATTAAACCACATTTTACTTACTGATATCAACCATGTCTCTCGGATTTTTGAAATTCCACTCACAGAAGTGGTAAAATTTTTTTTTGTTTAAATTTTCAAACTCTCCTAGAAGTTGGGTAAAAGACGGTGAAAATTTCAATAAAATTTTTATACATCTAAAATTATTATAAAATGACTCCAATTAATTACTTTGAACTTATATAGGTATTATGTATCTATTTTGACCTAAAATAATATAAATAAGTATTTAAATAAAATGACGGTTTTTAAATAGTAACCTAGTGTTTTCACTATTCATCAAAAATTGAAAGTTTTCCAAAAAATACCAAAAATTTACCCTTGGCTAATTTCGTTATTATGAATCCAAAAATGAAGTCCATTTTAAAAGATAAAATTTATAAAATTTTAAAAAGTGGGTAATACTATTCATAATGGGTAGTTTTAATAATATTTTAATAGCATATCGTTGTTTAGTGAAACTTGGTAATTCATACAACGCAAGCTATCGAGGAATGTCGCGATTGGGTGTAAAAATTCAAAGATAGTGTTCTGTGTAGTTAAAGATTCCTTTAATGATGTATAAAAACAAAATATTTCTCATAAAAATCTCGAGTGTTACATTCTACCCCACTTAAAATGAATTTTTCCCTCGAAATTCGTCACTTTGTAACAAACTGATGAGGATACCTCTCCCTCATCATATCATCAAGCTCCCATGTAGCATCTTCTAATTTGTGGTTCCTCTATAAAACATTCACCAAGCAAGTGGTCTTGTTTCGTAGGACTTTTTCACTATGATCCAGAATTTCTATCAGCTATTATTAATAAGAAAGATCTTTCCCCAGCCGTACAACTTCTGAGATGAGTACATGTGAAGGATTATGTATATACTTTCTAAGGAGAGATACATGGAACACATCATGAACTTGAGAGAGATTCGGTGGAAGTTCCAATTGGTAAGCTACCTTCCCAACACGATCCAGTATTTCAAAACGGCCGATATACCTAGGGCTTAGCTTTCCCTTCTTTCAAAATATCATTACTCTCTTCCAAGGAGATATTCTTAAGAACACTTTATTAACCACATCAAACTCTAGGTCTTTTCTTCGGTTATAAGCATAACTTTTTTGTCGACTCGGAGCTACTCTTATGTGTTGTTGAATAGATCGGACCTTTTCTTCCATCTCATCAACAAGATCAGGTCCTAATAGCTTTCTTCCCCCAACTTCATCCCAGCAAGTTGGAGTTCGACATTTCTTTCCATGGAGAGCTTCGTAAGTAGCCTTATGAATACTCATGTGAAAGATATTATTATATGAAAATTCCACCAAAGGTAAGTGTGGAACCCAACCACCTTTTAAATCCATAGAGCGAGCTCTTAACATATCTTCTAGAGATTGAATTATTCTCTGAGACTGACCGTCTATCTGAGGATGATAAGTAGTGCTGAAACTCAACTCTGTATCTAAATTATGCTGAAGACTTTGCAAAAACATTTAGGTAAACCTTGGATCCCGATCAGATATAATGGAATGTGGTACTCCAGGAAATCTTACCTCTTCCTTTATATATATCCTGGCAAGTTGATGAAGAGAAAAATCCTCTCTAACAGTAATGAAGTGTTCCGACTATGTAAGAAGATCAACTATGACCCAGATAACATTATTTCATTTGGATGTTTTAGGAAGTCTAGTTACAAAGTCTGTAGTGATGTTTTCCCATTTCCATTTTGGTATGGGTAATGGTTGTAACATCCCCTTAGACTTTTGTCTCTCAGCATTAACTTTCTGACAAACCAAGCATCAAGATACATATTCATGAAAATCTCTTTTCATGCCATCCCACAAGAAGTACTCTTTCAGGAATCTATACATCTTTGTTCTTCGAGGATGAATAGCGAATGAAGAACTGTGAGCCTCATCCAGCTGCTCCTTCTTTAATTCTGGGATGGGAGGAATACAAACCTGATTTCAGAACCTTATTATACCATCACAATCAAGGTTAAATTCAGGAACATTTCTCACCTTCTTTTGTAACTCTACATCTTCTTTCTGTGCCTCTTTAATCTTCACATGTATATATGGTTGAACATTTTATTTGAGAAATAAAAGATTTTTCCCCTTCCATTATAATTCCAAGATCCATCCTTTGTAAATACATAAATATTGGATCTTTTGTGATCCTCATCATGGATAAGCTAGCTTGGTCTGGTCGAATTAATGCATCTGCCACCTTTTTTTCTTTCCCAGGGTGGTAATGAATTGAGCAGTCGTAATCTTTAATAATCTCTAACCATCTTCTTTGGTGCATATTCAGCTTCTTTTTTGTAAAAATAAACATTAAAATTTACGATCAGTATAAATATCACACCTTTCACCATAAAGATAATGCCTCCATATTTTTAATGCAATGATTCCCCCAACTAACTCCAAATCACGAGTTGGGTAATTTTTCTCATGGATTTTCAACTGTCGTGTGGCATAAGCTATCACCATATCGTTTTTCATGAGAACACACCCCAATCCCTTCGTGGATGAATCACTATAGACCACAAACCTTTCTATACTATAAGGAAATGTGAGTATATGCGCACTAGATAACCTTCATTTTAACTCCTTGAAATTCTCTTCACACTCCTTTGTCCAAATGAACTTAACTCCTTTTCAAGTCAACCTGGTAAGTGGATTAGATAATTGTGAAAAATCTTTCACAAAACATCGATAATATCCAGCCAAGCCAAGAAATCTTGGGATCTCAGTTATACTTGTTGGTCTCGACTATCTTTCGATAACTTCTATTTTTTCTAGATCCACAAATTTCCCCTCTTTTGGGATTATGTGACCCAAAAATGCATCTTTTGGAAGCCAAAATTCACACTTGGTAAATTCGGCATAAAGCTTCTCCCTTATCAGGGTCTTTAATACAATTCTAAAGTGACCCTCATGTTATTCCTTGATATTTGAATAGACGATAATATCGTCTATAAAGACTACCAAAAACTAATCAAGATAGTCTCTAAAGACTCTATTCATTAGATCAATGAAGATATGAGGTGAATTAGTAAGACCAAATGGCATCAATATAAATTCATAGTGTCCATACCTTATATGGAAAGCTGTATTTAGTATATCCTACCTTTTGACCCTTAATTTTTGATACCCTGAATGAAGATAAATCTTGGAAACGTATTGAGCTCCGCCTAGATGGTCAAATAACTCATCAGTGCATGCTAGTGGATATTTGTTCTTGATAGTGATCTTGTTAAGTTATCGATAATCAATGCAGAGTCTCATTGATCTATATTTCTTCTTAAAAAATAGAACTGGTGCCCCCCAAGGTGATGCACTAGGGCGTATGAATCCCTTATCAAGATTCACTTGGAGTTGCTTCTTCACTTACTGCAACTCAATTGGGGCCATTCTATAAGGTGTCTTTGAAATAGGTAAAGCACCCGGTACGAGTTCTATTGAAAACTCAACTACATGATTTGGTGGAAGACCAGGAAATTCCTCCAGAAAGACATCATCAAACTCCTGTACAATGGGAATATTCTTAATCGTGAGTTTCTCTCCAGCCATTTGAGGTAAATAACCTTCATTTAGTGGAATCAAGACCCATAAGATGGAAGAAATTTCCACTGGAAGGTTATGTTCATCCTTGCATCGAAAGACGATAATATATTGATTTGGAATATGAAATGTGACTTCCCTTCATTGAAAATTGATATGAGATCCATATAAAGAAAGACAATACATGCCACGAATCACATCAAATTCCAATATAAGAATGATCACAAAATTTGCAGGAAGCACTTTCCCACAAACTTCAATGTGAGAAGAATTATAAACTTTTGATTCCATTGTTATTCCATTAGGGGTTGTCACAGATAACTCAATATCTAATTTTTGAGATAATACAACGATACCATTAGAAAATTCTTCAAAGATAAAAGAGTGGGTGGATCCAGAATCAAATAAAACATTTTCTACTTTAGAGTGGATGATAAGTGTACTTTTCACCATTTTGTTATTATACTCCACATCGCTGACAGAAATTGCATGTGAATTTCCTTTTCCTTAATCCTTAAGATATTTTTGACACTGATCATCATCAATAACCCTTAGATTAGGGAATTGATTAGTATAATTCCCCCATTTCATTGAACTTGTAACATTGAAGCGTATGAGGTGCACTCTGTGTAGCATTTTATTTGTTCGCATCACTAGACATCTTCTTCCCATCATTGGGGCATTCAAATGCCAGATGACCTTATTTTATACTTTTGAAACATTTACTTGTCCCTTTAAGACAATTCCCTCCATGTTTCTTTCCACACATTGAGCAAAATGGAAAACTCATCTTATTTTTAGTGTGGTCTTTATATTTCCCTTTGAATTCCATTTTCCTCTTCTTATCAAATGCATATGACTGATGGGTTACTCCAATCACCATCTCAACCTTGAGAGAACATCGAACGATTTCCTTGTAGCTATTGACGTCCCTTATGGATAACGACCTTTGAAGACTTGGTTTTAAGCCACTAAATAATCGATCGATCTTACTCTCAGGTTGGATAATAATCCCAGAAGTGCACCATGCAAGTCTTGTAATATTTGCTTCGTAGGTAACAATAGATTCATCATCCTTTTTCTTCAGTTCAAGAAACTCCTTCTCCATCATGGTTTGAAGAATATGAGGGAAGCACATATTGAAAAAAAAGGTTCTTGAACTCGTCCCATTCCAAGGACTCAATTTCATCTATTGGACTCCTATTCTTGATAAGATTCCACCACTGATCATCTTCACCATCCAAATGATATACTGCTAGGATGACATTATCATGTTCAGAACATTGAAGAACTGAAAATATCTTTTCAGTGGTACTGATCCATTATTCAGCCACTAATGGATCAGTAGACCCACTGAATGAAGGTGGATGCTGCCTCATGAAGGATTCAACAGAATGTTGCTCCTTCATTTGCTCGTTTAGAAGCCTTGCATGATTCATAGCTTGATAAAGTTGTGTGATCATGGCTACAAGATTTTTCATGCTAACTCCCATAATGTTTGGTTGCTCTGGGGGACAATCATTGCAGTTCCCGTCGCATTCTGCCTTAATACGGTTCCTTCGGGTTCCATCCGTTGACTAAAAAAAGAATAATAGTGTGAGAAACAGTAATTATAATTGGAAAATCACAAAATCAAGAATAAAATTTCAAACTTAAGGTTTTATCATAGGTTGTTCATGTCCATATCTAAAACACTTAGATTGTGTTCTATGCTTAGATATATCCTTAGGGTTCTTACTAAGGCTTTAACATCCTAGTTTCGAATGTTTGACTATACCTTTCCTCTGATACAAACTATAATGACCCATACTTTACATACATTGTTATTACTTCATAATTTAAGCATACTTATTACAACATATAACAAAACCACAATTGGACCGTATAGGTATAGTGTTTTTAGAAACTGGGAAACATAAACAACTGGTTCATAAAGCATCTAAATTGTCTCCCATTTTTTCATCATATCTAGAATCCCTTTTAGGAATATCCTACTTAATACCCTTCTTCATAACCTGGGGAAAAGATAACATATAAAAGGGTGAGCTCAAATGCTTAGTAAGGGTAAACAGGAGAAATACCAATCACATCATATTCATAAGATCATAACCCCTTAGAAATCTTAACTTGCAAAAGAGATCATAATTTCTTAACATGTGATAAATCATAGAAGTGAAATGTAATCCCAATAATTCTAACATGAGACTTTGTGGAATACACACATAATCATAGAGAATCATTTCTGAGAAGTCAAAGACTCATTTCCAAGACTATCTTAGTAGACAAAGTCCATTTCTAAACTGAGTTCACTCCTCGTTTCAGTCTTGTATCACTGAACCAGATTAACCTGTCGTTCCATCCATGTCTATCTCATTAGATATAAATCATTACCCAATGAATTGGAGGGACATATACTTCCGACCCATCTCATAATGAAACAATTCTTATGTGTGCCACAAGATCATAAATCATACATCATAGCATAACCCATGTATTAAAAAAAATGGGATTCTTAAACATCATTCATCATAAGATAATTCATATAAGATAAAAGGACATCATTAAAGTAATTATATCATAAAATAATAAAATCAATGTAAAATAGTGATAGAAACGGAACCCTATATTGTCTTAGATGGAAAATAATTTTGATAAAACACTTGAACTTCATTCTAGAGGAAAATATCCTTTCAACTTCAAAAACATTTTTCCTTTCTTAACATGTCATAAAATTTTAAACTAAAAGAAGGTGATTAACAATAAATATGATTACTTTTAAAGGAAGCTTCATGGAAATAATGTTCTAAAAATCTATTCATGCTTTATAAGTTAAAGAAAAACATTCTTCTCATACTTTGGCTGGAAAGTCAAAAAAGTAACTCGTACTAAAAATGACAAAAGAATCCCTTCATATCATTTACTAAAAACTCACTGAAGGGTACAATTGGATATAAACAATTGTAGGAGGATAGATATAATATTACATATTGAGGAAACATGGATGTGGATGATAAATATTCCCCATTAAATTCTGCAGTATAAACAATCTCGGATAAAAATGAGATTGCGAGATTTTCCCATACCTTAGGTCTGATTTGCTTCGTACGTGTCCAAACCTTCTGTATAATGATTTAAATAATGTTATTGACTTATTCCAGAATTTTAATCATTGTTATGATATCATATATGTTCATATTCTTAGCTTCTTATTAGTAATATTTCATTGTTACTTGTTATTTGGGTGTTTATTGCTCTTTGTTCTTATGCGTGTTTTGTCGAATAATTTCTTATTCTTATTTTTAGGTTATAGATACCTAATTTCAAGAATTTTATTAGTGTAATATATATCATATTTATTCATTAAATTCACTTATATAATCATTATTCATTGAAGATCATGTAGAACGAGTCGCATCACATCGTGGAGACGGTAGGCCGTATGTACGCACGAGCGAGGATATCGTTCCCATGATCGTAGATTTGAATTGAAGTGTACATATAATATTTCAGATTAAATATCACTTTACAATAATCATATATAGTTATTCTTTACAGCATTATACCCCTCCAAGTAAGGTGGTGGTGGAAGATAGATTACCCCATGGTGTAGAGACGGTATTCCGTACGTACACACGCACAGTGATTTCATTTTCCGTAGGATGGATAGAAGGTGAAATAGGGTTGTTTCATATTTATAATAAAATATAAGTATATCAGTGATACTGATGTTATTATTTCATAATGAAACAACTAAATAAGAATAAGTAGAAGAAGAAATAAACATGACATAATCGGTAACGGACATTACCTCTTCTTTGAAGCACCTCTTCTTAACCTCCTCTTAGGGCACTAAAGATGGTCTTTGAAGAAGACCAAGACCTCTAAGATGTTTCTAGGGTAGTGTAGAAGAGAACGTTTCATGGGTTGGCCGAGAATGAAGGCTCAAAGTGGTGTGAGGAGGAGAGGGAGGAGGTGCCCTTTTATAAGGGAGGAGAGGGGCACCTTAGGAAAAACATAAAATATTATTTTATTATAAAGTCATATTCGGTTTTTAATAGCTCAAAATTGATTTATTTTGAAGGTAAGGTGGGGATGGATCGAAATAATACCAACCAATAGAATTTATACATGTTTATGTTTCTATTTTAACATTATAATTTAGATTTAACACTAAGTTAAATAATTTAACTTTTACCGTGTCTTCTTGTTTTCTTACACTATATGGTCAATAAACATACTATAACAAGCCAAAATAACCCCAAGTGGTTCATTATTATTATATATAACCTTATCTATATCATTTGGCCAAACCATATATTTTTAGGAATAAAATAAACATTAATAATATAATATTTGTTTTAAATAATATTTATTGTCAATTTTGACACAATTTGGTAATTGATTTTTGGGAAAGTCATAACGGCATTATTAGTTAAGAAAAAGTTAATTAAATAAATAATAATATGTAATAATAACCTATAATATTAGTTTAATTCTTAAAAAGTCTCAAATTACAATTATTTGGTTATTTATAACATCAATTATGTTAATATTTCATTAATAAGGTAATTACTGCATCATTATTGTGTCATAAATAAATTAGATTTTTTAAATTCAAAAAATTATAAATAAAATACCATTATGTAGGAAATATTCTTATATTTCTAATTATTATTTATAGTCTAATTTACCTTATTTATAACCCAATATTAAAAAAATTTAGTTATGAAACTTTGATTTTAACAATTTTATCTCTTCTTTAAATAAGATAATATTACATGTCCTAATCTAATCCTAGTGGACCTAAATGGTCATATTTTATTCCTAAGTTTGTTTTTGGTCTAATTATACTTATCCTATAGAATTATGACATGTTTTAGGGTAATAATAATATCATTTATACCCTTAATTACCCTATTTAGTTTTAACCGTGGTAAATAAAAGTAAAAATTTACTATTCACCAAAAGTTATTTTTATCTCATTGAACCACATTTTACTTACTGATACCAACCGTGTCTCTCGGATTTTTGAAATTCCACACACAGAAGCGGTAAAATTATGTTTTATGTAAATTTTTAAACTCTCCTAGGAGGTGGGTAAAAGACAGTGAATAGTCCAATAAACATTTTATATATCTAAAATTTATTATAAAATGACTCCAATTAATTAATTTGAACTTATATAGGTATTATGTATCAATTTTGACCTAACATAAAATTAATAATTATTTAAATAAAATTTCAGTTTTTAAATAGTAATGTAGTGTTTTCACTATTCAGCAAAAATTAAAAAATTTGAGAAAAATACCAAAAATTTACCCTAGGCTAATTTCGATATTCCGAATCCAAAAATGAAGTCCATTTTGAAAGATAAAATTTATAAAATTTCAAAAAGTGGGTATTAATATTATTAATGGATAGTTTTAATAATATTATAATAGCATATCGTTGCTTAGTGAAACTCAGTACTGCGTACAATGCAAGCTATCAAGGAAGGTCGCAATTTCATGTAAAGTAGGCCAAGATAGTGTTGTGTGTAGTGAAAGATTCCTTTGATGATGTATAAAAACAAACTATTTGTCATTAAAATCTCAGGTGTTACAGTTTTTATCTTTTTATAACTCTCATGGTGGACATTATGATGAGAAAAATGTTTATATATTTCATTTATTATATTCATTATTTCTTCAATCATATTTATTTCATTTAAAACACAATCCAATTTCTTTCAAATTTGTGTTAATAAGAAAACATCATTAGAGGAAGTGTGGACAACCACCACTAAAAGAGATTTTATTCATTCAGACACTACATTGAATGTATTAAGAATGAGTTTTGTGAATTTATATGATAAATATGACATAATAATTATACTATAATAATTTTATAAATAAATATATAGAAACTTATATGTAATTTTTTCCATGTTTTTTATAGTAAAATAAAAATGGAAATATTGTTCATGCATATGTACGACTTATAGTCTCCATGAATTGTGTATTTGATTTCATACATTTATATTCTATAGAATATTATAATAGAAATAAACTATATATTAATGATATTTATACCACGGTTTACTTTATGTAAATCCGGATGTAATTTTAAGGACCAAAGTTATAATAAATTAAGACACATGCGAAGAACAAATCAAATATTACATGCACCAAAACCTTAATATATTATTGTTAATAATCAAGTACTATAACGTCTTAATAAAACCATATTTGGTATTATATATAATAATTTTTTTTGGAAAATATTTATAATAATTATACATTTTTTATATAGGATTCTTGTATGAGTACAGGGACAATCAATACACAAGGTAATGGGATTTCATCTCACTTTTTATTTCTATGAGATACATGGTAAATTAAAAAACCATTCAATTTGTGCTGTGCATATATTTCAGATTGATGTATTCTATGATTATTATAAAAACATTTATGGGTATTTAGATATCCATTCTATGATCTTCATTTAATGGGGTTTATGTTTCAAATGTTTCCAAATTTGTTAAATTGTTTTTCCTTAATTTTCCTTCATGAAGAATCATATTTGGCTATGAAAATAAATTCATTTTAGAGGTTTATAAACTCTTATTTTATATGTTATATAATGAATCCCCTTATTTTAATGATATTTTATTATTAATTTAATTTCTATTTCTTACATATAGAGTATGATTCCATGCATCCAAATGATAAGAGTTTATTGAAATAATATCATCTCTTTTCAAGACTGTTTATGTTTCTGTTTTCATTGATGATGTATTATGATAAATATCTCAATAAAACTCATAATATTCCTTCTCATAATTTTATTAACCATATATCCATGTATTAGTACCTTTTTCCCACAATTTTTTACTTAATATAATTATGAATTTTTTTTATATTTCACCGTATTCTTCTATTCGGTTAGAAATATATTTTATTTCAAAACCCATGTTTCCAAAAAAATTCATAATTTCTGTCAAATAATCCTTGATGATTTTTTTCATGAAAAAGTATTTTAAAATTTCTTAGTGTTTTAAAATCTTTCACTAAAATATGTCAAATTTAATTTCAAGGAAAAGTGTTTTTAAAAATGTTTTATGTTTATAATATATTTTAATTATTTTCATGAATACATTATATGTTTTCAAATAAATAGGTTTCACAAATTATTTAATTATTTATTTATATGTCATCAATTTTATTTTCAAGGAAATAGTTTTCAAATGTTTTTATGTTTAAAAAAAATTCAAATGAAAATGTATATTTTCCACAAAAACTATTTTCAATAGGTATTTCAAAATTATTTTACATCTTAGATGAAATATATTTATGTTAATAATGACATGATAGTAAATTATCTAAAGATTACATTCATATTATTTTTATTAATGGTTTAATCATTGGTTTCCTAATGTTTATGAAACCTGTTTCTTATCCATGAATTACATGATTTTGAAACCCATTTCTTTTCATAGGTTATTCTTTCATGAAGTGATTAAGAAACTTATATCTTTTAATTTTTTATAATTTGGTGAAATTTTAATGATTCCCATTTCATTTCATGGGTTATGATTTGATGTTTATAAAACCTATGTCTTTTTAAGGTTCATAGTATGAAAAAAGGTTTACCTAGTGTCACATGTATGAATTATGTCATTATGAGATGGGTGGGACATATATGTCTTTCAAATGCATTGGGTAATGATGGATGATTCATGAGTATATATGTTATTTGTGATCTGTATTTCTTGTTTACATTGTTATTCATGAACCACGTTACATGTTAATAATTCTATTTATGGACCAGGATGCATGTCCATATGTTCATACATGAACCTTGGTACATGTTCACAATGTAATGAGTGAACCTTATTATGTGTTTACAATATTATGCATGGTCCTAGTTTCATGTCCATATTTTTTTTCATGAACATTATTACATGTTCACAATGTTATGCATTGACCTAATTTTATTTTCTGAGTGTTATGTATTGACCCAGATTCATGATCATAAGGTTTTTTGTGAACCTAGTTTCACATTTACAGAGTTATGAATGAACGTAGTTGCATGTCCATAAGTTGATGTTGTAGGATGATTTCATGTCCTTAAAATAATGACTGAACCTATTTCTACATATATATTTTCACACTGTCATAAACAAATGTGTGTGACCAAAATTCCATGTTTTATTCCATTGTTATGATTTCAATACTTATGATATTAATTATTTAATGATCCATGTATTATGAACATCTAATGTTTTTTATGATCTCTAACATGAAGTGTAATATCTGAAAATGTTATACTCAAGGTCTAGATATATCACCTTCAAAGATGATATTTTTTCATTTTCCATTACAACCTTCATGGAAGGACCTAAAACCATTATAATTGTTGGTACCAATTATAAAATGTGTCTTATAATCCTTTTTATTCTGTGAAACTAACTTTTATACAGAACAAAGAATAATGAAACAAAACAATTTGGTGATGATAATAAAACAGCCAAAATAATCAAAATGATAATCACCAATATATTATCTAATAATTCATTTTCACCCAAAATTAAAATAAATTATTAACCATTTATCTTTTGGATGATAATTTATAACATAAAACTTCAATTTTGGTTATTTATTCCCAATTTATATGACCTTTTATACATTTATAAATATTAATCAATCCTGAAAACCAAAGAAATTAATGCCCTCGAATGATAAAATTGTATCATATAAATCATCAATAAAATAGAAAAATGAACATAATAAAATTATATTAAAATAAAATAGATTTTGAAAAGGTCCTGAAACTAATAATTTAATATATTTAATTTTATTATTTTGGTCATTAAGATCATTTGTGGAACACATTCAAATATAAGTTATGGTTCTTTTTCTGAACCTCTATTTTATCATCAGGTTACAGTTTCATTCAATTATTCCCTATGTAACTATTAATTATATTAATATAGTTATTTTAAATTTTAATTAAATGTTCAAATATCATGTATCTATATCGTTACATCCATTATTTTGTGAGAATAAATGTTTTTAAATGGTTCGATTCCCAATGTTCATGTAAATCTAGCCCGATTAATCAGAAATTCCAATTTTCTTACCCATTTTTAAGTGCACTCCATATTCTGTATTAAGACACCATTTTTTATAAAATCACTAATTTTTTCATGAACAAATATCTTAGTTCATTTCTTGTTTTTTGAACACAAAATTTCTTTTTTCTCTTTTAACACCCTTTAATATTTCCCTTGAACCGCACTAAAAAAGTTTCATTTCTATGGCTTTAAAACACAATTTTTACATGTTTTAACTTAAATTTGAAATAAATTATAATTATATATGACAATTTCTCCTTATATAGTTCCACATATGATTCAAATACAATTTTTCATAGGCATAATTATTTTATTCTGTTTTTTATTCCTTATAACATGATTAAGATATAAAATTCATTCAATGGGTAACCCATATGCTTGATTATTCATGTGGAACACATTTGCGTGAACTTGTTATCATGGGTGTTACCCAATATAACTCCAACGCCTTGTTTAAAAATTAATCTCAATAATAAATCAAGTTGGAATAGGTTGTGAACCTGATTACTTCATAGGACTTTGTCTACCATGTGTTATGGTCCGGGTAATTATTTTTGAATCATGTTTTCTTCTTTTTGTGTGTTGTTTAAACATTCCAATGAAGGAATTATTACATAAACTACTTATCTAAATGATAACATTTTTATTTTCATCCATGCTCCATTCTTTTTTATTTCATCATGTTATACCTTATATCCCATCTACTTTTCTATATTCCTATTTTTACACCCTTACTGGGATATTCACCTCTTCCATTTTGTTTATCAATTACACTGGTTATCTAATAATGATTATGATCTCAATTGATGTTAGGATTTATTTATTTTTTATTAAAAAAAATATATATTTTTTCTATTTCCATGTTTTCAATTTTTTATCTAGTCATCCAAGGAAATTTGGAAATATAATCCTAGGTGTGTAATTTGATGATTAATTATGTTTAAAATCACATTATAATATTGTGTGAAGGCTAGGGACACAACAGTTTTTATTTGAGAAATGTATATTAATTTTTTTGGATATATAGACTAGATAACTTTTGAAGGAACCCTATGGATAATTATATCACCATGGATAACCTATATTAAAACATAGGGTATCACATGTTATGATATAGTTTTCATTTACGATTTTATCCTTCAATGTTTATTATTTATAGTCCTATTTTCTAAGTATTAAAACTACCTAATTGAACTTAACTTTTCTTAGTTAATTTATGTAAATAGAAGAACCCAAGAAAAAAATTAATGTGATATTAAATTTGATAATTACCCTAATGATATTCCAAATTCTATTGGGGAGGGAGCTCAAAACATCGTGATAGTACTTGGGAAACATTCTCAACTTATTAATAATGACATTAATTGTGTATAAGTCCCTCATTCTCTTAAGAAAGAGACAGTTGTAGTCAAATCCATCATACAAAAATAACCTCCCATCTTTAGTGTATCTATCTGTTCTATCACCAAAGAATAATGGATTTACTCCATTGAGAACATATTCACTATTATGTTGTTCTTAGAAGACAATAATGTTATTACATAAGTATATCACATTGATAGGGAAGTTTAATAGTGGTGGAAACTGATCAAGAGCACAAATTCCTAAGAGGATATTGATTCCATATAATGGTAATATTTTAATAAAATATTTTTCATTAAATATCTTCTTCAATCCATCCATATTATTATAGAAAGGGAGTTACATGGACTAAAGAAAAAAGAAGATGAGTATATTGGATATTATAAGGGAAAAATCACTAGTATTTCATGATAAGCCTCTATAATTTTCATTAACAACAAAATTTAGGTGTGTCCATTATTTTTGGTCTAAATTTGAGTATATGAAAAGAATTGTTGATTTGAGACTACAATAGTTATTTGGATATTTCCAGTTATACCCTTAATGATGAAATAGATATTAGAGACTCTCAGTGGTGTCATGGTCTTAGTGACAAAAGAGGGAAATATAGATTAATATAGGTGTATCAATAGAAAAATCCCAGGATGGAATGATGTTCCGCTCTCCCACATTTGAAAAATTATGGAGGAAGAATCTTGGAAACTACATTAAGGGAACCGAGAGATACTTCAATTTTATATTAAATGGGAATATAGATAATAACTACAAAAGGTATAAGAATAATCCCACTAATGAGTAATAATAATGGAATGTTCATATAAAAATACACCTATATTGCATTATTTATACAACATGGGACATGGGAATTATGAAATTGATTTCCCAAAGCCAAGGGTTTTGGGGGTAAATCAACAACCACAACCACCAATAAAGAAATAATGGGAATATGCTATCACTATTTCTAAATAGAGCTCAAAAATGATGTAGTGATCAATACATGTGGTATTCTTTCAGGTAGTGAGAATGAAATATTTTATTCTCATTATACACATTATTTCATTTCATTCATGTTTAGTAGAACTATTAAAATACCATCTAAAAACTTGGAGGTTGTGTTATCTATGAGGATACAAAATTGGGGAGATTATTTCACCAACATATATAACTCATACAAATGAACTTTTTCAATGACTCCATTTGTATATGATATCCATATGTCTTATCATCCATTCATACACAAACACAAGAAGATAATTGAGAAATACTAACAGACCTAAATAGTGGTTATTTATTTTACTTATAGTGTATATAATAGTTTTATATCTAATAGGATGTTAGAGTAATATCAATATATCATCCTATTGTGGATCAAACATTAATGAATGGTGAAGTCTTTGGGTTAGGGATGGGAGATGGTGATGTATTCTAGTTAGTTATAGGAGAAATAAGCATATATTTGTTAGAGTTAGATCAAATATTATTTCTCTTAGATCTATAATAAAAAAGAGGTGCCTCATTTTGATCTACATCAGAATTATTTTAGGTAGATATGGAAGTAATATAAGTCTCTCAGTTTGTGCTAGAAGTATTGAAATCACATATTTGACATGAATTACACGTATAAGGGGGGAATAACTAGTTTTATTATGAAGTAATGTTTTTTAACCTTGTAAATACCATGTGGTTCTCTCTCTATTATACAACTACACATTAGGTGAGATTGAGATATAATATTTAGTGGATTGATAAGCTTAACAATTTCAATTAGATGAATTCGAATAAAATAAATTCATAAAAATAAATTATTGATTCATCCCTCCCCTATAAGTTGTTAATTATACCTAGGAATCTAAAATTGGCATCAAATTATGGTCCCCTCCAAAAATCCTAGGAAGTTTTTAGGGTGTGTATAATATCAAAAATGAGTGAGATACCTCAGATATAGGAAAATGATATTGCCCTTCAAGATACCAATCAGAATACTTCTACTAAGAATCATAAGAGTATAAATAAAATAATGCAATAAATATGAAGAACAATTTTATAGTAGTGGTAGAGACACTAGAAAATCAATGGTTTATATCCTGTATAAATTCTATTTATATGTTATTATTAACAAATCATACTGATGTTGGGATGAAGATGATGGATCACTTTATGATATTCATTATGTAATTAATGAAAATATAAAGAATAAACCCAATAAAATTGTAATTTTATTTGATTTTGGAATTGGTTTCATCAAGATGAAAATTTACTACTATAAGAAGTGGCTAATGTTATGAAATATGCATTTTTTAAAAGGGTTGGGATGTCCAACACAATCAAAAAAGTTTTTAATTCAAAAGAAGAGACAATATATCATTTTAATGAATGTTATTTTGATGTTGTTGATGAATTTCAAATAACGTTTTTTGGGAAATATTTTTTCCAGATCATATTTATAAAATATTTCCATTGGTCTGACACAGAGCTTCTATGGTTTTCAGAGACATTAAACTAAAGGATAAATCTAATAGGTTAAAAGATCTTGAAGAGTAATTAAATAAATAAAGAGAAATCTAGGAACAACAAAAGGAAAAGATATATTAGGATTGGGAAGACAACCTAAGATTATTTGAGCCTAATAATAACTCCCTTAACAATAAGTGTTCATATATAGGGGTGAAATTAAAGAATCGAGAATCAATACTTGTTGGAACTTCCCAAATTTGTGGAATAATTTATGATTCCACATTAGTTATCACTATTGATAATCACTCCATAATGGTGAATAGATTATTATATAGAAAATTAAAACTACCTATAAAAAGAATGTATCCCACAACCACAGAACTATCTTTTGTAATAATGTGTTTTCAAGTACTTCTAAATGTTTTAAACCAAACTATAGGAATGTGTGGATGGTAAACATTTTTTACAAACCAAACTCATCAAAGGGGTGAATGATAAGATTAAGGATGATGTATTCCCTATGAAGTGTCCCTAATAGTTTTAGTTCTACTCAAATGAAAAAAGATTAACAATCTATTGAATCTAAATATACTATGCCATAAAAGAAGAGATGAAGGCTCATAGGATATCATTGGTGTTGAAGGAATTTTGAAATTAATTTATTCACATGTTTTCACGAAATGAAAATTCATGTGGATAATAGAAATCCTATATTTAGGGGGTAAATTATAAATAGAATGGATAACTTTCACTAGAGAAGAGATATCCATAGAAAATGAATGGTGGAAAGCCATTCATTGGATTTAAACAAAAAAATAAGATTGTTAAACATACTAACACCAACAAGAACAATGGTATATAACTCCTTACATCAAATTAAAATTGAAATATTTCGTGAAGAGAACTACCCAAAGGAAAAATATGGATTAGATGGAATAATTTAATCAATAACTATTATGAAAATATAATTTATATGCTGGTGAATGATATGAGTTCAATGTGTTTTTTCTCTTGTTGTGAATCTTATTGGCACAATTCCTAATCTAGTAGGTATAAAATTTCATTTCTAGGAAAATAGAATGAATAAATGGGTAGCCATGGTTAATATATGATAAAAATATTATAAAGAGTAATGTTGTGACAAAAAATACATCCAAGATACAAAGACCAAAAAAATATAAATTCATAAAATATGTTTTTTTATAGATTTAATTCTAAGGGTCTCAAATTTGATAAATTCATGAAACAACTACCATGAGATAGTCTCAATCTAGAGAAAATGGAGAGGCTTCAACAAAAAATCAGTATAAATTTAGGTGTGGATTCTAAGAAGACTAAAAATGATAAGAAATAATTCCATGTTTTCCATCAAAATCAACTAATCTTTGATAAGAAATTACTAGAAGCTTAAAAATATTCAAAATCCAAATAGTATAATGTTATTATAAAAAATGAGGTGGAAAAAGTATTTTTATTAAATGTTGATGATGTTTTGAATAGGATTTTGAGAAAAGAATGGCCTAGGTTGAGAGGTAGTTTTCAACATATATGTTACTCTAGATTGTCAAGGAGTTCAATCCTTATTCAAATTCTTATAAATTCTTTTTTCCTAGCATGATGGGAATCAATGGATATGGGTGAAACCCTCGAGGGGCATTGTTGATTAAATGAAGCTAATAAATCATCACAATATAGTGAATATGGAACTTCTCTATATCTTTATAACACTATAATATATGGTATTTCAATCACTCATTAATCCATCATTTATTTTTTAATTAGTAAAATCAATTATGTTTGAGTTCATGGTTGAATAAAAATGAGTCATATGGGGAGCTAAATATTTTTCACTTAAAAAGTATGATTTCGATGTCAATGTGGGTATAGGATTTAAAATTTTATTTTTAAATATGATGAATTGCATCCCTAAAATTATAGTTGATAATTTTTATCCTGATTTAACATGAATGATATTCTATAAAAATCATAAAAACCATGTTTATATATCACATGTTTTATACAATGGGTTAGTCCATGTGTATTTAGAGATGATTAAATAGTGAATCTTTTATAATAGAATCATGTGGGATCATAACTCTGTTATATGTGATCAATAAATTTTATTATAAGTGAGACGTTCATTTTTTTAATTCCAAAACATTACAATTTAATTTGATTTTCATTTAGGGGGATTATGTTTTTACCACACATATTGACTTTTAAATATCTGATGACATATTGACAACCAAATACAAAATAGGTTATTATAAGGCCCAATATTTGAATTTTTTCAGTTATGGTTCAATATTATATTGGTGAGTTATTAGATGTAGTGTTGAGGCTTGAAGGATTGTTATAGATTCTCTTGATATAATAGGATGTCATGGATACAAAATTATCCCTGTTTTAATATTGTATATCGATTAAAATTGTATTTAATGTAAAATACATGGGATTAAGAGAACATATTTCATACAGTAAGTGAGCTACCATGAAATATTTTACTATTTCATTATTTACAGAAATATGTCAACACATAATGTTATTTATTTTTAATGATGAATATTGACGAGATTAAACAAGAACCCTTGAAATGCATAAATCCAAGATAAGTATTTTTTTCAACGGAGTTTTTTGTTACATTAATAATTATTGAATAAATGTGGATCGTGAGATTATCTTGATATTTTTTATTGTGTTAATACTTTTGAAATTTTTTAGAAGTGTTTGGAAAAAAACAATTATCCGAATATGCTACCTATGATTCTACCTCGATCCCATGTGTGTTGGAGGAAGACCTAAACCACATGGGAGAAGAGGTCCATAGTTCCCAAATGGAGTAAGGTATAAGTGGTCCTTATATAGTCCAACTTATATGCACATGTGTGATAGCTCAAAGGACAGGGGTACTGATTGTCCAAAGTGTGTCAGTTCAACCTGCGGGTAATTTTTTAGTAGTGTTTTGTGGGTTTCGATCCCCCCAAATTCCATCTCATGATACTCAATAGGAAATGAGTGTATTATTTTGAGCTTCCTGGATGAAAACAATTTAAATGTGGGATTGGAGATAAGAGTATCATTTTTTTATCTATATAAAAAGTTGCGTACATTTCACTCGGTCTTCAATCAAAGTGATATGAGCCATCAAATTATAATAAGAAAACACATTCAACTTTAGACAACCTTAGAATGGTTTTACTACATAAAATATTATTTTTTTTACTAACATCGTCAAATATAAGGTCACCAAGGATTTCCCTGCATGATATTCTTATTCGATAACTCGAGGTAACTCAATGCTTATAGTCTTCATCTTTCAAGCATGAATGTGTTGAATAAAATCATATTTATAAGTACAATATATATTATAAAATGTATTTAAATGAATAATTATTCATAAATTAGTTCTAAATTTTAAAATTATTTGTTTTTAATCGATTAATGCATCTGTGATCAAGAAAAATACTTTCTATCATAAGATAAGGTGACTTGTTTTTTGGTGTATTCTTGAGATAAAACAAATTACATGGAAGAGATAAATGATTCAAGCCATGAAATAAATCATAGAGTATTTATGTGGAATAAAATTAAAATCCATGTTTGTGTAAGGTAATGTTTTTTTCCTAAAAATATTAATGCCTTTTATTGGGGAGAAATGTTGGGAAATCTAAGAGAGGCTCTTGTTTTCAGAAGAAAATAGATCACCAGAAAGAAATATAGTTCACGAAGAGTGAATCAATCCGATGATACTCAAAATAATAGTATAATAGAATAAAAATAGTATTATATTTGTGAAATTAAACTCTTATATCTTTTAAAAGAAATTATTCCATGAGGGAAAAATGAGATCGCTCGTGTGTACATATAGCTAACCGCCTCAATGTAGTGATAAAATTCATTTCTAATCACTAACATTTATAGATGTATACTATGATAGGGTTCATGTTTATATATTATAATTATGAAATAATTAATCTTCTAAAATTATAATATCACATCTACCACCATACAATCCAATATTTTGCGAAATGATAAAGTCACTTGTGTGTATGTGTGGACTACCATCTCCATGAAGTGATGTGATTTTTTTCATTTATAATTTACTTAGATAGTAATGATAATGTTATTTATGAATATATATGATATAATAATTATCATTTTATAGTGAATCATTATTTTCCTTTCTTTCATACCATCTTGTTGAAATGAAAAAAGTATTCATGTGTGCTTACGACTTACTGTCTCCATGAATGATATAATTCATTCCCCGACATTAAATTTTCTAGATGAAACTAAATATGTATATCATTAATATATATGATATTTATATCAGTATTAATATTCATGATATTCTTTGAATAAGATAATAATACAAGTAGTAGAAATTTTTTATTGAAATCTTCATATAAAATAAATAGATTACACCTAGAAATGATGATTTTAAAAAGTAATTATTGATAAAACGGGTGTTAAAATGATATACAGGGAACATATATGATATTATATTAATATAAATTAATTTTTTAATGAATTAGAATAAATTTTATATGAATATAGAATTATGGAGTGTTTTCCACGAAATACGAACCTAGAGTAAGGGTTTTATTACACAATATCAACAATATTATAGATTATTTATATTTAGATATAAGTTTGATATTATTTAACTTATTTATAAATTTTTTCTAAAAATGTTTTCAATTGTTTTATTACTATCCAATGATTTTTTAAATATACATTTAATCTTGTTTTACTTTCAACAAAATTGTTTGAAAGGAATCTTCTTGGAATTTTCAGAATGACGTACTTATTAAACATTTCAAAAGAGTGTGTAGGTGATATTTTTAAAATTATAAGGTGGGAAAATAATTTCCCTTTTCATGAAAATTATTTTATTTCATGATTCCTTTACATTTTTACATGGTTATTTTAATAGAAATTATTTACCATCACAATTGAGTAGTTTTTTTAAAAATAAAAGACCTCCAAATAAAAAGAATGTTTTTTATAAAACAAATTTCAAGTGATCATTAAATGTATTTTTCTTTTGTATATGACATCCTTTGATGTTAAATAATATTAATTCAGGTTATGAACAAATGATACCATATTTATTTGATCACTTGGAGGTTTATTTATTTGAAATCCATTTCTTTATGATGATTGTATCCCACATATATTATTATTCCCAGATTGATGTCTATTGAAATGTGATTTCTGAAAAAAATTATTCTTAATCAAGTTGAGATTGATTTATTTATTAGAATGAATATGTTTTCTATAAATAAATCCCACATCAATTTCTATGTAAGGGCTGTAAAATTTGATATTATGAACCAACCTATGATCATATATATGTTTGATAATAAAAATTTACTTCTAATGAAAATCACATCAATTTATGTGTCTTGATTAAAACTCAAAGGGGACATTTATCTCATATTCTAGGCATGAAACTCGAATTTGATGATATTCAGGTTATATGGAATTATTTTCATTTAATTCCATAATAATTTTATGATCTTCCTCTAATTCATTATGTTGAGTTTTCTATATTACTCATATGTAGTTATAACCTATTTAAAATCCTCCATATCGAATTTAACAAATTTAGTCTAATTAATTTATGATGAAACTCAAAGATAATATTAAATATGGATTTAATCATCCATGTGAATCAACATAGAGTTCATTTGATCACTTTTTTAACAAGAAAGATTAATCAATGTGGATATTCATTGATTTTTGAGAACATCACAAGATCACTAGCAAGAAAAAGTATTATCTACCTCGTATTGATAAATTGATTGATTAACTACATGGAATTCAATATTTTTTATGATTTATCATTATTTTGGATATCTTTAATTGCTGTTCAAGAAGAAGGATGTAACCAATACAATATTCATTACATGGCATGGAGACCATGAATTTATAAGTATTCCGTTTGGTCTCACTAATTCCCCTGTTATATTAATGGATTTAACCAAATTTTCATAAATTAATACCTTGATCAGTTTTTTGTACGATTTTTCGATAATATTCTTGTATATTTAAATATAAAGGAAGAGAATGAAGTTCATTCTTAATTGGGATGAATACCCTTTGAAAGCTAAAGAATTATGAAAAAGTTATCAATATATAATCACAATTTAAGGTATATTCGTAATCCATAAAAGATATAATTTATTAAACATTGGCCCAAACCATCTACTATGAGTGAGATCAATTGGTTTTTTTCATTGTATGAATATTATTTGTGATATATAGAGTGTTTTTTTGGGCTATAGAATCCAAACACCACGTTAAATCAAAAGGGATACAAGTTTCATTGGAAGAAATGATCTAAGGAATGTTTTAAGGAAATATAGAGAAGGGTAGATAGCACACAATAACTTACACAACCTTGATGTAGATATGGGGTCTTAATATATAGTGTTTCATCGAGGAAGAGACTCAGATGTGTCCTAATGAATAATTATATAGGTAAATCTTATTACTCACAAAAAGTTATGGTCCATGATAAACATTACCGAACTCAAGATTTGAAGTTCACTCTAGTAATTCATCCATTAAAGATATAGAGGAAATTTTTCTATGAATAATAGTGTGAAATATATAATGTTCATTAAATTTTAATGTATATATTATCTCAAGAAAAAGATAAAATGAACCATGGAATATGATTGGATTTGGTAAATGATTATGACTGCACAATACATTTACATCATGGTCAAATGAAGGTGGTGGTAGATTCATTGATCCAAAAGGATCATGTTATATTTTATATGATTAGGATCATAAAAGGTCAAATTTTTATGCATTGGAAAAGGATATATATTTAAATTATAAAGGAATGGGAGAACACTTATTTTTATCAAATGAATGATCAAACATATATGAAAATAGAGATTAATTTTTACTAAAAAATACATAAATCTAAAAAATATTTTGAGAAATGATACAGATTTCTACCTTGAAAGTGATAGAATGATAATGTCTTGGAACCATGTATGGGTTCCTTCCATAAAATATTTAAGTAAGGATCCAATGGATTAAAATTATAGTTCTTAATTCTATATTCATCTTGGATGTGTGGAAATATATAGATATTTGAAAGATTATTTATGGTGGGATTAAATTAAAAGAGTTATTGAAGAATATGATTCTGGATTCATGGTATGAAGAAATGTTAAGGTTGATAGATATAAATATAAGGGAATTTTTCAACAATTGTTCATACCATAATGGAAATTGTAAAATTTCCCCATATATAGTTTCGTTAAAAACACCAAAACATCTAAAAGAATAATTTTATATGGCTTGTATTTGATTGCATTTAGAATTCATAAAACATAATTTTCATAGTGTAAATTAATGTCAAGATCAATATAATTGGTAAAAAATTATTAAATAGGTTTGATTTCAATGTTCAAGACTATCAATTTTAACAAAAATGGATCTAAGGTTTACCTCAACGTTTTGGAGAAACCTTTGTAGGCCTGGGATACAGAGTTTTGTTTCAACAATTCATATCATCCTCAGGAATATGGCCTGTCTAAGATAAAAATTCACACACCTTAAGGCATTTTAATATCTTTTTCTGTGGATTTTAAATGTTTTTCTTATCAACAACATAATGTGGTGAAATTTTATTTCAGAAATATCTTTCACTTCATTATTTTGATGGTCTATTTTGAATCAATCTAGGGTCGGAAGTGTAGAACTCCAATTCAATAGAATGTTGTTGGATAAATAATGTTATTTGGAACTGATCTATTTGAGTAAATAGTAGAAAATGTAGGATCCATTTGGAAGCACATAAGAGAAACACAGAGTCAGAAAAAGTGTTAACAATAATAGGAAACATATGTAGTTTTATGCTGGTAAAAACTAATTCTTATGAATATCTCCCTAAAATTTAGTGATGATATTTTTATATAATGGAAATATAATCCTTAGTTATATCGGTCATTTTGAAATTTAATAATTGTTTTAGGATGAAATCTTATAGATTGTAGCTTCCCTACAATATCATTCATCTTCATAACATCATCCACATATCTTTATTAAGGAAGCTCATATATGATCCTTAACATCCAATAAAAGTATAGGTCATACTATTAGGCCAATATCTATCAAATTAAGAGAAACTATTATAAATTATAGATCTACTAGATAATGTTCTATAAGACAAGAAGACACGCCTAGTAAATGCTTTGTGATGAAATCATCATCTTAAAGAAGCTATGTGGGAACATAAGCGTGTGATGATATAGAATAATCCTCGTATATTGGTATCATAATAATCGGTTCTTGTATAATATATCATTTAAATGTGGGTATAATTTAACACCATGAATGTTTTATGAATTTTATTTCCAATAAATTTATTTTCATCAATACCTTATGTTACATGAAACAATTGGTTTTGATGAACGCGGTAACATTAATAAAAAATTTTTATATTATGGTTATTACTAAGCTATTTGTTAGGTGGGTATTAATATGAAAAAATAATTTTTTAAAAACAAATCAATTACATTTGTTGATTGGTTATAAATAAAAAAATTATGAAACTCAAAAATAATTTGAAAATAATAGAGATTTTGTTTCAGAAAACTATATTTATAAATTCTTTTTCTTAATAAAATAAATAAATCACTTTAGGGTGAATAATTTTAATTAAATGTATATATTTTGAAATCAGTAAAATATTTTATCAGTAATATAATATTTTTCTAGGAATGTAAATGAAATTAAACTAAATTTTATTCTTAAAATGCCTTTCTTTAATAAGGATTCATCATATTTTCTATTCTAGTTTTTGAATTAACTTCTTCCTCTATTAGAAATTAAATTTGGTAAAATGGGTTCCATATATAGAATCATGAGTTACAAATTTTGTAAATAGGTCTTCTTTATTTTGGGCCTTATGAATTTTAAATGTGGTAAAAAATTCAATTTCATAAAATGTAAATCAAGTTAATCAGGATTAATACTAAATGATAAGGCCATATCTTTTTATATTAGTCCTTATTAGATAAATTTAATTAAACATTTAATGCCTTATTTTAAAATTTTAATTTTTTAATGGACACGTTTCCATGAAAATGATGTGTTTATTTTTAAAATCATGAATGTTTCAAAATTACACCCTCTTTGTCTTAAATATTTTTTCTGTTTCATCATGGAAACAAAATTTACTTATGAATGAATTTTTTTTTTCTAGTGTTATATTAATAACATTATTTTTTTGAGATATAACTATTTTTAATTTTTATTAATTAATTAATTACCATAGAATCTTATACAATGCTGATGCATTATTTCGTTAGTTAATAAACAAAATATAATAAATTATTTTTCAAATAATAAAAGAAATATAATTTTAGTGATATAATGTGTTTCATAAATTTTAAAGGTTAAAATAACATCTTATTATTTAATTAATATTTTATATTCAAAATTATTATTATTTCTTCAGTAATTTAGTGTCAAACTTAATTAAATTGTGTTTCAATTGACAATAATGACATTATACTAAAATTATAAATTATATAATTATTTAAAATAGTAAAAAACATAAAATATGAAAAAGGGGACAAATTTTTTTCTAAAATTTAATTTATTTTCCATTTATATAATAATTAAATCCATTTGAAATGAGAATGAATTTTCTGTTGTATATGCTTTTGAAAAATTCCAATAGTTTCCCTTACCACAATTATAAATACGAACCTACTGCATCACATATGATTGTCACATTGAGTACTATATCTCAACCAAACTCTACCAATTTATCTTCCTGAAATCCCTAGAAATAGTATTGAGGTTATTTTATCCTCAAAATACAAACTTTAGGGTCCTTATTTGAGATCTAATGGTGTTTATTACAAAACTCGTTAGTTTCTTTAACATATATCTTGTTTTTCTACACTCCATTAACTCAATTAAATCCATGTTATTTGTTATAGAATAAAAAATTAAGTATCCTAAATATTCTTAAATATTATAATGATAATGAAAAATTCTTGCACACCCTCTATTCAAACAAATGAGAGGTGAATTTATCCCACATTTTGACGTACGACTTATCAACTCCATATCTTAATATGATTAATTTCTCTTCACTATCATTTATAATTGTTTATTATGATTGGTTTAATGTTTATTATGAAATAATTTTTACTATAATAAACTGATTGTATTGCGGTGGCTTTTGTTTAACTATCGGTGGTCTGTGATGGTCTAAAAAATCATCTCTAAAATTGGTGTTGCCAATCAAAACTTGTATATTTCTTTCTTTTAGCGGTGGTTTCTGGAAATGTCAATGTGTTCATATTTCAGTGTAGTTTTCTTAGTTTTAGAGGTGGTTTTTGGTTAAGAAAATTATAGGGATCTATCGGGGGTTTGTAACCACAACTAATATTGATAAAACTGCCTCTAAGTAAAAAACAAATCCACATTTAGTGGTAGTTTTAACTACATTATTAAAAAATTCCATAATATAGCATCCATTTAAACTGTCACAAAAAATCGCATATCTATCGATGGTTTAAACAACTATTTTTTCATGAATTTAAAATAAACATGATGAAGGTTCTTCATTCCCAGAACCTGCATCTATAACAATACAACAGTGACACTAAAAATTATACTAGATAATTAAATATATCATCAATGTAAAAATAAAACAACACATGCTAAACTAAATAATTGAATTATATTGGTTCTCACCAAAACATAATGAATAATAACATTGACAAAGGAAAAAAACTACATTGAAATAAATAATACAATTTTCAATACATTGAAATAATCAAAAAAGACACAACACATTAATAGATTCAATAATACAGAAAAACATTGAAAGAATAAACACATTGAAAGAATTAATAATAAATTTCTTAATATATTGAAATAATCAATACATTCCTCAAAAAATTTCTCATTGAAAGTGTATTGATTTTTTAAACTATTACACCACACATTTCGACGGGAAAATATAAATTTAATAAATTTAAAACTTGATATAAAGAATCAATGTACATCCATTAAAATAAGGGTTTACATGTCAAATATTAATCCACCAAAATTACAAAAAAGATAAATTAATTTAATAATAATGAAGTAATTATAAATATGAAACCAACCATCATGAATTCCATTTTCATAAAAAGGTTCATTAATTAATAAAATTCAATAATCAATGCTTAGACAAATGAGAAATCCCCAAAAATATCCATTAATAGTCTGAACATCCACAATCATGGATTAAAACAAACATGGTTTTGTATAATTAGTAAATACATTATGATGTCCTAGGACTTCCAACATGGATCCCACCCCATTATGAGATCATTAAAAACAACATGGATGCTTTTTTGTGCCTAGAACAACTAGAATCTTGATAGTCCAAGTCACCCAATTAGATCATCAAGGATTATCCAAGACTAACAAGACATATCTCAAATAATTGGGCCCCTACACAAATAGAGCACAAAAATCTCCCCAATCAAAGATCACTCAACACATTAAGATTTTTCTTTAACCGATAAGGTGTTAACAAGAAGATAATAATTGAACAGAGGGTCTGATAGAGTGGGGTTATCCTATATGTTATAGGCTAGATATATCATTGTATGGATAATTGATATAGGAAAATATTTTTCTGAGAGATAACATAAAATGATCCATTGTCAGTTGGACTGGATAATGATGTGAGAGATGGAAATGGGTATATACTTTCATATAATGGTTGGGGTTAGATATAGATTACGATTTTGGACAAAACCATGGGGTTTTGTGTTATGAATCGACCGATAAGGACACTACATTAGACATCATTAATCAGAGAGTGACACCACATGTTCACCCCCAATATTTGAAGGACTAGCGACAAGCACATAGAAAGAAAATCACTGACTAGGATACTCTTTCCCAAAAACATTACCAACTGGTTCGTCCCAGTAGACTGAGTATGACTATGTGGGATTGAAATACCTTAGTTCTTTCATTTTTACCTTTAAATAAAATATCAGTCATATTATAATAAATAAATATTAACATAGTGATAACTGACAATAAATTATTATAATGAAAAATAAATCCATTCCCTAAAATGTTTAGCAGGATCATTAACAAAACTCCCATAAGATTTGTTAGGAAAATTCACCCACACATTTGTTCAGGATTATAGGTGACCTAAACTTATGGACTATATTAAACAAATATAAATATAAAAATTTAATATTTTTAAGAAATAACATTGTCTAATAATTAATTAAAAAAATTAAATCTTACCAGATTAGATCAGCTTCAAGAAAAACTCATTGACCATGCAGTGTGAGTATAACACTTCCTCCTGGGAATCCTTGTCATTTAATGAAATAAAATTATTATCAAAATATATATTTTAAAAAATAATTAATTTAGAAAATAAATATGATAACATATGTCTAGTACTAACAAACAAAATATACCTAATAATGATAACAAATGACTACACAAATGACATAGGTTTTTGATAAATTAATGGATAACTGCTCATAAAATAATTTTCTCATTAAATCATGTCGGTTTCCTACTCCATAATTACATCATCTACTCCATCCACTCAATAATATTTTAAATATCATGATGGGTAGGTAAGTCTACTTCTTTCTGTTGATGGGATTCAATGTTATAGGTCAAATCTTCCACTTAATTACCTATATCATACATGTCTCTTTATTTTACAAGAGCAACTACACTCCACCATTCATCCACGACATCTTTCACATGATATAACATTTTCGATTCAGATGATAAGATATATTGATCATATAGTTCTTGGTCAGCAACATCCATCATGAAAGAAACTTTCACAGAAGTAAACTGTAATTAATCTCAATTAACAACTTAGATAATATCCACCCAATTTTATTTGAATAAAACAACTACAAAATTATGATGGTAATTTAATTCTCTAATATTTCCTAATTTTCTGTAGTATTCCACTTGAAATCATGTAATTATTACACTATTATATGTTTTCAAACCCTCCTCTTGATCAACTATATAAAATATATAGCCATTCACATTATAAGCGTCGAACATTCAATCTTGTTTAAAGGAACGTGGCCATGAAACATAAAATATTCCGAAAACTCTACTCGTGTATCATTATTCATGATCTAAAATTTTTAATATACATTATTAGATTTAAAAAATATATATATCATCCTAATATACAAATTGATTGTAATATTTATGGGTTTGCACACTATGGAATCCATTCTTCATGATCTATATTAACATATTTTGTTACATATTTCTCATTTCATGTTCATTCTCTCATTAATCTCTTTGTTTGTATTCTAAAATATTCAATAAATAGATATTCAATTTCATTATTTTATAGAACATATCTATGTCCTTGTAATAATTCAATTTCTATTATTTTAATATTTTAGCTCCTACAAACTGATTGTCCAATTTTTGGAAATATTTTTGATTTCACATGTATTTTTGAATGATTCGGTGTGTCTTCAATATGTCCAACATGATTGAATCTTGTATTAATATGATCTAGGTCTCTTGTAAAATATGTAAGACACTCATATAACAAATAGAATTAAAAATTAGTCCCTTCATTTTGAGATTTATATTTCATGTATTATTTCAAATTCCCATGATATCTGTGAAATAAATCAAAAAACCTAATTATGTATTTATTCAATTTCCAATAATTGTTTACTCAAACAAAAAAAATAAAACTATAGTACCTTTCAATTCTATACATCCATCAATAATGTAAGGGGACTCCTAATTTAGCTTCCTCAACCAAATGCATAGTTAAATACATAATTATAGTAAAAAATAACATAGGAAATATCCTCTTCATTACATAAAGTATCTATACAAATCTCTCTTAAAGGATTTCAATATAAAATGGATGTATGTTTTTCACAAATATTTTTCTGAAAAATGTGTACAATTAAAGTACAACTATAGTAACCATTTTAAATAATAATGTACACAATTCCAATGAATGTTATTATTGTAACAAAATATTTCATTTGTGGATTTTTAATCCATGCAACCTATGATTCTTTAACTCAACACAAATTTTTATTTTACTTGAATTCCCATTAGATACCTTCACATGTTTCGAAATTATAAGGAAAGTATGTTTATAATTATATTTCATCACAAAAATTTTTAGAGCATAATTTTCATTTTAATCTGCAAAAAGAACACACTTTATGTTCATTACTTTTATGTCATTCCAAGCATTGAGATGACCCTTCAACTTTTTATCCTCATTAAGAAATATTATAATCAACTTGTCACAAGAATTATTCCCAATATTCATCAAATATTGATTATTTCGCAACAAATTTGATTTCCAATATGGATGTGTTATGAATATTCTTATTTTCATCCGGTTTTTGTATTCCGATATCATTTGATGATTTACTTCAAACTCATTTACCATTATCATTAAAACAGCTTCCCCAATTCTATATCAACATTTCTATGTTGTTCCGTAATAACAAAAATAGCTTCCAACATTGGGGGATGGTTTATGATCAATGAAACCATTAAATCTGACTCTTTCAACAAAAATCTATGAGATGCATCGAGAAATAATCGATGACAATAGAAGTTCCATTCTCTATAGTGAGGAAGTCATTAAAACTCAAAATCAAAGTTAAAATCCTAACATGTCAGACCTATGTAAGTGTTCCAACCAAAAAAATTCCCATATCTAGGGAAGTCAGTAATGTTCCACATTAGAGCATCATGCATTTTGAACATTGTTATATAAGATGAATCATATGTCTCAACATCGTTTCTCTATAGCTTTTATTGTTCATGAATTAAAGGATGAAGGTATACATTAATATCATTTACACGAATGTTTTCAATGAATATTCATCTTAATGATAAAAGATTATTTTCTCATACACATCAATGAAGGAAGATTGTAAGGGATCAAAACAAATGGCCAAATACTATAATTGGTACTGAAAGTCCGAAATTGGTTGAATCTATCAGCAACCAATCCCATTCAAACATTCCTAGGTTGAAATGAGAAATATATATATAATTAATAAAATGAATTACATTATTTTGAATCTTTTAAATGTCACATTAACCCATCTTTTTTTAATCTATAGAATTCCACTGCATGTGTTCTGTGGTTATTGATGATGTGGATAATATTTTCTGTAGAAGATTTAGTGAAAAGTAACAAAAAACCATTGCAGGTGATTTAATTTTGTTCTTATTAATGGTGGTATGTTGATTCATATGTCTAACATCACCCATAGACTTCCATTTAGAGGAAGAACATTTCTTGCAATCTTATCTACTTGAATCCTCTCCCAAATAAAACATAAAATCATTGGGACACACAAGATATTATCTATAATTTTGACCAAGCTTGATATAAACTTTTTTATCTTCATAAAAATACATAGGTATCTTTAATTTTGGGAATGAATCACACAAAAATTCCAATACCATAGATATCGTGTTATTTGAAATTCCACATAGGCATTTGATAGGGTAACATTAATATAAACAAATTTTTTGAGTGTTTAAAACATCTAATATACAACTATATTTCCATCATCATATAAAAAAAGAATTTATTATGTATTCTCATTGAATTTTTATCTTACATTAATCTCCACATAATCAAGAAGCGGTTCCAATGATATGGTAGAATCATGATCTTGTTGTCCTATAGACTAAAAAACATCACTTGTCACATTTCAATTTGTAGTACCCTCAAAATTATATTCTGATATGTTTTTATGTTTATGATGGTGTCTTGAACTGTCGAATTCATCATTTATAAGGTATTTTATTTCATTGTCAATTTTCGATGAAGTTGGGAGATCATTCTATGGATTGACATTAGTGATAAACCATTCTGTAATGTTTGATTCTTCGTGCCAAATTCAACATAAATATAGAGCAGGGAATTTCTTCAATATCAAGTGTTCATAAACATCATCTCTCTTCAACTATCATCTACATTAACATTTAGGACATGGAAATACTATTCACCCATCAACTGATCGATTTTATATTGTAAAAATATAAAAACATAGTAATACCCTTAGCATACTAAGGTGTGTTCCTCAGTAATGTGATCCATCTTTTATCTATATATATGACTATGAGTTTACACAATATTGAAAAAATTAAAACACATAACAATTACTAAACAAGAATAGAGATTCATAAATACATGTTGAAATAAAATATGAGTATATTAAATAAGGTTTTATCTATAAATAAAAAATAAGGGATCGAGAATCAATTTTGATGACTCAATGAGTTCAGTCACCAAAATTATAAATAATTATATTTATGAAGGGATCATTCATGTAACATAAATTCATTGAGTTTAAATAATTTTTATCTATATATATATATATATATATATGATTTTTTGACACTTTAAACAACTAAATCCCATTTTAATGTACCAATTGAATTCATTGTTGTATATGTCATGAAAGTAATATAACAAATATAGTCCATGCACATGGCCCTCATTCTAGTGATAGAAGAGATGATAATTTTAAATAACAACGTTTGTAAGAACATTATATTCAAAAAATAACTCAATCATAAAAGAAAATGAAATAAGAACAATCCCACACCCATAGTAACCAAGACATAAAATCAAAAAGGATTCCATGACTGACATATATATGGTCTATCACAGGATTCGATAAAGTACTAATATTCCCCTTTTACATATACCAAATTTATAAAATGAACTAAATTCTACTATGTGACATTATAATTCCCCATTCTAGAATCATCATATGAGATGAGTTTAGACATAACTCAAGCATTCCAACACATATTTAAGTGGTTGAAAACTCGTTTCCAGGTACTAATCCACATTCTATTGTAAAAATACATCAAATTAAAGTATACTATCATGGAAAAATAACCAAGAAAACTACCACATATCAATGTAAATATTAAAATAAAAAAAATTATATAAAAATGCCATGAATAATTGTAACACCCCAACCAAATTTACCGAGAGTCGGTGAATTATTACATAACATTAGATTTTTCACAAATGATCAAGTCCTGAAAGAAGGATTAGTTTAGTAGCCTTGGAAACGCTAGATACATTCATAAGGCTTAAATTACATGATAAAGTGAAAAACTACAACAACATGGTCTCCATAGTCCACAATAATATCCCCTTATACTATCCCTATAGGTGAATCATAAAATACTTCTTTACATCCTAGGAAATGTAAAACATATAAAGGGGTGATCTCAGATACTCAGTAAGGATAACAATATAGTGGAAACTTTCATAAATAAGCATAAACATTTAAGAAAATGTATAAGACTAAAACAAAATCCTTTTCAACTTAAACTTCAACATAATATGTCCAAGATAAAATTAAATAATTTCATTTATCTACTCACAAGGATATTATACAAGTCAAATAATCACATGCAATATCAATAGCAACTTTCATAAAGATGGAATCCATAATTCTAGACATTCATAACCACATAGACATGGCCTTGTGGTAAGACTAAAAATAAGATTTTGTTAAGGCCTTGTTCCAAGACTCTAGATTGTCTCCTGAGACATACCGATGCATCAAGGAGCTATAGCGGGCTCCACCCGTCACTTACTAAGTCCAATGCATTCCTCATATGAAATGGTTTAAACATAACATAAACATTCGTATTAAAACTAGCATAGGAAATGTAAATACTTCATACATAAACCATGAATGGTATAAAAATAACACATCAATAGTCAAAAATATCACAAAACCATTAATTAAATATAGAATATTTTTATCATAATAAATCAACTTCAAACAATTTTATAATTCATCAAAGGATGTTGACTGAGATGAAAATTATTTGTAAAACTCTTTGACAAAAATATCCCTTTTTCATGAAAAAGTTAAAATTCACACAATTTAGAAAGTAAGACATTTAAATATATTTTTAATAAATGTTTCCCACACCACGTTGAATCTTTTTAATGGAATTAACATTTTAAAAACATTAATGTCCATAGAGGTAAATCCGTAAAAACTATTTTGAAAACATGGAAATTAATGAGAATGATTTAGAGGAATATATATTTAAAACATTTTAAATGATGTTTTAGTAAAAATTACCTAAATATCCCTTTTAAAACTCTTTCATGAAATAGGGAAATGGATAATAAATATGTACCAGTAGATACTTACATAAAAACAACCTCAGATAATAAATAGATTTTGAAATTAACCCTTACCATGCACTTTCATTTAGTGGATAGTACTTTTAACCTCCTGTATGAAGACCTTAGTATGTTATAAAATTATAACAAAACCATATAAATATTTATGATATTATACATGATTCATTTATGACTTTATACTACCCATTTAATAATTATTTCAATGTTAAATTAACATTTCGGGTAATAATCACTTTCTTTGTCTTACGTGTTTTAACTTGTTACTCTTGATTGTATCACTTAGATCAAGATTTAAATACTTCCAGAATATATAACATTATTTATATTTCATATATGTTTAGAATATAAATATTTATAAAAGACAGATATATGAAATGGAAAACACTGTTTATGGAGACGGTACTTCTTACGTATGCATAAACACAGTTTCCATTTTCATATCGTATTGAACAGAAATAAGTGAATAAGATATAAGTATGTACATATATATTTATGTATATCTCTAGTAGCATTATTATGTCATATATTACATATATATTAATGATATTTATTTTATAATCATTGTTGAATGGTGAATGTGGAAATGAATCTCATCACGTCATGGAGACGGTAATCAGTACGTACGCACGAGTGAAATATCATTATATTGATGGAGAAATCGTATGTAATTGGATCGTATATAATATATTCAGATTCATTAAAATTTTATATTTATTATTTTCATCAGTTATACTCATTATTATACCCATCCAAATAATAAAGTGTTTGAATAACAAACAACACCACGACATGGAGACGGTAAGCCGTACGTACGCATGTATGGTGACATGTCATTCAAAGGATGGATACAATTATGAATATTATTGTACCATATTTAAAATAAAATAATAGTATATAGAAGAAACTGAAGTTATTATTTTAGAAATGAAACAAAAAATAAAGAGGATGTTGAAGAAGAAAATAACTTGAAAGAGGTGATGAAATATTTACCATTTGTTCAAGTTCGTCCTTCTGATTTGATCAAAATGGATCCGTAAGCTGGATTTCTGACCAAAATAATGCCTCTAGGATGAATTGAGGAATTCTGGGAGGATATTTGGTCAGGTTTTTGCTGAGCCAAATGGTTTTGGAGCTGTTAATTTGATAGAAGAGGAAGTTCCCTTTTATAAGAGGGTTCAGGGGAACCTTAGGAAAAGCTTGAAATATTATTTTATTATAAATTAATTTTCTATTTATAATTGCTCAATAATATATTATTTAAAGTATAATGTGGGGATAGGACAAAACCCACTCAACCAATAGGTTTTATATAGGTTTTTGTCACTATACTGACATTATATTTTAGATTTAACTCTTAGTTAAATATTTTGATATTTACCATGTCCCTTTGTGTTTTTATATTATATGGTTAATAAACTTCTTATAAACTAGTAAGTGAAAACGCAAGTGGTTCATTAATGAACCACCTATAATTATATAAGTATTTTCGTCAAGCCATAGATTCTTAGAAATATAATATCAATTAATAATATCATATTTGTTTTAAAAAAAGATTATGTCAAGTTTGACAGTATTTGGTATTTTGTTTTTGTTAATTAATAACAGCATTATTACCCCAAATAAAATTCATCTAACCAACCCTAATTGTCATATTAACCTATAAAATAATTTTAATTCATAAAAAATATCAAATTAAATTTATTTGGATATTTATAATGTCAATTATTTTAATATTTCATTAATTAGGTAATTACTGCATCATCAGTGTGTCATAAGTAATTTAAATTATTTAATGTCTAAAAAATATAAATAAAATACCATTCTGTAACAAATTGTTTTATATTTCTAATGAATATTTATAGTCTAATTTATCCTATGTATGAATCTATATTAATTATGTTTTAGTTATTAAACATTGATTTTAACTCTTTTAAAACTTCATTGAATTAAATAATAATTAATGTCTCAATCTAAGGCAACTGGACCAAAGAGGTTCATATTTTATTCCTAAGTTTGTTTCTGGTCATATTATTCTTATCCAACAGAATGAGGACATGTGTTAGGGTAATAATAATATCATTCTTACCCTTAATTACCCTATTTACATTTAACCGTGGTAAATAAAAGTAAAAAGTTACTATTCACCAAAAATTATATTCATCTTATTAAACCACATTTTACTTACTGGTATCAATCATGTCTCTAGATTTTTTGAAATTCCACTCACAGATGCGGTAAAATTATGTTTTATGTGAATTTGTAAATTCTGCTAGGAGGTGGGTAAAAGATGGTGAAAATTTCAATAAAATGTTTATGTATTTAAACTTATTATAAAATGACTCCAAATAATTACATTGAACTTATATTGGTATTATGTATCTATTTTGACCTAAAATAAATTTAAATTAACTTAATAATTATTTAAATAAAAAGGCTGTTTTAAACAATAACTCATTGTTTTTCACTATTCATCAAAAATTGAATGTTTTTGGAAAAATACCACAAATTCACCCTAAGATACTTTTGATATTTCGAATTCAAAAATTAAGTCTATTTTACTGAATTTAAATCATAGAAGTTGCATTTATTAATTTAAAATTAATTCATGTTGCCAAAACAAAAAGGCGTATTTTTAAGAAATAATAACTATCAAAAGATTGACACTTGTTTATGTCCAATTTCAAAGTAAAATTACATAAAATGACCTGTATTATATTAAATTGTAAAAATATAATCTATTTATACTTCTAAATAATTAAAATGTATAATTCGATAGCATAATTCACTTTGATTAAAAAATTTGTTTCCAGTTAAAATATAGTATTTTCACTATTCACCCAAATATGAAAGTTATCATAAAAACACAAAAATTTTATTGAAACTAAATTCTTATGTCCTTATTCTATAGAAGAAGTTTATTTTGTCAAATTTAACATATAAAAGTTTCAAATATAGAATTTAACAAGGGTTCAGCATTAAAAGACGGTAAAAGTGCATTTTTTTAAATGTACTTATTTTATTTGGAAAAAGGAATTAGTTTATATATTATGTATATGAAACTCATAATATAGATTCTAAAATTATTAAGATTATATAAAGTTCAAAATTTAGTTAACAATATTCATAACCACTTTTGAACAGCTAGTTTGGTAAGTCGTGGTGCGCTTGAACTCGGTGTTTTATGTAGTGATTGTTATTGAATTACTTTGAAGAAATAACGTACTATGAAATCATGGGGTGTTAAATTCTTCCCACATTCAATAAATTACATCCTCTCAATTTGAAATTGTTCTATGAAAATAAAAGGTTTAAAATTGAAAATAACATTGTGGGAAAACCCACATCGAAAATTGGGTTAATAAAATTAAGTCTTAATAAGAGGAAAAGGGAAATGAAAGGGTCACCACCAAATTATGATCTCTATTAGGAGAACATTGGTTGCAATTAGAGACACATAATTTGAATAAACGTAAATATTTATAGGGAGTGATTGAGGTCATCAATCACAATAAGTGTAAAATTGAGGTCCTCAAATCCATCATACTATGATGATTTAAAATACCATCGGTTCAACAATACATAAGGTATTAGGATAACCCATTTTTTGTTTTACGATCCCTTCACTAAAGTTTAGGAATTAATTTATTCATAGAATTAGCGAATAAAAATATATATACATGACAAGTAGAGTTCAATCCTTTAACTAATTTCTACCAAAAACTCATCTTTCACTCTAAAAGATAATAGAACATTAAAAAATATTATATTTATCCTATTTTTATAAGGTTCCAAAAAAATTAATTTACAATTCATCTACCAGACCATTTAAAAAAACTACATTATTAAATCGAGGACATCACATGGGCTTGTGGTAGGTGATTCACCCTTGTCGCCCTTCAGTTGCGGGTTCAAGTCTCGCAGCCTTGCCGGACATCACGGGTTGTCTCCCGACCTCTAGATTGTCTTTTTAATATCAGTCCAAAAATAATCTCAAACTAGAAATATCCAAAATACTTATATCCAAACTCACAGTAAAAAATTTATAAGGAATTTAAACACGAGAAAGATATTTTTCCCATGTAATAACATGTGAACAACTTCATCATGTATTCTTTTTAAACACTGAAACATCCTGAATTACCATAAATATTTATTGATTACATTCATGCTCTCTTATTCTTTATAGAATACTAGATATACTTATTCTATCCAAAAAATGTGTAAACTCCAACAATGATAGAATATACAAATCATTAATTAGTTTCTATGTAGTCAATCATATCAAATATAATTTATCCAAATCAATCAGGTATTATTCTAAAAATCACTACCTTGGTATTAGAACCATATAATGTTTTATCTTTCTCTCTACCATATATTTTCCTAAAATATAACTAGATATTGAGTCACTTTTCCTGGTTCCACAAAAATCTCAAGTACATAATGAAATAGTACTGCAGTACAATCCTTATATACTCTATAATTCTTATAACATGTACACCATTAATACAATACTCAAATGAAAAAAATACTTTAATAACAACGTATTAAATCTAATCATTCTTCTCTATCTTCGGTAGAATCATAACATTGTCATTATCTAATAGCATCATTTGGGGTAAACTCTGATGATTTGGACATTGATTCACACAGTGTCTCAACTCCTTATATATGAAGTATTTTGTATTTGAATCTTTTTTCTTACCCTTGCAACCAGGTACTTAGTGTCCTTTTTCTCCACACTTATAAAAAAACATTCATTAACTTCAAGAATTTATTGACGTGATTCTTTCCACAGTTATCACATATTGGAAGATCCTTCATTTCGATTTTCCCTTTATCCATCATTCTATTTTCATCCTTTTCTTCACTTGCTTCCCTTCAAAGCCATAGGACTCATGGACCTCTTTACTTATCGAATTAACACATGATATTATTTCATCATATGTTAAGAATACATGGGAGAATATTTCCCTTCTAAATGTTTCCTTAATACCATTAAATATATGATCCTTCTTACTCTTTGGATCATATGTATTGATGGAGTTCACAATCCTTCTACTGGGCGCCATTTCAATACAATGGCATACACTATGTCAGTTTATGAATTGAAATTAATAATTCCAAACATGTAAAATACCTAACGTAAATTGAAAATTTTATGTATTTAATTCATAATCATAAAAATATTTTCTTTGAGGAGGTATATACTCATAAATCCTTCATAATGAATTGTAAATAAAATGATAATTATACTAAACATATCCTCTGGGAGTGTCGTAACTAAGAGTGTAGCAAGGCCCGTTGTCGTGCACCAGTTCCCGTTTGAGTATAGCTCAAAGCGGTGTTTTCAGGTTTTACCCCTAGGTACATCTGTGCCAAAGCCACCTCTACCTACTTGTATCTAGACAGGGATGTATTTTCTTGTAAAACTCAAAAAATCACTACATTACCATAATTCTAGGAAGTTCTTCTATACTAATCCTCAAACTCTATCTTAGGGTAATGTGCTCTATTCAGAGATTATATAAATCTAGTTTCCAATGTTTGTACTAAAATTCCTTTGATACCAACTATAACGCCCCATCCCCAGTTACTTAGAGTCAGTGTATTATTACATAACATTGTCATGATCACAAAAGATCATGTCCTAAATGACCGATTATTTTAGTAGCCTTGGATACACAAGATACATTCATAAGTCTTATATTAAATGACAATGTGAAATACTAAAACAACATAATATTTATAGTCCACACTCATATCCCATTAGAATATCCATGCAGGCCAATCATAAAATACTTCTTCTCATCCTGGAAAAAAAACATAGAAATTGGTGAGCTCAGATGCTTAGTAAGGATAACAATATGGTGGAAACTTTCATAATTAAGCATAAACATTTAAGGCAATGTATAAGACTAAAACAAAAGACTTTTAAACTTCAAATTTATCATAATATGGAAATGATACAATAAAATAATTCCATTTACCTACTCATACGGATATTCTACTAGTCAAATAATCACATGCAATATCAATAACCACTTTCATAATGATACAGTGCATAATGCAAGACTTTCATAACCACATAGTCAAGGCCTTGTGCCAAGACTACAAATAAGAATTTTTTAAGTCCTTGTGGAAAGACACTAGTTTGTCTCATGAGGCCTATCGATTCATCGAGGAGCTATAGCAGGCTCCACCCATTACTTACTAAGTCCAATTCATTCCTCATATGAAAATGTTTAAACATAACTTAAACATTCGTATTAAAACTAGCATATGAAATATCAATACATTAACCATAAACCATGAATGGTATAAAAATAAAACATCAGCAATCAAACATATCACAAAACCTTCAATTAAAAATGGATTATTTGCATCACAATAAATCAACTTCAAGCAAATATAAAACCCATCAAAGAACGTTGATAGAGCTGAAAATGATTTTTAAAACTCATTGAGTGAAATACCCCTTTTGTGAAAACATTTAAAAGTAACACAATTTCGAAAGAAAGAAATTTAAAATAAATTTTTGAATCAAAGTGTCCCATACTACTTTGAGACTTTTGAAAGGAATTAACATTTTAAAAACATTCATGTTCATATAGATATATCCTTAAACCCCTTTTTGAAAACATGGATATTACTGAGAATGATTTAGAGGAATATATATTTAAAACATTTAAATTGATGTTTTAGTAAAAAGTATCTATAAAAAATCCCTTTGAAAACTCTTTAATGAAACATGGACATGGATAATAAATATTTACCAGTAGATACTTATGTGAAAACAACCTCAGATAATAAAGACATTGTGAAATTAATCCTTACCTTTCTCTTTCCTTCAGTCTAGGGTATGTTTAACCTCCTGTATGAAGACAGAGGTATGTTTTTAAATTATTCCAAAACCATATTAATATTTATGATATCATAAATAATTTATTTATGACTTTATACTTCCCATTTAATAATAATTTCCATTTAAATTAACATTTCGGGTAATAATTGCTTTATTTATCGTATGTGTTTTAACTTGTTACTCTTGATTCTATTACTTAGATCAAGATTTAAATACTTCCAGAATATAAAACATGATTTATATAACATATATATTAAGAATATAAATATGTATAATGGATATATATATTTATATGTGAAATGGAAAACACTGTTTATGGAGATAGTAGTCTATACGTACGCATAAACGCTGTTTCCATTTTCATATCGTATTGAACAGAACTAAGGGAATAAGATTTATTTCAATATATATATATATATATATATCTTTAGTATAATTATTATTTAATATATTACAAACATATTAATGATATATATTTTATAATCATCATTGAATGGTGAATGTGGAAATGAATCCCATCACGTCGTGCAGACGGTAATCTGTATGTACGCACGAGTGATAATATCATTATATTGATGGAAAAATATTATGTAATTAGATGGTATATCATATATAAAAAATAATTAACATTGTATATTTATTATTTACATCTGTTATACTCATTATTATACTCATCCAAATAATTATGTTTTTGAATAACAAACTACACCACAACGTGGAGACAGTAAGTTTTACGTACGCACGTATGATGACATGTCATTCAAAGGATGGATAGAATAATGAATATTCTTGTACCATATTTATAATAACATCACATTATATAGAAGATACTGGAGTTATTATTTTATAAATGAAACAACAAATATAGAGGAAATGGAAGAACAAAGTAACTTGAAGGATATATTTACCTCATTTTCAGGTTCTTCTTGATTTGATCAAAAAGGCTCATTAGGTTGGCTTTCCAACCAAAAGAAGGCTTCTAGGATGAATGAATAAATGTTGGGAGGATATTTGGGTAGGGTTTGGCCGAGCCAAATGGTTTTGGAAGTGTGAATTTTAGAGAAGGGGAAGTTCCATTTTATAAGAGGGGTGAGGGGATCCTTAGGAAAAGGTAGAAATATTATTCTATAATAAATTAATTTTCGATTTATAATGGCTCAAAAGTGGATTATTTAAAGTAAAAGGTGGGTATGGGTATAAAACCATTCACCCAATAGGTTTTAGAGAGGTTTTGGTCATTATATTATATTTAAAGTTTAGATTTAACTATTAGTTAAGTATTTTGACATTTACCATGACTCTGTGTATTTTTATATTATATGGTTAATAAACATATTGTAAACCTCCTAGATAATCCCAAGTGGTTCATTAATGATCCAAATATAATTATATATGTTTTTTTCCTAACCTATGATTTTTAGGATTAGAATATCGGTTAATAATATATTATTTTTTAAAAAACCTTTTATGTCAGTTTTGACACTATTTGGTATTTTGTTTTTGCTAAATTTATAAAAACATTATTACTTCAAATAAAATTCATCCAACCAACTCTAATATGTCATATTAGCCTAAAAAATTATTTTAATTCATAAAAAGTCTCAAATTAGATTTATTTGGATAGTTATAATGTCAATTATTTTAAAATTTCATTAATTAAGTAATTACTACATCATCATTGTGTCACAAATAATTTAAATTATTTTATGTCTAAAAAATATAAATAAAATACCATTATATAGGAAATATAATTATATTATAATGAATATTTATACTCGAATTTATACTATGTATAACCCTATATTAAAAAAAATTAGTTATTAAACTTTGATTTTAACTCTTTTAACACTTCTTTGAATTAAATAATAATAAATCTCCTAATGTAATCCAAGTGGACCAAAGAAGATCATATTTGTTTTCCTATGTTTTTTTTGGTCGAATTATACTTATCCTATAGAATTAGTACATGTGTTATGGTAATATTAATATCATTTTTACCCTCAATTACCCGATTTACTTTAAACTATGGTAAATAAAAGTAAAAAGTTACTATTCATGAAAAATTACTTTCATCTTTTTGATCCAAATTTTACTTACTGATATAAATCATGTCTCTTAGGCTTATTAAATTCCACTCACAAGAACCAAAAAAAATATATTTTATGTGAATTTTCATATTCTCCTCGGCGGTGCGTAAAAGACAGTGAAAAGTTCAATAAAAATTTTATATATCTAAACTTATTATAAAATGACTCCAATGATTTACATTGGACTTATATAGGTATTTTGTATCTATTTTGACCTAAAATAAATTTAAATAAAAAAAATTATTTAAATTAAAAGGCGGTTTTAAACAATAACTAAGTGTTTTTCACTTTTCATTAAAAATTGAATGTTTTTAGAAAAATTCCAAATATTCACCCTAAGATAATATTGATATTATCAGATCAATAATGAAGTATATTTTACCAAAATCTAACCATATAAGTTGAATTTATTAATTTAAAATCAATTCTCATTGTCAAAACCAAAAGGCGTATTTTTAAGAAATAATAACTATCAAAAGATTGACACTTGTTTATGTCCAATTTCAAATTCAAATTACTTACAATGACAAGCATTGGATTAAATTTTAAAAATATAATCTATTTGTACTTGCAATAATTAAAATTTATAATTTAACACTATAAATTATTTTAATTAAAAAAGTTGTTTTCAGTTAAAATATAGTATTTTTTACTATTCACCCAAATATAAAAGTAATCAGAAAAAACCACAAAAATTTATTGAAACTAAATTCTTGTGTCCTGATTCTAAATAAGATGTTTATTTTGTCAAAATTTATATATAAAGGTTTCAGATATTGGATTTAACAAGGGTTCACCATCTAAAGGCGGTAAAAGTGCACTTTTTTAAATTACTTCTTTTATCTGAAAAAAATGAATTAGTACTTATATTATCTCTAAGAAATTCTTAATATATATTCTAAAATGATAAAGATTATATAAAGTTCAAATTTCAGTTAATACTATTCATAATCTTTTTTTAACCACTAGTTTGGTAAGTCATGATGCACTTGAACTCGGTGTTGCGTGTAGAACATGTTATTGAATTACATTGAAAAATAATGTACTTTGAAATCCTGGGGTGTTACAATAATTCATATTCTCATATAAAAACTAATCAAAAAAGGAATAATTTTAAATATAAAATAAACCAAAAAATAAAACACCAGAAATCTAGACCTACATCCATCCTCGGGCCTCAACACACCCTATCTAAAAATATACATAAATCATTATAAAACCCATCCACTACATGTCATGTGCTTATATGAATTATAAATATAAGGTGTTCATCCAAATTTGGTTTTCCATGAATAGTGTGAGAAATACATATCCATACGGCCTTACTAGGTTCCCCTTGTATATTCTATAATATTTATGTATACATGTGGAAAAAAATTTATATTCCACACATGATCATTTTATTTAATGTGAAAAGATATGAAACAACCATGAATTCTCATTAAATGGTAGGAAAATTATCTTTGAATAATTTTTTACATGTAAGAATAGATGGAACACCAATTTTATTTTCATTGTTCTCAAAATGACTATAAAACTATTTTTAAAGATATAAAATTAGTAAGAGACATTATTTATGTGTTTAAAACCAACAAAAGAGCCTATGATTTTCATGAAATCTAATTAAAATTATTACATATAAATTAGAGACATATAGGAGAATATTCCAGATATATATGAGGGTTATGCTTCTATGAATGAAAAAAAAGTAGTTTTATTATTTTAAAATTCCTCAAACATGCATGTAATGTTTAAAACAAAGAATAAGTCCATGGATTGATTTGAAATTGCAGATTAATTATTATTGGATAATTTTTAACATTCATAAATTAATGAAACATCAATCTATGTGGGTTTTTTAGAATAACCACAAATGTGTTTTTAATGATATAAAAGTCTTTAAAAACATTTTCAAGAGGGTATAATGCTTAAAAAAAATATTGGATTATTTTGAAATATTTGGACAATTACTGGTGAATAATTTTTGAAAAGTAAGAATAAAAATCACATCATGATGAGTTTTTGTTTTTTATTTAATGGATGAAATTGAAAATTTTATTATTTTATTACTCTAAAATATTCTTACAATGGTCAGAACTAATAAAATGACTCTTAATTGAGGTTAAATTATAGGGAGACAATCATTGAATATTTATTAAATGTAAGGATATATAGTAAATCAATCTGATATTTAGTGTTTGAAAAGATCACAAGTTCATTTTTGAAAATATGAATTTAGAAAAAATGTTTGAAAGGGTCAAAAAATTGAAAATTACATTATATTATAATGAAATTTTATTAAATTAAAGAGTGGTTAATTATTTAAATACATTTATTGATTCTCATCCCACATCATTGTCTATAAAGGTTGGGTTCTTCAATCTCATCACAAAATGTACCATGAGACAACACTCCCATTGAAGATCCATAACTAAATAATAACAAACAAAGGTCAACATATCACACTACCTAGAACTTAGGTATGTACATGATCAACTACCTAATGTGATAGGAAGCAAGGATATGTTATTAAAATATAACCCTCTACTTGAGGATAAATGGAACAATCTTAGTTCCATAAATAATGTCACATCCCATGTCACAAATGGGGGGTCACATCACGCACACTAACCTATCTCCTCAGAATTTAGTGAGGTTACATAAAGAACATGAATCATAAGCAAGGTCCATGATAATTACATAGTTAACCAGTTGATCCTAGGGAACTATGTTGTCGAGAGTTATCCCATCATCTTAACAAGTTCTATATCACCCTTTGGGGAATACCATTTGGACACTCAGAACCATCATGGTTTATGATCTTTGATACAATCTCACAAACATATATACTTTGTTATTCTACCACATAAATTATTATCCTAAATAAGATATTAATGTCCATTCCATCATAATTGAATCAACTCCACACTCTTAGTCCTGCTACCCATAGACTATCACAATCCATGTCAATCTAAACACCCTCAAATCCAATCAAATCCATGCTGCATCAGCGTCCATATCAAATCTCAAAATTTTAATCACATCACATAACATTTACAACTACATTTAAATAATTATAATATTATATTTACATTAAAAAATAGTTATATATGATAGAAAACACACACGTCACTATTATCGCAATGAACACATATCTAAAACACCTTATATGGTCTATGGAGCACTATCGACAATATACTAGAAAAAAACATATGATGTATCAACCATTTAAGAGTAAATATCATTTAATTTTGAAAAATAACCAAAACAAAATATTATTTCTCGCCTTCACTTACCACTCGACCATTGAGGGGCTGTGAGGTGGGGGTTGAGATCAGCTGCGAGGGGCGACGAGGCATGGAGTGGGGTGGCGAGGAACGACAAGGGGTGGTATGGAATGGCGAGTTGAGGTGTGGTGATTTGAGGTGAAATGTTGGATAGATAAGTGATGAGAGGTTAAGATTGGAGAGGGTTGGTGAGGAAAGGCTCGGAAATGAAAGGTGAGGTGAGGCGCGGCGAGATGAGGTGCATCGAGGGTCGAAGATGGACGACAACAGGCTAGGGCTTCAAGGAGTCAGAGGGGTGGGGTCAGGGGGTTGGGGGGTAAGGGTTATTGGGGTAGGGGGAAGGGTCGCATGTATTAAATTTATTAATTTTTTAGTGGCTATTTATAAAAATGTACAATGAACATTTTCTAATAAAAAGTAGTGACAGTTTGCATAACCAACGCTAAACAGTCTGTTTGTTGTAATGTATCGTTTTATTTTTCTAATTTGAAATATACCATCTCACCATAAAATCCATTAAAAAATTATACCTTTTCTTATTCACTTGTGTGGACAAAAATTTCCACTAATTAATGTGAATCATTGTTCATTTATATATATTCGGTGTTTGGGGGTATAATTACATTAAACACATACCCCACACACACATTTCAGAAAAGGCAAGACATAACCCCCCAAGGGATAACCCACCCATCAATCCATATTTATAAATACTGAAATGAATTTATTATATAATTATAATAACATTAATTTTATTATACATGAGGTTAGAGTGATTTAAAATCATCTCAAACTTGATGGTAAGGGTATTATTTTACCATCTCATCAATATTAATAATTTCTGTGTTTAATCATTACTAAGAAATATTTAACTTAAATATCCATATTTTCTGACAATGTTTTTTAATTTTATTTACAATTCCCTTGTTATTTTTTATAGTCATTTTTATCCACATATGACATTATGAAATATGGGTTGAAGATAATTTTCATACCATTTTTAATAAAAAGGTACATCAAGACCTTTTGAACATATAAGATTTAAATAATATTTCCCCCCATTATTACTAATAATTTCTATTAATATTAATTTAAAATTATAAAATTATATTTTTAAAGAAAATATTTCCCTTTGAAATTTAAATGTATTTTTAAAATAAAGGATTTCCAAATGGAAGGGAAATTTTTACATGCAATGTTCAGCATTATATTTCAAAATATTTTATAAATATGATGACGTCTTTTGATAATGCTTAATATTTAATGGGGATGTGATCCAATGATACTCAAGTTATTTTTTCCCTATAAGGTTTTTTAATATGAAACTCATTTCTTATCTATGAGTTATGCTACGATGAAATATTTATAGAACCCATTTATTTTCATGATTTAGAATATGATTAATGTTTTGTGATCTTAGTGAAAACATATTTGTGATTTTCATTATGTGATGGGTTGAACCTATATCTCCCTCAAATGAATTTGGTAATAATTAATGGCCTATGAGGGAAAATGGTACATGGTATGATTTCCCCTCTACTAAAAGTGTACATAAGATGTCATCCCAATCCCAGAGTATGTAAATGGGTGGTTAGCCATAGAAAAACATGTTATGAATGACTTGGGGGTTATCCTCTTCAAAACATATTCAATGCATATGTGTATGCCTCAATCTATGTATTATAACAATTTAATGATCTCAAGTCTTCTGATCATTTATTTTTTATGATTCATGTCTTATGAACTAAAATGATTTATTCCATGACTCGATATTATGATCTTTAATATATATGGTATTCTTATAAAATGATATCCTCATATCCTTATAATCATATTGTCCTAATGAAATAATTGATATATTCCTTTTTTATACATAATAAGCATCTAATTTCACCAATTATTATGTCTTCTTCCCCAGGTTATGAAGAATGTTTTCATGTAATATTTATCTAACATGGGTTCTATATATAAATAAATAAGTGTAAAAAGATGTATTTCAATTATGATCTAGTTTTTTATCTATAAATGTTTTAGAATTCATTGGACCTAAATGAAAATAGTTTAGATTGTTATGTTATATAATGAATATCCATCTATTAATAAGTGATGTATATATATATATATAAATATATGGGTCACTATACAAGGGGAATAACATGTCCCAAAAATGAGTCAGATTTTCACAAAACTTATAAAAATATTGTGATTCTCTCTCCATTAAAATATTTGATATGAGGTGTTATTGATATATAATATTTAGTGGATCGGGAAACTTAACATGTTTAATAGTTTTAATTGAAAGTAAAATAATTTGTAAAAATAAACCAATAATTCCCCCCTCCCCTCAAAGGGGTGAATCTTACCTTGGAATCTACACACCAAATAGAAAGTTCAAATTTTAGTTAAATTTTAGACACCTACTTGGAAATGGGGTTTTGATATAAAGATTATTGAAAAAAATTGTTTTTCCTTGTTTTCTTATTATGATGTTTCTTCCATGCTCATGTTTTCTCATATGAGTATGCCCTAACCCATGAGGACATAATAATGAGGTTTTCCACTTACTGAGAAATTGTTATATCCCCTATTTTATGTATCAATACCCTAGGTTATGAAATTGATTATATCTTATGAGAATTCAATAAGGGGTAAACTATGGTTAAATTATTGTGAATCATTCAAAATATTCATTAAATAAGTCCCTTATATAGAGGGTATTTTATGACACTAAACCTTGCATTCATATGATTTTGTGATTATTTTTTGGGGTAGTTATTAATATATATATATATAACTAATGGAATATAATGATAATTCAATATGACTCGGTATTGAGTACAACTTTTACTGAAAATGTATTTAGTACGAGATATGGGAGTTAATGTATGGGCCACCTCACCTAATATCAGAGAATAGATTATATATTTTAAGGGCTATTTTTTATTTCTATGGAATAGGATAGAATAAAAAATTAATACCATAGGGATATTCTAATGCAATCCTATTTTATTTGTTATGTTTTTGGAATTTTCCTTTCTTAGTAATTAAATTATTCTATTGATACCATCACATGGATGTCTCTATGGAATAGATACACCTAAGGTGAATCACCTAAAAAGGGTTTATTTAATATCAAATATATCTCCAATCAATGTATGATGATGCGACCTAATACTTCACACCAAGTTACACTTTCACAAGAAATATGATTTATTTAATGAAATTCTCTTTATGAACCACTATAAGTGATGAGATCAAACCTTTAATTTATTGTTTGAGATGCCAATTAATTATTTGAAATTAATAACCTTGAATTAAACCTATAGATTATTATATTTTTTTACATATTTAATTTTTAATTGATCAATTTTATATTAATTTTTTCACTTTTTCGATTAGGTATTATTATATTTAATCATTATTTATTTTAATAAATTGATGGAAAAATTAGAAACTAATTTATCAATCCATTTATATTGAAATTTGATTATTGTACAAATGAGATACCAAACTGGATGGTAGAATGAGTACAAAATATTTAGTACATTCTCACTAAACTCTCTAAATGTATGAATAGTAACATAATCTAGATTCATATCTAAAACTCAAAATGGATAGAGAAACGTGGAACCGAGAATTTAATGCAACAATTTCCTACCTCATTAGATTTATCTTCTAATCCAATTATTATTATGTCACTTATTAATATAATGTAAAATTCATTTTCCATTCTTTAATTCCCATAATGTGATAATTTTGTTCTTGTTTTATTTATTTTGGAAGGTGAGGCTAACCAATAGAACAAATTAATTGATAAAAAAACAAAAAATAGATGTATATTCTATGGAATAGAAGGATTTTAGGAAATTATTCATAATTAATTATTTCTCTCAATGTCTACACAGAAAAATTGAGGTACAAATTTGAAATTAAAAATAAATTATTGTTGAATCTATTGGTTCTTTTTACGATAACATCACAGGACTCACATGGTATACATAGATTTTATTACTAACCCAAAATAAAATATTTAATTATTCTATAGTAGCCAAAATAATTATCCCAAAAGAATTTTCTATAATAGACTTGAAATATTTTGAATAAAATTTTCAATGTTTACTTCATCAAAAAAGGAAGTTGAAACCCCAAATAATTATGATGGTTTTGTAGACATGATATAGAAAAAAGGTCTTTATGGGAACTCATGTGATAAATAACAAGGAATAAATATCAATCACCTAGTTATAAAAAATAATTAAATAAGCATTAAGGAACATTATGTTGGAGAAATGGTGAATCTTTAAAATGTGAAAAGAAGTTCCACAAAGATCACGACTTTCATAAGTATATGGAAAACTCCAAAGAGGGGGATAATGGCCAATTATTGAAATGAAAAGAGCATGCTAATTATACAAATCAATAACCTAATCGTATAAATTAAATTGACATAAGAATCCTTTAAAACAAATGGAATAAGGAAAGTCATTTATAGTCTCTACCACAATTGTAGAATAAGATAATCAAGTGAATGTTATTCAATATTACATAATTGTTTTATATCCACTCTAATATGTCTTTGATGTCATTTATGAGAATCAAAAATATACCCCCAATTATTTTATGTTATTATAGAAAAAAATCATTCTTATAATCCTATTATATTTTTGTGGGAATATGCTTCATGAAAGTCTTACTGTCCATAATATTAATGGATTCGATTGAGATTTTGGAAATGGAATGGACATCTCCAAATAGAATCCATATTAATGAAATAGAGAAATAATATTTTATATACCAAATACACATATGACCACTTATCAACTCTATGAAAACTTTAATACATTATATATTCTAGAATAAAAAATAAAGGGCACAATTTAGCCTAAATGGATTCGAATAAAATCAATATTGATATATTTCTATTATGAAGGAATTTAAAAAATTTCTCTACTTAATCAATATAATAAGGTTAATACCTCCTTAAAAATAAAATCTTGAGTCGTGATATTATTAATTACTACTAAAAATTTCATTAGTTATGAGTAATTATATTATAAGGACACAATATGTCTATGGGAGTTAATTTAATGCCTTTATATTTTTATTTATATACTTCCATTAAGTAAATATATTGTGTTCAATTAAATTATTCCAATGAAACACTAAACAAAAATAAACCATGACATATTATATCCATTTTATTAATAAAATATAAGAATTATAAGACCATGTTAAATAAATTATTGAAATCTATTATAAATTCCAAAAAAATAAATTTAAGAACAAGTATTTTATTTAAACTGTTATTTGACAAAAACAATTGTTTAATTTTTTATAGTGTTTTTATTTAAAAACAAAATATAAAATTTTAGAATTTTACTTTTTAAAATTGAACATAATGTTTGAATATATCTTTTGATAAAGTATTTTAGCATTATAGTTTTTTATTTTTTATAATTTTTTTATTTATAAATGAATATTGAATAATATAGTTTCTTAAAAAAAATTATTTAATTTATCATTATATAAGAATAAATATAGAATTTATCAAAAAAAATTTGTTTTTAAAATTTGTATTTATAGGATTAAATTACGAATTTTGAGTATAATTATCAACATAGTGAACTAGTGTTTAATTTATATTACTTAAGTAACATTTTCTATAATATTTTTTAAAAAATATTCTTTTTATTAAATTATTCCATATTATGATTAAATTACTTCTAAATTGATTTTAAATACAAAAAAGCTTATTTTTTATTATATAACAATTTATAGAATTTCAGATAATAGTATTTATAATTTTATCCCAATATATATATATTTTATGATTAAAAACACACTTTATAAATATTGATTTAACACATTAGGTGCATTTATAATAATATTTTAATTTCTCTCCATTCAAGATTTTATTTTATGAAATTATTATATAATATGTATTCATAATTTTCATTTATTTTTTATTTTTTTTAAATTACTTACAACGTTTTAATATTTATCACTATATTAAAAGTATATTTGTTTAATAGAAATCAATGTAAAATTAAAAATACATAAATAACTCCATGTTGTCCCTAAAATGAGGGGGATAGTAGAATATGTTCCCAATTAATTTCTCCATTTCATATTTTCCACTTTTTGATCCTCTAATCCTTGAATAGTAACATTCCATTGTAAAAAAATAATGGATAATCCCCAAAGTTTCCTTTTATTCACTTATAAAATCATATTACTTCAAAAAATAATACTAAAACTATACCATAAAATTTCATATTGATAAAATATATTTTTTATCCTCTTATAATCCACTCTAATGTACATAACTCTCTAGTCTCGATTATAAATGAAATGGCCTCCATTTCCATAGTTTATTTCTATGTGAAATACTATGTTCTCAATGTGTTTATTTATAAATCCATAATATTTAATTTTTAATATTAAAACTACAAACATATTCTATAAACCCTAAAATAATGAAGCCTATATTTTTTATAAATTTAAGTTATATTATATTAATTTATAAAACATTCTTCATTATTTTCAATCCTATATGAAAAAACAACAACATCTACTATGTGTGTGTGTGTCAAAACTACCTCCATCATGATAAGATGCAGTTTTCGTTCATAACATTTATTCATGGTTGATATAAGGGTGTGTTTTATAAATGAATATATTTCATATGTTTAAATTATAGTAATTAATTTATAATTTATAATATACCTTCATTCCATTTAACGTTTTTTGAAATGAAATTGTTAATTTTGCATATAGGCAGGCTACTGTGTCCACAAATGATAAATTTCTTTGGTCATCACCACACATCATCAATGGTTACAAGAATTAATTTAACTAATTTAAATTATATATTATAAATTTTCATTCTTTATAATTATTATATTATTATTTTATAAAAATTTTCAAATTCATTAAATTATTACAACACTATATTATTTAGGTTAGTTTTTATCACCTATGTGGATGATTTTATTATTATTAATTCTTGAATAATTAAGGAATATTATATAATGTCAATATAATTTATTAATGAGGTATCTAATATTTTTTTTATTACCATGGAATATTTTATTGATATTTTATATCTCTATTGATATATCACACATTAATTGTAAAACATGCTAGAACTTTTTCATCCCAATTTTTTTCATGAACCATATGAATATATTCATCCAAATAAAATTGGATATAATTAATCATTAAAAACCACAATAATTATTTCTTTAGTAATCATTTTATGGTAAAATATTGGATAATAATGATTAATCACACCGCTATTACAAAACTAGTTTAGAATGATCCAGATTACTCCCACACAAAATCAAAAATATATAATAACTAAATAATATATGTGTAGAGAATAATTATTGAGGAAATACATAAATAATTATTGATATGGATAATTTTATGAACTAATTTACTGGTAAATTGTTTTTAATTATATATGTTGATAAATTTTAAGGTCCTAGAATTAAATAGTACATATTCTAGTGACATTAAATTAGAATTACCATTATTAAGATTAAAAATAGTTCTTCAGTTTAGAATTTTATAGAGTTAGTTCCTAAATAATAAAAAACATACAAATAGATATTAAAATTATAAATTTCTATTTAGTATGAATTTTTTCATAGTTAATAAAATTTAAGATAATACCACATTTCTTTTCATGAGAAATCTTCAAGGCTTTTGACATGAATTCCTTTCTTTCTTTACACATTCTTAAGAAGTATAAAAAATATCTAAAAATTGGGATGAGCATAAAAATATCATGAAAGGACTTAAAAAATTAAATCTATTATTCTGGTAAAATCATTAAGACCCATGAAATATTTACCTTTCTGTCAATGTTCATTATGATAATGAAATAAATAAATATCATACAAACACACACACAATTTTGGATCAAACAAATTAATTAAAATTCATGGAAGTAATATAAGAACCCTTTCCATAAATATAGATCATAAAATTCACAATGCATTTTAAACTTGTGTTAGAAATAATTATAGCCCAATTGCAACACCACCTGCTTTTTTGAATTATTTTTCAAATAATTTAACATTATTTTAGATCCTTGTTTTCATTATACACCGAGTTATTATTTATTATTATGCAACCCTAGGTTAAGAGTGTGCTAAATGAAACAATATGTACGGAATATGGAACAAAAAACGATAATATTTTCTTGTGTGACACAAAATAATGAGTTTCTTTGTTAGCTTGTGTTTCCATGGAGATTATGTTTTACTAAACTACAATATACTATTAATATAATTAATTAAATTCATAATTATCACATAATAATTGGATATGAAAAAATTAATAGTATCAACTAAATTATTAAAATATATATTTTTCACATTTTTATTATTTATCTATTGATTATAAATAAAATAAGAATCATTTATATGAAAACAAAATTTTTCCTAACAAATATTTTCTCTAAAAGATGTGTTAATTGTGGATAGGGTATATAGTTTTTAAATAAAATTTACCACTCTAATAAAATTTTATGTAAATAAACAAACATAATTTAACAAATAATAATATAAAAATTAGGGTAGGGAAATTTTTTTCTTTTTTTCTAATAAGTTTCATATTTTTATTAGTGAATAATATTGAATTTTAATTGGAAACTGCCTTTTCATCTAAAGAATATACAATGTAAAATTATATATTAATTTTTTTTAATGACATAGTAGTTAATTTATACATGTATTAATCCAATTTAGGTAATTTTATTATTTTCTTTTTTAATTTTGATATATAATTTCTGTAACCATTTAAATACCTTCACTTAAAACCCATTAATTCTCATCTAGTCTGCATGATTAAATTTAAATTATTTTTTATTATCTATATTGATTTTGGAACAATTTATTAAATATTGGAATAATAATAATTTATATTGTCTAATATGGTTGAATTTGATTTTCAAAAAATGTTTATTCAATAGATTTAAAATTAATTAAAATGATCAGGGTAAAAATTGGATTTATCAATGGTTAAACATAGAATATAATGTGAAATAATGACATTAATGTTTTCATAGGCTCATTTCATGGACATATGTGGACCCATGTAACCATTTTAGTGAATATTATGACTTATTTGGACAATTTTCAATATATTTACCCATATAATAGGTTATGTACAGAAAAAGAAAAAAATGTGCCTTCTTTGATTTTAATATAAATAAAGTTTTAGTAAGAGGAAAAAATCAACATAATTTAGTTTATAAATATTTTCTTGAAATATAAATTATTTCTAGCCCTAAAAATTATTTTTCATTATTTTTTAGAGATGATATAATTATTTAAATTTCATAAAATACATTATCATAGTAATTATTTTGTTAACAATAAAAAAATTTATGACACAATAAATAGTAAAATTTAAGAAATTTGAATGAATTATTATATTACAATAATTTTTTAGATGAATATATAATATTAAATATATATTTAAATAATATATTAAAATTAAATACTCTTCATGATATTTTTAAATTAGAATAAAATAAATAATATCAGAATTGACATTAATGCCATTATATAATAAATGATATTTGATTAATTGATTTAACATGACTAAAAATGATTTATTATTTAAAGTTACTTTTAAATGTCACTAAATATCACCTATTTTACATTCATGTACCAAATTATATATTATAATTACTATATCGATCATTATATAGTAAAAACCCAAATAGCATGGTTAAAGATAAAGCGGTGTTTTTTCATGTTACACATTATTATATTAAATTTAATTTGAAAACAACATAAGATTTTTATTTAATAAATTGTATTTAATATTTATAATAATTATAATAAATATATATTATGTATAATTTAATTTCAGTCTTAAAGGATAAAAAACATAAATTAATAAACTAGTAACCATAATGAAAACCTGATTTAGTAAAAATATGAAAACATAGAATATATAGAATGAAATGAAAAAAATGTTTATTAATGTGTCGGGGACGTTTTTATAGATCATATAATCCCTATAATCCTTTAATAATATTTTTAAAACCACATTAGGTAATTTTGACCTCCCAATAGTGAATACATTTGAGTATTTATAAGAACACCACTCTTACTCAACTATAAAAAGGCTCTCACTCTCCTCAATTCATCACAACTCTCAAGCCATTTGGATGATCCATTAACTACCCAAATCAATTATCAACATTTATACTGTCATATTGGATGAATTTTTTATATATAAATCTATCAAATTAATACTTTTTGTACAAACCAAAAGTGGATATTGGAAGGAGTGGTAACTTTCATTAATGATTTTTTTTATTATTTTATCTTCAAACCCCTTAAATTGTCTATATATTGTGATTATATAATAAACGGATAATCTCAAATATAATTTTATATACTTAAGTTAAGGGTATTATCTATAAACACACCCACATCCATCAAATTTATTAACAAATAATCATTCATGTGTACAACAGACTACCTCCTTACGAACCGATGCCATTCATTTTTCCATTTCCACCTCTCAATGGTTGGAATAATCATATATATACTATTTATATATGATATTTATGAGGTTTTCATGACTCTGGTATTATTATATAACACATTTAATTATGATTTATAATTTTTTCATTATGATAGCATCGTTCAGGTATACTGAAGACTACCACCCCATGAACTGATGTGATTTAGTCATGATTGGAATTGAATTTGATAAAGATGTGTTTAAAAAATTATATATATATATATATATATATATATATAATAATTATTATTATTTTAGAATAATAATATATATCATTTAATATACATTCTCTCAATCCAAAAATAACAAAGAAATAAATTTGATACATACATATGGCCAACAGTCTCCATTAATGCTATATTTTATTTTCCACCTATAACATTGTGAATTACTATAAATACATATATAAAAAATATATAATATATTTATATAATGGTTATCTTTGTGATGGTTGTAAAAACATATTCAATCAAACAGGAAAAAAATGATAAAAAATCAATACATTTTTGAAAATCAAAGAAGTTATAATCTGAAATGTAACTTTAACATATATTTGGTAATAAAAGGTTAATAAAAGGGAATAAGAAAAACCTATATGGTGTGATATATATTGATAAATATTTTTAATAATTTATAAAAAAACATATATTTTTTTGACCAGATGTTTTTTTATGTATTATGGAAGTTAATACTTAATCTATGGAATTTTTATCTCATCTATTAATTTCATAATACCCATTATCTATTCACCATATATTTCAATTTTTGGGTGTACATACTATCCTATAACATGATATATATTTAATATAACTCAGTTCATGATAATTAACTTTTCAATTTATTTTTATCATTCAAAGTGATTATTATTCAAAAATGTTACTAATGATAATTTTTAAGATATAGATCATAGTATTTGATCTTTGATATGATAATCTAAAATAATCATAACAAATGATGACATTGTTACATAATATGATTATTTTTATTTAATATAATTAATAATTTTTTTTAATAAAATCAAACTTTATTTCTCTCTTTGGTTAGAATTCAATTTTACTCCAAAACCATGTTTTCTATTAAAATGTATTCAAAAAATAATTTAACATCTTCAAATTTATTTATTAAATTAATTTTTAGAAAAAAAATTAGATTAATATTTCTGTTTTCTTCAAAACAATTATCATTTATCTTTTAATAAAATTGTTAAAATAATTATTTTTTTATCATGCACGACATGAATAGTTTTTCTTAATTTCATTACAACTAAATGATTTTAAGCTTTCATTATATGTTTTAAAATATATTTTCTTATAAATAGGTTTTCAAGATTTTGAGTGTTTTAGAAATAATGTTTAATGTGGAATGGATTTTCTTCTCAAAAAACATTTTTAGTGATTTCTCAATCATCTTTAATATTTTTTTCAAGGGGTTTTCAATGAAAATGATTCGAAAAATGTCTTATTATTTAAATTTATTTTAAAATAAAGGTAATATTAAATAAAAAAAATTCCAACTAATAATTCCCAATTCATCTCTATCTAACATTACATCCTTTTATATAGTTTATGCTTTGATGGAGAAAGGATCTAAGGAACCCATTCTTATTCACTCTTTGAATAATTTATTTTTCACTTGACATGTTGTTATTGGAACCTATTTCTATTCATGGTTTTTACCATGATAAAAGTATTATTAAACCCTATTATTTTCAGGGTTTATTCTATGATGAAATGATTTATTAACATAACTCTTTTACATATGTCACAATTTAATGAAATGTTTATGATACTAATTTAAATTCTTTTGTTTCTATATAATGAAGGTTTTTTTCATGTAGAACACATATGTATGATATCATTATGTGGTTTGTGGGACCAATTTCTTCCTAAAATTCATTTGGTAAATATTTATTTCTCATTATATATATAAGAATTGAATGGATAGTGAATATTATTCATTATGAGACTTTATCCCCTATGACGGTAATGGCAGTCAGCCTCGACTACATTGATGTTTTGCATGGACATATATTTCATGTCTATAATGTCATGTACGAACCTCATTACATGTTCACAATTTCATGTGTTTACCTCTATTTATTTTCCATAATGTTAATCATAAACCTTATTACATCTATAAAATGTTATTTGTGGATCATAATTTTGTGTCCATAATATTATGTGTGGACCTGGTTTCATGTTCATAAGTTTATGTGAGGCCTTTATTTCATGTAATCAACTTAAGTAATGACCCAATTTTTATTTATACATGTTCACAATATTATAATTTATTTGTTATTCCCGAAATCTATGACTTATTCTAATTTTATGATCTCATTGATCCTGTTAATTTATTAACTTATAATTCAAGTATTATGACCATCCAATATTAATTCCATGACTCATGATAATTCTCTTTGATGTGAAGGGTATGATTTTCAAATTTTATTCTCATACTATCATACACTTCTATTCATGTCATTCTTATATATCTCCTTTTTTACCCTTTCTGAACATCTAAGCTCCCGCTTATGATTCTTTTCTACAGTATCTGAAGAAACATTTTATGTAGGGTGTGTCCATGAGGAGTACTAAACTAGAATATCAGTATGGGAGAAACTAAATATCATTAAATATATTATATGTTCATGTGACAAGATTCCATTGTCAGTAAACTATTATGGTCCTCAAGAATATGTTTCTGTAAGGTAATGAATATGCACCAAGAATGATGTAGTATTCATGTTGTTTTACATCCTATAAGTTATTTTACAAGATTATGTGGATATCCACTATGATTAGTGTTTCTTACACTATGATTTTGGTTTTAGTTGATTTGTGGAAACATGAAGAATCATGTTAAAAATGAATCTAAGGGAAAATTTGTGGATTATGAGAAACCAAATTAGATGATGAGAAAAGAGAAATATAGTGTGATTATTTCTAATCATCTATCATGATATATCATTCAAAACATGAATTATATAAGATTCATGGCAAAAAGTATAAGAGGAAAATAGAATTTTATTAATGTTTATTTGATAATGAACAAAAAATTAAGATGACTTGACATCCAATATATATAAAATGTGGGAATTAAAAACAAAATAAAATGTCTCAAATAGAAGGTATGATATTATCTATACATGAAATAGGGTTATATAGTGACAAATATTCAAAGAGATTGATGTCTTATCTATAGATGGCATGCTAACTACCCACACAATTCCTAGATATAAGATTATTCTTCTACACAAAAGAATTGATCACTCGATGAGAAACATTGATGTATAAGAATACTAGTATTTATGTATTTGGATTCATGAAATATGAATAGTGAAATATATAATGATTGTATACTATATGTTTTTCATTGAATATTTTTATAAATATTTTTAATGAAGATGATAGACTAAGAAAATATTTAATTGAAAGGTGTATTATTGATTAGGGGAAGTATCCCTTAATATATTGCTGATGTTGAAAAATGGTGTTCAGTTTGAATAAAAAGATATTTGAAAAGAATAAATTAAATTGGATTGTAATTAATAACATATAATAGATTAATAATTTTCTAAAAAACTGACATATACTATTGTGGAAAATTTTACAACATTATTGGATTTACGGTACATATAAAATAATATATGATTTAAGGGTTAAGGAAACATTCATTTTTTCAGTATATATTTGTGATAATTCTAGTTATTAATTAATTTTAATAGAATAAATTATTAATGTTTTAACATGTTTGTTATGTGATAATAAAGAGATACATTATGATATATGGGGGATCAATTTTAAAAAAAATTATTGACCTTCTTTCAAAAGTTTTAGATTTTAATGTTTTGGAATGATCAAAAGGATAAAAATTTATGAAATTGGATGTATTAAACTTTTAAAGAGGATATAAAGATTAATGTATTTGTTATCTATAAAATGATTTATCCATAATTTACACACTTTGAATCCCATTTAGTTGTGATGATAACTATAGATAAATGGTTTGAATAATCATTCAATTTATGGTTTTCATGACTTGTTGATAATTTAGGAATAACAAATTCACTTTTATTTTTTGTGTAATAGTTGAACTATAAATTGATAAATTAAAATAAACGGTAATATTTTTTAAACGAAATATAATTAAATAATGTAAATTTATCTTCTTGTGAAAATTCATAAAATTTAATAAATATGTATTGAAAAACAAATTCATGTTATCATCATTTATTATAATATCAATGACCCTATTTAAGCCTCATTGGTTTATGTATTTTCCATTATTAAATTTCTCGTGATCCATTCTATATTAATCACTATATGTATTTGTGTTTTTTACTCTTCCATGTCCATATTTTCATTTTTCACCTATATTATTCTGTGTGGAAACTCTGTTATGCGCTACTTTGGGTAACCATTATGTTCCAAACATTCCATTATAAAATTATTTTTTAAAATTCTTTTTTGATGATGTGGATTTATAATAATTTAACTATAAAGTACCAAGACTTGACGACCTATAAAAATATATTTGTTGAAATTTTTCTTAAGGGGGGGAAGAATGTAACACCCTAGATTTTAATTCATTATTATTATTCAATAAATTAAACCACTTTTTTTGTCTTCTGTTTCATGATACACCATGTTAATATATATTTATATATAGTACCATGTTAATATTTTTCTACATGAAATACTAAATTTATATTTTGGTACACAAAACATTAGGAATTTCTTATGTTACAAAAAATACCAAGTTCCTTTGATAAATTCCTTTAACTGCAAGACTATGTTTTACAGAACTACAATTAACTATTAATATTATCATTTTGTTTTAATGTAATTACCGAAATAATAAAATTTTAGATAGAAATGTGATTAAAAACATATGAAAATATATATATTTCAAATTTTTATTTTCAATATTTTGATTATATATAAAATAAAAATCATTTAAACAAAAAAGAAATGTTTTCTCAAAACAATATCTTTTCTAAAAAGTGATTTAATCATTCTTAGAAAACATAATTCAAAATTAAATTATAATAATTTTATAGAATTCATTTTTGAAAATAAAATTAATTTCTGAAATCGTAATGTCAAAATTTTTTAGGGTAAATTTTGGGGTTTTTTCTAAGATGTTTCATCTTTTTGAATTGTGAAAAATATTGAATTTAAATTTAAATATGTCATTTCATCTATAAAATTTAATGTTAAATTATATTTTAAATTAGTTTTAATTTAATAATATTTCAATTATACATATATTAATCCAATTTACATCATTTAAATATTTCTAATATTCAATTTTGATATAAAAAATTATAATACTTTTAGCATTCTCATTTTAAAAACTTATTTTATCATTATGTCTCTATGCTTAATTTCAAATTAATTTTTTCTATTTCCTTTAATTGAATTTATAAATATCGATACCATATTATTAGACCTCATTATTTAAAATTTCTATTAATTTAATCTTTTTTTTACCAAATTATTATTGAAAATAGTTAAAATCAATTGTATTGATTATGATTTAAATAAGCTTACTTGGTGGCTGAACATAGAATATTTGGTGTAAGAATGACCCAACACTTTTCCAAAAATAATTTTTTGGAAATATTGAATCCCTTTTATAAATATTATTTATTTTTTTACTTTTTGTAAACATTTCTATGATACTGAACTGTATAATAATTTAAGTATAGAAAAAAATGTACCTGCCTTGTTTAAATATCTAGAAAGAATTAGAATAATTGAAAAAATATGTAGTTTTTGTAATAAATATTAAATTCAAAAAATAACTGAGTCGTAGTTATAAACATTAATCTTTAATTTTTAGATATTAAATATTAGCTTAATGTTCTAATGAAACTCCAACACATGAATTTTTTAGTTAACAAAAAAATAAGATAAATGATACTATAAACAGTAAAAGTGTTGTAAACAGAATGTATTATTATATAAAATAAATTTTAGAGATGAATATATAATTGTAAAAATGGGTGAAATTAATAGATTCAAATATCATCAATTTTATTATATTTTTTAATTCAATCTAAATAAGTTTTTCTTAAAATTAACATTAATGTCAGTTTATAATATATTATATTTTATTAATTGATTTGAGACTACTAAAACTACTATATTCTATAAAGTAATTTTTTTTAATTTTCATAAATATAAAATAATTTCAATTCATGGTCTAATTTTTCAATTATAATGATTATATTTATCATTAAATATTAAATTCTCTGTTAGTGAGGTTAATGTTAAAGTGGTGTTTTTTTACATTACAAATGCTTATATTAAACATAATATCTAGTAGACAAATTATTTTCAATTTATAAATTTCATTTAATATTTAGAATAATTGGTTAAAATTATCTATAAAGTTTAATTTTATTTTAGTCTCAATGGATTATCTAATTTTATTAGAAAACAAGTTAATGTAATGAAAAAGAAAAAATGTAAAAATAGGGAAACAAAGAAGTTAAGGAATAAAATTTTTAAAGACTATGTATAAATTATTTTTTTAAGGTTCATATAAACTATATAATCCCTAAATCCTGTTAATTACCTGTTTTTGTGTTACACTATGTAATTTTGACATACAAATAATAAATACTCTTTAATATTTAAATGAATTCCACTACTCCACAACAATAAAAAGGCACTCACTATACCCACTTCTTAAAAAATATAAACTCATTTTTTTTGGACAATAAATTGAAAAATCACTTATAAATTTACATATTATCACCCTATAAGACCTATTTGGACATAAATCCATCTGAGAAAAGGTTTTAGTGAAAACTAAAAGGAAATTCTTGAAGAAGTGGTAATATTCATAAATGAATGTTTTTGTTTCATTTCTTCCTCAAACCGATTAAATTATTTTTATCTCATGTTTATATAAAGAAATAAGTATGTTATATATTATCATATAGTTTTATGTTAGTTGTATGACCTATAACCAAACACACATTTCTAATTGTTTTTATGAAATCATCGTTTGTGTTAATAGAGGATTATCACCTTGTTAACCGATGACATTTATTTTTCCATTATCACATCTGAGTGTTTGTAAATAATAATTTAAACACAATTTATTTATTATATGTATTATATTTATTATGTTTTTATTATTATTTAATTTTTATTATGCACATACGGTCATGCCTCATATTTTTGGGAATATGATAACATTGTTCATGTGTACGGAAAATTACTACCCCGTGAAGTGATATGATTCGTTCACAATTTCATGGAATGAATTAAGGATAATTTTGATAAGTATTTGTGAAATAAATTAAATAAATAATTTTCTAAGATGATAATATATTTCATTACTATTTTTATTTCAATCAAAAAATAAAATAGAAACAACTTTCATGCGTAAATTTAACATACTATCTCTACGAACAATGTAATTTTTCTACCTATAACATTTTAATTTACAATAAATACATATATACTAAAAATAAATTATATTTATATTAGTTGTATCTTTTTGTGGGTGATTAAACATTTTTCAGTGTAAAATTCAAAAAAATATAAGAGATCATGATATATACAAAAAAGAAGCTGTTATTAACAGAAACGTAACACTAATACGGAATTGGTTATATACTTCTAATAAAAAGTGTTATTAAAATCAGATATTTTTTGATATATATGAATAATTTTTTTAATAGATGTATTATAATGGTATTTTTATTAAAACATATGTTTCAAAAATTATGGCAGAAGTCAATACTTAAAGTGAGGGAGTTACATCTCAATGTTTTCTTTCATGACACTAGCGATTTGAACTACCTATTTCATTTGTGTGGGGTATACACTACACTATGACATTATATATAATGTATATACCATATTTAATCATAATTAATGTGTCCATTAATGTTTCTCTTTTACGGGGATTCTTATTAGAAATTGACTCATGTAATACGGTATTTTTTAATTTTTCTTCATTGAAATCTTCATTAAGATATGAACCGATATTCCTTCATGAGGAGTATTTAAATTACACATTACATGTAATATAATGAGTTTTTTAGACTATTTATATTTTTTTCATTTAGTGTTATTTCTTCATGGGTATTATGTTTCTATGATTCCAAAATGGTAAGGGTATTATGTGACAATCTCATCATTTATCAGGATAATTTATGATTATGATTCGAAATGTGAAATATTACAATACATATCTACATAATTCTCATGAATTTTATTTTCCATTGATTATTCATGATATATTCAAAATATGGTACCATTTTTTAACTCATTCAAATGTAATATAATTAAGAAATCATTTTAAGAATATTAGGAATTTTTTTCTCTTCGGTCAGAAATCAGTTTTTCTACAAAATAATGTTTTAAAAAAATGTTTTTATTTTTTTAATATTGAAAAACTTTTTATAAGTGGAATTAAAAAAAATAAAAAAATATATTTATGTATATTTCATAAAATTCAAATTTTTATTTTTTGGAAAATTTGAAAAGAATCATTATTTTTAATATGAACATTATGACTAGTATTTCCCACTATCATGACCACTCAATGTATTCAAATTTTCCATACACTTTTTCAGTGATCTTTTAAAATAAAATTATTTCATACGTATTAATATTTTAAAAAAAATCAAGTGGAATGGTTATTTTCTTAATGAATGTTTTAAATTATTTCTACAATATTCCATTATAAATTGTCAATGTGGTATTAAAGGAATAGTATTTTGAATGTTTCTTATGTCTTAAAGTGATTTTTAAATATTTGATATTTTAATTAGGAAATTATAAAAGTGATATTTAAAAATATTTAACTATAAAAGATGAAATCCATTGATATAGTTTATTCTTTTCTGTGGACATGATATAAGACACCAATCTTATACTCTCTTTGAATAGTTTATTTTTAAGATGTCAAGTTATTTTTGAATGTTGTATCTCTCCAATGGGTTAAACCTGATTAAATAATTGTGAAACCCAATTGATTTCATGGGTTATTCTACAATAAAATTATTATGAAACCAATATTTCTTTTGTGGGATATGATATGATTATATTTTTATGATATCCATTTCATTTCATGGGTTACAATATGACGAATGTTTATTATCTTGTTGCATATATATTTAAAATTAAATTATGTGATAAATGAGACCTATATCTACCTCCAATTCATTGTGTAGATATTAATATCTCATTATATAGACATGACTTGAATGAGGATTGAACTTAGTATGGTGGGGGACTTTTCCCACTAGGATGGTCTTGCAAGTGAACCTTGACAACAATGATATTATTCATAGACCAGTATTTCATGCCCATAATGTTATACGTGAACCTTATTAAATTTACCCAATATTATTCATGGACATATGTTTCATATCCATAAGTTTATGTGTAAAACTCATTAAATGTTCACAATTATTCCAATGGACCTGTCCTTAATGTCCATAATTTTATCTGTGGACATTTTTGCATGTCTATAAGTTTATGACAGACCATTATTTCATGTACATAAATTAATTAGTGAAAAAAATTATATTTATAAGTGTTTAAATATTAAAATATAACATATATTTCAGAAATCTATTTCTTATTTCAAAACTCTCATTGATATAGTTATTTTATTATCTCGTCATTCAAGTCTTATGAACATCTAATCTTTATTCCATGACTACATACTTTGAGCATTGATAGGTCGGCTATGATTTTCAAAATGTTATGACCATTTTTTCATATCATTATTTTCATTTTATTCATATATATAATCCTTTTTTACCCTTACTGACTATCGGAACTCAATATTTCTTATGATTCCTTTCCCCTGGTTATGAAAAATGTTTTTTATGGGAATGTCTATCAGGATTACTAAATTAGATTATCTTTCTGGGAAAGACTAACTATTTTTTTCCCTATTAGATGTTTTGGTTTCAAGATTTTATTGGCATAAAAAAATTATGGTCATCACATGTTTTTTTGTGTAATTTAAAAAATATTCATAAAATATGAAGTAATATCCATGTATGTTATGTCATCGGTCACTATACTAGTTAAATCAATATGATAAAACCATCAATATCTCCATCATTATTGATTTAAAATATAATGTACATTACAAAAATGTATTGAAGAACTATCTCAGCATAACCAAATCTATATCGGTATCTCCCAGTGCTATTTGGATGCACCTAACATATAATCTATATTGAGCTCATCCGTGAGTTATACCATGGATCAACCCTTCGTATAATTCATATCGGGAACAAAAATTTCACATATAATTATCATGTACCATATAATGAATATAAAAATATAGGTACTAATATATCATCATAAACCCTATGAAAAAAATTAAACCCATATGAATAATATATTTCGATATGATAATATTTATTTAATTTATAGATCACTTTCATAAAGAAAACTACACACATAATAAAGAATCCAATTTATTTTAAAATATACATGTAAGAACTTAAATAAAAAAACATTATATTAAGTCTTTTTTATAATATAAATAAATTTGTTTACATAAATGATAAAAAATAATTCTTTTTGAATTTGGTAAAAAAAATTAAAATGGAAACTGAAAAAAGACTCTTTAAAGAAAGTCCCATACCTCAAGTGTGATTCATCGTTTATATAATTTATCTTCTGAAGTATTAAAATTATAAAATTTTAATAATTTATTGATAACATTTTTCACATTCATTATGCCTTTTATATCTCTTATTATGATTTTTTATATAATTACTTATTCATTTATGTTCATATTGAATGTTTTGAAGATATTTGGTTCCCAGGTCCATAATCAATTCAGTATTTTGATATGGTCAAATACTATATTATTAAATCATATATAAAATAATTATAATGAATTAATTATAAATTTTATACATAATTTATACTTTTAAATACAACAATTAAATATTTTTATTAAAAATTAACTATATTGCAATCATGGAGACGGTAGGTCATATGTACGCTTGAGTAAGATCATTATTTTTCTATGATCATTGAGGAAAGACGGTATTTTAATTTTGTTTTTATAAAATGGTCATAATATCCTAAATATTATATTACTCATTTAAATATACTTATATATATATCCTCTCTATGATGTGGTTATGAAAAATAAATATCATTGTTTCATGGATGAAGTAATCTGCACATATGCACGAATGACCTTATCATTTTATGATGAATGGAAAGGTATGGAATTAAATGATATATTGCCATTATATAATGATATTTGTTTCATGAATATAATATATTGTATTTAATTTCATCATTATTACTATAATTTATATATGATGAAGGAAAATAAATTATATTGGTCTGTGAGGTAGTAATTCTCCATAAAAATAATTGTTGATTTTATTTCCCATTTGATAGAAGAGGAGATTGATATATGTTGTTGCATTTACATAAACACACCTAATAAAATGGAAGATTATTTTTTATTATATAATATTGTTTATGTAATATTTTAATGAGTAAGAGTGAGAAAAAGATAAATAAACACTTTATGAAAAATGTTACGTCTTCTCTGAACAACATCCTTTTCTTAAAACATTATGACCACCAAGGTTGGTGATCTACATAAAATAGCACCACTATAATTATTGTAAAAATTCATAAAAGTTACTTATTCATAGATTTTATAATCCGTTAGTTTTTTACCTGTAAAGGATTAAGAAGAAGGGGCCCCTTATTATAAAAGTGGAGAGAGGCACTCTTAGAATATCTCAAAATTTTAAATTAATATTAATTGATTATAAATAAAAAATGAATCTAAACTGAATTACATAAAATATAGGACAGGAATGGGTCTAAATGATCTCACCAATAATTATTTGAAAATTTTATTTCTCATTTTTACCTCTAACAAATGGTTGTGACCCTTTATCAACCCTATTTAAACCTACCATGAGAACATGAATTTTTACTATTTTAGGGTAAATATAGTTACTATAAATAGAAAAAAAATCCCCTAAATTGACCATGGTTGATATTATAAGTCATATAATAATAATTTTTACTAATATAATTTTTTATAAATTTAATATAATTTAATAAAATATTTATTCTTAAAAAATTTAAATAATGTCAATTTTCAGAACGATTCAGTATATTGACATTAATAATATCAAAATTAAGCATAGAATTAGAAATTAATATTTTATTATATATAAATTATTTCATAGTAATATAGTAAATTTTTTAATATCATTATTTATCTAAAATTATATATCTCTTAATATTTTCAAAATAATGTTTTTAATTATTCTAATAATTAATTAATTACTACATTATGGTTGTGCAAGAAATTAAGGTAATTATTTCATCACTAAAAATTAAAAATAAATTTCCCCAATTATGATAAATATTTTATATTTAAAAATATATATTAAAATTCCAACATATCTTCATGATAATATTATATGAAAAATATCTTTGTTATTAAAATCAAGAGGGAAACATGTTTGGTTTTTTGTTTTGAAATAAAATATAATAATGATCATAGTCTCATTAAAAAGTAAATAACATTTCATATAAAATAATATTCAATTAGTATTGATGATATTAAATTATCTAATTTTTTTTTTAAATGCTATTTAAATTTTAGAATCATTATTATTTTATTTTTAAATGGAATTTCATGATTCACACATTACTATAGTAACCAAAACTACTAAATATATTATTCTTATTGAGCTAAAATAAAATTAAAGTTTATAATAAATTTGGAACCACAAATTGAAATAATGAAATAAATTTTTAAAACATAAAAACATATAAGTAACATAATTAAATTTAAAATTAAATTGGTAAAATACAAATAAAACTATTTTCTTGATAAATGTGTTTTAAAGCCCAAAATTGTATTTCTTCTAAAAAAGGTTTAAGGATGATTAAAATGTAATTAATTACATTAAATCTAAAAAAAGTTCACTAAATTTAATATTATTAAAATTTTAGTATAATGAAAAATGATAGTTTCATAAAATCTATATTTTCCCAATTAACGACAAAAAATAATTTTTGTAGAATATTATCTAAAATTGAAACTTTGATAATTTTTACATGATTAATAAAAATTAATTTCATTTTTTAAAAATATTATTATATTATTTTTAAGTAATGGTTATAAATAAAACCATATAATTCATAAAAATCCTTCGTTGGTTAGAAATAATGGTTTTTATTTTTTTCTAAAATATTACATAATTATATATGATGACTGATGCTTTATAATATATAACTAATTAATATTTATAACACATATAAAAATATTTATTATAATATTAGATAGTTTGTTACAATATTAACCATTTTGGTACTTTTTTCATCACAATATTATTCACATATAAACCAATTGGGAATATCATTCCCTCATCAAATTTTTAGACTCCAATTATGCTTCTTCAACCATATTGTTCATTACACAATACCCTAAAATGGTTAATTAAATTTTTTACAATACATTCTCTCTATTTTTAATAATTTGAACAGTATTATCATCATAAAAAAATTTCCCTTCCATCTGATCTACATTAAATCCCAAAAAATGAGATCAATTGGGCACATAATTTCTTAACATCAAAACATGAAAAACATTTAATACCTAGGATAATCTCGGAGGAAAGCCCACTCAGTAAGAAACTAATCCAACATTATCCAAAATTTCCAATAGTCTAGTAATCCATTGACATAAATTTCCATTTTTTACCTAGAAACATAACAATTTTCCATGGAGATACATTAAAAAAATAATCACCTACCATGACAGAAATATCTTTCCTCTTGTTATCCTAATAACTTTTATGTGTTCTCTAATATTTCATCATATGTTGTTGAATCATATTCACCTTTTTATATTTTCACTCAAGCAGTTCTTGTCCCCTAATTTTTTCTCCAACTTCCACCTAAAAACTGGAGACAAATATCACTATCCATATAATTCATCCAAAGGACACATATGTAAAAAAAAATGTAAAATATTATTATAATAATACACAACCCAACAAATATGTTGATCCCAGCCTCCCTAGTAACCAATAGAAGAAACATGAATAATGAATTCCAAAATATGTACCATTCACTCAAACTACATGTCAGACTAAGGATGAGATGTTGTACTAAAAGATAATTTAATACATGATTATTTAAAAAGTCCTTTCAATATATTTGATGTTAATAAGGGATCACAGTCAGTTATGATAGAGAAGGAAACCATATCTAAAATGAATATTTCCATGCGATATAATTGAGATGGTTGATCAAAAGGCATAATACCTCAAATGGTAAGAAAAAGTGAAAATTTAGTTATTTGATCAACAATAACCAATTTTCATTATTACATTGCGATGTAATTATATATCCCAATGAAAAATACACGGACGCATTTCCCTATTTATTCTTTGGTATAGGTAATGTCTAAACCATTCCCTTTGGTAACTGACATTCTGTTTTAACATGTTGAAAAGTCAACAATTTAATTATAATGTTAGAAATATTTTTTATCATTTCATCCTACTATTAATACATATGAAGTTCTTTTTACATCTTATTGCAATAGATATGAATAGAAAATATGAATCAATGAGATTTACACAATAATTATCCCATAAATAAGTAATTTTAAGTCACACATAATCTCTTTCCTAATCTCAAATACCATTCGTTATTAATATTAATTTCATGAAACATACCCATCCTAACCAGTTATACATTTTCCAAATACTAATGGTTCTCGTTTTAAATTTACTAAATTCTCCCTTACAAAGATTATTATAAAGACACATAAAAAGTAGGGTTCGTCATTATATCCACAACATAAAGTCCCAAGATCATCAAATAATTAACCAATGAGTCATTTTCAATAAATAAACATGATTAATATAGTATTAGTTTTCTAACTCAATGAATAAACTACTTTTTATTCTTTTATATGGTTGTAAAGGATCATCCAATTATAATTTTTAATCAGTTATAATAATCATCTATACCTCATATTAAAAACATTATGAGTGATGATATTCTCTAATATTTTATGAGCTATATATGTTTCACACACTGCTCTATATAAGCGATTCTTCCAAATTCAGTAATAAAAAACCACAAAATCTAATTCCTAATAATTTGTATGATAATTTTCATATAGGGTATTAATTTTCATGAAACAGAAGCCACAACATGATAATTCTTTATTTGGAAACAATTAACTAACTTCAAATAATAATCATCTTGATAACCATATCATCATTCCAATAAGGAAGTTACAAAACTCGTGCATTCACTGATATTATTTTTAGCTTCTGAAAATAATCATTAAACACTTTTTTCAAGATGAATTTAACTATTTTTTATGTTAACATAGTTTATGTTATAGAAAACAGATAAAAGTTATCATAAAATACTAGTAGTACCCACTAAACCAAGAAAACAGTGTATCAATGTGACAGTGGGTCGACATGGCCATTCTTCAAGAAAAATAGTTTTATCAAGGTCAATAATTATTCCATCTTTAGAAACAATATTATAATGTAATGAAATTTTTTATAATCTAAATTCACATTTACTAAATGTTGAATATAGTATAATTCCATTTGAGGTTCTCAAAAAAATAATTATATGTTTTTCATGATCATCATGACATACAAAACAAAATCATATATCAACAATAAACACAAAAAACATATCATATTATTCCTTTAATACCCTATTCATAAGATCTATAGATAAATATGTTTAATTAGTCCACCCAAGAGGAATTACTACAAACTCATACTACCCTTATCTACTACAAAATGTAGTATTTGTAATATCTTCCTCCTTCACCTTTAATTAATATTACCTCGACCTGTGATCAATCTTCAAAAAATACTACTCTTGTAGGATATGATCAAATTAATCATTGTTATGAGTCCTATGATACTTTTTATTAATATTTATTTTATTAAATGCTCTATAATCAGTAGAAAACATCGTGTAACCATCATTATTTATATCAAAAAAATAAAATCACCCATATTTTTTGTACATAGGTGAATGAAACAATTATCATGTAATAATTACAATTGATTTTTTAGTTCCACAAGCTCTACATGATCCATTATACAAGGGGTATAAAAATAAGCTTCATATCCGGCACTAATTCAATAGTAAACTCATCTCTTGTTTAGGAATAACATTATGTTTCTCATCAGAAAAAACATCCATGTATTCAATCTATACCAAAACTTCACTAATTTAAAATTTTATTTATATTTAATGACATAATTTTGGAAAGTTTCACTCCCTTATCTAATTAATTTATCATCTTCTAAATATTTTAAAATATTTATGAAATCATTTAAAAAACAATATTATATTTCAAATATTTCTTAGGAATATAAAATAAATTCCATTACATAATAGAAAAAAATATCAAACTCTACAATTTGTTGTCAAATATGGTATTTAGGAAAGACAATCCCACTAATAATAATAAAATATTTTATGAATCTTGGTTTCTCTACCATTTCCCCTTGAGTTTTCACTAAAAGGACAATATTCATTTCTAGTTTTGATATTCCATTTTACATTAAAATTTATTAGAAATTAAAAGATGTTATGATCTAATGTAAAATATGACATTGGTATAATTTAAATAAAAAATCTATCATACATGTCACATATTCATTCAATGGTCCAACATAAACAATAATATTAGAAAATGAATCTTTTATACCTGTTTATTTCTAATCATGATGATTTTTATCTTGAGAAACTAATTTTGGACACATGTTAGTACAATGACCCAAAACATTGCCACTAAAATCGTTCACCATTGTATGGAAAATATTTACCCCATTCTTTTTTTGTTTAGGACCCTTTTCCTTATAGTCGTAATCCCAGTATCCAAACTGGCCACACAAAAAACACTTTCATGATCCTATAATAAATCCTTAAAATTTCATTTATCAAACATGGAACATTTTTTGGCATTACCTACAAATGTAATAACTAAAATATTTTCATATACTTACTCCTTGGTCTATTTATGATAATTTTATCTTGAGGAACATACTTTTTGGATAAAAGAATCCCATCATTCTGGGAAAAAACAACTTTATCAAAAAAAATTAAATTCTAATTCATCCAATGCCTTTCATAAATAGGGTTTTAACCCTAAGTATAATCTATTAATTTTAAAATCAGTTTCTTGTAAAAAAATACACTACATTACTTTATAATCTTGTGACGTATTCTTTATATGAAGCAACATAATCTTTATATTTTTTCATCATTTCCATGAATTTTTTATTCCTCCCATGATGAACATTCTTAGGGATCTATTTCTCATTAAAAATATTCATAAATTGTTCGCATTCCATGGAATCAATATTATAATTCTCTATAGTATTTATAAAAAAATACCAACATTATTCATCTTGACCTTTAGATAAATAATTGGTACCATTTCCCTTTTTGACATTCTAAATATCCCATGACATCAAATGTCTTCTCAAAGGTATTAATTCGTCCTTCGGCTGCCATTGGGTTACATTATCCACTGAATAATGGGGGATATTGCCGCATGAAATGATCCACTAACAACATATTTCCCTATGATAGATTTAGATTCTCCCTAATATAAATATGAACACAATTTATATCTTGGGTCAACTGATCCATCACCAAAACTAATTATTTTTTCCAATTACAAACATTAATGCATGTTTATTTCAAAGGATATTTTTCACTTCATTTCTTCCCACCGTATATTCCATGTATTTTCTCTAAAAACATCCTAAAAAATATAGTTCTGATCAATAAACACGTAATCGACAAATTACAAGTAATTTCCACTTATCCATAAATTATAATATTTTATGGGAATTATAATGACATTATATGAATCCATATAGTTAACTAGTTATTTTTCTAATAAAAACTATAAGGACTCGACCATAAATATTACTTATTATAGTGACCCTAAAATAGAATTTTCTTTCTTACATTCCCTAATATCTTTTTGGTTTACAGTTTTAAAGATTTAGTTCATAACGATTATTTTACAGACTCATACATATATATAGTGGTAACATCTCTTTTGTATCCATTTTTTTCATAATATATAATTTTTAATTAAAACATTATTTATTTTCATGAAAAATATTTGTGACATTCAACATGATTCCTTCATTTCCCATCCCCATTCATAATCCCTATGAAAAAAAATTTAAAACATGGTATGGGTGTAAAAATATCATTTAGGGACATTAAAAATAAGGAATATGTTAGTCCTATGAAAATTTAAAATTCACTTGAAATTTTTTCCTTTATCTCATTTTTTATTGAGTTAATGAAATAAATAGTGTTTATAAGAAATCAAACACATTATTCTGTAATAAAATCATTAAATCCCATAAAAGTAAAATAAAAACCTTCTTAGAAACATAGAGAATAACATTCATAACATATTTTAAACTTTGGTCAGAAATAATAGGATCCCATTTAAATCCTTTGGAGATTACATCTAGTAACTCCCTTATTTTTTTATCAAAATAAAAGTTACATTATTTTTTGAATTCAAGTTTAATAAGGGAACCCCAAAAGTAAAATTTTACTCACCCAGTGGTATTTAGATGCACCCAACATATATTCTATATCAGGCTCACACATGAGATATAATGGGGGTTTAAAACATTGTGTAATATATATCAGGAAAACATTTTTCACATATAATTATGATGTTAAATATCATGGATACTACATTTTATGATTCTAATTATCATTATAAAACTTCTTTAAAACACTTATAAACCCATATAAAAAGAATATTTCGATATAAAAATACCTTTTAAAAAAATTATTTTCTAAAATCTAAAAACTGAAAACATAATGAAGAATCCAATTTATTTACCAAAAAAATTGAATCTTATAAAGGAAATATCAATGTATTGAGGTGTTATGATAGAGTAAAATTCCATTCTATCTTTATATTTTTTAATGTTTTTTTCATTATTAAAAATATTTAAATGGGGAAAATTTAAATATATATATTTATATAAAGTCTCTTACCTGAGGTTCAATTTGTCATATATTTCAATTATCATCCTAAATAATAAACTTATGATAATTTAATACATTTATAAGTTACATTTTTAATGTCATTATTCCTTTTACATAACTTATTAAAAATTTATATATAATCACATAAAAATGTATGTTCACATTAGACGTTTTGAAAATATTTGATACTTCAGTCCAAAATGACTTTCATATATTGAATATTGTAAAATATGTCATTATTCAATCATATTTAGAATAATAATCAAGAAATAATTATATTTTTTATACATAAATTTTGATTTTAAACCCAACCATAAAACATGGTTATGAAAGCTTAAATATTTTACAATCATTGAGACGCTAGGTCGTGCATAAGCATGATTAACATTATAATTTTTCCATAACCATTATATAAATAAGTTTTGTATTATTTTATCTTTATTTAATGATAATATTATCAAAAATATATAATTACTCATTTAATTATACATTTATATATATTTGGTCCATGTGATGTAGTGATGAAAACAATCACATCGCTTCATGGAAGAAGTAGTCCACACATACTCTTGGATGAGTTTAACATTTTATAGTGAATAGAAAGTAAAATAAATATATGTTATAAAATATTTTCATAATGATAAATATTTCATGAATATCTTATTACACCATAAGACATTAAAATATTTTCCATATATAATAAATTTATTTATTTTTCAAGGATTTATATATACAAAAAATTAGGTTATGCTTGTGTTACATGAAAGATATTGTTTATCTCACTCTATATAAAACAATGAGGTGGTATTCTATTATAGTAATAACTGACATTCCATGATGTTTTTCATAACATGAAAGACATATTTTTACCAAAAAATAATATATTTGTAGTAATTTTAATATTTATTACAGTAAGATATAACCTAGTTGTTAAATATATGGTTATGTATAAGTTTAAAAAGTTTAGTAAAATATATATCTTAATGAATTTGTTACCAATTAATAAGAAATTAATATAGAAACCAAATGAATATAATGAGAAAAATTTTACATAAGACTACTTGTATGTGAAAAAGATGATTTATCCTAATAATTTAAATTAATAAATATTAGACACTGATATTAATTAAATTTATAAAATTAATATTTAATATAATATTTTTGAAATTAATATAATATAATTTATAAGCATAATATAAGAATGACCTAAATTTTTTGTACAAAAACTATATTTTTACAAGGCAGTTTTACCTCATTTTAATGCCTCACTTATTTTAAATATGAATTTGGGAAATTTTATATATTCTATAAATCAAAATAAAATTAATTTCTAAAATAGAAACTTAAAACATAGGTTAGCATGAATTAGTGGTATTTTTCTGTGATGTTTCATTTTCATATGGATAGTGAGAAACACTAAAGATAAATTCAAAAAATCAATTTTATTTAATTCATTTATAGTGTAAACATATTTTTTTGATTAGTTTTAAAGTTAAATTATATCAGTATTACATAAAGTTTTCAAATGTAAGTCATTTTAACCATTTTATTGTTGAAACTGGATATAAAAAACATATCAAACATTTCAACACTTTTATATGAAAAATCTGATTTGTTGTCCTGTCTAGGGGATTAAATTTAAAATAAATCTTGAGCCCTATGTAATTTATATTTTTCATAATTTATTACAAATTATTAATCATAATAATATCTAAAATCTAATTAGGTGAAATTATTTTGTCACCATATGTATTTTTAAAATTGATTTAAGTTATTTATATCTTTTAAGACAAAAGTGAACTTAATATGGTACTAAACCATAAACCTAAGGGCTACAATGACCTCAATAATTTCAAAAAATATATTCTCTATCAATAATTCTATATTTAAATATAGTGTTTTAAATTTGGATCATAATTGGATCCACTTTACTTGTGAAAAACATGGGTGGAATTCCCTTTTCAAAAATTTACAATAATGTCACTCCTCCTTTACTCTAAAAAGTAACTCAAACCAACCACTTATTCACACATATAAAAACATTTATCTTCACCAAACACTTATCAAATAATTACTAAACATCCATCACCTAAAACTATAATCCTAACATTGGTTATAAAGATATCCACATATGTTTTTTGGTAAAAACATAAATGAGTTACTCGAAAAAGAGGTAGCATCCTACCATAAGCTCTTTGGTTTTATTTTTTATCTCTAACCCCTCAAATATTCTATTTGATTATTATATAATAAGCTCAATATCATAAATATACTCCTATTTTTAAATTCTATTTCATCTACCAATACCTACACATACCTCTATCTAATGGGTAATGAACTTACCGTTTGTGTGTACAGTGAACTACTGGCTCGCGAAATGATGGTTGTTAATTCTTCATTTACCTCCTCTCATATTAAGAATTATGATAAAGATAACATTTTAAGAGGTTATATATATTATATTTATAATTTAAATATATTTATATAATTATTTTTTATAAAACCCATTTTTCATATAATTTTGTTGGAAGACGATAGAATCGTTTATGGAAGAGTGGACTTCTGCCTTCTCAGAGCGATGTGATACATTCACACATTACATATAATTTGTTAAAGATGGTATTAATAATAAATATATGAAAAAATTGAAATATTAATAATATAAATAAATAATTTCATTTATTTAGTGATAATATAACATTTTTTTATTACCCTATTCATACACTAAAAATGTGATAATGTCATTCGTGGACGTGTAGATTATCGTCTCCTCAGCGTGATGTGAATCCTTTGACATCACAATAATATTATATATCAGTATATATTATTAAATAACATGTTATTATTTATATAATAGTAATTATGGAAATATATAACATTACTTACTTTATTTCGATAACGATGAATGAAAAATTGGTACATAACTCATGAATACGTATGACCAACCATCTCCATGATTTTAACGTTAGTTCATTTTTCATTAACATTATTAATAACTGGTTTTAAAACTATAATTACTGTATTGAAATAATAATTATTTCATTATTAATATTATTTAGATGTTTATATAATGACCCCTTTGATTATAAGTTGACATACCAAAACCATTTTAAAAAAATAATCTGAATATGGTCAAAACACCTCACATAAACTTGATTGTTTATGTTGTTATTCACAAAATTTAAATAATTTAAGAAAAATTTATAATTCACATATTATTTTATCTTATGAATTTATATTATTAACATAAGTTTATTATTCAAGTAGATAATGAAACATTTTCCATGTTGGACTCAAGGTACTGGATTTAATCTCAATTTAAATTTCATTTATACTTATTTAATAATGTACACAAATTAAATTTTATATGGTGTATATACACACCATAGAAATATTATATCAATAATATCATTATTCCCATGTTCTTATATATTTCATTTAATGTTATTACTTTATGCGGATTATGATTCAAATGTTTGAAAGTGGTACGAGACACTTTGGACTGTTTAAAGATTATTTAACTCAATAATGTTTTAATGGTATTAAAATTGTTTTTCCATTCATCAATGTCAACAACCCTTCTTATTACAAATCCCATACTAATGAAATATTGATAAATCTGTATTATGTATTCAATATAGTTATTTTTTAAGGAATATTTTTACAACTGAATGTGTTATCAAATACGAGAAATGCTTTGGAATGAAAATGATGACTGGGTATCATATTTTATATAGCCCATCGATGCATCGACTGATCCCTTGAGACAAATATGATGGTCAAATTTAATAGTTATTTATTTATAGTTTTAAACCATCATGTGAAATGTCTGGATGGTATAGTTTTTCATCTTCTTATAACATGACGTCCAATAATTAATAATTTTATTCATAGATATTTTGGTTTTTATTTATATTATATATGTTTTTTTAAAATGAAAAAATTTATAAATTTATGCATTTTATTCTTAATATATTGATTAATTAGGATTTTTTTTTCAGATAATTACCCTTCCATATTGATTATTATTTATCAAATAATTTAAATTCCATGTGTACTCAGTTATTTATCATTATATGTTAATTTATTCTTATTGTTTTATTACTTATTCTGTTCTACGTACCCTTACTAGGCATTTGAGATCACCCATACTATGTTATTTTTACCCATGTTATTAAGAGGAATCTTATGAATGATTTTGAAGAAAATTGTTCTTTTAATTATTCATTGCTTTATTTTTATAACCCAAAATATTATGATTTTCATGAATGCAAACTATTTTTTTCAAAACTGTTAAAATGTTTAGCCCTTTGGGAACTGAATCATGAATCTATACTAATGTAATTATGTAATTCATGGGATCTAGGATTTTTTTGTCAGGGATTTGTAGTTGATATAAAAATAATTTTAGTATAACCCATGGAAAATATATTTATAAAACATAGAAAATGGAACATAACCATAAGATAGGATTTGCGGATATGTTTAGAAGATCATCCTATAATTTCTGTGAGGTATATCTTATGTGGGTATTCCTAGATATATACCTCTATATGGATACTACAAGTAGATCTAGTTTTGGCACTAAAGTACCTAGGGGTAACAACACCTACAAGATGAGTTGAGACTAACTTAATTGTATCCCAGTACAAGAAAACAGACCTTACTCTGAATCTAGTTTAACACTCCCAATGGATACTCATAGGATAGTTCAAATATTACTTATAAGAAATTATGATTTATTATGAAGTAAATATATCCTCAAAAAAACCATTTTTATTATTATGAGATTGAAAATTCATCAATATTATAATTTTTTTATGTCTTACAGCATATTTAGAATTATACAATTTTCATAATTTTATTATCTAATATAGTATGTGCTATTGTTTATAAATGTCACTTGGAAGTCGGAATGGGTTTCACACTTGTGGACAATGCAGATGTTTTTCTACTAAAGAATCTAATATATTTGGTATTTGAATTGGGAATGTTTTGGATATATTATGGGAGATTAATAAGTTTTTATACATACCATTTCCTTGATGAAGAATCCAATACCATAATGAGATTTTCTAATGTCTGACAGCCTTATATGATATTGGCCCCCATAATTTAGTAGGAATACTGATGCAATGGTACCGATCATTGGATTAAATATACAGAAAAAAAAATTTATGGATTTTTGATGTGGTGAAAATGAAAATGTTAAACGTATAGTGAGTTTTCGTAATGGTAATATTGTTTAATGGTGGGTGTTAATCTACAATACAATGGTGGAAGAATATATAGAACCCCTATAATGGAGAACATTTAAGGACACATTCATTGACAAATATTACCCTCATGAGAAAGAAACTAATATAAAGATAATGTTTCTTAGTTTATAGAAAAATTATAAGAAAAATATTTCAAAGTATGAATCTAACATTACAAACATATCAAGTTATTCTATGGATTGCATACACAACACAGAACGCAATATTGACAACATTGTTGAAGGTCTAAATCCAAATCTCCGAAGGGTGATGTTTTCTCATACTTATTTATCATAAAAAATGTGGATTTATGCTCCGTAAAAATAGATAATGAATTATAGTTTTATTATATATTGAAAGGTATTAAATACAAGAAGATAAATAATTATTATATAGAATATAAAGGGAAGAAAGTAATAAATTAATTTTCCCACATGTATTAACTATGGAAATAATCACACTGATAAATTTATGAACGTTTTTGGAGTTTTATATAAGTGTAGAAATATTGGTCAACAAGAAAAAAAATATAATATAAAAAATAAAATGGTGTTATTTAGTTTTACAGAAACAAGGATATGGGACACTATGCAAACAAATTATCCAACAATCAAGGGAATTTACCTCATAAGAACATAAAAGATCATGGTCAAGCATATGTTATTTACACAACCATAGTGGAATAATAAATTTTATTTTATATTTAGATCTAATAAATATTTTTTCACATTGTTTTATTTATGATTTTATCATAATATTAATAATTAAATATGTAAATATTAGACACCACTACTTATTTATTTAATATTTGAGATTAAATTTTTAACGAAACTGAGAAAATTTATTTGATAACAAGTTAAACTTTTCGGAAAACACATTTTTGAGTGAATAATAATACTTTATATGTTCCTAATGATGAGTTAATGAAAATTGGGAAAAGTTATAATTGATATGGATAAAGAAAATTGGATACGACTAACGGCCAAGGGAATTAGTCTAATGTATTTTATCAAATAATTTGCAAAGTTTGGCCATTTATGAAATAGTATTTTGTTGAAATTTAGATGTGGTTTTAGATATTAATACATTACCTCATCCTATTATGCAACCTAAACGAAGGGACGTAGTAGATATTGGTCAAGGGAAAAAAAGGATAATATTTTTCTTATAAAATAGAAACAAATAGAGTAATTATATTTCATTACACTCTTATATAGTGAATGGATTCCTCAAATATTGGAAAAAAATTCACTTGAAACAAAAATATTTTTCTTATATCCTATTATTTATGTTATTGATGACACTTTTCATAAAATTTGTTTAAGGATGTGTGTCCATAAAGTTTCAGTAAAACATGTTCTATAACACTATCACTCAAAACATGATTGTCATATTTTTTTTCTGTATCAATATATCCATTTCCCACCTATGTTCTTATACTATGGAATCTAGTTATGTGGCCATTATACATTCATTTCTCTCTTATTGAGAATATTCATTATTATCCCAATCACTGATTGAGGGTATTCAATAATATCTTATTTTAAAATATTAATCCATTGATTTACATGATTAATTAAGAATTACAATGATCTAATCTTTTTATTATTGGGAGAATGCAATACCCTAAGACTTTACAGTATTTTTCTTTTAGAATAAATTTCATATTTATTTCAAGATTTATTTATACAAAACACCAATTTAATATTATGGTACATGAAATAAAAAATTTACATTTCTATACATGTAACACCATGGTCAGTTTTCATTATATTAAAGGCATATTTTTAATGATTGCATCCATAACACACAAGTATAAGTTTTACCAAACACTAATATATTATTAAAAAATATTATTATTTAATACAATAATATATAACCTTTCTATTAAATTGATGATTGTGAATATTACCAACTAACTAATGAAAATATATAGTTTAATTCATTTTTTTATATATTAATTATAAATAAATATTGAAACTAAATGAATATAAATGGAACTATTTTATAAAAGACAACTTTTATGTGAAAAATGTGATTTATCCTTATAAGTTAAATTAATTAGTATTATTTAATTATATTAATTAAATTTACATTTTATATATTCAATAGATTTTTTTTACATTAATCCAATAGGATTAATGATCATATGATAAGATCAAACCCAATTTTACACATAAAACCTTATATTTTTATAAAGGCATCTTCACCATATTTTAATGGTGTACCTATTTAAAATATTATTTTTGAACTTTGATTACTTTTATGGGTCATAATAAAAATTATTTCTCTAAATAAACATATAAATTATGTTAGGATGAATTTTTTTATTCTATTAATTCTCATTTATTAATTAATAGTGAAAAATACTAAATTTTAATTCAAAATAGCTTTCTTAATATGTTGTAATTATTTGGATAAATTAATGTATTCATTGTTTTTAAAGTTAAATCATATATAATATACATAAATAGATAAAATTTAGTTCATTATAAAAAAATTCAAAATGAATTTGGATATGAAAACATACCAAACATTTGAACATTTTTACTTCAAAACCATATTTTTCATCCTGACTACGGGATGATATTTAAATTAATTTTTGGCACTTATAGGATTTTAATTGAGAAAAATGGAATAAATATTTTTTATAATATTCATTTATAGTGTTTAATAATTTAAACTTATTTTTTAAACAATAATATTAGTAAAAGTGATTAAAATTTATTACAATGATTAAGATAAAAAATAGCTAAATATGAGACTAAACCATAATGATAAGGGAGAAAATGACATAAGTGTTGTAAGGCCCCGACCCCAGTTACCCAGAGTTGGTTAATTATTACATAACATTGTCATGATCACAAGAAAGATCAAGTCTCAAAAGACCGATTAGTTTAGTAGCCTTGGAAACACTAGATACAATCATAAAGTTTAACATTACATCATAAAGAAAACATCTTGTCTTCATATCCCCTCATACTATCCCTGCAAGTCAATCATAAATTATTTCTTCATAATCCTAGGGAAAAAATAAAACATTGAAAGTGGTGATCTCAGATTCTCAGTAAGGATAACATTATAGCAGAAGCTTTCATAGTTAAGCATAAACACTTAAGGTAGTTTATAACTAAAATAAACGCCTTTTTAAACTTGAACTTTAGCATAAAATGGAAAAGATAAAATAAAATAATGCCATTTTATTAATCACATGGATATTCAACTAGTCTAATGATCACATGAAATATCAATAACCACTTTCATAATGATGGAATGCATAATTCCATACTATCATAACCACATAGCCAAGGCCTCGTGCCAAAACTACAAATAAGATTTTGCCAAGGCCTTGTGCCGGGACACTAGTTTGTCTCATGAGACTTATCAATGTCTTGAGAATTTATCAATGGAGTGATTATGTGTATAAAAAGTATATCCACAGAAATTGGAGTTGAAATTATGACATAATCAAATGAATAGTGATTCCACAAATAATCTTGGAGTAAAATAATCAATGAATATGCGTAAAGCTGAATGAGTGGAAATTGAAATTTCAAATTCCCTTATTGATTTGGTAACATAAAAAACAAACATCTATGAAAGAAGGATCATACAATGATGATGTAAATATACATGAATTAAAGTATATTACACAATTAATACAAACATGGGCAGTACACACACCACATGTAATAAATAAGTGGTGAACAATGGAATTCTCACGGAATTAAACGTGAGATAAGAAACCCCTTACATTATAATTTTCCTAGGTTAGGGGTAGGATAACCTCCTGTATAATGTTTAAATAATTGTTATTAAATTATTCATGAATCATATACATTAATATGATATCATATATGATCTTTTAACATTGCTTTGTTAACAATATCTTAGAATTATCGTCGTTTCGGGTGTTAACTTACTCGTTTTCTTTTATATGTTTTGTTACGTAAGCCATGATTGTCATGGATTGTTTGTATCTTATTCATATCCAGAATGATATAAAGTTCTTAAACATTATTTTTAAATCATCAAATGTTAATTATACTTGAATGGATATGATGGAGAATGAATCTCATCACGTTCGTGGAGACGGTAGTCCGTACGTACGCACGAGCGACAATATCATTCTTTTGGTATTAAAATAACATATACATGGATGGTATATTATATATAAAGAATAATTATAATGTTTTATTTATTTTTTGAATGAATTATACATCATTGTTATACCCATCAAAATAATAATATATTGAATAACAATTACACCACGACGTGGAGACGGTAAGCCGTACGTACGCACTTATGATGACATGTTATTCAAAGGGTAGATAGAATACTGAATATGGTTATACCATATTTATAATAACATCACATTATATATAATATACTGGAGTTATTATTTTAGAATGGTAATAAAAAAGAAAGAAGAAGTCGAACAAGAAAGGAACTAGAAAAGGGGTGGTGAAAACAATACCTCTTCTTTGGGTTCTTCCTTTGGATTTGACCAAAAGGGATCCATAGGTCGGCTTTCTGATCAAACTATGGCCTCTAGGTTGTAGTTATGAAAGTTTAGAGATTATTTGGGTAGGGGTTGGCCTAACCAAAAGGATTTGAAGGTGTGAAGAAATGAGGAGGAGTTCCCTTTTAGAAGAGGGGTGAGGGGCACCTTTGGAAAAGCTAGAAATATTAATTTATAATAAATTCATATTCAGTTTCTAATGGCTCAAAAGTTGATTATTCGAAGGTTAAGGTGGGGATAGGTCGAAAACAATTCAACAAATAGAATTTAGATAGGTCTGTGTTACTATATTAACCTTATCTTTTAGTTTTAAATCTTAGTTAATTAGTTTGACATTTACCATGTCACTTTGTATTTTTATATTATATTGTTAATAAACTTACTATATACATCCAATCGACCCCAAGTGGTCCATTACTGATACACCTATAATGATATAAGTCTCTTGGATGATCCTTAGTTTTTTAAGAATTTAATATCAATTAATAATATAATATTTGTTTTAAAAACTCTTTTATGTCAATTTTGACACTATTCAATAGTTGATTTTTGTGAAACTAATAAAAGAATGATTACATCGATAAAATTCAATTAAATAAATCCTTATATGTCTATTATCCTAGAAAATTCGTTTAATTCATAAAAAGTATCAAATTATATTTATTTGGGTATTTATAAAATCAATTATTCTAATTTTTCATTATTATGGTAATTACTGCATCATCATTGTGTCATAAATAAATAAAATTATTTTATATCTAAAAATTATAAATAAAATATCATTATGTAATAAATCCTATTATATTTCTAATTAATATTTACAATCTAATTTATCTTATTTATAACCCTATATTAAAAATGTTTTAGTAAATAAACATTGATTTTATCTCTTTTAACTCTTCTTTGAATTAAATAGTAATAAATGTCCTAATCTAATCCAAGTGGACCTAAATGATAATATTTTATTCCTATGGTTTTTTTTGGTCGAGATACACTTGTCCAATAGAATTATGACATGTGTTAGGGTAATATTAATATCATTTTTACCCTTAATTGCCCTGTTTACTTTTAACTGTGGTAAATAAAAGTAAAAAGTTACTATTCACCAAAAATTATTTTCATCTCATTGAACCACATTTTACTTCTTGATATTAACCATGTCTCTCGGATTTTCGAAATAACATTCACAAAAGCGGTAAAATTATGTTTTATGAAAAATTCAGTTTTTTAACTACCACTTAGTAGTTTCATTATTCATCAAAAATTGACGTTTTTCAGAACAGTGCCAAAATTTCACCCTAAGCTATAATTGATATTCCGAATTCAAAAATGATGTCTATTTTAAAAAATTCCAAACATATAAGTTGTTTTAATTAATTTTATAACTAATTATCGTTGTCACAACAAATAGTGTGTTTTTAAGAAACAATATATATCAAAAGATTGACAATTCTTTAGGTCCAATTTCAAAGTGAAATTAATTCTAATGAACACCATTGGATAAAATGGTGAAAATATATTCTAATTATACTTTGAAACCACTCAATAATAAAATTTATCACTATAAATTATTTTTATTAAAAAAGTTGTTTTTAAGTATTTTTCACTATTCATAAAAATTGGAAGTTCTCAGAAAAATACCAAAAATTCATCTTAGGATAATATTGATATTCCGAAACCAAAAATGAAGTAAATTTTGAAATATAAAATATATATAACTTTAAAAAGTAGGTATTACTATTCATAACGGCTAGTTTGATTGGTTGTGGTGTGTTAGAACTCGATGTTGCGTACAACACATGCTATCGCATTATTCAAAGAAAAGCGTACCGTAGAAGCTTGGGGTGTTACAAAAGTATATAAAAATATATTTTATGGATTTATATATATACTATACTCTATTGGGTAAAATTTTACATTATTGGATCCATATGAAATGGGAAAAACGTTTGATGAATTCACATTTCAAACATTAACAAGATTGCCACTCCTCCTCTACTATAAAAAGGCACTCACAACCCCCATTTACTCCCATATATCAAGACCTTTTTCTCACCAAAAAACATCCTAAATAATAATCCAACATCCCTACACTAAACCAATAAGTCTCAAATAAGGAATAAATCTAATCAAGTAAGTGTTTTTGTATAATTCAGATTGAGTTACCTGAAACGGTTGTAACATCCTTCCCCAATATCTTCTGTTTTATATTCCTTATCCAACCCATTAAATATTATTATAAAATTATTATATAATAACCTTTGTATCCTAAATATATATATATTAACTTATATGGTTTTTATCTATACTTGCACACACCTCCATCTAATTGGTAACGAACTTACAGTTCGCGTGCGTGATCGACTACCACCTCGTGAAACGATGATTGTTCATTTATCATTTACCACATATGATTGAGGGAATTACTATAGACATACTATTTTCATAAGATATATATGATAATAAAAATTTCATTATACTTCCCAAATTATTTTTTAAAACATACCTTTATACACTCCATTTTATAGGAATTTGATAACATAGACTGTGGAAGTGTGGACTCTCATCTCATCCAAGAGATGTGATATATTCACACATTAAATGGAATGTATTAAGAATTATTTTAATTAAAATTATGTAACATAAATGAATGATATAGGATATTCATGACATAGTTACTTTTCTAGAAAAATAATGTTTCATTTTGATTATTACCCTTTTCACACACTAAAAAAGGGATAATGTCATTTAGGGATGTATTGAATATTACCTCATCGACACAATGTGAATAATTTTACATACCAAAAATTTTATAAATAATTATATATGATTAAAAAACATGGTATTTATAACATAATTATACTTTTTTAATGTTATAATGTAAATTAAATTCTTTCTATAATGATCATTGAAAAATGGGAATGTTACTCATGCGTATGTAGGACCTACCATCCTCATGATTGTAATATTGGTTCATTTTCCATGACCATATTTCATAATTTGTATTAAAATTATTAATTATGTATGAATATTATATTTATTTCATGATTATTATTTACTATATGTTCATATAATGTCCTCTTTGACTATATGTTTACATACCAATGTGATTTTTGACACATAATCCCAATATGGTCAAAACTCCTAACATAAAATTTAATGTTTATGTAGTTGTTTACCACAATATTAAAACTGAAGTAATAGTAATAATAAACTTTAAAATATATCAGAATCATTTCAATAATTAACAATAGTTTGTTACTCAAGAATATAAAGGAATATTTGACAATTAATACTCTAGGTAACCGATTTATTCTTAAATTACATTCCATTGAGACTTATTTGTAGTTATGCACCAATTAACTTTAATAAGGTGTTTATACTACCATTTGACATGTTATATCATGAATATCATTTGTCTTATTATACTATATTATTCATTTAATTTTCTTTATCATGGAGATTATGATTCCAATGCTTCAAATTATATGGGCCACTTTGGATTGCTTAAAGATTATTTTCTTCAAGAATGGTTTAATGAAACTCTATAAGTATTTACATTAGTCAATGACAATAACTCTTCTTATTACATATCATCTAGTAATGAAATAATTATAAATATGTGTTCATTATTTAATATATATATATATATATATATATTGTAAGGAATATTAATTATTAATTGAATCAGTTATTCTATATGAGTAATTCTTTGGAAAGGTAGTGATGGGTTGGGCTCATACATTATATAGCCCCTCGACGCATCAACAAGTTCTCAGTCGAAAAATAGGTTGGAAAAATTAAATGGTTTTCTATCTATAGTATTAAACCATCTTGTCAAATTTCATGACCATATTGGTATCCTTATAATTCAAAAATGATATCCAATAATTATGAGTTTTCTTCAAAGATATTTTAGTAATTAAAATTATTACCCATGATATTTTCACTATGAAAAAAATATATGGATGCATTTCATTATCATTATAATGATTAAATGGAATGAATTTTTTGTTTCTAAACTTTTCATAATGATTATTCCTTAATGGATTGTTTAAATGGATTGTGTTCTTAGTAATTTCCATTTACATGTTCATTTATTCGTATTCATTAATTATTACTTCCATTGTTCTTACTCTTACAGAGAATTTGATCTCTATATTATTATATTTATTTCCCCTAAATTATGAAAAGGAATACATTGGAGGATTTTTAAGGAATATGAGAATTAATTTATGTTATAAGTTCTCATTCAGGATAGTTGTATCACTGAGAGGGGTTTGGGTGAATCAGTGATACCTTTTTCTTTTTAGTTTCATTATTAAGAAGCAAAATTTTCTTCATATTAAATATTTATTTTGTAGATGAAAACAATTAGAAAACACATCTACAAGAACACCAATATTTATAAAGTTCACTATTCAACATAAATAGCTACTTCCTTGATATTGATTAGAAATAATTCAATACTACATAATCCACTAGAAAATAATCATTTTATGTGAAATATAATGAGTTGGATATACCCTTTGAATTGTGTAAGACTCTGTAAATAATCCAATAACGCAGCATCATATTCTATAAAAAATGGTGTAATGTAATTTTTTGTAATAAATAAATGTTACGAATCATGTTTATTATCTTCCACAAATATAATCATTCAAAAAAATTCTATACATTTTTATCCAGATTCTGGTAAGAACTTCCTGGATGGTGTAATAAAACTCAGTCTTATTTCCCAATTGGATGTTTCCTAGTGTGACTACTCAATATGATAATATATATTTGAAAATTAAAATTGATAAAATTATAAACACCTTTTGATTTAGTCCAAATATCCTAATATGATAATATTACCATTTTAATACTATAATTCTACCAACTGAATACAATAATTCTATTTTATACGATAATCATCTAAATATGATAACTCTTATCAATAAAATCAATGACTGAATATGATAATTAGATGAAAACAATTATCACCTGAATTTTTTTAAATCATTCCTCTTTTCTTTTTCCTTTTGTGCGGTATGGTTTCTTTAATAAATAAATTTTGAAACCACTACCTCTCTCTATAAATTTAGAGCTCTACTTCTCTCAACCTCTCATAAATAGTACTTCCGTATGAAAACTATGATGTAGTTTTTTCCATTTATACTCACACCCAATGTGGTTTGGGTGAGATTCTTGAAATTATTCCCGCTAAACCAAATTCTAAAAACAATTGCATGTTCCCTTGAATTTCATGTGCATCTTGACTTATTCAACGAATTCTCAACTCTTATCATTTCTTCTCAACAGTTATTAAATCTTTTGACCACTATAGATCTCCTCAAGGTTTATTTAAAACCATCATTCTAAATCTAATTTCCTAAACAAAATTCGTTCATTTTGATGCGTAATACCAATTTCTAGTACGAGGAAACAAATACCATTCCAATTGCTTGACACAATTACATTTCAATCTTCCCAATATAATTTTATCATTAAAATCACTAAGATGAATCAGTATAAATTATTATGTAGTGGATTTTGACCCAATTGATAAATATAGTTGAAAACAAATGATGTTTTTAACATATTTTCAGAATATGATACTCAGCAATATAATTCTATATATATTTATACCATTTGGGTATTGGTATAACTAAAAATGAGTACCATCAATTTCTTGTATTTTCCATAAATCTCCACAACCTTCAAGATTCAAGAGCCCCATTTTCAACTCATTCAACCATCTCCATAAAAATAATACCAAACTCATGTCCAATTCTATTTCTCATTATAGTTTCCCTCATTATGAAGATAACACAAAAGTCACAATTATTATGTTTTGAATTATATTAGATCAATTTGAATTGTTTTTCCAACTATCTCGATTAAAATAGTTCCACCTTTCATGAATATGATGGTATGAAAAATATCATTGACTAGGGTAACCAACTCTATCTTCAATAGATTCATTCATTTCTTCATTGAAGTCATCCTTCTCAACCTTTGACCAAATTTTCATTATATAAACTCATTATGATAACCTTGAGGCCAGAAAACTTCTAATTCACCAAATTTCTTCATTCATAGACTTCATTTTATATAATTACATCCATAATTAATTTGATTACATTTAATATAAGCATTAACATCATTCGAAATGTCAAGGAAATTATTGTAACTTCACTATATAGGTTTTCAGCACAACAAAAGCACATATGTTGGTGTACCCAACATTAATTTTAGCATTAAAAAGAGTTAATCTTTAGTCCTTCATGATAAAAAAAAGTAATATCTTTATAATATAATGAAGAATGAAAAATAAAGAAGGGTGTTTTGGAACCATAGATATAATTATCATATGTTGGTTATAATTATTTTAATTAATTAACAAAAATTACCTTGATGGAATTCTTTCTTCGTAGATGTTTTCGGTCATGATCCAATGTGATCTGTCATTTTGTTAGAGAATCCAAGTGTAGGATTCCTCTTGAGATGATCCACATGTACATTATGTATCACTGGATGTCACCAAAGAGATCTATGTGTGCTATTGTGGTAGATCCTTCACTTGTGATGTCCGCCTTCGATTACCTTGATCTGGTGGAGGAGGATCTCTCTCTCGTACCTTGAATACATTCTTGGAAGAAAATAATTCTCTCCTGTCGTGAGATCACCCTCTATATTCCTTGTGCACAACCACAAAAAATGTCTAGGCTATGGATAATTATATAATTGGTATTTTAATTACATAGAATAATAAAATTAATTAATTACTAGAAAGCATTTATTCATTTCAATTAATTCTTAGAAATACCTCATGTCTAATAATAACAGTGGTCTATTATTATTATGTGACATTCACCCAATGAATCACTACTAATATTATTTAATTAAATAAATAATATTATTTCTCATAAATTCCCAGAAAAAAAATACACAGCGTGTACTTTTGTTTTTCAATTTTCTTTATTTCATCCACCACATTTATTAAACTTTGAATAATGGCTATTAATTTCTCAAATAAATATCATTGCATTAGTCGCAAATAAATATATATTCTTTCGCCCACAATATATTATCTTAAATAACTAGTGTCAAAATAAATGCGATTAGGAATTGTTGATTAATTAGTAAACCATAATCGAGAATAATCTTTAATCAACTTGTTAAATTAATATTTAACATAGATACTTGGACACACTTAGTGTGTGACCCTCTAGGCCTCTTTCTCAGTGGCATTAGGTGAATCCTGCCTAATGTCCAAGGTTAGCATCCAACAACATTCCAAGCCACTCATGGAAAAATAAGTTAATGCTACAATGACATGTCACCTCCTACAAATGTTTAACATGAAATGTAATCCTTTTTTCTCGATATCTTGAATCAAGTGTGTTGCATGCTTGTGCCATGAACCCATGTGCTCAATAATTCTATGTTTGACTTCCCAGAATTGAACTCGCCCATTTTTACCATGGTAATGGATATATTTAGGATATATCTATTCTATAAAAGGGCTGGAGATATCTACTTCCATTATTGAACAGAATGGACAAATCCATTCTCACATTATCTATTAATGCAGTATTACTCGGGACGCACACAATATATCCTACCTCACTGTGAGTAGTGTGTGGTCATAGTTTTCATCAATATGACTAAATGTACAAGTTTTAATACCCATTAATAATAATAATAATGTCTATGGACCAATACACATGTCTGCTTATAGGAACATCCAATGACACTATGAAATCTGGATTTCCTACAGGCGGGTCTCGTTCACATAATATTATCCTGGATATTAACAAGGGAACACATCATGAAAAGGCGTGTCAAAGTTTTATGAGTCCTCACCTTTAGTGGCATCGATTATTTATGTCCCTAAAATAACATCATTTGGCCATAGAATATATATTCATGAATAGTGATAACGCACTTCCAGGTTCCCTTCATAGTAGGGATCCGCTATGACCCTTTAATGAAATAGTTATCCTTTGGACATTATCACATGAATTGTCATGCAAAAGAACAATTCAAGACGTGATAAGGTATTTATTATTGAGTAATGTACATAGTTGTTAGTTCTAGGACACCAAATTAAACACTCTATATTTTATTAAAATATTTATATCATTCTCAGCTGGAATATGATTGACATGATTATGATTAGACTAGATTTGATTCCTATCTCGTTTTCTCTTCCAATTTGATGCTCATTTAAATTGTAATCACTTATTATTCCCCTTTACATTCATCAAGATAAAATCACTATATTTTTAACCCCCATTTGATTTATGATAATTCTTATATTATAAAATCATCATCACATTTGTAATGGAGAGTAATTGGACCTATAATTATACTCGCATATTTATTTTTTTCATTCATACCAACCATATCTGAATTTATATATATAATTTTTGAGTCATAATTCTTGAATATGATTCTTGATTCAAAATTCTGGAATATAATTTTTGAGTCATTATTCTTGAATATTATTTTGGATTATGTATTCTTAAATATGATTTTTGAGTCATATTTCATGAATATATTTTTTTACTCAGAATTTATAAATCTATTAACTTGTGATAATTTCCTGGATCTGAATGCTGAATATGATTCTCATCCATATGATTTTGTATCCAATATACAACTTTTCTCACTATTATTGAATACTATGTTATATTAACTTTTCAATATTGATTCTTCATTCAAATTCATCAACAGATTGATCTATTAAAAAATAAAATAATAAGACAACATCAGCCTAACAATTGGACCATTTTCATTTGTTGTCAACACCCACATCAAACACTAGAAGACAATAAGTTACATTATTTTACTTTCTAAATTTTTCTTCTCTATATTATTTTCATCCTCCCATAATTTGTTTATCGAACAGCTATTGGTAAAAAAATTCAAAGCGTCTATCATGAAACATTTCTTCCTTATTGAAAAAATATCTCATTTAAAGGGGTTGGAGCTCCTCATCTCAATGTTTTGAAGATTTTTATCCAAATAGGTATCAGAAGTATTTCTTATCTAAGAACCATTAACATAAAAATTATATGTCTTTATGAGAGAAACCAATGTAGAAAAAAACTTTGTAAAATTAATGTGATCAATTTTGTCAGTAACACAAAATTCATATAATACTATTTTCTTGTTTCTTTTATCATTCTCAGGATTTTTGAAATAATTAAAGGATTTTGGTTAAGATAAAATTACCTAGTACCCATCTCAAAAAACATATCAGAAAGTTCAAGTTAATAAAAACACAACTTTTTAAAACCTCATATATGTTAAAACCTCATTAGACGATTTTTTTCAAAAATAGTATAGACTCATCAATTCTAGTTTAATTATTTATACTCCATTAACTCCGTATAATTTAGTAAACATACACAATGATTTTGGGAAATAGAAGAAACCAAATATGTTTTTTATAAATTGAAATTGGACTAAGATTCCTCACTCCGTCTTGAAGTTTTCTTCATTTTATTTTATTTTTTGGGTGTTCTTTCTTACTTGAATTCATTTTTCTCATGTTTTCTAAAAAAATTCTTCACATTTGTAGAATCATTTGATGAGGATGTCAAATTTTCGTCATCTTTAGTGGCATTTTTGTTACAAATAGTTTTTTCATATTCATTCCATTACTATCTTTTGTTTTGGGTTGATAGTTGAAAAAAAAATTATATCATGCCTATCTTGATAATATCCATAATTTTTTGATTGGTTTTTTAACATATCTTATAATATTTTAAGTCCATTTCTCCCCATCATCTCTCACTAATTTGTGTGATTAATCTAAATTTTTAGCCAAGTCAATTTACTCTGGCCAGATTACTAAACACCATTTCTTTTAATACTCATTAGGTCTATTTTTCTTAGCTACAAAAACATCTAGCATCTGAGAATTATTTAGAAAATGATTCATAATGATAAAAAAACATGTCATCCTATTACAGGATACACAGGTTCTTTAGACCTTTCATAAATGGTTTCCAGAGGTTGTAACCTGTTTTCAATTTTCACACCAACCCTCTTAGGTTTCTGTCAAACAACATTGCAGACATATTCCATTGAAGGGATTGACTCCCCCAAAAACATTTTATTCTATAGGCTATAGAATAGTCTTAATATTGTTTGTTGACCAAAAACAATAATCTATATTTCCAAACCACCAAAATTCCATTAGTATCCACATAATGATAATTTTTTTTCTATAACTTCAATAGTTTGAGGAGTTGTGAATATGATTCTAAGCATCCTTGTTAATAGAAATTTTTTGATCTACAAATTTTCTATTTCTAATCAGAACCTTCATATTAATCTTGATTTTGTTTTCATCCTTATAAAATCCATATAAAATAGAATGTTTTTTAGAATCATAATTTTTAGTAACTTATAATTTCCTATCATTATTTTTCATGGACACATATATAACTTTTCCATATTTTTTATTTGCAAAAACAATTATAGATTTCTTCTCAACCTATAAAGGTAACATTTATTTATCCCTATCAGTTTTCTCCATATTAGAACTTTCAATAACATCATAGATATTATTTTTGAAAATTTTATGGTAATTTTCATCATTAGAAAGTTTTTTTGGATATGTTCAAACTATAATTTTTTTCATTAACCTTCTCACAAAAATGATCATTACAACTCCTTTTTACCTTAATAGATTTTTTTAAATCATTAATCTCTTCCATAAACATTAATTTCTCATCAATAATATATTTATAACTGTTAGATGAATATTTTTCACTTTTTAACTCACTAATATCCTTTTTATGCTTCCCAATATTCCTCATAAATTCTTTAAACTCTTCTAACAGATGATATTTAAATTGAGTTTCTTCATATCCAGAAATTCTTCTTCCAAATTCGTCATTGTTAATTATAATAATGAATGTATAAAACCCAGCATGCCCAATAGATTGTTCGGATTCAGCTTCCCTTTCTTCTTCCTAATATCGGCTACTTTCACTACTATAAAAACATTCCTCGTTTACTATGGTAATAAACGTGTTATTGTAAACAACATTTTTAACCTCCTCACTATCATAATCCTTAGAAAAAACTCTTCTCATTTTTGGCTTGGAGAAATCCTTATCATCCCTCTTGTAATTTAATTTATTTTATCATCAATTTTCTTCCAATACATTATTATCCTTATTTATTCTTAATTACATTCTTCTTGAAAGCATTCTTCTTTATCAAATCTTATAAGAAAATTAGAAACAAAATTCTTAATGGCTCCACATACAAATGAAATTAAATAGATTATTCCCTTTATACCTTCTGGTATCTCTTTTCAAATTTTTATAAAACAAGGATAATATTTCATCATGATTTCTACAAAACTCATTTTGGGATATAGAGTTAGAAAAATCATATTCGTTATAAACCATATTAACCTTTTCTCTCTTGGTGTATTTGGATGACATTTCTCTATCAGTTTTTCCCTTTTTCATCTCTTTTTATTATCATCTCATAAGTGATGAAATTAATATTTAAATAATCCTGGGATAATGTATCAAGAACAATATCTTCCAATGAAAAAACATTGTCATCAAACCCATTTAGAAAAATTATCATGATATTTTTAAAAATAGTGGAATCTTATCAATTTTCACCAAGATTTTTGATAGTGGTAACAAGGTTATTAACCATGATAACGACATCACTGACAGATTAATACTCACCCAAAATTAGATCTTTACATTTCAATCTATAAATATTTAAATTTTTCTTTTTAACTTTTTTATTTACTTCATAAATTATTTTGAGATTATCCCGGATTCCATTCATAGTGGTAAATCCATTTACCCTCAAAAACATACTTTTATAAACTGATGAGTATAAACAATTATTATCTCTTCCCTAATTCCCATGGTTTTTCTTTATCATCATGTGTGAGAGGATCATTATCAATACGAGGAGGGAAACCATTTGTAATAGATCTTGAAACATAATACACAAGAGGAATAAGATATGAAAGAATTATTTCATAACATATATAATAATATATATCATATATGATTGGAATACCTTTATTACTCACACAACTTAGATAATCCATCAAAACTTTTTCATCAAAACATCAGTAAGAATAATAGAATATAATAATTGCTTTGATACCACATGTAAGTGACTAGTATGGATAGTTGTACCACTAATAGGGGAGGGGGTTAACATGTAATACCTTTTTATATTAATTTTTGTTCATAAGAAACAACCTTCACCTCCTATTAAAGAATTATTTCTCTCCTTAAAACAAATCAAACACGCATCTACAATAATACAAGTATTTATAAGTTATAATATTTAAAAAAAATTAACTACGTCCTTTGTATGGTTTGGAACAATCCAATACCAAAAAATCCACTAGAAATCATTTCTTTTAGGTGGAATACAGTGAGAAGGGTATCTCTTTTCACACATATATCAATATGTATATAATCCAATATAGTGTACACTTCTTCTAGAAAAAATGATCTAATAAAAAGGTTTTGTAAACAATTCATGTTATAATGATTGATTTTCAACTCCCAAAAATGTAAACATTCAATATAATTCTTCACATTATTATCCAGGATCTGGTATCACCATTTTAGAATTTTTAATAAATCTCATCTCGATTTCCTAGTCCTATTTTTCCCAGTCAACTACTCAATCAGATAATATATCTATGAATAATATAATTGAGACATTTATCAACACATTCTAATTCAGTCTTAAAATCACAATATCATAATCTTTCCAGCTGAATATGATAATTCTGCTACCAATATACAATAAATCCAACCAATACGATCATTTTCTAAAAACAATACCTCTAATCAATACAATCAAATACTGAATATGATAATCATCTAAATATGGTGATCAGTTGAATACATTACATTCTTTTCTCTTCATATTTTTCTTCTTTCCATCACGACTTCTTTAAGAAGGCAGTTTAGAAACCAATTCTTCTTTTTATATATTCTGTGATATTCCCTCTCTCTACCTCTCTTTGAATAGTACTTCATTAGGAAATTTATGTTGTCCAATTTTCCATTTATACTGACCCAAAACATAGTTTGAGTGGGATTCCAAAAAAATTCCAAATAAATCATGTTCTTTATATTATCATGTTTTCTAGAATTTCTAGTAAATATTTTCTTCATTAATTCTTCATAACTCTTCTTATTTATTCTTGATCCTTCTAGATCCATCGCAAATCACTTAACCAATTCATCTCCCTTCTATATTTCTTTACAACCATTAGTTCGGATCTGATTTCCTCTATATGATTTTGTCCTTATGATGATCTGTAAAAAAATTATACAATTTTAAATTCATGACATGATTACATGGCTATGTACCCAATAAAAAAAATTAGAATGATTATCATGATGAATTAGTATCAACTCAAATACAATTGGGCTTTACCCCATTGGTAAAAAAATTTGAAAATGAAGCTGGGTTTTTCATTATTTTTGTTTTCTGATACCCATCAACTTCATTATATGATGATTTATATCTTTTGGCTTTTGGTATGAATGAAATATAGTACCATATGATTCTATCATTTTCCACAAATCTGCCAAACCATAAGGTATCATAACCCCCCCCCCCCCCTGACTTCACATTCAACTATCTCCTTCATACCATTTCTAAACACTAGTTCAATTCCAGTTCAGATTACACTCTACCATATTATGATGAATACCCATATTTCCATGTCATTATGTTTTTAATTGGATCCATTAAGTTTTAATTCCTTTACCATCAGTCTCGATGATAAAATTTTTCCCCTGGATAAATAAGATGGAATACCAAATACGATAGAGAGGATTCAGAAGCTCTGACTTCAGAAACATATTTTATTTATTCATTACCATCACCATTCTAATCCTTTAAACAAATATTCACTCTTGAAACTAATTATGAAAACCATAAGGCCAAAAAACTATTGTTTCGCCAACATTCTTCTTTCCCAAACGTGACCTTGTATAATGACATCCTACATGAATTTGATAACACTGAAGGTCATATATAGCATTGTATGAATTAGCAAGGATAGTATTTTATCATCCCTATAATTCATTAACATATTTCTTTCCTTCTCTAACAAAATACTATTGACATGGTTATGATTAGACTGGGTATGATTCCCAATGCCTTTTTGCTTCCCATTCGATGAACAATTCAACTTTCAAAACTTCTTTAGTCCCTTTTCTTGTATAAATTTAGCATCACAAGTTTTTCAACTCACTTATGATTTATTAGATTTCTATGACCATTGAATAGTAATCACATTTATAAGGGATTGTATTAGAACTACCAATTCCTAAAACATAATTCCTTCTATCTAGCTATACCAACCAAGTCTATATTCTAGAATATTATTTTTATGTCATAATCCTTAAGTACATTTTCTAATTCAAAATTAGTGAATATGATTTTTGAGTCGTTATTCCCAAATACATTTTTTGGGTAAGTATTGCTGAAAAATATTTTTATTCTAAATTCTAGAATATTATTTTGGATTCCGAATTCCTAAATCTATTGACCCATGTTGATGTCCTGGATTGTAATGTCAAACACATTTATCATCACTATGAATATGTATCCAAAAGAAAACATCAATCAGACTTATTCAATCTGAATATGAATTGAATTTTCCATATTGTTTCATCCTTAAAAATAATGAACAGATCAATCTATTGACAAAAAATCAATTCAAATCACCACTTCAGCCGAACATATTTCACACTTTATTTTCATTTCCCAATGTTTTATGGGTATCTGGTATGCAATCTGGTTTTTCTAAAACTATAAAATTGTTTTTTTGTTTGAGAATTGAATTTGTATCAATGCTAGTTAATAATGTAATACACCAGCTCTAGTATTTAATGGTTAGGTAATTAAATATCATATATTATCTATAATTATTTCATTATATATAGCAATGGGATATAGTTACAGAAATTAAATTACATCAATTCACAAAATGTTAGTCCATCACACACACAAATTATGGTTTTGTTTTACATTTGATTGAAGATGAGATAGATATAGAATTTTAAATTAACATAACAAAACCTCAATATACGGAAGATATAGGGGTTATTATATAATCATCGGTATGTAATATTTGAAGGAGGTGGATAAATAAATAAAAAACACTTTATTAAAAAATGATACCTCTTCTTTGGAAAACCTACTTTACTGAACATCATAATACCATTAAGGATGTTGTTATTCCTAAAAGATAAAAATATATTCAAAGGGGATTATAGTAAGGTATTGGGGTATATATTTCCCAAACTAAATGGGTTTTTAAATGTGAAGTATTGAGAAGAAGAGGTTTTCTTTTATAGGAGAGGGGAGGGGAAGTCTTCGAACTTCAAAAAATATTAAATTCATATAAATTGATATTACATAAATAATTTCTCCAAACTATCAAATTATTTAATATATTATATTTTATGTTATAAATAATTACATACAATTATTGTTTACTAGTTTAGGTAATATTTTTACCCTTATCATTTGGTTTTATCCCCTTATCAACCCTTTTTACACTTGTTGAGACAACAAATATTGTTACTCTTTGAGGGTCAATATAGTAACTATAAATGATAAAAATTCATATAAATGTAACATGTTTTATATAATAAAATTTATCTTACTCACTTGGACAAATATATGATTATTGACAATTTTATATCAATTAATAAAATTTTATTCATTATAAAAGATCAAGAAGACCAATTTTTATTACTATTCATTACATTAACTTCAATAAAATCAAGATAACACTTAGAATTAAGAAAAATATTTTAATATCTAGATATCTTGTTATAGTCATCAATAGAATTAGTTTATCAAATTATTTATCTAAAGTTATATTACCTTTAATATTTTAAATATCATTCATTTCATTCTTCCATGAATTAGATAATTAATGCTTTAACATTGTCCTTGAATTTATGTTAATCGTTTCATCACAAAAAATTAAAAAGAATTATAACATGATGAATTTGAAGATTTTATATTATGAAATATTCATAATTGAATATATCCTCTTAATAACCACATTGAATAATTTTTATAATTATTAAAATGAAGAGTGTGACATGTTTGACATTTTTTCAAATAAAATATTATTAAGGTCATAATCTCATCCAAATAAACATGAAATTCCATAATAACCAGTCCTAGATGAATATAGACATAATTTATTCATATAATGAAATTATATTATGTTTTATGGTAATTTTATACAACATATCAATTAATTTTTAACATCTATTACATGATTGACCCATTACTATGGGAACAAAAATTACTAAAGTTGCTACTTATATTGACCAAAAATAAAATTTAAATATTTACTAAATTTGGACCATTGATTAAAAATATTGATTCCATATTTCATAAATAAAAACAAATATGTGGGACAATTTAATTTAAAATTCAACTAGAAAAATGTAATGAAAAACAGTTTTCTTGAAAAATGGGTTTTTATCCAAGAAATTTTCATAAACAAAAAAGGTAAAATGATTATTATAATATAATTAATTATTATACATATAAAAAGATATTACTTAAGTAAAATTGAGATAAAATTCAAATCGTAATTTTTCTTTTATATATATAGAAAATTTCAATTTTTTAAAAATATGTAATTTTCATTATTCATAGAAAAATTAATCTTTTCTGAAAATTATAAAAAATTCATCATAAAATAATTATCACAATTTGAATCCAAAAATTATTTTAAAATTTAACAAATCAAATTATATAATTTAGAAATAAATATTTAAAATAAAATCATATAATTCATGAAAAAATGGTTTGGTTAGAAATAGTGGTTTTTTTAACTACAACATTACATAAAAATATAATGAATAGACCTCTATAATTTATTTATAATTAATAATTTTTTGAAACAAAAAAATTCTTCAAAAATTACTTTAGTTGTTACATAGATTGTTTTCAAGTGAACTGGAATATATGGTAAGGGTTTTTTATCTCTGATATTTACCTATGAACACATATTACTTTTTATTCAACAAGTTTTCTATTTAACGGTGTATCTAATACCAATTTAAATTTTTTTCATTATAATCATGCTTTTGATGATTTCTTTTTAATTTGAAATCATAAATTTTCAAGGGTTTTTACTTAAAAAATTAATTTTTTATGGGGTATACTTATCAAATAATTTATTCTTTGAGTTATATTTATTATTATGCTTGAATATATCATTAATATTATGAAATTACATACTAATGAATTACATTTTACATATTTTTTAAATAAATGGGGTTTAATTATTTATATCATTTATTCATTTAAATAGATATCCATTCAAAATACTCTAATGTTGTATGTGTTTTTGATAATCTCTATATAGAGAATTATAATTCTTTTTATTGAACATATTTCTTCCAATATTTTCTGATTCCATAAAATTATTTAATTTCATTTTTAACTTTTATTAAGATCTATTTAAAATTACTTTTTAATGTGACCCATGAAGTCATATTTTAGGACTATGGTAAAAACATTTTCTTAAAACGCTATTATAATTTCATTCAATGTATAAGAATTCATTTGTATTAAGCATGTTTTTTATTATTTAAATTAATTTTACAGATTAATTTAATTGTCAATGATTTGGGAAAAAATGATATATTTTAATACTTTCTGATAGAAAATTTTTCATATTCAAAATAATTTATTTATTTAAAAAAAAATTATAAATAACTTTCAAGTGCTTTTATTTCATCAAATATAATTTTTTAAAATGATATAACTCTTATAATTTTTTCTTCAAATCCTGTTTTTTTTAATAAATAATTATTTTTAAATGAATTATCAAGATAATGTACTTTATTTTAATTAAACAATTTTTATATAGTTTTTTATATTTTAAAAAAAGGATTATTCCATGTTAATTTTTTAATGATTTATCCAATGATCCTAAAAAGTTATTTTTTATCTATGAAAACATCCTCAATGTGTATTACGATAAATAGGGATATTTTTAATTCACCAAAAAACTTTTATCTCTAGTTATCTTATATCTTGTTATTGGAAAATATACTCATGAAACCCATCACTATTTCATGACTAAGTTATGTGATATTTTAGGTATGATTGTTTTCTGTTCAAATGGAACACAATTGTTTGTTTATTATTATAAATGATGGGGTCCTATGTATCCTTAATATAAACTGTTTAGAGATTAATATCACATAGAATAAATAAATATATCATGAATGTGATTCTGGTATATATTTTGAAATGTTTTCATCATGCTCACGAAATATGTATCTTTCATCACATGTATATTTTTTGAATGTGATGTGAATTGATTTTTTAACATGTTTGTTGTAACAACCTGATATTTTATGATAAGTATTGTATTTAATTTATTTGATTTCATGTGTTTTATGCTACAACAAGAATATCTTCTGCTATACACCACACTGTATTAGCTTGAAGAATACGCAACACTATTCTTAGATTGTGTTACACACAATTTCAAGTTCATTTTATAATAGTCATTCTATGCAACATTGAGTATGTATATATATATGTATATTTATTCAATGTATAAATGAAATATGGTTGGATTCTGTTATACGAAATAATAAAGGATTCTTGCACAACACGCAACCCTGACTTGGCTTGCATTACACGCAATCACGACCTTCCTCGATAGCGTGTGTCGTACGCAATACCGGGTTTTACTAAACAACGATATATTATTATAATATTATTATGAACTAGCCCTTATTAATGGAATTAACCAAATTTTGTATTTTATAACATTATTATTCATCTTACACATTTTCTAGAACATGGTATAAGAACAAAATAAATTTTTCAGGTAAAATAAGTATTTTTCAAAAAATGCAATTTTACCACCTTTTGATTGTGCAACCACATTAAATATAGTTTTTGAAATGTTTATAAGTTCAATTTTACAAAATCATATTATTATTTGTAATCAGGATATAAAATTATACGTTGGATAAGTTTTTCATATTATTCTAATAATGTTCATATTTTAATGAAAAGTAAAAATACACTATATTTTAATTAAAAACGAATTTTTTCATCGAAATAAATTATGTGGTTAAATTATAATATTGAATGGTTTTAATTTATAAATAGAATATATTTTTTCCATTTAATATAATTTATGTCATTATCTTTGATTTTACATTGAATTCGTAGGTTAAATAAATTCAATCTTTTGCAATGTTTTAAACAAAAACCCCTCTTCTTTCGACAATGGGATTAATTTTAATTTAATTTCTGAAACTTCTGTGTATTGAATTTGGAAAAATGTATTACATATTTGGAATCATTGGGTCCAAATTATTTTAATAGACTTCTTTTTTATTTTTGGGCTTTATGAATAGTAATAACGGTAAATTTTATTTACCATAGTAAAAAGTAAATTGGGTAATTAAAGGTAAATATAAAATTATAATATTATCCTAATACTTGTCTTAATATATTTGGATGATTATAATTTGTCATAAGTCATATTTGGGTCTAAATGGAATCCATTATAACCCACTTGGAGGTGATTAAGACCTTTAGTTTATTTTATTTAAAGGAACGGGAAATATGTCTCACTCATCTTTAATAAATAATGTATTTTTTATATAAGTTTATACAGAATATAAATTCGTTTATAAATACTCATTTGAAAGATAAAAAGTTTTTCTTTATAATGGTAATTTATTTATAATTTTTAAGAGATATTTAATTACATTAATATCTTATACATTAATGATCCAGAAATTATTTATTTAGTGAAAATAAGTAATATAGTTTTTATTGAAATACTAATACCCATTAAAAGACCCAAAAAACTGACCGAAACTTATTGGTAGTGTACATATACACCATAATCATCCAATTACCGAATATATTACCTTTTGGAGTCTTATAAAAGTTATTATGACACTTATATTATTTTATTTTAAATTTTGCCAAAGTTGTCACCTTCAAAATTTAATAAATATAACATTTTAAAAGTTGGTTTTTTTAGCAGATAAATCCTACGAAAAGAATTATTTTGAAATCTGTAATATTTATCTTCATCCTAGTATCTTATTTTTAATTTTTATGCAAGAAATAATTATATTAAATATTTATACAAAAACGTTGTAGTAATTATTTTATTAAGGGAAATATAACATACATGATATTAAAAATATTGAAATAAATATTATATGAACTATTTAACATTCTCCACTAATTTTCTAGATGAATATTACATGTTAGGAACCTATTAAATATTTTAGTTCGAATATATCATCTTTTTGGATTTTATTTAAATTCACATTAATTAATAGTGTGAAAATTGACACTATTGTTATTTAATAAAAATAGCATATTATTAAATTGTTTAAAAATCACAAAAATATTTAAAAATTATAAATTTTAATTTATATAGTCTAACATGTCATAAAGTATCAAATTATGGAAAATTCACAACATATAAGTGATTATTTATAACCATTTAAAATTTAGAATTTTATTACCACAAATAAAATTAAATAGATTAAATTTGGATAAATCAAAATGATAAGGTTTAAAATAAAATAAAATAAATGTCTAAATTTTATTTTTTGAGGATATTACATCACTATCTAATATCATCTTATAATTGAGTAATTTTTGGTGGTTTTTATGTGGGGTTTGAATTTATATTAAACTAATATTTTTGAGGATTCCAAAGGTGCCCCTCTCTTCCCTTATAAAAGGGCACCTCCTCCCTCTCTTCCTCACACAACGTTGAGCCTCAAAGCTCGTCCAACCCCTAAAATATTATCTTCTCCACTTCCCTAGAAACATCCTAGAGGTCCTGGTCTTCTTCAAAGTCCAATTTTAGTACCCTAAGCGGAGGTCTCAAAGAGGCGCTTCAAAGAAGAGGTAATGTCTGTTACCAATTCTTTCAACTTTATTTTTTATTCCACTTCTTCTTCATTGGTTGTTTCATTATGAAGTAATAACATAAGTATCACTCATATACTGATATGTTATCATGAGTATAAAACTACCATATTTCACCATCTATCCATCCTATGGAAAACGAAATCACCACGCGTGCGTACGTACGGAATATCTTCTCAACGTCGTGGTGTAATTAGTTTTTCCACCACCACCTTACATGAATGGGTATAATGGTGTAAATAAATAACTATATATGGTTATTTTAAAGTGATATTGATTCTTTAATATTATACATACACTTTAATACAATTCCACGATCATGGGAATGATATCATCGCTTGTGCATACGTACAGACTACCATCTCCCCGAACGCCATAAGATTCATTTTCCATGATTAACCATTAAAGAATGATTATAAAGTATATATAATGAATAACAATGAAATTTATGACATAATAATTCTACTGGATTTATATATATATATATGTATGTCATCTATTTAATTTCATTCAATTAAATAATGAAACGAAAACAATGTTCAAGCGTATCTACGGCCTACCGTCTCCATGAACGGTGTATTTCCTTTCTTTTTATAGATTTATAATATAAATTTATATGATGAATATATATTATATATAAATCATTTTTTATACTCTGGAATTATGTAAATCAGATATAAGTAATAATATCAAGAACGACAAGTCGAAACACATACGATAAATGATATGATTTTACCCAAAACCCTACTTTAACATGGAATTTACAAAAGAACGGGTAATATACAGTCATAAGTGAAACATATATGATATCATAACAATGAATATGATTATTTAATAATTCAATGACATTATTTAAATCATTATACAGGATTTTTAGATCCATACGAAGCAAATCAGACCTAAGGTAAGGGATAACTATTCTAATCTCGTTCTTATCCGAGATTGTTTGTTCGTAAGAATTTACTGGGGTTATTCTTATCATCCATGTCCATGTTTCCTAAAAATGGTTTCATGTATTTTTAAAGTCCTTTTTACCCATTTTGACTTTTACCCAATGTTATGGAAGGATTCTTTCTTTTATTTACCCTACAAGGTAATTTTTAACTTTTCTGACAAAAGTACGGTAAGAATGTGTTTTTTTAAACGTATACGGCATGAAAGGATTTTTACAGTTTTAGAAAGCCTTATTTTCATGAAGCTTCCTCAAAAAGATTTCATGACTATTTTCAACAAAATCCGTTTCTTTTAAAATTTCACGACATTTTGTGAAAAGAAAATGATTTTGAAGAAAAAAGGATATTTTCCTCAAGAATTCATTTCAAGTGTTTTATGAAAACCATTTTTCATCTAAGATGACATTATTTAATATGTGTATGTTTCAAGTATAATTTATATATTATTTACATGGTTTAACTTTTATTATTATGAAATGATATCCATTTCTTTTATATGGATTATAGGATGATGGGATGAGGTTTATGAGACCCATTTTATTTATTGGGGTTTTATGAATGATGTATGTTTATTTTGTGGCACAAGTAAGACTGATTTATTTATGAGATGGGTGGGACCTATATCTCCCTCCAATGCATTGGGTAAAGATTTATCTCTAATGAGATTGACATGGCTGGAACAGTAAGTTAATCTGGTTCAGTATTACAGGACTGGCACGAGGAGTGAACTCGATTCAGAAAAGGACTTTGTCCACTAAGATGGTCTTGGCAGCAATGCATTGGATACTATGGTAATCATTACATGTTCTTAATGGATGCCACAGATACATGGTTTCTTCCAATTAAATTTTATCAGGATTTTTGTTCCATTATGATCTATGCCTTATGTACTTCCATGGTTTATGTCGTTGCTCAAGATTTTGAAGTTTAAACATTATGTTCATGTTTTTTAGTTCAAATGTATATGGAATGTTTTATTTTATCCATGTTTACCCTTACAGAGCATTTGAGCTCACCCTATTTATGTTTTATTTTCCCCTAGGATTAAAAGAAATTTTTTAGGTAAGGAAACATAAAGTGGAAGATCTTTATGGGATATGATGAAGATCTTTCACCACGATTAGAAGATTTTGTTCCAAGTTTCCAAAGACACTAAACTATTACGGTCTTTGTGTGCCTATTTTTGTTATGTATTAAGTATTCTGAAAAAGTAATGTAATATCTATGTACGTCATGCTTCGGGTCTCTACAGTTGGTATCAGAGGAAAGGTTTAGTCAACCTTTGGAAACTGGGATGCGAAAATTTTTGTGAGATCCCAAGAGATATTTCATAGGAATGTCTAGGGATGACCTTAAGGATAAGTATACATATAAGATAAAGTTCTAGAACTATGTTAAAGATCTTAGAATTTAACCGAAGATGTTAGATATTGAAGGTACTCCCCCTTTATTATGTTGTTTTCCCTAGCATGGTATTTTCCTCTTTTTGGGTTTTAGATGATGGCTGGAACCCGAAGGAACCCTATTGATCAATGTAATGGACAATGCAGTGATTGGACTTCTGACCAAACCAATGTCATTGGAGATGGGGTGGACAATATTATTTCTATACTTACACAAGCTATGAATCATTCTGGATTTCAAAATGAGCAAAGAAAGGAGCAACATTCTGTTGAATCCTTCATTCAGAGGGTCTTCTGATCCCTTAGTGGCAGAACAATGGATCGGTACTACTGAAAAGATATTTTCAGTTCTACAATGTTCTGAGCATGATAAAGTCATCTTAGCAGTATATCGTTTGGAAGGTGATGCTGATCAATGGTGGAATCTTATCAAGAATACGAGGCAAAGTGATGAAATTGAGTCCATCGAATGGGACGAGTTCAAGAACTTGTTTTTTAGTATGCACTTCCATCGTATTCTTTGAACAAAGATGGAGAAAGAGTTTCATGAGCTTAAGGAGAAGGATGATGAATCTGTAGGTATATACGAAGTGAATTTTAGAAGACTTGCAAGGTATGCATCTGGCTTTATCATCCAACCTGAAAGTAAAGTTGATCGATTTTTTAGTGGCTTAAAACCAAGTCTTTGAAGGGAATTAGCTATAAGAGACTTCAGTAGCTATGAAGAAATTGTGCGTTGTGCTATCAAGGTAGAACTGGAATTTGGTGTAACATATCCATCTCATGGTTTTGACAGGAAACAAAAGATGGAGTTCAAGGAGAAATCTCAGAACAATGGTGAAAAGAAGATGAATGTTTCTTTATGATCAATGTGTGGAAAGAAGCATGGTGTAGATTGCCTAAAAGGCACTAGAAAATGCATTATGTGTGGAAAAGAAGTTCATTCAGCAGTTGATTGTCGATATAAAGGGAAAATGTTTGCTAATGATGTTAATAGAGAAAAGATTGCAGAGAACTCTCCACCAACACTTCAATGCTTCAATTTCAAGGAAATGAGGCATTATGCTAATAAATGCCCTAATCCACGGGTTAATGACGATCAATGTGAGAAACCTATTAAGGAAAAGGATAAAGGGAAGTCTCATGCGATCCCTATTTGTGATGTTGAGTATGAAAATGATGTTGTGTAATGATTAAGTGTTTATGTAATGGGATTTCAAAATAATATCATGGAATCTCATTTATGGTATTCTGGAATTTTGGAATATCTATATATTGGTTTTTAGTAATTAAATGGTACAGGTAACCATGAAAAGGTGATTGAAATATTTTTAGAAAGCAGATGAAATGCGTATAATGAAGGGATAAGGAGAAGATAATAAGATAGTAATCATGAGATCATGACTGATATAAGGACAAAGTGATATTATGGTTTGAGTATATAGAATTTTTGGGATTTTGGTATGTGGAATGTGTTAAAATTTAACAACATTCATGTCTTCACTAATGTTCAATGGGTATTTATTCTTCAAAAGAATACATGATTACGGTATTCACATGTTTTTAATTTGACCAACAAGATATATATTATGATATATTGGGGATAAATGATGGCATTCACATGGTTGTTATGTGACATTTCAAGTTATCATTTTTTTTATACTATGATCTTGGACTGAAGTATTTTACATAAGCCTAAAGATTGGAATGGATTATGTTGGACATAAGTTAGTATTGTTTAAGGATATAAATTTTTTCGATATTATTGAAGGATGTTATAGTAATGTAGTTTTAGAAAAAGGAAAACCTGCAGGACGGGTGACAACCCATCGCGTCGGACAAGGCTGTGAGAATTGAACCCACAACTGAAGTACCACTGGCCTTTATCACATATCCCTGGCCTATAGGAAGTCCCTGGTTAGTAGAAACTAGTTTTATTTTATTAAGCGGTATGATATATGAAGTATAAGTTCATTTTTGGAATCGTATATGATTATCCTCCCCATAGATGGACCTATGTATATTTGATAACTTTTGCTAACCTTTTGTTTGAAATAGATGGAATGACCCATCATTCTGTCACATGATCTGTTAAAACTTCACGAATAACAAATTCAACTTCATTTCTTTAAGAGATGAAGTGGAAAATTGTTTAAAGCATGAACAACAGTGAGATTGTACCAAAATCAAGCAATAATTTCTTCTAATTCAAAATTATAAACATTAGGGAAATGATATTGAAAACCAAAAATGATGTCATAATGATCTTATATCCGATCAATCAGATGGTACCTTAGATCATCACAAATTTATGGCTTTGTGATTGTTGGCTTTTTTATATCCATGTCCTCTACCACTCTGCATCAGAACATGATGCATAGATTTTTCTTCCATATCCATATTTTCACCTATGTTCTCTTATGTGGAAACCCGGCGATTAGTTAATTTGGTTAACCGTTACGTTTCATAATTTAGTTTTTTAAGTTATGTTTTGGTATTTCATTTTATGATGTGTGTTTCAATTAAAGAAACTTTCAAGTAGAAAACCATGTATAACCCCGACGAATTTTGAGGGCAAAATTCATTTTAAGGGGGATAAAATGTAACAACCTGATATTTTAGGATAAGTATTCTTTTTAATTTATTTGATTTCATTTGTTTTATGCTAAAACAAGATTATCTTTTGTTATACGCCACACTGTATTAGCTTTAAGTATACAGAACACTATTCTTAGATTGTGTTACACACAATTTCAAGTTCGTTTTATAATAGTCATTCTACGCAACATTGAGTGTTTATATATATATATATATTCAATGTATAAATGAAATATTTTTGGATTCTGTTATATGAAATAATAAATTATTCTTGCAAAACACACAACCCTGACTTGGCTTGCATTACACGCAATCGCGACCTTCCACGATAGCGTGTGTTGTACGCAATACCGGGTTATACAAAACAATGATATATTGTTATAATATTATTATGAACATGCCGTTATTAATTGTATAAACCAAATTTTTAATTTTATAACATTATTATTCATCTTACAAATTTTCTAGAACATGGTATAAGATCAAAATAAATTTTTCGGGTAAAATAAGTATTTTTCAAAAAATGCCGTTTTTCCACCTTTTGATGGCGCACCCACATTAAATCTATATTTTGACATGTTTATAACTTAAATTTTACAAAAAAAAATATTATTTGGAATCAGGATATAAAATTTTAGCTTGGATAAATTTTTGATATTGTTCTGATGACTTTCATATTTTAATGAATAGTAAAAACACGCAATATTTTAATTAAAAACAATTTTTTTCATCGTAATAACTTATGTGGTTAGATTATAATATTGAATGGTTTTAAATTATAAATAGAATATAATTTTACCATTTAATATAATTTATGTCATTAGCCTTGATTTTTCATTGAATTCGTAGGTTAAATAAATTCAATCTTTTGCAATGTTTTAAACAAAAACACGTTTTCTTTCGACAACGGGATTAATTTTAATTTAATTTCTGAAACTTTTGTATATTGTATTAGGAAAATTTGAATTCATATTTGGATTCAGTGGGTCAAAATTATATTAATAGAATACTTTTTATTTTTGGGCTTTATGAATAGTAACAACGGTAAATTTTATTTACCATCGTAGAAGGTAAATTGGGTAATTAAGGGTAAATATAATATTATAAAATTATCCTAATACTTGTCTTAATACAATTGGATGATTATAATTTGTCCTAAGTCATATTTGGGTTGAAATGGAATCCATTAGAATCCACATTGAGGTGATTAAGACCTTTAGTTTATTTTATTTAAAGGAAGGTGAAATATTTCTCACTCATCTTTAATAATTACTGTATTTTTTATATAAGTATATACAGAATATAAATTCCATTATAAATACTCATTTGAAAGGTAAAATTTTTTTCGTTATCATGGTAATTTATTTATAATTTTTAAGAGATATTTAATTACATTAATAGCTTATACATTAATGATGCAGAAATTATTTATTTTGTGAAAAATAAGTAATATAGTTTTTATTGAAATACTAATACCCATTAAAAGGCCCAAAAACCTGGCCAAAAATTATTGGTAGTGTAACTATACACCATAAGCATACAATTACCTAATATATGTCTGTTTGGAGTCTTATAAAGTTATTATGAGACTTATATTAGTTTATTTTAAATGATGCCAAAGTTGACACCTTCATAATTTAATAAATATAACATTTTAAAAGTTGGGTGTTTTAGAAGTTAAATATGATTAAAAAAATTATTTTGAAATCTGTAATATTTATATTCATCCTAGTATTTTATTTTTAATTTTTATGAAAAAATAAGTATATTAAATATTTATACAAAAATGTTTTATTAATTATTTTATTAAGGGAAATATCACAAACTAGGTTTTAAAAATATTGAAATAAAAATTATATGAACTATTTAATGTTATCCACTAATTTTCTAGATGAATATGACATGTTAAGAACCTATTAAATATTTTAGTTCAAATATATCCTCTTTTTGGAGTTTATTTAAATTCACATAAATTAATAGTGTCAAAATTGACGCTATTGTTATTTTATAAAAATAACATATTATTAAATTGTTTAAAAATCACAAAAATATTTAAAAATTATAAATTGAAATTAATATAGTCTAAAATTTCATAAATAATCCAATTATGGATAATTCACAACATATAAGTGATTATTTATAACCATATAAAATTTAGATTTTTATTACTAGAAATAAAATTAAATAAATTAAATAAGGATAAATCAAAATGATAAGGTTTAAAATAAACTCAAAACATGTGTAAATTTGATTGGTTGATGATATTACAACCCTATCTAATCTCATATTTGAATTGAGTCATTTTATGTGGTCTTTATGTGGGGTTTGAATTTATATTAAACTAATATTTTTTAGGATTCCAAAGGTGCCCCTCTCCTCCCTTATAAAAGGGCACCTCATCCTTCTCTTCCTAACACCACATTGATCCTTCAAGCTCGGCCAACCCATGAAAAATTCAATTATACACTTACCTAGAAACATCCTAGAGGTCCTTTTCTTCTTCAATGTCCAATTTTAGTTCCCTAAGAGGAGGTCTCAAAGAGGCGCTTCAAAGAAGAGGTAATGTTTGTTAACGATTATTTCAACTTTATTTCTTCTTCCACTTCTTATTCTTTAGTTGTTTCATTATGAAGTAATAACATCAGTATCACTCATATACGGATATTTTATTTTATGTATAAAACAACCATATTACACTATCTATCCATCCTACGGAAAACGAAATCACCGTGCATGCCTAAGTACGGAATACCATCTCCACACCGTGGTGTAATCAGTTTTTCCACCACCACCTTACATGAATGGGTATAATGGTGTAAATAAATAACTATATATGGTTATTTTAAACTTATATTTATTTTGTAATGTTATACATACATTTTAATACAATTCCACGATCGTGGGAATGATATCATCGCTCGTGCGTACGTACGGACTACCGTCTCCACGAACGCGATGAGATTCATTTTCCATGATTAACCATTCAAGAATGATTATAAAGTATATATAATGAATAATAATGAAATATATGACATAATAATGCTAATGTATTTATGTATATATATGTATGTCATATTTTTAATTTCATTCAATTCAATAAGGAAATGAAAACAGCGTTCATGAGTATGTACGGACTACCGTCTCCATGAACAGTGTATTTCCATTCTTTTTATAGATATATAATATATATATGTATATGATGAATATATATTATATATAAATCATGTTTTACACTATGGAATTATGTAAATCCAGATATTGGTAATAATATCAAGAACGACAAGTCGAAACACTTACGAAAAATGAAATGATTTTACCCAAAACGCTACTTTAACATGGAATTTACAAAAGAACAGGTAACATAAAGTCATACGTGAAACATATATGATATCATAACAATGAATATGAATATTTAATAAGTCAATGAAATTATTTAAATCATTATACAGGAGGTTCGGATCCATATGAAGCATATCGGACCTAAGGTAAGGGATAACTATTCCAATCTCGTTCTTATCCGAGATTGTTTATTCATAAGTATTTAGTGGGATTATTGTTATCATCCATGTACATGTTTCCTAAAAATGGTTTCATGTTTATTTAGAGTCCTTTTTACCCATTTTGACTATTAACCAATGGTATGGAATGAATCTTTCTTATATTTACCCTACAAGATACTTTTTGACTTTTCCGACAAAAGTACGAGAAGAATGTTTTTTAAACGTATACGGCATGAAAGGATTTTTACACTTTTATAAAGCCTTATTTTCATGAAGCTTCCTCAAAAATATTTCATGACTATTTTAAACTAAATCCTTTTATTTTAAAATTGCATGACATTTTGTGAAAGGTAAATGATTTTGAAGAAAAAAGGTTATTTTCCCCAATAATTCATTTAAAGTGTTTTATCAAAACCATTTTTCATCTAAGATGACATTATTTCATATTGTATGTTTCAAGTATAATGTCTCTATTATTTACATGGTTTTCCTTTTCTTATTATGAAATGATATCCATTTATTTTATATGTATTATGTGATGATGGGATGATGTTTATGAAACCCATTTTATTTATTGGGTTTTTATGAATGATGTATGTCTATTTTATGGCACAAGTAAGAATGATTTCATTAGGAGATGGGTGGGACCTATATCTCCCTCCAATGCATTGGGAAAAGATTTATATCTCATGAGATAGACATGGTTGGAATGGTAAGTTAATCTGGTTCAGTATTACAGGACTGGAACGAGGAGTGAACTCCATTCAGAAAGGGACTTTGTCCACTAAGATAGTCTTGCCAGCAATGCCTTGGCTACTATGGAAATCATTACATGTGCTTAATAAATGCCACAATTACATGTTTTATTCCCATTCTATTTTATCATGATTTATGTTCTATTATGATCTATGCCTTATGTACTTCCATGTTTTATGTCGTTGCTCAAGATTTTGATGTTTAAACATTATGTTCATGTTTTTAAGTTCAAATGTATATGGTATGTTTTATTTTATCCATGCATACCCTTAGTGAGCATTTGAGCTCACCCTTTTTATGTTTTATTTTCCCCAAGGATTAAATGAAAGGTTTTAGGTAAGGAATCAAAAATTGAAAGATCTTTATGGGAGATGATGAAAATCATTCACCACGATTAGAATATTACGTTCTAAGTTTCCAAAGACACTAATCTATTATGGTCCTTCTGTGTCTATTTTTTGTTATGTATTAAGTATTCCGCAAAAGTAATGTAATATCTATGTATGTCAAGCTTCAGGTATCTACATTTGTTGTTTGAACAATGTTCAGGAATATGATTTACATATTTTTTCTATTTATTTGATGTGGTAGAAATTTTTCACAAAATGTTTTTGTGAACATGATAAAAGTAGCTTTGTTCATCGGATTTTTTGTGTGAACATGAGGAATTTGTATATTTTAAATCAATTTTGTATGATTGTGTTGTAGTTATCATGGTTCACACAATTTTATATGATTGTGTTTATTACAAAACTCCTTATCATTTTATGTTTAAAATATCATCCCATATTACCTATATGCCTATAATGATTCCCTATGTCTCATGCTTATTATCACATAATTTTTTCCATTAAATATGATTCCTCATTTGATATTTCATTTCCATTTATCACGACTTATGAATGTTGATTATTTTACAATGATATTTTTAATAATGTATTTATTCCCTAATTATTTATTCCAATAGGCTTATGATAAAACCATTGATTACATATTGATGTGTTTTCCCCTTACTGAAAATTTTACCACACAAATTTATTATGTTTCAATTACCATAGTTATAAATATGAATATAACCTATGAGGACTCTATAAGAGAGTCGACTGTGGTTTGATTATAGAAAGAAAGTCAAAAGTAAAATAAAATAATTCTCTTACATAGTTCATCTTCAAATATAATAATTCTTTTTACGTGAGTTTCTGATTATTTAGGACATGTAATGATTATCATATGAATATGATGTAAAATAATAATAATATTATCTCACTTTATATAAAATAGAAATATTTAAATAATGTGTTTTTATCATCATATCTAGAATTGTGGTCTCCTCGTTCAATTTTTTCTATTATTCATAGAAACCTTTACTTGTATACTCTATTATATTATATTTTCGAATCATTGATTTTCGGTTTTCTATTGATTTTTTCATTATAAAACATTAATTATATCAAATCATGAGATTCCCCAAAACCATACATTCTGATATGGTTCTAAGAAACATATTTTTTATATAATGTGGATGAAACTGACTGATTTGACCCAAAAATGACCAGAAATATTTATGTTATCAGAATAAATTTATTCACATAAGTACCCATGGCCATTTGTTTGGAGTTTTATAGAGTTAGGATGACCTATTAACTAACAAAACTAGTTTATTTCATGTCCAATTGGTATTTTCACATTGAAAATTGATTTCTTATATTATAATAATTCTTCATAATCTCCCATAAATTGTATAAATGTGATACCCATATACAGATAGTATACAATATTATGTTCTTCATAACCTAGGGAATAATAAAACATCATAATAGTGATCGAAAATTCTAAATAAGTGGTAGATTATAATAGAAACATTTATAGAATTATTATGAAATTAATAATATTGAATGAATATTTAATAATAAAATGATATTGTATAGCTAAAATATTATCATGCAATATATCCATAGATTACACATTATTGGAAATAATAAAATTGATGATGATAACTAATCTCATGGTAATATATTTCATAATTTTGAAAAACATAATCATTCTATAAACACTTTATACCATGATATCTTTCATACCATCATGTCCTTGTTCCAAGACTATATAAATAAATTGGTAATTCATACATTGAATTACTCAATTTGTCTCATTAGACCACTTGATGTCTGTAAGGAACATATAATTTAATCCCCCACCACATCATGGAATAAATATAATTCCTACATCATGAAAAATAAACTAGTAATAATAAATTGATATATTCATATTACATATTAATCAATAAACATACGTACTAGAATAACACACGTATTGAATGAAAATAAATTCACCGAAAAATTAGTAGATTAAAATGATCATAATATATATAAATAATGATGTAGGAATATTTAATTAGATCTTATACATAGGGTAATATAAAAATAATTTAGGATATTGACATAGATAAATATAACCTTCTTGATAATACATCTTCAAATGATAGAAAATAAAAAGATACCAATATTTTTATTTTTTGATGCATAAGAAGATAATTTTTCATTATAAATAAGTATAAGATAATATATACGTTAATTGAAGATATATAATTCCCAAGTAGATTAATCATTTTTAGGTAATGGGAAAATGTTATTGATTTCATAAAAATGTTTTTAAAAAAATCAATATATTGTAAGAAGAAAAAGTTACAAGTCGCATTTGAAAATCGTTATAGATGTTAAAATGTGAATAATTTTTAAAATATATATCTTAAAATTAATCTCCATCAATGTATTATAGAAAAATATATATTTTTTATCTATAGTAAATTTTGGGTGACTTATTATATATATGATTGTGAAAGCAAAACCCATTTTAATATTTTAAACAACTTTTACTAAAATCCACATAATTTAAAAGCGTAATAAATATTTCTATAGAAAATATATAAAGATAAATATTATGGTTGAAAAATATATGTATTAGAATTTCAAAATTGGAATATAAATCATTTTTGGATAAAAAATATTAATTACAGGGATGATAAATAGTAATTTATGAGGGTCAAAATTATTCTTTAAATTATTATACTTGTATTTGAAATAAATTCATCATAAAAGAATCTTCAAATTAAAATATTATATTTATATAGAGAAATAATATATAATATCATAAGATATTGTAAATGAAATATTATAGAGAATAATTGTGAATATAGTTTACTAAGAAACCATATAACTCAAGGAAATGAACATAACTTACCAAAATCCCTTATAATATGGGTAGTATAAGAACTAAAAGATCATGAAAAAGGAAATATAAATTATAAATTTAAATCACAAGAAAAAAATTTATTTATAATGGAATAATTAAATTGGATATAAATTTCACCATTTTAAATAAATATATATGATAAATTTAAATAATATATTAATTGATGGGAATTGAGATGAAAAACCATACCTTTATTCCTGAATTTCCAAAAATGTGAATTACAATATAATATAATAAACATATCCATATTAAATAACTATTTATAACCCTTATATGAATCTATTATATTGTACTCTCATAAATTAAAATAATTTATATTAAATTTATTTGTTAGTTGATATTTATTTTCATAATTATATTTTACTAACCTTGTTTGTTTCTTACTCTCTTTGTAATTTTGATGTTAGTTCCCTTATATTGACACCAATTTCATAATTTAATGATTATTTATGGAACTAAAATAGATTTTACATAGTGATCTATAAATTTTAAATGTTATTACATAATTTGTTTAGGTTTTATTTGTGAACATAAAATCAATGATATTCTTTTTTCAATATTTTTTTTAAATATGGTGATATATTAAAAAACAAGTTTATTATTCATGTAATGACCAATTTATCTTTATTGAATAATAATAGTTTTATAAATATCATTTTTATTTTTTAAATTAATTCTTATATCCATCCATGTATGGTGGAAATGAAAAATAAAATATTTCATTCGTAGAGGGGATAATCAGCCTATAACATGAGTAACATTTTCATTTCCCAATGAATGGAGTGATATAGATTGTTGTTGATGGAAAAATATAATTAATGTTTATTAAAATAATGATATGTTTTGTGATTTTTGATTATTTGAAATATATTTTGAAGATGTTGGATGACAAATATAGAGAATAACTGATTTTGGAGTTGATAATACTTACTTTTCAGAATAAAATCTTCTCTTGAAATACTTGTTAGAAATGGAAGACATGGGACACTTTCTTGAAATGAAGAGATAAAAAATACACATTTAACTATTAGGATATGTTAAATAGAATTATGTTAAATATTTATGTTATGTATAAGTGTGGTTTGATGTGGGTAGAAGTTATCTTCTTTTATAAGTAAAATATATTTTCATTTACAAGGAAACTAATGTTAGGTGAATGATAAAATAAAAATCACATGGTCATTGGGTGATTTTGGTGAGTAAATATTAGTGATACATGTGTTAATTATATTTTCACTAGAAAATTATCTTCTACATGATCTAACTATCTTTTAAACTAAGAAAAATTATATCCACATTAAATTATCATGTATTACTTTTATTAACCATGATTATATTTTTACAATGGTAATTTATTATTTAATAAAAATATAAGATGGACCATATTAAAATTTTATGATTTTATGATTCTAAATGTTTACTGAATTCAATATTATTAAACTTATAAAAATGAGAAAATTTTGTTTTAAATAAAATCATCAAATATTAAAAATAATTTTTTGTATAATAATGACTTTTATACATAAATAGGATTTATGGATTTTTCATGCTAATTAATAAGTAAATGAATGCTAATATATTTTTTAATATATTTAAACCTCATTTTAAGATCATATAAATTGATTAATTTATTTGGATTATAATTATACAACATTTATAAAAATAATAATTTGAATAATAATCAATTTACAAATGTAATTGATACTGTGAGATTCAGTTTTTTACTAGAGGTGGGGATTAATTTATTTTTTATTAAACCAATTGTTTTAACTATATGATAATTACAATTGTGGTTACATAGTATTTGGGGGAATATAGTGTTGGATCAAGTCCCAATGTTTATATATTTTATTAAAAAATTGTGGGGTGTGGTTGTTACATGGTTAGTAGTACCTATGAAGCTCAACTTTGTGGCCCAAAATGGAGGTTCATAGTTTGTCTAACCATTCCAAAGAGGTCAAATTTCATTGGAAAACCATAAATTTATTATTGATGTATCTCTTATACTATCTTCATAGTTTTTTAAATGATGTTCTTTGGTTGTCAATGGTTTGGGGAGTGGGATAACGAAAAACTCATGATTTTCACATGGTTTTTCATAAAATGAACTGTAACCATCAAATCTATAGATCATGGATAGTTTTATCTTCATGGGTGGTGCACATTTTCGAAAACTATTTAGCTAATTTGTGTACTCATTTAAAATAGATGAAATCACTTTTCCCGCCATGCCTTTAACTATTCACCAATATTTCTTCTCCCCCAAATTCATAGCAGCATCCACAATATGAAGGATATCCTCCATGCCTCCTCTTGGATTTTTGTTCCCTCCATCATCTGAGAGTTGAGTTGTTCACCTTAGATTTCACTGGATCATCCAATATAATTTAATGACTCCTCTTGATTCTTTTCTTAGTTTCTTTTACCTTATTCAGTGTTATATTTGTGCACCCAAAATAACCTAAAATATATGTCCTTTTTCTAGTTTTGTGATTTATCTCATTCTACCCCGAATATGATGTTGATCTCAAATGTGGAATCATATGTTGGTAAATTTTAGGTTTCCTAGTCATTTTACCGAAAACAGTTTATATTTAAATCATTTTATGTTGTGTCACACACCGTACATTACACATCTCACATATCAAATGTGAAATTAATTAAATAAAACTATAATTCCTTATACATTTTTGTGTTCTTTCACCTAATTGCTTCTAAGGGGGTTGTCTACCTCAACTTAGACGACTCTCTTTTGGGTGTGTTACTTATATGTTCATGTTAAATATTCCTTATCTTTGAATTAAACCACCTTTTAATTGAATTTAATTATCTCTTAATAATGTAATTATTTAATGAAATTATTTGATATATAGTTCTAGAGGGGTTAAATATTTCACTTGTTTATTTTGTCCCTTTTTTTGTAAATTAATTATGATGTTATAAAATGAGATAAAAATGTCACTTGATACATGTCCAAATTAGAATGATTAATAGATTAAGTGAAATTTGAATAGTAAAACCCTATCACATAGCTCTTGTTTAGTTCTGAATTATAATAATGGATTTAAGTACTATGTATAGTTGAATAAAGAAGTATGTTATGCCACTAGAAATACATAGGTTCCTTTAACATAAGTCCTTAGAAGCACTTATTGGATTAATGAGATTATATTATTCTTGAATGTAAATTAGAATTGTTATACATGTACCTCTACATTATTTAGTGTGAATTTAAGGACATGAAGATCCATTCCCCCGTGAATTTAATATTGGATGTGGATATCATGGACATTTGTTGAAAATTGTGGATATAGTGTTCCATAACATATTTATTTAAGATGTTATACATGTCAATCCACATCCATAATTGGGATTATCAAACGTATCATTCTTCATATCTGGTTTGAATTCAATGGTTTGCCGATTAATGATTTACTATAAATTATATGGGTCTATTTGATTTCTAAAACTAATATTAGTATCAAAGTATTACTTATATGACTACCTCAAGTCCAAATCCTTTATTATCAAAATATAATTCTTTAAATGCTTTTTTACTGATTCCAATACATGTAGTATTGGATGGGTGTCCCTAGGTGATCTTGAACTGAAATGTGTATTATATATTTCATATATACCTCTATTATTCTTACCCAGAAATTGTTTCATGATAAATTTAGGGACTGTATTTTATAAGGCACTAGTGGTGGTGGACAACTGAGTTTTACTCACACCCTATTTAGGCTACACATGGTACCAAAACTGTCTTCTAGGATACAAGTTAGGAAAAAAAGAATGATCACATCAAAGGAAACATTATTTTTAAGTACTAGGATAGTGTATGTGTTCTGAGGATCGAGATTGTTCTTTTGGAACTATTAGATAAATATTTTTCTCTTTTTGAAGAATTTGTATAGTTTATATTGAGGTATAAATAAAATCATGTTCCCCTTACTCTATTTTTTTTATAAAAACATGACAATATGAATTATTATATTCTATTTATTACTTGATATTATTTTTATATAATTATTATAAAATTGATGGTTTACTTTTGTTGTTTAATTATTATCTTACATCTATTGATTTATCTTTTACTCACCATTGTGATACCCTATGGTAAACAGGGTATAGTCTACCCACCATACCATAATAATTCATCACTACTAGTGAGTATCCTCTCTAATATGGGGATGTGTATATGAGGCCCTATGTCTAACCAGGCTACCTAACTAATGGGTAAACTAGATCCAAGATGTCACATTTTGGAATCATGAAATTCATTTACTTGCCTTACTATTTTGGTATAGTACAAAAAACATTATAATTTATACTAATTTCCTGATGATACAATTTGTGTGGGTAACTAACCTATGTATATAAAAAATAAATGTTCCTAGTGATGGGACTTGATGTTCCAATACATTCTAATTACATTTTTATTGTTTTAATAATTGGATGATTAAAATGATTTCTGATTTCTTTTGTGATTATTTATTTTTACTCTTTCCCTGTTATGTAAAGGATGTATTATCTCATGTATCATTATATTCACTTGAGTATTTATATTTCATTCATATTTGATTCCATGTTTATTTTATTTCATTCATTTCATATAGAATATGATTTTTCCTTGATTCCTATACAAGAAATTGAAGTAAACTTTCATTCATAAAATATGAAGTAAATATTTTTTACTTAAAGTTTCTACATACACCTAAATGGATTATACCTATAGAACATGATGTTGGAACCTTAAATAAATAGTTATCACATGATTGAGCTATGTAATTATGGGTACATTATCTAAAACAATAATTAGTTACAATAAAATTACTACAAACTGTAATTTATTTTTTTCCACATTAAATTGTGAATATAGATCCTTATAATTAAACATTTTACATATAATTGTTATATCCTAACACTACACATAAATCTAATGACAAAGTTATATGATTTTGAATTGTAACTTATAATAATTAGGTATTTATATCTTGGGAATTGTGACTCATCAAACTGGAATGTTGTATGTATAATTATAATTTGAATAATTATGACTGATAAATAAATTAGTTATTAATACATTGGGATTCCTATTATAAAATAAAGGGTGTTTTCTTATATTAATAAAAATTAACCATATATATAATGGAAAAATTTTGATTGAAACTTTGAATATTACCAATATAGTATCCTTGATATTGGGTTATTGGGTTATCATTTCCTTGGTTGTGATCTATTATTCCTATCTTATTATAATAAGTGAATTTATTCAATTATTTTATCTTATTGACATGATTTGTCCCACATTTATTTTTATTTATAATCTTTTGACTACTAAATCTCATATGAGGTGTTTTCTTGGAATTGTAGATATATGAATTGATGATTTCCCTTTGTCAAGCATTTGGAAGGTGATGATGACCATGATCTAGAGGCGGTGTGACCTGATCACCATTTTTTCCTCTTCTAGTGACACAAGTGGAACCCCCTTTTTACCCAAGATAGTCATTTATTCTAATCTTATGGAGGTTTTTCTATGAATAGTATAGCTTACTCATGGAGTTCTATAGCCTACACCAACCATGTAATAGTTAATTCAAGAGTTTCACTAGTATATTAACCTACTTTTTCTGGGTATAGTTTTCCTCAGGCCAGTGATTCATGGATAAAGGCCACATTGTCATTCATTTATCATTTAGAGATGACTCTATATATGTTGTTAAAGTTCATGAATCATGTAATTTATGGATACACCAACCATTAGTGGGATGTTTTGAATTAGGAAAAACAACCTATGTGTATGGTTTAAAGGGACATTCATACTAGTTTCTATGATTACATATACCTAAAAACATTGAAATAAAAATTATCTATACAATTTATATGTATCGATCACGGTAATTTATTCACTATATTCTAATATACTCAATTAAATGATCTCTAACATTTTTTTCTTACTGTTTTCGATGATAAATTTACCCAAGAAAGGTGATTTGTGGAAGGGCTTATGTGGCCCATTCAAGATTTGGTGAATATTATCTATATGACTACCATTTATAAAATTGGAAATTGTTACCTCGCCTTTGAGTATAACCTAATAGAATATAAGGGTGAGAGGATTAGTGGTTCATTGCATAGATATGATGAATATCCATCTAGATGTATAAATATTAACCTTAAACATTCTCATGGATGTGAAAGCAATAACAGGTTTCACCCAAGTATCTAAATAATATTCCATCAGTGTGGCAATCTAGATCACTTGAATACTCAGTATGTTAGAGACAAATTTAACTATCTGGTTTTTGGCAAGATAAGTTATTATCAGTGATTTTCCTGGACCTTTCTTTTATTTTTCTAAGTGGGAAGGATTGAACTAGCTCCATATTCTAAAATAGAGTCATTATCTCAACATTTGGAAGGGATTGGGAGTACAATAGGATAATTTTTTGGACATGGTCGTGGAATCCATTATCTTGATATATAGTTACATAAAAGAAGACAACCTCAAGATAGTTAGGTTGTTACATAGGGCCATGTATCTGGCCATGTATTTTCATTATAGAATACACCAGAAGAGTATGGTGTTGTTCCATCTATATATTGAGTTATTATTTTGTTATCATTGACTTAAGAATAATCTTTATTTTAAGAATATGTGTCACACACAATTGTATCTACTATTTTAGAGCTTATTCTTGGTTTTGAGATTGAATACTTATGTGGAGTTATGACTCTAGATACTCTGTTGGTAGTTTGATCATTGACCTTGTGAATATGAAATGGCATTCCTAATGAGATGGACGCATATTGTTTCTAATGGAACCTTTTAATTCTCTAAATTATGAATTTTGACATATTTATTTGGATGGATTAATCAGTGGCATAATCTTCCATCATATATTGGCATCACTATATGGTTTCCATTATATCCCATGAGGGTAGTTGATATGTTCATAAGGGTACGAGGGATATCCGGTAGAGTCAATATAGAGCTAAGTATCCTGGTCTAGGTAGAGTATCAATCCATATTTCTAGTATTTTTACTAAATGATTAGAGAACACATTAGATAGATTTATCTCCAATTATGGATTGTTTCAATGATTTCAACCCTGGTGAAATTTTTTGCATACATCTTGAGGGAGGTATATTTCACTATTGGGATTCTTTAGGTATTAGTGAATGTCCTTATTTCTCCACACATTATGGATCTAATTGAGATTTATGAAATCAATATGCAGTTAAAGGATATAAAATCATATTTTTTTATGTGACATAGAACATCTCTTTGGGATTCACTTGTTTTTTATTCAAAGAGGATTGGATCCTCAGGCTTTGTGTGGATGACCTGTAATTCAATCTTATTTACAGGAAGAATCTGTATCCAGTACCACATATAGGTGAAATTTTCAAAAAAGATGGGATCACATTTATCATGTGATTATTTCAGATGAAAATATGGAATATAAGAGAATTTGGTAATGTTGTTCGGTATCACGAACATACCAACACTCATTATGGTCTTGATGAATTTGGTATTACACATCAAATTTGAACCATTTTTTGGTATAATTACTGGTTAATATCTTGGTTTGTTATCAAACACGACATGATCATTCCAAATATCTTGAAATCATTTTGATTACACTATGGGAGATTAATATGTATTCATAAATCACAAAATGAAACCTTTGAATTGGTAAAGTTCACTGCTTATTTCACATTATATCAGAATCAGGAGTATTTATAGACCTATAGAATATGAGAGATGTTATTTCCTGGTAGTATCTAAATAATGTTTATATATTTTAGGTTTCTTCATTTGTGTTGTTTAAGGATTTGAAGTTGTAAGATCATAGTTTTTCATTGTGTTATGTATTTTTTGTAAAAAAATAAACATATTTCATTAACTATTTGAGAATTCATAACATGGTTCGGGAGGTTTGAGAGATGTTCATGATCATATTAGGCATCATGTTTTATATTTTAGTGAAATAAACTATGTCTCATACATGGTTTGTGGTTAGATGTATCCATGATACTCGACCATCAAACCCAAAATATAGGTTCCCAGATTATATAACCATGGGAGATAGGTATTCTAGCCTAAGAAACAAGAAATTTATATAGAGGTAGTTCACATGGTGTGTTCATGGTGTCTCTAGGATGTACCTAGGATATGCATAATGTGGGATGTGATAAAGATTCAAATGAATAGTTTATGAACGGTTTGTCTAACCCTCTACATAAACTATGTGATGTGTAGATCATGGAATGTGGGAGACACATGGTTGGTGTACAGTTTGTAAAACATTGCCAGAAAACCATATGACCATTTAAAATGTTTAAAATGACCATTTTACACCTCAATCCTTTAAAACTTCACCCTACATTCTTTTTCCTCAATCACACAGCATCTTGACATGTGTGAGATATTTTCTCCACACCACCTCTAATTAATGAGCTCCCTTCTACATCTACGCTCAAAAATGATCACCTTTAGTTTTGTTAGATTACCATTATTGTTTTTATGATTCCTCTTGATTCATTTTATATTTAATTATAATTTATTTTTATGGAAACTAATATTTTGAGATATTGAAAATATAAGAATGTTACAACTCGTTAAATACTTGGGTTCCTTACATGAAATTTCAGTGTAGTGATTATATGATTAATTAAATTATATTACTCTCAAAAGATAACTATAATTATTAGACATGGTGAACCACATCATTTAAGGGTAATTGATAGATATGTTGTTCCACACTACCATGATTTGAATGTGGTACGTAGATATTCTAGTCTTTTATATATAATTGTAAATATGAATATCGATGTCCCCTTGATTTATGATATTGGACATGGTTCCTCACATCACTAATTTGGGTGGTCATGGATTTCATTACATATCTATGGTCCAAAGGTCACAGTGGACCTATGAATGTTAATTCATAATTTCCATGTGACTTGTTGATCCCAAATACAATTATTAAAATATAGGGATTCCATGGTTGAGTATCGCGGTCCTAATACTACATTATTAAATGAATATTGTTTATAGGAATTGAGTCATAGTCTAAAGCATGTATTATCAGACAGGTGTCCCATGGGGAACATGAACCAACATGGGTATTATGTATTTAATTTATATATTTTATTACTCTTACATATACACTGATTCATGATATATACACAAATTGGATACTATTAAATCCCATTGGTGGTGGTATATTGAGGATTACTCACACCCTATTCGTGTTTCCATTTGGAACCTAGACAAACTTATTATATTTAGGTAGGGAAAATGAAAATCCTATAACTATATATGATTTAATTTTCGGTGCTAGGATGGTGTATGAGTGAAAGGGAATGATCTATTACCAATAATACACTTAGATATTGATTTTTTCCTTTTTTACAAATTTTAATTGTACGTATTTATATACAAATGCATCCATGTTCTCCTTACTCCAATTTTTTATACCAACATAACATTATCATATTGTATATGAAACTACTTACTAGTTATTATTTATTCCAAATTATTTTTATATGAATGGTTTAATTATATAGTTTCATTACTATTATCCAATCAGTGATTATTTATTCTTTAAAACTATGAGACACCCTATTAAATAGGAAATAGTCTTCCTATCATACCATCATAGATCCTTGCAGTATATCAGTAGAAGCTAGTATATTGATAAGAGATTCAGGACATATGGCCAACCAGTTTTATTTACTAACGATTATACTAGGCCAAAGATATCAAAAAAAATAACTTTGGAAACATAGTTTTATGTTCCAAATAAATATGATATTATTACCAAATTATAATATACTAGTTGAAAATATGAAAACCATTTCACTAAAATAAATTTATGGATTTGATAAAAATTAATTTTTATATAATCACATATATATCCTAAAAAAATTTGGTAGCACCTATCTTTTAAATATAAAATCAATTTATTCATATTATATTCTACATAATTACTATTATATTAATGTTAATTTATTTTCAACTAAAAATTATCTATAAATTTCATTAAAATAATTCTTTAGTAATGATTATTCAGAAATACACAAAACTATGAAAGATTTTCCTTAGAAAATATTATTTTTATATTAATTAATATTCACGAAATACTATCAATTACTTATATTCTGAAGTTTAAGTTTATCAATATATTGATATTATAACATTTTTTTATAAATACATACTATAATAAGTAACACATAAATATATTATTTTGAATTAATATTTTAATTAAATTTTATAATATTATTTCATTCCTTGTTTTCTAGGAATTATATAATTTTGAATTTATTAATAAAAATACATAAAATGATAATACCTATTAGATACATATAAATTAAAAATATTATTCTCAATAACCATCTTTCCAATGACCTTATTTCCAATAATTTTATTTACCCTTATAATGGAAATATTTCCACCATTACCTCCTATAATTTATTTCCAACATTCCTTATGAATCATATTTTTGATTACCATTCATTTATAATTTGAAAATATGACCTCTCCATTTATGTGGTTCTTTATCCCTATAAGTTTATTTATACTAATAATAATTATTATGGGTAATGATGAAGCCAGTGATCTCATAGATTTAATTATATTATTATTTTTTAATTTTACTCCAAATTTAATTTGTGAACTTTTAATGGATATAATCATTACTAAAAAAAACTATTCCATAGTATGTAATACATGGATTAATGTACCTCTATTTTAATTCTTCATTATTAATGAAAATAGTATTTTAAGATGAATTTATCTCTCATATAACATATTTTCCACTCAAGACCCATCTATTTAATAGCATAGAAACGATATATTTTTTGATAATAAGGATATCATTTTATGTTATTTAATGACTCCTATGAAATAGGGTATTATATTCTCTCCCCTTAAATAAATTATTTCCTCCATGTTTATTATTAATACTCACTAACAAATAAAATAGATTTGGTTTCACTCAATATATAATTTCGAAAAAACTATCTTGGGTTAGACTATAAAATGAATGTTTTCATTTATAATTTGAATATAATGAGACTCTAAACCATTTTTGAAACATATTTCCTCTTAAATATATATAAGACTTATCAAATTCTTGATATATACCCTTCTAAACATAATTTCTTTAAAATTGTTTAAAAATAATAATAAAATTTATATTTATATGACAATATCCAATATAATCAAGATAACCAATTATAAAAATTTGAAAAAAAAATACTAATATTTCTTCTCTTATGTCACCATTATTTTAACCTCTGATACTTTCTAGTCAATTATGATATAATTAGATCAACTTATAACACCTTCAGTTAAAACAGTGTTGGTCATGGCTATTTTATTGTTTGATTTTCTAACCTACCTAATATTATATTAGGATTATAAATTAAAATTAAACACCTTATAATAATTTTTACTGAAAATGGAAAACATATAAATAATATCCTTACATAGAATAAAACTAGATGTGAGGTTTGGCCCACGTTTTTTTCCCCGAGTGAAGATTTATTTGATACTTAAACAATGCTTTTATATGATTATTATCCTCAGGTATAACCCCTCAAGATTCCAAGAAATATTATTTTAAAATAAATACTTTTTTTATTTTTCATTTGAATTAACATGGATTTTCTCTTCCATTAAACACAACTATAACCTTAGCTTATGTTTCATGTAATGCCATGTTTTATTGAAACATTCTTTAATATTAAAAAAATATTATTTAATATGATAGCTGTCACATATCTGATGAAATGCTGGTATAAATATGTTTAAAGAAATTATAAAAAAATTCTACACATTTATATGGATTGTGATATTTTTGGGACAAATTAATTATAAATTAAATTAAAACTATTTATAAATAAATAATCTTTTTTCTTTGAAAAATATAATTTATGAACCCAAAATAATTGTACCTTAATAACTAATAAAAATAATTTTTTATGATTTATTTTATTGAAATATATATATAATATATTTTATTAAATTTTTTATATTCATCTTATTTTTTTATTAGAAAAGAGATAAGAATAAATCTAATATTACACTTAAAAATGGTATTTTCTAAAAAATTATTTTTTTGTCTTTTCAACACTTACATTAAAACTAGTTTTTTAAATTTTATTAAAGTTATTTAGAAAAATTAATTTTCATATTTTAAATAGATATATAGAATTAAGTTAGTGCTTATTTTTTAAAATTTTTAGAGAAAATTAATATTTCAATGAATAGTGAGAAATACTGGTTGTTATTAAGTATTTTCATTTCTATTATATATTTTAAAAAAATAAAAATTGATTTCATATTGTTTTTAAAGAAAAACATGTAAAAATTTATGTATATTATTTAAATTTAGGTCATTGGAATCATTTTTATATTGAATTTCGATATAAATAAATTTATACTTTTGATCAATTTCTCTATGAAATATTGTTTTCTCATCGTGCTTGTGGGATTTGTTATGAATTATTTTTTCCATTTATATATATGTAATTTAGAAAAATGAGTTACATATTAAGAATCAGAATAATATATGTTATATATTTCTTTCAACATTATTTTTTACCCCAATTAATGCTAAAAATGATAAAAATTATTTACCACAATTAAGGTAAAAAATGCATTACTGGGGGTTAAACTAAAAACATAAGGTATAAAAGTAACCCAAAACATATCCAAAACAAATTGGATGGTCATATTTAGACCTTATATATTATATTTTAGATAATAGTATGTTTTGTATTATTTCACCATGTGAACAACATGAGTATAATTTTTTCTTTTATAAAATTTAAAGTGTGCCACTCACCTCACAATTAGAAGGTCATCCCTTATCTGCCCCCCATAAATCATCCAAATGTATTTTATTCAACAAATAAATACAAAAATAACATAATTAATTCCTTAATATAATCTTATAATCCTAATTTTTATCACAAATAAAACATAATAATTCTTTTGGTGAAGACCAAAAGAAGATCTCTAAAGAAGAGTTAATGTCTCTTTCCAAGAGTTTTGTTTTATTTTATTCCTCCAACATCATAAGTTTTTATTAAAACATTATTATTTAATGTTGTAAACTATATAATATAAGCTTATATTTTATAATTTTAATTTCATAACTTAAATACTTCTCGTCTTCCATCAAAGGTGTTAACATATCATCAATCATGTGTACAGTGGAACATCATATTACAAACTGATGTTATTTGTTTTCCATAACCACCTATCATAGATGAATATAATGAATGATTTATCGAATATATATAAATTAATGATATTAATATTCTTTATGGAATCATTATATCACATTTTAATTATTAATAAAAATTTCGTGTGAATACGCAAAAGTCCTTCATTTGTACGGTGGACTACTACCTCACGAAGAAATGTGATTCTATCCTGATTTTCAACAAATGTATTAATGATGGAATAAAATAACATAGGTGACAAATTTAAGATAAAAATTATTCTTGATTGGTAATATTTTATTTACATGTCTTTCTTTTTTCACTTTATGAAAATGGATACATAGTTAATGCTTATGCATGACCTAAATTATCCATGAACGATGTATTTCATTTTCTCTCTGAAACAATTTAGGATTACTAAAAATTACTATAACTAAGTATATATGAAATTAATATCTTTGATAGAAATTTATTGGTTATGTAACCAATATTAATGTAATAAGACAAAAAATAACAAATCAAATCATACACAAAAAACGACAAATTATTATTTCCTGAAATGTCACATTAGTAGGGAAATGTTACAAAATGGGTCATTAAAAGTCATAATTAAATAATATATGGTGTGTTATATACACATATATTTATATATGATAATAATATATATAATATCATTTTATATTTTATACAGGAGTTTCAAACATGTATGAAGTAATTCCTGACTTATGGTCTTGGATTTCTGTCTAGCTTTTATTTTTCTATGAGAAAAAAGCAATTTTTACCACATGTTTATTTTATGTGGTGTGTACAATTAAAATCACATAATTTTATTATTTTTTTCCTTCATTTTTTTAATATTCACATATTCATTTTATTAACTCTCTTAAAATGTATTTACGGTTAAAAAGTTTCCAATTTTGTAACGTATATTTGTATCAAATTTACTACTTTTGGAAATATGTTATGGTGTGGACATATTTAATTGGTAAGGGGTATGTTATTCCCCATTTTAATGTTATATTGTAAATATCCATATTTTATTTATATTACAATTTAAATTTTATTTTATTTTTTTATGTGGATTATGATTCAATTTAACTAAATGGGTAAGAGTATTATTTTACAATCACATCATTTGTTGGGATTGTTTATTATTATGCTTACAATGAGAAAATATTATGATATATATAATAATAATCATGTCTCTATTATTCTCCTATGTTTAGGTCATTATAATAAAATTTTCCCCTTCATCTTAATCTTTTTATTTACTCAAGATTTCAAAACAATTTTTTTATGAAAAATCACCCTTATTTCTCTCTTCGATCAAAAATGCTTAACCATAAAAATTCTATTTTTTTAAGTAATTTATAAAATATTTTAACATTATCCAAATGATTTTTAATGATATTTTTAAAAATGTTTTAATTTTTATGAGATGCTTTGAAATAAATCATCTGTGTGATATAAAAATAATGATCATTTAGATTGTCTAAAAAAAGTGAAAGGAATATTTTTTTAGAAAACAAACATGAATAGAATTTACCCCTATCATAACCCTTATTTTCATTGAATATTATATTAAATATTTTCAATATTACATGAAAATATAGGTATATTTAATATGTTTTCAATTTTAAAAAAAATCTTCAAATTAAAAATGTTATTTTATAATTAAATTTTTTATATTATTTTTAAATATTATTTTCTGGTTATTAATGTTTCTTTTTAAATATATGTATTTTCCATATATTTTAATAAAATAGTTCAAAATGTGATTTTCAAGGAATTGTTATTTTCTGTAAGAAATATTCTAAATGATTTTCCATTCAAAATAATTCCCTATCTAAGATGAAATACTTTGATGATACTTATGACTTACTAGGGATATGATCCAAGAATAACATTATTATTCTTTATCTAAATGGTTTATGTTTATGATAACATGATTTCTATGAAACCTAATTCTATTTCCATGAGTTATACCATGATATAATTCTTATAAAATATACTTTTTTCATGTGTTATACCATGGTAGAATTCTTATGAAACCTAATTCTTTTTCTATGGTTTATACCATAAAAAATGATTTAAAGCCCTCTATTTTTTCCTAAGGTTATAATTTTATGAAATGAAGAAATGATTATGAAACATATATTTTTTATATAGTTTATATTATGATGAAATGTTTATGAGACCCACATCTTTCCATGGGTTTGTATATGATGAATGTTCTATGACCATGTGGAACACATATATATGATTTTCATCATGTGATGGGTGGTATAAATACACCAATAAAATTTATTGAATAATAATTAATGTTATTTGAGATCAATACTCACATGGGTGGTTATATTTTTTCCAATAGAGGGTACATGGGAGGTTATCACCAGCATTAAATATGATACATGGGATGTTATCCCAAGCCTGAAAGTGGGTACATGAGAGTTTATCCCCAGACCAAATAAGGGTACACAAGACTTTATCCCAAGAATGATGTAGGTAAATGGATGGTTATCCAAAGCCTAACTTTCTATGAATGTCAAGGTGGGTATACTTGAGATAATATATTCTATGATTATGTATATCACATAATTATATGTCTTATGCCAATGTTATTCTCTCATAGAACATGTTCTTTGATTCCTTTATAATTATTGTAATAGGATCTGCCAATATTAATGCCATGATTCAATATTATGATCTTTAATATTCATGTTATGGTTATCAAATGTTCTGATCAAGTTTTCATACCCTTATATTCATGTAATTATTAGTTATATCCTTTGTTCACCATTAATTATCATTTAAGAACACCATTTTTTATGTTTCCATTCCTAGTGTTATGTGTGAAGGGTTTATGTATTGTGTGTAGCAGAAGATTACTAAATGGGAGGATGATTATGTGAGATATTAAAAATATTTCACCAAATTAGAATATTGTGTACCATGTCTCCAATTAAACTAATATATTATCGTCCTCAAGAATGTTTTTGGGAAATATATAGAATATTCATCAAAAGGGATGTAATATGTAGGTATCAAAATCCTTGGTTGCTACATTTTTTTATCATATATAAGATTAATTGACCTTAGAAACTCAGGTAAAAAAATTATAGAAATCCATAGGGATATTTCTAAGGATATATATAAGGATGCCACTAAGAATATATATAAGGATGGTTCCAAGTATAAAAAATTTCAAATAATTTAGTTAAAGGATTTAGATAGTGGTTTCTATGAAATTAAATATCTATAAGGATACTATAAGTGGGTATGGCTCTATAAAAGAGTTACCTAGGGGTAATAACTCCTAAAATGGCACTATGAGATGGACTATATCGTCATCGGGTGCAGGAAAATGGGTCTTTCGAGACACATCGTTTGACACTCCTAGGGGATATTAATTTTAAATTCATAAACACTTTATAAAACATCATTAATGGTTTAAATATATGATAAATTTGAATGAATACGGATAAACTAAATGTAACATATATTAAAATTATTATGTCATGATTTAGAAATCTTATTAATAATTTTTCATGGTTATGTTGTTCCTCATTGTGATTATTCTTTATTAAACAATTATTTCTTGTTTTATTAAAATGATGGAACCAGAAGTTACATAATTATTGAATAATGAAATGGAAAATGCAATTTCACTCCTAAGAAGACAAAAGATATGGAATATTGAATGAAAAATATAATTTTTATGATCATGAAATAATTTTAATCTATTATTCTGATTGATCTTCCAAACATGAGAAGGAGGTAACACTATTATATTGAGTCCTACATGAGTAACATTACAACAAAATTTATTAGATCCATAGATCTAGAAGATTCAGTGAAATTGATCTACTACACTAAAAATAGATATTTTAATGTTTCCTTTTTTTGGAACATGAAAAAGTCATTTTATCTATCTATAATTTGAAAGTTGATTAAGATTAGTGGTAAAATATCATTAGGAATACAATGAACATGATGAAATTGAATCAATGGATGTGGATGATTGCGAAAAATTATTTTTCATTATGTAAGTTCCTTGTATTATGTATATGAATATGGAAAATTAGTTCCTTGAGATAAAGAATAATGATGTAGAATTAGTTTGTACCTGTGAGAAACATTTTATATTACCTGTGTGGAGCTCGTTTATCATTATCATCCAAAATTATTTTATGGTTCATCAATTCTTAAATGTATTAAATCAAATATTTATATGGTATTTATCCAAAAGGGGAATCAATAGCTATGAATAATGTTTTTTTGTGTTCTATCAAGGTGGAAATGGATGTTGGAGTTATAATCAAAAACATTGATTTTATAAAAATAGAAAAATTAAATTCAAATGAAAATCTAAAAACCATGGGCTAAATAATATGAGTGTTCCTTTATGCCTAAATTGTGGGAGGAAGCATAGAGTAAATTATCTTAAGTTTAATGGTAAATGTTTGAATAGTGGTAGAGAAGGTAATTGGGCAATTGAATGTTGATGTGATGGTAAGATGTATGAAAATGATGAAAATAGATAGAAAACTCGAATGAATACACCACCCATAGTCTAGTGTTTCAAGGTCAAATATTTTGGGTAGTATGTGAATCAATTCCCAAAATAAATAGATAATGTGTTTGATAAGTCAAAATATCATCTGAATGAAATGGAAAAATGGAAATCTTATGAAATCAAAATAGGTTAAGTGAAACATGATTTTTAGGGATCATTTTCCACATCCCTAGATGTGAATTTAATGATTTATTTATTATGAGTGATCCCTATGAAAATCTTATTGTTAATACCTTAGTGAAATGTCATGCGATTTTGAGTATAGATTATTTCCCTCTATATCGATTTTGCAGTAGGGAAATAAATTTTTGATATCCTATTAGTACAAGGATAAAACAAAGCCTCTAATGAATTTTTTTTGTTGAAGAATATTAATTATATAAGTAATTAAGGGTGAATTTACTTTTAATATGTATGGGTCTCCATTTATAATCAACTTGTGAGTTATAGATAACATCATGGATTTGATAATTTATGGTTTATTATAATTCCAATGTTATCAACCCCACTTCTCAGGTATTATGTGATAATTTTTTATCAAGATTATATATATTTTAAGAAACAATTATGGATATACAACCCTTGGTTTTTTATAGGTTCTAGTGAATAAGTTAGTTGGGGATGAATGATTTTTCACTTTATTGAAATATGATTACAGTTACTGGAAACATTTAGGTTTCATTGTATATTAAATGTTGAGATAATTATGTAATGTATTCAATCAACATAAAAAGTCAGTACACTTAATTTTTATCAGAGAATATTTCACTCTTTATCCTCTAACCATAATAAACATTAAAGAAGTGGTAAGGAATCATGGGGCATAGTATTCAATTGTATCTAATCAAGATGTAATGATTACCTTCATGATTTGGCCAATTCTTCAGCAAGATAATGATATTTGGTCAACTTTTATCAAAATTTATCATACATTGATAGATCGTATGTCTTTTAGAACAATTCAAACCCTAGAGGATGTTATAAGAACCAATTATATATATTTCAAATGTAGTTGGGATAAACACTTTCCTAGATATTATTTTTTTTACAATAATCGCTTCCACTCAAGCATAAAGATAGATACATATGAGGACCTTAATGAAATTATTAATATATCTCTAATATTCTAGAGTGATGTTTCTCAAAATAAAAGATATTGGGACCTGAGAAAGTTTATGAGAAAGAAAATAATGTTTGATTCACTCTAAAACATGTATGGATAGTAAAAGATTAAATATAAATGATATGATAAAAATCATTGGCATGATCTAGAATTTTAAGACTATGATGATGTCTTTCTATAAATGTTTCCATGGAAGAAAGAAAGGAAAACTAAGACTTTGGTATATCTAACCCTCTGATATGTGTGATCATATTAAGAAAATAGCTTATTATGTATTGCTTACATGAAACCTATCTCAAGTTAAACATGTATTCCATTAATATTTCAGAATAAAGTGTATACATGATCCATCCCAAGTACTAAACTTAGAGGTAATACCATTATAGGTTGATATTTCTTATAAGGAACTACCAATAGAAATTCTTTATTGAATAGTGAATGATTTATGAAAAAATAGAACTAACCAAGTCAATGTTTGGTAGTGAAACCACTAGCTAAAAGAATATATGTGGGAACCTAAGGATGTAATAAGGTAAAATAATCCCTTATTTTTCGTACTAAAGCAACACAATTTGAGGTAGAAATTCATATTATGTGAGGTAGAATATAACACCTTGATATTTTGTGAAAAATATATTTTTTAAAATAATTATAATATTTTTGATATTTCTTAATACATGTGATATCTATATTAAATTAGGTCACATCAGACACTAATTGTATTATTAATTACATTCAACATTAATTTTAAAAAACATAACTTACTATTATGAAATTTTAATTTAATATGGTAGATAACACCTAGGATATGGAGTATAGGGTATTAATTGTTTTAACTATATTATTTAAATATATGGTCTAAACATGTATATTAAATGAATCCTTTGGTTTTTAATTAATTATAAATGAAAATATAATATATATAAAGATAGAGGAGTTTTTTTAAAATAAAATTATACGTACAAATGTGTTTTACAATAATAAATTAAAAAATATCTTATATTTAATGATTATAATTAAAATTTTAAATTATATATTCAATCAAATATTAGGCATTCGTCTTATGTGTCTACCATGTAAGTGATAATAATAAATCAAATTTTACACTTGAAAACACAATATTTCTAAAAATTAATATTGTATCCTGTTCTAAAATTATTTTCGATATATATTTTGAAAATTTTGGAAATGTATTATTTTAATAAATCATTTTAGAAATCCTCATTTTGAAGTCATCAATGTTTTTATTTTTAAAAATGTTTGGAGAAGATAAATTTTTCAATAAATTGTGAAAAATAATTGAATCTCTTAAGAATTGTCAAAAAAATTAATGATTTTTATGACATAAAAATTTAATTAATATGATTTTAAAAAAATTAATAAAATTATGTATATTTATATTCATAAAATGTATTTCATTTTAATTATTTTCATACAGAATTATGATCAAATAACATTTCAAACATTCAAATATTTTCTGTTTGAAAACCCACTTCTTAATCATGAATGGGGGATTAATTTTAAATTACATTTTTCCCATTATGTTAATGGAGTTTGTTAAAAATGATGAAATATTTTTACAAATAATTATTTATATTATATAATAAGGTAAAATTAAATTTTTACCTTAAATTTTAAACATTTTTTTCTATGATTATGTTTATAATGGGTTTCTGAGGGTGCTAAACTGAATAGACAAGGGTTCAAATTGATCGAAAAATGGTCCAAAAAAATTTTATGGCCATGTTTAGACCTCATAACCAAAATAATTTTTACCTTTTGTCAAATTGGTTACAAAATCACTGTTCTTCAATAATGTGAACTACCTCCTCGAGAAAAGATGTTATTCATTTTCCTTCACCACCTCTCATAGGTGGATATTATTATGGATTTGTTTTTTCTATATGATATCTATGATTTTTTTATTCCTCCTGAGTCATTATATCACAAGACAGTTATTTATTTTCATTACCTAAGAATATGATAATGTCGGTTGTGTGTGTAGCAGACTACCACCTCGCTAAGTGATGTCATTCATTCATGAATTAAATAGAATGTAATAAGGATTGTTTTATGGAAAATATATTATATATATGACTTTAATATAATTTTTCATGTCAATATATTATTTTCTTACAATTTTTTCTATCATTTAGGAAAATGAAAATAACATTTATTTGTAGGTACAGCCTACCATCTCTTTGAATTGTATATTTTATTTTCTATCTCAAGATATTATGGATTAATCTAAATATTTGTACCTATAAGATATATGATATTTATATCATAATTAATATATTCGATATTATGGAACCATGATCCGAAAAAACATTAACAAAAATTAAAAATCAAAAACTATATGAATATCAATGTAGTTATTGCCCAAAAAGTGACATTAATCATGAATTGTAAATAAATGTGGAATAAATTATCATAAGTAAATCATATGTGATACAATATATTTAAATATATATAAAATATATATTCAATATAAACATATATTTATTATATGGGTTGTTCGAATATGTAATAAGGAAGTCAAAATTATAGTAAGTGATTTCTATCTCATATTTACCTTTCTATGAGACACAATCCATATTCAGTATGTTTTTATTTCATATGGTTTATATAACACACCATAATTTATTTTATAATATTAATCAACAAATTTTTATGGAATTAATTATCAATTTGATATTCCTTGTTTCATAGTATCTGTAATGTAAAATTTAACAAAACTGTAATGTATTTTTATCTCAAATTGCCTTTTTTGGGACATATGTTATGTTATGACCTATCTTATTCAATTAGGTGTATATACTAACCCATTATAAAGTTATATCTAGAATAACCTTCTATTAATAATATTATATGTTTTTTAATTCTTATTATTTCATGGGTATTATGATTCAATGTTTCCAATGTTTTTATAATTTTATATTCCAATATCATCATTTACTAGTATTGTTTATGGTTATGTTTCCTGTGATGATATTTTATGAAATATCTCTACATAGAATAAACTATTTTATTATACCAGTTTTTATTTCATTATAGTAATTTTTTCCACCGTGGCACTTCTTTTCATTGATAATTAATTTATCATTTTTCGATGATATTTTCAAGATAGTTTTTTTTGAATTTTTTTATATTAATTTTTTTCAAATTAAAAAAGGATATTTTACTCAAGAAATTTTTTAAATTATTTTTAAAGATTCATATATAATTTAGCAGAGTTTATTTTCATATTAATGTATTTATAAAATATTTTATAATTATTATATTTTAAAATTTCATTTAAAAAAATACCTTCATAAACAATTGAAATGATTTTTCACTCAAAATCATTCTTCATCTGAGATGAAATACTTTGTGGGTACTTATACTTCAGTGTGGATATAATACAAGGATAAAATTATTATTCATTATCTTAATGGTTTATCTTTAAAAAAACTTGATGTTTATAAAACTTGCTTTTTTTACATGAGTTATACAATAATATAATTCTCATTATACTTTCTTCTTTTTCTGTTAGTTATACCATGATATAGTTATTGGGAAACATGATTCTTTTTCCCATGGGTTATAAAATGATAATATTATTATGAAACCAACACATATTTACATGGGTTATCCTTTAATTAAGTTATGAAATTATTAAAAAAACTATTTTTTCTATAGGTCATGTTGTGAGAAAATGTTATTGAACCCCATTTATTTTTATAGTTTCTAATATGATGAATGTTTTATCATATTTTAATAAATGTATTGGTTTTTGTAATCATATCAAGGGGGAGTATTATATCTACCTCATTTGAATTGTGTAATTATTAATGATACATTAGATCAAAGAGTACACATGAGGTTATCCCATTTCCAAAAGAGGGTACACTGGTGGATGTCTTATGCCTTAAATGAGTTACACTGGAGGTTGTCGCAACTCCAAAAGAGTGTACATGGGAGGTTATCCCAATCCCGAAATAGAGGTCACGGTAGGTTATCCTATTTTTGAACTACAGTACAGGTAAGGTTATCCCAAGCTCGAATTAGGTATACTATTGGTTTCCCCAAGCCAAAATTGTTTAAATGTATTCGTGGGTAGCCTTACCATATGATTTTCAATGATATTTTATATGAAACAATTCATTGTATAATTTTAATGTTATTCTTTCATGGATTATGTTCTTTTATTACCTAATCATTCATGTCTTATAAACTACCAGTTTTTATGACACTACTCATGATAATTATCTTTTATATTCATGGTATGTATTTTAAATGTTATTCCTATGTTCTCATAAACTTATGTTCATGTTACACTTATATATATACCCATTTTTCCCATAATGAGAATTTGAGATCACCCTTTCTTATGTTTACCTTTCCAATATTATAAAGAATGGCTTTAAGATGGATATATTAGTGATTATTATTAAAGATGAATATATATATCGGAGATGTTAATTATAGATTACCAAATTAAAATATTGTGTTCCTATTATCAAAATACAATAAAATATATGTGAACTAAACTATTATGGTCTTAAAGCCTCTGTTGGTGTAATTTTTGGAATAATCTATTAAAAATATATAATATATATGTATTAAAATCTTGGGTTGTTACACTAGGTGAACATGTGAATGAACCTGTATCTACTTTTTTGTATCAAGATAATTATTCCATTGCTATAAATTCATATATATTTTTTATTTTCAATATATAAATAAGATTTTCCTATATCTAATCCCATATATTATATTTTTACTAATTTATTAAATCCATTATTTTTAATAATAATTAAATAACTGTAATTAAAACTATATTATGAATCCAAAATTCATGGAAGCCTACTCTCCATGATTTCAACATACCCCTTCTCCAAAAAAATCATAAACTAATCGGCTAATAAATATATACCATAATCATGGTTACTCTCATAATATATTAATATTTTCCATAAATAATTATAATTTTATTAAAATATATTTTCATGCGAATACTAATCGCTACCAATAATTTTATTGTGTACACTTTCTAACATATAATGTTGTCCAACCGTCACTTTGAAACCAACTAAGATAAACCCATTATGTATTCCCAGATCAAATTCTAATAAATATATTCATTAAAAATATTTTAGGAAACAAACTAAAGAGAAATAAATTTTTCCTTAAATAATTAGTATATAAATAATGAATATTGAGTCACTTACATACATAGGATGATTTAGGACTAGTGTTTTAGAGAGTCAGTAATAAACATTAACTTATAAAACTCTTAACATTCCAACCCAATGGGTATTTTCCCATTAAACCATGGATTCCTTATTTTAGAATAAAACTTCAATATATCCCATAATATTCTATACACATAATATACATCCATACATATCTTCCATAATAATATTTTTTTATAAACCAGGTAAAAAGAAATCCAAAGAATGTTGAGCTCAGAGGCTCATCAATGGGTTATATAAAATGGAAGAAATCTTATAATAAATAAGACATTGATAAAATGGTATGAATAAATGAAACAAATATTCATATATAATGAAATAATTTTCATGTAATATATCTAACTATAATATAAGAATGTAAATAATCATATAAATAAATATAAATAATTTTACTTGGAAGAAATTCATATTTTTAGACATTTAATATTATCATTATGTTCTCATTCCATGATAGCTTATCAACTATCAATGCCTCATTCCATGAAATCATTAATAAACAAAAACGAATACATCAAATTACCCAATAAAATTTTTCTCATGTTACCAACCTATAGATAATGGATTTATATAATTATAGACCCCACCCACCACTTAATATGTTTGATTCATTTTACATAAAAAATAATTAAATTAAAATAGAATAAAAAATCAATATTCTTTATTAATCAATAAGCATTACTATTATAATGGAGAACATACGAGATGTTAATACTTTTTAAAAACAATAAAAGGAATTACAATATCATAATCCACCTAGATGAAGAAGGGGGATGGAACCATTAGATCATATCCCAAGGGGAATATATGATCTTTTAATTATGTTTACATAGATTAATAACACTATTATAAGAATTACTCATTAAATTGTTCTACATAAGAATTGATCAAAAATTGGATAATTTCATATCATGAATTTAATTTTAAAAATGAAGAACAAAATAATAGTGATTTTAAGTTGAATCCTAAATTATAATTCCCAAGGAAATAAATCATTTTTTGATAAAGAGTGAAATATAATTAAAACAATCTAATAGATTTTTGGAAATATTTTTAACAATTTTGTAAATAAATTAATGTTATGAGTCACATTAAATTTAATTTCTAATGAATTTAGGTGAATAATTTTTAAAAGTATCAGTTTAAAAATAAAATACAATAATGAATTCTGAAAAAAAATACATATTATGAAGATAAAATGTGGGGTAAAAGATAAAATACAATACAAATAAAGGAAATACTATTTTAATATTTTTAAAAACCTTTTATAAAACTCATATAGATTAAAAGTGTAATAAATAAAATTTTTGAAATCTATAAAATGAAATATAAATATTACTACACATAAAATATATTTTTATTTAAAATAATAAAAAATTTATATTTTTAAATAATGAATATTGACACGGAGAGAAAATGGTAATTAGAGATGATGAGAATTATTATTAATCACATTAAATTTTTAGGTGAGAAAATCATCATGGGAGATGAATTGAAATATAAATTCCGGCATACCCATAGTGAGAATATGAAATATCATATGAAATAGGAAATGGAATAATATAGGGATCATATAGGAATAAAGTCTATGAGTAATCCTTATAACTCAAAGAAACAATGTTGCATTATCGTAATCCATTAGAACATTTGTATTTTATGAATTAAAATAAGAAAAATGAAAAATTATGATATGGACATGTAAATAAAATGAAAAAAGTTTATTTTTGATGAAATAATTCAATTGGTAAGTAGATACACTATTTTAATGAATAATAAGTGAAAAATATGAAACAATGATTCAATGATGGGGAATTGAGATGAAAAATTATTACCTTTATTATTGAAAACCACCAATGAACATTAATTTCCACTATAATAAACATAACCACCTTAATTAATTAATTTACAATATTTTCTAAATCTATTTTATTTTACAATATTTAATAATATTTATATTTTTTTATTTGTAACTTACTGATTATTTTCAACCTTGGATGTTTGTCACCTTGATTTTTTCATCTTGGATTTCTAATATCAATGTCGATCGACATAATTTGTTCCAAATTTTTTAATTAATTTAATATTTAAATTTCAGAAATGTATTTTATATATTATTTATAATTTTATAATTCCATTCTATGAGTTTGTTTAAAATATTTTTGACAGTGAAATTAGTAATGCCCATGTTTTGTAAACTTTTTGTTAACCGACATAAAATATTAATGATGGGTTATATACTAATTGAATTCATAATTTATCAATTGATAATCCTGATAATTTCGTCAATAAACTTTTTATAAACTAAATAAATTCTTTAAACCATATATGTGTCGTGGTAAATAAAAATTAAATATGTTGTTTAGAGAGGTGGTTATCCACACATCACATGAGTTATATATTCACTTCCCAGGGAATGAGATGTCGATAGGTAATTGTTATTCCAAAAATGTAACAACATTATACTACAAAAATGAAACGTATTTAATTAAATTATTATTTTTAGAGAATTTTTGAAGGTGGGTGGTTGATGAATATAAATAAGAAATGATTAACTAATTGATAATTATCACATTGAGGACTTTAATCTTCTCTTAAAACACCTCCTGGAAATATAGTATTGGGAAAACTTTTTTCAAGAAAATTGATTCCAAATTTGGAATATATTATATTTTTTATAATATGGGATTGGTTTAAAATTAGTTTTTTGGGATATATGTGTCTTGAACTGAGTGTATGTGATCTCCTTTTAATTGTGAAAATAGGGTAACTTCCTTATTAATAATGCCAGTTGAGGGAAAAAGGCAAAATAAAATTTTATTTGGGTGAGTATGGAGATTAAATATTATTGAAACATATGCCATTGAATTTTCCATCTAATAATGGTCTTATATTATTTTTAAATTTTAATTTAATTTTGAAAAATTAGAGCCACCATAAGTTCCATTTTTTTTGTTTAACCATGATAAATTATTTATCATGGTAATTATATTTTTTAAAAAAATTAAAGATGAAACATCCTACCTAATTTCGTCATGACTATTAAAATAGTGACAAGATTTAATATAATTAAATTTTTAATGATGGAAAAAGTGAATTTAAAATTAAAACAATATATATAAGTAACAATTTTTCTAGAAAAATCGTCTTATATATTTAGTATTTTTTATTCTCATTTCCTATCAATTAACAATTAAATATTATAAAAAATTTATTTTGACACTAAAAATTCATAATTAGACTCAAAAAATATGTTCAATTTGTTTTGATATAAAAAAATTCATTACAAAATTGAATATAAATGTTTTTTCATGGTTACTAATTTTTATGTTAAAAAGGAGAAATAACAAAAAAGAAATTTTTTATATTATTATTTAAAATACTAAAAAGATTTATTTGATTCAGTTTTTAGATTTTATTTAAAATTAAATTCAATATAAGGATGTATATCATAAATAAACTAAATTTGGAAAAAATATAACTCTACAGCAAAAAATGAAGTAATTCTTAAAACATTCTTAGTGATTACTGTCTAATGGATGCTAATTTATTTAATTGTAAACAATACACAAAAATTTCATTAAAATTATTATTTATCAAATATTAGATTAAAAAATAAAAACATTAAAAATATTATTTATTTGAAAAATATAACTTTTATTTTAAATTTTCTCCACTAAATACCAATAGTTATTAAAATTTAGAAATTTGATTTTATAAATATATGGATATTGTGCTTTTTTTATTTTATACATATATATAGCATATGTGATGCATAAAAATATTTTTTTAAAATAATTATTGTAAATAAATATTATATTTTTTTATTTATTTTTTTCAGGAACTATTTTAATTAAAATTAATTAATAACAAGAAAAAAATATAGTATATTAATTTTTATTTAGGTATATATAATTATATTATTCCCAAATAAATTATTTTCCCATAACCATATATACAATGACCATTTAGCATTTATATTTTCTATATTATCCCCATTAACTCCTATAAATATTTCAAATGTCTACCTCCTAAATCTCACCTCTACATTCTTTTCATTTTATATTTCACTACATTTATTCTCCTTCGATGATGTTCTTTTCCATTTTTGGTTATGATCTATAATTGGTTATTCTCAATGGTGAATATTAGTGAAGAGATATTTTAATTTTAATGATATTCTAATTTAATATTTATTCTATCATTTAATTTATACAATTTTAATGGATGTAGTCATCTATGGAATGTAATATTACAGGGTATGTAATACATTTTTACATGAACCACTATTGTAATGTTACATTATTAAAGAATAAAGTATTTTTAGTTTGATTCACATATTTTATTAATAACTTTATACTCAACATAAAAGCTTTTAATAGAACATAAATATTATATTGTTATTGATATAAATAATGGTTATGGAAATAAAATGATTCCTCAAACAGGGGGTGTTACATATCCTTTCCGATTGTATTCAGAATAATTTAAATATTTTCAAAAAAAATATAATTTTATAAAGAACCAGCATATCCTAAGAAATTATGAATTGATGTCACTATTTATGATATGTGAAAACATTATATGGAAATGTACACTAAAAATTTAGGTCCATGGACTTTTCCACTGAATTAATTATTCAATAAAAAAATATAAAACAATTTTTTAGTTTGAATAAAACTTATCTCTCTGTATGAAGAAGAAGTAGATTGGATATAAATGTTTCTATAATTTACCACTAAAAAAGGGATGGAGATTAATAAAATAAATCTCTTATTATAGTGGTGTGTTATTGAGAACCTCAATTTAGGAGTTGGTTGTGGATTACTCAATTTCTAATAAAAAGGGTTGAGAAGACATAAAACACATTTTGGAGTTCTTTATAGTATTTTTTGTGAGGTCGGACATCACTATAAAGGGTAATCCTTTTGCGATTATTTATGTGGTCTTGTCTTAGGTTGATGGAGATTCCTTTTATAATTCTCTACTAGGTTTATCCTCACTATGATAGGGAATCCTTTTGTAAAATTTTATGAGTTCTTTTCACAATATTCTAAACACATGGAACAACCATGGGCCCACACTTTGAGGAAACCACTGTCCAAGCAAAATATATAAACAAACTATACCCTCCATTATTTTAAAGGGATCAATATAGTATATATAATTCAACTCTCCTTGAAATAAACAGGTAATTACTTACTCCAAAACGAGAGTAGGGTATTCAATTTTTGATGAATCCACATAGACTCTTCTTCATGAAATATACCCACTACGTAAACTCCATAGAAAAATACAATAATAAGATCCAGTACATTAATTCACCCCACTGTGAGTTCTAGTACAAGAACACCTCCTCCCAAAATCTCATTCATTTGGATTAATTCCCCACAATATCCAATTCATATGATGGGGTATATATACCACCCACTATGAGATCGAGTACATAGATCTCACTTCTTATGTTTGAGTACACAGACTACCTTTTTAAGATGTAGTTATTTTCTACTAAGTAACTTTCCAATAATCCCACTTGTTCATTCCATGACGAGGGAGGGACTCTGACCCCGCACCCAAAATCATGATCAATTATAGCCTATAATCTAATTATTTTGGTCTGGTACCCTTAATACAATTATATGAAAACTAAATGTAATACATTTTATCTCTGTTGTTTCTAAACTTCTTCTTACATTGGAATCTAACATGGGCTTTATCCTTGGTGTAATCCCCAAAACCATATCATCACCTAAATCTTATATATCTTTGGGCATTAAAGGGAATTGATTTGTGTTAGTCCCTTTATCTCTCATTTTCTCACCCATTTTACAATATAGTAACTCATACAGACCTCCTAACATGTGTATTCTTCAAAAATTTCTTCCATTACTTGAATTATTATTATGGTTAGGTGTATCAAATAAGATCATGTGTTAGCCATACTTTGTCTCCTATTTTTTCATCTTTTATAGCACATGTTTATTCAGTTGAAGTTGAATCTAGGTGTAAGCCCCTATACTTATATCCTTCACCAGATTAACTTACTAGGTTTGGAATAACTAGGAATCTCAAATATAAGCCCACTCAATAAGTTTTTATGCACTCTGATGCAATATGATTAACCTTTTTTCACTAGTTTATCACAACAATCCTGACTCACAAGTACTAAGACATTTATTAGATCAATATATAAGCTTAACAGATATTTATCAAAAGAACCACCATCATGTATGAATGGATTACTCTAAACTACATGATAAAAATCCTTTACACATGTCATTAAAATTTATAATTCATTATTTATATATAAACATAAACTATATCACTCAAAATACATGGTCTTTGATTTTTGTTCACATAAGATACATAGGATTCATCTTTCCGGTACAGAATTAACACCCTCAAAGATGAATATCCTCTGATATTAGGAGCATGAGATGACCCATTACACCTTGTGTTGAGATACTATTCTTCATGATCAAATACACTATGATCCTATATTTTCCTCTTGGTTCCCTAGTATACCATGAGTAAAGATATTCTTCTTAATTTCCACATAGTATTCCTATTACATATAATCCACAGCCTTTTCTAGGTATCTCTTATGTGAAGAGCATAATAAACCTACGTTATAATTATAGGACTACCAAAATCATCCTTAGGTGATGATCATAGAGATATTATGATGAATTTTCCACTTGTGAAAAGTCTAGGACACCCAATGTGTTTATAAGAGGTTTTACATTTCTCAAATAGTATAACAAAAACCATCCTTCTGTAGTTATGAGCTTAGGGTTCCTATGGTGACAAGTTGGGGATCTCTCTTGTGATGACCCAAGTATGATCAATCCACTCTCATGTGAATAGAATGAGATTTATTCATAGATTTAAACATGGAATATATAATTTTCCTCCCATATAGTGTAAACCCCAGTCATACCATCTCTATTTTATTTTCTAAAAAATAAGTTGAATAATAATGGATCATTAATGAAAATTTCCCACACCAATATCATTTAGAAAACATTCACTTGGTTTTCCTTTATTAATGTTTTTAGAAATCTTATAAAGAATCACAATTACGTGAATTTAAATGAAATGGAAAGCTATGTTATGTGTCTCTAAACTTCATGGATTCAAACTCCCTTCATAGGGCTACATAGGAACACCTTATCTTGAGCCCAATCTCAACTCCCCAATAACAAATACCACCCAAGAGAGCGATAAAAATAGGAGTTCCCAACTTTTTCAGTTTAAATAAAATAATCCTCAATTAAAAATAGATATATTATGAACCTAAATTACACATAATTGTTCACATATCCATGTGTATTTCATCCTTTATTTTTTTTAATGGTATCTAGTCCTCCACTAGTATTTGGGAAGGATTAAAAAATTATCTTAAATAACAATTGGAGTCCAAAAGTAATTGATAATCCAACTTCAGTTGTGATATTTTCCTTAACACCCATTTAAATGACCTAAATAAATTCCAAAACTCATTAGTAATGAAACCCTAGTGAACACCATCCTTTATAAGGAAGGTTTTTAATGGTTTTCCCACTAAATTTGCATGGTAGTGTAATCCATCAAAGTTTTTATCAAAACAATGTAGAATTATGTTCATTGATCATGGTCATGTAGATAGAGATATATAATATCATTATATATGAGAAATTATTTTAACATTTATCATAAATTGGGTGGTCGGTTTTTGTTTTAATATAATATATCTTTATATTGTATATAGTTTAATATAATGTTTTTAGTGAAGTGTTTCTAGAGATATATGGATATTTTCTGCTAAAATTCCAAACATGCGGAGTGATATAAATTTATAATAGCTCATTATTGACAACATGGTAATAAAAATATAAAGATATTTAAATAATAAATAGTTTTTCTTTTGACGTAGACAGTGATAATATTATTAATTTGGTACATAATATAAAGTATGTTTTTTAATGTTTATTAATTTCAATTTATGAAAAAATTATATATAATTTAAAAAATGTTAATAAGTAATACGATTTAAATATTCAACATTTATTTAAATTATGATATTTCTATTAAATAATTATCTTTAGGAATTAATCATAATTATTTATTCAATGTTATTTAAATGACTAATAAAATTAATATTTTAAGGATAGTTTTTAATAATAAATTCTATATATTTAATAGTTATTCTGTTTATCATTTTTACATAATGAATTTATTTCAAAATTATAAATTTTTATATATTACTTTAATTTATCAAATTAGAAAAATATAAATCATTTTTATTAATTCTAAAAAATGTTCATAAATAAAAATATGGAATGTTTATATTAGAGGTCTTTTTATGGGAATTTAATTTAAATCAAGTTAAAAAAATTGGTGGAAATATAAATTTTTTGTATTTTTATTATATATAATGTCTATGTTCCTTATAAATGTCTTGTAAATGGTTTATATTCATATTTTTAGAAATATTAAATAAATATATCTATTTTAATGTATTTGTTTAATTTAATTATATTTATAGTCATGGATACAAATTTTTTTATATACTGAGTGATTTTATGTAATGTTTACATTATTTAATCTATATAGATTAAATTTTGTACCATGAAATTGAGGAGATTCCTGAAAACATATAACATAGTAATTAATTTATTTCAATAATGGATAATAATTTTCAAGTAATAATTTAAATGTAAACATTTTATTATTTTCATTCAATCAAATTTCAAGATAGTATCATGTTGAAACTATGAATCCGTATTGATTGTTTATTTTTGGGAAGTGATCATATGAGTAACTCTATTACTATATTATGGAATGTGGTTTTGTTTAGAATGATGTGGTTGGAAAGATACAGTATGATTCATGTTGATTAGTAGGATTTTTGCTTCTTGTAATTTTAATAAACTATAATAAACAGTTATTCATTCCATTTTCATATCATACATATTGGTATATGTTGAAAATTATATATATAATTTTAAAATTATTTAGTAAAACAAATATTTTACAATATGAATATCAATGCATTAATGTGATAGAAAAAAAGTTAATTATCATGATAAAGAATGATTATTTAAATTAAATAAAATATAATAATCCATATAGATAGTGGAAACCTAGTATATAATAAATATAAAATTTTTATATATAGAAAGTGAGACAAAGTGAATCTATTCAATAAAAGAAATTTTAATATATTTTTACATGTGAACACTTTTTAAGTCCTTATTTGTTCCATACAAGTATAGAAAATAGGATTAGTTTTCAATGAATTACATTATATAAATATAAAAATATACGAACAACCCTAATAGCATTAACTGTGCCTAATTTCTGAAACAGTGGGATATTAATGGAGTGGTTTCACTTATAGTATTAGATTTCTAAAGGAATCGTGTTGAAAATATCTATAGGATGGCTCAAAGAATTTTTTCATCTAATCATTTTAAGAGATATATATGGTAATATTAACATAATTCTTTATCAAATTAAGTAAATGAGATGATAAATACCAATCCAAACTCAATGTTTAGTGAAATATAGATATTCTTATTATGATTTACATATATATATATATATGTACGAAAAATTATTAAATCATTATTATTGTAAGAAAATATTTAATAAAAGACATTTTCTAATATTTAAAAAATGTAATAAGAATCTGATAAATGATTATGATTTATAAAAAAATAATGATCCATTATTTTTATCTAAAAATAGGGTAGATTGACTAAATCTAAAAATTTATTGTACCACATAGTAATTTTATTTACATCAAGAGTTTGAGTTCTCCCAAAAACATTTCTTTATATGGTAATGAGTTATTCCTATAATTATCACATTGAGAGATTATTTTAACTAGTTCCTTGACATCAATATTCTTGATATTTGAATGTTCATTCCTAGTAATTGATCCATCAATGTCAACAATGAGTCATTCCAGATTAATTTGGGATGAAAAGAACAAAATGGAACGGATATTTTCATGAAAAGTTGAAACCATATTATGTTGCATGAGTTACTGAGTCATAGATAGTGTTTACAAAAAAATTAATTCTTAAGATGTTGGGTGAAAAACTATAGTGTTGGAAATTATTCTTAAATAGAAATCTAATCACTCATAGGTGTCTATAATGATAACAAATGGCATGGCTTTGGTAACCACCTCATTGTATTAAAAAAATGGTTGCTATTGATCAATATAATTAGATGGAGACTATTGTAGAGAATTAAAAACCCATATGCCGAAACCATTCCATAAATGTATTGAGTACATCATGATTAAATATAATAATATTAATGGTGATGTTATGTTTTCATATTAATGGTAAATAGTTGATTGGATACATTATCTACCAAAACCAATAGAATAATGGTGTGGATTCATTGATTTTATCAAGTTTTGGATGTAAAATGGAAATATATTATTGATTATAGAGCTAAAGAAAAGGGGAAAATCATTATCCACCATTTCATTTATTTATTTAAATATAACTATGAAAACATACAAAAAAACCACCATATGTTAAGAGAGATTTAACTTTTATCAATTTTTTTAATTGAAATTAAGAAACCACATTGTGTTATATTCCACCATGCCGGTTTACAACTAAATTTATTTTAAAATTAAGTGTCACTTAACAAATAGTGAGAGATAGTTTCCCATATATTATACAAAGTATTCATTGGGGAAATGGGAATGTTTGAGGAAAAATTAGAATTCAAAAACCATATACAAATTATAGGTTCATTAGGAGGTTGTAAAAAATATCATTCATTCCTCCTTTAACAGAATTTTTTCATTTTTTATCATTGTAATGGAGTATGTGACTGCCTTCAAACTCTCATTTGTTATCAATTATAATTATAAGAAAATTCTTAGAAAATACCACTACATAAAAATCACCATGGATTTTCTACTCAGAAAAACTCTATTAATCTTGTAAAAATAATTATATTCATATGTTTTTCTTTTAAACATTGTTATCACTCATAATATTTTTATCATGTTGAAGATCCCTTTTTGTAAAAGGCACTTAGTTATATATTTTTTCTGGACCAGTTTTTTTGAGCATATATTCACTTCATTATTAAGGAATATAATTACCAGACATAGGCTATAACTCCCAACCTTTTCAATTTTTAATATATGTTTTTTAAAAGTTATTCTTATGATTAAATATTGTATTATTAAAAATATAAAATAGATTAGGTTATTCATGATCTAGTTCATGGTTTTATATCTATGAACAGTAAAAATTTAATATAATAATTTTCTGGTATTAGGTGGTGCATGACTATTTCACAGTCTAAACATCATGATTGGTGATCACACACACCAAAATATTAACCTAAAATTTAATTTTTCATTTCTAAACATTATATGAATATCGCAATTTTTTATGTATTATAGAAATTATGTTATATATGAATTAATTATTTAAACTAGTTAATAATTTTTTTATAATTTATTTTACTTTTTTATAAAATTGATGTTTAAACGATATGTATGTAATATTTATATATTATTTATTATATGGTTTTATATGAAAGATATTGTTTCATGTTACATTAAATTGGTAATAATTATTATTTATTACCATGTCTAGTATGCCCCTCTGAAGATATGTGTAAATTTTCAATAAATATTGTCAAAAAATAATTTCCTTATTTATTTTTATTTTTATTATTGTTAGGGTTTTGTTTTATAAATAGTATAAAAAATTTCATTATTCTCTATGGAAGATGAAAAATTATATAGGGTATACCTCACCTCACATTCTCTATTATTTCTCCTCTACATAGTTTCTATGGATTGTTAATTTTACATCTATATAATGTCGTCCTAATCTATTTTTATTCTTCTTCATGTCGTAATATTATTCCTTATATCTTCATTATGTCACTTAGGGTACATGAAAGTTGATATTTTCTCCATACCAATGAAAAAACTAAAAATCATAAGAATTCATTAATAAATATCAATTATATTTTTTTGTGGGATTTTCATTCGGTAAGATTTGGTTGTTTTTTAAAGATATTTTTTATATTTTGATGCTTTGAAATTTAATAAATATTATATAGAATTTATTTTTCAGTCTTGGAAACAATATCAGGTTTTTTTGAGACCCTAAAGTTGAGTATTTTAAAAAATATAAATATATTTTTAATACCCACATGTGAATTTTAGAAAAAAATGAAATCTATCCTAAACTATATCTATGATGGGGAAAGATATACCACAGTTGAATATGAAACACAGTTTTTACCCTTTGAATGATCTTAGTTTCATTTGATTTAGAACTAGAGATATTACAGAGGTACGGGAAGATTAAATGGATAATTATATATTTAAAAAATTAAAATTATTTCTCACTTTACCTAGAATGATCCCATATAAATCAAATTTTTGAGAATTTACATGGTTTTCAGCATAACCTTGGTATAATAGAGGAGTGATTCACTATAGAAACCAAGAGCTAATGAACTTGTTGTTCAAGATCGATGAAAAATGCATCACATTTTTTTGTTGGTTTGGAGAAAGATATAATTTCCCCATAAATTAACATGATTTTTAGGTAAGTATTTTTTTATTATTGGTTTCTAATTGTACTTGATTTTTTATTAAATATTGATTAATATCTGTTAATTTTAATCGATATTATAATGTTATATGGACCTATTAACTTATGATATTTTTTGGGGTATTTAATTAAGATATTTGTTTCATATAATTTATCCACTTCATTCTTGGTACATTGATTTATGATCCATAAACAATAGTTATATCACAGTTTCCATCATAGAGTAATTACTTATAGTATTCTATGGATCCTTCCATCCATTAATTGCATATTCATCCCCATCCTCTGATATCAGTCTAGTGATTCAACCATAATCACTAACTGATTCATTACATGGTTTTCAAATAGCTAAATTTATCTTTTTTTGTTAAATATAGATTATCAAAGAATGGTGGTGTAATCCTATGTAATATAGCATGATCATACAAGGAAGGAGTGAGTGTAATATGAAAGGGAAATATAATCAGGCCTTGAATGGATCATGTGAATGATGAGAATCCCTTTTACAAAGTAATTTTGTACTGAATATATCTTCAAGAAATAATTCAGCATCTACCAATGTGGTAGTTAAGTATTTGGGATGATATTTTTATTAAAATCGGTTGAAACTACGAAGATTTAGATAGAATATAAGCTATGTAGAAAATTTTGACTACATGGAATGTTTTTTAGAAGAACACTTATTTGGAATTTTGAGTAGGTGGTGTAAAAGGTTTTTGGTTGAGTTCAATATCACAATTTTTGTGATATTTTATTATATTTGATGTACTCCCCTGTCTACTAATCAACATGTAAGGGTACTTCACACCCATGGAACTTGGGTGTCTTACATGACGTGTAAACCATGTTCTAATATCTGGTTTCATCGATGGAACAAGGCATGAATGTTTGGTACATACCAATTACCCATGTGGTTGTTACAAACTATGTGAACCTCTCCACAAAACATTTGATTTCGAATTTAACATCCCAATTATGGGACATCTATAGGGGAAATTGTCTAATTAAAGGATATATGTTCTCTATCGCAACATTATTCAATATAATTCACAATGAAATTTTTGAGGGTCCAAACACTTTTCTCAGAACTTCATTTAGATATTTGAGTAATGAATTATTTTTATAATTTTATGTGGGATTAAATGGTGGTATTTTTTTCTATATTGTAGTTTCAAGGAAATATGTTTTGATATATTTGTCCTCTTAAATAAAGGTTAGCAAAAAATCATTTAGTATGACTATCATTGTTGTACTAGGGTAGATACTACCTTGTTAATGGTACAAGTTACGTAAAAGGTACCTATATCCTATATTATGGTAGTGTAGTTACAGCCCCACACCCATATAGGGGAAAATTTCTCTCTCTATACTATCGGTACTCCTCTATCTAGAGCTCCAATAAAGTGTATGTCTTCCACTCGGGGGTGTCCTCCCATGGAAATGGTGTCAATCATCATAGCATATATCCCCCACTCAATATATCTAAGGTATCCATGGGTAAATAGATCAGTTGGTTATGGGATATTGTAATTAATATATAATTATTTAAGTCAATTAATGAACTAAAACTTGGCCCTATGGCATGGGCCATTCTATTAGCATATATAGGTTCTTATTCATTACAAAGTCATTTTTTTAGCTAACTATTCTTAGATGATTTATTTAATTGGTGTTATTAGAGTGTCCTACTATGTATTTATTTACACAATCCTACAAGGTATCTACCAGACTATATTGTATCTCATGTGAAACGTAGGGTATTTTATGGTGGTTTATGTGTGTTCTGTATCGATGGTGAGTGGTGATTCATAGTGGTGGTTTCATATAGAAAATTTTCAAACTCTAGATGATTCATGTAGGGGTAAGATTCTTATTGATTTTTATGAAAGTATTATTTTTTGTTTTATTGTATTTTATATTATTATTTTATTTTATTTATATACTATCATAGTTAATTTTGTGCTTACCTATGTTCTACATGAATTTACAACTCCGGTCATTATTATTATGTATTACTTCAAGAAGTGTTTAGATGTGTCTCTCTGTGTGTTTGTGTGTTTTAAAGCACAATAGTCTAAGGTCATACATGTGTATAATATTCCTACTTGATGTTGGTCAATAGACCATGTCCTACCTGATGGGGGATTGGGGGTTCTATACTCAGTTTACTACTAACTTAGGAGGTGACCAAGTGGGTCAGGATGAGTCATAATGGTACCAAAGAAAAAATATAATAGTGATATTTTCTAAGGATATATGGATTGGTTTGAAAATTATAGAATCAATATTGAAATATAGGGAGATCGATTATCATGATAGGGAACTGATTGGTGGCATGACAACTTATGTATCCAAACCCTAAGACTCTAATATCCTACTAATTAACATAGTAAATGAATGTACTAATATAAATTCAATAAATGGAATATGAATAATATTTGAATTATTTTATTATCTTCTCATCCTTCTTGATATATCTCTACGTAAATTCTTTGTGGATTTTATTTTATCTTGTCAAAATTTATGAATTCCACCATGTCAAAAACCAGTGACAGTTTGGAGATATAATGGTAGTTATGGAATGTTGGGTGATGAAACCTCAAATTATGGGTTTATTCATGATATTTTACCTCCATTTGGATATAAAGTAGTACATCAACTAGTTGAGAAGCGAGGAAGCCCACCCTTAATAATTTTGGTGGATTCTCTACTCAAAGATGAGCAGCAGATTATTATAGTAGTATAAGATAATGATAATTATTGGATGATTAAATTTATTATATTATATAGTTATATCCCCCTAAATTATTTTTCAATATGGATGTGTAGGAAATGGAGGAAATTATTGAGTAAATACCTTGATTGTCCCACCTTTTATCGACCCCTCCTAACCAAATAGTTTGCCTTGAATCTTGTATCCTTCATAGGGTATCAAAACATTGGATGAGTTTTTTGACATAAACTCAGGATGGGATTATTCCTAAATGGGAAAATCTTAGTTTCTTATCTGATGTTTAATTTTATCTCACAACATTGAATACGATAAACATTCTATAGATCCTTTTGTTTTAATAGGGGACCTCAACTATTGTTGTTTATGTTTTGGAGTATATAAACCTCAAGTGATACTCTCCAGATATGGTTTGTAAATCTTTCTACCTTGTTTAGAATATTGTAAGAGGGATTTATTAGTATATTTGAGCAATTTTGATCCCTTAACGCATCCCTAGCAATTCTATGGTTCTAGATATATCTCTTGTGATATAAATTTTCTATGTTGAGGAGGACGAGTCAGCTAGAGAAGGTAAGGTACATCATAGAGTAGAGTCATTTTCCCCCACTGGTATATTTCAAGTGTCAAAACCCTAACATTATATGAATACTAAATCTAAGTCTCAAAATTTAGGTTTACTAGCATAGGGTATTCATCTAGAATGCATCTAACTAAGGGACAATGCATTTTATTATGATTATAGGATGGGTAATTTTTCATGTAATTTCCAAACCTAGAACCCTTTTTAGATTGGAAATACCATGGATAACCCACCATGATAAATAGATAAAAATTATAATTGACTATTATGGATGGTCCGGAGGATACGTTTTTAGTTGGTTATAAAATATGTGATAGAGTTATAGAAAGATATCGCAAATGTTATAGATTCATTATGACACCACAACATCTAGGTGGTCTATGATATTCCTAGATAACAGGTGGTTAGGGATGCAGACATCTACAAGGAATAATGTTTTATGACATGGTATCCCATAATATGATTCAAGGTATGATATGTGTCTTATCCACCACAACATCACTTTTGGTAGACACATGCATGATCTATTTTTTTATATTATCTCATATTCATGAACTATATAATAAGAGTAGTAATTATCAAGACCCTTTTGAAAAAAGACACAAACTAATGAAAATTATATGATCACACTAATATACTGATAGTGTAACTTATCTCCCTGAGATGATAGTTTTATGTTGGAACTCTTAATAGCTAGGAAGATATTGTATGATATGAGACTTTGTATGTACTATCTATCAATAAATGATATCCCATAATGATTTCTTCTAAGAAATTTTAAGATTCTCCTAGGAAGACTGGTCAATATTTTTGTGAAGTGTTTTTTTAATTAAATCTAATCATTTTGCTATTTTCAATTACACATAACATTGATATTATCTTTTTTTACCCAAAACGCTGAGTTTAAACAGAACATGACATACTATTAAAATATTATAATTATATTGGTATCATAGACAATGAAATAACAGGTATGAATATGATTAAAAATATTCTGAAAATATATGGTCTAAAAATTTATATATAATGAATTCTATAGTGTACAGTTTAATTTTTATGAAAAGAAAAACAATTTAAAAATTAAGGAAATGTTTTTTAAAATAATTATTTGTAAAAAACCTTGATTTACCTCAATAAATAAATAAAATAATTTTTTTAATTATTTTAAAGAAATATATTTATTACATATTCAATAAACTATTTGAAATTAATCTTATGTGTTTTCTAGACTAGAGATAAGAATATATCCAATTTTATACATAAAACAGTATTTTTCTAAAAAAATAGTTTTGTCACCATTTTCACAATTAATATAAAATTATTTTTGGTAAAATTTTGGTGTATAAATTCATAAAAATAAATTTCATTTTTAAAATAATTGAGTAAAAATATCTCAATGTGAATTTATTATAATATTCTTCAAGAAGTAATTTATTTATGAGTAGTAGTAACTTCTGAACATTAATTGTAAACTTCCATTAAAGATAAATTATTAATAAAGGTAAATTATATTTTGGGATTTCTTAAAATTAACTATTATTAAATAATATATATACTAATCCAATTTAGGCCATTTAAATCATCTTCATATTGAGTTTTTATATAAAAACATCTAATATTTTAAATAAAATCTCTTTGAAAATTAGCATTCTCATTACATCTCTCATATTGATTATAAATTAAAATTTTCCAATTACATGAAAGGAATTTAGAAAAAATGATTCAATATTTGGAATAATTATAATTTATATTATATAATAACATTACCTTAACTTTTTACTAAATAGAATAGGGAAAACATTAAAAATTTATTATCATGGTTAAGGTAAGAATGAGTTTACCATTGGATAAACTAAAAATATAAGGGATAATATGGGATAGAGACTTATTAAAAATATTATTTATTTTTTTATTTATATACTAAAATTTCTAAGTCTTTATAAAACTACATTTTTGTGCCTTTTTAATTTTTAAAAACTTGGTTCCACCTTTTTCCATTCAAAGATTTATAATTATGTCACTCACCTCACTTATAAAAGGTTACCACCTCTCTGCCCCTCTTCACAACATAAAATCAATTCGGTTAATCCAATTCCAACCTAAATAAAATTATAAATTTTATTATATAATCATATAATTTTAATTTTGGTCATAAATCCATACTTTGAAGGATTTTTGTGCAATATTACGGATGTTACATGAGGAATAGGTAACGTTCTTCATCGAGCATTTTTATTTTATTTCTTAAACCGTAACATTAAATAATTTTTAAATAATGTTGATAACATAAAAATAGTGTATTAAATATATTTTTATACTATTTTCTTTACCTAAAACCATCTCCACTTCCATCAATTGGGATAAAAAATAATCATTCAAGTGTGTAATGAACTACCTCCTCAAGAAATGATATCCTTCATTTTTTTCATTTCCAAAACTCATGGATATTTAAAATAATGTATTAAATGTTTTTATTTGGTAAATATTAAATTATTATCAATCTATAATTATTTTATCATCTATACATTTAAAAATTCTATTTTTTGATAATGAAATAATGTCCCTCATGGGTACAGCAGACAACCTCCTCATAAAGCGATGTGATTCATTCATGATTTACATATAAGGTAATAAGGATTGGTTTAATGAAAATATGTGATATTATATGAATTAAAAATTATCATCGTATTTTCATATAATATTTAACTATTATTCTTTTAAACCATTGTGTAAATGGTTATACAATTCATGAGTATGTAAAGTCTACCATCTCCATTAATGATATAACTCATTTTCTATCTATAACAGTTATGGATTACTAATAATACATATATAATGATTATATATGATATTTATAATATTATAATCATTATTTATATGATTAATACTTGATAAAATTAATAGGATGAATAATAAAATATCAAAACATAATGAAAAACAGAGATGTTATTTCATGAAATGTGACATTAACATTGAATTGTTAATAAATAGGTATTTAAATGTTATAATAAATACATATATGATATGATGCGTATGTTAATGGTTCTTTAATAAGGTTATAATAGAATTATATTAAATATACATTATTTTTGGGCATGTACAATTGAATTTGATACATAATGTAAGGATTTTGTCCCAATTTTCCTTCTTCAGGACATATGTTATATTATACACCTATCTTCTTTTAATAGGTTTAGGTACAACCCCTTTCACATGATGTGTCATGAATTTTTTTATCCTGATGATATTTTAAATCTCATTTAATGGGGTTCCTTCATTTTTCAAAGGTTAACTAATTTCTAAAGTGGTATAGATTTAATATTACAATATCATCATTTATCGGGCTTATTTATTATTATTTTTTTGATGAAAAAATATTATGATCCATGCCTCAAAAAAATTATCAATTTAATTATCCTTCTTTTATTCATCATACTAATATTATAATTTTTTCCACGCATGGGTTCTAATGTAATTGTATAATTTTTTTAATAAAATTTTATTTTATTTCTATCAATGGTCGTAAATTCGGTTTCATCCAAAATAATGATTTCTACAAATTTTTTCAAAAAAGTTTTTAAAATTAACAAAATTATATATTAAATAAATATTCAACCATTTTTTAATTTTTTTAATTTTCTTAATGGAATTTTTATGACATTTTCTATACAATACCCTTTAGTCATTTAATATAAATTTGAAAGGAATATTTTTTAACGTCTATGGAATTAAAAAAAATTCCAACTGTCATGAAATTTATTTCTGATGAATCTTCATTTTTAAATATTCATAGTTATTTTCAATGAAAATAATCTTCAAGGAGTTTTATGTTTTAGAAGGTATTTTTCAAGGAAGAATGTATATTAACCTCAAGAAATGTTTTTAGGTATTTTTAATATATTACTTCATAAGTATTCAAAGTTATCATCAATTAAAATGATTTCAAGAATATTTGATGATTTTTTTAAAATTGTTTTTTAAAAATTATTTTTAAATAAATTCCATCTATCTCAAGAAACTATCCAAGTGATTTATCTTTCAAAATCATTCCCTATTTAAGATGACATTTGTTGATGTAATTTATTCTTCACTAAGGATATGAAATAACGATAACATTATTATTCATTATTTTAATGATTTATAATGACAATAATTTTATGAGACACTTTTATCTCCCATGGGTTATACCATGATAAAATTATTATGAAACCAGCTTCTTTATCCATGGGTTATGCAGTGATGAAATGATGAAATTGTTATTAAACATGTCTCTTTTTCATAGGTTTTGATATAATGAAATTTATATAAATCCCATTTTATATCATGGATTATGATATAATGAATATTTTATGATCTTGTGGAACACATTTAAATTATATTCATTGTGTTATGGGTGGAAATTATATCCCCCTTCAATTAATTGGGTAATGAATTATATATCACATGATTGACAGGACTAGAACACTGAAATAAATCAGTTTAGTAAGGGACTTTGTTCGTTATGATGGACATTAGAGTGAACCTTAAAAATAGTGATTTATTTGAAAATTAACACAATACACTGTGATATCCTTAGTAGTGAGCCATATTATGGAAATTATTTTATATACTTATGTGTGTTACACAAAAATATATATTTTTCAATCATTATGCTCTCATAGATAAGGTTCATTGATTCCCTTAAGATTCATTTCTTATAAACACCCAATAATTGTTCCATGACTCTAGATTATGATATTTGGTATGCATGGTATGCCTTTAAAATGATTATTTCATGTTCTCACACACATATTTCCTTGTTATTCATCTGTATATTCCTTATCTACCTATACTAGGAATCTGAGCTCACATTATCTTGTGTTTTCCTTCCCCATGTTATGAATAAGAGTTATAATTAGGATATTTTAGTAAAGATTATTAATATATATCATATTTATGGGACATGTAAATAATCATTCACAAAATTAGATGATTGTGTACCTTGTATCCAAAAAACTAAACAATTATGGTCATCAAGCATGTGTTTGTGTAATGGATTGAATATTTTTAATATCCCATTATTAATTTCAAGTAATCTTACGTTCATGTTTTGTTTTTCATCCTTGTTTGGACATATTTTAATGGTTCTCCAAATGTTCAGAAAATTTTTGGGGTGAATTGGTGTTTTTATGTTAAAAAATATTTTTTCTATTGTCTGATTGGTCATTACACATTGTGAAATTGTTTTTAAAAACATGTATTTGTCATTTGTAACATTTTGTAAATATTTATACGGCATGAAAATTTACACTCTATGTACCTCAAATTAATGATATCTACGAAAAAAGATATTGTTTTTATAAAAAATTGGATTTTATTTCTATAAGTGGCCTTCGTGTATTACACGACATAAACTGTAGTTACACATCATATAACTCTCAAGGAAAAAAATTTACGATTGTTTCATTTATTAATCTAATTTCATAAAACTGCATCCCTCTCCCTAGTTTCCTATGGATTCCCTTGGTTTTGGGTGATTATAAAGATCTATGATCCTTTCATATTGTTCTCTCAATGATTAATCTTTTTTTTCATGGTGGATCCTCTTTCTAGGTAAGTGGATCTTCTCTCATGTGGTTTCTCTGGGACTCTCCATATCTCCTCTTTTAGGGTTGATAGAGCACAAATTAATTGATGGTTATAAATACCATTTAAATGGAACTTGATTCTAGGTTTGTTTTATAGATTTTCAATTCTTTAATTCGTGATTGGTGTATCTCATTATAGGTATTAAATATAGAGTATTAATTTAATGTTATATAGTTCCATAAATAATTTCCCTTCAATTGAAATCCTGAATTTATTGATTATAATGAAATGTTTTTTAAATTTATTTTAGGTCTTGACATTGTGATGATTTAATCTTTGATTCTAAATGGGTATGTGATTTCAAAAAAAAAAACCAATTTCAAAGGATTTACAATGGTGGGATGGATTTAGGATAAATAATGGTTTAATTATGATATCATTTTGATAAAATTATTTGATATTGATCTTGAAAAAATAACATAAATTAAATGTTATTTGAAATGGAATGAAATGATTAAAACCTATAATTTGGTTTTAAAATGATAAGGCATGTTTAATTAATGAAATTGGGAAATTATTTTTTGAAATTATTGATTCCCAACATTATTGGTTGATTGTATTATTCATATGTTAACCTGGATAGTTAATGGTAAATAGGGATGTCACTCTAGGACCCTGAATCAATAACGAATTGACAATGACAATTGTTAATAAAAAACTATAGCTAGACTACCCATGATGTCTTCCCCTATAGAGATATAGACTTCTCATGATGGGTTCTTTTATCTGGGAATATTTGTGTTCACACATAACTAAATATGTTATCAATATTATATGTGTTTTCAGGCTTTGTTACATGGTTCTTTTCTTTTAATTTTTTGACTTGATTTTCATGCCATTTATTTTTGAAACTTCTTTATTCATTCCAATTTATTTATATGAATTATCTTATATAAAATTTTCATTGAAGCCTATTTTAATTCTTCTTTGATATATCCTAAATCTATTTACATGTAGTCATATTTGGTTTAAAATATAAAAGTTTAAATTCTGGGCCTTTTTATTTAAATTGATAACATAAATGGTAAATGGTTATGGTGTTTATTATGAAACACTTGGTGGGACCCTAGTGAGCTTTATAGCTCCCATCATACCTTTAACATTAGGAATTTTTATAATTTCATATGCTTTGTCTAAAAAAATAGAAATATATACTAGGAGGTGATGGATTTTAATAATCTTTTGGACCATGGATTGGTTATGGTGACTGGTGTATATGTTGATCGGTTGTTAAAAAATTATTCTGAGACTTTTTTCAAGTTGACCCTATACTTTCCATTGGGTTATTTATCTATTTTATTTGGGTTTTTTCTACCGGTATATTTACGATACCATATACTTTTGTAGTGTTGAGAATATTCAATTGTAAACATTTATCTTCTTCTATCTTTTGGAAAAATTCTTTCCCTCTTTGATCATGAATGAAACAAGGTGCTAGTCGCCAGCCCATGAGGATTGGGAATTCCCATTGGGCCTTTTGAAACACTATTTTCAAAAGGGATGATAATATTAAGCATAAAATACTTCAATTATTATTGATGTGTTGATTACTAACAATGTTGAAGGTAAATTTCCTAAATCAGTCTCTTTGCATCCATCATGCACTCCAAAAGGCTTGCACAAGACACCCCCTTCATGGGTCAAAAAATTTACCACCCATATGTATGGTACTGACATGGGGTCCTAGCTCCAGGTTCCCATGTAAGATACCACCATTGACCAAGGTCCCGTATAATCCTATAAATCATACCCTATTGATCCTCATTTGATAGACATGAAAAATGGAAGAAGCGTCCAATCTTTGGTTGTATAGAACCATTACCCAAGTCCCCAATAATATTATAGGTAGATCTCCAAAACACCAAAAAAGAAGAAATTTAGGGGTATTGTGGGATAAAAGTCCCTCCAGGGTCTAAAACATAAGAAACCTATGTGAGGAAACCATTACACCTAGTTTATAAGCACTAGAATGATGTTCCCACCACAAAATTGGGATTTGTGAAAGACAATTCTAATAAAACATGTAGAAGCTCTTGGTGACTAGATAAATGAATCACCCTAATGTTGTTTCCTAGTTTTTCAATATCATAAGGAGACTCCATCTTGCAGAGGCCTACCCTACATGAGGCACTTTATGTTCTTACCATGTCTACTCCCACTTGATGCATTCTCATCTCACCTAGTAAAACCTTTAGGAAACACAACATGTTTCCATGCCTTAAATTGTTCAACAAACCCTATAATACCTCTCTCAAGCCACCAATGTCCATGATCATTATCATTTAGATCCCTTGTCTCATGGGGAGAAATAAAATCTATAACCAAATACTCCATACTCACACACCCAAGGAAAGAGGCATACCGGGGTTTTTCTAAAATAGTTATGCATTCCTTTGACCAGAGGTGTCCTACACATATCCTACCTAGTGGGTATCATAATCAGGATTCATGTAGTTTTGAATTACCTCAATCAGAAGGACCTCAATACTAGGGTAATTTTGAGGGACCTTCTAGTCTCGAATATGAGGGCTAATTCTTTGTCTTTAGATCATCTTCTCTAATTATAAGTACCCCGGGATCTAGGCAAGGAGGGAGAGGATCATGATTGATTTTCCCTCTGAGGGTAAGTGGATTATTATCCTTTCTTATCTAGAAATAAATGTTTGGAATATCTCCTATAGTAATCACTTATACTATTCTTCTGGGATATAGCCCTGAAGTTAGTTAAATGTGACTATCATTGTTACGAAAATGATATAAAAGATAGGCACATCAAAGCCCTTTATTCTCCTCACATCACCTCGGCCTTATCCTCCTTTGGATGCAGGTGACTATTTGGTTTTCCAGATCTTTTATTTCCTCTTGTTTCTCAAATTCAAGCAAGAATAATGTGGTCTTAGAAGATATTAGTCATCATTACATCTGCATTGTCAGATGAAAATCACAACAAAAATTATTTTTTTAGATCTTCCATATGAGGCCACAATTGGCGTGGGACCTTAATTCCATGTATCTAATCACCAGAGAATCATCCCAAGTGTGATCCCAAACCAACCCTCTAAATTTACTTAAGTCAAGACAGTACACACAGCCTAACTCCAAGGGAATTATATGAAATACAAGTCAACATGTGTCCTCACATAGGGCCACATTAACTGTATGAAAAACCATCAAAGGAACTCCATAGGTGTGGGTCCTCAACATTACTTGAGAAACATTAGGTTTTATACTTATTGACATGAGATATGTATGAAGCCTCCACGAGGCCCAAATCCAACACTCTAATTAAACCTTAATTCTCATTGTGACACATTTCAAGTAGGGTCTTATCTAACCAAATAGCCAATATCTATTCCATGTTCTATGGGCCACTTTAGTATATGTCACATACTAAACAATGATTTTGAACCTTTTTCCTTGATATCCTTTCCGCATGACATTAAACTGCAGGGTTTGGTCCACAACACCTAACCTTAAAAATGTATGTTATTTCTTGTTAACTGTTGCTGAACTATTTTTTTTTGATCACATTCACAAGGATACATAAGAATAAAATATAAGGCATCTAATATTGATATCAAAATAAATCTCATTTCTATGTATGATGATAAATTTCATAGCACCCCGCTGTGTGGTGTAAAACAAGTATCATAATAAAAAAGGACAAAAGAATGTCCAATATTCTCATAAAATTATAACATTGATGGAGAGAATTAGATACATATAGAAATCTACATCAATTAAGAACCTTGGATACATATTTTCTATTCTATCTTATGTGCATGATAATAATTTATTTTTCATTCAAGAGTGACCTACTTCATGCTTGGGAATTAGCGAAAGATTTTCCAAAATATCTTAAATTGATAAGAGAGTCTCAGAGTATGAAGAAATTCCAACACAAATGTTATAATTTGTCCGACCTCCCATCATATTTTCCAATGTGATTTTTTAAGTATCATTGTCCATGTTCCCAAATTAGTACCATCCTTTGGAAAGTAGTTCCAGGATTCATCACATAAATGATATCCATTGGGTGTTTCTGATTATATGAACAATTAATTTTTTTAAATTTCATAAAATATATGTTGAAATATGTTTTTGACATGAATATTATCCCAAAATCTTCACAATATACCATTCCATCCCAATGAAGTATTTGGTAATGAAATATATTTAGTTAACTCAGCTTGAATCCTAAACCAAGATAATGGTCTTGCCTACCTGTGAAGCCTCTTTTTCTCTTAATGAAGATGATGGCCAAAAAAGGAAATCAATTATACCTATTATTTATTGGGATTATTCTTGGATGGGGTTTTTATATTTTTTCTCATCACCTATTTTGTATAATCCTTAAACAATAAATCCCTTCAGTCCAAATGGAATCACACCATTTCTAAAAAACATATGCCTCAGCTACCATTCATGATTGGTCCTCATCTTAAAAGGGTACATCGTCTCTAGCCAAACATCTTCAATGATAGATCACAAATTCTTGGTTTTGGTTTGACAATCAAGATGGTGTTATATGGACCCTGTGGGCTTCCTAAAAAGACCCATATCTCATAAATCCCCTCAAGTCATTCACACAGCTACGACTTGTTGTCCATAATTTGGATCCACCAATTGTTACCTCCAAACATTTCAAGAGATTATCCCTAGAACATAGTCTCTATATCATCCCTTATATTAGTAAGGAAGATATTGGGGTAAAATAACCTTACCCTGAATGCATTGGGATCCATTAAAATTGATCCTTTCATTACTCACCACCTCCAACACCACACAGTAGTGAACCACTATAATTATAACTCTGTCATCCTCGGGTGTCCATCCCAACTCATTGAGACCAAGGAATGAAAGATGGTCCTCTAAATGAAGATACAAATAAATAGAGAATAAGGATACACCCCCTTGACCTTTGGAATATTATTCCAAAAAAATATGGTGGAAATGAATGATAAGGCACAAATACCTACCCGCATAAACCAGGCATTCCAACAGCCTCATCTGGAAGTATCCAAAGAATCCTTCGAGACCTATTCGGTGGAAAATAATGATCATGAAAAAAAACATACCCACAACCATAAATTATACCTATAAAACAATATATTAAAACATGAGTTGGCACAAACACCTACCCACAAAAACCATGCCTTCCCGTAGCCTCATCTTTCAGTATACAAAGAAGATCTCCAGTAAAATTCGATGGAAAACCATGAACATTTAGAAACACCTACATACATAAATCATGTTTATCCATCAAATTGATAGGAAATCCATGAGTAGTCACACAAAAAATACCTAATTTATCAACCATGCTAAAAAAACAGACCTTGAATTACCTGGATAAATCATATGTAATGTCTATGTAAAAATTAGAGCTGAAACAAAACCTCCACCCCAACACATGAGTACATTTCTTATCAACCATTATGTAATTTAGGATATATGTAAGAACACACCCATTCATTATCCACATAGTGGTAATATAACTCTATTAAATTCTCAGGTGTTACCAATTATATCCTGAAAATGGTAAAGGGGAAGACACAAATTTCAACCCATATCCTAAAATCCTTCCAAGATATAATTAACGCAATTTTAGTTGTAGTAGATCAGATGCACAAATACATCCCCATAATTGGGGTGACTCATAAACATGTCACTTTAGAGTATTAACATACCTCTTCTCACATCTAAGAGGATCATGAACCAAATAACCCAATGATATATGTATAGTACGACCGAGTCTATACCCCCATTCTGACTAGAGGTAATCGGCCTATTCCAATGGCCACATTGACGAAGGAAAAAACCTCTTCCAAAATCCTAGAACCCTGCCTGAAAATTCTCAGGTCAACATTGCAGATAGTAGAAAAATATTTTGTACCTGAAACCCACCTTCCCCAACAAGTAGCCCTAGCCTCTTATAAGAAGTCATCCAAAAAATCGTCATTAGAGATGGATGGAAAATGAAGAGAAGATATATGATCATAATATATATATTATTGGTGTTCTTGAATCCCATGAATTCCATTATATTGCATCTCAAGATCATACTAAACTGTTACCAAATTAGGGGGAAAGTGGTGGATGTTTTGGAGGTCCACTTCACACACTTAACACTAAAGGATTTATTTATGTCCATAATCTTGTCGATATCATGGTCCCATATCATGATGAGAGTCATGAAAACCCTCTACATGGACATAAGATCAAATAGCAAGAATGTATTTCCAATGATATCATCCACCCTAATGGTCCTCCTGAGGATATATGTTTTAGGAAATCTCCTTGCAATCTAATATCAATCAATAATGGTGGTCCCCCCCATAATAGAATTATCTGTGAATTATCTCCCCATATTATCATTTTACATCATCAAATGGCCCCTCACCTTAGTTATTTATTTATGATAAATCCATCATAACATGAGGGACTTTAGAAAATTAGGGAATTCATATTTAATTTCTTTTCATTGAAATGTTAAATCATTCTTCAATAAGAACATCTTCCTAGGCTATGATCACTATATGAACCACCCTTCGGTTGTATTACAAATAATATGATAGAGGAAGCATATACAAATCATGATGGTTATGAAAATGTTTAAAATAATTATCCACTATTGTTGGACCATGTTGAGGAACTTTTGGAAAAATTCAAGGAAGACATGTTTTACATTAGGAAATAGCTATCTAGATATGACATACTAGTTATGTTGTGGCCATTAAAAACTCCCTAATATATCATTCAATATGATCTTTCACAATACTTTTACACAAAATCTTACTCAGTATATGGAACAATCTTCATAACTTAAGGTAAAAGGTATTACTTTATGAGGAATATATAAACCACATTAAGGTAATGGAAGGGATATGCATTCACATTGACTTAGTTGATATCTTAGCTACATGGAATCCAAAATTTTAGAAAGAGAAAGGATACCTTTATCATGAATGACTTGGAATGTTAAAATAATTATGTCAACTAATTATAGATTCCCTAACAAGTGTTCATATCAGATTAAGGTGTAAGCACTTAGCATTGAATATCCCCATGCTCCCCAATCATCCATGTATAAAAAATGTGAAATCATGCCATGTCAAATAATTATGTTTGCTTCAAAAAATTGACATTGTTCTCAACCAAATGAAAACTCACAAAAATAAGGCCCTAGCTAATTCACACTGACATCATTCACAAATAGATTGATCCAACGGAGGAATTGTTTCATGAGGCATTTCAAAATATTTAGACAGCCTCCCACTTATGGTAATTCAGTAACCAGATAGCGTAAATGTCACAAATGGATCATATTTATTCATAATAAGATTGTTCAAGTTCAAGCCATGTAAATGAAAATAACACTTGATCAAACAAGACTCTATAAAATTAAGAAGGTAGTTATAGTAGTAGAATAAATATAAATCTTGGATAAACCCAATCCTATAGGGATGGAGAATTTTCTAATGAAACCATCAAGGCTAACAAACTAAACATTAATGGTGGTGAAAATGGAGATAAAAGGGACCCATCCCTTAGCATTGGGGAATTTTTACCTAAAAACATCCTCCTCTGTTGAAGTCGGTTTTCTCCCAATTAGGGGGAATTCTTTAAAATTAATCCTCCTAGTTCATCACATCCTGTGAATAGGTATCCTCATGGGGAACATGAATGAAAAAAATTATAGAGATTTCATTTGGATTTTCATCAACCATAGGACTTGAAGAGAATAAAAGAATGAGAGGTAAATCCTCAGGAGGGTGCAATCAATGGAAATCTAAAAAAAATTGTAATGTGTTACACATTAGTGAATTTCATTAACACCCCCACTATAGACCCTGCAGAACATGAGTCCAATAATGAAAATAAATAGTAGGGGTTTTTTTATTCATAATATAGTCCGAATGGAAACAATTTATGGCGGTTTGTGTACATGAAACTATAGTATTTCTCTGAATTTTGTCATTACCTCAAAAACTACATTAATACCTCATTAGAGAACATCTACAAAAGAATTGTGGTAAAGGTATAGTTGCATATCACCCACCTCCAAAAGTGGTTGGAGAGCCTAAACATGAGGAAATATTTTCTTAGCTGGAAGAAGAGATTAATGAATTTAGAATCTTCAACACCGAACTACTCTAATAAAGAATTCATGTCGAATATATTCTACAAATAGACACTAAATATGAACTATCAACCAGTGTACCTAAAAAAAATAGGGTTTACATCAGCAACTGAAATGGATCAAGAAAATCCACTCATTGAGGGGTACTAAAATCCAAGATATTTTGATCTGACGGAGGCAGATCATGATTTTTATCCATTGGTTACACAACTATAACAAGGATAGGAACTACCTTACATATATTCCCCTATATGTTACCCATATATGAAACGTGCAGGGTTGTCACAGTTATCCATACCTGTTAATTCCCCCATTCATACTCCTTCACATCAGGAAATTCATCATAGGATTATTAATAAAATTGTGTTTATAATGGAATGATTGTAATCTATGAAGGAGTGGCATGAACTAGTAAATCTAGAAAATAGTCCCTACACTAAATTGGTAGATCTAACTCCTACCCCACCCTCCCACACACACAGTTTAGGAACTCTACATTTAAAATTTTTAAAGTCTCAGGAGACTGAAGGAATAATTTGACACATTTTTTGTCCCTCTTATATCCCATGATGGCGATCCCTACACAATAAGAAGTGGTGAAACATTGGTGATTTGTGAGAACACTACATAGGCTATCCTTTTTGTGGAACAACATTTTTCCAACATAGTCAATTAAAAGATTGGGAGATCTCAATTGTATGTTTCTCTTCCAATTTGCCTCAATGGTACAAATGAAAACAATCATTAACCTCTCAAAATTAGAATATCAGAAGAATGAGAGGTTTTTAGATATGTCTTATTGGTTGATGGTGTTGATATTTCATAATCCATTAGCTTTCACAATGATATTTTTTGTCCATCTTTGTAGGGAATATCCATAATGAGTTCTGCGCACCTCTCATTCCTATGAAATATAGCATAGGGTATCATAATAATGTTGTAATGGCTCATAGAATGTAATAATTGATCACCAAAACCAAGGATAAGTATAGGTTAATTCCACTACCTCAAAACAGTAGAACGGGGAAGGAATAGGCTTCCACCATTACACATAAATCATCCCCTCCACCAGATTCATCTCAATAGACTACTCCTTACCATGTGGTCCCCCATCCTAAGAATTAGTATCAATTACCACAAAATTAGGATGATATAAGGGAAAGGAGGTTGAAATAGTTATAGAAATAGTTGAACAATGTTTCGTTTTTTTGAAATGACCATGTCTATTATTACTCCATCTCAGCATTGTAGAATTACATGATCGTGTTATAGAAGCCCAATCAAGATGGTATCAACGATCTCATAACCTATTTATTCTTCTACTATACTTTAAAAAACACTCTCCATGAAATTTTATATTTCAATGACATCATGTATAAAATTCTGGACATCGGGCAAGTGAAGTAGAGCAAGCCACCCATTCTGGTTGCATGGGTTTTTTCACTTACTCCATAGGTAGATAATTAATTTAAATAAGATTATAGAAAGGTTAAAAAATTGCATTAATTATATGGTAATATGGATGATCAAATTAACTCATGTTATCCTCGAATCATAGTTTAAAACCCCAATTGTGCCCATGGTTTCTTCTGTTATGGCACATCTGAATTCATCGACACTACATTAATCAAGAATCTAGTATTCGAAGAAACAACAAGGATGGATGTGAGAAAAGAAAAAATTATATGATGAACCTAAACCAAGGATTATTTAGTATTTGAATATATAGGACATAATTCCATTAATCCTAAGATAATGGGAACCACCCCACCAAATGGTACAATAAGATTTTACCTGCTTTATGGATTCCACTTCAGATAAAGAGTTTATATTTGTTTCCATTAATGAAATTCACTTAATGGTTCCCATCTGAAATTATGATTGTGAATATAAACACAACATCATAACATATGATTTGGGAATAAGGGTAAGAATCTATCATAGACAAGGATAGATTGGATGATATGGTCTTGTTGGAAATTAATACTCATTCCACAACTTTGATCAAATTGTTTATATAGTGGAAACTCATGTAAAATTCTTTTAGTGAGATCAGAAGGATTAATGAAATAACCTAACATATTCCAAGTTTTTTCCATACCCAATCTTCCTGAAAGATCAAATACAGGGTAAATCATATCTTAATCAACTTCATTGTACTAGAAAAACATGTCAACCAAATCCACTAAATACATAACCTTTATTAACTCATATTCCAAGGGCTAATCCTCATACATTAAGTACATAAGTTTTTGAGGTTACATGAAAAGATCATCCCCTTCATGGTAATAATAGAACATTATCCATTACGTAAGAAAATTTGAAGAAATTATCCTAGTTACCCACCAAGTTGTCAATCTTCAATTCTATAAGTCTATCAAATGAATTTCAATAATCTTTTATAGAATCATCTTCAATACATTAATAACATAAGTTTAATGTTAATTATACGAAAGTATAACGTGTGAAAATAGATCGTTTTAAATTCCACATTATTATATTTTTCATGGTGATGAAATGTGATATCATTATATAAGGACACATCATATCTTTTATATATTTAAAAGGATAAATGATATTAATATATGATGATCCTTTATTCAAACCAACTCAAGAGTCAACCTCATTCTAGTCATAACACATTTTATACTAGGTTACAATGATCCCCACATATCCAACACTATTTTAACTCTATATTTTTTTAAAAAGAGATAGTAAAATATTATCTCTGAAATCAAGGTGAGGATTCAATTTGGGGATATCTTATTTGACTCATTATTCTTGGTTATTTTCCATGATACAACCATCAATGTTCTTTTGGGAAGGATTTGGTTACTTAATCACGTGTATATTCCCACATAATACCACCAATACTAAAAATATTTCATTAATAGTCAAATTGGGACTTTATAGGGTGATGAGGACCTATTTAAATCCTCTGAATAACAATACATTGATGGGGATTCTACCAATAGAAGGGTAAATAGGACATGATTGATAATATTTCTCATATCAATGCCCCAAATGGTCTAGAGATAACCTTAAACAATCCCTTAAATAAGATCAATGTGGTTTCTTGTGTTTTCCATCAATAATATCAAAGTGGTAGGTCCGAATTTTGGAAAATATTTTGTGGCATATGTGATATTAGTCGTAAGAACTGAACCCAATAGTGTTAGGGAAGTCATCAACCCTCCACATAGTGATTAAAGCATGCGTGAAAATTATTTCAATATATCCCCTAGGTTTTAACAAATATATTCCCCATAAACTAGGTTATAATAGATTGTCATGTTACTATGGAAAAATAAATATGCTCATTTTAAACCCCACACCAACCCTTAAGTGGTTTAAAAAGACCCTACATCCCCAGTCAGGTTGAAATTAGTTTATTCTCTTTATGAATGTAAAAATATTAAATCCTAGCCTAACATTGAGAAATTTTATTCATCAATAACAATACATTGATGGTGATTTTTCCAACGAGAAGGTAAATAATACATGATTGACAATATTTCTCATATCAATTCCCCATATGGTCTGGAGTTGACTTCAAATAATCCCATAAATATGATAAATGTGGTGTTTGTTTTTCCCATAAATCAGATCGAAGTGCTTGGTCCAAATTTTTGAAAATATTATCTAACCTCTATGATATTAGTGATTGAAACTGGACCCAATAGTGATAGGGAAGTCATCGACTCCCCAGATAGTGATGAAAGCATGAGTGAAAATTCCTTCAATCTATCACCTAATCTTCAAAAAATATCTACCACATAAACTCGGTTATAATAGGTTGTCACATTACTATAGGAAAATAAATATTCTCATTTTAATCCACACACCTCCCCTTCAGAGATTTAAAAACACCCTAAATCCTTATTTGTGTTAAAATTTGGTTCTTCTCCTTATGAATGTAAAAATAGTAAATTATCACCTAACATTGAGAAATTATCTTCCTCACCTACATCACCTTAGAAGAAGTAAATCTTATAATATGACAATAGTTGGGAAGAGGAAGAGGAGTAAGACCAATAGGATACCCCTCTTGCATTTGAGGAAGGTTTCTATTCCACCATTAATGAAGTCATAAAAAAAATATACTAATAGAAGAAGATACATGGACCATATTAGTCAGTGTGGAAATGTATTTCAAAGAAAAATATGTATACACCTTATTTATAAAGTTACATTAGGACATGATCACCTAGATTTATACATATATGTGAGTTATTGATTCTAAGGTGGTCACTCATCACCTAGTATTTCCAAAATATAATCATGGAAACCGTCATGTAGTTAGAACGACACACCCAATCTAAAACTCCAAAATTTAGGCTAATTTTGACAAGATTTTCATGTCTGGATTCATTCGGGATATTCAGTGTCCAAAATGGTAAGCCAACATTTCCTCATTATGTGAAAATTAGGTTCCACATCAAATTCAAAAATCTCAACCAAAAATGTTCAAAATATTACTTTTTGGTTTCAATCATAAGGACACAGATTAAGGAAATGGATGGTTATCAGTCACTCTCCATCATTTATGGTTCCTAATGGTATAAACAAATTCTGATGTCCCCATAATATTAATAATCCACCTTCTTTCAAGTCCTCTCAAGGATAATTATTCTCTTGAGTAATTCCATTTCTCTTGAAGAATACTAGCACCACATTCTAACGTGTCATGCATCACATAATCAATGACTTACTAGGTATGTTCCTTCAATGCTTTGTTAAAAATCTAGTGGTTAGGTCCCGACAGTGTTCCGACCAACAGATTTATCTTAGGACATTCTTCAAAAACTACAACATTATAGCTTGAAAAATGACCCATTTAAATATTCATTTGGGGTAAAATCAAGAAACATTGTCTACTTCTTCATGTGGTATCATGGAATCAAATTTATCCACATGAAGAAAAATGAAATCCTCATTATGTCACCACCTCTAAATTTATGAGAGTTGAGAGTTTTATGGGGACACTATGCCAAAATACGGTGCTTTTTTCCAACCTGGCAAGAATTTGTTTTCCCTTAACTATGTTAATGAATATGTGGAACACATATCAGTGGAATAATGAATCTCAAGAAGTATTCGATATTCCTATGAAATATCTTTTGATTCCAATAGATCCAATTCCACTCATTGAAGGGAAGATGCTCATTTTGAATTTGACTTCCCAATAGTGATCAATGGGTGTTTTCCATACAAAAAAGAAAAATTCTAGTTGTGAAAAAACTTTTATTATCATAGTTTAACAATGATCAAAACTGTGACTCATTATTTAGATAAAGATAATTGATTCTTGGAATTAAACATTATATTTCATAAAATGAGTCACTATCTACCAGATCATGAGGTCTATTTTGTATCTCGCAATAAGTTTCTCAAATATATCATTAATATTCCTATGTTAATAGCGAAATTGGAATAGTTTATGGTTATAATATAGTGGTTTGACATACATTTCATGCTTCAAACAGTGGTCAAAGACCTAGACTTTGATTATTTTCTCACAGAACACATATCTATAAAAACAACTTCATTAAATACTGAGTTGTCTGATGAAGATATATTATATATTCAATGTGGTCCCCTTATAGGGAAACATTATATTGGAGGTGTTTCTAGATTCAAAATAAGTAATATAATAGATGACCCCAAGGTCAAGAAATTCATTTTGGGGGTTTTTTTCATCTCTATAGAAAAGGCAGTTTTTCCTTACTCTTTCTTGTTATCAAAATTTTGTACAAACAATGAGGTATAATATTAGGCCCTCATTGAAGGACTCAAACTAAATCTCTAAACACTAGTGGGCCATATATAGGTGAAAGGAGATTCATATTTTGTAACAAAATAGATTAATGTGTATTATTCATTCAGAAAATAAATTATAACTACACTTATTAAACATTTCATTGGGTTAATGGAAGAATTCCCCTCAGATCCAACTTATACTCATGTCCCATGATCCTAGAATTCCTAATAAGATTCATTTGGAAATGAATCTATGGTTTCTGAAGATCTAAACTGGGATGGAATAGGCATAATCATTTCACAACACTAAATCATGTCACCATTTGGTTATGTGATAATTGAAGAGATTAATGAGCTCAGTCCCAATATTACACCACATGGCTCCAGGATGAGTTTTATGATACCCATTTAGGACTAACATCAAAGTGGAATTATCACTTCATAAACTGTTATAAAAGAGAAAACATAACATTGAGAAATCAACATTACTCTTTATGATTTCTGAATAACTATAAATTTCTCTATAAATTTGGATTTTATGCATTCATTCTCAGATACATATATGGAGAAGAGACTATTGTTGTCATAAAATTATTGCATACAAGAGTTTTTGGTTCCTAGTTGTCAGGGTTCTGGCTTTCTATTTAAATCCAAAAGCTTGGATGTAACGCCCTGACCTCAAGATCCAAGAGCCACTGCATTATATTAATATATTTTCATGATTAGAAGGAATAAAACCCCAAAGGATTGATTATTTTAGTTGTCATGGAAGAACAAATTACATTCATGATACCCATAATACATTGGAAAAATAATATAAAACATAATACAATATAAAATAAACAACATCCTTGAAATACTATTCAATGTTTTCTTTTTCATAACCTGGGGAAACAAAACATAATAACGGGGTGAGCTTAGATGCTCAGTATGAGTATGTGATACATCAGAAGATATCATAAACAATATGAAAAGTGAATAACTCACTTCACTAAAACATAATATTCAACATAATATGGTAGGAATAAAAACTGAATGAATAATCCCATATAAATATTCAAATGAAACTTCAACATGAATATTCTAAAATTAGATTAATCACATGATATATATATTAATAATATTATAATGGGGAGATTCATATATAGTATATCATGAAATACTCATTGAGGCCTCATCCAAGACTTCTAAATATACTAGGGAAAGGCCTTGGCCAAAACCCAATTCTGTTTTGTCCCATAAGACCTACCGACGCATCGAGGGGCTATTGTGGGCCCCACTCGTAACTTTATAAGTCCAATGATTTCCTAATATGTATAATAAAATATATATTTAGATTTAATTGTCACATACCACATTGAAATATTTTAATCATAATCATTGATGAAAATACTCTAATTAAACCATTAATAAACACATAGGGAAAATATTCATTAAACATTCAAAAGCGTCTCATACCATATTGAATCATTTAATTTATAATTCCATATAATATCATAATAATTATAAGACAGGTGGTTTGATACATAAAAGGAATTATATACACCACATGAAATGAATAAGTGGTGAACAAGTCAAAAATATTATAAAATTAAAATTGAGACCTGAAAACCCCTTTTATTTTGGAAAGAATAGATCTTTTGGAAAATCATTTTTATTTGTCGTTAAATAGGATTGTAAGCATTTTTATCACATAAAATAGAAGGTAAAGTCATTTATATTATATTTGAGGCATAAATGTTTTCCCATGGAACTGAAATCAGATAGTCAATGTTTTAAATGATGATTTATAAATATAACATTTTAGTGTGATTTAAAGAAAAATATTAAATTTGTTTTAAAGTGGAATGGAATGTTTAATTTCATAAAACCTGAAATGAACCAATATACATTTTTCCTGATAAAATGTTTGATTTTTAAAAAATATAGATTTCATAAACTATATTATATAGTGAATTTAAAAATGGGTAAGAATTTGATAATTTCCCTTGAATCGAGCCTATTTATTTGGAAGAATTAAGAAGGGAACTATTTTAAAACATATAATACCATAAACAAAAGACTAAATAATATGAATATAAATTTTTTGAACATAAAAACTAATATATAATATGTAATCAAAAATAAATTTTCATTAAATTAAGGTAAGTATTGTAAAGGAATAACTCGATGGAAAAAATGAATGTTCAGGTGGAACCGCATACCACTTCGTATTCAATCGAATCATATGACCAAAAATTAAAAATCATAAAATGATAAATTTAGTACATTGAAAATAAATATATTTTTGATATGATACATCAATGATAATTATAAATAAACAATATATATTAAACAGTGGTTAATAAGGAATATCTCACAAAAATGGAAGTGAGATTAGGAAACCCTTAGCTTATGTCTGAATGTGTTCTTCACTTAAACATAAGTTCATGGTATATACAATTTTACCCATTTATAAATTAGTTCATAAAATATTATATATTTATATAATTTATTAGAATTTTATTATGTTTATTTCTGTCCTTTTGATATGTTATAAGATTGAATTTCGTCATTCGAGAGAATTTGTTTTCATTATATTCATGATCAGTTTGATTGATTATAATTTTTGAATTTCTTGTAGAATGTATATAATTATCTAGGATTGAATTTATATATTATTAAGTAACATAAAAAATTTTAAATTTTTAAATATATCATTTGGTTACATGTTATGAGAATTAATCTTTAGATACGTCATTTAGTTATAATCATTTAGATTTCTATGGTGGTTTTTCGATCACAACGAACTAATTTTTTTATATTATTTAGTATCATGTGAAAATGGTGTTACATGGATCATTATATAAGATATAATACAAATTTAAAATATTTTTCGACCATAAAAATGCTTTCATGACCAAACTTTAAAATGAAAAATAAGAATGAATCTTCTTTATCCTGGAAAGTTGTAAATTAGAAACTCCGAGACGATGATATTGTTTTCAAAATAATAGAGAGAGTGTAAGAATATTTGTGATGTATATCCTACTAACATGATATAATTACAGTATTTATATTATACTAGATTTATCATGATTATTTTGACAGAGGATGTGAGGAGAAGATAATAATATAAAAAAATTGAAAATGATATTAAAAGACAAAGGGATAGGATTTTCCCCTTGAAATATCCTCCTTGAGAACCTCTATAAGAGAAGGGGTTTTGGTCTTTTTCAAGAAAAAGGGACCCTATAGGTGGGGAGGAACTAGGAAATATTATTTGGAAATAAAAGTGATAGAATTAAATTATTGGAATAGTGAAGAGGAGTGGGAGTGAGGGTGGTTTCTTTGGTGGAGGAGAGGGGGAATTGTTCCATTATTTTAATCATTGTTTTATTATATTGGTTCAATAAAATGAGTAGTCTTGATTATTGTGACTAAAAAATAGTAATAAGTGCATGTGAGTTCTAATCAATGGCCGTTTACATCATCCATGACTCATGTATGATATAGAAATTACATTATTTTGCATATTTAGTAAATTATCAAATTTCACTATTCACAAAACTTCAAGTATTTCAAAAAAATCTGAAAAATTTACCAAAACCATTTTTTGACACATAGAAACCAAAAATGGTCTCTATTTTTCCAAAATAATTTTATAAAATTTTTGAAATTAAATTTTTAAATATAATCATTATTTATTTGATAAAGACAGATTTTAAATTCAAAACTAATTTTATAATACATTTAAAAACTAACTGAGGTATCATAAATTTATCATAAGACAAAAAACTATTTATTTAGGAACAAAATTTATTCAAATAAATATTATTTGAAATAAATTTATTAATTTAAAATTTTAAATAAATAGTTATTACTGATAAATATACAAACACATAATTATTTATTTTTAAAACATTCACTTTCATTTATGAGGTGCCTAATTTTTTTTTAAACACACATGGGTGAGGTTAATATTCAAAAGGGTAAATTTACTATTCATATGGGTAAAATTACTATTTATAATGGTACATTTCTATTTATATGGTTCAAGTTACTATTCACTAATGAATAAAGTTGATCACATTAAAATCATTCATACTTTCTGATCGTAAAAGTGTATGTCTGTTTTTCAAAGTTCAATTCACAGAATTGGAAAAATTATGTTTCATGCCTAGTTTATAACTATAGAAAAGTGTTGTCTCGTAGAGACATAGTTTTGTGTGCACATAAGCTATATAATAAATTGAAATTATTTATAAAGAAATATACCCTAAAATTATGGTGCATCATATTAATAGTGAATATATTTATAAAATAATTTATTATTTATCTAAATAATTATAATATTAAATATATATATTGTATTTAAACAAATAATCTATGGATAAAAATGAATTTTTTAAATATAATCAAATATATATTCATATTAAAATATTCTTTTTCACAAATAAAATTATGGTAAAATACTATTTATTTTTTAAAACATTATTTATATTAAAATCTGTAAATTAAAATTATTTATAAGTATTATTTTTATTCAAAATAACTAATTTTAAATTATTTTGAATTATTAAAAAAATTATGGGTTGTTACATTATTCCCCCTCAATAAAATTTCATCCGTAAAATTCAAAACCACACATTAAATGTTAAAGGTTGATGCTTCAGAATTCACTTGTGTGAGACCCACATCTGAAATAGGGTTCATAAAATATCCTCTTAAAAATATGTTAGGGGAAATGAGGTGGTTAATGGAAAAAATTTTGATTTTGAATCGGGAGACATTAGTTAGAAGTAAAAACCTAGACTTGGAAGAGAAATAAAACTGTGAAGTTCTAATGGAAAGTGATAGTGAACATGTATAGATGAAATTTAATTACTACAAAACTATAAAATACTATAAAAATCATTGATATTATCAAAATTATATTAATAGGAAAACATTTTTTTAGGACTCTTTACCTTGAGTAGAGGAATTCTTCCACTCTATAAGATTATAATATTGGATTCTATTTCATAAAAATAATCTCATCCTTTGATGTGACCGTGAAATTTATATACATTATCTCTTTGCACAGGTTATGTCTTGTGGTGTAGAAATAAAATAAACTCTAAATACTCATAAAATGATCAATATAAACCATTCATACATGGTTAAACATTCCAAAATATAATTATTCAAATATTTAGAAAAAAGGTCACTAAATTTCCAAGATGAATTTAGCCATGAAGGAAATCTAAATTTATACATTACCAACATGTGAATAACTTCATTATTTATCCGCTTGAAATATGGTAATAAATTGATTTACCATAAAACATTATTGGAAACATGAATTATTCTGTATACCAAAAGTTAGATACATATTATGGGATGCATTCCCTAAATCCAAAATTATTGTAAACTCTATCGATAATAGCCTTGAGCACTTGTCGGTATATCAATAATCAGTTACAAAGTAGTCATTACATATCAAAACCAATCATTTATTCATCATAAATATATTAAGGGTTTTCGTTCCCTCGATCATATGTTTTCTAAAAATTTTAACTTTCTACTGAATATAATTTATTGGTACCATTATACATATGATCATAAATCCCTAATAAAAAGGTAATGCATTAAAATACATATATATATACATAATTCTTATAACTAGTACATTTCTGATTAAATATTCAAAGGAAATAATTTCTGAATATGCCTATTATTTATTCCTCTCTATATGTGACAATAGAATAACTTTATCATTATCAAATAACATCATTTGGGGTATATTTCTTAGAATCTTATGACATTGATTCACCTAGTGTCCCATATCCTCATATTCGAAGCATTATACATTAAACATTTTTTACCATTGAAATCAAGAACTTTGTGCCCTTTTTGTCCACAATTATAAAAAAACTCACATTACCTTCAAATATTTTTCAAGGTGATTCATTCCACAGTTGTCACGTGTGTGAAAACCCTTCATTCCCTTCTTACATCTATTCATCATTTCTTCTTCCGTCCTTTTCTTATCTTTCATACCTTCAAATACCTAGGACTCATATAATTCATTACATACCTTGTTAACACATGATATTATTTCCTCATATGATGAGGATACCATAGAGGCAACTTCCCCTCAAAATTTTGTATTAAGACCATGAAACATTTGATCTTTCTTACAATTTTCATCACAAGAAATGGTGGATTTATCATTCCATCTACTAGGAACCATTTTTAAACTATTCCATATTCTATATTATCTTATAAAATTATCAACTATCTATAACTCTAATCATCTAATTGCACATACCATAAATTTAGGCATCGTAAATCTTATAACACTATTCTTTTTTTACTTTGGAACCATAAATACTTCATAATTCTATGTAAGAAAAATTAAATTATCCTATTAATATCCACTCAGAGAGTAAAAATAGGTGTCCAGTGAGGCCCATTTTTGTGTACCAGGTTACCAAAAGTCAAGATCAGAACACCTTGTGAGAGTTGTTACCCCTAGGTACTGTTACGCCAGAACTACATCCACTTGTAGTATCCAGATATGGATTTACTTTTTTGGAAGATTACTGTAATATATACCTCTCCCAAATTCTTTGATGTTCAAATCATCTTATCCTCATTGTCTATCTTAGGTTTAGGTTCCCTAACCTGTGTTTTCTAAATATCGTTTCTATTGTTGTTGCTAAAATTTCTCTAAAACCAACTATAACTCCCCAAACCCAAAAGCCCAGAGTCAGTACCTTAATTTAAAACATTTTCATGATTATATGGAATCAAATTCCAATGGAATGATCAATTTAGAGGTATTGGAAGACCAAATTATTGACATAAAACCCATAATGTATTGGATAATGAAAATAAAACATGATACAATATGAAATTAAATTTCAACCTTCAAATATTATTCAATGTTTTCTTCTTCATAGCCTGTGGAAGGAATAATAATAAATGGGTTAGATTATTTATGCGGTAAGGGTATATTTTAAAGAAAAATATATAAAAAAATAAGGCAAAGTGACTAACACATTCCCCTAAAGCATAATCTTTATCAAAATATAGAAAGAATAAAAATTAAGTGAATATTCCCATATAAATAATCACATGAAACTTCACGCTGGCTATTTAACTAGTATAATAATCACATAGTTTATATATTACTAATATCATAATTAGGGAATTAATATTCCATACATCCTGAACATATCATCATGTAATCGACCAAGACTTCTAAAAATACTAGTGTAATTCCTCTGCCAAAACCCAGTTATGTTTCTCTCATTAGTCCTACCGATGCATCATGGGTTTATAGAGGGCCCCACACATCATTTGCTAAATCCAGTGCATTAATCATAAGTATAATAATATATATATAGATAAAAGTGTACCATTACACATTTAAATATTTTAATCATAATCATATATGATAATCATCAAATTAATTCATTGATAAACTCTTCAGAAAAATGATCATTAAACAATTAAAATTCACACATAACACTTTGAAACTTTTAGTTATCAATTCCATATAATATAGTATGGATAATAAGACTCATTATTTGATATATATAAGATAATTTCATACAAAAAATGCAAGGAATATGTGGGGAAAAATTAGATAATATTTTATAATTTAATGTGCGATGAGAACCCCCATTTTATTTTGGAAGGAATATTTATTTTGTAAAACCATTTTTATTTGTCATATAATCAGAATGTAAATATTTTAATCCCATGAAATAAAATTTAAATTATATTTGTGGCATAAATATTTTTCCACTAAATCGATGTAATTTAGAAACAGTTTTTAATAAAGCTTTATAAATAAAACAAATTTAGTGCGGTTTATGAAAATATTAAAGAGATTTTAAAGCAGAATAGAATGTTTATTTTCATAAAACCATAAATGAACCATGATATTTTTTCATGATTGATTTTGTTATTTTAAAAAAATAATGATGGCTTAAAATAGATTATATAGTGAACTTGAAAATGGGTTAGAATTCGAAAAGTTCCCTTGAATTGGGCCTATTTATCGAAATGAATTAATATGTGAATAATTTTAAAACATAGCATACCATAAACAAATGATGAAATGGTTCGAATATAATATATTTTATTTGAAAAATATAATATTTAATATTTAAATAGATATAAATAAGAATTAAATTTTGGTAAGGACGGTATATGAATAACCCGAAGAAAAAATGATGGTTTGTGTAAAACCCCTTACCACATTGTAATCAATTAAATAATATAACCCCAAATTAATAATCCTAGAATCATACATTTAATACCCTGAAAATAAATAGTTTCATGATATTATACATCAATTAGTAGTATATATACACCATAAACAATAAATAATGGAGATTAAAGAATTTCAAACAAAAATGGAAGTGAGATGAGAAAAAATGTACATTATGTATGAATGTGTTATACACTTAACCTCAATTTACTAAAATATAAAATTAGACCAATTAATAATTTAATTAAGAACATATTATACATGAATATTATTTATTGTAATTTTATTAAGATCATTCAAGGAATTTTTGATAAGTTATAATATTTAATTCTATTGTTCTGGAGCATTCGTTTCTTAATATTCATGATCGGTTCACATGATTATAAGTAGGGAAGTTCATGTGAATGGATATAAATCTCCAAGATGTAATATATATATATATATATATATATATTATTAAAGAAAATAAAAAACTCTAAATTGTTATATATATCATATGGTTTCATGGTATGAAGAAGAATCATTAGATAAGCCATTTAGTGATAATCGTTTAAATTTTAATAGTGGTTTTTCGATCACAATAAACAAGTTTTGTTATATTATTTTGAATCATGTGAAAATGAAAGTTAAATAATTTTATAAATACGGTATAATAAAAACTTTATAATCTATTTCAACCATAAATATTGTTTCATGACAAGCCATTAATGATAAAATGAAGAATAATGGTTTGTCATCCACAACGGTTGAGAATTGGCACCTCTTAGACGATGATTCCATTTATAAAATGAATGAGAGAGAGTAAAGAGATTGATGATGTATCTTCAATTAACATGATATAATTACATTTTATATATTATATTAGAGTTATCACGATTATTTTTATAGAGTGGGTGAGGAGAAGATAAGAATATAAAAAAAATTAAAATAATATTAAATAAAAAGGAACAGGGTTTAACTCTTGAAATATCCTCCTTATGAACCACCTAATGAGAAGGGGTTTTGGTATTTTTGTAAGAAAAATATCTCTAGGAGGTGAGGAGGGAATAGGTAATATTATTTGACCATTAATTTGGTATTTTTCAAGGAATAGATGAGTGAATAGAAGAGAGAGTGAGGGGTGGTTTTTTAGTGGTGGAGATGAGGGCTTTTCCATTGTTTTAATCATTATTTTTTTATTTATGCTCAAGACTATGAATAGTCTTGATTAATGTGACTAAAATAGTAATAAGTGAATGTGATTTTGTTCCAATGGCCATTTACATCTACCATGATCCAAGAATGATGTAGAAATTCATTTCTTTAGAATATTTCATAATTTATCGAATATCACTATTCCCCAAAAATTCAAGTATTTCAAAAAAATCCCAAAAATTCACCATAACCATTTTTCGATGCATATAATTTAAAAATAAAATCCATTTTACCAAAAAAAATTATAAATATTTGAAATTTAAATTTTAAATAAAAGAATTATTTACTTGATAATCCATATTTAAATTTCATAACTAATTTTCTAATACTTTCAAAAATTAGCTGGGGTCTCATAAAATTATCAACGAAAAACAAAATATTTTTTTAGGAATAGATTTTATGAAACATAATTCTATTAATATAAATTTATTAATTGAAAATGATAAATAAATAGTTATTACACATAAAAATACCCCCACTTAATTATTTATTTTTAAAAAATTCACTCTCATTTATAAGGTGCATATATTTTTTTAAAATTTTATGGGTGAAGTTACTATTCATATGGGTCATTTTAATATTCATAAGGTTAAAATTATTATTCATGAGGGTACACTACTATTGATAATGGTCAAGCTACTATTCAACTTAAAATTAATTTGATCCTATTAAACTCAAAAAAATGTACTGGTCACAACAGTGTATGCCCATTTTCGAAATTGAAATTACAGAACTAGAAAAATTATGTTCCATGGCTATGTTTTTACTATAAAAAAGTGTTTTTTCACAAAGACACGGTGTTTTCGGAAAATAATATTTCCAATTTATTGAAATTATTTATGTAGAAATATAACAAAAAATCACGGGGAGTCATATCAATAGTGAATATATTCTTAACATAATTTAGTATTTATCAAAAAATAATAATTGTCAATAAATATATTATATTTAATTAAATAATATATTAATAGAATTAAATTTTCTAAAATTAATCAAATATATATTCATATTAAAATATTCCTTTACGAAAAAATAATCCTACTGTAGAATTTTATTTTTTAGAACATTAATTAATTTTAATGAATTAAATTATAATTATTTATAATTATTATTTGTAATTAAAATTCATAATTTTAAATTATTTACAATTATTAAACAAATTATGGGAGTGTTACATTGGATACACATGGACTTCAATGATAGAATATTAGATAGAATTGTTTAAGAAATTACATTCATACCAGGTTCATTCCTAACTCCCCGGCCCAAGAAACCCATTGTTGATGCATTACATTACTATGTTAGCATGATTAAAAGGAAATAAAATCCTAGATTATTAAAAGTTTATTGGTTTTGTAAAACTATATTATATATATGATGCCCATTTTATATAGATAAATATAACATATAACCTTATACATAATAAAATTAAATGAACAACATCATTAAAAGATTATTCAAAGATTTCTTTTTTAGAACCTTGGTAAAGGAAACAAAAATAAGGGTGACGTCAGAAGTTTAGTATGGGTAATTATAAAAATTATATTAAACAAATGAGCATAATCATCATGGTAATGTAAATAACTGAGAAGACTTGGCATAAAAATATCTCGATAAGGCATAATCAATATGGAATGATAGATAACTAAAATATAATCCATTTAGATAATAAAATGATAATGAAAATTGATCCATAGAAATGTCAACAAATAATTCTCAAGGATAATAATAAAACAAGAATTCTAAATTGAGGAAATTCTTAATTACTAGACCTCATGTTTCCAGGGAAAATGAAACCTTTATAATCAGGATTTATTCTAAAGATAGTTTAAACTACATTGATGTATCCAATTGATTCATCTCATGAGAGTAGCAATGCATGGAGGGTCTTTCATTAACTGTTCCTCAACCCTTATAGAGAATTTTTAAATCATTCCTCATATATCAAATAATATATTTAATTAATGATCAATATTCCTTATCATAAAATATCCATATTGGTTAAAAGATAATTATTTACCATCATTTCAAATAATTATCAAAATGAACACTACATGTAAATATTTTATAAGGTTTATGAAATAATGATATCCATTTAATGAGAATATGTATATTTAAAATTTAATTTAACACAAATATTATTAGAAGGTAGTGACTGTTAAAAGATAAAATTAACAATCACAATGGAAAGTGATATTGCAAATACAGCTTTTACAAATTTTTAATTTTCAAGTAAAAAATACTTGAATGAGATATTTCAAAGGGAAACTCAAAATACCATGAATTATGAGTGAAAATGATATTAAATTACCAAAAGGTAGTATATACTTCACATTAATGTGAATTGGAGTAAATAACAAATAAGTCTCAATGGAATGTAAATTGAGATGGGATCCCTTACCTTATGTTTTCTTTTGGGTGAACGCCTTTTAACCTCCTCAAAAAGGGTTTTTAAAAATCTTATATCTTATACCTGAACCATAATTATATTCATAATATCATATAACAACTTTATATGTTATCTTATTATCAATTTGTTAACAATCTTTCATTATTTTAACAATTCTAGGTGTTAATCGATACATTGCTTCAGTGTGTTTTGTGTTTTTATTTTTTTTCTTATTTATATAATTATTTCATCATATAAAAAATGTAAACCTAGATTCAATTATCATATATATTATTTAAATATTTCTTTATGAAATTCTACAATGTTTGTTGATGGAAATGAATTTCACTATTAATTTAGAATATAGGATGTGCGTACACATTTATGCTATTTCTATTTCCTTATCATATTAAACGAATGAAAATTAAATATTATATATGTATATAATAAATAAATTATAATAATTATATCATATATATCACATATTTCAATTAAAATCATCATTTATACATTTCAAATATAGTATGAATGAATCACATCGCTATGAGGAGGAGGTAGTCCACACATCCATAATCAAAGTTATATTATTCCCAAAAAAATAAAATCATAAATGTATTGGCTATATATAAATTGAAAAGGCATAAATAAATCATAAATATCATATATAAAATATATAATCTATAAATAAAAAATTATTTCAACCTTGAAATATTGTAATGTGAGAATGAATATCATCAGTTCCTAAGGCAATAATCCTCTGTAGACATAAACACTGATTGTGTGTCCCATTTGATGAATGTGTGGGAAAGTGTAGGTCAAAATCATATCATAAAAACAAATCATTAAATATAAAATACTTATTATATTATAATATAATGTTATAATAATAATATAATAGATGGATAAGTAAATGAATCAAAAGAGATGGTTGAATAACGTTTCCTCTTATTTGGGTAACTCTTTCTCATATATAACAAAAGACTTAATTGATTACATGAATTCCAAATATGATGATTATAAGAGGGGGGGATAGAATTTGGGAGCTTATTTTTACATTTTTTGAAAGATCCAAATGGATTGAGAGGTGTGAATACATGAGAGTGTGGCTGCCTTTTTATAATGGAGGTGGAGTGGCATTCAAGTAAATTTTTGACAAGGGAATTACACCCATATTTTATCCATCTAAATTTGTTCCAATAGTGAATAAAATTCATGAAAATTGAGTATAGGTTCTAAATATGTCCTGAAAATTGAATTTAGACAATAATCTAGGTAATTTTGTACCATATGATTTATGTTTTTTCCCTTGTTAAGATAATTATGTTTCTTAATCCATGTAATTAATTTTAATTAAATTCCCTAATATTTTTACTCAAAAACTATATTGAAATTATTCTGAATTATAAATTATTTTTATTCGTAATAAGGAATCTATTTTTCAAAATTCCAAACGTAGGAGTTTCAGAAATTAATTTAATATTAATCCTCTGGACGGGATGATAAAGAGGATTTTTAATGTATAATTATTCAAAAGTTTTCTATCTTTTTATATCCTATTTCCATTTTAAAATTATCATTATTACATTAATTGGGTTAAATTTTTTATAATTGATCAAATTTCTATTTAAAACCAATTTAAAATATAATATATAAATATAACTAAATTATACAATGTTGTTTTTAATTAAAATTCTATATTTTCACTATTCATCCAAAAATGAAACTGGACAGAAAAACACCAAAATATCACCCTAAGATAATTTTGAAAGTAATATTTTAAAAAATTAAATTTATTTTGACATATAAAATTTATCAACGTTCCACACTTTATATTTCAAATAGGTTCTCCATTAAAATGCGGGAAAACAGCCTTTATAAAAAGAATTGATTTTTTGGTGTAAAATTGGGATTGTTCATTCCTTATGCCAATAAAAAATATCAGATGAATGTCAAAAAATATTATCGGTTATATAAAATACAAATTTCGATTATAAATTATCTAAATGCTATATAATTTAACTGGATGTTAAGAACATTTCAAAATACTATTTTTTTTAACTCGATGCTTTATACATTACCAGCTGTCAATAAAATTAAATTTATTCTAAAATGAAAAATATTATAAAGTCATGGTGTGAAACATTTTTTCATCCTACAAAAATTTCATCATCATAATTTTAGGTTCATTTCCATTTAAAAAATTATATGGTGATTTCTCATACATAAAATCATATGGTCCGTATCTTACTTCTTACATTTTGTGATTTCTCTTGGGTACCTTTACTGGACGCATCCTTTGATTCCCAATACATTCTATATAGTATCATGAATATTGATGGGTTCTTCATAATATTAAATTTCAGATTCTAAATCTATTTCTTTATAGATGAGCACATGTGTTAGATGTGAAATGTACTTATGTTACATATATATTGAACACATCATGTACCTTTGAGTGATTTGGTGGCACTCCAAAAATATTAGACCCAACTAAAAATATTTCAAGAATTTTGAGGGGTCCTATATACCTTGGAACCATTTTCCCTTTCATTCTGAACTGTATAACACACATCTAAGGAGATACATTCAATAAAACATTATATGCCACTTAGAACCCTAAATATTTCCTCTAATTATTATCATAGAATTTTTTCCTACTTTGAACAGCTTAATATAATCCTGAATACACATTACCTTTTTTGTTGTCTCAACAACCTGTTTTTGGCCTATGAGTTTTGTTTCACGAAAACCATCCCATCGATTTGGATTATGACACCACATTATATATAAGTCTTCGTCTGCACCATTTGAATACCCAAATGGAAACAACTATTATATGAAAATTATACCAAAGGTAAGTACTGATCCCAGATATCTTGAAATTAGAGTGATATGGACCACAAAATTCCTTCCATTTTTTGAATTATTCATTAAAAATATTTGTCTATTTGAGGATGATATGCAATTATCAAATGAAGCTCAGTATTACGGTCCTTTTGAAGACACTTCAAGAATTTATGGGCAAATTAGGGACCTTGGATAGAAACATTTTTATAGGTTCACCATTATATCATACAACTTCTTTTATATAGAGCCTGGTGAGGTGCTCAAGAGGGATGTCTTCTCATTTAACAAGATAATGTGCATATTTTTTTGATCAATGATAAAATATATTAAATCATTCTTCCTAGGAGTCTTTGGAAGTCCTAAGAACAATGACTTAGTAATTTCAACTCATTTACACAGAGAAATATGAAAAGGTTGCATGACTCCTTTAAGATATTACCTTATAGAAATCACTTGAAGAGAAACCAAAAATCTTGACACATAAGCTGCAATTTCCCACTTCTTCTTATACAAAAAAAATGTTCCTTCATATAAAAATACATCATTATTATACCATGGTATATAATGAAATTTTATCTATCATAATCATCTATTAATTTTGTTTTTAGCTATGATATATATGTAACACATAGCCTCTTTCTATATTTTTTAACACAATCTTCACAAAATAAATCTGATAATTTTTATTTGTTCAAACTATTATTTTTCTTACAAAATTTCTCATAATAATATTGAAAATTTCTTATCTTATGTAATAAGGATGGTTTTTAAATAAACAAAAATGATTGATGTCTCCTTGACCATAAAAATTCACATATCCATATTTACTAGATCCGTGATGATATGATCATTCTCAATCCTCATTTGGGTTAGAAAAACATGATCCCTCTTACACAATTCATATTATACAACATTTTGTTCCCAAGGTGGTAGTTTATTGATCAACTATAATCCTTGAGTAGCTTAACCCATCTAATTTTCTCATATTGATCACTTTCTATGAGAATTTGTATTTTATACTTTTATGAACCATGTATATGTCACATATCACATCCTAAGAGAATTTCTCAATATTTTCAAAGTAAATATTAATGTTTCAAACTCAATATCATGTGTTGGATATTTCTATTCATGATATAATAGTTTCCTTAATGAATATGCAATAACATTATCATTTTTCATGTAGACTCAACCAAGTCCCTTTTTTGATGCATAACTATATATGAAAAAACACATCATTTAAAGATAGTAGACCCAAAATTAAATAATTGAGTAGTATTCTCTTTAGTTACTCAATCTTTTCTTCACATTACTTTTTCCAAAAATACTTAACCCATTTATGTGTAATTTGGGTTAAGATGTAAGCCAATCGAGAAAAGTTCTAAATTAATCCCCTGTAGTGTCATTTCATTCCAATGAAACTAGGTACCTCAATTATGTTTCTTATTATAGGAAAGTCATTAACTACATTTCTTTTGTAGGATCAATTAATATTCCATCCCTGTTGGAAATATTTCCAACAAAAGAAACGTTTCAAAGACAAAAAACACACTTACTAAAATTCTCGTATAACTAATCCCTTCGAGGAGCCTTAAAAATGACACATATTTGATTTTCATGGTCCATATATATTTTTGAATAAACCAAAATATAATCAATTAATATCAAAAGAATCCTAAATATATTAATCGAATAAAATGTTCACTGGATCCATAAAAACATGGGGTGAATTAGTTAATCCAAATGTCATTATTATATTCTTGTAATTTCCATACCTCATCCAAAACTTTTTCTTTAGAATATCTTCGTTCCCAGCAACCAATTAGTGATACCCTAAATGAATATCAATATTTAGAAAATATGTGGTTGTATGAAGATGATAAAAAAGTAATCATTGTGAGGCTAAGGATACTTTTTCATTCTTATAGTAGCATTGATTTCCCTGTAATCAATACATGCCCTCATGGGTCTATCTTTATTCTTAAGGAAGGTGATAGGGTCATTCCATGGAGAAACACTAGGGATAATAAATCCATTATTACCCAAATATTCTAGTTGGTTCTTTAACTCCACTAATTATATAGTGGATATTCTAATGGGATTCTTTGAAATTGGTCGTGCATTAAGGATTAAATCAATATATAATTAAACTTCATGATCTAGGGGATGTCTAAGTAATTTTTTAGGAAAGAAATCAACGTATTCATGTACAATAGGTACATCCTTGATTTAAATATTACATTCCTAATCATACGATACTGATTTATCTTCTTACCTAATATTTCATTCAGTTGACCTACTGGGTGGGTCAAGATAAGAATCAGGTGAAGAATCATCTACTCTAAAGATAAGGAATTCTACATCTTAATCATAAATCATAATTTACTTTTTCATGAAATAAATTTTGGCATCATATTTTGAGATCAATTTCATACCGAGAATTATATTAAAGTCAACCATTGGTATGATAACAAATTTAGTAGTAAAATCATGTTTATATGTTATAATGGGTATTTCTGAATATATCTTTGTAGAAATGATGCTTCACTTAAGAGTTTTTACTAATAGCACTCCTATTAAATAAAATAGTTAATGTCGAATTTTCTTGGAAAATTTGGTCTATATTGAAGTATGTGATGATCTAGAATCAAATACGGTAATAGGTAAATATTAATAAGATTAAAATACCTACCACAACCTCATTTGGTACTTCTACCACTATTGTAGTTATCACATTAGTTTGGCCATTTCCTCGTGGCCTATTTTGTTGTAGTTTACTTCTAGCCCATGGAATTGGTTTGAATAGTTCCCCATATCCCTTTAGGTGAAACACTAAATATAATAATTTTCCTTATTCCCCTTGAATTATTTAATATGATTATACTTTTCTCAGCACATATAATAAACATCCATTCCCTTCAAGAATTACCTATAGTTATTTCTCCTAGGGTTTTCAAAAGGTGTGAATAAATTTATTCCCTTATTATTCATTGACACATTACATTTTTCATTATTTTTAGAAGGCTTATTTTTCTCTGGGATTCCTTTTAATATGTTAGATCATGATAATTCTTTCATTTTTTTGATGGAAGATAAAATTATTCTTCCATATGAATAAAAATTCCGAGAAACCATCACCCTTCAGAGATTTGTATGAAGACCTTCAAAAAGGTGTTTAATATTTCGATCCATGTTGTGAATGTAATTTGTATCATACTTGTATATCCTTTTAGAGGTATCATCATAATCTACAACACTCTCTTAATCATTTTTCTTGAAGTTAATAAACATTTTCTTTTACGGAATTTGTTAATAACGAGGGAATTATTTATCAATAAATGTATCCTTAAAATTTCAATATTCAATGTATTCTATTTATTCTTCCTCATCAGTTTTATAGATCAAGGATAACCATGGATCAGCATCACCTTTGAGATAATACAGCAAATGTGGAACCTTTCCATTTCACTTCACCCTAAGGAAAAAAATATTATCCAAATACATAATTCATTTATAATCTATAAGTGGATTTGTATTTCCACTAAATAACATGGTATTCAATCACATAAAGTGATACATCATAGGATATTATCTCTATATAATAGGTTTCACTATTTGGTAAAGGTTATTTATCATAAATTTCTTACTTTTCCCTAATATATCCAAAATTTTCTCCATTCTAATATGAGATATATTTGTTTCATCACTAGGGAAATATCTACATTCTCCATGAGTAATGATACCATTCTTCCATCCATAAACCTCTTCTAAACAATGTAATATACTATATTAGCTCATAAAATCATAATTTATAATTCTAAATATAGTATATCACATAACATTCATGTATGAATCCTAAATATTTGAATCATAACCTTGTGTTTCTTTAGGGAAATTATTCATTTTGAATCATTTATAATAGAATATAAAAAAATGGGAATTATCTTATGTGTATCCCTTATGAGTCTAAAATAAAGTGTGTAGTAAGGATTACTTTCATGTACCATGTTACTCTTGATTTAGGACCAAAACATCTTTTTGAAGTTGTTACCCCTATGTTAATATATACCAAAATCATGTTCACTTGTAGTATCTAGACTTGGATGTGTCGGTAAAAAAACCCACAGTGTCTCTACCTCCCAAAAACTCTAGGATGTTATTATATAATTATCTTAAAAGTTTATCTTAAGGTTGTTTTCCATAATCTATGTTTTTTAAATCTATTTTCCATGTTTTCTACTAACTTTACTTTGATACCAATAGTAATAGACAAAAACTAGAAACCCAGAACTGGTGCATTACTTTGATACATTGGCATCCTTAAAAGGAAATCAAATCATGAAGGTCCGGAAGTTTAGTAGTTTGGTAAAATGATATTACATATACAATACCTAATTTACATTGGGAAATATAATATATAACATGATTCATAATGAAATGAAATGAACAGAATCCTTGAATGATATTCAAAGATATATTCTTTATAAACTAGTGAAATGAAACAAAAATAAGGGTGAGATTCAATACTCTTTAAGGGAATTTAAAATGAAATTAATATTAGTTTAATGAGAATAATCATCATGCTAAGGTGAATAACTAATAAAACATGAAATAAGAATATATTGATATGGCATAATCAATATGGTACGATAAATAACATAAACACATACCATTTAATCAATAAACTGAATATGAAAATGAATCAATCGATATCTCAAATAAAATATCTCATCAATAATGATAATAATTTAATTATCAATATTTTCATTGATTATTTTTGTACTTAAAATTTCCCATGAACATGATACCTTTACTATTAAGATTTATTTTGAGGACAATTTTATTCTACTCAAATTTGGCCAACTGATTCATCTCATGAGACTACGGATATGTCAATGAAATTACATTAACTAGTCACCAAAACATATATTTTATGTCCTAAACATTACTCATATATTGAATAATTTATTTAATTAATAAACAGTATACATTATCATCAAATTCATATTGAGTAAAAGATACAAATTTAAAATTATTTTAAATAATTTTTTATGTGAACATCGTTAAAAGTGGTATAAAATTTATGAAATAATGATATATATTACATAAGAATAAGTATATTTTAAATTTAATAAAAAATATATTATAATTTAGTGATTGTTTCAATATAAAGTTAACAATCACAATACGAAGTGGTATTGAAAAGATAACATTTACCACATGGTAATTTCATGTCAATATCCCAAGAATGAGATAGCTCGAATTGAAACTAAAAATACAGTTCTGTATTAGTTAATAATGATATTAATTGAAAAAGGGTATTTATATACACCTCATTAAATTTTATTTTTTTATAATAACAAATTAGTATCAATGTAATTTACATTTAGATGGAATAACTTACATTGTGTTTACTTTTTGGTGAACATCAATTAACCATAGGTATGATGGTTGGAAACCTATTAATAAATTATACCAAAACCATAAAAATATTCATAATATCATATATTATTTTCTTATAATATTTTATTTCCCATCTTTTAACCGTAATTCATTATTTTCACTTTTTTGTTGTTAATTTCGTAGTTTTTCAAGTATGTTTTGACTTGTTATTTTTATATTATATCACAGATCACAATTTCATAATATCTATAATGTAATCCATGATTTAATTACCATATATATTTATTATATATTTATATATAATAATCAGTAAATTTTTAGATAGGAAATGAAGTGCATCATTCATGGAGATGGATGGCCTTTTGTACGTGTGAACACAACTTCTATTTTATTATCGTATTAAAAGAAGGGAAATTAAATAGTATACAAATATATTATAATTATAGTATAGTAATTGAATCATATATATATATATCACATATTTTAATTAAAATCATATTTTATACATTATATGTATAATGTGAATGAATCACACTGCATTGAAGAGGTGGTAGACCACACGTCCACAAACGAAGTTATTATATTCACACATAATGGAAATAATAATGTTATCTATAATATAAAAACTAAATAATTATAAATACATATTAATTATTATATATAACATATATAATCTATAAATAAATCAGTATTAGAACCTTTAATAGTGGTAATGTAATAATGAACGACATCAGTTTGTGAGGCAGTAGTCTGTCATACACACGAACAATGATTCTGTATTTCATTTGATTGATGTGTGTTTAATTGTAGGTCCAAATATTATAATAAACCCATATATTTATATTTAATATATTTATTTTATTATAATTTATTGATATAAAAATAATTTAATGAGTGGATAAGTAAACGAAACAAAATAGATCATTTAAAAAAGTTACCTCATATTTGGGTAAATCCTTTCATTTTATACCAAAAGACTTCCTTGGTTAGACGGTTTCTGAATATGGGGCCTCTAAGAGTGGTTTATGTAAGATTTGAGTTTATTTTTACATTTTTTTAATAATAAAAAGGGTTTTATATGTTTGAATTTGTGGGAGGGTTGAGTTTCTTTTTATAGTGGATGAGGAGTGGCATTCATGGAAATGATTGAAAAGTGAATTTAACCTACATTGTTTCCATACCATGTGGCTCCGATAATGAACAAAAGTACAGAAAATTGAGGATATAGTAGAAATATGTCCATAAAATATATTTTTTAAAAGTATATAGTACATTTTTTTCTCTTTAAATTAAGGTTTGGTCCCTTATTATGTTATTTGTTTTCTCTTATCGCGGTAAATAATATTTACTACTTTCAGTCAAATTTTTATCTGAAAAAAAGTAGACCATATTATAAATTATAAATAATAATGATTAAAAATAGGAAATCAGTTTTTATAAATTTCCAATAACATAATTGTAAAATAATAAATTAAAATTAATCCTTGAGACGGGGCGACGAAGTGGGTTTTTCTAAAGTAAAAAATTTTGAAAGTTTACTATGTTTTGCATCGGTTTTCAAAATTTAATTAATTAAAATGACCAAAAATGAATAAATTAAAGTATAATTGATATAATTTCAATTTAAAACTATTATTTATTATAATATATCATTATAAATAAATTATAAAAATAAAAAGTTTTAAAATGAAATTCGGTAGTTTCACTATTCATCAAAAAATAAAAATGACAGAAAAATACCAAAAATTCACCCTAGAAAATTTTTGATGTTCCCCTTTAAAAATGAAGTTTATTTTGACATATAAAATTTATAATGTTCCAAATTTTGATTTAAAATACGTTTTCCCTTATAAAGTGGAGAAATTTACATTATTAGAATATTGGTGTTTATTCTTAAAATTTGGATTTTTCTTACCATATAAGTATCAAATATATTAGACGAATGACAAAATATTTTATTTGATATATAAACTATAAATTTAATTTATAAATTATAAAAAAAATTATTATTTAATTTAGTATTTAGAACATTACTAAATAGTGTTTTCTTTAAACCTGGTGTTTCATGCATTAAAAGCTATCATTAAAATTAAATTAATTCTAAAAGGAAAAATATTATAAATTCATAAGGTTATACATATTCCAAATTCATCGATCAACCCACATTATTTCAAAATATACCCATATACTCTTGGTTTTTTTCTGTACGGGGGTAGATGTTATAGATTCGTATCCTAATGCTATGACCAAGCAACTAAAATATATCTTAAATGTTGCTGACTTATTCTATAAATGGGATTAAGAAATACCTCTCAAAGAATCAATGGCCCAAATAATTATCACCTTCATGGAAGCTATCATAATTTCTAGATTTGGTTCACATTATATAATATTGATTTACAATGTTTCTAATTTCTTTTCATTTGAGTTGGAAAATCAATATCAAGAGTATAATATTGAATCCAACTACTCATCCAACTACTATGAAGATGGTAATGGATAGATTGAGGCCTTAAACAAGAACCTATAGAACATAAACTAAAATATGGGGGATATGGATAAATATTATTTGTCTCATGAGCTCTTTCATACCTTGAGATCCTACCGAACTACCATCTATACCACCACACATGATACCCCATATTCACTCATGTGTGGAATAGAATATTTAATTCCCATTGAGGGCCAATTTAAATCACTATATGTTTTCATATTTTATTATCCTTTCATGGATCATAATTCCTAAAAATATGTAGATAAATTAGAGTGACTCTATGAGATAAGATTTCATACCATAGAACACTAGAAGTTCCATAATAATTTGATAGCATTATATTTTAACAAGAAGGACCTCTTCCATTGGTTCCTCTATGGGGAGATTGTATTTGTCCATAGGAATCCAATGACACCAGGGAAGAATCATCCAAATCATGATCCAAAGTTGGATTGACCATATTCTATACAAAAGGTCCACTATGATAGTACATATTCCTTGATATTGATGGATGGGGACCTCATTACAGCACCAACCAATGCATTGTTTCTCATAATGTACTTTGTGTGATAAAAGAGTAATATGTCTCAGTTGTACACAATTAAACTAAAACATTGATATTTTTCATATGGCCTAAAAAATACTAGAATAACATCCAAATCGGAATGCAATAAACATCATGATACAAGTGTCATTTTTGTATGACATTAAATTTTATAGATTTATAGTCATGTGTGGATGGCCTTCAAAGTAACACTATATAGTCAAAGTCATATAAACCAAAAATACAAGACAACATAGTATAATATATTAGACAGTAAACCACATAGTATAACATCTTAGTCAAGAGACATTAAACTATACGAATCTTTCCATACCACATGGAATAAAATATAAAGGTTTACATTCTCATTGATTGACAAAAAGTGGTATAACATTTCAATCTATGATTAATATGATATTTATCATTGGTTTTGGTATCCCATCACACCTTTTCAAGAAATACATGTGGCTTTAATCCTTTCATCAATGGATATGTAGTGATGTCGAGATCTCTAAACCTTGGTTTGTCCATAAAATAAATAAATACGCCACCCTATGTATGGTCCATACCTACAAAGGGAGCATTTTTCAGGATTATATATGTATTTATTCTCACCCAATTTTGATATGAAGTGATTCTTAGATCTTATATCCTAGTTCATCCACCAAAAAATACATAACCAATATCATTTATTTTTGTCACCTTTGTTTGGTCGGAGAAGCTTCTGGCACACCATGTCCCTCACACTATGCATAGCTCACATGGACTTGAGAATTTTTTAGTAATTCTTTCTCCACATGACCAACGAATATCAATTCACATCGAGGTTACTATAGTTCGAATATCAAGACCTTAAAAGAAACACCATTTTAATTTTCCACATGAATTTAAACTTCAGGGTTCCCTAGGAACTATGTATGAACTGATTCTTGTTACAATGACATTAGTAGTGAAAAATAGATCCAACATCCTTATCCTGCAGCAACATAGAAAATACCCCCACTCTCTTGTAGTATGACTCGGATCTACATAATAGGATTAATTTTGTGTTCTCACCCTATGCGTGAGCCTGTATTCAAAAAAAATACCCTTCTCCAAAAAATTATTCAATAAATATGGGAAAATTATTTTCTTGAACTACTTTTTTCTTGATTATTTTCTCTAATTATATATGTAGAGAAACTTAGTTCCAACACACGATACTAACAATAGTGTTTTTTCACAACGTGTCTCCTTCATCCATATCACATGGAATTAAATTACAAGGATGATGTCTTTACAGCATGAATTTAAACTAAACTGTTCTTCAAGAAAGACATGTGTAATGCCCCGACCCCAGTTACCCAAAGTCAATGCATTATTACATAAAATATTTACGATCACAAGATATCAGGTCCCAAAAGACCTATTAGCTTAGTAGCAATGGAAGTACTAGATATATACATAATTTTTACATTACATTATGAAATGAAAATGAAACATTGTATCTCCTTTAAACACACTCAAATCCATTATCCTATCCCTGAAGGTCATTCATAATATACTTCATTACATCTAAGGAAAAATAAAATATAATAAATGGGTGATCTCAGATTCTTAATAAGGATAAAAATATATAATAAACTATCATATATAAGAATAAACATTTAAAAAAATGTATAAGAAAAAAACACAAGCCTTTTAAAAATAAAATTCACCATAATATGGAAAAGATAAATCAAATAATTCCATTTAATTATTCATGTGGATATTCTACTATTAGAATAATCACATGTAATATCAATTGATAATCTCATAATTATAGAATTCATAATGCCAGTTATCATAACCACATAGTTAATGCCTCTTGCCAAGACTACATATAAAGAAAATTCAAGGACTTTTTCCAAGACAGTAGATTGTCTCATGAGACTAAAAAATGCATTGAGGGGCTATAGCGGTCCCTTCTTGTCACTTACTACTTCCAATGCATTCCTCATATGAAAGGGGTGAAACATAACAAAACAATCGTTTTAAAATAGTTTGTGAAATCTTAATACTTTAACCATAAACAATGAATGACCTGAAAATAACACATCCATAGTCAAAAAGGACATTAAATTATCAATAAAATATATAATATTTTATCATAATAAACCAAATTCAATTAAACATAAAATCTAAAAATATATGTTGACTTAGATGAAATCAATCCAAAAAATATTAGAGTGATATATCTCATTCTACATTGAATTCATTTAAATGTCACATAATTATAAAATAAAACATTTATTTTGAAAATAATCCTACAATATTTTAAGTTATTCTTAAGAAGATTTTATAGTGGCAGAAAATAGCCACACCCGTCGTATAAGTTAAAAAATATTCTTTCGTTAATTTTTCAAAAAGTTCATAATGTACCTTGTTTGGAAAACGATGGAAATATTCCTTTCAAAATAATTTATAAAATTTCAAACAAGGTTATAAATGTATTTAACCCATAGTATAGGAAATAGTGAAAATGTTTTGAAATACATTTTTATGAAATACAGACGTGGATGATAAATAATTCCTAGTACATACTTATGAATAATACAACCTCGAATAATAATGAGATTGTAAAATTAACAATTTCCTTGTACTTTTCCATAGTCGAGTGTACATTAATCTCTAGTATAATGGTTAAATAATTGTTATTAAATTATTAAATAACCACATACATAAATATGATCTTATATATGATTCTCTTATATTTCTTTTTTAATAATATTTAAGTATTATCATTGTTTGGGGTGTTAAATGATTCATTTTCCTTGATATATTTTTTTATGTAAGTCATGATATTTATGGATAGGTTGTAGTTGATTTATATATATAATTATATTATGTTCATAAACATTATTTTTAATCATAAAATGAAAATTATTCTTGAATGGTTATGATGGAGAACTAAATCTCATCTCTTCGTGGAGAAGGTAAGCTATACGCACACATGAACGACAATATCATTATATTGAAAGTGAAATCATATTTAGTTTAAGGGTATATTATATATACATAATCATTAAAATGTTATATTTATTATTTCCATCAAATATATTATTTATTATAACCATCCAAATAATGAAGTGTTGAATAACAAACTACACCCCGACGTGGAGACGGTAAGTCGTACGTATACACGTATGGTGACTTTGTCATTAATAGGATCAATAGAATGATGAATATGGTTATAAAATATTTATAATGACATATTAGTTGTTAAAAGGTACTGGAGCTATTAATTTAGTTTTGAAACAACAATGATAGATTAAGTAGAAGAAGAAAAGATCATTGGAAGAGGTGATAAAATAATTAACTCTCCTACGGGTACATCCTTTTGATTTGAATAAAATGTCTCCATAGGGTGGATTTATGATTAAAGTAAGTTCTCTATGATGAATTAAGGTAAGTGTGTATGGGATTTAAATAGGTTTATTCTTCGCCAAATGGATTTGGATGTGTAAATTTAATATAACGGGAAGAATTCATTTATTAGATCGGTGAGAGGCATTTTAAGAGAAGCTTGAAATATTAATTTATTATAAATTATTTTCGTTTTATAATAGATAAAGATTTATTTATTTAGATAATAAGGTAGTTATGGGTCTAAATCCTTTCAACCAATAGGTTTTATACAATTTTAGGTCACAATATTCACATTATCTTTTATATTTAACTCCTAGTTATATAGTTTAACTTTTACCATGTCTTCTTGTATTTTTATACTAAATGGTTAATATAGTTACTATAAAATGATGAGATAACCTCAAGTGGTTAATTATTTAAATATTTCGAATTATCTAAGTAAATTGAAGAATACTTATATCTTTAGAACTATTATATAATTTAATAAAATTTTATTTGTTTTAAGAACTCATTTATGTCAATTTTGACACTATTTATTATTTGGTTCTTGTTAAATTATTCAAAATCATGATTACTTCTATAAAAATACATTGAATCAACACTAAAATACAATATTCACCTATAAAATTCTTGTATGGAATCAAAAGTTTCAATTTATATTTATTATAATATTTATAATATCATTTATTATAATGTTTAATTAATAAGGTAATTATTGTATCATCATTGCGTAATAAATAAATTTAATTATTTAATGTCTAAAAATTATAAATAAATAAATATGATGTAAGAAATATTTTTAGGTTTCTAATGAATATTTATCTTTAAATTTATCATATGTACAACTGTATATTTTAAATGGTTTATTTAGTAAAATTTTAATATCTCACTTTTAACTCTTCTTTAAGTAAAATATAATAAATGTCCTAATCTGACTCAAATGGGTCAAACGGGATCTCATTTTTGTCCTAAGTTTAATTTTGGTTGCAAAACCCTTATCCAATAGAATTATTATATTTTTGGGGGTAATTTTATACTATTATAATATTATGTTTACCTTTAATTACCCTATTTATTTTTAACCGTGGTAAATAAAATTAAAAAGATACAATTCAAAAAAAATCCTATTGAACCACATTTTACTTACTGATAAAAACCGTGTCCATTCTATTTTTGAGATTCGATTCATATTAGTGGTAAAATTATATTTTATACAGATTTACAAATGTTTTTATAAGCTGGGTAGAATACGTTAAAAAGTTCACAGAAATTGTAATGATCTAATCTTATTATAAAATGACTCCAATGAATTAAAGTGGACTAATATAGGTATTATTTTTCTATTTTCACTCTAAAATTTATTTCAAATAAAAACAATTATTTCAATAAAAAGGTAGTTTTAAACTATAACGCATTGTTTTCACTATTTATCAAAATTGGAATCTTTTCTGAAAAATACAAAAAATAAGCCTATGCTAATTTTGAAATTCTGAATCCAAAATTGAAGTCCAATTTGAAAAATAAAATTTATAAAATTTGAAAAATTGGGTATTACTATTCATCACAACTTTTAAAATGGCTATTTTAATTGGTCATGGTGTTCTTGAACTCGAAGTTGCATTCAACACAAGCTATTATATTTATTAAATAGAAACGTACCATGGAAACTGGGGTGTTACATTCTTCCCTCCATCAAAATATTTCATGCTTGAACTTTCTAGAATATTGTTGCATAAAAATAATCAATCGTTTCTTCATGATAGGATCCTCAGGTTCCCACAATGCCTCTTCCATTTTATGCTTTCTCAAAAGAACATTTACCGGATGAGTCATCCGGTTTATCAACACTTGTTCTCCAATATCAATAATCTTGATAGGATCTTCACAAAAATAAAAATCAGGTTCCAACTCTATTTCATCATATTTGACTACATGCATTGGGTCTGGTATGTATTTTCTCAATAGTGATACGTGAAACACAGCATAAATTTTGGAGATACTTGGCGGCATTACCAAACAGTAAGCTACAACTCTAATTCATTCTAGAATTTATAATGTCCTGATGTACCTGGGACGCAATTTACCCTTATTATCAAATTGTATAACACCCTTCCATGGAGATAATATCAAGAAAACATGATCTTCTAAATGAAATTCTGAAACCTTCTTTCATTTGACGCATAGTTTATTTTCCTATATTGAGCTTATTTGATGTGGGTTTAGATGATATCAACCTCTTCCATTTTTTCCTCAATAAGCTTGCCTATGAGTTTTCTTTCTCCAAAACCATCCCAACAAGTTGGTGCATGACATCTTCTTTCATATAATTCTTTATATGGGGCCATATGAATACTTGAATAGAATCTATTGTTATTGAAAAATCAACCATAGGTAAATACTAATGCCACACAAATTGAAATTCATGTGAGAAATATCTCAACATGTCTTCTAATGTTTTAATAGTCCATTCTGGTTGTCCAAAAGATTTAGGGTGGTAGGCAGTGCTCAAATAGAGTTCAATATCTATGGATTTCTGAATACTCTCCTAGAATAATAATTTAAAATGGAGAACTAGATTAGAAACAATTGACAGGGGTACACCATGAAGTCTTACAATTTCATTAGTATATAGTCTTTTTAAACGTTCTACTGGTAAATCTTCTCTTATATAAAAAAATTCTTAATTGGTTAGATAATCGACAATTACCCATATAATTGCATTACTTCTAGGAGACTTTGGTAGCCCGATGAAAAATACATTCATAATATTATCCCATTTTCACTCAGGTATGGGAAGCAGTTACATGACTCTTCTAGGACGATGTCTTCTATCTTTCACTTATTGACAAACCATACATCTTGACACATAATCAACAATCTCCCTCTTCATGTTGTCCCACCAAAAATGTTCCTTCAAATATCTATACATAAAAGTGATACCAGGGTGTATAGAGAAATTGGATCTCTGAGAATCATTCAACAATTCCCTTTTTAGATCAGGTATGTAGGGAACACAAAGCTTCTTCCCAAATATTAATATTCTATCTTCATATACTAGGTCAATCAATCTCCCAACTTTCACAACATAAGTTTTTTTTAAACACCTCATCATCAGTTTTATAACCTTTTAACCCTTCTATTAATGATTGTTTGGAATTAATTTAAATAATAATTGATGTTTCACATTCCATGATTATTCTCATACCCATGTTTACTAGATCAATGAACATGGGATCACTTTCAACTCTTATATTTATCAGAACTCCATGATACTTTCTGATCAAATCATCTTCCACCTTATTCTCTTTCCCTAGGGGTAGAGTACTGTGAATTCTTAATCCTTGAGTTGTTCAATCCCTCACCATTTCCTTATGTTGAGTTCTTTCTATGAGAAAATATACATGAAACTCTTGTGATTAATATATATCTCACATTTTTTACCATAGAGATAGTGTCTTCATATCTTCAGTGCAATGATTATAGCTTCTAACTCAAGATAATGAGTGGGATAGTTTTGGTCATTAATTTTTAGCTACCGTGATTACTAGGAAATAACACTATCATTCTTAATAAGGACACAACCATGTCCTTTATTTGAAGCATCATTATAAATAACAAATCCATCATTCCCCAATTGTGGAGTCAAGATAGTATCATTGACTAATAATCTATTCAATTCATCAAAACATTCGTCACAGTCTTTTTTTCAAAAAAAAAATTACTCCTTTACGTGTGAGATTGGTTAATGGGTTATCCAATCGGGCAAAATTCTGGACGAAATGCAAATAGTAGCTTGTTAAACCAATAAAACTGTGTACCTAAGTTATATTCATTAGTGTTGGAAATTTGTGGATTGTCCTTGTCATTGAAGGATCAACATTGATTCCATCCTTATATACAATATGGCCAAGAAAAGGAATCTCCTGAAGCCAGAATTCACACATCCTGAAACATCCCATATAATTCATTCCTTTTAATAGTATTATAAATCGGGTGAAAGTGATTTTCATGATATTCATAGATTTTGGATTATACCAAGATATAATTAATAAATACCACTAAAAATTCATCAATATATTCCTTGAAAACTCTATTCATTAGATCCATTAAAAAAGAGGGTTCATTACTCCATCCAAAAGGCATTACTGTAAACTCGTAATGCCCATACCTAGTCTGGTATGATGTTTTTGGAATGTATTCCTTCTACACGCCCAACTGATGACATCCAGATGGATGTTAAATCATTGAAGAATATTTATCTCCATGATGTTGATCAAAAAAATCATCAATGCGAGGTAGGGGATACTTGTTCTTTATTTTATTACATTGATCTCATTATAGTCAATAGACAACCTCTTTGATCCATATTTCTTCTTAACAAAAAGAAAAGTGGTTCCCCATGGAGAAACACTAGGGTGAATAAATCCTTTATTACTCCGTTTCTTTAGTTATTTATTATTTTTCAAGAATTCCACACTGTAAATTCTATAAGAGGTCTTCGATATGGGCCTTGAACCATGAATTAAGTTGATGGAAAACTCAATTTCCTATTCTGGAGGATGTCCATGTAATTCATATAGAAACACATCAACATATTCTTAAAAAATAGGTCCATCCTCTATTTGAACATTCCTTTCCTCATCCATGGTTATGTCACTCCCTTTCTCCCCAATAATTGAATTTAATAGAGCTATTGGGTGTGGATCTAGATGATAATCAGACAGTGATGTTTCTGCTCTAATGTTAAGGTATTATTTATCATCATAAAAAATTGTAACCTTCTTCTTCTAATAATAAAATTTCCCATCATGGTCTGAAATCCAATACATACCGAGGATTATATCATATTTAATCATGGTTATGACAATATGATCACTATAAAAAGAAATTATATATGTCATAATTATTATTCAATAACAAAAATTTATTATAATTACACTTCCCTTAAGATTTGTGACTGAATAATCCCTTTCTCAGTTAAATTAAAAATATCTAATTTTCTTGGAAAAGTGGTAAAATATGAAAGAATGTGATGATCCACAATCAAATAAAGCATTGGATAATTTTTATGAAATCTATTAAATTTAATGCAACCGCGTCATTTAGGACTTCAACCTTAATAGTTGTGATCGTATAAGCATGGCCTTTATCCCACAGCCTTTTCTGAGGTATGTTTCTTTTAAACTTAGGAAAATCATTTTAATAATTCCCCATTTCATGAAAATTGTATCATTGAACATAGACAACCTCTTTCTTCCCATTGCAATCACGATCTTGGTGTCCCTTTTCTCCACATCTGTAAAAAACTCACACCCCCTTATACATGAACTAGGGTGTTTCTTCCTATAATTAATGGAAGATAGAAATTCAACTTTTTACTTCTTACCCTTGTTTCCTTTATTAAAGTGTTATGTATATCTCTTCTCATATTCCTTCACATTAAATTCATAAGACATAGATAATTCATTTTCTCTCTTGATAGCACATAAGACTATATCTTCATTCGATGAGAAGTATTTTGAAACTAATTCTCGATGGATAAATGGTTTTAATCAATAAAAAAATAAACCAATCTTACTTATTTGGTTCTGTATATAATCTAATGCATTCCTTGATAACCTTGTAATGTTCGGCTCATTCTTTGTGACATTCTCATCCTCCATTATTCTTAGACTCTGAAATAGTCTTTCAATATCCACTCGATGTTCACAAGGAATGTATTTTTCTAAGAAAAACTCTTTAAACTCCCTGTAATTTTTATTTTTTACATATTCATCCTCATTTGTGTTTTGAACTACTTACCACCATTTATCTTCATCTGCAAAGTGGCAATAAACTTCCATGCCAATGTTTTCCATTTTGCTACTCCCCAAGGCGTGAAATATTTTCTCTATGAAATTTATCCATTTATCATCTAAAAATGGATTTGTAGTCCCTTTTAATGATACTATTTGTTTATTCATGAAGTGTTCTAATATTTATCCTCCACATTGCAGACCAGGGTGCCCCATATGCATGAGGTTATTATACATAACCTGAGTGAGTTGTCCTAGTATGGTTATAAGTTGTTCTACACCAGTTACACCACTAGCTCCTCTATAAATATATTTAATAGAAGGGAAATACCTATATGGATTATGTTAATTGATTCGATTTCCGTTCCTTCCACTAAAATCCATTTCTAAACAATGGCATACACTAGATTAGTTTATCAATTGCAACGCATAATTCCAAACATGTAAAATACTTAACAGAAAATGATCATTTTAAGCATATAATCCATAATCATTAAAAAATTATTTTTTTGGGAATTATTTACTCGTAAATCCTTAATAATGTTTTATAATGAAAAATTGAATTATCCCTAGCATATCCCCTGGGAGAGTCAAACCAGGTGTGTAGTAAGAACTATTGTCATGTACAAAGATACCTCGGTTCAAGCCCAAAACTCTTTTTCAGAGTTTTCATTCCTAGGTATATCAATGCCAGAACCACGTCCACTTTTAGTATCCAGATGGGGATTTATTACATGGAAAACCCAAATAATATTTATATTACAAATAGTTTTAGATGTTATTCTACACAAATCCTCAAATTCTATCTAAGGGTAACGTTCTCTAATCCGAGTTTTTATAAATCTAGTTTCCAATGTTTGTTCTAAACTTTTACTAATACCAATGGTAATGCCCTGACCCCAGTTATCCTGAGTCAGTGCATTATTACATAACATTGGAATGATCACAAGAGATCAAGTCGTGAAAGACCGATTCATTTAGTAGCCTTGGAATTACTAGATACATAGATAAGTTCTACATTACAATATAAAATGAGAAATAAACAATGTTTCTCCATTAAACATGCTCATATACCTTATCCAATCCCTCCAGGTCAGTCATAATATACATCTTCGCATCTTGGAAAAAATAAAACATAATAAAGGGGTGAGCACATATTCTCATTAAGGATAACAATATAGAAAATATTATGATAAATATTCATATAAATTTACAGAAATGTATAAGACTAAAAAACAAGACTTTTGAACATAAAATTCAGCAATATATGGAAAAGAAAAATCAAATAATGTCATTTTCTTATTCACATGGATATTCTACGAGACAAATAATCATATTTAATATCAATAGATAATCTCATAATGATAGAATGCATAATGTCGGATTTCATAACCACGTAGTCAAGGCCTTGTGCTAAGACTAAATATAATAAATATTGTCAAGGCCTTATGTGAAGACACTTGTCTATCTCATGATACCTACCGACACATCGAGGGGCTTTAGCGGGACCTACCCATCACTTACTAAGTCCAATGCATTCCTCATATGAAAAGTTCGAAACATAACATAAACATTCATATTTAACTATGTTAATAAATGTTAATACTTTAACCATGTATCATGAATGACAAACAAATAGCACATCCACAATCAAAAATATCATAAAACTATAAATACTCTATGGAATATTATAGCATATAAACAAAATTAAATAAAACATCAAATCCGACAATATATGTTGACATAGATGAAATCAATCCACAAAATATTTGAGAGAAATATATGTTTTTTACTTAGAAATCATTTAAAAGACTCATAATTATAAAAAGAATACTTTATTTTGAAAATATTCATATAATCTTGTATATTAAGCTTCAATGGTGTTATATCGGTGAGAAATATCACTCCATCTGTATATATTAAAAAAACATGTTTTTCTTAATTTGTCGATAATGTAAGAAATTACCTTGTATGGGAAATGAAAGAAAAATTACATTCAAAACATTTTATAAGAAGTAAACAAAAGGTTATCAATGACTTTAACCCGCAGTCTAGGAAATAGAACAAAAAATTGAAATACATTTTAATGAAACAAAGATGTGGATGATAAAGAATTATTAGTATATACTTACGTATAAAAAATATCTGATAATATATAGATTGTAAAATTAAACAGTACCATTGTACATTTCCTTAGTCGAGGGTATGTTAACATCATGTGTAATGGTTAAAGATTTTTTATTAAATTTTACAATAACCACATACCTTAATATGAAATTATATATGATCCTCTAAGGTTTCTTTATTAATAATATTTCAGTATTATCATTGTTTTGGGTGTTAACTGATTCATTTTCCTTCATATGTTTTGTTATGTATGATATGTTTTTTATGGGTAAGACATATTTTATTCATATATATAATTATATTTTGTTCTTAAAAATTATTTTTAATCATCAGATGAAAATGATTCTTGAATGGTTACAAAGGGAAATGAAAATTTACCGCGTCGTGGAGATAGTAAGTTGTACCTACACATGAGTGACAATATCATTCTATTAATTGTGAAATCATATGTAATTGGATGAAATATTTTATATAAATAATAATTAAAATGTTATATTTATTATTTACAAAAATTATACTCATTATTATACCCATCCAAAAAATGACATTTTGAATAAAAAACTACACCACGATGTGGAGATGGTATGTAGTGCGTATTTATTTATGGTGACTTTGTCTTTCAAAAGATGGATAGAATAATAAATATGGTTGTATCATATTTATAATATCATATCATTATGTTGAAGGTACTAGAGTTATTATTTTCACATGGAAACAAAAAATAAATAAGAAGTATAAGAAGAAAAGAACTTTGAAATATGTGATAAAATAATTACCTTTTTTCGGATACCCCAATTTTATTTGAACAAATGGTATCCTTAGGATGAATTTATGATCATTGTAAGGCTTCTAAGATGATGTGAGGGTAGTTAGGATGTGTTTTTAGAAGGTTTTGGATCACCCAAATGCCTTTTGAGGTGTGAATTTAAGAGAATATTGAGTACCCATTTATAAAAGAGGTGAGGGGCACTTTAGGAAAAGATCGAAAAATTAATATATTATAAAATTATTTTCGGTAGCACCAAATTGATTTAATTCGATGCTATGGTGGGGGTGGTTATAAATTTTCACCACCCCACCCTATAAAGTGTACCCCTCCTTGGATAGAAATGTGAGAAGGGAGATAATGACCCCCGAGTCCCACCTTAGTAGGCCCAATGTTGACGACGAGCACTGAGGGTATAGTAGATACACAAATGGGAGGCCTTATCCTCTAGGATAACACATAAAAAATATAGAGATAAAACAGACACCAAACTACTTTAACTCAGAGAATAGTATAAAAGAAATCCCATGTACACATATGTAATGTCATGCAAAACTACTACAACTGAATGAGGAAACTATAAGTACCCAAAATAAAATAAAAACAGCAGCAACCACAAATCCCGAATAGCTCCTACAACCCCAAGCAAGTAGTAAAAATCCTGATCCACAAACTTCTCCAAGTGACTGGAAATAAATAGTTTATATATATATATCGTGAGTATAACAGTATACTCAGTGGGATCCTGCCCAAATCCTCTCGTTCAAAATTACAGAAAGCATGTTAAAGAATAGTGAACAACAAATGAAACTATCTCATAACCTAAATACATATACTATGTTCCAATCCATACCATAGATACTCTCAAAAAATAATGCATTCAAGAGTATATAATATAATAAATAATATTAAGGGAACCCCAGAACTACTTGCCCAACAGTTTTCTGCTTTTCCCCAATGTCGCATGCCCTAATCATCTCTCTCAAAAAATAATTGTCCGCAAACAATTGGGCGAAGCACCACAACATGCACCAAGTGTAACAATACCACCACTTTAACATAAGAAAGTAACTAGGTAGTTTCCAGGTGCCACCACATCTTTCATAATGTGTATCACACATCGGGCATTATACATCATGCCAGTATACCCCACACATAGTGTAAGAATCCTCAAGCTGTCACAACCTATACACGTTATGCTATAGTAGTCCATAGGGTACTTTATCCATAATATATGTGTGTGAATAACTAGAAGCCATTACATCCCTCTACACACATATATGGGGAAAACTAACTAATGTTCCTACCAGCACAAGTAACTACCATGAAAAGAGAGATGCACCAAAGGGGGTAGTCAACCATCCATCCTCCCACCGGAATGTTGAGGAATACACTCCCCAGGGCTCAGAATCCCTAGGGAGTTAGTTTCCCTAAAATATGGGGTACAAAAGCATACAGAAACCAAAAAAGTATATAATATATTATAGCTCACAACCACACTATGGGCATAAGATAGTCTAGACTCAACTGTAGCTAACATCTCTCAGACTCCTATATACCACTTCTAAGACTAGGTATCCTATAAGCACACAACCATTTAAAGAGCTTTATTACATTACTTATTTCCATTTTTATCAATTACAAATAATGTTAATTAATCATTTAAAAATTAATTAACCATTAACAATTCCACATTAAATTTCATTAGCATCACACCCAAAGTCCACTATCCCTTTAAAATTGTAACCTCAACATTGTGTCCCAGAAAGCTCCAACCACATAGATTAATATCGATTGTTCAATTATTTTATAGAATTGCATTACCATATTCCAAATAATTCTAGAAAACATTATATGCTACCAATCACAAGGGAGATCAGCACCGGGAGTAAATGAACTACCCATCGAGTCTTTGCTACATATAGCAAGAGTGTAGACCCATCCTCTCTTGAGTAGCTAAACATGGAAGTCATGCGGCATACCCCATGTGTCTTCGCACCTTTCAGAAGAAGGATAAAAAAGAACAGATACTTTGAGAAGTTGTGAAAGTAAAGTAGGTAAACAACCAATAAGAATCAGCTAGAATCCAAAAATTCACATCCATCCCATTTCATCATCCCTTGTGTCTTCCCTGACACCCAAAAGCATAAAACAATGCATCTCGCCACTCTAGGCGTCGACTGCCACCACAACCAGTAGGCCTACCAAACCCCACATATCACAATAGTCATCTAGGATCACATCACAACAAAAGCAGCAGGAAAACAAACATCATTTCTATTGGGATCTTGGCCCTGAAACAAGCAATAGGGAAACTCAAAAACCTACAAGGAATTTTCTTTTATCAAACTATATGTTCTTTAATACATATTGGATTAACCAGTTTATAATTTGTAGTTTCCAAATTTCAGAAACCTAATCATTAATCTATCAAAAATAATTCATCATGCTTACTCCACCAATTTGATTAGCATCAAATTACAACAACAATAACTAGATTCATTTACGTGCCACTTTATCTTTATCCAAACATTTTTCAATTAATTTCAGGTTTATGTTCATTACCAATTTTCCTCAAGAATGAAAATATAAACCAATCAAGAATAGATGTCACACTATCTATCAAAACAAGAAGCAATGACACATGATCGATATCAATTTATTTATCCGGTTCAAATATTTATTATGTCAATTCCATTATGATCTAGTCGGATAAAACATGCTACCTATATAGTTGCATGTAAATGAAAAGAGAAACAAAGAATCCCTTACCTCAAACGGTTCTTAACATTCTTTATACAAGAATGATACCCACAACAGGTTACGATATCTTCCCCCCGTGACAACTATATCCACCCGAGAATGAAAAGACACCACCACACTGGTCAACACCAAATAAAAGTCTATTAGGAACATGGATATAAAATTCCATAACAGGTCAAGGAGAAATATAAGGATATGAACCCAAAAACAAAGACATTATATCATACCTTATATAGAAGATGGATCAATACTGCTTGGTTGCATCAAAACATAGGAGAACCAATCCTAGGAGGAAAGTTTTATCACATAACTCCTATGGGAAGGAATGGAATTATCGAGAATCTGAAACACAAGAACCAGGAGGAAGAACTAGGGAGGAATATATATCATCCCATTGGAATATTTAAAAGATCAGTGGTTTAAGATACGCTAAATTTCCCCTTAAAAAGGATCGCATTAAACCACATGGTTTGACCAAGTAAAAGAATCACGAGCCTTAGGGAAAAAATTAATATAGGAGTAATGGCCTTAGAATCAGCCTTAGAATCCTTAAAATAAGGCTTTAAATGCATTTTAATTGAAAGGAAACATCATTTGGGCGAAACTGTAAAAAGCAAGAAACAATATTCATGAACTCAAAATTTGGAAGAGGAAATAGAGGTTTCAATTGGAACCTTATTGTTCTGGAAACACTGTAAATCCTACTATTCTGGAAAAACTATACACCCTACCATTGAGAAAACACTGTGCACCCTACAAATCTAGAAACATTGTACAACATACCACTCTAGAAACATTGTTCATCCTACTATTCTAGAAACATTGTACACCCTACCATTTAGGAAACACTATACACCCTACCGTTCTAGAAACATTATACACCCTACTATTTTGGAAACACTATACACCCAACCATTTTGGAAACACTATACACCCTACTATTCTGGAAACAATGTACACCATACCATTCTCGAACACTGTACTCCCTACCAATCTAGAAACATTGTACACCCTACCGTTCTAGAAACATAGTTAATGAACCCAAAATTTTGAAATGGAAAGAGGTCACCAGTGAAACCTCACTATTCTAGAAATAATGTTTATGAACAAAAAAATTGGAAAATGGAAGAGGTCTCCATTGGAAGCTCACTTTTCTAGAAACACTATTCATGAAATCAAAATTTGGTAAAGGAAAGAGAGGTTACTATTGGACCTCACCGTTGGAACTGTTTACATAAGCCCACCAATGACATTGTCCACATAAGGTTACAATTTCACTGTTCACATAAGGTTATAGTTGCACTGTTCACATAAGCCTATAGATGACCATGTTCACATAAGCCTATCGTTGCACTATTCACCTAAGGTTACCGTTGCACTATTCATAGAAGGTTACCATTGCACTGTGCTCATAAGCCTACCAATGACACTATTCACATAAGGATACTGTTGTAATGTTCACCTAAGGTTACTTTTTCATTATTCACCTAAGGCTACCGATGACACTTTTCACATAAGGCTACCTATGCACTATTCATTGAACTAGAAATTTGGAATATTATTGAGGATAAGTCACCTTGACCTCCCAGAACACCTATGATTCCAGATTTTCACAAAGGAATGGACCAGAGAGGTCCGAAACATTACATCAGATAACTCTCAAAACATTCTCGTCCTCAAGTATTCAAAACCAACCTAAAAGGGAATAGAAAAGAACTCTGAAAAACCACCCATCGAGATAGCACTAAAAAAAAGATCAAGCCATAAGAAGCAACCAAAGAAATCCATCTCATAAACATGAAAGGTTTATAACCACAAAGGGGACATAGTTACATGAAAATAGTTAAACATAAAACAACTCTAGGTACATAGCTTGTATATGTGACTCACATTCCCAGGTACTCTACTCTATGCCACTGTGTCGCCACAAGACGCAAACCAAGGGGGTTGACTGATCACGTAACACCTTCTATGTGCCTTCTTAGATCTCCATAGGTCGCTCCTCAATGGTCACATCATCAACCACATTGATCTCTCCCCAACCAATGATGTGAGAGTCATAATGATGATAATGACGGTGCTATGATACATTAAAAACATCATGTATCCGGATCATCTATGGGGGAAGTGATAATTAATATTTCATAGATCCAACACTAGTTGACACCATGAAAGGCCCAAAAAACTAGGGAGAAAGATTACTCCCAGAATCAAACCTTCATAGCTCATGATGTGGAGTAACCTTCAGAAAAATGTGATCCCCAACATCAAAATCTAAGGGTCCCCTCCTTTGATCTGCCAATGATTTATGATGACCTTGTGCTATATTCATCAACTCTCGATTCACTTGAACCATCTCTGTTGTATTCTGTACTAGTTATGGTATGATAATTCCTGACACTCCAAGCCTAGTCCAGCACAACGAAGAAAAGCAAGGCCAGACATAAAAGGCTTCAAACTATTCCATACCAATGGTGGAGTAAAAACCATTGCTTTAAGTGAACTCCATAAAAGGTAAGTTCCTCATCCACGAACCTCTAAAATCCAAGACACAAGAGTATAACATGTCTTCATGGGTCTGGATGGTCTACTCTATCTGACAGTCTGTCTGAGGATGAAAATAACTATTAAGGCATAGATGAGAACCAAAATCATGCTAGAGACCTCTCCATACCCAAGAGGTAAAATGAGGATCTCGATCCGAAATGATCATCCTCATAACACCATGATGTCTCCCCACCGCCTCTTGATACTGCCTCGACAAAACATCCACTGAGTATGACTCCTTGAATGATATAAAGTGTGACGATTATATTAAATGGTCCACTACCACCCAAATAGCATCCTGTTTTCCAAAAGATCGAGGTCAACCAGTAATAAAGTCCATTTAGATGTCCTCCCTCTTCTACTGAGGAACATCAAATGGCTGGATCATACCTCTAGAAACACGGTGTTCGGCCTTAACCTTTTGGTAGACCAAACATCAAGACATAAAACTCCACAATCACACCCATTATCCCAGGCCACCATAAATGACTCCTCAAGGATCAATACATCTTTGTCTGGCCAGGATGTACCACTAATGTTGAACGATGGAACTCTCTGAAAACTATCTTACGCATCTTTGATGGATAAAAATCCTTCCATGATATAACACTCAGTGTTGTTCATCCACAGTCTAACCATATGGGGCCTTTCCACAAACAACTTAGTCTCTCTAGACCTCTACCTCACGATCCCCCAAATGGGACTCTTACACCTAATAAAATAGAGATGACAGAACCTTTATCTACAAAAGGTAACATATACCTTCAAATTCTCCTATATCAAGATGTAATGCTGATAGTCCTCCCATTAATCTCCAGGAGTCACCAGATTCACGGACTGCAGCACTATGTGACATCTGACTTAGAGCATCAGCTACAACATTCCCCTTTCTTTGTGTATAAAATATTTTGATGTCTTATTCTTGTAATTACTCCATCCACTGATGTTGTCACAAGTTCAAGTCACATTGGGGAAAAACATTCCTTAAACTCTTATGATCGGTGAAAACTACAAAGCGCTCACCAATGAGGTAATGTATTCATGACATTGGAGAAAACACTACAGATACTAACTCAAGATCATTGGGGGCATAGTATAGTTCATGGGGATGAAACTACCGAGACCCACTAGTAACAGCTGATCTTTGCAGCATCAGAACATAGCCTAACCCTAGATGTGAAGAATCATAGAAAACATCAAACTGAACTCCCTCTGTTGGAAGACAAAGAACTATAGCACATAATACATTATTATTTAGTTACCCAAAATCATCATGACACTAATCGGTCCATATGAAATCATGATCCTTCCGGGTCAAAGATATAAAAGGAGTGTCCACCTCGAGAGAAATTCGCTACGATCCTCATTTAGTAGCCTACGAGACCACGGAAACATCGCACCTCTACCGTTGTTGTGGGGTCTGTCCAAGACACAAATGCTTCTATCTTCGATGGATCCATATCGAATCCCTACTGGGACACACCATTTCTCATTAAACGGACTTCTAGAACCCAAAACACACACTTTGAAAACTTTTTAAATAGCTAATGTTGACGATGGAATCCCAAATTGTTGTGTAGAGGCACTTCATTTTCATCCTCATATGTGGAGCACACAAAAACACCATTGATGAAAACCACCATGAACATGTCCATGAACTCACAAAACACAGTGTTCATCAATCCCATGAACACAGATTGAGTATTATTCACACCGAATGGAATTACAATGACATTATAATTCCCATGACGACAATGGAAAGAAGTATTCAGGATATATTCATCCTTCATACGCATCTGATGATATCATTACAGCTAATAGATCTTTTAGAACCAACTTGCTGCCTTCAGTTGATCGAATAAATCATCAATATGTGGAAGATGATAGTGATTCTTCACTATTACTTTGTTTAAATGATGATAATCGACACAAAACCACAAATTCTCATCTGCCTTCTTCACTAACTAAACGGGTGCACCCCATGGGGACACACTAGGCCAAACAAAATTGCACTATAACATACCATCAAGATGTATAAATAGCTCGAATAACTCTGAAGGGTTTACCCTATATAAAGACATAGAGATAGGAGATGATTCTATTTATAGCTCGATCCCAAACTTGATCTCTCGTTGAGGAGGTAAGGATACAACCTCTTCGGGAAAGACATCAGGGTACTCTTCTATGAACCCAGGAAACACAAACTGTTGAACCTCTGAATAACTCAAAATCAGGTCAACCATCATAGATGATAAAAATGGAACAGACCTCAAACCCATATGAGGGTCTTGCATGCCAATGAACACCACTGGCTCTCCATCTGCATCGAAGAACACAACATGCCTCCTGAAGCAATCCATGATAGCCTGCACTAGATACAACCAATCCATGATGATGATGACATCATATGGTTGTATTCATAAACATAGGAAATCACACCAAGAGGGGTGCTACCCAAAACTAGATCACAGTCTCTACATACTTCAAACAATTCAACTCGACCTCCAACAAGCATAGTCAATGCCAAGGGAATAGGAATCCCTTCTACCTCAATTCCCAAATAATGGACCCGGGTATGTGATATGAAAGAGTGTGTCTCCTCTGAATCAAACAAGGCATACGCAAAGGTAGAAAATAAGAAAAGGGTACCATGAATGATCTCTGGATCACCTGTATTTACAAACACTAAAGCATGAAGCAGACCATGACCTCCGCCATGGCCTCTCTAACCCGGATGATGACCACCATCATAGTCGCGCTCTGATCTATAAGGGAGGGGAGTGTCACTGGGCTGTCCTCTATATTCCACATCTACCCTATGCTGATCTAAAGCTGGTGAAACATTCTTCTGCTGCCTCGGCTAGAACATCCTTAATAGAGTAACCTCGAGCAGAAAACCTGGTGCACGATGACTTCACTGAAAGGTCGGGCACTCTCGCAGCTGATGACCGTGACCACAACAAGAAAAACAAGTTCCTAATCCCTTGGCATTATACAAAGAGTTGGTGCCCCTGTAGAAACGAGATGATTATGGCTGAGACCTATCCTCGGCTGAAAAAAATCTCTTCTAGCCGGAAAACAGAGAACCCCGAACCACATCTCGGATTCGTCAGGAATCATGACCACTCCCCTCTTGTGATGATCCAGTTCTGGCCAATGTCCTTTCCATATCCTCTTCCCTCACCATCACCTCAAGATATGTCTTTTGCATAAATGGGGTGACCTGGAAATGGATCTCTGGATGCAAAGCCTCCTCGAAATGCCTCGCCCTCGAATCCTCATCTGGCAATAGGTCCGAAGCATATTGTAAAATGTTCTTGAAATGGATTCTAAACTCTGGCACAACTGAGATCCCTTATCGAAGGGTAAGGTGCTCTTGGTGACTGGGTGTCTTTACTGTCATGGAATGAAACTTGACTCTAATCTTTTATCGAAACTCCTCCAATTGATCCCTGACTCCTAGTGATCCCCGAGGAATAAAAACCACCACTTTCTTACTACTCCATACAGTAGCATCACAACCAATGAAACACAGTGCTCCTTTCTAGCTCAAATAGAACTGAAGCCTATCTCGACCTCCTCCAACTAGTCTACCATGAAAGAACTTGAAATAGAGACCTCGAAATTTTGAATACTCTGGATCTGAAACTCTCAGAGTTTTTTTCTCCAAGTGTCGTTGTCTTCAACTTCTATCCTACGACGATCTACTCGCACAGCCTGCTAGAAATCTTATGCGCAAACCTGAAGAGGGTTTCAACCTGAAGCCATACCTATAAAATAAAAATCCATTATAGCACTTAAACATGGAATATAGATAACTCAACATTAATTAATTAATTGTTTTCTTTTATTCATTTTATGTTACCCTATCCCAATGTCTACCCATTCAAACACCAGCACAAGGAAGAATGATACATAATCCTTTCCTGGGTCTCTGCACTTCAACCAGTATCACCTCGGTTAGTATCCATTATATACATAAAGGACCGTACATCAGATCAAAGGGGTCCATAAATGACTATGTCTAAGCTGGTCTCCAGTGTTTACATAACATGCAAAACTTGACTGACACTGTTTCCCTACCAACCCATGCAACCTCACCAGAGCCTACCACCAAACTCTATCCTATCTATCAACCAGAACTCTAATACCGCTCTTTCACCACCCCCTCCCCACAATGTGTACCCCTCCTAGGCCTTCAATGTGAGAATGGAGATAATGACCCCTGAGTACAGCCTATAGTAGGCCTCAGTTTTCCTACTACCACAGAGGGTATAGTAAAGACACAAATGGGAGGCATTTCCCTCTAAGAGAACAGTTGCAAAAGAGAGAGATAAGATAAACACCAACCAAATCCAGCTCAAAGAACAATATAAAATAAATTCCAAGTAAAAATATGTAATGTCATGAAAAACTACTTAAACAGAAAGGGGAAAACTGTAAGTACCCAAAAGATAGTAAAAACAGCAGTAACCACGAACCCTAAACATCTCCTGCTACCCTAAGCTTGTAATAACCTGCCTGATCTCCAACCTTCACCAACTGACCTGAAAAAATAGTATATATATACATAGGGTGAGTAAAACAGTATAATAAGTAGGATCCTCCCCAAAGCCTATCATGAAAATGTAAAGAAAGAATGCTAAAGCATAGTGAACAATAAGTGAAACTATCTCGTCACATAAATAGGTATACAAAGTTCCCAGCCTCACCATGGATAATCTCATAAAGTAATGCAAACTAAAGTACATAATAAAATAAATAATTTCAAGGGTACCCCACTACATATACCCCAATATTTTTCCATTTTTCCCTAATGTCACACGTCCTAAGTATCTCTCTCTAAAAAGGCTTTCCTGTAGACACCTCGGGGAAGCACCACAACATGAACATCGTGCAACAAAACCACCACACCCCTAAAATAATTTAACCAGGTAGTTTTTAAGAACCACCACATCTCGCATAATGTGTATCAGATGTCGGGCATTATACCTAAATCAATTACAGCCCAAACACTTGAGTATAAATCCTCAAGTTGTCACAGCCTATACACGTTATGCTATAGCAGTCCATAGGATACTATATCCAGATTATATGCATGTGAATTTCCAAAATACATTACATCCCTCTACACACATATATGGGGTAAACTAAAATGTGTCCCTACCAGCACAAGTAACTACCAAGAGAAGAGAGAGGTGCCAAAGTGGGTAGTTAGCCGTCCATCCTCCCTCCCGAATGTTGGGGAAAACACCCCTCAGCGCTCAGAATCCCCAAAGTGTCAGTTTTCCTAACCGATGGGGTGGAGTAGCATAAAGAAACAAAAAACATATAGAATATACTATAGCTAACATCTCTCGGACTCACGGCTGCAACTTCTAAGACTAGGTATCCTATATGCACACAAACTTTTAAAGACATTAATTAAATTAATTCATTTCTTTTTTATCAATTCCACTTTATGTTAATTAATTCTTAAAAAATTTATTAAACATTAACAATTCAGCATTAAATTTTATCATCATCACACCCAATGTTTACTGTCCTTTTAAAATTGTAACCTCAGCATTACATCCGAGTAATCTCTAACCCCATTGGTGAACATCATATATTTAATTATTTATTTAAATCATTAAATTATCATATTCCCAAGAAATTCTAGGAAACATTTTAAGCTACTAAAAACAAGGGGGATCAACACGGTAAGTAGATGAACTACCTTTGGAGTCTTTTACACATATAGAAAGAGCATATACCCATCCTCCCTTGAGAATCAAAACACGAAAAGCACAGGGCATACCCCATTTTTCATCGCTCCTTTCAGAACAAGGGTAAGAAATACTAGCTACCTTGAGTAGTGGGGAAAGTAAATCAGATAAACAACTAATAAGAATCACCAAGAATCCAAACATTCACATCCAACCCACTTCATCATCTCTCGTGTCCTCCCTGATAACCACATGCATAAACTGATGCATATCACCACTCTAGGCATTAATTGATGTAACAACCAGTAGGCCTCCATACCCCACATATCACAACAGCCATCCAGGATCATGTCACAACACATGCAGTAGGAAAAAAACACAATATCAATTGGGATATTGGCCCTTAATCAAGAAAGAGGGTAACTCAGAACCCTACAAAGAATTATCTTTTATCAAACAACCAGTTCTTTAATCCATCTTGGATTAACAGATTTATTATTTGTAGGTTCTATGTTCAGGAAACATAAACTGGAATTTATTCCAAATAATTAATCGTTCTTACTACACCAATTTTATTAACATCAATTTACAACAATAAGAAACAAATTAATTTACGTGCCACTTTATCTTTAGCCAAAAAATTATCAATTAGTTCCAGCTTTACGTTCTTTACCAATTTCCATCAAGAATGAAAATCTAAACAAATCCAGCATATATATCACACTATCTATCAAAACAATAGGCAATAACATACGATCGATAAAAATTTATTTATCCTGTTTAAATATTTATTTTGTCAATTCCATTGTGATCCAGTGGGATAAAACATGATAAATATAAAGTTGTATGTAAATGAAAAGAGAAGAAACAAATCCCCTACCTGAAATGGTTTTTGACATTCATTATACGAGAATGACCCACACAGCAGGTTACAATATCCTCCCCCCATGACAAATATATCAACCTGAGGATGCAGAGACACAACCACATCGGTCAACACCCAAGAAATGTCTATTAGGAACATGGAGATATTATTCCATAAAAGGTAAAGGAAAAAACAGAAGGAGATAAACCCAGAAATAATGATGATAGATCATACCTTATATTGAAGATTGATTGATACTATACGGTTTCATCAAAATAGAGGAGAACAAATCCAAGGGTAAAGTTTTATCGCACAACTCATACGGGAAGGAATGGAATATTCAAGCATCTCACACCTGAGAACATGGAGGAAGAACTAGGGAGGAAGATATTTCATCCCTTTAGAAGATTTAACAGAGCAGTGGTTTAAGATACACTAGATATTTCATCAAAAGCGGATCTCATTAAACCACGTGGTTTGACCATGTAAAAGAATCTCGAGCCATACACTGTGTTTGGTAAAATATTAGTAAAACAAAAGAAATGATTTGATAATTTATAAAAGAAAAGTAATGGATAAAAATAATTGTGATTTCTCTCTTTATGTTTGGATCAATAACTTAGTAAATGAAATAAATTTATTTTAATTTCTCTCCATCATTTTTTGTGAACATTTTTGAAATAAAAGAAAAGAAATTGTTTTGTTCAAATGATACCAATAACCTTTCTTAAAAAATAACATATACACACAGGATTAAATGGTATACTTTCCCAAGATAAAAAACAACTATAGATTAGATCCACATAGACACCATCCCTACCACAATGTTTTTCCAAAATTAACAACTTATCTTAAATGACACAAATAACCTTTTAAAAAAATGTATTTGTATTTCCTTTATTATGAAAAAGGAGAAAACAATAATTTTGAGTTTAATCAAACATTATCTTTCATATCACAAAAATTAGGTAAAAATTAATTATGAATATATATTGATACATATTTTATATTTATAAAAATTTAATAAAAGATAATCAAAATTATTTAAATAATTAATTAGTCCAGAATTATTAATTCAAGGTAATCAAATTTATAAATTCAAAATTATCAATTCAAAATAATTATTAATCCAAATTAATTATTAATTATAAATAATTACTAATTGAAAACATTTATTGATTAAAAATTATTGATTTAATGTTATTAATTCAAAACATTTATTAATTAAAAAATTTTATAAATTTTTTATAAAAAAATTAATTCATGATCATCATAATTACTTATAATCAAAATTATATATAATCAAAATTATTTATAAATTATTTTTGATTATTTATATAGAGATAATTAATTATTAATTCAATATTATTTACAAATTATATATATAAATTTATATTTAAATTATTAAATCAAAATTATCAAAATTATTTATAATAAAAATTATCTATAGTAAAAAAAATTAATAATTATTAATAATTATTTATATACACATAATCAAAATTATTTTTTATTATTTTTTATTATTAACTAAAATTATGTTGAAGTTATAAAAGTTACTATTTATAAATCATGTTTAAAAAATATTTATATACATATGAAAATAGTATTATTATTAATAATCACAAAGATACCATTTATCTAGATATAAATTCAATATAATATTAAATAAAATAAAATTTCCATAGGAGGGTAATATAGGGAATTTAAAAAAACCACACACCCCAACATCGTTTCCTTCCATATCACCCTGATTTTTATGTGATTTGAATCCAGAAGTGTAAGGGAAATCAGTTTCCCTCTGTTTCTCCACTAAGGGTTTCTCTCGCTTCAATCTAACATCGCTAAATAGGTGAAATGAAAATCAATCACTCTATTTCATTTTTTTCTATCAATATTCCCTTTTTCCAAACGAATCCTTAGGGATGAAATTAACACTCGATTTATGGCCTTTGAATCATCCTTAAAGTCCTTAAAATGAGGCTTTAAATGTATTTTATGTCAAAGGAAACGTGAAAGTGGTGAAACTGTATGAATTTGGAAACACTATTCATGAACACGAAATTTGGAAAAGGAAATAGAGGTTACAGTTGAAACCTCACCATTCGGGAATCATTGTACACCCAGCCATTCTGGAAACATTATTCATCCTACCATTCTGGAAATAATGTACACTCTACCATTCTAGAAACATTACACACCCTACCATTCTCGAAACACTATACACCCTGCCACTCTGGAAACAATGTACACCCTACCATTCTGGAAACACTATACAGCCTACCGTTTTGGAAACAATGTACACCAAACAATTCTAGAAACACTGTACATGAACTCAAAATTTGGAAAAGTAAAGAGGTCACTATTGAAACCTCACTTTTCTGGAAACACTTTTAATGAACTCAAAATTTGGAAAAGGAAAAAAGAGGTTACCATTGGACCACACTTTTGGCACTGTTCACATAAGCCTACCAATGACACTGTTCATATAAGGATATTGTTGTATTGTTCATAGAAGGGTACCATTTCACTATTCACATAAGCCCACCGATGACCCTATTCACATAAGGCTATCGTTTAATTGTTCACCAAAGGTTACCATTGCACTGTTTACAGAAGGTTACCGTTGAACTATTCAAATAGGCCTACCGATGACACTGTTCACATAAGGCTATCGTTTCATTGTTCACCAAAGATTACAATTTCACTATTCACATAATGCTACTGATGACACTGTTCACTTAAGGCTACCAATGCACTATTCATATAATTGTAAATTTGTCAAGGTGTTGGGTATAAGTCACCTTGACCTCCCGAAACACCTCAGACATCATATTTTCGCAAAGCAATGGACCAGAGAGGTCCGATCCATTATAAAAATCCTATCAACCAATAGGTTTTAGACATGTTTAGGTCACTACATTAACCTTAACTGTTAGATTTAACTCTTAGATAAATAGTTTATCTTTTTTCATGTTTTCTTGTATTTTTATAATACATCATTAATATAGATACAATAAAATGCCAAGAGAAACTCAAGTGGTTCATTAATGACATATGTGGCATTATCTAAGTCATTTGGATGAATCTTAGATTTTTATGACTATTATATAATTTAATAAAATATTATTTGTTTTAAAAACTCATTTTTGTAAATTTTAACACTATTAAGTATTTGGTTAATTGTAAAGTTATAGAAACATGATTAATTCAAAAAAAAATTGAATCAACCCTATCATGTCATATTCACCTATAAAATTAGTGGATGGCATCAAAAGTTTCAATTTACCTTTAATTTATGATTTATAATATCAATTATTTTAATTTTTCATTAATAAGGTAATTACTATATCATATTTGTGTCAGAAATAAATTTAATTATATAATGTCTAAAAATTATAAGTAAAATACTATAACGTAGTAAAACTTTTAAATTTAAAATCAATATTTATATTCCAATTTATCTCATTTATAACTCTGTATTTAAAATGTTTTAGTTATTAAAATTTGAATTTAAAACATTATACTCTTCTATTAATAAAATATATTAAATGTAATAATCTAACTCAAATGGATCAAAAAGGATCTTATTTTTGTCTTATGGTTGATTTTTATCTAGAAACACTTATATAATAGAATTATGACATGTGTTGTGGAAATTTTATATTATTAAAATAATATTTTTACCTTTAATTACCAAATTTACTTTTAACCATGGTAAATAAAATTAAAACGTTAATATTCAACAAAAATTATTTTCATCCTATTGAATCATATTTTAACTATTGATTATAATCGTGTCTGTCAGATTTTTTTAATTCAATTCACAGATGCGCTAAAATTATGTTTTTTGTAGACTTTTAAATGTTCCTAGAAGGTGGGTAAAAGACGTTAAAAATTTCAATAAAATTTGATATATCTAATGTTAATATAAAATTACTATAATGAATTAAATTGGACTAATATATGTATTATGCATCTATTTTGACTTTAAAAATAATTAAAAACAATTATTTTAATATTAAGTGAGTTTTAAACAATAACGGAGTGTTTTCACTATTCATTAAAATGTGAATGGTTCCAGAAAAATAACAAATATTAACCCTAAGAAAATTCTGATATTCCAAATCAAAAAATTATGTCCAATTTGAAAAATAAAATTTCCTCAATTTCTAAAATTGGTTATTACTATTCATAAATTCTTTTTAAATGGATTTTGTAATTGGTCGTGGTGTGCTAGAATTCGAAGTTGCATACAGTGCAAGATATTGTATTATTTAAAGAGAAACGTAACATGGAAGCTTGAAGTGGTACATTCTTCTCTACTTAAAATAATTTCGTCCTCAATGTTTCTAGAATAATATTGCATAAAAAGATTCGGGTCGTTCTTCATCATAAGATTCCCAGGTTCTCATATTGCCTCTTCCATTTTATGGGTTCTTCGAATAACGTTTTCCAAATGAGTCATAATGGTTTTTTCAACACTTGTTATCTAGTATTAAGAATCTTGATAGGATCTTCACAATAAGAAAAATTGGGTTCCAATTTTATATATTTATTGGTGAGAACCTGTGTTGGGTCTGGCATTTATTTTCTCAACAATGATATGTGGAACATGTCATGAACTTTGGAGAGACATGGAGGCATTACTAAAAAAAAATTTACAACTCAAATTCAATCTAGAATTTTGAAAGGTCCAATGTACCTGGGAGTTAATTTATCCTTCTTACTGAATCATATAACATCCTTCCATGAAGATACCTTCAAGAAAACATGATCTCTGACTTGAAATTCCAAATCCTTCCTTCGGTTATCAGAATATCTCTTTTTCCTATGTTGTGCTGCTTTGGTGTGGGTTTGGATGATCTTCAACTTTTCCATTGTTTCGTCTAAATTTTTTTGGCATACGAGTTTTCTTTCACCAACATCATCCCAACATGTTGGTGTGCGACATCTCTTTCCATATGACACTTTATATAGTGCCATCTGAATACTTAAATAGAAGCTATTATTATAGGAAAATTTTACCAGAGGTAAAAAAAGATCCCACATACCTTGATAGTCGGGTGAGTAATATCTCAACAAGTCTTCTAATGTTTTAATAGAACATTCTGATTGTCCATCGGTTTGAGTTTGGTAGGCAGTGCTTAAGAGAAGTTCAATATCTAGTTATTTCTGAAGAATTTTCCATAATCTTAATGTGAAACCGGGATCACGATATAAAAAAATAGATAGGCGTACACCATGAATTCTTAAAAAATCATTAATATATAGTCTTTTTAAATGTTCAGGTGGTAAATCTTCTCTTGTAGAAAGAAAATGTGCTGACATGGTAAGAGGATTGACAATAGCCCATTTTGAAACACTCCTTCTAAGAGTCTTTGGTTTCCCCAAGACAAAGTCCATCAAAATATAATCCAATTTCCACTCAGGTATGGGAAGAGGTTTCATGGCTCCACAAGGATGTTGTCTTCTAGCCTTTAGATATTGAAAAACCAAACATCTTGACACATAATCAACAATCTACATCATCAAGTTGTGCCACAAAAAATATTCCTTCAAATATATATACATCTTAGTGCTACCAGAGTGTATAGAGAAATTGGAGCTATGGTAATCATCCAATAATTCCATTTTTAGATCACGTTTATCAAGAACAGAAAGCAGTTTCCCAAATTATAAAATTTTATCTTCATATTTAGTGACAATCAATTTTCCAGTATTCACTACTGTATTTTTATTTTAAAACTCCTCATCATCAGTATGAGAACATTTTATCTTTTCTAGTAAATATGCATTGGCAACCATTTAAAAAATTATTGATGTTTCACCATTCATGATTATTCCCATATCCATCATTACTTGATCCATGTACATATGATCCCTTTAAACTGTCATCTTATTTAGATCTTTATGATCCTTTCTTCTAAAATAATCTTCTAATTTATTTTCCTTCCATGGGTGGTAGTGTATTGTGCAATCATAATCCTTGAGTAGTTTAATCCATCTCTGTTTCCCCATGTTGAGTCCTATTTATGAGAAAATATACATTAAACTCTTATGATCAGTATATATCTCGCATTTTTTACCATAGAGATAATGTCTCCATATCATCAGAGAAAAGATTATAGATGTTAACTCAAGATCATGAGTGGGACAATTTTTTTATGAATTTTTATCTACATTTATGCGTAGACAATAACTCTATCATTCTGTATAAGGACTCAAACAAGTCCTTCCATTGAAGCATCATTATAAATAACAAACACATCATTCTATGATGGTAAATTCACAATAGTAGAATTGACTAATATTATATTTAATTATTTAAAACATTATTTGAACACTTTTTTCATAACAAATTTAACCACATTACATGTGAGCTTGGTTAATAGGTTACCCAATTTGGAAACATTCTATAAAAAACACTAATAGTAACATACTAAACCAATAAAAACTGTGTAACTCAGTTATGCTCATTGGTGTTGTACATTCATGTATTACCCTTTTCATTAAAGAATCAATATAGATTCCATAGTTAGAGAAAATATGTCCATGAAAAGAAATCTCTAGAAGCTATAATTCACACTTTATAAACATACCATATAATTAATTTATTCTAAAATTCATTAGAATAGTGCCCAAGTAATTTTCATCATCTTCGTATCTTTTGTAGTATACCAATATATCATCAATAAATACCACTATAGTGTCATCATAATATTACTTGAAAAAACTATTCATTAAATCCCTAAAAACAGAGGGTTCATTATTCAGTCCAAAATGCATTAATGTAAACTCATAATGCCTATACCTGATTCAAATTGTTGCCATTAGAATGTCTTCCTTCTTCACGCACAACTGATGATATCCAGATCGAATGTCAATCATTGAAAAATATTGAGATCCATGAATTTGATCAAATAAATCATTAATTCAAGGTAGGAGATATTTTTAAATTGTTTTTATAGCATTGATCTCCCTGTATTCAATACACAACCTCATAGATCTATATTTCTTCTTATAAAAAAGAACAGGTGCTCCCCATGGGGAAACACTAGGGGGAATAAATCCATTAGTACTCAATTATTCTTTTTTTCTTTTGTTCCGCTAATTTTAACGTATCCATTCTATAAGGGGTCTTTGATATAGGCCTTGAACCAGGAATTAAGACAATGGAAATATGAATTTTCCATTTTGGAGGATATCCAGGTAAATCCTCTAAAAACCCGGCAATATATTCTCAAAAAATAGTACGTCCTCTATTTGAACATTCCTTTCCTCACCCATATTTATTTCAATCCCTTACTCCCTAATAATTGAATTTAATAGAGCTACTAGGGGTGCATCTAGATGAGAATCTTATGGTGATGTTTCTGATTTGAAGATAAGGTATTCTTTATCATCATTAAAAATTGTAACTGAATTCCTAAAAAAATCACCTCATGGTATGAAAGAAAATTTATATTGAGTATTGTATCAAATTAAATCATGGTTTTTACAGTAATATCAGTATATAAATCTTTTTTATATTTCATAATGGTAACTGACTGACCAAAATTTTCTTCAATGATACTTACCTTAGGGATTTTGACTGAAAAGTCCCTTACTATGTAAAACTAGAAATATCTATTTTTTAAAAAAACTCGGATGATATGAAAGAATGTGATGATCCAAAATCAAATAAAGCATTTCTTGATTGTGAGGAAACTATAAGTAGCTTCCAACACCTGATATGGGACTTCAACCTCAATAGTTGTGATCCCATGAGCATGGCCTTAATCCCTTGTCCTTTTCATGGGTATGTTTCTTTGATGCATAAGACATTTATTTTCATAATTCCCCATTTCATTACAATTGTATCATTGATCATTGATAGCCTCTTTCTACCCCTTGCAATCATGAACTTTGTGGCCTTTTCCTTCACACTTATAACAAACTCCCCTACCATTTATGCATGTAACAAGGTCTTTATTCCCACAATTAATACATGCTAAAAATTAAAATTTTCCCAACTTTCCCGAATTTACTTTTCTACAGTGTATAATATATATCTTCTTCTCTTTTTTCTCTTTAAAGTCGTAAGACTTAGAGAATTCCTTTCTTGTCTTAACAGCACATGAGACTATATCTTCATACGATGAGAAGGATTGTGAGACTAATACATGACGGGGAAATTGTTTTAACCCAACAAATAATCGATCAATATTATGTATTTGGTTACTTATATAATCTACAGCATTCCATGCTAACCCTATAAAGCTCGCCTCATACTTTGCAACATTCTCATCCTATTTTTCCTCTAACTCAGAAATTTTATTTTCTTATCTTATCGATGTTCATGAGGGAAGTATTTTTCTAAGAAAATATCTTTAAAATACCTCCATTAAATATTTTATACTTCTTCATACTCATTTGTGTTTTTATTTAATGACCACCATTGATCTACATCTCCTAAGAGGCCATAAACTGCTATGAAAACATTCTCCCTTTCATAACTCCCTAAAGCATGAAATATTATCTCTATGGAACAAATTCATTTCTCATTTATAAATAGATTAGAATTCCCATTTAATTTTGGAGGTTTTTACCTCATGAATAATTATAACATTGATCCTCTACGTTGTGGATCAGGGTACCCCATATAGGTATGGTTATTCTTCATAACCTGTGTGAGTTGTCCCATTATTTTTATAAGTTGTTCTGCACTAGTTATACCACCATCTCCACTATAAATATCTTAAATAGAAGGGAAATTCCTATATAGATTACACACATTGATACAGTTTCAATTCCTTCCACTAGGATCCATTTCTAAGCAATGGCATTCACTAGATTAGTTTATGAATCTCAAAGAATAATTGCAAAGTTGTAAAATACTTAACATAAATTGAATAGTTTATACATATAATCCATAATCACAAAATAATTTTTCTTAGGGAAAGTATCTACTAATAAATCAATCATAATGGTTTTTAATGAAAATGTGAATTATCATACGTATATCCCCTCGGAGTGTCAAGCATGGTGCTCAGTATGGCCGATTGTCGTCTACCAGGATACTCTGGGTCAAGCCCAAAACACCTTGTCGTAGTTTTCAATCCTAAGTACATCTCTGCTAGAACTACGTCCACTTTAAGTATCCAGATAAGGATTTATTTCCTAGAAATTTTGCATAATATCTATATTACCAAAAGTTTTGGATGTTCTAATATACTAATCCTCAAAGTATATCTTAGGTTAATGTTTATTAACCCGATTTTTTATGAATCTAGTTTCCAAGGTTGTTAGTAAACTTTTTCTAATACCAACTATAACGCCCTGATCCCAATTACCTTGAGTCAGGGCATTATTAAATTACATTTTCATTATCAAAATAAATAAAATTTTAAAGAACAATCAGTTTAGTATCCTTGTAAGTACAAGATAAATACACAATTTGTACAATACGTTATCAAATGAAAAAAGAAACACCTTTTATCCTTTAAAAAGTCTCATATCCTTTAGTCTGTCCCTACATGTCTGTCATAATATTCTACTTCACATCCTAGTAATAATAAATCATAACAAAGGGGTTAGATCAAATGCTTAGTAAAGATAAAAATATATAAAAAACTATCATAAATAAGCATAAACATTTAAGGAAATGTATAAGAATTAAACACAAGCCTTTCAAACACAATCTTCATCATAATATAGTAATGATAAATCAAGTAATTCTATTTACATATTCACATTAATATTATACTAGTTGAATAATCAAATGTAATATCAATAGATAATATCATAATGATGGAATGTATAATGTTGGACATCATAACCACAGAGTCATGGCCTCGTGCGAATAAAACAAATGAAAAATTTGGTCATGTCCTTATGCTAAGACACTAGTTTTTCTCATGAGACCAACCAACACATCGAGGGGCTATAGAGGGTCATCCCATCACTTACTACGTCTAATTCATTCCTAATAAGAAAATGGTGCAAGATAACATAAACATTCATATTAAACTAGCATACAAAATGATAATACCTTAACCATAAACCGTGAATGACATAAAAATAGCACATCCACAGTGAAATATATCATAAAAATATTAATATAATATGGAATATTGTATCATAATAAACCTAATTAAATTAAACATAAACTCCAAAAATACATTTTAACATTGATGAAATAAATCCAAAAACTATTTGAGACAAAAATCTCTTTCTACTTTGAAATCGTTTAAAAGTAGCATAATCATAAAAGAAATCATTTATTTTGAAAATATTCATATAATATTTTAAATTAAGCATTTAATGTGGTATAATGGTGGAAAATATCCTTCCACACCCTCTGTATATGTTAACAAACCATTCATTATTTAATTTGTCAAAAAGGTCAAAAAGTAACTTGTTTGGAAAATGATAGAAAGATTCCTTTCAAGACATCTTATAAAAAGTCAAAAAAAGGGTATAAATGAATTTAACAAATAGTATAAGAAATGGTAACAATGATTTGAAATACATTTTTATGAAACACATATGTGGATGATAATTAATTCCCATAAGATACTTATATATAAACAACCTCAGTTAATAAAGATATTGTAAAATTAATCATTACCTTGTACATTTCCTTAGTATAGGGTATGTTAAATTCTTTAATAATAGTTAAATAATTGTTATTAAAATATAAAATGACAACATAAATATATATGATGTCATATATGATCCTATAATATTTCTTTGATAATAATATTTCAAAACAATCATTGTTTAGGTTGTTAACAAGTTCATTTTACTTCATATTTTACGTTACATAAGTCATGTTTTTTAGGGATTGGATGTATTGGATTCATATCCTGAATTATATTATGTTCTCAAACATTATTTTTAATCATAAAATAAAAATTATTCTTCAATGGGTACAATGGGGAACAGAATCTCGTCGCGTCGTGGAGATGGTAATCTGTACGTACAGATGAGCGAGGATATCAATCTATTGATGGTGAAATTGATTTTAATTGGATGTAATATTATATACACATAATAATTAACATGTTATATTTAATATTTGAATCAATTATACTCATTATTATACCCATACAAAAAATTAAGTGTTGAATAACAAACTACACCATGATGTGGAGATGGTAAGTCGTACGTACGCACATATCGTGACATTGTCATTCATATGATAGACAGAATATTGAATATAGTTGTACCATATTTAAAATAAAATATCATTATGTATAAGGTACTAGGGTTATAATTTTAGTATGTAATCTTCAAATAAAGAGGAATTAGAAGAAGGAAATGACATTGAAAGTGGTGGTAAAATAATTACCTCTTCTTCAAAAGATTCCATTTAATATGAACAAAAGGGAAACATAGGTTGGATTTATGATAAAAGTAAGGAAAATTAAGTGAATTTAGGGTATTTTATCATGGGTTGGCCGAGGAAGTTGGCTTTGGGGTTTTTAATTTCAAATAAGGGAAATACCCTTTTTTAAGAGAGGTAAGGGGTATATTAGGAAATGCATTAAATATTAATTTTTTACAAAGATATTTTCGTTTTATAATAGCTCTAATTTAATTTATTTCATTTATTTATGTGATTATCTGTATAAATTATCTCAAACAATTGGTTTTAGACAAGTTTTGGTCACCATATTAACCTTATCATTTAGCTTTTACTCTTAGTTAAATAGTTTTTTTAGCAAGTCTTCTTGTATTTTTAAAATACATGGTTAGTACAGTTATTATAAAATGCCAATATAACCCTAAGTGGTTCATTAATGACATATGTAGAATTATGTAATTCATTTGGCTGATAATTATATTTTTTGGAAAATTATATAATTTAATAAAGTAGTATTTTTTTAAAAAACTCGTTTATTTCAATTTTGTCAATATGTAGTATTTGGTATTTCTTAAATTCATCACAACTTGATTAAGTTGAATAAAATATATTGAATCAACCTTAATATCTCATATTCATCTAGAAAATTATTGTACGGTATAAAAAGTTTAAATTTTCATTTATTTTAATATTTATAATATCAATTATTTTAATTTTTCATTGATACAGTAATTACAGCATTGTCATTGTGTCATAAATAAATTTAATTATTTAATGTTTACGAATTATAAATAAAATATGATGATGTATTAATTTTTTTATATTTATAATGAATATTTATACTATAATTTTTATTATATATATCTCAAAATTGGAAATGGTTTAGTTATTAAAATTTGAATTTAACACTTTTAACTCTTCTTTAAATAAAATATAATAAATTTCTTAATCTAACCCAAATGGATCAAATGAATCTTAGTTTGGTCCTAAGGTGGATTGTGGTTGATATAAACTTATCTAATAGAATTTGGACATGTTTTGGGGAAAATATTTTATCATTATAATATTATTTTTACCTTAAATTAACATATTTACTTTTAACCATGATAAATAAAATTTAAAAGTTACTATTCACAAAAAAATTTATTTTCATCCTATTGAACAACATTTTCGTTAATGATTACAATTGTGTCTATCGGATTTTTGAAATTCAAATCACTGAAGTGGTTAAAATAAAAATTTTATGTAGATTTGTAAATGTTCCTAGAAGGACGGTAAAAGATGTTTAAAAGGTCAAACACTTTACATGTCTAATCTTATTATAAAATGACTCAAATGTATTAATTTGGACTAATATTTTTATTATGTATATATTTTCACTTTAAAATAAATTTAAATTAAAAATAATTTTCAAAATGAAAATTTAGTTTTAAACAATAACGCATGGTTTTCACTATTCATCAAAAGTTGAATGTTTTTATAAAAATTCCAAAAATTTACCCAAAGATAAATTTGATATTATGGATCCAAAAATGAAGTCCAATATCAAAAATAATATTTATAATATTTAAAAAAGTGGTTATTACTATTCATTACTTCTTTTTAAACGTCTTGTTTGATTGGTCGTGGTGTGAAAGAACTCGAAGATGCGTAGAACGCAAGCTATTGTATTATTTAGAGTGAAGCGTACCATAGAAGTTTGTGGTGTTTCTACATTTAGATTTATTTTAATTCATATGAGATAATTAGTCACCCATATACCTCATCTTTATCCCTAAAAATGTGGAAATGAAAAATGTCCTCGCTCCTACATAAAAAAAGATCAATGCTCGAGATATTTATTTGGTTTCCCTCATTAAGGATTCCATCATGGAATCCAAAATTTCCCCTTCTCCATGTGATACAGATATATGGAAATATCTCTACATTTCATGGTCATTTTCAGTCTAAATGATTTCTTTGTACTCAATAATATTCCTTCCATGCATAAAACTTTTAATATTGGACAATTTTGGATCTTGATAATCATTCTCCAGCAACCAGCAATAGAATGTATGATACCATAACAAAACATTTCATGAAAATATAATAACATGTTGAAGATGAACTTTCATAATTCGCCCACCAAATGAAAATTTTAGCTATAAGATTCCTATTTATGAAAATATAGACTTACACCCTAGTTGTCTTTGCATAATGTTGGCCAAAAAAGGGTTTATCAACCAATGACACACTTTTCCTCAAGAGAAGCTTATTCTATCTCCATTAGACCCAATGAAATCATGTATGAACCCTACATTGGACCACATTCCATAGTCATCCCTGGAATTCTTATCCCGCATAACTTATCTCAATCCAAGAACCCCCAATATATTAAATTAAAATTTCCTCCCTCAAGTCCAATGTATGATGAAATGACATTGGTCTGGTAGGCCTCTTATATCAAGTCATTTCCATAATATCATTGTCCTAATCACATGACCTAAAAATATGTGAACTATATCATCCTCATTGAATGAGGTAAAAATACATGATAATTCATGACATTGGGGCTTTAAAGTGCATGGTTTTTCAAAACAATTTATGGATCATTTCTCATTAAAATTAGATATATAGAGATTCCCAGACCCAGTACTTCACACTCAGCATGAAAACCCCCTTCCATGTCCCATATATGGTTCATACCAATGTAGAGAAATCATTTCTCTCCATTAATAAAAATTTTTATATAGGATGATCCTTCCTTGTTTAGGTACATTCATTCCGTAAACCAGACTCCGTGTCTGGGAATATCCAAATATCCATAAGCATTCCTCATCCATCATTAATGGAATTTCATATTGATGAAGACGCAATTTTTTGAATATTTTGTAATAAAACCTAATTGTATATTCATAATTCAAACACATAAATGGGACTTTAAACCAGAGGATACTATTATTTGACTATGTTGTAATACACCCCAATTTTATTTTCATATTATTTCTACCAAATGGGATTGTCTACTAGAGGTACATTCGTCCCCAAAAGTGACGTCTTCCATCTCTATAAGATCAAATGTTGTTTTAATCTCATATCATTCCAATGATTTGGAAACTCCAAGACATAGCTTACAACACTACCCCTTCATACATGAAAATGATGGAACATTATTAGACAGATTTCTCAAAAAATGGAAAATCTCTAATTATATGGTCAGAGCTAAAGGACCAAAAATTATATCCCCCCATGTTCATTTTTTATGACATTAAATATCGTTTAATAATGTTCTTATAAGAATGATCAAAAAATTTATCCCAATTTTTAATTTTCATGTGACCCAAATCTATAATACATCATAGTCTGAGTCGTAATACATTAAACTACATACCCTATCATCCTTGTCGTAAGATGTTTGACTACGTGGTCCATATCTTGGTTTCATGATATTAAAATGCACAATTCATTGACCCTTGGCAAGGAAGGGTCATTCACCATAATTTCATCCATATAATATATTATTCCCTACTTTAAACAATTAAAATTCTTTTATGAACAATTTCTGATTTATGTCCAACTCTGAAAATGATTCTCTCTTCATTCTCATACACCTTCCCTTGTCAATCCACCATTTGTGGTCTTGTGAACTCTAGATCATCACAAAATTTTCATTCATTAGTCATAAATTGTGAGGATTCATAAGGATACCTAGTTTTTACTATGATGTTATACACTATGGTTGTCTTTTCATGAGTTACCCACAAGAAGGGCATGTCATCTAGAGGATTCCACTATTTGACTATGCAGTAATATGCCTCTGTTATCTTGGACTAATGTGTCCCAAAAATTGGGTCTTCAACGAGTGGATCATTCATCCCCATGGGATACCTCCTATACATCTGTAATCTATGAAAATATTGTTCCGTAATTTTTTTTTAAACATGGTATATGGTCATTCCATGCATACTTGTCTTGTGTTTTGATTTAGATATTGGAATCAAAAAATTATGACTCAAAATTCCCCTTCTGGTATTTGAAGAATTCCACAACATTCTTGGCTATTAAGCCTTATTTGTGTCATTATTCCATTACTCAGGGTCCAATCTATTTGACAAAACACCAGTTTCATAAGTCTATTTTGAAAAAAACTAAACATATTCCCCACAAAAAGAAATAGTAATCACCACGTTGAAAACCTACAAAGTGAACCCAGGGTAAAAGATTATTCTCAACTCTCTATACCTATTGTTTTTATAATTTAGGTATGAATCAGGGATTAAAAATATTAGAGAAAAAATATGATAGGAGGAAAACAAAAAATGGTCGGCCTAAGAAAAAGATAAGTCTCGTCCACTAAATATTCTTCATATCAAACATAGGAAGAAAATGGGTGATGACTTAAAAGACACAACTTTTGAAGTTTTATATATATGACCCTAGAAACATTAAAACTACAATATAAATGTCTAAACTCCTAGTAAAAAATATACTACTCCCTCAACCATATCATTGCAATTATAATGATTATGTTGAAGATATGAATTCATTAATAGGTTATTGGAAACAAAAATATATTTAATTTATGATCTAAAATGCATTGGATCTTCCATATGATGGAGTCTCTCTATAAAATTTTATAAGTGTTCCTTAATAGTGGCATTATGATTTTGATCAGTGGCATGATAATTTCTCATAACATTAAATAACCCACATAGTTTTATTCAAATTGACTATTTCGCATAATGATGTTTCTCTTTCTTAACATCAAAAGAAAACCCACCTTATGTCAAGACCCTATTTAAGGAATGGTGATTTATAATATCTCTTCCATTATGGAATTTAGTTCCTCTTAATGACATATAACTTGGAGAGATTTCCCATCTAGAAATATTTTTCCCCTCCACATCCTTTACATGATTCCTCTCATCCTGTGGCATAGTAGACAATATATCATAAAACTGGAATGTTAATTGTTCCTCAGTCAGCTGCAACCTTCGCTCGTCTTCCCTTTGCCGAATGATTGAATTTAATGCATTGTAGATTATGTTTTAATCAAACATGTCATACCCTAATATAAAAAACATTATCACCAATTAATGAAGTCTGGATGGAAGGTATTCAAGAGGAATCCCTATAATATATTCTATATTTTTCACTAAATTATATGTCATGCATTGTAAAGAGAATCATTTATCTCTATGTCCAACTCAGATCCTCTCTTGGAGGGATAGATGTATTATCGGATTAGTGAACATGACAAGTCACCATGCTCTACTCCCTACATGGAAGCATCAGTTTCTCCTACCAATACTAGATGAATCTTCATGGAATATCCCTACTCATGATCATCCATCAAAGGTGATGGAACTCGATAGAAAATTTAGAATCACTTCCTCCCTCTTCCTTAGGACAACACCACATTCTTCTGATCGAATCCAATCCTAAGATATAGATTTTTTTACACTATATTTTTCATAAGAAATGAAATTATTGAATGAAAAATACTTCAAGTATTATAGAGTTGAATATTGTTACCACGGATTAAGGTAAATTACTTAAGTCGGCCATTTCATACCTAGAATGCACTCTGGATAGCTCAACCCCACCAATATAGGTAAAATTATGGGAAACCCTTATATAACGTACATATAATGGGTACATATGCTAGGTATATGGATGGGAAAACTCCTTTGAACAAGGTCACATGTTTTCCTATAAATAGGATTTTGGGGCTCCTCATTCAACAGACTAGAAAAGTAGAAGAAGCCTCTAAACTCTGGTTGAACAACCCTTTAATCTAGGTCCCCTAAAATCATTCAAATAGATCTAAAAAAGATGATAAAATATTAAATTAATGGGAGTAGTGGGATCAATGTCTTTGTAGGGTCCAATAAAAAATACCCATACATGAGGACCCCATTTCCGCAAGTTGAGAAGCACTGGCATGAAGGTCCCTCACCAAATCCAAGACATGTGCAAGACCCTTACATGGATAGATTAAGAAACCCTTTATTCCTAGATAAATTCCTTTCCCAATAGTTATTTCATTGGTTTTAAATTTCCCAAGGAACCTCATGTTCGTATAGGCTTACCCTCTGTGAAGAATGAAAATATCCTCTCAGGTCCTTCCTTTGGCAACACATCCTCAACTCTCCCAGTTCACCCTGTGTGAAACATATCCCTCTCGACAATCCTTGAGCTATGTGAGACACCCTCTAAGACCACTATCAGTCCACAAATGGTCAGTATTCTTTTCCATTGGACACATCACCTTAATGGGATGGAATTGAATCCCTAACTAAAGTCTCCAGACTCTCACAACCATGGTAAGAGTCACACCAGTTGTGTCTACCATTAGGTTATGCATTCTTTTGGTCATAGGTGTCCCAAAATTATCGTACTAGAGAGTTAGGGTCCTTCAGATGCATGAAATTATGAATTCCATCAGTCAGGGTGACCCCTACCCTAGGAGTAGCTTAAGGGACCAACTGGTCTCTAATATTATAGATAAGAAAACTTCTTTAGATCAATTTATCTAAGTCTAGGGACCCTTATTTTAGGTGGTAGTTATAGGATCACACTTTCTTTTCCATTTGAGGATTATTGGTTTATCCAAATTTCTTATCTAGAATAATAATAATGGGTTTCCTCCTAGAGTAATCCCCTTTTCTATTCTTTTTAGAAATATCTTGGAAGGTAGTAAATTGTGACAATCCTATTTAACAAAACAAGAGAGAATATAGTCACATGAAATACCTTTATTCATCTCGCATCACCCCACCCTCATCCACTAGAAGACAAAGGAGATTGTGCAGTTATATAGATATATTTTTTTACTTTTGTTTCTCACATGATATCAAAACTCCTCTAGACATAGAGGTTTGTGATGATCATAACATCTCTGTGGATAGATTGATGTATTGGTAGAGAATATTTTTTTTAGATCCTACTCTCACCTTCTTAGATAGGGCCTTCATTGGCCTGGGTCATCAAATATGTGTATATTACCAACAAATAATCCCCCCATGTGTAAAACCCAAAAAAATCACCAAATCATCTAGAGTCAAGACACTTCACATGGCCTCAAAAAAAGGGAATCTTATTCGGAAAAAGTATCAAGTAATCCTTTCAATGTGATACATCCCCTTTAAGAAAAAAAATTATATGACCTCCGTAGAAAAGGGTTCATAACATTATTTGAAATATTTGGTATTTGATTCCTGTCTAAAAGGGATATGTAAGAATCACCCTTAAAGTCCAAACACAACACTCAGAATCATCCCCAATTCCATCTAGGTTGTAGTCCCAGTAGGGGAATATCTATTTTAGGAGAACATATCCTTTATAGGTTACATATTCTAATTTTTTAAAGGGAATACACTGATCATTGACTAGGATCTTTTTTCCTTGAAATTCTTTTTGTGTGACATTAAACAGCCTGGTTTAGTCCTTGTCACATGACCTTAAAAGTTAAGAGGTGTCCCCTTTAGTATCACCAATATACATGGGTTTTGATTCCTTTAAATGAGGATAAATATGAATCCCATATCATGGGTTTAATCTTATAATAAAAAAACTCCTATCACCATTGATGATTATGATAAATTCTATAGGGTCCCATTGCATGGTTTCAAACTAGCATTGAAACAAAAAAGGACAAAAGTGTCTGTAATACACTCATAAAATAGTCATATTTATGAAGATCCTAGGATCAATATAGATATCTCTATTGATGAAGAACCTCATATACATAAATATAATTAAAAGATCCATTCATTATAATAATTTATTTTTATTTCAAGATCGATCTACATCATACTTTGGAATTACTGAAGGATTCAAGAAGATATTTTAAATCTATAAAAAAGTCTCAGAGAAGGCAAAAATTCCCCCCAAAACGGTTTGATGGCCCCAATATCCCATCCTATAAACTAACGTTAGTTCTTAAGTATCATTGGAAAAACTCCCCAATGAGTTCACCCCTTTTGAAATAAAGTCCTCAATGCATCATGGATACAAGATCCATTGGGTGATTCCATTTCCACAAACAAACCCTTTTAGAAACCACCTAAAAAGTTGTGGTTATATGTATCTGAAATGAAGGTTTTCCCACCAGTGAAAAAAAAAATTATTCCACACCCACATGGTATTTTTGAATTAAATAGGGCCATGTCATTGTTTTCTAGGGTATTAGGTTTTCAGGGTATCCATGTTTATTTAGGAAAAATTTGTGTTAGAGGTTTAGGTTATGCATATTCTGTTGTTATTTGTATGTGGTTTGGAAAGTCTTTATGGGATATAAGAGGTTCTTTCGAGCGATTTTATGGGCATATATCAACACAATGAGCCTTAAGTCACCATTGTTGTTTGGGGAAATTCGACTTGAGGAATAATTTTAGTGGAATCTAGTATTTTCCCTATTATTTATTTCTTTTTTATGAAATCCAAATCATAAAATTTTATATAATGGGATCGATATTCTCATTGATATTGTTTGTGCTTTGGATTTGAGTAATCTTATAATGTTTTAGTTTTGTGTTTTTACGTTTTTTTGAATCATTTTTTTTGAGAATACATGTGAATAGTCCCTAGGATGATTTTGATAGTGAACAACGACAATATAATTCCCTCGGGGACTAAAATATTTTTGATATTTTTGTGCATGTTGTCCAAACTCTAGGAAATGAACATGACCCCATTCCCATTTTGGATCCTGTTATAGAATCTTGAATGGACGAATCTCAAAAGCATGATCAAGATTTTTGTCATTAGAATCGATATTAATTTCAAGGAACTAATGATCCTTAATAGAAATTGTATTGGTTGAGGAATATTTTTTTTTTTGATTTTTGGGAGACATCTTACTCAATTAAGGTAAAGTGTTCTACCTTCAATATAGAACTTCCTAGCATGAGATGGCAGGAATAGATGTTCACAGTGAAGTAGCATGAGGTTTTGGAGTGAATGACTTTAGAGTTCTTATCAGTGACACATACTATCTAGAATATATGTAATTGGCTAAAGCAATTGAGCGTTTCAACCATTAGAAAGTGGATAGATACATGACATAATATGCATCCAGCTTTATTGATCTTGTGAAGTCTTTATCCGATATTTTATTTAATGAAAAGATGAATGATCGAAAGACTGAGATGTTTCATCGACCAAATAATCATTAATATTTTTTATTATTGAATCTTACTTCATATATTTATTTTCTATATAGGGTTATGATAGTTGAGCTTGACCTATATGGTAATTCATGTATGAGGGGGGTTATTTTTTATCACAGTTGTAGTTCAATGAGTTCCATTAATGGAAAGAAGAAATGATAATATAATCTTAGTGGTTCTCAATATAACACACCCTATAGACCTCCTGTAGTTCTTGGAAGATTCCCTTTGACTTTTTACTAATCTGGAAAGGTTCTATATTCAAGACATGTCAGGATTGAGGCACCCAATATAAGAAATTCTTTATGTTTTTTAGGACACCTGGAGAAATTTTCTATTTTTTTCGACTCCATGTTATAAAACAGGATCATCAATTTCAAAAATTACTTCGGTACAATCTGATAGTTTTCAATCATAGGGGTTAAATAACATGAATCATGAACGAATATTCTTCACATAGTGGATGATTCTCTAGAAGAAGCTAATACATGTCCAGAAACTATGTGAGATACTGTAACTATAGCTTTATATTATGTGACTAATTTCTTTTAAACTGGTGTATATCACTCATTTGTATCAACTCGTTTTTTGAACCTATAAAATCATAGAACAATGATTTTTTTTCTTATGTTATGGATATTACTATGCCTAAATGAACAAGTAGAGATAATGATCTATTTTTATGAGCTAAGACAACATTCTCTGGATGGATTCACTCATTTTAAATTAGACCCAAATTGATTGTTAACTTTGGTAGTCTCCTTTTTTATGATGTGGTGTTTTGTGTCTTTTAGGAAGAATAGAAAAAAAAATTGGGTAGTCATGAACATTATTTTTTGATTTTGGGAAAGGTAATATCAGTTTTTTCTTTTGACTTGGAGTGCTGATTTTTTAGTAATGGTCTCCTTCTAGTTTTCATCTACTTTCTTGAAGTGTTTCCTTTTGATTTCTCTGGTCTGTGACAAATAATATTGGTAGATATTTCTATTGATTTAGTTCCCAGTACTCATCCATTGTTTAATATTTTTTAATTCATAGAAACTATTGTGTTGAAATTGTTGAAGACTCAGTTGAATGATTTATTAGAAAAAGGTTTTATATGACAGATTGTTCCACCATAGGCAGTTCTTAATCATTTTTCTAATAAATATGATAGGAAAAATCACCTCCATGTTTATTATCAAAAAGTAAATCATTTTACAGTGAAGGAAACATATTCATTATCATGTATTTATGATCATTTTGACCATATAAAATAGGATAAGTGGTTTTTGAAGATTTATCTTTGATCTAGTTACCACCAGTTGAGAATAAAATAATTTTTACATTCTGAAAACTACCATTTTGAGTAGATATGGCTATTATGAGTATCATTTCATTCCATTTAATCTAAAAAATGATCTTACAGTATTTCTTTAATGGATGAATGAAATCATCCACATGTATCTTGAAACGTTTTTGTGGTCTTTTTGGATGAAATCCTTATTTACTCTATGTCTTAGAAATATCATGTGCATCATCTGAGAGTAGTTATGGATATGTTGATAGATCGCAAAATTTATTCCATGAAATAAAAAATAAGATATTTGGATCAAGAATTTATTTTTTTGACATGTGATATCATAAAATGGTATTTAAATTGATCTTGGGAAGGTGAATGTTGTTATGACATTGGGGAAACCATATAATGTTTTCAATATTTATAGATTCATGGATTTAGTGGTTTATTATTTCTGGTTTATAATGTATTTCATAATGTTTTCTTCGTTAATTAACACATTCACTTAGATGGGAGTTTATTTCTCATGTGATGTTAAGTTTAAGAGTTGTTTATTGTGATGAAATATATTTTGACATATTTGACTTTGATCACTCTTTTAGAGGCCAGTCATGTCTATGTTGTCTTTTCTGAAATATTTGGTTCATGTTTGGGTAATGCTCTTATACAGGATAATCACATGGTAGCATATGGTTTTTGTTATGTTTGGCTACATTGTTAGAATTATCTAACACATGAATGTGAACTTGTAGTCTTTATATAGGTGCTTAAGAGTTTGCAGCATTACCATTTCATAGAAAGGTTTATTGTATTATCTAACCACAAAAGCATGAGTTAAATATTCTCTTAAAAATATTTGAACCTATGTCAGAAGAATTTTATGGAGTACATTAAATCATTTGATTTTGAAATTTTATAAAACTTGGGGAAGGTAAATGACACTAATAATTCTTTTAGTAAGAAATATTTGACAGTAGTCATCAAAGAATGAAATGAAAAATAGAATTTGATTTCCCTTTTTCACAATTTCATTGAGGAGTCCAAGAAAAAGAGACCAATGTTGTCCTAAAAATTATTTAGTTCACCTCCACTCTTCATGAGTTGATTTATTCATAATTAGTGTGATGATGGCCTCTATGGTATTAGGGACTCTCATTATAGTGGGGATACTAACATAGATTGTTCATTCTCTTTAGCAGGTATTCAATATTTCAAGAACTAGTTTATTATGCCCTCTTTTATATGAAATTGTGTGATGGGAGACACCCATAGATCCCATTGGGAGGTGCACCCTAGATCCAAAATGATGATTTATAAAAAGTAGTGATGATCTGATTTTCCATGTATAATATGGTTCATCATTGAATTTGTTTCATGTTTTTAGAATTGTGACCAGGTTATGGTCGAGCCCTAGAGACCATCAAGGTTTCTTTAGCCACTAAGAGTGATGGCATGGAAGTGGGATGAGATATCAATGAAATATTTTTTTCCACTTACATGTAACCTTTGATAGATAAATATGATATGGAATATGATCTGCTAGATGAAAACATCAACTCAAATTTTTCAAATTCATGATACAACTAAAGTTGAGGAGTGGAGAAATATCTATGTGAAAGAAATTTTTTGTTTTCTTGAAGATACTTTTTCAATGGTATCTGAAATAGATCATCATTTTACTTCTACATTTTTGAAATTAATTCTGAAGGAAATGGGATCTCATGTATTTATGAGTATAGAGTACTATCCATAGACGTATGGACAGACATATAGGGTGATATATATTCTTGAGGATATTATATGTAATTATGTTCTCGAATTGGATGAGTTGGGGATGACGACATTGGACTGGTTATGTTTTCTTTTAAAAATATTTACATGTCTCTAACAATAATGGACCCTTTTGTGTCCTTGTACAGAAGGCCATGCAAATATATGTTTTATTTTTTTGAGATTAGTGGATCTTCTGTATTTGGGCAGAGTTCGTTCTAAGAGACAACAAGAAAGATATAGTTGGTTCATCAGAGAATGTTTATTGTGAATATCTAGTATAAATCATATAATTAACAACATATAATACTGTTGTAGTTTTATGTTGGTGACCAGGTGTTCTTGAGATTATAACCACAATGTGAACATCGATACCTTAGGGGGTAATGGAAGATTTCTTGTCGTTTTGTGGCACCATTTGAGATTTTTGAGAAGGTGGAAAATGTTTTTTACCATTTCTCACTTCCACAACAAATGGTACTGATACATGATGTGTTCCATGTATCGCAACATAAGAAGTATCCGTTTAACCCATATCATGTCTTGAATTGGGAGTATCTTGATGTTGATAATAATTTATCTATATTTAAGCATCAAGTAGAGAATATTTATTCTGAGACAAATTTACTTCATGTTAGGATGATACCATTGTCTTGTGTGCTATGGAATCATTGTTTTAACTATTTTGAGATGTGGGAGCATGGGGGACTTATTAGAGACTAGTATCCTTATCTCATTGACATGGAAACTACTTAACATGATTTTTTGGGACATAATGTTTTTATGGTGGGGTGGTTGTAACATCCAGTTTCACTTTTTAGTTACTCATTTATTCATGTTTTTTTCATCATTATTTCAGTTCATTTATCAGGTTATTCTAATATTCAATAAATTTTTAGGGTTCTTTGGAGTCTTTATATTAATAAATGAGTTTGATGATTTATATTATTTAATTAAATGTTGTTTAATTGGTTTAAAAACATTTATTTTTCATCGATAACATGTTATAAATATTTATAGTGTGTGAAAAATTACACACTATGTAACTAGAATACATAATGTGTAGGAAAAATATAGGGTTTTATATAAAAATATGATGGGTTTTTCATCATAAGTAGTATTCATGGATTATATGATGTGAACCATGGTTAAACACCATGTAATTAATGATATGGTTTGTTTTTTGTGTGTTGTGTGGGTGAATCTAATTTTATTTGGCTAAATCCACCCACTTTTCTGACCCAGTGATTACCTATGTTATTTTGGGTTATTTTGGATATCTATGATTTGTTTGGATCATTTTTTTAGTGATTGGTCATCATTGTTATTGGGGTTCATCTTTTTGGTTAAGTGGATATTCCCTTGTGTGGTTTCTTCTAGTATCTCCTTCTCTCCTCATTTGAGTTTAATAAATAATCATGTTATGGATTGGTCTTAACTCATTTTATTAGATCCAAATTCTAGGGTTAGTTTTTTGATCACTAATTGCTTCATTATTCATTGGCGGATTCAGTTTTAGGTGATTGATTCTAGATAATTAATTTAAAAGTATGTGGTTCCATAATTCTTTTACCTATGATTGAAATCGTTTGTTTAATGATTAAATTAAAAATTGTTTTTTATTATTTTAAAAGTATAAAATTATGAGGATTTCATTTTTTATTTTAAATGGGCATGGAAATCGAGGAATCACCTAATTTAAATGTAATTGACATTATAGGATGGGTTTATGAATAATTATTATTTGATATAGATATTATTTCAAAAAAATTATTTGATTTTTATCTTGTGAAAAGGGATAATATTGAATGGTGATTTGAAATTTAATTAAATGATGAAAAAAATATGATTTAGTTTTTAAAGTATATGGTTTGTTGAGAAAATAAATTTGGTAAATTATAATTTTAAATTTTTTGAAATGATTTATTAGAAATTTGATTAGTTGGTTGTTTGAATCCCATTTTATCATGTACAGTAAGTTGTTACAAGGATACACAAGATAGGACGATGACTCCCTAGAAATTGATTGATAAAGGAAATTGTTACTAAAAGAATCATTTCTAGACTCCCTATGATTAGTTCCCCTTTAGGGTGCAGACTCCTCGTGACGGGTTCCCCTATTAGAGTGTATTTTTGTTCCAAACTAACTAGAGTCGAGATCATTATGAGATGAAACAGTTTTGTATCACTTGATAATATATCTTAATATGCTCCTTTATTACATGGTTCTTTTCTTTGAGATGTAACATTTAATATATAACTCATTCATTTGTGTAAAACACTTATTCATTACAATTGATTCATATGAACAAATTTATATAAAATTTTCATGTTATCCTTTTGGAAATATGTTTTAATATATCTACCATCTATTTTAACAAAACCATGTTTTTTTAATATATGAAAGATGAATTGTCAAGATTTTTTTTATTTAAATGGACATCAGAAATGGTAAATTGTTATAGGGTTGATTATGGAACCCTTGGGTAGACGCTGCTTGGCTCCAAATCATACACCATAAATATTCCTTTGAATGTTTATAGAAATTCTTTTGTTAGGTCTAAAAAAATGGAACGAACCACATGTATGTGGTGGATTTTCTTGATTCTTTGGACTGTGGAGTGGTGATGGTGACTAGTGGAGGTGTTTTACAATTGTTTTAGATGAATTATTAGACTATTTTCTAGTAGAAGTTACGGTTTTCTTCTATATTTTAATATATCTACTTTGGTGTTTGTTAAACCTGTATATTTCCAGTACTTTTTCTCTATGTAGTGTTCTACTTATTGACTTGTAATGTTTTATCTTCCAATATATTGTGGGAAAATTTTTCCCCTCATTAATCATGCTTGATTCCAAGTGTTTGTCAACAAACCGTGCAGATAGGGAACCCCCTTAGGGCTTTTCCAATATCGGCTTAGGTATCAACGTACAAGGGTATCTAGGATTATTTGGGACATTATTCATTTAATAAATTTATAATATCCATAAATTAAAATTCAGGATATCAATACTTGGTATTAGTGGAATTTTTTTTAATCATTGGATACTATGATGAGAAAAAATTAGTGAGATACCAAGGCATATTTCTAAGGATACTTATAGGAATCTCTCTAACTTTATGTCTATATATGAGTTAATGTATATGAAAATTTACTGTAATTTGGGTAAAGGATTGAGAAAGTGGTTTTTGGGTAATTACGTCCATGTATGGATACTCAGGTGGATGTAGCTAGAACATAGAGGTACCAAGGGGTAATAACTCTATAAATGGTTTATTGAGATGGACATTATTTTAACTTGGTTCATAAATGTTTCCCTTATAGCCCACCTAGTTTGACACTCTTTTTCATTTTCATAAGAAATTCACACACTCTTTTTCAACCATCATGAATGACATAAATAGATGATAAATTTCAATGGCCAAGGTTAAAAATAATGTTTCATAAATTTAAAAGAATTTGTATTGATTTAGATATCCTATAAATGATTTTTTGGACTATGAGGTTTTCCCATTATGATTATAATTTCTCAAACTATTCTTTTTTATTTTACTTAATGGAGGGAACTAGAAGGAACCGAGTTATTAGTGGATTTCAAATAAAATATGATAACAAGAAGCAAAATGGGGTCGTGATTAGAGAAAATGATGTAGTGATTATACCTAATAATATATCAAAAAACATAATTAATAGAGTGAACATTAACCAAATCTAATACTCACCAAATAAAATAATGATGTAGTTCACTAAGAATTATAGTAGTGGATACCATGGGGAAGGAATATTCAGTTTCATATATGTTAATAATTTGTGAAAAAAACACTCATGAGAGTGTTCTAGAGGGTTAAAATGATGTTTTTATTATGACAAAAAACAAATCATGTAACATAAAACAAAAATAGAGAGTCCGGTTAAAGAAATGGATGAGAATAATGATCTCAATAATGTATTATCAACTATTGAATGTTGTAAATGTGGATTTTATGAGAAATATGAAAAATTGAAGTCCAAATAGAAATTATCAGGAAGAGTGTTAGAAGGGTTGTATGAGTAAATTTTATATTGTTGATAATGAAGAGACTAAAAATGATATATAAAAGGAAACAAGTGTTATATAATAAAAAGATGGATCCTAGTTTATGGTATGGGAAGAAGGTGGGATTATTGAAGTGATTGAGTATAGGAATTGAAGAATTAGGCTATATGAATCATGATATATATGTATTGTTCATTATAAGTTTTTCATTAAAGATATAAAATAATTAATTGAATGTTACTCATAACCTAGAAAATTAATTTAATGAAAATGTGATATTTGGATTAATGGAAGATAACTGTAAATATGTTTTGTATTTTGAGATAATGACATTTGGATAAATTCATTTTGGATATGAATAAGATAATTTTATAGTACGTATTTCCTTGGAATTAATTAATGGTTTTTTAAAAAAGTGGTTTATGCTAGCATTGATATAGTCTACAAAATTTTTGGATCTAATTAATATATCCAATATTATATGTTTTTCTTAAGGAGTGAGGAGAAAAATATGTTTTCATAAGGTTTTATGTTAATTAAGGTTATTACCATATTTTATGATACTAAATAATGACAGTATTCACATGTTTGGAATGTCTCCATAAAGAGTTAGAATATAATTTATGGGGGATTCATTATATTTTTATCTTCAGAAATTTAATTACCTTATCTATAAATTTTACATTTTTAAGGGTAATAATGTTAACCATTTATGGTATCGTATAATTTGAACATTAAATTACGTTTTATAGATTAACATATTTCTTCACCATGTGAAGATTTTTTTCCTTTTGGATAACTACTATTAACCTTTTTTACGAGATACAGAATAAATGCAATTGAATTATATAATAGAGCTTATTTAGTGCGTCAGACATGATAAATTATTCCCTTAGATAGAGAGGTGAAGTGGAAATTTATCAAGTAAAAATTAAATTATGAAATTATTCCCATGAAATTAAAATATATCAAGTAAATTTTCATATATTCTCAGTATATATGATAAAGCAATTATCCAACAATAGAAAATATCTATTTAATTAAAATTGTGTCCTATTATTATTATCATTTTTTATGATATCAATGACCTTTTCCATGCCTCTTGGGTTTTTGGATTTGTGGTCATTAACTTTCTCTCGGTCATATTCTCAATCACTATCCATCTGTATTTTGTTGTTAGTGTTCTCTTCTATATCCATTTATTCACTTCCCACTTATGTTATCCTATGTGGAAACCTAATTTTTTATTTATTTAAATAATATTTATGTTTTAAACTTTCCCTCTTAAGGTATGTTTTTTTATCCATTTGTATGATGTGGGTTTTGATGAATTAATTTTATATCGTTAAACCTTTAGTGACCAAGGTAAATTTAGTCGGAGAATTTCATTTGAGGGGGAGGGGTAAAATTTAACACCAATAGATCCTTTCAAATGTTTTTTCAAATAAAATCATTCTTTTCAATATTTTTAATTTCACATAACAAAGTATTCATCTTACATTAAATGGAACACTAAATTTAAACAGAACGTGACATACTATTAAAATATTATAATGATAGTTACCACATAGCCATTAGAATGGAAGGTATGAATACTATTAACAAAATTATGAAATTATTTGATTTTAAAAAGTATATAAAACGAATTATTTGGTGACCAATTAATTAGAAATTTAAATAAAAAATATTTGAAAATAAATGAAAATATTCTCTAAAAGACAATTTTTATACTCAAAAACATGTTTTACCTCAATAAATTAAAAACAAAACCTTTTGTGAATTATATTAAAGAAATATATATAGTATTTATTAAATAAAATACATATCATTCATCATATGTGTTTTCTAAATCAGATATGAGAATAAATTCATTTTAGTATTTAAATGTATATATTTCTTAAAAGCGGTTTTGCCATTATCTCCACACTTATTTTAAAATAGTGTGATGAAAATTTCAGAAAATAAATTCAGAAAAAATATTTTAATTTTTTTTAAATCCATTTAAAAATTATCTTGTGGTGTGTTTTCAAAAAATTTAGGAAAATATTAATTTTTTAATGAATACTGAAAATATTAAACATTAATTGAAAATTGAATGGTCATTTAAGTTATTAATAATGTTAAATTATACATTAAATTTGTTTTAATTGTTAATTTTTTCAATTATATATATATATATTAATCCAATTTCTTTATTTTTATCATTTTCATATTGACTTTTTAAATAACATCCATTGAAATATTTAATATTTTTTCTTTGAAAACCTGCTTTCTCATCACATATATTCGGTTATTTTTAAATTTAATTTTCTCAATTATAAGAAGAGAAGTTGGAAAATTGATTTTATATTTTTGAATTAGGATAATTCATATTAATTAATAAGGTAAAATTAATTTTTGGCTTAAATTAATAGTAAAAACACTAAGAATTAATTATCACAGTTAAGTTACAAATGGGATTACGGGGTTTAAATTTAAAATATAAGGGTACAAATAAAATAAAAACATATATAAATATATTTTAAAAAAATATTTAGACCCAATATTGATTAATTACCAATAAAACTCTATTTTTAAGACATGGGACAATGAGATTAATGTGGTCACACATTTGGATTTTAAAAAACAATCAGTGTGACACTCACCACACTTAGGAAATGTCACCCTATCTCCTCCCTACATCAAAGTATAAAACCATTTCAGTTATTAAAAATAATTCCCAAGTTAATTCCAAAATTCCATAATCTCATCCTAAAATATTTATTTTTCTGATAAATATAACCATGGAATTATTTTTATGCAAACCTAATGATGTTACTTGAGAAAGAGGTAGCATTTTTCATCAAGAGATTTTATTTTATTTCATCATCCCCAATATTAAATTATTATCAAACAATTCTGCTATAATAACTACAATATATTATAAATACTAAGATTTTTTAGGTTAATTTAATGAAATAAAACTTTCTCCACTTCCATCAAATGAGAAATGAAATCATCTTTTGTTTATAAGGTGAACTACAACCTCGTGAAACGATGTCATTAATTTTTTCTATTTCAACCTCTCACGGTAGTATATAATGATTGATTGATTGTATTTTTATGTTATATATAATATTATGATACTTATGGATTTTTTAACAAACAGACCTTCATAAATCAAATATTTGGGAATACAGTGACGCCACTCCTGTGTAAAACGAACTGTCTCCCTGTGAAGTGATTTGTTTCGTTAATGCCTTACATAAATAGTAATAATTATGCTTTGATTGAAAATATGTGATATATATGTCATATAAATTTTTTAATAATTTTAATTTGTTATTTACCATAATTTCCTTCAATACATTTAGAAAATGGAAACAACATTCATGTGTATATACGACCTACCATCTCCATGAATGGTATATTTCATTTTTTGTCTCTAAAATTTATGGATTACTATAAATACATATGTAAATATTATATTTGATATCAATATCATGGTTATCATTAAGTATATGATATAAAAATTATTAATTTAAGAGGATTTAAAATAAAATTCAAAAAATTCATGAAAAACAAAGCATTTATTTCCTAAAATGTGACCATAACATGGAATTTTATTAAACTGGTAATTAAAGGTCATAAAAAAAGACACATATGGAATTAAATATATAATTATGGTCATATAAAAGATTTATAATAAACAAATATTTATTATATATGAGTTTCTAATGTGTAAGAAGTGATTTGAAACTTATGGTAAGGGTTGTTTTCTCAATTTTCCTACGTTGAGACATAAGTTATGTTATGTAGCTATCTTCCTTTATGAGCTATATATACGTCACCTTTTTCATTTAATATCATGAATTGATTTATAATAATTATATATTATGTTTAATTAAAATATATTACATCATGGTTCCTACATTTTATAGTTCCCAATGTGTTAAAGATTTTCTGTTACAATTTCATCATTTATCATCGTTGTTTTTTATTATGTTTCCGATGATAAAATATTATGACCCATATCTCCAAAAGATAATTAATTTTATTCCCCTGTGATTATACATTATATTAATATTACCATTTCTCACACCTTGGTACTAAAAATAATTTCAAAATGTTTTTTAAGAACATCTGACATTATTTCTGTCTTCGGTTGAAAAGTGGTTTTCAACGAAAACCATGCTGTATAAAAAAAATTATAACTATTTTAACATTATGTAATAGTTTAATCAAATAAATATTTGCCGATGTTTTATTTTTTTCAAAAAAAAAGACGGTAATATTCATATCATTTTTCAAAAAATTCTCGTTAGGGTTTTACCAAAAAAATATGAACGAAATTTTTTTTAGCATGTACAACAAGAATAACATTTCATGCTATCATAAAAATTATTTTATTGGTGCATAATTTATTTATTTCAAGGTTATTTTAAAATTTAATTATTATAAAAATGTTTTTGTTCTTAAAAAACTATTTTTAAAGTAGAATATATATTTTTTATATGATGTTTTTTTAAATTATTTTTAAAACATTCATTTATAATTTTTCAATGTTATTGTAAATGATAATGTTTTTTGTAATATTTTTCAAAAAATTATTAAAAATTTATTATCAAATATAATTTATCTTCCATAAGAAATTTTCCATGTGATTTATATTTCAAAATCATCCCCCATCTAAGATTTAATCTCTTAATGTAATTTATACTTTTATGGGGATACAATCCAAGAATATCATTTTTTTCATTATTTGAATATATTATGATTAAAATATGTTTATGAAACCGAATTATATTCCACAGATTATACCACGATGAAATTGTTATGAAATCCCCTTTTTTATCCATTGGTTAATCAAGGATGAAATAATTATATAATTATAAAACCATTTTCTTTTCTATATGTTATTATAAAATGATTTTTTATAGATCCCATTCCATTTCATGAGTAATGATATAATGAATGGTTTATGATCTTGTGGAGAAAATATATACTATTTTTATTACCTTTTGGGTCAAAGATATATCTACAAATAATTCATTGGGTAATAATTTATATGTCATGAGATAGATAAGACTAGAATATGGGGTGAACAATGTTCAGTAAGGGATGGTATCTGTTATGATGGTATAGTGAGTGAACCATGACCAGTGTGATAGTTTGGGGAGTAAACCCATTACCCTTTGATAGAATTGAAAAATTGACTTGAATACTATATAGAATATTTTATTTTATTCTCTTTATACCAATAATATATTTTGTATTCCAATGTTATGCAGTCATGGATAATATTATTTTATTCCCTTATGATTCATTCCCTATAAACGTCCAACATTTATGACATTATTCAAGATTAATATTTTTGATATACAATGTACAACTTTCAAATGTTAGGTTCTTGTTCTCATATACTTGAGTACATTTCATGCTTATGTATCTCCCTTTTTACCCTTACATAGCATAAGAGATTTTCCATTCATATGTTTCCATTCCCCAGGTAATGTAAAATGGTTTTCTGTAGGTTATGTTGGTGAAGAATCCAAAAAGATAATATCATTATGGTAGAATTCTAATATCCTTCCCAAAATTATGATATTTTTCACCAAGTATCTAAAGACACTATAATATTACAGTCCTTAGAAAATATTATTGTGAATATAAATATAAAAGTTTGTTATATCAATGTATAAAAAGATGGGTCACTATAAGGAGGACTGTTATAGGAATAGAATTACTCCACCTAGTGTGTCCCTATAAAATCTTTGATATTGTTTTCCAAGAAAGGGAACTCATTCTTGAGGATATGTGTTGACTATTAACACCTAAACCATCTAACCATTAAGAATAAATACCATTTATTGATAATTAGAGATATCTATAATTAGATGAAATGGATATTGTAATTCTCAAATATCAACCTTATGTTAATATATCGCCATCTATGAGTACTATAGGTGGATATATTGAAGAATACATTTTGATGATTGTATAGTCACTAAAATTTCTAGTTGGTTCCCTTTCGACTAAACAACACATTTTTAGTGTTTATGGGGCTCATGTAATGGATAATCTACCATTTTATAAACAATATTTTTGGGGTATTCATCATTGGAATCCTTATTTAGTCATCATTAGAGGCCATGAATATGGCTTATTTTGAAATATTTATATACATACTTTAAGAAAATCTGTCGTATGGGACGTTCAAAAAGTGTTCGTTTTGGATTTAATAAGTCCCCTTCTTGGTAATTTTTATATCATATATAGGAGTGGTTGTGTACTTATTTGAGATCATGGATGTCATAAGGCTGGATCAACTCAGGGGTTGTTATGTAGGTGTGGAGTTTCCTTGGGATGGCTGATAATTAGAGGTTAGTTGTAATAGACATCTCTAAAACTGAGACTCCCTTATACTTTTTTACCTAGAAGGGGTATCTTCTTTTCATTGTAATTCCAGAATGACATTGAGAAGTTATGTTATAAGATGAAAATATCCCTCCTTCTGATATTTCTATAACATGGGATTTATAATTTGGTGTTCAATGATCCCTATAAAAATAGGTTCGTATGTTTTTTAAAACAAAGGAAAATGATGATTTATTATGAAACGCCACAGCTAAGAACTCACAAGTAGCATTACATGACCCATTATTTGGATCTTGTATCAATAGAGTTTTTCACATCCATTTGCATGACCAAGCTGAGCATACCATTCATATCATTGATTACAGGAGGATAGATTTTATACTTTCTTTTCTCCAATGCCTAGAGGATCATCTCATATTAGTGGAATTTTATATGATAATAGTTATCACTCTATTTTTAGAATGCAACCATTTGAGTTTATGTTGTGATACATAGATGTTCATCCCTATGTTGGTCAATTTTTGGAAGCTCTTCCGGCATGGTGCATATGTTGGTGTAAGAAAACATGGAAAATGTATAAATTATATAAGTGTAGATGAGTACATATCAAATCTATCAGAATACATAATCACAATAATAATGGAGACCTTTGTAGTTCTTAGAGGTGCATACTGTTTTCTAACAAGTTTCAACAATTCATATATTAAAAATATTTATGTTGGTTTGTAGACTATCTCTAATATAATTTTTGGTTTTTATTGATACTATGAAGTGGGTGTGAGGTTTTAGACCACCAATAAATACCACTGACATTAAGCGAGGTTAAATAAATTTTCCATGTGTCCCCACATAAGAGATATGGTCAATATCAATCAATAATTATTGACTAGGTTAAGTTATAACATTGAGTGTATGGTCACCATCTCATAGTATCAAGTGGTTATTTATGATCGGTGGGATAAGTCCTTTCATGGGTGTGTTAGACCCATGGTGTAAAATATTTTGTGGTACATTATTCTTTAATATCGATCATGTGAGCATGGGAATAAGATGAGAACTTAGTACCCACTCCTTTTTAAGTTATTATTTTTTATAGAAAAATATTCAGAGGTGGGGGAGGGTTCAACGAATTTAGTATATATGTTTGTACCCTTTGATGATTAATATAGATTCCCTGATTTTATTAATCGATTTTGGGGTTGATATCATGGGTCGATTGGACTAAAATATTTAGTATGTAAAATAATATAAATATTTTATTAATAATCTTTCGTTCCTTCTCAAAATTAATTATTTATATTTTGAATAGGTTCTAATATGGTGAAAGAGATATTGAGGCTGAATCTAGAGCATTGGTTAACCGAAGGAACGAGTTAATTTTTTGCACTATGGAACTCATGATGATGCACAGTCATAGGAAGATTAAATGGATAAATAAATAATTTAATATATTTTATTATTTAGATATTAAACTTTTAATAATATATATTTATATCATGTTTAGAATAATCTCTATAGTTATACATAGAAAATTAGGATATTTAGGTAATGCCACATTATGAAAAGAATTCGAAGAAGAATTTGGGATAAAGAATCAATGATGAAGACAAATGTATTCAACAATGAATTTGGTATATAAAAGAAATTACTAAACAATCAATCCAATTTTAGGTGGGAATTTGTTGAATTTTTGGATTCATCTAGTTCCAAGTCTCATTTTGAACATAAGTTAGTAAATATTAATTTGAATCTGTGTATACATATTTGATGGACCTATCAATTTAATTTTTTTTTAGAATCATAAATTAAGATATTTTGATCTCTTAATTTTTCCACTATCTTCTTTCTACATCAATTTTTCTCCTGTGAATGATGGTTGAATCAAATGTGATCATTGATGATTAATTAATCGTGTGGTATTATGAATTTTTCCTTCCATTATTTTCATATTAATCACTAGAAAATATGTCACAACCCCCTACCCACAATGTTTACCCCTCCTGGGCTGGCAATGTGAGAAAGGAGATAATGACCCCCGAGTACCGCCTCTAGTAGGCCCTGAGTTGGCGACTAGCACTGAGGTTATAGTAAACGCACAAATGGAAGGCATTTCCCTATAAGAGAACACATGAAGAAGAGAGAGATAATATAGAAAACAACCAACTCCAAATCAGAACTGAAATATAAATGAAAACCCAAGTGAACATATTTAATGTCATGAAAAAGTACTACAACTGGAAGGGGAAAATTACAAGTACCCAAAATAAAGTAAAAACAATAGCAACCACAATCCCAAACAGCACCTGCAACCCCAATCTAGTAGAAACCAACTTGATCTTCAACCTTCTCCATGTAACATGAAAAATAATTTATATATACATAGGGTGAGTATAAAAGTATACTCATTAGGATCCTCCCTGAAGCCTCTCATTAAAAAGTGAAGGAAGCATGCTAAAGCATAGTGAACAACATGTGAATCTAAATCATCACCTAAACATGTATACTAAGTTCCCAACCTCACCATGGATACTCTAACAAATAAACACGTAAAAAAATATATCATACAGTAAAGATTATCAAGGGTACCCCCTACTATTTCCCCACTGGTTTTCCGGTTTTCCCCCATGTCACACGTCCTTAGCATCTCTCTCTAAAAAGGATTGCCTGCAGACACCTAGGCGAAGCACCAAAACATGCACCTCGTGCAAAAAAACCACCACATCCGTGCATGAAAGTAACCAAGTAGTTTCCAGGTGCCACCACAGCTCGCATAACGTGTATCATACGTTGGGTATTATACCTCAATCCATTACAACCCATACACCGAGTAAGTATCCTCAGGCCATCACAGCCTACACACATTACACCTATAGTAGTCCATATGATACTATATCTAGAATACATGTGTATGAATAACCACAAGACATTACAACACTGTACACACATATATAGGGGAAACTAACCAATGTGCCCAATAGCACAAGTATCTACCAAGAGAAGAGAGCAGGGCCAAAGGGGATAGTCATCCATTCATTCTCCCACCAGAATGTTGGGGGAAACAACCCCCTTGGCTCAGAATCCTCGGGGTGTTAGATTCCATTACTGACATGGTGGAGTAGCATTTAGAAACACCAAAATTATAGAATATACTATATCTCACAACCACATTATGGGCATAAACTAGTCATAGACTCAACTACAGCTAACGTCTCTCGGACTCTAGGCTGCCACTTCTAAGACTAGGTATCCTATAAGCACAAAACCATTGAAAGATCTTTATTACATTTTTTCATTCCCATTTTATCAATTTCACTTGTTGTTAAATAATTATTTAAACATTAATTAACCAATAACAAATCCACATTATATTTCATTAGAATCAAACCCAAAGTACATTGTTCCTTCAAAATTACAACCTCATCATTATGTTATAGAAAACTCCAACCCCATGGGTTAACCCCATTTATTCAATTAGTCATTATAGAATTACTTTCCCACATTCCCAGGCATTCTAGAAAAACATTCTATGCTACTAAACACAAGGGGGATCAACCCAGTCAGTAGATGTACTACCCGTTAGGTCTTTTCTGCCTATAGAAAGAGTGTAGAACCATCCTCCCTTGAGAAGCTAAATAGGAAAAGCATGTGGGATACCCCATGGGTATTCAATTATATTGGATGAAGGGTAAGCAAGACCAGTAGCCCTAGGAATTGGGGAATAATAAAATAGGTAATCAATGAAAAAAACAGCAAGCATCCATCAATCACGTCCATCCCACTCTATCATCCCTAGTGTCCTCCCCGACACCCACATGCATAAACCAATGCATCCCGCCACTCTAGGCGTCATCTGCTGCCACAACCAAAATGCCTCCATGCCCCCACGTATCATAACAGCCATCCAGGCTCACATCAAAACACAAGAAGATGGAAAAAAACATTCTAACAATTGGTCTCTTGTCCATTTAACAAACAATAGGGTAACTCAGAACCCTAAAAGGTGTTTTATTTTATCGATCAACTATTTCTTTAATCCATCTTATATTAACCGATTATTGTTCTTATGTACCAAATTCGGTAAACCTTATTAGTAAGCTATCACAAAAATCTAAACATGATTACTATGCCATTTTGATTAACATAAATTTACAAAAAGAAAAACCAGATTCATTTTGAGTCCTCTTTATCTTTAGCCAAACCATTATCAATTAATTCTGGATATACGTTCTTTACCAATTACTATTAAATATGAAATGCTAAATATATCAAGCATTTATATCACATTGTCTATCAAAACAAGAGGTGATAACATATGACTGAAATAAATTTTTTTATCTAGTTAAAATATTTATTAGTTCAATTCCATTGTGATCTAGTACAATAAAACAATCTACCAATACAGTTTCATGTAAAAGAATAGAGAATAAATGAATCCCCTACCTCAAATGGGTTTTGATGTTCTTTATATGAGAGCGGTCCACACAATGGATCACAATCACCTCCTCTCCCGACAACTGCATCCACCAGAGGATTCCACGGTACGACCGTACCAACCGAAACCCAAGAAAAATCCATTAGAATCATGGAGATTACATGCTATAATATATAAAATAGAAACATGAGAATATAAACCCCAAAAGAACGATGATAAAACAAACCTTATATCAAAGATTGATCGATACAACTTGGTTGCATCAAAAAAGAGCAGAAAAAATCCTAGGAAAGTTTAATTGTGCAACTTCTATTAAAAGGAATGGGTTGTTCGAGCATCTCACACCCGAGGAAAAAGAGAAATAATTAGGGAGGAAGATATCTTGTCCCTTTAAAATATCTAATGGAGCGACAGTTTAAGAAATGCTTAATTTCCCAAAAAAAGCAGATCACATTAAACCACACTGTTCGTCCAAGTAAAAACATCCCAATCCATATGAAAAATTAATATAGGATTTATGGCCGTTGAATCAGACTTAGAGTCCTTAAAACGAGGCTTTAATTGAATTTTAAGTTAAATTAAACGTCATAGGGTCAAAACTGTAAGAAGCTGGAAACATTATTCACGACCTTAGAATTTGGTAAAGGAAAAACATTGTTCAAAAACCTCACCGTTGAAACCTCACCATTAAAACCCCACTATTTAGGGAACACTGTTCATTAACCTCACTATTGAAACCTCACCATTCTTGAAACACTATTCATGAACCTCACTGTTGGAACTTCACTCTTCTGGAAACACTATTCGTGAACCTCACTCTTGAATCCTCATCATTCTGGAAACACTATTATTGAATGTCACAGTTGAAACCTCACCATAAGAACCTCACTATACTGGAAACATTGTTCATGAAACTCACTGTTGAAAGCTCACCATTGGAACCTCCCCATTTTGGAAGCACTATTCATGAACCTCATTGTGGGAACCTCACTATTCTGGAAACACTATTTGTGATCCTCAACGTTGGAACCTCACTATTGTGGAAACACTGTTCATGAACCTAACCATTGAAACCTCACCGTTCAGGAAACACCATTCATGATCATAACCATTTAAATGTCATAGTTGGAACCTCACTTGTAAAGAAACACTGTTCCTGAATCTCACTGTTGAATCCTCACTGTTGGAACCTCACTGTTCTGGAAACACTGTTCATGAACCTCACTGTTGAAACCTCACCATTGGTACCTCACCATTCTGGAAACAATATTCCCAAGAAGGTTACCGATGCACTATTATCAACTGTCTACCATTGTAACTATTCACCATGGGTCACTGATGCTACTGTTCACAGAAAGGGAAATTTGGAAATCTTTTTGTGATAAGTCACCTTAACATCTCGGAACACCTCAAACACCATATTTTTACAAAGGAATGGGCAGGAGTGGTCCGGGCCATTTCATATGATACCTCTCAAAACATTCTCATCCCCAAGAATTCAAAACTCACCTAATGTAAAAAATGAAACGGGTTTAGAACAACCACCCATCGGGATACCTCTCAAAAGAGAGCTGGCCACAAAAGCAACAAAAGAAATCCATCTCATAAACATGAAAGGTTTATAACCACAAATGATACATCGATACATAAAATTGGTTAATCATAAAACTACTATTTGTACTTAGCATGTATCTGTGACTCATGTTCCAAGGTACTCTTCTCCATGCCAATGTGTCGCCATAAGACATGAACCAAGTGGATAGAACACTCGCGCAACACCTTCTCCTTACGGTCTTGAATCTCCACAGGTCTCTCCTCAAAGGTTGCATAATCATCAACATTTGTCTCTCCCCAATTGATGACATGAGATTCATCATGAAGATAATTATGGATCTATGATACATGGAAAAAATCATGTCTCTGACTCATCTACGGGGGAATTGGTACTCTATACGCCATATATCCAACACAAGCCAACACCTCGAAAAGCCCAACAAAGCAGGGAGAAAACATACTCCCCGGACCAATCCTTCACTACCCATGATGGGGAGTCACCTTCAAAAACACATGATCCCCAACAATAAACTATAAGGGTCTCCTCCATTGATTAGCATATGATTTTTGATGATCTTGTGTTGTCTTCATCCTCTCACGAATCACCTAAACCATATCTGTTGTATTCTGCACTATTTCTGGTCTGAGAATTACTGAATCTCTGACCCCATTCCAGAACAATGGAGAACGGAAAGGTCGACCATACAAGGCTTCAAATGGCGCCATACCGATGGTGGAGTGAAAACTATTATTGTAAGCGAACTCCACCAATGTTATGTAACTCTTCCATGATCCTCCAAAATCAAGGACACAAGATCCTAACATGCCTTCAAGAGTCTAGATGGTTCGCTCTGACTGAAGATCTGTTTGATGATGAAAAGTAGTGCTAAGGAATAGTTGAGACAGAAAGCATGTTGGAGACCTCTCCACAGCTTTGAGGTAAGACAAGTATCTCAATAAAAAATGATCATCCCAGGGACTCCATGAAGTCTCATCACCTCCTCTAGATACTGCCTTGACAAAAATTCCCATGAGATAGACTCCTTGATTGCTATAAAGTGGGATGATTTTGTTAAGTGATCCACTACCACCAAAATAGCATCATGTCCTCCCGGAGCATGTGGTAAACTAGTAACAAAGACCATTGATATTTCCTCCCACTTCCACTGAGGAATCTCTAATGGCTTGAGCAGACCACCAAGAACATGGTGTTCGGCCTTCAGCTTATGGCAGACAAAACATCGAGACACAAACTCTGCAACTGAATGTTTCATCCCAAGCCACAAAAACTGGCTCCTCAAGGCTCATTACATCTTTTTCACACCAGGATGCACCATTAAGGCCGAACTATGAAACTCTCTAAGAATCATCTCTCACATTTTCAAAGAAATAAAAAACCTACTATGATATAACACTCAATGTTATTCATCCTCAGACCACCCATCAGGTTCCTCGCCACAAACTAATCGGTCCCTCCAGACCTCCACCTCTAGATCCCCCAACTAGGTCTCTTCCACCTTTTTCACTAGAGATTACTACACCATCATCTGAAAAAGACATCCTCTACCCCCAAACTTCTCTCATATCATGATGTAATGCTGAAAATTCATCCATTACTCTCCTAGAATCACTGGATTCACGCACAGCATCACTACGTGACTTTTGACTAAGCGCACCAGCTACAACATTTCACTTTCTATGTGTATATGATATTTTGAAGTCATATTCTTTTAATAACTACATCCACTGACATTTTTGTATGTTCAGGTAATGCGGGGAGAAAACATACCACAAACTCTTATTATTAGTGAAAACCAAAAAATTCTCACCAATGAGGTAATGTCTCCAAAAAATAATAGAAAACACCATGGATGCCAACTCAAGATCATGAGTGGAATAGTTACATTCATTGGGACATAACTATCAAGACCCATAATAAACAATTAATCTTTTCTGTATCAGAACACAGCCCAAACCCAGATGCGAAGAATCGTAGAAAACATCAAACTGAACTCCCTCAACAGAAAGACAAAGAACTAGAGCACTTACTAAATTCTACTTTAGATACATGAAATCTTCCTAACAATAATCAGTCCATATGAATGCCTGATCCTTCATTATCAAAGCTATTAGAGGAGTCACAACTTGTGAGAAATTGGTTATGAAACTTCTGTAGTAGCCTATGAGACCAATAAATCTTCGCACCTCTGACACTGTCTTTGGGGCTTCCAAAGACATAACTGCTTGTATTTTTTATGTATCCATAGCTACACCCTGATGGGACACATCATGCCCCAAAAAACAGACTTCTCAAACCCAAAACTCACACTTCGTCAACTTCCCAAACAACTAATGTTGACGAAGAACTACCAAAATAGCATGTAGATTCTCTTCATGCTCCTCCTCAAACGTGGAGTACATAAGGATTTTGTCAATGAAAACAACCACGAACTTGTCCAGGAACTCACAAAACAAATCATTCATCAACCCTATGAACACAATTGGAACATTCGTCATGCCTAACGGCACTGCAACTAACTCATAATGCCCATGACAACAAAAGAATGTAGACATTGGGATATCCTCATCTTTTACACACATCTGATGATGTCCTGACAGAAAGTCGGTCTTTGAGAACAATCTTGCACCCTTCAGTTGATCAAATGAATCATCAATCCACAGAAGAGGATATCGATTCATTATTTTCACTTTTTTGAAGAGATGATAATCGACACACAACCGCAAACTGTTGTCGGCATTCTTCACGAATGAAACTGGAACAGCCCACGATGACACACATGGCCAAACAAAAACACACCGTAACTGACCATCAATCTATATTCGTAGATCTCATAACTCATAAGGGGCCAAACTATATAGAGTCATAGATATAGGATATTCTCCAGGTTGTAGCACGATCCCGAACTCGATCTCTCATCGAGGGGGTAATGCTATAACCTCTTCTAGAAAAACATAAGGGTACTCTTCTACAACCCAAGGAAACGCCAACTGTTGAACCTCTAAAGAACTCAACATCGTCTCTGCCATCATGGATGATAAGGATAGAATGCGCCTATGACCCATCCGAGGATCTTGCTCGCCAAAAAACACCACCATCTCTACAACCACATCGAAGAAAGTGACCTGGTTTGGGAAGCAATCCATGATAGCCTTCACCGAATACAACCAATCCATGATGTGGATGACATCATATGGTTGTATTATTAAACAAAGGAAATCCCTCCAAGAGTGGTGCTACCCCAATACTAGATCATAGATTCTACATTCTTCAAACACGTCATCTCGACCTCCAACTGGCGTAGTCAACACCAAGGGCACTGGAAGCTTCTCTACCTCATGTCTGTAATCATAGAAAATGGGTGGTGATATGAAATATTGATTCTATCCTAAATCAAATAAGTCATACACCAAGTTTGAAAAAAAGAAAAGGGTACCTCGAACGATGTGTGGCTCACCTGGAGTTGGTAATGCTAAAGCATGAAGTTGACCATGACCTCCCCCATGTCCTCTCTAACCCTGATGAAGGCCACCACCACGGTCGCGCTCTACTCTCTAAGGACGAGGATCATCACGAGGCTATCTTATGCATGCCCCATCTACCCTCTGTGGATCTATAGCTAGTGCTACCTGTTGTTTCTGCCTCGACTGGAACTGCTTCAACGGAGGAACCTGGAGCAGAGCACATGGTGTAAGATGACTGCTCAGAAAGGTCGAGCACTACCGCTACTAATGACCACGACCACCACAAGAAAAACCATCACCTGATCCCTTTGCATAGACCTAAGAGTTTCTGCCTCAAGAGAAATGAGATGTTAAGGGTTGTGACCTACCCTCGGCTGAACGAAAACTCTTCTACCGTAAAAACTTGGAACCTCGGACCACAGCTGTGCTTCAGGAGGAATCATGAAGATTCCCATCTCATGATGATCCGGTCCTGACCAAAGTCCTCTCGACAACCTTTACCCTCACCAGAACCTCAATATATGTCTTTAGCATAAATTGGGTGACCTGGCGATGGATCTCTGGATGCAAATACTCCTCTAAATGCCTTGCCCTAGCCTCCTCATCTAGAAACAGGTCTGAAGAATATCATGAAAGGTTCCAAAAATGGATTCCAAACTCTGGCACACTAGATCTCCCATGTCGATGGGTAAGAATATCTTGGTTACTGGATGCCTTCATGGTCTAAGAAAGAATCTAAACTCTAAATTTGTCTCAGAACTCCTCCCATGAGATAGCTGACAGCTCAGGATCCTGAGGAACAAGAACCACAACTTCTTCACTGCTCCATGCAACATCGTCACAACCAAGGACACCCAGTTCTCCTTCTAAGAAAGGATCAAACTGAATCCAATCTCAACCTCCTCCAACCATTATTTTGTGACTACATCTGAAATGGAGCCCTCATACTTTTGCAGACTCTAGCATTGAAACACTAGGAGTTTCTTCCTCAAAGTTTCATCGTCATCAACCTCTACCCTACGGTGATCTTCTAGAACATCCTGTTGGACATCTTCTATGTGATCGTGATGAGGACGTCGACCTGGAGCCATACCTATACAATAACAAATAGTTAGGGAACTTAAATATGTAATATGGAAATTCAACATTATTTAATTAATTTTTTTCATTCATTGATTTTATGTTAACCTATCCCAAGGTCTACCCATTCAAACACCGGCATAATGAAGCATGATCCATGATCCTTTCTTAGGTCTCTACCTTGTAACTCGTATCATGTCATTTAGTATCCATTGTAAACTTAAAGGTTCATACCTCAGATCATAGGAGGCCCTAAAAGGCTATGTCTCTCCCGGTCTCCTGTGTTTACATCACATTCTAAACATGACTGAAAATGTTTCCCTACCAACCCATGCAACCTCACTCGTGTCTTACTCCAAACTCCATCCTATCCCTCAACCAGACCACTAATACCACTCTGTCATGACCCCCTGACCACAAAGTGTACCCCTCCTAGGACGGAAATGTGAGAAGGTAAATAGTGACCCCAGTGTCCCACCTCCAGTAGGCCCCGGGTTGGCTAATAGCACCGAGGGTATAGTAAACACACAAATTGGAGGCATTATGCTCTAAGAGAACACATGCAGATGATAGAGATAAGATAGACATCAACCAACTCCAACTCGGAACTAAAATATAAAATAAAACCCAAGTGCACATTTGTAATGTCCTGCAAAAGTACTACAACTAGAAGGGGAAAACTGCAAGTACCCAAAAGAAAGTAAAAAAAGTAGCAACCACAAGCCCGAATAGCTCCAGAAACCCCAATCTAGTAGAAACAAGTTTGATCTCCAACCTACTTTAAGTGACCTAAAAATAGTTTTTATATTCATAGGGTGAGTATAAAAGTATACTCAGTAGGATCCTCCCTGAAGCCTCTCATAAAAAACTAACGGAAGCATGCTAAAGCAGAGTGAAAATCAAGTTAAACAAACCCATCACCTAAATAGTTATACTAAGTTCCCATCCTCACCATGGCTACTCTCACAAAGTAATGCATACAATAATATATCCTATAGTAATGAATATAAATGGTACCCCAGTACTACTTTCCCTCTGGTTTGCTGCTTTACCCCAACGCCGCACGTCCTGAGCATCTCTCTCCAAAAAGGCTTGCCTGCAGACACCTGGGTGAAGCACCACAGCAAGCACCTCATGCTAAAAAACCACCACGTCTGTGCAAGAAAGTAACCAGTTATTTTCTCGGAGCCACCGCATCTCGCATAATGCCTATCATACATTGGGTATTATACCTCAAGCCATTACAGCCCATACACTGAGTAAGGATCCTCAAGCCATCACAGCATATACACGTTACACATATAGTAGTCCATTGGATACTATATCTAGAATATATTTGTGTAAATAACTTAAAGCCATTACAGCCTTCTACACAAATATTTGGGGAAAACTAACCATTGTTCCTACCATCACAAGTATCTACCAAGAGAATAGAGCGGGGATATAGGGGGTAGTCATCCATTCATCCTCCCACCAGAATGTAACACCCCAAGCTTCTACGGTACGCTTCTCTTTGAATAATGTGATAGCATATGTTGTACGCAACATCGAGTTATAACACACCACAACCAATCAAACTAGCCGTTATGAATAGCAATACCTACTTTTTGAAATTATATATATTTTATATTTCAAAATGGACTTCATTTTTGGTTTCGAAATATCGAAATTATCCTAAGATGAATTTTTGGTATTTTCTTGAGAACTTCCAATTTTAATGAATATTAAAAAATACATAAAAACAAATTCTTTAATCAAAATAATTTATATTGATAAATTATATTATTGAGTGGTTTCAAAGTACAATTAGAATATATTTTTACCATTTAATCCAATGGTGTTCGTTAGAATTAATTTCACTTTGAAATTGGACTTCACAATTGTCAATCTTTTGATATATATTGTTTCTTAAAAACACGCTATTAGTTGTGACAGTGGGAATTAATTATAAAATTAATTAGTGCAACGTATATGTTTGTAATTTTGTAAAATAGACATCATTTTTGAATTCGTAATATCAATTATAGCTTAGGGTGAAATTTTGTCATTGTTCTGGAAAACTTCAATTTTTGATGAATAGTCAAACTACTAAGTGGTAGTTAAAAAACTGAATTTTTCATAAAACATAATTTTACTGCTTCTGTGAATGGAATCTCAAAAATCTGAGAGACACAGTTAATATCAAGAAGTAAAATGTGGTTCAATGAGATAAAAATAATTTTTGGTGAATAGTAACTTTTTCCTTTTATTTACCACAGTTAAAAGTAAATAGGGTAATTAAGGGTAAAAATGATATTAATATTACCCTAACACATGTCATAATTCTATTGGACAAGTGTATCTCGACAAGAAACAACCTTAGGAATAAAATATTATCATTTAGGTCCACTTGGATTAGATTAGGACATTTATTATTATTTAATTCAAAGAAGAGTTAAAAGAGTTAAAATCAATGTTTATTTACTAAAAGATTTTTAATATAGGGTTATACATAAGATAAATTCGATTGTAAATATTAATTAGAAAGCTAATACGATTTCCTACATAATAATATTTTATTTATAATTTTTTTACATTAAATAATTTAATTTATTTATGACACAATGATGATGCAGTAATTACCATAATAGTGAAAATTTAGAATAATTGATATTATAAATACCAAAATAAATATAATTTGAGACTTTTTATGAATTAAACATATTTTCTAGGATAATATGACAAATTATGATTGATTTAATTGACTTTTTTCGAAGTAATAATTCTGTTGAGTTTCAGAAAAATCAACTATTGAATAGTGTCAACATTGACATAAAAGAGTTTTTAAAACAAATATTATATTATTAATTGATATTAAATTCATAAAAATATAATGTTCGTCCACGATACTTATATCATGATAGGTGTATCATTAATGGACCACTTGGGGGTTGCTTGGATGTATATAGTAAGTTTATTAACTACATAATATAAAAATACAAGGTGACATGGTAAATGTCAAACTAATTAACTAAGAGTTAAAACTAAAAGATAAGGTTTATATAGTAACCCAAACCTTTCTAAATTCTATTGGTTTAATGGTTTTTGACCCATCCCCACCTTAACCTTTTAATAATCAACTTTGGAGCCACTAGAAACCGAATATGAATTTATTATAAATTAATATTTCTAACTTTTCCAAAGGTGCCCCTCACCCCACTTATAAAAGGGAACTCCTCCTCATTTCTTCACACCTTCAAAGCCTTTTGGTTCGGCCAACCCCTACCCAAATACTCTATCAAATTCCCTCACTACAACCTAGAGGCCTTAGTTTGATCATAAAGCCATCCTATGGAGCCCTTTTGATCAAATCAAAAGGAAGAACCCGAACAAGAGGTAATGTTTTCACCACCCCTTTTCAAGTTCCTTTCTTCTTCCACTTCTTCTTTATTTGTTATTACCATTCTAAAATAATAACTACAGTATATTATATATACTGTGATGTTATTATAAATATGGTACAACCATATTCAGTATTCTATGTACCCTTTGAATAACTTGTCACCATACGTGCGTACATACGGCTTACCGTCTCCATGTCGTGGTGTAATTGGTATTCAATATATTATTATTTAAATGGGTATAATAATGATGTATAATTCATGTAAAAAATAAATATAACATGATAATGATTCTGTATATGTAATTTACCATCCAATTATATATTATTTTAATATCAAAAGAATGATATTGCCGCTCGTTCATACGTACGGACTACCGTCTCCATGAACACGATGAGATTCATTCTCCATCATATCCATTCAAGTATAATTATCATTTGATGATTTAAAAATAATGTTTAAGAACTTTATATCATTCTGGATATGAATAAGATACAACCTACCCATGATAAACATGGCTTACATAACAAAACATATAAAATAAAATGAGTAAGTTAACAACTGAAACGACGATAATTCTAAGATATTATTAACAAAGCAATGTTAAAAGATCATATATGATATCATATTAATGTATATGATTCATGAATAATTTAATAACAATTATTTCAAAATTATATAGGTGGTCAACCTACCCCCAACTAAGGAAAAGGATAAGGTAAGAGGTTTCTTATCTCACTTTTAATTCTGTGATAATTCCATTGTTCACCACTTATTTATTACATGTAGTGTGTGTACTGCTCACGTTTGTATTCATTGTGTAATATACTTTAATTAATGTATATTTAAATCATAATTGTATTATCCTTCTTTCATGGGTGTACGTTTTGTATGTTACCAAATCAATAAGGGAATTTGAAATTTCAATTTCCACTCATTCGGCTTTACGCATACTTTATTGATTATTTTACTCCAAGATTATGTGTGGAATCACTATTCATTTGATTATGTCATAATTTCCACTCCCCTTTATGTGGATATACTTTTTATACACATAATCACTCCATTTATAAATTCTCAAGTCATTGGTATGAACTTTATAAGAGTAATTTTTACTCAATCTCGATTTGTTGAGATAAACACCCAATTCATTGGTGTCGTTTTTACTGGAATATGTGTGAATGTACCTTGATTGTTTTACACTGAATATCCAATCATATTTAGTGTATTTATATTTGTCACACGTAATTATGTTGTTGATTTACCCTTAACCTAAGGATACGGCCTTTATGGGAGATTTCATCTCAATTTACATTCCATTGAGACTTCTTTGTTGTTGTACACCAAATCACTTTTATGTGGTGTATATAATGTACTTTGACATTGTATATCATGAATCCCTTTATTTTCATGATATTACAATGTTTTTATTACCTAAATTATTTGTATTCAAGTGTCTCTCTTTTGGTTAGAAACTCTAACTAAAATACCATTTTTAAATGCTTTAAAGACCTATTCTTCTAAATCTTCCTCATTAATGTCCATGTTTTAAAAAATGGTTTTAAGGATTTATTTATATGGACATTAATGTTTTAAAATTAAAACTCATTTAGAAAGTATCAACGTGGTATGGGACACTTTGATTTAAAAATCAATTTTTAAACGGCTTCTTGACAAATAGTGTGACTTTTAAATGATTTCAAGAAAAAGGGGGATATTTCTCTCAAATAGTTTTGATGATTATTTTCATCTATGTCAACATCCTTCATTATTCTTGATTTAGGTTAATGTGATACAATACAATCTTCCATATTGTATCCAATGAGTTATGTTTGACTGTGGATGTGCTATTTTTATACCATTCATGATTTTTGGTTAAAGTATTCACATTTCGTATGCTAGTTTTAATACAAATGTTTATGTTATGTTTAAACATATTCATATGAGGAATGCATTGGACTTAATAAGTGATGGGTGGTGCCCTCTATAGCTCCTCGATGCATCGGTATGTCTCATGATACAAACTAGTGTCTTGGCACAAGGCCTTGTAAAAATTTTATTTGTAGTCTTGGCATGAGGCCTTGGCTATGTGGTTATGATAGTCTGGCATTATGCATTACATCATTATGAAAGTGGTTATTGATATTGCATTTGATCATTCGACTAGTAGATTATCCATGTGAGAAAGTAAATGGAATTATTTTATTTTATCTTTTCCATTTTATGATAAAGTTCATGTTTAAAAAGGCTTTTGTTTTAGTTATAAACTGCCTTCAGTGTTTATACTTATCTATGAAAGCTTCTGCTATAATGTTATAGTTACTGAGCATCTGAGCTCACCCCTTTCAATTTTTTATTTTTTCCCTAGGACTATGAAGAAATAATTTATGAATGACTTGCATGGATAGTATGAGGGGATATGAAGACAAGATGTTTTTTTATGATGTAATGTAAAACTTTATGATTGTATCTAGTGTTTACAAGCCTACTAAACTAATCGGTCTTTTGAGACTTGATCTTTCATGTGATCATTCCAATGTTATGTAATAATGCACCGACTCTGGGTAACTGGGGTCGGGGCGGTATAGTTGGTATCAGAGAAATTTTGTACAAACCTTGGAAGCTAGATTTAGATAAACTCTGATTAGAGCACGTACACATAAGATGAACTTTGTGGATTAGTATAGAAGAACTTCCTAGAATTTTGTTATTGTATAGATTTTGTGAGTTTTCCGAGCAATACATCCCTGTCTGCATACGAGCAGGTAGAGGCGGCTCTGGCACAGATGTACCTAGGGGTAAAACCCAAAAACACCACATTGATCTAGACTTGAACGGGAACTGGTGCACGACAACGGTCCTTGTTGTACTCTTGGTTACAACACTCCCGGGGGATATGCTTAGGATAATTTACATTTTCTTTACAAACCGATTTGAAGTATTATATATATAAGATGAGAGTAAATGACCTTGGTCAATCCTAATGTGTTTCATATTGAGAATATGGTGACATGTTAATCTCTAAATGATTTTATGACTACTGTTACTCACACAATGATTTCTAGTTTTAGTCAATGGCTGGATTCCAAGGAAGTCATGGTGGCTTTGAGAATGATGTACAAGGTGGGAACGGTGGTGGAAATGAGCAAAAAAATGGAATGTTGATAGGCGTAAAAGATATCATCTTTATGCCAAATCAATTTTCCAAAAATATGATCAATAATATATATATTAACCAATTCCCGGACTCAAAAAAGAAGAGAAAGGTGATGAATGATAAGATCTCCAGTAGTGGAGACCATGGAGAAAGGAATCCTCAATTTCCATCATGCAGGAAATGTGGAAGGAGACTCCCAGGAAAGTGTCTCAATGGGACAAAGAAATGCTTTACATGCAGGAAGGAAGGACATAAAGAGAAGAATTTCCGAAGAAAAATGAAGAGTACTATGGAAGAATAAAAAAATGGTCCTAAGAGTCCATTTACAGTCATTTTCCGTAAATATAGGGGACCTGGCCATTACCCGAGTGAATGCCCTATTCTATAGGATATTTTCATGGTCAAATAAGAAGCTATATGGAAATAAATGGTTGGAGAAATGTTTAAAAAGTATTAGTGCTCCTTGTTGATGGGTTTACTTTGGAATAATTTTCCCTTGTATTTGTAACCCCGCAGTTTTCCATGTTAGAATGATATTTGAGGAAGAATTGTCTCTTCTCTTGTGGATATATTTATAAATAATCAATTGGTTTTATATGATCATTGGGTTTGAGGAAATTATAAGTTATCATAATTTGGGATGAAAATACAAGGTATGAGATAAGATTTGTGGTTAAATTATGTTATGGTTATTTTGAGGAATTTATTTCATTTTGGTAATATTATACAATATAGTTTTTGAAAAAGTACAACACGCAGACCATGTGGCAAACCGTCGCGTCGGACAAAGCTGTGGGAATCAAACCCACAACCAAAGTGCGATTGGGATTTATCGCCTACCACTGGACTACGTGAAGTCCCTGGATAGTGTGACTAATTATTTTTAGTTAAATGATTTTATCCATCAATAATAAGTTGATTTGGGTTCTTATGTCTTGATAAATGAATACCCTTGGTATAGGAAAATGATTTGGTGATTAAGTGATAGATGTTATTTTGGAAGTTGTTCGCTTTGTTGTGAACACTATATGCCCAAGGAAAATAGAATAGTATGTGATTTCATTTGAAGAGTAATGGTGGATTTTTATCTAGGTTTTTATTATGGATTTATAGTGATTTGGGTTATTTATGGAAATGATTTGGTTAATTACTTTTAAGTATGTGACTTTAAGAGTAATTAATGACATTTGGAGATACAATTTAACGTGGAAGACTACATTCTTAATAAATTTTGGCTCTCAATATTGGTTTTCATTATATTAAAAGATTTTAAGGACAATTGATTATTGAATGGTATTTATTTAACTTTGGGGTATTTCTGGTTTAATTTTGGAAATTAAGATTAGTGTTTATTTCTCTCAAGGAATATCCTTTTGGGGGATCATTAGATATTGTACTAACCATTTTGGTTTTGATTAATCTCTAAAGAAAATGTAAATATATAGTTCATCCTGCATGGATCATGTGATTCTATAGAAGTTTATTCTTGCTCTTCCAGTGTGACCAAGGCTTCTTGAATACTCATCGTTTAAAAAAAATGAGTTAGTGGTGGAAATTTATTAAAGAAAAAAAAATCTACCTAAAATGTAAGTACATATCTTTATATTCTTATTCAATATCATAAATGAATGTAACTCAAAACAAAAAAAGGTGTCTGTTTACTTTCCTACTAGGAGACTAATGGCCGTTTTTCCCAACACAAGTTTGTGGTTTTATTATTGTTAACTTTCTTCTGATCATGATTTCTATCCCTCTCCATCAGAACTTGACACTTAGTTTATCATCCATATCCTTGTTTTCCTACATGGAATCCGAGTATGGGTTATCTTGGTTGGCCTTTATACCTCTCTTTCTTTCTTTTAAAGTGATAGTTTTATTGACTCTTTTTTCGATGTGGGACTTTCCATTATATTCCCAAGCACAATTTCAAAAAATTGAGAGGACGAAATTTATTGGAGGAGGGGAGAATCTAACACCCCAAGCTTCTGTGGTACGCTTCTCTTTGAATAATGTGATAGCATGTGTTGTACGCAACATCGGGTTCTAACAAACCACAACAAATCAAACTAGCCTTTATGAATAGTAATACCTAATTTTTGAAATTATATATATATTATATTTCAAAATAGACTTCATTTTTTGTTTCGGAATATCGAAATTATCCTAAGATGAATTTTTGGTATCTTTCTGAGAACGTCCAGTTTTTATGAATAGTGAAAAATACTTAAAAACAACTTTTTACATCAAAATAATTTATAGTGAAAAATTATATTATTGAGTGGTTTAAAAGTATAATTAGAATATATTTTTACCATTTTATCCAATGGTGTTCATTAGAATTAATTTTACTTTGAAATTGGACCTAAACAATTGTCAGTCTTTTGATATATATTGTTTCTTAAAAACACGCTATTTGTTGCGACAACAGGAATTAATTATAAAATTAATTAATGAAACATATATGTTTGGAATTTTGTAAAATAGGCATCATTTTTGAATTCGTAATATCGATTATAGCTTTGGGTAAAATTTTGGCATTGTTCTGAAAAACATCAATTTGTTATGAATAGTGAAACTACAAAGTGGTAGTTAAAAAACTGAATTTTTTCATAAAACTTAATTTTACCACTTCTATGAATGGATGTTCGAAACTCCGAGAGACACGGTTAATATCAAGAAATAAAATGTGGTTCAATGAGATGAAAATAATTTTTGGTGAATAGTAACTGTTTACTTTTATTTACCACGGTTAAAAGTAAATAGGGTAATTAAGGGTAAAAATGATATTAATATTACCCTAACACATTTCATAATTCTATTGGAAAAGTGTATATCGACCAAAAACAATCTTAGGAATAAAATATTATCATTTAAGTCCACTTGGATTAGATTAGGACATTTATTATTATTTAATTCAAAGAAGAGTTAAAAGAGTTAAAATCAATGTTTATTTACTAAAACATTTTTAATATAGGGTTATACATAAGATAAATTAGATTTTAAATATTAATTAGAGAGATAATAAGATTTAATACATAATTATATATTATTTATAATTTTTAGACATTAAATAATTTAATTTATTTATGACACAATGATGATGCAGTAATTACCATAATAGTGAAAAATTAGAATAATTGATATTATAAATACCCAAATAAATATAATTTGAATCTTTTTATGAATTAAAATAATTATATAGGACAATATGACATATTAGGATTTATTTAATTGACTTTTTTCGAAGTAATAATTCTGTTGAGTTTCACAAAAATCAACTATTGAATAGTGTAAAAATTGACAGAAAAGTGTTTTTAAAACAAATATTATATTATTAATTGATATTAAATTCTTAAAAATATAATATTCGTCCAAGAGACTTATATAATGATAGGTGTATCATTAATGGACCACTTGGGGGTCTCTTTGATGTATATAGTATGTTTATTATCTATATAATATAAAAATACAAAGTGACATGGTAAATGTCAAACTAATTAACTAAGAGTTAAAACTAAACGATAATGTCAATATAGTAACCCAAACCTGTCTAAATTCTATTGGTTGAATGGTTTTTGACCTATCCACACCTTAACCTTTTAATAATCAACTTTGGAGCCATTAGAATCCGAATATGAATTTATTATAAATTAATATTTATAGCTTTTCCAAAGGTGCCCCTCACCCCTCTTATAAAAGGGCACTCCTCCTCATTTCTTCACACCTTCAAAGCCTTTTGGTTTAGACAACCCCTGCCCAAATACTCTCTCAACTTCCCTCACTACAACCTAGAGGCCTTATTTTGATCGGAAATCCAACCTATGGAGCCCTTTTGATCAAATCAAAAGGAAGAACCCGAAGAAGAGGTAATGTTTTCACCACCCCTTTTCAAGTTCCTTTCTTCTTACACTTCTTCTTTCATTGTTATTACCATTCTAAAAAAATAAATCCAGTATCTTATATATACTGTGATGTTATTATAAATATGGTACAACCATATTCAGTATTCTATCCACCCTTTGAATAACATGTCACCATACGTGTGTATGTACGGCTTATCGTCTCCACGTCGTGATGTAATTGTTATTCAATATATTATTATTTTTATGGGTATAATAATGATGTATAATTCATGTAAATGATAATTATTCTGTATATATAATATACCATCCAATTATATATTATTTTAATATCAAAAGAATGATATTGTCGCTCGTGCGTACGTACGGACTACCGTCTCCACGAACACGATGAGATTCATTCCCCATCATATCCATTAAAGTATAATTATCATTTTATGATTTAAAAATATTGTTTAAGAACTTTATATCATTCTGGATATGAATAAGATACAACCTATACATTACAAACATGTCTTACGTAACAAAACATATAAAAGAAAATGAGTAAGTTAACACCCGGAACGACGATAATTCTATGATATTATTAACAAAGCAATGTTAAAAGTTCATATATGATATCATATTAATGTATATGATTCATGAATAATTTAATAACAATTATTTCAATATTATACATGAGGTTAATCTACCCCTAACCAAGGAAAAGTATAAGGTAAGGGGTTTCTAATCTCACTTTTAATTCCGTGAGAATTCCATTATTCACCACTTATTTATTACATGTGGTGTGTGTACTTCCCATGTTTGTATTCATTATGTAATATACTTTAATTCATGTATATTTACATCATCATTTTATGATCCTTCTTTCATGGGTGTATGTTTTTTATGTTACCAAATCAATAAGGGAATTTGAAATTTCAATTTCCACTCATTCGGCTTTACACATACTTCATTGATTATTTTACTCCAAGATTATGTGTGGAATCACTATTTATTTGATTATGTCATAATTTCCACTCCCCTTTATGTGGATATACTTTTTATACACATAATCACTCCATTGATAAATTCTCAAGTCATCGGTATGAACTTGATAAGAGTAATTTTTACTCAATCTCGATTTGTTGAGATAAACATCCAATTCATTGGTGTCGTTTTTACCAGAATATGTGTGAATGTCCTTTGATTGTTTTAAACTGAATATCCAATCATATTTAGTGTATTTATATTTTTCACACATAATTATGTAGTTTATTTATCCTTAACCTAATGATACGGCCTTTATGAGAGATTTCATCTCAATTTACATTCCATTGAGACTTCTTTGTTGTTATACACCAAATCACTTTTTGTGGGGTATATAATGTACTCTGACATAGTATATCATGAATCCCTTTATTTTCATGATATTAAAAAGTTTTGATTACCTCAATTATTTGTATTCAAGTGTCTCTCTTTTGGTTAGAAACTCTAACTAAAATACCATTTTTGAATGTTTTAAAGACCTATTCTTCTAAATCTTGCTCATTAATGTCCATGTTTTAAAAAATGGTTTTAAATATTTATTTATATGGACCTTAAAGTTTTAAAATTAAAACTCCTTTTGAAAGTTTCAAAGTGTTATGGGACACTTTGATTCAAAAATCAATTTTTAAACGGCTTCTTGACAAATAGTGTGACTTTTAAATTATTTCAAGAAAAAGGGGGATATTTCTCTCAAATAGTTTTGATGATTATTTTCATCTATGTCAACATCCTTCATTATTATTTATTGAGGTTAATGTGATACAATAAAATATTCCATATTGTATCGAATAAGTTATGTTTGACTGTGGATGTGCTATTTTTATACCATTCATTTTTTGTGGTAAAAGTATTTACATTTCGTATCCTAGTTTTAATACGAATGTTTATGTTATGTTTAAACCTGTTCATATGAGGAATTCATTGGACTTAATAAGTGATGGTTGGAGCTCGCTATAGCTCCTCGATGCATCGGTATGTCTCATGAGACAAAGTATTGTCTTGGCACAAGGCCTTGGAAAAATCTTATTTGTAGTCTTGGCATGAGGCCTTGGCTATGTGGTTATGATAGTCTGGCATTATGCATTCCATCATTATGAAAGTGGTTATTGATATTGCATGTGATCATTCGACTAGTAGAATATCCATGTGAGTAAGTAAATGGAATTATTTTATTTTATCTTTGCCATTTTATGCTAAAGTTCAAGTTTAAAAAGGCTTTTGTTTTAGTTATAAACTGCCTTAAGTGTTTATGCTTATCATTGAAAGCCTCTGCTATAATGTTATCCCCACTGAGCATCTGAGCTCACCCCTTTCAATGTTTTATTTTTTCCCCAGGATTATGAAGAAATAATTTATGAATGACCTGTAGGTATAGTATAAGGGGATATGAAGACAAGATGTTTTTTTATGATGTAATATAAAACTTTATGATTGTATCTAGTATTTCCAAGGCTATTAAACTAATCAGTCTTTTGAGACTTGATCTTTCTTGTGATCATGCCAATGTTATGTAATAATTCACCGACTCTGGGTAACTGGGGTCGGGGCGTTACACAGAATGTTTGGGAAAACACCACATAATGGCTCAGAATCCCTAAGGTGTCAGTTTCCCTTACTGATTGGGTGGAGTAGCGTATAGAAACAAAAAAATTACAGAATGTACTATATTTCAAAACCACACTATAGGCATAACCTTGTCTTAGACTCAACTGCAGCAAAAATATCTCGCACTCCGGGCTACCACTTCTAAGACTAGTTATCCCATAAGCACACAACCATTTAAAGATATTTAATACATTATTTCATTCTCTTTTTATTAGTTGCACTTTACGTCAATTAATTCATCAAAAATTAATGAAACAATAACAATTCCACATTATATTTCATCATCATCAAACCCAAATTACATTATTCCTTTAAAATTACAACCTCAACATTATGTTCCAAGAAAACTCCAAACCAATGGGTTAACACTATTTATTCAATTATTCATTACAGAATTAATTCCCCACATTCGCATGCATTCTAGAAGAACATTCTATGCTACATAACATAAGGGGGCTCACACGGTGATTACATGTACAACCCGTCGAGTCTTTTCTCTAATAGAAAGAGCGTAGACCCATCATCCCTTGAGAAGATAAACATGGAAATCACATGGCAGACCCCATGCGTCTTCGCCTCTTTCGGAAGAAGGGTAAGCGAGACCAGCTACCTTAGGTAGTGGGGAAAATTAAAATAGGTAATAAACCAAAAAGAAACAAAAATCATCCACCAATCAAGGTCATCCCATTCCATTATCCCTGGTGTCCTCTCTGACACCCACATGCATAAACAGATGCATCTCACAACTCTAATCATCATCTGCTGCCACAACTAAAATTCCTCCATGCCCCAAATATCACAACAGCCATTGAGGCTCACCTCACAAAACAAGCTGTTGGAAAACAAACATTTTAATAGTCGGGATCTTGGCCCTTTAACAAACAATAGGAAATCTTAGAACCCAACAAGGAGTTATATTTTATCAATCAACTAGTTATTTGATACATCTTATATTTACCGATTATTATTCTTAGGTTCCAAATATAGGAAACCTTATCATTAATCAATCACAAAAAAATAAACATGCTTACTACATCATTTTGATTAACAAGAAATTACAACACGAAGAACCAGATTCATTTACATGACTCTTTATCATTAGCCATACCATTATCAATTAATTCAGGCTTTAGGTTTTGCACCAATTACCATAAAGAAAGAAATTCTAAACACAGCAAGCATTGTTATCACTCTATCTCATAAAACAAGATTCAACAACATATGTTCGATAACAATATGTTTATCCAGTTCAAATATTTATTAGGTCAATTGCATTGTGACCCACTGGGATAAAACATGCTAACCATTCATATGCACAAAAAATATGAGAGAATCCATGAATCCCATATCTAAAATGGTTCTTGATGTTCTTTATACGAGAACAGTCCACACAACGGATCACAGTTGCCTTCTCTCGTAACAACTACATCCACCCGAGGATTCCATGGTATGACAGTACCAACTAAAACCCAAGAAAACTCCATCAGATGCATGGATATTACATGCTATAATAAGGAAAGGTGAAATAGGAGAAGAAGAACCCCAAAATAATGATGATAAAACATACCATATATTGAAGATTGATCGATACAGCTTAGTTGCATCAGAATAGAGTGAATCCAATCCAAGGAAGAAATTTTGATTGTGAAACTCCTATGACAACGAATGGGATGTTCGATCATCTCACACCCGGGAACTTAGAGAAATAATTTGGGAGGAAGATATCTTGTCTCATTAGATGATTTAACATAGCGAAGGTTTAAGATATGCTTAATTTCCCATTAAAAGATAATCGTATTAAACCACACAGTTTGACCAAGTAAAAACATCCCGAGCTATAGGAATAATTAATATAGTATTTATTACTTTTTATTCATCCTTAGAGTCTTTAAAATGAGGCTTTAAATGAATTTTTCTTCAAAGGAAACGTCAAAGTAGCGAACTGTAGAAAGCTGGAAACATAGTTCACGAACTCGAAATTTGGAAAAGGGAAAACATTGTTCATGAACCTCATTGTTGAAACCTCACCGTTCTGGAAACACTGTTCATGAACCTCATCGTTGGAACCTCACCATTCTGGAAACATTGTTCATGAACATCACCGTTAAAACCTCACCGTTGGAACCTCACCATTCTGGAAACATTGCTCGTGAAACTCACTATTGAAACCTCACTGTTAGAACCTCACTATTCTAGAAGCACTATCCATGAACCTCCCGTTGAAACGTTACTGTTCTGGAAACACTGTTCACGAACCTCACTGTTGAAACCTTACAGTTGGAACCTCACCATTCTGGAAACACGGTTCATGAGCCTCACAACATAGACCTCATCGTTGGAACCCCACCATTCTGGAAACACTGTCCATGAACATCACCATTGAAACCTCACTATCTTGGAAGCACTGTCCATGAACCTCACCGTTGGAACATCACCCTTTGGGAAACACTAGTCATGAACCTAACCGTTGAAACCTCACCGTTGGAACCACACTGTTCTGGAAATAATTTTCATTAACCTCACCATTGAGACCTCACCATTAGAACCTAACTCTTCTAAAAACACTATTCATGAACCTCACTATTGGTACCTCACCGTTCTGGAAACACTATTCATAGAAGGTTACTGATACACTGTTCTTAACTGTCTACTGTTGGAACTGTTCACTGAGGGTCACCGATGCTACTGTTCGCAAAAAGGTAAAATGGAAAAGTATTGGGGATAGGTCACCTTGACCTCCCCGAACACCTAAAACACCATATATTTACAAAGTAATGGGCCGGAGAGGTGAAGGAAATTACACATTAATTTTGGTTAGTTGATTCAACCAATCAAATAAATAGATTCATTGTGTTATTTTCAAATAGTTCTATATATCTTTTTTGCACATTTAATATAGATTATCATAGCATGGATTTGGACTTAAAAGTGTTGTTTAACAATCAAATGAATAATGCATGATTGAAATACATATTGGAGAAATGATAAAGTGATAAAATGATTGAAAGATGATAAAAAAATTGGTTATTGGTGGTCGTAATATAACCTATGATTAATATAATACCATAATAATATAGTTAACATGTATTCCTATGATATTTTCCATGAAATTATTGGATACATATAATATATGAGAAAAAAATGAAGGTTTTAGAAAAATTTATTCTACACATCTTATTATATATAAGAACACACATAATGTATTTCGGTTATTTCATGGATAAGGTTTCTATATGACATAAATATCACAATCCATGTGATATTTTATAGCACATAATGTATCCCCTTTTCGTCTTCTCATCACGAAAATGCAATACATGCCTAGGGAACAAAGTGCCAATCATGACTTGTGCATTATGTATGCACACTGTGCACCATAAGTGTAATAAAACCTGGGATTCTGGGTTACACCCCAAGTACACATGTCAATCCTATACACCATGTACACTTGTCTAAATGAAATATATTTGGAAATATATATTCTATGTTGGGTTCCAATACATGGGAAGGAAAATTCCTGAGGGATACACATCATATACCCTAGACACACACCATGTACCATATATATAACTATCTGATAGCCCCAAATAAATTATTGTTCATGTGTTTGGACATGTGAGAATCCATTACTAGTAAAATTACCCCATGGGATGAAATATGGTAATTTTTCCCAATATCTATTTAGAAAAATAATATGGTTTAAATGTGTTTCCCCATTCATTGATGGGTAGTTAACAATAGGGTTCTTGTGTGATCATCGATGTAGTGCTAGGTTCATCACTCCCTTAGCAGTGGGACTAGTAAGGGAGAAGGTCCCCGAAATCCTATATTTTTGTAGCTTAATAACTATTCCACACCAATTTTTGGAACAATTGTTTTATATGAATAATTAGTGCTCCTCCATCAAAATCTCTAATGGTGTTTCAGTTCTACATTGGGGTCAACATTCCCTCCATTGATGTTTCCATCAGTAAGGCATGTGTACCCAAAAAAAATATCATGAGTTTGTATAGGTTGATTTTTCATTTTCTCCAAATATTTTGGTAAGAATATAGATTTATTTGGGATTTCTATCATAGAAGAGTCATTACCAGGATGTTTGGATTCTTCTACGGTCATATCTAGTTCATTAATTTTAACTCTTGATTATGGTTTTGAGCTAACTATTCTTTGATTATTTATTTAGTGATTTTGGGGTGTCCTACCTAGTATGGCATATGATCACTAGTGTATGGTTATTCATACATGTATCATTTATTATACACATGAAGTTACTTTGACAATGATATTGGTTGTCTAGGTGTAGATGATTCATAGTTATTCGTAGTGGTGGTATCTGGTAGATTTTGGAAAGACTTTGGATGAAATGCGTGGGGACTGTCCTATTATTTATTAATAGGATGGATATATTTTCTTATTGGTTGGAAATTATTTTTTTTATATTTTGGTTATGTACTATCATATATTTTGTGGGTTTTATATTTTATGAACACATTTATTACTATAGTATTTACTATTAAAAACTATTATTAGATATATGGATATGGATGTTTTTGTATGAGTAAATTATTATATAGACTTTTTTGTAAGTGGTATGCCTACTCATTGATGGTTACAATCACTTGTCATGTTTGAGTTAGGCATGAATTGTCACGCTCAAATACTGTTAGCCTAAGAAAGTCTTTAGTTGGTCTTGTTATGTCAATTATTGCTCTATAGGTTATTGATAAGTGATTTTTACTATATGGATTTGGTAAATGGAATGATTTTTTATGTAGTTAATCTAGTTCATTATAAATAATTCCACAAGACATAAATAAGAGTATTGCATTAGTAATACTTGGTCAAATTTAATTGAATTCCCTAACAGTGGGTGATTATATCCCATTTCATTTCTTCAATAACTCTCTAGTTTCCGAACTATTTCAAATTGATTTATTTTAATGAAAATTATTTTTTAAAAGGTTTCAATTTATTAAATTCACATTCCATGATATTCCAAAGTGTTTTTCCTAGAATCTATAAATAAAATTACTCTTTCATATTTCCTTTAACATTTCATTTTTAATAAAGCATTAATTAGTTTTATAGTGATATAAATAGTATCAATATTGACTATTTTTTTATTATCATATAAAAAAAATATGATGGTTTTAGATTCCTTATTTAAATATAAAATAATTTTTTGGATATGGTATAAATCATTTCATCATTTTCATACAAAAATAATGTGTATGCCCATTTTTATGGTCTATATTAATACTGAATTTTTATTTATGTAGTGAAGTGATATTGATTTAAAGTGGTTTATTTTACGAATGTCGAATGGGTTGTGTGGTTTGATGGTTTTTAAATAATTTTCTTATTTTCTTATCTTTTGGTGGTTAGTTTCTTTTTTATGATAATTATTTATTATTTTGTTTTTTAAAAAACATCATGTGAAGCCATAATAAAATAATTTGGAATTTGATGTATAATTAATGTTATGATCTAGTCAACCACCAATAGTCACTCCCATGCTCTAGATAAGGGTTTTCTATAGGTTAACCAAAATGATAGTAAGTTTAGATCAGTGTCATAGGATCACTTCATTGGACAAAACTTTGATGCCCTCAATACAATTTTCATGTTATCTACATAGGGCCCTGTAATGTTATGTTATAATTATTATGTTCAAGTTAATCTCATAGGTTTATTATGTAGTCATTTTTATTATTTATCTTTTTTCAGTTGGTAAAATATTTTTATTCATTATATAATGAAGTAACAATATTCTGAGTTTTTTTAACTAATAAAATGTTTTATTTGGACTAGATAGTTATAAAACATTTATTTGCTTCATAATTCACACTTTTATAATTAATGTATTTCTATATATTAATTTTCAATTTATAAATAATGGGAATCCCTATAAGAATTATTGATAATAATCTTATAGGTTTTCATCTTGGATTATTTCTCACTCCATGTATGTACACCATTAGAGATTTTGTAGATTTCTATTCTTAATTGTGTAGGGGTAAAATTGTGTAATTTCTTTTATTTATTTTATCATGGTATCTAGTGTTAGATTATAGGGGTGGTCCCATACATATATATTTGTTTTTAATGTAGGTATTTATAGTCTTTTATTTTTTTACTATATCATGTTTTTTAAATTAGTTTTATAGGCTCGTGTTTGTAATTTTTTAAATTTTCATTTCATTGTGAATTTATACATATATATTTTTACTATTGATATTCCATGTCAATATTCAATTAATCCTTATTATTTATGAAAGGTAAATTCTACCCATTATTTCCATTGGTACCCTTGGAACTGGTGCAAGCCTATGGTGATTTGGGACACACCTTAGGTCTAAGTATTGAAACATTTGTAGATGGAAACATATTCATTCCAATGTTATAAAATGGTATCCAAGTATGGGTGAGTAGTTAGTTTAGTGTTATTTTGAGTTATAATAATCATAACATGAGAATTAATTCTTGAAAATATTTCATTAACATTTTTAGGGAGAAAATTAATATTCCCATGGATGTCTTGGATTGAGTGCAGGTAGATAACCTTTCCCTGGGTTATGTTTTATTTTAATTTTTTATGGTGGCATGTTATATTAATTTCAATTAAAAACATGAATTTTTTTTATTAATGTTAATTTTATACGTTAATGGATAGTACTAATACACATCAATATTATATCAAACAGTTATTTTTGGTGACCCTATGTAATGACCCCAAATCTAGTAACTCATTGTTCATGTCTACATTATTAATGTCACGACCCGTCCTCGGGGCCTGTGTCGTGACTACCCCAAGCCCGCCTTCCATATGATAGGGGCTTTCGACTAGCACCAAAGGCGTAAATCCCGAAAAAATAGAGACATTGCCTTTATAAAAGAAAATAAACACCACAGAGTTCGCAAACTGAAGTAAACACTAAGTAAACTGAAAACAGATGTAAGTGCTAAAAGAAAATGGGAATGAATACAAACCCAACTAAAGATGTAGTACAATAGAATGTAATGTACAACTCAAGGACAATAGCTGAAAGGTGAAAAGCTGCTCAGGGATCATCCTTCGGCTTCCTACATGAATGGTAGGAATAGATCTCCTCCTAATCACTCCTCATCCGTCCGTCTCCTTCGGTTACCGACTCATCGTGAAATCCACCTCCTGACACCGACTCGACGTAATATCCACCTTCGGGTACTGTCCAGCTCTACAATCCTCAACCTCGATCAGTGATTTCTATCGTCTACATCCAACACAACATAGTACGGGCGAATCCTATGCAGGGGTGAGTATACGATACTTAGTAGTGACCCCGAGACCCCCGAAGGTCACCCTGAATCCACAAAGGATAAACCACAAAGAAAAGATACAAACACAAAGTATCATCCAACACTGCCTAGGTATATGCCCATACATATACCTAAGTCATCAAATCTAGTTCAGCTCCAACTCACGAGCTCAAGTACAATCCAGTCCACTCAGGAAAGTAAAACTTAATCCACATAGGAAAGTATGACCCAATCCACACAAGAAAAAATAATACAATCCACACAGGATATCAAGTCAATAACATCGAAGATAGGTGGAGATGATTAGATGTTTCCTCTGAATTATCTCCTCTACAGAACCCATGTAGGATCCAAGTTTAGTAGTCGTCACTGCCAAACCCACAGAGGATCCAAGTATAGTAGTCATCGTCATCGAACCCACAGAGGATCCCAGCATGGTAGTCGAACCCACGGAGGATCCCAATACAGTAGTCATCCTCGTCAAACCCACAGAGGATCCCGATACGACAGTCATCCTTGTCGAACTCATGGAGGATCCCAGTATTGTAGTCATCCTCATAGAACCCTACGGAAGATCCTAGTATGGTAGTCATCTTAGTTGAACCCACGGAGGATCCCAGTACGGTAGTCGTCCTCGTCGAACCCACGGAGGATCCCGGTACGGTAGTCGTCCTCACAGTCGCATCCAGCTCTAGGGTCCTCACACACAGCACGCTCATTCCAGGAGGATCCGCTCCACGAGCCAAGGGGGTCAATACATCAACTATCATTTAGACCTGATTTGATGTATCGCAATGTTCCTTGTCGATAAAAGGAACCAAACACGACTGACGACGCATCAATCGGACGCCCGGTCTGAGAGTTATTGGCTTTATCGTCCAAGGGGCCTGGTTGGTTTTTAGATCAAAACCAACCCAATCATACTCCAAATGCATCCAAACATCAATTGGAGTTGGACAAAAGAACCTTCTCACTAAGAGGAAACCAACAAAGTTGATGACACGTCAATCAGATGTCTGGAGCTCAAGTTATAAGCGTTTCCGCTCTGAGGGCCCGATAGGTTTCATGTTCGAACCAACCCAGCCATACACAAAGTTTTCCGAAACCTTGAGTGTAATATACCGAAACAATCATCTCAATCCAAGGATCACATCACATCTGACGATGAGTCAATCGGAGGTCCGTAGCCCAAGATATAAGCGTTTGAATAGATCTGTTCAGAAACAAGGGGTTTGGGCCCAGTCAGACCCGGCCTAAGACCCCCTGGGTCGGCATGAACAAGGTCGAACCGACCCGCGTCCGGGTCCGGCCCACTAGAGAACGGACCGAACCGGCCGGAGTGGCCCGGCCCAACCAGTCTGGCCTGACGCGGGCGCAGCCATCGCGGCCGGCGGCTCGGCCGTTCGACCGAGCGGAAAGCGGAGGGGGCGATGCACCTCCCTTGATTGAAGAAACAACCCCCTATATGGGGGGCCTGCCTCTTTTCCAGCTGAGGATTATGACCCCTGGATTTTCCGGAACCAGACGGCCGAAATGGCCGGATGGTGTGCCACCATGGGACACCTGTGGGTCCTGCCTTCCATACACAGGTGGACGGAGGTTCCGGCCGCCCCTCCCTGCACCGCTGGGGCCTTAGGTCGCGGCCTAGTCCGACCGGCACGGCGCGACGGCACCGCCACCCTCCACCGCGGACCGCCCTAGCCGTGGCCATTTGGGATGCTCTGACATGGTGCGATGGCGCCGCACTCCTTCGTCGCGTCCCGTCCTTGGCCGCAGCTCCTAAGCCTTCACCGGAATGGCGCGACGACGCCACACACTTTTTCCGAGTTCATCGTCATTCTCGTGCGGTGTCGTTGCACCGCGCTACCTCCGTTCCAAACCACGTCGAGGATCAACAACAAGGGGAGGAGGATCGGCCGTGTTTGTGCGGTCCGAACTCCTCCAGTTAATTTGATAACAGGAAGATAAATTAACACAAAACAACTTCGATAAGGCAAGCACAAATTTAATCTATTGAATTTGAAGTTAAAACCCCTACCTTGATGAAGGAATTCGTCAGTGTTGCGGTAGACAACATCGTGGTACATAGGCATCATTCCGTCAACATAATGAAGGATGAAGCTGAGGGTGGCATCGGCGTTCTTCGTTCTTCGTTGGAGGAAGAGGAAAACCCCCCAAGTGCTGGGCGTCGTGCTTCGTGGCTAGCGTTCCGCCGCTTGAAGAAGCCATCCAGAACTCCTCCCCCTGGCCTCCTTTAAATAGGAGTGGTGGGTTCATCCTTGGAACGCAAGTCATAAATGGGGGATTTGTGACACAGGGCCCCACTCAAATAATCTATTGCGGGGGAACATAAAAAAGAGATGGAGGATCCTCATTAATTAAACACGTTGTCATTTAATTAAAGAGAGGGAGGTAGGTTCCCCATAAACTTGAGGGGTTGACGTGTATTAAAGAGGGAGAGGGTGTTTAATGGGGTGTTAGGAAATTTAAGGAGGTGGGGGCTCATGTGGGCCCCACCCCACGTTCTCACAACTTCCTTTCCCATAACTCATAAACGTTTAGCGGTATAATAAAAATATAATTGTAAAGCAACTTTGTTTTTATTCATCGCATTTTTTTAATAATTCCTCCTGAGAAAACGCTCCTTCGGGAATGGTGTTACTAAGAAATTATCGGCGCTGCGGTTTCATCAGTGCCCTCGGATTTCAATTCCCAGCAATAGATCAAAAGTTAGAAAAACCCGCTCGTTCGTTCATTGAACGTCCCCAAGCTAAACTTCGGAAAATTATTCCAGACACACCAGGCCTCGGAATGAAGCGCTGTCAGAAACTGCGTACTCATAGATTTCCAAAAAAAATTATGAAAAAATTTACCTTGAAATTTATGTGTCTTTACAATACTCACACCTCAGGTATTTACGTCCCCATGAAGACACATCTCGATATTGGGAAACAAACGAGGGTACTGAGCACGCATCTGAGACTCCCGCTCCCAAGTGCTCTCTTGGAGGTTCCTATGCTGCCACCTGAGCTGCATTAGAGGAATCAACCATCCACGTAGAACCTTCTCTTGTCAATCCTCAATCTCCACAAGGAAATCCGCAAATGTCACCCCATCGCCAAAGGTATGAGTCGGGTCACGCACGTATCTCCTTAGCTGAGATATGTGGAAGTCTTTGTGCACCTGATGCAACTTAGGTGGATGGATCAAGTGGTAAACCACCTCACCTACCCTGTTGATAACCTAGAAGGGTCTGATGAAGCGCCGAGATAACTTGCCGCCTTGGCCAAATCTCCGTAATCCACATCGAGGTGAGACATGTAAGAAAACGTGGTCACCATTCTCAAAATCTAGTAGTCTCCACCTCCTATTGGTATAAGATTTCTGTCGGCACTGAGTTGTCCTCATCCGCTCCTGGATGACCTGAACCTTCTCTGGTCATACAAGAGCTGAAAATATTTTTTCTATGCTGATAATAGAAATCTGGTGTCATCCACCAGATGAACCACATTCTTTGCCTAATACAGTTAATCCTGACATGAATGATACAAATCCATGCCATGGATATCGTCGTAAGGCCTCGACGCTACTACTAAGAGATCCAACCGTTACTCTCACCTAAAAGGGTTGAGTCACACTGTCGGCAGCAGTGTGTGGTCACTAGGTCTCCATTAGTAAGAATCTTGAAAGTGAGGGTTAAGTCAACAGTTTTAAACCAGAACCTCTTAGTATCAACTATATAAAATGGACGAGGAAGAAAACATCCCAAGATCAAGTGTGTTTTATTACTAAAGCTCAAGGTTCAAAGTCACAAAACATCCATAAACACAACATCAACAAGTCTAGAAGCCACATGAACAAAAGTATCCATGACCGGAGCTAGTCCCGCTCCTGTCCATCAGCTCCCAAAGATCCATGGTCATAATCCTCAACTTCCTAATGCTGAGCCCTCCCCTATCCACCCATTCCCTGTGGTCGGGGAGGTCTTCCAGGTGGTGGTGGTGGTAGGGCCTCAAAGCGTTGCCCACAATCCGCTGGTCGGCCAGCTCCTCTACCTCGTCTGCCTGCTCCCTACGGACCGCCATGGTTGAACCTCTTCCTGGGAGGTCCCTCTACCGCCTACTACTCATCTGTTGGGCGGGTCGGGAAGTCCTGAGCCATGTAACCATGCCCGCTGCATGCATAACATTGCCTACTCCTCATGTGGATGGCTCTCCTTCGTGTGCCCCACACAACCGAATCTGCATCCTGAGATTTCACATCTGATGATCTGGCCCGCTTGGACCTCTGCGTCATATGTCTACTGCTAGCTGTATAAGACTCTACTATGGGTTGTCTTGTAGAGGGTCTCACCGCTGATGACTGATCGACGAGAAAACTCTCCACTAGAAGGGCTCTCTCTAACACCCCTACCTGCGTCGGAATGTTGAGGGAGATCACTGAAGCCCTAATCTCATGCCTTAGTCCCTTCTTGAAGGTTCAGGCCCTAAAGAACGGGTCTCGTACCATATACATGGAGTAGCACGATAGATCAGTAAACCTCGCCGAGTATTGGGCCACAGTCATATTGCCCTGCCACAGTTGTAGTAACTCCAGAATTCGCACTGCACGGAGGGTGGCTGGGACAAACTCCGAGATAAAGAGGATCTCAAAGTACTTCCAAAGAAGTGATGCCTCATCGTGCACCTGGAGCCTCAGGCTATACCATCTTCCTGATTCTGCGTGTAGGAGACTCACTTCATGGATCACCATGAGGTCATTTGGTGTCCCCACTAACCTGAAAACTCAAACAACATCCTCCAGCCAATCCTCGGCAACCTGAGGGTCCGTCTCCCCACGGAACCTGGGCGGTCTGTGAATCTGAATCTCATGAAGTGCACTAAGTTTATGTGCACTCTCAGCGGCTAGGGATGGTGGCATCGGTGGCTCGGCGGGTAGAGGTACTGTCGGTGCCTCTGCTGTAATAGGGCCCTGCACCGAGGACTCATCACTCGGTGGGATGTCATCTCAGACAATGCTCGGAACCCTAGATAGCTACCATCATGGAGCCATTCTAAAATGAAACAGGTGCTCCATGGTCAAAACAGTATACCTGGTGAGCAGACGCAAAGTAATCACAGAGAAAACTTTTGAATCACACATGCAATCAATGTTTTCGTGCACTGAGTCAAAAATCAGAAGTCAGGGTCCTGGTGTATGGATACGTTGGCCGCCGTACCAAAACTGGACTCCATGGACTGATAACCACACTCAATACCCTTAACAATATTACTTCAAATAGAAGAAAGATCAGAGTCCGGAGTTCTACAGTAGAACCAAACTCCTCTGATACCAGTTTGTCACGACCCATCCTTGGGGCCCATGCCGTGACTAACCCAAGCCCACCTTCCAAAGTCCAGGGGCTGGCGACTAGCACCAAAGGCGTAAATCCTGATAAAAATGGAAGGTGTTTCCTTTATAAAAGAAAATAAACACTGCAAAGTTTGCAAATTGATGTAAACACTAAGTAAATGGAAAACAGAAGTAAGTGATGAAAAGAAAATGGGCCAGAATACAAACCCAACTAAAGATGCAGTACAACTGAATGTAATGTACAAATCAAGGACAAAAGCTAAAAGGTGACAAGACACTCCTGGATCGTCCTACGGCTTCCTACCTGAAGGGTAGGTACAGATCTCCTCCTAAGCACTCTACGCCCGTCCCTCTCGTCTGGGTACCGACTCGTCATGAAATCCACCTCTGGGCACTGACTCGATGTAATATCCAACTCTGGGTACCGTCCAGCTCTACAAGCCTCAACCTCGATCAGCGATGTCTGTCATCTGCAACCAATACAACGTAGTGTGGGCAAAGCCCGTGCAGGGGTGAGTATACAATACTCAGTAGGGACCCCGAGACCCCTGAAGGTCTCCCTAAATCCACAAAAGAATTAACCCCAAAGAAAAGACACAAACATGAAGTATCATCGCACACTACTTAGGTATATGCCCATACATATACCTAAGTCATCAAATCCAGTTCCGATCCAACTCCTGAGCTCAAGTACAATCCAGTCCACTCAGGAAAGTAAAACTTAATCCACACAGGAAAGTACGACTTAATCCACACAAGAAAGAATAATCTAATACACATAGGATATCAAGTCAATCACATCGAAGAAAATGATCGGATGTCAAGACTCAACTCACACAGGTATCCATTTATGAAGGCGGGTGGAGATGATTAGATGTAGCCTCTGAATCATCTCCTCTGCCAAACCCATGTAAGATCCAAGTTTAGTAGTCATCACTGCCGAACCCACAGAGGATCCAAGTATATTAGTCATCATCGACGAACCCACGGAGGATCCCAGCACGGTAGTTGAACCCACAAAGGATCCCATTATAGTAGTCATCCTCGTCGAACCCACGGAGGATCCCGGAACGACAATCATCCTCGTCGAACCCATGGAGGATCCCAATACGATAGTTGTCCTCATCGAACCCACGGAGGATCCTAGTACGGTAGTCTTATTTGTTGAACCCATAGATGATTCCAGTATAGTAGTCGTCCTTGTCAAACCCAGGGAGGATCCTGGTACGGTAGTCGTCCTCACAGTCGCATCCAGCTCTAGGGTCCCCGCACACAGCACGCTCATTCCGGGAGGATCCTCTCCATGATCCAAGGGTGTAGATACATCAACTATCACATAGACTTGAGTTTATATATCGCAAAGTTCCGTCTCGACAAATGGAATGCAACACAACTGACGGTGCGTCAATCAGATGCCCGGTCTGAGAGTTATTGGCTTTATCGTCCGAGGGGCCCGATTGAGTTTTAAGTCAAAACCAACCCGACTGTACTCCAACTGCATCAAAACCTCGAGCAGATTAAGCCAAAAGAACCATCTCACTAAGAGGAAACCAAAAAAGTCAATGGCACATCAATCAGATGTCCGGAGCTCAAGTTATAAGTGTTTCCGCTCCAAGGGCCCAGTTGGTTTCGTGTTCGAACCATCCCGGACATACAAAAAGTTCTCCGAAACCTTGAGTGTAATATTCCTAAACGACCGTCTCAATCCAAGGATCAAATAACGTCTGACGGTGCATCAATTGGAGGTCTGTAGCCGAAGATATGGGTGTTTGAACGGATCTGTCCGGAAATAGCGGGTTTGGGCCCGGTCAGACTCGGCCCAAGACACCCTAGGTCGGCCCGAACCGGGTCGACCTGACTCGGGTCTGGGTCCGAACCACTAGGGCATGGCTCGGCCCAGCACAGGGGTCCGGCCTAGCGCGGGCGGCCCGGCCCGGCGCGGGCGGTTCGGCCCGGCTCGGTCGGTCTGGCATGACGCGGGCGCGGACCGCGGGGCCAGCGGCTTGGCCGTTCGGCCGAGCGGAAAGTTGAGGGGGGTCTGCCCCACACTTGATTGAAGAAATGGCCCCCCGCATGGGGGACCCCCCTCTTTGCCAGCCTGGGGTTACGACCCCGGATATTTCGAAACTGGCCGGCCGAAATGGTTGGCCGGTGTGCCATCAAAGGACCCCCATGGGTCCCGCCTTCCATGCACCAGTGGCCGGCAGTTCTGGCCGCCCCTCCATGCACCATCGCGGCCTTAGGCCGCAGCCGTGTCCGACCGGCGTGGCGCGACGGCGCCTTTCCCTTCTGCCACGGCCCGCCCCATCCACGGCCCTTCGTGATGCTCCGGCGCGGCGCAATGGCACCGCGGTCCTCCACCGCGGCCCGTCCTTGGTCGCGGCTTCCTAAGGCTTTACTGGCGTGGCACGATGGCACCGCACACTTTCGCCACGTTCATCCTCATTCTCACACGGTGCCATTGCACCGCGCTACCTCCATTCCAAACCATGTCGAGGATCAACAACAAGGGGAGGAGGATCGGCCGTGTTTGTGCATTCCAACCTCCTCCCGTTAATTTGATAACAGGAGGCTAAATTAACATAAAACAACTTCGATAAGGCAAGCACAAATTTAATCCATTAAATTTGAACTTAAAACCCCTACCTCGAATAAGGCGTTCTTCGGTGTCACGGTAGACGGCGTCGCGGTAGACGGGCGTCGTTCCGTCAACGTTGGGAAGGATGAAGCCGAGGGTGGCGTCGGCGTTCTTCATTGTTCGTTGGAGGAAGAGGAAAACTCCCCGTGTGCTGGGCGTCGTGCTTTACTGCTAGCATTCTTCCGCTTGAAGAAGCCATCCAGAACTCCTCCCCCTGGCTTCCTTTAAATAGGAGTGGTGGGTTTGTCATTGGCACGCATGTCATAAATGGGGGATTTATGACACAGGGCCCCACTCAAATAATCTGATGCGGTGGAACATTAAAAAGTGAGGAAGGATCCTAATTTATTAAACACGTTGGAATTTAATTAAAGGGAGGGAGGAAGGTTCCTCATAAACATGAGGGGTTGACATGTATTAAAGAGGTAGAGGGTGTTTAATGGGGTGTTAGGAAATTTAAGGAGGTGGGGGCTCATGTGGGCCCCACCCCACTTTCTCACAACTTCCTTTCCCATAACTCATAAACCACTGGCGGTATAATAAAAATATAATTGTAAAGAAACTATATTTTTATTCTTCACATTTTGTTAACAATTCCTCTCGAGCAAACTCACCTTCGAGAAAGGTGTTCCAAAGAAATTACAGGCGCTACGATTTCATCGGTGCCCTCGGAATTCAATTCTGAGCACCGGATCAAAAGTTAGAAAAACCTGCTCGTTCATTCACTAAACGTACCCGAGATAAACTTCTAAAAATTATTCTGTGCACACCGGGCCTCAGAATCAGGCGCTATCATAAACTGCGTACTCGTAGATTTCCAAAGAAAATTAATAAAAAATTTCTCTAGAAATTTAAGGGTATTTACAATTAAATTGGAACTAGATACAAGAAATAGAATCATAATGGTCCTAATAGTATAGTAATCGTGGAAAAATATATAAATAATTTAAATCCATATTAAATTTTAAAAATTAAAATATACAAATTGTTTTATTTTTATAGATCCATTATCCCCCTTTTCATATTTTTTATATTTGTCATAAAACACATACTATTATACTAGGAAAAATAAAACATAAAAATTGGGTGAAATCAAATGCTCAATAAGGGAAAGAATACATCAGAAGCTATGATTAATAAATAAAATAGTCAATATGTAAAGGAAACTAACAGTCACATGTTCAATTCAATAAATTACATCAGTGTAATATGTAAGAAAAAAATGATGATCAAATAATTCTATATAAATTATCACACGAGATTGACACTTAACCGTATATATTCTAAATATTAAAATAGTAAAATTAAACATAAATAACTAGTTTCAAAATTAGTTAATTCATAATTTCATACATTTTAATGAAATTTTTAATATCATTCACAAGATAGTTAAAAAATATGGGTTAAACCCCATGTAATTTGGCCAACTGATTTGTCTAATGAGACCGGTCGATGCATCAAGGAACTATATTATTCTGAGTCCTACAAATCATATACTATTTACAATTCTTTCCTCATATGAAATAGTGAAGTAATAATTAATATAAACATTAATATTTAAAAAATAACATAAAATGTAAATAATTTTCTCAATAAAAAATATAATCATTAATTATCCCAAGTAATATGAAAAATGGTATCATAACAGTACATCCCTTATCAAACTGATAAAATTTCTTCAAGTTAAATTATAATGAATATATAATTAAAACATATCCTCTATGTATCATATTTATAAAAAGGGTTTCTGTTGTTGACAGATTGAAATTTGATAAAGTGATTATTAATACAATCTGGTGGAAAATAATCTTTCTATTTTGAAAATAACATTTTAAAACTAAATTATCACTAAACCTTATAAAGAAAAATTTCATTGAAAACTACATTTGAAACTAGAAATCCATATTTGAAAACATTCATTATTTATGATGACGGATAATTTTTTCATGTCTTATACATTGAAACAAAGATTCCATTCACATTTTCAGAAAAATCTACAGGAGGCTTGTTTGGAAAAATTCATTATTATTCCTTTAAAAAATAAATTTAAAAGTAAAAAATGGATAAAATGAATTTAATAAATAATTTTTATAATGCTAGAAACAATTTTGAAAATGTTTTTATAAAACATGGATTTTAAGGAAAAAATAATTTTCGATTGGAAAGATAAATAATGTTACATTTTATTAAAAGAAGATTATCTATCTTTTTTAGTACCATAGATATGAGAGATGATAATGTTAATTTAAAATATCATGAGTAACTATTGGATATAAAAATATAATGGGTTTAATATTTAAATACTAAATAATTTCCCCAAGATAGACTTAAACATTAAAATTCTTCAATAAGGATGATATTGTGAAATAGACCATTACTATTTTAGAAACATTGTGAATTATAGGCCCCATAAAATAAATAAAATCAAATAAAACATTAAATACCATGAAGATAATATATTCAAGATATAAAATTTCAATGGTTCAGTATATTAAACACACAAATGAAATAATCATTTAATATGTAATATGTCTCATGGAAGTAAAAGTGAGATGAGAAACCCTTAACTCAAATATGATTTCATTTTAAATGTGTGTACTACTTGTATAATAAATTTATATTTATTAAAAATATTTTGAAATAAAAATATTAATTTATTCCATACTATATATTATTTACTTCTTGTCTTTTTTCACCATTTTATTAACCATTCATTGTTAAATTACAATTTTAGGTTATAATTTCATTGTTGTTCACGTATGTTTTGGTTTGGTAAGTTCAGTACTGTCACATTAATCATGGTTACATAATTTAAATAATATAAAAATTTATATAAAGATCATATATATTCATTATATATTTATTTATAGTAACCCAAAATAGTTAATGATATAAAATATGTTACACCGTTCATGGATATGGTAGGCTATATCAATGCAAGAAAATTGTTACCATTTTTTTAGAGGATGGAAGGAAATAAATATAAATATTAATTCAAATTTCTATAATCATTATTATATATATATATAAATTAATCAAATCAATACTTATTACAATCCGTTTTAATATAAAATTATTTTTTTTAAATTAATATGTGGCGGCGGTAGTCTACACATATGCCAGAGTGACATTATTATTATCTAACAGATTGTATGTTAAGATTTAATATGTGATATTAAATATATATAAAAATTAGGTTATAAATCTAAAAAATATTCCATTATTATTTTTCCTTGATTCTATTTATATTTTAAGTGAAAAAATTCACATCTCATCCTGAGGTGTTTCTCCATCATACACATGAGCGATAATATTGTATCGCCCAACATAATAAAAACTAAGAATATATTTGTGATATAATAATTAAAAAAGTATAATAATTTGATAACTATCATATAAATATGTTTAATCTGTCTTTATATAAAATCTTCAATGGTGGTGATGGAAAACGAATTTAATTAGTTCGTGTGGTGGTAGTCCACCATAAACATGATTGATGATTTCATTTTACTTTTATAGAAGTAGAGATTGATATAATTTATTTTATTTTTTTAAAATATGATTCCCTAGTCAAAGGAACAAATCACTAAAATATATAAAGATAAAAAATTTAGAACATTCTAATATAGGGGAATTTATGACAATAATTTTAATGTAGAGGGATAAACTTAGCCAGATGATTCTTTGTGCATTTTTTATTTCTACAGAAACCCATATTAGTTAGATCATCTTTCACCTTTTCACCTCTCTATAGGAATGACTGATAATGTGGTTGAGTTCTGATAGGTATCTGAGGTAGGTGATCCATTTAGTAGTGAGGGTCCATGCATGGTGAATCCCAACATGCCTAAGAGCTTGAACAGTAGTAGTTGAATCTCTTTCAATCCCAATGTAGTTCAATCATTTTGGACTTATCAAATCAACTAAATTTATGAAACCTAAAATATCTATTTTCAAGGAAGAGGCATGTCCACATGAACCAATGCAACATCTGAGTATGTCACCATTTTGATTTCTGCATATGATATCATAGCCTACAGGTCCTGGGTTTCCTTTTGAGGCACCACCAACCTTAATTTTGATCCAATTAGGAATGTGTGGTTTCCATAGTACATTTCAAAACCCTTCGGCAGGATGTATCTTACTTCGACCCCAATCCATCATAGGACACTTAACTACTTTACAGAGTTGTGACAATTCCTTTTTTTATGATTCTAACTTCCTTGATAGTAGTGTAGATGTTAATTTTATATGAACAAAAACAAAATGTGTTATTTTTGCGCATCATAGATTTTATTTGATTCCAAATATGATGTATTGGTTCAGACATAGTATTAATGAAAAGTTTCCTAAATTTAAGAGAGGTATCTATTGTAGTGCATTACTAAATCTGTAGTCTAATAGAGCTCAAAGATGTCCATCTGATATCAAAATATTAAAAAATATATTTCTCTAAAGTAGATGCATTAACACAAGTTAGAAACAGGTGATCATTATCCTCTCTATGCTGGTTGCACATGCAACATTTAGAAAAAAGTTGAATACCACACATCTAAAGATTTCAATTACTGGGACTTCTATTATGATCAATTCTCCACAATATGGTGAGTCGAGAGGGACCAATAAAACATTCTTTAATGTTATTTATCCAATGGAAATCATTTTTGTTGATATTGAAATTATAATTTAAGTAGATTTTGGAGAGTAGTATACCATTATGATAAGGTTCCCAAACTATGAAATCATCATTGTTGAAAAATGTATAGTTGTTAATAATAGTAGAGATTTCAACAGGTAAATTAACATCGGGGAGCTCAAACAGTCATTAAGGTAGATGTTAATATTTTGGGTAATTGTATATGGTACATCATGATACAAAGAAGGATGTAATTACAGATATCCAAAAAAAATTCAGCAAGGAGTCTCTATTAACTATCAATCTAGAGTGAGGAAAGACTTCTTAAAAGGTGTTCTTGATGGAAGGACATATTGAGGATTCTATATATAAGTGTTTTCCTTTTCTATGGTTACAATATAATCTACCACGAAGGAAATCATAAGCTTGTTAGTCTTTTCAACAATATTCCATGTATGTTTGGCATGAAGGGCTTCATTGAAATGGCTGAGATTCTTAATACCAAGCCCTCCATTATCAGTGGGAGAACAACATGTTATCGAGGGAACTATAACATGTTTTCATCCAAGAGTGCTTCCACTCCAAACAAAATTTTTTATTATTCTATTTATCTTTTTGAGTAATTTTGTAGGCAAATTTTTCTTGGTAATATAGTAGACAATTTTAGAAACAATGGTGTATTTGACAAGACAAATATACCCATACATGGATAATGTTTTTCCTTTCTAGGAGGAGAGTTGGTTTTTGATATGATAAAAAACATGATAAATATGTGTTTTTTTGATTTATACAAGAATATGGGGACCCCAAGATAACAAAAGATAAAATATCGTTATTTTTTGTAGGCCTAAATGAGGTGGATGAAAAATAAAAAAAATACACGTGTTCAGGGTTTTACCTTCACTTTAGAAAACAGTTTTTATTTTATATATAAATCTTTATTAAGAAGGTTCTATAAAGAAAATAAATCACTTTGTATGTGTTGAGAGAATTAAAGAATATATTTTGGTAGTTTTTTCCAAACCGAACTGATTTTGTTGTGTGAAGAAGGTAGGATAGGGGTGGAATTTTGTAAGTCGTGGAGAAGACATATATGGAATTTTAGAAAAGAATAATGTGTACCCCTAATTTTTACATTCCAAAAGAATCCAAATTATTTTATTATATATCCTTAGAATATATAACTTCTAAATATGTCTATATAATTAGTTTTGGATAGTTATTTGGTAATTTTAAACCATTATAATTTTGTTTAACCATTTCGAAAAATTATCTTAACCTTAACTGTGGAAAATATTCATTACTATTTTTACAATTCACTATGACAAAAAATTATGTTAAAATTATTCTATAACATAAACAAATTATTCCATATATTAAACCCATTTTTTAATGTCAATTAAAATATGTGGCAGAATTAAATTTAATATTAAAACCATAGACATGTTAAAAAATAGGGTTTCCAAAATAACATTCAAAAGTTTATAAATAATTTTATAAGAATTAAAGATTATATTGATCAAAATGACCTATATTAGTTTAATTTTAATATAATTGAAAAAAAAGACTTTAAAAATAATTTAAAATATAATTTTAGTGTGTAAATAATTTAAATGAAAAAAATAATTTTCAATAAAAATACATAGTTTTTACTATTCATCAAAATGGGAATCTTCCTAGATAATTCTAAAAAAGAACCCAAAGATAATTTTAAAAATTTGATGTTAAAAATGATGTATATTCATTCATAAAAAATTAAAAACTGTTAAAATTAATTTTAAATTATGCGGGAAAAGTGCGACTAAACAACTTTTTGGAAAAATACTACTTTTCAAAAAACATTTAATTTAATTTCAAATTATTAAATATTTATTAAAAAATTAATAGATAACTATTGAATTTATATTATAAATTTTTAACCCATATAATTTTAATAATTTAGTTTTTCTTACACATAACTTCCAACATAACGGCCAGGTTATAATGGTCGTGTTAAAATAATAATATTTTAATAGAGAATCAAGTCTCATTTAAACAGGATGTTTCATGCATCCCAAGATATTGAATATATTCAATTTAATTAAAAAATATTTTTAATACTATGGTTTTTAAATTCTCTTATATTCATTGTTTTTTGTGTAATATATTTTATCAAAGATGATGTTCCTTTTTTAAAATCAAGGGGTGTTACATTATTCCCCCATAAATAAATTGTGACCTTGAAAATTAATCTTGATCTCAGTAATAAAGGGGCTTGACATTACAAAAATATGTTTGATAAAAACAAATCATAAAAATATTAAGTAAAACATCATATTAAAAATAGATAAATTAAATTATGTAGTTCATCTAAAATAATCCATTAATGGGTTTCCAAGTAAGAGAACATCAGTGGGAAGTGAATATATTATCATGGAAAAAATGAATAAATAATTATGGGGAATGATAGATATCATTAATCAAAAGAAATTAAGTAATAAAGGTAATGTTAATAACAAAAACACATAAATCTATTTTGGAAATGATGTAAATATGATACAATTTTCATTGCAATATCATTTTCATAAAATGGGGGAATTATTTTATTATCTATACTAAGAATATAAAGAAATATACATAATTTATATTTTTATATTTCATAATGGTTGACTCATCATGTGTTAATCATGTTTTAATGATCTCAAATACAATTCAAACTTGTATTCTTGTGTAAACTATTACAAATCATTTGTATAAATGACTAGTATCATTTTGCTTAAGGTTAAGCTATCCAATATCCTAGTTTTTATAAATCAAGTTTGAATACTGTAAACTGTATTTATTTTACTTTATAGTGATTTTCCCTAATAAATGATTATGTTTAATCCATTCAATAAATATCACTTCTTATGTCTGAATACTGATATTTTGTTAAGTCTGAGACATTGTGACACTCAAACACCGTGAAGAATCAGACAACGTGACACACCAACACCGTGAAGAATCAAACATCGTGACACTCAGACACCTTGAAGAATCAGACAACGTGACACTCAGACACCCTGAAAAATTAGACACCGTGACACTCAAACATTATGAAGAATGAAACACCGTAACACTAAAACACCATGAAGAATCAGACATCGTGACACTCAGACACCGTGAAGAATCAAACAGAATGACACTCAGACACCATGAAACTCATACACTATGATGAATCAGACACCATGACGTCCAAACACCATGAACAATCAAACACTTTGACCAGGAGACACTGTGACCAGAAAACACCGTGACCTTGAGACATCGTGACCAACCAGCCATTGTGACCATGAGACACCGCTTCAAAAAGACACTGGTTTAAGGAGACACCATTCTTTGACATATTGTGACACTGTTTCATAATATGTTTTGTCCATTATTTTTTATTTTAATCTCTAACGGTCATATTTGAAGACATTAAATGAACTGACATAATTAATGTTTCTTTTTAGACATGTCACCTGACAGTACGAGGTATGCGGTGAATAATACATCCAACCTATTAGCTCAAACACATGCACTCCATGAATAAAAAAAATGTGGTGCCCAGAAATATATAGAATATGAAAAACAATGTGAAGAAAGTGTGTGAGCATGAAAATGAAGAGAGCAGTAAGAGATTTTTTAAGAGATATTTGACACATGTAATTGGATGCTGAAGAACACACGAAGCATACTTGAATCCCAGAATCGATAACTTATTTTCACTGTGAACACCTTAAAGAGAACACTCTAGATCTAGATGACTTGAGATAATCTATTTTTTACATGAAGACATGATTCCTGCATCTTCTTCATCTCATAAGTCCAAAGCTACAACGACTAACACTCAGAGTACTTCTAAACCTATCTCGATATTTCTTCTCTATTGTGTATCATTTTATTAACTTTCAAGCTTTGTGTATATGTATAACAAACACACTTCATCTCCTGGATTAAACTAAAGGATACAATATATCCTTTACCAAAAAAATTTTACACTCTTGTATTCCCACAGATAAGTTTGGAATAGATCCATGTGTGGCCTGGTACCTAGTACCCACGAAGAACTATGGAAGAGGTCATGTGACCTGGATAGTCTTGTGTACTGTTGTTACCCTGATCCAGGGTGTGGATCAAGTTTTTTTATATAAAATTATTGGTTTCAGGTGATCTACAAGTGGAGTAGATTAGTTGTTTGCTATATACTGAACCACTTGTTTCATTTTCACTTTATTACTCAATTTAGTCTTTTTCTGTTTTACTGACTAATTCTAGAATCACTAAATTTACTTTATAGTTAATCTTGGAAATAAGTTACAATGGTTTTTCCTTGTTAGAATAACTTCAAAATTAATATTAATAACTAATATTAAAATTACTGAGAATTAGTCAATCTTCTAAGAAGTTATTTATAGGGACAAAATCTCATAACTGTATTACTTTAATTTAATGGACTGTATTTATTTTTATTGGTGAATCCTTTTAGAAATATCCTTTTGAAAAAAAAATTATACTTACTCGATTTAACACCACCCCCCTAAGTAACATACTCTGACCAACACTTGGTATCAGAGGAGGGTTTATTAAGACTCTGTTATTAACCTTGTGTAACTCTAATTGTAGTTTTACCTTAAAGATCTTCAAATTTCTATCAATTCTAAATTTCTAGCTCTTTAAACATATTTCATTATTATGGATAATAAGTTGGAATGTTCTGCAACTAATAGACCACCATTAATTAATAGAACCAACTTTGCTCAATGGAAAATCAGAATGAAAATGTATTTAGAGTCTATGATCTTTGAAATCGGGTCTTGAAATCTAGATAAATATAAGAGTCCTACTACTGATAGACCCACATGGGATGAAATTACCAAAATTACCTACAATTACAATTGCAAAATCTATTAATTCTTTATACTACTCTTTAGGATATGAGGAATTCAATAGAATTACTAATTGTAAAACTATCAATGAAATTTGGGATACATTGTCAGTTTCACATGAAGGAACTTCTAGTGTGAATGAAATGAGACTTAATACTTATACCATTAAATATGATGAGTATAAAATGAAACTTAATGAGCCTATTTTTGACATGTATCTCAGGTTTAATGAAATTATCATCAAAATGATTTCTCTTGCAATAGAAGTCACTACTAAGGAATAAATCAGGATATTCTAAGATGTCTACCTGATAGATAGAGAAGAACCTCTATCTCTATTAGAGTGTTATGTGATATTGGTAAGATAAATTTAAAAGAACTCATTGGGAAATAGATGATATATAAATATGAGATTAATGTCAACAAATAATATAATGATGAAACAAAATGAAAATTAGTTTCATTCAAAACCACTACCTACAAACACAAAGGCAAAGGAAAGATGGATGTTTCTGTAGAAAATTCCAGTAGTGAACAATCATCACCTGGCAGTGATGAGGATATGGATCAAATATCTAGAAGATTAAAAATATTTTACAAGAAGAAAAACTTATTCAGAAATCCTAAATTGAAGGGAAAATATGATCATAAAGGAATTTGGAAGAAATACTAGAAAAGAAGTGACAAGACTGATGAGATTGTCTACTATGAATGTAAGAATAAAGGACATATCATGGATGACTTCCCAAAGGTCAAGTAAAAAATGAAATATGAGGACATGGTCATAAAATATCAAAATGCAATGAAAGAAACCTGGAGTGCATCTGAGGACAGTTCAAGTGACTCAGAAACAAAACATGATGAACGGGCTAACAGAGACAATTTTTGTTTCACGACAAACACATCAAATGTATCACTGGAATCTCCTGAACATAATTCATAATATTATAATGATGAGAGTGACTCTGAAAATATGTCTAATGAAGACATGTTTGGATATTTTTATATTCTTGAAGTAACATGTGATGAACTAAGAGATAAATATAAATATTTTAAGAAACAATATTCTCTTACTATGACTGTTAAATCTGAACTCCCAACTGAAAAAAAGAAAAATGCTCAACTGCTCAAGGATAACAATCATTTAAAAATGTCTAATGATGAATTGAATAAAGAATTAGAAAATTTTACCAATGGGAAAAATACTCTTACTAAAATTCTAGAAAAATAGATTTCCCCGAAGTATAATATTGGCATTGGCTATCAACCTGTCAAAATAAATTTCCGGAGAACAAATTTTGTTTCAAAGTCTAGGAAATACATCTTTATTCCCAGTTCATGAATCAAATCAACTAGTTCAAGTTGTGACACACTTTCTACTGTTTCATGTTTTTCAGGAACAAATAGTGTTTATTTTTTCAAATACATTACATAATGCTTATAGGAAACCTATTATGTAGATGTGGGTTCCTAAATCACATATTAATAATATTACTAGACCCAAACATGTATGGGTACCCAAATCTATTTGTGCTTGATCATTTTATTGGAAATATGCTTAAAGAGTTCCTAAAAAATGTTATAGTACATGAAAAATGGATGTTCAAGACACATGACAGGAGACAACTCATGATTCTAGAACCTAATAAAAATTGATTTAGGATATGTCACCTTGGGTGACAATTCCAAAGGAAAAATTATCGGCCTTGTCCAAATTGGTAACTCTAACTCAGTTTTACTTTCCAATGTACTTTCTTTGATTGATTGGAATATAATCTTCTTAGTGTATCACAATTATGTGATGATGGATTTCATGTTATATTTGAAAATGATGCTTTCAATGTTTTTAATTCTTAAGAAGAATTAGTGTTTTCTATATCAGGAAAAGAAATTGTATACTCTTTTAATATAGATTCATTGGTTTCTCAAAATGACTTATGCTTAAGTGTATTTCATAATGAGTCTTGGATATGGCATAAGGGTCAGGGACACTGCAATATTCACTCCCTTATAATGTTAAATAGAAATAAATTAGTCAAATACATACTCAAACATGAGTTTCCAAATGATAAAGTGTGTAATTTTTATCAAAAGAGAAAGAAACACAAAATTTCTTTCAAACCAAATAATGAAGTGTCAACATATCAACATCTTGAATTGGTTCACATGGATTTGTTTGGACCATCTAGAGTTTCTAGTTTAAATGTGATGAACTATATTTATGTCCTTGTAGATTATTTTTCTAGATCTACTTGGACCTTCTTTTTGGCTCACAAAAGTGAATCCTGCTCTCTTTTTACTAAATATTCCATGTCTGTGGAAAACCTTAGTGGACTTAAAATCATATCTTTAGGAATTGATCATGGTCATCAGTTGGAGATTCAAGAGTTTTAATCCTTTTTCTCAAAATATGGTATAGTCACAATTTTCTTTCCCCTAGGACGCGTCAACAAAATGGAGTTTTAGAAAGATGAAATATAACCCAGAAATAAATTTCTAGAACCATGCTCAATGAATATTACATACTTAGTTATTTTTGGGCTGAAGATGTCTATAGAGCATGCTATATAATCAATAGAGTGTTTATTAGTACTATTCTTAAAAGTACTCTTTATGAGTTATGAAACAATCAAAAACCTTAGGTTAGCTACTTCAATGTTTTTGGTTGGAAAGTTTATATCCTTAACACTAAGGACAATCATGGAAAATTTCCATCCAAATGTAATGAAGGAATCTTTTTAGGATATTTTATCTCTAGTAAATCATATAGAGTGTTCACTAAAAGAACTAAATATGTGGAAGAATTTTTTCATGTCAAATTTGATGAAATAAATCCACATGATCCGAAAACCTTTCTAAAGGACCTGGAGGATGATGTATCAAATCTGAACATTAATTAAAAATCATCAAACCATCCTGTGAAAGAATCTGTACAAACATCCATTTCTATATGTTCCATAGACTCAAGTCACAAAGGATCTGAACCTGTTGATGAACATAAAATCTGCAGTCCCTCTTTTTCTAGAGTTGTTAGATCTTATCAGAACCATACCTTTGATGATATAGTAGGAGACTTAGATAAAGTAACAAAAACTAGACCTTTTCTTAGAAATCAATCTGAATATCAAGTCTTCTTGTCACAACATAAACCTAATCACATTAATGATGTTATAAATGATTAATTTTGGGTGATGTCTATGCAAGAAGAACATAATCAGTTTGAAAGGAACAAATTTTGAAAACTTTTTAAAAGACCCAATGACACATTCAACATATACACTAAATGTGTGTTTAGAAATAAGGTATATGAATCTAGTAACAAAGTTAAAACATGGCTATATTGGTTTCACAAGGATATAGCTAAGAAAAAGGAATTGAATATGAAGAGACCTTTACACCAGTAGCCATACTTAAAGCCATACAAATTCTTCTTTCTTATACTGCACATCAAAATTTCAAAATGTATCAAATGGATGTCAAGAGTGAATTCCTAAATGGGTATATAGCTGAGGATGTCTTTGTTGAGAAACCCATTCATTTTAAAAATCTCCATTTTCCAAATCATGTTTTTAAATTATCAAAAGCATTATATGTTTTAAAGAAAGATCCAAGAGCTTAAAATGATAGATTAAGTACTTTTCTTATTTCCAAAGGATTTAAAAAAGGAATAGTTGATCCTGCCCTTTTTATAAAACTAATTTCCAATGATGTCATAATTGTTAAAATTTATATAGATGACTTTATTTTTGGATCATCAAGAAATTATTTATGTATCGAATTTTCTAAAATAATGTAAAATGAATTTCAAATGAGTATGATGGGTGAAATAAAAATTTTTCTTGGATTTCAAGTCTTTCAAAACAATGATGTAATTATCTTAAATCAATGTAAATACACTAGAGATGTTCTAAAACATTTTGGATTATATATAACTAAAAGTAGTGACACTTCAATGAGTACCACATGTAAGTTGGATCTTGATGAAGATGGAATTTTTTTTGATCAAACCACTTACAGAGGAATGATTGGAAGTTTAATCTACTTAACTGCTAGTCAACCTGATATTATATTTAGTGTGTGTATTTGTTCTTGTTATCCATGAAATCCTAAAGAATATCATTTAAATACTGTTAAAAGTGTCTTTAAATATCTCAAGAATACACCCAATCTAGGACTGTTCTATCCTAGAGGACAATCATTTGAATTAGTTAGTTATTCTAATGCTGACTATAGCAGCTATAAGTTTGATAGAAAAAAGAACCTCTGGAACATGTCACTTTTTTTGTAAGTCACTAGTATCATGGTGTAGTAAGAAAAAAAATTATGTTTCATTATCTTGTGCCGAAGTTGAATACATAGCTTCTGGTAGTTATTGTGTAGAACTATAGTGGTTGAAACAGAAATTACTAGATTATGGATATCAATTCAGACATGAACCTATGAATTGTGACAACACAAGTGCTCTTAACATCTCGAAAAATCATGTTGCACATTCTTGGACAAAGAATATTGATGTACGACATCATTTTTTGGGAGATCATTATCAAAAAAAGTGATATCACTATGGAATTCATTGGTATTGAATATTAGCTCACATATATTTTCACTAAACCACTAAATTATGGAAGAATATATTATATCATACATGATTTAGGTATGATAAATATTATGTAGACATCTTAATGTTTCACACATTACTATTTCATGATTATGGTCTCATATTTAGTAATTCAGGGTTACTGCTGGATATTTAGTGTCTCAAATAATAGTGTCACACAATATAGAAATCAAACTGTTATGGACCCACCATTAATTCTTGTTATTGTCTCATCATAAGGGTCAGTCATTGTCTCACTATAAGGGTTAGTCATTGTCTCACCGTAATGGTCAGTCACTGTCTCACCTTAATGGATAGTTATTGTCTCACCATAAACACTTGATATTATCTCACTGTAATGATGCTTTATTAGTTTTATTTCTAAATTTCAATCTTTATCATGGTAATTATATGTTTCACCCATTTTACTTTCCTGTGCTTTTATTTTTGCGACGTTTGGAATTCATAAATGATAAAAAAAGGATGTGTCACTTGTTCTTCACTGGAGCTTTATCCTATTCTCTCAAACTACAACCCTTCTTCACCCATCAACCCTTCTCTCTAGAACATTAAATATATTCCCAATATTAAACACCCCTCTTCATCTACTCCAACGAAACATTGCTCAAATAAGAAGAATATCGTGCCTAAGCTAGCACCCGAAGGTCCTCTGAATCCAAATCTGGTTATCCAAATAGTAGTACCTGAAAAAGAGATATTTCCTAAGTGTCTTTTGTCAAGTAAGTCTCCAGTTTTGAATGTTTTAAAAGAGATAGGTTGGTTAGACTAGTTTTTAAAGTAAGATAGACCTATCTACCCTAAGCTAGTGGCTCAATTTTATCAGTATGTTCGGTTCTCTTTTGATTTTAATGATGGATATGTTATAAGAAGTTGGTTAAATAACTAGAGACACACATTATATTCGAGGTTATGGTATTCATTCCTTGGGATACCTCATGAAGGCATCTATGAGGAATATCAGAGAGTTCCTCCACCTCCTTGTGAATTCTATGTTTTGGAACATCCTATGAGAAGTTTAACTGGAAATGGAACCAAGAGAAGAGTCATCACTATCGAGCTAGATAGAGAATCTAGACTTATTTTTATGTTTATTCAGAATTTGGTTAGTCCCAGAAATGGTGATTTTGATATACTGAAATATTAGGATTTATTATTGATACATATCATGAAAAATTTATATAAGATTAATCTTTGTAAGTGTGTCATAAACCATATGTGTGAGCTGATCAAAACCACCTCCATGTTAGCCTCCCTGTTTAATTCTAGGATCATTTCACTTATACCTCATGCCAAATGTATGGTTGGACCAAATGATAAAGTTATCAAGGATTGTGGGTTGTGTCTCTAAAAAGTTATTATAAATAGGGTGAATAACAATTGGAATCCATGGAAAAAGGAGTGGGAGGAAGGCAATGAGAGGATCTATAAAAAGTTTAATAAAGTAGAACATTCTTCAAGGAATAAAGGAATTTCTGATCCTGGTTTGGAGCCAGATGAAGTTGCTAAGTATTCTGAAGAAGAAATATAAGAAGAGTATTTTTTACCTCCCAATGAAATAGTTCTTGATGAGGAAGATAGTACACCTACTCCTCCGGATGTAACTAAGAAAGAAATACTTATTCATAATGATACTGATGAGCTAGGAGACAAACTCAAAGTTGAATGAGAATATCTTGCTAAAAAATAAAAAAGGATACTATAGAAGAACAAATAGAAGATGAGATTCATGTTATACAAGAAGATTCCTTTGAGGAACTCCCATAGTAACAAGTTGTTCCTAATGTCATTCCCTCAGCTGAATAAATAATAGATCTAGATTTTCTATAATCTAGACATGAAATGATTAAGGAACTAAGGGATGAATTCATGAAAATTTATTGACGTCCTAAACCTCTCAGTCTTAATAGGGATGCACCTGTTGAGGGGGATAAACCCCCCAGTCTAGAAAATATTAATGTGCCAAATTTTCTTGATTCGAGAATAGTAGACAGATGGTATAAATTCTCTAGTTTTTGGATGTGATTGACTCAACATATGTCTCTTCAAAAGTCTTGATTTGTCTACAATGTTCCAATTGAAATATGTCTCTAATATTTCTCCAAAAAAAGAACATGAGCTTGTATTATCCTCTCTTTTTGAGCCATTATAAGATTCTTCAATCCTGGTATATAATAATGAACTGAAAAAATTTGGAGCTACCCTCTTGGCTGGGTTTAAAAAGCTCATGGATTCCTAACCTGGTCCTGTAACAAATTTGAGTGAAAGGGATGATTCACTATTGTTGGAGAAAATTATTTGGCATATTCAACCCAAGATAATCCATGAGATTCAAGAAAAAATAATTGAAAATAATCATCTTAGTGATGATGTAAATAATCTATGAGTTAAGGTTGAAGAAATTTAGAAAGTGATGAACTTGATATCAGAGCCTATTCAGACTAGTATTAATCAGACACCACAGGAGTTAGCTTCTCTGATTCAACCTCTTTAAACCTCCTTAGCTGAAAAGGTAACTGAAATTAACAAACAGATTGTTCAATAGATGCTTTAACATGTTGTTGGACATAACAAGTTAACTGAAGAGTATTATGGGTGCCTTCATAAAGTGCTCAATCAAATGAAATCTCTTACCTCAGTTTTCACAGATTCTAATGCCACATGAAAATATTCTCAACCTTCATTAGATAGTGGTCTATTTCGACCAGTGGTCAAAGGGGAACGTCAGGTTTTTCTTAGTGGTGTTAATAAATATTCTATGTCTGATATTATCAAGAATAGTGACAATGTTTTTGCTTTTGTCAGATTCCATTCCACGATTTCTAATGATTCTCAAAAAGAGATTATCCATAAAATGGACTTCTATCTCAACCGGATCTTCTATAAAAATGACATGACAAATAACTTCAAGTACCTTGTGTAAAATATTAGGATTCCTCTTGTTACTCAATATTTCAAGACTCATGTTCAAAAGATCCTAGAATTTACTTGTCTATTGGACAAGTTTAGGGATAACAAGGATGATTTTGAAAAATATGTGAAGTATGGTGGAGAGATCATTGCTAATTTTATCAAGATTCTAAGTCCTTATCTTTATGTCCAGAGTACTGCCATAGTTACTCTTGCGGTTTCACCTCTGAGATCTAGTTTTCCTACATTCACCTCTACCCTAGCCTTCACTTCTTTGTCTGTTAGTCCGGCCTAGAACCAGATCCGGCTTGTAATCCTTAATAAAAAGTTTCCTTGGTCTTCTACTAGTATTTCATTGGATCCTTCTTCCTTTGATAGTCTTCCATTACCTTCTTAGACAACCATCTCAGTCCCTTATTATGCTTCATCCTCTCCTCCTATGGCTTCTTCTTCTGATGTTGATGTTAAGGGAAAAAAGAATTCAAGCCAATGATAAAGAACAAAGACTATTCTTTTTAACAGGACCACTTTCTAGATTTTTGTTATTTACAATTTGTACAGCCATTTTCCTATCTAATATAACATGTACTTTTTCTTGTTTCTTTCCTTTTCACTCATTTTGCGAATACCCAAAGGGAGTGGAAGTAATGTACATTGGTAATATGTAGTTGGAACAAATATACAATCTAACATAACATGAATTGTGATCATCAAAAAGGGGAAGATTGTTGGACTCCTCATGTGTTAGTCATTTTTTAATGATCACAAATCCTATTCAAATATGAATTTTTGTGTAAACTTTCAGAAATAATTTGTACATATAGTTATTATATATTTCTTTAAGTAATGATATCCATGATATTAGTTGATATACATCATGTTTGACTACTGTACACTATATTTAGTTTACTTTATAGTGATTTTCCCTGATAAATGATTATGTATAATCCATTCTATAAATATCACTACTTAAGTATGAATACTTATATTTGTCTAAGTCTGAGACACCGTGTCACTCAGACAGTGTGAACAATCAGACCCCTTGACACTCAAACCCTGTGAACAATTAGACACTGTGACACTCAGACACAGTGAAGAATCAAACATCGTGACACTCAGACACCATGAAGAATCAGACACCGTGACACTCAGACACCGTGACGAATCAGAAACTGTGACACTAAAACACTGTATAGAATCAGGCACCCTCACACAAAGACTCCCTGAAGAATCAGACACCATGACACTCAGACACCGTGAAGAATCAGACACCCTGACACATAGACACCCTGAAGAATCAGACACCATGACACTCAAACACTATGAAGAATCAGACACCACGTCACTCAGACACTCTGATGAATCAGACACCGTAACATCCAAACATCATGAGCAATCAGACATCATGAACAATCAAACACTATGACCATGAGACACCATGACCATGAGAAACTGTGACAAACCATCCATTTTTTCCAATGAGACACCACATCAAGAAGACACCAGTTCAAGGAGACACCAGTCCATGACATACTGTGACGCCATTTCTTAATCTATTTTGTTGTTTTTTACATTTAATCTATAACTGCCATATTTAATGATTTTAAATACACTGAAATATTTAATGTTTCTTTGTAGACATTTTACCTTATAGTATGAGGTATGAGGTGCATAATACATTCATCCTGTTGGCTCAAACACATGTACACCCAGAATAAAAGAGATGTGCTGCGTAGAACGACATAGCATATGAAAAACAACACAAAGAAAGTGTGTGTGCACGAAAATAATGAAAAAACATAGAGATTTTTTAAGAGAGATTTGACACGTGTAATTGGATGCTGAAAAACACACTAAGAATACTTGAATCCTAGAATCGATAACATCTTCACACTATGAACACCACGATGAACACACGCCAGATCTAGCTGACTTGTGATACTTTATTGTTCAAATGATAACTTGATTCATACATCTGGTACATCTCATTAGTCCAAAGCTTCAAAGACTAACACATGGAGCACTTCTAAAACTATCTCAGTATTTCTTCTCTATTGTGTATCATTTTATTAACTTTCGAGTAGTGTGTGTATCTGTATAAAAAACACACTCTGCCTCCTTCATTAAACTAAAGGATACAAGATATCCTTTCGTGAACATCTTTTTACACTTTCGTATACCCACATATAAGTGTGGAAGAGGTCCTTGTGTTGCCTGGTACCTTGTACCAATGAAGAACTTTGGAAGTGGCCATGTGACATGGTCAGTCTTGTTTGCTGTTGTTACCTAGATCCAGGGTGTGGATCGTGTTTATTTATATAAATTTCTTAGTGGAGGGTTTTCACCAAGTGGAGTGGATTAGGTCTTGTCTTGAGACTAAACCACTTTTTTACTGTGTTACTCAATTTACTCTTTCCTTGTTTCACTGACTAATTTAGGAATCACAAAATTTACTTTGATAGCTAATCATGGAAATAAGTTATAATTGTTTTGCATTATTATAATAACTTTAAAAGTAATATAAATAACTAATATTAAGATTACTAATAATTAATCAATATTCTAAAAAGATATTTAAACAGTCAAACTCCCATAACCGTATTACATTGATTAATTGGGTTGAATTTAATTTTATTGGTGAACCCTTTTAGAAATATCCTTTTGAACACAAATTTTTATAGTTAATCAATTCAACCCCCCCCCCCCCCCCCGCCTTGAGTAACCTACTCTGACCAACACAAAATCATAATTTAATCTTTTGGTTGTTATTTGATAAATTTACACTACATTATTAAGTCAAAGAAATAAATATCCAAGATGGATTTTTTTATTCAAAAGGAACTAACATTAGCATTTAATTTATCAAAATATCCATAAATGTTTGTCAAGTTCCTTCGTATACATTAGTCAAAAATCCTCAATAGTAACACCAAATATTAAACCTAATCATTTTAATGAGTACTTTTCCATCGAATATTTTAATTAAAAAAATAAATGTCTTATTAACTAGAACATTAGATAGTATAGTGGTAGGTGATTCACACTTATCACCATAATGATGTGGGTTCAAGCCCAATGGCCTTGTGGGGTGCGATAGGTTGTCACTCAATATGTGGTTTGTCTTTTAATAAAATTGTATTAATAGAGTTACTATAATTTTCCCAAAAATGTGATGAATATTCTCAAAAAAACATTATTTATAAAATTACCATTCTTGGAGATCTGTACAATTCAACGTATACATTAAAATCCTTCATAAAAAAGTACTGCAGTACAATCCATATATGTTTCATGATTATTATAAACAAAATAACAAAAACAAATTCTATAAAATTGTTATATAATCCAAGTACACAATAACATTAACCATTCTACTTTTTCTATATTAATACCATCATAATTACTTAGATCCCTTTTCTTCTTCTAAGTTTTATTCCCTTGAAAATAGAGCATTAATATGAGTATTAACCTATCTACTTACAGTTGAAACACTAAATAATAAAGGATCTTTCATACCCTTACATTCACACACCTAATGGAATTTTTATCCACATAAGAAGAAAACTCAAAATCCATTTAATCAAGAATGTAGGTGTTTTATTCCATAATTGTCACAAATAGGAAAATCTATTTTCCTCCATCCCCTTATATTTTATTCTCCATCATCCCTTCCATATATTACTTTACATAAATTCTATAATAATGGTAAAATAATTTCAATGTCTTGATATATCATGGTATTATATCCCTATATGTTGATAATGTTATGCAGAGTAGTTCCCTTTAAGGTATTGGCTTAATCCCATCAATGAAATAATCAATATTACTTTTTGGGTTACTTACATAGTCTATAGAATTAATTGAAAACCATGTAAAGTTGGATTCATATTTGAAAACATTTTCATCTTCCTTTTGTCTTAAACATAGGAATTTTCTCTCCATATCAACTAATTTCTCCTGAGGAAAATACTTTTCTAAAAATAAACTCTAAAAATTATTCCATTCCATGGTTTTTATTTCCTACCAGTCATTAGTATTTTGAATAAATTAAAACCATTTATTTTCATATCTTGGTAAATGATAAAATTTCATGATGACCGTATACTTTTCATTACTACATAGATTACGAAATATCATCTCTAAAGAATTTATCCATTTCTCAATTACATGTTGATTTGTTTTCTCATCGAATAATGGAGGTTTATGATACATGAAGTGGTATAAAATTGTTTCCCTGCATTTTGTATCATTAGGATAATTCATATGGGAGAGGATATTTCCTATAACCATAGTCAAATATAGAAATATGGTTATAATTTGGTCATTTCCAGCTACATATCCAGCCCCATCATTATTATCTTTCCTAGGTGGGAAGTCCCTAGATAGAGTGTTTACGTTGATATCATTCCCATTAATTCTATTAGACTCTATTTCAAAAGAATTGCATAAACTATATTAGATAATAACATTATAAATCATTATTTCATATCCCAAAACAAGTGAAATACATATCATTAATAGAAAATTTTATTTATGGATAATATCTTAATAATAAACATGTTTCCATTGAAAATATTTTAAAATCATAAAAATATATTCAAATCCTTCATAATATTTTCTAATGAAAATGTGAATTATCCTAAAACTATCACCATGGAATGTTAAAACAGGTGCCCAGTAGGACCATTTTCGTGTACTAGGTAATTCTAAAGTTAGGGTGGATACACAATTTTTAGAGGTTATTACCCCTTGGTACATCTATTATAAAAGCATGTCCACTTTATGTAACCTGAGATTGATGTATTTCTAGTGAAGAAACATAAACACTTACTCAAAAAACATTATAATGATTTTATATACTTATCCAATATTTTTATCATAGGGTTATGTTCTTTAATCAAATGTTTTTATTAAATCTAGTTCCCATGGTTTCTACTAAACTTTATATGATACCAACGATAAATACCCTAAATCTAGTAACATGGAGCATGTACATTATTACATTGGTAAATGATTCAAGAAATCACATCCCAAAGTTCTAAATAGTTTAATGGTATTGGTGAACTAGATATATACTTAAAATTCACACTTCATTTCAAAATATAAAATTCCAAAATGTGTTTTCTTAGAGAACTATATTATTCCCCATGGAATATTCATGTTATCAATCATAAAACAATTACTAGTATCCTATGGAAAATAAAACATAAGATAGGGGTGGGATCATATTATCAATATGTGTTATTATACAGAAGAATATATCATGCTTAAATAATCATAGTCAATATTTTAAGGTAAATAACTGAAACATGTGACATTTAATCAATTTCTAGAGATAATATAGCATGAAAAAATGATGATAAAGTAATTTCATATAAATAATTACATGTGATTGAAACACAATCACGGATATTATAACTAATCAAATAATCACATGGAACATCAATATCTAATCTAATATTGATGTAATTCATATTTTTTGAGATCATAAACATACTATAAAGACCTTTCAAAGGATAGTTAATATCTATGGGTAAAACACATTCAATTTGCCCAATGTATTTTTCAAATGAGTCCTCTTAATAAATCAATGGGATATATAATTTCAGACCCAACCTATCATATGATAATTCAAATACATTACTCATATTAAGTGGTAGAAACATAATAATTGTAAACATTTGTTTTGTAAAACTATCACACAAAATATTAATAATGTTCTCAATAAATAGGCATAATCATAAACCATGTAGAGTAAAATGGTGGATGGTATCAATATAGTATATCCCCTATCAATATAATCCTAAAATATACATAAAAAATATAATGAATGATATAATTACAATGTATCCCTAATAGACCACAAGTATAATAAAATTTATTTTCATTGATGAATAGAAATTCCATATATATATTATTAAAATATTCTTAAGAAAAATAACCCTTCCACTTTTGAAATTATATTTTAAAACTAAAATTTCAAAATACATTTTGAAATAACATTTCTTTAAAAATAACCATTAAATCATATAAATAATTCCTTAAAATAATTTATTGGTTATTACAGTGGAAAATGGATTCCTTTCAAATTTTCAATAAAATTTAAATGGGCCTTGTTTGGAAAATGACATGAATATTTCTTCAAAACATTTAGTAAAACGTAAAATATGGGTAAAAAATAATTAATAAATAATTTAAATATTTTTAATAAATATTTTTAAAAATCACATTACAAAACATGGATTTGGAAGAAAAATAATTTTTTACCGAAAAGAGAAATAATTTTTCATTTACATAAAAACATTTTCTCATTTATTTTAATTAACAAAGAAGAGAAATGGTGAAATTAATTTAAAATTAAATTTGTAAATATATGGGGAAAATATATTTGGTTAATAGTATATATATCTGATAATTACACCAAGGGAGACTTAAACATAAAAAATTCTGAATAATGATGAGATTGTGAAATAAACCCTTACCACATTGGTACCTTTTTGAAACGAAAGACCCATGAAATTAATAATATATAATTAAAAATTAAATAATAATAATAATATAAATATATTAATGATAAACATACAAAAGGTTCAGTATATACACCACCTAAAATAAATTAGTGGTAAATTTGGCATATGTGTTGCAGAATTAAATGTGAGAAGATAAGACCTTTCCTCCAATCAAATATCCATAGTTTGAGTATGTAAATCCTATATAATACATATAGATTATTATAAATATATTATATAACTATGAAAATATTTTCCATACCATATATTATTTACTTATATTTTATTGTGACTCATTTATTAACAATGCTTTGTTAAAATCACTATTTTGGGTGATAATTGCTTCATTTCAAATGTATGTTTTGGTTCGATAATTCCAATCCTTTTAATTTAATCAAAGTAAAATCATATTGAAATGTAAAAAAATAATATAAATTTAATATATAAATATTATATATGTATTTATTGTAATCTATAAAAGTTAAATATTGAATATTCATTAAATTATTCATGGAGATGGTAGTTTATATGTAGTCATGAATGATGTTTATATTTTTTTAAAAGATGTAAAAATGTAAATATTTATTTACTAGATGTTCAAGAATAATTATTATTTCATATTAATAATTTATATTTATCCAATACATTTCTATTACTATACATGTAAACAACAAATTAAAAACAATTCGCATCGCTACATAGAAGAGATAGTCCACACGTACTCATGATGGGCGTTATTATTTTAAAACCGATTAGAAGGGAAGAAGTTATATGTGATATAATATTCATAGAATTATTATTATATAATTAATATCACATATAATTCATTAAATTTATACTTACTAAATTTCATGTAATGTTTGAGTGAAAAATGAATCTCTTTTCTTTGTGAAGCAGTGGTCTGTTGTACATACGAGCGAAGCTATCGTATATCACCATGAAATGGAATGTAAGTCATTTTATATCATATAATTAAATAACTATAATAATTTCAAAAATATCATATAAAAATTTTAAAACCATCATTATATCTATCCTTTAAAGGTGGTGATGGAAAAATAATTAAATTGGTTCGCAAGGCAGTTGTTCACAGTACACATGATCGATAGTTTTTTCCCATTTAATGGAGGTGGTGATAGATATAGGTTATTAAGTTATCATAATAACATATAACTATATATTATTTACATTTTTTATTATTATATCAAACTTAAAAAAGTGATTAATGGTGTGGAAGAAAAAATAAAACAAACAAGCATGTTAAAAAATTTACCTCTTCTTTAGAGAACCCCTTTAGATTTACAACAAAAGGTTTCATATGAGGGTTTACTAGTCAAAATAATTACACTAGGATGTGTTTAGGGTCCCAAAGAATATATATTTTTAGTAATTAACTGAACCAAAGGTCTTTTTATGGGTTAAGAGGTGATTAGAGGGGATTCCATTTAAAAGTGGAGGAGAACACATACATTGAATTTTTTAAAAGAATAATGTGTACTGACATTTTTCAAATTCCACAAGGACCAAAAATAAGTAATTATAGAAAATTATAATATATATATTTTAAATTCTCTTATAAAAAGGGTCTTTAAATGGTTTATTTCATTTTAACTTTTAACTTTTAGTTAAACCCCCTAGTAATCCAATTTAAACACTAACTGTGGAAAGTAATTTTTTTTGTTTTTAATATTCATATTGACCAATAATTAAGTTGAAAAATTAATATAATATAAATTATTATTATTACAAATAGGGAATCCATGTTCCAAAATTAAATTCAAAGAATTTACATAATTCAATTTAAAATTAAACTATCCGACATGTCCAAATAATGGTTTTTCCAAAAAACCATTCAAATGTTTATAAAATTACATCATAATTAAATATTATATCGATCATAATTATTTGAATTAGTTAAATTATATTATAAAATTAATAATTTAAATGGAAATAAAATATATTATATAATTTAGTTCTTTAATAGTTAAATCAAAAATGCAGTTTTCAATAAAAATCAATATTTTCACTATTCATGAAAATAAACTTTTTAAATAATTCCAAAAAATTAACCCAAATATCTTTTTTAAAAATATATTTAAAATTTTAATTTAATTTTCTCAAATTATTTCTCTAAAATTAGTAACAAATAATTTTAAATTACGTTCTCAAAGCATGTCTAAACCACCTTTTAGAAAAATATTTATTTTCTGAAAGCATTTCATTTTATTTTAAAAGATTATTAATATATTTATAATAAATATATATCCATTTAAATTATTGTCTATATTTATAAACCGTATAAATCTTATTGTTTATTTATTCTTATTCATACCCAAAAATTAACAGATAGGTTATAATGGTAAGGCTTAAAAAATAATATTTTATAAAGCATTGTGATTCATTTAAACCCGGTATTATGTGCATCCAAAGATACAAAAGAGATTAAATATATTTAAAATAAATATATTTTAATGGGCTGGGGTGATACATTCTCTTCTATTTTTTTGTCTGATACACTATCGTACATGATTTTATTCTTATAAAATCTCAAGGTGTTACACCTAATTGGGTTCAACATAACTTCATGAGTTTATGCTCCTATTTTATCATGACTGGTGATTGATTAATTCCGTAATATAAATATGAATATAAACACACAAATATATATATTAATCATATTTTTTCGAGAATCGTTAATTTTGACAATTACATGAAATTTTATCTTTTAATAATACAAAAAATGGGGATTTCATGATTCAATAAAAGAAGATATATTTTTAATGGTTTTTTGAAAAATAATTATAAAAAATTTGATATAAACTTTTTTATGTCCATTTAATTTCAAATATAATGATTTGAAATCATATTTGAAATGGAATTTTGTTTCATGGTCATTTAAAATGTGGTAATACAAAGTAAAATAAATTTTATTTTGAAGGTGGTTTGGAAAAAAATGGGTTTCTATGGTTTGTGACTATTTTTGATAATTTAAGAAGTTTATTATATGTTTTTAATTTAATAAATGATTTATAATTATAAATGTTTGGCCCTGGTGTCTTTTTACTATGTATATTTTTATTTTTTATATATTGTTTGTAAAGTGAATTTATTTTAGTAATATTGGTTACTTATATTATGTTTTTAGAAGTTGAGATAAAATATAATTCAATTTTAATGTCATAAATACTATATATTTATATAGATAATTTAATTTTTAGGTAGTGACCTAATTGTCTAGGAGTTCATTGTTCATCTTATAGACTTTTATAGTTAGTATTCTATTTGATTTAATATGTTTGAAGGATCATGTTAATGTTAATTAGTATAAAATTTATTGTTTCCTTATTCTTATATTTATCTAAAATTTTGTATTTTTTGAGATGCATGATCGATTCTAAAATGTGATATGTATGGTTTTGTTTTTGAAAATTTATTTTGAAATTTATTTCATAGAAATTATGATTTTAGTTGGGACACTAATTTTTAAATTTACTTTTCATAAATAGTTCTTATTTAAATTTTTTCTGGAAATAAAAAGATTATTGATAAATTAAAAGTACATGGAAATTTATTTTATGATATGGGTTTCAAAAAATTTGATCGGAATATCAAAGAAATAATAGTTTAATTTGGAGAATGTTTTTTGAAATTGATGACATATTTCATTATTAATATAATAGGAGATCACTCTATGTTTAACTTTGGGATAGCATGTATAAATAAATAAAATTATTTTTCACCTATTAAATTTTATTGAATTTTCATATATTTTTTAATATTAATTACTATTGGGTAAAATATTGTTTATCTTATTTGAGTTGGATATATTTTTATTTTTTATATTTTATATAATATTATAATAAAATTTTTTATGTGATTCAAAATTAGTTTATCTTTTATTCAACTTTTATAATTGAATTTTTATAGCTTTTAATTATTTTCTTAAATATTTTTTCATTAATGTATTGTATTTTTTAATACTAGTAACTTGAGAGTGTGAAATATTTTTACATTATAATGGTATATCTAAATGTGTGTAAATGTTGTTTTTACTAAATTAAATCACTTTTTGGATGTATCATACTAACTCATTGTGTTTTTTGTAATATTTAAATATCGTATACTTTGTTATCTTGAATATGTATGGAATTTTTTTTAATACAGCATATTATTTCATTGTTCATTTATCTAATGTTTTTATGCTTTTTTAAACGAAATGTTTCCCATACATTTTTGGAACTCAAAAATTTCATTATTTCTCTAGTCAGTCATTCAAATTAAATTATTTTATGTCTATAATGATGCGAATATTTAATTACCTTTCAAGGTCTATTTATTATAGTGTATTTCACTACTCATAAACCAGTTGTGGTGGAATAACTTTTTTGAGTGGATGCGTATTCTTAGGAATGTAATATCCCAAAATTTCTATATAATTTATTTTAAAATTATATAGAATTATTTTGAGACCAGGCGCTAAGAAGGCATGCGATTCCAAGGCCCGATGTGCCTATAATGATCATTCAAAACAAATTAAGCATTAAATAGCATACAAGAGCAGTTTTCCTAGAAAAAAAGTGGAATAATTATTAAATGGGGCCCCAGATTAGATATTTGAGGGCACTATTACATTCTATATTGATGTTTTACCCTAGGTGGGACTTAAATTTAGTTGGTGAATCCATATAGTGAGAAAATTTGAAAATGGAATAAAGGTAAATAAAATAATTTAAAAAATTTATTTTATTTTTCAAATTTTTATATCTCACAAATGATGGCTCAGATTATGAATATAAGACCATTGCTGAGATCATGAGGGTATGCTTTCATTAGGTAGATACTAACATTAGCTTGTGCGGGCTAACAATGGATGTTTGTTTTTGGCCATAAATAATAAAGGTAAGTAATAATTATTTTATTGTTAAATCTTCATTACTTCTAAATGGTAACTTGGATTCAAAATCAGAGAGTAATTTTGAGCTCGTAATGGGATTTTCCCCTTTGGAGGAGCCTAACCTCGACCAGTGTGGGTCAAGGGTGAATGTTAACTTTTGAACTTTTTTATGGTGCATTCAGTAAGCATGTGAGTGAGTTTTTCTATCTTTTGAACCGGTTCTCGAATCAAAAATATGAGGGAATCATTGAACTCAGAACACCGTCATTCCTATATAATGGTCTTAACTTTGACAGGAAAGGGTTGGATGTACAAGTTAATTTTCATATTTCTCAAAAAATAATAAAATATATTAAAGGGTTATTTGATATTATTTTCCCACCATTGAGCGATGGATGGAAAAGCTGCAGGGTGGTGACGAGGTGACGATGAGGCACATTAAATGAGAATCCTTAATGGTTCGTTGTGCAAGCGTAACTGATACACTATTTCATAAGTGAAACAGTGTAACGATAAATGTTGTGGCATAACCGAAATGCTGTGACATGTTTTTTTATTAAATGAATGCATTGGAGAGTTGTGAATTAAACCACTAGAAATTCTCATACCATTCTCTGGAAAGATTCCTCTCCAATGATGAACGACAAACATCGGAGGATTTTCATCAACATCGACGTACCCTGATGAATGAAGCTAGGATGCGACGAACAACATTTACCTCTTTAACCCTTTAGGATAGAATGTTATGGAAACAAATGTCAAATGAAGAAGGGGGTTTGTTTTGATTCATTCTTTTCCTCATTCATGTTCTAAACGATGAATGGAGATCAACCCACGAAGAGGTTAATTTGTGGATCCTCCGTTCTACAAGGAGGGTGATGTTTCTAGGGTTTCATTCCATGATTGAATTATTTTTTATCGAATAACATTCTCAAGCCTCCCCTGTTTTAAACTTCTAATGTGGAGGGTGCAGGCAGAGTTGTTCATGGCCTGATCCCCCTTTACCTTATGAGTTCTTGATGGATGAATTTCTGAAATGGCAGTACGGAAAGATCATGGACATCATAGGAAATATAGAAGCCCGACGGTCCCGAGTGCACATAAGGTTCGAAAAACAGACAACCATATCAACTCTGGTGGCCCGAAGAAGGAACTGTCGGCATGCCAATGCCGGCGAAGGCCAGCGGTAGTCTGAGGCGGTGTCCATGAGCAGAGAGAGACAGTGTGCCCATCTGTGTGTCGTGGTGGCATTGAGATGCGGTGCTAATCGTCATTGTGTAGAGGTGGCAGCCCACATATAGGCTGCCCAGGTGAGAGACGTAGGAGGTGGCACGTAGTGGGCTATGGTCGCTCATCCATAGTGCAAAAGAGGCCCCATGTCCACAGGGAAACAGTGGAGCTGGATGCGGCTCCCAACTACATCTTGGCCGGGCTGAAGGTTGTCTTGCCTTTGGCAGACCAGGAAGACTGGACCCATGACCCAACGAGCCGGACCCATTGCGGGTTGAGCCTAGGTCAAGTCAGTAGACCTGGGTTGGGCCGGTGGACCTGGGGCCAGGTCAGGTTAGGTCGGTCCGACCGGGTCGGCCCGGACCCAAACCCCAAGGGCCCCTTTTTGCAAAAACATCAACAACTTACAGTCTGGTATTTCTATTAATGCACAATCTATGGCACGAGAACCCTTGAGATGATGTGGTACTTATGAGATACTCTACGTGAGTTTCGGTAGTTGTTTTCCTACAATCTGATTGGATCAGACTCAAATCCAAATGGTCCATCTTTAAAAAAATGCCCATATTTTACAGATTGGGGGTCCGTTCAACGCGTGGTTTGTTATGTTAGGACCCTTATGATGAGACAGTTCTTTGTCTTACTCTATATGGGACTTGGGGTGATTGAGGTACCACTGATGGATTGAAGAGAAGCTCCTCTGGAAATCAAGCATGCTAAGTGCAAGAATCTAGTGACTGGTTGTGATTTGAATAATGAGTAGTGACCATGTGTGGATCAGTGTACTAGAAACCCTATGTGGATTAGTACGTAGAGAAACTGTATGGATCAGCACCTTGAGACCCTTTGTGGATTAGCATCTACCGACCCTGTGTGGATCAGAACCTAGTGACCCTCTTTAGATCAGTAGCTACTGACCGTATGTAGATCATCACCTAGAGATCCTATGTTAATCAGCAGTATATCCTATCAATAGAATAGGATGATCTAGATTTATGACTAATCATCTTTACTTCTCTACATAAGTTATACTTAGACTGATCTGTGTCTTTTTCTTTGTGCTATCTGGGATCTTATTTTGTGTTAATTTTTATTTGTGTATTTTTGTGAGACCTGAGTTGGTCTTAGGGTCCCTACGGAGTATTGTTATACTCACCACTACATGGTCATTTCCATCACAAGTTGTGTCTTGTTCATACAATGGATACCATTGATTAGGACTCTTTGGAGCCCGGGCTAGATGGTGTTCTGAGGTGGATCAATAGACGTGGTGTGTTGTTGTGACATTTGATAGAGAGTTGTACCTAACCTTCAGGTAGGATGATTGGTGGACGAACTCCAGAGTTTTTACTTTATTTTCATTAAATTCCACTGAGTTGGGCTTGTATTCTGGACCCCTTTACTTTCCTTTTACAAACTTTTCTCTTAGGCGAGGTACTTTGTGGTAGTTGTATTATTTTCATTACTTTGTGGTTTTCTTTATATATTATTCCTTGTCTATGAGTGTATGGGTTTAAAGTAAATGCCTTATCTTTCTTATATGTGCCTTTTTGGTTCTAGTCACTATCTTCTAGCCTACTAAAGGTAGGCATGGGAAGTTACAACATGATCCCTAGGGGACAGGTCATGACAAATTGGTATCAAAGGGTGGTCGGTTCTACCAGAAGAACTAAGAGATTATATTTACGATGGGGGATATTTTTAAGTGTCTCGATTTTGTCTTTCAGACTGGGGACTCTAGTGTTGGTGTGGCAGCTGATGTATCCATACACCAAGACATTATATTTGGTTATCCGACACAGTAAACAAAAACACTGATGGAATTTTTTTTGGAAATTGTTTCTCTTGATCTCTTTCGAGTCAACTCACTAGGTATAACTGATTGATTATGGTGCATCTTGATTATCATTCAAGATGACCCACATATCTAGCCAGGATTTCGAGTGTGTGACCATGAGGATGGTCTACATAGTGATGAGGCTTCGGTACATGGATCATTTCCGGAGATGGAACCTTCATAAAGTGTCCCAGTAATATCATTTCTCATTGGTCATTATCTACTACCATTGCTACCAGTAGAGGAAACATGTCGGCTCAGTGCCTTACATGTGTGTTAGTGATAGATACCCCACAGGTTCTAAGGAGATCCTGACTCATACGTAGCTCAGTACTGGCTTGAGGTGGTGACTGAGTTTCCATCTAGTGGGCACCATTAGATTAGATGGAGGTCTTGGTACTGAGCCTTCTATATGGCTCAGTAGGGCGATGGTAGGGTTTATATTACCCATATCTTATGATGAGATGACTTATCCCTAGACATAGCTTGAGAACCATTCATAGAAAAGGGGTATCTTGCCATAAAAAAAGAAAAGGGGTAGGTGTTCCCAAGAGCTTCTGTAGCTTCTACTAGAAACATGTCAGTAGCTGAGTATTCATAAAGGTGTACAGACCATTCTAGGTACTTGATAAATATTATACGACTAGTTATTAAGGGTTTAGACCTCAGAGTGAGATGTTTTTAGGGACATCCGATCCTGAACTGTTCCTCTATGCATTCATACTTATATTGGGGTAAAAGAGAGAAGCTTTTTGGTTGAAATTTCTATGGCTAAGAAAATACATCCAGTGAATGTCACCATAGAAAAATCAGGAAACTGACATTAGTCTCAAAGAGTTGGATGTGTAAAATTATTCAGTAAGATGTAGTAAAATGGAATAATGAATCTTTATGGAAGCATATGTGTAAGATGATCTAAAATAGCATGAGGAGGTGGTATAAATTTTCTCATGTTACAACCACCACCCTAAAATTGTCCCCACCAGGCTTCAAGAGCTGGAAGACAGGGAAAGGTAGTAGATGCATAATGTAAAGGAGTATGACCCAAGGGCTCTAGGAATGATTAGAGTTATGGTATGTGTATACTTCTAGCTAGCATATTATTCGACCTAGGTAATAATAATTTTTTTCTATCACTAATCTTGTTCATGACCTAGAGTTTCAAGTTAAGCTGTCAACTTGATCCTTACCTCTAGAGACACTTATGGGAGGAGACACTATAATCACCCTTATGATGAAGGTGTGATCTGACCCTTGAGGTGAGATTTTAGGATGGAACCTCTTGATGGAAGTGTTGAAGCCTCACAACATTAGTTTGGTTATGGCCTGGCCATCCACTGTTCATGCTAAGATTGACTATTTTAGGAAAAAGTATTTGGTATATCTGCATTGTTGGAATGGGGTTTTCCTTGGATGGTGAAAAAGGAAACCCAGGAAGTACGGGTTAAACTCTTGCATCAGAGGGTGCATCCAATCACTCTTGAGTCTGCCAGCCTTACCCTTGTGGCAGTTGATGCTTTGAGTTTTTAGTACCCAACAATAGTGGCAGAGTGCGGTAAGTCTTTTAAAATATGTTTCATAGATTTACATCCCCATAGGGATATGGGCTTCTGCATCATTATACACCCCCTGATATGGCATTGATATCATTATCAGTGTATCTTAGGAATTTCATAGAGCTTTACGAGTAGGGGGAAAATATGGTGGACTTGGAGAGGAAGGGCTTAGTAAGATCCATTGTTCGAGGTTATGTGTCGATTACCAGCACATTAACCATGTGTTCATGTAGAATAGTACCCACTACCAAATGTTCAATGGGAACATCAATCAGTTTAAATGGGTAAAATTTCACGTGGATGGAAAGCTTCTCGTAGGCTTTTCTGCAATTGAGAGAGAAGCAAAGGATGGAGTTACTCCAAAACTATGACTTGAGATTATCCATACTTCTAGGAAGGGGAATGTGGTGGCTGACATGATCAGTTGGATATCTAGTTTAAAACTATTGAGATAGACGATAGAGCAGCAAGGCATGATGCAAATAACCTTCATGGATGATGATGGAGAAGCTTACCACCAATCTATGATTGTCACTCCACCACTCCTTCAGTGTGTTAGAGTGGCACATTTTGTGGATGTTGACTACAAGGCCTGATGTGCTCAGATATCCTTAGGATAGGTTCCTGATATCTTTTTGATAGGTGGGTAGCACATCAACCTTTCCATAGAATGCTCCTCAGTACATGTGTTTTCATGGGAGGAGTTGTTCAGGGAGTTTCATACATACCCTTTGGCGGTACATCCTGGTTTGGAGAATATGTACCAGGACCTCCAACATCAGTACTAGTTGCTAGTGATTATGAATGTGATGATAGAGTTTGATTCACGATGCCTCACATGTTTTCAAGTGAAGGCCAAACCTTAGGTCCCACGAAGATTGGCATACCCACTTGAGGTACCAAAATTGATGCCGGATGGTATCTCTACGGACTTCATGATGGGGTTACAATGCTTGTATAGGGGTAACTATTCTATCTCGATTATCGTTGAATAACTCATTATGTTAGCTAACTTCCTACGTGTCCAAAAACAAGAATCTATAGAGGTCATGGGATGCCTCTACATCCTGGACATAATTCAGCTTCACGTGGTGCCTTCGTCGATTGTCTCAGACCGTGATGCATTTTGTACATCCTAGTTGGGAAAGGGGTTATAGGATGCATTGGGGACTCATTTGTGCTTGAGCATCATCTTTCACACTTATAAATATGGTAAGATAGGGTGGACCATACAAACCATGAATGATATGCTTCGTACTTGTGTCCTTGATTTCAGTAATAGTTGGTAGAACCTCCTACCACTAGACAGTTTGCATAAAACCACAAATATCACTCCACCATTGGCATGGCACCATTTTAATCCTTGTATGGGTGTCCATGTATATCACCTCTATGCTACACAGACCCAGGGGAGTTAGCACTCATGGGTCCAGAGATGGTATGAGATACCACTAAGAATGTTTAGAACATCTAGGAGTGGATGAGGATTGCACTTTGCCAATAGAAGTATTATGCCGATAGGAGACGAAGAGCCTTGGAGATTGTGGGAGGGGGGATACCATGTTTTCCTTTGGGCCTCTCATTGATGAGGATTGTATAGATTTGGCCATGGTGACAAGTTATCTCTTTGATTCATCAGACCTTTCCAGATCCTCAACATAGTTGGAGAGGTGGCTAACCACTTTGCACATCCCCCATATATGCACTGGGTGAATGATGTTTCCCACATGTCACATTTGAGGTGGTACGTGCATGATCCACCACAAATCATCGAATGGGGAATGCTAGACATTGATAATGGCATGACGTTTGAGAAGTTCCTTGTGGAGAAAGAGGATTGATAGGAGCGGGTCCTTCGTGGAAGGTCTATTCCCCTAATCTGCATTCAGTTTAAACATGGGAATCTCCATTAGAGAACATGGGAGAATAAGGCTCATATTCATGCTCATTACCCACACTTGTTTGATTAGCCTATGTTTTAGATTTTGGGGATATAAATCCCTATGCTATGGAGAAGGTAATGTCCTGAAATTTCTATAAAATTTTATTAAAATTATATGGAATTATTTTGAATCCATGCACTAAGACGGTGTACAATTTTGAGTCCTGGAGTGGCCAGAATGATCTGTCAAAAAATTTTAATCTTTAAATAGCATGTGTGAGTAGTTTTCGGGAAAAAAGTGGAATAAATATTGAATGGGTGTCCGAATCAGAAATCCAAAGGCAACCTTGTGTTTAGGATGGTTGGTTTACACTAGGGGTGTCTTATGTGTAGTCGGTGCAACCCTCCAATAAAAAAACACAAAAATGGCATAACCGTAAATAAAATTAATAAATATAATTATTTTAGTTTTCAAATTCTTATATCTCATGAATGGTTATTTGGATTACAAATATGAGACCTTCACTGAGCTCATGAGGGTATGCTTTCCTTTGGTAGATCCAAACATTATCTAGTGTGTGCCAAAGGTAGAATTTAATTTTTGGCTATAAATAAACTAATTAAGTAACAATTATTTTATTGTAAAATCCTTATAACTCATAAATAGAAACTCAGATTGAAAATCTGAGAGTACCTTGGAGCTCATGTGGGTGTCTTCCCTTTTGGTGGTGCCAAACATCGAATGACGCGGGTCGAGTGTGAAAGTAAATTTTTGAAATTTTTTTAAGGTACGTTTAGTAAATGTGTGAGTTGGTTTCTATATCTTTTGATTTGGGGCTCAAATCGATAATCTGATGGCACCATTGAACTCAAAACATCATCACCTAGAATGGATTTAACTTCAACTGGAAAGGGTCAGACATAAAAGATAATTTTCAGACATTTCAGAAAATAATAAATACGCTTCAAATGTTATTTGATTTTATTTTCTCACCATTGAGCGGTGGACGGTGATGTTGTGGGGTGGAGATGAGGCAATGAAGAGGCTCATAAAATGAATATCTTTAATGGATCATTGTGAAAACTTAACCACTACTCAGTTTAATAAATGAAACATCATAACAATGCAACATCGCAGCATAACAGAAATGTTGTGACATGTTTCTTTTTATTAAATGAATGTGTTAGAGAGTTCAAAATTAAAACACAGGAAATTATATGACAAACCTCTAGAGTTATTCCTATCTAATGAAGAACTATGAACACTGGTATAATTTCATCGACTATGATGTACCCCAAGGAAAGAAGTAGGGAAGCGATGAAAGACATCTACCTCTTAAACCCTCGAGAATGAAATGATATGGCAACAAACATCAAACATGGTAGGGGATTGTTTTTATTCATGATTTTCCTCATTCTACTTTAAAATGAAGAACACGGATAAAACCAAAAATATTTAGTTCCGTGGATCATCTGTTATTGAAGGAGGCTAATATTTTTGGGTTCTCTATTCGGTATTGACGTATTGTTGTTCGAACATCATTCTCGAGCCTCCCCTATTTTAAACATCTAACGCTGAGGGAGTGGGCCAACATGAACAACGCCTGACCCACCTCCACCTTAGTCATTCTGGGTGGGTGAATTTTTGAAATGGTGAAAAGGCAAGATCGAGGTAGTTTTAGGGAATATTGCATCCCAAGGGTCCTATGGGGGTAGACGGTTCCAAAAAAAGACCACTGGAGAAACTCTAGTGGCCTGTAGAAGGAACACTCAGTGTTGGCGTCGGGCAGTGGCCGATATGGGCCCACGATGGTAGGCGGTTGCTAGCGGTGGCTTGCAGATGCAGTTGGCGGTGGCCCGTAGTGCCGACCACAGGTAGAGGGAGACAGTGTGCCTGTCAGTGCGTCGCTACGGTGTTCAAATGCAACACCAACTAGCACCACATAGAGGTGGTGGGCCACATCTTTGCGGCCAAGACAAGAGACAGAGGACGCAGACACTCGGCTTCCTCCAACGGTTCATGGGACACGGTGGGCGACAATCTTTAAACTACAGGGAAGGGAGGCCTCGCATCCATGGGGTAGCAGAGGAGCTGGACGCAGCTCCTAACTGCGCCCCAACCAGGCCAAAGGCCGTTCTACCACTGGGGGACTAGGCAAACCCATGTCGTAACTAGCCCACGACCCAATAGTTCGGACCCATTCTAGGCTAATTTTGGGTTTGTTCGGTGGATTGGGGTCAGGTCGGTGGACCCTGTGCCAGGTCGGGTCATGTCAGTCCGACCGGGTTGGACCGGAACTGATCCCAACCGGCCCTTTGTGGGAAAACGTCAATAACATGAAGAACATGCATCTAATTGACGCACTATCTACGACACGAGGACCATTTTGATGAGGTGGTCCTATTGAGATTCTCTACACAAGTTTTTTCATGGGATAGAGTATGGATGGGTTGGATTGAACTCGAATACAACTGGGCCCTTTTTATAAAAATGTACATATCTTACAGATCGAGCATCTGTTCGAAGCATCATTTATTACATTGGGATTCTTATGACAAGATGTCCTTTATGTTACTCTATGTGGGAATTTGTGGTGGTTGAGGTACAACCGAATGCCTGAGGAGCGGATCATATGAAAATCAAGCATGCTAAGTGCTAGAATCCAACGGCTAGTTGTAATGTGATGAATGACCAGCGACCCTGTGCAGATCAGTATACTAGCGACCCTGTGTGGATCAACACCTAGAAAACTTATGTGGATCAGCACCTATTGGCTCTATGTGGATCAGCACCTAGAGAACCTGTGTGGATAATCACCTAGATACCCACTGAGGATTAGCACCTAGTGATCCGATGTGGATGAGCAACTCGTGACCGGTATGAATCTACAGAAGAGCCCCCAACAGAATAAGATGATCTATATTTATGACTAATCATCTCCACTTCTATAATTTAGTTATACCTGGTGTGAGTTATTCCTTTTTCTTGTTGATTAACTTAAGATCATTATTTGTGGTACTTTTCCATTTTGTATTTCTGGGAAACCCAAGTTGGTCTCAGGATCCCTACTATGTATTGTTATACTCACCCCAGCACGGGTTTCTCCCGCACTTGTTATGTCTTGTGTAGAAGAAGAACACATTGATTGGGGCATTGGGTAGCAAGATCTAGACAGTTCTTGGAGGTGGATAGATAGACATGCTGCCCTGTCGTGACATCCGAAGAAAAGATATACCTACCTTAAAGTAGGATCCTTTGCTGACAACCTCTGGAGCTTTTACTTATTTTATTTTACGTTCCCTTTAGTTGGGCTTCTATTTTGTCCCCCTTTACTTTCAGTTTACAAACATTACTCTCAGTGATGGTACTTTTTGGTGGTTATACTATTTATAATTTCTTTGTGGTTTTCTTTATATAGTATTCCCTTTCTATCTGTGTACAGGTTTAAAGACAATGTCTTCCCTTTCTGAGATATGCTTTTCTTCTACTAGTCGCCTGCCCCTGGCCTATGGAAGGTATGCTAGGGGTAGTCACTGAATGGCCCTTGAGGAACAGGTCATGGCCAGGAATCAATTTTCATTATTATAAGAACTGATTATTTTTTATTTTTTTAGGTAAATTTTTTATCATTATTTTCTTTTCTTGGAAGTTATTTTTGTAATCACATCACCTGTTATGAAGATATAAATTTTGATAGTCATTTATATTTTATATAATAAATTAATGACATTAGGATGGGTTTATGTCATCAAATATATCTTGAATGTTCTTATTTTGATTTGGTTTCTTGATATTTTTGTGGTATATGATTTATTGGGTTTCATATCAATAATGAATTTGAAATTATAGGTTAAAAATTGTGTGAAATGTATAAATAAGAAATAATAGATGGGTTTGATGATTTTTTATAGTGAATTGTGAACATATAATTTATATTTGTATAATATCAATTTACACTATGATGTTTTAGAAGGAATAAATTATAGAATGATGATAACTCATTTAATTTTCTTTCAAGAAGTTGATACACACATCTTGTAAGTGGGTTTTAGTATTTTAAGTGTATTAGGAATGTTTGGGGATGTAATTATGTAAAAATTTGTGTACTGGGTGTTAATGAAAATAATGATCTTTAAAAAAAATGGATCAGTCCTACTACATGGTTTGAGGGATTTGTAACATGAACATCTCATTTAAATGGTATATTAATTGTTAATGAACAACCACAATTAGTGATTAAAAATTTCCAATTATTTTCTATAACATGTTTTATAGTTGTTCTTCTATCCAGTTATCATGAATAGTGACAATGTAATATAAAAAACTGTCCATAAATTTTGGTTTTAGAAATTATTTTACCTCTCCCACGCTTTTATAGCTTTGATATTCACTATATACATGATATATCTCCTAAAATAAGTTGTAAATATAAATAAAATTTATAATAACCAAAAAATTTTATTTTAGTGTCTGTTTAGAATTTATAGGCTATCATACCAAACAAAATGAACCTATAAATTATATTTACAAAGTGTGTTACCCTATAGAAAAGAATTATTGTTTAAAAGAGTCACGCAACATCCTTGAAAATGTGACTTAATTTTGACTTCCCATTTTTCATGCGAGGTTTACAATTTTGGTGTGTTTAAATTATATTTTAGTTTTTTATTTAAATTTTTTTCAATATTTTATTTTTAATTAGATTTTTTTGTACATAAATGAAAACATTTTTTAAAATAGTTATAAAATTTAAATAACATGATTTTATAGACCTGAATGGATTTTTTGAGATAAATTTTGTTTCAATTTATAGTATTGCTGAGTGTCAAAATATTTATTATTTGGATAAAATATCAATGGTATTGAGTTTATGGAAGATATGATAATTCATTATGGTGGGGAGTACCCACATGAAATGAAATAATAAATTTAGTATTTGGAATTGTTTTTCTATAATGTAAAATCATCTTTGTTAAGTTATACATTTGATGAAATTGAAAATTATATCATTATAAAATTTCAAATGTTTTTACAAATGGGAAGTACTAATACCTTATTTTAGGTTACTAAAATCATTATGGTGAGGATAATTATATCACCTCACATTTTAAATATTTTATATTTCTATAACTATAACATTACAACAAAATCTAAGTGGGTTAAGGGGTGAATTACAGTGTGTATATTATTTCTCACCATCTTCAAATTTATCTTTTTATCAAATTATAAAGAAAGTTATAAATTTTTCAAATTAAATCCACAAAACTAAATTTTCAAATCCTGAAATGTAAAATCATTTACAAGGTTCATTTTACTCTGTACATCATAAAGGAATACTCTAAAATTATATGCTAATTTTTTTGACATATTTTGCGTATTTACTTTAAATTGTATGTTATTTATAAATTTAGTAAAATCAAATTTTGAATCCCAGGGTCACTACATCATTATCCTTATTACATCACAAATTCAAGGATTATTTATATGATATTATTAACACAATATTTTCCCATTATAATCATGTCAATGATAAACACCAAACAATCATGGGTTTCTTCAATTTTTTAGTTCTTCTAAAAAATCATGATCATCAATAAAATTGTCAAAAATTGTAGTTCTTATCTCTTTTTTAGGAATAATGATGTACATTTTAGTTGGTATATATTATCTCGAACCCTATCCATCTAAATTTATCCTCGTGAGAAATTTAATATTCACTTATTCATTTTGAATCCAAAAAGCCATAAAACAATAGTTAAATCTATTATAGTCAATGTTAATTCTAGAAAAAATGAGGGATATTTGAATTGATGAATTATAAAAAAATACAAAATTTAATGGTGTTAAAATAATGGTTTTGTGTAGATTAGTTTTTCCATATTATAGTGTGACATTTCATGTTTTCTTTTGATCTTTTTTAAAACAAAAAATACAAGATAAATATGTCTTCTACAATTGTTACAACCCAAAAAGATAATCAAATGATTTAATAAATATCTTTAATATATTTTAAATTTTTATCATGGTTATTATAGTTTTGTCATAATTATTTTCACCCATATAAAACAAGAGAAACACAAAATTTTCATGTCTTCATATACCATTGAGAAAAATCCCAACAATATATCCTTTTTTATATATAATATAGTATTTTAAAATAAATAATAGTTTATGAAGTGTGATGATACTTACTTGACTAGATAGAATAACCCAAAATTTTAATGAAATTATCTATGCAATGTGTTTATATATACTATTCCATGATTCTATCTATTGTGGTCTAACCACTTCAACAATTCTTGACATTACTACATCAATTTTTCCTAGGGTTTTTTCCATAACTATCTCCCTTACTATTTTTCATATTATACTATGTCATGATTGATCTTCACCATAAAAAAGCATAATTATATAATTAGTATCCATTAAAATATCAAAATTACTATAACATAATTTTATCTACTATTCTAGAAATATCTCCGAATCATCACAAAAAATCCTCCAAACTTCCCTTAGAATCTATTAATCCCAAAAGGCACCAAATAAAATTTATTTACAGAAAAACAGATCACATAAAATAATTTGATATTTTATTTATTTATTAATGATTACATAATACAAATTCAATCCAATTGATTCCAATGGTCACTCTGTGATCCAAAAAAAACACATCTGATGGCAACTTTTTTTAAAAAAATCTCTTCCTTTATTAAGATATTTTACTAATTTGGGTTTAATGAAATAAAACATGTATTTATAAGCATTAAAATTTAGAAATTCTAGAATATTAATAGAATATCACGTCATTAGGTCTCTTTCTATGTGATTCGTGATTGGTGTATAAAACTAGATATCAAGAGAGTATTTTATGTTTATCTTCTAACATCACTCTTCAAAAAACATGTATAAAAATTACCTGAATGACTAACACTCCATTTCACTCCCATGTCTTCAGTTATTTCAGTATTCTTCAATATAGAACTAGTAGATTGTATCTCACCCTTTTTTAAGAAAAAATCACCCCCTCAAAAGGGAATCCCACCTTAAGATGGGAATTATTGGTCATACTAAACTAATTGATTCCCATATACCTACTTTAACTACACAAATTGATATTATTGAGCTCTAGAATTTAACTTATACTTCATTTATTCCAATTTGAAATAAAAAATGTTTAAATGGTTTTAATAATGTAATTAAAATTTAAACATGAAAAATGGATGAGTGAATGGGATTTTCTTGGATCCTCATATATATAGATGTGGTTAAACCCCAAGGTTGAAGTAGTAACTTTTAAATACCAATGAGTCCAATAGATCCATGAATATAACCACTAATTATTGAAATGTTCTCACATCATATATATTAATCATTCATTAATATACCATTCCTTTAATATAATGGTACTACATTTAAACATGTTACGAACTTTAATATTGGACCAGATTAATTTTCAATTCTATTAAAATATTGTAGTCACATTGAATCACAATTGGTGTCTTCACATATTCAATAAAGTGCTCCACTTATTTATAAATCCTCTATAGTTGTGTATATGGATTTTATATTGAAATGTACTATACTTTATCTTTTTATTATATTTGATCTCCTTAATCACAAAATTACTTCCATGGAACCTTATATAAATAGAAAAATCTCTAATTATTATCGTATTTTACACAATACGACCTAGATAATCTATATATATATATATTATCATTCCCTGGACAATAAATTAATCCATAATTGAGTGTTCCTTGAATTTACCCCAAAATTATCTTTATTGTAGTGAGGTGTTTCATAATTGAAATAATAAACAACTATTAATCCATGATTGAAGAATAAGTGTTATATGTAATCATTATTTACAAGTATAATAGATTTTTAATCATTATTTGATATAAATTTTGACTAAAATATCCTAGTTAATCATGATTTTTAATATTTTTTCCAACTACAATCAGTGTTGAAAGTAGTTTTATATCAATAATTTCAAACTCTATCAATATCTCCCCTATATACTATCTTGGTATATAAACTAATAGTCTTATTTATGATTCATATTCGACATAAAAAAGTCATTGTGATCTTTAATCATAAACTATTAAATCTATGAAATCATAAACCATAAAAATTTTTCCATATATTTTAGATTAAATAAAATAATATGATCCTATAAAAATAGAAAAATAATTGTGGAATAGTATTATATGTATTAGTACACAAAAATATTATGATCAATATTTCCTCTCTTATAATTAAACCTCTTCAAATACATATCAAATCGATCATTCCATCATTCTATTTCTTGCATCATGATCTACGTGCCTTTATCAATTACTATATATTCAATTCACCATGATCAATTATAAATAACCAAATATTCTTGATATTTTCTTCTTATGAAATTAATACATTTAAAAAAAATTCATAACAATTTTCAATATTTTAAATATTATTTGAGTATCATATATAATAATATTATTATTGAGTCATGTCATGTATATGTGAAAATATTTCCTCCATTTTAACCCCTTAAACTTCTGAATAAACATTGAAAACTAACCATTCATTATTAATAAACATTTTTCCTTGATAAAAATGTTTTTCTTGAATTCCATTTTAGAAAAGATGATTTGTTGACCCACTTACTTCTTTACTAGCTCCCACAATTGGTTCTTTTCAATTTTCTCTATAAAGCCCCAAATTCATTCAAACACTTCCTTTTTCATTCCATTTTTATGTTGAAGTTTCAATGTTTTCTTTGGTAGTTTCATAGTTCAAGTTATTTTATGTATTTTAAAATGTTTTTTCAGTAAATTGTTTTTTTATATGGTTAAAATAATTTTATTTCAAATTATAAAATTATATATATGATTTTTGAAAATGTTATATATGAAAAATATTTCACACATATTAACATTAAAAAAAATTAACTCCAAAAATTATGTTTTCATGACTATAAAAACATTATTTATTAAATAATAGTCAAATATAGACATTTTTTGTAAACAGGGTGAAATTTACAAATCACATATGTTATTATAAATTGAATAAAAACCACAGTGATAAGTTCCTGAGAATGTGATAACCTTATATTTTAATTAAAATGTTATGATTTTAATAAAATATATTATATATGGAATTTTTTGAGGTAAAATATATTACATAATGGAATTATATTATTAATTATATATATAATATATATTATCATATCCTTATAAATTTTTTGATTCTTTCAAAAATTACATGAAATAAAGTACATTATTAAAATTGGGAAAATTAATAATATAAAATTACTAGGATTAAATATTATATTATGAATATAAATCTACACCACTAATATTTTAATTAAATAATAGTATTTAATGTATTTATAATGTTATTAATTTTTAATAATTATGATACTATAATTTATTTTTGATTTTAATAATTAAAATATTTGAAATAAATATTTTGTGGTGAATGTAATTATTCATTAAGTCTATTAAACATATTCAATGAATTTAATAGTTTAAATATTCATTTTAATGGTAAATGTTGAAGTCAATTAAAATAAAAATTTAAGGATTAATCTTTATTTTAAATGAACACACATCTTGGCATTGTATAAATCATGGATATGTCTTTGAAAATAAGTTCATATTTCATGCATGCATTGAGGCGATCTACATAAAAATCATGCCTTTTACATTTCAAATTTAGAAAAAATTTTCCCTCAGATTCCTCTTATTTATCAAATTAATATGACCACCATAGAATCTTAGGGTTTGGTTGAGTGTAATTTGATGTACCCGCGTTGAATAATTACTGTGATCCTTGGTGAGTTTTATATTCTTAGTGGGTTCTCTTCCATGTTTTTAAGGATGTATCCATAGAAGAAATTAATATATATTTTAATTTATTTTTAGTCATATTTTTTTGGTGTTTTCTAATAATTGGGTGGTTAATGTTTTTATCTTTTATGTCCTTGATATTTTGAACCTCTCCCCCTCCTTAAACATGGATTGTGTGTCATAGTAGCTTTGAATCAAATTGGAAATCCAATAGCTAGTGATTATTATTTTATGTGTGAATGTGGGTTTATCATGATCATAATTTGATTATTTAAATATGAAGGGATTATCCATATAAAGATAATAACATGGAATTGAAGATTTGAAGGGAATTGTGCTTGGTATCAAAATAATATATTTATGTTATTCCATTATATATTTCTCAATATAGTGTTTATTTTATCATAAAATGATTTTTTTATCTTTTCATGTGTATTAAATGTATTATCAATTGAATGAAAATTTTAATATTGAGGCATATGGAATATATTATATGACATGAATTAATTCTCTATTTAAACTACATAAAATCATAATCATTACATTATGTGTATTTTATAGAATGAATAACATATATTTATCTCTTTTAATAATATAATTTTAATTCTTGAATTATATTAAAAATAATTCATATAAATTCAATGTTAATTTAAAATTATGATTATTGGATTTAATATTAATGGTAGAATAAAAACATACCATACAGGTTGGTAAGTTTTAAAATATTATCAAACTAGTATTAAGTGAACTTTTTATTTTCTACCACTAAATTATTATTAATTTATACTAATTATTTATCATGAGTTTTAAATCCATAGTTGTTCCTTAAATTGAAGTCATGGTATGGTTACTTATTTTTTTGAGTGTGTTGATATTGATATTATTTTATGCTGTTGAAATGTTGCGGTTAGAGATAAAATATTTTTGATGATGTTGATGGTGTGGAAGTTATTTTTGATGTTTGGCTCAAGTATAGTGCCTTATTTAATTCTAAATATTTAATATTTTTTGCTTTATTTATCTATACATAATATTTATTACTTATCCCTTATCGGTGAATTATTCTAAAATATTAGAATATATTATTATTTGATGTAATTATGGATATTAATTACATAATAATATAAATTATTCTCTTATATCAATAACTTTTATGGTCTAAAATATGGGGGTATCTCTAGTGGTGATATTTTCCCATGCACCACAACCCAACCCATGTCCTGAGTTAGCATCATAAGTGGGACCTTCTTCCAAGACACGAAATCCATTTTCCGGCCTTCCCACCTATAACCACAATCTTGTCTTGTGTCCTTCTGTGTCCCTACACCACATAGATGTTCAAGAGCGACCTCATGTGTATTCTACCTATGTTAACCTTATTTAAAATGTTGTTATATATAAAAATATTTTAATGAAAATTGATTTCAATTTTTAATGAAATATCTTTGAATTTATATGTTTAAAAATTTATATGTAGTTGATAATAGGTTATTACTCATTAATTTCTTACTAATGAATTCTTAATGGAAATCAATCAAGGTGATTATATATTTGGAGGATATATTTATTGTTCTCTGTAATGGGAATTGGTTTCTTACACATGATGTTTTCTGTTGATTAATTATTGGGATTATTATTAACTCCTAGAATGGTTGTGATAGATATATGATTTTATTTTTTGATTTATTACAGTATACCTCCTAAGTTAGTTGGAGTGGATGATGCCCATATTTTTCATTGGGTTCTACATATTTCACTACATAATGGTTATTGAGGTAAAAAAAATAGAAAACATACCCACCTAACATAACCTCTCTTTAGTACTTATAATGTATGTAGATATATTCTAGTTGTGGTAGATAGTTGATATTAGGTATGTGAAAATATAATATGGATAGATTTCTGTTGTGATATCCTTATGTATACGATATGTTACAACTTATGGTTATAGATTATACTTATATATAGCATATAATGAATTTTTTTATTAATGGTGTACTTATACATGGGATAACATGGCTTATGATATACTATATATTCAAAATATGGCAAAGGAAACAGGTTCGCACATGTCTGGGAGTTGGTTGCGCAAGTGTCTAGGAGGATAGAAGACTTGCGCACCGAGACTGGATCGTGCAGGTGACTTGCGCGCTGTTGCACAGGGTGGTCAATTTTCCTATAAATACTAGACCACCACTCCTCATTTCTGACCGGAGTTCAACTCTTGGAAGATTCAGAGCTCCCGTCACGTAGGTGTGGTGGTCACGCAAGTGGCATGTGGTCGCGTAGGTGGAGTTGTGCGCTGGTGGTAGAAGTTGTGCGCCGGTGTGAGAAGTTGCGCGCCGATTGGCAGTTGCGCATCAATGTTGGTTTGGGCATAAAAGGAAGTGTGTCGTGCAAGTTTGGAGTTGAGGAAGATTGAGTCGCGCAAGTGTATGAGGAGGACTTGCGTGCCCGTTGTGACTTGTGGGCCGATACTTGCGCGCAGAGATTGACTTGCACGCCAAGTAAGGTTTATTTCCAGCAGTGATTTTCAGGCTGCGTGGAAGCTGGAAGTTTTCCTGATACCTTCCGTGCAAAGAGAGATTCATCTACGAGTGAAAAATTGGGCTTCAACAGAGCATCTACTTACAGAGGAAGATGCATTCCTCCATGCAAATGAAGAGACCTACAAGTCTATAAACTGTGAGTGGATCCTTTCTGACGCAGTGAGCAAAGGAAGAGGAAAATGGTGATCCTCTCCACCGGCAGTGAGCTAGAGAGAGTGAAACATGGAGTGACCCTTGGGAAAGTAGTGAGCTGATCTTAAACCTTGTAAAGGCAGTGATCCTGGGACAGAGTGACTATGCCCGAAATTTGTAATCCACATCTAGTGAAGAATAGTGGAATTTGGTACGACCGGAAACTTGTCGGCGTATGCTCGTTGGACGTAGCCCTTAGCGGTGAACCAAGTAAAAATTGATGTGTCCTGTGCATGCTCTACCTTCTGTTTATATTGTGCAATAGGAAATTGAGAGAAGAGTGTTTTTCTTAATAGTGAAACAAGATCAGAACGCACTTTATTTTTGAATTAGTCATACCCTGATTCACCCCCCCCCCCCTCAGGGTACTCAGCCTAGTGGACCTAACATTTAGTGAGTTTAAAAATCAGGGATCAAATTGAAAAATAAAGGATTTATTTCATTATATGAGAATAATGAAGATGTTACTAGGGATGGGCCTAGTTTTCCCATAGTGTTGGCCTTCCACCAACTACCAGTAGTATATTTACATGGAATATGAAAACCCTATATTAAGAGTTAAGGACTCTACTCCTCTCTTAACACATGGAGATATAGGGGAGTGACCATTCAGAATAGATTCTTAGATTTAGTATATGGGCCTTCAGATGATGATGAATGGGGGGAGGCAAAGGGTTGGAAAAAAATGCCATGAAGGAAGGTAATTTTATGAAGGAAAAATCATTACATATTCAAGCTAGATATATTTAACCCTATTAGATTTCAAATAATATATTAGGTTATAAAAATTATGAAAAACATACATTTCTCTACTAGAATGGAAGTAATAAAAGACAGAGATGGTCCATCAAATTCAGTGATCACCCATTTAAAATAGAATATAAAACTAAGCCTCATAGAGACTACTCATATCTTCTGAATCCTTTAGTGAATCAATCCATAGGTAAGGGTGTTTGTGTTAAATAAATGTTCATATTTCCTAAAATGGTAGTTTAAAGGATAAATATTTTGATTAGACAGCCACGTGTGAGGAGAATCCCCCTCTTCTGAAGGATTACATGGAAATCTCACTAGTGGAAAAAAATAATCGTTTGAACAAAGAAGGATATTTAAATGAGAAAGTAAAAATTTATGACCTTCCTGATAGTGGAGTGTCACTTGGACCTTTGTAAGAACTAGTGGAAGTAAAATTTCCAACTATGATCCTTCTCATAGAGTATAAATAAAAAATCGAGTAAGATAATTTCACTGTCAATTTGTCCAAGGAAGACAAAATTCAGATGAAAGAAGGAGTTTTGAAAGGTTTAACTATGTTAAAAATGGAATGGATTAATACATATTCCCACATTTTATATTGGGGATTTAATGAAAGGATGATATCTATGGAGAAGTTCATTAAGATTTTGGATATGTTGGATTTATTTATTGAGGATCAATTATATGATAAATCCAAGTGGAAAAAAATTCTCTATCATCAGAATCCTTATCAGGTTAAAATATTATAACACATTAATTCTTTTTTGGTATGGTAATTTATTTCTTATTTTGGGTCAATACCATTACTAGTTACTTTATTTATTCCCATTATTTTTGTGTGCTTTATAGACCATCGGGGCCATGTTAATTTTTTTTGGCTGGGTGGTGGCTTGGTGTGGCCTCAGCAATGATTTTGGTTTTTTTGTCTTTTGAGTAGTAGTTAAAATTATGATGGTGGTGTTTGCAAGCATTTATGCCTTCATCTATCTTCAGTGATAGATATTCAACCCACCGTGAGTTTTAGTGGTTTTTTGTAGTTGTTCTTGTTTTCTTTTCATGAAACATAACGTGTTGGGAGTGATACATTTTTGGTTATCACTTATACATTAAAAGTTATTTAATGAAAACAATAGAATTGGAGGAGAATGATTCCCGGACAAAAAATGTGAACAAGGTAATCTTTACTTAATGACATTTCATAAAACATTTTGAATAACAAATAGAGGAAAATAATACTAAAACCTAAAATAATTAAAAATAACTAAATGATAACAAAAAAAAAGTTTATCCTATATGAATCATATACTTTTCCCCATAACAAATTCAAGAATAAATAATCCTGAATACAATGATATTGATAAATAAATCCGTAAACTCATTAGTAATATCTGATTAAAAACCTCAGGAAAGAGAGATCCATATTTGTATTTTTAAATCCATGTAACATTCATGTATATTATTATAAAATAAATTCATGGGAATTATATACACAACCAAAAATAAATATGTTATGAATATGGAATTTGTGTTATTAAAATAAAAGTTAGATGAGAAACCCTTACTGGGAGTCTCATCTTGCTTCGCATGCATTCAAACCTCTTATTCGTTAGCTATCTCATTTACATATCATCTTAAAAATTATTGGCATAATATTTTAACGACAATAATACATATATAAGGTGTTTAGGTAAGTTGAGAAGATAATTACATAGGTTATTGTTGAGCTAAGTGGCTCAAGAAGGTGTGTAAATGATAAGAGACGAGGTTCCCCTTTATAAGTGAGGGGAGGGGCATTCTATTAATTTTTGAAAACATTAAAATATTATGATGTCACATTAATGGATGAGTAGTAACAAATTGGATTGAATTAGAACTCAAGATGACATAGGGTCAAAAAAACTCAAACAATATGGTTTGGAAAAGTTTTCATGTCATTTTAACCCTTATCTCTTTAGTTTAACCCCCATCTAACCCTTTTTATCCATAACCATGGTAATAAATTTTTAAATTACTAAGGGTCAAAAATTTATAAATAAGATAAAAATTGGTTCATAAATGGCCTATGTATTAATCTTTTACCATTTATTATTCAAATTGTCTTCTTTTAATATTTTTATTATTTTTTAAATCATTTAATAAAATATTATATTACGTAAGGTATCATTAATGTAATTTTGGGTAATATTCATTCAATTTGAATTTAAACATAATAATACCACAATTTATTACAAATATATACCCATTCACCATAACATAAAAATTATAATTTCCCAATAAATTCATGGAACACGACAATTATTACATAACATATTAATTTTAATGTTTTTAAAATTATTTACTAATTTTTCTGACAAATTTCACATACACTCAGTCCAAAATTCAAAAGAATTTTTTGAAAATATACAATCACTAAAAATAAAACCTAAATTAAAAAACTAAATGACATATATTAATATTAAAAATAACTATTAATAACTGACTATAACCTCTTTTTATCAAGATGAAAAAAATTTATTGTTTTTTAAAGAAAAGAGTGTGACAGTTTATATTTTCAATTTTATTAAATATGGTCTATTCAATTTTCGAAGAAAGATAAAAACATTACATAACGTCTAATCATGGATGATTATGTCTAAACCACTATTATAGCCTCGAACCTGCACAACTATATTTTGTGCCAAAAACCAAAACATTATATTTTTGTCATTGATAACGATAAAGGTGACCTAACATTCATTGTACAATACAAATAACATAAAAAGGAAATATGGGATAACATACACAATCAAAGACCTTTTAGTGTTTTAGTAAATTATAACAAACTCTTAACATCATGTATTTATAAATAATCGGTTTATAATGATGAATATCATCACCCACTATACCCAACTTTTAGTACTGCAAATTACATCCTCATCACCATCCATATTAAAAACATATTGACACTAATTCATTAAAAAACATTATGGATAATCTAGTGAAAACAAAAAATATGAAGGGTGATTTTAAATTATCATTATGGAAAACATATGTATTAAACATTTAATGTCATCATTGAGCATAACATGAGAATAAGGATATAATTACATAATCAAAGTGAAATAAAATAATATAAGAATATGCATACACATTAATACCCAAATCATCAAACATGAAAACATGGAACAAGTCTTTCACAAAGGCCATGTCATCTGAATCAATAATCATGATCCATGTGATATCAATCTTAATACAATGAAACTTTTATAACTATATAAATAATAATGATAACATATTGGAATCTTGGAAGATCATAATAATATAAAACATACACAACCCTTACCATTTCAATAACCATATGATCAACATAAAATATAACTCTTTGGAGAACATATTCATTACCCAATGTATTAGAGTTATATCTAGGTATACCCATCATATAAGCGATATTGGGCACACCCGGTGCTATCTAAACTCACCCATAATATATAATGTACAATAACCATAGCATTAATAAGTTACATAGTGGTAAAAGTTAATCATAAGATTCATAGAAACCCATTATTATTTATAGAATATGATTAACCCTTGGAAAAAATGGGTTCTATAACAATCTCTTTTAAATAAGATTTAGCCATTAAAAAAAGGGTTCCATTAAAATATCTTTGAAACAATCATAATTCATCCATATAAATAATTAGCAAGGTTTAATTATTAAATATCCCATTCTACAATATGTAACAGTAAGGATTTTTTATGCTGATTAAGGGAAATACCAGTAAAATATCATAAAAACCTTTTTGAATAAAATATAATTTTCCTTTTAAAAATAATTTTAAAAACTAAAATTTCAAAATATATTCTAAAAAACATTTTCTTTGAAAAACAATCAAATAATATAATGTAAACTTCAAGTAAAATAATTTAAATTATGTTGGAAAAATCCATTCAAATCATAAAGGAAAAATTAAACATTCATATAAAAAAATTGAAAAAGGGAGTTAAAAAGTTATGCATTATGAAAATGTTAGGAAATTTCCTTTTGAAAAAATTTAAAAGAAAAAACTAATATCATGTAATATATATTTATGAAATAATTTATTTTTATATAATAAAAATTTTTACACCATTTTAGAAAACATGGATATGGTAGATTAATATACTTGATCTAAAAAATACAACATTTGTATCCTATAAATATTAATTTCTGGATGTTTCTCTAATCAATAAACCATAAAATGGAAAAAAATTAACCACATTAATATCTGGTGTATAAAAATTATATGTGGTTAATGATGATAGTATCATGTTATTCCCTCTAACTGAACCTTGAACATAAATAATCTCAAAGTAATGAGATAGAAACAAAAAACATTTTTCACTTTCGTAAATCTACACTCACAAGACCCATGCAAGAACAACATATAATGAAAGATTAATTATAATTTATATATAGATATTAATAATATTAATTTTAAAATGGTATTATATACACCAATAAAATTAATAATGGTTCTTATCATAACCATATATCTCATAGAAAGAGAATTCCATATGAATAACCCCTACTAAAATCATACAATTTAATTTCATAATTAAATAATGAATCAATTTTGTGTGTAAAATGAATATCTACATAACACAAGTGTAAATTAAATTTATTATAATATAATTTCATTATAATCATAGTCATATATTTGATGAAGAAATACCCAATGAAAATAAATTTAGTTGTGAAATTCATTACCACTTGGTAACTTTCAATTCAAATCCCCTTAAATGAAATAATTAAAACTAAAACATAAAATATCACTCAGTATGAATTATTCAAGATAATGAATGTAAAATTTCTACTATATACAATATATTAATGAAATAAGATGCATAACATTATATTATTCCTCAATGAAAGAAAAATTTAGATGCAATCCCTTACTGTTTTGGTGATCACTGGATCACAGATTAATGAAAGGGATAACATCATATGGATTTTTATATATTTATAATTTTCATGAAAATATTCATAAACAAAATTATTGTAAATTATATAGACCACCCAATAAAAATAAGTGGTGAACATGGAATATGTCTCACAAAAGTAAAAGCAATTTGAGAAACTCTTACCTCAAGTCCCGAAATTCCTTATATGACCTTTAAATCCAATATAAAAAGATTAAATCAATTATATTATTTCTTAAGAACCTTTCATAGGTTTAATTCCATATGTGTAAATTATTTTTACTAGTTTTTTTAATGTTATATTCAAATAAATAATGATTTAAGTCAACATAAGTTTTTTAAGGATATTCAATTCATTGTTTCAAAATGGATTTGGTGTGTTGAAAATGGTAGAAGAGTTCATTTTTTTAACATCTCCAAAATAATAATCATTAAATATTTATCACTTTTTTTTATAAATTAATCTTTCAAACCCATTCATGAATTATTGTTATGGAAAATGGATAATGTTACAATCTTACAGATGGTAGGTCGTACATAAGCAAGAGAAACGTTTCAATTTTTCAACGATCATTATGGAAAGAAGGAAAGTAATATTTTCTTTTAACATAATTATAATAATATCATAAATACCAAATTAATTCATCAGATATAATAATATATATTTTCCCTGTGTTTTGGTGATGAAAAAATAGTCACATTTCTTTGTCATGGTTCCAGTCCACACATACACACAAACAACTTTATCATTTTTTACTACCAACAAAAATATATATTTTAATAAAGGATAAATAAATAATTAATATCACAATTACTCCATTTATATCACATATATTAATTATCATTATTATTATTACATTCCATGGAATTCATTTGTGAAAAATGAATTAGATCGTTTAGCGTGGTAGTAGTCTGTCGTACACACGAGTGACATTATCACCCCACCCATAGAATAAAATTTAAGAATGTATATGTGATATCATAAATACATAAGTATAAATATTTTAAAATTATAATTTATATACATATATCTTTAAAAATATCATTATAACAGTCCATGAGAGGTGATGATAAAAATCGAATGACATCAGTTCGTGAGGCGGTAGTTCGCCATACACATAAATGATGATTTGGTATCCCATTTCATGTGAGATGAGAGTAATTTTGGTTATAAAATTATCATATTAAAATATTTGTATATTTTTCATATTATTTTTATTATATAATCATAATTTATTAATATTTTAAGGATGTAGAAGGATACATAAAATAATACTGCTTGGTTAAGAATGATACCTCTTCTCCTAACTATCTCATTAGGTAAGAACTAATTTCATTCTTAAGATATTTTTCTGATAAATAAGGGATATATGAAGGTGATGGCCTTTTAACAGTGAGGTGAGTGGCATAATTGTAATTTTTTGAAAATATTATGGTGTACCAAAAGTTTTCACATGAGATAGCGCATAGATAAGGAAAATTTCAGAGAATAAGACATTATAAGGTCTAAATATATCCAAAAATGGATTTTATACAAGTTATTATGTCAGTTTTTTCTTATCTTTTTAGTTTAACCACCATGTAAAAAAATTTCACCTTCACCATGATAATTAATTTTTTCCTCTTTCCATTATTCATTATCATCAAAATTTAAGATCAAATTACTATATAAATTAATTATTATGATTGTAAATATGTAATCCATTTTACCAATTTTTAATTAATTGAATTACAAAATTTTAATTTTATATTAAACCTGGAGACACGATAAAAAAGTGGGTTTTCAACATGTGTATTTTATAAGAAAAAGATGGTTCTATATTAACTCTTTGACTAGTAATAATAATTATATGAATCATATAAAATATTTATTAATATATAATATTTACATATCATTAAAAATAACACATTAGGTATTTTTTTAATTAAATATGATAAACATTATGAATTTTAAAACTATTATTAGAAAAAATCCTCATTTCTTGGAAATGTTATTAGAATAGAGGCTGGATCTTTACTTAGTGTAATTATTTTATAAAACCCATAAATAATAAATATCATCATGGTTAATTAATATTAAAATATTACGGTCAAATTTTTGATCTAAAACCAATAATTTCCCATGTAATTTAAGATATATTATCAAGAACTACAAGTCAATCATTAATCAGGGAGAAAAAATCACACACACATGGTGGGAGGGGAACTTTGCTGCTAACAGTATCACTAGTAAGGGGATTAGTCATGATAGTATTTCCATTTCTAATAGTACAAGAACCATACCAAGATATTTTAACAAAATCATTAGCAGATACACTCTATCATTTAACATCACATCAGATGCCCCTAAATTCTGAGGCATATGAATAAAAAGTAATTTTTTTGAGTGAAAAATATCATTTTTAAATGCACAAATATACATATATTAGAAAAATATATAAAGATGATTCATATTTAATAAAATTTATTAAATATAAATAATGAATAAATATTATACTTTAAATTATCTATAATATATATTGGTACTGTTAAATTATATAATATATTGAAATGAAATGGAATATTCACAAAAATCAGTATTTTCACTATTCATGGAAAATGAATATTTTATAAAAAAATACATGCTATATAAATTTTAATTTTATTATTTTCAAAATGAATATAATTTTATAAAATAAATTTTCTAAAGTCCTTAATAATTAATTATAATACATTTTCACAAAAAAAAAAAATCATTTTTGAAGAGAACATATTTTTTATTAATAATGTTATTTTACTAAAAATTGTATGATTACTTTCTCTAAATTTATCAATAAATTATTTTTAGAAGGAAATATATATATATATATATATCATAAAGTATTAAATACTATATATACACTCCTATTTGGTGGCTATGTTATAACAGTAAAATATTTCATGGTTTTTAATGATCGGTGTTGTATGTTGAATATGATATCGAGCATAATTCTATTATTTTAAAATACCAGTGTTACATCCTCCCACTTTAATAGATCTTGTCCTTTTAATTTGAACACAAACTCTGTAATCGATGGTTTGACATTTTAAATGATAAGTAACTATGTTGTCAACCCACATCATAAAAAGGGTTAACAAAACATCCTTTTAATATGATAAAAAGGTATGTATGAGGGAAATCTAAAATAATACATACTAGGTTTAAGAATAAGATAACATAGGTCGTAATTGAAGATATGTACATGGATAAAAATAATAAATTCTAGATAATTATGGAGAGTGATAGAGAACATTGATTATAAGATAGTGAATGATCATGAGAAATTAAACAACCATAAAACCATAATTTAAGGAGGTGTGAAAAAGATCATTAAAATCATCAAAAATGATCGTAATAAAAATAAAATTATTTTCAATATCCTTTTCCTAGTTTTGGGGAATTTCTTACCATCTTTACTAATAAAATAAGGAAATATTCTTACTTTATAAGTTTAAATTATTTCAGATAATCATTTCCCACCACAATCTCTAATTTGATCCTAATTATAAGTATTCAATTTGATGTTTTTATTAAAAAATCACAAAAAAATTTAAAATACCATAGAACTATAGAAGGGAAACATAATATTATCCCCTATTTTTATAAATTAACCCGAATTATTATTTTCACAAGGTAAGATAATATCCAAAATGAATAAACATTCAAATAATGAAATAATACATAAATCTATGAAATTAAACAATAAAAAGTGAAGATAAAACCATATCATTACTTAAATAAATAAATAAAATATCCTAGATAACCTAAAAATTATATAGTGTTTCACCTCGAAGGTTATCTCATAACATTTAGCTGTCAATCCCAAAAATATAACAGTAACATTAATCACATAGTCACCAAATCTATCTTCAATACCATAGTTATAGACATGATAAAACAAATTTTCCAAAAATAAATGTAATATTTATATTGAAAGAAAAAACTTTGTAACACTAACTGGGACATAACATAGGCCATTGTTAGGTGATTCACCATTTTCCCTTCATTTGTGGGTCCATTCCACAATGCCTTTCTGGATTTAATGCACTATCTCTTTATCGTCAGCTTGTCTTTTTTCCTAAAATTATATCATTAAAACATTCCCATAAATATTATTAAACTCATTACAAATAACCATACTCATAAAATATCATATAATACCTGAATTTTGTAAATACCTTTAAACTTGTGAATAAAATAATTCCACCTAAATAACACTTCATGTTGATCTTAGGGGTTAAATATACCACAATACAATAAACCATCTCCCAAAATATCATTAATAAAATCAAGATTTTAATACTTAAAACCTCAAAATTGATGTATTGGACTTTAAATATATTATTAACCTTAAACTTTTCAACTCATTTTAGAATAAATTACCCTTAAGATAACATAACATGAAAAAAAACTAATCTCCAAATTTATCTAAACCATCCTTTATGTGAAGTCCCAAACTCGTACTCCATGATCTAGTGCTAAAAACATAAAAATATATTTTTATCTTTGATACTGATGAAGGTGACCAAATTTTTACCATACAAAACATAAAATATAAAAATTAAATATTGGATCTCTTACATTATCAAGGACCTTTTAGGTTTATAATTTTAGTGAATTTGAACAAATTTTTAACATCATGGACTCATAAACAAATGGTTCATAAATGTTGTCGTAATTTCCCACTATAAATATATTTTCATATCCCAAATTAAGCCATCATTATCATACAAATCAAACACTTATAGACATAATTTATTCATCATCATTATTGACAACCTGTGGAAAAGGAAGCAGAAGAACGGTGAAATCAAATTATCAATAAGGGTAAACATATTTATTAATAATTGAATGTAATCACTTAGAATAAAAATTGAATAATGGTACAATTAAATAATATAATATCATTATTAAAACTTAATAATATCCATACCCATCAATACCTAGATCATCAAAAAACAAAGCATGGTGTAAATCCTTAACATAGGTGAGAGTCATCAGAGTCAATAATCAAGAGCTAAGGTATTTAAATATTTATTAATAGAATCTCTTATAACTATTTCAATAATAATGAAAAAGTATTAGTATCTTGAAAAATCTTAACTATATAACCCTTATATTTCCTTTACAATTGGAATAATAATACAATTGACTTCCAATATAATTATCCAATAACATAATCATAACAAATGAATTCAAGCAGTATTAGGTGCACCAATCGTATAAGCTATATTAGAATCACAAATAACTATCTAGGTGTAGTCATCATATATAATTTCAATAACAACAACATTAATATGGTATATAGAGATTATATTTCCTCGTTAAACTCATAAAAACCCATTATTATTTTCAGAACAATATTAACCCTTGGAAAATAAATTTTATCCATAAAAATATATTTGAAACATGATTAACCCATGGAAAAGATACAGGTTCAATGAAAATATCTATGAAGAAATCAAAATTGATCCAGAAAAATAATGAGGTTGATAAAATTTCAAAATATACCACTAGAGAATAGGTAACAATATGAGTTATTAACGTTAATGAATTGAAACACCATTAAAATATCATAAAAAATATTTTTGATGAAAATAACCTCTTTAATTTGAATATAAATTTTCAAAAATAAAAATTTAAAAAATATTTCTCAAATTATTTTCTTTGAAAAAATACTAGGAATCATATAAAGGAGACGTCAAAAAAATAATGGATAATATGGAATGATATTCAATCATATCATATATTTTACAAATAATTATTCTTTTAAAAACATTTTAAAAGATAGTTGAAATGACCCATTTATAGAAAATTAAGAAATTTCCTTTTAAAAGATTTCAAAATAAATTAAGATAAAAAATAAAATGGATTTTTGGAAACATATATTTTTTTAAATTAAATTTATTATAAACATTTTATAAACCATGGATATAGAATAGAAACACAACTGACCAAAAGATAAATACAAGATAAATATCACTTAAAAAATCATGTTGTTTATTTAATAAATATCAGGTAAATTGAAATCAAACATGTTAACCACATTCAAATAAATAACATATGAAAGAAATATGTTGTAATATAAAACATTTTCCACTATAGTAACTATTTAATCAAAATCCCCATGAAAGAATATTATAAAATGATACATTAAATATCATTAACATGATGATTTTAATTATATAATATGTCAAAGGTAATTATATAAACCTAACAATAGAATATTCGATCATATAAAAAATTTATATCACAAAGATAGTAAATCAAAGATGAATAACACATAAAAATTCATGCCATTGACATTGAGAATTAATAAATGAATAAATTATGGGTAGAAAATGTAAATCTAGATAAATAATTTGAAATATTATTTAATATAATGATGTTTATTTAAACAAATAGTAATATAATATCTAATGCAATGAAGAACTAATATAACCCTATAAAAATAAATTGAGCTATAAAATTCGTTACCACTTGGTAACATTTAAGTCAAATCCCCTTGTATAAAATAATTCAGATTGTAACTTCCAATACCATGACGAATAAAGGATTCATGATATTTTGTGTAAAATTTGTAGAATATTTACCATATAAAATAAATTATTTTCATAACAATAAAATATTTTTCAATGTAGTAAAATTGAGATGGGGTCCCTTACTTAATTTGTTAACTCTAAATCGCAACAATTGGAAAGGGAGAACCTCATGTCGATTTATAAATAGAAATAATTTTTATCAATAAAATAAATTTAAGTAAATTATATACATCATATAATAAATATATATTGTGAATTTTTAATATGTATCATTGAAGTAAAAGTGTTCCAAGAAGCCCTTTCCTTAAATCCAGACATTCCATGTACAACCTCTAACTCCTACATAATAATTTTGAATGCATTTTTTATATAACATAAATTTTTCGAAATTTAATACCTTATACATAAATCATGTATTTTATTTACTTTTAATGACTTTTTCAAATGCTTAATCATTTCATTACACATCGAGTGTTTTGAGGACATTCAGCTCATTATTTGAATACCACTATTTTGTGTTGACTGTGGGGAAAGATTTCATTATTTCAAAGTCAATATAATAATAATCAAGAAGTATTTATCATATTTTTACATCAATAATACTTTAAAAAATCAATCATGAATGATGGTTAAGAAAAATTAATAGTGTTACAATCAGGGAGACGGTGGGTCGTATGTAAGCATGATTATTGTTTAAATTTTGCAATGATCATTATAGAAAAAAGGAAAATAATATTTCATAATTAAATAATTATAATTATATAATAAATAACATATTAGTAATGTAAATATACTAACAAATTTCATCTATGTGTTGTTATAATGAAAAACTAGTCACATTACATTGTGAAGGTGGTAGTCTACAAGTATCCATAAACAATGTTATCATTTATAATTTTAAGGAAAAAATAAGATAACATTTTAGAATTAAATCATATATCATCACTATAATAATTATGTAATTTCTATCACATTTATTTTTTAAATTTATATTTATTACCTTTAATTTAATGATTTAGTGAAAAACAAATCACATTGTTTCACAAGGCGATAGTCCATCGTATACACAAGAGATTATATCGTATCACCCATAGAATGAAAAATAAAACCATATATGTAACATAATAAATAAATAAGTATAAATATGTCACAAATATAATATATACACTTTAAATACATCATTATGAAATTCTTTGAGAGTCGATATTTGAAAACGAATGACATTGGTTTATGAGAAGGTAGTCTGTCATACATACAAATGATGATTATATATAATTATTGATGAATAAGATATGGATTTAAGTAATGTAATTTACATAATAAAATATAATTTTATGGGATATAATTTTTTTATTATGTAATCATAATTTTATAATTTTTAAATGACGTGGAAAAGATATAAAATTATAATTTTTGGTTAAGCATGATACCACTTCTTCTAACAACCTCCTTAGGTAAGCCCTAAATGGATTATCAAAATAGATTTATGATCACAATAAGATCTCTAGTATGTCAGGATTAAATTAAGGATGAAATTTTGGTAGTTATTTTCTAATCCAATTGTATTTAATGGTGTAAAGAGGAGATAATAGGGGTTGGATGAGAGATAAATGGCACACTTATAATTTTTTCTAAAAAAAAGTTTTATCCATATTTTCTACATGTCCAAAAGCAGAAACAAATGAAAATTATTGATCCATAGAAATTATAATATAAATTTTTTTCTATAAAATAGATTTTGGACAAGTTTTTAGGTCATTTCTATCATTTCCTTTTTATTTTATCCCTCATAAATTCGTTTTCACCGAATCTATGCTAATTAATTATTTCTGTTTTGACTATTCATTATGTTTGAAAATAAAATTTTCCTTATTAATTAAAATAAATTAATATAATTCAAAATATATATTCCATTTTAAAAAATTCATTTCACATAAGTGGACATTTTTAATTTAATAATAATCTTGCAAAAATGATGAAAACTTGAGTTTTCAAGAACTGTGTTTGTAAGAAAAAGATTATTACATAATAAAAATGTGACTCAGAAAAAATATTTATATGAATATAAATTAATATATATTTATATGTACTCTATAAATTTCCATTAAACTATTCCTCTTTAGGGATTATTTTATCTAATTAAAAATGATAACATTATGCACATTAAAATTATTTTCAAAAAAAACTCTTTTTTAATCCCAAAAATAAAGTTATATTAAAATAAAATATAATGATGATAAAAAAGTAATTAAATGTATTAAATATAAATAATTACAATATATTATACTCTAAATAATCTTTGAAACATTATCTTACTTTTAAACTACATAATTTATTGAAAATAAATGTCATTTTTACAAAAAATTGGTATTTTCACTATTCATGAAAAAATGTTTATTTTCAAAAAGACACAATTCCACCCTAATTAAATTTTGATAATTCATTTTTAAAAATTATTTTATAAAATAAATTTTCTAAAATATATAAAAAAATTATAATACTTTCTCAAAAAAACAATTATTGAATAAAATATTTTCTCAAAGAATAAAGATACATTACTAAAAATTGATTTATTATTTACTAAGAATACCACGTTAATTTATTTTGATTATTAAATTTATATATATATATAACATGAATTTTTATTTATATTAATAACCACAAGTTTTATTCTAAGGTTATAAAGTTTATAAATTTCATGGTTCATTTAAGCTCATTGTTATGTGTTAAATACTTTGTTGAACATAATGCTCTTCGAAATCTAATGGTGTTACAACCACACTCAACAAATATATTGAAGTAAAGTTTTTGTGTTATTTAAAATTCATATCCCATATTTTTAACCCTATTTTACTTATGTTACCCATAGTGTGGTGACAAAATTTTTACCCAAGTTACTATTTATAATGATAAAAAATCAAAATTAAAAATTTACAAAATTTGAACCGCATGATTAATAATGTGGAACGAGGTTTTAAAGATTAAAATTATATAATTTTAAAAAATAAAATTTAATATAGATGTTTAAAATTCATTGCAAAACATTTTTTTGAAAATTTAGTTTTTAACCCTAAAAATAAACTTATATCAAGATAATGAATACTACTGATTAAAATTGAATACATTAAATTACACTATTTAAAATAGTTGATATGTCACTTGTTTTTGAAATCAATGATATAATAGTACTTTTTTAGTAATTTATTTAATGAAAATATTGAAAATATTGAAAATTGTTATTTTTAACTATTAACTAAAACAATAATTTCTAAAAATTAATAAAATTTCACAATGCGATAATTTTGATTTGTTTGTTTTAATAAATTAATTCAACTTATAAATTAAAATTCTAAAAAAATTAATTATAGTTTCCTTAAAAAAATAAAATAAAGGTCATTTTTGAGGAAATGCATTTTTGAACCATAAAACGACTTTAGTGAAAATTGAGTACTTATTTATCATTCATTTTTTTATATAAAAAATATAAAAAAATCATAATGTGTATATTCCTATTTAAGCTACCAATTTTACATATTTGCTTTAACCGTTGTATTTAATTAAAAAAATTACAGTATATCATAATTTTCCTAAATCTCGGTGTTGTCTGTTAGGGAAGGTATCAATGAAATCGAATTTATTTAAAGTATAATATATCATAAAGTTGTAAGGTTTTACATGATATCGAATAAAATAAATTTAATCCTTGAAATTTTTATCTTAAAAATTAAGGGTTTAGTATTTTAAAATACCATTGATGAAACCCCACTTTATAAAAAGTGATAATAAATTATCCGTTGAAAAGGGAAAGCAGGAAATGTAAATGATACTTGAAATAAAACATAATCAGTTTCCCAAATAAAGTAATTTATTAGAGAGTGAAAATATGGATATATTGGAAAATAAAAAATCTATATAATAATACATATTGATATGAAACATGATCATGAAAAGTTGAATGAGCACAAAACCATAAATCGTTATGGAATAAACAAGAGTGTCCAGCATCAAAAATGATGGTTAAAGAATAATATATTTATTTATTAATAATTTTACAAGAGTTGAAGAATTATTTTACTATAATGATAGAAAACATGAGAAAATAGTATTTCCTTATTTATTATCATTTCATAAGAACAATTTCATACTTTAGGTATCCTTCGATCAATTTCCACTTCATCTCATACTGTTGGAAATGAATATTCAATATGATTTTTTCAGGCCTAAGGAACTAGGATTTAAAATCAATGGATCATAATATCTATTAATTAATTATAATTAATTATTTATCTATCTATATATTTTCAAAAATCCAAATTTTTACCAAATTTTGTCCAGTTTAGATTCATCTTCATCTGATGAAATAAAACATTAATCTATAAAACCTTAACAACAACACCCAAAGTTGAACTTAATCCTTTTTATAAGAGTATAACCTTAAAAATAACATAACACAAGTCTAAAAAAATTAAAAATCACAAAATTTAGGAGTATGGTAACTAAATTTCCCAAATCAACATAATTTTAATCCCAATAAAAATAAAGTTTCTCAAAATGTCACATACCGAACACACGAACATAGTGATCATAAATTCTCTTAAATCACGCTAATATATTTACAAGATAACCTAAATCACCATAAAACATCAATGAATACATTACATCATGTATGATTAACTCTATCCTTATTTCTTAATTAAAATCACACATTGTGAAATATAATCCATAAATCGAAAAAATATAGTAATCTTCACTAAAGATAATGTAACCCACTTTTTCATCAAATAATTAATTAATTTCAAGTACATCTATACTATAAAATTTAATATATCAATATAAATCATCTCTATTTACTAACTAAAATTTATAATCTCTTTATCAAGCATATATTAAAGGTTATTTATCCCTTAATCATGAATTTTAAAAAAATCACCTTACCATAAAGCCGCTAATTTATCTATACCATTTCACATATTCTTGAATATACTTAATATAAAAATAATTCAAATGAATACTTATGGGATTTATAATTCATATAACTATAATATAATTAATAAAACACTTGTAAACAAAACTCTAATGTCTTAATAAATAAACACTTCAAACATCCCATTTCAATGATTTGTATAATATAGTCTTTCTCTTAGTCTAGGATATATCCCTTATATTAGGCAATTGAAATGGATAATGCACAAGTTCTACGCACGTAATACATTAAAACATAATTGATAAAAAATGATGAACTTCATTTACCTCCATTAAAAACATCAATATTCCTCATAAATTACTTAATTTATGCCGTTATTTTCCCCATATAAAACATATTAGCATTCACTTGATACATTTCCTTAGGTTCTTTTTCCCACGTACTTCACATATTGGAATATGAAACGCTGTTCATACATGGTCTTCATTAATTAAACTCCAATTAAAATACTTTTGTCTCATATTAGTTATGTTAGGTAACTCACCCATGTTTAGGATCTAAATCATATAACAAGATAGATGATTAGCATTCATCACTAGTATTTAATTTCATGTCATGTTTCATTTGGTTTTCCATGAATACAATCATTACATTATCTGCCACATTCAACATTATCATGATTCCTCCTGCTTCCATCCTTTTACTAAAACACATCACCATAGTGTGATAAATAATAATCTTATTGGAAAATTATTTAATCATAAAAAATCAGTCATATGATGTCTAAATCATGTAACCTTATTTTAAATATATGATACTTTAGGTTGAACATTGGTCATTCATGGTTATAATATATTCAAATCCATCATAATAGTTTATAAATAAAATATTAATTAACTCATTAATATCCCATTGGATCATCTAGTGAGTTGTACAGTCTTAGGATCACTCATAGTCCACCAGTTACAATAATGTTAATACCCAATTCTCCCTATTCAATGTTGTTAACCATAGGTTCCTTTTTTCCACAGCCATAGTCACTTGTAAGTATCCAGATATAGATATAGGTTCTAGTAAAACCACACTCTAATCCATAACATAACATAGGATTTTCTCTTAAAACTAGATTTATCCTAAGGGTTTTCACTAAATTTTTGAAATGTCTATCACTAAAAAACTAAACCTTTCTTTGATACCATCTACATTAACACGACCATAACTAACATAAGTATTAAATTATTTTAAATACCCATTATTTTCATAAGAGTCACCATAAAATATATTAATTTATAGTATATACACCACAAAACTCAATATGTGGTGAATATTTCATGTTTCTTATAGATACAAAAGTGAGACAACAAACCCTTACCACGATTCTTTTCTTGACTCATACACATTCAAGCATCCACTTATTTGGGTTTCTCCATAGGATATATTTTTAAAGACTATAGGGGTGGACTTTTAGGATTACCAGTGTCTCTATAATATGTCTAGATAATTTGAGAATACATTTAGTTAGGGTTTAGAGGATATAAGGTACCTGACAAGGTGCGTATAAGTGGAAATATGAGTTTCCCTTTTATATAAGGGGAGGGAAATCTTGTTCTTTTTCAAATCATAAAATTATTATAAACATACATTTGTGAAAAAGTGATTCCAAATTTTATTAAATTCTATGTAAATATTAAATAAGGTTAAAATAATTTTTTGCAATATTATTTAGACTTTTTTGTTTATTTTAACCATTTTACCTTTAGTTTAACCCCCATTTAACCCTTTTCATCCTTTACCTAGGTAACAAATTTTTCAATCATTAAGTGTTATAAATATATTTTTAGGTTATGAAATGGTCCATAAATGTCCCATGGATGAAATTTTTGACCTTTTCATATTCATATTTTGTACTATAAACTTTTTATGATTTTTAAATAATTTAATTGATTATTATATTACCTAAGATATATTTAATTTTATTTTTGAGAATATTTATTTAATATTATTTTAAATTAAATATTAGAGTAATTTATTTTTAATATATACCCTTTACAAACCAATATAAATTATAATTACTAGTAATATTAATGGAACACACCAATTGATCCAAAACATATTTATACTAATGTTTTTAATTATTTTAAAAAATTATACTTCTTATAAAACAATTGTATTAGTGTTGTATAAGAGTTAAAGGTAATTATATCATCACAAGAAATCTGGAATGATTCATATCATAAATATTATTTATTATAATTTAGATTAACTGTTCATAACTGACCAAAAACTCTTTCTAAACCCATGGAAAAATATTTCATTTTTTTTAAATATTAGAGAGTGATGTTTTGTATTTTTTATTACCAAAAATAATATACTAGTCATTATTAATAAAAGATGTAACCAAATATAAATAAAATCAAATAATATTATAGTATGGAAATATCTAATCATAAAATAGATTTAATTCATGTTTTGGGGATTTTTAAATATCTTCTCCCGTAGTTTTGAATATATTTTACTCTTATTTGTTTTTAATAGAAAGAACATTTTTACCATAGTTAATGTTCATAATGACGAGAAAAAAAAGGATACCATATACTAAGTGTCAACCCCATAATTAAAAATATGTATTAAAGATTAAATGATACACTTTCAAGAATTGGAAAAAAGTAATTTTTATATAAATACATAAAACATAATAAAAAATCATTTTAAAAATCTTGTTTAATCCAAATAAGTAACTTATTTTAAAATCATGAATATTTTTGATTCAAAAGGAATAAGTTTTTTATTATAGATTAAATTTATCATATTTTTCTTTATGACCAAATCCAAAATATAATGTAACATTGAAATTAATTTATTTGCTGAAAAGAAATAACAGTTTTTTAATAATACTTATTTTAACTATTCACTGCAGAATTAGTCCGTTCATAAAGACCCAAAAATTGACCCATAGATAATTTTGAAATGATTATTTGAAAAAATATTTTTATTTTATAATATAATATTTTTTCATGTGGCATAAATTAATTATATTTTCTATGAAGAAAATTCATTGCAAATTAGTTTTAAAGAAAACGCATTTTTCAAGCATAAAAGGAATTTAATAAAAATTGAATTCTTATTTATTAATCACTAAATTATATAATAATTTTATATATTGTTTTTATAATTAAATTATTCAAATTTATATCTCTAATTTAATGGATAGGATTTCATGATAACATTTAAATAATTAAAATTTTATAGTATATCAAAATTTAACATAGGCTCTGTGTTGCATGTTAAGTGACCAATAAACAAAATAAAATTTACAGAAAGAAAAATATATCATAAAATCATATGTTGTACTAGACATCTCTACCACTTAAATATACCAAAAAACTCTCTATCACACTACATAATATCTTGGAGGACTCATCTTTTTCATGGAAACCATAAAGTCCCAACTCTACCTAAATGGGGGATTTTTCATCATGCATGGGATATAAAGCCATATCACCCTAATCAACGGGACTATTCCTCTCATACCTAAAAAAAATATAATAATATCGTTTAGGCTATGAAAATAGAATATCAAGGTATATCTTTTACCACATATCCCATTTATAACCAACACATTGACCAATAATGGTTGAGGCATCAAGTTAGTGTTTTTGGGTCTATCATGGCCCTTGATACATTTCAAAATTATGGAGAAATTGGAAAAAAAAATTATTATATTTATGCTCCATCTTCCATCAGTTGTGATACCACATTCCAAATAGAAATTAACAAAATGCATAAAAATAAAGGATATGTTCAAGAACCACATACCACATGTATCGAGTCATTTCCTTTCACTAATCATGGACAATACCAAGGATCATCAAAATGTAATATCATCTTCTAAGATCATATATGAAGACAAAAAAAATAAAATTATTGTTTCTAAAAATTTATATGTAATTTATAATTTCTTATAAAGAAAAACTAATTTACTCAAAACCTGTATGGCATCACCAAATCACCAAAACCTCAACCAACCTTGTCCAAAAGGAAAATATCAAACATTGACATCATCATTGGATAAATAACTATTATTCATTGCTTGGTCAATAGATAAAGTTTTCCAATTTTAACAAAAACATTAAAAAAATCATTATGGAAATAATTATAATGAATAAATGAGGAATGACATCTATTTATCATCATGTGACATTCTATTCCGATGTCTTGGAAAAGTCCCATCATCCCAATATGATTCCATTATGCCCTAGTTGAATTAATGCCAAACATATTTCTTTAGATAGTGAAATTATTGTTCATAACACGGTAAACATGAATGGAGGAAGTAGAGAGAGTTATATCCTTCAAATATCTATAGTTTTACCACATGAAAGTTGAGTGAGAGGGAGTCCAAACCATAAAAATTAAGAAGGTAAAGTGGAAAGATAACTATTTTTAAGAAAACTATGTTTCCACATGGCTTTAAGACATAGTTTACCATTCCATTCAATAATTTTATAGATTCAACTCTCAAAGAGTAAATCACTCACATAATTAGGACACACTTTATAACAAACCATGTTCTATCTGTATGGTTCCCACTAAAAAAACTACAACACTATGAAAGGTTCTATAACATATTTTAACAAACACATAACTAACTATGTGCTGGTCCCCCTATTCCCATAGGTCAATAGAATATTTTTTCTAGGAATATTCATATTTTTTCCTTTCCATATGGTAACTGTGTGATTGGGGATAAACCCTTCCAAAAACCCTAACTTCCACATGAAGATCTAAAAACTTTCATAATAACCTGAAACATCTCTTAAAACTAAAAATGTATAGAAAAACCCTCATAGATATTATTTCACTATTAAAATTACAATGTGAATCTTAATTATTGAAATATCCATTACTCTTGGAAAAAATAAATTTCCCTCATGAATTTTATAACCCAAAAAGATTTAGGTACTTAATATCTCCCCCAAATAGAACTTCACATCCCTCATAAGCCTCTATGTCACTTGCATCCTCAATATTAATCTAACTTGGTAGTTAATTCACCCAAAACAATATATGTTCATGAACAGAATTTAAAAAGTGATTCCACTATGAAACTACAGATTCAAAGGTCTGTAATTTATCAAAACATGATCCACTAGCTTATCACCAATATAAAAACTATAGGTTCACCATACAACCCCCATCTATACTGAGATATCAAGGTGTTGTCAATTAATTCATCCTCTAGATCATAATTTTCCCACCATAAGACACTATATATAAATGATGATCGTAGGCCATTGTTATCACAGCTATAAGAATATCCCACTAAGAATGCATTTATAATGTTTCATCAATGCAGGGAATATAAATTCCATCTTACCACACACAAACTCATGTAAACACACTGGATGTTTCTCTTTTAGCTTAAGTCTTCCAAAAACACCTATCCTCACCTACAAAGACACATTCACATTTACTAATATCAGTGCATTAATCCCCAAGGCATCACAAGATCATCAAAATAAAAACACCAAATTTTAAGCATAACACTCAATATAATGTTAGAATTAAATCCTCAACGACAAAATCAATCATTTCACTCCATCCACATGTACTAATTCACCGTTGATCCAAAACACTCAAAAATCATAAACAATCCATCATGATCCTAATCTCACACAAGTAATCTATATGACACAACATTTGAATAACAATTATTGTATTAACTAAGATACTGGAACACACTGGATCTTCCCACACACCAACATCCATGTGGAATATCAAAAATCCAATAATTGTTCTCACATAACCCACGACACTTCCAATATGATGTTCATGCTTCCATGAAAGATGAGACACTTCCCATTATAGGATTTTCAGAATCATCACACTACTAAACCAATAATAATTTTTTTTTATAATATGATCTATCCATTACAATAGTAAATAGATGTATTTTGTGATACCACTCATACTTTATCTCTGACGTGAAACACCATTAACTACCCATTCTTAGATCACCTGGAACATCAACGTCCTTTGAAGTTCACTCTTCAATTTTAATCTGACCCTTAGTTGGTCTAAGGTGCACTACCCACTATATAGATACCATTATACCACTAATCAAGAATAATAAACAATTTATTATCTTCATTACTCACGTGTCTCCCCTCTTGAGGCATTCCCATGCCATCTCTATAACCAATGATAAGGAATTATCTTGGATTAATTATGTTATTAAACTATAACACATATTTGATGTTACCTGTCAGCATTGAGTGACACCCACCATTCTCAATGAGACTCTAGGCATCTATTCCAACAATTATCCCATTAAATGCATCCATAATTGACCCATACATGAATTCTTACCATTGTAATAACCATAATGTAATAGTTTTCAACCAACACACACATTCCTTTGTCTATCAATTATTTTCCTAAGACAGAAAACAACCATCACTCTTCTCTCTCAAGGTAGAGTGATCCTATAAAGAAAATTATAAAATATTCATATGAAATATTTTTCTTAGTATCATCAAACCCAAATTGTATATCCTCCCCTACAAATCAATCAAACCCTCAAAATCATAATCACATGAGTTTCATATAGCGACCAAACTACTTCATAAATTACTATTACATAATTTTAAAGATAAAAAACATAATAGTATTAGACATACTAGATCCAAAGTTTTAGTGTCTTGGTATTACTAGGACCATACATAACAATTAAAACATCGAGCATAAATATATTTTTTTCATTTCTTCATCCCTAGATTACTATTGGAACTTGACCTCTCCTTAGTACAAGTAGCCACTTGAGGATATAAATAAAAAGGGGTGAGATATAATCCCAATAAGAGGATATATAAGAACAATATATCATTAGGTGAGAATATTCATAACATAGGAAAAGAATCGTGAGAGGAAGAATTAATAAGAGACTTGAAATGTGGCAATGCATTAAAATGAAACATCATATCTTAGTGGTTAACTACCAGAAATGCTTGTGAACAAAGAAAGCATATTTTTTACACGTCATTTCAACTTTAATCATGAGATTCATCACATTACCCAATGCATTGGAGCGCTGTATAATTTTGGGCACACCCGTCACATTTAAACATTCATATTGTGCTATATAATTCCAGGTGCACCCCTCACATCACCCCTCACATCATAACATTATCATTTATAATTCATGCCACAATGAACATATAACATAAATGAACATAATGAACCAATGAAAAGGAATGGTTTTCATCTCATAAGAGAACATTCATAGACATTGGGTTCCCAAATAATGAGAGATTAACATTCATGTTACAAGAACTGTCAATCTTGATTGAAAAGTAAAAGGTGTGTTCTTGACAGAAGAGTTATTTTGGAAAACATTTGGTTTTTCATAAATAACAGTGAAAAAAAATTATATCCCAGAAAAGTAAATACAATTATGAAAAAATATTTTTAAGGAGTAACCATATCAAAAAGAGTGAAAGAGGGAGAACCCAAAGGATGAAAGTTGTGTTAGATAATTTCCCCTTACTTTGTATTTGAACGATTCATTCTGTTTAATGACATGTATAATGACTTTATATTAATTAATTAGAAATTACATAAACTTTTATACCTTAATAGGGGTCATTTTGGTTTCATTATGTTATTTTATGGGCCTTTTGATGAGTTATAGTGTTTAAAAACTTTGTTCGGGAATGTTTGTTTTTATGGTTTTCTTGAGAATTTCACATGTATTAATGAATTGAAGTTTGTGTAGAACTTGGATAAACATCCAGAACATATATTATATGTTATTAATGATATTAAAGAATTTAAAAAGATCTTAATATGAATTACATTGTATACCATATGGATGAATCATTAGATAGTAATTTAATTATGATGGTTTGGGTTAATTTGGGCGGTTTTTTGACCACAAAAAACATGCTTGGTTTACTAATATATTAATGTGTACATAATTTAGTTCTAGAACATAAAATAAGACATAATTCATATATAATAATCTGATTCAACCATAAAAATGGTTTTATGACCATATTTAAAGGTGTAAATGAAAAAAGAAAACATGTCATTCTTGAAGGTGAAAGATTAACACCTCACGAACAACGTTTTATTTTATAAATAAATGGAAGAGAAGAAGTTGGTTGGATAGTATAATATCTCATTAGTATCATAACATTCCGGTATATGTGTGATACCTGAGTCACCATACCTTTTGGACAAATATATGTTGGGAGAGAATAAGAAAAGGACTTGAAATTGAAAGGGAATTAAAGGAAAGAGGAAGAGAAATTACCTCTTGAATCCTCCTCTTGAGATCCTCCTTAAAGGGCCTATGATTGGTCTTTTGATGAGACCAGAAGCTCTTGGATGTGGTGGAAGGGATAGGTAATATTCTTGGGTAGATTTTTGGAAATTATTGAAGCATTAGAGATGTGGTTTAGCGAGGGGAGGGGGGTTATTTATACATGAGGAGGGAGGTGTTTTTAGTATAAAATAATAAATAAAATAATATATCAATAGTTAGACTTGTAATAGTAGTTATTTTTACATCCAAAAAAATATATTAATATAATAAAATTATTTTTAGGCTTTAATTCATTTTTATATTTCAAATTCATTAATTTATTAAAAGGAAAGTGAAAGAAAGAGAAAAAGACACTTTATGAAATCACCTTTTGACTTTAGGCTTTGGAAAGTACTTTTTAGGTTTAAATTTTGAGTTTATTGTATTTTAAGGAACTATTTATGAAACTTAAAATAATTTGGCCGAGCCTAAAGTTCTGGAATGTCTATATAATCATTATATAATTAATGATGAAATTTAGAAAACACCGATTATGCGAAAAACTGTATTTTCTACAATTCACCAAAAAATTGAAGTATTTCAAAAAAAATTCCCAAAATTTCACCCTAACCAGTTTTTTAATGTTTAAAATCCAAAAAAGAAGTTAATTTTTTAAAAATAATTTTCTATATATGATTAATTTCATATATTTAATTAAAATCATATTTTACTTGAAAAATACAGTTTTTAAAATTTAAAACTTATTTTATAATGCTTTCAAAAATTATGTAGGGTCTTATAAAATTATCTAAAAACTAGGAGACATAGATTTGATAATTTATGAAAACATTTTAAGGAAACAAATTTTATTTTAAATTAATTAATTAATTATAATTAATTACTTATAACTTAGCAATATACCAAAATGTTTACTGTGGTCAAATTGTCACTTTCTAAGATGCATAAATGTTTTTTAATTATTCATGGGTAAGGTTACTCTTATTTTGATGATGTACTATTCATAAGGGTCATACTATTATTTATAAGGGTAGGTTATTATTCATATGGGTAGGTTACTATTTACCAACAATTTAGTTATTCTTATTAGACCACAAAAATCATCTTGAACACAACCGTGTTTGTCATATTTTCAAAATTCCAAACATAGAAGTGAAAAACTTATTTTTAAAGGTCAATTAGCACATATTAGTTCATTATGTTGTGTTTTCATGGGATTTTATGACATATTTTTAAGATGGTAATTTCCATTTAAATACTTTGGGTCGTTACACTCTTCCCCCCTTATGAAATTTCTCCCTCTAAATTTCACTTTGCCCAAACAGGTGAGGGTACTTCTCCTTCATCCCCTCCTCCTCTGGTTCCAAATTAGCTTCTTAAAAATTATGGTTCCTCCAAAACACTTTGAAAAAGTGGGTTGTCTTGCTGTGTAGAACCTTATCTCTCTGATCCAGAATCTTTACTTTCTTCTCCTCATAAGAGAGATCATCTTCATGTTGTATCACCTCTGAGTTTATTACATGTGAGTGATTAGCACTACTAGAAAAGGGGGCATTGGAGCCCCCCAGACTCGGGCGACCGCCATTGGCGGTCGCTATAGCTCACCATTAGCGACCGCCAATGGCGGTCGCTAAGCTGCCTAAAAAATTTCGGGGGGTTTATGCGCCCCCCCCCCCCCCCCCCCGCGCCTCTCCCTCGATCTCCCTCGCCCTAACCCTCCCTCGCCGCCCTCCCCTCGCGCCGCCCTCCCCCTCCCCCGCCGCCCGGCCTCCCCCGCCGCCCGGCCTCCCCCGCCGCCCGGCCTCCCCCGCCGCCTGCCCTCCCCCCGCCGCCCGGCCTCCCCCGCCGCCTGCCATCCGGCCACCGCCCCTCCGCCCTCCGGCCTCCGGCCGCCGCCCTCCGGCCTCTCGGACCTCCCCCCCCCCCCACCCCGGACGGCACCCGCACCCCGGACAGCCCCCGGCGCGCACTCCGGACCGCCCCCCGCACCCCGGACGCCTCCCCGCACCTCGGACAGCACCCCCCCCGCGCACTCCGGACCGCCCCCCGCACCCCGGACGCCTCCCCGCACCCCGGACAGCCCCCCCCCCCCCCCCCCCCCGGCACTCGGACACCCCCCTCCGAACCGGACAGCCCCCCCGCACCCCGGACAGCCCCCCCCCCCACACTCGGACACCCCCCCTCCGAACCCGGACAGCCCCCCCGCACCCCGGACAGGCCCCCCGCACCCAGGACACCCCACCCCGCACCCCCGACAGCCCCCCTGCACCCCAGACAGCCCCCCCCCCCCCCCTCCCCCGCACCCCGGACACCCCCGCACCCCGAACACCCCTGCCCGCACCCCTGACAGGCCCCCGACACCCCGAACACCCCTCCCTGCACCTCGGACAGCACCCCCCCCCCCCCCGACCCCGGACACCCCCCCCCCTCGCTGCCCGTCCCCCGTCCCCTCACCGCCTCCTCTCCTCCAGCTCCCCGCCGCCGTCGCCGCCCGTCCCCTCCCTTGCCGCACCGCCTTTGGCTCCGGCTCCCCTTCGCTGCCTCCTCTCCCTCGCAGCACCGCCTTCGGCTCCCCTCCCTTTCAGGTTTGTAGCTCAATCAGGTAACATGAGCTTTCAGTTACATTATTATTTTATCAATGGTTCATAAACAAATGGTTAATATTTATTTTTAATATAGTTGATTTGAAAAATGTAAATGTAATAAGTATTGTGTAAATGTTTGTTATACAGATATTATTATGGATAAGAGTTGGATTGATCTTCCAAATCGAACGTCTAGAGAATATTTCAATGGCATTATGCAGTTTATTGGCTTCACGAGAGGATTTGAAAGTGACTATATTAGTTGTCCATGTAGAAAATGTGCTAACAGATATCAATTCACACGAGATATTGTGAGGTAGAACCTTTTCATTAATGGATTTCTGAAAAATTATAAGAGTTGGACTCGTCATGGAGAAGAATATGTTCGTTGTCAAAATACAGATGCAGCTCAGATGGATGTTGATGCAAGGATGACTGATCCAATGCATGAAATGCTTACTGAAATGGTACGTGGGTTTGATCCTGAAGGCATTGACATCCAGAATCTTGAGACCGGTGAGATAAATCTTCGCTCTGGTGCAGATCGTGATTCAAGGAGGTTTTATGAAGTACTTGATGATGCGAAAACAGAATTATATCCTAGATGTACTTCTTACAATAAACTGTCGTTCATCGTGGAGTTGTTGCATTTGAAGACTTTGAACAATTGGTCAGACACATCATTCGACATGCTTTTGGTTTTATTGAAAAAAGTTCTTCCTGTCGACGCTAAGATTCCTGAGTCGTATTACTATGCTCGTAAGTTGACAGAGAACTTAGGTTTTACATATGAGACTATAGATGCATGTGCAAACAACTGTATGTTGTTTAGAAATGAAACTGCTCATTTGGATATCTGTACAGTTTGTGGCGCTTCCAGGTGGAAAGAGAACAGGGGAAATAAGACTCATCAAATTCAGATTGCGATACAGGGGAAACCGATTGCCGTAAAGCAAATGCGTTACTTTCCCCTTAAACCGAGGTTGAAAAGATTTTTTATGTCATCTAAAGTTTCTAATTTAATGAGATGGCATGCAGAAAGAGTTCATGAAAGTGACATGTTAACCCACCCGGCAGACTCTCATGCATGGAAGGATTTTGATAAGAGACATCCCGACTTTGCTAAAGATGTTCGTAATGTCCGATTGGGGTTGGCAGCAGATGGTTTCAATCCATTCAAGTCTATGGTTGGTGAAACTCATAGCACATGGCCCGTGGTGTTGGTTCCATATAATCTTCCTCCGTGGCTTTGTATGAAGCAACAATTTATATTACTTTCCACTCTTATTGATGGACCTAAAAGTCCGGGGGATAAGATTGATGTTTACCTTCAGCCATTGATTGATGAGTGGAATGAATTTTGGGGCGATGGTGTGATGACTTATGACTGCGAAACGAATGAAATGTTCAATCTGCATGCAGCTTTATTGTGGACAATCAATGACTTCCCAGCTTATGCAAATTTATCAGGCTGGAGTACGAAAGGGGAATTTGCTTGCCCTTGTTGCAATAAAAGTAAAAAATCTGTATGGCTTAAACATTCCAAAAAATGGGCATACATGGGTCACAGGCGTTTTCTCCTCCCCAGCACAGGTTCAGAAAGGACAGAGTGGCATTTGATGGTTCTAGAGAGTTCTGCCCAGCACCAAAGATCATGACAGGAGTCGAAATGTTATCGCAGATTGAGGAAGAAAACATCCGCACGGTATATGAAATTCAGGATTTGGTGGCTCCTCCAGTACGTAATATTCATGCTGCGGGTAGGCAGCGCAGTCACAATTGGAAAAAGAAAAGTATTTTTTATAGTCTTCCGTATTGGAAAACTAACATGTTGAGGCATAATTTGGATGTCATGCACATTGAAAAAAATGTTTGTGATAACATATTGTGGACCATTTTAGGTGTCAGTAGAAAGTCAAAGGGACCATGTTAATGCACGCCGTGATTTGGAAGAAATGGGTTTAAGGAAACAGTTGCATTTACAGTTAGCTGAGGGAAACAAGGCATATATGCCTGATGCACAGTATTCGATGACTACAGAGGAGAAGAGACATTTCTTTCCATTTTGAAGATGGTCAAGGTGCCTGATGGTTACTCTTCTAATATTTCAAAGTGTGTGAATCTGACGAGCAAGACATTGCAAGGGTTGAAACGTCATGACAATCACATATTACTTCAGCAGTTGATTCCAATCGCAATTTGTGATTGTTTATCCCCCAATGTTGTTCAGCCCTTGATTGAGATGAGTAATTTTTTTAGACACCTTTGTTTAAGAAATCAACGAATGAGTGATTTAAAAAGTTTGCAGGACCGAATTGTACTTACGCTTTGTCACTTTGAGAAACTTTTCCCCCCCTCATTTTTCGATGTTATGGTCCACTTAACAGTGCACCTAACTGATGAAGTAATGCTGCTGGTCCAGTGCAATTCAGGTGGATGTATCCTATTGAACGGTATTTGAGTACATTGAAAAGATTTGTACGCAACAGAGCTCATCCAGAGGCATCAATAGCCAACGGTTATTTGATGGACGAGTGTACTACCTTTTGTGCAGAATATCTTACGGATGTTGAAACAAAATTAGATAAGCCCTCTCGGATTCATGATGGTCTAGTTGGAGAAGGAACCACATTTGATATGGACAACATCGAGTGGATACAAGCACATCGATATATCTTGTTCAATACTCCATCAGTTGCACCATTAATGCAGTAAGTATCTTATCAATGTGCTTGTATAACTTTTACGTGTTTTCTTTGCATAAGTTGATCTTTTAAACATCGCGTAATCATTTGCAGGAAACACATTAATGAGATAAAAGAAGAGATGCATCGTGCGACTGAGTTGCAAATTCAACAATCTCATTATGTGGCATTTCATGATTGGTTCAAGGATTATGTATGTATAAATTGATTTTCATTATGAGTGATGTATTAAACTAATTCTTTCTGCATATATCAGTATTGATTTTTATAAATTATGTAGGTTCGTAAGCTGAGGGAGTTAGGGGACCCACGTTACCTGAAGTATTTATCCAACTGGCTGAGGGTCCATCTATAACCGCTCGTCGTTATAAAGCTATTGATGCTAATGGTTTTCGATTTCGCATTAAAGATGTTGACGACAAACGAGCAACACAAAACAGTGGAATCGGTTTTCCCTTTGTCGATTCTGGTTATTACTATGGCCAATTGATAGACATCATTGAAGTTGTATACACACACGGTTTGAAGTACATATTGTTAAAGTGTAATTGGGTTGATCCAGTGCGTGGATGTAAAGTCGATCAATATCAGTTTTCATTGGTGAATTTTAACTACATGTTATACAGAAATAATGAACGAGTTGAGAATGAACCTTTCATCTTGACATCACAAGAGGAACAAGTATTCTTCGTTACTTTGCCTTCGGATCCAAGTTGGCAAGTTGTTGTCAAAATGTCTCGGCGAGGAGTGTTTTTATTTGAAGAAGATGAACCCGAGACTGTTCCGTTTGTTTACCAACAACTTGATCAACATACCATAGTTCAACGTGAAGAAGATATTTATTGGGTCAGAGCGGCTGTTGAAGGAGACACGGTCGATTTGCATGCTTAATGAAAGGTATAATTGTTTTCCCGCTATTCAGTAGAATGTCCTAGGATATCATAAATTATCTAATCATTTTATAAATCCTTATAAGTTTTAATCCTCACTTTTGTAAGTTAATTTAGTCATAAATATTTAGGTTGATTAACTTTCTGATTTTTTAAAATTCATTCACAACTAATTATTCAATCCATTTTTTGTTTGATTAACAGTTGTACAAGTTTGATTTATTAAGAACAATCCAATTTATCTTTTAAACACTTTGGACTCATTACGGATATTTTGTATGATTGCAGACATGTCAGGGGAAGAGGCAGAAAATCCACATCATCCATCTGAGGCATCTACGTCTCAGGGTCGAGTATGTTTGACAGTCATTATCTATATTATTTATGTAATTAACATATATATATATATATAACATTTGTCAATTTATATATAAAATTGTTTTCAACAGGATCAGACTCGCTGCTTCTTCCTCTCGCAGGAGAGGCCCTGGTCGTGGCATATTAGCATGGAATTCCGACACGACGATAGATGTTTCATTTGATGAGGTATTTCATCCCGTGGGACCGAATGCCCCGGCATTTATTCGTCAGCTGGGTCATATCATACGTGACCCACATCGATTTCCATTGACCACGCGTGATTGGGCTTCTATCCCTCAGGACACATTAGATCGTCTATGGAGGGAGGTTCAGGTAAGAAAATAATTTTACTTTATTTTCTATTTATAAATAATACTAATATGTTTGATTATTTTCATTATAGAAAAATTTGAAAGTATGCCCCGAAGAGTTTCGGCCCGTGTGTATGAGCAAATGACGTAAGCTGTGGAAAGATTATAAAGGCAAAGTGAAGAGGGACCACTGGGTACCAAATGTGGGTGCCCCTGACATTTTGGAAAAGTCCCGAGAGGTGTCCTCCCGGCTCAGTGGCGTGACTTGGTTGCATATTGGTCTACTGAGGGTGTTGCGGTTTGTATATTAATTATTTTTCTGTATATATAATTTTCAAGAATATGTGATTTGTTTGAAATTTGAATGAATTGAATGTAGGAGGTGTCAACACGCCATTCGGAGAATCGAGCGTTGCAGGGACCAGCTCACAGGCTCGTGACTCGTCACGTGTCTCAGATCCGATATGAGGTATATATTATTCACTTTTTAATTTATTAATTAATATGGTTTTGTGTTATATTCTTTTAATATACAGTTGCGAGGGCAAGGTGCAGCAACTGATAAAATGTCGGTGGATAAGGACTCGTGATCGCAATGATCCAGAGGTTGCAGCATTGATAGTAAGTGTCTGTACTTACCAATAATTACATAAATATTTATATTAACATATATATATTTATATATATTTAAATATTTCACAGGATCAATTTGAAGCTGAGTTAGAACATCTGCCAGAGGACCAGCGACAGCTTCCCATGCGACGGGATGAGATCTTTCATCGCATTATTGGTCGGGACGGGCATGGCTATAGTTTGACCTATGGAGCAGGGATTCCTCGTTCTGTAGTGTCACGCGCTGCGGTTGTCGGTCCTGCTGTTGCTCATATGACACAGCAGATGTCAGATTTTGAGGCACGGCTGCGCGCTTCCGAGGAGACAAATGCGCAATTGACAGCTGAGGTTAGAGCACTGCGGAATATGTGCGTCGAGCTGATGGTACAGGGGATCATACGACACAGGTATATACTGTATTTATTTATTTAATTTAAATTATTTTTGTTATTAAAATATTTATAATGATTATTTGTTGTAGGCACCTGGCCCACCAGAAGGAGGTAACAGTGATGGCAACGCGTGACGCACCATATATTCACGAGATATGTTTTTTGTTTTTACTGGTAGGGTTCACATTGATGTACTGTATTTATTCATTTAAGTAATGCATTATTACCATCGATGGTGGTCTTTTAAATATTTTATACACATATTGAGTTTTTGATCAGATAATCTTGAATGATTCTACATTTGAAAAAGTCGAACTAATTCCAACAGATCAATAAATCTGATATTATAGATTATGTATTATCCAATATATTTTTTATAAATTTTTGTATGGTATCGATAAAAGAAATATGTATTAATTAGATGTTATCACTTTTATTTTTCACTTTTGTAATCAATGGGATGACCTTTGCACCCCCGGAGAGCCCCCCGCACCGCCGTACAGCCCCCGCACCCCCGTACAGCCACCCCCGCACCCCCGTACAGCCCCCCGCACCCCCGTACAGCCCCCCGCACCCCCGTACAGCCCCCCCCCCCCCCGCACCCCCGTACAGCCCCCCGCACCCTCGTACAACCCCCCGAACCCCCGTACTGCCCCCCGCCACCCCCGTACTGCCCCCCCCCCCCCCCCCCCCCCGCACCCCCGTACAGCCCCCCGCACCCCCGTACAGCCCCCCGCACCCCCGTACAGTCCCCCCCCCCCCGCACCCCCGTACATCCCCCCGCACCCCCGTACTTCCCCCGCCACCCCCGTACATGCCCCCGCCACCCCCATACAGCCCCCCGCACCCCCGTACAGCCCCCCCGCCACCCCCGTACAGCCCCCCCCCCCCCCCCCCCGCACACCCGTACAGCCCCCCGCACCCCCGTACAACCCCCCGAACCCCGTACTGCCCCCCACCACCCCGTACAGCCCCCCCCCCCCCCCCCGCCCCGCACCCCCGTACAGCCCCCCGCACCCCCGTACAGCCCCCCCGCACCCCCGTACAACCCCCCGCACCCCGTACTGCCCCCCGCCACCCCCGTACAGGCCCCCGCCACCCCCATACAGCCCCCCGCACCCCCGTACAGCCCCCCCCCCCCCCCCCCCGCACCCCCGTACAGCCCCCCGAACCCCCGTACAGCCCCCCGCACCCCCGTACAGCCCCCTGAACCCCCGTACAGCCCCCCGCCACCCCCGTACAGCCCCCCCCGCCACCCCGTACAGCCCCCCGTACAACCCCCCCCCCCCCCCCCCCGCACCCCCGTACAACCCCCCGCACCCCCGTACAACCCCCCGCACCCCCATACTTCCCCCCGCCACCCCCGTACAGGCCTCCGCCACCCCCATACAGCCCCCCGCACCCCCGTACAGCCCCCCCCCCCCGCACCCCCCGCACCCCCTACAGCCCCCCAAACCCCCGTACAGCCCCCCGCCACCCCCGTACAGCCCCCCGCACCCCCATACAGCCCCCCCCCCCCCCCCCCCCCGCACCCCCGTACAGCCCCTCGAACCCCCGTACAGCCCCCCGCCACCCCCGTACAGCCCCCCGCCACCCCGTACAGCCCCCGCCACCCCCATACAGCCCCCCGAACCCCCGTACAGCCCCCCCCCCCCCCCCCCCCGCACCCCCGTACAGCCCCCCGAACCCCCGTACAGCCCCCCGCCACCCCCGTACAGCCCCCCCCCCCCCTCCCCCCCCCCCCCCCCCCCCGCACCCCCGTACAGCCCCCCGAACCCCCGTTACAGCCCCCCGCCACCCCTGTACAGCCCCCCGCCACCCCGTACAGCCCCCCGCACGTCTGATTGTGTCGTTTTCAGCAGCGCGGCGCGCGCTGAAATGGCGCGTTGGGGGGTCAAAACCACCCGAACGACCTCCGAATGCCACGAAACCGTACGACAACATCCGGGGCGTCAATTGTGAAATGGTCGGCCAGACGGCACCTCATTCGGAGGTGCCGTGTGACCGCGGCGGCCGGAAAACGTGTTTCCGGCGCCGTTAAACACCAAAACGGCGTGCGGCGGTCCGATTCGGAGCAAACGTGCTTCGAACGACCTGAAACCGCATGGGAACGATAGGAATATTATTCCTGAGATGCAGGAGGAGGCCGCACAACCATCGGACGTGCGGTGCGCGCGGCACGTCCGATTGTGGCGTTTTCAGCAGCGCGGCGCGCGCTGAAATGGCGCGTTGGGGGGTCAAAACCACCCGAACGACCTCCGAATGCCATGAAACCGTACGACAACATCCGGGGCGTCAATTGTGAAATGGTCGGCCAGACGGCACCTCATTCGGAGGTGCCGTGTGACCGCGGCGGCCGGAAACGCGTTTCCGGCGCCGTTAAACACCAAAATGGCGTGCGGCGGTCCGATTCGGAGCAAACGTGCTCCGAACGACCTGAAACCGCACGGGAAAGATAGGAATATTATTCCTGAGATGCAGGAGGAGGCCGCACGTCCATCGGACGTGCGGTGCGCGCGGCACGTCCGATTGTGTCGTTTTCAGCAGCGCGACGCGCGCTGAAATGAGGCGTTGGGGGGTCAAAACCACCCGAACGACCTCCGAATGCCACGAAACCGTACGAAAACATTCGGGGCGTCAATTTTGAAATGGTCGGCCAGACGGCACCTCATTCGGAGGTGTCGTGTGACCGCGGCGGCCGGAAACGCGTTTCTGGCGCCGTTAAACACCAAAACGGCGTGCGGCGGTCCGATTCGGAGCAAACGTGCTCCGAACGACCTGAAACCGCACGGGAACGATAGAAATATTATTCCTGAGATGCAGGAGGAGCCGCACGTCCATCAGACGTGCGGTGCGCGCGGCACGTCCGATTGTGTCGTTTTCAGCAGCGCGGCGCGCGCTGAAATGGCGTGTTGGGGGGTCAAAACCACCCGAACGACCTCTGAATGCCACGAAACCGTACGACAACATCTGGGGCGTCAATTGTGAAATGGTCGGCCAGACGGCACCTCATTCGGAGGTGCCGTGTGACCGCAGCGGCCGGAAACGCGTTTCCGGCGCCGTTAAACACCAAAACGGCGTGCGGCGGTCCGATTCGGAGCAAAACGTGCTCCGAACGACCTGAAACCGCACGGGAACGATAGAAATATTATTCCTGAGATGCAGGAGGAGGCCGCACGACCATCGGACGTGCGGTGCGCGCGGCACGTCCGATTGTGTCGTTTTCAGCAGCGCGGCGCGCGCTGAAATGGCGCGTTGGGGGGTCAAAACCACCCGAACGACCTCCGAATGCCACGAAACCGTACGACAACATCCGGGGAGTCAATTGTGAAATGGTCGGCCCCGACGGCACCTCATTCGGAGGTGCCGTGTGACCGCGGCGGCCGGAAACGCATTTCCGGCGCCGTTAAACACAAAAACGGCGTGCGGCTGTCCGATTCGGAGCAAACGTGCTCCGAACGACCTGAAACCGCACGGGAACGATAGAAATATTATTCCTGAGATTCAGGAGGAGGCCGCACATCCATCGGACGTGCGGTTGCGCGCGGCACGTCCGATTGTGTCGTTTTCAGCAGCGCGGCGCGCGCTGAAATGACGCGTTGGGGGGTCAAAACCACCCGAACGACCTCCGAATGCCACGAAACCGTAGGAAAACATCCGGGGAGTCAATTGTGAAATGGTCAGCCAGACGGAACCTCATTCGGAGGTGCCGTGTGACCGCGGCGGCCGGAAACGCGTTTCCAGCGCCGTTAAACACCAAAACGGCGTGCGGCGGTCCGATTCGGAGCAAACGTGCTCCGAACGACCTGAAACCGCACGGGAACGATAGAAATATTATTCCTGAGATGCAGGAGGAGGCCGCACGTCCATCGGACATGCGGTGCGCGCGGCACGTCCGATTGTGTCGTTTTCAGCAGCACGGCGCGCGCTGAAATGGCGCGTTGGGGGGTCAAAACCACCCGAACGACCTCCGAATGCCACGAAACCGTACGACAACATCCGGGGCGTCAATTGTGAAATGATCGGCTAGACGGCACCTCATTCGGAGGTGCCGTGTGACCGCGGCGGTCGGAAACGCGTTTCCGGCGCCGTTAAACACCAAAACGGCGTGCGGCGGTCCGATTCGGAGCAAACGTGCTCCAAACGACCTGAAACTGCACGGAAACGATAGAAATATTATTCCTGAGATGCAGGAGGAGGCCGCAAGACCATCGGACGTGCGGTGCGCGCGGCACGTCCGATTGTGTCGTTTTCAGCAGCGCAGCGCGCGCTGAAATGACGCGTTGGGGGGTCAAAACCACCCGAACGACCTCCGAATGCCACGAAACCGTAGGACAACATCCGGGGCGTCAATTGTGAAATGGTCGGCCAGACGGCACCTCATTCGGAGGTGCCGTGTGACCGCGGCGGCCGGAAACGCGTTTCCGGCGCCGTTAAACACCAAAACGGCGTGCGGCGGTCCGATTCGGAGCAAACGTGCTCCGAACGACCGGAAACCGCACGGGAACGATAGAAATATTATTCCTGAGATGCAGGAGGAGGCCGCACGTCCATCGGACGTGCGGTGCGCGCGACACGTCCGATTGTGTCGTTTTCAGCAGCGCGACGCGCGCTGAAATGGCGCATTGGGGGGTCAAAAACCACCCGAACGACCTCCGAATGCCACGAAACCGTACGACAACATCCGGGGCGTCAATTGTGAAATGGTCGGCCAGACGGAACCTCATTCGGAGGTTCCGTGTGGCCGCGGCGGCCGGAAACCGCGTTTCCGGCGCCGTTAAACACCAAAACGGCGTGCGGCGGTCCGATTCGGAGCAAACGTGCTCCGAACGACCTGAAACCGCACGGGAACGATAGGAATATTATTCCTGAGATGCAGGAGGAGGCCGCACATCCATCGGACGTGCGGTGCGCGCGGCACGTCCGATTGTGTCGTTTTCAGCAGCGCGGCGCGCGCTGAAATGGCGCGTTGGGGGGTCAAAACCACCCGAACGACCTCCGAATGCCACGAAACCGTACGACAACATCCGGGGCGTCAATTGTGAAATGGTCGGCCAGACGGCACCTCATTCGGAGGTGCCGTGTGACCGCGGCTGCCGGAAACGCGTTTCTGGCGCCGTTAAACACCAAAACGGCGTGCGGCGGTCCGATTCGGAGCAAACGTGCTCCGAACGACCTGAAACCGCACGGGAACGATAGAAATATTATTCCTGAGATTCAGGAGGAGGCCGCACGTCCATCGGACGTGCGGTGCGCGCGGCACGTCCGATTGTGTCGTTTTCAGCAGCGCGGCGCGGGCTGAAATGACGCGTTGGGGGGTCAAAACCACCCGAACGACCTCCGAATGCCACGAAACCGTAGGAAAACATCCGGGGAGTCAATTGTGAAATGGTCGGCCAGACGGAACCTCATTCGGAGGTGCCGTGTGACCGCGGCGGCCGGAAACGCGTTTCCGGCGCCGTTAAACACCAAAACGGCGTGCGGCGGTCCGATTCGGAGAAAACGTGCTCCGAACGACCTGAAACCGCACGGGAACGATAGGAATATTATTCCTGAGATGCAGGAGGAGGCCGCACGTCCATCGGACGTGCGGTGCGCGTGGCACGTCCGACTGTGTCGTTTTCAGCAGCGCGGCGCGCGCTGAAATGGCGCGTTGGGGGGTCAAAACCACCCGAACGACCTCCGAATGCCACGAAACCGTAGGACAACATTCGGGGCGTCAATTGTGAAATGGTCGGCCATACGGCACCTCATTCGGAGGTGCCGTGTCACCGCGGCGGCCGGAAATGCATTTACGGCGCCGTTAAACACCAAAACGGCGTGCGGCGGTCCGATTCGGAGCAAACGTGCTCCGAACGACCTGAAATGAGATTATTTCTTGAATCGAAGTTTTTAAATTATTATAGCACAATGATTTGATATTATATATATATTAAATATATATTAAATATATATTAAAACATTTAAAATATTATATATATATATATATATATTTAAAATATTGTATTTAATAGTATATATATATATATATTTATAGCACAATGATTTGTATTTAAAATATTGTATTTAATAGTATATATATATTATAGCACAATGATTTGTATTTAAAATATTGTATTTAATAGTATATATATATTATAGCACAATGATTTGATATTATATATATATTAAATATATATTAAATATATATTAAAACATTTAAAATATATTATATATATTTATATTTATATTTATATTCAATTCAATAAAAAAAATTTTAAATTTTTTTTTTTTTTTGAATAGCGACCGCCAATGGCGGTCGCTAAAGGCCTCTAGCGACGAGGCAACAGCGACCGCCATTGGCGGCCGCTAAATCCCTTTAGCGACCGCCAATGGCGGTCGCTAATGGCCTTACTTATAGTAGGTACGTACTTCCTCATTAGTGATATGTGAAAAACATCATGAACATGAGCCATATTCAGTGTAATTGCAAGATGATAGGCCACGACTCCTACACGGTTAAGGATTTCAATGGGGCCAATGTACCTTCGGCTTAACTTTCCCTTCTTCCCAAATCTCATGACTCTATTCCATGGTGATATTCGAAGGAAGACTTTATCTCCAACGTCGAACTCCATATCCCTTCGATAGTTGTCATCATAGCTCTTTTGTGGGCTTTGAGTAGCTTTGATGTGTTTCTGAATGACTTGAACCTTCTCTATCATCTCTTCTATAAGATTAGGTCCAAGTATCTTTCTTTCTCCAACTTCATCCTAACGGGTTGGAGTTATTCATCTCTTTCCAAAAAGAGCTTCATATGGAGTCATCTGAATACTCGAGTGGAAGCTATTGTTTTATGAGAACTAAACCAAAGGTACATGCTGATCTCATCCACCTTTGAATTCTAGTGAGAAGGATCTTAGCCGATCTTCAAGCGTCTGAACAGTCCTATCAGATTTTCCATTGGTTTTGGGGTGATAGGTCATGCTGAAATTTAATTCAATACTCAATGCATGTTGAAGGCTCCTCTAGAATTTAGATGTGAACCTTGGATCACGGTCAGAGAAAATTGGGAGTGGGACACCATGCAATCTCACCACTTCCTTCACATATATCTTTGCAAGTTATTCAAGAGAGAGATCTTCCCGAATAGCGATAAAATGGGAAGTCTTGGTGAGTCGATCAACCACAAACCATATCGCATTATTTCCCTTCGATGTCTTCAGGAGACCCGTGACAAAGTCCATAGTAACATTTTCCCATTTCCACGTGGATATAGGCAATGGATGCATCATCCGTTGATTCTTTTTTCACTCTCATTTGACTTGCTAACACACCAAGCACATTGATATATATTCTGCAATCTCCTTCTTCATGTTATCCTACCCGAAGTGTCCTCAGAGATCATGGTATATCTTTGTGCTACTAGGATGGATAGAGAATGTTGAGCTATGTTCATTGTCTAATAGCTCCTTCTTTATCACCGGTGATGAAGGCACACAAAGCCGCATTCCAAACCAAATCACACCATCATCGTCGATATAGAACTCATGCAGCTTCCCTTCATTTACTGCATGCACCCTCTTTTGTATCTCCACATCATCCCTTTCTGCTTCTTTAATCGTCCCTTGAATAGATGGTTGCGCAATCATTTGGGAAAGTTAGGATGTCTCCCCTACCCTTATGATTTATAAATTTATGCTTTAAATATCTATGAAGATAGGGTATTTCACAATCCATAACATAGATAGAGTAGTAGGTTCTTTTCTGCTTAGAGCATCAGCTTCCTTGTTCGCCTTTTTAGGATTGTAGTGAATAGAGCAATCATAATTCTTGGTTATCTCTAACCATCTCCTTTGATGCATGTTGAGCTCCTTTTGTGTGAATATATACTTTTTGGCACATTTGGTTGGTTTATATGTCACACTTTTCACCATAAAGGTAGTACCGCCATATTTTCAAGGCAAAAATCGTGGCTGCCAACTCTAGATCATGTGTTGGGTAGTTCTGCTCATGGATTTTCAACTGTCGTGAGGCATAGGCTATCACATTATCATTTTTCATGAGTATGCAAGCCAATACTTTCTTTGAAGCATCACTTTATATCACAAAACGTTCTCCAATTTTTGGTAGCCGGAGTACAGGTGCAGTAATCAGCCTTCTCTATAACTCTTTGAAGCTTCCCTCACATTCTTCCGTCCAGACATACATTACCTCTTTCCGTGTTAACTTAGTTAGTGGGATTGAAAACTGTGAGAATTTTCTCACAAAACATCAGTAGTACCAAGCTAATCAAAGAAAAATATGGACTTCGGTGACACTAGAGGGCCTCTTTCATTCCTCAATTGCCTTTTTTTATGGATCCACAAAAATTCCCTCACTTTTGATCACATGTCCCAAGAACGTGACTTGCTTCACCCAAAATTCACACATGTTGAACCTGGTGTACAACATCTCATTTCTCAATGTCGCCAACAGAAGTCTTATATGTTCTTCATGTTCCTCCTATATCTTAGAGTATATGAGAATATCATCGATAAAAACTAACACAAATTTGTCAAGGTAAAGTCTAAAGACTCTATTCATCAAATCTAGGAAGATTTCAGGGGAATTAGTAAGTCTGAAGGGCATCACTAGAAACTCGTAGTGCCCATACCTTATACGGAAGGTAGTCTTATGAATATCCTCTTTCATCACCTTTATCTGATGATATCCAGAATGAAGATCCACCTTTGAGAAGTATTTAGCACCTCATAACTGATCGAACAAGTTGTCAATCCTTGGAAGAGGATACTTGTTCTTTATGGTGATCTTGTTGAGTTCTCAATAGTCGATATAGAGCCGCATTATTCCATCCTTCTTCTTCACAAAGATCACTGGTGAACCCCAAGGTGAAGCAATAGGGTGTATGAACCCTTTGTCCAGATTCACTTACATCTTCTTCTTTAACTCCTCCAGTTTCATAGGATCTATCCAATAGGGACACTTTGATATAGGAGTAGCATCGGGTATGAGTTCTATTGATAACTTTGCCTCATGATACGGGGGAATTTCGAGTAACTCTTTGGGAAATATGTCATTGTATTCCCTCATGATGGGCATTTCGGCATGGTTGGCACCTTCCATTGACTCAACCATTTGGGCGAGGTATGCTTCTTTATAGGGAATCCAAACCCACATCATGGAAGGATTTTTCAAAGGATATTCATGATCTTCCTTGCATTTTTAAAGGATCATGGGATGGTTTGGAAAATAAAAAGATATTTCCTATTCCCGACAGTTGATTTGTGTTCTATATAATGAGAGCCAATCCATTCCCATTATAGCGTCAAATTATACCAAGGGAAGTATTACGAGATTCGCTAGAAGAATATTCCCACATATGCCAATAGAATAAAAGTCAAACACTTGGGTTGAAATGATTGCACCACTTGGTGTTTTTAATGATATCTCTACTTCATGGTTTCGGGGCTTTGATTATATGGTTCTAGATAATTTTCAAGATATAAAGGAATGTGTAGAATAAGAAACAAATAAGACTTTTTCCATTATTGAGTGAATAAGAAGTGTACCTTGTATAAATTCATTATATTTCTCCACTTCTACAATAGTGATTCCATAAGACTTCCCTTGTTCCTTTGTCTTTGGTGGCTACTGGCGTTAATTACCCTTGAGAACTCAAGGTTTAGTGCAATGGATTGCATAGTGTCCTAGCTCCCTACAGTTGTAGCATTGAACCATGATTGGTTCTCTCCTTTATTTTGCCACATTCTCATTATTTTTTATGTCTTTACAACACTCTTGAGTTAGGTGTCCTTCTTTCCCACACTTGAACCATTTCCCCGTCCCTTTGAGGCAGATCCCATGGTGCAACATCCCACATTTTTTTCATGTGGGTTGTTGATTTTTCTTCCCACCTTTTTCATTAGATCCACCTACATGAAACTCCATCTTTCGTTTCTTATCACCATAGCGATGGTACTTTCCTCCAAACTCCATATACAGTTTGAGATCACACCGTACAACTTCTTCATAACTCCCAAACTTTCGAATTGCAGAGCCTTTTGAAGGTGTGGTTTTAGTCCACTAAAAAATATATCAATTTTTCTATCATTGTTGATAACAATACCCGAAGCGAACCTTGAAATCCTTGTAAAATATACATCTTGTGTTGTGAAATATTCTCCTTCTTTTTTCTTTAGCACTATGAATTCTCTCTCCATATTCGTACGATGAGTTCATGGGAAATACTTGTTAAGAAACATGATCATAAAGTCTTCACATTCCATCTCTTCAATATCATCCCTTGTCTTGGTGTTCTTAATCAAATCGCACAATTGATCGGCCTCTCCATCTAGATGATACACAGCTAGTTTTACCTTCTCTACCTCAGAGGAGTGAAGAACTGAAAAGATCTTCTCCATGGAGTTGACCCACTGTTCCGCAACTAGTGGATCAGAAGATTCATTAAACATCGATGGTCGTTGTTGGATAAAACATTCGATAGCCAGTTTCTCTCTCTTTGGTGAAGGAGGAAGTTCCCCATTATAATGGTTATTGTTCATAACCTAAGATAATTGGGTAAGAATCTCCATGATGTTTTTAACTCCACCTCCAAAATTATTGGAGATGTTGTTCGGGCAATCGTTGAATTGTCCCTCGCATGAGTTATTGGCCTGGTTTCTCTTGGTTCTCACTGTTTTCTAAAATAGAAAAGGTTAGAAAAAAATATATGTCAACAAGTCATGAATAAATTATTCATTTAAATAAAGAATAACATATGGTATCCCTATGTAATTATTCTTGTGTACATATTTGTACGTAAACTTATGCTAGAGGTTTTCTGTAGGGTTCACTAATCCAAATTCCCAAATTAACTAAACCTTTCCTATAATACCAACTATAGCGACCCAAACTTTTCATACATCACTATTAAATTATTTTAAAGATAAACAACATAATATTATTACACATAGAGGATCTAATGGTTTAGTGTCTTGGGAAAACTAGTACCATACATAACAATTACAACATCGAGCATAAACTTTTTTTCATTTCTTTTTCTCTAGATTCTTATTGGAACTTGACCTCTCTTTAGTACATTTAGACACCTGAGGATATATATAAAAAGTGGTGAGATAAAATACTAGTAAAAGAATAGATAAAAACAAAATATCATTGGGTGACCATATTCATAACATAGGCAAAGAATCATGAGAGGAAGCATTAATAAGAGACTTTAAATGTGGCAATGCATAAAAATGAAACATCATGTATTAGCGAATAACTACCACACATTCTTGTGAACAAAGCTAGAATCTTGTTCACACATAATTTCACATTTAATAATAAGATTCATCAATTTACCCAATGCATTTGAGCCTTGTATAATTCTTGGTTCACCCGTCACATTTAAACATTCATATTGCTCTATATAATTTCGGGTGCACCCATCGCATCATAACATTATCATTTATCATACATGCCACAATGAAAATATAACATAAATGAACATAAAGAACTCATGAAAAGTAATTTTTTTCCTCTCATAATAACATTTTCATAAACATTGGGTTACCAAAATAATGAGGGAATAGCAAACATTTTACAAGAACCGTCAATCTTGAATGAGAAGTAAAAGGTGTGTTCTTGAAAGAAGACTTAATTTGGAAAAAAATTGGTTTTTCATAAATAATAGTGACAAAGATTTATACCCCATAAAAGGAAATACAATTATGAAAAAAAATATTTTTATGGATTAACCATATCAAAACGGACTGAAAGGGGGAGAACCCGAAGGATGAAAGTTGTGTTCGAGAATTTCCCCTAACCTTGTATATGAATGCTTCCTTCTCTTTAATGTCCTGTATAATGACATTATATTAGTTAATTATAAATTAAAGAAAAATTTATACAATAATAGGATTCATTTTTAATTTCATTATTTTATTTTATGGGCCTTTGGATGAGTTATAGAGTTTAAGAACATTGTTCAGCAATGTTCGATTTTATGGTTTTCTTGATAGTTTCACATGTATTCATGAAGTTAAGTTTATGTAGAACATGGGTAAAAATCTAGAACATATATTACATGTTATTAATGATATTAAAAAAGTTTAAATGTAATATGAATTACATTGTAAACCATGTGGATGAATCATTAGATATGAATTTCATGATGATCGTTTGGGTTAATTTGGGCGGTTTTTCGACCACAATGAACTTGTTTTGTTTACTCATCTAGTAATACGACATAAGTTAGTTCCATAACATAAAATAGAACATAATACAAATATAATATTCTGTTTAAACCATAAAAATGGTTTTATGACCAGATCTGAATGTGGAAATGAAAAAAGAAAACATGTCGTTCTTGAAGGAGATAGATTAACACCCTCCGAACAATGTTTTCCTTTATAAAATAAAAGGAAGAGAAGAAGGGGGTTGGATGGTATAATATCCCATTAGTATCATAAAATTACATTATATGTATGATATTGGAGTAATCATACCACGTGTAAAATTATAGGCTGGGATAGAATAAGAAAAGGACTTGAAATTGAAAGGGAATTAAAGGAAAGAGGAAGAGAAATTACCTCTTGAATCCTCCTCTTGAGATCCTCCTTAAAGAGCCTAAGCTTGATTTTTTTATGAGACCAAGAGCTCTTGGACATGGGGGATGGTCTAGGGAAGATTCTTGGGTATATTTTAGACAACTATTGAAGCTTGAGAGATGTGGGTTTTCAAGGGAAGGGGGAGGGGTTATTTATACATGAGGAAGGAGGTGTTTTTAGAATAAAATATTAAATAAAATAATATTTCAAAATAAGGACTTGTAATAGTAGTCTTTTTGACATCCTAAATCATATATTAATATAATATAATTATTTTCAGGATTCTAGTCATCTTTTTAATTCGAATTCATTAATTTATAAAAAGGAAAGTGAAAGAAAGAGAAAAAGACACTTTAAGAAATCACTTTTTGACTTTAGGCTTTGAATGTTCTTTTTAGGTTTTGAAAATTGAGTTTATTCTATTTTAAGGAAATATTTATGAAATTTTATATAATTTGGCCAAAAATAATTTTCTAGAATGTTTATTTCATCATTATATCATTAATCATGCAATTTAGGATACACCCAATATGCAAAAAACTGTATTTTTTACTATTCACACAAAAATTGAAGTATTTCAGAAAAATTCCAAAATTTTAGCCCAACCATTTTTAGACATGTAGAATCCAAAAATTAATTCCATTTTTCTAAAAAAAATTCTAAATATGATTAATCTAATATTTAATTTAAATCATAATTTACTTGAAAAATACAGTTTTCAAAATTTAAAAATGTTTTTATAATGATTTCAAAAATTAAGCAGGGTCTTATAAAATCATCTAAAAACTAGGAGACATAGATTTTATAATTTATGAACAAATTTTATGAAAATAAATTTTATTTTACATTTATTAATTATTTATAATTATTTATTTATAACTTACAAAAATATCAAAACGTTTACTATGGTCAAATTGGCACTTTCTAAGATGCCTAGTTTTTATTTAATTATTCATGGTTAAGGTTACTATTATTTGGATGATATACTATTCATAAGGGTCATACAACTATTCATAAGGGTATGTTACTATTCATAGGGGTAGGTTACTATTCACTAGAAATTACATTTTCCTTATTAGACCACAAAAATCATCTTTTAGACAACCTTGTATGTCAGATTTTCAAGAATCCAAACACATAAGTGACAAACTTATGTTTAAAGGTTAACTAGCACTTAGTAGTTAATTATGTTGTGTTTTCATGTGATTTTATTACATATTTTTAATATAGTAATTTACATTTAAATACTTTGGGTCGTTACATTTCATGTCATCAAATATATGTTCACATACCTGAGTAACTACATAAACATGCCTCTAATTCATGTAGATGTATCAAAACTCATAACCTACCATGATTATCAACAATAAGGGAACTCACAAACCCAGTTAAATCCTTCTCTCATGTTACCCAGGTATATTGTATCTTTTATTAATAATATTAGGAAAATCCCCCCTAATCAATCATAGTTCTTGGATTAAAAATATCATAAGTTGCATCCTAAAGTCACTGGTCTATCACACTTATCCAAAACAAATCCATCTTTAGTTTAGGTCATGGATCAAGAGGAAATATATCCAGTCCTATACCACATATCTCATGGAAACTTCCATTCCAATACTCCCACTCTAGGATTATCATATATAGATTTCTTGATTCACATTCCAAATGAATGGCCCCTCTTTAATAAACCATCATCACTCAGTATCTAAATAGCCTAAAACTCATCAAGTATCATGCAATATCCATATTTGTAAAATAGTATCATCAAATGATTATATTATACCAAGTAAAAATATATTTACATGATTTTGTTGAATATAATTCCATCAACAAGTTGTATGGGAAAACACTGAATATGTTTTTTTGTTAAAACATTAAGTAACAAAACATATTTCCTTTATTAAACCAATATAAAAGAATTGAATACTTATAATAACAAACTAAGGTTCAATATACATTACTTACATGTAAGGACTATAAAGTTTTCATTAGATAATATATATAAATCACATCCATAAACACATATTAATTCATCAATATTAACTTAATTTTCTAAAAAATAAATGATAATGATCTACATTCCTAGATTCTATGATTTAATAGACCAATAAATGCATCATCTTAGACATATTAAATTTCTATTTATTTTAAAATTCTCATAGTGGTCTTAACTCTAATAGATCTTTTAAAATGAATGATATACCATTGGGAAAATACATAAGGAAAAGGGTGATCCATAAATCATAGTAAGGGAATAAACATGAAAATAAATTATGACATGAGTGTCAAGAGGTACAACATGATTTTATAAAGGTAATGATCATAATTATGAAGATAAGAAAAAATGAAATGAAATCAAAAGATCTTGGAATCATGGAATATGTTGAAAAAACATAATTCCTAAAATTATAAAAATAAATCAAGGGTTGATCCCAAGACTAGCTTCATAAAATGAAAAAATTTACATAGTGGATTAGGTTCACATAACCTTCCCAGAAAAATAATGAACAATATTCCATAGTTTATTGGGTTCATTTTATAATCATGTATATAATATATCATCAGATATAAAGCATTACCTAATGTATTAAAAGGAAATATAGTTCCAGTCACACTTGATACATGATGAAAATCATACATAAGTGTTCCTCATTATGTAAAAAAGTTGTAAATAACTCATAAGCATGATGAAACCCATTAGAAAAAAGTGGAATTCATAATTTTGATTTATGGAACAACTGAAAGAAAAATCATAAATATTTTGAGGAGAATAAAGAATATATTCATTTTGAAAATTAATAATTTAAAAAATGAAAATATTTCTTTAACACGGAGTTCCAAAGTACAAAATTCATGAGAATTAGACAATAAATAATAAAAATAAACACCTTATTGAAGTTGTATAAAATAACTAAAAGATATTTTAAAAAAGGATATATGATATTATTTTTCATAAAACAAAAAATTAACAAACATGGTTATCTATATAATATTTAATGTTTTAGAGGCTATTAATGGTTTAAATACATTTTATTTTGATGATACTTGACATGAGATAAGAAATAGTAATGTTACCTTAAATAGGGTTTGCTTAAAAATTTAAAATTTCAAAGGGAATTGAAAATCGGAATAATCATAGAAATAAAACAAATATTAAACTACGGATATGTGTTACATATGTATATTAAAAAATAAAAAAATGATGAATATATATTTTATAAAATGTGATAAAAATAAAGATAACATGTAACCAATAAGTAACGAGGTTGTAATGGAAGATCCCATGTATATTATAAAACACATTTTTTTGAAATCTCACATCATAAAATAATGTAATAAAACATTATTTTAAAATTAGGGGAATGTAAATATGATGTTCAAATGAGATGACACATAATTTGGTCTCGCATAAAAAGGAAAATATTAACTGGAATAGAAATTGTAGACAAAGATAAGAAATGATCATTTAAATTAATATAAATTATTTTTAACATAATTTTATTTTAAAGAAAAGGATTATAACTCACCATTTAAGAATATTTTAATCCATAGTGATCCAAAAATATATAAATAGATTATATCATATTAAATAAAATTTTAAATTCAATTAGAAAAAACATAACTCAAAAAACCATTTTGAGTTAAAAAAGACCCTTATATTTTAGGGAAGACATCAATCATGTACAATAATAACGAAGAGAATGAATGGAAGTTTATTTTCCACTTTTGAAATTAATATATGATTTTAAAATTCATGGGTTATTTTTTACACCATAAAAGTAAATATGGGTGCATAATATTTAAGAATGCCTCTAAAAAGAAGATTGAGACGAAAACAATTACTACTTAAGAAATATTCCAATAAAAACACCTTAAAATAGAGATACATCTTGATGTTTTAGTTAAAATACCTAGAATAAATTTAATCAATGAAATTATGAATCCAATTCAAAAAATATACACCATCTAAAAAATTAGTTCCATAAAAAAATTCTTAAATATGAAAATTTTTAGATAAAACCCTTACCTTGTATCAAAAAGCACAATGAACTTTCACTGAACATCAGGAATAATTATATTAAGTTCCTTATATATTAATAATATTATTATTAATCTATAATTATTTTTATAAGGTTCATTTATTATCTTTTGGTACTTATTTTTAATATAGTTTTCTCTTATGTGATTTACTTGGGGTTATTCAGCTAATTTCTTTATAACACTTTTAGTTCACTGACCTTGGTCAAAGGTATTATAAAATAACATAATTTTATACATAATTTTTTAGTTTTATGTCCATTATTATTTCATAATGATAATACTTATACAGTTTCAAATATTATCCCAAAATAGTTCCAAATTAAGAATGGTTCCTTAATAAGTCCATTTAATATGGTTAAGGTTTCTACGATCATTTATTTTTAATCCAAGATATAAAATTCCCAATATTATTCTTCTATAATATTAATGTTGTGACATATGTAATATTAATTAATTAATTAAACTTTTAAAACCTACCATATATGGTTCTATTGGAAAATTTAATAAATCAATCCTAGCGGTGGTATCCCACAAATAAGCCTGATGGAGTATTTAATTTTTTTGTCTGATTGTGGAAGAAATTATAATGGGGATATTACATTATTATAAAGAAAAATAGTATATTAAAAACTTAAAAACCCATAAAAGTGAAATAATTAAAAAGTCATGATATTACTAACCATTTCAACAAGGTGGACTTTTATTTTCTTGAAAATATCAAATTAGAACTCCACAGTTAATAATTACTGACCTGGAGTAGTGAAAGGATGGGTGAACTCCTATGAAGTTTCTTAGGGGTGTATTAGTGAGAAAAAAACATATTGATACGAATTTTTTTGTCCTATATGGATTTTAATTAGTCTCATAAGTGAAAAAGGTGGGTAATATCATGTGGTGTGGTGGGAAATTAACCAAGGTGTTATGAGAGACCAGTGGAGTTAGCTAACCAAGTTCAAGTATTGAGGAGGCTAGATCATGAAAAAATATTCCATATCTAATAATCAGTTTTAAGTGTTGTTCCACTTCATAGGTTTTATGTGTAACTTCCGCAAAGTGGGTTTTATGCTTTAAAGGGGGCGTGTAACACACCTATAAATGTGAGACATAAATAGACTTAATTTTAATATAAATGAAAACATGGTGAACCTATTTTTATGTCCCAACAATATTAGAGCTAAATAGATAATAAGTCTTAAACTAGAGTTAGGTCAGAATGGGAGACGTCTTGTGAAGTTTCCCATGGTGTGTGTCTGAGAGTACAATTATCAATTAAAGGAATTATATTGACCTATGAGGACAATGATTAGTTTGATAAGGGACCAAAGATGGTAGTATCTTATAGTGTTTTGGGAAAGAAACCAAGGTATTATTTGAGATCTATGTGGTTAGATTTCTAGGTTCATAGCCTAGAGAGATAATATCATGAATAAAAATATTATTGTTATCATAAAATATAATAGAGAGGGTATTTACATGGTTTAGGATAACAAAATAGCCATATAATTTTGGTTTAGAGTATTAACTATCGATTATAATTTATCTATTGGGATTTTTTAACCAAGGATTCGCATTTTTGGAAACGGTGTGTTATTGTGTTTGTTATCAATATACACTAGTTTTTTCAAGAATTTTTTTAGATAATTTTTCTATAGTGAATATGTATTATGTATTGAAGGTGTATTTTATTCCTAGTATTTTCCAAATTTTTTTGATAAAAAATGTGGAGGATAGAGACATTTTTTTAGATAATAAATGATTTTCACATAAAGGTTAAAATTTTTGTTTATGAGTGAATGTGTTTTGGAAATTTCCACAAATGTAAGGTTTTGGGACCATCACACTAAATTATAGAAACGGAATGATTTAATTGAATGATATCAAATTGTGAGAAAGAATATTTTAAATGATAAATGTGTTTTTCGTTATAATGGTGATTTTAAATTGATTATTTTAGTAGAGAAGAAAAATTTTCACATAATTTAAAGAGATCAATGTTTTTGTGAATAGGTTATTTTAAATAGAGATAGATTTTTCATTCCTAAGGAGGAATGAAAATATTATGTTTAGAATAGGAAAAATGTTGGACACACTATGAATGGTGCGAAAGGATTTTTTTTCTTCCGAGTTGGATGTGTCTATAAATAGGGGCCACTCCCTTAATTCAATGAAATCATTTCCAATGATCATATGGTGCCTGTACAAGAGAAAGAGTTTCACACAGTATAATTTCTCCCATTAAATATGCTTACATAATGTTCCTTATATCTATAAACACCAAGTGAAAATCATGAACTATTTTCATGAAAGATAAAATTTGCATGAAAATTTGAATTTCTTCAAAAAATAAAAAAAAATAAAATAAGTACAAGTGTTTTGCATAAGTACACGAGTTTGAAAAGTGATAATTTTGAATATTAGGTTTCATTAAAATTTGTTTTCAAGTGAATCAATTAAGTATTATGGTGAAACCATTGTCTCATTCTTATCATAGAAACATTATTCAACTCCCTATCTATTAAAGTGACCATAAAGTTGTTAAAATGAGTAAGACTACACCCATGGTGGTGATCTATGGTGAGTTAATGGAAGTCATCCTAGGGAGGAAGTTTTTTATCCCTAAATTTCTTGTAAAGGGCATGTGCATGGAAGAGAGTGACTATAAATGATCTTTAATACCCCAAAATAACTACTGAAGCTTAGTAGATTTATGCATAACCCACACATCATTAGTGTATGATCCTTATACAAGCCCTTTGTGTTGAACCATGTAAAACAGATTGGTTTTCACTCTTTGTTTAAATGTTTAATAACTACATGATTCCATTAGATAGGTTTTATAGGTTCATAATAATGTGGGAAAAAGATCCATTCTATAAAAAGAAAAATTTCACACCTAGATTCATCCCCCCCCCCCTCTCAGGGTGGTGTACGTTCCTTCATGGGAAAACCATTAAATCTCTTTATCTTATTATTTTTGGGATAGTCATTAGTCATATAAGTGTCTTGGTTGTAATAGCTTATGGTGTTTTTGGAAACCAACAAAGGTATTATAAGATGCCCATTGGTTCAGATAACAATTTATATGGATTGCTGATATCGAGTCATGAAAAAAATGATTTTATATCATGTTATAATGGGTAGAGGGTATTTGAGGGTTGTAAGAAGAAAAAAGAGCCAGATAATTTTTGCTGAGAGTATTACCTATCCCATGCATTTTCTCTCTTTGGTAACTCCTTTAGGATCTTTATCTTTGTCATTTGGTGAGACCTGGGATTCAATGGAATAGGGAGGGTATAGAGTAGATACTAGGATAGAGTTTTGGATGAGGAATGTCTTTTAAATTGGTGGAGAAATGGGGAGGATGTGGTCTCCTTTAATAAGTTAAGAAAAGGAAACATTTCTAATAACTCATTATTTATCAATAATATCACTCAATTATTCAAGGCCACAAGATAAAAAATGGAAGATAATAGTGTGGGTAAATATATAAGGTAATTACTTCCACCACCATCCAATATAAAACATTTTTTTAACATGTTTTAACATTTTTCACTATAGGTAAAAAAAATTTACCTGAATTTACCCTTACTATGGTAACCACACATTCGAAACATGAAAACTCATATTACTTGAAAAAATTAATATTTCCATTATTTACTAATTTGAACACACTAATTCTAAATATGTAAATCAAATTATAAAACAAAATTTATAAGATTAAGTGTAATTAATATTTGTATTAACACACATAACGAGTAACAACCATTTCATAGAAAATTTTCATTTTAAACATAAAAAATAAATTTGGGAAAAGGTTATCAATTTTTTTTACTTTCATGAACTAAATTGTTTAATTTTAAAACATAAGAAATTTGTGGCCTTTAACTCATTCTAAAATTAAAATATCCAACAAATAAATTTAATTAAAATGAAAGATAAAAATAGTTTTTTATTAGAATTAAAATAATACTATTCTTTCAAAGTTTTTATAATATTAAAATAATACCTTTAAAATTAATAATATCCAAAATATAAATTCTTTTTCAATGAAAAGCCTTTATAAATTTATAACTCACATATATATTTCGATAAGCTAATAATAGTGACTATTTGTTCAAAAAAAACGTATTTTTCATTAGTTAAAAAAAATAAATTAACATAAAAAAATTAATACTAAGATCATTTTAGATTTATTAATATAAAAGTGGAAGTTATTTTATTCTATTCAACTTATATAAGTGGTAAAAAATAATTTTAAACAATTGAATATACAATATATTAAAAAAAATAGATGATTATAACATAACTTCTAAAATGTAAAATATGAGTTTGTAAAAAAATTTCTTCAAATTTAAATTCTATTTTAAAACACATGCATGGTCTTTTAAAAAGGTATTTGGAGTCTCCAATTCATATTTATATACTAATAATGTCATAAAAGAAATATTTTTTATTAAAAATATTTTTTATCAATATATACATATAAATATATCTTATTTTAAATAAAATCAAAAATTTAATTGTAAATAAATATTAAAATTATAAACCAAAAAATGAATTTTATTTTATCAAATTCAATTTCTAGAATTCTCCACATAATATTTTATTTAAATTTAAAAAATACAATGCGAAATAGTTTTTTTAGAAAAATATAATTTTAAAATACTAGTTTCTCTAATTTTTTATTTATATAAAATACTGATAAAGATATCATGAATTTTTCAATATTATAGTTTTTAAAAACCATTTTTAACAATAATATACATATTTTCCATTAATAACAATTTCATCATTTAAAAAGATAAATCGTAAATGCAATTGTTAATTAAAGATTTTTTTCTTATAATAATTGTATATGAAAATATAAAAAAATAAATATATTTCATAATTAAGTTACTCCTATATATGACTACTAAATCAATGAATGTGTTTTAAACACCTGTCGATATATCTATTTCATTTTACTTTTGGGTTTTATATAGAAAAATATATAAAACATACATGATTTATTTAGAATAAAATATATATTAATATAGATGGTTGTTAAATTATCCCCCCCCCCTAAATAAATTACAGCCTCATAATTTTAAAACACATACGATGTGAGTAATTTCCATAATGATATCTTAATTTATGATACACTAGTAGTTGACCATGGGTTGATTTAGGATATAAAGTGTAATTTTCCTATAACCATTTTTATATTAGCCCTTTTTAAAAAAGAGATATTTTTTCTAATAGAATCCTAGAAAGTAAAGAATGTATAACTATATTAGGTGAATATGTCCTCAGACAATTAATAAGTTTCATATACCTTAGATAAAATAATTATATCACAAAAAAAATTTATTTATATCTAAATGCATGATAGGTAAATCCATACATGACACTAGACATCGATAAATATAGAGTGAAAATTGATGATCTACCTCAACAGTAGTTATTGTATAGGCTTTTCCTTATTCCAATAATCTTAGAGGTAGTTGGAATTAGTCGTCCTCTTTAACCCTTAGATTGGGGAATTGTGTTTCTTGGAACCAAATTCCCAACATCTAAAACATCGAATCATTAGTGGATCCATAGGGAGAAAAATATAACCTTCATTTTATCCCTCTTTTACCTCAACAACATGTTCCCCAGTTTCCTCCTACACCATAGGAAAATCTTTTCGAATCCCCTGGAAGAATATACCATGGTACTTCTTCCCACATTGTTTACTTATAGGCTTTTGAATAATATTTACCTTATTATATTTTTCACCCATGTTCCCATGAAAAAACATCATTCTATTCCTTGGGGGGTTCATAATTTCAATTATGGTCTCATGGTTAATCATTTTTCATGATAGTTGGTTCGGAATAATCACTAAAATTATTATTCTCTCTCTAATTATAATGGGTTGATTGTTTTGATAATCATTGTAGTATCCTTCTCACCAAGGTTTTACACTATTCTATCTCGTTATATCCATCACAAAAACCAAAATAAGGATAATTTTGTGATGAACAGTTATTATCCTAATATTATTATCCTAGATATCCAAATAAATGTTTGACGTGATGATTTATCACATTATAATATCTTCAATTTATCATATAAGTTTCCTCTTTCAAGATACATTAATCTTTATTTATACTATATCATTTACATTTTAGCCTATAAAATTCTTATATCAACATATATCATCATTGGAACAACCTCTATTATTTTTTAATCATTATAGTTTACATTATATTTGGTTCTCTCATACTTTGTGACGTAATCCATCAATGTAAGTTGGAAGTAAATATTTCATAGAGGTTTAAAAATATCATGTTATTGTCCGAAGCATATCAACAAAGAGTATTTTTTTAGGGGTGCAATTTTGTGTCACAACCCATCCCCCGGGGCCCATGTCGCAACAAACTCATGCCCTCCTTCCATAGGCCAGAGGCTGGTGACTAGCACCAAAGGCATAATTTCTGTAAAATTGGGAAGGAATTTCCATTTTTCATGACTCATCCCCTGGGGCATGTATCGTGACTACCCAAAGCCAGCCTTCTATAGGACAGGGGCAGGTGACTAGCACCAAAGGCGTAATTTCCTAAAACTAGGAAGGTATTGCCTTTATAACCAGTAGACACACACAACAAGATACAAACACAAGTAAACTGTAAAACCAAAATAATGTTGAAAGTAAAAGGGGCTGGAATACAAGCCCAACAGTAAAGGTACAAGTACAACTGAAAATAATAAAACTGAAGAAAAAGAAATAAAAGTTTCTATTGGGTCATCCACCGGGATTCCAACCTAAAGGGTATGTACAGATAGCATCCTCATCACTCCTCACATGTCTGTCTCCTCCGCATAGCGACATGTCATGTGGTCTACCTCCAGACACCATCCAGTCCTGGTACTCTTAGCCATAATTAGCGTTGTTCGTCATCTGCAACCAACACAATAAGGTGCGGGCGTAGCTCGTGTTGGGGTGAGTATAATGATACTCAGTAGGGACCCTGAGAACCTCAAGGTCTAACAAAATACAATAATGATAAACCACAAAGTATGAAATCAACAGATAACCTTACTTAGGTATATGCCCACACATATACATAAGTTATCAAGTGATCCATCTCAATCATGAGGAAAACACAGAAAAACTAACTCAACCCAACCCAGAGTTTATTCTAGGGGGTAGTATCAAGTAACATCCCGAGTCACATTGTAGAAACCTCGGTTGCTGGAGAACTCCCCCTCTATTGAGTACAGTGGGCCTTTCGCGACACCAATCACACTTCCCACTAACCTTGGACTACTGAGGTACTCCTCATGTCAAATATTGTGGATATTTCACGGCACCAAGCGTGCTCCCCACCATGGGTTTGCTGCATCACCAAGTACACTCCCCCTCGTAGACTGCTGAGGTACTCCTCCTGTCGAGTATCATGGGTCTGCTGCGACACCAAGGCGCTCCCAACCATGGGTATGCCGCAACACCAAGGTGCTCCCCACTAGTCTAGTAGAGTCACTCAGAGTCAAAATGGTAAGCATTCGTTAGGTCTCAGGCAGCTACTCGGTCTCTGCACTATGCTCACTCGTCTCAAAGAGGATCCAATCAATGATCTACTGGCCAATACTCCAACTATCAAAAAGTCCCACTAAAAATTATCTCAATGGTCTGCCATGTCATAGGGGTCTCAACGCAAAACATGGTGCATCAATCGGATGCTCGGTCTTTGTGTTATTAGTATTTTAGTCCTGGGGGCCTGGTTGGATTTGTGCATGATCCAACCTGATCGTATCTCAACTATACCCCAAACTTCAATGGGGTATACTCAAAAGGACTGTCATGCTCCATGATTTCCAGAGCCCCTGATGGTTCGTCAAACAGATGTTAGGTACCAAAGATAAGGCCGATGGAGCGTAAATAGGTCGTAGTGGGTGTGAGTCAGGTCTGACCCGGTCTACTGGGAGGTCCAGTAGGCCGCGAGAGGCCACGAATCCCGTGGTTTCCATGGGGTGGCTCTATCATGGGGCTACTGTGAGTGCATCGGGATGGATTGAAAGGGACGCCGCGAGGGGCTCGGGCAGGTTCGGTCGGGGCGGCGCGAGGGGCATGGCCGGTTCGGTCGGGTCGCTGCGAGGGGCGCGGCGGGTTCGGCCGGGGCGACGCGAGGGGCGCGAGCTGTTTCGTGAGGCTAGCGGGCGGCATGAGTCGGGCAGCTCGGCTAATGGATGGCATGGCCAGGGCGTCCCCAATGAAGGGTGGCATAACCGAGGCAGTGCGACCACCAGGGGGCGCGGCCATCGAGCAGTGCAGCTGGGGTGGCTCGGCCAGTGGGCACAGGGCAGGTTCGGCTAAGAGGCCAGAGGGCCATGGGGGTAGCGCAGGTCAAGGTGGCTGTGGGTGGCAGTATCATTTCTGACGTCGCCTACCTTCATTCCGAAGAATACCACAAAGAAGAACGGTGGAGGGGACATATACCGACGCTATTCCAGCCCACGATTCCCAAAATCATGGGTATAGGCTATACCCATAGTTTTGGGGGCTACACCCATGGTTATAGGCTGTTTTTTCAGTAGTGTTAGTTTTTCCTGCACCCTCCACTTTTAGAGTGGTAGAATAAGGTTCATAAGAACTATGAAAAGAACATAAACCATGATCTTGCGTAATTTAATCATTCCTAATCCCGCATAAGATATGAAGGGAGTACCTGTAGATTTATAAACAAAAAGCATTAAACCCCTTCCTCGGGTTGATACATCGACGGAGTCATAGGGAAGAAGATGAATCATTGGGAATAATATGGACGTCGGTGTCGTCGGAGTTTTCCTCGATCGCTGGTTTTTGTGTCGGTTCTTCGTAGTCGAAGACATCCTACATCAGAGGAAGTCTCGAAAAAGAAGGTCGAAGTCGGGTTCGGCGTTCTTCCTTAGAGTTCTTCATTGGAAGAATGCGTTCTTGGTTCCGAGAAATAGTTATTCGTTGGAGAGATTTTCTCCAAAGGATCCACCAAATAGAAAATGGTCAACTGATGTGTTCCCCCAAACTCTAATCATTGGAATAGTTTCAAAATAGACTAATTAAACACCTACGATGGAACGTTTAATTAAGGTGGGTTGGCATAATTAATGTAGAAGAATCTCAAGAGGATCCTCCACATTAAAGAGGGGGGTTGAGTGTTTTCTTCTCCCCCCATTAATAGGGTTCGGGTGGTCCCCAACCCTAAATTCCATTTGGAATGTTATTGAAAACATAGGTGGTACCCACAATAATTAAACATGAAGATGAGGTTTAGTTCTGGTGGATCCCACCCCTAACCATCCACATGGAGGGTGTTTACAAAAAAAATAAAATAAATTGTGAGTTTATTTTATTTATTACTTCCACGACAGGCCCAAAAATTAACTTTCACCCTCGACCATCTATTGTTGTGGTGAAAAACTCCTTAATAGAATATTGGTGGAGTGAGTTGAATGGTTCTCTCGGATTTCAATTCTGATCACCTGTTCAAGAGTTAGAAAACCCCGCTCACATGTTTACTGAACGTACCTGAAAAAAAGTTCAGGAATTCATTTCGGGCACTCCAGGACTCGGAATCATGCGCCGTCAATTTTCACAGACTCATAAAATTCCCATATATTTAAAAAAAATACATGTAAATTCTATGTCTTTACATTCTCCCCACCTTAGGATTTACATCCCTGTAAGCCACAAATCAAACAAAAGGAACATGTGGGGGTACTGAGTACGCATTTGAGCCTCCTTCTCCCTTGTGATCTTCTGGAGGTTCCCATGCTACCAGCGAATGTGCACCAACGGTATTGACTGTCCACAAATGACCTTCTCCTATCGATCTTGTATCTCTATTGGAACCTTCGTAAAATTCTCCCCATCGTCAATGTCCAGCTCACCATGGTCGATGATGTGAGAAGGGTCATGCACGTATCTCCTCAGCTAGGATACGTGGAAGACTCCATGCACCCGGTGCAACTGAGGTAAAAGAGTTAAGCAGTATTCCACCTCACCAACTCTACTGAGGAACTAAAAACGTCCGATGAGCCTTGTAGATAACTTTTTCTCTTGGCCAAATCTCTTCAAACCTCATCGAGGGGAGACCCATATAAAGACGTGGTTGCCATCCTCAAACACTAGAGGTATCTTCCTCCTGTCATCATACGACTTCTGCCTACTTTCTGTAGTCTTCATCTACTTTTGGATGACCTACACCTTATCTATGGTTGCCCGTACCATCTCTATTCTGACTAGTGTTATCTCCCCTTGGTCATTCCAGTACAGGGGTGATCTGCAAGGTCACCCATATAACACCTCAAAAGGTGTCATCCCAATGGTGGAGTGATGGTTGTTGTTGTATGAAAACTCCACCAAAGGGAAGTGATCCTCCCAGCTACGATCCAAGTCAAGGACATAAGCACACAACATGTCCTTGAGTGTTTGAATGGTCCACTCAGTCTGGCCATCCATCTGAGTATGCAAGGCGGTTCTCAAACATTGTTGCGTCCCGAAAGCAACCTGCAACCCCTTCCATATCTGGGATGTAAAACATGAGTCACAATCATAGAAAATCTTCATGGGTACTCCATGTAGCCGCAAAATCTCCTGCACATAGAGGCATCCAAAGATATCTACTGAACTGTGCTCTCTGATTAGTAGGAAGTGGGCCGACTTGGTGAGTCAGTCAGTGATCACTGAAATAGGGTCATGTCCCCTGGATGTACGTGGAATTCCTATCATGAATCCATGGATATCCCATCCAACTTCTACTCTAGGACCTCTAAAGTCTGAACCAAGCATGTTGTTACCTGATGCTTTGCCTTCACTTTCCAACAAGTGAGGCATCAAGAGACAAAATCTACAACTGCTTTCTTTATTCTCGTCTACCAGTGTTGTCGTCAGAGGACAAGTTACATCTTCGCCACTACTGGATGTACCACTAGAGAGGATGTGTGGAACCCCCTCAACACTTCCTATTAAAGTGACACTGGTACCATGATACATCCTCTAAAGAGGATGACGTGCTCCCCACCTTCAAAAAATCCATATGGTGCATGTCTTATGGATATCTAAGCACATCGTGCCTCACAGTCAGTGTCCCCACGTAGTGCCTCCCTAACTCACTAATGATTTGGGGGAGTTACTGTAAGAGATTGAAGAAAAGCTACTCCATCTCTATCCACAAAGGGTATCTTTAAAGCAGCCATATTCTCTGTCACATCTCCTAGAAGCAGTATACTAGATCTTATGTTGAGTGCATCTACAACAACATTCCCCTTACCAGGAGTATAGACAATCTCGAAGTCATAGTCCTAGAGTAACTCAATCCAATGTCGATGTCTCAGGTTATGGTCCTTCTAGGAGAAGATATACATGAGACTCTTGTGATCAGAGTACATGGTAAAACGATCTCCCATCAGATAGTATCGTGACATCTTCAAGGTGAAGACCACTGCTGCTAACATCAGGTCATGGGTGGCGTAGTTCTACTTGTTTTTTCTCAGATGTTGAGAACCATATGTGATCACTACTCGCTCATGTATCAAGAAACATTTGAGTCTGGTCCCTGATGCGTCGTAGTAGACAACATATTCTATGCCTTCCTCTGGAAGCCTTAAGATGGGGGCACTAGTCAGCCTCTGTCTCAGCTCCTGAAAACTCCACTGGCATTTCTCAGACCTAACGAAGGGTTTCCCCTTCTTTGTCAATGCTGAAAGTGGTGCTACAACTCTGGAGAAGTCTTGTAAAAACCTCCTGTAATACCCAATAAATCCCAGGAAACTATGTACTTATGTCCCACTCTTGGGTGGCTCCCAAGCAATTACCGCCTCAATCTTCACTGGATCTACTACAACTCCAGCCTCCGATATGACATGTCCTAGGTTATGAACCTCTCGGATCTAGAACTGGCACTTTGAGAGCATACCATAAAGTTTGTGCTCTTATATTGTGTCCAGTAATACCCACAAATGATAGGCAAGCTCCTCTTCAGTAGCCGAGTAGATCAGAATGTTGTCGATGAAGACCACTAAAAAGCGATCAAGGTATGTCTAAAAGACCATGTTCATGAGTCCCATGAACACTGTTGGAGAAGTGGTTACACCTAAAGGAAAAACCAAGAACTCTTAGTGGTTGTACCTACATCTGAAATTCGTCTTCTACACATCCTCAACATGAACTTTGAGCTGGTGATAGCCTGATCTGAGGTCTATCTTGGAGAACTACTATGCTCCCTTTAGCTGATCAAAGAGGTTGTCAATCCTCAAGAGTGGGTACTTATTTTTCAGGATCACCTAGTTCAGGTGTCTTTAGTCGACATGAAGCCTCAGGATCTCATCCGCCTTTTGGAGAACAGAATCGGGGCAGCCCAAGGAGAAACACTGGGCCGGATGAGTCCTTTCCCCTGCATGTCCTCTAGTTATACTCGCAACTCACGAAGCTCTGTAGGAGCCATCTGATATGCTGGTGTAGATATTTGTGACGTCCCGGGGTACATGTCAATGTAAAATTCCGCCTCTCTATGAGGAGGTATACTTGGAACATCATTAGGGAAAACATCCGTGTATTTGTCCACCACTATAGTATAACTCAGACTCTCCACATCAACAACACCTAGGGTAAATTTAACCAACTGAAGATTTATCGATTGCACTCTCCTCTGAGCAAGTCCATCCAATGCTGCAAAGGCTCCCTTCTCACCGATGAAGGTAAACCTAGTCCCATTCATGTGGACACACTGCACATTGCGCCTAATATAGTCAATCTGAGCATGGGCTGTTGATAACCAGTCCATACCCAAGATGACATCGTAAGGCCTCGACACCGCTACTAGGAGATCCCAGCTAAAGCTCTTACCTCCTAGAGTAAGCTCACACAGCTGGCACCAGTGCGTAATCATTGAATCTTCTATCATGGGAGTATCTATCCATAAGGATCGATCCAATGGATCTGTTCAAATCTCTGAGCTCCGAATGAGGGTAGTGGAAATAAAAGGATGACTAGAACCTATGTCTATATGTAATGCAACTAAGGTAGAGTAGAAATAGATCGTACCTCGTATCATCTCTGGAGTGTCGTGTTCATAGGCCTCAGCTGCCTGGAGTTGAGCTCTATCCTATCCACCTTATCCCTATGGTCGGGGTGGACCTCCTGGTGATGGTGGCGATAATATCTTGAATTTTTTCCAATTGCCAATTGCATGACCAGATCCTCTGCCACGTTCACCTGCTATCTACAGACCACCTCGATCGAATCTATGTCTCTGCCTTGGTGGTCATTAGACCGTCTATGGATCATATGAATGGCGGGTCAGACAGTCACGAGCCATCTGACACTGCCCACCACACGAGTAACACTGCAAGATCTTGGCATGACTGGCTCAGTCTCGGGTTCCCCGCACAACTGACCCTGTGTCATGTAGTCGTCCACCTATAGGTCTGGTCCTCATGGAACTCTGTGAAATATGTCTGATGTCTGCTGTAGAAGACTCTATAATGTGTCGACCGATGGTGGGTCTCGCTACCGGTGACTGCTCATCAAGGAAACTCTCCACTAGGAGGGATCTCTCTAACATCCCCGCCTGGATCGGGATGATGAGTGAGATCATCGAAGCTCGGATCTCCCACTCGATCCCCTTATCAAAGGTTTGGGCCTTGAAGAAAGGGTCTTGCACCGTATTGGTGGAGTAACGTGAGAGGTCAGGGAACCTCACTGAGTACTGAGCTACATTCATGTTTCCCTACTGCAGATGAATTAGCTCATGTATGTGCACTACACAAAGAATCACTGGAACAAAATCTTCCCGAAAAAGGCTCTCTAAGTCTACCCAGAGAACCATCACCTCGTCTTGAACCTGGAGCATCAATCTCCGCCATCTTCCTACTTCTGTCTGTAGAAGGCTGGTAGTAAGGATCTCCATGAGATCGGCTGGTGTCCCTACCAGTAGAAAAACTCTCACCATGGCCGACATCCAATTCTCAGCCTCCTGCGGGTCCATATCTCTCCTAAACCTTGGTGTCCTTTGGCACTGGAACTCATGCAACATGCTCAATCAGTGTTCACTCTCTACTACTGGGGATGGTGGCATCGGTGGCCCAATGGGTAATGGTTCCGCCGGTGCCTCCGCTGGTGCCCATATTGGAAGATGGACCTTCACTGAAGCCTCATGGCTCGATGGGATATCAGTGCATACAACTCTCAGAACTCTAGTCGGCTGTCTGAATGGAGGAATCCTGAAAAGAAACAGTTGCGCTAAGATTAAACATTTATACCTTGTGAGCTGACCTGGTGAGGTGACTTAAAGAAAACATTTGAAAACACACACATAATCAGTGTTTTCATGCACTAAGTCAGAAATCAGAAGTCAAGGTCCTAGTGTATGGATACGTCTATCGCCGCACCAACACTGGACTCCTAGAACTGAAATCCACACTCACTACACTTAATACTATTGCTTCACAGAAAAGATTACAGTCCTCTGTTCTGTAGTAGAACCGAATCCTTTGAAACCAATTTTTCATGACCCATCCCTCGGGGTCTGTGCCGTGACAACCCCAAGCACTCCTTCCATAGGCCAGGGGCTGGCGACTAGCACCAAAGGCATAATTCCCTAAAACTGGGAAGGCATTTCTATTTATCACGACCCATTCCCTAGGGCCCATTCCATGACTACCAGAAGCATGTCTCCCATAGTTCAGGGGCTGGCGACTAGAACCAAAGGCGTAATTCCATAAAACTGGGAAGGCATTGTCTTTATAACCTATAAACACACACAGCAAGATAGGATCATGATTAAACTATATAACCAAAAGAGTGATGAATGTAAAATGGGTTGGCATACAATCCCAAATTTAATGGTAGAAGTATAACTGAAAACAATAAAACTGAAGAAAAAGAAAGAAAAGCATCTACTAGGTTGTCCTCCACGATTCCTACCTGAAGGGTAGGTACAGATAGCCTCCATAGCACTCTTCATCCATCCGCCTCCACCACATACTGACATGCTGTATGGTCCACCTCTGGGAACCATCCAGTCCTGGTACTCGGATCCTCAGTCAGCGTTGTCCATCATCTGTAACCAACACAACAAGGTGTGATCATAGCCCATGAAGGGGTGAGTATAACGATACTCAGTAGGGATCCCAAGACCCTCAAGGTCTCACAAAATACAAAAAGGATAAACCACAAAGTATAAAATCAACTGATAACCTTACTTATACATATTCTTATTCAAATATCTAAGTTATCAATTGATCCATCTCAATCATTAGAAAAACACAGAAAAACTGACTCAGCTCAATAAGGATTTTATTCTAGGGGTAGTATCAAGTAACATCCCCAGTCACATTGTCGACACCTCAGCTGCTGGAGAACTCATCCTCTATCGAGTATAGTGGGCCTGCTGTGACACTAAGCACGCTTCCCACTAACCTTGGACTGTTGAGGTACTCCTCCTATCAAGTACCATGGATCTGTCGTGTCACCAAGCGTGCTCGCCACTGTGGTTCTGTCGGGTTACCAAGCGCACTTCCCCTTGTAGCCTCATGAGGTACTCCTTCTTTCGAGTGTCGTGGGTCTTCCGTGAACCATGGCACAACCCACTAGGCTATTAGAGTCACTTCGAGTCAAAATTGTCAGCAGTCGTCAGGTCTCGGCCAACTACTAGGTCTCCACACTATGCTCGCTTGTCTCAGAAAGGATCTGCACCACAAACTACTTTTCAATACTCCAAATGTAATGAATTCCCACTAAGAAGTATCACAAATGTCTTTCACATCATATAGGTCTCAACGTAATAGACGGCGCGTCAATCGCATTCTCGGTCTATGAGTTATTAGTCTTTTTGTCCCAGGGGTCTGATTTGATTTGTGAACGTTCCAACCTGACCATATCTCAACTATACCACAAACTGTAGTGGGGTATACTCAAAGGGATAGTCATGCTCCACGATTTCCAGCACCACTGACGGTTCATAAAACGGTCATCTGGTGCCAAAGATATGGCTGAAAGAGCGTAAATGGGTCGTAGTGGGCCCGGGTCCAGTCTGACTCGATCAGACAAACCCGACCCGGCTCGTAATGTGGCATGGTCCTCTAGGAGGTCTAGTAGGCCATTAGGGGCCACAGAGCTCGTGGGTTCCGCATAGTGGATCTTCCTACCGTGAGGGCGCTGGGCCGGTTCAGCTGGGGTGCCATGAGGGGTGTGGCCGGTTCAGCCGGGGTGCCGTGAGGGGCGCAGTTGGTTCGGTCGGGGTGTTGTGAGGGGTGAGAGCTGTTTTGTGTGGCCGTCGGGTGGCGTGAGCTAAGGCTGCTCGGCCAACGGATAGTACGTCCATCATGGCACGGCCGAAGGGGTGAGTGGGTGGGGCAGAATGGCCGGCAGTTGGTGCGGCCAGTGGGCGGCGCAGTTGGGGTGGCTCAGCCGGCAAGCACGAGGCCGGTTCGGCCGGGAGGCCAAAGCACCGCAGGGGCGGCATGGGTCACGGTGGCTACAGGTGGCAGCACCATTTCCTTCTTCTACTTAGTCTCCTTTATTCATTCTGAAGAACACCACAAAGAAGAATGGCAGAGTGGGGTCGGGTCATGTTAGTTTGGCCCACACCCTCCGCGTTTAGAGTGGTATAATATGGTTCACAAGAAAGAAGAAAAGAATGTCAACCATGATTTTTTGTATTATAATAATTCTCAATTCCATGTAATAGAAGAAGGGTGTACCAGGAAAGTGATAAAAAAATATCATTAAACCCCTACATCGGGTTGATACATCAACAGAGTTGTGGAGAAGAAGATGAATCTTTGGGAATAAGATGGAATTCGGTGTGGTCGGATTTTTCCTCAATCGTCGGTTTGCAAGTTGGTTCGCCGTAGTTGAAGACATCCTACATTGGAGGAAGTCTCAAGGAAGAAGGTCAAAGTCGGGGTCATCATTCTTCATCGGCATTCTTCATCATAAGAACACATTCTTTGTTTGGAAAATAGTTCTTTCGTTGGAGAGATTTTCTCCCAAGGCTCCACCAAAAAGAAAATGGTCAACTGATGTGTTTCCCCCAACTTTAATCATTAGAACAAATTCAAACTATCCTAATTAAACTCCTAGGTTGGAACATTTAATTAAGGTGGGTTGGCATAATTAATGTGGAGGAATCTCAAGAGTCTCCTCAACAATAAAGAGGGGGGTTGAGTGGTTTCTTCTCCCCCCATTAATATCTTTCGGGTGGTCCCTTCCCCTAAATTCTATTTGGGAGGTTATTGAAAACTCGGGTAGTCCCCACCATAATTAAACATATAGAAAAGGTTTAGTTCTGGTGTACCCCACCCCTGAACATCCACATGGAGGGTGGTTACAAAAAACATAAAATAAATCGTGAGTTTATTTTATTTATTATTTCCATGAAAAACCCAAAAACTAACGTTCACCCTCAACAATCTATCATCATGGTGAAAGTCTTTTTAAGTGAATACTAGCGGTGCATGTTCAACAGTGCCCTTGGATTTCAATTCCGAGCACCGGTTCAAAATTTAGAAAAATGCACTCACACGTTTATTGAATGTACATGAAAAAAAAGTTCAAAAATTCATGTAGGGCACTCTTGGCCTTGGAATCACGCGCCATCAATTTTGATGGACTCATAAAATTCCCATATATTTAAAAAAAATTACATGGAAATTCCGGTTCATTACATTTGGTGTAACAACCCGAGATTTTATGAAAAAAATATTCTTTTTATTTTACTAATGTCTTGTGTTATACGCTACACCAAAAGGAGCTTGCACAACACGCATCCTTGACTTGCCTTGCATTACACGCAATCGCAACCTTCCTCGATAGCGTGTGTGGTACGTAATCCTGAGTTTCACGAAACAATGATATGCTATTAAAATATTATTAAAACTAGCCGTTATGAATAGTAATAACCACTTTTTAAATTTTAGAAATTTTAACTCTCAAAATGGACTTCATTTTTGGATTCGGAGTATCGAATTTAGCCTAAGGTGAAATTTTGGTACTTTTCGGATAACTTTCATATTCTGGTGAATAGTGAAAATTACTAAATTATAATTAAAAACAACTTTTTTAATCGAAATAATTAATAGTGATAAATCATTAATTTGAGTGGTTTTAAAGTATATTTAGAATATTTTTTTACAATTTAATACAATGTTGGTCATTGGATGTAATTTCACATTTAAACTAGACATAAACAAGTGTCAATCTTTTGATAGATATTGTTTCTTAAAAACACGCTATTTGTTTTAACAGCGGGATTTAATTATAAAATTAATTAATGCAACTTTTATGTTATGAATTTGGTAAAATAGACTTCATTTTTGAATTCGGAATATGAAATATAGCTTGGGATGAAATTTTGGCATTGTTCTGAAAAACATCAATTTTTGATGAATAGTGAAACTACTAAGTGGTAGGTTAAAAACTGAATTTTGCATAAAACTTAATTTTACCGCTTCTGTGAATGGAATTTCGAAAATCCGAGAGACACGGTTAATATCAAGGACTAAAATGTGGTTCAATGAGATGAAAATAATTTTTTGGTGAATAGTAACTTTTTACTTTTTTTACCACGGTTAATAGTAAATAGGGTAACTAAGGATAAATATGATATTAATATTACCCTAACACATGTCCTAATTCTATTGGACAAGTGTAATTCGACCAAAAACAAACTTAGGAATAAAATATGACCATTTAGGCCCACTTGGATTAGATTTGGACATTTATTATTAATTTATTTAAAGAAGGGTTAAAATAGTTAAAATCAACGTTTAATAAGTAAATCATTTTTAATATAGGGTTATATATAAGATAAATTCTACTATAAATATTCATTAGAAATCTAAAAAGATTTCCTACATGATGGTATTTTATTTGTAATTTTTAGACATCAAATAATATAATTTATTTATGACACAAAGATGATGTACTAATTATCTTATTAATGAAATATTGACATAATTGATAATATAAATACCAAAATAAATGTAATCTAAGAATTTTAATGAATTCCACTAATTTTCTAGGTTAATATGATATATTAGTGTTGATTTAATCAACTCGGTTCGAACATATAATTCTGTTATGACTTTCACAAAAATCATATATCAAATAGTGTCAAAATTGACACAAAATAGTTTTTAAATCAAATATTATATTATTAATTGTTATTTTATTCCTAAAAATCTAAGGTTCGGCAAAATGACTTAGATAAGGATATATGTATTAATAATATACAATTTGGGGTTCGTTTGGCATGTTATAGTAAGTTTATTAACCATATAGTGAAAGAAAACAAAAAGACACGGTAAAAGTTAAATTATTTAACTTAGAGTTAAATCTAATTGATAAGGTTAAACATAATACCCTAAACTTGTCTAATTCCTATTGGTTGATAGGATTTCGACCCATACCCACTTTAGCTTCTAAATAAGACCCTTTGGAACCATTATAAACCGATTTTGACTTTAATATAAAATAATATTTTGAGATATTCCTAAGGTGCCCCTCTCCTCCCCTATAAAATGACACCTCCTCCCCCTCCTCCTCACACCAATTTGAGCACTCAAGATCGGCCAACCCCTGCCAATTTCTCCTCTCCACTTCCCTAGGAACATCCTAGAGGTTCTGGTCTTCCTCCAAGACCAATTTTAGTGCCCTAAGAGGAGGTCTCAAAGAGGCACTTCAAAGAAGAGGTAATTACTGTTACCAATTCTTTCATCTTTATTTCTTCTTCCACTTCTTCTTCTTAGGTTGTTTCATTATGAAGTAATAACATCAGTATCACTCATATACTGATATGTTATTATAAGTATGAAACAAACCTATTTCAACATCTATCCATCCTACGGAAAAAGAAATCACCGCGCGTGCGTACGTACGGAATACCGTCTCCACGCCGTGGTGTAATCTATTTTCCACCACCACCTTACATGGATGGGTATAATGGTGTAAAGAATAACTATATATAGTTATTACAACATCATATTGATTTTGATATATTGTATAATCCACTCCAATTCAATTCAATATTTATAGAAATGATATCATCGCTCGTGCGTACGTACGGAATACCGTCTCCACGACGCGATGAGATTCATTCTCCATGTTAACCATTTAAGAATGATTATAATGTATATATAAGAAATAATAATGAAATATATGACATTATAAAGCTACTGGATTTATGTATATATATACATATGTATGTCATCTACTTACTTCCATTTCAAGACAATAAGGAAAGGAAAACAGCGTTCATGCGTACGTACGGACTACCATCTCCATGAACGGTGTTTTTCATTTTATTTATCTACCTATTATATATATATATATATATACTGAATATATATGATATATAAATCATATTTTATATTCTGGAAGTAAGTAAATCATGATATATGTAATAATGATGTCAAGAACAACAAGTCAAAACACCTACGATAAATGAAACGATTTTACCCAAAACGCTTCTTTAACATGGAATTTACAAAAGAACGGGTAATATAATGTCATAAGTGAACCATATATGATTTCATAACAATGAATATGATTCTTTAATAAGTCAATAACATGATTTAAATCATTATACAGGAGGTTCAGACAGTTACAAAGCAAGTCGGACCTAAGGTAAGGGAAATATGGCAATCTCATTTTTATCCGAGATTGTTTTTACTTTGGCATTTATTGGGGTGTATTTTATCATCCACATCCATGTTCCCTAAATATATAATATTGTTTCCATCCACTTACAATAGTTTAAATCCAATTTTACCCTTCGGTGAGTTTTATTAAAGAATATGAAAGGAATCTTTTGTCGCTTTTTCATACGAGGTACTTTTTGACTTTTCCGACAAAAGTACGAGAAGAATGTTTTCTTTTTAACTTATACGGCATGAATGTATTTTTAAAACATTGTTTACAAGAATCTTCCTTTACAAGTTTTCAAGTTTATTTTTAATCAACTTCTTTTATTTTAAAGTTGTATAACATGTTAAGAAAGGAAAAATGTTTTTGAAGAAGAAAGGATATTTTCCTCAAGAATGGAGTTCAAGAGTTTTATCAAAATTATTTTCCATCTAAGATAATAAAGGGTTCTGTTTTTATACCTAATATTACATTGATTTGATCATGTTTTGATGGAATTATTTTTATGAATTCCTTTACCTTATATGATTTGTTTTATGATGTCATGATGTTTCAAGAATCCCATTTTTGTTACATGTGTTATACGATGATGTATGATTTATGATTTTGTGGCACACATAAGAAAGGATTCATTATAAGATGGGTGGGACCTATATCTCCCTCCAATGCATTGGGTAAAGATTTTATATCTCATGAGATAGACATGGCTGGAACGGAAGGTTATTTCGGTTCAGTGATACAGGACTGAAACGAGGAGTGAACTCGGTTCAGAAAGGGACTTTGTCCACTAAGATAGTCTTGGCAATGAGTCATGACTAACAAGAAATGATTTTCCATGATTATCTGTGCATGCCACAAAGTTTCAAGTTTTATGTTATGATTATGGGGATCTCATTTTCAATTCTATGATTTATCCCATGTTATGATATTATGAGCTCTTTTGCAGGTCAAGATTTCCAAAAGCTATGTTCTTATGTATATGATGTGATTGATATTTCTTTTGTTTACCCTTACTGAGCATTTGAGCTCACCCTTTTTTGTTTTTCTTTCCCCAGGATATAAAGAAAGGTTTTAGGTAAAAAAAAAGGGGAAGATCATTATGGGAGATATTGAAGATCTTTCACCACGTTTAGAAGATTACGTTCCGAGTTTCCAAAGACACTAAACTATTACGATCCTTGTGTGTGTGTTTTTGTTATGTACTAAGTATTCCGCAAAAGTAATGTAATGTCCATGTACGATAAGCTTCGGGTCATTATAGTTGGTATCAGAGGAAAGGTTTAGTCAACCTTTGGAAACTAGGATGCGAGAACTTTAGTGAGATCCCTAGAGATATTTCTAAGGTATGTCTAGGGATGTCCCTAGGGATAAGTATACGTATAGGTTATAGTAATAGAATTACGCTAACGATCATAGAATTAAACCTAAGATGTTGGATATTGAAGGTACTCCCCCTTTATTATGTTGTTTTCCCTAGCATGATTTTTGCCTCTCACACTATTCTTTTTGGGTTTTAGACGATGGATGGAACCCGAAGGAACCGTGTTGATCAATGCAATGGACAATGCAATGATTGCCCTCCTGAACAAACAAATGTTATGGGAGATGGAGTGAAAAATCTTATTTCTATACTTACACAAGCTATGAATCATTCTGTACTTCCAAATGAGCAGATAAGGGAACAATATTCTATTGAGTCCTTCATGAGGCAACGTCCACCTTCTTTCAGTGGGTCTACTGATTCATTAGTTGCTGAACAATGGATTAGTACTACTGAAAAGATATTTTCAGTTCTTCAATGTTCTGAACATGATAAAGTCATCTTAGCAGTATATCGTTTGGAAGGTGAAGCTGATCAATGGTGGAATCTTATCAAGAATATGAGGCCAAGAGATGAAATTGAGTCCATGGAATGGGACGAGTTCAAGAACCTGTTTTTCAGTAAGTACTTCCCTCATATTCTTCGAACAAAGATGGAGAAAGAGTTTCTTGAACTGAAGAAAAGGGACGATGAATCTATTGGTACCTATGAAGCAAATTTTACAAGACTTGCAAGGTATGCTTCTGGAATTATCATCCAACCTGAAAGTAAAGTTGATCGATTTTTCAGTGGCTTAAAACCAAGTCTTCGAAGGGCATTAGCTATAAGAGACTTCAGTAGCTATGAAGAAATTGTGCGTTGTGCTATCAAGGTAGAAATGGAAGTTGGTGTTACATATCCATCTCATGGTTTTGACAAGAAACGAAAGATGGAGTTCAAGGAGAAATCTCAGAATAATGATGAAAAGAAGATGAATGTTTCCTTATGCACAAAGTGTGGGAAGAAGCATGGTGGAGATTGTCTTAAAGGGACTAGAAAATGTTTTAAGTGTGGAAAAGAAGGTCATCGAGCAGCTGAGTGTCGAAGTAATGGAAAAAGGGTTTCTAATGATGTGAATAAAGCAAACACTGCAGAGAACGCACCGCCAACACTTCAATGCTTCAAGTGCAAGGAAATGGGGCATTATGCTAATAATTGCCCTAATCCAAGGGTTAGTGATGATCAACATGAGCAACCACTGAAGGCAAAGGACAAAGGGAAATCACATGCGATCACTATTGGCAATGTTGAATATGACAACGATGTGGTGGAATGATTAAGTGTTTATGTAATGGGATTCCAAAATAATGTTGTATCATTGAGTATTGCAATATTTATTGATGTGGTATTCAATGTTATTGAGATATTTTTTTGGAAATAAGATGATATGCGCATAATGAAGACGAGAAAATGAAATTTTTAATAGTATTCATGAGCTCATGATTGATATAAGGAATAAGTGATATCATGGTTTGAGTATATAGAATTTTGAGGATTTTGGTATGTGGAAAGTGTTAACTTTTAACTGCACTCATGTTTTCACTAAGGTATTCAAGAGAATACACAATTAAGGACTTTGAATGTTTGGAATGTGACCAACAAGACATATCTTATGATATGTGGGGATCAACGACAGTATTAAATCTCTGGTACTCGTTGTCACTATATTATGAGAGTGGACTGCAGTATTATGTATAAGCCTAAAGATTAGACTGGATTATGTTGGACATAAGTTAGTATTGTTTAAGGATAGAAGATTTTCGATATTATTGATGGGATGTTATAGTAACGTAATTTTAGAAAAAGGACAACCTACAGGACGGGCGACAACCCATCGCTTCGGACAAGGCTGTAGGAATCGAACCCACAACCGAAGTGCGACTGGCCTTTATCGCCTACCACTGACCTACAGGAAGTCCCTGTTTAGTAGAAACCAGTGTTATTATATTAAGTAGTATGATATATGAAGTATAAGTCCATTTTAGGAACCATATGTGATTAATCTCACTATAGAATGACTTATGTATATTTAATAACTTTTTCTAACCTTTTGTTTGAGACAGATGGAATGACCCATCATTCTATCACATAATCTGCTAACACTTCACAAATAACAAATTCAACTTCATTTATTTAAGAGATGAAGTAGAAATTGTTCAAGGCACGAACAAAAGTGAGATTGTACCAAAATAAAGTAAGTATTTATTTTAAGCAATTTTCAACTTTAGGGAAATGATCTTGAAAACCAAAAATGTTGTCCTAGTGATCTTATACCTGATGAATCAGATGGTACCTTATATCATCACAAATCTATGGATTTGTGATTACTGGCTTTTCCATAGCCATGTTCACTACCACTCTCCATCAGAACATGATGGTTAGATTTCTCTTCCATATCCATATTTTCACCTATGTGGAAACCCAGTGATTAGTTTATTTGGGTAATCGTTACATTTCATACTTTAGTTTTTAAAAGCCAAGTTTTGGTATTCCCTTTTACGATGTGGGTTTCTATTAAAGAAACTTTCAAATAGTAAACCATTTATAACCCCGACGAATTTCGAGGGCGAAATTCATTTTAAGGGGGGTAGAATGTAACAACCCGAGATTTTATGAAAAAAATATTCTTTTTATTTTACTAATGTATTGTGTTATACGCTACACCAAAAGGAGCTTGCACAACACGCATCCTTGACTTGCCTTGCATTACACGCAATCGCAACCTTCCTCGATAGCGTGTGTGGTACGTAATCCTGAGTTTCACGAAACAATGATATGCTATTAAAATATTATTAAAACTAGCCGTTATGAATAGTAATAACCACTTTTTAAATTTTAGAAATTTTAACTCTCAAAATGGACTTCATTTTTGGATTCGGAGTATCGAATTTAGCCTAAGGTGAAATTTTGGTACTTTTCGGATAACTTTCATATTCTGGTGAATAGTGAAAATTACTAAATTATAATTAAAAACAACTTTTTTAATCGAAATAATTAATAGTGATAAATCATTAATTTGAGTGGTTTTAAAGTATATTTAGAATATATTTTTACAATTTAATACAATGTTGGTCATTGGATGTAATTTCACATTTAAACTAGACATAAACAAGTGTCAATCTTTTGATAGATATTGTTTCTTAAAAACACGCTATTTGTTTTAACAGCGGGATTTAATTATAAAATTAATTAATGCAACTTTTATGTTATGAATTTGGTAAAATAGACTTCATTTTTGAATTCGGAAAATGAAATATAGCTTGGGATGAAATTTTGGCATTGTTCTGAAAAACATCAATTTTTGATGAATAGTGAAACTACTATGTGGTAGGTTAAAAACTGAATTTTGCATAAAACTTAATTTTACCGCTTCTGTGAATGGAATTTCGAAAATCCGAGAGACACGGTTAATATCAAGGACTAAAATGTGGTTCAATGAGATGAAAATAATTTTTTGGTGAATAGTAACTTTTTACTTTTTTAACCACGGTTAATAGTAAATAGGGTAACTAAGGGTAAATATGATATTAATATTACCCTAACACATGTCCTAATTCTATTGGACAAGTGTAATTCGACCAAAAACAAACTTAGGAATAAAATATGACCATTTAGGCCCACTTGGATTAGATTTGGGCATTTATTATTAATTTATTTAAAGAAGGGTTAAAATAGTTAAAATCAACGTTTAATAAGTAAATCATTTTTAATATAGGGTTATATATAAGATAAATTCTACTATAAATATTCATTAGAAATCTAAAAAGATTTCCTACCTGATGGTATTTTATTTGTAATTTTTAGACATCAAATAATATAATTTATTTATGACACAAAGATGATGTAGTAATTATCTTATTAATGAAATATTGACATAATTGATAATATAAATACCAAAATAAATGTAATCTAAGACTTTTTATGAATTCCACTAATTTTCTAGGTTAATATGATATATTAGTGTTGATTTAATCCACTCGGTTCGAACATATAATTCTGTTATGACTTTCACAAAAATCATATATCAAATAGTGTCAAAATTGACACAAAATAGTTTTTAAATCAAATATTATATTATTAATTGTTATTTTATTCCTAAAAATCTAAGGTTCGGCCAAATGACTTAGATAAGGATATATGTATTAATAATATACAATTTGGGGTTCGTTTGGCATGTTATAGTAAGTTTATTAACCATATAGTGAAAGAAAACAAAAAGACACGGTAAAAGTTAAATTATTTAACTTAGAGTTAAATCTAATTGATAAGGTTAAACATAATACCCTAAACTTGTCTAAATCCTATTGGTTGATAGGATTTCGACCCATCCCCACTTTAGCTTCGAAATAAGACCCTTTGGAACCATTATAAACCGATTTTGACTTTAATATAAAATAATATTTTGAGATATTCCTAAGGTGCCCCTCTCCTCCCCTATAAAAGGACACCTCCTCCCCCTCCTCCTCACACCAATTTGAGCACTCAAGCTCGGCCAAACCCTGCCAATTTCTCCTCTCCACTTCCCTAGCAACATCCTAGAGGTTCTGGTCTTCCTCCAAGACCAATTTTAGTGCCCTAAGAGGAGGTCTCAAAGAGGCACTTCAAAGAAGAGGTAATTACTGTTACCAATTCTTTCATCTTTATTTCTTCTTCCACTTCTTCTTCTTAGGTTGTTTTATTATGAAGTAATAACATCAGTATCACTCATATACTGATATGTTATTATAAGTATGAAACAAACCTATTTCAACATCTATCCATCCTACGGAAAAAGAAATCACCGCGCGTGCGTACGTACGGAATACCGTCTCCACGCCGTGGTGTAATCTATTTTCCACCACCACCTTACATGGATGGGTATAATGGTGTAAAGAATAACTATACATAGTTATTACAACATCATATTTATTCTGATATATTGTATAATCCACTCCAATTCAATTCAATATTTATAGAAATGATATCATCGCTCGTGCGTACGTACGGAATACCGTCTCCACGACGCGATGAGATTCATTCTCCATGTTAACCATTTAAGAATGATTATAATGTATATATAAGAAATAATAATGAAATATATGACATTATAAAGCTACTAGATTTATGTATATATATACATATGTATGTCATCTACTTACTTCCATTTCAAGACAATAAGGAAAGGAAAACAGCGTTCATGCGTACGTACGGACTACCGTCTCCATGAACGGTGTTTTTCATTTTATTTATCTACCTATTATATATATATATACTGAATATATATGATATATAAATAATATTTTATATTCTGGAAGTAAGTAAATCATGATATATGTAATAATGATGTCAAGAACAACAAGTCAAAACACCTACGATAAATGAAACGATTTTACCCAAAACGGTTCTTTAACATGGAATTTACAAAAGAACGGGTAATATAATGTCATAAGTGAACCATATATGATATCATAACAATGAATATGATTCTGTAATAAGTCAATAACATGATTTAAATCATTATACAGGAGGTTCGGACAGTTACAAAGCAAGTCGGTCCTAAGGTAAGGGAAATATCGCAATCTCATTTTTATCCGAGATTGTTTTTACTTTGGAATTTACTGGGGTGTATTTTATCATCCACATCCATGTTCCCTAAATATATAATATTGTTTCCATCCACTTGCAATAGTTTAAATCCAATTTTACCCTTCGGTGAGTTTTATTAAAGAATATGAAAGGAATCTTTTGTCGCTTTTTCATACGAGGTACTTTTTGACTTTTCCGACAAAAGTACGAGAAGAATGTTTTCTTTTTAACTTATACGGCATGAATGTATTTTTAAAACATTGTTTACAAGAATCTTCCTTTACAAGTTTTCAAGTTTATTTTTAATCAACTTCTTTTATTTTAAAGTTGTATAACATGTTAAGAAAGGAAAAATGTTTTTGAAGAAGAAAGGATATTTTCCTCAAGAATGGAGTTCAAGAGTTTTATCAAAATTATTTTCCATCTAAGATAATAAAGGGTTCTGTTTTTATACCTAATATTACATTGATTTTATCATGTTGTGATGGAATTATTTTTATGAATTCCTTTACCTTATATGATTTATTTTATGATGTCATGATGTTTCAAGAATCCCATTTTTGTTACATGTGTTATACGATGATGTATGATTTATGATTTTGTGGCACACATAAGAAAGGATTCATTATAAGATGGGTGGGACCTATATCTCCCTCCAATGCATTGGGTAAAGATTTTATATCTCATGAGATAGACATGGCTGGAACGGAAGGTTATTTCGGTTCAGTGATACAGGACTGAAACGAGGAGTGAACTCGGTTCAGAAAGGGACTTTGTCCACTAAGATAGTCTTGGCAATGAGTCATGACTAACAAGAAATGATTTTCCATGATTATGTGTGCATGCCACAAAGTTTCAAGTTTTATGTTATGATTATGGGGATCTCATTTTCAATTCTATGATTTATCCCATGTTATGATATTATGAGCTCTTTTGCAGGTCAAGATTTCCAAAAGCTACGTTCTTATGTATATGATGTGATTGATATTTCTTTTGTTTACCCTTACTGAGCATTTGAGCTCACCCTTTTTTGTTTTTCTTTCCCCAGGATATAAAGAAAGGTTTTAGGTAAAAAAAAAGGGGAAGATCATTATGGGATATATTGAAGATCTTTCACCACGTCTAGAAGATTACGTTCCGAGTTTCCAAAGACACTAAACTATTACGATCCTTGTGTGTGTGTTTTTGTTATGTACTAAGTATTCCGCAAAAGTAATGTAATGTCCATGTACGATAAGCTTCGGGTAATTATATTTGGCCTCTTTTTCATGCATAAGGTCAACGTTTATTTCATACCCAACATGCCCTCTTTAGAGTTATTAACCCTATATTTACCTATTCCAGAGCCTGCATCAAATTTCAGTATCTAGATAGGTTTTTATTTCTAGGAAAACCACACAATCACAACATTAATATAATTTTATAATGTAATCCTTTGGAATTGGTTGTCCTTTAGTCTTATAATTATTATTTTTCAAATATTACTTCATCCTAATCTTCTAAAAATAACTAAACCTTGCCCTGATACCAACATTTTTTACCAAATCCTTGAACACATATTAATTCTTGCATTTTTAGATAATTTTCCAATAAATTTAGACTAATGATCATTAGGTATAGTTTCATTGGATTTTTGGGAATATAAAAAATTATCTTAATCATGAAATAATTATCTTTATTTAAAACATCACACAGTGAACCTAACTATCAATGATATTTCAAAATAACATAAGATACCCTGGTAAAATACATAAGGAAAAGGTTGAGATATAAATCCCAGTGAGGTAATATATAAAGAAATAAGTCATACCATGAGAGTTAAGAAACAAAAAATAATATTATAAATAGAATGATCAAAATCAATAAATTATATCATAAGTAAATGAAAGAGTAAGTTCATAGAATCATGAAATATGTAAAAAACATAATACATTATAGTATAAAAATAATTCATGGGTAAACCTCAATACTATAATCATAAATTAGAAAATTTATATTATTTAATTGTGTTCACTTCCCATTCCCATAAACAGAGATGAAAATGTGCTAATGGGGATTAGGTTTACTCTTTCATTCCACACATTACATCTTATAAAATATAAATCATTAAACAATGCATTATAGGGGTATAAAATTTCAATCCCACCCATCATATAATTAGAGTCATAAATATGTGTTCCACATGATGAAAGGAAACCATACATAAATCATAATCATGATCATACCAATGGGAAAGAAGTGGGTTTCATAATCATGATTTATGGCTCAATTAGGGGATAAATCCTTAATATCCCCCAAAGACGAAGGAGTGAAATAATTTTTAACATTAATAATTGAAAAAGGGACATATTTATGTTATATGTAATTAAAATTTTAATATTTTGTGATAATAATATAGATAATAAGGAATGCAAAACCACATCCTTGGAGTTTTATAAAATAAATAAAGTATCTTTTAGAGAAATAAAGAATATTTTTATCAATGAAACCAAAATTAAACTAAGAGGGTTCTACAAAAAAATAATTAGGGTTTTTATAATAATATCATTGTTTAAAAACAAATTATTTTTTTTTATAATTAACATGAAATAAGAAATAGGAAAGTTCTAACTAATCAGGTTTACATAAGAGTTGGAATTTAAAAGGTTAAAAATATATATCCCAAACATTGAAAAGGGTATTTAGGTAGAAATATATGTAATTTAAATAAAAAAATATAATAATTTCATGAAAATAAATTTTATATGAACATAGAAAATAAAGGGAACGTGTAAATAACAAGTAATTAGGGGGTATGGAACATCATTTCTCATGTTTTTAAATTCCTTTATTAAAATAAGACATCAGAAAAAATATAATATATTTCTTTTTTGAAAAGTGGATAATTTTAATTCGATGTTCACATGAGATAACACATAATTAGGTGTCCAATTAAAATTATAACATTGGTGGGAAATGAAATTTTTCATAAGGAGTGGAAACATATTATAAATGGATGGTAATTATTTCAAACACAGTTTCATTTTCCAAATGGATTTTAAATCCCTAGTAAAGAATATTTGAAAAAATGTGATCTTAAAAGATATAAATATGTATACCAGATGAAATGAAAGATAAAACTCGTGTAGAAACATCATAACTCAATAAATATATTTTTGTGAAATAAAATTTTATTTTAGGGAAGGAATCAATAAAATCCCATTATATTTAATGATTATAGAAGGAGGGTGGTTTAATTTTTAAATTAAAATTTAATGTAAAATAAATGTTTAATTTCAAAATTAGATGCTTTTGAAATAGTTATGTGAGAAATAAAATTTGAAAAGGTTGATAAATAAGATTAATGGTTATAATGATAATATAAATGTAGTTATGGTATAGAAATGACTGAATCGAAATTATGAAAGTACTTAAATAGATGTATAATGATGTTCTGTAAAAATTTAAAGAGGATGAAAAGAAAATTGATAATGAGTTTAAGTTAAAAAAATGTGTTCCCCAATGTCTTTAACTCTCAACTCAAGAGGATACTTTTATAAATACCTTCATCTCATTGGTAAATAAAAAAACCCATCCCTCACAATTGTGTCTCTTGACTAACCTTTTGAGATTTTCTAGTAGCCAATTTACCCTCCTCGCACTTGTTTAGAGTGTAAACTACTAGGGAAAATATTTTAGGGAAATATAGTGGTTTACATTTGGTACATTCTTTATACTCTACTAAAAAACCTATTTTAATGAATAATGTAAAATGGAGGATGAGATATAATGAGAAAAACTAAGGATCCTTAAAAGGTTTAGAATATAGTGTGAAATTTGGTCTTCAAATGATCCAAGGGATTCCAAAAGGATCAAAATATTTAAAAATTCATTAGGTATCATGATTTTTAGGTATAATACAATTATTTTATTTTTTACCATAATAAATGCACTCCTACTAAAGCTTCTATGACACCACTATGTAAAAGGTAGAAGACACTAATTAGTGAGTGGTCCATTTGAAGATATACATCTACTAGAGATCCTCTACTGATCATCCATTACTCGGTAGGAGAATTTTGATGTAATTTGGCCAAAACCACTCTTTACTAGATTATCCATCAGCTTGTTGGTGCTCCTCTAAGAATTAGTCAGTTATCCTATAAGACACGTGGGATATCGCCATCGATGAATAATTTAGCTGGTGACTTCAACCAGCAAATTGGTGTATCATGTTCCACATCATCATCAACTAAATCCTCCTCCATATCAATCTAATTATTTCTATGGTTTTTCAAAGTTGATTCCACAGTTTTGAAGGATATAAAGGGATGTGTCATCACATTAATCATAGATTTAATGTAACATGAAGAATATATGTAATTCCACACTCTAAATTTAATAAAAATACTGAAACTCAATTAAATAAAATCTTTATAAATAGTGGTGAGTGTTTTGTGATCCTGAAAACAATATAAGAGGGAGAGGTACAACAATATCCCCCTTTTTTATGCTCATAAATAGTTTATTTGACAAGTTTAATTAATATTATATTTATATTAAAAGAGAAATAAAATAAATTTTAGATATTAATATTATATTCGTTAATCTTAAGAGGTAAACTTATAAATAAAACATTTAATAACTATAAAAAAGTAAATTAAAACATCCCCCTTCGAAAAAAAATTAACCACGAGGGAGAGAAAAATAATAAAAACTCAAGAAATATATTTCATTGTAAAAAATTATTTTTTCATAAATTTATACTCCATTTTTATTATAAAAAACAAAAACATAAAAAATAAAGGAAACTAGTGAGAAAAAAATGAATTTTAAGAAATATAATGAAGAAAAAATAAACAGAGAAATTTGATAATGAAAATTTAAGAGAGAAAAATTATTTAGAAAACACATTTTAATTTCTATAGCTCCCTAAACAATATAATTATTATACAATTATAGAGAAAATAAAAATGAAATAAAAACTAAAAGAAAATTTTAAAAAAAATTGATTAAGACTAAAAGATTAAAAAAACTAGTACATACCTTTTCCACATTATAATTTTCTTCAAGATATGGATTCAACTGCATTAATCCAATTCTTCTTTAAATGATCTTAAAAATTGTATTCCTTTTATTTGTTGTCAAACATTGAAAATATTTCTCTAATTTATCTCTATTTCAATGGATACTAAAATAAAATGTTAAATTCAAGTAGATATAAACTTTTTTTACTCACCATTAATTTTGTTTAATAGAGATAAAATAATTAAACATAATAACTATATATATGAGTTCATAAAAGTAAATTTAAGTACTTATTTGAAAAAAAGGCATCAAAGATTGATATAAGGTATTAATGATAATGTTAAAGTAATTAAAAAATATTTAAAAAATAACTTATCATGAAACAAAAAAAATTAAATTTTGAAAAAAGACTTAAAATATTTTAAACATTAATATTTATTAATTTTTAGATCAAAATATCTCTTGTTTGAAAATTTTTAAAATTAAAGCGATATGGGTATACCTCAAATGATTACATAACGTAGATAAAGGGGTAATATCCATGAAATAAAAATAAATAAGGTAATAAATTAAATATTTAAAAAAAATATTTAATAAAATAAAAAAACTCAAGTCATCGATAGTTAAATTGAAATTTTTTAAAATGGAATCATGTCAAATTTACATTTTGTTCATTACAAATGATCAAGGGCTAGTGGTTTTGTTAAATAATTAGTGAGTTGATATTCTTTTGGGATACAATCTAATAATATATCACCTCTTTGGCAGTGAACTCATAGGAAATGGTTATTAAAGAAAATATGTCTAGTTCTAGAGTGATGAATACGATTACTAAAGATATTGATTTGAATAGTATTATCAAAATTGACCGAGATATGGTAAAATGTTAGCCCAAATCTCAAAATATTGTGTTGCATTCATTTTATTTCAGTGAAGTAACTCCTTTCAGCTATGTATTTATCTTTAGTTGTAAAAATATAGATTGATTTATTCTTCCTAATACTCTATGTAATAAAGGAAACTATTCAAAAATGAAATTTTCCACTATTAATTATCATTTAATGTTTTCATCCACCAAAATCAGCATCATAAAATGGGGTTAATTAAAAATCTCTCCCTTTTTCATAAAAAACTAATATTTTTAAAACATTTTAAATAAATAAAACCCTTTTGAAATATATGAAATGATATTCTATTTAATTTGATTGAAAACATATGTAAATAAAATATCGGAACATGATATCTATTTGGATCATAGCTAGATAAAGTAGCATACCAATCATATTTCTATAAATTTTATGGCTTACCATTTTATCAATATTATTTAATGTTAACTTACATATTATACTCATAGGAGTGATAATTTCCTTACCATGATCTATTCAAAAACATTTTAAGAGTGTGTTGGTGTGTTTCCCATGGCTTTAAAATATTATAACATAATTTTGACAGATTTAAAAACCATGAAAGATATGTATTTCACAAATATTGATCATCTTAATTTATTTTTTCATTAAATAAAAAATTTAAAAATAGGGTTTTTTAATTGTCGATCCAAAAATTGCATCATCAATATAAATTTTCGTGAGTAATAAATCATTTTATTTTTGTATTCAAAGTAGATTTAAATGGATTTTCCCATTTTGAAAATATTTGAAATAAGGTAATCTATATGATATTCATACCAAGAATACGGGGCTTATTTTAAAAAATAAATATCTTTTATATCATTGAAAATTGAATTTGAAAAATGAGTATTTTCAAAATCATGTGGTTATTCTTAAAAAATAGAAATAAAACCATTTAGATAATAACTTTTGACATTTATTTGTAAGGTTTTTAAAAAAATATGATATGTAAATACCAAAAATATTCATATGGATTATAAACAAGAAAATAGTGAAAAGGATTCACTATATTTGATTCCTTCTTCTAGGTCATAAACTTTTCTAACTAAACATGATCTATTTCTTATGATGTTAACAATTTCATCTAGTTCATTTAAAAAACCCAGTCTAGATCCAATAATGTGATGATCATTAGGTATTTTCATGAGATTATGTAGATCATTTAAAGAGAATTTAATTATGTTCATACAGTATCAACTGTAATTTTTTTCATCATTATTAACATCATTAAGGTTTTAATGTTCATAGTGAGAGAAAAATATTAGGTGTAAAACCACATTTAAGTCCTATATATGAGTATGAGTTCCCACAAATAAATCCATGATGAGATTGTAAAGGTCTTTGTCATTAAATTTTTTAAAAATATTCAGATATGAATTTAAATGACATTCTTATTTTTCATTAATTTTTTGTAGTTTTAAATGGTTTATTTATATCATTATTCTTTAAAAAAATTAGGAAGTGGTTTTGAAAAATTTTATTCAAAATAACATAGATTGATTCGTAAACTACTTTATAGACGTTTTAAAATACATAGTTTATCATTTCTTGTGTTGAATTACACGAGTTAGATACATTCATCTGATTTAGATTCAAATTTTCCTTGATTTTCATTCGTATTTAAAAAAACATTGCCACCAAAAAATTAAAAAAATATAAAATTATATTTTTAATGTTTTCCTAAATTTAAAAATGGTTTTTGTAATATAATTCTTAATGATAATGTTATAAAGGATGTAACATGATATATTTACGGCCTCAACTGAAGAAAAAAATTAAAGATAAAATTAATTTTAATGAGTTTGATGGATTTCTTGGATTGTTAAATTTCACATCTATACATACCCATTTTTTGAGGGGGTTGGGGAAAATAAAAAATAATGATTATATCCATTATAAGAACACAAATAATTAAATTTTAATTTTATTGATTTATCTATTATGATCACGTATAATTGAAATTATTTTTTAATATTTAACATTTCAGCCTTTTTATAAAACATTGTGAAAGGTCTATAAGCTTAAATTTTATGACATAAGAAATAATCCCATGTGAATCTTGTAAATTTTCCAAATTATGAGATTATAGGTTATTTCTTATATATATTCAATTTAATTATGACAAAAAATGTTAAGATCAATTAAATTGATATACATTTAAAATGAAATAAAAAATTTGTTTTTAGAAGATGATTTTTGTTTCTTATAGTGTTATAATGCTTCACAAACTATTTTATATTTAAAATAAAATTTTGGAAGATATCATACTAGTTGATATTGGTTAATTTTTACAAGGGATGGAGTGTTGTAATGAACAAGGCCTTGGTTCCAATTCCATGATTCACTCACTTGTGCATTCCAAAATTTTATGTTTTGGATATAAAGATATTTGAAATTAGTTATATAAATTTTTTATATATTTAAGAGTTACATAAAATATTTTTTTTTAATTCAAAAAATATTGTAGAAATCAGTTTCTATAGATATTTTAATACAACTATCAGATAATTGACTAATAATTAGTAAATTTTTTTTCAAACCTTTTATGAAGAATTTTTTTAATTAAGATCAATTATAAAAAAGTTATCGTACATTCATTGATTATCTTAACCTATTAATTATCACCAAATGTTTTGTGACCTCCTTTAATTTTATCTACATGATTTAATTTAGCCAGCTCACCACACCTTTGACTCAAACAACCAAAATATAGGTATCACATTCCTTATTAGTTTTTTCTTGGAAGAAAAATTTTCTTGTAAGATAATTAATTTATGTTTTTGATTCCAACACAAATATTTTTTTTCTTATATTAACCAATAATGTTTTCATAATCCAAATTTTTTACTATATTTTATTATATATTTATTAAATGAAATATATATTGATGTGGGTCTTCCATGTCATGAATTTTTGAAATCTCAGCAATAGACTAAATGATATATTATTTTTAAATAATTACAAAATATTTCTCATGAAACACCATTTAAAAAAGTAGTTTTAAATTATTGTTTAGAGGTGTTTGTATGATTTGAGTAACCAAATATAACCTGATCATTTTCAGGTTTTTGAGATCCCAAAATTTAATTTTTTTTCATGTTAAATTGAGAGAATTTAAAAAAGTAATTATTGATATATTTTATATCGGATTTGGGTTTTTGACATCTAGTTAAATTTTAATTTTCATAGATGATTATTTTTTCTGGCATGAGAAGATTTTTTTGTGGAATATTTTTTTCTTTATTTAATTAACTATATTTATTTCAATTTCATGATATAAAGAACCAAATTGATGAGATACATTTTCATGTTGATTTTAATAATATTTTAAATCATCCAAACATTGGTGATATGTGAAGAAATAAGTAGAATGGAGAGTATAATAATGGGGAGAGAAAATATGACTAGGTAATATGAAAGGAAGTATTATCCTTGATGTCTTCATAAATATATTCCATGAGGAACTACGGGATTGATTCACTTTTCATGAATGGATTAATATAATTCATAGAGCCATCAAATTCACTCCACATTATGACATTAACTAAATTTTTTCCTTTATAATTATTTAAATATTTATCTTGTAAATTGAACACACTAGTTTCATTTGACATTTATTTTACATTCATATAATTTCCCCACTAGTCTTGAATTTTTATTTGAATTTTTAGATAATTTGTTGCAGTTATATTTTTTACATTTCTTAATTTGTTCCTCATAAGGAGAGAATAGTACATATCTTCACCTATGAATTGTTCATCATTATTCTATTTGAAGTCAATGGTTTTCTATAATTCTTCACATTTATGGGCCTCCTTTTATTCTTGGTGTGTCATTTTGATTTATAATGTATTAAAGGGTGTTATAAGTTCTTCTACTGATATATTTTTCACATCTTTGGATTTTTGGATAGTCATCACTTTATGATCCCATTAACTATTTTACACCCATATTATTTTTATGAGTTTTTATAAATATAATTCATCACAATTTAACTTTTTACCATTACACATGTTAGTAAATAATGTAAAAATTCTAGTAATAAATTCCTTTAAATGTTTAGTAAAACATTCAAAATCTTGAAAAAACTATTCTAATATTGTATTATTTCCTTTATTTGTGCATTCATTCATTGCATCCAGTAATTTATAGATCTTATAAGATTTATTTCATGTTGAAACATGATTATGATCATTTTTATCAAGACTATATTTAAATTAATTCATAACTTTTTTATTCAATTAAAAAAATTTAATATCATTTTGAGTATATTATTCTTCATATTATTTTCTGGGAACATACTCATGATTTACCATTTTTAAAACAGAGTATGAAATACTATAAAGAAATATTGAAATATGATTCATCCAATAATAATGGTCGATTCCATAAAAAATATCATTCATAATGGATATAAATTCCATAAAAAAATTTGTCTTTAAAATAAGATAGGATTTGAACAAAATATAAAAAATTTTGAAAATAAGAAATTTTTTATAATAATAAAAATCACCCCTTGGATAATATTTTTTTTGGAAATTATGGTAATATAGGGGTTAATTTCCCTTTAAAAATTTAATGTAGAATAAAATGTTTATTTTAAAATTAATTTATTTTGAAATAATGCGGTGATAAATTGAATGTGATATAGTTGATAAATAATATTTGAGCATATAATTATAATATGAAAGTTATCAAAGAATGGAAGTGACAAAATAAAAATGATAAATGTATAAAAATATATGACTAATAATTCAGTGTGGAAATATAAGATGGATAAAAACAAAATTAATAAGGATTTTGGATAAAGAACCATGTGTACCCCTATGTATCAAGCCCTCTACTCAATAGGTGAATGGTATTAATCTATTGGTGTCAAAGATGACCAAGAAACATGGCCCTTATAATTATTGTTTATGAGAACTTTCTTGAGCTTCATCTATATCCATGTAACCCATCTCACAAATTTGCAGAGTGTAAACCATTAGTGTGGGGGTTGAGGGACGAGAGTGGTTTCCAATAGGTAAAATTTTTATATGTGTCTCACAAATCTTTTTGAAGGAAGGATGTATATTACAGGATGAAATATTATGAAAAATATTGTAGATCCCTGAGTAAATTATAACATTTATGTTTTTTCTTTTGAGGATTTAATAGAACTATAGATTCACCATTAATAGTTATTTTAAGGGAGAGTTATTGGAAGTCATTATGAAAGGTGGTATTACAAAGAGATAAAGGGGGTATTTTATAGGATCTAAGATGCCCATTAATCTTATATAATTATTCAGGTTTCATGATGTTGAGGTAGAATAAATTTATAGTACTTTTGACCGTAATAAATTCACCCCCACTAGAGCTTCCCCGATGCCACCACGTACCCGGTAGCCTCCACTATGTAGCTCACAATCTTCCTAGATACAAAATTATATTGTATATCCTTCTCCAGTGAGCCAATACTGGATAGTGGATGGATAGTGGCCTTCATTGAGAAACAATCTATACTAGATGATCTATTTTCAAGCCATTTCTCATCCATCGGGTAGCTGTTAGTCCCGTTGGACACATGGGAGGATAGAACCATGATAATTTTAGGTCAGTTCCCTACATCATTGATCTGATGCATCCAACACATTCTCATATTCAACAATAGCCTCCTTTACATCACAATAATGCACACTATAGTTCATTTAAGATGATTTTAAGGATTTTAATGATGGAAATAATTATGTATAAGACATCATAAGGTTGTTAATGTTACTTGAATAATCCATGTAATTCAATTCTTAAAATTCAATAAAAATACTAACACTCCTAGAAGTGGAAATGTTAGAAATATATTTGACTATTTTCAGTCATTAAAACACCATTAGAGAGACATTAGTACAACAAACCGTAGTAATAAATGGAATGGATAGAAGTGAAATTTCTATTTTTGAGAATATTTTATGAATATATCATTCATGTGGGATGTATTTACACAAAAAAATGGATATTTGTGCACAATATTAGAGTAATTATCGATAAATTTTGCTAGAGACAAAAATCCTTATGACTAAAGAAACAATCTAATAAATACCCCTAACAAGAGAAATATCTTGAATTTGATGTTTAAATACCTAAAATAAGTATTATCCATGATATTATGAATCCAATTATCTATATAATAATCAATTAAAATAAATTAGGTGCCTAAAAGAAAAATTCTATCATAGTTGGAAATTTTGTAATGAAACCCTTACCGTGTGTTTGAAAGCACATTTCAAATGAACTTAACCTCCTGAATAATGAAATTACATTGATTAGATATATTAACAAGAAACTTATTCAATTTTATTTAATTTTATGAGGTCTATATATTATATTTTTGTACTTATTTTTAATATATATATTTCTTATATCGATTAGGCATAGTTGTTCGGTTAATTTCATTGTAACAAAGTTGGTTTTTTTTACTATTTTCAAAGGTTTTGAAATATAAAATTATGGCCTCCATAATTTTGGTGTTTTATTTTATTTTTAATTCTATAATTATAGTACTTATAATGTTTCTAAATTTATACCAAAAATATAAAAATTAATAAGGTTTCCTTGATAACTATATTTGAGGTGGTAAATGTTCATATTAATGTTTCTTATTAATACCACATATAGAACATAAAATATTTTTCAAAAAGAATATTAGTTGTGTATAAAATATCAAATCATTAAATTAAAAATATTTTTGAACTTACCATTAAAGGTGGTGATTTAAAATTGAAGATGTCATTCATGAAGTTAGTAGCCCACACAAACACATGATGACATTTTCTTTTTTCTTAAGAATTTTAGAGGAAAGGGTAAAATTGATATTCCATTAGTATAAATACACTTAATCATAGTAAAATATGATAGAGTTTTCATACAAACATGTATAGAGGTTAGTTGAGTGGTGTAAAAGCGAAAAGTGCTAGAGAAGTTAGGTTGATAGTATTTTCTCTCACATAGAAGTTATGCCTTAGGAAACTCATCAAGGATCCTTAAATTTTTCTTTTTGTGAGACCAAGGATTACAAAAATGGAGAGGGTGTTTGGGATATTCTATTATTGAACTCATTTTGAGAAAAACATTTTAAATGTGTATAGAAATTAAAAGTAGGTGTCATCCTTTTATATGTGAAGAAAGGGGAACTTCGGTAAAAAATCAGTATTTACCAATAATATCACTCCATTATTCAAAGAAAAATGATCAAAAAGTTTCCAATAATGGTGTGGTGAAATAGATAAATAATAAAATCCTACCACCATCGAATATAAAACATGGTTTTTACATGTTTTATAATTTTAAACTATGTTAAATTACTTTTATCATATTTTACTATTACCATAGTAACAAAATTTTCAACATTGGAAACTAATTTTAATGGCCAGAATTAAAATAGAAATTATTTACTAATTTTATGATTAAAATTATAAATATGTTAATTATTTTTTGAAAAAAATATTTTGAAGTTGAGTACAGATTAATTTTAGTATTACCACTCATAATGCACAAAAATTGTGTATTGGAAAGAGTTTATTTTATACAAAAAAAATTCGGTTTCGGATAAATTATGAATGTTTTTTACTTTAAAAAAATTAATTTTATCATCTAAAATTTTAATTTTTATGTGTCTATAAAATCAATTCAAAAGAAAATTTTATCAAATTAAGAATTAATTAGATGATGAAACAAAAAAAGTTTTTTTAATAAAATTAAAATATTACTTTTGTTTCATATACATTATAATACTTAAAAAATCATTAATTTGAATAAAAATATTCCATAAATACATATTTGACCAATTAAAATGTTTCTAAAAATTATATGCCACACTTATATTATGATAACATACTAAAAGTCATTATGTTGAAAGGAAAATATTATTTTCACCATTCATCCAAAAAACAATTAAATTAAAAAATTCAAAGACAAATTAATCATAATATCAATTAAATAAATTAATCTAAAAACGGATATTATTTAATTATATTAAACATATTAATGTGATTATAAATAACTTTAAAATATATATTCTATAATATATCAATAATTTTGAAAAATTAAGTTATAAAATGTCAAATATAGTTTTGTTAATAAACATAAATACTATTAAAATTATAAAATAACTTATAAAATATATACTTTTTCTTCATGAAAAGTTTTATTAATTTATAATTCATTATTATATACTAAAAATTTCATAAAATTCAGGTTTTTTATAAAAATAGTATTTTTCACTATCCACCTAAAAATATTTTTTGTAGAAAAAATCAAAAAATTAATCTTAAATTAATACTTTAAATATAAAACCAAAAATTAATTTAATTTTTTAAAATTAAATTTCATTATTTTTATTTTTTATATTTTTATTAAAATTATAATATAAATTTAAAAACAATTTTCATTTATAAATAAATTTTTTTGAATAATTTTTCTCCATATTCTTATTCTTTATAAAGCACTAAAAAATCTATCATTAATAAAACAATATTATATTTTATTAAAATCATCATTTAAAAATAATATACATAGATTTCATTGATAAAAATTCAACACATATAAATATATATCTTTAAACACAATAATATATTAAAAAAATTATGAAATAACCATTATATATAAATATATATATAAATATATTTTGAAATTGTGTAACTCTTATTCATATATATTAATTCAATAAGTCGGTTTTAACAATTGAAATTTTTTGATATTTCTTGTTAATTCGATATTGTTTGTGGATTAATCTATCAAACATATTTGATTAACTATAGGAAAATGTATATTAAAATATCAGGTGATTATAGAGAACATTACATGATTATATCTATATGAACTATCATAAAAAATACCATAGTCCAACTTTTTAAAATTCTGCCCACAGGTAATATAGGAAAGAAAAATTTAATATTTTGGAAAGTTTCAATAGGTGAACCCTAAGCCTTCTATGAAATCAATCACTTGTAAGCACATGATTGTTTTTTTATTCCAACATATTAAAAATAATGCTTGTACACATACCTATTTCCACTACGATCCAAGATCCAAAAAATAGCAATCCCAGTACATTGATAATATTTTGGAAAATATATTTATGGTAATAGTGAAAACGAAGAAAAATGATTATATATCCCTGGTAACCCAGACTCCCCATTAAAAAATGTTTTCATAATAAACTATTATAAGATCCATCACAAACTCAAAAGCATCCATATTTCTTATATATTATCCCCCAAAGAGCAATACGTGGAAAAATATAATTTTATAATACATTGTATCATGTGTTTGACTGGATACCACTCCCTAGTATCCCTACCATCGAAATCATTTGACCTCAGGCATGCCTCTTCGTACTCTGGAGGGTTCTAACTAGAAGAAAATGGCTAAATCTTTAGAGTGGAAATACTACACCCTCAAATAAATGTAAACAAATGGGTGAAATAACCGAATAAATTCCATAAAATATAATCAAAGAACATAAAATTCAATGAAAATCAATATTTTTTTATGAAATAAAATTAAATGATATAGTAATAAATCCCTAATATCTGACCATCTTGCTGATTGCATATAAAAATAATTAAAAATACATAAATAAATACGCTCTATTACGATCAATGTGTATAATCACATACTGATAACCAATTATAAATTTACGACCTCATGCCCATACAAATAATACTAGTCAGCTACCTTATGAGATCCTGCAATCATATGGTATGATTGGATGCAAATGTTTCATGGATAACCAAGTTGGGTTTGACAAAAACTTATTAGACCAGCACAAAATAGTTTAACAAATATATTTAATAATTACAATGTATGTGAAATGTGATTTTCTCAAAAAAAAAACTCATAAACCACCTAATAACATTAAAATAACCATCATCGATCCTCATGTTCTAAGTTGACACATGGGATTGACCATAGCTACATTAGATATTACCAAATATCACTATGAATTCCAAATCACCACCCACAATGATCCATATTCTACCCTAAAACCTTATATAGAATATCATAAACTCAAGGGGACCATGTCCAACATGAAATTGGTAGAAATATCATTAGAGGGTTGACTCTCCAAGGACCATCATATATTATCCACTCAGTGTAAGTCTCCTTGAGACATTGCATAGCATATACCCAAGGTAAAACCCATTTTAAAACCTCTTAAATAACACACTCAGGGGGAAAAATCTCAACAAATCCTTATATAGTATCCACAAAGGGTATACATACCATTCCCCTAAAGTATCACAATATCATCCTCTCTATAGAGGTCACATCCACTAATTAAAACCAACATATGTAATAAAACCAATGGTGCATCCCACCCTGGAAGCATAGATCACATACACAAGGGGGTCGTAGATCACCCCTAGTCTATCATATATCATACTCCCAAGGGTTTTCATACCCTACTTTAAACCATTGAAAATCCATCATTTTCGAATATACTATATCCTAACCTTAATCCAAATAACATATATGTCACATTCACTTGGTGGTACATGTACCATCCTGGAACAATATATAATATAAAAAAACACACACACATATATATATGTATGATCTCCTCCTAGAATCTTATACTGTATTCTATATAAGTATGAAACCTACCTAAACATATCTCACAGCCTCCCAAGGTAGGTCCCTCAATCACACAATCAAGACATAACATTGAGCCCTAATCTACTCTCACAATCACATCTCTTTGTTAGTCCATCCACACTTGAGGTTTCCCTCAAGACCATCCAGGTCTCATAAGCACGTCATGAAAACCCCATTTTTAATCAGATCACACTTACATGGGCATATAAAAGGGTATTAAAAACTTATACTAGAATCTACTCACTAGAACCATTTTATATATCATACCCAATAGTCTGATACATCATATTTAACCCAAGTCTCAATGGTTGGTCTAGAGCCACGTAAAATAATTTACTATAACTTTACCTACTCATCGGGGACCATCTTGAGCTAACAAGCATGAAGGAATTCATAAACACTAAGAAATATCCATTAACAATACCAATAAACATCTCCATATACCATATGATACTCCATTTGGAGTGATCTTAACCGATTTCTCATAGAAAAGACTTCTCCTTCACACAAGAATCTATCCTTTAAGAACTCACCCTGCTCTATACACTCATAAAATTCATAATCCACTCCCCTGAGGGTTTTTTATTATTACAAGATATATATGACCATATTATTATCATCACTATCCCTTGTCCTATCATACATATAAAAAAATAATTTGGAAACAAATATAGGAATTTATAATATCATCTTCAAGACCATTGTGTCCCAAAACACACATTTATATCCAATCATTCATCCATCACTAGTCAAGGAATGATGTTAGTTTAGAAGGGTCCTCATGGACCATTCCACATTGTCAAATTCGTTTGAATTTATCAAAAATAATCATCATATTTATGTTCTATCACCAATATTTTTTGACAACACATTCCGCATGCACATTAACATTATGTATAACCCATAGAGATATTGATCTGGATCAACCAATTTATAAAAAGAGTTATTCCCTTTTAAATTTCCCATACAACAAATAATATATTCCAAAAAGTGTATCATCACTCATGTTTCTATCAATCCACAATAATCAAAAAAATCAATTTTAACAAATTATAACAATTTATTCAATTCCACTCAAAAAGGAATAATTTTTTTAAAACACATTAGGAATCACTGCATCATTGAAACCATGGACAACCACAACTAAAAGCTCAATGTCATACCCTTGACACCATCAATGGGAAGGGGACAATTATTTTGCACCCTTTCAATTTCCAATTTTATAAAATTTATCCAAAAAACTAAAATAATATCATCAATCAAGTTATATTCAAGGAAATTGTGAAGAATGATATGCATTTTCATTATGAGATTCTCTCCAACCACACTAAGAAAAATATCAATCACACTGACTTGACTCAACCATGATCTACTAAATTTAGCCGAAAAACATAACATGTAGATAATCAAATTACTATCCATCAAATGGAAGTTATGAATTGAAGAAGGAGAGAGTGAAAGTCGCTATAATTAGTCCTGGAAAACCCCCAAAATTCCCCCATTCCAAGGAAAAGTGATGAAATATAGAGAATGTAAGAGCTCCTTTAAACATCCCTATTTTTTTAAGATGAGATAAAAGGTAGAGGGGGTTTAAAACATAAAAATAATAAAAGTAAAATATTAATTTAATCATTTTTAAAAAAAATGGATTCATAGATGATTTGGTTGTACATTTTACCTAATCAAATTCTAACCATTCATTTAAAACTATCCAAGTTGTGCCCCTATCATGGTTTTGTAGGATAGTTTACCAATCCTTGTTCCAACCTTGTAAAACCCTAATATTTTAGTATATTATTTCCATTAATTAATTTAATTATTATGATTTCTTTCACCACATGAAACATCAAACTTAAACGAACCCATATTATATTTAGATAAAATATAAATATTTAACAATGACCATTAAATCCAAAATGTAGAATTAGATAGAAAAAATATTAGTAACCAATTAATGAAATATATTTATAAGTAAAATAAATTATAATTTAATATAAACGAAATTAAATTAGTGTACCTAAAATGACTTATAATATCATTTATTTTTTAGAAACATATTTTTCTAAAAAATTGTCTTCTATGTGATATACATTTATATTTAAATAAATGTGTGATTAATGAATATGATTTTTTTTATATTAATAACTAATAAAAACTAATTTATTATGTAATTGATATGAAATAAAAAATAATAATTAATATTGGAAAATTTTATTTTCCAATGAAAACAGTTTTAATTAAATTATATGATTTTATTAAAAATTATATTTTTAAATTTTATGATTTAAATTTTAAAAGATAAAAATAATTTATTATTTATAATAATATTATTAAATTAAAATTATTTTTTTATTTTTAAAAAATAATTGTTTTTTAGGTTAATAGTGAAAATGCTAATTTTGTTAACATGGTCACTTGTCTTTGAATTAGTAGTTTTTCAAAAAAAATGTAATATAATTAATATATATTTGAAAATTAAAAAAATAATATTTAAAATATAGGGTGTTTAATTTATAAAACATATAAATATAATTTTATTAAATCAATTAATATTTCATAGAAATTAATTTTAATCTGTTTCTTTAATTAAATTTACCCATTACAAAATTATTTTTTGGATTATTTTTAATACCAAATAAAACATCATTGAAAAATAATAATCTCTTTAATATCATTAGTTTTATTAATTTTGATAATTTTATTCTATACACAAACTTTGTTCTTAAAAATCTCATTTTCAAAAAAAACATCTTTTTATAGGTTGTATATGCTAGGATTAAAATTAATTTTCCTATATATTGAAATTTAATTTGATAAAATGAATGTTTTATTTCTTAAAAAAATTAAATATTATTTAATAATTAAATATTTTTTTTCCTAAAAATTAGATTACCATGACGAATGTCAATTTCCATGTTAATGGTGAAAATGTTATTTTGGAATTTTTTTAAAGATAACATGTAATTTTTATCGAATAAATTAAAAATAAAATATTTTCAACTATGAATATATTATTATTTTTAAACATATGTATATATATATATATATATATTAACTTATATTTAATTTTTAATTAATGCTAAATAATACAAAGTACACTTAATGGAAAAATCAACATTTTCTACACAGACATTATTTATATAAATAATAAATTTTTGTTGAAAAGTTACTTTTATATCATTTATAATTTCAATTTTAAGAAATTGAGAAAAAATTTATGTTCATGACATATAAATTAGGTAATGGTTGTAATTATATATATTTAATTATACATAAAATGACTTGGTTAAAAACTATTTTCTATAGTTTAAGTTAATTTTGTGTTAAATGTTAAATGAAAAATATAATATCCTTTTATCACTCAAAAATTGTCAAAAATAAAATGTATGAGATGATTTTTGACTTTATTTTGTACCTAAATTAATATTTTACCTCTTTTTATCCATTTGATTTTGAATAGTTATGTCATATTATTGAAAAAATATGAGTGTTTCCCAAATATCCATTTTCTTATCTTATTAAGGGAGACCACATCCACCCTTTAAAATTTACAATTCTACAATTATTTAGTCATTCAAAATCATTAATTTATCTCCCAATATAACTCACTAGCACTTCTTAAATCCCCTGGTCACACTAACTTAGCCTAATACCTTCAATTTTATGGTGTATTTCTAGGATGGATCAATTATCCAACATAAGTATTTTCTCATTATTATGTATTTTTCATAATAATACTATTCAAGTTATCAAAATAATATTATTATTAATTATTTATAATATTTATGCTGATATATTTTTATATTTATGTGATTACCCGTATTAATTCATTTCCACCCACATAGAAAAATAATGGAATGTCAATCATGCATGTGTACGAGCTACCGCCTCCACGAAGAGTCGTTTTCCATTTTTCATCAATATTTTCATTTTTATTAAAAAAAACATTAAATACTGTTCACCATAATAAAATCATCCAAATTATATAATTATTGTCATTTTATAATAATATTATTTTAAAATAAACATTTTTTATCATACTGACCCATAAAGTCAAAGTGTGTTCATGCTTGGGTCGATCTAATCAACTACTTGAATGATGCTACAAAACCATATCATGGATGAATATGGAAACATAAATAATATTATTATAAAAATATAATAATAAAATGATTATTTATCTATGGTCTTTCAAATATTATATTATGTATTTAACTTATTATTAAAGTATCATCTTTGTTTGCTAAAATACATAAAATATACCAACATTGATTCCATTTTCACACAACATAACTAAAACACATATAGAAATAGATAAGAGACATATAAATCTATAAAATTGGTAACTTATAGTATCTTTAATTATATAACATATATTAAATCAGTATCAAATGATAGTTAATGAAATCAACATTGTAAAACAAGTGAAAACGGGGAAAGTTATTAACACCAGATGGTTGAAATAAGCTTTAACTATCCAATCTACTCATAATAAATAATTGTAAATGAGGGATATATAATGTAATATATATAAATAACATTTTGAAATATATATTTAAGGTAGCTATGTTTGGTTTATAAGATTCTATAGTGTCATCAAACAAACCTGTAAACAAGGTAAGGGTTTTAATCTCAAAATCATCATTGAGAAATGTTTTGTATTATTCACCTAATTTCATTTATGTGGTGTATATACTTCCTATTTGAGATATTGTTTAATAAATAATATTTTAAAATTGAAATTTAAATTAAAATTAAAATAAATCAATTTCACGGTGTTTTGATTCAAATATTTCTAAAGTTGTAAGGGTTTTCTTGGTCTCAATTGTTATTAGTTGAGACATAATGCATTTTTTGTACAATGTTTTATCTGTATAATGTATTAACTTCTGATGGATAAATTTTTGTCATACTCTTTGTATTTAATTATATCTACTTTTCAAATCATGGTACCTTATTGAAGTTTTTATTTATTTCGTTGTTTCTCTAATTATATGGATTTTTTGTAACTCAACGTTTATTCATTGAGTTCGGATTATTATCTTGAAAATATTCCATATAGGTTTGTTACATTGTGCCCTTATACTTTATTATAAGGTATTCTATCATTTTTTATATATTCATTACTTTCACATAAACCCTTTTGAAAATATTTCTCCCTTATTCAGATATGTTTAATGTTGAGAATATTAATAACTCAAGTTTCATTTTCATCGAGTTATATTGTTTCTTCAAGAACTTATTTCTTACATACATGGATTCTCCCACCCTAATATATTATAATTTATAAATGTATCAAAATTGGTGGGAAAAATATAATTTTATTCCAAAGTATTTTTTGTTACTATCTTATCAATTCTCATTTTGAACCAAGGTATTTTGAAAATAACAAAAAATTATTTTTATATCACTTTTATATTTTTTGACATCATATATTTATTTATGAAACATAATATTTATATATTTTCAAGGCCCTATTATTTTGGAAAAAAATTCAAAAAAAAATTAATGATTTTCAATGTGTTTTAACTTCACCTTGTGATAAGAAAAGTTGTTTGCATTGGGCCCATAAAATTATCTTTTACATTAGTGTTAAAGAAATTATAATAGCTCCTTTGTATTTGCACTTCCACTTCCCTTTTCAATTTCAAAATGATATACCCAATTTTGTTTAGGATTCACAATGTATAATCAAATATATATTCATATTTGGGGTGATGAAACCATGGTAACAAATAATCTAGTTTATGATCCCATATTGGGTGGTATTATTCATGCATTATTTTTCAAGGGCATTTTTCATCATTTTCGACATCCTTCTAGGTTTCCTTTATGACACTGGTGATATATTCTTTTGAAATCATCCATATGTTTTCTATACATATATTGTTACAATTTTATTGATTTTATTTAAATGTTGAAATGAATTATCATGCTGTATTTTATGGTCTCGTGTCTATATGAGTCAAAAAATTTCAAGGGAACTTGAAATTTCAATTACTAGACACATAAAATTTTGATTAGATATTCATAATGTAATTTAAGAAGTTGTAGGGTATAAAGGTGGAACTTTTTGTGTGGAATTAGAATTGAATGTTTTCTTTTCTTCAACTATAATCATCAAAGTTTCTAGGTTCTGTTTCATAAGTTATGTTAATATTTGGCCAGGGAATGTAGTTTTGGGAGCAGGGATTATGGGAATCCTTATAGATCCCTGAGAATCATAAGGTTATCTATTCATATTATATAAAACATACTTTTATGGAAACTTTAACACACATTTTGAGGAAACCATGACATTCTCAAAAGAAAATGTGTGTCTTAGTTTGGACTTTGGGATTAGAAACTACTTTAAAATTTGTTGTAGAACCACCATAAGAAATGTTGCAGAGGGGTTGCCTAATCATATGAATAGTTTCCAAATGGGTTGGTAAACTATACTAGTTTGATAGTGATGGGGTTAAACCATCTGCATGGTTGGAATATTATTTGTATAATCTTATATACAAACCATATGGTTCTTTTTGTAGAGAAAAATTATGATTTTCCCTCTTGATATGTTAATATATGAACCTCTATTATCCCCCCATGCTAGTTCCATTGACTAGGGGAATCTCACCCTCTTCCTCCTTCCGTTCCCCTATCGATTTGAGGTTTATTTGGAAATTTTCCATTGATTCTAGGTATGTCTCACCCACTTTTGGCCTATATTATTTTTCTTCCTCCCTCATTTTGATTTTTCTATTTCCCCAATTAGGTTTTTTTCTGATTCCACGATAGAATAGTGGAATCCAACACTTATGACGGGGTTTCTTCACTTCTTTTGGAGAGGGTGTCCCAATATGACATCTTCCTACTTATATTTCTCAAAATGTCAAAATTACATCACAAAATAAATTTTTTATTTAGTTTTAATTTATAGTATATATCGTTTATAATGAAATTAGTGACATAGATTAATGATATTGCTTCAGTTGTGTTTTGGGGTGTTCTAGGGGTTGTCACCACCCCATTGCTCAAAGAACCGATGATCGTTGGATTTCTGGTGTGTTATCCATCATTATACCTGGTATTAATTTTATTAATTAATTAATTATAATTGTTATAATTAATTAATTGTGAATTTATTTCTGGGATTTAGATACTGAGTGTAACAACCTAGGCTTGACGTATATGGAAATTACATTTCTTTTGTGGGATACTTAATATATGACACAAACAGACACCCAAAAACTATATTAGTTTTGATTATTTGGAAACATAGAACATAATCTTATAACTTGGTGAAAGATATTCAATATATCCCATTAATATCTTCCCCTTTTGTTTTCCTACCTAAAACCTTTCCTTATATTCAGGGGAAAAGAAACATGAAAAAGGTGAGCTCAAATTCTCAATAAGAGTAGACATTGAGAACATAAAACAAACCATAAACATAAGAATGTAAAAAAAATGTACATAATGTTTAAATATCAAAATCATGGGTCATTAAATAAACCTTGGAAATACGTAAGTTATATATCATAAATGAACAAATAACTATGATAAAATAGCAGTGGGATAAAACATGGAATTGTGGAAAACAAATAAAAACATAATATGATTTTCATAGAAGCCAATTCATTGTTACCAAGACCTTTATAGTTGAAAAAGTCCATTACCGAACCATGTATACTTGTCGTTCCAACCATTTATTACTGAATCAGGTTTACTTGTCATTTCATCCATGTATTAGTGAACTAGATTTTCTTTCTGTTCCAGTCATGTATATACCATGAGATATAAATCTTTACTCCATGAATTGAAGAGATATATATATGTCCCTCCCATCTCATAATGAAATCATTCTAACATGTGCCACAAAAAAACATAAACCATTCATTATAGCATAACCCAAGAAATAAAGTTGATATCTTAAACATCATTCCATCATAAAATAATACATAAAAAATATCATTCCATAATTAACACAATAAAATCATAGTAATAAAAGGGATATAAACCTAACCATGTTTAAGAGTTTCATCTTTGAGGTAAAATAATTTTGATAAAACAATTGAACTTAATTCTTGAGGGAAACATCTTTTATTCTTCAAAAACATTTTCTTTTATAAAAATGCCACAGAATTTTTAAAGAAAAGAATTTAGTTGAAAATAAAACTGAAATTTTTTAGATTAATCTTCATGGAAATAAGGAATAATGACGTTGTAAAAATACTTTCATTCTGTATAATTTAAAAAAAATTATCTTCATACTTTTTACAGAAAATACAAAAAGTACCTCATATGGTAAAAAAAGAAAGATTCCTTCCGTACCATGTAGTAAAAGTAAAAAATTGAAAAAATTGAATATAAACATACAAATACAATCGTAAAAAATTTATGAAAACATTTTTAGAAAATATGGATAGGGATTATAAATATACCCCCAGTAAATACTTACGTTTAAACAATCTTAGATAAAAATGAGATTGAAGAATTATCCCTTACCTTTGGCCTGATATGCTTTGTATATATCTGAAACTCATGTATATTGGGTTTGAACATATTATTAACTTGTAAAATAACCATAATAATATTTATGATATCATATCTGATTCTCTTATGACTATATATTACCCGTTCATTTATCAATTCCTTGTTAAAGAAATATTTTGTGTAATAATTGTTTTATTTATCGTATGTGTTTTGACTTGTTATTCTTGGTCTTATTACATAGATTGTGATTTTCTTACTTACATAATTTAAAAAAAATTATATCATAAATATTCACCATATAAATATATATAAAAGACAAATAAATGAAATGGAATACACCATTCCTAGAGACAGTAAGTCATACGTACGCATGAACCATGTTTTCGTTTCCTAATTAAATTGAACGGAATCAAGTAAATTACATATATATATCCAGTAGCATTATTATGTCATATATTTTGTGAATATTTATTATATATACCCTATAATAATTGTTGAATGTTTAACGTGGACAATGAATCTCATCACATCATGGAGACAGTAAACTGTATGTCTGCACGGGCGACGATATCATTCCATCAATGGTTAAATAGTATGGAATTTTATGGTATATGAATTTTAAATAAATAATATCATGTTATTTTAACTATTTACATCTATTATAATAATCAATATACCTATCCAAATAACATATTATTGAATAATAAATTACACTACGGAATGGAGACGGTAAGCTGTGCGTATGCACGCATGGTGATATTGTTATTCGTAGGACGGATATAAGATAGTGTATGGTTGTCCCATAATTTTAAAAAAAATATTATCATGTAAAATATACTTTATTAATTACTATATTATGAAAATAACATATGAATAGGAAGTAGAAGAAGAAAATAATTTTGAAATAGCTGATAAAACAATTAATTATTTTTCGAGTATCTCCTTTTGGTATGCACAAAAAGATTCTTTATGATAGATTTCAGTCTAAAGGGTGGACTCTAGGATGAAGTGAGGGAATTTTGAAGTATATTTGGGCTGGGTTTTTCCAATACAAATGGATTTGGAGGTGTGATTAAAAGAGAGAGAGAGAGGCCATTTATAAGGGAGGGTTGGGACAACTTTCGAATGTCTTGAAATATTAATTTATTATAAATTCCTTTTCAGTTTGTAATTCTCCCAAACATATTTATTTTGAAGATAATATCAGTGTAGGTTGAAATAATCTAAATCAATAAAATTTTGACATTTTTTTATTTTATTTTAATCCTTACCATTTTGATTTATCCTTATTTAATCTATTTAATTTTATTTGTGGTAATAATATTCTAAATATTTAATGGTTATAAATATTTAATTATATGGTGTTAATTGACCATAAATGAATATTTAATGAAATTTTAGACCTTATAATTAGTAATTTATATTTTTTAAATATTTTAATAGTTTTTAAATATTTTAATGATTTTTAATAAATTTAAAAAAAAATTGTTATTTTTATAAAATATCAATTATGTCAATTTTGATAGTAATCATTTATTTGACATTAAATAAAATCCATAGAAAATATATATTTAAACAAAATGATTTAATAAACTCCTAAAATGTCACAGTCACCTAAAAAATATATGGTGAACATAAGTTATTTAATATTATATTTATTTTTAATATTTTTAAAACCATTTATTTGATATTTCTATCAATAAAATAATTTCTACATAACTATTGTGGCATAATTAATGGTAATTATTTAATCTCTAAAAATTATAAATGAATTCACATGATTTTGATAATTTCATTATATTTCGGTATACTATTTATGTTCAATGTTTTATCATGTTTATCAAAATATTAAAATTATTATACATATCATAAATATGAGAGCGACATGTTGTCACCTTCTTTTTTTTAATAATAATTACATCATTTTCATGGACAAAAGTCCATTAAATGAATCAATTATACCCCTTAGATTATATGGTTTGACTTTAATTCATCCAATAAATTTTTTTCAGGTGTTAGGTTAATTTTATTATATATATCATACTGTTGGTTACCTTGATTTAACAGATTAACATTTTACTATGGTAAATAAAAATTATCATAGTTACTATTCATAATATCCAAATAATTAATAGTAACCTATTACATAATTTGGAACCACTAATTTCAAAAATTGAATCCATTTTTCATAATTCAAAACAAAAAATTTAATGTAATTAATTTCAAAATAATTTTTGTTGTCAAAACCAAAAGGCAGTTTTTTAAGAAGTAAAAACTGTCAAAAGATTGACATGTGATTATGTCTAATTTAAATGTGAAATTACATCCAATAAAAAATGGAATTAAATTATAAAAATATTATCCAATTACACTTTAAAACCAATTAAAAATATAATCTAACTATAAAAATAAATTAGATGAAAAGACAATTTTAAATTAAAATTTAGTATTTTTCACTATTCATTAAAATATGAATTTTATCAGAAAAAATACCAAAAAATAAACCAAAGTAAATTTTGTTGTCCCAAATCCAATTAAGAATTTTAATTTTTAGAATATAATATATAAAAGTGTTAAATACTATATCTAAAATTGGTGTGCCGTCAAGAGGCGGAAAAACTGTATTTGTTGAAAAACAATTCTTTTACCCAAAAAAATTGAATTTGTTCTTATATCTTGTTCGAAAATATAAATAATATGAATTTTAATGTAATACAGAATTAAAACATGGTTAATAATATTTTTAATAGATAGTTTTTACCCCATAATAATATTTAAAAAATATATCATTGTTTAGTGAAACGTGGTATTGCGTACAACACAAGCTATCGAGGAAGGTCTCTCTTGTTTGTAATGCAATCTAGGTCACCGTTGTGTTTAGTGAAAGCTTCATTTAGTGTATGACATAATCCAAACATAGTTGTTTTATACATTGAATAAAATCTATACTCATTATTGCGTGAAATTAATTCCATAAAAAGAACATGAAATTGTGTGTAACACAAGACAAGAATAGTGTTGTGTATACTACATGCTAATATGGTGTTGCGTATACCACAAGATAATATTGGGGTAAAGTACAACATAAGACATCAAAGAAATTGAAAATAATATATCTTATAAATACTCAGGGTGTTACACTTAGGGTATTGATATGGTCTTTATTGATCAGGGATGAGGCTATATAAGCATGGACAAGCCTTGGAAGCTACTTCCATCCCTTGGAAAATGATTGAATAACATTGAATATATGTTGGTGCTCTCTCAAACTTTCCCTATGGAATTTATAATTTTATATACTAATTTTCAGTGCATGGACTCACCACATTGGGTGAGGCACCTAGTTTGATTAATTTAATAAACCTTTCTCAATTTAATTAAATTAGTTATTTAAAATGAAAAAGAACCAGGGCTCATGAACAACCCTTGGGTGATGGTATATTTATTTAGGTCTCAATGCCCAAGGCCAATATTTTTGATATTCTATATATCTTCCAAACCTCCTATGATGTGAGGAAGGACATGATGAGTGATTTTATCCCATGCTTACTATCTTGAAATAAATCTAAGATGGGGGTGAGAGAGGACTAGTGATCCTAGGCCATGTAGACCTTAGAGTTCCTCCTTGTGATTTAATTCATTTGATCCTACTGAGATGACAGAAGGTTGAAAAAACTCTACTATATGATGTGAATAGGCATAGGTGGATAAAAAATAGGTATATTGAAATCAGTTTGGGTGACTGGGATAACTCTAAGAGACATTATGAACATAGAAGAGTTGTAGTACTTCTTGTAACTATTTCTTTATAGAAAGACCACATGTAGTCATCAGTGGATATATTATCCTCTTAACAATTTTATGGGATGATACATCCAATAGTGTTAGGTATTAATCTAACCCGATACTAAGGACCCATTTGAGGCTTCCTCCATAGTAGTAAGGAACTGGGATCCCATGTGGGTGACCATTTGAGATATGACTCTAAGTGTGTGTGCATAGACATAGATAGACTTGATCATGGGTGTCACCTTGGATCCAAAATTCATAATTTATCTATATTAGGTGTTATTTATTTAGGTATCACTTTGGGGAGTCCGACTATAGTTTTCTAGTGGGTTGGGCATATGGGCCCCAATATTTATAATATGATATTTATGATTGAAATAGTATACACTATAGAAAATAATGATTTGTAGGTGGAAAATTCAATAGGGGAGGATTATGAAATGATTATATGCTATATGAAATGGTTGTGGGAGCTCCAATATAGGAGTTTGGTTGAGATTCATATAATTATTATGCCCTAAATGTGGACATTCTCCTGTGGAGTATTTCTGTAATGCATTTAGTGATTATGCCAAAGTGATAATAATGCCATAGGAGATTTAATCTTAGTGTCTTATAGGTATTATATCCAATGTTCCTAAATAGACTCTCAGATGACAGCCTAGTGGGGGACTTTTAGTGGGGGCTTGGAGCTTGCTATCTACCTAGGGGCTACTATCTACCGAGGTGTGTATAGTCCAGTATATCGAGGTGAGATTTTATCTCGGTTCAGGATGACTATATTAAACTTACATAAGGTATTTATGTTATAATATTTGTATTTATATAATGTATTTAATGTCAGGTATGATCTTGTATACTTGAACAGAGCTTATAGGATCATACCCTAAGTCAGTGATACTTTTTGTGTTATTCCTTGTTGTGTACTCCTTTTCATAAAGGTCTCTATGGACTATAGAATACTCTTATATGGGTAGTTTATGATTCTATTATAGAGCTCACCCTAGGGGAGGTTTAATAGGTTAGGGTTACCATAATTTTAAGATTTAATTAGAGAAATTTATGCATCATGCCAAAGAAAGTATGATCAATTGGGGTCTTCAACCCAATTATCGATGGAGATTATTTTTAATTTTTCATTTCATTTAATAAATTTCATACACACGTATCACAAAACATACTGGTTTATACGGTATTGAATCAGTGGTTATATTCTAAGTTTTTTACTCAAACCCTGCTCAGGAAGTCATTGTAGTTGGTTACCTGAGTATACCTTTACTTGGTTGCAGACACATGTTAAAAAAGGATCGAGTCTTATCAACTGGGATGGCTAAGACATATACAAGTACATAGGTATGATATTGGAATGGGGATTTCATAGAGAAATCAAATTTTTTATTTTTCTTTATTCTAGTATGTAAATATTCATAGATTAGTGGGTGGTCATTATATTAATGGCCTGGTAGTTAAAGACTTTTTGAATTTCATTTATTATTCAGTTTTCTTTACATTGATTTCTTTTTATTTCTTATTATTTACTATTTTTATGGTGTTTGGTTATTTATTATTTATTTTTCATACTAATATAAGGGTATATTCTCCCCATAATTCTTACTTATACACCAACTATTATTCAAAATCTTCTGGCATATGGGGAGGCACGCCTGAGTTAATATAGTAAACCCAGTCAAGTTATTATTCATAGTTATCTTTGGTGGGTACATTAAAATGTTATATAAAATGTTTCCTTTTTATTTTGTCTTATGATTATTGGATTTTATGGATTAAAAATTTAGCAATGTTTCAGTTCCTATGATGGATATCAACTTAGTGTGGCAATAACACCAAATCTGATAGGAATTACAGGTTACCATGGATGGGATTATTGTTTTATATTTTTTTTATGGTTTTATTGGGTTTAAACCTTGGGAGATGAATATGTGGTTCTAATTTAAAGATTTATTATGGAAATCTCTCTCTTGGAACATTTTCAAGTGTCCATTGGTTTGGATTTTACTCTATACCTATAGAGGTAGGACGAATCTCAGGAATCAAACTAGGTACATTAAAATCACATGACATATAAGCCTTCTAGTGTTAAATTTATCATTTATGGATAACTCTCAGTTATTTAAAATTTCAATAACTGATTATATGACATTTTATCATATATGTACTTGTTGTAATTCTAATCAACTAGGCCAAATAATACATATATATATATATACATATTTTTTAATTTCTTGTGATTGTCTGATGAGATGGTCATTGATGATAATAATTATATTATGGACCTATATATACATGTGGTGAAGGGAATAAACATGTTGGTAAAGGAATAAAGTTCCTAATAATGAACCCCTTGTGGGGAGTTGATATTTAGATTCAGTTATTTAATCTCCCAATAGTAACATATATTATGTTTTCCAATATTTTTTGAAATAGTACACTACTTGACTGGAGAAAGTGGTGGTCATAGCATGACATAGGTTGTTTGGGACTGTGTGATAGCACAAATATCATATGACCAATTGGATTTTTGTTCTCTAGGGGACAATCCAATTTTAAGTTTCCTGAGGAAACTGATATCCTTTTGGGATAAGGATTGACAACATAGAATGTGGTTTTTTAACATGGGATGCCTGATATAGTATATGATAACTTTGAGGGGGGTTTTATCCTGTTTATTTCATTATATTTGAAACAAAATAATGTGTGACACCCCATGATATGTGAATTTTATAGTAATTTACTGGTAGGTCAGGGTTGGAGACATATAGATCCTTAGTTTTGAATTAGACTCCAGTTTCTCAATGGCTTACATTGATGAGAGGAAACCCATGTGAGGTTTTACATTGGGTTTTGTGGTTCCTTTAGTAGTGGTAGTAATCATGGTTTAATTATCATGATGGTATGGGTACACATGATGTGTTTTCTCTTATGTGACAAGGTGTGATGATGAATTTAGTTTATAAGGAAGAACCTTGGGTGCTTTGGTATTGAGACTCATCCTGATGCGAAGGACTATACCGGTGCCTGAACCTGTTGACCATTGTATGTGTTTATGGAGGCGTGGTCAGAGAACAAGTGGATTTTCATGACTAAAATTGCACCAGCTAGTGGTTAAGAGTTTGGATGAAGATGAAATTCCTTGGACGCAGTATTATTCCCTATGGTGTTCTGATGATTCCTTTTAGTGGATGGGAATATGATGGATGATTACATGTGAAAGGTTCCTAGTTTTAATAGGGGTTCTAAGAAATAACATGGTTTGGAAATAATGATGATCTATATAGCTTGGAAAGATTGTTATGAATGATATAGGTCTCATAGGATCATCCTTCATGTCTTGGAATAATTTCATATTGTGAGAGGTATAGGTACTGCTGGGATTGTGTTAGTTGGGTTTTTGTGGTTGGATCCCATGACTATTGTAACTGTGGATCTGGAGTAGCACCCCACATGTTTGTTTATGGAACCAATTGAGGTGATGCTCAGTAATCGAGTTTGACCATGTTGGTATTTATTTCTGATCAGGGAGGTGGTAGAGGCCATGATGATCCAGATATTTTTTTTATTTCTACAAAAATGATACTCATAATGTGGGGAGTGGGATATTGGTTTCAGGTGTGTGACCCTCAAATTAAAAGGATTGTGGTAGTGATACTGGTCATTGGATTGGTGTTTCAATATTCTGATTCCAATGTAAACTTAAATTGGATGTTTTTTTGATAAATTTTATATAAAATTAGGGTATGGGCTTCAGTGAAAAATTTTATACAATACTGAGATTCCTTTAAGGATAAACACATCCAGATTGGGTTTGTCACTAGATATAGCTGATTTTGATTGGAAAATTCATTTAGAGTAGTTTGGAAAATTTATTTTTCATTTAAAAAGATGTTTTTGATTAGAAATGGAATCTGTAATTTTTTTAGGATATTATGGGAGTGTTTCAAGAATTTGTTGGGGCATTTTTTGAGAAGGCCAACATGCTCATGTCAGGAAGGGATGATGTAGGTGTGACTGTTATGACTTAGAATATGAAAATGGAAATGGGTGTTCATGTTTAGATATATTTACCATGTTTTTTTGGGTGTCGTCATTGGGAACCATTCTTGGAAAATTATTGGGAGGGTTTAGGGGTTCTTCAATAGGAACTTCTAATGATGGAGGCACTACATCTTAGAATTTTCTTTCACAAACTATGTTTAATTGTGGGGAGACACATGGACTGGGAGATGTTTTGAACAATTAATCATTTATTTTCATAATTATATTGGATCATGTAAGTGTTGTTTTTGTGTTTTGGTGATAGATTCGATGATTTTATCTAGTTTTTTAGGTTGACTGTGTTGTCTCCATGGTGTCTCTTTAGATGAAAATTGGGCATTCATTAGAGAATATATCGATTTAAGCAAGAATTCACTTATGTGGTAAGTTAGGATGATAATTTATAATACCACTAAGGATTCTCAGGGATGATAAGTGTTAAAATTTGATATTTTTAAAATCCTATGTTTGTTTAGGTTAAAACTTTCGTAAGGGATTTTAATTTTCAATCACTAGATTGGTCAAAAGATATTTTAAGATTTTTAATATAATTCTCAGAGTTTCATTTCCTAAAATTTAATTTTTCGAATAGAAAATTATAGTTGGAATGTATCCCGTGTTCTCAAGTGATATTTGAAGTCTTCGGGATAATTTTTACGATTTTTAGAGATTTCTAGCCATAGCATATGGTTTGGGGTGCATAGTTGAGAGGAAACTATGCAGAACCATGAGGATTAGGAGGTTCATAATTCCATTTCAATAGTGCATGATTTTCTAGCATAGTTATCATTTGGTTTTGGGAAACCATACATATCTCAAAGGAAACTATGTGGCTTAGTTCATACTTGGGGCATGGAACAAGACAACTCATGGTTCTAGAGAAACTACGACAAATGTTGTTGAGGTATTGAAAATCCATCATCATTGTTGGCTAGTGGTTTGTTAAATCATATTGAAAAAACTAAACGGAGGATTTTGATGCACTAGAACCATCCAAAAAGTTTTTTAATGTAATGGAAAGCTATATATCCCATTAAAAAGGAAAAAACCTGATTTTCCCTCCCAATATCTGATGATGGGGACCCCACTTCCCCTCTTGTTCAATCAATGTAGGCTGTATTGTTTCTCCACCACTTCACCCTTCCTCCCAAATTTTTATTAAGGGTTTTCTTGTGTTTTTTGTGGTGACTTAAGGAAATTACTTCCCTCTACTATCCTCATTTTTGTTTCAAACTCCCCTGTTTTGATTTTTCTATTTCACATGTAAATATTTTGAATATGATTCCAACAATGCATAGTGGAATTGGGCATTAATGATAGGATTTCCATTGTTCTTAGGAAGAGGTTTTCCCAAGACATCATTTAACTACCATTTTTTTATAAAAATATCACAGGTACATCACATCATATAATTTCATAAATTTTTATTAAAATTTAAATTTTTAAAAATTAAATTATTGTCATAGGTTAAGGATTTCACTCAACAGGGATTTGGGGGTCTGTAAATGGTGACTGAGAACCCATTAATCGAAGAACAGATAATCATTGGATGTCTGGTGAGTTATATGGAATTATTCCATTCATTAATTTAATTAATTAATTAATTATAAATTATTTAATTATTTAATTTCGTATGTCTAGCATGGTATTGGTGACTTAGGGAATTCATACAATCTTGAATGATCAATGATGAGCCTATATGGGCTTGGATAGACCTCATAATCTAATTTCTAGACATTAAAAATGTTAAGAAATAATCAAATAATTATAGGTGTCTTCTTGTACTTAAACTATGGAATTTAAGATTATTTGTGTTTCATGTTAACACATGGTATAACCATTAAGGGTGGTTCCCTTGGTTTTTTTAATTAAATGAAAATTTTTAAAATAAATTAAATTACTTGATTTGAATTAACGAACACTAAGGGTCTGAACAACCCCTTTTGTGTTGGCTTGTATCCTTGGTCGGCAATGGTCGAGGCCTATGTGGTTGAGATTATGTATGGCCTCTATTCCTCCTGGGATGAGAGGCTAGACCTGATGAGAAACTTTATCCAATAAATAGGGGATTAATATGACTCTAAGATGGGGGTGGGGTGGACTAGTGATTCTTGGAAATGTATGCCATATAGGTCCAACTTGTTCACAAATTAATTTAGTTATGTTGAGATGTGGGTGGTATGGGAGACCTTATTCCATAAAATGAGATGATTCCTGTAACAACCCTAACTCTTACATGAAATTACTTATTTTAAAATAAATTAATTAATAATTATTTAATAATGTTATAGAAAACACATGCACTAGTTAGGTTGTTTTTTACATTTTATATCCAATCTAATTTAAAATACCATTAAGAATCATAAAATATGAAAATATAGACTTTGAACAATGGTCATATGTAAATATTATTCAAATTGACACAGATACAATATGTCATGGCTTTGACCACTAGGATCATACCTTATAAATCCATTTTTTCAGAGCTTCTGAGAGATATAGAACCCCTAGGATTTTCCATTGACCATGACCAATCCAGGATTCAAAAATTAAATCTCGAGTTAATCCATTTATGGTAGAATTTCAAACTCATTGAGATCATGTCCCAAACCATGTTCGTTGTACCACCCCATGATGATCTCTCCTTCACACACATTACCCTTAGAGAATAGTCTAGTGTAAAAAAGAGATATGTAACGCGACCCTAATGGAATAATTTTTTATATTTTTATTTTTTTAAAATAATTACTTTATTAATCCTTTATTATTATACTAATTATATAATGAGTTTCATAAAAATTATATTTTGATATGATGAAACACAAAGTGTATTTCTAGGAAATATATAGTTTCAATCAAGAAAATATATTTTAATGAATTAAAAAACAAACTAAAATTAATTATATTTTAATAAAATATTATTATTCAATAATTTCTATTAAATATAAATGATAATATAATTTTACATAGTTAACAAAATTATAAATTTCAGAACACTATTATTCTAAAAACAATTATTTTTCAATAACTGTGATTTTTATTTAAAAGGATAATTTTATATACTTAGATAATTTTTGGGAAAAATTAAAAATTATTTTTGGAATCCTAAAATAAAAATTATCCAAATATTTTTTTCATAATTTTTTGTAACATTTAATTTTTGTCAAAATAATATACTGTATAAATATATCGTGTTTATTTTAATATAATAATGACCTAAAATGATCTAATATAAGGAATAAAATGTTCCCAAAAACAAATATATATTTCCCATTTAAAATTATGTGTTTTTATGTTCTTTGATTACTTTTAAAATTCCATAATGAACCCTCCAAACCCAATATTATATTTTAAGGTTTTAAAATCAATTCTTTTAAAATATAACTCACTTATACATCACCAATGGTGTCATATTAGTTATATTTATTCATTAATAATAAAAATAATGAAATCCATGTCACTTTGGAAGAAAACATCAGAAAAAACCCACAGTAAATTATTTGGTTTTGATTAATTTATCATGTTGATTCCAAAACATATGTTTCAATATTTATAAATAATTATCCTCTATTTTCTATATTAAACCATACAAACTATCATTCATATTCACTTAAAACAATTCGATCATGACAATACACTACCCTTCCCTATCTATAGTCCCCCCAATATTCCCCCAAACTCTCGATAATCTCCTCCAAATATTTTAGAAGAACCCTCTCAAGTTAAGGGATATCTCTCTATTGTCTTCCATTCAGGTGCCTTATTTGTATTTGTCCTTTTAAATCTCAATTTATTAGATTTTAATTGATTTATAAATTTCCCAAAAATATCTAATATATTTTATAGAATTATAGATCATTTATCCAGTATCATTTTAACATTGACCTAAGTCATAACTATATCGATGTATGGGATCCTCTCAATATCCACTTTATTCAAGAAGCTTATTTATGTATTACCTTTTCATTTATAACTATTCATGTTGGGATATGTTTTTGAAAATCTCAATTATTTTCTTTATGATTACCGTGAAATTTGAGACTCCTTTATCTCCTTCACCAATTCTATAAACTTTATCTACATTGGTAATGCTGCCAAAATTATCCTAAAATTTTCAATGAAAATAATTTGTTTATCTAATACCCATCTCTATTTACACTCAAAGGGAGTCATCTAGTTGTAATAATAATTAATTTATTATGAATCTACATGTATGTAACCCCCGATCCTTAATAATGGGGGTTAAAGTAATTAAATTAATCCTCATTTTGTATGATCTATGAGGAACACTTATCCATGTACGTGATATGAATGTAACGGGTGGGTCAAGAATTATAAGGCCCTCTAACACATTGGGTAATGTTTTAATATCATGATATTCAATTTATTGGGAAAACTAAGTTATCATAAGTATACTAAGTTATGTTTTATTAGGGTTTATCTTTGACTTATGTTTATCATTCCAAGTCTTATGTTGTTTGTACATTAATTTGTTACCTTAATATTACCATTATATGTCATAACCAGTGGTTCAAGATTTGGATTCCCACCCCACTTATGTTACCTTGATATTACTCCTGGAAAACACGTACTATATTACCTTATGATTTTATTTTTTTATTTCTTTTCAGGTTTTTATAGCTAAATCCTTTATTATATATATCCCAAGGTTATCTCATGTAGTTTTAGAAAAAAGATCAATTTTTATTATCATGTTAAGTAATTTTTCAATAATTTCATTTTATTCTTATTGCATGTTGTTATGATATGTACCTAATTTCCCAAAGAAACATAGCTTTGTAACTTTTTTGGATTTTATTATGTGTATCTGTGTATAATAAATCATTAATTAAAATGTTTTAAAATATGGGTTGTCATATGGCCTTGGTTGATATACCTTATAAGGGATGAAATATGGTTGGGTGAGCAATCCAACCCTAAGATACCTTGTAAATAAAGATGGGTCTTGGTTCATCTCCCAATTAATACATATGTGGTGATTCCCCATATAGTTAGTAGTGGTTGTGTTATAATATTTATTATTTCATGGGATGTGATTTCCTATATCATCTGGTGTTAATATGATTTGTGACCAATAAACTATGTTAGGGTGTCTTCTTTGTTGTAATGACAAAGGGGACTAATGTGGGTACCCCTTCAAGAGATGATCTTAAATGGGTGTATAAACATATGGATATATTTTATTTTGGGAGTTTCATAGAACTGAGATCTATTCATGATCTTTTTTAGGCCATACAGAGTTAGGCCACACTTTGGGGAGTCTGACCATGGTTTTCAAGATAGTTGTTCATATGGTCACCCATGTTTATAATTTTATTTTTATGCTTGATATGGTCTTAACTATAGGATATATATATTTTAGATGGAAACTTCCATATAATATTTTTCTAAAATTATTATAGTAAGTATTCCATGGTTGTGGAAACACTCATATGGGAGGTTGGTTGGGATTCATATAGGGCTTATGCTCTGCATGTTGACACTACCATTGGTGAGGTAGGATATGATTCCTATAGGGTTTATTCCAAGATGATAATTCCCCCATATAGGATGTTGGATTATATGCTTATGGGTCTTATTACTTGGGTGTTCAGATTGACCTTCATCTGCTAGCCCAGTGGGGGCCTTATAGAGGGGTATTGGGTCCTATTATCTTCCAAGTTCTTGTTATATACTGTGGAATGGATGGTCTATTATATTAGGGAGATCATGGATATGGGTTTAGGATAACTATTTTATACTACCAAATTAGAGGATTGTTATAATATTAGTGTGGATTCCATGTATTTGGAGTTATTATTTATCATGTGTACATATATAGAGATTCTATGATCATTCCTTGAGTCTATGAAGTTTTTGGTTTATGATCGATCATATACTCCCTTAGAGGGAGGTATTTCATAACTAAATAATAATATTATATAAGGGTTTTGTGAAAATATTATATAGTTCACCCTATGGGTGGTTCTAGGGGTTATTCTTGTAATGAAATCATGACAAGCTCGGAAAAAACTCCACATTAGGTATATGTTTGTATGGTTAATCAATGTCATGGACCCAAGGATTGTTGGTGGTTTATTTTATTTATATATTTCAACTATGAAGATATAATACACATATCCAATAAAATGTTGATTATCATAGGACTATGGTGGTGGTTAGTTATTTACTTTTTTCAACACCTTACTCAAGTTCTTTCTGCACTTGGTTACCCGAGAAAATGATTACTTGGTTGCAAGCATAGGTTGGGTTGACAATAGGCTCAGATCAAGAAGGATTGTTCGAACTTGTATTAAGATATTTGGATTTTATTGGAATATGAATACAATGGAGATAGAATATTTTATATTTTTCCCTATTCTAGTATGTATAATTAATTCTCCAAATGTGCGGGAGCCACTACCTCACAAGGATAAAAAACACATGATTTGTCTGCACGGTTAGACAACCCGTGTGCCGCCTGTGTGACTTCCTTTTTATTCAAAACAACATCCAATGTTCTCAAACCTCTCCCATCTATCACCCTTAAAATTTCTAACCATTAAAATCATCATGTAAGGGTTACACAACAGAAACTAGGGTACTATTTTCCCAGTATGCGGTTATTATATGTATTATAAAGACCTCGCCCCCAGATTCTCTAAGCTAGTGCCTTACTTAATTACATTGGAAAAATGAAAAAAAAATTATCATAAAGGAAATAATATATTATTAGAATTGGAAAATATGATATATATAAAATTTCGACTTTACAACATGAAATGAAGTACTACAGAGTAACTATATTGGAAACACCCATAAACATCTTGATTATCCTTGTAAGTCATTCATAACATACAGCTTCACACTCTAGGAAAAATAACCATAACAAATGGGTGATATCATATGCTCAGTATGGGTATTTAATATAGTATAATCATAAAAATAAACCATAATTCCTGGTGAATAACTAAAAACACTTAGTATTGTAACAAAAACTTGGGCATAATATTGCTGGAATAAAAAATGATTAAATAATGCCATATTACTGATCACTGGATAGTGAAACATTACCATGTATATTCTAATAGTAGAATAATCCCATGTAATATAAATTACTAATATTATAATGATGGAATAAATAATTCAAAATATCATAAACACACTGTCAGGACCGCATGCCAAGACCATACATAAATTGCTTAAAACCCAAACTAGAATGTCTCATGAGACATATCGATGCACTGAGGGGCTATAGTGGGACCCACAAAAAAATTACTAAGTGTAATTCATTCCTCATCTAAAAGGGTTAAAAAATAATCAACATATACATTCATATTTAAACTAAGATATGAAATTTAAATAACATTCCTCAATCAGTAAAAATAGTCACTAACTATTCAGAGTAATATAGTGAATGGTATCAATGTAGAACATCCATAGTCAAGATAATCATAAACCATTAACAAAAATATGGTTTATAATATCATAAAATATTTATCCAATTTAGTAATAATATACAATTAATTTTAAATAGATAAAAATACACTTTTAAAATCATCGACGAATTCTTGATACAAATGTTCGTTCTTATATTTCAAAGAAGAATTATTTTGAAAAAATATTTGTATGAAAAAAAGAAATTAAATAATATATATTTTTATGAAACATATTATTTTTTTAATAAAAAAATATGGTTTCTTAAAACATATTATATATGTTACTTGAAAATTGGTAAGAAATCAAGAAGTTTTTCTTAATTGGGCTTGATTATCAAGAAAAATCAAGAAAGATCATTATAAAACATGTCAAACACCATATAATAAAAAAGTATTATAATGAATAAAAATTTATATAAAATTTATATAGTATTAATGAGGATTACATAATAATAATTAATAATTTCATTAGGTTAAAGAGAGAGCAAGCGTAAACTCGAATGAAAAATGGAGGTTCGGGGGGGAACCCATACCCTATGTCTAAATTTTTTATACACTTGACCTTAATGTCCTATATAATCAAACTAAGCCCCTTAATTAATTAATTCAGAAACATTTATTAATTTTATTTTATAATTTCATTATGTTATTTTATGCATTACTGACAAGATATAAGATACAATTTTATTGCTTGAGAGTGGTTGTTTCCTTGGGTTTTACAGTCGGTATACTTGTATAAGAGTATAGAAGTTCATGCAGAAAGAATATAATTCTCCATAATTGAATTTATATGATATTAATGAAAATATATTTTTTAAAATTCTTATATATATCATTTTTTATATGGTATTAGGATGAATCATTAGATAATACATTTAGTGATAATCATTTACATTATTACAGCAGTTATTGTTCATAACGAACTCATTTGGTTTTATAGTTTTTATTATTTAAATATGTTACTTTTAAAACATAATAAAATTTTAATACATATATTATATTAATTATTTACCATAAAAATGATTTCATTACCGTACTTGAAGGAGAAATTAATGAATCAAAATTTGTAGTCAACAATGGTTGTAAATCGGCAACTCATGGGTGATGATTTCATTTTTGAAATAAAAGAGAGAGACAGATATAAAGGATTTTGATGAAGAATATTCCATTAATATGATATCATTATATTATATATATTATATTGGATTTATCATGGTCATTTATATAGATTATTTGAGGATAGAATAATAGAAACAAAAGAACAAGAAAATAAATTTAAAGGAAAAGGTAGCAGATTTTACCTCTTGAATACTCCTCCTTGAGAACCTCATTGAGGGGAATAGTTTTGGTCTTTTAATGAGACCAAGAGATCCTAGAAGTGGGGGAGAGTCTGGGGGATAATATTTTGTAGAAAGTTTACAAGGCTCAAAGCTTGGAAGGTGTGAGGTTAAAGGGTGGTGATAGGTAGAATTTATAATGGAGGAGAGGGGTGATTTCTCATTATTTATTTAATTATTTCATTATTTGAATCGAGACAATAAATAGTTCTCATTATTGGGACTAAATATAGTAACATGTTCATGTGAGTTTTTTTAATGACCCGAATCCGGAGCCACTCAACTGGTGCCCCGCTCCTGGTTCGACACATGACCTCAAGCGTATTTCCCTAAATGCCAGATGCTTCCAACTATCAGTGAGGGACTTGGTGAGTCATTAGGGAAACTATGCCCTCAATTGGTAAGGTATACGAGATAAAAGAAATAAAAGTCAATACTGAAAGTAGTAAGTAGCATACAATAAATGAAACTAAATAGCGGAAGAAATGAATATATAGTAATGATGGTAACGATGTAGCAGGTACAAGTATCTAAGGAAAACGTCAAACACAACAATGTGCTGAAATACAACTGAGAAACAAAGTACAAAAAGTAAACAGTAACTCCAGTAGAATCACAAGCCTAAGCTTAGTCTTATTCTCTCCAGCTCCAACAAGAAATCATTTACCTAAAGTAGAAGGGCCAAATTCCCTATCCACACCTGCAACCATATAACCTATTTGGGCGGAAAAGAAAGACCCAAATAGGGTGTGAGATAAATCCCAGTAGGAAACCACCACAAGATCTATTCCCTACTATTAGTGAGTGATATAGCAGAAGTGATGAAATTAAATGTAGTAATGAACTTGTAGTACACAAGTAAAAAATACTAACAATTACCATTCGCAATCTTTTAACAATTAATTCATTCATTTAATCAGAAAACCAAGGAATCCAGTAAGGACCTCTATTCCAAGATATACTGGTAACACATCAGGCATCAAAAGACTACCTGACAGACAAGCAGGAAAATAGTTCCAAGATTGTGCTTTGGCTTGGTAGATTCACCTAAACCAACCAAACAATACACATTCACACTGACTCTCTGGGTGCCTCAAACTAGCAGACCCCTATTGTCAATTAAACATACAAAGGTACAGACACTCTAGGAAGCACTCACGTTGATTCCCCTATGGTCTTGCATCGTTAGCTACAGTCTCTCTAATGAAGCACTTATGTCTAATTCCACATGTGTTCTTGATATGTGAATAAACTAAGGACACTCTTAGTAAGCACAAATTACAATTCCTTTAGGTCCTACATATGAAACTAATTTCAACAGACCCCCTAGGTATGCATTAAACTGTTTATTCCCTCTTTGGTCTCCCCCACCAGGTTCTCACAGCCCTGAGCAGTCCAGTCTTGTGTAATCGACTATAAGAATCCATAAGTAAGTTTATCAACTACTTTACTAAAAGATACAATGCATCAAAGGCATTAAGACAGCAGGTAACACATGCAATCAATTATAAAAAGCAAACTAGCAATTACAATAGGGTTTCCCTTGCATGAAAACTATGCCAAATGGTGATAAACATCCAAACAGGGATAACTCCCATGCGGTGATCATGAAACATGAAAACAAGCATATATTATAATCAAATAACCTCAGGCTAACAAGAAATCTAGTGAAATTAAACAATAGGACCAAAATCCCTAACCTGAGATACCCGAAACATGGGAATCCGGCACTTTTGCACAAAAACTCAAAGACATTAAACGTAAGGCAACAAACCACCTACCTCGATCCTAAGATATAGATATACTTGAACCTCGGCCCGTTAATTATCCTAGAACATGGTTGATCTACAAAAACGTCTAAAACATTCAAACTACGATAACTCTTATAAGAGTAAGAATCAGGAAACGTGGCCAAAGAAGAGCCAAGAACTCACCGCTGCGATTCTATTGCAACTGATGGTGTTAGATTCAGATAACCTGTGACGGATTGGCGGATTATAGAATATTTGGCCTCCTCGGATGCTCTGTATAGAAATAGGTGAATAATAAGACAAAAATAGGGATTAGACATGACCCCAGTCCGTTTAATGAAAAAAATAAAGTACACTGCGAGTACTTCTGGAGTACACGGCGTGTACTTGCCTTTTCCTTACTCTGCTTTAGGTAGCCTCTAGGTCACGTTTACATGGTCGTGTGTGTGTCCATGACACGGCCAGTACATGGCTTCTAGAGGCATCAAAGTACACGGTGTATACTTAAAAAGTGCATGGTTTGTACTCTGAAAATTTCCATATTTTCCTCTCTTTCTCAAAAACTAGCATAAAATGAAAAACATACCTGAAAAGAAGATATAGGTTCTTAAAAACTTCCCCCTTAATGAAATTAGTCCCCTAATATCCCTAACAAGGTGGTTAAGAAGAAACCTCAAATATCTATGGCCACTATGATCACATATTGGCCTCTCTCTCCCAAGTCTCATCCTATAAACGGCTGTGATGCCATAGCACCTGTACCAGAAGAACATACCGGCCATAGAGTTCCTTTGTAATACTATCAAAAATCCTGATATGATTCTCCTTGAATGATGCATCATGCTCCAGCTCAACCTCCACAGGTTGAAAAATATGAGACGGGTCTGAGAAATAGCATCGAAGCTAAGAAACATGGAAGACATTGTTCATAGCCTGGTACCTCCAAGGTAACTATAACCTATAAGCAACCAGGTCGACATTGTCCCGAACCTCAAACGGCCCGACGTATCTCGGTGAAAGCTTACCCTGTCTTCTGATCCTCTTGTGTCTCAACCTCGGGGTAACACATAGGAAAACCTAATCTCCGACCTTGAAATCCAAAGGTCATCTCCACTGATCAGTATAAGATTTCTGTCGAGACTATGGAGTAGCCTTCTCTTTAGGAATCAACTCCACCTGTTAAGTGGCCTCTTGAATAAGATGGGGTCCCAGCATAGCTACCTCTCCAACCTCCAACCAACACAAGGGTGATCAGCATGACCTACCGTACATGGCCTTGTAAGGTGACATTTGAATAATTTCTTGAAAACGGTTATTGTAGGAAAACTCCACTAGAGGTATATGTGTCTCCCAAGAACCACCAAAATCATGTACTCATGCTCGTAGCATGTTCTCTAGCACCTGAATCGTGCGCTCTGACTGGCCATCTGTCTGGGGATGGTAAGCTATACTCAGAAGTACCTGTGTACCCAATTACCGCTGTAGCCCTTGCCAAAAATGAAAAGTAAAGTGGGTGTCCATGTCTGAAAAGATAGTAATCGGAACCCCATGGAAGTGTAAAATCTTACGAATGTACAACCATCAAAGCTCATCTTCACCGAAGGTATCCTTGGTTGGTAAGAAGTGAGCAACCTTTGTGAGCCTGTACATGACAACCCACACTGCGTCATTCCCTCGTGGCGATCTCAGTAACCCTATCACGAAGTCCACCACTACATCATTTCACTTCAACTCAGGAATGGGTAGTTGTTGTAAAAGCCCTACTGGTCGCTGGTGCTCCGCCTTCACCTACTGACTGGTGGAACACCTCATGAAAAAACTAGCAACATCTTTTTTTATACCAGGCCACCAATACCGGTGGTGTAGGTCAGGATACATCTTGATGATGCCAGGATGAACTACCTAAACTGAGGAATGAAAGTCTCGCATTAGCTCCTCGCATATATCTAATGTCACCCATACGCGTCCCTGGAAATGCAGGATCTCACCCACACCTACTATCCATCTGGGAAGAGGGTCCTCTCCTGACACTCTTTCTCGTATGACTAGGCCTTCAGAATCTGATTACTACCTCATTCGAACTCTGTCAAAAAGGGTATAGGTAACAACTAAATAATAGATAAATGTCTGAACCTGTCTGTCATGCACCTACAAATTCATTTTAGAGAAAATATCCATAAGCTACCACTCATTGTTGGCCTCCTAAACTGCCTGTATTTGAGTCCTCCTGCTCAGTGAACCTACCATAGCGTTGCCTTTCCCAGGTGTATAAGCAAGCTCAAAATAGAAAGATTGTATGTACTCAACCCACCTCCACTGTCTCAGATTCAAGTCATGTAGCATGAAGATATACTTGAGGCTCTTGTGGTCAGTAAATACCACAAAATGATCTCCCATAAGATAATGTCTCCAATAATGAAAATCGTGAATAACTGCAGCCAACTCTAGGTCGTGCGTAGGATAGTTCTTCTCATGTGGCCTAAACTATCGAGATCCATATGCAACAACATGATCCTCCTGCATAAGCACTTCTCCAAGCCCGATGCAAGATGCATCATAGAAAACTGTATAACTCTTTCCCGGCTCTGGAAAAACTAGAATCAGTGCTCAAGTCAATCTCCCCTTCTTCTCCTGAAAGGCTGAATCATAGGCTTTTGACCAAACATAATTTACCCCCTTCTTAGTCAAGCACGTCAACGGTGATTCTAAGCATGAGAAGTCCTGTATAAACCTCCTGTCGGGACCAGCCAGCCCTAAGAAAAATCGTACCTCAAAGATATTCTTCGGCTGCTCCCAAGAAACTACTGCTCTCACCAAATTTAGGTCTACTAATACTCCTATCTCTGAGATGACATGACCCAAGAAGTTAATCTCATCCATCCAAATGTGGCACTTTGAGAGCTTAGAATATAACTAAGGCTCCCTCATTGTACTCAAAATGATCTCAATATGGATAGCATGGTCGTGTTGAGTGTGAGAGTACACCAAGATATCATCCATGAAAAACACCACGAAAGAATCCAAGTAAGGATAGAAAATTATGTTCATCAGATCCATGAAAACTGTTGGTGCATTCGTGAGACCGAATAGCATAACCAAATACTCATACAGAATATACCTGCTCTGGAAGTCTTTAAGAGGTTTATCAGATGGTCTGACATGAAACTGATGATATTTGGATCTCAAGTCGATCTTCAAGAACACTCTGGATCCTCGAAGCTGATAAAAGAAATCATCTATCTATGGCAATGGATATCGGTTCTTGACCATAAACTGGTTTAGTTTCTAATAATCCACAAAATGTCGTAAAGTACCATCTTCCTTCTTTGCAAACAGAACGAGCGAACCCCAAGGATAAGTACTGGGTCGGATGAAACCCTTTGCCTACAACTCCTCCAACTATTTTTTGAGATCTTGTAATTCAGGTATAGCCATCCTATAAGGAGGTATGGATACCAGTTCCTCTCCTGGAATAAGCTCAATAGAGAAGTCTACCTCTAGCTCCAGAGGCAAACCTGAAATGTCTTATGGAAAGACATCTGGAAAGCGATCAACCATTGGAGGAAAATATATTTGGGGAGTCCCCTAGTCATCCAGATATAAGCTAGAAATCTGGGTCGTAACACCACCCAACCTATGATGCTCTGGTGAAGCTCTGCTCGCCTGGACATCCCATTCGCCCTTGTGAGGAAAAGATCCACCCTCCGGTGATGTGAAACTCACCCTACGGCGATAACAATCAACAAAGGCCTGGAAGGAATTAACTAGTCCATCTTGAGAATGACATCATGTCATGTCATCTCCAAAACATATAGATTCCCTGAAAAACGACACCCACCAACCTCAAGGGGGCAGTCTAAGCATTGACGCACACTAGAAGTTCTAATTTCTGAGCGATTGTCTAGCGTCATCATATCCTCAGAATTATAAACAATAAGTTTAAGGATTTACATAGTATACACAGAAATAAAGCTATGAGATGCTCCTATATCGAAAAGTTCAGAGGATAAAACTGAGGCAATTAAAATTGTACCTCGAACTGTAGAAGGTCCAGGATCCTACTCCTAATGAATCTTCTCTATCGCAAAAGTCATGCCTGCACCGCGGCCCTAAGTAGTAGCCAGAGATCCCTGAGATGACCCTCCGTGAGCATAACCACTACGTCCATGGCCTCTACTTTGGCCTAAACGACTTGAATAACTCTATCCCCTAGTATTCTGTGGAACTAGTTATCCTCCTCCTGTACGCGGAGTCGAAACTGATCCTCTTTCACTAGTTCCTGGAAGGAAAACCATGCAGAAACGTTGTAGATGACTCATCTTGCTGCAAGATCGGCACTCCACTGGGTATCTCGGGCACTGAAGATTATTATTCACACTTTTTCACACTAATATCACACCACTTGGTTTCCAGAAAGAAGATCATGTCTACCAGAATAAATACCTCGCTTCCTTGAGTCACCACGTGTAGACTCTCGGTGGCGCTCCCTTCTGTCTATCTGAAATGAATCAGCCCTAGGTGGTGAACCGCCATAGTCCATAGCTCTAGTCTCCCTCATATTTCTCTCTGTGATAAGCTCTTGTTTGACTATCAGAGTAATAGAAGTCAACTGAAAGACGTTCACCTGTAATGTGATGTCCAGTCTGAGGCCTTCCTCAAACTTCTTTGTTGAAACAGCTCGTCATTCCCCAAGACGGGAGTGAAATGCTGTAACTTTGTGAAGCAAAAGGAATAATCCATAAATGTGAGATTACCCTACTGTAGGTTCATGAACTCTCTATCTCTGTCAGCCCTCAGCATCGCCGGGTAGAAGTAGTCGTTGAACGTACGCTGGAACTCATCCTAAGCCATAGCCTGTTGGCGCCCTGCCCGCAAAACCACATCCCACCATCTTTTAGCGGAATCACATAGCATATATCTCATGAGCTTCACTATATTCTCCAGAGGCATATCTAGGTTCTCGAATATGGTAAGCATGGCTTCTAGCCATGACTCTGTAGCCTATTGTCCTTTATCCCCTATGAACGTGGGAGGATGCTGCTGTTGAAAACCCCGTGTCAGATCTTCCATAGACGGGGCAGGATACTGAGCTCCCTGGAAGGTCTGGACAAATCTCATGAAACCCTCTCTGAACTGAGAATTGGCACCAGTGACTGGAATCACTACAGGTGCCATGACAGGAATGATAGGTAGAAGTACTAGTAGTCCCTAATCTTCCTTATCAGGAATATAGTCACTGCCTAGTTCCTGACGTGCAACAGGAGGACGTCTCGGTGCCATGACTCTGCAAGTTCAAAAGCACACTTTAGATCACATTACTAGGAATTGAAAACTAGGAGCATAAGAAGGGAACATGGGAAAATCATTCAAAAATTACAAAGTGTGACTACATGATGTGTATAAGGACTACATGGCGTGTTCTCTTAATTCATTTACATGGGTGTGTACTCCTACCTAACTAGTTGTGTAACACCCCAAATAAACGTTGTGTTGTCCCAAAACATGGCATGTACTTGAATTATCTTCCCTACCCGAGTCCTTATACATAGTTAATCCACACGGCTCTCCTAAGACAAATCTACATGGCGTGTTCAAGTTATACATGGCTTGTACTGAATATGCTTCACCTGGCCCGTGTTATTAGTGGCACGGCCTGTGTTCCCAGGTCACACTACATGGCGTGTTCCAGAAGGACACAGCATGTACTAAGAATTCCTAATAAACTATGTGGTTAGATAAACGGTCGACTACATGGATGACACTGCATGACGTGTTTCAGGTGGACACAACATGTATGAGAAAGGATAACACTAACCTGTGTTGTTTGTGACACGACCGGGTTCCTAGATCAAACTACATGGAGTAAAAAACTTATACATGATGTGTATGTGAAAAGATAACATGACCTGTGTTCTTCATGACATGGTCGGGGTAACTATTTCATACTACACAGTGTACTAAATTAGTACAGGACGTGTTCCTATAAGATTTTTCACAACCCCATTTCCTTTCTCGCATGGTCAGCGACACAACTATAGACTACAGAGTGTTTATTCATAACGTACACGCCGTGTATTCTGGTTTTTCTGGATAGTAGCCTCAGAACTGCACTGGAGCCCATAAGACATAGAAAAAGAATCATTAAGGTGCCAAATTCCGATCCGTGGGGGGACATACTCCCCGTGAATCAAATATTGGCATCACAACAATACAAATAACAAGTAAATAGTTTAACAAACTCACGATCCCCCAATTTCCAATCCTCGAGAGCCCATAACACCTCTAAGACCAAAGTTTGGCATCTATGATAAAGATGCTCTAATAAAATGATACCCTATCATCATAGCAGGTATTCTATCATAGCAGCTATCATAATAGCATACATAGTTTATCACAATTTGTATCACAATAGCATGAATCTTTTAATGCAATCTGGATGGCATGGAAAAAAGCATGACATGTGATTTTCTAACAAGTGCCTATATGATGCATGAGATGGCATATCCTCATCTCATCGGGTTGCAACAAAATAGAACCACAATCATATATACAGTAAAAACACAAAACAAGTGCACCAACCAATGGTGAAGTCAATTAAACTGTAACATTTGAAAAACTCAAAAATTGCAATATTCGTGGTGACCTGGATTTTTCCTTGTACACGGTTTCTTGAACTCCCAGACACAGTTATTTAACATTTACCTATTGCTTCCTATCTTTTTCTAATGACGATAAATAGTAAGTAAATAGAAATAAATGAGAAGAACGTCCCCTGGTACCACTTTGTAATGACCTGAATCCGAATCCACTCAACTAGTGCCCCGTACCCGGTTTTCCACATGACCTCAAGCACATTTCCCCAAATTCCAGAGGATGCCAACTAGATGTGAGGGCCTTCGTGAGTCATTAGGGAAACTATGACCTCATTTGGTAAGGTATATGAGAAAAAGGAAAAAACAGACAATAGCAGAAGCAGCAAACAGCCTACAATAACTGAAACTAAATAGTAAAAGCAATGAATATATAGTAATTATAAAAATGATGCAGCAGGTACAAGTATCTAATTAAAACAGGAAACACAACAACGTGCTGAAATACAGCTGAGAAACAAAGTACAAAAATTACACAATATCTCCAGCAGCATCACAAGCCTATGCTCGATCCTATGCTCTCCAGCTCCAACCAGAAATCACGTACATGAAGTAGAAGGGCCACAGTCCCTATCCACACCTGAAACCATATAACCTATTTGGGATGAAAAGAAGGACCCAAACATGGTGTGAGACTAATTCCAGTAGGAAACCACCACCAGATCTGTGCCCTACTGTCAGTGAGTGATATAGAAGAAGTGATGAAAGTAAATATAGTAATGAACTATGAGTACACAAGTAAAATATACTATGAATTAATATTCACATTCATTTAACAACTAATTCATTCATTTAATCAGACAACCAAGGAATCTAGAAAGGGTCTCTATTCCAAGTTAAATATGTAACACAGCAGGCATCAAAAGACTACCTAACAAACAAGAATTCCAATAGTTCTGAGGTTGTGCTTTGGCTTGGTAGACTCATCGAAAACAACCAAACAATCCACATTCACACTGACTCTCTGGGTGGCTAAATCTAGCAGACCCCTATATTCAGGTAAACATACAATGGCACAAACACTCTAGGAATCACTCACATCGATTCCCCTGTGGTCTTGCATCATTACCTACAAACTCACTAAGGAAGATCTTACACTGAATTCCTCTTGTGTTCTTGATATGTGTATAAACTAAGGATACTATTAGGAAGCAAAAATTCCAATTCCCGTATGTCCTATGTATGAAACTAATTTCAACAGAACCCCTAGGGAAGCACTAAACTGTTTATTCCCTCTTTAGTCTCCCACACAAGGTTCTCCCTACCCTGAGCATTCCAGTCATGTGTAATCAGATGTCACCAGCCCTAAGTAAGTTTAGAAACTAATTGGGTAAAATATATAATGCATCAAAAGCTTTAAATAGTAGGAAACACCTGAAATTAGTTATAACAAGAAAACTAGCAATTGCAATAGGGTCTTCCTTGTATCCAAACTGTGCCAAACTGTGATAAACAACCAAACAAGGATAACACCCATGGGGTGATCCTCAAACATTAAAAGAAGCTTATGTTATTATCAAATAACCTTATTCTAAGAAACAATCTAAGGCAATTAAACAATTGGACCAAAATCCCTAACCTGAGATACCCGAAACATGGGAATCCAGCAATTTTGCACAAAAATTCAAAGACATTCAACGTAAGGAAACAAACCACCTACCTCAATCCTAGGAGATCAATATACTTGAACCTCGACCCTTGAATCGGCCTAGAACAGAGTAGATCTACAAAACCGTCTAAAATATTCAACCTACGATAACTATCCTGGGGGAAAAATCGGGTAACAAGGCCAAAGAAGAACCAGGAACTCACCGCTGCAATTCTATTGCAACCGACGATGTTTGATTCGGATAACCAGTGACAGATCGGTAGCTCGGAGAAGATTACACCTCCTCAAATGCTCTGGATGGAAATAGGTGAATAATAACACATAAATAGGGATTAGACGCAACCCCGGTCTGTTTAACGAAAAAAAAGAAAGTACACGGTGTGTACATCTGGAGTACATGGTGTTTCCTTCTAGAGTACACGGCGTGTACATGACTTTTCCATACTCTGCTTTAGGCAGCCTCTATTTCAACATTACACGGCCATGTGTGTGGCCATGACATGGCCAACACATGGATTCCAGAGGCATCGAAGTACACAGCGTGTACTTACAAAGTACACGACGTGTACTCCGAAAATTTCCAAATTCTCCTATTATTCTCAAAAACTACGAGAAAAGGTAAAACATACCTAAAAAGAATATTCGGGTTCTTACATTTCTATCCAATGGTGCTTAGATAATCCAAACAGCACCAATGACTCAATCAATCTTGTATTTATCTTTTATTATAAATTATTGTATTTTACTATTAACCAAAAAATTCAATTATGTTATAAATATCCCAAGAAATTACTCTAAAATTTTTTAAATATGTAGAATGAAAAAATGAAATCCATTTTAAGAAAATAAAATTCAAAATATGATGAATTTAATTTTCAATTAAAACCATCATTTACTCTAAAAATCCAGATTTTAAATTTGTAACTGATTTTATAACACTTTAAAAAATTAACTATGGTCTCAAAAAATTATCCTAAAATCATAATACAATAAAATATTTATTAATGAATGCATTATATGAAAATTAATTTCATTTTAAATAATTTTATTAATTATAAAATTGTAATTAAATATTTAGGACTCACAGAAATACCAACACATAATTAATAATTTTTAAAATATTCATTTACCTATACTATGATATAATTATATCATACATTAATTTATAATATGACTAAATTTTATTTATACGAACATGGGTGAGGTTACTATTCGTTCAGATTATTAACTATTCAAATGGGTCATATTACTATTCTTATTGTCAAATTACTATTTCATCATTATAAGTTTCTTAACTTCTATAAATACCTTTTATTTCATTATTTTTTCATTTATGATTTGTTTATTATGTTCTATAAGTGATTTTTTGTGATTTGTACTATAAAAATACAAAGGTAAATTTTATTGATAGTGTTTTGGGTTATTACATTCTTCTCTCCTATAAAAATTTCTTCCTCAAAAAATCCATATTGTCACCCCCCAAATATATTTGGGTAGTTTTTCATTATGTTCTTCTCGGGCTTCCACATCGCCTCTTCCATTTTATGATTTTTCTAAATTAACTTTACAATCCTTGTCTTTTGATTTCTCTACACTTATTCTTTAGTGTCCTGAGTCTATATAGCATCTTCATAATAGGATAACATAGGTTCTAATTCTATTAGTTTAAAATTGATTAAATGTGTTGGGTCTGGTATGTAAATCCTTAACAAGAAGATGCAGAACACAATGTGTACCTTATAAAGGCTAAGAATCATTTCCAAATGATAATCCATATCTCCAATTATCTCCAAAATTTAAAAAGGTCCAACATACATGGTGATCATTTTCCCCTTCCACTAAAATATTATAACACCATTCCATGGATATAATTTCAAGAAAATGTGATCTCCCACTTAAAATTACAAAAGATTCCTTCGATTATCTGTATTGCTATGTTTCCTACTTTGAGCTTATTTGATATGGGTTCAAATAGTATTTACCTTCATTTTCTTTTCCTCCAAAATCACTGATCTAATATGATTCCATTCACCAATATCATCCTAGCATGTTGGTGTATGAAATCTCTTTCCATACAATGCTTTATATGGTGTAGTTTGAATACTTAAATGGAAACTATTGTTGAAGTAAAAATAATTTGCTAGAAAATACTAATCCCACATACCTAGAAAGTTGAGGGATCCTGATCTAAACATGTATTTTAATGTTTTAATGATCATTTCAAACTGCCTATTAATTTGAGTGTGATAAGCTGTACTCAAACGTAGCTTAGTATCCAAATCATTATGAAGACTTTTATAGAATTTATATGTAAATCATGGATCATTATCAGATACAATTGATAGAGGTTCTGCATGAAATATTACAGATTTATTAATATAGATTCATTCAAGGTTCCCTAGTGAAAAATCCCTCTTATAGTGAGGAAATATTCATATTTGGAAAGTTCATCAAAAATCAACAATTTTCCATCATTATTTCATGGGGTTTTCGTTAATTCTGTGTGAAAAAACCATAGTGATGCCATCCCATTTCTATATAGGAATTGGAAGGGGATTCATGGCACCTCTAGGATGTTTTCTTTCATCATTGACCTACTAAAATACTATACATCTTATACATAATCTGCAATTTCTCACATCATATTATCCTATCAGAAATATTCCTTCATATATCTATAAATATTAATGCTACTAGGGTATATAAATAAATTTGAGTGATGGAAATCATCCATTAACTCCCTTTCTATCTCAAGTATAGAGATAACAAACAACCTCCTCCCAAATTTAAGAATTCTATCCTTGCACACAATGTTTTGAAACATCCCATTTTTCAAAGCTTTAGTTTTATTTTGAAGATTCTCATAATTACACTTAAAAGATTTAATTCCTTTCAATAAATATTGTTGGGAATCAGTAGAAAATGTAATGATGCTTCACATTCCTTGATAATTTCAATTTTCATCTTTTCTAGATCCATGTACACAATATCTTTTTCAATCCTAATTTTGTTCAGAACCCCATTATCCATCCTAATCAAAGTATCTACTACATTATTTTCCTTCACTAGGTTGTTTTGTACTAAAAAATCATAATCATTAATTAAATCAAGTAATTTACATTTCCTCATGTCAAGTTGTTTCTGTGAGAATATATATTTCAAACTCTTATTATACATATATATCTCACAAATTTCACCATGGATATAGTGTCTCCCTATATTTAGAGAAAATATTGTAGTTGATAACTCAAGATTAGGAGTTGGATACTTCTATTCATGATTTTTTAACTACCTTGGTGCATAGGCAATAACTCATTCATTATGCATAGTGACACAACCAAGTCCTTTCTTTGATGCATCACTATAAATCACAAACCATCATTTCCCAATGGTAGATTCAAGATCAAATTATTCTCTAATCGCATATTTAATTATTCAAAACATCCGTCACATTATTTTTCCATACAAACTTATCCCCTTTACAATTAATCGTGGTTAACATGTTAGCTAATTTGGTGATGTTCTAAATGAAATGTCGATAATAACATACTAAACCAACAAAACTATGTACCTTAGTTATGTTCATTGGTATAGGCTATTTATGAACCACCTTTTTCTTCATAGTATCAACTACGATGCCATCCTTAGAGACAATATGGTCATGAAAATAAATTGTGTGAATCCATAATTAACACTTGCTAATATTAACATATAACTCGTTTCTTTTGAGTTTCTTCTGAATAATGCACAATTGATTCTCATGTTCTTTGTTTATGTTATAGTATACCAAGATATCATCAACAAATACCAAAAAAAATCATTATGATATTCCTTCAAAATTATATTCATTAGATACATGAATATATAGGGATCATTAGTCAAACCAAAAGGAATTACTTTAACTTGTCATGCTCATAACTGGTTTAAAATTTTTTCTTCGGTATATATTGATTCCTCACATTCAAATGATGATATCCATATCAAAGGTTCACAATTGAAAAATATTGGGCTCTATGAATTTGATCAAATAAATAATCAATAAAATGGATAGGATACTTGTTCATTATCATAATATCATTGATTTCCCTATAGTTAATACACAACCTCATGGATCCATGTTTCTTCTTGACAAAGAGAGCAGGGTCTCCCCATAGAGAAACACTAGAGAGAATAAAGAAATAGTTTCCACAAATTATAGCAGTTTTTTTTGCAAATCAGTTTAAAAATTATTTTCAATCTATTTTTAGATACTTGTAATGTTAAATTCTTGTGTTTTAACATAAAAAATTAATTTATTACATGTTATAATGATAATCATTTTTTAAATTTTGAGGTATCTCAACATTGTGACAAAAGTGAAAATCAGTTGTGTATATTAAGTAACCCATCATCCAAAATGGTTAAATATTATAATGAATATATGGTGGATGGTTTTTGGTTTCATACATGTGCATACAAGGAATAAAAAAATGAATAGTATCGTATGCTTTAGAGGATCTAATCATAAATAAAGTGAAGTTTCCTTTTCTGAAATGTTATAAGAAATAATTGAACTGTGTTATCTGGGACAAAATTACATAGAGATGTTTAAAGTTAATTGGTAGGATACTGAGAAAGGATTGTGTATCAATTGATTCCATGAAATCATTGATATTAAAGATAAAAGTCTTCTTGCAGTAAATGAAACATTTTTTTTGCTCATCAGGCACATCAAATGTATTATGAAAATTATTGCACTTCTTAATGAGAGTTCATTAATTGGTAGAGCATGATAAAAATTAAATCTCAGGAGATTTTGTTTATCCAAAGTGAATGTGATTCCACTAAAGTGTAAGGAATTAAAAATTTTCAAGACTCATCCTAATCAATCTTTTCCATGAAGAGACACTAATACAAATGATAAAACCCCACAGTTATGGGTCAATGGGATGATGATATTATTGATTTTACAAATGAATTTGAAATAGAAATAGATGATAAAGCTAAAAATATTATAGAAATTTTTCTTTCTAAGGAGGAATATTAATATATTGACGCCTTCATATATGAAGATATGGATAGAGATGAAATTTGATACAATTAAATTCTTGTTATAATCATATATAATATATATCTATATATAATTTATATCTATATATGATAGTTGTTCTCAACTATTATCAAACAAAATTCATTTCATGTTTTGTATGGTTTAAAAATGATTAACTAATCTATTTCGTGAGTTGAAGGTGGTGGATCTACCTGGTGACAAGCATGATGTTTCATCATTTGACCCTCAAACTGCTAGTGGTTCAATTATGACTCAAAGGGGTCTTGGCATTATGAGTTGATGATTTATGGCCCCATCCCCGAGTGACTTCTATGTATTTAGTTCGATCCACACATGCAGATTCATGTTTAGTTGGGTATTGAAATTACTTTTTAGTAATATTCATTAATTTATTTATATAATAATTATTTGATTACATGTTCTATTCTTTAGCAACCTTTCACATATAGCTGCTGGACAAGAAGGTTCTATATTGGGGAATTATTTTCAGGAGAATGGGTGACATGGGATCAGATTCTCATTGATGCTCATCATCACTTGATATATTATTAGATGGTAAATAGATGAATAATTATTATTTTTAATTTTATTTATTTTGTAACATAATATTATTAATTATTTATTGGGTTTAGGGTATCTCATTGATGAGAGCATGTGATCATCTATCAGGAAGACATGAGAGATCTGTATGTGTGAGTGTTTCTGTCAGTTTTTGCACAATCTGAGGAGGATAGACTTGCGAAAAGAGGGAGTCACTGAATTTGATTAGTCTTGTTGTACCCACTGACCAGATTACATCCCAAATCATATTTGAGATGGATTATGTTAATGTAATTAGGGAGATAATTTTCAGAGGAGAGAATCATTTGGTTAATAGAATCAGAGGAGGGAAGAGGTGACATATCGAGCTGGTAGTCATACATTCAGTATGCATTAGTGACATATGGTAAGTAATTGTTTATAATTTATAAAACATTAAATGTGAATTGTTTATTTTATACTTATATAGTTGGTCGAACATCTCTATATTATGATCATTGATGTTTATAAGATAATTTATAGTGATCATATCACAGGAGAGATTATAGGTGATCTTCAAAGGCATATTGTGGTCAGTTTAATTTTTTTGTGAGTTTTAGAATTCCTAGAAAATAATGTTTTAACTATTTTGTTGAAAATTATAATTGAAGGAGGAATATAAGGTTGTGAATTCTTAGACACATTATGAGAGTCGATCCAAGAAAGAGGATTTTATCACCATTGCATCATCATTTAATGACGCAGCATGGATACAGGCAACTCAGAATGTCTTTGAGAAAGTTAGAGTTGTTGGAATCAACTCTCGATTGATGAATGATAGTTATTATGGTACCTTGTGATGTCAGCATCCAATTCAAGGGGATCTCAAGGAGAGTAATCATTATCCATTGCATAGTATAATGATCTGTTGCGATCTTTGGGTGAGCTTATAGAGACCATGTGTAGGGAGAAGGAAGAGCCCCATCGACAACAGCATTAGTAGTGGGAGGAGATGTGTTGATGGAAGGCGCATCTCCATGAGCAGATGATTGATTAAATGTGATGTATGACTCATGGTTTGGGGATAAATTTTCATCAACCACCTCCTCTAGATGACCCCTCCCCCTTAGTGATTTGTGTATTATTTTAAAAAAAAATTGAATGTAAATATTTTTTGTAATATATTTTTATTCATATATTTGCAGCTATAAATAGTTTTTTTATCATTTTACGAATTTTTTTTATTATATTAATTTTATTATTTTTTTATTTTTTTATTATAATTATTTTATTATGTTTTCATTTTTTCAATTATTTTATTTTCATTATTATTTTTTATTACTACGAATATCACGTTTTTTAATATTTTTTAATTTTTTAATTATATTACTTTTTCTAAATCTATTATTATTAATTTTTTAATTAATATTTTTTATTGGTTTTTAGTTTTATTATTATTTTTATAAAAAAAATTAACTTTTCTAAATTTTTATTACTTTTTTATATTATTATTCTTATTTTATAAAATTATATTTTTTTATTTTTTTATTTTTTTTATTTTTAATAAAAAAATATGACATGTAATTCATCCCATCACAAATAGGTATTTGTGAGAGGCACATCCACTCGTTGCAAAAAAAAAATTGATAGGAATAAAGTATATGCAATGTGTATTTATCCTGTTCCAAAAATTATTTCTTGCGATGAGCCATCAAAAAACAATTTGTGACGCTATTTTTTCAATGGGCTATTTGCGACGGAACCCCATCATAAATAGCCTGTCACAAATACATTAATTTCCATTTGTGTTCCTCACATGTATTGAATTCTGGGTTGGTGTGGTTGGAATATGATCTCTCTTACAAGGGGTGTTTGCTGAAGATCGTGGATCATATAAATAATGTTTTACTCAACCAGGCTACCCATCTGGTCAAAGTACAATGGTAGAACCATAAGTATGGAGAGGCAACAAGAGAACTGGATGAAGCAATGGAGGAGAAGTATCCTCACCTGTTTTCCCCTTAGATTATAAAATGAAATTTTGAGGGAAAAATTTCATATGGGAGAAGAATGTAACAAACTAGATTTCTATTAATGCAAATTCCCTTCTTATAATTATTTCATATAGTATAAATCAAATCAAATAACTTTGATAACACAATACAAACATTATAAATGAATAATGAATGAAATAAGAAGTATTTGTAGATATTAAGGAACCTAAACCAATGGAATTGTAACAAGGCCATTTGAATAGTAATGTGACCATTAAAAAGATTAACCCAACCAATAGAATAGTAACCTCACCTATAAAATTATAAAAAATAAATGATTATATTATAAATCAAAATATGATATATTTATACCTTAGAATAAGTACATAAACGTTTTAAAAATGGAAAATATGTTTTGGTGTTTTTATGAAACAGAAAAGTTTATTTAAAATTTTATAATTAATATAATGAATTAAAAGAAAATTTATTTTCATTAAATTGATTCATAAATTAATATTTTGTTGTCGGTTATTAAAAGATAATTTTTTAGGACCATAACTAATATTTCAAATTGTTATAAAAGCAGTTATAATTTTAATACTGGTATTCTTATAGAAAATGATGATTTTATTTAAAAATTAAATTTCTCATATTTAGAAAATTATTTTCAAAAAAAAGCGTCCATTTTATAATTCTATATGTTGAAAAATGTGGAGGGTGAATTTTTGTGATTTTTATAAAATAGTATATTTTTGTGAATGGTAAAATATAGTTTTTTAAGGTATGTAACATTATAAGTAAATTAATTAATTTTCGAGTCATGGATAATGTAATTTTCCATTATCTATAACCCACATTATATCTTTACTATTTTTATTCACAATAATCATCACTTTTCATAGTATTGATCCAAAATAATATGAAAATGAATAAAATAATCAAAAACACTCCTCTCCTCCCACTATAAAGACCACCCCTCACCATCTCTTCTCCTCACACCTGAAACTCCATGAAATTTTTTCAAATTATTCCAAATACACATTCCAAGTCCCCCCCACTAAATCTATGAGAACATGGTCTTAATAAATAGACCAAACTCATGTTTCTGAAAGACGTTTCTCAGGCAGATGAATTCAAGAGGTAAAATACTCATTCATTTTCACTTATTCTCTATTAATTTTCTTCGCATTTACTCTAATCACGTCAATATATCTATGTGATGTGATAACCCCATTATATTTTATATGTTTTAATGTTATTTTGTTAATGGAAAACCAATCATCATTTCTCTTCCCCCTCCTCTTTTGTTTTAAAAAACGAAAAATCATTAGTGATGTGTTAATTTATCAAATTCAAGGACGATTAGTTTTTAATTTCTATAACCCCCATCAAGGATGGTCATAATAAAATTTTTATGGTCAAAACAAATAATAATATATGAATTATACCTTATTTAATGTTATATAAAAAGTATATATACATAATATTAATTAATAAAACAAAACTAGTTTGTGATGATCAAAAAATACCAAAATAATCTAAACGGTTTTAATTAATGTTTTGCCTAATGAAGAATCATGTCATATGGAAAAAATGATATATAAGCTCATTAAATATACCAAAATTTCATTAATAACATATAATTTCAAATCTATAAAACCATTTTAATTTTACATTATCTTTCATACACATATACATGTGAACCTATAATGAAAAACAAGGAAACTAACACTCACGAATGATGAATAATATAAAATATTATTAAATACTCTAAAATAATTTTTTCTGATAAAAATACTATATGAAATGAAATTAAGATAAACTATCAAAGTATATATTTTTTTTACTGTTAAAACAATTGTCATTTTTAAAGTGGAAGTATAGAAAAACAAAATTAAATCACTCAATGGAAAAAATAAATACAAGAGGTTCAGTCTCAATTTTATACTTAGTCCTCTCCACCGGGTGATCACCCACCACCAAGAAATTTATATAAAATAAAAAAGATGTCCCACAACCTTTAATGTGGTTAAATTTTTTAACAAACTATCGAGGTCGCACACGACCTCTTCCATAGTAATTATCAAGAGAAAAAGTAAGCATTCCACCCAAATACCTCTACCACTCTAATCCATGGGAAAAAATATTATTAAAAGAGTTTTTGAATATGTCGAGTATCTTCTAGTTTACTATAGGAGACAGTGTGCGTATATAAAATAGAGTTTGGCACACGCTACATAAAAATTAATAAGTATAAACAGAGTATAAAAATCTATAAGAGTAGAGTTTTAAGTGATAGGTCTGTTGAAAATCAGTTTCTAAATCTTTATTTGATTCAACAGTGAAGCTTGATATTGGTTATCTTGAAAATATTTATAAAAATAGAGCATCACAGACTTGTGTTCCTTAACTAGAGAAAGGAATTATATTCAAATGTGTAGTTTGGATTCCTAGTCAAATATTTGCAGTTTGTGAGATCTATGTATGTTCAGGAAGTTTGAGATCTTGGCTTGGTATGTACCTATGCATTCCCCTCTACATCTCTTTTTTATGCACATATTTCATGGGGTAGTATGCTTCACTTTCTATCATCTAAAATAAGTAAAATATCATGATCAGTTGGGTTCTCATAGTGCATGGCCTGACACTCTCTTCAATGCTCTTTATCAATAATTTAAGATATAATCATTAAAATAGTAAATGGAATAAACTTCAATAACATATTTTTTAGAATAATATTATTTACAAACACAAGTGAATAGAGTAGTGGTGTATTTGAATGTAATTTTCACACTTTGACAGTATGATATAGGCGGTATGACACAAGTGGTATGATATAGGCAGTATGATATAGTCAGTATGATACAGGTAGTGTGATACATGTGTTATGATATTGACGGTATGATACTGGAGACATTTAAGAAATAGCTGAAATCCACTATACTGGAGGCTTCCTATTAAACTGTGTCTTTTCTGGCGGTGTGAGGTCGGATGATGTCTTAGACTTAGCCGGAATTCCGTATTAGCGGTATGACATCCTGACAGTGCTTCATCTGGAAGTATCTTTTAATTAACCAAATTTGAGTTTAGATAGAATGACTTTTTAATGGAGTGTAGATTAATGGTGTATCATAGTTTTCCAATTATTGAGTCTAACTACATAATATTCTCGTATTGTAATATCCTAGTGGTTTCTCATACTCCACAAAATTTTTAGTCTAGTGGTATAGAAAAAAATTTATTTTGGTGGTATCTCAAGGACAATAGTGTCTTGATTTTGTGGCTTCTGTCTCAATGGTATCACATACTTAGAAAAATTCCTTATCTATCTCATAATACATATTTCTTATAGAGAAACATGAAACTAATCAACAAAATCTTAATCGTGATTTTTCTATCATTTAAAATAGCAGGTCAAAAATATCTCCCCTTTTTGGTGATAAAAAATATTAGCATCAAAGAATATTATAAATGTAAAAATAGGTCATCAATGTGTATTTCAAAAATTTAAACATCATATCCAAGGCAGTATAAATCAGAACATAGAATTCCATGTATGTGTAGATGGTATTAAAGAAAAAAAATAAGAAAACAGAAAATAACATGAATTAAAGATATAGTGATTTAAAAATAAATAGTATCAAAGAAAAATGTCAATCAAATATAAGTATTCCATACAAATTCTTCCAATTTTGGGATTATAAAAAAGATAAGGATTAGAGGAATAAATAAAGAGTAAAAAACACAATAATAATGAGTATAGGTATTCAAAAAAATTACAAAAAAGATATAAAAAACCATATTCTATCAAAGACAATTTATCTAAGACAAAACAAGGTTCTATATTTACCAGAGGGGTCTACTGTTGCTTTCCCTTTAGACACAGAATTCTCTTGAAAATTATTCAAATTATCATGAGAAGTTTTAGGTAGAATATAAGGAACACTAGAGAATAGCCTAGATACATTCCTAGGACAATCATCCACAATCACAACTGGCTAAAGTTGTCTTAATTCATGAGTAGGGGATATTTGAAAATGAAGAAATTAGGAAGTAAAAGCTGATAATAGATATTGAGAAACTCTTATTCTAAGAGAAAACTATGAAATTAATGGGATAGATTCATAGGAAACAACTTTTTGGTCATGACCATGAAGAAACGACATCATGAGATTCATGAAATCCATTATGATTTGGCCACCCCTTTTAATATCACTAAATAAATCATATTTCTCTTCCATAATATAGTTCAACACTAGGGTCATATCTTTGAGTTGTCTCACGTGTTCTTCAAATGCCCGAGTCATATGAGTCATTCTCAAATTCTCATCCATGAAATAAAAATTTGGATTCATTACATGATTGGTATAAATATGATAGAGATAGTACTTAATGGACTTGGTTATAGTCTCTCTATCAGCTATCATTTCATGATTATATCTGTAAAACAGGTTGGGAACATGGTTAGAATTATACAAAATTCTACTCAAGGTCTTTTAGGGATGATCAGTGACACTACCAGTAAGACTGGATGAAGTAGATCTTAGCTGATATCTGAAAACTTTCCTTGACTGATCAACATAAAACACTGGTGGAGGAGGATAAGGAGCAACAGAAGTATCGTAATATTTATCCTCAAGACTTTTAAGGATCCAATACAAGGATTCATTAAACTCATATCTTATTTTTTCAATCAATGTCATGAGGGAGACTAGTTCACCACTTATCCATTTATTCTCAATATCTATCTCATAAATGTGATACGTCATTTTTGATTGAATATATTGAATAACCAACCCAAATATGTATCTTATATCCTTTTCACAAATGAAATTAAGGAGTGTGATTATATCACATCAAAGAAAAATCAGGCATCATCATTGTACCAAAATAATCCTTGTTATCTTTAGTGACAAAATCAACTAAAACAAAAATAGGTGTAGGAGTAGGTTCAGGTGCTAGAGTTTTAATAGAAGTGATATTTTTCAATATCTCATAAAAATGGTCTTGATCTATCAAGTATTCTTTAGGATATCCTTCTTGATGAACTTTCGGTTTATCAATATTTGGTGTACTTTTACGTAATTTTCCCCATTCTTTAATCAAGGGATCAACCCATCTCCCAAAAATATCATCTACTACTGTGGAAGTGGTAGGATGAACCGAAATAGTACATAAAACCATTTTTGTCTCAACACTTGAAATCTGTTCAACTACAGACTATAAAATGGTTGTAGGGATTTATTTTAACATTTGAGCATCCGAGATTTTTGTTGTAGGATTGGTAGACTCATCTTTTAACTATGTACCAATAGTTGGAACATCTAGCTTCTGAACATCCACATTTTCATCCACATTTGGTTTGTCAAAATTTTTATTAACTAACTATTCATTTCCAAATTCTTCCTCAATAAGATCATTTTTCTTTTGTTTTGAAACATTCTATTCAACAAGAGATATCACACCTAGCAGTTCTATTACAGTCGAATCTGAAATAGTTTGAAAAGTTGAAAAAGAAATTTCCACAACTTCATTGATAAATGGAGCTCAATGAATCATTTCAACATATAGGGATTTCTCCCCCTCAACAGGTGCATCTTGAACCTCTAGAGGTATCCGTACATAATTTCTTTTGATTAGACCACTATCACTATTTTGGTTAGAGTCTTTATCATCATCATTTTCACTTCTATTCTCATATTTTTATTCCTTTTCTTCCACCTAATTTTCATTATCTTCATTTGATTCAGTGGTTTTGAAATTTTATTCTGCTCCTCTCTAGAGAACTCAGTATCTACTTCATCACTTTAAACAAATTTTTCTCATTTTGGCAACCTCCTTGGTGGAATAGGATCTCCAAATCTAATGGGAGAAGATTTGGGTCACAGATCAGGGTCACTCCCTATATCCACAGATAGTTCCTTTTCTATATTTTCAAAAATAGATTATTTCTTCTCCTCATCCGTGTATTAAACCACTTCACTAGGCTCCATACCCTAATTAACATTATCCATAGGTCTGGTTGGATAATCAACAAGATTATATTCATTATAAAAATTCTCAGAATCACCAACCCAATATTTCTTCCATGGTTTCTATATAATTTTCATTCTTGAACAAGTATCACTTGTAATATAGAAGCTACCACAGTCTATAAAAAATCTGCATCATCACATACTGGGCCCTAGACCTCCAATATAGAAGAAAACATCTTCAGGTACGTCAAAGAATATGATAATGTGGATGTCTTGGTCATCTCAAACATATGCACCCGGATATATCTACACAGATTAATCTTATGACCTTCTGTCATCATAGAGAGAATATACACATCTTGTTACCTTAGTATAGATAATTCACCCTTACATGGAAAAAGAATTTACTAGAAAAACTTAAAAACCATCCTATATTCTCCATCCATCTCAAAGGCAGCAGGCCTTTAGGTTGGGACATGTCCTGTTACCATAGCAAGAGAATCCTCATATATAAACAAATCAACAACTTATGGAATGATTCTTTAGTAGTCATCATAAACTCCATCAATAGGTACACCTAATCATTTAGCTAATTTCCTTGATGAAAACCCCAAAACATGTCCTTTTACATAGCTTCTAATCCAATTAGCATCATCTTGATCAAAAGAAAATTCTACATTCTAAAAAAACTCAAATACCAATATAGGGTAAAAATACATTTTGTTTCTTGAAAACCATTCTAACCATCCATGATTTTTTATTTATTTGAGAAAAAATGACTTACTAGGTAATAGCCATCATGATTCAACTTCGTTTTCCTGTTCAACTATCCGGTTAGCAAGATCCAAATTTACTAGATCTACTAGAGAAGGTGCACGCGACACTTTATTCTATTTCGTTGAAGATTTAGACTTAGAAAAAGAATGCTCAAAATCATGATCTATTCTCAGCATTCAAATCAGCTTGAAAATCTTGGTTGAAGGTAAGAGGATGGTTTGAAAAGATATATAGCAAAGCATTTCACTAGGCTCATACGAGATAAGAGAGTATCACACATGGCTTAAGGTGTGTTGGGAATAAAAATTATTCCATTTAATATTATTTGGTATATTAGGTATTCTAAGATCAAAATAATACAGTAAATATTAATTAAAATATAAGGATGAACATCCATTGGGTTACAAAAAATAATATAAGACTGGAAATAAACCAACAGTACAAAAATATCAAGAAACACAAAATAAAAATCAAAGTCGTGAAATAAAATGGCATGACATTGAAATGTTATCACAATCCATTGATGTGACAAGACAATGACATGAAAATCCAATGGCATGAAAAGACAACAACATGAAAATCTATATGAATAACAAGCCAATGTCATGATAATCCAATGAAGTGACAAGCTAACAACGTGATAAGCCAATTGCGTGACAAGCCAATGGCATGATAGACTAATGTTGTGTCATCAAAACTGTATGTAAATTAAAATTGTAAGTCAATAGAAATTATACTTAACCGAAATTAATCATTCATAATTAATTTTTGATATAATTATTTTACATATAATTAAAAGTATTAGGGAATATATCAGCTAACATATTCTTTATTCCAATAAATTCAAGAGTGATATCTCCTTTTTGAAAATGGACTCTCAAAAAGTGATGTATTATATCAAATTGCTTTGTTTGGGAATCAAAAACTATATTTTTAGAAATTTTAATAGTACTTGTGTTGTCATGGTTTATAGGGAAATTCTAGTATTAATACCCATAGTCTAAAAGAGTTTGTTTCATCCACAGAATTTGTGCAAAACAATTGCCTGCAACTATGTACTTGACTTCAGTAATAGATAATGCTACATATTTTTTATTTCTACTAAACCATGCAACAAAATAATTTCCTTAAAAGTGACTTGTTCCATTGGTTCTTTTTCTATCTATCTAGAATCCACCAAAATCTACATCGAAATAACATTAAATAAAATGATTTTCCTCTTGGGTAAAACAATCCTAAATATTTTGTATACTTAAGGTATTTAAAAATTATTTTAATAAAAATAAGTTTTGACACTTGGGTTTTCTTGAAAACAATCACACATACACACACTAAACATAAAATATGGTTGACTAGAAGTCAATTAGAGGAGACTTCCAATCATACCTCTCTAACTTGTTTGATCAACTGGTTTCCCAGCTTCATCAAAATCTAAATTACAGGTGGAACTCATAGAATTATCACTAATTTTAGAACTATATATGTTAAAGTGTTTTAGAAGAAAATTTTGTGTACTTGCTTTGATTTAAAATAATTCCTTATTTGTTTTTAAAAATGTTTAATCCAATAAATAATTTATGTTCACCTGTTAATATCATTTTATATTTATTTTGCATCATTTTACAAAATTCATTACAAAGATAATTTTTTGATGATCTGAAAATAATATCATCAACATATATTTTTACTACTTATAAATCTTTTGAAATTCTCTTTATGAAAAGAGTAGAATTAGTTATTCCTTTTTATGATCCTTTTGAAATGTGAAATTTCTTAAGCGTATAATCCCAAGCTCTAGAAGCTCATTTTAAACCATATAATTAAAAAAATTGGAAAAAGAGGGTTTTGAAAACTAAGTGTTTGTTCAACAAAAACATCCAAAAAAATATAACCATTTTGGAATAAAATTTTGACATCCATTTGATAAAGCTATAAATATAAATGTGATGCATAAGAAATTAGGATTCTTATTTATTCAAGTCTAGTTATAGGTTCTAAGGTCTCCTCATAGTCAATTCTGTCTTCATCACTAGAACCGTTTTAAACAATTCTAGACTTATTTCTAACTATATTTCAAGAATCATAATTTTTATTCCTAAAAAACACATTTAGTTCCCACAGTCATGGTGTCCATGGGTCTATCTAAAAGTTCCCAGACTTTTTTTTTAAACAGATTCAATTTTTCATGCATTTATATTACCTATAATTCATCATTAATGGCTTCATTGATGTCCTTCAATTCAAGATGATATTATAAATCATGATGTTCATCCTGATTTCTTACAGAAGCTACTGTTTGTGTTCCTATATTTAGATAACCTAAAAACATCTAAACGATGGTACTTTATGGTTATAACAGCTCTAGATAAATATTTATTTGTAACTTTTGGATTTTCAGGTTCAGGTTCTAGATGTTCTTGAAATTCTTCAGAACTTGGTGATTTTTTGGGCTGTTTGAAAGAAGAATCTAAGGGTTTGGAATTTATGTTCAGAGAAGATAAATTATCCACAAGATTTTCTAAGGAGGTCCTAGGCTCATGTGGATTGGTTTAATAATATTTTACATAGAATTATTCTTTCATATTTATTGTCTTCTTAGTTAAAACTCTAGAGTATTTTCTAAATAATGAATAAACAAAGAAAATCCCTTCATAACTCTTGGAAGAAAATTTGTCAAAATTATCCATAGTATTATGAATAAAGACTATAAGACCAGAAACTCTAAAGTAATTAACCTTTTGTTTCTTATTTTTCAACAACTCATAATGAATCTTCATAATTATAGTTCTAATAAAAACTCAATTAATGATATATCAAGATATATTGGCAGCTTCTACTTGAAAATAGAACGATATTTCATAATCATTTAACATAATCAGGTCTATCTTTTATATGGTTCTATTTCTTATTTCCACAAATCCATTTTTTTGGGTGTCCAAAGAGTAGAGAAGTAATGATTGTATCCATTTTGTGAGATAAATAGTTCAAAATATTGATTTTTAAACTCATGGCCATGATCAATCCTTAAGGTCTTAACCCTAAGTCACTAATATTTTCTTCAAATTTAGCATACTTGTAAAGTAAGAACAAGATTCACTTTTGAGAGATAGAAAATATACACAAGTATAAAGAGAAAAATTATATAGAATAATGTAAACATACTGCTTAATATTGAGACTTGAAACTCTAGAAGGTCTAAAAATACATGTGAACCAACTCAAGAGGTTGAGAAGTGGATACTTATTTATTTAATTTTAAATAAACATGGTAGTGATTCTCTTTCTTATAGGTGTTATATAATTTATCTATTAGTAACTTAAACGTAGGTAGATCCCTAACTTACCCTTTCCTAGTTATAATTATAAGAGAGTGAATATTACAATGGACTAGTCTCCTATGTCAAATCCATGACACCTTGTAAAAATCACTTAAGTAAGAAACTTTTTGAAAAATCAGGGAATCTAAATCTAGAATATAAACATTATCATTTTGCAAATCAGTAAAAATTAAATAATTTTTCGAATCAAAATCTTTGAAAGAATCATTCCAAAACGTCACATAAAAATCATTATCACACAACAAAGAAATTCTATGAAGAATGTACTTTAAAAAATCAAACTATAAAACATTAGAAATTAAAAGTGCATTTTTATTACCAATATGGACTAGTTTGGTGATCTTTCCTTTTTCATTGTCTGAAAAATAGAAATTTCCACCATAAAAATTTATAATTCTCCTTAATCATGAATAATATCCTATCATAGGTCTTCAAAAAAATTATCCAATAACTGTAGACTTCTGTTGGGGCCATTAATCACTTTTCCTACAAAACCATTTTTAAGAAAGAAATGATTTTGCTAGAAAAATATGTTTGGGCCCATAAATTTTGGTAATAAAGGATATGTAAACACATGTTTCTCTAATTGGTTTACTATAAAAATATTTTGTACTTTTAGTTATAAAAACCTTATTAGGTTCTTTTGAAAAATGATTAGCGGTAGAGCTTTCAGTTCTAATTTTAGGAACAAATATATTTTTTGGAATTTCTCTAAGTACAAGTTTATATCCTATACCAGTAACATATTTGGGTGAAATTTGTTTTCCCAAAATATGTGTAAGTGTTTCTCTACCATTTTTGAACATTTCAAGATCTATATTTAATTAATCATTTTACAATTTAAGTTCAGTTTTTTCTTTGAGTAGTTGATAAGTTTTCTCTCTTTATATTAATAGTTAATGATTTATATTTACTATTACACCCTGCTATGTTATAAAAATTTTGCACTTATCCTTCAATTAATTAAAGGTGTCCTCTAGAATGTTTCAATATTTGAATAATTCATCTTTTGAAATATTACAATCATCATGTTGTTTGTTTTCCAAATTTTCAAACACATGCACAGTAAAAATACTTGACATAGTAGGTAAATCATGTGACTCACTAACTTTAGTCATGAAATGCATATTGGAACTATCTGGATTTTCAACAGGTGATGTATCAGGGTCACTGGAGATATATATCACTACCACAAAAACAGTTTTTCCCACCTCCACCCTTTTATCAGTGCTAATAAAAAAGCACTGATAAAGGGGGGGGGGGGGTACCATTATCAGTGCTAAAAAAAGAGCTGATAAAATTACCCCTTTATCAGCACTTTTTTAGCACTGATAATAGTACCCCCTTTAACAGCGCTTTTTTTTAGCGCTGTTAAAGGTACCCCCTTTATGATCGCTTTTTTGTTAGCGCAGATAAAGGGTCTACATCAAAAAAATCATTAAAAAATATATTAATATTTAAATATATAGATATAGTTATATTGATATAAATATAATATATATTTTTTTAATATAATTTTAAATATATTTTAGATAAGTATAAATATACAGTTACATTTAATATATAAGATATTTTGTGAAAATGTATTATAAAAAATTAAAAAAATAAATTTAATGAATAATTTGCTAATTATAATGGATTAATAGTCATTTGATAACAATTTGAAGGCTAAAAAATTAATAAAAATTAAAAAAAGATCAAAAATATGTTGAAAACGCAACTCAAACTTCAAATGGCCATAAGTTATCATCCGGGTGTCCGTTTGAGCTCTACCGCATATCAAATCGAAACCTGCGACGAGCTCTACATTGTTATGACCTGAGAGAACCATAGTTAAGGTTTTTTCGAGGCCAAAAAAGGCCCAGAAGGCCTCCAATACTGAGGTTTTAGTCAAGGTACCACGATTTTTTAACATTTTGTGGATTTTCAGCCTCGTTTAAGGGGGTATTATTGGCTTTTTTGGTGGGTACTAAATTTATTACAGTGTATTACATTTATATTGAAATTATTTTTTGGAAATATCATCATGTTTCTTACTGCACTACTATTTATAATCAAATATATAACAATATAATCATATTTTTTATATATTCACACATAAAAATTTAATTATATAAATATTAATAATAAAATATATTTACATATAAAATATATTAGCTTTATCTAAATAATAACTAATATCTATTTTATTTATAATAAAAATATATGAATATTTATATACCTATATATAAATCTAACTATATATATATATATATTAATCTAACTATATATATATTAATATTACTATATATATATACTGATATTACTATAAATATATATATTAATATCACTATAAATATATATATTAATATCACTATAAATATATATATTAATATAACTATATATATATATATATATTAATTTAAATATATATATATAGATATTAATATAAATATATATTACTATCCGAATAAATATAACTATATATATATATATATAAATAGAGATATATATTAATATAACTATATATATATATATTAATATAATTATATATATATATATTAATATAACTATATATATTAATATAATTTTATATATATATACTACTATACGAATAAATATAACTATATATATATAAATAGAGATATATATTAATATAACTATATATATTAATATAAATATATATATATATTAATATTACTATATATATATTAATATTACTATATATATATTAATATAAATATATATAACTATACGAATAAATATAACTATATATATATCATAAAATGGAAAACAAATCAAAATAGAGGAGTGGTAAGGGCTTAGGCGTGTAGGGGGGAGGTCTCGAGTTCAAATCCTGGTGGAGGCAGGGGCACGCGTGCATGGGTGAATATGGGAGCAAGCGCTTTAAAAGGGTGGAGGGGTGCATAGGGTGCTATAGGGGGTGGAAAAGCAATCTAAAAGGGGGGGGGGGCTCAAGCACTATAAAGCCCCCCACCCCCATGATTGGCAATATTTTTTTAATTTTGTTTAATTTTTTTTGGTTTTTTTAAATTTTTAAATTTTTTTAACTTTTATTAGAACTTTAAAAAAACACTCATAAAAGGGGTTCTTTATCAGCGCTAAAATGAAAGTGCTGATAAAGGAAGCGTTCATAAAGGGGTCTTTTATCAGCGTTAAAACAAAGCGCTAATAAAGGACCCTTTTATCAACGCTTTGTTTAAGCACTAATGAAGGGGACCCCCCTATCTTCGCCGAATTTAACAGCACTTTTCTAGCGCTGTTAAAGGCCATTTTTAGCACTAATACAAGCAGTATTTTTAGTTTTGTATTCAGATGCTATCAAATTTTTCTTCATGTCCTTATTGTATTTTATGTCTTTTTCCTCATACTTATTCTTGTAAATAATATTTGGACAGTCAGATTTTATGTGACCATTCCTTTTTTATTTATAGCAATCAATTTATTTAGGATCATCATCATTATTCCAATATTTCATAGACCACCTCTATTTTAACCATTTCCTTTATTTTTTTTGAAAAAACATTTAATTTTCCCAAAATTACATTAGTATTTTATATGTGTTATCCATTTTTTCATTACTATCAGGAGTCGATTCACTGTCACTAAAACTGGAAGCCAGTAACTTCCCTTTTTCTTTTTTCCTTTGGTTGTCTAGGTGTAGTAGTCTTCAAATCTACTTACATTTTATAGTATCTTCACCTTCTTCATAGTTTATCTTTAATTCTTATTCATACATCATAATAATTCCAATAAACTCTTTCATAGGTAGTATACTTATGTAATGTGATTCTATAATTAAAACTGAGGTGCCTCTCCATCATTCTAGTAGACTTCTGATGAAGGTTCTGGGTGCAGCAGAAGCACGTGGATGGATGTGCCCACTTGGAATTTTTTCATTAACAAAGAGAAATCCAGGATCAATATGATGATAAATGCTAGTCTCTATGGATTGAATCACAGAAATAGACAAAGAAAAATAATGTCCTGGAACCACAATATAGGATCATTACAGGTAGATTATAAATAATTTAATCAATTTAAAAGAAATACCTTTTGGTGTTCTTTATTCATTCATGTTCTTGATCATGTTCTGATGTGATTCGTCGTTGCGTCGCAGAAGCCAAGTGTAGACTTCCTTTAGCAGTGATCCACACGTGAGCCTCGTATCTCAGGACGTTGCCAAAGGATTCTTCGGGTGCTAGCGTAGAGAAACCTTTGATTTCGTTGTTCTCCTTAGATCATCTTGATCCGATGGAACAGGATCACTCTCGGTCTTGAGAGCGTTCTTGTAGGAAGAGGTTCTTTTGGCCTTGAAAGAATTCTCCAGAATTGTTGTGCACAATGATTCTATTGTGTGTAGGAAAATAGTTGGTGTGGTGAGGATATTTATAATCGGGTTTGAGGTTGTAGAGTTATGAAAATAAATAAACGTGTTACATATATTATTTATTTCATTGACACTTATTTAAAACCTCCATGTCTAACAATTAATTCCGTGACATGCACTCACGCTGATTATAATAAACATAATTTAATAAAACAATATTATATCCTCAAAATCCCGACTGGAAAAACTACACAGTGTGTACTTGTTTTTCCTTGAAAACTACACGGCGTGTACATTCAATGTACACAGCGTGTATATCTCGTTTTAATTTATTCATTTCCTTTCCATAATAAAAACTACATGGCATGTACATTTAACAAAACATGGCATGTACTTTTTTTCAAAATAAAACTACACGACATGTAATAATTAATACATTGTGTGTACTTGTTTTCATTTTATTCTTCCTCCAACATTAAAGTGATTTTGGCTTCCTTGAATAATTATTAAACCATGTACGGGAATAATCTTTATTCTACTTGAGGTACTTGAATACACTTAGTGTGTGACCCTCTATGCCTCTTTCTTGTTGGCATTAGGCGGGTTGCCTAAAATCCAAGATTACTGTCTAGCAATGGGTCAAGGCACCCAAGAGATAGAAGTTGACACTGCATTGACGTATCACATCATACGAATGCTTACTATGTAATTTAGTCCCTTTGTCTCGATATCTCATCAAGCAGGTTTCATGGCAGTGTCATAAACCTATATGCTTGATCCGTCGTTCTTTGACTACATGAAATAAACTCGCCGTTTACACCATGGCTATAGAATTTAATGTGACAGTTCTATTTCAATAAAATGGATGAGATATCATATTCCATAAATAGAAGGTAAAATTCCTTCCTCGACTTATCCATTACCAACATGTCACTCATGACACACCCAACATACCCTACTTCCCACCAACTGCCTGCATGACAGTTTTCTTCAGTAAATCTAAGTGCACGAGTCATGACATGAGTTAATGATAATCTTACATTCTAAGGACCATTACACACGCTCGTAGATAAAAATTTCCTATGACACCAAGACATGCAGAATTGCTACTCGTGGGTCTGTTCTCATAATCTCTCATCTTGGAGATTACCAAGTGCAAACTCCATGAGAGAGAGTCTCGTGTTCTTAAAAGTACTCACACATGATGGTCTGTATACTATGTTTCCTATCATAGTATGTCATCCAATCGTAGAACTTTATTTAAGAATATTTTTATAGCATTTCAAGGTTCTCATCATAGTGGGGATCTTCCATAACCTTATTAATGAAACAAATATTCCTGGACATTATTATATTATAGTCATGCAGAACAATGAAAAATACATAACAAGAGTACATTCATGTAATCCAAGTAAAAAAAAAGTTGGTTCTCAGGACAACAACCCTCACAAACTCCCACATGGACTAGATCCAAAAGCCTGCGACTTTTAGTCTGCTAGACCTCATATGATGATCATGTTTTTTCTGAGTCAAGGTTTTAGTCAAGGGGTCCGCAACGTTGTCTTCCATGGAAATACTAATCACTGCAACTTCACCACTCTGAGAAAAATCCCTCAAGAGATGATACTTTCGAAGTATGTGCTTTGTCCGCCAATGTGACCATGGCTCTTTTGCAAGTGCCACTACTATAGTATTATTACAATAGAGTGCGATATGATCTTTACTGCTCGGTACTACATCTAGATCTTGGATGAAGTTTCGCATCCATAGTACTTCTTTAGTTACCTCAGAAGTTGTGATATACTCGGACTCCGCTGTAGAATCTGCCACCACACTTTTCTTTGAGCTCTTCCAGCTCACTGCACCTCCATTAAAACTGAATATGTATCTAGTATGCGACTTCATGCCATCTTGATCAGTCTGGAAACTAGCATCTACATGTCCTCTGATGACTAGTTCCTCATCTCCTCCATAAACCAGGAATGTATCCTTAGTACGCCTCGGATACTTAAGAATAGTCTTGACTGCCATCCAATGGCGGTCTCCTGGATCAGATTGATATATGTCTACCATAATTAATGTGTAAGAAACATCTAGCATCATACATAGCCTGGAATACATGACTAACCCAATCAGGGATGCATAAGGGATCCTTTCCATTCACTTTCTTTCCTCATGTGTCTGAGGACACATTTTATTGGAAAGATGAATGACATGTGACACTAGAAACAATCCCCTCTTGGACTGTTCCATACTGAATATTTTCATTATTTTGTCAATGTATATACTTTGACCCAGGCCCAGAATTATCTTGGATTTATCACGATGGATCATGATCCCAAGAATATATGATACCTCACAAAAGTCTTTCATGAAGAATCATTTATGCAACCATGACTTAACTGACTATAAGATAGGTACATCATTTCCAATTAGTAATATTTCATCAACATATACTATTAAGAAAACGACTGCACTTCCACTAAACCTCTTGTAGACATAAGGCTCATATTCGTTCTTAACAAAGCCAAATTCCGTTACAGCTTCGTCAAAATGAATGTTCTGTGACCTTGATCCTTACTTTAATCCATAAATGGATTCCTCCAACTTGCATACCTTGTTGGTATCATTTGGAGTCACAAACCCTTCTGGTTGTGTCATGTAGACATCTTCCTAGAGGTTCCCGTTAAGGAATGATGTTTTGACATCCATTTGACAAATTTCAAAGTCATGGTAAGCAGCAATGGCCAATAGGATTATGATGGATTTCATCATTGCAACTAGTGAAAAGGTTTCATCATACTCAATTCCTTAATGCTGTCTAAAACCTTTTGCAACCAGTCTTGCCTTATAGGTGCTGAATTTCCCCTCTTTGTCCAGTTTCTTCTTGAACACCCATTTATTAGCAATAGGTTTTACATGAGCTAGAGGATCTACCAAAATTCAGACTTGGTTTTGGAACATGGAATCCATTTCAGAATTCATGGCTTCTTTCCACTTGGAAAAGTCTGTGCCTTCAACTACTTCCATGTATGTAAGAGGATCATCATTTTCGACCAATAATGAGTCACCATCCTCGGTGACAAGAAAACCATATCGTTCTACTTCTCTCACCTCTCTCGTGCTCCTACGCAGTTCTTGTGTCTCTGGAACAGATTGTTCTTCCATGGGGTTTGTGGAATCTATTCCTGTACCAACTCATATGTATCTTGAACCTCAACTTCATCGAATTCTATCTCACTCCCACTATCACTTTTGGAGATGTGTTCCCTCTCAAGGAATATAGTGTGTCTTGCCACTGTAACCATTTTGTCTGAGGGGTTGTATAGGTAATATCTCCTTCTTTCCTATGTATATCCTATAATGATACACTTTGTGCCTCTGGGTGAAAGTTTGTTACCTGAAGAGGCCTTAACAAATGCTTCGCTACCCCACACATGTTTATTCGATAACATGGCTTTTCGTCCACTCCATAACTCATATAGAATATCATTTATCGATTTAGATGGTACTTGGTTTAGTATGTGTGCTGTTGTTTGCAATTCATATCACCAAAAGAATAATGGAAGACTCACATGACTCATCATTGATATCACCATGTCCAACAGTGTGCAGTTCCTCCTTTCACTTACACCATTCCACTGAGGTGTGTAAGGAGGAGTGAGTTGAGATAGAATCCCAAACTCTTGTAAGAAATCAATGAAGTCATGATTAAGAGATTATCCTCCTCTATCTAAGCAGAGTTTCATAATCTTCTTACCAAGCTGGTTCTCAACTTCATTCTTGTATTCTCTAAACTGATCAAAATAATCTGACTTATACCTCATTAAGTAAATATATCCATATCCACTAAAATCATCAGTAAATGTTATGAAGTATGAGAACACACCCCTTGATTCAACTGGAAATGGTCCACACAACTCTGTGTGAACTAATTCTATAAGCTCTTTATCCATTTCATCTTTCCCACTAAATGGGGCTTTGGTCATTTTTCCTTGTAGACACGCATGACATACACCAAGTGGTTTTAGTTCGAAATAATCTAAATACCCATCTTGATGTAATTTTTTCAAATGTTTCTCATTGAAATGACCTAGCCAGTGATGGCAAAGTTGGGTGTGGTATGATTCATGTGAATTGAAATTGTCATCGATTACCATTACTTGGTTCATGTAGTCTAACACATAAAGGTAATTATATAAATGTGCCCAACCAAAACAAATGTTATCTTTATAAAAGTAGCAATATCCATTTCCAAACATGAAGATGAATCCATCAATATCTAATATGGATACTAAAATAATTTTTTTGGTTACATAATGCACATAATAAAAACCCTTTAACACCAAGATCATTCCAGTTGGAAATGTGAGGTGGTAGTCCCCAATAGCTATAGTAGTGAGTCTGGCTCCATTGGCTGCTCGTAGATCTACCTCCCCTCGATCAATCTTCTTGAATCTACTTGCTTCCTGCATTTGGATACATATGTGAGCACCAAAATCTGTATCTAATACAAAATTTGTAGAAATAGATATATTGCATTCGATGAAAAATGCACCTGAAGCATCCCCTTGCATCCTTGGCAGGGTGCAGTTTTTCTTCCAGTGGCCCTTCATGCCACATGTGAAACAAACAGCCTCTTGTTATCTTGCCTCCCCTTTGATCTTCCTTTTCTTGGAAGGCCTTGAAGTAACTTTGGGATTAAAGCTCTTCTCTTTCCCTTTCCTTGTATCTGCCATGAAGAGAGAAGTCTTTTCACGCTTCATGTCATTGTCCACTTGGTGAATGAGGATAAGAAGATCAGACAGAGACTTCTCAATGTTGATCATGTTGGATTTCACAACAAAGTTTGAGAATCTCTGGGGAAGTGATTCAAGAATGAGATCGGTAACCAGTTCTTCAGGGATTTTAAACCTTATAACCTCCATGCGCTCAATGTATCCAATGATCTTGACTACATGAGTCCCGGCTGGGGAACCCTTTCCAAGATTGCTATAAAATATAGCCATGGAGATCGCAAACCTTTCCTATCTTTCTCTCTCTTGGTATAGACCATGGAGGTGCTCGATCATGCTATAGGCATCCATGTATTCATGAGACTTCATGTGCTCACTAGACATTGATGATAGCATCAAACATTGAATGTTGAGAGCATCGTTCAAATGTTGATCATAGACCAGGAAATCTTTATCACTTGCCCCTTGGGCGGGCGAATCAGGAAGTGAGGAGTCCAACAAGTAAAACTTTCGTTCATGGCATAGGATAACCCAAAGGTGCCTAAACCATTTCGGAAAGTAACTTCTGGTAAGGATATTGTATTTGTCCAGAATTGATCGTAGAAAAAATGTGGTTGATGAGTTTTTTATTTTGATTCTACAAATTAAAAGAGCATATTTATCAGTAGTTTTATTATTACATTTTTATGAGAAATAATAAATTTTATTAAGTCTCCCACTATTTTATCAAGTCCCAATGGCCCTCACCATTGAACTCGGAATGTCCAGTTTCTTCGACATTCTAGTGGCAAGGAACCATATTCCCCTTCGCATGACCCCCACAGGAGTTGGTCAATCTATTTAAAGGAATTTAGGTAGGCAGTTCTTTCCCAACTGTGAGCTTACAATTCCATGATCTATTGAGTGGACTCCCCAATCCTGAAATCCTAACTTGGATTTCCTCAACTCTTGCCTCCATTATTACACCATGTCTAGAAAGGGATACTCCTCTTAATGTAATATGGTTAAGTCAACCCAAAATCTTTCATAAGATCTACCTTTATAAAAGAAAGTGTCCCTACAAGGGTTGGTCAAACACATAGTTTTATTGATTCTTTCCCTTAATTAAGTAATGGAAGGCCTTGTCTTACTTAATATGGTTATTGAGGGATTTTATTATTTATGCGTACTTTCACATTATCACATGCTTGTTGATATTAAGTGATGCTTGTTTCAGTGATTAACCATGTTCCGATAATGGTTACGCATAGTCCGGTTTTTTATTTTATTCCATCTTTGCATGCTTGTTTATTTCATTAATTATGTGATCGTGACAACAAATACATAATAAATAAACCATGCAATCTGACAGAAATAAAATAAGATGGTATGATCATGAGCTTCTATTGGTTATCTTATCTAGTAGTTTGATAAGCTAACCCTAACCTAGGGAAAACACCTTGAACCGATGTTTCGTGTTTTGTAGATCCCACCTATCCATCTTTGATTCTTCTTTGGTTGATTTTGCCTCAGATTTGGGTTTTGAACCATCTCCTCTGGCTTGGGAGATCCTCCATTACATGGGTTTACATTAAAGAAACCATGGGCATGCAGGCCCTACATTTTATTGGAAAAAGGCTCACATGCCAACAAAATTTAAATAAAATTAAAAGAAACCATAAACATATAAAAAGGGTCTTTGGTCTTGCTCATGATCATCCATAGCATGAAACGACATTTACGCATATTTAGAATTCAAATTCATTTAATCGTTCTTTTTATTTAAGAGAAGTTGCACTTGAAATTAATTAATTATGATCTTATAATTAATCTATTATTTATATTAAATTCTTTTATGAATTTCCATGAGATTATTCTCATCCATATCCCTTGTACAAGTCTTTGTACTTTTGGAGAAAACCTAGTGAAATTCCTTTTCTGGAAAGTACACAGCATGTAGTTTATATTTACACGGCGTGTATTTCTTTTCACCCTTTATCCAAAGTACACGTTGGGGCTTTGGCATGTTTTCTGTACTTTGGGAATTTTTGAGTACACGGCGTGTAGATAAATCATACACAGCATGTACTTCCTTGTTATGCAGTAACCATCCTGGAGATCCCGTGTACATGGTACATGGCTTCTCCTTTGTACACGGTTTCACTTGGGCCGGATCGGAAAACACGGCGTGTTTCTCCAACATACACACCGTGTATTTCGGTTCCCACACACCGTTTAATTCTGGACAACACAGGGTGTTAAATGCTTAGGTGTAATCAATTCACACGGCATGGTTTGGTGGACCAGTACCGGTTCTTTGAACCTAAGTACACGACGTGTAGTTTTCATTACACGCCGTGTATTTCTGTATTGTACAAACAGAAAGAGCGGCTCCTCCATACGAGTTCCTTGTTTTTTAAATTTTAATCAAAAATTAAAATTAAAGGATGTTTCTGTGATATTAATCGAGAAATGAAGGAGGAAGAACATATCTCGTTTATTCAAATTTATAGAACAATTTATCTCTAATTTAATCAAATATAAATGTATAAATTATCAAGGAAAATTAAATAGATATAATCAATATTGTAACATGGCTCTGATACCAATTGAAGGTTCTGAGCACAGCAGAAGAGCATGGGTGGATGTGCCCACTTGTATTTTTTTCATTAACAATTATCAATCCGGGATCAATACGACGATAAATGCCAGTCTCCACGGATAGAATCACAGAAATAGACAAAGAAAAAGAAAGTCTCAGAACCACAAAGTAGGATTGTTACAGGTTGATTATAATTTATTTAATCAATTTAAAAGGAATACCTTTTTGGTTTTCTTTCTTCATTGATGTTGTTGATCATGTTCTGATGTGATTCATCATTGCATCGTAGAATCCAAGTGTAGACTTCCTATATCAGTGATCCACAGGTGCCCCTCGTATCTCGGGACGTCGCCAAAGTATTATCTGAGTGCTAGCATGGAGAAACCTTTGCTTCCATTGTCTGCCTTAGATCATCTTGATCTGATGGAAGAGGATATCTCTCTATCTTGAGAGTGTTCTTGGAGGAAGAGGTTCTTTCAGCCATGAAAAATTCTCCAGAATCTTTCTGCACAATGATTATCTTGTGTGTAGAAAAGGAGTTGGGGTAGTGAGGATATTTATAATCAGATTGAGGTTGTAGAGTTATGCCAATAAATAAATGTGTTGTGCATTTTATTTATTTCATTGACTCTTATTTAAAACCCCCATGTAGAATAATTAATTCCTTGACATGCGCTCATGCTTATTATAATAAATATCATTTAATAAAAGAATATTATATCCTCAAAATCCCACCTGGAAAAACTACACGACGTGTAATAATAAATACAAGGTGTGTACATGTTTTTCATTGAAAACTACACGGCGTGTACATTCAATGTACACAACGTGTATATCTTTATTTCATTTATTCATTTCCATTCTATAATGAAAATGACACAACGTGTAAATTTAACAATACATGGCATGTACTTATTTTCAAAAAAAAACTACACGGTGTGTAATAATTAATACACATCGTGTAATTGTATTCATTTTATTCTTCCACCGACATTAAAATAATTTAGGCTTCCATAAATAATTATTAAAACATGTATGAGAATAATCTTTATTCTACTTGAGATACTTGAATACACTTAGTGTGTGACCCTCTAGGCCTCTTTCTCGTTGGCATTAGGTGGGCTTGCCTAAAGTCCATGATTACTGTCTAGCAACGGGTCAAGGCACCCAAGAGAATGAAGTTGACGTCGTATTGACGTATCACCTCATATGAACGCTTACTATGTAATTTAATCCCTTTGTCTTGATTTCTCATCAAGCAGGTTTCATGGTAGTGTCATAAACCTATATGCTTGATCTGTTGGTCTTTGACTGCCTGAAATAAACTTATTGTTTAAACCATGGCCATGGAATTTAATGTGACAGTTCTATTTCAATCAAAGGGCCCAGATATCAACTTCCATAAATGGAAGGGGAAAATCCTTCCTCGACATATCCATTAACAACATGTCACTCGTGATGCACCCAATGTACCCTACATCCCGCCAACTTTATGCGTTACTGTTTTCATCAGTAAATCTAAGTGCGTGAGTCATGACATGAGTTAATGATAATCTTCTAGTATAAGTACCATAACACACGCTCGTAGATATCAATGTCCGATAACACCAAGACAGGTGGAATTGCTACTGGCGGGTCTGTTCTCATAATCTCCCATCTTGGAGATTACCAAGTGCAAACTCTATGAGAGATAGTCTCGTCTTCTTACGAGTACTCGCACATGACAGTCTGTATACTATGTGTCCTATCATAGTATGTCATCCAACCGTAGACCTTTATTTAAGAATATTGTTATATCATTTCAAGGCTCTCATCATAGCGGGGATCTTCCATGACCTTATTAATTCAACAAATATTCCAGGACACTATTATATTATAGTCATGAAGAACAATGAACAATATATAACAAGAGTATATTCATTTAATCAATGTACAAAACAGTTGGTTCTCAGAACACCAACCCTTACATCTGAGTAATCGCATAATCTAATCATTGTTATAGAATTGTTTTCCAATAAATATCATTGGTTTGAAAATATAAGTTAACCTAAGATACATGTCATATATAATTTCATCATTCTTCTAATTAAAATTATCCTATTTAATTGTGTAGGTTTTAAGCCTCATCACTTTAAAATTTTATGTTCCCTAATAGGAAATAGATAGAGTGTCCCAAATTTAAAATGAAGTTTTACAAACAAATTACATATTAAATTCCTATTCTCATAAATCAAAGTAAATGGAATGAAATGATTTACAGTTACTATTATAGGCTAATTTTGTAGCCCCATCCCAAGTTATTCTAGCAGTATTAGGTATATCATATTCATCTTCTATTGTAGACCATATATCAAAATCTACACTTTATATATGTAATTTAATTTTAATCGTCCTTTGATCATAATTTTTACCATTAAATAAAGGTCTTCCTTGGGTAGAAGAACATTCTTTATGATTATCTATTTAAATAGCTAAATTTAGAAATGAAAGAGATTTGAGGTCTTTTAAGTACAACTAAAATTAAAGTTAAAACTATTTAAGAAAATTTAATACCAAAGAATCAAAACCTTTTGATACCAAATGTTAGTTTCAGTGATTATCTAAAGAGTGGGGTGAATTTAGTATCCAAAAATTTTTTTTATAAAATAGATTATTTTGGAATCTGCCGAATGTTTAAATACAGCCCCATTTTTCAAAATAAGTTGTATGATATAGATCTCAATCTTTTTAAATATTTTTCCCATGATTTATTAATCCCTAGATAAATACAATACAATATCATTGAATCCATTGAAATCGGTTTAGTTGAAAAAAATACTATATTAACACAATTTAAAATAAACAATAAAACTATATATTTTTTTTTTAATTAAAATAATTATTAGTTTTAAAGTGAAAATATAGAAAAACAAGATTAAAGCACATGGTAGAAAGAATGAATACAAGGGGTTTAGTCTCAAGTTGAGATGTAGTCCTCTACACTTGGTGATCACCCAACACTAAGAAATTTATATAAAATATAAATGATGATCCACAACCTAGATTAGATTTTACAACAGTTAAAAGGATATTTAGGTTACACAAGACCTCCTCCACAATTATTAATGGGAGAAAAACTAAACAGGAAACACAAGGACCTCTACCACTCTTATCTGTTGGAAAAACTAATATTGAAAGCGTTTGAGAAGATATCGAGTATCTTTTAGTTTATCACTATTGACAATGTGTGTATATTAAACAGAGTATAGAAAACACTACTCAAAAAGTAATAAGTACAAAAAGATTAATGAAATCTATAATAATAGAGTTTATAAGTGATTGGTCTATTGAAAATTAGTTTGTGACTCTTGATTTGATTCAGCAGTGAACATTTATTTAGGTTCTCTTGAAAAAAATTATGAAAATATAGTGTCGCAGAATCTTGTTCCTTGACTAGAGAAATGCAGAAAATGTGAATCTGTAGTTTAGCTTCCTAGTTGAATTTTTGCAGTCAGTGATCTCTAAGTATGTTTAGGAAGTTTGATCTATCAGCTTGGTATAGACCACTACATTCACTAATATGTCTATTTTCTATGTACTTCTTTCATGAGGGAGTTTGTTGCACTTTTTATCAGCTGTAGGAAGAAAAATATTTGGATCACCTATTCCCTCGTACTGCATTTCTGACACTATCTTCAATGATCTCTATCAATCATTTAAGATAAAATAATTAAAATAGTAAATTGAATTAAATTCAATAAAAAATATCTTTAAAAATAATATTATTTATAAAGATAAGTGAAGATAGTAGCAGTGTCTTAGACCAAAGGTGTCCCTATCAGATGGTATGAAATTGGTGGTATGATACTGGAACTATAATACTTTCCATATAATACTAGTGTTATGATACACATGGTATTTTATACTTATCCAAAATCCACTACACTGGCATCATATCAACTAGTGGGGTCTAGTCTTGTTGTGTGAGGTCTGGTGGTGTATTAGACTTAGCCAAAATTCTATGTTGGCAGTATGAAATCATGATGGTGATTCATTTGGAGGTATCTCGTACTTAGTTAAATTTTAGTTCTAACATCATGGCTTCCTAAAGGTGTGTCAAATGATGTTTTCTAAAACTTTTTTAGTTCTTCAATCCACTAGTATAATATTCTAGTGATTTGATATCCTGTTGGTGTCTCATATAATGCGATATTTTTAGTCTTATGGTCTATCATGGACAACAGTGTATCGAATTGATAGTGTCGATCTCAATGGTTTCACATACATGGAAAATTTAATTACCTATATTAGAATAGATATTTCATATATAGAAATATGAAACTTATTAATAACATTAGAATCATGATTTTGTGATCAGTAAAACTAGAAGGTCAACAATTAATGTTTTATCTAAGGAATCAACCTCACATTTGAAAAAAAATTGATATATAAGAACATTTAATATTCATTAATTTCATTAATAACATATAATATCAATTATTTACAACCATTCCAAATTTACATGATCTTCCATACATGTATACAAGTGAACCAATAATGAAAAACAAGGAAACAGACACTATTGAACAATGAAATTGTATCTTATAACTCATTAAAATGTCCATGAGTGAACTTAATAAAACTATAATAAATAATATACATGTATAAATGACTCTATATTAATTAATTAATGGATTTAGTTTTATTATATAGGACATTAAGATGAATATCAGAAGAGTTTCAGTCATAAGGTAAGGGATTCTCTTTGAACCTTCATTTTTCCATCGGGTTACACTTTATCTCATATTAATTGATTTTAATTATTCATTATTATTATTTAATACTTATAGGTTATTTTTGTATGTTCCAAACATATTTACCTAGAACATGTATTCTTTTTTAAGGGAAAAATAAATGTATTATAATATTCCATCTCAATTCCTCCTAATAAGCAAACCCGATTAAATCCCAATTTCATTCCCATTTTCTAGTGCACTCTATAATATATTTTATCCCACCATTATTTTACTAAAATAACTAATTTTATCATTAAAAAATATCTTGTTTCATTTCACATTTTATATAAATGATTATTTCTTCTCTTCTTTAAATACTCTTTAATATTTTCCTTAAACCGTACTAAAATTTTTTTATTTCAAAAGTTTCATTAACACACTTTTTACATGTTTTCACTTTATTTTGTTATCACTTATCATTATATATTCCTATTTTTTCTTATGAATATACGTGAATGTTTTAAATCCATTCTTTCATAGGCATCATTATGTTATTCCCTTTTTTATTTGTTTTCACAGGATTGTGATACCCAAATATTTCCATGGGAAACCGTTATGTTTATGTTTGATTCCTTATGTATAATTATTCATGTGGAACAAATATTCATGAACATGTTATGATGGGTGAAAATTTATAGGGCTTCAATTTTTTAGGTAATTTTTACTCTCCTGAGACGTCATGTGATATGGTTTTGGTGGTTATCCTTAACTCATTCCCCTTTATGTGCAATGTTCTTGGGGGTTAGCCTTGACTCATGCTACTCCATGGGAAATGGCCCAGGTGGTTAGACTTGACTCATGCTCCTCCATGTGAAATGGTATTGGAGTTTATCCTTTATTCATAATTATTTCATTTTTTATATTGTTTCCACATTTCTATGACTCCATGATTACATGATATAATGTTCTATATGTTTTGTTTCCTTGCATTTATTCATGTTCTATTATTTTTTATGTCATCATGTTATTCTTTCTAACCCTTGTGATCTGATTTATTTCTATTTTTTTAACCATATTGGGATTTTTAGCTCATACCTTTGTTCATCTATTCCCCAGGTTATATTTTACAGATGTCAGAGTTCAATAGAATTATGAATCTCATTATAAATATTAAATACGACATTCTTTTATTTTTATTCCATGTTTTTAGTTTTATATATCTAATATTCCAAGGATACTAGAATTTATGATCCTTGGTTTGTATTTGATGTGTATTTATTGTTAAAATCATGTAATAACATGTGTAAATGGATTGGTCCATTATGCGCACCTCAATCTGAGGCACGATGTGACTAGTATTATTCCAAGTGTTTCTTTTTATTATAAATTGACATTAATTATACTAAAAAGGAAAAAAGACATATTAAAAATTGAGGAAACTCATTCGTATTATTTTTATAATTTAGGAAAATGATATATAATTCATTTTTTTATGTGTAGGAATCATCATCACCTTAATCTAATACATGATGTACCCAGTAGTTCTCAATGTGTTTATTATCAGTTAAAAATTGACATTTTAGTTCAAAAATATCCACTCACTAAAAACCTAAGAAATTTTACTCAAATTTCCTTTATATTTTAGTAAAATGAATCTTAAGTCACTTTTGAATTAAATTAATCAGTCTCATATCAATCTGTTACATCATGTGACCAGTATGAGTCAAAGTGTGTGCTTCTTTTTTAAAATGGAATTTCAGTAAAAAAAGATAAGTGATGTAATCAAGACAAAGAAAACATATTCATATTGTCTTTTATACTTTATTGAAAGGACTCATATGTGATTTGGGACATGTAGGAATCATCCTCATCTCAATCCAACTCATGGAGTGACTAGTATGACTCAAAGTATAACTTTTCTTTTAAAATTAACATTAATTATAGTAATAATTATAACTGACATACTCAAAAATTAGAAAAACACATTTATAATTTTTTGATACTTATAGAAAATGATTCTTAAGTAAGTTATGACATGTAAAATAATTCCACAACTCAATATGATACACAATATTCCATGTATAACTCAAATATCTAGTTACCGATTTAAAATTGACATTTTAGTCCAAAAAGTGTACCTCACTGAAAACCAAGAAAATATACAGGGATTTACTTGATAATTTATAAAAAACATAATTCATTTTTAATATTTATGAATTAGTCTTACATTAGACTAATATGCAATGTGACTTTTATGATTAGAAAGTTCATGTTTCCTCTTTAAAATGACATTTTAGTAAACAAGAAAAGTGACATAATCAAAACAGAGAAGACACATTTGGATTGTTTTGATACTTTATTTAAACTATCCATATGTCACTTGGGACACGCATTAATTAGACACACCTCAATATGATACATGGTGTGACCAGTATGACTCCATGTGTGTCTGTTTTTTTAAATTGGCATTAATTTTAGTATAATTAAAACTGATATACTCAAAACAAATAAAACACATTAATATTATTTTTTTACTTTCTTAAAATGATCCATAATTCATTTTTGACATGTATAAATAAAAAAATCTCAATTTTATGCACAATTATCCCTATATGACTCAAAGTGCATGTTATCATATTAAAATAGACATTTTAGTTCAAAAAGTGTTTCTCGCTAAAAAATAACAAAATTCATTTGGATTATATTGATACTTTATGTCAAAAAACATTACTTATTCTTTATGTGTAAGAATTAGTATCATATTAACTGACACATGATGTGACCACTAATACTCAAATTGTGTGTTTCTAATTTAAAATGACATTTTAGTATAAAATATAAGTTACATACTCAAAAACAATAGAAGAAATTCTAATGGTATTGATACTTCAGATGGTGGTCCATAAGTCATTTTATATGTGTAATAATCATATTATCCTCAATTTAACACATAGTGTGGCTGGTATGACATCAAATTTATGTCTTTATTTAAAATTAACATTAATTTTGGTAAAAAAATTGAACTGACATATTCATAACCAAGAAAATGAATTTGGAATGTATTGATACTTAAGGAAAATGATCCATATGTCATTTTTGAGTAGTAGGAATCATCTTCACCTTAATATAAAACCCAATGTGAACAATATGACTCAATGTTTCTATTATCAGTTTAAAAATGACATTTTAGTTCAAAAAAATTCACTCAATGAAAATGGAGAAAACACCCTCATATTTTCTTGAAAATTTAAGCAAACTATCCATAAATCATTTTTGATGTTTATAAATCAACATCATGTTAAAATTACATATGATCTGACCGGTATGAATAAAATTGCATGTTTCCATTTTAAAAAGATATTTTATTAAAAAATAGAAGTGATTTACTCAAAACTGAGAAAACATATTCAGATTTATTTGATACATTTGGAAAAAAAATCATAATTCATCTGTGACATTTAGGAATCATCCCCACCTAAATCTAACACATAGTGTGATCGGTATGTCTATAAGTACGTCTTTTCAATATATAAGTGTCATTTTAGTTTAAAATTTTGTTTTCTCATCATTCTATTTTCTGTTACTTTATTAATTTCCTTATCATTTTAATCTTATAATTATTTACTTACTTTTCATATAGATAATTCATGAAAATGAAAAATAAATTTCTTGACATGAAATAATGAACCATAACTCATTCTGAAGCATATGTTTTTAGTATGACTCAAAAGTTAGTGTAAAATTGACACTTTTTATTTAATTTATTTTTTATATTATTATTAACATAAGAGTTGTTTTCTTATATAGGTGTTTTTTTCTCTAGCAAGGGTGTTTTTTTAATAAATAGCATGAGTTAGGGTTAAGGTCCAAATAAAAATGAACATTAATGTTTGTAATTTATATAATAATTTTTACTTGCACATGTAATTGTATAAACCAATTTTTGAAATTTATATAATATAGTGTTTTTTCCTAATTTATATTGTAATTTTTATTTCATTTAAATTCTTTAATGGTACTTGATTTTTCAAAAAAAATCTTGTTTCTCGTGTTGTAGTGTGCTATTATATCACACTATATTATTCCCATTCAACTCCAACAATGGATTTTTACAAAAATAACACACAAAATCTCAAAATAAAACATTAAATACTCAAATAAAAACTCAATGTCTCAATATAGTGATACACTCATCCAAAAATACCTTGGAAACACACATATCATCATGTGATGAGAGTGATCAGAGAAGACCTTGTTATTTTGGGATATCAATAACAACTCCTAAGAGGCATTCTAAATCTTCTCATGTGGGTAAAAAGTTCTGATGGAATCAATGAGTACCAATATAAATTATTTACCCCATGAAAAAAATGATAATAAATTAAAAATATGATAAACATAGTAAATAAATCAAAATATAAACAACAACCTCCATCTGACATCTAGGGTAACCATGAACCTAAGAACATGTTTTCCCCATGACCGACCTCATGGAAAATAAAACCTGAAACTAAAATGATAAATGTGGTGTGATAACGAAGATTACCAATATCTACGCCTAAAATAAGCCATGGTATATTCCTTACCTCTAAATAAAAAAACATTTCTCAATTTATTCAATACATATGTCTAAAAAATATTGTTTTCCATTCATTTCTAAAAGATGTTACAAGATGGGAGCTTAGAAATTAATTTACCTTCTATTTTCAAGACATTTTCTAAAGAATAAAATATTTTCTAATTAACCATTTTAATAAAAAATGATTTGATAATATAAAAGTCATTGTAGAAAGAAATGCCAGTGGAAATTATTTCAGAATCACATCATAGGTAAAAGTAAATTATAATATATTAAAATAGACGTCATGAGAACCTAAGATCTAGTCAATATGGTTTGAGACAAATATAATGGTACCAATATAATAAATTACCAGCACTAGATTCCAAAAAATTAACCTTCAATGTCACTTAGTGTCACCCTCACAAGTCTTACCAAGGGGTATAGCACATAAACATACCAAAGAACTATCTTAGTCAACTTTTCTGAGTGAAATACTAAACTAGTGCAGCATGTGTAACTAGAGATCCTAGATAACCACCCAAAAAATCCCATTAAATATAAATAGAATTGAATTTATAAAACTATTATATACATACATATCAAATGGTTTTCAAAAAAACAAAAAAAACACTTTTTCACCCCCAAAATCAATTTTAAGAAAAGCCCCCTTTTTTATTTTCGATGAAACATAAAAAATATACAATACTCTTATTGGGAATACATCATGAATCACATATATTGTATACAACCATATTCCATAATTTTGGGGAAATTATTTAATAGGGGTAAATATTTTCAAATAAAACATTATAAAGTTTCAATCGGGCCTCAATGGTTGGAATGAAATTATTAATCATTTGTAAAATTATTATCAATTCATATCATTTCAATTTTAAAGACCACCATTTATACTTACACACATATGAACCTTAATATATATATATATATACCCCTTGATACAATTTACATATTCAAAGAATCAAGTGTGAATATTTAAATATATGATATCCGTATATAAATATATAAGTAATATTTATATGTTAAATAGAATTAGAAACCATTTTGAATCATATTAGGTAATTAATATGCCATTTGTCCTTTATTGAAATAAATTGATGGACCTAAATATCTTTAAATATTTCTAACATCAATGATATAAAAAATTTTATAATAAATAAAGCACTCAATGTTCTTATAATTGAAAAAAATTGAAAACATGATTTAATAAAGGAAACCCATTGTAAAAACATAATAAGAATACAAAAATCTTAGAGGAACCCAATTTTTTTGATAATAACCATTTTTCATAACATAATTACATCATAATATAATTAAATCGTACATTAAAATGATTAAGTAATCAAAGTTATCAATTTAAAAGCTCAAAAATAGGGTAACATACCTTAGACCTTTTACCCTTTCAAATTGGTGGCTCAAATCATTATCAAGTATGTTTAAATAAGAAATAAAAATGAAAATAAACTGTAAAATGAACAAATGTTAAAATAAATAAAATATAAACCATATTTCTTCAAGACTATGGTCGGTAATGAAATAACAAGAAAGTAAAATAAAGACGGTGAAGAAGGGACTCGAAAGATATTTCTTAAGAGATTCATCTTTAAATATTGAAGAAACCTTTATCATTCATCATGGGAGACATTAAAAATGAATGGAATTAAAAATGGGTGGCGTGGTTAGTTGTGACGGTCAAATGGGGTAGAAAGATAACCCCTAGTGGGTTTAAATCAAATCAAGGGATAGAGTAATTTTCATTCCTAATGATTTAGAGCACTACACATAGATTTTTCATGCAGTTAACCAAAATATTTACTAACCATATGACCTCAACGCGTCTTCTTGTAAACTATGAAAGGGTAGGACACAAATTTTAACAAACCATGTTCCAACCATGAAGTATATATCTATTGAAATTGTATATTCTATCACCGATGTGTCATACAGTTTAATAGAATATGTTCCTAAACCATGTGACCTGAACAAATGACCGAAAACAACAAATTTCATAGAGAAATTACCTATATTGAGAGATAAATAATTAAAACTCAAAAATATATAAAAAATAGAGTATTGTAAGGTAGGGGTGGGAAAGAGGCTAGGTGGAAATAGTATTAGCCTTTTTAGCATAAAAATTGGGTTTATTAGTTTTTGATATTTTTTTATTAGTGTATTGGATAAGTTTTATGAACACCCTTGTATTTCTATGTGTGATAATATTTTATTATAATAATAATTTTTGGATTATTATTTTGATATTTTGGAATCTTTTAAAAATTCATGCTATCACACAGTAAGTTTGTGGTACCAATGAAAATACAGTGTTGATGTGTAGATAAATTGTGTCATAAATAGTCCATTCATGATCCAAGATACAATCCAAGGTGGCCATTCATTTCTCTATATTTACCCAATACCTAACGTTTTGTGTTTGCAATTATTAACAACCCTTTCAAAAAATTTGTTGATATTTATAATGATGTTACTCATTATCTATTTGGTTAATTGATTTATGAAATTTGTTTAAAAATCATAGTATAGATTCTTATAAAAATATATGTGTATGTGCAGCATGTCATCTATGATGTAAATCATTAATTCTATCAGATAAGTAATATTTTATTATTCAAATTATTTTTTTTATATTATAAGTACTAGTGTATTGGTATCTGAAATATATATGTATATAGAATAATGTGGGGAAATATATGTTTTTATAAATTAGATTTTTATAATAACATTAAGATCAAAGTAATAATTTGAGATGGAAAATAAAGAATAGTGATTCTCTACCCCATTTTTCTAACTCATCTAGGGTAAGCACCCCATAGGAGGGTAAACTCCCTCTTATATCCTTTCTTCTCAATGATCCTCCATGTGAGTCCCTCAAATAATTTTCTAGTTATGATTTCTTCTCCCTTTTTTATTTACTTATGTACCCCTTCTTCAAATCATGTTCCTCTTCATCCTAGGAATCGTGGAATGTTGTATATTTTATTTTATATAGAAAAAAATATATTTTAATAGGGATTCTGGTTTCAATAGGTTTCGAACAAACTCGATAGAACTGATTCAACTTTTATTCCAGAAGTAATCAAACATTCATATAAATTCATGTATTTTTATCAATATAATTCAATTTTTTCAACATAATCTTAGAACATGTGATTTATAAAATATTATTTAGTTATATATAGCATTTATAATTTATCTATATTTGTTTACTCTAAGTATTTTCATGATGTGTTCTCAAAAATGATTTATGTAAAATGAATTATTATAAAACCATTCATTGAAATTATGATTTTATAGTTTTGTGTATTCATGTTGTTTAATTAATTTTATTTAGGGATACTTATATTTCAAACGTATATTTAATGTTGTTTTTAGACTATGTTTCTTTATAATGGTGACGCCTTTTTAAAACCAATTACTACATCCCAAAATAAAAAATTTATACCCAAAGGATGATTGATAAAATTTCATTGAATTTTGTGTTCATTTCAACGACAGTATAAGTGGTTTTTTAGAAAGGTTTTGTTTTAATAAAGGTGGGATTTAAAGTTTCATTATTTTATTTAATTATAAGGAATTTTTTTTGTTATTCATATTATATTTTCATATATGTACAAACATTTATGAAACCATTTTGATGATACTGGTATATTTATTGGATAATTTTATATTAACTTGTTCAATGTGGAATTTTTTATAGGGATATGGGTCCCATGTTAAAATTTCCCTTGGGCTTGGTGTTGCCTCCCTTCGATTTCATGGGAATAAGTCAAGGTTTTACTCTTCCATGATCATATTATAGGTTGATAAATGATCTACAAAATTATTCCTATATTTTCCTATATAAAAATGTAGTTTTTATCTCATATAGTTTTTTATTTTATATTCATTATAATATTTCTTAACTCATGTGTTGGTTGACTTTATAATATATGCCTACGCGGTCTTTATTTTGTTCTTAAATTTCATATATACACTGAGTTATATTCTATCAATGTGGAATATTTTTAATGAAAATTACAAGTGATTGTTTTCTTAATTATGAAAGAGAAATAAATATATTTTATAGTTGTATTTTTAACCAGTATGTTGATTTTTTTATAAAAGGTATTATATATATTCATGGTGGAATCCTTCTATGAATTATCATGCACCCTATATACACACCCAAGTGTGTATGTATGATTATATTTTTTTGAACCATTATGAAATCAAGATATTTGATCTCATTTAAGAGTGTACAATTTGCTCAATTATGTAGTTGTGAAGGAGCTGGCATGTGGAATTGTTTGTGTGATAAATAGAGTTAGTTATTTATTTTACTCTATCTAATTTCATGGTTAGGAAAACCTTGTCTACAGTCTTATTTTATATTGTAATATATATATTTTTTATTACTATTTTCATGATATATTATTAATATTGTATGAATTATTATTTATTATTTGATAGATGGTAAATAATTCTCAATATCCATATTATTTTAGTGGAACTAGTTTCTAGACCATGGTTATCGACAACACACTAGGATTTCTGGAATTTCATTTCATGTAAGATGTCTATGTATGTAGGGTGATATGTTATAGTATTTTTACAAATTATTAATATTTTGATTTTTTATTTTCCCTCTATTTTAATTTGTCTCTGGTGTGTATTTAGTATTGTTTCTATTTTTATAATTATAATTTATATTTATATTTTATATATTTGTTGTTTCATGAATATTTTATGGATTTTTTGGGGTTTTTAAAAAAATAAAAAAAATAAAGACCTCACTTGTGGTAGAGTAAATTCTTAGTAGATGAGTCCAAAAAATTAATAAACATCACAATCTCAAACTAGAATTGTAAAAATCAAAATTATCAAGAGAATCTATTCATTCATATTTAGAAACTAACCGATCATATTGATCTCTAAATTGAAATTGAATTTTTCTTTAGTTAACCCAGTATCATCACTTTTTAAACTAAAATTTCATAAAGTAACTATCATCTAAGTGACTTTTAAATAGTTAACTCAATATAAAACGAAACTATAAACCAATTTGTTTATCTAATGTTAGAAAATTGTAATGTGAGAATTTAGAAAAAAAAAATTAAAATCTCGAGTTCAATCACTGGCCAGAAGTCAAAAAACTTGAATAGGATGTGCCATCTTGTAATCAAAAATTTGTAATATAAAACTATGTACCATAATTTTAGAATAATAAAAATATATAAATGAATCCTCATTGGTGATAAAACCATAATCCTTCAATATATTTTCAATAAATTTTAATTTCTTCTTTCATTGATTCAAATAAAATTTTCACAAATAGTTTAGTTGTTTTTTGATACATATTTTGAGTCAAATTTTATTCAATGTAATCTAATATTCTACCTCATATTCAGATATAGTGTATTAAATTTATTATTAACATAAAATATTCATTGATTGTGATTTTTTTGTTATAAAAACTAATCTTAATGAACATCAGAGGAATTATTAGGGAACTTTCTAGTGTATTCCAATTTATGTTATTATTCTTTATTTCCATGAAAAAAAGACCAAGCTTTCAGTTATATTATCTAAAGATAATAAGACACTAATATCCAATTTAACTAAAGGATTATTCTATTTATCATTATCTTAAAATATATACCTTTATGTAGTAAAAAATATTTTATACATTGATTTCCGTGAAACATATTCCATCTACACATGATCAACAATTATTCCTTAAAAAATAAATAAATATACATAATTCATTGGAAGGTTTACTGATTGATATCATGATAATAGATATAGGAAGGGAATATAAATTTAGGCACTTTTTTGATTTTTTACCTTTCAATATCATCTATCGTTCATTATCAACAAGTGGTTTTTCCCATTCTTCTCTTCTGTCATTGTTTAAAAAACTACATTATATTGTGATGATTGTCACTACCAAAAAACTGGGCAAGGGCAGCGGTAGCCTTTATCAGTGCTAACGAAAAAACATTGATAATGGGGGGTAATTTTATCAGAACTTTTTTTAGTGCTGATAAAATGCTACCCATTAAAAGTGTTTTTTAGCATTCTTAAAGGGTACCCCTTTGTCATCACTTTTTAGTAGTGCTGATAAAGTGGGGTCTTTATCAGTGCTTTTTTTAAAATCCCTCATAACAGGTCTACTTAAAAACAATCATTAAAAAAATATATTAATATTTAAATATATAGATATAGATATATTGATATAAATATAATATATATTTTTTAAATGTATTTTTAAATATATTTTAGATAAGTATAAATATATAGTTACACTTAATATATAAGATATTTCGTAAAAATGGCATATAAAAAAATTAAAAAAATATTTTTAGTAAATAATTTGATAATTATTCTGGAGTAATAGTCATTTAGTAACAATTTGAAGACTAAAAAATAAAAAAAATAAAAAATATCCAAAATACGTTGAAAATGCCACTCGAACTTCAAACGGCCATAACTTTTGATCCGGGGGTCCGTTTGAGCTCTAGAGCATATCAAATTGAAGCCTGCGACGAGATCTATGCATTGCTGACCTTGGAAAATCCTCTATAACAATTTTTGATGCCAAAAAAGTCCTAACAGGCCTCCAAAACTGAGTTTTTAGTCGGGATACCCTGATTTTTTAACATTTTGTGGATTTTCAGCCTCGTTTAAGGGGGTATTATTGGCTTTTTTTGGTGGGAAATAAATTTATTCCAAGGTATTAAATTCATATTGATATTATGACTTTGAAATTTTATCATTTTTTATAATTTACTTCTATTTATAATCAAATATATAACAATATATACATATTTTTATATATTCACACATAAAAATTTAATTATAAATATAGATAATAAAATATATTTACATATAAAATATATTAGCTTTATCTAACTAATAACTAATATCAATTTTATTTGAAATACAAATATATGAATATTTATATACATATATATTAATCTAACTATATATATAAATATAACTACATATATAAATTCATACAACTATAAATATATATATTAATACTAATATAAATATATATATTAATATAAATATATATTATTATAAGAATTAATATAACTAAATTTTTATATTTAAAATGGAGATATCATGAAATGGGAAAAAAATCAAAATAGAGGAGTGGTAAGGGCTTAGGCGCATAAGAGGGAGGTCTCGAGTTCAAAACCTAGTGGAGGCAGGGGCGTGTGCATGGGGGTGGATTTGGGGGGCTAGCGCTGATAAAGGGTGGAGGGGGTCCGTGCGGGCATTGGAGGGGCTAGAAAAGCGCTGTTAAAAGGGGGCTCAAGCAGTATAACCCCCCCCCCCCCGATTTGCAAGATTTTTTTAATTTTTTTTAATTTTTTTACTTTTATCAACGTTAATAAAGGGGACCCCGCCTTTATCTTCACCGACATTAACTGCACTTTTTTAGTACTGTTAAAGGCCATTTTTAGCGCTGATAAAAGGCGTATTTTAATAAGTGTATATAATGAAATATGTAAATCCTATATCAAAATCATTACAAAAAAATTAGTTTCATATTTCATGTTTCTCTATTAAAGTTCTTGTTGGGATTTCAATTACCAATAGTGAAAAATATTGCCCACATTTTGGATAGAAACATCATCATAAATAACCATAAGGAGAGAATCAACATTGATAAGTGTATTAAATACACTCTTTTATAATTGAGAATTTGAGGTCAGTTACATAACAGAACCATTATCCTTCATCACAGTTTTACATTCTTTTCCCAACATATTCATCTTCATTATATCCAATATTCTTTTCTAATTCCTTTAAATCCATTGTTTCATTATCCCTGAATTCTGTAATCTAGGGAAACCATTGAAATTTATATGTATAATATTTTTAACAAAACCTCTTAGATGATTGTTAATATATAAAAAATGAGAAAGTGGTATCAATTTAAAAAATTAAAAATAGATTATAGGTATTTATCAGATAAATATAATTTTAGTCACTATATCATCCCTAATATGTTTCTTAATTACTCTATTAATAGATTTGAGAGATTATTTACCAAAAAATTGAGAGTAATATGTCATAAAAAATTAAATATAATATAAAAATATTTATATTGTTTAGGAAAGTGAAAATACCATTTCCGAAACTTATTAATAATATTTAAAGTATCAACATTTTTTCTTATATAAATTATAATATGAATACTTAATATTTAAATTAAAGACAAAAAATACCCACTATGAACCATACAAATCTTCTTACCTCTAATGATGTATCACTATACTAAACTATAAGGTAATCAATATTAAATTCACATAGAAAGATAGTATAAAATATAGAATCAACAATACTAAAACCCTCCTTTCATAATAAGATCTTGTTAATACCTAGAGGCCATGAAGGTAATATTTCTATGAAGCATTAATGATTATTTGAAAATAAATTACCTACTATAGATGTAATTATTGAATCATTTTTTACAACTTAGATATATTATTTTCTTAGAAACTATGTTATTAGAAATTCCTTAGTTGTAGGTCCTTTTGTGTCATAAATATATTCAAGAAAGATGATACCATCATATAAGGTTATGTGTGAAGAGCTAAATATTTTCCTATACCTAACCCTTGTCATTTTCAAGGGTTTGATGTTTTAGTCATGATATTGTAAAGTATTTAAGGAAGAATAGTTAATTTTGAAAGGAAATTACACCTAATTGTAAATCCATGTTATAACTATATCCATTTAACTATGTTTTTTATTTGGTGGTATATTATCAAGTTGAAGGAATAAGTCTTCCTTATGGATATTGTGGAATTTTAGTTGCACCTAGATATATTATATTTCAGCATGTGATGTGTTATTACACCGTAAATCCTTTTGAAGAAATAATTTGATTTTTCTTTTAGGTATTTTATGAAATCTGGCAGCATAATGTTTTTTCCCAAATATTCAATGGATCTATTCATTAAACAAAGGTTTTTCTCATTATTTCAATATTCTATTTTTATGAAATTTGATTTTAAAGGGTGAGGTAGTTATGGAATTAATATAGAGTGGGGAATAAACTATAAAATTCAATGTTTTCTCACATTACAGTGTAACAGTAATCATTATACCATAATTCACATAAATTACAGAAAATTTTATTAGTCGATGACCCTGAGATATATAGGGATGGTGAGGATATTTTCATGATGATTTTTGAAGTTATTATTAATTTAATCCCATTCCACCATAGTGCTAAAGGTGGAACTATGATTTCTAGAATTCCCTTTATAACACTAAATTATTATTATTTTAGTAATTGAATTTATTTTATTCCCTTTCTCTTTGACTTTTAGGAACAATTGGCTTTTAATAAGAGATATAAAATATATTTTTTAGAACTTTGGATTTCATCCTTATTATATGTCAAATTCATGTTGATTATGGTGTTCTATTTTTTATTTTTCATCATTTTGCATCACTTATGTTTTCATGGGGTTTCTATTGTCATACTTGAAGTGTTTAGGTGAATAAATGGTTATGTGGGGATTGGAATTGTATAGGTTTCATAGAAGATACTTTTTCTTTTTTGAGAATCTGGTTATCAGTCACGGTCCCATATTAGTGTTGTTTCATTCAATATTTATTTTTTATAGAATATTATTAATCCCAAATCTATTTTTTTATATTTATGGGTTTTTAGAATGATTTAGTTTTCTTTGTATAATCATTCATGATTTCTCATTTTGTTATATTATTATTCTTGATGTTTGTAAGAATAATGTTGTTGTGATATGTGATTATTGATGTATAAAATTATAGTTTTTAATTCAACATTTTAATTGATATACTTTATTATGATGAAGAAGTTGTAAACTAGAATTATTGATTTTTTTTGTTATGTTTCACCTGAATTGAAAAATATATAAAGTATAAATATATAAATGTGATTGTTTTTTTAATATTGGGGTAGAATCCTATTACTATGTTCTATATATAAATGAATAATGTTTAGTGTGCCTATTTTTTATAATTATAGAAGAGGTGTTGATTGGATTTATAATTTTGTTGGCTTGATATGGTTAATGTAACAAGTTCATATACTCTGTTCTAAATATTTTAGATCTAGAATCATTCCAAAATAAATTCATTAATTGAATAACATGAAATAAAAATGGATATTAAAAAAATACAGTGGTAAATGAAATAAATTAAAGTGGAGGAAATAATTTTTGGTAATTAAATTATACCATGTGAATGTAGAAGTGTATTATATGAAATAGTATTTCCTAAAATTTTATATCGAAAATGATGTTAATATTTCCAAAAAAAATTGGATCTTATAATGATTAATTAAATGGGAAGTTTTATGGTTGTTTTGTGGTTGTGGTGCTAGATTGTCTAAAGGTATCAGTGGTTATTGTTTTTATTCATGATGATGAAAATGTACAAAGAGAATATGGTTGTAGAGGTGTTCATAAAATATAACTATAGAATGATATGATGTGATACACACACACACACACACATAATTCATTTATTTGTTTCTCACACACTACCACCTTAGTCAGGGAACTTTAAGAATTCCCCTATGAGATTTTAGGTAAATTGTAAAGCCCCAATATCTGGTATATGATTGATATGGATGGCTGACTACCCCCCCACCCCCCCCCCCCCCACCCCTCCGCACTATCCCTTACCATCATAGTGTGGAAATGTGGTAGTGTATATATTATATTTATTAGTGGTATATGATAGAGGTTATATAGATATGAAAATATGGTAGTGACTATAAGGTTATGTTATATGGTATGTAGCTCTGGTATGTGGTATACATATGTGGTATACACTATATGGATGTTAATGTGGTCATAAAAATGTGTTTTTCATGTGGCATAGGATATTATGTATGGAAATTGAAGGGATGAGAGTATAGAAATGATTTCCATTATGATATGTGAATGAAAAGATCAGTGAGGAAGAAAGTTCAAGATACCTTTATTGATATATTATCTTGATATAAAATGTTATACATGTATATATATTTTCTAAGAGATTTATTGTTTAATGGATTTATTATTAACCTATGATATATAATGAGTGGGTTTTGTAGTTTACTCATGGAGGCTTTAGTATTCTTCTTTATTAATATCAGAATAATTTCATGGGAGTCACCTACATGGTATACCTTTATATATACTCTTAATTCTATATAAAATTATTTTATAATTTTTAATTTATAATTAGTAATCATTATGGACATTATTTGATCATGGTTTAGTAATTAGTTGGAATACATGTTTCTTATTTTGTAGACATTCTAGGTATTATCATTGGAGATCATTACTTTATTAATATGAAATTACTTTAATATTAAATCCTTATTAGGATCATCATTTACTTCATGTTATGGGTTTGGGTTTTATTGGTCGATTATTATAACATTTCAAGGATTATAGAGGGTAATTCCTTCGATATATATTGTAAATATCCTCAGAGTTTGTCCCTAACATGCATGTTGGAGGAGGGATTCAAGGTTCGCTCATTTCTTCACCACTACCGTGGCATGGGATCTTGTGGGGATGGGCTATTATGAGGTAGTTTTATTATGGGGTTGCTAAAATATTAGAGTTAAATGGGGTTTCAAATGGTTTTAGGGATATGTATATCACACATTCACTTTCATAGTAAAACTAGTTTGAGGTTTTCTAAATATTATCTCTTAGAGAGCATGAAGTAATTTTTTCTATTATTATTTATTATGTTTTGGGAATCCATTATTATGAGTGGAATATATTTCAATGAATTTATTGGTCTTTTAAATAATGATTATTATTCATTGTTGGAATAAAAAAATTCAACGGGAATTTTACGGTGTTGTGAACATAGATGACTTTTTGTGAATATTTTTTATATGAATTGAATATATGTTTTCCTTGAAACATTTGTTATGGATGGGGACCTATGTTTGAGTTTTAAAAAAAATTATTTTCTAATTGGAGTGGTGGATCATATGTTGAAGGTAATTTAGTTGTGGTGTATAATTTATGAAAATACCAGTATACCAAAGAACTTATTTTCCTTATTTTGGATATAAATAAGTTTTGAAAAATAATTTTTATTTAATTGTAGTATAGTTTTTTAAGGAGGAAATTCATATGTCATAGATCATGTATTTAAGTAGTTACCATTATATCCTATTGTGTGCATAGAGGGTGATATTGTTTGTTAGTCCCACTACTAAATCAAAAAAAGATGATAAAACAATTCAAAGTCGACACATAATAAATATTTTTCAAAATAATTACCATTTATTCCATTCAATCTGACTTCAAGGTCAGTTGACACTGTCAAAAAACATTAAAATTAGGTGGTGACCATTATCATTGCTTTAAATATGCAGTGATAAATCTAATCATGGTTGGTTCTATAACGAAGTACTAAAAAAGGTTTACATTTTTAAATACTTATTTTTAAAATTTATAAAGTTTACTTCTAAATAATATATATTTAAATCATATTTAAATTACATATATGAATAATATTTGTATTATTTACTTATGACATTACATAAAATTTTACTTATATATATATGATTTATCGTATATAGAATCTTATTAAAATGTAATTTCTAATAATCATTTAATTTAAAAGATTATTATATATATTTATTTATTTATTTCTGTATGTATGTATATATGTGTGTATATATATATATGAGTGTATGTGTGTACGTATATATGTATAAATAAAATATCATCCAAATTATAAATTTAAAATATTAATATTTATTCAAAAATATATAAGTTTAATTTTATTTTATAAAAAAAATTTAAATTTAAAATTAAATTATCTATTTCATAATATAAATTAATATTTTTTTATCAACAATTATTAATTATATATAAATAAAAATAAAAATGTAATTTTATATATCTAATTATGTATTAATATAATTATTTAAAAAATAGTTATATATAAATATATTTTAATATATATTCATATATATAAAAGAAAATTAAATATTTTTTTGGTTTTTAAATAGATATTTTTTTAAAATAAAATTTAAAAGGGAAATTAAAATTGGAAAAAAAATTGTGAGTAAATATATAATTTTATCATTTAATTTTAATAAATTATATATATATATAATTTATAATTATAATAAAATTAAATTTAAAATAAAAAATAATTAAAATAATTATTTTTTATGTGTGTTCCTAATATATCATATAATGATTGAATTTAGAGTATAGTTATATTTTAAGGATTATATTTTGAAATTTACAATATAAGAAAACAATAATTTTAAATTAGAATATATATTTTATAAAATAAAATTTATAATTTATTATCTATAAATATAAATTAATACAGAATATAATTAATAATATATTTTTTTATATGCAATTATATTTTGACATATTTATTTTATATATATTAAAATAAAATTATACATTAATATATCTTCATATATGTATATATTGTTTATTTGTATATATAAATAACATATATGTATTAATGAAACATTTATAATCATATATCAAAAGTATAATATGCCTTTAATTTTAATTTTAATTTTTTAGAAATATAAATTAAAATATATAATTAAAATTTTAAAAAAATGTGTGTGTTCTTGCTTGTGTTAATATAACATCTTAGATATATTTATATATAGGTACTTAATTCAAATTGCATTGGTCTCAATGGAAACATTCTTTTTTTTCTTTTGGAGAACTTATATTAGTTTTTAAATAAACACTATGATTGGGTACCTTTCTCAACACTAAAAATCACTTAGAAAACACAATTTCTCAATGATAATATTTTTGGTTCTCTAAAAGGGTTCCATTATTAGTAAATTCTTGGTATTGTTAAAGGATTTCACTTTTTTATTTAAACATTGATGCAGAAGTGTTATTTATCTTAATCAAATCAATCTATAACATATGAATCCACACTAAGAAATTATATGATATTTTAATTTTTGTTGGATGAATGGATTTATAAAACAGCATTCCTTGGGTAATCCCCTGGATGCCACGTTCTTAATCCCCTAGATTAAAATGTTTTAATTATGAAAAAGTGCTTAAAGTTTCAACTAAAGATGTAGACCAAAAATAATTAAAAGGGGTAAATGATAAAATACCAAAACAAATCATGTTTAGTTGAATTACAAGAATAACTTTAATTTAACAGATGATGCCCTAAAATGGAAAACTCGGAATGATACATTGATTTAGTGGGTATTTTTAATTTTTTTTATAATTCAATTAAGTAAATTATATAATTGATTAAAAAAATTTGTGAGTAGAAAAAAAAATAATTAATTATTATATATGAATCTATGAAAACTATAACAATAAACCAAGTATTGCTCTAATGAGAATTCACAGACAAACTCCAACAACTATATTTCCCAATTTTCAAATTATAACACTTTATAAAATCCTGAGGTGATTTTTAAGGAAAAAGATAATATAAGAATATATGAAATAAAAATTCAAAGTTAAGTTATCATTTAATAGGAGACCATATATTATGTCACTTCCCTTTGATCATTGCTTTTACTCTTCTTTGAAGAACATGGTCATTTATTTCTAAGATTTCATATCCTTCCATGTACCTTATTAATATGTTATCCTTTAGTTTCTCATTTATATTAATCAAATGAACCTCACCATTTTATTCACTCCATACATTTTCTCATCCTTAGATCACATATTTCATGGGTGAATAACGTTCCAACATTTTCGTCAATTTTCAATGAAGCTATAGGTAAATGAACTCATCTATTACTAATTATTTATTGAAGAAGATAAAAGGATAATAAACATTCTATAACATCATAAAGCATGAAATATTTATACTCATTCTTTTTCAAAATATTGATATAATATCCTTATACTAATTTAGGTTAAAAGTCAAAATGTTTTTGTAGATAGAAACGTGTCTTTATATATTGTTAGTGGTATAGGGATGTAACATCCCAAGTAAATAATGAATATGAAATTATCATATTTATTAATTTTAGTGAGTTAATTATTAATTTAAATTTAAATGGGATGCTATATTCTATGGATCACTCTATACACAACAATGAGTTTCTTTTAAATCTTATGTTGCACACAACGTTGAGTTATACCGAAATATAATATAATAATATTATTATTTAAAATTGTAGTTACCGCCTAGCCATTTTAATTGAATGAATGAACAGAAATAACTACAAAATTATTATACATGTTTTTTAAATGTTTTTACATTTATCCAATAAATTTTATAGGCTTAAAATAAAGAATAATCTGATTTTAAGAATAAATACAATAATATTCTTTAAAAGGTTGTTTTACTGCCTTTTGATGGAGAAACCTTTTTAAATCAAGTTTTTTTTCACTTTTATATATCCTATTTGAAAAAATAATATTCTTATTTAGAATAAGGACATCAAAATTTACTTTGTATGAAATTTAGGTATTTTTCTGGTAATGTTAATTTTTTTAATGAATAGTGGAAATACTGTATTTTAAATCAAAGTTTATTTTTAATATAATTTATTTTTATTCTTAGATTATCTTTTTAATTGTATTTAAAGTTTAATTAGATTATATTTTTACCATTTAATCCAATTTTTGTCATTGGAGGTAATTTCCCATTGAAATTAGACATAGATAAGTGTTAATCTTTTGATAGTTATTATTTCTTAAAAACACGCTTATTGTTTGGACAACATAAGTTAATTTTAAATTAATTTATGCCACTTCTGTGTTTATAAATTGGAAAAATATATTAAATATTTGGAATTAGGAGGTCTAAATTATGTAAATAGATAACTTTTAGTTTTAGAAATTATAAATATTTACTTCAGTACAAATTTTATTTTCCATGGTTAAAGGGTAAATCTGGTAAATAATGGTAACAAACTATTATTATTATAATATTAAATTTAGCCTAAAATGTGTACTAATACTATCGGTTGATACATTTTCAACCATTAGCATCCTTGTATCTATTTTGGTACCCCATGTAGCCACTTGGAAATGATAATAACACTTTATATTAATTAATTTAAAGTAAAGAAAAAAGTGACTTAAAAATATATATTTTAGTAAATAAATTTTTACATGGGGTTATATAAGTTATATACTCAAAAATAAATATTACATAGAAATATAAAATGATTTCCTACATCATGATATTTCTTTATAATTTTTAGACATCACATAAATAAAATTATTTATGACACAATAATGATGCAGTGTTTACCTCAGTAATGAATGATTCAAATAAATAATATTATAAAGATTTCAAAAATATCCAAAACATATAAAATTCTTATTGTATGATTTTATTTATAACATGAGTCATCTTACCATCTAATTTAATAAGTTTTGGACATTTATAAATCAAGATTAATTATATAATAAAATAATTTTTTTAAATATTCCTAAAGAGCCCCTCCTCCCCCTTATATAAAGCCCTCACTTATAACCCATTCCTCACACTTCTCAAGACCCTTGTATAATCTATCCTCTACCCAATTAATCTTCCTACATCCCTATCCACCTCCTATAATCCTTAACTTAAGTATAAGGAAATTAAGTTAAACTTTTTGGTTCAAAACAAAGAGAGATACCTGATTTAAAGGTAACGTCTTCTCTTAAGTTATTTTGTTTTATTTTACTTCTACAACCACATAAACTCTTTCATTCCTTAATTTTATAAAACACTGATATCATCAATATACTATGTTGTTTTTAGGAGATTTATTTGAACTACACTTACACACGCCTCTATCTAATGGGTAAAGAACATATTGTTTCTGTGGACGGTGAACTATTGCCTCATGAAACGATGATTTTTCAATCTTCTCCTACAACATATTATGGTGGCCATTAATATGGAAATGTATTTATATGTGACGTATATTATATTTATAATTTGTTTATGATTTTTTATATTTCATTTATAGAATACCTTTATGGTTTTCAAAATGGGTAAATATGATAATTTCATTGAGGAAGTGCCTACTACCACCCCCTCAAAGTGATATGACTCGTTCATGCCATACGTGGAACATAAAAAGGATGAAATTCATGAACTTTTGTAATATATATTACTTATATATTATAATTTAATTATAATATACCTATGTATCATTTATTTTTCATTCAATTAAAAATGAAAAATAAATAAAAGTAGTGTTCATGCGTACGTACGACTTACCGTCTCCATGAATGGGGAAATTCATTTATTATGTCCAAATGTTATGGAATATTCTAAATACATATATAATGAATATATATGATATATATGATATCTAATTCTTTAATATCATTCTAGAGATAATTTACTTTTAACAACATGGATAATTGTTTATTATAACAAGTTTATTTTATTTACTCAAGTTCCGAACATCGACAAAATTTCCGATATGAACGCAAATAATTAATAATTTTTATAGAAAGGTAAAAAGTGATATAAAAAGTAATAATAAACTTGATAAAGGTTCTGAAAAAATTAGAAATTACTTATGTTTATTATTAAGGAAGAACAAGGAACAAACGAGTCAAGACGAAGACAAGGTAAGGGGTTTCTAATCTCACATTTAATTTCATGACATTTCCATTGTTCACAACTTATTTATTACATGTGGTGTATTTTGTAATTCAATTTAATATAAATTATCATGATTCTATTTATATTCACGGTATTATGTGATTCATTTTTTTGTTCTTATCTTTTTTTCATACAACTTGATTGATTACAATGTGGTAAGGGGTTTTCATCTCACTTCTTATTCTCATGAGATTCATGATATATTTTCCACTATTTCCTTTTGTGTGGTGTATGTACATCACATGATTATATTCATCATATAATATAAATTAATTTATGGGTATTTACATCTTCATTTTATGATCCTTCTTTCATGGGTTGTATGATTTTTAAGTTACCAAATCGTTAAGGGAACCTTTCATCCTCCTCTTTTTAAAAGACTTTTTTTTGTTATTTATTTTAATTTATATCCTCTTATATTGGGATATGTTATTATATATAATTATTTATATAAATTTTATTTCAAAGTGATTATATAATCTTTTTTTCTCTCATCAACTCATTTTCAGAATTTGTAAGTGACGTCGTTAGGCTGTTGAATTTTTGTAAGGGAACTTCATTACCCTATTTCAATTCATTGGGTTAAACTTCAACTTCTTGATTATATCATGTTATAATTATGTATGGATGACCTCTGATTTTTTCACACTTAATATAAAATTATATTGAGTGTACTCTTATATGTCACACATAGTAATGTAATTGATTAATCCTTATCTTAAGGATACTATCTTTATAAGGAATTTCGTCTCAATTTACATTCCATTGAGACTTTATTGTTGTTATGCACCAATTCACTGTTATATGGTGAATATACTACACTTAGATGTTTTATATTATTAATCTCATTATTCTCATTATATTATAAGTTTTGATTAATTTTATGCATTAATTATTTGTATTCAAGAATCTCTCATTTGGTTAGAAACTCTTTAACTAAAATATCTTTTTAAATGTTTTAATGATTTAATCTTCTAAATAATTCTCATTAATGACCATGTTTTCCAACTGGTTTTAAGTATTTAATTACTTGTACATTAATGTTTTAAAATTTTAATCCCTTTAAAATTTTCAAAGTGGTATGGGACACTTTGACTCAAAAATCTATTTATTAAATTTTTTAAATGGTTTTGGAAATTAATTGGATATGTCAATATCTTGAAATGTTATATTGTGATTGGAATGTGTAAATGTTATCTTTTCTTTATGATTGTTTTATGTGTTATGATTGTTTTATGGTTCCTGGGAATTGTTTTCGCATATGGGTGGTTCCATGATAAACATAGGGCGGGTGAGAACGAGATAGCTCTCTAATGCATTTGGTAACATAACAGAGGTAAACGTTAATTTTTCTCCTAAGAGATTTAGGGAATATACTGTGATGGTAATTCCAATGTAACTCCCTATGTAGCTGTGATATCTACAATGTAAGTATGATATGGATTCCATAATTTACCTTAATGATTTATGATTTCTGTGTGTTATTTATAAATCTTATGATGTCATGAGGTAGGTTGTGATTGAAAGGTATGGTTTCATTGATATGTATTTATTGATGGGTTAATGATTCCTTTCTTTATTTTGAAACCCTTAATGATATTTTTATGCCCATCCTATGTTTTGAAGTGTTTTTCATAGAAAGTAAAGATGAATAGGATCAAGGATGGGGTCATGGAAAAGTCGTGTTGTCTAAAACATGGAACTAGATATGTTACTTTTTTAAAGCATTTTTATTTAATGAAAAAAAACTAGAAACTGAGTAGAAGTGTTTACTTTGAAATTTCGGAAATGTAATTTAATAGTTATGGACTAATTCTATAAAACTCTAAACCTGAAATGATTCCCAATGTTAATTATTCATTTAATTCAATATTATGAAATGTTTAATGTCGGGGCCTTATAGTTGGTATTAGAGGTCATTTTAGATAACTTTAGTGGTTATGGTGTTATTTAATCATAACTGACATAACCATAATGGTTAGCATATTATAAAGAGTCATAGTTATTTTATATAAATTAAATGAGTTTAAGATAACATGAATAAGTCTATATAAGTATATACCCTCCTCATAAGATACTATATGATGATTTTACTGATACACTCACACTAGCTTTTCGGTTTTAGTAAATGGATGGATCTTGCAGGCACCAAAGTAATAGTGGATGTGAAGAAAACTGTGACGGTTTTCTGAATGATCAACTGAATGAAATAGGTGCTGCAATGAGAAATATTTTGGTTATTCCCAACCAACTATCTGGAGTCATGATTGGCCACCATAACCTTGGTGATTTTCATAAGGTATCGTATATGTGAGAAATAAATCCCTACATAAGTTCAAGTAAAAATCATAAAGGTAAGTATATTCAAAAACCTGTGTGTCAAGGATGTGGAAAGAAACACCTAAGAACATGCTTCAAATGGGTGTGAAGATGCTATAGATGTGTAAATGTAGTTCATCAAGTAAGAACCATCCATGGAAAAAAGGAATCATTCAGTTGACTCTAGGAAATGGAAAGAAGTTATTTATGAGGGATCAATTGAATGTTTTAAATTTGGTGTGCATTGTCATTATACAAACAGATGTCCTATGAAGAAGGTTCAGAAATGGGATCACCAGGATCGTACAAATATATATTTACCAATACCTAATTCCATTCCAATTTTGGATGAAGAAATAGACAATGACCAATTAAAGGTATGGATTATTTCTTAACTGATGTTTTAACATTATTGAATCTTAGGATATGATTCATGATTTTGTTTATAGGAAAGAAGTATTTCTGAATAAGTTGAAAAAGAATAGTTAATGGATCATGAATGAAATTGAATGGGTAATAAGTCAACATATAATGGATTTAAGAGTTATAGTAGATTTTAGGATAATGAAACGCTTAAAAGTATTTATAATCTTTTGATTCTGGGATTACATTGGAAGGATTTTTATTATATGTGTAACCCTGAAGTTTGATATATGAAAAAGTTATTAATGTAATAATTATATTTTCTTTTGATGAGTAATGGTAGAATTTTATTTTGAAAGAATCTATGTTTTATTGATATTTGGGTTATTTATGGAAATAATTAACATATCATAGAGAATATGTGATTAGGTTAATTACACTTCAATATGTGACTTTAAGAGTAGTCGATGTTATTTTGAGATAAATTTTAAGATTTACAGTGGAAGACTATGTGATTAAATTATTTTGAGTCTTGGGTTTCAAACTTAGTTGGTATTATTTTCAAGAATTTTAAGGACATTTGTTTACTGAATGGTATTTTTTGAACCTTGGGTATTGTTTGTTGAATTTTCGAGATTAAGAGTAGTTTTTATTTTTATAAAGGATTCTCCTTTTGGGGATTATCTGATCTCTTACTGACCTTTTTGTTTTTGGTTATTGTGTTAAGATTGGGGAAATATATATTTCATCTTTTATGGATTATGGGATACTCTAGAATTTTATTCTATCACTTGAGGTGTGACTAAGTCATATTGAATACATACCCTTTGGATAAAGGATGAGTTTGTGGTAGAATTTTATTAAAGGATGAAATTCAACATGACATGTATGTTTATTTCCTTACAATCCTAGTCTAGTTATTAACAAAATTATTCAACTCTTTAAAAATGATCTTGAATCAAAAATGTTATATTATATATTTTATCATCATACTTTTACCCAACCACAAATTTATGGTATTGTGTTGGTTAACTTTCTGTGATCAAATTCTCTATCACTCTCCATTAATCTATGAGAGTTAGTTTCTCTTCCATATTCCTGTTCTCCTACATGTAATCCTAGTATGGAAAATATCAGGTGACCTTTTTCCTTCTCTTTTGTTCTTTTAATGTGATATTTTTATTGACTCTTTTCTGATGTGAGACTTTTAATGAAGTTTCCAATCCCAATTTTAAAATTGCGAAGATGAAATTTCCAAAAGGGGGAAGGATGTAACATCCCAGGTAAATAAAGAATATGAAAATTTAATATTTATTAATAATTGTGAGTTAATTATTAATTGTACATTAAATTTAATGATACGTTTGATGGAATACCCGATACACAACAATGGGTTTCTTTGAAATCTTACATTGCACACAACATTGAGTTATACAAAAAAATATTATTATATTATTATTATTTTAAATTGTAATTACCGTATAGCTGTTGTAATGGAGGGAATGAACAAAACAACCTAAAAAATGATTATACATTTTTTGATAAATGTTTTTATATTTATCCAATATATTTTAGTGGCTTAAAATAATAAAGAATCTAATTTTATGCAAAAATACTCTAATATTCTTTAAAATGTCATTTTACTGCCTTCTGATGGAGAACCCTTTTTAAATCTAGTTTTTACACTTTTATATGTTCTATTTGAAAAAATAATATTCTTATTTATAATCATGACATAAAAATTTACTTTAGATTACATTTTGGTATTTTTCGGGTAATGTTCATTTTTTTAATGAATAGTGGAAAATTCACTATTTAATTCAAAACTATCTTTTAATATACTTTACTTATATTATTACATTATTTTTTTAATTGGTAATAATGTTTAATTACATTATATATTTACCATTTAATCCAATTTTGGTCATTGAAAGTATTTTAACTTTTAAATTAGATTTAAATAATTGTCAATCTTTTGATAGTTATTATTTCTTAAACACACACTTTTTGTTTTGACAGCGTGAATGAATTTTAAATTAATTTCTTCCAATTTTGAGTTTTGAATTTTGAAAAATAGATTCCATATTTAGAATCCAGAGGTCCAGTTTCATAAAATACGTAACTTTTATTTTCAGTCATTATGAATATTTACATTAGTAAAAATTCTATTTACCATGGTTAAAGGGAAATTCTGGTAAATAAGGGTAACAAAATATTATTATTATAATATTAAATTACCCAAACATGTGTCCTAATCTTATTTTTTGATACATTTACGACCATTTTCATCCTTGGGTCAATTTTGGGACCCCAAGGAGACACTAGGAAGTGATAATGACACCTTATGTTAATTAATTAAAAGTACAGACAAAAATGACTTCAACATGTATCTTTTAGTAAATCAATTCTTACATGTGATTATATAAGTTATATCTTAAACTATAAATACTAATTATAAAAAAAATATTTCCAACATTATGATATTTTTTTAATAACTTTTAGATATCAAATAAATAAAATTATTTATGACACATTAATGATGTAGTGTTCACCTCATTAATGATTTATTTAAATAAATAAGATTATAAAGATTAAAACAATATCCAAAACATTTAAAATTATTATTGGATGATTTTATTTCGAACATTAGTCATCTTATCTTCATATTTAATAAGTTTTGGATCTTTATAAACCGAAAATCATTATATAATAAAATAATTTTTTTAACCATTCCTAAAGAGCCTCTCCTCCCCCTTATAAAAACCCTTCACTTACAACCCATTAATTACACTTTTCAATCCCCTTGGCTCATCAAACCTCTACCAAATTAATCTTCCTACATCCCTCTCCTCCTCCTAGAATCTTTCCCCTAGGCAGAAGGCAATTCAATTAAACCTTTTGGTTCAAACCAAAGGGAGATACCTGATTTAAAGGTAACACCTTCTCTTAAGTTAATTTGTTTTATTTTACTTCTTCAACCCCATAAACACTTTTTATTCATTTATTTTATAAAAAACCGGTATACTCAATATTCTTGGTTGTTTTTCTGATAATTACTCGAACTAAAATTACACGCACCTCCATCTAATGTGTAAAGAACATATTATTTCTGTGGATGGCCAACTACTGCCTCACGAAACGATGATTTTTCAATCATATCCTACCACCTATTATGGTGGACATTAATATGGAACTATATTGGTATTTAATATATATTATATTTATATTCTCTCTATGCTTCTTTATTTTTTATTTATAGAATAACATTATGGTTTCCATAGTGGGTAAATAAGATAATTTCATTGAGGAAGTGTCGACTACCTCCCCCTCAAAGTGATATGACTCATTCATACCGTAGGTGGAACGTATGAAGGATGGAATTTATGAACTTTGGAAACATTTATAACATATATATTATACTTTAATTATAATATACCTATGTATCATTTAGTTTTCATTCCATTAAAAATGAAAAGGAAATGAAAGTATCATTCATGCGTACGTACAGCTTACCGTCTCCATGAACAGTGAAATTCATTTCTTATGTCCAAATGTTATGGACTTTTCTAAATACATATATACTAGATATATATTATATATATTATATCTAAATCATTAATATAATTCTGTATATAATTTAATTTTGACCACATGGATAATTTGTAATTATAACAAGTTTATTTTATTACTCATGTTCCGAACATCGATAACATGTTCGATATGAACCCAAATAAATAATAATTGTTATAGAATGGAAATAAGTGATATAAAATAGAATAATAAACATGAGAAATGTTCTGAAGAAAGTATAAATTAACATAAGTTTATTATTCTGAAAGAATAAGGAACAAAAAAGTCAAGACAGACACAAGGTAAGGGGTTTCTAATCTCACTTTTAATATCATGAGATTTCCATTGTTCACCACTTATTTATTTCATGTGGTGTACTGTGTAATTCCATTTAATATATATTATAATGATTCTATTTATATTCCTGGTATTTTGTGATTCATTTTCTAGTTATTATCTCTTGGTTATATGACTCGATTGATTACAACATGGTAAGGCGTTTTCATCTCACTTATTATTCATGTGGGATTCATGTTATATTTGAAAACATTTCCTTTTGTGTTTTTTATTTACTGCCCGTTATTGTATTATTTTTTGTAATATACTTTAATTTATTGGTATTTACATCTTCATTGTATGATCCTTCTTTCATGGGGTGTATGTTTTGTAAGTTACCAAATCGATAAGGGAACCTTTCACCCTCCTCTTTTTAAAAGACTTATTTATGTTATGTCTTTTAATTTATATAATATTATGTGGGGATATGTTCTTCTATATCCTTATTGATATAAATTTTATGTCCAAGTGATGATATACCCTTTTTCACTCAACAAATCATTTTCTGAATTTGTAAGTGATGTCGTTAGGCTGTCGAATTTTTGTAAGGGAACTTCTTTACCCAATTTCCATTCATTTGGTTAAACATATACTTCTAGATTATGTCATTTTATAAATATGTGTGAATGACCAATGATTATTTCACACTTAATATCCACTTATATTGAGTGCATTATTATATGTCCCACATAATTATGTAATTGATTAATCCTTAATCTAAGGATAAAATCTTTATAAGGGATTTCGTCTCAATTTACATTCCATTGAGACTTTATTGTTGTTATGCCACAATTAACTTTTATATGGTTTATATACTTCCCTTTGATGTATTATATCATGAATATCAATATTCTCATGATATTATATGATTTATTTATGTTATTTATCTATTATTTGTATTCAAGAATATCTTATTTGGTTAGGAACACTTTAACAAAAATATATTTTAAATTTTTTTAATGAATTAGTATTCTAAATATTTCTCATTAATGTCCATGTTTTCAAAATGGTTTTAAGGATTTAATTATATGGAAATTAATGTTTTAAAATGTTAATCCATTTAAAAGTTTCAAATTCGTATGGGACACTTTTACTTAAAAATCTATTTTTTAATGTTTTAAATGGTTTTGGAAATTGATTGGATATTTAAATATCTTGAAATGTAATATTGTGATTGGAATGTGGAAATGTTATCTTTCCTTTATTATTGTCTTATGTGTTATGATTATGTTATGGTTCCTGGGAATTTTTTACACATATGGGTGGTTTCGTGATAAAACTAGTGTGGGTGAGCCTGAGATGGCTCTCCAATGCATTGGGTTACGTGATGGAGGTAAACATAAATGTTTCTCCTAAGAGATTTATGGAATATACTATGATGGATATTCCAACGTAACTGCCTATGTAACTATGATAGCTACAATTTAAGTACGATATGGATTCCATGATTTACCTTTTGGATTTATTATTTCTTTATGTTATTCGTATATTATATGAATTCATAAGGTATGTTATGATTGAAAGGTATGGTTTCATTGATTTGTATTTGTTGATGGGTTAAAGTTTCCTTCCCTTATTTTATAACCCTTACTGAGTTTTTTAGGCTCATCCCATATTTTGAAATGTTTTTCACTAGACATAAAGATATATAGGGTCAAGGATAGGATAAAGGAAAAGTCATGTTGTTTAAAACATGGAACTAGACATGTTACTTTCTTAAGAGTTTTTATTTTATGAAAAAAATAGAAACTAAGTAGAAGTGTCTACTTTGAAATTTTTGAAATGTAATGTAATAGTTATGGACCAATTCTATAAAACACTAAAACTGAAAAGATCATCAATGTGAATTATTCATTTAATTCAAGCTTATGAAATGTTAAAGGTTGGGACCTTATAAGGGATTTCTCATCATAAACCAATTTAACATTTATTATATTCTATTAATCTGGTCATTACACATTATTTTATTTTTTCACTTTTCAAGGTATTGCAATTTAGTATCAATTTTATATCATTATATTATCAAGACCAGAACTAGAAAATTTTCTTAAATCCTTGAAAACTATTTTTTGAAGTATATTTTAATATCAAAAATATGTATCACATTATATCATGTCATATTTTTTATTATAAGTGAGATAAATTGTTTCATAAAGATCATATTAAAATATTTAGATAGTCATTTCTCAAATAAATATTTTCTAGTCAATTTTTATGCTTATGTTATTTTCTAGTTTTATTTTCATATTTTTTACACTAGATACTTTATTATTTTACTCTAATATTTTGTTTTGAAAAGTATTATTTTATAAGTTGGTTCAATTTTCATATTGTATAAGAGGTTTTTATTAACCCTCTTAGGATTTTTTGGTACTTGTACATCTCCAATCCAATCTATGGGTCAAAATGTTATTTCAAAAAAATGGTTTTCATTGATTTTTTAATCGTTCTTATATTGAATTTTTATTATTCACTCAATTTATTAGAAGGACCCTTTGGTCTAATTTTCTTTTGTGTGTTTCTGTTACTACACACAGATATCTATATTCATGTATTTTCGTATGTGATGCACCCCAAACCCACACTCCCAGATCTGGTGATAAAAACACTTACTTTGCAAACATGGTTTTAAATGAACTGAAATGACTCAAACCATGTGTGTGATGTCATAGACCTTGTTCACTCATGAGTAACCAAAACTGGTTGGACACATGTACTCAAGAATGCCTCACCATACACGAGAGGTTGTCGACAATCTGTGAGGGTCTACTATGGTACATTGGGGAGACTATACCATATATCATAGTAGTGTACAATAGTAAATAATGGATCAAATAGAGGAGGAATGATAATGAAAAGGTGGAAGTAAACCATACATATGACAAAAATCAAGTATATGTAATAAAAAATTTCATATTCAAAATATAATTTCATGATCCAAAAAAACCTTGTATAAAGGGAACAAGAAAATATAAAAACAACAATACAGACTATAAAAACATTCAAAAAGGCCAAAAGATAATCTCTAATATCATCACAAGGACTATCTATATCATTTTATCAGGTACTCCTTCCTTGTATAGAAATTAATTCACCCTTGGAAGGCCTCTTCCTCTTATCCCAACCTGCATTCATGAATTTCATCTAGATATCAAATGGTGGCACAGATTGGGTTTTATTGTAATGAACACGAACCTAGTAGCTCAGAGTTGGTGAATTACTTTATTACAATGGAATAATAAAAAATAAATCTCATCCTGTTGGACCAAATATTTTAGTAGTTTTGAAATACTAGATACATACTTTAATATTACATTAAGAATATAAATATATAATATAACATAATAACTCCATTGAAAAACACTTATATTATATTAGTTTATCCCATCATGAAAATCACAATCTACATCTTGGAATCCTGAAAATATGAAACATAAGAAATGGGATAGCTCAGATACTTAGTAAGGGTATGAATATTACAATATCTATCATACATAAACACAAAAAAGGCAATGTGAATAACTAAAAGCACATTCCATTAAAACATAATCTTTAGTATAATATGGAAGTAATATAAGCTAATCAAATAATTATATATAAATAATGACATGAGAATGAAAATTAACCATGTATATTCTACTTGTAGAATAATCACATTTATTATCAATAACTAATATCATAATGATGGAATTCATAATACGGGAAATCATAAACATATCATCAAGGATTTATACAAGACAGCATACATAATTGAGTAAGATATCATCCAATACCCAAATTTGATTGTCCCATGAGACCTAACAATGCATTAAGGGGGTAAATAAGGCCCCTATCATCACTTACTAGGTAAAATTCATTCCTCATATGAAAGGGGTGAAACATAGTCAAAATATACATTCATATTGAAGATGAAAAATGAAATGTTAATAACTTTCCCAAAACAATAAATATAATCTTAAAACAACCAATGTAATATAATGAATGGTATCAAAATAGGAAATCCAAAGTCAAACTGGTCATATAAAATTCAATAAAATATGTTATATGGTATCATAAGACATCAACCTTAATTAAGAAAAAAATATGACAAAGGGAATTGACATTGATGAAAATACTCTAATAAAATCATTGAGAAATTCTTGATAGAAATACCACATTACCATGAAATAATTTATTTAAATTTTTTTTTGAATATAAAAAAAATTACCTTTAAAAATAAACTTATAAAAATGTAACATATTCTTTAACACATTAAGACTTAATGAATGCGGGAAATTCTTCCCATGTCGTATATGTTTAAAAAACATTCCATTTAAATTTTTAAAAAAGAAACTTTTAAAATAGTAATTTTAAAAGAATGTGTGACCATTATCCAAATGAATTGATTATGTTATTATGTTTAAATTCACATAAAAAAGTTGAATATTATATAGGATAATCAAAAGTCATTTCACACATAATAATATCTTGACATAATCAATGCAGTATAAATTTATCCTAAAGAATGGAAATTGGGTTAAGAATTCACTTACCGGTTTGTAATTAGTTGAATCACATGCCCCATAAAATAAATAATTATAAAATGAAGAATTAAATAAAATTAATATAATGAAATTGATGATATTATATATAAAATGGTATTATATACATCACATAGAATAAATTATTAGTGAATAATACTTATTTCTCACAGAAATAAAAGTGAGACAATAAACCCTTACCTTAGTTCTAAAAGCGTTCCACACTTGTACTTAATGTCTTAGATAATAAAATTAGAATAATTAATTACATAATTAATAACCTATTAATCATATATTTCATTTATTATAATTTTATTTAGTTCATTTATAGCCATTTTTATGAGTTATAATGTTTAATTTCGTAGTTCTGAGAGGGTTCATGTCATGATTTTATGGTCAGTTCCCTAGAGAATAATTATGGGTGATCATGTTGTCTGTGAATGACTTTTCTAGAAGTGAAATTATTTAGTATTAATGAACATATATAATTTTAAATTTCCACAAATATCATTTCTTTATATGAAATGAGAATGATTCATTAGATAAAATGTTGATGAAAATGTCAAAATTTATTTTTGTGAGTTTTACGACAATCAGGAACTTATGTCATTTTATTTAATATCATATTTATATTTTTGTTCCAAAACATTATATAACTTATAATAAGTAAATTTAAATTTTATTTAACCATGATAACGGTTTTGTGACTAGTCTTGAATGTGGTAATTTAAAATGAAAACTTGTCGTTTATTAAGGCATTGAATTGACATATCACATACGACGTTTTAATGTTTTAAAATAAAAGAAAAGGAGAAAATATATTATTATGAATAATCCATTATAAAAATAATATTCCCATATATATATGATACTGTAGTTACCATTCCAATTTTTATAGGGTTTTTTATGAGATGATAAGAAAATAAAAGAAATGTAAAGAGAAATAAGGGGGATTTTACCACTTTAATATCATTGCCTTGGGAACCTCTTTAAGACACTTGGATTTTGTCTTTTGGTAAGTCTATATGGTCTTGGAAGTGGGGAAGAGTTTTGTGAAGATAATTTGGTAAAATTTATAAAATATTTAAATCTTATAAGGTTTGAAGAAAAGTGGTTATTAAGGGTGGTATTTATAGGGGAGGAGAGGGGTGTTTTTTTATTCTATACATTTATTTATTATATGTGATCGAGATTATAAATAGTGTTGATTATTATGAATAAGTACAGTAACTAGTGAATATGAGTTAAAAATAATGTTTTATTATATCCAAAATGACTCAAAAATCTATGTATTTAACTTATAATGTTAAATATCGTAAATTATAGTAGTTCAATATTCATCAAAAATTAAACTATTTTAGAAAATACCATAAAATCACCATGAAAATTTATAGATGTGTATATTTAAAAAATAGAATAAATTTTCTAAAAGTCACGTTATAAATATGATAAATTTAATTTTTAAGTAAAATCCTCATTTATTTAAAAAATATCGATTTTAATATTATAACTAAATTTACGGAACATTGAAAAAATAATTACGATCTCATAAAATTGTCTTATAATTATATTGAAAAAAATATATTAATTTTTGAATCTATTTTATGAAAATAAAATGTATTTTAAATGATTTTATTAATTTTAAAATTATAAATAAACATTTACATTTCACAAAAAATAGCAACACATAATTTATCATTTTTAAAATACTTATTTACTTATTCCATGTCATAAATATATCATATCTTCATTTATTATATACCTAAATTTTATTTATACTTATATGGTTGAGGTTATTATTCTGATGGGTAGATTACTATTCCAAATAGTAACAATAATATTCTTGCGTTCATGTTAATATTTCACAGTATATAATGGTCTGTTTAAGATAGAGGTTATGTATAATGTAAGATATAAAATAAGTTGAATAAATTTAAGAAGATAAAAACATAAAATATTACGGTGTTATATTCTTCCCTCGTTTGAAAAATTTAATCCTCGAAATGTCTCATGAGTATTTCCTTATAAGTAAATGAGGGTGGTTCTTCTTCATATAATCCTTAGTTACCCACAATTCTTCTTCCATTTTATGGTTTCCCCAAATAAAATTTATCAATAAATTCATTTTATTTCGCAATACATGATCTATAGTGTTAGTAATCTACATAGTCTATTCACATTAAGAAAAAGCATGTTCTAGTTCTATTTCATCATAGGTGAGAACATGATTTTTTTCTGGAATTTACTTCCTTAACAATGATATGTGGAACACATAATGAAATTTATAAAGGCTAGGTGGCATAGCCAAATGATAATTCATGAATCGAATTCTCTATATAATTTTTAAAGGTCCAATGTATGAAATCCTTAGTTTTCTTTTCCTTCTAAATCTTATAACATTATTCCATGGTGATACCTTTAAGAAAATGTGATCTCCCACTTGAAACTCAAAATATTTTCTTTAGTTAATGGTATAGATTCCTTACGACTTTGAGATTCTTTGATATGGTTTTTAATAGGCTTTACCTTTTCTATTATTTCCTCTACATGTTCTGGTCCTATAATCTTCCTTTGAACAAAATTATCCCAAGAATTTGGTGTACACTATCTCTTTTCAAATAAATCTTCATATTGTTTGATTTTAATATATGAATTAAAAATAATTTTATAGGAAAATTCTATCAAAGGTAAATGTTGATCCCACATACCATTAATGTCAATTGAGTAGGGCCTCAGCATGTCCTCTAAAGATTGGATCATCCTTTCTGATAGCCCCTCAATTTGAGGGTGGTTAGAAGTTCTAAAATTAAACTCTATATCAAGATCCTTTAGAGGACTCCTCTAGAATTTTTATGTTAAATGGGGATCTCAATGAGAAATAATTGATAAAGGTGCACAATGAAGTATTAAAAAATCTTTAATATAGGGTCATGAAAGGTGATCCAGTGGAAAATCATCCCTTATAATTAGTAAATGTGTAGAATTGGAAATTTGATCAAAAATTACCCATATTCCATCAATCTTTGTTTGAGTGTCTGGAAATCCTGTGATAAAATATATTGTAATGTCATCTCATTTCCATGTAGGAATAGGTAGAGGTTTCATGAATCATCTAGGATATTGTATTTTATCCTTCACCTACTTATAAACTAAATACCTTGATACATAATCAATAATTTCCCTCTTAATAATATCTTACAAAAAAGATTCCTTCAAATATCTACATATATTAATTTTACCAGGCTTTCTAGGGAAATTTGAGTTATGAGCATCATCTAATAATTCTCATTTTTTCACATATGTCGAAGGGACACAAAACCTCATTACATATTTCAAAATTCTATATTCATATCTAAAGTCTAACAATTTCCCATTATCCATATATTTAATTTTCATTTGAAAATTCTCATCATCGGACTGAGATTTTTTTATATCTTCCAAAAGAGATGATTTGGAAACCATAGAAAAATGTAGTGATGTTTCACCTTCCTTAATAATTACCATATCCATCTTTATTATATCTATATACATTGGATGCCTATCAATCCACATTTTATCATAACTCCATGTTCCTTCCTACCCAATGAATATACTACCTTATTTTCCTTCCTTGGGTGGTAGTGTATTGAACAATAACAATACATGATTAAATTTAACCATCGCCTTTCCCTCATGTTGATTCCTTTTGGTGAGAAGATATATTTCAAACTCAATTGATCTATATAAATCTCAAATCATTCACCATAATGATAGTTTATTCATATCATTAGATAAAATATTATAGATACTAATTCAATAACATTAGTTGGATAGTTCTTCTGATTTTTTCTTAACATCCTAAATGCATATTAAATAAACATATCATTTTTCATAAGGAAATAATCATTTCATTTATTTAATTCATCACTATAAATCACAAATCAATCATTTCCTGATAGTAGAGTCTGCATAGGATCATTCACTGATCTCATCATCAATTTATCCATGAATTATTCACATTATATTATTTAAATAAACATCTCTCCTTTACAAGTAATATTGGTTAATAAGTTTCTTAATAGATGAAATATTCAAAATGAAACACCAATAGAAACTTGATAAATCAAGTAAAATATGTACCTTGATTTTGTTTAATGTATTATGACTTTCCTAAATTTATTTTTTCTTCAGAGGATCAACTAGGATTTTATCTTTAGAGACATTATGTCCAATAAAAGAAACTGATTGAATCATGAATTCCCACATGATAAACTTCTTATATTACTATTTTCTAATAAGAGTATCCTGAACAACCCTTGGGTGGTTCTCATGGTCCTTGAATATTCTAGATCACACTAAGATATCATTAATAAATACCAAAACCACATTATTAAGATATTCTTTGAATACTCTATTCATTAGATATCTAAAAAAATATAGGTTGTATTAGTGAATAAAAATGGAATTACTATAAACATTTAATGTCTATACCTTGTTTGAAACTTTATCATTGGAATGTCTTGCATCTTTAAACATAATTGATGATATCCAGAATGAAGATCAAGCTTGAAAAATATTGAGCTCCATAAAGTTGTTCGAATAAGTCATCAATGTGAGGTAGAGGATACTTGTTCTATATCGTAATAGCATTGATCTCTATATAGTTAATTAATATACTTGAATCATACAACAATACTAAAAATATAAAATATAACATAGAAACTCCATTGAAAACACCCCTATTATCTTATCTTATCTATGTAGTTCGACCATAATATACATTTTGGCATCCTAGAAATATAAAACATAAGAAATGGGGGATCTCAGATGGCCACTAGGGATAATCATAAAGAAAAATCTATCATAAAGAAACATAAATAATAACGAAATGTGAATATCTAAAAACACATTCCATTAAAACATAACATATAAAATAATATGGTCGGAATATAAACTGATCAAATAATGTCATATAAATTATCACATGATAATTAATCTTAACCATGGATATTATACTCATATAATAATCTCATTGATTACTAATATCTAATCTCATAATGAGTTAATTCATAATGTGGGAAAACATAAACATATCGTCAAGGCTTCAACCAATAACCCATACATAATCAGGTAATACCTCATCTAATACCCAAACTAGTTTGACTCATGAGACATAATGATTCATTGAGGGGCTATAGTAGGACATGCATGTCACTTACTAAGTCCAATTCATTCCTCATATGAAAAGGGAGAAACATAATCAATATATACATCCATATTGAGACTATCATATTAAATTTTAATAACATTACCCAAAAAATAAGAATAATCATAAATCATTTAGTGTATTATGATAAATGGTATCAAAATAGAACATACATAGTCAAAATGATCATAAAAATTTCCAGAAAATATGGAAGTTGGTATTATAATAGATAAACCTCAATTAAATACTACTTTACTTTAAAATAATTTATTTAAAATGATGCACTATTATAAAAGAGTTAATTTTCATTTAAAATAACCTTGTAAATTTTTAAAGGATTCCTTAATGAATTTTGGTTTCATGAAATAAGGGAAATCCTCTCATGCCATATAATATTAAAAACATTCGTTTTAAATTCTTAAAAAGAAACATTTAAAAGAGTGTTTTAAAAGAAGGTATTATCATTGACTAATTTAATTGATTATGTTAATAAGCTATAAATAAATATAAATAAAGTGGAAATTAAATATAATATAATAAAAAGTGTTTTCACATGTAATCATAGCATTACTTAATTTATGGAGAAGAAGCTCAAACCAAATAATAGAAATTGAGTTAATAATTCCCTTACCACTTTCTAATCGGTCGAATCATATGCCACAAAAAATCAATACATATAAAATGAAGCATTTAATACCATGAATATAATTAGATTAATTATATTTCACACAAAAGTTTATTATATACACTACATGAAATAAATTATAGTTAAATAATACATATTTCTCATTTAAATATAAGTGAGATGTGAAACCCTTTCCTTTTGTCCAAAAGCATTCTGCGCTTAAACAAAATGTCCAAGATAACAAAATTAGATTTATTAATTACTAAATTCAGAACCTCTTAAAAATATATTTGATTTATTTTAGGTTTATTTAGTTAATTTATGGCCACTTCCATGAGTTATAATTTTTAATATTGTTTTTCTAGGAGTGTTCGCTTCATGGATTTATGGTCAGCTCCCTTGAGTGTAAATATGGGAGATCTTTTAAAATGGGAATAACTTATAAAGATTTAAAATTATTTAGTATTAATAAACTTAAATATGTTTAAATTGTTTCATATATCATTTTTTTATATGGTATTAGGATGATTCATTAGATAAAATGTTGATGAAAATGACTTTATTTATTTTCGTAGTTTTTACGACCATCATGAACTTTTGTCATTATATTTAATATTATGTTTATATATTGGTTCCAAAACATGATAAAATTATAATATGTATATTAAAATCTTATTTAACTATAATGTTTGTTTTATGACCCTCTTTGGAAGTAGTAATGGAATATGAAAACTCATTGTCCACAAAGGTGGTGAATCAACACATTACGGATGATGTTTTATTTTTTAAAAATTAAAGGGAATGATAAGGGATTTGATGATGAATAATACAGTAACATAATAAAATTATAGTATATATATGATACTATATTTATTGTGAAACTTTTAATAGGGGAGACTAAGAGAGGATAAGAAAAGAAATGAAATTAAAAGTGAATAAAGGAGGATTTTTACCTCTTAAATAATGTGTCCTAGGAACCTCCTTAAGACACATAGATTTAGTCTTTTGGTAAGACCAGTAAGTCATGGAAATGGGTAAGAGTATTTGGTAGGTAATTATGTTGAATTCATTCATCCTTAAGGGCTTATAATTTGTGAGAAGAAGGGGTGGTGAGGGTGGTATTTATAGGGGAGGATAGGGATGTTTTTTTATTATTTTATTCTTTTATTTATTATTTTTGATTGAGAATATAAATAGTGTTGATTATTATGACTAATTATAGTATCTAGTGAATTTGAGTTCAAACTAATGGGTCCATACATCATAAATAATTCTTAAATTCTTTCATTTAACTTATAATGTTAAATACTGTAAATTTCTGTATTTCAATATTTATCAAAAATTCATCAATTTTAGAAAATTACATAAAAATTAAACCTAACCATTTTTAACTGTGTATACTTAAAAAATGGAATATTTTTTATAAAAATAATTTTCTAAATATGATAATTTTATTTTTTAAATAACTTCTTCATTTATTGGAAAAAATAAAAAAAATTATATTATAACTGATTTTACAACACTTTGAAAAATTAATAATGGTATCATAAAATTATATTATAATTATAATAAAACAAATAATATTATTTTATATATACGTTTTATGAAAATATATTTATTCTAAATCATTATATTAATTATAAAATTTTAAAAAGCATTTATATTTCACAAAAATACCATCACTTAATTTATTATTTTTAAAATATTTATTTACTTATTTCATGATATAAATATATTGTATTTTCATTTATGAGATACCTATATTTTATTTATAATTTTATAGGTGATGTTATTATTAAAATGGATAGATTATTATTACTAATAGTCACATTACTATTCTAGTTATCTGGTTATTATTTAATAGTATACCACAGTTCATTTATGTCCTGGTTCAAGTTGAGATTATCCACAAAAAACTATGTTAATGGTTCTAATGGAACATCCTTTTTTATAAGGAATAAATTTTATAGTTTGCATATTTTAGGAGCAATGAGCGGAAATTCTAGCATGTGTCACTACAGCAACAAAACATATATAACAAGACTTTGAGTGAAAAGTAATAAACTAACTACATAAGATAATTATTTAAATTTTTAGCCATTATCATCCTTTGATTCAAGATAGAATGAGAGAAAATAGAGAAACAAAAAAAAACACCCTAAAAAATATGGTATATTAAGCTGCATGAAGTTAACACTATAGATGTTGAGTGAACCGGAGAAAAGAAAAAGGAGAACTCTTAGGAATATAAAGGGTTATCCAATATGATGAACAAAATTTGATTCCAAGTATGGATAAATTATATCTCTCCACATGTTTAAATTGGGAATAATAATCTTTGAGGGAGATATTGCATGTAAAATTGGCGGATAAGAAGAATGAGAAATAAGTTTTAGGGGTAAAAATAGGGGAAAATAATAATTTCATCCATTTTTAATATGGTGATTGGTTTTTCTACATAGTTAGAAAAACTTTTACATATATTTTCTGAGAATAAAATGGTCTTTATTGGTTAGGGTTGCGGTTAGAAAAACTATACATAGACTATGTGGAACTATTTTCAAAATGCTCTACCCACTCGCATGGCTAAGAACACAGTTAGAAAAATTGTAGACCAATCATAAGAAATAGACCTAAAACAAATTAAGTAATTTTCATATCCATATGTTCCATGTTTCATGGTTACACTAACCATGATCCACATCTCATAGTGACACGATTAGTACTAATCATGTGGAAAATGTGAGTCTTAAGTTATTTCTCAAAATACTAGAACATCAAGATCTGAAAGAACATGAACTCTCCCAAATCCTTCCTTAAACCCTTAGTGACTTGTATTATATTAAAAAAATATATTTAAATGAAAAAAATAATGTATACATTCTACCAATAAAAACTAGGATCTTACAACCTCCCTAAATTAAGACAATTTATCCCAGAGCTTTCCATGTGAGGGTAGCAGAATCACGTCAATGTAATGTCCCATATTTTCCTTATATTATTTCTACATATTATATAGATTCATTTCGAGACCATGTGCTAAGACGGTGTCTGATTTTTAAACTCATTGTGTTTGGAATAAATGTATGAATAATATTAAAATATTATATTGCACACGCATGCAGATTTATTAAAAAAATTGAATAACTACTAAATGGGTTCCTAAATCAGAAATCTGAGGGAATCATTGCTTTCATAGAAAATTTTTTCCTTATGTGTAACCTAACATCAGCTAGTGCAAGTCAGTTTTGAAAATTGGTTTCAAGAGTTTTTCATGCATAAAATAAATTTAATTTTTATTTAATTTTTTTCTCTATTTTTTTGACGCAATGGTGATGAAATGATTTTTATTTTAATCAAGGCTTTAGGCTAGGATCTATAGATAGGCTCGTGACCCTGGATATTCCTTCGAGGATCTGGAGAGAACCCTGAAGATTTCTCTTGGTGGGAGATGATAGAATTGTGGATGAAAAATCAACGAGCACCATTGTTGATTGATTTCAATTGTAGCCATAAATATTTAATAAAAAATGATCTAATTCCCAGTTAGGAACCATTTTTTTGGATTTCATTCCTTGTACTTAGATTCAATGAATAATATAGACCAACCAACGAACAGTTTGATCCATGGTTAGATAATTCCATGTGTGATGGGTTATACTCTGTAGAATTTACAGGATTTTATTATAGAGATTATTTATTTCATTTACTAATCATTCTTATGGGAACGGATCAAGGATTGAACAAAAAATGGTTGATGTTTGTTCCCCATATTTTTCCTTGTGTTTTTCTCTCCTCATTTTTCTATGCATTCTTCATTCTTCAATGGTTTTATTAATGATCGATCATTATTCTATAAATTATTGTAAAATGATCTTAAATTGATGATCGAACATTCAGACCACCTAACAGAGGTGTGACAGTAATGAAAATGGATGAATTGAAACGATTAAGGAAAAACTATTCTTTGAGTGGTTTGCATGAGGATGAATCTAAACAGATTTTCAAGCCAATTGAAGACCTTAAACCCATCAATTCGATGTTTTGGTGGTGAGATGTCCCTGAATCAGAATTTTAATGGTGAAAAACCCATCATCTTAAGATCTGAATCATCATCTAAAGCATGCAGAGGAAGAACAAGACTTTCAGAAAATCACAATAAACACGGAATATAACCTAGGGTTACACAGCATGTATCCCCCACTAAGTGGTGGATAGGGTTTCAAGACATAGTTAAATGTCACATGGTGTGTAACCCGATCACATAGCATGTAGGACCTTCTCAGAGACTCAACGTGTATCTCAGGAGATAAAAAACATGGGGTGGAGTACACGGGTTTCCTACATGGCATGTACCCCACCACACGCCTTGTCTTTGACCAAGCACACAGACTACCCCATGTACTGGAACACAAGTAGAGATACATGGGTAGACACCATGTACTGGAACACGATATAATTACAAGTGTGCACCCCAGATGGAAATACATGACGTGTGGCTCCTTCTACATGCCATGTACCCTTCTTCTGCATGACATAGTTTGTAATGATGCGGGTCATTTTACACGAGCAATACTTATGGTCAAGTAACATGGAATGTGACCCTAATAAATACCATGTATCCCTTTCAACATTTATTGATTCTCTTGTTGATTGTATCTTGGACAAGTTACATTAGCATTTTTTCCCTTGATTGTTTTCTTGAAGGTAGGTGTGAATAATTTCATACTCATAGGAGTGTGATACCTTCAGCAGAACATCATGGATATAGTTTTTGGAATCCCTTAAGAGGCCCAGAGTAGGATCTTCTATTCATTCTCCACTCCCTAGGTAGAGTCTTTAGTATTGATGCGACTAACATCACCAGGTGTCGATCCTCTACTTAGTGGGTGAATCTAGATGGAGTTGTTAGTATCACCCCATGGCCCTTGATGTGATGCTCATCTATGGTATCTTATTTTCTCATTAGGTCTATCAGCATATCTCTATCATGATAGTTATCAATGAACAATACTTCTCGGATATACATCATCATTACAATCGGACTCAGAAGTATGTTCTCTCGAATGATTGCTTCACAGAATCTTCGGACTGAATCCCTAGCATTGGAATACAGTGGTTATGACTTACCTCTAGACTGTGTGTATTAAATTGAGTATATCTAGATATTCTTGTTATATCTACTATAGATATATACCATATATATCTGATTTTATCTTTCCATTGTGTATTTATTATGGTTTCAAGGTGTCCTATTGAGTATTGTCATTCTCACCCCTCAATAGGCTTTTCCAGCACATTCTATGTCTTATTCCAACAAGTGACCTTTTGACAGAGTCCTAGGAGGACCAGAACCGAACAGAGCTTTGTGAGATTAGGAAGGATAAGGTCTGTTCCTATGGCTACATACAGTAGTCCTGGTACCTTTTCTTATAGGATGGGCTTGTGGTTACAAACTTCTTTTGGGGGGCTTGTATTTTTCCTAGTTTCCCTTTACTTTACTTTCCAATCATACTTTGTTGGTTGGGATATAGTAGTATGGATGCATTGTTTTCATAGTATTATTTACATTTCATCATTTTGTAGGCTTGGATATGTGTGCATGCATATAGGTACATAATAAATGCCTCCCATTTTTATGATATACATACTCAGTGCTAGTCATCATCTCCTAACCTATTATAGGCAGGCTTGGGATGTCGATGCACGAGCCCCACAAGGATGGGTCATGACATATTAGAATCAGAGGCAATTTAGTTCTACTTTAGGATAGAGAGTCGGTTATATTGTCTTGGGGAAATAGTGTTAAGTGTTTCGATTTTGTCTTTTAGACTAGGGACTCCAGTGTTGGTATGGCGGCCGATATATCCATGCACAATGACTCTGATAAACTACTTTTCGACTTGGTATATGAGAACATTTCTTGTTGGGAAAATAATGGTACATGTATCATATAGGAATGGTTTTTTTCCATGTCATTTTTGAGTTAGATCTTGAGATATACTCATAGACTATTTTATATCTTGTTTTCTTACATGATTCCTCTGAGATGTATACTAGTGAGGATTCAATAGCTCGATCAGGAGGATGGCCCCCTCAGTGATGAGGAATTGATACAGGGACCAGTTCTCCTAATGTTACATCTAGGTCGTGCACCAGCCATACCATCACCTATGTAGAAGCATGTGGTACCCATAGTACTAGAAGATGAAGCGTGCATGCTTAGCACAATCCACAAGTTTCAGAGATAGCAAACCCATAGGTTCTGAGGCAAGACTGACCATCATGTGGATGTGCAATGTATTTAGGTAGTGACCCATGTTTTCCATCTAGTTAGGACACTAGCAGATCAGATGATAGTCTTAGATTCATGACTTTTACAAGGATATGTAGGAAAATGGAGGATTTTGGCTATCTAGACTCATGAAGAGGTGACTCTTTCATGGATAGATTTTTAGAATCTATTCATAGTGGAGTTATCACCAATTCCACTAAATGTTTTTCATATACCAGAGCTTCATTAGCTTCATGAGGGTAACACGACATTGGATGATTATTTGTTGAGGTTCACCAACCTTTCCAGGTACACAATGGATATGGTTAGAGATCAGTACTTCTGGTCTTGAACCTTCGAGTGAGGTCTGTGTAGAGACTTCTTAGACAGTGTTATTTCTTTTTGAATTATGACTTATTCTAGGGTTTTTGAGAGATCTTTTGTGGTTGAAAGATTCTTTTCTAAGTAGATATAACCAAGGATAGTTTATAGTGGATTAGCAGGAGTGGAGACATCAATAGTAGGGAGTTGATTTTAGTCCTAGGGACCTGGATGTGGGAGAAGTTTCAGGAGGAAATCCTAGGATAGAGGATATACAATTTAGGTTTCACATGGTGCATCCAAACATCCTTGAGAGAGTTTGTCCTCTTCATGTGGTGGTAGGATACATCTCTCTTGAGATTATCCAAACCACCGTACCTATGACTGGGAGACTATGGATGGACCACCAAAGAAGAGAGTGATGGGATCAGGCAGATCTCTATGGTGGCAGACGTGGAAGAGGATCTTGGAGAGTAGTTGGAGGTGGTTAATGTTTCGATTTATTAGCACCACCACCCCTAGGAGGTCCTTTCTAGGCTCAGGGTTCTGGAGGAAAGGGGAGGGGTTAGCTACATGCGGTCTAGTAATATGAACCAGGGGCTCTAGTAATGATTCGACGTATGATCTCTACCTTTTCTACTTTTTTTGCAGCACTAATAGACACAGGTTCTATTCATTCATTTCTCACCACATATCTTATTCAATACCTAGCGATTTCAGTTGAACCTTTGACTCGACCCTTACACTTGGAGACACCTATTTGATAAGACTCAATGATCACACATTTGTGTCGACAGTGTGACATGACCCTTGGAGGTGAGTTTCAGTTGGAACCTCTTAGTGGTAGCATTGGTGTTTTATGAATTTAATCTTAGAATAGATTGGTTATCCATAGTATGTGCCCGTATTTACTATTTTAGGTAAATGTTGTGGTGTTTTTATAGTGATAGAATGAGTTTTTCCATTGTCAGTGGAAAGGAAAACAAGGAAGCACTTGATAGACTCATGTATAGGAAGGTACGGTCAATTACTCATAATTTGGCTAGCCTGACCCCCATTGCAGATAAAATTATTAGTTACCAGTTTCCTACAGTGGTGGAGGATTAAGACGATGTCATACTTGAATATGTTCCAGGATTACCACCCAAATGGGGGAGATAATTCTACATTGATTTACACATCCAATAAGGCACATATATCAACACCAACATATTGGATGGCTCCTGTAGAGGTCCATGAGATGAGGGAGAATTTGGAGGACTTGTAGAAAAATATATTCATGAGATGTAATGTTTCACACTAACCAGTCCTAGTTTTTTTTTTCTAAAAAGTTAGACTGGAGCTTGAGGTTGTGTGTAGACTACCGAAGCCTAAACTAGGTTACCATGAAGAAAAAGTATCCACTACCAAGAATCGATGACATATTTGATCAGTTGAGAGGAGAAAGATGGTTCTCAAAGGTTCACCTTAGATCAGGTTATCAGCAGCTACAATTAAATTATGTGGATATACCAAATATGACTTCTATACGTTGTTACAATCACTATGAGTACATGGTGATTCCTTTTTTCATGATGAAAAACCCAGCTATGTTCATGGGAATCATGAACTAGATCATCTAGTCATACTTGGACTAGTTCATGGTAGTCTTCATCGATCATATCCTTGTGTACTCATCATCCAAGGAGGAGCATATGAGACACTTAAGGATGGTTCTAGACATACTCTGAGTACACCATCTTAATGGAACACTCTTGAAGTACCAGTTCAGGATTTAGGTGGTCCACATTCGGGGACATGTTATCTCAGTTGATGGAGAGATTGTGGACCCAACTATGGTATATAAAGTGTTATAATGGGAGCCACCTATGATCATGATAGAATTTCAATGCATCCTTGGGAAAGAAGGCTATTACCGGAGATTCATACTGGATTTCTTCTATATATCTACACTGATGCCGCATTAACTTGAAATGGGTAGCCTTTTCTGTAGACAGAGAAGTTCCAGAATGCTTTTCAACAGTTGAAATAGAGTTTGGAGAGTGCTCTAATCATGAGATTTCTTGAGAAGGGTGTCGAGTATATAATGTTATGAGATTCATCAGGAACTATTCTTGGTTGTGTACTAATGAAAAGGAATGTGGTGATTGCCTATGGTTCATGCTAGTTGATACAACATGAGAACAAATATGTGACCCATGATCTTGAGTTATCAGTGAAAGTCTTTTCATTGAATATGTGGATACACTACCTGATTGGTGAGCAGTTTATCTTCAACTATGATCATAAGAGACTCAATTATATCTTATCTCATAGGGATCTAAACATGAGACATATGTGATGGATAGAGTTCCTCCTGGACTATGACTTTGAGATTTTCTATACTCTTGGTAGTGGGAATGTGGAAGCATATTCTCATAGCAAGAGACCTAGTTCGCAGTTTCTGAACAAGACATTGGAGTTGTTTGCCTTGTTGTAGTTATCCTTTGTGGTTGGAGATGTAGCATCTAATATCTAGTTGATGTTTGTTACCCCTCCACTCTTGCAGCAAGTTAGGGAGCCACAACTTGGGGATACCAACTATGAGACCTTACGTTCTCATATTCCCCAGGGTGTGCTCTTAATGGATATTCACAAGTTGGGTAGCCTGTCATTCTTTTATGAGGATGCACAGTAGTACAAGTGTCACTGTGGGAGGAGGTTTTGAGGGAGTTCCATACATCCCCTTTTGTAGTACATCCAGGTATGCTGAATACGTATTAGGACCTATGATATCATTTTTTGTGGCCAGGGATGAAGAAGGGAGTCGTAGATATTGTTTCTTGATGCCTTAATTGTCAACAACTAAAGGATGAGCACCAATTTCTTGATGGTTTAGCTCAATCCCTTAAGGTGAAGAAATGGAAGTGGGATGGGATATCAATGGACATTAGGAAGGGTTTATCATTTACATCCATGGGACAAAATTACATTGTTTTGATCACTGAATAACTCACCTAGTTTTCCCACTATCTAGCTATCTAAGGGTATAGTTCAGTGGAGATATTAAGACACCTCTACTTGTAAGAGATAGTTAGACTCCATGTATTTATATCGACGATAGTTTCAGAACCTGATGCTCATTTTAGATCACAGTTATAGAAGTTATTATTTGAGGCATTTGGGACCCAGTTACACTGGAGCACAGTATTTTACCCACAAATGGATAGCCAGAAAATTTGGAACATTCATGTCCTGGAGTACATGTTGTGAGCTTGCATGTTGGACTTTGTTTGTAGTTGGGAGGATCACCTACCACTAGTAGCGTTTGTGTACAAAAACATATAACATTCCACCATGGGTATAGCACGATTTGAGGCTTTATACGGGAAACCCTGAAGGTTTCCACTTTGCTGGACTGACCTTGGAGAGTCAGTTGTCATGGGTCCAAAGTTAGTGAAATCTACTACAGAGTAGGTGGAAATCATCCAACATTAGATGAAGACTACCCAGATCAGTCATAAGTCTTTTTTTTGATAGGTGAAGAAGGCCATTGGAGTTCAAGGAAGGAGACCCTGTGTTCTTTTCGGTTTCACCTCATCATGGATTATGGAAATTTATACAGGGAGACAAGTTCTCTCCAATGTTTATTGTCCATTTTTAGAGACAGTGTGGTGTTGGAGAGGTGGCGTACTGCTAAGCTCAACCTCCACAGTTAGATTGGGTACATGACATACATGTCATAGATAATGAGTTACGTGAATGACCCATCTCACTTCATTGACTGGGGGGAGATGTACATCAAGGATAGAGTGACATTTGCTAAGTACCCAGTAGATATTGTGGATTATAAGTTGATGATCCATCATGGGAAAGTGATTCCTTTAGTATGTGTTTAGTGGAAGCATGGGAATCTCCCGGAGATCACCTAGGAGTGGGATGCTATAAATTGTGCTCAATACCCTCTTTGTTTTGAGTGACCTATTTTTTGGATTTTTGAGAATGTAAACCCCCAAGGTGAGGAGAATGTAATGTCTATAATTTTTTATTTATTATTTATAAATATTATATGGATTATTTTTGAGATGAGGAACTGATACGGAATGCGATTCCCAGACCTGGTGTGTCTGAAATAAATGTTTGAATAATATTTAAATATTAAATAGAATGTGTGCTTAGTTTTCCTAAAAAAAGTAGAATTACATATAAATGTGTGCCTAGATTAGAAATATGAGGGCACCTTTTCACTCAAAGCAACATATTTACCTTATGTTCAAACATACATCAGTTGGCATGAGTCAGCTATGAAAAGTCGTTTCGAGTATTTTTAATAACTAAAATAAATTTAAGATATATTTGATTTTTTTCTTTGTTCCATATAAATAGTAGCGTAGAAACACTTTTTTATTTAAATGATCCTTTAGGTAGGGATCCATGGTTTACCACATAACCCTAAAGAATCCCTAGAGGTCCTAGAGGGAACCCTAAAGATTTCTCTCAACGAGCTATGGCATATTTGTGGTTAGAAGATCAACAAATATTATTCTTGAAGGATCTCACCAGTAGAAAACAATATTCAACTAAAAAAGATAAATTTCCTAGGTAGGATGTGTTATTTTGGATTTATTTTCCAATTCATAGATTCCACGATGAACACAGACCAGCCGACGAACAGGTTGATCCATGGTTCAATCGTTCCTTGTGGGAAGGATTATACTCTGTAGGATTTACGGGGTTTGATTATAGATATTATTGATTTGATTTTCTGTTCCATCTTAGGGGAACATATTGAGGTCAGAATAAAAAATGGATGAGGTTAATTCCTTGTATTTTTTTCTTTCTGTTTTTTTCTCCCCTGTTTTCTATGAATTCTTCATTTTTCGACGAGTTTTTGAATTGAATGATCATTTCACCTTCATTATTTAATTTAACAATTTGAAATATAAGATTAAACATTTAGATGACTTAATGGAGTTTAACTGGTGATGATTATTGATGAATTTAATTTATTTGGTAGAAACCATTCTTTTAGTGGTTTTCATTAGGATGAATCTAAACAGATTTCTAAAGCGATTAATGTCCTGAAACCCATTAATTCAATATTTTGGTGGTGAGATTACCCTAGATATGTTTTTTTGAGGTCAATATACCACTAGATATAGGTTTGGATCATCATTCGAAGCATTTATAGGAAGAACCCTACTTTATAGAAAATCATGATAAACACGGAATGTAACCCAGGGTTACACAGCATGTGGCACCCACTGAGAGGTGGATTATGTTTTGGGAGATAGTTTAATGTCACTTGACATGTGAACCTATCACAATATGTATAGACCCTTTCCAGAGACTCATCATGTATTTCAAGAGATTAACAGACACAGGGTGGATTACACGGGTTGCCTAAATGGTGTGTACCCCACCATACAACTTGTTCGGAACCAAGTACATAGACAACCTCATGTATTGGTACATGGGAATAGATACATGGGTTTACACCATGTACCAACACATGGAAAGGGTACATGAGTGGACCTTGAATATAAGTACATGGTGTGTGATCCTTCTACACATTGTGTACCCATCTTCTACATGACACAATTTGAAATGACAGGGGTCTTTGTACATAGGAAGTACCCGGGGTCAAGGAATATGGAATGTGACCCTAATACATGCTTTTTATCCCTTTATACATGGATTGATTCTATTTTCCACCATATATTGAAAACTTTTTGTTAGGTATTGTTCCCTTTATCATTTACCTGAAGGTGGGTGAGAGTCATTTCCTACTAATAGGATTATGATTCCTTCAGTCAGAATTCTAGGATATAGTTTTTTGAATCCCCTAAGAGGCCCAGAACAAGATCCTCTATTTATTATTCAGGCCTAGAAAGAGTATTTAGTATTGACATGACCAACTTCACCAAAAATCGATCCACTAGTTAGTAGGTAAATCTAGATAGGGTTTTTGGTATCACCCTGTAGCCCTAGTTATGATCCTCATCTACGGTATTGTATTTTCTCTTCAGATCGATCAGTGTATCTATCTCATGATAGTTACCAATGAATAGTACTTCTTAGACATATGTCAACAGTGCTATTGGACTCTATAGTATGTTCTCCTATATGAGTTCTTTTTGGAATCTTTGGGCTAAATTTCAAGTTTTGGTATAGAGTGGTTGTGACTTACCACTAGACGGTGTGTCTTGGATTGAGTATATCTAAATATTCTTGTTAGATGTATTGTAGACATATATTGTGTAGATATGATTGTATATTTTTTTCTATATTTATTTTTGGTTTCTGGGTGTACTACTAAGTATTGTAATACTCACCCCTGCATGGTCTTTTCCCAGACATATCGTGTCTTTTGTAGAAAAGTGACCTTTTGATAGATTCCTAGGTGGACCCCGATCGGATGGAGCTTTGTGTGATCTCGTAGGCTAAGGTGTGTTCCTACAGTTACAGATAACAATCCATGTATGTTTACATATAGGTTGGACATTTGGTTACAGACTTTTTTGGGAGGGCTTGTATTTGGCCTAGTTTTACTTTACTTTACATTCCTATCATACTCTGTTGGATGGGATATAAGATTATGCATGAATTTTTTTTCTTAGTGGTTTTTATATTTCATCATTTTGTAGGCTTGGAGATGTGTGTGGGAATATATGTACATATTCAATGCCTCCGATGTTAGTTATATACCTACTCAGTTCTAGTCACCATTCCCTAGACTATTAGAGGTAGGCTTGGGGAGTTGTGGCACGAGCCCCACTAGGACGGGTCTTGATAATCTAGAAATATATTCGGACCTTGAGCATGTGTATCAGAATCTCACTCCTAGGTATCTTCATTTACACAGTCGTGCTTCCATAGTACCCAAATTAGAGGAAATGGTCTTCCTCAAATCTCCAATGTGGTATAATAATTTATAAAAAATTGGTTGCTTCTCAAAAGAATCATCATCACTAAACTCAACCGCTTTTAGATCAAGAACATGTGATGGGTGAGAGTGATAATGATGTATGTGAGAATCAAGAAAAACATCATGCATTAACCTATATATTTAAGGTAAATATCTTGATATGTTACTCGTATGAACGTATCCAAAATCTCAAAAGGTTTGAAAAATCTAGAAATAGCTTACATGTCCTCTGAATTCATCGATGACCCAATCCTGGTGAAAAAATGAAAGAAGACCTGATCTCCCACCAAAAACTAAAGAGGTCAGTAGATAAGATTATCCAAAGACTATATTCAATAATAAGTTGTATACATAAAATTTTTATTCAACTATACATGCTTTGATGTCTCTTGAACGAGACATGGATCCAGTAGCACTCCATCCCCGACCTCTAACTAGAATATAGGTCATCAACATAGCCAACTATATTGGGCCTAGTAAGTAGCCATTTTGATAGCTTCTTGAAAACTATTATTATATGAGAATATGGAAAGAGTAAAATTACCTTCCCAAAAACATCTAAAATCAAACACACATACACTAAACATGTCCCCATGTACCAATAGAGTATGCTTAGACTGACCATTGATTTGAGAGTGATAGGCTTTACTCACAAGTACCTATGATAATAAAGTATTTTGCAACCCCTTAGAAAACTAATAAGTGAAATGAGAATATAAATCAGATATAAGGACATATGGAACTCTATAAAGGGGAACAATCTCACAGACATATAGCCTTCTACATTCTTTCACTGAAAAGGTCTCCCTAACAGGAAAGAAACAAGTGACCTTTTTTAACCTATCTATGATCCTCAACAAACCGTGTAACAAACCTGGTACAAATAGAATAATTTATTTTAGTATTATTATTCTTGAATTAAATTGGTAAATTATTTATGTTAAATAATTCTAAATGTAAATAAATAAGTTTTTTAGAAAAACTAATTAAATTTATTAAACTAATTCATTATATGATAATATATAAAAGATTAAGTTTTAAATTATAGAAATTTAATATGAAAAATAAAATAAAATTTATAAATTCAGCATGTTGATATTATATTATTTTGAATTTTTGGAAATATTATGAAATAATAATAATGATTTGTTGAATAGTAAAAAATACAGTTTTCTTAAATACAATATCTTTATGAAATCAATAAGACATAATTATGATGTAAATTTTATTAATGCTATGAAATTAATATATTATAGAATTAAAATATAAATATTGAACAATAAATAATTTAGGATATCTAAATTAAAATTTATTTCATGATAAGTATAAAAATCATTGTTAGTTTTAACGCTGTACATGTGCAGTGCTGATAAAGATAAAATTAGTGCCTTATATATAAGAATGGATTTATAACAATTAGTTTCATGACTTATTTATTTATTATTATGTATAATTGATTTTTTTGGTTGATATTTGGTAATTTTATAGTTATACCACTTCATTATTATGAAAATGTATGTGCAATGCTTGCACAAGGAAATAAAAGACAAATTGAAAATTAAAGAATCTATTTGGAAATGGATATGAGTAAATATAAAAAATAAATGAATATAAATGATTATATTGAACCATATTTATTTATTCTTATGATAGTGAATTATTTTTTAAAATTTTATATATGAAATAAATAACTCTAATTCATATGCAATGTTAATGTAGTTCTTCTCCAAAGAGAGGAAAAATAAATAATGTTTTTTAATTAAATTTATAAGAATACTTAAATGACACAAAATTATAAATAAATCTTTTTAAATGTGAGATTTGTTTTCCTATATTTTATGTTTATTCGAATATGGGGAATTCTTTGACCCATTTGAGTCACTTCAATCCACTTATAATATTTAATTTAAAATGAAGTAAAGTTATTCATACTATAGTTTTTAATTAGTATAATATTTTAATATAATGTTTTCCCAATGTTTTATTTGAAAATAAATATTCATTTGAAATATAATACAATCATATTCATCAATAAATTTTATTTTTAATTTTTAGACAAAAAATATATACCTTAAAGGTCTATACATCGATGATGTAGTAATTATTAATTTAACATAAAAATAAAATAAATCCTATTAAAAGTATTAAAATAAATATATTTGATATTTTAAGTAAAGTCAAAAATTATATATATATATATATATATGAATGTGATATGTGTATGATATATTAAAAATATTTAAATTTGAATCTTTTTTTTTGTTTTAAATTTAATGCTATGAATAGTGTTTAATTTAACAAAAAAACCATGAATAAAATATTTTATTAAATTATTTAAAAATCAAAAAAATTTAACAAGTAAATGAATTAATTTCATTTAGACAATGTGGTCACTTATGATTTTTAGGCCCTTTTTAAGTCTTCAAAATTGTATTAAACTTATTATATTTTAATATTTTATGTAATTCATAACTTTTCCCTCAACTCAGTTATAAGTGGGGGAACATTACTTCACTTAATTTCATCACCATAAGACATATTGCTTGACTATATTCAGCCACATTATCTTCCCCTCACCCATTTCAATATAATAGTATTTATGGTCTTAATAAAATACCAATTACAAGTTCTTAAGGGGGTTATCAAGGAGATATATTTGAGAGGTAAATTCCTCCTTCTTCTCTTTTAAATTCATTCTCACTTCTACCATATCCTCTCCCCTTATCAAAAGTTTTATAATAACTCCAGTATCATATATATAATATAATATTATTGTCTTAATAGTATTTCAATCATAAATTCTTTTATTTTATCCTCTTATTCTTAAAAATTAAATCATCTTCCATGATGTGTCAATTCACTACCTTCATGGATGATGAGTTTTCATTCCTCATTACCGCATTCATGATAAGTTTAAATTCACTCATAATTATGTAAAAAGACCTAAATATATTTATGTTATGTCTTTTGGGATATTCTTTCCATTTTTAAAGAAAATCCAAAATGAGTCGACTTTCGAATCATGAAACGAACACACCCAAAAAATGGAAATAACAAAATATTATTAATAAATGGGTTGAAATATGTTATAAAATGGACATATAAGGTAGTATAAACAAGAGTATAATTATTTAATAAATTAATAACACTATTTAAACCATTATATAATAGTTTCTAACACATTTTACGGAAATCTAACTTGAGGTAAGGGATATTTTTAAAAATCCTCTTTATTGTTTTTTTTTACAAAATTCCAAACCAAAATGTTTTCTTTAACATATACGACATGAGAATAATTTTTTCAATATCATGAAATCTTAATTTTTTTTATTTTTACATTATAATATTACTTTATTATTTGAAAATATTTTTTTCTATTTCTATTTCTAAAGTATTCTTTTAAATAAGTGTTTTTTCTCGATGAATATTTTTTTATGCTGCAAGTATTCATTGTTTATGATTATATTCTGGTTCATGGGAATTATTAATGATTAAGGGTGGGGAATTTATCTCCCAAAATTAAATGGGTATGTTTATGTTGGATTTTTATCATAATGGTTATTCCAAGTTTAAATGTGATGATTACACCGTAAGGTATTTGTGAGGGTTACATCATAAGGTAGTCAGGTGGGTTACATTATAACAACCCTTCTCTTTATTACACATTTAAAAATGATTTATTACATAAAATATTCACTTGGTACAACATATAAGATCGATAGGTCTAGTGTTATTGTGGATCAGTAACATTACATGACAATATAAAACATGAAATACACATCTTTAAGGAAAACTTCTTTTACATGGCCACACACATTCCTTCGTACTTAGCATTGTATGGGATAACCTAAGGACATGCATAAGAAAATAGTGATATATAAATCCCAGTAATAGATTTAAAAATAAATTAAATTAAGAATACAATACATGTTAATAAATAATAATATCAATGGGTAATATGAGAAACATGAACATAAAGTCTGATATAGCATGATTATCATAACATAGAAATGTGGCATCAACATTTAACTTGATATTAGTATGATCCAAGGATAATTCCACATAGAGCATGAATAAACACTAATTGAACATGAATTATAATGAGTAAAAACTCATTTAAATTGATGTATCATGATATAAATCTTTACCCAATGCATTGGAGCACTATCAGGGTGCACCCCTCTTAATCATTTCATTTTCATGCATAAGTGTGCCACATGGATCATACAACATGGAATTATTCAACATCATCATTTATTCCATGATAAATGAATGTGTAATACATAAATTAAAATATATAATAAACAATTAAGTGTGCATAAAGTTCAATACCCTTGATAGAGAAATGGGCATAGCATTCACTTCAAAGTGACTTTGGTTTGGAAAATCATGGTGCAATTTCGACAGCATAACGGCGTGACAAAAGAATTCATAAAAATGGTTGATGATAGAAAAAGGGGTGTCTAATAATAATTACATGAAATGGAAATTAATGGGGTCATATAAATACATTTCCCAATATATTTAATTGAATTTATATATATAATTTAAAAAAATTTCTTGAATGTAAATGAGAATAGAGAAATTCCATACATATTCCTGACATGGTAACAGATGTGTATGGGAGTAATTAATGAGAGATAATTAGTTATTCCATCCTTAAAACAGAATTTGGGAAGTATATGGGAGTTTTGAAATCATACTCCAAAATTATTGATAGAATATACAATGGTTAGCAACATAAACAAACTTGTACAAAAATGAAAAAGGAATAAATCCCTTACTTGGAAATGAGATCCCAAAGGCTTGTGAGGGGTTTAAGAGAGGATTAATGGGATATTGGGCCCCATAAGATGATTTTATAGAGATTATTCAAGGTTATTCACATGATATAAGTGTTTTTAGTGATGAGAAAGTGGGAGCTTGGGTGGGTTTATATAGGAAAATAGAGGGAATTCATTATTATTTGGGTTTTGGACACCACACATTAAACTAATCAAACCAAAAATCAACCCATGGTTTTTCCCATGTTTTTGAAAATTGGGATTAGAAATAAAAAATTTATAATTCCAATTCCTAAACATATTAAAATATTATTCCTGCTTATGTGGAGGTGAGTCACACTCTCAAGGAAATCATTTTAAAACGTTAAAATGTTTTATAAGCCATGGAGGTTCCACTAAAGCTTTGTAAAATTAATCAAAAAAACCTAAAATAACATTATTATAGTGATAAAACATATATAGTCCTAAAAAACATTTATATTATTTTATTAGATCACTATTGGGTCATTATAATGTCATAAAACACATTATATAATTAAACAGTATTTAATTTTTACCCAGAAATTTGATTTTATTAGAAAATTATGAAAAAATCACCATTGGATAATTTTTAAATCTAGATTCCAAAAATAATATTCATTTTATCTAAATAATTTTCTAAATATTTGAATTTTTACTTTTAAAATAAAAACAGACATTTATCGAAAATTCATGGGTTTTGACATAAACGGATTTCAAACCATAATAAAAATCACCATTGTATTCATAAAAATTATATTATCACTTATATTTAATAAAAATTAATTATGTGATAATATTTTATTAAAGTATTATTTAATTCAAATATCCATTAATTCATCAAAATAGATTTCTTAATTGACTATTAACTAAAAATATCATTTGTTCTTTAAAAACTATTTACAAAGTAAAAATAATAAAATGATTGTATATTATTTATTCTATACCAAAATAAGGCACATAATCATAGTGCTAGGGTATTGTTACATAACCCCTTATAACACCTGCATAATACCTAAGGGCATGGTGTGTGATGGTGACATTCTCTTACGGTGGCTCTAAAAACATTAGTCGGGTGGTAATCACTATCAACTTCCACTTCTCCCGTATGCGATTTCGTGCGAGCTTAACGTGTTGAGTCTCGGCTTGGTATTGGTCAAGGGTGGGGCCTAGTGACACCACCTCCTTTTTGAGCTCCAAAAAATGGGCTTCATACGGATCAATTCTACTAGATGAGGTTATCTCGTCCTTTGTGTGAGTAAATTGGATATGTTAAGGCCCTATATTTATACTAATCATGCGATAACTATTCAACGGATATATTAGCAACGGTCAAAATTCATAATGGTATTTTGCAATCCAAAATCATAAAACCAAATAATTTCATATGTTATATAACAAATTTACATAATAAGACATTTTATTAGATCAATATATAGTTTCATTGATAAAAGTTTGGGTCGTTACAATCTTCCCCCCTTAAGAAATTTCTCCCTTGAAATTTCTGTTTCCCACACTAAAACAGATATGGGTAACTCTGCTTCATTACTTCCTCTGATTCCAATGATGCCTCTTCAAAAATGTGGTTTCTCCAAAAAAAAAAATTGAGGGGAATGTTCTTATTTTTTAGAACTCTTTCCCTATTATCTAAGATCTTAAATATCTTCTCTTCAAAAGAGAGGTCATTCTCCAGGGGTACCACCTCTGTGTTGAATACATGTGATGGTTTAGGTATGTACTTTCTCAAGAGTGATATGTGTAATGCATCATGTACTTGAGATAGGTTTGTTTGGAGTGCTAGTCGATATTCCACTACTCCAATGCGATAAAGGATCTCAAAAGGGCCAATGTACCTTAGAATAAGCTTTCCCTTCTTCCAAAATCTAATAACTCTCTTCCATGGTGATATGTGGAGGAATATCATGTCTCTAACAACAATCTCTAAGTATCCTAGAAAATTATCAACATATCTCTTTTGTTGAGTCTGAGTAGCTTTAATTGGCTCTTGGATGGTCTTAACCTTCTCCACTATTTCTTCCACCATTTCTAGACCTATGAGTTTTTTCTTCCAATATTATCCCAACATGTCGGTGTCATATACCTCTTCAGCTTCATAAGGGCCATTTGGATTATTGAGTGGAAACTTTTATTGTAACCGAACTCAATATGAGTAAGAATTTGATCCCATCCTCCTTTGAATTCCATTGATCATACTCTCAACATGTCCTCACATGTTTGGATAGTCTACTTATATTCACCACCAGTTTTTGGATGATAATTCATATTGAAGATTAGTTTAGTATTCAGAGCATGTCGAAGACTCTTATAGAATTTAGAGGTGAATCTTGGATCATGATCAAATATAATAGATAGTGGTACTCCATGAATCCTTACCACTTCGTTGATATATATCTGTTCAAGTTGATCAAATGAGAAATCCTCTATAATTACAATGAAGTGTGCAGTATTTTTAAGAGGATCCGCAACTACCCAGATAGAATTGATTCCTTTGGATTTCTTAGAAAGTCCTATGACAAATTCCATGGTGATTTTCTCCCATTTCCATGCTCGTATGGGTAATGGTTTCATCATCCCCTTAGACTTCTGCCACTTAGCCTTCACTAGTTGACATACCAGAAAATTTAATGTATACTCATCGATATCCTCCTTCATGTTATCCCACCAATAATTCCTTCGGATATCTCAATACATCATTGTGTTTCTTGGGTGAGTGGAGAAATTCGAGTTATGTGCATCATACAAAAGTTCATTATATTAACTCTAGATTTGATGGAACATATAGTATTGTCCCAAATATCACAATTCTTACTTCATTAATATTCAACTCTGAGGATTTCCCTTTCCTGGTAGTTTCCACTTTCTTATGAATTCCCACATCATCCTTTTGAGCATCATTTATCCTTTATAAAAGAGAAATTTGAGAAATAATTTGTGAAATAATTGATGATATTCCCTTATTTATGATTTTAATGTCCATATTTATCAAATCTAATAAGATTGAATCTATTTCAATTCTCATCATTGATATAATCACTAGGTCATTTCTACTTAGAGCATCCTCCACCTTGTTCACTTTCCTAGGGTGGAAATGGATTGAGCAGTCATAATCTATGATAAGCTCTAAAAATATTTGTTGTATCCTATTAAACTCTTTTTTGTGATTATATACTTGAGTCTTTTATGATATGTGTATATTTCACACTTCTCTCCAAAGAGGTAATGCAGCCAAATTCTTAAAGTGAAGAGTACTGCAGCCAACTCCTGAACATCGTTGGATAGTTTCACTAATTATCTTTCAATAACCTTGAAGCATAGGGGGGCCTATCCCCCAGGAGTGTCTTAACCAAGAGTTCTGTAAGGCTCATTGTCATTCACTAGTTCTCATTCGAGTCTATCTCAAAGCGGTGTTTTACCGCTAGATATATTTGTGTTAGAGCCTCCTTTACCTGCTCATATCCATAAAGGGTTGTATTTTATTGATAAACCACATAATCATTACCCACCAAAATTTAGGGATGTTTTTATTATAATTTTTATTATCTGTAAGGCTTTCACTATGGTTTTTTAATTCTAATCCCAAAAATAGATAAACTTATCCTCTAATACCAACTATAACTACCATTCTCTTTATTACACACTTAAACATTATTTATTAAATAAACTCTTAACTTTTTAAGACATAGAAGATTGAGTGGTATAGTGTATTTGGGGCTTAGGAACATTAAAAAAATTAAAATGTGAAATACAAATATTTATTGGAAACTTCTTTTACATTACCACAGACATTACTTCGTACTTAGCATTGTATGGGATTACCTGAGGACATGAGTAAAAAATGGGTGATTTATAAAGATGATTAAGGGATTAAACAAGGAATAAAATGAAGAATATAATACATGTTATTCAATAATAATATCTATGGGGCATACTATAATCATGAACATAAAAGCATGATATAGCATGATTATCATAACTTAGAATTGTGGCATCAACATTAAACATGATATTAGCACGACCCAAGGCTCATTGCACATAAAGAATGGGTAAAACCTCATTGAAGTTTAATTATCATGATTAAACCATAATTTCATAAAAAATATTATGATACTAATCTGTACCCAATGCATTGGAGCGCTTTCAGGGCGCACCATTCTTAATCAATTCAATTTTATGCATAAGTGTTCCACATGGATCATACATCATGGAATCATTCAACATCATAATTTATTTCATGATAAATGAATTTAGAATACATAAATGAAACTATATAATCAATAAGTAAGTTTTTGTAAATTTGAATACCCTTGATAGAGAAATGGGAATAGTATTCACTACGTAATGACTTTGGCTTTGAAAATCAAGGTGCAATTTTTGCAGCATAACGACGTGACATAAGAATTCATAAAAAAACTTTGATGAGAGATAAAGGGGTGTATAATCATATTTAAATGAAATAGACCATAAAGGGTTAATATAGATATATTTTCAAACATATTTAATAGAATTTAGATCCATAATTTTAAATAATTTCTTGGATGCAAATGAGAATAAAGAAATTTCTTACTAAATTTTGACATGGTAACGGGTGTGCATGGGAGGAATTAATGAGAGATAAAGGGGCCTTGCATCATTAAAAAATAAGGATGGAGGTATATGGGAGGTGATAAATCATACCCAAATATTTTTAATTGAAAATAAAAAGGTATAGAAACATAGGGAAACATGGACAAAAATGAGAAAGGAAGAAATTCCTTACTTGGAAGTGTGATACCAGAGGCTTGTGAGAGGCTTGAAAGAAGCTTCATGGGATATTAGGGTGCCTTGAAAATATTTATATAGATTATTTCAGGGTAGGTACGTGCTCCAAGGTTTTTTAGTGAATACAAAGTGGGATCTTGGCTGGGTTTATTAGGAAAAGAGAGGGAATTCTTTATTATATTTGGTTTTGGACACCACACATTAAAATAATCAAAATCACAAACAATCCAATGATTTTTGCCCATGCTTTTTTCCAAAGGGGAGTGTAAAAAAATATTTTATAAGTCCAATGTCCTAATTTATTAAAATAGTAGGATTTTTTATGTGATGGGGAGTCACACTCTAAAAAAAACAATTTAAAAAGGTGAAATATTATACAAGCCTTAGAGGGTCCACTAAAGCTTTGTAAAATAAATCAATCAAACCTAAAATCACATTATATTATTGATAAAACATATATTGTCCTAAAATCTCATTTAATGTATTTTATTACATCACTATTGGGTCATTATGATGTCATTAAACAAATTATATAATTAAACGGTATTTAATTTTTACCCAAAAATTTGACTATCTCAGGAAATTATGAAAAATTCATCGTTAGATAATTTCAACATCCTGATTCAAAATATAACATTTATTTTATCTAAATTATTTTTTAAATATGTAAATTTTTACTTTAGAAATAAAAATGTACATTTATCGAAAATTCATGGGTTTTGAAAATAAAATCTTTTAACCCTTAATAAATATCACAATTGTATTCATAAAAATTATATGATCGCTTATATTTAATAAAAAGTAATTTAGTAACTATATTTTATTAAAATATTATTTAATTTAAAAATCCATTAATTCATCAAAATTTATTTCTTAATTGAATATTAACTAAAAATACTGTTTGTGCATTAAAAAACTATTTAAAATGTAACAATAATAAAATGAATGTATATTATTTATTATATAAAAAAATAATGCACATAGTCAAAGTGTTGGGGTATTTTAAAATTAACCCTTATAACACCTGCATAAGACCTAAGGGTATGGTTTGAAATGGTGAAAGACTCTTGGGGTGGCTCCGATAACATCGCTCGGGTGGTAATCTCTAACAACTTCCACTTCTTTCATAGTCGGTTCTATTTGACCTTAACTTATTGAAGATCATATTGGGCTTGGTCAAGAGCGAAGCCCCGTGATGCCACCTCTTTTCCATGATCTAACCTATGGGCTTCATAAGGAGGAATTCTACTAGATGAGGTCATTGCTTCCTTTGTCTTAGTAATTAAATTTGTTAAATCCCTATGTTTATACTAATTGTGTGATCACTGTTCAACGGATATATTAGCAACGGTCACAATTCATAGTGGTATTTTGAAATCCAAAATCATAAAACCAAAGAATATTATATGTTATATAACCATTTTACATAATAAGACATTTAATTATATCAAGAGGAATTTCCATTAATAAATGTTAGGGTTGTTACATACATTGTAAGGTAGTCATGAGGGTTACAAATCATATGGTAGCCACAAGGGTTACAATCTTAAGTAAGTAATTCCCCATGTTACCTAGATGGTTTATTTATGTTTTATATGTTTTATATAAATATCTTGTTTTCATAAAGTAAGTATATGATACTTTATAGGTGATAAGAATTTATTTTTGAAAATGATATCATATGTTTATTAGTATTCATGGACTAACTATTCCTTTTTTCATGTCCCTTACTAAGATATTATGCTCTTCCCATGTTTTTAAAATGTTTTCTTCATAGGTTTTATGGATGTTTAATGCAATTAAGTATTCTATATAAATGTCATGATGTTTTTTCATAAAAAGAAATAATTTTTTTAAAAGATTTATATTGTGAAAAAAATGGGTATTGATTTTAGTATTATCCACTTTTCATGCATGCGGGATTTTTATGTATGAATTATAACCAAATTATAAATAAAATCTATACCAAAAATAACTTTGGGAATGTAATAAAGTGAATTCATAAGGAATTTACTTTATTATGAAATGTTTAAGGGTGGGTCCTTGTGGTTGTTTTTAGATCACGATTTATAGAACCTTAGGGGTTATAATGATTTTAATAGAAAACCATAAATTATTTTTACATTATGGACAATTTTAAATGATGTAGAATTTTAATACTACCATGTGGTTTCCTCTATGATATTACTATTCAGATTGGTTTTCTGTAAAAGAAATAGGGAAGCTGATGTGTGATATAAATGATAGGATGATATCTCTCTAAATCAGCAACCAGGAATGGTGGGAATTGGAACCATGTAGTTTGTGACATTAATGGCTCAGTTGATACAGGATATAATTGGTGGTGGAATTCATGTAAGAGAAAATTCAGAGTTACCATAATGAAACATGATGGTATTGGAACATTTTTTAAGGTAGCACTCTTCTGCTTTCAGTGGATCTTCGGACCTATTAATGGATGAAGGATGGATTAAGGACCTTTAAAATATATTTGATGTCATGGGGTGTCTACTTAACCCAGTGTTAGTTTTTTATTTATCATTTGGAGGTAAAGGCAAAAACTGGTGTTCAATGGTCAATAATATTATGGAAATAGAATATATTGATGCCTTATAATGGGATGAATTTAATAATCTTTTCTTTGAAAAATATTTTCTTAAGATGGTTATAATTATAATGGGAAATTAGTCCCTTAAATTACAAAAAAAACAAGAAGATTCAGAGGCCATTTATGAAAAAAAAATCGCTCGATTAGAGAGGTATGCAACATATCATATTCGGGATCTCGATAGTAAAATCAAGAATTTTTACTTTAGATTGAATCCAATATATCAAAGGGAATTGACCTCCCATGAATTAAAAAGTTATGAGAAATATTTTGATGTGTTGAGTGGGAAGAAATATTGTTTTCTGATGATAACATTTACTTTAAAAACAAGCAGAAGAAAATGTCCAAATGGTAGAAAATTTGTAAGAATAAATCAAAGAAATATGAAGGTAAGAAAATTCAATTTTCAGTTTGTGGGAAGTGTGGTAAAAATCACCCTGGGGTATTCTTTATAAAATCTGGTAATTGGATAAGGCAGGTTTGGACATATGGAACAAGATTTAAATGAAAAAGATCTTAGTGTCAATATATTTAATTCTAATAACAAAACTATAAAGTGTTTTAAATGTGGTGTGATGGGGAATTTTGCATATACCTCCCAAAGAAATATATGAATGATAGAAAATATAAAAATTATAAACATAATGTTTTATTGAAAATTTTTACAACTACTTCAGTATATATTGTGAAATCTAATGAAGTGGTATCAGGTACACTATTTGTTTACTCGGGTTTCATTGATGTATTATTCAATATGGGGTCTACATATTCATTTATTTCTATAGAATTTTTTGGAAAATTATAAATTCCACCTTATGAAATAAAACTATATGTTATGGTAAAAAGACTAGGGGTAAATATTAAAGAAAAAAAGAATTATAATAATTTTTTTGTTGTCTGTGAAAAAAAACTACCTAAAAAACTTTTTGTTTTACCCATAGTAGAGTTTGATGTTATTCTGGGTATGAATTTGATATTTTTTACCATGGTAAGATTGACTGTAGAGATAAAGTAGTTTCTTTCCATAAATATTTTGATTTTGTATACAAGAATGTACCCACATCGTTGATACTATATTAGGAAGCTTAGAAATTGTTTATATATTGAATTAAAAGTTACCTGGAATATATTGCTAAAAATAAGGGAAATATTCATATTAATGGTGTACTAGTGGTAAATGAATACTTGTATTTTTTTTTTGATGAGTTTTCTGGGGTTATACTAGATTGGGAAGTTGAATTTTCCATTTAATTAGTTCCTCATGCTAATCTAATTTCAAAACCCCCTTATTAAATGGCTCAAGTAGATCCTCTAGAATTGAAAAATCAATTGCAATATTTTCTTAATAAAGGTTTCATTCATCCAATTCGGTCATCATTGGGTAATTTTGTTTTTTTATGAAATTAAGATGGTTACATGAGGCTTTTCATTGATTATATAGATTAAAATAACTTTATTGGTAATAATAAGTATTCATTACCCCATATCAATGAATTTTTTGATCAGATACAATGAGAATTGTATTTTTATAAGATTAAATTAAGATATGGGTACTATCAGCTAAAGGTAAAGGATGAAAAAATTCTCAAAACATAATTTGATGGTAGATATGGGAATTAGGAATTTTTTGTTATTCCATTTTGTTTGAAAAATTTCCCTGTTGTATTGTGGATCTTTTGAATAGAATATTCTGTGAATTGTTGGATAAGTTTATTGTCATGTTTTTTTAAATGTTATTATCTTTTCAAGAATTCATAAGGATTGTGAAGAAAATATAAGGATTGTCTTTAAAAAATCAAATAACATATTTTATATGGTAAATTTAATAAATGTGATTTTTTTAACAAAAAAATCTTTTCTTGGGAATATTTTTAATAATGATGAAATAGTATTTAATCCCACTAAAACCAAAGTGGTTCCTCAATATCCAAGACCTAAAAACTTTTCTGAGATTCTTTTTTTCCCGTAGATTATCATGATATTACTAATGGTTTGTTAAAAACATTACAGAATTATTTAGCCCCCTAAGTAAGTTAACACAAAAAGGGTTTAAATTTATCTGAAAAAAGTATTGTGATGATTGTTTTATATAACTAAAAAGGATATTGGTGAATGATCCAGTTTTATTTCTAACTTCCAGAAATGTTGATTTTTTTTAAAGTGATGCTTCATTAAAAGAACCTAGTTGTGTTCAGATTTAGAATGATCAGCTAATTACTTATGCTTCAAGAAAAATGAAACATCTTGCGTTAAAATATCCTACAAATGATGTGAAAGTAGCTAATTTTTTATTTAAAAATTTGGAAAGATCATTTATATGGAGAAAAATATTAAATGTATACTAATCATAAAAGTCTAAAGTATATATTTAATTAGAAGGAATTGGACATGAGGCAGAGTAGGTGGGTGGAACTAATAAAGGATTATGATTGAAAGATCAATTACCAACCAAGAAAAGTGAACAATGTGTGGACTCCTTGAGTTGAAAACATCATGCATCATTAACCATGTTATGCCTAGAAAATTACCCTTTTATTATTGATTTGATGAATTATGTCTTGGAAGTTGTGGGCATAGAAAAATTCTTAGTATTGTTTCAGGTGTTAGTGTATTCATCTCTATAAAACAGAATTAATCAAGCTCATAATGAAGTATGTGAGTTAAAAAATATTGAAATGGCTAATAAAAGTATGTTTCATAAATGTAATGTTGATAAAGATTGTGTTTTAATATTTGGAAAGAGATTATGTGTGCCTTGTGATTCAAAAATAAAGAAATAATTATTAAGTGAAGCTCATAGTTCTCAGTTTTCAGATCATCCTAATAGCACTAATATGTACAGAGTCCTTTAGAAGTATTTTGGGTGTTATTAAATGAAAAGAGATATTTTTTATTTTACCATGAAATTTTTGAATTTAAATAGTTTAGAAGATTGACTACTACAAAAGGGGATGCTTTATCTTTTACCAGTTCTAGAGTGGAAATAGGAAAATATATCCATGGACGTTATGGTGTGACTACCAAAATATTCATGGGGTAACAATGGGATTTGGTTTGTTATTGATTAATTGAATAAATATTCACATTTCATTCCTATTTGATACACATTATCATTAGAGAAAAATTCTTGACTGTATCTCAAAGATATTTTTAGGTTACATGGTGGTCCTATATTTATTTCATTTGACCATAATCCTAGGTTCACTTCTAAATTTTGGGAAGTATTTTAGAAGTCATTGGAAACAAAATTAAATTTTAGAACTACATTTTGTCCTCAATTTGATGGAAATTCAGATAAAAAAATTTATACATTGGAGGATATGCTTTGAGATTATTCAATAGATTACTAGGGAAGTTAGGATTATTATATTTCATTATTTTATTTTTCTTATAACTATAGTTTTTATTCCAATATACAGATGGAACCTTTTGATTAATTTTATAGAAAATAGTGTCAAACTCTAGCATTAGGGGGTGAATTCAAGGAAAGTAAGTTTATGGGACCATAATTAGTATGTTATGTGGTCGAGAAAGTAAATATAATCCCTCAACATACGAATTAATATCCTATAAAGAAGAAATTCCATCAAAATAACAGGAGGAATGACTTTCTTTCAAGGTAGGTGATCCTGTTTTCTTTAAAATATCTTCATTGAAAAGTGTTGGCTGTTTTGATAAGAAAGTAAAGATAAGAACATGGTTCATTGGACCTTATAAAATCCTAGAGAAAGTTGGACCGGCTTACTATTGAGTATATTTACCTCTAAATTTATCCTAGGTATGTAATGTTTTTCATGTTTTGATGTTAAGAAAGTATGTGCCAAAATCATATCATGTTTTGAGCCTAGAAGTTGTTTAGCTAGAAAAGAACCTTTCTCATGAATAGAAACATATTTAGAATATTTATTATAGAGAAAAAGTATTGTGGAATGATAAAAGGAATTTTTATTGAATATTTTATTGATAATAAATGAAAAACTTTCCTCACATTGTGTTATATATGATCAATTATGGAATATTTGGGATTAGATCACTCAATTGAAAATTTGATGAAAATTCCAGTTTTACCCTTTCAAAGTTCACTATGGTATATTATGAATAAATATTTTTATTGAAAGAATTGGAACTTAATATTTTGTGACCGAATGCCTCACTAAATTTTCTACAACTTTAATTCAGGCCATTGGAGCTAGATCGTGGGTTTACTTGGAGTAAATGGGCCATGAAGACAAAGTTGGACTGGACTCGCTGGGCTGGATAGTGCTTCTGTATTTGGGCCATAACTTTCTTATCCGTGCTTGGATGTGGCCCAAATTTGGAGATAATATAGAAGGAAAAAATACTCGCAAATAATACTTCTGGAAGAGCATCTGGATCGCGCGTTTTGGAGGTCAAACATGCGGTGCAACATGGATTAAAATATTTTCCCGAATTTCCACATTCACACTTGAAACCATTTGTAACCCTAGCCCTCCTAAACTCTATTTAAAGGAAATTTTCACTCTTTGGGAGGCTGGTTCGGAGCTTGGGAAAGGTTTATCCGAGATTCGGTTTCCTAGTAACGCCTCTAACCCCTTGTAAGAAGTGAGGCTTTGTGCAAGGATCTCTTCCAAGAAGGCTCTCCTCTCCCACCTCCACTTGTGTTTCATTGTTTTTATGCTTGTAACTTGTCCTTTTCTTCAATAAATCTTCTTTGTTATTCTTTTACTATCTTCTTTTTTTTCTTCTTGGTTCTGGAATCTTAGAGTGGAGACAAGATTGGGTATTTCCCTTTCAATCCGTTGCTTATGCAAAACATCTCCACAATGAAAATTCCAACCATGGAAGAGTAGTTTCGTTCGTAGTCAATCTAATCCTTACCCCCTTCATTTATTCATTTTGAATCCATGAACATACTGTAATTCATAATTTTGGATCAATTAATTGAGATTTAAGTTGTAAGGAACTCACTCGACTTGCATCTGACCGCGAGGTCGGTCCTGTGTGAATCGAGAGAGACAAACTTCAATTGTAAAATCTAATCAACTTGGGATAGAATTGTAGGGTTCAACTATCATCCATAAACTTAATTAATTATCAACTCTAGAGAGGATATTCTTCCCTAATTGAACACTGATCATAAGTTGGATTTGGACCACAATCAAAGTAGGGTACTGCGATTGGAAGTCTCAAAGACAACCTAGTGCTCATTTCTTCAAATACATGTGGTTGTGTCAAATTCTGTAGGGTTCGGGGGTTGACTAGGTTAGAGGGTCACATTTTAATGAATTATAATCATATGGGATAATGATTAAAGAATAGTTAAGGGGTAGATTAGATTGTCGATGACTTCTCATAGTAGTGCTTTTAAAGAAACAATGTTCGTGATTGTCTTTTACTCCTTGATTGCCTTGATTGTTTTTTTCGTGTTCTAAAAGTCTTTCAATCAAACCACCCCCATCATTTATCATTTTGTTTCTTTTTTTTGTTTCTTCAAGCCTTATAAGGGTTGTTAAACTAATTCCTCCTCAATAGAATGACCTAGGTCAGCCACTGTGCTGCACTTAGTAAAGAAACAATATCATTTGAAAGCGCCCATGACAGCGCCTTTCAAATTTGGCGTCGTTGCCAGGGAGGAAATAGTTTTTTCAATAAATTAGAGGTATTTGTTTTTTATTTCATTCTCTACTTCCTCTTCTCACTTTCTTCTTTCACCTTTCTCAATGTTGGTTCATTTTTCTCTTCTTCTTCTTCTTAATTTTTTTAGACCATCAATTAAACTCCATTATCATGATATTGTGGTCTATTCTTCTTCTTCATTTCTCTATTTTTATATGATTTATGACACGGTCCCAACCTGAGGATCTCTTTGATCTAGACCTCGAGATTGAACGCAGCCTTAGGGCTCGAATCAGGCAATCTCGATCCATGGGAAGTGTCGACATTTACCCAACAGGAGAACTCCTCCATTTTGGAAACACTGAAATTGGAAACACATCTAAATCCAAACTAAAACAAGAACCAATGGCTGAGAATAATGGAAATGAACTTAATACAATCATTCGAGAATTGGCTGCACCAGATATTAACTATCAACCAAATTTCATTGCATACCCAACTCTTGAATCAGACTTTGAACTTAAATATGGACTAATTCACCTTCTTCCAAAGTTTCATGGATTATCTGGTGAGGACCCAAACAAACATTTAAAGTAATTTAATGTAGTCTGCTCAACTCTTAAACCAAGAAATGTCTCTGAAGATCAAATTAAATTAAGATCATTCCCATTCTCACTTGACGGAGCTGCAAAGGATTGGATGTACTATTTACAACCTGAAGACGTAACATGTTGGAACAATTCGAAATGTCTTTTTTTTGCAGAGGTTATTTCCAGCATCAAGGACTACATCCATTCGAAAGGATATATCAGGGATCAAGAAGGCACATGGGGAGTCGATGTATGAGTATTGGGAGTGCTTCAAGAAGTTATGTGCAAGCTGCCCATGTCACCAAATCATTGAACAACTACTTATCCAGTACTTCTACGAAGGCCTCACACCTATGGAGAGGAGCATGGTGGATGCCGCAGCTGGAGGAGCATTGGTGGACAAAACACCAATAGCCGCACGTTCATTGATTGACAAGATGGCCCAAAACTCCCAACAATTTGGAGATAGAGGTACACCACATGTTAGGGGAGTGCATCAGGTAAGTCCTTCTTCTCTTGAAAATCATTTGATTGATACCAAGTTGGAATAATTGACCACTATGGTGAGGTAGATTGCATTGGCTCAAAAGACATCCCAACCCACTTCTTCAAGGCCATGTGGCATTTGCACCGAGACAAGCCACCCAACTGATTATTGCCCCCAATTACAAGAGTCAGAGGATTGTGCTGCCATATTTCCTGGGAGACCATATCAGCAACAACAACAACCACCGAAGAAGTATTATTCCTTTGCACCAACATTTAACCAAGGATGGAGAGATCAATCAGATATGAGGTTTGGCTCTGGACATCAACAAAGGCCCCCCTTTCAACAAAACTTCCAGCAGCCTCCACCTTACCAACAAGGTTTCTAACAACCCCAAAGGAGATTTGAGGCCCAAGCATCAACAAGTCAGCAACATGGGAGTTCTCAACCAAAGGTAGATTCTAATATTGATGATCTTTTGAAACAAATTGTTCTTAATCAATAGAATGAGCTCAAGAGTCAAGGTTCTGAGTTGAGGGAGTTGAAGACACAAATGAGCCAGATTGCCATCACCCTCCACAAACTGGTAAGTAAGAAATCTGGAGCCCTTCCTTCCCAACCTACTCCCAATCCCAAGGTGAATGTCAGTGCCATCACATTGAGAAGTGTGAAGAAAACAGTTGATACATCTGCACCTACAATACCACCGGGATTCACCTAAACTCCGGAGAAGCCCCATCCCATACCAAATGATGAGAAACCCAAGGAGAAAGATAAAGGTAAGAAAAAGGTTGATGATCTTCCTCCTAAACCCCTTCCATTCCCAAATAGAGTTGTACAAACTAAGAAGATGGATGAAGAGGCAATGAAAAAAGAGGTTTTGGATACATTCAAGCGTGTCAAGATCAACATCCCTCTACTTGAAGCCATCAAGCAAATACCGAGGTATGCGAAATTCTTAAAAGAACTGTGTACAAATAGAAGAGGGCTAAAGGGAAATGAGCGGATTAACCTTGGAAGGAATGTATCCACACTCATCACACCAACCATGTCAATGCCAATGAAGTGCAAGGATCCTGGGACATTCACCATACCATGCACCATAGGGGAGTTACACTTTTCTGATGCTTTATGTGATTTAGGAGCTTCAATAAATGTGATGCCTCACTCAGTATTCTCTTCATTACAGGTTGGTGAATTTAAGCCGACAATAGTAGTGGTGCAATTGGCGAATAGAGCTATAGCATATCTAGTGGGAGTCCTTGAGGATGTGCTTGTCCGGGTAAGAGACATGATCTTTCCAGCAGACTTCTATGAGCTCAGAATGGAGGATGATCAAGTAAGTTCTCGTTCTCCCATCATCTTAGGCAGGCCCTTCCTCAAAACTCAAAAAATTATCATAAATGTACATGAGGGTACACTTTCCATGGAGTTTGGGGATGAAGTTATAGTCTTTAATGTTATGGAATCCATGAATTATCCCTCATAGGACCATTCTACTTTTGTCATCTCCCATTTTGAGCCACCAAATAATACCCCAATGGAATTTGATTGTCATATGCTTAGAAAGATTATGAGTATTGGTTCTCATTTGATGTCTAAGAGAACTTCCACACCTGTTTTTGATGGAAAAATCTCTCTTGGATTTGATTTTGATGTGGATGAATATTATGATTTTGATCATGTGAACTCTGATTATGACATGTCTATTGAGTATGCTGATGGATTTGATGCAATATTCTCTGATTTTGATGATGCGTATTCTGATACTGATGTTCATTGTGCAGATATATCTTTTGCATCAATTTCTCCATCCATACATCACCCCCCTAAATTGGAACTCAAGTCATTGACCCCAAATCTTAAATATGCATATTTGATGAGTGGTGAGAGATTACCGGTTATCATTGCTAATGATCTCCCTTTTGAACATGAAGAAAAACTTTTGAATATTCTAAATGAGAACATTAGGGCAATTGGGTGGAAATTGGCTGACATATCAGGTATTAGCCCCTCCATTTGTATGCATAGGATTCTCCAATAGGATGGGTCTAAACCGATTAGTCAGCCACAAAGGAGACTTAATCCAACACTTTTAGAGGTTGTTAAGAAAGAAGTTGAAAAATTACTTGAGGCGGGTATCATTTACCCCATTTCTGACTCAAAGTGGGTTAGCCCAGTCCAAGTTGTACCAAAGAAAACCGGTTTCACTGTTATAAAAAATGAAAATGATGAGTTAGTTCCTGTGAGAGTACAAAATAGTTGGAGAGTGTATATTGATTTTAGGAAACTAAATCAAACCACTCGTAAGGACCATTTCCCCCTCCCATTCATTGACCAGATGCTTGAGAGACTTCAGGTAGGACACATTATTGCTTCTTGGATGGTTTCTCGGGTTATTTTCAGGTTCCCATTGCAGTAGAGGACAAGGAGAAGACGACTTTCACATGCCCCTTCGGCACATTTTCCTACAGTAGGATGCCATTTGGACTTTGCAATGCCCCGGGTACCTTCCAGAGATGCATAGTGAGTATTTTTTTCAGATTTCATTGAGACCTAAATGGAGGTATTTATGGATGATTTTACAGTTTATGGTTCCTCATTTGATGAATGTCAATGTAGTTTGGAAAAGGTTTTGAATCGTTGTATTGAGAAGAATCTGGTCTTGAACTTTGAAAAGTGTCATTTCATGGTAGATCATGGCATTGTCTTAGGTCATGTATTGTCAAAGCATGGCATTGAAGTTGATAGATCTAAGGTAGACATCATTTCATCCTTGTCATATCCTACATGTGTGCGTGATGTTCGATCTTTCCTAGGGCATGCAAGATTTTATTGGTGCTTCATCAAAGACTTTAGTAAGATTGCTCTTCCTATGTCACGATTACTTCAAAAGGATTCTGATTTTGTGTTTGATGATTATGCAGGACGCCCTTTGATGAGTTAAAGAAGTGTCTGACCACTCCGCCTATCATACAGCCCCCACAGTGGTAGATTCCTTTCGAGCTTATGTGTGATGCATCCAACTTCGCGGTTGGAGCTGTCTTATCTCAGAAGGTTGAGGGACGTTCACATGTGATTGCCTATGCATCGAGGACACTGGACTCAGCCCATTCCAATTACACCACAACGGAAAAGGAGTTTCTTGCCGTTATATTTGCTTTAGATAAATTCCATTCATATTTATTGGGATCTAAAGTAGTTGTCTTTTCTGACCATGCAGCTTTGAGGTACCTCCTGAAGAAGACAGATGAAAAGCCCAGACTTATCCGATGGATGCTCCTAATTCAAGAATTTGATATTGAGATAAAGGACAAGAAGGGGTCAGAAAACATGGTGGCAGACAACATGAGTAGGCTTACTCACACACTAGAGGATAACACCTTGGACCAGGTACCACTTCGGGACACTTTCCCTGATGAGCATCTTTATTCTATCTCAGGTATGCATCCTTGGTATACTGATTTAGTAAACTACCTTGTTTCATCGGAAATCCCTGCAAATTTAAAGAAACATCAAGTCCAAAAATTGAAAAGTGACTCTAGGTTTTATGTTTGGGATGATCCTTACCTCTGGCACATGTGCAGTGACCAAGTAATTAGGAGGTGTGTTCCTGATCATGAGTTTGAGTCTGTCCTATATTTCTGGCATACATTTGCCTGTGGTGGACACTTTGGACCCCAACAGATAGCTAGGAAATTCATAGACTCCAGATTGTATTGGCCTAGTTTATTCCATGATTCCCATGTGTTTTGTAAGTCATGCTCTCGTTGCCAACACACTGGGAACATTTCTAGGAGACATGAGATGCCCCAACAACTCATACGATTTTGTGAGATTTTTTATGTATGGGGCATCAATTTTATGGGTACGTTTCCTAGTTCCTTTGGGTTTTTGTATATTTTGGTTTCTGTTGATTATGTTAGCAAATGGGTGGAGGCTAAGGCCACCAGGACTGATGATTCTCATGTTGTTGTGGACTTTGTGAAAGAACAGATTTTCTGCAGGTTTGGAGTATAAAAGGCTATCATCAGTGATCAGGGGACACACTTCTGCAATCGTAATTTGGCTTCCCTCCTTCAGAAGTATGGGGTGACACCTAAGACATCAACACCATACCACCCCCAAACAAATGGCCAGGCCGAGGTTTCAAACAGGGAGTTGAAACAAATTTTGGAGAAGACCGTGCAGCCAAATAGAAAGGATTGGAGAAAGTGCTTGGATGATGCGCTTTGGGCTTATAGGACTGCATACAAGACTCCAATCAGTATGTCCCCATTTCGGATTGTTTTTGGGAAAGCATGTCACCTTCCTGTGGAGGTCGAGCATTGGGAATATTGGGCTATAAAGAAATGCAACATGGATTTGTCCCAAGCTAGAATTCAAAGGAAGCTGCAAATTCAAGAGCTTGAAGAGATTCAATTAACATCATATGAGAACTCAAGGCTCTATAAAGAAAGATCAAAATCATTCCATGACAGGATGATCCAAAAGAGGGAGTTTCATGTGGGAGACAAAGTCCTTCTCTACAGTTCACGGCTGAAGCTGATGCTCGGTAAGTTGCGTTCCAAATGGTTAGGTCCTTATGTTGTATCTAATTTTTTTTCTTATGGTGCAGTGGAGATCACTCAAGAGGACACTGGAAGGAGATTTACAGTCAATGGGCATCGGTTGAAGCAATACATTGAGGGATTCCCCACACATGCAGTTGATTCCATCACACTACATGAGGCCATCATCACTTGAGCATATCAGGTTGTTCCTAACCCTTTCACTTTTATATTCTTTGTCCTATCTAATTATACATTTTATGTGCATATCTCATCTCATAGGTTCACATTGAGGACAATACATATTTTAAGTGTGGGGGAGGGGACAACAATTTAGGGTAGTTATTTAGGATTTTTAATTGTGTGTTTTGTGTGTTTTAAATAAAATTTAAAATAAAAAAATCAAGTTTCCAAATCATTTACAAGGGGAAAAAAATGAAAAAAGTCTGTTTTAAAATTTCATCAGTAGCATGGTAAGCATGAGAAAGAATTTATCATCAAGGGTTGATTTTTCTAAAAACTTATATCAATGATATGAGTGGTTGTATCATTATAAAACCTCTTAGATTTTGACACCAGTCATTCTGATGTTTGTTCATGGTTATATTGTGTCATTAAATTCTCCACAAAATTGTTCACACAACCATTCCTTGTGAAATATTTCATACTCAATTGAAGGTATAGACATGTTATGTGAAAAAAAATCTATGGTTGATCCACACGTTCGTTTCTCTTCCGATCAGTTTCATTACTGTACCGAATTGACCTATGTGTGTGGACCTGTTATCTGACTGTTGGACACCCTCAAAAAAAATAATACAAAAAAAATGGGTTGTGTCTTGGGTAGGTCAAAAACCACTCTTCCCCAGCCTTTGATCTCGTTATAACTATTACAATTAGTGTCGTGAGGAGATCAAACAAGGGTTGGGAGTTGAGTGTGAGATTTTTCCCAAGTGCAACTTTCAAAAAAAACAAATAAAGAGGGAAATTCAACATATGGAGATATCTAGGTCAGGAGCTTAAGGTTTGACTTTCGGGAATGCTTAAGTGAGTGGGTCTTGAAACACGATTGCAAAGGAATGTAGAATAGGTTCGGTGGATTAAACCAAGTAAGAAGAGTTGTTTTACTTGACTTGAATATGCTGAATAAAGGGTGGAGATATGAGCTTGAAATGGTTGACACACACACGTGGGGAATTGATGGCATGGTAGACCCATAACATATTTCAACATGATTTTTTCCCTTAATCTCACTAGATTTTGTTTTGATACAACTGATGAGACCATGAATTTTATATTGAAGATTGACTCTTTATGTGATTCTTACTTTTCTTATATTGCTACAATGGATTTATAAACATGCATATCTTTTCATAGTTTGAGGTTTTGCCCAGGAGTGTAGAAGGGTAAGTGTGGGGGAGTTGATAAAAGGAATTTTTATTGAATATTTTATTGATAATAAATGACAAAATTTCCTCACATTGTGTTATATATGATCAATTATGGAATATTTGGGATTAGATCACTCAATTGAAAATTTGATGAAAATTCCACTTTTACCCTTTTAAAGTGCACTGTGGTATATTATGAATAAATATTTTTATTTCCCGAATTGGAATTTAATATTTTGTGACCTAATGGCTCGCTAAATTTTCTACAACTTTAATTCAGGACATTGGAGCTAGATCGTGGGTTTACTTGGAGTAAATGGGCCATGAAGACAAAGCTGGACTGGACTCGCTGGGCTGGATAATGATTCTGTATTTGGGCCATAACTTTCTTATCCGTGCTTGGATGTGGCCCAAATTTGGAGATCATCTATAAGACAAAAAGTATCGCAAATAATACTTCTGGAAGAGTAGCTGGATCGCGCGTTTTGGATGTCAAACATGCGGTGCAACATGGATTAAAATATTTTCCCGAATTTCCACATTCACACTTGAAACCATTTGTAACCCTAGCCATCCTCCACTCTATTTAAAGGATATTTTCACTCTTTGGGAGGCTGGTTCGGAGCTTGGGAAAGGTGTATCTAAGAGTTGGTTTCCTAGGAACTCCTCTAACCCCTTGGAGGAAGTGAGGCTTTGTGCAAGGATCTCTTCCAAGAAGGCTCTCCTCTCCCACCTCCACTTGTGTTTCTTTGTTTTCATGCTTGTAACTTGTCCTTTTCTTCAATAAATCTTCTTTGTTATTCTTTTACTATCTTCTTTTTTTTGCTTCTTGGTTCTGGAATCTTAGAGTGGAGACAAGATTGGGTATTTCCCTTTCAATCTGTTGCTTATGCAAAACGTCTTCACAATGAAAATTCCAACCATGGAGGAGTAGTTTTGTTCGTAGTCGATCTAATCCCTACCCCCTTCATTTATTCATTTTGAATCCAAGAACATACTATAATTCATAATTTGGGATCAATTAATTGAGATTTAAGTTGTAAGGAACTCACTCGACTTGCATCTGACCGCGAGGTCGGTCCTGTGTGAATCGAGAGAGACAAACTTCAATTGTGAAATCTAATCAACTTGGGATAGAATTGTAGGGTTCAACTCTCATCCCTAAACTTAATTAATTCTAAACTCTAGAGAGGAGGTTCTTCCCCAATTGACCACTGATCATAAGTTGGATTTGGACCACAATCAATGTAGGGTACTGCGATTGGAAGTCTCAAAGACAACCTAGTGCTCATTTCTTCAAATACATGTGGTTGTGTCAAATTCCGTAGGGTTCGGGGGTTGACAAGGTTAGGGGTCACATTTTAATGAATTATATTCATATGGGATAATGATTAAAAAATGGTGAAGGGGTATATTAGATTGTCTACGACTTCTCATAGTAGTGCTTTTAAAGAAACAGTGTTCGTGATTGTCTTTTACTCATTGATTGCCTTGATTGTTTTGTTTCGTGTTCTAAAAGTCTTTCAATCAAACCACCCCCATCTTTTATCATTTTGTTTCTTTTTTTTTTTGGTTTCTTCAAGCCTTCTAAAGGTTTTTAAACTAATTTCTCCTCAAGAGAACGGCCCAGGTCAGCCACTGTGCTACACTTAGTAAAGAAACAATATCATTTGAAAGCACCCATGACAGCGCCTTTCATGGAACAAGGTAATTTACTAGGTTAAGGTTATATGGAGAAACAAGAAGGTTGAAGGAGCAATATGGGAATCTTAAAATTCTATGAAGGAAAGGTATCTCCATTTGTTTAATAGGTGAATAAATTGAGAGGATATAGTTTTCAAAATGGGTAAATAATGTAACAACCAAGGCACCAAAAAAATATTTTCTTTCATATTTGTATTCTTGAATTAAATGGTTAAATTCATTAGGTTATATAATTATTAAAATAAAAAAGTAAATAAATTTATTAAATCGATTTCTTATATGTTTATATTTAAAAGATTAGATGTCAAATTATATAATTATAATATGGAAAAAACTACTTCATTTTTCATTCTAGAATGTCCAAATTATTTTATTTTTTATTTTTTTAGAATTTTCTGGGAATAAATCATTATGGTGAATAGTTAAAAAATACACTTTTATTAATATTTTATTTTTGTGATGTTGATAAGATATAATTATGATTTTAATTTTGTTAAAATTTTGGAGTTAATAAATTATGAAATTATAATATAAATATATCACATGAAATAATTTTGAATATCGAAATTAAAATTTATTTCATGATAAGTATAAAAAATAGCTATCAATGCCGATGTAGTTCCTACAAACCATTGACAAATCCAAAATTATTTTCTTATATATAATAATTTAGTGATAAAAAATTGTTTTCATGACTTTTCTATTTATTATTATGTATAATTTATGTTTATTTTGGAATTTTAGAGTTATATAACTTGATCCTTATTTAAATATATGTGACATGCTTGTGTAAGGCAATAAATGACAAATTAACAAATTAAAGAAATTTTCTTAACATGGATGTGATTAAATATACATATTTAATGAATATAAATGATTATATAAAACCAAATTAATTTATTTTTATGACTGTAATTTATTTTTTAGTTTTTATATATGAAATAATTAACTTTAATTCTTATGCAATGTTGATGCAGGGCTTGTGCAAGCAGAAGAAAAATAAATAAAATATTTGTAAATAAAATTATAAAACCAATTTAATGACACAAAAATATTAATAAATATATTTTTATTTGTAAGTTTCATCCAATATCAAATTTTTATTTGAATTTGGGACTTTTTTGACCCATTTGAATCACTTTAAGACGCTTATAATATTTTATTTAAATGTAAGTCAAGGTGTTCACACTATAGTTTTAAATTACTTCAATATTTTAATATATGGTTTTTCTAAAGTTTTTTTAGAAAATAAATTGTAATTTTCAATCCAATAAATTTATATTATTCACTAAAATTTATTTTTAATTTTTAAAAAACATATAAATACCTTAAAGGATTCAACAAAGATTATGCAATAATTATTAATTTAAAGGAAAAAATGAAATAAATGACATTAAAAATATTAAAATAAATATAATTTGAGATTTTAAAATTAATTAATGTATTATATAGGTTAATTTTGTGTTTCAAGGTTATAATAAATAAATTGTCTTTGAATTTGAATCTTTTATTGATGTTTTAATTTCATAGTTATGAACAGTGTTTGATTCAACATAAATTATTTTTCAAGAATAAAATATTTTATTAAGTTATTAAAAATAAAAAACTCTTTAAAAAGGTCAAAAATGATAATATTATTTCACAATTTTGAAATCCTATTATTTTTAGGCTTTTTGGAAGTATTTAACCCTATATTAAATTTATTATATTTTTATAGTTTAAGTAATTTCTAAATTTTTTTCCCTCACTTCAATTTTAAAAGGGGATCATTCCTTCACTTAATGTAATCACCATAAGCTATATTTTTAAACTCCCTTATGGTAAATTTCCTTATCCTCGTCCCTTTATACATTTTGTAGTTTCTTTTCTCACAAGAAGACCAATTTCAAGTGCCTAAGGAGGTTCTCAATGTGAAATATTCGAGAGGTAAATTCTCCCTTGTCTTTTAAATTCTTTATAACATCTAACTTATCCTCATCCATATACAAGGTTTCGTAATAAATAAATTATAATAGATATAACATAATTTTATTGTCGTAATGGTATATCAATAATAAAATATCTTATCTTCTCCTTTTATTCTTAAAAACAAAATCGTTGTCCATGGTGTGTAAATTAACCGCCTTCATGTATAATGAGTTTCTATTTCTCATTACCACATTCATGGAAATATTAAATTCATATATAATTTTTTAAAAGGACCTAAATAGATATATTTTCTCCCTTCTATAGTATTATTTACTTTTCCATATAAAACATATAATGAACGGACCATGGAACTTTGATACGATTGCACCCTAAACAATGAAAATAACAAAATATTATTAATAAATCGGTGGAAATATATTATAAAATTGACATATAAGGTATCTTAAACAAGAATATAGATCTTTAATAAATTAATAAAAATCTTTATACAATTATATAGGAGTTTTGAACAAAATTTTTGGACTTCTTACTATAGGTAAGGTATTTTTCTTTTAAAATATTCTTTAATGTTGCATTATTTACAAAATTCCAAACAAAAATGTTTTATTTATATGAAATAATTTTATTTTCCCCTATAACATGATGCCTTATTTTTTAATTTTTTATTTAAAAATTTTACCTTATTGTTTTCAAATAATTTTTTCTTTTTTTCTATGCGTAATATTATTTATAGTTTTTCTCAACTAACTATTTTTATGATGCAATTATTCATATTTTAGGATTATGTTCTGGTTCTTGGAAATTGTTTATGATAATGGGTGGGACATATTTCTCCCTATAATTAATTAGGTAATTATATTTTTTTAAGTTATCCATAATAGTTATTCTAAGTATAACTTCTATGGTTACGCAATAAGGTAGACATGAGGGTTACATCATAAGGTTGTTGTGAGGGTTACACTGTAAGGTTGAAACGAGGGTTACAAATCAAATGTATTCAATGTGGGATAAAATATTAAATATGTAATTCCCAAATTTTTATAGAAGTTTTATTTATGTTTTTAAATTTTTACGTAAATTTATTGTTTTCAAAAATTAAGTACATAATATTTTATGGGAAAGAAAAATGTCTTTGTGAAAATGATTTCAAATGGTTATAAGTATTCATGGACTAATGGTTTATATTTTTATACTCATTGTAGAGATTTTGTTCACATCCAGTGTTTTCTAGAAAAACATCACATGTTCTATGGATGTAAAAATTAAAGGTAGTACTCAAGTTTAAATTTATGATGTTTTTTAACAGTAAGAAAGCATGTTTTATTTAAAATATTTATATTTTATGTTGTGAAAAATGGATATTGATTTTAATAGTATTAAATCTATATGCATGTATAATTTTCATGTATAAATTATGACCAGATTATTTAAAACTCTAAAATTAAAAGATCTTTGGGAATGTAAGAAATTGAATTATAAATAAATTTACTATATTAGGAAATGTTTAAAGTTAGTTCTTTATATTGTGTCAGTACCTCAATGTGATTTTGGTTACCTCATCATGAAATACATAGTCACATCATCCCATTTCCACTATGGAATGGGTAGAGGATGTAAAATACCATAATAATACTAGTGTTCCTCATCCACCCACTAACATGTGGAACACTAAGTACTTAATCCTTGTACCGACTTCTTCGTACCAAGCCACAAATACTAGAAGTGTAAATCATGATACATCTTGGTACATTTGGGATGTAATTCACACATGGAATAATGACATTCCAATATAAAATTATCTTTCAAGTAGATAATAACCCTAAAATTTCTATTAATATTCAATACATCATCCTCGTCGACAACCCACCTAGGCAGTTGGTCCCTACCTGAAACGCATTCCCTCAGGACCAAGCCTTCAGGTTAAAAAGTTACATCATATTCACTCTGTACAAAAGTGAAGAAGTTACTGGTAAAACATTGAATACAGGCTGACCATGATGCTTCTAAATATTCATATGCATTTTAGAAAATAATGCCAACAATATCCATTCACTACTAGCTTTTTGGTCATCTTTATTCATAGTCTTCCATATTAGATAAATGGAAACTGCATTGCTCTTACCTAGTATGTAAGGAATATCAATGTCCAAATACTATAGGTATTCAGCCCATATTCACTATCAAATGTTCAGGTCACACTAATTGAAAATTTATTTGATAATTTTAAGTTCTTTATACAACATGAACTATTCACCCAGTAGGTAATTTCTCTATAAATTTAAATAATGAACCATAGTTTGTAACTAAGGATTATGTGTTGGGTAATTATGATTTTGAGGTATCAATTAACAAGGAATATATGAAATGAATCATTCCCCTTACATCAAAATATCTCCTGATCCAATGCATGATACATTACAATAAACTATATAGCTTTTTCAAGGCACATGAAAAATCATTATTATCCCTGAGGGTAGCCTTCCTTTCAACCCCTGAAAGGACTTCTCACTAGATTTAGATAATGAAAATTATATTCCCCGTTTTTTCAAGCCAATAAGTGGTGCTTTAATGTAGGAAATGTTCTGGATAAAAATTATATAGTTACCATCAAACCCTAATAAACAATTAATATCAAATAAATTATTAGGATTCTCCCATGAAACCATGGCTCTCACCTTTTCTAAATTCATAGACACCCCTAGTTCTGATATAATGTGACCTATAAAGTGAAATTTATTAATTCAAAAATATAAATTTATGATATTTTAATATAACCTATGCTCTCTTAGTGTACTCATAATGATTTCAAGATTTTTGGACTAATCATTTCAAGACTATGAATTCACTGATATGTCGTCCACAAGGACCACCACAAACCAATATATATCTGAGTGTAAAACCTAATTTATCATGGAAATGTAAACTACTGGAATGTTCATTAGACAAAATATAATTACTAAATACTCATATAGGCCATATCTTATTCTAAAATCAACATATAGTATATTCAATATCCTAACCCTTACCTAATGATAACCTGATCTCAAATAAATATTCAAGACGACCCTGGATCCTCATATAATATCAAATAGATCATTTAACTGAGGAATTGGGTACCGATTCTTAATTTTAAGCTGATTAAACCACCAATAATCCAAAAATATCTTAAGGGATCCATACATCTTCTTGGAAAATATCATAGGTGAACCCCAAGGATAAGTATCGGGTGATACAAACCCTTTATCTTTCAGGTCCTCTAACTACCACATAAGTTCCTAAATCTCGATAGGATCTATCCTACACAAAGGAATAAATATTTTTGTTAGTCCTGTAACATGTTTCATACTAAAATATACCTATATCTTAAGAGGTCTACTAGAAAATACATTAAAAAATATTCCCCTAAAACAATCTACCACTTTAGGAAAATAATTTTACGTACTCTCTGACCATTCATAAAAAGGATAGTAGTCTGGGCTGAAACTCAATCCATGTCAAGGTGCTTAGATCCATATTAATATGGATGGACATCATGTTCACCCTTTTAAATATATTTACCACACTTGTGTGATGATAATGGAAACCTTAGGTGATAAAAATCAATATCGGTGTGATAAGGAACCAACCAATGCATCTAGGGATTGATATAGAATCGTGCATATCGAGGGAGAGAATGATCCATTTGAAATAGTCTCCACCATTATCAATAGGGCACTCCCTGCATCGGTTTACACATTCTAAAAATACTCCCAAATAAATATCAAGAGTCATTTGTAATTTTATGTTCCCACATGATCTATTATTATTCCAGTTCTGGGTGTTGGTGGTGTTTAGGGGTGTCTTGAAAAGGTTACGTGGGAATTAGAGGAGGCCTAGAGAGAGACCGAAGGTGTTAGTTGTTATAAGTGTAGAGGATAGAGGAATACACTATGTAAAGTTTACATAGTTTAAAATGAAGTTTCATAGATTAGTTGAGATTGATTATTGAAATTTATTAAATTCGTGTCTTAAATCGTTGAAGGCGGTGCATTTTCTGATAAGACTTGAAACCATACATTTACAAAAAATTTAAAGGGTACACACCAGGTAAATACCCTATGTAGTGTGGCTATAAAGTCTGTAAAACCTCATGTTTTCTCTCAAACCCTATGTACCTATCTTTTTTAGGAGATTTAGTAACTCTCCTTCTAACATCCATGGCATTCCTTCATCAGAGATTAATATTTTTCATTCCATATTTTATCTATGGTAATTTATTATCTCATTCTTATGTGTTTCCTTCCATTGCTATTTGAGTATGTGATGAGGTGATTTTGATTTGGTTTGGGGTGTAACATGAGACTAATTTTTATTATCTTTGGGTGTGTTTTAGGTTGATATGTGATCTCCTTGTGTGGTGGTAGTTTCTTAGTAATTGCTTCATCACCCTAGAGTGCGTAGTGAGATTGGAAATATTCTTTAAGTCAGGGTATCCCCATTCTCCCTATTTTAAATGATATGTGTGAAATCTATAATGTTTTTATTACATTTTGGTGGATATTAAAGGTCTTCATAATCATATAATTAATTTTTATGGTTATTTAGATTTATCGCAAACCTTACTACTTTTTTATATGTTTTTGAGATTGTTATACATGCCTATTTCAGATTCCAAAAATAGCAGTTGTTGGGATCCTTCCTTACACTGTATTTATTATGGTGTGATGACCCTTTATGTGTTGTTTTGTGATTTCACCCAAATAAAAGATTAAATAATGTATATTTGGTTAATAATTGGTTACCACTGGTTATTATTGTTTTTGTGATAATACCTATGATAAATAATTAAGATATGTGACGTTTTACTTTAATAAATATTGAGTATGGAATGTATATTTTGGTGTGATATTGTGATTTTTTTGTTGCCCTGCTTGGTTAGGGATATTGGGTGATGACAAATGTGATCGGCTAGGTTGTGAGGTGTTCAGGGAAGTGATGTGATGGTTTGCTGGCTTAGATATAGTGTGGTGAAAACTTTTTAGTGTAGTGGTCATAACACAGGGGTTGTCGCCTATTTGTTGTAGTACATAGTTTTTTTGGTTGTATGATTCATGATATGTTTGGTTTTTGTGTTTTGATATGGCTTGGTGGATGTGTGGTACCATGATGGTGGTTATGTGAGTTGGAAATGATTTTTTGTGGCATGGTTGAGTTATTTTCCTAGTCATACATAGAATAAATGACAATTCTAAATGAATATTTTGGAAACTAAATATAATGGGATTCAATTTTTTGTTTGGTAAATGGATTAATGAACAAACATTGTTAAACTTGTAATATGGAAGTGGAAAATGTTATGCGGTTAGTGTGGTGGTTGTGTGGTCAGTTTCAGATAGTGGTGGTAGATGTTTTGATGGTTGAGGTGTGTTATGTAGTGGTGATGTAGTTCACACTAGTGTTGTTGATCAGAACCCTTAGGTTGGGTATTGTGTGTTGTCTCTATATCATGTATGTTTATTTTATTTTATACACTCCCCACTAGAAATAGATAACCTATCCAATTCTCAATGGTGGTAAGATTCAGGTATTTTCTCCAAAATCTTGGATGGAAATGAAGTTGATGGTTGGATACCCTTCTCCCCCACTCTTCCTTCAGCAGTGATGTGTTCCCCATGTGTCAATGGGAAAGATGTGATGTGTTATTCATGTTGCATATGGGATAGATGTGATGTGTTTTCCCAAGTGTCTATGGGTGAGACGTGATGTTGTGTGATGTGATATTTGGTGCGGTTCATGCATTGTAGTAGAAGGTCATGAGGCTGATGTCCTTCACAATCATGATATGCAATTGCACTGGTTTTGGTTGTGATGTCTGGCCTAGGTGTCTGCGGGTGGGATTTGATGTGATGTGATGTATTGCCCAGGTGTCTATGGGCGGGATGTGATATGATGTGTGGACTAGGTTTAAATGGGAAGGTTATGATGTGGTGTGATCTGATATGCATAGAACGGATAGAAGAATAGAAAATTTGATGTTTGGGTGTGAGAGTGGGAGATTACTGTGGAAGAGGATGTGGTCCACATTACTTTGTTACCATATCGATGTTATATTATTATATTGGATGCATTATTTGGAGGTTGATCCATAGTGAGACTAGGTTTGGTTAGATGACATGTATAGGTGATTTTTGGTTTTTATGACTGTCCATGGGTGCATTATCATACTTTTTCACTTGTACACTTAAGGCCTTGGTTATGTTTCTATTGAGTATACCTGTTTTACTCACACTATGTATATAATCTATTTTCATATTTTGAGGAGAACATTGGGGACTGAGCTAGAAATTAATATCTTGGTTGGGTTTGTTTTTTATTTTCTTCCATAAACTTTTCCTTTTGGTATTCAATTTTGAGACAATTATATGTATCTATTGGATTTATTCATGAATTATGGGATAGTTTTTGTCAATATTTATATTGTATGTTGGAGTTTCTTGGCGATTTTTAATCCCATCTCCCAATCATGTTTCAATTATAGATTTGTATGCCTCTAATACTGGGATATTTTTATACCCTTAGTGCTAGTCGCTAACCCAGGGCCTACTGGTGGTGGAACTCATTGTCCATTAAAACTCTCCCTTCATTATGGTATCTTTGGTGAGAGGGGGTTATGACAGAGTGGTATCAATGTTGATGGTTGGGAGATATGATGGAGTTTGGATTTAGGAATATTGAAGATTTCAAGGATCATTATAGATGCAGTTCTAGTTCACCAGGGTGTATGATATAGGTCAGGGAGACCAGCTAGGACATTGGATTTTAACGTCCCTCATGATCATGTACACGGATACTAATCCTATTGAACGACCAAGTGAGTTGGACCTATTTTTTTGGTACAGTACTAAGAGAGGTAAATGAATTATTATGACTTGTATTCTTGATTTAATTGGGATATTTTTGGAATTTAAAAATAAAATAAGGAACTAAAATGAATTAAAATGAATCTAAATAAAATTACATACTATCGGAATTAAGAAAACACTATTTCACTTTTCAAATATGGATTGTGTCCATCGTTCGCAATTTTCCAAAGAATTTTAGGTTCAACATGCTGATTCGATTGATTGGAAAATGGTTCAATTGACAATAGAGGGTGAAAAATGGAAGTGAGCATGGTATTCCTTTCAATAGCAGAGTTTGGGTAAGTATAAGAGGAGTATCTCAGATCTAGAGATGGAGCACTTGATAGAGGATCTCAATATCTCTTTCAGTTTGATTCGAGAATGAACCTAGTTTTAGGTTCTGCTATTAGTTATTTAGATTTATGTAGTTATGCATTAGTGGTGGACATTGTTTCCTGGTGACTGTAAGGAGGCAATTCTATTGTGGACAGACATTCAAATGGAGTTTTAGGGAGATTCTTTTCATCGAAAATGTGGTTATCCAAGATGAAGGAGAATCTCACCCTTTAAATGGATATTATGAGAATAAAGGATCTTGGGATTATGTTTATTGACCTACTTCAATTTTCTCTATATGTTTTCTTAGATGAGGATTCCCAAGAAAGGTGTCCAAAGGAGGCTTTTCAACTACTGATCAGGTATTCGGTCACTCCATTTAATCTCCATGATGTATCTATAGGTGTAAAAAATTATGAGGTTATCGATAGGATGATTTTTTGGGATTTTACCCTCATTATGGTGACTAATAGGGTGTTTTTAAGAGTAGAGAATTAGGTAGTGGTCCAAATACATACAAGCAGTCATGGTTTTGTTTCACAGGGAACTGACCATAGTAGTTTCCTTCCCAACCTTTAGAGGTATGTGGTTTTGAAGTTCCTTTCGTGGTATATATATTTTCCTACCATACATACAGAAAATATGGTAACCTCTGGGATTAGTTTCTAACTGATCTGGGAAGCCCGTTTCATATTCAAATTCAAGCCTCTCTTTAGTATAAATAGTTTCCTCTGAGAAAATTCCAATATTATCAATTGTAGTTTGTTGTTAAACAACTGAGAGTGGGAATAGTTGTAATAGTTAAACCTCATGATGGTACCCATCCCTAGGGAACTAAGCTGGAGTGAAACTATGGAGGCTAATAGCAGAGAGTAAAAGGACCTGGGTTGGTTATGATTCTTGCATTAGAGGAAGTTGTGCTAGTAGATCCAAGAGTTGTTTGAGTTATGATTAGTTTCTCATATACCCTTGTGTGTTCCTTCTTTGATTTAGTACCTTCGTACTTATTTTTTTCTACTAATTTGTTTCATATTTTTCAACTGAATGTGGAGAGGCTTCGATTAACTCTACTATTATCTTTACTAATTAGAGTTCCAACATCCTTGTTTGATATGTGATGAGAATGTAAAAAAGTGGTGTGGAAGAACCAGTCAGTGGGGGACTTATTCCTGTTTCATATATAACCATATGATATTATCTTTTTATGGATTGGTTGTATTCTGTGTGTTCATTAATTTTCTTCTTTTTAATAAGAGTATTGTTTTTTGATATGGAGGTCTATTGAGTGGTGTTTGATGGAGAGAAAGGTTTTCGGTCAGGTTGTAGGAAATTAGATCCTATTCTATATGATTTAGTTGAGATTTATATAGAATCTAAATTTTGGGACATTCCTAGGGTTGTGGATAAGTTCTTTGATGTTTTACCAGAGGATGATATGACACTACCTCCTCGATGTGATGTCGAGTTTGGGGTAGAGTTTCAGTCGAGTGTGTCTCTGATTTTGATGGATCCTTATTGGATGGTTCCCATCTAGTTTCTTTTGTTAAGGATACATATAGATGATATGTTGTAGAAGTGTTTAATCCAACCAATTTTATCACCATGGGGTGATTTGGTGTTTTTCTCTAAGAAGGTGGATGGTAGTCTGGGGTTGTGCGTAGACTACTAGAGGTTGAACTAGGGGATGATCAAGAATCACTATCCTCTTTTGAGATTCGATGATCTTTTTAACCAATTAAGGGGAGCTATTTTTTTCTCCAATATCAAATTATAGTATGGATATCTCTAATTGAGGGTGAAGGATAGTGATTTATAGAAGACTACCTTCAGATATAGGTATGGACACTTTGAGTTTGAGGTTATGTCTTTTGGTATAGTTATTTTTTGGTAAGGTTCATATATAGATTCATGGTTTCTTGAGATGAAAATTTTGTGAAGTGATGATGCTTCAAGAATGAAGTAAGAGGGTAAATGGTCTTAGTAAAATTTAATGAATTGTGCTTAGATTTTGAGGGATTTAGAATGTTTTGTTGGTTTGCTGAGTTTCTTTTGGTTTTGGAAGCACCATGTTTTCTCTAAAATGGTTTATATATGAATATGGGGTAGCCATGTCTAGTGTATAGGGAGTGTGAGCTAAGGTTTTACAAGGATTGACTAATTATATTTGGAATCAGGTTTTTTGGTGGGGTTACACAAGATTATGTGTGACGGTTAAGTGTAAATAGGGTATTCAAGGCACAAGGGGATTACGACATACTATTTCATTTGGTTCTAAATCATAAATACTTGACTATATTCCCAAGGTTCTCAAATAAGATAGGCTTACATGATTAGGCTAAGGATCGATATAATGGTGATGATATTCTTGAAAAAAAGAAGAAATGAGATTTTTGATGGTTTGTAATGGCCCTATATATATATGGTTCGCAACAGGAATTAATGTGTGGTGTTGGTGTTCATCAACGATATCTTGGCGTAATCATATAATTTATGTGTGGTGGTGGTGATATGGGTATGATTCGGTAGGTTTTTTATGAATAGGATGGGTGCCAATGATGATTGGAGTTCTCATGGGTTTTGGGGCACAGTTCTTCGGGATCCATGTCGGTTACATGTGGGTGTGTGAGTTCAGGTCAGTTGGGATTTCCTAATGGAAAGGGTTATATTCATTGGAAGTTGGTGGTTATGTGTTGGAGCTTATGGTGAGGAGAACCATAGCTCAGTGACTACTTAGGTGAAGTTTTAATCAGTGCTTTCATTGGGTGGGTAAGGGTAAGAATCGTCATTGTGTCTAGTTTTGGTAATTGGTGTTAGTATGGAGTCTCGGTTAGTTGAGGGCCTTGATTTATAGGTTGTGCCTTTGTAGTATTCGAGAGTATAGGAAGTAGAACAAGGGTTTTTGTTGAAAATATAGTTGTCAACATAGATTGGGTGGTACTGAATGATCACCACCGATAATTCTCAATGAACATAAGTATTTTGTTGGGGAGGTTATAATATCATGTGACTGGATAGATCAAATATTTCCAAATGGATTTGAATTTCCAATACCAGATAGGTTGAATCTTGAATCAAGACTCAAAATGGAGTTCCAAGAATTAATTATCAAGGTATCTGACCACATTGAATTTTCTTAGGTTTTTCCTAAAAATTAATTTTTTATTTAGTGTTCTATTCTATAATTATTAAAATTTGGTTTTTGGTTAATTAATTATAATCACAATAAGTAATTAATTGTGATTGTTTGATTTGAATCTAGAAACCAAGTAATGGTGAATAGCTCAGTTGGATGTTGTGAGGTTTGGATGATTCTTGGTTGGGCATTGGCAAAGACACCATGTTTTGGAAACATAATATAAAGATTATAAAATGAGTTATGTGGTCTAATATCTTTACCCATAGTCTTAATATTTGTTTCTTATATGGATTATGGTATATTCCACTGATTCTGTATGTATTATGCTTGCTCACTTGTCTAAAGAAATTGGTTTTGACCACAAATTGACTCTATAGACCTTCCACGAATCACATTGGATATGTGGTGATGTGAGACCATACATTGGGCCACTCATGGGATGTTACAATCTTAGAATTGGTATGTTTTATGTGTTATGATTCTTTGAAAATATGTATGATTAATTTTAAATGGTTAAAGTATTTGAATTGGGTTTTCACTCCGATTAGGATGACAAAGGGGGAAGGAAATGGTTGAAATAGATATTTTTTTTAAATAAGGTGTTGACCTCAAGGTAATTTTAAATGGGTTTAAATATATTTACAATGTGGATGTTAAATGGGTGTGTGGTGACTCTTTAAATGGTTTCTTATAATCTAAAGGTCTTGGACCCTGTTTTGATTTTTCAAAGAGGAAGACCCATATTTAGGGGTTGTTTCAAAATGTGTAATTATAATTTTTATTGTGGTATTTTATGACTTTTGAAAGGTATTGGGTTTTATTGATCCATGTGTTGATTTGAAGGTCATTTGGGGGTGATGGAAAATGTTTGGATTTAAAATGAAAATGGGAATGGTTAAAAAGGGGTGTGTTTTATTGTTAAATAGTTTAAATAACATTTAACAAAAAACTATATGGTTTAAAATTGAAATGGATAAAGTGTAAATTTAGGTTTTTTGATGAATGTAATGGAATTTTGAAATGTTGAACTAAATGTTATTAATTTAGAATGGAATTATTGGGGATCGTCATACATAAAGGGTCAAATCCCTGTTGAATTCATGGCTAGAGGGTCCATGTTTGCCGACATGGGACTAATGGCATTAGGATATTTGACTGATGCTCTACTCCAAAGATTTGGCTAGTCTATACTAATGCTCATGGTTCCCTAATCCAATATATATTTTCAGGGGAAGGATTGATGCTCCTGAACCTAAGGGTATGCATATGTAATTTAATATTAAGGTTGGGATGGCTAGATATGGCGTTTTGAGTCCTAGTTTAATTCATGGACTGAATCTCCCTATTTTCTAACTTGTGACCGATATTTTGGGATGGTCAGACATGGTGTTCTAATTCCCAGTTAGATTTCTCGAGTGATGCAAAGTTTTTTGTCGACTTGTAACCTAATGGTTGGGATGGTCGGACATAGAATACTGGATCCCAGTTTTATACTTGGACTGATGCTACTTGTTTTCCAACAAGTGAACCCTATGATATATTGCTCAGATGATGATATTAGGTTGATGAATCTTGATGGAAATGGGTAAAATTTTTAATAAACATTAAAAGAGATTAAATTCAATATTATTAAATAAGGAAACTTATTTTATTTACAATCTTGTCTACAATTATTCCTTATCCTATATGCACTGTTCCACTAACTAGTTTTTTTAGACATCTTTGGTGGTTTCCTATAGATTTACTCACACCCTACTCAGGTATCTATTGAACTTGGGTACATAAGTAGCTCTCATATGTTTATTGCATGGAATGGTTTAGGATAAGGCCCATATTGATAGTTGGTTGATCAAGAAGGATTGCCCAAGTGGTATCAGGTGACTGGATTGGTTTGGATCAGTGATTCTAGGGATTAAGTTTTTAGTTTCTTTATTTTGGTATGTAATGTAACCAGCCCAGTGATCAGTTGGTTTTATGTATTACATGGTCATTTTTCCATTATTGTATTTTATTTTACTAAAACATGTTTTCAATTTTAGTTTATTTATTTTTCACTTACTATGATGTGTATGATATTTATTTATTAACTTCTAGTTATAGACTCGAATATGGGGTATATTATCTTCACAGTTCCATCGTATACCTCCATTATTATTCAGTATCCTTTGTCATATGATTAGGCGCACTTAAATTCATGTGGAGAACTAGATCATGGTACTGGGTTAGTGGAACTGGGGTTGGGACGTTACATATATGGGTGGTTATCCCAAGCATAACATGTTACAGATGTATTGTTGGGTATCCTTAACATGATTTTTATTTGATCTTGGTTATGTCACAATTTATTCTACTCTTTTATGACATGATATGTTTCCAATGTTATGCTATTATGGATCATTTTCTTTGATTCCTTAATTCTTCATGACTTATGAAAGTCCATGATTTATTCCATGACTCGTGATTATGATATATTAATTTATGGGTATGATTTTAAAATGTTAATACCATGTTATCAAACCATTATACTCATGTTATTATTAAAAATTATTTGTAAATTATATCTCTCTTGTTTACCCTATCTCGGTATCTGAGATCTCCCTTTATTATATTTTCTTTCCCCAAGATATAAATAATTATTTTATGTTTTATATGTCTACGATTGGTTCTGATTGTGAAGAAATTAATGGGATATGGTGTTGATCATTTATGTACCAGTTTCTTATGTATCCAAGTTTCTAAAGATAGTAAAACTTTATGGTTAGGCATTCCACATAATGATATGTAATTAATATCCATCTAAAATTATGTAATAATTATGTATGTAATGTTGGGGTTTCCTTAATATCTATGAAATAAAAAAATAATGGGGTGGCTTTGAGGGTCCCTAAGTAATTAGAAACTACAATGGACATTTTACCAACAACATTGATAGGATCAACACTTTCCCACCAAATTAAATAATTTTCCTATGCAAGATTATAGTTAACTTTTCATTACATCATTTGACTAATTAATAAGTAAGATTTGCTAGATGAGTTTTATAAAATGGCATCTTCCACCAACCCCCAAAAAAATATCCAATATGAAAGAATAAAACCAAGTATAAACTACAATACAAGTAATTATTCATAGTTATATAATGATTATTTTCAAAACTATGAGAATGAAAAATTTAATGTTCTCAAAATGAGACTTGGTTTAATCTTATTCACTTCAACATTACCAAGGTCCCATCAAACTAGTGAATCTATAAGCTGACAAAAAATATTTTAATCAATCATAAAACACATGGAGTTCTATTTAACTTATATATAGTAATAATAAAAACCATCCAATTTAGACCCATGGTAATTATCTCGTCAATAAACTCAATTTTCTATGAATAATGCTTTTGAGCAGATGTATGGTAAGAAAATTTGTTCTTTAGTAAAGATATATGATGTACTGGATCATTATCCATTGTTTTTAAATGTCTCTGAATCCTAAAATACATTCATCTCACCACTACAAAATAGGGTTTTATCAACGCTAAAAAAGTGCTAATAATCAAAGTGATATTAAAAGGGGGATCCCTTTTATCAGGGCTAAAATAAGTGCTGACAAATACTCCTTTTATCATCAATAAAAAAACATTGATAAAATGGTTATTTTATCAACGTTAAAAAAACAAATTGACAACGGTCAACCAAATTAAAAAAATCCACAAATCGAAGGGTGGTCCACCCACTTTTATCAGTAATTGACCCCTTTTTAACAGTGTTTCGGCCACTTTTAATACGTTCTAGCCTCCCCCACCCCACTTTAATAGCTCCAACCTCCCCCTACCCCCTTTAATAGGGCTAGCCACCTAGTCTCCCATCCTCACACCCTTTCCTTTCTTGGGTTTTGAACCTAAGACATCCTCCTTATGAACTGGTGAATCTCCAACTTACCTATATTGTTTTATTTTGTATTTAATGATATATATTTATATTTATATTTATATATTATGATATTTTTTATCCATATTTATATATATATTTACACACATATATATAATTTTATGTGTGTGTTTCTAAATACATAGATACATATATTTATATATATGTGTTAATCTATAAATATAATTATACATATTTATATTTATTTACATATATTATATATTTATATTTATATAAATATATTAGAATATGTAGAAAAATATATATACGTTTTTCAATATACACACACATATATTTATATGTATAAACATTATATATACATTAATTGCATCTATATATAAATATTCATACATTTGTATTTTAAATAAAATGGATATTAATTTTTATTCAGATATGTTTAATATATTTTGAAATAAATTTTATATGTAAATATGTTTAATTATTTATTTATAAAATTATATTTTTATGGGTGAATATATACATATAATATGTATATATTGTGATATATTGGATTATAAATAAACATACATTGTGAAAAATGATAAAATTTAAAAACCATAATATCAATATAAATGTAAGACCTATAAATAAATTCAGTCTCCACCAAAAAAAAGGAAATAATACCCTCTTAAATGAGACTGAAAATCCATCGAATGTTAAAAAAATGGGGTACCCCAACTAAAAACACAGTCTTGAAGTCCTTTTGGGAATTTTTATACTTGAAAAGTGTTGAAAAGGTTTACATGTGTCAGCAAGGGAGTATATCTCATCGCAAGCTTCAATTTGATATGTTGTAGAGCTCAAACGGACGCCCGGATCAAAATTTATGGCTTTTTGAAGTTCGAGGTATGTTTTCAACTTTTTTAAAATCTTTTATTATTATTTTTATTTTTTTAATTCAAATTGTTATTAAATGACTATTACACAATAATAATTATCCAATTATTAATTTAAAAAATATTTTTAATTAATTTATAAGTCATTTTTACTCATTATTATATATATTAAGTTTAAATGCCAATTTAGATTTATCTAAAACATATTTAAAAATATATATTATATTAATATCAAAATATAAATATATTTATATATTAATATATTATTTTTAATGATTTTTTTTTGAAATATACCCTTTATGAGCGCTAATAAAATGTGCGGATAAAGTGGAGTCCCTTTAACAGTGCTAAAAACCCCTTATAAAGGGATTAATTTTATATGTGCTAAAAAATAAATAATAAAGGGGTACTATTAATAGATCTTTTTTATCACTATTAAATGAACCATTTATCGGTTATTTTTTTAGCGATGTTAAATATTGGCACTACAGAAACCCATTTTTATGGTAGTGTCTCTTTGAAAAACATTAAGAGGACCTCCTTAAAACTTTCTTAAATCCTCATGAGTTAAAATTTTAAAATTCTTTTTTAAAACATATCATGTCAAGATAGGAACTACTAAATTATATTTATTCAACTTATTTATAGATTTGAATCCAAAACCCAATATAACATATTTTATAATCAATTTATGTATTAGAAAAGCTCAGTGGTGTTAATATTTTTCAGGCCATGGTTGATAATGATTCATGAATAAACCTTATTCTTACACAAAAACCACCAGCATTTAGGATATAATAAACCCAAATATGCTCCATTTTATTTAATAATCCAATTTTGTGACAATAGTAAGTAGAAACACATAGAGAAGATAAATGTGAATACCAATGGGATCTTATATCTAACATTATGTTCATTTTAATTCTTTAAGAAACTAATTTTAATGTCTTTGTAGGAAATCCATAGAAATATTTACATATAACTATTCCCTCTTCATACAATCAATGCTAGAAACAAATAGTTGATATAAAAAATTGGACTAATTTATTATGATATCTTCTATCCTTTGACTCCAACAAATCATATTAGGGTGCTATAAGTGATAATGGATGAATCCATAGATATATGATATAGTGTAGCCAATATACCCTAATTAATTGAAAATTTCTCACGTTAACCCTTAAAATGATGTGAAAGAAGGTTTATTTCTTCTTATACATAAAATTGATTTGATGAAGCTAAATATGTAAAATTATTTTGTCTTCCAATACATGTGATATGATCACTATATCACCTTATTCTCTTATTATGGATAGATAGATGAATCTATTGAACCATATTCTTCTTTAGGAGAAACATTTTTCTTTCTACCCATTCACACAGATCTTGTCTTTGAAAATTATACCATAAATAATAATTGTAAGATATTTAGTTAACAAAACTAATAAAAAATTATTTTATGACAATATATTTTCTATATAATAAAAAAAAGATTCAATATCTACATCTCTATTTATATCCACTATACCGAGTAATATTTCTTCTATTTTTACCAATATAGTCTTAAAAACTATACATTCCTAGGAGATCATCTGAATATCATGATGTTAATACAAACACCCTCTAAATACTGATGATGGTTGAGATCTATAATATTCCCTATTGTCATTTAAAAAGGTTTCTATACTACTAATTTAAATATTAAACAAGTAAGTATGGGTTATTATGTTGGAGAACATAAAATATTCGATTTTGAATGTTATCAGAAAATAGTCAGTGTCTTAACATAGTATTCTACCCTAGGTCTGGGTTCTCATATTAAATTATATATGATATCATTTTTTTGAATATCTAAATATTATTATCATATTGATTTATCTTATTAAAACACATTATGATAATGTGTAGATAAATGGTTAATTGTTAAAATATTTTAAAAATTCGAATAATCAGTGTGGTGGAATCCAAATGGGGTGTCTATTTCATAATATATGAAACATTTGAAATCTAAGTGGAACATTAATTCATGAATGGAGTACTATAAAATTGATATTTACAAACTTTATTCAGGACACTAGAGACTATTCTCTTTTGACCAGATCTCTCTTTGTCTCCCTTCTCTCTTTTTTATTTTGAGGATGAGGTTCTAGAAAACTATTTTGGATAATTGTTCCTATTAAATCATTCAAATATTCCAATTTTTTTTGGATACCTTTAAATTCAAGAAACTTTTTGTTGTTTTAAATATAGATCAATCAAACTCACTGTACTTGAAGATCAAAATCATTGACAGTGAGGCATTTTTTGTTTTAAAGTTTTATTATGTCATCTTATTTATTCGTCTCCTAATTGATCGTATAATGGGTTGTGTGTCTTATTATTCTACTTATAGTAATAGAGATATCCCACTAAAACCATTTTTAGTATCAAATCTATGGAGGGTGATGCATTTTTAGGATAAATAGTAAATATAAAACTAGTCTTGGGTGTTTTTACAAATCTATGATCATGGTAATATAAAAACATCATAGTCTATGGTGTTTTAACTAAAAACATCATGGTTATATTTTTAATAAATTATATTTTTTCAATATTTATTTGGAAAATTGTGTTATTTGATGGAAATATTCTTGGATGTTTTATCTAAAAAAGTTATCATTTTTGACATTTTTATCATGTAGTTAGATCAACAACAATGATAGACCAAAATATGTTGGATGCTAACATTACATTGTTATGGGTGAGATATAAAACCAAAATAGTATATGGATATGCATTTTGTCCTGGAATCTTATGAACTATCCCAATCAGTTTTTATAATTCTACATTTCTTTGGTAGAAACTCATTTTCCTTAGAAAAAATAATAAAAAATATTAAAAAAAAATCCATCATTGACATGGGATTGATGGAACTACACTAAATAAACATGTATTTAAACTATATAGAATGTGTGTTTGATTATTGACATGGTCTAAATTTGTTATATATTTTGTTAGAATTTTATTTTTTTTATTTGTTTACAAAATATACATTTCATCATTCACAAGTGAAAATTGTTCATATTATGAATTTTTTTCACATTATTTTTAATTTTTTAAATTTATTCTTATAAAATACCATAACATTCCTATAATATTTACATTCTAAGTATTCGAATGTAAGAACCCGGTTTTTCACTCAGGTTGGGATCCTTTAATTTTCGGTCTAAATCTTCACTTTAGACCTAAAATGGGTACCTAATGGGTTAGTAAAGGTTCTGGTGGTGCTCAGGGCTTGTTCGGAGCCCAGAACCCATCTTTTTTGAGAAATCACACTCTGCGCATGGTCTAGAGTAAACCGTGAGGGAATTATATACAGTTTACCAACCCATAAGGATGGTGTTTTATCAAATAGTGACACCTCGCACAGTTGGTGCATGGTCATGCAGAAAAACCGTGTGAATTCCCTTTTTTCTCAGGTAACTATGTTGGGATGGCGCTTAGTTTTATCAAACCGTGTAGAGGAAGACTTTTCAGGCAGAACCATCTCACACGCTTTTCAAACAGTTTAAAAAACCATGAAAAAAAACTATGCATAGGCTAAAAACTAATGTAAAATGTCCAAAATGCCCTTAATAATATATTAATCCTCCTCCTCCCTCCAAATCTGAGACTTAGCAGGATTTTCATCCATTTTCACCCTTTTGAAGATTTTTGAAGACCAAAGCTAGGGATCAAAAAATCTCCTTTATCTGGAATAGGATCGATCTTTTTTTCATCATGTTGGATGTGCTACAATAAGTACACAAGTCCTATTTATATGTTCTTTTTCTCTTTCACTTCTGACCTAGATATCACCATGTGAGAATTTTTTCACCTTTTCTTATTTCTACTTAGAAACGAGGAAAATAAAGGGTCGATACCAGAGAATAAGGATTGTATAACCCTAAGGTGGGTGGTCAATAACTCATCCCTAAAATTCATTCTTTTTCGAAAGTATGTGTGGGGCCCACTAGTTTCATTGGAAACTATTTCATAAATTAACATGCCATGATTACACTTGTTAGAATAGAATGGTTTTTATCTTTCTATTTGTGTGATTAATTGTTAGTGGTTACACCCATGACTCAATCTTCCACATGTCAAAAGTTATGGAATAATTAGGATTTTAGTGTTCTGGTATGTTTGAGCTACCGTTCGGGTGTTCCTTTACTTGATCTTTCTAAAGGTAAGTCTTCTTATCATAAATTTCTTGTTTTTACTGAGCATCGCATAATGGCATGTACCATGTATGCTCACCACTTGACCTGTCTAAGGTAAGTTCTTCCAAATGGTTTTTAAAAGAGAAATGTCAAATTTCAAATGGAAAGTACAATAGGTATATAACCTGGCATTAATAAATGAGATTGAATAAAGGTTACATGTCCATAGCACCCCTTTCCATGTTAATGGAAGGTTGCAGAGTGAACCACTCTAATTGAATATCCCTTAATGGTTGATTAAGACTTGAACAAATGGATTCAACTCTACTTGGCCTATTGACACTAGTGGATGGAATTACTTAAACCAAATGAATTACTACATGATTAAAATATCAAATAAAAATGTAATGACTCGATATCACCATGGATTCTGAGAGAAGAATACCTTCAGTCTCGGGAACCCCATTCCAATTCAAGGATGCAGTTTGTTTAGGATGATACCCACCTTGATTCTAGTTATTTTCTATTCCTTGGAGACCTGATATTCTACCATTTGGGTCCATTTCATTATTATAGGATACCTCAGATACACTTAATGGATCCAACATTGACTAGTAGGTTCCATGGTGAAAGCCCATAGGGCCCTGTCTTTGCTTAGCCCCATTTTACCTTGGTCGATCACCTTAGACTCGGTAGGTGCCTTATTGTTGAATGCCTTGGATTACACTCCTTGGATTACACTCTTACCCCTTAGCTAGAATCATATACTACTGATTTATTTTTTCATGAGTTTACCTTACCTTGGTTTTTACCCTAGAACGCCCTCACTGGATATCATTTTTAGGTTGTCGTGTTACCTCTTGGGACCTTCACTAATTATACTATCACGAGGAGATGTCAATGTTGGATATGCCTCACATGAACTCTTAACATGAAGTGGTAAGTTATTAATTAATGAACTAGTTACATGTTTAGACACCAGATGAGGGTTGAAGCAGGTACTTGGGTATTTTTTTATATTTTATTACTTGTTTTACTTTATATATGCTAGCTTGCACACTGTTATATTCCATTACACGGGCCGGATGTTATAGACACCATTGGTGGCGGCCCACTGATATTTATCTCACACCCTCTCTGGGCATCTTTTGGTACATAGAGTTGATTACATGGTTGCAGGTATTGACAAAGGCAAGCATACATCTTCCAACACTTGATTGTGTGTGATCGTACCACAATTCACTGTTTTATCTCACCCTTATACCAATGTATTAAACTGGTATTGTATTGAAAATTACAAGTATAATAAAAAATTTCACTCCATTTTTTATTCAATTATTTTGTGTTTAACACTGTTAAAAAGGGAAATGGTACATGTTTTAATAATTATATTGAAGGAGGAGGTAATTTGGAGAACCCATGATGAACTCCAAGAAAGATGGGCCAATCTGCACATGATCCAAGAACACCAGTGGACTCAACCGCATATTTCTACTGAACGGTGAATCCAAATGGGCTGAAGTTTTGTGGTCCGGTCCAAATTTTGATGGGATACATTTAATATGAAGGAACCAAATCCCCATTCGGCCTTTACGATGCCCATACTCCCTGATCTGTACAAGGAATCAAAGTGGGACCAAGTCAAATGTGTTGTTCAGTATTTTATCAATATCTAGTGATGTAGTTGTCCAAATGGTTCCAAACATTCGGTGGAGACAGCCAAGAGGTGGGGCTACAACTTTTTGATTTTATAAAAAGCGAGATAAGGCTATATGAAGGCCAAAATGCGTGGTACAAGTGGATTGAAGAAATATGTGTGCCTAAAACCACCTTCCAATTTTATTATAAAATGGCACCTTTGGCTCCCCATTTTCATGTTCAGCCAGGAGGAAAGGCGCTGCCATTTTGGAGTCCCCATGGAGTCTTTTCATCATCCAAATAAGTTATGGAGACTATGGGAATTTCTACTTCAACATCTTATTCTTCTTCCCCTCCCATGGGTTTCTAAACCCCTTGTGATCACCCGAAGAGGAATGTGATGTAATCTCGAGCTTCAAAGTTGTATTATTTTGAATGTTCTTTTTAATTCCAGGTTGTATGCTGTTTTTACTCATCGTCTATATTTATTTAATTGAGTTATATACTGTTATGTTATACTCAACTCAAATGATCATGTTTTGGGGTACCCTTTCATGTGATGTTTCACAAACCGTTCATCCCTTTGTCTTCCCTCATTCAATTGTGGTGTTTGTGTGGTTCATATTGCTCAATTGAACTCACATAAGTACTATCAAGATCATGGAAATTTATTTCATGGTATCACAAAGAAGTAACATACAAACTTTGACAACACATCGAGTTCTTCATGTGTTGCCTTGGTAAGTTCCGGTTATGATGTCGAACACAAATCACTCAATCGTCGGCAATGTTCAGGGAAACATTGTGTGTTTTCAACTGAACCCTAGGAGGTATCCTAGCGTAATCTCAGTAACAATATGTTAATATGTGTTAAAAACCAGGTAATAAAATATCATAACCCCATCCCTTGAAGCGATGAAGGATGAGCATCACAAGACTTCCCCGGGTTGATCACGTTTAATCAATCTTGTTTACTTCTACTTTGTTTTAGCGCTTTCATTTTCTATTGTCATATTTTATCATCAAAACCAAGTACTATAAAACCCCATTTACCTTTATAATTTCATAATAAAAACCCTCTTTTTTTAAATTAATGATCTATGGCTCCATCGAAAGATGACCTAGGGTTGCTGATGTACTGCAGAAATTCTAGTCAAAATTAAACAACTAATTTGAGGCGTTTGACAACACGATCAAATTTTGGCACTGTTTCCAGGGATACAAGATAATTTTTTTGCTTTATTTCCTTTTATTTATTTATTTAACTTCTTAATTATTACTCCTTTAAATACCCCACCCCCATTTGATTGATTTTTTTTTGGTTTTGTCTATATTTTTTGTTGTTTTTGGTGTGTTATTTCTCTCTCTCTCTCTTCTTCTCCATATCCCTCTCTATAATTCTGTATTATAACATTATATTCTCTTTTCACCTTTCCTAAGTGATTTTATCCATATTCAAAAAAAGAAAAATATTTCACAAATTATTTGCATGACCCGATCTGGTAAAGAAAAACTACTTTAATTTGAACCTGAAATTGAAAAGTCACTTCACACACAAATCAAGGCGTCTAGAGAAGGTCAATAAAGTAACATAGATAAACCCCTTTTGGAACCTCAAGTGGTCCTAAACCAATCTAAAATTGAACCCAATCAAACCCAAGAAAACATGGCTGCAAATAATCGAACTTTGAAAGAACCGACCACCCCTGATGCGGAGTACCAACCTGCGTACATCCAATATCCTGAAGAAGCATCCAACTTTGAGCTGAGATCAGGTCGCATCCACCTTCTTCCTAAATTCCATGGTCTTCCCAGTAAGGACCCTCACAAGAATCTTAAAGAGTTTTATATAGTCTTCTCCACCATGAACCCCCAAAATGAGTCTGAGGACCTAATTAATTTTAGGTCCTTCCCTTTCTCCCATGATGGTGTAGCCAAATATTGGCTATACTATTTGCCTACCACAATTGGGGGCTGGAATGACCTTAAAAGTCTCTTTTTAGAGAAGTTCTTCCCTACCTCCCGAACTGAATCAATTAGGAAAGAAAATTGTGGAATTAGGCAATCATAAGGAGAGACCCTTCATGAATACTGGGAGAGATTCAAAATACTTTTTTCAAGTTTCCCCCACCACCATATTAGTGAACTACTATTGATACAATAATTCTATGAGGGACTCATTCCCATGGACTGTGTAATGATTGATACTGCACCTTGTGGTGCCCTAGTTGATAAAACTCCTTCCGTTGCTCGTGACTTAATAGCCATCATGGCTCAAAATGCACAATAATTTGGTACACGAGCAATTGCACCAACCCAAGGAGTTCATGAAGTAAGTCATTCAGCCCTAGAACAAAAGGTAGATACTAAACTTGATGAGATGCATACCCTTCTAAGTCAATTATCTCAAGCACAAGGTAGCTATCACTCTCCTTATATTCCATTACATTGTGGTATTTGTTCTGATAACACTCATTTTTCTGACCAGTTCCCACAACTTCATGATTCATCTGAGTCTTGTGAAGCTGTGTTCCCAGGGCGTCCATTCCAACAAGGACCTCCCTTAAAGCAAGAACAATTCAGGCCAAATCCAAATCCAGGGTGGCAAGCACAACCCCAGTACTGACAAGAAGGAAACTCAAGCTACCCCAAGCATAATTGGTATCAACAAGGCCAAGGTATGAAAACTTATTATCCTTCAACATCTCAAAATAATCATCTTCCTCCTCTCCAATCTTAACCAATCCTCGAGGATATGGTGAAGCAAATGGAAACCCAGAACCTCCAGTTCTAACAGACCACACAGTCATCCATTCAAGATTTGAAAACTCAAGTGGGACAATTGGCGAACACCATCGGTGAGCTTATGATGTAAGGGTCTGCACAACTACCATCCCAACGCATTGACAATCTGATGGACAAAGGTAATGTATGTGCAATTACACTTCGTAGTGGTAAAGAAGCTTCTCCTTCTACTGTTTCGATGAAACAGGTATGTCCCCCTCTTGAAAACACTCCTTCCCAACCCTCATAAATTCTATGTAATGAAAAACAAAATAAAAATGGCAATCAAATTATAGTTGATGATTCAAATGAACAATCCATTCGTCTTCCTTTCCCACAAATACTCTCTAAATATAAGAAAAATTCTGATAATGATATTGATAATGAGATAATGGATACATTTAAAAAAGTTCAAGTTAATATTCCTTTATTGGATGCAGTCAAGAAAATTTTCCGTTATGCCAAATTTCATAAAGAACTTTTCACCCATAGACAAAGGCTGAAGGGGAATGAGAGATTCAACTTGGGTAGGAATGTCTCGGCCTTGATTCAACCAGCAATTCCAACCAAATGCAAGGATCATAGCACATTCACGATACCGTGTACCATAGGGGAGACTTTATTTTATGATGCTATTCTAGATTTAGGTGCTTCCATTAATGTAATGCCTCACTCTATGTATACTTCTCTACAGGTTGGAGAGCTTCAAACAACCAGAATTTTTGTGCAACTTTACAACCGGAGTACAGCGTATCCAACAGGAGTGATTGAGGATGTCCTTGTACGAGTGAAGAATCTCATCTTCCCTACTAATTTCTACATTCTTCAGATGTAAGATACCAGAACCCAAGGACGTGACCCTCTCATGATTGGGAGTCCCTTCCTAAAAATAGCAAAGATGATCATCAACATTCACAATGGTACGTTGTCCATGGAATTCGGAGGAGAAAAGGTAAGTTTTAACATCCATGAGGCTATGAAACACCCCATTGAAGAGCAGTCCACTCTTCCTGTCTATTCAATGGAAGTGCTCTCAAATGATGCACACACACACAATTCTTTCTTCAACCCAAACTCTGATTCATTTTTGTTTTCTTCACCCTTAGATGATTTGAGTTTTGATTCATGTATTGAGTATTGTGTGGGTTCTGAAAAGTGTAAATTTTTTTCTTTAAATGATGAGTGTGTTCATTCTAAGGTACCCATGACTGTCGATGATTCTTCAAATCTCATTTGTATAGATTCTCTACCTTTAAAGAATAAACATGAGAAGATATATGGTTTAATGGACCTCACTCCCCCTAAATCCACTCCCTCAATCCAGAAATCATCGGTGTTGGAACATAAACAACTTCCTTCTAATTTAAAATATGCATATATTGAGGGTATTGACCAATTGCCCGTCATTATGGCCAATAAACTCTCTCCACAACAGGAATCGAAACTGCTCAAACTTTTAAGAGAGTGTAAAAAGGAAATAGGATGTACATTGGCTGATATTCCCAGGATTATCCCATTTATTTTAATGCACCATATACTTTTGGATGATGAGGCTAAGCCCGTAAGACAATCTCAACGTCAGTTGAATCCCACTCTCCTTGAAGTTGTAAAATTTGAAGTTAGTAAATTACTTGCTATGGGGATCATTTATCCTATATCTGATAGTAAATGGGTTAGACCAGTGAAAATTGGGCCCAAAAAAACAGGAATAATAGTTCTGTCAAATGAAAGGAATGAATTGGTTTCAACATGTGTGCAAAACAGTTGGCAAGTCTGTATTGACTACCGTCGATTGAATCAAGCCACGCAGAAGGACCAATTTCCAATACCTTTCATTAACCAAATGTCAGAACGATTGGCTGGAAAGTCCCATTATTGTTTCCTTGATGGCTATTCAGGTTATTTCCAAATCCATATAGCCCCTGAGGATCACGAAAAGACAACACTTACCTGTCCATTTGGCACATTTGCATACAGAAGGATGTCATTCGGTCTATGTAATGCTCCTGGTACTTTTTAGCGGTGTATGTTGAGTATTTTTCTGAGTACCTTGAGAGTTTTATGGAAGTCTTTATGGATGATTTCACGGTATATGGATCTTATTTTGATGATTGTTTGGAACACCTAGATTTTTTCCTCCGCCGCTACATTGAAAAAGATCTTGTTTTAAATTATGAGAAATACTATTTTATGGTTGAGTGGGGGATAGTTCTTGGGAATTTCATTTCAAATAAGGTAATTCAAGTTGATAAATCTAATATTGAATTAATTTCAACCCTTCCATATCCAATATGTGTTCGTGAGGTGCGATCTTTCTTGGGTCATGCTTGTTTTTACCATCGATTCATTAAAGAATTCAGTAAGATTGCACTTCTATTGTCCCAGTTATTGTAAAAAGATTCTAAGTTTGTGTTTGATAAAAATTGTGAGGATGCATTAAATTCACTAAAAAGGAGTCTCACATCACCTCCCATCATCAAACCACCTTGGTGGGACCTCCCCTTTGAACTTATGTGTGATGCCTCTAACTTTTCAGTTGGGGCAGTTTTATCACAAAGGGTTGAGAAGGCTCCTCAGGTCATTGTGTATGCCTCACATACCCTTGACCCTGCCCAGGTAAACTACACAAACACTAAAAAATAACTCCTTTCTATTGTGTTTTCCTTGGAAATATTCCGTTCATATCTTCTTTGGTCAAAAATCAACATCTTCTATGATCATGCTGCCCTTCATTTCCTATTAAAGAAACCTGAAGCCAAACCCCACCTCATTTGGTGGATGCTTCTCCTCCATGAGTTTGACCTTGAGATTAGAGATAAGTGAGGGGTGGATAATGTGGTATCTGACCACATTAGTAGGATCCCCCTACCATTGGACCATCATGTTTACTCACCCTTACCAATTGGAGAATTCTTCCCCCATGAGAACCATTGAGATGTTGTGGACCTTACCCCATGGTATGCGGACATTGTGAATTTTTTAGCAACATCTAGGTTCCCCAATAACTTTAGCACTTCACAATCCCAAAGACTTAAACATGATTCTCAATGGTACATTTGGGATGACCCATATTTGTGGAGGATATATAGTGACCAAATTGTTCGTAGGTGTGTCCCTGACTATGAGTTCACCTCAGTTTTGAGCTTCTACCACACATTGGATTGTGGGGGCCACTTTGTCTCTCAATTTACTTCTCGAAAGGTCCTTGACTCAGGATTATATTGGCCAAAATTGTATAGATATTCCCATAGGTTTTGTAAATCATGTACTCGATGTCAATTCACAGGGAATATCTCCAAGGGAATGAAATTCTCCAACATCCCATGTTATTATATGAAATCTTTGATGCATGGGGCATTGAATTCATGGGGCATTTTCCAAATTCATTTGGATTTCTGTACATCTTACTAGATATTGACTATGTTTCTAAATGGGTGGAAGCAAAGGCTACTAGGACCGATGACTCTCGATTGGTTGTTGATTTTGTGAGGTCTCAAATTTTCAGTAGGTTTGGTTTACCAAGATTCATCATTATTGACCACGGTTCACATTTTTGAAATCATAAGATGAAAAAATTGCTTCGTAAGTATGGGGTTTCTCATGAAGTCTCCACTGCATATCATCCCCAAACTAACGGACAAGAAGAAATTTCAAATCGGGAAGTTAAGCGAATCATGGAGAAAACGGTACAACCCAATAGGATTGATTGGATGTTGCGCTTGGATGATGCACTTTGGGCATACTGTACTGCTTTTAAAAACCCCAATCAGAATTTCACCATATATAATTGTGTTTGGAAAGGATTTTCACCTCTCGTTTGAGGTAGACCACTGTGCATATTGGGTTGTTAAACAATGTAATATGAACCTTTCAGAAGCAAGTGAGCAAAGAAATTTTCAGATTCAAGAGTTGGAATAAATTCTACGTGATGCATATGAAAACTCCCAGATCTATAAAGAGAAGAAAAAGGCTATTCATGATAGCATGATTCACCAGAGGAAGTTCCATATTGGTGAGAAGGTCCTCATGTATAATTCCAGGCTTAAGCTCTACCCAGGTAAGCTTCGTTCCCAATGGCTCGGTCCTTATATTGTTACTAATGTTTACCCTTTTGGTGCAATACAGGTTTTTCATGAGCAGAGTGGACGATGTCTTACCATCAATGGGAAATGACTTAAACACTTCTATGAGGATTTTCTGAAGAATCTGGTGGAGGAAATCCACCTTCTCGACGCATCATACCAATTAAACACACCAGGTTTTATCCTTACTTATCACATTCTCAATTATTTTAGTGAGGACACTATACATTCTTGGTGTGGGGGTGGATACATTCCTGGGTTAGTTAAGAATTTTCATTGTTTTCTCTTTTCTTCTCTTTTTAGCCTTTTTTATGATATTTTCATTTTTCCCCATCAACAATTTCGAAGTTCGATGATTTGGTGACCATAAAGAGGGGAAAGTAAAAATTCCATAACAAAGGCTAAAAAGAATATTTGAATATCAGGGAGTGATTTTCTTTTTTTTAGTGAATTGGTTTTATGTCAATGATATAAATGGTCGTATCTATGTGAAACCTTGGAGATGATTGATTCCCCTTGTGGGAGTAGTTTTGGGGAAAACTGTGTCACTAATATCTCCACAAATTTTTTCACCAAACCACAAAGTGTGAATATTTCTTATAAATATAAGGTAAATATATGTTGGGTTAATATTTTTCAGCTTTAAATGATATTTCCATACATTCATTCCTTATCTGATCTATTTAATTACTGTACCAGATTGACCAATGTGTGTGTACCTAATGTTCGACTGTTGTACACCCTCAAAAAAAATGTTCTGTCTTGGGCAGGTCAAAACTTCGCCGACTCAACCTCTGATCTTGTTATAACTATTTCAATTAGTTTCGTGAGGAGACCAAACAAGGGTTGAGAGATGAGTGTGAGATTTGTTCCAAATGCAACTTCAAAAAAATATATATATAATAAATGAGGGGAGTGATAAAATATGCAACATATGGGGATATCTAGGTCAGGAGCTTATGGTTTGACTTTTGGGAATTCTTAAGGGAGTGGGTCTTGAAATATGATTGCAAAGGATGTAGGGCATGTTCGGTGAAAAAATCATTTAAAGCTGAATAATGTTAAAATAACCTACATTTAATTGATAGAAATTGGAACGAATATCATGGAATGGTTTTCACACACACACATGGAGAATTAGTGGAATGGTTGAATTTTCAATTCCTTACTCATGTTGGTGTCATGAATCTCTTTTAATTTTATTGTGATATGATTTATGATACATCTCTTTCCATTTTCACTAGGAAGAACTCCTTGGTGTGGTTCGTGCATTGATCACATTACTTTGGTGAATTAAAATTTCCTCAAATGTTAAATCTTCATGATGTTGGAAATATATATATATATATATGCATCATTTTATTTGGATATGTGACTTTTCCCAAGAGTGCAAATGTTTAGGTGTGGGGGTGTGATCATACCACGATTCACTGTTTTATTTCACCCTTATACCAATGTATTAAACTAGTATTGTATTAAAAATTACAAGTATAATAACAAATTTAACTCCATTTTTGATTTAATTATTTTGTGTTTAACACTATTAAAAAGGGAAATGTTAAATTTTTTAATAATTATATTGATGGAGGAGGTAATTTGGAGAACCCATGATGAAGTCCAAGAAAGATGGGCCAATCTGCACATGATCCAAGAACACCAGTGGACTCAACGGAAAATTTCTACAGAACCATAAATCCCAATGGGCTGAACTTTTGTGGGCCAGTCCAAAATTTTATGGTCTACATTTCATATGAATAAACCAAAGCGCCATTTGGCATCTACGATGCCCATACTCACAGATCTATCCAAGGAATCAAAGCAAGACCAAGTCAAATGCAGTGTTCTGTATTTTATCAATATCTAGAGCTGTAGTTGTCCAAATGGTTCCAAACATTTGGTGGAGACAGAAAAGAGGTGGGGATACAACCTTTATATTTTCTCCAAAGCGAGATAAGGCTGTCTGAAGGCTGAAACGCATGGTTCAAGTGGATTGAATAAATCTGTGTGCCTAAAACCACCTTCCAATTTTCCTATAAAATGGCACCTTGGGCTCCCCATTTACAAGTTCGACCAGGAGGCAAGGTGCTTCCATTTTGGAGTCCCCAAGGAGTCTTTTCAGCATCCAAATAATTTCTAGAGGCTATGGGAAGTTCTACTTCAACATCTTCTTATTCTTCCCCTCCCATGGGTTTCTAAACCCCTTGTGATCACCCGGGGAGGAATGTGTTGTAATCCCGAGCATCAAAGTAGTATTATTTTGAATGATATTTTTAATTCCAGGTTGTATGGTTTTTACTCATTCTCTATTTTTATTTAATTGATTTATATACTGGTATGTTATACTCAACTCAAATGATCAAGTTTGGGGCACCCTTTCATGTGATGTTTCACACACCATTCATCCCTTTTTCTTCCCACATTCAATTGCGGTGTTTGTGTGGTTCATATTGGTCAATTGAACTCACATAAGTACTGTCAAGATCATGAAAATTTATGTCATGGTATTACAAAGAAGTAACATAGAAACTTGTACAACACATCGAGTTCTTCATGTGTTTCCTTGGTATGTTTTGGTTATGATGTCGAACACAAATCACTCAATCATCGGCAGTGTCTGGTGAAACATTTTGTGTTTTCGACTGAAAACTAGGAGGTATCCTAGAATAACCTCAGTAATAGTATGATAATATGTGTTAAAAACCAGGTAATAAAAGATCATAACCAAATCCCATGAAGCGATGAAGGATGAGCATCACGAGACTTCCCAAGGTTGATCACGTTAAATCAATCTTGTTTACTTCTACTTTGTTTTATCACTTTCATTTTCTATTGTCATATATTATCATCAAACCCAATAACTATAAAACCCCATTTACCTTTCTACTTTCATAATCAAAACCCTATTTTTTTAAATTAATGATCTAAAGCTCTGTCTAGAGACGACCTAGGGTTGTTGTTGTACTGTATAAATTCTAGTCAAAATTAAACAACTAATTTAACGCGTTCGACAACATAATCAGTGTGGTGATTGGATAGAGTTTGATAGCAGATGACTGAGTTGGATCTTAGGATGCATGGAGTATCCTTTTTTTCTTTTACCTTGTGGAGCATGTTATGCATGTTTTCTTGTATCCATGATTTCTAGTTTTCTAGTGACATGACATTACACCATCATTGATCCTGTTGATACAGATATAATTGCTATTTTTTTTATCTATTGCATCAGTTAGCTTCTGCAAGTTACTTATATTGTTTCTGCTATTTACTATTAATTATTTTTCTTTATGATGTGCTATACTCTGCTAATAAGGAAACGATCTTCCTACAAACACACCCTAGACCCTTACTACTAGTCGGCTGCCTCTAGAATTCGGAAAGATGATATTGAGGCCATGTGGCACACCGGGCTTGGGGTAACCATTAAGTTCCATCCGGGTTTTAGACATCACAAAGTGGTATCAAAGGATGTCTGTTTTCTTGATTTACTATTTAGAGACAATAGATTGGAGAATAGGAATGCTTGGGACTTGGTCATAATTTGTTCTTGGGTGTCACAAACAAATTTTTAGGGTAAAATCCATGATACCCAAAATGAATTTGTTATTCTATTTTTCCTATTACAATTGATATTATTTCACTGTTGGGTGACACACATGATGTGTTGTGTTATTGATTTTTACTCTGGTTGAGAATTTATTTCATCCTTAGCCCAATGATATGAGGGCAAGGACTATTGCTACATTCATCATTATAGGCACCTATAATTCACATGTCAAGCATATTGTCATTCCATATAAGTGCATTTCACTTCTTTTTATTGCTTTATATTCCTGTAATTGCGGAGTGATACTGTGATGGTTTCTTTTACTTGTATTACTTTGGATTTTATTGAGTGATTGTTTATCTCAATTCCAGAGGTTTATGTCCCTCATGGGTTGGGATCATTAATTTATCGAGTGGATCCATTATGCTATAAATAAATGGGTGTTGTTTCTAGTGATAGGTTTATAGGTGATGATTCATCGGATATGGATATCAATTATAAAGTGAATCCTAATATATAAAATGAATTGGTTTCACATCCTTATCCCACCTTTTCATGTTTTTGTAAGGTAAAGGAGTGACCCAGGAAATTAACTACAATATGACATAAAACTTATAATTGAGCAGTTACCGATAACTGTCCATCTATGTGGGTATTTTGGGTAGTATGACTTGGGTAGTGAGTTTTCGTATGATAAAATTCTATTATTGTTTCTATCTTATGCTTCTATGCTTGTTATAATGTGTGTTCTTGGCATTTGTAGACCAATTCCTCCATGAAATCCTCGTGTTGTTCGACAGGAAGGGGGGGACGACCATGCTCTAGACAGGGTGGGATCTAAGCCTCCAATCTAACTACCCAGATTTCTACATGAGGCACTACCTGTTGTACCTAATTTGAGAACTAATTCCCAAGTCTGTGATAGTTTCTTATGTATGATGCAATCCATGATTGTTGCTCCATGGGTTGCACCTAAGATGGCTGATCTAACCCCGCGAGTTCCAACAGCATCATCCACCAAATTTTTCATGGGATGGTAGTTATCAGGTTGTTGAGTCTTGTCTAGAGGCCATGTTGTCTATATTTTAGCATCTGAAAACTACTCTAGATTATAGATTCAATCTTTATACATACATTCTTATGTATTTGGCCAAGCATTGGTGGGATGTCGTTACCCTAGACAGATGTCATCAGGGCATGTGATGGGTTGACTTCCAGACTGCCTTCTATGATCTGTTCTTTCCATATTCACTAAGAGCTGATAGATCTAAAGATTTTATGAATATAGAACAAGGATTTATGTTAGTTATGGAATATTCAGAACGTTTCACTGATTTATAGCACTATGCACCACTTCTAGTCAGTGATGAGCTTTCACGTACTACACATTTCGAGGATGGACTTCAGTACGCCATTCGAACTCAGGTGAATGTATTTCACCTTCCTACCTTCTCTAAAATAGTTCATAAGACCCTTATCACTGAGCATAACCTGATGGACGGTGTGAGTACCGAGTATAAAGGATCAGTGTCATGTCAGGCCAATAGTTCTTCCAGTGGCAGGAAATGTTCCCTTGCGGTTTTTCGTCAGGGCAGTGGTGGCTAGAGTATCCAGTTTGATAGCTCTGTAGTGTTTCATCAGTGTGAAAAAACTAGGGCATAAAAAGCCCTAGTGTGATAGATTCTCTATGGAGTGTCCAGATTGGGGGCATATGGGTCATCTTCAGTGCTTTTGTAGGACCTTTCTACCATCTTTGAGTGGAAAATGATCAGGTTCAGCTCCACCTTTTGGAGCAAGTTCTTTTATGCTGCGTCAGACGGGGAGTTGGAATAACACTGGAAGGTATGTCTGAGGAGGAGGACATGGTTGTGGTAGTCAAACCCTTTATCACTAGTAGCACTATAAGATCATTCATGATTGTGGTAGTCCATCTATTACACAAGGTCGTGGATTAGGTCGGATGTGTGCCTTACAGCCGATACCCAAGGATCAGTTTGTGGGACCATCTATAGAACAAGGTACTATTATAGTATCCTCTACTATTATCTCTTCTTTGTTTGATATATGTTCTTCAAACTCTCTTATTTATATATCTATCGTGTAAAGTCTCATACTATAGATACAATATCCCTATGGTGTAATAACCCTCGATACACCATTGGGAATATGAGCGGGGGGCATATGCCCGTGTAGGGACTGCCCCCTTGAGGTAGTCAGTTACCCTTTCTTGTAGAATCTGTTTATTCTTGAGATTATGGGCTTCAATGAAATTCTCAGGATGGATTAGTTGGTCCACTGTCAAGCCTTTGTAGACTATTATCGTTGTAGGGTTTCTTTTATATCACCAGAAGGTAGCAGTTATATTTTTCCAAGTAGAGTAGGATGTCCAAGATAGGAGAGTGGGACCGAAGCATCATGGGATAGGTCAAGTGACCTCTGAGATTGAAAATACTTTCATAGTGGGTCAATTTCTTCTTCAAACTGGTTTCCCTATAGCAGTTGATCATTTCGGGGATGTCTTTCCTGATTAATTTTCTCGATTACCTCCTAAGAGAGAGGAAGAGTTTAGAAATGAGATTTTTCCAAGAGAATATCCGGTGTCTATTCCTCCACACATGATGGAACCTACTCATCTTTAAGAGCTCAAGCAGCAGATAGAGGACTTAGAGGCCAAAGTCTTTATATAGCCGAGTATATCCCCTTGGGGTTCACTCATGCTTTTCACCAAGAAGTTATATGGAACCTTACGTCTATGCGTAGATTACAGAAGGCTAAAATAGATTACGGTCAAGAACCAGAATCCACTACCTCGAATAGATGATCTCTTTGACCGTCTCTGACAATCAAAGGTTTTCTCTAAGATCGACCATAGGTCGGGTTATCATCAGTTGTGAGTCGGACCATCAGACATACCTCGTACAACATTCTGTAGTAGGTATGGTATGTATGAGTAACTTGTTATGTCGTTTGGTCTTATGAATGCACCTGTCATTTTTACATCCTTGATGAACAGGGTTTTCCATCCCTATTTGGACTCTTTTTTCATGGTGTTTGTGGACGACATCTTTTTGTATTCGTGCACTCATAATGAATATGCCAAACATCTTGAGATCATTCAGGGTACACAAAGAGAACATTATATTTATGCCAATATTGCTAAATCTGACTTCTAGATCGACAAATTACACTTCTTGGGTCATATTATCTCATAATCAAGAGTATATGTTGACCCAAAAAATATTAGTGATGTAGCTTCCTAGGAGTATCCCAAGAACGTTTTTGATATCAGGAGTTTCTTGGGGCCAGCTGGATATTAAAGGCATTTCATATAAGACTTTTCTCATCTTTCTGCATATTTTAATAGTCTTATAAATAAGTTTTTCAAGTTCACATGGTCATAATCTTGTGAGAAATACATTTAGGAGCTGAATGGGAGGCTTGTCTCGGCACCAATTCTGAATCTTCCAGAATCAATTAAGGGTTATATCTTCTTCTGTGATGCATCAGACATTTTCCTTGGAGCATTATTGATGGAGGAAAACAAATTAGTTGCATACGGATCTCAACAGTTGAGGCCTCATGATAGAAATTACCTAACGCATGACCTCGAGCTAGTAGTAGTTGCTCATGCCTTACATTGCTGGAGACATCAAATACTTGGTGATCACTTTTTTTTGTATACAGATCACAAGAGCCTTAATTATATCTTTTCTCAGTGTGACTTGAACCTTCTATTGAGAAGATGGATCAAATATCTTCAATACTTTGATTTTGATCTTGCTTATACACCTAAAAATGGCAATGTGGTTGCAGATGTATTGAGTCAGAAAACTCAAACACAATCCATACAGGAAGTTAGTGATCAATGGAAGTTAATGGCCCTCTTTTCTGAGCTTCATTTAGAGTTTCATGATAGTCGTGAGTAATCTTACATCTCAGACTTAACATTTACTTATTACATCCATGATAAGGTGAAGAGTATGTAGTTTTTAGATCCTGAAGGTTTGGTTCTCCATGAAAGTATATCCGTAGATAACCAAACTATGGTTTGGTCTGTGGACAGAGATGGTGTCCTACATTTATGTGGACAAATCTGGGTTCCTACAGATGTGTGATATGATTTTATGAAATATTCTCACGCTTCTTAGAGGGATGTTCATCTAGGCATCTCGGTCATGTATTTAGATACGTGACACCAGTATTAGTGGCCTGGGATGAATCTTCTGATTTTAGGTTTCATCACTAGGTGTTTCACCTGTCAGCAGGTGAAGGCAAAACACCAAACACCTGTAGGCTTGTTATAGCTACTTCCAGTCCCGGAATTCTAATGGGAATATGTTTCTATAGATTTATTAGTCGGCTTACCTAGGTCATCGAGGGGTAGCAATGCTATCTTGGTATTCATTGACTGAATAAGAAAATAATCTCACTTTATTCTTATTCGGGAGACTTTCTCAGTTGATGATATTCGAAGACTATATGTTTATGAGATCATATGACTACACGATGTTCCACATACTATTGTTTTAGATAGGGATGCTCATTTCACTTCAATGTTTTAAAAGGGTTTGTATAAAGATATGGGAACTCAGATTCTTCTAAGAATAGATTTTTACCCTCATACCGATAGACAATCGGAACAGAAAATATAGGTTTAAGAGGATATGATCCAAGAATGCATCCTTGATTTCGGCGGTTCTTGGTAGATTCATATACCTCTCATCGATTTCTCTTATAATAATAGTTTTCAGGAAACAATTCTGATGGATCCTTTTGAGGCCTTATATGGTAGTCCATGTCATTCACCCTTGTGCTGGCTAGAGGCAGGTGAGGCAGCCCTACTAGGTCCTCATCTAATTTAGGAGACTTCAGAATAGGTCCAGCTGATCAGGAAGAACATGACTACTGCTTAATCTAGATAGAAATATTATACAGATCACCATCGACGACCTATTGAATTCAATGTTGGGATCATGTTTTTTTTTCGAGTATCACCCATGCTTGGGAATAGACAGTTATGGAAGTAGGGAATGTTTTTACCCTGTTACGTTGGGCCGTTTGAAATTATAGAGAGAATCGGGTCGGTAGCCTATCGATTGCTACTACCTCAAAGGTAGAATTATATGAACGACATCTTTTATGTCTCATAGCTTCACCAATACCATGATGACCAATCTCATACCTTTGATCCTGAGGAAGTTGAGTTATATGTCGATGCTACTTCTGAGGAATATGCAGTATGCATTGTTGATAGAAACACAAAGGATCTCCCAGGTATGTTTGTCCCTCATTTATGGGTGCTATGGCCACACGGTTGAGAAAAGGATGATAATTCAGAAAGGGAAGCTGATGTATGAGCTTAGAGACCAGATTTTTTTTCAGATAGGGTTTCTTTACCCTTTGAAGGTGAACTCAGGGGTAAATTCATTTAAGGGGGGAAGACTGTAAGAACATGGTTTTTCACTTAGGTAGGGATCCTTTAATTTTTTGTCTAAATCTTTAATTTAGGCCAAATATGGATGCCTAATGAGTTAGTAATGGTTTAGAGGGTTTCTAGGTCTTGTTCAGAGCCCAGAACCCATCTTTTTGAAAAAACAGGCTCTACGCATGGTCTAGAGTAAACCTTGCTGGATTTCAACAATGTTTACCAAACCATGTGGATGGTGTTTTTTCGGAAAATGGAACCCCGCAAAGTTAGCACAAGGTCATGCAGACAAAATGTGAAAATTCCCCTTTTTTCCAGGTAACCATCCATAGATGGAGCATGTTTTGATCAAACCATGTAGAGGAAGACTTTTCAGGTAGAACCATCTCACATGGTTTGTGCACGGTTTGACAAACCGTGAGGGAAAACCGTGTGCAGAATAAAAACCTGTGTAAAATGTCAAAAATTCCCTTAATGGTCTATTAATCCTCCTTCTTCCTCCTAATCTAAGAACTGGTGGGATATTCCTCCATTTTCACCCATTTAGTGATTTTTTATGGCTAAATCTAGGGATTAAGAGATCTTATTTTTCTGACATCAGATTGAGCTTCCATTCATCACATTCTATGTGCAATGGTAAGTACTCGAGTCCTCTTTATCTAATCTTTTTCTCTTTCACTATCAACCTAGATATCTTTATGTGAGATTTTTTATCCTTTTCTTAGATCTACTCTAAACCGAGGAAAATCAAGTGCTGATACTGGAGGACAAGGATTGGACAACCATAAGGTGGGTAGTCTATAACTCATCCCTAAAATTATTTGTTTTTTGAATGTTCATGTTGGGCCCACCAGTTTCCTTTGAAATTGTTTCTTAAATTAACATGCCATGATTACACTTGTTATAATCGCATGGTTATTCTATTTCCATTTATGTGATTAATTTTTAGTGGTTACACCCATAACACATTCAGCCTCATGTCGAAGGTTGTGGTATAATTTGGTTTTTAGTGTTTCGATATGTTTGTGCCATCGTTCAGGTGTGACTTTACTAGACCTTTATTAATGTGAGGATTCTTATCATAAATGAATTATTGTTACTGAGAATTTCATAATGGAATGCACCATGTATGCTTACCGCTTGACCCATATAAGGTAAGTGCTTCTAAATTTTTATTAAAAGTGAAAAGCAAAATGTGAAATGGAAAGTATACTAGTATATAACTAGGACTTAATAAATGAGATTGAATAAAGGTTACATGTCCGTAAAACCCCTTTCTCTGTTAATGGAAGGTATAGGAGGGAACCTCTATAATTGAATATGCCGTAATTGTGGATTAAGACTTGAATAAATGGATTCAACTATACTTGACTTATCCACACTAATGGATGGAAAGACTTGAACAAAATGAATTACTACATGATTGCAATATAAAATAGGAATGGACTGACTCGAGCTCATCTTTGATTCTAAGAGAAGAATATCTTGGGTCTTCGAAACCTCATTCTGATTCAAGGATGTGGTTTTTTTAGTTTGAAACCCACCTATATTCTGGTTCTTGTCTATTCCTTGGATGCTCAGTATTCTATCATTGGGTCCCTTTCATTATTATAGGAGACCATGGATACCCTCCTTGGATCCAGAATTGAATAATAGGTGACATGGTGAAAGCCCATAGGGACACATCTTTGCTTAGACCTGGTTTACCTTGGTCGATCACCTTGGACTCAATAGGTTCCTTATTGTAGAATGCCTTGGATTAAACACCTTGTATTAAACTCTTACCCCTTAGCTGGACTCATATACTACTGAGTTTTCTTTCTGGGATTTTATGTTACCTTGGTTTTTAACCTATAAATCCCTCACTTAATATCATTTATAGGTTTCCTTGTTACGTATTTGGACCTTCACTAATTATACTATCATTAGGTTATGTCAGTGTTGGCTATGCCTCACGTGACCTATTAACATGAAGTGTTAATTGCTTAATTAATGAACCAGTTACAAGTTCAGACACCATAGGAGGGTTAAAGTAGGTACCTGGGTATTTATTTATATTTTATTACTTGTTTAACTTTATATATACATGCATGTACACTACTATATTCCATTAAACAGATCAGATGTTATAGAAATAATTGGTGTTGGCCTACTAAGATTTATCTCACACCCTCTTCACGAACCTTTTGGTACCCGGAGTAGATTACATGGTTTTAGGTATTGAAAAAAGGAAGCATGTAGCATCCAAAACATGATTGTGTGCTGATATGATGGATTTTGATGGCAGATGACTAAGTAGGACCTCGGGATGCTTGGATTAGCCTTTGTTTTATTTCATCTTGTGAAACATTTTATTCATGTAGTCTTGTATCCATGTTTTCCAGTTATCTAGTGACATAACATTACACTATCATTGATCCAATTGATATAATTATTATTATTATTATTTTCTTATCTATTGCATCAGTTTTCTTCTGTTGATTACTTATATTGTTTCTGATATTTACTATTCATTATTTTCCTTCCACTGTGGTATACTCTACTAATGAGGGAATATTCTTTCCATGGACACACCCTAGGCCCTCACTACTAGTCAGCATCCTCTGGTGTTTGGGAAGTTGTGCTTGAGACCATGTGTCCCACCAGGCTCAGGGAACCCGTTAAGTGGTATTTGGGTCTGGGTCATCACATAAAATATAATATTTAGTATTCTTATACCATTACTTTTGATTATAATGGAGTTATAGACATGAATTTAGATGTTGATTATATATTATAAGTATTAGGTGTTAAAATTATGATGAAATTAGGGTCTCTCTTTAGTACTGAAAAATGGGTAATGGGATATGGGGTTGGAATATTCACTATATTGGAAGATTATACAATTTTTAGATTAGTGGGGGTTGGATACCTATTGAACCATGCTTACTATTTTTTAGATTTTTGATTATAAATGATAATAATACTTTACATGAAATAGTTTTATATACATTTTTTCTGTGATGTATTTGGAATTTTATATATTTTCTAAAATATATTTTTACATTAGAAATTTAAATATTGAGTAGTGTACAGAGTTACACATTATTATGGGTTGAACATATTAATGTGGTGGAGGAAATAAAGAATCAAAAACTTAATTTAATGAATCATATATACATATAGGAATTACATGGTATGTAATGATTTCATGTGATGTAAAAATTTTTAATAATCAGTAAATGATACGTATTGAAAAGTCAAAACTATTAAAATCTCTTACATACTATTTTGACATTATTTATAAAGAAAACACATGTCTAGACCTCAATCATATAACAGGGTAGGTTCATGATAATGTGGGGTTCCCTCATATTTTTGTTTTGTATGGTATGGTTAAAATGAGAAATTCTAAAAGTTAGTTAAACCATATGATATAGGACACTAGGTGAATAGAGTTCAATTTATCCATATAATAGATTTGGAAAAAGTGTTTTTCAATCTTTGATCCCATAATCATATGAGATATGAGTGGTATAAGGGCTGACCTAAATAGAAAATATTTGAGTGGAATACAGAATTAAACTCATAGAATAGTAATATTTAGATCGTGGCCTACTAAATATTACAACCCAAATTTCCAATGAATTATATTATTAAATTTTATTTTATAAATTATAAATTAAAATCCTAAAAGAATTTTTTCTTTTTAATGTCATACACCAAGCATTTATAAACTACTTTTTCAGGTATGGTTTTACAATTACATGTTTTTATTCAAAATATAAATCCATGCATAATGAAAATTTATTTATTAAAATGGTTTTATAAAATTTTATTCACTATATTCGTGATTATTTTTACATATATTATTTTAAAACTATATAAATTTTATTAAATATTTCATTTTAGTCATAAAATTTAAAATCCAACAAAGTATGATAATTGTTTTCATAGTTACAATATTTAAAATACAACCATTTAACGTAATGTTAAATTTGTAATATGTGAATCATATCATGAATAAATAAATTTAATTTTTACAATAAAATAATAATTTATCATGACCTTTTAAACACATTATAGTTTATTTAACTTCTTAATATTATTAATTATATTTTATATACTTATTTTTCAAAAAATTGATCTAAAATGAGTAGTACAATTTTTTATAATAAAATAAAAATATGAATTATTTATTATTTTGATTTGAAAATGTAATTAAACTTATATATAATTTCTTATTACCATAAAAAAGTTATAAAATTTTGTTAACGTAGTTTTTTTAGACAATAAAAATGGTTATTTTCATATAATTTCATTGATATTGGATAAATCTTGTTACACAAATATGGTTTTCTTGATTATGTATTTAAAAGAAAAATTACACTTAAATAGAAGAATTATTTCATTAAATTTATTTTTTTAGTGCTATAAATAATTAATTGTCAATAATATAATAAATATGATATAATAATATGTATAAATGTAATCACTGATAAAAAAAGAAATAATATTTATTCCAAATAATTTTTTAAATGTATTTTATTTTATTTAATATTAAATTATAATTTTTTAGAAATTAAATTTGCTAAAATAGACTTCATTTCAGAATTCATCATCTAAAAATTATCTTAGGTTCAATTTTTGATATTTTTCTAAAGTTTATTACTTTTATGAATATAAAAAACTAATTTTTTTTTTTGAATGAAACACCTTTTATGAAATAATTATGATTTATTAATTATATAAAAAGGTATAAAACATTTTTCTCAACTAAATAAAAATTATGAGTAAAATAATGAATTATAAAATGTTAGGTTGGATTTTAAAACTTATTTTTGACATTTTAGAATTAATTTTATATTTTAACATGATAAAAAATTTGTTTTTGATTATTTCCATTTAATTGAGTGGAGGAAAGTCTCCATTCATTTTTTTTTCTTGTTATATATTTCGAACAACACTCTTTTTTTCATAATAAACCAAAAAAATTATGGGAGTCAATACTATTCAAAAGTATTCAGCCTAAATGATACAGAAAACCATAATTTTAACCTAAAATACTATCCTTAAGTATAAATACCTATAACACCCCAATATTTTATAAGATTTATTTCAGATAAATTGTATTTTTTTGATAGCTTGTGTTACATGCAATTCCAAGTTTTATCAACCCGTAATATACAATTAATATTGTTATTTAAAAATGATTATTATAAAATAGACATTAAACTTTTTAAAAAGAATAGTAATAAATATATTTTATAAAATATTTATAAAGGTTTTATATAATTAAAATAATTTTATAGATAAAAAATTAATTTTAATAAAGTCCTTAAAATGCTTCAAAAATATATTTTTCTAAAAAATGATTTTTTTATTTTTTTGAAAAATTATTAAAATAAAATTTTTAGACTTTTTGAAAATGTATTTTAAAAAACAAATGAAATTAATTTTTGGAATAAATATGTAAAAACAATCTTAGGGTGAATTTTTTTGAATTTTTTTGAAATGATTGATTCTCTTATGAATAGTGAAAAATACTTATTTTTATTTGAAAATTCATTTTAGTTTAAATAATTTATATAGTTTTATTTTGTTTTAAAATGGGTTTCAAAGTAAAATTAGATAACTTATATTATAATTAATCTAATTTAGTTCTTTGATATCAATTTTATATTTAATTTTTATATAAATTCATTTAATGCTTTTGAAGATTGTTTATTTGAAAAAACAACTTTTTCATCATGTATGTCGATTTAATTTTAAAATAAAATTCTACACTTATGTAAATAGAATTCAGAAAAATGTTTTACAAATTTTTAATACTAAAAATTAATATTTAATAATAATTTCATTTTCATTTTTGGTCATAATAAATGGTAAAAATAGTAAAAAGTAACTGTCACAATTAAGGTTAAAACATGTTTACATGAAATTAAAATCAACTAACATGGTGTAAAGTGACATATAAAATTTTAAAAAACCAATTTTTTAGAAATATTTTGATTTTATAACATCTAATTTTCAATAATGATCAATTTTGAGACTTTTTCATGTCAAAATCATGGGTACACTTTATTATTTTCAAAAATTCTAAATATGTCCTCTCCCCCGCTTATAAAAGTTCACACACTATCATATCCTATTCAAACATATAAAACCCTTTGGTTCAGTAAATACCTTCCCATATACATTTCTTAATTCCCTCACCACATCATATATTCATTATTTTTATTATTAAACCCTCCTAATAAGGCTTTAGGTATAAACATAAAGAGGCTCTCCAAAGAAGAGGTAAATTTCATAAACATTCTTTTTGGGTTCATTTGTTGTTCCACCACCATAAAAACTTATTAAAATAATATGATAATATAAACCATTATATAAAATATAATTATAAGTTATTATGATAATTTCATAACCTATATTCGTCTCCAATTCCATCAAATGATAAATGAAACCTTCGATCATGTGTATGGTCGACTACTGCCTCACGATCTAATGTTATTTTCTTTCTGTAACCAAAAATCATGGATGGATATAATGATAGATTTAATATTTATATATTTTATTTATGACATTATTATGCTTCTTTAATTATACTATCACATAAAAATTTATCCCTTACAACCCATCAAAAACCAATAACGTCACTTGTGTGTATGGCGTACTTCCACCTCTTGAACTGATGTGTGGTGTTTTTCTTTTCCATTTTACTTAGATGATAATAAAAAAACATTAAATTAATATATATGATATTTTTCACATTATTATGATTATTTAATTAATATATTACATATATATTCTTAATTTCTATTCTGTGAGGATATGATAATGTCACTCTTGTGTACAGAAGAATACCACCTCGCGAAGCGATGTGATTCATTTTCCACTTACAATTTACATGGAAGAAAATAAGAATAAATTTAATTAATATATTTGATATAAATAATATCATAATGAATCTATACAAGTTATGTATTATTTACCTTTATTTTCTTCCACACTTCAAGAAAATGGAAACCGGTTTCATGGGTATGTATGGCCTACTGTCTCCATAAATGGTGTATTTCATTTTTTATCTCTAAATATTATGGGTTAATATAAATAAATATATATTGAATATATATGATATTTATATAATGGTTAAAATTATAGAAATTATAAAACTATGATCAAATTAAACTAACTAAAAATAGAAAATCAAAACATATATGAAATAAAAAGAATTTATTACTCGAAACATGATTTTAATAAGGAATAGCTAATAAAGGAGTAATAAAAGGTCATGAGTAAATAATATATGGCATGATATATTTAATTATAGTTATTTAATATATTTATAATAAACATATATTTATTATATATTATATTTGAACATGTACAAATGAATTTTAGACCTATGGTAAGGTGTTTTTGTCTCATTTTTTCCACTTTGAGACATAGATTATATTGTGAACAAATATTATTTTATAATATTTATATATAGACCCTTTTAAATGAAATGTAATTTATTTATTTTTTATCATGATATTTTATTTTTTATTTTTTTTATTCTTTCTTGGGGATTATAATTCAAAAGTTACTAATGTGGAAATGGTTTGAAGTTATAATCTCATTGTTTGTTAGGATTGTTTATGATTATGATTTTGATGATGAAATTATATGATCGATTTATCAATAAATTCATGAATAATATTATATTTTGGTTATTTATTGAGAATAAATATTTTTTCTTTATTTTCCTCTCTTTATGTACTACAAATTCCAAAATATTTTTTTAAAGAAAAATATCATTATTGCTCTCTTCAGTCGAAAACACATTCCTTTAATCTCCATGTTTTCCTAAAAATGTTTTCAAGAATGTTTTAATCATACTATATTATTATTAAAAGTCATTTTTACCCTATATTCTTTTAAAAATTTATTAAAATAAATCATAATGACATTTTTCAAACATGTCTGGTATGGATTTTACCAAAAAATGTGAATTAAATGATTATTTTAATATAAATATTATCAATATTTTTTACCACTATCATAACCAATAAATTTATTCAAGATTACCTTACTAGTTTTCATCGTTATTTTCAAATAAAGTTTTTCCTTAATATTTGGGAAATTTTTATATTTTAAATAAATTATTTCAATGTGAAAAGGAATTTTTCTCAACAAATATTCAAAGTGATCTTTGAAAATAATTTTCCATCTAAGATGACATATTTCTATGTTACTTAAGTTATACTAGGGATATGATCCAATAATATAAGATTTATTATTTCTCTATATGGTTTATTTTTATGATAATAATATTTTTATGAAACCCATTTCTTTTCCACAGGTTATGTTATTATGAAATGTTTATGAATACCATTTCTTTTCATCGGTTCTGATATGATAAATGTATTATAAGGCCCATTTCTTTTAATGGTTTCTAATATGATGAAATTTTTAGGATATTGTTTCATTCTTATATATTATTTTAATTTTGTGATGGTGGTAAAGTTATAATAAATTATGGTTGTTACATTATGACCAAATAAGGGTGACACTTATATCTCCCTCAAATGAATTGGGTAAATATTGAGAACTCGTGAGATAAATAAGACTGGAATGGGGAGGAAACCCAATTCATTATAGCCCTTTGTCCATTATTATTGTCATAGGAGTGAACCATGACTACTATAATGGATTGGGGAGGAAACTGATTCAACTATAATAGTCTTAGGAGTGATCCTTGATTACTACGGTGGTTTGGGGATTGAACCCAATCCACTATGATAGTCATGTAAATGAGTCTTTAATACATAAGAAATTATTTTCAATGATTATGTGTATTTAAAAACTCTATTTATTATTCCAATTTTATTCTCTCATGACTAATTGTTTTATTACTTTATGATTAATTTATTATTATATGTCAATATTTATGCCCTGACTCAAGATAATGTTCTTTGATATGCAGGGTATGGTTTTCAAATGTAAAGTTCATGTTATGACACCATTAAACTCATGTTAGTATTTTGTGATCATTGATATCTTTTTTTACCCTTACTGATAATTTCATCTCACTGTTCCTTATGTTTTCTTTCCCAAGGTTATGAAAAAAGTTATTATGTAGACATGTCTAAGAATGGTGATGGTTATGAAGAACATTGTGGGAGAAGTTTTATTTAACTTAGGGAACATCCTTTTACTAGTTTCCAAAGGCATTATATATATATATATGATTCAATGTTTGATAGTTATGTTATTTAGTGAATATTCATCTATTGAGATGTAATATCTATGTATGAAAAGTGTGGATCGTTATAATACCCTTCTCCTTTATCAAAGAAAGTAACTTCACATTCACATCTAAAAGAAAATTATCCACCCATATCCCATATCCTATGTCACTTTGTGCCATTTGGGCTATTATTTAGGTACTCAACCTAATGCCTTCAATTGTTTAATAATGGATAAAATATTGAATAAAGATGTATCTCTTGTTATCCTTTCATTGTTTCTACCTATTCTTATTTTTAATCTCCCAGAAAATTTCTCTTTTTATAAAATTATAAAATATTTCATATATAATTATATAATATTAAAAAAATATTATGATATTGTTATAACAATTTTGTTATATTTTTAATATATAATCTCTCTCCCTCTCTTTTGATATGTCTCGATAATGGATAATTTCATCCATCTTGAGAGATATTGATAATGGTTTACATATCAATTATTACATGTATGTTTAGTGTGTATTATATAATAAATACATATTTTAATTTATTATATGTTTTTTAAAATAATTTTTGTAAAATTATAAATTTCAAATAATCAAATTCATGACATCAAAAAAAGGGATAATTTAATGGAAAACATATATTCAATGCATTATCATTTCAAAATAAATATTAGTAAATAAATTTAAAAATATATATATAAAAATAAGAACTAGAAATGTAATATAATTCAATTTTGGATTTATTTTTTAATAAAAATATGTTTATTATAAATTAGGTGAAAACATGAAGAAATAAAAAGGACCTCTTATAAGGGTTTTAGATATCAAAATTTCATTCTCTGATATAAATTTTATACTATTTACCTATTTCCTTTTATATGGTTTATAAAATTCTTTTTTGGCATTGGTGGTTCACGGTTCGAGGGATTCTCCAATCACTCTCTTGCAAGAAGATGCTCCAAATGAGGATCAGGGAAAAGAGGTGAAACACCCCAAAATTTTATGAGAAAGATTCTTTTTAATTTCTTTGACCTATTGTGTTGTACGCTACACCAAGATTAGCTTTCACTATACGCAACACCATACTAGCTATTAGTATACACACACACTATTCTTGGCTTGTGTTTCACGCAAGAGCGTCCTTTCTCGATAGCGTGTGTTGTACGCAATAGTGAGTTTCACTAAACAACAATATATTGTTATAATATTATTATGAACTAGATGTTATGATTATTAGTAACTACATTTTTAATTTTATGACATTATAATTCATCTTACATATATTATAGAAATTGGTATGATATCAAAATAAATTTTTCAGGTAAAATAAGTATTTTTCAAAAAATACAGTTTTACCGCCTTTTGATGGCGCACCCACTTTAAATCTACTTTTTTAAATGTTTATAAGTTCAAATTGAAAAAATAAAATTATTCTTTGGAATAAGGATATAAAAATTTATTTTGGATAAATTTTTCATATTATTCTGATAACTTTCATAGTTTAATGAATAGTAAAAACATACTATATTTTAATTAAAAACCACTTTTTTCATCGCAATAATTTATATGGTTAAATTATAAAATTTGATTCTATTAAAGTATAAATAGAATATATTTTTACCATTTAATATAATGTATATAATTATCATTGATTTTACATTAAATTCATAGGTAAAATCATTTCAATCTTTTGCAATGTTTTATCTTTTAAAACTCGTTTTCTTAACAATGGGATTAAATTTAAATTAATTTCTACAACTTTTGTGATTTGATTTTTGAAAAAATGGATTCCATATTTGGAATCAGTAGGTACAAATTATGTAAATATGCTACTTTTTATTTTTTGGTACTATGAATAGTAACTATGGTAAATTTTATTTACCATAGTTAAAGGTAAATCGGGTAATTAAGGGTAAATATAATATTATAAAATTTACCTAAAACTTGTATTAATATAATTGGATGATTATATTTCGTCTTAAGTAATATTTGGGTCTAAATAGAATCCATTAAAACCCACTTGGATGTGATTAAGACCTTTAATTTATTTTATTTTAAAGAATGTGAAATATGTCTCACTCAAAGTTTAATAAGTAAAGTATTTTAAATATAAGGTTATACAGAATATAAATTATATTATAAATACTAATTTGAAATATAAAATGTTTTTTTTTTGTTATGGTAATTTATTTGTAATTTTTAAGAAATATTTAATTACCTTAATAGCTTATACATTAATGATGCAGAATTATTTCCAAAGTGAAAAATCAATAATATAGGTTTTATTAAAGTAATAATACCCATTAAAAGACCCAAAAACTTTCCCAAAATTATTTGTAGAGTATATATTTACCATAATCATCCAATTGTAGACTTATGGACCATTAGGATCTATATAAAAGAGATTAGAACATTTATATTATTTTATTTTAAATGATGTCAAAGTTGTCACTTTCATAATTTAATAAATATAACAATTTATATATTGTTATTTTAAGATGATAAATTCGATTAAAAGTATTATTATGAAATATATTATATTTATCTTCATCATAGTATTTTATTTTTAATTTTTATGCAACAAATAGGTATATTAAATAATTATACAAAAATGTTTTAGTAATTATTCCATTAAGAGAAATATCAAACAAATGGTTTTAAAAATATAAAAATAAATATTATATGAACTAATTAATGTTATACACAAATTTTCTAGATGAATATGACATTTTATTAGTCTATTAAATTTTTTTTTGTAATATATTCTCTGTTTTTATTTTATTTAAATTCAAATAAACTAATAGTTTCAAAATTAACACTATTGATATTTTATAAAAATAACATATTATTAACTTGTTGAAAAATCAGAAAAATGTTTAAAAATTATAAATTTCAATTTATATGGTCTAAAATTTCATAAATTACCTAATTATGAATAATTAATAACACATAAGAAATTATTTTTAACAATTTAAAATTTAGAATATTATTACCACAAATAAAATTAAATATATTAAATAGGGATAAATCATGTTGATAACATTTATAATAAATTTTCAACATGTATAAATTTTATTTATTGATGATATTACAACCCTATCTCATCTAATCTTTTTATTTGAGTCATTTTGGAGGTTTTTATGTGGGTTTTGATTTTATATTAAATTAATATTTTTGAGGTTTCCAAAGGTGCCCCTCTCTTCCCTTATAAAAGGACACCTCCTTCCTCTCCTCTTCACAAAATTTTGAGCCTTCAATATCAGCCAAAACCAGCCCATTTCACTTCTCCACTTCTATAGAAACCTACTAGAGGTCCTGGTCTTCTTCAAGGACCAACTTTAGTGCCCTAAGAGGAGGCTAAGAGAAGGCAGGTCGAAGAAGAGGTAATCTCTTCTACCGATTCATTCAAGTTTCTTTATTCTTCTACTTCCCCTTATTTGTTTGTTTCATTGTAAATAATAACATCAGTATAAATAATATACTGATATGTTATTATAAATATGAAACAACCTCATTTCACCTTCTATCCATCCTACGGAAAACAAAATCACCGCGTGTGCGTACGTACGGAATACCATCTACACGTCATGGTGTAATCTGTTTTTCCACCACCACCTTACTTGGATGGGTATAATGGTGTAAAGAATAACTATATATGGTTTTTATAACATCATACTAATTCTTAGATATTATATCATCCACTCCAATTTCATTCAATAATTATGGGAACGATATCATCGCTCGTGCGTACGTACGGATTACCGTCTCCACGACGCGATGAGATTCATTCTCCATGTTAACCATTTAAGAATAATTTTAAAGTATATATAATTAATAATAATGATATATATGAAATAATAATTATACTGTATTTATGTGTATATATATGTATGTCATCTACTTACTTCCATTCAAGTCAATAAGGGAAGGAAAACAGCTTTCATGCGTACGTACGACATACCGTCTCCATGAACGGTGTGTTTCATTTCATTTATCTATCTATTATATATATATACTGAATATATATGATATATAAATCATGTTTTACATTTTTTAAGTATGTAAATCATGATATAAGTAATAATAATATCAAGAACAACAAGTCCAAACACGTATGATAAATGTAACAATTTTACCCTAAATGCGGTTTTAACATGGAATTGACAAAAGAATGTGTAATATAAAGTCATAAGTGAATCATATATGACATCATAAATATTATTATGGTTCTGTTACAAGTTAATAATATGTTTAAACCCACTATACAAGAGTCTCGAACACATATGTTGGAAATTGGACATAAGGTAAGGGATAATTATTCCAATCTCGTTCTTATCCAGGATTGTTTATTCATAAGTATTTACTAGGTTTATTGTTATCATCCATGTCCATGTTTTATAAAAATGTTTTCATGTATGTTTAAAGTCCTTTTTTACCCATTTTTGACTTTTACCACATGTTATGGAAGGAATCTTTCTTTTATTTACCATATGAGTAACTTTTTTACTTTTTCGGAAAAAGTACGAAGAGAATGTTTTTTTAACTTATAGGCATGAACGTATTTTTACGGTTTAATAACACCTAATTTTCATGAAACTTACTCTATAATAATTCATGATTATTTTTAACAAAATCCTTTTCTTTTAAAATTTATTGTCATTTTTTGAAATGAAAATTATTTTGAAGAAGAAAAGATATTTTCCTCAAGAATTCATTTCAAGTGTTTTGTCAAAATTATTTTCCATCTAAGAAGAAATTATTTAGTATGATTATGTTTCAAGTATAGTGTCTCTATTATTTACATGGTTTTATTATTCTTATGATGAAATGATATCCATTTGTTTTATATGGATTACATTAAGATGGGATGATGTTTATGAAACCCATTTTAATCTTTTGGTTATGATGAATGATTTATGTTTATTTTATGGCACAAGTAAGAATGATTTCATTATGAGATGGGTGGGACCTATATCTCCCTCCAATGCATTAGATAAATATTTATAGCTCATGAGATAGAAATGGATGGAACGGTAAGTAAACCCGGTTCAGTAAGGGACTTTGTCCACTATGATGGTCTTGGTAGTAATGCCTTGGCTACTATGGAAATCATAACATGTGATTAATGGTTGCCACAATTACATGTTTTATTCTGATGCCATTTTATCATGGTTAATGTGCCTTTATGATCTTTTACTTATGCACTGCCAAGATTTATGTCATTAATCATTATTTTGATGTTTTATGTTCATGTTCTTACATTCAAATGTTCAGGGATCGTTTTATGTTCTCCATGTTTACCCTTATTGAGCATTTGAGATCACAATTTTTATGTTTTCTTTTCCCCATGATGTTAACCAAGGTTATAGGTAAAAAAAACCTAGTGGAAGATCTTTATGAGATAAGTTGATGATCTTTCACCATGATTAGAAGATTATGTTCTGAGTTTCCAATGACACTAAACTAATACGGTCTTTGGGCGTCTGTTTTTGTCATGTATTAAGTATTCCGCAAAAGTAATGTAATGTCTATGTATGTCAAGCTTGGGTCTCTACAGTTGGTATCATATCGAATGATTAGTCAACCTTTGAAAACTAGGATGAAAAAACTTTATTGAGATCCCTAGTTATATTTCTAAGGAATGTCTAGGGATGTCCCTATGGTTAAGTATAAGTACAGGTTATAGTCCTAGAATTATGGAAATGATCATAGAATTAAACCTCAGATATTAGATATTTAAGGTACACTCCCTTTATTATGTTGTTTTCCTAGAATGATTTTTTTCTCTCACACTATTCTTTTTGGGTTTTAGAAAATGGCTGGAAACAGGAAGACTCATGTTAATGCTGAATATAATGGACAATTGAATGATATTATTCATGAGCTGCCAAATGAAACAGTATTTGGAAGGTGAAACATCATTATTATTCCTAATCAGCAATCTCATAATATGATCAATAATCTCAACTTTGGTAAGATTCATGACTCAGCTAATAAGAGAAATATGGAGTTTCATAATGATCATAGAGGAAAGAAAGTTCAATTTCCCTTATGTGAGTCATGTGGGAAGAGGAATCAAAGAGAATGTTTCAATGGAACTGGAAGATGCTTTGGGTGTGGAAAAGGAGGAAACAAAGCTATTAATTGCAAAGGAAAAGGTTCAGTTAACACAATGGACAAGTATAATGGTATTTCTAAGACATCAACAACGGTTAAATGTTTTAAATGTGGAATGTATGGGCATTATTCAAACCAATTCCCTAAGGGAAGATCTCATTATGATAATCAGCATGGTCGCATGGGTAGTATTTATGTTGATGATTTTGAAGACACTAAAAATGATATATGAGATGAAAGAAGTGTTGAGGAATAAAATTATAAAGCTCTGTCAATGGTTTGAGAAGGTAGTGGAATGATTGCATGTTTATCAAGAATAATGTATGGTACTATGGAATAAAGAAAAATCTAAGGATTGTTACACTGTTGTCTTTCCTTGAGTATTTGAAAGTTTATGACGAATGGTATCAGTAACCATGAAAATTGATTGAAATATTTTTGGAAAGAAGATGATATGTGCATAATGAAGGGATAAAAAGAAAATAATATGTTTGATAGTATTAATGAGCTCATGACTGATATAAGGACAAAGTGATATCATGGTTTGAGTATATAGAAATTTGGGATTTTGGTATGTGGAAAGAGTTAACTTTTGATAGCATTCATGTTTTCGCTAAGGTTCAAGGGGTATTCATTTTTTAAGAGAATACATGATTAAGGTATTAAAATGTTTGGAATGTGACCAACAGGATATATCATATGATAGATGATGGTATTCAGATGCTCAGTAGATGACATTTCTAGTAATCAAACAGAAGTATTTTCGAAAAGCTTAAAGGTTGGAATGGATTAATTTAGACATTAGATAGTATTTACTGAAGCTATAACTTTTTGATTTTATTTCTGAAATGGTATAATGGTATAGTTTTATAAAAAGGACAACCCGTAGAACATGCGCCAACTCGTCGCGTCAGACAAGGTTGCGAGAATCGAAACCACAACTGAAGTGCGACAGGCCTTTATCGCCTACCACTAGCCTACAGGAAGTCCCTGGTTAGTAGAAACTAGATTTATTTTATTAATAATAATGATAGATGAAGTATAAGTCCATTTTTTGAACTATATACGATTAATCTCACCATCTATGGACTTATGTATATAAATTTTTCTAACCTTATGTTTGAGACAGATGGAATGACCTATATTCTATCGCATGATCTGCTAACACTTCATGGAAGACAAATTCAACTTCATTTCATTAAGAGATGAAGTGGAATTTTTTCAAGGTACAAACAACAGTGAGATTGTACCAAAATCATGTAAGTATTTCTTTTAATTTGAAAGTTCTTCAACATTAGGGAAATGATCTTGAAAACCAAAAATGTTGTCCTAGTTACCTTATATCTGATGAATCAGATGGTACCTTAGATCATCACAAATTTATGGCTTTGTGATTGTTGGCTTTTTCATAGCCATTTTCTCTACCACTCTCCATCAGAACTTGATGGTTAGATTTCTCTTCCATATCCATAATTTAACATATGTTCTTTTATGTGGAAACCCAGTGATGAGTTAACCATTAAGTTTCATACAATAGTTTATAAAATTAACTTTTAGTGTTTATTTTTATGATGTGGGTTTCTATGAAAGAAACTTTCAAGTAGTAAACCATTTATAACCCTGACGAATTTCGAGGGAGAAATTCATTTTAAAGGGGGTAGAATGTAACACCCCGAAATTTTATGAGAAAGATTCTTTTTAATTTCTTTGATGTATTGTGTTGTATGCTACACCAATATTAGCTTGCACTATATGCAACACCATACTTTCTTGTAGTATACACAAGCACTATTCTTGGCTTGTGTTGCACGCAAGAGCGACCTTCCTCGATAGCGTGTGTTGTAAGCAATATTGAGTTTCACTAAACAATGATATATTGTTATAATATTATTATGAACTAGACTTTATGAATAATAGTAACTACATTCTGAATTTTATGACATTATAATTCATCTTACACATTTTATAGAAATTTGTATGAGAACTAAATAAATTTTTCAGGTTAAATATGTATTTTTCAAAAAATATAGTTTTACCACCTTTTAGTGGCACACCCACTTTAAATCTAGTTTTTGACATGTTTATAAGTTCAATTTAACAAAATAAAATTATTCTTTGGAATAAATATATAAAAATATACTTTGAATAAATTTTTCATATTATTCTGATAACTTTAATATTTTAATGAATAGTAAAAACACGCTGTATTTTAATTAAAAATAACTTTTTTCATCATAATAATTTATATAGTTAAATTATAATATTTAATGGTTTTAAATTATAAATGTAATATATTTTTACCATTTAATATAATTTAAGTAATTAGCATTGATTTTACATTGAATTCATAGGTAAAATCATTTCAATCTTTTTCAATGTTTTAACTTTTAAAACTCATTTTCTAAACAACGGGATTAATTTTAAATTAATTTCTGAAGCTTATGTGATTTGAATTTTGAAAAATGGATTTCATATTTGGAATTAGTAGGTCCAAATTATGTTAATAGGCTACTTTTTATCTTTGGGCTCTATGAATAGTAACTACGGTAAATTTTATTTACCATAGTTAAAGGTAAATTGGGTAATTAAGGGTAAATATAATATTATAAAATTACCCTAACACTGGTATTAATATAATTGGATGATTATATTTTTTCCTAAGTTATATTTGGGTTGAAACAGAATCCATTGGAACCCACTTGGATGTGATTAAGACCTTTAATTTATTTTATTTGAAAGAAAGTGAAATATGTCTCACTCAAAAATTAATAAGTAAAGTATTTTTAATATAAGGTTATATAGATTATAAATTAGATTATAAATACTAATTTTAAATCTAATATGTTTTTATTTGTTATGGTAATTTATTTGTAATTTTTAAGGAATATTTAATTACCTTAATATCTTATACATTAATGATGGTGAAATTATTTACTTAGTGACAAATCAATAATATAGTTTTTATTAAAGTAATAATAGCCATAAAAAGACCCAAACACTTGAAAAAAACTTATTTTTATAGTTTATCTATACCATGATCATCCAAGTGTCGACTTGGGGACTATTTGGAGCCTTATAAAAGAGATTAGGACATTTATATTATTTTATTTTAAATGATCTCAAATTTGTCACTTTCGTAATTTAATATATATAACAATTTTTATGTTGTTATTTTAAGATGATAAATTCAATTAAACTTATTATTATTAAATATAATATATTTATATCCATCATAGTATTTTATTTTTAATTTTAATGCAACAAATACGTTTATTAAATAATTAAACAAAAAATTTGTAATAATTATTTCATTAAGAGAAATATCAAACAACTGGTTTAAAAATATTAAATTAAATAATATATGAACTAATTAATGTTCTCAACAAATTTAATATATGCATATGAAATATTAGGAGTCTATTAAGTATTTTGGTTTGAATATATCCTCTATGTGTATTTTTTTTAAATTCAAATAAATTAATAGTGTCCAAATTAACACTATTGTTATTTTATAAAAATAACATTTTATTAAATTGTTTAAAAATCACATAAATATTTAAAAATTATAAATTTAATTTTATATGGTTTAAAATGTCATTAATTACCCAATTATTGATAATTCAAAACAATTAGGTAATTATTTAAAACAATTTAAAACTTAGAATGTCATTACCACAAATAAAATTAAATATATTAAATAAGGATAAATCATGTTGATAAGGTTTAAAATAAATTTCCAACATGCCTAAATTTTATTGGATGATGATATTACAACCCTATCTCATCTAAGATTTGGATTTGAGTCATTTTGGAAGTTTTTATGTGGGGTTTGAATTTATATTAAATTAATATTTTGGAGGATTCAAAAGGTGCCCCTCTCCTACCTTATAAAAGTGCACATCCTCTCTCTCCTCTTCACAAACATTTGAGCCTTAAATCTCTGCCAAAACCTTCCCATTTAACTTCTCCAATTACATATAAACCTACTATAGATCCTGGTTTTCTTCAAGGACCATCTTGAGTGCCCAAAGAGGAGGTTAAGAGAAGGCACGTTGAAGAAGAGTTAATCTCTTCTACCGATTCTTTCATGTTTCTTTATTCTTATGCTTCCTCTTCTTTAGTTGTTTCATTATAAAGTAATAACATAAGTATAACTAATATAATTATATGTTATTATAAACATGAAACAACTCCATTTAACCTTCTATCCATCCTACGAAAAACGAAATCACCGCGCGTGCGTATGTATGGAATACCGTCTCAACGCTGTAGTGTAATCTGTTTTTCCACCACCACCTTATTTGGATGGGTATAATTTTGTAAAGAATGACTATTTATTTTTATTATAAAATCATACTTATTCTTAGATATTATATCATCAACTCCAATTTCATTCAATAATTATGGGAATGATATCATCGCTCGTGCGTACGTACGGATTACCATCTCCACGACATGATGAGATTAATTTTCCATGTTAACAATTTAAGAATAATTATAAAGTATATATAATGAATAATAATGATATATATGAACCCATAATGCTATTTTATTTATGTGTATATATATATATATATCATCTACTTACTTTTATTCAAGTCAATAAGGAAAGGAAAACAACGTTCATGCGAACGTACGACCTACCGTCTCCATGAACGGTGTGTTTCATTTAATTTATATATCTATTATATATATATATATACTGAATATATATGATATATAAATCATGTTTTACATTCTGGAAGTATGTAAATCATGATATAAGTAATAATCATATCAAGAACACCAAGTCCAAACACATACGATAAATGAAACAATTTTACCCAAAACGCTGCTTTAACATGAAATTGACAAAAGAACTGGTAATATAAAGTCATAAGTGAATCATATATGATATCATAAATATTATTATGGTTCTATTACAAGTTAATAATATGTTTAAACCCACTATACTGGAGTTTCGAACACATACAGTGGAAATTGGACATATGGTAAGGGATAATTATTCCAATCTTATTCTTATCCGAGATTGTTTATTCGTAAGTGTTTACTGGGGTTATTGTTATCATTCATTTCCATGTTTTCTAAAAAAAATCATGTATGTTTAAAGACTTTTTTACTCATTTTTTTCTTTTACCACATGTTATGGAAGGAATCTTTCTTTTGTTTACCATACAAGGCACTTTTTGACTTTTCCGGCAAAAGTACGAGGAGAATGTTTTTTTAACTTATACGGCATGAACGGATTTTTATAGTTTTATAATGCCAAATTTTCATGAAGCTTCATCTAAAAATTTTTATGATTATTTTCAAAAAAAATCGTTTCTTTTAAAATTGAATGTAATTTTGTGAAAATAAAATGATTTTGAAGAAGAAAGGATATTTTCCTCAAGAATTAATTTCTAGTGTTTTGTTAAAACTATTTTCCATATATGATGAAATTATTTAGTATGATTATGTTTCAAGTATAATGCCTCTATTATTTACATGGTTTTATTATTATTATGATGAAATTATATGCATTTGTTTTATATGGATTACATTAAGATTGGATGATGTTTATGAAACCCATTTTATTCTTTGGGTTATGATGAATGATTTATGTTTATTTTATGGCACAAGTAAGAATGATTTCCTTATGAGATGGGTGGGACATATATCTCCCTACAATGCATTGGGTAAAGATTTATATCTCATGAGATAGACATGGATGGATTTCCAAGTAAACCCAGTTCAGTAAGGGACTTTGTCCACTATAATGCTCTTGGAAGTAATGCCTTGGCTACTATCGAAATCATAACATGTGCTTAATGGTTTCCACAATTGAATGTTTTATTCCCATTATATTTTATCATGTTTAATGTTCCTTTATGATCTATGCATTATTCACTGCAAAAATTTATGTCATTACTCATGATTTTGATGTTTTATATTCATGTTATTATGTTCAAATTTTCAAGGATTTTTTTATGTTCTCCATGTTTACCTTTACGGGGCATTTGAGCTCACCATTTTTCTGTTTTCTTTTCCCTAGGATATAAATAAAGGTTATAGGTAAGAAAACCAAAGTGGATTATCTTTATGGGAGATGTTGAAGATCTTTCATCACGATTAGAAGATTATGTTCTGAGTTTCCAAAGACACTAAACTAATATGGTCTTTGGGTGTCTGTTTTTGTCATGTATTATGTATTCCAAAAAATTAATATAATGTCTATGTACATCAAGCTTGGGACTCTACAAGAGGATTCATTCTTTCATGGATTTTTAAAATCATATGTTTGAGAGGGTGTGGATTTTTCCCTCGGTACCAGGCTTTTGCTATTTGGAATGGGATAGTTAATCATGTTGCGATGAGACAATGGAACCTGGACTTAATGATTTCTATTTCTAAGAGGATATTCTCTCTTGTAGTGAGGGTGGTTTTTTATCTTGAGTTTCGGTCCGTTGGGGTTTGATTTTTCTATTTAAGTCTTGATGTCATGATGGGTTCTCCCTCAACCCTTAAAAAGGGGTCTATTTCAATAAAAATTTAATTTTTGGTCAGTACATGATAAAAGGGACCACATCCTGAAGGATCAATCGGTATTGTAGTATTAGGACACTAAATAGATACAATATATCTATATTACAAAGTAAAAATAAAAAAATCATCAAAATAAATATTCCACCATTAATGATCATTCAATGATTCCTTATTCGTATCCTATAGAAAGGGGAAAATATTAAATGATTAAATCATATTATCAGTAAGGGAAATCGTACAATAGAATCCTTAATGAGTTGATAAGTCATATGAATATAGCAGAGTAAATAATAAATATATATATAATTTAATCAATATCATGAGCATAAAATACATCCATGGATCAAAGTAAACACATGGGAAATGATAATTAAATTCTCATTGAATTAAATTCATAAAATCCAAAATTCATGATCTTTCTGCCAAGGAATTGTGTAATGTCTCGTGATCTATCACTCTCTCATGTGGAAAAATTCGGTTGGTTAGAGGACCTCAATCAAGCCATTCCATTGGATAAAAGCATCCGACTAGTATCTGGGGTGTGGTAAGTATAGTGAGGATAATATATCTCATATTATATAGTAATAATACATCATAAATAAACAATGTAAATAAATATAAGAGTATTGGAAATAGTAGAACAATGAAACATACAATTGGGAAGTAAAAGGATGAACTAATAAACCAATAATAATGAATCATGTAATGATAGGCTGAAATGTATCTAAATGTAAAAATGAAAAAAATGAATAAAATAATCATCTAGGACCAATAATCTCAAAATACCCTAGTCATGAACCCCATATCGGTCTCATATCCAAACTCTAACCCATATTTCAAGCAACAAATCTGCAACATGGTCCCTTTGCCTTGTCCAAACCTACATCCATGTAATCTTCTTGGGTACCAAATGGTGTCCTGGATAGGGTGTGAGTAAAACTCACTAGGTTGACACTGTTATGTCTAAAAAATAGTTTGATAATAAGAGCATGGAATAAATTGATAAACAGTTTTATAAATTAATCAATTAAGACAATACATAAATCAACCTTCTTAGGCACCATGTGAGAGTGTCTCTTATCGTATAGCACAACCATAACCATGCACCATGGAATAATCACATAACTAAGAAAAGCATCATGTATAATCATTCCAAACTTTGAGAAAATTTCTATATATAAAAATTTTAGCATTGAATGGGCCAAGCCCACTATATAATCATTTCATCATCAGATCATAGACCTCTATATAATCATTACATAATAAAATTGGTTCAATCCCTCTATATAAGCATTACAACATGTATCATTGGGACAAGACCTCTATATAATAATTTCATCATGTGTCACTGGGATGAGATTTCTATATAATCATTACAACATGAAACACAACAAGTCATAACAGTTAGAATATCATAATATCACATCATAAGGTTCAATATTTAATTATGAAAATTACAATTTTTATTTAAATTAAACATTAATTTATATTAAAAATTATCAACAGTCATATATTTACCATAAGTTACTTCCAAAGTGACTCTATATCAAGAAATCACCTAAAATCTCAAGTCATGCGAAACACACCTTAAACCGCAATCCAATTAATTATTTCTCTATAGTTCTCTCACCCAATGGGTAGCTACAATCTAGGTTGCAACACCATTAAATCAAACAGGATATAAGGAATAGTCTAATTCATGTTTTTTCATCATTCATCATTCATCATTAAATTAATTACTTTGCATGTTGTGTCGGTGAAATCGCAATATTACACATACATAACAATTAAGTAGCCTAGAGGGTTAGGTTTGGACCCCCTGCCTTTAACCAGTGATCAACACAATGCTTCCAGAAATAATATCTAACAAGAATTGAGGTTAGGAAGATCACAAGATTGAACCCAAATCATGCAAAATGAGATCAAATCTCCAAAAAATCATGGTCAAGATATTTACACTACAATAATGGATAACAATGAAAGAGAGAGGAAAACCAAAGAAAAAAACCCACCAGGGATAAAATTCTTGATTGGGACATTTAAAAGGGATGTGAAGGCCCCAAAATCACTTAGATTTTTTTAGGGATTGAGACATAAGGGGATTCATTGAATGAATAAAAAATCATCCCCATTGGCGACTTTAAACCATTGGATTTGATAAATACACTTAATGTAACCCTATTTCAGATTGTGTATTTCTTATTTAATATTAATTCCAAAATATTTGTCTCCTTGGGAGATTTTTATCCCTAACCAAACATTATATGTCATGTAATGGCTTCACAGAAAGTATTAATTTCATTTCTTGAACCTGGTACACAACGTTTTCCTGGTGACAGTTGCACATCATTTAAAAAGTACAAAGCGTGTAAATTCCCTACATAAAGTTTTCAGCCTAGATTCCCAAAAAATTTCCAAACCACCTATAAAGCCTAATAAACTCATATAAAACCTTCATAATCCCATTTAACATGATTATATAAAGAATCCTTTAATTAAAATAAATATACATCATTAAAAATTAAGTAATTTTCCCCAATAAGGCTCTTCATCATTGAAAAAGGCTTCACCAACATGGTTTAAAGAAAAATAAAGCACCCGCTAATAGACGTTAAATTATAAAATCAAATACGTATATACTTATAAAAAGATGGGATCTTAAGCCTTATGCCAAATCATCTGGAATCTTACTATCAAGGCCTTATTCCAGGAAACTTTCAATAATTGGGTGAGAATACACCAAATACCCAACTAATATTAAATTTCCTCTGTTTTGTAACATAATACTTGTTTATTCATCTAGGGGATATATATAAACTATCCCCACTAATAATATATTGTAACATCCCATTAAAAGGGTTTAAGAGTTCCATGGGAATTTTATTTTTCCATTTTGTGGATGATCCAAATTGTAAATCTAGATTCATAAAGTAATTTTGAGTGATTGAAAACTTTAAAAGTGTTTTCATAATGGGGTTTAAGGTTTGAGAGTTTCCTCAAGAGTTTGGGTGAATTTTATGAGCATCAATATTTGAAAAAAATATTGAGATATATTTCTATAATGGTGCGGTTAGTGTACGGTTAGTGCAAGGTTAGTACTATCCATATTGAAAAATAGTGTGGCCTATTTTTCATGGGAATTTAGTTTCTAAAAATTTTGAGAAGGTCCGATTAAAATATGTGAATTAGTGAACAGGTAAAAAATTATTGCATTATTGGTGTGTGGTTTGTCTAATGGTGAACTGTAATCATGTGAAATGGATGGAGCTCTTGGCGTTGGCCATCCATGGGTTATGCACAGTTTGATTAGCCATGCACATAGCCATGAAAGGTGTGTGTGAATTTCGATAGTATAAATTTATGGTTGATGAACAGTTATCCTAACCATGAAAAAAACATGTGACTCATTAAAGGGCCTAGAACATACTATTTTAACCCAATATCCTTTAACTTTTCCTCCTCTGTTCTTTTTATTATTTATCACATGCCATAATCCACTCTTTAACCTCCCTTGGACTCCTCCTAGTCTTCAATGTATCTTCTTTGTTTGAACTCATAATTTTTCATCATCAATTGTGCTGGATCAACCTCAGTTATTCTATGATTCTTCTTGGTTCTTTTATTTTTTTTTCTTTTTTATCAGATTTTATTTCTGTGTGATCTCATATACACTATTTTAGGTCATTTTTCAATTCTTATGATTTCTCTTATTTCAGCTCAATTAAAATCATGATAATGGATACATAAAGAATACTAAATATAAGGAAGGTGGTTTATGGATTTTCCCTCAATTCTTCATTATTTTATAAAAATTTTCCTTTGTGTTGCATTTCAGAATCTATGTATGTCACTTATAAAATGGGTAACTCTTATATCTAATTGGTTAGACTATGATATAGAGACTTTATAAGGCCTATTTATGTTTTTATAGGTTGAGACCTAAATTCAGATCACCCCATGGGTGTGTCACTTATATTCCCGAAAGGCTGAATGTTCATAATTACCCAAAACACCACTAAGTTTGTTTGTCATGAATTTTAAAATAGGAACCATTAAATAATGGTGAATGAGCTTATTGAATTTACTTTAAGCATATATCCATACTTTTTCAAGTTAAATTTTGATGTATTACTTTATAAAAAAAATAAAGGTGTTTGAATGTGATGTAAGGATCTCATAATAAAGTGTTTATTTTGGCCATGTTTTCCATGTAACCAAATAACTATGTATGGTTTATTGGCTTATTTATTTAGAAGGAATGACTACATGAGATTAAAATATGGTATGTTTTATGTAAACACACACTTAGACCTTATTAGTTATGATTAATGGGAATGATGGAGTAAGTTAAATGAGTTATAATGATTGGTTAAATTTTATTTCTATTCACAATGTCCTTTTTACATATAAAAGTGAATTGATAAGCTAAGTGAATCATAATGAATTATGGAATGGCATGATATTTTCATGTCCCTTGTAAGAACTTTGGTGTGATTTGATAAAATGATTGGTTTATTGATGAATTTTGATTTGGCATCGACATTCCCAAGTCCTATGTTTAATTATTTAATGCAGTGAGCCTGTTAACATTATTATATATTGAGTGATAGTTGGGTTCTTATACGGGATGACTTAGAAATGATTATAGTTTGAATGAAATTATATTTAGACTTGGGTGATACTTTGATTCCTTATACAATATTCCTCTGATGATCTCATAGGTTGATTAAATTATGATGCCCCTTGAGTGATATCGGTATTCTATATATGAAATTCCTTGGATGGGATTGTGGGTTGCATGATGTTATATATGCCTTGTGTAACGCCCCAACCCTAGTTACCCAGAGTCGCTGCATTATTACATAACATTGGCATGATCACAAGAAAGATCAAATCTCGAAAGACCGATTGGTTTAGAAGCCTTGGAAACACTAGATATATTCATAAAGTTTTACATTACATCATAAAGTGAAAAACTACTACAACAATATATTGTCTCCATAGTCCACACTATTAACCCCTCATAATATCCCTGCAGATCATTCATAATTTACTTCTTCACATCCTGGGAAAATAAAACATAGAAAAGGGGTGAGCTCAAATGCCCAGTAAGGATAACAATATAGTGGAAACTTTTATAAATAAGAATACACATTTAAGGCAGTGTATAACTAAAACAAAAGCCTTTTAAACTTGAACTTCAACATAGTATGGAAAAAATAAAATGAAATAATGCCATTTACTTATTCACATGGATATTCTACTAATCGAATAATCACATCCAATATCAATAACCACTTTCATAATGATGGAATCCATAATTCCAGACTATCATAACCACATAGCTAAGGCCTCGTGCCAAGACTACAAATAAGATTTTTCCAAGTCCTTGTGCCAAGACACTAGTTTGTATGATGAGACCTACTGATGCATCGAAGAGCTATAGCGGGCTCCACCCATCACTTAATAAGTCCAATGCATTCCCATAAGAAAAGGTTTAAACATAACATAAACATTCATATTAAAACTAGCATACAAAATGTCAATACTTTCTCTATAAACTATGAATGGTATAAAAATAACACATCTATAGTAAAACATATCACAAAACCTTCAATACAATACAAAAGTTTTGTATAATAATAAATCAACTTCAAATAAGCTTAAAATCCATCAGAGGATGTTGACATAGATGAAATCAAAACTATTTGTGAGAAATATCTCTTTTCTCGAAATCATTGAAAAGTCACACATTTATAAAGGAAGTAATTTAAAAGAGATTTTTGAATCAAAGTGTCCCATAACACTTTTAAACTTTTTAAAAGAAATATCATTTCAAAACATTCATGTCCATATAAATAAATCCTTAAAATCATTTTGAAAACATGGACACTAATTAAAAAGATTTAGAAAGATAAATCATTATAACATTTAAAATTATGATCTTGATAAAGAGTACCTTTCACAAATTCTAAAAATATTCATTTTGAAATCATTTAAAGTAACATAATTATAAAATAAAATATTTACTTTGAAAATATTCTTATAAGATTTTAAGGGAAGCTTCAGCGATTTTATAACGGTGGAGAATAGCTGCACCCGCCGTATAAGTTAAAAAAACATTCTTACCTTAATTTTGTCGAAAAGGTTAAAAGAAACTTGTTTGGAAAACGACGGAAAGATTCATTTATAAACCTTTTATAAAAATTAAAACAAGGGTATAAATTAATTTAACCCATATTCTTTGTAAATAGTAAAAATCTTTTGAAATACATTTCGAAGAAACATGGATGTGGATGATAAAAAAATCCCAGTAGATTATTACGTATAAACAGCCACGGATAATGAAGAGATTATGAAATAAACCCTTACCATGTAATTTTCCTTGGTTGGGGGTAGGTTAACCTCATGTATAATGGTAAAATAATTGTTATTAAATTATAAAATAATCATATACATTAATATGATATCATATATGATCTTTTAACATTGATTTGTTAATAATATCTTAGTATTATCGTTGTTTCAGGTGTTAACTTACTCATTTTATTTTATATATTTTGTTACATAGGCCATGTTTGTAATGGATAGTTTGTATCTTAATCATATACAGAATGATATCAAGTCCTTAGATACTATTATTAATCATCAAATGAGAATTATACTTGAATGGATACGATGGAGAATGAATCTCATCGTGTTCGTGGAGACGGTAGTCCGTACGTACGCATGAGCGATAATATCATTCTTTTAATATTAAAATAATATATAATTCGATGGTATATCATATATACAGAATAATTATCATGTTATATTTATTATTTAAATGATTTACACATCATTATTATACCCATCCAAATAATAATTTTTTGAATAACAATTACACCACGACGTGGAGACGGTAAGTCGTACGCACGCACGTATGGTGACATGTTATTCAAAGGATGGATAGAATAGTGAATATGGTTGTACAATATTTATAATAACATCAATGTATATATATGATACAGGAGTTATTATTTTATAATGGTAACAATAAAGGAAGAGAAAGTGGAAGAAGAAAGGAACTTGAAAAAGGGTGGTGAAATCATTACCTCTTCTTCGGGTTCTTCCTTTTGATTTGTTCAAAAGGGCTCCTTAGGATGGCTTTCTGATCAAACTAAGGCCTTTAGGATGTAGTTAGGGAAGTTTAGAGAGTATTTGGGCAGGGTTTGGCCGAACAAAATGGCTTTGAAGGTGTGAAGTAATGAGAAGGGGGAGTTCCCTTTTATAAGAGGGGTGAGGGGCACCTTTGGAAAATCTAGAAATATTAATTTATAATAAATTCATATTCGGATTCTAATGGCTCCAAAGTTTATTATTTAGAGGTTAAGGTGGGTATGGGTCGTAAACCACTCAACCATTAGAATTTAGAAAGGTTTGGGCCGTTATATTAACCTTATCTTTAAGTATTAACTCTTAGTTATTTAGTTTCACTTTTACAATGTATCTTTGTATTTTTATATTATATGGTTAATAAACATACTATATACATCAAAGAGACCTACAAGTGGTCCATTAATGATTCATATATCATGATATAAGTCTCTTTTCCGAACCTTAGAGTTTTAAGAATTTAATATCAATTAATAATATAATATTCGTTTCAAAAACACTTTTATGTCAATTTTGACTCTATTCAATAATCGATTTTTGTAAAAATCATAACAGAATGATTACTTCGAAAAAAGTTAATTAAAGAAACAAAAACATGTCATATTTACCTAGAAAATTAGTGTAATTCATAAAAAGTCTCAAATTATATTTATTTGGGTATTTATAATATCAATTATTTTAATTTTTCATTAATTAAGTAATTACTGTATCATCATTGTGTCATAAATAAATTAAATTGTTTAATGTCTAAAAATTATAAATAAAATATCATTATGTAGTAAATCTTTTTATATTTCTAATTAATATTTATAGTCTAACATCCAACATATATAACCCTATGTAAAAATTGTTTTTCTAAAAGATATATGCTTATGTCATTTTTGTACTTATTTTAACTTAATTAAAATAAAGTGTCCCTGTCACCTACAAGTGGCTCTATGGGGTCCCAAAATCGACCCGAAGATTCCCATGGTCGGACATGTATCCACCAATAATGTTAGGACACGTTTTAGGGTAATTTAGTATTATTATAATATTATTTGTTAACCCTTATTTACTGGATTTACCCTTAACCATGGTAAATAAAATATTTACCGCAGTAATTATTCAAAATGTCTAAAAATAAAAGTTACCTATTTACACAATATGAAAAATCCTGATTTTAAATATGGAATCCATTTTTCCAAATTCAAAACACAGAAGTGGTAGAAATAAATTAAAAATTAATTCTCGTTGTTAAAACAAAAAGCGTGTTTTTAAGAGATAATAACTATCCAAAGATTGACACTTGTTTATGTCCGGTTTAATTGTAAAATTACGTAAAATGACCAAAATTATATTAAATGGTAATAATATATTCTAAATATACTTTAAAACCACTCAAATTCATAATTTATCAATATAAATTATTTCGATTAAAAAAGTTGTTTTAAATTAAAATTTAGTAATTTTCACTATTCATCAAAATATAAGTGTTATCCGAAAAGTTCCAAAATTTCACCCTAGGATAAATTCAATATTACGAATCCAAAAATAAAGTCCATTTTGTAATATAAAATATATATAATTTCAAAAATTAGGTATTACTATTCATAACGGCTAGTTTGATTGGTTGTGGTGTGTGTTAGAACTCGAAGTTGCGTACAACACACGCTAGCGTACCGTGGAAGCTTGGGATATTTCATTTTAAATTTTTGATGTCCCCATTTAGTAAAAAAGTTTAAAATATTGTATTTAAAAAGGTTTCACTATTAAAAGTTGGTAAAAGTGCAATACTGAAAATGAATTTGTTCTTACATTATGTCTAAGAAACTCATAATATGGATTCTAAAATTATAAGGATTATATAAAGTTTAAAATTTAGTTAATACTATTCATAACCTCTTTTGAACGGCTTTTTTGTTAAGTCATGGTGCACTTGAACTCGGTGTTGCGTGTAGTGCAAGTTATTGAATTATTTTGAATAAATAACATACTATGAAATCTTGGGGTGTTACATTCTCCCCTCCTTCAATAAATTGCGTCCTCGCAATTTGAAATTGTTCTTCGAAAATAAAAGGTTGAAAATAGAAAATATATTTGTGGGAAAACCCACATCAGAAATTGGGTTACTAAAATTTAGTCTTAATATGAGGAAAAGAGAAATGAAAGGGTCACCACCAAATTATGATCTCGATTAGGAGAACATTGGTGGCAATTAGAGACATATAATTGGAGGAAAACGTAAATATTTATAGGTAGTGATTGAGGTCATCAATCACAAACAAGTGTAAAATTGAGGTCCTTAAATTCATCAATCTATGATGATCTGAAATACCATCAGTTCAACAAAACATGGGGTATTAGGATAAAACATTTTTGGTTTTAGGATTCCTTAAATAAAGTATAAGAATTAATTTCTTCATAGAATAAGAGAAGAAGAAAAATATATTCTTGAAAAGTAGAGTTCCATCCTTTAACTAATTTCTACCACAAACTCATCTTTCACTCTAAAAGATAATAGAATGTAAAAAAATATATTCTATTTATCCTATTCGTATAGGGTTAAAAAATGAATTTATAATTCATCTACTAGATCTTTAAAAAAAACTACATTATTTAATCCCAGACATCACGTGGGTCAGTGGTAGGTGATACACCCTTGTCGCCCTTCGGTTGTGGTGTCAAGTCTCGCGGCCTTGCCGGACGCGACGGGTTGCCACCCGACCTCCGGGTTGTCCTTTTATGGAAATCCAAAATAATCCAAACTATAACTATCCAAAATACTTCAGTCCAAAATTTATAAGGAAGGTAAACACAATGAAGATCCTTTTTTTCGCGTAATAACATGTGAAAAACTTCATCATGTATTCTTTTAAAACACTGCAACATCCTAAATTACCATAAAACCTTATTGATTACATTCATGATCATTTATTCCTTAAAGAATAATAGATATACTCCTTCAATAGAAAAATGCTTTAAAACCCAACAATGATGGAATATGCAAATCATTAATCAGTTTCAAGGTAGTCAAGAATATCCAATATAATTTATCCAAAATAATAATTTATTATTCTAAAATCACTACCTCAGTATCAGAACCATATTATGGTTTATCTTTCTCTCAACCATATATTTTCCAAAAATTTAACCTGCAATTGAGTCACTTTTCTTTTCTTCCACACAATGTTAAGTCCATAATGAAATAGTACTGCAGTACAATCCTTATATACTCCATAATTATTATAACAAGTACATTGTTGATACAACACTCAAATAACATAATCGACATTAGAACTATAATCATTCCTCTTCATCTGTGGTAGTATCATAACTTGATTATTTTCTAATAGCTTCATTTGCGGTATAGTCTAATGACTGAGACATAGGTTCGCGTAGTGTCCAAACTTCTTGCAAATGAAGCATTGTACATTTGAAACCATTTTCTTACCCTTGCAGTCACGTACTTTGTGCCCTTTCCCTCCAAACTTATAACAAACTCTCATTCCTTTCAGGCAAGTTCCAGGGTGTTTCTTTCCACAGTTATCACATATGGGAAAATTCTTCGTTTCCCTCTTCCCTTTATCCATATTTCTCTCTTCCATACTTTTCTTCTCTTTCTTCCCTTCAAATCCATAAGACTCAGTAAACACTTTACTTATCTTATCAACACATGATATTATTTCTTCATATGATGATAATACATGCGAGACTATTTCTCTTATAAATTCTGTCTTAAGACTATGAAATATATGATCCTTCTTTCTCTTTGTATCATGTGCATTGTTGGAGTTCTCATTCCTTCAACTGGGCGCCATTTCTGAACAATGTCATACACTAGATTAGTTTATGAATAACAATACTTAATCCCAAACTTTTAAAACACATAACATAAATTAAATAGTTTATGGATATAATCCATAATCATAAAAATGTCTCCTTTGAGGAAGTATATACTCATAAACCCTTCATAATGGTTTGTAAAGAAAATGAGAATTATCCTAAGCATATCCCCCGGGAGTGTCATAACCAAGAGTGTAGTAAGGCCCATTGTCGTGCACCAGTTCCCATTCGAGTCTAGCTCAAAGCGGTGTTTTAGGGTTTTACCCCTAGGTACATATGTCCTAGATCCACCTCTACCTGCTCGTATCCAGACAGGGATGTATTGCTCGGAAAACTCACAAAATCTCTACAATACCAAAATTCTAGGAAGTTCTTCTATACTAATCCTCAAGGTCCATCTTAGGTCTATGTGCTCTAATCAAAGTTTATCTAAATCTAGCTTCCAAGGTCTGTACTAAACTTCTTATGATACCAACTGTAACGCCCCAACCCTAGTTACCTAGAGTCGGTGCATTATTACATAACATTGGCATGATCACAAGAAAGATCAAATCGCGAAATACCAATTGGTTTAGTAGCCTTGGAAACACTAGATATATTTATAATGTTTTACATTACATCATAAAGTGAAATACTACTACAACAACATATTGTCTCCATAGTCCACACTATTAACCCCTCATAATATCCCTTCAGGTCATTCATAATTTACTTCTTCACATCCTGGGAAAATAAAACCTAGAAAACGGGGGACCTCAAATGACTAGTAAGGATAACAATATAGCGGAAACATTCATAAATAAGAATAAACATTTAAGGCAGTGTATAACTAAAACAAAAGCCTTTTAAACTTGAACTTCAACATAGTATGGAAAAAATAAAATGAAATAATGTCATTTACTTATTCACATGGATATTCTACTAATCTAATAATACCATGCAATATCAATAACCACTTTCATAATGATGGAATGCATAATGCCAGACTATCATAACCACATAGCCAAGGCCTTGTGCCAAGACTACAAATAAGATTTTTCCAAGGCCTTGTGCCAAGACACTAGTTTGTCTCATGAGACCTACCACTACATCGAGGAGCTATAGTGAGATCCACCAATCACTTAATAAGTCCAATGCATTCCCATATGAAAAGGTTTAAAAATAACATAAACATTTGTATTAACACTAGCATACGAAATGTCAATACTTTCTCCATAAAATATGAATGGTATAAAAATAACACATCCACAGTAAAACATATCACAAAACCTTCAATACAATACAAAAGTTTTGTATCATAATAGATCAACTTCAAATAAGCTTAAAATTCATCAGAGGATGTTGACATAGATGAAATAAAAACTATTTGTGAGAAATATCTCTTTTCCCGAAATCATTGAAAAGTCACACATTTATAAAGGAAGTAATTTAAAAGAGATTTTTGAATCAAAGTGTCCCATACCACTTTGAAAGTTTTGAAAAGAAATATCATTTCAAAACATTCATGTCCATATAAATAAATCCTTAAAATCATTTTGAAAACATGGACATTAATTAAAAAGATTTAGAAAGATAAATCTTTATAACATTTAAAATTATGATCTTGATAAATAGTACCTTTCACAAATTCTTGAAATATTCATTTTGAAATAATTTAAAGTTACATAATTATAAAATAAAACATTTACTCTGAAAATATTCTTATAAGCTTGTAAGGGAAGCTTCAATGATTTTATAACGGTGGAGAATAGCTGCACCCACCGTATAAGTTAAAAAAACATTCTTACCTTAATTTTTTTCGAAAAGGTTAAAAGAACCTTGTTTGGAAAACGACGGAAAGATTCATTTATAAACCTCTTATAAAAATTAAAACAAGGGTATAAATGAATTTAACCCATATTCTTTGTAAATAGTAAAAATCTTTTGAAATTCATTTCGAAGAAACATGGATGTGGATGATAAAGAAATCCCAGTAGATTATTATGTATAAACAACCTCGGATAATGAAGAGATTGTGAAATAAACCCTTACCTTGTACTTTTCCTTGGTTGGGGGTAGGTTAACCTCCTGTATAATGGTGAAATAATTGTTATTAAATTATACAAGAATCATATACATTAATATGATATCATATATGATCTTTTAACATTGATTTGTTAATAATATCTTAGTATTATCGTTGTTTCGGGTGTTAACTTACTCATTTTCTTTTATATGTTTTGTTACGTAAGCCATGTTTGTAATGGATAGGTTGTATATTAATCATATCCAGAATGATATCAAGTCCTTAGATACTATTATTAATCATCAAATGAGAATTATACTTGAATGGAGACGATGGAGAATGAATCTCATCGCGTTCGTAGAGACGGTAGTCCGTACGTAAGCACGAGCGATACTATCATTCTTTTGATATTAAAATAATATATAATTCGATGGTATATCAAATATACAGAATAATTATCATGTTATATTTATTATTTACATGAGTTACACATCATTATTATACCCATCCAAATAATAATTTATTGAATAACAATTACACCACGACGTGGAGACGGTAAGCCGTACGTACGCACGTATGGTGACAGGTTATTCAAAGGATGGATAGAATAGTGAATATGGTTGTACCATATTTATAAAAACATCATGGTATATATATGATACAGGAGTTATTATTTTAGAATGGTAACAACAAAGGAAGAGGAAGTGGAAGAAGAAAGGAACTTGAAAAAGGGTGGTGAAATCATTACCTCTTCTTTGGGTTCTTCATTTTGATTTGTTCAAAATGGATCCTTAGGTTGGCTTTCTGATCAAAATAAGGCCTCAAAGATGTAGTTATGGAAGTTTAGAGAGTATTTGGGAAGGGTTTGGCCGAACCAAATGGCTTTGAATGTGTGAAGTAATGAGAAGGGGGAGTTCCCTTTTATAAGAGGGGTGAGGGGCACCTTTGGAAAAGATAGAAATATTAATTTATAATAAATTCATATTCGGTTTCTAATGGCTCAAAAGTTGATTATTAAAAGGTTAAGGTGGTTATGGGTCGTAAACCACTCAACCAATAGAATTTAGACGGGTTTGGGTTATTATATTAACCTTATCTTTAAGTATTAACTCTTAGTTATTTAGTTTCATTTTTATAATGTATCTTTGTATTTTTATATTATATGGTTAATAAACATACTATATACATCCAAGAGACCACCAAGTGGTCCATTAATGATACACCTATCATGATATAAGTCTCTTGGCCGAACCTTAGAGTTTTAGGAATTTAATATCAATTAATAATATAATATTTTTTTCAAAAACTCTTTTATGTCAATTTTGACATTATTCAATAATTGATTTTTTTAAAAATCATAACATAATGATTACTTCAAAAAAACTTAATTAAAACAATCCTAACATGTCATATTAACCTATAAAATTAGTTTAATTCCTAAAAAGTCTCAAATTATATTTATTTGGGTATTTATAATATCAATTATTTTAATTTTTCATTAATTATGTAATTACTGCATCATCATTGTGTCAAAAATAAATTAAATTATTTAATGTCTAAAAATTATAAATAAAACATCATTTTTTAAGAAATCTATTTATCTTTCTAATAATATTTATAGTCTAACATCCAACATATATAACCCTATGTAAAAAAAGTTTTTCTAAAAGATATATGCTTATGTCATTTTTGTACTTATTTTAACTTAATTAAAATAAAGTATCCCTATCACCTACAAGTGGCTCCATGGGGTCCCAAAATCGACCCAAAGATGACCATGGTCGGAAATGTATCCTCCAATAAGGTTAGTACATATTTTATGATAATTTAGTATTATTATAATATTATTTTTTAACCCTTATTTACCGGATTTACCCTTAACCATGGTAAATAAAATATTTACCGCAGTAATTATTCAAAATCTCTAAAAATAAAAGTTACCTATTTACACAATATGAACATACTGATTACAAATATGGAATCCATTTTTCCAAATTCAAAACACAGAAGTGGAGGAAATTAATTTAAAATTAATTCCCATTGTTAAAACAAAAAGCGTGTTTTTAAGAGATAATAACTATCAAAAGATTGACACTTTTTTATGTCCGGTTTAATTGTAAAATTACATACAATGACCAACATTATATTAAATGGTAAAAATATATTCTAAATATACTTTAAAACCACTAAAATTCATAATTTATCAATATAAATTATTTCAATTAAAAAATTAGTTTTGAATTAAAATTTAGTAATTTTCACTATTCATCAAAATATAAGTGTTATCCGAAAAGTTCCAAAATTTCACCCTAGGATAAATTCAATATTCTGAATCCAAAAATGAAGTCCATTTTTAAATATAAAATATATATAATTTCAAAAAGTAGGTATTACAATTCTTAACGACTAGTTTGATTGGTTGTGGTGTGTGTTAGAACTCGAAGTTGCGTACAACACACGCTAGCATACCGTGGAAGCTTGGGATTTTTCATTTTAAATTTTTGATATCCCCATTTAGTAAAAAAGTTTAAAATATTGTATTTAAAAAGGGTTCACTATTAAAATTTGGTAAAAGTGCAATGCTGAAAATGAATTTATTCTTACATTATGTCTAAGAAACTCATAATATGGATTCTAAAATTATAAGGATTATATAAAGTTTAAAATTTAGTTAATACTATTCATAACCTCTTTTGAACGGATTTTTTGGTAAGTCATGGTGTGCTTGAACTCGGTGTTGTGTGTAGTGCAAGTTATTGAATTATTTTGAAGAAATAACACACTATGAAATCTTGGGGTGTTACACCTTGAGAGATACTTGGATTTCTTATACAAAGTGCCTCAGATGTAATAATATGTTTCATACGGTGATATACGCTTTAAATGATACATGGATTCCCTATATGGAGTGCCCCTTATGGGCTCATAGGTTTCATGATGTGATATACACTATAAGAAATACTTAGACACCAAATATGGACTACCATGGATTGTATTTTAGGCTAAATGAGATTATAATATGCCTTATGATATACCTGGGTTCTGATATTGAATTTCATGGATGATATAAGAAGTTAAATGAAATTTCTTTGTCTTGATTTTTAATTAGTTTACCTGATTTCTTAGATTATATTTTTTCTGAAACATGTCGATCTTTATATGGTCATTCATATATAAAGGGATGTTTGTGATTATTTCCATGGGTCTTTGGAATTATTTATCATCATCCCCATGAGTATTATTATAGATATGTATGCCTTGTCACTATAATTATATTATCCTTTCTCAGATACAGTTTGTATTAAGTTTAATAGGCTATAGTCATTCATGTGTCCTTTGAGGAACATGGCCCTGACCTAATTACATTTATTTTTTCACTATCATTTTATTATACCAACACATGACTTTATTATATTCTCATGTACTATATTTCTTTAGACACTATTGGGGGTGGCCAACTGATCTTTACTCACTCCCTATTTGGTCCACCGATTGGTACCATGATAGATCTCATTGTTTTGTGTTAGGACTTGACTTTTGTTATTTTTATGTTACTCTTTATAGAGTAGGACTGGACATAGGGTATGGGGATAGAACATATAATCAAGAAACCTACTAGAGTGGGGTATTTTATTTATTTATTATTTTATATTTCTAGTCTTGTGGTATGTATTATCTATTTTAAGATGATTTCCATGTTTTTATTGCATATCATGTTTATGTATGGTTATCTATTTAGATTTGTCCCAGTAATCCATTTACAATTACTTGTCAGTTATTTTTATCTTAAATTTCCTTACATTTAATTATTCTTCCACTCTATTTATTAATGATCTAGAGGGTATAATGTCTCTAGTATTTAACATGTATAAGCTCACTACTAGTTGTGAGCATCCAGCAGATGGGGAGGAACGCTTGAGGCCACATGAACCACCAGATCGAGGAACTGTTTTAATAATTATTAGGAAAATAAATTACAAGTTGAATTAAAAAGTTCTTTTTTACTTTGTATTAATGTTTTTGGATGGTATATTAAAGACCAAGAATGTGTCATCACTTGGTAAATAACTCATTTTTTGGTCTGGTCAGCCCATACATGGAGAAAAACTAAGTATTCAGGGATGAAATTATACATGTTGTTCATTTTTAAAATTGATTATTATTTCACCTTGGGTTATTATTTTACTTCCAATGGTTATTGATTTACTAATTTATGTGATTTAAAATACATTACCCTTGAACTATTATGTAAAGGGAGTATTATTCATGCATCATTATAGGGACTTAATGATTTATATGTTATGCATATTCCATGCCATATTTATTTAATTTTATGTAGTGATTGTTGCATATATTATATTCTTAAATTCTATACATGAACTTATATAATGTTTATTTTAGGGTAAATAAAAAAATAATTGGTTATGAATGTGCCTACATCTAACTACATTGTGTTTTCTCATATTGATTGATGGCGGAACCTTAACTAATAAATTATCATATGTTTAAGTCATGAAACTATAGTTACCTGGATTACAACATTAGTTAATTTTGATTACATAGACCTGAATTATAATTTATGAATCCTTTACTTCTGTAAATTGGGAATGGAAACCCATATAATTGATTCTTCATATTTGTCCTAGTACATTCTATTGTTAAATGTAAGGTATGTTTGTAGTTACATGGATGCCAATTGTAACTTATAAATTTTATACTTTTATAACATGAGAATGGTAATTCATCTAATAATAATATTGTTTAAAAATAAAATATATTAAACAAATTGGACTCTTGAATGATTTGGTTTTTTATGGATATTAGACCAGACTAAAACCAAGTAGTTTGGTCATGGTGTTTTATGTGTATGATATAAAATAGACGCACCCCAAGTAGGTCAGTGTGGACATGATATTCTTAAATGATAAACCCACTAAGGGAATAATTAATCCTTAATAAATCAACTTCTATTTGGATGCACTTAAATGGATTTAGGTTTAAATAATGAGACCCCATAGGTCACCTTTAACTTTATATTCCATGGTACTTAACCCGATAAGGGTATCCTTGTGATAAATATGGGAGGGTTAATTAAAGTATCAATAACCATTTATACGGGTTATGTATAAATGTATTAAAGAACTTTTCTGAACTCATCCCTTATAAATTTTAAGACCTTTGGTTCTTTTAATCGCTTATTTATATGAGGTTTTACTTAATTAAAATGTAAATTATAAACTAAAGGATGTTTTCCTCTATATCTTGGAATTGAGTTTTTCATTAACTAGGCCCATTAATGCAATATTATGGTTAAATAAATGATAGTTTAAAATGAAATTATGTGATAATTTTTGTAAAGTTTTATAAGTAATTAGCTAAATAAAGTGTTAAAGATAGTTGAGAACATTTTCCTTTATTACAGGAACTTGACATTTCTTATGTCTGGGCCTCTTAAATATTAATAATGAATGTGAAGTTATGAAATAACTTAGATAAAACATTAGTGGTGTTACTATCTTGAACCCTTATGTATGTGTCATCTTTAGGTTTTCCATGAGAGTTACCATGGATGGGAACACGGATATTTCCCATAAGTTTCAGTGGATTTTTCTACTGAGTTTGATCCAAGGGTCGGGTGGTAGGCCTAGTGAACTTTTTAGGATGTACCCTATTTTAGTTATAATGTCTTTTTTTAGAAATGGTATTTCCTAGTAGAGGTAATTCCCTTATAATTTAAGCATTACTAGATTCGTTTGAAGAGTTTAAACATGAGGTGTCATTTTTGTGTCATTTTTCTTGATAAGGACACTTAGTGATGAGACACCCCCCCCCATAGGTAGATGGGTGATTTTTCAATAAATCGAGCCTTGTTAAGGGTGTTCGTATCATGTAATTATTCATTTCATCATGTTAGATATGACCAAGGAATGTCTATTCATCTTGATGATCATGTGATCTTTTCTTCTTTCTGGTAAATGACTGAAAAGGTCATCATCTTGTTTATTGTTTTGAGAGATGATAAAACTCTATAATATTTAGTGCTATTGAGCCTATAAATCAATGATATAGTTGCACCTTTTATGTTGTTTTTATATCATAATAGTACACATTTTAACACATGGTTTCTATCTAGTTAAGATGTGGTTCATTAAATCCTATGTAGAGTAACAAGGACATTTAAGACTTTGAACCGTGTGTTTTTATGTTTTCCTAGAATGATTTATGAATATCTGTTGACCATAATCATAGTCCATATCCAGATTAGAATGACATGGTCATCATATCTCATTGCAAGGGTTGTATATTTGAGCTAGTAAGTAGAAGTTAAGATGTCCCAATGATTCATATGACATTGTAAAAAGGATCAGTAGTAATAACACTACCAGTATGGATTACATTTTATTTTTATTCTAAATGATAATCATGTGTGTGAACATGAATTAGGATGAGGATAATATACATTTTTAAAGGTGAACCTATTCTAGTGTTCTTCTAAGTGACAGTTTTTCTCTCTTCTCATGTTAGCACATTTCTAAAGTCTGTTTGAGGGAATGCAATTATAGAGGACCATTTGTAAATGGTCATAATAATTTTGGGAATCCATTGGGTTGTTTAGTTTTATAATTTTAGTCTTATATGTGATTCTGTGTTTTAAAATTATGTATGAGATTATAATAAGTTAGGAAATTAAATTCTGACTCATATTATATAAGTGATTGAAGAGATGTGATGAATCAAAAGAACGCTGGTGCATGAAAGGAAGTAAGACGGTGAGGTGGTTGTCCAGGAAACAAACTATCGAAAAACATCAAAATTAGAGGTTAGAATTATTTGGTTATGCTGGAATAACCATGTAATTATTTATTTAGTAGAGGCATCATTGTTAAATAATGGGGATATTTCAAAAGTGCAGCCAATCCTTTTCAAAAAAATTCAATCATTGATTGTTTGATCGTCATTTCATGTGAAGTTGGATACAGATAGTTGTAAACCTTTCCAGGTGCTTCACATTATGAATGATGACAATTCTTAGGTCTCTGATCGAAGGTATCTTTGGGGAGGTCCGACATACTCATGCTAGGAAAGTGTGATGAGCATTACCTAGAAATTTTGTTTTGTGACATGTGGTCAGTGATCCAGGTTTTGGGCTATGACACGCCATTAGGATAAGTGGTGTCAAGAATTGGATAAAGGAATATAAATCCTATTTGGATTTGAGTATATATTTAATAGATCTATATGTTCCCATTGATGGAATATTTGATGCAACATATTAAAATACTTCTTCTTTTAAGGATATCATGCCAAATATCTTAACATCATCTTGATCATGTTGGGAGAGCATCGACTATACAATTATCTAAGTAAAACTAATACCTTTTCTATTTTCGTAGATGGGATTATTAATAAATTCCATGAACAAGATTATGGTATTCCATGTAATTTTATCAGTAGTTTTATAAGAAAATATGGTCATGGACCAATATCTCTTTATAGTCATGGATTTTCTTAAGTGGCACTTGGATTCTCAAGTAGTAATTCCTTGGATAGACTTACGTACATCCTATAGTTCATTTAATCGATCTACAAGTGAGATATAACCTTTGGTCTCAGTTATTAGTTTTGGTGTGCGGGTTTATCGTCTATGAAATGAAATTTCACTTATAAAATCTGGTGTATAAACTACTTTGGATTAGATCCTTGAACTCTAGTATTTGCTTTTTTTGGTTTCCCCAAACTTGTAGTCAGGCTTAGTGGATGGTTAGCTTGTGAAAATGCATGGATTATATATTAAAATAATATTGGTAGTAATGTGGTGGAATGAAAGTGGAAATGAACAGGATATGTTTTGACCATGATTATTTAGTAGAAGATGGGTATAGGATTAGTGAACATGCATAGAATGATCTTAGTAGACCATATCATAAAATCTCTCAGAATCTTGATTCAATGATGCATTGGATGTGGAATCTGAGTGTTTTTTAAATATTCACCAAGAGGTGGTTCAACTTTATTCCTCATGTGGTCCATGAGTAACTGCATCATGCATGTCATGGTTTTAGATGAATATAATATAATAGTTATTGGGATATTTTCAGGTGAATGTTAGTACAACTAGGCTATTTTGATTCTATTGGAATTTGACCATTCATTTGAAATCGGTAAACATTCTAATAATATTTCTAGGACACTAATGATATTATTTAATAGTAAATTATGATGTTGGGAGTTTCATGACTCTGAATTGGCCATTGGAAATCAGGGTCCTGTGATGGGAAGCTCTATAGTTCTGATAATGAAAGGGACAATGATGTGGTTGTGTGTCAGGTTAGATGGGATCAGGTAAATAACATCCCAATATTTCTTCCTAGAATATGAGTTTTGGCTCATGTTTTTGTGGATTAAGTACTATATGTTTAAAGTGGATCTTGTAGGTACATTGGGTGTTTAAAAATTTAATTTGATTATTTGAACATAACTTTTTGTCTTGATTCAATCAGGTGATGTTTTTGTATTCCCCAATACTTTTATGGTATGTTAAGTTCATAGGTGGGGAGGTTGTAATATCTTGGATTTTTTTCAAGTTGAAATGTACCAAGATAATTTTATTTTTTCATTTGGTGGATTGGATAAATTGAATTTCGAACTTTAAAATAAAATTCTAAGAGTTTTTACACTATACAGATATTCTATATGGTTAGTACTAACCATACGCGAACCATGAACCAATGGTTATATCTCCAAAAAATTAGTTATTCAGAGACCTAAACTCCCAAAACACAACTAAACTCCAAATTAACTTCACATCCCTTAATCTCCATCATAAAAAACACTTTTATGGGAACATAGCTTGTTTAAACCATGCGAAGGTCCCATTAAACCATGTGAATTGGTACATAGGTGCAAGAGTGGTCACACAGTTTTTCTAATTGTGAACTACAACTGTGTATGATGGATGGAGCTCTGGGTAGTGTCTTTATATAGGTTGTGCATGGACTGATTAACTATATGCCTAGCCCTGTGATGAGGGTTTCCATTTGAATAGTGGCACTGCACTGTTGGACCACAGTTAACCAAACCATGTGGCCAAACCATGAGGCTTGTTAAAGGGGATAAAACTTACCATTTAAACACTACCACCTTTAACTTTTCAACCATTCTTCTTATGCTCATTTATTTTATGTTAGCGTACACTTGAGCTCATAACTTGAAGTCCTCATTGGATTTAATAGATCTTCCTTGTTGGAGCTCAGAATCACTCTTCATTGGTTGTGTTGGATCACCCTAAATTATTCTATGATTCCTTTTACTTATTTTATTATTTTGTCTTTATATCTCATATTTTATTTCCATGAAAGCTCATATATGGTACTTTCATTTAATTTGTCAATTATTTCAATTTCTCTCATTTAAAATTGACTCAAATCTTGAAAATGGATAATTAAAGAAACCTATGAATGTGGTAGGTGTTCAATTTATTTCCAAAAAAGTTTAATCATTTTATAAATTGTTTCATTTTCCATATTTTAGACTCTCTTTTCGTCTCTTCAAATATGTGTAAATCTTAAATAAAATTTCCTATACTAGGATCTAGAGTCTATATAACTACAAAAAAACTCAAATTCGATGATATTTTTTTAGATATTTTTTTTGAAAACAAGGAAAATTTTAAATTAAGGGACTTTTTCTATAAATACTGGCTAAATTATCCAATTTTTCTAAAACATTGCTAATTTAGCCATGTTTTTTAGAAAAAATCACTAATTTAGCCACATTTTTCAGAAAACATCACTATTATATCCATGTTTTCAAGAAATTGTTTCTAATTTAGCCACTTTTTCCTGAAATTATTTCTAATTTAGAGACATTTTTTAAAAAAATGTAGCTAATTTTAACATGTTTTCTTGAAAATGTTGATAAATTAATGATGTTTTCTAAAAACGTCTGTAATTCATAAATTACAACATTTTAAACATAAATCGGCAACATTATTCTCCACTATATTAAAATATTTTTAATTATATATATTTATAATTATATTAATTTACATATATATAAAAATAAATTTGTTTAACTATATATATATTTATATTTATATTTATAAATTTATAATTATATAAAATACATTAATATATATTTAGATATCATAATATTTATATATATATATATAAACACACACACATATATATATTTAATTTAATATCCCTTAGGGTTTAGCTCAATGGTAGTCACCCCTATGGGTCTCAGTGAAGTCTCGAGTTCGAGCAACGTTAAGTTCTTCTCTATATTTGTGTGTTGCATGTTTTTATTTTTAATGTATTTCATTTCTCCACATCGATGAAAATATAAATTTAGATATATATTAATATATATAAACACACCACACATATATATATAAACCAATATATATATATATATGATAATAAAAATGATGATAATGGGAGTAGGGAGTTTTTTATCTTTGTGATGGCAAGGGTTCACGATTATGTATCTGTGTTTGATCTTCATTCATTGAATCTTTTCATCTGGATTGGGATTTTTCATTCAAGGATAAATCAAGATCTTCATTAAAATTCAAGGAAAATATTTTGGATTTTCATGATCTCCCTTATATGTGGTAGAAAGTTTTTTTCTTTAGTAGAGGCATTATCCGGCTTCTTTGATCCGGCTAGGGAGGTCGTGACTAGATCTTCCACTATCAAAAAACTAGATGATGGTGGATTATCAGTTGTGGAAGATCCTAAAACTCTACATAAGATATTTAAACTCTCTATGTTCTCACTTCTTGGTCGTGTCATTTAGGTGAAGGGTGATAGGCATTGGTCTTATATTGATCTCAACAACAGGATTTCTCATTGTTGGAGTAATCAAGAATGGAAAATCATTCCTATAAGAAGTGATATTTTCATATTATCTTTAATTATAGAGAGGATCTCAATACATCATGGAATATGGGTAATCTAAAACTCAAAACAAGAGTTTTTAGAGTCTTGGAATGGGATTTTAACTTTAATCCTCTCAATTAAAAGCATCTAATGTGCAACTATGGGTCAAGATTCATGGTCTGAGTTGGGCGTATTGGAACCCTAATATTATGAATGATCTTTATTCTTGTTTGGGTACCCCTATCATGATGTATCAGTGTACTCTGGATGGTGATCTTGTCTTCTTCTCTCGAATCTTGGTGGATATTGATCATCCAGTCAAGTGGCCTGATATTATTACTCCCCTTTCCAATGGTAACAAAATTGGTGTCAAGTTGGAATATGAGTGTGTTCTTCCTTTTTTTGAAGTATTCAATATTTTGGGACATTTGGTTAACATCTGCAGTGTGATATAAAGGAATCTAAAAGAGGATCCTAAAGTTAGGTACTAAGAGCAAGTTAATATAAATCATAAGAACAAGGGTATTATTATTTAGAAAATGGAGGATCTCATGAAATTAAATAAAACTAGATAGTATGCAGGTTCCTAATATATTTTCCTCACTTCAGGAAATCTTAGGTAGGTATTGAGGATAAAGTAGAGAAAGTTTTTAAGCCTCTTGATCTAGATTTTTCAGTTAATAAGTTGGGTTCTAGGGACTTTGTTGTGAATGGAGTGGAATTTATAGCCGAGTAATCTATAAAATGGATATCTCAAAGGATATATTTGAGTTTTCTTAGATGATTTAGAAGAGGTGGAAAAAAAATTCTACTGGAGATTTCTCTAGAAATTAGTTAAATGGTCATCTGGTTACAAGAGAAATTTGTTGTTGTTGTTTTTTATGTTAAGCATGTGAATTTGTTACAAATTTTTGGTGAGGTTATTTAATTGGCTTTCTCATAGAATCCTTGTGGGATTCAGTTCAGCCTTCCTATCAATGGAGTGAGTCTGAAAATCATGGTTCACTCGAGTTATGAATGTGATATTGGACCTATTTCTTTAGAGGAGATAACTCAAGTAGGTCCATAAACTTTTTGATGTTCTCAAAAGAGTGATTTTGCGGACACGCATAATATTGATTCTAATGAGTATGTGATTAAGTCCACTGATGTTAAAGATATCCTAAAATGGGATACTTATTCTAAAAGGAAGGTCAGGAGACCTCTAAAATTTGATAAGAAGCGGGTAGGGGGGAAATTAAAAGGGGTTTCTAACCCTAAATCAAAATCCAAATGAAGATTATTTTTTGGAATTTCCAATGGATTAGTAATTCTCCAATTATTATGGCCCTTATGAATTTTATTATGACCAAAAAACCCATGTTTATTGTTATATATAAACCAAGAATGAAATTTGATAATTATAAGTATTTTAAATGGATTCCCCTAGGTTATTCCATTGTTTCCCATAATCATTATAAAGGTACTATAAAGTATTTATGGTTTTTAAAACATGATATTACTGATCTTTATTTTTGTAGTGAATATCATCAATTCATTACTTCCTCCATTGACATAAATGGTTCTAATTTTTAAATGAATTTTATATGATTTCAATATACATTCATGAAGAAGAGATATTTATAGAAGTATCAAATGAATTTCTAGGAGTATGTGTTTGAATTAGAATGTAATGGGAGACTTAATATTGTGTTAATACCTACAAAAAATATTGGAATTAATTGTTTTAGGTCAACAGCTTATGAATATTCCTATTTCACTGATAAAAGTGGATTATTTGAAGTACCCATGGTTGGAGCTGATTTTACATGGAGTAAGTATACTCTCAATGGGAGGAAGACCAACAAATGGGATAGATTCTTTATGAAAGTGGATGATAGAAATGAATTTTTTTTGATTTTTTTGTTCTCACTCTTCCTAATATTCACTCTGACCACAATCCTCTATTATTTGATGTTTTTATAAATAAATCTTTGTCAGTACCTTTACCTTTCAAGATTAATGATTCTTGTCTCGGTGTTCCTGGTTGTAGATAAATTATTATGGATGATTTTAAGGTTGTATTCTTTGGTATTCCTTTACATATCCTAGTTGATAAGTTTAATAATTTAAAATCAAGGCTTATAAAGTGTAGAAAAATCTAATACTCTAAAATTGATCTTTATATCAAGGAGGCTGAAAATCATGTGTCCCACTTCCAGTAAATTAATCACAGTTGAGATGATCCCTCTTGGGAGGAGTTGAAATCCCTTTTGAAACTTGATTAAATTTTCGTACTCAAGGAGAATCTTGCTCAAAATCAATTCATCATCATGTTGATTATGCAGGGGGGATAGAAACTCAAGACTATATCACTGCATTCATCGAAAAAAATGCAAGAACAGGACTTACTACCTTTAAAATTTGATGGAAGTTTATTTAGTATTGAAAATTAAATTTATAATGTTGTGACCAGTTATTTTGAGGATTTTTTGGGGAAAAATGGAACTACAATAATCATAATATAATTAGTGGAATTACTCCTAGTTTCGATGACTCCCAGAATTGGAGGCTTGTTGAGGCACTCTATGAAAGGGAAATTAAGGCTACGCTTTTCTCTTGTAATATTTATAGTGTTGCACGAACTGATAGCTTCACTAATAAATTATTCATGATCAACTGAGATATTATTCACATTGAGGTTATAAATGTATTGATAGAGTATTTTATTCATGTATCTATGACTTATCGAATTAATTCTAAATTCATTTCATTGATCCCAAAAAAGGAAACTTCTTTAGATATTATAGAATTTAGACTTGTTGAAATTGGGAACTCTATTCTAGAAGTGAATAGTAAAATAATGAATTTTTTATTGGGTGTTATTTCCAAGGTATTTATTAATTCAAATAAATTTGGGTTTATCCCTATTATAAATATGTATAATTGTATTTATTCTTCATCATAATGTGTTAACATTATTAAAAAAACGTCCAAGGATGGTAATATAGACTTGAAACTTGATATATACAAATTTTATGATACTATCAAGTGGGATTTCATTTTTTATATTTTGAGAATGCATGTGTTTTCTTGTATCTCTATCAATTTAACTAACATGATCCTCAGTAGTTCTAGGATCTCTATTTTTGTTAATGGGTCCTCAAGGGGTTTCTTCTAATTTTACAAAGGGGTTTGGTAGGGGGATTATTTATTTGGGCTTCAACTTTCTATCACTAAGGATTATTTTAGTTATTGTATGAATGATCCTTTCATGACCCCCTCCCACCAAAGATTCCCCTCCTGAGCTGGCAATGGTAAAAGGGAGATAATGATGCCCGTGTCCTGCCTCCAGTAGGCCCCGGGGTGGCGACTAGCACCAAGGGTATGAGTTTTCACAAATATGGGAGGCATTAACCTTTTTTATTATTTAAGATTGGGAGATAGGACAAGTCAACCACCAAAAAAGAAAATAAAAAGTGTATAGAAATAAACCCAAACCAATCCCACATGCATGTTTAAATAGTTCTGAACCAAGGTACAAGTACAAGAAAACTCAAAAAGTACAATACAAAAGGAAACAAGAGTACAACAACTGCAACAAATCCAATTGTCTCGACTAGTAGGGTCCCACAGAGCCCTGGTAGTCCTCCTGGAAACCTAAAAGTAAACATAGGGTGAGAATACAAGTATACTCAGTAGGTAAACCTAAATCTCTCGTGCACAAGTGGAGAGACATCCTAATGTCCCGTGAGAACAATAGAAGAAACCTAGCAAGGAGTTTTATCCACCCAACCTCACTAGCCACACTCACAAAAACACAATCACAACAGGTAGTAGTATATAAGAACAAGAGTATTGGGTACCCCGCACCATTTTCCCCCACTATCTAGCTGCTCTTCCTAACGACGAACGTCCTGACGCTACCACACTCTTCCCGCCCGCACACACCTGGGCCTCACAACCACGTATCCCGCCTGCACACACCTGGGCCTCACAACCACGTATCCTTCCCACACACACCAGGGCCTCACAACCACATATCCCGCCGGTAGACACCTAGGCGTCATCCTGAAGGTTCTTGGGAAATAGTAAAACCTTCCCGAAGAGTCTTGGGCTAAACCACCCCAATCAAAACCTACCCGATGAGTCTTGGGTGTAAGGTCGCCTCAAGCCACCACAGCCTAGGGAAGAAGGAGCAGGAAGGAGCTAGTAACTAAGGGGAAAAAACACCCTCTCCAATGAAATGGGAGTGTTCGGCACTAAGTGTTCAACATGGTTGGGGTGTGAATAAACACAAAGATACAGATATATATATACCAATCACTCATCCCAACCTATGGCTTCTAATCAGAGAACTGAGCACATGCCTCGGCACTGCTACTACGAAGCATCCATACAACAGACAACCCCAACCCCATTTAGGATTTCATGTTTCAACAGAATCAGTTTATTAGTTCCTTAACTACTGGGCAACTATCGATAACCAACCACATCAATCATTCGTAAAACATATCTCTGTCATCCACAAATCAAGTTAGGAAAACAAAATCAACATAACCAGGTCCTTATTATTAACCAACCAACCCCATTAACTATTATTCACATTCCACTATCATGCCCCACCATTCATTAACTCTTCCATTTTTATTTATTAAACACAACCCATAGTTCGTTCACATTCAAACCCATCCCTGCAGCCCGGCTGCCAACCACCATAACCACAACCACACCGTACATCATCATCCCTTGATACCGTTCATCGCAGCCCTGCTTCCCATCACTAACATAGCATTCACACCAACCCACAACCAATCCAATCGTAGCCCTGCTGCTCACTCGATCCACAACAACCCACAAAAACACCCCCTTCACATAAATTGACCCCAACAGCACCCACAGGTTTATTATTTCAATTTAGTTCAACCAGGGTGATCACACAAGGATTCCAGATTTTTATTTAATCATCCAACTTTACGTGATTAACCAATTTCCACATTCCATGAAGTTTCCATCCATAAATGGTCTAGAAAGATAGGGAAGCATTTAATTGTGCAAGCAAAAGCCTCCAACAGCTGTGATTTTTAGAAGGCATAAGCTTATTCAATTCACAACATAATATCACAGGATATAAAATAAAGTAACTGCATTCCCAAATTCCCATCCCCGTTATATAAGCCATTTATTATCTTTATTAAACTGGTTCAAAAGTGTTTCAAGTAAAAAAGAGAACACCCACCCCGCATGATAAAAAATTCATAGATTCAAATGTAAGACCCCTACCTCAATAGGTTCTGATCACAACGCTCCCTCAGATCAACTTTAGAAGACGTCCTTCGGAATCCATCACTTCTGTCAAATCCCAGAAAAACCTCCTCAGGTGGAAGTTGGAAAGGAAAGTCTGAAGAAAAGATAATAGATCCAAGCTTAGAAGTTCTTCCTCGTCGTTACGATCTCGTGGCTGCTGACGGATCCTAAATCGGATCTCAGACGAAGAAGTTATGGAAGAAAAAGAGCCTTCAAGTCTCTTGGGAGAGCTCTGCTCAGAGGAATGGGGAGGAGAGGGGTGAGTTGAAAAGGAGGAGGGGCCCCTCCTTTTATAGGCATGAAAAACAAAAGTACACGGCATGTACTTTATGGTGCATGGTGTGTACTCTGCCATTTCACACAGTCACCATGCGGCTTCCAACATGGCCTTCAACAAGGCATGCGGCCATTGACTGGTCAACACACGATTTGAAGGTAACGCATACGCGGGGAGGGACTACACGGCGTGTAGTATTGGGAACACGGCATGTACCAAATTATTTTACATGGCAAAAACACAGCTCCAACACGGCACACGATCGTTGACTGGTCAACACACGGTTTGAGGGTAACGCGTACGCAGGGAGGGACTACATGGCATGTAGTATTGGGTACACAGCGTGTACCCATTTATTTCACACGGAAAGGACACGACCTTCAACACGGGTATACATGGTGAGGGGGTACATGGTGTGTACTCACACTACACGGCGTGTACTTACAAAATTCTGAAAAGTGTGGTAAAAGTCCATTTTACCCTCCAGAACAATTCGTGACCCTCTTTTTGACAATGGAATGGGCCGGAGAGGTCCGGGCCATTACATCAGATACCTCTTAAAACATTCTCGTCCCCGAGAATTCAAAATCCAACCCATAGGAACCCAACAAGATACCTCTTAGGGACCTTGTTATAATAGGAACCCAACCATCAACCCTAATTATAGTTGTTAGGAATTCCTTCTCCTATGTCGAGATATTATCCGCTTTAGGCGGCACTAACTCACCTGCAAGGGTTTAATCGCATCCTCATTAATGCGTCTCAATTAAGAATCGGGTCTTCCCACTACCATACATTAGAATTTTTCAACTTGTAATTCCCCCAACACCGCACAACCCACACACTTCAAAAACACGTCGTTTGGGGAAAATTCCTTTTCCTATGTCGAGATATTATCCGCTTTAGGCGGCACTTACTCGCCCTCATGGGTTTAATCGCATCCGCATTAATGCGTCTTGATTAAGGATCAGGTTTTTTCCTTTTTCCCACACATTCAGACATGCTACACACTTCTAAAGAACGAGGAAACAAAAGGGTCTCATAACCGATAAGCCAAGCATTCCATATATCAAAGGTACAGAGTACAAAATCAAAACAAAGCTCATAAGAATAAGGAAAAACATAAGTCAAAACAACTCCAGGTACTGAGCGTGCATCTGGGTCTCCTTCTCCCAAGTGCTCTCCTTGAGGCCGCCATGCCTCCACAACCCACGAACTAAGGGAATGGTTCGTCCACAGAGCACCTACTCTTTACAATCCTCGATTCGGACTAGACATTCCTCGAAGGTCCCATTGTCTCCAATATCTAACTCTCCCCAGTCGATAACGTGAGAGTCTTCGTGTAAGTATCAACGTAGCTGGGAGATATGGAAGACTTCATGAACCTTCTCCAACTGAGGTGGCAAGGCTAGCTGATATGCCACCTCGCCGACTCACGTCAGCACCTCAAAAGGTCCGATGAACCTAGGTGAGAGCTTGCTCCCTTTCCCAAACCTCCTATACCCCCGTCGAGGGGAAACCTTCAAGAACACATGATCTCTCACCTCGAACTCTAAGGGCCTCCTCCGACGATCAGCATAAGACTTCTTTCGGTCCTGATCCGCTTTCATCCTCTCACGTATAAGCTGGAATTTCTCTGTGGTGCTCTATACTACCTCTAGCCCAAGAGCACCTGTCTCACCAACCTCTTCCCTGCAAATGGGTGAACGACATGGTCTTCCATACAAAGCCTCAAACGGTACCATGAAAATAGTATAGTGGAAGCTATTGTTTTATGCAATCTCTACTAAAGGAAAGTGTCATACCCATGATCCTCCAAAATCTAGAACGCGTGCTCGCAGCATGTCATCCAACGTCCGGATAGTTTGCTCTATCTGCCCATCGGTCTGGGGCTGGAAAGTAGTGCTAAGGCGTAGCTGGGTGCCAAAATCATGTTGTAACCCCCTCCAAACTCATGAGTTAAATCAAGTATCCCGAAATGAGACGATAGTCTTCAGAACTCCATGAAAATGCACCACCTCGTCTACGTACCTCTGTGCTAAGGTACCCACCAGGCCTCACTCCGTAATTGCTAAGAAGTGAGCTGATTTCTTCAGATGATCCACCACTACCCAGATAGCGTCATAACCTCCCTGAGCTCTGGGTAGTCCTATGACGAAGTCCATCGAGATGTCATCCCACTTCCACTCGGTAACATCTAAAGGATGCAACAAACCAATGGGAACACGGTGTTCAGACTTCACTTGCTGACACACTAGGCATTTAGCCATAAACTCTGCCACTGCCTATTTCACCCCAGGACACCAAAACTATTCCCTCGGGCCTCAGTACATTTTTGAAACTCTCAGATGTACTGGCAAGGCTGATCTATGGAACTCACAAAGAACATCCTCACACATCACCTCCGGAACAAACAACCTTCCATGGAAAAGCATCTGATGTCGGCTGTCCTCTGACCATCCTTCTGGAGAATTTCTCTGATCGACAAAATCCCGCATCACTTCCACCTTGGAGTCCCCCCACTTAGACTCTTCCACCTACTGCGACAAGGATGACTGCACCGTCATCTAAAACAAATAGCCTCTAACACCCTCTACCCTTGCATCCAAGTGAAAGGAAGCCAACTCTCCCATCGCTTTCCAAGCATTAGTGGATTTCTGAACCACTTCCTTATGTGACTTCCTGCTCAGGGCATCAGCCACAACGTTACCCTTACCTTTAGTGTAAGAGATCTCAAAGTCATAGTCTTTGAGAAACTCGACCCATCTCTGCTGCCACAAGTTCATGTCACGATGGGAGAAGATATAACGTAAGCTCTTGTGATTTGATAAGACCACAAAGTGCTCCCCAAAGAGGTAATATCGCCACAACTTCAGTGCGAACACTACTGATGCAGGCTCTGGGTCATGGGTGTCATAGTTACGCTCGTGAGGGAAAAACTGCCTAGACCCATAACAAATCACACCCTTCTTCTGCATCAATACACACCCCAAACCAAGGCCAGAAGAATCACAAAACACATCATACAACAACCCTTCCTCTGGAAACCTGAGTACGGGAGCAGTGACCAACTTCTCCTTTAGTTATTCAAAAGCTTCTTGGAACTTCTCGCTCTATAAGAAGACCTGGTTCTTCCTAGTCAAAGCTTTCAATGGAGCAGAAACTCGAGAGAAGTCTGAAATGAACCTCCGATAATAACCTGATAACCCCAGGAAACTACGAACTTCTTCCACGCTCTTGGGTGCTACCCAGGAAACAACTACCTCCACCTTAGACGGGTCCACTGACACTCCATCCTGAGACAACACGTGCCCAAGGAAGTGCACTTCTTGTGTCATGAACTTACAGTTCGACAATTTACCATAAAGCTGGTGGTGTCAAAGGACTTCCAAGACTACCTTGAGATGCTCAACATGCTCCTCCTATGTTCTTGAGTAGATCAGGATGTCATCGATAAAAACAATGACGAACTGGTCCAGAAACTCTCGGAAGACAAAGTTCATAAGTCCCATGAACATAGCTAGTGCATTCGTAACTCCAAACAGCATCATTACAAACTTCAAGTGCCCATACCTACACCTGAAAGCCGTCTTCGAGATGTCACTATCCTTCACCCTCAGCTGATGATATCCCGATCGTAGATGAATCTTAGAAAACCAACCTGCTCCCCTCAGCTGGTCAAAGAACCATCTATCCTTGGAAGGGGGTAACGGTTCTTGACCGTTACCTGGTTCAACCTTTGGTAGTCTATGCATAGCCTGAGACCACCATCTGCCTTCTTTACGAACAAAACTGGAGCACCCCATGGCGACATGTTGGGTCGAACAAAACCCTTCTCCATCAGATCATCAATCTGAATCCACAACTCCCGCAACTCCGAAGGTGTCATCCGATAAGGGGCCATCGAAATCAGATAGGCACCAGGCTGTAAGTCTATCCCAAACTCAACGTCACGTTGGGGGGTAGAGTCACAACCTCCTTGAGAAAAACATCGAGGAACTCCCCAACAACCTCCGGGACATACATCATATCTTCATCAGCTAGAACCACTGATAACCTGCCTAACAAGGAAAGGAGAGGCTCTACACACCGGCTTCCCACTTGATAGCTCCACTCACCAACAAAATATACATGTTGCCCATCCACATCGAAGAACAAAACTATTGTTTGGAAATAGTCGATAATGTCACTAATAGAAAAAAAATCAGTTGAGGCCTAGAATGACATCATACGGGTGCATCTGTAATAGAAAGAGGTCCCCACTAGATCGATGTGGTCCCAACATCAGCCCACATCCTCGGAAAACACAAGATATGCTGGTTTGGCCCCCAACTGGTGTACTCAGCACCAGTGGTATGGAATGTCTCTCTACGTATAGTCTCAAATCATGGGCTAGACCAGGTGAAACAAAGGAGTGTGATGCTCCAGAATCGAACAAAGCAGAAACGAGAGTGCTGAACAAACAAATCGTACCTCGCACCACCTCTGGTCCTGCTGGAGCTGCCAACTCTGCTGCGTGAAACTGTCCACGCCCAGCTCCTCTGACTCTCTGATGTCATCCACCTCCCTGACCATGCCCTAGTCGAGGTCCCTGAGGAGCACCCTGAGGTCGGCCTCCTCTTGCAAAGTATTCCCTCGGAGGAGCATGGTCCTGCTGCTGCTGGAAGGGCCTCTCCAGCAACTGGTGCTGCTAAGGTGGGTGCTAAACCTGCCCACCTCCACCGTACTGAGCTCATGTTGGGCACCGACTCTGAATGTTCCTGAAACCTCCACAAGAGAAACACTTCGGTCCTGGACTCGTGGAAAAGGGACAAGGACCTGAATATCTAAACTGGAACTGCTTGGGCCTGCTCCCCATTGGCCTGAACCTAGAAGGTCCCGTCATAGGAGACCTGCTGCTGACTGCCTTCCCCTCCGACGAACCTTGCTGAAACCCCTCACGTGGTTCACCTCCCAGTGAGTGTATCCTCTCTACAACCTTTGCGTTCTTCTATACTTCCAAGTACATCGGAAGGGTGAAGGGGGTGATAGCATACCAGAGCGAAGGACGAAGCACCTCCTCCAAACGTCTCGGCTGAGTCTCTTCATCCGGAAAGAGATCTGGAGAAAATCATAGGAGATCCTTGAACTTGATCCCCAACTCTTGTACTGACATACTACCCTGCTGGAGGGAGATTAAATCCTGTCGCTTCTCCACCCTGATCATGGAAGAAAGGAATTCCTCTCGGAATTCCTTCTCAAAGTCAGCCCATGGAACCTCTGCCTCTATCCTCTCTCCGAGGTAGAGCATCCACCACTGTCATGCCACACCTTTATGCTGACTGACTGCTAGGGGAACCCAGTACTCTCTCAGAGCCCGGATCAAGGTAAAAGCAATCCCCAACTCCTCAATCCACCCCTCTATGTCCGTATCTGAAGTACTAACCTCATACTTCTTGATGGTTTTTCACTGAAAAGAACGGAGAGTCTTCTGCCACTAGCTATCTTCCTCCTCTTGGTCAATCCTAAACTGATCGACAGCCTGAATCTACTAGGCCTCGGCCGTCTGAGTCACCTGGGGACGATGTCCAGGTGCCATAGTTGTATGGTAAACAAGGATCGCCTAAGCCAAAGTAGTAAAGAAATTTCTCAAGGTTTTATTTTAAAACATTATTTCAATTTCATTACCAGAACACCCAAATCAAGTAAAACACAATTATGATGATGCATGTACCTTTCCTAGGGTCTCTACCCTGTAATCAATGTGGTCTCACTTGGTCGTTCTGTAGGATCATAGTCCTTGCAACGGATCACGGGGGGCCCTAAAATCTCGTTTCCTAGCCGGTCTTCCCCGGCCTATGTCATGCACCAAGATTAACCAACATTGTTGCCCTACCATCCCATGCAATCCTCACTATGCCTAACTCCAGACTCCATCCTATCTCTCAACCATCACCTCTGATACCATTCTTTCATGACCCCCTCCCACCAAAGATGCCCCTCATAAGCTGTCAATGGTAAAAGGGAGATAATGACCCCCGAGTCCCGCCTCCAGTAGGCCCTGGGTTGGCGACTAGCACTAAGGGTATGAGTTTTCACGAATATGGGAGGCATTACCCTTTTTTATTATTTAATATCGGGAGATAGGACAAGTCAACCACCAAAAATTAAAAGAACAAGTGAATAGAAATAAACCCAAACCAATCCCACATGCATGTTTAAATAGTTCCGAAACAAGGTACAAGTACAAGAAAGCTCAAAAAGTACAATTCCAAATGAAACAAGAGTACAGAAACTGCAACAACTCCAACTGTCCCGACTAGTAGGGTCCCACACGGCCCTGGTAGTCCTCCTAGAAACCTGAAAGTAAACATAGGGTGAGAATACAAGTATTCTCAGTAGGGAAACATAAAGCTCTCGTGCACAAGTGGGGAGACATCCTAATGTCCCGTGAGAACAACAGAAGAAACCTAGAAAGGAGTTCCATCCACCCAACCTCACTAGCCACACTCACCAAAACACAATCACAACAGGTAGTAGTATATAAGAACAAGAGTATTGGGTACCCCATGCCATTTTCCCCCACTAGCTAGCTGCTCTTCCTAATGGTGAACGTCCTGACGCTACCACACTCTTCCCGCCCGCACAAACCTGGGCCTCACAACCACGTATCCCGCCCGCACACACCTGGGCCTCACAACCACGTAATCCACCTACACAAACTTGGGCCTCACAACCACGTATCCCGCCCGCACACACCTGGGACTCAAAACCATGTATCCCTCCCGCACACACCTGGGCCTTCTCCCGAAGGTTCTTGGGAAATAGTAAAACATGCCCGAAGAGTCTTGGGCTAAACCACCCCAATCGAAACATACCTGAGGAGTCTTGGGTGTAAGGTCGCCTCAAGCCATCACAACCTAGGGAAGAAGGATCAGGAAGGAGCTAGTAACTAAGGGGAAAAAACACCCTCTCCCATGAAATGGGAGTGTTCGGCACTAAGTGCTCTACATGGGTGGGGTGCGAATAAACACAAAGATATAGATATATATATATATATACCAAACACTCGGCCCAATCTATGGATTCTAATCAGAGAACTGAGCACGTGCCTCAGCACTACTACTACGAAGCATGCATACAACAAACAACCCCAACCCCATTTAGGTTTTCATGTTTCAACAGAATCAGTTTATTAGTTCCTTACCTACTGGGCAACTATCCACAACCAACCACATCGATCATTCGTAAAACATATCCCTGTCATCCACAAATCAAGTTAGGAAAACACAAGCAACACAACCAAGTCCTTCTTATTAACCAACCAACCCAATTAATTATTATTCCCATTTCACTATCATGCCCCACCATTCATTAACTCTTCCACTTTTATTTATTAAACACAACCCATAGTTCGTTCACATTCAAACCCATCCCTGCAGCCCCACTGCCAACCACCATAACCACAACCACATCGTACATCATCGTCCCTTGATATCATTCATCATAGCCCCACTGCCCATCACTAACATAGCATTCACACCAACCCACAACCAAACCAACTGCAGCCCCGCTGCTCACTCAATCCACAACAACCCACAAAAACACCCCCTTCACATAAATTATCCCCAACAACACCCACATGTTTATTATTTCAATTTAGTTAAACCGGGGTGATCACACAAGGGTTCCAGATTTTCATTTAATCAGCCAACTTTACGTGATTAACTAATTTCCACATTCCATGAAGTTTCCATCCATAAATAGTCTAGAAAGATAGGGAAACATTTAATTGTGGAAGCAAAGGCCCCCAACGACCGTGATTTTCAGTAGGCATAAACCTATTCAATTCACAACATAATATCACATGATATAAAATAAATTAACTACATTCAAAACTTCCCATCCCTGTTATATAAGCCATTCATTATCTTTATTAAACTGGTTCAAAAGTGTTTCACATAAAAAAGAGGACACCCACCCCGCATGATGCACAATTTAGAGAGACAAAGTTAAGACACCTACCTCAATCGGTTCTGATCACAACGCTCCCTCGGATCAATTTTAGATGATGTCCGTCGGTGTTCGTCACTTCTATCAAATCCCAGAAAAACCTCTTCAGGTGGAAGTTGGAAAGTAAAGTCCAAAAAAAAGGCAAAAGATCCAAGCTCATAATTTTTGCCTTGTCATTACAATCTCGTGGCCACTGACGGATCGTAAATCGGAGCTCAGACGAAGAAGTTATGGAAGAAAAAGAGCCTCCGAGTCTCTTGGGAGAGCTCTGCTCATTGGAATGGGGAGGAGAGGGGTGAGTTGAAAAGGAGGAGGGGACCCCTCCTTTTATAGGCGTGAAAAACAAAAGTACACTGCGTGTACTTTATGGTGCACGGCATGTACTCGGCCATTTCACACGGTCACCATGCGGCTTCCAACACGGCCTTCAAAGCGGCACGCAGCCATTGACTGGTCAACACACGGTTTGAAGGTAACGCATACGCGGGGAGGGACTACACAACGTCTAGTATTGGGTACACGGTGTGTACCCATTTATTTCACACGAAAAGAGCATGGCTCCAACACGGCATGCGGTCGTTGACTGGTCAACACACGGTTTGAGGGTAACGCATACGCGGGGAGGGACTACATGGCGTGTAGTATTGGGTACACAGCGTGTACCCATTTATTTCACATGTCAAGGACACGGCCTTCAACACGGGGTATACCCGGCGAGGGTGTACACATCGTGTACTCACACTAAATAGGGTGTACTTACTAAATTCTGAAAAGTGTGGGAAAAGTCCATTTTACCCTCCAGAACACTTCGTGACACTCTTTTTGACAAAGGAATGGGCCGGAGAGGTCTGGGCCATTACAGATCTTGTTAATGTGGGGCTCTACAAACAAATGGGGGTTAGAAGAGTATTTTTTTTCTCCCTTGCATCTTCTTTAAGATGATGAAATTTGTCTTTTTGGGAAAGGTAATATCATCGCCATTTCTTATATAAAAGTTATTTTTTGAACATTATGATGAATTTTATGTTCAGGTTATCGACTAGAATAAATACTCTACTTTTGTTTGGGAAATTAGTGACCATATATAAACAAATAAGGGTAGCCATGGGTCTTAGGGTTAAGATAAGGTCCATTCCCTTTACCTACCTTCAGGTTTATCTTTTTTTGGTAAGATGAAAAGGTGTTACATGGAGAATATTTATTCAATAATTATCAATTAGATAGAAATATGGAAGGGGAAGACTATGTATCTTGCAGGTAAGATCTGTTTTGTTAATTCAATAGTCACCTCTATGTTTTTATATTTGATATTGTTATACATACGTCCTAGAACTCTCATTAAAGAGTTACAAAGAATTATTAGGAATTTTATATTGACTGGTTGAATTCATGAAAAAAAAATAGTCACGTTTTCATGGAAGGAATGTGTCGTTCCAATTGATATGGAAGGATTGAGGATCATGGATCTCAGTATTTTAAATGACATGTTGCTAAAAAAATCACCTAGAGTCTTATTTCATCCACTGATCACTCATTAGAGTTCCATGTCACCATTTTTATTAACAATTTTTTAAGGACCATTCTATGTATGTTCCTTCATCTATTTTTTATCTATTAGGAAGTTGTGTTACGATCATATGAAAATATATAAATGGATGGTTTTTAAGTAGTAAAATTTGAATTGTTGGAGTATATTATGGATTTCAAGGCCTATCATTGACGAGGTTGTTATTCCTAATCATCTGAAACATTCATCCATTGCTGACATGTAGTCTCATTCTGATATGCATAGTCTACTTCATTCTCATCTTAGTGTGGAGCTTCTCAAGTATGAATACACTGATATGGACATCCTACTCTAAAAACTGAATTTTTATGGTTTCTTTATCACCATGGAATTATACATGTACTATTTTGATGGTTCAATAAATATGACTTTGAGGGTAGCAAGCTTTAAGAAGCCTTTTATTTCACCAGTTGACTTGCTCTTAATATGAAGGATTTTGAGAAAAAAAACTTCCTTTTCATAGGCTTATCTTGTGTGTAGGGATCTTCCTTTACCCTCTATTTCATTTGTGAATATGTATTGAGGAGTCATTTTTTCATCTATTTGTTTATTTCTACTTCACAAAAAGATTGTGGGTATACATGCAGGGGTTGTTTGGATATGCTCTAGACTTTGGGAACCTGGAATCCTTATTGAAATCTGTATGCAATATAGTCTATAGTGATCAGATTCAATAAATTCTCTTCACTGATGTTGCAGATATTATCTTTTACACATGGAAGGCACATAATGGGTTGGAATTCAATGAACTCATTCCCTCTTTTAATTATAGTACCAGGGAAATTAATAGGGGAATATTGATTGCATAAAAATTCAGACTGGATTAATAAGTAATGAATTTTGTGACCTTGTTATTTTGAGGTCACTTGGTGTATGTGGCATGGTCAGGAAACCATTCCTAAAAAAATCATTAGATGGATACCCTCGATCTCGGGGTGGTAGAAAGTAAATATTGATGGGGTGGCTTTAGGTGGACGGGGACCCTTGGGTTGTGGTGGTGTCTTCCGTACTCATTTAGGTATGGTTAAGGGATGTTTTTATCACATCATTGGGAATGTATATGCAGTTGAAGCAGAATTGTGGGCTATGATAAAAGTGGTAAGGTATGTTGTCCATTGTGATTTGGGAACTCTATGGCTAGAATCTTCCTTGTGTTTGACAGTGAAAATTATCAAATCAAGGTCTAGGAGTGTCCCATGGAGAATTTTTTAATCCATTGTTTATTCCCATCATCTTTTGGATGGTATCTATCTTGATTTTACACAGGACTTCATGGAGGCTAATTAAGTTCATGGTTCTCTTTCCAAAAGGAAAATTATTGAAGCTAAATCAAGATGGCCCATTGTAAACCAGAATTTTTATTCAGTTTTGGTTGAAGTGGATGCATGTTCTTATTTTCAAAATCATCTTTGCAAATCCTCCTTGTAATGTCTTTCTTTCAACTTTGTTTTTCTAATATATTTTTTTTTTGGAGTAGGCATGCCTACCTCCCGAACCTTCTATTTAGATATATAAACACACACACACACACACATGCATGCACGCACACAAATATATATATATATATATATAAACCCACATATTTTAAATTTTGGCATGTTTTTTAGAAGGGGTGGATATTTTAGTGAAATTTTTACCAGTGTTTAAAAATGTGGATAATTATATATATATATATATATATATATAATTATAATTCTAGTAATTTACTTATATATATAAATAAGAAATATAATTATAATTATATATATGTATATGTACACATATATATTTTTACTCACACACACACACACACATATATATATATAAACATATATATATATATAAACATGTAAAAAAAATATATATTTATATAAGCATATATATATATATATTGTAAACATATATATATATGTGTGTGTGTGTGTGTGTATTGTAAACATATATATATAAACATATATATATATATATAAACATATATATATAAACATATATATATAAACACACACATAGACATATTTATATATATATATATTAATATATAAAATTATATTTATATATTTATATAATATTATTATTATTTACTATTCTAATCTATTAATATATATATATATAATGAAATTTTATAATCAAAAATATCTTAGGTGAGTTGGTGTTTTTTATTCTCATGAATACAAAACTGCAGGCATCAAGTCCCAGTGGATACAAATTCATGGAGGTAGGTTCGCCTTCCATGTCATTAAAGGAAGGTGGGGGAGAACGGTAGGTATGGTGCATGCTTGTATCGCTTATAAGGTTCTCCAATTTAAAAAAAATAGTGTGTGGATCTTAAAGGGATCTATAATTAATAAAAATGAGGGCTTGGGTACTATAGCATCCACCCTTGGAACTATGAGGCATTCTGTGGCACTCCTAATAAAAAAATTATTATATTTTTTAAAAAAATTATCAATTTAGAAAAAATTAATTTCACAAAAAATTATCATCTCTATAGAAGACATTGTTATTTATTAACCCATTTACCAAAATTTTTGAAAAACATCGTTAAATGAGGTTTCACTAATTGGAGACATTTATAAATGTCTCTAATTAACTGCATTTATAAATGTCACTAATTAGTGATGTTTTAAAATGTCTCCAATAACTCATTTAGTAATTTCTCTCAATAATGTTGGTAAATAATGTGTCACTAATTAATGACATTTGTAAACATCACTAATTGGAGATGTTTTAAAATATCTCCAATTTTCGATGTTTATAAACTTGTCCAATTAGTGATGTTTATAAATGTCTCTAATTAGTGACACCTCATTTAGCATTGTTTTTTAGAAATTTTTGTAAATGAATTGGAAACATTTTAAAACATCACAAATTCAAAAAAAATGCCACTAAATGACATTTTTTGTAGTTTATGAGGTCCATTAACATATTTATAGGTTGATACTTGAATTCAGACCACCCCATGGGTGTGCCACTTATATTCTATTAACAAAGAATGTGTGTAATTAGCCAAAACACCCATTAGTGTTTTTGGACTTACTTTAAAATAGTAACCATTAAATTGTGGTAACTAAACTGATTTAATTTAACTTGGGAATATATTTTTAAATGATGATGTGAAATTATGATATATGCATTTGGAATAAAAAAAGGGGTTTCAATGAGATGTAAGGATCTCATAATTATGTTTTTATTTTAGACATGTTTTCTATGTAACCAAATACCCCTCTAGGGTATGTTGGATTATTTTTTTTAAAGGAATGATTAAATAAGATTAATAAAAATTAAGTGTTATGGACACACATATTTGGACCTTATTAGTTATGATTACATTGATTAACGGAGAAAATTAAATGAGATATATTGATTCGATAAATGGAATGTTTATTCACATGGCCCTTCTTACTTCTTATAGTGAATTGATAAAATAAATGAATCCTTATGAATTTTTAAAGGGAATTTATATTTTTATTACCCTATTATCACTTGGGTGTGAATATATAAAATTATTTGTTTAGTGATGAATTCTAATTTGGAATGGAAATCCCCATGGCCTATATTTAATTATTGAATACAGTGAACCTGTTTACTTTATTATGGATCGATTGATACTTTAGTTCCTTATATGGTATTCCTTGGATGGGATCATAGGTTGAATGAAATTATATTAATCCTTGGGTGATAGTTGTATTCCTTATAAATAATTTATCATACAATCTTGTAGGTTGATTGAATTATGATATACATTGAGTAATACCTAGATTCATTATATAGAATTCCTTGAACGGGCTTGTGGATTGCATGATGTGATATGTGTCATTATATATACATGGATTCCTTGTATATATTTTCTCATACATTCTCATAGGTTACATGGTGTGATATAATCATAGAGTGATACCTTGAATCCTTATATGGAGTTTCTTGGAAGGGATCATAGGTTTCATGATGTGATATATGCCTTGAGCGATACTTAGACTCTAGCTATGGACTGTCATAGACAAGAATATAGAATAAATGAGATAATATTATGCATTTATTGAAACCCAAGTTCTAAAAATAAATTCCTTGGATGGGCTCAAAAGTTAAATGAAATTGCTTCATCTTCATTTCTAATTAGTTTACCCCAGTTGTTAGATTAAATTTTTCATGAAACATGTGTAACCATATATGGTTATTCTTATATATAGGGGTGCTTGGCCTTATTACCATGGGTAATAGGACTAATTTATCATCATTTCCATTATTATTATTTTGGATATGTATGAATTATCATAGTAATTATATCAACCTTTCTCAGAGGAAAACTGAATTATGTTGGAACTGGTATGGTTAGCCATGTTTCCTTTAATGAACCTGATCCTGACCTAATTCCATTTATTTATGCACTTACTTTTTATTATAACTTTACACTACTTAGTCTTATACTATCATACTATATTTCATCATACACCATTGGTGGTGGCATACTGATTTTTACTTACACCATGACTGAGACTCTGATTGGTACCCAGATAGATCTCATGGTTGTAGGTTAGGACTTGGATTGTGTTGTTTTTATGTTACCCATTATAGAATAGGATATGACATGGTAGTTTGAGACCAAGAATATAATCAAGCTTCCTATATAACTTTGGTATTTTTTTATTTATCATTTTATCTATATAGTAATTTTGTAGGTATTATCCATTATATAATGATTTCCTTGTTTTTATAGCATAGAATTTTTATGAATGGTTATCTTTTTTGATTCGACATGGCTATCCGTTTACTATTACTTGTCACTCATCTTTATATTTCACTTCCATTAATTTATTTATGATTTTCAATATTTATTATTAATCAAGAGTTTACAGTCTTCCCATTACACCACCTTTAAGCCCTCTATACTTGTCAGCATCCTTTGTTCCCCAGGGAGGGATCCTTGAGGCTACATGACCCACCATCTCCGAGAACTATTTTAGTGTATCCTAGGTCAGGACATTACAAATACATATTTCCAATTCATTATTAATATAATAAATCAACAATACAATTCCTATTCAATATTTTTTATCAATGAATAGATATCCATAATGAATGAAGAATATAAAACATTAATATTTCCCTAGTAAATGAAATAACATTATCAATAAGATTCCTTCAACTAACACTATATGTTAAAAGTATATATAATTAAGATAATATCAAAGTAGTTGAAATGATAGTGAATACATCCATGATACTAAAAATATGAATATGAAGTATAAAAATAATTTCAAATGAATAATGTAGATTAGTAAGTTACACTATCATAAGAAAGTGAGTGATCATAAAATAAGGTTTAATACATATATTACTAAATCATAATATAATACCATTAATTTAACAAAAATAAAGGTTTGAAAAAAAATGATCTTAGGATAATTAGAGAGGAAAATGGAATCAAAATATTAAAATGAACATTCCTTAAAGCATCTAAAAATTTATTTGATAAAAAGTTGTAAATCATTTAATAAATTATTTTCAAACTTTTTGAAATTAATATCTTTTTAATATAAGATAAAAATAATAAATTCACATAATAGTGTTAAAATAATTATAATAGAAAAAATTAAAAAAAAATAGGAATCATGCTAATGAATAACATATATGATGATAGAAAAATCCATTTATTCCATACACATTAAAAAAGAACATTCATTTCACTCTTTAGTAAAGAACGTTAAAAATAACCCATTCAGAAAAACTTATAATGGTTTGTTCATAAAAACCTATAAAGAAAGACAAATATGGTTAAAAATAAGTTTTATAAAATCATTTGAGAAAAAAATATAACATTATTTATTAATGGTATACAATCTCAACATAGGAGAAAAATACTCCCTACCTAAGGGAGAAAATAAGGTTGGTTTTTCTTAAAAAAACATTCTTTTAATATTTGGGTACCAAAGAGATGAAAATTTGGAATAAAACATAGAAATACTATATATAACAAGTGGATATTAAAATATTTTGGGTAAAAGAATATAAATATAATAAAATACTTCCCATAAAAATTTAAGCGTGAACAATCCTCAATAAAAAGACACTATAAAATAAAGTTTTACGACTTTGGTAGCTTTTTAATCAAACCCCCTTAGAAGATACATTTTTAATTGAAACTTTAAATACCATGAATAAATAGGAAGTCATGATATTTTTGGTCAAATTATATGTATATATGTAACAACCCCCTCCTCCCAATGGTACCCCTCCTGGTCTACAAATGAAGGTAGAGGGAGAATGACCCTTAATTCCGACCTCTGGTGGGCCCCAAGATGCCAAAAAGCACTAAGGGTATAAAAATATAACATATTGATGTAATTATCCTATATAATGATATAGTATTGGAATATAGGATAAATAAAAACTAAAAAATTCAGTTGGGAATATATAAATAATATCAAAACCATACCACAATGCATGAAGAATATCAACAGATATGAAAAAAGTCTTCAAGTAAAAAAAACAAAAGTTAAGTCTAATAGTATAGACTCTTCAACAAATCTAAACCCAAGCTATTAATGTCCAACTCAAACTCTAAATCCCTCTAAGAAAATTAAAAAAGTATATATATATGGTGAGCATATATATATACTCCATAGTCTCATACCCAATCTCTCTAGTGTACATATGAAAAGAGTATACTAATATGCTAGTGAATTAAAAATAGAACCAACAGAACCTAAACGTGTCAGTTGAACAAACCTAACCTCAATATTTCTCAATTTCCAAATAATGCATCTAATATAGTAAATAGTATGGAAAATAACAAAGCCTACCCACTTTCACTTCCCCACTGATTTTACACTCTCATGCCAAAATGTAAAACGGAATGTGTTCCAATCCCTTGTATGTATATTGTATCACATAACTAGACATATATGATATGGGTTGAGATGAATCCCTACTGACCCCACCCTCAAAAAGTCTAAAATCATGTGATATCATTAGTCATTACCACTTCACAACCAATATCACCAAGATACATCTAGTCCATGACATCACATCTCGTCTGAAGACACCTAGGCCATCACATCACATCTCGCCTGAAGACACATGGTCCATCACATCACTTCTTAACACATAACCATAGCATTATGGAATCATAATCATTAAGGACATCAACAATGTTCCCTCCTCCTTCCACAAAAGACCCCCACCACATATTGCATCCTCATCGAATCTCATCACATAACCTTTGGGTAATCTCCAACACTAACTCATATCATCACTATTTCTGATGAAGGAAGAGCAGGGAATAATGGGTATCCATCCATCCATATCACCACCATCATATCTATTTGGGGAAAACCCTGAACCTAAAACCATTGGGATTGCATAAGGTTATCATACTCGTGTGGTGCATGTATATAAATGACATAAAATACAAGATACATAGTTATAACACAACACCCAACCTTTGGGTTCCCAACTACTCCACTAGCGTACACTACCATACCACCATAGAAACACACATTAACCTTCACAACTACTACCCCCACTATATTAATCACACCACTCAATCCATACATTCCCACTTTCAATTATAGGTTCCACCATTTTCCATATTTAATGATTTATCAATAACTACCATTTATAACGTCGTTAATTTAACATTAGCACAACCCATAAATTTATCATTAAAATAATTGAAACTAATTACCATGCATCAATTTCTAGACAATTGTTATTCATTTACCAACCCATGACATTTTATTTCAAAATAATAATTTATTACATGTCGAATTGGGCTACTAACACAACAACACCAGACAGTAACTTTCCCAACTCACAAAACAACCACAGCCATAACACCACATCATCCAAGCCATAAAATCCTGGAAACAACCCATCATAACCAATGCACATCACCACCGCACATCATGACCCATGCACATCACCACCACACATCACCACTACACATCTCCACCACACCTCACATCCTCAACACAACTACCCACATCTCATCCCATAACAACACCATCACATCACTGCCACACACATCTCACAACCCAACTGGCCACCACCATCACCACACAATAGTCCATATAACACAAGGAAACAAAAAATGATAACCACAAAAATAAATACATCCTAGATTCCATGATTTAGGTTTAAAGTATTACAATACTTCAATTAATTATTTAGCATGGTTATTGTCACATAAACTAAATTTCCATGGGTAACTAATTCATTAGCCATATATACATTCTTACCCTTTTCATCATGCTAATAAAAACAATAAACTCAGAAATGGTCTCACATACATATCAATTACAACACAAGTAAGGCTCCCAATAGCCATGATTTTTAGAAATAGAAATAAGAATTCATAACCCCATCAGAAATAAAATTAAAGCAGTAAAAGCAAGGGATTTCTCCCCATCCAAATCAATTTTAGATTTATCCAATTTGATATCTTTATTAATATAACCTTTATTATCTACCCAGTGTAAGGAAAAAGTATGAAATCCCTGCACATGAACATAAATAGGGAGGGAATGAGGATCCCCAGCCTCAAATAAGATTTATAATTCACTACTCACAATAAGGAAAAGGGGAAACAACCTATTAACCACATTCACATAAAGAAAACCTCCAATAAACCTAAACTACGCCCAGGGATAATCAAAACATACTACAAATACACCATGAACCAAAATAAATTTTACATCATGAATACTCAAAAAAATAATGGAAGGAAAAATAGGGTATAAAGATAAGAACTAACCTTTGAACACTGAAAAAAACCTTCATAACCTATGGATTGAAGTAGGAGGAAAGTGGGTGGAAGAAACTCTAAACACACCTACTGTTCACCCAAAACTTAGAGGAAAACCCTATTTAATTAAAGGATTTTTATAACCACCAAACTTATAAATATGATGTATATAAACTCATTTACATCATAGATTATAGATTCACATCATCAGTTTTCATGTGACCTCCATTATAAGTCATGAATTAAATTCAAGGTGTGAGTCCTAAAATTTTCCAAATTATGTCAAAATTATTAGCACCTAATCATGATTAAAATCTTTTCATGAATCCCCATTCCACATAAATATTTCATTTAATGATAATATCATTTTTTCCGATGCTTTTACATTGGGGGGTGCGCGCGCGTCCCTCACGTGGGGGAGGACGCGCGGCTTGAGGCCCCGCATTCCCGTTTTCCAAAGGCGAGCGGCATTCATTCCTTGTTCAGGGACGTCTGCTCCTTGATCGAAACTAGGATGATGGAATGTCAGTTATTCCTTTCGTGGATTCCTCCTCGGAGCTCATCACCTAGTCCGGGTCTCCCTCATAGATTTAAGACGGGTTCGTGAAGCTCGTTCCCGGCACCATATCTGCATGGACGCCAGTTAATTATGCTGCTTCCATCGAGATTCTCCAAGGGGTCTGGTCGGGGCAACAACCTTCAGTGAGGAGAATGGTCATGCTGGGGTGTCATCGGCGTGCCTTGACGCTAGGGATGGGCATGTCTGTCTTTTGTCCCTTATTATAGGGCTTCTCGAGGGCGCGAAAGCTCAATGCATACCACATCGAATGCGGTGGATTGCGTGCCATCTGAGGTTTTCCTTATCTTCCCATGTTTAACACGGGATATTTCGTGAGATTAACGTCTTGCGGAAATGGATCGGACTGGTCGGAACACTGAGAGTGGATCAGATTGAAGGACCCCCTAGGGGAAGACCGATGTTGGGGCCAGCACGTGAGTCGCATCCCGGATACTGTGGAGTGGAATGAGGTGGAATGATCCCACCGGGATGTGGCGGCCCAGGTAAGGATCAGGATGGGTGATGGAGTGATGGGCTTTAACCTCATGGAGGCTTCCTACGTATCCCCATGGCAGGGAATCAATGTCTGTGTAGTTCAGTGATACGGTGGGACACCTGAAGGGGTGACCCGTGAGAATGAATGCATGGATTGGATCCTGGAGTAATTAAGTTCTCCGGGATTGGGCATGAGCTTCCCAAGGCACGTGGGCTCGAGGGAGAGGTCAGTATGAGATGTAGGTGTGAGGTATGGGGAATACGCTCTAAGGAGGCCCATAACGGTGGTTGTGAACTGACGCGGAGGGGTCGGAACAACTAAGTGATGGTATTGAACCTCTTGGAGGCTTCCTACGTACCATGCATTAGCACATATCAAAGTCCACGTAGTTAGGGGCATATAGTTTAACGTCATGTGGGACGAGAAATCTAGGGATTATGCTATGAGGCAGCCCAAAGTATTGGCAAATTGACGTGAAGAAGTCGAAACGACCGGGTGGTGGGCTTGAACCTCATGGAGGCTTGCTACGTACCATGCGCTAGCACGGATCAAAGTCCACGTAGTTCGCTGGGATGGGGATTACGCTCTGAGGTGGCTCATTAGAGGATGTCATGGTCGATGCGCGCTCTAAGCCCACGTGAGTCATGCTCGATGTGAGAAACAAGAGGCAGCAGGGACCAGATGATCACATCGCAAAGGGTGGGTCCGTGAGAAATGGAAAGGGGCTTACGCGTTGAGCGGCCCAAAGAGGAAAAAGGGGATTACGTGTGGTTAGCAGCCCTTGGTGTCAGGGCTTACTCTAGGATGGAGGCCCGTGGTGAGACAAAGTGCAGTGGGAAAGGGACTCCACTGGCCTTGGTAGTGGGGAAGTACGGAGGTGCATGCGTGCAACCTTCCGCAAGATTGTCTAGGGGCTTACGCTCTGAGGCAGCCCTTCCCCCATGGACCAACTCCACTCAGACAAGGAGGATCTCATTCCCTGTGAGGAAGATTCCATTCCTATGGAGACGATTGAGTGTAAATAATGTCTTACCTGGGGGGACCCTACGTGTGAGGCACGGGGTCATACCACAGTTTAACATCATGTGTTAAGGAAGAGGTGATTAGCAGTTTAACGTCTTGCAGCTTGGACGAGGTGGGTTCACTCCACACCCCTAGGGATTACATTCCCAACACCCTCTACCCCTTATGGGATGGAAGGAATCGGCAAGGCCATAGTGAAGGGGGCCGCAGGGCGAACCATCTAGGGGTCTACGTTAGCGTGGCTATGCGAAGAAGTAGTAGCTGTTAGTGTGCCTATGCGAAGAAGAATAAGGAAAAGCAACGCAACAGGAAACACCACCCAAGGGACCTTGAGGTTACTTCGTATGAGCCTGGAAGGCCGTACGGGAAAACAACGCATGGCGTGCCTGCCCGACATGGAAGACATCGGGTGCCGGCATAGAGAGGTAACCAAGGGGCGTCAATGTGAGGGGTCCTAGGTTTTGTGTGCAAAGAGAAGGTTTTCATGCAAAACACCGGGACAGTGCGCAATTGGGTCAGAGGATTACATACAAAGGACTTGTATTGCGCGTGGGGGAAATAGTCGATCCCTAAGTCATGGAAAAACCTATCAGAGTGATTGCGTGCTATTTGGAAGGTATTGCGCGCAATTGGAATGGATTGCACACAAGGGGAAAGGATTGGGCGCAAAGAAAGAACTCGGAGGAGTTGGGAAATTCACTTAAGATAGTGAGGTTGCGCGCAAAGGCGAACCCCGGGGCAAGGTTTCGTGAAAAGGGGAATTACTTGGAAGTCATCTTGCATGCGCAGGAGTCCGAATTGCACGCACGGGTGCTGGTCCAAATTCCTCAACCCCGAAACGGTTATGGTCGCCTTCTATTTGTAGGCATTTGCCGTCGCGGAATCCAGGCGGCACATGAAATATTCCATGCCAGGACCAGTCGGCGTGCAAATTTGTGTGCCACGCCGGTTCTTTTTCACGAATCCCGGGAGTCCTTCGAGTGAACATCATTTTTCTGTGAAAGTCCTCCTTAATTTCGCGCACCACTTCCCGGTCCTCCGGACCGTATCTTTGAGTCTGAATACGACTTCGCTTCATCCGTTCGAAACATCCTATACGAGTTACATACTTTTTCGGTGTCTAAAAATACCCCCCCTTGGAATTGGATTGGCGAGAGGTTGCAAAGATCGGTTTCCGAGGGAAACGCCGAAGCAGTGCATCTCCTGAGCATTTTGCGTGCAAACATCCGACAGGGCGCACAAAATGATGGATCAGTGTGGAATTCGCTTTCCGCGCGGCGTAGAACCCTGGCCTCGCCTATAAAAAGGGGTGTTGGGTCCCAAGTTCTGTACTCAAGATTTTCCGCGTGATAGGCATACTGCTCTCATGTGCAAAATTTCTCCTGTGGCTGGGTATAAAAATGCTTTGGCAGCGCGTAATTCCTTCTGAATTTCGGCCACATTTGCGCACCTACTCGGGATACTCCATGCCTAGTGTGCTGATTGCACACCCAAATCCTGGATTTCGCGCCGAAGCTTCATATTTCACGCAAATCTCTCTGATTCTGTACACTACATTCTGATTTCGCACAACTCCTGAAATATTTGAGATGGCTGAAAACCATGGTGATGAGGGGGAATCCGCCACTCATAGAGCCGAAATGGTGGCGAACGAGGAGGTTTATGGATCCAAGGTGATCGTTTCCAACAACCTAACCTTGTTCAATCTACTGACCCCAGCTTAGAAGGAGTATCCCCTGTCTGACAACCTCCCACTTTGGAACTTTGGCATCCTAGAGGAGGTTCCCCTTTCAGGCTTCGAGGTGGACACACAGCGATCATGGGTAACCCGGGAGGATGAGCTTCCCCCCTACAACATCACCAACAATGGCCATCCTGCTAGGTAAACCAGGTATACGGACGTATATGTCCTGAACCTGAGGACCAGGACCATTACTAGTGATGAGCCTCTCGTAGAGAATTCTCCGACCCTCTATGCGAGCACGTTCCATCAGAGAATCACGGATGACACTAAGGGCTGGATGAAAGATTGGGACCTGCGGTCCGGGGGAAACTTTACTAGTGAGTGGTCCTGGGTGTTCTGGGTTCGCCATACTTGCGACCAGTTTGGGGCCGAGCTGCGGCATATTGGCCTATTAGAGGGGGTATAGACGTCACAGTTCCACTTCCACTGTCAACCTGAGCTTGGGCCAGAGCTATTCACCCTGTGGTCTCCTGATACCAACACATTCCACCTTCACCATGGATAAGTTGGCATCAGCCTCTGGGACGTTCACTATATCAGAGGTATCCCACTGGAGGGCTACTAATACGACGAGTTTGTTCCTCCAAAGAACACCTGGGAAGACAGTTCACGGACCCCCATGCTGATGTGGCACCTATTGGAGCTATCCAAAGAGAGGCAGCGGTCAAGGACTTCCTGAAGGACATTGCCGACAAGGGATGGTTCAGCCAGTTCCTAGAGAAGGACCCGGCGATCAAGATGTCGGGATGGGGAAAACGATGCCCAAACGCGGCTCAAAGGAGAAAGGATGGGTCGTATTGGAGGACCCTGGAGGCGGGACAATGCCAGGGGCATTGAAATTCCTCCGAACATAGGGAGATGAAAAAGGTGAATGACGTTACCCGACTTCAGAACACAATGGGGAGCGATGATGGAGGATAACTGTTAACCGTGGTGGAAACGCAGCATCCATATCGCATTGGCCTGATATGGGGACAATAAATGAGTGATGACCACTGACCATGTTTGCAACACGGGGCCTAACTAAAATATCGTTGATCAGTCTTCTGGAACGTTGGCCCAGGACAGCGGGCGAACTATAGGTATATCATCCATATTGCTACAATAGGCGGACCAAAGTCTATCATCCATATTGTGGCATCAGGCAGACCAAAGTCTATCATCCATACTGTTAGGGGGTCCCATCAAACAGGACCAGTCCTCCGGGATGTTGGCCCAGTACAGCAGGCGGACCATAGGTCTATCATCCATACTATTAGGGGGTCCCATCGAACATGGAAGAGGATGAGAATCTGAATAAAGGGGCACACAAATCGTGGAAATTGGAGTGGTGGTTTGTTTGAACAGAGTTCAACAATCCCGAAATTGTGCCACCGTGGCGGAGGCGCATTAGGCAGACATACCAACCTAATCAAGTATCATCCAAATTTTCAGATAGGACCTCTCTGGAGAGAGAACTGTCACTTCCCACCATCACTATGGATCATCGAAAACTTATTCGGGGTAGATGTCACAACTACACCACTCCTCAAGAAGTTAGGCTGAGGGACCAACAGTAAGGAGGGACAGGATTTGGTAATCCCAGGGGCTGGACCTAAGATGAAATGTCCAGGCATTCCTACGTATCTCATAAGGATGATAATCAAGCCACACGTAGTTATTGAAGTGCATTTTAACGTTGTGTAGGACGAAAGGACGAGAAGGCGAATTCTTTAGAATGGGGTGTGTGGGGTAAAGTCGTCCTAAGCCCGACGTGAATGAGGACATGATCCCGCACTATGCCACACAATCCCGTGGTTGGGGTCCCGAAGGTGGGACTGAAGAGACAAATTAGCTGAACTCGAGCTGGACCCAAGGATAGGAGGTCTGGGTGTTCCTACGTATCTTATAAGGATGAGAATCAAGACATATGTAGTTCTTAAGAGATATTAGTTTATGGTATCAGAACTCGGACCAAAGGGGCCTAGATATAGGGCAAAATGCAGTTTATGGTCCTGTAGGACCACGAAATGATCTTAGTTTTAGGTCTTAGAACTCGGACCAAAGGATAAGGGGAATGGGAGACACACGGTAAAGCGGTTGCGAAACCCGACGTGAATGGGGTCAAGTCCCTACTTACTATGTGCTCTTAAGGACGTGTTTAGGTCAAGGGACCAAACACAAAAAGTTAGGATGGGCCCGTGGGGAAGTGCCCAGGCGTTCCTACATATCTCATAAGGATGATAGTCAAGCCACACGTATTTATTGAAGCACAGTTTAAGGTCATATGGCTTGGACCTGACAGCACAGTTTAAGGTCGTATGGCTTAGACCTGACAGCACAGTTTAAGGTCATATGGCTTGGACGTGATAGCACAATTTAAGGTCGTATGGCTTGGACCTGAGAGCATAGTTTAAGGTCATATGTCTTGGACTTGGGGAATACGCACGATGTGGTGAGGCATACCCGATGTGGATGAGGGCATATCCTCATATCGTCACTACGGGCGATTCCGGGAGAGGGGTCTCGGGCCAAAGGGGCCTATGAGGGTCCAAAAATCAGGGGGTAGGAGATGCTAGCTCCCAGCTACGCTGGGCCCGAAACGCAATGTCTGGGTGACTCCTTGTTTCCCATGGGGATGAGGTTCAAGCTGCACACAATCCCTAAAGAAAAAACCCAAGCACATACTCTAGCGCTCAGGTCGGGGGAGCCCTGAGAGACACTGTTATGCAGCTTGGTCCGTCTGACGTGTGGGGGTGCACTGAGGGTTAGTGCAAGGAGTGTCGAGATTCCACCTTTACACAGTGGGGTGAAACATAATGTGAATCATGCAACCAATATTCAGGGCCCGAAGAAGCCGGTGTGATGACTAAGGATTACTGCTGACCATGTTCGCATCACAGCATCCTGTTGCGTTAGCCTAGAGATAGGGGCAAACAAATGAGCATCAACCCCTAACCACATTCGCAATGCGGGATTTGTATCAACTTGTTTCCCGAAACCTTCAGGAGTGTTGGCACGTGACGGTAGGAGATCCCTTAGGTGTTGTATCCAGGTCATTCATGGGGGTCCCTCCAGGTGTGAAAGATAATGGGGCCCGAATGAAAGGAAGCACGAAGCTTGAAAGCTAGACGAAAACTTTCCTAAGTCGAATCTTACACACCAGGTCCTAGACCAGAGTACTCTAAACACATTAGTAGACCACTATAAAGGGTCTAAGGGCTCAGTCTAAGAGCGTCCAAAAGATGGAGGATTCTTAGGGGAAGGGGGAATAGTGCCAAAAACCATGTACCACACCTATATGTCCCCCCGTGGGGAGGGACAAGCCAAAAGACCGAGGCGACCGGGAGATCGTGGGATCTCCTAATAGATGGGGCTGGACCTGAAATCTAGGTGTTCAGGCGGTCCTACGTATCCCATAAGTATGGGAATCAAGCTGCACGTATTTCTTGAAGCGCAGTTTAATGTCATGTAGGACGATACGGGGCACTTCTTCCAGGGGGTGTGCATGGTGCAGCGGATAAACCCTCGCTAATGAGGACCTAATCCTACACTACACCGCACGCTCCGGGTGAAGGCTGGGGCTAAGAGGCCTGAGAAGGTCATGGGGCCTGAGGCTGGGCCTTGGTTAGGGATGCCTAACCAGCTTGCAGTTTAATGTCTTGCAGTGAGGATGATCACACGGTTTAAAGTCACTCTAGACCATAAGGGTATTAGTTTAAGGTCTTAGAACTTAGACCAGAGGGGCCCAGATGTAGGGAAAAATTTAGTTTAAGGTCATGCTGGACTGTGTAAGGATCTTAGTTTTAGGTCTTAGAACTCAAACCCATGGGGCCCAGATGTAGGTCCAAATGTAGTTTAAGGTCATGATGGACCGTGTAAGGATCTTAGTTTTAGGTCTTAGAACTCAGACCCATGGGGCCCAGATGTAGGGCCAATTGTAGTTAAGGTCATGTTGGACCATGTAAGGATCTTAGTTTTAGGTCTTAGAACTCGGACCCAAGGGCCCCAGATGTATGGCCAAATGTAGTTTAAGGTCATTCTGGACCGTGTAAGGATATTAGTTTTAGGTCTTAGAACTCGGACCCACGGGGCTCAGGAAAAATACCATTTGAGGAACCTGGCGTTGGTGGAAGGAGTGACACGCTCACCATCCATAGTCACCAGGGAATACATGCCATTGGGATATACCTTATGGACGATGAAAGGCCCCTCCCATTTGGGCTCCAATTTGGGTGGTTTCCTACCAGGAATCATTGGCGCTCTGAGATCCAGTACCAGGTCACCTTGCAGGAAAGAGAAAAGGTGAACCTTTCTTGTTGAAAGCTTGAGCCATCCGGCTCTGATGCCTTTCCAGGTTATGTAAACTGCAAATCCTATTCTCATCCAGTGCTTCCAATTCAGCAAGGTGGACTTCGGCAACTCTATCTGGCACTTGCTGATCGTAGACCACCGTGCGTAATGAAGGAAATTGAATCTCAATGGGAAGGACGGCCTCAGATCCGTATACCAAGGAATACGTAGTCACCTGGGTGGAGTTACGATTCATCGTCCTATAAGCCCATAGGGCATTGGGGAGCTTGTCCGGCCAACTTTTCTTGTTATGACCAACCATTTTTTGCAGAATGTTAGAGAGGGTTTTTTTAAACACCTTGATCAATCCATTCGCCTGTGCATGATAGTGGGAGGTGTGGTTAGAGCGAATGTTGTACTTGGCATACAATTTCTTCAACTCGGCTGATTAGAAGTTCATTCCGTTATCCATGAGGATAGCGTGAGGTACTCCAAACCGATAGATGATATTGGAGCTCACAAATTCAGCGATAGAACAGGCTTTGACTTCCTTGAGCGGAATTTCCTCTACCCACTTGGAAAAGAAATCCGTAGCGGTCAGGATAAACCGGCATGGGTGGGTCGTTGCCGATGGGTAAGGTCCTACGACATCCAACCCCCAGACTGCAAAGGGCCAAGAATACTCGGTAGTATGGAGAGGCTCCGGTGGCCGATGCACAAAGTTAGCCTGAACTTGGCATGCATGACACCTCTTGGAAAACTCGATGCAGTCATAGATCATGGAGGGCCAGAAGTACCCCAGCCTATGAATCTGGTGGGACAACTTCGACCCAGCCTGGTGGGTGCCACAGGAACCAGCATGAACTTCTTGCATGACCTATGGGATCTCGACTCCTTGAAGGAAATAGTGGACAACACCATCAAATCCGCTCCTGTAAAGGATCTTCTCAAGGCTGGGACCTCTCTGAAGGGTAAAATGCGGCGCACGGCGTCGGATTCACTCGCACTCAGCTCGGTCCGATGGAAGATTGTCATGCTAGAGATATTCAACCAAGGGCATCCTCCAGTCAGGAACTTTCTTGATTACCGCATCTGAAGTCCCCAGGGATCATGATGTAGGGGAACCAGTGGTGAGATGGTTCACCAGCGGGCCACGATCATCCTCCAGAATAACAGGATCAATGACTCTCCGGTGTGCCACATGGATAATTTGTTCGTCATGTTTGGGCTCTGAAAGTTATGCGGCCAGGCTAGCCAAAGCATCTGCGCGACTATTATGCGACCGGGGGATATGAACGACCTCTGGACGTGAGGGGATCTTAGCCATTAGACGGAGGGTGCACTCCAGCAATGGCACGAGTTCTGGCTTTCTGAAAACATAGTCACTATTTACCTGCTTGATGAATAGCTTGGAGTCCCCTTTCACATGCAGATGGGGTAAGTCAATCTCGAGAGCCAACTCGAGGCCAGTGATGCGGGCATGGTATTCTGCCTCATTGTTGGTGCAGCCTTCTGACAATAGGAATGAATACGGAAGAACGACTTGCTCCGGGGTGGTAAAGACGACACCCAGGCCCACTCTGTTGAGCCTAAGACCATTGAGTCTTCTACTGGTATGGCTCTGGGAGGCACCATCAAAGTATATCTGCCAGCATGGGATGGCATGATCGACTGATAGGATTAACTCATCAGGAAATCCTAGATCCAGTGGATGATCTGCGGAGGTTGGATGAGTATCTAAGAATTATTCTAACTCCTATCCTTTGATAGCCTTCTGAGGTACGAACCTGATGTTGAACTGCTGGAGGATCACTGCCCAGCATGCCAATCGGCTGGTCAATATAGGTCGGTCCAGGATGTATTTCAATGGGTCTACCCGAGAGACCAGCTGTACCTCGTGGTGCTTGAAGTAGTGCCGCAATTTCTGCATGGAAAATACAAACATCAGGAAGCTCTTCTCGATGGGAGAATATCTAATTTCTGTATCGAGGAGCATGTTTCTGAGGTAGTAGAGGCTATTCTCTGTTCCTCGCTATTCTTCTAGGCGAGAAGTGCACTGAGGGATCATTCTAGGGTGGTCACGTAAAGGACCAGCGGCTTTCCAAAAACAGGTGGAATCAAGACTGGAGGTTGGAGCAGATACTTCTTGATTTCCTCAAAGGCAATCTGACACTCTTTATCCCACTCGTAGGTGGCGCCTTTCTTCATAAGCTGGGAAAAGTGCTTACACTTGCCGGCCAGATTCTCAATGAATTGGCGTATATAGGCTAAGTAGCCTTGTAGGCCTCTCAGCTCCCAAATATTACTTGGGGGAGACATCTGTCTGATGGCCTTGATCTTCTTTGGGTCAATCTTGATGCCTCGGTATCTAACAACGAAGCCAAGAAACTTTCCGGAGGTGACCCGAAGGCACACTTTAATGGGTTCGTCTTCAAGTGGCAAGAACGGAGGATGCCGAACACTTTATCAAGGTCTTTGAGATGGTCCTGGCGCTGGAATGATTTAACCACCAGGTCTTCCACGTAGCATTCCACCAGTGTCCCGAGAATCTTCTTGAATATGCGATGCATGGCCCGTTGATAAGTGGAACCTGCATTTTTCAGGCCAAAGGGCATAACCTGGTAGTAGAAAGTACCTTGGGGGCCCTGAAGGCAGTGAACTCTTCATCCTCAGGGGCCATCCAGATCTAGTTGTACCCAGAGTATCCATCCATGAAGGAGAGGGCTTGGAACCCGGTCGTGTCATCGATCAACAACTCTATCACTGGAAGGGGAAATCATCCTTCGGATAGTGGTGATTGAGATCATGTAAGTCGATACAGACCCTGATCTGTCTGTTCTTCTTCCTGACCAACACAATTTTGGCTAGCCACCGGGGGTACCGAACTTCTTTGACAAAGTTGGCTTTGATGAGCTTATCAACTTTGGCCTCAACCATGGCACCGTGAGAGGGGTGCATCTTTCTGGGAGGCCGCTTAAACCCGTGATGGTTTGATGGAAGGCCAAGGAGGTGGACAACTACCTGGGGATCTAGTCATGGCATCTCGTCATAACTCCAAGTGAACACATCATGGTGCTGTCTAAGGAAGTCTACATACTGTTGTCATTCTTCGGCGGGCATAGCGGCACTGACCAATGTGGGTCTTGGGTCCGCCTCGCTACCAAGGTTCACCTACACTCACTCGTCGACCGTGGTGGAGACGCCCTCCACAAAGGCAGGGGGAGCATCTTACATGTCCTCCTCTCCACTTGTGGAGGGATCATCCATGGGGGGAGCCATTTCGGGGCTGCCAGACCCTGATGGGAAGCTGGTGCTGGCTTGGGCGGTAGAGGTTGTCACGTCAGGAGACTCATGCACTACGAATACCACGGAGATAAAGGTGGTTGATCCAATCCCATCTGACCTTCATCCTAAGGGGCCACGCTTTATGACATCAAAGCAGTAGTGGCACGTCAGCTTGAGCCGGTCGATTCCGACCAGACGCAACAGACACTTATGATGTACTGCCATTGCCATAAGCCTAACATCCCGATATCGTACAGGGGTACGAGGCTCGGGGATCACCTGAGCCTGGTTGGTGTAGGAGTACAAGGTGATTTCCCACCACCGCTTGGACCCGGAAATATGCCTTCCTCTGGTACCCAAAACAACAAAGCGCTACCCCATGTCAGGGGTTGTGGCCTCCAACCGATGGATTGGGAAGACATAAGCGTCATCCAAACCTGCCCAGGGATCACTTGTGACAATGGCGGGCACAACCTCACCTACCAGGATCTGCTTTTCCTTACTCTTGTAATAGTCGGTGTCTAGGTAACATGCTTCACAAGAGGCAAAAGGAGACGCATCTCCTTGGATCATGCCTACTCGACCCTTAAGGGAGTATTTGAGGCACTGGTGATACGATGAGTGGACCGCTGCGTGAAGGTGGAGCCACAGCCTACCCATCAACGCGTTGTAGGTGGTGTCCTGAGAGACAACCATGAATTCGGTATTGGAAATTAGGCCACCGAACTGGGTCTTCAATAAAATCTTGTCGATTGGAGTTTGCTCGGTCCTATCATACTTCTGAATCCTGAGTTCGGAGGGGGTTAGATCATCCTCAGAAAACCCCAGCTTCTGCAGTGTTCGAGTTGGGATTAGGTTAATCCCGGAACCCGTGTCAACAAGACAGCATCGAACTTCCACGCCATTGAACTGGCCAGTGATGTACAATGGGAGAATGTTCTCCTATATGGGAGGGTCTTTATCTTCACCGGAGAATGAGATAACCGCCTGACATTCGGCATTCTCAATCACCTCAGTGTGGAAGGCTTCTACAGCCTCTACCTCCATCTCAAATTGGAGGGGGCTTCTTAGAGCCTCGGCGATTGCCTCATGCATTTCAGATGACAGGAGAAGAGCCTCAAGGATAGAAAGCCTTTCCAGAATGCCTGCCAGGTACTTCAGAACATCGTACTTTCGAGCCAAACGTGAGGCTCTTCTTACAGGAGGTTGCTCTGCGATTGGAGGCATGACATGCTCCACTGGATGGACCGATGACTGACTGGTACTAGGCACATCTCGCTATTCACTTGTCGAAGCCTGGGAAGTGGATGCCAGATTAGGACCAGAAGGCTGTGGTCGGCTGCTGGCAGGGCAGAGCTGGTCGCGGCACTGCCAAGGCGGTTCTGCCTGATCCAGCAACACAAATGGTGGTAAATGAGAACCTGTCGACACTGGATGAAGGGGTCGTGTGTGCTGATCTCTGTATTAGGCTTGCTGCCTCGTGTCAGTGGCATGCACGGCCTGGCTAGATGTGCCAACTGCCGTTCCCCAGAGATTCACATAGCCACGGCTCTGCCGACGTTGGCAATGGCTGGGGACATTGGGAAGGTCCACCTGGAGTTCCTCATTGTCGGGAGTCAAAAAGGGATTTACCAAATCTACAGTGTTAACTAAAGTGTACCCCGGGCTTTCACTCAAGTAGTCATCCACTACCGGACAGAGTCTCGGAGGGATCCCCATTTCTTGGGGCATAAAATCGCCAAGAGTGTAGGATTATGATGGCTTTGGTAGGGTGTGTTCTTTCTTCTTGTGTTGCCGCTTTCTCTTCTGAAAAGAGGTAGGCTGTGACGACGATGACAAAGTGGCGCTCGCAGATTCTGAGGGCTATGGCTGACTCAAGTGGGCACGAATGATGCCATGGGCGCAGGCGACCATCCTGTGGGCCATCCAGTCATTATACTTCCGGGACCCATGGTTGGAAACCTGTTTCCACTCATCCTCATTTCCACTACTGCCATCTGATCTCACGAAGACACCTGCCACTTGCGCCGGTCCTGGGCCCAACCTGACTATGTTGTTGTCGATCTAGTCTTGGATCCAGTACTTGAACGCATAGCATTGCTGGATGGTGTGCCCCAGTGTCCAGTGATAAGGGCAGTAGTTAGGGTGATCAGTGAGACGCGCCTCTTCTGGCTTCCGGCACTCAGGCAGCCGCACAATCCTCTGCTCTAAGGCACTACGGAAATAACTGGGGAACTGAGCCTCGTCAAATGAGTAAGTCTGATTCTGTCTGTCTAGAAAGGGGGCTCTTGGAGGTTGGCCATGAACAGGGGCCGGAGGATCATGCTGAGGAGGTGGAGCCGGATTATCTTGCCTAGGTGGTGGCGGTGCGTTACGTAGAGGCGCCTGCTGATTTTGAGGCGGTCGCTGCTGGGCCAAAGGCTGTGCCCATGGGGGTGGACCCCTATGGGGATGCTAAGTTGGCCTTACTGGTACCAACTCTAGATGCCTAGGGGCCTCTACCTAGGCCACAGCAGCAGGGTCGACTCTGGCAGCTCTCCTTGCAGGGATCACAGGAGGCAGCGGGCGTGCCTGACTGGCCTATTATAGGGCTTCTTCGAGGCACTGATCCTTGTATAAGAAGTCTCGGAACCCTATGGGGTAATTCTGAGTGATCAGAGAAGGATCTGGCTCTGCCTTGACGTTCCCTACGCACATTTTCAGTAATTTCTCCTGACTTAGTGGCATGTTAAGGGAGTACGTGAGCCCCTTACACCAGGCGACAAAGTCCACGACTCGCTCATCGAGAATTTGTTTTCACCTGAAGAGGTATGCGATGTTCGTATTCTGGGTTGTGGAACTAAACTGGTAGAGTAATTTCCTGTGAAGTTCATCCCAGCTAGTCACAGATCCGAAAGGGAGCTAGTTGTACCAGACAAATGCCGGTCCTTCCAGTGTCTGAATGAAGCAATAGAGCTTGGCGGCCTCCTGCTGTGCCAGAGTTCCTAACATAGGCCCGAACCTCGAGTTAAAGTGGGCCAGGTGCTGTAGCGGGTCTCCAGTCCTATTAAAGGGGGTGAAAGTGGGGTTCCCAAATCCCGGTGGGTCCGACATATCATCCACCCACGCTGGGTATGGCTTACCATCCGGTGGGATTGCCACCTGCCGAGTTTTCAGGGCCTCTAAGCGGGTGATGAGTGCTTCCATTAGATCGTCCGGACATGGGTTCATGTCTTGATGGGGATCTCTAACCACAAGCGCATTTTCGGGCTCTTCAGTCCAGTAGTCAAGCTCAGCAACTTGCGGGGTGGCTGGTGGAGTGACTCTCATGGCGGCGGGAGGAAACCGAGCGGGGTCCCTCAGGTGATCACGCCACTCAGGAGGGTTCAAAGAAACATATCGCGCCCGTTTTCCATGGGCTCCGGCCTCTCCCCTGTCGGTGAACGTGGAATGGTCACGGTTTCCCGAGGGAATCTCTTCAAGGGGTATGTGCTCCTGCCCCTTCTGTCCTGGACTAGGATTACCGTAGTCAATCTGCCACTCTGTAATGCGTTCGGCCAAGAGCTCATCAACCAGCCTCTTTTTCTCAGCAAGCTATTGGCATAGTGTGGCCTTCTCGAGCTCTTCCTCTGCCTTCTATACCGAGGAAGATGGTTCGGTGAACTTGACAGCCCTGACGTTCTCTTTACCCTTGCCGATGTTTTGGCTCAGTGTTTATGCCTCAGTGGGTGTGGGGAGACCTAGGAGGCTCCTATGTTTGTGAGTAATCCTCCCAGATGGGTCCAGTAGTGGCTTTTCCTCAAGGGGTGAGTCCCCATTGAGGAGTTCCACACCGTTTCCCTCACCCGAAAGGTCATCCATGTTGACCGCCACTGCCCTTGGTGACATTCACTCAGAGCCGCCTAGTGAGTCGAGCTATCGGGGAATCGCACAGAAAATAAGGGCAGCGTACTGACCCCATCTGCGGACGTGCACGTGGGGGTGGCTTCCTTGATAACCTTGCGGAGTATTTGAAAACTCTGGACACATTTTTGCTGGAGGGACCTGTGGTGGCCGAGTTACTTGGGGTGCCGAACCGCGGGGAGTGCAGCTAGGTCGACCCGACGACATTGCTCACCGATATCCTCGAGATGTGCTTGACTCCTGGGATAAGGTGCTCACTGATGGAGAAGACGGAAGTGAGTCACTTGGAGAGTCTGGCGGAAACATTCAAACTCTCCCAGGGGTGAGCGACTCTGGCATATCAAAATCTGATCTTGTGACCGACCAAAACTTCTCGGGGAAGTGGCCCGCTGCGAGGACGGTCCAGAAGCTCCACGACTCAGGTTCGGGATCCGGCCCTTGCTGCAACTGCTCATCAACCAAGAATGGTCGGGGAACTGGAAGCGGTGCCGAGGCAGGCCGCTGGGCCGGTGGGCTGGCCAGCGGAGAATACGGCGAGCAGGCTGATTTTATGCCAATCCCTAAGTCGTCCTCCAAGGGTTGCAGTGTCCTAGCTGCCATGTCGCGATAGGATGGGCCGGCTAATGGGCCTCCTGTCACAACGTCGGTGCTTGCCGAGGGTGTGTCATGTCGTGACTCTTCCGTCGGTCCCCAAAAAAGTTCCCCACCCTCCCTAACTGAGGTGGAAGGTGCTTTTGGGGAGGCCAACGGTAACTACAAGTTTGATCCCAGGGGGTATGCCAAGTCCTTGTCCTCCTGGATATACCTTCGGAGGGAGGAGGGAATCATGTGGATCTCATATTCGGGGAGTACAAGACTGAAGTGCCGCGTCCCCATCCCTACCCTCGACTCAAAGGGTTGGGGGGAAGGTTCCATCGTCGAGTCATACTTCGCCTCAGAGTCCGAGAAACGGACTGGTCTGATTTCCGTCCGGACTCCCCTGACATTCCTCTTACGGCGATGATGTCCTGCATTCCTGCCCCTGGGTGGCTCCTCAGGGCAAGGATGATTTCCGGCAAGGAGTCCCCTAGCCGCAATAGTGTTGGGGCAAAGTGGACTAATGGTCGGGGTGCGAGAAGCACCGGGACAGATGTCTAAAGGGACATGAGGAGGACCTCGATGTGGGTGAGTGACCGGATACACAACGGATCCATACTCGCGGATAGTGGTAGGGGAAGTGACCTCATACATAGTGCAATGAGCGCTGGAAACAGCCATACCCAGAGCATAGCTTTCACGGAGAAGACTTCTACTTTCCAGATCAGTGGCATGGAATGAGCCTTCATGGTGGGTGGCACTACCGTGGATTGGTCCGCGGTGGCCATTGCATGCGCCCGCGACTAAGAGAGTCGACCCAACCTGCCTGCAGGGTGGTCGGGGCCTCGATCCGGGTAGGGCATGTGACTGACCCTACTCATTGTGTGCGGGGGTATGGTAATAGGAGTCAGCAGTGGCTCGGGCCACAGTGGTTGTTGACGTTGGTGCCCCAGGGCGGTCATTCTCTTCTTCTCGCGCCCGAAGCTGGCGTCAGGTCAGATGGGTTGGAGCCGATGGTGCGGGCACGAAGATTTCCTGCTCCTCGGCCTGAGGAGTCGGGTGGCGGCATCGACACAGCCTGGTAGGGGCTCTTGCCATGAACCCCTGGGATGTGTCTCTAATCAGGCAGACCCAGATATCCCCCATCTCATTAGTGTAGGGGAGGGTGGTGTCAAGGAACTCCAGGGATAGGCTCCCAAAACGGTTCAACATCGGAGTGGGAAGCAGTGGCTACCTACGCGGCCCTCGGGGGCGGTGATGGTAGTGAGGCACAACTGCCTCGAGATCCAAATGGGCCATGTCCCTGGTCGGGATGACCCCTTCCTCCTCGTACCTACGCACAAGGTCGTTGATCACCCTTCTTTGGATAATCTCTGATGGGGATAGGGGGCGTGAGCGCCCGGAAATCGCGGCGGTCGGAGTAGCCGTGGAAAAGGTGGGACCATGCGGGGTGGTCGCATCGGTACTTCCCCTGCCCCAGCGCCAGTGGGCAGGTGGCGATCGAGCTCCGGATGCAACGATATGATTCTTGAAAGTAGGGAGATGAACCCACTAACACTAGCAGGAAAAGGAATCGACAACCAATAGCCCAGCGGCATTCCGTATTCCATGGTCAGTGAGAGGGATCCATGATGACGATGTCGCAGAATAGAGTGATCAACGTCCGGACTGCCTCAACCCCTGGCGGGTTTCACATCCTGGTGCTAGGTGCCCGGACCTGGTGACATGCTAATCTTCCAACACCCCGAACGCTACCAGTCGCCATATTGAAGAGAAGAGCTTCACGTCGAGTTCACCATTTTTTGTTTCCGAAGCTTTTACGTCAGGGCGCGTGCGCGTGTTCCTCACGCAGGGGAGGATGCGCGGCATGAGGCCCCGCATTCTCGCTTCTAAAGGCGGGTGGCATTTGTTCCTTGTTTAGGGACATCTGCTCCATGATCTAAACCATGATGATGGGATATTGGTTCTTCCTTCCATGGATTCCTCCTTGGATCTCATCGCCTAGTCTGAGTATCCCTCAAAAATTGTAAGACGGGTTCGTGAACCTCATTCCCAGCACCATATCTTCATGGATTCCAGTTAATTATGCTGCTTTTGTCGAGACGCTCCAAGGGTTCTGGTTGGGGCAGCAACCTTCGTTGAGGAGAATGGTCACGCTGGGGTGTCGTCGGCGTGCCTTGACGCTGGGCATGAAAATGTCTGTCTTTTGTCTCTTATTATAGGGCTTCTCGAGGGCGCGGAAGCCCGAGTCATCCCACATCGAACGCGGGGGATCACGTTCCATATGAGGTTTTCCTCAGATTCCCATGTTTAACATGGGGTATGCAGCGAGTTTAACGTCTTTTAGAGACAGATCGGACTGATCGGAACACTGAGAGTGGATCAGATTGAAGGACCCCCTAGGGGGAACACCGATGTTGGGGCCAGCACGTGGGCGGCTTCCCGGATACTGTGGAGTGGAATGAGGTGGCATGATCCCACCGGGATGTGGCGTCTCGGGTAAGGATCAGGATGGGTGATGGAGTGATGGGCTTGAACCTCATGGAGGCTTCCTACGTATCCCCATGGTAGGGAATCAGAGTCTGCGTAGTTCAGTGATACGGTGGGACACCTGATGGGGCGACCCGTGAGAATTAACGCATGGATTGGATCTTGGAAGAAGTAAGATCTCTGGGAAAGGGAATGATCTTCCCAAGGCACTTGGGCTAGATGGAGAGGTCATGATGAGACGTGGGGGTGAGGTATGGGTCTTACGCTCTGAGGAGGCCCATAACGGTGGTTGTTAACCGACACGGAGGGGTTGGAACAACAGTGTGATGGGCTTGAACCTCGTGGAGGCTTCCTACATACCATGCCTTAGCATGGATCAAAGTCCACGTAGTAAAGGGCATACAGTTTAATGTCATGTGGGACAAGTAATATGGGGCTTATGCTATGAGGTAGCTCAACAATTGGTGAACCGACGTGAAGAATTCCGAATGACCGAGTGGTGGTCTTGAACCTCGTGGAGGCTTCCTACGTACCATATGCTAGCATGGATCAAAGTCCACGTAGTTTGCTGGGATGGGGATTACGCTCTGAGGTGGACCATTAGAGGATGTCATGGTCGATGTGCGCTCTAAGCCCACATGATTTATGCTCAGTGTGGGAAACAAGAGGCAGCAGGGACCAGATGATCACGTCGTAAAGGGTGCGTCCGTGAGAAATGAAAAGGGGCTTACACGTTGAGAGGCCCAAAGAGGAAATAGTGGCTTACGCGTGGTTAGCAACCCTTGGTGTCGGGGCTTACTCCAGGATGGAGGCCCGTGGTGTGACAAAGCGCAGTGGGAAAGGGACTCCACTGGCCTTGGTAGTGGGGATGTACAGAGGTGCTTGGGTGCAACCTTCCGCAAGAGAGGCTAGGGGCTTACGCTATGAGATAGCTCATCCCCCATGGACAAACGCCAATCCGACAAGGAGGATCTCATTCCATGTGAGGAACATTCCATTCCCATGGAGATGGGTAGACGTTATGAATGTCCGAGTTGGGGGGGGCCCTGCGTGCGAGGCACAGGGTCGGACCACAGTTTAACGTCATGTGTTAAGGATGAGGTTCTTAGTAGTTTAACGTCCTGCATCTTAGACGAGGTGGGTTCGATCCACACCCCTAGGGCTTACATGCCCAACACCCTATACCCCTTGTGGGAGGGAAGGCATCGGCAAGGCCATTGTGAAGGGGGGTCGTAGGGCGAACCATTGAGGTGTCCACATTAGCGTGGCTATGTGAAAGAGCAATAGCTGTTAGCGTGCCTATACAATGAAGCATAAGGCAAAGAAACGCAATGGGAAACACCACCCAAGGTACCTTGAGGTTACTTCGTACGAGCCTGGAAGGCCGTACGGGAAACCAATGCAAGGCGTGCATGCCCGGCATGGAAGACATCGGGCGCCGACACAGAGAGGCAACCAAGGGGCATCAAGGTAAAGGGTCTTGGGTTTTGCGCGCAAAGAGAAGGTTTGCGTGCAAAACACGGCGATGGCGCGCAATTTGGCTAGAGGATTGTGCGCGGATAGGGGATTGCGCGCAAAGGGCTTGGATTGCGCACTGGGGCAATAGCTGATCCCTATGTCATGGCGAAAACTATCAGAGGGATTTCACGCAATTTGGAAGGGATTGCACACAATTGGAAGGGATTGAATGCAAGGGGAAAGGATTGCGCGCAAAGGAAGAACCTAGAGGAGTTGGAAAATTCACCTAAGCCTATGGGGTTGCACGCAAAGGCGAACCCCAGGGAAAGGTTGCGTGAAAAGGGGAATTACCTGGAAGTCATCTTGTGCGCGCGGGAGTCCGAATTGTGCACACGGGAGCTAGTCCGAATTCCTCAACCCCAAAACGGTTGAGGTAACATTCTATTTATAGGCATTCACCATCACGGAATCCAGGCAGCGCGCGAAATCTTCCGCGCCAGGACCAGTCGGCGCGCAAGGCTTCCCCGCACGGAACCGGGCACGCAAATTTGCGCGCCACGCCGGTTCTTTTTCGCAAATCCCGGGAGTCCTTCGCATGAACATCATTTTCCCTACAAGTCCTCCATAATTTCACGCACCACTTCCAGGTCCTCCGGACCGGGTCTCTGAGTCCGAATACAACTTCGCTTCGTCCGTTCAAAACTTCCTCTAGGAGTTATATACTTTTTGGGCATCTACAATCATATCATGAAAACAAGATTTGAATCACCTAATTCACATGACATGAAACACCATCTCATGAAATGAATTCCCATTTCACATTATGAATTTCATAATACAATTATGATATAACTCCAACCCCAACTGATCCCTCCTCAAGCCTCCTCTAAACACATCAAACACCCAAACTAGAAATGTAATGGGATGAGAATGGATAGACCATTACATTAGTTACCTCTCAAACAATTTTCATCTTTTATAATCAAAACCAAATCTAAAAGATGTAAATAGGTTTTGGGAAACCACCCTACAAGATAACTTTTAGGGTTATTGTTGCACCACAAATACTACAACCATATAAACACATGAAGATAAAATTACCACAACACAGCCTTTACAACCAAACATCATCCATTACCGAGGACAATGCCATGTCATCTAGAACTGTACAAAAGACACTGCTTTTACACACAACTATTCGAATGACAACCCCAACCTCCACACATCCCAAGAAAAAAATTTCCAAAACTATCACACACAAAATACCTAGGAACAAAATTCAATTAATTACATCATCCACATAAAAGATATTATCATCTTTGGTTGGAACTAACTCATCTATATGGTTTTAAAATTTATTTTAGAGTAACATTTCTGGATTAGGAATTAGATTTTTCTTTCTTCTCATGTTGAAATATTCAAAATACATCATCAGCGAATCAAAAAAGAAAGATATCATAAAATACTATGGTTCAAAAAATCACATCATCAATAAAAATAGAATAAGGAAAGATCAAAATAAGTCTAGGTATTGGGTAAGAATTTGTGGCTTATGCTCCCAAGTATTATCCTCAAGTCCATTATACCTCCACAACACATGAACCAAGGGGATGGTTAATCCTTGTAGTAAAATATCTCAATGATCCTAGATCTCTTCTAGTCTCTCCACAAACATCATATAATATTTGATATCCTACACTCCCCAATCAATAATGCTGGATTCATCATGAATATACCAATAAATCTAAGACATATGGAAGAAGTTATGGATATCATCTGTTCATGGTGTCAGTGGAAATCAATAAACTACCTCATCAACATGCCCCAATACCTAAAAATTCCCAATGAACCAAGGGGAAATTCCACTCCCCTATTAATTATCTACTGCCCCCAACAAGGATAAACAATCAAAAACACGTAGTCTCTAACATCAAAATACAAGGGCCTCTGTCTATAAACAGAATAGCCCTTCCAATGGTCTTATATCTCCCTTATTCTCTCTCTAACCAATTGGATCTTCTCATTCAATCTCTACACTAAATAAAGGCAAAGAACTGTTGACTCCCCAATCTCCATCCAACATAATGGAGAATTACATATCCACCCATTCAACACCTCAAACAGATCCACATTAAGGTATAAGTGATAGATATTGTTTTAGGAAAACTCAATTAGAGGAAGTTACCTTACCCATGATCTACTAAAGTCCTGGATGAAAGCTCAAAAAATATCCTATAACGTCTATATGGTCTGCATCATCTACGCATCGGTCTAAGGGTGGAAGGTAGTGCTAAGGTTCAATTGGGATCCAAAATCATGCTGTAATCCCCCCCATAACCATGAGATAAAATTAGGATCTTTATCAGAGATTATGGTGTTCAGTAACCTTGGAATCCTAACCACATAATCCATAAATTATTTTTCTAATACATCTATAGAACTTGACTCATGAATTATGAGGAAATAAGATGAATTCATGAGTTCGTCTACTATCACCCAAAATGTATCACATATTCTCTAAGACCGGGGGAATCTGGTATTAAAATCAATCATTATTTCCTCCCATTACTACTCAATGACATCCAAGAAGTGGAATAAATCTCTAAAAACATGATGCTCTTCTTTCCCTTCCTAATAAACTAGACACTTTTCTATAAACATTTCCACCATCTATTCTATCCCAGACCATCAAAGATGTATCCTTAACCCAAAATACATCTTGGTAACACCAGGATATACCACTAAAGGTGATCTATTAAAATCATTGAGAAATAATTCATGAACCGCCAATAGAATAAACAACCTCCTCTAAATTTACACCCTATTCTAACCATCCTTTATCCAACCCTTAAGATCATCACCATGACCAAAACAATTAGGCATGATCTCTACATCTAATTATACCCACTGAGACTCCTCATCCTTCCACATCAAGGATAAATCCACAATCATCTAATGAAGGCTGCATTAGACACTACTCTCCCCCATGTTATGATGCATCACTACAAGATTCTCTACCCCTTTACTAACATCAACAGACTCCCTAACTACATCTCCTTTATATTTATAACTTAGTGAATTGGTAGAAAAATTCCCCTTTCTTAGGGTGTAATAGATATTAAAATCATAATCTTGAAGAAACTCTATCGACCTTAATTTGTGTAGATTTAAATACCACTTTGAAAATACATATTTTAGTATCTTTTGGTTTTAGAAAACCATAAAGATATCACCTATGAGATAATTCAACCATAGATTCAGTGAAAACACAACTACCACTAGCTCTAAATCATGGGTGGAAATGTTACACTCAAGGGGATGTAACTACCTATACCCATAAGTGACTACTACCCATAGTTGAATAAACACACATCCTAATCATAGATGGGATGAATCATAGATAACCTCAAACATTATACCCTCCCCATGTAACCAAAGAACTAGAACACTGAAAAACGTCTTATTTATGGGACCAAACAATGACTATCACTAATAAGTACATACAAAGGATTAATATTTTTGATAAAAGGATATCATTAATTAAAAAATAATAAAAATTAAACACAAACCTTTGATAATATATAGTCAGACTAAGAAAACATTGAACCTCTATTACAGTCTGGGGCACATACTGACGCATGCTTGTCGTGGGGTGTGGAAAAAGAAAATTTCTAAATTTTTCCAAGTGTAGAAAATTGGTTGACCATGGTTGAATCATTTTAAGAACTTCACAGTTTGATCCCTTAATTAATATAATTCACCTAAGACCACTTTTTTATTATTTTTATTAATTTATTTAAATAATTAAATTTAAATGAAAGAAACATTTGTATAAAATAAACAAACATGCAATGAAATATAAGATTTAAAAAAGAAATAATTTTTCTTTTTTGGTTTGGTTTATGGGATAAATAATTCTTCTTGTTGTTTTTTGAATTTATTTTGATAGTTTAATTATAAAATCTCACTCTTAAACTGCTATTATTTTACTTAGTGATTTTGAAATCTTGACTGTCGATAGAAAACAAAATTCCACCTCCTCCTGTAATAAACATTGATGACACACCTCAATAGAGGGTGGGAACCCTTCTAGGACCAAGATCCATCATATATCATTTCATCCAATAAATGGATCAAATCAGTGATATGTAGATCCAGTGTCCATCAGAAGGGATGGGACATATTTAAATAAAAGAATATATGTGATTTTGAGTTTAGTGTCATGGTGGGAAATAGTCTCATCCATTAACATCACCCTTTCCCACCAAAAACATAAATAATACATTAGAATTTAAGAGAAAAATTTTGGAAATACCAAATACCTCCCTTGATCCAAGCCTCTGGTTATCCCCTTATTTTTAAGGGTAATAGGTCGTGGTGGTGAGAATAAGAAGAAGTTATGGGAATAAAAATAAAAATAAAATGTAAAGAAGAATAAAATATAAAATAATAGAGTAAAAATGGAAGAAAAATAAGATAAGAGAGAGAATAAAGAAAATAAAAATAATAATATAATAATAAATAACAAGAAACATAATTATAAGAAACCTAAAATAATAATAACTGAAGTTGGACAAAAGAGAAATTAAAAGAAGATGGAGGAGGTGGTGGTTGTGGTGGTGGATGGGAGAAAATTGAAGAAATAGTATGCATGGATTAATTTTATAAAATAAATAAATTACATTAAAATAAAAAAATGTAAATTAGAATAAAAAGAAAAAAGATTGTAGCAACTATGGCCTCTCGTGGATTCTACTCTCCTTTGAACTCCTAATAAGCAGTGGGGCCTCTTATTTAATATATAAGGAGTATGTGTGGCCTTCCCAAATTTATGTGATTGAATTATTTTAATATATTGTTCCCTAAGACCCTTATATCTTCATGTGTGGATTTTTATAAAACAAGCATCATCGATATCAGGTGTATTTTATGGGGAAGAAATCCACAAGGAATCCCCTTCTTCATGGGATACATGGGTTCTGTGGGCTTTGCATAGCCTCAGTGAGGGATTTTCATGGGATGTGGGGAAGTCATGGAAGTGGATTGGTGGACATGGAAATGGTGTAAGAAGATGCCTATAAGTCATTTATTCTTCACATGGATAGAAGAGGCCTTCGTAGTGGTCATATCTGGGTCTAGAAGTGATCAAACATGATCTTGAGCTTCAGTATGGGTGATCAAGATCATGTTCAAGAACTCCTATATCTAAAATAGTGATTTTGGTGTGTTTTAGTGGTAGTGGTGAAAAATATCTTGGTGGTTGCAATGCTGACTAGTGGAGAAGTGTTTTTGAGTTGGATCCCATGGGAACTAAGTGGGACAACATCATTTTGATAAACGATTAACAGTAAAATGTGTTATCAACCAATATTAGAAATGGAAAGTGGGGTGCACTTATTTATAATAAACTATGTATCTTCCACTACTCATAATTCCTCACTAGAGTGGGAGCCCAGATACACACACACCTTGTACATGGGTTGAGTTGTACTACTCAATCCTCATCGGGCTAAGCCAAACTCATGCACTCAGTCCTCATTACACGGGCTCCTCCAGGTGGGCCTTCTCCCACTCACTGGCTCTACAGGATATCCTAGTGGTTGTCTTGGTTATCCATCCCCTTTTAGGCTAGCTAGGTTGTTGGATAGCCATAGCTAAGACCTATCCATCTTTTCCCTACTTTTTTGGTAAGCTCTTTAAAAATATGAATATATTAAGAAAAATTTCAAATTCAAATATAACATTATATACACAATTTAATAACATAAAATAAATATTCTAAACTAAATCAACATTTATTAATTTAAATAAACTTTAATTAATAATTATTAAATTCCCACTTTTGAATAAAACATTGAAATAAATGAGCATATTGATTAAAATAATGTTAAAATATTTTAAACAATATTTAAAAAATTTCATAAAAATATCAGTGTTCCAAATTCCACTAAACTTAAACAATTTTTGTGGTTTGGCTATGTGGTTGGTTGGATACTAGTTTAGGACTATCCATCTTGGCCAAATTTTTTGGATAACTTCTAAAAAATATGAATATACTAAGAAAAAATTCAAGTTCACTTATAAAATAATATCCATAACTTCATGAAATAAAATAAATATTAAAAAATCTATCAATATTTATTAATTTATATAAAATTTAATTATTTATTAGTAAATTCCCACTTTTTAACAAAAAAATTGAAATGCATGGGAATATTCATCAAAATCCAGTTAAAATCCTTAAAATATTTTTATAAGTTTGCATAAAAATATTATTGTGTCAAATACCCCTACACTTAAACCTTGTGTTTCCCCAAGCATTAAATCTCGACATGAAATTAATAGGGATTTAATGTTACTATTATTCAAATTTTAAATAAATAAAATAAAATAATTATAAAATTAAAATCAAATTTTCAAATCCCAAATAAAATATCAATTCAATTTCATATTCTTCCAATAAAAAATAAATTCAAGAATTTTAATTTATTCATTTTGAAAATAAAGTAACTCTTTATTTCATACATTCAAGATCCTTAATTAATTATTATTAAACATGAAAAATCATGATCTACCTCTCTTTTCAATCTTTTCTCTCGTCACTCATGATAAAAATTTAATTAGATTTATGCTCATATCATGAGAACTTGCTCCTTATCTATAGGCTTTTAAAATAACTACTTTTTCCACTTCTTGGTGATAAAAGATACATAAAATCATGACAACATTCAATAATGTTTCAAATGAGTCTAAGGCTTATGGTTGGAAAGAATTGATGTTTCAAGAATTAAGGCTCAAGGAAGAGTATTATCTCTTAAATAATAGTGTGTGATATCAAAAGTAATTATAATGAATTTATCCTATTAAAAATAAAAACTCCCACATTCCCCAAACTCAAAGTAAAGACTATGATCAGTGAAATAATAATGAATGATGTGTAGCTTCTTGAATTTTTCTTTAATTTTATACTCTCTTTTTTCAAATTACTTTTTTTACATTTTCAAAAATCATGCTTGAAATGAATCTCACAGCCACCACCTAACCACATATGATAAAAATAATTGGTCGCATGATGGTGATTTTTATTCTTTGAATTCACAACCCATTCTTATTTTTTCATTTTTTCAAGAAGTGAAAAAAGTGTACAATGTATCAATAAAAAAACACTCTCATTACACAAAGTAGCACCCCACAATTTTTCCTTACAATGAACTTCATCCCTTTTACCATCAATTTCTCATCCCCTGCACTTAAACTTTCAAATATAAAGAAAATAATAATAATATGTTAGGAGTGGATAAAAAATGGATTGAAACATTGCTCATTCCTAACAAGGTCATACATGGTCTCTTATGGGCTAAACAAGGATCATTTTAAAGGTGTTATAAAGGATAATGGGTTTTAAATAGATTCTTTAATCATTATAAATGTGTTTTTTCACATTAATATATTTTTAAAGTTAAAATGAAAGTTCTATTAAGTGGAATGTCCCAAGATCCCTCAATTAATATGCTCAAGATAAAATAAGAATCATTTTTTAAAAAATACTATAGATAATGAAACATATAATTTGGGTTACTCACTCACGTTATGGATAATAATAAAAAATATATTCACATAAATTTCATAAATTCAATGCATGAAAAAAATTGGTCGATTTCATTTACATTAATCAACTAATTCTAATAAAACATGACTCCTAATTTTAATATACATGCTTTACAGTAATCATTCAATTATCCCTTTTAATCATTCATTCACATTATCATTTAAATATAAAACCTAAAATCACAAGGTTCCTAAAAAACTCATATCTCCTCAATAATTCAAGTGAAGTATAAATATAAGTATGGGCATTAAAATTCCATTTTAAATCTCAAAATCATTTTAAGACAAAAATGTAGGGAGTTTATGAGATTAACATTAAATGTGGGCTCCCCTTCTAATGAATCTTTATTCCTCTTCCTCCAATATTTATTTTTTACCTTATTCCATCATGTATATTCAAAATATAATCCATTATTAAAACTCAAGGACTATGTCATTAAAGCTAAAAAAGAATAGAAAGTGAAGTTTCATGCTAAAATAGTCCTTATAATGAAATATAAATTTATATAAATAAAGTAAAGATAAATCTGGGTATGATCCCCTAAGTGGATCCTATATTTTTTCTATCTTTTATTAGATTTTACTTCTTTGTTGGTGGTGAGTAATAATCCATGGATAGAGTATACAAGATATATCCCATTCATAATAAAGTACAGCTTTCATGTAAGAGTTAGGGTGAAGTATATATCATGATACATTATTATTTCTACTTCTGAAACCATATTTTTCTTTTCCAGTTCTAGATCAATGTGGGATACATCAATTGAGATATCAAATGAAAAGTAAGTAGATAATTTCACTTCAATAAAATTAAAATTAAAATTATCCATTTAAATAAAAGCGACATGTGTCTTGTTTTCTTAAGGATCATCCACTTAAAATTTTTCATGGGATCCCACAAATGGATGCTCATCAAAATAATGGAGCTCTATGTTTTTCTGAACAGGTAAAGGTGTTGTTTCTTTATCTTTCTCAATGGCATGTCTGGATTGGGTGAATCTAAAAATTCAAAGAAATGGGAATTAATACTCAATTAAGATTGAATAAAATTAAATGAGATAAATTTTGAGATAATATCAACTCCCTTAATTATTTAAGCTTCAATATCATCTTCAATTGTGAGTAGCTCTTAGAGTTGAATGGTAGAAAGATGAGGTAGGTAGTCGGGCTCCTCCATCTTTTCATAAAATTATACCACTTGGGTGGTTCATTATTCCATGAACAACAATACATTAAATGGTTCTAGATCTTATAATTTTTAATGCATGTGTAGAGAAAGTTACACCTCACACTCATTCTATAATTCATTCAAATCTTTTTAACCTCCCACACATAGATCAGTCATCAATTCTTCCTCATCATGAGTTCATTACAACTCATCATGGTCATCCTATTTCTAGTTCTATAAATGGTTGGTATGTGAATACTCCTTAATCATTGTCTCAACTTATTTTATTTTTTAAGAAAAATAATTTAAGTCTAATGGTTCATCTTCTTGTTCAGTTTCATGTTTATTAAGGGATGAATTCAAATACTCAGTTAGACAGTCCATTTTTTCATGCAGATTTTATACCATCTATTCAGTATGTTGAATCTCGTATTTGATATTTTTGACATCCAATTGTTCATAAAATTCCACCTATGTAATTTATTCTAAAATTTTGGAATCAAATAAAGAGTTCTTGTCTTGTGGATTGTCTTTTCCTTGATAAATATTTGGGAATTTCTCTTGGAGATAAATTAGTTCCCTATCAAATACTTCAACTAATTGTTATTTAACGGTCTCTTTATGTTCCTGGTTGAGGTACTTTAATTACTTATCTTTAATAATTTGTCTCTAAGATCCCCTGATCTATCTAGATAATAATGGAAAACTATCTTCTATAGACTTAGGTGAGTTAAATATTTTTTAAAAAAAATTAAAAAAATTCTGAAAAACAATATAGAATTTAAAAATAAAAAAATTAAGAAAACTAATGATTGGATATCTAGAAAAGGATCTATTTTTTATTCATTTCTATCATAGGGTGTGGAAAAATAAAATTATTAAATGTTTCTCCTATTGTATCATAGTGGTTGACCAGGGTTGTCTCACTTGAGGAGCTTCACAGTTTGTTTGATTACTTAATCCAGTTCACATAAGACTACTTGTTTTTTTATTAATTTCTTAAAACAATTAATTTTAAATGATATAAAACTTTTCCAAAATTAAACTAACATGAAATTAAAAATTATATTAGAAAATAAATAACATAGAATTTATGGTTTGGTTTATGGGTTCCATCATTCTTCTTGTTTTTGTTTAAATTTATTTTGATAGGTTAATTATGATATCTCACTCTTAAACTACTATTATTTTATTTAGTAATTATGAAATATTTATTTTCTTATAGAAAAATAAATTCCACCTCCTTTTATAATCAAGGTTGATGTCTCGCCTCAATTAAGAGTATGTCACCTTCCAAGACCCGGCTCCATCATATGTCATTTCATCCGGTGAAAGGATCAACTCCATCATATAAAAAGATAATATCTAGAAGAAGAGAAGGAAAATATTTAAATAAAATCCTAGAAGTGATATTGAGTTTAGTTTTTGTGGTGTAAAATCTCTACACCCATGCACATCACCCTTGTTCACAACAAACATAAATAAAACATTATAATTTATGTGTAGAATTCCAGAACTAGAAAATACTTCTATTAGGAAACACCTTGGGTTAGTCCCTTATTTATGAGGATAAGAGGCCATGGTGGTGAGAATAACAAGAATATATGAGAATAAAACTAAAAAAAATTAAAAGAATAATAAATCATAAAATTATATAATAAAAATGGAAGAAGAAACTAAGAGAGAGAGAATAAAAGGAAAGTAAAATAAATATTGAGTAATAAAGAATAAGAAAATTAAATGTAAGAAATATAAAATAATAATAAATTATGTCAGATAGAAGAGAAATTAAAATAAGGAGGAGGAGGAGTAATAGGTGGTGGTGAATGGAATACAATTGAATAAATAGTATGATTGGATTAATTTTATAAAAGAAAGAAATTACATTAAAAAATAAAACAGAATCTAAAACAAAACAAAAAGGAAAAAATATGTAGAGTCATTGGCCTCTGGTGGATTCTTCTCATCATCATTAAAATCCAAAATAACAATGGTAGAATATTCTTTTATAGGAAGGGAGGAGAATACTTAGAATCCCAATCCTCAATGTTTGAATTATTTTAAAAGAGTCGTCCACAAGACCCGCGTCTATTTGAATGAGTTTTTTTAGAAAAAAAATCGCAGGGATATCATATGTTCTCAGCATGGAAGAAATACATGGGGTAAGGCCTTCTTCATGGGATACATGGGTTGTGTGGGCCTTCCATGGAATTAGTTAGGGCTTTGCACGGGGTGTGGGGTAGTCACTGCAGTATCTTGATGGATATTGAAGTGGTGAAGAAAGACCCCTCCAAGTCATCTAGTCTTCACATTGTTAGATTAAGCCTTTATGCTGGACATATGAGGGTCCAAGAGTGATAAAAGGTAATCTCAAGCTTCATCATGGGTTATTAATATTGATTTTACACTCTCCTAAATCAACAATATTGTTCTCAATGTATTGTAGCGGTGTAAGGAAAGGATGAAGGTAGCCGAAATGGCACCGAGTGGTGGAGAGGTGTGTCTGAGTAGGGGAGCGGATGAATTAAGTGGGGAGGAGGCACATTGACAAATGATGAATAATAACTAAAGTGATGTCTTCAAACATCAAAAATCAGAAGTAGGGGTGTGATTTTTTATAATAAACTTGGTATCTTCTTTTGCTCAGAATCCCACACCATGTTGGGAACCCAGATACACATACACACTATAAATGAGCTAAGCCACACCACTCAGTCGGCATAGGACTAGGTCCAACCCAAGCATGTGGTTCTCTCTAAAGGGGAACCTCCCCATGTTCCTGCTCTCTCTCTCCAACTTGTCAGGCACTCTTAGTAGTAATCTTGGCCATTTGACCCCTCTGTGGGCTAGTGAGGTGGATGTCTAGATGCTAATTAATGAATGGATAGCTTGGACCTAATTTTTGGTAAAATCCTGAAAAATATGAGGATACTTGTAAAAATATGAAATTAATTTATATAATAATATCCACAATTTTATAACATAAAGTCAATATTCAAAACTCAATTAATCTTTATTATTTTAAATCAACTTTAATTATTTATTGTTAAATTACCACTTTTGAATAAAACATTGAAATTCATAGGCATATTGATTAAAATTCAGTTAAAATCCATGAAAAATGTTTACAAAATTGAATAAAAATATCTTTGTGTTGCTTCGCATGGAAAACTTCCTCGATATTTTATAGGTTTACCAACACACCCTACTTAGATACCACATTCCCAAAGAAATGCACCTCTCATATTTCAAACCTTCACGTGGATAACTTCCCATAGAGATGGTGGTGTCAAAGAAACTATATTATAGCTTCGAGATGCTCAACATTATCCTCGTACTACTTTTAGTAGATCAATATATCATCAATGAACATGATGACAAACTATTTTGGGAACTTATGTAATGAGAAGTTCATGAGACCCATGAACACATCTGATGTATTTGTTACACCGAATGGCATGACCAAAAATTCAAAGTGCCCATAATTGTAACTAAAGGTAGTCATTGGGATGTCATTATATTTAACCATAACTTGGTGATATAAATACCACATGAAAATTTTGAAAACAAAATGCATCTCCTCATATGGTTGAATAGATCATTGATCCTTGGAAGAGGGTAAGAGTTCATGATCGTTACCTGATTCAACCTTTAATATTATATGAACAACCTCAAACTACCATCCTCTTTCTTGGGGAAAAACACTATAGAACATCAATGAGACATAATGGGTTGGATGAAACCCCTATGCATCATACCATCCACATAAAATATAACTCGTGTAGATTTATAAGCTCTACTAGATAGGGCACCATTGAAATTTGATATGTGCTTGGTTTCAACTCTATCCCATACTCTGCGTTGCATGGGGGTGGGGGAATATTGTCAGAGACTCATTTGGAAAAAAATCCCAGAACCATTCCAAAATCATGGGAATATCCTATTCATGAGATTCCTCTAACAGTTTCTCGAACTACGAAAAAAGAGGTTCCACATGCATACCACCCACATAATAACATCGCTTTCAAATGAACATCACTCACTATCCCTCCAAATCAAAAAAGAAAACTTTACTCTTGAAATATTTTATGAATTCATTCATGGAATTAATTCAATACATTCCAATGATAACATCATACGGACATATTTGTAGTTAGAATAAATCTTATCCTAACTGGTGTTGCCCCATCACCAGTCTATATCCCTAGCACACATCAAACAAAGAATAGCGACCTCAAATCAATTTTGATAACACTAGGGTCACTGTAAGTCTCTTCACATCTAGTCCCAAGGTAAAAACCCAAATTAGGAGGAAAAAATTAATCTAATGCTTCTAAATCAAACAAGGCATAAACAAGAGTTGATGATAAACTGACCATACCTCAGACAACCTCTAACCCTGCTATCATTATCACCTTTACCACATTTATATGACTATTCCTAGCTCCTTGGCCTCATTAATTTTTTTATAGTATGACCACACTCTTTAATAGGTCCTTGTAGATGGCTACCATCATGTGGTTTCCCCCTACAAACATCACCTTCTCTCAGCTTCCAAAAAAAATTCATTTGTCCCTACTATTGTAACAACCTTGAATGAAACTACTACTACTTCCAAAAGGGGGCATGAACACCAATTTAAGAATTACATCTATTATTGGTCAGACATTGTTCATAGAGTTTTTCATTTCCCTCAAAAATAAGCATTAAAATTGGAATCCACAAACTGATGATCGAAAGCCACCTTCCCCAGAAAAATGGCAAAGTATCTTATGCAGTCAGTTCCCCACTAGTCAAAACCCCAATTTTCCAAATGTTCATACACTACTACCTAAAGTTCTAATACTTGAGACCCCCTTTTGAACACTCTCTCAAGGATAAAACTAAAGTAAATAATACACTTGATAAACTCTTATTTCTTATGAAACCTAGTTATATAGAAAGAATAAATAGGATGAATTTATACCTAATTACTAGGTATAAAGCTTCCTCTAGACTTCACGCACTAGACTCCCCATCAAGAAAGGCATTCAGGGTAAAGTGAAAGAGGACCATGATCTTGATCTCAAGATCCCACACACATAATCTCTCATACTAAAGGGAGAGAAACTCCTACATCTTCATTTCCTTTTACTTCAATGATATAAATTCTAAATGGTAATCCTTATGAAAGTCTAGACATAACCCATATTCCTCCCTACGGTCACCGATATATAGTGTCTACCACTGACGCATAGCTCCTCGCAAGTAATTAACTACCACTAGCACCCAAAAAATTTTCTTGGCTCAAATAGCACTAAAAGTGATCTCGATCTCCTCCAATCAGTTTTCTATCTCAATATCTAAGATTCTCCCCTTTATACATTCAAAAACTATCCTACTGTAAGGAATATAAATCAATATCCCATGCCTCATCATCCTCTGCTAGGTTGATCCTTTGATGATCAACTAGATCAACCTAATGAACCTAAACCACTTTCACTACTCAGGGATAAACACCAATATCCATTCCTAAAAATCATGGAGGAATCTTAATCCCACTAAGATAGAATTTTATCATAGGTTTATTTAATTATTTAATTATTTAATTTATTCAATTCACTTCCCACAATCACATAATTCATAAATGAATACAAATCAATCATGATTCATGTACCTCTGCTTGGTATCTACCCTAGAAATAGATCTACCTCACTTGGATATTTAATAAACATAGATTCATTTCATCATATTTTGGGGGCCCAAAATCTCATGTACTAGTCACTCTTCATGGCCTATGTTATGTACCATGGTCAATTGGAACTATTTCCCTATCAACCCATTCAATCCTCATAGTTCCTAACATAGAACTTCATCCTATCTCTCAACTAGAACCTCTAATAGCACTCATCTAATTTTTCATGACCCTACCCCCCCCCCACAAAAAGGTACCCCTCCTGGGCTCAAAATGACGGAAGAGAGATAATGACCCACCAAGTCCCACCTCTAGTCAGCCCCAGGTTAGGGAAAAGCACTGATGGTATAAAAATATTACATATGGAAGGCATTACTATCTATAATAATATAGGATCATGAGATGAGATAAATAACTACCATGAAACCCCCATGGGTAATAAGTAAATAAGACCAAAACCTTCCCATAATGCATGAATAATTTCAATAGATAAAAATTAAACTCTCTAACTAAAATACCAAAAGACATTTCCTAGAACAGAAACTCAATAGAAGCTCTAAACTTAAGCTTGTAATGTTTATAATGGTCCCCAAATTATTCTGAGAATCCTAAAAACAATATCTACATAGTGCTAGCATACATGTATACTCAGTAGGATCATACCCAAGGTCTCTATTTCACTTGTGAAAAGAGAATACTAATATGTCTGAGAATAAATAGTGGAAGAAACAAAAACCTAAATAGGTCAACTAAACAAACCCAAACTCACTATGTCCCACTCACCAAATTCCTCATCCAATATAGTAACATATTAACAAGAATAAAAAAGCTTCCTCACTACTATTTCCCCATTGATTTTCTTCTCTCACTCCCCAACATAAAATGTTCTATTATCTCATCCCTTCCATATATATCTCATTACATAAACATCCATATCTAATGTTTTTGGGATACATTCATACCTCCCATACCCTAGAAACGTCTAGAATTTGGATCTAGCATCATTCATTCCTATATCACATTTCAACTCACGTGAAGGCATATACTCCATCAAATCACATCTCGACTAAAGACACATAGTACAGCACGTGACACTGTTTCTGAGGACACATGGGATATCACATCACATATCATCACATAACCAATTTGGTTGGTAATCATGAATGTAAAGGAAATAAACCTCATTCCCTCCTCTTACTATGCATAATCCCAACCAGATATCACATTCTCATTGATCACATCACATCACCACTGGGTAATATCCAACCCAAACATGTATCATCATTTTTTTTTCTAAAGGAAGAGTATGCAAGAGTGAGTATCCAACCATCAATATCACTAGCATCCTAGATGTTGGGGAAAATAACTAATACCCATAAAATTTGGGTGTTGTTATGTTTATCTAACTCAAATGGGGTGCATATAGAAAAAACATAAAATACAAGGTATATAGATATCACACAACACACGAACTATGTGTTTGTAACAAATACACTGGTGTGAACCACCATGCCACTACTACACCACACATAAACCATCACAATTGACACCACTACTATATGTATCACACCACATAACCACCAAACAATCTACACATTACCACTTTCAATTACAGTTTACACTATTTTCTATATTTAATGAGTTTTCACTAACTCCCATTTACAATTCCATTCGTTTTACATTTTCATTGAAAATTTATTTTTTTAAAATTATTTAAACTGATTACCACACATAAATCTTCATCCCATTATTATTCATTTACCATCCAGTGACATTTATTTTCATCATTGCAATTTGTTATAGGGATAACAAGGATACGAACACAACCACACGACACATCGTCTCTCTAAACTCACACAAGAACCACAACAACAACACCCCATCATCTATTCCATAAAATCACAACCACCCATATCAAAAACTATACATTAGCACCGCACATAGAAACCTCTATACATTACCACTGAACATCTCCCCCACACATCAAAAATGCACATCACAACCTCAGTAAAAAATTCCAACATCATATTCCTAGCCAAAACCATCGCATCACTTACCCAAACATCACAAAACCTACCTAGTCACCACACAATATCCCACATTATATAAGGAAACAAAATAATAAGACCACACAAAGAATCAAATCATGGATTACACAACTTAGGTTCAAGGTCTTACATTAATTCACTTCATTATTTAACATGGGTATTATCACACAAACAATATTTCCATGGGTAACCAATTCATTATCCATATATACATTCTTATACTTTTTATTCAGGGTGATTAAAAAAATCAATGTAGCAAGGGTCTCACATACAAATCAACTACAACACAATTAAGTCCCCTAACATTCTTGATTTTCAGCAACAGAAATAAATGCATAACCTCATCATCAATAACATCAAATATGTAAAAGAAAGAAATTTATACCCATCCCCATCAATTTTAGATTTATCAAATTCATTATATTTATTAAATAAACCCTTACTATCCACCTAGTGGAAGTAAAAAATCATGTCATCCCCACACATACACATAAATAGGGATAGATCGAGGTTACCCTACCATAAAGAAGCTTTATAATTTGTTTTGAACAATATGATGAAGGGGAAACAACCCAAAAAACCACAACCACATAAAATAAATCTCAAATAAACCTGAACCTCATCAAGGGATTACCAGAAAAAATCATAAATACACCCCAAAACCAAAACAATATCATCACCACAAATCCTTGAAACAATAATGGAAGGAAACACAATGTATAAATAAAATAAATCACCCCATATCACTAATAGTCATCCTTCAGAAATCATGGATCAAAGTAGAAGGAATGGGGGTAGAAATGCTACAAAGGTTCCTTAGGTTCACCCAGAACCAAGAGAAAATGGATAATATGGACTTAGTTGAGTTCCATGCTCATAAATAGGTCGAATCTAAACTCATTATTATTGATAATTATATATTCACATCATCAGTTTTCACGTGACCTCCCATTACATACCATTAACCATATTCAAGGCATGAATCCCCAAATTTTGTAAATTTTTCTGAAATCCATCACACCTCAAACTGATTAAATTAGGACCATGAATCCATATTTCACCTTGTGAGATCATTGAATTTTGGGATATTCTCACAAGCACAAGTCATGAATTGTTGGCTTCTCATGCTACAAAGTTCCATCTTGCTACTTGAATTCCCATTTCACATCATGAATCTCTTGATGCATCTCTAACCTCTGTTAAACCCTCTTTGGGCCTCCTTGAAACACCTCTAACACCCAAACTAGAAACTATATGGTAAAATAATTCACATATCCCTACAATATACACCATATAAAATAAAGTATGAGCATAATATCAAATATGTCCCAATGAAGTCGAATTTAGATGAAAAAATATTATATTGGTTTCCTTATAATTCAGACATGTTATATACTATTTAATAATAAATATAAATTAATTTATTACATTCTTAAGAAACTTTTTAATCTATATTTAATTTTTTATGTTACTTTTATAATCATTTTAAATCCATTCATTATATAGATTTTTCTTATATCAACCACTTAAGGCTGTTCAGTAGACTTCATCAAATTTACTTTGGGGTGTTGACCTTGGTAAAAGGTATTATAAAATAGTTCCATAATATATAAAATGTTAATAATTTCATGAAGATAATTTATATTAATTATATAAAATTTCATAATCATCCATTAATTTTGAGGACAAAAAAATAAATTGTATCTCTTCATGGAGATGGTAGTACACATGTACGCCCAAACAATATTATCATTTTCTAATATATGGAAGGGTTAGAATGATGATGATAAATTTTATTTTTAGAAGAAAAAAATATGTCTAAAATATAATAAATAATCATTAATTCCATATTCATAACCAACAATGTAAAATAGTAATGAAAAAAATCATTGATGTATGGAGATCGTAGTTTGTACTTACGTATAAGTGATGTTTTCATTTCCCATGGGATAAAAAAGAGATCAAAAATGGATTTAAAATTAAAATACAAATATCTTAGTATGATTAATATACTTATATAATTATTTTAAGATGGTTATTGATGATTTGGGGGATGTTTAAGAAGAAAATTAGAAATTCATGGTAAAAATATATACCACTTCCTTTGGAAATATCTTTTGGCTTACAGCTTAATCCTTATTGAAGTGGAATTTTAGTGAGACCAAGACCCATAGGTCAAGAAAAATAAATTTTCAAATTTATTTTAGAATTTATTTGATGACTTAAGTATATCACATAGTTTAGAGAAGAGAGGACAAGGGGTTTCCTTTTATAAGTGAGGTGGGTGAAAAACATGTAAATTTATGAAAGTTTATTATATAATATATGTCTTAATAAAGTATATTGGATAAAAATTGAAATATATTTGAAGATGATACGTAAAATTTTAAAATACAACCAAAAATTGAGATATGAGTGTTTTGTGTTATCTTGATTCTTTGTCCCTTTATTTTTAACCCTTTTAACTCATTCTAACCTTAATTAGGTAATGCATATTACCCATAGTTACTATTCATTACAACCAAAACATAAGTTGGCCATATTAAATAATATTAATTATTATTATTCAAAATATTTAATCTATTTTACAAGATTCAATTTCAGTAAGTGTTAACAGTTAATTTTAATATAAATTTAAAAAACAAAATGAAAATATTTTTTAGAAAAATTATTTTTTTAGCATAAAAACCATTTTACAAAAAAATCATGTATAATTTAGATTAAAATAAAGTTAATTAGATTGTATTAAATAAAAAATAACTTTATAAAAAACAAAAATCAATAGAAACCTTTTGAACACTTGATTAATAGTGAAGAACAAAAATCGTTTTTATTTGAACAAAAAACATTACTTAGTTTTCAAAAATATTAAACCTAGATTTCTATGTTTAGTATTATACTGTTAAATGAATTATATTACTTATGAAATATATATTTACTCTATAAAAAATTTCATAAACATTAAAGTCATTATTATATAATAATAATTTCATAAAATTTATATTATTTAAAAAATATTTTTTTTCATTATTCACTCTAAAAATAAAATTTTTCTAAAAAATAAAAAAAAAATTACCCTAAGATAATTTTTATGTAATAAATTCAAATAAAATATTATTTCACAAAATTAAAATTATAAAATTTGTAAATTTAGGTTTTAATTAAATTATTTGTTAAATATATATGCATTATGTTATAGTTTCTTGAGAAATAAAATATTACTTAATATATTAAAAGCTCGGGTGTTACATTATTCTCCCCTTTAAAAATTTCATACTCAAAATTTCTATAATGAAACCTAAAGAATATATGTGGGTAATTGTTCATTAGAACCTCTTCAGGTTCCCACATTTCTGCTTATATCTTATGATTTATCTAAATTATGTTTATAAATAAAGTCGTCTAATTCCTCCACAAAGGTCTTAAAGTGTTAAGAATATATATTGGATATTCATAATAAGATATATCAGGCTATGATAAAAATTAATTATAAGTGATTACATGATTTGGGTTGGGTATATAATTAATTAATAGTGAGATATGAAATATATCATGCACTTTGAAGTGGTTGGGGTAATTTCGAGACAGTAATACACTACATCAATTCATTCTAATCTCTCAAAAGTACTAATGTACCTAAGACAAAGATTAACTTTATTTTAAAATCTTATAACACACTTAAATGCATATACCTTCAAGAAGAGGTGAAACATACATGAAATAATAGATTCATTCATAGTTATTATCATATATATATTTTATTTTTTAAGATATATTGGTATAAATCTGAATAGTTCTCCCATTTATCATTATCTCCTAAAAAATTTCTTATCCTTAAAGCATCATTTCACAAACTTCGTACCAATACATTAGTGTATGAAATTATTTACCATAAAATACTTCATATGGTTCCATTTTAATACTTTAATGAAATATATTATTATAATAAAATAACACCAAAGGTAAATAATAATTCTACGTACCTTGAAAGTATAGTTATCATTACCTCAACATGTATTATAATATTTGAATAGTCCTTTCAGACTGTCCATATATCTGTGGATTTTAAGTTGTGCAAAAATATAACTTGTTTTGGAGATACATATAAATAATTTTCTATAATTTTGATGTAAATCATGGGTTATAATAAAATAAAATAGAAATCGTTACACCACGAAGTCCCACAACTTCATTGATATAGAGTTGTACAAGGTTCTCAAAAATTATATCCTCCCTTATGGTGACGAAATGTGTTGAATTGGTATGGTGATTAATAAAAAACCATACAAAATTATTTTTTTAGGTTGGTAATATAGTGAAAAATTCCATAGTAATATCATCCCAATTATAAATAGGAATATGGGGAGGTTACATGACTCTATTGGAATGTTTTCTCATTTCCTTTACCTATTTAAATACCAAGCATCTTGATAAATGGCCAACAATTTCCCACATCATATTAACTCACAAAAAAATATTCTTAAATCCAAATACATCTTGGTTATACAAGGGTTATAGAAAATTTTGACCTATATTCCTCATCAATTAATTTTATCTTTAACACAATTATTTATTGAATAGAAAGAAACTTTATTAATTCTAGAACACCATCATTATAACCCATGTTTTCTAGATTCCCATACTTTATTTCACTAATTTTTTTAAAACACTTTTCATAAAGATAGAAAAATTTTGTCTTCTCTAATAAATATAGTTTTGAAATAATTTGTAAAACGGGTGATTTTTCATCTTCCCTAAAGATTATCATATCCAACTTTACTAAATATAATAATATATAGTCTTTTTAATACCTCATTTTAGAAATAAATCCATAATCATTCCTACTCAATTAATCGACCACCTTATTTTCCTTCTTAGGTTGGTAGGGTATTGAGAAATCATCATAATTAAGTTTTTTTAGCAGTCTCTTTTGTCTCATAGTAAAATATTTTTGGGAAATGATGTATTTAAAATTATTGTGATTCTTATATATGTTACATATTTCTCAACAGAGATAATACTTAAATATTCTCAAGGAAAATATTACATCTACAAACTCAATATCATGGGTTAGATAATTCTATTCACAGATCTATAATTATATTTAAGTATAATAAAAACTATGTTATTATCTATAAGTATGCAACTAATTCCTTTCTATGATGCATCACTATATATCACAAAACCATATCTTCTTAATGGTAATTTCAATATCAGTGCATTGAATAATATCCTCTTCCATTATTTAAAATATTATTTACATTATTATGACAATATTATCATAACCTATATTCATTTAAACATGGTTAATGATTTATCTAATTAGTAATAAATTTTAACAAGTCACTGATAATAACCTCATAATCCAAGGAAAATACATATCAAGGTTATTATCATTGGTGTAGGCCATTCTTTAACTGTTTATACCTTTAAATGATCACAACTATTCTATACTTAGAGATAATAGGGCCAAGAAAAAAATAATCATGAATCAATAATTCTCACTTACTAAATTTTCTATATTACCCTTTTCCTATGAGAGATTCATGAATGATTCTAAAATAGATCTTTTTCTCCCCATAACATTTTAATTATTCCAAGATATCATTGATAAATTATATAACAAAATTTTCTTGATAATATTTGAAAAATATATTTATCATATCTATAAAAACAAAGGGTTCATTGGTTAATCCAAGTGGAATTATTATAAACTCATAATTTCCATACCCTATTAGAAATTTAATCATTGGAATATCTTCCTTTATTACCCACAATTTATGATACTAATAAAATAATCATCATTGAAAAATATTGTGTTATTTCATGTTAATCAAGTAGGTCACCAATGTGTGGTATGGGATATTTTTTATTTATAGTAATGTCATCGATTTCCCAATAATTGTTGTACAATATCATAGACCCATATTTCTTCATAAAAACTTGAGGTTCTCCCCAAGGTTAAACACTATGTAAAATAAACCCCTTATTAAAAAACTCCTTCAATTGATTCCTCATTTCAACTAATTCCACCATAGAAAATCAGCACGGATTCATTGATTTTGTTTATCCACCATGAATGATGTCAATGAAAAACTCACCTCCATGCTCATATGTATTTCGAGGTAAGTATTCAGGAAAAAAACAAATGTATTCCTTTAAAATAGGTGTATATTTTATTCCAAGGTTACCTTTCCCATCCATAAATTTTTCTTACTCTTCATCTCCTAGAATATCATTAAGGAGAGCTATTATAGGTGTATTAATACATGATTCAGATGATGTTTTCTCCCCTATAAAGGCAAGGGATTCCATATCACTATCTTGAATCATAATATCATTCTATTGGAAATAAATTTTGACATTATATTTTGAAATTTTTTATATAAAATTCAACCGTAGGAATAATATCCATGTTTTAATATAGATTATTTCTATGCATCATAAGGGGACCTGACTAAATATCCTTGTTGGAATACGACTTCCACTAGGAGTCTTGATTAAAAACCCCCTTCTTAAGAGGAAATATTTAATATTCTAAGAAAACATAAAATATATAAATTAGTGTGATGATTAAAAATCAAAATAATAATTATATAAATTATAGTTTGTAATCAAAGTACCCAACATCGCATCCTTAAGAACTTCCACTTCAGCTATAGTAATCATATAAGCTTGACATTATAAGGACCTGGCATTAAACACTGCATATTTTAGTGAATTTAGACAAGAATTTACTTTATTTTCCCAATGATATTTTATTTTTAGTGTTTTATATAATAATTCATAAATTATACATAACAAAACTAAATATTATAAAGTGGAAACTTCTAACCAGTATAAATTTTTCCCATAGTGTAAAAGTTTTGAAATAAGACATGATTTATTTTCCTGAAAAATCTTTGTGATTTTAAACTAGAATTCAACGTTACCTTAACCATCCTTCAACCCTATGAATTTTCTTTTAAATTTTGGGTGAGAATAAAAAATATCAATAAGGGGCATAATAAAGAATAAATTCATTAGTCCAGTAAAAAACATGAAAATCCATGAAAAACTTTTTCTTAAACACAAACCCTTTTACCAATAAATGTAATCATATTTATTTTAAATAGAACATCTATATTACATTTTCAAAACAAATTATTTCCATGAAAACTCATTAAAAACATAAAAAAATACATGTAGGTTCCTTAGGACATCATCTTTAAACAATCCTTATAAAACCATTATAAATCAAAATGACCATACAACCAACACCCAATATAATTATATGGAGAACATAATTATTACCCAATGAACTATATATGTATAATGGGGATAAATAAATCATATCTAGAGATATAATTAGGATTAATATGTCATATATTGAGCTATAATGGGGCCCAATACGTCAAATCTTGAGCTATAATGGGGCTCAACCCATTATATCTTGAACTATAATGGGGATCAACCCATCATATCTTGAGCTATAATGGTGATCAGGCCATTATATAATCTATACTGAGATCACCCATGAGTTATAATGAGGATAAAATATTTTTAAACAATGTAAAAGGACCACTATTGAATAAAACAGTTTATGTTTGCAAATTTTGATTATTAAACCCTTGAAAAACTCTTTTAAAAACATATGAAAAACACTTTCTGATATCGTAATACACTTTTATATTCAAAAATAATTTTCAATAAAAACTACATATAAATAGAGAATTGTGGTTTTTATTTTAATAAATCATGAAATATTTTAATGTAATTCAAACATCAAATAATAGTTATATTGGAATGAAAATTCTTTTTTTTCTTATACGTTAAAATAGAGCATTCCTTTTTTTCTTTTGTAAATAAATAAATATATTAGATAAAAATATCTCTAGTTGAAACCCATTGAAATAAAGTAAAAGGATACATAAAAATTAACTTTATAATTATTTTATTTCTAGAAACAATTATTCATAAAATAAATTTTAAAAACATGGACATGGAATAGAAATATTTAGAAAATAAATCATTAAAACACTAAAAATGTGGTTTAAAGTTAAAGTGTCCTATAACTTGAGTCTGACTCATCATATACATTATTTATCTTATGAAATATTCTAATTATATTAAATTTTTACTTTCTTGAAAAACTTTTTCAAGATTATTATTCCTTTTATTTCACTTATTAACATGTCATATAAAATTTCTCAATCATTTTTGTTCACATCGGAATTTTTTATTCCATTCATCTTTTATGTCAAAAATGACTTCGGTAGGTTGAATATGGTCAAATATAGCATTAATAAATAATATTAAGAATATTTATCATAAAATATTTATCATATTTCTTCATAAATTATACTTCTAATACCAATCATGAAATATGGTTATGAAAAATTAAATATGTTACAATCATAGAGATAGCAGATCGTACGTGCATGTTATTAATGTTTCCATTTTCCAGTATTCATTATGGGAAAAAAGGGAGTAATATTTTAAATTTAAATAAGTATAATTATTAAAAAAAATCAGATTATTTCTTTAAATGTACTTATATATATCATCCATGTGATGTGGTGATTAAAATAGAATCACATCACTTAGTGGATTTGGTAGTCCACACATACGCATGGACGACGTTATCATTTATCAGTGAATATAAAGATAAAAATTAAATTATATATTAAATTATTATAATTAAAAATATTTAATTAATATCATATATAAAAATTAATTTCATTATTTTAAACATCTATAAGAGGTGATGATGGAAAATGAATTACATCAGTTCGTGAGTCGGTATTCTGTCGTACACACGAATGATGGTTTCATTCTACATTTGAGGGAAGAGGAGATGGATGTAGGTTATTAAATTAACATAATAACATATAAATATATTAGAGTTACTTATTTTATTTTATAATCATAGTTTAATAATATTTTATATTGGTTTAAGAATAAATGAAATAAAATTCTCGGTTATGAATGACGTCTCTTTTTTGGAATACCTCTTTAAGTTTCCACCATAATCCTTCATATAAGGTTTTTATCATCAAACCAAGGATTCTAGGAAATTGTTAGGGAATTTAGGGAACAATTTGGAAAGGTATTGTTAGAACTGAAAAGATTTGTAAGTGTGAAGAGTATGTGAGAGGGTTTGTCTATTTATGAGTGAGGGAAAGACATACTTGGAATATTTGAAAATAAAAAGATTTACCCACTTTTTACACAAGAAAAAAAAGGATAAAAAATTAACTATTATTAAGGATTATATGAGATAAATTAGAAATATTTCCATAATATAGAATTTATACAATTTTTTGGGACATTTTAACCTTGTGTTTTTAGTTTAACCCCATAGTAAACCTGTTTTCACCTTAACCAAGGTAAAAGATTTTTACTGTTTTAACTATTCATTATGAACCAAAGAAAATATTAACTTATTATATAATATAAATTATTATGATCCCAAATATGCAATATATTTTACCAAATTATATTTATATAATTTTCATAATTTAATTTAAAATAAAACTCACAAATGTGATGAAAAAGCATCTTTCAAAAAATGTGTTTTTCATGCGTTAGATGATCTTATATTGACTATATTAATAGTAATCATCATTATATAAATTTAAATTTAAATATATATATATATATAATACTAAATTCATTTAAATTATTACTTATTGGGGTCATTTTAATTAATTAAAATGGAGAAACATTATGCACTTTAAAATGGTTTTTTAGAAAAAAGTTTTTTAGCCTAAAAATAACCTTTTACTAAAATCTAGTATAAATATGATTAAAATGTAATTAATTTAATTAAATATTACTAAATACTATATATGTAAATTCAAAAAAAAATTGAAATATATTGGGACTTTAAAATTACTAAATTTATTAAAAATAAAGGATTATATTTTGAAAATCGTTATTTTTTACTATTTAATGGAAAATCAATATTTATTGAAAAATAAAAAATTATACCATATATTAAATTTGAAATGATAAATTAAAAAATTAATTTAATTTTATCAAGTAAATTTTTAAATTTAAATAATTATAATTATAATTGTTTCTCATAAAAATTTATAAAAAAACATTTTTGAAGAAAATATATTCGTGAAGAATAAAATTACATTACTAAAAATTAATTGATTATTTATTAAGAATGTATAAATAAATTTTTATTGAGTGGAAATTTTATTTATATATATTTAATAAAGTATTTAATACTATTCATACTCTATAATTTAACATTTAGGTTATAATAGTCATATTTTAATATTAATATTTTGTGGTTTGTTTAAGTTCGGTGTTGTGTATCTTGTACATTATCTAATATAATGTTATTATTTTAAAAATATCAGGGTGTTACATTCTCTCCCCACACCCTTTAGTAAATTTATTCTTCACATTTATTACTATAACTTGGTAAATAAGGGTTTTCCATTTCAAAATACCCTTCATAAATTCCATATCATAAAAAGGGTTAATAAAACATCCACTAGAAAACAGAGATGGGGAAGTACGAACGTCATATGGAATAATTAGTAACTATTATTAAAATTAAAAAAAATAGTGTTAAGTGAATATATATACATGTAAGAAAAATTAAATTCCCAAATAATGATAGAGAGTGAAATATATCATTGATCATAAGATTGATAATGATCATGAAAATACTAACAACCACAAAACCAAAACCAAAGAGGTGTAAAAAATGCCATATCATCAAAAACCAAGGTAATAGGATAAAATTTTCATTTTTAATATCCTTTTACTCGATTTAATGAATTTTTTTTGCATATATAATAATAACATAAGGAAATATTCATACTTGATAAGCATAATTTCATCCATTAATAAAATTCCACTACAATCTCATATATTTCTATAAATGATTTGTATTTAAGATGATTTTTTTTCTTAAAGAACTAATATCAACATCTAATAGATTACATAATCCATAAAAGGATAATATTATAATCATATTTTATTTATACATTAAACAAAACCAAAACATTTATCACAAGGTAGGATATTTTTCAAAATGAATAAACCTTCATATAATTAATATAAAAAATTCAAATAAAATACAAAAGTTAAAAATAATTAATTCTATAAATAAATATCCGTATAATTATTCTGAATATTTATATCTAATATTGAAACCCAAAAATTGGAAGTTTTTGATCACATATTTTTTTGAGAATGATATAAAATTTTCCTTTAAATAACACAATTCACTTTTAAAGAATCATACCAAAAAATTTATATGCTTTAATAATATAATCTCCAAGACATAATAATCATTTCCATAAATTTAATGAATTATATAAAAATAATTCTAAAAATTTTTATTCTTCTAATAGATAATTAAACCTTTATTCCTCTAATTAAATCCTATAATTTTTAGTCTACCTTAATCATATCAGCTTCCCAATATCATTAACTTCTTCAGAAATAAAATTAATAACCCAATCACATTTAAATGCCATGGTATTCCATAAGATAAACATATTTTATTGAAATAAACATAATCATTATCTTTCAAATTTTTTAGATAAAAAAGTTATTTCATACTATCTAGGACATCATATAGGCCAGTGGTAAGCATTTCTTCCTTTTCACCCTTCGGCTGTGGGTTTATTCCCTATAGCCTTACTGTATGTGAAAGGTTTTAATTTTTCTAAAAATATACTAATATAATTCCTATAACATTCCTAATAAAATGATGAAATTCCTCAGATATAATCATAATCATCAAAGATCATATAAACCCTAATGTTTATCAATACCATTAAACTTATTTCCAAAAACTGAAAAAGATAATTTTTCCTCAAATAATATTTTCTCATGTTAAATTTAGCTTTACTTATACCTTAAACATATATCAAAACTCAATAAATATATCCAAAGGTACTCTCATCATAAAAAACATAAAAATCGTATTAATTTATTTAAATATATGATCATCCATAAATATACCACTACATCATCGCTTTGGAATCACTATATATATACACCTTAATCTCTTAATGTTCATTATAATCAATTGAACATAATTTTCCATATTATTCCTTAATACTTAATTTCTAAAAAAATATGAATCATTTCCTAAGATTTCAAATTATAAAAACATAGGAAAAAATATAATCCATACCTTTTATATTCCATTTTTAGTTCCCTTTTGTTCAACTATATTAGAATTAAGCATTCCTGTATATTTATCTACACCATCTTGCTAATCTTGTTCTTGATATTTCCATATAGAACATAGACTTTTCAAATTCCCATACTCTCTATATTTAAAAAATTTAATTTATGACTTGTAAATATTTTTATTCCCTTTCACAGCATTAACCAAACAATTCCTATTTTTCTTGGAATATTGATGCTTTATTCCCTCCTTTACCACTTAAAAAACATCTTCCTGTTCTTTTAAGACATTTTCCTAGTTTCTTATTCCCACATTCTTAACACATAGGTTGTTAAATATTTATTACATTTATTATTATCACCTATACTTACATATAACTTCATTTATCTCTTATTTTTTGCATTATTAAACTCACCTAGATTCATATTGTTAACCATAAGTTGTGAAATCTAGCCAAAAATAACTACTAGATTTTCCACTACAAATCCTATTCTGCTTGGTTTCTCATTCAGAAAACCACCACATTTTATATCACATTCATTATTAATTTGGTTCCTACTAGATCCAATCATTTACTAAAACAAAAAAAGGTTATTGTAATCATACTAAACCATATTATGTGGAGGATAAATACTAATATATCCTTAAACACTCAATAACCTATTAAACTCTTTATATTTATCCAAAATAACCAAAATTATCTATATCATACTTATTATTATGGTTATATATTATTTTTAACTGAGGTTTAAATAACTTCCTAACTTATAAAGTCATCTAAATCTATTATATAATACTAACTATAAGGACTCAGCCTTAAACATTACATATTCTAGTGACTTTATACTAGAATTAACATTCTCTTCCTAAAAATATTTTATGTTTATAGTTTAAGAGAATTACTTTATAACTCACTCATAACAAAACCATATATTACAAATTGGAAACTTTTGATCAGTATCCATTTTTTCCATATGGTAAAATTTATAAAATAATATATGATTTCTTTCCATGATAAATCATTAAAAAATTCAACTTGACTTCATGATTTCCCTTACCCATCATTAAACCCTTTGAAATATTTTTTAAAAATGTGGGATGAGCATAAAATTTCATTAAGAGAAATAAAAAAAACAAATCCATTATTCCATTGAAAAATAAGAAAACTAATGAAAAACATTCTTTAAAAACATAACCTTTTACATGAAAATGTCATAATATTTATTTTACAAATTTCATTTATCTTACCTTTAGAAAAATAAATGGTTTCCATGATAACTCATTAGAAAGCATATAAAATTCATGTATGTGTACTAGGACATAATCTTCATATAATCCTTACATAACACTTAAAAATTAGAAGAACCGTATGTTTGTCTTTCAATATAACTCTCTGAAAAACGTAATCATTAACCAATTCGTTAGTGATCTATAATGGGACTCAAACCATTATATATTCATTTATAATTTGGATAAACTAACCATATCTTGAGATATAATGGGGATTAACCCATCAAATAAGTTGTACTAGGATCACCGATGAGTTATAATAGGGCTCAAACCTTCATAATCATTTCTAAGTAATATTCATGAATAAAAAAATAATATTGAAAATTTTCAACATTAAACGCTTTAAAAACTCTTTTAAATCTATATGCAAAACACTTTCAGATATAAATATTCCCTTTTCTTTTGAAACCCAATTTTTTATACAAAATACCAAATAAAGGTAAAGTGAGATTTTCTTTGAATAAAATATGAAATATTATGAAGGAATTAAAATGTTAAATTACAGTTATGGTAGAGGGAAAATTATTTTTTTCATATACATTAAATTATAATATTCTTATTTTCTTTTGTAAACAATGTCAAAAATTCCATAAAAAGATTCCTTTCTTAAAACCTTTAAAAGAAAGTAAAAGGAGTCATAAATATTTCCTTTATAATTATTTTACATCCGTAAAAATTTATTTTAAAAATAAATTTTAAATGCATTGATATGGAAAATAAATATTTAGAAAATATATCATTAAAAAATTTAAAATAAGGTTTTAACTTAAATATTCCCTTACATTAAGCCTGGCTCGTCACATACAATTTTTATCTTACTAAATAATAAACTTATATTAATTATTTGCTTTATTTAGGACATTTTTAAGGATTATTAATAATTTTATTTCACTTATTATCTTTTTAAATAATATTAGATAATAATTTAAGTTTACGTCGATATTTTTCATAGTATTTTACTTATATGTTAAAAATAACCTTGGAAGGTAGACTATAGACAAAGAGGCGATTATTCCATCACCTACTGAATAAAAATTATGATATATTTATAAAATTTATATATAAATTATAATTTTAAAACTTATCATTAAATATTTTTGTCAAAAATTAACTATGATACAATCATAGTGACGGAGGCTATACATATGGATGAGTAACACTTCCATTTTCAATGATTATTACAAAAATAAGGTAAATATTATTTTATATTTAGATATTTATAATTATATAATAAATATAATATTATTTATTTAAACATAATTTTATATATCACTCAGTAAATGTAGGGATTAAAAAATAATTTCATCGCTTTGTAGAGTCGGTAGTCTATAGGTATGCACATACGACTTTATCATTTTCTAATGGATGTAAAGGTAATAATTAAATGATATATTATAATTTAACAATGATAAATATTTCATGAATATAAAATATAAAAATTAATCCCTTTATTGTAAACATCCTTGAGATGTGATTTTGGAAAATAGATTGTATTGGTTCAGAAGGTGCTAGTTCACCATACACATTAATGATGGTTTACTTTACCATTTGATGGAAGAGAATATGGATGTAAGTTATTTCATAAATATAATAACATATATTTATACAATATATATTTATTTTATTATATCAAATTGTATTAATAATATTATAATGATGTTTGATAATAAGTAAAACAAAATGATCAATTAATAATGATACCACTTCTTCGGATAACCTCTTTAGGTTTACACAAAAATCCTACCTAGGTGGGTCTTCTAATAAAAATAATAATTTTAGTATGTGGGAGGGAATTTGTAAGTTAATTTTTGAATGTATTTTCTAATCCAAATTTATTTTTAAGTGTGTAGTGGATAGGATAGTGGTGGTATTTTATAAGCGGTGTAGGACACATTTTGAATATATAAAAATAAAAAATTATACCCATGTTTTAAATATTAAAAAAGGGTAAAAATAAAATATTATCCAGCCATAGATGATATAATTTCTAAATATGTAATGATAATATAATTTATAAAAAAAATTGTACATTTTAAAACTTATTTTTTTAGTTTGACCCTAAGTAAACCCGTTTTCAAATTAACCATGGTAAAAGATTTTTAATATTTTCACAATTTATTATGATAAAAAATTAAGTTAAAATTATTATATAATATAATTTATTATTATTAAAAATATGGAATCCCTTTTATTAAATTAAATTCATATAAGTGGTAGGATTTTATTTAAAATAAAACCTGCAGATGCGATGAAAAGGCGGGTTTTTAAGAAATGTATTTTTCCAGCATAAGATGATCTTATATTAATTTTAAGACTGGTAATAATAATTATAATAATTGGAATTAACACTTATAGATAATATATATATATATATATATATATATATATATATATTTCATTTAAATAATTCCTCATTAGTGGTTATTTTACTTAATTAAAATAGATAAATATTATGCACTTTAAAAAAGTTTTCAAGAAAATGTGTTTTTAAGACAAAAAATAAATTTATACTAAAATCTAATGAAAATATTATTTAAATTTAATTAATTTTATTAAATAAAAATAAAGAATACTTATGTTTCTTTTAATAAAATTAAAATAATATTAATAATTTTAAATTAATTACATTATTAAAAATAAATAACCATATCTGAAAATTTTTATTCTTCAATATTCTCTAAAAAATCAATAATTTCTAAAAAATCTAAAATTTTAACCTCAGTTAATTCTGATATTATTATTTAAAAAATTATTTCTATATTATAAAATAAATTTTCTAAAATATTTAGAAATTTAATTATAATATTTTCTTACAAAATGCAATATAAATATTTTTTGAAGAAAACATATTTTTTAAAGAATAAAATTATTTTACTAAAAATTGATGGATTATTTACTGATAATTTTTCGGTAAATATATATTGATTTGGAAATTTATATATATATATATATATATATATATATATCTCATAAATTATTCTATATTATTCGTACATTCTAATTTAATAGCTAGGCTATAATGGACATATTTAAATAATAATATTTTGTGGTTTGTCTGAGTTCAGTGTTTCATATCTTGTGCACTATATAAAATGATGTTCTTATTTTATAAATATCAGGGTGTTACATTATTCCACCCCCCCCCCACATTAATAATTTATGTCCTCACAATTTGAACTTAAACTCTATAAATAAGGGTTTGAAATTTTAAAATACCCTTATTTAAATCCCACGTCCTAAAAAGAGTTGAATAAAACTTCCACTAGAAGAGAGAGATAGGGAAGTATGAAGGTCATCTAGAATAACTCATAACTAGGATTCCAAGTAGGAAGTGAATATATGTACATAGAATTAAATTTTAATTCTCAAATAATGATGGAGAGTGACAAGGATCATTGATCACAAAAAATTGAATGATCATGGGAAATTTAATAACCACAAAATTATAAACCACATAGGTTTGAAAAAGAGAATCTTCTCATTGGAAATGAAGGTAATATGTTAAAATTTTTGTTTTTAAGATCATTTTCCTAGGGTTATAAAATTAATTTACCATATAGACTAATAGCATAAGTATATATACTTACTAGATAATCCTTTAATAAAATTCCACCAAAATATAATCTTTTTCTCTAAATGATGAGTATTTCAAGACAGAAGTAATAATATAAACTTATAATATATCATATAATCAAAAAAATGATAACAAGATATTCCTCCTATCTTTACACTTTAACTAAAACAAAAACGGTTATCACAAGATAAGATATTTCCCAAAATAAATAAACTCTCATATCACTAATCACAAAAATTCAACAATAATACCCAAAGTTAAAACTAAATCATTCCATAAATAAATATGCTTAATATTCTTCAAAATATTCCTAATTGAAATATAAACCCAAAATTTATAAGGTTTTGATTACTTATTCTTCTAATATTGATATAAAATTGGTCTCCAAATAACACTAATAACTTTTATATTCACATACCAAAAAAATGTATATATCCAGATCATATAATCCCTAAGATATACTGAACATTTCCATTTATAACTTGAACCTCCAAAAATCCATTGTAAAACCATATATTATTCCAAAACATAATTCAACCTTTATTCCTCAAATTAAATCTTATAATGTTTGGTCTACCTTAATCATATAAGGTTCCCAAAATTGTGAACTTCTTTTGAAATAACACAAATCACCTAATCAAATAATAACTTTTCAATCCTATGGTTTTATATATGATAAAACATATGTTCTAAAAATCTAATTAAACATTATATTTCAAACCATTTATGTAAAAAATTATTTCACACTATCCATGAAGTCACATAGGCTGATGGTAATCATTGTACCCTATTTTCCCTTTGTTTGTGAGTTCAAGACCGATGGCCTTGCTGGATGTGATAGGTTGACCTTTTTCAAAAACTATACTATTATAAATCTTGTAAAAATTTTATTAATATGATGAAAATCCTTAGAAATAATTTTAATCTTTAAATATCATATAAAACCTAAAGGTTATCAATAAAATTAATCTTATTCCCATAAAATGAAAAAATAATTCTTCCTCAAATAAGAGTTTAAAATAGTAAAATTGGGATTACATATAACTTTAAAATCTATCAAAACTCAATAAATGTATCCAAAAGTACTCTCATAAAATAAATCCTAAAAATTGTTTTAATTAATTTATAAATATGATTCTCTTTAAATCTACCACTACATCATAACTTTTTAATCTCTATATATATCCACCTTAATCACTCAACATTATTCATAATCTATTAACCATGATTTTCTATCTTATTCCTTAGTACTTCATAGAAACAAAAATATGAATCTTGTCATAAGATTCAAAAATTCAGAAATATTATCCAAGATATAATGCATTCCTTTTATATGTTATTTTTAACATCCTCATCTTCAACTATAATGGCATTAGGCAGTCCTAGAAATTTTTTTCACAGTCTTCCAAATATTATTAATGATCTTTCCCCCTAGGACATCGATTTTCCTAATGCCTATAATCCTTGTATTTGAAACATTTAATTGATACCATGGGAATAGTTTTATTCCCCTTTATGTAGTTAACTAAATAATTCATTTTTTTTTTATAATAATATTACTTTATACCCTAATTTTCCACATACAAAACACTTTCTCATTATTTTAATACATTTTTCTTAGTTTTTGTACCTCATTATAGAAAAATATGTTCTTGAATATTTTTAAATTTATTATAATAACCTAAAAGTCCACAGAGATTAATTTCAATCTTATTTAGTGCGTTAGGAAACCCACCTAGGTTCATGTACTTCATAATAATTTGTGTTATCTAGTTGAGAATAACCATAAGCGTTTCCAATACAATTCTCATTTTTTTTAGTTTCTTGTTCAGAAAACAACCTCATTTTCATTCATAACCATTTTTAGCTTGGTTCCTACCGGTTATATCCATTTAGGAAACCAAAATGGTCTTGTGTGATCATAATAAGTAAACCATAAAAATGTGGAGGAGGAATAATAAGATATAATTAACCATGTCATCATATATCCAACTCTTTCTATTTATCCAAAAGAAAAATAATTATCATTAGCATAATATCCATTGTGGTTATAGAGGATTTTTATCTCAAGATCAAATAACATCCTTACCTATAAAGTTATCTAAACATTTTCTCTAATTGTAACTATAAGGACTTGGCCTTAAACATTACATATTCTAGTGACTTTAGACTAGAATTGTATTTCTGTTACAAGATATATTTTAGGTTTAGAGTGTTAGATAATTAGTACATAACTAAAACATAACAAAATAATATATTAAAAAGTTGAAACTTTCAATCAATATTTATTTTCCCATAATGAAAATTTTTTAAAATAAGACATTATTTATTTTTATGAAAAAATTTCAAGGCATTTAACTTGACTTCATCCTTTCCCTTACCAATATTCAAACCCTATGAAAAAAAATTAAATAAGTGGGATGAGAATAAAAATACTAGTAAGGGATACAAAAAAAGAAATTTTTTAGTATATATAAAACCATGAAAACCCATGAACAACCTTTTCTTAAAAATATACATTTTTACCCGGAAAGGGAATCATATTTATTTTAAAAAGATTATTTAACTTACCTTCTCAAAAAAAATTATTTCCATGAAAACTCATTATCAATCATAGAAAATTCATGTAGGTTTTTTGGGATGTCATCTTTAGATAACCCTTATATAAAACTTATAAACTGGAATAACCATATGAATGACTTCCAATATAATTCTTCAGAGAAAATAATCATTACCTAATTCAATGGATATCTATAATGTGGATCAACCCATCATATATTTAGCTATAATTGGTCTTAAACCATTATATATTGAGCTATAATGGGACTCAACATGTTATATCTTAAGTTATAATAGTGCTCAACCTATCATACCTTGATCTAAAATGGGGCTCAAACCATTATATCTTGAGTTATAACAAGGATCAAAACATCATATAAGTTGTATCCGGATCACATAAGATATATAATGAGTTTAAACCATTTTTAAACAATTTCCAATGAAAATTCACAAATAAATAATTTTAATCTTGCAACTTTTCATCACTAAACTCTTGAAAATTCTTTTTAAACTTGTATACATAACTCTTCTGAATATCAAAACAACCTTTTCTTTTAAAAACCCCATTTTCAATACCAAAATAAAAATAAAAAGTCAATGTGGGGTTTTTATTGAATAAAACATGAAATATTTTAAATGAATCCAAAATTAAAATAGCGATTATAGTAGCGGTAAAGGTTATTGTTTCCATATATATTAAAATATATCATTCCTTTTTTATTTTTTAAATAAAGACCAAAATTATGTGAAAATATTTATTTTTTAAAACCTTTGAAATAAATTAAAATGAGACACAAAAATTTCATTTATAATTATTTTATGTATATAAATATTTATTCTTAAAATAAAATTTAAAAACAAGGACATCTAATAGAAATATTTATAAAATCAATCATTAAATCATTTAAAATAAGGTTTTAAGTTAAAGTGTCCCTTACCTTCAATCAGACTCATCACTTGTGTTATTATATTACTAAATAATAAAATTATGATAATTATCTAATTTATTTGGAACCATTTTTAAATTTATTTGTTTTTGACTTGTTAACATGTTATATATAATTACTTAAGAATTTAAGTTCACATCGGATGTTTTGACGATATTTGGATTATATGTCACAAATTACTTTGATAGGTTGACTATATACAAAGAGGTAATTATTAAATAATATATATAATAATAACAAGTATATATTTATTATTTTTATATATCAATTAGACTTTAAAACTAACCATGAAATTTGATTAAGAAAAATGAATTATGTTACAATCATGGAGAAGGTAGGTCGTATGTATAAAAGAGTAATGTTTCCATTTTTCAATGATCATTATAAAAAGAACATAAGTATTATTTTATCCTTAAATAATGATAATTATATCATAAATATCATATAATTTCATAAAATATAATTTTATATATCATCTATGTGATTTAGTGATTAAAAAATAATCACATTGATTTAGGAGGAGGTAGTCCATATGTATGCACAAACAACGTTATCATTTATCAGTTAATGGAAAGGTAAAAATTAAATGATATATAATATTTTAATAATTATAAATATGTAATTAATATAATATATAAAAATTAATTCCTTCATTTTAAATAGTCATGAGAGGTGATGATGGAAAAATAATTATATCGATTTGTGAGGTGGTAGACCGCCGTATACCCAAATGATGTTTTCATTTTACATTTTATGGAAGTGGATATGGATTTAGGTTATTAAATTAAAATAATAAAATATAATTATATTTTAATGATTATTTTATTATTTAATTTTGTTTTAATAATATTTTAAGGAGGTGGAATAATAAATAAAACAAGACACTCGACTAAAATGATACCTCTTCTTCGAATAACCTCTTTAGGTTTTCACAAAAAACCTTCCTATTAAGGTTTTATAATAAAAAAATTCTTATAAGATATGTTGAGGGAATTTAGGAATTAATATTTTTAGTTATTGGCCAAAATAAAATTCTTTGTATGTGTGAAGTAGAAAGATGTGGGGTAGCCTTTTATAAGTGGGGGATGAGACACTTGGAATTTTTGAAAATAAAAAATCATACCAACATTTTACAAATTCAAAAACGATTAAAAATAAACCATTATTTGGAATTATATGAGATAAGGTTGAAATATTTCATAAAATATAATTTCTAGAAGTTTTTTTATCATTTTAATTCTAATAATTTTAGTTTAACCCCCCCCCCCCCAGTAAAATTGCTTTTACCTTCACTATGGTAAAATATTTTTACTATTTTCATTATTCTATATAAAAAAATAAGTTGAAAATATTATATAATATAAATTATTATAATAAAAATAGGGAATAAACTTTATAAAATTAAAATCATATAATTGATATAACTTAATTGAAAATAAAACCCAAAGATGTGATGAAAAGGCAGTTTTTCAAGAAATGTATTTTTTAAACATAGGATGGTCTTATATAAATTTTATAACTAGTAGTAATAACTATTTAGATTTAAATTAAAAATTATATAAATATAATCTATATATATCATTTAAATCATTCATCATTAGGTGTTATTTTAAATAATTAAAATGGATAAATATTATGCACTTTAAAACAGTTTTCAAAAAAATGCATTTTTAAGCCACAAAATAAACTTATACTAAAATATAGCATAAAGGTTATTCAAATGTAATTATTTTGATTAAATATAAATAAATAATTATTATTTTTTAAATAAAATTTAAATAATAATGGGATTTTTAAATTAAATAATTTATTGAAAATAAATTATAGTACTTGAAAATTTTGTATTTTTCACTATTCATTAAAATCAATTTTTTTATAAAAAATACCAAAATTTTACCCTAAGTAAATTTATATATAATGATTTAAAAAATTAATTTAATTTTATCACATAAATATTATACAATTAATATAAATTTAATTACCATATTTTCTCACAAAATGAAATAAAAAAATTTAAGAAAACATATTTTTGAAAATTAAAAATACTTTTCTAAAAATTGATTTATTATTTAATAAGAATTTATCAATTAATTTATATTAAGTAGTAAATTTATATATATATATATATATATTTCAAATATTATTTAATATTATTCATAAATTCTAATTTAACGGTAATATCATATGATTCCTATTTAAATAATAATATTTCATAGTTCTTTTAACTTCAGTGTTGTGTATCTTATTCACTATCTAACATAATGTTCTTATTTTAAAAATATAGAGTTTCTACACATCTTCTCTCCATAAACCTTATATATTAGGTTCCCCTTATTCATGGAGCACTGGTTTGAATAATAACCCATCACCCTATACATAGAGTACCAAATAGTAGTGGTATCATTTTTTCCCTTACATTCATGGGATATATGTCCCTTATCTACACACTTATAAAAAACTCACATTCCATTTTAAGCATTTAATTTGACGTTTATTTCCATAATTATCCCAATTTTGGAATTCCATATTTTCTTTCTTCTTCATTGACACATTTACTTTTTCTTTATTCTTGGTCGAGTTTTGTTGAATGTTTTACTTTTCTACACTTTCTTTATTTAGTTTTTAAAATCACAATACACTGTTAAAAATGATATTTTACTCACTTTATATTTCCCAATTCTTCAGAATTTTTTTTATAAAACTATTTATTATTCTGGAAGGATAAATAATACTTAACTAGTGAATATAAACTTTCCATACAAGTCAGATCCATCAAACTTACTAAAGATAGATCCATAAGACTGAATAAATTATATTCCATCAGATTGACTAATGTCTAATCCATCAGATTAAAAAAACTCTGGTCTATTGGATTTAAAAAAGTCCAATCCATTGTATTGATCAAAGTCCAATCCCAAAAAATTTACAATATTATATTCTATAGGAATAACTAAATTTTAGTCCACCAGTGTGACTATGTTTAGTCTATCAATGTGAATGATCCTAGTCTATCAGTTTTAATAAATTTAGCTTATCGGTGTGATTGTGTTAGTCTATCAATGTGATTGAGTTTAGTCTATCAGTGTGACAAAGATTATTCCATCATACTAAAAATATTTTTATTCCATTGGAAAAATTAATTTTATATTAGGAGTCAAAATTATATCCAATAGATAAAAATAATATTTATAGTATTGTAATTGTACTACTAAAATGGCATCATATAGAGATGTAATTACAGAGATGTTAAGATAAAGATCATATAAATCTATTTAAACCATCTATTAGAATCATGAAATATGACTTTTATATTATTTTTTATAAATACAGTTTCATTCAAGGAGCTAATAGTTGATGCTTTTAGGAACTCAAACAGAATGAATAATTTTTTTTTGTATCCTTTCATTAAATTTTCATTGTAATATTTTAGAGAGTTTTCATTCTATGGAATCTATGTGAGGATTTTAAATTCCTTATAACATTTATGAAATTGTATTTTTTATCTTATATGGATTTTAATTGAGGTATTATATCCATAAGAATATGGTTTGATCTGATCTGGTTGGTCGTGGGATTTCAAGGATAAGAAGACTGATCTGATTCTAAACATTATGATCAAGGGATTTCTTCTTTAATAAAGACAGAACATATAGCTTGGTTAAAACTATGGATACCTTAAATAATGATAATTGAATTCCTTTATGATGATTTTTAATGTATAATTATTCCTTTTATAATGTTTCTGTTAGATTTAATATAACAAAATTAATTTTTTATTTTTCTCATTTTAATAAGTTATAATTTTACAATGTGCATTTATAAGAAAATTTTATTTTACTAGTCTTTTTTATAATCTTATTTATCAGTAAAACTCTAAGCCAAATATAGTTACTCTAATTATTGGACACTATCTATGTCCAATAATAAAAATAAAGAGGTTTTAGAATTTAATTAGTTAAATTGTTTTTAACTATAATTCACCCCCTCTTTCAGCAATTATAAACTCTTAAGATCCAAAATTGGTATCATATCAGGTTCTAATGCTTGACTTTATGGTAATTACATTTTTTATTTTAATAAATTTTATAAACTTTTAGTAATTTTTTATTATAATTTATTCTTTATAAACTATTATTACACTAACGTGTATATTGTAGAAAGAGTTTTTTTATAAGATGATAGTTTTAAATATTGGTACAATTTTAAATCTAAATCCTTTAAGTCCACCAGTATTTATTGGGGATGAATATGAATATTATAGAGACATAATGTAGACATTGTTTATTAACACTCAAGTTGATAACACTGTATTATAAGATTCTTGAGAAATAATTTTCTATATTTATGAACTAAGAGAAGTTGGAGTATCCGTTGAACTATAGAGTAAGAAATACATTATTATGCACAGTAATAAGAAAATATATTTTTAGATATCTCCTTTGAGACAAAATAATAGTATTTGGAAGATGTTATAAGTAACTCTTTTTTGAACTTCTAAATTAATTCAGACTAGAAGAGCAATGCTAAGTGTAGACTATCAAGTATTTGATTTTCTACTTTGTGAATCTATTGTAAATATGCATTATAAATTTATGAAAATCATTAATTGTATTCAGTATTTTGGTAGAAAAGATTACTAAAATAATTAATATAGACTAGGAAACTAAAATAACATCTTTAGATGACACAATAAGGGTAAAAAAATTAAATTTTAATGATGTAATTGGTACTCTCATGTAACAAGAGGGTATATTAAAAAGAAATGTTGAGAAGATAAAGAAAAAGAATGGAGGAATTGATTTTGATACTACATAAAATGTTTCTAAAAAAGTTCATTCACCTGAGAATGTTTTATATTAATTAAATAAAAAGAGATTTATAGTTGATATAGAGAGTTTTTCTTCAAAACATTCCAATAATTTATTGGTATATAGTTCTAGGAGGAGGAATAAAATTATTGGGAAGAAGGATTTATAGTATAACTATTAGAATATTCCCAAAGATAGAAGTGATAATAAGGGTTCTTCTAAATTAATATATTATGAGTGTAAGAAAGATTTTCATATAGGACCTAACTATCCCAATATGATAATAAAATAAAAGAAGAATAAAGCTTCATAAAGGAATTTTATTAATTTTTAGTGACACAAAAATAAGAAAAATATGAAATATTTAGACACATGGAGTGAAATTGGTAGTGATAGTTCATTGGGGAATTCATCTAATAATGAAATTGAATATAAAAAATTTTGTCTCTATATTGATATTCTAAAGAATAATAATTGATTTATGGATTAGGTTACTTTTGAAACCTTAACAAATCTTACTTTAAATGAAAATTATCCAGAAAATTGATAATTATAATATTTCTTCATCTTATTAAGGTGAATATTCTTCATAAAAATAAAAAAATATATATTTTCCTAGTTTTAAATAAGTCTCTACATTTGAAAAACTATTAGAACACTATAATTGAAAAAATTCAAGAAAAACATAATATTACCAGAGAAAAAAATTCTAAAGAAAACTCAAGAATATCTACACTCACTACTGAGATTTAAAATCATTCATCAGAATTAGATAAAATTAATTTTTAGAAAATTAACCTTTCTAAATAATTATAAAAATCTAATCATGAAAAAACTTGATTATTAGAAAATCTATAAAAACATCATTTGAGTACAACTTCTATCAAGGATACGATTTTAGTTGTAAAATTAAATTCTAAAATATCATGTCTAAAAAAGTGTCTTTCAAATTTTACTACTAATAAATAACACATTCATAAGATTTATAAAAAAATTAAACCTCATATGTATATATCTAGAATGGGTTATACTAATGAGAAACTTATTTTCAAAAATAATTACATTTTTCAAAAATGGATCCATTTTTTGTAAAATTTCAAAGTCATTAGCATTGAAAAAATATAAATTTTAATCTTTAGGTATTCCTAAATATTATTGCGGAAAATAATTAAAATTTTCTAAACATATTAAATTTTTTGCATATTTAGTTTCTAAAAATATTACTTTCTAATAATACCGAACCCAAGTATGTTTGGGTTCTAAAATGCTAAAAAATTTATTTTTGGAAAATAATAAATATACCAAAAATAACATATGGTACATGGATATTGATTTTTCTAAGAATATAAGAGGAAAAAATATTTCCTCTAAAGTATTATCAAAATGAAATATGGAAAAGTTACATTTGGTAACAATTCTCAAAGAGAAATTATTTGTATAGGTAATATTGTTCTTCTTGGTAAAGCCTTAATTTAAAATGTTTTATTTTTTTGTCTTAAGAATAACCATATTAGGATAAATAAATTATGTGATGAGGGATATCTTGTGAACTTTAGGAGTGGTGAATGTACTATTAATATTTTAAGAGATGGATTTATTATTTCTACCAATCAATGTGAGAATGTTTATAAACATAACTTAAAAGAACTTAGGATCCAGGATCTACCTTTACCTAGTAAAATGGAAGACTAATATCTGTTATAGAATATAATAATAGGATTTTTTTATATTAGAACTTTAGATAAACTTTATAACAAAGTAGAAGATAATGATCTACAGAAACTTAAGTTTTATACTTCAAAATTATGTGATTCTTATCAATTCCGAAAAAAATATAAGTCGAGTTTTAATTCTATTATTTAAGTCTCAAATTCTGATGATTTATATTTAGTGCAAGTGGATTTATTCATTCCTATACAAACTCTATGTATTGGTTGAAAATGTTATGTATTTGTTTTATTTGATGATTACATTATATATACATGGGTCTATTTTCTAGAAATGAAGTTTGAAGCCTTTTTTGTTTTAAAAATTTTACAACCCAAGTTAAAAATGATAAAAATATATCATTGATAACTATTCATATTGATCATGGTAAAGAATTTTTAAATTATGATTTTGAAACATTTTATATTAATAAGGGTATAATAAATAACTTTCCAGCACCTATAACTCCACCACAAAATTGTGTCATTGATAGAAGAAATATAATTTTTCAAGAGATTATAAGAACCATGCAGAGTGAATACTTAGTTGCTAATAATTTTTGGTATAAAGTAGTCAGTAATTATTATTATAAAATAAATTGATTTTTAATAATACCTTTTATTAATAAAACTCATTTTAATTTATAGAGTGAATTAAAAAAAACATTATTACTTTAAATTTCATGGATTTAAAGTATTCATTCTGAATACTAAAGATAATTTATATGAATTATCTCTAAAATATGGTAAAGGAATATTTTTATGTTATTATATAACTAGTAATTCTTATAGAGTTTTTAATAAAAACACAAGTATTTTTGAGAAAATAGTTAATGTTAAATTTGATGAAAATGATACCTTTATTTTTAAAAAACCACAATCCACATATTAAGAGATTATTTCAAAAACTGATTTTCAACCAATGTTGAAAATTTCTTCACCTAAGATAATAAGTAAAGTATATGTTTTTGAAGTTATACCTCAAGAATAATTTCTTCCCAGCCTAGGGTTTCCCTCTCACTACCGCAGGCTCCTTCACGGCGGATGGCGCGACGTTCCTCCTCGAGATCAGTGGGTTGGTGGAGGAACTCTGTTGTAGTGGTGTCATGAGGTTTTTTGGTCTCCTCTCATGCTGTAGAGATGCACTTGGGGATTCTGTGGGTGCTGGTTCAGATCTGTGGGTGTAATTCTGGTCCTTGTCGATGGCATACTCTTCGGAGCACTCTTGGTTTTGTTCTGGGCAGCTCACCGTTGTCTTGCGGTGTGTTTCCTAGCGTTTGAAGGTCGCGCCCATGCACCAGTTGTTTGTGGGGTTCCGAATATTCTCAGGTGAGTTTTTGGGGGTTTTGTTGTGTTTGATGAGATCGATTGGGTCAGTGGCGGTGGGATCTTTAAAAACAGGGTGTTTCTTGTGGTGACGTTCTTGCGCGATTTGATTCGGTTTTTGGTCAAACCTCTTTTGATTTCTTTGATCTGATTTCGTCCAGTTTGAAATAGGTTTTTTCTCATTTCCTCTAATTTCATGGAAGGGTGGAGTTTAATTGTGTTTGATTTTTTATGGATTGGGAGTTCTGCTTTCTGTGAGGTGGTGAAGGTGTTAACCGCGACGGTCTGCGTGGTTGTATGGTTTTTGTGGTTTTGTGGTTTTTTGAATGGATGAACAGCTGAGGTGTTGTTTTGCTGAATATGATGTTGAGTGGTATTTCGGTGGGGTCTACTAACATGGTTATATTGTAATGGTGGAAGGCCAGGAGATCAGTTGTGGTTTGTTCCTCCTGTGGTTGCGATGAAGATAGTGGTCTATCCGGTTGTTCCGGCGACGACCTTCGGGTTTCCATCGACCTCTCCGACGACCTGTAAGGCTGGTGACGCATGATGATGGGATCACAGCTCAAGGTAGGGCACGTGGTGTATGGTGGAAAGTTATTGGTTTGATTTTGAAATTTTAATTTTGCTGTATTCTTTATGAAGGTCAGGATTTTCTTGTACAGTTTCTGGTTTTCCATAAACCCGTTTGGGGTACCAGAACCTATAAACCGGCTTCTAATAATGGGAAAAATGATTTGCAATAGATTTAGATCAACCAGTTATAACTATAAGTTCTTTAAGAAATGAAGTTAAACATTGTTCATTTTTTTCACAATTCAAACCTAAAATTTTTTATGAATACTTAAGTGACGAATATTTGATAAAATATATACAATATGAACTCAATAAGATTGAAAGGAATAAATTTTGGACTTTGGTTGAACGACCTAAATATACGTACGTAATTGGTGTAAAATGGGTTTTTATGAATAAGTGTGATGAAAATGTAATTATGGAATGAAATAAATATACTCTTATTACAAGGTTTTATAATCAACATGAGGTTATATGTTAAAAATAAATGTATTCAATAGTATCTAGACTTGAAGCTATTCATATTCTTCTAGAATATGCATCATTTCTTAATTTCAAACTTTTTTAAAGGGATGTGAAGTGTGACTTTTTTAATGGATATGTATAAGAGGAAATTTATGTATAAAAACACCTTGGTTTTGAGAATAAATTTTTTCCAAAACATGATATAAAATTACTAAGTCACTTTAAGTACTAAAACAATCCCTTATATTCATATATGATATATTAACTATATTTTAGTAACAATACAATTTTATTAAGGGACCAGATGATCCAAAACTTATTATACAAAATTTTTCTTCAAATTAAATTATTATTTAAATTTATATTGATGCAATTATATTTAATTTTATTAAAAAATAATTAACTATTTCATATATGGATCTTATAAAATCTGAATTTAAAATGAGCATAATGGGATAACTTACTTATTTTCTAGGTTATGAAATTTTAAAAAAACCTGAATGAGATTTTATATCTCAACACAAATATAGAAAATATATTTTTAATATATTTAGATATGATAATACTGAAAGTATTATTACTCCTATCATAACCTCAAAAAACATTAGATATTAATGAATCTAGAAAACCAGTTAATCAAAAAAAATTCAGAGGAATGATTGGAAGTTTACTATACTTAATATCTAGTCATCCAAATTTATTATTTTATGTATCCTTGCATGCAAGATATAAATATAATCTAAAATACTTCTATATTAAGGGTATAAAATAAATTTTAATGTATCATAGGGGAATTATGGATCTAAGAATATTTATTTCTTCTGAAATAATTTTGAGTTAAAAAGTTTTTTAGATGCTGACTTTGGTGGGTTTAAAATAGATATAAAAAGTACATCTAGATATTTTCATTTATTAGGAGAATATTTAGTTTATTTAATTTTTAGGAAACAATACTAAATAAAAAATTCTACTACATAATCCAAATATGTGGAAGTATGAATTTTTTATTCTCAAGTGTTGTGGATGCAACTCACACTCACTAAATATGGCTTGAGTTTTTGTAAAACTAAAATTTTGAATGATAACACAACTGTCATTGATTTATGTTAAAAAACAACACTAAAAAGAAAAAAATAGATATAAGACATCACTTCCAATGGTATCATGCACAAAAAGGATATATTATTCTACAATTCATCAAAATTCAAGAATAACATTTTTATATTTTTACTAAAACACCTAATTTTGATAGATTTTAATATATATATATATATACAATTTTGGAATGGTAAATATCAATTGATCATTAATATCTACTTCATTTCATCAATATCCTTGCATTAATGAACTCATTTTCAAATAGGGAGTACATATGTAATAGTTTCCCTAAAAACATTAATTTTACAAAAAAACTATAATTTTACTAAATAATATTATTTTTTCTAAAATATTTATCTTTTCTAAAACTTTTAGTTTTCCTATAAAATATTATTTTTTCTAAATTCATTGGTTTTTATAAAATCTAATGTTTTTCAAAAAATGGTTTTTTGAAAACTAAGAAAAACTATTATTGTATAGAAATTCTCATAGAAAGTTGTTTTTTTTTCTCTAAGAGGTAGTTTCTAATTTTTTTTCATTACTATCTTTTGTTTTGTTTTGTCTGTTGATGTTTACATTTTATAAAATTCAAAAAAAATACCAATCATAATTTTTTAATTTCCAAAAAAAATATTTCATCAAATAAAAGTTTATTTTAAAATCATTAAGGGTTTTGATTATATATTTAAATCTAATGAGGACAATTTACAATCATCGGTAAAATTTTGTTGATTTAATCTATGCTTTTAGATATTTGTAAGTCAAATCATCACCTCAAGCTTATAAAGATGTGATCGGGTCACCACATCCCACATCAGTTTCTCAAATATACGATAACTCTTGACCCTTACACTCTCTATCAATCTTGTCTTTTTTTATTGATATAAATTTAATTAATCAAATTAGATATTTTTAGACTAACTAGTTTTCAAAAAATGGATCATGCTGAAGAAAATTTTAATAGATAAGTTTTTAAAGTGAGGTTTATTGAGCAAAAATTGTATAATAAGACTAATTATTTCCTAAAATAAATTATAATATTTCAAGGTTGGAAAATCTCTTCATATAAAAGAGATATTTTTATCTTCATTATCTAGTGGTAGTAAAGGAGTTTTATTCATCAGTTGATTTTAGTGTCGAAGATGATCTGGAAGACATAAATTTTATAAATTTTTATGAGATATATAAGATGAATATTCAATAGCTTTTGGATATTGTATAATTTTATTTGGGTGGATCGGATTATCTTATAACTTATAAGATTTAAAAAAATCTAAAATGTTTTAAAGAATATAAGTATGAAACATATTTTTTTCTTCATATGAGAAGTCAAGAAAATTTTATCATTTGGAACCATATTCTAGATTTGTTTCATTATACATGTATGGATACCTAATTTTATGGAAGGTTGATAAGGATACTTTGAATGTATTGGACATATTTGTGTTATATTTCCTAATAAATATAAGGAAAATCAACTTAGTGAAGTATGATTTCTTATCAGTCAATTTAGTGAAGAAGAGTGTGATGAAGTTAATAGTTTTTTTATTTCCTTAAATTATTAAGAAAATGTTGGTAAAATTTATGAACATAATGGGGATAAAGAATCAGGTTATTATGATGAGAGGAAAGGTATCATTTATAAGTGAAGCAAAAATTCCAAGAGTGAAAAAAAATTTATACTAGAGTTAAAAAAATTAGAAAAATCGGATAGGGAATCGTCTGATGTTGAAGTTATCCAATTAAAAGAAAAGGTACAAGAAAAGAGGAAAGATGGTTCTCTACCCCCCAAATATAAAAATAAAGTTAAAATTATATATTATGTGTAATATTGATATTTGATGAAATGAAAGGTAGAAAAGAGAGATAGATATCATAAATTCAAACTCAATAATGCATAAGAATTATCTCTAAAACAAAAAAACTATAGAATAATTAAAAGAAAAAGATAAGAAAAGGAGACATAAAAATATATTTTATATGGAAAAATTAGTAGAAAATTTGATGATGGGATTAGAAATAAAACATAGAGATATGCATACTATTAATAGAGAAGAAATTAAAGGAGTTATTTTGATTTCTCCTTTTTTATTTGTTCAACCAATTCCTCTATTGATAATTATTTCTCAATTACTTCCACCAAAACCTAAAATTATTGGAACCTATAAAGTTACTATTTCTAATGAAAATTTAAATGATAAAGTTATATATATTGAACAATATGTTCTAGAAAAAGTTCAATTTGAAGTTTAAAAAGGTGTGGAGAATCATGAAAAATAATATATTAAAAGTAAATAAATATTGGCTAGAAAATTTGAGAAAATAAATGTAAGAATATTATAAATAAACTTCATAAGAGGACGGGGAAAAAGAATATGAAGATGAAAGTTCTTCAATTTCAACATCTTTTAGTACTAATTTAGATAAATATGTTTAATTAGTAGTTTTATAAAATGTGTAAATTTTATAAAAATAAATAGACAATCAAAAATCCCAAAAAAAATTATCAAAACATGTTGAAATAATAGAAATTTTGATGTCATGGAAATTTTAGATGTCATAAAAATGAAATAGTGATAGAAAGAGAAAGAGAAATCAGTTTCTGGTCCATCAAGGAGACATGTTTAAAATGTTTAATTGGATTATATATATTATAAATATACTCATTTTGATTAGATAATGGAAGAAATATTCATTTATTTCTATGAATCATTGAGGAAACATGTGAAAGATATTCCATATCTACCAAGTATAGAATATCTATGTAAGAGAATTCAGAAATTGTTAAATATGATAGAACAATTATATTCTCTAAATCAGTCGGTAGAAATCATTATTTAAAAGGAAAATATTTTAAAGCTAAATCCAAGTTATAAATAAGAATAATTAAGCATATTTTTAGGTGGTTAAAAGATACCTAAAGGGATATGAAGTTTCATGATGAACAAATAAAATTTGTTAAGAAGTCATAATTGGTGATTACAGATTATTTTCAAAAGTTGTGTTCCAAATTTGATGAAAATTTAGAACAAATTGAATATTTCAATTTTTTATCAAAGTCTCAAGATCATGATATATATATATATATTTGAATTGAAGAAAAAAAAATTAGGAAGAAGTTCAGAAGTTAAAAGTTCAGAATGCTAATTACCAATATCGAAAAGAACAAGTATAAGGATTAAAAAAATAATTTTGAGGTTTTTATGTCCTAGAAGAGAAGATGGCTACATTGGATTCAAAAACACAAGTGACTAAAAGAACCTTGAATAGTTCTAAATGATTAAATTAATCATGAATAAATTTCATAAGAAAAAACAATTTTATTCCTTTTGAACTCTTGATGTAAAACAAAACTATTTTTTGAATAACTTTTTGAATAAATTTTTCTACATATATTATGTTTGAATGTTTTTTCAAAACAATTGGTTAAATTTTCAATATATTTTCATGGATTAATTTTTATTTAAATTAAATTTTTTCATATAATTATTTTACTAACATTTTAGGTACTTTCTACCACCTATATTATTTTTTAAAACCAAAAGGGGGTATATATTATTAATTATGAAAGTTAAAGAAAGAATTTATTTCAGAATGAAGTTATTTTAGGGAGAATTTATTCAGGGAGAAGTTATTGGATGTGATGATATTAAAAATTTTCTATTTTATCTTATTATTCTATAAAAATAATGTTAAGAAAATGGGGATTACAGAGAAATGGGGATTTAAGATAGATATGAGAGATGTGTTCCAAAATAATTGATGAGATTATAAGTTTTTTCAAAGTTATTATTTTATATTTCAGAGTTGTTTTTGGTACTTTTCAAAAATGTGGATATTTTTAGTCGAATGATTTTCTATATACACTTTCTTTTCTTAGTTTTGAAAATCAAAACACACTCTTAAAAATTATGTTTTATAAACATTATATTTACCAAGTATTTATAATGTTTTTGTAAAAAAATATTTATTCTACTAAAAGGAGAAATATTTCTTAACTAATCAATATAAACATTCCATAAAATTCTGATCTATAGAACTAACTAAATTTTGATCCATCATATTGAATAAATTTTGATCTATCAGACTAACCAATGTACAGTTAATCTTATTGAAAAAATTATAGTCCATTGGATTAACCAATTCCCATTCAATCAGATCAACTGAAGTTTAGTCCATCAGATTGACCAGAGTCTAGTCTATCTGAGTAACTAAAGCCCATTCCATCATTTTAAATGAGTTTAGTCTATCGGTGTGATTGATTCTAACTTATCGGCAAGACTGAATTCAGTCTATCGGTGTAACTAAGTTTAGTTTATATATGTGACTAAATTTAATCTATTGGTGTGATTGAGTTTATTCCATTTTACTAAAAAAATTATTCCTTTATAATAATATAATCATGGTCATAATTATATCTACTAGATGGAATAATTTTTAAATCATTATAATGGTGTTATTAAAATGGAATTGGATAGAGATGTACTTACTAAGATGTCAAGCTGGAGATAATTTGTGGTTTTAGAAACCAACTATGAGGATAATAGAATATTGACATTTGTAGGAGTGCCTATAAATATAGGATAATTCTAGGATCTAGATGTTAGTTATTTTTCAAACATAACCTATCTAATCAATTCTTTATTGTAACCTCTTGTTACATTTTCTTGGTAATCTTTTACATATTTTTCATTCTAATGAATCCATGTAATGATTGTAAATTCTTTTGGATATTTTTTATATTGTATTATATGTATGATCTATGATTAGATCGAGGGATTTTGGGGGCAGAAAAAAGTTTGGATCTGATCAGGCTTATTATGAAATTCTGGGACAGAGCCGATTCCAATCTTTGTGATCAAGGGTTTTTTCTTAAATAAATATATACCATACAGTTTGGTTAAAACAATGGATATAAAAAGTCATGGGTTATTGACATACTTTATAATGAAAGTTAAAGTATACTTATTCCTTTTATAAATTTTTTCATAGTTTTACTATAGAACTTTTTAAATTTTTATTTTACTTGTTTCTACAAGATAAAATTTCTCAGTGTGTATATATAAGGAAAGTTTATTTTATTTTAATTTTATAAACTCTTGTTCACTAGATGAAATTTTATTTAGATATTATTAATTTGATCATCATACCCATTCTGAGTTTGATTAAAATAATAATGAGGTTTGGGAATTTAATTAGTTAACTTGTTTTAACTAAAATTCACCCCCTCTTGTAAACATTATAAACTCTTTCGATCCAACAAGTTGGACTCTTCTTTTATTTATTTCCCGTGAATATATAAGACCATGAAAATTATTTCTCTACCTCAATTGAAAATGATGTTATATAATTATATGATGAAAATGTATGGGATATTAGTTCACTTATATGATTTAACTTAATCTCGTCAAATAAATGGAAAACATTACTTTTTGGATTATGTTTTTAGTCTTTTTCATGGACTTATAATCTTTTGAAGCTAGCCTCATATTATGTAAAACTTTCCTCTTAATTTTGATTTATGTTGAGGAACTTTCTCCCTATTTCAGATCATTACTCTTGAGGTAAATATTTCTTAAATAATTCCCACTTTAAAAGTTATTTATTTCATAGTTTCTATTTCATCAACCTATTTTATGTTCTGGATTAATGACCACCATTGATAAACAACTACAATAAGTAATATACTAATAGAATAAACATTATATTTCTATTACTTCCCAAATATTGGAATCTCATTCTAATAGGAATGATCTATTAATTTTTTACTAATGTATTAGTAATTTTATTAAACGATGGATGTTTTTATTGTATAAGGAATTGCAACAAAGGTGCATCATTTGATGGAATAATAGGTTGATCCATAAAATCAAGGTTAATTGTCATAAACTAGGTAAGATTCCCAATATGACCATGATCTAATCAGCTCCAACAGCCACTATATTGACTTATCATAAGGGAAATACCTACATTGACTATGGGTTTTGAAATTATTTCTCTTTCATCTTATGCGCACCATATCTAAAAAGTAGAAGACACATAATTATCTCATTGTATCTTAAATATTGAGGCATAATGTAAAAATCTTTAAAAATTTAACAACTATTATAATAGATTAATAGAATATTCATGATAGTAATTTTATTTTGAAATCTAGTTACCAAGGTTTATACTAAAATTTCCTTGATACCAACTATGATGACCCCAACTCCAAAATCCCAAAGTTCATGTCTACATTATTATATTGGTATAATATACAATGTATCACACCAATAACAATTTATTAGTTTATAAATCTTGTGAGAATGTATACATATATGATTTATAATATATATTAGGTGCTTGGGGGTACAATTAAATTAAACATAGATGCACCAAACACAGGCCAAAAAGTCCCCAGCCCCCCCCCCCATGGGATATCCTACCCATAAAACCTTATTTATTTAGTACACGACCCGAAGGCCCAGTGGGGAGGAATCCCATTACATGGAATAATAATATCAAGCCTTATTCATATCCTAGGGAAAAGAAAACATGATAAAGGGTGAGAACTGATGCTTAGTAAGGTAAAGTATATAATAGAAGATATCATTAATAGATAAGGAATAACAATATTTTATAGTTAATAAGCAATGCATATTTCGTTAATCAATAACATTACCAGAATACATCCATGTATAAAAGTAAAAACATGAATAATAATAACTAAATTCCCACTTAATGAAATTTTCAATTTCATACATCTATAATATTACCATTGAGGCATTATAAAAATATATCATTAGTATTATCATTAAGTCCTTATGATATGAAACTTTCAATAATTTGGTAGACATACACCAATTAATAAACTAATATGTCATTCTAACTAGCTTATCATATGATACATGTCAATGCATCAAGGTGTCATGTATTACTAGGCCCCACCTTCATATATATATTTCCAATATATTCCTTATATTTTGAATCAAAAATACAATGCATAATAAATATTCCATATTAATGATGAAATATCCATATTCAATAAATCATACGAAACATCAATATTTCCATGTAAATGAAATAACATTCTTAATAATATTTGTCCAACTAAAAGTTTATATTGAAAGAATACGATTAAGATAATATCAATATAGGATAAATGATACAAAATACATCCATGATACAAAAAATATTTACATCAGGAGAAAAATAATGTCAAAATTATAATGGATAGTGATATAGAACCTGATCGCAAGAAAGTGAATGGTCGCAAAAAAAGTTTTAATCTATAAATCAATATAACATGATATAAGACCATAAATTCCCCATAAATTATGGTTTTAAATAAAGGAAATTATTTTAATAATTAGATACGGAAATATGAGTGAAAACATAAAATCAAATTTCCATAAAAAAATAAACTTTATCTATAGAAATAATGTTATAAATAATTTCAAAATTTTGTATCATCCTCTTAGAAAATAACATATTTTTATTTTAATATAAAAACTAATAATTCACAGAATAATGGAAAAAATGTTATTCTTTTCTAAAATTTGGAAACTTATAGAGTAATATTTTTATAAAATAATGACTATAACATTGACAAAATCTCTTCCTTCATATACATTAAAAATAATCATTCCTTTCACACTTTTGAAAATAAAGTTAAAAACAACCTATTCAGAAAACATTAAAATGATTCATTTATGAAACCTTTAAATAAAAGTAAAATTTGGTAGAAAATGGATTTTATAGAATAATTATATAATAGTAAAAACATTCTTGAAAATTTTTAGATATTTTTGATATAGAAGAAAAATATTTTCAGCCTAAGAGAAGAAATAAAGTCAGTTTTGCTTAAAATATATTCTTCGAGCCTTCGAGTAACAAATAGATGAATAGTTTAAATAAAATTGTGAAATCATATTTATAAATATAGGATAATAAAATAGTGGGTTTTAATAAGAGATATATCATATAAGTTTTCCAATGTAAACTTTAACATGAATAATCCTGAATAAGAGTGATATTATAAAATAAACCTTTATGGATTTAATAAAATTTTAATCTAAACCAATTAAAAGATAAGACATTAATTGAAACATCAAATAAAATGAATAAATTTTAATTTATGATAAAATATATAAAATTGAAAATATATAAACTATATAGAATTAATTTTTTCATATTATAAAATATGTTTCAATAGATGGAAAACAGATAAAAAACCACTACCTTGGTTTCATTATCAGTCATACGCATTCTATCTAACTGAATAATCAATTTAAATTTTTTTAATAACTAAATATGATGTTTTTCAATCAATATTAAATTTATTGAGTTCCATTTATAATCATTTTAGATCTAATTTTTGTATAGTTCTTTCTTACACCCACCACTTAAGATTGAACTTTCAATTTCGGCAAATCTAATTCGGTGTGTTAATCCTAGTCAAAGGTGTTATTAAATGGTTCTATAATTTCATGAATTTTAATAATTTCATTTATATTATTTATATTCATTACATAAAATTTTAGAATAATATATTCATGTAGGTAATAGAAAAACTAATCACATCACTTCATGGAGGTGGTAATCCATATATACACATGAACAATGTTATCATTTTCCAAAATATGGAAGGCTATGAAGATAGATGAAATATTATATTTACATAATAATAATTATTTCAATATATATATATATATATATATATTCATTAATTTCATCTTTATAACCATCCAAATAATGAAGTTATGAAAAATTAATTACACCGTTATGTGGATACATTAGTTTGTACATACGCAAGAGCAATGTTTTCATTTTCCATAGGATGGAAAGGGGATTGAAAATGGATTTACCATTAATATAAAAATAAATAAATATTGTGAATATACTGATGTTATTTTCTTAATATGGTTATTGATTATTTGGATTTCATTTTTGAATAAAGGAATTTGAAAAATCTTAGAAATAACATATATTTCACCCTTTGGTAGTCACCTTCGGATTACACTTTAAACTTTCTTGAAGTAGTATTTTGGTGTGACTTAGAACTATAAGTATAGAAAAATAAATATTTCAATTTATTTTGTTATTTTTTTCAAAATAAGTGGATCGTGTGGAGTAGAGAAGATAGAATATGGGTTTCCTTTTACATGTGAGGTGGGTGGAAAACATATAAATACATGAAACGTTGTTTTATGATATATGAATTTCTCAAGTCATGTAGCTCAAAATTATCATAAATTTAAGTATTATAAGGTTAAGGTATAAATACATAAAACCAATTATATTTTATCATCTATTTTTTATTATATTTTTTCTTTATTCTTTTATTTTTAACCATTTTAACTCATTTTACCCTTAATCGGGTGATAAATATTTACCATGGTAATTATTCATTACAGAAGAAAATATAGTTAAAAATATTTTATAATATTAATAATGATTATTAAAAATGTGGAATGAAATTTAAATTATTTATCTTACATAATTGGTAGATTTTACATTTAATGTATGTTCACAACACATAACAAAAATCGTTTATAAAAAATGGTTACATTAAGCATAAAAAAGATTTTACCAAAAAATCAAGTATAATTTTGATTAAAATGGATTTAATTTGATTATTTTAAATTAAAACTAAACTTAGTTTACTTTAAAAACAAACCAAAATATAAGGAAACCTTATGACCACTTTATTAATAGGGAAGAACTCAAAATAGTGTTTATTTAATCAAAAATAATAATTGGATTTCCAAATATAGATTTATATGTTTAAGATTATATTAAAAAATTAATTATATTAATTATAATAATTAAATTTCATCTATGTATATTATTTATAAACATTCAATTCATTCTTATATCCTAATAATTTCCCAGAAGTTTCATTATTTGTAAATTCAGTATTTTTCACTATTCACCTGAAAATCAACTATTTCTGAAAAATCCTAAAAATTTACCCTAAGTTAATTTCTATATACTAAATTTATAAATGAAATTAATATCATAAAAATAAAATTATAAAAGTTTTTAATTTAAGTTTTTAATCACATTAGTGAATAAAGTTATGTGCATTATTCTCTAGTTTCTTTTGGATGAAAAGGCATAGTTTTTAATTAAAAATTTGATGTTACATTATATTCAAGGATATATATACGAGTAAGTTTTATATATATATGTTAGTGGGAAATATTTAATTAATAATGTTTAATAATTTGTTTCTTCATTATATCTCTAAATATACTAAACCTTTGGGTTCTAGAATGGCTTGATCATTGTGAGATGTAATACATTATGAAAATAAAGTAAAATATATGTATGTTTATCTTAAGTCATATCATTTTGTATTTGAGAAGGCTTTAGTTATTTTTTAGTATTAGGAATACAAAAAAAATATTTAAAACCATATACATAAGTTTAAATTTATTAAAACTCCCTAAAATTTTAGTAATGCATAGAGTGTGTTGTTTCCAGGAAATTATATCTCTTTCTGGACACAAAAAAGTAGATGTTGGATCTATATTTTATATAATTCGGGGTAATAACCCTAAAAAAATTGGGTATTAACTCAATTCTCACTTACTATAAAACAAGTATTCTAAACTATACACCTAGTTTGACACACCTATGGGATATTCTATAGTTGATTCAAACTCTTTAAGAACCATTTAAAGGATTTGAATATATTGTTATGTTATTTAAAAATCAATGATGTAGTATATAACTAATTAGGTTATAAAACTAAATAATAAAATAACATGTGATAACCTTCATTGAAACATATAAAATTCATGGGTTAGTGTATATGTCATTTTTGATTTATTACTTCTAAGTTAAAAGTTTTCTTTTTTATATGCTTATTAAATTGAATATTCCCATCCCTAAATTTTCTTTACTTTATAACATTTTTTGTAAATAGAGGTAATTGAGTTAATAATGAATGTGATGTAAAATCAAATTATTGTCCTGGTGTGTAACCAAATATAATATGTGCTATAGTGAAAATTCGTATTGTTATGCCTAACCAACTATCTCAAGTAACGATTTACAACATAAACCTTACTAAATTTCTAAACAAAAAAATAATTAAATATTTAAGTGTGGTTACAAAAACTATTAACACATCCTCATTAAACCATAATATCCTCTAAAGTATTCCAAAACTTTCATTTTATAACAATTACAATGCCTCTAAATGTAAACAACCCAAAATTACATGATTTATAACAAGGGTTTTGCTTTTATAAATTTGGTTCATCTTCTCAGTTTAGTGTGTTATATAATTAAGAAAAACTATTATATATCAAATAATTATAAAATTAGTCACTTCTATTTGAAGTTTATTTTTTTTATAAAAACCGGTTCTAATGTTTTCACCCATATTTCATTCATGACACTTTTTATTAATGCAAGGTGTGTGACTATTAACATTTGTATAATCCCTACACCATTATAATATGTGAAAACACTTGAAAATGTGGGATGAGAACAAAAATAATAGCAAGGTATTTAAATATAAAGGAAACCTATTAATCCATTTTGAAATTAATGAAATCCTGTAAGAAAGTTTCTTTCTTATATAAAAAACTTTTGATCTCAAAATAAGAATTTACTTACATATTAAATCAACTTCTAAGACTAGTGTTTTTATAAAACATTTTGTAAGAAAGTATAAATTTAAAATAATAGTCATGAAATTTAATTTCAAAAACATAAAAACTCATGGAAAAAATAACTTCTTTAATATCATAAACATTTCCTTAATTATGAGTTTATTTGTTACCATATGAAATCAAAATAATTATTTTAAAACAAAAAGAAACAAAGAATTGAAAAACCCTGTAGGTGACTTGAGACGTTATTCTTAAAATCACCATTCTAATGGAATCACTAAATGAGATACTTCTGACATATCTTTGGTGTAACCTATCACTAGTAATTTATGTCACATTACCTAATGTATTAGATACCTATATTAGGATCACCCATGATCAAATCTATTTTAGTATCAACTATCACTCTTATAAAATGTCTAAGAACCATAGTAGTAATAAAACACATATAGGTTTCACTTTAACAATAAAACTCATTTTAATTGGAATTTAATCCAATAAGAAAAAACAATTTCAGTTATCTCATTAAAATTAAAATAAATTAACATTTACTTATAAAATAAATTAAAACTAAAAATATAAAATATATCAAGAGAAAAAATTTCATTGAAAATAACTATGAAAAAATTTAAAGTAATACTCAAATAAAATTATAGTCATGATAGGTGGAAAATCTATTTATTCGTTAATAATTAAAATAAATATTCTTTTTACACTTTGGTAATGATAATAACAAATGAATCATAAAAAAAATGTTTAAAATATTCTTTTTTAATACTTTGAAAAGTAAAATATCACCCAAAATGACCTTTATCAACATTTCAAGCATAAATTAGAACATTATAGATAATTTTTAAAATAATTGTGACATTGAAGAAAAATATTTGGAAGGAAAACATTAAAATAATATTTTAAAGGAAAGTCTCTTACATGTAACATACTTGTTAATTCGTGATCCAATATGATAATAAGTAGAATTAAAATAATTATACCTCATGTAAATAAATCAAGACACATAAAATGGAAGTCAATTACATTAAATACTCATATTAATCCTTGAAATGATATATGATTATAGGTTAATTTGTAATTTCAAATTTTAATTCCTTATTCTAAATTTTTTTATAGAATATATGTAGGGAGATCTAATCAAATCTCAAAATTACATCAAATTCTACTAAAGGATAAACAATAATATTTTCTGGTGGAATATTCTTACAAACGTCAACATGAAATCCATAACTCTGCAGTAGAGGATAAGTGTGCCTCAATTATCATGATTGAATTTAGTGATATATATAGAATAAATCCTTCTTTAGTCATGGAGTTTTCTCTTACATTAGGGGACTGACTTGGAAAATTCCAAAGATCCCAACATATAATAAATTAAACTATAAATGGTACCTTAGGATGTACTTTATTTCTTTCCATTGAACTCATAATTTTTTTCTTATCAATTAGCTGCATTATACCCTTATTTTATATACATAAAATATATGACTAGTCCTTTGATACATTTAAATGGGTTCTTCTTCCCACATTTTGACATGTATGATGCTAAATCTTATTCCCTTTATAGTCTTTATCACGTAAAATTTCCTTAAGATCCATTTTTCTCTTATTAGATGTGTCAGGAAACTCACCAATGTAGATTTTTCTAATCATATATCAAGATATGAGGTTAGGCAGAATCATAATCTTTTTATTACAAATTTCTTTTCATTTGGTTTCTCATGAGTAAAACAATTTCATTTTCCAAAACATTCAATGTAAACATGATTCTTACTAGTTTCATGCATTGAATAAAACCAGAAATATTATTGTGAGAAATAGTAATCATAGTGATTATTTATATAAGCATGAAAAAACATTCATAGGATGTCTAAATATTGACACAATTTTTCAATATATAACACTTTAAGTTTATATCATTTCATTATGGATTAGCAAATTTTTTCATAGATTTTATCTTGTTATTCATCATAATGTTTCATAAAGAAAATGGGAATTAACACAAGAATGTCCCACAAGAGTTTATAACTAGTTTTTAAGTCTTAAACCCACTCATCGTACACTAGTGACGATTGAGTTAATACTCAATCTACCCCTTTCAAAGTTGTTACCCCTAGGTTTATTTGTGACACTTTCACATCAACTTTTCATTATCTATAAAAGGATTTATTTTCCATGAAAACCACACAATCTCTATTATACCAAAGTTTCATGAGGATGAAATATACTTAGACTTATCCTCGTGATTTTCAATAAAGTTATCTCATATTAATCACTAAGAATAATTAAACCCTACTCTGATATTGAATGAGAAGATACTAAAATTACATATATAAATATTACATCATTTTAGATGTATATTAAATACATCCCATAACAATTCATTCCCTATAACCATAAAACATTGGTGCCCTTGAAGAATATATATATAATCATATTATTTTGTGAAATTTCTTCAACATTTCCCATAAATTACTTCTCACATAGAACACTTCTTATTCATACCCTACTTAAAACTAGTCTTTATAACCTAGGTAATAGAAACATAAGAAAGGGTGATCTCATATTCTTAGTAATGGTAAACATGGGAGATATCATTTAATGATCATATATAATCATAACACAATCATAAGGGCATTAGCATATGATATTAATATTTGAAAATCATACCCATCAATACATAGATCATAATCATGGAAAAATTATACAGTAGATCATAAGAAATGAATAATAGAAAAATAAAAGATCATTATCCATGAGATTATATAATAAGCATAAAAACATGACATATATAGTGTAATAAAAATTGTTTCATAATCATAATCACAGATAATTTATTTTGAGGATACCAACCAAGACATTTGTCACATGTTAGGCTTGGACTTACCACTCATGTACTTACTTTAGGATTAGGATAACTACTTTGGTACCCACTTTTGGCCTTGTGATAACAACACATATACCCATTGATCTCATAAAACATTAATCATTACCCAATTAATTATAGGTTTATAACAAACCCATCTATAACATAGTCATAATCCATTCATATTTATGCCATAAGTTCATCAAAACCAATATCATTTCATTATATCTTAACCCGTAGAAAAATAAATAGGTTTCATAAATATATGATCATCATAATAATAAACTATCAAGATAATTTAAGCACAATTAACATCAATGAATATTTTCATGGATGAAAATACCTTTAAAATTTCATTGGAATATTTATCAAGTAAAATGACCTTTTCATTTTGATATCACTTATTTAAAATCTAAAAATTTCATAATAAATAGGAAAAAATTATTTTAAAAGAACCATGAAAAATTATAATGTAATATTAAATTTAAATAATAGTAATAACAATATGAAAATAAATTTGTGTTGTAAATGTTAAAACAAATATTTCTGTCAAACCTTTGGTAAAAAATCATCTTATTCAGAAAACAACAAGAACGTTCCTTTAAAACCATTTTATGGGAAGTCAAAAAATGGTTAAAATTAATTTAATCAATCATTTAAAATATTAAAAACAATCTTGGAAACATTTTAAAGATAATATAGATGTGAAAGAAAAATATATTTTAATGAATAGAAGAAGAAATGTGGTTTTCCTCAAAAACATTCTTTCATAATTTTGAGTGCATAGGGAGAGTAAAATTAAAGGAAAACTATAATTTAGATAAATAAACATAGGATAATAAAGTAAATAAGTTCTTTTTGAGATATATCATCTAAATTTCTCACTATAAATTTGAGCATAAATAATCTTAGTAAAAAGAGATATTGTAACATAAAACCCTTACCATTTTGGTAACTTTTGAATCATAACTAAAATGAAAGAAATAACAAAAAATTAAACTTTAAATACCTTTAATAAAAAGATACTAATGATATAAAATATAAAATTGGTGGTATATACACCACATTAAATATACAAATAGTGAATATGACATATATCTCATAGAAACAAAAATGATATGTGAAACTCATTCCCCATAATCGATATTCTCCGTAACTGCTTCTAACATCTTATAGATAAAATTAAAATTTATTATAATTATATGAAATTATAACATTCATAATTATAATACCATAAATGTTTTAATTATAACATCTTATCACCTTTCAATTAACAATCATTCATTATCACCATTATTTTGGGTGTTAACTGTTACATTTTTCATGTATGTTTTAATTTGACAGTTCTGATATTTTCATCTTGATCATGGTTAAATCATATCATAAATTATAATAATTAAATAAATATCATATATATTAATTACATACATATTTATAACCATCTATAAATTTATGAGACACAAAAATGAATTAAAATATTCATGGTAAATGTAGTCAGTATGTACATATGAATGTTGTTTTCATTTTCTAATGAAAATAAGAAAAGAAAGATAAATAATATTTTTCCATTAAATAATCATAATTAAATCATAAATATAATATATATATATATATATATGTACTAAATCCATAATTATATCCATCAATGTGATATGATGAAGAAAAATAATCATATCACTGCGTAGAGGCGGTAGTCCACATGTATGCATGGGTGGTGCTTTCATTTACCTTATAATGTAAAAGAGATGGAAAATGGATATCCCATAATAATAATAACATCTCATTATATTTATTATATTAGATTCATTATATTATTATGTATATAATATATTTATATGAATTATAAGAATAAATAAACTTTTAAAGATTTGGGTAAGACGATTACCACTTCTTTGAGATACCTCATTTGGTTTACACCTTAATCCTTCATAGGATGGTCATAGGTGGAGATAAAAATCTCAAGAATGTATGGAAGTGATCTAGGAAGGTTTTTTTGAATTTTATGATATATAGGGATCAATTTTTGGGAATAATATAAGAGAAGAGGTTCCCTTTTATAAGTATGGGTAGGTAAACACACAGAATTAATTAAAATATTTTTATAATATAAACACATTTTCTTGTGAAAGTGGAAAAAATAGAAAATAAATATAATTTAAGAAAATATAAGGTCAAGATATATTCAAAAAATAATATTTTCATTTTTTATGTGTAATTTTTACCCTTTTTTCATAATTTAACCATCTCCATTAATCTATTTTAACCCAAACCACGGTAACAATTTTTTACTCTTTTTATTATTCATTATAATTAAAAATAAAAGTATCACCATTTATAAAATTGTAAATTCATATTCCAAATATGTAATATATTTTTTAAAATTAAATTTTTTTAAATATTATAATTTTACTTTAAAATAAGTGTGAAAAATACCATGAAACCCATTTTTAGATAAATGCATTTTTAAGTATAAAATTGGGTTTAATTTTATTCCTTTCCTTATATAAACTATTAGATTAATGTTAAAATACTTGATTGAATATATATTATTCATATTTCATTAGCATCATTAGTCACCAGTAATTTATTTAATTTATTAAGATAAAAACATATTGCACACATAAAAACAATTTAATGAAAAATATATCTTTTTACTTTCAAATGATTTTATCTTTATTAGTAACCATTAGATAACTAATTTATGAATTATTATTCATAAATTAACAATAAAGTTAATTAAAATCATTTTTAATTTTGATCAATATATTTTTTATTTAAAAATTTATAACACCTATAAAAATACATTTCTTCGGAAAAGTGGGTCTTTCAATCAACGAATGATTTTATTAAAATTTAATGATTATTTACTAGGAATTAATCAATAAATTTAAATTAAGTAAAACATTTATATATATATTTCATAATTTGGTTAATGTTATTCATATCCTATAATCAAATAACTATTCTATAAATGTCATAATATATCGTGGTTTATTTTGACTCGATATTTTTTGTAAAAAACGTTATCGAATACTTAAAAATTATTTCAAAGGAATGTATATAAAATACTATGGTGTTACAATAACATATGGAAAATGTCATAATTCTTAGGATGATTAAACCATGAAATATCTTAACTTTCACACATGTTCCCCAAGAAACAAAACCAAACTGGCATAGGTGGTTAAAAAACATTAAAAAAATTATATATATATATATATATATATTGTTTATATATACACACACATATTAGGTATATATAAATATTTATATTATATTAGTGTATATGAAAATAAATTTTTTAATAAAATATGTGTCTGTGTGTAAATATATATATAAATTTATTATTTATATATGTATTTGTATATGTATTATGTTTACATTATAAATATATATAGTTATATATATTTATTTATATGTATATCTATATATTATTAGAATAATTTAACAGAATACTTAATTTTATTTTATTTGTTCTTCATAATTTTAAAAGGTAGATCATAGACTTATATGGATGTTAAGTTATATATAATTTATATTTATATATATGTATTGAAAATGTTTTTTGGTTGATTCTCAATAACCCATATGGTTTTTCTTCGTCATTTGTGTAAAAGCGCACCTCCCATGATTCACTCAAAACCATCCCATGTCAATTTTTTTCTTCCTAGTTTTTATTTACTAGGTGATAGAATTTCTCTTGTAACCTTTATCTACCAACATCTCCCTTGACTCTATCCTACCATACCCAACAAGGAATGATTGCAAGCCCCCCATCCAGTATTCTCCCAATATAACATGATTGAGAACTGTTTCACATCGCCTCAGATAAGGGTATAACATAATGTATACATTAAATGTATAGTTTATATAATTTTTTAATATATTTTTAGTTGATATCATTAATTTATATACCTTATATATATACATTATATATTTCATATGTATAATTTTATTTACATTATTAAATACTATATGTCTATGATTTTTATTCTTTATATATGTACATATTATATTTTATATGTTTATTCTTTATATGTATAATTTATATAGTTTATATATGTATAAATAAAAAATTATATTTATACTTCATATAGATTATCTGTATATTTTATTATATGTAATTATTTTATATTTTTATAGTAGTTTTATTTATTGAAGTATTATTATTATTAAACAAAATATTCTAAATATCAATAATATATAGATATATGTTAATAAAATTATTAAATAGTATAAGGATGATGTCAATGAGTGCATCTAGTTTATAATAAATCATGAAATTTACCATTCTTGGATTATTTTTTTGTTTTTATACAATAGTAACTCAATGTAAATTTTTTAAGATGATTATGAAGAATGATTGACAAGTTGTGGAATTAATTTGAATTATATATATTAGACTAAAAAATTAATAACTAACTATATCTGATGAAAAAATAATTTTTGCGTATTTTATCCCATAATTGATTTGTTTTGATAAGAACGATGATCTTTAATTTATTTTGGTTTTTAATCTTATTACAAGTTCAATTTTATTATAAGAATTCTATTTATAGGATATGTTGAACTTATGTTAGATGATAATATTACATTTATTAGGGAAGGTTTCTAATGTTTAATGTCGACATTATGTTGGACCCAACATAAGATGCATGGGATGTTGAAATTTTAAAGTCAATTAATCATTATTAACCTTCAGATCCTTTGTATTTGGTATTCATATTTTTTATTTCCCTTTATGATTTTTTTTATAAACTAATCTAGGACAAATGATTATAATAGTTTTCATATTTTTATACTTTATTACTATTTTTTTACAGATATAATCAATTATTACTTAGATACAGCATTTACTTTATTGACTTTGAAGTTCTAATTGTTGGGTGTGAGACATGTTTTTATAATACAATATATTATTAAGATATAAGATGATTCTATGTTGAGACAACACATAAAGCTTCAGAGGTTTATAGAATTACTTAATACAATTTTAGAAGGAGAATTATGCCTTGATAAATATTGAAAAAGTATTTCAATGCTAATGGACTACTGGTAAGTCGACACAAGTGTGTTGTTTAGTAATATAATATAAAAAATTTCTATAAAGGAACCAATATAATATTATCATAGAATATCTTAAGGCTACAGTAGAATTAATATAAGGTAAAAATAAATAAAATAGATTGATAAATGTTATTAAACCATTAAATGAAACTATGATATGAGGAGAATGAATCATTAGAAATTGATTGATACTAAATTTCCAAGAAACTGTATAATTAGTTACAAATATATTATTAAGTTTTTTTTAATATTTTTTTAATATGTTCTATAGGAATGTGTTAATGTCTCGATGTATTATTAATCTTAACATGGTAATATAATGAGCCAAAGGATACTATAGAATTTGGAAACCATGATCAGAAGATCTATTAAACTATATTATAAGAACCTTTAATTATCATTAAGATTATTTAGGATTATTATTTAAATAGAGATAAAGGGAATCAAATAATAATGGACATGAACTACAATCAAACTATCATTTTATATTAATTTATATAAAATCAACTCAAAAATATTCTGAAATTCATTTATTTTTCCTGGTTTCACTTGTATGATTTTTTAATTTAAGTATTCCTTCAATTGTTCTTAAATTATTTAAGGTTTATGTCTTTACCTTTTTGAAGATCATTTTTGATGGATATACCTCCATAAAAGGTAAACCTCTATGTTTTTTACTTTCACCTGATCAAAAGGCAATATGTTTTATAGTTATACCTATATTTCAAAATGTATGCTGTGAGTAGTTTGTAAAACACCATGTAAATTAAATTCTATAGTGTTATCCATGCCTCTCAAGGATTAAATATGTATCAAGAGTATATATAGGATCTTTATGATCAAAACTACTATAAAAATCATGTGTTATTTCTTTTACCTTATTATTGGTTGAATTTTTATGTTTATTTATTGATCCCCTTCCTTAATTTCAATTATCTATACATATGAGAAAATAATTGGTATTTGAGAATTGGATCTTTTAGATTATATATTATTTCAAACAATTTCCAAGATTTAACAATTTCAGGTAGAGATCATTATATATAGAAGGATAAGGACTAAATAATGAATATATTTAACAAAATCCAACCTATTTTTATGGTAATGACTATGCTTACTGGAAACTATCAATGGAAGCACGCCATAAGAAATCACTACTAAAATATTGAACATAAATGTTAAAAACATTTAAAATACTTGTGTCTGGACTTAATTTACTTACTTAAAATGATGTAGTTATTTATGTTCTAAATTATAAGAACATGAATATTTTTTATTATGTCATAAGCTGGAATGATTTTTTTAATTTTTCTTTTTATAATTATACATATGGCATTTGAATAGTTATGCAATTAAAACATTAGGTTTCATATAAGTTAAACACAAAAAATCATAGCATATTACGAGATGAGTTCCAAAATTTCAAGAAGAGGGAGAATTATATTTAAAATCAAATTCTTCATAAGATTAAAAGAATTTGGAATGGAAGAAAAGTAAATGTTGAAACAATGGATATCACTCTCATGGTGGAAGGAGTTCTCATATCCCCACCAAAGAAGATAAATTCCAAAAAAGGATTCAATATATGAAAGAACTACCATCATATAATATTTACTATATGGGATTATTGGTTATTTTTTACAATATGAGGTGGGTTTATATAACAAAGATGAAGAAGAGATGAATAAAAATAATGGTTTTTATTTCAAATCTCTAAATGATGTAACATTTTACTTATTTAATTATAAGATGAAGATAAGTGAAAATGGTGAAGTATATAAAATTTTGAGAGTATTTTATAGTGGTATATTGAGAAAAAAAATTAAAATGAGATTATGGATATATTATCAATGATAAAATTATATATTGAATAAAAAATATAGTTCAAATTATAATTTCAATACATTATATCTTACTTATTATGATTTCTAGATAAAGGATAACACCAATAATAACTTATAAAGACTAAATAATGAATGAAAGGATGAAAATTCCATAATTAAATAGAAAATAAAATTTTTGTTATAGAGAGTTGAACTAAGATTCATACTCAAGTGTAGAATATGAAACCATGATGGAATCTATCAAAATTTTCTTGATGGAAACTATAAAATGAGTTTAGAGATTTTATTTTTTATTTTGAAATTGATGTTGGTTTTGATTATGATAAAAATTATATTGATGAGATTAATGAAAACATTAAAAGGTTTGCAATAAAAAATATTAGATTTTTTTAGTTGTATAAGTAATTAAATGGATGTAATAAGAATTATGTTTATGATAATATGGTTCTATCTAAAAAGAATTAGAATTTAGATAAAATTGATTATAGTATGAATTAAAAGGTATGTGATTATTTAGAGATTTTTTAGAAGCAAAATAATTGTATTAAATGTGATATTGAAAGATTAAATGAAATCCAAGAAACTTTTATAAAATATTGATAAATCTATGAAATGATGATTCCATTGAAAAATATGACCAGACAAAATAATGGGGTTGGTTATAATGGTTAATTTTAAAATATCTATAAAAAATTATCATAAATTCAAAATTTTACTATTAATGTAGTTTAATTTTATATATATAGAGTTTATAAAAAATAAGATATTGAATGGTCTTCTATATATCCAAAATATTTGTGACATGATAATTCATATATCTCTAAATTATTATCTTGTGGTCTCCATGTTAATTCATTTATGCAATCCATGTGGTCACTTAAGAATAGTATGACTAATCCTATTGGATCCAAAGTTGCATGGGTACTAAAATTATCAACGGTTTGATTTTTTATGAAAGATGCCTTAGAATTATATGGAATTATTCATGGTACGTGGATTATGGATAATCTAGGAATATGATTAGAAACCCATCCAATATTATTGTATAGAACAAAAGTAATGTAAAATACTATACCTTTTAGGTGTAATTACAAAGGCAAAGTAAAAGGATTTTATGAGGTTGGTATATCATATTTGAAAATTACAAATAAACTTATTTATGTTTATGGATTATAATATAATTTGATCATCATATCGTAATTATGTTATAATATAATGAATGATAAATTTCTGAATAATAATTTTCAAAATAATAATTTTCTTATTAATAAAGGTGATCCTTTTTTTATTCTCATCATATGGATAATATTTATATAATTAATGATCTAATAATTCAACATGTAAAGTGTTTGAATGTTTTGAAACTATATAATATTTTTGGGAAGAGGATCTTTGTATAGATTTTTATATTTAAAAAAAATTCTAATCAAACATATTATAAAAAACATTATGGGTTATGGAAAGGTAATAAAAGAATATATGGATATTTTAGATTATTTGAATGCAAGATATTTTTTCTCAAAACTATATATAATTTAGAAAAGTTAAATTCTAAATATTATAAACAAATATTTGTGGTCAATTATAATCAATGTAAACCTTTCATAGTTTATAAAAATATTATTATAATTTTTGAAGAATAAATTCATGTTAAAATTGATAAGAATTATTCATCATAGAAATATAATATAATAAATCAAATTTATGAATAGTTTTTATATTTTAATTTTAAAGACTATGAATATATTAGAAAAAAACTCAAGTGGTGGATGAACTTATTTAGGGGTTGTATCAACCTAATTAACAGTTGTTTTATAATTCACTTTGATATTTTACTATAAATAATGTAATTGGTCATGTTTATTGAAAAGTTAAATCCAATAATACATATGGAAAAATTGTTAAGATTCTAATTTCATTTCACAATTTGTTGAAAATAACAAAAAACCCATTGACAACCCTAAATTTTATTATGATAGTGTCAGAGGAACATAAAATGTTTCTAAGAAACAGGGCCTAGGAATAAGATGATCCACCCAATGATTAACATGTTATTATATCGAAATGGATTTTCAAGAATGAGTTTGATGGATCTTGTTAGATTTTATAAAATAAGGATATAATAGTTGCACAAGAATATAAATAAGAAGATATAATTTACTATAGTGAGACATTCACCCCAACTTCAAGATGGGAATATATTTGGATTATATTAGATTATAAATAAAATTTTGGTTTCAAGATATATAATATGGACATAAAAATCACATTTCTAAATGGATTTATTATATAAAATGTGTATTAAAGACATCTTATGGGTATTGAGTATGATAAAGATCAAAATTATGTCGTTATGCTTACTAATTCCCTTTATGGATTTAAATAGTAATGGATCCCTTGATATGAGTGGTTTTCATAGTTTTTTTTGTTGATATAATTTGATAAAGGAAAGTCTTACTAAACTTTTTATATTAATAGGCATACCACTTATATTATAATTATTTAAATCTATGCGGATGATATTGGGTTTGGTCATCAAGTGAATTTCATTATAAGTAAGTTTTATATTTTATTAATAATGAATATAAAATGAGTATCATGATAAAACTCATGTAATTTTTTGGATTTCAAATATACCAGAGAAGATTTATTTTTTTATCAAAGTAATTATGTTGAGTAATTTTTGACATGGTTTAGATTTTATTCTTGTAACAAAATTAATGGTCATATAAGTATATCTTTTAGAATAAATGATAATTCTTCTAGTAAAGTAATTGTTTATAAAACTTCTAGAGGTATGATTTAGAGGGTTTTATATTTAACATCTAGTATACGTAATTTAATTTACTATGTGTTCATAAGTGTATTTTTTTAGGATAACCTGAAATAAAATCATCTTATAGTATGGATGAAAATTATAGCAGTTCTATTAACATTATATTGTTCTATCCTATGAAGACTTCATTTGAATTGTTGAGTTATTCAAATTTAGATTTAGAGGGTTGTATTATTGATAAAAAAACACTTGTGGAATTTTTCATTTTTTTTATAAAACATTAGTATCATGGAGTCTCTAGAAGAGTCATTCAGTGGCTTCATCAATAGCTAAATATGAGTATTTAATAGTGGTAATCTATTTTTCACACACTCTATGTATTATATATACATTTAATAATTTTTATATACACTTTTAATGGATGCTAGTTATGTAGTATAATTAATCAACCATGTATATTTTTATGAATCAAATTTATAATTCAAGGACTATTCATATTTATGTGATAAAACACTTTATAGGTGATCTTGTATATAAGGGTTACATTTCACTCTATTATTTTCCCACTAATTAATAGTAGGAAAATATATTTACATGGAATTTAGAGAATTAATTGTTTAAAAATATTAAAATTTATTATATAATTATGGAATTTTAAAGAATTTTTCGTTTTGAATGAAAAATTTAGAAGTTTTAATGCTATAATTATTTTTAGACAATATAGAATCCAATAATCAATGATATATGTATTAAAATTAGGAAATAAATTATCTTGAAAACATTTTGTGTTTTTTCACTTGAACATACATTGGAATAAATACTAGTAATAAATATAACTCAAGGATTTGTTATATTTTTAACCTTATTTTTATCAACTTCATGAATATAATTGGTTCAAAACACTATATTTAGATTGAATGGTACATTAAGTTACAACGACATTGGATTACTAATTAAATTCCTGACATTACATTGTTTCTCAGGGGTATCTTTTGATTTCAAGAAATATTATTCTAGAATGAAATTATTTATAAGGATATATACAAGATTCATAAAATGTGATAATGGACATTTGCAATGTTACATGGGACTAATTCATTACAATTAACTTGAATTACCATTGATTAATCATTATATAACTGACATAATTTTTTCACAATAAAAAAATATTTTTTGAAACATTGATTATACTCTCTTATATGGAGAACCAGGAATCAATGATATGGTATATTTGAACTCCATTTTATTTATCATTTCTAATTTTTCAAATCATTTACTAATTTCATTATGAATAAAAGAATATTTTCTAAACATGAATAAGTGTATTAATCATTTTTTTCTCATAAATATCTTGTTCATTAAGCCCAGTTTGTTCATTCTATATTTGTTATTTTCCTTTTTATTCTATTAGGAAATATAAAAAAGAAAATATATGGATTTATTGATCTGGTATTATAAGTAATTAACCAAATAATAGTTATCAATTACCATAGTCAATATAGTTAAGGATAAAGAAGGTAAAACTTCACCTAAGAAGAAGTGGAATAAAATAAATGAATCATCATCAAAGTCACATAAGATGAGTTATGTTTATAGAGAATATTTTGATGAGACATGAATAATGTTTTGTATCATGTTATGAAGAATGTTGTATATGAGTAGATTTATATACTCAATATTGGATTTTTGGGATGCATCTGTATTTCATAAATGCAATGAGTTTTTTTATTATATAAATAATGAGCTGGTATTAGAAAGATAACTATTATAATTTTATTCTAATCTCATGTTACATGGTAAGATATAATATGTCTTAATCACTTCTATAGTGTATGGAGTTTATGTAAATAGTATATTTATGGGGATATCTAAGATGTTTGGATTGGACCACTATGGGAATTTTATAATTATTTTAAAAAATATGCTTCAAGAGATATAGATTTTATTGGATGAAACTCAGTTAAATATTATTAGAAAATATGGGTTTAAAAAGTTGTATACATTTCAATTGAATGCTAAATAGATATTTGTAGGGACGTTTTTTAAAACTATTGGGTCTTATAGGTTGGGTGATTATGGGCATCTAGACTTCTAGGATATCAAATTTTCCAACTTCAACCATTTCAAGAAACCACTCAATCAAGTTAGTATATTTTTAATGATGATAAATTTGATTGTTGTGTAATAAGTATAAGTGAATCATACCCTTATTTATGGATGTTTTTTGAATATAATATGAAATAAGTCGGGTGTACCAATTAATCTACCCATATGGATTATTCTTAATGAAGAAACATATATAGGTCAAGGACTATAGGGAAACATATATATCTCATGGGGCCCATGGTATTAAAATTAAATTTAAGAAGTAATTGGATTTTTTATGCATTACAATCCATTAGAACACCCATAAACACATGAATGTGAGGTTAGGAAAAAATTTCACTAGGGTGGGCTAAAATATTTTTTATATTTTCGTCTCTTACTACTCAAGGAGTAAGTTCTGAGAAGAAGATTTATTTGGATAAACCTGATATTCTTAATTTTTTTCTAAGTATTATTTAAATAAAAAATCAATAATTTCAAAGATAAAATTCATCAAGTAAAGGGAGATACATTCAAGAGTTTTTTAAATCTTGTAAACTTAATATAGAAGTATTATAAAAATTTATATATTATAATAAAAAGGATTAGTTTAATTTAGAATCCTAATTAAAGAAGTTTTCTCAAATGAAGTTGGTTGTGAGTGGAATTAAATATTTTATTAATTCATAATAGTATGTTGGTTAGAATAATGTGGTTGTTTTACCTTTTCTCATTAATAAATGAGGTTAAAATTTTATCATCTCTTATACCTAGAAGCTCAAGAAGAAAGAGATCAATATGAATATTCTAGAAGATGTAAGGAAGAAAATTCATAGAATATTCAAGGAGAAGTTCTTGATGTTAAGATACTTTCTAAGAAACAATATAAAACATCATATATTAATGAATAATATACAAATCATGTTGAGAAATAAAAATATCATAGTAATCCCTATAAGGAATTACACATTCATAAAGTAGTGAAAGTTGGGGGATATATAGTGAAGGATATAACTAAGAAGGATGATGTAAATATTTCAAAATATAAAAAGGATTTGGAATTGGGAGATCATTCATGTCAGACAACGTAGTAGAGAGTAAATGGATAACATTTATATAAAAGATACCACAAAAATAGAAAATAGTTAGAGAGATTGTAATTCTAGAATATTCTGATAAGGAAACAATTATTAAACCTCAATAAATTATTATATTCATTTTTTTTCTTACTATTTCAATTTTGGGGGCTTCTATATTTCAACCAAATTATGGTGTGAAATATCTACCTATTATTTCACATGAGTTAGTGATTACTTTATTGATTAGTGTTCCTAACCCTACATTATCATATTATCTTTCTGACCTTATTAAAGAGATTATGAATATTTCAATAGAAGAAAATTTACATTGTGTATATATTCCAATCTAGAATTCTACATTTTCAATTTCAACTACCAAAGAGAAATCTAAATCTGATATTGAAGTTCATGAAAAACATCATGCAAACACATATAGAAAGATCCTATATTAGTTGATTATAGATCATAGGCTGAATAAATTAAACCAAAATTAGTTTACCATTTGTTTCTATTTTATAAAATATTATGTAAATTAAGAAATGAAATAAGTGTTTTATCGCAAAGTTATTGAAAAAGTTACTATAAGTGATGAGAAAGGTTGGGTTGTCTCAATGGTTGATAATTAATTCTTATAATATGAGAAATATAAAATCAGACTATATTTCTTTTTCTTTTATCTTTATATTTTGAAGTATCTTGCTTATTTTTATTATTAATAATATATTTCATATTTTAGGGATTTTTATACCCTTCTATTAAAATCATGTTATATTGATATGTACAAAGGGGGATAGATTTCTAGAATTTTTTTTTATATATCATATATACTGGGAGAGTATGACTATTTATTTCTTTTTCTAGTATTTTTATATTTTATGTTTCTTGATGATATTTATTCTAATTATTTTTTATCCTTATCAAAAAGTGGGATATTAATTGATATTTGATCCAATAATTTATTTTTTAAAATAAAATTGATCAAATGTTTATTTTTTGTTATTTAATTATTTATTATTATATTTTTTATTTTCAAAATTGTGTCTATACATTATCTTGATCATATTTTAGATATTAATATTAGATTGAGTAAGGAAGGTTTTTATAATTCAGTACATATGCTATGTTTGATCCAATGTATGGTGCATTGGATCATGACATTGCAAAGTTATGCCAAAGTAATTGGCTATGTGATCCTCTGTATTTATTTTTTATCTTTTCTATTTCTATTTATTATTTCATTTGGGGACTAACAAGGGAATAATGATTTGGATAATTTTTATAAAGTTAAGAAATTCCCTTTATTAACATTATTAAATGTTGCTCATATTTTTTATTTATTTTTTTGACTATGAAATTCAAATAATCTAGATTCAAACAATACACTTCAATTCAATGTATTCTTAAGAGATAACTATATACTACATTGATCCAACATAATTAGTATTTATGGGTCATATATTTATATAATCTAGTGTTATAAAGAGGATATAGTCTCAACATATATTTCATTACTATGTCTGTGAAAATAGAGTACCGATAAGTCGATACAAGATACATTTTTATGTAATTTAATATCAATTAGTTATTTGAAGAAAGTTAAATAATATTTTCAATGAAAATATAATGCCTATGAAATATGAAAAAAAATGGTTAAGTCAAATTAAATATAATTCTATGTGGTGTTAAAACATACCATGAGGCTATAATATATATGGAACATAATATCAGAAGAAAACAAAGGATACATTATCGAGTTTGCCTAATGTTAGGTACCAATGTATATTTAATATTTTTATCGAACTTTTTTAATTTATTCTATCAGATTATGTTAAATACATAATTTATTATTAATCTTAAATTGGTAATTAAAAGCACCAATATATAATTCACAATTTAGAAACCATGATCAAAAGATTAATTAAACAAGATTATGAAAACACCGGATTAGTTCTAACAAAACTATTGGTTACTCTTTAAATAGTCATCAATGGAACTAGATGATACAAAACATAAATTGTAATCACTAATTTCATTATTAAATTATTATAGTTTAAACTAATATGTATGGAAACTCACTTCTTAAACTAATTGAGTTTCTATAATATTTTGATCAACTTTTCTATTTGGTTTTATTTTTATCACATTGTAATTTTTATATTGTTTCTGTAATGCTTAAAATATTTTTGGTTATGATTTTACTACTCAAAATCATGGTCGTACTAGGTAATATCAATTAAAGTAACACATCTATTTTTGGTTATACCAATGGATCAAGTGGTACAATGTCTTCTAGTTATAACTCTATTATAAAAGGTATGTTGTAAGTGGGTTTTTAATCCCCATGAAAAGTTAGGTTTATATAACTATAAATACCTCTTGAGGACTGATGGGGTATGAAAAGTAGATATAGGATATTACTTATCAAAACTACTATGAAAATAATTTTTTCTTTCTTTTATATTCTTACTAATTTCATTTTATATTTAGTCAATTCACCCCTACTCTAGACTCTCACCATCGATTCAACTTGTAAATCAATAACATTGTAGTATATGGATCATTATATATAGTGTAATTATATATTAAAATGTTGAAATTATTGAGAAACTGAAAATGGTTATTGAAGATTATCTTCGAGATTGTCCAAAAAATTTAAAAGTTAAATAACCATTTACATTTTTAAACAATATGTAGTCTATGATTATAATATATAAAAGTGGTTATATGAAAGTGAATACATCATTGTAGCTATATAGGTATGGAATGAGGTATGTGACTTTGGTATGTTATGATGATATGGAATAAGTTATATGGATGTGGTGATGGTTATATGGATATGGAATTGAAGTGGATGAGGTTATGGTATGTGTATATAAAAGGGATGAGAGCATTGGAATGTCTATCATTTGGATATTAGGGGTTACTAAATCAATGATGAAGAAGGTGAGGGTGGCTTCTTAATATATTATCAAAGTGAAAAATGACCTTAGTTTTATGAAATTGAGTTTTTGAAATAATGAATACCAAAGAATAGCACACCATATCATCCACCAAAATGGCTTGTCCAACCCATCACCACATTGTAGAGCCAACCATTTTAGACTATTTGTTAAGAGTTGAAAAATGAAAAATGGACACTCTATATTGACTTTTTCATGAAGAGGAAATTGTTTCAGTTTATGCATTATGTGTTAATGATTGAGAAACGGTCATTAAGTCATCACCTTGGGTGTTGTGTGGATTATATTTTACACAGGTTCCATGGTACTTAAAAAAAACTTCAAAAAGAACGCCTTGTTATACTATATGATATGGTGGAATGATTTACCCTTATATAGCCTACCTACATAATGTTAACTTACCATGGGTAGAACTATTACCAATCACAAGCTATGGTGCAGAGGAAAAACATTTTTTACAAATTTATAATTTTTTAATTGAGTTGGTAATTTATAAATTTTTTATAAATTATAATAAAAAATATTTTAAGGATATATTTTAATTATTAATAAAATTTACGTAATTAATTATAAAGAGTTTATAATTAATTAATTAATATTATTGAAAATTTTATTATTAAATATACCTTAAATATTAATTGTTAATGTTTCAAAAACTATTTAATTAAATTATATAAAATTTCATATAATCTAGAAATAAAATATATTATTTAGAAATTATAAGAATAATTTATAAAGTTTTTATAAATTAAATAAGTAAGGAAAAAATATAAAGAAGTTTATATTTCAATTATGAATTATTCGTAATTAATAAATTTATATTGTTTAAATTAAAGTTACCTTATTTCGATATTATTTAAACTACATAAAAGTAGTTTCTATGATTGATTTTATCATTGTTTAAATAATGTAATGTATTTAATATTTAGATTATGATAAATATTTACATAATAAAAATTCGTTTATGAATTGTTTATAATTGATAAAATTTCATATATTTAACATAAAATTTCATATAATGAATAATTTGAAATAGTTCATATTTGAATGAATATATAAGGATTATGTTCCAAATTATGGAATATCTATAAAAATAAGAACAATTATAAAATGTTTAAAGTTATATTTTATTTATGAATTGTTCATAAGTGGTTATTTCATGTATAAATATTGGAATTATTAATTTATTTAAATGGTTATTCCTTATTTTATTTATAGTTATAAACTCTTTATATTATGAATCATGTATTCTTTAGTTTAAATATTAAACTGCTCCAGTGAAATATATCCTTGCATTGCATGTTAAATATGTGAATGAATTTAGTTTTTCCTCAAACATGTCATTGGTTTATAATTGAAATTATGAACTTCAATTTAGCTATTGAATATAGTTTATTTATATTATGTTTTAGAGTTATGGTGAATTGAATTATCTATTGATTAAAGTATACATGGGTAGAGGAAATTTGGATTGGACTTCCAAATGGACTAGAGACTTATGACTTGTCCAAAAAGTATAATGGGGTTGGCTACCTTCATCTTTATACATAATCATGTGAAAAAGATGTGTATGATTCTTATAAAAATATTTGTGTCTTCATCTTATTTATCTTAGATAATAAGAGAATTTCTTGGAGTTTTTATGAATAAAATAAGATTTTTAATTGTGTAAACATAGTTTAAGATTCATCTGGTTCTATAACATACTTGAAAAGAAAATAAGGGGAAAATGTTTATCTAAAAACTAGTTAAAATGTGAAGGAACTTGATTCCCCCACCTGTTAGTATAATATTTTAAATAATTTTATTACTTATAAGAAGAATTAATTGAAAAAAAAGAATACCATATATGATATGGAGATGGTATTTTATTTGTTAAATATTCCTATTAAAAGGAAATAAATGTTATTTCCTAAACAAAAAATGGGTTATTTATATTAATAAGATATTTTGATAGGAATATAGTGACTAATAAGTTAGTGAGATTTTGTTTAAATGTAGATATATTCAATGTTAACAAATAGAATATTATACTAGTCTAATATTATTGTTTTTTACTAAATATCCTAAAGGTATTAGTATATGGGATGATAAAGAAAATATAAATATTTACATTTAGTTATCATGATAATTGGATATCACTATTTTATTGTACCAGTAAAATTGAAAAGTGAATTACTATTGAAATCCAAAAAAATAATATATGTAAATAATGATAAATGTAAAGATTTACATTTGTTAAAGTAATAAAGTAAATAACACTATTAAAAAAGGATTTGTGTATTATAATAGATTAATAATGTAAATTTTACAATATTTAAAAAAATCAAGGGAAAAGTTTTATGGAAATAGTTCCCATGATAATGATGATTCACTTAGAAAGAGTTATAAATAGACAAGATAAGTTGAAATCAAAAAATTTGATGTTATGAGGTTATGAAGTTTATATATGTTTAAAGAGTTAAACAATGGAAATATGATTCATAAATCTTACCAATATTCAAATTCTCAAACTCAATACATGTTTATAACTGAAAGAGTTAGTGGGAGGGTTTCATTAGAAGGACACATAGAGATTAGAAAGTAATTGCATAAGATATAATAAATTAACAAAAACATGAAACGTATATCATAAATAAGGATGGTCTAGTTGTTTAACATATATAATATGACAGATTGAATCTTATGTTGGGTTTGTTAAATTTTTTTAAAAAAAATAAGGATATAAAATGCATCATATTAATGGAAATCTATAATATACTTTTATTTCACATTAAATTCATACATATATATATATATATATATACTTTAGGATGTTTATTGATAATTAACCTATAAAAGTATGGATATTATTTTTCACTCATCAGATTTCATTATTCAGTATTATAGGTTGTAATGAAATGTTCAGGTTAGTGTGAGTAGGATTCTTGTATAGATATACAGAATATGCTCATTAGGAACAAAACAAATAATAATATTCTTTGTTTACTTAGGATGAATTTCAAATTATACCATGTGAAGTGTCATACAGATGACTTTGGTATACTATTGGTGTGTGGATCATATTTGTATCCATACTACCTATGGTTGGAGAGATACCTACCTTGATAACCTTATTATATTCATACCAGAATTATGAAAGTATACATATTTACTTAGCTAATACGGGTGTGGTTGGGTATGTTATTGATCATGTCATCAGTTAGAGATTACCCAAGATTGGGTTTTCCTATCATATGACAATCATGACATATGGGACATTAATTAGGATAGACTAAGGAGTGTGTGGATACACATAAAAAGTACATATGATGTTCTTATCTATTCTGATAAGGGGCATGTGATGTGATGATTCATAATGGTTAAATGGCATGTGATTTATTAACTGAATAGTTCAATCTATACTCTAATAATCAATAACATATTAATAGGCTATATGGTATTGACATACTTTGTGTCCCACAATCACTCAATGTCTTGGATATAGGAGAAATATGGAAATTCACATTTTCATATGATGTATACTAGTGTACATAGGTATAGAGATATAGGTTTTTTATGGAGAACATGTTAGATCCCTTTATATATTAAGTATAATTTATTCTCTGATAGATTCCAATCTTTTCTTACATATATAGTTCTATAGATTTTCATTCTTTGTCAACATTATAAAGTCTCATGCGGTTATACTTTTTGGTTGACTGAATGGGAATTGATTTTGACTTAGAGGGTTAAACTAAAAGTTTTTTATAGTTAATCCAAAAAGGTCTTTAGGAGTGGTATTCACAAGGTATTGCATATGATGTGATATAATGTCAAATTTATGATATATTTCCAAAAGTGTTTAGTAATTTATCCAAAAGCAGTTTTAGAAAAGATTTCACAAGTTACTGAATATGATGAAATGTAATGTGAAATAATAAAAAGTTTGTTTAGATTTAGTGTAAGTGGTAGATTAAAGGATACATATTCTCTAAAGCTACATCATGCATGTGATATATGGTTATATCATATTTTAGGGAATATTATCCCACTATCATTGGTAACATGGCTAAAAAATTGATCAATCCTATACCTATGTTATTATTTAATTAATTGTTCCATAAAATGAATCATGTGGGAGGTGTTTCATTCTTATATTTGATGAATAAACTGTACATAACATTTATATATGTGTTATAATACATGAAAATATAAAAAACACAGTGTATCATCCTTGGGTGTCATATAAATCATTTCCATTCAATGGAAGTGGAAGTACTATGTTTTCTTAGCACTTGGCCAAAACTCTTAGATACCTAAATATCCCATATTAATCTTCTATATCTTTTTAAGGTGTTATAACATCATGGGTGAAGGTAAGTCCCTCTTGTATAATTATAGATATAGTTTGAACCATATATACCTATGGTGGTGGGTGAATTTTTTCTTCTAATTTGGTGTTTTTCATTGTAACATCACATATCACTATATCATTTAATTTATTTATTATTTTATATAATTTTTGGGTAGTTAAATATTAAGGAGTTTTGGTCTTGAGTTTTAAAATTTATTAAGAATTTTTATTCTACACACGGGTAATGAATAGTTAGAAGTAATTGTGAAGCAACCACGCATGAGGGGATATTTTTTAGATAGTGTCATTTGACATTTTTAGTGCATTTTTAGTTATTTTATATAGTATCATAAGGGAAAACATGTAGAAGGTTTGTTTTTTATGTAGTGTAGGTCACAAGTTCACTATATTGTTTAGTAAACCAGGGCGATACACCCAATTAAATGCCTAGTATTTAAAATTTTATTTTTTATGTCAATATTTAATTTTATTTTCTTTCAACCTCACTTATCATCCCACTCTACCCATTGAATCATGTGACTCCTCCCCCCTTATATGGGTTACTCATGCGACCTCCCACTTGTATACCTCCTCTTATGAAATGATAATACCTTTTATTTATTGGTGAATCTTATTTGAATCAGCAATATATGGTCTATAATTCCCTCTTTTTATGATTTTCATCCATTTTTCTCCTTCCTTATCACTGTGTTTTTTCAGAAAAACTCAAGTTCAAGGGGTTGAACTTTGTGGTTACATCAGTTTTTAGGGTTTTGGATGTTCATTATTTCTTTTCTGGGTGTCTTCCATCTAAGGAGTGGAATTTGGTACCATATTACATTGATTTCATGTAGGTTTCCTTGTTCCCTAGCTTTTAATTTTAAAAATATTGATTACTTGGTATTTTTAAATTATTTTTTAATTATTAAATAAAATTTTTAATTAATTTTATTTAATTACCAAAGTGAAAATTTGGTTATCTCTTGGGTTTATTTGAAAGTGAAAGGTTTTTGTAATTTATGGGCTTGTTCAAATCAGTTTTTTCATGACTAGAAAAACTATTTATTTTTTATATTTCCTGAATGGATTTTGAAAATATTATTTGAAATTTATAAATATGATTGGATTTAAAACTGATTTCCCAAAGGTTCTAGATACCATTTTCAAGTGATAATTGAAATACCTAGTGTCGTAAAAAAATTCAAGAATTTTTTTGAATGAAATACAACGTTTTAAAATAGTTTGACCCTATTTGGGTAATTAAATAAATAAAATGGTAATGTTTGCAACCATAAAGGTTATGGGAGAAATGTTGATTTCCAAACTTTTATAGACAAATAGGTTGTATTTTTAACTGGATTTCAATGTGTTTTAAAACTACTAGTTTTGAAAATATGTTTCAAATTAGATTTAAAATTATTTAAAGAAATGTATAAAATGGATCAATATCTGGAGAGTTATGTTTTTTTAGCTCTTTTATCACTTTAATTGATTTTCCAATGTGTGTGAGACCCACATTGAGCCCATGTGATTGGTATAACCATTTTGGGTTGAATCCCATTGGACGATTCTTGAAACTTTTTTTTGCACAATATGATGCTTATACAAGGATGTGATGGGGGTATTCCTTATAAGGGAGTAGGTGGTTATATGTGAGTCATTTTTAAATGATTTAAACATGTTGTGTGTGATTGTTAATTTTTGATCAATAGAATGTGACCTTTCACTAGACTCATGGGTATATATTTGGTGCATTGTATGAAAGAAATTCCTATTTATAAGTAGTGGTATTTTTAGGGAATTTTTTCTAGCTATACCCCATTGATAAAGCTGAGAGGATATGGGGTCATTTGAGATAGTGATCTTATTTTTTCTTAAGGTAGATAAAGCGATCTAGACATTTTTATTTTTAGAAAGTCTGATGAAATTATTGCGGATGTGGACAAGTTCATTAGTGATATCCTTGGTTCTTTATCATTAGTTTATGATTTTATTATAAGATACTATGAATGTTACCCATGACGTTGCATCCTATTTTAGGATTAAATAGTGTATTTAGTTTGTTCTTAAATTTCATCACCTACCCATGGATTTTTTATTGTAACTATGTTCCTTATAGTTTTTTTGTCATGTTGGTGATGTGTGGGGGCCTATTGGGACTTGTTCCTTTTAATGGATTTGGTTTACTTTAAAATTAGATTTTAAAATGGTTTAGAAAGTTGATTTAAAATGGAAATTTTTTGGTTATTTATTAAATAAGATTTAACATATAGATATTTTATGGTTTTTTATGCAAATAGAGTTTTCATGAAATACTTGAAAAGGGGGATAAATGGTAGTTTAGTTTATTTTATATGGTTTTGAAACCCCTTTTCCATGGTCTGAATTGATTTGGGAAAATGTTTAACCACCCTTGTTATTATTTTATATAATAAAAGTTGGTTGTTTGGAAAAATTTGTAATTGGGATATTGTTATCCATATTTTATAAATAATTTTAAAAAACTAAACATTTGTATCATATTTCAAACTATCTTGAAAATGGTTCTATAATTAAAATCATTTCATGTGGAAAGGTGTGTGGTATCCTACTGAGTATTTGTAAGCTAATGTCTGTATTATTATTATTTTTTCAAGTTTTTTTCATCCTTTTATCACTCTTGGAGAAATGATTGACCTGTGGGATTTGATGTTATTAATTTTTTTTTTATCATGGTCAACTAGTGGATCCTATTATAATTTTTTTAGGTCTTGTATTTATTTTTTGTTCAATTTATAATGTGGACTATTCTAAATGATTTAATTTGGACATCTAATCATTTTAATTTCTTATATAGTTATAGGTGTACTATTATTTTGGTTTCCAAGGATTGAAACTGTTGGAGGATTTTTTATAGAAATGTAATTTAGAGGGTGACCCGAGAGTTTATTTCTTCATCTTTTATCTATTGTTTTCTTATTCCAACATATCAAATTTTGGAATGGATGTTCAATTAATGGATGGGTAATGTTGGTTTTTTGAGAGAAATTTTATTTATATTTAACTCTGATTCATGTTTGAAATTGTTCCCATTGTTATATATTTTGTGCCTTGGAACTTTTCACCAGCCTGTGGGGATTAGGAACACCCTTAAAGCCCATGGAAGGCCAGTTTGGGTGCAGTTATGATGGTATTCTAGGATAGTTTGTTTCAAATGGTATTAGAGCCTAGGTTCAATGATGAGAGACTACATTTTTTGAGTATCCCATATGTTATTTCAGTGTTCCATGGTAGAATCAAGTTAGAATTTATCATCAAAACATGGTTAGTATGTACAGGGAGAGTCTAGCTAGCTCTTTCTTACCCTGAGCCTTGATTTTCTATGGGTAGTGGGATTTGAGTTTTTAATTTAGGATTTATTTTTAATTATTTATATTGGTGGTTTTTATCTTCATTGTAATTTTATGAGTTTACTTGGGGGTCATGTTTGATGTTTTAGGATAGAGATTAAGACACAAATTGAGGCATAAGGTTGGAATTCAGGGCTTAAATATATATATAAACCAAATGCTTAATAATAGACATAATCTAGGTAACAACCATGATTGTCATTAATCCTTTAGCCATGTGGACCTGTTGGGAATAGTTTTTCATCTCATTTGTTTCACTATTTACACCCCTTGAATCTTGGATTGTGTGGATGGTTTTGGAAATGGAAATAGGATAAAGGTCGGTCTTTTATGTAACACCCTGAACTAGGAGCCATTAAACGGTGCCCTGATCTAGTGGGTCACATATACTAAAGAACCCCACCATGTATGCCAGATATTTCTAAATAGTAGCTAGGTCCTTGGGTGTGTCTATGGGGAGATGATTCCCTCATGTCGTATTGTAACATAGTGGTGTAAAGATAACAATCAATAGTAGAAGCATATAATAAATATTGAATATCAAATAAATAAAACTAAAGATTATAATAAATAAGCAGGCAAAAACTAGTGTCATGTACAATATGATGAAAATGTCATGTCTCTATACAAATATGGTATGAAATACATGGCAACAGGAAATCATTATAACACATGTATCAAAAAAAATATAAACTATCTCTAGTTAGCATCATGAGAATAGCTCATTCTTGTTATCCACATTTCTTAAGAAACAATAAAATCAAGCATCATAAAGTGGGTGTTTTTTCCAATCCTTACATACATCCATGAAGTTTTTACTAGTACCCAATGGCATCCTAAATAATGTGTGAGATAACACTTAGTATTCCACCACCAACGGTGTCTATAACAAGTATAGTGTGTGTATAAACAATGAATCACTATGCATTATACAACAGGTAAAATAGTAATAAAATAAAATTTCCAAAAGTATATTTTATCCTATCCATCCAAACATGGCACCCAGTAAACATTAGTAAATCTCCCATAAACAAGGGCAGCTTTAATCAAATACCCATACAAGGGCTACCTATAAAAAAATAAAAAATTCCATAATAAATACACTATGTAATCAAATATCAAACATGAAAGGGATGAATCCAAAGTATAAAAGATCAAGTAATCCTCATAGATTCCATGGATCATCTTGATAGAAACATAGTAAATACTTGGGTGGAATTCAAGGAGATCATCCAAGGAGTTCAAAGAAAGTAAGATCCAATGGGTATCAAATTCCTAGCATCCAATGGAATCATGATCCAAGGAGTATAAATGTACAATCCATCTACAACCATTATCAAGATCCATGGAGTAGAAATGTCTATGGAATCTTATGAAATCAGAATCTGAGGAGTAGAAATTTCCATGGAATCCACTACAATAATAAATATCCATAGAGTAAAAAATTTAATGAAATCTTATTCAATTAGGATTTTATGAGTAGAAATTTCAATGGCATAAACTACCATAATTAAGTCATTCATAAATTTACATCACATTTAATGATCACAAATAATCCTTGAGTTTATAAAAATCGTTCCTCATTTTTCATTTAAAAACATTAATCAATTCATTCCACATTTACTATTGATGTAATCACATGGAAAATAGGGAGAACCTTCGCTTATTCATTAATTAAATTCTACAAGGCTCCCAAAATAAGTGGAGACCTCACACTCACCCAACAAGGTGGTATAACAAAGGAAAGATACAATAAGACACCTCACTGGTGGTCCAGATTTGGGTTAACAACCTCTAACCAGATAAACGTGAAATTTGGAAACCTAAATAGCTCTCAATTAACTTATTCAAGATGTCCAAGTAATTTTAGGGTAAACACCATAAAGTATGAAATGTATTAAAATTAAAATAGGTTATATAAAGAACTAAAATTTAAGGGAAAGGTATATACCACATACCATATGTCCAAGTTAGAACACTCTTCTAGTATTAGCTCTAAACGTGAGTCGTATTATAAGAAAATAGAGAAATGGATGAGCACCATGAAAATAGAGAATATTAGCTTTCAAAAAACTAACTCTTTAGATGATGAGAGAAATGAATAAAGGTGTAAATGGATGAATAACTCACCAGCGAATATCCAACAAAACCAATGGTAGAAAAAGAAGAGTCTGGATTGTGAAACAGCACCAAATCCTGGGTTTCGGCTCAATAGGGGATCTATTTCAGTAGATCTCCTATAAATGAGTTTCAAAAAAATAAGGGGGGATTCTCTCAAAAATAAAGGCCTTGTATCTTATTTTAAAAACTGACCCCATGTATTTACATGATGTGTAAATGCTTTACACATCATGTAAATCTTAGGGTCTTCCCCTTGGGAAACCCCTTTCCACATCATTAATTTTCCTACCCGATCCATTACACATCATGTATTCCAAATACACTCCATGTAATTTTCTTGAAGCCAGCCCAAAGTCCTCTCACCCATTTCTTTCTAAAAATAATCCAACCATCCTATGTGCTTGTCCTTAGGGTCTAATACAAAAATAAACCTTAAATAAGAGTTTAACTAGAAATTAAAATATCCATACCTCATCAAAAAAACCAAGGATCTTATAAACATCCCCCTTAAAGTAATTTTTCCCTAAATTTCCCTTTTAAGAGTGGCCAATCATCATTCAAGAAAATATCTGTCCATAAAGGATGTACGTCATCCTCCCAATCACAAGTCTCATCCAATACATAGTTGTGTGGCCATAAGAACCATAATATAAGAACTGGTCTACCTTGTGGGGCCTTTTTACTCCTATCAACAACAAGAATATGATGTTCTTTGAAGGCTGAATATACCTATAAATCGTCCTCATCTAGATAAAGTGTCTAATATGGGTCTGACTGATAACGATGAAGATAAGATACATGGAAGACATCATGCATGGATCAGTACCTATGAGGTAACTACAACCGATAGGTTATATGCCCAACTCTCTCTAGAATCTTGAACGAAACAACCAATCCTGACAAAATATTACCTTGTATTTGAATCTGTTTTTTCTCTAGTATTGGTGACACATGTAAAAAGACCCAATCCCTAACCTCGAACCTTAGAGGCCTTCAATGGAAATCATTTTAAAATTTATTTCTAGAATATGTTATATTCATTCACATTCTAAACAACTAGACATGTTCCATAGTTTACTGAATGATATGAGGTTTGAGTAATTCTCTCTCTCCTACCTCTATCCAGCACAGGTGAGAACGGCATGGCCTACCATATAATGCCTCATAAGGTGACATCTATATAGTCTCCTGATAGATATTGTTGTAGGATAACTCAACCAGGGGTATATTAATCTCCCAATAACCCTTGAAATTGAGGATTCACCCTCTAATAATTTCCTCTAAAACCTATATATTTCACACTAACTAGACATTAGTCTGAGGTTGGTATGTTTTACTCAAAATCACATGTGTACCCAACACCTTATGTAAGATATTTCAAAAGATATATATAAACTAGGAATCCTTATTTGATAAAGTGGTATGAGGAACCCTGTGAAGGTTCACAATATTATTGATATATAATCTCTCAATATCATCAACTGATAAGGTATCCCATATTGGTATAAAATTTTTTACCTTTGTGAGCCTATCCAAAATAACCCAAACAACATCAATACCCTAATGTGACCTTGGAAATGCAATCATAAAATCCATCACAACATAATCTCATTTCCACTCGAGATTGGATAACTTATATAAAATCCTATCTAGTCACTGTTGTTCCACCTTCACCTTTTTATAGGTGTAACACCTCATGAAAAAACCAACTACATCACATTTCATCCTCGACCACCGATATTGAAAAATAAAGTCACGATACATCTTGTTAACACTGATATGTACTGCACAAGTTGAGGTAAGAAACTCTCACATCATCTCCATGGGTATGTCTTCAAGAACCCAAGTGTTTCCAGGAATATTCATAATTTCATCCTCACCAATAATCCAATCTGGAGGTATGTCCTCACCTGTCACGCTCTCCAGTAGAACTAGGCCTTCAGTATTAGATAATGGTCTCATCCCCACACTATCCAAAATAGTGGATTTCATTTCTAAGGATGAGAAAAAATTCTAGACATGAACATCCTACACCTCCATGTTCATCTATAAAAATAGATCCATAATCTTCCACTCACTACTAGCCTCTTAAATTTCCAGTATCGGAGTCGTTGTAGTCGGTGCATCAACAACTTCATTTCCCTTTCCAAATATATAGTCAATCTCTAAGTCAAAATACAATAGGTGCTCTACCCACCTTTATTTCCTAATATTCAATTCATATTATTTAAATATGTTCTTAAGGATTTTTTTTTCCATGTACACCACAGAATGATCTCCAAGTAAACAATTTCTCCAACAGTGTAAGGCATGAACAATAGTGGCTATCTCAAGATCAAGTGTTGGGTAATTCCTATCATTTTTCATCAACTGAAAAGACCCTTAAATCAGGAATATATTTTACTACATCAGAATTTATCATATATTAATACCTAATTAATCACAATATATAGTATAGAATATTCATAGATCTTTCAGAATCCAGACCAATGCTGACTTCAGTCTCCATTTCAACTCTTAAAAGGTTGTCTCACATATATCTAGACATAAAAACTTCACGTCGTTCTTATTCAAACCTTTTAAGGGTAATAAACTCCATATGTTAAATACATTCTTGTGATTTTCATAGGAAACCACATCTATCACCTTCTCTGGGTCAACTAATACTTCTGTCTCTGAGATAATATGAACTAGGAAGTGAATATTATCCATCCAGAAGTTTCACATTGTAAGATTAGCATATAACTAATTCTCACTGAGTGTATCCAAAATGATCTAAAGATTTTTTGAATGGTTATATTTATTGTGAGAATACACCAAGATATCATCCTCGAATACCACCACAAACAAATCCAAATATAGATGTAAAACTTGGTTCATCGTTGTCATGAAATCTGATGTCACATTTGTTAGACCGAACGGCATAACCAAATACTTATATAGATGATAAATTCTTTGAGAACTTTTATGAGGTATGTCTTCAGGTTAAATACTCACTTGGTAATAACCTAGTCTAAAATCAATTATTGAGAAAACCTAAGATCCTCAGAGCAAGTCAAAGAGATCATCTATATTTGGAAAGGGATACAAGTTATTAACCATCAAATGGTTCAATATCCAAAAATCCATGCAAGGCCTGAGGGTTCCATCTATCTTTTTGGGTAAAATTACTAGCAAACCCCATATAGAAGTACTGGGTTATATAAACCCATTTTTCTCTCTGTCCTCTTTCTATATCTTGATATCTTGCAACTCAGTAGTAGTTATCTGATAAAGAGGAATAGATATCAATGTAGCTCCTAGAACCAGCTCAATAGAGAACTCCACCTTTATCTTAGGAGGTAAACCATAAAATTAATCTTGGAAAATATCCTTAAACCAATCAACCACTGGATTTATTTCTTCCTATAATTTTCCCTGATTATCTAGATATAATCTATCTATTTGGGCTATCATCCTACCCATCCCATGATGCTCTAGTCCATCCTAACTTTCTTGGAAATCCCATTCACCCCTGTGAATAAAAACTTATCCCTATTTTGATGTGAAAGTCATCCTATGACGACTGTAATAGACATGATCTTGATAAGAAACTAGCCATTATATCTTGAGTATGATGTCAAAACCTATTATCTGGAGGATGATGAGATATCATATGAAGTGATACCTACCAATCACAAGGGGTCACCCTCTGCACTAGTGTGCACCCTCCTTTATGATTCACAACAGAGTATCCAAAGTCATAATGCCATTAAAAACTAAAAAATGAGCCCAAGGCTCTCCATAATAGGCATAGATATTAAGTAGTGAGAATATCCTATAACAAAAATATATATATACTAGAGTATAGGCCACTAAAATCATACCTCTCACTATAGATAAACCAGCACTCTAATCCTCAGGTGTAGGATGTATAGAATATATCATCTCTGAACTATGGCCTTGTGAAGTAAACTTACTACCTAGAGAAGTCCCACTCTACTATCATGGTAAAATTAATAATTTTATTCCTCAGTCATGACCACCACCTCTTCCTAAATGAATAGTATTTCTCCATATCGCATCCTAAAGTAGATCTATGAATCATGCTCCTAAACCTGGGGCCAAAGTTGATCCCCTTCCACTGACTGTTAGAGAGAAGGCCATGCATAATCAATGTACATGGCACATCCTACCGCATTCTCAACACTAGACTAGGAATATATCACACTAAGTCCTCATATATCACTATCTCCCACACTAAAGATAAAATACATAACTACCTGCACTAACATTCTGAGTAGTAGTCCCCTCATTAGAAGTCTAAAATCATTATTTCCTACTAATAGAAGTTAAACCACTAGGTCAAGAAACTTCACTACCATAATTTGGGTCGCCATATTTCCTAAAATTGTATTTTTTAATCAATGATTGATTCACTATCTCAGTAATAATAGTAAACTGAAACATGTTTACCTATGATCAAACATCATTATTGAGACTATCCTAAAATCATATCACCCTCGATGTCTCGTCAGCAAGATAAATCAGTGAAAAATGTTGAATCTCTATAAAGAATTACAAATACCCCATAATGGTCACAGAACCCTACTCAATATGAATAAACTCTCTAACCCTTTTAGATCTCAGGGTAATGGGAAAAATTAATCATAAATCTTGGATCAGAAATCCATCTAAGCCATATCACAAAGCATATCATCCTGGTTCAAAAAATCCCACCAATGCTTGGATTATCCTCAAATAATATATGAGGAAATATTCACTCTCCTATCATGGGGTGTCTCAATGTTTACAAAAATTGATAAATTATTCCCAAGCCACAACTCAGCTACTTGTGGACCTCTATCCCCTAAAAACATGGCTGGATGTTGTTGCTAAAACACATTCACCAGCTCTACCTTAGATGATGCAATCTATGAGGCTCCCTGAATAGTCTTTATAAAGCACATGAAACTATCATGGAACTTGGAATCATCACCCATATCAGGAACAATGGGAGGTTTCACAGGTGTCAATGTTGGAGGTTCTACTAGTGGCTCATGGCCCACCACCTCTGGAGCATTGTTGTTGCCACACTCGTAGAACATGACTGGAGTACACCATGCTGACATGTCTCTAAAATTAAAAATAGATTATTTATAAAAATATAAGTAGAAAAAAATATCACAAATATAAAATAATAGGACATGTGAAATACATCTCATAATAAAGTCACACACCTTTACCTACTTCAAAATCAAAGACTGGCTAATCGTAAAAATTAGAAGATAACACAGAAGGCATTTTCAACAGCTCACTGCTCAGGTTGGGTCTTGGTTAATATCTCTATTTCATAGCATAAGTCCTAATATATGTATATTTAATTTAAATTTATAGGGTAAAATTTCATTTAAGATTCAATTGGTAACTCTATCTGACAAAGACCTTTCCATTCTCTAATTTTAATTTCATTTAAATTAATGTTTATTTTAAAATTCTATTTAAAATGGATTATTTATATATATTACCATTTCCAATTTATAAAGGCCCATAAAACTTATAAATTGAAGTGTATGATCCATTTAATTTAAACTATAACACATTACAGTCCATGTGATCAATGTTCCATGACTAAACATTACACAATTGATTTATTAGGGTGTATACTATAGCTTATGTAGGAAAAAATGTGTAGGTTATTATAGGAACTATGAGTATCAATTATGTTTCTCAATTCCCTACATAATAAATTTATCAAAAAAGAGGTATATCATGCAAGTCACACATAATAAATGACATGAATTCAAGAAATGCATCTAATATGACATGTCATAATTCATGGTATTTGAATTATAACAGGATCCTAAAATGATGCATGAGATGGAATTACCTCATCGAATCAATCTGGATAAAAAAATATTCAATCATAATAAACATCAAACCTCAATTTTGTCACAAAATGGTGGAATAAAATCAACTTTAATAGGTAAAATGTAGAACAATGATTCCTCATTCTATGATATTTGTCTTTTTTCTATATATGGATTAGATAATCCCATGTAAATTTCATTACCAAATCTCAATTCATTCCTAATATTATTTATATTATCACAAAATAGTAATCTTGGAAAGAAAGTTACTTTTACACTACTTTGTAATTCCCTAACCTGGGATCCACTAAATGGTGCCCTGAGCCAGTGGGTCATATGGCCTCAATCATGCCTCCTCATACACTAGAGGATATCGACTAGAAGCAAGGTCCTAGGGAGTGTTTGTGAGGATAATATTCCTCCAAGTCATAGTGTAATTCACCTATGTAAACATAATGATTAATAGAGAAAGCATAATAAATACTAAATAGAAGATAATCATTATAAAGACTATAATAAATAAGAAAACCAAAATAATTATCATATACAATATAATGAACATTTCATGTCTATATAAAAAAATTATAGGCAATGCAAGGAAATAGGCAACCAGTACACCACATGTATCAAAATAAAAAAATCACAAAAAGAAACTATCCCTATATAGCATATTGATTATAGCTCATTCATGTGCTCCGAAACTCCTAAGTAATGATCAAATCAAGAATCATAAAGTGGTTTCTTTACCCGATCACCACCTACATACATGAAGTCTATCCAGGAACCCAATAGAGGCCTAAATAGGTTCTGAGATAACACTCAATAGAAAACCACCAATGGTGTCTATAGAAATTCTTGTCCATTTATAAATAATGAAGCAGTATGAAGTATATCACATGTATAACAGTAATAAAAGAAATGATCCAAAATAATATATGATATTTTCTAACCTAACATGGATCCTTAGGAACATTAGTCAAGCTCCCATAAACAAGGGTATCTATATTCAAATACCCATACCAGAGATACCTGTAAAGAAAAGAAAAATATTCATAATGGACACGCCTTTTACTCAAGTTTCAGGCCTGAAAGGGTCGGATCCAAGGTATAAATGTCCAAGGAATCCTCATCATGTCTAGGGATTATCTCGATGGAAACTTGATAAAGACATGGGTGGAATAGAAAGAGCTCATTTAAGGCATTCCAAGAAAACCGGATCCAAGGGTTATCAATGTCCTTGTAATTTGATAAAATCGGGATCCAAGTATTATAAATTTATAAGGAATCCACTACCATTATCAAGATCCATGGAGTAAAATTTTCCATGGAATCTTATAGAATCAAGATCTAAGGAGTAAAAATTTCCACAGAATACACTACCATAATCAAGATCCATGGAGTAGAAATGTCCATGGAATCTTATGGAATCAAGATCTAAGGAGTATAAATTTTCATATCATCCACTACCATAATTAATTCCTTCATTAATTTACATCACATTTTATAATCAAAAATAATCCATGTGTTCTTCCAACTCATTCCTCATTTTCCATTTAAACCTATTAATCAATTTATTCCACATTTACCATTCATGTAATCACATGTTAAGGAGGAATAACCATATCCTATTTATTCATTCAATTCAATAAGCCTCCATGAATAGGTAGAAAGATCACACTCACCCAATAGGGAGTTATAGAATAGGACTGATATAATAAAACACCTCACAACTGGTCTATATTAGGGATAACAACCTCCAACTATATAAAGTTACTAGTGGTAAACCTAAGCAGTTCCCAAACAATTTATTTAAAATGTTTAATTATGTTTTGTGGAAGATATAGAAAGTCTTGCATGCATCAAAACAAAAATAGGGTATATGAAACACCAAACATTAAGGGAAAGGTATAGACCACCTACCATATATATGTGGTAAAACCCTCATCTAGTATCGTATCTTAATTTGAATTGGATTATAGAAAAATGGTGAAATGTAAAAATTCCCTAAAAATAAGACATATTATCTTATACTAAAATAACTCTTGCGAAAAATGAAAATTCCCTAAAAATAAGGCATATTATCTTATACTAAAATAACTCATTAGATGTGAAGAGAAATGGAGAAAGGTGAAATATGAATGATAAACTCATCATTGTTGATCCAATGAGACTAATGATGAAAGAATCAGAGTTTGGGTTGTAAAATGGCACAAAATACTAGGTTTAGTCTCAAGGGGAAGCTCCTTGAATGGATCTCCTATGCATGAGGGGAAAAGAAATTAGGGAGAGGGATTATCAAGAAAATAAAGTCCATGTCTATTATTTTAAAAACTAGCATTGTTCATTTTCACTACATGTAAATTCTTTACATATCATGTAAATCTTGGGGTTTTACCTCTAGGAAAAATCATTTAAATGTCATTAATTTTCCTATGAGGTCATTACACATCATGTATTAAATACACATCATATATTCAAAATAAATTTCATGTAATTATATTGCAGCCCTCCAATATATTCCTTTTTAAAAATAACCCAACTGTCCTACGGGCCTGAATTTAGATTCTAATCCAAAAATAGAACTCAAAAAAGTGTTTCACAAAAAATATATTTATACCTCATCAAAAAACATATGATCTTACATTTGGATATGTTGATTATGTGGATTAGATTTTTTTTATAATTGTGGTGTTCCCCCTTTTATGTGTTGTTTTTTTGTATATTTCTTTTGGTTTGAAAAAAAATGAGAAATTCTATTTTTGTTTGAAAAGGATCCTTCATACTTGTTTATAAAATGAAATTTGATTTCAGAAATGGTTTGGGGAATGTTTTTTCTCTAAATTAGTTTATTGTTTTGGGAAATCCATATGATTTTTTGGTTTGAAAACTAGTTGATGTTAATATTTTAAAATATCATTGAAATAAAATGATAGAATTTTGAGATTTGATTGTTTTTATTTATTAAAAATAAAATATTAAATGTTTTAAAGACCATTTAAATAATTAGATTTATTATTCTTGATTGATTTCCTTGTTTTATAAAGTAAATTGTTGGTTTTCACAAATACAGGTATTTGTTTTTGGAATTCCTTTGGGAATTATGATTTTAAATAAAGTGGAGTTCCCCAAATGATTGGGTGTTTTAAATTTGAAACTTTTTTGGATAATGGATTTTTATTTATCAAGAATGTTGTTGGTTTAAAAGGAATTGGGATTTAATATTTGTTTTACTTGATTATCTTATTGTTTTTGGATTTTATTTCCTTTCATGTGGGTTGTGAATGGTATACTTGATTTGGGAAACATGGGTGAGGTGTGGTCTATATTTCATTTCAAATAAAGTTTACCTTCTAGAAAGATCTTGGGTAAGATTGGAGTTTTATCTCTAATTGTAGATAATTCCTTATTATTGGATCTTTCTTAGACTCTGAGTGGTTTGGAAAGTGTCTCTCCCCTCTTTCTAGTGTGGTTGTAATGTGTTAGCTACCAGTTCAGCTTGGGAGACTGGTCTATGTGATCCTTGGACGGTTATTTTTTTGTATTGTTTAGTATTGAATTCCTTGAGATTTTGGGTGTATGTATATCTTGGTATGATTTTTTTTGAGGATTTTTTCTTGATGAGTTAATATCCTTATCGACTTGAAGTATATTTAATTGGTTCATTTATTGAAGTTCTCTTAATATAATTTTTTAGACTTTATTTTCTTTATATTAGTGGTTTTAGATGGTTCTGTTTTATCCATATTAATGTTGGGTGACCCTATCGGGGTGTTTTGGGAATTGTGGTTATGTAAATTCCTTGATATTTTGGTTTCCTTTTCTTGTGGATTCTAGTGTTTCCTTATGTTATGACCATTTTAACTTCATTTTTTTATTTTGTGATTTAGTGACCTTTTGGTCAATGTTTCGGTAATTTGGATGGATATGACCATTGAAAAGTTAGGAACTCGATAGAGCTGGCTTGGTGGGGTTCACCATGGGATAGTGTTCTGGTATTAAATTCCAATTTTACCTATTGAGTAAAGTGACATAGGTTGAGGACCCATGTTTTTCATTATTTTAGTATGCAGGTAATTCTTATGGTGGAAAGGTGTATTGAGTTTGGTGATAATTCTTATTAGTGGATGTTGAGTTCCTTTAGGATGTTCTCCCTTGGAAGTTGAAACCAGTTATCAGTGGTTGGTTGTGTTTTATGAAAATAGTGATTCTTTAAAATTATTAGATACACATCTCATGGTTGATTTTTTAGTATCATGGGTTTTCCTCTTCTTGTGACTTCATTTAGAGAATTTTTAAATTTTGGGGATATATATACTCAGTCTCTATTCCTTTCAAGATATTAATTTATATTCATTTACTATTGATTGTAGAGATTTATTTTCGATTTAAGGATATGGTTTATTCAGCAATGAGTAATAAATAGTGTTTGATGTATTTCCCCATTAGGCTCTCCCAATTTGTTTCACAGTATCACTTGCCTCAGCACATAGGGTGTATTTTTTACTTATATTTTGGTAATTTCAATTTGACTAAGGACTTTCTGGGGGTATAAATTAGTATGGGGGAGATTAAGACACCTTTTTTCACTATATAATTTTAATATATTATTTTAAATATTTTTTAAGCTAATTAAATTTTTAGAAGTTCTGGGTTTGATTTTTAAAATTTTTTAAGACTTTTTTCTACATATGAGTTGTACATGGTTAAGAGTAACCATGTAACAACCATGTATGTGGGGTTGTTATTAAGATAGTTCAGAATGGAATGGCTAATTAATAGTTACTTATCTCATTAAGGGTCCCAAGTAAAAAAATGTAGTATTATTTTTTCTTAGGTAGTGTGGGTTGCACATTCACCCCATAATTTGGTGAACTGTGTGGGTAAATCATACGATGTCTCTTGATTTTTAAATTTTTGTTTTATTTTTATTTATTTTTTATTTTTTTATTTTTTTATTTTTTTTTATTTCATTTTATTTAAAACCTCACTTATCCCCTCTGCCATCCATTTTCCATCATAGAATACCCACCCAAATCGTTTGATCCATGTACTCAACCTCCCCTTAAAGACCTCTCCCTCTAAGATGATTCTTCCCTCTATTTAATGGTGAATATTAGTTAAATTTTTTTATTTATGCTCTTTACTTCTCTCTTTTTCTTATTTTCATCTAGTTTTCACCATCCTTGTCACTATTTTTGGTTCTTCTAAATCCCATGTCAAGGGTTTGACATGATTTTTTTGGTTTCTTTGGTGTTTAGGGTTCATGTAAGCTTCATCTTACTTCATTGGGTTTCCTCTATAAGTGGTGATGAATTTCTTCTCTTAAATTAATAATTTGAGGTAGGTTTCCCATTCCATGGCTTAAAATTTTAAAACTATTGATTTTATGGCCATTTTAATTTCTATTTTAATTATTAAATGATAGTTTTAATTTAGGTTGTTGAATTCCCAATGTAAAAAAATTTGGTTTTCTCTTGTATTTACTAAAAATCAAAAGGTTTTACTAATTTAAGATCTAGTTAAAATATTATTTTATGTGACTGGGTACATTGTTTTTTTTCACATTTCATAAATTTTCTTTGAAAATAATATTTAATATTTATAAATTTTTTGGTCCTTTCAATGTGAATTTTAAAAGGTGTCCCATATTATTTAATGTGATACATGAATTTCTAAGTTTTGTAAAAAAATTAATATTTTGAATGAAATATAAGGGTTTCAAATGGTTTAACCCCATTTGATTCATGAATTAATTTGAATTATAATGTTTGAAATCGTGGAGGTTTGGGGATAAATGTTGTTTTCCAAATTTTATTTTGGAAAAGATGGTGTTTTTTTAATTTCTATCAATGTGTTTTGAAACAATTGGTTTTGAAGAGATTTTTGAAATGATATTTCAAATGATTTAAATAAATGGGTAAAATGGATCAGATTCTCAATAATTATGTTTTTAATATCCCTTTTCGCACAATAAGATATTTTCAAAAGTGTGTGAGACCCATATTGATCCCATGTGATTGTTGTACCCATTGTGAATTGTAAAACTCTAGGGTATGTTTGAAATATTTTGTGCATGTTATGATTCTTATATATGAATGTGATAAGGTATATTCTTATTAAGGTTGTAGGAAGTGATGTGTGAGTTACTTTTAAATTATTCAAACAAATTATGTGTGATTTTTTATTTTTTCTCACCTTAATTTGACTTTTCAAGGGAGTCTTAGGTATATACTAGGTGACCATTATAAGATAAAACCCTAGTGTGTAGTAGTGGGATGCATAGGGAATATTTCCCAACTATATCCTCTCAATTAATCCGAGAGGATAATGGGTTTTTTGAGATAAAGATCCAATTTTGTTTTTTGGTAGCGAATGAGCTCCTAAGAAGTTTATTTTTGGATAGTTCAATTGGACTACCTAGGATGTGGATTGGTTTAGTACTTTCGACATAGGTTCCTTGTGTCTAGTTTATGTCTTTATTACTAGATACCAAGGATGTTTCCCATTATTCTAGATAATATTTTAAGATAACATAGGGGATATTGTTTATTATTTGATTACATCCCTTAACCATTGATTTTTTATGGTAAATGTGTTCCTTTTAACCTTTTTGGAATGTTGGTGATGGATGGATGTTTATTGTGACTTGTTCCATATTATGGAGTTAGTTCGCTTTCAAACTAGAATGTGAAATGGTTCAGATAGTGTGTTTTAAAAATGAAATGGTTGGTTGTTTCTTAAATGTGTTATCGGAAATTTATTTTTATATGGTTGTTTATGAAAACAGAGTTTTTAGGAAATGTTCGAAAATGGGGATAAATAGTGGTTAGGGTTATTTTTTGTGTTTTCGAAACCGCTTTTTCCATTGTTTGAAATAATTCGATAAAATTTTTAACTATCCTTGTTTTTATTTTATATAATAAAAGGTGGTTTTTTAGATAATGTGTTAGTGGAATATTGTTAGCCTTGTTTTATAATGCATATGAAAACATATATCTTCGTATTATATTCCAACCTACAATACAAATGGGTTTATAATTAAATGGTATTCATTTTAAAAGGTGGTTGGTGGAATATTGAGTATATTTATACCCACACCTAAATTTTCATTTTAGTTTTAGGCCTTTTTCTTCTTTTGTCCTCCCTTGTAGAGTTAATTGACTTGGTATATTTGAGGTCAGTGGTTCTTGTTTTATTTATCACATTAGGTTTGTGATTACTATTACATGAATTGTAGGCCTTACATTGATTTTTATAGAATGTCCATTGTGTGGAACTTTAAATGATTTACCTTGGCCATGTAATATTTTTTCTTTTTTATATGGTTCGATATATACCATTAATGTGGTGGCCAAGGATAGGCATTATTGGTGGCTTTTCTATAGGGGATATCATTTGGTGAGAGAAATGAGAGTTTATTTCTGTATTTATTATATGTTGTTTACTTATTCATGCTTATCATATTTTTTAATTGACTTCCATCTTATAGATGGTTTGTGTTAAATTTTTGAAATAAATTATGTTGTGATTTAACTCTGATTCGAGGGAAAACCATACCCATTGTTTGTATATAATGTCCTAGAACTTTTCATCAGCCTATGGGATTCAGGAATTTTCTTCAGGTTAGTGGCATGATGGTTTGAGTGCTAGTTCAAATGGAATCTTATGAAAGTTCATTACAAAAATCAGGTGCATAAAGTGATGTTCAATGGTGTTGAAGATTTTTTAGTGTAAGGTATATTGATTCACAAAGTTCTTTGATTCCAATTTTTGCACAGTTTCTTATTTCATCCATGGAGATCATAAATTTATTATTTATTTTTCTTTTTTTGTTATAAATAGACCCTATAAACCCAATAGATATGTCATAATAATTTGGTTCAAATATGACGTTTCAATAACATCAAATATAAATTGAGTTCCAAATCGATTCTGAACCATGTACCTTTCACATGATCTTTTATAGTATCACTAGTTTGGGATTTTCTTTTTTGGCTTCTCCATAGGATCATGAATGAAGGTTTTTTATGCTTATTTATTATGTTTTGGGGATTCCTTTATTGTAGGTGGATGGTGTTGCAATGAATTTCATGGTGATTTCAGTGATAATTATCATTTATTATTGTGAATAATTATATTTCGATGATAATTTTGTGTACTAGTGGACCTAAATAATATTTTAATGGTAAATATTGTCTAGATATAGTGAATTTATGAATTCCTAGTAACATCTGGTTTTGATGAGTACCGATATAACAGTTATAAAAAATGAAGGTTTTTTAATTAGTGTGAGGGATCATACGTTGAAATGTATTTTTTTGGTAGTGTTTCATTTGAGAAAAGACCTGTATAGTGAGGAAAATTTTATTTTATTGTGTTTTTAAATGAGTTTTTAGTAAAATTGAACATTTTATTATAGAAATGGTTTCTTATAATGAAGATTCTATGTCTAGGTAATGTGTTTAAGTAGTGATTTTTTCATGTTATCTTAGTGTGTACATGAAAGTTGATTTTATGTGTTGGATTCACCAATTAGTATACAAAAAAATACAATTCAAAGTCAACTAATTATAAATAATTTATAAAATAATTTTTATTTATTATGTTCCATTATAGTTTGAAGTCAACTAAAGATATCAAAAAAACCTCGAATAATCAGGTGGTGACCATTCTCAACTTTTTTAGCAAGCATTGAGAAATCTTGTCTTAACCATCACTAAAACTAAGCACTAAAAAAGGTGTAAATTTCTCAACACTTATTTTTAGTGTTGAGAATTTTTATTTTATGAATAATATATATTTAAATAATATTTAATGTATATCTGAACAATATATGTTATTTATTAATCACAAATTATAAAATCTAACATATATATATATATATTAGGTTCTTGGTGGTACAATTATATTCAAACACACACACATGATAGAAAGGTAGATCATAGTCCCCTACCCCAAGGTGATAGATCAGCTATCAAGTCTTATTTATTTACTCGTAGGCCCAATGGGCATAAAGGCCATAACATGGCCTGAAATCCCTATATAGTATCATTCTTGTATCATTATGTCTGTGTCACCAGGTCTGTGTCATGTCTATGTCACTGCCTGCCTATATCATATCTGCGCCACCACCTGCCTATGTCATCATCTGTGTCACTCCCTTTATAGTGATGTAATAGTACCTACGCCCAACATGCCTTAGAAAAAGGACCTCCTGAATGCCAAGCAGGAGCCTTTACCACTCGAGTATATGATATTTGGCATTTTAACATATACATATATATTATAATATATAAAATCATACTAAAATGAAATTTTAAATGGAAATTTAATTTAAATAATAATTTTACAGATATATATATATATATATATGTATGAAAATGAATATGTATCTATCTATGTGTGTAAAATATATCATTGGATTTTAAATTTAAAATAATATTATGTATCCAAAAATAATAATAATTAAAAATAAAATAATTTAAGTTTAAAATTAAATTTCATGTTTTTGAAAATAAAATTTATAATTTTTTATCAATAAATAATATTTTTATTTAAATGTAATTAACAATATACTTTTTATATGTAATTATATATTCATATAATTATTTTCAATGTATTTATACATAATTATACTTTTATATATATTCATATATATATATATATTATAAAAATAATATATATATATATATATATATATAATTTATATAAATGCATCTCAATATTAAAATATGTTTTAATTTAAAAAAAAATATTTTAAGTAAAAATAAATTTTAAAATTGATATTAAAATTTACAAAATAATTTATTTTCCATATATATATATATATATTATTTTCATATAATATTTTATAAAATTAAACATATATATATAAATAATTGTAAAGTAATTACAATTCAAAATTAAAACATATCTTTTATAAGATAAAATTTATAATTTATTATCTACAACTGCCAATTATGTCAAAATATAATTAATAATATATTTTTATCTATGAAATTATATTTTCATATATTTATTCAAAAAATTGTCATATAAAATTATATATCCATATATATATATATTATTTATTTAGATATATGAATAATGTATATGTATTATTAATATTTATATAATAGTATATCAATATTAAAATATCTCCATAATTTATAATTATTTTTTATAAAAAACTAAATTTTTAATTAAAATTAAAAAAAAAATCATTTGCAAGTTTGTATTAATATAACATGTTAGATGTGTGTGTGTGTGTGTTTTTGTTTGTGTGTGTCTCTATGTATTTATGTATGTATGTATGTATGTATCTATGTATGTAAGCACCTGGTTTGAAAACTCTTAACCTCCCAAGGCTAGTGATTTCTATTATATTGGTGAAATTTTCTCATTGATAAAGTAAATAATGGGATAGGGTTCCTTTCTCAACTTTAAAAAAAAGTTCTGAGAAAACCCCACTTTCTCAATGCTTATATTTTTAGTACTAAGAAAGGGTTCGTTTATCAATACTTTCAAGGTAAGCATTGATAAAGTCCTTTTCCATTGAATTTAAACTGAGACATTGAATTGTTATCCTTCTTTACTAAAGAAATCTATGTCACATTAAATCCCTATTGAAAAATTATATGATCTATGTGTTTTGTTGAATGAATCGATTCATACATCAATATTTATTGTTTTATCCTCTAGATATCACTTTCTTCATCCTCTAGATTAATGGATTTTAAATATCATAAGATGATTAATATTTTTTTAAAATCTACCAAAAGTTTTATCTAGGGATTTAGATCATAGAGAATAAAAAAATAAAAAGTCAACTAAAAAATATATTAGAATTGACTAACTTATCGATAGAACAAAAAATTAATATATGAAGAGCTAAAATAAAAAATTGAAAATGATACACTCCAATAGATATTTTTAAGTTCTAAGTGACAATATCTATAAATTCAGCCTCCTCGTATATATCTCACTTCTTAGAATGGAATACTAATGATACAACTAAATTGATAAATCTTAGAGATTCTATGAAAATCATAAAGTCTAGGGTGGTACTTCTATGAACTTCTGTCATCCCTTTTAAAAACAATAAATACTATAAAATAACATAAAAATAAATTTATATATAACGGTACTATAATATCCTAAGGTTTTATAGGAAATTCTAAGTTTGATAACATAAAAGATACACAACACCTAGATTAAACAAACCATGAAATATTATTATTTAAATATGAAGGCTATAACATAGCTGTTAAATTAAAGAGAATTAATAATATTAATTAATTTATGAAATATATATAAAGATCCAACTAAATATAAATTTTTTGATAAATTATTAGTAAATAATAACATAATTTTTAGTAAAGTCATTTTATTCATCAAAAATACATTTTTTACAAAAATGTATTTTATTATTTTTTTTGATAAAATATATTAATTAATTTAAAGAAATTTTAGAAAATTTATTTTATGAAAATGATATAATTTTTGAAATCGGTATATCAAAATTATCTTATGTTGAAATGTTTTTCTTTTTCTGAAATTTTTTATTTTTCAATGAATAGTGAAAATTACTAAAAAAATAATATTTTACTTTATTTTAATGTATTTACAATGTAAAATTCTATTTTGGATTAGTTTTTAAATATAATTAGTTCCCTTTGATTAAAAATAATGTAATTTATTTCATTTTGAATGAATTTTAAACTTAAATTTAGTATAAAAACATTTTTATACTTAAAAAGGCATTTTTCTGAGTAATTGTTTTTCATTGTGATTTGTGGGTTTAATTTTAAATTGAATTCTTCTAATTATATGTTTTTTATCTTAAAAAATTGATTCTATATTTTCAATTAGGAGGTCCAAATTTATTAAATATGTCCCTTTTTGTAACACCCCAAAAATTTAAAAGATGAAAATTATATTTGATAGTGTAATGGACATGGAATAATGAGTTTATCTTGCATTACATACAATACTATTTTTATATTTCATTACAAAAATCACTCATTATATCTTGGGTTCATGTATCCCCAATTTTTTTTGTTCGATAGCATATTTATCATGCAACATCGAACTTAAAAGACCCATGAAATATATTACTGTTATAACCTAGTTGTTAAATTGACGGGTATGAATAGTATTAACTACATTATGAAATATATAAACATATATATATATTAATTACTTAATCAAGATAAATTATTGAAAATTATTTGGTAAATAATCAATAAATCTTTTTGGTAAAGTGATTTTATTCTTCAAAAACATGGTTCTCCAAAAATGATTTTTTTTTATTTTCATGAAAAAAGTATTACAATAAATTATTTGAAACTTTTAAAAAAAATTATTTAGTAAAATTAAATGCATTTTTCTAATTTTAATATAAAAATTTAATTTGTTTGAAATATTGGTATTTTTTGGGAAAAAATGATTTTTCTGTGAATAGTAAAAAATATTGATTCTTATAAAAAGTGTTTTCAATTAAATAAATTGAGTAATTTAAAATTAAAAAAAAAATTGAATACATTTTCAATTAACCTAAGTAATTTTAAATCCAATTATTTAATTTTAATCAAATTTGTATTGTTTTTTAGTATAAGTATGTTTTTTGGTTTAAAAATGGGTTTTTCAAAAAAGTGTTTTAAAATGCATAATGTTTTTTCATTTTAATTAATTAAAATAATTCCTAATGGAGAATATTTTAAATTATATTTATATACTATATATAATGAAATATTAATTTATTTTCATAAAAATATTATTATTAGTCATAAAGTTAATATAGAATTATCTTTTTCTAAAAAATTCTCTTCTTAAAAACTCGTTATCTCACCGCATCTACGAGATTAATGTTAAATTAATTTTTCTCACTTGTGTGAATTTAATTTGGAAAAAATGGATTCAATATTTGAAATCATAATAATTTATATTTTCTAATAAGTTCAACTTAATTTGTGACCAAAATGAATAGTGAATGTAGTAAAAATTAATTATCAAGGTTAAGGTAAAAATTGGTTTTTTGGGTTAAACTAGATTGATAAGAGTAAAAATTAACTAAATTACTGCCTTAATTTTATTTAATAATATTTTTTGATATTGGACATCAAATTATCTAAAATATTTCATTTCCTTGTCAATTTCATTTGAGTATGACCCATATAATAAGTTAAGTGAAGAAAAAGACAAAAAATATATTTTTCTTACTTTTAATATCATTAAAACCTTAAGATAGGGAAAAAAACATGTGTTTGGTTATAAATATCCTTTTTAAAGATAAATGGTTTTTTTATCATTATAATTTATTTTATTTTTTTAATGATAAAATAATTTCTTTAAATGCTTAAGAAACGCCAACATAATAATTATTTAGTTAACAATTAAATGAAATAAATGATAACAAAAATAATAAAAGAGAAGTAAATTTAATTAATTATTGTGTTAAATTATTTTTTTAGATTAATATATAATTTTAAACTGGTTTTAACATAATATATTCTAATTCCATTTTTTTCTTGATATTTTTTAAATTAAAATTAAATGAATAATTTCTAAATTGATATTAATGTTATTTTATAAAAATGATATTTTATTAAATGATTTAAAATTTAAAAAAACTAAATTAATCCTAGTAAGTTTTAAATGTTATTAAATATATAATATTTTCTATTAATGGACTGATTATTATTTTATAATGACTTATTGACCTCTAAATAGTAAAAAAATTTGTAAGCATGGTTAAGTATAAAAGGGTGTCTATGCTTGTTAAATTCGCTTGTGTTAAAATTAATTTTCACCACCTTTGGTATTTTTTATTTGATAAATTGGATATAATACTTAGAATAAATTGGTAATAATTATCTAATAAGGCTTTCATGAATTTAATATTAATGGATAAATTACTTTGGATAGAAAACAAATTACCATAACGACAAAACAAAAATGAAACAAAATAAAGAAACTTAGGAGTTGAGGGATAAAATGTTTAAAAAATGTATTTTATTATGTGGAGAAATTTTCAATCAAAAATAGCATCCCTACAACCTGTTAATTTTCAATATTGGAGTCACTTGAGGTAATATTGACCTCCCAATAGTGAATACTTTTGAGTAGTTACAAGAATTCCACTCCTCCTCAACTATAAAAGGGAACTAAATCCCCCAACTTCTTCACACCTATAAATCCATTTTATTAATCCAAAAAAAGAAAATATAATTTCAAAAATTATTTCCCCTCCTTCTATAAGCCTTATTTTTTTCATAAAATTAACATTTCAAGGCCTTAATACAAACCTAAGAGGATACCTAAAAAAGAGGTAATGTTCTTCAAAGAGCGTCATTATTTTACGTCTTTCTCCACTACCTTCAATTGTTATTAAAACATTATGTTATAATAACCTCATTATATTACCTATATTAATTTTTTTGTTAAATTTACTACCTATAACCACACACACTTCCATCAAATTGGTTACGAAATCAACACTCATATGTACGATAGACTACCGCCTCATAAAACGATGTCATTCGTTTTTTCATTACCACCTATCATGTTTGGGTATGATGATGGATATAAATTTTATATATAATATTTATAAAATAATTATACATTTTTATTAATTATATCATATATAAACTTTTAAATTCCACTCTATAAGGGATACAACAATATCGCACTGGCGTACGGTGGACTACCATCTTATGAAGCGATGTGACTCGTTTTTCACTAACGCATTACATGGAAGGTAATAAGAGTAAATATAATAAATATACTTTATATAAATGAAATATTTATTATATTCATGAAATATTTATCATTATAAAAATATAATATATCATTTTTTACTTTTTCACTCACTAAAAAAATAATAACGTCATTCGGGGATGTGTGGACTACCGCCTACTCAAAGTGATGTGATTCTTTTCTTCATCACCACATCAAAATAATGGTATATATATATAATTAAATAATATGTTATTTATGAAATTATTATCATTTTTTAGATATAAATTTTACTTACCTCCTTTCCATAATGATCATTGAAAAATGGAAATGTTACTCATGCATATGTATGGCCTACCATCTCCATGAACATAACATTAGTTAATTTTTCATAACCATATTTCATTATGGGTTTCAAAATTATAATTTATTTATAAATATGATAATTATTTCATGATTATTATTTTGTATATGTTTAAATAATAACCACTTTTACCATAGTCAACCAACCAAAGTCATTTTTGACACATAAGCCGAATATGGCCAAAACATCCGACTTAAACATAATTGATTATGTAATTATATATAAATTGTTATCAATTGAAATAAAATTAATAATAAAATTTAATAATGTTCTCAATAAAGTAATTAATTAACATAATCTTATTATTTATGAAGACAATGAAGAAGTGGGATGAATCGAACTCGAGGTATGGGTTTTTCACATCTCACTTTTATTACTATGAGATATATTCCATATTCACCACTTATTTTTTATTTTCTGGTGTGTGTACTATCAAAAAATATATTTAATAATTATCATAAATAAATTTATATATATTTTAATATCTTTTTTACTATCTCTATTTCATGGGTTTTTTCGTTTCAATGTTTCCTAAGTGATAAGTGATTTCTTTCTCAATTTTCCTTCTTTGAGAAGTTTGTTATGTTATACACCTATCATATTTTATGAGTTTTATATACGATAAATTTGAAATGTTATATCATGAATCTTAAAATTTTAATGATATTAAAATTTTCATTTAATTTTATTCTTTCATGTGGATTATTATTCAAAGTTACAAAAGTGGTAAGAGTCTTTTGTTGCAATATTATTATTTATAGGGATTGTGTATGATTAATTATCCAAGGTTAAAATATTATAAGTATCATTAATTATCTTATACTATATTTATTAATTATATTTTAAATTAATTTTACCATTTTAAAACTATTTGGTACTTAAAAAAAATTTCAGAAAATCCAGCTTTATTTCTCTCTTCCGTCAGAAATATGTTTTCTTCCAAAACCATGTTTTCTAAAAATGATTTCAAAAATGTTTTTTACATTTTAAAAATTATTTATTAAATAAAATTTTACCCATTTTTTATTTATTTAAAAACAATTAATATTCTTTTCACTTTCTGAATTAGGCACTTTTATAACCTGTTTATAGTGAAAAAGGAATGTTCTTTATGGTATGTATAGAATTACAAGCCAAAATAACCATAATTTATTTAAATATTCCTTTGAAATTTTATAATATTTCTTTTAAAGAAAATTTTTCTTAATATTCTATAAATTAATAGTTTTTAAAAGTGGTTTTCAAAGAAAAATATTTTCAAAATGTTTTATGTTTTAAAATTTTATTTTCAAAATGAAACAGATATTTTCCTCAAGAACATATTTAATGAAATTTTAATGGTATTTACATTCATCAACACCAACAACCCTTTTTGTTATTTATCCTCCACTAAGGATATTTTTTAGGATACCATCCTCATTCTTTCTCTAAATGGATTAATATTTTTTCAAATATATTGTTATGGAACTCATTTCTTTTCCATGGGTTAATCATGTTTCAAAGAGATTTTTATGGAACCCGTTTCTTTTACATGGGTTAATGATGTTTTAAATAAATTATTATGGAACTGATTTATTTTCTACAGGTTAATAATGTTTCAAATATATTGAAATGAAACCCATTTATTTTCCATTGGTTAATTAAGTTATAAAAGAAAAATGATTGTTTTTATGAATTTTATAATGAAATCTCTACGTAATTTATTCATGTTTTGGTTCCTGGACATTATATATAATGGGTTTCCATATAGAATTGAGTGATCTAGATATATCTTATACAATGGGAATCCCTATATAGTTCTCTAATGCATTGGATAATGATTATGGTCTCTAAATAATTATGTTGGAAGTCATCGTATGGTTATTCCAATTATAAGGGTTTTGTATGGATTCTGTAAGGGTTCTATATGTGTTCTATGATATAATGTTCCAAGATACCAATATGTTTGTCTATGCTTGCTATGGGTTTATAATGTTTCTTATTATTAATATTGATATCACGTGACTCATGATTATTGATTCTGATGACACTTTTATATTCCATATTTTCATATTTTATGATTTATGTGGTTGTTTTTCGATGCACATTTCCAAATAAGTTATTGTATTTTATTTAATTATTTTATTAAAATGGTATATTTTGTTTACTAATTTCCAACTACTATTAATTTTGTACTTAATTGTTAAAATAATGATATTTTGTGTGTATTTGTATTTTATTGATTGTTTTAGTCATATTATTTAATTTAAAATAAATTAATTTATTCTATTTTTACTTGGATTTATTTATTATTTTGTTCTCGTTAAAATTATAACTTTTCTAACTTTATTAATTCTTTTATGTTTTTACACTTTTTTTCAAAATACTATTTCATTTATTATTTAATTTATTTATTTATTTATGTAATTATTTTATTAATTTTCTTATTTATATAATTATTTTTTTTTCTTAAAATTTTATTAGTTTAATTTAATTCATTTTTTCAATTTATTCATTCTTTTGTTAATTTTTTATTTTAATTTCTTTTCAAATAATTTTATTATTTGTATTAATTTACTTCATTTATTCCTATTAATGTCAAAATAAAAATTTAACTTGTTTTGATTTTAATTTGTGGTGTTTAATTTTTTAATTGTAATTTTTAAAATAAATTACTTTATTGGTTTTGTTTTTTAGGTGTTTTTGCTACCCCAACCCACCACCATCCATCACCCACCACTAGAAATTTTCACTGGTGACTCTTCGGAGACACTAACAGCACTACCCAGTGGTGGCTCCCAACCCACTTCCAACCTCCTTCACCCATCATTGGAATTTACCAATGGCGAATCTCCAACTAACCATTGTAGATTCCAATAGTGAATCCTTCTCATCTTCAACCACTTTCATCTTCTAGTGGTGAGTCTCTTAAACGTGGCTCCTTGATTCACCAATATTTCTAACCCATCATTGGCACTCCTTTAATGGTGACCCCCTAATTCACTATTGGTCCACCCACTGTCACCCATTATCTAAACTCTTATCACCTATGATCAACCTGTGGACACACACCTCGATCCACTGACACTTTCCAACAACAGTACAAAAATACAATGGGAGAAAAGATTGAATTCAATAGTAGCAGAATCGAAAATCCAAAAAATAAAAAAAATTCAACAGAAGGGAAACTCAACACCACCATAGATAGAAGAATATTCACCCAAATAAAACATATATATTTTAGATATGGAAACCCGAAACACCACTCCAACAAAGATTTTGAGCACCTCGTTCTACTGATCCAAGCAACCGCAAGTTAATGGTAGAAACATCGAAAAAATCCGTCACCACCAGCCGAAGGTCACCCCACTGAGATCTGCCCATTGTTTAATCCCTATCATGGTTTAATTCTCTAGAGAAGCCTTAACCACCCACCGCAATACTCTATGCCACCATGGAACCCTCCCTTCCTTTTACCAAAGCCTGATCCTCCCCTTCCCCTCCACTGTCATAGGACCTACCCCCCCCCCCCCCCATTTTCCTCTCTGCAGTCGAACCCCCTTCCCACCTCTATTCTCTTATATTTTTATTTTCATTATATATCTAATTATATATATATTATGATAATAATAATAAATAAATATAGATATATTAAAATACTTTACTTATGTATATAATAATTTAATCAAACTAATTAATATATATATATAATAGTAAATATAAATAAATAAGTACTTTTATAAATGTATTTTTATATTCATATAATAATATTTATAATTATAGGTTTATATAAATATGTATTTTTATATATTAATAGGTTAAATTTTCTATACATATTTTTATATTTCTATAATTAATGATATTAATATATATTTTAATAATAATAATAGTCACTTTTTTAAAACAATCTAACATTTTTCTTTATTGGTTGGCATAGGGGGAGTTGTTTGTGGGAGATGATAGAAGGAGGTGATTATGGGAACTGCATTGAAAATATGAGAGGAATCATAGTTATTGTAAGAGGTTGGCTATTATCACAATAAATATCACTGAAGAGTCAGTGATAGGCATGTCAAAGGCATTCCACCTGGATACTGTTGCTGCTTGTTAGGATGTTTATGTTTTTTTGACTATTTTTTTTAATAAGAGGAGTTTCTCCTCCTCTCATTTTTATAATTCCAGGACATGGGAACCATCTCTCTACCTATATACAGGAACTCCACTCCTTCTTCTTCTTGATTTTCACTATTTATTTTTCTGTTTTAGTTTTGTAAATAATGTCATTTTGTTTTTGTTTTGTAATTATAATTGTGATGTTTGGTTCGTTCATCCATATTTTGTAGTGTGATCTCAAATATCCATTAATGGAGATCAAATTTGTGAGTCCAAATTCAGGAATTAAATCTTGATGCTTCCTAGAGATTTGTATTTCTTGAATATCATCACCTCTTCATCACTCTGAGGAATCGTGTAGGTGAATTGGAGTGTGTGGGAGAAAATTCTTTCCCTAGATTAGTTTCTATATTGATTTCCCTAAATAATTTTCCCCTTATTACCTTAAATCTATCAATTTAGTAGTTAAATGATGATTTTTTGATTTTTTATTCTTTGAATATTACTTTGGTCAAGACAAAATTCATGGTTGGAGTGATTTTATTAGGTTATTTCTTCACAATTTATAGAGTTATCATGATTTGGAAGTGATTCTGCACACAAATGCTTAATGTTTAGGTGAGAGTTGTTTTTATTGATTCATAGACTATGCACTGAGTGATTTGAGAGTTTAAGGTTCTATCCTTATTAGATCTATGATAGAAAGTTGAGGTTAGATCAACCTTGGTCTGGACCTGTTCTTTTTAAATTTATTTTATTAGTTTTTTTTATTCCTCTATTTTTCTTTAGTTTTCTCTCTGTTTCAGCACCCCCATTGTGTATCTCATCAATATTTTTTATTGTTTTTGTTTTTGTTTTTCAAAATTTAAAAGCACAAAAAAAAAATTAAATACCACTATGGTACTCGACATTGATTCCTTGATAACAACCCCAAGGTTATCCACTATTCTATATCATGGATTTTATAAATTTATATTTCACCATCATCATGTCAAGGATTCTATCAATGATAAAGATATTTATGGGTATAAATATTATTATGTTGTACTCATGCACTTTGATTTTGTCAGCATACCCTTGTGCTCTTGTTATGATCATCATTAAAATTCAATTATTAATGCTTATTTTACCCTTACTAACCATTTTATCTCACTCTTCTTATGTTTCCCATTCCCATGGTTATAAAGAATGAGGTTTAATGAATTATTCATAGAACAGATTTCATATGGATGATTATGATGTCTTAATGTGAAAAATAAAAGTTGGGTTAAGTGGGATAAATGCTCATTTAATGTCATGTGAATTATTTATATAGAAGTTTAATCTGATTATATAAAACTCTAAACCTAAAATTTCCTTGAATATTTAGGTGATATAATTTTTCCTTTTGATGTTCTAAGGTTTAGATGGAAAAAATCCGGTTATAATTATTATAATCTAATCCAAAAATGTAAATTTTATGATTTCAACATCAAATCTGAGGGTGTGGGTTTGGGGTTGTTATAGTTGGTATCAAAGGTATGTTTATATAAATTTGGATATTAGTACCTTATCATTTGATGTTATCTTAAGATTTATGGATATCATAATATTTTTATAATATTATGTTTTATTAAAAGTTCAAAGTTATAAACACCTCAATTAAGTGTTTTAAGTGGTAGAAAATTTTGATGTCATTGATGAAGTTTTTGGAGTCATTTTATTGTGTTGAGGTTTTTGTAACCCCTGGGATTAATATGATGTTTTATTTAGGGAGGAGTTTTTTTCTTGTTTAAATAAGAAAAGGATAACTTGTATGATGGGTAATAACCCGTCACATCCGGAAAGGTAGTGGGGCTTGAACCCATGACCAAAGGATGATAATGGTTCTGTACGTACCACTGGACTACGTGATATCCTAGTTAGTATGACATTTTTATAGGTAAATATTGCATTTATTTCAAAAACATAATGGATTTTATTTTATTAATAACTTTTGATTTATCGTGGAAGAATATATGATCAAATCCTCTTAATCATTGGGTTTTGAACTTAGTCAGAAAATGTATAATAATTTTAAAGATAGTTATTTATCAAATGGTTTGGATTGAAATTTGGGCATTACATTTGAAATTTAGAGATTAATATATAAGAATTTTTTATCTTACTATGTGCTAACCATTTTTTTAGTTAATGTATAAATATAAGAGGAATATATTTCTATGGTTTTTTAGATTATGTGGGCCTTTAAAAAGTTTATTTTATTGATTCAGTCATGAAAAATTCATCTTGTATACTCATCATTTGGAGAAAAATTTGAGATTATGATTGGAATTAACAAAAGAAGGAAATTTTAAACATCAAGTAACTATACTTCCATATTATATTAGTCTAGATGGTAATATAATTCCTCAAATATAAGAATATAATCTTGAATCAAAAGTATTACCCTAGTGCCTTTACTTACTTTTGATAAATGACCTCTATCACTCTATAATTATTTATGATTTTTCTCCATTCATACCTATGTTTTCCTATTTGGAAACCTAGTTATGTGTTATTCCATATGACCTTTGTACTTCCATTTATATCTTATTAAGAGGATATTTTATTAACCCTTTTTATGATGTGGATTTACAATTAAATTATTTTCAAATATCTAATATTTTATTATCGAGATAAAGTTCAAATTACTAGGATGCAACTTATTAAAGGGGGGATGTAACACCCTAATATTTTAAAAGAAGAAAATTATATTCAATATCATAAAGGACACACAACAATGAGTTCATCATTCATTATATGCAACACTGTTTTCATCTTAAATTGTAGGAAACCCTCAATATATCATTTGTTACACGTAACCCCATGATTTTCATGTTCGATGGTGTATTCAACACATAACACCGAACTTAAACAACCCATGATATGTATTACCATTATAACCTAACCATTAAATAGGGAGGTATTAATAGTATTAAATACTTTATGAAATATATAAACATATATATATATATATCTTATTCATTATAAATTATTGATAAATATTTAGTAAATAATCAATAAATTTTTTAGTAAAGTGATTTTATTCTTCAAAAATAAGTTTTCTTCAAAAATTATTTTTATTGATTCTAATGAAAAAAATATTATAATAAATTTTTAGAAATTATATAATATTTATTTGATAACATTAACTTTATTTTTGGAATTGGAATATGAAAATTTACATTGGCTGAAATTTTGGAATTTTTTGGAAAATATTGATTTTTCATTGAATAGTTAGAAATTCAGATTTCTGTAAAAGTTCTTTATTTTTAATAAATTAAGTAATTTAAAAGTAATAATATGTTTGGAATATTTTTTCAAGTATCCTAAGTTATATTCAATCTGTAGGACCCCAGAACACCATGATAGGGGAGGGGTGAATTAAGGTGTCAACATTTACTTTTAATGTGAAAGATCTTGTTCCCACATTTGTAGGAACTCATTAAAACTGTATGATGGATTTGATCTGCAATAAAACATTCATATAAATAAATGAAACATTAATGTATTACTTGGATCACCGCTAAGGTTTAGTCCAATAAGCATACACCGACATTTTTTTAGTCATTACAAAATCCATTAATCTTTACTAGTTGTGGAATACAAGAGTTCAGACGCACTCAATTTTTTCTAGGCACATTACCTTTATAAGATTTTAGGGATAACTCACTAAGTCCCTCAGAACACTTCCATAGACTCCCCCAAGATCACTACTTTTAGATAAGTCATAATTAGTTTATCAACTTGAAGGTCGCTTTAATGGATTAGCATTAAAGTATTTGTCCTTTTCTAGAACAAGACTCTGCTTGCACCGTACACCTTAGTTGATGAACATTGAAATCCCTATTCACTAGAAAAATAATATTCAATACTTCCTTTAATTAATATCATTTACAAATATCACTCCCTTCAGAAATCTCACTACCTTCGCAGAATAATACTGCCTTCGCGAAGCTCACTTCCTTCATAGAACCAACTACCTTTCGCAAAGCTCCTTTATGAATCTCACTTCCTTCACATAGCTAACTGCCTTTGTAGAACAAAATACCTTCGTGAATCTCACCGAGTCAACATGGAATATCCCATCATCATGAATCACTCATTAATAAAAATCATTGGCATCATTTAAGATTCAAAAATTCTTTCTGTGATGCTCAAGCTCACATGGAATGTTAGTTTCACAGAGCTCTCTTGGATTCGTGAAATCAGAGTGATTCTGAATTTTCCTTGTAAAAATTCATTTGAAGTGAGGAGGGGTGCCTCATATTTATAGGTTTTTTTATTTGTGATGCTCCACCACCTCTTAGCGGATTTTCTGTATCTTTCAAAACTAGCTTTGCGTAGCTCCTCTACGCACGATGCTCTACTAAAATTTTACATTGTCACAAAGCTCTCCATCAAACCATCATTCCATGATGCTCTAATTCTTATAATCGTATATATCACTATCACCATTGATGATGACCCAATTATTATTCATTCACAATACTCATCATTTTTTCATAGATCACCATCTTCTTTCTTTTATCTTTCGTGAAACACAATTCGAAAATCTCATCTTCATGAAACTCATGACTTTTCCATATTTTCATAAGGCCTTCAAGGAAATCCACTTTTCACAATGTAAGTCATCCTACAAATTTGGATCCCAAAATTTTCGAAAACACTAGGAAATGATATTGCCTTCAATATTATTGTTAAATTAACTATAATATCATTTCCTTGTAAACTCACTAATCTTCCATGTAAGGATTGATAACAAACACAAAACATACTCCATTTCTAGAAAAGAACAACCTTGGTTCTAACAATCTCCCCCTTTGGGTTTGTTGGAAATTATAAATTAAATGAAACACCATCCATAATCAAAACCTGATACGTGAGAAACAAAACATCAAATACTCTATGTATACATGAGCAGATCTCAATGTAGAAAATAAGAGGAGCATGAATTGGGTTCTTGTTTCTAGTAATTATTAAATATGTCCAAGATAAGCTCTGACCATTTCCTCATAATACCAAAATATCATCATGTCACAGAACCATTGAATGGTTTGTCAAAACCCTTTAGCTACTTTCTCCATCCTCCAAACTTGTGCAACCATTAAACCATTAATTTTCAATTCTCCAACACCTTTGTAACAATGAATATCTCCATTCACCCTCATTTTTAATAAACCCAAAGACCGGTATTTGTACATTATAGATCTCAAAACACACTCTCTATGGATCGTATCTCCCCCATAAACCCACATCACTTCCATAAACTAATTAAAATAGTTAACACAAATGGTGATAGGGGAACACTTTTTTCCTCCTTGTGCACTAGGAGGTGGTTGAACACTGAGGTTTGACTAATGTTTCTCAAATATAGATGCATCCAGTGGCTTGGTTATAATATCAGCCACTTTCTCATCAATTCCAACATGATCCATTTTAATCATTCCTTGTTCAAATTTTTCTTTGATGAAGTGATATGTGATTTTAATATGTTTCATACGAGAATGATGAACAAGATTATTTTTAAGATAGATTGTGCTCTTGTTATCATAGTGAATCATCGATGGTTGTTTCACCTCATCACCAATATCAATCAGTTGTTTCTTTATTAAATGTAGATGGTTACATGACTTTGTATTAGAGATATACTTTACTTCAATAGTACTAAGAAAAGTACTTTCTTGTTTCTTACTCAACTATCCCACACATTTCTTGCTAATAAAGAATGTTCCACCGCTTATAGAATTTTTATCAATAATATATCTAGCCCAGTCAACATAAAAAAACACTGAAATATCACTATATATTCCTACAAAAAAGTAAAATACATAATTTTGAGTACCTTGAATATACTTCTTAATTCTTTTCACTGTCTCCAAATATTCTTCCTTCGGATTACTTTGAAATCAGTCCACTTAGAACATTGAAAATACAATATATGGTTGTGTTGATATTGGGTACAATAAGCTTCCAATAATTCTTCTATAAATTGTGGGATCTATAGATTTTACATTCTCATGCTTTCCTAGTTTTTTCCCAACCATAATCAAAGTTTACATTGGTTTGGAGTCATTCATATTGAATTTCTTGAGATACTATCTTGCATATTTTTTTTTTGAGAAATTAATGAGTTATATGTCCACTAAATCACTTGAATCCTCAAGAAGTATGTGACTTCACCAATCATTGAAATTTCAAATTCTGATTTCATGTCATTAGAAAATTCATCCACTGATCCATGCCTTCTTCCACTAAATATAATATCATCTATGTACACCAGTACCATGAACTAATCTTTCTGAGAATTCTTCACATAGAGATTTTGACCCACTACTCCTCTTTTAAATTTGATCTTCTTTAGATAATAATCCATCTGAGAGTACCACACCTGTGGTGCTTGTTTCAAATCATATAAATCATTCTTTGATCTATAAACCTTTACTTCATAATTTCCAATTAGAAATCCCACTGGTTGTTCAATATAGACTTTATCTTCAAGAACTCTATTCAAGAATGAGGTTTTGATATCCATCTAATAGACTTTATATCTTATTTGAATTTACAATGTAAGGAAAAGGTATTATTGACTCCATTCAAGCCACCGAAGAAAAAAAATTCAACAACAACACCTCCAGTTTGTGCATATTCTTTACAAACTATGTGTGCCTTGTTTCTGATCACATTTCCATTCTCATCGAATTTTTTTTAAGATCAATTTTTTTCTAATCACATAGTTATTTTCAAGCCTATTAAAAATATCACATGTATTGTTCTTTTCAATCTGATATTGTTCTTTATTCATGGATTTAACCCATGATTCATCCTTTGTACCTTCTTGAAATGAGTTTGATTCCACAATTTATAGGAATGAATAATGTGCATCATTCCTCATTCTCTTTGTCTGTGTTAGTATGGTCTAATCTCTAATGATGTTAGATTGATCTATTTACACTCTTCTATTTCACCTATGAGTTTTGAATGATATTTCTTCACCGATCATTTCTTCTTCTAACTCTTCTTTGGGATTATATTATTTATGTTAGCACAGAATATTTTACAATCCTTCCACTATGTCTACATTTGAATTTGTCTATTGATCACTGATCATGATACCTAAAAATCCTTTACAAATGACACAATCTTTAAGAAATTTTCATGATAATAATGTTAGAAAAAAATTAAAATCATGATTCTAGATGCTTCTTCATCATTATTCATTTATATCCCCATAAAGGGAAATAATTCTCAGTATCTTCACAATAGTGGATCTCATCAATAATGTATTTTAAGAAATTTTAGTATGGGGAAAACATTAGAATGGATCTTCATCTTGTGACTGTCCACATTAGATAACTTTCACAACTTCACCAAGGATAATATTTTTGAAAACTTGTTCTTTAGAATAGTAGAAATAAGATCAATACAATGTTGTTCCTTATTTATCCTAGTTTTATTTAGTAGAACATCTTCAGCTTTATCCAAAAATGATTCTCTATCATGTTTTTATTTGTATTACAAATTGAGGAATCATTCAAATATTATGACTTCTTCATCATGGATATCAAATAAAATATGATATCCCTCACTAATTCTCAAGTTATCCCTCTGAAAACATGATTCACCTTTCAATTCCCTTCATTATAATCACAAATATAATAACCAAATATCAAGGGAATAAGGCATCTCCTCTTTGCTTAATCAATATGCATAGCAAGGTTGAGATGTTTTTATAAACCAAGTTGATCCATTTACCCAGTCTTCATGATTTCACAAGTGAACATCTATTCTGATTTATGTTGAGGTAGCATGGATCTCTTCATATACTCTTCTACTTTGTGTGGAGAATTTTCTTATAAACAGCCTTCATGGATGAAAAAATATCACTCCCCTTAGAGAATGATTCTTGTTCTGGTATTAAAGTTAAATAACCTTTTGCAACATGACCAGATTTCTTACATATATCCCACATAACATCTTTAACACATGAGTTTCCTTTTGGTTTAAAACTCCCATTCACTTTTCCTTCATCATGTGGAATATTTTCTAATTATTATTTATTATCCTTAGCTTCTACATATTCAAGTTTCCTTATTATTTTCAAATCTTCTGGCTAGATTACTAACATGTCATTAGTAACCATCAAAGAAAGATTGGATCTTCCACATGGATTATTCTATGTGTCATCCATATTATTATTTCTCTTGGATGCACTACCTTTCAACTTCATGGATTTAGAATCCAAGATCTTCTCACAATACTTCTTTGATACCCTATTAGGAGAATTTATGTTCACAACATACTTCTGCTTCATTCCTAAGGTTTCTTATTAATTCTTATCTAGATTTTGTGATCTTATTTTTTTATCAGATTTGGATACATGTTGAGATGAGCATGTACCAACCTTGTGACAACTACCATTACATACATCACTGACGTTATCAAGCATTCCAAATATTTTTGCAGTAAATAGATGCTTTTGGACCTGTGTATGTTGTTTATTCATCTCTATATTTCTCCCCAATGAGATAAGATTTCTTTTTTTCTTTTACATTTTGAGGATTGTACCATTAGTTTAATTCACATGGACCAAATATGTTGCAGCACTGACCAAAAAATATTGATTTATTTATATCTCCATATACTGTTGTTGGGTATTCTGTATGACTTTTTGATCTCTTTGTGAAAACCCAACTTCCATACTCTTTTTCCTATCCACCCTAGTCATGGTGATAGGTTTATTATCTCTTATATTCATCCATAATTATCCAATATTTTTCTTACATCCTGCACTTTGTTTCATCACAGCTTCTTGAGATAGATCATAAAAAGATGTCATGATCTTCTTATCACATGTTGGAGGTCTTTTAGATTTATAATCCTCTAATGAATATTTTGTATCTACAGTAACTATTCCCTTATTTTGTAAAGTATCAATATATGTCTTCTCAAAATTGACCAATTGGGTTTTAAAATATTTACATTTCTTATTCAGGATGATTTTTTGATGTTCAAACATAATCATATTTTCTTTATAATCCTTCTTAATTCTAACAACTTCTTATTCATGGAGATTAACATTATTCTGAATCAAGGAGTCAAGTTCCTTGATCCTTTTAGATATTTAATCAAATTATAAACCATTGACAATGGTGTTATTTTTAAATTTCTCTTCAAGTGCAAGGATCTTTTCTTCAAGATAGTTTTTAGCTCCCTCTTTCTCTTAAACTTCTTTGACGTATTTTGATGAACTTATTTCAAGTTCACTATTTTATCCTTCAAAGGTTCCAACCTATCTGGAGATCTTTAAACATTTAAGAATTTTTCCTTAAAACCCCTTTTCCAATGAATCATCTTCTCTTTACAACTGGGTAATCTCTTCCTGTAAAGATTATACAAACAAATGTAACTCTTTATTCAGGAATATCATTCAAATATTTTATTAATCTCTCAATTAAAAATTTATGTGAGATTTTATATTGAAAAACATCACCACTTGTACTGGGATATTCATATTTTGGACAACACTCAAAGAAGCTAACACATACCTCCCGATCATAGGATAATTTTGATTTACATGATCTTTAAGTGTTTTCCTTTTCATTAATACAAAACCTGAGCCACCTACTCTTTACCTTCCATGACTGATATATCTTCATTATTATAAATTCATTGAGAACTAGATACTATCTCTTATTTTGATAATAGGGACTTCTTCAACTGTCACTTCTCTTTCTTTTTTCTGTTCATCATGGTCTTGGTGGATATAGACTTCTACTCAGAGATATCTAGATATTCATCAAAATTTCACATCATTGTTGAAATGTGAAAGAAACTAAAATCTTCATCAAATAATAGCTTAATTGTATAGTGTCCAACATACATGAAACTTCGCTATGATACCACTTGTAGGACCCCAGAACACCCTAACAATGGAGGGGTAAATCAGGGTGTTAATTTTTTATATTAATGTGATAGATATAATTTCCACATTGGTAGGAACTCATTTAACCTATATGATGGATTAGATTAGAAATAAAACATTCACATATAGAAAGGAAACACAAAAATATTACTTGTTTTACTGCTAAGGGCTATTCTAAGGAGCATATGCCGACAGTTTTTTAGTCACTCCAAAATACACTAATCTTCACTAGTTATGGAATACATGAATTCAGACACAGTCACTATGTGTCAGTCACACTGCCTTTACAAGATTTTAGGGATATCTTACTGAGTCCCTTAGAACACTTCCATCAACTCCCCCAAGCTCACTACTTTGAGATAATTATTACTTAGTTTATTGACTTGAAGGTCGCTTCAATGGATTGGAATTAAAGTATTTTTCCCTATCTATCACAAGACTCTTATTCAACCAAAGACCTGAGTTGATGAACATTGAAATCCCTATTCACTATAAAACTGATATTTAAAACTGCCTTTGGTGAAGCTCCTTTACGAAGTTCACTCCTTTCACGAAACAATACAACCTTTCCAAAGCTCACTGCCTTCACAGAACCAACTGCCTTTCATGAAGCTCCTTCAGGAAGCTCACTTTCTTCTCAAAGCTAACTACCTTCATGAAAAAAATACCTTCATGAATCTCACTGATACAACATGGCATACCATTTCATCATGAAGCACTCATTAATCAAAATCATTAAAATCAGTTAAGACTCAACAAGTCTTTTCATGATGCTCAAGTTCGTATGGGATGTCAGTTTCATGGAACTCTCCAAGATTTATAAAATTAGAGTGATTCTGGATTTTTCATAAAAAATCCATGTTAAGTGAAGATGGGTAGCCTCATATTTATACGCTCAACCATTTGTGATGCTCCACCACCTCTTAGCGGATTTTATGGTTATTTCAAAACCACCTTCGTGTAGCTCCTTTATTCGTGATGCTCCACTATAATTTGATTTTTTTTCATGAATATTTCTATCAAACCATCATGCAACGATCCTCCAATTCTCATAATCATGAATATCACCATCATAGTTCATGATGCTTCAATTCTTCATCATTCACAATTTTCATTGTTTTTTCCTAGATCACCATCAGCTTTCTTTAATCCTTCATTAAACACAATTCATGAAGCCCATATTCTCGAAACTAATTAATTTTCCAAATTTTCATAATACCTTCAAGGAAATACACTTTTCGTGATGTAATTAATGCTCTAAATTTTAGACACCAAAAATTTGGCAAACACTTGGAAACTATTCCACCTTCAATACACTTATTAGGTTAAACTGTATGATCCCCTTCTGTGAAAACTCCCTGATATTCCATGTGAGGATGGACAAAAAACACAAACCATACTCCCTTTTCAAAAAATAAAAATATTGGTTCCAATATAATCCACTTAATTACTTTTAATCAACTTTATATTAGTTTTTAGTATAATTTTGTTTTTTGGATTAAAAACTAGTCTTTTTAAAATTGTTTTAAAATGCATAATGTTTATTCATTTTAATTAATTAAAATAATACCTAATGGGTAATGTTATAAATTTAAGATAGAGATTATATATCAGTAAATATTAATTTATTTTTGTAAAAATATTATTATTAGTCATATAGTTAATATAGAATCATCTTTTTCTAAAAAAAATACGCTTCTTAAAAACTCATTTCATCGTCGCGTATGCAAGATTAATGTTAAATTAAAATTTTACACTTATGTAAATTTAATTTTTAAAAAATTGATTCTGTATTTTTAATTATCATAATTTATAATGTATAATAAGGTCAACTTAATTTTTTGACCAAAATAAATTTTGAATGGAGTAAAAATTAATTGCAGAGCTTAAGGTAAAAATTGATTTATCGGGGGTTAAACAATAATGATAAGAGTGAAAATGACATAAAATATTATATTAATTTTATTGAATAGGTTTGTTTAGATATTATCCATAAAATTATTTGAAATATAAAAATTACTAGCCACTTTCCTATGAATATAACCCATATAATAAGTTAAGTGACAAAAAGATAAAAAAATATACTTTTTACTTTTAATACCTATAAAGCCTTGGGATAGAGACAAAAACAACATAAATTTAGTTATATATATCCTTTTGAAGTGTATATATATATATATGATTTGTTTTATCATGAAAATTTATTTCAAATTTTTTAAGATGAAATAATTACTTTAAATGCTTATGAAACTCTAGCACAGAAACTATTTGGTTAATAATTAAACAAAATAAATAATGATAAAAATATTAAAACTGATATAAATTGAATGGATTATAGTATTCAGTTATTTTTTAGATGAATATATCATTTTAAACATTTTTTAACATAATATATTCTAATTATATCTTTATATTGATATTTTTAAATTCAAATTAAATGAATAATGTCAAATTTTACATTAATGTTATTTTATAATAAATGATATTTTATTAAATAATTTAAAATTTATATATTCAGCCTAGTTATTTTTAAATGTTAATAAATATCCAATATTTTCTATTAATGGACAATTTATTATTTTATAATGACTATATTGATTGAAAAATAATAAAAAACTTTGTTTGCATGGTTAAGGTTAAAGGAGTGTTTTTTTACGTTACATGCATTAATGATAAAATTAATTTTGAACACAAATAAAAAAATTGATAGATTTCTCTTTATAATTAGATTAATTATTTTAAAATTATCTAATAATTCTCACTTTAATTCATGCATAAAGGTTAAATATCTTAGGTTATAAAACTAGTTAGCATAATGAAAAACCAAAATGAAACAAAAATAAGGAAACTTAGGAGTTAAGGAAAAAATAATTAAAACGTGTGTTTTATTGTGTGGTGTGAGTGTTTCTAGACCATATAATACTTAAAACTCATTAATTATTGATATTGGTTCCACTTGAGGAATGATTTTCCCCCCAATAGTGAATACATTTGAGTATTTACAATAAAGTCACTCCTCCTCAACTATAAAAGGGAACCCACTCCCCTCACTTCTATAAACCTATAAATACATTTAGATTATACAACCCCTACAAAAATAACTTCCAAACATCCCTAAAATCATCCTATAAGAATTATTCTGAGAATTAATCCATACTTTCAAGGCCTTAGTGCAAACCTAAGTAGGATACCTGAAGAAGAGGTAATGTTCTTCAACAAGTGTCCTAATTTTACTTCTTTATCTACCTCCATAATTTATTATTATCCCATTATGATATAATAAACTAAGTATATTCCATATACTAATATATTTTCATATTAATTGAAATAATTATATCCACACACACTTCCATCAAATGGGTTATGCAATCATTGCCCGTGTGTACGGTGGACTACCACCTCATGAAATGATGTCATTCATTTTTCTATTACCAGCTTTCACAATTTGGTATGATTATGGATATAAAGTTTACATAGGATATATATAAAATAATTATACCTTTTTATTAATTATATCATATATAAAATTTTAAAAAAAATTTATAAGGGATGTGATAGCGTCACTTGTGTGTACAGCAAACTACCACCTCTTGAAACAATGTGATTCGTTTTTCACTAACGCATTAAATGGAAGATAATAAGGGTAAATATAATAAATATATGTGATATACATGAACTATTTGTTATATTCATGAAATATTTATCATTATGGAAATATAATACATCATTTTATTTTTACATTTTCACCCACTGAATAAAAAAGATTATTTTAGTCGTGGAAGTGTGGACTACCACCTCCTTGATGCGATATAATTCATTTTTCCATCACCACATCACAAAAATGATATATATAAGTATATATAATTAAATAATATTTCATTTATGATATTATTATAATTATTTAGAGATAAATTTTACTTACCTTTTTTCTATAATGATCATTGAAAAATGGAAATATTACGCATGTGTACGTATGTTCTGTCGTCTCCATGATCATAATGTTAGTTCATTTTTAATAACCACATGTAATTATTCATTTAAAAATTATAATTTATGTATAAATATAATAATTATTTCATTATTAATATTCTATATATGTTTAATTAGTTACCACTTTGACCATAATCAACCCACCAAAGTCATTTTTGACACATAAGCTGAATATAGTCAAAACATCCGAATTAAAATTAAATGATTAAGTAATTATATATATAATTTTAATAATTGAAATAAAATTAATAATAAAATTTAAAAATTTATCAATAAATTAGATAATTAACATAAGTTTATTATTCATGAATATAAAGAACAAGCTTGACGAATCAAACTCGAGGTAAAGGTTTTTCCCATATCACTTTTATTTATGTGAGATATATGTAATTTTCACCACTTATTTTTGTTATGTGGTGTATATAATATCCAATAATTTATTTTATGATTCATATACATAAATTTATATGGATTTAAATATCCATTTTAGGATCTATATTTCATGGGTTTTACGGTTTCAAAGTTACCAAAGTGGTAATTTATTTTTGTCAAAATTTTCCTTCTTTGAGCTGTTTGTTATGTTATACACATATCTTATTTTATGAGGTGTATATAAATATATTTTGATGTGTTATATCATGAATATCCTTATTTTCATGTTATTATAAGTTTTATTTAATTTTATTCTTTCATGGGAAATATGATTCAAAGTTACAAAAGTGGTATGAGTCTTTTGTTGCAATTTCATCATTTATTATGATTGTGTATAATTAATAATCCAATGTTTAAATCTTATAATTCTCATGAATTATATTATACTATGTTTATTAATGGTATTTTTAAGTAATTTTACCATTTTTATACTCTTTTGGTACTTAAAATATTTTGAAATTTTTTTTAAGAAAATCCAAGTTTATTTCTATCTACGGTCGGAAATCCATTTTCTTCTGAAACCACATTTTCTAAAAAAAATTAAAGAATGTTTTTATGCTTTTGAAAATTATTTATTAAGAAATATTTACCTATTTTTATTTTTTAAAATCAAAGGAATCTCTTTTTTACATTCTAAACAAGGCACTTTTCAAACCTTTTTAGAGTGTAAAAGGAATGTTCTTTATGACATGTATAAAATTACCTACTGACATGACCATAATTTCTTTAAATCTTACTTTTCATGTTTATAATATTATTTTTAAAGAAATAATTTTCTCAATATTCTATAAATTCAAAGTTTTGAAAGTGGTTTTCAAAGAAAAGGATTTTCAAAATATTTATGTTTATAAAATTAAAACTATATTTTCCTCAAGAATGTCTTTAATGATATTTTAATGGTATTTATATTCATCAATTCAAACAACAATTTTTGTTACTTATCCTACACTAAGGATATTTTGTATTGATACCATATTCATTCTTTCTCTAAATGGATTAATTTTAGTAACCAAGTCCTTTAGCAAAGAGAAACGGAGTCTAGTTTGTGTTTTCTGCCAATCCACACTGGTTTTATTAGGGAGTTTTCATGGAAAGTGATCTTATAATAAAAGGTGGCTACAATGTTTAAGGTGGAATGTTTTCTCAGTGTTTAAAAAATATTTGGTCTCAAAATTAGGAGAAATTGGAATGATTAAGAAAGTTGGTGTTTTGGGTTTGACTCTTTATAAATATGGTAAAGGCATCAGTTTCATTAAGACTAGGTTTAGTGAAGGTTGAGATTCAGGAAGATTTCGAGCATCGAGAACACACATCAAGATAATGATAAATCTTTGCAACTACGAGAATATTTATAATGGGTTAAATATCACTAGATCGTCATGAATAAAGTAGCATCATGAACATGGAATAGGAGGTTCATGAAACAGATATTGGGAGCTTGGGATCTTCATGAAAGGAAAAGCTTATAAATAAGTGGCTACCCTTATGTCATTTGACAAGAAAAGAATTGGATAAAAGGATGATTCATTTTTAATTCTCAATGGCTGAGATATTTTTGAATCAGGTATTCATTATGAGTTTGAGAATTCTGAAAATACTATCTTAGTCTTGACCAATTCATAGGTATCTCAGAAAAATGAGTTTTACAATGACTGGTTATTCAATGATTAATTAGTGTTCTCCGAATGGATTTTGATTCATGAAGGTTTTTTTACTTCGTGAAGGATCTTCATGAAAGTTCATGGATTCCAAATTAGAGTTTTATTTAAAAATAAAGGGGGTTTCATGAAGGATAAAAGATTGGAGAACAATAATGTTAATCATCCAATTTATATGAATAGTTTTTTCAAGTGCATCAACTCAGGTCTATGGTGAAAGAAGATTATCATGGTAATTAGTTACAAAAAACATAAATTCTAGTCTACTATAATTACATAAAATTTGATAAACTAAGTAATACTTCACCCAAAGTAATGATCTAGGGGGAGTCGATGGAAGTGTTCCAATGAAGGCAGTGTGTTGTCCCAAAAATCATTTAAAGGTAGTGTACTTGGCACAGAGTGACTCTGTCTAAAATTGTGTATTCCACAACAACTAGTGAAGATTATTTGATTTAGGTATGACTAAAACATTGTCAGTGTATGATCCATAGATTATACCTTAGTGGTGAAACAAGTAAAACTTTTGTATTTTCGCTCATAATTTGAAGGTTTAATTATTACACGATTCCATTATAAATGTTTAACAAGTTCCTACCAATGTGGGAACAAGATCCATTGTTGTAAAAGAAAAATTTGACACCCTGATTGACCCCTCCCCTCTCAGGGTGTTCCAAGGTCCTATAAGTGGTATCAAAGGAGGGTTATTGGAGTTAAATATGTCCTCTATTTTGTCATTGAGAATCCAGTGAATGTTAGTAGAGTCCCTATCTTTGATGGAAGAAACTTCTAGATTTTAAAGAATAGGTTGAGATCTCATATGATGTCCCTTAGAATGTAAGTCCTTTTTTCTACTACACAAATGATTTAGTTCACTATTGTGATAGTTCTTTCTATGACTAAAACTGATAGATAAATGCTTCATCCATATACTGAAGCACAAGATTCCCTTACTGTAGATCTATATGATCAAATATATTTGAAGGTGATGGGTTGAACTTCATCCATGTTTTTATGAGAGAAACTATAAAATATATATATGAAGGTGATAACAATGTAAAATATTCCAAACTTCAAGCCATGAACAATCAGTTCAATGATATGAAAATTCATTCAAATGAAAATGATGAAATTTTATTTATTCATATAACAAAATTTATAGGAGATATTTGAGGAATTCGGGATTAAATTAAGGATATTGAAATTTTATATAAAATCCTGATAAGGATCCCGCCTCTTTATTATCCAAAAGTGTTTTTCCTTGAGGAAAGAGATATGTCTTAGCTTTATCATGATGATATTCCAAGTATCCTGGTGGCTCATGAAATGAGATTCAAACCAGAAGATGAAATAACCCAGTTTAGTAAAGAAATAGAATTCAAATCCATGGGAAAAATTCATATTTTCACAGTTAGTGATGATGATGAATAATAATTTCTTTCTCTATTTTACAAGAAATTAAAAAGAGAAAAATTAATATTTGAAGGAAATCTTCTATTGGATTTTGTTTAGTGTGGTAAGGTAGGGAACATCACCACTTGATGCCAAATGAAATTGAATTATATAGAAAGTGAAGTAGTAGCATGTAGAAGCCTCATAATAGGTATTCTAAAAGATAATACTACAAATTGAGAAATAAATTTTAGAATTAGATATTTATATATAAAAAAGAAAAATATGATAATGAATTTTTAAAGGATGTTTAAATAGAGTTTAAATATGAACCCAAAGTATCCATGTTGGATATAGTTGAAAATTCATAACCTACAAAAGATGAATATAATCAATTTCATGGGGTTGTTGAACTCAATGTGGAACATGAGGGTCCACTTGATGATATTGAAAATCAAAGAAATAGAAATAAAAAGAGGTGAGATGTTGTGAAAAATCCATCAGGGTATGTTGATCATCTTGAAGAATAACTTGATTGAATAGAAGGTGTAATAAAATAGCATGTAATAATTCTTAAAAGTTTATAAGTGGTTGTTGAATTTAAACTAATGATTGAAGATAAAGAAAAATTCATCAATGACCATACATAGAGACTAGAGTAAAATGATAAGATCGTTAATGACTTGAAGAAGAAGTTATTACTCTAAGGAGTAAACAGGAAACTAAATCAAAATCAATGGAAACAAAGAATATATTATATTTTAGAATATTCTCAAATACAGAGCTACTAGAGAGAACTAAATGTAGTTCTAAGGAATTATAGATTGCCTTAAATAATTTGAGATCCACAATTATGGGGAAATTTGGAATTGTATATGATGTTGAAACATCAATGGATGGAAATGGGATAATCCAAAATAAAAGGAACTGGAAAGTTGTACATATCACAAAGGAACATGTGTCATAATAATGAAATATTCAAACGAAATATAAAGGAGAGATGAAAATTATCATCAAGATTCCAAATAGAATATCCATTCAAATTCCTTTTCAAAAGAAGTGTACATGAGGAGGAATGGAACTAAGAAGACATTTCTACTTATGAAAATTCAACTCTGTGACTTTCTGGGCCATACCATGTCTTACTATGAAGGGGAAATGATTTATCTGAATGGGGAAGCACCTGGAAGTAAATAATGGAGAGTGAGACCATGTTATTAATCATATAGAAAAAATATTATATATGGATATTGTTTTCGCTATTATCACTATGTCAATAAAGTTATTCATTATAGGAAGAGGAAAGGTAATAAAGATACCTATAGAACTCTGAGACATGTCAATACCCACTAACCAAGTGGAGTTACTCTTACAAATAGGTATTCTATTCTATAAGAACAATATGAGTATGTTGAACACATTAATATGGAAAACTGATTAGAAAGATCATATTTATCCTCCACTCAATCAATTATATCTTGGAAGGAAAATAAGAAAATCATGAAATCTAACCTTGTAGAAATAGATCTCAAAGATATAATGAATAATAGCACATAGATTCTAGATAGATGTTGTTTATCCCACATGATAGGAAATAAAGATCTATTGAAGTATATTAAGAAAAGGGTTGATGGAATAGTGAGGTTCAGTAATTATGGTTCATTAAATGTCAAAGGAAGTGGAAATACTTAATGAGAAAATAACGAGCTAGGGAAAACTGAATTTACCTATGTAAACGATCTGCATCACAATCTTCTGATTGTTAGTAAACTCTGTGACTCATGAATGATAGTGAAATTTAATCAAAAGGGGTGAACTCTCAAGGAAAATATAGGTAATCATATCATGAAAATATGTAGAAAATATGAAAAATTATATCAGTTTGACAGTAAAGAGGACACTTGTTTCTTAATAGTTAAAGAACAAAACAAATTGTGGCACTCGTGGTTGGGTCACATTAATCAAAAAAGCATGTAACAGATATCGAAGTTGAAAATAATCATCAAAATTCCCAATCTAAATCATGAATGAGAAATTACATGTGATTCTTGCGTATGAGGAAATATGGTCAGGATTTCATATCGACTGAAGATCAAAAGGGCATCAAATATTCTTGATCTTATCCACAAAGACGTATATTGTCCAAAATATATGTATTTCACATATGGAGAGAGGTACTTAATTATTTTTATTGATGATTATAATATAATGTATTTTTTATATAGAGTAAATGGAAAGTACTTTATTGTAAGAAGAGTTATCATTGAATATATGAGAATGAAATTGGATGCATAATCAAGATTCTACAATCTAAAAATGAAGGATAATACACATCCATTGAATTTGAAAATTACCTTGAAAAACATGGAATAATGGATGAGGTTTCTACAGTAAGAAACCCTCAAAAAAATGGGGTTTTTTAATGCATAAATCAAAAGGTGAACAATATGGATTGAACTATGTTGATTGATAGTCGTGTTTATCATCATTACTAAAAAGAGACTATTCAAGTATTTGTGTACACTGAAAATCAAACAAAGACTTTTCTAGGAGAAACCAGGAAACCATATGAGATATGATATAGAAATTATCCCTCTATGATGTATTTGCATGTTTTTGGAAGTAAATTTTTCATCCAAAACAATAAAGTAAATCAAGAAAAGTATAGTGATGTTGCATATGAGGGAATTTTACTAGGATATTCAATGAAATGTAAATCCTAAAAATATTTAAATAATAATCATGTAAAAATTATGGAAATAAATTATGTAAATATCATTGTGGATAAAATCATAAATACCTTAAGGATTTCATTAGTTGATATGGTTGAAGCTGAAGAAGAATGTGGAAAAATGACAGATTCAGATGAAGAAATTTTATAAGGATTGAAAAAACATTCAGCGCTCAAAAAATGATGATGATTCAGAAGAAGAATCATAAGAGGAAACAATTAATGAAGAAAACTCATAAAAACTCATTGGATAAATAGAATAGTATAAATAGATAAATCCAACATCATTGGGGATTGGACCACACCTATACAGATATGTAGAATGAGAAATGGAGCACATTCTTCCTTCCTATCAATTTTTTAACCAACCTCATCTAAATAAGCAGTGAAGGATGAATCATGGGTTAATTTCATGAATGATGAACTAGATTTGATTAACATGAACCATACATGGGATATTGTTAAGACACCCAAACATCACAATGTGATTGGAAAAAATTGGATTTTTTAAAACAAATTTGATGAGCATGAAAATGTGATCAGAAACAAGGCATGCTTGGTGTGTAAAGGATATGCACATATTTAAGGCATTGATATTAAAGAAACATGTTATCAATTATCTAAACTAGAGTTGATCAAGATTTTCCTTACCATGAAAATTTAAATAGGGTATAAATTTTATCAGATGGATGTCAATAATGAATTCTTAAATGGATTTATTTAATAATTATACATTGAACAACCAGTGGTAATTCTAGTTATAAATGGTGAGACTATGGTTTGTAGAATAAATAAGGCTCTCTATGGTATGAAACATGAACCATGAGCAAAGTATTTTTTATTGTATTCTTATATAAAGAAGATTTAATTTCAAAGAGGATGTATCAACCGTAATCTCTATTTGAATAATTCTTAGAAATATTAATTTATGGTTCTTGTGTATGTGGATGATATCATTTTTGGTAGAAGAATAAAGGGATCAGTGGAATAATTTTATAACCACATGAAATATGAATATGAAATTTATATTATTGGTGAACTTCTATACTTTTTAGGGCTATAGGTGGCTCAAAAGAAGAATTATACATTCATTTCTCTAGAAAAATATGCAAGTGATCATCTAAATAAATTTAAAATGCATGATTCCAAATAGATGTTGACTCCGATTGTGGTTGGGATAAAACATAGGAAGCACGAGGATGGTACATATATTCATCCCACCCTTAATAAGATAATCATTGGAATCTTATTATACTTTACTGCAACATGGCCAGATATCATCTTTGTAGCATACTTAGCAGCCTGCTTTAAATGTAATATGAATGTATAAAATTTGGAATTAGTTAAATGAATCATGAGGTAAATTCAAGGAACACTCAATTTTGGATTAAACTTTTTAGAAGGAAGAGATAATGAATTATCCTCTTTTTCTAATACTGACTAGGATGCAGATGTGGTGGATAGAAATTCCACTAGTGGTGGTTCATTTTTCATTGGAGACAAATGTGTCAGCTAGTTCAGAAAAAACAAGAAATCACTTCTCTTAATATATCTTAAGTAGATCATATCTCTTCTACAAATGGATGCATTTAAATATTTTGGATGAAGTAATAACTAACTAATATTGGTGAAGAGGTAAAATAGCCAATGGTTATTCACTGTGATAATAATATTATGATTGATCTTACAAAGAATCTAGTTTAGCACTCTCATACCAAACATATTGAGATCAGATATCACTTCATCAAAGAAAAAGTTGAACAAGGTGTAATTATAATGTATCATGTTTTAACTAATGACCAATTGGTTGAACTTACTACTAATCCTTTGGTGGAATAAATGTTTGAGAAATATCAGTTGAACCATTGTGTTCATCCACCTTCCAGTGCATGAGGAGGTTACGGTTCATCCCATCCCCCCATTTTTAAACTATTTTAATTTGTTTGAGGAAGTGATGCAAGTTTTTGAGGAATATAAGATCCAAGGTTATTTTTTATCACTATAAGTAGAAATACAAGTTCTTTGGGTTTATTTCAAAATGGGGAGATAAATGAAAATCAATGAGTTTGGGTTTTTCAGATTGGTTAGTGGTATTTGGTGGCATGAAATTCTCTAATTCCACTATTGTTTTCTATATTTATATTTACTCCCATAGACTTAGAGTAATGGATTTGTTATTTTACAAATATCAGGTTCTTGTTTGAGGTTGTTTCTTTATTGAATTTTTCTACAGATTTCCAACAAACCCAAAGGGATGAGATTTTTTTATCCATAGACTTTCACCACTGGAAAAATATTCTAGTTTGTGTTTCTTGTCAATCCACATTGGTTTGATCTGGGAGTTTTCAAGGAAAGTGATCATACTGTACAATATGACTACAGTGTTGAAGGTGGATTTTTTTCCCAATGTTTTTCCAAATATTTGGGCTCAAAATTAGGAAGAAGGATAAATATTCATGAAAGGTGGTTTCCTATGTTTGAATCTTCAAAAATATGGTAAAAATGATTTTTACAAAGATTGGGTTTCACAAAATTTGAGATTCGTGAAGATGTGGAGCATCATGAACACATGATGAGATGAGAGTAAATCTTTACAACTACTAGAATCTTTGTGAATGGGTTTAATATAACTAGAGCCTCACAAATAAAAGAGCATCATGAACATGGTTTAATAGGTTAATGAAATGGATGTTGGGATCTTAGGATCTTCGTGAAAGGTTTATCCTATAAATAGGCGGCTACCCCTACTTCATTTGACATGAAAATAATTAGGTAAAAGGATGAATCATTATAAATTCATGAAGGTTGAGAGATTCATGAATCAGGTAATCATTGTGAGACTAATCATCATGAAAATACTTTATTATTCTTGACCAATGATTAGGTATCTTGAAAAAAAGTTTCATGATGACTAGGTATTCCACGATGACTTATTGTTACAAGAAGGGAGTATTCTTCTCAAAGTTAGTTTTCTTTGTGAAGGGGATTTATGAAGGATCTTATCTAAATTTTATGGCTTCGAAATTTATAATTTCATTAAAACATAAATGGGGTTTCTCAAAGGCTAGGATCTTCACGAACAATAGTGTTGATCATTTGGTTTATGTTAACAGTGTTTTCAAGTTAATCAACTCAGGTCTATGGTGTAAGAAGGGTCTCATGCTAATCAAGGATAAAGACTTAAATTCCAATATACTAAAGTGACCTTTAATTCATTAAACAGAGTAATACTTCACCCAAAAGAGTGAGCTAGTGGGAGTTGACAAAAGTGTTCTGAGGGAGAAAGTGTATTGTCCCTAAAATATTATAAAGACAGTGTTCCTGGAATAAAGTGATTATGTATGAACTTCTATATTTCACAAAAATTAGTATAAATTAGTGGATTTAGGTATGGCTAACCCACTTTCAGCATATTATCCTTAGACTATCCCTTAGTGTTGAACCACGTAAAATTGTTGTGTTGTATCTCTATATGTGAATGTTTAATTACAATATGATTCCATCAAACTGGTTTTACAAGTTCTTAAAAAGGTGGGAACAAGATTCATCACTTTAAAAGAAAAATTTGACACCCTAATTCACACATCCCAACTCAGGGTGTTCTGGAGTCTTGCATTAAGATTTTTTCAAAGATATAATTATGGAACCTATTTATTTTCTATAGGTTAATCATGTTTTAAAGATAATTTTATAAAACCCATTTCTTTTCCATGGGTTAATCATGTTTCAAATATATTTTTTATGTAACTTATTCCCTTCCCCTAGGTTATTCATGTTTTAAAGAGATTTATATGAAACCCATTTCTTTTCTATTGATTAATTAGGTTATAGAATAATAATGATTGTTTCTATGATTTTTATGATGAAATATCTATATACTTTATTTATGATGTGGTTATTGGAAATTATATATGATGGGTGAACCCAGATAGTGTCGGATGAGGAAGAATATAGCTTATATGATGGGTGTTCCCGTATATCACTCCAATGTATTGGCTAATGATTATGTACTTAGAAGAATTATATTGGAATTCAACTATATAGTTATTTCAATTGTAAGGATTCTTTAAGGGTTATGTCAGGTTTTTATGAGTGTTCTATGATATTATGTTCCCAGATACCAATATGTTTTATCTATTCTTTATATGGGTTTATAAAATTCATTATGATCAAGATTGATATCACATGGATCATGATTATTAATTCTGATGCCTTTTTACTTTTCCATGTTTTCATATTATCTAGGTATTGATGAGTATGAATATTATTATGTTTTACTAATGTACTTAGATTATGTCATTATACCCTTATGTCTTATTATTCTTATTGATTAAATTAAATTGTTTGTTCTTATTTTAACCTTACTGAGCATTTGAGTTCACCATTCTATTGTTTCCTCTTCCCTAGGTTATAAATAATGACATTGAATTAATTATTTATAGAATATATTTCATATGGATGATGATGATATCTTACTTAGAAAACAACAGGTTGGGTTAAGTGGGAAAAAATAATTTAAAGTCATGTGAATTATTTATGTAGGAGTTTTTCCTAATTCTCTAAAACTTTAAACCAAAAAGTTCCTTGTGGATGTAAGTGATCCAAATTTTATTTTTGATATTTTAAGGTTTGGATATAAAAAATTGGGATAAAATTATAGACATAAAATATGAGAATGTAAAGTGTATTATTTCAACACTAGATCTGAGAGTGCATGTTTGAGGATATTATACTTTTATTTTTAGTCATTATTAATAGTAATTATAGTAAATTATTTAACTGAAATAAAGGTAAAATGGGTTAATTATGGTTAAAAATAATGTTATAAAGAATATAAGGTAACTCTAACACTTGTCGTAATTTTATTGGATGAGTATATTTCATCCACAATCAGTCAAAATTCTAATATATGACCATTATTTTCTATATGCCGATGATATTGAGATTTATAATATTTTATGTAAAGAAAAGTAAAAAATGACATTATATTTGTTTAATTATCTTTAAATTTTTTACATGAGGATAAAAAGAATTATATTTGGTTATAAATATTAATTTAAAATATAAAGGATTTTATTTATCATTATAATTTATTTATAATTTTTAGGGATGAAATATTTACCTTAAATACCTAGGTAAAGATGATACAGTATTTATTCAATTAATAGAAAAATAAATTAAATAATTTTAAAAATGTTAAAAATAATACTATTTGAATGAATTATTATGTTCCATGAGTTTTTTAGATATAAATTACATATTAGATTGGTTTTAATTATATATATTTTAAATACATTTTTGTCTTGTAGTTTAAAAAGTCAAATTAAATAAATAGTTCCCAAATTAACATTAATGTTATTTTATAATAAATAATATTTTATTAAATTATTTAAAACTCGTGAAAAATATTATAAATTTTCCAATTGATTGAGATATGGTTTAAAATATCAACTAAGTACAATTATAGTCAAATTTACCTTTTATAGTAAATTTATTGACCCCTAAAGAGTTAAATATTTAATATCATGGTAATTGTCAAAAAGGATTAAAACATATTAAAATAAAAGGTAATGGTTAAAAACTAATCTAAACTTTTAAATTTTATATTTAATGAGATTATATACACTCAATTTCATATTATCATCTAAAACAATCAGTTTATATCTATTTTAATAAGAAAATTAATTTATATTAATTTAATATTTTATGAAATTCCACGAGTGTCCCTCCCCTCTCTTATAAATGGGAACCTCTTATTCTCATTTCATCACACATCAAGAACCATTTGGTTTAGAAAATATATAAAAAATTACCTTACTAACTTACATCTCCTTTTCTTAAAGGCCATTTTTATCAAGAAAAACTAGTCTAGGAAAGTTTTTTGTGTAAACTTTAAGAGGTTTCTCGAGGAAGAGGTATAGTTCTTAACCAAGAATTTCTATTTTTTTTCTTTTTATAAATTCTTAAAAACTTATTAAACCATTATAAAATAATAAAACTAGTATATACCATATAATAATATGTTATTATATTAATTTAAAAACTTTTTTCTTTATCCTCTTCTATCAAATGGGAAATGAAATTATCATTCGTTTATACGGAGGATTTCTTTGTCGTGAAATGATGTAATTTTTTTTCAATAACATCATAAAAAATATGGTTTTAATGAAAGATTTAATGTATATATATAATATTCATGAAATATTTATCATTATTAAAAGATAATATATCATTTATTTTCTTACCTTTCCATTCAGTGAAAAAAGATAACATCGTTTGTCCGTAAGTGTGGACTACCACCTCCATGAAGCAATGTGATTAGTTTTTCATTCCACATAACATGGATGATATATTTAAGTATATTTAAAAAAATAATATGGTATTTATAATATAATAATAATTATGAAAATGTAAAATAATACTTTCCTCTTTCCTATAATGATCTTTGAAAAATGGAAACGTTACCCATGCGTACGTACGACCTAATGTCTCCGTGATTTTATCATAGTTCATTTTTCATAAAAAAAACTTTCATGGTTAGTTTTAAAAGAATAATTTATATATAAAAATTATTATTATATCATTATTATTATTCTATATATTCTATAATAATATCCTCTTTAACCACAGACAATATACCAAAGTTGTTTTTAAATTATGAACCAAACGTCCTCAAAATACCTGACATGGACTTAACTGATTAAGTAGATAAAAATATCATTGAAATAAATGAAAAATGGTTTAATGATAAATTAATAAACCTATAAAAGTTTCTTAAATAATTAAATAATTTATTTAATTTTATTATATGGGAGTTAAATGACAAACATGGAAAGTTTTCACTCGAGGTAAGAGATTTTGTCTCAATTTTTCTTCATTGAGGCATATTTTAATGTTATGAACCTAATACATTTTATATGTTTTATAAAATATAATTATACATAATATATAATGAATACTTCACAATTCATGGTATTTTAATATAAAATTCATTTTACTTTATCCAAGAGGATTTTATTTGAACGTTACCAAGGAGTAAAGTGTTTCTTAACTCAATTTACAATCATTGGGTTATAATTCTTCTTCCTCGTCTTTATTATTCTGTGATAATGTGTAAATGGATATATATATTGTTTTATTATTTATTTTAACTTTTTTTTTTATTTAAATTTTTTACTTAATCACTTCATGTATTAATTATCACTTCAAAAGTTATGATTTTTACAAGGGTATTCTTTGTCTCAATCTCATTTTCATGAGACATGTTTCATGTAAAACACCATGATTCCCTTATATGTTGCACTTAATTACTAATGAAGGAATTTGTTAATATTAATTCATGAATTTAATGCTGTTTATAGATCCATATCATACTCTTGGTTTAAATTACTTTTGATTCAAAAATTACCAAGGTGATAAATGTTTTACGTTTCAATATTTCTTCTTTTCAAGATTGTTTATGTTAAAGGTTTATTAAGAGTAAATAATATGCTATTATTTTATTTATCTACATATATTTTCATATCATATGGTTATTAATGTTTTTTTCATGTTAATTTTTGTTCGTTCCCTTGTTGATTAAGGAAACATGAAGAAAGTTATTTATAAGTGATACCAATCTTGTATCTTCTTTTAAATAGGTACTCTTTCTCTTCCATATCCATATTTAAAAAAATTAAAAATAATATTTTATAAAGATACATTATTTCATAAATTTATTTTATATGACTTATAACTTCTCTTAAAAGTTTTCAAAAGTAAATTTCTTAACATTTTCCGCATGGATCACTTTTGACTCTTTAAAAAAAGAGTTTAAAAAATGTTTTGTTATTCTAAAATTTATGCCATTAATGGATTTTACCACCATTATAAAATTTATTTTATTTTAACATTCCATTATAATTTTATAAGTATATTTTAAAATAAAATTATTTTTTCAAAATTTTTGAATTTTTATTTTTTAGTTTTACCAAAAGGAAAAGTTATTTCCCCCTATTTTCAAATTAATGCTTTTAATGTTCCTTCTTATATATCAACATCCTTTGATAATTCATTGACTTCATTGGGAATATAATATTATGATATCATCCATATTATTTAACCAGATAGATTATGATTATTTTTTAATGATATTTTCAAGAAACCCATTTATTTTCCAAGGGATAACCAGACTAAAGAAATTATTGTTGTTTTTCAAGGGCGATATGTTGAAAAGTGAAAGCACTAAAAAAATTATTCAGGAATGGAACATAGAAATTATTTATGTTGATGGATTATGTAACACCCCAAAATTCTAAAATGAGAATATTTTATTCCATAGCATATGTGACATGAAGAACTGAACTTAAAAACTCATGAAATATATTTATTTAAATTTAATATCTTTGATAGCTTATAAAACACACATTCCCAAGTCTAAATGAACTATAATATAGTATACCATTATAACCTAGTCGTTAAATTGGCTGGTATAAATATTAATAACTAAATTAAATATATATATATATATATATTATACATGTATTAAATAAATAAAATAGATATCTATTGGTGAAATATAAAATTATAACCTTTTTAAAGAAAACGAAATGTTTTTTGAAAAAAAAAATATTACTCTAAAAGGTGGTTTAATCGTGATTTTCACAGAAAATTTATAATTGATTATTAAAAAATTTAGAAAATTTATTTTAAAAAATAAAATTCAGTTTTTAAACCATCATATCAAAATTATCTTAGGCTCATTTTTTGGTATTTTTCTAAAAACTATTATTTTTTTATAAAAAGTGAAAAATACATAATTTTAATTGAAAATGTCCTTTTAGTTTAAATTATTTATAATGATAAATTGTATTTTTAATTGGTTTTAAAGTAAAATTAGTTCAATTATATATAAATTAATCCAATTTAGTTCATTATAATTATTTTATTATTGAATTTTGATGTAAAAACTTTGTAAAATTTTCAACATTTTCTCTTTGAAAACCCATCGCTTTCTTGTCGTGTCTGCAAGATTAAGTTTAAATTAAATTTTTTTAATTATGTGAATGTAATTTGTAAAAATAGATTCAATATTTAGAATTAAAATAATTTATATTATTTAATAATTTAACTTAACTTTTTACCATAATGAATGGTAAAAACATTGAGAATTATTTATTGTGGTTAACGTACAAACTGATTTATCATGGGATTAAACTAAAAAGATAAGAGTTAAAATGAATTAAAAACTTATCTAAAATATATTTTATGGATATATTTTGACCTTATAAAGTATAAGTATTTATAATACTCTATTTTTGACCCTTTTTCATGTGAAAAATGTGGGTACACCTTTTTATTTTCAAAAATTACAAGTGTGCCACTCACCACACCTTTAAAAGGTCTCCCCCTATCCTCTCTTATTGGAATATTAAAACCCATTTGGTTTATCCAAGACCTACCCAAATATATTCCTAAACTACCTCATATAATCATATAATCCTTATTTTGGGAATTAATCCAACCTATGAAGGCTTTCAGTGCAAACCTAAGGAGGATACCTGAAGAAGAGGTAACGTTCTTCAATGAGTGTTTTAATTTTATTTCTTCCTCAACCTCCTTCATTTATTATTAAAAAATTATAATATTATAACCTAGGTATATTAAATATATTGAGATATTTTTATGTTAATTTCATGACCTACAACCATCTTCACTTTCATCAAATGGGTTATTAAATCATTATTCATGTGTATGGTGGACTACTGCCTCGCGAACCAATGTCATTCATTTTTTCACTACTACCTATCATGTTTGGGTATGATGGTAGATATAAAGTAAATATATGATATTTATAACATAATTATACCTCTATATTAATTATATCATATATATACCTTTTACTTTTTATTCTTTATGGTATATGATAACATCCCTCGTGTGTTCGACGGACTACCGCCTCGCGAAGCGATGTGATTAGTTTTTCACTAATTCTTTACATATAAGATACTAAGGATAAAATTAATGGATATATGTGATATAAATGATATAATAATAATAATAATAATGATATAATTATCATTCTAAAAAGATAATATATAATTTTATTTTTTATTATTTCACTCACTTAAAGATGATCAAATCCTTGAAGTATGTGTGGACTACCACCTTCACAAAGTAATGTGAATATCTTTTCATAACCACGTCACATGGATGATATATATAAGTATATTTAAAAAATATGGTATTTAAGATATTTTTATTATATGTAATTTTAAAATAATACTTAACTTCTTTCTATATTGATCATTAAAAAATTAAAATTTTGCTCATACATACAGTCGGCCTATCATCTCCATGATTGTAAAGTAGTTCATTTTTTATAACAATCATTTATGATTTGTTTTAAAATTATAATTTATATATAAATATTATTATTATTTTATTATTATTATTCTTTATATGTTTAAATAAATATATCTTTGACCATAATCAATGTACCAAAGTCATTTTTGACACATAAGACAAATATTGTTGAAACATCCAACATAAACTTAATTTATTAAATAATCATATATAACAAGGTAAAAATTGAAATAAAAGAAATCATAAAAAATTAAAAGGTTCTTAGTTAATTAAATAATTAACATAAGTTTATTATTCAGGAATATAAAGAATGTGTCTGATGATTCGGACTCAAGGTAAGGGTTTCTCATCTCACTTTTACTTCCATAACACATATACCATATTCACCACTTATTTATTTTTTATAGTGTATATAATACCCTTTTTATTTTATATCATGAATTAATTTATATTTTTCATTTTAATTTATTTCTTTCATGGGGATTATGATTCAGATGCTTCTGTACAGGTAAGGGTATATTTCATAATCACATCATTATTTAGGATTGTTTTTATTTAAGTCTCCCTTAGGATAATTATTTTATATTTCTTTGTTAAAATAAATATATTTTCTTATAATCTAGTTATTCATGAAATTTTTCAATTAACAGTACCATTTTTTCACTCCTTATTGCTTAAAATGATTGGGGAAATATTTTTAAGAAAATACTACATTATTTCTCTCTTCAGTCATAAATAAATTTTCATCAAAACCCATTCTTTGTAAAAATATTTTAAAAAAATTAACCTTTAAAAATGTATTTATTAAATAAATTCTTACCTATTTTTACTTTTTTAAAAATGTTTTGAAAGTAATCATCATTTCATTTTCAAAATAATTTCTTTTTATATTTTACTTAAAAAGTGAAAGTGATCTTTATTTTAATGTACTCAGCATGTACATAATTTTCAAACATCATGACCACTCCATGTTTTAAAACATAATTTATAAGTTTCAAATGTTATTTTAAAAAAAATAGTTTTCAAAATATTTTTTTAACATTTTTTTAAAAAATATTTTCAAATTGAAAATGTTATTTTCCTCAAAAATGTTTTTAAAGATATTTTTATTGTATTTTTACTCATCAAAAGTATCAACCCTTTATTGAGATTATGATACATTAGGGATATTTTTTATTGATGTCATCCTTATTATTTATTTGAATGTTTTGTGATCATTTTGACTAGGATGTATTATGATGATACCATTCACTTTATTCAAGATGGCTTATGATTATTTTTATTGATTGAGTAAAGTATTTATGATTCATATTCCAGTTTAAATGTGAATATTTATATGTATTATATTTCACCTCTTTTATATGAGGAATGAATTAGACTTTTTAAGTGATGGGGAAGTGTTTGTTATAGCCCCTCGATGCATCAGTAGGTCTCCTGAGATAAACTAGATTGGGTTTTGGCCAAGGCTTACCCATTTATATATATGTCTTAGCACAAGGCCTTGGAGGTATTATATGTCTTGGCACAAGGCCTCGATGTTATTATATGTATTGGAACAAGCTTTGGTAATATATTTTACATGTTCAACATTATGAATTCCATCATTATGAATTTAGTTATTGATTTCAGAGGTGATTATTTAATTAGATCAAATATTTTTAGTTAATTTTAATGCTCATGTGATTATTTATATGAAATTATTTGATTATCATTTATTCCTATCATATTATGCTCAAGTTATTGATAAAATGTCACATTTTTTAAATATTTACCTTTTAATATTGATTATGACTTATTTATTTGAAGATTATATTGTATACCTACCCTTACTAAGAATTTGATCTCATCCCTTTCTTATGTTTTATTTTAACCAGGATGCAAGGAAGTGTTTTATTAATGCTATGTAGGGATATGCTAAGGGGAATAATGGAATTATCAATGAAAATTATTTTCATATTTTATGTTTTAAAATATAATATGGATTTTAAATATGTATCTTGTTTACCAATACTCTTAAACTATTAAGTAATTAGAGATGTGGTTCCATGTATCTTATACCAGTGTAATAAAGTAGACATTGGCTCTGGACTACTGGGATTGGAGGCAATATAGTTGGTACTAGAGGAATTTTAATAGAATCCTTGAGAACTAGATTTAGAAAAACATAGATTAGGGAACATTACCCTATGGTATAATTTGAGGATAAGTATAGAACAACATCTTAAAGTTTTGGTCTGGAATAGATTATGTTATTTTTCTTATAAAATACATTCATTTTTGGATACTAAAAGTGGATGTGGTTCAGGAACAGATTTACCTATGGGTAATAACTCTAAAAATGGTTTATTGGGCTTGATCCGATAATTTCCTAGTGTATGAAAATAGGCCTTACTATGAACTTGGTTTGACAATCCTAAGGGATATTATTACGATAATTCACATTTTCTTTAAAAACCATTATGAATGAGTTAAAAATAAAGATATCCCCAAAGAAACCATGTTTATGATTATGATATTATCTATGAATAAATTTTTCAATTTATGTTAATTGTTTCACTAGTTTTAGGGTTATACTATATTTTTCATAATGTTTTAATCTAATATATTGTATTCCATTTTTTATAAATGGTGTCTAATGGAAGGAATTAGAACGGAATCAATGCACATAATCTAAAGAGTATGAATGATCATTTATTTGATGGGATTAAGTCAATAATTCAAAGGAAACTAGTCTCCCAAACATTCTTATAATATGACGAAATGGTATCAAGTGCTAACAGGATAAATAAAGAATTATCTAAGTATTTTGTATTCTAAGGGAAGAAAGATAAAAAGAAGATATAGGAGAAAAATATAGATAAAGGGAAGAAGGAAAAGAAGTATTTTTCCAAATATGATAATTGTGGAAAGAAACACCCTAATACTTTCTTAAAGTGAATGGGAGTTTGATACAAGTGTAGAGAGAAATTAAACCATGATCATTATTTCAAGGGAAAAAAGGTTTACAATATTCAACACTTTAACTTTAAAGATATGGGGCCCTACACAAATGAATTACACAAGCGTCAAAGGAATATACCTCGAATATTGTTAATGGATCATGGTCAAGATTATGTTATTACTATAGAAAAAGTGGAATGATTAATTTTATTGTGTTTGGATTAAATAATTTTGTCATTTTATTATTTTATCAATTATATCATGGTTATAAGAATTATAAAATGTATAAGGATTGTACTACAATACTTTTTCATTGAGGATTTGAAAGTGTATATTGAACAGTACCAATGAACGAGAAAGATAATTTAGTGGTTGGTTTAACTTATTGAAACACACATGATTAAGGTAAATATAACCCTTAATATGTTCTTGATGTTGGAATAAATAGATGATTAATATGGATAAAGTAAATTGGATAGTACTAACTACCATAGAACTGATTAATGATTTGTTGAAAATGTAGTTTATGCTATCATTAATAGAGTTTACAACATTTTTTGATTTATGTAATATATCCAATAATCTATGTCTTATTTAAATAATAAAGAAGATAACATTTTTTCAATAAGGTTTTATGGTAACATAGGTTATTACCAAGTTTCAATAGAATACATGATGAAGGTATGCACATGTTTTGTATGGGGTTATTAAGAGCTACATTATGTTGTCTAAAGCATTAATGATAAGTTCATTTTGTAAATTTAGTGACCTACTTTCTAAAATTTTGTATATTAGTATTTTTTAAGGGTCATAAGGTTAACCATTTATCAAATGGATTAAGATGAACTCTGGATGAGGTTTTAGATATTAATCTATTACTTCACCATATTATGACTTATACATATTGTATAACATGTGCTAACTATTTTATTATAATGATAACCGGGTATAAAAGGAAGGAATTATCATTCTATAATGGATCTTATAATCTAATATTGATTCAGTCATAAATAATCATCTTTATTTCAAATAGTAAGTGACGAAGTGGAGATTCATTAGGGAATAACCAAAGTATGAGATTGTTCTTATTAAATGGAATAAAATCAAGTAAGTATATCTTCTCATGAAAATTCATAAAATTTAAAAAAATGGATCATGAAATAAAATTTTATCCTATTTCCATAATTTCTGATGATATCAATGACATTTTTCACACCTATTAGGTTTATGGTTTTGTGATATTTAACCTCCTTTGAATCACCCACTTTCTTGTGATCAATGATCTCTATCACTCTCAATTAATCCTTGGGAATTAGTATTCTCTTAAATTCCCATGTTTTCATTTCCCACCTATGTTATCCTACTTGGAAACCTATTTAAGTGTTATTTCTTATATTATTTTCAATTCCCTTTATCTCTTATTAAAAATATGTTTTATTAAATCTTCTTACTATGTGGTTTTTCAACAAAATAATTTTTCAATATCAAACCCTTAATTACCAAGATTGAGTTTAAATTACGAGGACACAATATAATTAAGGTGGGGAGAATTTAACACCCCAAAATTCTAAAATAATAACATTGTACTCGATAGAATATGTGACATGAAACACTAAGATTTAAAAACCCATGAAATATATTTCTTTAAATTTAATCTCTTTGATAGCTTGCAGAACACACAATCCTAAGTCTAAATGAACTATAATATAGTATATCATTATAACCTAGTCATTAAATTAGTATGTATGAATAGTAATAATTAAATTAAGAAAATTATATATTTTATACATGTATAAAATAAATAAAATTGATATATATTGATTATAGATAAAATTATAACCATTTGAAAAAAAAAATCTAAAATGGTATTTTTCTAAAAGTTGGTTTAGTCACACTATGCAAACATAATTTATAATTAATTTTTACCAATTTTATAAAATTTAATTGAAAAAAATAAACTTCATTTTTTAAAATCATCAAATAAAAATTATCTTAGGATTAATTTTTTGTATTTTTATGAAACGTTTAATTTTTGGATGAATAGTGAAAAATACTGAATTTTAATTGAAAATCACCTTTTCATTTAAATTATTTATAAGGTTAAATTATATTTTGAATTTGTTTTAAAGTAACATTAGTTAAATTATATATCAATTAATCCAATTTATTTCATTTTAATTATTTTCATATTTAATTTTGATATAAAAACTTTGTAAACTTTTAAATATTTTCTCTTTGAACCCTGTATTTCTCGATGCATCTACAGTATTAATTTTGAATGTATTATAGCAACTTATTTGACTGTAATTTGGAAAACTAGATTTAATATTTTGAATAATAATAATTTCAACTTAACATTTTAATTTAATGAATAGTAAAAATAATAAATATTACTTACTACGGTTAAGGTAAAAAAAGTGATTTAATGGGGGTTAATCTAAAAATATAAGGGATAAAAAACCAAAAAACTTGTATAAAATACATTTTATGGAAATATTTCAACCTTAACATGTCTAATTCTATATAATAGTCAATTTTAGACCATTTTTTCATGTGAAAAATGTGGTTAAAATGTTTTCTTCTCAAAAATTACAAGTATGCCACTCACCTCACCTATAAAAGGCCACCCCCTCTAATATCCTATTTACACCTTAAAACTTTTTGTTTCAGCCAAGACATACCCAAATACATTATAAAATTCTATCCTATCATCCTAAAAGTCTTATTTTGGGAATAAATACAACCTAGCAAGGCTTTTGTGCAAACCTAAGGAGGATACACAAAGAATAGGTAACATTCTTCAATAAGAGGTTTTATGTTATTTCTTCCTCAACTTCCTTCAATTATTATTAAAACAAACTGATATAATAACCTTAGTATCTTCTACATACTAAGATTTTTTTATGTTAAGTTCATGATTTATACACATCCTCACCTCCATCAAACGGGTTATAAAATTATCATTTGTGTGTGTGGTGAACTACCACCTTGCGAACCAATGTCATTCATTTTACCATTAACACCTATCATGATTGGGTATGATAATGGATATAAATTATATATATGATATTTATAACATAATTATTCTTCTTTATTCATTATATCATATATTTCATTTACCTTCCATTCCATATGGGATATGATATCATCGCTCGTGTGTACGGTGGATTACCGACTCATGAAGCGATGTGATTAATTTTTCACTAATGCTTTATATGGAAGGTAATGAGGAAAAATTTAATGAATATATGTCATATAAATGATATAATAATTATATTCATTATAACATCCAGACCTGAATCATCAGGTTTGATCTAGAATGATACATGACCTCATGTGTGCCTCCTCGTACACAACAGGTTGGCGACTAGCAGCGAGGGTCTCAAGTTGAACTTTTGGGGAGACTATACCCTTTTTATCAATTCATAGGATCAAAAACAATAATACAAATAGTCATAGGAAAATGCAGAAATGTAAAGGTGGTATACAGACAATGTAATGGATCCCAAAGTTGAAAATCAAACCCAAGTAAGTAGAAAAAAAACTAGAATTAAATAAAAAAAATTATGGAGTCCTTGGTTCCTGTCTTAGTCTAATCCAACTCCATGATACACCACTCAACCATCCTTAATAGGGCCCTTTCCATTCATTGGATCACTTGTCATGAAATCTAAAAGCACACCAAAATTCCCAAGTATGGTGAGATTACAAGACTCAGTAGGACACCACCAACGCGTCCTCGAACTGATGTGCTCAAAATGCAAGTGTGTGCCATAATAAATAATGTGTAATAAAAACACAATCCAAAACTACGTGGTTGTGAGCTAACCAAGCTACCATAACCCCCGTTTGTACCTACTTTGGCTCTATGCCAGAATGCATAACCATGGTGTCAGATGAATCAATGATTATCCGCTATTATAATGAATCATGTTTCTCAGCATCATCATGCAACAAGATATTAATGATCCATAAGAAGATATGTTTCTATGTATGCTCAAGGTAAATGAGAGATAATCATCCCCCCTTAATCGTCGATTTAACGTACTTAGGACCGAGATCTAGTCGTGTCCCTTAGTCATCTAAGCACACCATCAAGAAGACATACTAGGGATTGAGATCTAGCCACTCCCATCTTTATTTAGTGAATCCCAAGGAATCATCGTATGCCCGTGCATCCCAAGGAATCATCTTATCCCTTGTTGTCATACATGAACATCCCAAGGCATTGTTGTGTCCTTTCCTCAAGTATTGGACCCTTTCCAGCAGTCATGTGCATCCCCCCTCTAGAGGATAACACAAGTCACAATGGTCCACTACATGGCTTACCCTAGGAATCGTCATGTTCCTACCCCATGGATTGAACCCTCATCTTCAATCATGTGCATCCCTCCCCCAAAGGATAACACAAGTTGACGGTCCACCTATCTTGACTCCAAGAACAAAACCACGAGGTATGCATAGCATGACATGATATATATGTGTGTGTGTGCTTGAATAATCACATCATCATGATTAAAGTAGTACACAATGTACATGTAATCACACACCAATGTGAATAAATAGTTATGTCATGACCCGTCCTCGGGGCCCGTGTCATGACTACCCCATGCCCACCTTCTATTGGCTAGGGGATGGCGACTAACACCAAAGGAGTAAATTCTGATAAAAAGGGAAGTCATTGCCTTTATAAAAGTAAACAAACACAAAAGAGTACACAACAGAAGAAAGCACTAAGTAAAACTGAGTACAAAAGTATGTGCTGAAAAGTAAATGGGCTAGTATACAAACCCAAATGTAAATTATAGTACAACTGAAAATCTAGTACAACTGTAGTAAAGTAGAATAGAAACCATGGAGTCGTCCTCTAGGAATCCCACCTGAAGGGTGGGTACAGATGTCATCCTCAGCACCATGGGTCCAGCCGTCCGCTCCGTGTACATCTTGTCAAGTGGTCCACCTTCGGGTACCGTCCAGCTCCACAAGCCTCCACCTCGATCAGTGATGTCCATCGTCTGCATCCAACAAAACGTAGTGTGGGCAAAGCACGTGCAGGGGTGTGTATACGATACTCATGAGGTACCCCGAGACCCCCGAAGGTCTCCAAGAATCCATGAAGGATAAACCATAGAATAAAGATACAATCACAATGTATCAACCAACTCTACTTAGGTATATGTCCATACATATACCTAAGTTATCAATCACAGTTCGGCTCCAACTCTCAAGCCCAAGCACAACCCAGTCCACACAGGAAAGAATTCAATCACATCGATAATAATGATTGAAATTCAAGACTCATCTCACACAGATATACATCTTTTGTATAGAGATAGAGATGATCACATGTAGTCACTGATTCATCTAAGCTCTCGGACCCACGTAGGATACTAGATCAGATAAGTTGTCGGACCCACGTAGGATACTAGACCATCTACTCTATCAGACCCACGTAGGATACTAGAACAGAAGTCAACTGTCAGACCCACCTAGGATACAAGTACAGTAGTCATCACTGTCAAACCCATAGAAAATTCCAGTACAGTTGTTTTCGTCGTTGAACCCATGAAGGATTCCAGCACGGTAGTCGTCATCGTCAAACCCATGGAGGATTCCAGTACACTAGTCGTTACATTCGCAGCCAGCTCCAGGGTTTCCGCACACAGTACGCCCGATTCTGGGAGGGTCCGCTCCTCGAGCCAAGGGGTAGTTACATCAACTATCACGAAGTCTAGAGTTGATGTATCCCAAAGTTTTGTCTCGTAAAAAGGAACCAAACACAAAATACGGCGCGTCAATCGGACGTCTGGTCTCAGAGATATTGACTTTTTTGTTCCAGGGGCCCGGTTGAAATTATGCTTGTTCCAAACCCGGCCATTTTACAAATTCATTAAAAACTCACTTAGAGTAACGCAAAAGGACCGTCTCGTCATGAGGATATCAGTGCAGCAGATGGCGCATCTATTGGGCACACAATCGTGAAGTTATTCGCATTTAAGAGCAACAGGCTCGGCCCGTTAAGCCCAGTGGGCTGGTGGGTCGGGTCGACCCAGTTTTGGCGGGTCCGACACGACTGGTGTTGGACCGGCTTAGTGAAACATGCGGCCCGGACCGGTGGGGTGCGGCCCGACCCGGCGGGGCGCGGCCCGACCCAGCGCAGCGCGGCCCGGCCCGGCGCGGCCCGGCGTGGCGCGGCCAGGCCTGGATGGTCGCGGCTCATCCCAGCTGGCCAAGCAATGTGGTGGGAGCGCCCCCCCCCCCCCCCAACTTCCCGAACCGGCGGCGCCGAGTGGCACAACCCACCTATCCAGCCAGCCGAAGCTGGTCGGTCTTCCCGGAGCGAGCAGCCTGAATGGGCGGTCCGCGGTCCTCCTATATGGCACCTACGGGTGCTGCGACCTTTATCAACCTGGCCGGCCGACGATCCGACCTGTTTTCCCGCTGAAGTAGACCGTGGAATGTGGGCCACAGTCCTTCGCAGCGCGGCGCCATGGGGCCCAGCAGTTCTTCCAGCCTGACCAGCTACGGTCGGTCGGTTCTTCTTTGGCCAAGAGGCCCACGGATGTGGGTCACGGTTCCTCTCCACGCGGCCAGCATACAGTCGCCGCTTCCTCCGGCCGCTGCCACATTTTCCGTCATCGTCTCTGTCGAAATAAAATGAGGATCAACGGAGGGTCGTTGAACCGTGTTCTTTGGCCCGCACCCTCCGTGTTAGGCGGAATCATATGTCCGAAGATAAAAGATGGTTTCAATGAGGGACAAAAAACAATTTTATTCAATTAAAATTGAAACATACCCTCAACCTTGAAATAAGGTTTTTTCTCAGATGGAGTCGCTGGGAGGCGGTGTCAACTCGTTGATGTTGGGGAAGAAGGTGTCAAGGAAGGCGCGTCATCAGCGTTCCTTGTGGATGGACCCTTCTCCTTTGGCTTGGCCGAAGATCGAAGGAGATGATCGTCATTCTTCGGCGGTTCTTCGTTGAAATAATAACTCTATTCTTCTATTTCTCAAGAGCTCTCCCAAAATTCTCTCCACACAATGAGTGCCAAACTAAAATAATATCTAAGGCTATTATTTTAGTCAGACGTGAATTTTCAAAATTCAAACACTTTAATTAATTAATTATAGGGTTCAATTCATTAATCAAAATTGTTGGAAAAAATTTAATGGGAGAGAGGGAGGTGAAGTGATCACATTAATTAAGGGGAGAGTTGTCAAATTAATTAAGGGGGGATTAATGGGGAGTGTAAGGGAGCTGAAAGGTTAGGGGTTCATGTGGGCCCCACCTCACATTATCATCTCATGGGAGGTTATGTGGGTGTGGGCCCCACCTATAACTTCCCCTTGTAAGATATAACTAACATCTTTAAATAAAATTGTGTACTACAATTTTATTTTTTTTATTTTGTATCCCCAAAAAAATCTCAACCCGCATAAAACGCAACTATGGTAAAGGTCCCCTTAAGCGAATATCGGCACTGCAAGTTCATTGGTGTCCTCGGATTTCAATTCTGAGCACCTGTTCAAAAGATAGAAAAACCCACACGTACGTTTACTGAATGTGCCCAAAAAAAACTTCAGAAATTGATTCCGGGTACACCAGGCCTCGGAATCAAGTGTCGTCAGAAACCGCAGACTCGTAAAATTCCAAAGTATTTAAGAAAAAAGATTTCCATAAATTTTCTAGGTCTTTACATTACTCCCACCTCAGGTCTTTACATACCTGTAAAGATACAACATACAATAGGGAAACAAATGGGGGTACTGAGCTCACATCTGAGCCTCCCGCTCCCAAGTGCTCTCTTGGAGGTTCTCGTGCTGCTAGCGAATACACACGAGAGGAATCTAACATCCACGTAGGACACGCTTTAGTTGATCCTTGACCTCCACTGGGACCTTCGTGAATGTCGCCTCTTCATCAATGTCTAGATCCCCATGGTCGATGATGTGAGATGGGTCATGCACGTATCTCCTTAGCTGAGATACGTGGAAGACGTCATGCACTTGGTGCAACTGAGGTGGTAAGCCACCTCGCCTACTCAGCTGAGGACCTGGAAAGGTCTGATGAAACACGGAGATAACTTATCGCCCCGACCAAATCTCCCTAGACCTCATCGAGGTGAGACACATAAGAAAATTTGGTCACCAACCTAAAACTTCAGTGGTCTCCGTCTCCTATCATCATAGGACTTCTGTCTACTCTGTGTAGTCTTCATCCGCTCCTGGATGATATGCACCTTCTCTGTCATAGCCTAAAGCATCTTTGGTTCTACAAGTGCTGACTCCCCTGGGTCAGTCCAGCAGATAGGTGATCTGCAAGGTCGGCAGTACAATTCCTCGTATAGTGCCATCCCGATGGTGGAGTGGTAGTTTTTGTTGTACGCAAACTCCACCAAGGGTAGGTGATCCTCCCAGCTGTGACCAAAGTCAAGAACACATGCATAGAGCATTTCATTGAGAGTCTGAATGATCCTCTCAGTCTGACTGTCCGTTTGAGGATGGAAGGCAGTGCTTAGACGTAGTTGCATCCCAAAAGCCTCCTGTAACCCCTTCCATAGCCGAGAAGTGAATCGAGCATCTCGATCGGAAACGATAGTCGATGGTACACCATGAAGCCGTACGATCTTCTGAATGTAGAGGCATCCCAAGATATCTACTGAGCCCTACTCTATGATTGGTAGGAAGTGGGCCGACTTGGTGAGTCGGTCTACGATCACCCAGATAGAGTCATATCCTCTAGATATACGTGGATGCCTCGTCACAAAATTCATGCATATCCTGTCCCACTTCCACTATGGGACCTCTAAGGGTTGTACCAAGCCTTCTGGTACCTAGAGCTCTGCCTTCACTTGCTGAAAAGTGAGGCATCGTGAAACGAAATTTGCTATTGCTTTATTCATACCCGACAACCAGTGTTGTTGTCTGATGTCCTGATAGATATTTTCCACTCTTGGATGTACCGCTAGAGGGAAAGTGTGTAACTCCCTCAACACCTCCTCCTGTAGTGCCATTGGTACCATAGTACGTCCCCTGAATAAGATGATGTGCTCCCCTCCTTTAGAAAATCCATCAGGTGCATACCATGAGGATAACTGAGCACGTCACATCTCACAGTCAACTTCCCCACATTGTGCCTCTATAACTTGCTAAGGAGTAGAGGAGTGACTATGAGTGACTAAAGAAAGGCTACTCCATCTATATCCACAAAGGATATCTGCAACGCAGCTAGCTGCTCTGTCGCCTCTCCTAGAAGCTAAATTCCTGATCTTCTGCTGGGAGAATCAGCTACAACGTTCCCCTTCCTAGAAGTATAGACTATCTAAAATTCATAGTCTTGGAGGAACTCGATCCATCATCACTCTCTCAGGTTTAGGTCCTTCTATGAGAAGATGTACCTAAGACTCTGGTGGTCAGAGTAGACTGTAAAGCGTTTTCCCATCAGATAGTGTCACCACATCTTCAAAGCGAAGACCACTGCTGCTAGCTCTAGGTCATGGGTAGCATAGTTCTTCTTGTACTGTCTCAACTCCCGAGAAACATATGTGATTATCGCCCACTCCTGCATCAGGACACACTTGAGTCTGGTCCTTGATGTGTCGTAGTAAACTATGTACCCAACTCCCTCCTCCAGTAGCCTCAAGATGGTCGCACTGATCAATCTCTGTCTCAGCTTCTGAAAGCTCTACTGACATCTATCTAACCACATGAAGGGTTTCCCCTTCTTCGTCAAAGCTGAAAGTGGTGCTGCAACTCTGGAGAAGTCTGGTACAAATCTCTGATAGTACCGAGCCAGGCCTAGGAAACTTCGCACCTCTGTCACGCTCCTGGGTGGCTCTGAAGAAAGTACTGTCTCGATCTTTGCTGGATCCACTACAACTCTAGCCTCTAAGATGACGTGTCCCAAGAAATAAACCTCTCGAATCCAGAACTGACACTTCGAGAGATTACCATAAAGTTGGTGATCTGAGAGTGTATCTAGTACAACCCGCAAGTGGTAGGTGTGTTCCTCCTCAGTAGTCGAGTAAATCAATATGTCATCGATGAAGACTACGACAAAACGATTGAGGTAAGGCTGGAATATCCTGTTCATGAGACTCATGAACATTGTTGGTGTGTTGATTACACCGAAAGGCATAACCAAGAACTTTTAGTGGCCATATCGACACATGAAGTCTGTCTTCTGCACATCCTCATCTCGAACTTTGAGCCGGTGATAGTCTGACCTGAGGTCTATCTTTGAGAACCATCGTTCTCCCTTGAGCTGATCAAAGAGGTCGTCAATCCTCGGGAGTGGGTACATGTTCTTCACTGTCACTTGACTCAGGCGACGGTAGTCGACACACAGTCGTAAGCTCCCATCCGCCTTCTTGGAAAACAAAAATCGGAGATGCCTAGGGTGAAACACTAGGTCGGATAAATCCCTTCCCCTGCAAGTCCTCCAGCTATACCCAGAGCTCACAAAGCTCAGCGGGGGCCATCCGATATGTTGGAGTAGATATTGGTCTTCTCCCAGGGTATAGGTCTATATAGAATTCTACCTCTCTGTGAGGAGGTAGACCTGGAACATCGTCAGGAAAAACGTCTGCATACTGATCCACCACAATAGGAAAACTCAGACTCCTTACATCAACTGCTCCAAGGATGAGGCTAGCCAACTGATGTGTGATCAGCTTCCCTCTCCTCCGTGAAATTCCATCATGCATTGTAAAGGCTCCCTTCTCTCCGGTGAAGGTGAACCTGGTCCCATCCGTGAGGACACACCGCACTTTGCACCTAATGCAGTCAATCTGAGCATGGACTGTAGACAACCAGTACATACCCAAGATAATGTCGTAAGGCCTCGATGCCACTACAAGAAGATCCCAGTTGAAGCTCTCGCCTCCTAGAGTCATCTCACACTGTCGGCACCAGTGCGTAATCATCGAGTCTGCTCTCATAGGAGTCTCTAGCCATAAGGATTGAGCCAATGGATACGTCAGAATCTCCAAGATCCAAACAAGGGCAGTGGCAATAAAATAATGACTCGCACCTGTGTTAATAAGTACTGCATCTAGGGTGTGGTAGACATAGATAGTACCTTGACTCATCATAGGTTTGTCGTGGTCATAGGGAAACAAATGGGGGTATTAAGCTCACATATGAGCCTCCCTCTCCCAAGTGCTCTCTTGGAGGTTCCCGTGCTGCCTGTGAATGTACAGTAAAGGAATCGACCATCCACGTAGGACCCACTCCTGTCGATCCTCGATCTCCACTAGGACCTCCATGAATGTCACCCAGTCATCGATGTTCATCTCCCCATGGTCGATGATGTGAGATGGGTTGTGCATGTATCTCCTTATTTGAGATATATAGAAGACGTCATGCACCCAGTGCAACTGAGGTGGTAGAGCCAAGTGGTAAGCCACCTCGCCTACTCTACTGAGGACCTGGAAATGTCTGATGAAACGTGGAGATAACTTTCCACCCCGACCAAATCTCTGTAGACCTTGTCGAGATGAGACCCATGAGAAAACGTGGTTGCCATCCTCAAAATCCAGTGGTCTCCATCTCCTATCAGTATAGGACTTCTGTCTTCTCTGTGTAGTCTTCATCCTCTCTTGGATGATCTGCAACTTCTCCGTCATAGCCTGAACCATCTCTGGTCCTACAAGTACAAACTCCCCTAGGTCAATCCAACACAAATTTGATCTACAAGTTTGGTCGTACAATGCCTCATATGGTGCCATCCCGATGATAGAGTGGTAGCTGTTGTTGTACGCAAACTCCACCAAGGGTAGGTGATCCTCCCAGCTATGACCAAAGTCAAGAACACATGCACGGAGCATGTACTCAAGATTATAAATGGTCCTCTCAGTCTGACCCTCCGTCTGAGGATGGAAGGTGGTGCTTAGATGTAGCTGCATCCAAAAATCCTCCTGTAACACCTTCCATATTCAGGAAGTGAATTGATTATCTTGATCAGAAATGATAGTCAATGGCACACCATGAAGTCGTACGATCTTCTGAATGTAGAGGTTTCCCAATCTCTCTACTGAGCCCAGCTCGCTGATCGGTAGGAATTGGTCTGACTTGGTGAGTCGGTCTACGATCACCCAGATAGAGTCATGTTCTCTCGATGTACGTGGAAGCCCTATCACAAAATCCATAGATATCTCATCCCACTTCCACTCTGGGACTTCTAAGGGTTGTACCAAGTCTGCTGGTTCTTGGTGCTCCGCCTTCACTTGATGAAAAGTGAGGCATCGTGAAACGAACTCTACTACTTCCTTCTTCATACTCATCCACCAGTGTTGTCTTCTGAGGTCCTGATACATATTTCCAACTCCTGGATGTAACACTAGAGGGGAAGTGTGGAACTCCCTCAGCACCTCCTCCTGTAGTGCAACTGGTACCATAGTATGTCCCCTGAAGAGGATGACGTGCTCCCCTCCTTCAGAAAATCCATCAGGTGTATGCCCTAAGGATATCTGAGCACGTCACGTCTCACAGTCAATGTCCCCACATTGTGCCTCTCTGAATCGCTGAAGGAGTAGATGAGTGACTGTGAGTGACTGAAGAAAGGTTGCTCCATCTATATCCACAAAGGATATCTGCAACATGGCTAGCTACTCTGTCGCCTCTCCTAGCAGCTGAATGCCCAATCTCCTATTGAGAGCATCAGCTACAACATTTCCCTTCCCAGGAGTGTAGACTATCTCAAAGTCATAGTCCTGGTGGAACTCGAGCCATCGTCGTTGTCTCAGGTTCAGGTCCTTCTGTGAGAAGATGTACCTGAGACTCTAGTGGTCAGAGTAGACTGTAAAGAGTTCTCCCATCACATAGTGTTGCTACATCTTCAAGGCGAAGACCACTACTACTAGCTCCAGGTCATGGGTAGCGTAGTTTTGCTCATTCTGTCTCAACTACCGTGAACCATATGCGATCATTGCTCACTCCTGCATCAGGACACACCTGAGTCCAGTCCCTGATACGTCGCAGTAAACTACGTACCCAACGCCCTCCTCTGGTAGCCTCAATATGGACACACTGGTCAATCTCTATCTCTACTCTGGAAAGCTCTGCTGACATCTATCTGACCACACGAAGGGTTTACCCTTCTTTTTCAAAGCTGAAAGTGGTTCTGCAACTCTAGAGAAGTCTGGCACAAATCTCTAATAGTACCCAGCTAGACCCAAGAAACTTCGCACCTCCGTCACACTCCTGGGTGGCTCCCAATCAAGTACTGCCTCAATCTTTGCTTGATCCACTGCAACTCCAACCTCTGAGATGACGTGTCCCAAGAAATGAACCTCTTGAATCCAGAACTCACACTTCGAGAGCTTACCATAAAGCTGGTTCTCTTTGATTGTATCCAGTACAACCCGCAAGTGGTAGGTGTGTTCATCCTCAGTAGTTGAGTAAATCAATATGTCGTTGATGAAGACTGTGAAAAAATAATCGAGGTAAGTCTGGAAGATCCTGTTCATGAGACTCATGAACACTGCTGGTGCATTGGTTATTCCGAAAGGCATAACCAAAAACTCATAGTGGCCATATCGACACCTGAAGGACGTCTTCTGCACATCCTCGTCTTGAACTCTGAGCTGCTAATAGCCTAACTTGCGGTCTATCTTCAAGAACTATCATGCTCCCTTGAGCTGATCAAAGAGGTTGTCAATCCTTAGGAGTGGGTACTTGTTCTTCACGGTCACCTGATTTAGGCAATGGTAGTCGACACACAGTCGTAAGATCCCATCCACCTTCTTGGAAAACAAAATCGGAGATGCCCAGGGTGAAACACTGGGTCAGATAAATCCCTTCCCCTGCAAGTCCTCCAGTTGTACCCATAGCTCACGAAGCTCGGTGGGGGACATCTAATATACTGGAGTAGATATCGGTGTTGTCCCGGGGTACAGGACTATATATAAATCTACCACTTTGTGAGGAGGTAGTCCTGGAATGTCGTCAGGAAAAAACGTCTGCATACTGATCCACCACAACAGGAAAACTCAGACTACACACATCAATGGCTCTGAGGATGAGACTAGCCAACTGATGTGTGATCGGCTGCCCTCTCCTCTGCGAAAGTCCATACTGCGCTGCAAAGGCTCCCTTCTTGCCGGTGAAGGTGAGCCTAGTCCCATCCATGTGGACACCCTGCACTTTGCGCCTAATGCAGTCGATCTGATCATGGACTGTAGACAACCATTCCATACCCAAGATGACGTTGTAAGGCCTCGACGCTACTACAAGAAGTTCCCAGCCGAAGCTCTCACCTCCTAGAGAAAGCTCACACTGCCGTCACCAGTGCGTAATTGTCAAGTCTACTTCAATAGGAGTCTCTAGCCATAAGGATCAAGCCAATGGCTCTGTCAGAATCTCTAAGCTCTGAACAAGGGTAGCGGAAATAAAAGAATGACTCGCACCTATGTCTATAAGTACTACAACAAATGTGGAGTAGACATAGATAATACCTCAAATCATCTTAGGTGCACTATGTTTGTAGGCCTCGACAGCATGGAGTTGAGCCTGCCTCTGCCTGCCAGGTCCCTATGGTCGGGGTGGACCTTCTGGTGGTGGTGGTGGTAGAGGATCAAAACGTCGTCCACCACCCGCTGCTCTGCTAGCTTCTCTACCTCATCTGCCTGCTCCCAATGGACCTCCATGGTCAAACCTCTGCCTCTTCCTGGGAGGTCTCTCTATTGTCTGATGCTCATCTGCATGGCGGGTTGGACACTCTCAAGCCATGTGACCATGCCCGCTGCATTCATAGCACTTCTTGCTCCTCGTATAGCTGGCTTGGTTTTGTGTGCCCCACACAATCGAACCTGTATCCTGAGGTATCCCACCTGATGGCCTGGTCTGCTTGGACCTCTGCGTTAACTGTCTACTGTCGGCTGCAGAAGACTCTGCTATGTGTCGTCCTACAATGGGTCTCACAGCTGATGTCGGCTCGGCAAGAAATCTCTCCACAAGAAGAGCTCGCTCCAGTACTCCCGCCTGTGTCGGAATACTGAGGGAGATCATCAAAGCCCTGATCTCATGTTTGAGTACCTGCTCAAAGTTTCAGGCCCTGAAGAATAGGTCCCATACCATGTCCATAGAGTAGCGTGAGAGGTCGGTAAACCTCGCTGAGTATTGATCTACTGTCATGCTGCTCTGCCGTAGATGAAGTAACTCATAAATCTGCACAACACGAAGGTTTCCTAGAACAAACTCAGAGCAGAAGAGACTCTCGAAGTCTTTCAAGAGTAAATATTCCTCATCATGAACCTGGAGCATCAAGCTCCACCATATACCTAGTACTGTGTGCCAGAGACTCGCGGTAAGGATCACCATAAGGTCGGACGGTGTCCCTACCAATCTGAAAACTCTGAAGACAGCCTCCATCTAGTCCTCAGCTTCCTGCGGGTCCGTATCTCTGCGAAACCTGGGTGGCCTCTATCACTGGGACTCGTGCAATGCACTCAGGCGGTGTGCACTCTCTTCTGTTGGGGTTGGCAGTAGCCCAGTGGGTAGTGGTACCACTGGTTCCTCTACTGTGATGGGTCCCTGAACTGAGGCCTCGTCGCTCGGTGCGCTATCATCCTGTACATAACCCAAAACCCTAACAGGTTACCTTCGTGGGGCCATCCTGAAAAGAAACAGGCGCACCATTTTCAAACAGTATACCTTGTGAGCTAACACAAAGTAATCACAAATAAAACTTTTGAAACACACATGCAATCAGTGTTTTCATGCACCGAGTCGGAAATCAGAGGTCAGGGTCCTGGTGTATCGATACATCGGCCGTCGTACCAACACTGGACTCCCTAGACTGATAACCACACTCAATACTCTTAACACTATTTCTTCACAGAAAAGAATAATCAGATTCCTGAGTTCTGCGGTAGAACCGACTCCTCTGATACCAATTTCTCACGACCCTCCTCGGGGCCCGTGTCGTGACTACTCCAAGCCCACCATCCATAGGTCAGGGCTTGGTGACTAGCACCAAAGGCATAAATCCTGATAAAAAAGGAAGGCATTGCCTTTATAAAAGTAAACAAACACAACAGAGTACACAACAGAAGAAATCACTAAGTAAGACTGAGTACAAAAGTATGTGATGAAAAGTAAATGGGCCAGTATAAAACCAAACTGTAAATTACAGTACAACTAAAAATCTAGTACAACTACAGTAAAGTAGAACAGCAACCACTGAGTTGTCCTCTGGGAATCCCACCTAAAGGGTGGGTACAAATGGCCTCCTCAGCACCACGGGTCTGGTCATCTGCTCCGTGTACGTCTCGCTAAGTGGCCCACCTCTGGGTACTGTCCAGCTCCACAAGCCTCCACCTCGATCAGTGATGTCCGTCCTCTACATCCAACACAACATAGTGTGGGAAAAGCCTGTGTAGGTGTGAGTATACGATACTAAGTAGGGACCTCAAGACCCCTGAAGGACTCCTAGAATCCACGAAGGATAAACCACAGAAGAAAGATACAATCACGAAGTATCAACCAACTCTACTTAGGTACATGCCCATACATATACCTAAGTAATCAATCATAGTTTGGCTCCAACTCTCGATCCAAGCACAACCAAGTCCACACAGGAAAGAAGTCAATCACATCAATGATATTGATTGAAAGTCAAGACTCAGCTCACATAGGTATACATCTTTCGTATAGAGATCGAGACGATCAGATGTAGTCATTGATTTATCTAAGTTGTCGGAACCACGTAGGATACTAGACCAGCTAAGTTGTCAGACCCACGTAGGATACTAGACCAGCTACTCTGTCAGACCCACTTAGGATACTAGAATGGAAGTCAACTGTCAGACCCACTTAGGATATAAGTATAGTATTCATCACTATCAAATCCACAGAGGATTCCAGTACAGTTGTCATCATCGTCAAACCCACGAAGTATTCCAGCATGGTAGTCATCATCGTCAAACCCGTGGAGGATTCCAGTATGGTAGTCATTGTAGTCGCAGCTAGCTCTAGGGTACCCGCACACAGCACGCTCGATTTCGGGAGGGTCTGCTCCTCAAGCCAAGGGGTCGTTACATCAACTATCACAAAGTCCAGATTTGATGTATCCCAAAGTTTTGTCTCATAAAAAATAACCCAACGCGACAAACGGCGCGTCAATCGGACACCCAGTCTTAGAGATATTGACTTTTCCGTTCCAGGGGCCTGGTTGGAATTATGCTTGTTCCAAACTCATACATTTTACAAATTCATCCAAAACTCACTTAGAGTATTGCAAAAGGACTGTCTCGTCACGAGGATCCCAGTTCTACAGACGGTATGTCAATCGGACACACGGTCGTGAAGTTATTCGCATTTAAGCGTAACGGGCCCGACCCGTTAAGCCTAGTGGGCGGGTGGGTCGGGTCGACCCGGTTTTGGTGGGTTTGACCCAGCTGGTGTCGGACCGGCCCAGTGAAGCATGCGGCATAACCCGATGGGGCGCGTCCAGGCCCGAGGGGCGTGGCCTAGCCCAGATGAGCACGGCCCGGCCCGACGCGGCCCAGCCAGGCATAGCGCGACCCGGCCTGGCTGGCCGTGGCTCGGCCCGGGCGACCCAGCAACTCGGCCCGGGTGGCCAAGTGATGCGGAGGGAGCCCCCCCCCCCCCCCCGGACTTCCCGAACCGGCGGCGCCGCCCTCCTGTCCGGTCGGCAAAAGCCGGCCAGTATTCCTAACACGAGCGGCCCACATGGGTGGGTCGCGGTCCTCCTGTGCGGCACCTGCAGCTGTCGCGGCCTTCATCAACCCGGCTGGCCGACAAGCCAGCCGGTTCACCCGCTGAAGCAGCCCGCAAAATGCGGGTCGCTGTCCTCTGCATCCCGGAGCCATGGGGCGCTGCGGTTCCTCCAGCCCGGCCGGCTACGGCCGGCCGGTTCTTCTTCGGTCGTGCAGCCCACAGATGCGGGCCGCGGTTCCTCTCCACGTGGCCGGCATACGGCTGCCGCTTCCTCCATTCACCGCCACCTTTTCTGTCACCATCTCCATCGAAATAAAACAAGGATCAGTAGAGGGTCACCAGGCCGTGTTCGTTCGGCCTGCGCCCTCCGCGTTAGGCGGTATCATATGTCCGAAGATAAAACATGGTTTCAACGAGGGAAAAAGAACAATTTTATTCAATTAAAATTGAAACAAACCCCCTACGTTGAAATAAGGTTTATTCTAAGATGGATTCGTGGGGAGGTGGCATCAACTCGTTGACGTTGGGGAAGAGGGACGAGCAGTAGACAGTAGAGGGACCTCCTAGGTAGAGGCATAGGTTTGACAGTGGAGGTCCATCGGGAGCATGTGGACGTGGCAGAGGAGCTGGAAGAGCAGCGGGTGGTGGATGATGTTTCGATGCTCAACCACCACCACCTCCCGGAGGTCCATCCCGACCACAGAGAGCTTGCGGGTAGAGGCAGGCTCAGCTCCAGGCAGTCGAGGCCTATGACCATGGCGCACCTGAGATGATTCAAGGTACTATCGGTGTCTACTCCACCCTTGCTGCAGTACTTATAAACACAGATGCGAGTCATTCTTTTATTTTTGCTGCCCTTGTTCGGAGCTCGGATATTCTGACAGAGCCGTTGGCTCGATCCTTATGGCTAGAGACTCCTATGGGAGAAGACTCGGCGATTATGCACTGGTGCCGGCAGTGTGAGCTTACTCTTGGAGGCGAGAGCTTCGGCTGTGATCTTCTTGTAGTGGCATCAGGGCCTTATGATGTCATCTTGAGTATGAACTGGTTGTCTATAGTTCATTCTCAGATAGACTACATTAGGTGCAAAGTGCATTTTGTCCGCACATATGGGAATAGGTTCACCTTCACTGGCGAGAAGGGAGCCCTTGCAGCGCAGGATGGACTTTCGCGGAGGAGAGGGTAGTCGATCACACATCAGTTGGCTAGTCTCATCCTCGGAGAAGTTGATGTGTGGAGTCTGAGTTTTCCTATTGTGTTGGATGCAGACGATGGACAGCACTGATCGAGGTGGAGGCTTGTGGAGTTGGATGGTACCCGGAGGTGGACCACTTGGCGAGACGTACGCGGAGCAGACGGCCGGACCCGTGGTGCTGAGGAGGCCATCTGTACCCACCCTTCAGGTGGGATTCTCGGAGGATGACTCTGTGGTTTCTGTTCAACTTTACTGCAGTTGTACTAGCTTTTCAGTTGTACTGTACATTACAGTTGGGTTTGTATACTGGCCCATTTACTTTTCAGCAAATACTTTTATACTCAGTTTTACATAGTTCTTTCTTCTGTTGTGTACTCTATTGTGTTTGTTTACTTTTATAAAGGAAATTCCTTCTCTATTTATCAGGATTTACTCCTTCGATGCTAGTCTCCAGCCCCTGGCCTATGTAAGGTGGGCTTGGGGTAGTCACGACACGGGCTCTGAGGACGGGTCGTGAAAATTTGGTATCAGAGGAGTCGGTTCTACCGCAGAACTCAGGACTCTTATTATTCATTTCTGTGAAGCAATAGTGTTAAGAGTATTGAGTGTGATTATCAGTCTAGGGAGTCCAATGTTGGTATGGAGGATGACATATCCATACACTAGGACCCTGACCTCTGATTTCTGACTCGGTGCATGAAAACACTGATTACATGTGTGTTTCAAAAGTTTTCTTTGTGATTACTTTGTGTCAGCTCACCAGGTATACTATTTGACCGTGGAGCACCTGTTTCTTTTTAGGATGGCCCCAAGAAGGCAGCCATCTTGGGTTCCGAGTTATGTACAGGATGGTAAACCACTGAACGACAAGGCCTCGGTGCAGGGCCCCATCACAGCGGAGGCACCAGTGGTACCACTACCTGCTAGGCCACCGATACCACCAGCCCTAGCAACAGAGAGTGCACACCACCTGAGTGCGTTGCACGAGTTCCAGCAACAGAGGCCACCCAGGTTTTGTGGATAGATGGACCCGCGGGTAGTTGAGGACTGGCTGGAGGCTGTGGTCAGAGTTTTAAAATTGGTAGGGACACCAGCAGACCTATAGTAATTTTTGCCGCGAGTCTCCTGCCCGCAGCAATAGGTAGATGGTGGAGCTTGATGCTCCAGGTGCATGATGAGGCATCTTTACTCTGGATAGACTTTGAGAGTCTATTCCACTAGTATTTTGTTCCAGCCACCCTTCGTGTTGTGTGGATTCAGGAGTTACTTCATCTGCAGCAGGGCAGCATGACTGTAGCTTAGTACTCAGCGAGGTTTACTAACCTCTCACGCTACTCCACGGACATGGTACGGGACCCGTTATTTAGGGTCCAAACCTTTGAGCAGGGACTCAGACATGAGATCAGGGCTTTGATGATCTCCCTCAGTATTCCAACTAAGGCAGGAGTACTGAGGTGAGCCCTTCTTGTGGAGAGATTTCTTGTTGAGCCGACATCAGCTACGAGACCCACCGCAGGATGACACATAGTGGAGTCTTCTGCAGTCGTTAGTAGACAGTTGACATAGAGGTCCAAGCGGACTAAGAAATCAGGTGGGTGACCTCAGGATACAGGTTCGGTTGTTCGGGGCACACGAAACCAAGCCATCTATATGAGGAGCAGGCAGTGTTATGCATGCGGCAGGTAGGGTCACATGGCTCAAGACTGTCTGACCCACCATGCGGATGAGCAGAAGACAATAGAAGGACCTCCTAGGTAGAGGCAAAGGTTCGACCGTGGAGGTCTGTCAGGAGCAGGAAAACGAGGAAGAGGAGCTGGCAGTGCAGCGGGTGGTGGATGATGTTTCGAGGCTTTACCACCACCACCACTAGGAGGTCCACCCCAACCATAGGGAGCTGGCGGGAAGAGTAAGGCTCAGCTCCAGGCAGTCGAGGACTACGACCACGGCGCACCTAAGATGATTTGAGGTACTATCTATGTCTACTCCACCCTTGCTATAGTACTTATAGACACAGGTTCGAGTCATTGTTTTATTGTCGCCGACCTTGTTCGGAGTTTGGTGATTCTGAAGGAGCTGTTGGCTCAATCCATACAGCTAGAGACTCCTACGGGAGCAGACTCGATGATTACACACTGGTGCCGACAGTGTGAGATTACTCTAGGAGGTGAGAGCTTCGGCTGGGATCTTCTTGTAGTGGCATTGAGGCCTTAAGACATCATCTTGGGTATGGACTGGTTGTCTATAGTCCATGCTCAGATCGACTGCATTTGGCGTAAAGTGCGGTGTGTCTGCACAAATGGGACCAGGTTCACCTTCACCAGCGAGAAGGGATCCTTTGCAGTGCTTGATAGAATTTCATGGAGGAGAGGGAACCCGATCACACATCAGTTGGAAAGTCTCATCCTCGGAGTGGTTGATGTTCAGAGTTCGAGTTTTTCTGTTGTGGTGGATCAGTATGTGGACGTTTTTTCCTGACAACGTTCCAGGACTACCTCCTTACAGAGAGTTAGAATTCTACATAGACTTGTACCTCGAGACAGCACCGATATCTACTCCAACATATCGGATGGCCCCCGCCGAGATTCATGAGCTACGGGTACAGCTGGAGGACTTGCAGTGGAAGGGATTTATCCGACCCAGTGTTTCACCCTAGGAATCTCCGATTTTGTTCACCAAGAAGGTGGATGGGAGCTTACGACTATGTGTCGTCTACCATCTCCTGAATCAGGTGACCATGAATAACAAGTACCAACTTTTGAGGATTGACAACCTCTTTGACCAGCTTAAGGGAGTACGATGGTTCTCAAAGATAAACCTCAGGTTAGGCTATCACCAGCTCAGAGTTCGAGACGAGGATGTGCAGAAGACGGCCTTCAGGTGTCGATATAGCCACTATGAGTTCTTGGTTATGCCTTTCAGCGTAACCAACGCATCCGTAGTGTACATGAGTCTCATGAACAGTATCTTCCAGCCTAACCTTGATCGTTTTGTTGTAGTATTCATCGATGACATACTGATTTACTCGACTACTAATGAGGAGCACACCTACCACTTGCGAGTTGTACTGGATACACTCCGAGAGCACCAACTTTATGGTAAGCTCTCGAAGTGTCAGTTTTGTATTTGAGAGGTTTATTTCATAGGACATGTCATCTTGGAGGATGGATTCGTAGTGGATACAGCAAAGATCAAGGCAGTACTTGCTTGGGATCCACCCAGGAGTGTGACAGAGGTGCGGAGTTTCCTAGGTTTGGCTGGGTACTTTCAGATCTTTGTGCTAGACTTCTCCAGAGTTTCATCACCACTTTCAGCTTTGACAAAGAATGGGAAACCCTTCGTGTGGTTAGATAGATGTTAGAAGAGCTTTCAGGAGCTTATATAGAGATTGAACAGTGTTCCCATCTTGAGGCTACCGGAGGAGGGCGTTGGGTACATAGTTTATTGCGACGCATCAGGGACCGGAGTCGGGTGTGTCCTGGTACAGGAGAGAGCGGTGATCGCATATTGTTCACAGCAGTTGAGACAGAATGAGAAGAACTATGCTACCCATGACCTAAAGCTAGCAGCAGTGGTCTTCTCCTTGAAGATATGGTGACACTATCTGATGGGTGAACGCTTTACAGTCTACTCTGACCACCAGAGTCTCAGGTACATCTTCTCGTAGAATGACCTGAACCTGAGATAGTGACAATGGCTCGAGTTTCTCCTATACTATGACTTTGAGATAGTCTATACTCTTATTAAGGGGAACATTGTAGTTGATTCTCTCAGTAGGATATCGGGCATTCAGCTGCTAGGAGAGGTGACGGAGCAGCTAGCCGCGTTGGAGATTTACTTTGTGGATATAGATGGAGTAGCCTTTCTTCAGTCACTCATAGTAACTCCTCCACTCCTTCAGTGAGTCAGAGAGGCACAGCATGGGGACGTTGACTGTGAGACGCGACATGATCAGATATCCTTAGGGCAGGCACCTGATGGATTTTATGAAGGAGGGGAGCACATCATCCTCTTCAGGGGACGTACTATGGTACCAGTTTCACTATAGTAGAAGGTGCTTAGGGAGTTCCAAACTTCCCCTCTAGCGGTACATCCAAGAGTGGAAAATATGTATCAAGACCTCAGAAGACAACACTGGTGGCCAGTTATGAAGAAGGCAGTAGCAGAGATCATTTCATGATGCCTCACTTGTCAGCAAGTGAAGGCAGAGCACCAGGTACCAGTAGGCTTGGTACTTCCCTTAGAGGTCCCAAAGTGGAAGTGGGATGGGATATCCATGGATTTCGTGATGGGGCTTCCACGTACATCAAGAGGAAGCGACTCTATCTGGGTAATCGTAGAACGACTCACCAAGTCAGCCCACTTCCTACTGATCAGAGAGTAGGGGTCAGTAGAGAGCTTGGGACCCCTCTACACTCAGAAGATCATACGGCTTCATGGTATTCCATCGGCTATCGTTTCCGATCGAGATACTTGATTCACTTCCAGGCTATGGAAGGGGTTACAGGAAGATTTTGGGACGCAGCTACGTCTAAGAACCACCTTCCATCCTCAGACAGATGGTCAGACTGAGAGGACCATTCAGACTCTTGAAAACATGCTCCGTGCATGTGTTCTTGACTTTGGTCGAAGCTGGGAGGATCACCTACCCTTGGTGCAGTTTGTGTATAACAACAGCTACCACTCCAACATCGGGATCGCACTATATGAGGCATTGTACTTCCGACCTTGTAGATCACATCTATGCTGGACTGACCCATGGGAGTCAGCACTTGTAGGACCAGAGATAGTTCAGGATATGATTGAGAAGTTACAGATCATCTAGGAGCAGATGAAGACTGCACAGAGTAGACAGAAGCTCTATGCTGATAGGATATGGAGACCACTGGAGTTCGAGGATGGCAACCACGTTTTCTTACAGGTCTCACCTCGACGAGGTCTATGGAGATTTGACCGGGGCGGAAATTTATCTCCACATTTCATTTTTCCAGGTCCTCAGTAGATTAGGCAAGGTGGCATTCCGCCTGGCTCTACCACCTCAGTTGCACCTGGTACATGACATCTTCCATGTATCTCAACTAAGGAGATACATGCACGACCCATATCACATCATCGACCACAGGGAGATGGACATCGATGAAGGGGAGAAATTCATGGAGGTCTCGATAGAGATCGAGTATTGACAGGAGTGGGTCCTACGTGGATGATTTATTCCTCTGGTGCGCATTCGCTGGCAGCACGGGAACCTCCAAGAGAGCACTTGGGAGTGGGAGGCTCAGATGCGAGTTCAGTACACCCATTTGTTTCTCTAGTGTGTGTTTTAGTTTTACCAGGACGTAAATCCCTGAGGTGGGAGTAATGTAAAGACCCAGAAATTTCAAAGAAATTTTTTTTCTTAAATACTTTGGAATTTTACGAGTCTGTGGTTTCAGACGGAACTTGATTCCGAGGCCCGGTGTTCCCGGAATCAATTTCTAAAGTTTTGTTCAGGTACGTTCAGTAAACATACATGCGGGTTTTTCTATCTATTGAACTAGTGCTCAAAATTGAAATCTGAGGACATCGATAAACTTGCAGCGCCGGTATTCGCTTAAGGGGACCTTTACCACAGTTTCATTTTCTGCGGGTTGAGAGTTTTTTTTGGATTTAGAATAAAACAAATAAAATTGTAGTACACAATTTTATTTAAAGATGTTAGTTATATCCTACAAGGGAAAGTTATAGGTGGGGCCCACACCCACATAACCTCCCATTAGAATATAATGTGAGGTGGGGCCCACACGAACCCCTAACCTTTCAGCTCCCTCACACTCCCCATTAATCCCCCCTTAATTAATTTGACAACTCTCCCCTTAATTAATGTAATCACTTCACCTCCCTCTCTCCCATTAAATTTTTGCCAACACTTTTGATTAATGAATTGAACCCTAAAATTAATTAATTAAAGTTTTTGAATTTTGAAAATTCATGTGTGACTAAAATAATAGCCTTAGCTATTATTTTAGTTTGGCACTCGTTGTGTGGAGAGAATTTTGGGAGAGCTCTTGAGAAATAGAAGAATAGAGTTCTTCTTTCGACGAAGAACCACTGAAGAACAACGATCATCTCCTTAGATCTTCGGCCAAGCCAAAAGAGAAGGATCCACCCGCAAGGAACGCCAACGACGCGCCTTCCTCGGCCCCTTCTTCCCCAACATCAATGATTTGACGTAGCCTCCCCACGACTCCGACTTCGAATGAACCTTATTTCAATGTATGGGGTTTGTTTCAATTTTAATTCAATAAAATTTTTCTTTGTCCCTCATAGAAACCATGTTTTATCTTCGGACATATGATACCGCCTAACGCGGAGGGCGTGGACCGAATGAACACGTCCCAATGACCCTCTGTTGATCCTCGTTTTATTTAGATGGAGACCGTATGTCGGCCGTGTGGAGAGGAATCGTGGCCCACATCCGCGGGCCGCACGATCGAAGAAGAACCGGCCAACCGTAGTCGGCCTGGCTAGAGGAACCGTGGCGCCCCATGGCACCGCGCTGCGGAGGACCACGGCCCGCATTCCACGGGCCTCTTCGGTGGGCGAACCAGCCAGGTTGCTGAAGTTCGTGGCACCTGCAGGTGTCGCGTAGGAGGACCATGGGCCGCTCACACCGGGAAGACCGGCAGGCTTTGGCTGGCTGGACAGGAGGGCGGCGCCACTCGGTGCTGCCGGTTCGGGAAGTCGGGGTGGCGCGCTCCCCCCACATCACTCAGCCACTTGGGCCGCGCCATGCTAGGATGGGTCGCACCGCACGCTTCACCGGGCTGGTCCGACACCAACCGGGTCGGACCCGCCAAAACTGGGTCGACCCGACCCGCCAGCCCACTAGGCTTAACGGGTTGGGCCCGTTACGCTTAAATGTGAATAACTTCAAGACTGTGCGTCTGATCGACGCGTCGTCTATGGCACTAGGATCCTCATGACGAGACAGTCCTTTTAAGACACTCTAAGTGAGTTTTGGATGACTTTGGAAAATAGATGGGTTTGAAACGAGCGTAATTCCAACTGGGCCCCTGGAAGGGAAAAGTCAATATCTCTAAGACCGAGCATCCGATTGATGCATCGTCTATCGCGTTGGGTTCCTTTTTACGAGACAGAACTTTGGGATACATCAAATTTTGACTTCTTGATAGTTGATGCAATGACCCCTTGGCTCGAGGAGCAGACCCTCCCGGAATCGAGCGTGCTCTGTGCGGGAACCCTAGAGCTGGCTGCGACTGCAACGACTACCGTACCAGAATCCTCTGTGGGTTTGACGACGATGACTACCGTGCTGGAATCCTTCGTGGGTTTGATGATGATGAAAACTGTACTAAAATCCTCCATGGGTTCGATAGTTATGACTACTATACTTGTATCCTAAGTGGGTCTGACAGTTTACTTCTATTCTAGTATCCTATGTGGGTCTGACAGAGTAGTTGGTCTAGTATCCTACGTGGGTCTGACAGCTTAGCTGGTCTAGTATCCTATGTGGGTCCGACAGTTTAGATGTATCATTGACTATATCTGATCATCTCTATCACTATACAGAAGATGTATACCTGTGTGAGCTGAGTCTTTACTTTCAATCATTATCATCGATGTGATTGACTTCTTTCCTGTGTGGACTGGGTTTTGCTTGGGCTCGAGAGTTGGAGACAAACCGTGATTGATAACTTAGGTATATGTATGGGAATGTACCTAAGTAGAGTCGGTTGATACTTTGTGATTGTATCTTTCTTCTGTGGTTTATTCTTCATGGATTTTGGGAGACCTTCAGGGGTCTCGGGGTCCCTACTGAGTATTGTATACTCACCCCTACATGGGATTTTCCCGCACTACTGTACTTGTATCCTATGTGGGTCCGACAGTTGACTTTTATTATAGTGTCCCACGTGGGTCCAATAGAGTAGTTGGTCTAGTATCCTACGTGGGTCCGACAGCTTAGCTGGTCTAGTATCCTACGTGGGTCCGATAGCTTAGATGAATCAGTGACTACATCTGATCATCTCTATCGCTATTCTAAATATGTATACCTATGTGAGATGAGTCTTAACTTTCAATCATTATCATCGATGTGATTGACTTCTTTCCAGTGTGGACTGGGTTGTGCTTGGGCTTGAGAGTTGGAGTCGAACCGTGATTGATAACTTAGTTATATGTATGGTCATGTACCTAAGTAGTGTTGGTTGATACTTCATTATTTAATTAAGGGGGGATTAATGGGGAGTTTAAGGGAGTTGAAAGGTTAGGGGTTTGTGTGGGCCCCACCTCACATTATCCTCTCATGGGAGATTATGTGGGTGTGGGCCCCACCTACTGATCAGGCTTGGTACAACACTTAGAGGTCCTAGAGTGGAAGTGGGATAGGATATCCATGGATTTCGTGATGGGACTTCCACATACATCCAGAGGACACGACTCTATCTGGGTGATCGTAGACCGACTCACCAAGTCAGCACACTTTCTACTAATCAAAAAGTAGGGCTCAGTAGAGAGCTTGGGATGCCTCTACATTCAAGAGATCGTGCGGCTTCATGGTGTGCCATAGACTATCATTTCCGATAGAGATGCTTGATTCACTTCCTGGCTATAGAAGGGGTTACAGGAGGCTTTTGGGACATAGCTACATCTAAGCACCGCCTTCCATCCTCATATGGACGGTCAGACTAAGAGGACCATTCAAACACTTGCAGACATGCACCGTGCATGTGTTCTTGACTTTGGTCGCAGCTGGGAGGATCACCTACCCTTGGTTGAGTTTGTGTACAACAACAGCTACCACTCCACCATCGTGATGGCACCATACAAGGCATTGTACGGCTGACCTTGCATATCACCTCTATGCTGGACTGACCTAGGGGAGTCAGCACTTGTACGACCAGAGATGGTTCAGGCTATGACGGAGAAGGTGCAGATCATCCAGGAGAAGATGAAGACTGCACATAGCAGACAGAAGTCCAATGCTGATTAGAGACAGAGACCACTGGAGTTTGAGGATGGCGACCATGTTTTCTTAAGAATCTCATCTCAACGAGTTCTACATGGATTTTTTTCGGGCAGCAAGTTATCTCTGTGTTTCATCAGACCTTTCCAGGTCCTCAGTAGAGTAGGAGAGGTGGCTTACTGCCTAGCTCTACCACCTGAGTTGCACCGGGTGCATTACATATTCCATGTATCTCATCTAAGGAGATATGTGCACGACCCATCTCACATCATCGACCATGGGGAGCTAGACATCGATGATGGGGAGACATTCACGGAGGTCCTGGTGGAGATCGAGGATCGACTGGAGCGGGTCCTACATGGACAGTCGATTCCTCTGGTGTGTATTTGTGGTATCACTACCCACTGGGCCACTGATACCACCAGCCCTAGCAGCAGAGAGTGCACGCAGCCTGAGTGCATTGCATGAGTTCTAGCGATAGAGGCTGCCCAGGTTTCACGGAGAGACGGACCCACAGGCAGCTGAGGACTGGCTGGAGGCTGTCGTCCGAGTTTTCATATTGGTAGGGACACCAGCCGACCTTATGGTTATCCGTGCTTCGAGTCTCCTGCACGCAGAAGTAGGTAGATGGTGGAGCCTGATTCTTTAGGTGCATGACGAGGCATCTTTACTCTGGACGAACTTTGAGAGTCTCTTCCACTCAGAGTTTGTTCCATCCACCCTTCGTACAATGTGGATTCGGGAGTTACTTCATCTATGGTAGGGCAACATGATAGTAGCTCAGTACTCAGCGAGGTTTACCGATCTCTCACGCTACTCCACGGACATGGTATGGGACCCGTTCATTAGGGCCCAGACCTCTGAGCATAGACTCAGACATCATATCAGGGTTTCAATGATCTCCCTCATTATTCTAACGCAGGAGGGAGTACTGGAGTGAGCCCTTCTTGGGGAGAGCTTTCTTGCTAAGCCGACATCAGCTACGAGACCCACCAGAGGACGACACATAGCGGAGTCTTTTATAGCTGGTAGTAGACAGTTGATGTAGAGGTCCAAGAGGACCAGGCCATCAGGTGGGCAACCTCAGGATACAGGTTCAGTTGTGCGGGGTACACGAAACCAAGCTAGCTATATGAGGAGCAGGTAGTGCTATGCATTCGGTGGGAATGGCCACATGGCTCGAGACTGTTTGACCCGCCATGCGGAGGAACAGCAGAGAGTAGAGGGACCTCCCAGGTAGAGGCAGAGGTTCAACCATGCAGGTCCATCTAAAGCAGGTGGATGATGCAAAGGAGCTGGAAAAGCAGCGGGTGGTGGATGACGTTTTGAGGCTCTACCACCACCACCACCAGGAGTTCCACCCCGACCATAGGGAGCTGGCGAGCAGAGGCAGGCTCAGCTCTAGGCAGTCAAGGCCTACGACCACGGCGCACCTAAGATGATTTGAGGTATTATATGTGTCTGCTCCACCCTTTTTGTAGTACTTATAGACACAGGTGCGAGTCATTATTTTATTGCCGCTGCCCTTGTTCGGAGATCAGAGATTCCAACGGAGTCGTTGGCTCGATCCTTACAGCTAGAGACTCTTACAGGAGCAGACTCGATGATTATGCACTGGTGCCGGCAGTGTGAGCTTACTCTAGGAGGAAAGAGTTTCGGCTGGGATCTTCTTGTAGCGGCATCGAGGCCTTATGATGTCATCTTATTTATGGACTAGTTGTCTATAGTCCATTCTCATATCGACTGCATTAGGCGCAAAGTGTGGTGTGTTCACACGGATGGGACCAGGTTCACCTTCACCGGTGATAAGGGAGCCTTTACATCTCAGGATGGACTTTCATGGAGGATAGGGTAGCCGATCTCACATCATTTGGATAGTCTCATCCTCAGAGCGGGTCATGTGCAGAGTCCGAGTTTTCCTGTTGTGGTGGATCAGTATGCGGATGTTTTTTCCTGACGATGTTCTAGGACTACCTCCTCGCAGAGAGGTAGAATTCTACATAGACTTGTACCACGAGATAGTACCGATATCTACTCCAGCATATTAGATGGCCCCCTCTGAGCTTTGTGATCTGAAGCTACAGCTGGAGGACTTGCAGGGGAAGGAATTTGTCCGACCTAGTGTTTCAACCAGGGCATCTCCGATTTTGTTCGCCAAGATGGTGGATGGGAGCTTACGACTATGTGTCGACTACCATAACCTAAATCAGGTGACCGTCAAGAACAAGTACCCACTCCTGAGGATTGATGACCTCTTTGATTATCTCAAGGGAGCATGATGGTTCTCGAAGATAGACATCAGGTCAGGCTATCACCAGCTTAGAGTTAAAGATGAGGATGTGCAGAAGACGGCCTTCTGGTGTCGATATGGCCAATATGAGTTCTTGGTTATGCCTTTCGGCATAACCAACGCACCAGCAGTGTTCATGAGTCTCATGAACATGATCTTATAGCCTTACCTCGATCTTTTTGTCGTACTCTTCATCGATGACATACTAATTTACTCGACTACTGAGGGGGAGCACACCTACCACTTGCGGGTTGTACTGGATACACTCTGAGATCACCAACTATATGGTAAGCTCTCAAAGTGTCAGTTCTAGATTATAGAGGTTCATTTCATAGGACACGTCATCTTGGAGGCTGTATTTGCAGTGGATCCAGTAAAGATCAAGGCGGTACTTTCTTGGGATCCACCCAGGAGTGTGACGGAGGTGCAGAGTTTCCTGGGTCTAGCTGGGTACTATCGGAGATTTGTGCCAGACTTCTCCAGAGTTTCAGCACCACTTTCAGCTTTGACGAAGAAGGGGAAACCCTTCATGTGGTCAGATAGATGTCAGTAGAGCTTTCAGAAGCTGAGACAGAGATTGACTAGTGTGCCCATCTTGAGGCTACTGGAGGAGGGCATTGGGTACGTAGTTTACTACGACGCATCAGGGACCGGACTCAGGTGTGTCCTGATGCAGGAGAGATCGGTGATCGCATATGGTTCGCGACAGTTGAGATAGAACGAGCAGAACTATGATACCCATGACCTAGATCTAGCAGTAGTGGTCTTCGCCTTGAAGATGTGGCGACACTATCTGATGGATGAACGCTTTACAGTCTACTCTGACCACCAGAGTCTCAATTACATCTTCTCACAGAAGGACCTGAACCTGAGACAGCGACGATGGCTCGAGTTCCTCTAGGACTATGACTTTGAGATAGTCTATACTCCTAGTAAGGGGAACGTTTTAGCTGATGCTCTCAGCAAGAGATCGAGAATTCAACTTCTAGGAGAGGCGACGGAGTAGCTAGACGTGTTGTAGATATCCTTTGTGGATATAGATGGAGAATCCTTTCTTTATTCACTCACAGTCACTCCTCCACTCCTTTAGCGAGTCAGAGAGGCACAGCATGGGGATGTTGACTATGAGACGTGACGTGCTCAGATATCCTCAGGGCATGCACCTGATGGATTTTCTTAAGGAGGGGAGCATGTCATCCTCTTCGAGGGATGTACTATGGTACCAGTTGCACTACAGGATGAGGTGATGAGGGAGTTACACACTTCCCCTCTAGCGGTACATACAGGAGTGGAAAAGATGTATCCGGACCTCAGACGACAACAATAGTGGCTGGGTATGAAGAAGGCAGTAGCAGAGTTCGTTTCATGATGCCTCACTTGTCAGCAAGTGAAGGCGGAGCACTAGGTACCGGCAGGCTTGGTACAGCCCATAGAGGTCCCAGAGTGTAAGTGGGACAGGGTATGCATGGATTTCGTGATGGGGCTTCCACATACATCCAGAGGACACGACTCTATCTAGGTGATTGTAGACCAGCTTACCAAGTCAGCTCACTTCCTACCGATCAGAGATCAGGGCTCAGTAGAGAGCTTGGGACGCCTCTACATTCAAGATATTATACATCTTCGTGGTGTGCCATTGAATATCATTTCCGATCGAGATGCTCTATTCACTTCTCGGTTATGGAAGGGGTTACAAGAGGCTTTTGGGACATAGCTACGTCTAAGTACCGCCTTCCATCCTCAGACAGACGGTCTGACTGAGAGGACCATTCAAACTCTCGAGGACATGCTCTGTACATGTGTTCTTGACTTTGGTCGCAGTAGGGAGGATCACCTACCCTTGGTGGAGTTTTCATACAACAATAGCTACCACTCCACAATTGGGATAGCACCATACGAGGCCTTTTACGGATGACCTTGCATATTACCTTTGTGCTGGACTGACCTAGGGGAGTCAGCACTTGTAGGACTAGAGATGGTTCAGGATACGATAGAGAAGGTGCAGATCATCCAGGAGTGGATGAAGACTGCACAGAGCAGATAGAAGTCCTATGATGATAGGAGACGGAGACCACTAGAGTTTGAGGATGGTGACCACATTTTATTACGGGTCTCACCTTGATGAGGTCTATGGTGATTTGGTCAGGGCAGCAAGTTATCTCTGTGTTTCATCGGACCTTTCCAGGTCCTCAGTAGAGTATTTGAGGTGGATTACCTCCTGGCTCTACCACCTCAGTTGCACCGGGTGCATGACGTCTTCCACATATCTCATCTAAGGAGATACGTGCATGACCCATCTCACATCATCAACCACAGGGAGCTAGACATCGATGACGGGGAGACATTCACGGAGGTCCTGGTGGAGATCGAGGATCGATAGGGGCAGGTCCCATGTGGACGGTTGATTCATCTGGTGCGCATTCTCTGGTAGCACGTGAACCTCCAGGAGAGCACTTGGGAGCGGGAGGCTCAGATGCGAGCTCATTACCCCCATTTGTTTCGGTAGTGTGTGTTGTAGCTTTACGAGGACGTAAATCCCTGAGGTGGGAGTAATGTAAAGACCCAGAAATTTCAAGGAAATTTTTTTTCTTAACTACTTTGGAATTTTACGAGTCTGCAGTTTCTGACGACATTTGATTCCGAAGCCTGGTGTTCCCGGAATCAATTTATGATGTTTTGTTCGGGTACGTTCAGTAAACGTATGTACGGGTTTTTCTATCTTTTGAACCGGTGCTCAGAATTGAAATCTGAGGACATCGATTAACTCGTAGCACCGGTATTCTCTTAAGGGGACATTTACCGCAGTTTCGTTTTATACGAGTTGAGAGTTTTTTTTTTGGGATTTAGAATAAGACAAATAAAATTGTATTACCCAATTTTATTTAAAATTGTTAGTTATATCCTAAAAGGGGAAGTTATAGGTCGGTCCCACACCCACATAACCTCCCATGAGAGGATAATGTGAGGTGGGGCCCACACGAACCCCTAACCTTTCAACTCCCCTAAACTCCCCATTAATCCCCCCTTAATTAATTTGACAACTCTCCCCTTAATTAATGTGATCACTTCACCTCCCACTCTCCCATTAAATTTTTGCAAACACTTTTGATTAATGAATTGAACCCTACAATTAATTAATTAAAGTGTTTGAATTTTAAAAATTCATGTGTGAATAAAATAATAGCCTTAGATATTTTTTTAGTTTGGCACTCGTTGTGTGGAGAGAATTTTGGGAGAGATCTTGAGAAATAGAAGAATAGTGTTCTTCTTTCGACGAAGAACCGCCGAATAATGATGATCATCTCCTCTGATCTTCGACCAAGCCAAAAGAGAAGGAGCCACCCACAAGGAACACCGATGACGCACCTTCCTCGACCCCTTCTTCTCCAACTTCAACGAGTTGACGCCGCCTCCCCGCGACTCCGCTTTCGAACGAACCTTATTTCAAGGTAGGGGGTTTGTTTCAATTTTAATTGAATAAAATTGTTCCTTGTCCCTCGTTGAAACCATGTATTATCTTCGGACATACGATACCGCCTAACGTGGAGGGCACGGGCCGAATGAACACAGCTCGACGACCCTCCGTTGATCCTCATTTTATTTTGATGGAGACGGTGACGGAAAATGTGGTGATGACCGAAGGAAGCGGCGGCCGTATGACGACTGCGTGGAGAGGAACTGTGACCCGCATCCGCGGGCCTCCCGGCCGAAGAAGAATCGGCCGAACGTAGCCAGCTGGGCTAGAGGAACCGCGGCGACCCATGAAGCCGTGGTGCGGAGGACCGCGGCCCGCATTCTGCGGTCCACTTCTGTGGGCAAACCGGCCGGCTCGTCGGCCGGCTGGGTTCATGAAGGCCACGACACCCACAGGTGTCGTGCAGGAAAACCACAGCATGCCCATGAGGGCCGCTCGTGGCGGGAAGACTGTCCGGATTCAGCCGGCCCGACAGGAGGGCGGCGCCACCGGTTCGGGGTGTCGGGGGGGTTCACTCCCCCCACATCGCTCATCCACCCAGGTTGAGCTGCTCGGCCGGCCGGGCTGAGCCGCGGCCCACATGGTCGGGCCTCACCACGCCGGGTCGGGCTGCGCCCCCCCGGTCTGGGCCGCGCCCCGCCGGGTCAGGCCGTGCCGGGCCATGCCGTGCGCTTCACTGGGCCGGTTTGACACCAGCCGGGTCGGACCCGCCAAAACTGGGTCGACCTGACCTTCCAGCCCACTGGCCTTAACAGGCCGGGCCCATTAGGCTTAAATGTGAATAAATTCAAGACCGTGCGTATGATCGACGTGATGTCTACGTCACTGGGATCCTCGTGACGAGACGGTCTTTTGCAATACTCTAAGTGAGTTTTGGATGTCTTTGGAAAACGGATGGGTTTGGAATGAGAATAATTCCAACCGGACCCCTGGAACGGAAAAGTCAATATCTCTAAGACCGGGCGTCCAATTGACGTGTCGTCTGTCACGTTGGGTTCCTTTTTACGAGATGGAACTTCAGGATACATAAACTCTGGACTTCATGATAGTTGATGTAATGACCCCATGGCTCGAGGAGTAGACCCTCTCGGGAATCGAGCCTACTGTGTGTGGGAACCCTAGAGCTTGCTGCGACTGCAACGACTACCGTACTGGAATCCTCTATGGGTTCGACGACGAAGATTACTGTGCTGGAATCCTTCATGGGTTCGACGACGACGACAAATGTACAGGAATCCTCCGTGGTTTTGACAGTGATGAATATTGTACTTGTATTTTAAGTGGGTCTGACAGTTGACTTATGTTCTAGTATCCTATGTGGGTCCGACAGAGTAGCTGGTCTAGTATCCTACGTGGATCTGACAGCTTAGATGAATCAAGTACAGTAGTCATCACTATCGAACCCATGAAGGATTCCAGAGATGGTTCGATGACCCACTTAGGATACAAGTGCAGTAGTCATCACTGTCGGACCCACTTAGGAAACAAGTGCAGTAGTCATCACTATCCGACCCACTTAGGATACAAGTACAGTAGTCACTGTCGGGCCCACTTAGGACCCAGCCGTTTGGCCGAGCTTCTCGGCTCGGGTGGCCAAGTGATGTGGGGGGAGCCCCCCCCCCCCCTGACTTCCCAAACAGGCAGCGCCGAGTGGCACCGCCCTCCTGGCCGACCGGTCTTCCCGGCGCGAGCGGCCTGCATGGGTGGGTCACGGTCCTCCTGCGTGGCACCTGCAGGTGTCACAGCCTTCATCCACCCGGCCAGCCGACGAGCCGGCTGGTTCGCCCATCGAAGCGGCCCGTGGAATGCGGGCTGCAGTCCTCCGCAGTGCGGCGCCATGGAGCGTTGCGGTTCCTCCATCCCAGCCGGCTACGGCCGGCCAGTTCTTCTTCGGCCGTGCGGCCTGCGGATGTGGGTCGCGATTCCTCTCCACGTGGCCAGCATACAGCCATTGCTTCCTCCAGTCACTTTCACCTTTTCCATCATTGTCTCCATTGAAATAAAACTAGGATCGACGGAGGGTCGTCGGGCCGTGTTCGTTTGGCCCGCGCCCTCCACGTTAGGCGGTATCATATGTCCAAAGATAAAACATGGTTTTAATGAGGGATGACAAACAATTTTATTCAATTAAAATTGAAACAAACCCCATACCTTGAAATAAGGTTCGTTTGAAGATGGAGTCGCGGGGAGGCAGCATCAACTCGTTGACATTGGGGAAGAAGGGGCTGAGAAAGGCACATCGTCGGCATTCCTTGCGGGGGGCTCCTTCTCCTTTGTCTTGGTCGAAGATCGAAGTAGATGATCGTCGTTCTTCAGTGGTTCTTCATCGAAAGAACTCTATTCTTCTATTTCTCAAGAGCTCTCCCAAAATTCTCTACAAACAACAAGTTCCAAACTAAAATAATATCTAAAGATATTATTTTATTCACACGTGAATTTTCAAAATTCAAACACATTAATTAATTAATTTTAGGGTTCAATTCATTAATCAAAAGTGTTAGCAAAATTTTAATGGGAGAGAAGGAGGTGAAATGATCACATTAATTAATGGGAGAGTTATCATGTTAATTAGGGGGTGATTAATGGGGAGTTTAAAGGAGTTGAAAGGTTAGGGGTTTGTGTGGGCCCCACATCACATTATACTCTCAAGGGAGGTTATGTGGTTGTGGTACCCACCTATAACTTCCCCTTGTAGGATATAACTAACATCTTTAAATAAAATTGTGTACTAAAATTTTATTTGTTTTATTCTAAATCCCCAAAAAAACTCTCAACCCGCATAAAACAAAACTGCGGTAAAAGTCCCCTTAAGCGAATATCAGTGCTGTGAGTTCATTGGTGTCCTCAGATTTCAATTCCGAGCACCGGTTCAAAAGATAGAGAAACTCGCATGTATGTTTACTGAACGTACCCAAACAAAACATCAGAAATTAATTCTAGGCACACCGGGCCTTGGAATCAAGTTCCATTAGTAACCGCAGACTCGTAAAATTCCAAAGTATTAAAGAAAAAAATTCCTTGAAATTTCCGAGTCTTTACAAGCTAAAAATACTCATTTCATCAACTATAATATAGAGTTTCTAGGGCTACACACATACCCACATGCATTAACTATCTATCATGGTCATTAATCATTTATTCCCATCATATTAATTGAAAATATTTTTAAACAATACCAAAAATTTAAGGAACATCCAACCTCAATAGTTTAGAGAAACCTCTTGTAGTTTTTACTGACGTCGGAGAGGCACATCGAAATCTCAAGTTGTTGGCACGTCACTACTTGAGGTTTATCAGAGGTTTTCCAAGAATTATAACATTTAATTTATTTAAAAAGAGATAAAACATCACATTTGATAATTATTTCTCAAATAATTTCCATATTATCCTTACACTGATCGGACGCACTGATAAATTTTAGTTATCACTTTACCTTTTAATAAGCCATAAGAAATGACAATTCATGACTTTTAATTTAATTTTATCACATGCACTGATAAATTAAATTATTATTTTATCATTTCTAAATAATATTACATGAAATGATGATTTTTCACTTTTAATTTAATTTTATCTCATGCACTGTTAAATTAAATTATTATTTTATCATTTCTTAAATATTACATGAAATAATAATTTTTTACTTTTAATTAAATTTTATTTCATACACTGATAAATTAAATATTTACCTTATCATTTCTAAAATATTACATGAAATGATAAAGTTTTTGTCTCATGCGATGATGGTTTAAAATATTACTTTATCATTTTAAAATGGTTACATAAAATGATAAAGTTCTATCACATGAGTTGATAATTTAAATTATCATTGTGTCAAAATAAATGATAGTTACAATTTTTAAATTATCCTTTAAGTCATCATGTGTAATGATAATTACAATTATTATCACTGAACTATCTTATGCATTGATAATTATAACTTCGACTTATAAGTGAATTATCATGTGCGTTGATAATCATAATTTTGAATTCACCTTTATATTATCATGTGTTTGATAATTATTAATTCTAATTTTAATTACAATTATACAATGATAATTTTATTAAAACTTATCCTCTTATGATTACCTATATATATATATTCACTTGTGGGTGTATAAATATATACATACAAACATATATATATACAAATATATATATATATATTGATAATTTTGATAGATTATCTTCAATAAATCAATACAATTATCATTTAATAATTAAAATGATCATCCTTTGATAGTTTCAATAACCTTTTCATGTAATAATCTCATCATAATTATATTTTAAATTTTTTTATAAAACTATTCCTGATAATTTTATGAAATAAACCGCTGAAATCATCGCATGATAATATCACATATTTATCTTTGATAATTTCATGCGATTTTTATTTGAAAAAAAAAATTATAATTGTCCATTAAAAATAATTTCTTTTTATTTTATTTAAAACACCATTTTTCCTTTACCTTTTCTTCTTTTTTTCTTTTATCAAACCTATTTATTATTTTTTATTTTTTTTATTTTTTTTAATGAAATAAAATAATAAAACAAAATAAAAAGAATAATAAATAACTTACTTTGGAAGCATGTCACCACTCACCACAAGACTAGAGGCTCTCTAGTCAGATCCCATTCGATAATCATTTTCCCTCTTGAATGCTTCAATCATGAAGCAGTGAGGATCTTGGTTGGGGTTCCAGGTTTATATAGGGGTTTTGTCATGTGAATCGCCGGCTATTTTTAGGCCTAAAATCAATTTTCTAGGTGAAATTAAAACACATGTTTTGATCTGTTGATCACTGGTGGCAGAGTCATTTAATGCTACCTAGAAACATGTTTTTGTCTTTTCCTGCAGTTGAAATAAACCGCAATGGAGATTCCAGGAATCTTTCAATTCCTCCCATGAAGGAAATGAGGTATGACGCGTTGGGGGGGGGAAGAAGAGGGCACATGGACATTTTTTTCTTATTTTATTTAATTAATAAATTAAATTGTTTAATTAAATTATATAAATAAAAAATTTCTTTTTTTATGGGAAACCTAACCATATGCCCCTTGAGTGTTAAATCCATACCCTTTTTAGGCTAAACAACCCATTTTGGACACAGTGGTGGTGTTAGAATTTTTGTGTGACGTATCGTTCATGAGATATAAAATTATTATCTAATAATTTAATATTTTAAACACTTTATTTAAAAACACTAATTAGCGAGAGAGGCATCCAAATGTTCGATGCCTTCGAAGGTTATACTCTCACTAGGTTAAACATCGTATTCTAGATCCAACAGTTGTCTCATTTTTATCACCAGATGCACCATTTGGATGAAATAAATTCATTTTCATAAATAAAATAATAAAAATCATTAAATAAAATATTTTAGTGAGAGAGGCCTCCAAACACCTAACTCCATCGAGTGTTATACTCTTCCAAGGGTAAACACCATATTCCAGATCCAATAATGGTCTCGGTTTTATCACCTGATGAACCGTTTGGATGATGTAAATTCATTTTCATAAATAAAATAATAAAAATCATTAAATAAATTATTTTATCTAGCAAGCCCTCCAAACACCTAACTCCCTCGAGTGTTATACTCTTCCTAGGGTAAAATCCACGTTTCGGACCCAATGGTGGTCTTAATTTTATCATATGATGCATATTTTTAGAGTTATTCAATTATTTTGAATAAATTTTCCACGCATTAAATATTTTTATTTCGTCTTCTCCGAGTCTTTTCAGACCTCATAAACTCATACATACTCACTTGTTAACTCAGAAAATATTCAATAGAATATTCTAGAGTGTTAACTAGATTTTTTACCCATTCACAATGAATTTAACAAAAAAGAAACTTTTCCCTGATAAACCATTTTTTTATTTTAAGCATTAATCATTTAACAAATAGGGATTTATTGATATCTTAAAAAACATGATGTTACAATTCTCCCCTCTATAACAACTTCTCATCCTTGATAAGTATCTCTAGTTGTCTTTATCGAACAACTAAAACCACTGAGCTCAAAGATCAGACACACATTCTTGTGCCTCTTCCAAAATCCATCCATGTTTCCTCTGTATTTGAACTAGTGGTATTTTCTTCCCTCGTAAAACCTTATCGTTGCGGTCCATGATCCTCATCAGACGCTCCTCATAAGATGTGTTAGTCTCCATATTAACTTCCTAACAGTCAAGAACATGCATAGGATCGGGTATATACCTCTGAAGCTATGATACATGGAAAATTTTGTGCATAGCATGATAGCATAAAGGTAGGTCTAGATGATACTTAGCTTCCCCTATCCACTCAATGACATCAAAGGGTCCAACAAAATGTGGTTCTAGCTTACCCTGTTTCCTCAGGCATATGTGTCTTAACTGAGGAGACACTCTCAAGAAAACCCAATCTCCCATAGAAAAATCCAAGGGTCTCCAATTATGATCGGAATAAGAGCTCTTCCTACTCTGAGTACTGATCAATCTCTTTCATATCAGTTTCACTCTCTTAGAGGTCTCTTGAACCATGATGGGGACAACAATTGTTGCCTCTCCCACTTCATGCCAACAGAGTAGTGAGCGACACCACCTCTCGTAAAGAGCCTCATAAATTTCTATCTGAATCGAAGCTTGATAACTGTTGTTATATGCAAAATCAAAAAATTCCAATAGATCATACCATGCTCCACCAAGGTCTACTACACAAGCTCCAAGCATATCCTCCAGTATGCGTATAGTACTCTCAGATTGTTTGTCGGTCAGAGGGTGATACACCGTGCTCAACCTTAGATGACTCCCTAGGGATTTTTACAAGATCTTCCAAAAGAGTGATGTGAAACGAGAATCTATATTAGAAACAATGCTCAAGGGAACACCATGTAGTCTCACAATATCTTAGACAAGAAGTTTCCCCAACTCCTTTACTGAGTGAGTCTCTCTGATCGGTAAGAAGTGGGCAGACTTCGCTAACCGATCAACGATCACCCAAACTGCATCACAACTCCTTGGGGTCCTAGTTAAACCTACCACAAAGTCTATAGTAATGTCTTACCACTTTTAAATAGGTATTGGTAGTGGCTACAACAAACCTCCAGGATGCTGGTGCTTAGCCTTAACCCTCTAACAGGTGAGGCATTGAGAGACATAACCTACAATGTCCCTCTTCATCCCTGGACACCAGAATTATCATCCAATTTCATGGTGCATATTTTTGATGCTAGGATGTACCGTCCACCTAGATGTATGGTAATCCCTCATCAGTTCCTCTATAATGGAAGTAGGAATAAATACTCTTTAATGGACCAAGATAATTTTATTATTGTCCATCGACCATCCGGGTATTGATTCACCTCCAGTGAACTATTCTCTTATCATAATACACTTCGGGTCTGAATCCTGACTAGTCCCCATCCTTTCTATAAGGGAAGATGTAATCATAAAAGGAGAGAAAATCAGGGATATGTGATCCTACAAAGAATCAACCCTTATTCAGCCAATAAACACATCAACTACCACTGCTCCTCTAAGGACTTATCATTGTGTTTCTGCTTATCTTTGGTCCTGCAGCTAAGGGAATCTGCTACGATATTTCTTTTTCTAGGGTCATATGTCATCTAGAAGTCAAAGTGTTTTAGATACTTGACCCAATGTCTCTACCTCATATTCTAGTCCCTCTGAGTGAAGATATAGTGAAGGCTCTTATGATTTGTGTAAATAATAAATCTCTCAATAAAGAGATAATGTCTCCAAAATTTCAATGCATGGACCACTGTTGCCAGTTCCAATTCATGGGTAGGATAGTTCTTTTCATGGGTTTGTAGCAGACAAGTCCTGAAGGCTACTAATTTCTTTCCTTACATCAATATTACTCCCAACCCAACTCCTGATGCATCCCAATACACTGCATAACCAATCCTAGGATTCAGAAGTGTTGGTACTAGAGTTGCTATCAGCCTTTTCTTTAGATTAAGGAAGGCCACTTCACACTGGTCTGACCATTGGAACTTTACTCCATTTTTCTTTAAGGTTGTCATGGGTGTTGATAGACGAGATAAATCCTGGATAAACCATCGGTAATACCTAGCCAACCCAAGGAAACTCCTAGACTCAAACACATTTCGGGGATGTGTCCAGAACATAACTGCTTCGATCTTCTCATGGTTTATTGATATACTAGTTTCAGACACCATAAATCCAAGGAACTTTGCTGCTTTAATCCATAAGTCACATTTTTATATCTTAGCATAAATTCTATGAGATCGGAGCATAATCAGAACTATATCCATGTTCCTAGCATGTTTCTCAGGTGTTGTCAAGTAAATGAGGATATCTTCAACAAACACCATAATGAAAGAGTCTAGGTATGGATAGAATATTTTTTTCATGAGGGCCATTAAAATAGCTGGTGAATTCTTTAGTTCTAAGGGCATTACCAAAAACTTGTGCAATCCATATCTGCTTCAAAAGGCTATCTTTGGTATGTCCTCTTCTCTAACTCACAACTTATGGTATCCTAATCAAAGATCAATCTTTTAGAAACACTAGGATCCTCGTAGCTATTAAAATAGATCACCAATCCTTAGAAAAGGGTATTTTTTCACCATCGCCTAGTTTAGCTTCTGATAATCAACACATAGTCGAACACCGCCATCCACCTTTTTGGTGAACAAAACAGGTGCACCCCACGATGAAGTTCTAGGTCTGATAAACCCTTTTCTCTCCAAGACTTCTAGTTGAACTTTTACCTCATTAAATTTGGTTTCCATCATACAACATAGGTATTGAAAAGGATATCCTTCGCAACATGATCTCAAACTCATATTAACATTTCAATCCTTTAGATTCTCTATTAGGTCATATATTTCCAAACATATTTCATCCCATTATTCAGCATCCTGAGATCCTTCGGTGCTCTGGAAGGATAAGGAATATTGGATTTGAAAGTCAAGGAAAACATTATGGTAGTACTGAACTCATATGCCTATGATAAACTTTCAATTAATGAAACCTTGATGCCTAATCCACAGAGAAAGTGTTGGAATATGCTCAACTGCATTCTCCATCACATCTTGTGGTAATGCAGACACATTCACCTTTGCATAAAAATTTCTTCATGCATCCCAAGTAGTCCCATAAGACTTTTTAGAGGTGAAATATTCTGTAATACAAAGTAACACGCTTCTAAAATAAAACAAAGTCATTAAGATAAATCCTAATCTATTTATGAGATTAAACAAGGTTTTATTAGGAGTCTACCCTTAACCCAAGGTATACCTGTCATAGCATTAACCCATGTTTTCGTCCCTAGATGTTAGTCACAGTCAAAATAAATATATACTAACACAACAACATGATTTGTTCAACTAATTAATGTCAATAAAGATATATCACACAGTTTCAACATAAATATATCACATAGAACAAACTATCTCGAACAGATAGTAAAAATCAAGGTTTTTAATTAATGAACTACTATACAGCACAACAACAGGTATATATATGGCATGTGAACCTATGTGCCTAGTCATGATTCATAAATATATGTGAAATCTCATAAATGACATATAACATCATGTGTGTCACTCAAAGTGAATCAATAGTAACAACAGATCATAAATTTTCCACATTATGGAAACTTAGAGGTCCACTATGTAGTGTTTTCTAGGAACTGACATAGTTCCCCTCCCTGATTCCCAACCATCCTAGCTCCTAACTAACATTTCCCAACCCCAAACAGGGATGAGAAATAAGTTATTAAAAACCTGATCCTCTGATACCATTTTGTAACATCCTAACCCGAATCATCGGGTCTGATCCAGAATGCTACATGACCTCATGCGCACCTCCTCATATTCAAGAGGCTGTCAACTAGAAACGAGGGTCTCAAGTGGATCTTTGGGGGAGACTATACCCTCTGTATCAAGTCATAGGATCAAAAACAACAATACAGATAATCAAAATAAAATATCGAAATGTAAAGGTGGAATACATAAAATTTAATATCTCTAAAAGTGTAAAAACAAACCCATGTAAGTGAAATAGAAAACTAAAAGTAAATAAATAATCATTTTTGGAGTTATTTGGTGCCTTTCCCAGTACACTCCAACTCAATGCTCTACTACTCAATTGTCCTCCATAGGTCCATTTCCCTTCATCAGATATCTGGTCACAAAATCTATAAGCGCACTGAAATTCCCAAGTAGAGTGTGACTAAAAGACTCAATAGGACGCCACCACTGCGTCCTCGACCATATGTTCTCAAAATTAAAGTGTATGACATAATAAATAATTTTTAATAAACACACGATCCAAAACTAAGCAGTTTTGTTCTGACCAAGCTGCCATAACCTCCATTCGTACCTACTTTGGCTCTATGTCAGAATGGATAACCATGGTGTCATATGAATCAATGATTAGCCACTAGGATAATGAATCGTGTTTCTCAGCATAATCATGTGACATGATATTAATTCCTTTCAAGAAGATATGTTTCTCTGTATGTGCAAAGTAAATGAGAGATAATCATCCCCCCTTAATCCTTGACTTGACATTCTAAGGACCAAGATCCAATCATGTCCCTTAGTCATTTAAGCACACCGTCGAGAAGACATACTAGGGAATGAGAGCTAGTCATTCCCCTATTCATTTAGTTCATCCCAAGGAATCATCATTTTTCTATGCATCCCAAGGAATCATAGTATCCCTCTTTTTCAAACATGTACATCCCAAGGCATCATCATGTGCCTTCCTCACGTATTCGACCCTTGATGTCATTCATGTGCATCCCCCCTCTAGAAGATAACACAAGTTGCAACAGTCCACTACATGGATTCCCCTAGGCATTATCATGTGCCAACCCCATGCATTGGACCCTCGTCATCAATCATGTGAATCCCTCCTCCAAAGGATAACTCAAGTTGATAGTCCACCTGTCTTGACTCCAAGAACAAAACCACAAGGTATACATAGAATGACATGATATATATATGTGTGTGTGTGTGTGCATGAATAATCACATCATCATGAGCAAAGTAGTACACAATGTACATGTAATCACACAGCAATGTGAATAAATAGCTACAAATACTCATGGAATCAACTGTAATATAGAGTTTCTAGGGCTACACACATACCCACATGCATTAACTATCTAGAATGGTCATTAAACATGTATGTGCATCATATTAATGGAAAATATTTTTAAACAATACCAAAAAGTTATGGAACTTCCTACCTCAACAATTGATAAAAACCTCTCGTATTTTTTATTGACATCAGAGCAACATGTTGAAATATCAAGTTGTTGGCACTTCTCTACTTGAGGTTTAGCATAGGTTTTCCAAAATTATAAAATTTATTTTATTTAAAAAGAGATAAAACATCATGCATTATAATTATTTCTCGAATAATTCCCAAATTATCCTTACATTTATCACATCCACAGATAAATTTTAATTATCAATTTACCTTTTAATAAGCCACATGAAATGACAATTCGTGACTTTTAATTTAATTTTATCACATGGATTGATAAATTAGATTATTATTTTATCATTTCTAAAAATATCTCATGAAATGATAATCTTTCACTATTAATTTAATTTTATCACATGCACTATTAAATTAAATTAGTATTTTATCATTTTATAAATATCACATGAAATGACAGTTTATTACTTTTAATTTAATTTTATTACATGCACTGAAATATTAAATTATTACCTTATCATTTCTAAAATATTACATGAAATTATAAAGTTTTTGTCTCATGTGATGATAGTTGAAAATATTACTTTATCATTTTAAAAGGGTTACATAAAATGATAAAGTTCTATCACAGGCATTGATAATTTAAATTATCATTTTGTCAAAAGAAATGATAATTAAAAATTTTAAATTATCCTTTAAGTCATCATGTGTATTGATAATTACAATTATTATCATTGAACTATCTTTTTCATTGATAATTATAACTTCTAAATTTAAATAAATTATCATGTGAATTGATAATCATAATTTTGAATTTATCTTTAGATTATCATGTGTGTTTGATAATTATTAATTCAAATTTTCATTACAATTATACAATGATAATTTTATTAAAACCTATCCTCTTATGATTACCTATATATATACACTTGTGGGTGTATATATATACATACAAACATATCTATATATATATATATATGAATTTTGATAATTTTGATAAATTATCTATAATAAATCACTTCAATTATTGTTTAATAATTAAAATGAACATCCTTTTATAGTTTCGATAACCTTTTCATGTGATAATCACCTTGTAATTATATTTTAAATTTTTGTATAAAACTATTTTTGATAATTTAATAAAATAAATCGCTTCAATATTTTCTTGATAATATTTCACAATTATCTTTGATAATTTCGAGTGATTTCTATTTGAAAAAAATATATAATTTTCCATTAATGATAATTTCTTTTTAGTTTATTTAAAACAACAATTTTTATTTCCCTTTTCTTCTTTTGTTTCTTTTATTAAACCTATTTATTTTATTTTATTTTATTTTCTAATGAAATAAAATAATAAAAAATAATAAAGTACTTACCTTGGAATCACGTCACCACACACCGCAACACCAGAGGCGCCCCAGTCGGATCTCGTTCGGTAATCATTTTCCCTCTTGAATGCTTCAATTGTGAAGTAGTGAGGATTTTGATTGGGGTTCCTGGTTTATATAGGGGTTTCGCCGCGTGAATCACCGGCTATTTTTAGGCCTAACATTAATTTTTTGTGTGAAATTAAAACACCTGTTTTGATATGTTAATCACTGAAATTATGGTGGTGAATTCATTTAATATTATCTATAAATGCATTTTTTTTCTTTTATTGCGGTCGAAATGGACCGCAATGGAGCTTCTATGATGCTTCCAATTCTTTCCATGGAGGAAATGAGGTGTGACGCATTGGGGGGAGGGAAAGAGGGCAGATGAACAGTGTTTTTTGGGTTTATTTAATTAATAAATTAAATTGTTTAATTTAATTATATAAATAAAAACATGTATTTTTTATGGTCAACCTAACTGTATTCCCATTTCATATGAAATTCATACCCTTCTTAGGGTAAACCCCCCATTCGAACACAATGGAGGTGTCAGAATTTTTGTGTGATGTTCCATTCATGAGATATAAAATTATTATCTAATAATTTAATATTTTAAACACTTTATTTAAAAATATTAATTAGTGGTCTGGGTATCCAAATTCTTGCTGTCTTGGAAGGTTATACTCTCACTTGGTTAAACACTGTGTTCCGGATCCAACAGTGGTCTCGGTTTTATCACCTGATGCACCCTTTGGATAAAATAAATTCATTTTCGTAAATAAACTAATAAAAATCATTAAATAAATTATTTTAGTGAGTGAGGCCTCCAAATTCCTAATTCCCTCAAGTGTTATACTCTTCCTAGGGTAAACACCATATTCTAGATCCAACGGTGGTCTTAGTTTTATCACCCAATGCACTATTTGGATGCTATAAATTCATTTTCATAAATAAACTAATAAAAATAATTAAATAAATTATTTTAGTGAGTGAGGCCTCCAAATTCCTAATTCTGTTGATTGTTATACTCTTCCTAGGGTAAACACTACATTCTGGACCCAATGGTGGTCTTGGTTTTATCATATGACGCTCAATTTTAGAGTTATTCAATTATTTTGAATAAATTGTCTGCACTTTAAATAATGTATTTAATATTTTTATTCTGTCATTGCTGAGTCGGTGAAGACCTCTAAAACTCATACATTCTCAGTGTTTAACACAGAAAATATTCAATATAATATTCCAGAGTGTTAACTAGATTTTTTACCCTTTCACAATGCATTTAACAAAAACAAAACTTTTCACTGATAAACCATTTTTTTCTCATTTAAAGCATTAATAATTTAACAAAGAGAGATTTATTAATATCATAAAAAAAAGAGAATGTTACATTCAGGACATATTTATCATTATTAAAAGATAATATAACATTTTATTCTTTAACTTTTTAGCCACATAAAAATGATTACATCATTTGTGTGCATGTGGTCTACCGCCTTCACAAAGCGATGTGACTCTCTTTTCATCACTAAACCACATGGAATATTTATATAAGTATATTTAAAGAAATAATATGTTATATATGATATTTTTATCATTATATAAAGATAAAATATTAGTTTAATTCTTCCCATAATAATCATTGAAAAATGGAAATCTTACTCATGTGTATGTAAGTCTACAGTCTCTAAGATTGAAACATAGTTCATTTCTCATAACCATAATACATGATTTTTTTTAAAAGTATTATTAATGTATAAATATGATAATTGTTTCATGATTATTTTTCTATATATGTTTAAATAATGATCTCATTGATTATAGTCAACCTACCAAATTCATTTTTGACACATAATCTAAATATAGTCGAAACATATGGCGTAAACTTAATTGATTAAGTAATCATATATAAAATGGTAATAATTGAAATAAATGGAATAATAAACTTAAAAAAATTTCTTAATCAAGTAAATAATTGACTTATGTTTATTATTTATTAAGGTAAATAATGTAGAAGACGAATCATACTAAAGGTAAGGGTTTCTCATCTCGCTTTTAGTTATATGATACATACTCCATATTCACCACTTATTTCTTTTTTATGGTGTATATACTACCCTTTTTGTAAGTTATATCATGAATTAATTTACCTTCATGGTATTTAAAGTTTAATTTAATGTTATTTATTTCATGGTTCTTATGATTGAAAATTTATCAAAGTAGTAAGGGTTTATTTCATAATCTCATCATTATTCGGGATTTTCATTTTAAATATCAGTTGGGGGAATTTTTTGATATATATATATTAAAATCATTCTATTTTATTCTCATATGGTTGTTAATGAACTTTTTCAAATAATAGTATTGTTTTTCTACCACTTTGTACTTGAAATGATCGAGAATTTTTTTTAAGAAATTTTGATATTATTTCTCTCTTTGATCGGAAATCCTTTTTCATCAAAACCCGTGATTTATAAAAAATAAAAAAAATATCCTTTTCAAATTGATTTATTAAATGTATTTTTTCCCATTTTTACTTTTTTTTTAAATGAAAGGAATCTTCATCTAATTTTTAAAACAATTTTCATTTAGATTTTACTGAAAATGTGTATGGAATATTTATTTTAACGCATATGGAAGGTATGAAATTTCTTACCACCATGACCACACCATGTATTAAAAATTTATTTATAATTTTAAAATGTTATTTTCAAAAAAATGGTTTTCAAAATATTTTTTTGAACTTTTATTTTTTTTAAATCAAAGTAAAAAAGTTATTTTCCTCAGAAATGTTTTCAAATATATTTTTATAGTATTTCTACTCATCAATGGCATCAACCCTTTATTGAAATTATGATCTACTAGGAAAATATAGTATTTATGTCATCTTTATTATTTATTTGGATGTTTTATGATCATTTTGACTAGGGATGTACTATGATGATACCATTCACTTTACTTTGGATGCTTTATGATTTTGTTTATTGAGTGGGTAAAGTATTTACATTTCATATACTAGTTTAAATACAAATGTTTATGTGCATTATGTTTCACCTCTTTCATATGAGAAATTAATTATAATTTCTATGTGATGGGCAGGGCCTGGTATTTCCCCTTAATGCATCGATTGGTCACATGAGATAGACTATATTTATTTTTAGCTGAGTCCTTACTAATTTATATAAATATATTGTAAAAGGACTTGATAGTATTAGATATCTTGTAAGAAGGAATAGACGGTATTAGATGTCTTAGAACATCCCTTGAATGTATGTTTTAGATATCTATAATTATAAATTTTATCATTATGAATTCAGTTATTGATATTTCGTGTGATTATTACATTAGTTAGAATATTCATGGTTAAGTTTCATGCTCATTTGATTATTTATATGAAATTTTTTTATCGTTATTTATTCAATCCATATTATGATCATGTTATTGATTAAATGGAATGTGTTTCAGTTATTTACCTTGATATATTTAATATGCCTTATTTATTCATATCCTCTACTATACGATTACCCATACTGAGCATCTAAGATCACCCATTTATTATATTTTATTTTACTAAGGATATGAGGAAGTGTTTTGTGATTGATATGAAGGGATACACAAATGGTAATAATGGAATTCATAAATAAAATTCTTTGTGTATTTTATATTTTAAAATGTAATATGAATTTCAAGTATGTATCTAGTTTAAAAATTATACTAAACTATTTGGTTATTCATGATGTAATTCCTTACATTATATTACAATGTAATGAAGTAGACACTTGATTCTGGATTCTGGAAGTGGGGATGTTATAGGTGACCCCAAAATAGCTTACATGATGGGTTGATCCCCATTATGTCTCATGAAAATGGGTGAACCTGATATAGCTTATATGAAGGGTGATCCCCATTATAGCTCACCAATGCATTTGGTAATTATTATGTTCTCTAGATAATTATTTTGTAAGTTTACCGTATAATTATTCTAATTGTAAGGGTTCTATAAGGGTTCAATAAAGATGATGTTACAAAATACCAACATGTTTTATTTATGCTTGCTATGGGTTTTTAATGTTTCCTTTTATCAATACTGATATCACATGGATCATGATTACTGATTCTTATGACTCTTTCATTTTTAAAAAGGTTATTTCATGTCTTATGTTTTATGATATACATTTTTATGGGTATAAATTATCTTATATTATGTTCATGCACTTTGATTATGTCATTGTACTCATATGATCATATTATAATCAGGATGGAATTCAATTGTTAATTCTTATGTTTACCCTTACTGATCATTTGAGCTCACCTTATTATACTTTTTCCACCAGTTTATAAAAGATAATGTTTAATGATTTTTGTCTTTAAAAGTTTCATGTGTGAATAATTTTATGGTAGGTCTCGAAGATATAATATGGAATATGAAAAGATGGGCATACTGGGTAAAATACTCACTTGAATTCATAGGTATTGTTTATGTAAGAGTGTGATTCATTTTTAAAAATATATATTGTGAAAAAATAGATACTAAGTATAAGATTCTGCTTTGTAAAATATGGGTTTGATATGTAAGATTTATGGCCTAATTATATATAACTCTAAATAATAAAGGTTCTCAAATATAAAGAAATTAATTCTTGACTTAAAACTTCATATTATGTATTATTTACGGTTGGGTCCTTATAGGGACTCTTATGTTTAGACATAAGATAAATGACTATATCTAGTTTAACTTAGTATCACATTTTTTCCTGGATATTTAATGTTTTGAGAGTTTAATGGAATAATTTTAATGTTAGACTCATATAAATAGAATTATGATGATCATAAGACTCGACAATCATAAATGATACCATGAAACATGAAATTGTCAACTAAGTTATGTTTATATAAGAAACCTTATGAAAAATCCAATGACTATATTTATCAATGGTCAAATTCTAACAAAACATAAAACTCTATGATAAATATTTTAAAGAAAAATAATAAGAGAATGAATTTTTGAATAGTATAAAAATTGAAAAAAATAGAAAAATTCATAGAGAATGATACATTCAAGATGAGATCATACATATTGAAACCTCCCTTTTATATTTAATTTTTGTATCATTTAAAGAGAAAGATCATTTATTTTAAGGATTTTTTGTCATTCTATTCACCTCATTCATGTCTTATCCTTCGGTTTTGTGTTCATGTTAAACTAGAAATAGTAACCCAACCATTTTATTCACTCCACCCATTTTTGAATCCTTATATCAAATAAGCCCAGAGGGTAGGAACTTTCCTACCTATAAATCAATGTTTGATGAAATTACAAGGATTTGAACATTTTTATTATTGATTTATTATTGAATAAGTCCTAAGGATAAGTAATTTTCCATCACATCATAAAGCGGGAACTTCTTGTACTCTATATTTTTTAAAACTGGATATAATATTCTTCTACTAATTTGGGATAAAATTAGATTTTTTTTATAGGGATAAGAATATGTTCTTTATATAAAATAGGTGATATATGGATTTCTCATCCTGAACGGTATTAAAATTACTTATTTTATATCCATATAAACTTTTATATTTATTTTCCTCTTTTTCATATATTCCATTTTAGTTTAAAATTAATATTGTTATATGAGCTTTACTATGTATAGAAAATTATCCTAGCACATTCACTTACTATTATATGATATTTATTTAATATCTACAATCTTTAATCCATTATCTTGTTTCGGGTATTAAAATATTACTTGAGTAGTTTTAATTGTAATGATCAAATTCAAATAACAAGTGATTTACCAAACAAAGGTTTTACATTCAATTATTAAGCCTAAGTTCTTATCTATTTATTTTTTTCATATTGGGATTTTTCCATTGAAATTTTTACTAGTTTCACTTTGATTTACTGTTTTAAGAAAGAATATTTTAAAAGGGTATTTAATTATCCTACATAATAATTTTCACTTCACTCGATCATGAAGTTTCCTATTGGATTATATCTCTTTTCCATTCAATGGACCAATAATGTTTTATCATTAAAATAGGTTTTCATTATTTTATTATAAATAAAATATGTTTCCTTAAAATTATCATTATTTTTTTATGAATAAACCATTATTATCATATATAAGTGTTCATGTATAATATTATATATATATATATAAACACACAAACATATAAATTTGTGTGTGTGTGTGTGTGTATAAGTATGGGTGTATGTGTGTATGAGTGTATGTGTGTATATATATTATTATATGTGTGTGTGTGTTATATATGTTTGTGTGTGTATGAGAGAGAGAGAGTATTCTTAATGTGTGTGTTGGTTCCCAAAAAATGATGAGTTCACTAGTATAACATATTATAATTAAATTTTAATAATCTTGGACAAAAGGAAATCTAAGTACCCAAGTTAGAGGATAATTGGTGTTCTAAATATTTCTAAGCATGTGCCTTAATACAAGGTAGTGTTGATTCCCTAATTTAAAGTATTTTGCCTATATACTTGACTCTAAATAAATGTGCAGTCTATTACAAGATAGAATGCCCGTTCACTATAGCTCACATAGTACACCACCTATGAACCTATGCAGGATAACACATCTCACACCCTCATTCATGTATAATGATTTTTTCATTCACCAATACATGGTATTATTCCCAACAACTCTTAAAAGCAAGGTGTTTCCCATTATATTCACTCGGTTGGGTGACCATATTAGTTTTTCTTACAAAAATACCATTTGGATTCCACACACAAAAATGAGAGGCACATCGATATATAGATGTTATAGAGGACTAGCTCAAGCACTATCATACTCCATAAACTCCAATATATGATTTTAAAATTAAAACTGAATGGAAATTGGTGTTAAATATTGGTACTAGAGTTGTCAAGGGGTTCTGTAGATAAAACCCTTAGGAAATATAACTTTAATTGTACCTTAATATAAACAAGTATGAATAACCCCTATGATGATTATTTTTTAGGTAGCTAGGAAAAATATTAATGGAACCAAACCTCTTTTAGATTAAGCCTATTTTACCCATCCCTCTTGGCATGCCTTGGGTACAACACTCACCGTAGTCATTTTCCTAGAAAAGGTATCCCTGTTTCACCTAAGTGTATTTTATGACCCTAGTGGTGTCATTTTTCCCACTTCAATCACATGGTAATATTTTTTTACCCAACCTCAACCCTCTATTATCCTATATCCATGACTAGGATATTTTCCATATATATCACCCTTATGATCATATATTCTATTTATAATGGGAATATCAAATCTTGTATCAGATATACCTCTAGTATTACTCTCCTTAAAAAGGATCCATAAAGTCCTTTTAACCATGTATAAATTTGATACTAAGGATGCCTCTTCTTGACGAACAAATGAGATATTATGACACCCATATCTTTTATACACAATATTTTTTTATTTATTATATAAAGAAACACATAATAAAATATCAAAAGATAGAAATTCCAGGTGTATTTGGGTAATTAAATTCATAACATCATAATTTCAAATAGATATACAATAACATTTTTTTTAAATTTCATAACATTCCCTTAAATTTTTTTGATCATATAAAATTACACCAGATAACCTGGGGATGTAGATAAAAAATGGATGATCTATAAATCCCAATTAGGTAATAATTAAAGCATAACATGATAAAATTAATAAGTTTTAGTCAAGAGGTATTTCAAGGTGATATAAAATGGTGATAATCATAAACATGAACATCTAATAATGATATAAGATGATAACATCAAGGAAACATAGGAATGTGGAAATAATAAAAAACATGACATCGTAAGCATAAGTCAAGTCTAACCATTGAGACAGCATAACATAGTGTGATTATGAAAACCCATCATGCACTATACATGTTGTCACATGGTTTAAAAACATTACCCAATATATTTGAGGGGTATATAATTCTAGTCTGGCCCGTCACATTCATATCATGTACATGAATTTATGGTCCCTATAGATCATACAACATAAGGATATGTTTAATCACTTTTAATCCCAGGATTAAAAATTTTGGGTTACATACGTGGGATTACCAAATAAATTAAGGATATGTACATATAGTGTAATACCCTTGAATGGAAATGGATATGGGTATACACAACACAAATGTTTTTCATGGAAAATCACAGGATAATTTTGATAGCATAACAGGTGTATATAATGGTTTATGTAAGGGTTTAATGAGATTGAAATGTGTTATATCATTACATGGGAATCATAAGGATGATTAAGGTATGTGTAAAAATATATTCTAACATGAAAATTTTGAAATCAGAAGGCATAACCCAAATGAAGTGCTTGAATAAAGTGGAGGAGGGGAGAATCTTCTTACCTTGAGAAGCACTTCTAAGAGCCTGGGAAGAGATTATTAAGATCTTAGGAACACCTTGTGAAGGGTTTAAAGTGGGATAGGTATGGATAATTCATTATAAAAGGGTTTTAATTGAAGATGAGTGGGAGGTTTGGTGGGTATTTATATCAAAAGAGAGGGGAATTATTTATTAAAATCTAAATTTAGGTTTTGGACTCTATATGATAAAATAATATAAAAAAAATACCTTCCCTTGGTTTTTGGACATAGTTGCTTCCAAATAGAAGTGTTTTTTAATATTTTATAAGGCCAAGAACCTAAAACAATAAAATAATATAATTGGTGATGTGGAAGTTATTCATATTTAAAAAGAGTTCCTTCTAAAACCATAAAATATAATATAGGTATTGGAGGATCCATTAATGGTTTATAAAATTAATCAAATAACTTTAAAAACACATTATTTTAAAGTTAAAATAAATATCTGGTCATGAAGTACCTTTATTTAATTTATTTCATCACTTTGGGGCTATTATGATTTCATAATACCATATATTTTTTTTGTATTTAATTTTTACCCAAAAAATTGAATGTCATAGAAAATTATGAAAAATCACCATTGGATAATTTTTAAATGATAATTTAAAAAATAATATTTACTTATCAAAATAATTCTATAAAAATGAGAATCTATGCTTTAAAATTAAAAACCTTATTTACTAAAAAATACTTGTTTTTATTAAACTAATATCTTTCTAACCTTTATTAAAATTACATTGGAATTCATTAAATTATATTAAAATTTATATATAAAAAATATTATTTAATAATATTATTTTTTGAAAATAATATTTATTCTAATTTTATTGAATTTATAAATAAGAGTTCTTTAATTGAAACTGTGTATTTCCCAAAATACAATTTTGATTTCTTGATATCAAAATATAATTTCTATCAAACTCATTTTATAATAATTTATAAAGTAATAATAAAATGATATAAATATATTAATTATTTTATTTAAAATTAAATATAAAAATTCATACTACTAGAATCTAGATACATAACCTCGTGTTACATCAGTGCACACCCTAAGGGTAATGTGTGCGGTGGTGGCACTTTCTTGGGGTGGTTTGATGAACATGGTTTGGAGCATGATCTCCATAAATATTTAACTTATACTATAAATGGTTTCATTCATGTTTTATTTGTTTAATTTTATCTTTTTTTGGTCAAGGTAAAATCCCAGTGATTCCATCTCCCTCAAAAGCTCTGATAAATAGGATTCATAGGATACAATCCTAATGGTTAAGGCCATCACTTCTTCTCTCTATATAAATTAGACTTTATCATAACCCTTAATATATACCAATATTAATGTTTATTATACAATGGTTGTATTATCAATGGTTTTTATTCTTAATGATATTTTAAATCTGACAAGATAATTGTGGTTATATTCTATAAAGGATTTAAAATGAAATATAATGCATGTGATTTATATAATAATATTTCCTAATAAAGAATTTATTTATTCAAAAAGGGAATTTCAATTATAAAATTTTGGGTCATTAAATTATTCCCCTTTTAGAAATTATACCCTATAAATTTCATTTAATATACTAAAAAAATAAGGGTACTTCTGTTTAATCACCTCTTCTGGTTCCCATGTTGCTTCCTCAAACTTGTGGTTCCACCACAGCACTTTGACCAGGTGAGTTTTCTTGTTTTGTTGAACTTTGACTCTACAATATAATATCGTCATTGGTTGATCCTTATATGAAATATCATTTTACAAGGGTACCATCTTTGGATATAGTACATGTGAGGGGTTCAGTATATACTTCCTCAAGAGTGATATGTGGAACACATCATGTACTTGGGATAGGTTTAGTGGAAGTTCTATCTGATATGCCATAGTTCTAATGTGATCGAGGATATCGAAGGGGGTAATGAATCTTGGACTATTTTTTCCATTCTTCTCAAACCTCATGAATTTATTATATGGTAATATATGAAGGAACACCTTATTTCTTGACTCAAATTCCAAGTCTCATCAATGATTTTCAATATATATTTTCTATAAAATTTTTGTGTATTTCATATGATGTTGAATGGTTTGAAACTTCTATGTCATCTCTTGGATAAGATCAGATCTCATAATCTTCTGCTCTCCAAATTCATCTCAGCATATTAGAGTTCGACACATCTTACAAAATATATCCTTATAATGTTCCATTTGAATACTAGAATAGAATTTTTTTTATGAGAACTCCACTAGGGGAAGTTTTTGATCCCAGCATCCTTGGAAATCCATTGAACAATATATTAGCATATCCTATTGAGTTTTACTAGTTTTTTCAGACTAAAAATCCATCTAATATTAATAAGTAGTACTAAAACTCATCTTAGTATCCAATTCTTTCTAAAGGATACTCCAAAACCTTAAGGTAAACCCCATATCTCAATTATATACAACGGAGAGTGGCACACCATTCAGTCTTACCACTTCCCTTGTGTATATCTTGGATAGTTGGTTGAGAGAGAAATATTTCTTCATAAAAATGAAATGCGATGGTTTTTTAAGGAAACTAACTACCACCCAGATAAAGTTATTACCTTTAGATTTCTTTGGGAGTCCTATTATGAAATTAATATTTATGTTTTCTAATTTCTATACTATAATTGGAAAGGGTTTCTTTATACCCTTAGACTTCTATTGTTAAACCATGACTTGTTTTAAAACCAAGAATCGAGATACAAATTTTGAAATCTCCCTCTCCATGTTATCCTACTAGATGTTTTTCTTCATATCTTTATATATCTTAGTGCTTCCTATATGAGTAGAGAATGATGATATATGTACATTATTCAGAATTTCCCTCTTCAGTTTTGGTTTTGATGGGACACATATATAGGTTCTAAACCTTATAACTTCATCTTTAGTAAAGTTTAACTTGTAATATTTGATATCTTTTTCTATAGCTCCTCATCCTTAATTTAGGACTATTTTATTCTCTCAATAATGGATAGTTGGGAAGTTATTTTAGAAATTTTTTATTAATATATTTTTATTATTCTCATGTCCAACCTTTGGATGTCCATGAATATTGGATTTATTTCAATCTGTATCTTGGATAGGTTTTTGGGATCCTTTCTACTCAGAACATCTACCAATTTTTTATTATTCCCTATATAGTAATGGATTGAATAATAATAATCATCTATTAGCTCTAACCACCTTCATTGGTGTATATTGAAATCATTTTGTGTGAATATATACTTGAGGATTTTATATTATGTATATATTTCACACTTTTCCCCATAGATATAATTCTTCAAAATATTTATTACGAAGATCACTGGAACCAATTTGAGATCATGGGTTAGGTAGTTATGCTCATGAATATTTAATTAGTGGGAGGAATAGGCTATCACATTTTCATCTTGCATGATTACACAACCCAATCCCTTTTTAGACACATCATTATAGATAACAAATCCTTCCCCACTAGCGGATAGTGTAAGAACAGGTGCAGTGATTATCCCCCTCTTAAACTATTTAAATATCTCCTTTAATTAATCAGTATAGACAAACTTCTCTCCCTTATAAGTTATCATGGTTAGTAGGATTGAAAATCATAATACTTTTCCCACAAATCAATGATATTGCCCATATAATCCTTGGAATCTATGGATCTATGTCATAGATGTTGGTCTGGACCATCCATTAACTGACTATATTTTTATAGGATACACAAATATCCATTTACTAGTGATAACATGCCCTAAGAATATTACTTACTCAATCCAAAACTCTCATTTTTTATAATTTTCATATAACTTTTTATTTCATAAGTTCTTCGGTATAGCTTTCAAATTATCCTCACGTTTCTTCTTTCTTTTAGAGTATATAAGAATATCATATATAAATAATACCATAAATTTGTCAAGCTAATCCCTAAATACCCAATCCATTAAGTCCATGAAGATAGTTGGAGCATTAGTGAGTCTAGATGGCATCACTATAAACTCTTAGTGTGAATTCCTTGTACGAAAAGTGGTCTTGGGGATATCCTCCATATTCACCTTCACTTGATAATATCTCAACCAAAGATCCAACTTATAGAAGTACCGACCTCAATTTTTTTGTTCAAAAAATTAATAAATCCATGGAAGAGGATTATTTTGCTTTATCATAAACTTTTTGAGCTCACAATAATCAATTTATAGGCTCATTTACCCATACTTCTTCTTGATAAAGAGGATCGGCACACCCCATAGTGAAGCACTTGGGAATATAAACCCTTTATCTATATTTTCTTGTATTTTATTCTTCATATATTCAATTTTAATAGTGTCAGTTATATGTGGAGTCTTTTATATTGAAAAATATCTTATTATAATCTTGATTTAGAACTCAAACTCACAGCTTGGAGGAACACCAAACAATTCTTTGGGAAACACATCAACATATTCTCTTACAATGGGAATGTAATAAAGGATGATCTTTTTATTAGTCTGAATCATTCTATCTAGAAACATTTTATCATAATGAAATAATATACATTATTTAGATGATTATTCCAAAGTATATTCATCTTAATCCTTTCACTTGTATAGAATCGGAGAGCGATTTTCAATGTGAATGATGATTTCCTCCTCTTGGAAATTTATATTGGCTCTATATAAGTAAATCCAATCCATGCCCATAATGTCATTGAATTACACTAAATGAAGTATCACAAGGTTTTCTGGGAATTTTATCCTGCAAATATTGATATGGGGAGTTATATATGTGGGATGCAATAATGGTCCCATTTCTTGTCTTCATAGATAGTTCCACTTTAATGTTTTGTGAAAGTGTTTGAAAATTTTTAATAAAATTGTTTGATATGGAATAATTTATATAAATATAATCAATTAGGATGTTCTATATCCTTAAATGAATAACTAGCATATATATCACGATGAAATTATTAAGATTCACCTCAATAGTTTTGATATCATAATCTCGTTTTTTTTCTCTAGTCCTTTGAAACTGTTGTCATCAGTTATCATTGATAACCTTTGGCTCAGTGAATTGATTTGCATAGTTCCTTTATTCTTTTTAGTTGAAAAATTAGAAAATAGGATGAGGGTTGAATGGAAAATTTCTTTCTTCCATCGTATTGGTGGGTTTCTCTTATCCATATTTTCTAGTTGGGTTCCCTTCCTTCCCACACCTAAATAATTTCTTTATCCTATTCAAAAAACTTTAGGTATACTTCTTATTGCACTTTTGACAAGTGGGGTGTTGGAATTTTTTCCAAAATGATATTTATTCATCACTCCCCTAGAATTAAACTTCATTATTAACTTCCTATATTCAGACCTATGAGACCATTGAGATTTTATGATCAACATTTAAAAACTAAGGGCACATCAGAAAATTTTCTCATAGCTATAAAAGACTCTAATTTAAAAATATTTTCATAGGTTTAACTTTATCCAACTAAATAAGTATTAAAATTTTCTTTTAGGGTAAATGAAAATTTCATAGGTATATCTTGAAAACCTTGTAAAGTTCTCCTTGACTTCCCTAATGTATTCCTTATCCTTTTTCTTATGTAAAAGGAAATACCTCTCAATTTTAATTCATAGAATGCAAAGAAAATATTTTTAAAACAAATTCCATAATCATTTTCACTCTATCACTTGAATAACCTCCTTAGGCTTAGAATTTTTTATCAATGTGCACTATGGATAATTTTCTCCCTCTATATGATAAGCATACAACAAAACCTTCTCTTTATCTGGTCATTTAAGTACGAAGAAGATATTTTCAATGGAGTTGATTCATTGTTCCATGATTAAGGGATTTGGAGATCCATTAAAACATGGAGTCCTTTTTCATATAATTATCTCAATTGAAACTTGTTCTTTCTTAGGAGGATGTGGGTTTTAAAAATAGTTAATGAATCTATTTAAAAATTGATTTAATTTAGAAATTATTACCATAAAATTCACTACTCCTACTATCATAGGGTTGAGAATATCATCTGAGTAGTCATTATGTTTCCCATCACATTGATTATTGACTCAGTTCCTCCTATTTATATCCATTGACTAAGATAAAGGGAAAATTAGAGATGAGAATTTTCAAACCATTAATCATACAAAAAAGAAATTATTAATATTTAAGGGATAAATCATAAATAAAATACATTCTTCAACCTATGAATTTATTGGTTTCAATCTAATTTATCCATAGTTTATTTACTAACATAAAGTTTTATAGGATTTTTTGATCCCTTCACGATGGTTCATAAGGATCTTATGAAAATATTAGATAATATAATCCAAGAGTATAAAACTAGGTGTGCAATAAGGCCTATTTATCTTTCACTAGGTGATAATAAAGTTAATACCCAATGCACCCTTTTTGAGGTTATTACCCCAAGGTATAACTGTTCAAGTGACACAACCACTTGTAGTATCTAGATAAATATTTTGTTTCTTATAAATAACTTAATCTATACTTTACCATAATTTGTGGATGTTTTTCTATGTTTAATTTTGTCCATAATTAATTCACTAATGTTTTCAAATCCTAATACCCAAAAATAACTATACTTGGTAGTGATACCAACTATGGTAACCCATATCTTTTATATACTTTATTTGATGATTTTTTACATAAAGACACACTTGATAAAATCTAAAATTATTGAAAGGACTAGTGTGTTTGGATAATTAGATACATAACACCATATCTTGAAATGGGAATACAATAATATTTTTTTAAACCCATAACATGCCCTTAAAATAATTTGATCTTATAAAACTATGGGTCATATATAAAGCCCAATAAGGGAATTATCACTTGATGAAAATAATACATGTTATTAAAGAGGAATATCAAGGTTATATAAAAGGGGTGAGAATCATAAACATTAACATAGAATCCAAATATAAGATGATAACTTCAACTCAGTATAGGAATGTGGCAACAACATAAAACATAATATCATATGCATAAGTAAAAGCTAACCACCAAGAAATAATAACATAGTGTGCTTATGATAACCACCCATGAACCATACATGGTATCTCATGAGATAAAAAATTACCCAATGCATTGTAGGGCTATATAATTCTAGACCAACCCATCATATTCATATCATGTACATGCGTTTTTGTGCCACATAGATCATACAACATAATGATGTATTTAATAACTTTTAATCCCATGATTAATGAGTTTGTGTTATATAAATAAGATTACAAAATAAATTAAGGGTAGTTTCATCTAGTTTAATACCCTTGACTATAAATGGGGATGGGTATACACAACACAAATGTTTCACATGGAAAATCATAGGATAATTTAAGTAGCATAATGGGTGTACATAAAGGTTTACAAAAGGGTTTAGTGAGAGTGAATGGTAGTATATAAATACTTGATAATCATAAGGATAGTGAAGGGATGTGTATAAATATTTTCCAATATGAATAATTAGAAATAAAAAGGCATAACTCAATGAAAATGTTTGAATAAAGAGGAGGAGGATAGAATCCCTTTACCTTGAGAGGGAACTTCTAAGAGATTGTGAAGAGATTCTTAAGTGCTTGGGAACACCTTGGGAGGGATTTACAGAGGGAGAGTTAATTCATGGTCAAAGGATTTTTAATGAATAATATTTGTAGGTTAGGTGGGTATTTATATAAAAAGATAGGGGAATTATTTATTAATTTCTAAACTTAGGGTTTGGAGTTTATGTGATAAAATAATCAAAACCACAAAAATTCACATAGTTTTTCCTCATAGTTTCTACCAAAGATAATTTTTTTCAATATATTATAAGACCAAGAACCAAAAACATTAAAATAATGCCATTGGTGATGTGGAAGTGAGTCATGTTTATAAAGAATTTATTCTAAAACCTTAAAATTTAATATAGGTTTTTTAGGATTCATTAAGGTTTAATAAAATTAATAAAATAATTTTTTTAAAATATTTTAAAGGGGAAATATATATTTGGTCATGGATTCCACTCATATAATTTATTATATAACTTTTGGACTGTTTTGATGTCATAATACATACTGTATATTTATACCATATTTAATTTTTACACATAAAATCGACTATCTTAAAAAAATATGAAAAAATAACCATTAGATAATTTCAATATTCTAATTTAAAAAATAATATTTATTTCATCAATATAATTCTTTAAAAATGAAAATTTAAACTTTTAAATAAAAAATATTATTTACTATAAAATACATGTTTTTACGATATTAACATCTTTCTGACCTTTATAAAAATTACATTGGACTTAATTAAATTATATTATTATTAAAAAAATAAATATTATTTAATAATATTATTTTGTGAAAATGATATTTGTCCTAAAAATTCAATAACTTAACAAAAGGAGTTTTTTAATTGAAACTATATATTTCTCAAAATAAAATTTTTATTTATTCATATCAAAATCTAATTTTTATTAAACTCATTATATAATAATTTATAAAGTAATAATAAAAAGGGATAAATTTATAGTTAGGGTGTTGTCTGAGTGGTAAATAATCCTTGTCAAACTGCATGAGGTATAAGGTTCAATCCCAGATAGCTCATAATTTGGGGGGAATTTCACTGGGGGTATTTCCATATTGAGTCGGTGGAAGACAGTTTGGTGTGAGATAAATTCACCAAAAATGGTTGGACAGGTAGGTCAGGAATGCTCTAGGTGACATGGATGGTAGGGTTGTCAGTTGTAGGTGGCGATGATGTGGGCAGTGTCGTGTATAGGTGACGACAGGTCTAGGTCACATGCAATATCTATGTGGATGGAAAATATATACACTAGAAAAAAGAGGACAATACAGGCAGTGGCGGGGGTGTACAAGGTGTCCGGTGGTTCACAGGAGATAGTGAGAACTATGGGATAGGTCCATGTAATGGGATTTCATATCCATTAATCCTTATTTTCATGTTCATTGGGGGAATTTTTCCCCTTTTATCTTATGGGTCATGTAATGAGTTCCCATCTACTACAAATAAATAAGTGTTCGCTTTGTATAATAAAATGGGGAATGCCCTAGCCTGCTAAAATAATAATAATAAGTGATAAATATAATCATTATTTTATTGAAAAGTAAATATAAAAAATGATACTACTATATAACCCCTTATTACACCAATTTATACCCTAGGGTAAGGTTTTTGGTGGTGTAATTTTATTAGGGTGGTTTAGTGAACATGGTTTGGGTCGTGATCTTGATAGGATTGAACATCTCCCAAAAATGGTTTAATACATGATCCAATTATTGAATTTCATCTTGGTTTTGGTCAATGGGAAAGGTTAGTTATGACATCTCCCCCAGAAGCATCGATAAATGGGTTTTATATGGTACAATCCTATTATTAGAGGTCATTGCTTCTACAGTCTATGTCAATTAGACTTTATCATAACCCTTAATATATAATAATTTTAATGATCACTTTATAATGGCTAAATTTTTTATGGTTATGATTCTTAATGGTTTTTAAAATTTGATAGGATAATTATGGAAATATTATATAATGGTCTTATAATTAAATGTTGTGCCTGTGTTTTCTATAACTATATTTCTTATTAAGTCATTTATTCATTCAAAAAAAAGAATTTCATTTATGAAATTTTGGTTCGTTATAGATATATTTTATCCTATTATATATAGATGATTGTTAGAGCATCGTGGGTAATTCTCTAGGTTATTTGCCTTGGTTATTCCAAATGTTTTCTATTTTCCATGGGTTTTTCATCTTTCCTCTATTATTCACTTATATATAGTAAATTATTATAGATGTTTTACCATTACTATGTAATCTATACAACTTTATCAACTAATTGGTATGTTCACATCACAAATGGACACTTACACACAATTACCACTTGTAAAATATTTTTGGGAATATATATCATTTGTGTCCTAGTTGTTTGAACACAAAATATAAGTAATAATGGTATTTGATTCATGAAATTAAAATTCACATAATTGGTAATGGTTTAATAACTATAAAACACATGCCATTATTCCTCACTATATATCCTTAAAAGTAATGATATATACTTATATCATATGCATTTAACCTATATGTTGTAACTTTTTTCTCAAATTCATATTTCAATAATAGTTCACTTAGGTTTAATTCCTTTTCATAAAACCTTAACTTATGGTATAAAACTACGTATTCTTTATTTATTATTTTTGGATATGTAAGAAACCCTATTTGGGGACCAATCCCTCAATAGTGGAACCTTCTTCCACCTTTCAAAATTTTATACCTTGTTAGGTTCTATTAAACCCTATACTGCCTCACTATATGACTTTAAACTCTAGCTTAATTAGTAATTACCAAAATCCAGGATATCAAATTTGGGATAATAAATCCTTTTTTTCAATATTCCTTCAAAATAATCTGTTTTAGTTGATCAATTTCATTAAAAAGTTACATGAATTATTACTAGAAATAATATTTTTAATATGATTAAATATATATATATATATTAGCACTTGATTAGACAAAAAATATCATATGGTATGATTCAACCTCCCATCCTCCTAGTTTTGACATATATTATAACATCTCTTATCTGGTTCACCTCTACCATAACTGAACCTGATGCTGCATATCTCAGGTCCCCTCCCCAAATATCAGAGGCTACTGACCAGTGGAAAGGGTCTATATGTCATCATGAGGAGAATATACCCTTTTGTTTTTATATTCATAAATAATAGTGAAATAAATATAAATCTAACATCCAATATAAGATAAAATAATAGAAACATATTTAATAGTTACATTTCATTACTAAATTTTAACAAGTTTTGTGCTATAAAAAATGGGAGGGAGTAACTTCTTGCAGACATACATAAATAAGGGTCTCCTATTGGATTAATATGAACAAGATACCAAAAATAAATAAATAAATGAGACTATTACAAACAAGGTGATGTGAAATTTTTTTAATATATGTTTTCCAAATCCCATTGATGGTTTTTTTATGATTTTTTGTGTTTAAATAGGAATTTAATAATAAATACTCAATAATTGAAATCTTTGTGTTGAAAATATAATTTCATGATTATTTTTATAAAAGTGGTGAATTTAGGTTCATAATTTATTGAAATTTATTTAGATTAATTTATATATAATTTAAGAACTAATTTTATGTGCATTGTTGGTATATTTTTAATTTAAAATGTTTTCTTCAGTTTTTAAAAGTGTTTCTTATAATTAGATTCTTAACACCTGAGTTACATTATTTTATTTGAACATTTTTTATGGGAATAGTTTTTTAAATATTTTTTTAGAATATTTAAATCCTATTTAATTATGCTTTGGATTTTATTTTGGTCTTCAAAATTATTTATTTTTATTTATGGGAATTTATCATTTTAATTTTTCTTATAGATATTTTATTATGAATTTTTAATTCATTCTCATAAGATAATTTTAAGTCACATGCATAAGAGGAATTCCAAATAGTGCTTCATAAGATTATTTTGTCATTTACATGCAACATCCCACTAGAGATTTTGGAGTGTCTAGATCGTAGGAAATTTCAAAAGGTCTCGTAGGATATTTTCTTTTATATTATTCATAAGATAAATTTATTACCTAATTCATAAGAGATATTTACATAATAGAATTCATGTAATATAATTTAAGTAGTGGAACATAATATATTTTATACTATGTGGTTCTTAACTGAGCTCAAGTCCACTTATGAAAATTGAAATCAGGGTTGAGATTGAATTGAAATTGATTAGAATTGAAGTATCACATAATGATAAGATTTGGAATACAAATTAGAAAGAGATCAATTATACCTGAGGATGATAACCTCAACATCAATTTTATGGGAAAACTATTACAAAATTAGACTTTAACAGCACTAGAACAGGCCTTTATCAGCGAAGACTGCCATAGCTTAGTTAAAAGTCCTAGTCTTTTATCAGCACTAGAAAATCACTGATAAAATTCCACATTTATTAGCACTATTATTTAGTACTAATAAAAGGACCCTTTATCGATGCTAATAAAAGGGAATACTGTAGTGTGATATTACATAACAATATAGCATTAGAAATAGGGCATACTATAGTATGTAGTAATAACACAGTACACCACTAGAAATTAGAAAAATTAGATACAAATATAGAATTTAAATAAACTAAAATTTTTAACACAAATATAATAAAAACACTCAATTATAGAGAAAAATAATGCACCTATATAAAAGAATAATCTACCCGTAATCAAGAAAAAGAACACTTCTATATAAGAAAACAATTCTTATGTTAGTAATAATATAAAGAAATAAATTAAATAGAAAGTGTTAGTTTTAAACTATAATTCGATTCATACTAGGAACACTCACTACAAAACATTGAACTATTTTCAATGGGTTATTTACGATGGGATCCCATCGTAAACAATTATCTTTTTTAAAAAAAATTGATGGGAGGGATCACCCATCGCAAATAACATGAAAAATAAATAATTAAAATTAAAAAAAATTAAAAAAAATTAAAAAATACAAAAAAATAAAAATAATAAAAAAATATTCATAATAATATAAAATATGCACTATATAGAACTTTAAATATATAAATTATTAAAATTTTAAAAAACATATGTACATTAAAATGTTTATCAAAATAAATACATAAATCATTGAGGGGGGATGGGGTCATCTGAAGGAAGTGATAGAGGGGGCTTCATCCCTAATCCCTGAGTCATATATCGCATGTACTCCATCGTCTGCTTGTGCTACTACTTCTAATATCATCGACGCATCTCCTCCTCTTGTTATCGATGGAGATCCTCCTTCTCCCTACGTATGGTCTTTATAATCTCACCCTGAGCTAGAGGATTCTCCTCATATTATACAATAGATGATGATGACTCTCCATGAGCTCCCATCGATCTAGACACCGACATCACAGTGGTACCATAATAACTCCCAGACATCAATCGGGAGTCGATACCAACAACTCGACCTTTCTTGAAGGCATAATGAGTTGCATGCATCCATGATGCATCATAAAATGTTGTTGTACTAGTGGTATGATCCTCAGTCTCGGCTTGACTCTCATCCTGGGTATGAGAATTCGCATCCTCATATGACTCCTTTAATTTCAATTTAAAATTAATATAGTTAAAAAATTATTTTTAGTTAATTTTAAAACTCAAAAAAAATTATAATGACTGTAATATTCCACTAGAGAACACCTGTAATCTCTCTAGTCATAGGATCACTATACATCCTCTTATAAATATCTAAATTTTTAATATCGGGATGTTCGAACACCTATATGAGTATAAAATAAATAGTTCAGATTTAATGTTATATAAATTATAAAAAAAAGTTACATATCATATCTCATAGATGCATACAAAATATATGACTACCAACTCAATGTGTCACCTCCTGCCTCCCCTAATTCCGTTGACCTACTAATTCTCTCCTCTGAAAATTATCTCCCATCCAGTATAAAAATAATCCATGCCTCCCAGATATAGTTCTACATGTTTTCATCGATGGGATACCATAAACCCTATAAATGATTAATAATATCATGTTACTAATTAAATAAATTTCAAAACAACTATTATTTCTTTACTTGTCATCCAATTATCAAACAAGCAGTGTCGAACATCGATGGGAATCTGATCACATGTCACCCATTCTCTAAAAAATAATTTTGTAATATAGAACTCCCCTATCCAATTGCTATGTGTGAAAACTATGCAAAAAATAGAACAAATAATAAAAAATTATTATATAAATAAATTAATCAAAATTAATGAAAACTAACTAAAATACACAACTAAAAATACCTCTGCATGTGTGGAACAAACTTAAGATGTGGACATCGCTCTGGGATAATGACAACAATCATCAATATCAAAAGACCACAACCTATTTGAGTCATCATTGAACCACCATCAATCTGAGGGTTAGATGATGTAGCATCATACTCATCACTAGGTATTGAAGCCTCCTCCAAGTCAAAAAATAGATTAGATATCCACTCATCGTCCATCTAAAACATGAAATTATTATTGTTATAAAATATTTTAAAAAAATTATTATATATATATATATATATATATGATTATAATCAGCATTTAACTGTGTCAACATTCATCTACATCCTCAATATTTGTATATGATGGTGTCAATATTTATATATTCCACCTCATTATCATCAGTTTCCATAAGAGTTTTAGCTTGATCATCTCTTTCTATTTCAAATTAATTTTTTACATTAATAACATCACATCACCATCAACCCATAATTGTGGGATTTCATCATCGATATTCATGTATCTTCATGGAAAAGATGGATTTGGAGTAGTCTCTTTAAAAAAATTAATTCCTTTCACTTTAGTGGAACCACATTCACTTTGTATAAATAGATATTCATGAGATTTTTTTTATTGTTCTCTACTAGTCACTTAACTCTCTTGAAGCATCATAATAATTTTCATAATAAATTTGATTCACCTGATGAGACAATAAAAATGGTTCATTTACTAGAAGAAGGATTTTATATTTAATATTAACGATTCCATGGTGAAGATGAACACATAATCCTTTATCAGTATCTAACCAACGAAATTTAAATATCATTACATAATTATGTCCCAGATAACATAGTTCAATTATTTCTTCCATCATGTTAAAAAAGTCAACTTCAATTTCTCTATGATGAAATCCTCTAAAGAAAACACCACATATGCATGTGTGTAAAATCAAAAAAGAAATTTTTTTTTGATTACCCATATGAACAGGTATGAAATCAAAAACCATTCACCACATATGAATTATAAGATTTAACCATTTGGGATGGTGGGTTACCCAATAAACACAATCGATTATCAATTTTATCAGCATATTAATATGCCTGAAAATTTGAAAAATAATTATCAATATAAAAAGTAATAAATTGATTTTATATGTTTAACCATTAATAATTTTCTTTACCAATTTTTAAAACTAATAGAAAAAATTATTTTTTTGACGTTCTTCAAGAGTAGCTGTTGTAATTTGTTGAAAATGTTTCTTAATATGATAATCATATAATTTAAAAAAATTAATTTACTTAAAAAATATATAATAAGTGATATGAGAACTCATAGTACAAATGTTTTCATTTCTTCAAAGTTGAGTAGAAAATATGTATCAGCCCTGTGATGTTCATTATCTAAAATCTACCAAATCTATGTTCAGGCTGATTAAAATTTTATAATTGATTGTGAATTTCATCATCAAAATTTCCCTTTATTATTGACCATGTCGTTATTTTTTGAGGTATATTCATATTGAAAATAATGATATTAGAAGAAATAAATTTCCTATAACAAATAAGCTTTTAAAATTGATTCTTCAACTGTTGCTTTGTTATGTACCTTTTTCCTTCAATTTCTACATGCATCTATTGAATGGGTACATCCATTAGAATTTTATTGGACCTCTACATTTTTCTTCATATGGAAAATGTAGAATAAAATTTTCCATTCAATCAAAGAAATATGGAAGGAATATTTTTTTCCAATTTACATAAAATTAAAACAATGGCTTCTTGCAGTCTACTTAGTTCATCTTAATCTGTTGTCTCTAAACAAATATCTTAAAAAAAATATGATATTTCTATTATATAATCCCAAATAATTAAATTCAACAAGCCTCTAAATATAATTTTTATAATTCATTTCATTATAACATAATAATCATGACTTTTTAATCTGGTAATATGACCATTTCTAATACATCTAGACAAATTGGGAGTATAACCATTTGGTAGCCTCAAATCTACAATTCAATGAAAAATTAATAAATTATTTTCTTTAGAAATTGTATAATACACTTATAGCTTCCTTAAATTCTACAATCTTTCATTTTCAAACAATTCAATTTCTGGTCACCAATAAATTTGGTTAAGTTCTAATTGTGCCTTTACATTAACTTTGGCCTTACCAGGTGTTTCCAAAACTGTATAAAATATATGATTAAAATATTTCTTCCTAAAATTCATGACATTCAACGTGTAATAGACCAAAAAATCAAACCAATATAAAAAATACAAAAAAATTCTATGTTTTATCCAATTGTATTCTTTACCAAATCCATATTTTTTGTTGGTTTATAATCGATATAAAGGTAATGGGAGGTAATGAGGAGACAATGGATTTTAAATCAATACATGATATCATTGTTGGAGGTTTAACTCTTTCAATTATACCTTTTCTGAAATGATATTATTTCTTCTAAAAATGATGATCAGTATGAATAAATCTTTTAGGATAGTCAAATAAATAATGTTTTCTTCCATTGATGAGTATAAATGCTTTAATTTCTATCATACAGTATGGAAATTATTTTAGACCATGTGTACTCCATCCAAACAACATTCTATGTGTTGGGAAGTCACTAATTTTTCACATCAATGAAACTCTCGTTAAGAAATTTTATTTCACAACAACATCATATGTAATAACACCATTACTCCACAATAAATTTAACTCATCAATCTATGGATTCAAATAAACATTGATTTTATTTTTTGAATGTCCTAGAATTAATAAGGTAAAAATACATATGGTTCATTCATCTACATCCATGGAGGTAAATTTTACAAGTTTATAAAGATGGGACAATATGAATATTGACAACCTTAAGAACCAAATGGAAAGAAACCATTAATAGAAAGACCCAATCACACATTTCTAGATTCTAAAGAAAAGAAGTATTTACTTGGTCAAAATTTTCCATGAATCACTATCAACAAGATGATTTAAAATTTTACCAATTGAAATATTGATTTTGTTTCATGACATCAATGACGTTGTGTTATGAGACATAAATAAATGTTATAATCTATGTGTAAGCAAGAAATACCTCAACTATTTTACAAGAATCAATCTAGAATTCCCTAATTGAGCCTCTTTGTATATAAATTTCCCACATGTAGAAAAACTAACTAATGAATCATTTTCACCATAATATAAGGTGAAATAATTTGGACATGCATGAATCTTTTAATAACCAAGACCCAAATTATGAACCAGCCTCTTTCTCTTAAAGAAATTTATAGGAAACACATTTCATTCAGGAAATAGTGCTTTAACCAAAGATAATATCTGATCAAAATATCCATTTGACATTCCATTATCTGATTTAATAGCTATAAATTTTTCAACCACTTCAAATTTTCTTATCTTGTAACTAGGATATAAGGAATTCTCAGTGGATTTCAACAAATCAAAAAATTGGGATGGTTCCAACTCATGTGTTAAATCAATATCATCTTGAGTTTTAGTTTATTGAAAAGACGAACCAACCACATCGTGTACTAAATTTTGAAACTGCGGTTGATATGGAACCAAATTATTAGTTTCTTCAATGGAACTGTGTTCACTATATTGATATAAAAAAATATAATCTTTTCAAAAACCAAAACACAATAGATGACCCCCAACATTTTCAAATGTGTCAAAACTTCTCACTTATTTTGATGATTCAAATGATAAAAAAATCTTCAACACCCTCAATATATACATAATTTATAGAAGAACTATTTGGATTCCTATGATGATTTATCCAATCACGATTACATAATAAAGACTGTTTTCAAATTCTTTTCTCTATATTTATCTAAAATATATATAATAAAAAATATGATTAATTTGATATAACAAAAATACGATATTAATTACTACTAATTACTACTAATTACTACTAATTAGTAATAACTACTACTAATTGATACTAATTAATACTAATTACTAGTAATTAATACTAATTAATACTACTTAATACTAATTATTACAAATTAATACTAATTATTACTAATTATTATTAATTATTACAAATTAATGTTAATTATTACTAATTAGTACTAATTATTACTAATTAATACTAATTAACACTAATTATTACTAATTATTACTAATTATTTTTAATTAATACTAATTATTACTAATTATTACTAATTATTACTAATTAATACTAATTATTACTAATAATTACTATTAAATACTAATTATTATTAATTATTATTAATTATTACTAATTATTACTGATTATTACTAATTATTACTAATGATTACTAATTATTACTAATTATTACTAATTTTTACTAATTTTTACTAATTTTTACTAATTTTTACAAATTTTTACTAATTTTTACTAATTTTTACTAATTAACATTAATTATTACTAATTATTACTATTTAGTACTAATTACTACTAATTATTACTAATTATTCGTAATTATTACTAATTATTACAATTTTTTACTAGTTACTACTAATTATTACAATTTTTTACTAGTTATTTATAATTATTACTAATTATTACTAATTATTACTAATTATTACTAATTCTTGCTAATTATTATTAACTAATACTAATTAATACTAATTAATACTAATTATTACTAATTATTACTAATTATTACTAATTATTACTTATTATTACTAATTATTACTAATTAATACTAATTATTATTAATTATTACTAATTATTACTAATTATTAATAATTATTATTCATTATTACTAATTAATACAAATTACTAATAATTGAACCAAATTATTATAAATTAAAACTTCCTACTTTTAATTAAAAACATTACTCCTAATTAAAACAAAAATATTTCTAAAACTAATTAATTAAAAATAATAATAACCAATTCTAGTTAAATCTAATTTTCAATAATTAATAATAATTATTACAAATATAAAATAAAATAAATTTAATAATAAATAAAATCATTAAATAAATACCTTAAAACTGAATCTTTCGTTGCATGCAAAATGTGAAAGTAAGTCCGTTGAAAATTTTATAACTTTGAAAAAAGTAAAGAGAAGAATATGAGAGTAGATAATGAGAGATAAGTTTGGAGAAGAGTGAAATGGAAAAAAATCGGGTGGGGGTATATATAGTTTAGATCATTTGCGATGGGTCTCGTCACTATTAGTGCCACCAGTATTAATTACGACGACGATTAATAAAAGTACTTATGACAGGTCCCATCACAAATACCCTCTGCCGATAGTTTATTTGTGACGGGAGAAAATCATCTCGCAAATAAAAAATTGACGGGAAGTATTTGTGACGGGTCCCGTCGCAAATACTTTCTTACCAACGCAACATTTGTGATAGGAGTAGACTGTCGTCGCAAATAACATAAACAACAGAAGACTATTTTAAATAGGGGTACATTCCCGTCACAAATAGTCATCCTACAGTTTGGTGTGCACTGCATGATAAAGGCATTTGCGACGGGTGGTTGTCACGTCACAAATAACCCATCACAAAAGGTTTTTTCACATATGTGTATTGGATTGTGTTGCGGTTGATTTTTTCATGTCATGCCATTTATTTTTCATCTTCAAGCATTATCTCTATGAAAATTAACTAAATAATTATAAGATGAAAATGATAAGAAAATTAATTAAGTAATAGCAGACAGAATGATGAGAAAACAATCTAGGATCGTTTTCTCAGTTTTGGCAATGTGGTGCGTGTTTTAAACTAAAATGAAACTTATATATTGAAAAGATGCCCTTGGAGACATATTGGTCACACCGTACATCGGACTGAGGTGTAGCTGATTTATATGCATCCCACATGACATATGGGTCATTTTCCTAAAGTATCAAAACAATCTAAATGTGTTTCCTTAGTTTTGAGTACACCACTTATGTTTTTTACTAAAATGTCATTTTAAACTGGAAACACGCACTTTGAGTCATACCAGTCACATCATGTGTGGGTTTTATGTGAGACTAGTTCGTACACATCAAAAACGAATTATGAATCATTTTCCTAAATTATCAAGACAATTCGAGCGTGTTTTCTCAGTTTTTAGTGAGTGACACTTTTTTATATTAAAATGTCAATTTTGAACTGATAATAGATACTTTGAGTTATATCAGGCACATCATTTATCATATTGAGGTGGGGATGATTCCTACACATCACAAATGAATCGTGGATCATTTTCCTAATGTATCAAAATAATCCTAATTCGTTTTCTCGATTTTGAGTTTATTAGTTGTCTTTTTTACTAAAATTAATGTCAAATTTGAATAAAAAGACTCACTTGGAGTCATACTGGTCAAACCATGAGTCAGATTGAGGTGAAGTTGATTTCTACATATCCCAAATGACTTATGGATCATTTTCCTAAATTATCAAAATAGTCTGAATGTGTTTCCTCGGTTTTGAGTATACCACTTATGTTTTTTACTAAAATTCCATTTTAAACTAGAAATGCATACTTTGAGTCATACCAGCCACATCGTGTTTGGGTTTTATGTGAGAATAATTCTTACACATAAAAAATTAATGATGAATCATTTTTTTAAATTATCAAGTCAATTCGATCATTTTTTTTATTTTTCAATGAGTTACACTTTTTGAACTAAAATTTCATTTTTAAACAGACAGCAAACACATTGAGTCATACCGATCACATCATGTATCTAATTGAGTTATTGTTGATTTATACACATCAAAAATTACTTATAGATCATTTTCCTAAAGTATCAAAACAATATGAATGCTCTTTCTTGGTTTTGACTATGTCAGTTGTCTTTTTTACTAAAATTAATGTCAATTTTAAATAAAAAGATGGACTTAGAGTCATATCGTTCACACCTTGCATTATATTGAGGTGAGGATGATTTCTATACATCACAAATTACTTATGGATAATTTTCTTAAAGTAACAAAACAATATGAATAAATTTTCTTAGTTTTCAGTATGTTAGTTTCATTTTTTACTAAAATTAATGTCAATTTCAAATAAAAAGATGCACTTTGAGTCATATCAGTCACATTGTGTGTTGGATTGAGGTGAGGCTAATTCATACACATCCTAAATTACTTATGGATAATTTTACTAAAGTGTCAAAACAATATGAACTCATTTTCAAATTTTTTGAGTATGCCACATGTGATTTTTATTAAAATGTCATTTTAAACTGTAAACATGAACTTTGAATTATACTGGTCACATCGTGTGTGGGTTTGAAATGAGACTGATTCATATATGTCACAAATGAATTATGAATTATTTTCTTAAATTATTAAGACAATCTGAGTGAATTTTCTCAGTTTTCAGTGACTGTCACTTTTTTGTATTAAAATGTCAATTTTAAACTGATAACAAACACTTTGAGTCATACTGGGAACATCATGTATCATATTGAGGTGGGGATGATTCCTACATGTTAAAAATAACTTATGGGTCATTTTCCTAAAGTATCAAAACAATACAAATGTGTTTTCTAATTTTTGAGTTTGTCATTTTTCTTTTTTATTAAAATTAATGTCAATTTCAAAACAATTTGAATGTGTTTTCTTGGTGATTATAAACTCTAATATAAAATCATAATTATTTGTTCATAAACATGGTAATATCCATATTATTATGTATTTTTTATTGATAATGATGATAAGTTTTTTATTAATGATCTTGTGAACATGGATCATTTTACATAATTAATGTGCACATTCATAATGAATGTTACTTGTATTAATTTCATAAGAATTTTTTATACTATATCATGAATTTAATTGATGATCGAATATCCCAAATAATTCCACCACCCACCAAATTGAAACCACTATATTGTTATATTTTGAAAATTTATGATTTCTTGGCTGAAATTTTGTATTTCTTTATTTTTTAGTGGTTTTGGATCAATCTACTAGCTTATTTTTCATAGGGGTATTCATTTGTCTTTTTTGTGCTTCATGATTTCATTTGAAGTAGATTTTTAATTTTTGGGGATTTCTTCATAAGGAGGTTTCTTTTAAATTTATGTCATATTTCCTTTGACACCAACCCTCCTCAATGACCATGATCTCTTAATACTGATTATCCTCCAGTAGTTTTCTCATACACCTAATGGATTCAGTGATTGATTAAAAACAAATTAATTCAAACATTTAAGTTGGATTATATACTTTTTTATGATTTGATTACTATTTCATGACTCTCAAGTGACAATTTCCTCCACTACTAGGACCCTTTCTTTGTAGTGTAAAAAATTCATGGGTAAGAAACTACATCTGTTTTTTATTATTGTTTAGATTGTTATTGATGAGGGGTTTATTTCACACTTTAGTAATCTTTTATATTACTTAGAATGTGATAATATAAATTTTAGCCTATAATAATCAGTTTAAAAAAATAAATGGTGTTTGTTTTGTTTCTAAAAAAAATCTTCACTTAGATTCCTGTATAAAATCACTTAAACAAGTGGTGAAAAACATTTTTTAAATAATCCACCTGAAACACTTTCAAAATGGCTCTTATCTTAAGTGACAAATTTTTTTCACACTTTCAACAATTTTTTTCAAACACAATATTGGTATGATCCTCATTCTACTCCATTGCCCAACAATTTTATTTTTTTTCAAATCAGTGCTTTGTATCCTTCTTTACCTCTATCATGACACGTCCTAATTAGGCTCATGTCGTGACTCCCCAAGCTCATCTCCAATAGGATAGGGTCTAGTGACTAGAACCAAGTAGTAATATCACTTACATGGGAGGTATTACCTAAATACCTATACACACACACACACATCTCCAAGCTCAAAAAAATGATGAAATATAAAAAAAAAACTAAACAACCAATGCATGCATACATCTATATACCACAACCAAAGTATAATAGAAAGAAAAGGAAATCAAATAGGGCCAAATACAAGTACACCATAAAGAGTCTGTAACAAAAGTCCAACTTGAAAGTAAAGGTACTGGGACTACTATCTGAAATTCATAGGAACACACCTTGGTCTGTCTAGTCTCACTAAGCATCGTCTGGTCCTGGTCCACCTAGGACTTTGTTAAAAGTCCAATCGTCTGCACAAGACACAACATATGTGGTAAAATACCATATAGGGGTGCGTATAACAATACTCAGTAGGACACCCCTAAACCACAAATCATAAAACAGAGGAAAGTGCAGTCAACTCTACAAAGGTATATGTATACAATACATATAACAAGAATATCCAGATGTACTCAACAAAGACACACAATCTAGAGGTAAGCCTCCACCATAGTATACCATACCTAGGATTCCATATCAAAAGGTCCATTAAGCACTCATCCGGGAGAACAAACTCTTGAATCTGGTAGCACTAATGATTTTTGTCTGAGAGGTACTGCTTGTCGGGTATTGTTATGAGAAATAACACACTGATAGTCTGAAGAGATACGTTACATAGATGAGGATCACTTCCATGGCCATGGGGTGATACCAAAAAACTCAATCTGGATTAACCCACTAATTATCGGATCAGCTCCCTCATAGTGTTGGTCACGTCGATACCAAGAACTTCACGTAGGGAAAGAAGATGAATAGTAGTTATCACTATGAGCCTCTTAGAGGGATTCCAACGAATCTATCCAGGAAGTCCTACTAAGGGGATTGTTTTTCTTGGAGTAAGAGATGATACTGTACCATCCTTCAGGGAAATTATAGGGGGAATTAACCCTAATGTATCATTTCTAATATACGGAGAACAAGGGATTCAATCCATGTAAAAAAGTGTACACGACATGTATAAGGGTTACAGTCTATATCCCTTGACCCTGGGTCCTACCCGTGTAAATGGACCATGTCATAAAACTATGTCTGTGTAGTAGTACACACTTTGTAGGTATCCCATGTACTCTACCTATGTGGCAGTACACATCTCATCCCATGTACTCGGTCTAACTCGTGTCCATGTAGTGGAGTACACACCGTGCAGGCAGTTTTTGTACTACACTACATGTTCATGTACTTCCCAAGATACACACTGAGTTACCTAGGAGAGACCACATGTTGTGTGATACATAACTTTCTCCCAAAAATCCTAGCTTCCATAAGGGGGATTCACATGACTATAGATCTGGTTTACACACCGTGTTCTTGGGGATTTTAGAGAATCCCAAATTCTACTCTACGTATGATACGGTGCCTCCATACTTCGATTTGGTGATCTTTTAGCCACAAAATTTAAGATACAAGTTCATCTATGCATTTCCATTACCGAACAACATGTCACTTCATCAAATCTTCTCACAAAACATATCGAATCTACATTATTCATTGTGAGTTGAAGAATGAAAATTTAGGTATCCACCATCATCTGAATTGCTCTGTCTTTATCATCACACCTCCTTTGGTCTATTCTGATCCCAGATCTATTATATTGGATTATTTCACAAGAAACATGTGCACAATGATTGATTGTTCATAATTTTTTGAGTTGTGGTCCAAACAATGAATGCCTACGACGAATGATGAACAAGGGGATAAAATCACAAACCAAACAAGAGGAAAGAACCTTGATTCGATGGTGTTTTTTATCTTGGTTTGTTTCTATTATAAAAAGAATAGAATTAATCAATAATCACAAATATAATTCTTCTGATAAACCATGCAATCATACCCATCTCGTATAATGATCAAACCACGAGCTAATTTGTTCATTGACTAGTCTTCATTAATCATAGAAATCAAGAATAGGGAAAACCAAATTGAAACACATGTCCTATATTGATTTGGTTTGATCACTTATGAATAACAATGCATCTTCGTCATTATTGGAAAGATCCATCAAATCAATGGTATGTCAATCTTCAATCCTCAATTCCATCATCGTTCACTTGATAGGATTCTCCATGGATCTCTCCAATGATCCTCTACAAGTATCTAGGGTTATGTAGCTTACCCTGGGATTTTTTTTATAGTAGTTTATTTAAATTTTAACCAGTGGTTGCATCACCATTTGAAATAAAATAATTTTATTTAATAATTTTATTAATTTTTATGCTCGTAATGACTTTTCCACAAACGACCTATGCCAACTAATTTTAAGTCATTTGCAAGGTAAAAATCATGTTTGAACTCAATGGTAACCTCATATTTATGATCTATGCACCCTTATAGAAGTTATTCCACTTTTTCAAAAAAAAACTACGTGTTCATGCAATTTAATATATTTAATATATTTTAAACATTTATTCTGGGCACACTGTGCCTCGAAATTGCACATCGTCTTAGTGCATGGTTTCAAAAATAATCCATATAATATCTAAAAAATACACATAAAATCCAAGATATTAAAATTTTCCACCTTGGGGATTTATGTCCCCAAAAATCCTAAATAAGGGTTATTAAAAAAAATGTGGGTACTGAGCACGAATCTGATCCTGCTTCTCCCATGTGATTTTATAAATATTCTTCTGTTACCCTCATAATTGAACCAAAGGAATCAATCCCCCATGAAGGATCATCTCTTACCGATCCTCGATCTCTATTGGGTACTCCGCAAAGGTCTCTCCATCTCTGATGTCTAGTTTTCCCTAGTTGATAATGTGTGATGGGCCATGCACGTACCTCCTTAAATGCAACAAATGGGAGATGTCATGTACCCAGTCTAACAGAGGAGGTAGAGCTAAGAGGTCCGCCACTTTTCCAACTCTACATGGTATCTGTAAAGGGCCAGTGAACCTCGGAGATAGTGTGCCGCCCTAGCTGAATCTATGTAATCCAAATCAAGGTGAAACCCATAAGAAAACATGGTCTCATTCATCAAAATCCAAAGGCCTCAGTTGTCTATCAACATAATACTTCATATGGCTCTGTATAATCTTCATTCTCCCCTAGATGATATGCACCTTCTCTATTATAGCTCGCACCAATTCTGGGCCCATGAGTGATGACTCTCCTGGGTTAGTCTAGCAAATTTGTGACATGTAGGGTCACCCATATAAGGCCTAAAATGGTGTAATATCAATGGTTTAATGGTAGATATTGTTGTACCCAAACTCCACTAGTGGAAGGTGATCCTCCCAACTATGGAAAAATTCCAACATTCAATCTCACAGCATGTCCTCCAGAACATGAATGGTCTTCTCAGTCTAGCCATCAGTTTGGGGGTGGAACACTATGCTCAAGAATAACTAAGTCCCAAACTCCTCCTGCAATCCATTCCACAACTAGGTTGTAAAGTGAGCATTATGATCAGAAACAATCGTTAATGGGACTCCATGGAGTCAAACTATCTTCTGCATGTAGAGACATCACAAGCTCTCTACTGAACTCTACTCTCATATAGGTGGGAAGTGGTCCAACATAGTGAGTTGGTCTATGATCACCCATGTTTCATCACATCCCCTAGACGTACATGGTAATACCATCATTAATTCCATATATATCCCATACCACTTCCACTTTGGCACTTTAAGGGGTTGATCCAAAGCTCTTGGAACTTGTTTCTTAGACTTAAGTTGATAAAGAGTAAGGTATCGATAAAAAAACTCTGCAACTACCTTCTTTATCCCTGACCACCAAAACTAACACCGGGGTCCATGGTATATCTTTTCAACACCTGTATGTACCATTAAATGAGATGTATGAAACTCTCTCAGAGCCTCCTCTTGAAATATCCCTAGTACCATTATACATTCTCTAAAAATAATTACAAGATTCCCGCCTTTAGAAAATCTATCAAGAGCATGTTGAGTGGATATCTGATCATGTAGGGTCTCATAGTCGACATCACCAATTTGTGCCTCCCTGAATCTCTATAAAAGAGGAGGTATAAAAACCATAGAATGGAGAAAAGATGCTCCATATCCATCCATAAAGGATAACTGAAATGAGGCCAACTACTATGACACCTCGTTCGGTAATTGTGAACAAGATCTTTTACTGAGAGTATCAGCTACCACATTCCGCTCCCCAAGAGTATAAAACATTTTGACATCATAAACCTGGAGGAACTCTATCCATAACCTCTATCTAAAGTTTTTATCCTTCTAATAGAATATATACTTGAGACTCTTGTGATCGTAGTAGATGATAAACTGCTCGGCCATCAGGTAGTGTTACCACATCTTCAAACCAAAGACTACTACTACTAAATCAAGATCATGGGTCATGTATTTTCTTTCATGTGGTCTCAATTGGAGTGAACCATATATGATCACTGCTTTCCTCTGCATCATAATGAAACCAAGACCTGGTTCCAGATGAGTCATATAACACTATGTACTCTACACTTTCCTCAAGAAATCTCAAGATGGGAGCACTTGTCAAAATTTTCCTCAACAACTAAAAAACCTACTGGAACTTCTCTATCTACACAAAATGATGTCCCTTTCGAGACAAATATATCATGGGTGATGATACTCTGGAGAAATTAGGTATGAATCTCTAATAATATCCTACCAACCCAAGGAAGCTCTGCACCTTCATCACACTCTTAGGTGGATCCCAAGATAACACTACCTCGACCTTGGTTGAGTCCATTATCACTCCATACACTAAGTTAACATTTCCTAGAAAGTGGGTTGCCTATATCTAGAACTAACATTTAAAGAAATTTTTGTAAATTCAGTTCTCTCGGAGTACATCCATAACCATCCTCAAGTGTGTCATGTGCTCCTCTTCATACATTGAGTACATAAGGATATCATTGATGAAGACTACCTAGAATCGGTCTAAATAAGGATAAAATAACCAATTCATGAGTCTTATGAACACTTATAGGGAATTATTCACACCAAAGGGAATCAAAAAAGTACTCACAGTGGTCATAGAAATATCTTAATGTCATCTTCAGTATATCCTCATCCTATACCCATAACTGTTGATAGCCTTATATTAGGTCAATCTTTAAAAACCATCATTCCCATATCAACTGATCAAAGAGGTCATCAATCCTTAGTAGTGGATACTTATTCTTCATGGTCACTTTATTCAGGCTTCGATAGTCCACAAACAACCTCAATCACTCGTCTACCTTTCTAGAAAACAAAAATAGGGTTTTCTAGGGTGAAACATTGGGTCTAACAAATCCCTTACTCTACAAGTCCTCCAAATGTACCCTCAGCTCGTGAAGCTCTGTGGTATCCATCTAATATACTAGCATAGATATCAGTGTCATCCTGGGGTGTAGATCAATGTATAAGTCTATCACTCGGTGGGGAGGTAAACCTGGAACATCTTTTAGGAAGATGTCCTCATACTCCACCACCACTATAAAAAATTGGAAACTTATAACATCTAATGTACCAAGGGTCATGTTGTCCAACTGATAAGTAACCAGCTTTACCCTTTTATGCATGATTACATCCTACACTACCTTTATTTTCTTTTTACAAACAAAGAAGAACCATGTTCCCTCACTACGGACCCACCACACCCTTCACCTAAAATATTCAATCAGGGCTTGGACTGTAGATAACCAATCCTAACCAATAAAGGTCTTGTAAGGCCTAAATGCTGCTAATAAGAGATCCAAACCGAAACTATCACCTCCAAGAGTTAGGTCACACTATCTTCATAAGTGTTTAATCACCAAATATTCTCCAATAGGAGTCTCCAAACGTAAGGTTTGAGTCAATGGTTCAACCAAAATCTATAATTCTTGAACAAGATATGTGGTGAGAAAAGAAGGAGTATCACTTGTGTCTATTAGTACTACAGATAAAGTAAAAAAGACACAGATTGTACATAGAATCATTCTCGAAGCCTCTAGGTTATAATATTTGACCACCTTCAGTTGTCTCCTCTCATATCCTCCAAGTCCCTAAGCTTGACGTGGACCACCTGGGGGTGGTGGTGGTAACATGTCAAAACATCGACCACCTGCTACAGCTCTCCCAACTCCTCTTCTACATATGCCACCCTACAGACCTGCCATATCATACTGTTATCTATTCCTCAGTGTCTCATCTAGGGTTTCCCTATCAGTTGTATGGTGGGTCAGATAATCTCATAGGAGATGTACCCTTCCATCACATGAGTAGCACTGTATCTCTCTGGTCTAACTAGAACCACCCTGTGAACCCTTGGCTATAGATCCTATTTCTTAGGACCTCCTCCTGAAACATCTCCCACTTCTTTATCACTAGGACTGACATCGGATCCCTTTTGTCGAGGTCTCTGATCATTCTTTCCCACTACTGAAAATTGTCAGTTGTAACTGCTCATCCAATAAAATATCAACCACCAAAGCTTTATTTAGCACCCCAACATAAGTAGGAATGCACAAAGGGATAACATTATCATGGATTTCTATGTGAATACATCACTTGAATATCTGAGCCCTAAAAAATTGATCTTGAACTATATACATCAAGTATTTTTAGGGGTTGGTAAACCTCAATGAATACTCAGCCACTATCATGCTGCCTTGCTGGAGCTACAGAATCTCTTGGATATGTATATCCCTCAGAATATTTGTTGAGAAATTATATCTGAAAAGGTGATCGAACTATATCCATGACAGAGTCTCCTCATCATAAGACTAGGTAACTAAACCCCACCATCTCCCTATTGATCCATGGAGAATTCTCACTACTGGGAGAACTATTTGATCTGTCAGTGTCCTGAATAGATGGAAAACATGTGTCGCCATCTCAAGACAATCCTATACTTCTTGTGGATTGGAATATCCTAGGAACCTAAGGGGGTATCTATCTCTAGAACTTATAAATCATTCTCAGCCTGCATACCTCATCTTAGGGTATGGTAGGTACCACATATTGCTCTATAGGTGTTATGGATAGTGCACCACCTAGAGGTAACATATTAGAAACTGTTCCTTGAATCGATGCCTCATCACTAAGGGTGTCATCCTCATGATCATCATGTTGAATCATAGCTGATATACGTCATGGATGCATCCTAAAAGTAAACAAGATATACCATAATCAATGAGCATATCTGGAGAGATGGCTCAATAAGTACATGGAAACAGAACTCATTCCTATATAATGCATGTGACATTGTTTTCCCTATAACTAGTGTTATTATGTACCGAGTCGAAAAACAGGTGATCAGAAACATATTGTATGGATACATCTATCACCGCACCAACACTGGATCCCCTGGCCTGAAAACTGAACTCAAAACACTTATCATTGTTTCCCTAAAACAATCTCACAGATTTTCGATCATAAGATAGAACCAACCAACTCTAATACAACTCTTTCATGACCCATCTCAGTGGGACCGTGTTGTGACTCTCCAAGCCCACCTCCAATAGTTCTAGGGCTGGTTAATAGCACTGAGTAGGCATATCACTAACATGGGAGGCATTTCCTAAGTACCTATACACATGCACATATCTCCAAGCCCACAAAAATACTGAAATGTAAAAACAACTAAACAACCAATGCATGCATGCATCTATATCCCACAACCAGGGTACGACGGGAAGAAAAATAAAGTAAATAGGTCCAAATACAATCCCACCACAAAGAGTCTATAACACAAGTCCAAACTGAAAGTAAAGGTACTGGGACTATTGTCTGAAAGCTGCAGGAACACACCTCATTCTGTTTGGTCTCACTAAGAACCATCTGGTCCTGGTCCACCTAATAATCTATCAAAATATTGATCGTCTTCACAATATATGATGCATGTAGGAAAAGCCCGTATAGGAATGAGTATAACAATACTTAATAGGACACCTTGAAACCACAAAGCATAAAATAAAGGAAAGTATAATCATCTCTAAATAGGTATATGTATACAATAAATATAATAAGAATATCTAGATATACTCTACAAAGATACATCATCTAGAGGTAATCTAAAACCACGGTATACTATCCATAGGATTACAACTCAAAAGATCCATGAAGCACTCATCCGATAGAACACACTCTTAAGTCCAGTATCACTAATGACATCTGTTAGAGAGGTACTTCTCATTGGGTCTCTTCATGAGAAATAACTTGTTGATAGTCTGAAGATATATGATACATAGATGAGGATCACTGCTAATTCCATGGGGTGATACCAACAAACTCAATTTGGATTAACCAGCTAAGTAGAGGATCGGTGCCCATATAGTGTTGGTCACATTGATACCAAGAACTCCACCTAGGGTATGAATATGAATAGAGGATCTCACTCTAGACCTCTTAGAGGGATTCCAACGACTCTATCCAAGAAAACCTGCTGAAGGGTTCATTTTCATAGGAGTAGGAGATGATACTATACCAACCTTAAGATAAAGGATAAGGGGAATGAACCCTAATGAATCATGTTCAAGATACAGAGGACAAGAGATTCAATCCATTTAGAAAATGAGTACATGACATGTGCATTACACATTGTGTCCCTTGACCCCAGGTCCTGCCTGTGTAAACAACCCATGTCATCAAACCATTTCTGTGTAGTAGTAAACATCGTGTAGGCATCTTGTGTACTCTAGTTGTGTGCTAGTACATAGCCTAGCACATGTACTTGGTCCAACTCATGTCTATGTAGTGAAGTACACACCATGTAGGCAGTCTGTGTACTAAACCCCATGTCCATGTACTTCCCAAGGTACATGCAGAGTTACCTAGGAGAGACCACACACCGTGTGATAGGGGTCACATTTTTTGTGATACTTAACTTTCTTCTGAAAACCCTAGCCACCGCAAAGGGCCCCACATGGCTTGTAGATCTGGTTTACATGCTTTTTCTGTGGGATTTTCCAGAATCCCAGATTCTGCTCCACATATGATTTGGAACCTATGGACTTTGATCCGGTGATCATTTCACCTTGAAATCGAATATCAAAGTTTTTCCATTCCTTTACATCATCAAACAATGTGTCCCGTCATTAGATATTCTTGAAAAACAGATCAAATCTTTATTCTTATTTGTGCATTGAAGAACATGAATCGGGGTATCCACTATCATTAAAATCACTCCATATCTATCCTTACACCTCTTTCATGTCATTCTAATCCAAGATATATAATATCATATCGTTGTTCCAATAAATGGATGTGTAACAATCAAATGATTGGGATTTTTCGAGCTGCGGGCTAAATGAAGAATCCCAGTGATGAACAATGAACGGGGGGAGAAAAGCACAAACCAAACAAAAGGAACAAACCTCAATTATATGTTTGTTTTGATCTTGTTTTATTTTCATTAGAACTAAAATATAATTAATAAAAAATCATAATGATAATTCTCCTAATAAACCCCACAATCATATGCATCCTGTATAAAAATCTAACCGCGAGCCAATATGTCCATTTATTGGTATGTCGTTATCATAAAAATCAATAATAAGTAAAACCTAAATTAAAACACATGATCTAACTTGATTTGGTTTGATTTTTGAAGAAGAACGATGTTTTGTCATCATCATTGGAAAGATCTGTTGAATTTGAGGTGTGTTGATCTTGGATCTGCAATTCTATCGTCATTCACCTGAGAGGATTATTCAAGGGTCTCTCCAACAATACTCTATAAGGCTCTAGGGTTATGAAACTAACCCAAGGATTTCTTCATAGTAGTCTATTCAAATACTAACTAGTTATTGAGTCAACATTTCAAATAAAATAATTTTATTTAATTATTTTATTCATTTCCACACCTGTGATGAATTTTCCACAAATAACCCATGTCGACTAATTTTAATTCACGCCTAGGGTAAACCTCATTTTCTGAACTCAATGGTGCCCTCATATATATAATCCAGGAACACATTTAGAAGTTATTCCACTTTTTCTGGAAAACTACACACACATGTTATTTAATATATTTAATATATTCCAAACATCTATTCTGGGAACACTTGGCCTTAGAATCTCACATCATCTCAGTGCCTGGTTTCAAAAATAATCCATATAACATCCAAAAATAATACAAGGAAAATACGAGACATTACTTCCTAGGTCTCTACCTCTGCCTTTATCTCTACCTCCTCCATTTCCCAATAATTTTATTGTTTATGGGTCAGCGCTTCTAAAAAATTGATTTTCTCCATTATACTTCTCCATTAAAAATAGATCAAAAATAATATATGAGCATTCTAACCCTAATTATTCACACCCAAAATATATTTCTAAGTTCATAACTTGTACTATATTACAAACATAGCGAGTAATCACCTAAATTTTTTTTCCACATAAATTTTGACAACATGTGTGTTGCTCACTCATCTTTAAACAATTTTACTTCTTCTTTTGAGTACAAAGGTTGTCATAAATATCGATAGTAATGAGAAAATATAGACAAAAAAATATTATGAAATATATTTATTGAAATTTTAATTAACTTGAAAAATTAACTATTGGGGGATGATGGTATTTTCATGCTTTATGATCTCTCTCATAAATTTTCAAGCATAATATCCACAATCGATGTCATTATCTTACTTTAGACACTATATAAACATTGACCAAAATAAGTAAATTTTTTTGAAGTGTTTTGATAGTAAAATATGTCTTTATATAACTTTTTTTCCTTTTTAAGTAATCCACAACCATTTTCTCTTTATACACCAACTTCATTCTATGATTTAGCCTATATTTAGAGACCACCCAATCATAAAAAATCTCGTTAAAACACAGACTGAAACATATAATTTAAATTTTATCTATAAATTATTGATTATAGTGTATTAAAAATTAACAATACACATCATGTGTGACTAGTTTTTTGGATATTCATGCATTGATTTAGAAAATAAATATTCGGGGTATCCATATTTCATGCGATCAGGATCTAGTGATGCGTAAAGAAACCAAATAAGTAATGAAAAAATTAAAAATATATTTTATGTGATTATATTGTAGAGTTTTACTTCTACATTGTAGGCATCAAAAAGAGTATGCCATCTGATAATTTTTTCTCAAATGCTTCAAGTATATTATCTTTTATCTTTTTAATTTCATCCTTATCCAAAGTAATTTTTTCCATATAAATGATATAGGGATTAATGGATCAAAATATTTATTTATATTCTTTTCCCTTTATATGGTACTAATGTAAATTCCTATAAAAAATATGAATATTTATTAACTTTAATAAACATGTTAGCTCGCTATTTGGATAGATGTATTATAAAAATTTACCTTATGTTTGTATTCCCAACTGAGACTCTAATCCATTCATGCTTGAGAATATCATTTATAGACTTGAGGCTAATTAGGTATGTCATGGAAGTTCCATATATTTATTTTCTTATGAAATATAATACATATTTTCATCTTTAAATGTGTTCTATCCATGATATTGTAATGATAATAAATTTTTCTCTATAACTGGTGGGGAGAAGGTACTCTCAGATGGTCATTTTGATTTCATGGTTGATTCACTAGATTTTCTTAATTCGACCTTATGTTTCCCTAATTATTTATCCATCTGTAATATAATACCCCACATAAGACCTTTTTTTATCAACTGTTACAGGTTTTTCATATGAAAAAATTTGTTAAAGACATACCTCATGTATATTTATATGATTATAAATCCATGATATAAAAGTTAAAATATAATAATTTATTGTTTTAATATCTGGATCATCATGTGAAATAGGAAAATCAGTTGTCATCTCATGAGCTACCTCAATCACCACTCTCATGTAATATTTTTGGAGGTATTTATGGTGTATCTTGTCTCCTAGGATATTATAAAGTATACCCATAACAATAAGGTGGCATGTGAGTATTAATAGATACAAATCACATAAAATTGTACCCTACACAAGTTTTGTAAAGTAAAGTTATTAGAAGTTGTTTGATTCACATTTAGGAGAAAGAGTAATGAAAAAAATTGATTACCTTGGGTAAGGTATGTGGTTGGGGGTAATGACTATCCTCAAAGCTAGTGGGATCATTTGGTTAATGTGTGGATCTTTGTTCTACCACCAGTTCACTTTGATCATTTCTCATAAATTGGTCTACCAAACCAGAATGAACAATAATATTTTTTAGTGAGATTATTTGTTTCTATAATAATCTCACCATATTATATGTATCTTCATTAGGTTTTATCTTCTTGAAATATGTTTGAGTAGAGACTCCAAAACCTAATCCTCTAATGTGACTATATTGTTTTGACTTCTTCAAAGCTATTGAAAGTTTTTTTTCTTATAGTATGGTCATTGTTGATTCTTATGTCTAAACTATATAAATAAAATATGAACATAAATAGATATTTTTATATAATGTTGTTATAAATCAAAATGAATTGAAATTATATCATACTTACACATTTTTCCCATACTATTTTTGTGCTTTCATCAATTAGTTTACCCTTATAATTTACATGAGCCTCCTTCCATAGAACATGACATGGGATGAAAATGGATTCATATTTTGATTCATCAATCTGCATATAAAAAAAGGAACATATTTTGTTTCTTATCACATAATTAAACTTTTATTTTTTATTTAAAATATATACCAATTTATTCTCTAATGAATCATACCCAATCCTTTCTTTGTGATAGGGTTACATTGTTTTTTATGTATGTTATTTATTTTAATCACTCTTTTATTATTTCATAAATGAATAATTTTAAATCAGTATATATAAAATAAATAATTTTTAGATAATAGGTTATCAAATTCAATGAACCTGAAATGATTTATCATAGTAGTGATTGATAAAATAGGTCCACGTTTCCTTCTTTATAATGTGTTTATAACTAACTAGTGGGTGGGGCTTTACTTTCCCTGCATCATCCCTAAGATGTAACTTCTTAAGAAGAGTTTGGAAGCCTCTATGGGATTTTTCTGTTTCCATTAAGAAAAATATATCATGGAAATATTCTAAAATAAATAAACTTTATAAGGAATAATGAAAATTAAATCAATTTTTCATTATATAACTTTTTGGTAAAATAGAGAAAGTATATCGTAACATTACCAATATATCTTTCTAATAGATTTTCTTCGTTACTGGTTGGACAAGGCACCATGAATCAATATCAATCGATACATTCATCTTCATTGTGAACCCAAAATAACTAATGAACATTGACTTTTTGGGTTCAATAGGTTGGTCATGTTGATTCTAACCAACCTCAAATTTTATAACCTGAAATCTTTCCTTAATAATTTTATTCAAAACTATGATTTTGGTTTATTTTTTATTTTTTTCATCAACATATTGTTGATCCCTTAATAATTATACAGTTTCATCATCAACGATCTATTATTTATCAAGATTAGCAATATCATCATGTGCAGAAGACATTATTTTCATGAGTAGTAAAACATTTAATTTTTCTTGAATAAAAACAACATAAACATGGATAAAATATTTGATAAGGTTCACATGAATGTACTATTGTAAACTTGATGAACTCTTTAACTACATCTTCATACTCTTTTGTCAAATAATTAGAGTGTATACATTTTGAAGGAAATGGGTAATTGAATTTAAATACATCTACATACTCTCAAATATAAGAGATGTATATCCATTGAGGTTCATGTATAGGTTGTGAGAATAAAAATAAACAAGTAAATACTAACAGGTCCCCTAGAATATATAACGCGCATATTTGAGTACATGTTCAAAGTAGTAATACTCAAAATACACATGTAATTCCAGTCATTGTGTACTAACCAGGAAAACATAATAATAAATGTACCAAATTCATTTTATACCAGTGAATTATACTAATCATACCATATGTTTATACCATGTTTATTCCCTAACATTCAAATCATTTCACTAATAAGTGGTTAACATTTGAATCATAAGAGGAACAAAAATTATTTATCTTCCTCTAGAAATAACCACATCCCAGGTACCATGAGATTCAACCTCATACCCCTAGCATCTAAAATTATCCCCCAGGGATAACCATCACATGTACTTATTACATCTAAATAATGAAATGGGTATAACATAGCCATTTTTCTTAGGAAGTGCATTTGAAATATGGGGAAATCATAACATAATTGGTTCCATTAGGAAAGAACCACATAATGGGTTCCATAATGCATTAGTTAAAAAACAATAAAGAATAAAAAAACACAAATGTCACATCATCATTACCCTAACCCTATATGAATCCCTAACATGTCTATAGAAACTCACATTCTAACATACCATACTTATCCCTCACATAAAACCTAACACTTATTTTTTTTAAATATGTTTATCCCATGTATACTCTAAACCCACTCATATTCAAAAATAACTTAAATACAATTTTAATTACGGATTCTAATATATTACATTTAAAAAATGAATGAATGAACATTAAAATCCAAATTGAAATAAATTTTGATTCCCTTAATCTATAAAATGGATATTCACTAATCCATTCGTTTTTTCCAAATCAAAGTTTTTATCACCAAACATAGTTTAAATTATATCTTCTATTAGCCTTTCCAGTAACCATGTTCATATGACTGTAGATCTACATGACTTCCACTCGTAGTCATTTATATTCACTCACAAGCATTTACTATTTTCCACTTCCTCTGAAATGTTTCTTTTTTTGGAATTTCCTTCCCAGTTAAGAGTTTTAACATGTTTGAACTATTTTAGTGGGATTTTATTTCCTTTAATATAGGTTTTGTAATAAAAAATGCATCATGTTGCCTTTTAAAAATATTTTATTAATTTTTTCACTAAAATTGGAGTCTTTGTAGAAATAGAAAGTTAATGAAAATGTATTTATAATAGTTGAAGATCAGAAGGTTGGATGGTATTTTTTTTCTTTTGAGTGTCAATTTTTTGTATTTCTTTGAACAAATTTTACCCTTATATATTGTTTCCATATGGGAAAAGGGGAGTCTTATCCATAGAATAATTCATCTAGAAACACAACCTAACAGAAAATAGACATTGGAGTTGGAAATTTAGGGGTTAAACGGGACATTAAAAGTCATGAAGCATGTGGAAGATAAAGGTGACTTTGAAGTTATGAAAAATATAGAGGGAATCCTAGATATGTTGATATAAAAGAAGGAAGCCCTTTATGGACTAGAATAATTGAAACAAACTTTAAATATATAGTCATTATTCAAGGATTGGTAAATACACAATATTAAACTTGATCTGTCAATCATCCACTGTATTTACCAATCCTTGAATAATGACTATATATTTAAAATTTGGTTCAATGATTCTAGGCCATCAAGGGATTTCTTATTTTCTCTCAACATTTCTATGATTCCCTCCATATTTTTCATAAATTCTATATCACCTTCATCTTCCATGTGCTTCATGGATTTTTAATATCTCATTTAACCCCTCGATTTCCAACTACAGTGTCCACTTTCTTTCAAGTTGTGTTTCTAGTTGAATTATTATATGGTGAAGACTCTTCTTTTTCCTCTAAAAATAATATAAAAGGGTAAATTTTGATCAAAGTAATACAAAAAATTGATACTCTAAAGAAAAAAATATCGTCTAACCTTATGATATTTAGCTAATTTGAATACATTTTCATCAACATTCATTTTCTCCAAAGATGCAAATTATAGTGAACAATTTCTTAGAACAATATGAAAAGAAAACATGATGCATTTTTTCTTACAAAAACTCTATTGATAAAAATCAAATCCTACTAAAATAGTTCGATCATGTTATTTAAATATATATTCATTATTCCAAAATTGGTAAATATAATTTTATTTACCATATACCTATTTTAGTTTTATATTACCCTTTTATCTAATAAGTTTTTTACTTTGTTTGAAGTGTATTTGGCTCCTTTTGGAAACATATATTCAAAACTACTTAATGAATTTAGGCTCTGTTTGGTATCACTTACTAGGACATGCTTATAAAACATATGATAAGTGATTATTTATAAGTGTTTTTAGATTAATTATTTAAAAAGGTTAATTAAGGTCACTTATGATTGATTTTTGTTGTGAAGGGCTTAGAGGAGATAGAAACTTGTGGTGGTATTGGTGTGAGGCAGATGGGAGAGCTTGAAAATTGGCCATTTCTCTAAGCTACCAAGAGAAAGTATCCTAAAGATGAAGTTGAAAGCAAGGTTATACAGATATGATTATTATGAGAGGAATACCATCGAGAGTCAGATTGGCACCCTTTTAAATTTATCAAGGTTTAAGGGGAAAAGAATCAAAAGGTGTGTTTGGAGTGTTTTTTTCAAAAAAAAAAGTGAAACATAGGTATTTTCAAGAGTTCACCCATCATAGTAGTATTCTAATCCAGGTATGATTAATTGTAGAGTTTTAATAGTATATAATGTGACTACACCCAAATTAAAATTAATTTTTGATGAAGTGTTATCAAAAGTAACCGAGTGGATCACATAAGAAAATCCATATCAAGAAACCAAACAAATTCATTCATTATGTTTTGATTAATTTTTAGGTTTCATTTTTGGTGTTTTCAAGAAGTAGTAAATGAGGAGGATGGAAGGATGAAAGGGTTACAGAATGGGTTGGGATATGTGGTATTCAGTGTTGTGGTAGTGGCTTTGATGTAGATTAATGAATACAATCCAAATGGGAGGTATGTCATCAAGGAACATTGGAACCACAATAATGGGAGTATGGATAGTTTGAAATAGGGAGTCTAATACATCATTAAAAGAGGGAAGGAAATCAAGCATTTGGGGAAGGATTAAACAAAGGCAGTGAAGGTTAGTTATACTGGAGTATCTAAGTATTATATATTTGTTCATGACAGTAACAATTTTCATGCAAGATGCATGCAATTGTAGACTTTTATGCATGAAGTGTATTGTATTGTATATCTATCTTTCCAAAATGAATCCTTATTTATACAAAATTATTTTTGAAACACATGGTCCTTTGTAGCATTAACAATGATTATGAATTCTTAATCCATAATCATAATCAAAGAACAATATCAGAAAACACATCATTGTTACTCATGTTGCAAAGTTTATATGACCTCCATAAAAAATATAATTCACTTTCCATCACAAAATACCACTAACCACAATGTAATCCTAGAAAACACTTTTCCATTTAACCATATTGAATTTATCAATTAATTTATGGTAAATTTTACCATAATCATAAATATAATATAATAGTTATAAGCAGTACTAATTTTTCTAATATATCATCCAAGTTTAAATTAACACCTTTAATAATTCTTGAATGTGGTATATCATCATCTCATTATTTAATAATATATTCATAATGTGAAATTATATTTAGATTTATATTCAAATTGTGTATGAACAATACAAAATAATCAAATGAAATAAAATATACAGGAACCACCATAAAATTTTATCATTTTATGGCATAGGAACAAACTTCATTTATTTATTATACTGCATCACCTATATGACACTAATCATCCAATATTAATTAAGAAAAAATATGAACCTATCATTCTATGAAATCTTATGAATATGATTTTCTCAATACATACACATATATTCATAATTCTTCTTGTTGTTTTAAAAAAATCATCTTCATGTGCAAGTCAAACTATGGAAACAAGATTTAGACAACGAAAATCCACACTATCTAAAGGGTCAAAAGAAATAATATAATGGAAACATCATGAAAATCACTATCAATTTCCATAGTGGATGGAGATGCACTTCACAATGGTCTCATATGAAGTTGGAATGAGTTTACAGAGTAGGGGTAGCATTGTGTAGGTATAGGTAATTGAGTGAGATATATATATATATATATATATATATATATATATATATATGGGATGTAGGGTTCATCGTGGTTAAGAACAATGCAAAAAACGAAAACCAAGGAACCCAAAAAAATCAAACAACGAGAGGGGAAAAAAATAACATACCTTAGATTCTAGCCTTGATTCGTCTAAGAGAACATAGAGGAGTAGTGCTGGAAGCAAGGGAGTTCTGCAATAGTTTGAGAATCGTGAATGGATGAGTTGTAGTTAGGGTTTATTTAAATAGATTGGGGGCACTTTTATCTGTGTTTTCAAAAAAACACTGATAAAGAACCCTTTTTTCAGCTCTAAATTGATAACTACTGATAAAAGGAATCTTTCTCATCATTTTTTTAGCGCTCATAATGATTGAGCTTTATCAGTGCTAATGAAATGAACATTTATCTATGCTAAAACTTTACCACTAATAAAGGATTAATAATTATAATTATAAATAAAAAATTGTAAAAAAATTTATATAATTATATATTAATTTATTATAATATTATAATTATTTAAATATATAATTATTTATTTATAATTACATTAATACTTTTTAAACAAAAATATATTATTTTCTTTATAATTATAAATATATAATTTTATAAATATAGTAAATACACATTTATAAATATATTTATAATTATTTATTTTTATAATTATTTATTTTTATAATTATAAATATATTTATATCATTACATATATTTATATAATTATATATATATATATATAATAAATATAAATATAAATATAGTAAATATTTTCATTATTGAAATATATTTATTATAATTTTATAATTATAAATATATTTATATCATTATATATATTTATATAATTGTATATATATATTTAGTAAATATATATAAATATAAATATATTAATTATTTAAATATATTTATTATAATTTTATAATTATTTAAATATATAATAATTTATTTATAAATATATGAATAATACTTAAAAAATATTTATATAATTATATATATAGCCCCTAGGGTGTAGCCTAATGGTAGATACCCTCATGGGTCTCGATAAGGTCTCTAATTCAAATCTTGTTGAGTGCATCCCTCCACTGTATATTGCATGTTTTTCTTTGTAATGTAGCCTCTTTCCCTGAATAAACTGAGGTTTCAACCTCAACTTATATATATATATATATATATATATTATAAATGTAAATATAGTATATTAATTATTTAAATAAATTTATTATAATTTTATAATTATGTAAATATATATAATAAATTATATATAATTATATAAATATTTTTTTAAAAAAATAATATTTATTTATTTATAATATTTATAAATTTATAAATATAGTAAATATACATTTATAAATATATTTATTTATAAATATTTATTTACAAATATATTTTTAACACTATTAATGAATATATAATCTTAAATACATGCATTTTAAAAATGAGTGAAATAGAATAATTAAAAATGAGTACACGTTGAAAATATTAAAAAATTGGATAATTTTTATTAAATAAATATAAATTATTAAAAAATTATGGATATATATATTAACATAAAGATAAATACATATTGAAAATACTAAAACATAGTAAATAAATATATATATATATATATAATAGAAAACGATTAAATTAAAATATAAAATAAATAAATAAAATTGACTTATTAAAAACATAATATATTAACTTTATAATATTATAATGAAATTATAAAATAGACAAAAAATTGAATAAATTCCATAAATATTAGGTGTGTGTGTTTCTATGTAAGATTTCATTAATTGCGTAAATATTTATATGTGTGCGTGTATATAAAAATGCATTAATTATGTATATGTATGTGAAATCAATATAACGCATGTTTGAGATATGTTAAATTGAAAAATAAAACAACATTAAAATTAAATAATACATTAATATGTTTTTAATTATTACATTTTATTCGTTTTCTATATATTTATATTTAATATATATTATTTGTTACTATTTATAATATATATATATTATAATTATTCATTTTTATCAATAATTTGTTCATTAATAAATTTTTAAATAATTTTATAATTTATTAATTTTTAATATTTTTTTTAATTGTTACAATTTATTCAATTTTAATTTTGTTATTTAATTATTACAATTTATTCATTTTTATTTTTTTGTTTAATTATTACAATTTATTCATTATACATATATAATATATAGTATTTATTTATATTTATAATATTTATATATGTGTGTGTGTGTTAAATTTATTCATTTTTATCAATAATTATTTAATTAATAAAATGTTTAATATTTTTCTTCATTTACTCTTTTTTAATTTTTATTTGTTTATTTCATTTTATTCATTTTACATATCTACATATTTAATATATACTATTTATTAATTTTTATAATTTATATATATATATATATTAAATTTATTCATTTTTATCAATAAATATTAATTAATAAAACTGGTAATATTTTTTTAATTTTTATTTGTTTAATTATTTCATTTTATTATGGATCTTTAATAGTGCTAAAAATTACAAATAAAGTCTACCCTTTATCGACGCTAAACATAAAGCGCTGATAAAGGGTAACCTTTATTAATGATAAAAATAAAGCACTGATATGAACGCTCTTTTTAGCGCTGATAAAGGTGTCCTTTATCAGTACTTTTTACTAGCACTATTAACGGTCTGTTTTGTAGTAGTGGAAGTAGTTGGGACCGAAACGAAATCAGACTTGAAGATTCAGATTTGAGAATGTCTATCCATAGTTGTCTATCTGCGAGGTGATCTGAGTTCGATGAATCAGCATGATGGACAATGGAGGTCGGATCTATCATGTGAATCCAAAAGAGATCAAAGTGGGATTGAGGATGACGACAATCTTATGCTGAGCTTAGTGCTGATTTGGATCAAGTAAGAAGATTGTCCCATCTATTTGAAAAATTTGTGGTCTATTGTTCATCTAGAAAAGGCTCAAGTTCATGGAAGATGAGTTTCACGAATAGAAGTCAAAAGATTACGCAACTCTGAGCATGGATTGATAACAGGTTCAATGAAGTGAATTGATATTGAAGTCATGTTATAGGTATAATGTGAGTTCGATTTTTCTCATATGTATCAAATTGAGGAAGAAAATATATATTTGAGTTGGAAAAATTACACCTGAGTTTGATTAAATAGAGGTGGTGATGAATCAAGACTGATTCGAAGTTAGAAGTTGATGTGATTTTTTTATCATAAAGAGATATGAATGGATGGAAAAAGATTTTATTTCACTAAGGAAAAATGTTTACAAAAGACCCTTCCCACACTTACCTTTATTTCTCACACATGGAGTGCCCATGGCTCTCTCACTAGATACAACAAGCTCTCTTGGATTGGATGATGAATGCTGGAAGCTCCCCAAATGCCTCTTTTTATAATCATGGTGGGAGGAGTCCATATTTGGCACAACTCCCTCACCAAACCCCACCAATTCCCACATACACCCATGGATTCCAAAGGTACAGTTCCAATACATGCACTAGCCATGAGAAGAGTCTTTGGTGGGTGGATTAAGTGCACTGGCCATCTACCAAGGATGATGGAAAAAAACTCCATCAATTCCCACCCTCCAATTTTAATCTAATGGAGAATCTGTAATGGTCTAGCTTCTCTCGAGCAACCACCTTTTTCAACATATCCTCCAGGTTCTACTTCATGTGTATCTTCAAAAGTCTCATTAGTTATCAATCTATCACTTCTCATATCCAATGATATCGAATGTCTACGTTCTACTTAATATCCTTATGGATCCCCCTCATCAGTTATCAATCTATCACTTTGCATATCCAATGATATTGAATGTCTATGTGCTACTTAATATCCTTTTGGATCCCCCTCATCAGTTAGAAATAGGTACTCTCACTCTAAATATTTTATTTATGGAATCCTTCCTCGCAAAGATCATTAAACAAATGAAATGTTAGGTTTGAGAGGCACAACTTCACCAAGCTTCTATGATGGTTCTGTAACTTCTTATGGAGATGATTGGGTCTCCCCTACTCAATAACATTCTCCACTATCTCTTGTTCTAAATCTGGTGAGTCTTCTTGAACCTTCTCCTCTTCAGTGACAGGTAGTGCTAGTACAGGTGTTGGATCAGAAAATAGTTCCACAACACTTTCCCTTTAATTCATTATAGTCTTGAATTTCCTTGATCATCTGGTTCTCTTAGAACATGTCATCTATGATTCTGATCACCTTCTCCTCTTTTGGGTCCCAAATCTTGTATCCAAACTCCTCATCTTCATAGATTATGAAGATTCAATGAGTATATTTCTCATCTATCTTCTGCTTGAGTTCCTTGGATACATGTGAAAATTCCAAACATCCAAATAATCATAAATTAGAGTAATAGGGATATTTACCATACCATCACTTTTATGGAATCTAGAAAGTTAGTGGGACTAATGGTGATATATTGATGAGGTATCATGAAATCTAAACAGATTTACCCTAGAATGTCTTTGGAATATTGGATAAACTCATCATTCTACTGACTTTATCCATGATGGTTCCATTTATTCTTTCCATAACTCCATTGTTTTGTAGGGTGTGTGGGAGTGTCTTATCATGTCTAATGCCCCGACTCCTATAATAGGCATCAAATTCCTTGGATGTATACTCTCCTTCATTGTTTGAATGAAGAAACTTCAGATTTTTTCTTGTTTCATGCTCCACCATGGCATGCAACATCTTGAATTAATCCAATACTTGGTCCTTCATCTACAACAAGAACACCCAAACCTTTTGAGATGCATCATCAATAAAGGATAAGAAATATTTGTTACCTCCCAGTGAATCCACCTTCATGGGAATGCATACATCAGAGTGCACTAGATCCATTAACTTTGATCTCCTTGATGAAGCAATACTGAATATGACTCTATGTTTCTTCCCATAAAAGCAGTATTTTTCAAGGATTGAGACATGCATCCTTGTCAACACTAATGTACTTATTCTTCTTCAGAGTATAAAATCCTATTTCACTCATGTGGCTAAGTATCCTCTGCCATAGATTTTTTAACACCCCAATCTTCTATGGTACGCTTCTCTTTGAATAATGTGATAGCATGTGTTGTACGCAACACCGAGTTCTAACACACCATAACCAATCAAACTAGCTGTTATGAATAGTAATACCTACTTTTTGAAATTATATATATTTTATATTTCAAAATGAACTTCATTTTTGGATTCGGAATATCTAATTTAGCCTTAGGTGAAATTTTGGTACTTTTCGGATAACTTTAATATTTTGATGAATAGTGAAAATTACTAAATTTTAATTAAAAACAACTTTTTTAATCAAAATAATTAATAGTGATAAATTATGAATTTGAGTGGTTTTAAAGTATATTTAGAATATATTTTTACCATTTAATACAATGTTGGTCATTAGACATAATTTTACAATTAAACAGGACATAAACAAGTGTCAATCTTTTGATAGTTATTATCTCTTAAAAACACGCTTTTTGTTTTAACAATGGGAATTAATTTTAAATTAATTTATGCCACTTCTGTGTTTTGAATTTGGAAAAATGGATTTCATATTTGGAATCAGGGTGTTCATATTGTGTGAATTGGTAACTTTTATTTTTAGACATTTTGAATAATTACTGCGGTAAATATTTTATTTACCATGGTTAAGGGTAAATCCGGTAAATAAGGGTTAAAAAATAATATTATAATAATACTAGATTATCCTAAAACGTGTCCTAACCTTATTGGTGGATACATGTCCGACAATGGGCATATTTGGGTTGATTTTGGGACCCCATGGATCCACTTGTAGGTGATAGGGACACTTAATTTTAATTAAGTTAAAATAAGTACAAAAATGACATAAGCATATATCTTTTAGAAAAACAATTTTTACATAGGGTTATATATATTTTATTTTAGACTATAAATATTCATTAGAAATATAAAAAGATTTCCTACATAATGATATTTTATTTATATTTTTTAGACTTTAAATAATTTAATTTATTTATGACACAATGATGATGCAGTAATTACCATAATAGTGAAAAAATAAAATAATTGATATTATAAATACACAAATAAATATAATTTGAGACTTTTTATAAATTACAATAATTTTCTAAGTTAATATGACATGTTAGGAATGATTTAATTAAATTTTTTCGAAGTAATCATTCTGTTATGAGTTTCACAAAAATCAACTATTGGATAGTTTCAAAATTGACATAAAAGAGTTTTTTAAAACCAATATTATATTATTAATTGATATTAAATTCCTAAAAATTTAAGTTTCGGCCAAGAGACTTATATAATGATATTTATATCATTAATGGACCACTTTTGGGTCTCTTGGATGTATATAGTAAGTTTATTAACCATATAATATAAAAATACAAAGAGACATTGTAAAAGTGAAACTAATTAACTTAGAGTTAATACTTAAAGATAAGGTTAATATAAGTACCCAAACCTGTATAAATTCTATTGGTTGAGTGTTTTTAGACCCATACCCACCTTAAAATTTAAATAATCCACTCTGGAGCCATTATAAACCAAATATAAATTTATTATAAATTAATATTTCTAGCTTTTCCAAAGGTGCCCCTCACCCCTCTTATAAAAGGGCACTCCTGCTTATCATTACTTCACACCTTAAAAGCCTTTTGTTTCGGCCAAAACCTGCCCAAATACTCTCTCAACTTCCCTCACTACAACCTAGAGGCCTTATTTTGATCAGAAAGCCATCCTAAGGAGCCCTTTTGATCAAATCAAAAGGAAGAACCCGAAGAAGAGGTAATGTTTTCACCACCCTTTTTCAAGTTCCTTTCTTCTTCCACTTCTTCTTCCTTTGTTGTTACCATTCTAAAATAATAACTCCATTATCATATATATACTGTGATTTTATTATAAATATGGTACAACCATATTCACTATTCTATCCATCCTTTGAATAACATGTCACCATACGTGCGTACGTACGGCTTACCGTCTCCACGTCCTGGTGTAATTGTTATTCAATAAATTATTATTTGGATGGGTATAATAATGATTTTTAACTCATTTAAATAATAAATATAACATGATAATGATTCTTTATATATGATATACCATCCAATTATATATTATTTTAATATCAAAATAATGATATTTTCGCTCGTGCGTACGTATGGACTACCGTCTCCACGAACGCGATGAGATTCATTCTCCATCGTATCCATTCAAGTATAATTATCATTTGATGATTTAAAAATTATGTTTAAGGACTTGATATCATTATGGATATGAATAATATACAACCTATACATAACAAACACGGCTTATGTAACAAAACATATAAAAGAAAACGAGTAATTTAACACCCGAAACGATGATAATTCTAAGATATTATTAACAAATCAATGTTAAAAGATCATATATGATATCATATTAATATATATGATTCTTGTATAATTTAATAACAATTATTTCACCATTATATAGGAGGTTAACCTACCCCAACCAAGGAAAAGTACAAGGTAAGGGTTATTTCACAATCTCTTCATTATTCGAGGTTGTTTATACGAAATAATCTACTGGGATCTCTTTATCATCCACATCCATGTTTCTTAAAAATGTATTTCAAAACATTTTTACTATTTAAAATAATATGGTTTAAAGTCATTTATACCCTTGTTTTACTTTTTATAAGAGTTTTATAAAGGTATCTTTCCGTCGTTTTCCAAACAAGGTGCTTTTTAACCTTTTCGACAGAATTAAGGTAAGAATGTTTTTTTTAACTTATACGGCGGGTGCGGTTATTTTCCGCTGTTATAAAATCGTCGAAGCTTCCCTTACAATCTTATAAGAATATTTTCAAAGAAAATGTTTTAATTTATAAATATATGACTCTTAAATGATTTCAAAATAGAAATAGATATTTCTCTAAAAAGAGTTTTGATTTCATCTATGTCAACATCCTTTGATGGATTTTACGCTTATTTGAAGTTGATTTATTATGATACAAAACTTCTTTATTTTATTGAAGGTTTTGTGATATGTTTGACTGTGGATGTTCTATTTTTATACCATTCATAGTTTATGGTGAAAGTATTGACATTTCGTATGCTAGTTTTAATACGAATGTTTATGTTATGTTTAAACCTTTTCATATGGGAATGCATTGGACTTAATATGTGACGGGTGGAGCCCGATATAGCTCCTTGATGCATCAGTAGGTCTCAGGAGACAAACTAGTGTCTTGGCACAAGGCCTTGGCAAAATCTTATTTGTAGTCTTGGCACGAGGCCTTGGCTATGTGGTTATGATAGTCTGGCATTATGCATTCCATCATTATGAAAGTGGTTATTGATATTGCATGTGATTATTAGATTAGTAGAATATCCATGTGAATAAGTAAATGGCATTATTTAATTTTACTTTTTCCATACTATGTTGAAGTTCAAGTTTAAAAGGCTTTTGTTTTAGTTATACATTGCCTTAAATTTTTATGCTTATTTTTGAAAGTTTCCACTATATTGTTATCCTTACTGGGCATTTGAGCTCACCCCTTTTCTCTGTTTTATTTTTCCCAGGATGTGAAGAAGTAAGTTATGAATGACCTGCAGGGATAGTATGTGGGGATATGAGTGTGGAATATGGAGACTATGTTGTTGTAGTAGTTTTTCACTGTATGATGTAATGTAAAACTTTATGAATATATCTAGTGTTTCCAAGGCTACTAAACCAATCGGTCTTTCGAGATTTGATCTTTCTTGTGATCATGCCAATGTAATGTAATAATGCACCGACTCTGGGTAACTAGGGTCAGGGCGTTACAGTTGGTATCAGAGTAAGTTTAGTACAAACCTTGGAAGCTAGATTTAGATAAACTCTGATTAGAGCACATAGATTTAAGATGAACTTTGAGGATTAGTATAGAAGAACTTCCTAGAATTTTGGTATTGTAGAGATTTTGTGAGTTTTCCGAGCAATACATCCCTGTCTGGATACGAGCAGGTAGAGGCGGCTCTGGCACAGATGTACCTAGGGGTAAAACCCGAAAACACCGCTTTGAGCTAGACTTGAACGGGAACTGGTGCACGACAACGAGCCTTGCTACACTCTTGGTTACGACACTCCCGAGGGATATTCTTAGGATAACTCTCATTTTCTTTACAAATCATTATGAAGGGTTTATGAGTATATACTTCCTCAAAAAAAACATTTTTATGATTATGGATTATATCCATAAATAGTTCAATTTATGTTAAGTGTTTTATAAGTATGGGATTATGTATTTTGATTCATAAACTGATCTAGTTTATGCCATTGTTTAGAAATGGTGCCTAGTGGAAGAAATGGAAACCGTATAAATGCACGCACTCCATGTAGGGATTGCCCTCCTACTCAAGATAATTATAGTGGAGTTGGTGATGCAACTGGTGCCGATCAGCTAATCACCATACTGGGACAACTCACTTTGGTTATGAATAATAACCTTACCCGTATGGAGAAACCTGATCCGCAGCGTGGAGGATCAATGTTAGATCTATTCATGAGGCAACAACCACCAACGTTCAATGGGAGTACAAATCCCTTAGTAGCTGAGCAATGGATAAATTCCCTAGAGAAAATATTTTAGGCTTTGGGGAGTAGTGAAAGGGAAAAAGTTATCATGGCAGTTTACCGACTCACTGGATATGCTGATCAATGGTGGTCATTGATTCAAGACATGAAGGAAGATAGTGAAGTATCAAATATGGAATGGATGGAGTTCAAATATCTGTTTTTAGAAAAATACTTTCCTCGCGACCATCGAGCAGATATGGAAAGTCAATTTCTGAGTCTGAGACAAAAGGAGGATGAGAATGTCACAAAGTATAAGGATAACTTTACAAGGTTAGAAAGGTATGATGGAGATTATATACGTAACCCAAGATGTAAGATTGATCATTTCTTTGATGGTTTAAAACCATTTCTTCGTCAAGCATTAGTCTCACAATCCTTCTCGTCGTACGAAGACATTGTCTCATGTGCTATCAAGACCGAAAAGGAATTCTCTAAGTCTTATGACTTTAAAGCAAAGAAAGAGAAGAAGAGACCTGCTGATCAATCTGGGAATGGAAATAAGGGTAAGAAGGGAAAGGTTGAATATCCATCCTGTGGTAAATGTGGTAAGAAACACCCCGGTACTTTCTTGAAGGGAACATGAGTCTGTTACAAGTGTGGTGAAAAAGGCCACCAAGCTCGTGATTGCTAGGGGAAGAAGGAAGCTACCAATGTTTAGTGCTACAATTGCAGGGAGATGGGGAATTATGCAAATGAATGTCCTAAGCTTTAGGAGAACTTACCTCAGAAAAGGCCAAGGGATCAAGGCCAAGCTTATGCTATCACTACTGCTGAGGTAGAAGCTCCAAAAGACGTGGTGGCAGGTGATTTAATGGTTTCCTCAAGTTTAGCAAATGCATTATTTGATTCTGGATCATCGCATTGTTTCATATCTTCCCAGTTTTCTAAGAAAATCATATATTTCCAATTTGATTTAATAAGGGATTTGTCAGTTAAAACTCCTAAGGGAAGTATCATTGCAACAAAGTTTTGTGAATCAGTCCCCATTAGAGCACATAAATGTTCTTTATCTGCTGATCTTGTCGTCATACCTATGATTGAGTTTGATATAATCCTTGGTATGGAATGGATTTCAGACTATGATGCGAAGATTTATTGTAAGAAGAAAGAGGTTACGATTCTTGATTATAATGATAAGGAACACCTTATCTTTAGAGCAGGATCGTCACCACCTAATTCTTATCTAGATCCACCCCCAGTAGCTCAACTAAATTCAATTATTGGGGAGGAAGAGAATGAAATAACTGTGGGTGAGGAAATGAATGTTCAAATAGAGGATGTACCTGTTGTGAAAGAATTTGTAGATGTATTTCCGGAAGATTTACCTGGACATCCTCCAGAACGAGAAGTTGAGTTTTCCATTAATTTAATTCCTGGATCAAGGCCTATATAAAAGACCCCTTATATAATGGCCACTGTAGAATTAGTTGAACTAAATAAACAACTAGAGGAATTGAGTAATAAGGGATTTATTCGCCCTAGTGTTTCTCCATGGGGAGCCCCTGTTCTTTTTGTTAAAAAGAAAGATGGATCTATGAGGTTATGTATCGACTACAGGGAGATCAATGCTATAACAATAAAGAACAAGTATCCCCTACCACGCATTGATGATTTATTTGACCAACTGCATGGAGCTCAATACTTTTCAAAGATTGACCTTCGATCTGGATACCATCAGTTGTGTGTGAAGAAGGAATACATTCCGAAGACAGCATTTCGAACCATGTGCGGGCATTACGAGTTTACTGTAATGCCTTTTGGATTGACTAATGCACCCTCTGTATTCATGGATCTGATGAATAGAGTTTTCAAGGAGTATCTCGATGAATTTTTGGTGGTATTTATTGATGATATCTTGGTATACTCCAAAAGCTACGAAGATCATGAAAATCACTTGCGCATTATCCTGAAGACTCTGAGAAGACATGAATTATATGGGAAGTTTAGCAAGTGTGAATTCTGGCTTCAGGAGATTTCTTTTCTTGGCCATATTGTCTCTAAATATGGAATCTCTGTTGATCCTTCTAAGACCAAGGCAATCCAAGAATGGCCAGCACCTACGAGTATAACTGAGGTACGTAGTTTTATTGGTTTGGCAGGTTATTATCAACGATTCGTCCAAAATTTTGCCCGATTGGATAACCCATTAACGAAGCTCACACATAAAGGGGTTAAATTTGTTTGGAAAAAAGAGTGTGAAGAATGTTTTGAAGAACTGAAGAGAAGATTAGTCAATGCTCCTATATTGACTCTACCATCGGGGAATGATGGGTTCGTTATTTATAGTGATGCATCGAAGAAAGGACTTGGTTGTGTCCTTATGCAGAATGATAGAGTTATTGCCTATGCATCACGACAGTTGAAAATTCATGAACAAAACTATCCTACTCATGATCTCGAGTTAGCAGATGTGATCTTTGCTTTGAAGATATGGAGGCACTACCTCTATGGTGAAAAATGTGAGATTTATACTGATCACAAGAGTTTGAAGTATATTTTCTCACAAAAAGAACTCAACATGAGGCAAAGGAGATGGATTGAATTACTCAAGGATTATGATTGCACGATACACTACCATCCGGGGAAGGCAAACAAGGTGGCAGATGCTTTGAGCAAAAAAGATCATGGAGTTTTGAATAATATGAGAATTGAAAGGGATCCAATTTTCATGGATCTAGTGAATATGGACATGGGAATAACCAGGGAAGGAGAAACATCAATGCTTTTTCAAATGGTTGCCAAACCATCTTTACTAGAAAGGATTAAGAGTTCTCAGACCGATGATGAAGAATTTCAAAAGAAGATTAAAGCTGTGAATGATGGGATATTGAGAGACATTGTGTATGAAGATGGAATTTTGAAATTCGGGAAGAGACTTTTTGTTCCCAATATACCTGATCTAAAAAGGGAATTGCTAGATGATGCTCATAGTTCCAATTTCACTATACATCTTAGGAGCACCAAAATGTATAGATATTTGAAGGAACATTTTTGGTGGGACAACATGAAGAGGGAGATTGCTAATTTTGTGTCAAGATGTATGGTTTGTCAACAAGTGAAAGCTGGAAGGCAATAGCCTGGAGGAGTCATGCAACCTCTTCCCATACGGGAGTGGAAATGGGACAATATTACGATGGACTTTGTCATGGGACTACCAAAGAATCCTAGAAGGAACGATGCAATATGGGTTATTGTTGATCGTCTTACCAAGTCAGCATATTTTCTTGCTATAAGAGAAGATCTACCCCTTGAAAGTCTAGAAAGACTATATATTAATGAAGTTGTGAGACTTCATGGAGTACCCCTATCGATTGTTTCTGGTCGTGATCCCCATTTTACTTCAAGATTCTAGAAAAGTCTTCAGAAATCCCTGGATATTGAACTTCATTTGAGCACTGCTTACCACCCTCAGACAGACGTACAATCAGAACGGACTATTCAAACCTTAAAAGACATGTTGAGATCTTGATCACTTGACTTTCAGGGTGTGTGGGATCAATATTTACCTCTGGTGGAATTTTCCTATAACAATAGCTTCCATTCGAGTATTCAGATGGCACCATATGAAGCGTTATACGGAAAGAGATGTCGTACACCAACCTATTGGGATGACGTTGGTGAAAGAAAACTTGTAGGCCCAGAACTGGTGGAGGAAACAATGGAAAAGGTGAAGGTAATCCAAAATCACATCAAAGCAGCTCAAAGTAGGCAGAAGAGCTATGCCGATAATCGAAGGAAGGATTTGGAATTTCAAGTCGGTGATCATGTTTTCCTAAAGGTATCTACATGGAAGGGAGTCATACGTTTTGGTAAGAAAGGTAAATTGAGTCCTAGGTACATTGGACCTTTCGAAATTCTAGAACGAATTGGGGCTGTAGCTTACCGATTGGCAATGCCGCCAAGTCTCTCCAAAGTTCATGATGTGTTCCACGTATCTCTGTTGAGGAAATACATGCCTGACCCAATGCATGTACTCACCTATGAAGAATTAGAACTGGAACCCGATCTGTCTTATTGTGAAGAGCCCGTCAGAATTCTTGATACGAGAGAACAAGTGCTGAGAAACTGAATGACGCGTCTGGTAAAAGTTTTGTGGAGAAACCATAAGATGGAAGAGGCAACGTGGGAACCCGAGGAACTTATGATGAAGAACCACCCGAGTCTTTTCATGTGATAAGTATTCTAGAAATTTCAAGGATGAAATTATTTGGAGGGGAGAATGTAACACCCCAAGCTTCTACGGTACGCTTCTCTTTGAATAATGTGATAGCGTGTGTTGTACGCAACACCGAGTTCTAACACACCATAACCAATCAAACTAGCCGTTGTGAATAGTAATACCTAATTTTTGAAATTATATATATTTTATATTTCAAAATGGACTTCATTTTTGGATTCGGAATATCGAATTTATCCTAAGGTGAAATTTTGGTACTTTTCGGATAACTTTAATATTTTGATGAATAGTGAAAATTACTAAATTTTAATTAAAAACAACTTTTTTAATCAAAATAATTAATAGTGATAAATTATGAATTTGAGTTGTTTTAAAGTATATTTAGAATATATTTTTACCATTTAATACAATGTTGTTCATTAGACATAATTTTACAATTAAACCGGACATAAACAAGTGTCAATCTTTTGATAGTTATTATCTCTTAAAAACACGCTTTTTGTTTTAACAACGGGAATTAATTTTAAATTAATTTCTGCCACTTCTATGTTTTGAATTTGGAAAAATGGATTCCATATTTGGAATCAGGGTGTTCATATTATGTGAATAGGTAACTTTTATTTTTAGACATTTTGAATAATTACTGCGGTAAATATTTTATTTACCATGGTTAAGGGTAAATCCGGTAAATAAGGGTTAAAAAAATAATATTATAATAATACTAAATTACCCTAAAACATGTCCTAACCTTATTTTTGGATACATTTCCAACCATGGGCATCTTTTGGTCGATTTTGGGACCCCATGGAGCCACTTGTAGGTGATAGGGACACTTAATTTTAATTAAGTTAAAATAAGTACAAAAATGACATAAGCATGTATCTTTTAGAAAAACAATTTTTACATAGGGTTATATATGTTTGATTTTCAACTATAAATATTTATTAGAAATATAAAACTATTTTCTACATAATGATATTTTATTTATATTTTTTAGACTCTAAATAATTTAATTTATTTATGACACAATGATGATGCAGTAATTACCATAATAGTGAAAAATTAAAATAATTGATATTATAAATACACAAATAAATATAATTTGAGACTTTTTATGAATTACACTAATTTTCTAAGTTAATATGACATGTTATAAATGATTTAATTAAATTTTTTCGAAGTAATTATTATGTTATGAGTTTCACAAAAATCAACTATTGAATAGTGTTAAAATTGACATAAAAGAGTTTTTTAAAACAAATATTATATTATTAATTGATATTAAATTCCTCAAAATCTAAGGTTATTCCAAAAGACTTATATAATGATAGTTATATCATTAATGGACCACTTGGGGGTCGCTTGGATGTATATAGTAAGTTTATTAACCATATAATATAAAAATATAAAGAGACATTGTAAAAGTGAAACTAATTAACTTAGAGTTAAAACTTAAAGATAAGTTTAATATAAGTACCCAAACCTGTCTAAATTCTATTGGTTGAGTGGTCTTAGACCCATACCTACCTTAAAATTTAAATAATCCACTCTGGAGCCATTAGAAACCGAATATGAATTTATTATAAATTAATATTTCTAGCTTTTCCAAAGGTGCCCCTCACCCCTCTTATAAAAGGGCACTCCTCCTTATCATTACTTCACACCTTAAAATCCTTTTGGTTCGGCCAAACCCTGCCCAAATACTCTCTCAACTTCACTCACTACAACCTAGATGACTTAGTTTGATCAGAAATCTATCTTAAGGAGCCCTTTTGATCAAATCAAAAGGAAGAACCCGAAGAAGAGGTAATGTTTTCACCACCCTTTTTCAAGTTCCTTTCTTCTTCCACTTATTCTTCCTTTTTTATTACCATTATAAAATAATAACTCCAGTATCATATATATATTTTGATGTTATTATAAATATGGTACAACAATATTCACTATTCTATCCATCCTTTGAATAACATGTCACCATACGTGCGTACGTACGGCTTACTGTCTCCACGTCGTGGTGTAATTGTTATTCAATAAATTATTATTTGGATGGGTATAATAATGATGTTTAACTCATGTAAATAATAAATATAACATGATAATTATTCTGTATATATGATATACCATCCAATTATATATTATTTTAATATCAAAAGAATGATATTTTCGCTCGTGCGTACGTACGGACTACCATCTCCACGAACGCGATGAGATTCATTCTTCATCGTATCCATTCAAGTATAATTATCATTTTATGATTTAAAAATTGTGTTTAAGGACTTGATATAATTATGGATATGAATAAGATACAACCTATCCATAACAAACACGGCTTATGTAACAAAACATATAAAAGAAAATGAGTAAGTTAACACCCGAAACGACGATAATTCTAAGATATTATTAACAAATCAATGTTAAAAGATCATATATGATATCATATTAATATATATGATTCTTGTATAATTTAATAACAATTATTTCACCATTATACAGGAGTTTAACCTACCCCTAACCAAGGTAAAGTACAAGGTAAGGGTTATTTCACAATCTCTTCATTATCCGAGGTTGTTTATAAGAAATAATCTATTGGGATCTCTTTATCATCCACATCCATGTTTCTTAAAAATGTATTTCAAAACATTTTTACTATTTAAAAGAATATGGGTTAAAGTCATTTATACCCTTGTTTTACTTTTTATAAGAGTTTTATAAAGGAATCTTTCCGTCGTTTTCCAAACAAGGTTCTTTTTAACCTTTTCGACAGAATTAAGGTAAGAATGTTTTTTTTAACTTATATGGAGGGTGCGGTTATTTTACATCATTATAAAATCGTCGAAGCTTCCCTTAAAAGCTTATAAGAATATTTTCAAAGAAAATGTTTTAATTTATAAATATATGACTCTTAAATGATTTCAAAATAGAAAGAGATATTTCTCTAAAAAGAGTTTTGATTTCATCTATGTCAACATCCTTTGATGGATTTTACGCTTATTTGAAGTTGATTTATTATGATACAAAACTTCTTTATTGTATTGAAGGTTTTGTGATATGTTTGACTATGGATGTGCTATTTTTATACCATTCATAGTTTATGGTGAAAGTATTGACATTTCCTATGCTAGTTTTAATACGAATGTTTATGTTATGTTTAAACCTTTTCATATGAGAATGCATTGGACTTAATATGTGACGGGTGTAGCCCGCTATAGCTCCTCGATGCATCGGTAGGTCTCATGAGACAAACTAGTGTCTTGGCACAAGGCCTTGGCAAAATCATATTTGTAGTCTTGGCACGAGGCCTTGGCTATGTGGTTATGATAGTCTGGAATTATGCATTCCATCATTATGAAAGTGGTTATTGATATTGCATGTGATTATTCGATTAGTAGAATATCCATGTGAATAAGTAAATGGAATTATTTAATTTTACTTTTTCCATAATATGTTGAAGTTCAAGTTTAAAAGGCTTTTGTTTTAGTTATACATTACCTTAAATGTTTATGCTTAGTTTTGAAAGTTTCCGCTATATTGTTATCCTTACTGGGCATTTGAGCTCACCCCTTTTCTATGTTTTATTTTTCCAAGGATGTGAAGAAGTAAGTTATGAATGACCTGCAGGGATAGTATGTGGGGATATGAGTGTGGAATATGGAGACTATGTTGTTGTAGTAGTTTTTCACTTTATGATGTAATGTAAAACTTTATGAATATATCTAGTGTTTCCAAGGATACTAAACAAATCGGTCTTTCGAGATTTGATCTTTCTTGTGATCATGCCAATGTAATGTAATAATGCACCGACTCTGGGTAACTAGGGTCGGGGCGTTACAGATTTGATGAAATATTTCATTCCATCATGTTGAGGTTGTCAACACATATATTCACATGATTTTTGTTCAACACATTGAATATGTTTCCTCGGGATATAATGATGGATCCATTTTTTATCTTCCATGATTCATTACTGAAGATGTTGTTATATTATTTTCAATCAAAGGTTATCTTGATAACAGTTTGAGTCAAATACTTATAACATATAGAACATCCTTCATGTATATTATCTATCCAATGTTCATCTAAATTGGAATATCACTCATTCGAACAATATCTACCAAACTGGTATTCCCCGTGTTGATAGAACCAAAGTTTCCAATTTGATAAGTCAAGAAATACTCACAATGCAGAGTGACATAGTAAGATGTTTCAGTATCGACCAATCATTCTGTGTCTTGACCCGATGTGTGAAAACAAGTCTCTTATTCATCTTTGGTGAAAATCACAACTTCTATAATGACACTCACATGTGTGTCTTCATTTATTCTTTGTTGGTTGTTACTTTGTACCTTTTATTGTCAAAAAATTCAGTAGTTCTTTTTCATGTGTCTCTCTATGCCACAATGTTAACATTTTTATCTTGGACTCCTATCATTTGTGGACCTTCCTCTACTCTTGCTTCAACCTCTACTTCCTACCCCTAAACCACCTCCTTGTTGTATCCCTTGCTTATCTAGGATGAGATACCGCTTCCCATTGTATCTTCCATCCTTCCTTGAAGCCTCTTCATTGAATAGTTCATCATTTTACATTATCATGGTAATTTTACCAATGGGTTTTTAATTTTTGAGGGAGACCACCAATGTGTCGAAACTATCATGGAGTGTGCACAATAGGTAGTTCACCTAATCTTTATCTGCCAGAGTCTTACTACAATGACCAATTGATTCACTAGGATTTGGAACCCATTAGTGTGTTCGAGTATAGATATTTCACTCTATATTCAAATATTCATCAACCACTTTAATAAGAGAATCTTATTTCAATCAATATTTAACTAGTATGTGTTCTCTAACTTCATTCATAGTTCGTATGTGCTAGTCTCTTCAGCAATGTGGTGGTAGGCATTTTGATAAATCCATTAGCAGATTTGACCGATCACTTTCTTTTTGAGCTTCTTCCACTCTGCTTCCTTAGTAGCATCATATTTGACTCCCTTGTTCATAACGAGGTTATATAGGTCTATATAATTAATGAGATATTCCAATTGATACTTACAAATGGATTAATTCAGAGAAGTCAATATGACCATCCCTCTCATGGATGGTCCCTCCATTGAATTTCAATTTTGAAATAAATGGAGCATAATTTTCAAAAATTTAGAGTATCGTTGTGTTAGTAATGATAAAAAATAGTGGAATCGACTCATGGATCATCGAAATTGGATTCTGATTGATTGAGGTATCATCAAACCAATGTCAACGTTCAAGATTGACCAATGATGTGGCAGTGACGTGGTGATGATGTGGTGCTAATTTGGCGTGTTGGTACAACTACCAGAATGTTTCCAGAAATGTTTTCAGTGTTGGAACAATGACATTTTCTATGACTGTGGGGTACTGTAGCACCCCAAATTTTGATAAAACATTGATTGAGCCTACGAAGCTCATTTTAGCTCTATTTTCAATGTTGTTTGCACCATTAGAATTGAATTGACTTGAAATTTCAGAATCTGGATACAAAACAATAATACAAGAAACTTTAATTTTTCAGTATCAGAAAATCACTAATACTCACCACTATTTCTTCTTCAATCCCTCTGATATTGGTTGTTGTTATTTGCTGATCATGAAGAGAGATGAATGGAGGGAAAATAATTTTATTTCACCACAAATAGAGGTTTAAAAAAGATGCCTCCCACACCTCCCTTTTTTTTCTCACACATGGATCTCCTAAGACTCTCTAACTAGATACACTGAGCTCTATTAGCTCAGATTATGAATGTCTAAAGCTCCCCAAATTCTTACTTTTATAGGTATGGTGGGAGGATTCCATGTTTGACACAACTCTCCCACCAATCCTCACCTCCACCCATAGCTATCAAAGGTATAGTTCCAACACATGCAGTATCCATGGGATAATTCCATAGTAGGTTTACTTGGTGCACTAGACACCTACCAAGAAATATGGGGAAAAACTTCATTAGAATTCATTCGCTCTCTTTTTTCGATTTAATGTGTTTATTTTAAATGGTGGGGTCTTGACTCCTCAATTACTATGGTTGCAATGGAGCAGGTTGAAACTCAGAGGTTAATCGATGAAATGATTATGATAAGTTGATTTCATGGATGAATTGAAGTCATTGATTATTTTTTGAGTTGTATGTGTAAGGTAATAGACTATCCTGGGCTGAATAATGAAGGGTTGTGTTCAGTGTGGAAGTTTTGTAGAGTCTTCTCACAGGAAGCATTCGATTATATAAACTAGTGAGATAATGACTATTAAGGATGAGGATATAGAAAAAATTAAGGACTTTTGAGGTGTGTAAATAATATAAAAGAGTGAAGATACATTAGGGATGTGATTGAAAATTGACACCTCAGTATTCTTTTATTGATTAATTTGAAGAGGTATGGCATGTTAGTGAATCCTTTTAAGTTGTTTACAGAACCATTTCTATAATGCTTACCTTGATGTTTACATTTAAGTGCATATCATCTTGTGATAGAATATCCAATTTTGTATAATTAAAATAAATTTATAAATAATTAAATGAGTTTTATATGGATCATTTAATGTCTTATACTGGAAAGTGGAAGTGGTTGTTGAGAGAGCTTTATTAAAGTTTCTCCACATGTGACAGAATGACATATAACTAATTAAACTTCCTCTTGGATTTCATAAAGATAAAGTGGGTGAATGAAAGTAGTGATTTATAGGTAAAATAAAAAAGGTTATTCCTGAGATATATGAGTGAGGAATTGTACATTCATTCCATAGATAGTTCTAGAGATTAGACTATACTAGAGGTGAGGTAAGAACTTCAATCATCAATATAGGGAGCTGGAGTGGGAAAAAAGAGCTAATCTCAATAGATAATCTTCTTTATTCTTATATTTTATTCCTATTTACTAAATTTGTGATGAATTCCTTAAATATTTCTTTTACTAAGATGTAAAAATAAATTGTTTTAGAGATTGTAAAAAAATGAATTGAAATATTTTTATTTATTCACACTTCAAATTAATTCGTGGATGCTTGTGTTCTTCTTTATTTAATTCACTTCTTATTTATTCATTATCTAATTTTTTATCAACAAATGAAGTAATATTTAAATATTTTTAGGTAATTTAAAATCATTTTTCACATTATTTAAATTGATATATTAAATTAAGTGTCACTAGAAGTGCATGTGTGTCTTTTTCTTCAAGTGTTCTCAATTTCCCTTCATCATGTGTATCATTTTTTATATACATTAATTACTGATGGGTGAAGAGTATTGGATCCATTTTCTTGGTAAATTTAACTAAATTACTTCATTTTGTAATGGTTAGGGTCTTTTCTCCATGAAAAATCATCCATTTTTTGAGAGTTTTATACACATATCAGCCCTTAGGAAAGAACAATGGGAAAGGTTTTTCACTTAATGACAGTTCAGTGTATCAGAACAATTTCTATATAGTTTTTGGAACATTTATGGTTAATTATGAGACATGATAAGTTATTCTTTCAGCAACTCAAATTGTCCAGTTTCCCCTAACTCTATGCCTTCTAGTCTTATTTCCCTCTTTCTACTATTTACTATCAATTTTAACTTCATAATTCCATTATATTTCATATTTTTTGATGTTTTTTTTTGTCTTGTTTGGTCACAAATCATAGTCTTCTATTGGGTTGTATCACTACTCACCGTCATACATATAGTTTTTAGTTGTTATAAATAAATAAATTTTATAGTCTAGTCTACAACCTAGATCACTATAAAAAATTTGGCATTGCTGTGGGGAAGGAATGGGTGGAAATCATAAAAGAAACAATAAAAAACACACTAGAAAATCCATTTAAAAGAAAATATAATGAAAAATGAAAAAAAATTGAAACAAAAGCAGAAAATTTGTTTAAAAAATCTAATTTTTAAAATATGTTTGATTTTTGAGGTATTCTAATATCTCCACTATTTCTTATTTTATCTTCATGAACACTAGGTAACTTTTAAAACAAAAAATGAATATTTGAATTAGGAAATAAAAAAACATTACAGTGCCCTGAAAATGAAAATGAAAGTTGAAATGGAAAATTAGGTATTTTAAAGAGATAAAATTATAAATGAAAATCACAATTGTGTTCAACCTCAAATTAAGAATGAGAATGATAAGGGTCCTTGGATTAAAAATTTAAAACTTCCCACTACTTAAAATAACTCTTATTGTATAAATTTATACCCTGGGTCTAATAATTATAAAATGAAACAATCTTACCTCTTCATGGTACCTACTTTTAATGGTAAACATGGTGAGGATTCCCTTGATTTTATTAGAGATTGTTACTGTGTGGTTCAACAGTTATCACTCTATGGGTTGAGTGGGGAAGAACTTCAGTTGAGATTTTTTCCATTCTACCTAAAATATAAGGCTAAAAGCTAGTTTCTATAATTTTAATAAGGAAATTTTTTACACTCAGGATCTAACTTTCAATTTTTTTTAAAAAAAGTTTGCCCCAGGAATACTACCATTGAGGTGAGACTTAAAATACCAGATTTTATTCAAGATGAGGATGATCTCTTTCATGATACATGGGATGGTTTTAGATAACTTCTTAGGAAAATTTCAAATAACCAACTTGTTATTCATCTATTGATGTACTCTTTCTATAATAGTCTCACTCTATATCACCAAAATATTATTGATCAGTCTTTTGGTGGTGATTTTTGAGATATGGTAGTTGATAAATTAAAATAAATATTTAATAAACTAGATCAAACACCCAACCCAAAAGTTCTATGAAAATAACCATTCATAGGAGTGATTCTAGAGACCAAGTTGCTAGAATTCATGTTGATTGTCAAGAAAATTCTCTTAGATAACAGTGTACTCATTGTGGAATATTCAGGTATAATAGAAACCACTGTCCTAATTTTTATTTTCTTATTTAACATGATGAGAGTAACCAGTTTTTGGATTATAGATCTAGAAAACTATGGAATAACAAATAATTTTAAAAAATATACAACCTTGGTTATAAAAACAATCTCAATTTGACTTGGGAAGAATAAGGAGTGATTAAATAATATGTTTCCCCTGAATTCTCACAATAGCCAAAACCTTATTTTCAAAACCAATATCCAACCAAATCTTCAAATTCTCAAGATGTGATAAGGGGTGTGATGTTACATATTTTAGGGAATTTTTATTCATAGAAGTATCAATTTTATTTTTATATAGATGATACACAATCTAGGATCCATAATATGGAGTTACAAATGTGTCAACTTGCTAGAGACCTAGGTGAGAGAGATAAGGGAAAGTTTTCTAAAACAACTAGACCTATTCCAAGAGAATGATTCATGGAATATACCACCAGAAGTATCTTAAAAACGTAAGAAAATGTTATGGATAATCCTAGGGAGGATGATATCGAATATTTAACTGAATCTGAAAACCAAAATAAGGAAAACACTAAATCTATAAAATTGGATCGTAAGGTCCAAATAGAATATAATGATAATCCCACACCTGATAATGCCAATTAATTAAGAACAAATAAATGGGAAATGATCAAGGAAGGTAAGAAGAGGGTAAGGTTTGCAGTGAAGGATAAAGATTAACTTATTTTGAATAATTATGTCCCTCTTATTCCCTTTCCTCAAAGAGTTAAGAAAAAAATGATGAACTTGATTACATTAAAATTATGAAATGTTTAAAACTTTCAATGTGACAATTTCCTTTAACGAATACTTATATAGGATTCCATCAAATATCAAATTTCTCAAAAGTTTTTTGGCTAATAAAAGACATTGCAAGGTAGTTTCCACAATCAATTTAACTAAGAAGTGTAGTAGTGTCCTATTAAATAAGATACCTTCTAAATTTAATGTACATGGTATTTTCTTCATAACATTTAGAATAGGATAAAGTGAGGAGATGAAATGCTTGTGTGGCTTAGCTATCAGTATCAACATGATGTATTTATCTTAATTTAAGAAAATGAGTCCCAAGGAGATAAAATCAGACACTTTTTCTCTTTAGTTGTCTGATAGGTTGATTAGTCACCCCATTGGAAGGGTAGATGTCATACTAGTCAAGGTAGGAATTCTTGTTTTTCAACTAATTTCTTTTCTATAGATAAGTATTACGACATTAAGGTTATTATCATTCTAGGAAGTCCATTTTTATCTACTCGTGGTGTGACGCCCCAAACCTATTTCACATGTAATAATAATATCATGATGTTGTTCAATTTAATTTTCATTCTACCTAAACAAATCATATGAAATAAACACAAGTAATTATTATTAAACACTGAATTGATTACATTTCTTAAAAACTAATAGAATTCAACTAACCAAAAATACCTACTAAAATACCTATCAAAATTATAGGGAGACCACCCAATACAACAAATTACCTAAGCAAATAGTAAGGGTCTTTCAGATCCTTCAAAATAAACATCAGTATGGACAGAGCCACTACAACCGCACTGAGCATCGGTGGTATGATGAGCACCATTTTCTCCAAGTTTAATTGAATATGGAACACCCTGATACATGTTTATATAAGGCCTCAATTTGACTATTTCCCCTTAGGTGACCATTGAGTTTCTAATGGCTATAATTACAGCCTTTGGTCATTCTGGAAGTTTAAATTAAAATATCCAGGTATAATTAGTTTTCCAAAATAATTAAGGTATGTATTGAAATTGTAACTTTAAACATATAAACATTTTTTATAAACTTTTAGAAGGATAGTGATTTAATATTTTGGATATACTTAGTATGATTTCAAAATGATGTATGGATTTCAAATACTTTTCAAATATTTCAAATGTGTTAAAATGATTTTATAATTGTTTTCACCCTCAAATTTATAAAACCAAGGTCTTAACTAAGAATAAGTTTTTAATTTTTTTTAATACTAAAATAAGAATTTATTTATGAAATACTAAACCTTGATTTATAACTTTGTGTTTTATAAAACTAAGGAAAATATAGGTTTTAGGACTTTGTTTAGTTATAAAAGAGAATTCATATTTTTTAGGACACTTATAAATGTATATGAAAACTAATTTTTATATTTATCAAAAAAACTTTTACTTTGTTAAAATATAGGTGAGTACCACACCTAGCTGAGGGACACCTTTTAGGAATCCACTCAAGGCCCTGATGAGGCATCTCACTAATCCCCTAGCAATGGCCCAGGGCTGTAAGCATGGGTGTGTGCCATGTCACACATGAAAAGGGGTGCATAGTAAGCCCCAAGAGTGTCTGGGAGTGCACGTGTGCAAGGAAACCAGAGTGCACCGCCGTGTGGGGCGGTATGGAAACATGGATGGGTGCATGAGTGTGCCCGCAGAACCCGGTATGGGGCAGTACTGGGAGGGGGAGGGAGTATTCTGGACGAGTTCTAGGATCTCCGGGCTTATAAAGGAGCCACAGAAGCCTCCCCATTTCGATGTGGGGTGACGAATTTCAGCCAGGATTAGATCTGGGCTGTCAGATCTCATCGCGCGAAACGCAGTCCGTTCGATCAATCCAGCCATCGATCCCCAACAGCTGCGGTTTATCCTTAGCATTTTTTCCAGCCATTCGATCGATCGTGATCTAATCACAACCGTTCAATTCCTTTTAAATCACCACGTCCTTCTTAGCCATCTGATCTTGTCCTCAGCAGATCTCAACCGTCCATATATTTTTTTAAATCCGTGGACTTGCCTCCACCATTGGATCTATCTCAGTTAGATCCTAGACGTTCATTTATTTTCTGGTTTTTCTTCCCCGCATCATCTTCTTTCTCCGTATGTGCCACACCAGTTGTTTTTACACTTTCTTTTCTTTTGTTCTTCCATGATCGTGACATGAGTGGCCTTTGTTGTCTCATGTTTTTCCATCAAGTGGAATTAAAAATATTTTATATAATTTATAATATATTTTATATATAGATATCCCATTTTGCACCCAAAACCTCTCAGATCTTCCTCCTCTCAAGCCTCCAGCAAGCTTCTCTGAACCTATTCACCTCCTTCAAACCAGGTAAGGGTTTAATAAAACTTGTCTTCCTCATGTGAAACTGAATTATATACTTTGTATATTCAGTTGTATATGTATTTATATAACCATATAACTTTAGATAAACCTCTATTAGGTCAGATTTTAAGACTTCTAAACATTGAGTTTCAAAATTTAAGTAGTGTTTTAAAATGTAAGGAATTATATTTTGTACAAAACACTTATATGTATAATTTTATATATGGTTTTATATATAAATATATATATATATATAGTCATATGGTCTATGTAACTCACCTATCGAACCAATTTCCAATCTTTTAAGAATTGAATTTCAATTTTTAATTGATATTGTTTGAAAAACATGTATGTTCCATTTAATCTTAGTGTAGGACCCTTATATGTATACTATGTATAATTAGTTATACACATAAATTATATATGTATATGTTTAATAACTGAACCCATTATATCATATGGCACAATTTGAAATTAATGAACCCATGTTTAACTAATGTTCCTCATATACGCAAGACATGTACGAGTCATTAAAGGTTTGGTGTAAGTCCCTTATATACACCATGTATGTTCGGTTATACATTTTTATATATGTGTGTGTGTGTGTGTGTGTGTGTAAAAATAAATTTGGATTCTAAATCTTATTTATATTTTCCAATATTGATGAGAATGAATGGAATATGTGTTTTAAAATATGAAAGGTTTTTTATACAATTCTTTATATACACCCTTGTGTATAAATGGATTTACAGAACACTAAACCCTAATCGTTTAGTAAATATGGAGAATTCATGAGTATAATTTTTGGGGTTTTCTACTCTTATATACATATATATAAATCACTTATTTTCATAAATATTAAATGATATTAGGTATGGTTGAATTTCATGCTTTTTATTTTTAACATTGTGTGTACCCTTGTGATATGTTATACGTAAGCATACCAGTAATAAGTGTTTGGACATCTGTGTGTTTAATACCCCACATGAAATATTTGGTTTACCTTTAAATTATTTATGCATCCAATCCATGATTAATTTCCAATATGTATTTTATTAATAAGATTTTAGAATTTAGGGTTATCATTTTATGTGGCAAAACTTGTATTTATTTTTTTCATTATTATTCATATGCTATAATCTTCTTATCATACTTTCCATTTATTTCCCTAGCCATGCAGTTGATAGTGTTGTTATTAAAACTGATATGCATGATACACTTTGTATATGTAAATGATAGAGAATGTAACTGATTAGCCACTTAATTAGGCTAATATTCATTTTTAATATATATAATATTCATGTGATTTATTATTTATAAACACCATTTTAGTGCATTTTACACTTTGAACATTATTTCTAATTATAATTGTAATTCCTTCTTAAAATGCACCATTACATGGTACATTTTTTAACATCATTTAAAGTAACCAATGATCTTAATTTTATTTTCATATTTAATTTTCATGTTTCTCATTACATTGGTAATAATTCATACTTTTGGAGTACTTGAAGATTTATATTGGAAGACCACCAAAGTTGGCCTTGAACAAACAACATTCTGGGTGAAGTGAACTGGACAACATCCCAATAAAACTACTATAGAATCCAATATCCAAGACCAATAATTCTGAAAATTGAACTGAAGATAAAGGAAATAATGGGTAACATTTCATTACACAGTTTCGAAAGCTAATTCTGGTGTTTGAATGGATTTCTAGGCGGCCCAATTTGGAGATAAAATTTTGGGCCATATTTTAGGTCCTAGAAAAATAGCCCACCATTTTACACATATATCGTAAACCATAAGCTATTTTGGGATTAAAATTTACAGATGGTTGGGGTAAATCTTGAGATTCATTTTATTATTCTATGTACCACTCTAATTCAGCCATCTAGATGCTCATTTAGGCACTTCTATTTGGTGGATGCAAGCTGGATGCCACCTCGGGTCAAGAGTGTAAAAGTCCAAGTTCCACAAGCGTTCCACCACCCTAAGCCTACCATAATCAAGTGGAATGACTTTAACTATTGTAGGATCTCCCAAAGTCTCCCAAAATTCTTATTTAAGGCAATGGTGTTGTAGGATTTAGGCATCTTTGGTTCTTTGTTTAACTGTAATGTTATGCTGCGAATTTGTTGCCTTGAGTTTGTCTTTCTCATGTACGTTGTTCAATTCACCTTAGTTTTTTAATAAAATTTATTCTTTTACTACTATTTTTTTCTTCTTCATATCACTTTGATACCATTTGTTCAAGGTGTTAATTTATTCACACCAAACCTTGTGAAATTATCACACAATGGTGGAGTGATTGCTTTCCTTTTATTGTTTTTTTACTTCTCCAATTCCTCCCTCATGAGTCTACTTTCTTCTTCCATTGAAACCATAGAATCAATAGAAGGATAACCCACTTATGGGTTGATCCAAGTGAGTATAAAAGGGATATATTGGATGTTATTTATCACTCCATTAATTTCTAATCACTTCTTTTAATTGACAATTTTGTTTGAAGATCATTAAACTTCTTCATCCTTGTTGAATTTAAGGTCACACACTTCAAGTGCTAATACGAACCTTTACCTTGAAGTTATAAAAACTTTGATCCTTTAAGTGTATAGGTGATTAGTATTAAAGGGTGTAGGTATTAAATTAGTAAGTGATAATGTTTTTTTATCTTCTTAAACAAACCCATCTCAAATATAAGAAATTGAAATAGATAAAAAAGGAATGAATCTAATCCACCCCAAGTGATAACATAGTATCAACTCATTATTTTAATTTTAATTCACTTAAGAATCTTAGTGTTCACTTCAACCTATCTAAAATTAACCCAAAGATAGCCACTTCATAGCCAAGAACTGTCCATAGAATGTACGTGTCTATAGGTTTCTTCTTAGGTCTCTATGGATTCGACAATCCAAGCTAAAATACAAGCGACCACTTAAAACTAAAATATTGGGTAAATTTGGGCGAGACCAGTAACCAAACTCAAATGACCTTTTTTGGAATAAATAATTTAAATTATTCAAAGTTTTATGGGTCACTTAGAAAAATATGAAATGAGAAATTAAATTATTCATGGTGGTATGGGACACTTTGAATATTATTAAATAAGAAACCAAGTAATATGTGACACTTAGATGATAAGTAATGAGTAATTTAATAAATCAAAGTGGTATGAGAACTTTGATTTATAGAAATGAGGAATGCATTGGACTTGTTATGTGATGGGTGAGGCCCACTATATCCCCTCGATGCATCGGTAGGTCTCATGAGACAAACTAGATGTGGAATTGGCCGAGGCCTTTCTCGATTATGATTTATGGATTTTGGCCAAGGCCTTAATCATTTTAGACATCTTGGACGAGGCCTTGACACAGTCCTGCATATGTACTTTCCTCATTATGAATATGTAATTTAATTGACCAAAATAATATTTGACTAGTATAATATTATTGGTTAAAGAGATTATGTTTATGAGAATCAGAAGTAGTAAAAGCTTATGGCATAGTATTTATGTAGCACCCAAAGATTTATGAAATAGTGTATGTTTCATAGTAGTAACGGATGAAATTGAAGTTATTATTTTATGTGAAACTCTGATCATGTATTACTCTTAGTTATAAACTTTGTAAATTCACTTTCACATGGCATACCCATTAAAGTTAGAATGAATTTTTATTATTATTCTATACACCATATAATTGGTATGAGCATGGTTATAAATGGAACATGTTTCCTTATAACTTTTTTAGTATTCCTTGAAATGTGATCTTATAATTCTTAGACAAAATGTTATGCTATGATACATGTGTTACCACATTCCTAAAGAAAATGTTTTATGAATAATTTTAAAGGAATGTATTCAAAAAGATTTAATTGGTATAATATGTTATTTTAAAACCCCTTACTAGGCATTCCTATGCTCAACCTACATTTTCAAACTGTTTTATTTTAAAATTTTAGTAGATTTGAGTCCCTCTATTTGGTGAATGCTTAATGAAGAAATTTTTGTTATGTTTTGAATGAATTGTAATAATTGTATTTGATTCTCCAGGCCCTAAACCAAAAATATCCTCTCTAGTGGAACATGTGTGTGTGATTTTAGCTTTTATTTTTATTAATAAAAATTTACACACCATGTTTTATTTAAACTCTACACCGGCTCCGGGGTAGTCCAGGGACAGGGCGTGATATTTGGTATCAGAGGATTGGTTTAGAAAACCCTGGAAAATTAGAACAATATTAAGAATCTTTTTTATGTTTTACTAAGTAGAATTTTTCTTTAAAATTTTTAGATGACTGATGAAACAAGCCTTGTGTCTCTCCCCACCAAATTACTAGAACAAATAATTATTAGGTCATGTTCAAAGACATACCTTCTATTGGTGAACTTGTGTCTAGCCTGTAAACACCTTTATCAAGTGTCTAAAAACCCAAATATTCTTCGACTTTATCAAGGATCGAGTCATATTTACTACCTTATGTCTCAAGCACAACTTTCTTTTTATGCACACAAAGGAATCTACTATGAATGACTCTTCTTGTGTTTCACCCTATCTAAGGGTTATTTGGCCCTAGAGAAGTTCTGGGAAGCTGCAGAGGCAGGAGACCCCCACACAGCCTATATGTTCAAAGTCTTGAGTTTCAGTAGGTATGGGAGGCTTTACAAGATCTGGTTTTTGGAAAACCAAGACATCTGATTGATCTATCAGAACCATGTTCACTATGATATCTCCAAACTCTACACCTCTTGTTCTACCCTTTTGAGGACCTACTATTGCCCGCATGAGTTTGACTCGAGTTGTGATAAGTGTATCTATGTGAATGAAATTGAAGAGTTTAAGAACATTTTGGGGATCAATCTAACTTGAAGAACCTACCAAGAAAGTCTCGGGTGGACCTGGTAAAAGAGTACATTAGGAAATCCATACTGGTATTGTGAGAGTGAGCGAGTAGTTATGTAACACCTGGGGTTTATAAACATTGTATAACTGAATAATGTTATATGTTTTGATACTTTAACATGTTTCTTTCAAATAAAGTCTCTATTTTGATATCGTTATGCCTTGATGAATAAAACACACCTCTTGAAATTTTCAGACAGAATACATGAGTTCACCAATCAATATCTTGTCTCTCCATACCGAATTACTAGAACGCATATTTGTCGAATTGTGTTCGAATACATACCATCCATTTTTGAACCTGCGCCTGGCATGCAAACGACTTTATAAAGTATCCCTCAGCTCGAATATTCTTCATTCCTATAATGAGGAAAGCTATATCTACCACCGTATTTCAACTACTCAATTTGTAGAGTTTAGACAAAGGGGAAAGTACTATGAGGGACTTTTCTTATGCTTCACCCTCTCTGAGAACTATCAAGCTTTGAGAAAATTTCAAGAATCTGCTTTGGAGGGTGACCATCGACCGAACTATATGAACCAAATCCTGTTTTTTTTCTATACATGGGATGCTCTATGACATCCAAATTTTCAAGCATGATATAGTTTGAGGGATTTATAGAGATCTAGTCCACTCTCAGATCTCTGATCTCCACACTACAAAATACATCCTCTGGAAACCCGAATGCTTTATGCATAGGGATGATCCTAGCTGCTTGCAGTGCTCTCAGTGTATTTAGGTCAAATAATTCGAGGGACTAGAAACCAATCTGGGGATCCACTTGGGGGTATTCAAATATTGACCATGTTGGATGACTTAGTGAGGGGTTATGGGAGGTAATGTGTGGAAGGTGTTGCCAGAGTTTGTGCATGAGCATTTTAGAATTGTGAGGACGCAATTCTTTGAAGGGGGGATAATGTGACTCCCCGAACCTATTTCACATGTAATAATAATATCATAATGTTATTCTGTTTAATTTTTGTGCTAACTAAACAAAACATATGAAATAAACACAAGGCATTCTTATTAAACACTGAATTGATTACATTGCTTCAAAACTAAGAGAATTAAACTGACCAAATATACCTACTAAAAGACCTATTAAAATTACAGGGAGACCACCCAATACAACAAAGAACCCAAGCAAATAGTAAGGGTCTTTCGTATCCATCACAATAAACATAAGTATGTCCAAAGCCACTGCAACCACACTGAACATCATTGGTATAACGAGCACCATTTTTTCCAAGTTGTATTGAATATAGAACACCATGATACATGTTTATATAAGACCTCAATTTGACTTTTTCCCCTTAGGTGACCGTTGAGTTTCTAATGGATATAATTATAGCCGTTGATCATTCTGGTGGTTTAAATTAAAATATCCAGGTATAATTATTTTTTCCAAAATAATTAAGGTATGTATTTAAATTTCAAATTTAAACATATAAACTATTTTTATAAACTTTAAGAAGGATAGTGATTTAATATTTTAGCTACACTTAGTATGATTTCAAAATGAGGTATGTATTCCAAATACTTTTCAAATATTTCAAATGTGTTGAAAAGCTTTTATAAATGTTTTCACCCTCAGATTTATAAAACCAAGGTCTTAACTAAGAATAAGTTTTTGATTTTTATAATAATAATATAAGATTTTCTTTATGAAGTACTAAACCTTGATTTATAACTATGTTTTTTATAAAACTAAGAAAAATAGTGGTTTTAGGACTTTGTTTAGTTATAAAATATAATTCGTATTTTTTAGGACACCTATATATGTATATGAAAACCTATTTTTATATTTTATAAAAAATAAACTTTTACTTTGTTAAAATATAGGGGAGTACCCCACCTATTCTAGGGCCACCATTTAGGTAGCCACTCAAGGCCCTAATAGGGCATCTCACTCATCCCCTAGAAATAGACCAGGGTTGTGAGCATGGGTGTGTGCCATGTCGCGTGCGCACAGGGGTGCATAGTAAGCCCCAAGTGCACCTGGGCATGCACGTGTATAAGGGAACCAGAGCGCACCACCGTGCAGGGCGGTACGGTGGTGTGGGTGGACACAGAAGCGCGCCCACAGAACCCGGTATGGGGAGGTACCGAGAGGGGGGGAGTATTCTGGAAGAGTGACAGGAGCTCCAGGCTTATAAAGGAGCCGCAGAAGCCTCCCCGTTTCGATGTGGGTGACGGATTTCAGCCGGAATTGGATTTGGGCCATTAGATCTCACCACATAGAATGCGTAACATTTGATCAGTCCATCTGATTCATGCTCAAATTTACCCAAGAGAAGAAGGTAGTATGTTCCTTGTAGTTTAGATTGGGTTGTTGAATCCTCAGAGACCTAAGAAGGAACCTATAGACACGTACATTCTATGGACTATTTTTTGCTATGAAGTGGCCAAATTGGGTTGATTTTAGATGGGTTTAAATGAAATCTAAGAGACTTAAGTGAATTCAATTTTAAATAATGATTTGATCCTAGGTTATCACTTGGTGTGGATTGGACGTATTCCCTTTTCAATTATTTCAATTTCTTATATTTGAGTTGAGTTCATTTAAGGAGATCAAACAACTTCATCACTTACAAATTTTATACCAACACACCATAATACTAATCACCTATACACTTGAAGGATCAATGTTTTGAGCACTTCAAGGTAAAGTTTTGTATTAGCACTTGAATTGTGTGGCCTTAAATTCAACAAGGACAATGGAGTTTAAAAATCATCAAATAAAAATCTCAATTAAAGAAGTGATTAGACATTAATGGGGTGATAAATAACATCCAATCCATCCCCTTGATACTCCCTTGGATCAACCCCTAAGTGGGTTATCCCTCCATTGATTCTATGGTTTCAATGGAAGCGGAAAGTAGACTCATGAGGGAAGAAATGGAGAAGTAAAAAAAACACAATAAAATAACAATCACTCCACCGTTGTGTGATAATTTCACAAGGTTTGGTGTGAATAAATTCACACCTTGATCCAATGGTATCAAAGTGATATGAATAACAAAAGAATAAGAGGAGAAGAAGAACTTTTATTAAGAAACTAATGTGAATTGAACAACTTACATGTGAAAGACAAACTTGAGACAACAAAATCACATCATAACATTACAATTGAACAAAGCATCAAAGATCAAAAACTCTTCCACTACCACTACCTTAAATAAGCATTTTGGAAGCCTTGGGTCGAGCTTCCAACAGTACAAATCATCCCACTTGATTATGGTAGGCCTAGGTTGGTGGAAAGCTTGTAGAATGTGGACTTTTCCACACTTGACCCGAGGTGGAAGCCAGCTTTCATCCACTGAACATACGCACTTGGAAGAACTTTTAGATGGACAAATAAGAGTGAGACATAGAAGAATAAAATAGATCCCAGGATGTCTTATAACCTCCTGTAAAAGTTGGGCCCATTTGGAGTTGTGGATTCCGAGATATAATCATATTGGTAGGATTTTTTTCTGGTACATAGAATCTAGCTCAGAATTTTATCTCCAAATTGGTCCGCCTTAATGACCACCATGGAGACCGAATTAGCATTGTATCATGAATAATTATTTGTTCCTATACATGTATTCTAGAATCCTAAGAAATTTTGGATTCATTGGACTTGTATGTTGGGCCCCACATTCTAATCAGTGGGTTAGTTCCCAATCTGACTTCTCCAGAATTGTTTCCTTTCATCACAAAATATCCCCATCTTATTCTATGAATTTTCAATTGATCCCTGAATCAAAAATGTTCATATTGAAGTGTAGATCAATTTCCAAAAATATAAAATTAAAATATGTATAATTAGATTCCTTAAAATCAGATGAATCATTGGATACATTAAATGATGTTAAAAAATGTACCACATAATAGTGCATTTTAAGAAAGAATTACAATCATAATGTGAAATGATGTTCAAAGTGTAAAATGAACTAAAATTGTGTTTATGAATAATAAAGAACATGAATATTATATATATTAACAACGAATATTAGCCTCATTTAGTGGCTAATAACCATCCATCGATCCCTAGTAGCTGCAGTTTATCCTCCGCGTTTTTTCCAGCCATTCGATTGATCGTGATCTAATCACAGTCGTCCAATTCCCTTTAAAACATTGTGTATTTTGTAGTCGTCCGATCTTTTCCTCATCAGATCTCAACCATCCATCTCTTTTTAAAATCTATGGACTTGCCTTCACTGCTGGATTTATCTCAGTTAGATCCCAGTTATTCATTTATTTTCCAGTTTTTCTTCCCTGTGGCATCTTCTTCCTCCGCATGCACCGCACAAGTGGTTTTTTCACTTTCTTTTCTTTTGTACTTCCATACCTGTGACACCTGTGGCCCTTGTTGTCTCTCTCTTTTCCAGAAAGTGGCATTAAAAATATTTTATATAATGTATAATATATTTTATATATAGATATCCCATTTTGCACCCAAAACCTCTCGGATATTCCTCCTCTCAAGCCTCCAACAATCTTCTCTGAACCTCTTCTCCTCCTTCAAACCGGGTAAGGGTTTAATAAAACTTTTCTTCCTTGTGCGAAACCAAATTATATACTTTTTATATTCGGTTGTATATGTATTTATATAACCATACATATTTAGATAAACCTCTATTAGGTCTGATTTTAAGACTTCTAAACATTGAGTTTCAAAGTTTAAGTAGTGTTTTAAAACGTAAGGAATTATATTTCGTACAAAACTCTTATATGTATAATTTTATATATGGTTTTATATATATATATATAGTCATATGGTTTATGTAACTCACCTAGAAAACTAGTTTTCAGTCTTTTAACAATTGAATTTCAATTTTTAATTGATGTTTTTTGAAAAACATGTAAGTGCCATTTAATCTTGGTGTAAGACCCTTATATGTATACTATGTATAATCGGTTATACACATAAATTATATATGTATATGTTTCATAACTGAACCCTTTATATTATTTTTAAAGGTTGGGGCCAAAGCCTCAATTTATTATTTGAAAGCAAAGACCTCTTTAAACTCGGTAGAGGGAGACCCATTACATAGCCAGAAGGCCCAAGGCTAAGTGGCCTGAATACAAGGCTTGAAAGCCCATTTAAATGGCCCAAAGGACCCCTCGGTGAACAGTACTGCTACAGTACTCGCGCTGCTACAGTACCTGCTACAGTACCACCACTGTTACAGTATCTGCTACAGTCCCTCCACCGCTACAGTGTTGCCGCTGCAACAGTGTCGCCGCTGCTACAGTACTACTACAGTGCCTGGGAAATTCGCCCCTGCCCGGATTTGATCCTGGGTCTTTTGGATGCCAAGCAGGAGCCTGTACCACTAGGGTATAGGCTCGTTGGCAACTGAACCCTTTATATCATATGGCACAATTTGAAATTAATGAACCCATGTTTAACTAATGTTCCTAATATACATAATACATGTACGAGTCATTAAAGGTTTGGTATAAGTCCCTTATATACACCATGGATATTCGGTTATACATTTATATATATGTGTGTGTGTGTGTGTGTGTGTTTGTATGTAAAAATAAATTTGGATTCTAAATCTAATTTAGATTTTCCAAGATTGATGAGAATGAATAGAAAATGTGTTTTAAAATATGAAAGGTTTTTTATACAATTCTTTATATACACCCTTGTGTATAAACAAATTTACACAACACTAAACCCTAATCATTTTGTAATTATGGAGAATTCATGAGTATAATTTTTTGGGTTTGATACTCTTTTATATATATGTATGAATCAATTATTTTCATAAATATTAAATGGTATTAGGTATGGTTAAATTTTATGCTTTTTATGTTTAACATTGTGTGTACCCTTATGATATGTTATACGTAAGCATACCAGTAATAAGTTTCTAGACATCTATGTGTTTAATACCCCGCATGAAATATTTTGTTTACCTTTAAAATAATTATGCATCCAATCCATGATGAATTTCTAATATGTATTTTATTAATAAGATTTTAGAATTTAGGGTTATCATTTTATGTGGTAAAACTTGTATTCCTTTTTTTGAATTAGTTGTCATATGCTATAATCTGCTTATCATACTTTCCATTTATTTCCCTAGTCATGCAGTTGATAGTATTGTTATTAACACTGATATGCACGATACACTTTGTATATGTAAATGCTAGAGAATGTAACCAAACTCAAATGGCCTTTTATGGAATAAAGAATGTAAATTATTCAAAGTGGTATGGGACACTTTGAATAATATGAAATGAGAAATTAAATTATTCAAAGTGGTATGAGACACTTTGAATAATATGAAATGAGAAATTAAATTATTCAAGGTTGTATGGGACACTTTGAATAATATGAAATAAGAAACCAAGTAATATGTGACACTTGGATGATAAGTAATGAGTAATTTAATAAATCAAAGTGGTATGAGAACTTTGATTTATAGAAATGAGGAATGCATTGGACTTATTATGTGAGGGGTGAGGCCCCCTATAGCCCCTCGATACATCGGTAGGTGTCATGAGACAAACTAGATGTGGAATTGGCTGAGGCCTTTCCCGATTATGATTTATGGATTTTGGCCGAGGCCTTAATCATTTTAGATTTCTTGGTCAAGGCCTTGACACAGTCCCGCATATGCACTTTCTTCATTATGACTATGTAATTTAATTAACCAAAAGAATATTCGACTAGTAGAATATTCTTGGTTAAAGAGCTTATTTTTATGAGAATCAGAAGAAGTAAAAGCTTATGGCATAGTATTTATGCAGCACCCAGAGATATATGAGCCAGTGTATGTTTCACAGTAGTAATAGATGAAATTGAAGTTATTATTTTATGCTCAACTCTGATCATGTATTACTCTTAGTTATAAACTGTGTACATGCACTTTCACATGTCATACCCATTAAAGTTAGAATGACTTTTTCTTATTATTCTATACACCATATAATCTATATGAGCATGATTATAAATGGAACATGTTTCCTTATAACTCTGTTAGTATTCCTTGAAATGTGCTCTTATAATTCTTAGACAAAATGTTATGTTTATGATACATGTTTTACAACATTCCTAAAGAAAATGTTTTATGAATAATTTTAAAGGAATGTTTTCAAAAAGTTTTAATTAGTATATTATGTTATTTTAAAACCCCTTGCTGGGTATTAGTATGCTCGCCCTACGTTTTCAATTTGTTTTCTTTTTCAGGTTTAGTATATTTGAGTCCCTCTATTTGGTGACCATTTAATGAAGACATTTTTGTTCTGTTTTGAAGGAATTGTAATAATTTTATCTGATTCTTCAGGACCTAAACCAAAAAGATACTCTCTAGTGGAACATGTGTGTGTGATTTGAACTTTTCTTATTATTAAAAAAAATACACACCATGTTTTATTTAAACTCTGCACCGGCTCTAGGGTAGTCTGGGGATGGGGCGTGACACGTGGTGCGGTCATTAATGTTATAAAGGGTAAAATAACCATTGAAACTGGTGATAATGAAAGGTGTTTCATGTTTTTAACAAGTCATTACTTGAGGTGAGTTTTAAATTGATAGATTTAGATGAAGAGGTTATTAAAGATAATTTTAGGAAGGATACTCATGATCCTTATAGGGAATTGATTCAAGATTCAGTTATTGAACTTTTTCAAGTGAATTTTTTTGAATCTGAATCCACTAGAGAGTTTGAAAGGTTGGGGAGACTTGAGGGAAAAATTAGGCAGATCATTTCTAAGAACCAAGAGGCACTTAAAATTGAACAAGGTTCTTACTTAAAAAGTATCACTGAGGCTTTTGGATAACACTCGCAACCATCTGTTTGTGCGAAAACCCTCTCTAGAATCCAATTTGAAGTATGAGACACAAATTGTTCATTTTGAGTTCTATGAGCCAGAGTGTGAGTGTTACTCAACTGATGCTGAGTGTTTTAAAGTCTCTAATTCTAGGTAATGTTTTTGGTTAAATCCTACTATAAAACAAGATTATGTTCAATATGAGAAGGTATTATTTCACGATAACTTTTTACCTGCTATGAATGTTGGTGCGTCTAATGATTTCCAACCTATATTTGAATAGTCTACTTCGTTTGATTCATCTGTGGAATCTAAAAAATATATTTTTAGTGTAGAAATTGAAACCTTCAGGTGGGAACCTTCTGAGATGTCAATTTCAAAAGCTATTCTATGAAAAGTTCCAAGTGGTTGTGAGCAGGACATGGTAGGTTTTGCACCTGATTTTGAGTGTTTAGAATCCCTAAGTGAGGGGAAACCCTTGAGAGCATTTCTGGCCATTTTGGAGCATTTTATAGGGTGTTGTCATCAATTTTGGATCCAATTTTTAAAAATCTAGGCCTAGGAACAATAGTGTACAACCTCTTTAGTTCTTTGTTTTTAATATAGTTCGAAAAACATTTTCTAGTTGTTGGTGTTCTTAAGGTGTTAAAAGAACATAATGAAGTTTGCTCATAAAATAACGAAGTTGCATTTATCAACACAACATTTCCTCCAAATAATTATGGTTAGCCATTTTAGGGAGAGGGTCTGGTTAAAGAATTAAAATTTAGCATTACATGGAAGGAAACCAATGGTCTTTAGCTTTTTTTCATTTTGTGTTCTTTTTATATAAATTGTTCTTTTCCTTGTTGTGGTTTTGTGTAACCCTCATTTTTTCCAAGGTTTTCTTTTTAACAAGGAGTTTCAATGCAAATCCTCTCCCAATTCTTGGTATTATCTTTTTATTTGATAATGTGTGTTTCTTATTATAATTTGTTTTACCCTTGTATGTACATCAATGAAGAGGACAAGTGGAGCTATGCATGTCATGAAGGAGAGTGGCATTTTCGATTTTGTATAAAGGATTCAAGCTTCAACTATCAGTTGAGTGATCTTTCCAATTAATTTTTATTTATTTTTCAAGGCATTGTTAATTGTTGCATACTCCTCTGGTAGTTGATCTTAAATATGAAATTTTGTTTCCAATTTTGTCTTAGATTGAAATTATGTGGGGGGGGGTTCTTTGTTTTGAGTTGAATTTAAGTAAATCTTCTTTGTAACTAATGAGTGTCTTGCTTGCTGAAATCTAGGAGATTGAAAATCAGTTTAAAATAAATGTTAAAACTTGATTGGCACCCAGGATTTTTCTTTCTTTTTTTAGAGTGTTAGAATTTTTTGATGGTTCTTTCTCTTTTATTCACAACTAAACATGTTGTTTTACCTAAGATAAATTGAAAATCCTTGTGTTCTGTAAATTAAAAGAAGCATGTACATTCTATTAACAGGTTGTCAAATTGACTTTAATTTGTGGTAGAATGTTGTTTGAACTTTTATTGTGACCCATTCTCATGTCTTTGAGTTACTTTATTGAAAAATCACCTTGAGCTAAAACTTTCTTAATTTTTTCCATCCACCTTAAAGTTCAACATTAGGGATAATTTTGGGTATTAATTGGGGGGGGGGGGGTCTTTAAATATGTTGAATTGTACTTCAATGATGTACACATAAAAAACCTCTTTTTTCAAAATTGACAAAATTTCAAGCTTTATTTTTCTTATTCAATGGATTATTTTTTAAAAAAAAATTGATGGCTATTTTGGCACATTGAGGAGGTTAATCTCTATTACCCTTTGGATTCAATTTAGTACATCATTTTCTTGTACTCTTGAAAAGACATGCTTTTGGTAAAATTTTGGGAGTATGTCTTACAATTATCATTGGATTCAAACTTTTGATTCGAATTAAAATCATAAGATATGCATCAAAATGAGCTATGAAATTAAAATAATAATCTAGGTTGAGCTTTTCATTCTTTATTCTTTATTCGTTTACTGATGAATGAGTTAAAAAACCATTCTTTTTAATCTTTGTTATATAATGTGTGTCTGTTCACCTAAAGACAGAGAATTTGAGAGGTTCTATTTAGATGCAAGTTGACGCATGTTTGTTGTTTTTCAAAAATTTAGAAGTTAATCATTTCTGTAAAACAAAAAAAATGACTTTTTGCTAAAACCATTTTATTTTAAGTCGGTATCCACATTTCCTTCTTGAGATGGTATTTGAGGGTAAATCTTTACGAAAATCAATCTTTGGGACACTGCGGTTTCTCATGTTCAAGATTTATTTTTTTCTACTGAATTTGACTAATTGATTGTTTGTAAACAATCAATATTTAAGTGTGAAAGAATTTGTTGCGGTCTTTATCTAATACATGTTTGTCACATCCCTTTGTTGACATTTTGATGATTTTTTTTTGTTTAAATTAGCATTTAATAATAAATACTTGATAATTGAGAACATTGTGCGGAAAATATAATTCCTTGATGGTTTTTATGAAAGTGGTGATTCTAGGTGTGTAATTGATTAAATGTTCTTCATTTTAATTTCCATATGTTTTAAGAACTAATTGTATGTGCCTTGTTGCTAAATTTTCAATTGAAATTATTTTCATTAGTTTTTAAAAGTGTTTCGACTAATTTGATTTTTAACTTATGAGTTCAATGATTTTAATTGAATATATTTCATGGGAGCTGTTTTTGTTGAAATATTTAAATCCTTGTTTTAATCAGCTTTGGAGTTTATTTTTATCTCCAATTTTTTTTTTTTTTTTATGAAAATTTATGGTTTTAATTTTTACTGCAGATAATTTATTGCGCCTATTAAGTCAGTCCCGTAGTATAATTGTAAGTAACTCGCGTACGATAAGCGCTTCATAAGATTCTTACAGCCCATTAGATAATTTGGAGTGTTTGGCACGTAGTATATTTCAGCCCTGTGGTATAATTTGGAGTGCTTGGCACGTAGTATATTTTCAGCAGAATCGTAAGAGAAAATCCTGTCAAAGAATTCGCGTAAGATAATTGGAACGGGGGCGCGCGTAAAATAATCTCTCCGCAGGATAGTTTATCCTATCCGATTCCCGTACGAGCACAAATGCGCCGATGAATTGAATAAATTTCTAAATAATCTCTCCGCAGGATAGTTTATCTTTCCTTGTCAAGTTGTTTGCAGAACCATACCTTGATGCAGTCATGCATACGAGGATCAGATTGAGCTGGAAGAGCCGGTTGTGCCGAATTAAAATAAATTTCTAAATAATTGTACTGGCATGTGACAGTAGTTGTTGAGAGAGCTTTGTTAAAGGTACAGTACTTTGACAGAATGACATAGAATTTATTTCACTTCCACTCAGCGGTCACAGATGGGATTGGACCAAAGGCGAGGGAAGCACGTTAAGCAGCAGCGCGGGGAGCTGGAATCGGGGAAAGGAGGCGATCTCAATAGGGAAGCTCCTTTCTTCTTCTCTTTTATTCTTGTTTACTGAATCTGTGATGAATTTCTTGAATATTTTTCTTGTTACTGAGACGCGCAACTAAATTGTTTAGGGGGATTGGACTAGAATGAATTGAATTCTTTTTATGTATTCATGCTTTAGTTCAATTCTTTGAAGTATGTGTTCTTGATTTAATTCACTCCTTATTTCTTCTTCTCTAATGACATATCGACATATGGAGTTAGAGTTGAATCTTTTTAGGCAGTTTCCATTTCACTTAAATCGACAGATTTGGTGAAGTGTCACTGAAAGTCCGCAAAGTGTCTTTTTATCTAGTGTTCTCAATTTCTCTTCTTTAAGAGCATCATTTTTGCCCTACTTTCATGTACAACGGGTGAAGGGTAGGAGATCCTTTGCCTTGAAAACTTCAACTGAAGCACTTCATTTGGAAAAAGATGTGGTTCTGTTTTCTCCATGAAGAAACATCCATTTCTTGAGAGTTTGATATATATATTGCCCATTAGTAGAGAGCAATAGACATAGTTGTTTACTTAATGACAACTAGGTGTTTCAACAGACTTTTTACATAGTAGTGATCCTTTCATCATTTCAGGCTGTCTAGTTTCCCCCAACTTCATCCAATATGGTCTTGTTTCCCTCTTTTACTGTTTACCATCACTTTTAACTTCACAATTCAACCATCGTCCATCACTTAGGTTGTTTTATGTTTGTTTTTGTCTGTTTTCTTTTGTTTGGTTACACATCTTAGTCTTCCCTTGGGTTCCATCCCTACTCACCACAGTACTTGTAGTTAGTAGGTGGTATAAATGAATAAATTTGACATTCTAGTCATCAGCCTTGCTCACTATCATTAGTTCTCAAGTCCTTGCCTAACCCCATCTAAATCTCCAGTAGAGTTCTATAGCTCAATGATCCAATGTTGGGCCATAGCCCCACATGTACCTGCAATAAAGAGGTCTGCTCAGTTACCAAAGTGACAAGGCTGTCCTGGCAGTTTGTGAGTACAACCCACTAGGATGTCACCAAAGTGTGTCCCTAACATAACCAATTTAAGAAAGTGCATTCACAGTGGGATTTTCTTGAAAATATAATAATCAGGAAAGATAATAATAATAAATTATGTCACAACTATGGGTGCCCCCCATTCACTAGACATGATTGTACACATGATAGGGAAATCGTCCTTTGTCTAGGGCCACATCGTAAGAGAGGGAATCACATCTCACAAGCAACCATTCACTTCCTGGTATCATTTCCCCTTGGAAGCATCACTAAAAGGGTAGTCTAGGCCACTCCCATGAGAAATAACAAATAACTGAGCATTTCATCCTTAGTATATAGTCCCCTTCCTTTGAAGCATCACAACATGGGACTCCCATGAGAAATAACAAATAACTGAGCATTTCATCTTTAGTATATAGTCCCCTTCCTTTGAAGCATCACAACATGGGCAGTACGTCCCAATCCGAAAGAAAATAAGAAATAACTAGATTTTTCATGTCTGACATCTCGTCCCATTCCTTGAAAGCCTCACAACATGGGCAGTCCATCCCACTACCTTGGGAAATAGAAAATAACTGAGCATTTTGTCCAATTAGCATCATAATCATGGCCGCATGTGCATTACGTTCCATTGCCTTTTGGGCATCACATCCCACTATAATGAGAAAACCATCATTGATCATGATCTCATCACATAATGATCGTTTTTTCTCAAGCCACGACATCTCATACATGGGAAAGACATCCCTAGGCTCATGACATTACACTAGTGGAATTGCATCACATCCCATAAGTATCCACACATATGGGCATCATGCCCCCTTCTATGGAAGCATCTCAAAAATGGAAGACTATCCCACTTCCATGGGTAACAATGACTCTAGGAAAAACATCCCAACTTGAATGTCATGAGGTGATTGGGTAGTCCATCCAACACCACGTCAAGCATCATCACATTAGACAGGTCATCAGGTCATCCAATGTCATAGGCATAACATAGTGAATGGGTGGGTTGTCCCACACTTTAACAACATACCAAACAACATATCAAACAATGAGTATCTCATCCACCTCGTATCAGAATAATGCAGTGGGAAATAACACCCCACAATGTAATCACAACTATATTGAAATAACTAGTTTAAGCATGCTATATAAGCAACACAAACTAGGTTGGCATAACATCCAACTCTCTTTATGTTTATCTAGGATGGTGCTCACTTGCCAACCCCTTCTCATTATATGAACCCATGGTCTAACCTCACTGGTTAACCTAAATATAAGGGGTGACACTCACCCCTCACATATAACACCGAGCCAAATTGGCCAACATAACACCTCAGAGACACGACCATCTAATTACATGACTTAAAAAAACATATTGCATTAAATACATTCATAATACCTTTTAGATTTAGAGTTTTATAGAATTAATACAAAACAATAACTAATAAACCCTACGTTCTTTATATCAAATGGATATTTTTCCCACTATATAAGCAAAAACTTAACCCATAACAAGTCTTCAGCGTCTCACACAAACTCTTCACATTAGAAACTCTTCTATATATTTCATACTTTTCGTATCTTCATAACCTTGGGAAGTTGAATCATTTGAAATGGGTTAGCTTAAATGCTCTACAAGGGAAACATTTCAATGATGCATAATGGTTAGATCATAAGCATGTAAGATAACATGGATAAGGAGAGAAATATTTGATAAAAAGATCATAAGAGCATATGACCATGGTAAGGTCATCAACGAGGCATAACAATCATATCATAGTTTTGAAGCATATGATAACAATATTGAATCATGGAAACATGAATAACATTTGGAATATCCTTAAAAAATGACATAAATAGAAGAATATGAAAATAAAATCACTTAGTGGATCAGACATCACAACCTAATTACCATATCATAGTAGACTTGGGATAACAACATGTGTACCCTTTTTTAGGTTTGGGCTACAACCCATGCACCTCTTTAGGCTTGAGCTACAACTCATGTACCTCTTTAGGCTTTGGAAACTTGTGTACCTCTTTGGGCTTGAGCTACAACCCTTGTACCTCTTTTGGATTGGGCTACAACCTGTGTACCTCTTTAGGCCTGAGCTACAACCCATGTACCTTCTTCAGTTCATGAGATATTAAATATTAATAAATGTATTGGAGGGTGATATAGGACCCCACCCATCATCATCCTTAAATATGTGTATTTTAAGATATAAATCATTCATTTTAACAAAAAGAACTCATGAAAATAAAATGGGTTTCGTAACATTTTCAAATAGTATTACATAAAACAACATCAATAATTAGTTTGGTTGATACTAAAAACATAACCACCCAATGGAATTATTTCATAAAGGTATTTAGAGGGTGATTCATCAAACATAACCCCATTGAAGAAAGATCTTTTGATTTTAAAGAGAAAAATGGAAACAAAGCGTAAAAAGAGTTTTATAAAACATTTGTTAACATTTCATAAAGAGATGAAGTCACAAGTCATTTTTAGAAGACATTTTTAAAAGCGGAAGTGAAAACTTATGGAAACATTTACTTTAAAAATATTCTTCAAAAATGGATCTTTGAAAATGTCATAATGGTATGCAGGAAATTTTGGTTTGGAAGACAAAACATTTGATCACAGAAGGTAAAAGTCTTTATATTTTGAAAATATCTTTGTTGAAAACCCACATCATAAAGAGTAATAAAACATTATTTTGAAAAATGGTAAAGGGAAATATGATAGTCACGTGAGTCAACTTATAATATAGTTTCAAAATATGTTAGGAGAACATTTTCAAGAAGGTTAAATGTGGATATGGAAGAGAAATCACCACTTAAGGAAGATGATTATAATTTAAAACATATTATAATTTTATGAAAAAAGGAATTCATTCATTGAAAGAGATTTGTGTCAAAACTCATTTTCCACATTGATATACAAGAGAGACTATCATATGAATTGGGAAATGAAAGAATATAGAGAACTTATAAGAACTAATTTGATGAAGAACCCTTATAACTCAATGAAAGAATTTTGAGTTAATAAAAATCTCTTACGGGAAACATAGTTCATGAAGTAAGAAATTTTTTAAGAGGGGTTAAAGTGGTAAAAAAATATAAATCCGCATAAGTCAAGAGAAAATACCACATATTTCATTCATATAGTATTGTGTATCCAACTTATATGAAATAAGTTTAATAAGAACAATCATGACTCAATGATTGACAATTGAGTTAACAAAAATCCTTACAACTTAGTAAGAATTTAAACAGATCCTTATGAAAGAGTGAGAATTAAATTGAACTTTAATTACCATGAATAAAAGGTACTTCATGATATAATATTATAAATAGATAGTATATACACCACATAAATGGAATTAAGTGCATAATGAAAAACATATCCCAAAGAGAGGAATTTGAGACGAAAATCCTTACCTTGGTCCCGATTCATTCTACACTTGCACCAAACATCATGAATAAATAAATTAAGTTTATTAAATACATACTCGAGAACATTATTCATAACTATAACCATTTATTATTCCCATTTATAATCATTCTATACATATGTATATTAGTTAGTATTCACCCATTTTCAATATCGGGCGTAACTACTCTTGATTGTTTTGAACTAGTTTCATAAGAGCATTGCCAACATTCATTCATCTAAAAAATTTCATCATTCCAATATCATTTAAAATACTAGAATTGATGTTCCATGATTGTTTATAATTTTACAATTTCATTCCATGAGTGTTTGAGTTACGATCCTTGAAGATGAAATCAACAATGAGCAAGTTTCGATGATTTTTAACAAGAGAACGTTGCGTACTTAATCGATAAGTTTAATATTAATTATACCATTATCAAAAAAATTATATAATTATATAATATTATACCAGTAATTATCTTTCCATAGTCATCCACGATATAATTTTATAGTGTTGTTCAAGTATGTGGTTAAACTGATCCAAACATGAACACACCATGATTAATGGATGATTATGAGGTAGTTTAGTTTCAATATCATTATACCAAAAATTTAATGATATTATTTAGTGTTCCTTAGTGTGATATATCAGAATTGTAAAGTAGTAGAATAAGAAGATAATTCATATAAATATATTACTTATAACGAAGAGATTGTTTTCATTTTATTATGCTTGTTTAAGACGGTTAATTTTACAATGATCATTTATTGATCATATCATTAATAGGTTCTCCAATTTTACCTACCATAACCATAACGATTTCATAAACATAGTATTTATCATTTAAACCCATTATTATAACCGTCCATGAAAGGTGGCAATGAAAATCATAATACATTGATCCATGGAGGTGATAGTCCGCACACATGCATAAATGAAGATTTCATTTTCATGGAATGAGAGAGAAGAGTAATATGGTTTACCATTTCAGAATCTCAAATAAGTTATAATTAGAATAATTAATTAAATTCCCTTTTAACTACCTATGTTATGTGGGGAAGGAAAACGAACATGTTGCTTCGTGGAGGCTGTAGTCCGCACAACGTATGAATGACAGTTTCATTTTTCTTAGAGGAAATAAGAAAGGTGGTTAATGATTGTACCATCCTCTTAATAATATATCATTATACTAATGATACTATTTTTTATCATTTTAATAAGGTGCAATGGAATTTGAGGAAGCATAAGTGCATATATAGAAATAGAAATGAGGAAGGAGAGGTTATAAATTTATACCTCACTTCTCAGATTATCTCCTTTGTATTGGGGGTTAAGCCTTTGAGGGGTGATATTTTGAGAATACCAAAACCTCTTGTAGGTGGATATGAATTTTTAGGAGAGGGTTGGTTAGAGTTTGGGATGAACTAAGTGGGTTGTGGTGTGATGAGAAGTGACAAGTAAAGTTCCCCTTTTATAAGTGAAAAATGATAACATTTTTGTAAATACCCAAAACTTGTTAGTAATGGGAAGTCACTCTCAAGAAAAGTGACTCAAATATTAAGAAATAATGGATTGGGGAAGACTTTAGGTCGATCTTGTCCTCATCCACCCTTCCCACATATGTTTTAAACATGTTTTCAATGCATTACTATAAGATTTTTCACTTTTACCATTTTAGATTTTACTATGGTAACTAGGTTTTATTTAAGATAACTTATACTTTATGCTCAAAAGTAAAATGACCATTATTACATAATTTAGACCTATTGATTCCAAATTTGAAATCCATCATATTATATTAATTTTTTAAAAGTGATAAAAATTTATTTTAAAATAAAATATGTATAATGTATTAAAAACAGTTTTTTGAAAAATATAACTAAAGTTCTAAAATGTCAAATTGGGTTTGTAAATTAAAATCAATTTTTTTTAAATTTATAAATTCACTTATAAAATTCATATTTGGTCTTATTAAAATATTTCATTAATTTCAAATTCATACTTATATACCAATAATTTCATAAAAATCATGTTATTTGTAAAAATGGTATTTTTTCACTATTTGTCGAAAAATAAAATATTCCAAAAAAATATAAAAAACTTCACCCTAATATAATATTAAAATTATAAATTCATAAATGAAATTTACTTTGTAAAGATCAGTTTCTAGAAATTTATTTTTTACCTTTTAAATAAAATCATAAAATATAATGAGAAATTGTTTTTATAGAAAAATTGCTTTATAAATTACATATTCTTCTTATTCTTAATTTCTATAAAACACTTATAAAGCTAGAATTAATCAATCAAAATTATATTGTATTAAAATCATAATTTAACAATAATATAATTTGGTTTCATTAATAAAAAGTTCATCACATAAAAAGGTAGATTCTTAAATACAATAATAAATTTATTAAATTTGTATAAAATAATATTTATATGTATAAATATATATATATATCAAAATTTGGTTACTCCTACTAATTCGATGACTAGTTTTACAGGAAAAAATATATTAAAATCCCAGGTCAACACATTCTTCCCCCATTAAATGAATTTCATCCTCGCAATTTTAATTATTCTTAACTAATGAAAGTAGGTGATGGTATTCTTACCATATTCAACATTTAGTATATAACTTATAATATGACATCTATTGTACTCTCATAGGTTGTATCAAGTTACTTATCTTTCATAAAAAAATATTATCCTTTCATACAATCATGTACCCCAGTATGTATATATCCTAATCATATATTCTCCATAACATACCTCTCGTAAATACATTTGAATATCCAAGATATTAAACCAATGTGAAAGTATATATGCCTCCAAAAATTAACTCTATCTTTATCCCTTAAATGTATTACTCACTAGTTTATAAATTCAAAAACTAATAAATATATATCATAATCCTAAAAAATAGATAAACATTAGAAAAAATATCTTGGATCACTTTTTCATTAAATCAAAAATTTATTCTAAGGATATTAATACTATTTAACATAATTTTCCCAAAATCAATCAACCCTTTATTATCTCCACAACAAGCGTATATTAATCATAATAGTTATCCATCCCTCAATCACATGTTCTCCAATAGTTATTCCCAAAATATAACCTTGTAATAAAATTACTTTTCAAGGTTATTGATTCCATTTAATACATGTTTCCAATCCTTTAAAGAAGAAGAAAATTATTAGAGAACAATATTTATATGATTTACATAATTTTAATAAATTCTAGAATACATGAGAATATCATCAATGAATATCACTCACTAGTGAAAATAGTTAAGAGTATCAAAAATAAATTTCTATTATGATGTTAACCTCACTTCCTTAGGTAAGACTAGGAAACTTACTATTTCCATCATAACAGACATATACCAAAATTCTCAACCCATTAATTATTCTCCCTTATTCATTTATAAGAGATAGTGGTTTCTAGAGACACACCTTTCTCAACTTCATTTATGTGATCCTATGTCAACCAAATACTAAAACCAAAATAATTATGATAATATCCAATAAAATTAGAGTAAATGATCATATAAATATGAAATATCAATCTTAAAATGTCTTCTCTAATGACACATTCTTTTCATCCTTTGATAGTTTTAGTTCAATATATATTGCATAAATTTAGGTTTTCTTATATATCTTAACCTAATCCATTAACATAATAAATCATTTATAATGGCTTGTAATGAGAATGTCATTAACCAAAGAATATCTCCCAAGAGTGTCAAACCAGATGTGTAGTTTGGCCTCTATGTCGTTCACCAGGTGATGATTGAGTTAATACCCAATATACAATTTTTAGGGTTATTACCCCTATATACATCTATATTAGAGCCTTGATCTAGTTGTATCATCCATACATGGATTTTATTTCTAGGGAAACCACACAATATCTACTTTACCATAGTTTTAGTATGTTATCCTATACTTAGACTTATCCCTTTAACTTATCCTTAGGGTTTTCACTGAAGTTATATTATCCTAATCTCTAGAATATTAGCTTAACCAACCTAAAGGGTTTTCTATACCTTTGAAATTATAATCAACCTTAACTTATCAACTATTGATGACAATTCTATCTCAAAATTTATCCTCAACCGATATCATCTTAATCTACAAAGTCATCTAAAAACATCTCTAAAACCAACTATTGTAGCCCATCGACATTACTATCTAATTACATGACATAAACCTAATATTGAAATACAATACAGTCCTAATAACTTTTAAAGAATTAGAAGAAAGAAACAAATAACAAAACTCATATTCTTTTTATCAAATGGATATTTTCCCACTATATATGCAACTGCTTAACCCATAACAAGTCTTAAACATCTCACACATTTCTACACATAATAAAATATTCCTGACATTTCATACTTTTATTATCTTAATAACCCGGGGAAATAGAATCATAAGAAAGGGGTGAGATCAAAAACTCAGTAAGGGAAACCATTCGATGAATCCTAATGGTTAGATCATAAGCATGTAAGATAACATGGATAAGGAGAGAAATATCTGATAAAAAGGTTATAGGAGCATAAAACAATGGTAAGGTTATCAAAGAGGCATAACAATCATATAAAAAATTTGAATCATATAACAATAATATTGAATCATGGAAACATGAAAATCATTTGGAATATCTTGAAAAAATAGCTTAAACATAAGAATATAAAAATAAAATCACTTAGTGGAGCATTCATCACAACCTGGATCTCACATAGCGAGATTCTACTAACAACCAATGTACCTTCTTTAATCTTGGGATACAACCCATGTACCTCTTTAGGCTTGGGCTAAAACCGGTTTACCTCTATAAGGTTGATAAATAATGGGAGTACCTTTTTAGGCTTGGGAAATAACTTTTATACCTTATTAGTCTTTGTCTATGACTCATGTACCTCTTTAGGTTTGGGCTACAACCTGTGCACCTCTTTAGGCTTGGGCTACAACTTGTGTATGTTCTTGAGATCATGAGATATTAAACATTAACCAATTCATACAAGGGTGATATATGAATCCCCTCATAATTATCCATAAATATAGGTGCCTTAACATATACATAATCCATCACATAAAAAATAAATCATGAAAAAAAATGGGTTTCTTAGCATTTACAAAAAATTATAACAAAAAACGACTTCAAGAATTGGTGTGGTTGATGCCAAAAACTCAATCAACCAAATGAATTATTTCATAAATGCATTTGGAGGTGGATTAATCAAACATAAATCCATTGGAGAGAGAAATTTGGATTTTAAATAGGAAAATGGAAAAAAAACATAAAAAGAGTCTTTTATAAAGCATTTATTAACCTTTTATAAGGAGATGAGTTACAAGTAATTTTACAAGACATTTTTAAAAGGGGAAGTGATTTTTTTGGATAATTTTACTTTAAAAAGATTATCCAAAAATGGAGCCTTGAAAATGAAATAGAGGTATTGAAGAAAATTTTGGTTAGGATGATAAAACATTTGATCATGGAAGTTAAAGGCCTTTTGATATTTTGAAAGTGCATTTGTTAAAAATCCACAACATAAAAAGATTAATAAAACCTTATTTTGAAAAAAATTAAAAGGAAATATGATAGCCACATGAGTTAATATATAATATGGTTTTAAAATAGATAAGAGAACATTTTTAGGAATTTTAAACATGTTCATGGAACATAAATCACCACTTAAGGAGGATGAGAATAATTCAAAACATATTATAATTTTACAAAAAATAATTCATTCATGGAAATTAGATTTTTATAAAAACTAATTTTCACTATTGAGATACAAGATATAATATCATATTAATTGTCAAATGGATGAATATAGAGAACTTATAAGAACTAAGTTTAAGAAGAAACCTTATAACTCAAAGAAGGAAGTTTGAGTTACCAAAAACCCCTTATGTGAAATATAGTTCATGAAGCGAAAACTTTTAAAGATGGGGTTAAAGTGGTAAAAATATATATCCCAAAAAGTCATGAAAAATAACACACAATTCATTCATAGGTTATAATGTACCCAACTTATATGAAATAAGTTCAATAAAAATAATTACGACTCAATGATTTAGAATTGAGTTAACAAAAACACTTACAACTTGAGAAGCATTTAAATCAATTAATCATGAAAGAGAATTATTTAAATTGAACCTCAATTACCCTGAATAAAATGTAATTCATGATATAATATATCAAATAAGAAGTATATACACCACAAAAATAGAATTAGGTTTATAATGTAAAACATATCTTAAAGAGAGGAATTTGAGACGAAAATAATTACCTTATTCATGATTCGTTCTATAGTTTCACCAAAAACCATGAAAAATTAAATTATGTTTATTAAATACATAATAAATAACCTTATTCATAACTATAAATATTTATTTTCTATATTTATAATTAATTTGTCACGAACCAGGTCGGGTCGCCATCCGACCCGACGCTCGACCCGGTCTGCGACATGGCCCGAAGGGCGTTCCTGATCCCCACGGGCTGGCACAAGTGCCTGGGTATCAAAACTAATACATGGGAATGATTTACCTAAAATAGTAAACACAAAACAACTGATAAGATAAATAAACTAAAACTGAAAAAAGACAACTAAACAGGGCCTTAAACTAAAATTCAAATTTAAGGTTTACAACTTGAACCAACATCCAGAAAGTAATGACAACAAAAGAAACTAAAACTCTAACTCAAACCTCCAAGAAATAAGAGAGGTGTTACATACATAATCCACAAACACCAACATGCATAATAAGACCATTAAAAACTCAAACCACCATCACTGAGCACGATGCCTCAACCTGGAATACACAAAGAAAAAGGTCTACATACACCCAAAGGTGTATGTAGGGTGTGATCCAAAAGCCCAGTAGGACGTCACCCAACAAAAAGGTTCCACGTATAAACATTAAATGACAAATAAATTTGTAGGCTAAATAAATGAAAGGCCGCCAAAGCATGAACAATTTTAAAGAAATAGTTTCTACAAAGAAAAAACTTTCAAAGAAAAAAACTTAAATAAAAAAAACACCCTTGCGGTTAAAAACCCAAACATTTAGGAAATCCCAAAATCTACACTGTATGTTGATGGTGAGTGTATAGTAGTCCAGGAGCACCAAAAGTGGAAGAGGCCCTATAGGTACTAGCCAAAAGAATGAGACCCTAGAATATCGCGTCTCGGTGAATAGTAGTATAGGAAACACAACAAAATACGTTCTCGTGCACGAGCCACTAGTAGGGAAATACATCCATAACCTAGTGGTCTCTAATCCTCATCCAATGTTTAGTTAGTGTTGTAATCGTCAATCCAGCTAAGTGAAACTGGGCCAGAGCCGCTTCCGTATCACTAGCACACTAGATCTAGTCCACCCACCTAGTACCTAAGCTTCCCCTTTTTGTACTCAAGATGTTCCAATTTCACATTTCATGTCAATATCAGATGAACAAAAACAAATAGGGTGTTACCTAAAACCAACACCACACTTGCACACACACACAAAATCCATTTGAAATAGTACGCACACCAAAAGACTTTACCCAACTCAATTAAAACAATTTCTGCATTGCTAATAATTGTTTATTAAAAATATATTAGATTAGCATCGTTAATAATTTTCATTAAAACATATTAAATTCTTTTTAAACAAATTCTTTAAAAAGAAACATAACACGACTTACCACACAAAACCAACTCAGCCCTCCTTCATGACCAAACACACCCAAAGCCACATCAAGAACACAAACTTCACCACTCACATCAACTAATAACCCAACCACATGGTTAAAAGACCACTCTCATGGTTAAACAAGACTCTAGAAATTTTATTAAGAAATTTCAGAATATGACACACAGCTTTGGACACCAGAAGTCCACTCAAACCCTCTATTTGGACAAAACACATGTGAATGCTACACTAGAACACAAATGCTCACTTTTCACATTTTCAAAAAACAAATTCAAACTTTATAAAACACTATAAGATATCACACATAGGTTTTCATAGCAACAACCTACTCAACCAACACAACACCTTCACTTATGACCAAGCACACACAATGATATATCGAAAACAATTATCACTACTTACACAAATGAAAAGCTAACTGCACACATGATTAAACACTAACAATTGACTAAAGATAAGTTTTCAACCAATGAACACACCCACCCATATGAAATACTACCAAACAAATCTAACACATGGAAGACATCAAGAAAAACAAATCCGCACCCAAAATAATTAACCAATGAACATTATAAACTAACTAAGAAAGAAAATGAATTCATTAAATAATGTTTAAAACATGAAACCACCTACCTCACATGAAGATCCTTCTGGAAATGGTACAAAACAAACCCACACATCATTCACACCACGAAGAATCAAAGAGGAGCCCTAACCAAGGAGATCAAACCCAAAATAAATGGTTAAACCTCCAAAAACATATCTAAAACCCAATGGAAAACCAAAAATAAAAGAAATAAAAAGAATAAAGGGGAGGATTAACCATAGGGGAAGCCGCCAAAGGGGAGTTGGCCAGATGGTGGGTTCGCGGATAGCTAGGGAACCGCGGATGGAGGATGCACCAGATTCGACTATGCCGGGAAGGGGGTGCGACGGCTGGTGGCGGGTCGGAAGCCGGACGGTGGAGACGGAGCCACAGAACAGTATCACGCCGGAAGGAGTCTGTCCAAGAAGGAGGAAGGCCGCGACACATGGGGCTCTTGGGTTGGGTGGAGAGGATGGAGGTGCGGTGCAATGGGCTGGTGGCTGAACGGGAGCACAGGGGTGCGCTGGGTAGGAGGGGAGTGAGGCGGCGGCACGACATGAAGAGAGGGGGAGTCGCTAAGCAGTGCGGCAGACTTCAAGAATGAGAGAGAAGGGGAATAAGGGAGATGTGGCGCGACGGGAAGTGGGGTAAGGGGAGAGAGTCTGCCGAAACCCTAATACGCCAAGAGGGAAAACAACCATAAATAAAACCACAAATAAAACTAAAAATAAAACTAAAAATAAAACTAATAATAATAATAATAATAATTATAATAATAATAATAACAACAACAAGAATAATAATAATAATAAACTAAAACTAATAATAAAAATAATAGTAATAAATTTATAGTAATAAAATAAAAGTTAGAACAATTATAAAAATAGTGATAAAAATAATTATAATAATTACATCCTCAAATAATAATATTATTATGAACATTAAAATAATTTATTAATTTTTTTTATCACTTTTAATTTTATTTATTTATCATCAATTCATTTTATTTAATTAGTTGACCATCAAGTAGGGTGTGCGGTAAACCGAGCGAGGCTGTGCGGTGACCCAGGCGAGGCCACTCGACTTCGACAGCGGTGCGTTGAACACTGTCAATTCCAAACCACACGTTTTTAGATAAGAACCCAAAAAATTTAAGACAGGATTCAACCCAGACTACCCGATACTTAGACAATTAATAAAATAATTTATTTAAAGACGATAGGTGTGACAGTTCTCTCCACCATAAAACTTTCCGTCCCCAGAAAACCACAGCTAAGGTTGAGACCCAAAGCAGGAAATGACACCCCCTTAAGGTTCAAGAGGATCCCTATGAAAACAAGTGGAGAGAGGAAAAAACACTGTGCTCAGAGAAGGTGACTAAAATGACAACATCAAGAAACCCATAAAAAGAATTTTTAATATGTGTTGTCCACCCCAAAGAGCTAGAACACCTCCAGTTGACTGATCAAGGAAAGGATCTCTCGCACCCATGGAAACCAACTTCACAAGCTGAAACATATCATGCACTATTAAACGAAAACCAAACCATTTGGCTAAAATGAACAAAAAAGGTCCAACCACGTCCAAGGAGCTCTCTTATCACCTATCACCAAATTATCTCTAGGAAAATAACCAAAAGGCCAATAGAGGAAAGCCCGAAGGGGCACCCCATCATTAGGAACTTACTGACGCTCGAGAGGAGATTAGGAAACCGACACAGGGAGGCCCAGGTGGACTCCCCACCATTATGGAAAGGCCATAACCAATTCATTTTAGACACATCTGAGTGAGACCCACCGTGGGTCTCCCCACTATTAGAACTACCAGAAAATACAGACACATTAAAAATTTCCTGACAAGGACCAAACACCCCACCACAAGGGGTGGGGAGGGCGGGCCCAACTACTGGGGAATCAAAACCACAACCCAAGACGAACCAACATCTCTACATCCTTGGATGAGAATTATTCAAATTTGAGACTGATTTACCCGACAGACTCCCATACGGACCACCAAAAGCAATTACATTCGGTGGGACACAACCACCGGGACATGAAGGTAACAAGATGACCATGCCTCCACATAGTCACAGAATCCTTATGCACCCAAACGGATTGATCAGAATAGAATAACCACATAAAAAAATTAAACTTCCTTTAATTTCAGCACCGATGACAGAAATAAATTCGGGGTCTCATACACTCCCGGGGTTCCTGACTACGCGCCAACTTCACTTCGAGGCCTATGGATGAAGCCCTGATGTTTGAAACATCTCCTACCTCGCAGTCAGGTATTAAAGACTCCCAAACAGAGATTCTCCTTTTTGGTTCCACACACAACCACACCACAATCGAGACAACACCAACAACCACAACACACCACGATGTCCAACTAATCACTCGTGGTATATCCACCAAAACATGGGTTTAGATGGTGCACATGAATCACCTATTCACCTTAACCAAGAAACTTAATAAGGGAAATATGCAAGAAAACCACTCCCCTTTGAATAGAAAAATAATTAGAACAACCCAAGAGGAGGACACACCCCTATGAAAACTGGGATTCCCGAAGCATTCTATGAAATCCACCCTTTCTATTCAAAGAGAACTCACGCTGTGAGACATCACCAAACATGACCCTTGCTGTCAATGAAAGCACTATAAGCCTTTCAAGTCGTCGGTAAACACCGATAATTCCGAACTGCCTTCACCCTTCCTCGCTGGAATTCCTTTCACCGCTTCCAGGGGGAACCTTTAGACGCAATGATGTAAAACTTCATACCCGATGATTAAGACAACTCAAAGATACCCAAGCTCCCTTCAACTCCTCTCGCGTCAGTCATCCCGCTGCAAGAGGATCTGCTTAACCGAAAATGGGTTAGGGACAGACTTAACACTATCACTAAAAAGGGAGAGTCCATACTTTAATCAACTGGAGGACCGACCAACAACGAATTGTCCGTGGCCACACTTCAATCGCATGTTAACGCTTTTTGGGGGCGTACACTAGTTAAGAAATAAAACCATGTACCCAATCAAACTGGTCCAATGGTGAATACATACTGCAAGAAAACACTAAATGTGCAAAGGGAACCACTGTAAGGGCTTCCCAAATCACTTTTCAAAAGAAACCAATGACCACACACTTTCACACCATCTAACAAATAAGAATTTAAAATCAGGACACAAATTAGTCAGAAAGTATCCTCGTCTCAAAACACCTCACATCCGACAGTTCCAAAACACAAGGACATACCACACAATCACCATTTATTAACACACCAAATTCTCATTTAACAAAACTTTTTGAAAATAAGCAAATCTAGTGGGTTGCACAAACACCAATGGTGTCCCATGGGCCTTGCACATGCATGTTCCCGTGACACACTAACACCCACCTCATATCCATCCAGGAATTCATCTGCTCGTGCCATTGACCACTTCTCTTTCCATATACACTCATGCATATGGTTTCCCACGAGAACACCAAGGATCAAAACCAAACCTTTCCATTTTTAAAAAACAAAACATTCAACCCACACCATTCAAACCTCATACATCATTTCCTTTATTAAGTTATTCATTTCAAAACATTTTCCAAGACCAAATAATTTTTACTTGAAAACCAAATTTCCACAATTCCAAAACAAAGAAACGAGGAATGGTGTAAGAGAAAACTAGTGTCAATGGGTAACTGGAACATATGGTTGACGGTCATATGCCAATCACGCGACTGCCACAGAGAGTATTCTAGGATAGAATCTCCGGCTCCACATGGCTTACCAGACCCTGCGAACTCACTGGGACCACTGACCCTAATCCCTTTTCATTTCCTCTAAACAAGATTAACCACACGGACCAAAGATTTAAACAAACCTAAACTTACTTTGGTAACTCGAGTCCCACCACAAGGCGTGATGGCCAGGCACCTTACTCATATCCAGGACGCCGAGTCTCGACAACCTTAACTCCAATCTACCATGAATCTATTCCAAAAGAACACAACCCAAGAGAGAAAACTTTCTTTGAAACCATTTTTTCATGAACCAGACCGGGTCGCCATCCGACCCGACACCTGACCCGGTCGACGACATGGCCCGAAGGGCCTTCCCGATCCCCATGAGCTGGAACAAGTACCCGAGTATCAAAACTAACACATGCGAACGATTTAGCCGAAATAGTAAACACAAAAAAACTGATAATATAAATAAACTAAAACTGAAAACAGACAACCAAACTGGGCCTTAAACTAAAATTCAAATTTAAGGTTTACAACTTGAACCAACATCCAGGAAGTAACGAAAAAAAATGAAACTAAAACTCTAACTCAAAACTCCAAGAAACAAGAGAGGTGTGACATCCACAACCCACAAACACCAACCTGCATAAGAAGACCATCAACAACTCGAACCACCATCGCTGAGCACGATGCCTCAACCTGTAATACACAAAGAACAAGGTCTACATACACCCAAAGGTGTATGTAGGGTGTGATCTAAAATCCTAGTAGGACGTCACCCAACAAAAAGGTTCCACATATAAACATTAAATGAAAAATACATTTGCAGGATAAATAAATTAAAGGTCGCCAAAGCTTGAACAATTTTAAAGAAACAATTTCTATAAAGAAAACACTTTCAAAGAAAACAACTTAAATAAAAAAAAACACCCTTGCAGTTAAAAACCCAAACCATTAAGAAAACGCAAAAGCTACCCCGTATGCTGATGGTGAGTGTATAGTAGTCTAGGAGCACCAAAAGTGGGAGATTCCCTATAGGTACTAGCCAAAAGAATGGGACCCTATAACATCGCGTCTCGGTGAACAGTAGTATAGGAAACACAACAAAATATGTTCTCATACACGAGCCACTAGTAGGGAAACACATCCATAACCTAGTGGTCTCTAATCCTCATCCAAAGTTTAGTTAGTGTTGTAATCGTCAATCCAAATAAGTGAAACTAGGTCACAACCGATTCTGTATCACTAGCACACTAGATCTAGTCCACCTACCTAGTACCCAGACTTCCCCTTTTTATGCTCAAGATATTCCAATTTCACATTTTATGTCAATACCAGATGAAAAAAAACAGGGTGTTACCTAAACCCAACACCACACTTGAAAACACACACAAAATCCATTTGAAACAGTACACACACCAAAAGACTTTACCCAACTCAATTAAAACAATTTCTGCATTGCTAATAATTGTTTATTAAAAACATATTAGATTTTCATCGTTAATAATTTTTATTAAAACATATTAAATTCTTTGTAAACCAATTCTTTAAAAAGAAACATAATATAGATTATCACACAAAACCAACTCAGCCCTCCTTCATGACCAAATACACCCAATGCCACATCAAGAACAAAAACTGCACCACTCACATCAACTAATAACCCAATCGCATGGTTAAAATACCATTTTCTAGGTTAAACAAGACACTAGAAATTTTATTAAGTAATTTCTGAATATGACACATGGATTTGGACACTAGAAGTCCACTCAAACCCTCAAATTGGAAAAAATGCATGTGAACGCTACAACATAACACAAACGCGCACTTTATACATTTTTACAAAACAAACACAAATTTTATAAAACACTAGAAGAAAACTCACATAGGTTTTCATAGAAACAACCTACTCAACCAACACAACACCTTCACTTATGACCAAGAACACACAACGCCATGTCGAACACAATTAGCACTACTTGCACAAATGAAAAGCTAACTGCACACATTATTAAACACTAACAATTGACTAAAGATATGTTTTCAACCAATGAATGCCCCCACCCATATGACATACTACCAAAAAAATCTAACACAAGGAAGACTTCAAGAAAACCAAATCCGCACCCAAAATAATTAACCAATGAACATTATAAACTAACTAAGGAAGCAAATGAATTCATTAAATAATGTTTAAAACGTGGAACCACCTACCTCACATGAAGATCCATCCGTAAATGGTGCAAAACAAACCCGCACATCATTCACACCATGAAGAATCAAAGAGGATCCCTAACCAAGGAGATTGAACCCAAAATAAATGGTTAAATCTCCAAAAATAGATCTAAAACCCACTGGAAAACCAAAATCAAAGAATGAAAAAGAAAAGAGGGGAGGCTTAACCAGAGGGGCACCCGCCGGAGGGGAGTTGGCCTGATGGTGGGTTCACAGATAGCTGGGGAGCTGCGGACAGAGGACGCACCAGAGCCAGTTGTACCAGGAAGGGGGTGCGACGACTGGTGGTAGGTCAGAAGCCAGATGATGGAGCCGGAGCTGCCGAACAGTAGCATACTAGAAGGAGTCAGAACAAGAAGGAGGAAGTCTGCGGCACATGGGGATCTTGGGTGGGGTGGAGAGGATGGAGGCGCGTCGTGATGGGATGGTGGCTAAATGGGAGCACTGGGTGCACTGGGTAGGAGGGGAGTGAGGCGGTGGCGCAACATAAAGAGAGGGGGAGTCACTGAGCAGTGAAACAGACTTCAGGAATGAGTGGGAAGGGGAATAAGGGAGATGTGGCGCAATTGGAAGGGGGTAAGGGGGAGAGTCTTCCGAAACCCTAACACACCAAGAGGAAAAAAACCATAAATGAAACTACAAATAAAACTAATAATAATAATAATAATAATAATAATAAAAATAAACTAAAACTAATAATAAAAATAATAGTAATAAATTTATAGTAATAAAATAAAATTTATAAAAATTATAACAATAGTGATAAAAATAATTATGAAAATTACATACTCAAATAATATTATTATTATGATCATTATAATAATTTATCAATTTTTTTATCATATTTAATTTAATTTATTTATCATCAAGTCATTTTATTTAATTAGTTGACCATCGAGAAGGGCGTGCGGTGAACCGAGCGAGGCTGTATGATGACCCAGGCGAGGTCGCGTGACTTCGACAATGGTTCATTGAACGCTGTCAATGCCAAACCACACGTTTTTAGATAAGAACCCAAAAAATTTAAGTCGGGATTCAACCTGGACTACCTGATACCCAGATAATTAATAAAATAATTTATTTAAATATGATGGGTGTGACATAATCTATATATATGTATTTTAGTTAATATTCACATATTTTCAATATCGGGTATGGATATTCTTGATTGTTTAGAACTAGTTTCATAATATCATTGTCAGTATTAATTCATCTAAAAAACTACATCATTATAAGATCATCCAATGCACTAGAATTTTTTCCAAAATCATTTATAATTTTAAAATTTTATTCCATGAGAGTTTGAGTTATGATCATTTAATATGAAATCAGCGATGAGCAAGTTTCAGTAATTTTTAACAAATGATTTTCAATTCCATAATTAATGAGTTTAGTATTAAAAATACCATTATATAACCAAAAATCACAATTTTCATATTTATAACATATTATACCAGTAATTAATTTAACACAGTCTTCTATGAAATAATTTAATAGCATTGTGCAAGTAGGAGGTTAAACTGACTTAAACATTAACACACCATGATTAATAGATGATTATGAGGTGGTTTATTTATAATATCATTATAACATAAGAATAATGATATTATTTAGAATTAATAAGTGTTATATATCAGAATTATAAATAATCATAAGAAGAATATAATTCATATAAAGTTATTACTTATAACGAATAGATCATTTTCCTCTTAGTTTGCTTGTTTAAAATGGTTAATTTTATAATGATCGTTCATTGCACATATCATTAATAGGTTATATAATTTAAACTCAAAGAACCATAATTATTTTATAAACAAAAATATTTATCATTTAAACCCATTAATAGAACCATTCATAAAATGTGTAAATGAAAAATGAATTACATCTATTCACGGAGGCAGTAGTCTGCATGTATACATGGATGATTATTTTGTTTTAATAAAATAAGAGAGAGTAGAAATATGGTTATCATTTCAGAATCATAAATAAGTTATAAATATCATAATTATACATTAAATTTACTTTTTAAATACCCATGTTAAGTGTTTATGGAAAACAAACATGTTACTTTATAGAGGCGGTAGTCTGCACAACACGTTCATTAGTCTCAAAGGAAAAGGGAAAGATGGTTAATGTTTGTACCATCATCATAATAGCATATAAATATACTAAAGATATTTATGTTATCATTTTAAGATTGTGTAATTAAATTCAAGATAGAATAAGTACATATATAAAAATAGAAATGAGAAAGCACCAATTATAAATTTATACCTCACTTATTGAATTATCTCCTCTGCAAAGGGGGTTAAGCCTTTGAGGGATTGACTTTCGAGATGACTAGAACATTTTAGAGGTGGATAAGAATTTTTAGGAGAGGTTTGGGTAGATTTTTTTGGCCTAAATAAGTTAGTTTTTTTCATGAGGTGAAGTCAGAAGAGGAGTGACCTTTTTATAAGTGAAAAATGATCACATTTTTATAAATACCCCAAAATTTTCAGTAATGGGAAGAAAATATAAAGGAAAGTGACTGAAAATGTGAGAAATAATTATGATAGTAAGATTTAAGGTTGATATAATCATCATATAACCATTACTACACAAGTATTAAGTATGTTTTCAATGCATTACCATTATATTTTTCACTTTTACCATTTTAGCTTTTACCGTGGTAACTAGTTTTTTCCTAAGGTAACAATATCCTTTATGACCAAAATAAAATTGACCTTATTAAATAATTTTGAATTAATTATTAAAAATTTGAAATCAATTTTATTATATTAATTTTCTAAAAGTGATGAAAATTAATTTTTAAATACTAAATGTAAAATGCATTAATAATATTTTTCTCAAAAATATAACTTAAGTTCTAAAATGTAAAATATGGGTTTTTAAATTAAATAAAAGTATTTTTAAAATTATAAATTCACATTTAAAGTATATATTTGGTAATAAAAAATGTTTTCATAGATTTTTTATTCATAATTATATACTAATAATGACATACGAGCCATGTTATTTGTTAAAACATTATTTTGCACTATTCAGCTAAAAAGAAAATGTTTCTAAAAAATAAAAAAATTTCAACCAAAGATAATATTAAAATTATTAATTCGAAAATGAAGTTTATTTTATAAAATTAAATTTCTATAAATTTCTATATTATATTTTAAATAAAATTCTAAAATAAAATGAGAAATTGTTTTTATAGGAAAATAACTTTTTAAAAATACTAGTTGTTCTTATTCTTAATTTATATAAACACTAATATAGATAAAATCAATCAGTAAATATTATATTAAATTAAAATTATCATTTAAAGATAATATACTTAGTTTTGTTTAATAAAAATCATAGCAGATAAAAATATATATTATTAAACATAATAATGAATTAAGTAATTTTTTAGAAAACAACCTTCATATAAATATATATATATATATACATATATACCTATATATTTCCTAATTAGGGTACTTATACTAATTCAACATCTAGTTTTAGAGGTTATATTTAATAATTAGAATATATATATATAGATATATATATATCAAGATTTTTTTAGTTCGATGTTGCATGTGGAGAAAGATATAAAATATATTTAACTTAATTATAAAAAAACATATTGAAGCATAGAAAGTTGTCACCTATCGACCATTCAAAGTTCCGGTGCTCTACTAATGTGTATAGTGGCACTTGGGTCAATTCCTCGGTGATGGTATAAATTTTAGAGTCGATTGTTTCTGATTTTTATTTTTAATGGTTTTTTGCAGAGCTTGATTAAATTGATTTATGATTGATTTTTTATTTAAAAATTTGATAAATATGGGGGTGAGTTCATTATTGGGGATTTAAGATTATTATATCCTTGAGATTTTCTTTATATTGCATTAAATTAACACCCACTTTATAATATGACTTTGATCAAAATTCCCAATCATCAAGGATTTAATCCAAGCCTTAACATAACTAGGATTATAATCTCAATCCAGACTTTCTTATGGTAGTTTATTTATGGTTCCAATAATATATGTAATCCTTACGTTAAAAAAAACATTTCATTAATTCATGGCTTTTTAAGTTTAACATACACAATGTTAACATAAATAATATTTAATGAGAAAAATCTCTCAATCACTTAACATAAAAAATTACGACTCACCCCAATAGTAAATTTACTCAGCCATTGAGATAGTTATTAATATATTTTATGATTTTTAGGGTGATGAGTTAAAAATATAAGAAAAATAATGGGTCAAGATAAAATTAGTGTGACGAACACACACACAAACGATGAAGAGAATTAAACCCAAACTTTCAATTGAATGAGAAAGTGAAAGAAGTGAATGATTTTTTTTAATAAATTTAATTTTTAAAAATAAATTTTTGATGATAATTATAGATTATGAAGAATATACACGCATTAAAATTGTAACGCCCCGACCTCAGATACCCAGAGTCGGTGCATTAATTACATAACATTGGCATGATCACAAGAAAGATCAAATCTCGAAAGACCGATTGGTTTAGTAGCCTTGGAAACACTAGATATATTCATAAGTTTTACATTACATCATCAAAAAAAAAAAAAAAATACTACAACAACATATTGTCTCCATAGTCCACACTATTAAACCCTCATAATATCCCCGCAAGTCATTCATAATTTACTTCTTCACATCCTGGGAAAATAAAACATAGAAAAGGGGTGAGCTCAAATGACCAGTAAGGATAACAATATAGCGGAAACTTTAATAAATAATAATAAACATTTAAGGAAATGTATAACTAAAACAAAAGCCTTTTAAACTTTAACTTCAACATAGTATGGCATAAATAAAATGAAATAATTCCATTTACTTATTCACATGGATATTCTACTAATCGAATAATCACATGCAATATCAATAACCACTTTCATAATGATGGAATGCATAATTCCAGACTATCATAACCACATAGCCAAGGCCTCGTGCCAAGACTACAAATAAGATTTTGCCAAGGCCTTGTGCCAAGACACTAGTTTGTCTCATGAGACCTACGGATGCATCGAGGAGCTATAGCGGGCTCCACCCGTCACATATTAAGTCCAATGCATTCCCATATGAAAAGGTTTAAACATAACATAAACATTCGTATTAAAACTAGCATACGAAATGTCAATACTTTCACCATAAACCATGAATGGTATATAAAAAAATAGCACATCCACAGTCAAACATATCACAAAACCTTCAATACAATATAAAAGTTTTGTATCATAATATATCATCCTCAAATAAGCGTAAAATCCATTAAAGGATGTTGACATAGATGAAATCAAATCTCTTTTTAAAGAAATATCTCTTTCTATTTTGAAATCATTTAAGAGACATATATTTATAAAATAAAACATTTTCTTTGAAAATATTCTTATAAGCTTGTAAGGGAAGCTTTGACGATTTTATAACGGCGGAAAATAACCGCACCCGCCGTATAAGTTAAAAAAACATTCTTATCTTAATTCTGTCGAAAAGGTTAAAAAGCACCTTGTTTGGAAAACGACGGAAAGATTCCCTTATAAACCTCTTATAAAAAGTCAAAAAAGGGTATAAATGACTTTAACCCATATTCTTTTAAATATTAAAAATGTTTTGAAATGCATTTTGAAGAAACATGGACGTGGATGATAACGAGATCCCAGTAGATTATTACGTATAAACAACCTCGGATAATGAAGAGATTGTGAAATAACCCTTACCTTGTACTTTTCCTTGGTTGGGGTAGGTTAACCTCCTGAATAATGGTGAAATAATTGTTATTAAATTATAAAAGAATCATATACATTAATATGATATCATATATGATCTTTTAATATTGATTTGATAATAATATCTTAGTATTATCGTTGTTTCGGGTGTTAACTTACTTGTTTTATTTTATATGTTTTGTTACGTAAGCCATGTTTGTAATGGATAGGTTGTATATTATTCATATACAGAATGATATCAAGTCCTTAAACATCATTTTTAAATCATCAAATGATAATTATACTTGAATGGATATGATGGAGAATGAATCTTATCGCGTTTGTGGAGACGGTAGTCCGTACGTACGCACGAGCGACAATATCATTCTTTTGATATTAAAATAATATATAAATGGATGTTATATCATATATAAAGAATAATTAACATGTTATATTTATTATTTACATGAGTTGCACATCATTATTATACCCATCCAAATAATAATATATTGAATAACAATTACACCACGACGTGGAGACGGTAAGCCGTACGTACGCACGTATGGTGACATGTTATTCAAAGGGTGGATAGAATACTGAATATGGTTGTACCATATTTATAATAACATCACAGTATATGTGAGATACTAGAGTTATTATTTTAGAATGGTAAGAACAAAGAAAGAAGAAGTGGAAGAAGAAAGGAACTTGAAAAGGGGTGGTGAAAACATTACCTCTTCTTCGGGTTCTTCCTTTTGATTTGATCAAAAGGGATCCTTAGGTTGGCTTTCTGATCAAACTAAGGCCTCTAGGTTGTAGTGAGGGAAGTTGGGAGAGTATTTGGGCAGATTTTGGCCGAGCCAAGTGGCTTGAGAGGTGTGAGGAATGAGTAGAAGTGGTCTCCTTTTATAAGGGAGAGGAGGGGCTCTTTAGGAAAGAGTGAAAGTATTACTTTATAATATAATTAAATTCGGTTTATAATGGTCCAAAAATAATTTAGGTCGAAGATAAGATGACTCATATTCTAAATAACATCAACAAATAAGAATTGGACAGGTTTTAGATAATATTTTAATCATTATAATCTTATTTATTTAAATGATTTATTAATGAGGTAAACATTGCATCATTATTGTGTCATTAATAATTTAAATTATTTGATGTCTAAAAATTATAAATAAAATATCATTATGTAGGAAATCGTTTTATCTTTATAATGAATATTTATAATCGAAAATCCAACATGTATAACCCTATGTAAAAATTGTTCTTCTAAAAGATGTAAGCTTATGCCATTTTTATTTTTATTTTAACTTTATTAATATAATGTGTCCCTACCACATACAAGTGGCTCCAAGGGGTCCCCAAATCGACCCAAGGATGCCCATGGTCGGGTATGTGTCCACCAATAAGGTTAGGACACGTTTTAGGGTAATTTTGTATTATTATAATATTATTTTTTAACCCTTATTTACCGGATTTACCCTTAACCATGGTAAATAAAATATTTACCACAGTAATTATTCAAAATGTCTAAAAATAAAAGTTACCTATTTACACAATTTGGACATCCTGATTCCAAATATGGAATCCATTTTTATAAATTCAAAACACAGAAGTGGCAGAAATTAATTTAAAATTAATTCCCGCTGTCAAAACAAAAAGCGTGTTTTTAAGAGGTAATAACTATCAAAAGATTGACACTTGTTTATGTTCGGTTTAATTGTAAAATTATGTCCAATGACCAACATTATATTAAATGGTAAAAATATATTTTAAATATACTTTAAAACCACTCAAATTCACAATTTATCACTATTAATTATTTTGATTAAAAAAGTTGTTTTTAATTAAAATTTAGTAATTTTCACTATTCATCAAAATATGAAAGTTATCCGAAAAGTACCAAAATTTCACCTTAGGCTAAATTCGATATTCCGAATCCAAAAATGAAGTCCATTTTAAAATATAATATATATATAATTTCAAAATTTAGGTATTACTATTCATAACGGCTAGTTTGATTGGTTGTGGCATGTGTTAGAACTCGAGGTTGCGTACAACACACGCTATCGCATTATTCGAAGGGAAATGTACCGTGGAAGCTTGGGGTGTTACATTCTCCCCTCCTTCAAATAATTGCGTCCTCGCAATTTCTAGGGTATTACTGCATAAAAAGACTCGGGTGGTTCTTCATCATAAGTTCCTCGGGTTCCCACGTTGCCTCTTCCATCTTATGATTTCTCCACAAAACTTTTACCAGACGCGTCGTCCGGTTTCTCAGTACTTGTTCTCTTGTATCAAGAATCTTGACAGGCTCTTCACAATAAGACAGATCGGGTTCCAGTTCTAATTCCTCATAGGTGAGTACATGCGTTGGGGCAGGCATGTATTTTCTCAACAGAGACGTGGAACACATCGTGAACTTTGGAGAGACTTGGTGGCATTGCCAATCGGTAAGCTACAACCCCAATTCGTTCTAGAATTTCGAAAGGTCCGATGTACCTGGGACTCAATTTACCTTTCTTACCAAAATGTATGACTCCCTTCCATGGAGATACCTTCAGGAAAACATGATCACCGACTTGAAATTCCAAATCCTTCCTTCGATTATCGGCATAGCTCTTCTGCCTACTTTGAGCTGCTTTGATGTGATTTTGGATTACCTTCACCTTTTCCACCGTTTCCTCCACCAGTTCTGGGCCTACAAGTTTTCTTTCACCAACCTCATCCCAACAGGTTGGTGTACGACATCTCTTTCCGTATAACGCTTCATATGGTGCCATCTGAATACTCGAATAGAAGCTATTGTTATAGGAAAATTCAACCAGTGGTAAATATTGATCCCACATACCCTGAAAGTCAAGTGAGCAAGATCTCAACATGTCTTCTAGGGTTTGAATAGTCCGTTCTGATTGTCCATCTGTCTGAGGGTGGTAAGCAGTGCTCAAATGAAGTTCAGTATCCAGAGATTTCTGAAGACTTTTCCAAAATCTTGAAGTAAAACGGGGATCACGATCAGAAACAATCGATAGGGGTACTCCATGAAGTCTCACAACTTCATTAATGTATAGTCTTTCTAGACGTTCCAGGGGTAGATCTTCTCTTATAGCAAGAAAATGTGCTGACTTGGTAAGACGATCAACAATAACCCATATTGCATCGTTCCTTCTAGGAGTCTTTGGTAGCCCCATGACAAAGTCCATCGTAATATTGTCCCATTTCCACTCCGGTATGGGAAGAGGTTGCATGACTCCTCCAGGCTGTTGCCTTCTAGCTTTCACTTGTTGAAAAACCATACATCTTGACACAAAATCAGCAATCTCCCTCTTCATGTTGTCCCACCAAAAATGTTCCTTCAAATCTCTATACATTTTGGTGCTCCCAGGGTGTATAGAGAAATTGGAACTATGAGCATCATCCAGCAATTCCCTTTTCAGATCAGGTAAATTGGGAACACAAAGTCTCTTCCCGAATTTCAAAATTCCATCTTCATACACAAAGTCTCTCAATCTCCCATCATTCACAGCTTTAATCTTCTTCTGAAATTCTTCATCATCGGTCTGAGAACTCTTAATCCTTTCTAGTAAAGATGGTTTGGCAACCATTTGAAAAAGCATTGATGTTTCACCTTCCCTGGTTATTCCCATGTCCATCTTCACTAGATCCATGAAAATTGGATCCCTTTCAATTCTCATCATGTTCAAAACTCCATGGTCTTTTCTACTCAAAGCATCTGCCACCTTGTTTGCTTTCCCCGGGTGGTAGTGTATCGTGAAATCATAATCCTTGAGTAATTCAAGCCATCTCCTTTGCCTCATGTTGAGTTCTTTTTGTGAGAAAATATACTTCAAACTCTTGTGATCAGTATAAATCTCACATTTTTCACCATAGAGGTAGTGTCTCCATATCTTCAAAGCAAAGATCACAGCTGCTAACTCAAGATCATGAGTAGGATAGTTTTGTTCATGAATTTTCAACTATCGTGATGCATAGGCAATAACTCTATCATTCTGCATAAGGACACAACCAAGTCCTTTCTTTGATGCATAACTATAAATAACGAACCCATCATTCCCCGATGGTAGAGTCAATATAGGAGCATTGACTAATCTTCTCTTCAGTTCTTCGAAACATTCTTCACACTCTTTTGTCCAAACAAATTTAACCCCTTTACGTGTGAGCTTCGTTAATGGGTTAGCCAATCGGGCAAAATTCTGGACGAAACGTCGATAATAACCTGCCAAACCAATAAAACTACGTACCTCAGTTATAATCATAGGTGCTGACCATTCTTGGATTGCCTTGGTCTTAGAAGGATCAACAGAGATTCCATATTTAGAGACAATATGGCCAAGAAAAGAAATATCCTGAAGCCAGAATTCACACTTGCTAAACTTCCCATATAATTCATGCCTCCTCAGAGTCTTCAAGATAATGCGCAAGTGATTTTCATGATCTTCGTAGGTTTTGGAGTATACCAAGATATCATCAATAAATACCACCACAAATTCATCGAGATACTCCTTGAAAACTCTATTCATCAGATCCATGAATACAGAGGGTGCATTAGTCAATCCAAATGGCATTACGGTAAACTCGTAATGCCCGTACCTGGTTTGAAATGCTGTCTTCGGAATTTCTTCCTTCTTCACACACAACTGATGGTATCCAGATCGAAGGTCAATCTTTGAAAAGTATTGAGCTCCAAGCAGTTGGTCAAATAAATCATCAATACGAGGTAGGGGATACTTGTTCTTTATCGTTATAGCATTGATCTCCCTGTAGTCGATACATAACCTCATAGATCCATATTTCTTTTTAACAAAAAGAACAGGGGATCCCCATGGAGAAACACTAGGGCGAATAAATCCCTTATTACTCAATTCCTCTAGTTGTTTCTTTAGTTCGACTAATTCCACAGTGGCCATTCTATAAGGGGTCTTCGATATAGGCCTTGATCCAGGAATCAAATCAATGGAAAACTCAACTTCTCGTTCTGGAGGATGTCCAGGTAAATATTCCGGAAATACATCTACAAATTCTTTCACAATAGGTACATCCTCTATCTGAACATTCCTTTCCTCACCGACAGTTATTTCATTCTCTTTCTCCACAATAATTGAATTAAGTTGAGCTACTGGGGGTGGATCTAAATAAGAATTAGGTGGTGACGATTCTGCTCTAAAAATATGGTGTTCCTTATCATTATCATCAAGAATCGTAACCTCTTTCTTCTTACAATAAATCTTCACATCATAGTCCGAAAGCCAGTCCATACCGATGATTATATCAAACTAAATCATAGGTATGATGATGAGATCAGAAGATAAAGAAAATTTATGTGCTCTAATGGGGACTGATTCACAAAACTTTGTTGCAATGATACTTCCCTTAGGAGTTTTAACTGACAACTCCCTTATTAAATCAAATTGGAAATATCAAATTTTCTTAGAAAACTGGGAAGATATGAAACAATGCGATGATCCAGAATCAAATAATGCATTTGCTAAACTTGAGGAAACCATTAAATTTCCTGCCACCACGTCTTTCGGAGCTTCTACCTCAGCAGTAGTGATAGCATAAGCCTGGCCTTGATCCCTTGGCCTTTTCTGAGGTAAGTTCTCCTGACGCTTAGGACATTCATTTTCATAATGCCCCATCTCCCTACAATTGTAGCACTGAATGTTGGTAGCTTCCTTCTTCCCCTTGCAATCACGAGCTTGGTGGCCTTTTTCACCACACTTGTAACAGACTCCCATTCCCTTCAAGCAAGTACCAGGGTGTTTCTTCCCGCATTTACCACAGGATGGATATTCAACCTTTCCCTTCTTCCCCTTATTTCCATTCCCAGATTGATCAGCAGGTCTCTTCTTCTCTTGCTTTGCTTTAAAGTCATAAGACTTAGAGAATTCCTTTTCGGTCTTGATAGCACATGAGACAATGTCTTCGTACGATGAAAAGGATTGTGAGACTAATGCTCGACGGAGAAATGGTTTTAACCCATCAAAGAAACGATCAATATTACTTCTTTGGTTACGTATATAATCACCAGCGTACCTTGCTAACCTTGTAAAGTTAGCCTCATACTTTGCGACATTCTCATCCTCCTTCTGTCTCAGACTTAGAAATTGCCTTTCCATATCTGCTCGATGGTCGCGAGGGAAGTATTTTTCTAAAAACAGATCTTTGAACTCCCTCCATTCCATATTTGATACTTCATCATCTTCCTTCATGTTTTGAATCAATGACCACCATTGATCAGCATCTCCAGTGAGGCGGTAAACTGCCATGATAACTTTTTCCCTTTCACTGCTCCCCAAAGCTTGAAATATTTTCTCTAGGGAATTTATCCATTGCTCAGCTACTAAAGGATTTGTACTCCCATTGAACGTTGGTGGTTGTTGCCTCATGAATCGATCTAACATTGATCCTCCACGCTGCGGATCAGGGTGCTCCATACGGGTAAGGTTATTATTCATAACCTGAGTAAGTTGTCCCAGTATGGTGATTAGCTGATCGGCACCAGTTGCATCACCAGCCCCACTATAATTATCTTGAGCAGGAGGGCAATCCCTACATGGAGTGCGTTCATTGATACGGTTTCCATTTCTTCCACTAGGCGCCATTTCTAAACAATGGAATAAACTAGATCAGTTTATGAATCAAAATACATAATCCCATACTTATAAAACACTTAACATAAATTGAACTATTTATGGATATAATCCATAATCATAAAAATGTTTTCTTTGAGGAATTATATACTCATAAACCCTTCATAATTATTTGTCAAGAAAATGAGAGTTATCCTAAGCATATCCCCCGGGAGTGTCGTAACCAAGAGTGCAGCAAGGCCCGTTGTCGTGCACCAGTTCCTGTTCGAGTCTAGCTCAAAGTGGTGTTTTTGGGTTTTACCCCTAGGTACATCTGTGCCAGAGCCGCCTCTACCTGCTCGTATCCAGACAGGGATGTATTGCTCGGAAAACTCACAAAATCTCTACAATACCAAAATTCCAGGAAGTTCTTCTATACTAATCCTCAAAGTTCATCTTAGGTCTACGTGCTCTAATCAGAGTTTATCTAAATCTAGCTTCCAAGGTTTGTACTAAACTTCCTCTGATACCAACTGTAACGCCCCGACCCTAGTTACCCAGAGTCGGTGCATTAATTACATAACATTGGCATGATCACAAGAAAGATCAAATCTCGAAAGACCGATTGGTTTAGTAGCCTTGGAAACACTAGATATATTCATAAGTTTTACATTACATCATCAAAATAAAAAAAAACTACTACAACAACATATTGTCTCCATAGTCCACACTATTAACCCCTCATAATATCCCTCCAAGTCATTCATAATTTACTTCTTCACATCCTGGGAAAATAAAACATAGAAAAGGGGTGAGCTCAAATGCCCAGTAAGGATAACAATATAGCGGAAACTTTCATAAATAATAATAAACATTTAAGGAAATGTATAACTAAAAAAAAAGCCTTTTAAACTTTAACTTCAACATAGTATGGCATAAATAAAATGAAATAATTCCATTTACTTATTCACATGGATATTCTACTAATCGAATAATCACATGCAATATCAATAACCACTTTCATAATGATGGAATGCATAATGCCAGACTATCATAACCACATAGCCAAAGCCTCGTGCCAAGACTACAACTAAGATTTTTCCAAGGCCTTGTGCCAAGACACTAGTTTGTCTCATGAGACCTACCGATGCATCGAGGAGCTATAGCGGGCTCCACCCATCACATATTAAGTCCAATGCATTCCCATATGAAAAGGTTTAAACATAACATAAACATTCGTATTAAAACTAGCATACGAAATGTCAATACTTTCACCATAAACCATGAATGGTATATAAAAAAATAGCACATCCACAGTCAAACATATCACAACACCTTCAATACAATATAAAAGTTTTGTATCATAATATATCATCCTCAAATAAGCGTAAAATCCATTAAAGGATGTTGACATAGATGAAATCAAAACTCTTTTTAAAGAAATATCTCTTTCTATTTTGAAATCATTTAAGAGACATATATTTATAAAATAAAACATTTTCTTTGAAAATATTCTTATAAGCTTGTAAGGGAAGCTTTGACGATTTTATAACGGCGGAAAATAACCGCACTCGCTGTATAAGTTAAAAAAAATATTCTTATCTTAATTCTATCAAAAAGGTTAAAAAGCACCTTGTTTGGAAAACGACGGAAAGATTCCCTTATAAACCTCTTATAAAAAGTCAAACAAGGGTATAAATGACTTTAACCCATATTCTTTTAAATATTAAAAATGTTTTGAAATACATTTTGAAGAAACATGGATGTGGATGATAACGAGATCCCAGTAGATTATTACGTATAAACAACCTCAGATAATGAAGATATTGTGAAATAACCCTTACCTTGTACTTTTCCTTGGTTGGGGTAGGTTAAACTCCTGTATAATGGTGAAATAATTTTTATTAATTTATAAAATAATCATATACATTAATATGATATCATATATGATCTTTTAATATTGATTTGATAATAATATCTTAGTATTATCGTTGTTTCGGGTGTTAACTTACTTGTTTTATTTTATATGTTTTGTTATGTAAGCCATGTTTGTAATGGATAGGTTGTATATTATTCATATCCAGAATGATATCAAGTCCTTAAACATAATTTTTAAATCATCAAATGATAATTATACTTGAATGGATACGATGGAGAATGAATCTTATCGCGTTTGTGGAGACGGTAGTCCGTACGTACGCACGAGCGACAATATCATTCTTTTGATATTAAAATAATATATAAATGGATGTTATATCATATATACAAAATAATTAACATGTTATATTTATTATTTACATGAGTTTCACATCATTATTATACCCATCCAAATAATAATATATTGAATAACAATTACACCACGACGTGGAGACGGTAAGCCGTACGTACGCACGTATGGTGACATGTTATTCAAAGGGTGGATAGAATACTGAATATGGTTTTACCATATTTATAATAACATCACAGTATATTTGAGATACTGGAGTTATTATTTTAGAATGGTAAGAACAAATAAAGAAGAAGTGGAAGAAGAAAGGAACTTGAAAAGGGGTGGTGAAAACATTACCTCTTCTTCGGGTTCTTCCTTTTGATTTGATCAAAAGGGCTCCTTAGGTTGGCTTTCTGATCAAACTAAGGCCTCTAGGTTGTAGTGAGGGAAGTTGGGAGAGTATTTGGGCAGAGTTTGGCCGAGCCAAGTGGCTTGAGAGGTGTGAGGAATGAGTAGAAGTGGTCTCCTTTTATAAGGGAGAGGAGGGGATCTTTAGGAAAGAGTGAAAGTATTACTTTATAATATAATTAAATTCGGTTTATAATGGTCCAAAAATAATTGAGGTCGAAGATAAGATGACTCATATTCTAAATAACATCAACCAATAAGAATTGGACAGGTTTTAGATAATATTTTAATCATTATAATCTTATTTATTTAAATGATTTATTAATGAGGTAAACATTGAATCATTATTGTGTCATTAATAATTTAAATTATTTGATGTCTAAAAACTATAAATAAAATATAATTATGTAGGAAATCGTTTTAGCTTTCTAATGAATATTTATAATCGAAAATCCAACATGTATAACCCTATGTAAAAATTATTCTTCTAAAAGATGTAAGCTTATGCCATTTTTATTTTTATTTTAACTTTATTAATATAATGTGTCCCTACCACATACAAGTGGATCCAAGGGGTCCCCAAATCGACCCAAGGATGCCCATGGTCGGGTATGTGTCCACCAATAAGGTTAGGACACGTTTTAGGGTAATTTTGTATTATTATAATATTATTTTTTAACCCTTATTTACCGGATTTACCCTTAACCATGGTAAATAAAATATTTACCACAGTAATTATTCAAAATGTATAAAAATAAAAGTTACCTATTTACACAATTTGTACATCCTGATTCCAAATATGGAATCCATTTTTCTAAATTCAAAACACAGAAGTGGCAGAAATTAATTTAAAATTAATTCCCGCTGTCAAAACAAAAAGCGTGTTTTTAAGAGGTAATAACTATCAAAAGATTGACACTTGTTTATGTTCGGTTTAATTGTAAAATTATGTCCAATGACCAACATTATATTAAATGGTAAAAAAATATTCTAAATATACTTTAAAACCACTCAAATTCACAATTTATCACTATTAATTATTTTGATTAAAAAAGTTTTTTTTAATTAAAATTTAGTAATTTTCACTATTCATCAAAATATGAAAGTTATCCGAAAAGTACCAAAATTTCACCTTAGGCTAAATTTGATATTCCGAATCCAAAAATGAAGTCCATTTTAAAATATAAAATATGTATAATTTCAAAATCTAGGTATTACTATTCATAACGGCTAGTTTGATTGGTTGTGGCGTGTGTTAGAACTCGAGGTTGCGTACAACACACGCTATCGCATTATTCGAAGGGAAACGTACCGTGGAAGCTTGGGGTGTTACAAAAATTCAAATGAAATTTAAAACAAATTATGTGATTAAAATTGAAAATAAGGGAAAACAAACATGAAATGAAAAGAGGAGGAGAGGTATCTCTTGTTGAAAAAATGAAGGCAAGTCCTCCTAGGCCCTTGTAAGTTCTCTATTCATGAAATATTTTCTCCTTAAGTGTTGAAGTACCAACCCTTTGTAAGGAGAATAGGGGTGTGAATTTATAGCCCAAAGTGGTGGACTCTTTTCATTCCAAATATACCCCTCCACTTGGCCTGCCAATTTGATAATTTAGACATCTAAATATGGAGAAATATTATTCTTCAAAGTTTTATATATGTATTTTTAAACTAAACCTTCCAAATTTGGAGTCCACTATATTTTTTTAACCAAATTTATGTCTATTTTATTAAACAATGTGTTGTTGTCCATTTTTATCCAGACTTTTTCAAAGGTCACAAAGTGAATGGGTTTTTAGATAGAAATCTACCCTCAAATCCCAACCATTTATTCAAAAAATTTATGATCCTATATCTTGGATTTTACAACACAAAATCTAAAATCAATTTGTTGTATATATTAGGATAAATGTCAAGGATTTTGCGATTCTTTTAAATCCAGGAAAAAATTGTAGGATGGACTTCAAAGTATCAGTTGGCCCCATTTTGGTGGATTTGGGCCTCAAAATTTTTATAAATGATTTTTATTTATATTAAAAAACATATTATGGAGTTTCATAAAATTTGGGATTCCAGATTGAGGTCATAAATTCAATCATCATGGCTGGACTAATTTTCTCAATAGATTTGATTGGCCTTCTTATACGGTCCATATGACCCTTCAAATGGTCAGATTGGACAAATATACATTCCAGTGATATGTTGTAATTTGAATCAGAAACAATAAAAAAAAATAATTTCATAATTTGGATTAGTATCTTGAAATATATGATAAAAACATTAAATTGTAGTTTAATTAAATGAATTCAAACAATTCTCTTTATATATGTTTATGATCTAAACATGAATATTGAACTAAAATTAATCATTTTTAAGTGAAAATTATGTGATGAGAGTAATGTAAAATCATGAATGAATATGTAATATCACATATATTAAAATATTAGGTAAGTTTCTAAAATATCTGACCCTTTACGGTAAGGTTATAAAATATATGACCCTTTAGGGAGGGTTAGGAAATCTAATCTCTTTCTCAAAAGCGATAGAGAGTCTGTCGGAGAAGAGTATGAGACCTCCTAAATAGGGAAATTTACTTTTACTTATAATTCTTCCCATGGAGGAAGATTGAAGATGTATAGAGGCTACTTTACCTATTCTCTTTCTCAGTACTATACTCTAATAGTCTTGAACAAATTGAAAGACCAAAAGGTCAGAATCACCTCTATAAGTTTAAGTATCGAGAAACACCATAGGTTTAAGTACTAAAAGGTCGGTGAAGTCAATGAATTCATGGGGTCAACACAATAGGTTTAAGTACTCATAGTTTTAGGGATAGGCTAGCAAGCATTTGTAGCAGGCCCAACGAATGAGGTTTTCAGGCTAAATGAAAATTTTCCCACAATTTGAATTATTCCTAACAAATGAAAGAAGGTGAAGGTATATTTGACATACTCATCATTTGATATATAAAATCTAATATGAAAACCACTAGACTCTTAGGCTATATAGAGTTACTTATCTTTCTTCAAACAATATTATAAAATCATACAATCATGTACCACAATATGTATATATCCTAATCATATATTCTACATAACATAACTTTCCCAAAAGCATTTAATTATCTAAGGTATTAAACCATTGTGTGCATATATATTAATCCAAAAATTAACTCTATATTTGACCCTTAAATTTATTAATCAGTATTTTATAAAGTCACAAACTAATAAATATATATAATAATCCCAAAAAATTGATAAAAATTACCAATAATATCATGGATCACTTTTTAATTAAACTAATAATCAATTCAAAGGATATCAACACTATCTTACTTACTTTTCCCAAAATCAATCAAACCTTTATTATATAAACATCAAGTATATATTAAACCTAAGAGTTATACATCCCTAAATTATGTTTTCTCCAATAGTTATCTCCAAAATATAACTTTATCATAAAATAAGTTTTCAAGGTTATTGATACCATTTAATATATGTTCCCAATCCTTTAAATAAGAAAAAAATCACCGAAGATAGTATTTAGATGTTTCATATAATTATCATAACTTTTAGAATATACTAAAATATCATCAATAAATATAACTCACTAGTGATAATAGATAATAATATAAAAAATTAATTTCTATTATAATGCCAACCTCAATTCTATAGGTAATACTAGGAAGCTCACCTTTTCCATCTTAAAAGGTATATAATAAGATTATAAACTTTTTAAATATTCTCCCTTATTCCTTTATAATAAATATTTTTTTATAGATACATACCTTTATCAACTTCATTTTTGTGATCCTATCTCAACCAAATACTAAAACCAAAATTATTATTATATTATCTAGTAAAATCAGATTAAATGATCATATAAATATGAAATATCAATATTAAAATTTATTCTCTAATGACACCTTATTTTTATCCAATGATACTTTCAATTCTATAAACTTTTCTCAAAGTTAGGTTCTCCTGTACTTATTAGCCTAGTCCCAAAACATAATAAATCATTCATAATGAATTGTAAAGAGAATGTGATTAACCAAAGAATATACACCAGGAATGTAAAACTGGGTGTGTAGTTAAGCCTATTTGTCATGCACCATGTGATGATTGAGTTAATACCTAATATTCCCTTTTTAATTTTATTACAACTAGTGAAATCTGTGCTAGATCCTATATCCACTTATAGTATCTAGATAGGGATGTTATTCCCATTAAAATAACAAAATCTCTATTTATTAAAATTTCATAATGTTATCCTATACTTATACTTATCCCTTAGACTTATCCATAGGGTTTCACTAATGTTATATTATCACAATACCTAGAATATTACTTAAAAACCTAAAGGTTTATCTATACCTTTATAATTATAGTCAACCTTAACTTATCAAAATTTGATGACATTTCCAACTCACAATTTAACCTCAACCACTATTATCCTAATCTCTAAAGTTAACTAAAACCTATGCTAATAACAACTATAATATCCTACAAACATGTCCATTTAATTACATAAATTAAAGTAAATATTATATTATAGTACATTACCAAGACCTTTTCGGTTTAGAGTTTTAGAGAATCGGGACAATAAAATAACTAACAAATCCCATTTTCTTTGTGTCAAATATTTTTTTTTTCTATTATATATTAAACTGATTAACCCATAATAAGTCTTCAACTCCTACCAAATTTCTTTACATAAGAAAATATTATAAATATTTAGCACTTTTCATATATTTATAACTTGTTGAAATGGAAACAAAAGAAAAGAGTGTGATCAAACACTCAGTAAAGGAAATATTTTAATTAAGCATATGTATTAGATCATAATCATATGAGACAACATGGATAAGGATAGAAATATATGATAAAATGATCATAGTATTATAAGACCATGGTATGGTCATCAAAGAGTCATGACCATAATAGCATAGATTGAAGCATATAAAAGTAATATTGAATCATCGAAACTTGAAAATAATTTGGAATATTCTGGAAAACAATATAAACCTAAGAATATGAAAATAAAATCACTTAGTTGAGCAGTAACCACAACCTGATTCCAATATCATAGTGGTATTGGGATAAAAACCAATTTACCCTCCTTAGGCTTGGGCTATAACCCATATACCTCATTCAGATTGGGCTATAACCTAGGCATCAGGAATAACCAGTGTACCTATTTAGGCTTTAGAAATAACCTGCATTCCTCATTAGGCCTGGGCTATAACCTATGTACCTCTTTAGTCTTGGGATAAATCTCATGTACCTCTTTATGATTGGTCTACAACCTATGTACCTTCTTGATCTCATGAGATATTTAACATTAACTAATGCATTAGAGTAAGATAAAGGACCTCACCCATCATCATACAAAAATATGAATTCTATAAGATATAAATCATTCATCACATCAAAATGAACTCATGAAAAGAAAATGGGTTTCGTAACATTTACAAACAGTAACACATAAAGAAAATTTAATAATTGGTTCAGTTGATACCAAAATTTAAATCACTCAAAGGAATTATTTCATAAAGCCATTTAGAGGGAGATTTATCAAACATAACACCATTGAATAATTTTCTTTTTATTTTAAAGTAAAAAATAGAAACAAATCATAAAAATAGTATTTTATAAAACATTTATTAACCTTTAATAAAGAGATGCAGTTGTGAGTTATTTTCAGAATAAATTCTTAATAGGGGAAGTGAATTTTTTAGAACATTTTAATTTAAAAAATATTATAAAAAAATAGATCCTATAAAAACATATAAAGGTATTGAAGGAAATTTTGGTTTGGAAGACAAAAATTTTGATCCTGGAAGGTAAAAACCATTTGATATTTTGAAAGTACCTTTGTTGAAAAACCATATAGTAAAAAGAATAATAAAAATTTATTTTGAAAAATGATAAAGAGAAATATGATAGTCATGTGATTTAATATATAATAGTGTATCAATATATTATATGATAACATTTTTGATAAGATTAACCATATAGAAGGAAGGGAAATCACTACTTAAGTAAGATAAGAATAATCTAAAATATAATATAATTTTATGAAAGGGGAATTAATTCAAGGAAAGAGATTTGTATCAAAAATAATTTTACTCTTTGAGATATAAAATATAATATCATATGAATTGGGAAACTTAAGAACATAGAGAACATATAAGAACTAAGTTGAATATGAAACCTTATAACAAAAAGAATAAAGTTTGAGATACCAAAAATCCCCAATGAGCACATAGTTCATCATGTAAGAAACTTTTGAAGATGGGTTAAAGTGGTAAAAATATAAATCCAAATAATTCAATATAAATATATATATAATTAATTTATAGAATATAATGTACCCAAATTATATAAAATTAGTTATAAAAGAATAATCATGACTCAATGAATGGGTATTGAGTTCAATAAAACCATAACAACTTAAGGAGAATTTAAATAAAATACTAAATGAAATAGAGGGATTTAAATTGAATTTAAATTACCCTTAATAAAAGTAAATTCATGTTATAATATCTCAAATAGGAATTATATACACTAAATAAATGGAATTAGGTGCATAATACAAAACATGTCTCAAAGAGAGGATTTTGGGATAAAAACCCTTACCTCAGTTCTGATTCATTCTTCACTTACACCAAACATTCTGAATAATTAAATTAATTTTATTAAATAAAACCTAATAAAATTATTCATAAATATAAAAATTTTATACCCCTGATTTTTAATCATTATATATATATATGTATATTAGTTAGTATTCACTAATTTTCAATAACGAGTGTCAATACCGTTGATTGTTTTGAACAAGATTCATAATAAATTTTTTTACATTCATTAATATCATAGGATTAATCATTAAAATATCATTTAAGTTACTATAATTCATGTTCTTTATTGTTTATAATTTTATATTTTTGTAACATGCGTAAAATCGGCAATGAGTAAGTTTCGATGATTTATAACAAATGAATGGTGGTTCTTTAATTAATGTGTACATTATTAATTATACCATTATAGAACCAAAAAAATAATAATCTACATATTTATATCATAGTATACTTGTAATTAAGTTCCCATGGCCATCCATGATATAATTACAAATCATTGTTCATGTAAGTTGTTAAACTGACCCGAACATGAACACACTATGATTAATGGATGATTATGAGGTGGTTCGGTTGTAATATAATTACTATGGAAGAATAATGATATTATTTAGAGTTAATTAGTGTGATATATCATAATTTTAAATAATTATAAGAATAATATAATTCTTATAAAGTTATTACTTAGAACAAAGAGATTGTTTTCCTTAGTATGCCTGTTTAAGACAGTTAATTTTATAACGATTATTTATTGTTCATATAATTAATTGGTTATAAAATTTAATATAATATAAACTTAATGATTTCATAAATATAATATTTATCCTTTAAACCCATTCCTAGAACCATCCATGAATTCCAGAAATGAAAAACAGAATACATCAATTCATGGAGGTGGTAGTTTGCATGTACTCATGGATGATGATTTCATTTTCATATAACAAGAGATAGAATTAATATGGTTTATCATTTAATAATTATAAATAAGTTTTAAATATTATAATTATAAATTAAATTTCATTTTTAACTAGTTATGTTAAGTGGTTAATGAAAATGATCATGTTACTTCGTGGAAGCAATAGTCTAGATAATGCACGAATACTTCTTTTTTTCTTAAAAGAAAAGGTAAAGGCGGTTATTGTGTGTACCATCATAATAATATAATATTAGTATACTAAAGATACATAATTTATCATTTTAATATGGAATGATTAAATTTTAGGAAGTATAAGTTCACATAATGAAATTGAAATGATAAAGAAGTTATTATAACTTTATAACTCACTTATTTGAAAATCTCTTTGCTAAGGGGGTTAAGATTTTGAGTGATGGTATTTTGAGAAGACCATAAACCATTTCAAGTGTATAAGAATTTTTAATAGAGGTATGTGAATTTTTTTCATACTATTTGGTTTGTGGTGTGAGGGAATATGAGGAGAGGAGTCCCCTTTCATAAGTGAAAATAGATGGATTTTTTGTAAGTACCCAAAAAATTTCAATAATGGGATGTCACTCTCAAAGAAATCCAATCAAAAATTGAGATATAATGGATAGTGGAAGAGATAAGTTTTATATAGGCCTCAAACACCCTTTCACACACATGATTTAAACATGTTTTCAACTCATTACCATTACATTTTTCACTTTGACCGTTTTAGCTTTTACCGTGGTAACTAGTTTTTACCTAAGGTAACTTATCCATTATGCCTAAAAATAAAATGTCAATTATTAAATAATTTATAAATAATTAATAAAAATTTATAATCCATTTTATTATATTAATTTTCTAAAAGTGATAAAAATTAATTCGAAAATAGCAAATGTATAATCTATTAAAAACATTTTTTTTTGAAAAATATAACTTAATTTAAATTTTTTTAAATATGGGTTTTTAAATTATAATTTTTTTTAAAATTATAAATTCACTTATAAAATAATTATTTGGCCTTATAAAAATGTTTAACTAATTTCTAATTCATACTTACTAATGTTTTCATAAAATTCATGTTATTTGTAGAAACAATATTTTGGATTATTTACCTAAAAATCAAATGTTTCAAAAAAAAAAATTCATGTAAGATAATATTGAAATTATAAATTCACATATGAATTTTAGATTTTTAAATTTAATTTCTATAAAATTTTAAATAAAAACATACAATATAATGAGAAATTATTTTTATAGGAAATCCGCTTTTTAAAATACAAGTTGTTCTTATTCTTAATTTATATAAAATACCATTAAAGATAGAAATAATCAATAAATATTATATTGTGTTAAAATAATAATTTAAAAATAATATACTTAATTTTCTATAATAATAAGTACAATATATAAAAATATATATATTACAAGAACAACAATTAATTAAGTAAATTTGTATAAAATAACTTATATATATATAAATATATATTTATATCATAATTAAGTGAATCATACTAATAAAATGAATAGTTTTTATGAAAATATTTAATATTTATAATATATATATATATATCACAGTTTAATTTTAGTTCGGTGTTGAATGTGTAGAAATATATCAAACATATTTAACATAATTTGAGGAAAACAGATATTAAAATATCAAGTCGTTATAGCCAAAGTAGCTCAAGATCCCACTAGGGGGTATGCCTAAGGAAACCCTTATGATATATTCTGAACAATATTATGAAAGGAGGCTATAGGGAACTAAGTAGGTCCATTATTTCAAAATATTATCTAGAGAAGCTAAACCAGACTCTGAGTATAATGATCAACATGCTACATATCAATAACAAGACTAATGGTGACCAAAATGTACTAAAATAATAATAAAAGGTTCCATCATACCAATACATATTATTAACCTATTTAAGGGAATCCACCAATCATCCTTGAGTATTAATTCCAATACACTTTTATTAAATACTTTGACCATTAGCGGCTTAGAAAACAATTCAATTTTGTTAAGGCCTATCAAACATGAGCGAATATAATATATATCACATTCTAGTTAATTAATGCATAACCAAGTGTAATGTTCAAGGACCCCCTACCTCAAGGTGGAGTTGATCACCTAATAATTCTCATTTACCATCACATAAGATCATCCAAGACAATACTGGCCATAGGTCACCTTCATGGGGCCTTAAATCCATACAAATCATTCTAATTAGTCATAAAAAATTATATTTAATTAATAATATCAATTATATATTTAATTATTTATAAAAAAATGAAGAAAAAAATCAATAGATAATGAAATGATGTTGAAACCTCATTAAATGGGGTGAATATCACTCTTAGAATACCCCTCAGCCCATAGAAGACAAAAGCTATAACATATAATATTGTCTCATTAACTAATTATATCCCAATTTTATAGAAACCCCAAAAAATAAATAGGGAAATGACATACCAGAAATGAAATGGCCAGATACCATGTATGATATCCTATCTCGAGCCTCTATTATCCAAGCAACACAAAATTCCAAATATAGTGGAAGATTTTAACCCTTGTCTAATGAAATCATATCTCCAAACCCTGAGTGATGTACTCCAAATTAGAGATGGTTGAGAGATAAAGAAAAAATAGGAGATGCAGAAACCATTATATCTTGAATCTGTGTGAAAAAAGAACCCCAAAAAAATTAGATAGAAGGGTAAAATCAATAAGGAAATAGGCATAGGGAGTTAACCTCCACTCCCCATACATATAGACACCCCAAGAAACCCAGAGTGGGATCATTTTAAAAAGAGGAGTAAAACCACCCTTTCCCAATTTTAATAAAATTACCAGATTTCCATCAAAACTCTGATAGACTTCCATAATACTTCTTCTGGTATGGATAGTGGTGAGATATTATTTTCTATCCCACTATAACTTCGATAAACTACCACTAGAATTTTGGTGGCTTTCTCCTACCACCACTAGGGATACCTCCATATCCTTAAACCCCAAGATTCACCCTAGGACTCTTTCACCCAATTTAACACTTAAAAACATGCCTTTAAACATTCAAAATGCATAAAAAAATTTAAATTCCCAATATGAACTCAAAAATTCAAAATTGATCCCCTATTCCACACTCATTGGAACCCAACTTCCTCTAGTTTTACCTACACACACTTTTTAGGGAATTAAAACCTCCCCACCATAACACTTCTCATACTTATGAGTTTTCAATGTGAATATCTCATGAACCACACCAATAATTGAAATCCAATCCATAGTCTAAAACAATACATCCTATTGAATAATATCATGATGAAACTACACCCAATCCAGTAAAACTGCACAACATCTCTGACACCTTATACTTTATCCCATCATAAATATTATTTATTACTGAAATGACATGTTTAAATCTTTATCCAATCCATAGATCTCAATATTTTATATAAAGAACTAGATAATACTATACTACACCATTTCACCTTGAAAATATTGATGGTTCAATAACCATAGTGATATCTGATTCTACTAACTCTAAAATAATTCCTTACTCCTAGAAGTATTTATGGACTTCCAAATCTATGAATTAATACAACTATGGTTGATTCCATACATATAAACTAGGCTACCAAAATCCTGATACAACAACTAGTCACCTCTAAAACATCAAGGCCTCTCCATATTACACCATGAATTGTACTCATTGCATATACCGATACCCACTGACCAGGTCCTCCAACTAGTAAAGTTTCTAAATTTCCACTAGTAAGTCACAAAAAATAATGAACTTCTCCACCACCATTATCCAATACTATAATTAGTTACTCTCCCACTGACCTAATATGTGTACATATAGGTCTCTTTTTCCAACCACTAATGTAGATCCCTTACCACTACTATTCCAGGTTCTTTATAAACATCAGAGATGATGCTCAAAACACTCCATCCAAATAATGGATAGAATAAAATACATCAATGGTGTATTCCCAAAAAATAATATTCCACCTCATCAAACCTACATATCAATGTTTCTATATTACATAATCACTAAAACAATGATACCCATGAGACTAAACTCTTCATATCCAAAAAAACCACTCTATGAGCTTCACTCATGATCCATGACATCATGGTGATCCACAAAACCTCTATACAAAATCTTCAATAATATACCATCACATACTTAGTTTCTATAGACATAACCCCTAAAACCAGTGATCTATCTCCCTTTAGCCTGAATCCTATATTCTAATACACTATTTATTCCATAAAGCTCCACCATAAGTTCAATAATTCCATAGGTTCTGAACATCTATGAATATATTTGAGACACCACCTAAGACAACAACAATAATGACGAGCCACTCAAAACCTTAACATTAGGATAAATCTATTTGTCACCTCAATGGTTTCTACATAAAAAAAAATGATATAAATAATTTTATAGTTTTGGTAAACACCTGAAATAATGTCAAGGGTTAGCACCTTTAGAGAGATCAAGGTGTCACACACCTTCTTGTCCACATATCACACTGAATAATACCATAAGGGTGATTATCCATATTTATATCGACATTCCTCAATGTAGATCTAATAAGAAGGGAATGCTAAGGAGTACTAGACCCCTACAGGAAGAATTGCACAAGGTCTTATACCTCATACACGTCTCAAGGGACTAAACACACATTACTATTAGACCTAAACACATACCAATAAGGCATCCAAAAGGAATTAATTATCACTAAAATGTCATTATTACATAACACCCAGGGTCATATGACCAGAATACACACTCTCCCTAACCCAAAGAGTTTCAAAAACCCATCCATAGACATAACTCACATTCCATTCAAGGCCAATCATTCATATAAAAACACTAAGCTCATTATTAAAGGGATAATACTAGATTAAATACATTACAAAGTTTCAAAAACATAGTGTAAAAGATCATACTTCTATCTAAATGAAAGGGAGGAGTCATAAATTAATAACTACAATGGTTTACTTGAAGATCATAATTAATAAAAAAAACCAAGATTCCACATAACATAGTGATATAATACTAGTAACTCGAATCAGTTTATCAAGAGTCACACACTGATGATTCTTAGATTAGTAGCCTGATCCTTAACTGACTATGCCTCACATGAATGTTGGTCACATCATTTCCAAGAGTTTCACATATAAATCTATATCAAAAACCACAAAAATGTCTCATGTCAAGCCAAAACCCAATCATACATCACATATATATCATTAAAATCATCCATGTCAAACAATCATATAACCATGATTATTATAAAAAATGCATACAAATTCCTTCTTCTCATCTCTCTCTTGGGTTACCCTCACATTATCACACCCCATGTTGGGTATATGAAGGAAATGAATCCTATCAGATGGCTAAAATTTATCTCATTACAATATTGAGATAGAAACATAATCATTATCCCCTATAATCTAGTTTACATATGATATCCCATGATGGTTAAAACAAATGAAGTATCTCTCATGTTTATCATTAAATATGTAAGGTAAGTCATGTGCCAAATCCCTATTATATACCTTTTTTGATTGTGGAAACACTTTTTCCATTCCATTCCACCCTCTTTAGGATGCACCTCCTCACTAGGTAACCGACAAATGGACATCCCCCATTATGATCACTATCATATGAAATGTGCGCATCAACAACACTACTTCCAAGAAATGTGTCCCATTATACCATCATAGAAAGAAAATGGAAGTAGTAGGTAATACATCTCACTACTCTATAATCACCCTAAAACATAGGGGTCTTACAACATAAATGCATACTCAAGACTAACCTACCCTCCCTTAGACCATGTTTTAGATATAGATAGGATTCACCTTATTATTTACTAAAAAACAAAAAAAATAAATCTAAACTAAGCAGAATACCATTATTTTATATAAAAAATCACTATATATGTTACTGCTGACACATTAAATAATTGGATCCCATATCATAATCAAGGTTCTAAATCATAGGCAAGTAAATGAATGTGAAGTGACTTTTTCATATCAAAATGAGTATGAATGTGAACCTATTTACACCCCATGATAAGAGATATAACAATAAATCATTAATCCTCATAACATCAAAATTTTCATAATCAAAACATCACAAATGTAATAGTGAAAATACAAAAAACCTATCCCAACTACCTACTAAAATAGGGTTTTTACTTCTATAGGTGCTTTCTAGGCATAAGAAAAAATGTCCATTCCATGTTTTGACCAGTCCTATCTCTATCTACCATATCCTAAATAGTATGAAAAAGGAAAAATCAAGGCTATGATACCACTTTTTAAAACCCCTGATATAGTTCACCTCTCTCATGATCAAAACAAGCTCCATATACCTTAAGAGTTCCTCCCCATATTCTAGTGTCCTTAAACTACTTATGAGGGTCAGGATATGATCATTGGTAGACTATCCCCTTTAGTATAGGTATACATAAAGTAAAATAGAAACTATATAAATCCAATATTCAATACAATAAAAACTAATAAATTTAATCTTAAAAAATATATTTCTTCAATAAATATTATCAAATCCTATGTTATAATAAAATGAGTAGTATAAATTTCATGTGGACATATATAAATAATGTTTAGTTATAGGTTGACCAAGAATAGGTTACCAAAAATAAATAAATAAAGAATATAGAAAATAAAAACTGGGGTCTCATGAAAATGGTCAGTCCCATATCCAACTCTAGTCGAGCTCCACAACTTAACCATCCAAATATAAGTTATAACATTAATTTTGATTGTAACCCTGATGTATGCTTGGGTACTTATGTTTTAGGGACACCCAAGTAGGGTGCCAGTATAACTTAATAGTCCACCACCAACAATTTCACTAACATAACTATTATATTGAAGTGTATTCATAGATTTATATGCATGAAAATATATTAAGTAAGAAGGAAAACAAAAATAAATTTCATAACACATAGTGTTACTCCCCAGTCACCTAGTGTGATGCATAGCAAATTCATACAGTGCATGGGTGTCTATAAAAATATCACATAAAATCTAATTTGGAATCTATTCCCAAGTCAATTTCAATGCTAATAATTTCCTTCCAATTTTTCACGACCAATGTGTAGGAAATACATCCCAATAAAATGACCAAAAGTGGGCATAACATCCATGAGGTATAAAAATAATCAGTACCTGGGAAGTACGTCCTAACAATATAATCATAAATATGGAATAATATCACTATCAATAATATATAAGTGGACATTAAATCTTGACTAAATCATAAAGAGAGGGAATAATGTCCCTAACCATGGGTGTAAACACGAAAGGGAAAGAATCCACAATCCTAGGATAGACCATAAGAGAGGGTATCACATCCCATAGGAAACCATTAATATTCAAACATCAGGACCCCATACATGGAAGCATTACAACATGAATAGTCTATTCCAATCCTAGGGGAAATAATAAATAACTGGACATTTCAACTCAAGCATCTCATCCCCTTTTCTAGAAGAACTATAACGTGGATAGTCTATCCCACTATTATGGTAAATAAAAAATAACTATTCATTTCATCCCAAGCATCTCATCCCCTTTTTTGGAAGCATCACAACATGGATATTACATGCCACTCCAAAGGTAAGTAAAAAATAACCTAGAATTTTTAAAATTACTATCACCATAATGGACACATGGGAATTACATTCCATTACCTAGTGGGTGTCACATCACATTATAATGGGTGCATAGTACCTGATCACAAGCGTATCACATATGGTAATTTTATCCTTGGAACCAACATCTCATACAAAAGAAAGAAATATATATTCCCAAGCTATAAAACAAGTGGAATGGAATTATGTCCCATAGGAATCCACCTATAGGGGAATCACATCCTCTTCCATGAAAGTATCTCAATAAGGGAAATTTTCTGACTTCCATGGATAATGGAAAATATCTAAGAAAAAATAACAACTTTAGAATCATGAGATGAATGAGTATTATATACCAAACCATGTTAAATATAAAAACATTTGGAGGATAACCCCATACCATAGGTTTCACCCACATTAGTGGGCATGTTATACTATGACATAAGCATAACAAAGTGAATGGGTGGGTCATCCTACTAAAGTGCACAATGTATCATGAAAGGAAACTGAGAGGGGGAGGGGGAACCTATAATCCCCTATTCTATTGAGTTTTTATTTATCTTTTAATCATACCTTATTTATTATTAACCCTCTATATTATGTAATTGGTATGGTTATATTGATGAACACTCAACACATGTCACATTATTCAATATAGTAATAAACAAGAAACTAACACAAAGAGATTTACAAGGTTCACCACTATTGTGGGCACCTAATCTTTGTTATGATTGGGTCAAGTTCCAAGACACTGGGTAGTCATTAAAATGGGAGAGTAATTACAGTAAGATGAGGTAATTTTTCATACTCAAATAAAAAAACAATTCTAGGAAATATTACACAAGAAATTTAAAGTTAACATATTTATTCTTCTTTTAATCTTGCATAAAAAAACATCTCCCCATAGTTCATAAGTCTCTCGACAAGAATAATGAAATTGTTTATAACAGATCCATAAATATACAATGATACTTAAAAAATATCATAATTTAATCTTCCATTAGTATCATATGTTACAACATCATGAAAATAATATCTTCTTCCACAATGAATAAGTCTTCAATTATAAGAATATGATAAAAAACATCAAATGCAATGCTGGACTTTTTCTTTAACACAACCTTATTGTGATATTCAATCATAAAGGTGCTTCAACTTTATGAGTTTTGGAAAAATTATCTTCAATAGATAAAATAGTTTTATATGTTCTCAGTCATCTACTATAATATAAGTATACCATTGGTCTCTCCTTATACTTAGATGAACAAGTTTCTCTTCATGTATGTTGTCAATTTCCTCCTTTGTTACATGGATGATATCTCTTACTTTGAATGAAATATTAGGATCTCATTCACCATTTTTTACATGATATAATATCTTTTGGATGATAATAGTGTCAAATTATAGTGACCCAATTCTTATATGAATATTATTACATGATTTTAGGCTTTTTCTTCTATTAAATACAATCCAAGGATAAAAAAGGCTAGTGTCTTTAGAAGACTAGGTACATGATTAGAGAACATGAAATTAGAATAAATCATTTTTTTATTAATCTCCATAATAAGCTCATAAATCCTTTTTATCACCTAAAATTTTATAAAATAACCTAGGGAATTCATAGACAAACCGGATAATCTAAAAATCTTAGTAAGTGGATAAATATGGGATTAAAGCATTACACATGAGTTAGAAGTCATAACATGATAACATAAATGGAATGCACCAAGAATAATCCTATAGAATAATAAAATATATAACATGGAATCATATTATCATGGAAAAATAGAAAAGTGGAAGCAACATATATCATGACATAAACCTGAGTCAAGGCCAACTGCTAAGACTATATCACATGGTGGATAGAGTCCCATAATGGATTAGGTTTACTCACTAATCCTACATATAATGTCTCATTAGAAGAAAACATTACCCAATTAATTGGAGTGATATCTGGGAACACTCATCATAACATGTACATGCTTATGCATGCCATAAAAATAATCAAATGTAAGGAATAAAAATAAGGTTTACCCTTGGAAAGAAATGGGTTTCGTAATCATGTTATAAGGCATAAACAAAGGTTGTATCATATTGGTATCCATGAAAGAAGTAATTTAAATCATTATTATAAATTTATAAAGTAAATATAAGAATAGATTGTGAATAATTACGTCCAAATGAAGTGAAAAAATTAAAAAGAGTGGTTAGGTATCTTTGGAAATGTTCCACTTAAGAGCGATTTTAAGGAAAAGAACAAAGAGTATTTAAAGAGGATTAAGGCATAATTATTCCAATAAAACCAGAAATTAACTAAAATAGTTTTTAATAATAAATTAATTTATTTTTAAAAAAATATTATAGGATTAAAATATTTTATGAGGTGCACTTGAAAATGGGTAATAAATAGAGAAGTTCCCTTTAATCAGGTTTGCTTATCGAGAAGAATTGAGAATGGAACCTTTTAAAACATGTAATTACTCATAAAAGAAAGATTAATTGAGATACATAATTTTTATATATATATAAACATAATACAAGAGAAGTATATAAGAATAATTAAGAGATAAATTGTGGCAAAGAGAGAGAAAGCATAACCCAAAGGAAATATGGAGGTTCATAGAGATCCCTTACATTACACTTTTCTTTAGTTGAACATGATTTAACCTCCTATATAATAGTTTAAATAATTTTATAAATATTTTATAGAACCATATTCATATTTATTATATCATATATAATCCTTATATAACCTCTTACCACCTTCTTGTTAATAATATTTCATTATTACCATTGTTCCGAGTGTCAACTGATTTATTTTTCCATGCATGTTTTGTCTTGTAAGCTCTAGTTCAAGTGCATGGGATATAAATTCATCATATATAGAATTTAATTAATTATATAAGTATAATATTTAATTATTTAATACATTTTTATAACCATTATTGAATGTTGGATACAAGAAATGAGTCACATAACTTCATGGAGACGATAGGTCGTACATACACATAAGTGATAGTATCATTACCTTAATGGTGAATGGGTAGAGAAATAGTTGATATATTAATTTTAAATAATCAATACCATGTCCTAATTATTATATATATCAATTATTTCCATCATTTTAACCATACAAGTAAAGTGGTGATGAAAAATGAATTATACCGTTACATGGAGATGGTAAGTCGTACGTACGTACGTTTTGTGCTTTAGTTTTTCATAGGATAGATAAAAGGCAGAATATGGTAGTATCATAATCATAATAAAATATAAGTATATATATTATACTATATTTATTATTTTAGTATCGGTATAATATATTAATATAAGCCAGAATAATAAATAAATTTGAAAAAATCGGTAAAGACGGTTACCTCTTCTATAAAGGAACTCATTTATAAATTCTCTTAAGGGACCTAGGGTAGGTATTTTAGAAGGTCAAAAACCACAAGAACTTAAATAATGTTGTTTATAAGATAAATTGGTAGATTATGGTTGGTATATACTACTCAAAGTGGTGTAAATAAGTGAATAAAGGGGTTCCCTTTTATAATTGAGGGGAGTGTCACTTTTGTAATTTTTCAAAATATTAAAATATGAAAACACTATTCTAGATCTAAATACTTCCAAATGGCCCATAAATTCATAGGGTTTGAAATTTTTGACCATATATTTCCCCATTTATTATTATATAATATTTTTATGTTTTTAAATAATTTAAGAAAATATTATATTTATGAAATATCATTATTGTCAATTTTGATACTATTCATTACTTTGACTTTAAAAACATCAAAAAAATAAGTCAAATTCAAATGAACTATTTAATTATATCCTAAAAATGTTATGGTAATCAATATTTTTTTATCATATTAAATTTCTCAAATTATATTTATTTTAATATTTTTAATATCATTTTTTTTATTAATTGAATAATTATTGCATTAGTGTTGTTAAATAATTTATGGTAATTATTTCTTCCCTGAAAATTAAAATTAAACTAACATAATGAATAAAAATATTTTATATTTCAAATTACTATTTATGGTTGAAAATATATTCTCGATAACTACATATTAAAAATTTTATACTTATTAAAAACAATAGTGTGACAGGTTTGACTTTTCTTTAAATAAAATACTATAAAGAAATTAATGTCAAAAAGTGGCTCCAAAGTGTGATAAATTTGACCCATGGATTATTATGGTAAAAAATTACTCATATTTTTTTTGAAGTTTTAGGGTCATTTTATAATCCTTATAATATTATTTTTACCCTTAATTACCTGATTTTCCCTTAACTGTGGTAACAAAAATTACTAAAGTTACTATTCATATTGACCAAAAAATAAAATGGGTATATTTACTAAATTTGAAACTCATGATTCAAAATATGAAATTCATTTTTAAAAATTCAAAATAAGTAATTTAAATAATTTAATTTAATATTAAACTAGAAAAACGCAATGCAAAACAATGTTTCCAAAAGATGCCCTTTTTTGGTACAAAATATTTTATACTAAATTCAGGTATAAAATTAATTTCAAAGAAAAAATTATATTATTTATAATAAAAAAGAACTAATTAATGCTTAAAAATAATCCAAAATAGAATTTGACTTTATAAATCATTTAAAAGAAAATATAGTTTTCAATGAAAATAATTTTTTTTCATTATTCATTAAAATTCCAAATTTTTTAAAAAATTATAGAAAATTAATCCTATGATAATTTTAAAATGATAAATTCAAATAAATTTTTTAAAAGTATAAAAATTAATTATATTAATTTTCTCATAGAATGTAATAAAATCATTTTTTTATGAAAGCATATTTGCGTAGAATAAAATGACTTTACTAAAAATTAAGTGTTTTGTCCTAAATATTTATAAATAAATATATTTTATAATATGGTTATTCTTATTAAAACTCACAAATTCAATGGATATGATATAAAATTTATGTTAGAATAATTATATTTTAATATCATATCACAGTTCATTTGAACTTGGTGTTGTGTGCAACATAAACTATCAATGAAATCAAATTATTTCATAAAAAATATCAGGGTGTTACATTACCCCCCCTTATTAAATTTCACCCATAAAATTTGATTTTATATACTAAGGTGAAAATAGGTGAGGGTACTTATCCTTCATCGCTTCCTCCAATTCCCATGTTGCCTCATCGTATTTTTGGTTCTTCTATAATACTTTAACCAAGTGACTAGTCTTGTTGCATAGAATTTTATCTCTATAGTTCAAGATCTTCACTGAATGATCCTTATAAGAGATATAATTTTCCAACTATACCACATATAAATTTATTATATGTGATATATATTTTATGTAATTCCTTAGGAGGGATTCATGGAATACATCATGTACTTGAGACATGGTTGGTGGAAGTACAAGTCTATATTCCAAAGCTCCAATGCGATCAAGAATCTCAAAGGGGAGATGTACCTGGGACTTAGATTTCCCTTCTTCCCAAATCTCGTGACTCTCTTCTATAGAGATATGAGAAGGAATAACTTATCTCCAACCTAAAAATCTATGTGTTGTCGATGATTGTCCTCACTTCTCTTATAGTGACTTTGGGTAGCCCTGATGTGAAAATGAATGGTCTTCACCTTTTCTACCATTTCGTCAACCATTTTATGTCCTATTAGATTATGTTCTCCAACTTCATCCCAACATATAGTTGTTCTAAATCTCTTCCCATAAAGGGATTCATATGGGGCCATTTGGATGATTGAGCGAAAAATATTATTGTAAGAGAACTCAAACAATGGAAGATACTTATCCCATACTTATTTAAAGTCCTTTGAGAATGATATCAACATGTCTTGTAGTTTTTGAATGGTCTGATCATACTGGAAATCAGTTTGAGGGTGATAAGCTGTACTGAATATCAGCTCTGTGTTTAGAGAATGTTGGATAATTTTACAGAACTTAGAGGTAAATCCTGGATCTCAATTGGATATAATCGATAATGTTACTCTATAAATACTCACCAATTATATGTTGTATATCCATGAAAGTTTGTTGAGTGAGAAGTCCTCTCGAATTGCAGTGAACTATCTTTGTAAGATGATCCACAATAACCTATATAACATTATTTCCTATGGATGTCATCTAAAGTCCATTGAAAAAGTCCATGGTGATGTTTTCACATTTCCATGTAGTTATAGGTAATGGTTTAATCATCCCATTAGACTTTTTACTTTCAGGCTTCACTTGATAACATACCAAGAACTTTGATGTATACTTAGTGATCCCCTTCTTCATATTGTCCCACCAATAGTGCCCTCAGAGATATTGATACATCTTTGTGCTCCTTGGGTTGATGGAGAAGGTATAGACATGTGCATTATTCAAAATCTCCCTCTTTATCTCTGGGTTTTATGGTAAAAATACTCACAATCAAAATTATATGACTCCTTCCTCATCAATTTTGAACTCTGAGGATTTTCTATTTTGAATAGATTATATCTTCTTCTGAATTTATACATCATTTATTTGGTAATACTTTATATTATATATAATGGATGGTTGAGAAATCATTTGATAAATGAATTCTTATGTTCCTTACCTTATGATTCCAATTCACATCCTTTGTAAGTCTAAGAATATTAGATCCTTATCAATTCTCATTATGATAAAGTTGTAGCATCCTTTCTACTTAGAGCATCTGCCACTTTATTTTCTTTACCAGGATAGTAGTGGATTGAGAAGTCATAATCCTTGATGAGATATAACCATATACACTGTAACATATTAATCTAATTCCGTGTGAATATATATTTTAGGATCTTGTGATTATTATGTATCTCATACATCTCCCCATAGAGATAATGTCACCATATTTTCAATGTGAAGATCAAAGTTTTCAACTCTAGATCATGTGGGATATTTTTTCTCATGAACATTCAACTGCCTTGAGGCATAGGATATTACTTTATCATTTCTCATCAGTACACATGCTAGCCCTTCTTTGACACATTGCAGTATTCCACAAAGAGTTCCCCACTTGTGGGTAGTTTAACTACTGGTGTAGTGATAATCCATTTTTCAACTCTTCGAAGTAGTCTTCACATTCACTGTTCCAAAAAAACATTACTCCATTTTGACTCATCTTGGTTATTGTTTTTTAAAATCATGATAATTTCCTCAAAGTTCCTCGATAATACATAGCTAGAACAAGGAAACTATGGATCTATAATACATATGTTGGTTTAGGCCACTCATCAATTGCCTTTGTCTTGTAAGGGTCCACAAATATCCCTTTACTGGTGATAACATGTCCCATGAATGATACTTCCTCCACCCATAAATCACATTTAATTTACTTTTCATATTTTTTTTCTCTTCACAATTTCTTTATCATAATATTTAAATACTCATAATTCTCCTCCTTTATCTTGGAGTATATTAAAATATCATCTATAAAGGCTACTATAAAATTTTCAAGGTAATATCTAAAGAATATATTCAAATTGATGGAGGATTAGTGAGTCTGAATTAAATCACTATGAACTCATAGTGTTCATACCTCATTCTAAAGATAGTTTTGGGAACATATTACTTCTTCACCTTTAATTGGTGATATCCCAATCGAAGGTCCACCTTAGAGAAATACTTGTCCCACACATTTGATTGAAAAAGTCATACATATTTGGAAGGGGATACTTGTTATTTATCATGATTTTGTTGAGCTCACAATAATCAATGCATAGGTGCATTTATCCATCCTTATTCTTGAAGAATAAGATTGGTGAATCCCACAGTGAAGCACTTGGGATTATGAAACACTTGTCCATATTCCCTTGTAACTTCTTCTTAAATTCTTCAAACTCAATGGTGCCCATACTATAAGGAGTATTTAATATGTCTAGATATCAATGTATAATTTCATTTGATAACTCAACCTCTCCTTCATGAGGGAGACCAGATAATTCATTAAGGAGCACATTAATGTAGTCCCTCACAATGGGCATGTCTTCAAGAATGATCCTCTCTATTGTCTAAATCATTTGATCTATATATGCTTTCTCATAAGGAAGTAATATCCACACTTGATTTGATGATTATAAAGTAGATTCATCCTCCTCCTTACAAATTTACATAATTAGAGTATGCCTCAGGATGTGAAGGGTAATCTCTCTCTCTTGACAGTTGATGTTGGATTTTAATAATGATTGCAGTGGAGGGTTATGATTTTGCATCTGGTTAGATTTGTGGTGGGTTAACACTTAGCCTTTAAAGTGTCACTTGAAAATATAAAAATATGGATTATGGAACTACAAAAAAATAAGTAAGATATGATTTTCTAAGAGGTTCAGTCCACAAACATTTATTAGGGTGAAGTTATATACTTTAGTTGTAATATTTTCCCCAATCATTGTTCTCACAGATAAATCAAATTCCATATTTTGAGGTGTTGTTTGAATAGTTATACTAAAATTTAAAGATATAAAAGAATACATAGAACAAGAATCAAAAAGTATGTTTTCTATTCTTGAATGAATAACTAACATACCTATCACCACATCATTGTTAGGATCCACCTCAGCAGTAGTGATAGAATATGACCTTCCTTGTTTCCTTGGATGTTATTATTATTGATTGTCTCTAACAAACCTTGGATTAGGGAATTGGCTTAAATAATACTCATGTACCTTATAGATAAAAAACTATACTACAGGTTGAGTGTTGATCCAAAAATTCCTTTATTCTTTTATATCAATGGGATTATTCATATCATTTTGATAAAGATTTTCCTGATGCCCCTATTTTCCACATTTTAAGTATCTTACAGTTCTATTTAAATAGTTATCAAGATTCTTATTCCATCACTTTTAACATGTGGGACATTGGATTTTATTTTCTCCATGGGATTTATCTATTGAACCACCCATATTAAACTCAATATTCCTCTTTTAATCTATGAGCCCATGATACCACTGAGATTCTCCAATCTTTATCTCAACCTTAAGGGCACAAAAAATAATCTCCCCATTTCTATCTAAGTATAAAATCACCAAATATTTTTATAGTATAAAATTTAATTCATTAAATATGTGATCCAACTTACATTCAGTGTTTATGAAAAATCTAGTGGTATATTGTGAAATCCTTGTAAAGTTTTCCTCATATGCTCCCATAGACTCATTTTCCTTTTTCTTCAGTTCAAGGAACTCCCTATCAAACTTAAGATGGAGATTTAAGGGAAAATATTTATTGAAAAATATTTTATTTAATCCTTCCAAATATATAGAATCAATTTACTCTTTATACTTAGTGTTTTTTGATAAGTTTCCACCACTGATCAGCTTCCCCATAAAAATGATAGACTGCCAACCCAAATTTCTCTTCTTCTGAGAATTAAAGGATAAAGAATATCTTCTCAATGGTCTTAATCATTTGTTTTAGGATTAGGGGATCAGAAGATCCACTTAATATATGAGGCCTTTATTATATAAAGGATTAGACCACAAATTTCTATTTTTTAAGATGGAGGGAATTTCACATGATTCATGTTATTATTCATAACTTGGGCCATTTGAGCTATTATTTTCATGAAGTTTTGATCTACCATTCCCATTAGGTAAGGAATCTCATTAGGTAAATCATCAAATTGTATATCAAATTGGTTGTTGGCACAAGTTCTATTGTTTCATTATGTTAACTAGAAAATAAAAATAAATTTTGGGGGCTTGAATACTTATCTACTAAGCATATAAAAAAAACTATTAACATAAAAGGATAAACTTATAAATTAAATGTATATCCAAACTTGTGATTTCCTATGTTTCAATCTAGATTATACATGGTTATAAAATTATACGTGGGGTTCTTACTAAAGTTTTATATTCTTAATCCCAAAAACTAACTCGACAATCCTCTAATACCAACTATAGATACCTAAGAATTTTATACATATTATTACATGATTTTAGGCATAACTATCCATTAAATACAAACCAAGGATTGAAATGACTAGTGTATTTGGAAGAATAGGTATATAACTAAAGAATATGAAACTATAATAAAAAATACTTTTTGATTAATCTCCATAATAAGAACCTAACTCTATTTTAGATTCTATAAATACATAGGATAACATAGGGAATACATAGACAAAAGGGATAGGCTAAAAATCCTAGTAAGGTAATAAATATGGGATTAAATCATAAAACATGAATTAGAAGGAATAACATGATAACATAAAAGAAATGGATGAGGAATAAAAACATATAACCATAACATATATAACATGGAATCATATGATCATGTAAAAATAGGAAAGTGACAATAACATATATCATGACATAAACATGAGTGAAGGCTAACTTCCAAAACTATATCACATGGTGGACAAAGTCCCATAATGAATGAGGTTTACTCCCTAATCCCATATATAACATATAATGATACTAAAACATTACCTGATGAATTTTAGTGATATATAAGAACACCCATCATAACATGTACATGAATATGTGTGGCATATAAATAATCAAACATAAGGAATAAACATAAGGGTTACCCATATAAAGAAATGGGTTTCACAATCATGTCATAAGGCATAACCAAAGTGCATATCATAATGGTATTTATGAAAGAAGGTATTTAAATCATTCTTGGACATTCATAAAGGAAAGATAATAATATATCATAAATAATTAATTCTAAGTAAAGTTAAAACATTAAAAGAGTGGTTAGGTAACTTTAGAAATGATTCACTTAAGCGCGGTTTTAAAGAAAAGAATAAAGAGTATTTAAATAGGATAAAGGAAAAATTATTTCCATAAAAACATAAATGAATTTTTTTTCATGATAAATTAATTTATTTTATAAAAATATTGGAGTCTCAAAATAGTTTATAGATTCTACTTGAAAATGGGTAAGAAATAGACAAGTTCCCTTTAATCTGGTTTGCTTATCGAGATGAATATGAGAAGGGATCCTTTTATAAAATGTAATTACTCATCGATGAAAGATGAATTGAAATAAATATATATGTATGGTACATATAAAGGTAATATATGATAAGTATATAATAATAATTAAGAGGTAAATTAAGTCAAAGAGAGAGAAAGCGTAACCTAAAAGAAGTATGGAGGTTCATAGATATCCCTTACATTACGCTTTCCTTTAGTTGAATGTACTTTAAAATAATATATAATGGTTTAAATAATATTATTAATCTATACTAAAACCATATTAATATTTATTATAACATATATAATTCTTAAATAACCTCTTATCACTCACTCATTAATAATATTTCATTATTACCATTGTTTCAGGTGTTAACAACTTCATTTTTTGACGAGCGACGATATCATTACCTTAATGGCGAATAAGTTGAGAAATGTATGATATATTAATTTTAAATAATAAATATAATGTAATAAATATCATATATACCCATTATTTTTATCATTATAACCATCCAATTAAAGTGGTGATGAAAAATGAATTACACTGCTATGTGGAGACGGTTAGCTGTACATATGCACACACGATGCTTTCATTTATAGTAAGATAGATAAAAGGTGGAATATGGTTTTCTCAAAATAATAATAATATCTTATTATATATATGATACTAGATTTATTATTTTATCATTGTTATAACATATTAATAAAAGGTATAATAATAATGAAATTTGAAAGAATCGGTAAAGACGATTACATCTTCTATGAAAGAACTCCTTAATAACTTCTCTTAAGGGACCTAGGGTAAGTATCTTAGAAGGGAATGAAACAAAAGAACTTAAATAAATATTTTTATAAGATAAATTTTTAGATTATGGTTGAGCTAGATGGATCAAATTGGTGTAAAGAAGTGAAGGAAGAGGTTCCCTTTTATAATTAATGTGCGAATTTCTCAAAATATTAAAATATAAAAAGACTATTGTAGAGACAAATTATTTTAAATGGAACATAAATGAATAGGGTATGAATATTTAGACCATATGTTTCAAAATTTATATTTATATAATATTTTTATTATTTTTTAAAAAAGTAATAAAATATTATATTTATGAAATATCATTATTGTCAATTTTGACACTATTCATAACTTTGAAATTAAAAAAAATTAAAATTAGAAAAAAATATTTTATTATATCATAAAAATGTCATGGTAATAAATAAAATTCATGTATAACCTTAAATAACTCTAATTATATTTATTTTAATATTTTTAATATCATTTATTTGATTTCTCCATTAATTGAATAATTACCGCATCAGTGTTGTGAAAGAATTTAAGGTAATTATTTCAACCCTAAAAATTAAAAATAAATTACCATGATGAAGATAAATATTTTATATTTTAATATAATATTTATGGTTGAAAATATATTCTAGATAACCACATTGTACAAATGTTATATCTATTAAAAACAATTGCGTGACATGTTTGAGTTTTCTTTAAATAAAATACTATAAGGGAATTAATGTAAAAAAGGTGGATCCAAAAGGTCCTAAGTTAGACCCATGGATTATTATAGTATAAAATTACTCATAGAATATAATTGGGTCAAGTTTTAGGGTTATTTACTAATCATTATCATATTATTTTTACCCTTAATTACCCAATTTGTCATTAACAGTGGTAAGAAAAATTATCAGTGTTACTATTCATATTGACCAAAAAATAAAAGGGGTATATTTACTAAAATTTGAAATAATTATTTCAAATATGGAATAATATTTTCAAAATTTAAAATACCAAAGTGGAAGAATTTAATTTAATATTAAACCGGAAAAAACATAACGAAAAACAGTTTTTCCAAAAAATTCCCCTTTTAAGTATAAAATGTTTTTATACTAAATTCATGTATAAAATTAATTTTAATAAACAAAATTATATTATTTAAAATAAAAATAAACTAATTATAATTTATAATAATCCAAAATATAATTTAAATTTGTAAGTTCATTAAAAGAAAATACAATTTTCAGTGTAAATCAGTAATTTTCACTATTCATTAAAATTTAAAACTTTTTAGAAAATTATAATAAATTAATACTAATATAATTTTAAAATGATGAATTAAAAAACTGATTTTATTTTTTCAAATAAATTTTATAAAAGCTTTAAAATTAATTATATTTACTTTCTCATAGAAAGCAATAAAATCATTTTTTGAAGAAAACATATATTTGAAGAATAAAACGAGTTTACTAAAAATTAAGTGTTTATGTCCTAAGTATTTATAAATAAATATATTTTATAATATGGTTATTACTATTAAATCCTTCTAATTCAATAGTTAGGTTATAATATTCATGTTAGAATAATAATATTTCAATATTATATTATGGTTCGTTTAAACTCAATAGTGCGTGCAATACAAGCTACCAAAGAAATGAAATTATTTGAAGAGAAATATTTCATAAAAAATATAAGGGTGTTACAAAAAGTCACCCAAATTCCCTCTTCTTCTCCAAAACATATTTATTCTCATAGTATGATGAATATTGTTTCTATATTTTAATATGGAAATAACGATAATTCATGGTGGCATGTGATATTCTCATTAAAATTAGTGTAAATTTTCTAGTTAGAATTATAATTCAAAATCAATGAAATTCCATGTCAATATCCCCATTTAGTTCACCAAGAGACTCAAGATATTTTACTCTTCAAAAGATTCACAAAATCAACATCATTTAATTTATTTTAATATTCTTTCACATGTGCATGGAATTATATTTCATGATATGGAACTTGTGTTCACAATGAGGGAATTATTATTCATCCTTATATTGGTTTACTTTATGATCCCATATTTAAAGAAAATTTTTCACAAACTAGCCTGGGTACCCTGATAACCTGATAACTAAGTTGACACTGACATGGCCCGAAGGGCGTTCCCAATCCCCAAAAGTTGGCAATTAACACTTGGCACCACACTACCTGAAAGTAGGAAAGATTTTTGCACAAACATTGCAGAAGCAAGATAGAAAATCAGTATGCGTACAAAACGAACTCCACTAGGAGATGTGTATCGAAAGTCAAAAATTTATAAAAAAACCAAAGTATTACAAAAAAGTATCAGTAAAACAAGATAGATAAACAACCAAAGTCTCAATGGAAAAAACTCTCCAAGTCCACTAATCAAAAACTAGAACCACTTCCAAGTGGTGCTTTACCCCTGCTTAAACATGAAAGAAGATAATCTACAAACACCTAAAGACATAGGTAGAGTGTGAGATAAAAGATGAGTAGGGTCTCACCATGGATTCTATAATAAGATTCCAACATTTAATTAACCAAATAAAGAGATTTCAATTTTAAAATAAATAGGTTTGAAATTTCAAAAACAATATTTAAACAAATCATGATTTACATTTCAAATGATGTAAAATACTTTTAACAAATTCTTCACATTTCAATTGATGGAATATTTCTAAAAAAATGGGTTAATAAAAAACTTTTATATAAATTTTTTTATATAAATTCACAAGGAATGTAAAAAAGTTTTTAACAATGGAATGCATTTATATCTCATATATAAACAAGCGAGAAACATGGTCATATTCTAAGAGGTACGATAGCTCCAGGTTATGGTATCCTCACACACTCATATGACTATTACCGCAATGTGTACAAACATCCCTAAACACTGAAAATATAGGAGTTATATATGTTCTAATAAGGCATAAGATGTTCTAAAAAGATTTTTTAGTTTTGTAAAGTGTTAATATGGTGCTAGGGTATTACCATCCTAGCGTGTTTATCATAATAAATTAGTAACTACCTAGGATTTTATATTCTCTAGTACAATTAAATGATGGAAAATTTATTTTAAGTAATATTAAAATACAATTAAATCCCATTCCTCCATTTCAAAAATTCTAATTTTCCATTTAAAAACCAATTTTTTAATAAAATCATACATTTTCCAAGATAAAACCTAAAGGTTATTATATAAAAAAATTAGTCCATTTTTCTAAGAAAATAATTTGAAATTAATTCACAATTCAATTTCACAATTAAAATTTCCAAAATTAAATTAAACAATTTAATTGAAACAATTTTCATCAATTTCATAATTTAAATTTCCAAAATTGTCTATCAATTTCACAAACACACCCCAATTCAATGGAATTGGGGGTTTTTCCAAGTTCATTCCAAAATTCAATTTTCAAAACCCCCCCAAGTCAATGGAATTTGGTTTTCAATAAATTCAATTACACAAGAATCAATTTCCAAATATTCAATTGAAATAAATTTAATCGAAACAATAAATTTAGGGTTAATTAAATTGTCTAACCAAAATTGAACCACCTACCTTTAGATCATGAGATCTCGAATCACCAAAACCTAATTGGGATTCTTAAATGAAGAATGAAAATCACATAATCCAAGAAAAAAGAATCAAACCTATGTTTAAGATCAAAAAACAGAGGATATTAGATCCTACAACCAACATGGAGATCTAGAAAACCCTAGGGATGAAAAGAGAGATATATATAGATAATGGGAAAGGAAACCAATCATAAGAGGATCGATTTCCATTCACCTAGCTTAAAATCTCTTCTGGGAGGGTTTTGGGGGGCCAAGAACTGCTCTTGGGAGCCACAAAGGAAGGATAAATTGGTTTGGGGTGATACTAGTCTGTAAGATACCCAAAAAAGGATAGTTAAGTATTTTAGAACTTAAAACTAGATTAAAAAAACCCATATACACGGTTTCATGGGAAGATACACACAGTTTGACAAACCGTACATACTAACCATGATCCCATTTTAATGGGCTGCTTGGTTTCTCCTAAGAGGGCGCATAGTTTTAAAAATAGTTTACTAAGCATGAAAAACTACACTATCTAGTTTTGTATAGTTTTCCTTGAAATGGAACACATTTTGGTAAAACCGTGCGCTAACCGTGAACTAACCTAATTTTTTTCAAAACTTTTAAAATTTCACTCAATTCACCCTCAAATGAAACCCAACCAAAGAATGATTAAAAAGATTATTTTTTTGAATACTTAAAAATAGTAATAGGATTTTACAACCTCCCCACCATAGAAATTTTCTGTCCCAAAAAAGACCACTTAGAAGATTCTATGCCTAAAAGATGAGGTCACTACTCTATCATCAGTGCCGCCCTCTCCCATGTCTCATGATTATCATAACATTGTTTCCATATCACACAAACCAAAGGTATCACCCTCCCACATAGTAACTTGGTTTTAGAATCAACTATCTTGATTGGTCATTCAGTCACAAATAAATCAGGTTCAACCTCAAGATCACGCCAGCTCAGAACATAATATAGACCAGATAGACAATTTTTTAGTTGAGATACATAAAACACGTTATGTATCTACATAATCTATGGTGTAAGTGATAAATGTTAAGTAAATTTTCCCACCTTCTCAATAGCCTCAAAAGGTCCCACAAAATGTGGAGTAATTTTCCCTTTCCTCCCAATCCATCAATGACCCAAACAGGGTGAAACTTTCAAAAAACCTCATCACCAACTGAAAAATCCAATGGTTTGTGATGAAGATCAGCATAATACTTATATCAACTCTATGATTTCAACATTATCTGATGAATCAAATAAATCTTTGCTATCATCTCTTATACCAAACTTAGTCCAACCAAGGAACTTTCACCAATCTCTAACCAACACAATGAAGATATGCAAGGCTAGATGTATAAGGCCTCAAAATAATCCATTATGATAATGGATTGGTAACTATTATTATAAGAAAACTCAACTATACCCAAATTATTATCCCAATCCCCAACAAATTTGAAAACACAAGCAAAAAGCATACTTTCAGGAATCTATATAGCTCTTTCCAACTAGACATATGACAGCAGATGGTATACCATACTCAAATAGACATGATATCCCAATTCCTCTTAGAGGCCTCTCAAAAAACAATAAGTGAATTGAGGATCCCAATCATAGACTATAGTAGATGAAACTCCATTAAAATGAATAATCTCTTTCATATAGAGATCTCCCAACTCCTCAACTTTGGTTGTATCATGAATGGATATAAAGTGAGCTGATTTCATCAAACGATCGATCACAACTCATATCTAATTCTTCATTCAATGGGTACATGGAAACCCAACCAAAAATTACATAGAGATCTCATCCCACTTCCAAGTAGGGACTATAAGTGGATGAAGAAAACCAAAAGATTTCTAGTGCTCAACCTTAAACTGCTACCACATATAGAAACGAGAGACAAATTCATCAATTCCCTGTCTTATACCTAGCCACCAGAATTGACACCTCATGTCATAGAAAATCTTTTTGGTTCTTGGGTAAACAACCCATTGGGAATTATGGAAATACTCCATGATAGCTATCATTACCACTAATGGTATAAAAAACAATTCTAATAGCATAGAATGCCCTCTTTGGAGAAAAACCACTCAGAAATGGTCTCCCCACCATAAAAGAGCCTATAATGCTAAAAAACTCATTATCAAGCCACTATTCTTAAATAATCATCTCAAAAAGATCATATTTCAATTGATCACTGGCCAAAGATTCTTTAGCCTCTTATTCCTATACTCCAACATGAAACTGTGCAAAGAGAGCCATCAAATTACACTCTTCTAATGATTTCTTCATGGACCAGGTAAAAATTTTCCTGATCAAGGCATCTACGAAGACATTACCTTTCTCTAAGGTATATGTTATGTCAAATTCAAATGATTATAGATATTCCACCCAATGCCTCTGGTAGAGATTCAAATATTTTTGAGATAAGATATAACTCAAGCTCTTGTGGTCTTAAAAAATGGTAAACCTTTATCCATAAAGGTAATACCACTAACTCTTAAGTTCATGAATCACAATCAAAAGTTCAAGTTCATGATTCAGATCATTATTCTCATGTATCCTAAGATGATGAGAAACAAAATCAACCAAATGATCACCTTGCATAAGAACGTAGCCCAAAACTGAACCCGAGGAATCACATAAGACCACATACCCATTCCTGACCTCTATAAGATTCAACACTGGATAATTAGTCAAAAGACTCTTCAAATCAACAAAATAACTCTGAAATTTTTCATCATAAGAAAAATTTAATCCCTTCTGAGTTAGATCAGTCATTGGAGAATCCAACTTTGAGAAGTCCTTAACAAACCAAAGACAATAACCAGCCAAACCCAGGAAGATCCAAATCTAGAAAACATTTCATAGTTGTTCCCATGTCATAAAAGACTTCACCTTTTTAGGGTCAATTTATATCCCATGTTCTAATACCACGTGTCCTAATAAAATAATTTCCCAAATCTATAAATCACATTTCAAAATATTAGAATAAAGTTGGTGATTTATAAATAATTCTAAAACTACTCTCAAATGAAGCACATGACCCTCCTTAGACTTAGAGTAAACAAGGATGTCATCCACAAAGACTTCCATGAAAGTATCTAGATACTCATGGAAAATACCGTTCATCAAATCCATAAATACATTATAAGAATTGGTTAAACCAAAAGGCATGAAAAGGTAATCATAATGGTCGCACCTACTCTGAAAGGAGGTTTTTTGAATGTTAGATTATTTTATCCTCAACTAATGGTTACTAGATCAAAGATAAATCTTTGAGAACCAATTTTCCCCTTTCAAATAATCAAATATATCATCAATCCATGGAAACATGTACTTGTTCTTTATCATGACTCGATTTAGCTTTCAGTAACCAACACATAGGTGAATTGAATGATCAACTTTCTTAGCAAAGAGAATTGGAACTGCCCAAGGTGACACACTTAGGTGTATAAATCCTTTCTCTAGAAGATCACCCAAATGAGTCTTCATCTCTTTTATGTTAGCTGTTTCTATGTGGTAAGAAGGAATATAAACTACTTGAGAACTAGGAAATCAATCAATAGAAAACTATACCTCCCTTACCAGTGAAAAACCAGAGAATTTAGAAGGAAAAACATTGGGGAACTCAACAACAACTAGAGGAAGATCACCACTCAAATATTATTGCTTCAGATAAAAATAAAATAAAAATATTACTTTCCACAACTCTGGACAATAAGGTATAACCCTAATCGACCTTATATCCCATTCTCCTTGAATGACACGACACAGAAAATCAGTTGTATTAATGGAGACCCGTCGAAGATAAAAATCAATCCAGGATTTATTGGAAATGAGAAAATTTATCCCAAAAATGATGTCAAATGGTTTTATATCAAGAAATATAAAACTCCAAGAAATATCAACATCTGATAGAGAAAAAACACAATAGGGGATATGGAGACCCTGCTCTCTCTTCATACCAAGGGGTGTAGTAATATCCATGACATATGAAAAAAATATCCATAAGAAGATTTAATATATTAACAATGTGGGTTGAAATAAATGAATGAGATGAACCAATATAAAATAAATAAGTCACTAATGATAAAGCTATAGTAATGGTACCTCTTACAGTCCTTGGACCCATATATGCTTCCTATGGAGACTCTTACACTATGTGAAAAATATTTGTTCTAGATGCCTGTGGATGGAACCCTTTTATCCTTGAAGAATATGATTTCCACATAGTTTTAGGAGGAGCTGATGATCCCATTCCACTATGCAGAGTGGAAAAAACATGGAATAATTTTTGTAAGTTTCCTAAACATCCAAAATAACCACAAATATAGGGTACCTCAATGAAAACCTAATTTGAATTCCTTAGCTTTCCACACCAGTAGCAAATCAAAGGGCCTCTTCCAGGTACTATAGGAGGTATAGAATGAACCTATTATCATGAACCACCATGAGAATCATCATGATTACTCTTTCCTTTAAATGAAATCAAACATCCAATAGGAGAGAAAGAAACTCCCGATAACCCTAACTTTCTTGTCAAGTCCATATCGACCATCAACGCTCTATCTAGAACATCAATATAAAAAGGTAGCTTCAGTAATAAAATATGAGAATTAATATCTGATATAAGTCCCATTTAAAACTGTTGATCCTTCATCTTATCATTCTACACTATATCAGGTGAGAAACGCATGAGCTCAGCAAAACTGTTTACATACTATGTCACGGTCCTGTTAGCCTATTCAAGTTTGAAAAACTTCGTAGCCTTATACAACAATATCAACTATGGATATAATTGGTCAATGAAAATAAATTTGAAGTCTTTAAAATCTAATACCTCATACTTCTTTTCCACCACTATAGTGTTTCACCATCTCTTACTTGGTACTTCTAACACGAAGGTGGAACACTTCACCTTGATTTTGTCAAACATCTCCAAGAACCCAAATAAATGTTCCATCCTACTCAAACATTACCCAACCTTGTGAGGATCATTTGATCCTTTGAACACTATTAGATTCCATTGAAATAATTCTTGATAATTTTATTATAGAACATCCCTTTGAGGTTCCATGGTTGGAGCCTGAATGGGAACCGGTGGTGGTGCCTCTCATAGAGCATGGACAATATGCACAGTCACCTCAACCAAATTCAGGTACACTGGAAGAATTTCTTGTAGAGGTTCTGTAGAAGCTTCCTTCAGGATATGATTTTCTTATATTCTCAGAGGTATGATGCTACAAAACATTATTATACAACAAAGAAGATATTATATGAACACTCAAATAGAGAAACGGTGGGAAATTAATACCAATAGATAAACACATGATTTAGATTTCAATATTTCAAAATCAAAATTATGGAAAATACAAGAACTAATACTCAAGACATATTTCCCTAACCACCCCTGGTGACTAAAGGTTTGTTGTGGTGTGAGTTGTCTAGGAACTCAATCTCAACTACCTCCTAAGTCTCAACAAGATTTCAAAAATGCATAATAACTTCCAGAAAAGAAGCTTAACATTCCCTTTTGATACCAATTTATCATAAACCAGACCACATACCCTGGTAACCCAATAATCAATTTGGTATTTACATTTCTCTAAGGTCATTCCCAATCCTTGAGGGATAGAGACTAGAACCTGGAACCAAACAACATGAAATTGGTAATGATTTTTCCAAAAATATTGCCGATGCAAGATAAAAAATTAGTATAAATACAAAAGAAACTCCACTGGGAGATGTGTACTAGAATTCAAACAAGTATAAACAACCCAAAGTAATACAACAAAATAATAGTAAAATATAATAAATAAAAATACCAAATCCCAATGGATTCAACTCTAAAAGTCCATAGATCAATATCTAGAACCACCTCTAAGTGGTTTTTTACCCTTACTCAAATCTAGAAGGAGATGATCTTCAAATACTTGAAGTCACAAGTAGGGTGTGATCTAAAATCCTAGTAGGGTCTCACCAAGGATTCCATAATAAGATGATAATATTTAATTAACCAAATAATCATATTTCAATTTTAAAATAAACAGGTTTGGAATTTTAAAACAATAGTTTAAAAAATCATGCTTTACATTTTAAATTATGGAAAATAATTTTAAAGAATGCTTAACATTTCAATTAATGGGATATTTCTAAACAAATGGATTAACAAAACAATTTTATATAATAAAATTTATATAAATTCACAAGGCATGTAAAATCGGTTTATAATAATGGAATACATTTATATCTCATATATAAACAAGTGAGAAACATGGTCATCTATCAAGAGGTATGATAGTTCTAGGTTATGGGATCCTCACACACTCATATGATCATAACTGCAATTTTTACACATGTCCCTTGGCACTGGAAAGAGAGGAATCATCTATATCCTACTTAGGCATAAAATATTATAAAAATATGTTTTGTTAGTGTTGTAAAGCATCAACCCATTTCTAAGGCATTCCCATCCTTGCGTGTTTGTCCCAATAACTCACTGACTACCTAGGCTTGAATGTTTTCTAGTAAAATTCAATGATGACCAATTTATTTTATGAAACCTTTAAATAAAATTAAATCCCATTCAACTATTTCAAAAATTTCTATTTTCCATTTAAAAAAAATGGGTTTTTAATCAAAACATTCATTTTTCCAAGATAAAATACAAAGGTTCTTATTAAAACAATTTTAATCCATTTTTCCAAAACAAGAATTTCCAATCAATTAATAATTATATTTCACAATTAAAATTTCCAAAATCAAATTAAAAAATTTAATTGAAAAAAGTTCCATCAATTTCTCAATTTAAATTCAAAAATTTAAATTTCCACATTTTACATCAATTTCATAAACACACCCAAATTCAATGTAATTGGGGGTTTTCCAAATTTCAAGGTAATATTTAATTTCCAAAAGTAAATCCCCAAATTCATTGGAATTGGGTTTTCAAAAAATTAAATTTCACAAGAATAAATTTCTACATATTCAATTGAAATCAATTTAATCAAAAAAAGAAATTTAGGTTTAATTAAATTGGCTAACAAAAATGGAACCACTAACCTTGGGGTCACGAGATCTCGAATCAATAAACCCTAATTGAGATTTTTTAATGAATACTGATGATCATAGAATATCTAAAATAAGAATCAAACCTAGGTTTAAGATAAAAAATAGAGGGTTTTAGATCCCCCAAATGATACGAAGATCTAGAAAAACCTAGGGATAAAAAGAGAGAGAAAGAAGGAGATAAAGAATAAGAAGATGACATTAAATAGAAGAGGATCGAATTCCATTCGAAAATATTATAATCGATTCATAGATTTTTCTAAGGGGTTAAAAACTACTCTTGTGAGCCACCAAGGAAGGATAAATATATTTGGGTTTGTATTGGTATGTTGGGTACCTAAAATGGAGGGTTTGGGATTTTAAAACTTAAAATCAGATTTAAAAAACCTGTATACACGGTTTTATGGGTAGATCCAGATGGTGTGACAAATGGTGTGGACTAACCATGCAACCTTTTAATGGGATGAGCAGTTTCTCTTAAGTGGTTGTATAGTTTGAAAAACCGTGTGCTAACCAAGAAAAACCCCATTATATGGGTTTACACAATTTTCCTTGGGAGGGAGCATAGTTTAGGAAAAATGTGTTCTAACCATGCACTATTCCATAAATTTTCAAAACTTTTGAAATTTACCATGATTCACCCTCAAATAAAACCCATCCAAACCATGATTAAAAATTGGGGTTTAGGAATATTAATAGAATGATGTTCCCAATGTTACTCTCATCTAACTCATTATTGGTGACCAACTCCATAGACACAAGTATCCCCATGTATCTAAATGAGGGGAACATTGTATGATTTTTAACAACATGATCCATTTCCTCATAGTGGAATATAAGCATGCTTCCCCTAATACTTATACAACCTCTAAGGTAATTACTACTGCTCGGGATGAATATGATCCTAACCACTTACACCTCACTGATCCCAAAAGAGATTTAGGGATATAAATATTCAATGGGAATAATTCCCATATGAACAATACATTTCTACTAAGCCTCCAATAATTATATAGAAATAGTTAGATCCTTAGAAATTGGAGGAAGAAAACTAGTGATTCCAAACCCTAGTGAGCCAAAACTTTGATTTCCCCAACACCTTAAATCTACCACCACTAATCCAGCTCCTCAAGGAATTTTAATGGGTATCATATCAAGATGATCTTGGATGAGCATACATCTTACCAATAACCTCATATTTATTTTGAACCTCTAAGTATATAGGAAATTTATATTGGGTGATTACATATTGAATTATAGGATATAAAAACTCTTACAAGCACTATGATCTAGAATACTTATCAGGAAAAAATCAGGGTAAAAGTGATGGTGGCCCTTAAAAATGATCACAAGTTCCCACACACTCAGGCTCCCCTACTAAAGGGAGATTAATTCACGACTCTTCACCACAATCATCATTGATGATTGAAACTCATCATGAAACAACCACTTAAAATCATCCTATGAAATATATGATTCCCTCTACTACCCTTGATATATGATCCAACACTACCACACTAATCCCAACTTTTGAGTAATGGCCAATGAAACTTGGTACTCATACCTAGATCAAATAAAATTAAAAGTGATCCCAAAATACTCTATCCAACACTCTATCTATAAATCAATGATTATATCCTCATAATTATCCTTACCCTAACATCGGAACTCACAAAAATGTATTCATCTATAAGTAATCCTCCTCACCCAAGTCAACCCTCTTATGGTCAACCAGATCATCATACTGAACCTCACCAACTTGAACCACATGTAGAAGACAACCAGCCAATATCTCTATAAACAAGGAAAAAAAATCCTATGTTTGGTAGAAAATAAGTCATTTAATTAAGTTTATTTAATTATATTTATTTAATTACCCAAAATAACTTTATCCAAAAATAAGTGAAAACAAGCTTGATGCATATACCTCTCATAGGAATCACCATTTCACTTGGTTATTTAGTAATATCAGGGTCTATACATTGAATCAAGGGGGGATATAAATTCCCATTTCCTAGTTGGTGTCCCTATTCCACTCTATTAACCAAGTTCTGCTGGTACAATTTCCCTACTAAACAATGAAATTTTCAGCAGTGCTTAACAATAATCCCCATCCTATCTCTTAATAAAAATATCTGATACCACACTTTGAGGATCCACCCCAACTAAAAACCCTACCTAGGCCAGTAGGGAAGAAAAGAGTAACCCCTAAATCCAACCTCTTATAGACACCAATTTTTCAACTAACACCGAGGGTATACAACATAAAATGGGAGGCATTAACTCAACAATATAGAAACAAACCATTGATCAACAACATCTTATAAATAATATAAGATCTAAAATAACCCCAAAATGAATGTTTTATTTTAAAAAAATAAAAAACCTAAATAAAATAATAAAAAATTCACATTCATAAACTCCATGGTTATAATTATGTTTCAATCTAGTAATTTCATGTTTTGATCACTAAAATGACCTTAGAAACCCAAAAAAAATATTTATATATATAGGGAATAACTTAACATGTATACTCTGTAGGATTATACTCATGATCTAACATGTAAATATAGAAGGTTCTTACTAATGAATCATTGAAAAAATAATAGAATCAATTAGAACTTATCAAGTTAGCTACCACATTTCTATACTATGGATCACTCACCAAATTACACATCAAAAAATAACAATATAACATAAAATTATATTATAAGAAGGTACCCCACAACCACTCCCCCACTATTTGTTTGCTCTCACATCCCAAAATCAAATATCAACTACTCCCAATCCCCTCCACAACTATTGCAGGGAACACCATGTTAGAGTTGGTGTCTTGAGAACTAACTATTTTTAATTTGATTACATGAATGTACACTTATTATATATTGTCGATTTTTCTGCATGACTATAATATAATAATTTCCTAGAATATTTGTTGAATTAATAGGGTCATGGAAGATCCCCGCTATGATGAGAACCTTGAAATTCTATAACAATATTCTTAAATAAAGTTCTATGGTTGGATTCCATACTATGATAGGACACATAGTATATAGACTGTCATGTGAAATTACTCGTAAGAAGATGAGAATCTCTCTCATGGAGTTCGTACTTAGTAATCTCCAATATGGGAGATTATGAGAACAGACCCTCCAATAGTAATTCCGCATGTCTTGGTGTCATCAGACATTTCTATCTATGAGCATGTGTAATGGTCCTTAGACTAGAAGATTATCATTAACTCATGTCATGACTCGTGCACTTAGATTTACTAATGAAAACCGTCACAAAGAAAGTTGGCGGGAAGTAGGGTACGTTGGGTGCATCACAAATGACATGTTGTTAATGGATAAGTCGAGGAAGGATTTGTCCCTTCTATATTTATGGAAGTATATATCTCAGGCCTTTTGATTGAAATAAAACTGTCACCTAAATTCCATGGCCATGGTGTAACGACGAGTTTATTTCTGGAAGTGAAAGAATGAAAGATCAAGCATATAGGTTTATGATACTACCATGAAACCTACTTGATGAGATATTAAGAAAAAGGGATTAAATTACATGGTAATCATTCATATGAGGTGACACGTCAATGCGGTGTCAACTTCTTTCTCTTGGGTGACTTAACCCATTGCAAGACAGTAATCTTGGACTTTAGGCAAGCCTGCCTAATTCCAACAAGAAAGAGGCCTAGAGGGTCACACACTAAGTGTATTCAAGTATCTCAAGTAGAATAAAGATTATTCCCATACATGGTTTAACAATTATTCAAGGAAGCCTAAATCATTTTAATGAGAAGGAAGAATAAAATGAAAACAAGTACACGCTGTGTATTAATGATTACACGCCGTGTAGTCTTCATTTTGGAAAGGAAATGAAAAACAAGTACATGCCACGTAATAATGATTACATGCCGTGTAGTTTTTTATAAGAAACAAGTAATCGTCATGTATTAATGATTTCACGTCATGTAGTTTTTCCAGTCGGGATTTTGAGGATATAATATTGTTTTATTAAATGATATTTATTATAATCAGTGTGGGAACATGTCAAGTAAATAATTATTTGACATGGGGGTTTTCAATAAGAGTTAATGAAATAAATAAAATGCGTAACACGCTTATTTATTGTCATAACTCTATAACCTCAAACCCGATTATAAATATCCTCACAACCCCAACACGTTTCCCCAATTGTTGTGCCCAACAATTTTGGGGAATCCTTTCAAGGCCGAAAGAACTCTTTCCTCCAAGAACACTCTCATGATTGAGAGAGATCCTCCTCCATTGGATCAAGATGATCTAAGGTGGACAATGCAAGCAAAGGCTTCTCCACTCTAGCACCCAAAGATTCCTTTGGAGACATCTAGAGATACGTGGTGCATGTGTGGATCACCGCTAGAGGAAGTCTACACTTGGATTCTGAGACATAATGAAGAATCACATCAGAACGTGATCAGAAATATCATTGAAGAAAGAATGATATAAAAGGTACTTTCTTTAAATTAATTAAATTAATTATAATCAACCTGTGACGATCCTCATTTGTGGTTCAGGACTATTCTTATTCTTTGTCTATTTCTGTGATTCAATCTGTTGAGTCTGACATTTATCGTCATATTGATCCCGGATTGATCATTGCTAATGAAAAAAATCCAAGTGGGAACATCCAACCATGATCTTCTGCTATGCTCGGAACCTTCAAATGGTATCAGAGTGAGGTTTACAATGTTTATTATAGTTATTTAATTTTTGTTGATAATTTACGCATTTATATTTGATTCAATTCGATATAAATCGTTCTATAAAACCGAATGAATGAGATCTATTCTTCTTCCTTCGTTTCTCGATTCACATCATAGAAATGACCTTTTAATTTTAATTTTGATTAAAAAAATGAGGAACTCATCCAGAGGATCCGCTCTTTCTGTCTGTACAACAGAAGAATACATGACATGTAATGAAAACTACATGCCGTGTACTTAGGTTCAACGAACCGATATTGGTCCAGCAAACCACACTGTGTGAATTGAGCACGACTAAGTATTTATTAAACCGTGTTAACTAGAATTGAATGGCGCATGGAAACTGGAATACACAGCTTGTATGTTGGATCAACACGTCGTGTAGTCTGATCTAGCCCAGGTGAAACTGTGTACAAGGAGAAGCCATGTACCGCATACACGGGATTGCCAGGCTGGTAACCACATAACAAGGAAGTACATGCCATGTTAGATTAATCTACATTCCATGTACTCCAAAATTTACAAAGTATAGAAAACACACCAAAGCCTCGACGTGTACTTTGGATAAAGGGTGAAAACAAATAAATGCAGTGTAAATATAGCCTACATGCTGTGTACTTTCCAGAAATGGAATTTCACCAGGTTTCCTCTAAAAATACAAAGACACCGTACAAGGAATATGGATGATAATAATCTCAAGGAAATTCAAAAAGGAATTTCAGATAAAGAATTTATTAATTATAAGATCATAATTAAGGTAATTCAAGCGTAACTTATCTTAAATAATAGAACGATTAAAATAATTTGAATTCTAAATATGCATAAATTTTATTGCATGATATGCTTGATCATGAGATAGACTAAATACCCTTTGTGCGTGTATGGTTTCATTTAAATTTATTTAAATTCATTGGCCTACAAGACTTCTTCCAATAAAATGTAGGGCCTGTATGCCCATTGTTTCTTTAATGTAAACCCCATGTAATGGAATATCTCCCAAGCCAGAGGAGACGGTTCAAAATCTGAAGCTGAGGCAAAACTTACCCAAGAAGATACAAAGGTGGACAGTTGGGAGCTACAAAACATGAACCATCAATTTCAAGGTGTTTTCCCTAGGTCAGGGTTAGCTTATCAAAATCGCTAAATAAGGTAACCAATATAAGCTCACGATCATGCCATCTTATTTTATTTCTATCTGATTTCATGGTTTATTTATTATGTATGTGTTGTCACGATCACATAATTAATGAAATAAACAATCATGAAAAGATAGAATAAAATAAAAACCGGACTATGCGTAAACATTATCAAAACATGGTTAATCACTCAAGCAAGAATCACTTAATATTAACAAGCATTTGATAATTTTAAACTACACATAAAAGATTAAAATCCATCAAATACCATATTAAGTCATAATAAGCCTTCTGTTACTTGATTAAGGGCAAGACTCAATAAAACTATGTGTTTGTCCAACCCTTGTTGGGACACTTACTTTTATAAAGGAAGCTCTTATGAATGTTTCGGGTTGACTTAAATATTTTACTTCAAGAGGAGTAGACCTTGCTAAACTTGTTGTAAAATGGAGGCAAGCATTGAGAAAATCCAAGTCAGGATTTTAGGATTGGGGAGTCCACTCAACAGATCAAGGAACTGTAAGCTCACAGTTGGAAAATACCTACCTACCTAAATACCTTTAAATAGCTTGACAAACCCTTGTTGGGGTTATGCGAAGGGAAATATGAATCCTTGCCACTAGAATATCATATCAACTGGATATTCTGAGTTCAATGGTGAGGGCCATTGGAAATTGATAAAATAGTAGGAGAATTAATAAATTCATTTATTATTTTTCACAAAATGTAATCAAAAGGTACTGATAAATATGCTCTTTTAATTTGTAGAATCAATATGAAAAACTTGTCAACCACATTTTCTCTACGATCTATTCTGGATAAAGACAATATCCTCACCGACAGTAACTTTTAGGAATGGTTTAGGTGACTTCAGGTTATCCGACACCATGAACAAAAGTTTTACGTTCTGGAGTCCTCACTTCCTAATTTTCCCGCCCAATGGGCGAGTGATGAAGATTTCCTGGTCTATGATCAACATTTTAATGATGCACTCGATGTTCAATGTTTGATGCTATCATAAATGTCTAGTGAGATCATGAAGTCTCATGAAGACATGGATGTCTATAGCATGCTCGAGAACCTCTGTGGTCTATACCAGGAGAGAGCAAGACAAGAAAGGTTTGAGATCTCCAAGGCTCTATTCCAGAGCAAGCTTGGAGAGGGTGCCCTAGATGTGCCTCATGTATTCAAGATCATTGGATACATTGAGCGCTTGGAGGTTATAGGGTTTAAAATCCCTGAAGAACTGGGTACCGATCTCATTCTTACATTACTCCCCCAGATCTTCTCTAACATTGTTGTAAATTTCAACATGAACAACATTGGGAAGTCTCTATCTGATCTTGTTATCCTCATTCGCCAAGTGGACAATGATATGATGTGTGAAAAGACTTATGTCATTATGGTGAATAAAAGGAAAGGGGAGGAAAATATCTTTAAGCCCAAAGATTCTTCATGACCTTCCAAGAAAAGGAAGATCAAAGGGGAGGCAAGAGAATAGGAGGCTATTTGTTTCTCATGTGGCAAGAAGGGCCACTGGAAGAAAAACTACACCCAGACAAGGAAGCAAGGGGAAGTTTCAAGTGCATTTGTTATCAAATGAAATCTATCTATTTCTACCAATTAGGTATTAGTTACATCTTGTGGTGCTCACATCTATATCTAAATACAGGAACCAAGTAGATTCAGAAAGATTGACCAAGGTGAGGTTGATCTGCGAGTAGCCAATGGTGCCAGACTCGTTGTTGTAGCTGTCAGAGACTACCACCTCACATTGCCTACTAGGATGGTCTTGGTATTAAAAGGATGTTATTATGTACCCTCTGTAACCAAAAACATTATTTCAGTATCCAGATCAGATACTGATGGATTCATCTTCAAGTTTGGAAATGAATGTTTCTACTTTTATAAAGATAGCATTTGTTTTGGTAGGGAACATTTATATAACTGCCTTTATGTGTTAGACTACACAAACCAAGTAATGGAAATAAATGACAAATTTCATTCACATGACTCATACCGCACCCAAATTTGGCATCACCGGCTAGGTCATTTCAATGAGAAACTTTTGACAAAATTACATCAAGATGGGTATTTAGATTCTTTCGAACTAAAACTACTTGGTGTATGTCATGCATGTATACAAGGCAAAATGACCAAAGCCCCATTTATTTGGAAAGGTGAAAGGGCTAAATATCTTCTAGAATTAGTTCACACAGATGTGTGTGGACCATTTCTAGTTGAAGCAAGGGGTGGGTTCTTGTACATCATAACTTTTACTGATGATGTTAGTAGATATGTATATATTTACTTAATGAGGTATAAGTCAGATTCTTTTGATCGGTTCAAAGATTACAAGAATGAAGCTGAGAACCAGCTTGGTAAGAAGATTAAGAAACTCCACTTAGACAGAGGAGGAGAATATCTTAATCAAAATTTCATTGATTTATTACAGGAGTTTGGGGTTCTATCTCAACTCACTCCTCCTTACACACCTCAGTGGAATGGTGTAATTGAAATGATGAACCACACCCTGTTGGACATGGTGAGATCTATGATGAGTCATGAGAGTCATCCATTATCCTTTTGGGGGATATTCATTACAAACATCAACACACATACCAAACCAAGTACCAACTAAATCGATAAATGGTATTCCATATGAGTTATGGAGTGGACGCAAAGACATGTTATCAAATTTACATGTGTGGGGTAGCGAAGCATTTTTTAAGGCCTCTTCAGGTAAAAACTTGCACCCCGAGGAACAAAGTGTATCTTTATAGGATATCCCAAGGAAACAAAAGGATATTACCTATAGAAACTCTCAGATAAAAAGGTTACAGTGTCAAGACACGCCATATTCCTTGAGAGGGAGCACATATCCAAAAGAGATAGTGGGAGCGAGAGAGAATTCGATGAAGTCGAGGCTCAAGATACACAGGAGTTGGTATAAGAACAGATTCAACAAAGCCCTATGGAAGAACAATCTGTTCTAGAGACACAAGAACTACACAGGAGCACGAGATACATGAGAGAACCAGAATGATATGGTTTTCTTGTCACCAAGGATGGTGACTTATTATTGGTTGACAATGATGATCCTCTTACCTATAAGGAAGCAGTTGAAGGAATATACGTTGCCAAGTGGAAAGAAGCCCTGAATTCTAAAATGGATTCCATGTACCAAAACCAAGTCTAGATTTTGGTAGATCCTCCAGTTTATGTAAAGCCTATTGGTAATAAATGGGTATTCAAGAAGAAAATGGACATGGAGGGACAAGTCAGCACCTATAAGGAACAACAGGTTGCAAAAGGTTTTAAAAAGCATCAAGGAATTGACTATGATGAAAACTTTTTACCAGTTGCGATACTAAAATACATCAGAATCCTATTGGCCATTACTGCTTACCATGACTATGAAATTTGGAAAATGGATATCAAAACAACATTCCTTAACGAGAATCTCCAGGAATATGTCTACATGACACATACTGAAGGTTTTGTGACTCCAAAGGATGCCAACAAGGTATGTAAGTTGTAGAAATCAATTTATAGATTAAAGAAAGCATCAAGGCCATAGAACATTAATTTTGATGAAGCTGTAATGGAATTTGGATTTGTTAAGAATGAATATGAGCCTTGTGTCTACAAAAGGTTTAGTGGAAGTGAAGTCATTTTCCTAATAGTATATGTTGATGACATATTTCTAATTGGAAACGAAGTACCTGTTTTACAGTCATGTTAAGGCATGGTTGGATAAATGATTCTCTATGAAAGAATTGGGAAAGGAAATATATATTATTGGGATCAAGATCCATCATGATAGATCCAAGAGAATTTTGGGCCTGAGTCAAATTACATACATTGACAAGATACTGAAGCGATTTAGTATGGAACAGTCCAAGAGGGAATTGTTGCCAGTGTCACATGGCATTCATCGTTCCAAGAGAATGTGTCCTCAGACACATGAGGAAAGACATAAAATGGAAAGGATCCCTTATGCATCTGCGATTGGGTTAGTCATGTATGCTATGCTATGTACAAGGCTAGATGTTGCTTACACATTAAGTGCGGTAGGTAGATATCAAGCTGATCCAGGAGACCACCATTGGATGGCAGTCAAGACTATCCTTAAGTATCTGAGGCGTACTAAGAATATGTTCCTGGTTTATAGAGGATATGAGGAACTAGTCATCATAGGACATGTAGATTCTAGTTTCTAGACTAATCAAGATGACACGAAGTCGCATACGGGATACATCTTCAGTTTGAATGGAGGTACAGTGAGCTGAAAGAGCTCAAAGAAAGGTGTGGGGGAAGATTCTATAGCAGAGTCCGAGTATATTGCAGCTTCTGAGGCAACTAAAGAAGCAGTATGGATGCGAAGCTTCATCCAAGAGCTGGATGTAGTACCTAGTAGTAAAGATCCTATCACACTCTATTGTGACAATACTACATCAGTGGTACTTGCAAAAGATACAAGGTCACATCAGCGGAAAAAGCACATACTTCGGAAGTATCATCTCTTGAGGGATTTTTCTTAGAGAGGTGAAGTTGCAGTGAATAGTATTTCCATAGAAGACAACATGGCGAAACCCTTGACCAAAGCCTTGACTCAGCAGAAACATGATCATTATGTGAGGTCTAGCGGACTAAAAGTCGTAGGCAATTGGATCTAGTCCAAGTGGGAGTTTGTTAGAGTTGGTGTCCTGAGAACCAATTTTTTGTACTTTGATTACATGAATGTAAACTTATTATATATTGTCCATTGTTCTGCATGACTATAATATAATAATGTCCTCAAATATTTGTTGCATTAATAAGGTCATTGCGGATCCCCGCTATAATAATACCCTTGATGTGATATAACAATATTCTTAAATAAAGTTCTATGGTTGGATGACATACTATGACAGGACACCTAAGATACAGACCATCATGTGAAAGTACTCGTAAGAAGACGTGACTCTCTCTCATGGAGTTCACACTTGGTAATCTCCAAGATGGGAGATTATGAGAAAAGACCCGCCAGTAGTAATTCCGCATGTCTTGGTTTCATCGAACATCGCTATCTACAAGCGTGTGTAATAGTCCTTAGACTGTAAGATTATCATTAACTCATGTCATGACTCTCACACTTAGATTTACTGATGAAAACCATCATGAAGACAATTGGTGGGAAGTAGGGTACATTGGGTGCATCACAAATGACATGTTGTAAATGGAAAAGTCAAGTAAGGATTTGTCCCTTCCATATTTATGGATGTAGATATATCGGGCCCTTTGATTGAAATACAACTGTCTCCCAAATTCCATGGCCATGGTGTAACAAAGAGTTTATTTCTAGAAGTCAAAGAATGACAGATCAAGCATATAGGTTTATGACATTGCCATGAATCCTTCTTGATGAGATATTGAGACAAAGGGATTAAATTACATGGTAAGCATTTGTATGAGGTAACATGTCAATGAAGCGTCAACTTCTTTCTCTTGGGTGCCTTGACCCGTTGTTAGACAGTTATCTTGGACTTTAGTCAAGGCCGCCTAATGACAATGAGAAAGAGGACTAGAGGGTCACACACTAAGTGTATTCAAGTATCTCAATTAGAATAAATATTATTCCTGTATGTGGTTTAATAATTATTCAAGTAAGCCTAAATCGTTTTAATATTGGAGGAAGAATAAAAAAAACAATTACATGCCATGTATTAATGATTACATGAAGTGTAGTTTTCATTTTGGAAAGGAAATGAAAAACAAGTACATGCCGTGTATTAATGATTACAAATCTTGAAGTTTTTTATGAAAAATATTACACGCCATGTGTTAATGATTACAAACCGTGTAGTTTTTCTAGTCAGGATTTTGAGGATATAATATTGTTTTATTAAATGATATTTATTATAATCAGCATGGGAGCATGTCAAGGAATTAATTATTCGACATGGGGGTTTTAAATAAGAGTTAATTAAATAAATAAAATGCATAACGCGTTTATTTATGGTCATAAATATATAACCTCAAACCTGATTATAAATATCCTCACAACCCCAACACTTTTCCCCAATCATTGTGTACAAAAATTCTGGAGAATCCTTTCAAGTCCGAAAGAACTCCTTCCTCCAAGAACACTCTCAGGACTGAGATAGATCCTCCTCCATCGGATCATGATGATCTAAGGTGGTCTACACAAGCAAATAATTCTCCATGCTTACACCCAGAGATTTATTTGGCGACGTCTAGAGATACGTGGTGCATGTGTGGATCACTGATAGAGGAAGTCTACAATTGGATTCTGCAACGCAATGCTGAATTACATCAGAATGTGATCAGAAATATCAATGAATAAAGAACACCGTAAAAGGTACTTCTTTTCAATTAATTAAATCAATTATAATCAACTTGTGACGATCCTCATTTGTGGTTCCGGGACTATTCTCCTTCTTTGTCTATTTCTATGATTCGATCCGTGGAGTTTGGTGTTTATCATTGTATTGATCCCTGATTGATCATTTCTAATGACAAAAAACCAATTGGGCACATCCACCCATAAGCTTCCGCTGCGCCCGAAACCTTCACACCATATGTCTAATCACAACTCTAACACATGCCTCAACCATATCATCCTCATTTACCTTATCCACTGCCACATATCACATATCTTATATCCACCACATATCTGGTACAACAAGGTTTCATGAACATCAAAGAAATTAACATCATTTTCTCCTCCCACTATATGAAACCCCACTATGTATCCTCACACCAATATCATCACAAAATATTCCATCAATACCCCATAGGGTCTTCTAGTTCACCTATCCCATATCATCACCTCAATACCCTGTAAGGTCGACAGGTGCACCTGTACCTCCTTATGCATACCCTATAGTGTATTCCAATACAATATGTACCAATCATCACATAAATACACTATAGGGTTTGATATCATACCACATACTATAGTAGTGTTATCATACCTACCTCAATCTGTTAAAGAACATGATATTGTAGAGAAGAGGGAGTAGTCTGCTATCTATTTCCTCTCCAACACAAATATTAGGTGTAAACACCTGATTCCCAATGTATTTTGGGTTCCATTAAGGGTATCTAACTCAGGTTGGGTGTGTATAAAAATTACAAGGATAATTAATCATCATTAAACACACAAACACACACACATGACACACATGACACACAATCTTAATCTAATGGATTTCACACCCAAAAAAAACTACCACAACCCACAAACATCCCCACTCTGTAACTACCTCACACTTCCATCACCGCCAACTATAACACCTCATCTATCCCTATATTAAACATTTAAAACTATCCCATAAAAAAGCCACATTTAGAATATTTAAAGTTCCCCATTCCTAACCTTAATACATTTTTACATCACTTTTTAATCATATTTAATGAAAAAAATAAAAAACATAACCCACATTATTTCCATCCTTTAATCATTTATCTCAAGCATTAGTGTTTCATTTTTAATGAAATGTATATTCAATTCCATCCAAATCTATTTAAATTTCATTATTACCAGTAATATTTTGTTCCACTATGAAACTACCAAACTTTCCATGCCAACCAACTGATCCATCACCAAAAAACTATGAACTCATTCCATCTTTCCAATAATGTAAAATAACCCACAACTCCAATGCTTAATCCACAACCTCAAACATATCCCACTATAGAACTCATGAAATCTGTCACAACACCAACTGAAAAAACCTCATGAATAACCCCAAAACCAACATATAAACATAGCCACAATAATGATCTTTACTAAAATACACAACATGAATTTCAACATAAAGTACTACCACATTCTTATGTATTTAAAAATTATTTCATATCAATCACTCTGTTCTACACAATAGGTTCATTAATATATTTATTTGATTATCCTTATATAAATGGTGAATCTACAACCAAATCATAATAATAACACAAAAGTCTCAAAAAAAATTAATGTTTTTTATAAATAACAACAAAAAATCAACAAGTGTGAAAGAAATATCATGAAGTTAGGCAAACACATAAAAATCACCCATTTAAAATAAATTTTATTAGGCTGATTAATTATCATTTTTTAATACATACTACTCATCAAAGGAAGATAAAAGCATGAAAATCCCATAGTTTACATAAAATAAGGTAGTTTTCTTGAATCCCTTACCTCAAACAGAGCTTCAAAATCTAATATTAAAAGGCAGGGTAAAAAATATATGATCTCATGATCAAGATCACACCAGAGAAAGCATTAAAAACACAATATATAGGATATATCATTAATCACTCACTTCACCTTTACATATTCAAAACACATCCCATAGAAACAACCTTTTTCAGGATGATTAATATGGATAAACCAAAAAGAAAGTGGTAAATACTCTTCTTGGATCCCCTATACTCGATTTATTGACCCCAAAGAACAATAACAAGGAATAGGGGAATAAAGGTCTCATAAAATTACCTGAGAGACTCCCAAGATTCAATGGAGATATAGTGAATGAATGAAATTTATAGGATCATCAAAATTTATACTTATGCTAGAAAATATAAAATCAAAGTGAAAGGGTGATGATCACTATGAAATGGAATGGTTTTTGTCAAAACCACAATAAAATATAGAAGGCCACACCATAATTAGTTTAAGTTAATCAAATCATAATTATTTAATTGAGATCTTGGTTAAAATATTATAAAATTGGGAGAAAATTAGGGTGAAATGAATACCTATATGATGTTGAATCCAAACTATAAACCCCACTATAGATCAAGCACATCATAATAGCATAATGAATCTCAAATTGAGAGAACCAAAAAAACCAACCACTCCAAGATTCATGATGAAACTACGAGGACTATGATGTAATATGGTGGCTTACCATATTACTAATAGATACTTAGACCCAAACTATGGAATAATATAATGATCATACCACAAGGGTATCCCATATCACAACTTCCAACACCACACCACAATCATTCCTTCTAACTAGCATCTCATGAAACAAACTACACTTCCACACCCCAACTCTTCCTTATAGATAAAATTTCATCACAAATCCATCTATATTTCCTAAATCCTTCAATAAACATCTCTAACATCCAAACATTAAAATTTAATGGTCTGAGAAGATCATCACCATTATAAGTACCTATGTTATGTTGTGTTTGGTTCAAGTTCCCAGGGTTCGTAGGACATAACCTCTAGCAAGACACCACATCCATGCCTTCTAAATAGCATCTCATGAAACAAGACACACCTATACACCACAAACCTCCATTATAGCTAAAATTTCAATAAAAATCCTTCTATATTTATTGAATCCTCTTATAAAAATCTTTAATACCAAAATAATGAAATGTAATGGTCCAAGAAGCTCAGCACCATTACAAGTACCTATGTTATGTTGTGTTCGGGGCAAGTTCTAATAAAAATGGTAATAAATAAAATGGGATAGTTATTACTACATTATAGGTTCTATGTTCATCCTTGAATATTAAAAACTTGTTTAGGATATATTACATAATAAAATACAATATAAGGGTATTATTATTCCTTGTGTGTCGCAACAACAACTGTCACCCAATAGCTCTTCAGTCACTCAACTAGAACGATGGAATTGATTATAATAGAACCACAATTATACAATATATATTCATGAATACAATGAATTAGATATTACTTTGACCCAAGATGTCACAAAATCCACAAAATAATATATTCTTCCACAATGAACAGGTCTTCATCAACTAGAATATGATCAGTAGTCTTTCATGAATGTTGGACATGTTCTTAATCTAAACATCATTGTGTTCTTCATTCATAGTGGCTTTTAAATATTCAAAAGTTTTTAAATAATGATCATCCATAGAAGTATAAATGTCATCTCTTCTCAGTCATCTTATGTGATATGAGTATATCTTAGGTTTCCCTTTCTTCCTTGATGTATAGGTTATTCTACTAATATGTAGTTGGAATCATAATTAAATATATATATATATATATGTTATATCTTACATTTACTACAATATCAAGTTCTTGACCCCCCTTTATGAATTTCAAGAATATATTCATGATGAAAGTAATGTTGAGATCACTATAATTTCCTCTTCTTCTCATACTCTTTTATATCCAAATAATTTCATGAATATTGATTCCATATTTTAATATGGAAATACCATTAATTATTAGTTCCCTGTGATCTTATAATTTAAACCAATGGAAAATTTATAATTTTTAATTCTCATTCATTATCTTTTAATTTCCATGTAAATATCTTCATTTAATTCACTAAGAAACTTGGGATATTGTTTTGCTCAAAATCTGCACATAATCTACAATATTTAATTCATTTTAAATGACTTCCATGATTTCAATAAATTTTACCTCATGAAATGGAACTTTTTTTTACAGTGTATATATCCTTCTTTATCCTTATATATTTTCCCATGATGATCCACAATGTGAGGGTTACTCAATAATTTCTTAGCTTGAATTAAAATTTATTATAGTAATTATAATATTCTAATCAATGATGAATAGTTTACATAGAATAAACTGATTTAAATATTTATAATATTAAAAAATTTCAAAGAAATTTATCCTTAAAGAATATCCCTATATTCTCCTTTCCAGGAAAATAAGATGAATCATATAAAAATATCTATTATCAAAGGTATTTGTCATTTTTCTATATCAAATGGTAAATGAAATGAGTAAAATTACCCTTGAAGTATCCTCAGTATAGACCTTAAGGAATTCTAATGATCCTTATAAAATGAAAACAATTATTATTTAATAACTCTTATGGAGTATGATGATCCTTATGAAAATCCAAAAATGACTCCTATGAAGTCTAAAATAACTCTAATGAAAATTCCCTTCCTTTTATAATTTTTTACATCATAACTGAAAATGACTCATATGATGTTATAATGATTATTATGGAAGGGTACTTAACTAATTTTTAACCTCTCCACATAAATTCCTAATTCCTTTAATATTACCCAGAGTCACCCAAATTCATCCTAGTGACTTCTCTTTCACTCCAAGTTGGATCAAAACATAATATAAAGGATCTACCTTACATTGATGGGTTTTTTAAAATTTGGGCCAAATTTCCACTAATTTAATCATAGAAAATAAAAATTATTTCAAACAGATATATTACAAATATTATTTAAACTATTGTTAATAGTACTTATCACATCATCAGTACCTGTCAATAAAAAAAATCATCTTAAAAAATAATATGATATAAGGTATTCTATTATACATATTTTTATTCATTTACTCTAATGTGAATTTTTTTATTCCAATAAGTAGTATATTTATCTCTAACTCTTTTCAATTAAGAAATAATTGAATAAACTTAGGCAATCATTGGGATTTTCTTCATCACCCAATCTACACTGAATATTGTATTTATTTCACATAGATTCAATGATAAAATATACAAAAATAAACTTCAACATTCACTTGGTCACTTTATCAACACTCTAATAATATATCAAATAAGGGTAATATAATACTTACTATATCAGAATAATACATAGGTAAAAAAACCCAAACCACAATCAAAACTATATAATTCCATAAATAATTAGCTTAATTAGGATACATAAGTATGAAAAAAATTAGGTTTTCATAACATCCAATTATTTTAAATTTTATTTGGTTTAGTCCTCACTCCCCAATCCCTACTCATAATCTAATCCTAATTTCCAATCCATTGGATAACCTAAATAAAATCGGTGACACTCTCCCCTCACATATAAAACTGAGACATAGTGGCCGCAATAGCTCAAGAGCTCACTTGGAGGTCTAACCAAGGATACCATGAGGACGTATATAAAAATACATAAACAATGTAATCTATAGGAACCTAACTAGGTCTATAATACTATAATATAATTCAAGGAACCCTTTACTAGACTCTATGTTTAAGGATCAACCCTCTAAAAATCAAGTATGTGACCAATATCGGCCATGACATCAAGTCATAATAATAAGAGGGCCTATTATGGACCTAATGAATCTTTACATACTCAAGGTATTACTATAATACTCCCTAATTATAAATTCCAATATACTTTAATAAATTATTTTGACCATCGACAATCAAGGTATCAAGGCATAGTACTTAGAGGGTCGATCACGACCCTAGGTGTCTTTAATGAACACATATGTATTAAATAAAATAATATAATTTATTCTAAGGTCTATCACACATGATTATTTAGTGTAACATCTCATTACCTTGACCGGGTAAGTTTTTCACTTTTTTCAAAGTCCCCTTTTTGTCAAAAATTCTTTTATGTGATTTTTCTAGGTTTACTGCAGACTGCAGAATAGGTACACGCAGTGCACCTGAAGTAAACACTGTGTACTTAGTGCTGGTTTTAGGTCATGAATGGGGAGGTCATTCTATTAGTTGGTATACATCGTGAACCAAAGGTATTCCTCTTTTAGGGGTTAAATAGTGGGGTTTTAACCCTAGGTGATGGGTTTTTAGCGTACTTATCCAGCGTGGCCTACACGTCGTGACCACTAATTACACGTCATGGCTTGGACCACACCCAACCTTAAGTAATGAGTTTGGTAGTATTGATTGGGATATTATTCAAATAATTCTTGGTTATCAACCCTATACTCTCCCTAGGTGATTTTCATAGGTGCCCCACCTTCTGGTTTGATTTGATTGGATTCCGATCTTCATTTTATATGTGATGTGATTCCTGGGTAAGGGTTCTCCCTTATTCTTAATGTTTATCTCATTCTATCCTCTTTTTTTAAAATGGATAATCTAGGGGTTGATGGATCCATATCTTGTGGTGTTGGATCTTTCTACTAGGTATAGTTTCATGGTATTCTACACCTTCTTTCTCGTTGACGGGTGCCATTGCGAGTGTCGTTCTTCAGGAAAGAAGTAGGTGGTTCCATCCTGAATTTCCAAATTGATTACCATTTTATTACTCGGTTGATTTCAATTAAAAATTTAAATTCAAATGCTCAACCTTTCTTTCAATTGATTTGATAGAAACACAATTCCATTAAATTGGGATATTGGAAATAGTTTTTTCATGGAACTTGGAAAACCCCTGATTCCATTGAATTGGGGTGGGTTTATGGAAATAGGCTGATTTAAATTGTTGAATTTAAATTATGGATTTGATGGAAATGTTTTCAATAAAATTATTGAATTTAATTGTGGAAATTAATTTTAAAAAGGATGTAATTATTTTTGAACAGATTTCAAACTCATGAAAATGGTTTAAAATGATTTAATAGAAACCCAGTGGTTTTATCTTGTGAAAATGGAATGTTTTTTTGAATAAAACCGTTTTTGATTTTAAATGGAAAGAAATTTTCATTTTTGAAATTTAATAATGGGATTCATCATATTTTAAGTAGTCTTAAAATAGTTCTCCTATCATGTAAGAGCGCATGAAATCCTTAGGTAGTTAGTGAGTTATCTGGATACACTCTACGTTACGAAAACATTATAAAACATACATATGAAGGGTCACATCCCTAATGGGTTGGTGTAAAGTATCCTTTGGCCAGTGTCATATGGATGTGTGTATACACATTTTGTTGAGTTCATATAGAGAGTTCTGAATCCTATAGCTAGTTAATACTATCATACCTTTTGGAATATGCCCATGTTTCTCACTTTTTTATTTTTATTTGAGATATAAATGTATGCCAATATTTGTTTGAACTGATTTACATGCCTACTAAATTTATATAAACTATTTTATATAAATTATTTACTTAATCCATTGTTTTAGAAATATTATATCTCTTTTAATGTAAAGCCTGTGCTTTAAAAGAATTTCCGTTATTTTGAAACTATTTAGCATGTTTTGTTTAAATATGTTTTTGAATTTCCAAACCTATTTATTTTAAAAATTGAAAACTTTTATTTGGATAATCTATATTTGGAATCTATTATGGAATCTTTGGTGTTAACCTACTGGAATTAGGATCACATCTTACTTTTGCCTTTGGATGTTTGTAGACTTTCTCCATCCATGCTTGAGAAAAGGGAAGGGATCTCTTAGAGGTGGTTCTAGCTATTGAGCCTTGGGATTTATGAGTTGTGTCCTTAGGGACATTGGGGATATTTTTTCTATTTAGTACTTTGGGTTTTAGTAATTTGTCTTTATTCCATTTTTCATTCTGATACCTTACTCCTAGTGAAGTTTCCTTTTGATATGGATACTGTCTTTTATCTTTTTCTTCTGATTTCTTGTGGAAAAATCGTTCCCAATTATAGTTTGTACGATGCCAGGTGCTAGTCACCGACTCATGGGGATCAGGAATTCCCTTCAGTTTATGTTAGGGTTGGATTGGTTATCAGGTTACTAGGGTACCCAGCCTAGTTTGTGACAAATTGGTATTAAAGGAGGTTGTTGATCTTAATTTTCCTTGAAGTCAGTATGCATTTTTAAAATCTTTTTGGGACTTAGGAGGTAGTTGCGATTGAGTTCCTAGACAGATCTCACCGTAATGAACCTTATATCTCCATAGGTGGTTAGGTAAAGAAGTCTTTTAGATTATTTCTTGTATTTTTCCTATATAGATTTGGATAGGTTGAAATCCAAATCTTGTTTATCCCTTATATTGAGAATATTTTCTCTTTCTACTCAGTTTGAGTGTTAATATAATGTCCTCCTTTTGTCTTCTAATGTTGTATAGCATCATTCCTATGAGGAGAAATCTTAATCAGATACAGGAAAAGGATACTACTTAACCTTAGCAAAAAAATCCTATTGTTGATATGAATCTTGTTAAGGTGATTGTGCATACTATCCAAGATTTAGGATAGGCACCACCTCCAGTTACCACTCAGGCTCGAGCTATGGATCATTAGTGGGATATTCTTCAAAATATTTCTTAAGAGTTCCTTCTCTAGTAGCCAACAATATTAAAAGGATCCACTGATCCTCAACATGATGAGGAATGGTTGGGACAAATAAAATGTATGTTTGAGTTCTTGGAGACACTAGAAGTAATCAGGGTGATGTGTGCCACCTTCATGCTGGAGGGACTGAGAAGGAGATGGAGGGACATGATGTAAATGATAGGGAAACATGAGGGATTATAGTAGAAATTATTCAAGGTTATTTTCACCAATTAGTTCTATCCAGATTCGATGGTGTTGGCTAAGGCTGTGGATTTCTTCAAGCTTGTGCAGGCTGAAAAAACCGTAAATGAGTATTCAAATATCTTTTTTGAGATAGTGTAGTTTTCTCATGAGATTGTATCTGATGAGTGGATAAAGGCTCGACAGTTCAAGTTGTGACTTTGATCAGATATCCATTCTTAGGTTTTATTGCCGAAGTTTTCCACCCATGCTTATGTGCTGGATATGGAGATGATGGTTGAGATAGAATTGGATGGAAAGTCAAGGTTAATGGGAGTTCCTTTTTCTCCCAGTGGTATTGTTGGTTCCTTCAATGAAAAAAAATGAGTGATGATCCTCATGGAATATCTCGATGGAAGACTCATTCCAGACCTCCTACAACTCAAGGAAGAAGTTCTTTGACTTACTACCAGTGTGGAAAGCCAAAAAATTCTAGTAGGTTTTTCACTGAGGCACCCAAGAACTGTAGCTCATTCAGATGTTCAGGACACTTACAGATGTTCTTCCATCACTTCTCTACTCTGGGTAGAGGGATGAGATCATCAAATCCTCCTAACACTACAAGGAAATCAAATGCTTCAAGTTCAAAAGGGTTCCATCCATAGGAATCTATAACGTAGCTTCTTCATGTAGTGGAAGAGGCTCTAGAGGAACCAGACACGAGTCCAATGACTGTGAGAGGTACCATTACCATTTCTTCATCATTATTGACTACTCTTTTTGATATTGGTGCATCTCACTATTTTATTTCAACCTGTATCATTAATATACTAAATCTTTCTATGGAGAAACTATATTGTGCAATGGATATTACTACACCCCTTGGTATGAAGAGAGAGCAAGGTCTCCGTAGTCCTGTATGTGTCTTCTCTCTATCAGATGTTGAGCTATCTTATATTTTTCTAGTTCTTGATATGAAATCTCTTGACGTCATATTCAGGATGGATTGGATCATTTCCCAAAAATCTCAAATTGATTTTTATCTTCAATGAGTCTACTTTACTACACCCAGTGTTGTGCCTCTTGTTTTTCAAGGAGAATGGGACCCAAGGTCTTGTAGAGCCAGACCTTCTTATCTAGAGTTGGGGAAAGTGATATTAGTGTTTTCTTTTGACCTGAGGAGAGATTCAATGGGTGGTAATATTACTCCAGTTGTCACTAAGTTTTATGATGTGTTCCCCTTATATTTCTCTAGTTTTCCACTGATGATGGAGTTTGAGTTTTCTACTGACTTAATTCTTGGTAATCAATTGGTATCTATCCCCTTTTACTACACGGAACCAGCTGAGCTGAAAGAGCTAAAGTCTCATTTGGATGATCTTCTTGAGAAAGGCTTTATTCATCCAATTGTATCACCATGGGTAGTGCTGATTCTCTTTGCTAAGAAGGCTGATGGTTCTCTTCACCTATGTGTTGATTATCAAAATCTCAATCGTGTTATGATAAATAAAAAATATCTTTCTCCATGGATTGATGATATGTTTGATAAGATAAAAGGGGTGAAGTGGTTTTCAGAGATCAACCATTGATCTGGTTACCATTAGTTAAGGATAAAAGAATCTGACATTCAGGAGACCGCCATTCGGAGTAGGTACAGGAACTTTGAGTACCTTGTTATACCCTTTGGTTTAACAAATGCTCCTGATATTTTCATGGAATTAATGAAAAAGACTTTCCATGAGTATCTGGATACCTTTGTGGTAGTATTTGTGGATGAAATTATTATTTAATCCAAGTCCGAGGAGGATCATGTGAAACATCTGAGAATAGTTCTAAATATGCTAATAAATCACCATCTTTATGCCATTCTTTAAAAGTGTGATTTCTAAATTGGGGAAGTGAAATTATTTGGAAACATGGTGTATAAAAAGGGTGTATTAGTTTATCCTGAAAAGGTGAAGGATATTATGACGTGGGAACAACCACAAAATGTCTTCGAGATCTAGAGATTCTTAGGATTAGCTACATATTATCACAGGTTTGTGAAGGACTTCTTGAAGCTGGATTCTCCAATGACTACTCTGACTTGGAAGGGGGTGAAATTCATGTGGGATGATAAATTTTAGAGTTATTTGGTTGAGATGAAATGTCTGTTAACTACTGCGCTACTGTTAAATCTTCCAGAAGTCAGGCGGGTCTATGTGGACTTTTTTGATGCATCAAGTTCTGTCTTGGACTGCGTTCTTATGTAGGGTAGAATATGGATCTCATCATCTTAGGCCACAAGAGAAGAATCATCTAAACCATTACCTGGAATATGCATCTATGATGCACACGCTTAAAAGTTGGTGGCACTACCTTTTTGGTGAATGGTTTATGGTGAATTAAAACCATAAAATCTTGAGTTATATATTCTCTCAAAAATATTTGAATCTTCGTTAGAGGCATTGGGTAGAGTACCTACAGTCTTTCAACTTTGTCAAAACCTATATCCCAGGGAAAGGGAATTTCATTACTGATGCTTTGAGAAGGAAACTTCCACCCTAGTTAGTGAAAGAATCTTAGGAAGTGTAGAATTTGATGGCTCTTTTTGCACAACTGCATGTTGGAGTTTAGGAGTAAGGGGTTGAGGTTTCTTTAGCCAGTGTTCAGTTGAAATATTCTCTCTTGAGATGATTATGAAAGACCAAAATCTTGATGACGAGTTCTGTGGCATTAGAGAATCCATTTATGGTGGGGAGATAGTTTACCTTTGGTCGTTCTCCAAAGAGGGTATTCTGTGCTATTAGAACTGCTTCATTGTGCCCTTATCAGCAAGGAAAAATGTTATGGGAGATTGTCATAGTTCTCAATGGGATTTGCACCCGTGAACCACAAAAATGTTCTATGACATGAAGTGGTAGTTCTAGTGGCTAGGTATGAGACAAGACATCATTGATTTTTTCTCTCGTTTCTATACGTTCCACCAGGTGAAAGCCGAGCAGCAAAATCCTTTGGGTCTTCTTCAACTGCTTCCAACACCTACTTGGAAGTGGTATGAGATCTCTATGGACTTTGTGGTTGGGTTTCCTCATACCCAAATAAATAATAATGATATATGGGTTATGATCAATTGTTTGACCATGTCATCTCACTTTATACCCATTCATGATACGACCAAGGTTAAGGATTTGGGAGATCTCTACGTGAGAGAGATTGTTCATTTGTATGGAGTTTCATCTGCTATAGTCTCTAATAGGGATCCTAAGTTCACTTATTTTTTTTAGGGGCCTTAAAGAGGCACTGGGATCTCAAGTTCATTTGATCACGGCCTACCATCTGTAGTTGGATGGTCAGACATAAATAGATATATATATTCCTGAGGATATTCTTCACGCCTATGTCCTCTACTTCGGTGGGGCTTGGTATGATCACTCAGGGATAGTTGAGTTCTCTTATAACAATAGTTACCAATTCTTGAACAGAATGTCACCTTTCAAGGACTTGTATGGCCGGTCTTGTAAATCTCTATTGTGTTGGTTGGAGGTAGGTGAAACTTCTTTGGTTGGATGAAGCTTAGTGTAGGAGACGACAACAAAGATTCAGTTGATTCGTCAGAGGATGTCGACAACAAAGATTTAGATAATCCATCAGAGGATGTCAACATCAAAAAGACAATATAAGTATTATGATGATTGGCGTTATATACCTATGGATTTATTAGTTAGGGACTAGGTGTTCTTTAAAGTTTCACCTTGGTTGGGTTATCGACGGATTGGAAAGCAAGGGAATATTGTTCCTCGCTTTGTGAGAACATTAGAGGTTATTGAGTAGGTGGAAAATTTTGTGTACTAGTTATCACTACCACCATAGCTGATGTTGATACATAATGTGTTCCATGTATTATAGTTGAGAAAATATCTATTTGATCCATCTCATTTTTTGAGCTGGAGTGATCTTGAGATCGATCCTGATTTATCTTTGACTGAGTGACCAATAAAGATAGTTAATTCTAATACCAAGGTACTTCATGGGATAAATATCCCTTTGTTTTGTGTTCTATGGTAGCATGGTGCAGATAATCATGAGACGTGGTAATGTGAGGTGCTGATGAGAGAGTAGTGGCCTCATATTTTTGGAAGAGAAGCTTCTTCATAGGCTTTTTGGGGGAAGAAAGTTTTTATGGTGGGGAGTTTGTAACACACCATTACCTTAATCAGGTAAGTTTTAAACTTTTTTCTGAGTCCCCTTTTTGTAAAAAAATACTTTTATGTGATTTTTTTGGGTTTAATGGAGACTTCAGAATAGGTACACAGAGTGTACCTGAAGTACACGCCGTGTACTTAGTGCTGGTTTCAGGTTGTGAATGGGGAGGTCATTCTGTGAGTTAGTACATGTTGTGTACCTAAGGTACATGTCGGGTAGGGGTTAAATAGTGGGTTTTCAACCTGAGGTAATGGGTTTTTTGGCGTACGTATCCAGCGTGGCCTACACGTTGTGACCACTGGTTACACGTCGTGACTTGGAATGTGCCCAACCTTAAGTAATGTGTTTGGAAGTATTTATTAAGCTATTATTCCAAGAATTCTTGGATCTCAACCCTAGACTCTCCCTAGGAAATTTTTAGAGGTTCCCCACCTTCCGGTTCAATCTGATTGGCTTCTGATATTTTTTGCATCTACCGTGTGATTCCTGGGTAAGGGTTCTCCCTTGTTCTGCAAGTTTCTATCCTTATATCCTCTTGTTTTTTCAATGGATTATCTAGGGGTTTATGGATCCATGTATTTTGGTGTTGGATATTTCTACTAGGTAGTGTTTTGAGGTCTTCTAAACCTTCTTTCTCATTGATGGGTGTCGTTGTGAGTGTTGTTCTTCGAGAAAGAAGTAGGTGGTTCCATCCCGACTTGCCAAATTGAATACCATTGTATTGATTGGTTGATTTAAATTACTAATTTAAATTCAAATTCTCAACCTTGATTTCAATTTATTTGATAAAAACCCAATCCCATTGAATTTGGAGATTTGAAATGGTTTTGGCATGAAACTTGGAAAACCCTGAATTCCATTGAATTGGGGTGGGTTTATGGAAATTAGCTGATTTAAATTGTTAAATTTAAACTATGGATTTAATGGAAATGACTTTAATTAAACTGTTGAATTTAACTTTATAAATTAGTTTTGAAAAGGATAGAATTAGTTTTTATTGGATTTAAAACTCATGAAAATGGATTAAAATGATTTGATAGAAACCCAGTGGTTTTATCTTGTGAAAAGGCATGTTTTTGAATAAAACATATTTTGGTTTTAAATGGAAAGAAATTGGAATTTTTGAAATGGAAGAATGGGATTGATCATATTTTAAGTAGTCTTAAAATACTTCACCCATCATGTAAGAGATCATGCAATCCTTAGCTATTTAGTGAGTTATTTGGATACACTCTATGCTATGACAATGTTCTAAAACATACATGCGGCAGGTCACATCCCTAACGGGTTGGTGATGATTCTCCTTTGGCCACTATCATAGGGATTTGTGTATACACATTTTTCTAAGTTCACATAGGGAGTGAAAAATCCTATATTTGGTTAATACTATTGTACCTTTTGGAATATGACCATGTTTCTCACTTGTTTATTTATATTTGAGATATAAATGTATGCCTATTTTTGTTTGGACTTCTTTACTTTCCTGCTGAAATTATATAAACTGTTTTATATAAATGCTTTACTTAAGCCATTCTTTTAGAAATATTCCATCTCTTGTAAAGTAAAACCTATTATTTAAATAAATTTCCATTATTTTGAAACTTTTTAGCATGTTTTGTTTAAATATTCTTTTTAATTTCAAAACATTTTTATTTTAAAAATTGAAATATTTTCTTTGCATAATCTATATTTGGAATCTGTTATGGAATATTTGGTGGTATCCTATTAGGCTTAGGCACACACCCTACTTTTTCCTTCGAGTGTTTGTATACTTTATCCTTCTAGGCTCGTGCATAGGTAAGGGATCTCTTGGAAGTGGTTCTAGATATTAACCCTTGGAATTAGTGAGTTGTGTCCTTAGGGACATGGGGATGTTTTTCGTATTTAGTAATTTGGGTTATAGTACTTTGGATTTATGCCTTTTTTCATTCTAGTACCTTACTCCTAGTGGAGTTTCCTTTTGATATACATACTATCTTTTATCTTTTTCTTCTGCTTTCTTGTGGAAAAATAATTCCCACTTATAGGTTGTACGATGCCAAGTGCTTTTCGTGGACCCATGGGGATGGGGAAGGCCCTTCAAGTTTTTTTCAGAGCTGGATCAGTTATCAGGTTACTAGGGTACTCGGTTTGGTTCATGACATTTAGACTAAATATCTCATTCTACTTAAAAAATTCATAACCTTAGAGAAATATTAAGGAAACTACAACCTCGAAATATATTTAATACTCTCAAAAAACTCATCCATAATCAACTAATATCTTCCAAGATAATACAATATTTTTCCCACCTTATCAAGTCCCTAAATCCATCAAAACCATTCCAATTAATCATGAAACAATTATAATGAATTAATAAATTTAATTCCATTATTAATTCATTTGGAAAAAATGATGAAAAACTCTCCAAAAAATGATATAACACCAAAAACTCATGAAACCATACATAGATATCTTCATGAACACCCCCAATACCATATGAAAAATACCTAACATATGATACAAAATCATCATCAAATTCAATCCTAATTTAATTAATTTCCAAAAACTAATTATCTTTGTGACTTATCAGAAAAGAAATAGTAAGCTACCATGTGTGATAACCTCTTCAGATCATCCTTTATACATAAAACATGAAATTACTAACATGGAGAGAAGTTTTTAGCATTATATAGTGATTTTATATCTCAAAACCCTAAGTGTGGATCCCAAAATAAAAGGAGGAAAATAATAATGAAATAAAGGGGAGAAGACAAGACCATCATTCCTCGAATCAATGTGATGAATTGAACCCAGAACACCCGAACATTAGGGGAAATAGGGATGTGAAAGAGATGGAGGAAGATTCAGTATCCACTCTCCACACATAAGACCACCCCAATGAATCCTTAGAGGGTTATTAATAAAAGTGTGGGTAAAATCACCATTTTACCACTTTTAAAAAAATACTGAGACTGCATTAGAACTCAAATACACTACCAAAATAACTCCAGTGCACAACCACTGGACTTCTGGTGGAAGGTTCAATGGTGATTCACAACTATCTATCCAATGAGTACTTTGGTGGACTTATATTGGTGTTATAATTGTTTCATTCAACCACCAAATGAGCCACATATATCCATCAAATCCATAACACACACCTTGAACCTCTTTCACATAAACTACCACCTAAAAAATCCTTTTAAATATTTCAAAGGCACCTAGAAATTAAAATTTTCAATCTAAACTCAAAAAATAAAACCAACCCCAGATCCACACTCATTGTAACCTGGATTCATCTCATTCTACCAATATGAATTGGTGTGTGAAATTATACATATTACCCAATAAATAGAACCAAATGGGGATATAATGATAAAAAATGTTGGAATCATAAAAAATAGTGATCCCAACATGAAATAATTATACTGTTTAAAGATATTGGATGAAAATTAATTTTCAGTTATGATAATTCAATAAGAGGTTTCCTATTTTTGAATTTCATGAAAAATTAAAATAAAATTTTTAGTTAACAGATAATAAATAATCAAGATACTTAAAACACTGGTATAAATTAGATATTAAAAAGGGTTTCCATTAATCTCATACTAGTAAGACTATAAACATATGTTTTCACTACCACCATTGTAAAAACCTCATCCCAGAACATCGATAGACCTGGTAACCTATTCAATTCTTAAAATTATTAGTTATAAATGAAATTGTGCAGGATAAGATCAATAATTCCATAATTTTAAACATGAAAATAGATTTTCTTAATCTCAAGGAATTGAATCTAAAAAGTTAGCTACCACGCCAATAGGACAAGAGAGGATATGCAGACCCAATCATAGTAGTAAACTATATTAAGAGGCTTTACTTGGAGTGATATAATACTAATCTTTCATTCATGGGGAAAGATGAGGGGGGATATCTCTTGAATCTATATGAATTCATCTAAACTAACTAGGATTTATCCCTCCAATCATCATCATCATCATCATCTCCATGGTATAACCCCAAAACCCCAAGATAACACTAAAGAAGATCTAGTTTTGGTAATATGGACATGAAAACCTAAAAAGAGAGCCTATTAGGGGTAAAAAACTTTATTAGTTTCAGAATAGTTCAATGCTACTCTCAGAACTTCCACTCTATAGACTTATTGTAAAACCCTAAAGACAACATGTGGAAATTTCTTAGGAATTATCATAAAAAAACGTAAAAAATATATAAATTGGATATCAGAGGCTCCATTAACTAACCCATCACCAATTAATATGAACCATAATTTATATATTGAACCTCCCCATAGAAACATTTTATGAAAATCTAGAGGTTCTCTCCTAGGTACTTGTCATAGAGGTCCCCCAATGCGATAATAGATATAGTCACCATGAATATCCTTCCTATGAGGACATAGAAACAAACCATAGAGTTAATTCCCATAGAAATCATCATAAATGAAGAAACCAAGGAGATCCTACACATGGTAAATATATCATCAAACATAGAGGTCCTACCCATGCTAAAAATCATAAATCAAGATTCCATATAGGTCCTCTTCATGTTACCTATTTCAGATGTCCTCCATGTGATAAATTTATTAGCTAACACATAGGTCCTCCCAATTTTTATAATCAAATATCAAGTAAACATGGTGGTATTATCCATGAAACAGGTTGTGTATTCCTTCCCTATAGAAAATATATTAGTTGATAGGGAGTTCCTCATTATACCAACAATATTTAATCAATATACCAAGGAGGTATTCTCTATGTTATTTGTTTTTGGATTTCATCCCCATGAAAAGGCCATAAACACCCTTATTACTTCCTTTTACAACAATCAAGAGTCAAATAAACCTAAAGATCACACACAATGTATCAATTAAAAAGTTTCTCCTCATGAAAAAGAATATATTTGACATTTATGTCCCCCTTGATGATAGTCATGAAAATAAAAAGTCTGTAGGCCTTTCCTAGAGTACCCATGTTGGAGGTCCACCACATAGTTTTCACTACAGATGTCTTCTACAAGATAAAATAGCTATTCATCCTAGAATTCATCCCTATTTCAACTAAAAAAATATCTAAAAAGATGTAGTCCCTCCCCATAGTACCCATCAAGGAGGTATTCCCCATGAAGAAATATAAATTCACCATTGAGGACCTCTTCTTGGTTGTAAAACTTCAAGAAACTCTAAAGGTCCTCCCTTGAATATTTATCATGGAGTTATTCCCTATGATGATAATAAATAATTAAAATATTCTAGATTTTCTCTATAGGTTATCCATTATGAAGATCCTCCCCCTGATGAGAAAATTATTTTAAATGGATATACTAATTATTAATTGATTATTCTAAAGTTTTTATCTTATCATGATGCACTTATAAAAGAAATTCCAACTACAAAATTCAATATATAATAAACTTGTGACACTTCCTCCCAATAGGTGGGTGAGTTGAGATAGTTATAATTATAAATTAATTCTCTAAACTATTGTATTTGGGTTATGTCTAAGAATATCAAAGATAATTTTCACCATATGATAAAATATGGAGGAAGAGACACCTATGATCAGAATCAATCAATGCGTTTTCTTTAATAATCAGGTGGATTCCAATATTATATCAATGTAATTAGTTACTAGAAAAATTATATTCATGTTTTGATCTATCTACAACTCTTAGAAATTTATTCCTAAGACTTTTAAGAAAAAATGTATATCACATACCCAAAATAATCTATGATAAATAGTCAAATGGTTTAGGTGAAAATGATTGCCTTATAAGGGTACTACGATAATCTATATTTGTAGATGAAAAATATAATTTAGTCAAACTCACCACCTTCTTGGTAGAATGGTATCTCAAATTTATCAAAAAATATTATAATATCTAACAAAACTTCTTATGTATCATTAAGAAACTTCGCCAAATTATCAAGGAATCTTTCTTTCTTGTACACATCAAAAGATACGGAGAATTTTGGGAATTTCATTTTCCCCATTCATCTATTAACATGACCAGTATTATATGAAATCTTGTAATGTTATCACTTAAAATAATTATTTCCATTCAATGTATTAAATTAAATCTAGTTTTTTTAATGAAACCATATTATTCTAGAGTGAACATAAGATTTAATAGATGATAATGAATATTCAATTTACCTATACAATAGGTTTCAAGAAAGTATGGAGTGAAATAGATTTTTGATTGTCAAAGACTATAAATACATGTCCATATGTTATGACATGCACCTCTTAGCCAAAGATATTAAAATAATAACATCATATGATACTTGTTAGGATACAAGGTCATTAAGTGAAAGAGTTATAGTTGTATCTATTAAATTAAAAAGGAAATACAAAACCATAGGGATAGGGGAATTTTTTCCCTTATGATAACCCCCAATATCATAAATAAATCACAAAAATACTTAGGTCACTGATATAAATCCTATAAGAAAGTCAATATTTTCAATTCTAGAAGCACCTCCCGATATAGTATGTGATATGAATCTCACACAAGGATCAAATTCAATGGGTTTTGAGGGAAATTCCCTAATAATTAATTATAATTATCAATCCTCTATTTTATATAGCCAATGATCTCACAAAGGCTATCAAACTATAAATCCTATTCATAAGACAATAGGGATAATGATTATGATGATATCTACAATGGATATTATGAATCAAGTGAGGGTATATAATTTTTGGATACTGATTATTTCATAAACCATTATTTTGAATTTAAATAATTAAGAATTCCCCCTAATATCCCTAATAATATTAAAAAATAAGATGGTGATATTGAATAGTATAAAAAGGATTCATATATAGATAATTTCACTCACAATGATATATGTAAAGGAGTATGTACTCAACATAAAAATAAATTCCATGATTTTATATCCCCTATAGATATTCCATTAATAACTACTTGTCCCTCCTATAGAAATACAAAGGAAATGGTGTACCTATATCTGTATCCTACATGCCACCCAAAAAAACGGGGACCATCTCCTAAAATGAGAATATTTTATAGTATAATAATAAAATATAAAAACATAATTTGATTAATGTTAAAACACATATGAAAAAAACTTATAAACATAAATTTATAGCCATAGTTATACCTCCATTGGATGGCATTCCTTAATTGCAGGTGATTGATCAATCTATAAAATATAAATAGATTTATCAATTCAATTCATTACTAAATAAATATATTCAACTAATTAATAAAATTTTTGACTACTAGAAGTTTCCTCTATTGGGACACTGATAATATTAGTATCAAGAAACTCATATAGGGAAAAAATTCTGAAAAGAATAGCATCACAATCAGAGACATTAGATTCCAATAATGGCCATTTGGAAGCTATTAAAGCCTAGAACACACTACTACCACTTGAAAAGAAGCCATATCCTAAATGAGTAGACTTAAATCCTCCTCTAAATTTTTTTGTAAACCCTAACTTCTCAAAATTCAATAGAATGGGTGACTTAGAGAAAAAAAATAAATCATTCCACTATCTGATATAGCTTGATATTGAGAACACTTGAAAAATAAAAAGTATCCAATCTTATATATTTCATGAAAACCATAAATGGCCCCTCATTCATTTGGTGTATCAATTTAGTTTTTGGGTCATTTAATAGTTATAGGGAACTTTATCAGATTTGTCTCTTATAGTTTAGTTTTACATTAAATAATATGATAATTACCAACCTATATAACTTAAAATAATAAGTGAATAAAAGATACATATATTCTATTATCAAGTAGAAATATATAACACACTCCTTAGAAATACAACATCCCTAAGAAGAATAATTATATATTTTTCTACATATCTTATAGGATGATTTTGTAACAATGAATATTTTATAGAAGTATATTAGTGGATTTTAAGAGTTTTCAACATTAGTACAACATTTAGAGGATGAAATTCAGCAAAAAATGATGAAATAGTAGAATTAAGTACTAATAAAATAGAAAAAGTATATAAAATTAGATAAAGGTGATTCCACTTATAATACATCAACAATAAATTCTCTATCCTAGATGCAAGCTAGGTTCAATGTAGTATTGCCTCTTAGCCACTAGTAGTGAAACACGTGCCCTAAAAAATATATAATATGAGAACAAATGTTATCAAGTAAATAATATATACCCTAAAAAATAAAATTATTAATTTATAGAGGTCAATATAACAATTTAAGAAAGTATTAATGATTTACCTAATTATTTACCCAACTATCAGATGTATGGAACACAATCCAAGACAAATTTATCTTTAAAGACTTGTATCAAATTATTTCCAAAAAAGGTCAGGTGGTATTGGACATTTCCAAGTAACTTGTGAAATGTGTATCATGCAATTTTCTAAAATAGTGATAGTAATGGAAGGAGGTATAAAATAAGAATGAAAAATAGTTATTTATTTGAATAAGACATAAATCGATAAATATTTTTTATACTATCATTGAGGTATAACTGAATTAACTAGTCATGAAAAAAACTCCCTCTAAAACATAGATGATAGTGCCTTATGATTTATAGCTTCCCAGGAATCGATGTATCCAATTACAGGAAAATAAAGAATAAAATCATGATCCTTTTTAGTCCCCATGACAAACCAAACTCAGATGGAATTCATTCACCCGTTATTGAGAGTATGGGTACTTCTATGACCAATAGAATCCTATTCAGATAGAGAACACCAGTTCACCTCTATTAACATCATTTAACTAAAAAAAAAGTATGATTAGATAAAAGAATTTTCTGAAATGGTATCATCTTTATACCCTCATAGAAGTATCCAAATGAAAAATACATACTTGAGACATAATAAGAATATGAGGATATATACTAAATCATATAATGAATATTTTCAAAACTAAGAGAAAAGAAAATTAATGAGCTTAAAAAGAGGATCAATCTGATCTTGGAACATAAAATGTTGACCCTAATCTAATTTGGATGGTCTAATAATTATTTAACCATAATATTTTAGTTAATTATGGAATATATATAGGTCAATTTATCATAGCCCATAAATTTTTAAACCCCCCCAATTTAGAAGTAAATATATCGTCACATAAATTAACATGAAATTTTTGATGAAAAAATATTTTGAGTGGGTGAATGGTTAGAAACATAGGGCTTTGTCAATGAATTATAATGTGTTGATGTATTTTTCATTATTCTAGAATGACTATAAATCCGGAACCACTTTTGTGACTTCAAAGAACTCAAAGAGTCTCTCATTGAGTCCTTTTAAATCTTCAAGAGTTACAAAATTGATATGGTTTCTTTTTAAATATATCATGTCAATGTTATGTCTACTGAATGTCATTAAAAAACTTTTTTTGAATTTAAATCGAGAGACACCCATACAGGGGAATATCTAACCTTTACACATGTTAGGACAGATCAATGATGTCAATATTTGTTTGGAATTGGTAGGTAATTTTCTAGTAAAAAAACTTATTTCTACTCAAACCCAACATCATTTAGGATATAGGGAAACCAACTTATAACCTTTTAATTTAAAAATAAAATGCTTTGATAAGAGTGAGAATAAACCATTATGGAAGTTCATATTGAATATCATATTTAGGGAACATATATATAACTCTGAGTCCATGTTCATCCATAAATACCTACTTTTATTACATTTTTGGGAATTCCATGCCTAATTTTTCATATAGTAGTTACATTTTTATACCATAAATGATTAAAATATTCTATTAATGGGAAGATCAGATCACCTTAAAATGATAGATCCCCTCTTTTAAATACTATAAAGAATAGTGTACCAGCTATGTGTATGATAATAGAGAATGGTGGAAGGCATAATTATATGGTAAAAAAAAGGTAGAATCATTTAATTAATTGGAAATTTCTCATGTTAAACCTTAGAGTGTTGTTAAATAAAGTTTCATTCTCCCTAAACATCATATTAATGTTTTGAATTTGAACATAGGAAATAATGTAGTCAACCATGCCAAGTGAAAAGATCCTTAGATAATATTCTTCTTTTATTGTGGCTAGGAAGGTGAATCTATTGATCCATATTCTTATTTAGGGGCATCTAACCCCTACACATCAATTCAATATTTCAATGCATGTATCAAAAGGAATGATTGACTATAATATAGTAAAAATATTCTTAAAACATTTATGAGATGAGGAGTTATTATCAACATAATATAAAAGTATTGGGTATATTCATCTCTATTCAAATGGAATCTACTTAGATTGAGATGTTTTCACCCAAGTTTAATTTTGTGCAGTTATAATAGAGATGATGTAATTCATGTGCAATGATGTAATATTCCAAATCTTAATCCACCCCCACTTTTGATATTCATGATAGATAATAGATAGGACCTACCATCCTAACATTGAAGAAGGTGTATCCAATACTATTGACTATCTTAAACCTATAACTATTTAATATTGTAAACTATATCATAGAAAAAGATATAGTAAAAACATGACTCAATTTTCAGCATGTTCACATGGTCTTTTATACCATGTCACAATGATCATGTTGAATGATATATGACATCATTCAATCTACTATCCTAATTTTATTTTCATATTGATTGGGCTTATTGATAAATTATATGATTATTTTTAGATAAATTATTAATTTTAAATGAATTTTAATGATTAGATTAACCCAATGAGGTTGAATCCAAATGGTTTGTTTATTTCATAATGAATAAAACATTTGACTTCCAAGTGGCTCCTTTATTAAATGAAACGGGATTATAAAATAAAAATTCATAGAACATATTCAATACATTAGAGATTATTCTTTATTTATACAATCTATTTTCATCTCTCTTTTCTCCATTTTCCTTTGATAATGAGGTTTTAGCGCACCAATATAGAGAAGATGGCCTACTGAAGCCTTTGAGAATGAGGTTTCAACAAACCATTATTAAGTCATATGATGCTTTAATGATCCTGAAATATTATTAAATCCTGATTATTGAATACATTCATGGTTCAAGATATGTTTTTTAAATAAATAATGTTGATAAAAATGAATTTTTATCGGAATGACGTTAACAAAATGAGTCCACTGTATACAGTTCTATAGAATGAAGTTAAAACATTATGAAGTTAAAGTTATTAACTGAAGAAGTTGTAGTTTTACAATGATTTCATTTTAAATTTTATATGCACAAATATTGAGTTATAAAGTAGATCTATAAAAATTCTGAGTTATGAAGTGATGAAGATGATCTATACAAAGTTCAAGATATAAAGTCATGGAGTTGTGGCTCTTTAAAGTTTTATCCCTAAATATATGATGTTATGATTGAATAAATAATGATCAGATGAATAATTTTGTGAGGTTACTAGATTGATTTAAACAAATAGAGAGGATTAGAAAATTATTCTTAGATAGATGAAAGTATGAGGATTTTCCGGATAGATAAAACATGGAGTACTAAATGAAGAAAGTTTGCATAAAGTTTCATATGGAGAAAGTTGATTTTACCAGATGAACTTTTGTGATTCAATCAGATAGAGCACACTAGATATAGAAAGGCATGAAGATCACCAGATAGAGAAATGTGAATCCCACCAGATGAAGAAAGGATGTATATATTGGATAGATGAATTTGTGTTCATCAGATATATGGGATTAGATAGTGATTTTTTTACACCGAACATAGGTTTTAGGATCATTAAAAAAACTTTTTAATGTCAATAATTATGATGATTTCAAGATATAATTTTAAATATTATAAATCTAGATGGTATTTTAAGAAGATTTTACAAGTAAATTGATGCTGATATTTGATAAAAAGTTGAAAAATAATGTTGAATTTAGTGTATATAGAGGATTCAAGATGTTAAATTGATGTGAGAATTGATTAAAAAATTCAAATTTGAAGCCTATGTTTATTCATTACATCTTGAAGGTAGTTGATCCTATAAAAGGAGAATACCTCATTTACATATTTTTTATGATTGAAATTGAATGTAATAATTATAAGTTTAGTGTGAGTTACTGACCAATAATATACATGGTTGAAGAAGAGGTACATCAGATAGAGGAACACTGGACAAAGGTGTACTAGAAACACTATATCAAATAGAGGTGAATCTGAAAAAAGATACCAAAAAAGGAGAAAAATATGCCACTTCCATAATTCATACAAGAATGTGGTGAAATGGACAGTGGCACATCAGACTGAGGACTACCAAACACAATATATAATGCATAATATTACTAGAAAAATAGTTGTAGGTTAGGTTGGATAATATTTAGGTATTTCAAGATCATTAGGAAGTTTAGAGACTAATATAATTTTTATATATCTATTAAAGATCTTGAAGAAGTTGTAGATAGGAAAAAGAAATCCTATATGATTTTAGAGGAAGATAATTTAAAGAAGAATATCATTCTACATTGGATCTACACTGAATAAGGAGGTTGTGGTTGAGGGGTATAACTAGTTTCTGGAGTCTTATGATTGAGGGGGTATAACCAATAATTGAAGAAGTTTGTAACTAGGGGTTATAACCAGTTACTGATGTTTTTAATTAGGGGTTATACCCAATTACTATTGAATTTACTATAAAATCAATGTTTATGGGTATATAAATGAGTAGGTCAATTGTCCAAACCTAGTAAATATCATGTTTTTGTCTCTCTCTTTATATATATTTCATATGATATGAGGTTGGGATATATATTTTAGTGGATTTAGAACTCAAACAAGTTTCATAGGGTGAGGTTTGAAGAGAATGGGTAAAATAAAGTGATCAATGATTCACCCCTCCTCCTCTCAACGATCTTACACTAATATGGGAACTAAAATTAGTATCAGAGTGTAAGATACTGACCTTTTCTAGAGATGTATCAGGCTCTTTTATAGGTACTATTTTGTGTTGTTTTGGTTAATTTTTTTTTGGGGTTTTATCTTTGATGAATTCGGGTAAAAATTAGAAGTTTTTAGAGGGATTTTGGGTAATGCATGGTTGGTGAACGGTTTACCCAAACTGTGCACCCTACCCTAGAAAACCATGCAACCCTAAATAGAGAGGGATTGCATGGCTAGAGAATGGATTGTAAAACTATGTTCCCTATTTGGAGAAACTATACATACCTCCAAGAAGAGGTGCACAATTAAGATGCACAATTTTTGAAACCGTGTGCCCCTTCCCAGGAAATAATGTGCAGAATTTTAATTAACCTAATAATTGGTTTTAAAATTATAAAAAACTCCAAATTAACCCCAAATTGACCCTAACTCGGCCCTAATCAAATTATCTCATTTTTTGGAGTATCCTAGATGAATTCATAGAGATTCTGACCTATCTTTTCACAATTCAAAGACCAGATTGTTAGATCTACACCTCTTTGAGTATGCATTTTATTTCCATTATGATCTATCTCACTCTCATACTTCTCTTCCCAAATAAAATATGGGTGTTTTTCTGCTATTGGTTATATATCTAGATATAGTTTTGTTATATCTTGATTTTTTCAATCAGGGATCTTGGATTTAGATCTAGATCTCAATCTTCATCACATTCTTGATCGTTCTGCTTAAATTGGGGATTTGCATTGGGTGATCTCTTGTCAATGAATTGAGGTAGGTGGTCTAAATTCCAACCCCATTGTCTTGAATTAATTATGCATATTTAATTTTAAGAATTTAAATTTCCATGATTGTAAAATTTCAATGATAATTAAATTTATTTTTTTTAATTTCCATGTGTTAACGATTTATATTAATTGGGGGAATTGAAGGGTAAAATTTAATTAATTAGCTATTGAATTAATTAACAGCATATTGGGATTGTGAAATTGAATTGAATTGAATTAATTAATTTTTTAATTAATTAATTTATTTTTGTGAATTTTAATTTGAAATTGAATTAATTAATTATTGAAGTAATGGTAATTTTTGTGATTATGCAATTGATTGAAATGGATTAAATAATTATTGAATTAATAAATAGATGTTTTGTTTGTGACATGTGATAAGAAGGTTAATGTTGATTAACCTTGATTGATTTTATATATGTGATATATGTGTGATTGTGATATTCATGTGTGGGGCATGGTATGGTGCTTCCAAATCCCATAGTGATAAATTGATTGATAAATGTGTGCGGAACATCGTCTGCTGCTTTCAAAGCCCATAGTGATAAAATGACTAATAAATGTGTGTGGGACATGGTCTTTTGATTCCAAATCCCATAGTTATAAATTGATTGATAAATGAGTTTGGGATATAGACTACTATTTCAAAAGCCCATGAGGTCCTAAGCATAGAGACCTAGACACAATATGTTGGCATTAGACTATGGTTCCAATTGGTCATATTATAAATTGAAATGAAATGGATAATGAAATCCCATTTGTTATAATGAATTATAAATTAAATATGTGATATGATTTATACTCTACCATGGGCCAAATTAGGTATTGATATTTGGGTGTCCTTAGGAACTCATTGGATTATGTGGTTAATTAAATAATAAATGAAAATGTGATAACTATTTACTTATGAATTATACTTTATTCTTTATGCCACAACATAAAATTTTATTGAATAAATATTATTTTAGATGTTATTGGTGGTGACCTAACGATTTTTACTCAAAAACTACTTGGTATTACTGAATGGTACCCAAATAGATTTCATGGAAGCATGATAGGTTAATTGAAGAGGCCCTTTATTAGATGGATGATATGGGATAGAGCTTGGATGAGGGAACCAGACTTGGATTTGGGACCCACTTGGGAGTTATTGGTGTATTTATTTATTTTGGTTTTTTCATATTGACACTTGGAATGTATTTTGGTTTCATATCTACTGTTTAGTTTGGGATATTGTATTTCCTATTTTTTTTTCATCATGGTATATTGGTATTATTATGGTTATTCTTATATCAGTTGGATATTCATTGTTTCTTTTTTGTTGTTGTGCTACTTTGATAAAGTGGGTATAGTATCCCCATGATTGATATTATACCCTAACATCTATTTGGAAACCTTTGGAATATGTGGAGGCACACTTGTGGTTATGTAGCAATCTGGCTCGGGGCACCGGTGTGTCACACCCTGGTCAGGATGCTACAAAGTGGAATCATAGGTCGTTTCTTTTGTTTTTTTACCTTACCATTTGGGAAAAGTATAAATTATAATATAATGATTTGGGCCTTGGTTAATATATTTTTTATGGGAGTAGATAACCCATGTATGGGGGGAAATTCCAAGCACCCAGCGAGGGATTATTATTATTGATGTGCATTGTTACAGTTGATGCCATTTCACCTCGAGTGATGCACTTGTTGTGAGATATTATTTTTTTGATATTTTCTAATATTTGAATCATGACCCAATATGGAACAATAGTTTTGTATGAATGCATCATTCTAGGAACTCAGCATTTTTTTACATGCATCATTTTAGGCATGCCCAGGAAAAAAAGATTTGGGTATGTTGCTGAAAAATTGAATTCTTTTTCTTTTCTTGTGTAATTGAACTGAAAAAGGTTCCTAATATGAAATTGAAATTTAAAAATGATGAAAAATTTAACATAATGGGTGTCTAATGAGAAACTTGATTAATGAAAATGATCTTCTCTTTGTTAACCATGACCTAGATATAGGATGGTAAAGGATAATGATAGTGACTTGGTTTTGAACATGTGGTGAGGTTTAGGGAAAATATTTTTTATGGATTATTGTGATTTTAATATTACATAAATTTTTTAAGGTTGTGTTATGTTTTCTAATATGTGTGTTTGGAATTGAAGAGATATTCCTTCAAAATGACGCTTGTTGAGAGGATGATAGGAGGACATGGATGGAGATGGTCCTCTAGTAGTGGAACTTGAATCAGCAGTATTGCAGAGTGATGAAGTTAGAGAATATTTCTAAGAGAAAATTTCTTGGTTTATTAAATTCTTGTAAAGAGACCCATGAAGGGTTGTGAAAATCATGTATGATCTGAAAAGGGAGTTCCAGTTGTATCACCCTACAAATTTCACCAGAGAGGGAGGACCTAAGGAATTTGAGTTCTAGATTGAGTCTATTAATAACATAATTGACCACTTAGAGACTCCTAATGAGAATATAGTCAAATTATATGATTACATGTTGTGTGTTCAAGTGAAGAGAAGGCGGGAAATCCAGACTTGGGATGAACGTCTGAAGAATATGGAGTAGAAGGACTTTTAAGAGAAGTTCTTGGAACAGTTTTATCCAGAGATGCAGAGATAGGAGAGAGCAAATGAGTTCATGCGGTTGAATTAGGAGAGTATGTACTTGAAGGACTATGATAGATTCTTTAAAGATTTATAGTGATTTTCTACAATGTTAGTAGGGGATGAGGATAATTCAACAAAATGAATTCAGGATGGAATTAAATGTGAAATTAAGTCCCAATAAAATATCTTAAGACTGAAGTAGTTTTCAGAAGCAGTGAATCAAGATCTCATATTCGAGGGTAACTTAAAGGAGGATTCCAGTAGAGGGCATGTGGTTTCTACTGGAAGGTTAGGAGGTATGACTTTCAAGAGTAGGAAGTGTCGCTATGAGAATGTTATCCAGGGTGATAGCAAGAATAGTATCTAGGGGAAGAGTTAGTTACACATGACCTTCCTCAAATGATCTGTCACCAGTGTGGTAGGTTGGGATAATTCTGGAGATAGTTCCACAGACCACTGGTAAAGTGTTGGGGCTATGGTATGATAATACATCTAAAGAGGTTATGTAGGAACCCCTGACAGAAGAGTAGCGATGAAGCAAATAGACAGAGCTAGAGTGTAGAAATGGGATATTATACATCTTACCAATCTTGAATTTAGAGTATTACTAGATTTGGTGGTTGAGGTAGTGGATGAGGTGCTTCTAAGAAAGAGAACATGTATCAGTAGAGTGGTACAACTCAGGGGACTCAGACTGAACCACCAGGAAGGGGGAAGGACAGTTACATTCTATTTAGCCTACACTTGTGGATAACGAGGTTGGGACATCAACAATAAGAGGTACTATTATTGTAGCTTCTACTCTAGTTGGTGTATTATTTAATACTAGCACCTCTGATTATTTTATTTCTTCACAACTTGTGAATGGTTTAAGCCTGACAGTAGATTTCATGAGTGGGGTGTTAATTATAGATACACTTTTGGGAGTACGGTTGAGATACATATATTTGTGAAAAGGGTGTTCTCTTGAGGTTGAGAAGTATCGTTTTCTATGGGATATTTATATTATTTACATGTTAGGATTTGACCTAATTTTGGTTATGTATTGGTTAGTTTCATACTGAGCCCACATAAATTGTTACCATAAGACAGTGACATTGACGTATCTTAAGGGTGAAAGATATATTCATTGAGAAGAGTGGGATATCAAAGCGGGATGTACATGGCCAGTTCATCAACAACTGGGGGAGATTACCACCCAGGTTTCTAGTATATTGATGGATGAAAAAGGTGTAAAGTGTGATGTATTTCCACCCACATTGGACTGGTTTTTGGATGTTTTTCCTAAATACTTCATAGAGTTTCCGCCTAAGAGAGATGTCGAATTTACCATCGATCGGATACCTGGGTATGATCCAGTTTCTATTACACCATACAGAATGCAACCAATAGATCTCAAAGAGATCAAGACTTAGCTCAAAGAGTTGAAGGATAAATGAATTATATGTTTGATTATGTCGCCTCAGGGTTTATCAGTTTTGTTTTGAAAAAAGGTTGATGGGTCTCTATGCTTATGCGTTGATTACCAGAAGTTGAAATAGATGACTATGAAGAACTGGTATACTCTACCCTGTATTAATGATATATTTGAATAGTTTAGGGGAGAATGCATCTTCACAAAGATTAACTTGATATCCGGGTATCATCAGTTGATATTTCGATATTATGATATACAAAAGACTGATTTTAGAAGTAGGTATGGCCTATATGAGTTAATTGTGATGTCATTCGGGATGATGAACACAAAAATAGTGATTGTGGTATTGATGAACATAATCTTACATCTGTACCTTGATCAGTTTGTGGTAGTGTTCATGGATGACATATTGGTGTACTCCAAGACTCATGATGATCACTCCCACCATCTTGACATCATACTGAGTATCTTGAGAGAGAATCAAATATATGCCAAGCTATCTAAGTTTCAATTTTGGATTGATTAGGTACACTTATTGGGTCACATCATCTTGGATGAAGGTGTGTTAATTAGAGGACCCAAATAAATTCTAGGTAGTTTTATCTTGGGAGTAACCCAAGAACATTTTTTATATCCACCATTTTATGGGGCTAGCATGCTATTATCAAAGGTTCATCCATAATTTTTCCCATTTTGAAGTACCACTTCCAGGATTGACTAAAATGGGGATAAAGTTTTAATGGTATGGATCATGTGTGAATTCCTTCCATAAGTTGAAGAAGCACTTGACATCAGCACCGATCTTGATCCAACCAAATCTAGGTGAGGAGTATAAAATGTTTTGTGATTATTCTAGAATAGGTCTTGGAGAAATGTTCATGCAGGGAGATCTAGTTTTGGCATACGAGTCTCAGAAATTGAGGATGCATGAATAGAACTAACCTAAGAATGAACTCCAATTAGCTGCAGTGGTTTATGATTTGAACTATTGGAAAAATTATATTTTGGGAGAGAAGTTTACTATGTATAATAATCACAAGAGATTAAAGTATATATTTTCACTGTGATATATGAATCTATAACAGAAGAGATGGGTTGAGTATATGAAGTCATTTGACTTTGATCTAGAATATATTTCTATGAAGGGAAATAATGTGGCTAAAAATTTAACCAGGAAAACTCATTCTCAGGTAGTTCAGCAGTCTTGTGCTGAGTGGAATATAATGAATTTATTAGATGAGATTCATGTTGTGGATTACAATAACCAGGAGTAGATGAATCTCTTATTAGTTTCAAGGGAGTCTACACTTTTGGTATGGATCAAGGATAGGTAGTATGAGGATCTAGAATGTTTATCCTTGGGGAAAATCCTTGAAGGTGGGGAGTCACCTTCATATTGGGTCATATATTAGGATGAGGTCATCTATTTTAGGAATCAGGTTGTTGTTCCTACAAGCATATGAGAGGAGATGATGCATGAATTTTATGCATTAAAGTGGGTGGTGCATCCAGGTGTGACCAAAATATACCATGACCTATGATGATAGATTTGGTGGTTGGGTATGAAACAGTAGATATTATAGTACGTGACATGATGCTGCACCTTTCAACAGGTGAAGGATGAGCATCAATGACCCGAAGGTTAACTACAACCGTTTCCCATTTTGGAATGGAAGTGGGATGATGTTAGAATATATTTTTGGGTGGGTATCCTGAGGAAACCTCATAATAATGACATTATTTGGGTGATTGTGGACCATTTGACCAAGGTATCACATTTCTTTCCTATACGGGAGACATTATCAGTGGGGAAGTTTGGAGATATATATGTACGGAAGATAGTCCATCTGTATGGGGTGCCACATAGCATAGTTTCAGATCATGAATCATGATTTACTTCACGATTCTAGCAGGTCTTACAGAAGGTTCTTGGTAAAAATGTTTTACTGAGTATGTATTTCCACCCAAATATAGATGGGAAGTTGGATAATATGATACAAGTGATAGAGGATATGATTTAAGCATGATTCCTCAACTTTGGTGGGTCCTCAGATAAGAACCTAGCATTGGTGGAGTTTTTTTATAACAATAGTTACTAGGAAACTATTCAGATGGAACAATTTGAGACACTTTATTTTAGGCCATATAGATCAAATCTATGCTATATGGTCATAGGTGAGTTAGAGTTATTGGGAAAAAGTCTCGTGCAAGTGATTTCGCAGTAGGTTCAGCTGATTCTGAAACAAATGGCTATGGATAAAAGTATATAGAATTCGTATGAAGACATATGTTGACTACCCCTAGAGTTTAATAGGGTGATCATGTATTCCTATGGGTGTCTCCTAGATTGTGCCACCATAGGATATAGATAAAAAAAGTTGGCACCCAAGTTTATGGGAGTGTTTGAGGTTGTAGAGAGAATCAAGCTGGTGGTGTACCAATTGGATCTTCCACATAGGTATAGGACTATGCATAAAGTTTTCCATGTGTCAAAAATTCATTATTTTGACCCCAAACCTTATCATTTGATCGATGTGGATGATGTTGAGCTTGAAGAAAATGCTTCCTTTGAGGATCTTCTGATACATGTGTTGTATCGTAGTGAGAAATTGTTATGGGGGAAGACCATGATGATATTTCATGTATTATGCTAACATAGAAAAGTTTAGGAGGAAACTTGGGAGAGGGAAGAGGATATGTGGACTCAGTGGCCAAATATTTTTGAATCGTAATCTTATATATTAGTAGGAGTATAGCTTGAGGACAAGCTGTTATTAGGTGGGGATATTGTTAGATCCAAACCTATTCTGGACATGTCTTGGGCACATTTATAGGTACTCGTTTACCTTTTTTGAGTACTTTTTTTGGGTTTTATCTTGGGTGAGTTTGGGTGAAAATTAGAAGTTTTTAGAGGGATTTTGGGAAGTGCATGGTTGGTGCATGATTTTCCCAAACTATGTTCCCTGTCCCAGAAAACTGTGCAACCTCAAATAGAGAGGTATTACATGGCTGGTGCATAGCTTGTCAAACCATGAACCCTATTAGGAGAAACCGTGAACCCCCTAGAAGAGGTGCACAGTTAATGCACATGGTTTTTTAAACCATTCTCTCCTACCCAAGAAACCATGCACGTGGTTTTAATTAATGGGAAAATTGGTTCTATAATTTTTTGAGAATCCCAGACAAATTCATAAGGCTTCTGACCTCTGTTCTTTATGATTCAAAGGTTGTATTATCAGATATACACCTATCCAAGTATGTATTTTACTTCCATGTTAATCTCTATCTCTTCATATACTCTTCTCAGATAAATTAGAGATGTTTATATACAGTTGGTTCTAGATCTAGATCTAGGTTTTTTATATCTTGATTTTTTTGGATATTGAATCTTGGATTTTGATATAGATCTCATTCTTCATCGTGTCCTTGACCGTTCTTCTTAAATTGGGGATTTTTGTTGGGTGATCACTAGTAAAAGAATCGAGGTATGTGTTCTAAATTACAATACCATAGTATTTAATTAATTACATGTATATAATTATAAGAATTATAATTTCCATGATTAAAATTTTTTATCAATAGTTGAATTGACTTTTTTTAAATTCCTTATATTAACAATTTAGGTTAATTAGTGAAATTGAAGGGTGAAATTGAATTAATTAATTATTTAGTTAATTAATGAGATATTATAATTGTGAAATTTTATTGAATTGAATTAATTAATGGTTGCTTGTGAATGTAAAATTGAATTAATTAATTGTTGAATTAATTAATGGGAATTGTCTTGATTATGAAATTGATTGAAATGTATTAATTAATTTTTGAATTAATTAATGGATGTTTTGAATGTGATATTTTATAAGAAGGTTAATGTTTATTAACCTTTATTGATGTGAAATACGTGATATTTGTGGGATTGTGATATTCGTGTGTGGGGGAATGATATGCTTTTTCTAAATCCCATAGTGATAAATTGATTGATAAACATGTGTAGAACATGGTATACTACTTTAGAAGCCCATAGTGATAAATTGATTGATAAATGTGTGTGAGACATGGTCAGATGATTCTAAATACCATAGTGATAAATTGATTAATAAATGAGTGTGGGACATAAACAGATTTTTCAAAATCCCACGGAGTCCTAGGCATGGAGACCTAGACCCAATCTATTGGCATTGGACTATGGTTCCAATTGGACGTATTATAAATTAAAATGAAGTGTATAATGAAAGACCATATGATATAATGAATTGTGATATCAATATGTGATATGGTTTAGACCCTCGCATGAACTAAAGTAGGTATTGAGATTCAGGTGTCCTCAAGAACCTGATGGTTTATATGGTTAATTAAACAATAAATAAAAATGTGATAACTATTTAATTATGCATTGTAATGTATTCTTTATGAAACTTCATACACTATTATTGACTGGATATTATTTCAGATTAAATGGGTATTGGCCTACTAAGTTGTACCCATGACCTACTCAGGCTGCCTGATTAATACCCAAATAGATTTCATGGTTGCAGGACATGTTAATGGAAAAAGGAACTATGTTTGATGGCTAATATGGGATGGAGCTTTGATGAGTGAACTAGACTTGGATTTGGTACCCTCTTGGGAGTTGTCAGTGTATTAATTTATTTTGGGGTTTTAATATTGACACTTGAAACACATTAGAATGATATATCTACTATTTAATTTGGGATATTGTATTTTCTATTTTGGTCACATGAGATATTGGTATTATTCTGGTTATGGTTATATATGTTGGTTTTTTTCCACTATTGTGATAATTTGATAAAGAGGGTATAGTATCTCTATGATCAATATTAGACCCTCAATACTAGTTGAAAGCCTCTAGAATATGAGGAACCACACTTGAAGTCACACAGAGAACCAGTTTGGGGAACCAATGTGTGGCACCTAGGTTAGGACGTTACATAGAGTCATGTTTTCTTATGATTGATCTAATTATATACTAAGGATGGAGAATATAAATTTAGTTAAAAATTGTTGTGTTCCTATATTTGATGGTAGGAACTATCAAAATTAGAGGAATATGATGTTACCCTACCTTTTATATACCATCCTAGAAGTTATAGATGCTTCTATAGTGAGGTTTCCTCCCTTTAATGTGGTTTATGTGATAGTTGTCAATAAGGGAAATCTAGAAATTGATGGAAACACTAAAAATTAAATTTTATGGTTCTATATAATAAGTTTTAAACAAAATCTATGAGGATTTGAACCACTAATGAGATGTGGGATAAGTTGAGAAATAGTTCTAAAGGAAATTTGAAAGTTAAGGAGGCTATGTTATGAATATGGAGGATTATGTTTGAAGATATCAAGATGGTTGATGATTAAAATATTTATGGATAATTTACAATGGCTAATAAAATTTTCATCAATATTATAGGTTTTTTTGAGAAGCTGTAAAATTCCACTATTATTATGAAACTGTTGAGAAACATCCCAAATAGGTTTTATCATAAGGGTTTAGCTTTAAAAAATCAAGAGGATCTATCATTAGATGATCTCTGTAATATTCATGTAGCATGCGAAATGATAAAAGCACCAGTATTTAAGAAGAATTATAAGGATGAAGTAGCTTTTGAATATATATTAAAAAGGGAAATTTATAGATAATAAATACAACAATAATCAAGTGATTTTGATTATAAGGAGGATGAAGAGGAATTCAAAAAATTTGTTTCCCATCTTAATAAGATATAGAAAATGTAAATTAGGATGGAAAAAGGAAAAAATATTTAATTTAATGGAATTACAGTAATTGTGGTATTTTTTAGGTAAATTTTCATATAATATTATGATTGATTCTAATTTAGATGAATAAGATAAGAATCCCCAAAGAAGAAGTTTAAGAAATATAAGAAAATGTTTTTTAGGAAGAAGACAAATTTTTTGATTATAAAAGTGAAGGATAATACATCATCAAATAATAAATATGATGTATAATCCAACTTCTTAACTAATATTAAAAGGGAAACTATTTCATCAAGTATTTATGATGATAGAGAAAAGAGAACATATCTAGAATGTATAATAAAATAAAATTTTAAAGAAACTCTTGGACAAATTACACATCTCAATAAGGAGATGAAAAAGTTTATGAAAGAAACCAAGGATATAAAGTTTTATAATGATGAGTGTATCAAAAAGATGACGATACACCTTAATGATATTAGAGAATATAAAGTTAAAATGGATGAGTTAAAAAATAATGTGAATAATCTTGAAGAAAAACTATATATAAAGGAGAATATCAATAAGGAAGAACCACAACTTATTGAGGAACCTAAAAAAATATATTGAATCTGGATGAATTTGAGAATATGGTAAACTATCTTATAGAAATATTATCTAAAAAATAGTAATACTTTTTTTTCAAAAAGAATTTTAAGTTACAATTAAAAGTAAGTTAAAGAATATTAGAAAATACTTCACCAATGTAGTTGAGGTTAAAGGTGAATATTATCTAACTGGTGAAAAGAAGGGTCCATATAGGCTAGTTGATTATATAACTAAGTAATCTGAATATACATCTTCCTTTACCATTAATCAAGGTTTGAAAGACAAGACCAAATTAGCTGGAAACATGAATAATAGTGGGAAATCTCTATATATAAATAATGAGTAGAATAATTTAAGAATATTTCCCATTGAATAAAGATAGCTATAGTTTGTAAAGAGATAACAAAAATAAACTTCATCGTAGAATTACTATCAGTAAAAAAGATAAAGGTTTAGTGGTCACTGTTGGTATTGTGGAGTATTTAGGAACAATTCATAATCATGGTAGTATAATATGTCTATTCTAGGAAATTTTTATGAATCAAGTGGGTGATATGAGAGGCATATAAGAATAAACATTTCAAGAAAGAAAGATAATGAATAAAAGAAATTACATATGGTGAAAAAATACTAATGTTCCAAGTGAGGAATATAAGGAACTCAATAATGTTGTGCAAGGAAAGAAAGAGTGATTAGTTATTTTTCCTGATCCAATAGACAAGGCTAGAAAGATGGATTAAGTAATAAATCCTACTAAAGAAAAAGGGAACAATAAGGCTTCAAATTTTGAATAAATGTGATGATAAGTTATATACATATAGTGGGTTGAATATTTATATGAAATGTGTGAGTTATGAGAAAAATGGGAATGGTACTAAATACTGTATGAATATTATACCATCCCAAGAGGAAAGCATGAAAATGATGTTTCAAACTCAAGGGAATGAATATATTTTGAAAACTAAAGATTAGATGATAGCTTCATATAAAGACTCAACATATGAGAAGAAAAAAACTACAAAATATATGAAGGATAATCAAAAGGAAGAAAGGATATATCATGCTAAGTATAATAATAATAAGAATAAGTTTAAACTAAGATAAGAATTTTAGTCTAAATGTTACTTATAAATAACATTGATATTCCTCCTTGTTACCATTATTCTTTTTTGTTTAAACTAACATATAAGGAACTGAAGGAGAAGAATTAGAGGATTTGGATAAGTGTTTTAGTAAATATACAACAAGAAGAGATATCCATAATGTAACATCATAATAACTATGATAAAGGATCTTGTGAAAACCTTCATGGGTAGAAAAGGTGAATCTATTTTATGAGTATCACACTTTCCTTGGTTGTATCAAACTTATAATCAAAGAGGAGTGATGATTATTAAGATAATTTAGATATATAGGAAGTTATGTTTATACACTTGAATGTTTTCGATGTATTTATTAAGATGGGTGTAGGTTTTATCTTAAAAAAATTACTTATATAGACCCTGATATAAATATGAGAGAATAAACTTGAGAAAATTATTACATAAAATAATTTATATGGACAACATTGATCACCTTGATTATAAACTCTTTATTTCTACATCATGTTCGCTTGAATATACTTATAGTTTTCTAATCAAAGGCTCATTGTTTATTTAATATTATGATACTATTACTATCTAAAGGAAAGTTATCAGTATTCCCAGATGAAGGTAGATGAGTTGAGATGAACCCCAAATTTCCCTTTTCATTTGATTTTCAATAAGGAGGATAAATAAAATAAACACATATATGAGGGATAAATAATTGAGAATACATATTGACATCGAAGATGTGTAGAGAAATTGAAAAAAATCTCAAAGGGGATACAGTTGTTCCAAAGTGTGTTGGTTTCATTTGTTGTCAATATGTCAATATATGTTATTAGTATAATTTACTTAGATATGTTTGAGAGATGAATTGTTTCTTAGTTTATAGAAATATTATTAATTCAAAAAATGAATTAATGATCTTAAAAGTTTCATATATCATGGATTATCAATTTATTTTTGGTATAATATATGATTTTTTGAAGGAATAATGTTGAGAAAAATGATGTTTTATCTTAATGAGGTTAATGGAATGAGACTACAAGATACAATTCTATGAACTACAGTTACAACATTGCAAATTTCAAGATATTAAGTGAAAAAGTTTCACCTGTATAAAGATTGAGTTATAAATTTTAGATTTAAAAAGATTTAATTATAAATTAGAGTTATACAAATATTGATTTATGAAGTGATGAAGATAATCTATAAAACTTTTGAGTTATTAAGTCATGGAGTTTCAACTGTATGAATTTTGATCCCTGAAGTTATGATGTTTTGATTAGATGCATAATTATTAGATAGAGAAGTTTATGAGGTTACCGGACTAAGTTTAATGGATCAAACTAATTGAATGAATATTATTAGAGAGATTAAAGTCTAAGGATTTTCCATATAGGGAAAACTTAGAGAACTATATAGAGAAATTTTGTATAAAGTTCTAAATAGAATAATTTGATTTTATTAGGAAAACATTCTTCAATCCATAAAATAGAGCACACCAAAAGAGAAACCTATAAAGAACACTGGAAAAATAAATGTAAATTTAATTGAACTAAGAAAGAATGTGTGTACTAGATGAAAAAATGCGGGTTCATTGGATAAAGAGTATGATAACACTGATATTTGTGTAATTTAAAAAGAATGTTTTCATTAGTTTATATAAAGGTTTTGAAGGCGGTTAACTAAAGTTATAATTGAGTGGAAAAATTTAAATTTGGATCCCATGCTTATTCCTTAATTTTGAAAGGAATATCAGCCTATAAAAGGGGGAGAGATCCCTCAAAGATTATTTTTGATTGATATTGAGAGTAATAATTATAATTTTAGTCTAAGTTACCAACCAAGAATCTACTTAGTTGAAGAATAGGTGCATCAAATAGTAGCGTCCCAGACGATGGTGTACCAGACACACCATATCAGATGAAGGTGCTCCAAACAGAGGAGACCAAAAAAAGGAGAACTAGATGTATATTCTATAAGGAATATTAAATGGAGGTGTAATAGATATGGGAAAACTAGGATAAGGAGTGAGATACACAACATAATCTATGGAGTACTACTAGAAAAAAGTTTCTGGTGAGGTTTGAGTATATCTAGGTCTTTCAAGATCAAGAGTAAAATTCAAGAATAACAGAATTCTCAGAGATCTATTGAATATCTTAGAGAAGTTTTATACAAGAAAAGGTGATCATAATTTATTATAGAGGAAGACTATATAAAGAAAAAGATCTTTCCACACAATATCTATAATGATGGAGGAGATTGTGGTTGGGGGGGGGGAAACTAGCTACTAGAGGATAGTTATTGGGGGGTATAACCAATCCATAAAGATGTTTGTAAATAGGGGGAATAAAAAGTTATTGAAGTTTTCAATTGGGAGTATAACTAGTTGCCATTTAAGTTATAAGAAAATCCTTGTTGAGGGTATAATCTATGTGGATAAGAGTAGTTCACATTAGATAAATCTTGTAAATATCATGTGTTAATGGCTATATTTATATTTATTGAATATGAAGTTAGGTTGTGAGATATTGTAACACCTCAAGATTTTATGAAAAATATTCTTTTAATTCCATTGATGTCTTGTGTTGTAAGCTACAACAAGATTGCCTTGCGCTATACGCAACACCGTATGAGCTTGCAGTATACACAACACTATTCTTGGATCATGTTACACACAATTTTGATAGTAGTTATTCTACGAAACATTGAGTGTATATATGTATATATTCAATGTATAAATGAAATATGGTTGGATTCTGTTATATGAAACAATGGAGGAGTCTTGCACAACACGCAACCCTGACTTGGCTTACATTACACGCAATCACGACCTTCCTCGATAGCGTGTGTTGTACGCAATACCAGGTTTCACTAAACAACGATATATTGTTATAATATTATTATGGACTGGCCGTTATAAATAGTATTAACGACATTTTTAATTTTATAACATTATTATTCATCTTACACATTTTCTAGAATATGGTATGAGAACAAAATAAATTTTTCATGTAAAATATGTATTTTTCAAAAATTGTAGTTTTCCTACCTTTTGATGACGCACCCACCTTAAATCTTGTTTTTGATATGTCTATAAGTTAAATTTGAAAAAATAAAATTCTTCTTTGGAATCAGGATATAAAAATTTACTTTGGATAAATTTTTCATATTATTCTGATAACTTCCATATTTTAATGAATAGTAAAAACACGCTATATTTTAATTAAAAACAAATTTTTTCATCTCAATAATTTATATGGTTAGATTATCTTTTTAATTGGTTTTAAAGTGTAATTAGAATATATTTTTACAATTTAATCCAATGTTGTTCATTGGAATTAATTTCACTTTGAAATTGGATATAAACAATTATCAATCTTTTGATTGTTTTTGTTTCTTAAAAACACGCTATTTGCTTTGAAAATGGGAATTAAATTTAAAATTAATTAATGACACTTATATGTTATGAATTTGGAAAAATAGACATCAATTTTTAATTCGGAATATCAAATAATTCTTAGGTTGAATTTTTGGTATTTTTCTGAAAAACTTCAATTTTCGATGAATAGTGAAACCACTTAGTGGTAGTTAAAAAAACTGACTTTTTTAATTTAAATTAAATTTTACCTCTTCTGTGAATTAAATTTCAAAAATCCAAGAGACAAGGTTAATATCAAGGACTAAAATGTGGTTCAATGAGATGAAAATAATTTTTGGTGAATAATAACTTTTTACTTTTATTTACCACGGTTAAAAGTAAATAGGATAATTAAGGGTAAAAATGATATTATTATTACCCTAACACATGTCCTAATTCTATTGGATAAGTTTAATTCGACCAAAAACAACCTTAGGAATAAAATATGACCATTTAGGCCCACTTGTATTAGATTAGGACATTTAATATTAATTTATTTAAAGAAGGGTTAAAATAGTCAAAATCAAAGTTAAATAAGTAAATAATTTTTAATATAGGGTTATAAATAAAATAAATTCGACTATAAATATTCATTATAAATATAAAAATATTTCCTACATAATGGTATTTTATTTAAAAATTTTAGACATTAAATAATTTAATTTATAAATGACACAAAGATGATGCAGTAATTATCTTATTAATGAAATATTGACATAATTGATGTTATAAATACCCAAATAAATGTAATTTGAGACTTTTTATGAATTTCACTAATTTTATAGGTTAATATGACATGTTATTTTTGATTTAATTAACTTTTTATAACTAATCATTCTGTTATAATTTTCACAAAAAATCAATTACCAAATAGTGTCAAAATTGACCTAAAATAGTTTTTAAAACAAATATTATATTATTAATTGTTATTTTACTCCAAAAAATATAAATTTCGGCCAAATTACTTATAAAAGGTTATATATATTAATAATAAACAACTTGGGGTTCTTTTGGCTTGTTATAGTAAGTTTATTAACCTTATAGTGTAAGAAAACAAGAAGACACGATAAAAGTTAAATTATCTAACTTAAAGTTAAATCTAAATGATAAGGTTAAAATAGAAACCTAAACTTGTTTAAATTATATTGAATTATATTATTTCGACCCATACCCACCTTATCTTCTAAATAACTCAATTTGGAGCTATTAAAAATGGAATATGACTTTATAATAAAATAATATTTTTAGTTATTCCAAAGGTGCCCCTCTCCTCCTTTATAAAAGGGCACCTCCTACCTCTCTTCCGCACACCACTTTGAGCCTTCAAGCTCAGCCAAACCCTGCCGAATTATCTTCTCCAGTTCCCTAGAAACATCCTAGAGGTACTGGTCTTCTTAAAAGACCAATTCTAGTGCCCTAAGAGGAGGTCTCAAAGAGGCGCTTCAAAGAAGAGGTAATGTCCGTTACCGATTCTTTCCACTTTATTTCTTCTTCCACTTATTCTTCTTTATTTGTTTCATTATGAAGTAATAACATAAGTATAACTCATATAATTATATGTTATTATAAGTATAAAACAACCCTATTTCACCATCTATCCATCCTACGGAAAACGAAATCACAACGCGTGCGTACGTACGAAATACCGTCTCCACACCGTGGTGATTTTTTTTTCCACCAACACCTTACATGGATGAGTATAATAGTGTAAAGAATAACTATATATGGTAATTATAACATCATACTTATTATGATATATTATACCATCCACTCCAATTCTATTCAATAATTATAGGAACGATATCATCGCTCGTGCGTACGTACAGACTACCGTCTCCACGACGCGATGAGATTCATTCTCCATGTTAACCATACATGAATGATCATAAAGTTTATATAATGAATAATAATGAAATATATGAAATAATAATGCTACTGGATTTATGTATATATATATTTATTTCATCTATTTAGTTTCATTCAATTCAATAAGGAAACGAAAACAGCGTTCATGCGTACGTACGGCCTACCGTCTCCATGAACGGTGTATTTCATTCCTTTTATCGATATATAATATATATATGTATATAATGAATATATATTATATATAAATAATGTTTTACATTCTGGAATTATTTAAATTAGGATATAAGTAATAATATCAAGAACGACAAGTCGAAACACATACGATAAATGAAATGATTTTACCCAAAACGCTGCTTTAACATGGAATTTACAAAAGAATGGGTAATATAAAGTCATAAGTGAAACATATATGATATCATAAAAATTAATATGATTCTGTAATAAGTCAATTACATTATTTAAATCATTATATAGGAGGTTCAGATACGTACGAAGCATATCAGACATAAGGTAAGGGATAATTGTGCAAATCTCATTTTTATCCGAGATTGCTTAATCGTAAGTATTTACTGGGGTTATTGCTATCATCCATGTCCATGTTTTATAAAAGTGTATTCATGTATGTTTAAATTCATTTTTACCCATTTTACTTTTACCCCATGGTATGGAAGGAATATTTCTTTTCTTTACCCTACAAGGTACTTTTTGACTTTTCAGACAAAAGTACGAGAAGAATGTTTTTATTAACGTATAAGACATGAAAGGATTTTTACAGTTTTATAAAGCCTTATTTAATGAAGCTTCCTCCAAAAGATTTCATGACTATTTTGAACAAAATCCTTTTCTTTTAAAATTGCATTAAATTTTGTGAAAAGAAAATGATTTTAATGAAAAAAGGATATTTTCCTCAAGAATACATTTCAAGTGTTTTATCAAAACCATTTTCATCTAAGATGACCTTATTTCACATGTGTATGTTTCAAGTATCATGTCTCTATGATTTACATGGTTTCACTTTTATAATGATGAAAGGATATCCAATTTTTTTTGTATGGATTACGTTAAGATGGAATGATGTTTATGAAACCCATTTTATTCTTGGGTTATGATGGATGATTTATGTTTATATTGTGGCACACAAAAGAATGATTTCAATATGAGATGGGTGGGACCTATATCTCCCTCCAATGCATTGGGTAAAGATTTATATATCATGAGATAGACATGTCTAGAAAGGAAAGTTAAACCGGTTCAGTAATACAGGACTGGAACGAGGAGTGAACTCGATTCAGAAAGGGACTTTGTCCACTAAGATAGTCTTGGAAGCAATGCCTTGGCTACTATGGAAATCATATCATGTGATTAATGGTTTCCATAATTACATGTTTTATTCCCATGCTAATTTATCATGATTAATGTTTCTTCATGATCTATGCCTTATGTACTTCCATGTTTTATGTCATTGCTCAAGATTTTGATGTTTAGATTTTATGCTCATGTTTTTTTTTACATTCAAATGTCTAAGGATTGTTTTATGTTCTCTATGATTACCCTTACTGAGAATTTTAGCTCACCCCTTTTATGTTTTCTTTTCCCCAGGATATAAAGAAAGGTTTTAGGTAAGAAAAAAAGGGGAAGATCTTTATGGGAGATGTTGAAGATCTTTCACCACGATTAGAAGATTATATTACGAGTTTCCAAAGACACTAAACTATTACAGTCCTTGTGTGTCTGTTTTTGTTATGTATTAAGTATTCCAAAAAAGTAATGTAATGTCCATGTTCATCAAGCATTGGGTGTCTACAGTTGGTATCAGAGGAAAGGTTTAGTCAACCTTTGGAAACTAGGATGTGAGAACTTTAGTGAGATCCCTAGAGATATTTCTAAGGTATGTCTAGGGATGTCCCTAAGGTTAAGTATAAGTATAGGTTATAGTCCTAGAATTACGGTAACGATCTTAGAATTAAACCTAAGATGTTAGATATTGAAGGTACTCCCCCTTTATTATGTTGTTTTCCCTAACATGATTTTTTCCTCTCACACTATTATTTTTGGGTTTTAGACGATGGCTGGAACCCGAAGGAACCGTGTTGATCAATACAATGGACAATGTAATGATTTTCCTCCTGAACAAACAAATGTTATGGGAGATGGAGTGAAAAATCATATTGCTATACTTACCCAAGCTATGAATCATTATGGACTTCCAAATGAGCAGAGAAGGGAACAATATTCTATTGAGTCCTTCATGAGGCAACGTCCACCTTCTTTCAGTGGGTCTTCTGATCCACTTGTTGCTGAACAATGGATCAGTACCACTGAAAATATATTTTCAGTTCTTCAATGTTCTGAACATGATAAAGTCATCTTAGCAGTATATCGTTTGGAAGGTGAAGCTGATCAATGGTGGAATCATATCAAGAATACGAGGCCAAGAGATGAAATTTAGTCCATGGAATGGGACGAGTTCAAGAACTTATTTTTCAATAAGTACTTCCCTCGTATTCTTAGAACAAAGATGGAGAAATATTTTCTTGAACTAAAGAAAAAGGATGATGAATCTGTTGGTATATACGAAGCGAATTTTACAAGGCTTGCAAGGTATGCATCTGGCTTTATCATCCAACCTGAAAGTAATGTTGATCGATTCTTCAGTGGCTTAAAACCAAATCTTCGAAGAGAATTAGCTATAAGAGACTTCATCAGCTATGAAGAAATTGTGCGTTGTGCTATCAAGGTAGAAATGGAAGTTGGTGTTACATATCCATCTCATGGTTTTGACAAGAAATGAAAGATGGATTTCAAGGAGAAATCTCAGAATAATGGTGAAAAGAAGATGAATGTTTCATTATTCTCAAAGTGTGGAAAGAAGCATGGTGGAGATTGTCTTAAAGGTACTAGAAAATGTTTTAAGTGTGGAAAATAAGGTCATCGAGTAGCTGAGTATCGAAGTAATGGAAAAAGGGTTGCTAATGATATGAATAAAGAAAAGACTGCAGAGAACGCATCACCAACACTTCAATGATTCAAGTGAAAGGAAATGAGGCATTATGCTAATAAATGCCCTAATCCAAGGGTTAGTGATGATCGACATGAGCAACCACTTAAGGAAAAGGAGAAAGGGAAGTCACATGCGATCACTATTGGCGATGTTGAATATGAAAACGATGTGGTGGAATGATTAAGTGTTTATGTAATGGGATTCCAAAATAATGTTGTATATAGTATCTTGGAATATTGGAATATTTATGTATTGGTCTATTGTGGTTTTCAATATTTTTATGGCACCGGTAACCATAGAAAGTGATTGAGATATTTTTGGAAAAAAGATGATATACGCATAATGAAGGGATAAAGAGAAAATGAAATGTTTGACAGTATTCATGAGCTCATGACTGATTTAAGGAAATAGTTATATCATGGTTTGAGTATATAGAATTTTGGGGTTTTGGTATGTGGAAAGAGTTAACTTTTGACAACATTCATGTTTTCACTAAGATTCAATGGGTATTCATTTTTCAAGAGAATACATGATTAAGGCCTTCGAATGTTTGGAATGTGACCAATAAGACATATCTTATGATATATGGGTATCAACGATGGTATTAACATGCTTGTTATATGAAATCTCTGGTAATCGTTTTCACAATAATATGAGAGTGGACTGCAGTATTATAGATAAGCCTAAAGATTGGAATAGATTATGTTGGACATAAGTTAGTATTGTTTAAGGATAGAAGTTTTTTCGATATTATTGATGGGATGTTATAGTAATGTAGTTTTAGAAAAAGGACAACCTGTAGGATGGGTGACAACCCATCGTGTCGGACAAGGATGTGGGAATCGAACCCACAATCGAAGTGTGACTGACCTTTATCGCCTACCACTGGCCTACAGGAAGTCCCTGTTTAGTAGAAACTAGTTTTATTAAGTAGTATGATATATGAAGTATAAGTCCATTTTAGGAACCATATATGATTAATCTCACTATAGATGGACTTATGTATTTTTGATAACTTTTATAACCTTTTGTTTGAGACAGATAGAATGACCCATCATTCTATCACATGATCTGCTAACACTTCACGAATGACAAATTCAACTTCATTTCTTTAAGAGATGAAGTGGAAATTGTCCAAATAACGACCAACAATGAGACTGTACCAAAATCACGAAAGTATCTCTTCTAATTCCAATTTCATCAACTTTAGGGAAATGATCTTGAAAACCAAAAATGTTGTCCTAGTGCCCTTATATCCGATGAATCATATGATACCTTAGATCATCACAAATCTATGGCTTTGTGATTGATGGCTTTTTCATAGCCATGTTCTCTACCACTCTCCATCAGAACTTGATGGTTAGATTTTTCTTCCATATCCATATTTTCACCTATGTTCTCCTATATGGAAACCCAGTGATGTGTTTCTTTGGGTAATCGTAACATTTCATACTTTAGTTTTTAAAATTAAGTTTTATTATTCCTTTTTACGATGTGGGTTTCTATAAATAGTAAATGATTTATAACCCCGATGAATTTCGAGGGAGAAATTCATTTTAAGGGGGGTAGAATGTAACACCCTGAGATTTTATGAAAAATATTCTTTTAATTTCATTGATGTCTTGTGTTTTAAGATACAACAAGATTGCCTTGTGCTATACGCAACACCGTATGAGCTTGCAGTATACACAACACTATTCTTAGATCATGTTACACACAATTTTGATAGTAGTTATTCTACGAAACATTGAGTGTATATATATATATTCAATGTATAAATGAAATATGGTTGGATTATGTTATACGAAACAATGAAGGAGTCTTGCACGACACGCAACCCTATCTTGGGTTGCATTACACGCAATCACGACCTTCCTCGATAGCGTGTGTTGTACGCAATACCAGGTTTCACTAAACAACGATATATTGTTATAATATTATTATGGACTAGCCGTTATGAATAATATTAACTAAATTTTGAATTTTATAACATTATTATTCATCTTAAACATTTTCTAGAATATGGTATGAGAACAAAATAAATTTTTCGTGTAAAATATGTATTTTTCAAAAATTACAGTTTTCCCACCTTTTGATGATGCACCCACCTTAAATCTTGTTTTTGACATGTCTATAAGTTCAATTTGACAAAATAAAATTCTTTTTTGGAATCAGGATATAAAAATTTACTTTGGATAAATTTTTCATATTATTCGGATAACTTTTATATTTTAATGAATAGTAAAAACACGCTATTTTTTTAATTAAAAACAACTTTTTTCATCGCAATAATTTATGTGGTCAGATTATCTTTTTAATTGGTTTTAAAGTGTAATTAGAATATATTTTTACCATTTAATCCAATTTTGTTCATTTTAATTAATTTCACTTTGAAATTGGATATAAACAAGTATCAATCTTTTGATTGTTTTTGTTTCCTAAAAACACGCTATTTGTTTTGATAACGGGAATTAAATTTAAAATTAATTAATGCCACTTATATGTTATGAATTTGGAAAAATATACATTAATTTTGAATTCGTAATATCAAATAATGCTTCGGCTGAATTTTTGGTATTTTTCTAAAAAACATCCAATTTTCGATGAATAGTGAAACCACTTAGTGGTAGTTAAAAAAACTGACTTTTTTTTTAATTTAAATTAAATTTTAACACTTATGTGAATTGAATTTAAAAATTATGAGAGACACGGTTAATATCATGGACTAAAATGTGGTTTAATGAGATTCAAATAATTTTTGGTGAATAATAACTTTTTACTTTTATTTACCACAGTTAAAAGTAAATAGGATAATTAAGGGTAAAAATGATATTATTATTACCCTAACACATTTCCTAATTCTATTGGATAAGTGTAATTCGACCAAAAAAAACCTTAGGAATAAAATATGACCATTTAGGCCCACTTGGATTAGATTAGGACATTTAATATTAATTTATTTAAAGAAGGGTTAAAATAGTCAAAATCAAAGTTTAATAAGTAAATCATTTTTAATATAGGGTTATACATAAGATAAATTTGACTAAAAATATTAATTAGAAACCTAAAAGTATTTCCTACATAATGGTATTTTATTTATAATTTTTAGACATTAAATAATTTAATTTCTTTATGACACAAAGATGATGCAGTAATTATCTTATTAATGAAATATTGAAATAATTAATGTTATAAATACCTAAATAAATGTAATTTGAGACTTTTTATAAATTTAACTAATTTTATAGGTTAATATGACATGTTATTTTTGATTTAATTAACTTTTTTAGAACTAATCATTCTGTTATTATTTTCACAAAAATCAATTACCAAATAGTGTCAAAATTGACATAAAATAGTTTTTAAAACAAATATTATATTATTAATTGTTATTTTATTCTTAAAAATCTAAGGTTAAGAAAAATGACTTAGATAAGGTTATATATATTAATAATAAACATCTTGGGGTTATTTTGGCTTGTTATAGTAAGTTTATTAACCATATAGTGTAATAAAACAAGAAGACACGGTAAAAGTTAAATTATCTAACTTAAAGTTAAATCTAAATGATAAGGTTAAAATAGAAACCTAAACTTGCCTAAATTATATCGGATAAGAGTATTTCGACCCATTCCCACCTTATCTTAGAAATAACTCAATTTGGAGCTATTAAAAACCGAATATGACTTTATAATAAAATAATATGTTTGGTTATTCCAAAGGTGCCCCTCTCCTCCCTTATAAAAGGGAACCTCCTCCCTCTCTTCCTCACACCAATTTGAGCCTTCAATCTCGGCCAAAACCTGACAAATTATCTTCTCCACTTCCATAGAAACATCCTAGAGTTACTGGTCTTCTTAAAAGACCAATTTTAGTGCCCTAAGAGGAGGTCTCAAAGAGGCGCTTCAAAGAATAGGTAATGTCCGTTACCGATTCTTTCAACTTTATTTCTTCTTACACTTATTCTTCTTTAGTTGTTTCATTATGAAGTAATAACATAAGTATAAATAATATACTGATATGTTATTATAAGTATGAAACAACCCTATTTTACCATCTATCCATCCTACGAAAAACGAAATCACCACACGTGCGTACGTACAGAATACCGTGTCCACGCCGTGGTGAAATTTGTTTTTCCACCAACACCATACATGGATGGGTATAATGGTGTAAAGAATAAATATATATGGTTATTATAAAATCATAATGATTCTGATATATTATACCATCCACTCCAATTCTATTCAATAATTATGGGAATGATATCATCGCTCGTACGTACGTATGGACTACCGTCTCCACGACGCGATGAGATTCATTCTCCATGTTAACCATACATGAATGATCATAAAGTTTATATAATGAATAATAATGAAATATATGAAATAATAATTCTACTAGATTTATGTATATATATATGTATGTCATCTATTTATTTTCATTCAATTCAATAAGGAAATGAAAACAACGTTCATGCGTACGTACGGCCTACCGTCTCCATGAACGGTGTATTTCATTCCTTTTATCGATCTATAGTATATATATGTATATGATTAATATATATCATATATAAATCATGTTTTAAATTCTGGAATTATTTAAATCAATATATAAGTAATAATATCAAGAACGACATGTCGAAACACATACGATAAATGAAATGATTTTACCCAAAACGCTGCTTTAACATGAAATTTACAAAAGAACGGGTAATATAAAGTCACAAGTGAAACATAAATTATATCATAACAATGAATATGATTATGTAATAAGTAAATCAAATTATTTAAATCATTATACAGGAGGTTCAGATACGTACGAAGCATATCAGACCTAAGGTAAGAGATAATTCTACAAATCTCATTTTTATCCGAGATTGCTTATTCGTAAGTATTTACTTGGGTTATTGCTATCATCCATGTCCATGTTTTATAAAAAAGTATTCATGTATGTTTAAAGTCCTTTTTACCCATTTTAATTTTACCCCATGGTATGGAAGGAATATTTCTTTTATTTACCCTATAAGGTACTTTTTGACTTTTCCGAAAAAAGTATGAGAAGAATGTTTTTTAACGTATACGGCATGAAATGATTTTTAAGGTTTTATAAAGCCTTATTTTCATGAAGATTACTCTAAAATATTTCATGAATATTTTCAACAAAATCCTTTTCTTTTAAAATTGCATGACATTTTGTAAAAAGAAAATGATTTTGAAGAAAAAAGAATATTTTCCTCAAGAATTCATTTCAAGTGTTTTATCAAAACCATTTTCATCTAAGATGACATTATTTCACATGTGTATGTTTCAAGTATCATGTCTCTATGATTTACATAGTTTCAATTTTCTAATGATGAAATGATATCCAATTTTTTTGTATGGATTACGTTATGATGGAATGATGTTTAAGAAACCCATTTTATTCTTGGGTTATGATGAATGATTTATGTTTATATTGTGGCACACGAAAGAATGATTTCAATATGAGATGGGTGGGACCTATATCTCCCTCCAATGCATTGGGTAAATATTTATATCTCATGATATAGACATGGCTGGAACAACAAGTTAAACCGGTTCAGTAATACAGGACTGGAACGAGGAGTGAACTCGATTCAGAAAGGGACTTTGTCCACTAAGATGGTCTTGACAACAATGCCTTGGCTAATATGTAAATCATATCATGTGCTTAATGGTTTCCACAATTAAATGTTTTATTCCCATTCTAATTTATCATGATTAATGTTTCTTCATGATCTATGCCTTACGTACTGCCATGTTTTATGTCTTTTCTCAAGATTTTGATGTTTAGATTTTATGCTCATGTTTTTTTACATTCAAATGTCTAAGGATTGTTTTATGTTCTCTATGATTACCATTACTGATCATTTGACCTCACCCCTTTTATGTTTTCTTTTCCCCAAGATTTAAAGAAAGGTTTTAGGTAAGAAAAAAAGGGGAAGATCTTTATGGGAGATGTTGAAGATCTTTCACCACGATTAGAAGATTATGTTCTGAGTTTCCAAAGACACTAAAATATTTCGGTTCTTGTGTGTCTGTTTTTGTTATGTATTAAGTATTATACAAAATTAATGTAATGTCCATGTACGTCAAGCATTGGGTCTCTACAGATATCTCCAAGTAGATCGAGAATACTAAAAAGTTTCATAGGTTGATTTTTTAGAAGAATTCATAAAAGGAAGTGATAACTAATTCACAACACTCTATATTAGTGATCTTACATTGATCTCTTAACTATAGATTCAAATTTCAAGTTGATACATTTTCAGGAAATAAATTATCATTTGTTGTTAATGAAGCTCAATAAAACCCACCCTTCATGATGATCAAAATCATGGATAACTAGGAATCTTGTTTTGTTGATTTATTTTTTAATCTTTATGATCCCCTCATAGTTAGCCATAATGTTTTTTTTTCAATTTATGAAACTATATATTTATATAGAGATATCCCATATAACCAATCAGTGACATCAAATCCAAGGTTAGTAATGATTTTTTAGGATAATGATCAAATTTAAAACTATTTTTTTATATTTTTTAGAACCATGAGAATGATTATATAAACACATCATATTATGTGATGTTTCTTCTCTAAAATATGTGGGTATCATATCAATACATTGTAACATGTAAATATTATCTATTAAAATTGTGTTCTTTATGGGAAACAATTTTATTTTTTTAACGATAAAATAGAGTATCTTTTTTGAAATAACCTTTACTTGGTTAGAGACACCATGAGGATTAACCACTACATGGTGAATGTTAACATTCCATTATTCTTGGTGAGTCCATAAAACTAAAATTTTATATGGATATATATTATTTAATGGAACCTTTGAGCTATGGACTATCTAAATGGTGCTGATAATTAAAAAATCCCCTTGTGGGAATACATGTCCATAATAAAAACTTGAAAAAATGGTTAAAATTTTAAAAAACATCACCATAATGGGTATGAAGATACCACAATTAATTCATGTAAAGTTATACCATATCAAAAGTGTTTCAAATTCTTATTATTGACTAAAGATGTTATATTTCATGTAACCTAATTGAATTAAACATTTACTTTTAAAATACTTATTTAAATATTCATGTTCATGGATTTTTTACACTATGAATATTTTATGACTTGGTTTAAATTGATTGAATTCATTTTTATAAATAAACACTATATGAAAATAGAAGTTATGTTTTAGGTAAAAATATATAAGATCTATTTTTCTTCTACCATGGTTTAATTTTTTATGAATTTACCAACTTGAATTTATAGGATGATAATAATTTATATATATTAGGTGTTTGGATTATAATGGAATTAATCTGTCTCTTAAGTACTAAACCATAGGTTGATTGTAACAACTTAGGTCGTTAGTTTTTAAATTTAAATTTTTGAGAATTATCCAATGAAAGAAAATATGATTGAAAATAATTTTTTAAATGAATTTGGACTCATTTAATTGACAAAATGATTATTTAGTGGGTTAATATTAGTTGATTGGTTAAAAGAAATATTGGTGGTTTTTTTATTTGTGTTAAATAAATATAAGTGTGAAATTAATAATTATTTCATTATTGTTTGAATTTAATGATTTTTTTATTTTTCCTTTTTGTGATAATATTATTTTTATCAATTGTATATTATAATGGATAATTATAATAATGGTAATTGATTATAAAAATAAATAAATGAATAATAATAATAGGCATGGGGAAGTTATGAATTTTATAGAAAAATAAAGAAAGAAAGTTTGAAATAGTGCGTGGGGCACTGAGAAAGGGGATTAAGGAAATGAAAAAGTCAAATTAGGGATATGGGAATTGATATGTATTGAGAAAAAAGAAAAAAAAAATAATTTAAACGAAAAAAAACAAAATAAAAATAAAAGGCTTACAATTTTTAAAAAATAATTTTATTATGGAGGGGGAGACCAACATATATGATACAACACCCCTCCCTCTCCCTTATGCCTCTCTTACCCCTCTTACCCCTATTTTTATCCTCCCCCTCTAAAATTTATTCATCTTATATTTTTGATATCTTCATTGATATTGACTGGAATGATACAATTATGGTAGAATTTGATTCCTCTCGATTAGAGGAATGAAATACCTAACTTTGTTTCTATAGTCATCGATTAATTTCCCCCAGATTTAATTAAATTGAAATTTCAAGTTTTATTTGATGAATATAAGTTTTCTTATGATGGATTCATTGATAGAAATCAACTTTGTGGTGAAATAGAATCTAAATTTCAAGTTCACCAAAATTTAGATAGGAATATTCATGTTATTACGTTTTCCTAGAAATATATGAGATACATTAGACTCTCAAATTAATTTTTCTTAATATTATATATAATATGTATATAAGTATATGAGAAAGATGTTTTATTTGGAGGATTTTAAAAAACAAATAAGGTTTTTAATTATATTCATTTTATATATAAGATAATTTATGGGTTTTGAATGGTTATAATTTTGGGTTTGATTATTGATAGAGTTTTTTGTTTATTTTGGATTTTTATTTTAATCTTTATGGGTTCTATATTTTTCTAATGTTTATATAATTGTTTAATAATGTAGTACCTTATTACCTCCTGCGATTTAAAAGTTTTTATGACTTCAAAGTTTGGTTTATTAAATTATTTCAAAGTGTGTTATTGAATTTATGATTCAAAAATAACTTTTTTAAAGGTATTTTAAATAAAAATTATATGGTTTGATAAAAACTCTCCATCATAAATTTGAAATTTTTTTTTTGAGAAATGATACTTTTAATGAAACTTAAAAATATTTCTATGGAAATTTTATTTTTAAATATGGATGTTAGGGTTGTTTGGCACATTTATTAAATGTTTTTTCAAGAATACATTTCATCATAATTTTATGCCCATGTGTTGGGATTGTTAGTGAATTATGTACTGATAAAGTTCATGAGGTATATATATATGTTATATGGGGATTTCATAATGGGGTATCAAGAGGTTCTATAAGGGTGATTTCATTTCAAATGTAATCTCACCCATTAAAACTTAATTCAATGGGATCCTAGGAATATTAGAGGGATAGAGGTAGAGATATTGTTTTTAACTAGCCATGGTGTGATAGACTAGATACCCCTTACTATGGAATAAGATTAAGACTTGGGGGATTCCCACCAGAGAGGCTTGTTGAGAGCATACTATTGGTTATAGACTAGGAATGCAACAATATTCCATAGTGTGGTTCCACTCAGGTATGTTTTTGATCTTCTCATGGGGTGTTTAGAAATTTCCCATGATTGTCCAAATTCTCACGGATTTCTAACATATTACTTTTGTTAATTTTTTGTTTCATATCACATTTCCTTTATTATTCCTTTTTACATATCCTACTAATTATTCTACCCTATTTTATTCCATTATATATTTGAATTATTATTTATTATTTTTTTTACAAATAATGTTTTATTTTATCTAGTTACTAGTTTCTTTATCTCTTTTATTATTAATTATACTGGAATAATTACTCTATTTTTTATAGGTTTCATTTCTTCCATGTAAATTTTTATATAGGTTTAAATATTTTTTTTGGAAATACATGTTTTCAAAATGTAATCTTTTTCAAAAGGAAAGCCAAGGATTTAATGATCTTAGATTTATATATAAATATTTCCCTAAAAAATATATACATGTTTCCTATATGGTAATATAGATGATAAGGAATAACATAAAATTATAATTAATTTTTAATATAATATGTTTATAATATTACCTTTGGGTTAAAAATATAACTTGTGGTATAATAATAATATATATATATTTCATGCTTTATAATGTATTTTAAAAAATTGTTTTTATTATATTTTAATCCCTTATTTATAAAAATAATTTTTATCACTTAAATAAGTTAAATATATTAAATCTAATTTAATTTTTTTATTCATCACGTGAAAATGATATTAGGATTAGTTTTTAGTATTTTTCTAAAAAAATTGATTTTTAGATGTAAAAAAATTGGTTTTTCCAAAAAAATGACTCTTATTAGTATATAAATGAGACATATAATTATATGGATAAATTCTTTAGGGGGAAATTTTATTGATTTTAATCATTTTTTTAAATTTATACAACATATGTTTATCCTTATAAAATAAAAGTAATATTTTATTTTTAATAAAAATTATTTTTGGTCTTTTAATTAAATGAAACATTATTTTGGTATAATTTGGTTTTTAAATGAGTTAAAATACACATAAAATTTTTATTTTTTATATTAAACTAATTTAGGTCACCAATATAAAAAACATTGATAATATTTTCCCACGATTAATTTTTAGGTTTAAAATGAACTTTTTCTATGAAATGATTTTTATTTGTAATGCGCGATTATACAAAAATTAATTTCTCTAACACTAAGAAATTATATTATATAAAATAATATATATATTTAAAATCATCATGTTTATAGTTTTAAATAATTTTAATTTTAATTTCCTCCATTAACATTAGTTTAGATGGGTGAAAGTGGAATTACGTTGGTAATGGTAAATCAGGGTAAAAGTGGTATAACATAGTGAAAAGGTTAAAAAAATAAAAAAATGTTTTATATTTAATTATTGAGAGATTATTGGAGTTATATCTTTCCCCAAACCATTATTGGGATTTTTTTGCGTCTTTTTCCTTGAATAATTGAGTGATATTGTTGAGAAATAATGAGTTTCTACAAAAGTTCCATTTTCTTCAGTTGGAAAAAAAGACCACCTCCACTAGATTTTTACACATACATAAATAATTTGTCATAATAAAAGCTGTATCCTAGTATCTACTCAACACCATCCTCAAGAATTTGAAGCCTTAGTCTCACCAAAATACCAATCATAGGAGCCTTAAGGAGTTACCCAAGGGGGAACCTCTAAGAGAGAGGTAATACACTCAAACCTACTTCTATAGCTCCTTTTCCCTCTAAACCCATTTAATACCATATATACATAATGTTATGATACCAAAAGTATTATTACTGTGCTTATTTTTTTAAACTAATAGAATATCTACTTTATAACTTCTTCTAAATTCATTCAGAAAAAGGACAATTTTGTCATCTGTCTATGTGGAGTACCGCGTTCATGAACGACGTATTCAATTTTCCATCACCAACATAAATGGTATATTAAAAACCTTTATTTAATTAAATAATATGATATTTTTTACACCATTAATATTATGTAAGAATAATATTGGGAATTTTATATGTGTGGTTAACAAGAATTTTTTTAGTAAATTTAACCTCCTTAAATAGACTTATAATGGAACCTTTATTAATTTGAAATTTTTTGGATAACCTTTGAAACTATAAAAGTGTTTTAATTTTATAATAATAAATTAAATAAAGAAACAAAATTTTGGAGATAATGGAGTTATTTTAAAACAAATTTGACTATGGTCAATAAACTGAAAGAGTTACAAAGAAATTAACTGAACAACCCCGAGTAACCGACGTAATTAAAAACTATATTAAAAATATGTATCAAAAGATAATATATAGATCATATAAAATTAAATTTAGATGAATAATATTCTTGGTTATATATCTAATTAACTTAATTTAATTTTTCCGGATGTTAAGTGTAATGATAGATATCTTTCATGCACATTGTATGGGTTTCATCTCAAAATTTCCTTCTTTGAGACACACTTTATTTTATACACCTGATTTATTTTAAGTGGTGTGTATAATATAAATTGAATTTATAATATAATTTATTTTCTTTATTATTTTTATTTTAACTTCAACATCAATCACTATATCTTTCAAGGGGTTTTAATTATACTTTATCTTAATCCATAAGGTTTTCCCTCACAATCACCCTTCATTGTGGCATGATTTGATATTATGCACGAATATTTATTTTTATGGTATAAATAATATACCCATGACATATAATATCATAAATTATTTCTAAACTTATGAAATTTACTTCCATTCATTCTCTTCCTTGTCATGTGATATGATTTATGTCTTCCTTAAAATATAAGGGTATTTCATAACTCTATTTTTCTTAAGTTATAATGTTTTTCCTTGAGTCTCACATTTCATTACATACAATATATGGTATTTATATCTTAAAATATCAATTATAATTTAAATAATCTTTATCCTTGAGTTACAATGATTCATGAAAATTAAACTATGTTAAGAATAATTCTCATCCTCTGAAAGTATAGTTTCCCCTCTGTATCCATACTTTCACTTCCTTCCAATGTTATCCTTTTAATTTAGAAACCTAATTAAGTTTTATATCATGTGAAATTTATATTTACCATCTAATGTTTTCAAAATAATTTTTTATTATTTTTTACGGTGTTTTATTTCAAAAATGTGTTAAAAAAATATAAATTTAAAGGATCTTTCATACCTCCTTCATAACTTTCTTGTTACACATTCTCTTCCTTTTTCTCCCTTTTATGAAATATTCTTATCATGTAACTATTATTTTTATATATATATGTACCTTATATATATACCTTGTTAATTATCCTATTCATTTTTTGGGTTACACATGTCTTCAATTCTCTATGAATTTCTCACATTTAAGTGAACCCTATTTAAGGGAACTTTCCTATTTCTTGTCTCATATTAAGAATCACCCACATAAAATGTTTTTAAATAATTAATAGATTCTAACACCAATAATTATTTAATATATATCACTCTTAATTTGGTTTTGGTTTTATGTTCAATAATAATATATTTCCTTCTTTAAAAATACACTTTACTTATTTCACAAAGCATGCCCCAATAGTTAATTTTTATTCTTTATTTTACTAGATCCTTCTCTTGAATTTTCTATTTTATATGTCAATGTATAGGATATATATATCCAATTATCAATTATAAAAGTTAAAAATTATTTAATTCATTATTCTCTTAGGAGTACTTATGATTTATCCTTCAGTTATACCTTGAATCAAAATTATGAAACCCACTTCCTCCTCATGGGTTTGATCATACTTATGATTTTTGTATTGTTTATTTTCCTCATGTGAAATGTATATATATGATTTTAATTTATGTAATGGGTGTAATTAAAATCATATATTATTATAATGCATTGGGTAAAGCTTTATATCTCTTGACATGTTATGTAATGAGTTATGGAGTGAATCTAATTCACCATGGTACTTTGTACACTTTATGATGATGGCCATGGGAGTGACCCTTTACTTTTTTTTATGATATCATTTTTTATGTCATTAACACATTATTAAAACTCTATGTTCTTATGATATCATTTCCTTGTGGAATGTTTCCATTATTATGATTATCATATTTTTAATATCATGTTATACCTCTTGACTCCCTCTTTATACTTTATTACCATGGTTTTTCCCTTACTGGTATTTCTAGCTCTCACTTTTCATTATGTATTTTACCCAGGGTATCTTATGTAGTTTTATAAGATCTAATAGATTTATGAGAATTATGTTTATTTTTAAATAAAGAAGTTTTTTTTGTTTGATAAGATTTACTTATTTATTTTATCATCCAAAGACACTAGCCCTCTATATTCTTGGCATGTATTATTGGGAAAGCATATTATAAATAATGAATTAAAGTTTGTTTATGTCTTGGGTCACTATAGTTGGAATCATAGAAATTTATCATTATTTTTGACACTAGGATTACATAAACTTAGTGAAAATCCTAGGAAAAATTATAAGGGATCATCTAATTTATAGTAGAATATCTTAATTTTTTGTATATAATAGAGATTATGTGGTTTTTCTACAAAATAAATCCATATATGGATATTATAAAGTAAATATCGGCTCTCGAATATTTATACCTAGGGTTAATAACCCAATATTAGGAATGTTGGTTATTAACTCAACTAGGACTAGGTGTATGAAAAAGAGGATTAACTTCACACCTAGCTAAACAATCTTAGGGGATATGATTTTGTTAATTCACATCCTCTTTAAAAACCATTTTGATGTATTTGAGTACTTTTTTATAAAAATTAATTGGGTTAGAGAACCTAATAGGAAAATGTCCACGGATAAAATATATTTAAACTTCTACATTCACAATTTGTGTTATTGCCATAAATTATGAGTCACTTCTTCAAAATTTATGGCTTACCTTTTATACATGTATTAATAAAAGTATTCCCATCCTTAAATATACTTTATTTTATAAAATAGTGGGACATAGGATGAATCATGTTAACAACATGTGAAATAGTTAATGTGATAAAACCCTAATGAAATTCTTAACATAATGGCAATAGTAACTAAGAAACTCACAATAGTACTGAAAAAACTAACTCTAGTTATCAATAATAACTTGAATCACATGTAACACCCTCCAAGAGAGAAAGTTACTATTGAGTCTTTTATATGTTAGAGACCTACAACTTTTGATAGATCTTATAATCCTATAGTTTTTGAACAATGTATTATCTTAGTTGAGAATATATTATCTTTCCTTGAATCCACTAAGCAAGAGATGTTCATACTATATTTTTACCACCTTGAGAGATAAGCTAATAAATGGTTAACACTGATCAATAATACAAATCCCATGGATGAAATATAATATATAGAGTGGTATTGATTCAATAGGTTTTTCTTGATAAATATTTTCCTTATACTCTATATATTAAAATAGAGAGGGAGTTCCTTGAACTCAAGAAAACGGAAAAAGAATATGTCAGATCTTATAAAGAGAACATCACCATGATTTCATGATGCACATCTGGGTTTTTAATAACAATAAAATTAATATTGAACACTTAATTAGTGGGATAAAGATAATTTTATGTAGATATTTGGAAATTTGGGACTTTTAAAGCTAAGAATATGTTGTCTTATGTGCCCTCAAAGTTGAGATGGAAATTATAAATTCTCAATGGTCTTTTGGGACTTGATATAAGAAAAAAATAGTAGATTTTAATTATATGGGATCACCAAATGAAAATCATGTCAGCAATAAAATCCAATAACCTATATGTCAAAAGTGTGGAAGGAATCATCTTGGAAACTGTCACAAAAGGACCTAAAAATGTTTTAAGCGTAGATAGGAGGGACATAAACCTAACACATATCAAAGTGATATGAATAAGACTAATAATGTGATACAATATAAGAATGTTTAGATCAATCCTTAGGTTGTTGTACATTGTTTCAACTATAAGGAATGTAGGAACTATGTTAAATGATTCACTAATCCAAAGGTTATAAAAGATAACCAATGATAACAACCCCAAATTCCAGGAGATAAAGTGTAGTATTATGATATCACTACCATAGAGGTGGATCAATACAAACATTTAGTGAAAATTACACTAGTTATTTATTCAAGAATAGTGAATATACTATTTCATTCCAGCTCTACGCACTCTTTCATATCATGAAGGTTTAGTAGAACTATTAAAATACCATCTCAAAACATAGAGTTTAAGTTATATGTAAAAATTGATAATGGAAAAATTGTTGTATCATAAGTACATAAATCTTCCCTAGTTGATATATATGGGATGAATCTAACAGAAAACCTTTTCATAATCCTTTTAGTATAATTTTATGCCATTTTAGTAATAGATAGGTTATATCTATATAGATCCCACCTCAACTCCTAGGATAAGGAAATTACTTTCTATATCCAGAATCACCTTTAGATTCTATACAAGTGTAAGTGGATTAATATATTTTTGTGTCTTTATCATAAGCATGGATACTATTTCTATTTGAGTAAGCATATCTATCTCAAAGGATTGAATCAAAGGAGAAGAAAACTCTTGAGGACATTCCCATTGTATGGTATTATACTAATGTATTCCTAAAATAATTACATGTTCTTACTATTGGACCCGAGGTTGAGTTCTCAATTGATGTTATACTTGGATATATACCAATATAAAAGACTCTATGAAATAGAACCCATTGAACTGGATGGATTGAAGAAGGAATTACAAGAATATATAGTCATGATTTTCATATGATTGAGTGCTTCACCATGGGGGTGTACTAATCCTATTCTTTAAGAATAAGGATGAGTATATAAATCTATGTATTGATTATTATGAGCACAAAAAGATCTTGATAAATAAAAAGTATCCTCTATGATGGATTGATGACCTACTGATTAGTTATCAAGAGATCAATGCTTCTCTAAAGTGAACCTTCAGTCAAGACATCGTTGGTTAATGGTGAATAAAAAGGATATTCCCAAGACTTCCTTTTATACAAGGTATGTGCACTAAGAGTTCATAGTAATTATATTTGAACTCATGAATACTCTATTAATATTCATGGGATTAATAAATAGAGTTTTTAGAGATTACCTTGATAAATTTATGGTTGTCTTTATAAATTTTATTCCTATATGATCCAAAATTAAAGAGGAACATGAGGACAATTTGAATGTCATTCTGAAGAATTTAGGAAGAATTATTTATTAAAAAAGTATAGTAAATTAGAGTTTTTTATGAAGAAATTAACATTAGTGGGGAATCTTATCACATGTAAGGGGATATATATGGACCATTTTAAGACTAAAGTGATTGAGCATTATCATATACCATTATCTATTACATATATCTATTTTTTCCATGGTTTATCTAGGTACTATCAGTGATTTATGAGAAACTTATCAATATTTTCAAACATGATAACCATGATTACATGAAATGGAGTGAATTATGTATGAATAGATTTGTGTGAAGATATATTAAAGGAGTTGAATAAGAGGATAATAACAACACATGTACATACTATACCCATAAGTGGGAAAGTATTTTTGATCTATAGTGATGCATTAAAAAATGGTGTTGGATGTATGCTCATGTAGAATGATAAATAGATGAGCTACACTTCATGATAGATAATGGTCTATGAGAAAAATTATCCATTGCATGATCTAGATTCTCCTATAGTAATATTTTAATTAAAACTTTAGTGGAATTATCTCTATGGAGAGAAGTGAGATATATATATATATATACAGACAACAAGATCCTAAAATATATATTCACATGGTTGGAGTTCAACATGCACCAAAAAAGATGGTTAGAGATGATCAAGGATTATGATTTATTAATCCATTACCATCTGATTAAGGAAAAAAAGTAGAAGATTCTCTAAGTATAAAAGACCCATCAACCTTATTTATGATGGGGATTATGAAGGATCTGATCTTCTTGGACATGCAACATATGGACCTGAAAATCATGAAGAAAGGAATATTATCCTAAATTTATCAAATAGTTTCTCATCCATTACAACTTTATAATATTACAAAATATAAAAAGGATGATATAGAGATATAGAATAAGGTTAATTACATGAGTAATCATAAAACCTTAGATTTCAAGGTTGATGAAAAATGAGTTGTGAGATTTGGGAAAGGATTTTGTGTTGCAAAAAATTCAGAGATAAAGAACAAGCTACTAAATGATACTCTTATATCATCATTATACATACACCAAAGAAAAACAAAGATGTATATAAATCCCCAAGAACACTATTTTAAGGAAAATATGAAGATGAACATTTTAAAATATATATAAAATTTATTCATGTTTTAGTAATTGAAGGATGAGAGTCAAAAATCGAAAGGGATGATGCCACCATTTCTCATACCTACTTGGAAATGGGAAAACATCACTATTCATGGTAATTATAAATACATTGAAATGGAAAAATGATATATAGGTTATAGTGGACCATATTACAAATAATTCTCACTTTATTTCTATCCTAAAGGAGTTCTCACTCAATCAATTAGTAAGGATATACATTAAAGAAGTGTTTAGGCTTCATGGGACACCACTATCAATTGTATCTTATTAATATACTAGGTTAAAATACAAAGTTATGGGAGATTTTTCATCATGATCTAAATATTTAGTCCAATTTCAGTATGGATTATAATCCCTAGGAATATGGACAATCTAAATGAAATATCTGAACATTAGAGGGTATATTGATAGATTTCTCTATGGACTTCAAGGGAAGCTTGAATGAACATCTTCCTTTGGCCAAGTTATCTTATAATTAATGTCTCTAATCAATCATCAAAATGTATCCATATAAATCTATATAGGTATGTGATGTATAACAGCCGAGTTCTTGGATCAAGCAGGTTAACCAAATTTTTTAGGACCTGAGATGGTTAATGAAATGGTAGAAAATGTAAATAATATTCAACAACACATCAAAGTAGCAAATAGTTGATAGAAGAGTTATTCTAATAATAATCAACGAGACCTAGAGTTTTTGGTTTATGATAAATTATTTCCCTGTATATCTTCTTATAAGCGTGTCATGATATTTTTGAAGAATATGATGCTAATTACAAGATTCATTAAGCCCTTTTAGATTCATGATCAAATTGGAACTATTTCATATTGACTTGTACTACCAGAAATCTTATTCAAAGTACATAATTTATTCCACATATCCCTCATGAGTAAGTAAATACTAGATCCTTCACATGTACTAAACTTATAGGTGTTATAGTTGGAAGATGATCTATCATGCGAGGAGTAGCCGATGAAGATATTGGACCACAAATAAAATGTTATTTTCAACAAGAAAACTCACATAGTAAAGGTAATTTAGTAAAATAATATGTATAAAGATGAGACATGGTAACTAGAATAGAAAATTAAATAGAAGTAACCACATTTTTTTCATCTATCCAAGCTATTGAAAATTCTATTTCACATCGCATATGTAGAACTGCTGCATACTGTTTAGTGGGGAAGAAACAAAGAATGAAATGAGAATGATTCTTTTAACCTACATTATGCTATCTTATAAATCATAATAGCCATTATAAATTCTAGACATATTCATTAAGGGAACTGCAAAAAACTCAATAGGATATTTTATTGTGCTTAGATGAATCAATATCCTCAGTAATTATCTACGCACTCATGATTTAATTGAGGTATTCTGGACTTTTCCATTCAATGGATGGAAAAAATGCAATACAGATGATGGTTCTAAAGGCAACCCTAGTCCAGTGGGATTTGGAGTTGTCACCAGGGATCATAATGGAGAGTTACTTGATTGCATTCAGGGGCCTTGTGAGAATTTCAATACCCTTGAAACTGAAATTATTTCCTTCATGAATGCTATCCACATGGATAAAGATAAAAATTGGAATGAGGTCTGGTTTGAATGTGACTCAACCACTATTGTGTAAGCTTTTAGGCTTGACACTATTCATCTGACATGGAAGCTAACTACAAGATGGTCTGAGTGTCTGAACAAGCTATCTTCAATGAACTATATAATCACTCAAAACTTCCTTAAATCCCATACTCTCTTATATTCTCTTACAAACAAAGGAGTTGTCCAAAATTCTTACACTCATGCTAACACTCTCTCGCTTGATCTTTTACCTTTTCATAAAAAGAATAAATGTAAAATACCTTCCTTCTATTTGTTATAACTTTATGTTTTATTTATAATAATAGCCAATGTTCCCATTTTTCTAAAAAAAGTTAAAATCACCTTATCATTAATTTAGAACATAATATTTTTATAATATTAGCATTGGGATAAAAATCTATCTTGCAGTATATTAATAATATAGATATATTTCATGCTTTAAAATTCATTTAAAAAAAAACTATTTTTGTTATATTTTAAGGACTTATATCTAAAAATAATTTTTATCAATTAAATAATTTAACGTAATAAATTGGATTTAACTTTTTAATTATCATGTAAAAATCGGTTTAGGATTAATTTTTTATTTTTTTTGAAAAAATTATTTTAGAAGAAAAAATACAGATTTTACCAAAATATTAACTTTTGTCAATATGTAAGAGAGTATTAGATTTTGATTGATCAAATACGTATTTAGGGTATAATATTATTTATTTTTATCATAGTTTTTAAAATTTATAAAACCTAAGTTTATCCTTAAAAAACAAAATTAATATTTTATTTCTAAAAAAGTAACTATTTTTGTCTTTTAATTAATCAACCATTATTTTTGGTAAAATTAAGTTTTGAATTGAGTTGAAATCCAAATAATATATTTTTTTATAATAAAAAAATTTATATCTTGAAAATATATTTTTTATAATCTTATCCCACAACTAAATTTTAAAATTAAAATGAACTTTTACTTAGAAACAATTTTTGTGTGTAATGTGCACTAGTATAAAAATTATTTTTTCTAAATCATAGAAATTATATTTTATAAAATGATTTAAATATTTTAAATCATCATGTTAAAATTAGTAAACAATTTTAATTTTATGTTTTACCATTAAAATTAGTTTCTAAAGGTTAAAGTGGAGTTACCATAGTAAGGGTAAATTAGGGTAATAGTTTTTTAACATAGTGAAAAAAGTTAAAACATGTAAAAACATGTTTGATATTGGATTGTGAAGGGGGGATCAGACTTATATATTTACCCACACCATTATTGAATTTTTTTTAGCCTTTTTCCTTGAATAATGGATTGATATTATTGAGAAATAATGATTTTTTTACAAAAGTTCCCCTTTATTCACTTATAAAAGGATACCTGCTCCTCCAAATTTCTACACCCATTCTAATACTTTGGATAAACTAAAAATATATCCAAGTATCTCCTAAAAAACATTCTAATGACTTTTAATCCTTTATCTCACCAAAATTACAAGCTAAGTAGACTTAAAGAGTTTCCTAATGGGGAACTTCCAAAGGAGATGTAATACTCTCAACCCAACTACACTAGTTATTTTATTCTTAAATACCAATAAAATACCCTAAATCCATGATGGTATAATAAATTTTTATTATTATCCTTGAGTGTTATTAAAATATTGGATTATCCATTTTATACCTTCCTCAAAAATAATTAATAAAAAGGAGAATGTCATCATGTGTGTGTGCAGACTACTTCCTCAGTGAATGACATGTTCAATTTTCCATCCCACCTTAAATGTTAGATTCAAAAAGGTTATTTAATTAACTATTATGTTATTTTTAACACCATTATTACTCTATAACAAAAAAATTAGGAGTTATATCTATAGGATTAATAAGAAACGTTTCTAGTAACTTTAACCACCATAAATGGACTTACCATGGAACATTTCATTATTTGGATATTGTTTGGGAAAATAATTTAAACTGTATAGGAATTGTTAATATATAATAATATTTGAAATAATTCTAAAAAATTATAGATATCATGGAGTTATTTTACAATACATTTGGACATAGTCAACAAACCAAAAGTGGTACAAAAAAAGTAATCGAACAACCCTGAGTAACCGATGCAAGAGAAAACTATATTAAAAATAAATACCAAAAGAAAATATATGAAACTTAAAAAATTAAGTATAGTTTAAAAAGGTTCTTGGGTATATATTTAATGAATTTTATTTATTATTAATGAAGTTAATTGCAAGTGCTTAGTACTTTTAGACACAAGGTAAGGGTTTCATCTCAAAATTTCCTTCTTTGAGACACATTTTCTTTTATGCACAAATTTTATTTTAAATGGTATGCATACTACCAATTGGATACAAAATATCATTTAATATCTCTATTCTTATTAATATAACTTCAAATTTAGTCTCTCTATCTTTTAATGAGTTTTTATTATAATTTTTCTTATGTTGTAAGGGTTTCCATCACAATCACCCTTTATCGAGGCATGATTTGATATTATGTGCCAATTTATAGTGTAACTACTAAAATAATGAATTATAATATCATAAATTATTATTTAACTTGGAAAATTTTCTTTCAATCATTCCCTTCCTTAATGTGGACTATTATCGATGAATTTCTTAAAATATAATGGTATTTTATAACTCAATATTTTTTCTTGAGTTATAACATTTATCCTTGTGCTTCACCTTTCATCCAATATGGTATACCCTATTTTTATATTTAGTGATAAATTATGATTCATATCATCTTTATTTATGATTTATAATTCTTCTTAAAAATGTAACTTTGTCAAGAACAATTCTCATCCTCTAAAATGAAGGTTTCCCCTCCTTTTCCATTATTTCCCTTCCCGCTAGTGTTCTATTTTTAAATTAGAATCATAATTAAGTATTATTATGTTAAATTCATATTTAAATTAAATTATTTTAAAAATAAATTATTATTATTATTTTTATAATTTGGTATTTCAATAAATATTTTTAAAAACATAAATGGGATCTTCCATACCTCCTTCACAACTTATTGTTTGCGCATTATCTTTCATTTTTCTCCCTTTTATGCATTATTATTATAATTTACCTATTATATTTTTTGTATATATGTACCAAACATATATAACTATTTAAATATCCTCTTAAAATTTGGTCATATATTGTTTTAGTTCCCTTTCAAATTCCCACTTTTTTGTATACTTGATTTAAGAGAAATTTTCTATTTATTGTCTCATGTCAAGAATCACCACCATAAAATATTTTTAAATGATGAATAGCTTATAAAAAATCATTATTTTATATATAATCTACTTCATTCAATTCCACTTTTACAGAAAATAAAAACCAATTTTATTCTTAAAAAATACCCTTTATTTATTTCAAAAATCACCACCCAAATTGTTTATTTTTATTCATTATTCTCCTAGATCCTTCTCATGAATTTTCTACATTAGAAATCCATGTTCAAGACCGATGTACCTTTTTCAAGTATAGAAGTTCAAAATGATTTAAGTTTTTCTTCTCTTGGGAATCCATATGATTTATCCTTTGATTATGCCTTGAATTAAAATTGTGAAACCCACTTTCTTCTCAAGAGTTTGATCACACTTATGATTTATGTATGATTTATTTTCCACATTTGGCATGCGTATATATTATTTTTATTTATGTGAAGGGTGTACCATAATTATATAGCCCTAAAATGAATTTAGTAATACTTTATATCTCATTAGATTATATATGAGGGATTAGGGAGTAAACCTAATCCATCATGCTAATTTGTCCACTTTATGATGATGGTTTTGGGAATGACCATTGAATTATGTTTATGATATCATGTTTTATTCCATTGAAAAATGTTTATGATTTCATGATCTTATGATATCATTTCTTTATTCCATATTTTCATTATAATGGTCATCCTCTTTATGATATCATGTTATGCCTATTAACACTCATTTTATTTTTATTTCCATGTTTATTACCTTACTATGATTTATATTTTTTTTTAACTTCAATTTTTTTATTATATTGATAAAGACCCCTTTTAAGGGAAGAAGAGAGGAACCCAAATAGACTCCAAGGACATAGACAAACCAAACCCAAAGGAAAAAAAGAGTGAAACCAGACTGACAAAATGGAGCTGCCTCTCTTTAGCAAATGATCATGATGAATCTCTATACCTTTGAAAAATAGTTCAACAAGAAAGTGTCATATGTCAAAGCACAGGACCGATCTGATGGTTGATGCCATACCCTCACACTTACTAGGATTTATAGTTTACCCTTTTACTTATATATTTTCTCTAGGGTATCCTATGTAGTTTTCGAAGATCTATGGGAGTTAGGATAACTATGTGGTGTTTTAAATAAAGATATTATTTTATATTGAAAATGATGTTCTTATGTATATAATATTCCAAAGACACTATAACTCTAGATCCTTGGAATTTATTATTGGGAAATTATGTTATAAATCATAAATTAAAGTGTTTTTAAGTATTAGGTCACTATAAAGGATTTGTTTTTAAAGTTATTTTTGGTTTTACTAAAATTTGGATATAGAATTTGTGTATTATTTTAATAAAATATTATACAACCTCACTTTTAAATATTGTATTTCAAACAAACATATCTATAATGTTTGGAAAAATGATCACATGGAATCAATGTTTTTTGGCATACCTATAAAGAATATGTGCTCATACTTATTATATTTTTGGTTCTGGATCATCTTTTGATCACTCAAGGAGTGTTTTTTCCATTGAGTTTTGTTGGAGACTCATGAATTCACATAGAGGTTAGTTTGGGTATATTTTTCTTATTTTATTATTTCTTCATGTCATCTATATCAACTATTCCTAGGTTATTTTTATTTTAGTTTTATGTTTTTCCATTTAGTTGGATATTTATTCATTTGATATTTTTTATTTAGTTCTTTATAATTATAAAACTATTTCATTTTCCTAAGCAGGTACCTATAATGTATGGAGTATTCTTTATGGATTTACAAGAGGAATTATTATGTATAATTTTTATTTATTGGGTGAAATTATTCCTAATGTGTATTTTTGATTCTCTGAAACTAGTTTCTAGCTAGGGGTGATTAGGAACAAGCGTCAAATATGTCAAGGTTTGGCTCAGGTATTTAGTTTAGGGCTGTACTATGTTTGTTTTTAAAAATATAATGTAAAATCTAGGTTATGTTATTTTGTGACTAAAGGTAGATAGTATATAGTGTTTTCAAAACTCATGAGGTGGATATAAAGAAATGTTTGAAAATTTTTTTTTGTACAAAACATTGGGTTACCAGGGGATGTTGAGGATGTGTCATGTTAGTTTTGGGATTTATTTATCCTCCTTAAACAAGTTCACTTATAATATGAATGAAGTCAGAATGGGGACCCCTGAGTTTCATGGACAGGGTTCATGAGTTGCAGAATATGCACATGGGTCTTGAAACTCAGAAGGGTGTGGTATTATTGTGTTTTCCTATTCAAAATGTTTCTTAATGTTTTCAATAAATCTTATTGATTTATGTGTGTAATTTAAATTCAATAAAAAAAATATATTTTTCATTTTTTATTGTGTAATAATAATAATGATGACGATGATAATAAGATGTTAGTGAGTGGTTTAAATGTTATTATGATTGCTAAATGATTGAGTCATGCTTAAATGGGACTTTGATTAAAATGGATGATGTATTTATTATATATAATTTTATATTAATTGGTTTATGATTTAAATAAATTATTATAATATTGATAATATGAATTATATGTATTCATTTTAGCCTGCCTAGAAATATGAAATGATATAAATAACTCATGTAAAGATTAAAATGGTTATGAAAGAGAGTTTAATAAATTAAATGAGGTAACTTAAGAAGTATGATTTATATTGAGCATGAATTAAAGGCATAATTAGGTATCATGGAATGTGTTAAAAGATTAAATTGTTTGATTAAATTATTAATAGTTTTATTTATAAATATGAAATTAAAATATTAAATATTAATGAATGGGGAACAAAATGGATTTGATTCTTGATTAGTTAAGCATATTGAAATTTGGTTAGAATGAAAAAATATTTTAATTTATATTGAAACCATATAATGTGTTATGTATATAGTTACCTTGCTGCTAAAATTTTATCTTTTATGATATTATAATAATGAAAAAAATCATGCTAAAAATAAGTGTTTAATTTGAACTCAGTAATGTTTTTTTTGAATTTTTTTAATTATTATAATAAGAAAAATAGAATTAAAGGATATATTAGAGTTTAACATGTTAGAAAATTATTGATTATGTATATGATAAACATGTTGGTTTAAATTAGATATATAATTGTCAAGTTTTTTGAATGACATTTCATGTTGTGATTATTTTTAAAGCATGATTATAGATATATTATTGTTGAAACATTATATATGAAAAAGGGAAGCATTATAATTCTTTATAAGTAATCATGATGTTTATATTATTTTTGGTTACTATATTATAAGTTTGATAAGTGGGTAAATTTTTAGAAATTAATAAGTGAAAGAATATTTTTGTTAATAATGTGAGTCAAAGTGAAATAGATTATTTTGGTAAAATTATATTAAAACTTGGGGAAGTTTTATTATGATAAACTGTGTTTTTTAAAAGGTATCATTTTAAATATGTTGGTGTCATCGATAAACATGGTATGTGTTATTTGTTTTTTTATAACAAATGGTATTAAAATGAATGAAGAAAATTAATGGTTTTTTTCATAATATTTGATAAAAATTATTTTTTGAGTTTTATTAAAAGATGTTTTTATTTTACTAGAGTGTAATGATTATAGTTTTTTAAAAAATATTTTTAGATGGTAATGTTTTATTAGGGTGTATAGATTATTTAACATTCATGGAAAGAAAAAAAATGATTATTTGGATTATTTTTTTCTTCTATATAACAAAATCTTACTGGCTTGTGAATTTGGTAGGTTTCGATGATGTTTTTTTGGATTAATTTTTTTTTGAAATTATTATTGAAATAATAAGGTTTTGTTTGATTGTGGTAGAAAATGTTTAAAAATAATAAATTTAGGTTTTTTTATAAACCAAGTCCTTATTTATATATGAATTAATGTATTTTTAATGATTATTTTGTATTAATGCATTCACTATTCATTGAGATGAACTTAAATTAGTTTTAAAATGTTTTTAGTATTTTTTTTATTGATGTGTAATCTTTGTTGAGAAACTTTTAAATAATAAAAAAAATGTTTTGGTGAGTTTTACTCTATTTAGATTTGAAATATTATTTCACTTTTTACATTTTGGAGTTTATACAGTATATCTTATGCATAAAATATATTAATTTTTTTATGCCTTGTTTAATTTATGGAAAGGGGTGATTTTTTTTTGAATGCGTACCTGATCATAATTTTAAAAATTAGAATATTCATAGAACATGTATATGGTATTAGTTATTATTTTTGTGTTTAAAAGTAGTTAATTAATGATGATAATTGGGTGGGAAAAATATTTTGATATTGTATGAATTTTTTAATGTTTCTTGAGTTCCAAGGTTTATTTATGTGTTTTTGTTTTTATATGGTAACTCTTATGGTAGGAATTACCATGGGGTGTGTTTGAGATGTATTTGTTTAATATGTGGAAAATTATTCTCATGACCTAATATGATTCTCAGGGATGAGAAAAAATATGATGGGGAGATTCTAATTACCTATGTCATCAGATTTTGAATTTAATTTTAAGAGATTTATTAAAAAGGTGAGAAATATGAGTCTGTATAAATTTACTAAATAATTTAGGATATGTTTAATTGATAATGAGATTTCATCAGGGTTAATAGTTGTTAGGTGGGTAAAATGAATAATAGTGACCTTATTATTTTTGGTAAATTAATGGAAGTGTGTAATTAATAATGATTTCATTATTATTTTTTGAAATCAATGAAATTTTTTTTGAGATAATATTTTTTCTATCAAATTTATATTATAATTTAAAATTATATTAATGGAAATTTATTATAATAATAATAATAATATTAGAAGTGTGGGTGTGAGGATTTAGAAAAAAAAGAATAAAAAGTGTTTAAAATGGGGTGAGGGGTGATTTTATAGGGTGTTAAGGAAAAGAAAATGTAAAAGGAGGGGTGGGGGAACTGGTATATATAGGGCATAAAAAAAAATAAATAAAAATGAAATTTAAAATAAAAGAATATACTCAAAATAAAAAAAACATGTGAGAGGGTGGGGGGAGGAAGTATATATGCTACAATGACCCTCCCTATCCCTTGAGCCTCTCTCACCCCTCTTCCTCTTATTCCCTACTCACCCTCTCTCTAAAATTTCTTCATCTACTATCTTAAATATCTCTATTGATATTGATCATAATAAAGAACCATCAGGGGAATTTATTTTCGTCTCTTTGAGAGGAAACCTATATATATTTCCTTTGGAAGTGAGTTATTATACCCACATTTAATTTAAAATTAATTTCTTATTTTATTTATCTTATTTGGAGTTTCTTATGATTGAATATTCTATCTTTATTGTCTTAGTTATGAAATGACAGCCAAATTGTGAGTTTAAGATATTTTAGGTAGCCATCATCATGTTATTCATTTTATAATCAATATATGTTATTTATGAGTTTACCAATTTCGTTTTACTTAAAATTATGTACAATATGAATGTATGTATATTGTAAATAAAATTTCTTAAGAATATTATTTAATGAAAAGAAGGTTTTCAATTATATTCTTTTTTAGTATAAGAGGATTTAAGAGTTTTTAAGGGTTATGGTGTATGGTTTGATGATTGATGGAATTTTATTTGTATTATGAATTTTTCTTGTGATTTTTATTGGTTATACATCTTTTTAATATTTATATAAATGTTTTATAATGTTGTTTGTTAATTATTCCTTTTATTTTAGAGATTTGACGATTTCAAAATGGGATTTATTCCATGATTTAAATGATTTTTCAAGGTTGTATGATTCCAAAATAGTTTTCATAATGGGATATTAATTTGAAATTTTATGGTTTGATAAAAGGCGCCATTTGAACTTTGAAAAACATGTTTTGTAATAATTTATAGTTTTAAAGTGGTTTCCAAAGTATGACATGGAATTGTTATTTTATAATATAAATGTGAGTCTCGGTTAGAACCTTAAACAATTTTTCATGAATAAATTTCACCCTATGTCAATTTCCATGTGTTTGGATCATTAATGATTTTTTATTCATAAATTACATGTTTTTTATGTATTTATATTATATGGGGCTTGAATAATTATATTTCAAGAAGTGGTATAAAGGTGATTTATTTATAAATTTTACCTAAATTATTTCCTCTTAATTTATAGGGATCATCTTAATCATAGTGATAGTTTGAGATAAAATTTCTATATATTATTGACAAGATAGACTACATCCCCTATGGTATGGAATGAGATTAGGCCTTGGGGTAGTGCCACTGGTGATACTAGTTGAGATCAGTTGATTTTCTATAAATTATGAATGTTCCAATTGGCCAGTATATAGTTGGACCTAAGTATGTATATTACTATCTAATAGGTTGTTTAGGAATTTCCCATCTCTATCCAAATTTTCATTAATTTCTAACATAATACCATTTTTTATTTTTTATTTCATATCACATTTACTTTTTTATTTTATTATACTTATCTTAATGAATATTTTACCCTATTTTATTCCACTTTACACTTTGACTTATTTTATTTTTAGGTTTTGTTTATTATACACCAATATTTTTTAAAATTAGTTTGAAAATGGTTTTAAAAATATATATTTTCAAAAACAAATCTCTTTAAAAAGTAAAGAAAAGTATTTGTTTTAAATGTTATTTTTTGGTTTCAAAAAAAATGTTTATATGGAATTTGTTTGTCATTTAACTAAAATATTATACAACCTTAATTTCATACATTATATTTAAAACTAGAGTCTCTAGAATATTTTGAAATAGGAATCCCATAGAATCTATGGTTTTTTGAATACCTACTGGGAAAATGTTCTCACACCTATTATATTTTTAGGTTTAGGTCTTTGTTTTGATTGATTATAGAGTTTTTATCTGTTGAGTTAAGATGGAAACCCATGGAGTCACACAGAGGTTAGTTTGGGTATATTTGTTTTATTTTTTTTTCATTTTTCATATCATCTAAATTGACCATTCATGGGATAGTTATATTTTAGTTTTATATTTTAAATTTGAGAAGGATATTTATTCATTTCATATGTTTTTTTGGTTATACCAAATTTTAAAAGAATTTTTTTTCATAGGAATATACCCCCAATGTACAGAGTGGTTATGCTGGATTTCTAAGGGGATACTCCATGTCAAATTTCTATTTATTGGGAGAAATAATTCCCAATTTATTCTTTGGAATCCCTGGTACTAGTTTCTATCCCAGGGTGATGTAGAACATGCCTTAAGAATCTTAGAGGCTGGATCAGGTGACCGATTCATGGATGGTCTGGGTTAATTTGTGACATAGATGGAATTTGGATCAAACTTATCCCTAGCCTCAGAGATTTAAATCTATATAAAAAGTTTTTATTCAATATATGTTATATTATACTTACACATGTAATGTTTTTTATTATATATGACTTTAATACTTTATATAAAATGCTTTATTATACCTTTGTCATGCAATACATTTAGATTTATGTTGATGTATTTGGATTTAATTTTTGAGTGAGTAACACAAAATATGATTTGTGTTTAAAGTTAAATATCAATATGATTTGAATATATAAATTTGGTGGAAAGAAAAGCAATTCCAAAATTGAATTGATAGAATTATTCATACATATAGGGATTATATGATATGTAATTATTTCATGTGATTAAATAGTTATGAATAATATTCATAAAATGTATATGGAAATTGTGAGACTAATATAACCCTTAAATACTAAGTGTGAGATTCCTTCAAAAGTAAATACATGTGAATTACTAAATCATATATTTGGTAAGGTTCATGCTAAATTAAGGTATCTAAATATTATATTGTGTAATGCAATGTTGTAATGGATTACCCTAAAAGTAAGGTAAACTTTATTAGATAGGATACTGGTGGAATATATTTGAGCATATCCATATGATTGATTTAGAGAAAGGGTTGTCCACTCAAATATGCAAGAATCACATGTTTAATTATTGGAATGATGGTATATTTAATTGTTATGATTTTAGGTAAATCCAAACATGGACTCAAAACTATATAAATTATGGATCTTGGACAACTAAAGAAAATGATATATGGGTTAATAATTTTAGTTGTAATACATTCATTAAATATAATTGATATAAATATTTAAAAAATGATACCCAACTATGAATATGTATTCGTTGTATATTATGTAATTAATTATCATTTTGATACATCTTATGGGTATGAAATATAATATAATCTTGATTAGTTTCCATGTTTGACAAGTGATCTCAAAGAGATGCATTCTTAGATTATAGATGTGAATGCTATGGAAATGAATTTATATAATTATGAATCATTGTTATTGGATATTGGGTGTGTGTTACACATTTTTTCTAATAAAAAGCCTCTAAAAAATATGAGATAATTGATTAAAGGTGAAGTAGTTATATTTTTTTGAAATTAGAAAAGAGTTACTATATTCGATGTCAGAACATATGATCTAAGTAAACTTAGTGGATTTTTCCTAGAATTATAAAATAATTACTATATTATATTTATAAATTGTAATTTTATTTTTATATCTTATTTGAATAAAAATTGTTTTTGATTCATGATTATGAATAAGTTTTGTTGAATATATATGAATAAATATTTTTATGGAATTGGGAATATGAATATTTTTTTATACAACCTAAACATGGATAATATAATATAAAAATTTTAATATAAGAAGTTTAATTTTCATTCTAACATCACATATCTTTGTAATTGTCACATTGAAAATATAAATGAGAAAAATATCTAAAGGCTCCATAGAGATACATTTTTAACTCATTAAATTATGAATTGTTTGATAATTGTGAATATTTTTTAGTAATAAAGTGTCAAAAGAAACATTCAACAGAAAATTTGAGAGCTATAGTGGAATATTGGATCTATTATGTAGTGATATATGTGAAAAAATTAGTAATATAGTAAGTGGTGTGTATATAAACTTTATAAAATTTACCGATTATTGCATTTAGTATAGTTTTAGGTTTCTTATAAGATACAAGTTTAAATACATTTTATTGTTTTTGTTCCTAAAAATTTATGTGTAGAATCAAAAAAGAAAAAGTATTAAGATTATATAATCATATTAGGGTGGTGAATACATGATCTAGGAATTTACTAATCATCCAAGAGATTATGAAATTATTTCAAAACTCACTCCTCCTAGAGCACTGTACTAGAATGGTGTTTCTGAGAGGAATAATCATTCCTTATTGGATATGGTTAGATCAATGATGAGATAATTTATCCATATTATATCATTATAGGGATATTTTTTTTGAAACTTTTACATTCATACTAAACTTTATTCCATCAAAATTATACATAAAGAGGTTATTTGAGATATTGACTAGGAAGCATCCAAAATTTTATTTTTCAAGGATTTAGGGTTTTGATTTCATACATAAAACCCTTGAATTTTGAAAATCATAAAACTATATAAAAAAATTTATTATTTATTTGTTATACCAATGAAACAACAGAAAATTATTTCTATAATACGACTTGAAAGGAGTGTATGTGGAATGATATGTTTTTTTTCCAAGAGAATGATCACATGAATTGAGGTGTTAGTGGGAGAAAAATAATACCTAGAGTGGTTTTAGACTAATAAATTATAATTTTTACTAACATGGATAGTGAGTCACTTCTCTATGATGTTGTGAAAATATAACTATATCAGGTTACATAATAACATAAAATTATAGGCAGGATTTTTCAGGATCTTGAGAGATTTGTATTTCATATGAAAATTTATGAATAAGTAATGTTCATAGACGATGAAACTCCAACCAAACAAGAGTCTATTGTGTGTTATTATTTTATGAAATTTTTGGTATCCATAAAATATATGATGGGATCTATGTACACTAGCCAGGTTTGAGACATAGTGGATGCACCTGAAGGGCTGAAACTTATAGGTAAAATGTGGGTTTTTAGATGAACATTCACATGGTATATAGAATGAATTCCTATAAATATCATATATTATAAAAAGTTTATAAATAATTCATGTTATTGACTATGAAGAAACCTATTTTCAATTATGATGATAAAATCCATCAGATATTGAATTCTATAATAAATCATTATGATAATGAGATATATTTAATGGATTTCAAAATCACTTTCCTTAATAGAAATTTAGTCAAGGACATGTGTATGATATATAACAAAAGTTTTTATGTTATAAATAAGAATGTTAAGGTTTTTAATATTTAATATTTATTTATGGATTAAATAAAATTTCTCAATGTTATAATACATAATTTGATGATATAATCATAGAGCTTGATTTCATATATAATTTTCATGATTATTGTGTTTAAAAGTGGGTTACTAGGAGTGTTTTTATATTTATGGTGTCGTATGTGGACAACCTTTTACTCATTGAAAATTATGCCCTAAATTTACATTATATAAATGCATCGATGCGAAATTGATTCTCAGTGGAAGACATGGGTGGTGTAGCCTAAATAAAAGGTGTGAATATATATAGAGATAGTTCAAAGTGGTTACTTGGATTGATCTGAAACACATATATTTTTAAAGTGATAAATAATTTTACTGATCATAACTCCAATAAGGGGTTTTTACCAATGTTACATGTAACTAATATTTGAATGATTAAATATATTGTTAAGGAGTTAGAAAGGATAGATATGATTTCATAGGAATCCACCATATGACCTTTTATATATGACCTGTTGTTTACTTAACTAGATATCATATATTATCTGATTATAAAAAATATATAACAATCCAATAATAGTGAGAGTCATTATATTTATATAAAAAATATCCTTAATTACTTGAGAATAATTAATGTTATATTCTTGGTCTTTTGAGTTCAGAATGATCTCATTATATAGGTTTTTGTGATTTTAGTTTTCAAATAAATAATAATAAAACGTGAAGATAATATTGTTAGCCATTCTTATTAAAAATTGAAGAAACTTGTTAGATTATTTAAAAAAATACACCATGATAGGATCAATAATAGTGGTAGACAACATAACTACATTTTATATAACAAAGAAAGTTGTTTAGATTAAGAATGTATTCACTAAAAATCCAGTGGTTCCAAGAATATAGGGGAAAAGTGAGATTTACTATGTTAAAAATAGAGTTATTTATTAGGAAAATAATCCTTGGTGTCACCAATTAAAAAAACACTTTTGAAAACTCTATCTCATTCAAGTTATAATTGATTAAAGTGATGTTATAAATTGTTTTGTGATTACATAATAAGATACAGAAGATCCATTTACAATGATAACAAAAAAATTGAATCTTAATGGTATTATTTAGTCTCTAGGTATTATATTAATGGAATAATAAATATATTTTTTATTTTTAATGGGATCGAATCATTATTTTATAATAAATAAAATCTCTATTTTTCATTTTTTAATATGTGCTGTATATATGTAAGAACTCGGGTTTTCAATCAGGTATGGATCCTTTAAATTTGTGTCTAATTCGTTATTTTGGACCTATTTTAGACACCTAATGAGTTAGTGAAGGTACCAAGGATGTATAGGGATTTCTTGGGGCTTGAAACCCATATTTTTGTGAAAAATGTCCGGATGCATGGTTTATAGTAAACAGTGCGGGAAGGCTGTATGGTTAGAGAAAATATTATGGGTGGCATGTTTTTGGATAGATCCTTACCACAAAATCCCCTTTTCACTAAATACCCATGCATGGTTGCACATGATTTTTCAAACCATGCACACAAACAGTGAACAAGCCTTTTTTAAGTGTAATTTCACTATTTTCCCCTTAATGATCTAATTAAGCCTCCTCCTTCCTCCTAACCCATGTTTATGTGGGATTGAGCTATTTTTATTACATATTGGAGCACTTTGAAGGCCTAATATAAGGATCTAAAGATATTTTTAATTCGGGATCTGATTGAGCTTCTATTCATCACGTTGGATGCACAACGGTGAGTACTCGAGTCTTTTTGTGTCATTATTCTCCTCTATGTTGACCTAGTTATCGAGGTGTGAGAATTTTCCAATTTTCTTAGATATAATCCATTATTAGCCGAATAAGAGGCTGATATCGGAGGAGGATAGTTGTACAAACCTAAGGTTGGTGGTCTATAGCTCATCCCTCAAGTTCATTGATTCTAGAATTGTCCTACGGGGCCCACCGATTTCATTAGGTGATGTTTTTGCATTTATATGTCATGATTATAATCATTAGAACCATATGATTATGATCTTTCCATATATGTGATTAGTTATTGGTGGTTATACCCACAATTACCAACATCCCATGCAGGATGATATTCCTTAGTTGTGTTTTTAGTGTTTTGACACTTTTGATCCATCATTCAGATGTTCTCGAACTTGAACACACTAATGGTAGGAATCCTTATTATAAATGCTTTTTTGTATCATTTAATGATTAATGGGAAGTACCATGTCACTTCCACTTGACCCACCTAAGGTATGTTTTTTAAATTGATAATTAAATGTGAAAGGGAAATTTTCAAGTATACTAAGTATATGACTTGACCGGATTAAATGTGAATGATTAATAGGTTCCATGTATGTAGCACCCATTACCACATTAATGTAAGGTAAATTAATGAACCTTAATTATTGAATATTCCTTAAATGGAATTAAAAACGGTTGCATGCTACTTGGACTTATCACACTAATGAAAGGAAAGGATTAAACCAAATGGAATTATTGATTAATTATGACATGATTAAAAGGTTGTATGATACTTGAAAAATGAAAGAAAATACCAGAACCAAATGAAATAGTAAATGAAATAATAATTAAATAGGAGTTTTCTGACTCAAGCTCACCTTGTATTCTTATTGGGGAATTCCTTGAGCACTTGGGAACCCCATTCTAATTCAAGGATACGACTTTCTTAGGTTGATACCCACCTAGATCCCGATACTTCACTATTATTGGATGCCTAGTATGACACCATAGGATCCCTCAAATAGTATTAAAGGATGTATTGTATACACTCCTTGGATCTAACATTGATAGGTAGGTGCTATAGTTAAATCCTATAAGGGCCAGTCACTACTTAACCCTATTTTACCTTGGATGATCAACTTGGATTACGTAGGCATATTATTGTGGAATTCCTTGGAATATTATCCATGGATTACACTCTTAACCTTATCTAGGATATAATTATTACTGATTTGGTGACCCTTGAGGTCTAATTTTCCTTGGTTATTACCTTGGAACTTCATTATTAAATGTAATTACAGGTTGCCTTTCCATAACTTGGAACCTTCACTATTATTAACATGCGATTTATTTATAAACTAGTAATAATCAATTAATGGATTGGTTATGTTTAGATGCAAGCTGAGAGATGAATCAGGTACTTGGGTATTTAGTTACATTGTACTAATTTACTTTATATATGCATTCTTGCATAATGTTATATTTCCATTACAGAGACAGATACTATAGACACCATTAGTGTTGGACCACTGATATTTATCTCACACCCTCTCTGGGAACTGTTTGGTACCCGAGATAGATTACATGAATGTAGGTTTTGATAAAGGGAAGTATATGGCTTTGAACACCTGATTGCTTTCTATTTAGGATGAAGCTTGATAGCAGATGACTAAGCCAGAGCATGGGATTCCTAGTATAGTCTTTTTATTTCCTTTATACTTTTACGGGACATGTTATGTCTGCTATCTTGTATCCATATTTTCATGTTTTTATAGATACATGATATATCATCATCAGTTTTTGTATATTATTCTAGTTATTTTAGTTATTATTAATGTTGTATCTATTTTCCTATTTTTATATTTATCTGATGTGCTAAATTTCTTTAATGAGGGTATAGTATCCCCACAAACACACCCCATGCCATCACTTCTAGTTGGAAGCCTCTTTCATTTGGGGATATGCGCTTAAGTCCATGTGGCCCACCGGGCTTGGGGAACCTATTATGTAAAAACCCAACCCCTCTAGACTAGAGCCAGTGCATTACTTGTTACATTGGCATGGTTATAAGGAATAAAATCCTGAAGGAATGATAAGTTTAGTAGTCTTGAAGAAACTATATACATATATGTCATTTAAATTACATTGGAAAAGGCTAAAAAATACAATACATAACAAAAACTAAAAACTACATCCACATAAACTCAATAAATGATCCCCTCTTCACAGCCTTTTAAAGGTAAAAAAATGAAAGGGGTGAGATAAAATTCTTATTAAGGGTTAAAAATAGAAAAATAATGAATTAAATAATAAGTGAATCATAAAAAATTTGACATAATAAATATGGCATGGTGAATAAATGAAAAACTCATTCCATTAATAAACTGAGAATGAAACTGCATCCATATATTTTTTCATAGTGAAAACCTCATGGATAGTAATAACTGATAATGAATAAAGATAATTATTATTAATTGAAAGTCATGTATCTTACACATGATACCATAATACCATTAAAACGGTTTAGTTCTTTGGGTAGAAACTTTTTTGATTTTTGGAAACAAACTCTAAGGGTTTGTCGCCAACTGATTTGTCTCATGAGACCTTTCGATTCATCGAGGGGCTATAGTGGGCCCCACACACAGCTTTAATTACAAATAATTCTTTATAAATAGAATTAATATAATTACAATATTCCTTATTAATATCTTTATAGAGTAGAGAATATGGATTCATCAGTATTTCCATAGTTAAAACAACTTTCTAAATTAACACCACAAGGGAAATGGTATACGACTTAAGGAAATAGTAATATCCTTGCTACAAGAAAATTGATATTTACCAAAATTATAATTTCAAATGAAAAATGATCTCAAATTGGCATTAGATACACCACATAAGAAAGATTAGGTGCACAATACCAAGTAGGTCTCAATGAAATGGAAATTCAGACAAAGTCACTTACCATATTATAATCAATTGAATCGTATGACCAAAAGTCAACAATAACCAAATGAATAAAAGAATAAAATGAATATAAATAAAATAATGATATTATATATCAAATGGTAGTACACATATACCACATACAAGAAATAAGTGGCGAACAATGAAAATCTCACGGAATTAAGAGTGAGATGAGAAACCTCTTACCTTATGCTCGAGTATGTTCTTTGTTTATTTTAACAATCTGAATAATCAAATTTATCATAATTAATTAATAATTAAATAAACTCATATACATTTAATGTATTAAGTATAACCATATTAGGTTCATTCATGTCCCATTTTATGGGTTTAAGAGGTTCCATTTTATTGTTTTGGAAGCATTTTCTTCCTTGGTTATCATGATCGGGTTACTTGTATTCATGAATGGAAGTTCGTTTGATGTGTGGTTAAACAAAAAGAACTGTTAATATATCTTATTAATCACATTATATATATATGAATGATATTATAATTATTTCAGGTTATAAACCATGATGATGATTCATTAGTTAAAAGTTAATTACAAACGTTTGGATTAACTTGGCAGTTTTGTTCATAATGAACTTGTTTTGTATTGTTATTTTATATTATGAGTGTGTATGGATTAAAGAACATTTAATAAGGTAAAATAAATATATTATTATTTGTTTCAACCATTGAAAAAGTTTCATGACCATTCTTGAAGATATTAATAGAAATTGAGAACCCGTCGTCCCTGAATGTGATAAATTAACACATCTCAGACAGTGTTTTTAGTATAAGAGGAGGGGGAAAAAGAGACGATGATGAAATATTCCATTAGCATAATAAAATTACAGATCATGTAAGGTAATGGAATTATCATATCATTTGAATGAGGGGATATGATGAAATAATTAGTAAATAAAGGAACTCAAAATAGAATAAAATTGAGAAATCTCTCACAAAAATTTTGCAGACTAACGACGTCACGTAAAATTTCATAAAATATTTTGATGAGAGAAAGGGGGTATATTATCACTCTTAAATAATATGGACAGAAATGAGAATATTTAATGACATATCCCAACATAATCCAATTGAAAATAAAATAGAAAACATAAAATTAAAGCTTTAAGAAAAGAGAAGGGCGATAGATTCCATTACCTTGAAGAGTAATTTCAAAAACTTGAAGGTTGGGACCTTGGGGGCTTGAGGACACATTGAGAGGATTTATAGGGAGGTAAAAATACCAGAGATTAGATGATTGTGGATTTTAAATGAAGGAAAACTAAGGTATGAGTGAGTATTTATTGTAAATAAGAGGGAGTTTTTTATTAATTAAAAGGGACACATCATTAGTTGTTTTTGCAAAACCATGGGATTTTCCATGGTTTTAGAAAAGTTGGACACCTCATGTCATATTTTACTGTACACAAGTTGACTAGCCTTTTATATTTAATTATTACATCATTATGATGTCATTAAACTACCAAAAACTCAAAACTTTATTTTTAATATTTAAAAAAATTCAAGTATTTTAGAAATATCCAAAAAATTCACCCTAAACATTTTTCGATGTGTTGAATTAAAAAATGAACTCAATTTTTTGAAAATAATTTCATAAATATTATTAATATATTTTTTAAATAAAATCTTAGTTAATTTCAAAAATAATAATTTTAAAGGAATAATTAGTTTTATATCACATTGAAAAATTAATTAAGATCTCATTATCTTATTACCTTAAAAAAATAAAACATTATCATTATTTACTATTCATAAGGGTCATATTACTATTCATAAGGGTATGTTACTATTCATCAAAAAATCAAGTTGGTTCTATGATACTCTAAATGACTTACTGGTCACAACTCTAAATGATTGTTTTTTCGAAATTCGAAACATAGAAGTGGAAAATTTATGTTTAATCGATAGGTCATGACTATCTCCTAAATAACCCAGTGTTGTTTCAAAAAAACTTAGTGCTTTATGAAATATTGGATATGAATAGAAAGTATTTAATTGAATCATACCATAAAATGTTTGGGGTGTTATATTATTCCCCCCTTCAGAAATTTTGTCCTCAAATTTTTTCATGAATAAAGCCCTCTAAAAAGATGTGTGTGGTTCTTCTTCAAAACATCCTCAGGTTCTCACATTACTTCCTCCATATTATGGTTTCTCCAAAGAACATTTACTAGGAGAGTTTTCCTATTTCTCAATACCTACTCCCTTGTGTCAAGAATCCTGATAGGATCTTCACAGTATGAAAAATTAGGTTCCAGTTCTATTTCTTCATAGGTGAGTACATGCATTGGGTCTGACATGTATTTCTTCAACAATGACACATAAGACACATCATGAACTTTAGGGAGACTTGGAAGCATTGATAAATGGTAAGCTACATCTTCGATTTTTTTCCAGAATTTCAAATGGTCTAATGTACCTGGGGCTCAGTTTCCCTTTCTTACCGAACCATAAGACACCCTTCCATGGACACACTTTCAAAAAGACCTGATCTCCCACTTGGAATTCCAAATCATTTCTCCGGTTGTCAGCATAACTATTCTGCCTACTTTGGGATGCTTTAATATATACTTGTATTGTATTTAACTTTTCCATGGCCTCTTTAATAAGTTTTGGATGTATAAGTTTCCTCTCACCAACCTCATCCCAACAAGTTGGAGTTCGAAATCTCTTTCCATATAATGCTTCATATGGAGCCATTTGAATGCTAGAATGGAAACTATTGTTGTAGGAAAATTCTACAAAAGGAAAGTATTGATCCCACATACCTTGAAAGTCAAGATATCATGATCTCAGTATGTCTTCCAGAGTCTGAATAGTCTTTTAAGACTGTCCGTCGGTTTGGGGGTGATAAGCCATACTCATACGAAGCTCTGTATTCAAAGCGTTCTGGAGAATTTTCCAGAATTTTGATGTAAACTGAGGATCTTGATCATAAAAAATCAATAGAGGTGCAACATGAATTCTTATAACTTCATTAATATAAAGTTTTTCCAGGTTATTAAGTGGTAAATCCTCTCTTATAGTAAAGAAATGTGCTAATTTTGTGAGACAATCAACAATTACCCATATTGCACCATTCCTTCTAGGTGTACTCAGTAGTCCAGTGACAAAGTCCATTGTAATGTTATACCACTTCCACATAAGAATAGGTAGATGTTGCATCACCCCTATAGGATGTTGTTTCTCTACCTTTAATTTTTGAAAAAATAGGCACCTTGACACGTAGTCAACAATTTCCCACTTTATATTATCCCACAAAAAATGTTCCTTCATATCTCTATACATTATTGTACTACCAGGGTGTATAGAAAAATTTGATCTATGATCATCCTCTAGTAATTAACTTTTTATCTCTATTACTGATGGAACGTATAATCTATTCCCATATTTCAGAACTACTTTCTCGTACACAGATCCTTCCAATCTCCTATCCTTAACAACATTAATTTTCTTGTGTAGATTTTCATCATTATATTGAGAGATTTTTATCTTCTCTAGTAAACATGGTTTAGAAATCATTTGAAAGAGGAAAGATGTTTCCCCTTCCTTACCAATTCTCATATCTATCTTTAGTAGATCCATGAATATAAGATCTCTCTCAATCTTCATTTGTGTCATAAGTCTATGATCTTTCCTACTTAATGCATCTTCCACATTATTTTCCTTTACTAGGTGGTAGTGTATTGAAAAATCGTAATCTTTGAGTAACTCGAGCCATCTCCTTTGCCTCACATTGAGTTCTTTTTGTATGAAAATGTATTTCAAACTCTTGTGATCTATGTATATCTCACATTTTCACCATAAAGATAATGTATCTATATTTTTAGAGAAAAATTACAACTGCTAACACAATATCACGAGTTGGATAATTTTTCTCACGAGTCTTCAACTACCTTGATGCATAAGCAATAACTTTATCATTTTACATAAGGACGCAACCCAAACCATTATTTAATGCATCACTGTATATTAAAAATCCATCACTTCCAGATAGAAGAGTCAAAATTAGAGCATTGACCAATATTTTTTTCAATTCTTCAAAGCATTCTGTACATTATTTTTCCAACACAAACTTAACTAATTTACGTGTGATCTTGGTTAGAGGGTTATCCAGTCGGGAGAAATTCCGAATGAAACCCCAATAGTAACCTGCTAAGCCAATAAAAATGTGTACCTCAGTTATTTTCATTGGATTAGGCCATTATTGGATTGCCTTTGTATTCACAGGATCAACTAAGATTTTATCCTTAGAGAAAATATGGCCTAGAAAAAAAACTGACTGAATCCAGAATTCGCATTTGCTAAACTTCCCATTTAATTCATTTTTCCGAAGAGTTTTCAGAATAATCTACAAGTGATTATGATGGTCTTCATGTATTTTTGAGTATACCAGGATATAATCAATGAATACCACAACAAAGTTATCAAGATATTCCTTGACAAATCTATTCATTAAATCCATGAAAATAGAGGGTGCATTAGTCAGTCCAAAAGGCATCACTGTAAACTCATAATTCCCATACCTCGTTCAAAATGCTATAATAGGAATATCTTCCTTCCTCACACATATCTGATGATATCCATATCGAATTTCAATCTTCAAAAAGTATTGTGCTCCATGAATTTGATCAAATTAATTTACAATTCTTTGTAGAGGATACTAATTCATTATTGTAATAGTATTGATTTCCCTGTAATCAATGCATAGCCTCATGAATCTATCTTTATTCGTGACAAAGAGGATAGGGTCTCCCCATGGAGAAACACTAGGTTGAATAAGTCACTTTTCACTAAATTCCTCTAGTTGTTTTTTAGCTCTACTAATTCCATAGTGTCCATTATATAGGGCGTCTTTGATATAGGTCTTTAACTAGGAATTAAATCAATAGAGAAATCAAATTCCTGCTATGGAGGATGTCTAGATAAATCCTCTGGAAATACGTCAATGTATTCTTTCACTATATTCACATATTCAATTTGATGATTTCTTTACCTGACCATAGATACTGGGTTATCTTCCTCTCCAAGAATTGAATTCAATAGAGCTACTAGGGGTGGATCTAGATAAGAATTAAATGGCGAGGTTTCTACTATAAAAATAAGAGATTCTACACCATTTTCAAAGATTGTAACTTCCTTCTTCCTACAACAGATCTTCGCATCATAATTTGACACCCAATTCATATCGAGAATAATATCAAAGTAATTTATTGGTATGATGATAAGGTTTGAAACTAAAGCACATTTATGTGCTATGAGGGGGACTGATTGACACACCTTGGTTGCAATGATACATCCCCTAAGAGTTTTGACTAACAATTCCTTTATTAAATCAAATTGGACATGTCTAATTTTCTTAGAAAACTGGGAAGACATAAATGAATGCGATGATCCATAATCAAATAATTCATTAGAAAATTTTGAGGAAACAATTAAAGTACCTACCACCACATCATTAGAAATTTCAACCTCCAAAGTTGTAATCACATAATCTTTCCCTTTCTCTCATGGAATTTTTTGATGCATGTTTCCTTTGATCCTAGTACACTCATTTAGATAGTATCCCATATCTCTAAAGTTTTAGCATTGAACATCATTGACTTGATTCTTCCCCTTACATTCACTAGACCGATGGCCATTTTCTCCACACTTGTATCAGATTCCCATTCCTTTCAAGCATTTCCCAGGATGATTCTTTCTACAGTTCTCGCATAATGGGGATTTCTTTGTTCCCTTTATCTTCTTTGGTGCTTCACCTTTTCCTTGGTTATCAATGCACCACTTCTTATCTTATCTTCCCTTGAATAAATTTGATCTATTAAATTCCTTCTCTGTTTTGATGTCACTTGATAAAATTTCATCATATGATGAAAATGTTCATGAAGCTAATTAACTTCAAAGACTTGGATTAAGACCTTCAAAGAAATTATCGATTTTGTCTACCGAGTCACATACGTAATCTATGGAATACCTTTCTAGCCTTGTGAAGGTATCCTCATACTCTGCAACATTGTCTTCTTCTTTTTTCATTAAGACAAGAAATTTCCTCTTCATTTCGGTTCGTTTCTTATGAGGGAAATATTTGTCAAAGAATATTCACTTAAAATTCCTCCATTCCATATCTTCTATTTCTTCTTCCTCTATGGTATTATGAATCAAGGACTACCATTGATAGTCATCTCCCTTGAGATAATATACTACAAGTAATACCTTTTGATTTTCATTACATTTTAATGACATGAATATATTTTCAAGGGACTTGATCCACTTCTTAGTAACCACTGGATTAGTAGTTCCACTGAAATATGGGGGCTTATACCACATGAAATAATCCAACACAGGTATGGAATTGTTATTCGTTACAACCTTAGTAAGTTTTCACAATATGGTCATGATCTGATCTGCCCCAACATTAATTGCATTGACTTGTTCAGTGGGAAAATCCATATATTTCTCACGAGTATTGATTCCCTTTATTCCATTAGGCATTATTTATAAATAATTGAATACACTAGATTAGGTTATGAATCTAAAATATAAAAGAACTTAACATAGATTGAAATTATATGCATAACTAATCTCATAAACATGGTTTCTCTAAGGAAAAAATTACATTAAAATCCTTCATAATGGATTGTAAAGAAAATATGACCCTAGGAGTTTCAATACCAAGAGTGTAAAAAAGCCCGTTATCGTGTACCAATATACCCTGAGTCAAGCCCAAAACTCCTTTTCAGAGCTTTCACTCCTAGGTACATCTGTACCGGAGCCACCTCTACCTGTTTGTATTCAGACATGGATGTATTTTCTAGAAATATTTACATAATCTATTCCTCACCAAAATTCTAGGATGTTCTTGTATGTTTATCCTAAAATACTAACTTACAGATTTGTTCCCTACTCTACATTTTATAATCTAGTTTCCATGTTTTCTACTAAAATTACATTAATACCAACTGTAACTCCCCGACCCCTCTAGACCAGATCTGGTGCATTAATTGTTACATTGGAATGGTTAGAAAGAATGAAATCCTGAACTAATTATCAGTTTAGTATTCTTGAAAAAACTAGATACAAATATTTAACTCAAATCACATTGAAAAAGGTTACAAAATACAATACATAACAAAAACTAAAAACTGCATCCACAGAAACTCAATTAATGATTTCCTCTTCATAACCTGTTGAAGGTAAACAAATGAAATGGATGAGATAAAATTCCCAATAAAGGTTAAAAATAGAGGAATCATGAATTCAATAATAAGTGAATCATACAAAATTTTACATAATCAATATGACATGGTGAATAAATGAAAAACGCACACCATTAATAAACTGAGAATAAAACTGCATCCATAGATTTTGTCACAGTGAAAACCTCATGGATAGTAATAATTGATAATGAATAAAGAGAATGATTATTAATTGGATGTCATGTATCTATCACATGATACCATAATACCATTAAAATGGTTTAGTTATTTGGGTATAAACCCGTCTGATTTTTGGAAACAAACTCAAAGGGTTTGTCACCAAATGATTTCTCTCATGAGACCTTTCAATGCATCGAGGTGATATAGACGGACCCAACCACTACTTCAAGTCCAAATAATTATTTATAAATAGATTTAATACAAGTACAATCTACTTTCTCAATATCTGTAGAGATTAGAGAGTACAGATTCATCAATATTTCTATAGTTAAAACAACTTTCCTAATTAACACTGTATGTGAAATGGTATACGGCTTAATAAAATGGTAATATCCATGCTACAAGAGAATGGATATTTAACATAACTATAATTTCAAATGAAAAATTATCTCAAATGGTAAGTATATACACCACATAAGAAATATTAGGTGCACAATACCAAGTAGGTCTCAATGAAATGGAAATTCAGACAAAGTCACTTACCATATTGTAATCAATTGAATCGTATGAATAAAAGTTAATAATAACCAAATTAATCACATATTACCATGAAAATAAAGATAATAATGATATTTTATATCAAATTTTAGTACAACTACACCACATACAGGAAATAAGTGGCGAACAATAGAAATCTCACAGAATTAAAAGTGAGATGAGAAACCCCTAACCTTATGCTTGAGTGTGTTCTTTATTTGTTTTAACGACCTGAATAATCAAATTTAGAGTAATTAATTAATAATTACATAACCTCATATACATTTAATTGATTTATTATAACCTTATTAGGTACATTCATGTCCCTTTTTATGGGTTTTAGAGGTTCAATTTTATTGTTTTGGAAGCATTTTATTCCTTGGTTTTCATGATCATTTTACTTGTATTCATGAATAAAAGTTAGTTTGATCTATGGTTAAACATACAGAATTGTTAACATATATTATTAATGAAATTACATAGATATAAATGATCTTATAATGATTTTGGGCTATATACCATGATGATGGTTCATTAGTTAAAAGTTAATTACAAATATTTGAATTAACTTGGTGGTTTTGTTCATAATGAAATTGTTTGTATTATTATTTTATATTATGAGTGTGTAAGGATTAAAGAACATTGAATAAGGTAAAATAAATAAATTATGATCTGTTTCAACCATTTAAAATGTTTCATGACCATTATTAAATATATTAATAGAAGATGAGAACCCGTCGTCCCGGAATGTGATAAATTAACACATCTCGGACGGTGTTTTTAGTATAAGAGGAGGGGGAAATAGAGATTATGATGAAATATTCCATTATAATAATAAAATTCTAGTTAATTTAAGGTAATTTAATTATAATATAATTTTTATGAGGGTAGATGAGGAAATAAGTAGTAAATAAAAAAACTCAAAATAGAAGAAAATTGAGAAATCTCTCACGAAAATTCAGCAACCTAACGACGTCACTTAAAATTTCATAAAATAGTTTGATGAGATAAAGGGGGTCTATAATCACTCTTAAATAATATGTAATGAAATGGTAATATGGAATGGCATATTCCAACATAATACAATTTAAAATAAAAGAGAAAATATAAAATAAAATCTTTAAGAAAAGAGAAGGGTGGTAGATTCCCTTACCTTGAAGAGTAATTCTCAAAACATGAAGGTTGGGACATTGGGGGCTTGAAGACACCTTTTTAGGATTTTTAGGGAGGTAAAAATACCATATTTTCAAGGATTATGGATTTTTAATTAAATAAAATGAAGGTATGAGTGAGTATTTATAGTAAATAAGAGGGAGTTTTTTATTAATTAAAAGGGACACCTCATTTGTGGTTTTTGCCAAACCATGGGATTTCTCATGGTATTTGCCCATGGTTTTAGCCACTTGGGACACATGATTTCATATGTTACTGTAAAAAGTCGACCCACCTTTTATATTTAATTATTACATCATTATGATGTCATTAAATTATCGAATACTCAAAACTGTATTTTTACTATTCACAAAATTCAAGTATTTTAGAAAAATTGCAAAAATTAACCCAATCCATTTATCGATATGTAGAATTAAAAAAATGAAATCCATTTTTTGGAAATAATTTTCTAAATATTATTAATTTAATTTTCAAATAAAATAATAGTTAATTTGAAAAATAACAATTTTAAAGGTATAATTAGTTTTCTATCACATTGAAAAATTAATTAAGATATAATTATATTATTAGCATAATAAAATAAAATATTATCAATATTTACTATTCATAAGGTTAATATTACTATTCATGTTACTATTCATAAGGGTATGTTACTATTCATCAAAAAATCAAGTTGGTTTTATCTGACTCTAAATGACTTACTCGTCACAACTCTAGATGATGGTTTTTTCAAAATTCAAATAATAGAAGTGGAAAATTTATGTTTAATGGATAGGATATGACTATATCCTAAATAAACAAGTGTTGTTTCAAAGTAACACATTTCTTTATGAAATATAGGCTATGAATAGAATGTATTTAAGAGAAGCATACCATAAAATGTTTGGGGTGTTATATATTAAGTGGAATCTATGTCTGGGATATCACAATATACTACATGAAAAATAGAATAATTAAATCCTTTAAATTTATAAATTTGAGTTATCCCTAATTGATTATAATCATATAGTTTTATGGGATGTGATGATATGTTAGTTTTTTGATTGTGAAATGGTGTATACTCATGAGATAATAACTATAGAATAATTATCTAGGCTGGACTAATAATATATGTCACATGGAAATCAGATGATCAATAATATAGTTTGGGGTGTATACTTATTATGATTTCCCATTAATTTTGTTTAATAAGATACTTAGCAACAACCTGATATTTTAAGAATTTATTTCTAAATATTTTTTTTGATATCTTGCATTACACACAACACCGAGTTTAAATGAACTGTGATACACTATTAAAATATTAATATTTAATGGGGTAGTTATAACCTAGACAATTGATTGGTGGGTATTAATATGAATAACTAAATTATAAAAATTATATGGTTTACATATGTATATAATAAATTCACTGGTTATCAATTGATTCGTCATAAAAATTAAAATTGTTTGGAAGGAAAAGATTTTTCTTCTTATGAAAAACGGTTTTTATGCACATGTTGTGTTTTTGTCTTAATAAATTAAATTAATCCCTATTTGTGAATGATTTTAAGGAAATTTATATATTATATATGTAATAAATTGTTCTATAATTAATCTAATATTTTTTCTAAGAATGAGATAAGAATAAATCTTTTTTTATGCTTAAAATGAGATTTTTTCTAAAAGCGACTTCATTGCTTTTTATGCACTTATTTTAAAATAAATTATTTCATTTTTACTTTTTTTTAATAATGAACTTAATTTTTGATTTTTTTTCAAAATTATCATAGAGTGAATTTTTGATACTTTTTTAAAAAGATTAATTTTTAATGAATATTGAGAGATAATGATTTTTATTAAAAATTTGATTTTCCTTTAAAGCATTTAAAAAGTTATATATTGTTTTAAAATGGTTTAAAATTAAAATTAAATAAAATAAATTTTTATTAATCCAATTTATGTCATTATAAGAAATTATATATTTAAATTTGATATAAAAACTTTTTATACTAATGAAAATCTTTATTTGGAAAACCACTTTTTCATTGCACTTGTGAGTTTAATTTTAAATTAAATTATACCAATTATATGAATTGAATTTTCAAAAATGGGTTACATATTTTTAATAAAAATAATTAATATTATATAATAAATTCAAATAATGTGTTGGTCATAATTAATAGTAAAAATAGTAAAAACATGTTACTACGGTAAGTTTAAAACAGGTTTACAAGGGGTTAAAATAGAAATATAAGAGTTAAAATGAACTAATAAATTATATAATTTATATTAGTTATAATTATTTAGACCTTATATTATTTATGGGTTTTAATGGTCTATTTTTATCCTTTTTGTGTGTTTAAAATGTGGATATATTTTATTCTTTTAAAAAATTCCAGGTCGGTCCACTGCCCCACTTATAAAAGAGAACCCCCTTTCCTATACTATCCACACTTCAATTTAATTTTGGTTCAAAAAATCACATAAAAATTAACTCTATTACTTCCATTACCATTTTATAGATGATTTTTTATTACTAACCCTCCTAAGAAGTATTTTGGTGAAAACCTAAAGAGGTTGTCCAGAGAAGAGGTATCGTTCTTAACAAAGTGTTTTTGTTTTATTTCTTCTTATAGATACTTAAAATATTCTAAAAATATGCTTAAATAATAATAAAATTATATTCCATATAATTATATTTTATTATTTTAATTTAATATCCTATATATATATATATTCTCTTTCGTCAAATGGGAAATGAAACCGTCGATCATGTGTACGGCAGACTACCGTCTCACGAACTGTTGTAATTCATTTTCTATTACTACACCTCAAGGATGGATATAATGATGAATTAAACATATTTATATGATATTTATGAAATAATTACACTTATTTAATTATAATATCACATATAACTTCTTACCTTCCCATCCTTTGGAAACGATAACATTGCTCGCACGTACGTGTGAACTACCACCTCCACAAAGTGATGTGATTTGATTTTCATTTTATTTTGAAATAGATGGTAATGTGGTTAGATTTTATGAAAATATATTATTTATATGATATAATAATTATTCTTTTATGGTTAATTATTATTTACCTTACTTTATTTCCTTCCATTGAAAAAATGGCAGAAACATTCATGCATACATACGGCCTACCGTCTCCATGAATGGTGTAATCCATTTTTCTATTTATAACTTTTATGGATGAATTTATATGTGTATATAAAATAAATTTATATGAAATTTATATCATCATTTTCATTATGTATATTATGGAACCATAATAAAAGTATAAGGACCGAAACTACCGAGCCATACTATACAATAAAAATGAAGAACTATCACTCAGTATAATTATTTAATAATGAATTATTAAAGAATGCGTGGTAAACAGTCATAAGTAAATTATATATGGTATTATATATATATATATTATATTTATGTAGTAGATTTATACTAAATATATATCTATTATGTAGGAGGTTGGAACACATATGAACTAAGGCAGAGCTGAGGTAAGGGATTTTCATCTCACCTTGATTTATATGGGACACACACCATATTCATCACTATTTTCTTTTGTGTGGTGTATATATTTTCCATAAATGTATTTTATAATTATTCTCATAAAAATTATGGAATATAAATATTCATAAAAATTTCTTTCTTTCATTTTTTTATGATTAAAAAGTTACCAAAGTGGTAAGAGTTTTATGTTACAACCTCATTGTTTATCAGGATCGTTTATGATTATGCTTTAAAAGATAAAATATTATAAAATATCTCTCAAGAAACAAATAAATTTTATTATCTTTTGGTTATTTCTTTATGATTAATTTTTTCCTTTCATTTTACTCTTTTTAAGTACTCAAGATACTGAAAACAATTTTTAAGGAAAACCAACTTTATTTCCATCTCCAGTAAAAACTCCTTTCTCTTCCGTGACCATGTTTTTTAAAAATGTTTTCAAGATTTTTTTAATTTTCTATAAAGATTTTTAAAGTCATTTTTACCAATGATTTACTTTTTACAAAATGGTTTAAAATGAATCATCTTATCATTTTCCAAATGCGGTACTTTTTGGCCTTTTTTACAAAAGAGTTAATGGAATGTTTTCTTTTAACTTAAAAGACAAGTAGAGAATTTACCACCATTATGAACAATTTATGATTTAAATATTACTTTTAAAGTTTCTAATTATATTTAAAAATAAAATGTTTTCTTAAATATTTTTTTTATATTTTAAAAAGTTATTTTCAAAGTATAAAGTGTATTTTTCTCAAGAATGTTTTAGTGATATTTTTAGGGTTTTTTATTTTCATTAAGGGAAACAACCTCTGATGTTGCTTACAATTTACTGAGAATATGATCTAATGATTCCATCCTTATCCTTTATTTTTATGATTTAGTATTCTGATGACTTAATTTTTATGAAACCCATTTATTTTCTAAGGGTTATTATTATGAAACCCATTTTTTCCATGGGTTATGCTATGATAAAATGTTTATGAAACCCATTCCATTTCTATGGGTTATGAGTTGGTGAATATTTTATGATCTTATTTAAGATATATGTATTATTTTAATTATTTTATGGGTGGTACCATAATTATATTTCCATCCAATTAATTGGGTAAATATTGATATCTCATGAGATAAAGAGGGATGGAATGGGGAGTGAACCCAGTTCAGTAAGGGACTTTGTCTAATATGACCATATTGGGTGTAAACATTTACTACTATGATGGTTTTTGGAGAAACAAAATCCCCTATGATTTTCTTGGAAATGATCCTTTACTAATAAGGAAATGATTTTCTATGGTTATGTGTAAACCAAAAATCTAAGTCTTATGCAAATTTTATGCTCTCATGGCTAATGTTATTTGATTAATTTATGAATTATACATTATTAATCACTAAGATCTATTCCATGAATCAATTTTATGATCCACGATATGAAGGGTATGGTTTTAAAATGTTATTTCCATGTTATCACATCCTTATTCTCATGTTATGTTGATATCTCCCTTCTTTACCCTTACTGAGAGTATGATCTCACCCTTTCTTATATTTTATTTCCCTAGGTTATGAACAAAGGTATTATGCATGATATGTATAATAAGGGTTGTAGTTATGAAGGTTACGGTGGGAGATAGTGCAGTTCACTTATGAACCAGCTATTTATGTATCCAAGTTTCCAAAAACACTAAACAATTATGGTCCTCAGGCGTGTTTTTTATAAAATGAAATGAATATTCATCCATTAAGATGTAATATCTATATATAAAAAGTATGGGTCACTATAGTTTGTATCAGAGGACATGTTTAGTTAACCTTTGAAACTAAGAGAAGAAAAACATAGTGATAAACCTAGGGATATGTCTAAGGACAAGTTTAAGTATAGGAAAATATCTTGGAATTTTGGTGAAGGATAGAGTGATTAGTTTCAAAGAAAATATATATCCATCTAGATAATATAAGTGGATATTGATATTGAATTGTTGTAACTAGGTATAATAACTAGAAAAATGAAATATTGTGGTTTAAATCAATTGTCACCTGGTGTATGAAAACATGCCTTGCTTCACACCATGTTTAACACTCATAAGGATATTTTTTTAAAATTCACAAAATCTTTTCAAAAAATCATAAAGGATTTGAATAGATAATGATCATGAATTTCCTAGGTATAACCTAATGTGTAATATATTGAAAATAACGTGTCCTGATTTATATATATTATAATTGATTTTACATGATTATGTGGTTTCCCAATATAATTATTATTTCTCACACTTTACTTTTTGGTTTTAGTTAATGGATGGAACCTAAAGAAACCATGTTAATGTTGGATGCAATGGAAAATGTTATGATTTCCTCCTGAGAAACCAAATGTTATGGGATATAGAATGAAAAATATAATTTATATGGTCACATTACTTTCTCAAGCTATGAATCATGATGAAATTATAAAAGAGAAAATGAGGACAAAATGTTATATTGATTCCTTCATGAGGCCATGTCCACCATCTTTTAGTAGTTCTGATGATCCACTAGTTTCCATAAAACAGATCAGTACTACTAAAAATATATTTTCTATTCTCTTACATTTGAAGGATGAAAAATTCATTTTGGATGTCTATCATTTGGAAGGTGAAGCATATCAATGGTGGAATCTTATCAAGAACATGAGGAAATAAAAAGAAATCGACTCCATGGAGTGAGATGATTTGAGATCTTATTTCACAATAAGTTCTTTCCTCACATTATTCATATAAAAATAGAGATGTTATTACTTAATATAAAATATATGAATGATGAATGTGTTGGTACCTATGAGACAAATTTTACAATGTTTTCTTGGTATGAATCTAGTATTATCATCCAACCTAAAAGTAAGGTTTATGTATTATTTAGTGGATTAAAACCTAGTATTTGAAGATATTTATCCATATGGGACATTAGTTTATATGAATAAATTATTGATGTTCTATTAGGTTATAAATAGATATTAGAGTTACCCATCAATCTCATGGTTTTTATAAGAATAGAAAAATGGAATTCAATGAAAACTCTAAAAACCATGGGGAGAAGAATATGATATTTTATTCATGCTCGAAGTGTGGAAGGAAAGATGGATAAAATTTTATTAATGGGAATAGTAAATATTTTAAGTGCAGAAAGGAAGGTCATAAGGTGACTAAATGTATAAGTGATGGGAAAAAGTTAGCTAATGATGAAAATAGAGTGATAGCTCCATAGAATACACCACCCACACTCTAGTGTCTCAAATGTAAAGAATATGGTCATTATAATAATCAATGATCAAATCTAAAGGTTAATGGTGATAATCAACATCAAAAACATCTTATGACCATAGATAAAAGTAAATATCATGCAATCACTATTTTTGACAAGGGGTATTATAATGACACAATGAAATGTACACTTACCATCCACTCCAAAATTGCTACTGTTTTATTTGATTTTAGAATCTACCCACTCTTTTTTCTAAAAAATTTTCTAAGGGTATCACAGTAACACATCAATGGTTAGATGATAAATTATCAGTAAAACCCCTAATTGTATGATACTGTCATCTCAAGTATATGATTATTCTCCTCTTGAATTTTAGAGGAATATGCTTGTTGAAAATATTTTTATTCTCCCTATGGTTGAATTAGATGTTATCTTAGGCATGGATTGGATTTTTATACATAAATGCCACATAAATTTCTTGGGAAGGGATGTTCTGTTTGATATTACAAACAAACCTATGATCATCTATTAGTGTGAAAATAAATATGAAATTTTAATGGAAATTTCATCCATTGTATGGGTCTTGATTCCTATTCAAAATGGTTATTTTTCTCAGATGGTTGGGGATAAAATCAATATCAAAGATATGTATATTGTGTGGGTGTTTTTTTATTTCATTCTGGTAGAGTTCCATAGTATTCACCCAAATCCTGAATTTGAGTTCTCAATAGACTCATACTGGGTGTTATGCCTATTTTAAAGACTCCCTATAAATGGTCCTAATTGAGTTGTGAGAATTGAAGAAGAAAATCTAAGAGAATATTGGAAAGAGATTTATCTATCCATGTGTGTCACCTTGGGGTGAACATAAACAATGCATTGATCATTGGGAACTGAACAAGATTGACATCAAGAACAAGTATCCTATACCCTGTATTAATAACTTGTTTGATCAATTGTGCGGAGCTAAATAGTTTTCAAAGATTGATATTCAATCTATATACCATAAATTTAGGGGTAAGAGGGAGGATATACCCAATACATAATTAAATACAGGGCATACACACAATTAATATATAGTGATTACATTTGGTCTTACTAATTCCCCCAATATATTCATAGATTTAATGAATAGAGTATTTAGAGATTACCTTGATCAATTTGTGTTAGTCTTTATATATGATATTATTGTATATTTAAAGAGAAATAAAGAGAACGATGATCAATTGATAATTGTATTAAAGGACCTAAGGAAGGACAAACTATATGAAAAATTTACAAAGAGTGAATTTTGGTTATGAAAATTTTCATTTTTGGGTCATATAATCTCAAGCGAAGGTATATCTGTGGATCCATCAAAGAAACATACTACTGAAAATTTGACTAGACCAACCACTATGATTGAGATCTAATGTTTTCTTGGGTTTTCTAGATATTATTGATATTTTGTGGAGAATTTATCATGACCATATCATCCACTATCTAAGTTAACTCTAAAGGTATCCATGTTACTTTGGATAAATGAATGTGAAGAAAATGTCAAGGAACTGAAGACAAGGATAATCATAGTACCTATTCTTAAATTACACTATATGGCATAAAAGGTTTTGTAATCTATATTAATAGATTGAATAAGGGATTGATTTGTGTTATCATGTATAATTACATGGTTATAGATTATACCTCATGAAAATTAAAGGTTCATGAGCATAATTACCAAGCTCATGATTTAGAGTCACCTGTGGTAATTGTTTCATTAAAGATATGGATGAGTTATATTTTTAGAGAAAGGTATGATATATATACTCATCATTAAAGTTTAAAGTATATTTTCACAAATAAAGAGTTTAATATTTTCTATATAATATGGTTGGAGATGATTAAATATTATGATTGATCAATACATTACCACCCTGCGAAAGTGAAGAAGGTGGCCGATGCTTTAAGTCAAAAGGATAACACTTTCATATTTATAATGAGGATCACAAAAGATAAAATATTTATGGATCTTGAAATATTTAATGAGGGGGAGAAATATTATCTTTCTCAAATAATTTTTCAACCATCTATCCTAGTTAAGATTAAAGAGGCATAGAAAGATGACGTAGAGTTGTAGAAGTAGTTAGAAATGATCCTGATTTTAATCTTGGTTGTGATAGAATGACCATGTTTAGGAACCATGTATGTGTTTCATCTATACTAGATTTGAATAAGCATCTATTATTTGAGGCTCATATTTCTTAATGATCTATTCATCCTGGAAGAAAAAAATGTATAAAGACTTGATAGAGTATTTATGGTGGGAAGATTTGAAGAGAGATATTTCATATTTTGTATCTCTATTATTTGTATATTATAAATTCAAGTGTGAGAGAAGTCTAAGAGGATGTTACAAACATTACCCATACCTTAATTGAAATTAGAAAACATCACTATGGATGTTTTGTCAGACTCCTCAAAATGTCTAATGGGAATAATGCGATTTGGGTTGTAGTTGATCACCTTACAAATTCAGCACACTTCATCACCATTAGAGAAGATTCATATTTAGATCATATTTATAGGATATAAATTATGGAAGTGGTAATTTTTCATGGAGTACACATTTTATTGTATCTGATCGGGATCTAAGGTTTACCTTGAAGTTCTTGAAAAGTCTTCAACAAGCTCTGGATATGAAGTTATGTTTTAGAACAACATATCACCCATAGATAGATGGTCAGCCCGAGAGAAAAATTAAAACCCTAGAGGATATGATAGGATTTTGTTCTATGTATTTCAAAGGTGGTTGGGATAAAAACCTTCCTCTAGTTGATTTTTCTTACAAATATAAATTTCATTCGATCATTTAGATGGATTATTATGAATAAATCCATATAAATAAGTATAGAAGTATAATATGATGGGATGAAGTTTGAGAAAGAAGTATACGGGGGACTAATATATCTAAATAAATGGTATATAAGGTTATACAAATTCATAAACACATACGGGCATCACAAATTCGATATAAAATTTATATTGATAATCATCAGTGAGATCTAGAGTTTAAAGTTGCTGAGAAGGTGTTTCTGTGAATTTATCCATGTAAGAAGATTATGAAATTCTAAAAGAAAGGAAAGATAATCCCTAGGTATATTTTCCCTTTCAATATTCTTGATCAAGTAGGTATGATATCGTATCACTTGATTCTTCCACCAAACCAATCTCAAGTTCATAATATATTCCATGTATCACCCCTAAGGAATTACATACCTAACCCATCAAATGTAATTAAATAAAAGGCCACACAACTGAAGAAATATATTTTTTATGTGGAATAACTAGTAGAGATTCTGGATTGAAGAGAGAATGTTATACTAAATAAGAGCACTCACCCGGTCAATGTTTTGTGAAAAAACCACCAATTTGAGGAAGCAACATGGGAACCTAAAGATATAATGAGGGAAAAGTATGCTTAGTTTTTTGTATCATAGTGATTTAATCATGAGGTAAAATTCATTTTAAAGTGGGTACAATGTTACACCTTAAGATTTTATAATTTGTTTCAAATAAATTTAATTTATTTGATAGTTTTCGTTACACATAACACTAAGTATAAAAGACCCATAATGTAATTTTAAAAATTATTATTTAAGCTAGAAGTTATAAAATTTATGTTCAATTAGTGGGTATGAATATGAATAAATAAATTATGAAAATTATATAGTTTACACATTTATAAAATAAATTCATTGGTTATCAATTGACATGAAATGTTAATAATAATCATTTGAAAGTAAAAGAAATATTTTTATGAAAAATGGTTTTTATAAGCGAATTATGTTTTTTAATAAATTAAATTATATAATATTAGTGAATTATTTTAATGAAATTTATATATTACATATTAAATCAATTTTTTTATAATTAATATAATATTTTTTCTTACCATGGGATAAGAATAAATCCACTTTAATGCTTAAAAACCGTACTTTTCTAAGTGGTTTCATCATGTTTTTTAAAATTATTTAAAAATTAAAACTTTACGAATGATTATTTTTGAAAATTAACTTAATTTTTGAAAATAACATGTCAAAATTTTCTTATAGTTAATTTGTGATAATTTTTTTTTGAAAATATTAATTTTTTGATGAATACTAAAAAACACTAATTTTTATTAAAAAATCCTTTTTTAAAGAATTTAGAAAGTTACATATAGTTTCAAGAAGGTTTAAAAGTAAAATTCATTCAATTATATTATTATTAATCCAATTTATTTAGTTAGAATCAATTTCTTTGGTTATTTTTTTATAAAAACTTTTTATACTTATGAAAACTTTTTCTTTGGAAAATCATTGTTTCGTCACATTTGTGGGTTTAATTTTAAATCAAATTATTCCAATTATATGAAAATAATTTGATGAAATGGATTATAAATTTAGAATCCAAATTATTTATAGTATTTAATAAGTTCAACTTAATTTTTGATCACAATGAAAGGTAAAAATAATAAAAAACTATTACCATGGTTAAGGTTAAAACAAGTTTATTGGGGGTTAAACTAAAAAGATAAGGGTTTAAATGTCATAAAATATTGTCTAGTTTATTTTTTATCCATATTTGTACCTTATACCATCTAAGGTTTAGTAATGGTTCATTTTGGATCCTTTTTGTGTGTGTAAAACATGGGTATATTTAATTCTTTTCAAAAATTCCAATTGTGTCCTCTCCCACACATATCAAAGGACACCACCTCTCCTCTAATATCCACACATAAAGTGCCTTTTATTTTAGAAAATACGTACCCAAATAACTAAACTTACATAAATTTTTACACACTCGAGTCATTTTTTGATTATTAAACCCTCATAAGAGGGATTTTGGTGAAAACCTAACCTGGTTGTTCAAAGAAGTGGTATCATTCTTAACTGAGAATTTTTGTTTTATTTCATCCTCCACCTCCTTAAAATATTCTCAAAATATTCTGAAATAATAAAAAAATATATTCCATTTACTGATATATTGTTATTTTAATTTAATATCCTATATCCATATCCTCTTCTATTAAATGAGAAATGAAATAGTCAATCGAGTGTATGGCAGACAATCGCATCGCGAACCGATATAATTTTTCTTCCATCACCAACCATCATAGATTGATATAATGACAGATTTAACATATTAAAATGATATTTAAAATATAATTATACTTCTATAATTATAATATCACATATACCTTCTTACCTTCCAATATATTGGAAAACGATATCATCGCTCATGTGTACGCACGGACTACCACCTCCACGATGCAATGAGATTGGTTTTTACTTTTATGTTGAAATGGATGTAATAAGTAAATATTTGATGAAAATATATTTTCTATATGATGTAATAATTTTTATTTATCATTATTTCATTTCATCTATCTAAAAAATGGAAACAACAATCATGAATACATATGGCCTACCGACTCTATGAACAATATAATCCATTTTTCTATCTCTAAATTTTATGGATGAATATAAAAATGTATATAATTAATTTTTATGATATTTATATCATTATTATAACTATAGATATTATTGAACCATAATAAAATTAAAATATAAAAACTATCAAACCAAAATATACATGAAAAATGAAGTAATTGTCACTTGAAACAGTGATTTAATAAAGATTTTTTAACGAATGAGAGGTAAAATATCATAAATAAATCATATATGTTATGATATATATATATATATATGAGTTTGGGTTTGGAATGGATTTATAATAGATATATTTATTATATAGGAGGTTTGAACATGTACGGAGGAAGGCAGAGCTCAGGTAAGGAATTTTCATCTCACTTTTATATCCCTAGGACACATGTCAGATTCACCACTTATTTCTTATGTGTGGTGTATATAATAACCATGAATTTATTTTAGGACTAATATAATGAAAATTATGGGATATAAATATCCATAAAATTATTTTTATTTTATTGGGATTAAGATTCAAAAGTTACCAATGTTGAAAGAGTTTTATGGTATAATCTCATTATATATCAGGATTGTTTATGATTATGATTATGATGATGAAATATTGCAATATATCACTCTAGAAACTAATTTTTTTATTATTATCTTTTTATTTATTGATTATTCATGTTTTACTTTAATTTCCTTTCCTTAATTACCCCAGAGACTGAAAATATGTTTTTAAGGAAAATTGGATTTATTTATCTCTTCGGTCGAAAATCATTTCTCTTATATGTCCATTCATCCTAAAAATGTGTTCAAGAATATTTTTAATATTCTATAAATATTTTTTAAATAACCCATGTTTTAATTTTTTAAAAATGGTTTAAATGGAACCTTCTTGTTATTTTCCAAATAAGTTACCTTTTGAACTTTCTTACAAATGAGTGAAAGGAATGTTTTCATTTAACTTATACATCAAGTTTGAAATTTAATAGCATCATAAATTATCAATGATTTAATTATTCATTGAAAATTTTCAAAATTTATTTTCAATTTTTTTTAAAATATCTTGGAAATTTTTATATTTTTAAAATCAATTTTCACAGTGGGAAGGGTATTTTCCTAAAGAATGTTTTAATGATTTTTATAGTATTTCTGTTTATTGATGATAACAATCTTGAATGTTTTAGATAATTTACATGGGATATAATCTAATGATACCATCCTTATATTTTCTCTATATGGTTTATGATTGTGATGACAATATATTTATGAAACCCATTTCTTTTCAATGAGTTTTTTTTATGAAACCCATTTCTTTTTCACGAGTTATGCTATGATGAAATGTTCATGAAACTCATTCTCTTTCCTTGGGTTATTACATGATTAATGTTTTATGATATTTTAACATAAATATGTATGATTTTCATTATGTGATGGGAGGTCTTGTAATTATATATACCTCCAATGCATTGGGTAAAGATTGATATCTCATTAGATAAATAGGGTTGAAATGGGGAGTGAACACAATTTAAAAAGGGAATTTGTCTACTATGATAGTATTGGGAGTGAACCTTGACTGCTATGATGTCTTTGGTAGTGAACCCAACCCACTATAATAGTATTGGAAATTATCTTTGACTAATAAGGAAATGATTTTATATGCTTTTTTGTAATTCAAAAATGTAATTATTATGCCAATGTTATGCTCTCATAGCTCATGTTATTTGATTCCTTTATGATTTATGTCTTATGAACTACCAAGATGTATTCCATGACTCAATTTTATGATCCATGATATATAGGGTATGGTTTTAAAATGTTATTCTCATGTTCTCATACCCTAATGTGCATGTTATGTAGATATCTAACTTTTTTACCCTTATTGAGAATCTAAGATCTCCCTTTCTTATGTTTTCTTTCCCCAGATTATGAAGAAAGGTATTTTGTATGATATGTAAAAGAAGGGTTCTTGTTAAAAAGAAATTTGTTGGAGATTATGTACTCACTTATGAACCAATTTTTTATGTATCTAAGTTTCCAAATACACCATACCATTATGGTCCTTAGGCATGTTTTTTGTAAAATTAAATGAATAATCATCTATTAAGATATAATATATATGTATAAATGTGTTGGTCACTATATACTTAGAATCTTAACTTTTATACCTTGAGACCTTTCTTACACCATCTTTTAGGATTAGATAATAATAGGGTGTTTGGGTATGTTGTTAATCAAGACATCTATTATGTTAATAAAGGTGGATATTTTCCCTTTTGTGTGAAACAAATGGAATTGGGGAACATGATTGTATTAGAATAAAGAAAAATATGTTCATACATAGTTTAGGGACATGTAATGTGCTTAATAACTCGAATGAATGAAATTTGGGGTATTTGAAGTGCCTAGGAATAAATCACCCCACTGAGAAGGGGGGATAAATTAGCAGATTCCAGTTTTTACAATTCATTTTTAATTAAATATATCTATACAACCTATTAAGGTTTGATTTAATCAAGTTGAACTACCAGAAAATAGGGTTTCCGCTGTGCCACCCTTTATCAGCGCTAAAAAAAGTGCTTATAAAGGGCACTTTTAATAGCGCTAAAAAAAGAACTGTTAAAAGTTACCCTTTATCATCACTTTTTTAGCACTGATAGAGGTCCCCCTTTATCAATTCTTTTTTCAGCACTGTTAATGGGTCTCCCTTTATCAGCACTTTTTTAGCAGCGCTGATAAAGGGAGGGGTTTATCAGTGGTTTTTTTCCTAGCGTTGACATATTGTATATTAAAAAAAAAATTGTATTTTATAAAAAATAATATATTTATATATATGTATAATTATATTAATATAAATATAATAAATATTTTTTAAATATATTTTATATTGATTTGATATATGGTAGATGCAAAACGGACACCAGAAGCAGAAATTATGGCCATTTGGAAGGATTAAGGACCTTTTAATGCCTTGAATAATTAGATAATATGTTACAGTGGTCACTATAGTGCAGATATAGTCATAATCTTCCATTTGATATGTGGTTGAGGCAAAACGGACACCCGATGTTGAAGTTATGGCAAAACGGACACCCAGATCCTAACTTATGATCGTCCGGAGGGATTTTGGGCCTTGAAGAACATGAGAAGGGGTTTAAATGGCCACCAGAGTGTGTATGTTTTCACAAGTTTGGATTTAATAAGTGGTAGAGCCAAAATAGACACCCGAAGTAGAAGTTATTATCATTTATAATTTAGCGACCCTCATAGCGCCTAAAAACCTAAGAAACCCACAACTCACTAAACAGGCTTAACTTATACTTCAGGTGTTTGTTTGAGCACCAAAACTAGTCAAATAGAAGATCATGAGACCAGTGAGGACCATGTCCAATCGAAACTATGACATGATCAAAGAAACAAAAGATATATCAGTTTTACCACTGCAAAAAAACTCCAACTTCAAATGACCATAAATTTCTCTCCGGGTGTCCGTTTGGGCTCTACCACATATGAAATCGAAGGCATCAAAGATATATGCACACCATGAAGACTTTAACATATCTATAGTCAAGTCTAGGACCCTAAAATCCCAAAAAACCACCATAAGGCCTCCAAAACTAGTTTCTGTGTCTGGAACCCTATCAAATTTTTCTTAAAATGGAAATAACTCTTGATGCTTATGTTTGTTTGGACTCCTACACCATTTATATCATAGTTCATTCCATGATATTTGGTTTGAATAGCCACATTGTTGAAATGGACACTCGAATCATAAGTAATGCCCATTTTAGGGACTCTATAGTTTGTTAAGTTTTTCAAGCCCCCATTTCTAGCACTTTTGTCTTGTCTGCTATTTTTTAGACAATTGGAACTTATGATATACCTGTTCGTTCAACCTCCAACACCTGTCAAATCAAATATCGTTTGATGATCTTTTATTTTACTAGTCACAGAGCTGGAACAGAATCTCAAATCAGACGTTTTCATAGTTACCCTGAGTTTAGGGTTTATTTGAATTTCTAACCGTATTTACAGGTTTTGAGGGTTTCTCTATTTTTTACCCATGTAATGTGTACGTATATATATATATATATATATATTTGTGTTTTTCTGTATTGGAAAACTGATATATATTATCTATATATTCTAAACATATGTATATACATATTAATATATAATATTTATATATATATATAAATATGTATAATTGTACATACAAATATAATATATATATATATATATGTGTGTGTGCGTGCATGCGTGCTGTATATATGTATTTATTTATTTATAAAATCACATAAAAAGCATATTTTATAAATTCATTCAAAACTGATCTTATAAATAAATATTAACATACAAATAAATATATTAATATTTAAATATAACTTCACATATATATATATATATATTAATATATATATATATATATTAATATATATATATATATATTAATATATGAGTTAATATAACTATATATATATATAAATAATTAAAAATATTAATAAATGAAGAGAAAAACAATATGGTGGAGTGGTAAAGGCTCAGGGTGCACAAGAAACAGGTCCCGAGTTCAAATCCAGGGAGAGGTAGGTCACGCGTGTGGGTGGAATAACAGCTAGCGCTGTTAAAGGGGGGGTGGGGGGTGGGGGCGCTGTTAAAGGGTACGAGCGAGGGTGGTGGCTGGGGGGCATAAAATGTGGTGGTCAGGGTGATGTTAATGGGGGGTGGGGGCGCTGTTGAAGCCTCCTCGAATTGATTTTTTTTATTTTTTTTACGAGTTTTAAACTTTTATCAGCACTAAACAAACGTGATGATAAAGAACCCTTTTATCAATTCTAAAAAAAGTGCTGATAAAGGACCCTTTTATCAGCACTTTTTTTATGCACTAATAAAAGGGGCCTTTATCAGTTCTTTTCAAAGCAGTGATAAAGGGGACACCCCATTTATATTTTCCTAGATTAACAACACTTTTTTAGCGCTGTTAATGTCCTTTTCTAGTGCTGATAAAATCCGTATTTGCAGTAGTGTTGAGAGTTTTATACACACTCATGTATATATAAAATAAGGTGACGATGAAGATGGTAATTTTTACATGGTTTGAAACCTTTTTGGGTAACTTACTCTTTTTCAGGGATGGTTAGTCATCCGAACCATGGATTATCCACTATAAGTATAAAAAATTCACAAGATCATAGTGTTTCCCAAATTCACCCCATGCTAGTTTGGTGTCACACTAGTCTATTCATACTCACACCACCTTCATAAAATATATGTAACCAAGATGAGAAATATATTCTTGAGAGTCCAAATGCTTCAATAAATATAGATGTAGATATACCTTGATACATCTTCAAGAATATTCAAGAACAACTACTCACTTTTTTTAGATCCTATGTAGAAATCCCTCTCAATATCAACCTTTGATTAAATCAATGGATGTTCAATTTAAAACTAATATAAATGAAAGGAACTAAGATTTGGGCATCTGACACTCTTCCACTTTACTCATCTCTCTTACACTCCCTCTTAATTATTCTATAAAATCATCATCACACATTTATTTTCTTATATATATATATTTCAATTTTCACTGCTTCAATTTTCAAAAAATTCATTCTATTTAAGGGTAATAAGTGGATATAATTAAAAAAATAGACATAAAATGACAACTCTGAAGACTTTAAGGTTTCCAATAAAAAGAACAATTATAGAATTACCATTTTTTGATTCCAGCGACTATATTTTCACTACTTGTTAAAGAAAATATTGTGAATTTTTTTATTCACGTTTTATGAAATAAGATAACCAAAAATGACTTATATGAAAATATTTAGTGAAGAAACTTATTGATCATTCTTTAGATACAAAAAAACTATCCTTAACATGCATCATTTATAGCTGAAACTTCCTAACTCAACTAGATCACTCTCAGTATCCCATTATATCTCAAAAAACTCATGGAAAAAACAATATTACTCATATTTTATATTAAAAAAATTCAATAACTTATCTTTCATCATTTATATAGAAAAATAATAGATTTAGGATCTTAATATCAGTACAACATCAATACAAAAACATTCTATATGTAATATTTGGAGCTTCTTCTTGAACAGGTTCAACTTTGATCAACACATTAAATTTTCAAATATTCCATCTTAGATCAGAAAAAAGATATCAATAATAATTATCATTTTCATAATATCATAATTCATGGCTTGAATAAAATTTTAGATATGATTTTTTTTTTCACATTGAATATTGGTTCTTTCATGATTAGGTTTATTTTCATAAGAATATTTGAATTCTAGAATCTCATATTTTTACCCAAAAGAAACTCAAAATATCTCAAAATATGGAATTCTTATACAATATTAATAAAATTTATATGCTTAAATAAGTCATACATTTTATTCAGTAGGGATTAATCTCATAGAAATCTCTTACACTCTTAAAGACTTACACTCAATTCATATGATGAATTGAAGTCTTACATTGAAGACTTATAGTAAGGATCAATGACTTATGCTATGACATGAAGCCTTAAATTTTGTGTTGAATTATTATTCTCATCCCTATAAGCCTTAAACTAAGTTATGAAAGCCTTATGCTCAGACATGATGTCTTGTGTTCAATTTATAAATCCTCATGCTCTGTACTTTTTCAATATATCTAGATGGAAAGAATCATTTGATTTTTAGAACAACTCCTGAACATAAAACTACCTCAAACCATTTTTAAATATATTCTAAACATCTCAAAAACATATCAATATCCTCAAACACATATGTATAGTTCTCCACACATTTTTAAAATGAATTAAAACCATAAGTCACTCCATTAAAAAATCCAAAGGTACTTTAGACTCTCCCATTTGGATTTGTTGGCAACATGTATCAACTCTTAAAAAGAATCTCATATATATTCACACCATCTCTTGATTCATCATGAGAATCATCATATCACATACTATCATATATGATAAGTGTATTACAACCCACAAATTGATAAGGTTATGTTTATTAGATAATTTCATCCCCCGGTGTCAGGAAAATTTAGATAAGTCATATAGATGAACTCCCCTAAATACAAATTTACTCATTCAGTATTAAACATAGCTTTAACATAGTAGTGATCACTCCCCCTATTATAATGAATTATTATACAATTTTACATAGATTTTTGATACTATTTATTCCCCTTTTTCAATAAAATCCAAATCCCATGTGGGGAGTAAATTCCACATTTCTTAAAATGAGAGGAGAATATTGAATATAGAGTTTTAGACTGAACTCAACAAACCTCTATCTTGCCATGGAATTATTTATGATGTCTATAATATGATTTTGAGTAACATAATATTCAATCTTGATATATCAATTGATCAATTTTTATTTAATTAAATGATATCAGATATCTATATTTATGGATCTAGAGTGATATATAGGTTTATTTAATTGATTTATTGCACTCTAATTATCACATAAAATCCTCAAATGGTTTCTCGATCTCAACTCTAAAATATTCCAATTATGAAACCATCCATAAAACCTATTTACATGCATGAGTGTCTAAGAAATATTCAGCCTCAATTATGCTATGTGTCACTGAGTTCAACTTCTTACTAAACCATCTGACAAAACCATCACCAATAAAGAAATTCCCACCTGATGTATATTTTATATCTATACAGTCACTTATCTAGTATGCATCAGTGTATCTAAAATGATTAAAATATATAAATAATTTTTAAATTAGGCCATAATTCATTATTACCATCACAGATATCAGCATCCTCTATTCCATAATCATATGTGACTCCTTGGGGTTACATTTAAACTGAGCATAATGGGTCACAGAAAATTCCACGTCTCATATTGTGTATATCACATGAAAAGGACTTCTAATGAGTCTTCTATATTCATTTTGGACAACCTTGGTGGTATTATCATATTTAAACCATTTTCTTCCAATAAAAATTGGTGTGGTAACCTATCTATATTATTTTATACCAAACTTTTCAAACTCAATAGCATAATTTTCTTATGATAGAAATATATTGTAACACCCCAAGCTTCTACGGTATGTTTCCCTTTGAATAATGCAGTAGCTTGCGTTGTATGCAACTTGGAGTTTTAACACACCACGACCAATTAAAATAGCCATTATGAATAGTAATACCCAATTTTTGAAATTTTATAAATTTTATTTTTCAAAATGGACTTCATTTTTGGATTCGGAATATCAAAATTAGCTTAAGGTTAATTTTTGGTATTTTTATGAAAACTTTCAATTTTTGATGAATTTTGAAAACACTGCGTTATTGTTTAAAACCGACTTTTTATTTAAATAATTAGTTATTTTATTTTAATCTATTTTATGTCAAAATAGATACATAATACCTATATATGTTCAATGTAATTAATTGGAGTCATTTTATAATAAGTTTAGATATATAAAATTTTATCGAACTTTTTACCGTCTTTTACCCACCTCCTAGGAGCATTTGCAAATTTGCATAAAACTTAATTATACCACTTCTGTGAGTTGAATTTCAAAAATCCGAGACACACGGTTAATATCAGTAAGTAAAATTTGGTTCAATAAGATGAAAATAATTTTTGGTGAATAGTAAATTTTGACTTTTATTTACAACGGTTAAAAGTAAATAGGGTAATTAAGGGTAAAAATGATATTATAATTACCCTAAAATATGTCCTAATTATATTGGATAAGTTTAATTCAAACAAAAAAAACCTTAGGAATAATATTTGACCCATTAGGTCTACTTGAATTAGATTAGGACATTTATTATTATTTTATTTAAAGAAGAGTTAAAAGTGTTAAATTCAATGTTTATTAACTAAAACATTATTAATATAGGGTTATACATAAGAAAAATTCGACTATAAATCTTCATTAGAAAGATAAAAAATATTTCCTACATAATGGTATTTTATTTATAATTTTTAGAGATTAAATAATTAAATTTATTTATGACACAATGATGATGTAGTAATTACCTTCTTAATAAAACATTAAAATAGTTTATTTTATAAATATAAAAATAAAAAAAATTAAAAGTTTTGATGCCATACAGAAATTTTCTAGGTTAATATTACATGTTAGGGTTGATTAGATAATTTTTTTTCAAAGTGATAAGGTTGTTATGACTTTCACAAAAAACAAAATACCAAATACTGTCAAAATTGACATAAATTAATTTATAAAACAAATACTATATTATTGGTTGATATAATATTCCCAAAAATCTAAGGTTTATAAAAAAGGAAAAAAAATATTATATATATCATTAATGAACCACTTGAGGTCTTCTTAGAAGTTTAGAGTATGTTTATTGTCTATATAGTGTAAGAATACAAGAAGACACGGTAAAAGTTAAGCTATTTAACAGAGTTAAATCTAAAAGCTAAGGTTAAAATGGTAACCTAAACTTCTCGAAAACCTATTTGTTGAGAGGATTTAAACCCATAACCACCTAAGTATCGAAATAAATTCATTTGGAGCCATTATAAACCGAATATGATTGTATAATAAATTAATATTTTAATCTTTTCCAAAAGTGACCCTCACCCCTCTTATAAAAGGTAACTTCCCCTTCTCTAAAAATCACACCTCCAAAGCCATTTGTCTCGACCAATACCTACCCAAATATCCTCCCAACTTCCCTCAAATTAACCTATATTCCTTACTTTGATAAGAAATCCAACCTAAGGATCCCTTTTAATCAACTCAAAATGAAACACCCAAAGAAGAGGTAATAATTTCAACACTCTCTTTCAAGTTCTTTTCATCTTCCACTTCCTCTTTATTTTTTTTCCATAAAAAAATAATAACTACATTACCTAATACATACTATGATGTTATTATAAATATGGTACAACCATATTATTTATTATATCCACCCTCTAAATGACAAAGTCACCATACGTGCGTACGTACGGCTTATCGTCTCCATGTCGTGGTGTAGTTTGTGATTCAAACACTTCATTATTTGGATGGGTATAATAATGAGTATAACTGATGTAAATAATAAATATAACATTTTAATGATTATTTATATATTATATACCATCCAATTATACTATTTCACCATCAATATAATGATATTGTCGCTCGTGCGTATGTACAGATTACCGTCTCCACGACGCGATGAGATTCATTCCCACGTTCACCATTCAATGATGATTATAAAAATATATATTATTAATAAGTATGTAATATATGAAATAATAATTCTACTGGATATATATATATATATGTATGTATGTATTTACTTACATATATCTTATTCACTTACTTTCGTTCAATGCGATATGAAAACGGAAACAACGTTTATGCGTACGTACGACTTACCGTCTCCACAAACGGTGCCTTCCATTTCATATATCTATCTATTATAAATATTTATATTCTAAATATATATGATATATAAATCAAGGTTTATATTATATAAGTATTTAAATCATGATCTAAATGATACGATCATGAATTACAAGTTAAAACACGTACAATAAAGAAAGTGATTATTACCCAAAATGTTATTTTAACATGGAAATCACTGTTAAATGGGTAATATAAAGTCATACATAAATCATGTATGATATAATAAATATGAATATGGTTCTGGTATAATTTAATAACATACTATGGTTATTATAGAGGAGTCTAAACGTACCCTCGACCAAAGTAAAGTGCAAGGTAAGGGTTAATTTCAAAATATCTTTATTATCTGAGGTTGTTTTTATGTAAGTATCTATTGGGACATATTTATTATCCATGTCCATGTTTCATTAAAGTGTTTTCAATGAGATTATTTTTAAGGTAATTTTTACTAAAACCTTATTTTAAATTTTTTAAATATTTATTCTTCTAAACCATTCTCATTAATGTCCATGTTTAAAAAATGGTTTTAAAGATTTATTTATATGGCCATGAATGTTTTAAAATGGTAATTCCTTTCAAAAGTTTCAAAGTGGTATAAGACACTTTGATTAAAAACTATCTTTTAAATGAATTCCTTTGTATGAGTTTTAAATGATTTCTTGAAAAAGGGATATTTCTCTCAAAGATTTTTACTGATCATTTTCAACTATGTCAACATCATTTAGAGGATATTATTATTGATCAAGGTTGATTTATTATGATAAAAATATTCCATATTGTAATGAAGGTATTGTGATATGTTTGACTATGGATGTGTTATTTTTATACCATTCATGGTTTATGGATAAATTATTGACATTTCGTATGCTAGTTTTAATAAAAATGTTTATGTTAAGTTTAAACCTTTTCATATGAGGAATCCATTGGACTTAGTAAGTGACGGGTGGAGCCTGCTATAGCTCCTCGATGCATCGGTAGGCCTCAGGAGGCAAACTAGTGTCTTGGCATAAGGCCTTGACAAAATCTTATTTTTAGTCTTGGAACAAGGCCTTGACTATGTGGTTATGAAGTCTGTCATTATGTATTCCATCATTATGCAATTAGCTATTGATATTACATGTGATTATTTGACTAGTATAATATCCATGTGAAAAATTAAATAGAGTTATTTGATTTATCTTTTCCATATTATGCGGAAGTTTAAGTTTAAAAGGATTTTATTTTAGTTTTATACATTGCCTTAAATATTTATGCTTATTTTTGAAAGTTTTCTCTATATTGTTATCCTTACCGAGCATCTGAGCTCACCCATTTCTATGTTTTATTTTTCCCAGGATTCTAAGAAGTATATTATGAATGACCTGTATGGATAGTCTAAGGATATACATGTCTTCAAAAGGGGAAAAAATGTAGTTGATGTTTTTATTTCATGATGTAATGTAAAACTTATGAATGTATCTAGTACTTCCAAGGCTTCTAAACTGATTGGTATTTCAGGACATGATTCCTTGTATCATGCCAATTTTATTTAATAATTCACCGAATCTAGGTAACTGGGGTCGGGGCGTTACAGTTGGTATCCGAGGATGTTTAGAAAAAACCTTGGAAATATATTTAGATAAACTTTGATTAGATAACATTACCCTAAGATAGACTTTTAGGATTAGTATAGAAGAACTTCCTAGAATTTTAGTAATGTAGAGATTTTGTGTATTTTCCAATAAATAAATCCCTGTCTAGATATGATCAGGTAGAGGCGGATCTGGCACAAATGTACCTAGGAATGAAAACTCTGACAAGGAGTTTCGGGCTTGACCTGGGGTATCCTGGTACACGACAATGGGCCTTGCTACACTCTTGGTTACGACACTCCCGGGGGATATGATTAGGATAATTCTCATTTTATTTATAGACCATTATGAAGGGTTTATGAGTATATAATTAATCAAAGAAAACATTTTTGTGATTATGGATTATATCCATAAACTATTCAATTTATGTTATCTATTTTACAAGTTTGGAATTATGTATTACGATTCATAAACTAAACTAGTTTATTCCATTGTTTAGAAATGGTGCCTAGTGGAAGGAATGGAAATCGTATCAATGCATGTAATCCATTTAGGGATTCAACTCCTACTAAAGATAATTATAGTAGATCTAGGGAAGAAACTGGTGCTAATCATCTTATCACCATACTAGGATAACTCACTCAAGTTATGAATAATAACCTTACCTGTATGGAGCACCCTGATCCACAACATAGAGGATCAATGTTAGACCGCTTCATGATAAAAAACCACAAAAATTAAATGGGTGTTAAAATCCCTTAGTAGTTGAGAAATGGATAAATTCCTTAGAGAAAATATTTCCTGCTTTGGGGGGTAGTGAAAGGGAAAATGTTGTCATGGTTATTTATCGCCTCACGGGAGATGCAGATCAATGGTGGTCATTAATCCAAAACAAAAAGGAAGATGAATAAGTATAGAACATGGAATGGAGGGAGTTTAAAGATATTTTCTTAGAAAAATACATTCCTCGTAACCATCGAGCAGATATAGAAAGACAATTTCCGAGTCTGAGGCAAAAGGAGAATGAGAATGTCACAAAGTATGAGGCTAACTTTACAAGGATATAAATGCATGTATCAAATTATATAAATAACCCAAGGAGTAATATTGATTTATTATTTGATGGGTTAAAACCATTTCTCTATTGAGAATTAGTCTCACAATCCTTCTCATCGTATGAAGATATAGTCTCATGCGCTATCAAGATAGAAAAGAAATTCTCTAAGTCTCATGCCTTTAAAGAAAAGCAAGACAAAAACAGATCTGCTGAACACTCTGGAAATGGAAATAAAGGAAAGAAAGGAAAAGTTGAATATCTATCCTATGGTAAATGTGGGAAGAAAAACCCCGGTACTTGCCTGATGGGAATGAGAGTCTCTTACAAGTGTGGTGAAAAAGGACACCAAGCTCGTGATTGCAAGATAAAGAAAGAGGCTGTCAATGTTGAATGTTACAATTGCAGATAAAAGGGGCATTATGAAAATGAATGTCCTAAGCACCAATGAAACTTACCTTAGAAAAGGACAAGGGAGAAAGTCCAAGCTTATGCAATCACTACAGCTGAGGTTGAAGCTACGAAAGACACAGTGGCAGGTAATTTAATGGGTTCCTCAATTTTAGCCAATGATTTATTTGATTATGGATCATTGCATTGTTTCATATCTTCCCAGTTTTCTAATAAAATTATATATTTTCAATTTGACTTAACAAGGGAGTTGTCAGTCAAAACACCTAAGGAAGTATCATCACAACAATGTTTTTTGAATCAGTTCCCATTAGGGAATATAAATGTTATTTATCTTCTAATATCATCACCATACCCATGATTGAATTTGATATAATCCTCGAAATGGATTGGATTTTGGACCATGATGTGAAAATTTATTGTAAGAAAAAGGAGGTTACGATTTTCAATGATGATAAGGAGTACCTTTTCTTTAGAGCAGAAATGTCACAACCTGATTCTTATCTAGATCCACCACTGTAGCTCTACGAAATTCAATTATTGGGGAATAAGAGAATGAAATAACTATGGGTGAGGAAAATAATGTTCAAATAGAGGGCATACCTATTGTGAAAGAATATGTTGATGTGTTTCTAGAGGATTTACCTAGACATCCTACAAAACGAGAAATTGAGTTTTCCATTGATTTAATTCCTGGTTCAAGGCCCATATTAAAGACCCCTTATAGAATGGCCACTGTGGAATTAGTGGAACTAAAGAAACAAATAGAGTAATTGAGTAACCAGGGATTTATTCACCCTAGTTTTTCTCCATGGGGAGCCTCTATCCTTTTTGTTAAAAAGAAAGACGGATTTATGAGGTTGTGAATTGACTATAGGGAGATCAATTCTATAACAATAAAGAACATGTATCCCCTACCTCACATTGATTATTTATTCGACGAACTTCATAGAGCTCAATATTTTTCAAAATATTGACCTTCGATATGGATATCATCAGTTGTGTGTGAAGAAGGAAGACATTATTTAAATAGCATTTCGAACCAGGTATGGGCATTATGAGTTTACAGTAATTCCTTTTGGATTGACTAATTCATCCTCTGTCTTCATGGATCTAATGAATATAGTTTTCACGGAATATCTTGATGACTTTATAATGGTATTTATTGATGATATTTTGGTATACTCAAAATGCTATGAAGATCATGAAAATCACTTGCGCATTATCCGAAGGACTCTTAGAAGAAATGAATTATATAGGAAGTTTAGAAAGTGTGAATTCTTGCTTTAAGATATTTCTTTTCTTGGAAATATTGTCTCTAAGGATGGAATCTCTATTGATCCTTCAAAGACCAAGGAAATCCAAGAATGGCCAGCACCAATGAGTATAACTAAGGTATGCAGTTTTATTGGTTTACCATGTTATTATTGGTGTTTTTTCCAGAATTTTGCCTGATTGGCTAACCCATTAACCAAGCTCACTCGTAAAGGGGTTAAATTTGTTTAGACAAAAGAGTTTGATGAATTTTTTGAAGAACTAATGATAATATTAGTCAATGCTCTTATCTTGACTCTACCATCAGGGAATGATGGGTTTGTTATTTATAGTGATGCTTCAAAGAAATGACTTGGTTATATCCTTATGAAGAATGATAGAGTTATTACCTATGCATCATGGCAGCTAAAAATTCATGAACAAAACTATCCCACTCATGATCTTGAGTTAGCAGTTGTAATCTTTGCTCGAAAAATATGGAGACACTATCTCTATGGTGAAAAATGTGAGATTTATACTGATCACAAGAGTTTGAAGTATATTTTCTCACAAAAAGAACTCAACATGAGGAAAAGGTGATTGATTGAACTACACAAGGATTATGATTGCACTATACACTACCACCCAGTGAAGGCAAATAATGTGGAAGATGCTTTGAACAGAAAATATCATGGAGTTTTGAACAAGATTAGAGTTGAAAAGGATCCTATATACATGGATCTAGTAATGATATATATGACAATAACCATGTAAGGTGAAACATCAATGCTTTTTCAAATGGTTTCCAAACCAACTTTACATGAAAGCATAAAAATTTCTCATACTAATGATGAGGAATTTCAAAAATAAGATTAATGCTATGAATGATGGGAGATTGAGTGACTTCATATATGAAGATGAAATTTTGAAACTTGGGAAGAGACTTTGTGTTCCTAGCATACCTAATCTAAAAATGGAATTGTTGGATGATGCTCATAGATCCAATTTCTCTATACACCTTGGGAGAACCAATATGTATATAGATTTGAAGGAACATTTTTGGTGGGACAACATGAAGAGGGAGATTGATGATTTTGTGTCAAGATGTATAGTTTGTAAACAAGTGAAAGATGGAAGGCAACAACCTGGAGGAGTCATGAAACCTTTTTCCATACCTAAGTGGAAATGGGATAATATTGCGATGGACTTTGTCAGGGGGATACCAAAGAATCTTAGAAGGAATGATGTAATATGGGTCATTGTTGATCGTCTTACTAAGTTATCACATTTTTTGCTATAAGAGAAGATTTACCACTTGAACATCTGGAAAGACTATATATTAATGAAGTTATAAGACTCCATGGTGTACCCCTATCGATTGTTTCTGATCATGATCCCCATTTTACATCAAGATTTTGGAAAAGTCTTCAGAAGGCCCTGGATACTGAACTTCATTTGAGCATTGCCTACCACCCTCAAACCGATGGATAATTAGAACGGACTATTAAAACCTTAGAAGACATGTTGAGATCTTGATCACTTGACTTTCAAGGTATGTGAGATAAATATTTACCTTTGGTAGAATTTTCCTATAACAACAGCTTTCATTCAAGTATTCAGATGGCACCATATGAAGCGTTATATGGAAAGAGATGTCGCACACCAACTTTTTGGGATGATATGGGTGAAAGAAAACTCATATTCCTAGAACTTGTTGAGGAAACAATGGAAAAAGTGAAGATTATCCAAGCCCACATCAAAACAGCCTAAAGTAGGCAAAATAGATATGTCGATAACCGAATGAAGGATTTATAATTTTTAGTAGGAGACCATGTTTTCTTGAATGTATCTCCATGGAAGGGTGTAATACATTTCTGTAAGAAGGGTAATTTGAGTACCAGGTACATGAGACCTTTCAAAATTCTAGAACGAATTGGAGTTGTATCTTATCATTTGGAAATACCTCCAAGTCTCTCCAAATTTCATGATGTGTTCCACGTATCACTATTGAGAAAATACATGCCTGACCCAATGCATGTACTCACCTATGAGGAAATTGAACTGAAACCTGATCTGTCTTATTATGAAGAGCCTATCAAAATTCTTGATACCAGAGAACAAGTGCTCAGAAACCAAACGACTCGTCTTGTAAAAGTTCTATGGAGAAATCATAAGATGGTAGAGGCAACATGGGATCCCAATGAACTTATTATGAAGAACCGCCCAAATCTTTTTATGCAATAATATTCTATAAATTTCGAGGATGCAATTATTTTAAGTAGTGGAGAATGTAACACTCCAATCTTCCATAGTACATTTTCCCTTTGAATAATGCAGTAGCTTGCGTTGTACGCAACTTGGAGTTTTGACACACCACGACCAATCAAACTAGCCATTATGAATAACAATACCCACTTTTTGAAATTTTTTAAAATTTATTTTTCAAAATGGCCTTCATTTTTGGATTTGGAATATCAAAATTTCCTTAGGGTGAATTTTTGGTATTTTTCTGAAATTTTTTAATTTTTGATGAATAGTGAAAAACACAGCGTTATTGTTTAAAACTGAATTTTTATTTAAATAATTATTTATTTTGTTTTAATCTATTTTAGGTCAAAATAGATACATAATAACTATATATGTTCAACGTAATTCAATGGATTCATTTTATAACAAGTTTTGAAATATAAAATTTTATCGAACTTTTTACCGTCTTTTACCCACCTCCTAAGAGCATCTTCAAATTTGAATAAAACTTAATTTTACCACTTCTGTGAGTTTAATTTCAAAAATCCAAGAGACAATGTTAATATCATTAAGTAAAATGTGGTTCAATAAGTTGAAAATAGTTTTTGGCGAATAGTAAATTTTGACTTTTATTTACCACGGTTAAAAGTAAATAGGGTAATTAAGGGTAAAAATGATATTATAATTAACCTAACACATGTACTAATTCTATTGGATAAGTGTAATTCGACCAAATACAACCTTAGGAATAAAATATGATTCTTTAGGTCCACTTGGATTAGATTAGGACATTTATTATTATTTTATTTAAAGAAGAGTTAAAAGTGTTAAATTCAAAGTTTATTAACTAAACCATTCTTAATATAAAGTTATAAATAAGATAAATTAGACTATAAATATCCATTATAAAGATAAAAATATTTCCAAAATAATGGTATTTTATTTATTATTTTTAGAGATTAAATAATTAAATTTATTTATGACACAATGATAATTCAGTAATTACCTTCTTAATAAAATATAAAAATAGTTTATATTATAAATATTAAAATAAATAGAATTTAAAAGTTTTGATGGCATAAATTTTTTTTCTAGGTTAATATGACATGTTCGGGATGATTAGATAATTCTTTTTGAAGTGATAAGGTTGTTATGACTTTCACAAAAACAAAATACCAAATAGTTTCAAAATTGACATAAATTAATTTTTAAAACAAATACTATATTATTGGTTGATATAATATTCCCAAAAATATAAGGTTCGGCCAAAGGTCATAAATAATATTACATATATCATTAATGAAACACTTGATGTTCTATTTAATGTTTTGGGTAAGTTTATTAACCATATAGTCTAAGAATACAAGAAGACACGGTAAAAGTTAAACTATTTAACAAAGAGTTAAATCTAAAAGATAAGGTTAAAATGGTAACCTAAACATGTCTAAAACCTAATTGTTGAGAGTATTTTGACCCATAACCACCTAATTCTAGAAATATATTCAGTTGTATCCATTATAAACCGAATACGATTTTATAATAAATTAATATTTTAATCTTTCCCTAAAGTGACCCTCACCCCTCTTATAAAAGGGCACTTCCCCTTCTCTCAAAATCACACCTACAAAGCCATTTGGCTGAGCCAAACCCTGACCAAATATCCTACCAGATTCCCTCAAATCATCCTAGAGTCCTTAATTTGATCATAAAGACAACCTAATGATCCCTTTTGATCAACTCAAAAGGAAACACCCGAAGAAGAGGTAATTATTTCACCACCATCTTTCAGGTTCTTTTCATCTTCCACTTCCTCTTTCTTTGTTGTTTCCATACCAAAATAATAAATCTAGTACCTCATAAATAATGTGATGTTATTATAAATTTGGTAAAACCATATTCATTATTATATCCATCCTTTAAATGGCAAAGTCACCGTACATGCGTACGTACGGCTTACCGTCTCCACGTCGTGATGTAGTTTATTATTAAAAAAATTCATTATTTGGATGGGTATAATAATGAGTATAATTGATGTAAATAATAAATATAACATGTTATTTATTATTTATATATGATATAACATCCAATTACATATGATTTCACCATCAATATAATGATATTGTCGTTCGTGCGTATGTACGGATTACCGTCTTCACGACGCAATGAGATTCATTCCCACGTTCACCATTCAACGATGATTATAAAAATATATATTATTAATAATTATGTAATATATGAAATAATAATAATAATTGATATATATATATATGTACTTACATATATCTTATTCACTTACTTCCATTCAATATGATATGAAAATGGAAACAACATTTATGCTTACGTACGACCTACCGTCTCCATAAACGGTACCTTCCATTTCATATATTTATCTATTATAAATATTTATATCCTAAATATATATGATATATAAATCAAGTTTTATATTCTGAAAGTATTTAAATCATGATCTAAATGATAGGATCAAGAATAACAAGTTAAAACACGTACGATAAAGAAAGCAATTATTACCCAAAATGTTAATTTAACATGGAAATCATTATTAAGTGGGTAGTATAAAGTCATATATGAATCATGTATGATATAATAAATATTAATTTGGTTCTATTATAATTTAATAACATACAATGGTCATTATACATGAGGTTAAATGTACCCTAAACCAAAGGAAAGTTCTAGGTAAGGGTTAATTTCACAATCTCTTTATTATCCGAGGTTATTTTTACGTAAGTATCTACTGGGACATATTTATTATCCATGTACATTTTTCATAAAAGTGTTTTAAAAGGGATTTTTAAGGTAATTTTTACTAAAACATCATTTTAAATGTTTTAAAGATTTATTCTTCTAAACCATTCTCATTTATGTCCATGTTTTCAAAATGGTTTTAAGGATTTATTTATATGGACATGAATGTTTTAAAATTTAAATTACTTTAAAAAGTTTCAAAGTGGTATGGGACACTTTGATTCAAAAATATCTTTTAAATTAATTCCTTTATATGACTTATAAATTATTTCATGAAAAATGGATTTTTCTCTTAAAGATTTTTACTGATCATTTTCAACTATGTCAACATCCTTTACGAGATATTATTCTTGATCGAGGTTGATTTATTATCATACAATTATTCCATATTTTATTGAAGGTTTTGTGATATGTTTTAATGTGGATGTGTTATTTTTATACCATTTATTGTTTATGGATAAAGTATTGACATTTCATATGCTAGTTTTAATACGAATGTTTTTTGTTATGTTAAAACCTTTACGTATTAGGAATGAATTAGACTTACTAAGTGACGGGTGGAGCCCTCTATAACTCCTAGATGCATCGATAGGTCTCATGAGACAAAATAGTGTCTTGGTACTAGGCTTTGAAATAATCTTATTTGTAGTCTTGTTACAATGCCTTGACTATGTGGTTATGAAGTCTGGCATTATGCATTCCATCATTATAAAATTAGCTATTGATATTACATGTGTTTATTCGACTAGTATAATATCCACATGAATATGTAAAGGACATTATTTGATTTATCTTTGCCATATTATCTTGAAGTTTAATTTTAAAAGGATTTTTTTTAGTTTAATACATTTCTTTAAGTATTTATTATTATTTATGAAAGTTTTTGCTATATTGTTATCCTTACTGAGCATCTGAGCACACCCCTTTCTATGTTTTATTTTTCCCAGGATGCGAAGAAGTATATTATGACTGACCTATAGGGATAGTCTAAGGAATATGAATTTGGTCAATGAAGAAAATGTTGTTTTTTTTCATTTTATAATGTAATGTAACGTTCATGTATGTAATCTATTTTCCAAGACTTCTAAACTGATTGATCCATTGGGACTTAATTTCTTATAATTATACCAATGTATTAAAATAATGCACCGACTCTGGGTAACTAGGGTTGGGGTGTTACATATATAATCTAAATTCTTATCAATCTATAACCCTAAAAAGTATCCCAGTTCTCACAATAAAGACATCAGAAACATTTATTTCACTTTATTATAAAACTACTCACAAATTGTCACATTTTTACTAGAAAATAATATATCATAAACATATAAAATGTCAAATATTGATCCTATGGGAAGATATTCGATATAACAGTTGCTATCAACTTCCCTTTCATGAATTCAATTTTCTTCAAGCAGTTGAAAAGTTTTTAATACCAAGATATGAGAGCCTATTTCAAGACATATAATTACTTTATCACTTTAAAAATGTAACACCCTAATATTTTACAGTATGCCTCTTTAATTTTTAACTTCTTAGATATCTTACGTTACACAGAACACCGAGATTAAAAAAATGATTAAATATTATTATTATGACCTAGTTATTGGATTTTATAGAATAAAATGGGATTAAATTATGAAAATATCGTTCACACATGTTTATAAAATGAATTCATTGGATACCAATTAAGTATAAATGAATATAAAAACCAATTTAACATAAAGGATGTATTTTTATAAAAAAGTATATTTATGACCAGAAGGACATTTTACCTTATATTAATCACTATTATTGAAATACAATAATTAAATATTTATATTATATATTCAATAAAATATTTTTAAATTCAATCTATAATTATGATAGGCTTAAGATAAGAATAAATCAAATTTTAAGCATTAAAAGATATATATTTTCTAAATGGAAATTTTTCCTCCTTTTAGGGGCACACATGTTTAAAAAATAAATTTTGAAACTTTTATAAATCATATTGAACAAAATATAGTAAATTTTTAAAATAATAGTGTAAAAATTATCTTATAGTGAAATTTTGGTATTTTTATGAAAATATTTATTTTACAGATAATAGTAAATAATCCTGTTTTTTTTATAAAACTAGAATTTTCTTTATATTAATAGTATATTTATGATTTTAATAGTATACATAACTATGAAAGTGTAAATAAAATTTAGGTATCTTATAAATAAAAATATTTTATATTTATATCATTGAATAAGTAAATAAATGTATTAAAAATGACAAATTAAGTATTGATATTTTTGTGAAACATGAATGTTAATTCAAAATTGTATAATTAACATAATTATTTAAAATAAAATTTATTTTAATGAAGAAGATTAATAAATTAATAATTTTTGACATATTATTATAATATAATTTTATGATACCATAATTAAAATTTGAAAGTGTCATAAAATTGGTTATAATATTAAAATTGGTTTTTTTGAGTAAATGATGATTTTAATTAAAAATAAAATTTATCATATTAATAAAATTATTTTCTTAAAATTGAGTTCATTTATTAATTCTAAATTTGAGAAAATGGTTAGGGTAAATTTTTGGGATTTTTCTAAAATACTTTAATTTTTGGTGAATAGTAAAATACAGTAATTTACGGTATAAATACATTATAAGTTCAATACACTATTAGTTGAGTCATTATTGGTTTAATCACCATAATATCTAAATCCCCTTAATTATTTTTATTTATTTAGTGATAATTATCAAACTATTCATAGTCTTTAGCTAAAATAATAAACAAATGAATAAAATATTCAAAAAATGCTTCTCTCATCCACTATAAATACCACCCCTTCTCCTCACACCTCTAGAGGCTTGAATATTGTCCAATTTCTTACTAATACCTCTAAAAAAACCCCATTTTATTTTCTTGCTGATCTCACCCAAAATACCATTTCAATGTTTCTTAAGGAGGTTCTCAAAGAGAAGAATTTAAGAGGCAAAACCCCATTTCATTCTTTTAATTGTATTTCAATTTCTTTTATTTTATTATCTTTTATATATCCAATAAATATAAACATGAATGAAAACTCCTTTATATTATATATACCATAATTTTATTATGATTATGTGATATCCACCATCAATTCTTTTCTCTTCCCCTTTTTTGTTCAAACAATGAAAATGTCGTCCGTGAGGTGTCGATTGACCACCTTCATGGATGATGATTCTTTAATTTTCTAATAATACATTAAAGGATGGTTATAAAACCATTTTTATGGTTAAAAAAATTATAATATGTATATTAATACTTTTGTAGTGCTCTAGAACCAGTATATATACATAATTTTAAGTAATAAAACAAAACTAGTGCGTGATGATAGAAAAAACACTGAAATAATCCAAATGGTTATCATTAACGTCTTATCTAATGAATCATCCAAATATCTAGAAAAAATGTTATATAATACCATTTAATATTCTATAGGTTTATTAATAATAAAAAATTCCAATTCTGGATAACTATTTCCATTTCACATGATCTTTCGTACTTGTATACAAGTGAACCAATCATGAAAACCATGGAAACGAACACTTACGAATAATGAAATTGAATCTTATAACTCATCAAAAAGATGATAAATTAACTTAATAAAATTATATTATATAAAATAAATTATTAATAAGTTCTTAAAAATTATTAATGAATCTAATTTCATTATCCAGGATGTTAAGTACAAGTGAAGAACACTTTCAGACATAAGTTAAGGGTTTCTCATCTCACTTTTATTTCTATGAGATTTCCCTTATTCGACACTTATTTTTTGTGTGTGATGTATGTATACTAACATTTTATATATAATTTAATGAATATATTTATCATCATGGTATTAAATGTTTCATTTTATGATTATTAATTTTTTGGCATACGATTCGATTGATTACAAAGTTGTAAGGGATTCTCCCCGAACCTCTATTTTTCATTCAAGTTACACTTTCACTCTCTTTAAACCAATGAAATTATTAATTATTTTTATATAATTATTCTAAATTCTATGTATATGTTCCAAATCATGTGTCTATATCCGTTCATATTTATTTTATGGGGACATACATGTTTTACAAAGTTTCCTTTTCAATTCCTCCCAATGAGCAAGCCTGATTAAAGGGAACTCCCCAATTTCTTACCCATTTCCAAGTACACTCCATAATATATTCTAAATAAAAAATATTTTTCTAAAATCAATATTTTTATCTTGAAAAAATATTTTAGCCTTTTTCTTGTTTTATGTAAATAATTTAACCTTTTTCTGCTTTAAAGACTCTTTTATATTTTCCCTAAAACTGCACTAATGTGGTCCATTTCTAAAGCTTCTTAATAACTCTTTTTACGTGTTTTCACTTCAGTTGAATATCATTCATGCCTCAAAAATATTTTCATTGTCCTTAACTTTTGTTTTCTAAGATATAAATGTTTATAATATGATTTTATGAAAAATATGAAATGATTTTCGAAAAGAAATCTTGTTTCCAAAGTAAAAGGGTATTTCTATTAAGAATTTATCAATAATTTTATTAGAGTATTTTCATAGAATATTATGATTAAAATATTTCAAAGTGGTATGTGAAATTTTTATTTAAATATATATTTTTAAATCGATTATTTGACATGTGAGGAATGAAATGGACTTAGTAACTGATAGGAGGGCCCTACTATATCCCCTTCATGCATCAGTAGGTCTCACGAGACAAACTAGACTAGGTTTTTACCCATTTATATATGGTGTTCTGGATGAATCCTTAACATTATGTTTATGATGTATGAAATTATGAATTACCTCATTATGATACAAGTAATTGATATTCCATGTGATTATTCAACTAGTAGAATATCTATGGTTAAATTTCTTTCTCATGTGATTATTTATGGAATTATTTAATCAGCTTTTATTGCTTACATATTATGATCAATATTATGTTTTAATGGAATTTATTTTTAGTTATTTACAATTCATTATTATTTTATTTATTTATGTTAGATTCTTTTATATTATTTACCCTTACTGAGTATCCGATCTCATCACTTTCTTATGTTTTATTTTTCCACAGTATTTGAAGATTTATATTATGAATGTATTGTACAAATAATATAGGAGTTTTTGGATGTTTCAAAATGAGTTTATTTGTTTTATTTCATTTAAAGTTATAATGTAAAACTTTTTTTTGTATCTGGTTTTCCAAATATACTAAACTATTTAGTCCTTCAGAATGCGACTTCCTTGTTTAGTATACCAATGTAATAAAGTAAGGCACTGACTCCAACTATTGGGGTTAGGGTCTTTATAGCTGGTATCAAAGTAAGTATAGTAGAAACCTTAGACACTATATTTAGAAAACATAGATTAGGTAAAATAACCCTATGTTAGGCTTTGAGGATAAACATATAGGAACATAATAGAATTTTTGTAAGGTAGATATTATGTGGGTCTTCCTAGAAATACATCGTTGTTTGGATAGTAAAATTGGGCGTTGTTTTAGAACAAATATACACAGGGGTAACAAGTTTGACAAGGTGCATTAGGCCTGAATTGGAATAACCTGGTATATGAAAATGGGCATTACTGTACACTTGGTTTGGCACTCCATAGGTATATGCTTAGGATAATTCAAATTTTCTTTACAAACTATTATAAATGATTTAAAAGTAAATATGTCTTTAAAGAAACCATGTTTATGATTATGAGATTAGTTATGAATAAGTTTTGAATTTATGTTAAGTGTTTTTCTAGTTCAAAATTATGCATTATGATTCATAACCTAATTTAGTGTATTCTATTATTTATAAGTGGTACCTCATAGAAGGAATGTGAACCTTACAAAGGCACATGATCTAAAGTGTAATATTGAGTATATATTTTATGTTCTTATGCCAATATTTCCAAGGGAACAAGTCTACCAAACATTCTCATCATATGAGGATATAGTATCATGTTCTATCAGGATAGAGAAATAATTCCAAATTTTTTTTTCTCAAAATTTAGTAAGATAAGATGAGGAAGGCATATAAAATAATTGATAAATGGAATAATGGAAAGAAGTATTTTCCCACATGTGATAATTGTGGAAGGAAACACCTTGATATATTCTTAAGAGGAAAAAGAGTTTCCTTCAAGTGTGGAGAAAAAGGATACCATGATCATAATTGAAAGATAAGGAAAGAATTTTCTAACATTTAATGCTTAAATTGTAATGATATGGGGCACTAAACAAATCAATTTTCCAAGAATCAAGAGAATATAGCTCAAAATAAGCAAAGGGATCATGATCAAACTTATTCTACTAAATCATAAAAAGTGGAATTATTAATATAATTCTGTTTGGATTCAATAATTATGTAATTTTATAATTTTATTAATAATTCTATGTTTATAAGATTCACGATATATATAAGGATTATACTACAATACTTATTCTTTATGGATTTGGAAGCTTTCATTTTTTTATTAAGGTTTTAAGGTGTCATGGTATTCATATGTTTGGTATGTAGGATTAAGATCTATGTTTTTTCTGGATAATATTATGTTAAGTTGATTTTATAAATTTAATGACATTTATTTTAAATTTTTTTGGTCATTAAATGTGGACAGACATGTTTTAGATGAGTCTTAAGATTAACTACATGTGGAATGGATCTAGTTAAACTTTTAAAATTATTGTTTGTTGATAACATATGGTAACCTTCGTGGTTTTAGTAAACATTTGAAGGTTGGAGGAATTTATTAAGGAACATATGATTTGTTAAAAGTTCTTCATGTGTGAAAAATCCATCTTGAACATTCATTTCCAGGTGTAAGGGATGGAGTTAAAATAGATCAAATCATAACCAAAAGATGATATTATGCTTATCTCATGGAAAGTAATCAAGTAAGTTTATTTTATCAAGTTCTTATATAAATATTAAAATAATCCCTCAACTATAGGAAAAATATTTTGGAATAAAAAGATTATCCGTTTACATTTATTTCTAGGAAATAAATGTTATTTTAACTGATCACAAGGTTTACAGAGGTTCTCAAGGAGAGGAATTCATGAGGTAAAATATTCTTTCATTCTTTTAATTTTATTTTAATTTCTTTTCTTATAATTTACATAAATCCTATATCCAAAAATTAATTATAAATCCAATAAATTATATATAATAGAATTTTATTATTATTATTTCATATCCACCATCAATTATTTTCACTTCCCTGTTTTTGTTCTAAAAATGAAAATGTCATTAGTGTGGTGTCAATTCACCACCTTTGTGGACGATGTATATTTTGTTTTCTAAGAAAACCTTCAAGGCTGGTCATAAAACCATTTTTATGGTAAAAAAAATTATAATATTTACGTTACAACTTATTTAGTGTTCTAGAACCATTATATATTCAGAATATTAATTAATAAAACAAAACTAGTGCATGATGATCAAAAAAATACCAAAATAATCCAAATGGTTATCAGTAACGTTATATCTAATGAATCATACTCATATCTGAAAAAATGATATATAAGACCATTAAATATTTTTTAGGTTCATTAATAATAAATAATTTCAATTATGGATAACTATTATCATTTCACATGATCTTTCATGTATGTATACAAGTAAACCAATCATGAAAACCAAGGAAACAAATAATTCCGAATGACTAAATTGAATCTTATAACTAAAAAAAAGACCATAAATGAATTTAATAAAATTATAATAAATCAAATAAAAGTTTAATAAGCTCTGAATTGAATTATTAATGAATCTAATTTCATTATTCTATATGTTAAGTACATGTTTAGAACAATTTCAAACATAAGGTAAGGTTTTCTCATCTCCCTTTTATTTCTATGAGATTTCCCTCATTAACCAATTATTTATTATATGTGGTGTATTTATAATGAAATTTTATATATAATTTAATTATTCTCTTTTTATTCATCATATTAAATGTTTCATTTTAGGATTATTAATTTTTTGTCATATGATTTTATTGATTACAAAGTGGTGAGAGATTCTCCCAGAACCTTTATTTTTTATTCAGGTTACACTTTTTCTCTCCTTAACCCAATGTGACTCTTAATTATTTTTATATAATTATTCTAAATTATATTTATATGTTCTAAAATCATGTATCTAGATCTGTTAATATTTTTTTGATGAGGAAATACATGTTTTACAAGGTTCCCTTTTCAATTACTCTTGATAAACAAGCCTAATTAAAGGGAACATCCCAATTTCTTACCCATTTCCAAGTACACTACATAATCTATTTTGAGACACCAATATTTTTGAAAAATAACTATTTTTATAAAGAAAAAATATCTTAGCTCTTTTCTGGTTTATATATACAATTTATCTTTTGTCCAATTTAAAGACACTTATATTTTCCATCAAACTGCACTGAAGTGGACCATTTCTAAAGTTTCTTAAAAACTATTTTTAAATGTTTTCACTTAAATTGGACATCATTTATGCCTCAAACATATTTTAATTTTCCTTACCTTTTATTTTATAGGATATAAATGTTCATAATCTGATTTTATGATAAATATGGAATGATTTTCAAAAAGTACTCTTCTTTCCAAAGTAAAAGGGTATTTCTCTTACGAATTTATCAATGATTTTGTTAGAGTGCTTTCATATATGATTATGATTCAAATATTTCAAAGTGGTATGGGAAAAATTGATTTAAAGATATCTTTTTAAATCAATTATTTGACACATGAGGAATGAATTGGACTTAGTAAGTGACCGATGAGGCCCACTATAGCCCCTCGATGCATCAGTAGGTTCCATGAGACAAGCTAGATCAGGTTTTTACCCATTTATGTATGGTTTCTTAGAATAATACTTGAAATTATGTTTATGATGTCTAATATTTTTCATTACCTCATTATGATACAATTAATTGATAGTCCATGTGATTATTTGACTTGTAGAATATCCATGGTTAAGATTATTTCTCATGTGATTATTTATGACATTTTTTAATCATCTTTTATTCCTAACATATTATGCTCAAGATTATGTTTTAATTCTATGTGTTTTTAGTTATTCACCATGCCTTATTATTTATGTTTATTTATATTAGCTTCTGTTGTATTGTTTACCCTTACTGAGCATCTAAGATCACCTCTTTATTAAGTTTTATTTTTCCATAGGATGAGAAGATGTACATTAAGAATGAATTGTAGGGATAATCTAGGAGTTTTTGGATATTTCCAAAGGATTTTATATACTTTATTTCTTTTCATGTTTTAATGTAAAACTTATGTTTGTATATGGTTTTCCAAATTTACTAAACTATTTGGTCGTTTAGTATGAAAATTTCTTGTTTATTATACTAATTTAATAATGTAAGACATTGGATCCGGGCTATTAGGGTCAAGGTCTTTATAGAAAACCATTCTCCCCTGAACATATAAAATAAAACCATCTAATTTTTTTAATAAAGACTCCCTTAAGGTCACCATTTTTAAAATATTATTTCACATTAATTTTATAGACATTATAGTGCTTGCGTGAAACCATAACTAGAAAAATTATAATTATTTTGAGTAATGATACTGAAAAAAATGTTTATTTAAATTCAATTACTTCCATTTTAGTATATTGTTTTTTCATACCAGCCTAGCCTTGTTAGCTGTTATAGCCCATTTCTTATTCAATTTGTTTCTAAAATCCCATTTATGGCCAATGATATTCTTATCCTTTGGTATTGGAACAAGATCCCAAGTTTAATTTTCCTCAATATTATAAAAATAATCATTCATATATTATATCCATTCAATATTATTAGCTACTTTAACCATTTTATTTGGTTCAATATGTGATATAAGAGGTGGGTGATTTCCTATAGTTGGCCTAATTCTTGTTTGTACACGAGCCCTTTGTTCACCAATTATATTTACAATATCAAAATATATTTTTAGTCTCTAAAACCAGTTTATATCACATCCCATAACCTCTTATTATTTATCAGTATACTCTAAATAAACATCACCTGCTAGTGTTTTGATGTCAAATACTTTTTCAGGCATTTGATCTGATATGTCTATGTTGTTTTCATATCAAGATTCAAAATGTTATTGAATATAATGGTGTGATTTTCACTATTTTTCTATAATATTGAAATCTAAAAATTCCAAATGATTTTGAAAATGTTCTTTCCAACATCAGTACTCACTAAAATTAGATAAGTACACTCATAAAGATCCCATCATCATATCTATCTTAAAACTTTCCAAGATTGAAAACATTGATCTTTATAAAGCATTAAATTATAAATACTTTAAATTACTTAATAGTTGGTTTCTTTTTTGTACCAAATTTAATATGGAATGAAACTTTTCTTCATCCTTAAAGGACATATGTTTTATATGTTTATAGAAGTAAAAACATCCTCATTCTATAATGATTTTAATTTTTAATTTTTAAATAACATTATTCTACCCATTCCAAAAATGGTTATATTATTCCTCTCTATAAAACTATTATATTAAAGGATATATTGTGTGGTGAATTGATTAATTTTTCCATATTTGTCAAGGTAACATTCAAATAAATAATATATACATTCCTTCAAATGATCAGATCTCAATTTATTAATTTTTCCCTAATTTGTTTACATGTCTTCTAAAAGATTTGCACATATAAAATATATCTGATTTGTGCTTAAGGAATATCATATTATTCATTTTTGTGAAATAATAAATAAATTTAATGAAATACAAATAACCCTTTATTGATTTTTGCATCATGGGACCATATAAATTAGTGTGATTAAGTTACAACAACCTTGTAAAGAAAATATCTAAATTCTTATGATATTTCTCAGTCATATTTCCCTTTTGGCATGTTGAAAACACATCATATTTATCTCTCTTCATCTTAGGAAGATTTATCACAACTTCATGATTTATAATTTTACTCCGACTCATTTATCCCAAATGGTCAATCCATATTTTCAATAAAAACCCTTCATTTTTTGTATTCATGTAAAAGGAATTAGTAAAATTACCTATAAAAAATAGATTTCCATCAAATATTATTCCTTGATAGATGATACTTCCATGCTTTAATATTTTAATGATACAAGTGTATTTCTTAAAAATATCAGCATGTCCATCATAATAGAGATGAATAACACTATTGAGATTATACTTCATCTCTTCTTCATATAAGGCATCATTTGATCTCATGTTTCGAGGTTCAATATCAGCCAAACTAACACCCTTAATTTTTATAGAAAAATAATTTAAAAAGATAAATTTTACACCTACATGGTTTTAAAAGTTCTTCCATATCCTTTTATCCCAAGTCATTTGATGGGAGTACCCAATGTTAAGAATACATGACTTTTTTTTCTATTTACCTTTAGTGAAACCTCAGTAAACCAAGATATATTTTATATAGGTTTATTATTTCCTTTTCCACTCTCTACATAAATTATCTTTCCAGTTAATCTTTTACTAAACTTTTCTTAACAGTGGCCCAATTTCTCACACCTACTACATACATCCTCAAGACATTAAAATCTATTTCAAGTTTACATAGCTGAAAATTTTGACTTATCAATCTATAATATTTAAAAATATGGTTTCTTATCTTTTGGATGATTTCCTATGACTTCAAGACACATCCAAAGAAATGAAATGTTATTCTAGGAAGTATAAGATTTATTACTAAACACTCCACAGAACTTGTAGTGACCATGAAACTTGTATCTTCTTAGTTCATAAAAATTATTCCCATACCATTGTCTAAAATTTTATTCTTATTATACAGTTACAGATAGTATTTGATTTAGTTTTAGATATGAGGATCATCCATAAAACCTATTTTGTTCCCAAGAATTGTGAGAGTATTTATCCCCACTTTTCTTGTTACACATTTGACTATATTTTTTGTTATAGATTATATTTTTAGTTTAAACAAACCTATACAAATATCTATTAAGTACAAATTTGACCTGAAACTTGGTTAAAATATCTCAGATGATTTAGAAGATTCATCTTTGACATCAATAGAATTATTGAAAAACTATTTTAAAATCATCAAATCATTATAAACTTAAAAAAATTATACATCTTCTTAAATAATTATTCATCTTTAAAAGAATATCTATATTCAAGATGTTTTATCATATCCTCATGTTCAGTAAATTTTGACATACATTTCTTGATCTCATCCACAAGAGTTGATTTTTTATTTTCAAACTCATTATTTCCTTCAATAAGATTCTTTTTATATTTCAAAAACTTTTTATTTTCATTATTGAGTTTGGTTTTTCACTCAAGACGTGATTCTAGTTCATCCTTAAACATGTTTTATAGATTAGTTGGTTCTGAATCTTCTTCTTCACTAAATGAATTGTCAAGGAATTTTTCAACACGAGACTTGAAATTAGTAAATTTATAACCATAATCCCTTTTATATTAACTACTAGATCAATGGATAGTTACTTCTTCTTCACTCATAAAATTTATTCTCTTTTATCTAAGAAATTTATTCCTTATTCTTCCAACTGTGGATTATTTGTTTGAAATTTTATTTTGTATCATCTTTTAAGACTTCTAATCATTTTTAGATTCAGAATATGGTTCCTTCTTCTCATAATAATTAATGGAAACATCCTAATTTATTTTTATTTTTATCATCTTAGATGATACTTTCCTTTACCCCTGTTATTTACCTTCTTAAATCTTTATGAAATTAGTGAAATGATTCTTTGATAGTATCCATAATCCTCATTATTATTTTACTCACTTGAATATTCATTATAAATATATTCTTTAATCTTTAACTTTCTCATGGCCTCAAAATCCATTTCATCTTTTATATTTTTCTTGAAGGCTAGAATTATTCTCATTTCATAAGATATGATAATTTTTTTTTTCAATTTAACCAAGGAAAGATCATCTATATATTCTATAGCTAAGATATTGGGATCAAATATATCTAGAGTATTCTCCATGATCTTCTTAAAAATTTCAAGGTCTTCATGTTTTTTCAGAAAACCTCAATATACTAGAAAAAACTTCATTTACCAGAGTTAAATACTCATTGATATTCTCTTCCTCATCCTTCTTGATTTCACTAAACTTTCTTATTTATATTTATAATTTATCCTCCTTTTATTTCAAATTTACTTCACAACTAATTTCTATCTTGTCCCATATTTGTTTAGCTAACTTATTTTCAATCACTTTTTTTGTAGATTTATTATCATAAGGACATGATAATAGAATTTTTTAAATTTCAAAAATTCTCCATATTTATTTTATTATATATATTAATTGAATTATTCAATAAGTGGGTAAAAAAAATAAAACAAAATATTTAGCTTCCAGGATAAGGGAAAGAAGATATATCAATATTATATTCTTTAAAATATGATAATTGTTTCCATAAAAACTAGGAACACCTCTACTATTCACAAAATTTGGATTATAAATTCTAAACAATCTATTAAATAAAATAGTGGGACTAATCTCTAATACCAATTGAGATTCATAGGAATGAATAAATCCAATTAGAAGTGGGGATGAATTAGTGGAGACAAGTTTTTAAAATTTCTTCTTAATTAAATAAATCATTGCAACATGTTAATGTTTAATTCACTCAAGTAGAGAGTCTCGAACTATATAATCTATGTATAAAATAAAGACATAATGAATGAGAGGATTTTTAAAAGGTTAATCACATTATATGTTAACTTACTCCTTACCATGGTTGGTTTACTCCACAACCACATATTCTTTCCTATAAAAAACAATAAATCACATACTTATAGTGTTGGAACATAGTCAAAACATTATAGTATAGAGTAACATTGGATGATACAGATTAGCACTGTCTTTATACAAGATATGCAACTAAGATGAGAAATCACTTATTGAGATTTAATATTCTTTTGTATTAGTAGATATATATCTCTCTTGATGATCCTTTATGAATATTCAAGAATATCTACCCACTTCTTTAAAATACTATGTAGAACTTATTCTCTATATCAACCTCAGATTTACTCAATGAATGATTGATATCAAATTGATATATATGATAGGAACTAATCTTAAACCATTATAAACTATTTTACTCTACTCAAATATCTTCCAATCCCTCTCAATTATTCTAAAAAATAATAATTTTCAATATACCGGTCCAAGTCAACCCATAATTTCACATGACTTAGCCCGCCATAAGGCCTGTAGTGCTTTCCTGATCATAACACGACGATGGAAAGAACCATGGTATCATAAAAAGAAACATGTGAATGATCTTAACCTCAATAGCCCTATAATTATTTAGAAATAATCAGAGTATTATAGTAGATATCTAGAATGCATCACATATCAAAACAACCAAACCATATGGTAGCATCCAATAATATGAAAATAAGGTCTCAGTGAATAAATTTCAATACTATAAACATGGAACCTAAATAAATTCAAAGGTACATCTCCATATGAACACATCCCACCACCATCCCAACCCACCATAAGGAAACATGATATAGGAGATCCATCCTCTATATGATGCTCATCCCTTTCACTGTATCCTGCAAAAACCAATACTACCAATTATCAAAGGGGAAATTATGTTGTGATAACTAAATCTTAGTAAGATACCACCAAAAAATATATACAATTTTTATCCACATGAATCTATTAGTTCTTGTATAAAATTGATCTTAATAATAGTTAATTAAGAAATCATTTTCCCACATAAAATCATCCCTTGGTTTTCTTTTAAAGAACATTCTATATTCCAAAAAATAAAAAAATATGAAATAATACACACACACACACATATATATATATATACATGAGGCATAAAATGATGTATAAAAAGGTTTCAAGAAGCAAAATCCATATCAAGTGTGAAAATAATAAGATCAAAAGAACATCCATGCAATGTATCCACAAAGAACTAAAGGGAAACCACAACATAAGGGTGTACATATCTATGAAAAACAAAAACTAGTAAGAATTAGTGAATCCTAAAGTCCAGGAACCTTGATACCCTAGAAAGGATACCCACTAGAAATAATGGAATCATGGTCACCTTCCCTAGTGATATATTACTCCACTAGGGAGCATATATGTCTAGTTTTCCCTTGTACCCCACATTCTTCAAAATGTACTATTATATACTCATTATGAAATAGAAACCAAATCCATGTTTCTTAAACATTTTACAAGAAAAAAACATTTCATTTTCATTCCCAATTTTCAATAAAACATTTACTATAGTGATGTTACACCAGTTTCATGCTTGAAAAACAATTTTTAAGTCAACACCATATTTATTTCATTTTAAAAAACACATCATGTGTATCAAAATGGTTTTCAACAAAAAATATTTTTTAGAAATAATTTACCTATCTAGTAAAGATAAAATTCACCTATCATGGATTTAAAATCCTCAATTTCATAAATCAAAACAAAAGGAAATCATCAAAACACAAATAATTCCATGGGATAGACTATAGGATAGATAAATCAACCTCAAGAGAAAATAAAACATCATTGCCTCATAGGCTAGTGATGGAAAATGAATAGATCATGTCCTCAAAAGCTTATATATATAAAGATAATTCCTACAAATAATGGAATCACCCAATTATACTACTATATATAAGATTATAATCTAAAACCCCTTCCTGGAATATGCTAGATTTGTAATCTGAGCTAGTAAAAAGAGAAAAATTGGTTTAATAGAGGGAAAATGAGTCAAAAGACACATTACAACCAGTAATTAAAGTTATATTCATCTGGAGTAACTAGCATTAAAGATCAAGATCCAAATGTGTGTTTTAAAAAACAAAAATCATTGACACTAAGTCCAAGTTCATCCTCCTAATCATGGTGCCTTCACCATGAAGACATTCCATGAGGATTTTCTATTTACTAAAGCACAAAACTAGGTGATTTTGACCCACCAAATCCTCCACCATCACATGGTGAGGTCCCTATATATATGGTTGATAGGGAGGCTCTAGTAATTCTCCACCCTAGACCATGCCCTACTGGTGGCTGTTTTGGCCTTTTCTATTTCACAAAAGAGAACCAAAGCACACCACAAACTCCACGATGTCCATGGTTCTACCTGTTTTAAATACACTAATAACCTAGAAAACTTATGAAAAAAACTTATCAAATCAAGGATCAAAGGAAAACATACCTTTAACTTGGAGAGAATCACAATTCTCCCCGACAAAAAAATCATTATAGCCCCAAAAAGTAACAGGATCATGATCCTAAAAATAGATAAGGTCATTTTTTCATCATTAAGTACTCACAATCCCATGTCTCATGGTTTTGACTACTACACTACCATATCATTTGAACTAATGGGATCATTTTTCCAAGAAACACCTAATCATGTTAGTCCACTATCTAAATAAGCCTTTTAACCACTAAGGATTCAGGTTGGATATCGACATCCCCCACTAAATCATGTGGGATGGATCTAGATGATACTTTTTATAATGATAAACACATGGAACATCATGGATAAAATTAAAATTAGTGGGGAATTATAATCGTTAATCCACATTCCTGGGTCACTCAATAATCTCAAATAGGCCCACATAACAAGGTTCAAACTTACCCCACCTCTCCAAACATCTATATCCCAACCAAGGTGAAACTCAAATGAAAACATAATCACCTACCTTAAATTAAAATAGATGAAAACACCAATAAATAAATGATTTATGGTGACATTGATTTGTTTCTACTCTTTTATGAATCAATTTCATGATATCTTTAATCTCCCAAATGATACTCAGTCCAACCAAGGAACTTTATCCAATATATTCCCAAAATGGAGATAATCTATATTGCCTCCCATAAAATGACTAAAATAGATCCATACTAATCAAAGACTAATAACTATTGTTATATTCTAAGGTAAGATGTTTCTTTAAGATCCAGCAATGTTAAAAATTCATGACCAAAGTATGTCTTCAAGAATTTAGATGGCTCACTTAGACTATCCATCCATTCGAGGATAGAATGTTGTGGTCAAATTTAATTAAGAACACATCATCACATAAAATAAATCCCAAAAAATGGGATGTAAAGAGTGGGTCACTATATAAAATGATATCAAATAACACACCATGGAGTATAAAAATCTCCCGCACATACATGTTCTGAAGGTCCTCTACCTTTTTCAAATCCTTGATAGGTAGGGAATGCAATAATTTTTTGAGTCAATAAATAGTAACCCAAATCACATTCTTACTACTAGGAGTCTGAGATTGCCAAATCATGAATTACATGATTATCTCATCCCATTTACATACAATAATGGGAAATGGATATAGTAAACCAGTAGACTTATGATGTTCGACCACTATTATCTAACATGTAATTCACCGAGACACGAAATACACAATTGATCACCTCATTCCCAACCACCAGTAATGATATATTATGTCATGATACATCTTGGTAGCTCTAAGGTGCACAAACCAATTAGAAAAATGTCTATTATTTATAAAAATTTATCTTAGATTTATTAGAACACCCATCCCACCTTTGAAGTGAAACACTTCATTAGGAGACTAGGACCACTCACTTGATATCTCCCTACTATAATGATTCCTTCTAAAGTACTAACACTCTAAATCCTCAACCTTTTCAAGATTTTTTTCATCCATAAATGATCAAGAATGTGTAAAATCTAGAAATACCTATCTATTATCTTTCCTTTCATCCAAGTGAATCTCATTAAACAATCCCATAAAGTACCACCATTCTGTTAATTCTCTCACAAGTTCAGTCAATAATTTTCTTGTCAAAGCATTTATGAATTCATGTCCTTTTCTAGGGGTGTATGAAATATCAAAATTGAAGTTCTATGGTTAATTTATCCAGTATATCTATCTCAAGTCTATATCCATCTAAGTAAATATATAATTCTACTCTTATAATGTGAATATACTATAAACTTCTCCCTAAATAGGTAGTGACACCTACTCTTAAGAGAATGCATCAGTGCCTCCAAATAGATATATTGAATGGGGTAGTATATTTCATGAGTAATTAGTTGAATAGATACATAAGATACCACATATATTATTTGAATAAAAAAACAACCCAAACCCATTCTCGAGGCATCAAAATAAACACCATATCCCAAACCTGACTCTATAAGAATCAAGACTGGATCTTGATTCAATATCAATTTTAACTCCTCAAAAGATCTCTATAATTGATCACTCCAAACGAACATCACACCCTTATGAGTTAAGTATATCACAGGATATAAAATATTGGAGAAGTCCCAGGCAAAGAACCTATAATAAATATATAATCCCAAGAAAATCTTTTTCTCAAACATGTTTCTAGGATCGTATTTGGATGTCACTGCCCAATATTTTTTGGGATCCACTAAGACACATTTCCTGTAAATCACAAAGCCTATAAATTTCACCTATTCAATATAGAACTGACATTTTGATAGTTTTCTATATAGGTGATTATATTTCAAGATCCCAAGGATGATATTAAAGTACTCAGAATGACCCTTATCTGACCTAGAATAAATAAAGATATCATAAAAAAAAAGAAACCATAATATAATCCAAGATCCAATGGAAATCTCAGTTTATCAATGTCATAAAAATTGTAGGATAATTATTTAGGCCAAATGGCATGATCAGGCACTGGTAATTCTAATACAGCCTCCTAAACCCCATCTTAGGAATATCTTACTCTTGGACCCTCATTTCATATTACCCAAATATAAGATTAATTTTTGAAAACTATCGGGATACCTTGAGCTGATAAAAAAGGTTATCAATCATATGGAAGGGATATGTATTCTTAACCATCACCTAGTTGAGTTTTCAATAATCGACATAAAGTTAGAGAATCACATCATCCTTCTCTAGAAAGATTATTGGTGACTCAGAAAGTGAAATTCTTGGATGAATAAATCTTTTAGCTTTAAGATCTTCAAGATGAACGATTAATTCTTTCAATTCAGCTAGTTCCATATGATATGAATGTAATTAAATGGGCCTCATCCCCAAAAGTGACTCTATAAAAAAATTAAGCTCTTAATAAAGTGAATCTAATAGAAATAATACGTAAAAACATCATAATACTCACTCACCACCACAAGAAGAGGACCACTAAGGTGTGGATCAATAACATCAAGAAAAAACATTGACAACTTCCATGAGATCAACTCAGCAATATGAATAATTGGACACAATCTCCTTGATCTAGGATCCTACTCAGCATAAAATACATGTGTGAATCCATAATAAGAAAGAAAAATGAGATAATGATAATAGAAATTAATCTATACTTTATAGTTAATCATACAATCCATACCAATTAAAAGATCAAATATTTCTAGATAAAAAAATATAAAATCCCATATGGTTTTGTTATCAGTGATCATTACATGATTGTTAGAGAATTTAAAACCATACCTGGACTTCTCTCCCAAAGGGGTGGAAAGATTTATTATGAAATACATAAGCATTGATCATAATCCCAACACATTGATAAGATTGGATGATATAAAGGAATGAGTTACACCAGTTTTAAATAGTTCCATCACTATAGAGGATACAATAAACACCATACATCTCACTTTATCTAGTCCTAAAATTGAATCCTTTAGTACCCAATTCACTGAATATAGATTTATATCTTCTTATTTACCTTTATTCACAACCTACGCATCACCCATGGCATGATTTTGATATATCATCACTTTTTCTGTGTCAAATATAAATTTAAAGCCCTTGGTAAAGCTGAATCAAACTCTAATTCCCTTGGTATCTCTCTCATAGAAATGATAATGATGACTTGATTTACCAAATGCATGACATACCTTGGGTTCTTCTATAGAATCAGGTTTGAGTTTCCCCTTTCCCCCATAATATTAAAAAACCACATGTCCATATTCAAACATTTTTTCAGAACTATTTCCACCACCTTGGTGCTGGTTACCCCATTTACTATTTCAAGTTGATGAAAAACTCGAGCTATATCCTATTTTAAGATATTATACAAAGAGTCATATATTACTATCTATATCTTATTTATCCATAATTGTCATATATATAACCTCATCGAAGGTGGGTAGGCACATAAAAATCAACACAGACCAAATATTATTCCTTAAACCCATCTTGAACCTATATTCCTTGAGATAGTCACTGTAAAGAATATTTGGAGATAAGATAACCATCTTGGTAAACCAAGTATCATACTCTAGGATAGAATAATCTCATATATCCAATGTTAAGAATTCATGAGTCTTCACCTCTTATAATGTTTTAGGATAAAACTATTGATTGAAGGATTTCCTAAAAGTAGTATAAGAGAGATATTCATGAAATATAGAATTAAAAATAGATTCCCACCACCTATTTTCAAGACCCTCAAGAATATTAGTGGTTAAACTACCCTCAGAGTCTTCCAGAGTCTTTAAGAGGTGGAAAATCCTATCAATCCTCTCGATCCATTCTTCTTATTATGATGGACCCTTGCCACCAAGAAATATTGGTGGATTCTATTAATTGAACTCTCTATCATGGTTCACCTTCCATTTTGGATTAGCATTGGCTACTTTCCCATGGACTAAATTATTCAAACTATAGTTTCCACCAAAGATGAGTTAGTTAGAGAATTTTCTTGTGGGGATCACACCACCTCTTCCTCACTATCATTTGGAGACGTTATTATTGAAGGATATTTATTCTAAAAAACAAAGGGAGTAGAAATCATAAAGAAAAAAAACTCAGTTTATTTCTAAAAAACTAAATTTTAAAGAACTTAGTCCCAAAATGCTAAAATTATAAGCAAAGATGCAATATATACCCAAAATTACCATGGTAACTCAAATATTTTCATAAAAGCGAGTTGAATCGGAACAATCCCACAATACCTATCGAATTATGATAGTCCTATATCTAGTATATAAATAAACCATAGATACAATAGGGTGATATAATATCTTGAGTGCATTATTGAATGACAACCTTTGATGCCAGCTTGTAATAGACTAGACCGATTCAACCCATAATGTCACCTTTCATAACCCCCCACAAGGCCTGAAGTGCATTCCCAATCTCTACAGGATGGTGATAATCACCAGGGTATCATTCAAAGAGACATGGGAATGATTTCAATCTCAATAGACATGTTATATGATAGAAACAATCAGAGTATCACAATAGATAACCAAAATATAACATATGTCAACACAACCAAACTATAAGGAAATATTCAATAACTGGAAAACAAGGTCTTGATAAATAAACTAAAATACCATCAATATGGAACTTCAATCAACCCATGGTTCTATATCCATGTGATCATGTGTTACCACCATCCCAACCCATCATAAGGCAACATGATCAAGGAGAGCCAACCTTAACATGATTGTCTTCCCTTTATCTGCATCTTATAAAAAAAAATCTCTAAACTTATAATGGTAAAAATTAGGTCATGAGAACTAAATATCAGTAGGAGATAACCAATAAGTCTATATAATGTATCTCCATGTGCATCCATTAGTTCTTATACAAAATATATTTCTAAAAAATTTCCAATGAAATCATTTTACTATAAAAAATCATCCTTAGTTTTTTTTAAAAAAAAATTTATATTCCACTAAACAAAACAATATTACATAACACATATATATACACATGAGGAATAAGTAGATATATAAAATAGGTTTCAAGAATCAATATCCATATTAATTTGGAAAATAATCATACCAATAGAACATGCACATAATATATCCAAAAAGAATAAACGGGAAAATAAAAACACAAGGGCATACACAACTAAGACAAATAAATACTAGATGACATAAGTGAATCTTAATGTCCAAGAACCTTGTTCCCCCAGAAATACTACCCACTAGCAACCATGACATCATGGGAACGTCCCCTAGTGATAACTTACTCAACTAGGGATCACATATGTATAGTTTTCTACCATTCCTCATGGTCTTACCAATGTGATATTATATCCTCATTTCATTCTAAAAACCCTATCCATGTTTCATAAACATTTTTCCAGGAAATTAAATTTCATTTAAATTTTCACATTTTCATAAAACATTTATTATAGAGACACCAAACTATTTTCAAATCAAAACCATCATTGTAGAATTTTACAAAACACATCATGTGTATCAACCCGATTAAAAAATAATTTTTTAGAAATAATTTCCATATCCATCCAAGGTAAAATTCTACTCTCATGGATTTTAAATCATTAATTACATTAATAAAAAACAAAGGAAATCATTAGAACACAAGGCATGGTAATGGGTATACCATATGATAGAGACACCTACCTCAAGAGAATAGAAAACCTCATTGCCTCCAAGAACAGTGATGTGAAATGAATAGATCTTGTTATCATGATCCTATATCTTCAATGAGAACATCTAAGAAGAAGGGAATCACCTAATTTTGCTGTAAAACAGGTAGAGAATGTATAAAACCCCTTCTTAGAACACATTCGATATAGAACAACAGTGAATAGGGAGAGAAAAATCATATTAGTAAAATGAAAATGAGGAAAAATACACATTAACGCCTTTATTAAGGTTAAACATGGTTTGAGTAACCACTAGAATAAAATAAAATACCAAACAAATGTTTCAGAAAATTGAATAATTTTCCACCATAGTCTTGTGCATCCACCAGGACCATGGTGTCTTCACCTAGGATAAAGACTTGGGGAATAGAAAAAACATCATGATCGAAATGAGGATATCTTGGCCCACTATAGACTCCAATACATAGTGGTGATGTATCTCTCGATGTGGTATATAAGGAGGTTCCCAGTGCACTCCTCCATTGGAAATTCCTTGTTATTAGCTATTTTTGGATTTCCTATTTCACATAGGAGTACCAAAGGCACACCAAAATCTCTAATATAGATTTGGTCATACCTATTTCCCCCCAAAAGACCAAAAACCAATTTTTTAGCCACCAAGAACCTTTGATATATTATAATAAAAAACTAACCAACTTAAGGATTAAAGGAGAACATAACCATGACCCAGAGGGCATCACATCATCATAATTTTTCTTTATTAATTTATCGTAATTCAATATCCTCCACAAAAATTTTATCAAATGGAATTATATTTAAAATAATTAAAGGATCGCATAGAACACAGAATCCTTAAATGGAAAACCAAGAAGACATTAAGGTTGAAAAAAAGCACCATTATAGAATTCCCATTATCGATTTCCTACTACTTTAATTTCACAACTTGATAAAGTAAATCATGTGATGTTTCTTTTCAAATTTTATAAAACAAGATGAAAGAATTACCTTACATGCATATATTCCTTATAATAAATTCTTACTATTACTCTAGATAGAACAACACTATATATTGAACTCTGATTCTTCAGTTGACACTTCTTGACTCAATTAGATCAGTCTCAATATTCCATTTTCATTCAAACAGCTCACGAACAAAACAATATTAATCTTATTTTATTTCAAAACTCAAATCAAAAACACATATCACATAAATACTAATGTAGTAGGAGATTTAGTGTCTTATGATTAGGAAAACATAAAAATAAAGAAATTCGAAATGTAATATCTAGAGCTCCTTATGAAACATGTTAAAATTTGAGAAACAAAGTCAGTTTCTAGGTATTTTATCTCAGATCTTCAAACATATATAAAAAATAATCATAATTTTTGAAATCTATCATGACTCATATTGAATCACAATTTAAATGTGATTTTTCTAACATTGATGATCATCTCATAAATCATAAATTTTATTTTCTTCATAATATTTTAATTTTGGAACTTCATATTTTCACCTAGTAGAAACATATAATTTCACTAACTATGGAAGTATTACATTGGGGAGATCAAATTAATATGCTTAGAATACTTTTACATTCAATAAAAGGGGGATTTAACAGATTTTAAAGGCTTATACATTCAAATACTTTTGATCATATCATATGTTTAATTGAAGTCTTAAGTTGAATACTTAAAGTTAGCCTCAAAGACTTACGCTAAGGCATGAAGTCTTAAGTTAAAGAGAAAAGGATTATGCTTAGCCTACTAATCCTTAATATTATTGATAACAAACTTATACCCAAAAATGATGTCTTATGTTTAATATATAATTCCTTATGCTCAATACTTAGACAAATTTTCCGGATGGATAGAATATTTTAATTTTCAAATAACTTTGAACTTATTAAAACTACCTCGAATAATTTTAAAAAACATTCCAAACATCTCAAAAAAATACAAACAACCTCAAACAACTCCATAAAATTATTCAAGCATGTTGAAAACAAATGAATACTATTAATCACTTAATCAATAAATCAAAAGGTACTTTATTATTCATTGAAAAGAGTTAGTTTTTTTAGAGAATCATTAATGTATGAAATATTATATACTATATTAATATGTATTATGTCTAGTGGTCACTTTATTTATTTTAAAAATGGGTTATAAAAGTATACATGTGAAGGATAAAGTGATTTATGTGATTATTAAAATAATAAATAGTCAAGTACACTTATTTTGTTTATTTTTTATTTTATATTATTAATTTCACTCTTAGTTAATATACCCTTGGGATTTATATTTTATTCTACTACTTATGGGTATAGATATATTCTAGGAATCCCATTATTAAATTTTTGAAAGGATTAATACCCATTGAAAAGGCTAATAATTTCATCCATGACTATCAAAGAGTAAGAGAAAAAAATTTCTTTTAAAAAAACAAAGAATATTTTAGGTTGATTTATATAAAAATTTGAATATTGGATCCTCTATTAGTTTTTCATAATTAGGATCTTCTGACTAATCACTACACTTAAAAATAGGTAGTAATGAGGATTCATCTATATAATAGCGAAAAATTAGAATTTAAGGTTGATAAGATAATGAAATCAAATTTTATTTGAAATATATTGCACCAAAAATGGATGGGATACATCATTCTAATTAAGAATAAGGGAAAATCAAGGTTTACATTGAATTTAGGGATGCATATTGTCATTTTCCAAAGGATAAATTATCTATTACAGTCATGGAATTATTGTTTTATGAAAAATCTTGTTTTCAATGCCTCTTATTCATGGATGGGTATTATGGATATAACTAAATCAGAATGGATCCTTTGGATAAATAAGAAACTACCACTAGGGACACCCAAGGAGTATAATATTATAAAGTGATGAATTTTGGTTGAAATATTAATGGATTTTCTTATCTAATAGAAATGAATTTCATCTTTAAACATGTTCATTACAAAAATATTGAATATGATAGTGATTATCTTGTTTTTAAGCCATGTGAGTTGCAATATAACTTCACATACTCATGATAGTGTTATAAAATGTCCAACCATCCAATACGAAGATAAACCCCCTGAAATGTATATTTAGAGAAACATATAGAAAGTTTATTATTTTCATAATATATCATCATGGTACATATTTTGGTTCATATTAAACAAAAGAGACACTTGAAATTTCACATCCATAAAATCTTTTTAGTTAATGGGACACTAATGAAGGCTCGACTATATCTTTTATTTCCTTGGAATCCATATTGGAACGTTATTACCCTTAAATAAGCTAGTTAAGAAGGATGAAACTTACTAATGAGATAAAGATTTTACATGTGTACTTGATAGCCTTAAGTAATAACTATCACATTTGGATATTATATTGCATCCCATGGAACGTGATCCACTCATTCTTAAGGTGGATTATTTAGAATGATATCTTGGTTCTTTTTTCTAAGAAGAATAATGTGAAAAATTAAATCACGCTTTAATACCTTGGTAGAAATATGTTGGAAGCTGGTAGAAAATATATCACATTTTCAGAAAACTAAATTACATTATAAATTGTGATACAAAATTGTCACCACTATTTAAAATATCAAGAATCTTATTTGAACTCCCACATTGGAAATTTGAAGTACAGTCCTATTCGCACCATGTTTATTGGATAATAAGAAAGGCGGGTTATCATTATTTAGAAATTTAATAATCATTTAATCTCCCAAAATATATCCAAATTATAAGAATTAGAAAAAAAAATTGATGGCACCTCCTCCCCCAAGGGAATCTATATTTCATATAAAGCTTCCGGATGAGGATATTTTCTCTATCTATAAAGTACCTTATTGAAACAACCCATAATTCTATTAAATTAGTTTACCTTATTATAGTTATGTCATTTAGTATAAATCACATTAAATTACATAAATAACACAAAAAAAACTTTATAAATGAATAATGAATTAATTAAGAGTATTTTTATAGAAATTATGGAACCCATACCAATGGAATAATTACTTGACCCTTGGAATAGTAATACAACCCATTTGAATAGTAAACTGAACAATAAAATAGTAAAATCACCAATTAAATTATGAATCAAATTTTGGAATCTTATAAATGAAAATATGATATAATTATATCATAGTATAAGTAAATAAACGTTTTGAAAATGATAAATTTTATTTTGTTATTTTTGTGAAACATAAATTTTTATTTAAATTTTTATAATTAATATAATGATTTAAAAGAAAATTTATTTTCATGAAATAGATTCATAACTAATATTTTATTTTCTTATAATTATAATAATATTTTATGAGATATTAATCAATTTTTCAAAGTGTTATAAAATCAGTTATAAATTTTAAATTGGTATTTTTCAAATAAATGATTATTTTTATTAAAAATTAAATTTCTCATAATTAGAAAAATATTTTCATAAACTGGATTTTATTTTTTAATTCTACGCTTCAAAAAATGGTTAGGGATAATTTTTTGGATTTTTCTAAAATATTTTAATTTTTTAGTGAATAGTGAAATTCGACAATTTACAATATTTAATATTAAAAGTAAATAAATGAAATTTTGAGTCATGGTTGAGTCATGGGTGATGTAAGTAGAAATTATATCAAACTCACATTTTCTTGTTACTGCATTTAGTCCAAATAATCCTCACTATTCATAGTCTTGAGCTAAAATAATAAACAAATGAATACAATAATCGAAAAACGCCCCTCTCCTCCACTATAAATATCACCCCTCAACACCCCTACTCCTCACACCTCTTAATCATTTAATATTATCCAATTTCTATGAAATACTATTCTCAAGTATCTTCCAATGTCCATGAGGTTATGGTCTCAACAAAAAACCAAACCAATTTTCCTAAGGAGGTTCTCAAGGAGAAGAATTCAAGAGGTAAAATCCTTTTTCGCTTTCATTATTTTCTTTTCACATTATTTTATTTTCTTTTACTCTCCTAACCTCATATGTACAAAAAATCATGATAAATCCATTATATTATATATACTGTAATTTTATTATGTTAATGGAAATTCCACTATAAATTCTCTTCACCTCTTCGTTTTACTCTAAAAATGAAAATATCATTCACGAGGTGTTGATTTATCACATTTGAGGATGGAAATTTTTTATTTTCCTTTGCCATTTTTAAGGATGGAAATAAAAAAATTATAATTTTCTGTAAAAATTTAAAAATTTATTTATAAACCATTTTTATGTTATGAAGCTAACTTTTATACACAATAATAAATAATGAAACAAAACTAGTTTGTGATGATAGAAAACCCACCAAAATAATCTAAACGATTATTAGTAACATCTTGTCTAATGATTAATAATCACCCCAAATAACCAAATTAATAATATAACCATTTAATAATTTGGATATTCATTAATAACATATAACTTTAATTCTAGATATTTATTCCCATTTTACTTAATATTTTATAAATTTATAAAAGTGAACCAATTATGAAAACTAAGGAAATGGATACCCCCAAACGATGAAATAGAATCTTATAACTCATAAAAAAGGTCATAAATGAACTTAATAAAATTATAATAAATTAAAAAATAATATAAAAAATGTTTGAAATTAATTTATTAATAAATTTAATTTTATTATAAATGATGTTAAGATCAAGTTCATAACACCTTCTGACATAAGGTAAGGGATTTTCACAAAACATCCATTTTCCTTCAGGTTACACAATATCTATCTTTACCCCAGTGTAAATATTCTTTCTTATTTATATAATTATTCTAAATTCTATTAATATGTTCCAATATCTTGTATGTAGATCAGTATATCCTTCTTTGATGTAGAATTACATTTTTTTTAAAATGGTTCCCTTCTCAAATCTTCCTAATAAGCAAGCTTGATTAAAGGGAACTTCCCAATTTCTTACCCACTTTCAAGTACCACCTATAATTTCTGTTAATACACCCTTATTATTATAAAATCAATAATTTTATAATGAAAATATATATTTTTTCATTTTTAGTTTTATATAAAATATTACACCTTTTCCTCATTAAATGAACTTTAATATTTTACTTAAACCGCACTAAAATGTTTCATTTCCAATGTTTCTTAAAAACTCTTTTTACATGTTTTCAATTTAGTTTGACATAAATTATAAATATATATGTCTATTTTCCCTTATTAATGTCTATTTATGTTTTAAAAACATTATTTTTGGGAAACCATCCTGATACACACTTTGGTTATGCCTAATGATATTATTACGATACCCATTTATTTCTATAGGTAATACTTAGGTTTATGATTGATTCTTCATGTGGCACACATATTCATGAATATTTTATTAAATAAGTTCCAACATATTGATCTAATACATTGGATAATATTTTGTCTTATGATACTTCATTTTGGGATAGGAAGTGAACCAGATTCCTTTATGGGACTTTGTCCGCAATGCACAGTGGTCTTGGTAGTTAGTCTCGAATCATTCATACGTGTTTTGTATTGTTTAAACATTCTTATGATTACATGATTATATTACCCCATTATCTACATGTTATGATTCCTTATGTTTATTCATGATCCATTCCTTTTTATGTCATCATGTGCTTTGATTTATTCCTATGTTTATACCCTTACTGGGATTTTTAGCTTGGAACTAAATGGAAGTTAGGAGATCTTTATGGATGATTAAAATAAATATGGTTTATTCTATTTCTATTTTTTCAATTTTATGTACCTAATCATAAAAATACACTATAATTTATGATCCTTGGTTTATAATTTGATGGTTAATTATTCTTAAAATAATGTAATAATATGATTAAAAGGCTAGGGTCACTTTAGTTGGTATTAGAGGATGGTCTAGTTATTTTCAAGTATTAAGACTAGAGTACTTTAATAACAACCCTAGGGATAATTGTATCACCATGGATATCCTAGATTGAAACTTAGGGTATCTCATGTTAGGATATACTTTTCATTTACAATTTTATCCTTCTATGTTTAATGTTTTATTTTTATATACTTATTAGCTAAGCATTAAAGCCCCTAATTGTACTTTACTTTTATTAGTTAATGGATAGAAATTGGATAACCCGTTCCAAAAATCAATGTGATAGAAAATTCAATGATTTCCCTAATGATATAACAAATATTACGAGAATGGGTACTCAAAACATCATGATAGTACTTGCTCATCTAAACCAAGTTATGAGTAATAACTCGAATCATGTGGAACACCCTCCTTCTCCTAAGAGAGAGAAAGTTATGGTCAAATCCTTCATGTGTAAAAGGACACATATAATTAGTGGATCTCATGATCCCCTCATCATGTAACAATGGATAAACTACATTGATAAGATATTACCTATCCTATAGTGTTATAAATAAGAAAATGTTGTGATGGAAGTATATTATTTTGATGGGGAAGCTGATAAATGGTGGACACTGATCATGAACACAAAGTCCAAGGTGGAAATTTATTCCATGGAGTGGGAATATTTCAGTAATTTTTTTTCAATAAATATTATCCCTGAACCCCCATCTTAAGATTGAACGGGAGTTCATTGGATTGAAGAAAAAGGAAGATGAGTCTATTATAGCATAAGAAAAAAACTTCAAAAGGATTTCATGATATGCCTATGGCTTTATCATGAACACAAAAAACATGGTGGATTTCTTCTTTAGAGAACTAAATCCAAGTCTATGAAAAGTGTTGGTGATTTAATAATTTGGCAATCTTGAGGATATTGTTCGGTGTTCCCTTAAGGTTGAAATGGATATCAAAGAATCTCAGTGGTCTTGTGGACCTGATGAAAAATAGAGGAAAATAGAGTTTAATATGGTTAGATCAATAGATAAATCCCATGATGGAAAAAAGACCCAACATCCCACATGTTAAATATATGGGAATAAGCATCATAGAAATTTCATTAAGGTAACCAAGAGATACTTAAAATGTGGAAGAGAGGGGAATATAGATAATAACTATTGAAGGGATATGAAGAATACCACTAATGAGGAAGAATAAAGGAAGGTTCAGATCAACACTCAGCCTATAGTGATGTTTTTCAACTACAAGGAACATGGGAATTATGAAAGTCAATGCCCTAAGCCAAGTGTTGTTGGAGGAAATTAACAATAACAAACTCTAAGGTAATAAGGAATGTCAAATCCAATCACAAATACTGAGTTAGAACCCAAAAATAATGTGGTGATAGGTACACTAGTTATTCATTCAAGAATATATAACATACTATTTGATTCTAGTTCTATGAATTCTTTTATATCTTGAAATTTTTGTATAAGTATTAAAAAACCACATAAAATATGGAGGTTGAGTTATCTATGAGAATATAAAATGGGGAAATTATTGCATCTAAAGTATATAACTCCTCCCTGGTTAATGTTTGTGGACTGAAACTACTAGAAAATATTATCTTACTTCCTTTGGAGGAGTTTGATACTATATTAGACATGTATTGGATATCTTTATACAAATCCAACATCAAATGCTGGAAAAAGGATACCAATCTTTATATCCCGAGGTATCCTCCATTTTCGTACTAGTATAAGGAGGAGGATGAATCTACATAAGAATTGTTGTATCAATTTTTGATATTATCTCCATATAAAAAATCATATCTAGCTCAAATGATTGAAACAATGTATATGATCATGATCGAAGACATTCCCATTGTGAGGTACTACACTACCATGTTCCCTAAAGAATAACCCGATCTTCCTCCCGATCAATAGGTTGAGTTCTCAATTGAACTTATTTGTGGATCTATTACTATATCAAAGATAACTTATAGAATGGACACCATTAAGTTAGAATAACTGAAGAAATAGTTACAATAGAATCCGAATAAAGGTTTTATATACCCGAGTGCTTCACCATGGGGTGCACCAGTCCTCTTCATCAAGAAGACATATGGATCAACACACCTATGTATTGGTTATTATGATCTCAAAAAATCACAATAAATAACAAGTATCCCCTAAAATAGATATATGAATTGTTCGATCAACTACATGGGGCCAAGTATTTCTCTAAGGTGGACCTTTAGTCGAGATATCACCAATTAATGGTGAGGAAGGAATATATTCTCAAGACCAACTTTCAAATGAGTTGTGGACACTATGAGTTCATAGTGATGCCCTTTACACTCACTACTTCTCTAGACATTGTCTTGGATTTAATGAATAGAGTCTTTAGAGATTACCTAGATAAATTTTCGTCAGGGTTTAATGATGATATTCTTATATACTCCAAGATTAAGTAGGAACATGAGGAGAATTTGAATATTGTGTGGAAGACTTTGTGAAGGGATAAAAATTATGAAAATTATAGTAAATTTGAGTTTTGGATGGAGGATGCATCATTCTTGGGGAATGTTATCACCAATAAAGGAATATCTGTGGACCCTTACAAGATAAAGGAAATTGAGGAGTGGCCTAGGCCAATATCTATAATGGAGATCTGTAGTTTCCGTGGTCTAGATGGGTATTACCAATGATTTTTAAATAACTTCTCATGATTTATCAAACCCAATGACCAAGATGAATTGAAAGGGTGTGATGTTTTTCTATACTAGTAAATGGGAAGAATACTTTAAAGAGTTGAAAAAGAGGCTTATCAATGCACCAATACTCACACTATCAACAATTGGGGAACTCTTTATTGTGTAAAATGATGCTTCAAAGAAAGTATTAGGTAGTTTATTGATGAAAAATTATAAATTGATAGCCTACAATATATGTTAGATGTAAATTCATGAGAAAAATTATCCTATGCATGATCCAGATATGGGAACTGTGATTTTTTCATTGCGAATATAACAAAATTATCTATATGGGATGAAGTGTGGGATATATACTTATCATAATAGACTAAAATATATATTTACATAGAGGGATATTAATATGCACCAAAAAATATGGTTAAATATCATCAAGAATTATTATATATCATTCCACTACCATCTTGGTAAAGAAAATAAGGTGGAAGATTCTCTATGAAGAAAGAATCCTGTATCTTTATCAATGATGAGAATTGATAAGGATGCAATCTTCTTATATTTTAAAAGGATGTACATAGGAATCATTAAGGAAGGAACTTAATCAATCCTTTTCTTAACCATCCCTCATGGAGAAAATAAAGGATGCTCAAAGAAATGATGTAAAAATTCAGAAGAAGGTGGAAGCCATTAGAAAAGGGAAATCCCCAGAGTTCAAAATCGATGATGAACGAGTTGTAAGATTTGGGTCACAATTATGTGTACCATAAAATCTAGAGATAAAAAAGATCTTATGTGTGACACACATAGTTCAACATTCTATATTAACCTAGGAAGAAAAATAATGTATCAAGATCTCAGAGAGCACTATTGGTGGGACAATATGAATATGAATATCACTGAATATACATCAAAGTTATTGGTATGTCAGTAAGTGGAGTCTAAAAGGAAAAATGTCTAAAGGGATGATGAAATCATTATCTATACCAACATAGAAATGGGAGAATATCACCAAGGATTTTTTTATTGGAATTCCAAATACATCTAGAGGAAACAATTCTATATGGGTTATTATGGATTGTCTTACAAAGATAGATCATTTTATCACAATTTTAGATGAATTATCACTGGAGAAACCTTCATGGATATACATAATAGATGTGTTAAGGATGCATGGAGTACCAAAATAGATTTTATCTGATTAAGATATGAGCTTTACCTCCATGTTTTGTAAATGTTTCTAACAAGCTATAAACACTAAGATGAACTTCAGTATGACTTTTCATCCTCAAACTAATGTAAAATCTGAATGGACTATTCAGACACTGGAATACATGTTTATAGAATGTTCTATGGACATCAAGGGAGGTTGGGACCAACATATACCTCTATTTGAGTTCTCTTACAAAAATAGTTTCCACTTAAGCATCCAAATAGGTAAATATGAATCCCTTTATAGGGAAATATGTAGAACACCGACATGCATGTCATGACCCGTCCCAGTGGGGCCCGAGCCGCAACTCCCCAAGCCCACCTCCAATAGACCATAGGCTGGTGACTAGCACCGAGTGGGCATGTTACTAACATGGGAGGCATTTCCTATAAACCTGTACACATGCACACACATATCCAAGCCCACAAAGCTGAAAGTAAAAACTACTAAAATGGAAATGCAAGAATACACTAAAAAAATCCCAACCAATAGAGTACGTCAGGAATGTAAAGTACAGAAAGTGTAAGATCCTAGGCCAAAAGTACAAGCCCACCAAAATAAAGTTTGCAACAAAGTCCAACCTATAAAGAAAGGTATTGGGACTGAAATCCGTAGCTTTAGGAACACACCTCGGCCTATCTGATCTCACTGAGCACCGTCCGGTCCTGGTCCGCCTAGAATCCTATCAAAGGCTCGTTCGTCTGCAGAAGACACGACACGTGCGGGCAAAGCCCGTGTAGGGGTGAGTATAAAAATACTCAGTAGGACACCCCGAAACTACTAAGGAATGAAACAAAGGAAAATACCACAAAGGAAAGATACATTAAGCTCCACACAATATATTTCTATAGAACATATAACAAGAATATCCAGATATACTCATACACAATCGACTATTGCGATACCACCACTAGGATCCAGCTCGAAGATTCCACTAAGCATGTAACAAGGAGAACACACTCCTAGGTCTGAAGAGAGATACAAAGTACTCATTCTGGGATAACACACTCCACAAGTACTTGAGAACATGATGCTTAGATTACGATCACAATCAATATCCATGGGGTGATTCCAACAACTCAGCCTGAACTAATCCGCTAAGTAGAGGATCAACGCCCGGGTAAAGTTGGTCACGTCGATACCAAGAACTATACTTAGGGTTCCAAGAATGAATAGAGGATCTGTCCCCAAGTCTCACAGAGGGGATTCCAACAACTCTATTCAGGATGTCCTGCTGAAGGGATCATAATCCAGTATGTAGGAAATGATACCGGAAACCTTCAGGAGAAAGACCAAGGGAACGACCCCTAGGGAAACTTGTCCAAGTCACAGAAGGCAACTGGCTCCAGCCATGTAAAACAGGTTTCACGGTGTTTAGTATGGTTACACACCGTGTTCCTTGACCCTGGGCACTACCCGTGTAATGGACCATGTCATCCATCCAAGTTGTGTAAAACTCAGCTACACGGCGTGTATAAGGATCACACGCTGTGTTCCATGACTTCGGGTATTACCTGTGTAAACGGACCGTGTCTTTAGGAATGTCATATAAAAAGTCACTACACTGCGTGTACTTGGATTACACACTGTGTCCGAACACCTGGACTCGCTCCGTGTACGCTGGCCATGTGCTCACACACGATCTCTTTCCGTGTCGCCATGCCCGTGTACTAGTACATGGGGTGTCCCACGTATCTGGCCGTGTCTTTCCGGGGAAGGGTATACACGCCGTGTCCTTGGTCGTGTACCCAACCCGTGTTCGTGTACTCCTGGAGTACATGCTAGGTGATCCCTGATGAACACATGCCGTGTACCCATACTACACGCCATGTACTCAGGATTTTTCCAGAAATTAAGTCTTTCTCCTCGCACCTCGACCAATCTTCTTAATCTCAATATCTCGTCCATTTACCATGAAACTCAAGACACTGGTTTGCTTCATCATCCTAACACCAAATCCTGGTGTTTCGGGCCTTCAATCGGATCATAAACCTCGAACGATCCATCCAAAGAAAAATGCTGAAAAACTCATATCTCTTGATCTGCTCCGAATCATTTGTCTTCACCACAGTTTCACCTCCGTAGCATCATTCCGGGGTTGGATCTACAATCTCGGATCATTGCGCCAACAAACGAACGTGCAATGATCGATTTTCTCCAAGAACGTCAAGCGCGGGGAAGAACGAGGAGTATCCACGAAGAACAGGGAATTAAATCGCAAACCGAACAAGAGGGATGAACCTCGATAGTTGTTCGTGATGATACTGGTTCGTCACCATTAGATAAAAACCAAAATGATCAACATATTAAATCGAAATAATGAAGTTTTTCCCAAAATCCCCGTAAAATCCCATCCTGAAAATATAATCGATCTGCGGTCTAATCTTTTCATGGATTAGTCCGTGTTCGTCGTAGGAATCAAGAACGAGAAAGAAATCATAAAGAGATCAAATGACCTACCTGGATTCATGTTGTTCTTTGGTGATGATTCAGCCACCGCATCATCATCGCCGGCGAAATCCGTCAAGAACGTCGTCACCGTGTCGGGGGTTTTCTGCAGAGCTTTTCCAGAGCCTCCAGGGGAAATTCAGCATTATGAGATTTGTAACCTTGATCCCCTGTGAAATATATATTTAAAATATCAAAAGGTTTCGCTTCAGTAAGGATTTAATAAAAAATATTTTTATTAAATATTTTATTACAGTTACGTACAAAAACTAGATTTCACCACCGACCTGTGCTGACCGATGTTAGGACTCACCTAAGGTAAAATCGCTGTTCTGAATGCAACAATGCCCTTAGATTTCTGATCCGAGCATCCGTTCAGGTGTTATTCCACTTTTTCAAGAAAAACACATGTGCATGCAATTTAATTATTTAATTAAATTCAAACATTTGTTCCGGGCTCGGAACTGCACGTCGTCTTAATGCCTGGTCTCAAAATAATTCTCACATAATATTAAAATAAAACATGGAAAAATACAAGACATTAAATCACACCCACATTAGGGCTTTTACGTCCCTGGAAATCTAAAACAAAGGCTACTAAAAAAGATGTGGGTACTTTACACGAATCTGAGCCTCCTGCTCCCACGTGCTCTCCTGGAGATTCTCGTGCTGCCACCGGAAACACACCAAGGGAATATCTCACCCACGAAGGATCTTCTCCTACTGATCCTGAATCTCCACTGGGTACTCAGAAATGGTCACTCCATCATCGATGTCCTACTCTCCCCAGTCGATAATGTGTGATGGATCTTGCACGTACTTCCGCAGCTGCGACACAGGGAAGAAGTTGTGTACGTAGTTCGTCTGAGGAGGTAAACCCAAGTGGTACACCACCTCGCCAACTCTACTCAGAATCTGAAAAGGGCTGATGAACCTCGGAGATAGCTTGACTCCTTGGCCAAATCTCTGCAGTCCCCGTCGAGGTGAGACCCAAAGGAACACATGGTCTCCCTCTTCGAACTCCAAGGGCCTTCGTCGCCTATCGGCATAAGACTTATTCCGACTTTGTGCAGTCATCATCCACTCCTAGATGGCCTGCACCTTCTCTATAGTAGCTCATACCATCTCTAGGCCCATGAGTGCAGACTCTTCTGGGTCAGTCCAGCAAAGTGGTGACCTGCAATGTCGCCCGTACAAAGCCTCGAATGGTTCCATACCAATAGTGGAATGATAACTGTTGTTATAAGAAAATTTCACCAGTGGTAGGTGATTCTCCCGGCTATGACTGAAGTCATGTATGAAAGCTCATAGAATATCCTACAGAACCTGGATAGTCTGCTCCGTCGGACCATCAGTCTGAGGATGAAACACTGTGCTCAAGTGTAACTGAGTCCTAAAAGATTCTTGTAATCCCTTCCACAACCGATATGTGAAATGAGCATCATGGTCTGAGACGATCGTGGATGGAACTCCATCAAGTTGAACTATCTCCTGCACGTAGAGGTGTCCCAAGCTCTCTACTGAACTCTACTTCCATATGGCTATGAAGTGGGCCGACTTGGTGAGCCGATCAACGATCACCCATATGGCATCGTGTCCCCTAGACATGTGTGGTAAACCCATCATTAAGTCCATGGATATCCCATAGCACTTCCACTCTGGCACCTTAAGGGGATGATTCAAACCTGCTGGCACCTAGTGCTCAAACTTTACTTGCTGACAAGTAAGGCACCTAGAGACAAACTTTTCCACACTCTTCTTCATTCCTGGCCACCAGAACTGACGTCGGAGGTCCTAGTAAGTCTTTGTCACGCCAGGATGCACTGCCAAAGGAGATGTATGGAAATCCCTCATAACCTCCTCCCGTAATGTCACTGGTACTACCGTGTGACCTCTGAAAAGAACAACGTAATCCCCACCTATTGAATATCCATCAGTAGCATCACATGTGGATATCTGAGCACACAATGCCTCACAGCTAGCATCCTCAAGCTGTGTTTCCCTGACTCGCTGTAAGAGTGGAGGGGTAACAAAAATTGACTGGAGGTAAGTTCCCTCATCTTTATCCATGAAGGATAACTGAAAAGAGGCCAACTGCCTCGTTACCTCATCCAACAACTACAAACTAGATTTACTGTTGAGAGCATATACCACAACGTTTCCCTTCCCAGGAGTATAAATGATCTCAAAGTCGTAATCCTGGAGGAACTCAAGACATCGCCTCTGTCTCAAATTTAGATCCTTCTGAGAAAAGATATATATGAGATTCTTGTGATCAGAGTAGATGGTAAACCGCTCAGCCATCAGGTAGTGCCTCCACATCTTCAATGTGAAGACTATCACTGCCAACTCAAGATCATGGGTCATGTATTTTTGCTCGTTTGGCCTCAACTGACGTGAGCCATAGGCAATCACCGCTTGCCTCTGCATCAGGACACAACCATTCCTAGTTCTTGATGCATCTAAGAACACCACGTACTCGACACCCTCTTTTGGTAGTCTCAAGATTGGGGCACTTGTCAGACTCTGTCTCAACTACTGAAAATCCTACTGGAATCTCTCAGTCCACACGAAAGGCTGCCCCTTTCGGATCAAAGCTGTCAAGGGTGCTGAAATAATGGAGAAATCAGGAATGAATCTCTGATAGTAGCCTGCCAACCAAAGGAAACGCCGCACCTCCATCACGCTCCAGGGTGGATCCCATGCTAACACTGCATCTACCTTGGCTGGGTCCACTAATACACCATATTATAAGATAACGTGTCCTAGAAAGTGGACCTCTTGTATCCATAATTGACACTTTGAGAGTTTTCCGTACAACTGGTGCTCTCGGAGTGTGTCTAGAACCATCCTTAGGTGCCTCGCGTGCTCCTCCTCAGACGCAGAGTACACAAGGATATCCTCAATGAAGACCACCATGAACCGGTCTAGATAGGGCTGAAACATCCAGTTCATAAGTCCCATAAACACTACCGGGGCGTTCGTCACGCCGAAGGGAATCACCAAGTACTCATAGTGACCGTAGCGACATCTGAAAGCCATCTTCGGTATATCCTCATCTCGTACTCACAAATGGTGATAGCCTGATCATAGATCAACCTTCTAGAACCATCATGGCCCACTTAACTAGTATAAGAGGTCATAGATCCTCGGTAGTGGACACCGGTTCTTCATGGTCACCTGATTCAAGCGCTGGTAATCCACACACATCCTCAAGATCTCGTCTTCCTTCTTGGCAAACAACACTGGGGCCACCTAGGGTGAAACACTGGGTCTCACGAAGCCCTTCCTCTGCAAGTCTTCCAACTACACCCTCATCTCGCGATGCTCTGCAGGAGCCATCCGATATGTCGATGCTGATATTGGTGTCATCCCAGGTTGCAACTCAATGCAAAAATCTATCTCCCGATGGGGAGGTAGTCTGGGGACATCCTCTGGAAATAAGTCCTCATACTCAGCCACTACTATTGGAAATTGGAAACTCGTAACATCTACTACACCAAGGGATAGGCTAGCCCACTAATGTCAAATCGGCTGTACCTTCCTACGCATGAGTCCATCCTACACTGCCTAAGTCTCCTTTTCACCGATGAAGGAGAACCTCGATCAATCACTGCAGACACACCACACCCTTCACCTAAAATAGTAAATCTGGGCTTGAACTGTGGATAGCCAATACATACCAAGAATGACATCATAAGTCCTCGATGCTACCACCAAGAGATTCCAACTGAAACTCTCGCCTCCAAGGGTCAGGTCACACTGTCTGCAAAGGTGTGTGATTTATGAACCTTCTCCAGTTAGTGTTTCTAAGCGTAAGGGTCGATTCAATGGTTAAAATGGAATATCACGACCTCGAATAAGATAAGAAGACAGAAAATAAGGACTAGCACCTGTGTCTATCAGTACGAAAACCAATGTAGAGAACACATAGATTGTACCTCTAATCATTCCTGGTGTACCTGGGTCATAAGCCTCTGCTGCCTACAGCTATCCCTGCCTCTATCCACCAGCTCCCTGAACATGGGGTGGACCTCCTGGGGGTGGTGGTGGTAAACGTTCAAAATGCCGACCACCTCCAGCTACTCTCCCAGCTCCTCTTCCATGTCCACCACCCCATAGATCTGTCTTCTCCACACGTTGCCTCTGCCTTGGTGGTCCATCCACTGCTCTCATGTCAGTAGTATGGCGGGTTGGACAATCTCGAGCGAGATGTCCCCTTCCATCACAAGAGTAGAATATCCTCTCTTGAGGCTAGTTGGATGCACCCTGCGAACCCTGTATGGAAGATCCCCTATCCTGAGATCTTCTCTGAAAACGTCTCCCACGCCTAGGTCCCTGATGTCGGCTCCCTGCTGCCGAGGTCTCTGCTCCAGCTCGCTCACCACTGACAACTGTCGGCTGTCTCTGCTCTGCCAAGAAGCTCTCAACCACCATAGCCCACTTGAGAACCCCAACATAAGTAGGAATTATCATAGGGATGATGCTAGCTTAGATGTCTCTATGCAAGCCCCACTCAAAAGTCCAATCTATGAAGTACTAATCCCTAACCATATCCATCGAGTACTGTGAGAGGTCGGTAAGCCTTGATGAACAGTCATCCACCATCATGGTCCCCTGCCGAAGCTGAAGATGCTCTTGTATACGTACTGCTCTCAGGGTAACCAGTGAAAACTACTCTCTGAAGAGATGCTCAAACTCTGACCACACAAGAGTCACCTCCTTGTGAGTCTGGATAACCAAACTCTACCATCGTCCTGCCGATCCCTACAAAAGGCTCGCTGCCAGGATCACCATCTGGTCTGCTGGTGTCCTGACCAAACAGAAGACTCTGGAAACTGCCTCAAGCCAGTCCTCTACTGCCTGAGGGTTAGGCTCACCTTTAAACCCGAGGGGTCTCTATCTCTGAAACTCATGGAGTGCGCTCAGCCTGCACTCCTCCTCTACTGGTACATCAGGCACTAAACACTGTTCCACAGGTGGTGGAATAACTGGAACACCACTCGATGCTAAAACTGGGGGATCTGGTCCCTGTATTGAAGCTTCATCGCTAAGGGGGTCATCCTCATTATCGAGTTGCTGGATCCTAGAGGGTGAGTGTCGCGGAGGCATCCTGTAACGAAACAAGAAGTATCTCAGTCAGTGAGTATATCTGGAGAGCTGACTCAAGAAGGACATGGAAACCACAACCCATTCTTATATGATGCATGTAACATTATTTTCCCCTGAAACTAGTGTTCTCATATTCCAAGTAAAAAAGAAAGTTAACAGAGTCCTGCTGTATGGATACGTCGGCCACCCGCACCAACATAGGGGTCCCTAGCTTGAAAGCCGAACTAAAAACACTTAACACTGTTTCCCCAAACCAACTCACAGACTCTCAATCCTAAGGTAGAACCGACTACCTCTGATACCACTCTATCATGACCCATCCCAGTGGGGCCCGAGCCGCAACTCCCCAAGCCTGCATCGGTGACTAGCACCGAGTAGGCATGTTACTAACATGGGAGGAATTACCTATAAACTTGTACACATGAACACACATCTCCAAGCCCAAAATGATGAAAGTAAAAATTACTAAAATGGAAATGCATGCATAAACTAAAAAAATATCAACCAAATGAGTATGACTGGAAAGTAAAGTACAACAAGTGTAAAACCCTAGGCCAAAAGTACAAGCCCACTAAAAGAAAGTCTGCAAAAAAGTCCAACCTGTAAAGAAAGGTACTGGGACTGCAATCCGTAGCTGTAGGAACACACCTCGTCCTGTCTGATCTCACTGAGCACCGTCCGGTCCTGGTCATTCTAGAATCCTGTCAAAGGCTCGCTAGTCTGTACAAGACACAACACGTGCGGGAAAAGCTCATGCATGGGTGAGTATAACAATACCCAGTAGGACACCCCGAAACCACAAAGGAATGCAACAAAGGGAAATACCACAAAGGAAATATACATTCAGCTCCACATAGTATATGTCTACAGAACATATAACAAGAATATCCATATATAATCATACACGATCGACCATCGCGATACCACCACTAGGATCCAGCTCGAAGATTCCATTAAGCACGTAACAAGGAGAACACACTCCTAGGTCTGAAGAGAGATACAAAGTACTCATTCCAAAAGAACGCACTCTAAAAGTACTTGAGAACATGATGCTCAGATGAGGATCACAACCAATAGCCATGGGGTGATTCCAAAAACCCAGTCTGAACTAATCCGCTAAGCATAGGATCGGCGCCCGGGTAAAGTTGGTCATGTAGATACCAAGAACTCTAATTAGGGTTCCAGGAATGAATAAAGGATCCAGCTCCAAGTATCACATAGAGGATTCCAACAACTCTATTCATGAAGTCCTGTAGAAGAGATCATACATTTGTATATAGGAAATGATACTGGAAACCTTCAGGAGAAAGACCAAGGGAACAAACCCTAAGGAAACTAGTCCAAGTCATAGAAGTAAAATGGATCAAGCCATGTAAAACAGGTTACATGACGTATAGTATGGTCACACTCCGTGTTCCTTGACCCCGAGTACTGCCCGTGTAACGGCCCGTGTCATCCGTCCAAGTTGTGTAAAACTCAACTACACGGTGTGTAGAAGGATCACACGCCATGTTCCATGACTCTGGGTATTTCCCCTGTAAATGGCCTATGTCTTTAGGAGTGTCATATAAAAAGTCACTACACGACATGTACTTGGATTACACACCATGTCTGAACACCTGGGCTCGCTCCGTGTATGCTGGCCATGTGCCCGCACACGGTCTGTGTCCGTGTCGCCATACCCATGTACCGATACACAGGGTGTCCCACGTATCTGGCCGTGTATGGCCGGGGAAGGGTATACACGCCGTGTCCTTGGTCGTGTATCCAACCCATGTTCATGTACTCTCGGAGTACACACCAGGTGATCCCTGACGAACACACACCGTATAACCCATACTACACGCCGTGGAGTTAGGATTTTTCCAGAAATGACATCTTCCTCCTCGTGCCTCGACCGATCTTCCAGATCTCGATCTCTCATCCATTCATCGTGAAACTCAAGATGCTGGTTTGTTTCATCATACTAACAATGAATCCGAGTCTTTTAGGCCTTTAATCAGATTATAAACCTCTAACGACCCATCCAAAGAAAAATATCCAAAAACTCATATCTCTCAATCCGCTCCGAATCATTCGTCGCCACCACAGTCACACCTCCGTAGCATCGTTCTAGGGTTGGATCTACAATCTCGGATCATTGCGCCATCAAATGAATGCCCAATGATGGATTTACTCTAAGAAAGTCAAGCACGGGGAAGAACAAGGGGTCTCCATGAAGAACATGGAATTCAATCCCAAAAAAAACAAGAGGGATGAACCTCAATCGTTGTTCATGACGATCCAGGTTCGTCACTATTAGATCAAAACCAAAATGATCAAAAGATTAAATCGCAATAATGAAGTTCTTCCCAAAATCAATGCAAAATACGATCCCACAAATACAATTGATCTGCGGGCTAATCTGTTCGTGGATTAGTCCGCGTTCATCATAGGAATAAATAATGGGAAAGAAATCACAAAGAGATTAAATCCCCTACCTGGATTCACGGTGTTCTTTGGCGAAGATTCGGTCGCCGCGTCATCATTACCGACAAAATCCGTCAAGAACGTCATTGCCACGTCAGGGGTTTTCTCTAGAGCTTTTCCAGAGCATCTAGGGAAAATTCATGGTTATGAGATTTGTAACCATGATACCCTGATAAATATCTATTTAAAAATTAAAAAGATTTCACTGCAGCAAGTATTTAATAAAAAATATTTTTATTAAATATTTTTTTACAGTTACTTCCAAAAATTAGATTTCACCACCAACCTATGCCGGCCGCTGTTAGACCTTCCCTAAGGTAAAATCGCTGTTTTGAATGCAACGATGCCCTCAGATTTTTGATCCGCACACCCATTCAGGTGTTATTACACTTTTTAGGAAAACCAAAAGCGCGTGTAATTTAATTATTTAATTAAATTCAGACATTTGTTCCGAGATCACCGGGCCTCGGAACTTCATGCCATCTTGAAGCCTGGTCTCGATATAATTCCAACATAATATTAAAATAAAACATGGAAAAATCCGAGACATTACAATGCAGGGATAATGTCGATGAATGTAGGCTTCTAGGACTTGGAATGGTTGAAGAAATAGTGGAAAAGGTGAAAACCATTCAACAAAAAATCAAAGAAGACCAAATTTTTCAAGAGATCTATGTGGATAATCACCAATGAGACCATCCGTTTAATGTTAGACATGGTATTCAACCACATATCTCTATGGAAGAGGGTTATGATATTTGGAAAGAAAGGAAAGATAAGTCCTAGGTATATCTGAACCTTCAAGATTATTGATCACATTGGATCTATGAAATATCTACTAACACTTGCAAAAATCATGTATCAAGTGCATGATATATTCCACATACCCCTCTTGAGGAAGTACATACCATATCCCTCACATGTTCTGAATTTAGAGGTGGTGTAGTTGGAAGGTGATCTCTCTTATGAGGAGCAGCCAGTGAAGATCTTGGATCATGGAGATAAATTTATATGAAACAAGACTACTCACCTAGTTAAATCACATTGGAGTAACCATAATAATGAATAGAAAACATGGGAATTAGAGGAATAAATGAAGTAGAATTACCCTCCCCGGTTTTCCCCATAGTTTGTAAAATGAAATTTTGACGGTGAAATTTCCTAAGGGGGGAAGAATGTACCAACCTAGAATTATATCAATGTAGTTTCCGTTATTATAATAATTTTATATATTATAAATCACATAAAATTACATAAATAACACAAAACAAACTTTATAAATGAATAATGTATTAAAAAAAGGCTTTTTCATGAAATTAAGGAACCTATACCAATGGAAAAGTAACATGACCTTTGGAATAGTAATATGACGTCATGAATAGTAAACCTGGCAATAGAATAGTAAACTCACCAATGAAAGTATAATGAAAATTTAGGTATCTTATAAACGAAAATATGACATAATTATATCATAGTATCAGTAAATAAATGTTTGGAAAATGATAAATTAATTTTTTGTATTTTTCTGAAACATAAATTTTTATTTACAATTTTATAAATAATATAATGATTTAAAAGGAAATTTATTTTCATAAAATAGATTCATAATTAATATTTTGTTGTATTATTATTATAATATAATTTTACAAGACCTTAATTAATTTGTCAAAGTGTCATAAAATCAATTATGATTTTAAAATTGGTATATTTTGAACAAATGATGATTTTTATTAAAAAATAAATTTAAAATATTTATAAAAATATTTTAAAAAAATGGATTTAATTTTTTAATTATAAACATTTAAAAATGTTTAGGGTGATGTTTTGGTATTTTTCTAAAATATTACAATTTTTTGGAGAATAGTGAAATATAGAAATTTATGGTATTTAATATTAGAAGTAAATAAATGATTTTTTGAGTCATTATTGAGTCATGGATGAGGTTAGTGGCCATTATCTTGAACTAAAATTCTCTCTTTAATGTATTTAGTCATAATAATAATCACTATTCATAGTATTGATAGAAAATAAAGAAAATGAATAAAATAATAAAAAAACACCCCCTCCTCCACTATAAATACCACCCCTCACCACCTCTTCTCCTAACACATATTAATCCTTGAAGATGATATAATTTATAATCAATACTATTTAAAAGTCTCTTACCAAATTCCAGGGGGTTATAGTCTCAACAAAAGAATAAATCCAATTTCCCTAAGCAGGTTCTCAAGGAAAAGATTTCAAGAGGTAAAATCTGCTTTCACTTTCTTTATTTTCTTTTCACTTTATTTTATTTTATTATATTCTACTCACCTCCTATGTCCAAACATGAATTATAGCCACAATATCTTATAAATAATATAATTTTATTATGTTAATGGAAAATACACCATCAAGTCTTATATCATATTCCTTTTATTCTAAAAATGAAATATCATCCGTGAGGTGTTGATTTATGGCCTTTGAGGATGAAATTTTTTGGTTTTCCTTTATCGCCTTCAATAATGGACATAAAACAATTATAATTGTTTTTAATGATTGTAAAATTTATTTTATGACCCTTTTTATGTTCTGAAACTAACTTTATACACATAATAAAAAATGAAACAAAACTAGTTTGTGATGATAAAAAAAACAGCCAAAATAATCGAAATGTTTATCACTAACATCTTGTCTAATGATTCATCCTCACCCCAAATAACCAAATGACTAATATATCCATTTAATATTATATATTTTCATTAATAAAATATATCTTCAATTATAGATATCTATTCTCATTTTACGTGATCCATCATACATTTATACAAGTGAACCAATCATGAAAACCAAGGAAATGAACACTCTCGAAAGAAGAAATGGAATCATATAAATAATCAAAAAGGACTTAAATGAACTTAATAAACTTATAATAAATCAAATAAATTTATAATGGGTTTTTATTTAATTAATAAATGAATTTAATGTGGTTATACATGATATTTTTATCAACTGCAGAACACTTTCAGACATAAGGTAATAGATTCTCACGGAACCTCCATTTTTTCCTTTAGGTTACACATTCTATATATTTTCATCAATTTAACGCTTCTTTATTTTTATATAAATTTTCAAAATTATGTTTATATTTTCCAAAATCATGTATAAATATCAGTACATCCTTCTTTTATGGGGAAATACATGTTTCGAAAAGGTTCCCTTCACAAATATTCCCGATAAGCAAGCCCGACTAAATGGAACTTCCCAATTTCTTACCCATTTTCAAGTACCATCCATAATCTATTTTAATCACAAATTAATATTATAAAACAAATAATTTTATAATGATAATTTATCTTGTTTAATTTCTGGTTTTATATAAAACATCATGCCTTTTCCTCATTAAATTCTCTTTAATATTTTCCTTAAACCGCACCAAAATGTTTCATTTCTAATGTCTCTAAAATAAAATTTTTAAATGTTATCACTTAAGTTTGAAATCACTAATAAATATATATACCTATTTTACCTTATTAACTTCCATATATGGTTTAAATTCATTATTTCATGGACACCATTGTGATACACATTTTGGTTATGCGTAATGATATGATTATGATACCCATTTTTTTCCATGGGTTAACCTTATGTCTATGACTGATTCTTCATGTGGAACACATATTTATGAATATTTTATGAAGGGTTAACCTAGATAGAACTATAATTAATTGGGAAATGTTTAGTATCATGAGACTTAATGTTGGGATAGGGAGTGAACTTGATTCCGTTATGGGAATTTGTCTTCCATGTGAAATGGTCTTGGCTGTTAGCCTTGACTCATGTTTATGTCATGTTGTGGGTTGTTTCCACATTCTTATGATTCCATGATCAATGTACCCATTCTATATATATTTTTCTTAATTATGTTTATTCATGATCCATCCCTTTTTAAGTCATCATGTGCTTTGCTTTATTCTAATTTTTATACCCTTACTGGGATTTTTAGATCATCCCTTTTGTTCATGAATACCCCAGGTTATCCTATGTAGATGTAGGAGCTCAATAGAAGTTATTATCAATTTATGGATGATTAAAATAAATATGTTGTATTTTATTTCCATGTTTTCATCTTTATGTACCTAATAATCAAAATACATTATACATTATAGTCCTTGGCTGGTAATTTTTTGGTTAATTATGATTTAAATCTTGTAATAATATGTATAAAAGGATAGGGTTGATATACATATACATGGGAATTATAATTTAATAGTGACACTTTAAGTCCATCCAAAAGGATAATAGATGAATAAATGATCAATATAGTCAGTTTGAGATCTATTTTTATCCCTACTGTGAAGGTGATATTTATATACCATTCCCTATATTAAGAAGGGTGCATAAATAATGATTTGGAATACACATACCTAATCAGAAGCATAAAATTTTACATACAAATACTATTCACTCATCTAGGAATCAAAGGTGGCTTAGAATTGGATATAAAATAGATCAATGGAGAGTATACTATCATTAATGGGGAATTATTTCATTTTTGTGATCTCATATGAGAATTAATAGTGTAATTTATCTTAGAACCAGTGTTATCTTATATCCCTTGATTGAAAAATTCCCAAGAAAATATGTTTTCAAACCTAGTCATGGATCTCACCAACAAGATTTTATTGAGATAATCATCCATATCACATACAAGTGGGTGTTCACCCATTTCATCAATAAATTAATGGATGAAATAGATAAATTTTATATAGATTAAACTCAATCTATTTCCTTGTTTCTACTAACTGATCAAGTGATCATTTCGATGTCTTCAATAATAGATTATCTTAGGAATGCAGTTTTGCATCATGAGTGAATAATGAAGGAATAGATCCTCTAATAAGCAATGAATTTCTTCCTCTATGATTTTGATAACCTGAAGAGAATCCACTAAAAATGATACATTATTGGGATCCTTTTTATATATACTGATAAAGAATATATCCTCATAGTAATAAAATTTGTTTAAGTTGCCACATGTGATGTGCACCAAATAGGAACCTATAATGACCTAGAATTATAACAATGAAAATTCCATTCTTATATTTATTTCATACATTATAAATTACATAAAATCATTTATATAACACAATACAAACTTTATAAATGAATAATGAATGAAATAATACGTATTTGTACAAATTAAGGAACATAAACCAATGGAATAGTAACGAGACATTTGAAATAGTAACGTGACCCTTAGGAATAGTAATATGGAAAATAAAATAGAATAATAACCTATGAAAGCATTAATAAAATTTTGGTATCTTATAAAAGAAAAAAAGATATAGTTATATCATAGTGTAAGTAAATAATTATTTTGAAAATGATAAATTATGTATTGACATTTTTGTAAATCATAAATATTTATTTACAATTTTATAATTAATATAATGATTTAAAATAAAATTTATTTTCATAAAATAGATTCATAATTAATATTTTGTTATCTTATGATTGTAAAATAATTTTATGAGACCTTATTTAAATTTTCAAGGTCTTATAAAATATGTTATAATTTTAAAATTGGTATTTTTTGAATAAATGATGATTTTAATGAAAAATTAAATTTATCATATTTAGAAAATTGTTTTAATTAAATGGATTTAATTTATTAATTCTAAAAATTGAAAAAAAATTTGGATCAATTTTTTGTATTTTTCTAAAATAATTGATTTTTTTGGTTAATAGTGAAATACGGTAATCAATGGTATTTAAAATTATAAGTAAATAAATGAAATTTTGAGTCATGGTTGAGTAATGGATGATGTAAGTGGAAATTATATCAAACTAAAATTCTCTATTTATATTATTTAGTCATAATAATTCTCACTCTTCATAGTCTAGAGCCAAAATAATAATCAAATGAATAAAATAAACAAAAAACACCCCTCTCCTTCACTATAAATACCACCCCTCACCATATCTTTTAATCCGAACTCTTAAGCCTCATATATTGTCCAATTTATTCTAAATACTATTTTTAGGTCACTTCCCCATGTCCAGGAGGTTTTGGTGTTAACAAAATTCAAAAACCAATTTCTCTAAGGAGGTTCTCAAGGATAAGAATTCAAGAGGTAAAATCCTCTTTCACTTTATTTTCTTTTCAATTTATTTTCTTTTAATATAATATCCTAAACTAATCTATAAAAACATTAATGGTAACTCTAGTATCTTATATATAATATACTTTTATTATGTTAATATAAATTAAACCATTAATTATCTTATCCTCTTCCTTTTATTCTAAAAATGAAAATATCATCCTTGAGGTGTTGATTTATCACCTTCAAGGATGAAAAGTTTTTATTTTCCATTAATGCCTTGATGGCTTGTCATAAAAAAATTTTTATGCTTAAAAAAGATTATAATATATGTATAAAATCCTAATTAATGTTATATATCAATTATATATACTTAATATTAATTAAAAACACAAAATTAGTTCATAATGATCGAAAAAACACCAAAATAATCTAAATGGTTATCATTCACATTTTATCTAATGAATCATCATAAAACCTGAAAAAATGATATATTAGACCATTTAATATTTTTTATGTAAATTATTTATAAATAATTTCAATTTTTTATAACTATTATCATTTCAGATGATATTCCATACATGTATACAAGTGAACCAATCATGAAAACCAAGAAAATCAACTCTCCCAAATGATGAAATTGAATCTTGCTACTCATAAAAATGGCTATAAATGAACTTAATAAAATTAAAATAAATAAAATAAATATTTAAAAGGTTATTAATTAATTAATTAATGGATTTAATTTTATTATACAGGACATTAAGGTCATGTACAGAACACATTTAGACATAAGGTAAGGGATTCTCCCCGAACCTCCATTTTTTCATTCGAGTTACACATTCTCTCTCTTTAAACCAATTTAATTCTTAATTATTATAATTTAATCCTCCAAAATTCTGTGTTTATTTTACAAAGATGCATATCTATCTAAATTATTCTTTATTTTATTGGTAAATACATGTTTTATAAGGTTCCCTTCCCATTTTTTTCTACAATCACTAAAATTATCATGAAATACAATCTTGGTTCGTTTATAGTTTTATACAACCAATTATGAGTTTACTGTTTTAAATACTCTTTAATGTTTTCCCTTAAACCGCACTAAAGTGGCTTATTTATAAAGTTTCATAAACACTACATTTAAAATTTTTCACATAATTTGGATATAATTTGTCAATATATATTCCTATTTTCAATTATTAATGTCCAATTATTATTTTATGAAATATTGTATGATAAACCCTTTAGTTATGCCTTATGACAAGTTTATGATACCCAATTCTTTCCTTGGGTAACCCATATGTTTATACCTATTGTTTGATTATTCTTGTTGCACACATATGCAAGAACATGTAATTATGAGTGCACCTAGATAGCTCTAAAATGCATTGGTTAATTTTCAGTCTCATGAGACATCATGTTGGGATAGGGAGTGAACCTGATTCCTTTATGGGACTTTGTCCACCATATGACGTGGTTATGGCAGTTATCCTTTTTTCATGCTTATGTCATGTTGTGTGTTATTTAAAAATTCCTATGATGACATTATTAAATGTTTCCATACTCAAAATGTTATGCTTCATTATGTTTATTCACGATACATTCCTTTTTATAACATCATACTATGACTTCTAACCCATGTGATTTTATTTATTCTTTTGTTTGTACCCCAACTGGGATTTTTTGCTCATCCCACTTGTTTATGTATTCCCTAGGATATCCTATAAATATATAGGATCTAAATAGAATATAGTATATATTTATGGATGATTAAAATAAATATTTTTTATTCTATTACCATGTTTTCAATTTTATGTACCTAATCATCCAAAGACACTAGAATTTATGATAATTGGCTTGTAATTTGCTGGTTAATTATTCTTAGAATCAGGTAATAATATGTGTAAAAGGATAATGTTTCTATAATTAGTATATTTTAATGGTCTAGTTATTTTTTGAGATTAGGACTAGAAAACTTTATTAAGATCCCTAGGGATAGTTCTATCACCATGGATAGATTGAAACTTAGGGTATCACAGGTTAAGATATATTTTTAATTTATAAGTTTATCCTTCCATGTTGAATGTTTCATTTTTTATGATTTTTAGCTAAGTATTCAATACCCTGAATTTTATTTTTCTTTTCTAGTTAATGGATTGAAATAGGAAAAATACACTCACTTTTTTCACCAAAGTATGTAAAATGAGATTTTGAGGGAGAAATTTCATAAGGGGGAAGAATGTAACAAACCAAAATTATATCAATGAGATTTACCTTATTATTTTTATTTCATATAGTATAAATAATATAAAATCACTTATAGAACACAATAAATACTTTATAAATGAATATTTAATGAAATAAGAGGTATTTATAAAAATTAAGGAAATTAAACCAATGGAATAATATCATGACTATTGGAATAGTAATGTGACCCTTAGGAATAGTAATCCAGCCAATAGAATAGTAACCTCACATATAAAACTATTAATAAAATTTGGCCATCTTATAAATGAAAATTTGATATAATTATATCCTAGTTTAAGTAAATAAGTGTTTTGAAAATGATAAATTATGTGTTGGTATTTTTATAAAACATAATTTTTATTTACAATTTTATAACGAATATAATGATTTAAAAGGAAATTTATTTTCATAAAATAGAATCACAATTAATATTTTGTTTTATTATAATTATAAAATAATTTTATGATACCATAATTAACTTTTAAGGGTTATAATTTTAAAATTGGTATTTTTTTGAATAAATGATGATTTTAATTAAAAATTAAATTTATCATATTTATAATTTTTTTTCATAAAATTGAGTTCATTTTTTAAATATACCAGTCAGAAAATGTTTATGGTTAATTTTTTTTGATTTTTCTAAAATAGATTATTTTATTGGTGAATAGTTAAATACGTTAATCTGTGGTATTTAACATTATAAGTAAATAAATGAATTTTTGATTCATGGTTGAGTAAAGGATGATATAAGTGTCCATTATATCAAAATCACAAGATATATTTACTATATTTCATCCAAAAATCCTCAACATTTATAGTCTTGATCCAAAATAATAAACAAATGAATAAAATAATCAAAAAACACCTCTCTCCTCCACTATAAATACCATCCCTCACCACCTCTTCTCCTCACACCTCTTAAGCATTGAATATTTTAAATTTTTTACCCAATACTCTTCCCAATTATCTTCCCCATTTATAGGAGGTTCTTGTCTAAAGAAAAGATCAAATCTAATTTCCCTAACGAGGTTATCAAGGAGAATATTTTAAGTAGTAAAATCCCCTTTCACTTTCTTAATTTTCTTTTCAATTTATTATCTTTTTATTATAATATCCTCAAATACTCTATCTAAACATGAATGATAACTCCAATATCTTATATATACTAGAATGATATTATTTTAATATAAAATCCACCATCATGTCTCTTCTCCTCTTGATTTAATTCTAAAAAATTAAAATATCATCTGTGAGGTGTTAATTTATCACCTTCAAGGATGTAAAGTCTTCATTTTCCATTAACAACTTCAATTATAGTCATAAAACCATTTTTATGGTTAAAAAAGATTATAATATATTCAATACATATTATTTAATGTTCTAGAAAAAGTATATATACATTATATTAATTAATAAAACAAAACTAGATCGTGATGATCAAAAAATGCCAGAATAACCTAAATGACTATCATTAACATTTTAACTAATGAATAATATTCACATATGAAAAAATGATATATAAGTCCATTTAATATTCATGAATTTAATTAATAAAATATAATTTCAATTTTGGAAAACTATTCTCATTTCTCATGATATTCCAAACACATATACATGCGAACCAATCATGAAAACGAAGGAAATGAACACTTCTGAATGACAAAATTGAATATTATAAATCATCAAAAAGTCTATAAATTAACTCAATAATATTATAATAAATAAAATAAATGTATAAAAGGTTATGAATTAGTTAATTAATGTATTTAATTTGATAATCCAGGACATTAAGATCAAGTGCAGAACACTTTCATACAAAAGGCAAGGGATTCACCTCCAACCTCCATTTTTCATTTGGGTTACGATTTATATCTCTTTACCCAAATTTAAATATTAATTATTTTTATGTATTCATCCTAAATTATGTTTTTTAATATGTGTATAAAGATCAATTATTCTTTATTTATTGGGTAAATACATGTTTTATAAGGTTTCCTTCCCATTTTTTCTTGATAAGCAATCCCGATTAAAGGGAACTTCTCAAATTCTTAATCTTTTTTAAGTACCATAATTTTTCTGTTTTAAGAAATAATTATTTTTTTTCTAAAATCACTCATATTTTCATGAAACATAATCTTGGTTCATTTATGTTTTTATACAAACAATTATGACTTTTCCATTTTAAAGAATCTTTAATGTTTTCCCTTAAACCACACTAAAGTGGCTCATTTATAAAGTTTCCTAAAGACTTTTTTTAAATTTTTTCACACAATTTAGACATAATTTTTTATTACCTATGCCAATTTTCTTTTATTAATTTCCATTTATGATTTACATCCATTCTTTTATGAAGTCTTTTATGAAACACCCTTTGGTTATGCCTTATTGCACGATTATGACACCTAATTCTTTCCTTGGGTAACCCTTACGTTTATAAATCATGTTTTAATATTTTTATGGCACACATATACATGAACATGTTATTATGGGTGCACCCAGATAGTGCTCCAATGCATTGGGAAATGTTTAGTCTCATGAGACATTATGTTGGAATAGGGAGTGAACCTGATTCCTTTATGGGGCTTTGTCCACCATGTGAAATGGTATTGGAAGAGATCCTTGACTCATTCTTATGTCATGTTGTGTATTATTTCCACATTACTATGATGAAATGATTACATGTCTCTATGCTATATAGGTTATTATTCATTATGTTTATTAATGATCCATGCCTTTTTATTTCATCATGTTATGCTTTCTAGACGATGTTATTTTCTTTATTCCTATGTTTATACCCTTATTGGGATTTTTAGCTCATCCATTTTGTTTGTGTATTCCCTAGATTACCCTATATAGGTATATAAGTTCAATGGAATATAGTATCTCTTTATATATGATTAAAATATATATGTTTTATTCTGTTTCCATGCTTTTAGTTTTATGTACCTAATCATCTAAAGACACTAGACTTTACGATCCTTGAATAGTATTTTGATTGTTAATTATGATTAAAAACATGTAATAATATGTGTAAGAGTCTAGGGTCACTATAGAACCATTCTATATATCCAAATTAGATTACTTGGGTAATTTTGTCCCATCATAATTTACGAGTGTATTAAATTAATCATGAACTACCATGCTTGTATGATGTAGACCAACTTCATTCATTAACCCATAGAGTTTATAAATGTGAAAAATTCATCTAGAAATTTTTCTTATAGGGAATATATGTCACGTGTATATATAATCCAACTAAAATTAGGTAGTTTAATATCCCCACTTATACCATTTATTACTTTTACATTTGTAAACGATTCTATATATTAGGTGCTTAGGGGTACAATTACATTAAACACACACACACCACACACATCGGTTGGAAAGGAAGGTCATAGCCCACACTAAGGGATAACCCACCCACCAAGACTTATTTATTCATTGCATGTCCCAAAGATCCAATGGTAATGAAGCCCATGATATTTACCAAATACCCACAAACTGGACAGAAGGCCCAGTGCTACGTCATGCCTGCATCACTAAGCCTACATCGTGTCTACGTCATCGCCTGCCTGCATCTTGCATCATGCCTACATCACCACCTATCTGTGGAAATTATCTCTCACCCAGGTTTGAACCCATGTCTAATGTAGGATTACAGGGAGACTTTATCACTTGGGTAATCCCCAAACTGCTTGAAATTGAAAGGACAAGTTTGGGATATACCTAACACTGAGAGGGGGGTGAATCAGTGTTGAGGACTTTTTAATCCAATTCCAACTTTTATCCCTATACCTCTAGACCTGTTAGGATCTTGATTATCTTATTCTCTTTTCCCTGTCACATGAAATAATAGAAAGTAGTAAAGATATGAACACGATATTTTTACAAGGTTCACCACTCAATAAGAGAATCTATGTCCTTGCCATGCATGGGGATGACCAGTGCATGGATTCTCCATTATAATGTAAAATGTTGTTACAATGGAGTGGCTAAGAAAAAAATCCTCTAGCCAGTGTGAGTCCCTAAACTTTGGAGGGGGGTGGAAAGCAATACTCTTCTCTGGACTGGTGAAATCCTAGTCCAACATACAGCCTCTAGCTTGTTCTTTATACTGCCTATGAAGACAGTCTCTTACAGCCTCTAGCTAGTTCTTTATACTGCCTATGAAGACAATCTTCTCTCTGTTAAAAGAGTTTGCAACACCAAAAGAATATTTCTCCTGTTGAGAACTATTGGATGTCACAGTGCTACTTTTTTATTCCTCTATTCAATTATTACCTTCCCAGAAGCATGCAGGTAAACAACCACTTCTTTCTCTACAGCAAACCTGAATGCTGCATTATCTTCTTCCCCTTCTTCTTCAGTGCAAAACCAGCTACACTGAGATCTCTTCTACTTCAATCTGCTATAATCACAAACTCCCTTTGTGATTATCAGAACAATGAATACCATCTCATCTTAGCATCATCAGAATTAAACTTCCCTGAATAATTGTCAGCCTTCAGTTGGACATACTCTGTTCTTCTTCTTCTCTTCTTTCTCCTTGACACAGTATAATTACAGTGTCTTAATCTCTTTCTTCAATTCTCAATACCAACAGTGGAGTGTATTGGTATACTAACTTCTTCCTTGGTTAATATATGAATTTAGTTGCACATCTTCTTATTCTTCAATTCACAATGCACGACGATAGTGTTAAACACCAGTCGTGTGAGTGCGGTTCAACTTCTCTTTGTGAAACTGAATGGTTCACAGTTCTTTCTTCTTCGCAAAGCTACTTCGAGAGTGCTATGCTCCTATCGAATGACCATGGGACCCCCAAATTTTTCGCACACCATTCTAGGTGACTTGCGTGTAAAATTCAAGCCTTGCGCATAAAAACCCCTTTTGGCGCGAAAAACCTTTTTCGCACAACTCTTCTTTTTCGCGCAGAACTTCCTATTTCTCGCAGCAGTTTATTTTTCGCGCAACACTTCTGATTTTCACGCAATACTCTATACTTCAATTTTTTCAGCGCGTCAGAGATCGGGATTTTTCTATGTGTCGAGACACCACACATGAGAAGGGTTAGCCTCATATTTATAGGCATTTTTGACCACACACAAAAAACACTAATCCGTGCGTAAAACCTCCTTCAAGCGCGTAAAAACTCTTTTATGCAACTTCATATTTCGTGCCATGCTTCAATATTTTGCACACCTCATGAATTTGAAATTTTTCATCCTTCTAATCATGAAGCACCAATTTCACGCAAAATTCCACACCGCATTCCATATTGCTCGCAAATTAATCCTTTCACACGACATCGTATTTCACGCAATGATCCAATTTTTCACGCAGCTCATTACTTTGCAAATTTTTGACTTTCTGATCTTGAAACAACTTTTGTGCGAAAAACATCATTCCTCTATTTCGTGCATCCTGAACATATTTCGCGCAACCCACAGATATTTTGCGCAATGATCCAATTTTTCGCGCAACCCGCTACTATTTTGTGCAACCCGCATATATTGCGCGCAACACTTTATTTTTGCGCGCAACATACCTAAATTTCCGTGCACTCTATGACTTTGTCATTTTTCGATGTTCTGATCTTGAATCATAAACTGTGCTTTTCTGCCGTCCCCAGATTGTCCATTGCTTTGTCATTTTCTCTCTTCACTACTTCCCATAACCATTATTCTGCTCTTATCACGAATCCCACAATCGTGATATTTATCCTTTGATAGATCAGCTTTAGCATCGTCAGAGTTACAATGGGAACTGAAACTTCCCTATCCACCAGTAGCATCATTCCTTCCAATCAAAACTTTATATGACTGGAATCATAATTTCTCCCCCTTTCCTTTATAAGGCTTGCATCACAAGTTCTCCTAACTCATGATATGTGTGAAATACATACCAGCAATGCATCGTCTGATTTAGAATATAATGCGAAATGCATGGCTACTTTAGAATGTAAAGCCCTTCCACATTCTCTCGTCTTTATAACCGTCATTCTGCAAATCATGTGATTCTATTATTCAAATAATATCTTGCATGGTTCACATGAAATCATGAATCATGCATGGCTACCTCAGAATGTCAAGCCCTTCCACATTCTCTCGTCTTTATAACCATCATTCTGCAAATCATGTGATTCTATTCTTCAAGTAAGATCTTGCATGGTTCACATGAAATCATGAATCATTGCATTGTCTTCTTCAAATCCTCATTCTTCTTCAACCATCCTTAGATAGATGATACTTCACCATTCGGATCCAATCATCCTCAAATGGATGATACTTCTCCATTCTTCATTGTTGTAAACAATGTGTCACCTTTGACAGAAGTTCTTTGAACTTAGGATCAGTTCAACAATCGTCTGAATTAGCTTCATAGAGAATTGCACCACCATGACATCCAATGCTATGATTGCATAACAATTCTCCAGGAATCCTCACTTCATCCAATTTCCATTTACTTTGAATTCCTTTTTCATCTCCTTCTTCATTTTGAATAGTATTGACAACTGTTGACAACAAATACAATCTTCATACACAAAGTGGTTCCAACAGAAATGATTATACTCTTTAAAGAGATTAAAATAGAATTCCTAATTAATTTTATGAAATCTAATATCATTATGATATTTGGATTTCCTCACACTATCCTAACAGTTAATGCTACACACTTTTATATATAAATGTTGAAAAAATTATATTTCAATTATAATATCTATTCAAGTCATTCATCCAAAATTCTTTAGAATTCAAGTGAAGAATTAAGGGCCTTAAAAATAAGTTATATAATATTATATAGAAGATAATGGACAGATATTAGAATTAATGGCTTGATAAACTCTTTAATGATTTTTGGTCCAATCGCATTGACACCTATACTCATCCATGAGAGACCCCATATTCACTAGTGTATAATAAGAAATAGGTTTTTTACTATTAAATTTCAATATCCTTCACATTGAATAGCTATTTGTGATCAACTAAATAAAAAAGAATAATCAATTTGTTTTTCATTTTAACTAGAAGAACATGATTAAAGGATTTTTTTTGAATTATATAAACTCAAAGTTACCCAGAATCATATAGATGGATAATTTAATAAGAATGTTTATTTCTACTATTTGTTAAAGGATAATTGGTATTAGAATTGAGGAAATTGATGATATAGGGAAAGAAACCTACCAAATTGGTGAAAAAAATGGCAATGACCATACATCATAATTAACATATAATAAAATGTGGATTAATCCTTGACTACCAAAGATAGAGATAATATCACACCGCCCACCATTTCATGGTTTCTCAAAACGTACTTCTTATAAAACATTTCATACAAAATTCCAAGGTCTATATTTAATGACCCTAAACTATATGACATAAGTTTATTGTCAAATTACCTTGAACTATATGACATAATATCCTTACTACATGACCTTAATTATATGTTTCATTATCGTTACCACATGAAATTAAACTGTACTGTATACAGTCCTCCTCACATGACCTTAAACAATATGACATGTGACTTATCCACTATAATACTAAACAAATTTTAGTGTTTTATTTTTCATAGCCTAAATCTAAATAACTTTCCCTATATAAGAGTCCATTGTATATAATATTCCTATTAGTTAAGATATTTGATGGTCATAGTGATATTTTATTTCTATAATGTTAAAGATCATTTAACTTATGGGACAAATTCCCATTTTCCAATACCCTATGTGTCTTTATTTCTATTACCAAATGATATATAGTGATTTCAGATCTCTTATCCTTGGAAAAATCACAAAGTCTATTTTCATTCCATTCTCTATTCAAATCACCATATGTCATAGATTTTGATTTCTTATCTTTAGTTCTCCCATATGGAACCCAAACACTTTAATGTCAATTAATTGATGTCAGGATACTTCTGGTGTTAGGTTCCTATTAATTCATTATAGTTCTCTATTATTTGTTTTTTTTCTTCTCCATTTAAGAACTATGTTTGGCTTGATTTTTATTATCATAGGATATGCAGCGACACTTGGATCTTAGATCATGAACCTAATTGAAAATTTCATTCAAATTAAATATTATATTACAACATGGTATTCTGGGTCTTGAAAATTCATATTGGGTTTATCCTCGTACAATTAAACCATAGTATCCTCCATATCACACTCTAACATGTCCACTTACTATGAATTTTCATTATGTTTCTCATGTAAAAGAGTATTTTCAGAACTATATCTGGATTGATTCATGTTTTCATAGGCTAAGTATTTACATATGAATATTTTATCTTAGGACTAGGTGTAAATTCCACTTTTATCACATCCCTCATAGAAACCATTCTAATGTATGGGGTTTTCAAATAATTTTAGTTGGTTTTTGCACGGACCCTACACAAGGATGTAACATAGTGATTCTTGGAACTTGTATCATTGGATTCCACTTTTTTTCATTCTTCTATAATATTATCCATATTGGTTATTGACCACACCAATTCATGATGCGAATCATTCCCTAATATTACACTAATATTTGATTTCACCTTTATAGAACTATTTGATGCTTTGTCCTATTACCAAAGGCTTTTTAGTGATACTTGAATACAATATCTTTTTTCAAGATTCATCCTCTAATCCACATCCATCCCTTTTATAGAACATTATGTCAAATTAATTTATTAGGATAAATGTATAAAATTCCAAAACATTTTTGAACATTTCCCTCCCAGATACAATAATCATTAACTTAATATTTGAACTAATTAAAACCTTTAAGAGATATTAGAAATTATTTCCTTAGATCATATAGAACCCCCTTTAGTATAGTAATGATACAAGAACCACATATATGGACAACATATATCTTCCCATGGAAATATATTTATCGTATAGAAACAATTCCCAAATCTCATATACCTTTTATAGTATTATTGTGGGTCCATCAATCAAATGTTCTTAATGGTCATCCTCCGTATATATATATATATATCTCTGTGTGTGTGTGTGATGGTATGGTAGTGGTCCTATAATTCAAATGAATTAAAGGTTGTACTCACCTATTCTTTTTCATTCCAGCATACCTTATTCAAATACCTCATCACATGCTTTATATTTTCCAATATTCAAGGGTTTAAATAATTAAAAATATTATTAGTTCATGTTCCACCTTTTTTTAAACATTTAAATCTACCAAAACTAGTTTTACTTATACAGACATTTAATTCTCAATTCACATCAAGTTAATTATGATTACATTGGGAATGTAACATAACACCCATTTGGTTTGTGTTGTTCAATGATAAACTAAGAGCTACCCAATTTACCAATGTTTTATAACCTTAATCAATAGGCAAATATGGTTAAAAATATATGACTTCTAACATCTACCAGCTTTATTCTAAGTCTTATGATAATAAATTTCAACTCGAAATCCCTTTTTTATTGAAAATGAGGTATACTATATCATTATTTAATTCCTAATTCAAATTTAGTAAACTTTACCGTATATTGATAGGCGGCCACTCCTTTGGTCTAAATTGGAAGACCTTAAAATAAAAAGAAAATTAAAAAAATACTATTCAGGATGAAAAGATTTATAGGGATTATTGAGAAAAATTTGATTAATTTCCCACTAAACATCATCCGTTTATGGATTAATGTAACATGATGTTACACTTTTCAGGTAATACCTTCTTCATGCTTTGTTTTTCATCCTTATTTGGGTGAGTTTGTAAACATCTTGGGGATGGATAGTCTTTTCGGAGGAAGATGACCTAATGTTTGGGGATGTATGTTTGTTTGAATTAATGGATTCTTGGTATAAATGTGTCAAAGGCCATATATGGTTCTCCGTAAGTTCAGAGAATGCTGAAAATGGGGTTTTAAGATTTTGGGAAGAACTACCATGTTTACTATCTGCAAGGAGATTACACATCTTGTAAATGGATTACATGTCGTGTTATGGTCGCTAGGAAGATTTCATGAATCTAGTTCAGGGGGTGAATTTTACACACCGTGTATTTGGAATTCATTCATGTAATTGAAAAAATCAGGTTTTTATAAAAAGGTGATTCATTTTTAGACGTTTTCATCCTTGGTGGAATTCATATCATGTAATGGGATTACATGCCATTTAAATCACATGACTGTGGTTTTTAGGGTGATTTACAACTATTTATTCTTCCGTTCAACTAAAATCTCCCTCTCTCAACCTAGATATCACCCTAGGTGATTGTGGAGATCTTCACTCCTTCCAGATCATTTGTTTAATGGTCATCCTTTCGGGATGTTGTGGTGTGACTCTCTAGGTAAGTGTTCCTTTTAGTTCTTCATTCCTTTGCTCATGGAAACTACGTTGGCTATGTATATGGTATTTATTCCTGATCAAATAGTTTTTTCTATCAATTCTTTATAGTTTCTTGACATTCCATGACTTTCGAAGGTTGATCTATTGGTTTCCAATCATCATTGTTAAAGGTGGATAAGTATGAACTATATTGAGGTTGGTGTTTCTATAAAATGGGTTAAATTTATAAATTTATTATCATTACTGATAAATTTCTTTAGTTTTTTCATTGAATTAAAGGGTATTGTGGTTTCAAGGGATTTATTGGAAAGATAAATGTTTTAATGGTTTTTTTTAAAAAACTAGGGTTTTTTTGCACACCAAGTGTTTGTTTTAATGATTTTGTTGCGGTTTATATTTGGAAATGGCTTTTCAAACACTTAAGTTGATTGGATTTGATTTTAAAACTTTTTATAAAATGTGAGAATGGTTTTGAAATTCATTTTAACAATTGGAAAATTGATAAACTTGGGTGCGTTGTGAAATAGAAATGGCTAGCCTTAGTGAGTGTGGAACCACTAGAAGGTAACCTTCGGGACATCGATAAACTATAGAAGAAATCGATATTGGTTGGTACCTACATATTCTTGTTTAGTATATTTTATGTCTAGTACATATTCCAATTGTATAGGTCCCCAAATAAGGTTCCTTTTCAATTGTTATTTAGTTATCACATGATGAGATTTTATCATGGATTTTTTCTCAAAGGTTTTTATATGTGGTTTTATCTCATTACTTCACATGACAGGTTGTTTAATGGATTTGTGTTTTCCTTCTTACCACTTGATTTATGGATTGGAATCCCTATTTCATCACTTCTACATGTCATATTTCTATAATTATAAATATGAAAGGATTTTTTGAAACCAAAGGAAAATTATTTACAAATGTATTGGATTTTTGAAAATTATTTGTAATTTTTTTAGTTTTAAAGGATATAAATATTGAATAATTGATGTTAGACCTTATATAAAATTTGTTTTGGTCTCCTACTAGGATTTTTGTCCCACACCCAATTTTGTTTTCTTTTGGGTGGTTGTAGATGTTGTATTATAGGATCCAAGTAATAGGAAGGGAATTTTGTAGCATACTATGTAATCTAGTTATTTTTGCCTTCGGTTCGGGTTGTTTTGGAGGTGATGATTGTCCATATAGAAAATTGTGGCCTTATTTGATTCATAATTTCCAAGTTAATCCTATTTATAATGGTTTCAATGGATCTATTAGTATCTATTTTCTTTTTCTTTGTAATTTGGTTGCATGTTTTGTTTCGTTATATCCAAGAATTTTTTGTATTTGTTGTACCTCACTGTTATGGGCCGTCTTACGTGGATTATCTAGATGACCCAGGTTGATTAGTTAAAATTTATTATTAGTGGGAACGATCAGTTTTAAGTGTAGAAACACTGGTTGTGTTCTGTTTTGTTTCTTGTGTAGACAATAGTTAGGACCCTCAGAATTTGGATTTTAGGTGAAGAAAAGGGGATTGGATGGCTCACTTCCATGACTGAAACCGAGTTACCATAAGTGTTCAAATACTTTTTACCAAGTTTGATACTTGGGGTTTGAGTTAATTTTAATAAACTATATGGGAAGTTTACTTAAAATGACCTATTCCCATTTAAGTAATGTCTTTCATTGGTAGAATTCAAAATTTATTTTAAATTAAATTTGTTTTAAAGCATTTTTATAAATCTTTAATGTAGTCTTAAGATTTTAGAATGTGATCATGATCTAATTTTTTATTGTCTAGTATTTATTATAAAATTCCTCTAATAAGATCTCTTACAAATTAGATAGAAGAAACTATGAGACAGGATCCACAGGTGAATCCTCTATTGGACCCTTCATTGGTAGAATCAGTAATCTTCACTATTCAAACATTGGGTCAAGTGGATGTTAGGAACCAAGGATATGTGGTGGATCATGGGTATAAATTTACTAAATAGAACCCACCTATCTTCCATGGTAAAAAGGGACCACAAGAATTAGAGGAGTATCTTGAGTGGATTGAGAGGATATTCAACATCTTAAAGACTCCTAAAGACTCAATGGTGGGTTTTTTCATGTACATGATCAAGGGACTGGGAAGAAGATGGTGGGATACTATTATGTAAGCTGAGTTTCCTGAGGATCTTACATGGGATTATTTAAAAAAAATATTCAATAAATATTTTTACGTTGATATGTTACGTGCAGAAATACCCAATAGTTTATGACCTTATTGAAGGGAAAGTGTATCATTTTAGAGTATTCTACTCATTTCACTGATCTGGTGAATTTGTAACTGAATCTTGTCACTAATGAGTACCTAAAGGATTAGGGGTTTGAGTTGGGATTGGGGCTAGATATGTGGTTGATGTTGATTCTCATGTGTCTTCCTACCATTATGGAGGTTGTTAAAAAGGCATATTTGGTTAAGGTAGACATATCTGGAAATAATAGTTTGGGTAGAGCTTCAGTTGGTGCAATTATCATCTAGGATGTATCTTATGGATATAAAAGGAAACACAAGGGTGGTTAGTTTTATTTAGGACCAATTTCAGGGTATTTTTTAGGATATCAGTAGGTTATATGATATTAGTATGGGAGGCATGGTCATACAAATCATAACTATATGAAGTCTCCTGGGACTTTTCATTATTACAGATTATCAGGCCATCTAAAGTGTTTTTGTGAAAGGATTTTCTAGGGTAGTAAGGATGGATCCAATATCACCAAGGTATCATAGGTATGTTTTGATGCTTACAGGGTCATTGGGTAAAATCCATAGGACATGTTGTATTTTTAGGTGGCTAAGACCGGATGGATTTATGTTGCAAAGTATGTTCCTGAGAAACCTAAAGCAGGTCCAGGTATAGTTAGAGGTAAATTTTTTATTTCTTATTCTATGGTGATAAATTTGTTTGATACTGGTGCTACTAATTATTTAATATCATAAAATTTATTTTACATATTAGTATTTCATTCGGAACATAGGCCATACTTTTTGGATCTTTCCATGTCTTTGGGAAAGAGGTCCAAACTAGTTTTTATGTGCCCTGTGTGTTGAGTGAAGATAGATGACTACAAGGTGTTATGGGAATATTTTAGTTATTGACATAACATATTCTACTAGATTATCTGCATGGATTGGATGATAAGTGTTAAGGTACAGATAGATTGTTATCACCATCAAGTACATTTTTTATCTTCTGATGTGGATACTCATGATTTTTAGGGTGAGTGAGACTCTAGATCAGGATGGGAAGGGTTTTTTGTTCCTCATGCTATGGTAATCTCTTTATAGTTTTATTAGTTATTTATTGATATAGTTAATCCATGTTTGGGTGGTCAACTTATTGAAGTGGTGTGTTTATAACCTAAGGTTTTTCTGGATGATTTTATTAGTTTACCACTATAGAGTGAGGTCGAGTTTATTATTGAACTTCTCCCTTGTTATATGCCCATTTATATGCCATCTTATATAATAGAAACTATTTATTAAGTGAAACTTAAGGTCCATCTTAAGGACATGTAGGGTAAGTGATTTATTCATCCTAACGTGTCACTATGGTCTTCTCCTTCCCTATTTTCTAACAAGGAAGATTGGAGCCTCAAACTTTGTATTGACTATAAAAAGTTAAATCGAGTGAATATTAAGAAAAAATATCCCTTTCCCAGGATTGATGATCTATTTGATCATATTAAAGGGGATAATTAGTTTTCAAATATTTACCTTTGGTTAGGGTACCAAAAATTTAGGTTCTGCGAAGAGGATATACATAATACATAGATTTGGAGTCGGTAAGGGCATTTTGAGTTTCTGGTTATGCCATTCGATTTGACTAATTGTCCCATAATGTTTATGGATTTGATGAATCAGACATTTCATCATTTATTGGACTTTTTTTTGTTTTCATGGATGATATTTTGGTGTACTCCATGTTAGAGGAGGTTCACAGGGAAAATTTGGATATCATTCTTCAAACCTTGAAAGAACATTGTCTATATGGACTAATTTCCAAATGAGAGTTTTGGGTTTGGGAAGTTATATTTATGGGGAATTTGATATCTGATAAGGGAAACTTAGCGGATTCAGAAAAGGTACATTTGGTTATGTCTTGGGAGAATCCTATAAATGTGTTTCAGATTTGGAGCTTCTGGGGTTTGGTTGGTTACTTTATATGGTTTGTTCATGATTTATCTAAGATCTAATATTCGATGATAGATTTAACCCATAAGGGTGTAAAGTATTAATGGAATAAAAAATGTTAGAGATATTTTGAGTAGAATAAGGGGAGGTTGAATTTAGAAGTAGTTTTAAATCTTCTATAACTGAGTTTGGATTATGAGGTTTTCTTTGATGCTTCTGGTATGAGTTTAGGATGTTTTTTAATATAGAGGAAACAATTGGTGGTCTATGGATCATTCTTGTTATTCCATCATGAGAAGAACTACCCAACCCCTGATATTAAGTTGGCCTCATTTATGAATTCTTTAAGAACCCGGTTTTTACTGTGAAAGACTTTGGAATATTCTTGATTTTATTACAGAGCAGTGCCTTCAGATGGCGTGCGATTTCGAGCCCCATAGTGGTCGGAATTAAAATTTCAGTGCGTTCACACTGGGAATGCCAAATAAATGGGATAACTTCTAAATGGTGATCTAGATCAGAGATCCGAGTGTACGGATGGGTCCAGAATGGGGTTTTTACCCTAGGAACAGCATAAAACTTGTCGGCTCAGGACATTTGGACCCCTCGCTTGCTTTCGGAACATTAGACGGATAATTAAATTAATTAATTAATTCATTTAATGGTTAAACTCGAGTATCTCTTAAACGGTGGCTCAGATTGGGAAACTAAGGGAACCATTGAGTTCAGAGCGTGCCATTTACCCTAGGAGAGGTGTAAGTTTCGTGGGCGAGGGCCGTCTATGAAAAATAGACCCAGGGGTGTTTTCGTATTTTGGCGGCCTCGGGCGCTAAGTTTAATAACTTTTGAACGGGGACTCAGATTAAAATTCTGAGATCACCTCTGTTCTTGGGAGGTGGTGTTTACCCTAGGAGAGGATTAACCTCGACCCTGCTGAGGGTTCAGGTACGGGGCCCACGGGCGGGAGTTTAAGTGTTTTGTTTTTAAACACTCCCCCCCCCTCTTTGTGGTTTTCCCTGGTGCAAGGAGCTCCCAATGAAGAAGATCCCCCTCCTCCTTCTCCTCCTCATCTACGGCGAGGGAGGCACTACAGTGGACACTCTGTGAAGCTACGGGCAACGCCCAAGAGGTAGGATCTTGTTATCGTTCGTTTTTAATTCCCGAACCTACTTTGATTTCAATTTGATGCACCAAAATGCTCTTTTAATTTCGAGCAAATCCCATATCTGCATAGAACATATTATAGCCTTTCCAACGAAATTTTCAGTTTGTAAATCAGAGTTTGGAGGAGTTCGCAAACATTCTCCAAAGTTTGTGGGAATTTCGGGAGTTTTGAGGGTTTTCCGGTGGTCCGGCGAGGCCCAGGCGGCGACGTGCGGTGGTTCCAAGCAGCTATGGCTCCTTGGCAGGCGGCGGGCTCCTCGGCAGGCGGCGGGCTCGATAGCGGCGACAGCTCTCAGCACGACGGTCACACTTCAGGCGGTAGGCGACGGACGCCCACGGCGCTCCGCGGTGGACTAGGGTCTCGGCATGTGACCCCGCGGTGGACCGGGTCGACCGCCGGCCCGTGCGGCCAAGCCGTGGGCCAGGCGTGGCGAGCCGGGCTGGCCGGCGCGGGCCGACCCAGACCGGGCGGACCGGCCGGCCCAGGCCAGTCCAGCCTAAGGGGCCTTGCCACTCAGGTTTCGGACGCCCGTATTTTCCGCTACGGGCGTCCATTTTGCGTGCCGTCTATGGTGACGTGTTCCTTGGATCGAGGGGAACATTTTGAGATTGTTTCGGGAAATTTTAATTCCTGGGATGAGAGTTCGGTAGCACGGCGCTTGCTTTAAGTGGAATGACGTTTTCTCCGGGGGTTCTTGTTTTAGGCGGCGCGGACACGTCCGACGTCCAATTCAAGTGCCGTCATTGGCGTTGGGACCCTGGCACTGAGGCAGAGCTTTCCAGGGTGGTTTCAAGAGTTGAGGCGGGGGCCCCACGACTCGTCTTTTGAGCTGCGAGCAACGTTTCACGACTTTTTCATCGGACGTCCATTCGGGGCGTGCGAGAAGTGGATTTTGGGTGTTTTTTTCTGAGGCATTGCATTGGCGCAGTCTAACCGCTTTAATTCCACATGCTAATGAGAGGCCTATGAGGGCCATTTTGGGAGTTGACGGTGATTTCCAGCTTTATCACCAGGTGTCCGTTTTGGACATGTGATTAGTTGAACTTGTGTACTTTTTCAAGAGGATCGCAACAGTGCAATCCGTTCTTTGTGTTTTGGGACTGGGATGCAGGTCCCATGTAGCAGCGCTCGTGTGCGGTGCGCCGGAATGCACCTTTTTCTCCGGATATCTGTTGCACTCAAGTGAGTAGGGATTTTAAAGTGTTTTCCCAAGGGGATCACAATGGTGTGATGCGCCCGACTGTTTTCGGGGCCGAGGCTCGGGATCAAGGGACGCTGTTTGGGCGTGAGGCGGTGTTGGTGACTTTTCCGTCAGATATCCGTTTGAGGCGAGTAAGTAGTCTATCTCACATATCTTTCCATGAGGATTACAACGGTGTAATCTATTTAGGCGAGTGGAGCCTCTTACTTGATCTTATTAAATGTGGAAATATGAAAGGTACCCCGGTGGCGGTTCTTCTACCGTGTTTGTAGCGGACCTATGGCGTGTGATCGCGTGCACTCCTGGGAGAGTGAGGTTGGTGTCTAAAGAGATGTGGTTGGATGTGAATCAGCTGTTGAGGTGGCAGGTTGGAGTTTCTACGTTACGACTTTGCATTGGCGTTGGGTGCCGGGTGCACGTTAGCCTTTGTGTTGGAGACGTGGTATACTCTGGGAGTATACAGGAGTGCTGGGAGGTACATGTGGATGTTGGTACCTGAGAATGTTTGTGCGCTTGTTCGGGGTTAACTTGGGGCCACACGTTGTGTGGGCCCTAGGAGCATGACATGTTCTGATTTGCGTACTTTTGACCTCTCGCGACGTAGAGGGTCCCTGAGTTCCCGATTGTAGACCAGCAGGGTTGAGGTTTTTCCCGTGGCTCTGTGCTCGATGGTTTAGATCAGTAGGGTTGAGTGGTTTCCCCTAGTTTTGTTCCAGAGTTGGGTGGTTGCACGATACCCACTCTGTGTTTGGTTGGCCAGTGTTGTACCCTCCAGTGAAGATGACCAGAGCAGTTTTGGGTTGCTCACTAACTTCTAGGGTTTACCCTCTAGTAGAGACTGGGCAGTGGGTCACTCGACACTCTTAGGGTCTACCCTCCAGCAGAGACTAGGCAGTGGATCACCCGATCTCTTAGGGTATACCCTCCAGTAGAGACTGGGCAGTGGGTCACCCGACACTCTTAGGGTCTACCCTCCAGCAGAAACTGGGCAGTGGGTTACCCGACCTCTTAGGGTCTACCCTCCTGCAGAGACTGGGCAGTGGGTTACCCAACACTCTTAGGCTCTACCCTCCAGCAGATACTGGGAAGTGGGTCACCCGACCTCTTAGGGTCTACCCTCCAGCAGATACTGGGCAGTGGGTCACCTGACATTCTCTTAGGGTCTACCCTCCGGCAGGGCTGGGCTGTGGGTCGCCCGTCATCTAGTTCTAGGTCTACCCTCCAGCAAGGCTGGGCAGTGGGTTGCCTGTTGACTTATTCCAGGTTTACCCTCCAGCGGAGCTGGGTTGTGGGTCGCCTGATGATGTATTAGGGTTTACCCTCCAATAGGGCTGGGCAGTGGGTCACCCGATATCTTGTTAGGGTTCACCCTCCAGCAGGGCTGCGCAGTGGGTCACCCGATATCATATTATGAATTACCCTCCAGCAGGGTTGGGCAGTGGGACACCGGTTGACATTCCAAACTCAGTCCTTTCTTCTAGGCTAGTCTTTGGCTTCCTCCGTGATTACTAGAGCAGGACCCTTGGTTGTACGGGTCAGTGATGGAATGACCTTGGCTTTGAGGTGTTCTCTTCACTGGGTGACAGAGTCGAGGTGTGGTTTGACCTTCCCCAGAACTCTCAAGTACGAGGGGTGCTTTCCCCCACCGAGACACGTCCTTGTGACACGAACTAAAACCGTGCGGGTGAGTCAGTGCCGCCTAAAGTGAATAGTGTAGAGGTGCGGTGGTTTGAGCCCCTTGACTTGTAGTTCGGGGCAGACGTGTGGGATGCTGGGCATCAATGGTGTTACATCGGGGACTATTGGCTACTCACTTTCTTGGGCTGAGCTACGGGATGGAGATCCCCTTACGACCTTGTTCAGGCTTCTTGATTGAGCATATGTATTTGTATATACCTTTTTCCGGTACCCACTTCTTGGGCTTGGTTACTCTCCCTCCAAGAGAGGCGAAGACGCGCGGGGTATGACATGTGTTTTCCGTATCTAGCTTCTCGTGGTTGGACAAGTCTACTCTCTTGCTATAGGTAGTGAAGACTCGACGAGAAGTTCATCTTCTCACCGTTTCCAGCTCCTTATGTCTGGACGAGTCTATCTCCTCTCTCTTGTTGGGTTGAGTTGGACTCTTTACTGTACTCTTCACTACACTCTCGGTTGTTCTCCTTTACTTTTCCTGTTCGATCTACTGCTCACCCATCGGTACCTTATTTTGTTTCCCCCTCGAGCCTTCTGGGTATCCTACTGAGTATTTTTATACTCACCCCTACTTGGGATTTTCCCGCACTTTGTGTGCCCTTGCAGACGACGAACAAGTGGATCATGACTTCAGAGGATCTTGGGAGCTTGGACCACGTACGGTGGTCGGAGTCGGGATCCAAGTGGGGGACCCTTCCAGCTATTTTTATTTTGTTTACCTGTTGTCGAGTTGTGACACTTTTCTGGTTGGGCGCGTGTTTGCCCCTTTTTTTCAGTTTACCTCAGCACTTGCTTTTTACTTTTAGAGGTCGATGCACATTGTGGTTTATTTATAGCAGTTGGTAGTTTGTTTTCTTTTTACTCTACACTGTTGCATTGAGTGTGTTGCGCATGTGTGTACAGGTACTTAGGGAAAGGCCTCCCCGAGTTATTGTGGCTTCGGTGCTGGTCGCCAGCCCCTGGCCTATGGAGGCGGGCTTGGGGTAGTTGCGGCTCGAGCCTGGGTATGGTCGGGTCATGAAAAAGTGGTATCAGAGCTGGTTCATTCCTTGGGACGCTGTTCGGATGTCCCTAAAATAGAAGGAATTGGTTTGGATTTAGGGAAACAGTGTTAATGTGTCTCGAGAGTGGCTCTCAGGCCAGGGAGTCTAGTGATGGTGCGGGGGCCAACATATCCATTCTCCAGGACCTTGATAAACCGCTTGTCGACTCGGCATGCTGAGACACTTGTTGCAGGGAAAATTGGTTTGTGCATCACATAGGATTGAGTCTTGGATTGTCCTTCTTGAGACAGCTCCACATTGTTGTTATTGGTATATACATATATGCTCATCTGACCGCGACACTCCTTGATAATATTCAGGATGTCTCTGCGAAGGAAGGCAGTCAAGATACCATCATTGGTGCGTGACGACGACCCTATGAGCTATGAGGACCCAATACATGACCCATCATGCGAGACCCTTTTCCCCGGGTGGGCTGGTAGCATCACCCCCACCTGTTGACCAGCAAATAGCTTCAGTAGAGTAGGCTGATCTTGAGCGTAGGCTGAGCGCGCTCCGCGAGTTCCAGCGGCAGAGACTGCTGAGGTTCAGTGGTGAGCCAGACCCTCAGGTAGCAGAGGTTTGGCTGGAGACAGTGGTTTGCCTTTTCTGGCTTGTGCAGATGCCGACAGATCAGAGAGTGACTTTGGAAGCCAACCTTTATCATGGAGTAGCTTGGTGTTGGTGGAGCCTGGGGACTCAGTTTCTTGACGAGTCGTCACTTTCGTGGGGCGACTTTCAGTTTTTGTTCCGTGAGGAGTTTTTCCCCTGCTTGCACTCCGTTCGGATTCAGGAGCTCCTACGGTTTCAGCTGGGAGGGTTGACAGTGTCCGAGTATGCGACTAGTTTCGCAGACCGTGCACGCTTTTACCCGGACTTGGTTCAAGACGATAACATCCAAGCGTAGAAGTTTGAGTAGGGTCTCCACATAGAGATTCATGCTGTCATAGTACACTTGGCCATTTCTACATATTCCGGGGTGCTAGAGAAGACACTGGTGATAGATAGATTCCTGTCACGTTCTAGAGTTGGTGGTGGCATCAGGCAAGTTGGAGCTGAGACGTCTGCCGCAGCTAGCAGGCGTCGGCAAGCAGGACCTCGACACAGGTGGCTTTCTGACAATCAGACTCAGGGGCGTGGTCGTACACCACAGTGGTGCTAGAGGGAACCAGTGCGGCCCAAAGAGAGTCGGTGCTATGCTTTCGAAGTGTGAGGTCACTTGCCACGGGACTGCCCGACCAGGGATGTAGAGAGCTTCGGGCAGGCAGCAGGTGAACCACCACAACGGAGGCAGCGTCATGATCAGAGTAATACTCTGAGAGGTTGTGCTAGTAGAGGAGTGGGAGAAAATGGTAGTGGGGAACGACTTTATGAGGTCATACCATCACCCCTAGGAGGTCCACGTCAGGCTCTGGGAGTTGACAATTGGGACCACAGACAACCACGAGCTTCAGACGTCTACGATCCTACAAAGCATGAGGTGATGAGAGGTACGCTCTACAGATCTTCTAATTTTTGCAGTAGAATTGTTAGACTCTATGTGTAGAATTCTACTCTCCCGGTTCCTTGTCTGAGTTGTTACCAGGGTGGTGCAGAGCGTCGGTGTAACCCTGTGTTGGAAAAGTAAAAATGCATAAGAAATTTTCTTTGGTCGATGGTGTTGACTCCTTCATTTCTGGGCGTGTAAGAGAGTCTTGGTTGAGAGACATCGACTGTGGAACCTTGCGTGACCAGATATCCTTGGGTGTTTCACCATATGGTTATTCTGAAGGAGGGAATCACCGGTCCATGTTCTAGGTGCGGGCGGTGATTCCAGTCACGACGTGCGACGTTGCGGTTCGGTCGGAGAGGTGAGTTACCCGTGAGGTCCTTCAGGCCATTTGAGACCGTGCAAAGGGATGGAGAGGTTCTCTACCGCCTTTCCCTAAACCCAAAGTCAGGAGTGGGTGCAGGACATCTCCCATGTGACTCACCTGAGGAGATGCCTGCATGCCCCTATGCACATCATTGGCAAGAGCCGACCTTGCGTGAACAGATCAAATCCTTTGGTCTGTGTGAGGTAACGCGGGACTGTGCAAGAGTTCCTCTGGGTACGGAGGAGCCAGGTGTGGGATTAGTACCCTGAGTAGTTTCCTGGTTTTGCTCTTCGGGGATGAAAATCTTGAAGTAGGGAATTATGTAAGAACCAGGTTTTTACTGCGAAAGACTTTGGAATATTCTTGATGTTATTCCAGAGCAGCGCCTTCAGACAGCGTGCGATTCCGATCCCCAGAGTGGTCGGAATTAACATTTTAGTGCGTTCACACTGGGAACACCAAATAAATGGGAAAACTCCTAAACGGTGATCCATATCAGAGATCTGAGTGTACGGATGGGTCCGGAATGGGGTGTTTACCCTAGGAACGACATAAAACTTGTCAGCGCAGTACGTTTGGACCCCTCTCCCTCTTTCGGAACGTTAGACGGATAATTAAATTAATTAATTAATTTGTTTAATGGTTAAACTCTAGTATCTCTTAAACAGTGTCTTGGATTGGGAAACTGAGGGCACTATTGAGTTCAGAGCATGTCGTTTACCCTAGGAGTGGTGTATGTTTCGCGGGCGTGGGCCGTCTGTGAAAAATGGCCCCATGGGTGTTTTCATAATTGGGTGGCCTTGGGTGCTAAGTTTAATAACTTTGGAATGAGGCCTCAGATTAAAATTCTGAGACCACCATTGTGCTCGGAAGGTGGTGTTTACCCTTGGGGAGGCTTAACCTCGACCATTCTGAGGGTTCGGGTATGGGGCCCACGGGCGGGAGTTTAAGTGTTTTGTTTTTAAACACTTCCCCCCCTCTTTGTGGTTTTCCCTAGCGCAAGGAGCTCCCAACAAAGAATCTCCCCCTCCTACCTCTCCACCTCAGCTCTGGTGAGGGCGGCATGGTGGAAGACTCTCCGTGAAGCTCCAGGAAACGCCCAAGAGGTAGGATGTTGTTATCGTTTTTTTTAATTCCCGAACCTACTTTGATTTCAATTTGATGCACCGAAATGCTGTTTAAATTTTGAGAAAATCCCATATCTGCGTAGAAAATATTTTGGCCTTTCCAACGAAATTTTCGTTTTGTAAATCAGAGTTTGGAGGAGTTTGCAAACATTCGCCGAAGTTTACGGGAATTTCGGGAGTTTTGAGGGTTTTCCGGCGGTCCGGCAAGGCCCAGGCGGCGGCGTGCGGTGGTTCCAGGCGACAGGGGCTCCTCAGCAGGCGGTGAGCTCCTCGACAGGCGGCGGGCTCGACGGTGGTGGCGGCTTTCAGCGCAGTGGCCGCGCCTCAAGCGGTAGGCGGAGGACGCCTGCGGCGCTCCGCGGTGGACCGGGGTCGCGGCATGCGACCCCGTGAGGGAGGACCACCCGCGTCGTGCGAGGCGTTGCGTGGTGACCAGCATCGGCCGTTCGGCCAAGCGGTGGACCGGGTCCACCGCTGGCCCACGAGGTCCAGCCACGGGCCAGGCGTGGCGAGCTGGGCCGGCCAGCGCGGGCCAGCCCAGACCAGGCGGACCGGCCGGCCCAAGTCGGTCCAGCCCAAGGGGCCTTGCCCATGAGGTTTCGGACGCCCGTATTTTCCGCTACGAGCGTCCGTTTTGCATGCCGTCTATAGTGAAGAATTCCTTGGATTGAGGGGAATGTTTTGAGATGGTTTTGGTAAATTTTAATTCCCGGGATGGGAGTTCGGTAGCACGACGTGTGCTATAAGTGGAATGATGTTTTCTATGGGGGTTCTTGTTTTAGGCGGGGCAGAAACGTTCGACATTCGATTCAAGCACCGTCAGTGGCGTTGGGACCCTGGCACCGAGGCAGAGCTTTCCAAGGTGGTTTCAGGCATTGAGGCCGAAGTTGAGGTGCGGGCCCCACGACCCATCTTTTAAGCTACGTGCAGCGTTTCATGAATTTTTAATCGGACGTCCATTCGGGGCGTGCGAGCAGTGGATTTTGGATGTTTTTTCTGAGGGCTTTACATTGGCGCAGTCTACCCGCTTTAATTCTGCACGCTAATGCGTGCCTCGCGAGGGCCGTTTCGGGAGTTGATGATGATTTCCAACTTTATCACTGGGTGTCCGTTTTGGACAAGTGATTAGTCGAACTTGTGTACTTTTTAGAGAGGATCGCAATGGTGTGATCCGTTCTTTGTGTTTCGGGATTGGGATACAGGACCCACATAGCACCGCTGGTGTGCGGTGCGCCGGAATGCACATTTTTCTCCGGATATCCATTACACTCAAGTGAGTAGTGCTTTTGACGTGTTTTCCCAAGGGGATCGCAATGGTGCGATGCACTCGACTATTTTCGGGGCCGAGGCTCGGGATCACGGGATGCCGTTCGGGTGTGAGGCAGTGTTGGTGACTTTTCCGCCTGATATCCATTTGAGGCGAGTAAGTAGTCTATCTCGCATGGATTTCCGTGAGGATTACAACGATGTAATATTTTTAGGTGAGCGGAGCCTCTTACACGATCTTATTAAATGTAGAAATATGAAAGGTTCCCCGGTGGCGGTTCTTCTACCGTGTTTGTAGTGGAACTATGGCGTGTGATCGTGTGCACTCCTGGGAGAGTGAGGTTGGTGTCTAAAGAGATGTGGTTGGATGTGCCTCAACTATTGAGGTGGTAGGTTGGAGTTGTTACTGTTGTACCCCTCTCTCTTGGATTTTAATGATCACAATCACTCTCATCATGTTCTAACTTGTTTTCAAGTTTTTTTGATGATAGGAAAAAGGTTGCCAAAGAGTTGGCCCAAGAATACTGGAAAAGGACTCTCTGAGTCCACCGGCCAACCGGTGGATTACCACCAGCCAACCGGTGGATTACCACAGGCCAGCCGGTGGTCTCTGGCAGAAGCAATGCTCTCTGCCAGGTTCCACCGGTCAGCCGGTGCCTGACCACCGTCCAGCCGGTGCCTGACCACCGGCCAGCCGGTGGAACCAGACAGTAGGCCTTGCCAACTGCCAGGTTCCACCGGCCCACCGGTGTCTGAATCACCGGCCAGCCGGTGTCCCAGCACCAGCCAGCCGGTGGAACCCAGACAGACAGCTCTGCCTTCTGTCTGGAGCACCGGCCAGCCGGTGACGAAGCACCGGTCAGCCTGTAAGCCCAATCAAAATAGCCGTTGGGCTTTGACCAGACTTGCCCACTTGACCCCCAACGGCTCCAAAATCCCTCCAACGGCCATATTGAAGTATTTGGGGATATTTCTCCTATAAATAGACGAGGATGGATGCCGGGAACATACCCCCGATACATTGGAATGATATTTTGATCCCTTGAAGCTCTAACGACAAATCTTTAAGGCTACTTGTGATCCATTTCCATCCTTGAAGCTTGGGCTGCCTCTACATCAACTACTCTCACACTCTTGGCGCTCAAGGCTTCCTCTAGTTTGTTATAATTTATTTATTTCAATTGTTTAGTTCTTCATTGGGTTTGTATTAAAACAAACCATCCTTTTCTTCCTCACTTTCTTTTTGGGTTTCTTGCTACAACCATAATAAAAAAGCAAGTTGTACGAAGGTGATCTAGCCTACCTTAAAACGGATAGTGGGTTTCTTTCTAAAACCATTAAAAATCAAGATGAAGTATAAATCTCTCAACGGTTGATTTGGGAGCGGAGACGTAGGCTTTGGTTTAAGCCGAACTCCGTTATCAAATTGTGTCTTGCCCCTTTTTATTTCCGCTGCATTTATAAATTGTTTTTAAGTTGCTAATTATTTTACAAAGTCAATTAACCCCCCCTCTTGACATCACTCTCCGACCCAACATTTGGTATCAAAGGTAAGTTTGTGTAATACCTTAACCGGTTACAAACCTAAAATCCATAGTGATGGCTTCTTCCTCACAAGTACCCGAAGGGTATTCCATGACTCGGGCTCCATTCTTTGATGGAACCGACTACACTTATTAGAAAACTAGCATGATTAAATTTCTTAGAAGTATTGGCTATCCTATATATAGAATTGTTATGCAAGGCTACACTCTCTCTAGCAAAGATGAGTCTAAATGGAACCCCGAAGACATTGCTAATTTTGAGCTTGATGGCAAAGCCATGAATGCTCTTCAATGTGGGTTAGACCGTAATGAATTTAATCGTATTTCTACTTGCACCACTTCTCATGAAATTTGGAAGCTTTTGGAAGTGACCCATGAGGGCACTAACAAATTCAAAGACACTAGATTAGATATGTATCGTCAAGACTTTGAAAGTTTCACCATGCACCCACACGAATCTATTACGGAAATGTTTACTCGCTTTACTGATGTGTGTAATGGGAGAAAGTCTCTTGGAGATGATGTTTCTGCAGAGACGATGGTCAAGAAGATTCTTTGGGTCCTACCAAGCTCATGGGCTTTAAAGGTGACGATAATCCAAGAAGCGAAAGATGTCAAGAAAATGCCGGTTGAAGAACTCATTGGATCACTTATGACCTATAAGATTACCATGAAGAGGCAAGCCGATAAAGAAGGTAAAATCTTCAAGGAGAAAGAACATAGCATTCAAAGCAAAGAAAGAAAGCTCCTCCGATGATAGAGAATCTAAGACTGCTCAACTTGCAAGAAAAATGAGCAAGTTCATGAAGAAAAAGAAGAATTTTCAAAGGGCACGAAAGGAAGAGTGAAAAGCAGAAAAAGAAGTTACATGCTTTGAATGTGGAAAGAAATGCCACATCAAACCGGAGTGCTCTCTTTTCAAGAAAAGGTTAAAGGAAAAGAAAAACAAGAAGGCTTTCAAAGCGTCAACATGGAGTGCAAGCGATGACTCCATGTCTTCAAGCGACTCAAGCGATGATGGTGGAAAATTCCTAATGGCACTTGATGAGGTATCTTCTTCCGACTCCTCTTCCTCATCTTCTTCTTTTAATAATGACATGTCTTATGAAGATCTCCAAAATGCGAGAGATCAATTATAGGAAGGTTTTCATGAACTTACCTCTAAATTTTTGTCCTTAAAAAAGAAACACAAAATTCTAATTTCTGAAAAAGATCAACTTCTCAAAAAGAATGAGGAACTTGCCCTTAAGGTCCAAGATATTCCAAATGTTGATTCTTTGAATTCAACTATTAAATATTTAAGGGAATCTCTTTCCAAGTTCACCCAAGGTGAACAAAATTTGACCAAATTGCTAGGTTCTCAACGTTCGGCTAGAACCACACATGGACTTGGCTTTAACAAGCAAGCCACTTCTTCTAGGGCACCCACTACTTTTGTAAGGGGGAGCTCTCAAAATAAATTTTGTAATTATTGTAGAAAAACCGGACATATGATTTATGAATGCAATTGTAAAAATGCTAGATATGGCCGCCCCAAAATCATTACCTACTCGGATGAATATCTTAGGATGTATCCCTCTAGACAAGTATGGGTTCAAAAGTCTCTTTTAGCTAATCTTTCCAGACCCAAACTTATATGGGTACCAAAATCTATTCTCTCTTGATTTTGTAGGATAAACAACAAAGAAGTTGGACTTAGAAAGGCTCGTGGTATCTCGAAAGCGGATGCTCGAGGCACATGTGTGGCGATCCCTCCGAGTTCAACTCCTTTGAAGAATTCGATGGAGGATACGTCACCTTCGGTGACAATTCAAAGAGCAAGATCATCGGAATAGGTACCATTGGTTTTGGTAGCACCTCCTTAATTAAAGATGTTTTATTTGTTAAAGTTTTAAAACATAATTTAATTAGCATTAGTCAACTTTGTGATAGTGGTTTTTCGGTGAATTTTCAAAATGATTTATGCAATGTGTTTGATTTTCAAAACAAATTGATTTTTTCTGCTTCCCGTTTTCAAAATGTTTACATTATTTATTTAAAGTATTTAGCTAGCCAAAATGTTAAATGTTTAAGTGCTCTTGACAATGAGTCTTGGCTTTGGCATAGAAGGTTGGGGCATTGTAGCTCTCAATCACTTCTAAAGCTTAATAAGAACAAGCCCATCCGTGACCTTCCTAAACTTAAGTTTAAGAAAGATTTGATTTGTGAGCCATGCCAACTTGGCAAGCAACACAAATCTTCTTTCAAATCTAAGAAGGAAGTGTCCACTTCAAAATCTCTTGAGCTCCTTCATCTTGATCTTTTTGGTCCTACCCCTGTAGCAAGTCTAGGTGGAAAATCCTATACCTTTGTCCTAGTAGATGACTTTTCTCGTTTCACTTGGGTTTTCTTTTTAGCTCATAAAAATGATGCTTGTAGAACCTTTTTGAAATTCTCTAGGAAAGTAGAAAACGAAAAAGGATATAAAATTATATCGCTCCGTAGTGACCATGGAGGTGAATTCGAGAACAAAGAATTCGATGAATTGTGTTCCTCTCAAGGATACAATCACACCTTCTCTGCCCCTAGGACTCCACAACAAAATGGAGCGGTTGAAAGGAGAAACCGAACTCTCCAAGAAATTGCTCGAACCCTCCTTAGTGAATTCAACCTCCCTCAATTTTTATCGGCTGAGGCGGTAAACACTGCTTGTTATACTATCAATAGAGTCCTTGTAAGACCCCTTCTTAAGAAAACCCCCTATGAACTTTGGAAAGGCAAATTGCCCAAAGTTGGTTATTTTAAAGTGTTTTGGTTGTAAATGCTTTATCCTTAACACAAAAGATAACCTAGGGAAATTTGATGCCATATCCGATGAAGGTATTTTTCTTGGGTACTCCAACTCAAGCAAAGCCTATCGTGTCTTCAATAAACGTTCAAAAAACCATCGAAGAATCATCTCATGTCAAATTTGATGAAACTCTTCCAAAACCTCACCCAGTCATTGAAGATGTTGAAGATAAGCTTGATAAGCCTTCATTTGAATGATTCCTCTTCCCCTCCCAAGGAGGATGACCGTCAAGAACCCTCTTCACCTTCTTCATATTCCACCTTGCCTAAGGTTTGGAATCCTTCTAGAGACCATCCTTTAGAAAATGTTATAGGGTGTTCTTCAAGCCGGTACTCAAACTAGAAGATCAATCCTCAACGAGGTTGAACATCAAGCCCTTTCTTTCTCAACTAGAGCCTCAAACCATTAATGATGCCATTAATGATAAGAATTGGGTTCTTTCAATGCAAGAGAAACTAAATCATTATCTAGAAATGATGTTTGGACTCTTGTTGAAAGACCCAATGATCATCCAATTATTGGCACTAAATGGGTTTTTAGGAACAAACTTGATGATCAAGGAATTATAACCCGGAACAAGGCTCGCCTAGTAGCTAAGGGCTATAATCAAGAAGAAGGATTGATTATGGTGAAACCTTTGCGCCTGTTGCTAGATGGAATCCATTAGGATCTTGTTGGCATTCTCCGCTCACTTAAATTTCAAACTTTTTCAAATGGATGTTAAAAGTGCTTTTTTAAATGGTTTTATTTCAGAAAAAATATTTGTTGAACAACCCCCCAGTTTTGAAGATCCAAAATTTCCAAATCATGTTTTTAAGATAACCAAGGCTCTATATGGCTTAAAACAATCCCCTCGGGCTTGGTATGAGCGGTTAACAAAATTTCATTTAGAAAATGATTTTAAAATGGGTCAAGATGATTGTACCCTATTTTTAAAACACACTTCCAAAGATCTTTTAATTGTCCAAATTTACGTTGATGACATTATCTTTGGTTCAACCAAAGAATCACTTTGTACTGATTTTTCAGATTTAATGAGAAAAGAATTTGAAATGAGCTTTATGGGGGAATTAAAATTTTTTCTTGGTTTTCAAATCTTTCAAAATTAAAATGGTATTTTTCTAAGCCAAGGAAAATACACAAATGAACTTTTAAGTCGTTTTGGTATGGATCAAGTAAAGGAAATTAGTACCCCCATGAGTACTTCTTGTAAACTTACGTTAGATGAAGCCGGGAAACCGGTGGATAACAAGATTTATAGGAGTATGATCGGGAGTCTACTTTACCTAACTGCGACCCGTCCTGACATCATGTTCAGTGTTTTCCTTTGTGCTCGTTTCAAGCCAATCCCAAAGAATCTCATTTTAAATCAGTCAAAAGAATTTTTAAGTATTTAAAAGGATCCAAAACATTGGTTTGTTTTATCCTCTAATACTTATTTCGAACTTTCTTCATATTCGGATGCTGATTTTGGCGGATGTCAATTAGATCGTAAGAGTACTAGTGGAACCTGTCATATTCTAGGCAAGTCCCTTGTTTCATGGAGTAGCAAAAAGCAAAACTGTGTTGCTCTTTCTACTGCCGAGGCCGAGTACGTAGCAACTGGTAATTGTTGTGCCCAAATTACTTGGATGCAGCACACTCTCTTGGATTATGGCCTTTCCTACGATCATGTCCCTATACGGTGTGACAAACACTAGTTCCATTAATATTTCTAAGAATCCAATACAACATTCTAGGACAAAGCATATAGATTTAAGGCATCATTTCCTTCGTGACCATTTTCAAAAAGGGGATATCACTTTGGACTTCATTTCTACTAATTTCCAATTAGCTGATATTTTTACCAAACCGCTCCCGGTTGAATGTTTTGATTTTATTAAGGGGGAGTTAGGAATGATTTGTCAATGAGCACTATTAAATATTTGACTCTTTTTTACTTGTCTTTGTATTTGTATTTTGAACTTTCTATGTAACGTTGTCTTATCTATCAATCCCTTTTTGTCATTGCTTACTTCCTTATTATTGTTTTTCTAATTTTATTTCATACTTTTTATCCTATTTTGATAATCCCAATGGGGAGAAAAACTCTCTATTACATAGTTACTTATTTAATTTAATTAAGTTCTCTTTTTAAGTGATCTTTTTAAGTTATTGATTTCAGTTGTTTCTTTTAAATGACCTATGGTTACAATTTAAAATGAACCATTCTCTTTATTTCAATCCTTTCAAGATTAATATCATTTTCAATACATGATACATCTATGAAATTCTTGTATGATCTCTAAAATTTTCCATGTCCAAGTTTCTTATTTCTTTTTTACTTGGCATATCCTTTTAAAAGCTTTCTCATTTGTGATTGTGATCATCAAAATAGGGGGAGATTGTTGTACCCCTCTCTCTTGGATTTTAATGATCACAATCACTCTCATCGTGTTCTAACCTGTTTTCAAGTTTTTTTGATGATAGGAAAAAGGTTGCCAAAGAGTTGGCCCAAGAAGACTGGAAAAGGACTCTCTGAGTCCACCGGCCAACCGGTGGATTACCACCGGCCAGCCGGTGGTCTCTGGCAGAAGCAATGCTCTCTGCCAGGTTCCACCGGTCAGCCGGTGCCTGACCACCGACCACCCGGTGGAACCAGACAGTAGGCCTTGCCCACTGCCAGGTTCCACCCGGCCAGCCGGTGGAACCAGACAGACAGCTCTGCCTTCTGTCTGGACCACCGGCTCGCCGGTGACCATGCACCGGTCAGCCGATAAGCCTAGTCAAACTAGCCGTTGGGCTTTGACCAGACTTGCCCACTTGACCCCCAACGTCTCCAAAAGCCCTCCAACGGCCATATTGAAGTATTTGGGGATATTTCTCCTATAAATAGACGAGGATGGATGCCGGGAACATACCCCCGATACATTGGAATGATATTTTGATCCCTTGAAGCTCTAACGACAAATCGTTAAGGCTACTTGTAATCCATTTCCATCCTTGAAGCTTGGGCTGCCTCTACCTCAACTACTCTCACACTCTTGGCACTCAAGGATTCCTCTAGTTTGTTATAATTTATTTATTTCAATTGTTTATTTCTTCATTGGGTTTGTATTAAAACAAACCATCCTTTTCTTCCTCACTTTGATTTTGGGTTTCTTTCTACAACCATAATAAAAAAGCAAGCTATACGAAGGTTATCTAGCCTACCTTAAAACGGCTAGTGGGTTTCTTGCTACAACCATTAAAAAGCAAGCTGAAGTATAAATCTCTCAACGGTTGAGTTGGGAGCGGAGACGTAGGCTTTGGTTTAAGCCGAACTCCGTTATCAAATTGTGTCTTGCCCCTTTTTATTTCCGCTGCATTTATAAATTGTTTTTAAGCTGCTAATTATTTTACAAAGTCAATTCACCCCCCCTCTTTCCATCACTCTCCGACCCAACAGTTACATTACGCCTTCACATTGACGTTGGGTGCCAGGTGCACGTTAGCCTTTGGGCTGGAGACGTGGTATACTCTGGGAGTATACAAGAGCACTGGGCGGTACATGTGGATGTTGGTACCTGAGAATTTTTGTTCGCTTGGTCAGGGTTAACTTGGGGCCACACGTCGTATGGGCCCCAGAAGCGTGACATGTTCTTCATTGCGTACATTTGACCTCTCACAACGTAGAGGGTCCCTTGGTTCCCAATTATTGACCAGCGGGGTTGAGGTTTTTCCCCTGGCTCTGTGCTCGATGGTTTAGATCAGCAGGGTTGAGTGGTTTCCCCTGGTTTTGTTCCGGAGTCAGGTGGTTGCACGATACCCACTCCGTGTTCGGTTGGCTAGTGTTGTACCCTCCAGTGGGGATGACCAGGGCAGTTTTGGGTTTCTCACTGAATTATAGGGTTTACCCTCAAGCAGAGACTGGGTATTGGGTCACCCGACACTCTTAGGGTCTACCCTTCAGCAAAGACTGGGCAGTGGGTCACCCGACCTCTTAGGGTCTACCCTCTAGCAGAGACTGGACATTGGGTCACCCGACACTCTTAGGGTCTACCCTACAACAGAGACTGGGCAGTGGGTCACCCAACCTCTTAGGGTCTACCCTACAGCAGAGACTGTGCAGTGGGTCACCTGACGACCTCTTAGGGTCTACCCTCCGGCAGGGATGGGCAGTGGGTCGCCCGTTGTCTAGGTCCAGATCTAACCTCCAGCAAGGCTGGGTAGTGGGTTGCCTGTCGACTTATTCCAGGTCTACCCTCCAGCGGAGCTGGGCAGTGGGTCTCCTGATGATGTATTTGGGTTTACCCTCTAACAGGGCTGGGCAGTGGGTCACCCGAAATCTTGGTAGGGTTTACCCTCCAGTAGGGCTGGGTAGTGGGCCACCCGATATCATATTATGAATTACCCTCTAGCAGGGCTGGGTAGTGGGACACCCGTTGACATTTCAGACTCAGTCCTTTCTACTAGGCTAGTCTTTGGATTCCTTCATGATTACCGGAGCAGGACGCTTGGTTGTACGGGTCAGTGATGGAACAACCTTGGATTTGAGGTGTTCTCTCGACTGGGTGACAGAGTCGAGGTGTGGTTTGACTTTCCTCAGAACTCTCAAGTACGAGGGGTGCCTTCCCCCACTGAGACGCATCCTTATGATGCGACCTAAAACCGTGCGGGCGAGTCAGTTCCTCCTAAAGCGGATAGTCTCGAGGTGCGGTGGTTTGATCCCCTTGACTTGTAGTTCGGGGTAGATATGCGGGATGCTGGGCATAGATGGTGTTACTTCTGGGACTATTGGCTACTCAGTTGCTTGGGCTGAGCTACGGGATGAAGATCCCCTTATGACATTGTTCGAGATTCTTGATTGAGCATATGTATTTGTATATACCTTTTTCTAGTACCCACTTCTTGGGGTTGGTTACTCTCCCTCCAGGAGAGGCGAAGATGCGCGGTGTATGCCACGTGCTTTTCGTGTCTAGCTTCTCATGGTTGGATGAGTCTACCATCCTGCTATAGGTAGCGAAGACTCGACGGGAAGTTCATCTTCTCACAGTTTCCAGCTCCTTGGGTCTGGACGAGTCTATCTCCTCCTAAAGAGGATAGTGTTGAGGTGCGGTGGTTTGAGCCCCTTGACTTGTAGTTCGGGGTAGACATGCGGGATGATGGGCATCGATGGTGTTACTTCTGGGACTATTGGCTACTCAATTTCTTGGGCTGAGCTACGGGATGAAGATCCCCTTACGACCTTGTTCGGGATTCTTGATTGAGCATATGTATTTGTATATACCTTGTTCTAGTACCCACTTCTTGGGATTGGTTACTCTCCCTCCAGGAGAGGTGAAGACGCGCAGGGTATGCCATGTGCTTTCCCCCACTGAGACACGTCCTTATGATGCGACCTAAAACCGTGCAGGCGAGTCAGTTCCTCCTAAAGCGGATAGTGTCGAGGTGTGGTGGTTTGAGCCCCTTGACATGTAGTTCGGGGTAGACATGCGGGATGCTGGGCCTCGATGGTGTTACTTCTGGGACTATTGACTACTCAGTTTCTTGGGCTGAGCTACGGGATGAAGATCCCCTTACAACCTTGTTCGGGATTCTCGATTGAGCATATGTATTTGTATATACCTTGTTTCAGTACCCACTTCTTGGGCTTGGTTACTCTCCCTCCAGGAGAGGCGAAGACGCGAGGGGTATTCCACGTGCTTTCTGTGTCTAGCTTCTCATGGTTGGATGAGTCTACCCTCCTGATATAGGTAGGGAAGACTCGACGAGAAGTTCATCTTCTCACAGTTTCTAGATCCTTGGGTCTGGACGAGTCTATCTCCTCTCTCTTGTTGGGTTGAGCTGGACTCTTTACTGTACTCTTCACTACACTCTCGGTTGTTCTCCTTTACTTTTCATGTTCGATGTACTGCTCACCCTTCGGTGCCTCCTTTGTTTCTCCCTCGAGCCTTCGGGGTATCCTATTGAGTATTTTTATACTCACCCCTGCTTGGGCTTTTCCCGCACTTGGTGTGCCCTTGAAGACGACAGATAGGTGGAGCGTGACTTCAGATGATCTTGGGAGCTTGGACCGCGTGCGGTGGTCAGCGTTGGGATCAAGGTGGGGGACCCTTCCATCTGTTTTTCTTTTGTCCACCTGTTGCCGGGTTGTGTCACTTTTCTGGTTGGGCGTGTGTTTGCCCCTTTTTTTCAGTTTACCTCAGCACTTGATTTTTACTTTTAGAGGTCGATGTACATTGTGGTATATTTATAGCAGTTGGTAATTTGTTTTCTTTTTTACTCTGCACTTTAGTATTGAGTGTGCTGCGTGTGTGTGTATAGGTACTTAGGCAAAGGCCTCCCTGAGTTATTGTGCCTTCGACGCTGGTCGCCAGCCCCTGGCCTATGGAGGCGGGCTTGGGGTAGTTGCGGCTCGAGCCCGGGTAGGGTTGGGTCATGACAAATGCATTCAAAACATGGTGTCACTATCTATTTGGGGAGTATTTTATAGTATATTTATATCATAAGAACTTGAAATATATTTTTACTCATAGAGATTTGAACTTTCACAAGAGATGATGGTTAGAGTATCTTCATGGATTTTATTTTGATATATTAAACAATCATGGGAAAGGGAACATGGTTACAAATTCATTGATCAAGAGACTACAAACCCAAGATATGAAAGAATCGATTTAGGAGTTCTCTCTGATGAGTTTTTTTGCTTAGATGAGCTTTATAATGTAAGAGGTTTATGGAAAAGTGTTCTTGGATTAAATAAAATCGGAATCATCTTTTTATGAGAGAGTTTAGCTTAGGAAGGTGATAGAAAACAAGTTCCAATTCTCGGGTAAAATCCTTTATGGTGGGGAGAGCATGGATGAGTGGTCTCAATCTCCCAGTGTCACCCTGTGTTTCTGTGGTAGGTTGTTTGTTCCATTTTCCTTGATATATGAGTTAATGGATAGTGGGAACTGGTCTTATTGGTCTTTTCACCTAAGGGATACCAATATGTATCATGATTAGACATCGGTATTAGTGGTTAGGGATGAAGAGGTCCATTGTATATTTCATATCCTAGAGTCTTACTTGTTAGAGAATCAAGGCGGAACACCAGATACCCATGGGTTTATTACATCCCTTACCCATTCCTATGTGTAAATGGAATGATATTTCTATATATTTTTTCATTCTTTTTCCGTGGACTCCAAGTGGGAAGTATGTGATTGGGGTGATCATTAATCAACTCGTGAAATTCTCACATTTCCTACCCATCAAGGTGATGAAAATGATGAAACATCTTGGGGACTTTTAGGTTTGAGAGATTGTGATACTTCATGGGGTTCCCTCTGTATTTGTTTCTAACAGGGACCCAAGGTTCACATCTCAGTTCATTAAAGGTTTGTAGAAGGTGATGGGTTACCAGATTAATTTTATTATGAATTATCATCTATATATGGATTGATATACAAAAAGGGATATTTAGGTTCATGAGGATATGATCCAAGCTTGTGTGATTGATTTTGGAGGATCTTGGGAAAGTAATTTTTCTCTAGTCAAATTTTCCTATAACAATAGGTATGTGGCCTTGATTAATATGGATCCATTTAAGGATTTTTATGAGAATAAATTTAGATATACCTTATGATGGGAAGAGTTGGGAGAGTGGTCCATGGTTGGGCTGAGTCTTGTTCATGAGATTATATAGAGGGTACAGTTGATCCAACGGAGATTGATCATGACACAAAATAACCATAAATATTATGTGGACCATCATCATCATCCACTATTGTTTGAGGTTGGTGATTGGGAATTTCTTAGAGTTTCACCTTGATTGAGAATTCATCAGTTGGGAAAGTAGGGTAAGTTGGAATTGAGGTCTGTGGGCCCCCTTGAGATCATTGGATGACTGGGGAAGGTGGATTATCAGTTGGAATTTCCATTTGGTTTTACTTTTATCCATGACATGTTTCATGTTTCCTATATAAATAGGTATATACTGAATCTTTCCCATGTTATTGGATGTGATTATATCGATCTTGAGACTAAAACCACTATGGTTGACCATCCAATTTAGATTATGGATCACTGAGAGAAGGTATTGTGTGGTAAAATGATTCCTATGTTATTGGTAGTATGGTAGTGAAGATGGGAGTTCCATGAGATTCCAGAGATGTAACTATTGATGGGGTAGTAGAGGCCTTCACTTTTTGTGATTCCAAAAATCTGATGACTTTTTTTTTGCGTAAAAATCACTTATGGTGGGGAGATTGTAACACCATGCTATTTTTTCCAGATACTTACTTATTCATTCTCTGTTTATAATCCTTGTTTGGATTTGTTAGTTATTCTTAGGGATAAAGATAATTTGTTAGGTAAAATGACCTAAGGTTTAGGGGTGTGTTTTTTTAATTAATGGAGTCTACTAATAAATGTGTCAAAGGCCTTATAGGGTTCTCCCAAAGTTTATAGAACGAAAAAAGTTGTTTTTGATCATTTTTGAAGAATTGGGATGTTTCTTATCTGTAGGTAGATTACTCACCATGTAAATGGATTACATGAAATTTAATGGTCACTAGGAATATATAGTGAATCTGTTTTAGGGTGTAATGTTTACAATCCATGTATTTTGATTTCATGTCATGTAATGAAAAAATCATGTTTTTATAAAAAGAAAACTTGTTTTTTATAATTTCATCGTTTGTGGAATTCATGTCATGTAATGGGATTATAAACCATATTAATATCATGGATTGGAATTTTAGGGAATTGTATGAGTGTTTATTCTTTCATTACACATGCATTATCCCTCTCTCAACCTAGATTTCACCCTAGGTGATTGTGGAGATCTCATCTCCTTCTGGATTGTTCTTTTGACGATCGACCATCAAGGTTTCTATGGTGTGCCTATTTGGGAAAGTGTTCCTTCTAGTAATTTATTTATTTTGTTAGGGCCACTAATTTAGATATATTTATGGTTTGGATTCTTGATCTTATAGTGTTTTCAATCAATCCTTTGTAGTTTCTTAACACGCCTTGACTTTTTAAAGGCCAATATCATGGTTTCCAATCACTATTGTCGAAGGTGTCTAGGTTTATACCATTTTGAGGTAGGTGTTTCTATACAATGAGTTAATTTGATGAATTTATTATCATTATTGAAAAATTATTTTGGTTTTTTAATTTAATTTAATTGAATTGTGTTTCTAATGGATTTCATGGAAAGATAAATGTTTTTAAAATGGTTTTTCTTTTAAAAACATTTTTTTGCACAGCAGTTATTTGTTTTCATGCTTGTGTTGCAGTTTTGATTTGTAAATGGGTTTTCAAACACTGAATAAGATTTTCTTCGATTTGGAAACTTTTTATAAAATGTTATTTTGGTTTTGAAAGGTATTTTTGAAAATTAGAACATTGTGAACCTTGGGTGCATCAGGAAATAGACATAGGTAGCCTTAGTGAGCATGGCACCACAAGGAGGTGACCTTTGGGATATCGATGGACTGTGATAGGACTCGATATTGGTTGGTTCCAACATATTTCTATTTTGGATATTTTATGTCTAGCACATATTACCAAAGTCTAGGTCCCAATACAAGTTTCTTTTTCATTTTTGATTTAGTTATTTCATGATGGGGTTTTATCATGGATTGTTACTCACATATTTTTAGATGAGGTTGTATAACATAGATTCAAAAGATATGTTATTTCATGGATACATATTTACCTGATTACCTCTTTATTTATGGATTTGAATCCCTATTTCATCACTTATACTTTTCATATTTAAAAATTTTTAAATATGAAAGGATTTTATGAATCCAAAAGAAAATGATTTATAAATTGATTGGATTTATGAAAATACTTTGTAATAATATTTTTTTTAAAAGATATTACTGTTTCATTCTTGATATTATACATTTTATAAACACTATGGTGGTATCCTACTAGGGTTTATGCTCACACTCTACTTTTTTCCTTTGGGAAGTTGTAGATGTTGTTTTGCAAGATCAAAGTAAAGTGCAATAAATTTTGTAACATAATGGCTTCTATAGTTGCTACTTCCTTTTATTTGAGTTATTTTGGAGGTGAATATTGTTCACATAGAGACTTGTGGTCTTTTATGATTTATAAATTTATGGCTTAGCCGATATTTATTGGTTAATATGGATCTAGTTGTATATATTTTCTTCCATATTGTACTATGGTTTCATGTCTTGTTTCTCTATATTCAAGAATCAATCTATTGTATTTTTTGTACCTCACTATTATGGTAAAACTTGGGTATATTTTCTAATTGAATTTGGTTGGTTCATTACACATAGAAAAAATATATAGTGAAAAAACTCTAAAAAAATCACAGGGCCTATGACAAGTCTTAAAAAAATTCAATCCATTATCATCTAGTTTAATTATCATGGAATAAATTATAGCCATTTAAAAACAATAATTATTTATCTATGTTATTTTTACATTATATTAAATCATTGTTCCTGGAACCAATGTTTGATTTACAATCAAAACACCTTGTCATGGCTCACTTTGAGTAATAACTAGACCAGACCACCATGTGGACTCAGGTGCACCAACCCATATGATGAAGACTACCAACTAGCATGAGTGTCTAGGGTAGTAACATGGAAAGAATATACCCCCAAATATAAGTGAAAAATAATAAATAAATAATCCCAAAACAAGCATATCAGAGTATACAAAAGAAAAAAATTAATTGAACTTGATACAATAAAATAAGATGAGAACATAATGGAATACAAGATTGATCACCCACTAAGATGATGACAAATACAAAATAGACAGAAAAAATAAATAAATTAAACCATAGAAGTGGCTATTCTACCTACTATGAGCCTCATCTCATCCCGATCTTCAAGCCATCCATGATGTACTAACTCAAAAAAATAATATTCGGGCCTCTTCTTAACCTGTACTTGTAACCAAGTAAGAGTTTTATCGGGTACCCCAATGCAATAGTGTCTCAATTAGAGTGTGAGTATATAACTTAGTAAGGAACCACCAATTTAGTCCTATAATGTACCAACAATACAGTGACATGTGCAAGTGATATGCTCAAAAAAATAAATTAACAGCTGAAATAATAATAATTCATCCATAATACCTAATTTGACCAATGCTAGAATGTCATTGATCATGCCATGAGGTCCATGACAACCAAAAAATCACAACCCCCAAGGTTCTATACACATAACCAGGTCCAAGACCAATAACCATAATCGATCTTCAAATATGAGGCCCTGATCAACCATAACAGCTTTGACTAGTCCCAGGGTGTCTCTAAGCATTAGAATCCCCTTAGTTGGGGGGGGGGGGGGGGGTCAATCCCAACTCTAGGGATCCCATGATCATGTCTATTCCGCAATGAGTAGTGAACCCTAGGGTGTCATCAGAAATCCTTCATCCTCAAGCCTTATGACTGAATCCCATGATGGTACCTAGGTGTTCATCACTATCTACATGACATCTAGTACCAAGGAAGGGGAGGTCCAAGAAAATACAATAAATATAGAAATGACGGATTACTATGTTACCCATGTAATATAATAGATTTCCCTCATAGAATCCATGATCAATCTTATGGGAATCCAATAACATGTGTGTCCTTAGCTGTACCATATATGCTGTATCCACCCAATTCTAGGGGTATCCTTGGAATTGTTTGAGAGGATATAATAGTTACCCTTATGAATTAAAACATCTATGGTCAAGGATATATTCCCACCCATAACCTCTACCAGAATTTGACTCCTGAGAGTCCCAGACATTCAAAATGGTAAAATGGTATCATCATTTGAATTTATGGAAACCTAGGTTTTCACAATGGTATCACTATATCAGAGGAATATTTGGAACATCTGGAATTCTTAGATACAAACTATCACACACTTTAATGTTTGATAATAAGTACTTCCACTAGTAATCCATCACTACATAATCCATATTGTATTTCATTCTGACTAGGAATCCACAACTAAAAAGATGGTTACTAGATTATAGAAATTTTGGGCATCTGAGGGTCTCATCCATCTCAACTGGTGATTCCTCGGAAATTTGAAAATCATAAAAATTCCATTCACAATGGTGAATTCCTAGGTATCTATGGAAATCATTGGTCATTGACATAAATAAAATAAAAAAACCCTAGTCTAGTCAAACACCAATGCCTATCATTATGATTGCATCCCCATGGGGATTAATAATTGATTTATGTTCTAGGATGATGCCTACAACAAAATCTACCTATAGCCATTACCATAAGTTCTGGTTTAACAAAATACTAGGTGCCCAAAACATTCCCCTTTATATCCTCAAGAATAGACACCCACTCTAGGTTCATTTATCTAAAAAAATTCTTAGGGTGACACCCATCACTATAGGTTAGTACGTCCCTTATCATCATCTTTATCTCACCGTGACCCCACTAGAAACATAAGAACTTCCTCAATGACATCACTCAAAAGAGATGACAGAAAGCCCATATCAAATCCCAAGTAATCAATAGGTTGGTTCAAACATCTGAACCATCACCAAACCACCCAATACTTTCCCACCTGGTCAAACATGGGGAAGGGGAAAAAATAACTCACACCATTACTTCCTCTATATCCTGAAGAACTCCTAGAATATTTATATTTTACATGGTCACTCCCCTAGTCCATCACCCCAGTCCATCCCTTACATCTACCGAAAGGTCTCTAGGGTTCCTAGACTAAGTCCGAAAGGTCACACTCACCCTTTCCCACCCCTCAGGGTCTACACATCATATAGAATACCCATGTAACTCATGACCTTATCCGTTGGTGACCAAGATGATCCAGGAAGTGCATAAGATCCAACATTACCTTAGTAATTCATTTCATCTAACATTAGGCAGTTCATAATAACTAAACATTTTAATTTAATTTAAAAATTAAATTAATTAACCAAGATAGTCAATGCCTTCAATGGAAAGACAATACATCAAAACCAGCATAAATAACTTGCATTAAGCCATAGAAAAAGTACTGAGGACCACCTACATCATCCATAATGCCTTCCAATGTTAATTACAAGGTCGATAGTTCTTCCAAGGCCCCCAGGGTCGGTCTAAGTTATTACAATTTTCTCAATCCCCTATATCATAGGAAACAACAAAAAATAATTAATTATAACCATTTATAATTAATTATACCATTTACTCAAAGATGGAATAACCATTAAAAACTCATAAAAAATCCAATGATCATTAGCATTTGAGAAAAGGGGTGTTGACCATCCTTGGTATTCCCTTGAACCCAAACCAAGATAAATACCCAACCCATACTACCAATTCAAAAATTTAATTGATTTAATTTTAATTTATAAGAAGAAAAAACTAGGACACTAGGTACATTTACCAAGAAGATGAGTCACCATGTGTAGATGACACAATGGGACAACTTCATTGCATGTAGAGAAAATGACTCAAGATAATCAGGGATTCGACCATTATCTGGTAGAATCAAAACCAAATCCTTAAACATGAAAACCCAAAACATAAGGAGAATGAAGGATAAGGAAGGTGGAGATAAATGGGTGGATAAAATCACCAAAATATAAAGGAATATGAATCAAAAACTACCACAACATCAAGTGGGTTAAATGAGAGAAGTGGGGGTTTTGTCCCCTGGATTTTCAAGAAAAATGAGAGTGAGAGGAGGGGGATACCCCCTTAAAAATATATGAGGGGAATTTAATTTTCCTCAAATTTTAAATCCACCTAATAGATGATGGAACCCATAGTCATGTTGGTAGTTTTCTGTATTTTTTAGCTATTACAACCAATATGACTCTCCCAAGGCTCCTCTATGACCCCAAGATACCTCTAGAGCTTCATTACTGAACTAATAACATTACTTTAAGGTATTATAACATTCTGAATCCTATTATGAATCCTGGTTTAAGACCTACCCCTCCATGAGATTTATAAATTCAAATTCCTTCTTAAATTTTCATATCATACCAACACGGTGCGTTAAAAACTCCCCACCATAACAATTAATATCCCAGAGAAGTCTCTATAGTCAACCAATTATCTATATAAACCTTTTTTGGTTTAAAATTTCCAACATGGTGACCCCATTATATTCCTAGATAGTTAACATGATTCTCGATCATAATTATTACATGAGTTTTCAGACCACAAAAAGATTACCCCTCACTTGAATTCATTACTTAAAATCAAAATTATGATTCCCATCACCCATATACCCTAAGAAACATATGTGAATTCATCCAATTGGTCATTTATCCTATGTGGATACCCACCGTAGGGAATATATCAAAATAGGAAATTTCATGTTCTTGTGCTTCCCACTATTATAATCTACTATTGAATCACCCACCTCATGTTCTAATGATGCACATGATGTGTTTTCCATCAAACTTCACCCAAAAATATGTAAAATAACTAGTTAAAAGTCGATTCTCTCTCATTAAAAAACATAAAATATATATTGAAGATCTATCACTATCCATACCCAAGCTCCACGCATTCCAGATTTTCCTGAAAACTCCATACCATCCCTAAAATCCACCCATCTCATTTAATATGATGTACCTAATGTGGTTATAATGCACAACATACAATTAAAAATTATATCCCAAGGAAAAACTTATCAGGACAACTTTTCTCAATAAATCTTGGCTTTATCTTCCAATGCACTTCAAAATTACATGATCATGATGAATTTATCCCTAGAATAATCCCATGATCATTAGAATAAAACCACCAATGTTTTTACATAACTTACAATGAACCAACACTACCAAAACTCCAACTAGTGAAAATGATCTTTTGTGATCTACCTTACCATGAGAAACAACACACTGCTAATCACATATATCCAGGTCATCTCAATTTATCCTGAGTCTGACACCAATTCTCAGACTCCATATTAGAATCTATATCAACATGGATTCATTTTATCATTGGTATAAAAAATTCAAAAAAATGGCCATATGACGAAAAGTCACCTTCACCCATGTCCCTTCAACATGATGGATGTATTACCAGTGACTAACATCATCCTCCCCACCATAGATGCATCTTGTCATCACATTATTGAACCCAATTTATGATCATCACACCCTATGTCCCATCCATAACTGAACATAATGACTGATGTGTCCATGTTCAAAAAAACTGATCACTTAGTAGAAGCATTAATTTACATCCCATTCCCATCTCATGGGAACATAGCTATTTAGTATATGTTGAAAACCCATCAATAATATGGGTCACACACTCAAACTTCTCTATGGTTTTATCTTGTCAGGTTGGATCATAAAAAGACATGTACCACTACACCAAAGCCACACATGTCACATCCTATCTGAAACCATCATCCCTTGGTTATCACATGGACACCATTAATTTCAATTTCAACTAATCCCAATCATTAACAACATTCATTAACTTGGTTTAATCAAAACCTGAGGGGGGGGGGGGTAACGTGATATCTTATAACTTACACATCCAAACTCATGAATTTGGTATCCAAAAATTATCTAAACCAACAACCCATGCTCCACAACATGCTAATTTTGTTTAACCATAGAACCCCATGCAATCCTTTTCAAAAAATGGAACATCACTAGTCCCATTATCTTACACTTGCTCACCCATCACCTTAGAAACTTCTAAAACCCCAGAATATACCTATTTTCTAACCACACACAAAAGAAAATCTCAAATAAAGAGGTTTATGCCTTTGAAAAATAATTCTCTTTTAAACCAACCTCATGAAATTTCCCAAGAACGCAAGTTTCATAGACACCTGGCATCCTCTAATACATCACCATGCCTATTCCATACCTCTGGTAAAACCACTTGTGCACTGGTCTCAATTTGATGTACCTACCCATACTTCCATATATAAAGGACTAAAGTACCTAGGATAACCCATATCACAGGTTTCCCTCAATCATAAAATCTACTGACTCACCAAAATAATTATTCTTTTATCAAATGTCACTAGGTCTCCTACTTAACCCATAGGTAAAGTCTTATAAAAGGAATTTTTTTTGATACATCATGCATGATCCCATTTTTAACAAACCACATCATACAACAAGTCCAACCATCTATTCATGGGTCTTATTCATGTATAACTAGAATCTCATAACAAAAATATCATCCCACTAGTATTAAATAATCACCATAAATACACCTATGGGACTTCTCGCTCGAGTATCACGACTCATCGATCAAAAATTGTCACAACCAATGATAATGTCTTGGATGATCATCACCATGAAAAACCATAGATATTTGATTGGTTATATAGAATTCAATTCTAATCTATATGAGAAAACACTATATGGGTTGTTACTAGAACATTAAATAACTGAACCCTATTTAATAACCACCATCTAGGAATTTATCATTATGGTAAGATGTTCCTTATTGACCTACTAGGATCACTCCATGCACTATGCACCGAGGGTCTATATCACTATCAAAGCCATTGATCATATTTACATGGAATCCATATGATCTATCATCAGATGAAGATACATACATGTAAGTCTATCTGACTATAATTCCACAATGTAATAATATGGAATAGGTTATATGAGCAGTTTATGACACATTAAACAATCGGGCCTCTATCATCAGTGATATAAAAAACACACTAACTAGCCTATATGTCATGTGAATCCCTACATTCTAAGAATGATTCAGGGGATTACTCTTACTACTATGATACATGAGTAAAATCCAAAACTGGTTTCTTTCTAATGACCAAGATAAAAAAAATACAATATAAATCATATGACCATCACACATTTATGTGACCCATAGAAGATGGAAATCATATATAACTATAACATAGAATAACAAAAATATTAGTCCCGAGTCCCGAGTAACATGTATTTCTTACCAAAATAGGCATTCATGATACACCACCCCAATGTAAAACACAGTATTAGACACATTCCTATATCTTTTGGAAACCATATTCCAAGTAGTAAGAAAACTCTATTTCCATTTTTTAATTCCCCAATCCCGCTCACTCTGAACAGTAGCTGAACCAGACTACTATGTGACCTTAGATATACCTTTTTGTATGTCATAGAAAACCAATAATTAATGAGGGTCATATCAGAGTTCATAAAAATAAATAAATAACCAATAAAAATGCATATCTAGGTATGCATAAGAATACATAGACTAAAAATGCTGAAATAAAATGAAATAAGGATACAAGGGAATACAAGATAGATTTCCCACTGGGCCAATAAAATATAAAAAATATATAAACAAAATAAATAAATAAAACTACATAAGTGTATCTTCTCACTACCTTTATAATCATATTATCTCAATCTCAAAAACTTGTGAGCTACTATAACTTGATCATATAATATCGAGGCATCAAACCAACCTATTCTTGTAACCATGTTAGAGTATTCTAAGGTTCCCTAGTGTAATGGTAACTCAAGTAGGGGGTATGTAAATAAATAAATAAGGAACCACCACTTATATACAATAATATACTAGTAATATAGTGATATATATACATGCGATATACTCAGAAAAATAAATAAGCATCTGAAGAAAAAAATAAAACCTCCCATAACACCTTCTTCAACCAGTGCCATAATGTCTTTGACCATGTCATGGGGATCATGAAAACCAAAACATTACAATAACCCCAATGGAGTATAAACATAACTTCGGAAAATATTAATAACCATCATCCATCTTAGGTATGGGACCCCGATCAACCATACATGCTTTGACTAGTACCAAGGTGTCTCTATGCTTGAGCATCACTATAGAGGGACCATTGTCCACACTATGGGGATCCCAAGCTCATGCCTCTATCATGATGAGTATTTGAACCTCTAAAATCATCATGCAGTAATCATCATCAATCCCTCTATGTGAACTCTATGTTAGTACATAGTAATTTTTCACTATCTTGCCGACATTTGATTCAAAAGAAGAGGATATCCTAGGAAATCCTATATGTACATGCATGACTGATTCCTGGTAAACTACGGAAATTAAATGGAATAACCTCTTAGATCCCATTATTATTATTATCCCATAAATCCAATAACCCATGGATCCTTAGATGTATCATATATGGTGTGTTCACCTGATCGTAGGTGATATCTTAGTCATCAATCAAGGGGATCCAAAATTCACCCTTAGGATGTGCAACATATGTGCTCAAATTTATATCCCCACCCAAAACACCATACCATGATTTGAATCCCAAGATTCCCATGAAATCACAATGGTCTTATATTATCAAGAAAATATGTGGAATCATTGGAATTCTTGTATACATGATATCACATAATGTGGAACATAATCCTAGGTCTCACAAATAGGAATCTTTCATTGCATCAACCATATTAGATGCTAGCTAGACTATGAACCCACCCCCAAAATACTATGAGCCTATATCCCATACATTCAAGTAATTTAAGGGTGTTAACCATCTTAACTGATGATTCTATAGAATCTCAACCAATCACAACAATGATAGGAACAACAACCGATTCCTTAATATCTAGGGAAATCAAATGTTACATAAAAAAATAAAATAAAATAACACAAGGCTGTTCAAACACTGACACTGAATAGTATGATTTCATCCACATGGGGTTTAAAAAAAGGTTCAGGTTCTAGGGAGACACACACAACCAATTATAACCATATATATATATGCACCTAATAAGGGTCAAGACAACATCGAGGAACCCGTTCAATTCCCCTTAGTCTCATCATGTATGAAAACCCACCATGGGATTCTTTATCTTGAAAAAAATTTATCAAAGAAACACCCATCACTATGGGGTAGTACGTCCCTCTGTGTCATCCTCATATTACCAAAATCCCACTTGACTCACGAAACTTGCCTCATTGGAATCACTATAATGAAATGGCACATGGGTCATCTCAAAGACCAAGTCGACATGAAGTCAATCTATATACCCAAATCATCTTCAAACCACCCAAGGCCTACCCACTAGGTCAAAAAAACCATAGGGTAAAATAATAACTCTCTCTATCACTTCCATTCTATCTTGAAGGCCTTACAATATCTAAAAAGTCTACATAGTCACTCCCCAAGTCTATCTTCCGGGTCCATCCCTCAACTCTACCTAGTGGTCTCTAGGGATCCTATAGTAGGTACACATGGTCAAAATCACCCAATCCCACCTGTCAAGTTCTACATGTAATAGGGAAAAAAGTAACTCATGACCTTATTTATCAATGAGAAGGACGATCTGGGTAGTTCAAGAGTTCCATTTTGTCCATGGCACTTAATTCCATTTGAATAAGGGAAATTCATTATAATTAAACATTTTTAATTTAATTTTACAATTGAATTAATTACCCAAGAAGGTAAAAAACCTTAGGGATTAGATGATCCATCATAAGTAACATAAAAAAATTTCATTATGTAGTAGGATAAGTACTAAGGATATCCTACCTCATCTATAAATCTTTTTAATTTTTATTCTAACATTGAATGTTCTGGAAAGGCCTACCAAGGTCCGTACATGCTCCTATAACCACCATGATCCCCTAAATCATTAATAAATGAATAAATAATTAATTATATCTAATTATAATTAATTATACTAGTAACTAGAATATTGAAGGACAGTAGAAAACTCACTAAGAATCCAATGATCACTTGTTCTTCGAACAATATGGTGTCAACCATCCCTAGAATGCCCCAAAACCCAAACCATGCCAAATACCCAACCTACACCACCAATAATATCATTTAATTGAATTAATTTTAATTGAAACCAAGGAAATATTTCACGTATCATGGTGTGTGTACCAAGGCAATGAGCTTCCACATTGAAACGACATTATATGATACCATCATGAAAGAAGAGAATAAGTACCAAGGGAATAAGCTAATTCCACCATGATCGAGTGGTATTAGAACCAAATACCTAAAACCAAAAAAATAAAACTAAATGTTAATGAAGGATAAGTAAGGTGTAGATCAATGGAGAGAGAGAATCACCAAAATCCACCAAAAAATCCTAAAAAACTATACCAACATCAAGGGGTTTGAAGGAGGGAGGAGGGGGTTAGACCCTGGTCATGTGAGTAAAATATGATGGAGAAGAGGAGGTTTCAACTTAAAAACTCAACAGGGAAAGATTGAAAATTTTCCTATTTTATCCCATTGATAAATAATAATTTTATATGTTTTTTAGCTATAGTATCCACCCAACCTCTCTCAAAGGTCTATTGATCCACCAGGACACCTCCTAAGCACCATTACTCATCAGAAAAAAATATTTTAGGTATTTAAACCTTTGAAATGATATTATAAACCATGGTTTAAAACCTTAACTACTAACAAAATTCAAAAATTAAAATTCCTTCTAGAATTTTCATGATCATACGAACATGAGACATTAAAACTAATCAATTTGGGTAGTTATTATTATACTAGAGGAGAAAACCCATTTAATCAAAGATCTATTACTAAACAAAATCAATATTTTGGTCAAATTTATATTACCATAAATCTATATTTCTGGAATAATATTTATAACCTTAAAATTTAGATAGATGATTTTGGATGAACATAAAATAAATTATATTAAATTTTAAAGATACCAAAGACTTTTCATGTTAAAATCATAAAAAGGGATGCCTAAGAAATATTTGAGTCTTATCTCATTATTCCCCATCCGTTTATGAAACATGAAAATGTTAGATCACTTAAAAACATATATCATATAGGGACAAAAAAAAATCTCTTTAAAAAGATGATGTTATGATTTATATGTGTATTTTATCTAGGAAAAAATAAGAGATCCTTTTTGTTCCCCATAAACATTTATTCCGCTAACATATATAAGAATAATAATAATACAGTTTTTTGGAGCCTAAAACCCACATGGAAATTGTTTCACTCAAATATGAATCCTTCATGATTTTAGTAATCCCGAGCCTCTCAAATATTCATATCCAAATAAACCAACCTTAAATTACAGTGATAGAACTTGTGAGATATATATATATATATATATATATATATATAACCTTCAAATTATCATTTAAGAGAACATTTTAATGAGGAAAAAAATTCCCTTTCATATTTAATATGATAAGTTAACCTCATACCATGATGATGGCACATGCAATACATATATTTCCTACCTATATCCCCCTAAAGAGTATATTCCATGAAAGATAATTGATCAATAAAATTTATTCATTACTGAATTTATTAGTTTAAATCATGATTTATTAAATCCATCATCATTTACTTTTTAATTTTATTACATTTCCTTTTATGTTAATTATTATTCCCTTTTAAATATCATCACATTATAATTTATTTTTTAAATTAATAGATTTTTTTTACAAAAATATTTTACCGATTGATGAATAATTATATACATGATCTTAAAACATCACACAATATTAATCAATTCCCAAGGGTATGTTAGTGTCTAAATTTAGAAAATTAATTTTAAATAGAAGTAATATATTATTAATGTATTTTGATAGATGGTAAATATAATAACCCAAGCATAATATACATTAATATCACATCATTTTAAATGAATATTTAATACATAACACAATTATATATTCCCAAAAATCATAAAGGTTTAGTGTCTTTAGAGTCTAGATATATAGAAATATTATTTCATAAAGGATATTTAAAATCTCCTAGAAATTTATTCTATAATAGAACTTTCCTTTGACATAACCTACTTAAAATACCTTTCTTCGTAACCTGGGGAAAATAGAAACATAATAAAGGGCAATCTTAGACGATCTGTAAGGATAAACATAAGAGATATCAATCATTGATCATAAGTAATCATAAGGGTATGAGAACATGATAATAATATAAAAAATCCACAAATAATCAATTCATAGATCATAAATCTTGATTCATGGAATAATTCTTTCTTATATTAAAAGTAAAATGACATCAGAGTGTAGAATAATCAATAATCAAATATGAGACAAGAGAGAATTTAATGAACACAAAAATATAGAAAAACATAAGATTATAAGTTTTTGACCATGTATAAATAGTACAAATTTCACTCATTATGTTAAAGACCTGAAATCAAGTCCTAACATAAAATTATAGACATTAAACCAGGCCCACATGTTAAAAAATAAAAATGAAACTAGGTCCATGTAACGACCCAAAGTTTTTCAATGGAAATTCCCTTCTTATATTTATGTCATAAAAAAACATAAAAACACAAAATGATGAACTAATAATTTATAAGTTACCTTTAAACATAAGTTTGTCACTTCTATGTTTTGAATTTTGAAAATCCGACATACACGGTTGTGTTCAAGATGATTTTTGGAGTCTAATGAAACAAAAATAATTTTTGGTCGATAGTAACGTACCCTTGTGAATAGTAACATACCATTATGAATATCATTATGAACCTTATTAATAGTAAATAGTCCAACATAAGAGTAACCTTACCCATGAATAATTAAATAAAATTTAGACATCTTAGAAAGTGACAATTTGACCTTACTTAACGTTTTGGTATTTTGTAAGTCATAAATGATTAATTATAATTAATTAATTAATTTAAAAGAAAATTTATTACCCTAAAATGTATTCATAAATTATTGAATCAATGTATTATATTTTTTATATTATTTAATAAGACCCTACGTAATTTTTGAAAGCACTATAAAATCAGTTTTAATTTTTAAAAACTGTTTTTAATTAAATTATTATTTTAATTAAATATGAAATTAATAATATTTAGAAATTTATTATTGAAAAATGGACTTAATTTTTGGATTCTACACGTCAAAAAATGGTTGGTGTAAATTTTTGGGATTTTTCTGAAATACTTGAATTTTTGATGAATAGTGAAATACTGTAATTTACAAAAATAAGCTAAATAAGCTAATTATTGAGTCATGTGTGATGTTCTGATGATGTAAACCCACTTTTTTCGGTATCAAATAATAAAATTACTATTCTTGGTCATGTAATACTCACTATTACTTATCTTGTGAAGAAATAATAAACTAATGAATTTTATATTAAGGAAACCCCTCTCCCCTCCACTATAAAATCACCCTTCACACCCTCATTTCCTCACACCTCTCAAGCTCCAAGACTTCTATAAACTCTGCCCAAAAATCTTCCCTAGCCCCTCTCCCACGTCCAAGATCTTCTGGTCCCATCAAAAGACCAAGCCTAGCTTCCTTATGGAGGATCTCAAGAGGAGGATTTAAGAGGTAATTTCTCTCCCTCTTCTCCTTTAATTTCCTTTCATGTTCAAGTTCATTTCTTGATCTCTCCCAACCTATATTCATCCAAATGGTATTGTAACTCCATTATTATACATATAATGTAATTTTATGATTCTAATGGGATATTATATCATCCAACCCCCTCTCCCTCTTCCTTTTATTTTATTAAAGAGAACGTTGTTCGTGAGGTGTTAATTTATCAACTTCAAGAACAAAATGCATTCTTCTTCCATTTATACCTTCAGATCTGGTCATGAAACCATTTTTATGGTTGAAACAGAATATTTTATATGTGTTATGTCCTATTTAATTTTAAGGAACTGAATTATGAACATATTACTAAGTGATAAATTAAAATAAGTTCGTTGTGATTGAAAAACCGCCCAAATTAACCCAAACAATCACCATTTAATTCTTATCTAATGATTCATCCACATGAAAATGATATGATTCATTATAAGATAATTTTAAATTTTGGAATTTCATTAGTAACATGTAATATTATTTCTGTACTTTTACCCATGTTCTACCTGAACTTCAATTTAAGAATACAAGTGAACCACTCAAGAAAACCATAAAAAAAACATTCCCGAATAAAGTTTTTAAACTCTATAACTATTACAAAGGAACATGAAATCACTTAATGAAACCATAATGAGCCATATTAATTTAAACAAGGTTCTGGGTTTCTAATTAATGAATATAATGTCATTATACAAGACATTAAAGAGAAGGAAGCATTCAGATACAAGGTAAGGGGAAATCTCGAACCCAATTTTCTTCCTTCGAGTTCTCCCTCTTTCACCCCATTTTTCATATGGTTACTCCTTAAAGAAAATTTGTTCATCATTTTCTTTACTTTTCTGGGATATACATGTTTTCACTGGTTTTTATGCCAAACAAAATTTTTTCCAAAAGAACTCTTCTTTTAAGAACACCCGTTTTACTTTTCACTCAAAGTGGATGGTTCTTGTAACATGTATGTTATTCCCTCTTTCTGTTGGGAACCAAAAGCTTATGAATGTGTTATTATGAGATGAAACCCATTCCATTACATGGGTTATTTATGTACATTTTTTATATGTGTTCCATGTGGAAAACATGATGATGATAATGTTATGATGTGATGGGTGCGCCTGAAATTATATAGTGCAATAAAAATGTTTCAATATGACGGGTGCACCCAAAATTATACAAAGCTCAAATGCATTGGGTAAAGTGATGAATCTCCTGAGTAAATATGAAATTATGTTTAAACAAGATGCTATCTTGGTTCACAAGTATGTGTTGTAGTTAACCACTAAGACATAATGTTTCATTTTTTTGCATTGCCACATTTCAAGTCTTTTATTTATGATCCTCTCATGTTCATGATCTTTTTACCATGTTATGATTATAATCACCCCATTATATATTGTTATTATCAATCCTCTTACTGAGATTCTAGCTCACCCCTTTTTATGTATATCCTTAGGTGGCTACATGTACTAAGGAGAGGACAGGTTCCAATAATAAGCTAGAGAAGAAGAAATTAAATAAATGTTTATGCTTGATGTTGTATTTGTTATGTATGGTCCTAGTTTTCCCAAGACACTAAACCTTTGGATCCCTTATTTTTAATACTATTTTGTTTTTTTATCTTTGAAATGATGTAATAGTAATGTAAGAAAATGTTGGGTCGCTATAGTTGGTATCAGAGGAAAAGTTTAGTTAATTTGGGAATTAGGATTAGTGAACCCTAGAGAAAACCTCTAGCATGAGACTAAGTACAAATATGCACATAAGAATATTTACTTAGGGATCCCATATGTTATGTTTTTGGTATAAATTTTTTAAATGAATAAGTTATTCATGAATTATTTACTTTTGTTTTTTTCTAAACTTTTCTATTTTAGAAAATGGTGGGAACCAGGAGAAATCAGGCCAACAACTCCTGCGGGGGCCAATGCAACGATTGCACGAACGACATCCCCAATGATTTGGGAGGTGGAGTTCATAAATTAATGGCGATTCTTACCCAATTATCTCAGGTCATGAAAAATAACCATAATAATTGGGAAGTTCCTCCTTCAACAAAGAGGGAGTAACTGGATATCGAATGTTTTATATGGCAACAATCACCGACATTTAGTGGATCTTTCAATCCACCAGTTTCAGAACAGTTGGTTAAATCCATGGAGAAGATCTTTTCTGTTCTTCACAATTCTGAGACAGAGAAGGTGACCCTAGCTGTTTATCATCTAGATGAAGAAGCTGATCAATGGTGGGATTCGATTAAGAACAAAAAGTCAAGGGAGGAAATTGAAGAGATGGAATGGGAAGACTTTAAGATAATGTTTCTTAATAAGTATTTCCCACGAACTCTTCATACGAAGATGGAGAGAGAATTTATAGAGCTCAATCAAAAAGAAGGAAAATCTTTCATAATATATGAAGCAAATTTCACAAGGCTTTCACGGTATGCTTTGGGTTTTGTTATCAACAATGATAGAAAAATTGATAGAATCTTTAGTGGATTAAAACCACACCTTCAAAAGGCTCTCTCAATTCGAGACTTTGGGAGTTATGAAGAAGTTTTTTGATTTGATCTCAAAGTGAAGATGGAGTTTTGAGAATGGTCCCATGGCTATGGTGATAAGAAAAGAAAGATTAATTTTCAAGCTGGTGGATCTAATGACAAAGGTGGGAAGAAAAATCAACGACCCACATGCCAAAAATGGGGGAAGTTGCACCATGGGAACTAACTCAAAGGGATGGGGAAATTCTTCAAGTATGGGAAAGAAAGAAACCGTGCTCAAGAGTGTCAAAAAGACACGAAAAGGAAGGAGAATGTAGCCGATTAAGGGAGAGAACCACTCATGGTTCAATGCTACAACTGTAGGAAGCCAGGGCAATATGCAAACCAATGCACTAAACCTTGAGTTCTAGAGGGTAATCTGCGTCAGCAACCACCAACGCCAAAGGAACAAGGGAAGGATTATGTCATCACTACTACAGATGTGGAGCATGATAATGAAGTCGTACAAGGTACACTTAATATTAACTCAAGAATTAAAAAAGTGTTATTTGATTCTGGTTCTACACATTCCTTTATATCTTGCATGTTTTCTAAAACTATTGAACCGAAGCCCCAAAACCTTGAAGTAGTGATATCTGTAAAAACACCAAGTGGTGAAATAATTGCAGCCGAAGTGTTTGACTCTTCTCCTGTTGGCGTATGTGGGAAGAGTCTTCTGGAAAATATCATAATTATCCCCTTGGTGGAATTCGACGCTATAATGGGAATGGATTGGATCTCGTTATATAGAGAACATATCAAATGTCGGGAAAAGGAAATATCTTTTCATATTCCAAACCATCCCATAATCCTCTACAAATTAAAGGAAGATCATGAATCTCCTTTTAAAAATCCTTTAATGGTGTGGGTGTTGATTCCCTATGAAGAATCATACCTCACCCAAATGGATGAGTTGAAGGAAAGTGACAACCTTGAGGGAATGCCCATCGTGAGGGAATACGACGATGTATTTCCCGAAAAGTTACCTGGAATTCCCCCATATCGTGAGGTAGAGTTCTCAATTGAACTCATGCCCAGAGCTACTCCAATCTCGAAGTGTCCCTATTGGATGGCTCCTATCTAACTGGAGGAGTTAAAGAAGTAGCTGAAAGAGCATCTAGACAAAGGGTTCATACGCCCTAGTGCATTACCTTGGGGTGCACCGGTGCTCTTTGTGAAGAAGAAGGATGGAACAATGCGGCTGTGTATCGATTATTGGGAACTCAACAAGATCATCATAAAGAACATGTATCCTCTCCCAAGGATTGATGACTAGTTCAACTAGTTAAGAGGAGATCAATAGTTCTCAAAGGTGGATCTTCATTCTGGATATCATCAGGTAAAGGTGAAGAAGGAAGATATTCAGAAAACTGCCTTCTGTATAAGGTATGGGCACTATGAGTTTTTGGTGATGCCCTTCGAACTTACTAATTCCCATTAAATCTTCATGGATTTTATGAATAGAGTCTTTAGACATTACCTTGAAAAATTTGTGGTAGTTTTTATTGATGATATTCTCATCTATTCCAAGTGAAAGGAGGAACACGATGAACATCTAAGACTTGTGTTGGTGACATTGAGAAAGGAGAAGTTTTACGCCAAGTTCAGCAAGTGTGACTTTTGGATGAAGCAAGTCACATTATTGGGACATGTGATCACAAGTGAGGGAATTTATCTGGATCCTTCAATGAAAAAGGTGATCGAGGAATGGCCCAGGCCCTCTAGTGTCACAGAAATTCATAGTTTTCATGGATTAGCTGGGTACTACTGACGTTTTGTGAGAAACTTCTCATGATTGTCAATCCCGCTAACTAAGTTAACAAGGGAAGGGGTAAAGTATTTCTAGTTGGAATAATGTGAGGGAATAATCAAGGAGTTAAAGAGAAGGCTGATCACAACACCTGTACTCACACAACCGAAAAGTGGAGAAAGTTTTGTGATATACACTGATTCTTCAAAGAAAGGATTGGGTTGTGTACTCATGAAAAATGATAATGTGATAGCCTATGCCTCACGACAATTGATGATCCATGAGAAAAACTATCCGACACATGATCTAGAGCTGGCAGCCGTGATTTTTTCCTTGAAAATATAGCGGTACTACCTTTATGGTGAGAAGTGTGACATATACACCGACCACAAGAGCCTAAAGTATATATTCACACAAAAGTAACTCAACATGCGTCCAAGGATATGGTTAGAGATAATCAAGGATTATGATTGATCTATTCACTATCATCCTGGAAAGGCAAACAAGGCAGCTGATGCTCTAAGCAGAAAAGAACCTGCTACTCTACCCATGACGTGGATTGAGAAAGACCATATCTTCTTGTATATACAAATAATGGATTTGGAAATAGTAAGGGCAGGGGATACATCCTACCTTTCCCAAATGATTGCGCAAACATCCATCCAAGAGAAGATTAAGAAAGCACAAAGGGACGATGTGGAGTTACAAAAGAGGGTGAATGCAGTAAAGTAAGAGAAGCTGCAAGAGTTCCATATCGACAATGATGGTGTGATTCGGTTTGGAACGTGGATTTGTGTGTCTTCATCATCTGGGATAAAGAAGTATCTATTGGAAAATGCAGATAGCTCAACTTTCACTATCCATCTTGGGAGTACCAAGATGTACCATGATCTCCTAGAACACTTCTAATGGGATAACATGAAGAAGGAGATTGTGGAATATATATCAAGGTTCTTGGTATGTCATCAAGTTAAAGCTAAGCAACAAAAGTCCAAAGGTATGATGCAACCATTTCCTATACCCATGTGTAAATGGGAAAATGTTACTATAGAATTTGTCATGGGTCTCCTGAAGACATCAAAGGGAAATAATGCGATATGGGTTGTGGTTGATCGACTCACCAAGACTGCCCATTTTATCGCTATTTGGGAAGATCTCTCACTTGAACAACTTGAAAAGATATATGTGAAGTAAGTGGTGAGACTGCACGATGTTCCACTCTCAATTGTCTCTGACCATGATCCAAGGTTCACATCGAAATTCTGGAGGAGCCTTCAACATGCTTTGAGTACTGAATTAAATTTCAGCATGGCCTATCACCCCCAAACTAATGGCTAGTCTGAAAGAACTATTCAGACACTTGAAGATATGCTAAGATCCTTCTCTCATGAATTCAATGGTGGTTGGGATCAACATCTCCCATTGGTTGAGTTCTCATACAACAACAACTTCCACTAGAGTATTTAGATGGCTCCATATGAAGCTCTGTATGGAAAGAGATGTAGAACTCAAACCTGTTGGGATAAGTTGGAGAAGGAAAGCAACTTGGACCTGATCTTGTTCAAGAGATGACAGAGAAGGTTCAAGTCATCTAGAAACACATCAAAGATGCTCAAAGTTGGAAAAAGAGCTATGCTGACAACCATCGAAGGGACTTGGAGTTCAACGTTCGAGATAATGTCTTCCTTCGAATATCTCTATGGAAGAGAGTCATGCGATTCTGGAAGAAACGAAAGCTAAGCCCACGGTATATTGGCCCCTTTGAGATCCTTGACCACATAGGAGACATGGCCAATCGTCTTGCACTTCCACCAAATATGGCTCAAGTTCATGATGTGTTTCATGTATCACTACTGAGGAAGTATATACCAGACCCCTCACATGTACTAAACTCTGAGATGGTGCAGCTGGAAGATGATCTCTCCTATGAGGAGAAGCCAGTAAAGATTCTAGATCGGAGATATAAGGTTCTATGAAACAAGACTACCCATCTTGTCAAAGTGTTGTATAGGAACCATAAGTTTTTGGAAGCAACTTGGTAACCAGAAGAGGCAATGAAGGAGAAACACCCTCACCTGTTTGCGTAAAGTGAAATATCGAGGGTGAAATTTCTTAAGGGGGAAGAATGTAACGACCCAAAGTTTTTCAATGGAAATTCCCTTATTATATTTATGTCATAAAATGACATGAAAACACAACATAATGAACTACTAAGTGATAAGTGACCTTTAAACATAAGTTTTTCACTACTATGTTTTGAATTTCGAAAATCCGATATACACGGTTGTGTTCAAGATGATTTTTGGAGTCTAATAAACAAAAATAATTTTTGGTGAATAGTAACATACCCTTGTGAATAGTAACATACCCATATGAATAGTATTATTACCCTTATGAATAGTAAATCATCCCACATAAGAGTAACCTTACCCATGAATAATTAAATAAAATTTAGACATCTTAGAAAGTGACAATTTGACCTTAATAAACGTTTTGGTATTTTGTAAGTCATAAATAAATAATTATAATTAATTTATTAAATTAAAATATAATTTATTTCCCTAAAATTTATTAATAAATTATTTAATCAATGTCTTATTTTTTTTAGATAATTTTATAAGACCCTACATAATTTTTGAAAGCACTATAAAATCAGTTTTAATTTTTAAAAACTCTTTTTTAAGTAAATTATGATTTTAATTAAATATTAAATTAATAATATTTAGAAAATTATTTTTAAAAAATTTACTTCCTTTTTGGATTATACATGTCAAAAAATGGTTGTGGTAAATTTTTGGGATTTTTTTGAAATACTTGAATTTTTGATGAATAGTGAAATACTGTAATTTACAAAAATAAGCTAAATAAGCTAATTATTGAGTCATGTGTGATGTTTTGATGATGTAATCCCACTTGGTTTAGGATAAAATGATAAAATTACTATTATTGGTCATGTAATACTCACTATTCCTTGTCTTGTGAAGAAATAATAAACTAATGAATTTTATATTAAGGAAACCCATCTCCCCTCCACTATAAAATCCACCCTTCACACCCTCATTTCCTCACACCTCTCAAGCTCCAAGCCATCTCTAAAATCTGCCCAAACATCTTACCTAGCCCCAATCCCAAGTCCAAGAGCTTCTGGTATCATCAAAAGACCAATTCTAGCTTCCTTAAGGAGGATCTCAAGAGGAGGATTTAAGAGGTAATTTCTCTCCCTCTTCTCCTTTAATTTCCTTTCAAGTTCAAGTTCATTTAATGATCTATCCCAACCTATCTTTATCCAAATGGTATTTGAACTCCATTATTATACATATAATTTAATTTTATGATTCTAATTGGATATTATATCATCCAACCCCCTCTACCTCTTCCGTTTATTTTATTAAAGAGAACGTTGTACGTGAGGTGTTAATTTATCACCTTCAAGAATGTAATGCTTTCTTCTTGCATTTCTACCTTCAGATATGGTCATGAAACAATTATTATGGTTGAGACAGAATATATTATATGTTTTATGTCCTATTTAAAGTTTTGAACAGACTTATTAACATATTACTAAGTGATAAATTAAAACAAGTTCGTTGTGATCGAAAAACCGCCCAAATTAACCCAAAAAATCATCATTTAAATATTTTTTAATGATTCATCCACATGGATATAATATGATTCATTATAATATAATTTTTAATTCTCTAATTTAATTAATAACATGAAATATTAGTTCTGGATGTTTACCCATGTTCTACCCTAACTTCAATTTAGGAATACAAGTGAACCACTTAAGAAAACCATAAAAACAAACATTCCCGAATAATGTTTTTAAACTCTATATCTAATCCAAAGGCACATAAAATCACTTAATGAAACCAAAATGAACCATATTAATTTAAACAAGGTTATTGGTTTATAATTAATGAATATAATGTTATTATATAGGACATTAAAGAGAAGGAAGCATTCAGATACAAGGTAAGGGGAAATCTCGAACCCAATTTTCTTCCTTCGGGTTCTCCCTCTTTCACCCCATTTTTGATATGGTTACTCCTTAAAGATAATTTGTTCATAATTTTATTTACTTTTCGGGGATATACATGTTTTTCACCGGTTTTTATGTCAAACAAAATGTTTTCCAAAAGAACTCTTCTTTTAAGAACACCCCTTTTACTTCTCACTCAAAGTGGACGGTTCTTGTAACATGTATGTTATTCCGTCTTTCTGTTGGGAACCAAAAGCTTATGAATGTGTTATTATGAGATGAAAGACATTCCATCCCATGGGTTAGTTATGTACATTTTTGATATGGGTTCTATGTGGCAAACATGATGACGATAATGTTATGATGTGACATGTGCGCCCGAAATTATATAGTGCAATATGAATGTTTCAATATGACGGGTGCACCCAAAATTATACAGGGATCTAATGAATTGGGTAAAGTGATTAATCTCCTGAGTAAATATGAAATTATGTGTGAACAATATGCTATCTTGGTTCACAAGTATGTGTGGTCGTTAACGACTAAGACATGATGTTTCATTTTTATACATTGCCACATTTCAAGTCTTTTATTTATGCTCCTCTCATGTTCATGATCTTTTTCCCATGTTATGATTATACTCACCCCATGTTATATTGTTCTTATCTATCCTCTTACTGGGATTCTAGCTCACCCCTTTTGATGTATATCCTCAGGTGGCTACATGTACTAAGGAGAGGACAGGTGCCAATAAGAAGCTAGAGAAGAAGAAATTAAATAAATGTTTATGCTTGATGTTGTATTTGTTATTTATGGTCCTAGTTTTCCCAAGACACTAAACCTTTGTATCCTCTATTTGTAATACTATTATGTTTTTTATCTTTGAAATAATGTAATAGTAATGTAATAAATGGTTGGGTCGCTATATTCCATACATAATATTATGTACATGAAATCAGGTTCATGAAAAACATAGTTATATCACGAGTTATCCATAATTACCCAATGCATTGGGGGATGTAATAAACCCACCCAACACATAACTTTAAACCATAAATGTTACACAAGATCATAAAATAATCAATAAATTCATTATATCATAACACATTTAAGGTAAACATGTTTCATTCTATCATTTCATCATAATGTGACCCACATAAATTAAACAGGATTCATATATATTACATCACAACTTAATTAACCTGTGGGATACAATAGGTTTCCTAGAATCATCCTTAAATCATTGTCATCGTAAGACATCCAAAAAAAAACAAAAGTGAACAAAATCATAAAATAATATATCCAGTTAATCTTAATAATCCTTAAAGTATTTTAACTTTGATAAAAAATTCATTTAAAATATTATTCAAACATTTCCTTAAAATGATTAGAAAATATTCATATATTTTGATAAAATTTTACCAAAAATACAGAGAATATCGTGAATTTTTTTTAAAACAACCAAGGAAACATGTAAAGGAACCCTTAAAGAAAATAATAGTAATGATAGTGGGAAAATCCATTCATTTCATATGAATTAAAACAAAACATTCCTTTTACACCTTCCTTAAAATTTAAAAATGACTTGTTCAAAAAAAAATTTATTTAAAAAGGTTAATTATTAAAACTTTGTAAATAAATTCAAAGGCCGTGAAAATGAACTTTTTAAAACATTTCAAGTATAGATAAGAATATTAATAAATAATTCTTAAGAGCATATAAGTGGAAAATAAATTTTACAAAGAGGAAATAAGACTGTAGTTTCTCTAAATAAAATTTTCGATCATTTTAAGTACCAATGGGAGGAAAATAAATATTTGTAACCAATATTATAGAAATTTATTTTTTTCCATAACATCAAATCATTGATGAGTATGTTCGAACCCCACTCATTAAATTGATTAAATTAAAGTGTTAGATTTATTTTAAAGTATTATCCCATAGTTTTAACCTTGTTTTAACTATTATAACATTACTGTTGTGACAAAATTTTTACCAAGGTTACTATAATGACCTGTGTTTTTGAAATAGATGAAAATCCGAAGGAATTTGAAATTTTCCATTTATTGGATGGGCCATTTTTAAAACCAGGATTCAGAACAGAATTACAGGTGATAGAAAAATTAAATGTTATCTTTTTGGACTTGGGTAAAGGAATAAGATATCCCAAAGATATCTTTTTGAATTTAAGGAGAGTTGGGGTCCAAAATCACAAGCTATGGGTAGTCTGACAGAGGCACACAGTTTGTCTGAAACCATGCAGCCCTCTACAGAAAACCATGCAGCCTTTTTCAGAGGAACATAAGATGTCACATAGGTTGTGCATGGTTTACCAAACCATCTGCCTTGCCCACACGGTTAGTGTAAATTTGGTAGTACCTCATTACTATCCACCACATGGTTGGTGTATAGTTTTCCAAACAGTGTGGCGAGATCGTGCGGGGTGCCCGAGGTGCCCATTATATGATGCACCATTTTCTAAATTGTGTGACCCAAACCATTAAATGTTTTCATATTTTAAAAAATAAATTAAAATAAAATAATTTTAATTTATATTAATTGAAAAATAAAAATAAAATAAATGTTTTAATAATAATAATAATAATATTATTCCAATAAGAATAAGAATAATTATTGTTATTAATGTAATGTTTTAAGAACCCTAAAATGGGTTTCTCCTTCCATGCATCACACAAGTCACCCTCCCCCTTTCTTTCCAGGTGCGCAAGACACCCTCTATGTGGCTCCCTCTTCACAAGCCAATTCATCTAGATTTATTCTAGTTTCTACTTTGATTCACCAAGGTAAGGGATATGGTTCCCTCATCCTTCCTTTTTTTCCAATTTTTCTTCTCCCTATTGCTGATTTCTATTCGGTAAACACCCTAGGTCAAGGGTTAATCCATTTTTTGTTTTATTCCATTGTTAGGGTGTGTTGTACGTCTCTTGGAACTGCATTAGGTGTGTTTCAGCATCTTCTATTGAAGTAAAAATGGATTAGTTCATTTCAGATTAACGTCACCGCTTGTGGTAAGGTGTTACTTCAACTGCCTTTCCCATAATAATTATATTTGGGTTCCTTCAGTGGTTTGGTGTCTCTAGTTGATTTTGAAGTGGGTTTGGTTCATCCTTGAGGTGGGTTCAATTTGCCAAAGGAAATGGTGACTTACCGCACATGCATGGATAAGAATATGTATTTGTAAGTCCCCATGTTATGTTTATATTCTCCCATGGAAATGAATATATACATGGGGCTATCCATGCTTACGTATAATATAATAAATGAAAATGTGTGTTAGTAAAAATGGGTATATGCATTTAAGCTATATGTAAGTATCCCCTTGTACATATTCATGGCATTCAAATATTTACATAGGGGATATCTGTACTTTTGTACATTCTAAGATGCATATTCTCGGAGGTGAGAAGAATAAGATTCTAGTAGATTCTTATAAGAAACCTTAATTTCAAAAGTATTCAACTTAGTCTACTTATCAAGGTAGGATTCCATCCATATTTCCTTATATGCCTTTTTTTAGAGTATTCTCTATATCATGTTGCATCAATATTTTTCATGTTGTCAATTATTTATAAATGTGACTCCTGAATTTTATATCTCTCTTAGAACCCTTAAATTGGGTCGTATGCTAAATACCTTACTCCTTGGGAGAAAATTTAACTCTTTAATGGAATGAAAGGAGTTGTTTAAAACAGTGTCATATTTTCTAATAAACCCCTCAGTGAGGTGCACTATATCCAATTGAAAAATTATATATGCACTGCCTTACAGTTTTATTCTTATTCTTAGGCTTTAGAGCCTATTGTCATTGGCCATATGCCATAGTGGGTTGGCTTGAGCATCATACTACACCTTATGTTTTAATGCTTATGATTAATGCTTTGTATTAGATATCACATGCCTTTGTTTTGCATGTTGTTTGGATGGTTTGAATTTAATTGCATTATTGGACAAGCTTGTTAGATTGATTTATTTAAATGTCATTAATGACATGTATTTAGGGGGCATGTTGATTCTATATACCCCTATCCTGTATCCCATTTCTTATGAAACTGCTAATGCTTGATTCCATGTGTAAATACTCAAATTATATTGTATAAAAGCTTATTAGATTGTGATTTTAGAACTTCATTGATGACATGTGAATTATGTAAATGATTATGCCCATGTTTAGTGGATTAAATTGAATTTCATGTTTGGAAATATTGATAGCTTGAGATATTGGGTTTTGAATGATGAAACGTGAACATTTACATGCTATTCCTTGCGACATATTCCACAGGTTCATGACTTATGTTCATTTAATTCTTAAATCCTAGTCATATGAATTGTTTTGTATATTTTTGGCTTTTGAATATATTGATAGCTTGTGGCATGAGATGTTTGTTCAATGGATTTCAATTATAAATTCTTTTCCTTAATAAATGACTTTTTGATATGGCTCACTTGATAAATGTTGGGATAGAACATGGGTACCGTATTAATGATTCCATGTATGGAATCACCATGATCAGTTGGTTACAACTTGACACACCGAGAGTGATGATTTGGTTTTCCAGGAGAGGGCTACTTGGGTAGTTTATTATACTCATGAGTGATACGGGTTCCCTAGGGGAGTAATTGTGGGTGTACCCATTATAAATATGGCTCTTCCATTCTATGGGTTATACTCAGTCCCCTACACGAGATACCTAGGATGGAATAAGAGTTTCATGCCTCGAGTGATACAAGGGATTACATATGAGTCATCTTGGATGGAATCAGTGGTATTGGGTTATGTTGGATGTTCCTATAATGATACTTGGGGTCTTTTTAAATCACCTTGTATGGGCTTGGGACTCAACCACTATATTTTGATAGATTGATTTATGGAATTAGTTTTTACATAAGATTCATTATTTATTATCCTTATGAGATTTCTTATGCATGTGGGGTTATTTTCCAAGGTTTACTAGCACCTTTTAATGATGACCTATGAATTAGAGCCCAAGCTAAAGAAAAATCCCAGGGGTGAACCTTTTTTTAGTTTTTATTGTTTACTTGGTCCATGTATATACATTATTTGTTTCACAAGTACGCTATATTGACTTTTATCTTAGGATGAAGTAGGTGATAATGGATTGGTGTCCATTTGGGAACATGGAATGAGTTATCATTATTTAATTTGTTTACTGAACTACATTGATACATACTAGAACACTGCTTATTTGTTTATTTCATGATATGGATTCTTCTATACTTCTTGGGTGATGGACTACTGAAATTTATATATTACACCCTACCCAGGTGCTGTTTGACTCTGGAGTATATCTTTTTTCTCACAAGTCTTTGGATTCGTTGCCTGTACTGTGCTATGTACATGGGAGCTATGGAGTACAAGGCTAGGATTATGTTTAGGATGCTCGTTAAGTTGACCATTTTGTTTTTTCTTTTATTTTTTTTATATTTTACTATTTGTAAATTTTAATAAAACTTGACATTACATGCATCATTATATATAATTGTCGTTGTACATTTTAATTTTATTCAGTTATTCTATTATTCTTCCAATGTTTTTCTTTCTTTATTTACAACTTCCATTATTGTTTTCTATTTAGTTTTGATTACTCTATCAGGATGCTTTGATATGAGGATATAGTCTCCCTATTATCACCCACTAAAACCTTCATTGCTAGTCTTCATCCTATAGAATACGTGGAGATGCACTTGAATCCATGTGGCCCACCAGTCCAACTAATGTGTTAGTGGTCAGTCAGGATAAGATAATTAAAAGTGGTATCAAAGCCCTTATTATTTATTTTTATTACTATTTTGGGATGGTAGACAGGATACTTGGAATGTGTTGGTGAATGGTAAATATCCATGTGTGGGACTGATCACCCAAACCATGGGAAAATGACTAAGTAGCTAGGGTTGATATTATTTTTTATACTATTTGATGTTACAGTTGATATGATTTCTCCTTAAGTGATTGGTTTATTTTATGTTACTAATTTATTAATGTAATTTTTTGGTATTTTACCCTTGGCCTAGTATGAAAGGATGAAACATTTCATGAATCATATTAGAAACATAGAAATTAACACGTCATTCATATGCCAATCCATATAGTAGCATATGTAGGTTTTTTTCCAATTTGGATTGTGTTCCTTGGGTGTTATTCCATGATTTTGTTTATTATCATGTCTATTATAGGAAATATTGGGCATTTAGTGGAATGCTTAGTTTTTTACAATGTTTTGGTATATCTTATCATGCATTTCTTGTTAATATGCCAGGCTTATGTGTTTCTAGCACGTTTGTTTCTTTTTTACTTCTTATTATAACATTCCTGGTGATTTTTTGATATGTAAATGGTTTCATGGGATAAATATATGGGTTTAAATTAAATAGGACATATTTTTCAATTATAAGGTGTATGGGTGCCTTGTCAATAATTGGTTAGTCTTGGGTGACCCTTGGGTTCTATATTAGGAATGACATGGATAGAATGTTGGACACCAGCCTTCTTCTTTTGACTCGACTTCTAGGAAGATGCTATTATGGGCTTAGTCAATGATTTGAAGTGGATTTCTTGTCTTTATATCAATGTATCACTTGTAAAAATAGAGTGTATACTACCTTGGGTTAGTTCCTTGAATCTAGTTCACTGAATCCAAGGTTAACCAGGACTAGTTCACAAACTCATAGGTGATTTTTAAAGAGTAACAATTATGGTGGGATAGATTTGGGTTATGCCTCTTTTTTGTGCGAAAGAACATAAAATTAAATGTTTAGGTGATGTTTTGACCAAGGAACTCCACAGTAAGTCAGGTATGAGGTTATGTGAACACATTAATTCAAAAAATAGGATGCCTTGGAGGAAGGAAATGCAGTTTTATTTTTAATCATCTGACCGTCTAAGCTAGGCTTCATTGAGATGGTCAGCCAGAGGTGGCTCAACTTGTTAACTCTTCTTGTCCAGTGGATATTTTTGGAAGGAACTATTTTAAGCACACCATTAGGATAAATTGAGTGTAGTTTAAAAGGATTGCCTATATATTTAAAGGAAAACTTGAGAAACCAGTTTCAGTTAGGATGATCATAATTTTACTATTATTTATAATGAGGTCAATAATACGGCCGTAGATGTAATCACGTTCACCCTATTAAATAAATTGTGTATGAAGCATTGTTAAAATTCTTAGTGGCATTATTTTTTGGTGATTCTGATGGTAGTGGTAACGTGGTTCATAATTGGACCCTTATAGTTTTAAGTCCTAAGGTGGGGAGAACATTTGGGAAATTTTTAATGAGATTATGACGCGATCATATCTCTAGATAAACAAGATCAAATAAGAACAATCTTGGTGTCTGAGTTGGAAAATGAGCATTGGATCAAGTTTTTATGGATTATGTGATGTGATCTTAAGAAGTTATTGAAAGTGCATTGGATGTTTGAAAACAAAACGTGGCCATTTAAATGATACTTCAGGACCCTTTTAGGTTGGGTGATGTTTTCATTATTCCCTTTGGATTCTTAGGGATAAAAATTCCTAAGGTGGGGAGGTTGTAACTGCCCATGTTTTTTAAACGGATGAAAATTCAAAGGAGGTTTAATTTTCCATTTACTATATGGGACTTTATTAGAACTAGGATTCAGAATGAAATTTTGGGAGTTGGAAAACATTAATGTGACATTTTTGGTCTTGGGTAAAGGGCCGAGAGATCCCTTAGTTATCTTGTTGAGTTTCGGGAGTGTCAGGCTTCAAAACCTCTAGGTTTGGGTGATCTGATGGAGGTGCATGGTTTGTCTAAAACCATGTGGCCCTATGTAACAAACAGTGAAGCCTTTTTAGAGGAATATAAGGCATCACATGGGCTGCACATGGTTTACCAAGCCATGCACATAGACCACATGGTTAGTGGTAATTTTCCAGTACCTCAATACAATTCATCACACAGTTGGCACACCATTCTCTAAACCGTGCGGCTAGCCTATACAGGGAGCCCCGGGTACCCATTAGAGGGTAAATAGTTGGTCCATAGTTTTCCAAACCGTGCGACCCAAACCATGAAAGGTGTAACTATTTTAAAATTAAAATTAAAATTATTAAATTAAAATTAAAATAAAAGTGAATTAATTGATAATAATTGGAAAATAAAAATAAAAAAATGTTTTAATAATAATAATAATAATAATATTGTTAAAATTATTATTATTATTATGATTATTTTAGTTATCTATTAAGAAACCCCAAAGGGGGTTCTCATTCCCCACATCATGTGAGGTACCCTCCCCGTTCCTCTCTAGGAGTGCACAACCCCCTCTCTTTGACTCCATCTTTGTATGCTGATTTAACTAGATTTCTTATGGTTTCTCCTTATATTTGTCAAGGTAAGGGATATGGTTCCCTCCTCCTTCCATATCTATCCAGTTTTCTTATCCCTATCACCTATTTTTATTCAGTCAAAACCATAGGTCAAGGGTTAATTCATTTTTTATTTTCTTCCATTGTAAGGGTGTGTAATGCATCTCTTGGGACTCCTTTTGGTGTGTTTCGGTATCCGCCAGCGAAGGTGAAGTGGATTGGTTCATTTCATCTCACTATCACCACTTGAGGTAAGGTTTTAATTCCAATTTTTTGTCTATACTAATTATATTTGGGTTCCTTTTGCAGTTTTGAGTCCCAAGTTAATTTTGTAGTGAGTTTTGTTCATCCTTGAGGTGGGTTCGAGTCGCTAAAGGCAAAAGCGACTTACCACATATGCATGGGTAACCATATGTATATTTAGGTCCACCCATTATATATATATATTCACCCATGTAAATGAATATACAAATATATATATATGGGGCTAGGTGTGATTACATATAATATAAAAATGCATATATGTGTGAGTGAAAATGGGTATATGCATATAATCTATATATAAGGATCCCCTTGTACATATTCATGGACATACCAATATGTACATAGGGGATAGGTTTTATTTTATATATATGAAGATGCATTTTCTTAGAGGTGGGAGGAAGTAGCTTCAAGTAGATTCCAATAAGAAATGTTAAGTGCCAAAGTGTTCAACTTGGTCTACTTCTTGAGGTAGGATTCCTTCCTTATGTCCTTTTGCTTATTCCATTTTTTAGAAAATATTCTCTATATCATTTTCCATCAATCAGTTTCATGTTGTTAATTATTTATGAATGTTCCACCCTAATATTATATCTCTCTTATCACTCTTAATTTGTGTTGTGTGCTAAATAACTTACGCATTGAGATGAAATTGAACTCTTCAATTGAATGAAGTGATTTGTTTAAAAAAATGTAATATTTTCTAACAAAACCCCTCAAAGAGGTGTTCTATCTAAATTAAAAAAATGATATATGAACTTCCTTGAAGTTTTGTGCTTATGCTTAGGCTTTAGAGCCTATTTTCTTTGCCCATATTCCATAGTTGGTTGGATTGAGATTCATGAATCATGTTATGTTTGAATGCTTATGATTAATGATTCGCCTTAGATGTCACATGCCTTATATTAAATTTTTATGCATGTTGGTTAGATGGATTGAATTAAATTCCATTCTTGGACAATCTTGTTAGTGTGATTTATTTAAATGTAATTAATTCCATGTATTTTGGGGTTGTGTTAATGACATGTGCCCCTTTCTTGTATCCCATTGATTATGCAAGTGATAATGATTGATTCCATGTTTAAATACTCAAATTTCATTGTTGAAAATATTATTAGCATGTGATTTTAGAATTTCATTGTTGATGTGTGAATTATGTAAATGCATATGCCCATGTTTAGTGGTTGAAATTGAATGCCATGTTTGGTAAGATTGATATATTGAGATGTTGGGATTCGAATGATGATAGGTGAATGTTTACATGATATGAATTATGGAATATTACATATGCTCATGACTTAATATCATTTAATGCTTAAATCCTTGTCATATGAAATGTTTCATTATGTTTTTTCCATTTGAATAGCTTAATAGCTTGTTACATGAGGTGATTCTTTAATGGCTGGAAATTATAAAGGATTTCCTTGATAAATTCCTTGTTTGATATAAATCACATAATGTAGGCTAGGAGAGAACATTAGTCCCCCATTAAGGATTCCATGGATGGACTCTCCAAGCTCGGTTGGTTACGACTCGATGTGTAGGGGGCGATGCTTTGGTTTTCCATGTTAGGGCTACTGAGGTGGTTTATTATACTCATGAGTGATACTAGTTCCAAAGGAGAGAGACTATGGATGGACCCATTGGAAAGATGACTATTCCATGTTAGGGTGATACTCGGTCTCTTACATGATATACGTAAGACGGAATCAGAATGACATACATCGAGTGATACAAGGGACTCCATATGGATTTCCTTAGACAAACATAGTGGTATAAGGTTATATCTGATGTTTCTGTAGTGATACATGGGATTCTATTTATATTTCCTTAGACAAGCTTAGGACTCCACCACTAGATTTTGATTGATGGATTGATTGATTTTGTGTTTACATAATATTTATTATTTATTATCATTATGAGATTATTATGCTAGTGGTATTCTTCTACTTGGTTTATTAGAACCTTTGAATGATGTATTGTGAATTAGACCCCAAGCCCACTCACAAGATTAGTGGTATAGATTTTCTTAGGTTGCCTTATTTATTTGGCCTATGTATATACATTATGTATTTCACAGGTACCCTATTCAGAATTCCGTCTTAGATTGAAGCAGGTCATAAAGGACAGGTGTCCATTTTGGAACCCAAATTGAGTTTTTATTGTTTAATTTATTTACTGATCTCCATGGATACATATTGGAACATTGCTTATTTGTTTATTATAGGAAATGGATTGGCCTAGACACCATGGGTGCTGGACTACTGAGATTCATGTCTCACACATTTATTGGGTGCTGTTTCAAACCTAAGTAGATCTTCTTGATCACAGGTCTTGGGATTCATTGCTTTTATTGTGCTATGTACATGGGAGTTAGGGAGCACAAGACTGGGCTTGTGCTTATGATGCTTGTGGAGTTGTCCGTTGATTTTTTTATTTTATTTTATTATGTTATACTGCCTATAACTTCTAGTAAACCCTGAAGTTACATGCATTATTATATGGAATTAGCATTGGCCATTTTACTTTTATTCACTTATTCTATTATTCTTCCACTGTTATTATTTCTTTATTTACTACTTCTGTTATTGTTTACTATTTAGTTCTGATTACACCACTTTGGTACTCTGATATGAGGGTATTATCTCCCCATAATAACCACCTCAAACCCTCACTACTATTCAACAACCTCTGGCATATGGGGAGACGCACTTGAGGCCATGTGATCCACCGATCCAACTACCGTCTTAGTGGTTAGTCAGGTCGGGATGTTACAGTTACTATTCATAATGAAAAAATAAAAGGGAAATATTTACCAAATAATAACATCATGACTCCAAATATATAATAAATTTTTCAATATTTAATTTTTATATTTGGTAGAAATTAATTTTAATATAAATTCACATAATGCATTTATTTTTTATAGAAAAATGCATTTTTAATCCTTAAAATAACTTATATAAAAACCATGAATATGGTTTATTTAATTAGAATTAATTAAAGTATTCAAAATAAAATGGACTATATTTAACTTTAATACCAAATTCAAAATATAATGGGACTTTTAAATTAATATATATAATAAAAATAAATGACAATATTCGAAAAATCAATATTTTTCATTATTTATTTAAAAATCAATCATTTCGGTAAAATCCCTAAATTCCACCCTATGTTAATTTTGATATACCAAATTCACTGATTTTTCCATTTTAAAATATACAATTTTAAAAGTTTCAAAAATTAATTATAATTTTATCTAACAAAATGAAATAAAAATAATTTTTGAATCATAAAATGACTTTTATATAAAAATTGAGTGCTTATTTTATAGGAATAAATTAATTCAATTATATTAGGTGAATCCATTATACATATATTTCATAATTTAATTACCACTATTTATACCCACCCATACAATGACTTGGTTATAACACTTATGTTCAAATAATAATATATTATAGTATATCACAGGTTGTTAAAGCTTCATGTTGTATACAAATCAAGATATCATATAATTAAAATTTATTTAAAGATAATATATTATAAAATATCAAGTCATTAAATTCTCCCCCCCTTAAATAAAATTTTCACTCTCAATTTTAATTATCACTTACTAGAAATAGTGTATCATTTCATAGTAATTAAATTTGATGTAGATTATATCATGATAACTAATTTCTATGTCACAACTAGGAATCACAATATTTACTAATTAATTATTTCTATAACCAGGTATATATCATTATAATACTAATATTTTTCTAAAAACATAACTTGATGCTTGAGTGATAATTTCCACATAAGACTCGACTGATTTATCTTCCCATTACTTGAGTTGAGTAAATAATTTACCATCAATTTATAGAATATGAGATAATGTAATTACTTTTTTTTATTTCCATAATTGAATCCTAATTTCATCCTTTGTTTGTGAATCAATAAATTTAAATATCATCTCATACTCCATGAAATGAATATTCTAGATGAATTTCTCATGAATGAAGAACTAAAATTAATTTTAACAGAACATATAATCCATAAAAGAATGAAACATCTTTCCTATTATCTCTAGATATTTACTTAAACAAAAATATTATCCTAAGTTATATAATATGGATAAATATTCATATGATGAAATAATTCATTAATCTCTAAAACCTTAGTAATAACACTAACAATCCAAGTTAAAAAATTCCATAAATATGGAAAATTAGGACTTCTATAAAATATGAATGTCAAAATTCAAAACCCAAAAATTTAGAATTTTTTTTCTAAATTTTAAAAATCATATTAACATTAATCCCTAAACAACTTAAAGTATATCATAATGTAACACAAAAAACACATCAATTTCAAGACTATATAATCTCTTAAAACATGCTAATCACCATGAAACATCAATGAAAACATTAATAATTGTAAAAATTAACTCTCTCCTAAATCATTAAATAGAACCAATGACTATTGAATATGTTACATAAATATTTTTTTAGTAAATTTCATTTAAGAAAACTTAATCATCTTTTCCATTAAATTACTAATCAATTACAAGAACATAAATATTAAGAATTTTAATTTATCTAAATAAATTATATCTTTATTTAAACTAAACATTACTATCTAAATATTAGGAACATATTAAGGTCTATCTATCCCGTAACCATGTGTTTTCCAAAACAACACCTTACCGATAAATCAATTTTCTAGGTTATCAGTACCATTTAATATACACATGAAAATACTAAATGAAAAATTATTGTAGAACAAAACATAGATGTTTTATGATTCTTATAACCATAATATAATTGATAAATAACTTATAAAACATAAGTTTTGAATATCAATTCAAAAAAAATCAATCCTTCTACTACAATTTTTTTTTCATAAAAAGACATTCTTTAGTCTAGGGGTTAGACCTTGGATTAGGGAATTGAATAAGATAGTTCCAAATTTTACCACACATAATACATTGAACTATAAATGGTAGCTTTGGATTTACTTTATTTCCCTCTATTAAACTATTCATTTTTATCTTGAAATTATCTTTTATATGTCTTTATCTTACACACCCAAGACATCTTACTGTTCCTTTGAGACATTTCTCTAGGTGCTTCTTCTCACATACTTGACATGTATGAAGTTTAATCTTCATCCCTAATGGTCTTTGTACACTAAAATCCCATGAAACTTCATTTTTCACTTATTAGTTGTTTTAGTAAAAGCACCCATGTTGAGCTTGTTAATCATATAATGAGATATATTATTAAGAATTATGACCAGGTTACCCATTCCATATCCTGTTTAATTTGGTTTCTATTAAGTACAATCATTCCGTTATCTATCACACTCAACATTAACATGATTTCTTCTAGATAAATTCATTTACTAAAATAAAAAATAATATTGTCATAAAAAATAATTATAGTGAGAAATCATATAATCATGAAACATAATTCATAGGATATCCAAATCATGACATGTTCCTTTCAATTTACGACAGCTTAGGTTTAACCAAGGTCATTCAAGGTTATCATCTATTCATATCCTTCATAATGGTTCATAAAGTATATGTTAATTAACCCTATAAAATATCCCTTAGTATTTTATATCTAGATGTTCAGTCTAAGGCCCACTCATCATGCACTAGTGATGGCTGAGTTAATACAAAATTCACCCCATTTAGAGTTATTACTCCTAGGTGCATTTGTCCCACAACTTCATGAAATTTCTAGTATCTAGACATGCATGTATTTTTAAGGTAAACACACTATCTATACTTTAACAAAATTTCAGGATGTTATTCTATGTTAGACCTATTACTATGGTTTTCACCAAATTTTTATAATCCTAATATAAAAATAACTAAAACCTACTCTGAATCCAACAGTGACGACCCAAGTATAATATACATTAATATTAAAACATTGTATATAAATATTAAATACATAAAAAAATTATACACCTCCCAAAACTATAAATTTTTAGTTTATTTAAATCCAAGATACATAAACTTATTATTTCATAAAGGATATTTAACATCTTACAAAAAATTATTATATCGTATTACGTTCCATAGGCATATAATATATAAGTATGTTTCTTCATAACATATGAAAAATGGAAACATAATAAAGTGTGATATTATATTAATCGAAATGTTAAAAATAAAATATATCAATCAATGATCATTAGTAAGAAAAGGGTATGAGAACCTAATAATAATATAATAAAGTCATACCTAGTCTATTCAAAGATCATAAATCATGATTCATGGAATAAGGATTTGTTAAAATGAAAGAAAAAAGTCATAAGAGTGCAGAATTATCAATAATAAAACATGATACACAAGGGAATATCATAAATATAAGAATGTAGAAAAATAATCTTATAATAGTATAAACATGTATAAATAATAACAAGTTCACTAATTAAGTTATGGATATGAAATATGGTCCTCAAATAAAATTATGGACCTAAAACTAGTTATACACACTAATTTATGGACATAAAACCAAGTACATACCTAATATTATGAACATGAAATATTGTTCACACATAACATATAAATGTCTCGAGTTATCCATATTTACCCAACACATTTTAAGTCTATAATGGAACCACGTATCAGATAACATTAAACCATAATAGTTCCACAATATCATAAAAGAATTCATCAATTATTAATATCATAATCCATATAAAGGAAGAGGTTTTAATTCCATCATTCTTTATAGAATAACCCACAGAAAAGAAAAAAGTTTCACAATGATGTCATCATAACATAATTAACCTATGGGAAAGAAATATTTTTCATAGAATCACACTAAAATCATCATTATCCTAATAAATCCATAGAAATAAAGTGGATTGTATCATAAAATCATATACTAATTAAATCATAAAAATCCTTAAATAAAGTTGATGTAGAAGATCAATACCTTTAAAAGATCTTTTGAAACTTTCTTTGAAAACATGAGAAAATATACTTTCCTTTTGATAAGAGTTTAACTGAAAATTACAATAATATTGAAAAAATAATTTTATTTGAAAATAACCAAGGATACTTGTAAAGGAATCATTAAACCAATGAATGGTCATAATGGTGAGAAAATATATTCATCATATATGTTAAAAAACATTCCTTTCATACCTTTGTAAAAACTCAAAAATGACTTGTTTAAAATAAAATTATTTACAAATATTCCTTTATAAAACTTATTAAATTAAGTCAAAGGTAGTGAAAATGAAAATTTTAAAAAATTTCTTGTATAGTAAATAACTTTCATAATTTTTTTTAAGATTATGGAGATGGAAGAAAAAGTATTTTTGTTAAATAGAAAATAAGGTTGTATTTTATTTAAAAATATTCTATTGATAATTTTAATTAAAAAATAGAGTAAAATGGTATTAATAAATAATAATTATAGGAATTACTAGAGGATAAAAAATATATTTATTTTAATGGTTAAGATCCATATAATCCCCCTCATCGAAAATTTAACATAGACATTCTCAAAAAGAAATTATATTGTTACATAATTGTAACATTCCCAATTTTAAATGATCTTTAAACCCTCTTAGGATTTTAATTTAAATTTCCTTTAAATGTGAATTAAATAATTTATAAATTAATTTTTACCCACGTGTATGGTATAGGGTCTACGTAATGGTAAGTAGCTTCTACCTTTATGTAGGGTGGATTTTTAGGAGTTGTATAAGGGTAACTCCTTATTTCAATAGATTATATAAGGGTAAACATGTGATATGTTCAGGTAGGATGATGATTCTATATTCTATGTAAGGGTAAAGGTTTTTTTCTTTGGGCTATATAAGGGTAATTCCATCTGTATATACACTTTTTAAGGGTATGTGAGATGGTTAAAGTGCTATGTAAGGGTAAAGTAAGCGCCACATAAGGGTAAGATCCCATTTTTAAAGGCTATGTAAGGGTGCCTCAGAGGGTTCATAAAGGTAATATCTCATTTAAAATGTATTTTTATGGTTACATATAGTGATAAATAAAGGTAGGGTGAGCTAATTAAGAATAACCTCTCCTTTATAAAGGACACAAAAGGGTAAACATAAGCTTTGTAAGTGTAGTCCCTATGCCATGTAAGGGTAACCCCTTGTCTCTAAGGGTTACGTAAGGGTAACCAAAAGTTTAGATCAGATGATTAATATTAATCCTTTACCTTAAATTATAGTTATGATCTACATAAGGATAAACCATGTCACCCTTACACAACAACGTTTTTGGAAGAAATAGTTTCCAAAACCCAATTTTTCCTCCTTCCCCAGCTCGATCCTATAACATGATTTTTACTATTTTAAAATACAAAAAACATGGAAATTAATTCCCTCTACTCATTCAAGGTTTATAAAACTTGTTCTAAAGACTTTAATCTCTTCGATTTCAAGATATTCATGAAGAATAAATTAAATGGTAATTTAATTTGGGCTTTCCAAATAATTTTAATCATAATTATTGGAAATTTTCTTAAAATACCTAAAACATTATTACCTTAGGTTTTTAGTTATTCTCTTGAGTTCAGAAATCCTTATTCCCTTTATTATAGTTTGTTGAATCCTTCTTAAACCAAAAAAATTTCTTTATCTATTTAATAATAATGGAATAACCTCACCCCTCTACTATATTCTAGGTGTTTTGTTTGTAAAAGATAAAAACCTACATATGTTGTCCATAAAAAATTTTCTTGGTTAGATTATAGATATATAATTTTGAAGCCTTATGAAAAAATTATAAAGAACTCTTAAGATGATAATATCCTAAATGATGGAAAATAATATTAATAATAATTATTCTTATCTCAGATTATCCTAGAGATATGGATTATCATCACATGTGGAATTATAATTATTCACTATGAAATAATATAGAATCATCAAGAAGGATACTATGTAATTACCATGTTTATTCAAGATTATATAGGAGAGAGAATATATTATCACATGTGATATTTTATTTCTTTTGTAAACAAAATAGTTGGAATTTGGTTATAGGAATCATTATAGAGTGTTTTGAGATGATGAGTACATAGACATGATTTAGGTGATGAATATTTGATAAACCTTGAATTTCTTTGTCAATGACTTTGATTTAGGAAGTTACAAACCCTTTTGGGACTTATGTATAATGATTTCATGACATATAAATTTATTCTTGATAACCCATGCTTGATATGTTTTTTTATATGGGTTTGTGAGTGGCCTTGATACTTTGTTGATTGTAATCATATGGTTGTGTGTAGCCCATTACGATTTGTTCTTGATATGCCTTATTGTTACCTCCTATGACACATATTGATTTTTTTTGTTTCATAAAATGTGAAACAATTCTTCAGTTATTAAGATGGAATGGTTTTTTATCTATGGTTAGATAACCACCTTAGAGGGGAAGCATGATGATGTGAAAAAGGGTAGGGACTATGGGTCATTGATGGTATAGGTCAGATCATGGACATTCTTATTGAAACCAAAGCAGACCATGCATGGGATGAGAATTTGTCAGCTTGGGTTGAAGTGGGATAATTCCATACAGGTGATTTTTAAGTTATATATTTACATCAAATATGTCTGGCGGGACTTAAAATTATTTGAGGACAAGGACCACCAAAACTGTGGGGTGTTTATAGTTTTGGATAATTACCACTGTTATGGTTGGACATGCGGCGTTACTGATAATTACCACCATTTTGGTCAGGCATGAAAATTTTCCTTAATGGTGGTACTTGGTATGAAATACCCTAACATCCTTACTAGTGATGGGATAAAGTAAGAGTGGATAGGTTTTTGAGGGGCTTGATTAGGGTATGATGACTTGGAACTTGTGTAACTGTGTGTTTATTTGAGCATTTATTTTTGTCATGTAATACAATGTTATATATATATATACATATATTGAACTTATGTTAAGTCTTACCTTTTAGTTTCCTACTAGGTTTATTACTCACAAACTTCATGGTAATCTTAGTGTATGTACAGGATTCATGACTATGTCTCTAATCAAGGAAAAGGACCGCATGGCGTTGTGTCGAGGTGATAGAGTCTTAGAGATGGATGCAATGTCAGGACATACTCTAACCATTACTGTTTCATTTACTTTTACATACATGATATACTCTAGTTTGGATTTACAAATTGGGATCCTATTTATCTATTATTATATTACATGTATTAAATATGAAATTATGTATATTTAGTTTTTTTCATGCCTACTTTGATTATTTTTTATTTATATTGTATTATATTATCATTGTTCAATGACATGATACCGAGGGTATAGTCTCCCCACTGATGTAATTAGACCCTCATTTCTAGTTGATAGCATCATGTGTATAGGGTGGCATAAATGAGGTCATGTGTAAATCTAGTTCATACCCATAGTTTTGGTTCAAGGTGTTTTAATAGTCTCCTTATGTCAAGTCACATATTTCTTAATAGGAATTTAAATATCATATTCATCGATAAACCTCATTTGGATTACACCTCAACCCTTGAAAGGATGGTATTCTAATAAAAAAATGACCACTAAGATGTGGGAAGAGATGTTAGGAAGGGATTGAAGTATGTATTATTTGAGATAAATGGATCCTGAAGTGCGAGGAAGAGAGGATTGGTGGTACCATTTTATAAAGGGGGTGGGGAGAACACACTTTTAAATTTTGAAAAGATTAAAATATAATTATGTATTACTCCAGAAAAATGGTTCCAAATTGGTTAATGTAAAAATATGAAATGAGATAAAAATGAAATCTATTCATCCAATAGGATTTAGACAATTTTTTGGTCATTTTATTCCTTAACTCTTTAATTTAACCCCCATTAACCCTTTTTATCCTTAAACATGTTAAAATATTTTTTAATCATTAAGAGTTATAAATTTACTTCTAAGGTAACAATTAGCTCATAAATGGTTTGTAAATTCTCTTTTTTTCCATTTCCCAATGAAAATTTCCTATTTCAATATTTTTATGATATTGAAGTCATTAAATAAAATATTATATAACATAAAATATCACTAATGTCATTTTTATACTATTTATTTAATTTGAATTTAAATCTTGGAAGAAAAAATATATTTTGAAAATATTCCCTTTAAACATCACGTATAAATTATAATTACACATAAAATTCATGGCACACCAGAATTTATCCAAAATATATTTATTTTAATGTTTGTAAAAATATTAACAAAATTTTATACTACTTCAATAAGCACGGTGTCAGCATTGCGTAAGAATTTATGGTTACTATATCATCACTCAAAATTAAAAATATTTCACTGTTATAAAAACAAATAATTAACCTTCAAAATAATTTTTTAAAATTATTTATATTCTTTTTTTATCCACATGACAAAATATTATAATTTTTAAAATAAAAGTGAGTGACATTTTATATTTATCTTTACTAAAAATAATATATAAGTAATTATCAAAGAAAAATAGCACAAAATTTCTATAACATAGAATCATGGATGTGTATAGTCAAACCAAAATAATCCAATATATTAAATTTAGTTAGTAGTGTTATTTTAAATTTCCCCTAGTTTTAACCCTTTTTACTTATTTTACCTTTACCGTGGTGACAACATTTTTACAAAGGTTACTATTTATACTGAACAAAAATAAAAGGGGCCTGTTTAAAAAAACATTAAACTCCTAATTTCAAATATGGAATCAATATTTCATTATTGAATATCTATAAGTGTAAGAAATTAATTTCAATATAAATTTATAAAGCACAATGAAAAATATTTTTTAGAAAAAAGTGTTTTTAAGCCTTAAAAATAACTTATATGAAAATCATGAATATTTATGATTCAAATGAAATTAATTTTATTTTTATAAATAAAATGGTTCATATATAACTTTAATACCAAATCTAAAATATAATGGTAATTTGAAATTACTTTTTTTAATGATAAATAATGATAGTGTTTGATTAATAGACATTTTCACTATTCACTATAAAATCAATCATTTTAGAAAAATACCAAAAAATTACCCATAGTTAAATTAGAAATAATTATTTAAAAAATTATTTTAATTTTAAAAAATTCAATTTCTAAAATTTTCAAAAATTAATTATAATTTCTAGGAACAGAATTTAATAGAAAACATTTTTGAAAAAAATAAAATTTTGAAGAATAACCTAAATTTTATAAAAATTGAGTGCTTATTTACTAGTAATGAATTAATAAAATTGGATTAGTGAAATACCTTATACATATACCAAAAGGTTTAGGATCCGAGCTTGGTCGGTCCTAAAATTTATTAAGGAAAATGAAAATACAAACAAACACCAGCAAAGTTGAAGTGGAACATGGAGCACCATCAAATATAGAAGGTGACATTCTAATGTCACCCAAGGCACATACATAATGATATTTATATCCACAAAATTAATATAAAATAACCAAATAGACATAATGGTCCCTGACCCCTAATAGAAAATATGCCTTTTTTCTGTCAAGAACATGGTCGTCCTGACATGTTGGCCACCTTCTAGCCTGTAAATACACTTTCAATACTAGAGAACCGCAAATATGTAACTATCAAGGTCACTCCACATACCAAAGTTGGCTCCTTATCCCATAGTCGGATTCACATTAGTCGTTATTGGCACCCACGTCATCACCGACCCACCCTCCGACTATATCCTACACTGTCGACTTGAATCCTCTTGCACTGGACATGAGACACACAACTCATCGCTGTTCACTGATGACCTGGTCATACCCCAACACTATGTGTTCGGATCCTGAAATCATACTGTTGAAATTGCTCGGATCCCATAAAAATTCAGCTGCTCGCACCCAGTCCCGCAGATCCAAAAATCCCCGCTGATGGGAGGTCTATCCAGATGCACTGCTGGGATCCATCCTGATACCAGATCTTCAAATAAGATCAACTCCCGACAAAACATGTGTTTCCATCACCTGATCTCAACCAAAACCAAGTGATCAAGACCCATCCACACTTCCATAACACATCTTTAAAAGCAAGATCCCAAAATAGTTGTCCCTTTCCTTCCGATACCCGCATCACCTATGGAAGTGCACCCCAAAGATAACCCTTCATCTTCGTGATGCATCCTAGAAAATTATTCCAATAGATCAGTCTATAAAAGTCATCTCTTCCTTCTAAAGCCCTCAAACCCTCACTACAACCCAGATTTGAAAATAGATAGGAGGGGGTTTTATCCCATTTCATCCCAAAACCCCTGTTAATAGAAATACACGTAGATGAACTACAAGCTGCGATCATTTGAAAATGGATAACAATTTCATCATCTCCACTACATGTGATCCATCTCAGGATCTGACCACAAACATTAAGATAGATATTCTCACCATTATTGAGAGATATACTACCCATATCCCCTACCTTATACATATATTATGTAATGTGATTATCACTATTAATACCATCTAATGAAATGACTATGTTATAATGGGTATGTGAAAATAATATTATATTATAGTATATCGTGGTTTGTTAAAGATTTATGTTGTATATAAATAAATCTTTTAAAAACATAAAATTTATTTAAAGAGGATATATTATAAAAACATTGGTTCTCATTATAAATACCTAGGAAAAAGACACCTTATGATAAGTCAACATGTAATGAAATCATATATGAATATGAGAATCATGAAGTTTCACATTCACTGATGTTTCCTATGTCTATAGTGCCATATAGAGAGATTATTGGATGATTGAAATGTTTATTGAATCCAGTAATCATGCCTTGGGTTTTTTAGGCATAGGTCTCAAGTAAAACTCATTCCTTGTGACTTTTAACATGAATTAATACATTTAAAACTTGTTCCTTTCATACATACTCAGCCTTATTTTTACTTGAAATTTGAATTTTTTCAATCCATTTTCATGTGGTAATGTTGATTTTGTGATGGTTGAATTAATTTAGATCCTAGATGTTTGTCTATTTCCAATGAATTCTTAAAGTTTATTTATTAATTTTTTTGAGGAATATGAAATTCATATGAAATATTCGTCTAGTGAATGTTTTAGTTCAACCAATTGTTATTGAGAATTATCAATCAACTATTGAAGGTCCACTTGATTATTAGTCTTTGGTCATCCAATGGTCAGAGTTTCTCAATCATAATACTCATCTTTCCCATTAAAATATTCTTAACCATTATCACTAGATATTTTAGTTTTTCTTTGATCATCACTAAGTGATATTCACATTTTTTACATCATCTATTTGAATGGACTTCAAATTTTTGAGTTGATATTCATTATCCCATTATGAATTCACATTTTTGGAATTCTACACCATGAATTATGTATAGAAATTATAATTTTTAGCTTCATGATGGTTTTCATATTTCTATATAAATTATTATAGAAAACCATATTCCTTTTTATGATGGTAGATAATTAATGATAATAAAAACTAACATCCCATAATCTTGTAAAGTGCTAAAGGAGGAGACATACTTTAATACTTATCTTGGAAAAATGGGTGTGGGTAATAATATAATGATTATATTTTTATAATCTTTACATTAATATCATATTTTTTGTAATGGTTTAAAGGCCAAAATGTTTCTTGTCTTCTAGGATGGATACATATGATAGAATGGGTGTAGTTAAAAAAAGAATTCTAGGGCCATGGTGTTTAACAAAACTGGAACCAAAGAAATTAATTTTTTATAGCAGTGGATGGAATGTGTAGAATGTGATTAAATTTTTTATCATATCTATTTTTAATGATAAGAATATAAATTGAAATTTCTCACTCGAGATAATTCTAACTTATGTTACCATATATAAATTATTTAGGAAATTAAATAATTATAAATTTTAACATAATAAATTAATTAGGAAATCGTGGTATAAATACTTATCTTAAGATTCTCAAAATATATTTGTTCCTTGATGCCTTAAGTATCTTATTTAAAAGCCAATGGATTGATTTTTATTACACCATCATCAATATCTACTTCTTGAATTGCTACAATATGTGAAGTACTATCACTATTTCATGAATACTTATATGGGTTGTATTCCAATATATATATTTCACTACTTAGAGGATTTCACTTTAGATATTATATGAGAGGCAGAATATTCATTCAAGAAACAAAACCTTTTATCACATTTTTAAATTAAAACTTGATCCATAATTGGGTGCATTTTATAGACTATCTAACTGGTGCAGAATGGATGGTAGAATAACCTACACATATGTTTCCTCATGTGACTTAATCAACTAAAATAACCATACAATCATTTGATATTGGTTTTAATGTACTTTATATTAGGTTTATGGATAATACCCTAAATATTGATGAATTTTTACCTAACTACATAGGGTTTATAAGGTTAAAAAATAGTAATCTCATGAACACAAGATGTATGTACCCCTAATACAAAATAATACTAAATAACAACACTCTTTATAAAAACTAGTTCTGTTTTTACTATAATTACTATGTGTACTATTTTAGAGGATAATTTTGATGGATAATGAAATATTAGGATGTTCTAATGTTCATTATAATCCCTCACCACTAGTTATATTTTAACAATATCTAGCAACATTAGTATAACATTCAAACAAGGTACTAAGATATAGTTTTAAAATTCCTAACCTCTAATGTGTGTTTCCACTTTTCCATAATGTATTTAAATATAACTATAAATATGCATTATAGCCTTTCCTAATTGGATGTGTCCTATAAATTAGTAAATAAAAAAAACACCAATATTGATAATTTTATTTTCTTTCTAAGAACTAATCATACAATCTTATTATGCTAGTTTCTATTACCACTGGTGAGAATTGTAAGATGACAATAACCATCCACATTCAGACTTTACTAAAAATATTACGAGTTAAAGATCGAATGTTGCTTCTATATTTACTCGATCACCCCATGTTATATGCTAACCTTCTTCAAAGATAGATTAATATGATCCCTTAGTCCCATGATTACATTAGTATTAATAGCTCTTGTTAAGGGGATACATTGATGAAAAAAGGTCTATAGGGTAGTGAATAAAAATTTATTAACATTATCAAAGTTATTAAAAATAATTATGAAATTTGGTGGTTTAATATTATTAAATAATCATTTATTAAAATAATAAGAATAATTTATGTCTTAAGAATGTATATAGAAAATTAAAGAGATGAACACAATGATGTTTTATAATATTTTGGATATAAATGATCCTTATCTAATCTCTACGACACAAGGGACCCACTATGAAAGAGAGATAGATAATTTTACACGGGAGAATTATAAAACTAGACTTTTACATAGGATTAATCCCGATGAAGGAATTTTTAAGGAGAATCCACAAACCTAACAAAAAACAATATTTTATCGGAGTAGATAGAAATCCATGCTTATCTACAATGAATGGTCCCAACCTAAGTGTACTTATTTTTTGTCAGGTAAGTAGAACCAATGAGCTATATTTTTTATGGTATCACAACCACATACTACTTTTTATAGGTGGTATAACCTACTGTGCGAATGATAGTTGTGTAAAAAATCTACCCAACCTAGAAGAAATAAATATAGTAATTACAGAACCAATGGAGAGTGGTAAAAATAAGGTCGTATTTGAAAATTTTATGCATGCACTTTGAATAGATTTGAATGGTGAATTCCAGGAATTCTAATAAATGTACATTACATATATTATAGTTTAATAGTGTGGAATAATTTTTTTTCTTTCCTTAAGAGTTTATCACAGAGGATGTAAGAATTTGAGCTCTGTATTACTTGATTGACACAAGATTGTGAACGTATGTAATCTTTAGTTATATTTGTCAATAATTATATATCTTCTAAGAAAACTTGATTCCTTTAAATATATTATTCAAGTCCATAATAGATAAATAAATCTTATGGAAATAGTTCGAAACATTTAAAATTAAAAAATAATAATATTGGATTATCATAGAGATTGAGAGAAGGATATTATATTTTTATAATAAACAATCAAATCATGGATGAAATGGAAAAAAATAAATAATAATGAAAACTAATTTTAAATCATCCATTAAATAATTTAAATAGTATACATAATAATAGGTCAAATAAAATCCATAAATATCGTAATTATCAATTTGAAATTAAAAAACAATTCATTTAAAATAAGCAATAATCATGAAGAGAATTTCAAAAATTAATAACATTGAATTAAAAATATTATTATTAGTCTGAATGAGTTTAATATCAACCAATATAAATTTTTAAACAATATATTCTATGAAAACAACAAAAAATTATAAAAATTATATTTGAGTTTCAAGTTTAAGTTTGATGTATGAAAATAAAGCAAGCTTTGATCTTTATAGAAAAAAGTTTTAAAAAATAAAAAATAATTCCCATAAGTTCTATATAATTAACATGAATTTATGAATTTATTAGAACAATATAAATATGTCAAATCAATGTAAGAAAATAAAAATAGGGAACATAACATAAAATAAAACATATTTACATATTTTTGAAAAACTTAACGAAATTCACTAAACTACATAGTCAAATTCATGTAGATGTTTTTAATGTATGGATTTTTATCTATGTAAATTAATTTACGATGTTGGTTAATCAATGTAATCTATTAATTTAAGAAATTAACTTAGGAAAAATCAATGTAGGTGATTCGATGTAGGCAAATTTCTCATGTATTTGAATTTTTGAAATCTTTAAACAGATTATGTTTCCTAATTTAAAACCTAAAATATATATAACAAATGATAGAATAATATTTGGGCCTAGTTTAGTTATATTTAGAAAATTTAATTATCTTTCTAATGAATCAAGGTTCACCTTAACAGTATCTCTATATCTCATGTAATAATTAAAAAAAACAAGAAAAATAGTTCTAGAAAACTGAAGAAATCAGAAAAAAGACATACATTGAATTATAAACTAATTTTATATAAGATAGAGATATATTCAAATGTTTATTTCTTATAATTAAATATAGATAAATTTTATATAATTTCAAAAAAAGAATCACTCCATTTATATTTTTTTATCTCATTATAAGTTGATAACACATAATGTAACCAAAACTGAAAATTCAGCCATGTGGTGAGTAGTCAATTGGATATATGGGATATTTGGATATGTGAATTAGATACATGGGACATATTGATACAGGAATTTTCTATTTCAAAATAACAAACCCTATATAAATTATATTTTAAGGTCCCGAATGACTTATTTAGCCTAGGAAATCAATATAAATATTAAAGAACATGTTATGAACATTCAAAACATGAAATATAAATATATTCTAAGAAAAAAAATATATTATGATATTATCCGGATAAAGCACACATTGATTAATACACAATTCAAAGTTTTAATGTAATTCCACATGCCTTCTTGTCCCATTACATTGCTTGTTTTGGGGGTTAGAGGTATTTCAAAGGAGTCTTGGGGAGGTTTTATGATGTTTGGAGGTGAAACAGAGCCATTGTAGGAAATTGACATAATGAAATGTTTACATGACATGAATTGGTGGTTCACAGATTATGTAGCTGGCTTGGTTCATGACTTGTATACAGCGGAGGGGGAACGTGTGAGATTAATTCACACCATGAAAGGTGAATTTACTATGTGTAATTAATAAATGTCCATGGTGATGTGTTTTTTGGAAAAAATTTATTTTATAGGAAGACTTGAGGATTTCCTGTTGTGAATTGGTTACATGACATGTAACTGGTGGGATCTAGATTATTTTACAACTGTTCATCCAATTTTATTTTCATTTAGTTTTTGGTTCCTTCTCTTTCATTATGGATGAATCCTAAGCACCCTGAGGATAATTTCTATCCTCCTTCTCCTTTTTTTTTGATCCATTGGTTTGGGAAATTATTTTTTGGAGATTCACTGTGAGTTCTTCTCCATTCCATGTGGTTTTATTTTTCACTTCTCTTAAATATTCATTATGGAGAAGTTGTTTTGGTTTGGTTTTTGAGTTGGTTTTCAGTTTTGTTAAACCTTGACGTGGTGTAGGTTGATCCATGGGTTTTGAGTGTAGTTTTTATTTATGAGAATTTATTTTTCACTTTATAGTCAAAAAAATGTTGGAAAAGCTGGTTTAAGGTATGGAATCTATTGTTTCTAACATTGTGCATAATGTGGCCAGAGTTTGGTTTTTTTATCTATGCGGGATGGTCGTGTTGGATTAATTAATGATAATTAATTAGCTAATTGAAATTGAAAGTGGAAAGGGGAATGATTCACACTCTTTTTATAGATTTGATATTATTGTGATTTTTTGTTTATACAGGTTGAATACCCCAATAAAAATTTTGATTGTTGGGAGCCTTTAATTGCATTGTAGTTGTTTGGATATGGAAAAATTTCACTGTAATGATGGGAAATTACCCTAAAAAAAATTTGAAAACCACTTACATTTGGATAATTACATTGTTTCCCCTGTATTTATGGATTTTGTGATAACACCCCATAAATAAAGTGAAATGTGATATATCCTGGTTGTTAAATATTTAAAATGGTCTTTGATATGTTGTGATGTGGGTACATGATTTATTAGAGATGATGTGTGGGGTGATATGATGGTTTGTTTGGCTGTACTTTTCGGATAGTGGGGTGATGGTTCATGTGGTCTTGCTTTTGGGGTGGAGAGGTGATGGTTTGTTTGGTCATACTTTTGGGGAAGCGAGGTGATTGTTTGTTGGTTTGTTCTTTTGGGGTGGTGTGGTTAATGTTTATTTGGACTTGATTTTGGGTTGGCGAGGTGATGGTTCCTTTTGGATATATTTTAGTGCGGCAGGGTGATGGTTTGATTTTCCGTGCTTTGGAGCAATGAGGCGATGATTCGATGAGGACAGTGAGCTACTTGTGATATGTGGCTGTGTTGTGCTAGATGCCTGAGTTGTCATGGAATAATTATTTAATATTTATTGAAATGAATAGGGTTTAATTAGATTAATTGTATAGAAATTATTAATGAGAAAATAAATGATGGGTTGTGTGGCTAAATGAAGTTGTTGGTAAATTATTAAATGAATGGGATGGATAATGGAATTTATTGGAAATGAAAAATGTGGCCTGCGAGTTGTTTGGTACAATGAATTTAGAATTTGTAGTGAAATGGGGATGTAGTGAGTTGTTTAGTGTTTTTTTAACCCATAGGTTCTTATTATGTGTGGATCTATGTATATACTTGTATATTAATTTTTATTTCTATATACACCCCTTCCTCATTGAGAACTATGAGAAGAAACTCATATTTTCACACTAGGGTGGTTTTCCCAACATCCCAGTGATGAGGATGGATGGGTAACTACGAGATCATTCCTGCTCTCTCTTCTAGGTGAGTAGATATGCACATGCTATGATGGTCTAAGGTCTGTTAGAGCACTAGGTGATGACCTAGGTGTATTTATGTGAGATATTATATAACTGTGCTATGGGGAGGATGATGATGGTGATCATGTATTATAGGATTAGGGCACGAGGTTGATGTTCTTCATGTTCATGATATCCTACTACTTTGGTTATAGTAGTGGATGGGATGTGATAACCCACATATTTTTGGGAGTGATGATATGTGACCATGTTGTGGAGTGGTGACATATGTGTTTTCATGCGTGATTTGACACGACCATGCCATAGGGTGGTGGTATATGTTATACAAAACATATGGGAGTGTCAGGGCACACAATGTTGGGGTGTGAGCATGGAAAATTTGTGGGAAAGTTGTGCGGGGTACAATTTATCAATATAATTCTTATTATACTATTATACTTGGATTGTATTATTTTTTGAGAGTTCCTTAGTGAGGTTAGGATGGATAGTCGACCTATTTAGGTGTTCTTGGTTATGTTGTTTACTCATGGATGTATTAGTATATTTCTTTCACATGTTCATGAGAGACTTTGTTTTTCATACTGAGTATACTTGTATTCTCACCATATGTATATAAACCAATTTTCAGGTTTATAGGAGGATTACATGGATTGTGATGGAAAATACTAGCTTAGACCTTTTTGGAAAGTTGTTGTGTCTCTTCTTTAGATTTTCTTTTGGGTATTTAATTTTGGAGAATTTTATCAGTACCTATTTTATTTATACATGCATTGTGGGATGATTTTGGTTTCTTTTTATATTATGTCATGTATTTTATTATGGTTGATTTATTTTATCTCCCAATCCTATATTATTTTAGAGGGTAATTCCTCCCATTTCATGAAACTTTTATACCTTTGATGTTAGTATCCAACTCGGGGCCTACTGGAGGAAGGACTTAGGGGGGGGGGGTCATTATCTACCTCCCATCATTACAATATCTTTAGAGGGAGGGGGTCATGATAGAGTAGTATAAGAAGTGATAGTTTAGAGATTGGATGGAATTTAGAGATATGAACAATGAGGATTTAATGGGTTGGTATGGAAATAGTTCCATTTGACATTGGTACATGACAAAGGACTGGGGGACCAACTCAGACATGGGATTTTTGGCCCCCCATTATCTAGTTCACTAAATCTAAACTTATTGAATGACCAAGTGAGGTAGGACTATTTGAATTATAGAGACCTTGGATAGGTACATGCATCATGATGAATTATGTTCTTATTTTAATTGGGTTGTTTTGGGAAGGTTTAAATTAATAAAGTTAATTAAAATGAATCTAAATGAAATTCCATACTACTAGGCTTAGAAAATTCTTTTTTTAGTTATGGATCATAGACATAATCCCCATGTGACTTAGGTAGTTTAGGTTCTCTAGGATGATCTTGTTGATCGTCATAGTATTCATTTGACTGAGTAGGGGAAGGTTTAGAAAAATGAACTACACGTTTTTTAGAGGAAAACTTTGGGGATGTATGATGGTAGTGTTTTAGATGTTGATATAGAGATCTAGATGGAGTACCTCAAGATTTATTTCAGTTTTATCCAAGCCTCGGTGGGATATGGGGTCCCTCTAGAAGTTAGTCTGATGTGGGGATCAATGTATCACTGGTGGGTACTGTATCTAGGAGAGTGGAAGGAGGCATATGTTTAATTGTTTGACATTCGAAAGGAGTTTCAAGAAGAGTTCATTTCATTGACCATGAAGGTAGTGAGGAGTCAAGAGCTTATTTCTCTAAAACATGGTAGTGTGTTAGTCTAAGAGTTGGGAATCACGTTCAAATACCTTCTTGTTTTCCCTAGAATTTTTCCAGATGAGGAGACTCATGCGAGACCTCTTGAGGAGGCACACTGACCTTATATCCGGTATAAAATTACTCCTTTTACATTACCAAGATACCTGGAGTTTTAGAAGATGGAATAGGTGATAAAGATAGTACACTACCAAGGTGGTTTCATGTGATAGGAGAACCAATAGGGTTACATGAGGAGTAGAGTTTCGGTGGCAAGTCATAGGTGCCATGGGATTTGAGGTTTTGACCATTGGGAAGACAACCTTCATACTTTATCTTTCATTATCATGAGGTTAGTGGTTTCCATGATGTTTCTAATGATATCTAGATAGTGTGTTTTGGTTGTGGGGTTCATGGTCAGTGCTAGAACTAGTGCCTAGTGGTTCTTCGAACCTAGTTTAGTTGATGAAGATAGGTTCAATGCTAGACTCAATAATTATTGTTAGTGAGACCATTTCAGCAACATGAGTAGTAGGATTATGCTTTGTTGAGGGGAGATTGAGTGGGTAGAGTATGGAATTTAGGATGTTCCTCAATACTAGGGACCTTAGCCCGAGCATGGTCATGTAGGTGGTCTTCAGAAGAGAGGTATATGATCTGGGCATGGTCAGTTATACATAGTGGAGGCAATAATGCTAGAGGGTCTAAATGTCATTCAGGTTATACTCAGTTTTTCACCTACCCTTGTTTTTGAATTGTTTAATTTAGGATATTTTAACTCATTTTTTCACCCGCTCTATTTCATGCTCTAGGAAAATAGATTTAAAGTCTTCCTGTGTCCCTGGTGTTGACTATGCTAGTCAGAGTCCATAACAACTTGTTTGATATGTACCATGGGTTTAGACTAATGATGGGGCCACATCAGTTCCATGGGGATATTTTATTAAAATAGATTCATCCACATGATATAATACAAGGAATCAATTATTTATATTTCTCACACGATGTTATCAACTTCTTCTGGAGCTGATTTGTGTTTTCAAATGTGGATGGACAACGTGTGGTTTTTATTAGAGATGGGGGTTATCAGGTGGGTAGTTAGAATGTGGAGTACCTTATTTATTTTATGGATAAGTTTCCAGTGGAGTAAGTGGAAACTAGGACATTGGGGGTCCCCATAGTTGTGGAAGAGTTCCTAGGTGTTTTCCTAGAGGTGGTTGTGACACTACCCCATCAACGTGATGTTGACTTTGGGATAGACTTGTACCTTTATGATTCTCCAATTTCGATGGCTCATTATCTGATGGAACCTTAAAAGTTTTAATAGTTGAGGATTCATACTAATTTTCTTTTTTGGAGAGTTTTATCTGGCCCAAAGTGTCACTGTGTGGTGCACTAGTGTTGTTCGCAAAGAACATGGATGGTAGTATGAGGTTTTGTATAGACTATCAGATGTTGAATCAGGTGATGGTCAAGAACCATTAGCCCAAGAATAATTTTTTTTTCAACCACCTAAGAGGGGTGATTTGGTTTTATAAAATCGAAATTTAGTCTAGATATCATCAATTGAGGGTGAGGAGGGAGATATCATGAAGAAGAACTTCAAATATAGGTATGGGCACATCAAGTTTGTAGTCATGTCATTCAGTGATATAAACACATTAGTTGGGTCCATGGTCCTTATGAAATCTATGTTCTGTGAGTTCTTGGACCAGTTTTTCATCATATTCATCGATCATATTTTTATCAACATGATGTCATAGGTGGGGAAATACAAGCATCAGCGAGCTATTTTTCAGGTCTTTCAACCCCAATAGCTTTATGTATATTTCTCCAAGTGTATTTTTTGTACATGAGAGTTTAAATTCCAAGAGGATTTGGCTTCTCATAATGGTGTGTCAGTAGACTAGTCTAAATCCGATATTTTTTTCTTGGGAAACAACCAAGAATGTGTCATAGGGTCATAATTTTCTTTGTATTGAAGGCTATTAACCAAAGTTTGTACCTTATTTCTCTCAAGTTACAGCCTCATTGAAAACATTAAGAAATATGTTCCATGTTTTGTGTGTGGGATGATTCATTTTAGGAATAACTTGATTACCAAAAGAGGAAGTTGTTCAGTAATCCAATGTATTTGTTTCCTGTAGAGGGTGTGATGTTTTTGGTGTTTTGTGATGATTCTTATCTAGGATTCGAATACATTTTGATGAAGTAGAGGAAAGTGATCTCTTATGGGTCTAGGAAGTTGAATCCAAAAAAGAATAACTATTCCACCTATGATATGGAGTTATATGTAGTTGTGTTTTCACTAAAGTTGTGGCAATATTACCTCAATGGAGAGAACTTTTTGGTCTTCAATAATCACAAGAGTTTAAGGTATATATTTTCTCCCCATGATTTGATTTTTTTGAAGTAGTGGTAGATAGAGTTTCTTTATTATTATGATTTTGAGATCTACTACATCCCAGTAAAAGGATTTTTTTTTCCTGAATCATTGAACAGAAAGCTGTGGATGGATTTTTTTCTAGAGTCTGGAGATGTTTTTAAAGGGATAGAGGATTTGTAAGCCTTCAACATTGATTCAATGGTGATTTATGGATATGGTTGTATTAATTAAATGAAAATGGAGTCTTATTTTATGTGGAAGGTGGAGTATTATTAGTGGGGAGACTCAGTGGTAGAGGTTATGTGTGATCGTGTTGGCCACGATGATGCTCCTGAGGGATGATCGAAGGACAAGAAGAATTAGGTGTTGTTTCATGGGAGGTTTTTTATTTTAGCAGTGATTTTATAGGAATAACTTCATGAGTTTTATAGATCACCTTTTTTGGTACACCCAAATGTATCCAAGATGTACTGTGTATTGAGGACACAGTTTGGGTGGCCTAGGAAGAAAAGAGTGGTGATGATGTTTGTGGCGAGTTGTTTTGTTTTCCAGTAGGTAAAGGCCAATAATCATGTTCCTAGAATTTTGTTACAACCTTAGGATGGGAATTGGATGACATCTTGATGGAATTACTCACAGGGTTACACCAATATTAGGGTGGTTGTGATGATATCCATGTTATCATGGATCCATTGATGAAATCGGCCCACTTCTTAGCGATCAAGGAGTAGGGAATTGTAAGATACCATGTTTTTCTGGAGGTAAAAATATTTCATTTTCTGGTTAAATTCTTTTTTTTACCTTCCTTTTTGTCTTAGAACCTAAACCAGGCCATGGGATAGTTGGTCAGTTCTTGGGATAAAAGAGGCTAGAGGGCTGTAGGCTGGCTTCAGGCTGATTACACGATGTGTAATTGAGATACACACCATGTAATCCTATTACATGATATATAATGATCTATCCAGGACCTTTTAGGACATGTATATTTTCTTTTCCAAAAAAGAAAAACCATGAATTAAATTCCGTGTAAGTCAATTACACATCATATAATTGCCTGATAGTTTTTTAAAGTAGTGGTAGTAGCCTCTATTTTTTGAACAAAACATTTTCCTCCTATTTTTGAATCCAAAAACCCTATTTGATAGTTTTTCATATCTAGAGGCCATCTAAACTCCGATTCTTCTGCCATCGGTAACGTTCGAACCACATTGGTAAGTACTCAATTACATTTTATCTGTTTCAAATTCTTCAAAACAACAACTATAAAATTTGGATTTATCCTTCTGTATCCTAATTTATCATTCTTCATATATTCTTCAGGTTTCACCTAAACTGAGGAAAATTAGTATTTGATACTGGATGATCAATATACTACAGAGATAAGGTAGGTGTTTTATACCTTTCTTTCAGCTTTTGATTCTTTCTAGAGTTGCCGAAATTTTTTCACCTACAAGAATTTTCAGCACAGGTCTAGTTTTGAACTGTTAAACTGAAATATATGTATTATGACTTGTTAGGGATGCCCTTATGTTCCTTGAGATGTGTTGGTGGTTTTTTCCCCAACATGATCCCACCAATGGGTTGCACCATGTCTTTTATTTGGTTTTGAACTTTGATAAACTACCCCAGGGGAGTGTTCTCGAGATTTCCTAGTTTAAGTAAGATCAGTTCTAATTAAACAAGGTTGTTTTACATACTTAGAATATGTTCTACCTCATAGCCTTGTGTTATCAAAGATATTACATTCCAAGCTTTTTTATGTTATTAAATGGTTTTTGTTAAAAAAGTGGGTATACTCGTTGGTTTTTTTAGATTTTTTAAATAGATATTTGTGAATAATGGGTGGGAATACCCATGTGATATGCTAAATGGATAATTATGATAAATGGGAAGGTATACCCATTTGATTATTTTAAATGGGTGGGTAAACACATGGGAATTTTTTAAATGGAATTAGAATACCTGAGTGTGTATACTCATGGTTTATAATTGTTTGAATGAGTGGGTATAATCATTATTTGGAATTGAATGTAATTGTTTATATGAGTAGGTAGACTCATATGGTTGAACTATTGTGAATTTTTTATGTTTGAAAAGATTCCATGGATGGATATTCATGGATCAAGAATGTAGTAGTGGATGCATTGGTTGATTATGAACCTTGGGTCTTGATTCCGTGGGATGCCTCAGGCCTTGCTACCCCTTGGATCGGGCTTTCATGGACTCATGTAGGGCATGTTGGTACACATGATCCTATGACTCTAACCAGTGCCTATACCAATTTTCCACTGAGATGATCCTGGGACTCAATGAGGATGCCTTGGCCTTCGACACCTTGGATCCGACCCTTTGTGGTATAATATTCATTATATGAAAAGGATGTGGAAATTATGATACACTTCATTATACAACACTACCATGGGACATATAATTGTGGCTGTATGAAAAATACATGGGTTCTCATTATGGATTATTTATACCGAAAATCCATGTGGACAAGGTATGGATGGTTGCATAGAAAGGCTGTGTTGTTTGTTCATATTACTTGTAGCTACCTTTTTATGAGATGACACTTGTTTTAGGGATCCTCGAGAGGCTGTTTGGTATTTTTAGTTACATTAGACATATGACATGGGCATTCACACTAATGACACTTTTTTATTTAATCTTATTTATCTTATTGAATTGTGTTGCTTGGAACTGTATAGATCATTTGGTGGAAACATACTGTGATGCTTATCTCACACCCTATTTGGGCCTCCTTAGGGAGACAAATTGATTATATGGTATCAGGTGACAATAGGGGAAAGATCCCTAACACTGGTTGTTGACCATTTATTTGGATCAAGAGAGTATGGGACCAAGCTGGGGCTTGCGATGCTACAAGAACTTTTTGGAATTTGTATTATTTTGGATACTTGTATTGTACTATATTTCCATGTACCTATTTTTACTATTTTCCAGATATATGTACCATTTGCATCATTGTATATGAGACACCTCTGAATTGTTATATATTCCAGTCATTCATGTTTATTTATCTGTTGTCTGATTGTTGTACCCTCTTCTCCTATTGTTGTACCCTCTGGTAATGAGGAAATAGTCTCCCTAATGATTCATCTAGTCCCCCACTACAAGTCAGCAACCTATGGTTTTTTGGGAGATGCACTTGAGGCCATATATCCAACTAGGATTGGAACACTGTTGAGTGGAATCTGGGTTCGGGACGTTACAAAGTGGCATCAGAGGCTTTATTTTATGATTTGACTTAATGTTTTGTGATAATAGAAAAGAATAGGAAGGAAATGGAATTTGGTAATGAGCTATGATTGGGCATAACTAACCAGTGGATAGGGAAAATCCAAATCACCCTGAATGAGATTGATATTTTTATTTTCAACTATTACAATTGATTTGATTTTACTATTGGGTGACACACAAGATTTATGATGTTACTATTGATATGATTATGGTTCTATTTCTATTTAAACCTGCTGAGATGAGGGTATTCCATCTCATTCATCATATAGGAACCTTATTAGAGTTCATATTCCATGCATTATTACACGCCATTTAGGATGCATTACTTGACGCATGCTATTGTGATAGGTACTGTGATAGTTTCATCTTCTGTTGAAATAGACTTTGTGCAGTGGATAGATAAGTGACATCATATTTCAATTCATAAGGTGTATGAGCCCTTATGAATTTGGAAATGATGCATCCTGTTAAATTAAATTCTTAAAATTAATTTGATTTGTATGGATTATATGGGCATGAAATTTTTGTTCATGAGGTGTTATGGGCCCATAGAGATTGGAACTTGGTGGACCATTGGTTAAATCATTTTGAGTAAATGAATGTTAAATGAAAAATGGAATGGAAAATACATACTTGAACTAGAACTGAATTTTAAGTGGTGAAGAGGTAGTGTTTTTACGCTTTAGGATTAGGCTATGGGTTCTAACTTTGTTTTAGGATGTTTCTAAACTGTCCTACACTTTTGATCTGTGATACTTTGAAATAGTTCTTTTCTGAGGTAGGTGTTTGGAATTGTAGAGACATTCCACCACGAAGACCTCTTGGGGTATTCCATGAGGGAGGTGACGAACACAATCTGGAGGCGATGGACCATAGGCTACCGGTTGATCCTCCTTTAATTCCATATTTTTTACCATCTGTTGTTCCGGACATAGGTGCTGTGGCATAGTTCTACGAGGGATTCTTTTTCTATATAAAGACTTTTTAGGGAGCACCACAGTCTGTCTTGACTATGGCTGAGCTGACACGGGTGTTCTAGTAGCAGCATCCTCTCATGTTTTCTGGGGTTGGTAGTCCACAGGCTACTGAGCTATGGAATGAGACCACATTATATATCTTAGAGTATCTCAATACAGATTCTGAGAGGAGGGTCAAGCTTGTGACTTATGTGATATGTGGAGCAGCAAAGTGCTGGTGGGATGTTCTGAACCAGGCCGATAGGCTACGAGATATGGGTTATAATGATTTCCAGATCTGCTTCTATGAATAATTTTACCCTAATATTCAGAGAGTAGAGTGGGATAGTGGGTTCATGTGTCTGGAGCAGGGCATGCTGATGGTTATGGAGTACATGAAACGCTTTATGGAGTATCATTTCATACCGATGTACCTTGCTGATGAGATTTCTAGAGAAAGATGCTTCAAGGCAGGTCTATGATATGCTATCAAATCTCCAGTCAACATGTTTATATTGAATTATATCACTACTATTGTGAATCAGGCTCTGATTATAGAGTGGGACCTGAGGGATGCTGGGGCATAGAATGGGGACGAACTGTTTCTTGACCCAACAGATCTATTTATTCATGTAAAAAGCATCGTTTTTAGGCTTCCCACAAGATGACTACTGGTCAGGTTGCGAGTACTAGTATCTTGGTGCTTTTTCGTTTGTGTGGCAGGAGATCCCATATAAAGAATCAGTGTGACCATGACCCAGTTGAGTGCCGAGCTTACGACAAGATGGTCCATGTGCTTCAATTTTTCTGGAACTTCCCTCTAGCTGTGAGTGTAAGGGGGTCAGCTCCGATACCGGGTTCATGATAATGTTTCTTTGCTCTATGTCAGGAAGGGAGCTAGAGGAGTGCTGGACAATCAGGATAAGGTAGTGGTGGTCATGGAAAAGGTAGGCAGAATCTAGTTACAGCTAGAAATTAGTGTGGACCTACTCCAGGTAGGGAGGTGGTGTCAGATGGCCGTGGTGAAAGCTGGTTATTTATTATACATCCTACCCCAAGTAGCCGGGTTCCAAACTATCTACAGTGAGAGGTATGATATTAGTATCCTCTAATATTTTATCTTCTCCTTTTTATATAGGTTAAGAACATAGTTTAATATCTTCACCTATGCTGAAAAGAGTTGGTCTTATTGTTTTGTCTTATGAGGGTGTTTTGACACTTGACACACTGTTGGGAATTATAATGGATGATGGCGCCAGGGTAGGGAGTTCCGTATTGGGGTTGGGCGGTGTCACTTCATCAAGGGTATTTATTTCCTCAATATTAAATGTTTTGATTTCATTCTTAGGATGTAATGTTTGGTAACTTATTGATCTTACATTGACATCTGTCACCAGAGGCTGACTTTTACATCACCAGTGGGTGCAGTGTTTACTCAAAATGGTGAACGGGATGTCCAGGCATGTAGAGATGGACCGGAACATCATGGGATATGTGGCATGAAAACCTATATTACTATTTGGTTTTTGGATGATTAGGGATTGAGTTTTGTAGAATTTCCTCCAGTGGTGGATCATTTCAGGGGTGTGTTCTCAGATGACTTATCTAGGTTACCTCTTGGTAGAGAGGTGAAGTTCTCCATAAAACTATTTCTAGGAGCTGCACCAGCATCCATTCCTTCTTACATGATGGATACAATATATTTTCAGGAGCTCAAGCGATAGCTAGAGGACTTGGAGGTGAAGGGTTTTATTGGACCCAATACTTCTCCATGTGGTTTTCCTATCTTTTTTTAATAAAGGAAGATGGTACCCTTAGGCTATGCATATATTATTGAAAATTGAACCAAATGATGGTTAAAAACTAATATCCCTTGCAATGGATAGATGATATGTTTGATCATCTTCTGAGTGTTCTCAAAAATTTATTTGATGTCTGAATGTCATCAGGTGCGTTTTTGACCTACAAACATACCTCATGCATCTTTTCATAGTAGGTATGATCTATATAAGTATCTGTTCCTGACATTCGGTTTCATGAACATGGTTACAATATTCATTGTTTTGTTGAATCGAGCGTTCCATCCTTTCCTGGATTATTTTGTGGTGGTTTTCATGGATGATATATTGGTGTATTTCCACTATCAACACGACTATGGAAACCATTTTTATATCATTTTGAATACACTGAGAGAGAATCAGTTATATGATAATCTCGAAAAGTACCACTTTTGGATGGATTAGATTCACATCTGGGGTCACATAATCTCAGATACAAGAGTATCCATGGACCCAGAGAAGGTGAGAACTATAATTTCTTAGGAAAAAACAATAATTCTTTTGAAATATGATGTTTCTTGGGATAGATGGTTACTAAAAGTATTTCATAAAGGACTTATCATGCTTAACAACACCATTGATAGGCTTGAATAAGAATGGTGTGAAGTATGTATGGTTAGATTATTGAGAGACAACCTTTTCTGAGCTGAAAGAAAGACTAACATTAGCACCAGTCCTGATACTTCCAGAGTAGAGAAGGAGTTACACTGTGTATTGCGATGCACTAGGTATCAAGCTAGGGGCATCACTAATATATGGGGATACTGTCGTGGCATATGGGTCTTAGCTGCTAAGGAATCCTAGGAGGATTTAACTGACACATGATCACAAGATAGCTTTATTTGTTCACTCATTTCACCATGGGATACATTATTTAATGGGGGAGCATTTTTTGGTGTACATGGACCAAAAAAATCCTCAAGTGTATTTTTACTCAGCATGATCTGAATATGAATTAGGGAAGGTGGGTAGAGTATCTATAGTATTTTGAATTTTAGATTCCCTACACACATGTTAAAAGAAATGTAGTGGATGATGAACTGAGCTAGGGGGCTAAAATAGAGGCATTTCAGGAGGCCAGTAGTCAGTGGAATCTTATGACTCTGTTCTTTGAGATGCATTTGGAGGTGCACAACAGTTAGGGATAGACATATCTATCATCCTTAGCTGTGACCTCTACCATACTGGACATAGTTAGGATGAGGAAGCTATTAGATTTAGAGGGACTAATTATCATGAGATTATGCTTGGTGAGGACCCTCCTCCTGGTTGGACAATAGGTGAGGTTGAGATCCTCCGTATCCATGGATGCGCTTGGGTTCTAGTGGATATATGTGAGGAGTTGATGTAGGAGTTTCTTGCTTTAGCTTGAGAAGTTAAAACTGGAGTCACGAAGATATAATATGACTTACAATGTCAGTATTAGTGGCCAGGTATGAAGCATTAGGTAGATGGTTTTGTTATGAGGTGTTATACCTATCAACAGGTGAAGGAAAAACTTTATCAACCAGTCGAGCTTTTACATCTGTTACCGATTTCGGAGTGGAACAGGGATGATGTCGCGATGGATTTTATTATTGGTTTAATGAGGTCTCATTGAGTTAAAAATGTTGTGTGGGTTGTTGTTGAAATAACCATGACTATTTCTCATTTATTTCAAATTTAGAGACCTTCAGTTTAGATGATCTTGGAATGTTTTACATTCATGAGATACTAAGACTCTATATGGTTTTATGCACTATAATTTCAGATAGGGACTCCTTATTTATGTATCGTTTCAAGAAATGTTTTCAGAAGGTGCTGGGTACACAGGTGCTTCTGAGTATAGCATAACACCCTCAAAATAATGGCCAGTTAGAGCATACGACACAGGTTCTAGAGTACATGCTTCAGGAATGCATCCTTGATTTTGGGGGCTCTTGGGAGAGGCACATTCCCCTGGTTGAGTTCACCTATAATAACAATTATCAGGAGAATATATAAATGTAAGTTTATGATGATTTATATGGTATGCCATGAAGATCACCCATGTGCTGGATAGAGGAAGATGAGGTAACTTATTGGGACAACATCTTGCAAGGAAGACTTATTTGTAAGTACAGTTCATTCATAAGTAGATGAATACTAAATAGTCTCATCTGAAATATTACAACGATCACTGAAGATGACTTCTAGAGTTCGTGGTTAGGGACCAGGTCTTCCTTTTTTTTTCACTGAGGTTAGGAAACAGACAGATTAGGAGACATGGTAAGCTTTCACCGTGATATATTGGGCTGTTTGAGATTCTGGAGGGAGTCAGATCAGTATCCTATTGGTTGTAGTTACATCAGAGGTACCGAAATATGCTTTATGTCTTCTGCATATATAAGCCACACCGTTATCATTCATACCCAACTAATGTTTTTCATCTTGATGAGGTTGATCTATAGGTTGATGCATCATTTGAGGAGCATCTGATTCATATTGTAGATAAAAGCACAAAGGTTCTCTGTGGATGTTTAGTTCCTCTAGTACGGGTACTATGGCAGCATGAACTTTTATAAGATGAGACATGGGAGCCTGAGGCCAGTCTATGTGCTCAGTGTCCAGAGTTATTTTTTGAAAAATATTAACCACCCTTGAGAGGGAAATTCGGGGACGAACTGCTTTAGGGGGGGGGGAGATTTTATGATCCTGGGTTTTTCTTGAGGTACATATATTTTGTTTTCAGGTTAAATAGATTTTTAATTTTCTTTTTGGATTAGACCCTAAGACGAGCTATGGTCTGATTTGGTGGTTCTTGGGAATTTAGAGGTTGGAGGTTTGTAAGCTGGCTGTAGGAAAACTACACAATGTGTAATTGAGATACACACTATATAATCCTATTAGACAACATGTAATGGTATATCCATGACCTTTCACTGAGTGTATGATTTAATTTCCCAAAAATTAAAACCTGGGATTACATGCCGTGTAAGGCAATTGAACATCATGTAATTTCCTGATAGTTTTTTTAAAATAGTGTTAGTTGCCTCTATTTTTTGAAAAGAAGGGTTTTCCTCCTATTTTTAAGAAAAACCCATCTTTGATAGTTTCTTAGATCAAGTGACTATTAAAACTCAGATTATTCCACTATAAGTTAAGTTAGAACCACATCAGTAAGTAATCAACTCATTTTTAGCCATTTTGGATTCTTCGGAACAAGGGTTGCACTATTTGGATTTAGTCACATATGACCTAATTTCTTGTTCTTCACCCGTTCTTCAAATTTTTCCTAAACTGAGGTGAACCAGGACTTGATACTATACGATCACTCAATAAAAGAGCTAAGGTAGGTGGTATATACATTTCTTTAAGTTTTTGATGCTTTCTAGAGTTATAATTTTTTTTCACCCACCAGAATTTTCATCATAGGCCCAATTTTGAACTATTAAATTGAAATAGATGCAGCATGACCTAGTAGGGATTCCCTTCAGTTCGCCGAGATGTGTTGGAGGTTGTTTCCCCAACCATAGGCCACCCATGGAGTGAACCATGACTATGTTTTGGTTTTTACTTTTGATAAACTACCCAAGGGAAGTGTTCTTGATCCTTCCTAGTTTATAGAAGCTCATTTGTAATTAAATGAGGTTGTTTTAAATGATTAAGAGATTTTCTGCCTCCTTGCCTTGTGTTATCAAAGATATTCATTGCCAAACTTTTTTAAGTGATTAATTGGGGTTTGTTAAACATGTGGGTATACTCGTTGGTTATTTTTAGATTACTTAAATGGCTATTTGTGAATAATGGGTGGGAATACCCATGTGATGTGCAAAATGGATAATTGTGATAAATGGGTGGGTATGCCCACATGACTTGATTAAATTGGTGGTTAAACCATTGTGAATTGTTTAAATGGAAGTAGAATACACGAGTGGGTATACTCATGGTTTATAATTGTTTGAATGAGTGGGTATACTCATTGTTTTGAATTGAATTGAATTGTTTACATGAGAGGATAGAATCATATGGTTGAACTATTATGAATGGTTGATGTTTTCAATGATGCCCTGGATGGATATTGTAACATCCCAAGTAAGTAATGAATAATAGATATTTTTATCTAAGTTTATTAGTGAGTTATATAGTGTTTTAGAGGCTTAAAATGAAAATAAATCCAATCTTAAGCATGGAATACACTAATATTTTTAAAAGATTGTTTTACTGCCTTTTAATGGAAAACCATTTTTAAATATATCTTTTGACAATTTTATAAGCTATGTTTGTCAAAATAAACTTATTCTTTATTATTGGGACATCAAAATTTACTTTGTGTGAATTTTTGGTAATTTTCCGATAATGTTCATTTTTAATGAATAGTGAAAAATGTTGTATTTTAATTCAAAAACACTTTTTAATCTAATTTATTTATATGATTAGATTATATTTTGAATTGGTTTTAAAGTGAAATTATAATATATTTTTACCATTTAATCCAATAGTGGTCGTTGGAATCAATTTCACTTTGAAATTGGACTCAAACTAGTGTCAATCTTTTGATACTTATTGTTTCATAAAAACACGCTATTTGTCATGACAGCGGGAATTAATTATTAAATTAATTAATGTAACTTATATGATTTAAATTTTGTAAAATATACATAATTTTTTAATTCAGAATATCAAATATATCTTAGGGTGAAGTTTTGGTATTTTTCTAAAAAACTTCAATTTTTGATGAATAGTGAAATCACTAAGTGGTAATTAAAGAAACTGATTTTTCGTTTAAATGAAACTTTGCCACTTATGTGATTTGATTTTCAAAAATCCAACATAAATGGTTTTCATTAAGAAGTAAAATGTGGATCAATGAGATTAAAATAATTTTTTGGTGAATAGTAACTTTTAAGTTCTTAATCGCGATTAGAGGTAATTAGTGTAGTTTAAGGTAAAAATAATGTTTTAATAATATGAGATGACCTATAAACATGTCCTACCCTTATTGGATGTGTCATGGAAGACCAAGACAAGCCATGGGTCAACTTGGGGATCCCATGGAGCCACTTTGGTTGGGAAATGACATAAATAACTTTTTATTTAATGTCAAAGTAAAAATGACACAAACATGAGTTGTTTTACTAAAACAATTTTTACCTGGAGTTATACAAGTTAGATTTTTGACTATAAATAATCATTATAAATACAAAAATATTTCCTAAATCATTATTTTTTTTATAATTTTTATACATTAAATAAATTAAATTAGTTATGACATCATGATGCAGCGATTACCTCATTAATAAAGGATTAAAATAAAACGAAACGATAATGTAAAATCTATGACCTACATATGTCCAAAACCTATTGTATGGGTGGATTTCGAACCCTTATCACCTTAGCCTCAAATTATATTAATGTGGGACCTTTTGAATCCGAAACTCCTTTTAAAATAAAGTAACTTTTCTTTACTTTTCAAGAGTGCCCCTCCTCTCCTCTTATAAATTGCCCCCACCTCTACCTCTTTAACCACACATACAAAGCCTTTGGATCGGCCAAAACCTGACCATTTTGTCTCTAAACATCCCTCTCTTACTCCTTGAAGCCTCACTTTGGGCAGAAGTCTTCCCAAGGAAGCCTTTGAGCTCAAACCAAAGGGAGTTACCCGATTTTAAGGTAATGTCTTCACTTGAGTCCTTTTGTTTTATTTTGTTTCTCCAACCCCCTAAACTCTTTTTATCCATTTATTTTGTAACAAATACAGTATCATCAATATAATAGGATGTTGTTATAAGAAATATTAGAGCTACACTTACACACACCTACATCTAATGGTTAAAGAACATACTGTTTCCGTGTATGGCGAATTTCTGCCTCCCGAAACGATGATTGTTCAAAATTCTTTTAACAACTTAAAAGGTGTCCATTAAGATGACACTATATTTATATATGATATATAATATGTTTATTTTTTCCTTAATATTCTCTATTTTTAATTTTGGTCATAACTTTATGGTTTCCATTATGGGTAAACGCGATATCTTCATTTTAGGAAGTGCGGACTACCGCCCTCTCAAAGTGATTTGATTCGTTAATGCCATATGTGGAACGTATACAGGATGTAATTAATGGTATTATATGGGATATTATACTGGAATTATAATATACTTCTATATCATTATGATTCCATTCTATAAAATACGAAATAGAAATGAAAGTAGCGTTCATGCGTACGTACGACTTACCGTCTCCATGAACGGTGCATTTCATTTCTTACCTATACATGATTATGTAATATTATAAATGCATGTATATACTGGATATATATGATATATACATCATGATTATAACTCTGGATATAATGGATACATGAACAACTTGTAATTATAAAGAGCATATTTTGACTGAAGTACCAATGATCGTTAAAACGACCGTTACTAACTTAAATGATTACATAATGTTCATAACATGGTAATAAGGGATATAAAAGGAATAATGAACTTGAAAAAGTTTCTTAAGAAAGTAGAAATTAACTCAAGTTTATTATTCAGGACACTAAAGAATGATCAAGTCAAGTCGGACCCGAGGTATGGGACTTCGTCTCAATCTCCTTTCATTGAGGAATATTTTGTTTTATACACAAACTTCTTTTATACGGTATATAAACCCCTTTGAATTTTACATTTATCCAAAAGGAATCTTTTTTAATATGAAGTGTTTTACAAAATGAAAAAAGGGAATGTTTTTGTCGTATGTATGCGGCGACAACGATTTCTTCGCCGCCATGACCATTATTTGAGTTTCAGCTTCCTCTACAAGCCATACCTTATTTTTAAAAGAAAAATAAATACCATGTTTTAATTTTCTTTTATTTTGGTATTGAAAATGGTTTTCAAAATGTTTTTATTATATCAATGTGTTTTATTGATATCTTGTGATTGAAATGTGGAAATGTTATGTTTCCTTTATGTATGATTTATGTGATACGATTATGTTATGGTTCTTGGGCATTGTTATGAAGAAGGGTGGTTCCGTGATAAACTAAGGGCAGGTGAGCCCGATATAGCTCTCCAATGCATTGGGTAACGCGAAGGAGTGAAACGTTAAGGTTTCTCCGAAGAGATTTAGGGAATATACTTTGATGGGTATTCCAAACGTAACCAAGAGAGTTACTTCCTAATTAAGAATGTTATGAATTCCTCAAGTTACCTTTATGTATTATGATTTCTATGATTTATTCATGATTTGATGAGGTATGTTAAAGTGCTTATGTTTTATGGGTAAAGTATGATTTCATTCTTATGTATATATGAACTCATGTTTCCTTTCCATATTTTTATATCCCTTACTGAGCTTTTTATGCTCATCCCAAGTCTTTTTTGAAATGTCTTTCACAGGTCAAGGGAAAGGTACATGATATGATGATAGTGTCAAGGAAGTGTCAAGAAAGAATCCATGCTTTATTTTAAATATGTTTCCATTGATGGGAAAAAAGAATACTATCTTTTATGTAACCACTTTTTTTATATGTGGAATGTAATGCAAGTTTTATGATCTAATTCTCTAAAACTCTAAACCTGAAAAGATCCTCAATGTGTAATCTTGTAATTACTCAATATTAAGTAAGGTTTAAGGCTGGGGCCTTATAGTTGGTATCAGAGGTCGGTTTAGATGTCTTTAGGAGTTCGAATTCTACTAAATGATTATCCAAAAATATTTTTTTTGAAATGATATAGAATTTGAAGATTACCATGTTGCTTCATCTAAGACATGTTTGTTCAGAATGGTTTTCCGCAGATGAAACAGGGAAGCAGTGCTAGGAAGGCATACAGAAGGAAATAACCTTCCAAATCAGCATCCTGAGATGGTCAGAATTGAAACTGAATGGTTTGTTGCAGTAATGGCGCAGTTGAATCAAGCGATAAATGGTGGTGGTATCCATGCACGAGATCAGCTAGATCAACCGCAGAGGAACATGTCAGTGGTGGAACATTTCATGAGGCAACATCCCCCATCATTAAGAGGATCATCTGAACCTGTGTTAGCTGAAGAGTGGATTAATACACTGGAGAAGATTTTCGATGACATGGGGTGTTCAGACAATCAAAAGGTTTGTCTTTCTATTTACCATTTGGAGGGTGAAGCAGATCAGTGGTGGTCGATTGTTAAAAATATCAGGGATGCTGATGAGATTGATGCTCTCGACTGGGATGAATTTAAAGGTATGTTTCTTGAGAAGTATTTTCCTAAGGCTGTTCGACTTAGGATGGAAAAGCAATTCTTGGAATTGAGGCAAGATGAAGACTCAGTGGCTGCCTATGAAGAAAGGTTCACTCGATTGGCAAGGTATGCTCCAAATTTTATCCGAGACCTTGATAGTAAAATCAATCGTTTTTACTCAGGATTAAAGCCAAAATATCAAAGGGATTTAGCTTCTCGTGAGTTCAAAACTTATTAAAAGCTTGTTCGATTTGCTGAGAAGGTCGAAATGGAGTTTTCCGATGATCAAGTGTTCTACAAAAACCAACAGAAGAAGAGACCAAGGTGGCAGGAGAGAGGAAAGAATTCTTCAAAAAAGTCTGATGGTAAGAAAACTAAGTTTCCAGTTTGTGATAAATGTGGTAAAAGGCATGCTGGGGAATGTCTTTAGAATTCTGGAAAGTGCTACCAATGTGGTAAGATGGGACATAAGGCTCGTGATTGCACTGAAAAAGATCAAGGTGATGGTAGGAACAAATTTTATTTACAGTTAGTGAAATGTTTTAAGTGCAATGAGATGGGTCACTATGAAAACGAGTGTCCGAAAAAGACCTCAAGTGATGGGAAGCAGTTTGACTACAAGAAGAAAGGGGTGGTGAAATCCTTTGCAACTACTTCATCAGATGTCGGGCCATCAAATGAAGTTGTATCAGGTACTTTTTTTGTTTTTTCAGATTATGCCAGTGTGTTGTTTGATTCGGGGTCCACACATTCTTTCATCTCTGAAACCTTTTATAGTAAAATGGGAATACCATCTCAAGAAATGACTCCTGAACTTGTAGTAAAAACACCTGGTGGAAATGTTGAGGCAAAAAGAATTTATAAGAATCTTCCTATCCTTATCTGTGGAAAGAACCTACTTGCAAACCATATTTGTTTACCTCTAGTAGAGTTTGCTGTTATCCTGGGTATGGATTGGCTCTCTATTTACCATGCTAAGATTTACTATAGAGCTAAAGAAGTTTATTTTCAGAAAGACTTTCAGTTTGTATACAAGAATGAACCCTTACTGTTGATAACATATCAAGAGGCTGAGAAACTTGTAAAATATGGAAATGAATGTTACCTTGCACACATCGTTGAAAACAAAGGAACTGTTCTAATTAATGATGTGCCAGTGGTAAATGAGTATCCTGATGTTTTTCCGAATGAGTTTCCTGGAATAATACTAGATCAGGAAGATGAATTTACTGTTGACTTAGTTCATGATGCTAAGCCAATATCAAAATCCCCTTATCGAATGGCTCAAATTGAACTTTTAGAGTTGAAGGAGCAATTGCAAGATTTATTAGAGAAAGGTTTCATTCGACCTAGCACGTCACCATGGGGTGCTCCTGTTTTATTTGTTAAAAAGAAGGATGGTTCTATGAGACTTTTCATTGATTATAGAGCCTTGAATAACATCACTGTTAAGAAAAAATATCCTTTGCCTCATATCGATGGTTTGTTTGATCAGCTCCAGGGAGCTCAGTATTTTTCAAAGATTGACCTGAGATCGGGGTACCATCAGCTGAAGGTAAAGGAAGCAGATGTTCCGAAGACTGCGTTTCGTATAAGATATGACCATTATGAATTTGTAGTAATGCCTTTTGGGCAAACCAATGCACCTGCTGTATTCATGGACGTAATGAATATAATTTACCATGAGTTATTGGATAAGTTTGTGGTGGTTTTCATTGATGATATTTTGGTGTTTTCTAAAAGTAAAGAGGAGCATGAAAGACATTTAAGGGTTATTTTTCAAACCTTAAAAGAAAAGAAATTGTATGGGAAATTCAGCAAGTGTGAGTTTTGGTTGCAACAAATTTCTTTCCTTGGTCATATTGTTTCTAAAGATGGGATAACTGTTGATCCTGCAAAAACAAAGGTTGTTGAAGAATGGCCAAGACCCACAAATGTAACAGAGATTCTTAGTTTCCTTGGTTTGGTAGGCTATTACCGAAGGTTTGTTAGAAATTTTTCATGGTTATCTAGTCCAATGAATAAACTAACTCGGAAGGGTGTTAAGTTTATCTGGACAAAAGAATGTGATGATTGTTTTCAGGAATTGAAAAGAAGATTGGTGAATGCTCTAGTTTTGGCACTACCTTCCAGGAATGGGGAGTTTGTTATCTACAGTGATGCTTCATTGAAAGGACTTGGTTGTTTCCTAATGTAGAATGATCAGGTAATTGTTTATGCTTCATGACAGTTGAAAACTCATGAGGTAAATTACCCTACACATGATTTGGAATTAGCTACTGTTGTTTTTGCTCTAAAAATTTGGAGGCATCATTTGTAAGGAGTAAAGTGTGAAATATATACTAATCAAAAAAGTTTAAAGTATATATTCACTCAGAAAGAGTTAAACATGAGACAGAGGAGATGGCTGGAATTAATCAAGGATTATGATTGTACAATTCATTACCATCCAAGAAAAGAAAATAAAGTGGCTGATGCTTTGAGTCGAAAAAGTAATGCTTCATTAGCAATGTTGCATTTGGAACGTGATCCTTTGGTTAAGGATTTTATGAACATTGGCATAGAAGTTGTTGGTGCAGGATGTTCTTCTGTTTTGTTTTAGGTATCAGTGAAATCTTCTCTATCAGACAGAATCAAGAAAGCATAGAAGCAAGACAGTGAGTTGCAGAAAAAGGTAGAGATGGTTCAGAAAGGTAAGTTTCCTAAATTCAACATTGATAATGATTGAGTTTTGAGCTTTGGGAAGAGATTGTGCATGCCTTGTGATTCACAGTTGAAGATAGAGTTGTTATGTGAAGCTCGTAGTTCTTCGTTTTTAGTTCATCCTGGCAGTACTAATATGTACAAAGATCTGCGGGAGTATTACTGGTGGGATGGAATGAAAAGAGATATTACTGATTTTATTGTGAAGTGTTTGACTTGTCAGCAGGTTAAAGCAGAGCGGGAGTTACCGAAAGGGATGCTTCAGCCTCTACCAGTGCCAGAGTGGAAATGGGAGAATATATCCATGGACTTTATTGTGGGATTACCAAAGACATCTTGAGGTAATAATGCAATCTGGGTTATTGTTGATCTCTTGACTAAATCTTCTCATTTCCTTCCTATTTGAGATACTTTCTCTCTAGATCAACTTTCTCGATTGTACCTTAAAAAGATAGTCAGGTTGCATGGAGTTCCTCTATCCATTGTATCCGATCATGATCCCAGGTTCACTTCTAACTTTTGGAAGGACCTTCAGAAGTCATTGGGTACTGAATTAAATTTTAGTACAGCTTTTCATCCTCAATCAGATGGGCAGTCATAACGAACAATTCAGACTTTGGAAGATATGATACGTGCTTGTTCGATGGATTATCAGGGAAGTTGGGACCAACATATTTCTTTGGTTGAGTTTTCTTATAATAATAGTTTTCATTCCAGTATACAGATGGAACCATTTGAGGCGTTATATGGGAAGCAGTGTCGAACTCCATCTTTTTGGGATAAAGTTGGTGAAAGAAAGATGATGGGACCAAAAATGGTAGAAGAGTTGGCAGAAAAAGTTCAACTGATACAGAAACACATGAGAACAGCTCAGAGCAGGCATAAGAGTTATGCGGACAATAGGAGGAAGGATTTCTCTTTTGAGGTAGGTGATCATGTTTTTCTAAAAGTCTCACCATGGAAAAGTGTGATGCGATTTGGTAAGAAAGGAAAGCTGAGTCCAAGGTTCATTGGACCATATGAAATTCTGGAGAGAGTTGGATCAGTTGCATACCGAGTGGCTTTAGCTCCGAGTTTATCTCTTGTATACAATGTTTTTCATGTTTCAATGCTGAGAAAGTACATGCCAGATCCATCTCATGTTTTGAGTCTCGAGGTAGTTCAGCTGGAAGGGAACCTATCTTATGAGGAACAACTGGTCCAGATTCTTGACCACAGGGAGCAAGTGTTACGGAACAAGGTGATTCATCAGGTAAAGGTTTTGTGAAAAAACCACATGATTGAAGAGGAAACATGGGAATCTGAAAATGCAATGAGGGATAAATACCCCCACTTATTCGATAAGTAAATAAATTGTGGGGATACAATTTTCTAAAGGGGGGAAGGATGTAACATCCGAAGTAAGTAATGAATAATAGATATTTTTATCTATGTCTATTAGTTAGTTAGATAGTGTTTTAGAGGCTTAAAATGAAAATAAATCCAATCTTAAGCATGGAATACACTAATATTTTTAAAAAATTGTTTTACTGCCTTTTAATGGAAAACCATTTTTAAATCAATATTTTGAAAATTTTATAAGCTATGTTTGTCAAAATAAACTTATTCTTTATGATTGGGATATCAAAATTTACTTTTTGTGAATTTTTGGTATTTTTCCGATAAAGTTCATTTTTTAATGAATAGTGAAAAATGTTGTATTTTAATTCAAAACATCTTTTTAATATAATTTATTTATATGATTAGATTATATTTTTAATTGGTTTTAAAGTGCAATTAGAATATATTTTTACCATTTAATCCAATAGTGGTTGTTGGAATCAATTTCACTTTGAAATTAGACTTAAACTAGTGTCAATCTTTTGATACTTATTGTTTCATAAAAACACGCTATTTGTCATGACTGCGGGAATTAATTATTAAATTAATTAATGTAACTTATATTATTTGAATTTTTTAAAATAGACATCATTTTTGATTTCATAATATAAAATATATCTTAGGGTGATGTTTTGGTATTTTTTTGAAAAACTTCAATTTTTGATGAATAGTGAAACCACTAAGTGATAATTAAAGAAACTGATTTTTCGTTTAAATGAAACTTTGCCACTTCTGTGATTTGATTTTCAAAAATCCGACATACATGGTTTTCATTAAGAAGTAAAATGTGGTTCAATGAGATTAAAATAATTTTTTGGTGAATAGTAACTTTTAAGTTCTTAATCGCGATTAGAGGTAATTAGTGTAGTTTAAGGTAGAAATAATGTTTTAATAATATGAGATGACCTAGAAACATGTCCTACCCTTATTGGATGTGTCATGGACTACCATGAAAAGCCATGGGTAAACTTGGGGACCCCATGGAGCCACTTTGGTTGGGAAATGACATAAATAACTTTTTATTTAATGTTAAAGTAAAAATGACACAAACATGAGTTGTTTTACTAAAAAAAATTTTACATGGGGTTATAAAAGTCAGATTTTTAACTATAAATAATAATTATAAAGCTAAAAATATTTCCGACATCATGATATTTTTTTATAATTTTTAAACATTAAATAAATTAAATTATTTATCACATCATGATGATGCAGCAATTACCTCATTAATAAAGGATTTAAATAAAACGAAAAGATAATGTAAAATATATGACCTACACATGTCCGAAACCTAATTTATGGGTGTATTTAAAACCCTTATCACCTTACCCTCGAATTATATCAATGTGGGACCTTTTTAATCCGAAAATCATTTTCAAATAAAGTAAATTTTCCTTACTTTCCAAGAGTGCCCCTCCTCTCCTCTTATAAAAAGCCCCCACCTCTACCTCTTTACCCACACTTCCAAAGCCTTTGGCTCGGCCAACCCCTGGCAATTTTGTCTCTCCACATCCATCTATTACTCCTTTAAGCCTCACTTTTGGAACAAGTCTTCCCAAGGAAGCCTTTGAGCTCAAACCAAAGGGAGTTACCTGATTTTAAGGTAATGTCTTCACTTGAGTCCTTTTGTTTTATTTTGCTTCTCCAACCCCCTAAACTCTTTTTATCCATTTATTTTGTAACAACTCCAATATCTTCAATATAATAGGATGTTGTTATAAGAAAGATTCTATCTACACTTTTACACACCTACATATAATGGTTAAAGAACATACTGTTTCCGTGGATGGTGAATTTCTGCCTCCCGAAACGATGATTGTTCAACATTCTTTTAACACCTTTAAAGGTGGCCATTAAGATGACACTATATTTATATATGATATATAATATGTTTATGTTTTCCTTAATCTTATTTATTTTTAATTTTGGGCATACCTTTATGGTTTCCATTATGGGTAAATGCGATATCTTCATTTTAGGAAGTGCGGACTACCGCCCCCTCAAAGTGATTTGATTCGTTAATGCCATATGTGGTACGTATAAAGGATTTAATTAATGGTATTATATGTGATATTATACTGGAATTATAATATACCTTTATATCATTATGATTCCATTCTATAAAATACGAAATAGAAATAAAAGTAGCGTTCATGCGTACGTACGGCTTACCGTCTCCATGAACGGTGCATTTCATTTCTTACCTCTAAATGATTATGTAATATTATAAATGCATGTATATACTGGATATATATGCTATATAAATCATGATTATAACTCTGGATATAATGGATACATGAACAACTTGTAATTATAAAGAGCATATTTTGACTAAAGTACCAATGATCGTTAAAACGACCGTTACTAACTTAAATGATTACATAATGTTTATAACATGGTAATAAGTGATATAAAAGGAATAATTAAGTTGAAAAAGGTTCTTAAGCAAGTAGAAATTAACTCATGTTTATTATTCAGGACAGTAAAGAACGATCGAGTCAAGTCGGACCCGAGGTATGGGACTTCGTCTCAATCTCCTTTCATTGAGGCATATGTTGTTTTATACACAACCTTCTTTTATACGGTGTATAAACCCCTTTTACTTTTATGTTTATCCAAAAGGAATCTTTTTTTATATGAAGCGTTTTACAAAATGAAAAAAAGGAATGTTTTTGTCGAACGTATGCGGCGACAACAATTTCTCCACCGCCGTGACCATTATTTGAGTTTCAGCTTCCTCTACAAGCCATACCTTCTTTTTAAAAGAAAAATAAATACCATGTTTTACCTTTCTTTTATTTTGGTATTTAAAATGGTTTTAATAATGTTTTTATTATATAAATGTGTTTTATTGATATCTTGTGATTGAAATGTGGAAATGTTATGTTTCCTTTATGTATGCTTTATGTGATACGATTAAGTTATGGTTCTTGGGCATTGTTATGAAGATGGGTGGTTATGTGATAATCTAAGGGCGGGTGAGCCCGATATAGCTCTCCAATTCATTGGGTAATGTGAAGGAGTGAAATTTTAAGGTTTCTCCGAAGAGATTTAGGGAATATAATGTGATGGGTATTCCAAACGTAACCAAGAGGGTTACTCCATACGTAAGAATGTTATGAATGCCTCAAGTTACCTTTATGTCTTATGATTTCTATGATTTATTCATGATTTGATGAGGTATGTTAAAGTGATTATGTTTTATGGGTAAAGTATGATTTCATACTTATGTATATATGAACTCATGTTTCCTTTCCATATTTTTATATCTTTTACTGAGCTTTTTATGCTCATCCCATGTCTTTTTTGAAATGTTTTTTACAGGTCAAGGGAAAGGTAATGATATGATGATAGTGTCAAGTAAGTGTCAAGAAAGAATCCATGTTTTATTTTAAATATGTTTCCATTGATGGTAAAAAAGAATACTATCTTTTATATAACCACTTTGTTTATATGTGGAATGTAATGTAAGTTTTATGATCTAATTCTCTAAAACTCTAAACCTGAAAAGATCCTCATTGTGTAATCTTGTAATAACTCAAGATTAAGTAAGGTTTAAGGCTGGGGCCTTATAGATATACATGGATCTAGAATGTGGTAGTGGATGCCTTGGTTGAGTATAAACCTTGGGTCTTGATTCCGTAGGATGACTTAGGCCTTTATACCCCTGGGATCCAGCTTGCATGGAATCACATAGGATAAGTTAGTACACATACTCCTATGACTCCAACCAATGCCTATACCGAGTTTCCAACGAGATGATCTAGGGACATGATGAGGATGCCTTGGTCTTCAACACCTTATATCCATCCCTTTATGGTCTAGACTTCATTATACGGAAATGATGTGGAAATTATGATATGCTTCATTATACGAAATGACTGTGGGATATATGGTTTTGGTTGTACAACAAGTCCGTGGGTTCTTGATATGGTTTCTTTATACATAAAGTTCAAGTGGATAGGGTATGGATGGTTATACGATGTGGCCCTGTTGTTTGTTTATATTGTTTGTAGCTGCCTTGTTAGGAGCTAACACTTATTGTATAGAACCTCGAGAGGATGTTTAGTATTACTAGTTGCAGAAAACATGTGCCATGGGAATTCACACTTACAGTATTTATTTACTTACACTTCTTCATCTTATTGAATTGTGATTCTTAGAACTGTATAGATCATTGGGTGGAAACCTATTGGGATGTTTATCTCACACCTTTTTTGGGCATCCTTGGTGACCTAAATGGATTATATGGTTGTAGGTGACAATAGGGTAAATCTCACTAACACTGGTTGTTGATCATTGATTTGTAGTAGGGGAGCATGGGACCAATCTAAGGCTTATGATTCTACGATCAATTTTTGGTCCTTTTTTCATTTTGGATACTAGTATTGTACTGTGTTTCCATGTGACTATTTTTTCTGTATTCTAGATACATGTATCATCTAAATCATTCTATATGAGACACTTCTGGTTTGTTATATATTCCTGTTTTGCCTATCTATTTATCTATTTTCTACTTATTGTATCTAGTTATTCTATTTTTTTGGTTTAATTTCACAGTATTATACTCCAGTAATGAGGGAATAGTCTCTATAATGACTCGACTAGGCCCTCACTTCTAGTCAGCAGCCTCTGGTGTTTGTGAATATGCTCTTGAGGCCATGTATCCAACTGGTCTCAAGGCACTATTTAGTGGCATCCGGGTCTGGGATGTTACATGCATAGTGGATTCTTTTCCCTAGAGGTATGTGAATGAGGTCCTGTGATTTCATGGAGTTATGAGGTCCATTATATTGTATCGGGTTTCATGTTTTACCTCACAAGTCTGAAGGGTATTACAACATGATTTTGGTGCCCTGTTATGCCTCAACATTACTTTTCTCCCCCAGATAGATGGGAAGATAGAGCGGACTATCCAGACATTGTAGAATATATTACAGGCATGTATCTTGGAATTTGGTGGACCTTGGGTATGAAAATTTCCATTGGGAATGATTTCATACAACAACATCTATCACTCTTCCATTAGAAAGAATCAATATTAGGAATTTTATGTGTGATGGTTTCATTCTCCGTTGTGCTAGACAGTGGTTGGGGAGGTATCATTTTTTTATCTTGATGTGGTGAAGATCCTGACAAAGAAGATTTAGTTGGTTCAAGAGAGGATGAATGTATCACATGACCGAAATCTATGTTATTCCAATATCATGAGGAGGCCCTTGAAGTTTGAGATTGGGGACCACGTGTTATTGACGATTTCCCATCAACATAAAAAGTAGAGGTTTGGGAGGGGCATGCTTTGTCATAGGATTGTTGGGCCCTTTGAGGTGTTGGGGGGTGATTTGGAAAGGTGGTGTATCAGTTATCATTGTACCACAACTATAGGATTCATGAAGTCTTCCACGTCTCTCATATTCATTTGTATCTTATTTATGACTCCCATGTCATTGAATAAGGATATTTGGATATTGAGGATGACACGACATTCATGGAGTGTCCAGTAGAGATGTAGGATCTCTAAAAGAATTCACTAAGTGGATGGATGATTCCCTTGGTTCACATGTTGTGGAGGTATGGTGTCCTAGAGGAGCGTGATAGAGATTGAGAGACATAGATTTTTTACCAATACCTAGAGAAATTTTGAGTATTTACTTACTCTTTTTTACTTGTGATGTGATGTTTGGATATTTATATGTTATAGTTTTTGTTGTTTTCTAAATATATGATGTATGATAAAGTTTTGACATATAAAATGGGGAGGACCTAATTCCTAATTGAGACACATAATACTACAATGTGATTAAGCCATTATGGTCAAGTAAGTGCCACCCAGAGAAGATAGTATATTTAAATGCATGATAGAACTTCCTGATTTATGTTTTTGGGGTGGTGTAGCTTTTTAGCTGTAGAAGTTTTTGTTTTTGGGCTCTATGGAATTTGATTTTGTTGTGCAGTTGTTGTGTGGAAGGGTGGTTGTGTTGAAGGATGAGGGTTATGAATGTGCAATTCATTTCCTGAGTGTTTTGGTTGATGTGTTTGGATGGTGGTACCATTGAGGAGTATCAAGATCCTTGAGAGGTATTTTTAGGGTGGTTATTAGGGCCCCTTTCCTTCTAGGATTGGTTTGGGATTCTAAAAGGAAAAAAATCATTTTATAGATATCTAATATAATGTACTATTCATTCTCATCTCATTAGTTTGATGGTTTTGGGTGTTTGAGGTGTTTTAGAGTAGGATTGAGGATGTTTCCTAATGTTTGGAGGTGCACTAGAGCAGCTGTAGGAGATTCATCTCATGAAAGGTTTACATGATGTGAATTGGTTTTTCATAGTATGTGTATCTAGCTAGTTTCATAGCTTGTATGTGGATGAGGGGAAACCAAGAAATGAATTCACATCATGAAAGGTGAATTCACTTCATGTAATTAATAAAAGGCTGAGGTAATGTTATTTTTGGTGAATGTTGTTTTTTTGGAAAACTATTGGATTTAACATCATGAATTGTTTACATGACATGAAACTATTGGTATAAAGGTTATTTTATAACCCATCTTTGATATTTTATTTTTATTTGGTTGTGGGTTCCTTATCTATCATTCAGAACGAACACTAAGCAACCTAAGGAGAGAATCTATCCCTATTCTCCCTTACTTTGATATGTCAGTTCCATTGGTTGTTTGTTAACTATCCACAGTGAGTGATTCTCCTTTCCCCATGGTATAATTTCATTCTTCTCATGGGGATTCACTATGGTGAGGTTGTTTTGGTTTGGTTTTTGAGTTGGGTTGTTCTGTTTTTAACCCTTTATGTGGTGTCGGTTGATTAGTGGGTTTTGTGTGCAGTTATGGTTTGTGGGAATTTCTTCTTCCTCCTGTGGTGTGTAGTGAGATGAAATAACTTCTTTGAGGTAGGGAATACCCCATTTATCACTGTTGTGTATCACGAAGGAGGGTTTTTATTTTTTTATCTATGGGGGATGGTTGTGCTAGATTAATTAAATATAAATAAGTGGATAATTGAAATTAAAGTGGGAAAGGAGAATCATTCAGATGATTTTTTATTTATTTGATTTTATTGTGATGTTGTGTTTCTCCGGGTTGAATTCCATATGGAAAATTATGGATACTAGGATAATTTTCATTTTCTATAGTTTTTGTGATATGGAAAACTTATTTCTTGTTGTTTTGATATCGCCCTAAAATAGAAATTGGCCAACCAATTATTTTTTTCCAATGAAATGGTTTCCCCAGGATATATTAATTTTGTGACAACACACCTAAAATAATTTTAAATGTGATAAAATCCCTTTCTTTTAATATGTAAAATGGCCATTGATGTTTTGGTATGTATGGACTTATTTGTGGGTAGGTGATGTGTGGTTACAATGTGGTTTGGGAAGATGTGATGGTTCTTTTTGCCGTGCTTTTGGGGTGGAGGGGTGATGGTTTTGTTGGCCATGCATTTTGTGCATGAGGTTATGGTTGATTTGGACATGCTTTTGGGGTGATGAGGTGATGGTTCATTTTTCCATGCATTTGGGGTGGTGAGGTGATGGATTGTTTTGCTGTATATTTGGGTTGATGAGGTGATAGTTTAATTTGATGTTCTTTTGGTGTGGTGGGGTTGTGGTTTTCTTGGTAGTATTTTTTTGGGGTGGTGTGGTGATTATTTGATGGGGATGATGAGCTTCTTGTGATGTGTGTTTGCACTGTGCTAGATGCCCAGGTAGTGATAGGAAAATTAGTTAATAATTATTGAAATTATTGGTGTTTGGTTTTTATAATGAGATGGAAATTGTTAATAAGAAAATAAATGATGGGATTTTTGGTTAAATGCTGTTTTTTGTAAATAATGAAACAAAATTGGATGGATAATGGAATTGGTTGGAAATGAAAAATGTGGCATGTGGATTATGTGGTGTTTTTCATTTAGAGGTGGCAGTGAAAGTGGGTATATTGTGAGTTGGTTAGTGTTTTTTTGTGAACTCATACATTGGGATTATTTGTGGATATATATATATAACTGTATATTAATTGTGATTTCTATACACACTCCATCCACATTGATCACTATGTTTCAACACACATATTTTCACAAGGGGGGTGTTTTTCAAACATACAGATGATGAGGATGGATGGATGGATACCTGTTCTTTCATTATCTCTCTTACAAGAGAGTATATGTGTACAAGATGTGGTGGATGGAGGTCTGTTAGTGCCCTAGGTTATAACTGAGGTGTCTTTGGGAGAGATGTAATATGAACTTCATGTGGGGAGGATTATGGTGGGGGTCATGCATGGAAGTAGGAGGGAACAAGGTTTAGGACCTTCATCTTCATGATACTATACTAATATAGTTATGGAATTGGTTTTAATGTGATGGACCTAGTGTTTTTGGGATAGATGAGATATGACCATGTTGTGGGGTGGTGACCTATGTGTTTTTAGGCATGACGTGGTTTGACTGTGCTTTGGGGCGGGGGTATATATTATATAGAATAGATGGGAGCACCAATACATACTATGTCAGGGTGTGAGATACTAAAATAGATGGGAAAGTTGTTGAATGGTACCATTTATCGATATGCTTCTTATTATGCTTTAATACTTGGCTTGTGTTATTTTTTGAGCATGTATTTTTGAGGTTAGTATGGATAGCTTACCTGTTTAGGTGTTATTCGTTTAGCTGTTTTCTAATAGGTGCATTAGCATGATTCTTTCACATGTGCATGAGAGACTTTGGATTTCTTAATGTGTATACTTGTATGATCACCCTATGTATATAAACTAATTTTTATGTTTACAGGAGTATTACATGGATCCTACTTGATAATACTATATCAGAGCTTTTTTGAATAGTTTTTTTGTATCTTCTTTATCTTTACTTTTGGGTATTTACATTTTAATATTTTATCTATACATATTTTATTTATACATACATTTTGGGATGGTTTTGGTTTCTTTTTATATTATATCTTGGATTCATGTGGTCTAAATTCATCTGATATCCCAATCCGATTTTATTATATAGGGTAATGCCTCCCATTTCATGATATTTTTATACCCTCAATGTTAGTCACCAACCCGGGGCTACTGGAGGTGGGACTCTGGGGTCATTATCTATCTCCACTCATTACGGTATCTTTATAGGGGGGTGGTCAAGAAAATTAACACTTTTAAATGAAATTAAACAAATAAACCTTTATAATTATCATAAGATAAAGTGGTTCATGGAGCCACTCAAAATTCTACTACTTTTTGATAGTTACAAAACCAAGTATAATTTCAAAAATATCTCACCATTTTTAAAATTTTCAAAAATATAATGTTTAAAAAATAATTTTATTTTATAAGGAAATTACATAAAGAAAATTATATATTTTTTACAATATTTTTCTTAAATATTTATTTTTTTAAACATGTATCATGGAGCCACTAAAAAGACATTCACTGTTAAAACATACAATTAGAACACAATGACCATAATTTGTAAAAGTTATTTGAGAAAAATGATGAGCAATATTTAAAAAAAAGAATTTATGTAAACTAAAAGTTTAAACAATATGTTTAAATCATCTTGGATATATGATATGTTTTAAAATAGTTATATAATAAAAAAATATGATCATAAATTAAATAAAAGTAATATGGATAATAAATTCACGATTTTTCAGATTTCATGTAAATCTGAAAACTTTAGAATATAAATACATTCAAACTCCCCGTAAACACCTGAAAACATAAAACTATTAAAATTACAACTTTCTAATATCATATTTATTATATTTGAACTGAGTAAAGTATAAATTCTTAGTAAAGATACCTGTTAGTTTATTTTTTGTTGGGATAAAATAAAATAAAAGAAAAAACCATAACTCTCCCTGAATTTATGATTTAATTAACAAGAATATCAAACTGTATAAAATAGTTAGAACATATGAAACAAAATTAAAAAAATACTTTTTGAATTGTTCTTTCTTCCACGAAATTAGACATTATTTGTATAAGAGACACTATTTGATTAAGAATTGAAGTACATGTTGTAGGGTCATGTAAAAAACAAATCATAAATTTTTTTTATAGCCATTCTATTTTAGTTCCAATTTTCTTAGTAACATTATTTTTAATACCCAATAACATTTAGGACACTTATTTTAAGGTACATGAGAAGATACATTTATAGAGATAGAAACTCTAGTGATACTAAGATTTTGATGGAACCTGAGATAACATTCACTATTATAATATCTTTAAAACTAACATTTGAAGCAAGTAACTGTTGAAACCTTCCCTATAAAACTTTAAAAAAACATGTTGTTTATATCTTATAATTCAGATTATTCTAACCAAAAACAGACTTATCACTATTTTTTTTCATCATAGATACAATCTTATCACATTTATCTTTTCCTTGAAAATATATACATAGTATTTCTTTCATATTTAAAATTTCATTTTTCATATTAACATATTATTTATGAATAATATCAAGATACTCACAAAATTTATCTTATGTTTATGAAGAATAATTTCTCAAATTATGCTTTTAATTTTCATGCTTAGAAATATTATTCACCATAATATTTATTTTCCTCATTTCTTTAACAAACTCAAGAATTAAATTTTACAACTTTACATTTTCCAAAATAATATTTTTCTTTTCTTTAGAAACATTATTATGATCTTCAGTCAAAATTTCATAATTTTTAGAAATATTTTAAATTTACTCTTGAAATTCATTAGATGAATCACCTAAATCTTTATTTTTATAATTATCAAAATTAGAACTAGAAGAAAATTATGAATCAAAATCATAATTAGAAGAATTTGTAGCTTTATTTTATGTTTCCATTAAAAATATACTAGTGAAATTTAATATATCATCAAAAATAATAGTTTCTTGAGGATATTTTATCATTAGAGTATGGTTACAAGTCTCATTTTCACTCCCATATTCTTTACTATAGTCTGATTCTTCAGTTCAACTCTAACTACATGATAAGCATGTTTCTTTTCATTTTTTACTTACTATATTTCCCTTCCTACTTCAAATTTTGACACTCATATTTTTATGTATGGGTTTCTAGAATTCATAATAAATAATAGTTTATTTACCTTTATTATCTTTTCTTTTGAAATAATTAGTGTATCTCTTTATTTTCCCTTCATCATTTTTGGTAGTATGTTTTTTAATTATGATTATTTGAATGCATTTAGAAACTTGACTTATATCATCATCCTTCTCTAAGATTGAAGAATTCAAGGAATCCCTAGAAGCGTTAACAGTAACATATTTATATTTAAAAAAAAATCCATTTATTAAATGAGATGAATCAAGATCATTGTTCTTAAATCCAAGTTTTTATTGTAATAAAACTCCAATCAGATCATCTAGAGTGTATACTACAAAATATTTTCTTTCCTTAATGGAAAATTTCTCTGAATTCTACTTCTTTGGTAAGGATCAATGTATCCTTTTAATATGTATTTCATTATTTATAGTTTCACCAAGTTTTACCATGATGTTTAAAGTCTTTGGGAAAATTTTTAACATCTCATTCACACTTACATGGTTAGACCATATAAAATCTTTAAATTCACCCCTATTAAGGCCAAGATTGGATCTTTGTAATTTTTTGGGTACCTTTTAAGTGAATTTAATATCCTAAAAATGTGAAAAGTAGTTTTAAAAGATAATATATGACTGTAATCACTCCTACTAAGAAAGTACCAAATATAATATCTAACAATGTAATTTAAAACATACTTTACAACATCATTTCTAGTTAATGTTTCAAGTTTTACTTCATGAATTTTATAATCTCTATCCATTATAATACAATATTCAATACCTATATTTTTCAAAAAATAATACCTCTATTCATTATTTACAATATTAGTTTTCACTATCATTGAAATGAGTGGTCTCAATGGATTCAATAATTCAATCTCCCTGGTTTTCATCACTAGAATAGATTTTTCCTTAGTCTTGTTGATGGACATGATACAACTTAGATCAAATAATCAAATAAATATCCTTTCAATGAAAACCCATAATACCAATTTATGTTTTTAATAAAGAGACAACTTAAAAAAACATAATAATATTAAAATCATAGCCCTTAGATACAAATTGTCGGTATTTTGAAAATGAATAATAGAGTTAAGTAATCCTTAAGAAAGTTATCCCATGATACCATGTGTTAGGTCTGATATTTTTATCATAGATGATCTAGATGGGGGGTGGGGGTGAATATACCTTAATTAATTTTATCAATTTTATTAAAAAAATAATTGAATAATTTTATAGTTTAAAAATATTAAACAATTTTTTCTTAAAATTAAATAAGAATAATACTATATTATAAGAGAGATAGAGGGAAAGAGATAAGGATATTATCATTTCATAATAAACACTCAATTCACAACAAAAATTAAAATAATAAAGAATAAATAAAACTAATATGAAATCTTCTGTTAAATAATTTAAAAAGTGTCCATAAAAATAGGTCAAATAAATTCTATAAATATATTAAGTTTCAATTTGAAATAGAAAATTGAAAAACATTCCATTTTAAAAATATTATTAAAGATATGAATAATTTCAAAAATTCATAATGCTATATTAAAATATTAAAAAAAATTGAATGAGTTTAATATAAACCAATATTAATTTAGAAACAATAGAATCTCTTAAGACAATATAAAATAATAAAAATTAATTTTGAGTTTCAAGTTGAAAGTTTCATGTGTGAAAATAGAACACAATTTTATATTCATAAAAACATGTTTAAAATAAAGGAAATTACTTCGTATAGGATATATATAATTAATATAAATATATAATGTCATTAAAAAAATTTAAATATGTGAAATGAAGATGAAGAAAATTTAAATAAGGAAAATTACTTAAAATAGAAAATATTTCCATATATTAGAAAAACTAACTAAAATTCACTAAACTATGTAAGAAAATTTAAATAGGGGATTTTTCTGAAGGATGTTTTCTCTATGTAATAAAATTGTCCACATAGGTGAATCTACATTATTGATTCATGTAAGTGATTCACATAGGTGACACCGATATAGGCGATTCGATATCAGTTAATTTCTCACATAAATAAATTTCCAAATTTGTTAAGAAGATTGAATTTTATAGTTTCAGAACTCTAGTATACATAATAATTGGAAGATTTTGATTTGGGGCCTAATGAATTTTATTTATAAAATATCACTGTCTTTCTTAAAATCAAGAATCACCTTTATTGTATATATATTTCTTAAGTTATTTCAAAAAAATGAATAAAAATTGTTTTGGAAGACAAAAAAATCATTATGAAAATATATAGTGACTTCTAACCTAATTATAGAGAAGATAGAGATTGTTTCCAAAGTTTAGTTCTTCAAATGAAATGTATACAATTTTCTTACATTTCCAATAAAAAATCTCTCAATTTGGAGTTATTCATATCGATATATGGTTGAAAAATAAAATCTAAATGAAACAAGAAAATTGGCTACATGGGAATAGTAAATAGGATATTAAGGAGATTTGGCTATGTGGGAAACATGGCTATGAGAATTGGCTACATGGAAATAATAAAAATCCTATATAAAATATATTTTAAGGCCTCAAATGACTTATTTAGACTAGGAACTCAATATAAAACTTATATAACATGTTTGACGATTAAAAACATTAAATGTAATGATGTTTTATGAAAAAACCTATTATAATATGGTCAATATTAATTATACTTTAATCAATACACAATTCAAAGTGTTAACATGTTTAAAGGAAATTAATCAAAAAAATATTTTTAATTATTAAAACATAAATTGGTTCCAGGATCTACCCAATATTATCCCCCTTTTTATAATTATGAAACCAAGTGTAATTTCAAAAATATGTTATTCCTCAGTTTTCCTTTTTTGGTTAATTTTGGAGACTCCAAAAATATTTCAATACATCTATTAAAAGTATTAACTATGTGATGATAAATTTCTATCCCTTGCAGTTTCTCTATCATCCCCAATTAAACTTTCACTATTAATGGAGTTTTGTGAATTATTTTAAATGTCACATGCTAGGATAAATTCATTATATATGACACCAATAATTAGAATACCATTGATTTAGTATATGTCCCATATACTAATTTCATATTATCATTATAGTAAGTTAAATTCATTTACTTTCAAACACTATTGGATAATTAATTCTAGAGAAAATGTCTTAATGTAGTGACACATTGAAATCTATTAGGTATAGGTTCCATCATAAATCCCAATTTTTTTCAACCCCAGTTAAAATTTTACATAAATTTAATGAACTAATTAGGGAAATTAAAAATCATCCATAAATATTTTTCCCAAATAAAGATCCCATTAGACACATTATCCCCTCATATGGTTCTTTATTATTAATTATGGAATAGTTAGATATGTCAACATGACTAGAACATGTACCTAGATACCATTTTCCATAACAAGTAGTGAGTGTGTTTGATTATATCATTCATTAATATTAATTTCTTAAAAAATGTTCCCATTAAAATATATTTTTCTCTGGAAAAAAATATAATTTAGAAGAAAACCATATGAATTGAATATTGTTATTTGATCCTTGAATTGTAATGTCATCAAGGAGACTAAATTTTTATAAGTGAACTATATTATATAAAGGGTACATGATAATAAATGTTCATACAAATATTAGAAGTGTTTGATGTTGGGGTTACACAAACTTCCATTAGTCAATCTAAACATTTTAAAAAAGAGAGATCCTACTCTTTTTAGTATCCTCAAGAATATAATGAGAAACGTTTGTGGCCATATTAATACTATAAAATTAAAAGAAAAAAAAATAAAAAAACTAATTATATTGAGAAATAATATATTAATGTTTTTATGTAAAAAATTTATATTTTTATAAAAAAATCATTTTCATATCTCTATGTACCCATCTAAATTAATTGACACCTCAAAGGAGTAGTACATTGCACTAACATACATGATATGGATATTTTGTACCAATTTAAATTGGGTAAAATGAGAGAGTGTATATATAAGATTTACTAAGGTTAGTTTTATGATATACTGGAGGTGAAACACTATATTAATAAGGAAACACATAATGATCCTCCTATCACTAAGTCTCAAAAACAAGATTATGTCTTCATCTCTAAGAATTGTTAGTGTGCATCTCCAAGTAGATAGGGAACTCATTTACAAGTAGCGAAATTTATTGTATCTAAGACAAGAATTGAACTTTCTCTTAATGTGAAATAACTCTCAAGTCTTTAATTCCTTAGGATTTGATCTTTTTCATCCCAAATACATCCAGTTCTAAAAGGGGAATTTTTAGATACATAATAATTATTTTTCACACTCATATGATGTTTTAAAGAAAATTTAATAATTTTTAAACAAAACAAAAATTAGGAAATATATATAGAGTTGAATTGGTTCCCTAATGAATGATGGGAGTGTTCCTTACACCAAGATAGTCCATACACCAAGGACAAAAATAATATACCAACAGAATATACCTTAGTGAAATATATGCAACCTAGATGAACACAATATTCAAACACACCACTGATCAATAAAAACACCACCCAAAACCTACTATAGAATTGTATACCTTATGTATTCTTCGAAATATCTTACTTCTTGTGTTCCTGAATCTATGGAAGTATCCCTAAAAAATCTTAAAATAAATATTTCACCCATATACTCCACTTAGATAGGATCCCATGGACCTTTTATCTATAAATATGTCCCATTGTTTTTCAATATTCAATTCATAGAGATAATCTGGGACACTGAGTATAAAAAATACTATCTCCAATGCTCTCACACTCTATAAACTCATGTATTTAATTTTTTATTCCAAACCCTGGGGAACATAATATAAAATAAGGGTACATGTGCCATATAAGGGTTTCTTATATATAACCCTTTTGAAAGAAAAATTTCACTAGGTCTTAATATATTCTAATATAATGAAATATAGTTATAAAGGTCATCAGGTAGGTAGGGTGAAGGGTTTTGATGCTAAATCCCATCAAGATTATACTAATTTTATCCATCTCTCTTAGCATGACTTGGGAACAATACTTATCTAGGTCACCTACCTAGGGGAATCATCCCAATTTCACCAAAGTGTATTTCATGACCCTAATAGAATCATTTGACTAAGGTATTTCCATTAAAAATATATATTTTTTCATCATTTTAATCTATTGGACTATATCCAGGGAATAAACATTTTCAAAATTCATATGGCTCTTTTGATCATGTATTCTTATAATTAATGGAATCTCTTATACTATTGGAGATCTCCCTTGTTATTCCTCTAATTATTATGTATCCTAAGATACTTATCAATCATTTAACCCTTTCATAATGTGGATCCACTATCCTGATGAACTAGTGATATATCATTCAACATGATATTCCATTACTATTATTTATTTCAGGGTATCCCCTTAAGCTTCTTGTCACGATAGATCCTTATGTTTCTTAATTCATATTGGTAGAATCATCCTTTATCAATATCATATAAAATCAGGTTCTTATGGATAGGTTACCATTCTGGTGGAATCCCCATTCCCTCACCATTCTTATCTTCTATCTCAGACCATAATGTACTGCTCTTGTGTAATATTTTCAAATAAACCATTATGAGGAATATATTGACTTTTGGAGCAAGTCATATCACCATAACATTTATGTTATAGTGGTCTATGTTTTTTGGAATTAAAATAAATATCATTGCTCGTGTATTCATTAACTTTAATGGAATTATATTTATCTTGTTCAAAAAAATTTTAAGTAAAATATTTATATATTTCTTGTATACTATTTTGATATAGGTTATTATTTCTTATTTGGACTAAAATTTCAATCCCTGTATGGGACAAATCCCTCTACAATGGAACCTTTAGCCTCATTACAAAACCTCATTCTTTCTCAGGTGGAGTTTGAAAAAAATTATATTTTATCTAGATTTAAACAATACATTATTAAATAGTTACCATGACCCTGAAAATCATATGTTGGATAATAAATCCATATATTGATAGTTTCATTAAATTCGTCCATTTCAATCAATCTATTTTATAAAAAAGTGATAAATGTTATTACTTGTATGGATTTCATCAAATTTTAAAATCTATAAGAGAGTCCCATAATTTGAAAAAGCTCCTTAGTGGGATGATTAAACCATATATCCTATAGGTTTTAACATGTGTTTCCAACGAAACAAAAAATAGGCCTATGATAAAGAAAACATCAATACACACACACACACACAGATATATATATATATATATGTTTATATATATATATAATGTATATTTATATAATGACATATTATATTTATATATATGCATAATGTCAATATATATGAATTTATATTAATATATATATATGTATATGTATTATGTATACTTTTTATATATATAGTTATTTATATGTATGTATAAAGATATATATGTATGTATTATTAAAATACTTTATGTACTTCATAAAGTACACTTTATATGTATATATTACTATATATACTAATACATTTTTAATTTATATTTAAGTTTATATAATCATTATATGTATACATTAAAAATTGTTATATATATTTGTTTCTGACACTTTCATTAGGGGATCACCTACATGTCAATGCGCACACTGACTTCTATTTCCCAGCATTCCCACATTACAAAGTAGAGAGGATTTGATCACTTTCATCGATGATCTCTACTCATTGATAAAAACAAGATAATGGGATGTCGGTTCATCTTTCCATGGATTCCTCCTTGGAGATTGTTTCCTAGTCTGGGTCTCCCTCAAATATTAATTTATGTCCATGGAACTCATTCCTGGTGCCATCTCTATGTGAACACTAGTTAATTATGATACTTATTTATTGATAGGGAAGAAACCTTTGGTTTGGAGAGTAGTCATGTTGGGAATCTCTAGGCATGTGTGGATATTGCATACATTGGTCACCAATGAATCTTCCTCTTTGGAGGTCATATCATATAAATATTATTAGTTGTGGAACTTAAGGTATCCTCTGTCTATCATGACGTAATTGATGCTAGTGGTGTAGGTCTTACAAGGGATTTTACCTCACGTATCCCATGTTTATTGCACACAATAAGTATTATGGGTTAGTTCACAAGTTCTATGTCCTGTAGAGATGGATTGGAACATCTAGTAGAGACATATAGGGGTAGGAGTTTAATATCTTGTGTAGATGAATCAGATTCCCCATGGAAGAAAATCCAAAATTGTGGATCAGAATGTCCCATGGAGGTGGATCCTGAACGGATTGATCAGAACACCTAATCGAGTCAGATCCGAGAGGTTTGTACCTTAGAGGGAAGTAGTCACACTTGGTTTTTGGATTAGGAAACCCTAATGAGGTGTATCCAGAAGGTTGATTAGAACACCCTATTGAGGTGAACCAAGGAGGTGCATCCCTAAGAGGGAAGATTCCAAACTGGGGTGGTAGAACAAAATGCCCTATTGAGACATATCAAGGAGGTATGTCCCTAGGAGGGAAGATGTCACACATAGGTTTCCCGATGGATTAGAACACCCCATGGAGGTGGATCTAGAGTTGTTGGATCATAACACTCTCTAGAGAAAAATCTTGGAGGTGTGTCCCTAAGAGGGAAGATTCCCCACCTAGGTCGTAGATCAGAATTTATTATTGAGGCAGGCTAAGAAGGTGCATCCCTAGGGGGGATGATGTCACACCTGGGTTTACAGATGGATCAAAAAACCCTATAGAGGAAGATCCAGAGTTGATGGATCCAAAATCCCCATAGAGGAGGATACCTATGACGGAAAATTTCACATATAGATAGTTTACAAATGTCAGGATTGAACCTTAGGTAGGCAACATACCTACCCTATTTATAACACAGGGATCAAAACCCATCACTACAAGAAATATAGGCATTTGTGACAGGGCTCCGTCGCAAATCGCCCGTTGTGGAAAACGCCGTCGCAACAAATTGTTTTTGCAACGGGTCCGTCGCAAAAACACTTATTTGCGACGGGAAAAGGGCCCGTCGCAAATAGATTTGTGGTTTATTTAAAAAAATATTTTGCGACAGGCCTTTTCCCGTCGCAAATAATAATAAAAAATTTAAAAAAAATTAAAAATTATTTATTAATATATAAATCAATAAACCTATTTATATTGATATAAATATAATATTTATTTTTAAAATATGTTTTAGAAAGGATGAATAAAAATCAAATATGAATGTATAAGATGTTCAGTAAATGTGGGTTATAAAATAATTTAAAAAATATTTTTAATTAATAATTACGTAATTTTTATCAATTAATAGTCATTTAATAAATCTTTGAATATAAAAAAAATAAAAAAATTAATGAAAGATGGAAAATAAGTTGAAAATGAAACCCAAACTTCAAACGGCCATAACTTTTGATCCGGGACTCCGTTTGAGCTATACAGCATATCAAATCGAAGCTTGCGACGAGATCTACAACCTTATGGATCGATGAAACCCGTCAAAGTTTTTTTCGAGGCCAAAAAATGCCTAGAAGGCCTCCAAAACTGAGTTTTTAGTCGGGGCACCCCGGGTTTTCACTGTTCAAACAACTATAACTTCTGATCCAGATGTCCGATAAACCTCTACCATATATCATATCGAAGATAGTTTCATGTTCTTCGATTTGACTTATTGTGGAGCTGAAATAGACTTCTGGATTAGAAGTTATGGTCTTTTTCACATTCAAACGACTATAACTTCCGATCCGGATGTCCGTTTGGCCTGTACCGCATATCATATCGAAGATCGTTTCATGTTCTTCAATTTGACTAGTTGTGGAGTTGAAACAGACTTACAGAGTAGAATTTATAGATGTTTTAACATTCTCGATGGATTTTCACCTCCTCATTTCTTTGGATTCATTCATAACTATACATATATATATATGTGTGTGTGTGTGTGTGTGTGTATGTGTGTGTATTGTATATATATATATATATATATTTATTTATTTATAAATACACATAAAAACACATATTTTATAAATTTATTTAAAACTAAGCTTATAAATATATATTAATTAATATACAAATCAATATAGGAATAAAAACATATAACTACAAATATATATATATATATATACAAATAGAATAAATATATATTAATATACGAATAAATATATATTAATATATGAATAAATATATATTAATATACGAATAAATATATATTAATATACGAACAAATATATATATTAATATATATATATATATATATATATATATTTATTCATTCATATAACCAAATATATTTATATTAATATAAATCTATATTAATATATGAGTAAATATAACTATATATATATATAACTATAATTATTCCTAATTATGACTAATTATTATCAATTATTCCTATTTCTTATTAATTATTTCTAATTATTATTAATTACTTCTAATTACCATTAATTATGAACAATGAATACTAATAATTTAAATTTATTAAATAACAAAACAATCTAAACATAATTAAATTACAACTAATTAAAAAAAATTAAAACTAATAAAAAATTTAAAATAAATATTAAATTAAAAATAACATAAATACCTTTAAAATTGATCTGAGGTTGATCTCTGATAATTGTTGAAGACTTTAAGATCAAATCTGAAAAAAAGTAAACTTAAGAAACTGTAAACTCTAAAAATAGAGAAGTTGACAGTGAATGGAAAAAAACGGCTGGGTGTATTTATAGGTTAGATTATTTGCGACGGGACTATTTGCGACGGGACCCGTCGCAAATACTTTATCCCGCATTTATTACGGTCAATGGTTAAATAGTTATTTGCGATGGGACCCGTCGCAAATAATAACCTGCCGACATACTATTTGCGACGGGGGTATACCCCCGTCGCAAATAATTTTCCCGCATTATGGCGCGCTTTGCGCGCCAACCCTTTTGCGACGGGTGAGATTTCCCCGTATCAAATAAGTAGTTATTTGCGATGGGAAAATCCCCCCTCGCAAATAATTTTTTAACAGGACTATTTGTGACGGGATTTATTCCCGTCGCAAATAACCCGTCGCAAAAACCCCTTTTTCCCGTAGTGCATGTTCTTTGATGCTGTAGTTATGTTTTTGTGAAAAGTATGATCCATATTTTTTATCTTCCTTTGGTAAGGATGCTCATGTCATTAATGGAGCATTAAGGAGGGATGTCAGGGGGCTTAAATGTAGAATATACCCTTTGAAGGAGGATCACTCTTTAGGAAATGATATAGCGATTATTCATGGAAGATTCCTATTTTTGATGTCTCATCCCCTGGTCAGGAAGGATGATGTGGGGATTACACATGGAAGCTTCCCAGGCATGAGAGTTTTGTCCCTGAGTGTGTAATTTTGTCCAATGGTGTGAGATACGGTTTAATCCCATGATAATTGTACAAGGGCATATTTGTTTTTTGTTACATAATGAAAGACTAATGTTTTACATCATGTGCTGAGGAAATTTAATGTAATTTAATATCATATGACTTGGATGTAGAGCTATAAAGGTTTAAATCTTGTAGCACAGAGGTGGAAGTGATCACTTCATGAGGGGGCCATGTCAAGGCAATCACATGGTGTTGGCACTACCGTGGAGGAGTTTTCAACTAGGAGGCTGATGTAAGGGTACCTATAGTTATAAGTAATGGGCATTAGGCTACCCATTTTTAGAATTAAAAGGTTTTTTAATGGATAAAATAGGATTTTAGGGAACATTTGGTAGGAGACCAGGAAGCTATTGCACACAACCTGGATGGGTTTCACACAAAATTTGTCCAAGAAGGGGGATCTAGAATAAGGAAAACAGATGGTGTCAAGAGTAATAGTTTCATGAAACATTTGAATTTGTGCACATGAAGATTCTATTTACATGCACCCAACCAACCTTAAGAGCAGATGAAAGAAGACCACTCAACATGATACCAAGTCATGTTTGTTCCCACATAAGGTCTGCCACAAATATTCTCTACATTTTAGGGTCCATGATCACTGGTCTTCCACACTATCATGGAAGAATGAGAGTTTCACATAGCACAAAATCACTTCACCTTCTAGAGGGCCTCTCTAAGGGTTATGGGTGAGCTTCTATTTCTAGCCAAAATGCTAGATTGTTGGCTTGAAACTCCTTGGGTGTGGAAATTGAGTTGTTCACTTCTTAATCCTTTTCTATTGGGGTGAATCTAGGAAACATGTCTGGTTCAAAGTTTCATTTGGAGAGCAACATGATGGTTTCAAACTTGGGTTACACACACGAATTATTTATTGTGGACAACACACCTTAATATCTTGAAATTTCTTTAGGAATTACGCTAACCTTGAAAATACTTGTATAAATTCTCGTCTCCTTTTGTGTCACAAGTCTATTTTGTTCAAAATTTCATCTTTGTGTACACTCGCCTAATTTTCTTGAATCATGCTCATAATCATTAGAATGGTCATTTGGGGTGGGTCGTGTGTTCACTTCACCAAAAAGTGACATTTTTATTTTTGAGATGGTATTTTGGTTCTAAAAAATCCCCATAGAAATATGTGTTGAAAGGAGTTTGGAAGGATAGGTTCTGACATAAACATTAAAGAGAGTGTCTCATTTCCATTCATGTGCACAAATTTTGGTTTAATCCACACAACTATGTTGCATTCTATGCACAATCGGTGGGTAGAGCCTATTAAGAGGAGGGGGTCACCCTTTTATAGTAATCTGACTTATCATGTGATAAGCCTTTGATCTCGTGCATGGAACTCAATTTTTCTTAAAAACTCAAGACATAATCCTCATCTTTTGTGAAAATCTCCCTTTCACATAGCTACATATGAGGCTAAGGTTTATTTTTGTAGGCACACTACAAAAGTTTCACACTGGATTTAAAGTTTCATTCCAAGAAACTGATTTTTTATATACCTTCTTTGGAGCTTCCAGAATCATCTTAAATGGACAACCAAATGAAATAGTCCAATATCAATGCCACTTCTAATGATACTATAAGATTTAAAATGGTGGGAAACACTGATATCCATTGATAAAGGAGGCAATTTTCTAATAACCAAGCACTGATGAGCATGATAATTGAGGCTCAGAAGAAGTATCCATTAAGAAAACACCTCATGCTACACAATTTTGGTATGATGGATGAAATGTCACCCTACTTGAGGAAATGGGGTGTCATCATCTTCACATTAAGTGTATGTAAGAGGACTATTATGATGGAGGAACCAGAGGCTGAATTATTCCTAGTTCAATACACCAAAATCTTTTATAGAAGTATATATGACAACAAAAAAGGCTAAAATAATGTCTGGGCCCTGTGGGCTGGATGAAAATTCCTAAATGAATGGGAATGGGCTTACTGGGTATGCTACACCTTCTTAGAGTATAGGTATAAGCTTCACCATATCAGTTTATATGAGGCAGTGTGTATGTACCAATTCCATACTTACTATCAATAGGAGTTACTTCCAGAGCTCCTTATCCATTAGTCTCCAAACACCAACATGTTCTACCTTCACTATGGGTAGCTGGGCATCATCCTGGGGGATGTGCATTTCATTAGTGAAATCCCATTGATTAGATTCTAATATGATGTGTTTATCTCAGTTCCAATCACCTGGGGTGATATGAAGAAGATTCCTCTCCCAGCGAAACACCTTATTGATGTGTTGACTAGAGTACTGAATCATCATACCCCTTCTACCAGGATCATCAATTCGAGTCATTGATGGGAAATTTCTTGACGATGAATCCACCTGCGATGATTCTAGGGTGACCAAATCATTGTTTGGAGGACTCATAAATGAGGAGGTTCAGATCATATTGTTTTAGTCTGGAGGAGGGAGACTATGATCTGTGGGGATACAACATGGTGTAGGAATGGAATCCATTAGTATAATACACCATTCAACTTGATATATTCTCCAATGGATTACTACTTCTAGTAAGAGAAACAATTATGGGCCTGCATCAAGGATGCTGGTGATGTCAACAATTATGGAAGCTAGCAACGTGATTACCTTGGGTGCACTAGTGCTTTCCTGGATCTATCTCTATATGGGACATGAGGCAAGGGGAGAGAGGACCTGGAGGATCTGTGGCCTGTTTTAGTTCCTACATGGCTAGATTGCTACACATTTTGGATGCTATGAGTTTTTGAACACTATCTGCCTATGAAATGTTGGTATGTGACCCTCCCTACTCAATATATTAGAGGTCCAGACAATGATTCTCAACAAAATTGGGGTCAATATCCGGATTAGAAACTATGAAAATTTCAACTCCCACAACTTCTTGAACATATTTTATGCAATTATGGAAGAATTTAAGGGGACATTTGAACATAGAGAGTACCTTCAGTTCTTCTAGGGTGGAGTGATGGTGGCTAAAATCCATGGTAACCCTAATTAATATCCAGACACTCATTATTGGTTCAGAAATCAGTTCATATGTGTCTAGAATCTGACATGGAGAGCCAATATGGGGGGGGGTACATGAAGAGAAAAATACATACATCCATCATTAGATGTGGTGGATGTTTATTGGGGAAGGCTCAAGAGATTCGATCATACCTCCACTGACAAACATTAATGTTATCCTATCTCAGGATTACACCAACAATTGGGTGGCAGCATACCCGGGTGTGATCTTGTAGTAATTCATCCGAGTGATCTCATTAGCGATCCAAACATTAGAGGAACAAGGATATAGGGGGACTAATCTCTGAGGGGAAAATAAGACATCAAGAGCCACTCAATATGGAGCAACATTAGGGTTGGCACAAGGTACTGATACACACTCACCTTATGGAAGGAAGTTCCTTCCCCAAAACTAGTCTTGGGAGTAGGTAGGGGGATCCAAGGTTGAAATTTGTACATGTAGGGAGGATCTGGGCAAGAAGCTATTGTAAATTCTTGAGCCAATCACTAACATCGAATTACCCACACTTCAGGTTTACTGGGGAATGTTGAGAATGAATATGTCGAAAAAGCTGTTGTGGAAGATGATAACCCCAGATGGGATAAGTCTTCCATAGGTGGGGCATTCCAGGATGACTATTAGGGTTCCCTTCTATAGGAGGTTCAAGTACCTATAAGACTAGGAATCTTTCTCTCTCCATCAAGGGTAGCCTGATCTTACCCATGGCCTAGTGTAATTGATGTTTAGCGATGATGCAGAATGTGGGGTGACACCAACTACTGATTATTTGACTAAGGGATCATTGAATGATGATTATACATAGGGATCCAACTATGTAGAATCCTAGGGTAAAACAACTTAGCAGGAGATTCCCTCAAAGATTAGTGATATTGCAGCCTTAGATGACGTGTACTTGGCCAACTTCCTCAAGGTAATATTATTGTATTACTTGATACTTTCAATCCTTACCCCTTTTTATTCAAAATATCTAATTAAAATTTTTCTTGTGTAAGAGAAAGCTGAAAATTGGATAGGTTTCCTGGATGGAGGGGGTGAGGGTGCTTCACCGGGTGTTGGAGAGAACCCTCTAAAACCTATGCATGAGAACACTATAACTGGTGGGACCATCAGTTAAGTTAAAGAAGTAGTTTTAGAGCCTCTGGTTCTCCCAGTAATTTATGGGGGACTAAGCCCTCAAATCCCAATGGTGGAATCTACTACGGAGAAGAAGGTCTCTTGGGGTGGATGATTATTGATATTCCCATACCTCAAGGTGAGGTTAAATCTTAATCCATATGGCCCCTTTCAAACATTTCATAGATCTTTTTTTATCAATGTGGTTGTTTTTTCTCATGAATATTCTTCTCAACCTATGCTAGGGGGTCTAGTCCCAACTATTAAAGTGTTGATTGGTGTCAAGGGGTCACCATTTGTGGAACTCCCTACCAATAATCACATATAAAGTATTCAGATGCTCGACCTCTTTAAGTTTTTTTCACTCACACATGTCATGATTACCTAATTTTTCATTACTGGTCAAATTGATTAATGTGATCTTATTTCAAGAAATGATTTAAATAGTGCATAACTAGAAAGTTGATGTTACTCGAGTATTCAGGGCCCCTTCCCTAATTTTTAGGCCGACCCTTGAGAAGCTATTCATTCAAGTTGAGCCGGTCTTGGTTACAAGAGAACAGCCTGTTGCAGTTGCGGGTGTCACCACTGGTGTGGAGGAGCCCGAGACTGGTGGAGGCTATGCTTCTAAGGAAGGGTCAGATGAAGATGACCAACCTCTTAATGTGGAGACTGATCCACCTGAGAGGATCCCGGAGGAGGATCCTACTACTACCATCCTTTATGCTTTCCATAAATATGAACCCAAACCACCTGAGGATTTATAATAATCCGGTTCTGATGTATGGATTTGGGGTATGAGTGATGAAACAGTGGACACTCATCCACACCATGATGATGCTTCCATGGAAGAGTTAGATAAAGATGACCGACCTCTTTACATAGAGACTGATCCGCCTAAGAGGTTCCTAGAGGAAGATCCTGGTGCTTCCATCCATGACGTTTTCCATGAATTTGAGCCCAAAACACCCGAGGATCTAGAAGAATATAGTCTTGATTTCATTGAAGAGAACTGTATTATCCATCATAGGGTGTGGATGAGTGTGGATCATTTCATCACCCAGAACCTAGATCCATATATGGTGATCCAGATAGGGTCTCTTCACCACCAGATATGTATCATGGTAACCTAAGGGTTAAATTATTATTCCCTCCATGAACTGGAACATGACTACATTTCTAATTGACTGCATACAAAAATCCATCATCTCAACATCACATGGTGTATGAAAAATTCTAATAACAGCTGAAAGCTTTAAGAGGCTAACCAGGAAATTAAATGTTTGCAAGAGTAGGAAAATGAGTGTTTTTCCTTCCTAAATAATCAAGAAGAGGTTAATTACCAATTAGGTGATCAAATAATAGTGACTTAGGGTCAAGAATGTCAAGTGATATCTATGATAGCTGAGTTCTAGGATGAGCAAGACTGGCTGAAGATTAGGGTTGATGAGATTCATCATCCAGTTGAAGAGGAGTAGGAAGAGATCAAGTGGTGGAAGAAAGTACTTTAATACACACACCAGAGGCTGACAGGACTTGAGTGATAACTTTTTGAAGATAATATGTAGGGTATTTTTTGGGGACTTACAAGAGGATCTAGTTTTTGGATGACCCTATCCAACTATTGAAGTTTCTTTGTTTAAAACCTCTTTCATGTATGAATATATTTATTTCATTTTATTTTATTATCTCACTCCAATGGAATTCATGAGATAACCAATGAATAAAACCTAAGATCATGTGACTCACGATCACTATGAGAAACAAGTGATTAACATGCAATCACTCATTCACATGAGAGTTTCATACAATCATTGAGCACTTAGAGTCTCTATTTACTGACTAACCACCGAGAGTGTTTGGGCTGAGAGGGATATGACTGGAGAACATTTCTCTTTGAACAACTAACTTCCTTTTCCAATGTGTGATAGTGCATGAATGGTGTAACGCCAAGGGAATTGAATTATACCCCAACAAAGGGGAAAAAATAGCATGAATCACGACACCCAATATATGGAATGCAAAGGGAGTGCTGTGATGATACAAGATAACTACTTCCCATATTCAAAACATATCATTTGTATAGTTTTTCTTGGAATGGGGACAAAAAAATGAGGGTCAATCATTGACCATGTTTAAAATATGGGACCTATCTCATAATTTCATCCAAAGTCTTTCGGGGTGTTAGACCAAGATGGTAGGTGATCCATTTTGTATGGGAACCATTGCTGTTAGGGGGCCCATTCAGATGTAGAGGGGGATGGGGATCTAAATAAAGGGACACATGAAACATGGATATAAAGTGATGGAATGTTTCAATGGATTGAAAAACTCTCATAATTACGCCACCATGACTTGGAACACATTGGGTAGGAGTATCGGTATGAGAAATGGTATAACTCATATTCTAGTGGGGAATAATCTCAGACTCCAAGCGATGGTAAATGTACATGAACAATGTGGTAAGTAACCGGCACCTATGGAAAGGGGCTACTAGAAAAGGGTCTAATATGCTTCACAGTTTGACATTGTATCATAGGAACGATATACACATAGTTTAACATCATATGGTGAGGATTTTGTATTGCAAAATTTATCATCATATGATCGGGAAGTAGTGTGTGGGGTGTACACACTGAGCTACCCAACATTTGTTCCTCATGTTTGGTAAATATGGAATATCCTTCCCATTAAATGGAGTAGGGTTACAGTTTAACATCATGTGAAAGGATGTGAATTACACCCATATATCCATATGAGTGGAGGGCGTAGGATAGTTGGACAATGAGAGTGCTCCCAAGAAATTCCCATAAGGTATGGGAAGCTTGGAGGACCCTACATCAAGAAATAGATTTGGGGCGAGTCGTACACAGTTTAAGGCCATGATGCCTGGACCATGACTCTTAGTTTAAGGTTGTAGATCCTGGAACATAGGGTGATCATCATAAAAGGGGTATATGTATCATGACATATTTACAACCCGACATGAATTGAGCTAAGGAGGACCTGATTCTATACAAAACATTCATGGAGAGAATTTCACATAGTTTGATGTCACGATTATTAGTCATGGACTCCTATTTTAAGGTTATAGAGTTCAGACCATGTGAATATGTTAAAAGTCATGATGCTTGGACTCAGGCATGGAACCTAGTTTATGGTCATCGAGTTCATACCATGTGCTCCCTAAAGTGTCTGGAATGGAACAAAATATTATTAACCTAACATGAATGGGATCCAAGAGATGAATTGTTCCATAAAAAACACAAGGGGAATGCTACACATAGTTTAAGGTCATGAGGCTTTAATTAGAGGGTGGAGTTCCTTAAAGAAAATTTCACAATATCGAAGGAATTTTATCCGATATGAATGGATGGGCACTAAGATAAATCAAACATAGTTTAAGGTCATGATTATTAGATAATGGGTTTTAGTTTAAGGACATGAATCTTGGATTGTATAAACCAGGTTTAATGTCAAAAATTTCAGACCATGGGGGAATCTCAAAAAGATATGTGTAGTGTAGCAGTGTGACAAACTCCACATGAATTTAGGGACAAGGGGGCCTAACTACACACAAAAAATTCCTATATATACTTTCACATAGTTTTGAGTCATGTTTTTGGGACATATACTCATAGATTAAGGTCATAGAGTTTGGTCCATGTGGTGATTATGTGTCTAAAAATTTCTTGGGGATGGCCCCATCCCAACTTATAAGCATGGATGAGCCATGATCAGTGCAAGAAACAAGGAGCAGTATGGATTTCACATTGATTATAAGGTGATAACATAACGAGGGTTGGAAGTGGATGAAAAATCCCACAAGGGCACTTGAGACTTCCATGTCCTAGATAGTTAAAGGGGAATAACCGACAGACAGGGAACAACTGTTGACCATGTTCAAAAAACATGTTTTATACCCGAGTTGGTTGGATATGAGGTGAACAAATTCATGATTAAAATTTGTCTGATTTTGAAACACTAGATTCACTATCTTATTCTAAATATCATTCAAGGAATCATCCTAGGATGGTAGGTGAGATAGTGTGGCATGAGTCCATTCAGTTAGGGAGCCTATCCAGACCAGGAGGATGATGTTTATCCAAATTTAATAAAGCACAAAGAGTCAGAGAGACAACATGGTAGGAAACCGATGTCAGTAGGGTGATATCCTATATAGTGAGGATATCAGAGCATCTTGCATTAGGTGGCATCCCAATTTTATATAGGGTAATGTGCAGTTCATCTGATACTCATCATATGAGGTATCCAAATTGTGTATGGGGTAAGTACATAGTATAATTTCATACACATTTGATGTTAGTATTGGTAATTCAATTTCATACAAATCGATGATGACTATTACTAGTTTAATGTTAGAGAGCTCAAACTATAGGGGATATTACTGGATTAAGGCCACATTGCTTTGAAAAGGGGGAATGGGTGTCGAAAGGGGGTTTTCATGTCATGAAGGAGTGATAACCCAATGTGAATTGAGGGCCAAATGGACGTTTTTTTACATAAAACTCGACAAACCTTACCTTGAATCGACATCATGACAGTGGGGAAGGAAATACCCCATAATGATTCAAAGATGATGCTAGGCCTAGGATGAGATATACATGAATCACTACATATCCCAAGTGGATGGGAATCAAGCCGAACATAGTTCTAGATTACGACATGGTAGAATACCAACACCATAAGGGGGATACCCACTCAAATGTGGATATTGAATTTCTCATACTCGGATATGAGGCATCATAAATTTATATGGGGTTAGGGTATAGTTTAACATCATGTGATGAGATATTTGGGCATGTTCATCCCATACCATTCATATGAGGCATCCTATCTTAATACAAGATAAAAGCATCTCTCATTATGAGGCATCCAAAATTTATAGAGGGTAAGACTGCAGTTTAATTTCATGCATTGAGGACGTTGGTTGGGCTTGAGAATTGAGCTTCCCGTTCATTCATTCCTCATACTGAGCTATGAGATAATATCATCATGCTAATGGGTCAAAGTAGATAAATGAGTCTTATACCTAAAAGGTGATCATTCATGATATTTTGGGGGTAATATCATCACATGTATCCAAATTTTTTTGGAGACTCTATGGATGGGCCCAAAGATAGAATGTCTTGGAATTGTTATATATCCCATGAAGGTGGGAATCAAACCACATGTAGTTATATATAAGGATAGAGGAATGTGTACACTATAACACCAGGTATGAACAAAAACCATGTGAAATAGGGGTGAAAAAATATATTTTAGTGTCATAGTTATTAGACTACAGATCCTTGTTTGAGAACATAGAGCTTGGACTAATTTGAAAATAGTATAAGGTCATAATGGTTGGACCATGAGTGGGGGCTTCAAGGATTCTTGGTGCACAAGAGTTAAAACCCGACGTGGATGGATCCAAAGAGGCCTTGAACTACATGAAGTGATCCTGAATACAGTTTCATATAGTTTAAGTTCATAAGTATTAGACCATGGATAACAGTTTAAAGTCATTATGCTTGGACATTGTTTCGAAGACGTTTGTGAGGAATGAAAGAGGTATAACCCAACTAGAAAGGGGAAAAGGAGGGTTATTTACCACATGAACACATTGAGATGAATTGAAAGCAATTTAAGGTCATGATTATGGGACCAGAAATGGTTATAAGATGGGAAAGGGTATTTAAATTTGTGGATGGTCCCAAAGAGATAATGTCTATTTATCACTACTTATCTGATAAGTATGGGACCCAAGACACATGTTTTTCTAGAACATGGCATGCTAGAAACAATGATGGGGGAATACACTATGGTGTGGGAATTAAGGCATCCCACAGTTTTCATGGGGCATCCCATGTTTGGGGAATGGAGAAAGGTGTTTTTTTGACAATTTTATACTTATCAAAGAGGCATCCCAGTTATATATGGGGTATAACGTTTCATATCTTTTCATTATTATCGTATGAATAATATTGATATTATAGGGTCAAATCATCACTTATTAATAGGCATCCCAATATTTTATGGGAGAAAATCATATTTTAACATCATGCGTTGAGGATGATAGTCTTTATAGTTTAAAGTAATATAACTCAGACTATAGGGGATAAAAATTGTTTGAGCTCATAATGGTTGGACCAATTGAATACAGTTTAAGGTCATACCATATAGACAATGAATTTTATTTTAAGTTCATAAATCATGAACCATAGATTTTAGTTTAATGTAATTGAGTTTGGACCGATGGTCTCTTAGTTTAAGGTCATATAGTTTGGACAATGGATTTGAGTATCCAAAATAGATATGTGCAGTGAGGAAAAGTGAAAAAACCTTCATGAATTGAAGTCCAAAGAGGCTCCTCACCAAAAAATACATTCCTAGGGGGAACCCACACAAAATTTAAAGACATGATGTTAGAATTGAGACCCCAAATGAAAAGTACTACTTGAGGGATAATACCATGTCACCTTGGATGAAGGAGCATAGGTAAACCTTCTTGTTGAATAATCTTTCTATCTTGTTATAGTGCCTATCGAGAATGTGTAAGTCCTGAAGCATATTCTCTTTCAAGGATTCCAGCTCATCTAGATGTAATTATTTGATTTCACTAGTTTCCAACAATATAGCATTAACTTTTTGGTGGTATGTTATAATGTGTATAGGAACACATGTGTCCAATCCTCAGTGATGGTACAACACATTTTAAACCACTTTTTCATTTGACTTTTGAATATGGGTATTGTTGTGAGAGATTTGAATAAATTAATAATAGAATAATACAATTTAATTAAATTGGTTTATGAATAATAGTTTTTTAGTATGAAGGATACGGTAATAATAGATTCATATTGCTAAGAATGTGAAAACTTTCCTGTTAAAGTGACATTGACTTCATTACTTGGGAAGGATCATATTTCTACATGTATTAGATATAACCCAAGAAACCACTTGACATTCCATTCACACACACATATAGTTGATGAGTGATTAAATATTCAATGAAACATTTCCTGTTAAGTGTTTTATTTATCACTAAACCCCTTAAAATCATTCAAATATGTCAATAATACTTTACTAATTTGATAGAAGCACACAATATTAATTTATGAATAATGAGATATGTTTAGTCCTAGTCATTATTTATTCCATAACCTAAAATACTTAAAAGAATTCTTACATAATAATCAATATGGTAAATAAATTAGTTATGAAAGTTTATTATGGAAGTGAAAATGAATTCAAACTAAAGGTTGTGAGAATAGATTTACATGAATACAACCCACACACAAATGGAATTGAAATGACACATGTGTTTGATGAAATTTAAAGGGGATTATTCAAAGGGTTTCTAATAGAATTTAATCTAACATAAAAATATAAAATTATAAAATTGAATTATATTTATAGTGTAATAATGTAACTAATTTTTCATTAATGTAAATAAACTTACAACAATCTATAGAGAATTAAAAAGAGAGGGATTCATTAAATTTAAATATATCCTTTGAATTTCTACATATGGTTACCCATTAATGACTCTAAATTTAAAAATCAATTCATCTGAAATAATTTTACACATATTTTAAATGATAAACCTACAAAATCTTATGTCAATTGAAGTTTATTATATATAGTTATGACTGAAATAAAGAAATAAGTTATGCCATAAATAATTAAAAAACACTTCTATATATTCTAGCTTCCTATACCGTTATGGGGCCTAAAATTTCAAAATTGTGGTAATGATAAATTATGAATGTTTTATATCCATTTATCATATGTAAAAATATAATATTAAATACTAACTGGATTCTTGATTAGATATTTGTGGATAATTTATTAAAAGGAGTGAAAACAATGGGTAGATTTTCATTCTATCCAGTAATTCCATTGTTGGTAGATGGATAAGTTAAATTTTACCTTAAAAATCAAAAAAAATTAATACATCTGAATGGTTAGTTATCTGTAATTTTACATGAATTTGTAACACCTAAAATGATCCCAATTATCCACAAATAAAATTATGGTCTAATCTATACCATTAAAATGATGGTTCTTATTGTATGATCTATTTGGCCCATCAAATGACACTATTATCCTCATATCAATTTGAATGATTTTTCAAAAAACATACCTTGGATATTATGAAAATAAAAAATTCATGAATTGGATTCAAATATAGAAATTCACAAACAAAATACCCAACTACCATCAAAATAGTAAAATTTGGACATTGCACTCAAATTATATGAAGCTTCAATGTGCTTTAATTGGATTGAAAATATAAAAATTTTATGATAAAATAAATATTGGAAGTTATTTTCAGTTCATTAATGGACGCAGATTATCATATATAGAATGACATTTCATTATTAAAAAACATATCATAAAAAATTCTCATATTTGACAATATTTTTAGAGTGTCCAAAATAAATGAGTGACACCAACTATGGAATACACATTCATAAATATATAAAAAATGTAACAATCTGTTATATGTTTGACATCCTTGAACGAGTATTTATGAGATGTATCTATTTTTAATAAATATAATTTCGTCTAAAATAATAATTTACCAATTATATATATATCTATATTTTTTCAAAAATATGTGGATGTTAGTAATGAAAAATATTTAGATAGATTGGTTTCGGATTTAGTGGGTAGCATACATATTGTTAATATATTTATAGACATCTTAATGAAGTGTTTTTCAATACCTTATGTAATTTTTTTCTTCCATTGTTTGAATTCGAATAATTTTTCATTACTAATATTTTGTTTTTCATGTTTTTTTCTAATGGAATCCTTTCTAGATAATTATTTTTGAAGTGTAGAGGGTGTGATGTAGGTCTTTGGTGGCTAGGGTTTCTACTATTGTTGTGACTCCCCTCTTACCCTTATTTTACTCCTACTTCTTCTGAACCCCAATATTCATTATATACTCATATTGCGACATTGTATCTCCGAATTCTGACCACAAGCTTCACTACTTTTGAAATTCGAAATTTGAATTCATGGTTGAAATGATATATTGTGTCTTTAAAACTATATATATATATATTTAAAGTTTTATAAATGATTATAAAAATATCACAGTGATAAAATGAGATCATATTTTCATGAAAATTATCTACAGGGTTTTTTAATTTATTTTTGATCTATGGATCAAATATAAAATCAATTTTATACAAGATTTTATAGAAATAATTTAAATCCTATTTTAAAAATTATAATTCCTTTTTAATGATCAAGTTTCATAACTTACTATATAAACCAGTCAAATGATTTTTGATTGTCATAAAAAATATTGAAAATGATTAGTAATTAATCTATGAATTATATCAATAAAATAGTCATTATGAATCATTATCTACCTAAAATGATTAAAATATCATTTTTAATGTTACAATCAGTATTTATCATTATTATTTTATATTAAATTTTCATATATTTTTATATTTTATGATATCCTTTTTCAAAAATGATGTGGTCTAATTTCTATAGACTCATTGGGTTTTTTTAAAATTTGAGGGAACTTATAATATCAACTTGTTCTTGAATATTCTTATTATTCTTTTAATAAAAAATGAATTTCACAACATATGAATCAAATATTTTTTTAAATAAATAGTACTTGAAATTTGTTCAAAAGGAATAAAAATTATGCACATGCACTATAACAAATTACGTTTTATCCATCACATGGTTTTATTTGGGCTAAAAAAATCACTGATAAAAGGATAAGATTTTTAATGCTAGCTGAAACCACTAATAAATGTAACTTTTATCAGTGCTAGAAAAGCACTGATAAAGTGAAACCTTTATCAGTGCTTTTATTGGTTAACCTATATTAGCATTGATAAAAACTATTAATAAAAAAAATTATTAATATATATAAAAATATCTTTTTTATATTCATAAATTAATTTTTATTTATATACATTAATTAAATATTTCATGCATATAATTAATTTTAATATGATATATTGATATATATATATTTTAATAATTCAAAAAATTATATAAATATTAATGTTGTCTTTTTAAAATGTGACATTTAAACTTATATATTTATATCAGTGTCTATGTGCATATATGTGTTCGCATTATGTTGTGTGTGTGTGTGTTTTGCATATGTGTATGTATAGTTTTTTTATGTGTACAAATATATGTATGTTTCTGTATATATTTGAGCACATGTATAAGGGATATATATATATATAACATGTTTATATGTGTATATGTGTATATGTATGACATGTACGTAGTTAATTATAAATTTATATATATATATATAACGATTTTAAAAATTATTTATAATATTAGAAAAAAATAAATATATATTTAAATAATTATAAAATTATAATAATTAAATTTAAATAATAAATATATTTATCATATTTTTAATTATATATACCTATATGTTAATAAATTTATATAATTATATACTTATATATAATTATATAAAATATATATATATATAACTATATAAATATATTTATAAATATATAGAAATATTTATAAAAATCTTTATTTATAATAATAATTATAAATAAAAAATATATATTTAGTTAATTAAAAAACTATAGTAAATATATTTAAATAATAAATATATTTATATTATGAAAATATATAAAAATATATAAATATATAAATATATATATATAAACATATATATATAAATATATTTATAATTATATAAAAATAATTCTAAATATATTTATTTATAATTAGAATTATAAATAAATTTATATATATTAAATAATTATAAAATTATAGTAAATGTATTTAAATAAAAAATATATTTATTATATTTATAATTATATATATATATAATTATATATATATATAATCATATATATATTCTCAAAATGACATGAACAGTGCAATATACCCATGATATTGAAATTTGTTAAAAAATAAAGAGAAAGTACAAAGGGAGATGGAATGCTCTAAACTGTGACAAACCACTGCCATAAAGCAAAGCAAACAGAAATTAGGAGGAACAAAGAGATGAAAGTTCATCTTGTGAATTGAGATCGGCCACTATCTCCACCTCTTAGTTGAAAAACTATCCTCACTATTTTTGGATTATGACACATATTGTCATCATCAACTTGAGGTTTGAAGTTGTCATCTATTGGGACAAGATCCTCAATAGTCCAAGGCACCTGCCCACCAGTTGGACCTGCACCCTCTGATAACACCATAAAATCATAATTACTCCTTTCCTTGGCAACATCAGTGCTTGATGATTTCCCTTTAACTTGGAAAAAACCATGGGTGTTACCAATTCATCATGGAAGACCTCATTACCATTAGATCTAATTAAGATGTTAAACAGACTAATGTAGGCAACATCAGCTACATCTTCCATATCAAACCCCTTTTCACCTGCACCTTCTAGTTGTTGAACCTCAAGCTAATTAGTATCATCCAATCCTTCTCCCACATCTTGAGAAATTGTCAAATCCTAGGTGAAAGCAGTGTAAGTGGATGCATTGGTTTGCTAATGACCACCACCAAAATTAAGATTTTTATTTCAAATAACACCCCACACATAACAACAACAACAAATGCGGCCCCCCTACGAAGGGTGAAAATAATGTAGCCCAAGTGCGTCTCCCCTAATCAGATTGACTCCCTCAGGTCTAATGGACAGCACATTATCCACCCAAACTATATTAACCCCCGGAACCGCGATTGAAGCAAAGTAGTCCGCAACTTTGTTCCCTTCCCGCCAGGTATGAGTAACCCTTACATTGTTCCCCATGATCGCCTTGCACTGCCTAATAGTGCAAGAAATCCTCCACGGTATCGTTCCCTGTTCATGTAACGCGTCATGTATGATTTTTGAGTTAGTCTCTATCTGCTCCACCACCAGGACTTTGTCCAAACACAACGATATCCCTGAAAGAACTGCCAAGGCCTCTGCCTGCACCGAGCTCCCCCTCCCGTAGTGTACCGCGAAAGCCAGCAATACACTACTGCTGCCATCCCGAAGCACCCCACCACCACACATGTTCTCTCCCGCGCACGCCCCATCGACGTTCAACTTCAGACCGCTCACTGGAGGAATCCATCGAACCCACAACCCCCACCTCCTGAAAGTCTCTTGACCACCTCTCATCCCCGGGGATATCAACCCCCGTAAAGAGGGAGCATTTTCCCAAAAACCCACCGTTTCCACAAGATCAAGAAGCAGACACCTTACCCTTTCCACCACCGCCCTCCCAGTGGATACACGCCCCTCATACCTAGATCGGTTCTGCGCATCCCACAGAACCCAGCACCCCACATTTTAAAGCACTGATCGAACCTCTTTCTCCTCCCCGTTGCCACCACCCCCCTGAAACCACAAGCTCGAAAACTGCTCCCTGGTATCCTCATGACCAGAGTACCCTATGAGTGTTCCCAAAAAGCTCTAAACCACTCTATCCCATTCTCCTTCGAGGAAAATGTGCTCCATGCTCTCCTCCCTCCTCTGTTTTCATCACTGACATCCAGAAGCAAGGCTAACTCCCTGGCGTTTGATATTCTCATCCGAGGGGATGGCATTTTGCATGATCCTCCACGTTAAAAAATTCATTTTCGAGGGGACACTTCTACTCCACTCCACCCTGCTTCCCGACTCCTGCGTCTGCTGGTCATTGGAGCTCCTGCAGAAATCTTTCAAGTTGAACCTACCCGAAACCGAGGGCATGAAAACACATTTATCCCTCTCCCGGTTAATCACCAATGAGTCAAAGATCTTTCGTGACTCCACATCTAGCACCACTTTGAAAAACAGAGGGTGACTCTTGGCCTCCCTAAAAGAGATCCTCGGGGAAGGACACCCTGGGAACGCATGCACCCTTCCTGACCAGTTGCAATCCCAGAAACCGATCCTCCCCTCCCCGATGATCCACTGAGCATGATTTACCAACACCGGGACTATATTACACACCTCGGCCCACATGGAAAACCCCCTCGCCGGAAGGTCGGCGACACTATCCTCGTACCTGCCCCGCATACACCTGCCCCACAATGTCTCTCCCTCCGTAATTTCCCATGACAGCTTCGCACGTACTCCATGCACCATATCCTCCATGCATAGAACCCCGATCCCTCCATCTGTGATCGGTATCTCCATTTTCCTCCATGAGGCCCACTGTCTCCTCCCCTCCCATGAGGCATCCTAGATGAAACATGCTAGCACCCTGTCGATGGAGTTAACGACTCCCTTGGGGACGTTAACCGCCACAAGCGCATGCACAGGTATAGTCGCAAGTACACTCTTTACCAAGGTGATCCGACCCCCAAAGGATAGGAAGTGATTTTTCAAATCCATGATCTAGTCCAGCATCTTGGCAACCACCCTGTCAAAATCCATGTTCCGCAACCGACCGGTAGACACCGGCGCACCCAGATACTCCATCGGTAAGGACCCTCTCCCCATGCCCAACACCGCTCTCACCGCATCCATCCTGTCCTCTCCACACGAAGTCTCCAGATAAAAGCAGCTCTTCTCCCGATTCACCAGCTGGCCGCTCCAATGACAGTATTCCTTCAGTAAGTCATTGAACTCCCTCACAGAACTCATCCCAGCATTCAAAAATAGAATCGTATCATCCGCATACATGAGGTGAGATACCGAGAGACGCCCCTGTTTCCTGCGGAATGACAATATCGCCCCTGCCAATTCCCTTGTTGATAAGTCTACTAAAATAGTCTTGAATCAGTATAAACAAGCTAGGGGATAGAGGGTCCCCTTGTCGCAAGCCACAGACGGATTTGAAGAATCCATGCGTTCTCCCTAGGAAAGACACTGCCATCAACGGTGAACTAACGCATCTGAAGAAAATATCACATACCCAGGCCGAGAACCCCATCCTCCGTAGAACTCCATTCATGAAGCCCCACTCCATTCTATCATATGATTTACTCATATCCAGCTTGACCACCATATTGGCACCTTGAGTCTTCATGTTTAAATCCCTCATCAGCTCGTATGTCAGTGCCATAGCTCCCTGTATCGACCTCCCTTTTACAAAACCATGCTGCTCCGTCGACACCCACCTCGGTAGCAAATTAGATAGCCTACTATTGATCACAACCACCAATACTTTGTACGAAAAATTACACATACTAACTAGCCGGTAGTGATTGAGTGAGGTAGGGTCTTTGCACATAGGTAATAGGACCAAGGTAGTCGCCGCCGCTACCCGAGGAAGAACGCCTCCTCGAAAAAAGTCCTGAATGGCCTAAACCAGATCATTCTTCACACAGTACCAGCACCCTCTGTAAAACCACCCCGGGAAACCATCCGGCCCCACAGCACTATCCAGGTTCAACTGCCATACTGCCGCCTGCACCTCCCTTTCATCGGGAATGGCCTCAAACCGTTCGTTCTCCTGCCTTGGCACCACCTCCGGTATCGCGTCCCATAACCGAGAATCACTGGAGGGAAACCCCTCCTGCCCATCACCTCTCGAACCAGCCAATAAATCCTTGAAATTCTCCAACGCGTGACCCCCGACCACCTCCCTGTCATCCGAGAAAGTACCGTCCTCCAACTCCAAGTTGGGCTTCACCTCCTGGGTTTACTAATGACCGAAACTAGGAATAGGGGAGGCCATCCCCTACGTATTAACTTAATTCGACATCACCAGGTTAATGGAAGAGGAACCTCTGTGCACCTTCTTATACATATGTGGTTTAACCAAAGAGGTATATTTAAAATTTATATTACCATCATTGAGATAATCATCTCCTAAAATATTAGTAAAATCAATACCATCTTCATAATTAGAAGAATATTCCTGATGATAGTCATGAGATCTTCCACACTGAGTCTCCAGATCCCTATCTAGCATGAAAACAACCTCATTGCAACTCACATCATGGTGAGAGACCTTATCATATACCATGGAATCAAATCCCTCTAAATCCATGTTTTTAGCATCAGGTGGAGGTGATATTGAGGCAGGACCTATTCCGTCCACCCCCTCAACAAAGGAAATAGAAGGTTGAACCTCAACATCAACCACTGATATAATGAGTAGGGAAGATGCATTCTTCCTTCTCTTCCCCCTTCCAATACATCTTCACCTCCTAACATATGATATGATCCATGAACATGCCTAACATTCATGATCACTTCTTTCTTGTCAACCGAGTGCTTCTTCCCATTAATAATGGGTAACTAGAACATGCAAGATTCTACAAAATTACTATATCTCTTTTTATTAGAACATATCAAGCCCCTATGACAATTATCTCTAACATGTCCAATAGAAAATTAGTTGAAACCAAAATTAGGGACATATTCATATTCAATTTTAAGTTCAAATTTAAAATCTAGAAAAATCAGATATACTATTCCATTAAGAGGCACACTAAGATCAAACTCACCCAATACTTGAGCATAATGACCATACATAGCCATCTCAGTCTCTTTTTCAAATTTAATTAGGGACCCAACAACCATAGAAACATCCCAAAGAATGTTATAGTGACAAAAAATAGTTAAGTCCTTTGATAGGAAAATAGGAATGCGCAACACAGTTCTCAGACTGAAATAGATCAAGCCAAGGACACTAATCCTAAAATATTAGGACCCATGGTTGGGGATTTATAAAACAAAAACTTAATGTAATTTGTATAAGATCTTTGGAAGAGAAATTAATGTTAAAAAACCCATAACTATAGACACCAAGTGTCATCCATAAAATCCCCATAAAAGGAGAAACCACTTATTTAGATCATCTAGTTTATAATGATTATTCATTGATAGTAGGGTAAGTTGAGAAATGATTCAGTTCTAGAAATACACCATCCACTCTTCAAAACATTTAGGGTTTGGTTCAACGACAACCAGGGCACCATTTCTCAAAATTTGGTTGTGGGATGTCTTTTGGGAATCCTGATAGTTAGAAAAAAAATCGTAAGCTCCAAACCCTTCTTTCATGACATCATAATCCTTCCAATTGAAAAAAATGGTATCATTTGAAGAGTGAGAGACATGAATATGAATAATGGTTACACAACGACGTATAGACTTTGGGTGTAAAGGGGTATTATTGAGAGGTGGGTTCGTGGTGGCCATCCAGGATCCTATAGTTGGGCTTCTTCCTACTTTCAAATATAGGCCTCAGGATGGTTTTTATACATAATGGGTTGGGTATTTATGGGGGAGGGGGTCCTCAGATCTAAATTTTTATAGGTCTCTTATTGGCCATTCTTGTGTTTGGGGGTAATTGCTGAACCCCATTGGTGTCGCTTCGTGCTTACTTTTTTAATTTATTTTGAGGATCATGTGCTAAAACTCATGGTCTACTCCACTTTAGATAATTATGTACAAATATTTTTAAATATATTTATTTATAATTATAATTATAATTCTAAATTATTAAATATATATTTAAATAAATAAAAAATTATAACAAATATATTTATTTATAATTATATTTATAAATACAAAAATATTATTATTTAAATATGTATTTATAATTATAGAAATTTACTTTTTTAATTATATTATTATTTTATTAAAATAGGGTATTTATTAGCACTTTGTTATAGCTGATAAATAGTTAGTTTTATCAGTGCTAAAGAGGCAATGAAAAACATGTCTTTATCGACAATAACATTTTAGCACTGATAAAGATACTTTTTATTAGTGCTTACTATTTTATCACTGATAAAATTACTCTTTATCAACACTTTTTTGAAAGCACTGATGATACCCTTAAAATATTTTAAATAGAACCATAACAGATTTTTCCTCTCTCATGCCGTTCAAGCTTTCCTGAAATTGAACTCTTATCTTCTCTCTTCATCAAGATTATTGAAGAATCAATCCTTTCAATATCTATAGTATTTGATTATTTGTCATCATCTTTAATCACGATCCAATCTACTCACCTGATCTGATTCCTATCCCACCATATCTCATTACTCAAAAAACAATTGATCAAACCGCATTTGTACAACCCCTCACTTCAGTTTCTCCAAATTAACCTCATTTGAGTTTCACTTACTAGACTTACACTTCATGTACATAGTTTGTATGATTTGTTCCAACACCAACATAACTAACAAAATAAATCCAACATAGTGAGATTGCAATGCTTATCTCCTCCATTATTTTTGAACTCCAACCCGCAACTATAACACTAGTTTATCTTCTTGATATTATTTATCAATAATTTTTTTGGGTTCCAATTATTAAAATTTATAATTTTTCATAAACATATATGTGAGGAATTGGGTGAAATTTTTACTCTATAATGAAAACATTAGAACATTTATCATATGGTTTTGAAATTGTTAGACATATTCATTTGTAAATTTTCTTGAATTAATCATAAATTTATAGTCGGTTCTATTTCATTTTACTGATGATTATAGATAGATTTATTTTCTTAATAATTATAATTAAAAAGGTAAAATCCTTTATCTTTTTTAATCTCAACTTAACTATAAACCATTTGGTTTAATTAATTTATCAATAATTAATAAAATTTTGTTTCATAAATAAAGAGAAAATAATAAAGTCCATAAAATATTTTGAAAAATGATTTGTGGATTGTAAATTGAAAGAAATATAACCCTTATTTTGTACTTACCAAACATTAAGAAGCTTATAAAAAAAAATAAGGAACAATACATGTAATCTCAAGATATTTGTGCATAACACTTTAAATAACATAACCATAAAATTATTAGGGGTTTTTTAACTAAACTTTAGTACCAATAATATATTCTAAGGTGTGAACATGTAAAATGTTTCCATCATCGAAAATAATCATGAAAATACCAAAGGTGTGATTATAACTAATCATAAAGGAAAAACAACTTCTAAATAACCATTAAACACCACACAAGATAATTTAATAAGTAATTTCTAAAAATATTTTTCAATTTTACTTAAATACACTTATCTATATATGGATTTTAGTATAATTATAAGGTAATATGATAGGGAAGAGGTGTGTTCTAACCAAAAGGATTATAGAGAAGCAATTTGGATTAAAAGAAAAATAATTCAACCCCCAATTTAAGATAAGAACCTACCTAGAAATAACCTAGAGTTAGCGATTAGTTTTTTTATATGAATTATTAAACTGTAAATGGAAAACAATGTATTTATTTGGCATCATCCAAGAAAAACATCCACTCCAATAAATCATAAAGAACATTGAAGGATAAAAAATATTAAACATCGTAATACCATATTGGAATGTGTAAGGATACTAAAAAAATAAAAAATTGAAGAATAATATTATCGATGATAATATAGGATTACCTATATGAGGACTAACCCATATTAAATATTATAAGACAGTGGTGATTTATCACTCAGAAGGGGAAATAAATAGGTGGTACAGTTTTTCTATTACAATTACTATTTAGAAATTAATCTCTGTTATTTATTAATGTCTTGATCCACTCACTTGAATAATTCCTTTTTTTATTTTAATTAAATCCTTAATATATGTGTAAAAATTTAGATTTGTATCTATATTTATAAATACAACAGGATGATTGTTATCTTTATTTATAAATTCATACTTGTGTAAGGACAATGGGTGGTATCAATATTTATATGATCATACTAACTTTCAAAGAACTCCTCGATACATATAATATTACAACAAACATAATATATATTCATAATAACACCATGGTAAGGGAATGACACTAAATCCATCCAAACAATAAGGTATCCATCATTAACCCACTCCTGTAACCATGTCCACACTGGAATCTAAGCGCTACTGAAATTCAGTCCTCATACCAAAATCCTTTAACATTTCATGGAGTAATTGAATTATTGATTTGAATGCTGATACTGTAGTGGTTGTCTCATCATGAGTGTGTGTAAAACCATCGAGATGAGCCTTCTCATAGTCAAACCTATCAAGGAGCCCCTTGTAGGGATCAGGTTGCTGTTGCTACTTTTTTCAACATTAGAGATCACACTATGAAATGTTGTCTAGTGTTCTGATAACTCCCATCCTGGGAACATTATAATTTAAGGGGATAACTGTTATCCTCATCATCTTCATCTCCCTAAGAGTTATTATTGATTTTTTTCCATAGACTCATCCCCTATATCTTCTGGACATGTACCTATGTTTCATGAACTAATATGATTAGTATTCATCCCATACCTGATACTGGTGATCATTGTAAATGAATTCATAAGATAACACCTACCACTAGTGGAGTAATTGTTTACATAAATTCAATTACACATTTCCTTCAAAGCATACTAAAATTATTTGAAACATTCAAACGTTGGGTTAACCTTATTTTTAAATTACCCTTTTTTGTATTTATTTATTTTATTATATATTAATATTACAAAATAAAATAGGATGGATATGAATGAATAATCAATGGATTATTAATGTGTGACAAAAGAGTATAAATATTGGGTGAAAGAGTACATAAATTTTGTAAAAGATCATGTATATGAACCTTATAAAATTCTTTTTCCAAGCTTACATTTTTTTATTGAAGAATAATTAGTCTAAAGGAGTTGGAATAACACATTATCTTTCATAGAATAGATCAAATTTATAAATGTTGGACTAAACATGGGGAAAAAGTGAATATAGCTAGTGACATGTATAACACTATATTTTATAGATCTTTTGATATGATTATAAGTTTGGAAAATGAAACTATCATATTGAGGACATGATTATAGGTGTGAATAATGATGAAGATAATATTTATTAAATGGAAATGAAATTTTAAGATGAACTTATTGAATTTAAAAAATTGTTTTAGAAGTTAAAGAGTTGTGAAAAGACACCATTTTATGCTGGTTGTAATAAGTATATATAATTGTTAGTCATACTAAATCTGTATAATTTAAAATATGGAAGTATATGGAGTGGTGATAGTTTTACTTAACTACATGGTCTCTTGAATGATATTCTCCTAGAAGAAAATGAGATTTCTAGATAAACATATGATGCTAAACAACTGCTACATTTAGTGGGTATAATCTCCAAAACAATAAATACCTATCCAAATAATTGTATACTATTTCACAATGACCAGAAATAACTTAAAGAATTACCATATTTTCCTACTTCTCAATACAAGAAATATGAATTAGTTCCTACCAAAGTTTTATGGAACTTTATAGTCATTATAAGGTTTAGGTACCTATATGGAAGTGAGGAGAATGTAAGAAAACTGGCGTGGCATGTAGATATAAGAAATAAAGTTGGGAAACTTCATAACATTGTAGAATCCTTTTAGTGGAATAGAATTTGTCATGAGTATACTGAATTTGGAGACAATTTAATAATCCTTTGTCTTGCGCTATTTATAGATAGAGTGAATCCTTTTGGTTTTTGACGAATCCCTCACAGTACATGGCCAATTATGTTAGTAAATTATAATTGTCAACCTTGGAAATGCATTAAATAAAAATACAATTTGTTATATATACTAATATCAGGACCAAAAAAACCAAGTAATAGCTTAGATGTTTATTTGTATCCATTGATTTAATATTTGATATTATTATAGGACATAGGTTTCACGTTTTATGATGCTTAGATAAATGATGATTTCATGTCAAAATCCGTGTTATGCATTATTATAAATGAATTTGATTCTTATGTAAAATTTTTATGATATAGATTTAAATTAAATCAAGGGTTTACCATTTGTGGACAAGGTACCCAATCAATTAGGTTGAAATATTAATTGATGACTATGTTTCTAGGACATCACAGATTTATTCCCTGGTGAAATAAGTACCAACCTTGGATGAAATCATTTTATGGGAGTTCAGAAGAAAGTACATCATCATTTTTACTAACAAGTGTTAAAATTTAAGAGAAAGTAAAATGTATATACCTTTATTTTGTTAAAACTTTTTTTTGAAAATCATACAAAAACTAGATAGGAAAAGAGATATATTTTTTGAATTACCATCTAGAATAATTTATTTTAACGGTTGGGGCTGAAGCCTCATTTATTATTTAAAGTAAAGCACTCTTTCAAACTGGGTAGAGGGAGACTCATTACATAGCCCAAAGGCTCAAGACCAAGTGGTCTGAATACAAGGACTGAAATCCCATTTTTTTCCCAAATATCCCTTTGGTGAATAGTTCTGCTACAATACTTGTGCTACTACAGTACCTGCTACAGTACCACTGCCACTACAGTTTCTCCTACAGTGCCTCTACCGCTATAGTGCCACCGCTTCTACAGTACACCAATGCTACAGTATTACTACAGTGACCCACTACAGTACTACTATAGTACTCGGAAAATTCATCCCTACCCCTGATTCGATCCTGGGTTTTTTGGATTCCAAGCAGGAGCCTTAACCACTTGGGTACATGCTCATTGGCATGAATTACCAAATAAAATTATTTGTATGTTAGTCATTTTCTTGATGTTAAACATGTTGAAAAAATATATAAGTGATAGTTTCATTGGCATGTTACTAAAATCACTTGATAAAACAATGGATGAAATTAAGGCTATGTTTGACATGATTAACATGGGAATATAGGATGAGTTTGAACTAGTGAATACTGAAAATATACTTTTCTTCCTCTAGCTTCATATACTATTTCCAGGAAGGAGAGATAGCAGTTTTTAATATTCTTGAATGATGTAAAGGTTCTATATGGGTACTCATCGAATATCAAGAATATTGTTTCGAGGAATTATTTATAGTTAAATGATTTAAAATCACATGGATTTCATGTTTTGATGTAAGGAGTAATGTCTATAGCTTTAAGTTTAATTTTTTCCAATAATACCAATCATACATTAACTAAGATCAATTTATTTTTCAAAGTTATATGTAGCAATGTTATAGACCCAAATAAATTTACAACTATTTAAAAATAAATTTCTATCAGATTTTGTTAATTAGAAATTTTATTCCCCCAATTTTTTTGATATAATTATTCAATTGATGGTTTACATGGTAAGAGAAATTTGACTATGTGGTCACGTAAAATATAGATGGATTTAACCCATTTAATGGTATATGATTATTTTCAAAGGGTATTCAAAAAATAGATGTCAGCCAGAAGGTTGTATTATATTGTGATATATTGTTGAGGAAGCTGTTGAATTCTATATCAAATACCTTTTCAGTGTGGAAAGAATTATTCTACCAAAATATTGTCACATTAGATGGTTTGTGGGTGAAAGAATTTCTAGAGTATATGTTTTCACAATAATTATTACAGATCGAGAGTAGGCCCACCTTTACATTTTTCACAACAGTTTATAGGTTTCACCAATTTTTGAAACCCAGAAAGAAATTATTATGAATTTGAATCTATCAAGGGAATAAATATAGATATCAAATAAACATAATAAATAGTTTATAGGATGGGTTTGAGACCATATTTTTAAGGTGTCTATTGAAAATATGGATTTAATTTTAGAATGAATTTAATGAATAGCCAGAGGACTATGTGTGAATGTATTACCTTATATTGGTTATGTAATTAGTGGGTATACATTCTATAAAAATGAACATGATTAATGAAGTACTGGAAAAAATAGTGGAACTGCAATTATGGATGAAGTGATTCATGTATCTAGTATCAAGGACATGACTCAAATTTATGATAATATCTCATAATTTTGTATCATCAAACAAATATGGTAGTTGGATTATACACAATTCCACGTGCTAATTTTTCAATGAAAGTGGGTCATTAATAGGAGTTATTAAAATAAATGACTTAGGATTCATGAAAGTGGGTTTTAGTGAAGAATGGTACAAATAAAAACAATTTAAAATGGCATCATAGGTATTGAATGTATTTTATATTCTAGATCTCACAAACAAAAAGTGTTAAATTATTCCCTTATCGACCAAAACCACTGAAGGGTCAGATGAAAATTCAAATGAGGATGACACTTTCATTGAGAAATCACAATCATTTGACCATGGTTCCAATGTGGATGTGGTCTTTTATGATAGAGTAGACTATAATGATTGGATTTGGATATTCAATTGAGAGGAAAAATCCCTTAATACTTTTAAAAAAGGAGAGTTGAATAATCAAGTTATATATTTTTTGTAAAATACAATATGTTACCTCATATTATTATTTATTCACTACTGAATTTACATAATATAAATTAAATGTTCAACCATCTATGTATATAATGAATTTTGTATGCGTTGATGCTCCAAAACGTGTGGAACAATAGGTTTCTCAACATGGTAGTGCTCTTAAAGAAGAGGAACAACATCCTTTTGCACATGTCAATGCAACCAATCTAGAGGATAATATATTGATGATGTTGAACCCAATGCAATGTTAGATAGTGAAAAATAGGTTTCCCATGAAAAATATTAGTATCATAGCATGATAGTGTTAGAAAAAATTATTTATGCGAGACGAAAAGGAATCAAATATGAGGTTGGATGGAATACACAGGGCCAGGCTATTAACACAAAAAATTTCAAGCTCAATAGTTACATTAGGATTACCAATCAGAAGCATATACTTATTAATATATATTCATGAAAAAATGTTGTTTCCATGATTAAGATACTGATTTTGGAAGATATTAGGGTAATATTATGATATACATTCTTTATTTCACTAAAACATAATAATGAAACATTTAATTACACTTAATTATCCATTACATATTTCATTTATAGTATATAAATCCCAAGTGATTTTTTATGCTTTCAATAATGGACCACAAAGGATTTCACACAATTCTCACCAAGTATCTTCTTAAATATGATGAAGGGAAAATAAACCTGCACCCACTAAAGACGTATGCACACATGATTATTCAAGAAGTGCAGGATGAATTTATTGTTCATCATGAGGAGAAATACTTTGAGGTACATGTGAATGGTAATGAATTATTTGAAAATATATGTATTAGTCACTTTAATTATGAACTTTTAATTTATGAAAGAACAACTAAGTGCTGAAAATTGGAAATGAAAAAAAACTAATATAACTCTATCATAAAGTAAGGATAAGGAATGATTCATTTGAAAAAATGGTACATATTTTAAATATACCATAATAATTTTATTTGATATGAAACAACAACATAATTATGTTCCTATGTTTATATGATGACTGATGAATCTAAATCTAATTCCACTTCCATCCCATATTGTAAAGACTCGACCGAGTTGCCCAGATCTGGTGCCATATTACAATACATTGGGATGATTACATGAAAGTCTTATCCCAAAGGAATGAATAGTTTATTAGATTTGTATTCAAGATACATATATAAGTTCAACATTACATCATTAAATGAAAAACAATACTAAATGAGTCCACTAGATCATCCATGCCTCCTAGATTATTCCTGCAAGTCACTCATAACTTACTTCTTCATATATTGGGAAAACGAAACATAAGAAAGGGGTGACCTGAAACACTCAGTAAGAGTAAGAAACACAATGGAAGATAACATAAACATAAACATTAGGCATGGTGAATAAATGAAAGAAAATTCCTTTAAAAATAATAAACTTGAACACATTATGGCACAAATATGAGTTGAGTAAATAATGCCATAATAAAACATAATCATGGGTATTATACTGGTCAAATAACCACATGAACATTCAATTACTAGGTTTATAATGAGGGATGTGCATATTTTGGACATTCTGAAGCATATTGTCACGGCCTTATCCATGGTGTTTAAAAATGATTAAGTCCTCGGCCAAAACAATAAATTAAATTGGGAAAGGCCTCGGTCAAGTCCACATCCATTGGTCTCATGAGACCTACCGATGTAGCAAGGGGCTATAGCAGGACCCAATAATCACATAATAAGTCAAATTCATTCCTCATATGAATGGGGATAAATATAAACAACATATAGATTCATATTGAAACTCACATATGAAATATAAATAACTTTCCCTAAACATTAATCTTAAACACTAACCATTCAGAGTAAATTGATGAATAGTTTTAGGACAACACATCCAAAATAAAAATAATATTAAACCATCCAATTAAATATGGTAGATGATGTCATAAAATATTACTCCCAAATTAACATAATAATAAACAATATTGTTGAAACAGACGAAAATACTCTTATAAAATCATTGAGTAATTCTTGAGATAAATACACATTTATTTTGAAAAGAAGGGTTATTTTGGAAAAGTATTTGTATAAAACCATAAGTGAATTAAGTGGTTATTTTCAAAATATAATGAGTTATTTTATAAATATAATGTTTTCCAAAAACATATTATATAGTGACCTTGAAAATAGGTAATAATTTGAGAAATTTCCTTGAAAAGGGTATGTATTTCAGAAATAATTTTGAAAGTTACTTTTGAAATGTGTAACTAAACATAAAATAAAGAAGGGTTATTGTGGGTAAAAATATATAGAACACTCAAAAAATAATATATGAGGATTAAATAATAATATACAAAAATTTAATTGAGGTTATTAGACAATAAAAGCAACCTGAATGAAAATGGAGGTTCAGGTGGAAAAAACCCTTACCTTAAGTCTAAATGTGTTCTTCTCTTGAACTTAAGGTCCTGGAATATAAAATTCGAATTATTAATAACGTAATTAATAAAATATTAGAAATTTATTTAGTTTATCATGATTTTATTAAGTCCATCATGTCATTATTGATTAGTTATAAGATTGAATTCTGTTATTCCAGAGTGTTCGTTTTATTGATTTTCATAATTGGTTCACTTGTTTTTATGTAATGGAAATCTTGCGGAATGGATGTAAATATCTATAATTGAAATAAAATATAATTTAGGAACCTATATAAGTATTAATGTCCATTTCAGTCATTTTGTTACATGTAATGAGGATGAATCATTAGATGAAATATTAGCGTCATTTACATGGATTATTTTAGCGGTATTTTGATTATTAGGAACTAGTTTGGTCATATTATTTAATAATATGTATGTATAATAGTAAATGAATATTAATTAGGTTAAAATAAGAATATTATAGTCAGGTTAAAACATAGAAATGTTTTCATGACCAGTAATGAATGATAAATTGAAGAATGAAACTTCATCCTCCATGAAGGTTGTAAATTGGAACCTCACAGATGATGATTTCATTTATAAAATAAAAGAGAGAGACTAAGAATATTGATTATGGTTATTCCATTCACCTGATATATTTAAATTATATAGATGATACTAGAGTAATCATGGTCATTTTGACTGAATAGGTGAGGAGATAATAACAAAATAATATAAATTTAAGTGAAACAAAATGAAAAAGAAGGGTGCTTTACCTTTTAAAATAACCTCCTTGAGAACTTCCTTAAGGGAAGGGGTTTTGGTCTTTTTGGAAAGATCAAGAGATTATAGAATGTGGGTAGTGACTGGGAAGGGGTAATTTGGAAGATCATTGAGGATCTTCAAGGCTTAGAGGAGTTAAGAGAAGAGGAAGTGAGGGGGGTTTTATAGTGGAGGTGAGGAGTAAATTTTGAATATTTTAATCATTATTTTATTATTTCCCTCAAGACAACAAAATGTGTTGTTTCATGTGACCCATAATAGTAATAAGTGAATGTGAGTTTGAACCAAGTGGACTTTCATCACTCATGAGGTCATAAATAGTGTATTTAACTGATAATTTGAATATACGGTATTTTACCGTATTTCACTATTTATCAAAAATTCAAGAATTTCAGAAAAATCCCAAAAATTCAACCCTTTCTATTTTCTGACATGTAGACTTCAAAAATGGTCTCCATTTTTCAGAAATAATTTTTTAAATATTATTAATTTAATTTTTAAATAAACTCATAGTTAATTCCAAAAATAACAATTTTAATGGTATAATTAGTTTTATATCACATTGAAAAATCAATTATGATATCATTATCCTATTACCTTAAGAAAATAAAATAATAACATTATTTACTATTAATAAGGGTCATATTACTATTCATATTACTATTCATAAGGGTATGTTACTATTCATCAAAAATCATGTATGTTCTATTAGACTAGAAATGACTTACTGATCAAAACTCTAGATGACTATTTTTCAAATTTCAAAACATAATGGAGGAAAAGTTTTGTTTAAGAACTTGATTATAAAATGTGTTGTTTTGTAGGGACACATTGTTTAATGCATTCAATATTTATTATCAAAACTTTGGGGTGTTACATTCTCACCTCCTAATAAAAAAGTGTGTCCTTGAAATTCACAAAATGTTACCTAAAAGAATTCAGTTATGTCTTCAACATAATCTCCCCAGGGTCCCATGTTGCTTCCTGCATCTTATGGTTCCTACAAAGAACCTTTACTAGGTGAGTGGTCTAATTTCTCAATACCTATTCTCTGGTATCAAGAATCTTGATAGGCTCTTCAGAATAAGACAGATCGGGATCAAGTTCGACTTCCTCAAAAGTCAGTACATGTGTTGGGTCTGGCATATATTTATTTAACTTGATACGTGGAACACATTGTGAACATTGGAGAGACTTGGAAACATTTCCAAATGGTAATATACAACTCCAATTCGATCCAGAATTTCAAAAGGTCTGATATACCTGGGACATAATTTCCCCTTCTCATCGAATTGTATAATACCCTTCCATGGAGATACCTTTAATAAAAATTGATCTCCTTCTTAAAATTCCAAATACTTTCTTCGGTTATCAACATAGATATATTTCCAATATTGAGCTGTTTTGATATGGGTTTGGATATTCTTCACCTTTTCAGTTGTTTCAACAACAACTTCTGGGCCTATGAGCTTTCTTTCCCCAACCTCATCCCAGTAAGTTGGTGTACAACATCTCTTCATATGTAACACTTCATATGGTGCCATTTTAATACTTGAATGGAATCTATTGTTATAGTAAAATTCTACGAGAGTTAAAATACTAGACCCACATACCTTGGAAGTCAAGTGAACAAGACCTCAACATGTCTTCCAAAGTTTTAATAGACCGTTCTGATTGTCGATCAGTTTGTGGGTGGTAGGAAGTGCTTAAACAAAGATCAGTATCTAGGGCCTTATGAAGACTATTCCAGAATTGTGATGTAAATGGGGATCATGATCAGAAAAAATTGATATGAGTACAACATGAATTATTAAAAATTCATTAATATACAATATTTCTAAACATTCAAGTGGTAAATATTCTCCTATAGCAAGAAAATTTGATAATTTTGTAAGATTATGAACTATGACCCGTATCACATCATTTTTTTCTTGGAGTATTTAGTAGATCCATGAAACATTCCATCAATTATCATCCCATTTCCACATAAGAAGAGGATGGGGTTGCATGAACCCTCCATGTTTTTGTCTTACAACTTCACTTGTTGACAAACCAAACATCTCGACACATAATCAACAATCTACCTCTTCATGTTTTCCCACAAAAATGTTCCTTTAGACCTCTATACATCATTGTACTACTAGGGTGTATAGAGAAATTAGATCTATGAGCATCATCCAATTGTTCCCTCTTTCGCTCAGGAATAGCAGGAACACAAAGCCTCTTTCGGAATTTCAAAATGCCACCTTCATATACAAAGTCAATCAACTTCACATAATTTACAACATTAATTTTCTTTTGAAACTCCTGATTATCAGCCTGAGAGCTTTTTATCCTTTCTAGTAAAGAAGGACTGAAAACCATTTGAAAAAGTAGTGATGTATTGCCTTACATGATAATATCCATATCCATCATTACTAGATCCATGGACATAGGATCCCTTTCAACTCTCATCTTATTCATAATTCCATGGTACTTTCTACTCAATGTGTCTTCCACATTATTTGGATTCCTTAGGTGGTAGTGTATTGTGAAATCATAATCCTTGAGTAGCTCAATCCATCTCCATTGTTTCATGTTGAGTTCTTTCTGTGAGTAGATATATTTCACACTCTTATGATTTGAATATATATCTCACATTTTTCACCATAGAGGAAATGTATCCAAATCTTCAGTGAAAATATTACCACTGCTAACCCGATATCATGAGTTGGATAGTTTGTTTCATGATTTTTTAGTTCCTAGATGCATAGGAAATCACTTTATCATTCTGCATAAGGACACAACCAAGTCCCTTCTTTGATGCATCACTATAAATCACAAATCCATTATTCCCTGATGGTAGAATAAATATTGGAGCATTTAATAATATTTTCTTCAATTATTTAAAACATTATTCAAATTCCTTTTTCCATACGAACATAACCCCCTTTTGTGTGATCTTGGTCTTTAGGTTGGCTAAATGGGTGAAGTTCTGAATGAAACACTAATATTAACCTGGTAAACCAATAAACCTATGTAACTCAATTATGTTCGTTGGATTAGGAAAATATTTCATAGCCTTTGTCTTCGTAGGATCGAAAAATATTCCATATTTAGAGACAATTTGGACATGGAAGGAAACTAATTGAATCCAAAATTCATACTTGCTGAACTTCCCATAAAATTCATTTCTTCTAAGAGTATTAAAAATAGTGCACAAATGATTTTTACGATCTTCATATATTTTAGAGTATACCAAGATATCATCAATAAAGACCACCACAATGTTATCATTATATACCTTAAAAAATATATTCATTAGATCCATGAAAATAGATGGTGCATTAGTCAGTCCAAAAGGCATTAATGTAAACTCGTAATGCCCATACCTGGTTCAAAATGCGGTTTTTGGAATGTATTCCTTCTTACAAGAAACTTATGATATCCAGATCAAAGATCAATCTTTTAAAAATATTTTTCTCCAAGAAGTTGATCAAATAAATCATCAATTAGTGGAAGAGGATAGTTATGTTTTATTGTAATAGCATTGATTTACCTGTAATCAATGCACAACCTCATGGATCCATCTTTTTTCTTGATAAAGAGGATAGGGGATTAACATGGAGAAGCAATAGGTTGAATAAATACTTTGTCACTCAGTTCCTCTATTTGTTTATTTATCTCCACTAATTCCATAGTGTCCATTATATAAGGAGTGTTTGATATAGGTCTTGCACTAGGAATTAAATCAATAGAGAACTCAACTACCCATTCTGGAGGATGTCCAGGTAAATCCTCTGAAAATACATCAATGTATTCTTGCACTATATACAAATATTCAATTTTATGATTTAGTTCCTCACCCTTAGATATTGGGTTCTTTTTCTCTCCAATAATTTAATTTAGTAGAGCTATTGGGGGTGGATCTAGATGAGAATCAGACGGTGATGTTTCTAGCCTAAAGATAAGGGATTCCACATCATCCTAATTTTTTTAACCTAATTCTTCTTGAAATAAATTTTTTTATCATGGTTCAAAAGAAAATCCATACTAAGGATTATATAAAATTAAATCATGGGTATGAAAATAAAATTAGAAGATAAAGCACATTTATATTCCATAATAGGAACTGCCTGACAGAAATTTGTTGCAATGATAATTCCTTTAGAAGTTTTTACCGAAATCTCTATTATTAAATCAAAAAAGAGATATCTAATTTTCTTGAAAAACTGCGATGATATGAAAGAATTCAATGATGTATAATCAAATAAATTAGGGGCTATGTTTGACAAAATTCTTAAAATACCAGCCACCACATTATTAGGAACTTCAATATCAGCAGTTGTGATTGCATAAGCTTGTCCCTACTCATTTGGACTTTTCTATTGCATGTTTCCTTGACACTTTGGACAATCATTTGCATAGTGTCCCATATCCTAACAATTATAGAATTGAACATTAATGCATTATTTATTCTCCTTGAAATCACCAGTAAGATGACCTTTCTGCCCACATTTTTAGGATACTACTTTTCCTTTTAAGAAGGCATGAGGGTGTTTCCTTCCACAATTATCACATGGTGGAAATTCAACTCTTCCCTTATTTCTTTTTCTAGAGTTCTTAGAAGACGCCTTCTTCTCTAGTTATCCCTTAAAATTCATAAGATTTAGAGAATTCCTTTTCTGTCTTGATAGCACATGAAACTATAACCTCATATGATGAAAAAAGTTGGGAGAGCAGTGCTCGTCAGAGAAATGGCTTTAGGACATAAAAGAATCGATCAATCTTACTCCTTGGATTTTTATGTAGTCCACAACATTCCTTGCTAAACTTGTGAAGTTATCTTCATGCATTGGAACATTCTCATATTCCATTTGCTTCAAATTTAGAAATTTCCTTTTTCATATCCACTCGTTGTTCACGAGGAAAGTATGTATCTCAGAATATTTCCTTAAAATACCTCTATTCCATATCTTCTATCTCTTCCTCCACCTTTGTGTTTTGGATTAACAACCAACACTGATCTTTATATACCAATAGATGATAAACTGTGATGATTACCTTCTCTCTTTCATTACATCCCAAAGTAAAAAATATCTTCTCTAGGGAACTTATCTGCTACTCAGCTACAAATGGGTTTGTAGTCCCATTTAATGATGGAGGTTGTTGTCGCATAAAGTTATCTAAAAATTCTCTTCCATGTGGTGGATATGGATGTTCTATATAGGTAAGGTTATTGTTCATAAATAGAGTAAGTTGTCCTAGTATAGTTATAAGATGCTCTGCACCAATCGTAGCACCAGAGCCACCGTCACTATCATACATCAGAGGGCAATCCCTACATAGGATATGTGTGTTCATGAAGTTTCCATTTCTTCCTCTAGGCTCTATTTCTAAATAATGAAATAATCTAGATTAGGGTATGAATCATAATGTATAATCTCAATGTAGAAAAAAAATACTTAGTATAAATCAAAATTCTATACATAACTAATATCATAATCATAAACATGGTATCTTTGAGGAAAAATTTACATTTAAATAATTCATAATGGATTGTAAAGAAAATATGAATTATCCAAAGAATATCTCCCTGCAGTGTCAATAATAAGAGTGCATCAAGGACCCTTTTTGTGTACCAGGATACCCTGGGTCAAGATCAAAACTCCTTGTCAGAGTTTTCACACCTAGGTACATCTGTGCCCGAGCCACCTCTACCTGTTTGTATCCAGACATGGATGTATTTTATAGAAGGATCCACATAATCTATTCTTTACTAAGATTCTATAAATTTCTTCTATGTTATCCCTCAAATACTAACTTAGATCATTTTCCCCTAATATACATTTTTTAATCTAGTTTCCAATTTTTCTACTAAACATACTCTCATACCAACTATAAAGACCCGACCCCTATTTCTTGAAGCCGATGAATTATTACATTACATTTTCATGATTACAAGAAAGTTGTATCTTGAATGAATGAATAATTTAGTAGATTTGGAAGTAAGATACATATATAAGTTCACCATTACATCATGAAATAAGAAACAACCCTAAATTATCCCATTAGAAACATCCAAGACTCCTAGATTCTACCTATAATTTACTCATAACTTACTTATTCATATCTTGGTAAAATGAAACATAAGAAAGGGGTGAGCTCAAATACTCAGTAAGAGTAAGAAATACATTATAAGATAAAAAAACAAAAAACCTTTGTCATGGTGAATAAATGAAATCACATGCATTTACCAATAATAAATTCGAACACATTATGGCACGAATATGAGCAGAGTAAATAATGTCATAATAAAACATAATCATGGGTATTATACTTGTCAAATAACAACATGAACATTAAATTAATAACTTCATAATAAGGGAATTGCATATTTCAGACATTCTGAAACATATTTTCAAGGCCTCATCTAATATGTCTAAACATGATTAAGGCCTCAGAAAAAACCATAAATTAAATTGGGAAATGCCTCGGCCAAGTCAACGTCTATTTGTCTCATGAGACATACCGATGCATCAAGGGGCTATAACAAGCCCAAAATGTCACATAACTAGTCCAATGCATTTCTCATATGAGTAGTGATAAACATAAACAACATATAAATTCATATTGAAAATAACAAATGAAATGTAAATAACTTTCCCCAAACATTAAGCTTAAACACTAACAATTCATAATAAATTCGTGAATGGTTTTAGGATAGTAAATCCATAATCAAAATAATAATAAACCATAAAATTAAATATGGTAGATGATATCATAAAATATTAATCCAACATATACCTAATAATCAATAATGGTGTTGAAAGAGATGAAAAAACTCTTTTAAAATCATTGAGTAATTCTTGAGATGAATACTCTTTTATTTTGAAAAAAAGAGTTCTTTTGGAAACATATATGTATAAGACCATAATTTAATTAAGATTTCATTTAAAAAAACCGATTTTAAAAATATAATGGTTCCCAAAATCATATTATAGATTTCTCTTGAAAATTTATAATAATTTGAGAAATTCCCTTGAAACTGGCATGTATTTCGGAAATAATTTTGAAAGTTCCTTTTGAATCGTGTAATTCCCCCTAAAATTTAAAAGGGTTATAGTCAGTAAACATATATATAACACTCACACATAATTTATGAGTATTAAATAATAATTTACCATAATTTCATTTAGTTATTAGATAACAAAAGTAACCCAAATGAAAATAGAGTTTTGGTTGAAAAAAACCCTTACCATAAGTCCGAATTTGTTCTGATCCTGAACTTAAGGTCCTAGAATATGCAATTAGACTTATTAATGAATTAATTGAGAAAATATTAGATTATTTTTTAGTTTATCATGATTTTATTAATCCCATAATTTCATTATTTATTAGTTATAAGATTGAATTCTGTCGTTCCAAAGTGTCTGTTTTCTTGATTTTCATAATTGGTTCAATTGTTTTTATGTAATGGAGTTAATGTGGAATGGATGTAAATCTCCAGAATTAAAATTAAATATCATTTATGAACATCTATAAGTGTTACCGGTTAGTTATATCATTATTTTACATGGGACGAGGATGAATCATTAGATGGAATATTAATGGCATTCACTTAGATTATTTTAGCAGTATTTTGATTATTAGGAACTAGTTTGGTCATATTGTTTAATAATACGAATGTATACTAGTTCATGAATATTAATTAGGTTATAATACATATATTTTAGCCTATTTCAACCATAAAAATGGTTTCATAATCATTAATTAAGGAGGAATTGATGGAAGAAACTTTGTCGTCCATGAAGGTTTTAAATTGGAACCTCACAGATGATGATTTCATTTATAAAATAAAATAGAGAGATTAAAAATATTGATGATGGTTATTCTATTAACATGATATAATTATAGTATATAGATGATTCTGGAGTAATAATGGTCATTTGGACAGATTACGTGAGGATAGTATAACAAAATAAGATAAATAGAAGTGAAACTAAATGATAAAGAAGGGTGCTTTACCTCTTTAAATAACCTCCTTGAGAACCTACTTAAGGAAAGTGGTTTAGGTCTTTTGTAAAGACTAAGAGATTCTTGGATATGGGTAGTGACTAAGGAAGGTTAGTGGGTTAGAACATTGATTAGATTAAAGGCTTAGAGGAGTGAAGAGAAGAGGAAGTGAGGGGGGTTTTTTTTATAGTGGAGGAGAGGAGTAAATTTTGAATATTTTATTCATTATTTTATTATTTCCTCAAGACAAACTATAGTGTTGTTTCAGGTGACACATAATAGTAATAATTGCATTTTATTTTGAACCAAATGGGCTTACTTTTCTCATGATGTCATAAATAGTGTATTTAACTGATATTTTTTATATATAGTATTTTATCGTATATCATTATTCATAAAAAATTCAAGAATTTCAAAAAAATCCCAAAAATTCACCCCTACCATTTTTTGACTTGTAGAATTAAAAAATGAACTCCATTGTTCAATTTTTTAAAATATTATTAATTTAATTTTTAAATAAAATCATAGTTAATTCCAATAACAATAATTTGAATGGTATAATTAGTTTTATATCACATTGAAAAATTAATTAAGATCTCATTATCTTATTATCTTAAGAAAGTAAAATAATATCATTATTTACTATTCATAAGGGTCATATTACTATTCATATTACTATTCATAAGGGTATGTTACTATTCACCAAAATCAAGTTTGTTTTATCAGAAAACAAATGTATTACTGAAAACAGTAAAAGTTTGTTTTTATTTAAATAAGGAAAGGATACTAATAGAGGAAAAGATCATAAAGTGTTGGTAGAATGTGTAACTATGACATAATAAAAGTTTGTTTTTATTTAAATAAGTATTACATAAAATTATTACTTATCTTACTATATTGTTTATACAAAATAGACATAAGAATCATTATCAGATATAACAGATAAACATATACCATTAGTGGCCTTGATACTGCCAGAATAGTCAGGAAACATTAGAGGTTTGGGTTATTGGGGGTGTCACCCCGACCATATTTTGAGACGAGAAATGATCATAGAGATAAATATAAAAAATGGAAGAGTTTTGGGAATTATTATATTCTCTTGATGGAAAATTTAATTAGTATTCATATTTGTTAGAAAATTTTATGTGATGTAATTAAACAGAATAAAAAACATTAGAATAACCACAACGTGAAGATCCCCCATCCACTAGCTTTGAGTGGTTCCATTCCCATCAAAGAGCTTTCTTATGGGAGGTATTAAATATTGACATAATTTTTTCTATGAAATTCAAATCAGAAAAAAATGGATATATTTCTTGTTTGGATATTCTATAGGATGAAAATGATTGTGATTTATATCTATCGACACCCACCCATCATCTTATTGTGAGGGGTACCGTGCACAATATTCATAGAGATAGTACAAAAAATAAACAACTTCCAATAGGTTATATGAGATTGGTGATTAATGTAGGTCAAGGTATGAACACTAATATACACGTTCCACATGATTATGTGGATATTCATACATTCGATTAATCTATTTGAGCATTCATAGAATGGTTGTTATATCTTGTAAAAAAATATTTTGATAACGAGGTATTGATTTTCAAATCATTTTTCAGGTTAAATATTTAATAATTAATGAAAAAAGGTTTGAACTGCTGAATTTCATTGTAAATGAATAGAAGGAAGGGGTTGAATATAAAGGTCTAATCAAAATAGTATAAGGGATAAACCAACTAATTGAAAATATATTGACAAATTACCTTTAACCTTCATGTTCAACATCCACATTTACTGACATTAATGGTTCACGAAAATTAAAGGTTACAAAGTTAGAATAATTTCATAGTTGATTTTGAATAAAAAAATTATGAAGAGGAAATTAAAGACTATATTGATCTTAATAATGAAAAAGAAATCCTATAATATGAATGAATTGGATTTTTAGTTGTATATGTACACATGAGATGCGTTTTCTTGATTTTTTTAATAATTGATCTAATATGTTAATTACAAAAAAAAAACAATTCATAGTTTTACAGGTGTATATATCAATATTATTTGAAGGTAAAACCTTGTGAACATAAATATGGACTCATTTTCCTTTACATCACTTCTACACAAAAAATATTATTAGAATCAAATAAAATTGATGTAATAGTGAAAAAACGGCCACTGTTTTTGAAAAAAAACTTATTGAATAAATAATATTCTTGTTACCAACAATGTGGGAATAAAAATATAAAATTATATCTTATCCAATATATTTTGATTTCTTTCAATACTTTCATTTTATAGGAAGCATTGGTTACTCATTACAATAAATTTTGATACTCTAAATAATTATCTTCTATATTAATTTCATGGATACAGAACAAACCTACCACACATGATGGAATTTTTCAATTTGTAATAGACCCCATGAAGCATTTTAGAACCAAACATCATTTTATATATTTTATATTATATTTTAATGATTTTATTTAGGACAAGATTGTGTTTAAATATCGTTAAATTCATTGTGTGAGGATAGTCCATGAGAAAAAGGAGCCTATCGACTTCTATAAGTGGATAAGTATTAAGGTATATATAATAAGATTTCACTATCTAAAAATATATCAAAAGAAACTACTTATTTTTTTCAATGTTTCTTCAGTGTCCGAAATAAACCAATGGAAGATATTATGGTTATTTTTTTAAATTTATGAAATATATGATATACCATCAACAAACTAGTATCCCCGAAGAGGTATTTTGAAATATAATTACAATATAATTAAAAATATTTATTAATCCTTTGTGAATTTATATTTTTTAGTACTACCAGAACTATCCAAAGTAATCATATTAAAATATTGAAATATATATGTTTAAAAAAATGGGAATCATACCCGATGTTATAATTAATAAATATATCATGAATATGTTACATCCTATAACTTATTTAGTTGATTTTATCATCATTTTATATATTTTTTAGTTAATTTCAATATCATTTTTATATGATACTTATTTTGTTAATTTTCATAGAGATTAAAAATAAACGACTTCATAAACAAGGATGATTCTTTCATATACAATGATCATTAACTAAACAAGGATGATGCACTCATGATGAGGCAATTTTATTTTTATTCTCCAATGCATTCAACACTCCAATGGATTCATCATTCTAGGTAAAATGATGTTAAATTTTCATTTTTTAAAAGTTACAAGTATTATAGTCCCTTTTTCATGTCAACTAATTATATCACTAAGAATATGTAATTTCATGACGATTGCATCATCACACATGTACAAGTGGTATCACCCACTTATAGTGCATACCAAGAAGTCAATAAGTAGTACCAACTTCTAATATTCATAGAAGTCCCTCAATTCATCCTAATAACCTCCGATTTCATATGTAAATCTTCACCTAGAAACCTTTATCTAATGAATAGTCCAAGTATATCTTTTTATTTAAAATTGACATTAATTTTAGTAAAAGGCCAAGTGATATACAAAAAAATGGTAAAACACATTCATAATATTTTTATACTATTGAAAAATGGTCTATAAGTCATTTGTGTTGTGTAGGAATCAGCTTTACCCCAATTTGATATATGGTGTGTCTTGTATGACTCAAAGTGGCCGTTATCAGTCTAAAATTGACATTTTAGTTAAAAATGTGTGTCACTCATTGAAAAATGAGAAAAAAATGCTCATATTAACTTGATAGTTTTGAAAAATGATTTATAAGTCATTTCAGATGAGTAAGAATTAGTATCCAAACAAAAAGATACAAGATGTGACTTGTATAACACAAAGTGTGTGTTTTTAGTAAAAAATGGAATTTCAGTAAAGCAGACAAGTGATATACTCAAAACCAAGAAAACACCATAAGATTGTTTTGATACTTTAGAAAAATTATCCATAAGTCATTTATATATATAGGAATAAACCATATCTCAATCTTTTACATGTTGTACTCAATATGACTCAAATTTTTCCGTTTTAGTTTAAAATTGACATTTTATTAATGTATCCTTTCATATTTATTTTTACATTGTTTCTTTATATTATTAATAAATTAAGAATTTTTTTCTTGTACAAGTGGATTATTTTTCTCAAGTTGGTATGGTTTGTTTGATACTAGTTTTGCTTATGAGATATTGGACTTTGAGGAAGAAAATGAGATAATGTTAATAATGAAATGGGTCAAGAATGTATACAAACATCATAAAAATGTGAATTCCATCTACTTATTTAGATAATTTTGTGATAATTTTATCTACAATTTTTAAGTTAATTTTCATATGATTTTTATCTATTACTTATTTAGTTTTATTTCATAGATATTTCGGGAGTTCATAATTTTCATTAAAATATATGCAATAAGATAGAAAAGAGAGAACATGTTCTTATTGGATTGAAGAGGAAACCCCATGTTTCCTAAAATGTGAAGTGTTTCAGGCTGCATGGGGTTTCCCCTTCCATCTAAAATGGAACATATTATATCTTTTATAGTGTTTTAAAGATAGTTTAAATTAAAAAACACATTATATACTCAATCAAACCCACCTAAATCTGATATATAGTGTTCTCAGTATGACTCAAACTGTATATTTTTAGTTTATAATTTACATTTTAGTTCAATACAGACATCAAATAGTAAAAACTGAGAAAACACATATAGATTATTTTTACACTTTGGTAAAATGATTCATAAGTCATTTTTTACATTTAGGAATCAAGGACACCTCAATATTACATACCGTGTGACCTGTACGACTCCATGAGTGTATGTTTATTTAAAATTGACATAAATTTTATTAAAAAAGGCAAAGTGACTTACATAAAACAAAAAAAAAAATTTTCATTGTTTTTATATTTTAGTAAAATGATTCGTACTTCATTTTAATGTTTTTTAATGTTTTTTATTTCAATTTAATACATAGTGTTCCCAGTTTTACTCAAAGTGCTCGTTATTAGTTTAAAATTGACATTTTAGTTCAAAAAAAGGCAACTCACTAAAAACGTATAAAACATGCTATTATTGTCTTTATAATTTATAAAATCAATTTATAAGACATTTTAACATGTAGGAACTGGCATCACATAAAACTGACACACGATTTGACCAATATGACATAAAGTGTTTGTTTTTAGTTTAAAATGACATTTTAGTAAAAATCAAAAGTGACATACTCCAAACTAAGAAAACAAAATTGCATTGTATTTATAATTTTAGAAAATTATCCATAAGTCATTTTTTACATGTAGGAATCATATGTACCACAATATGACACACGGTTTGACTGGTATGACTCAAAGTGTATCTTTTCATTTAAAACCAACATTTTAGAAAAAAACAGAAGTGACATACTAAAATTCAAGAAAATGAATTTGAAATGTATTTATAATTTATTAAAACAATCCATAAGACAATGTTTATTTATATGAATCATCCTCACATCAACCTGATACATGGTGTACTCGGGATGGCTCAATGTGTCAGTTATCAGTTTAAAATTGAAATTTTAGTTCAAAACACATGTCACTCACTAAAAACCAAGAAAAAATGTTTTGTTTGTATTGTTAATTTTTTAAACCTATTAATAAGTAATTTTTGATGTGTATAAATTATTCTCACAAAAAAAAGACACATGATGTGACTAGTATGACTCAAAGTGTGTGTTTTCAATTTAAAATGAAATTTTAGTAAAAAACACATGTGATATACTCAAAATTGAGAAAAAATAATCAAATTGTTTTTATTATTTACTATACTGATCTGTATGTCATTTTGGAAGTCTATTTATCATCAACACCCCAATTCAATGAAATTTTTGATTGTTATGGATCAAAGTGTGTCTTTTTTATTTAAAATTGTCATTTTAGTAAAAAAATAAATGCGACATACTCAAAACCAATAAAAATAATTAGTATTGTTTTGATAATTTAGTAAAATTCTCCATTACTCTTTTTTGATGTGTAGAAATCTGTTGAACCTTAATCCAATACCCTTTGTGACTGGTATGACTCAAAGTGTATTTTATCAGTTTAAGAATGACATTTTAGTTCAAAACTTGTGTCACTTAATGAAAAACAAGAAAATATGATTTTATTGTGTATATAATTTAATAAAATGACTCATAATAAGTCATTTTAATGTGTATAAATCATTATTACATCAAACTGACACATGATGTGACCTATATGACTTAACATGTCTATTTTCAGCTTAAAATTAAAATTTTAATTAGAAAATTGTTTCACTCAGTAAAAACTAAGAAAAAACACTTTTATTGTATTTATAATTTAAGAAAATGATTCTTAATTCATTTTAAACATTTGGGAATTAGTCTCATAGTAAACTGACATAATATATGCTCAGTATTGCTGAAAGTGTGTGTTTGTAGTTTAAATGGACATTTTAGTGAAAAAAAGTGAAATACTCAAACCCAAGAAAACACATTAATATTATTTTGATACATTAGTAAAATAATACATAAGTAAATTTTGATGCATAAGAATAATAAAAACCTCAATATATTACAAAGTGTTCCTGGTATGACTCAAAGTGTTTGTTATCAGTTTAAAATTGACTTTTTAGCTCAAAATGTGTGTCATTCCATGAAAACTAAAAAACACACTCCAATTATCTTGATAATGTTAGAAAAAAATTTATAATTAATTTTGAAACATGTGAATCAATCTCACATCAAACTGACACATGATGTGACTAATATGAGTCAAAGTGCATGTTTTTAGTTAAAAATTACATTTTATTTAAAAACACATGTGACATACTCAAAATTGAGTAAAATCAATTGAATTGTTTTTATAATTTAAGGAAATGATCCATAATAAATGTTTTGACATGTTGGAGTCATCTTAAAATAAATTCGATGGATGGTGTGACCGGTATGAATCTAATTATGTGTTTTTATTTAAAATTAACATTTTAGTAAAAAAAAGTGATATACTCAAAACAGAGAAAATGTATTCAATTTGTTTTGATACTTTAGGAAAAAAATCCATAAGTCACTTGTGATGTTAAAGAATCAACCGTACCTCAATATAATACACAATGTTTCTAGAATGACTCAAAGTGTCCATTATCAATTTAATATTGACATTTTAGTTAAAATAGATCACGTACTGAAAAACAATAAGAAATTCCCCGATTGTATTGATAATTTAGGAATACAAATCATAATTCATTTTTGAAGAGTAATAATTTTTTTCATTTCAAACTGACATACGATGTGACTAGTATGACTCAAAGTGCCTGTTTTTAGTTTAAAATGCAATTTTAGTAAAAAACATTAGTGAAATACTCAAAACCATGAAACAAATTTGGATAGTTTTTGTAATTTATAAAAATTATCCATAAGTAATTATTGATGATTAGGAATTAGTTACACCTAAATTTTAAATGTAATGTGGAATTATGACTCAATGTTTGTCTTTTTTATTTAAAAAAAGAATTTTAGTAGAAAAATAAAAGTGACATTCTAAAATATGAGAAAACCAATTTGGATTATTTTTATACTTTTGGAAGATTATCTGCAAGAGATTTTTTATTTGTTAGAAATACTCTCACCTTAATATCATATATGGTGTGCCCGATATGACTCAAAGTGTCCATTAACTATCTAAAATTGGCATTTTAGTTGAAAAATGCGTCACTCACTAAAACAAAGAAATCATGCTCATATTTTCCTCATAGTTTAGGAAAATAATTTATTAGTTATTTTTGTTGTGTATGAATTAGTATCATGTAAAACTGACACACGATGTTACTACTATGACTCAACATTTGTGTTTTTTAGTTTTAAATTACATTTATGTACAAAAAAAGTATATATTCAAAAGTGATAAAACATATTTGGATTTTTTCGATATTTTAGGATAATGATCCATAAGTAATTTATGAAATGCAGGAATCAATGCCACCTCAATCTGATTCACGGTGTGACCCGTTTGAATCTAAGAGTGAACTTTAATTTAAAATTAACATTTTATTCATGTATTATTTCATATTATGTTTAATTTATTTATTTATAAGTATTACTACCATTAGAATTGGATTCTTATACAAGTTGATTATTTTTCTCGAGTTAGGTTGGTTTGTTCAGTAACTAATACCATGATCATGCTTTTTTGAGAGGAGGTTAAGTGACAAAGACAATAAAACATTGATGTTTTTGAATTTTTGTGATAATAATTTCTAGTATAATTATTCAAAACAATGTTTAAAATGTCTATAATATAGTTTTTATGTATTTTTGACTTAATTTTTATTTCAATTAAATTATGAGTTTTCCATATATAGGTTACTACTACAGTGTGCTATAATTCAAACAAAAAACTGCAGTAGTAAGGTCTTTATCAGTGCTATTTCTAGCTCTGATAGGGCCCCTTTTATCAGTGCTAACAAAAGCACTGATAAATGGGACTTGATCATCTATAAACTAACAATGATGAAAGACCACATTTATCAGTTGTTTTTTAGAACTGATAAAGGGGTCCCCCTTTTAACAGTTCTTAGGACAATAGTGCTTTTTTAGAGCTATTAATGCCCATTTTTCACACTATTAAAGGGATAATATATGATAGTGATGTATTCCTTTATAGAAGTGAGCGATTCACATGTACAATATCTATTTGTATAAAACTACATTATTTTACTTTACATATGAATAAGGGATTTTACTCAAATGTATGATCTTTTTTCAATGATAGAGTACCAATGATCTTCAAAAAAATATAAACATATATCTATGTATATATATTATCCAACAAATAAAATCCGTTTTCACAGATATTTTTATATTGACTAAAGTTATGAAATTTCTTTACATTATAGATAGTAAATTTGATGTGAGTAGTTTTGTATTATTTTAAAGATTTAAATATGTAGTAAATTTAGTGTTTTGTCTTTATTTGTGATATAAATTTGTCCCACAAAGTCAAAAAACATTGAATCACTTGATTTCCATCATATTATATTAATTAACCATAAAAGAGTGTTTGTATCACATATTTATGTTTTTTTTGTTATGAAAAATATAATAGCTGATTAATCCTAGGTTAAACGCTCTTTCCTATGTCATATTATTTTTATATTATTTATAATTATTGTAACTATATTAATTGAAACTTTGTTTGTAACATCCCAAGTAATGATCAAATAAATCATTTTCATATTTTTTAGTATACATGGGATGGATATTTATATTTTTTGTAAAATTTTAATTCAAAAAGGAAATAGTTTTATTAAAATATTTTATTATATGGTTTTATTTAAATGTATAATTTTAAAATTACAGAATTTTAATTTCAAAAAAATAATTTAATTTATTTATTCCATCATTTCAAACCATTTTTAGGATAATTTTTTGAGAATTTTCTAAAAATATTGATTTTCAATGAATAGTGATAAAATGATTTTTAATGAAAATTGTATTTTATTTTCAATTATTTACAAATTAAAACTATATTATGTATTAGTTTTAAAATTTAATTACGATATTTTAATTTAAAATGATCCGATTATGGTTTTTTAAATTAACTTTATAATTGAATTTAGTATGAAAAAATTTTATACTTAAAAATGGGCATTTTATGAAAAACTATTTTCAATCACATTTTCAATTTTAATTTTTAATTAAATTATGATACTTATATGTTTTGAATTTTTAAAAATGGATTCAATATTTATAATTGGTGTTTCCAAATTTTTTAAATTTTACACTTTTATATTTTTTTAATATGAATAGTATCATTTATAATTTTGTTTGTACTCTTAAGGGTAAATGAGGTAATTGAAGTTAAAAATAAAATAATAAGGACTAGAAATGACCCTAACACTTGAATTAATTTTATTATATGATTACACTTCCTCCATAATAATCCAATAATTGGTTATATTAAATTTTTGGCCATTTTATGTGATTATGACCTTTATAATATTTTGCCTAAAGAAAAGTAAAAAATGCCACACTCTTGTTTTTAATAAATATAATTTTTCTAAAATGGTAAACAATTGAGGATATGTTTGGTTACAAATAGTTATTTTTAATTTAAATTATTTATATTTCTTAGGTTAATTTATTTTTTATTTTTGGTGAAGAAATTTTTACCTTAATTTTTTACACAACACTGACACAATTATGATTAAATTAAATGAAAATAAAATAAATGAGTTTTCAAATATTAAAAGGTGTAAAATTTGAAATAATTAATTAAAACATTACTTTTATTGATAAAAATTACATATTATATAATTTTTAATTCATTTTATTCTAATTTCATTGAAGTATTTATTTTTTTGAAATAAGGTAAATGAATTTGTTCTAAAATTGACATCAATGATATTTTATAGTAAATAATATTTTATTAAATGGCTAAAAATTAATTAAAATATTATATTAGACCAAATTAATGGGATATATTTAATTAAATCAACCATGGTCCAATTATTTTATTTTTTTTCATTTTATATTAACTTTATTAACCTTGAAAGGGTAGAAACCATTAATATTATGATAAGTGTAAAACAGGTTAACGAGGTGTTAAAACTAAAATATAAGGGTAAATATGTGATATAATTTTATAAAAAAAGTTTTATATTATTTTATTTCTACTTCTACACATATTAACTTAGAATATTACCAATTTGGATCCATTTTAAAATTAATATTAATTTATATTAAATTAAAATTTTAAGAAATTCCCAGAGTTCCCTCTGCTCACTTATAAATGTGAACCACTGATTCTCATTTACTCACACTTAAAACCCCATTTTCTATAAATACCCTCAAAAATCCATTTATATAATCCCTTATCACATTATAGGGGAATTATTTTGGTCATAATACCAATATTATAGGTCCTAAGTTGTTAAGAAAATGAAATTTTTCAAAGAAGAGTTATAGTTTTTAACATAATTTTTTAGTTTTATTTCTTCTTCCACCTTCTTAGAATATTAGTAAAACTGTTTAAAATAAAAATAATATTCTCCTTCATGTACCCCACCGTTGGTGGTGGGGTGGTAAGGGTTTGGGGGGGTGAGGGGCAGGTCGCGGGGTCAAGTCCCTGGACTTGCGATTTAATGTAATTTTCTTCCTTGCGTGTGTGCCGCTTTCGCGGTTGTACCTAATTTTTAAAATATTCTCCTTCATGTATATATATGTTATTATGTTAATGTAATAACATATATCCCACTAATATTTCATCAAATGGGAAATGAAACCAGCATTTGTGTGTATGGTGGACATTCGTCTCCCGAACCAATGTAATTCATTTTCCATTACCATATCTCATAAGTAGATTATAATGATTTAATTAATGTTTATATATGATATTCATGATATTTTTATCATTATTAAAATATAATATATAATATACCTTCTTACCTTTCCATCCACTAAAAAATTATAACAACATTCGTGCGTATGTGTGGACAACTACTTCCACGAAGCGATGTGATTTTTTTCATCACCAAATCACATGGATGATACATATAAGTATATTTATAGAATTAATATTATATTTATGATATTTTTATCACTATTTAAATATAATATTATAGTTAACTTCTTTTCTATAATGATCCTTGAAAAATAGAAATGTTACTTATGCGTATATACGCCCTACCTTCTTCATGACTTTAACATAGTTCATTTTTCATATACATATTTAATGGTTAAATTTAAAATTATATTTGATGTATAAAAATTATTATTATTTCATCATTATTATTCTATATATTATGGAATAATTTTCTCTTTGACCATAGTCAACCTACCAAAGTCATTTTGGACTTATAAACCAAATATCGTCAAAACATTTTCTGTGAATTTAAATGAATAATTAATTGTTATAATATAGTAATAAGTGATATAAAAGGAATAATATAACATAAAATGTCTATAAATAATTAAAATAATTAAATAAGTTTATTATTAATAAATATAAAGAATATACCTGATAATTTGGACTCAAGGAAACATACCTTTTAAAAATCCTCCTTTAAAGTTTCCCTTAAAACTCAATTTTTTCCATATCCACATTTTTAATGTTATGGATGATTTTATATGGGAATAAAATATTTATAAAGGACATTTTATGTATATTTTTACTTTCAGTAATTTTTTTTTCAAATGTTATATTTTTATAGAATGTTTTGACATTCTTTACAAAAAACAGAAATGATGTTCTATTTTAACATATATTGTGAAAGTGACTTTTCCAACATCTCAAATAATTATTTTATGTTTGGATTCATTTATAAGAAATCATTTTTTTATTCTAATAAACTCCCAATTTCTATTTTTTCTTGTAATTTTTGTTTTATAAAATTGTTTTTAATGAAAAGAGATATATCAATATTATAAAATGATTTCTTATGGGTGAAAAGATTGTCTTTATAATGCATGATTTTAAGTGTTATGATTTTTTAGGAAATATTTTATGTGTAATGATTATGTTATAGTTATTGGGATTTTTTATGATGATGGGTGGTTCCTTTATAAATAATATATAGGTGGTTCCCTTATAAATGAAAAATGGGCGGTTATGTTATTGACCAAAGAAGGGTGGTTCAATGATAAACCAAGGTTGGGTGTGCCTGTTATATCTCTCCAATTCATTGGGTAAAGGGATGGAGTTAATTGATTATGTTTATCTTGATTGATTACGGTAATCTACTATGATGATTCTTCCTATCATAACCTTGATGGTTATTCCAAGTATAACTATGATGGTTAATCCAAGTAATCAAGTGTAACTGTGATAGTTACTCTATGTATAACCATGATGGTTATTACATGTGTAACCAATAAGGCTAATCCATATGTAAGATTGATAGGAATATGATTCCCAAAGTTAAATATATGATTTATCTATGATTTATGTGGGTTTTTACATAAACTTATGATTTCTCAAAGGTAAGATTATGACAATATGATTAAAGGAATGTATATGATACTCTTTAATGGTGAAAAAATATAACTTTGTGAAAAAGTATTTTTTTAGTTTTTCAGGACTATCAAGAAACCTTTATTAGTTTTATTTTGCCATTATAATTTTTTATAAAATGTTTTACGAAACTATTTGGGCAGTAAAGTCGATTTATTAGGTAATAAAATGTTTATTTTGAACCCATAGTTTATTTAGAAAAAAATAAACTTTTATAAGTATTCATGGTCTAAAATTTTTTTTATTTCTTTTTTTGTCCATTAATAAGGTTTTTTTTCTCATCCCATGATTTAAAATGTTCTTAATATGGATTTTTTATGGGTAAAGGAAACTAATAGATCTATTTGAAAGTAATAATGATTTTTTATAAAAATAAAATGTGTTTCATTTTTACTATTTTATATGATGGAAAAAATGGATACCGATAAGAAGTGTACACATTGTATATATTTATGAGTCTGTTATGTAAGAGTTATGATCTACCTATCTAAAACTCTAAAACTAAAGGATATTTGGGAATATAATATAGTAAATGATATCATAAATTCACTATAATATTTAATGATTATGTTTGGGTCCATACAGTTGGTATCAGAGAAAGGATTAGATAAATGTAGAGGATAGTATGATGTTAATAAAATAACCTTAGAATATTTTAATTTATTTTTAAGTTTAAATTATATATTATCTTAATAATACCTTGTTTCTTTATCTAAAATATGTCATTTTAGAATGGTTTTATATAGGGGAAACATAGAAGCTAAAGTAAGAAGGCACTAAGGGGATGATATCCTTCAAAATCAGCAACATAGAATGGTAGGACTAAGAATGAAGAAGTTTGTTAGTATGATGTATCAGTTGACATAGAAGATAAATGACGGTGGTATCCATGCTTAAAAACACCTAGATATACCATAGAGTATATGAAAATAGTGGTACATTTTCGGAGACATCAGCCTCCGACATTAAATTGATCTTATGAACTAGTGGTAGCTAAAGGATGGATTAAATTCATATAAAATATATTTTATGTCATGGGATATTAAAGTAACCAAATGTTAAGTCTTTCTATTTACCATTTTGTTGGTGAATCCAACCAGTGGTGGATAATGGTTAATAATATGAAGGAAAGAGAGGATATTGATTCCTTAGAATGATTTTAATTTTAGGATATCTTCTTTGGGAAATATTTCTTATAATTGAGGAAAATAGAGTAAGATTCAATGGATACATACAAAGAAAAAATTACCTGATTCGGAAAGGTACAAAACAAATTTTTTCTATGATCTTGATAGTAAGATTAATCAGTATTACTCAGGGTTAAGGAAAAAATATCTAAGTGCATTAAATCCCCATGAATTAAATATTTATGAGAAACTTCTGTGATGTTATCAGAAGGTAGAAATGGATTTTTTAAATGATCATGTGTAATTCAAAAACCAATAGAAAATGTGGTCTAGGTGGCAGGAAAATGGGAATAATGGTTCAAATAAATATGAATATAAGAAAATAATGTTTTCAGTTTATGATATTTGTGATAAAATTACATTGAGAAGTTCCTCATTAAGTATGATAAATGCTTCATATGTGGTTTGTTGGGGAACATTTCTTATAATTTAATTGTAAAAGATCTTGGTAGTTTTATGAAAAATACTGAGAAAAATATAGTAAAATGTTTTAAATGTAATTATATGGGTCATTATACACATTCATGTTTGAATAAGAACATGAATAATGGGAAGAATCTTGAATATAAGAATAAAGGTATTGTGAAATCCTTTGAAACTAATTTAGTATATTTTTGGAAATTAAAAAAATGTTATTTGGTATATTTATTATTTATTCAAATTATGTTAATTCCATGTTTGATTCAGGCTCATGAATTATTTGATTTCTAATAATTTTTCTTGTAAATAAGAAATTCCACATCAATAAATGAATCCAGAACATATGGTAGAAACAAACCGAGGAATTATTGAGCCAAATAGAAATTATAATAATCTTCTGGTCATTATATGTGAAAAGCAATTCCTAAAAACCTTGTTTTCTTGACCCTAGTATAGTGTGATGTTATTCTTAGTCTGAATTGGCCTTTTTATTTACCATGGTAATATAGATTATAGAGAATTTTTTTTTTCTTCAGAAAGTGATTTAGTTTGTATATAATAATGAACCCACACCTTTGATAACAAATCAAGAATCTGAGAAACTATTAAAATATAGAAATGAAAATTATCTTTCACATATTATCGAGAATAAGGGAACTATACCAATTAATGATGTGATGGTAGTAAAATAATTCCTATATGATTTTTGATGAGTTTCCCAGTGTTATAGATAATTTAGAAATCAAATTTACCATTTACTAAGTTCCAGATGCTAAGACAATTTCTAAAACCCATTATTGAATTACTCATGTAGAACTTACGGAATTGAAAAAGATTTTGTGGGAGTTTCTTGATAAAGGTTTCATTTTCCCTTTCACTTTACTATGGGGTGATCCTATTTTATTTGTTAAAAATTAATATGGTTTCATGAGGCTTTACATTGATTATAGATTTCTTTAAAAAATAACAATGTTAAGAAAAAATAACTTTTACCTCATATGGATGATTTGTTTGAGCAGATCTTAGGGGCTCAGTATTTTTTAAAGGTTGACCTATGATCCATGTACTGTCAGCAGAAGGTGAAGGATGATGAAATTCTAAAAACAACATTTTAGATTAGATATAGGCATTATGAGTTTGTGGTTATTTCCTTTGGGTTAAAAAATTCCCCATCTCTATATATGGATCATTTTAAGAGAGTATTCCATGAATATTTGGATAAGTTTATGGTTGTTTTTATTGATGATATATATATTTTTTCAAAACGTTTTATGGATCATAGAAAGCATTTAATTATTTTTTTACAATCCTTGAAATACAATAAGTCATATAAAAATCCCAAAAATGTGATTTTTGGTTACAATAGATTTTATTTCTTGAACACATCATACATAAATATTTCATAATATTTGATCCAACTAAAAATACAGTGGTCAAAGAATGGACAATGTAATGACCCACAATTCTATCAATTTTTTTTCCATTCTTATAATTAGGTAATATATTATAAATCTCATAAAATAACATTGATAACGTAATAAAAACATTATAAATGACGAATTAATGAAATAAGTAATATTTATGGAAATTAATGAACCTAAACCAATAGACTAGTAACTAGACCTTTATAATAGAAATATGACCCTAATGAATAGAAAACTATCCAATATAATTGAACCCTCACCTATGAAAGTATAAATAAAATTTATCCATCTTATAAATGAAAATATGATAAAATTATATCATAGTAAAAGTAATTAATTGTTCTAGAAAATGAAAAAATAATTGTTTGTATTTTTAGAAAACATAAATGTTTATTCAAAAAATTATAATTAATATAATGATTTTAAAGACATTTTTTTTCATAAAGTAGATTCATAAATTAATTTTTTGGTGTATTATTATTGTAATATAATTTTATTATACCTTCATTAAATTTTTAAAGTTTTATAAAATCAGTTATAATTTTTAAATCAGAATTATTTGAATATGATAATTTAATTTAAAAATAAAATTTATCATATTTAGAATAAAATTTTCATAAAATGGAGTCAATTTTTTAATTATACATGTTATAAAATGGTTACATTTAATTTTTATATTTTTTTAAAATAGTTAATTTTGTTTGTGAATAGTGCAATACAGTAATTTACAGTGTAATCTAAATACATGATTTTTGGATTCATTATTGATGCAAGGATGATTTAGTAATTGTTTTATAAAACTATCATGTTCTTGTTAGTATATTTAGTCACAATAATCAACCCTATTTTTTGTATTGAGCCAAAATAAAAAACAAATAATTAAAATTATCAAAAAACACCCCTCTCCTCCACAATAAAAACCACCCCTCACCACGTCTTCTACTCACATTTTATAGGTATTAGATCTTGTACAATTTCTAACCAATAATCTTCACAAGTCTCCCCACATCCATGATCCATTTTTATCAATAAAAGACCAAACTCAAGTTTCTCAAGGAGGTTCTCAAGGAGAAGAATTCAATACGTAAAAACCACTTTCATTTTCTTTTAATTTGTTCCCTTTTATTATTCTCTCCCCACCTATCCTTATCCATGTGAAAATATAAATCTATTATATTTTATATTCTTTAATTTTATTTTTTTAATGGAACAACCCATCACCATTTGGTTTCCCTGCTAATTTTGTTATAAAAATGAAAACAACATCCGTGATGTGTCGATTTATTGCATTCATGGATGATGAGTTTTCAATTTCCATTAACGCATTCAAAGCTTGTCATAAAATAATTTTTATTGATAAAAAATAATATAAAATATTTATTATATATTATTTAATGTTTTAGAAAGATTTATTGTACATAATATTAATTAATAAAACAAAAGTCATTCGTTATAAAAAAACACCAAAATAATCTAAACAATTATCATCAATGTTTTATCTATTGAATAATCCATAAATCCAGTAAACATGATATATAAAACCATGTAATATTAATTAAGTTCATTTATAACTTTTAATTTTATTTATGGACAAATATTCTCATTTTACATGATTTTCCATACATGTATACAAGTAAATCGATCATCAAAACCAAGGAAACGAACACTCCCAAATGATAAAATTGTATCATATAACTCATCAAAATGTAAATAAATTAACGTAATAAATTTATACTAAAAAAATTCATATAGAAAATGTTATCAATTAATAAATTATTTTATTTAATTTTATTATCTAGGATATTGAGATCAAGTGCATAACACTTTCGAACATACAGTAAGGGATTCTTTCTGAACCTCCATTTTTCCATTGGGTTACGTTTTATCTCTCTTTAACCCAATTTAATTTGTATTTATTTTATATAATTCTTCTCAATTGTGTGTTTATATGTCCCATAAAAATGTATCCAGATCATTTCATCTTTCTTTGATGGAGAAATACATGATTTAGATAGGTTCCTTTATCAAATATTTTCATTTGGCAAGCCGGATTCAAGGGAACTTATAGATTTCTTAACCATTTTTAGAGCACTCCATAATTTTTTAAGACACCATTATTTTTATAAAAAAACTAATTTTATAATGAAATTTCTTCTAGGTTTATTTTTTGTTTTGTATAAAATATTATTCCTTTTTACACTTTACATTCTCTTTAATATTGTCCTTTAATCACACTAAAATATTTTATTTATGAAGTATCTTAAACACTCTATTTATATGTTTTCACTACAGTTTGACATAAATTATCCTAATATATTCCTATTATCACTTATGAATGTCTATGTATAATTTAAATCCATACTTTTATGGACACCAATAGGATATTTACTTTTTTTATTCCTTATGACATGATTATTATACCCAATTGGTTACATGGGATACCCTTATGCTTGATTCTTCACATGGAACACATATTCATGAACATGTTATGATGGGTGTGACCATATATAAATCCAATGCATTGGGTAATGTTTAGTCTTATGAGACATCAATTACAATGGTCTTGGTAGTATTCCTTGTCAAATGATCCTCCATGTGCAATGGTTTTGGCTATAAGCCTTGACTAATTCTCCCTCACATGCAATGGTTTTGGAAGTTAGCATTTACTCAGCTTATTTCATGTTTTATGTTGTTTCCAAATTCTTATTATTCCATGATTATATGATCCCAAGTTTAATATATTATTATTATATATGTTTATTCATGGTCCCTTAATTTTTATGTCATCATGTTATGCCTTCTAATCCATGTGCTATAATTTATTCATATGATTATTCACTTACTAGGCTATTTAAATCATCCCTTTGTTCATGTATTCCCTAGGAAATCCTTTATAAATGTAATATCTCAATGGAAATTAGGAGGTATTCATGGAGATTAAATTAAAGTTGTTTTCTTATTTTAGTTTTATATTGTTTAATTATGTACATAATTTTCTTAATAAACAGGAATTTATTATCCTTAGTTTGTATTCAATGGATAGTTATGCTTAAAATCATATAATAATATGTGTAATAGGATAAATACTTCATAGTTTATTTTATAGAATGATCTAGTTTTTTATATATTTGGTCTATAAATGTTTAGTAATAACCCTATGGACAATTTTATCACAATAGATAACCTATATTGAAACTTAGGGAATCATAAGATAGGATGTACTTTCCATTTTCAAGTTTATCCTTCTTTGCTCAAATTTTTTTATGATTATTAGCTAAGTATTGAAGACCCATAATTGTACTTTATTTTTCTGTAGTTAATGGATAGAAATTGGAGAAATGACGACAATAATTAATATGATAAGCAATGTGTTGATTTCTCTAATTATATACCAAATATGATGGTAATAGGTGGTAAAAACCTCATGAAATTACATTTTCAATTGGATCAAGTTATGAATAGTAAATTGAATCACATGGAACACCATCATTATAATAATAAATATAATGTTGTGTTCAAAAAATTTATATGGAAAAGGCCTCCCATGTTTAGTGGATCTTCTGATCCCATCCTCATGGAACAATAGTTTAAATCCATCGGGAAGATATTATCTTTTCCCCAGTGATCAAAAGAAGAGAACGTTGTGTTGGTAGTCTATAATTTTTATAGGGAAGTAGATAGGTGGTGGAAACTGACCAAGAACACAAATTATAAAGAGGAAATTGATTTCATGGATTAGGAGGAATTCTAGAAAATATTTTTCAATAAATATTTTCCCTAAACCCTCTTTCTCAAGATAAAAAGAGAGTTCCTTAAAAAAAGCAGAAGGAATACGACACTATTGAGGCATATGAAGAGAACATAAAAATAATTTCATGGTACACTTCCACCTTTGTCATGAACACATAAAGCAATTTGGATCACTTATTTATTAAACTAAATCCTAGTCTACGAAAATCATAAGAAATTTGAGACTTTGATAGATATGAAGAGATTGTTCACTATGCCCTGAAGGTTGAAGTGGAGACCATAGAATCTCAGTGGTCTCATGTTCCTAGAGATAATAAGAATAAAATGGAGTTTAATATGGGATGATTAAAATATAAATCCCATGATGGAATGAAAACCCAATATTCCATGTGTCAAAATTATGGGAATAAGCATCTTGGGAATTGTCTAAAGAGAACTAGGAAATGATTAAAATGTGAAAGAATGTGGAATCTGGATAATAAATTCCAAAGGGATATGAATAATCCCCCTAACGTGGAATAAGAATGGAAGACTTAGATAAACACTCATCCTATATTGTATCATTTCAACTACAAGGAACAATGGTATTATGTGAACCGTTGCCCTAACCCAAGGGTTGTTGGGGGAAATAAACAATAAAAACCTCCAAGGTAGCATATAAGGGTATATTCTATCACTACTACTGAGGTGGAGCCTGACTATAATGTGGTGATAAGTACAATGATTATTTATTCAAGAATATCAAACATACTATTTGATTTTTGTTCTGCACATTCTTTCATATCATTCATGTTTAGTAGAACTATTCAAACAACAAATCAAAATATGGATGTTGATTTGTCTATGATAAAAAAAAATAGGGAAATTATTTCATCCAAAGTATATTTCTCCTCCATAGTTTAGGTTTGGGGACTAAACCACCAATCAAATCTTACCTTACTTCCTTTGGTGGAGTTTTATACTATATTGGGCATGGATTGAATGTCATTATGAAAATCCAACATCAGCTGTCAAGAAAGGGAGATCACTTTAAATATCCCAAATAATCCTCCTATTTTTTACATGTGTAAGGGGGAAGATGAAACTCCATAGAAATAATTATCTTAATTTTTTATTTCATTTCTGTATGTAAAATCATATCTAGATAAAATGATTGAGACAATCATTCTTGAAGACATTCCTATTATGAGGGAAACACTGATGTGTTCTAGTAAGAGTTTCCTAGTATTCCTCTTAACTAAGAAGTTTCATTATCTATTTAACTTATTAATGGATCTCTAAATTTATCATATACACCTTATAGAATGGCCACCATTGAGTTGTAAGATCTGAAAAAGCTATTATAGGAGAATATATACAAGGATTTTATACCCTTGAGTGGTTCACTTTGGGGTTCCCCAGTCCTCTTCATCAAAAAGGTGGATAGATCAATGCACCTATGTATTGATTATCATGAACTCAAAAAAATCATGTTAAATAACATGTATCCCCTACCATGGATAAATGAATTGTTCAATCAAATATATGGGGTGAAGTATTTCTCTAAGGAGGACCTTCGACCAGGATATCACCAATTAAAGTTGAGGAATGAAGATATTCTCAAGACTAGATTCGAATGATATATGGAAACTATGAGTTCATTGCAATTACTTTTAGGCTAACTAATTCTCCATAAATTTTCATGGATTTAATGAATAGATTCTTTAGAGACCCCCTCAACAAAATTATGGTAGTCTTTATTAATGACATTATGATATACTCTAAGATCAAGGATGAACACAAGGATCATTCGAATACTGTGCTGAAGACTTTGAGAAGGGAGAAAATTTATGAAAGTAATAGTAAATGTGAGTTCTTGATGGAGGAATTATCACTCTTGGGGCATGTTATTACTAGAAAAAAGATTATCTGTAGACTCTTCCAAGATAAAGAAAATTAAGTAGTGGCATAAGACATCATCTATAATGGATATACATAGTTTCCTTTGTTTATATTGGTATTAAGGATGATTTTTTAATAACTTATTATAATTTTTAAACCCAATAACAAGGAAAAATCAGAATGGAGTGAAGTTTGTTTGAACTAGTGAATGTGAAGACTACTTCAAAGAGTTGAAAAATAGGCTTATCACTACACGTGAGCTCACAATACTGACAAGTGGGGAACAATTTATCATGTACAATGATGTTTCAATGAAGGGATTTGGATGTCTAATGATGAAAAAATGATAAATTGATAGCATACTCATCATGTTAGTTGAGAATTCATGAGAAAAACAATCCCACACATGATCGGGAGTTGGTGGCTGTGACCTTTGTATTGAACATATGGAGGAATTATGTCTATAGGGATATGTGTGAGATATATAATGACCATAAGAGCCGAAAATATATATTTTAACATAAAAATATTAATATGATCCATAACATATGGTTATAACTCATCAGATATTATGTATTTTTAATCCACTACCAACTTGATAAAGAAAATAAAGTGGCATATGATCTAAGTAGAAATGATCTTCTAGCTTTATCAATGATGAGAATTGAAAAGGGTCCAATATTTTTAGACCTATAAAGTATAGATATTGAAATCGTCATATAAGGAACATCATAAATACCTTCTCTAATTATTTCTTATCCATCCATCATAGAGAAAATAATGGATTCTCAAAGAAATGATGTGGAGATTTAAAAAAATGTGAAAGCTATCAAAAATGGGAAATCCTATCAGTTCAAAACTAATGAGGATGAATTCTTAGTATTTTTTTCATGACTATGTGTACCATACAATAGAGAGATAAAGAAAGATCTTTAGAATGATGAACATAGATAAAATTTCTCTATTAAGGGAGCACAAATATGTATCGAGATCTCTAAGAGAACTATTGGTGGGAAAATATGAATAAGAAGATTGTTCAATATATATCAAAGTGCATGGCATTCCAGTAAGTAAAGGATTAAAGGAAAATTATGAAGGGATGATGAAACCATTATCCATATCAACATGGAAATGGGAAAACATCACTATGGAATATTTCAATGGGCTTCCAAAGACATCCAGAGGAAACGATGATATATGGATTATTATGGATCATCTTACAAAGATAGATCACTTTATTGAAATTTGAGAGGACTTATCACTGAATCAAATTTCATAGATATACATTAGATATGTGGTAAGGATACATGGGGTACCATTATCGATAGTATTCATTCAGGATCTGAGATTTGAATTTAATTTTTGAAAAATTCTCCAACATGATCTAAACACTATGCTGGGCTTCAGTACTACCTATCACCCACAAATTATTGGCCAGATACAAGAAGACATGTTGAGATCATTTTATATGGATTTCAATGGAGGATGGGACTAAAATATCCATATGGTCAAGTTTTCTTACAAAAATAGTTTACAATTGAGAGTCATAATGTCTTTATATGAATCCCTTTATGGGAAAAGATTTAGAACACCAGAATGCTGGGATGAAGTCGGTGAATGTAACTTTCTACGAGCTAAATGTTTTAAGAAATTGTGGAAAATGTAAAAAACATTCAATAACATATCAAGGAATCCCAAATTTTACATAAGATCTATATGGATAATCATCGATGATGCCTTGAGTTTAAGGTTGGAGATATGGTATTCCTATGAATATCTCGATGGAAGAGGATCATGAGATTTAGGAAGAAAGTAAAGTCCTAGGTATATTATCCCCTTCGAGATTCTTGATCATGACTAAGATGTGGCTAATTGACTAGCACTATCTCCAACAATGTATCAATTACATGAAATATTCCATATATCCCTCTTAAGAAAGTACATACTGGATCCCTCACATGTAATGAATTTATACGTGGTACAATTGAAAAATGATATCTCTTATGAGGAGAAGCCAATGAAGATCATGGAAAATAGAGATAAATTTCTATGAAATAAGACCACTCAACTAGTTAAAGTACTATGAAAAAACTATAAGTACAAAGAGGAAACATGGGAACCAGAGGAAGCAATAAAGAAGTAGTATGCTCACATACATTCCCCTTTGTTTCTAAAATGAATTTTTGAGGGAAAAATATCATTAGGGGGGAGAAAGTAACGACCTAAAATTCTATCAATGAAAATATCCCTTATTATATTAATGGAATATAGTATAAATCACATAAAATTACTTTTATAACACAATAAAAACTTAATAAATGATGAATTAATGAGATAAGTGGTACTTATAGACATTAAAAAACCTAAACCAATAGAATTGTAACTTGACCATTGGAATAGTAATATAACCCTTATGAATAGTAAACCCTCCAATAGAATAGTAAACTCACCCATGAAAGTATAAACATTGTTTATCCCTAATATAAATGAATATATGATATAATTATATCAAAGTATATGTAATTAAATGTTTTAAAAATTAGAAATTAAGTGTTGGTATTTTTATAATTTTTTTTGTATTTTCCATTTTATAATTAATAAAAAGATTTAGAATAAAATTTATTAAAATTATGTTTTTTTGTATCATCATTGTAGATAATTTTATTTGAGCTTAATTAGTTTTTCAATGTGTTATAAAATTAGTTATTATTTTAAAATCATTATTTTTCAAATAAATAATTATTTTAATTAAAAATTAAACCTCACATATTTATAATATTATTTTCATAAAATTTTGTCCATTTTTAATTATAAAAATAAAAAAATAGTTAGGGTTTATTTTCTTGTATTTTTCTAAAATAGTTAAATTTTTAGTGAATATTAAAATACAGTAATTTACGATATAAGCTAAATATATGATTTTTTGAGTCATTTTTGATGTAAATATGATTTTAGAACCATTATGTTAAAAGAACATGTTATAGTTACTGTATTTAGTCACAAAAATCAACACTATTTATTTACTTGAGACAAAATAATAAATAAATGTATAAAATAATAAAAAAACACATCTCCTCTACTATAAATACCTCCCTCACCACTCTTCTCCTCACAAATTATAATCCTTGAACATTGTCTAATTTCAACACAATATTCTTCCCAAATCTCTCCCTCATGTCCAAGTGCATTTGGTTTCAATAAAAAACCAAACTCAAGTGCCCTAAGGAGGTTCTCAAGGAGAAGAACTCAAAATGTAAAAACCTAATTCTTTTTCTTTTAATCTATTTTAAATTTATTTTCCTTTCTTATTAAATACTCATATACCATTATCCATTTGACATGATAAATATATTATATTTTATATACTAGTGTTTTATTATGTTAATGGTAAAATCCATCATTATTTCTCATCCCCTCTCCTTTTGTTCTAAAAAGGAAAATATCATCCTTGATGATTTGATTTACCATATTCTAGGTTGGAAAATTTTGAAATTCCATTACCACCTTCAAGGATAGGAATAAAACCATTTTTATGGTTAAAAAAATATAATATATGTATTATATCTTATTTAATCATTTGGAACCATTTTATATACATAATATTAATTTATAAATCAAAACTAGTTCTTAATGTTAAAAAATGCCAAAATAATATAAACAATTATCAATTATGTTTTATCTAATAAATCATCCCCACATCTAAAAACAGTTAAATAACACCATTTAATATTCTTATTTCCAGTAATATCATAAAATTTCTTTTCTAGACAACTATTCTCATTTTACATAATTTTTAATAAAAGTATACAAGTAAACTGATCATGAAAATGAAGGAAACGAACGCTCAAGAATGATAAAATTGTATCATATAAATCATAAAAAGCACATAATTAAACATAATAAAATTCTAATATATTAAATACCAGTGTAAAAGGTTATGAATTAATTTATTAATGGTTTTAATTTGATTATCCCAGATATTAAGATCAAGTGCCAGACACTTTCAGACAGAAGGTAATGGACTGTTTCGAAACATCAAATTTCTCCTTTAGGTTACATTTTATCTATTTTTACCCCAATGTAAATATTATTTATTTTAATAAAATTATTCAAAATTCTATTTACATTTTCCAAACTCAGGTATAAAGATCATTTCATCCTTATTTTATAAAAAATACAAGTTTTAAAAAGGTCCCCTTCTCAAATTTTCCAGATAATCTAGACCAATTAAAGGGAATTTACCAATTTGTTAACCATTTTCAAGTGAAGTAATTAATTTGTTTATGGACACCATTATATTTATAAAATCCATTTTTATCATGAAAATACTTCTTTTTTTATTTCTAATTTTATATAAAACATTATTCTATTCTCCTCCATAAATGACCTTTAATATTTTTCTTAAAACTTGATAAAATGATTTATTTCTAATGTTTTTTAAACAATTCTTTTACATATTTTCTCTTCAGTTTGACATCACTTGCCATGATCTATGCCTTTTTCACTTATTAATTTTCATACATTATTTAAATCCACACTTTCATGGACACCATTATGAATTTTCCTTTTGTTATTCCTTATAACGTGATTATTATACCTAGTTCCTTCCATGGGTAACCCTTATGATTGATTCCTCATGTTGGATACATATTCATGAACATGTAATGATGGGTGTACCTAGATATCATTATAAATAATTGAGTAATGTTTAGTCTCATGAGACGTTATGTGCAATGGTCTTGGAAGTAATCGTTGACTCATTCCCCTCTATGCACAATGGTCTTGGAAGTAACCCTTGACTGATGATCCACCATGAAAAATGGTCTTCAAAGTAATACTTGACTCATGCTCCTCCATGTTAAATGGTCTTTCTAGTTATCCTTGAATAATTCTTATGTCATTTTTATGTTTTTTCCACATTCCTATGATTCCATTATTACATGATCCCATGTTCTATATGTTATTATTCCATTTGTTTATTAATGTTAAATGCCTTTTTATGTTATCATGTTATGCCTTCTAACCCATGTTCTATGATTTATTCATATGCTTATTTCATTTGTAGATTTTTTTAACTCATCCCTTTGTTCATGAATTCCCCATTTTATCCTATATAGATGTATGAGTTGAATTGAAATTACATGCTCTTTATAGAGATTAAATTAATGATATTTTTTATCTTAGTTTCATACTATTAAATTATATAAATAATCTTCCAAATTAACTATAGTTTATAATCCTTGGTTTTTATTACAAGGATATTAAGGCTTAAAATCAAGTAATAATTTATGTAAATGTCTAGGTTCTTTATAGAAAAGACCTAAAACTGTTACTTATATTCATATTTCTCTTGTATTAGCAGGATATTACTGATGGTTTGTTGAAAACAATGCATGGTTATCTATCCCACTTAATAAGTTAAAATAAGAGGGAGTTAAGTTCATCTGTACAAATGAATTCATTGAATGTTTTTTGGAATTGAAAATAATATTGGTGATTTCTATAGTTTTGGACCTTCCCTCAATAAATTATGAATTTTCTATCTACAGTGAAGTTTATTTAAAGGGTTTTGGTTGTGTCCTAATGAAAAATGATAAGGTAATTTCTTATGATTCACATTAATTAAAACCACAATATAAAAATAACATACTCATGATCTTTAACTGGTAGTTGTAGTGTTCTATTTAAGATGTTTGAGACATCATATATATGGAGCCAAATGTGAAATATATACTGATCACAAAAGATTGAAGTATATATTCACCCAAAAAGAGTTGATCAGGAGGTAGAGAATATGGATATAACTAATTATGGATTATGATCACATGATTCATTACCATCCTAGAATATAAATAAATTTATTCGATGCTTTTAGTTGTAAAACTAATGCTTTATTAACCATTTTAGGTTTAGAACATATCCCCTTGGTTAATGATTTGATGAATTTTCCTAGAAATTGTGCATATAAGAACCTTTTCTATTTTTTTCAGGTGTTAGTACAATTTTCTCTATTATAATGAAATAAGAAAGCTTAGAGGTAATATAGTGATTTATAGGAAAAGGTAGAATTGGTTAAGAAGGATAATTTTACTGAATTTAATATTGATAAAGATTGTGTTTTTAGATTTAGAAAAAGATTATGTGTGGTTTTAGATTCCATGTTGAATATGGAATTATTAAGTGAAGATCATAGTTCAATATTTCCATTCATCCTAAACGTACTAAGATGTACATATATATACAAGATTATTGCTGGTAGGGTGCAATAAAAAGTGATATTGTTAAATTTAACATGAAATGTTTGACTTGTTAATAGGTTAAAAGAAAATGAAAAATAACCGAAGGGATGCTTCAACTTTTTCAAATATTATATTGGAAATGGGAAAATATATCAATGAATTTCATGGTGGGTTTACCATATAATTCTTGAGGTAATAACTCAATTTGGGTTATTATTGACTAATTAATTAAATCTATCAATTTCTTTCCCATTCAAGATATAATATATTTGGGTCAAGTTTCTAGATTTTATATCTAGGAGATAGTTAGGTTTCATAGAATTTATCTCTCTATTGAATCTGACTATAGTCCCAAGTTCACATCTAATTTTTAGAAAGGTCTTTAGAAGTCATTGGGAATTTCATCACAACTTTTCATCCTCAATTTGATGGAAATTTCGAGAAAATGATTCAGTATATGGAAGAAATGATTCATGTTGGTCTAATAGATTACATAAAAAGATGAGATAAATATATTTAATCAGTTTATTTTTCTTATAATAATAGTTGTAATTACAATACACATATGACACATTTTGAGGCCCTAGAGGGAAAGTGATGTTGAATTCTATCTTTTTGGGATGAAGTATGTGAAAGAATGTTTATGAGACCATAATTGGTAGAAAAATTTGATGAGATTATGAAGGTGATTCAACAACATATGAGGATGGATCAAAATAGGTAGAAATGTTTTGTGGATAACCGGATCAAAGAACTTTCTTTCGAGTTATGCAATAATTTTTTTATTAAACTATATCTATGGAAAAGTGTATTTATTTTGTTAAAAAAGGGAAGCTAAGTCTATGATTAATAGGATTATATGGAATCCTGGATAATGTTGGTTTAGTTTCTTAGTAAGTATCCTTGCCTCTATGTTTATCAAAGGCACACAATTTTCTTTTCATGTTTTGATGTAAAGAAAACATATGCCAGATTCAACTCATGTTTTGTGCCTTGAGGTAGTTCAGTTGGAAGAGAATATTTTTTATGAGGAATATCCTAATCATATTCTTGAATATAGATATAAATTATGGTAGATCATAGTAGTCCACCATTTTTTAGTATTTTAGAAAAACTATATGGTTGAAGAATAAATATGGGAATATGAAATTACTATGAGGGAAATATATCACCACTTGTTTGATAAGTATATAAAATAATGAGGATGAAATTTTCAAAAGGATAATAAATGTAACAACCTAGGTAATGATAGAATAAATAATTTCCCAATTTATTAGTATTCATCATATAGATATTTATATTCATTATAAATTTTTAAATAAAAAATAAAATAGTTTTGTTAAACTAATTTATTATATATTTTTATTTTAAAGTTTAATATTATATTATTATAATTTTAATTTTAAAAATCAATTAATTTTTTGAATTCATCATATCAAAAATTTGTTAAGATAATTTTTTATGAGTTTTATGAAAATATTTATTTTAATGAATAGTGAAAAATATTGATTTTTATTGAAAATTGTATTTTAATTTAGATTATTTACAAAGTAAAAATTAATATTTTGGATTAGTGTTAAAATTTTATTATTTAAAATTGATTAAAAATAACCCAATTATGGTTTTCAAATCATCTTAATAATTGAATTTAGTTTTAAATATTTTATACTAAAAATAGAATTTCTCAAAAAAAATTCTTTCATCGCGTTTTGATGATTTAATTTTAAAGTATATTATAAAAATGAAATGTTTTCAATTTTGAAAAATTGATTCAATATTTGGAATAAGTGGGGTTAAATTTGGTAAATAGTTCCCTTTTATTTTTGGTAAATATGAAATGTAACATTAATTTTTTCTACCACGATTAAGGGTAAATCAGGTAATTAAAGTTAAAAATAAAATTAAAAGGACTAGAAAATTACCCTAAAACATGAATTAATAATTTATTATGAGTATATTTTTTCTATAATCATATAATATTAAATTATATAGAATTTACCAACCATTTTGAAATGATTATGTCCATTATAATATTTTATATAACGAAAAGTAAAAAATGTCACAGTCTTGTTTATAATAACTACAATAGTTTTGACATGGGTAAAAGTAGAGGATTTGTTTAGTTATAAATATTCATTTTAAATATATGTTATTTATCTTCAGTATGGAAATTTATTTTTAATTTTTAGTGGAGAAATAAATTTCTTAAATGCAAACACAACACTGATATAGTAATTACTAAATTAATGTAAAATTAAAATAAACGATATTAAAAATGTTTAAAGTTTATAGTTAGATATAATTAATGTGGACCACCAATTCTATAGATAAACATAACATATTATTTAGGTTTTTATTCATTGGATTCTAATTCCTTTATTGAATTCATGTTATTAAAATCAAAGTAAATGAATAGTTCAAAAATTGACATTAATATTGATATTTTATAATAAATAACATTTTATTAAATTATTTAAAATTTATAAAAATATTAAAATTTTCCAAATGAAGGGTATATGGTCAATTAAATCATTCATGGTCCATTTATGGGTATTTTTTGCATTATATAGTAACATTATTAACAATTTAAATGATGAAAAATTTACTATTATGGTAATAGTAAAAAGGGTTAATATGGGGGTTTAAACCAAACAATACAGTTAAATATTTGAACTAAACTAGTAAAAAATTATCTTATGAGAATATTTCATCTCCTTATAATATTATATTCAAATATAATTAATTTGGAGGAATTTAGACATCAAAATTAATTTATATTATAATAATGCATAAGAAATTCCAAGAGTGACACTCCCCACTCTTATAAAATGGAACCAATTCTTTTCACACTTTAAAACCCATTTGGTTCTGCCAATGTCTTCCAAAATCCCTTCCTATAATTCCCACCACATTAAAGAGGCCTTATTTTTCAAAGAATAACAATATTATATGTCTTAAACTATTATTAGAAGGATATTTTCCAAATAAGAGTTATAGTTTTCAACCACATGTTTTAGTTTTATGTCTTCTTCTGCCTACTTAAATTCTTCTTTGACTATAGCAAAATAATAACACCAGTATCCTATAAATATAGAGGTGTTTTCATATTAATGAAATATCCTATATATATGTCTTCATTTAAATCGTCTCTGTTGGATATATTTAAATTAGGGAATAAATTTTTATATATGATATTAATTAAATATTTATCATTATTAATATATAATATATTATTTACCGTATTACCTTTATATTCACAAAAAAAATTATAATGTTGTTCCTGCGTATGTGTGGAATACCACCTCTATGAAGCGATGTGATTTTTTTTTTCATCACCACATCACATGGATGATATATATAAATATATTTAAATAATTAATATAATATTTATTCTCTTATAATCATTCTATGAAGATAATATATTACTTCCTTAATTACATGATTATTTATGAAAAATGGAAACATTGCTCATGCATACATACAACCTATTATCTCCATGATTATAACATAGAAATATTTTCGTAATCATATTTATTGGTTGGATTCAAAAGTATAATTGATGCATAAAATTTATAATTATTTTTTGATTATTGTCATGTATCTGATAAAATAATGACCACTTTGACCATAGTCTAAGTACTAAAGTCATTTTGGAATTACGAACTGAATATCATCAAAACATACAAAATGATCTTAAATGATCATGTAATTGTTATGACATGGTAATAAGCGAGATAAAATATTAATAAACATGAAAAACTCTCTCTTGAATTTAAATAACTAACATAAGCATATTATTCTGGAATATAAAGAACATACGTGATTAGTCAGACACAAGGAAATAGACTTTATTTTAAAAATCCACTTTTAATGTTTCCCTTAAATATATCTTTTTCTTCCAAATGAATATTTTAAATTTTATGGATGTTTTTATATATAAATAAAATAATTATCAAGGATATTTTATTTCTATTTTTAATTTCATTCAACAGAATTCCAAAGGAATCTTTTTATAGAAAGTTATCAATTTCATTATAAAAAGATAAAAATAATGCTCAATTTTAACATATATAAAAACAATGAATTTTATCACCACTGCAATCATTATTTTATATTTTGATTCCTTTATAATAATAATTTTTTTCTTCAATGAAAAATCCTCTTTCTATTTATTATTGGAATTTTAGTTTTGAAAATTGGGTTTTAACGAAATGGGATATATCAATACCCTAAAATACTTTCTTATGGGTGTAAAGAATGCTTTTATGATGCATGATTTTTTGTGTTATGATTATGTCATGGTTTTTGGGAATTGTTTTTGATGATGAGTGGTAATATTATAAACCATGTATGGGTAGTCACATTATAAACCAAGTAAATGTGGTTACATTATTAACCATTGATGGAAGGTTCTGTGATAAACCAAGGTTGGTTGAGCATGTTATTTCTATCCAATGTATTGGGTAAAGACAAAGGAACCCAACTAGGTTTCTCCTAAGAGATTATGAGAATATAATATAATTGTTATTATATGTAAAATGATGATGTGTATTTAATGTTTAACTGTGATGGTTACTCAGAGTATTTAATTGAAACTGTGATGGTTACTATAAGTATAATCATGATGGTTATTTCATGTGTAACTGAGAGGGATAATCCACATGTAATATTAATATGAAATTGATTAACCAAGTTATCTATATGATTCATCAATGAATTATATTCTATTTTAAGGGAATTTTATGATTTATCAATGTAAGATGAAAAAATTATGATTAATGGAAAGTATATGCTACATTTTAAGGGTGAAAATTATAGCATTGTGAAAAAGTATTTATGATTATTTCATGACTATAAAGAATACTTTAAGATTTTTATTATTTCCTTTAATATTTATTATGAAATTTATTATGAAAATAATTGGGTATGAAAGATGATTTATTGGGTAATAAAATATTTATTTTGAACCCAAAGATTATTTAAAAAACGAAAAATGTTGTAATTATTTGTTGATTAATGGGTTTTTATGTATTTTTATGCCCCTTTCTATGATTTTTGTGATCGTCTAACATTTTAAAATATTTTCTCATAGAGATTAATGACGTTTACGGTAAAAGAATATGTCATGTTGAAATTAATAAATATTTCTTATGAAAAAAATATATTTTATTTTAAAAGTTTTACATTATTGGAAAAATGGATACTGACTAGATGTCTTGAATTTGTATATATATGGGGTTTTATGTTGGCTTTATGACCAAACTCACTAAATCTACAATCATTAAAGACATTTGGGAATTTAATAGTGTGAATTATCATTTAAATTCACTATAATATGGAATGTTTAAGGCCTTGTATTTATAGTTTGTTTGTAAAAGTTTCAATAGTATAATTATTATTTTAAAATATATTGAATATTTAATGACAATATAAATTTTTTATTCTTTTTGGTGTATTTTTATGTAATTATGACACACTTAAACTTAACATTTATCTTTATCTATGGTTAATAGTGACAAATTATGGCTATTATTTTCACAAAAAGTTTCTAATAAAATTTATCTTTTACCAGAAGTAAAAAAATGCTAAAATAACCCTTTTATTGATACTAAAAATGAAGAGATAAAAGAAAAAACAATTTTATAGTAGGGAAAGTATCAGTTCTTAAAATAATTTTGGACGAATATGATAATTTGATTATAAATATTTATTTTCTCCACTAAATAATTATTACATTAATTGATGTAACAACACTATAGATTATAAGTAAATATATAACAAAATTTTGATGAATTCTATTTTAATTTATGTTAATGAAATTTTCTAATATTTAGATACATAAAATACCAATTTTTTACACCATACATTAATTATTTAGTGTTTGACCATAATTTAATATCTTTTGGTGGGTTATGGGAAGTGATACCTATACCTCATTTTTTGTGGTATAATAGTTCACCATTGCTAGCCGAATTACTATTTTTTCTACTATATAGATTTGAATCTATAAAAAGTATTGAGTAGGGATCATTTGAAAGACCAATAATATTGATTAAAAATATATCCAACAAAGAGAAAAGGGATAATTTTAGAGGAGATCAAGAATCACAATATCTAATTTTGATATACTTTACTCTCTTTCTATATGTATGCTCATTCATTATATTAATTTTATCAATACTCTGCACCTCAAACATGCCATATCATTAATATGTTTTATATTCATTTTAATACTATGGATTAAAACCATCCATTAATTCTATGATATTTTGTTTGAAGAAATATTAGGTATATGGATTTCCATTTTACCTATATGTAATTTAACAAGTTCTAGGTATAAGAACATGCCTACTGTTAACCCATGATTTATTATGTTATGGGGATAAGGAAATTTATTTCTCCTTAAAATTTCTTATGTCTTGTTTATTTCAACTTTGATATTTTATTTCATTAAATATTTTTTATGATCATGTCTCCATGTTTATATTTATTTAATATATTTATTTTTACTTGAACTTGTCTTGAGAGTAAGAATTTAGTATTCAATTATCATCATGATAAGTGAACATTATATCATAATGATTTAAAACTTTATTATATATCAAATATTTTATTTCTAAAATATTATTTTGAATCAGAAGAAATGGACTTAATTATCAAAAAATTCATTTCTAGGAAGTCCGTTATCATACTGAAATTTGAGTTTAATATTTATTTGTCTTCCTATAAAAGATTATCCAATTTTACATTATATACTTTATGGAGTTAATATGAATTATTTATTTATGAATCAATATTTTAAATGAGTGATTTACCATAGCTTTTAAATTTACCTCACCCCTCTTGAATCTATCTGTATAATAAAAAATGTGGTATCAAATATAATCTCTAATTTTTTTTTGATTATAAAAAATCATGATTAAATATTTACTCGATAAATTATATTCAATATCATGATTAAAATATTGGTAATAGAGATATCTATTTAAATATGAAATATTTTTTGTTCATTTTTTCTACTTCTATATTTTTAACATTCGTTTTTAAAAATATTTTTGAAAGAAAATTTCATTCAATATTCCTTTATTTTATTGAATTAATTTTGATTAATAAGAAACAAGAGGGAATTATTTATTATATCTAAATGTATGCCTAGCTGGATAATTGTTTTATAATATTATTTTACTCATATAATAGAGTTGAATTCCTTTACTCTTGATTTAATTTTTTATTTTAATTTAAATATTTCTATGTGTAATATTTTAATCTATGACATGATGGGTGATGCTAAAAAATATATTTAGTAATATTATATTGGACATAAAATCATGAATGCTTTCGAGTCCTCTTTTGGTATGAATACATTAAATAAAACTTCCTCTAGAGAAAATTCCCGGAAGAAGTCCTCTAATATTATGGATGACCTAGAGTATGTAAAAACATTAAAATATTCAAAAATGAATGATGAAGAATACTAGATGAACTTTATTCAAATTATCACGTCCACACATCAATTAAAAGAATATGTAAACAAGAAATTTCTAATTTAATTTTCATCAACAGATCATTCCAATGGGATAAAAATGAATAATTAAAAATTATATATTATACTAATTAGTTTACAAAACTCAGTAAAAAGGCCATACTCTTATTATATCACTAAAGAATATAATTTAGAAAATGAGACTATAATCATCATTATATATATGTATATTTAAAAATATAATAGTGAAAATATGATATCATAGTTATCTGCTAAATATTATTACTTTAAATAAGATAATGATACTACATGCACCATGATATTAAAAATAAATAGGTATATGCACAACAGGGCATATGATTTCGAATAATTAATGGAAAAGAATCTCAAGAATTTGGATGATTTGTAATAAAAAATGTGAAAGTCATAGAAAAATCTTTTCAACTCTGATAAATTGTTGCTGATCAACAACTAACTTCTAAAAAAGTTAGAATGTAACATTGAGTTACTATATTTATGTTATTTGTGTCCATTGTTTTTGAGTTGGTACATGTTTTTTTAGAGGCTCATGGGCCTCAAGAAACTGGTGAAAGTATAAATGTTTTTCTTTGAAAAATTTTGCCTAAAATAGTTGGTACTATGCCATAGTACCCATGACCATGCCACTAAGGAGTTGGCTATTTCGTGTAAGTAGTGGCTACACTATAGTGGTTCTATTGGAGTTGAGGCCACACTATATAAAAATGAATAATATCATAGTGATCGCACCCCTACGTCATAGCCTTCACTATAGAGGATGGTTTATAGGAGCTATTCCATATGGTATTAGACCATGCTACAAAGTATTTTTGCATGTTAGTTATAGAAATAATGTTCGGTGATTGGTCTTTGGGTGTTAAGACACTTAAATTTTATATTAATGATTTGATTTGGGGAATCTATTTGGTATTTATGAGGGATTTATTTTCATTTTATGGAGGTTTTAATGTGGGGTTTCAACAAATATTGAACCCTTTAAAACATCATTTCTCTCCCCCAATATCTATTTATCTTATGTTCCAAAGGACAAATTTAGAGCCGACTCCACACTGGAGTGCTTGTGCTATGCCATAGTGTTCCATGTTCCAATGTAGTGATACACCAAAGTACCGTATCATTTAATGTTTTGGTCATTCAAATTGTATGATTGTACCGTAGTTTTCCACCATATTCTACGGAAATTCATTACAATGAATCACCATTCTATAGTTCCTTACTTGCACTGTGGTTCCAACTATATTTCTAAAGGAATCAATTATTTCTCAATGCATTGATATATTATTATCAAGGTAGGTGTTACTATGATTTTACATCATCTTATGATTCATGGTTTCTTTGGAATTCATAGTCACATATTTATTATTTTTAATACATTTTTCATGTACATTGATCTTGCATTGTCTTGTGAAATATTATTTTGACCTCATACCTATGATTTAAAAATGGAACAGATAAAATAGATTTTCCCTATCACTATTTTGAAATTGTTGAATTCCATGTTTTTTCTGATTTACTTTTAAAGATATTTTTAAGGTTGTTTTGTGGAAAGTGAGTGATTATGCCCAGTTTTTATTTCTAATGTAAATTTATTTGATTTGAATGAAATGGGTTGATTTATTTAATTCTTTATATAATATTTCAAATTTATAGACTTTTGAAATGACCAAGAGAATTTTTGAGTGATCCTTTACTTGTTTATAAAATTCTAATTCATGGGTGATTTTAAATATGTGACTTATTAACATGGAAAAAGGTTTCATTCCCATATTTTCAAATGACTTCATGGAATTAAATTATGAATAATCCTTTTGTATGACTTAAGGATTTTTGGAATGGAATTTTTTGTTTAAAGGCCCATTTGAAATTAAGATGATGATATGTGAAAGGAAGTGGTTATGATTATCCATATATATATATTGACTAGAAGAAAATGTTTTGAATTGAAATGGATGGTATTTGATATCCTAGAAGGTACTTTGTGATGATACTCACTTTTTATTATCCCTTTATGTATCATACATGATTATTAAAATTTTATTTGATTTGTACTGAAAATGGGAGCATTCACTAGAGGAAGTCTTTGGGTGAGAGTGATTTGTGAACTATGAATGACTGAATTATTAAGGGCTTGAACCCACATTGATACTGATGTGGATATTCTTTAGAATAAATGTTGCTTGATTATCTCACTCACCTTTATTGACTAGTCATGAGAACCTAGGTAGTTAGATGGGATTACCTACATATATGGTTTTCAAGTATACTCACAAAACATCTATTGGAACCATAGATAACATGATAGGTTCATGATATGAATGTGTCTCCAAGAAAGAGGTTGTGCATGGACCTGGTTAGTTCATGACCGAGGAGACTAGATGTTAGCCCGATGATCATTCATAAAAACCTCTTTATTACATTGACTATGGTGGAATCACTATTTTATCTTGGTTGTACCCATGAAATTATTATATTTGATACTCAATACATGATTCAGTTTGTTTTCTCTACTTGGAACTGGAGTTTCCAGGCTTCATTGATTACCGTTCTCGATCAATTTTCTTATTGAGATAATGTTACTTGACTCTATTTCATTGAATCATTTATTTCTTTTTATGTCAAGTTAATTAACCCACCCTTTATTTATTTATCTTACCTTAAGTTGTGAAATGATTTTCAAATATTTTTATGAACTGTTTTGGTTTTTAAATGATTAATGGGAATGTTTTAGATGTTTTTTTTGATAAATGATTTTGAAACATTTAAAATATTGTTTTAAACCCAATTTTTTAGTAATCTGATTCCGATGGATTTATTTTTCTATTATGAAACTTACAGCCTTATACTACCTTACTATACTATATCTTCTTCATGTTTTGAATTTATTTATAAAATAAATGCAATGAATCCTTAGAGAAATTCTACTAGTATTTTTAGCCTCCACCCCGCTTTTACCACTTGGTGTTTTCATATTTTATGTTCTTATAGTATGTGATCATGTCCTTGTCACCTTTATTTGTGGATTCAATCTTGGTTTGATGAGGGAAGGTGACTTGGATCATTGTTGGTGGTTTTGGATCACTAAGAAATAGGTTTTGGTAGTTTTTATTTTCTTTCGGTTTTTGCATCATCTCCTTATTTCCTGTTATATTTGTATTTAATTACTTATATGATGATTTTCTAGGGGTTAATCTGATTTTTTTGCGTTTTGGGGATGAAATCATCCTGAAAGGATATTTCTGGAATCCGTGGTTCTTGTTTCTAGCTTATGGAGATCGGGAATACACATCGGGTTAGTGGTGAATTTGTTCGAAGGCTAGTTCAGATGGTACATTGGGTCAGTTTGTTACAAATGGTATTAAATGAGGTATTTCCTTAAAAGGATGTATATTTATTTATATTAAATTACGTTATATGGTGTGTTTCATGGTATAAAGGACATTTGGAACCTTTTGGAATTCAAGATTTAGTTCATGAGTGGGTTCTTGATCACCAAACATCCCAATGTCATTCGAGTTACCAGGGAAAGTGGAGAATTGGGTTTTTACTTTGAGTTATAGGTTTCCAATTTATAAATCAAATTTTGATTCTTGATTATATTTTATTTGATTTTGGTAATATCTTTTGGGTTTTGGGTTGGAACATAATGATAACTAGAACCACACTATAACTTCACAGTCTAGTAAACTTTGAGGAATCAACACGATTGACCTAGAAGTGAATCTAGGAACTCTTGTGTGGTTTACCAGCCCATGTGACTAGGATATTTATATATGTATTATAACCTAAAAATGGCACCAGTTCTATTAGTTTATAAAATGACTTTAATGGGGTTAGTTTGTAGGGTTATGGATGTGGTTTGTTCTATGACCTTGTTAGGTTGTTTTATCTTTAATCCCATTTTTGATGATTTTAAATCATTTTATTAAAATAACTATATATTAAAAAAAAATCTTTTTTAGTTCTTTGATAAATTTTTCCAATTAACATAAACTAATTTTTATGGAATTTGTGGTTTGGAAAACTTATTTTCAAAGAACCTTTGGTGATATGCAAATGAAATGGTTTAAAAATATATTTTATGTATTGTATTTCAAATGGAAATAGTTTTTATAAAATGGTATTAATTATTTTTAAATAATGTAATAATTTCATTGAGTTTGTAAATGAATTTTGAAAATATGATAGATCTATACCAAGGTATACCATTTAAATAATTCTGAAAATTTTTATAATTAGAGAAGTAATGTGTTTTATAAAAAATTAATTATTTGATAAAAGTTAGTGGTGTTTTTTTAAATATTTATGTTTTTTTTATTTTGTTTAACATTTTTTCCTACTTGAGTTGATAATTCTACTTAATGGTGTATAGAAATGTCTCCTTGGAAGTTTTCCATGAAATAGAGAAAGTTTTTTCATTGATCCTGTCTTTGGAGTAGTGCTTCGCATTCTCTGGAAGTGACATCTCCAATTAGTGACTCTACCAAAACTCTGAATTGAGTGGTGGAGATAGAGTGTTTATAAACTTTAGACCCCTCCCATATATTCCTGGATTTTCAAGAAACTTCTTATGAAAGTGAGTGGTGTTCCCCGGGATAAATGAAGTGTATTGAAAAAGTTAAAAATATTTTTGTTTCTTTCGAGACTCTGAATTCTTTGATGGTAAATTCTATCAAATCATCAATTGAGGTAACTATCCAAGAGTGGTGGGATGTTATAGTTCCCTCTTTTCAATATGAGAGAATTTATTTGGAATTATTTATCTTATTCCACATTTAATGGTTGTATCCCAAGGACGTGATGAATGTGAATGTTTTTGAGCTCATTTGGTTTAGTCAAAGTGAACTATCAGTTACAGAGTATGCCAAAAAATTATCATGTTTGATATGATTCTAAATTGAGCATAATAGCGATGTGTCTCTTAAAGAGTAGTATTTATAAAACAGTATTTAACCAGACCTTAGAACTATCATCTCAATAGCCTATTTAATATCCTATCTGAGGGTTCTTGAATGGACCTTGTTATATGATATAGATCTAGCAGAGTAATAAAAAGTGGAGAATATCGCATTCATATTTAGTTTAGGTGATGATGTCCCATATAATGGATTATGTAATTTGGTTTAGTAGGGATAATCTTCTTAGGAATATAATAGGTATTTCATGTGCTTTTAGTGTGAAGCACATTGTCATTCTAAGAATTCATGTTTGAAAGTTTTGAGATTTTTTAAACAGCATGGCCACTTGGGCCACCTTAAGATGTTTTATATGTTAGGATACTAAAAGGTAATGTTTTAGTCCATAATGCTCAATTTCTGACTATAGGGTAGTAGATTATTAAAGATATAAGGGATCCATCCATAGTCCTTAGAGTGATGTTTTTCATGTAGTGGAGAGGTTTTTAATTATTTTGGATATCGAACCAACTTGAAAATTTTGATGAAAGTGTGGAAACCATTTGAGATTTCCTCATTATAAATTATCTATTTTTATAAGAGTTTTTTTGTTTTATATGATCTTGGTGTCTTGTTTTGGGTTATTTTTACAAGATCTCTTGTAAACCATAGTAGTGATCATTGGGATGAACCACCCCGCGTTGACCCCAAACTAGTCACCTGAGTCGGTCTGCGGAAAGAACTGAGAGGTATTCACAATTCTCCCGGGCTGGAAACTAGTGACGAGGAATCAAATAATAGACAAAGGGAATGATTTCTCCCAATATAAATAAATAATCAGAAAAAAAAGGGAATCCCAAGTAAATAAATAAAATACCAAACCGAACATCATTTATAAAAGAACAGAAAAAAAACTATACAAAAAACAAAAACAAAAACTGAAAACAAAAAATCCTCCATATAACAAAAAGTTTCACTCTCTAATCAAAAAAAAAACATCACCCATGACAATCTAAACCAATTTGGAACCTGAATCAAAAGCTAAAAACCAGAAATAAATGTAGGCATGAGTATTAAAACTCAATAGGAATGCCTCAAAAAATCTATTCCAAATAAATTTACATTAAATAAAAGAAACATCAATTTCATGTTTGAAATACAATATATAAATCTAGAATATTCACATACACATTATATTTAAAAAAGAACATTGTTCATTTAATTTTTGTTCATTTAAAACCAAATATTTTACAAGAAGGAACCATTAGCACCTTCGAGAATAAGAATAATATTTTTAATTAAATAGGGAGAAAGAGAGTGTAAAAATTTCGGAATTTTTCCCATAAACCATTAAAAAAAACTCATAACTTTTAATAAGAGTTATACGACACAATAATGTAAAAAAAAAGATCACATGATAAGGGAAATGGAAACAAGAAATAAAGAGTAACCAACCAATAAGAATTTCAATCATCCAGCATAGAAAACTAAGTGCCAAAATACATGGGAGAAACTAGGAACTTAGTGGATTGATATTGACATAATTACATCTTGACTCATCCAGAAGGCATGAATCACCCGATGACATAAATTCACTCCCATAGGCTCCATCATACCCTACCTGGTCTGATCGAGGGGAACAATCCCAAAGAGAATAAAATTGCATGCTAAGGGCCACTATCCAAAGTGAAATCGTAAGTGTATCAATAACGATTCACCTAAAATATTCTAGCTATGTCAGGTTCCCATGCCATGACTAGAGTGTGTGTGTGTGTGGGGGGGGGGGGGGGGCTGATCCATACAATTTCATCTATGAAACTAATCACATTCACATATATCAAATTTTAGCAACACACCCAACAAGTCACCCTCGAGTCACCACAAGAAAAAATATCTTTCCTTTCAACCATTTAATCACAAGGGATCCCCTCAACAGGGGCCTCCCAAAACATTCCACATAAATAAGGAAAAAGGATTGTATAATTAGTGTTTTCAAGACCACCAATTTCACAAAGGTTCCAAATTATTCACAAACACCCTTTGAGAAATAACGCATTTTCGAAATGAAACCAATACATTTCCATGAAATGTCAAATGATTTTCCAAAAACCAAATTCACGCCAATTTTATGTCCAAATATATTTATAAATCCATTTTAGAAAACCCAAAACACAATTTTAGTTTCCCGAAAGACATTTACCAAACTAAACTATGCTTTAAAAACCACAATACACTTGTAAAGGTCAACAAGAAAATATATCAAACACTTGGTGTGCATATCTCAACAAATTGATAAAATACACTTCAAAAAAAAAATTAAAACCACATAATTTCTTAGAAAACAATTATTTCAAAAGTTATACATCACTAATTAACATATAAAGAAGGTGCGAAATGCACGAAATCAATGATTCTTTAATTTAATGGACATGTGAAAATGGAAACCTATCTCAATCTCACAATGCTTCAAAAAAACCCATGAAAAACAACTCCATGTAGTCTCAATGATGAAAGAACATAAAATAAGAACCTTAAACACAAAAAAACCCAATTAAAACCCAAAGAAACATAAAACTTGGATCCAAAATACCAAGGAAGAATAGGAAATCAAAAGAAGATGGAATAAAGAGTAAGAGGAAGAAGAGACGAGAACTTTACTTTGAAGATTTAACCCCAAACCTTAAAGAAAACCTTATATACACATCATGGTATATGAGTGTATTCTTGGAGATAAAGGGAGGGACTCCCTTAGGGCCGCAAAATCTCAGAGAGAGAGAGGAAATTTCATTTTGGGGTTAAATCTCAAAGAGGCCCGAAATGAGATTTTATATTTATAATGATCTCGATAGGTCGCACATCTTGAAACACCATCCAGAAACCTTGCATGCCTTACTATTCAAGAAAAAAAAGCTGCATGGATTTCTATCAAGGTTTACAAAACCATTCAACCACCATGCACTCGTCACTATCCAAAATGGAATTTGGATGCAATGTTTCCTAGGAGAGGGAACATAGTTTCCCCAAACCATATGCTAACTGTGAACCATCTACTATCAATACCAAAATTACAACTTTTAACAAAACAAATCCATGAAAAATAAGGAATAAAAAATGGAAGACCTAGCACTCGAGGGAAAAACCCAGAACTAAAAAAGATAATACAAAACAGAGGAAGAACATAAAAATTATGCTGTGAAAATTCTCCCCACCATAATGCTTTATTTCCCTAGAAGGCCAAAAAATCTCCACTTCATTTATTAAAAGGAAATGGTTCACATGATGATATTGTTAAACCTATCAAATCAATGAATATCTCAACTACCACCAAAAAGAAATTAATCTTCTTACCTGGAATGATTTGATTATCCAAACCACTTCCGGAAAAATGAAAGAAAACTAAAATTGAACCATCTTAACCTCATTTCAAAAATGACCTTTGGGTGTACTCCACGCCCAATATTCACTCATACGGAAATACATGGAAACAAAAAACAAAAAAACCAAAGTGTTACAGCCAATAGTGGATAATTAACTGATTTACCATCACAAGAGGCTGGAATGGACTTCCCACCATTAAAAATAGACTAGTACCGACAAAATCTAGTAGATAACACAAACATTTCTGTCATTGGTCTCCCTACCATTTAGGAATCAACCAACATAGAAAAATGTGTATGGGGGGAACTCCCCATACATACCAAAAAACATACCATAAGGGGAGGGGGGATGTTGAGAGAAACACCAAGATTAACAGAAAACCAAACCATGATTCATTATATCCACATGAAGAAACCATCTCTAGAAGTGTGAAAATAAAACCAAAATAGATCCATAAGGGATAGCTATAATGGAAAACCAAATAAAAAAAATTCACATACAAAAAGTACAAAAACATGAATTGTGCAAGGAGAAGACCACCCAGATTTTTATAACAATGAAATACATAAAATTAAAATAAAAACATCCAAAAAAACACTTAAACGATATATAACCCAATAATGGAGAGAAGATATGATCCAAGGTTCCCCACACCCCTGGTGATTTCTGATTTCATTAAGATCTTCACTCTAGGACCTATGTCTAAATAACTAATGTCTTGAATCGTCTTCTTCCCCATTGTTAAGAGCAGACAACCCCCAATCGAAACTCTTACTATTCCTACCAAAAGTAGCGACACAATGTCCAAGGAAGAACCATAGGAACACGAAACTCAATGGAACTCACTAAACTCCAACAAGTCACTTCCACTAAACTGAAAGATACATGGACAACATCTTGTTCCACCCCAATGAGAAATAGCAAGAACAAGTCACCCACAAAACACATCTCCACTTAAGACAAAAAAATTGATAACATTCAAAATAAAAACTTGATTACATTTAAAGTAAAGTTATTAAGAGATCCACAACATCCAATTTTATATTTTAAAGAAAATACAACACCACAAAACAGTACCAAACACAACCATCACGAAGAAAGGAACACTAAAAGAGAAAGGGTCTTGAAACTAAACCCATGTCGGCACCTTAATCCTGCAAACAGGCGTGGTTGTTTTTCTAAGGGGTTGATCTTGCTCCATGTTACTTCATAGAAACACCCCAATTGAACTGTTGTAGGGGACCTAGGTGTCCACTTGTATGGAAGGTATTTGGAGCAGTCTTACATGATGAATTCTTATGATCATACTTACTTCACTGATGACACACCATGATCCTATGCTTAGAGGAAACTGACAAGAGATATATTGTCCTTTTAATTACCCTACCCACACCACTATCCATTTTCCACTTTCTAATACCCTTAAATTTATTCCCTTCATCACTTATGGAAATTAGAGGAAGGTTGGTCATATTAGGAACTCCTCCTAGAAAAACATTAACATGAAAAACTTGTCTCACCATGCTTTAAAAGTAGGTTAGACCGAACCTCAACACCATTAATTGAAGATAAGTACCAATAAAATTCTCAAAATTTTTAGCCTTTAATGAAATTCTCTAAGCACACTCCAGAAGGTAAGGAACTATATCCCCAAAACAAGAAAAGAACTCCAAAAAATATCCATCAACTTGCTATGGATATAACATCAACACCCCTTCCTCGCCTTCACCACCTCAGAGAAATATTTATGGATAAAATAATCCTTTATGAACTCTATATTAATATCTTCCAAATTTTTGGTTTAAGATACCTACATACTCCACTTCTATGTCATTCCATCGATAAAAAAGGTCGGTAACTTTATCTTTGATGACTCAAGAAACTCAATGAAACTAAAATTTCTCTAAATTCCTGCATATACTCCTAGTTTTGAGAGGATCCACCTGAATATAAAATAGATAAGGATTAAACTCTCTAAATTCAAGAAAAATTTATAGGTTGATCAAATGTAGGGTACATTAATGGTGAACCACCCATAACTGCACCTCAAACATCCATCAAATCTTTTGTGGGTGCGTACACTAATAAACAATAAAACCAAGAACACAATTAAAACCAATTCATCAAAATGAATTCTAAAACTCAACATGAATCATAAAAAACATTTCCCAAATCACAATAAAACAATCCACAAAACTATGGGTTACCAAAACCTTAAATTCTCTTTTTCTATTGAAAACACTTTTCGAAAATCATATATTTTTTGATAAGTTTCACATTCACCAATGTTATTTCTTAGATCCTTAGACATACAAATTCCTATTACAATATGGGCACCCATCCACTCATTCCAATCTATGTACTCATCATCCCATGCCATTAACCATCCAATTCCTCAAAAAAATAAATACACGTAAGTGCTTTTGAGAATACCAATGGTGAAGGAAAACATTTCCACTCTCCAAAAAAATGATCAACCCAACTTTCGAACTCTTAATCCACTTCCCATTTCAAATTTCACAAAATAGTTTCAAAATACTACCAACCACTAAATCAAAAATCTTTTTCAAACACTATACATTAATATATTTTATTCCACTATGAAATAAAATACCCATGACTTCCATCAAAAAACCCAATTCATATCATTTAATATATTTCCATAAAATATCATTTGATTAAAAAATAATTTTATGAATTTTTTTATTATTTAAGAAAATTACAACACAGACTTTTTAATATAACTATGAAATTTCAACAAACACCATGTTATGATCACAGAACCTCGATATCTATAAACACATCTCTATTCGACCCAAAAACCATATTATAGAAATCCATAATCTATAGAATTATTCAAAATAAATATGAAAACTCACATTCAATATTCCCAAAAAAATCATTTGAACTCTAAATATATTTTTTCACAATTAAAAAATAATGGTTTTCAAAAAAAATTCATAACCAAGAATGAAACAAAACAACTCACAAGAGGAAAATAATATCAATGGGTGACTTGGAAATATGGTTTGAGGCCATATTCTAATAATTCCACTATCATAGAGAGCCTTTTAAGTCCATATCCCCAGTTCCACATGGATTTCTAGGACTTATGAGCTCATTGATACCTTTATCCCAACTCTATTTTTTGTTTCCAAAACACCAATAAAACCAAAAGAACCAAAGTAACCATATGTAGCCCAAATTCTCACGGATACCTAAGGTTTGGTATAGAAAGTTCTAGACATACATTCACTCATATCTACACCCTATGTTCTGATTATCACACTCCATCTATAGCAAAATCCCATATAAAAAATGGTTATCTAAAAGTATGGTCCCCCAAAGAACCCAACCTCATTTGTTACCATTTTTTCTTGAACCACCCCGGGTAGACCTCGAGCTGGTCACCCGATTTGTTCGGTGGAAAGTCCCGAGAGATGTTCTTGATCCTCCCGGGCTGACAAATAATACTAGGGCATCATCATAGAGACAATGGGTATAATTTTGACCAATATAAATAAATAAATTACATAATAAAATAGAATAACCCAAATAAAAAAAATACAAATACCAAGATGAACATTATTTATATAAAAAATAAACACAAAACAAAACTATACAAAAAAACCAAAGTGAACCTGATAACTGAAACTTCTCCGTGTAACCCTAAGGGTCACTCTCTAATCCAAAAAACCAACATCACCCATGGTGTTCTAAACTATGATGGCAACTTCACCAATAGATACAATAATAACTATAGGCATGAGTACTAAAACTCAGTAGACCTACCAAAACGTATCTATTCCCAATTAATTTCTCTTAAATAAAAGAAACATCAATTTTAGGACTGAAATAAAATATATAAAACTAGGCTTTTCTTGAACACTTTATCATTAAAATAAAACATAGTGCACTACCCATTTTCATTTAATACCAAATCCTTTCCAAGAAAGAACCATTATCACCTTAGACAAGAAGAATATTGTTTTTACAAAATTACGGAGAAAGGGAGTTTAAGACATTTTCATAACATTTTACCTAATCCTTTAAAGATGACTCATCACATTTCATAATAGGTACACCACATAAGAAAGAAACAACAAATATCACATGATAAGGGAAATGGAAACAAGAAAGAAAGAGTAACCAACCAACAAGAATCACAATCATCCGCCACATAAAACTAAGTTCCAAAACACATGGGAGAACCTAAGAGATCAATGGACTAATCTACAATATACTATACATCTTGACTAATTCCAAAGGAATTCCTCAATAGATGAAATCAATTCTTGAACACAAGCTCGATCACACAATACCTAGTCTCACTGAGGGGAACTATCATAAAGAGAATAAAATTAAATGATAAAGGCTAGTAGCCATAGAAAAATCCTTACAAGTGCAACAACCATTCACTAAAAATATGCTAGCTATTCCAAGTTCCTATGCTGTGACTAATGATATGGGTGAGAAAACTAATACCAACCAAGCATCCAATCCGATTCATGTATATAATATACAAGAAACCCACACAATCCCTCACACCATGAGTCACCCTAATGAACAATCTCTTTACATTCATCCATTTAATCAGTAGGGATGCTCTCAGTGTGGGCAACCCACAACATTTTATAAAAACCAAGTCAAATGGATTTTACAAGTAGAATTTTCAAGACCCCAAATTTCATAAAATTTCCAAATGGGCCTCAAACAGCTTTTGATAAATCATCAATTTTCAAAAGGAAACCAACACATTTCCATCACATGTCAAACCATTTTAAAAGAACCAAACACACACCAGTTTCAAATAAATACCATTTATAAATAAATTTTAGAAAACCCAAACCACCATTTTAGGTAACAAAAAAACATTTACCAAGCCAAACCATGCTTTAAAAACCACAATCCATTTGTAATGGAAACTATTAAATTTATCAAACAGTTGGTGTGCATAGATCAATAAATAGATAATATATACTTCAAAACAATTATGTAAACCACTTCATTTATCATTTTTTTTAAAAAATTTAAAAATTGCTAATTAACTTATAAGGAAGGTTTGAAAATCAAGAAAAAATGATTCTTAAATTGAAAGGATATGTAAAAATGGAAACCTACCTCAAACTCATGGTGCTTCAACAACACCAACCTGAAACAACTCCTTGAAGTCTCAAGGAAGAAAGAACATATAAGATAAACCTTAAACATACAAAACCCTCTATTAAATCCCAAATATACATGAACCCAAGATCCAAAAGACCAAGGAAGAAGTGGGAATAAATATAAAATGGAAGAAAGAGGATGAAGAAGAGGAAATGAGAATAATACCATGAAGATTTATCACAAAACCTTGAGAAAATACTATATAAACACATTGTGAGAGGATTAATGGTTTCATATGATGGTAGGGACTCCATTAGGGTTTAAAAAACTAAGAGATATAAGAAATTAAGGTTTTGGGGTTAAATCTTAAAGAGTTTAGAAAGTAGATTTCATACTTTTAATGACCTGGGAAGGTCATACGGTTTTCGCTCATGGTTTTAAAAACTGTGAATCCCTAAATTTCCAAGAGGGAGAAGCCTCATGGTTTTCCCATGTGTTTTAGAAACCCCTATGAAAAATAAACTATCACCATTGTCTAAAATGGAAATTGGATGCACAATTTATTGGGCGGGGACACAAAGTTTCCCCAAACTGTGCGCCTACCATGAGACACCTGCTGTTAAACCCAAAATCCTCAATGTTCACTAAAAAAATTCTAGATAAATAAATAATCATACTAATTCAAAAAAATAAACAAAGGAACACCCATAACTCGATGGAAAAACCAAAAACCAAAAACCAAATGATATGGTGGAATAGAGGATGGAAATAAAAACCCAAGTGTGATAATCTGATGATGGTATCATTTTATTAATATCTATATGGTTGTGCCTTATGGATGTGGAATATTGATGTGTTATAATTCATCTTGACTATTTTTAGATCCTTGAGGTTTATTGTTCTTCTCGTAAAGGAGTGAAATATTGTATTGATAAACTTTAGATGTGAGGTTGTTTTTATTTGAAATCCCTCATGTTTCTTCCTTCTAGGGGTGTCTACCTATGGTTGCTGTTGGATACCATAATGATATTTATTTTTATTTTATATCGTATTATTTTTTCTTTGATAGTTAGATATAGATCTTGATGCGATGGATAATTTTTCTTTTGAGAGTGTAGTGCCATGTTTTTCCACTAACGATACTATTCTGGGCTCTTTATTGTTGAATTTGGAAATATATTGGGGGTCTACTCAACTATCTTAGACTATGTAGAATTATTAATGGACTTGGAACCTAGATGTTTTATGGATGTTTTGATAAGATCTTCGAGGCATGAGTCTCAATGTTGAAAATCCAAGGTTACCATCAAGTACTTTCCCTAGGGCTGGAATCCCTGTCTTTTTTCTTCCATGCTTGAGTATGTTTGATTATATATAGATATTTTAGAGTTTTACCTATCATAGTATCATCACAGTGTTTTATAATAACATTCAGGGAGATATTCATTTTTTACCTTTGATTTCTCTCCACGGAGTGTGTTTGAAGTCCATTTTTTAGGGTTGAATGGATGTGTTGTTCCCATGTTTCAACATCTTATAGAATATTTAAATGGTGTGGAGACTTTATCCAGGTCATAAGTTCCTTCTGATATCTTTTCACTTCTTCTCTAAGATGTTGGGTTTTGTTTTAAGATGTGATTATATCGGGTGAGCCCTTATTTTAGTTTTAGGATCTTCCACCTTTGTAGATGAGTAATGGAATTAATTTTCCTCATATTGTTTTCTATATTTTAGACTATAAAATTTATAGAGATATAAAGAGATTTTGTGGGGATATTATAACATCCCATTACCAATATTTAGGTATTATTATCTCCTATTTTTGAGTTATTCTACATTTAGGTTGAGGATTATGTTCCTTTAGAAACTTTCGGAAGCTTAAATGTATATATTTAGAAACTTTATTCTAAAACTAATGGTACTATGATATAACACCCATGAAGACACTGTAGAAGAGTTGGATGTGTCATGGAAGTAGTGACCCCGCCTTTGTGGTGTTGTTGGAGTTGATGCCACACCACAGATAAATGTGATTCATCATTGTGATGCCAATATTACACCTTAGTCTTCACCATGGGGTATTAGTTGTGGGGGTTGTTTTGTGGTATATTATACCACACCATAGATTTGTGTTCCATGTAAATTATAGACAACAAGTGTGAATTTCTTCTTGAAGGTGTTAATCTTATTACATATTTTATTTCTTCTTTGATTTGGGGAAACTATTTTTTATTGATTAGGGACTTAATTTCTGTTTCAAATTAGCTTAAAAAGGGATTTCAATGAAGATTAAACCCCTAAAAATAACATTTACTATCTTATGTTCATCACTGCTCTTGAGTTCTAAAGGACTACCATATAGCTGACTTCACACTGCAGTGATTGTGTTAAACCACAATGGTTCCTGTTCTAGTGCAATTCTATGCCACAGTACCTTGTCTTACACAATGGTGGTCAATTCCAGTACACCAATACACTGTGTTGTTCTACCCTTTACTGTGGTAGTTGATTCCTATGAATCATCACAACGAAACACTTTATTTGCACCTCATACAATCCCATATTTCCATAGGCATCACCTATTCATTACAGAATTGAGATATCATTATCATTGAAGGTGTTTCTAGTATTTTACTTCATGTTGTGGTTTATGGTTAATTGATAACTCATATAAATTTATTTCTTATGTTTAATACATATTCATTGTACATTGATATTGAATTTCCCCATAAACGATTATTTGGAACTCATCATTATGATTTAAAAATGGAACGGATAAAGTAAAATTTACCACTCACTATTATGTAATTATTGAATTCCACCTTAGCTCGGATTTCCTTTCAAAGTGATTTTAAAGGTTTTTTTGGAAAGTGAGGGCTTAGGACCACATTTAATCTCTAATGTAAAATAATTTGATTTGACTTAAAGATGTTGACTTATGTAATTATATCCATAATATTTCATATTCCTATACTTTTTAAATGGACAAGAATCCCTTTTTAATTCTATTTTCCATGTTTATAAAATGGGTGTTCTTGGGTGATATGAAATGATTGATTTTTCAATATAGAAAATATTGTAGATCCAGGTTATAAAATTAATTCAAGACATTAAATTTTGAATCTTTATTTTATATTCATTAGGTATTCTTTTAAAGTAAGGATTATTTTATATGTCCATTTGGAATTTTAATGATGATTTTTGAACGTGAGTGTCTATGGTTACCCTTGAAAATGTTGATTTAAATAAAATGTTATTAATTTAAATTGAGGGTGTTTGTCATCCCAGTTAGAATTTTTTGATGACCATATCTTCTGATAATTCATTAAAATAGATTAATTGATTATTTCATTTCCAATTTATGGGTTTTTAAAAGGTATTATTCACTTAAGGGATCTTGGGGATGATAACAATATGTAAACTAATAATGACTGAAATGTTGAGGGAATAAGCCCATGATGATACTACTATGGATTTCCATTGGTATCAATGTGATTTGATTATCTCGCTCACTTTCTTTTTTTGGTCATAATAACTTAGGTAGTTTTATGATATGACCTAGATATATTTATTTCTTGTGGACTCACAACCCATCTAGTGTATCTATTGATAAAATTAGGAGTTCAAGCTATACCCGTGTGGTCCGGAAAGCGAGTGTGTGGATATTGTTATCTTGTGAACCGTTAGACTAGATATAATCACGATGATCATTTATGAGGATTTATTGATTTTATTAACTATGGTGGACTCACTATAGTATCTATGTTTTACCCATGAAATAATTATACATGATACTCAAAACATGAAAATGTTAATTGTCACTACTTGGCATCTGATTTTACTTGCTTTATTGTTTACCATTATTGGTTTATTTTCTCATCAATATGACGAACCATGAATCTATTTTATTGAATCATGTATAGATTTTGAAATAAGGTGCATTATCTTACCCTTTTTTATTGATCTAACCTTATCTTGTGAAATGGTTTTCAAAGATTTTAAATAAAAGGGTTGGTTTTAAAATGAGGAAATGACAAGTTTTCTAACATTGGTTTGACAAATGATTTTGAAACATTTAAAATTTTAATTTAAACCCATATTTTTTGTTATAAAATTATAATGGATTTAGTTTCTTATTCTAAAATTTAAATCCTTACGCTCCCTTATTACACACTCTATTTGAATATTTTAAATTTCCTTACAAAGCAACTTTATAAATTTTTTGGTAAAATCCTACTGGTCATTGTAGCTCACACCCTACTCATACCATTTTATGTTTGAAAATTTTATGTTCTTAAAGAAGGTGATCATGTTATAATCACATTACGTTAAGCATTCAGGATTTCCTAGCTCGGGGCAAGTGACTTGGGTCATGGTGGGTGGTCATAGACCACTGAGATATGGGTTTTGGTAGATTATTTTTCTTTCAATTATTTTATAGTATCCTTTTACCTTGTTAATTTCTGTATTATATTAAAAATATGATGCTTTTAATATAGTTTTCATTGATTTTTGTTTTATATTAGAGTTAAAATCATTCCCAAAGGATATTTCTAGATTCCTAAGTGCTTGTTTCATGCCCATGAAGATCGAGAACAATATTTGGGATAGTGAAAAATCTATTTTGGGGATGGTCCAATTGTACTCTAGATCTATTCATTAAATCGAATTAGAGATAAATCATCCAAAAAGTCCCTTAATGAAAAAAATACAACGTGAGGTTTGAAAATATTTGTCTATGGAATAATCTTGATAAAGTAGGATGGAAATAATAAAAAATCATTATATAAAAAAATCCACTGATATATCAACGAATATTCAAATATTCGATGGAAATGAAAGAAAACCCCACCAAATTATACTATCTGAAGAGAAATTAAAATAGATAAACTAACAATTATAAATAAAAGTAGTCAAGTAAAATATATAATTGAAAGGTATTATGAACTATAATTTTTGGGATCAAATAAGATATGGATTTTGAAATCCATACTATGTAGCACTATTTAAATGGATTTATCAGATATTTAGGGACTCATATATAAAGAAAATAAATAAAGAATGAATATTTACATGTCAATTCATCCACATCTAAAATATCATTGGGTAGTTTCAACTATTTTTTTTAAATTGTAGTCAATAATTTAACATCAATTAAATTTCATTTAAAGAATCATTGTGTTATCACTTATATAATTTTTTGTTTTTCTAAAATCCTTGATCTCAATGGTGAATATTCATAATAACCAATAAATATTTTATGATTTAATTTAATGCTTTGTTCATGTGTGTAAATTTGTTTCCCCATGAATTCATATATTCTTATGTATTTTAAAATTTTATTCTGATCTTATAAATAGTAAAATCCCTCTTTAATTGAAAGTAAAATTTAAGATATTCTCATTTCATCAATGATTGAAATTATTTTTAAAAGTATATATCTTATTCAGTTTAAAATATCATTCCAAATCCATTCAGATATGCATTTTATTTTTTAACATTTTTTATATTTTTTTACCCTTATTAATATATTCATACGTTGTCCATTAGACATTTATTGTCCACATAGAGTCAATAATTTTTCAGAATATATTTTTTTCATCACCAACTTAATAAAAAATATTATGTGGTTTGTTATTAAGGAATAATTGAACCCCATATTTCTTTATCCTTATTTTACCTGTATATTCCAAATATGGTGTTTTTTCATTCAAAACAACTTCTTTTATTAAGGGAATTTATTATTAGGGTGATAAAATTTAAGACTTAGAGCTATTAATGATTTCTATTAATATAATCATCCTCATATTTATTTCTTAATTATTTTACAGAAATCATGATGGATGACTAGATGATAAAGAATATAAGGATGGTCATGGTACAAATGGATAAAATTCCAAGAAGATAATAATATAGGTGGATGGATGTGAAGAGAGAAAAATGATTCATTTTATGTTTAATTTTTTTTCATCTTATAATTAGGAATATCTTATGTATTATTCCATCCTCATATTCTAATTTAATTTAAATATCATATTCTCTCTATAACAATATGTTATTTTATAAATATAGTGAAAATATTAAATGGACAATAAGTATGCTGAATGAGTAATTTCATACATATAGGGGAAATAATATATTATCTCACACTTAACCTTAATATTTTTTTAAAATGGTCTTAAATTTTATGAGCTATATAGTTCTAATTATAAGTAGACAAGATCAAAATATTTTGGCAGTCTATATTTCAATTTATAAATATCATACTAAAAATTAATACATTCATTATATACTAAAATATAAAGTTGTGTTATATTTATTGAACTCTTAAACTCACATATTAAAACTAAGAATAAATGCCCTAGAAAAAACAACACTATCAAGTAAGACTTTTTTAAAGAAAAATTTCAAATTTCACAATTACATAAAATGAAGTAAAAATATTTTAAAGAATAATATTTATATCTAATTAGGATATTAATATTTATTGGAAATTTTTATTGTTATTGAGAGTATATCCACAACCAATATGTTATTTAATCTAAAATATATTACTATGCATCTTATAGATATTATGATTCCAGGGGGAGATGATTTTAAAATTTAAAGTACAATCTTACAATCCCAAAGAGAAATAAAAATAGAAAAACACCATTGATACAAATAATGAAATTGTGGGTGGTTTATTCATCTGAGATATAAAGAGAGGGAAAGTCCAAAAATTATACCTTATTAGATAAAATAAAGAGTCATATCAAAATCTCATAAGAAAATTACTGAGTAAGAACAAGCGATAAGATTTTAGGTTTCATATAAAGAATCAAAAATGAAATTTATTAGATCATGAATAGTAGTTGATTGTCACACATTAAAATCAATAAATGTTCTTTGAAATTATTCCAAAATAATATGGAGTTATTTTTACAATTTTTAATAATGTATCATTTAGTTTTATAGGCATTTGGAGCACCCCAATCTATTATAGTAAGATCACTTCCAATAAAATAATATTTATTGATGGTTTGGGATATAAATTTTTTAGTACATCTATTATATATTAAAATAGGAATGATGTGATTTTATAGAATAATTGTAGTGTCATTAGGATAGCCAAGTATCACAATAATCCTGAGAGGATTAAAAATAGAGGGAATTTATTTCATATTGAAAATGATATAAATTCTTATTTTTTTGAGTTTGGTGGTGGAGAATGAGTTATATAATCAAAGACTTGGTTATTTTGGGCTAAAATAATATGAGGATACTTTTCTAATATGATGATTTTTCGATTATTTTGATGATTATCAAGAATAGAAGTAAATTTAAAATTATCCATAACGGGATAATGGTGAACACAAATAAGAAATGGTCGGAGATCAAAACGAATTGGCCACAAAAACCTATAAATTTTTATATAATGTGTATGATGTGTCTTAAGTAAAATAATAATTTTATGCATTTCATTAATTTTTTATTTCTGATTTTACACATATAACATATGTTTAATTAATGTTTATTAATTTAATGGAATTTTAGTGGTATAAAATTTATAGGTGAGATGTTTAATGTAAATAGGGTTTTTAATCAAAAATCATTGTCTTACAATGGATTTGAACACAAAAACAGAGACATAAAATAATATCTTTATGAATAAATTAAGAAATTTTCAATTTTTTAAATGTTTTTTTGTTAGAAAATTATTGTGTCTTAAAATACATTTTTGCACATTTAGTATATTTTCCCTCTTTCATACTATAATATTATTTTAAAAAGGGAAAATATTTGAGTGTTTATAATAGAAAATGTTGGAATTTATTATCCTTATAGGAGAAGTAAGTTGGGGGGAAATGTTTTGGAAACGTTTTATTAATGTGGAGACATGTTGAGATATTTTTAGTAAATAGTTTTTGTATTTCAGTTCATATTTTCCAATAAATACAAATGGAGAAATTAATGATACCTTATGAATTTTTTCACCAAGGTGGAGATTGATGATACCTCACTGTGACTTATTATATATTTTATTACTCTTTATAGTAAGAGTTATTATAATACCATGATATTTTAGAAAATATTTTTAATGAAAAAAATATTTGATAGTGTACACCACCAGAAACCCCAAGCTTAAACGAACTGTGGAATAATATTATTTAAATATAAATATTATAACATAGTTATTATGTTGGTGGGTATAAATAGTAAAAACCACATTAGGAATTATATGTAAGAGAATGTTTCCAAATTAAAAACAATTAATTCAATCAAGAATGTTATAATTTGTATAATTTTTGTTTCTAGGTTAATAATAACAATAAATTCATTTTATGCTTTAAAAATATTATTCTTTTAAAAATGGGTTTTAGGTTTTTAATAAAATAGTAAATTGAAAACAAAATTATTCTTCTAGAAAATTTATTTTAAAAAATAAAAATAAATTTATATATCATAATTCCTAAACAATCTAATGTTATGTTTTTTTAATGTTTATGGAAAGATTTATATTTACGGTAATAGTGAAAAATAGAAATTTTAGAAAAAAAATCCAATTTGTTTATTTTATCTAAAAAATTATATTATATTTTAGATAATATTAGAAGATAAATAAGTTTATTTCATTAAACTTAATCCAACTATGTCCATGAGAATAATAATAATAATTTCTTTTGGTGTAATATTGTTTTTATGTTAAAATGGTATTTTTCTAAATACTATTTTCGATGCGTTTTGTGTACTTATATTAAAATTAATTAATTATATTAAAAATATTTAATTCTAAATAATGGATATAATATTAATAATTATGAGGTATAATTTTTTTAAATTTTTCAATTTCCATTTTAGTCATAATGAAAAGTAAATTTAGTAAAAATTAGTCACCATGATAAAGGCTATAATGGATTAAAGGGGGTTAAATATTTGTATTAATGATTTATGATCACTATAACACTTGAATTTATTTTAATGAATTATTAAATTTTGACCATGCTCATCCAATTTTCGAATATATGTAATTTTGGTTCCATTTTCCATTCATAATGAAACTTATATTACTTTAAGTAAAAAATAAATACAAGATATAATTCTAATATTTTAATATATATGATATAGATTTTGAGGTGGAAAGAAGTTATAAAAGAATATAAAAAAATAATATTGAATTTAAATAAATAAATGTTTTGATATTAATAAATTTTAATTTTTTATAGATGGTGTAATTACTTAAAATGATTAAGTAACACTAAGACAATACTTGTAAAAAGAAGTAGAAAAATATATTAAACGATTTAAAAAAATTAAAAGTAAAATGTATAGGATGGAGTGTTATATTGAATTAATTTCTTAAGAAATTATAATGTTTTATTAGTAGTCGGAGTATTGAGATACAAATTTTATTATTATATTAGTTCTGTTAAAGACATTTTTTTGAATAGTCTCGAAAATGACCTTAAATGGTATTTAATGACTATTTTTTTAAATCATTAATAAATAATAAAAATCATATAATGACTAAAATGGATGGTAAAATTTATAACCAATCATCAATGAATGATTTATGTGGCGCTTTTCATTATTAAAGTTACTTACATGACCCTTAAGGATTAAAACATTGCTTACTATGGTAAAGGTTAAATGAGGTTAATAAAGTGGTTAAACCAAATGATATGGTTTAAAATGCTCTATAAACTTGTATAAGATTAATTTTTTGAATATATTTAGAAACAATACTCCTGATATTAAATGATATGAAAATTTTGATCAATTTTACAGGAGTTTCAAACATATTATATATTAATATTTTACGTATTTACAATATTTCCGCCCAACTCACTTCTAAAAGGAAAACAACTCTCCACTCTTAATCAAGCTTCAAGAGAAATTTAAATCAACAAATATCAATTTAAATACCTTTATATATTAATAATCCACTTCCCAGATATTTTTTCTTCCCCACATGAAATCCTAAGAAGCCTTAAGGTGTAATCTAAATGAGGATTTGAAAACTAGAGGTATAACCCTTAACCGAGTTCTTTAATTTTATTTCTTCTTCTACCTTCTTTAAATATATCATAACCATGATGATATACTAAAATCAATATCGTAAATATGATTAAATTTTATTATTTTTATGGAACAACCTTTATTCATATTATTTTCTATCCTATGGGAAATAAAAACATCACTCATATGTAGATGTTGATTACCACCTCCACGAAACGATGCATATAATTTTCCATCACCACATCACATAGTGGTTTGTAAAGATAAAATTTATGAATATATAATATTTTTATTATATAATTATTATTTTTTAAATATAACATATTATCTACCTTCTTATCCTTTTATCCATTGGAAAATGATAATGTCTCTCATGCGTACGTGTGGAATACCACCTCCATGATGTGATGTGATTAGTTTTTCTTTTCTAATTTAGATATATTGTAAGAAGGATAGATTTAATGAATTAATATGAAATTTTATAATAATTTTACTATTATTTAAAATGAAACCATTATTGATTTAATTTTGTTTTCATAAATTATAAAAAATGAAAATGTCTTTCAAATATATGTATGAACTACTTTCACCATGAAGTGTCATGTTTTGTGTTTCATGACTACCTTTTATTGCTGGTTATAAAATTTTATTTGATGTATAATACAAATATATATATTAGGAATAATATTATTTATATTATGGATAAATAGACCATTTGAAAATTTTCATCCTATCAACATTTCCTTCTGATTAAGAACCTAACATCCTCAGAACATCTCACATCTCACATAATTTATTTAGTAACTATATAAGTAATGGAAATAAATGGAAATAAAGTGATTATGAAAACATAATAAACATGGGAAAATATCTAAATCAATTAAATAATTAAAATATGTTTATCATAAAAGTTTTTGGAATGTTCCCCACTAACCAAGAATTCCATGATAAGGGTTTATTATAGAATCTAATTTTTATTTAGGATTTTTTATGTTTAAAATTCCATTGATGTAAATTATAAGAAATTTATCTTTTAAAAATTCACATATTTTCTAATCCTATAGTTATTTATATATTTTACATTTTTTTTCCTTTCATTTTTCCACACTTTGGTACTCAAAAATACTAATAAAATGTTTTCAAGGAAAAAATACCTATTTATCATTTTGGATGAGAATAAATATCCTTGATATCCATGTTCTCAGTAATATTTTCAAGAATATTTTTTATGATCCATTGATAATTTAAGTTCATTTTAAACTAAATTTAAATTTACTTACAATGGTTTAAAATTAATACTCTTGTTATTTTCCAAATGATGTACTTTTGGCATTTTATCAAAAGTGTTAATTGAATCTTTGTTTAGAAGTTTACCAAATTAATGATTTTTCATGCCATCATAACTGTTATTTAATTTGAATAACCCTTTATAATATTACATGGTTATTTAAAAAAAATATAATTTTCACAATATCCTTGAATTTTTATTTTAAAATGTTTTGAAAACAAAACGACATTTCTTTTGTTCTCAAAGTGGACTTCCAATGTGTTTGTGAAATCGATTTTTTTTAAATTTTAGACTTTTTTAAGGATATTTATGTTTCAAAGCTTATATTATCTAATAATACCATCCAAATTATTACTATGTTTGTCTTATGATTCTCTTGTTCTAGTTATTCACTTGAGAAAATATTGATATTTGATATGATAATTTTTCAGTAAAAATGTTTATACTTTTCATGTATTGTGTTTTTATTCATTTAATTCTTATAATGAATTAATTGGACTGAGTATGTGATGATAAAATCTTTTTATATACCCAAGATACTTCAGTATTTATCGTGAGACAAACTATGTTGGGTATTTGGCATATTCCTAACCTATTTATATGTTATGTCTTCACATAACGAATTGATGGGAAAGTTATAATGTCTGGTATTCTGCATTCAATCATTCTGAAATAATTTATTATTATCCCTATGAATTATTTATATTGTTATCTCATCCATGGATAAATTACACTTTCATGATATTAATTATATTCCTTATTTTATTATTATTTATTCCATATTAGTCATGTTTTATTTATTCTATGGTATCATTCGTTGAATTTTTCCCTTATTGAGAATCCATGACCACATTTTATTATTTTTTTCTTTCTCTAGGGTAAAAATTAAGGATCAATAGATGATTTATGGAATATAATAGAATAAATTATAATTTTATCAACATAATTTTAAGTTTTATTTCATGTATTTTACTGAAATGTGAGAATAATGTATGTATCTAGCATCCCAATACTTATAAAATATTCAATCCTATGGGATATGATCTCCAATATATTATTCTAATATATTAATGTACCCACCATATTTAGTGTACTTGATTTAGGGTTATTATATTCGGTATAAGATGAACTTTAATAATAACCTCGGAAACATTATTTTATGTTAATATAGATAACATGAGCATTATGATAACCCCTTAGAGTATTTGAGAACTTTTAAGGCCTTTTTTATCCATAGATCAACATTCATACTGAATTTGGGATATATAATTGAGTTCCATTTTTTAGGGATAGATCATAGAGGAAGGGAATAAATACTCATTTTCAATGTTGGGAATACTATGATGATAATACCAATACATTAGGAGTTAGAGCTAAGAAGATCATGAGCATATTAGGACAACCAAATCAGGTTATGATTAATATCATTTCCACTATAAAGGAACCAAACAGAAGACAATATTTATTGGATTATCTAATAATTATACTTAACTATATGTCTCCAGTTATGATAATAAATTTAAACCTATTTGAGCTTACAAACATGTGAAATAAATGAAAATAGAGTTTCATGGAAGTTTAAGTGATAATGACCATAGAGGGGAAAAATACCAATATCCTATGTGTCAAGAATTTAGTAAGATGCACTTGGATAAATGATTAAAGGGAATGTGAGTTTATTACAAGTGTGAAGAAAACTTTCATCAAGATCATAATTTAAAATTGAATAAATAATCTACTAATGTTATGCTATTTAAATATATAGAGGTGGGGAATTATGAAAACTAGTTCCCCAAGAATCAATATTAACACGGATAATTTTTTGTGGTATTTATTGAAGATATATTAAAATAATCTAATGATTATAGAGAGCATGAAAATAACATGATAATAATTATTGAAACTTTTATGGGAAAGATATTATATGAGAAGGTTGGTTAGTGTGAATGTTGATTTTATAAAGTTCCTCTTCATGAAAATATTGTCTCTATGGATGAAATATCAACTGATCTATGTATGATAAAAAGAAATAAAATAATAGCCCTTAGGGATGAATGTAAACTTTATGGATTTTAATTCAAGGTAATTATGGTTAATTTATAGAATATATGATTACAATGTAGTAGTATTTATCAATTGATGTTTTTATGTGGAATAATAGAGAACATTTAAGGATTTTTATAGTAATATTTTTTTGTATTTAATATCATGAAAATTTTAATTTTGGAAACAAATGTTGAATTGTATCAATTACCCTAAAAGCGATTTTTATGAAAATGTGATATTTTTAGAGTAATTTATACTTGACCCTTAAAGTTATTGTATGATAAGAAACGGTGATCCATGGTAAATTTTACAATATTGTTTTGTAGTTTATATCATGGTTATTCAGGTCATTTGGAAAAAATTATATTTTGGAATATGTGACTATGGAATATATATATGATTATATAAATATATAAATGATAGAGGTTTTCTAGTAAAAAGATGTGAAATAAACATTCAAACCATTAGTTTTTTCCTAATTTAAACAAGCACGTTTTTGTAGCATTAAGTTGATCATTGGTTATTATTTTATCTTTTTTTATCTATTTCATTTTTAGATTGGAGATAATTTTTCATCATTTTCTAATCTTATGGTAGATCAAAATTTTATTTTAGTTTTTCAAGAATTTAAAATTTTAGGATGATGATGATGATTTACTTAAAATTATTAAGTCTTTCTTATATAATGGGAATAAATCAAGTAGGTAAATTTTATCATATTTTCTTTCCAAATGGTAAAATAACTTCTCAAACTCATTTAAACTAGAGATAAATCGTTCATGTATTATGTGGAAAGTAACAATAATATACCAAGGTAATATTTTACAAACACATTTCCACGTATGTGTATTATAGAAATACATGTACAATAAATCTCTTGGTCATAACCTAAATATTAATGTTCATGATAAAATATATATCTAATATTATTAATATATTAGGACATATTCAGTTTAGAAAATAATAATTAAAATTGAGAGGATGAAATTTATGCAAGTAGTTGATAATTTAATACCACATTATTTTAGTTTACATATTCAGTTTAAGAAACACTATGTTTGATCTCATACGCCACATGGAACACCAAGTTTAAATGTACAGTAAAAAAATTATTTAAATATAACTATTATAACCAAGTCATTGGGTTTGTAGGTATTAAAATGAATAAAAAATTAAGTATTTGTAAGACATTTTTTACTTAATAATAATAATAAATATAATTTATAACATTATAATTCATCAAATATTCTTACTAGGAAAATAATAATAATACATTCATTTTATTTTTAAAAAATACTTTTCTTCCAAAAATGGGTTTAGGTGTTTTGTACATGGATAATTAGAAGTAATTTCTGCTAATTTTATAAAGTATATTTTATATAATGAATATTATTTTTTAAATAATCATTTAAAAATCATATTTTGGTCATTTGTTATGAAATGTTTCTATAATGTTTGTTTTTTATGTAAATAGTGAAAAATATCGATTTCGGAAAAAAACTATCATATTTTTCATTATTTATAAAATAAAATAGTATTTTAGATTTTATTTTATGTTACATTTATATAATTTTTTTAAAAATAATCCAATTATGTATATAATAGTCAATATTATACTTTATTTTGGTGTAAAATCATTTTCATCCTTAAAAGGTTATTTATCAAAAAATAGTTTTTCAATGTATTTTGTGTACTTATATTAAAATTAATTTCTTAAAAATCTAAAAAATGAATCTTTATGAATTTATTTCATAGTTAAAATAAAGAGTTTAATATTTTTTTATATGTTATATTTATTTTGGTCATAATGAATAGTAAACATAGTAAAATGTAGTCACTATTATAAAAAAATGGGTGAAATGAGATTAAAACTACTTATTAATGCTTCAAGATCCCTATAAAACTAGAATTTATTTTACCACTCAGTTTAAAAAATAATATTCCTATATTTTAATATATGTAATTTCTTTACCATTTTCATTTTATAATGACATTTATATTACATTAAGTAAAAAATAAATACAAAATTCTACTCTGATTATTTTAATATCTATTATATGTTTTCTTTAAGGAGTAATGAATTTATGAGTGGTTATAAATATTTATACTAACATGAATATATTATTTTTATAATATTTATTTATTTTTAATTTTTATTGATAGTATAATTACTTAGAATGCTTACGTAACACCAACATATCACTTGTGCAATGAAGTAGATAAGTCGAGTAAAAAATTATAAATAATTAAAAGTAATATGTTTTGGATTAATTATGGTATTAAAATTATTTTATAAATAATTATAAATTATTATTAGTGTTTAAATTCTTTAGATTATATTTTCATTTTTATATCGATGACTTTAAAGATTAATTTTTTGAATAGTCCCAAAAATGACCATAAATTATATTTAATGTTTAGAAATTTATTTTAAATAATTATAAATTTATAGAAATACTATAATAAATAAAATTTATGAATAAAATGTATAAAATATGATAAATTATTCATTTATGTTCCACTAGTAATTTTAATATTCTTTCACGACCCTTAATTTTTTAAATTTTTGTTATGTTGTTAAAGTTAAATAGGGTTAATGATGGGGATAAACCAAAAGAAAAGGTATAAATTATCACTTAAACATGTATAAGAATTATTTTTTTAGTTTATTTTTACTTTTTAATTATTATCTTAAAATACATGTCACTTTGGATTTGTTTTATATCAGTTGGAGACATATAATATAAAAATATTTTATGTATTTATAGGATTTGAACTCACCTAACTTATAAAAATGAACCACCTATCCTCTCTTAGTCACACTTAATGACCAATTTATATCATCCAATATTTATCTAAATACCTTCCTATATTCCTTATCCACTAATTATATTTTTTGTTTTTTCCCTAACACCATCCTAAAAAGTCTTAAGGTGTAAGCTAAAGGAGGATTTCTAAAGAAGAGGTATAACCCTAAACCAACTTATTTTATTTTAATTATTCTTATAAACCCTCCAATTATATCCTAACCATGATGATATAATTACATATATATATTTTTTAAATATACTAACATTTTATTATTTTGGTTTAAAAAAAATATTTATCTTATTTTTCAGCCTATGGGAAATGAAAACATCACTCGTGTGTGCATGTGGACTACCACCTCCATGAAGCGATGTAATTTGTTTTCAATTAGAGCCTCACATGGATAATTATAATAATAAAATTAAGTAATATAAAATATATTTATCAAATAATTATGATTTTTGAAGACATTATGTTTTATACCTTATTACCCTTCTATCAATAGGAAAATAAGAACGTCAATCATGTGCATGTGTGGACTACTACCTCTATTAATACATGTGATTAATTTTTCATTTATGCTTTACCTGGATAGTTATAAATATGGAATTGATTAAAAAATATAAAAAAATACAAAAATAATATTATTCTTTAAAATAAGAACTTTATCCATTTTCTGTTCCTTTTCATCCCTTAGAAAAAATGAAAATTTTATTCACGTGTACGTATAAATTACTATCTCTAGGACGCAACACATATAATTTTTTTATGAATAACATTAATTGTTGGTTATACAATTTAATTTAAATTTTACACATGATAAATATTTCGTTCATAATATTATAGATATTATTCATCAATTATCCCTTTGACCATGGTTAACTTACTGAATTTTTTTTTCAGGATTATAAACCGAACATCCTTAAAACATCCTACATGAACTTAAAAAATTTAGTAACTATATAATAAATGGTAATAAGTGAAATAAAAATTATTATAATGGAATAAAACTAGAATTTTTTATTATGAAATTAAATAATTTATAGAATTTTATTATAAAGGTCATTAGAATGTGTCTGACAAAGAAGAAATCCATGGTATGAGATTATTCTACAATCTAATTTTTTATTATGAATTATTTACTTTTAAAACTCTATTAAAAAAATTATAATATATTTATCTTTTTAATCACCATGTATTTACTTAGAAATATGTTTATCTATGGATTTTAAATGTTTCATTTCGTTTTCTATTATTTTTTACTTAAAATGAATGAGAAAATATTTTTTAAGGGAAATCAAATTTATTTATCCTTTTAGTTTGGAATCTTTGTTATCCATATCCATATTCTATGTAATTTTTTAGAGAATGTTTTTGAATGATCCAATGATAATTTAAATTTATTTTCAATGAAATTTTAATTTCTTTATAAATTTTTAATCTGAATCTTATTGTTGTTTTCTGAATGTAATTTTTTTTGTCTTTTTACCAAAATTATGAAATAAGTTTTTGTTTTTACATTTATTGAATGAATAGATTTTACTAATATCATAGATATTCATTAATTCAAAGATCAGTTTACAAATTTATATATTTATTTTAAAATAATGTCCTTTTCTCAATATTTGGTTATTTTTTCTTTAAAAAAATCTTCAAAGGAAACAATATTTATTATATTTTCCAAGTGACTTTTTAATGTATTTGTAAAAGTTATTTTATATATATGTCAGAATAATTCATGTAATGTTATGTTTCACTAGTGTTATTCACTAATGATACAATACCCTTTATTTCCATATATGGATTATGATTATGTTTTTTAATTTGTTATCTATTGAAAATATTGACATTTGATGTGATTGTTTTTCAACACAAATGTATATATTGATTATGTATTGTTTTGTTATTAATCGCATTCATATGCTTAATGAATTAACTTATTAAATGATGGGTGGGCCTTGATTTACCTCATTAATGCATCAATAGGTCTAATAAGACAATCTAGCTTGGGTATTTTTTATACACCTTACTTATTAACGTATTATTCCTTGGAACAAGTTGTTAACAGAAATTTTATAACATCCAAAAATTATAATTTTAACATTATAAAATCATTTATTATTAACCATGTGATTAATTAATTATTTATTTCATCTATGTATATATTCCCCTTTCATGATATTAGTTATATAGACAATTCGTCTATTTTTTATCTCTATCATATTATAATGTTTTCTTAATTATATAGTGGATTCTATTGTATGATTTCTCTTACTGAGAATCTAATATCACCCATTATTATGTTTTTATGCACCTATAGTAATAAAAAGTTATATATAAACATGTTCAAGAATATAATTGAATAAATATTAAATTTTCTATTGAAATATTATGTTGTGTTATATGTTTTTGATTATAATATGAGAATCATGTATGTTTCAAGTCTCTCAAGGATACTAAATCATTTGATCCTATAATATGTGATCAATTGTATCTTGTTTCAATTTAGTAAGGTAACTAATGACTCTGGGGTACTATATTTAGGGTTGTTATAATTAGAGTGATATCAAAAACATTACCCTATATGATAATATGGTGTTTAGATGACTCTAAAATTGGGATATTTTTATAAATAGTATCTTGAATTGATGAATCATGAGATTTTAGTGTGCTTTCAGGTTATGTATATTTTCAATATACTAATGGATTCTTCCTAAATCCATTTTTATTTAAAAATACATAAATTAACGAATAATTTTTTAATAAAATTGAAACTACATCATTGTGAGTTATAAAAATATTCTGGATAATGTTTCAAAAAAATTAAATTCGATGAATAAGGTTAAAATTACTATTTTATATTCATGGAAATAAATATTAGAACTAACTAGTTTTGATAGGAAGGAAAAAATAGTTATGATTATTATAAATATAATCAATTTTAGGAAAAATAATCATAGTTGTGTAGAATTGTAATGTCCCAACTGTAGTTACCCAAAGTCGGTGCATTATTACACGAAATTGGAATGATCACAAGAGATCAAGTCCCGAAAGACCGATAAGTTTAGTAGCCTTGGAAGTACTAGATACATAAAAAAGTTTTAAATTACATTATGAAATGAAAAAACAAAATTTTTCCCTTTTGAACACAATCATATCCCTTATCCAATTCCTGTAGTTAAATCATAATATACTTCTTTGCATCCTATAAAAATAAAACATAAGAATGGGGTGATCTCAGATGCTCGGTAAGGATAACGATATTGCGGAAACTTTCATTGATAAGCATATACATTGAAGGAAATGTATAATACTAAAAAAAAACTTTTATACTTACACTTCATCATAATATGGAAAAGATAAATCAAATAATTTCGTATACATATTCACATGGATATTCTACTAGATGAACAATCAGATGTAATATCAATAGATAATCTCATAATTATAGAATGCATAATCCGGACATCATAACCATATAGTCAAGGACTCGTGCCAAGACTAAAAATAAAAATATTGTCCAAGACTTTTTCTAAGAGACTAGTTTGTCTCATGAGACCTATCGATGAATCTAGGGGCTACAGCGGGCCCCGCTCGTCACTTACTATGTCTAATTCATTTCTCGTATGAAAAGGTTGAAACACAAAAAAAAACATTGCTATTAAAACTAGAATATGAAATATCAATAATTTAACCACAAACCATTAATTGTATAAATATATATCATCCACAATCCGGCATATCACAAATCCTCCATTAAAAAATGGATGATTATATCATAATAAATCAACTTCAAACAAGTGTAAAATCCAACAAAGGATGTTGACATAGAGGAAATAATTTTAAAAACTATCCGAGTAAAATATCTCTTTCCACATTGAAATAATTTAAAAGTAATGAAAATATTTATTTTGAAAATATTCTTATAATATTTTAAGGGAATCTTTGAAGGTTTTATATAGGCGGAAAATGGTCGCACCTACTATATAAGTTAAAATAACATTTTTTTCTTTAATTTTTTGAAAAGGTCATAAATTGCATTGTTTGGAAAATAAAAAAAATGTTACTTCAAAAAGTATTTTATAAAAATTAAAACAAGGGTATAAATGAATTTTACCCATAGTCTAGAAAATAGTAAAAAAATATTTTAAATATATTTTTAAGAAACACGAATGTGGATGATAAAGAGGTTCTAGTAGATACATACGTATAAACATCTCGGATAAAAAAGCGATTGGAAAATTAACCCTTACCATGTAATTTTACTTAGTCAAGGGTACATTAAACTCATATATATTGGTTAAATAATTTTTATCAAATTATAAAAGAAACACATACATAAATATGATATCATATATGATCCTCTAATATTGCTTTGTTAATAATATTTTAGTAGTATCATTGTTTTAGGTGATAACTGATTCATTTTTATCCATATTTTTTTTGCATAAGTCATGTTAATTAGGGATATTATGTATTTGATTCATATACATAATTATATTATTTTCTCAAATATTATTTTTAATCATCAAATTAAATTTTTTCTTGAATGGTCACAATGGGTAACTAAATCTCATCGTGTCGTGGAGACTGTAAGACGTACGTATGCACAAGGGAAAATATCATTCTATTGATGGTGAAATCGTATATAATTGTATGGTATATTATATATATATATATATATTATAATTAACATGTTTTAATTACTATTTACATCAATTATACTCATTATTATACCCGTCTAGAGAATGAAGTGTTGAATAACAAACAACACCACGATGTGGATACGGTAATCCGTACGTATGCACGTATGGTGAATTTATCTGTCCCAGGATGGATAGAATAATGAATATCATTGTACCATATTTATAATAACATATCAGTATTTAGAATAAATTGGTTTTATAATTTTAGTATGGAAACGAAAAATAAAGAGCAAGTGGAAGAAGAAAAGAAATTTGATAGAGGTAATGAAATAATTACCTCTTCTTCGGGTGCTTCCATTTGATTTGAACAAAAGGGCTCCATAGGTTGGATTTATGATCAAATTAAGTCCTCTATGTTTATGTTATGTTAGTTGGTAGGAGATTTTAGAAGGTTTTGTAGAGCCAAATTCTTTTGGAGGTGTGAATTTAAGAGAAGGGGAAGTACCCTTTTATAAGAGAGGTGAGGGTCACTTTAGGAATAACATGAAATATTAATTTATTATAAAATAATTTTTAGTTTTTAATAGGTCCATAAGGATTTACTTCAAGGATAATGTGGGTATGGGTTGAAACCATCTCAACCAATAGGTTCTAGACATGTTTAGGTCACCATATTAACCTTATCTTTTATGTTTAACTATTATTTAAATAGTTTAACATTTACCATGTCTTCCTATATTTTTATATTACATGGTTAATAAACATAAAAAAAAATTACAAGAGAAACTCAAGTGGTTAATTAATTAAATATCTATCCTTATTTATTTTATTTGGGTTAATATTATATTTTTAGGAATATTATATCATTTAATAAAATAGTATTTGTTTTAAAAACTCATTTATGTCAATTTTGACAATGTTTAGTTTTCGGTTTTTGTGAAAGTCATCACAACATGATTACTTCAAAAAAAATTTGAATAAACCCTAACATGTAATATTCAAATATAAAATTAGTCTATGGAATCAAAAGTTCCAATGTACATTTATTTTAATATTTATTATATCAATTATTTTAATTTTTCATTAATAATGTAATTACTGCATCACCATTGTATCATAAATAAGTTTAATTATTTAATGTCCAAAAATTGTAAATAAAATACCATGATGGAGGAAATAATTTTATCTTACAAAGTAATATTTATAGTCGAATTTATATTATGTGTAACCCTCTATTAAAAAAGTATTATTTATTAAACTTTGAATTTAACAATTTTAACTCTTCTTTAAATAAAATATAATAAATGTCCAAATATAAACCATGTGGATAAAAAAGGATCATATTTTCATCATATGGTTTATTTCGGTCTAAATAAACTTTTCCAATACAATTATGGCATATGTTGGGGTAATTGTAATATTATTTTTACCTATAATTACCCAGTTAACTTTTAACCGCGGTAAATAAAATTCAAAAGGTTATATTCACTAAACATTATTTTCATCCTATTGAACAAAATTTTACTTAATGATATAAATCTTTTATATTGGATTTTTTAAATATAATTCACAAAAGTGGAAAAATTACGTTTTATGCAAATTTTTAAATGTGTCTAGAAGGTTGCTAAAAGGCATTAAAAAGTTCAATAAAATCTTATATATCTAATATTAATATAAAATTACTATAAATAATTAAATTGTATTAATATGTGTATTATGTATCTATTTTTAATTTAAAATAAATTTAAATTTAAATATAATTATTTAAATAAAAATTGAGTTTTAAACAATAACGTAGTGTTTTTTACTATTCATCAAAAATTGAATGTTTCCACAAAAATACCAAAAAATAACAAGAAGATAATTTTGATATTCTGAATCAAAAAATAAAGTCCATTTTGTAAAATAATATTTATAAAATTTCAAAAAGTGGGTATTACAATTCATAACTGTTTTTTTCAATGGCAAGTTTGATTGGTCGTGGTGTGCTAGAACTCAAAGTTGCGTATAGCATAATCTATTGTATTATTCAAAGAGAAAATTTTCGTGGAAGATTGGGATGTTATATTCATCCATCCTTAAAATAATTTCTTCCACTACATTTCTTTAATTATACTCCATAAAATTATTTGGGTGGTTTTTCATCATAAGTTCCTCAGTTCCCATATCTCCTCTTCCACTTTAGGGTTTCTCCAAATAACTTTTACAGGAGATTTGTCCAATTTATCAACACTAGTTATCAGGTACCAAGAATCTTAATAGGCTCTTCACGATAAGACAGATAGGGCTCCTGTTCTATTTTTTGATAAGTGAGTACATGCGTTGGGTCAGGCATTTATTTTCACAACAGTGATACGTGGAACACATCTTTAACGTTGGAGAGACTTGGCGGCATTTCCAAGAAGTATGCTAAAATCTAATTTTTTTTAATATTTTCAAAAGGTCCTATGTACCTGGGACTCAATTTACCCTTCTTACCGGATCATATAACACCCTACCATAGAGATACCTTAAAAAAACATGGCCGCCTACTTGAAATTCCAAATCCTTCCTTCGGTTATCGACGTAGAACTTTTTCATACTTTGAGCTGCTTTGATGTGGGTTTGGATAACCTTTACCTTTTCCATAGTTTCCTCAACAAGCTCTGGGCCTATGATTTTTCTATCACCAACCTCATCCCAACTAGTTGGTGTACGACATCTCTGTCCATATAACTCTTCATATGGTGCCTTCTGAATACTTGAATGAAATCTATTCGCATAGTAAAATTCTACCAGAGGTAAATACTAATCTCACACACATTGAAAGTAAAGAGATTAGGATCTCAACATGTCTTCTTTGGTTTGAATAGTCCGTTCTAACTATCCATCGACTTGAGGGTGGTAGGAAGTGATCAATATAAGTTCAATATCTAGGGATTTCTAATGACTTTTCTAGAATCTTGATGTAAAACAGGGATCCCGATCAGAAAAAATTGATAGGGGTACACCATGAAGTCTTAAAATTTCATTAATATATAGTCTTGCTAAATGTTCAAGTGGTAAATATTCTATTATAGCAAGAAAATGTGCTAACTTTGTAAGATGATCAACAATGACCCATATTGTATCATTACTTCTTGGAGTATTTGGTAGCCCCATGTCAAAGTCTATCGTAATATCATCCCATTTCCACTCAGGTATGGGAAGAGGTTTCATGACTCTTCTATGATGTTGTCTTCCAGCCTTCAACTATTGAAAAACCATACATCTTGACACATAATCTGCAATCTCCCTCTTCATGTTTTACCACCAAAAATTTTCCTTCAAATCTCTATACATATTAGTGCTACTAGGGTGTATAGATAAATTAGAGCTATGAGCATCATCCAACAATTCTCTTTTAAAATCAGGTATATTGGTAACAGAATGCCTCCTCATAGATTTCAAGCCTCTTCCCAAATTTCAAAATTCCATCTTTATATTCAAATTCAATCAATCTCCCATCATTTACAAATTAAATATTCTTTTTAAACTCCTCATCATCAGTGTGAGAACTTGTTATCCATTCTAGTAAATATTATTTGGAAACAATTTGAAATGTATTGATGTTTCACCTTCTATGGATATTTTCATATCCATCTTTACTAGATCCATGAACATAAGATCCCTTTCAGCTCTCATCTTGTTCAGAACTCCATGATCTTTTCTGATGAAAGCATCTACCACCTTATTTTCCTTCCCCATGTGGTAGTGTATTGTGTAATCATAATACCTAAGTAGTTCGAGCCATTATCTTTGCCTCATATTGAGTTCTTTATGTGAGAAAATATATTTCAAACTCTTGTGATCAGTATATATCTCACATTTTCTACCATAGAGATAGTGTCTCCATATCTTGAGAGAAAATATTATAGATGCTAACTCAATATCATGATTGGTATAGTTTTATTTCATGAATTTTTAGGTGTTATAATGAATATTCAATAAATCTATCATTCTGCATAAGGACACTAAGATGTCCTTTGTTTGATGCATCACATTAAATAACAAACCAATCATTCCTTGATGGTAGAGTCAAGATAGGATTATTGAATAATCTTATATTCAATTATTGAAAAAATCATTCACACTATTTTTTCCAAACAAATTTAACTCCTTCACATGTGATCTTGGTTAATGGGTTAGCCAATCAAGAAAAATTCTAGACAAAATGCTGATAATAACTTGCTAAACCAATAAAATTGTGTACCTCAGTTATCCTCGACGGTGCTGGCCATTCTTGGATTTCCCTTGTCTTTGACGAATCAATAAAGATTCCATCCTTAGAGACAATATGGCCAAGAAAAGAAATATCTGAAAGGCATAATCTACACTTGCTAAAATTTCCATACAAATCATTTCTTATAAGAGTCTTTAGAATTGTACGTAATTGATTTTCATGATATTTGTAGCTTTTAGAGTATACCAAGATATCATAAAGAAATACTACTACAAATTCATCACGATATTCCTTGAAAACTCTATTAATTAGATCCATGAAAACAAAGGGTTCATTAGTCAGTCCAAAAGTCATTACTGTAAACTCATAATGCCCATACCTAGTTCTAATGGAAGTCTTTGGAATTTCTTCCTTCTTCACACACAACTGATGATATCCATATCAAAGTTCAATTTTTGAAAAATAATTACCTCCATGAATTTGATCAAATAAATCATCAACGCGAGGTAGGGGATACCTATTCTTTGTTGTTATAGCACATGATCTCCAGGTAGTCAATGTAAAAACTCATATATCTATCTTTTTTCTTAACAAAAAGAATAGGGGCCCTCTATGGAGAAACACTAGTGTGAATAAATACTTTATTACTCAATTCCTATATTTGTTTATTTAGTTCCACTAATTCCACAGTTTCCATTCTATAAGGGGTCTTCGATATGGGACTTGAATTGAGAATTAAGTCAATAGAAAACTCAGTTTTTCATTTTGGAGGATTTCAAGATAAATCCTTTGGAAACACATCAACATATTCTTTCACAATAGGTATATCCTCTATATAAACGTTCCTTTCCTCACCTATAGTTATTTCACTCCCTTCCTCCCCAATAATTAAATTTAGTAGAGCTATTAGGGGTGTATCTAGATGATAATTAGATGGTGATCTTTCTAGTCTAATGATAAGGTATTCCTTATCATCATAAAAAATTATAACCTCCTTCTTATTATAATAAATTTTCACATCATGATATGAAAGACAATCCATTCCAAGGATTATATCAAATTAAATCATGGGTATGATAATATGATCAACAAATAAAGCATGTTTATATGTCATAATGGTAACTGATTGACAAAACTTTTGTTCAATGGTACATTTCTTAAAATTTTTGACTGAAAACTCCATTAGTAAGTAAAATTTGAAATATATAATTTTCATGGAAATCTAGGAAGATATAAAAGAATGTGATAATCCAAAATCAAATAAATCATTTGATAAAATTGTGGAAATGATTAAAGTACCTGCCACCGTGTCATTTGAAACTTGACCCTCAGTAGTTGTGATCTCATAAGTTTGTCCTTTCTCCCTTATCCTTTTCTGAGTTAAGTTTCCTTGATGCTTAGGATATTCATTTGCATAATTCCCCATTTCCTTATAGTTGTATAATTCCACATTGACTACATCTTTATTTCCCTTTCTATCATGATCTTGGTGGCCTTTTTCTCCACACTTATAACAACTCACATCCCATTTAGGCATGTACTAGGATGTTTCTTCCCAAAATTACTATATGATGGAAATTAAACTTTTCCCTTATTCCTCTAATTTCATTTTCCAGAGTATTCAGATGATCTCTTCTTCTCTTTCTTAACATTAAATTCATATGACTTAGATAATTCATTTTCTATCTTGATAGCACATGAGACTATATCATTATACCATGACAAGGACTGTTAAACTAATGATCGATGAAGAAATTGTTTTAACCCATCAAATAATCGATCAATATTACTTCTTTATTTAGGTATATAATCAAAAGCATGCCTTGATATCCTTGTAATGTTATCCTCATACTTTTTTACATTCTTATCCTCTTTTTTCCTTGGACTCAAAAATTGCCTTTCCATATCCCCTCAATGTTCACGATGAAAGTATTTTTTTATGAAAAAATCTTTAAACTCGCTCCATTACATATTAGATACTTATTTATCCTCCTTTTTGTTTTGAATTAATGACCCACATAGATCTGTATCTCCTGTGAGGCACTAAACTGCCATGAAAACTTTTTCCCTTTCGATACTCCCCAAAGCATTAAATATTTTCTCTAAATAACATATCGATTGCTCAAATAGAAATGGATTTATAGTCCCATTGAATGTTTGTGGTTGTTTCCTTACAAATAGGTCTTATAGTGATCCTCCAAATTGTGGATTAGGGTGCTCTATATAGGTAAGGTTATTATTCATAACATGAGTGAGTTGTCCTGGTATGGTTATACGTTGATCAGTACTAGTTGCACCACCAATTCATCTATAATTATCTTAAGTTGGGGGGAAATCCCTACATGGATTACGTGCTTTGATACTATTTCAATTTCATCCACTACGCGCCATTTCTAAACAATGACATACACTAGACTAGTTTATGAATCGCAATGCATAATTTGAAACTTGTAAAATACATAACAAAAATTGAACAATTTATGAATATAATCTGTAATAAAAAAATTTCTTTGGGGAAGTGTTTACTAATAAATTCTTCATAATGGTTTATAAAGAAAATGTGAATTATCTTAAGCATATCCTTTAAGAGTGTCAAACCAGGTGTGCAGTAAGGCATATTGTCGCGTATTGGGATACCCCAGGTCAAGCCCAAAACTCTTTGTTGGTGTTCTCACTCCTAGTTACATCTATGCCAGAACCACTCCCACTTGTAGCATCTAGAAAAGGATTCATTTCTTGGAAACTCACATAATATCTATATTACTAAAATTTTTGGATGTTCTTCTATACTAATACTCTAAGTCTATCTTAGGGTAATGTTCTCTAATCAATGTTTTTCCAAATATAGTTCCCAAGGGTTATAATAAAATTTATCTGATAAAAAATGTAATGTGTCGACCCTAGTAACCCAGAGTTAGTGCATTATTACATAAAATTGGCATGATCAGAAGAGATCATGTCCCGAAAGACCAATCATTTTAGTGTCCATGGAAGTAGTAGATACATACATAGTTTTACATTATATTTTGAAATTAAAAGAACAACATTGTGTCCCCTTTGAACACACTCATATCCCTTATCCTATTTCTTTAGGTCAATCATAATATACTTCTTCACATCTAGGTAAAAATAAAACATAAGAAATGGGTGAGCTCATATTCTCAGTAAAGATAAGAATATAGTTTAAAATTTCATAAATAATCATAAACATCAAAGGAAATGTATAATACTAAGACACAAGATTTTTAAACTTATAATTCCCTATAACATGGAGATGACAAATCAAATAATTCCATTTACTTATTCACATGGATATTCTACTATATGAACATTTACATTTAAGATCAATAGATAATCTCATAATGATGGAATGCATAATACTGGACATCATAACAACATAGTCAAGGCCTTGTTACAATAATACAAATAAAAATATTATAAAGGCCTTATTCTAAGACAATAGTTTGTATTATGATACCAACTGAGGCATTGAGGGGCTATAGCGGGCCCTGCCTGTCACTTATTACGTCTAATACATTCCTCATATGGAAAGGTTGAAACATATCATAAAAATTCGTATTAAAACTAGCATATGACATGTAAATAATTTAACCATAAAACATGAATGGTATAAGGATAACACATCCACAGTCAAAATTACCACAAAACCATCAATACAATATGGAAGATTGTATCATAATAAATCAACTTCAAACAAGCATAAAATCCAACAAAGGATGTTGACATAGATGAAATAATTCCAAAAAGTATTTGAGTGAAATATCGCAGTCCAATTTGAAATAATTTAAAAGTATATAAGAAATTTATTTTCAAAATATTCTTATAAGTTTTTTATTGAAGCTTCAAAGCTAATATAATGGCAGAAAATGGCCGCACCCACCGTATAAGTTAAAAATAACATTCTTTCCTTAATTTGTCAAAAAGGTCATAAGGTACCTTGTTTGGAAAATAACAGAAATATTCCTTTCAAAACATTTTATAAAATTTCAAACAAGGGTATAAATTACTTTTACCCTTAGTCTATGAAATAGTAAAAAAAAAATTAAATACATTTTTAAGAAACCCGGATGTGGATGATGAAGAGGTCCTAGTAGATACTTACATATAAATAACCTTGGATAATAAAGAGATTGTAAAATTAACCCTTACCTTGTAATTTTACTTAGTAGAGGGTAAATTAACCTCTAGTGTAATGGTTAAATTGTTGCTATTAAATTATACAAGAAACACATACATAAATATGATATCATATATGATCCTCTTATATTTCTTTGTTAATAATATTTCAGTAGTATCATTGTTTTTGTGCTAAGTGGTTCATTTTTATTCATATGTTTTGTTACATAAGTCATGTTTGTTATGGATAAGATGTATTTGACTCATATACATAATTATATTAAGTTCTTAAATATTTTTTTAATAATAAAATGAAAATTATTTTTGAATGGTTATGACGGGTAATGAAATCTCATCGCGTCGTGGAGACGGTAAGCCATACCTACGCACGAGGAAAAATATCATTCTATTTACGGTGAAATAGTATGTAATTAGATGGTATAATTTTTATATATAATCATTAACAAGTTATAATTATTATGTAAATCAATTATACTAATTATTATACCCATCCAAATAATAAAGTGTTGAATAACAAACTACACCACTGCATGGAGACGATAATTCATACGTTCATACATATGGTGACTTTGTCATTTATAGGATGTATAGAATAAACAATATGGTCTTAAAATATTTATAAAACCATATAAATATTTAGAAGGCACTGGTTTTATTATTTTAGTATGTATACAACATATAAAGAGGAAGTGGAAGAAGAAAAGAACTTTGGAAGAGGCGATGAACTAATTACCTCTTCTTTGGGTGCTTCCTTTTGATTTGAACAAAAGGGATCCTTAGGTAGTATTTCAGATAAAATTAAGGCCTCTATGTTGATGTGAGGGTAGTTGGAAGGAGATTTGAGCAGGGTTTGGCTGTGTTAAATGGCTTTGGAGGAGTGAATTTAAAAGAAGGGGATGTACCCTTTTAAAAGATTGGTGAGAGACACTTTAGGAAAAGCTTGAAATATTAATTTATTCTAAAATAATTTTCGGTTTCTAATAGATAAAATGGATTTATTTCAAGTATAAGGTGGGTATTGGTCAAAATAATCTCAACCAATAGGTTTTATACATGTTTAGTTCACTATATTAACCTTATCTATAAGATTTAACTCTTAGTTAAATAGTTTAACATTGACCATTTGTTTTTGTATTTTTATATTATATGGTTAATAAACATACTATAAAATTACATGATAACCTCAGGAATTTCATTAATTACATATATAACCTTATATAATCCATTTGTAAGAACCATATATTTTTAGGAAAATTATATCATTTAATAAAATAGTAATTTTTTAAAAAACACAATTATGTCAATTTTGACAATATTTAGTATTTAGTTTTTTTGAATGTCATAAAAACATTGTTACTTCTAAAAAACATTTAATAAACCCTTAAATGACAAATTCAACATAAAAATTCGTGTATTACATCAAAAGTTTCAATTTACATTTATTTAAATATTTATAACATCAATTATTTTAATTTTTCATTAATAAGGTAATTCTTCATCATCATTGTGTCATAAATAAATTTAATTATTTAATATCTAAAAATTATAAATAAAATACTATGATGTATGAAATAATTTTTTATTTCTAATGAATATTTATAGTAGAATTTATCTTATGTGTAACCCTAAATTTAAAATTCATTCGTTATTAAACATTGAATTTAACACTTTTATCTCTTTTTTAAATGAAATATAATAAATGTACTAATCTAATCCAAGTGAATAATAAAGGATCATATTTTTGTCCTAAGGTTAGTTTTAGTCGAATTAAACTTTTCCAATAGAATTAGGACATGTGTTGGGGTAATTATAATATTTTTTTACCTTTAATTACCATATTTACTTTTAACCGTGGTAAAAAATGAAAATGTTACTATCCAAAAAAATTATTTCCATCAAATTAATCCACATTTTACTACTGATTTCAATTATTTCTATTAGAATATATAAATTCAATTTAAATAAGTGGTAAAATTATATTTTATGCAAATTTGAAAATGTTCCTAGACAGCAGGTAGAAGATGTTAAAAAGTTCAATAAATTTTTTTTATATAATATTATTATAAAATTACTCCAATGAATGAAATTAGATTAATATAGGTATTATGTATCTATTTTGACTTTAAAATAAATTTAAATTCGAAAATAATTTTTTATTTTAAAAGTTAGTTTTAAACAATAACACATTATTTTTCACTATTCATCAAAAATTGAAAGTTTTTAGAAAAATATCAAAAATTCACCCTAAAATAATTTTGATATTCTGAATAAAAAATTAATTCCATTATGAAAAATAAAATTTATCAAATTTTAAAAAGTGGTTATTACTATTCATAATTTCTTTTCTTAAATAGCTAGTTTGATTGGTCGTGGTGTGCTAGAACTCGAAGTTACGTACAATGAAAGCTATTGTATTATTTGAAGAGAAATATATCGTGGAATATTGGGGTGTTACAAGAATGGTATCATAAGGATAGATTGAGTGGATTTATAAAATCACATGGATAAACCAATTCATTGTTGGATTCATAAAATCATCATTTGAGGAAAAATATATCTTTATATAATGATTATAGTTCATATTAATGTTTGATTATTTATTTAATTCAATATTCCCATGATCAGTAAAACCAAATCAATATTTAATTAACTCTACCATTCTGTAGAGCCAAAATGGTTATGAAGTGGTCATCTTAAAGATGGATCATAAGAACGACATGTTCTGTAGAGGAAACCATGTTATGGTTTTATTAAAAGTTATGTATTAAAATAAGGAAATAACCAACATATATCCTAGAATAATTATATTTAACAAAGTTTTCTAGATTTATATTTTTATAAATAAAACCAAATTATAGAAAATTCCACAACATCATGGAATGTTTGAATCTACATAAAAATATAGTTTCACTTAAAAATAAAAAGATATATCCACAAAAATAGAATAAAAATAATTATAGGGTGAATATGTTTATATTTTATAGAATAATAGGTTATAAACATCATTTTTGGATTATAGAAATTTGAGGTGGATTGAAGAGAAACATTTATTTCTATATGTAGATACTGATGATTTTTTTCTCAGTGCAATAGATTCCATGACTATCTTACTACTCCCATCAAATTTCATTGATAATAAAATGTATGTTTTAAGAAACAAGACACCATCAATAAATATCTAAGTACTTTATATGAATAATGAGTTAATGGACTATATAAAAGATTTTGTTTTAATGTTTTTTTTCATTATCACTATACTATATCCCAATATTTGAAAATTCATGTTAATTATTCATTTCACTATCTTTATCTGTTTAAAATTATTTTTTTGGACAAGTTAGTGGGAGAACTGATTCACCACCAATAAATTCTTATCATTTTAACATCAATATATATATATATATAATGGAAATAAACACATCAAAAAATTTATCAATTAGTATAATCTTAGAAGAGGAAAAGAGAAGTTCAATAATTTCTTATACTAATGCAAGAATTTATGAATTATTATTAAAATGTCTAAAATTTTATGTTTTATATAAATTTATTATTGAGTATCCTAATGAATAACAAATTATTTAATTGATTTATTCTTATAAGAAGTGTAATAAGGACTCTATTTACATATCTATGTTGACTCTATTTTCAATGAACCATACAATACAAAATAAATATTAAAATATTAATTCTTTCATGATGATAAAAAAACTAAAAAAAATCAATTGAAAGAAATATAAAAATGATATATATGGTTTTTATAAGTACCTATTATAGTGAATGAATATTGATGGTATAATAATTTCCACTAATACACTAAATATGATTTGGTTTATTAATGACTATCATTGATAGGGGTTGCTAATCATGTTAGATCCAGCTAAATCCTTTATCCTACAATCATTGTTTGAATATTTTCTTCAATTTATCATGAATAATAAACAGAATGAATTTCACAAAATCAGTGTTTTATGTATTTTTGAGGAGGAAATTGGAGTTTCATGCACAAGTTCCATGAGATTGGTATAAAAAGTAAGGGGTTTGTGTCTTTTCAATCACATTGAAGAGTTTTCATCAAAATACTATACATGCTTCTTGAAAATATAAATGTCATGTAGCTAAGAAAGTGAAATAATTACATTATGGAATCAATGGATAATGAAGATATAATTTACAAAAAATATATAAAGGGTTTAGATAAACATAATTGAGAATAAATGTTAGCTATTAATTATATTGTGGTAAATTAATTTTCTATAATTAATATAGTATTTGAACTATTTATTAAACATTTTTTAGTAATTCCAACACTTCAAAAGTGATTAATGTAAGATAAAGGAAGAAGAGGGTTTATGTATATGAATTTAGAAAGGATTTATCTTTAAAAGTAAGATAAAATTTACTCCTCATGATAGAGTTTATGGATAAATTTTCTATTTTATTGATTTAATTATTATATTATAAGAGAATAAATTTTATGCATAATTTTTTTAATGAATGAAATAATTTTTATAAACATATTTGATATTATTATTTATTCTAAAATATATTATAGAGAAGAATGTATCGACAAAATTATTACGTTTTTTATGGAGATTGAAATAAAATATTTTATCCAAATGATAAAATGTGAGAATATTTCAAATTTTATTTTTATATTATTCATTTAAATATAAAATTATACATTTTATATAAATAAATCATATGATAATGATTTTTAATGTTTTTTTCATCATATAAATTAATTTTTTTGTGACGTGATTTTGGTGTATATTATTTTTTATCTATTAAATAATATTTCCTAGAAACATATTTTTGAAATCCTTGTCAAAGTTAATATTATACCTGGATAAATAAAAATTCAAACCTAAAAATGAATATTATATAAATTTTGATTTAGGTTTACCTGTATAATCAAAATTAAATTCAACAAGAAAATATTTTAAATACTATAATGATGTATTTATAATATTTATAGAAAATTGATGTTTCAAATGTAACGTTTTAAGTTGTAACTTATTACTAACGATCTAAAAAAATATATTCATAGAAAGAGTTCACTTTTTTATCCATTAAAAATGATAATATAAATTATAATGACTGATATTATGAATCTATGGTATTTGTATATTAATTTCAAGTTCTAATCATTAATATTAGATAATCATAACCTAAATATTATCTAATTTTTTTTAAATATTGGATGTCTATGAAAAAAAGTTTTTCTTAACTACTCCAACCGAAGCCTGTCAATTGAGTCCAAGAAAGGTGAGGTTTTAATTAGGGTGGGTCCAAGGACAATATAAGTTTCTTAATTAATATTAGTAACTATAATTTTAAACTCACCTAGAATGTTCAAGATAATGTATATGAGGGTTTTTATCAAGTTTAAGAGGGACAAAGTATGTTTTAAGGGTTTTTTTGGAATTTCCTTATAGTCTAATGCTTATAGAGGGACATTGGGTGGATAGTCTAGGTGAACCGGGTACTGAGTGGATTTATACTGGAAGAAGTCCCCCTTGTTAGGGAAATTGAGTGGTGAGTGAATTTCATCAGTTACCCTATCTATAATCATGTGGGAAGTAATAATGGATCGATTATACAGTTTTATCCAATCATAGTTTTTAATGCTGGGAAAAAGGAATTTCCATTTTAAAATAAGGAACCCACTGAAGGTTTCCAATATAGATATAGATAAAAGAAAATGAGTTAGATATCTTCTCTACAACCTAACATACCCCTTTTATTCTTATTCCTTAGTGTCTTTGAAACCTACTAAAATGTTAGAATATATTTCACTTTCATTAATTTGAAGTATTTAATTTCTTGTTATTCCTGAAATACAAAAAATAACTAAATAATTATCAATTAAAATAAAAATTAAATATATTATAAGATAATTAAAAGAAATATAATTATTAAAATCTATTAATTAATTACATTAAGTTCTACTTTAAATAAACTTTGATAAACAATTTTTTCTTTACAAAATATGTTTTATTATATATATTATATTTAAAATCCAATTAATTTTTTAATTATTAAACATATGTAAAATAATTTTTAATACTCAAATAAATATAAAAAAATAATTCACTCATATAATATTAAATGATTATAAATAAATATAAAATCATTTGTATGTAAAAAGTGTTTTTTTTCAGAATATTATTTTTAAATGAATAATTTATTTTATCATTAGAAATTTAATTATTAATTTTTGATGAATTAATTTAATGAAATGTGTTTATAATATATTCATTAAAACAAATTAACTTTCATCTAATGGTTTTTACTAGGAAAGAATTAGAAAAAATAATTTATATGCTTAAAAATACATTTTTTTTTTCTAAAAATGATTTATATGTGTTTTGTGAGCAGCTATTATAATTAATTTATATCACCTATATGAATATAATAATTTAAAATAGATTAAATATTTGGAATAAAAATAATAAATATTATATAATAATATAAACTTATTTTTTTTTCAAAATGAATAGTTTTGAAGGTAACAATATTGTCATCATGGTAAGGATTTGTGGGGTTAACGAGGGGGTTAAACTATGATAAAAGGAATCAATTATAATTAAAAAATTCCTAATTTGGATATTTTTATTAGATATAGGCCTTAAATTATAATTTTTTTTACATTTTTTCCAATTCCCCATGAAAATTAATTTATACAATTTTAAAGTTAAGGGTATTTCAAGGGGGCCACTCCCCGCACTTATAAAAAGGAACCTCACCATTTAACTTCTCCAAAACAATTTAAAAACTTATCTTGATAAATATTTTCCAAAATTACTTACCAAAAAAATTATATATTACCAACAAATTTTCCCTTCCCAAATGACCCATCCAAGATTCCGTAAGGTTCTTTTTAAAATGAGACTATCCAAAGAAGAGGTAAATATTATTACCATGATTTTTTAGGTTCTATTATTACTAAAACTCCTCCAAATATTCCATAAACATCTAAATATAATAAAATAAATCTATTTTATATGATTAAATTTTTATAGTATAAGGGAATAAATATTTTATATCCCCTTTCCATCTAATGGAATGTTAAATCATCAATCATGCATAGTGTTTATTACCACCTATATGACGCAATGTGCATCATTTATCATCACCACATATCAAGGATGGTTATATAGATAATTTTAATGAATAAATATGATATTTATGATATAATTATGATTCAATAATGATAAATTATTTTTTAATTTTCTTTCTTTATATTAATTAATAAATTAAAGTATCACCCATGCGTATGTGCAGACAACCGCCTCCATCGAGTAATGTAATTAGTTTTTCTAACAAATTTAAATGGATTTTTCTACAAGTGAATGTAATAAATATATATGATATTTATGAAATTATTAAAATTATTAACCATGAAAAAAAAGAAAAGGACCATAAATATTTAATTGAAACATTCATGGAAAATGAAAATGTTAAAGCCCAAATATATATTTTAATAAAAACGTGTTAATAAATGGGTGACTAGAAATTATAAAGGACTGATATACAGGAAGTTAAGTATGAATATAATTTTTTATATCTTCATAATAATTCATTTTTGTGGGGTATATACTTCCCATGAATATATTTTATAGTGTTTTTTGTGAAAATTTTAGTGAGTTAAAAATCCATATATGTTTATCTCTTTTATGTATTTTTGATTAAAATATTACCAAATTTGTTTTTGTTTATGTTACTATGTCACATTTTATAAGGATTATTTGGGACTCAATTACAATTATAATAAGTTTTATATTTTTTATCTTCTGACCCCCATCTATTTTCTTATTCTCTTGTCATTTAGTGGTTTTTAAATTTTTATTTAAATTTTCCCCCTCTTCTTTATGAAAAAAGACTGATATAATGTTTTCAATAAAATGTAATTTTATTTATCCTTTTGATCGTGAATATTTATCTTCTACATTTATGCTCATAAAACTATTTTATAGATGTGTTTATGTATACATAAATGTTAAAAAAATTTCTTTTTTTACTACATTTTACTTTACTTATAATAGATTAAAGGTAATATTTTCAAACATTTCCCATATGACTTAATTTTGAATTTTTTTTAAAAGCTTGAAAGGATCGTTTTTAATGTTTCTAGATGTGACACATTTTCCCTATATTAGGGATATTATTTGATACTAATATTCCTTTAAAAGAATATATTATTTTTCAAATAAAATATTATTCCCATTATTATGATAATTTTTTGATTTTAAAATATTCAAAATGAAAATGAAGATTTCTCTTATTTTTAAATGCATAATTATAATGAATTTATAAAAATATTTTTCATTTATGTCAAAATCATTTAGGGATAGTTATTAGTCATTGGGGTTATGATCCAAGGATATTATCCACTTTATTTCTCTAAATGGATTCTAATGATTATGCTCTCAAGATTTTTTTTGAAACTCTTTTCTTTCCCATGGGTCAATTAAGATCTGATAAAATTATGAGTACTTTTATGATCTTATGAAAAAATGATGTATGGGTGTCATTGTGTAGTAGTTGGATATAGAATTATATTTCCGTAATATTCATTATTTAACACCTGATATATCATGAGATAATATAAAAGGGAACGAAGTAGAAAACCCAATCCACTATTGGACTCTATCGACTTTGATAATCTTTATAGTGAACATTGACCAATGAAATGATTTTCTATAAATAAGTGTATAACAAAAACTTATTTCTTATGCTTATAAAGATATATCATGTATCATAATTGATCCTTGATGATTATACACTCTTATTAATCATATAATAAGCTATGATAAATCCTTATTCTATGAATCATGATACACGGTCTATGAATTATTGGGTATTATTTCATCATTTTCATCATATTCTCATAACACTATAATTATCTTATGATCAATTATGATCATCGATTGATATCTACCATGTTCACCCTTATTGAGCATATAAGCTTACCCTTTCGAGTGTATCAATTTTACTAAGTTGTGAAAAATGTTTTAATTAAGATATGTCTAATATGGGTACTATGTGACAAGATCATTATGGTAAATATTGGGGATATTTTTTAAAATAAAATGATTATATATCTATTCCTAAAATAAAATAAAATTTTAAAATTCTATATTTTTTATTATTTTATGAGGTATTGAATATTAATCTAAAATCATGTAATATACATATAGGTTTTGTTCAGGTCATTATCACTGGTCTGAAATAAGGGTTTATCCATTTTTGGGGATTCAGATTAGAAACCTTTAGCAATGAACTTAGGGGATAAGTCTAAATAGAGTGAAATTCCTCAAAATATTGTAAATTATAGAGTCTGTGTTTTTCTAGTACTGAAATCACAATCTGGATAAAAAAAAGTGGATGCATGAATTGGAACACTTCACATAGGGTGTAATAACCCTAAATGGGATTTTTCTTAACTTAATATTCACTAGGTTCACAACAAAAAGTTATAGGTTCAGGCCTTGTTTAACACTCCAATGGGATACATTTTGGTTAATTTACATTCCCTTTAGGATCCGTTATAAAGGGTTTGAATATATTTTTGATTGAAATCAAGAATGTCATGGTTTGGTAAGAATGTTTTATAATTTAGAAAATCATAAAAATTATTTTAATTATCAATTTATCACTCACACAAATTACCGATTCTATGTAATCAAACTAAGAATTTTTGACTTAGTCAATAGGTTAGACTAATAGGAATTATTTAAATAAAAACTGTTACAAATTGTATAACAACAATCATCATGGGTAACCAATTGTAATGGGATATATGATAAAAAATATTGTGGCTATGCTCAATGAATTTTCTCAAGATTTTGTTGAGTCAATAAGGTTTCCATATGAATTTTCCATTCCTTATTGTTTTGAAAATCACAAACACCTTATCTTAAGGAAAATTTCATTTACACAATGTTTAACTTGATAAGGAAAATTTTCCTTCCCCATGGAAAATTTATCCTCACCATGTTTTTCATTGTTCATATTTTGTCTAAGTATAAAATTTGGTTTCATATCTAAAACCTATAAATCTATTAATACTTAGATATATAGAATTCGGATTTTAAGATCCGAATTCAGTTTTTGAACATTTTATGTTTAGGCTCTGAATTACAATGAATTCAGACTCTGAACATGCTAAGTTCAGACTCCTAATTATAATGAATTCAGACTCCAAAATTTCTAATTTCAGACTTCGAATTCTGCTGAATTCAGACTCCGAATTCTACTGAATTCAGACACCAAACTCTACTGAATTCAAACTCTGAATATCCTTGAAATTCAGACTCTGAATTCTATAGAATTCAGTTTCTGAATTCCTTTGAAGATATAATCTGAATACCCAATCATTATAGACACAGAATGAGTTTTTGGTTACACTCCGCACTTTTATTTCCTTACACTCTGAAAAATGAATTTGGATAAGAAACCATATGTTTTCTTAATCATGTTTTGGTTATAAAATGATGTCGTGCATTCAGTTACTAACTAATCATTGTTTTAGTGAAACATGTAGAGGTCCCTCTGAAATTGATGAAAAAATATGTCCGTTGGAGGAGGTAGCCGACCGTTGAAGTTGTGCCAATAAATATGATCTCATTTGAAAGAGCTCACAACTTGGATGAACTGTTCTTTGACTCTAGAGATTACATGTAGTTGAGGTGATTTCGAGAGAGAGAATTTCATGATTAGTGCGTACTAAACTACTTGTTTAGAATTAATTCTTGAGATTCTGAATGTTTCTGAGTACATTCAAGGGATTATTGGGATAAGATGACAAAGGTGCCGACTACCATGAAGTTCAAGGACTTCCTTTTTGTGGAAGACAAAGGTGTCGACTACCTTATAGTTGAGGGATTGCAGGGATAGCCAGACAGACTCCGGTCTTCATATCGAGGGCTTACCCTGGTGTGGGTAAGAAAAAATTTCTGGAATGTATAAATCAAGGGACCTTTATCCAAGGTCATTGGATACCCTACTCTAGGGGTTAAAATATTTACTACTTTTTACTTGTTTTGTTTCATGTTTTCCAATGAATATTGGTTGTTGAGGAATGTATAACTATTTTATACTTTCTTATACTTGTATACTCTTATTTAGTAAGATTATATATGCTTTAATGTAGAATCTTAATCTTCGTAAACTTTTGTTAAGTTTCATTTCTAGAACCCTATTTCTAGAATTACATTCTTGGAATCTCATTTCCGGAATCAAGCAAGTTTGTAGAACTAATGGTTTTGTGAATTTACCTTGTTTAACTTTGTTAAACATTACCATCTTTAAAACTTTTCAAAGCAATTTTTAAAGTATACAATTCACCCGCCATCTTGTATTTGGAGCATCTACATCATTTCGATCCTACAATTGGTATCTAAGGAGATTATCATACTCCATACCATCTTAATAATTGGTATCAAAGTAGGTATCTGAAATACATATATTCACATATAAGTTTTTTGGCTCAAGTTTTTTAGTGTTCTATATTTTTCTTTCTTAGGATATTTTTATCCTTGCTTACAAACTTTAATTACTGACAAGTTTGTGTGGAAGGATATTTTGTTTGAGATGGTGGGAATTAATGTTATTTCTATTGAAAATCTTAATCCTACTAGACCACCTATTTTTGATGGGGATGATTACGAATATTGGAGAGATCATATGAAGACTTTTTTTATCAATACCAGAGTGGGAAACATTATTATGCTTACTGGAGATTAAAATATTCTTGATAAAGAAGTGTGAAATTTTTCTAACAAAGAGAAATCAGAATATCAACTGAATTACAAGGTACGCAATACTTTGTTGTGTTCCGTGACTAGAAATACATATAGCTAGGTTTCATACTGTGGAACAGAAAATTATATTTGGAAGATGCTTGAAGTTACCCATTTTGGTACTTCCAATGTTATTTAAACTATAAGAGATATTCTTAGAGATGAGTACCATAGTTTTTCCTTTCCTTATGGAGAACCTATATGTAAGTTACACTGGAGATTTATAAATATTGTAAAAAGCTTACAATCCATGGGAGAAAGAGGATTGGATGATGAGGCACTTGTAGAAAAGATTATAGACATCATGCCTAATGAGTGGGAATATAAGAGGATAACTATAGATGAGAATAGGAAAGTATCACAAATTACTCTTGATGAACTTTTTGGAACTCTTCTTCAACTTGAGACTAGAATGAAGAGAGATTCTGATAATGTTAAGAAGAAGAATGGGAATGGAAGTGTTTCTTTTACAACAACATCAAATCATATGAAAGTCAAGACTCATGAGAGAGTTACTAGATCTAATTCTAAGAAGGTTGTTATATAATCCGAATCTTGTAAAAGTGAACATTCAAAAAATGAACTAGATAATCTTGCTCGAAGGATGAAAAAGATAGTTGGGAAGAAAGACTTTCAATATATATACAAGGAGAAGGAAATAAAGGATAATAAAGACTCTGAAGCCAATTGTTATGAATGCAAAATAGTTGTACATATAGGGACACATTATACTATTCTTAATATAAAAGAAAGAAAGTAAGAGAATTATGAGAGAAATAGAAAGGAGTACTAAAAAGTTAAAGCTAAGAATGTTTTGAAAGCTAATGACACCTAGATTTCTAATGGTGGATAGTCTTCTGATGAATCCTCAGATTACGATTCTTTTAGACAAAATAATCTTGGTTTACTAGCCAAACTACCTATTGAGAATCATTGATTAATGGATAAGGTACACAATGCTTAATCTATGAACAATGTATCTTTAAATAGTAATAGTAAATACTATGAATCTTCGGATGAGGAATCTTCTTCTCATGAAGATAATACTTTACCTACCTATGAAAAAGTTTCTAGGTTTGCTATGCTCCTTGAAATGAAAATTCTAAAGTCAAGAAAAAGATTTATAAGGTAAATTCTAGGATTTCTATTCATACTAAGGAAGTATGATATATTTCTAAATATCTTAATAAGAAAACCCTTTATTTTGAAAGTATTTCAAAAATCCTTGAAGAAGTTAATTCTGAGAAGGATAAACTTTTGAACAATTTATAAAAAGTAATTTATAAGAAAAATGTTTTCAAGCCTAACTCTAGTGCTAAAGCTAATGTTTTGGAAGATAAAAACTTAGTTATTAGACTAAAGTCAGAAATATTTTCCTTGAGGAAGTGTTTTTCAAACATTCCATTAGGTAAAGAAAATTTTGATAAAATCTATTCTCAAATTCGAACTTTAAGGAATAATTATGGATTTGGTTATACTGGTCCAAAACCGATTTTTAGTAACCATTATTTTGTTCCAAAAAGTGATCTATTCTTCACTAAGTGTCAGTGTGGTGGGAATTGGAAAAAAATTGTTCCTTAAACAAAACACAGTCTTTAGGATTTCATAAATATTAATTTACAAAGAAGATGTGGATTCCTAATATTTTTCATTCTGAGGATTCTAGATCCAAAAAAGTTTGGATTCTGAAAGTCTAACTTTATTATTTTTAGGAAAACAAATATAATACCTATAGCAATAATTGGTACATGGATAATGGATATTCCCAATATATGACTGGTAACAAAAACATCTTTGAAAATATTATCAGGGTGAATGGAGGAAAAGTAACTTTCAGAGACAATGCTAAGGGAGAAATTATTGGTATAGTTAGCATTGTTCTTCTTGAAAAAACATTGATTTCAAATATTTTATTTGTTAAGGGTCTTAAGCACAACCTCATTAGCATAAGTTAATTATGTGATGAAGGTTACCTTATGAATTTTAGGAATTATAAGTGCTTAGTATACAATTCCAAGGAAGAGTTTATTCTTTCTTCCCATAGGAAAGAGAATGGTAACAAAATAAACATAGAAGACCTTAGGAGCCAAGATTTACCTTGTCTTAGTGCAATGGAAGATCATTCTTGGTTGTGGAATAGAAGGTTAGGACACTATAACCTTAGGAACCTATGAAAAATCTCTATGAAAAGACTAGTTAAGGATCTACTGGAGCTTAGATTTGATTCTTCAAATGTTTTTGATCCTTGTAAATATGGAAAGCAACATAAATAATGTTCTAAATTAGTTGGTGACGTCTCAACTACTGATGCATTACAGTTAGTGCATATGGATCTTTTTGGTCTAACAAAAACTGGAAGCATTGGAGTTGAGTATTTGTATGTCTTAGTTGATTATTACACTAGATTTAGGTGAGTCTATTTTCTAGAAAACGAATCTGATGAATTTTATTATTTCAGAACTTTTAGAGCCCAAGTTAAAAATGAGAAAAACATTCCTTTGATAAATATTCATAGTGATCATGGAGGAGAATTTCAAAATAATGATTTTGAAACTTTTTTTAGTAGAAAAGGCATTAATAATAAATTTTCATCACCCAGAACACCTCCAAAAAAAGGTTTTGTTGAAAGAAGAAATATAATTATTTAAGAGATAACATGAACCAAGTTGAGTGAATATTCTATAGCCAAAAATTTTTGGGCTGAATATGTAAGTACTGCTTTTTATACTATAAATCTTGTTTTGATTAGAAAGTTTCTTAATAAAATTTTTTATGAGTTATGGAATGGTAGAAAACCTAGACATTACTACTTCAGGGATTTTTTTCAAGTAATTCATTATGAATACTAAAGATAATCTACACAAATTTACACCAAAATCCGATGAAGGAATTTTCTTATGCTACTCCACAACTTCTAAGGCTTATAGAGATTTCAATAAAAACAATTGTACTGTTGAAGAAATAGTACATGTAAAATTTGATGAAACTGATCCTTTTGTTTTTAAACATAATCAACCTACATATTCAGATGTGTTTTCATGAACTGATTATCAACCTTCGTTAGAATATCCTTCTAATAAAGAATATGTTCAATAAAATGGTTCCGAAGCATTTACCCTAGAAGACTTTCTACCCTATGTTGATGAACAGGTTTTACAAAACCCAAATCAGTTTTTTCTAAAAAATCATCCCAGTAGTAGTGTCATTGGTGATGTGAATCAACCTATAAGGACTAGAAGTTCCTTAAGAAATGAAATAGAACATCTAGAATTCCTTTCCCAATTAGAACAAAAAAAATGATGAAGCTTTAGGTGTTGATGATTGGATAAAGGCTTTGCAAGATGAGATAAATGAATTCGAAAGGAATAAAGTCTAGGCCTTGGTTGAAGAACTAAGGAAACATCTGTTATTGGAGTAAAATGGGTCTTCAGAAATAACTGTGTTGAAAATGGAATTATAGTAATAAATAAATCTAGATTGGTTGCTAGAGGCTATAATCAACAAGAAAGAATAGAATATAAAAAACCTATGCTCTAGTAGCTAGACTTGAATCTATTCATATTCAACTTGCCTTTGTATCATTATTCAATTTCAATCTTTTTCAAATGGATGTTAAATTTGATTTCCTTAATGTTAATGTTCAAGAGGAAGTTTTTGTTTAAAAACCTCATGGTTTTGAATATTCAAAGAATCCTGAACAGGTTTTCAAACTTACAAAAGCTTTGTATGGACTTAAGTAAGCCCCACGATATTGGTATGATGGACATACAAGATTTTTGCTTCAAAATAATCATGTTAAGGGAAACCCTGATCCAACAATTTTTAAAAATAAAGACAAGAAAAATGTTTTTATTGTTCAAATTTATGTTGATGACATTATATTTGGTTCAAATCAGCAATATTTAACTAAGTCCTCTGTGGATATAATGAAATCTGAGTTTGAAATGAGTATGATGAGTGAGTTAACATTTTTCCTTGGTTTTAAAATTTCTCAAAAACCAGAAGGTATATACATATCCCATCATAAGTATATTAAATATATTCTTAAAAAGTATGGATATGAAAACACTAAGAGTATAAGTACTCTGATTGGTACCTCAAATTCACTTGATCTAGATGAAGCTAGGAAACCAGTAGATCAAACATCTTTTAGAGGTATGAAAGGTAGTCTAATTTACTTTACCGCTAGTCATCCAGACTTAATGTTTTCAGTATGCTTATGCGCAAGATATCAATTCAAAACTATGGAATCTCATTTAATGTCTGTGAAAAGGATTTTTTGCTACTTAAAGGGAACCATGGATTTAAGACTCTTCTATACTTCTTGAAATGATTTTTTAATTGGTTTTTCGGATGCTGATTTTGGTGGATGTAAAATGGATAGGAAAAGTACATCCATAACTTGTCATTTCTTAGAAGATTCATTAGTTTCTTGGTCATGAAAAAAGCAACACTCAATAGAACTTTCCACTACTGAAGCTGAATATATAGCAGTTGGAAGTTGTTGTGCCCAAGTGTTGTGGATGCAACACACAGTCACAGACAATGGTATGAGTTTTACCAAAACACAATTTTTGTTTGATAATACTAGTGTCATTGCGCTATGTAAAAACCTTGCACATCACTGTTGTGAAAATTACATAGATATTAGGCATCACTTTTTGACGGATCACACACAAAAAGGGGATATCATTCTTCAATTTATAAGAACACAAGATCAAATTAATGATATTTTTACAAAATCTTTACCCTCCGATAGATTTTGATAAATTAAACAAAAGTTAAGAATGATAACCGTAAGGTAATATTAATTGTCAACATCCTATTTAAACCAATATCCTTACAGTAAGGAACTTATTTTCATAATGGAAGTACATTTTTTTGTTTGTTTTTTTAAAAAAATCTATCGTAATGAAAATTTTTGTAGTCAGATTTTCTAAAATCAATCATAATGAAAATTTTCATAGTCAGTTTTTCTAAATCTTTTGTAATGAATTGTTTTTCGTAGTCTATGTTTTTTATCGTAGAATAAAATTTTCGTAATGGAGAAGTTCATTTTAAAAATTTTCTTAATCAGGTTTTTCAGAATCTAATGTTCTTGAAGAAGAATTTTCTTCAATACGAATAATCTTCTTAAGAAATCCGAAAGGTATGTTTCATATCTTGAGTTATAATAATCATATTTTACTTGTTGTTATTTTCATTTGTTTCAAATTTTCGTATCTAAATGTTTTTATCAGAAACCTCAAAAGATTGGATTCTATCAAAATTTATTTGTGGCTATCATTTCAACTGTCAGATCTGATCAAAAGGTTTTTCAACTATTGGATTGAGTTTGGGAACTGAATCATCGCTTTAATCACCTATATAAAGGTCCATCGATGGTTTTCCAACATCTAAACTTATGCTTTCACATGATAACGTCATTCCCTCCTATATAAGCCCATTCAGGATTTTCAAGGTTTCCTCAACTCTGAATGTCTGTTGAAGTATCTTCCCAGAAAGACAAGTCAACTGTCAAGCTGATTTTTTAATGCCAGATTTACAGAGAATGGTTGGTACATCCAAAATTATTTTCTAAGTATGATTCTATCATCTCAAAGAAACTCAAATAGAATGGATGGGAGGGTGTTTACGTATCGAAACCAGGAGCTCAGGATCTGGTATATCCTGACTTGTTGGTTGAGTTCTATGAGTCAGCAAGTTTTTTCAAGGAAGAAAGAAAAGATAAATTCTCTATCAAGAGCTATGGGAAGACGTTTTCTCTTTCTTAAACCAAGGCAACCAGTTTGATTGGAGTTTTTATGAGGGTGGTGTGGAGTTCTGCTCACATAAGCTTCCTGATGTTCTAGGAAGTTTCATTAAAGAAAAAGTAATGGATTGCCTTAGCCTTTCAGATGTAAAGACTCTGAAGTTTTTTTAACTTATCTAAAAATTTCTGGATTCTCGAATTGTGGGTTCAAGGATTCATCATTTCAAGAAAAGGGGATAGGGATTATTTGAAGAAGATTGACATGTATATCATGGATTTATTGGTGAATCTAAGAAACATTAACCTTGTTAAGCATATTCTGATTACAATTGAGAATATAATGAATGGAAATATGAAGGCACAGATTAATATATATCCAGCCATTCTCTCAATGATGATTATTCGGTGATTAGAGTCCTTCAAAATACCTTGCAGTTCTAAGCCAAGAAATTGAAAAGTTATTCTGGTAAGTGATGACACTTTGTGAAGGATGAATGTTGAATTTTATAAAGAATCCAAAGAATTTTATGATTTTCCTATGGAGGAGGTAGAAGCCTTATCGAAGAAACATGAAGGGGCTGAGACTACCAAAAATGGTGCAAGGAAGAGGAGATTGAAGGAAGTGGAATAAAAGGTAAAAACTTCAATGGACAAGGAATCCCAATCCGCACCATCAAAGCCTAAGAAGAAAAAAGCATATTCAGATGGGGTAGTGGAAAAATGGAGGGAAGACAGGGAGAAAAAGAAAGCAAGGGAGCCAAGCTTTGGTTTGGATCCTGCTAAAGCAAAAAATTTAAATGAAAAGATAGCTGATGAGCTTGAAAAGCAATCAAAAGAAAAGAAACAAAAGAAGAAGATAACTGAAGCAGAGATTCTGAAATCTCTTCTGAAGGCTACTAAGAAGGCCTCCAAAAATATTCCGATACCACAATCTTTCTAAGTAGAACCTATACAAGAGACACTAGGAATGAAATTTTTGACACCATAAAAAGTACAAGAAAAAGTAGTGGAGGAAGTAGAAGAGGAAGAAGAAGGCAGTGGTGATACATAAGATCTCATTAAGCAAGTTGAGGAGTTTCATGAGAAGGAATATCTCACTGAAAATTTATCATTCCTAACCTCTCATGATGAATCATAAAAAATTTATAATCATGTGAAGGATAAAGATAAGGGTGAAGATAAGGTAGAAAAACCATCTGAAGAAGAAAGAATCAATAGTGATTTCATTCACCCAGAGGATGCTGAGGCAGGAGCTAAGAAGGAAGAGGTAGATGAAGTTAAAATCATTCGGCAATCTGATAGTGAACAAGAGTCTCCGGATGAGGAATCCATTCCTAAATATGATAAGGGAAAATATGTAGTAGTTTATAAACCTACCAATGCTGTGATAAAGAAGAATGATGTTGGAGGTTCTTCAAAGAGGAAGGCTACTGAGTTAGAAAAAGAATCCTCACCAAGAAAAATTTCTGATTCAGAACCATCATCCCTTGGACATGATTTCGTCTTCCAGTATTTGAAGTAGATTGTGGAGACTATCCTAATATTTCCAAGCATTTATTCGAGATTCCAGATGCTTCAACACACCTTAAATAAAAAATCAGATTCAGTATCCATGGTGATGGACAAGCGTGTCATGCTTGAGGATGATTTCAAAACTTTTCTCATAAATTACGAATCCCACAAAAGATCTTGGATGAATAGGACCAGTTGGTCAAATTAAACTATAGAAGTCATGAGAAATCTTGATGAGTTCCAAGAAAGTGTCAAGGATGCCTTTGACACCGAAGATGTGAAGATCAAGGATCTCACAAATTGTTTTGAGGAGAAGTTAACTCTAGAACAGAATTCCCAGATTCATGATTTGAAAGATCTGAATGGGAAGTTGTATTCATTTTCTTACAGTTGGAAGAGAGAAAGAGATCTCAGTATTGAGATAGAAGAAAATCTTGCAAAGTAGAAAGAAGCCTTGATGGCTTAGGATGATATTCTTAAGGCTTAGGAAGAAAAAATCAAAGCCTTAGAGAAGAAAATAGAGGATCTGGATCAGATTCTCAAGCATGTAGAGGAAGATCATAAGACGCTCAAAAGGCTGAAAACCATAGTGAAGAAGTTGATGCCCAAGGAAAAGGAAGGATAACCTTGTTTAAATCTAATCTATTGTGGTATTTTTCTTGTTTTGAAATTTTTTCCAATCGTAATGATATTTTGAGTTTCTTTTTATACTTTCAGTTGTTTAGTACTAATATTTCATGTACCATATTTTCTTTTCCATTCCCTTTAATCCTTTTTGAAAATCACAAAGTGGGAGAAAGGATAAAAAAGAATACTTGTTAAAAATTTCCCTAAGTGAGGGGGTATTCATCCAAGGGAGAGTTATTATCCCAAAAAATTTTCATATGCAATAAAATGCTAAGTCTCATTCTGAAAGTCAAGAATATGATCCTTAGTGTTTCCAAATCCTAAGAGGGAGTTAGTCGTATTCATATTTTCCCATGTGTTAATGGATATAAATTTTTCATTCAATGTCCAGAATTTTATTTCTAAGTCCTTATATTGTTTTTCGTAAGGATGTTTGTGCTCTCAAAAAAGGGGGAGATTGTTGAGTTAATAAGGTTTCCATATGACTTTTCCATTCCTTCTTGTTTTGAAAATCACAAACACATTATGTTAAGGAAAATTTAATTTTCCCTAGGGTTTACATAATTAGGAAAATTTTCCTTCCCCAAGGAAAATTTATCCTTACCATGTTTTTCATTGTTCATATTTTTCCTAAGTATAAAATTCAGTATCATATCTAAAACATTGGAATCTTATAATACATAGATATAGAGAATTATGATTTCAGGATCCGAATTCTGGTTCCGAACTTTCTATGTTAAGACTCCAAATTCCAAGGAATTCAGAAGCCAAACTTTCTAAATTCAGAATAAAAATTTTAATGAATTCAGGCTCCAAGATTTCTATGATTAGACTCTGAATTCCAATGAATTCAGACTCCAAACTTTATAAGTTCAGACTCTGAATTATAATTAATTTAGACTTCGAAATTCTAAGTTTAGACTCCAAATTACAATCAATTCAGACTCCAAACTTTCTAAGTTTAGACATTGAATTATACTGAATTCAGACTCCAAATTCTACTGAATTTAGACTCTGAAATCTATAAAATTCAGACTTCGAATTTACTTGAAATTAAGACACTGAATTATATAGAATTCAGGTTCCAAATTATTCTGAAGACATAATCCGAATACCTATTTATTATAGACACCTAATGTGTTTTGGGTTAGACTCTGAACTTTTATTTACTTACACTCTAAAAAATGAATTTGGTTGTGAAGCCATATTTTTTCATACTCATGTTTTGGTTATAAAACAACATCATGCATTAAGTCACTAACTAACCATTGTTTGAGAGAAATGTGTACATGTCCCTCAAAAATTCATGAAAATATATGATCATTGAATGAGGGAGCCGACCATTGAAGCTGTGCCTATAAATAGGAGATCATTTGAAAGAGCTCACAGCTATGTTGAACTCTTCAATGACTCTAGAGATTACATGCTGTGGAAGTGATTTATAGAGAGAGACTCTCATTCTTAGTACGTAATAAACTTCTTGTTTAGAATTGTTTCGTGCGACTCCGAATTTTGCTGATTATATTCAAGGGCTTTCGGGGATAGGAAGACAGAGGTGCTGACTACCTTGAAGTTCAAGTAATTCTTTGCTGAGGAAGAAAGAGGTGCGGACTACCTTGTAGTTGAGGGCTTGTAGGGATAGAAAGATATACTCTTATCTTCGTATCGAGGGCTTACCCTGGTGTGGGTAAGAAAAAATTTCTATAAAGTATAAATCAAGGGACCTTTATCCAAGGTTGTTGGATACCCTACTCTTTGGGTTAAAATATTTACTACTTGGTAATTGTTTTGTTTCAAGTTTTCCTCTGCATTTTGGTTGGTGAGGAAAGTATAACTATCTTCTACATTATTATACTTGTATACTATGATTTAGTAAGATTCTATGCGTTTTAAGGTGGAATCATTATCTTTGTATACTTTTGTTACGTTTTATTTCTAGAACCATATTTCCGAAATTACATTCTCAGAATAACATTTCTGGAATCAAGCAAGTTTGTAGAACTAAAGATTTTGTGAATTTACCTTGTTTAACTTTGTTAAACATTACCATCTTTAAAAGTTCCAAATTAATTTTTAATGTATAAAATTCACCCCCCTCTTGTATTTTGAGCATCTACATCATTTCGATCCTACAGTTTGTATCTAAGGAGAATATCATACTCCATACCATCTTAACAATAGGTATCAGAGCATGTCTCTGAAATAATTATATTCAAATATAAGTTTTCTTTCTTATGATTTTAATTGTTCTATATTTTCCTTACTATGGATATTTTTATCCATGTTTACAAACTTTTATTACTAAAATGTTTGTGTGGAAAGATATTTTGTTTGAGATGGCAGGAAAGAATGTCGGTTCGATTGAGAATCTTAATCCTTATAGACCACCTATTTTTTATGGGAATTATTATAAATATTAGAGAGATCATATGAATAATTTTGTTATCAATATCGGAGTGGAAGAATTTTTTATGCTTACTGGAGATTACAGGATTCCTAACAAGGAAGTCTGAAATTTTACTAACTAAGAGAAATCAAAATATCAACTGAATTACAAGGTATGCAATACTTTGTTGTGTTCCATGACCAGGAATATATATATCCATATTTCTTCTTGTAATGTAGAAAATTGTATTTGGAAGAAGCTTGAAGTTACACATTTTGGTACTTCAAAAGTTATTGAAACTAGAAGAGATATTCTTAGAGTTGAGTACCATGGTTTTTTCTTCCCTTATGGAGAACCTATATTTATGGTACAACATAGATTTATGACTATTATAAAAAGCTTACAATGCATGGGTGAAAAAGTTTTGGATGAAAGGAACTTTTATACAAGATTATATACATCATATACAATGAGTGGGGATCTAAGAGGAAAACTATAGATGAGAATAGTAAAGTCTCATAGATTACTCTTGATGAACTTTTTGGAACTCTTCTTCAACATTAGACAAGAATGAAGAGATACACTGATAATGTTAATAAGAAGAATGGGAACGGAAGCATTGCTTTTGCAAGAAATTCAAATCATATAAAAGAAAATACTCCTGAGAGAGTTACTAGATCTAAGTCTAATAAGGTTGTTATACAATCCGAATCTAGTGAAAATGAACATTTAAAAAATGAACTAGTTAATCTTGCTCGAAGTATGAACAAGATAGTTGGGAATAAAGACTATTAGTATAGATATAAAAAGAAAGAAATAAAGGATATGAAAGACTCTTAAGTCACTTGTTATGAATTAAAAATAGCCAGACTTATAAGGCCAGATTTTCCTATGATTAAGAGAAAAGAGAGAAAGGAAAAGCATTCAGAGAGAAATAGAAAGAAGTACTACATTACTAAAGCTAAGAAAGTCTTGGAAGATAATGACACCTGGAGTGCCAATGGTGGAGACTATTCTAATGAATCCTTAGATTACGAATCTCTTGGACAAAAGAATCTTGATTTACTTGATAGACTACCTATTGAAAATAATTTCTTAATGGCTACGGTACACAATGCTGAATCTATGACCAATGTATCTTCAAATAGTAATAGTAAATACTATGAATCATTGGACGAATATTCTTCTTTATAATGAAGATAATACTTTACCTACCTATGAACAAGTTTCTAGGTTTTCTATGCTACTTGAGAATGAAAATCCTAAAGTCAAGAAAAAGCTTGATAATGGAAATTCTAGGATTTCTATTCCTATTAAGGAAGTATTAGATATTTCTCAAAATCATGATAAGAAAACTGTTGATTTTGAAAGTATTTGAAAAAACCTAGAGGATGTTAATTCTGAGAAGGATAAACTTTCTATGGATTTAGAAAAAGTAATTTATATGAAAAATGTTTTTGAGCCTAACTCCAGTGCTAAATCTAGTGTTTTGGAAGATAAGAACTTAGTTATTAGACCAAAGTCAGAAATATTTTCCTTGAGGAAGTGTTGGTCAAACATTACCTTAGGTAAGGAAAATTTTAATAAAATTTATTCTAAAATTCAACCTTTAAGGAATAATTCTAGATTTGGTTATACTATTTCAAAACCAATTTTTAGTAACAATTATTTTGTTCCTCAAAGGGCTCTATTCTGCACTAAGTGTTAGTGTTGTGGGAATTGTGCAAAAAATAGTTCCTTAAAAAAAACTCGGTCTTTAGGATTTCATAAAGCTTACTTTTCAAAGAACATGTGGATTCCTAATATTTTTCTTTCTGATGTTTCCAGATCCAAGAATGTTTTGATTCCAAAATTCTAACATTCTTATTTTTAGGAAAACAAAGATAATACCAAAAACAACACTTGGTATATGGATAGTGGATGTTCCCGTCATATGACTGGTAACAAGAACTTCTTTGAAAAGAAGATCAGGACGAAATGAGGAAAAGTAAATTTTGGAGACAATGCTAAGGGAGAAATTATTGGTATAGGTAACATTGTTCTTCTTGGAAAAACATTGATTTCAAATGTTTTCTTTGTTAAGGGTCTTAAGCACAACCTCACCAGCATAAGTCAATTATGTGATGAAGGTTACCTTGTGAATTTTCAGAATGATAAGTGCATAGTACACAATTACAAGAAAGATTTTATTATTTGTTCCCATAGGAAAGAGAATTTATACACACTAAACATTGAAGACCTTAGTAGCCAAGATATACCCTATCTTAGTGAAATGGAGGATCATTATTGGTGGGTTTATAGAAGGTTAGGACACTGTAACCTTAAAAATCTATGCAATATCTATAAGAAAAGACTATTTAAGGATCTACTGGAGATTAAATTTGATTCTTCAAAAGTTGGAGACCCTTGTCAATATGGGAAGAAACATAAATAAAGTTTTAAATCAGTTGGTGAAGTATCAACTACTGATGCATTACAGTTAGTGCATATGAATCTTTTTGGTCCAAAAAAAACTGGATGCCTTGGAGGCAAGTATTATTAATTTGTCTTAGTTAATTATTACACTATATTTACATGGGTCTATTTTGTAACAAAGAAATCCGAATCCTTTTCTTATTTCAAAACTTTTAGATCCCAAGTTGAAAATGAGAAAAACCATCATTTGATAACTATTTATAGTGATCATGGAGGAGAATTTCAAAATTCTGATTTTGAAACATTTTGTAGTAGAAAATGAATTAAAAATAACTTTTCAGCACCCAGAACACCTCAACAAAATGGTGTTGTTGAAAGAAGAAATATAATTCTTCAAGAGATAACAAGAACCATGTTGAGTGAATATTATATTGCCAAAAAATTTTGTGCTGAAACTATAAGTACTGATTTTTATATTATACATTGTGTTTTGATTAGAACTTTCCTTAATAAATCTTCTTATGATTTATGGAATGGTAGAAAACCTAGAACTTCCTACTTCATTGTTTTTGTTTGCAAAGTATTCATTCTGAATACTAAATTTAATCTAAAAAATTCACACCAAAATCAGATGAAGGAATTTTCTTAGGCTACTACACAACATCTAAGCCTTATAAAGTTTTCAATAAAAAAATTCTACTGTTGAAGAAACAGTACATGTCAAATTTGATGACACCAATCCATTTATTTTCAATGAACCTCAACCTACATCTTCAGATGTGTTTTCAAAAACTGATTATCAAACATTGTTAGAAGATCCTTCTGATAAGAAAGATGTTACAGTAGATATTTCTAAAGCATTTACCCCCCGAAGACTTTCTACCCTATGTTGATGAACATGTTTTAAAAAACCAAAATTAGTTGTTTCTAAAGAATCATCCTAGTGATAGTATCACTGGGGATGTGAATCAACCTGTAAGGACTAGAAGATCCTTAAGGAATGAAATAGAACATCTCGCATCCCTTTCCTAATTAGAACCAAAAAGAACTGATGAATCTTAAGGTGATGATGATTGGATAAAAGATATGCAAAATGAGCTAAATGAATTCGAAAGGAATAAAGTCTGGACCTTGCTAGAAAGACCTAAGAAAACATCTGTTATTGGAATAAAATGGGTCTTCATAAATAAATGTGATGAAAATGGAATCATAGTAAGAAATAATGCTAGATTGGTTTCTAAAGTCTATAATCAACAAGAAGGAATAGACTATAAAGAAACCTATACTCCAGTATCTAGACTTGAATCTATTCGTATTCTACTTTCCTTTGCAGCATTCTTCAATTTCTAACTTTTTCAAATGGATGTTAAGTGTTCCTTCCTTAATGGAGACGTTCAAGAGGACGTTTTTGTGGAATAACCTCCCGGTTTTGACGATTCAAAACATCCTGAACAGGTATTCAAACTTACCAATGCTTGGTATGGACTTAAACAAGCCCACCCCCCCCCCCCCCCCCCCCCCCCCGAGCTTGGTATAATAGACTTACAAGAGTTGTTCTTCAAAATAATTATGTTAAGGGAAATATTGATCCAACAATTTTTATAAATAATGATAATAAAAATGTTTTGATAGTTCAAATTTATGTTGATGACATTATATTTGGTTCAACTCAGCAATCTATAACTGATTCATTTGTGGATCTAATGAAATATGAGTTTGAAATGAGTATGATGGGTGAGTTAACATTTTTTCTTGGTGTTCAAATTTCTCAAAAACCAGAAGGTATCTATATATCCCAATATAAGTACATTAAAGGTCATCTTAAAAAGTATGTATATGACAACACTAAGAGTATAAGTACTCCCATTGGTACCTCAAATTCACTTGATCTAGATGAAGCTAGGAAACCAGTAGATCAAACATCATTTAGAGGTTTGATAGAAAGTCTACTTTACATGACCGCTAGTCATCCAGACTTAATTTTTTCAGTATGATTATGTGCAAGATATCAATTCAATCCTAAGGAATTTTATTTAATGTTAGTGAAAATGATTTTTCTCTACTTAAAGGGAACCATGGATCTAGGATACTTTTATACTTATGGAAATGATTTTGTTTTAAAAAGTTTTTCAAATGATGAATTTGGTGGATGTAAAATGGATAGAAAGAGTACATATCGAACTTGTCATTTCTTAAGAAACTAATTAGTTTCTTTGTCGTGAAAGAAGCAAAATTCAGTAGCACTTTCCATTGCTGATGCTAAATATGTACCAGATGAATGTTGTTGTGCTCATGTGTTGTGGATGCAACACACACTCACAGACTATGATATTTGTTTCACCAAAACATAGATTTTGTGTGATAACACTAGTACTATTTCCCTAAATAAAAATCATGTACATCAATCCTGTAAAAAATACCTAGATATTAGACATCACTTTCGTAGGGATCACACACAAAAAGGGGATATCATTCTTCAATTTATCAGAACGCAAGATCAACTTGCTGATATTTTCACAAAATCATTACCCTCCGATAGATTTGAATACATTAAACAGAAGTTAGGAATGATAAAACTAAGTTAATATTCTTTGATAACTTTCTGTTGAAACCAATATCCTTACGATAAGGAACTCATTTTCATAGGGGGAGTACATTTGTTTGTTAGTTTTTTAAAAAAAAATCATTTGTAATGAAAATCTTCATAGTCATATTTTCTAAAATCTTTCATAATGAAAATTTTCATAGTTAGTTTTTCTAAATATTTTGTTGTGAATTTTTTTTCGTAGTCTAATTTTTTTTTCGTAGCTTAAAATTTTCCTAATGGAGAAGTTTGTTTTAAAATTTTTTATAATCAAGTTTTTCAGAATCTAAAGTTCTTCAAGGAGAATTTTCATCAATAGGAATAATCTTCCTATGCAATCTGAAAGGTATATTTCTTATATTGAGTTTTCATAATCATCTTTTAATTTTTGTAATTTTCATCTGTTTCAAATTTTCGTATCCAAATGTTCTTATCAATAACATCAAAAAATCTGATTCTACCAAAATTTCCTTATGACTATCATTTAAACTGTTAGATCTGATCAGAATGTTTTTTAACAGTTTGATTGAGTATGAAATCTAAACCGTCACTTCAATCGCCTATATAAAGGACCCCTAATGGTTTTCCCACATTGAAACTCAAGATTTTTCATGCTGAAGTCCTACCCTCCAACATAAGCCCATTATGTATTTTAAAGGTTTCCTCAACTCTGAATGTCTGTCAAAGTATCTTCCTAGAAAGACATGTCAACTCTCAAGCTAATTTCTGAATGGCATATTTATAGAGAACGGTTGGTACATCCAAATTTATTTACTAATTATGATTCTATCATCTCAAATAACATCAAGCTGAATGAATGGGATAGTGTTTGCGTATAGAAATGAAGAGCTCATGATTTGGTATATCCGTACTTATTGGTTGAGTTCTATGAGTCAGCAAGTTTTTTCAAGGAAGATGGAAAAGATAAATTCTATTTCAAGAGAAATGGGATGACTTACTCTCTTTCTTACAGTAAGGTAACCAGATTGATTGTAGTTCCTTATAAGGTTGAGGCAGAGTTCTTATCACATAAGCTGCCTGATGTTCAAGGAAATTTCATTAAGGAAAAAGCAACAACTTTCCTTGGTCTTTTAGATGTAAAGACTCCAATGATTTTTCACCTATCTAAAAATTTCCAGATTCGTGAACTGTGGGTTTGAGGATTCATCATTCTGAGAAAAGGGGACACTGATACTTTGAAGAAGAGTGACATGTATATCCTGGTTTTCTTGGTGAATCTAATAATGATTTACCTGGTTAAGGATATTCTGATTACAATTTAGAATATAAATAATGGAAATCTGAAGGCTCATATTATTATGTATCCAGCCATTCTCTCAAAGATGATTCTCCAGTGTTTAGAGTCCTTAAAAATATCTTGTAGTTCTAAGACAAGAAATTGTAAAGTTATGCTAGTAAGTGATGACACTTTGAGAAGGATGAATGTTGGATTTTATAAAAATCCAAAGCATTTTATTATCTGCCTAAGGAGGAGGAAGAAGCCTTATCGAAGAAACAGAAACTGGATGAGACTTCCAAAAATGGTGCAAGGAAGTGGAAAGTGAAGTAAGTGGAAGAAAAGGAAAAAACTTCAATGGCCAAGAAAACCCAATCTGCACCACCAAATCCTAAGAAGAAAAAAGAATATCTGGATGATGAATTAGAAAAATGGAGGTACGAGAAGGATAAAAAGAAAGAAGGGGATCCAAGCTTTGCTTTGGATCCTACTGAAGAAAAAGATTTAAAAGAAAAGACTGATGATGAGCTAGAAAAGCAAACAAATGAAAAGAAACAAAAGGAGAAGATGACTAAAGAATAGATTGTGAAATCTCTTCTGAAGGATACTAATAAGGCCTCCGAAAATATTCCAGTACCACAATCCTTCTTAGTAAAAGCTTTACCAGAGACACAGGGAAATGAATTTGTGACTCTGGAAAATGTCAGAGAAAAAGTAGTGGAGGATGAAGAAGAGGAAGAAGAAGGCATTGGTGATACCGAAGATCTCATTAAGAAAGTTGGGGAGTTTCAAGAGAAGTAAAGCCTCTCTGAAAAGTTATCATTCTAAACCTCACAAGATGAATCATCAAATATTGATACTCCTTGGAAGGATGAAGAGAAGGGTGAAGATGAGGTAGACAAACCATCTAAAGAGGAAAGCATCAATAAATATTTCATTCACCTAGAGGATGTTGTGGAAGGAGCTGAGAAGGAAGAGGTAGATGAAGATAAAATCATTCAGCTATCTAATAGTGAACAAGAGTCTCGAGATGAGGAAGAAATTCTGAAAGCTGATAAGGTAAAATAGGTAGTAGTTGATACACCTACTAGGGCTGTGATAAAAAAGAAATATGTTGGTGATTCTTTAAAGAGGAAGGCTGCTGGGTTAGAAGAAGAATCCTCACCACGCAAAATTTCTAATTCAGAATCATCATCCCTTGGATATGATATCGTAGTCCAGTATTTGAAGAATCTTGTGGGGACTATCCTAATATTTCCATGACTTGATTCAAGATTCCATATGCCTTAACACACCTTAAATCAAAAATCAGATTCACTATCCATGGTGATGGACAAGTGGGTCAAGCTTGAGGTTGATTTCAAAACCTTTTTCATAAATTACGAAGCCCACAAAAGGCCATGCAAGAATATAACTAGTTGGTCAAAGAAAACTATAGAGGACATGAGAAATATTGATGAGTTCTAAGAAAGTGTGAAGGATGCATTTGATACCGAAGATGTAAAGATCAATTATTTCACAAATATTTTTGAGGAGAAGTTTACTCTGGAATAGAATTCCCAGATGCAAGAAGTGAAAGATCTAAATGGGAAGTTGTATTCAGTTACTTACAGTTAGAAGAGAGAAAGAGATATCAGGAATGAGATGGAAGAAAAGGTTGTTAATTAGGAATAATCCTTGAAGGATCAGGATGATATTCTTAAGGCTCGGGAAGAAAAAATCAAAGCCTTAGAGATAAAAATAGAGGATCAAGATCAGATTCTCAAGCATGCAGAAGAAGATCATAAAGTGCTCAAGAAGATAAAAAAAATAGTGTAAAAGCTGATGCCCAAGGAAAAGGAAGGATAACCTTGTTTAAATTCGATCTTTTGTTGTATTTTTGTTGTTTTACAAATTTTTCCAATCATAATGAAATTTTTAGTTTCTCCTTATAATTTTGGTTGTTTAGTATTAATATTTCAGGTACCATATTTTCCTTTCCATTCCTTTTAATCAATTTAGAAAATCACTAAGGGTGAGAAAGGAAAAAAATAATAATTTGTAAAATTTTCCCTAAGTGAGGGGGAATTCATCTAAGGGGGAGTTCTTATCCATAAAGATTTTCATATGCAATAAAATGCTAAGTATTATTCCAAAAATCAAGATTTCAATACTTAGTGTTTCCAAAGCCTAATGGGGAGTTAGTCATATTCAAATTTTCCCATGTATTAAGGGTGATATGTTTTACTTTCAAAGTCCAGAAAAATATTTTTTCTATGTAATTATATTATTTTTCATAAGGATGTTTGTGCTTCCCAAAAAGGGGGAGATTTTTGAGTCAATGAGGTTTCCTTATGAATTTTCATTTCCTTCTTGTTTTGAAAATCACAAACACCTTATCTTATGGAAAATTTTATTTTCCCTCTGTTTTACTTGGTAAGGAAAATTTTCCTTCCCCAAGAAAAATTTATCCTAACCATGTTTTTTATTGTTCATATTTTGTCTAAGTATAAATTTCAATTTCATATATAAAGCCACAAAATCTTATAATACATAGATATAGAGTATTCTGATTTCAGGATCTGAATTCTAGTCCCAAACATTCTATGTTCATACATTGAATTATAATGAACTCAGACTCCAAATTCCAATGAATTCAGACTCCGAACATTCTATGTTTAGACACAAAATTCTAATGAATTCAGACTCTGAACATTCTATGTTCAGACTCCGAATTTTGATGAATTCAGACTTCGAACATTCTTAGTTCAGACTTCGAATTCTAATGAATCCAGACTCTGAACATTCTATGTTCAGACTCCGAATTCCAATTAATTCAGACTCTGAACATTCTATGTTCAGACTCCGAATTCCAACGAATTCAGACTCTGGACATTCTTAGTTCAAACTTTGAATTCTATTGAATCCAGAGTTGAAATTCTACATAATTCAGACTCTGAACTCTACTGAATTCAGACTCCAAATTTCTATGAATTTTAAACTCTAAATTATATAGAATTAAGGTTCTGAATTCTACTAAGACACAATCTAAATACCCATGTATTATAGGCACCGAATTTGTTTTTGGTTAGGCTCCAAAATTTATTTCCTAACACTTCGAAAAATGAATTTGGTTAAGCAACCATATTTTTTTCTTACTCATGTTTTTTCTATAAAACGATGTCATGCATTCAGTTACTAACTAACCATTGTTTGAGTGAAATGTGTACATGTCCCACTGAAATTCAAGGAAACATATGACCGTTGGAGGAGGGAGCTGACCATTGATGATGTGCCTATAAATAAGAGCTCATTTGAAAGAGATCACAACTTTGATGAACTATACTACGACTCTAGAGATTACATGTTGTTGAAGTGATTTCTAGAGATAGACTCCCATACTTATTGCGTACTGAACTTCTTCTTCAGAATTGATTCGTGCGACTCCGAATTTTCGTGAGTGCATTCGAGGGCTTCCGAGGATTAGAAGATAGAGGTGTCGACTACCATGATGTTCAAGGACTTCCTTGCTGAGGAAGACAGAGGTGACAACTACCTTGTAGTTGAGGGATTGCAAGGATAGAAAGACAGACTCCAATCATCATATCGAGGGATTACCCTGATGTGGTTAAGATAGACTTTCATGAAAGTATAAATCAAGGGACCTTTATCAAAGGTTTTTGGATACCCTACTCTCTGGGTTAAAATATTTACTACTTGTTACTTGTTTTATTTCAAGTTTTCTGCTGAATTTTGGTTGTTCAAGAAAGTATAACAATATTATACTTTCTTATAACTGTGTACTCTGATTTAGTAAGATTCTATACACATTAAGGTAGAATCGTTATCTTTGTAAAAATTTGTTATGTTTCATTTCTAGAACCATATTTCCAGAATTACATTCTCGGAATCACATTTTCGGAATCAAGAAAGTTTGTAGAACTAGAGGTTTTGTGAATTCACTTTGTTTAACTTTGTTTAACATTACCATATTTAAAAGTTCCAAAGTAATTTATAAATTATATAATTCACCCCCTCTTTTATTTTGATCATATATATCCTTTCAATCCTACAGTTTGTATCTAAGGAGAATATCATTCTCCATACCATCTTAATAATTGGTATCAAAGCAGGTCTCTGAAATACTTATATTCACGTATAAGTTTTTTTGCTCAAGTTTTTCATTGTTCTATATTTTCCTTGCTTAGGATATTTTTTTCCTTGTTTGAAAACTTTTATTACGAACAAGTTTGTGTAGAAAGATATTTTGTTTGAGATAGAAGGAATGAATTTCAGTTCGATAGACAATATTAATCCTACTAGACAACCTAATTTTGAAGGGAATGATTACGAATATTGGGGAGATATTATGAGGAATTTTGTTATCAATACCAGAGTGGAAAAATTTGTATTGTTTACTATAAATTACAATATTATTGATAAGGAAGTCTGAAATTTTACTAACCCAGAAAAATCAGAATATCAACTGAATTAGAAGGTACGAAATACATTGTTGTGTTCCATGACCAGGAATATATATAGCCATATTTCTTCTTGTAAAGCAGAAAATTGTATTTGGAAGAAGTTTGAAGTTACACATTATGGTACTTCCAAAGTTATTGAAACTGGAAGAGCTATGCTTAGAGATAAGTGCCAAGGTTTTTTCTTTCCTTATAAAGAACCTATATGTAAGGTACAAAAATGATTTATGACTATTGTAAATAACTTACAATCGATGGATGAAAAATGTTGGGATGATAAGGCAGTTGTAGATATTATTATAGACATCATGCCTAATGAGTGGGAATCTAAGAGGACAGATATAGATTTTAATAGGAAAGTCTCACAGATTACTCTTGATAAAATTCTTGGAACTCTTCTTCAACAAGATACTAGAATAAAGAGAGATGCTGATAATGTTAAGAATAAGAATGGGATTGGATGTGTTGCTTTTACAACAAACTTCAATTCATATGAAATCCAATACTCCTGAGAGAGTTACTAGTTCTAAGTCTAAGAAGGTTGTTATAAAAACCGAATATAGTGAAATTGAACATTCAGAAAATGAACTAGCTAATCTTGATCGAAGGATGAACAAGATAGTTAGTAAGAAAGACTTGCAGTATAGATACAAGAATAAAGAAATAAAGGATAAGAAAGACTCTGAAGTCACTTGTTATGAATGCAAAAGAGATAGACATATAAGGCCAGATTTTCCTATGCTTAAGAGAAAATAAAGAAAGGAAAAGCATTCTGAGAGAAATAGAAAGAAGTAATACAAAGCTAAATATAAGAATGTCTTAAAAGATAATGACACCTGGAGTTCCAGTGGTGGAAAATCTTATGATGAATCCTCATATTATTAATCTTCTATATAGAATAATCTTGGTTTACTAGACATAATACCTTTTGAAAATCATTGCTTAGTGGCTAAGATACACAATGCTGAATCTAGGACTAATTTATCCCTAAATAGTAACAGTAAATACTATGAATCATCAAGTGAAGAATATTATTATGATGAAGATAATACTTTACCTACCTATAAACAAGTTTCTAGGTTTGCCATGCTTCTTGATAATGAAAATTATAATGTCATGAAAATGCTTGAAAAGGAAAATTCTAGAATTTCTATTCTTTCAAAGGAAGCATCAGATCATTCTAAAGATCCTGTTAAGAAAACCCTTCATTTTTAAATAATTTAAAAAACTGTGAGGAATTTAATTCTTAGAAGGATGAACTTTCTATGGATTTATCAAAATTAATTTCTAGGAAAAATGTTTTCCAGCCCAACTCTAGTGCTAAAGCTAATGTTTTGGAAGATAAAAAATTAATTATTAGAATAAAGTCAGAAATATTTTCTTTGAGGAAGTGTTTGTCAAACAATACATTTGATAAGGAAAATTTTGATAAAATGTATTCTCAAATTCGGCCTTTAAGGGATATTTATGGATTTGGTTATAATAGTATAAAACCAATTTTTAGTAACAATTTTTTTGTTCCTCAAAGTGCTCCATTTTTTACTATGTGTTAGTGTGGTGGGAATTGGTCAAAAAATTGTTCCTTAAACAAAACTCAATCTTTAGGATTTTATAAAGCTTACTTTTTAAAGAATATGTGGATTCCTATGATTTTACTTTCTGAAGTTTCTGGATCCAAGAAAGTTTGGATTCCAAAAGTATAACTTTCTTATTTTCAGGAAAACAAATATAGTACAAATAACAATACTTGATACATGGATAATGGATGTTCCCGACCTAAGAATGGTAATAAAAACTTCTTTTAAAAGATTATCAGGATGAAAGGAGGAAAAGTAACTTTGGGAGACAATGCTAAGTGATAAATTATTGGTATAGATAACATTGTTATTCTTGAAAAAACATGGATTTCAAATGATTTATTTGTAAAGGTTTTTAAGCACAAACTCATTAGCACAAGTCAAGTATGTGATGATGGTAACCTTGTAAATTTTAGGAATGATAAGTGCACAGTACACAATTTCAAGGAAGAGTTTATTCATTCTACCCATAGGCATGAGGATGTATACACACTAATCTTAAAAGACCTTAGGAGCCAAGATCTACCTTGTCTTAGTGAAATGGAAGATCATTCTTGGTTGTGGCATAGAAGGTTAGGACACTATAACCTTACAAACCTATGAAAAATCTCTAAGAAAATAGTAGTTAAGTATCTACCGGATCTTATATTTGATTCTTCAAAAGTTTGTGATCCTTATCAATATGGAAATAAAAATAAATAATGTTTTAAATCAGTCAGTGAAGTCTCAACTACTGATGCATTACAGTTAGTGCATATGGATCATTTTGTTCCAACACAAATTTGAAGCATTGGAGGCATGTATTATGTATTTGTCTTAGTTGATGATTACACTAAATTTAAATGGGTCTATTTTCTAGCAAAGAAATAGAAGCTTTTTATTATTTCAAAACTTTTAGAGCCCAAGTTAAAAATGAGAAAAACATTCCTTTGATAAATATTCATAGTGATCATGGAGGATAATTTCCAAATTCTGATTTTGAAACTTTTTGTAGTAGAAAATGCAGTACTCACAAATTTTCAGCACCCAGAACAACTCAACAAAATGGTGTTGTTGAAAGAAGAAACAGAATTTCAAGAGATAACAAGAACCATGTTGAGTGAATATTCTATTTCCAAATATTTTTGGGCTGGAGATATAATTACCGCTTGTTATACTATAAATTGTGTTTTGATTAGACCTTTTCTTAATAAAACTCTTTATGAGTTATGGAACGGTAGAAAACCTATACTTTCATACTTCAAGTTTTTTGGTTGTAAGGTATTCATTCTGAATACTAAAGATAATCTAAAAAAAATCACACCAAAATCAGATGAAGGAATTTTCTTAGGCTACTCCACAACTTCTAAGGCTTATAGAGTTGTCAATAAAAACACTTGTACGGTTGAATAAATAATACATGTCAAATTTGATGAAAACAGTCCTTTTTTTTAGAGAACCTCAACCTACATCTTCATATGTGTTTTCAAAAACTGATTATCAACCTTTTTTAGAAGATCCTTCTGATATAGAAGATGTTAAAGGAAATTTTTCTGAAGGATTTACCCTAGAAGACTTTCTACCCTATGTTGATGAACAGGTTTTACAAAACCCAAATCAACCCACTAATAGTATCATCCCAGTGATAGTATCATTGGTGTTGTGAATCAACATATAAGGACTAGAAGTTCCTTAAGGAATGAAATAGAACATCTAGAATTCCTTTCCCAATTAGAAGCAAAAATCACTGAGGAAGCTTTAGGTGATGATGATTGGATAAAAGCAATGCAAGATGAGCTAAATGAATTCGAAAGGAATAAAGTCTAGACATTGGATGAAAGACCTCAGGAAACATCTGTTATTAGGGTAAAATGGGTCTTTGGAAATAAATGTGATGAAAATGGAATCATAGTAATAAATAAAGATATATTGGTTGGTAAAGTCTATAATCAACAAGAAGGAATAGATTACGAAGAAACATATGCTCCAGTAGGTATACTTGAATATATTCATATTCTACTTGCCTTTGCAGCATTCTTCAATTTCAATCCTTTTCAAATGAATGTTAAATATGATTTCCTTAATGGTTATGTTCAACAGGATGTTTTTGTTGATCAACCTCATGGTTTTGAAGATTCAAAACATCCTGAACATTTTTTCAAACTTACCAAAGCATTGTGTAGACTTAAGCAATCCCCCTCGAGCTTGGTATGATAGAATTATAGGATTTTTTGCTTCAAAATAATTATGTTAAGGGAAATGCTGATCCATCCCTTTTTATAATGAAAGATAAGAAAAATGTTTTGATTTTTCAAATTTATGTTGATGAAATTATATTTAGTTCAACTCAGCAATCTTTAACTGATTCCTTTGCGGATCTAATGAAATCCGAGTTTGAAATGAGTATGATGGGTGAATTAAAATTTTTTCTTTGGTTTTCAAATTTCTCAAAAACCAGAAGGTTTCTATATATCCTAACATAAGTATGTTAAAGATCTTCTTAAAAAGTATGGATATGAAAACATGAAGAGTATAAGTACTCCCATTGGTACCTCAAATTCACTTGATCTAGATGAATCTGGGAAACCAGTAGATCAAACATCTTTTATAGGTTTGATAGGAAGTCTATTTACTTGAAATCTAGTCATCCAGACTTAATGTTTTAAGTATTATTATGTGACAGATATCAATCCCATCCTAAGTAATCTCATGTAAAGGAAGTGAAAAGGATTTTTTTCTACTTAAAGGGAACTATAGATCTATGACTATTTTATACTTCTGGAAATAATTTTTTTAAATGTTTTTCAGATGCTGAATTTGGTGGATGTAAAATGGATAGGAAGAGTACATATTGAATTATCATTTCATAGGAGATTAATTAGTTTCTTGGTCATGCAAAAAGTATCACTCAGTATCACTTTCCACTATTGAAGCTAAATATGTAGCAGTTGGAAGTTGTTGTTCTCAAGTGTTGTGGATGCAACACACACTCACAGACTATGGTATGATTTTTTTTACCAAAATACAAATTTTGTGCGATAATACTAATGCCATTTTCCTAAGTAAAAACCCTGCACATAAATCTCATGAAAGACACATAGATATTAGGAATCACTTTCTTAGGGATCACACACAGAAAGGGGATATCATTCTTCAATTTATCGGAACGCAAGATCAACTTGCTGATATTTTCACAATATCTTTAACCTCTGATAGATTTGAATACATTAAACAGAAGTTAGGAATTATAACCATAAGGTAATATTCCTTGTTAACTTCCTGATGAAACCAATCTTCTTACATTAAGGATATCCTTTTCATAGGAGGATTACATTTGTCTGTGATTTTTTTAGAAAATCATTATTAATTAAAATTTTCGTAGTTAGATTTTCTAAAATCTTTCGCAATGAAAATTTTTGTAGTCAGTTTGTCGAAATCTTTTGTAATTATTTTTTTTCATAGTCTATGTTTTTTTTCATAGCATAAAATTTTCATAATGGATATTATCTTTTTAAAATTTTTCCTAATCAAGTTTTTAAGAATCTAAAGTTCTTCATGAATAATTTTCCTCAATACAAATAATCTTACTAACCAATATGAAAGGAATGTTTCCTATCTTGCATTTATATAATCATCTTTTAATTGTTGGTATTTTCATCTGTTTCAAATTTTCTTATCCAAATGCTTTTATCAAAAACCTCCAAAGATTGGATTCTACCAAAATTTCCTTGCGGATATCATTTCAACCATCAGATCTGATCAGATGGTTTTTCAACCATTGGATTCATTATGGAAGCTGAACCATCACTTCAATCACCTATATAAAGGACCCTTGATGGTTGTACCACATCAAAACTCAATATTTCGCTTGCTAAAGTCCGACCCTCCTATATAAGTCTATTTGGGATTTTAAAGGTTTACTTAACTCCGAATGTCTGTCAAAGTATCTTCCCAAAAAGACATGTCAACTGTCAAGCTGGTTTCTGAATGGAATATTTACAGAGAAAGGATGGTACATACAAATTTATTTTCTAATTATGATTCTATAATCTCAAAGAACATCAAGTTGAATATATGTGAGAGTGTTTTCATATCAAAACCAAGAGCTCTCGATCTGGTATATTCAGAATTGTTGGTTGAGTTCTATGTGTCATCATGTTTTTTCATGGAAGAAGGAGAAGATAAATTCTCTTTCAAAAGCTATGGGAAGTATTCTTCTATTTCTTACACCAAGGAAACCAGTTTGACTGGAGTACCTTATGAGGGGGAGGTAGAGTTCTTCTCTCATAAGCTGCCTGATGTTCTAGGAAGTTTCATTAAGGAAAAATAAATGTCTTACCTCGGTCATTCAGATGTAAAGACTCCGATGATTTTTCACATATGTACAAATTTCTAGATTCTCGAATTGTGGGTTCAAGGATTCATCATTCCGAGAAAAGGGGACAAGGATACTTTGAAGAAGAGTGACATTTATATCCTGGATTTCTAGGTGAATCTAAGAAAGATTAACCTCGTTAAGAATATTAAGATTACAATTGAGAATATAAAGAATGGAAATATGAAGGCTCAAATTATTATGTATCCCACTATTCTCTCAAAGATTATTGTTTAGTGTTTACATTCCATTAAAATACCTTGTAGTTATAAGACAATAAATAGAAAATTTATGCTGGTAAGTGACGACAATTTGAGAAGGATGAAGGTTGGATTTTCTAAAGAATCTGAAGAATTTTATGATTTTCCAGAGGAGGAGGTATAAGTATTGGATCGATAGGATCTAAATAATGATGTAGATGCTCAATTTACAAGAGGGGGGGGGGGGGTGAATTGTATACTTTAAAAAAAGTCCTTTGGAACCTTTAAAGTTAGTTACGATTAAATATGTTTTCCTTAAGCAAAGGAAAGGGCTAAGTTTAATAAAGATAAAATTAAGAAAATTCACAACACCTCTAATACGTAATGAAAACTTGGAATAAGGAATGAAGTTATAAACTTCAAGTCCTAAGAACATTCTTAAAACTGAAAAGAGATTCCGAATGTAGGTTCCATAAATATGGATCAGGAAATTGAAACTTAACTAAAGATTACAATATGAGATTCTACCTTAAAGTTTATAAAATCTAAATGAAACAGAATACGAGTACGGAAGTATAAGAAAGTTATACTTTCCCTATAATACAAAAAGCATCAGAAAATAAACAAGTAGTAGAACTACAAGTAACAAGATATAAGTCTTTTAACCCAAAGAGAAGGGTATCCAACAACCTTGGATAAAGGTCCCTTGATTTATACTTTCAAGAAAGTCTGCCTTACCCACACCAGGGTAAGCCCTCGATACGAAGATCGGAGTGTCTCTGTCTTGCTCTCCTTGCAAGCCCTCAAATTCAAGGTAGTTGGCAAACTATGTCTTCCTCGGCAAGGAAGCCCTCAAACTTCAAGGTAGTTGGCACCTCTGTCTTCCTATCCTCGGAAGTCCTCGAATGTAATCACCAACATTCGGAGTCGCACGAAGCTTTGAGAGTTAATAAGAGACTCTCTCTCTAGAAATCACTTCAACAACATGTATGCACAATGTTGAAGAAGTTATTCATTGGTCAGCATTTTCAGCACTGAGCTCTTTCAAATGAGCTCCTATTTATAGGTTCGGTCAGCCTCCTTTCCAACGATCATATTTTCCTTAAAAATCAGAGGGACCTGTACACGTGTAACTTAACCAATGGTTAGTTCATAACAAAATAGACGACATCGTTTTATAACAAAACAAGTGTAACAGAATGTACGACATCGTTTTAAGTCTAATTGAAAAGTTCGGAGTGAAAGTTCGGAGTGTAAATAAATTAGGAGTGTATAAAACAAAGATAATCAGATTCTGTTTAATAGGTGAATTCAGAATGAGAATTCAAAATGAGAATTCAGAATGAGAATTCTTTATTAGAATTCGTAGTGAGAATTCCTCATCATAATTCGTAGTGGGAATTCCTCATCAGAATTCTTAATGCGAATTCATCATCAGAATTCGTAGTGAGAATTCCTCATCAGAATTCGTAATGAGAATTCGTCATCAGAATTCATAATGAGAATTCATCATCAGAATTCATAGTGAGAATTCGTTATCGAACTTCATAAGGATTCGTATCCTGAATATGGAGTAGAAATTAATCAGAGTTCGTATCCGGAATTCGGAATGAATCTTTATCACAGTTCATATCCAGAATTCAGAGTTGAACTTCATTACAGTTCTTATCCATAATTCGGAGTTTAAAATAGAATGCTTCAAATCAAGGTTTCAAACAATTCCGAGAAAATGGAAATGAATCCGAATCTTATACTTAAGAAAAATATGAATGAAAAAATGATAAGGAAAATTTTTCTTATAAAAGAAATTTTCCTTATAAAATCAATTTTTATTATGAAGGAAATTTTTCTTATAAAAGCGATTTTTCATATAAAATCAAATTTTCTTATAAAAGAAATTTTCTTAAGGATAAGGTGTTTGTGATTTTTAAAACAAGAAGGAATGGAAAATTCATAAGGAAAACCTTATTGACTCAACAATCTCCCCCTTTTTGGAAAGCACAAACATCCCTATGAAAAAGATAGTCTAGGAAGAAAGAAAACATTAAAGATTATCTCCCTTTGCTTAGGGATTTTGAAGACTATGACTAAATACCCCTTAGGCTATGAAACACTAAGGATCATATTCTAGATTTCCGGAATGATATTTCATTAAGAATAAGAAAGTCTTCTTAGATGACAAACTCCCCCTTAGATAAACTCAACTAGACTTTGTTTTCTTTCTCATCCTTTGTTAAGATTCTTTTTCCCTTTCATTAGAGTTCTTTTCCTTCTCCCCCTTTGTGATTTTCAAAAAGAATTTGAGGGAATGGAAAATATAACAAAGTACCAGAAAAATTAGTAGTAACAATAAAAGAAACGAGCAAGCAAAAATTTTCATTAAGTTTGAAAATCTCAACAACAAAGAAATTTAGATAAAACAAAAGATCAGATCTGTCTATTTTGGATCTTTTTCCTTCGCCATGAGACCCTCAAGAATAGTCTTTATCTTCTTCAAGTCTTTATGATCTTCCTCGGCTTGCTTTTCTAATACAAAAATTCTTGCATTTTGAGATTCAATCTTTTCTTCCTGGGCTTGAAGCTTTTCTTCCTGATCTTGAAGCTTTTCTTCCTGAGCCTTCATGATTTTTTATTGCATTAACAACTTTTCTTGAAACTCAATCCGATGATCCCTTTCATACTTCTAATTTTGAGAAACAAAATTCAGCTTCCCATTCAGATCTCTGACTTCTTGAATCTGGAAATTCTTTTCATCTGTCAACTTTTCTTCAAAGGATGAGGTAAGTTGATTTATCTTCCTGTCTTCTGTTTCAAAAGAATCCTTCACATTATATTGGAATTCATCTAAGAGTCTCATCTCTTCTATGGTTTTCCTCGACCAATTTTTCATCCACTTGCAAGATCTTCTATGGGCTTCATAGCCGACAAAGAAAGTTTTGAACTGAGCCTCAATCTCAATGCATTTTTCCATGACCATGGATACAGAGTTTGTTTTCTGATTCAAAGCATGTTGGAGCATCTGGAATTTTGAATCAATACTTGAGAATGTCGGAATAGAACCTACTAGCTTCTTTAAAGACTGAACAACAAAGTCATGCCCCAACGAAGATGACTCTGAATCCGAGACTTTTTTTGGAGAATTTCCTTCTTCAATTTTCTCATTCTTCTTCTTAGAAGAACTACCGACTTCCTTTATCTTCACCATTACTGAGCTCGGAGTATCAGCAAGAATTTTCTTTCCCTTGTCTCTTTAAGGAATACAATCCTGTTCCAGAGTTCTTTTTTCACTATCAATCACTTTAATAATATTTTCTTCATCATCAGAAAATTTTTGAGCTACATCCTTGATGTTCTCCATTTGAGAAAAATCATGTAGATGTTGTTATTATTTTGCATGATAAGATACCTCTTCTTCTCCTTGCTCCTCATCGTTTCCTGGAGTGACTAATTTCGATGATTCGGCTTCAGAATTTCGGAGCGATAAATGTTCCGAAGGAGTTCCCTTATAATCATCTACTTGTTTCAAAACATCTCTAGTTCCACCACTTCCTTCAGCAACAACTTCTTCCTCTCCCACTTGCTCAATTTCCTCTACTTCCTCAACAGGCTTAGCTACTGCCTCTTCCGGAGCAACAAAGTTTCTTCCTGGAGTCTCAGGTAGATATTCTAGAGGAAAAGATCTCGGAACAGGAATGTTTGCTGAAACCATCTCATTAAACTTCAACAAAGTCTGGGATACCTCAGCTTCAGACATCTTCTTCTTAAGCTTCTTTTATTTTGCCTGTTTTTCTAGCTCCTTCATTGTTCTTTCCTTCAGGGCCTTAGCCTCCACAAGATCCAAGCCAAACTGAGGCTCCCCTTGCACTCTCTTCTCTTTGATTTCCCTCCATTTAGAAACTACCTCATCTGGGTAAGATATCTTCTTCTTTGGTTTTGGAGGTGCGGAATGAACTTCCTTATACTTGGGATTCTCTACTTCAACGTCAACTTCTTTCAACTTTCTCTTCCTCACTGGTTTAGAGGATTCCAGATCAGCAACTTTCGGAACTGCTTCTTCTTGAGCAGGTAAATCAACAAACTGACCAGTCTTCTTGTCAAAGGCTACATCCATCCTTTTAAGAGTACCATCACTCACCAACAAAATCTTGCAAATTCTTGGCTTTGACTTGCAAGCCTCCTTGAAAGACTCAAGGCACCGAACTATCAAATTTGAGAGGATTGCTGGGTACATTATGATCTGAGCTCTCAGATTCCCTTTCTTAACATTATCAAGAGTAATAAAAATGTGTTTCATCAAATTAAACTTCCTCATATTTATCAGAAAATCTAGGATATAAATATCACTCTTCTTCAGACTATCTTTTTCACCCTTTCTCGGCAATAAGTCCTTGTACCCATAATTCTAGAATCTAGAAATTTGTAGATAGAGAAGCAATCTTCAGAGCCTTATCATCTGCCAGTCCGAGAGTTTCTAATGCTTTTTCCTTGTTGAAGCTACCCTTTGAATCCGGCAACACATGAGATATGAATTCGGCTTCACCTTCATTATTCACCCCTACCAAGATGGCTGCCTTGGCATATGAAAGCTTATAAGTCTTACCATAAGACGTAAAAGACAACTTCCCCCTTCCATCTTCTTTAATAAAGGAGACTGTTTCATAGAAATCTATAAGCAAATCTGAATACACTTCGTCTTGATTCCCAGGTTTTGACACCGCAACATCTTCCCATCCATTAAGCTTAATATTCTTGGAAATAAGAGAGTCATACTTGTTGAAGAAATCAGGATGAACCAGCCTCTCTCTATATACTAACCACTTCAAAATCGGCTTAGTGGAAGACATGTCTTGAGAAGCTACTTCCACAAACATTCGGATTTGAAGACCTCTGAGTAGTTCGGAACAGAGAAATCTGAAGTTCGGAACAACATTAAAATAGAGAGGCAGAGTTTCAAGATGCTGGAGCTTGAAAACCGTTGTGGGACAGCCAATTGGGGTCCCCTTTATATAGGCAACGAGAAGACGGTTCAACTTCCTCGGTTGATCGAACGGTAGTAACAAGATGAGATCAGATCTGACGGTCGAAAACCAATTCTCAAGAAAACTTTAATCCGATCTTTTGAGGTTTTTATTAAAACAAAGAATTAAGAAAACTACAATCCAAAAACAAAATATAAGAAAATTCCAGCAAGTAAAGTATGACTATGAAAACTTGAGTAAGGAAATCATACCTTTCGGATTGGATTAGGAAGATTATTCATAATTGGTATTGAAAAAAAAACCACGAAAAAAATCTTTACTACGGAAAGACAAAGTTTGAAAAACACACTACGAAAAACAAACTCAATACGGAAAACTCACTACGAAAAATTTCATTACAAAATTTGAAAATGAAAAACTCATTATGAACGATTCGGTATGAAAATATCGTTATGAAAATACCAGTATGAAATTTTCCATTCCGGAAGTTTTCAATATGAAAAGTTCCAATCCAGTAGCTTTCTTATACGAAAATATCCATTCTGGAAAATTTTAGTTCCGGAAATTCCCATTCCAGAATTTTAGTTCCGAAAAGTTTGAAAACAAATTTTGAAAAATTCAGTTACTCTTACAATCAAATGTACTCCCCCTATGAAAAAGGAGTTTATTGCTGCAAGGAAAATTTTTCAACAGAATGTTAACTAAGATGGATTAACTTACGGTTATCATTCCTAACATCTATTTAATGTATTCAAATCTGTCAGAAGGAAAAGATTTTGTGAAAATATTGGCAAGTTGATCTTGCGTTCCGATAAACTAAAGAATAATATCTCCTTTAGTTTTGATAATATTTTCAAAACAGCTTTTGTTACCAGTCATGTGCTGGGAACATCCACTATACATGTACCATATATTGTTGCTGGTAATCTCTATATTTTCTTGAAATCAAGAAGAGAATTAGATTTTCGGAATCCAAACTTGTTTGGATCCGAGATTACCAGATAAAAAAATTTTAGGAACCCATTTCTTCTTAGAAAAGTAAGCTTTGTGAAATCCTAGAGAGTGGGTTTTGTTTAAGGAACAATTCATTGCCCAGTGACCACCACATTGACACTTAGTACAAAATGGGGCACTTTGAGGAACAAAATAATTGTTACTAAAAATTGGTTTTGCATGGGTATAACCAAATCCAGATTTATTTCTTAAAGGTCGTATTTGGGAATACATTTTATCAAAATTTTATTTACCATGGGTAAAGTTCGATAAACACTTCTTTAAGGAAAAAATTTCGGACTTGAGTTTTATAACCAAGTTTTTATCCTCAAAATCATTAGTTTTAGAACTAGAGCTAGGTTCGAAAACATATTTCATAGAAATTACTTTTTCTAACTCTTTAGAAAGTTTGTTCTTCTCCGAACTTACCTCCTCAAGATTTTTTGAAATACTTTCAAAATCAGCATTTTTCCTATTAAGATCTTTAGAAAGATCAGATATCTCTTTTGTAAGAATAAAATTCCTAGAGTTTGCCTTATCAAGATTCTTATTGAGTTTGTAATTCTCAATTTCACGATGTTCAGCAAACCTAGAAACTTCTTCATAAGTAGGTAAAGTATTTTCTTCATCATAAGAGGATTCTTCATATGAGGAGTTATAATACTTACTATCATTAGAATTTAAAGAAACATTGGTCAATGATTCAGAATTTCGTACCTCAGCCATAAAACAATGATTGTCAATAGGTAGTCTGGCTATAAAACAAAGATTCTTCTGTCCTGTAGATTCATAATTTGAAGATTCATCTGAAGAGTGACCACCACTGGCACTCCAGGTGTCACTAGCTTTCAATACTTTCTTAGCATTGGCTTTATAGTACTTCTTTCTGTTTCTGTCTGAATTCCTTTCTTTCCTTTCTTTCTTTTTGAGCAAATGACAATCTGGTCTAATATGTCCAGCTCTCTTTCATTCATAACAAATGACTTCTCCATCTTTCTTATCTTTCCTTCCCTTCTTCTTATACTTGGATTGGAAATTTCTCTGGACAGCTATCTTGTTCATCCTTCGAGGAAGATTTGCTAACTCATTTTCAGAGACTTCACTATCACTAGATTCAAATTGGAAAACAACTTTCTTAGACTTGGATCTGGTTACTCTCTCAGGAGTCTTAGCTTTCATCTGATTTGATGTTGTTTTAAAAGAAACAATACCATTCCCATTCTTCTTTTTGATGTTGTCATCATCTCTCTTCATTCTGGTTTCATGTTGTAGAAGAGTTCCAAATAACTCATCAAGAGAAATTTGAGTGACCTTCCTGTTCTCATCTATAGCTGTTCTTTTGGATTCCCACTCGTTGGGCATAATATCAATTATCTTGTCCACAAGTGCTTCATCATTTAATCCTTTTTCTCCCATATACAGTAGACTGTTGACAATAGTCATAAATCTCTGTTGAACTTTACATATTGGTTCACCATATGGAAAATTGAATCCATGGTATTCATCTCTAAGCATAGCTCTCCTTGTTTCAATCACTTTAGAAGTTCCAAAGTGTGTAACCTCTAACTTCTTCCAGATACAATTAGCTACTTTACAAGAAGAAATTTGGCTATATATATTTCTAGTCATTGAACACAGTAGAGTATTTCGTACCTTATAATTGAGTTGATACTCTTGCTTTTCCTGGTTAGTAAAAGTTCTAACTTCCTTATCAGGAATTTTATAATCACCAGTAATCATAACAAAGTTTTCCACTCCAGTATTGATTACAAAAGTCTTAATTCGATCTCTCCAGTACTCATAGTCATTACCATCAAAGATTGGTGGTCTTGTAGGATTTAGATTATCAATGGAACCAACATTAATTCCTGCCATACTTAAAAACCATTGGCACACAAACTTGTTAGTAGCAAAAGTTCGTAATCACAAATTTCGGAATGACAAGATTCAGAATGAGAAAGTTCGGAATGAGAAAGTGAGCAATAAAAACTTATACTTGAGTACAAGTATTTCAGAGACCTCCTCTGATACCAATTGTAGGATCGATAGGATCTAAATAATGATGTTGATGCTCAATTTAGAAGAGGGGGGGGGGGTGAATTTTATACTTTAAAAAAATTCATTTGGAACCTTTAAAGTTAGTTACGATTAACTATGTTTTCCTTAAGCAAAGGAAAGGGCTAAGTTTAACAAAGTTAAAATTAAGAAAATTCACAACACCTCTAATACCAAATAAAAACATGGAATAAGGAATGAAGTTATAAACTTCAAATCCTAAGAACTTTCTTCAAACTGAAAAGAGATTCTGAATGTAGGTTCCAGAAATATGGATTCGAAAATTGAAACTTAACTAAAGATTACTATATGAGATTGTACCTTAAAGCGTATAGAATCTAAATGAAATAGAGTACAAGTAAGGAAGTATAAGAAAGTTATACATTCCTTATAATACAAAAAGTATCAGAAAATAAACAAGTAGTAGAACTACAAGTAACAAGATATAAGTCTTTTAACCCAAAGAGAAGGGTATCCAACAACCGTGGATAAAGGTCCCTTGATTTATAATTTCAAGAAATTATGTCTTACCCACACCGGGGTAAGCCCTCGATACGAAGATCAGAGTGTCTCTGTCTTGCTATCCCCGCAAGCCCTCAACTTCAAGGTAGTTGGCAACCTCTGTCTTCCTCAGCAAGGAAGCCCTCGAACTTCAAGGTAGTCAGAACCTCTGTCTTCATATCCCCAGAAGTCCTCGAATGTAATCACCAACATTCAGAGTCGCACGAAGGTTTGAGAGTTAATAAGAGTCTCTCTCTAGAAATCACTTCAACAACATGTATGCACAATTTTGAAGAAGTTATTAATTGGTCATCATTTTAAGCACTGAGCTCTTTCAAATGAGGTCCTATTTATAGGTTCTGTCGGCCTCCTTTCCAACGGTCTTATTTTCTTTAAAAATCGAAGGGACCTGTACACGTGTAACTTAACCAACGGTTAGTTAATAACAGAATAGATGACATCGTTTTATAACAAAACAAGTGTAACAGAATGTACAACATCATTTTAAGTCTAATTGAAAAGTTCGGAGTGAAATTTCGGAGTGTAAATAAATTCGGAGCGTATAAAACAAAGATAATCAGATTCTGTTTAATAGGTGAATTCGGAATTAGAATTCGGAATGAGAATTCGTCATCAGAATTTTTAGTGAGAATTCCTCATTAGAATTTGTAATGGGAATTCCTCATCATAATTCGTAATGAGAATTCATCATCAGAATTTGTAGTGAGAATTCCTCATCAGAATTCGTAATGAGAATTCGTCATCAGAATTCGTAATGAGAATTTATCATCAAAATTCGTAGTGAGAATTCGTTATCGAACTTCATAAGGATTCGTATCCTGAATCTGGAGTAGAACTTAATCAGAGTTCGTATCCGGAATTCGGAATGAAACTTTATCACAGTTCATACCCAGAACTCAGAGTTGAACTTCATTACAGTTCTTATCCAGAATTCGGAGTTCAAAACAGAATGCTTCAAATCAAGGTTTCAAACAATTCCGAGAAAATGGAAATGAATCAGAATCTTATACTTAAGAAAAATATGAATGAAAAAATGATAAGGATAATTTTTCTTATAAAAGCAATTTTCCTTATAAAAGAAATTTTTCTTATAAAAGCATTTTTTCTTATAAAAGTGACTTTTCTTATAAAAGCAATTTTTCTTATAAAAGAAATTTTCTTAAGGATAAGGTGTTTGTGATTTTCAAAACAAGAAGGAATGGAAAAGTCATAAGGAAAACCTTATTGAATCAACAAGAAGCCTTATCGAAGAAATAAGAAGTGGATGAGACTTCCAAAAAGGGTTTAGGGAAGAGGAAAGTGAAGGAAGTGGAAGAAAAGGCAAAAACTTAAATGGCCAAGGAAACCTAATCCGTACCACCAAATCCTTAGAATTAAAAAGCATATCCGGATGAGGTAACAGAAAAATGGGTGAAGAAAAGAAGAAAAAGAAAGCTCGGGAGCCTAGTTTTGGTTTGGATCCTGCTGAAGAAAAATATATAAAAGAAAAGACTGCTGATGAGATTGAAAATCTAGAAAAAGAAAAGAAACAAAAGAAGAAGATGACTGAAGTAGAGATTGTGAAAATATATTTTGAAGGCTACTGAGAAAGCCTTTGAAAATATTCTGGTACCACAATAATTCTTAGTAGAAGCTTTACCAGAGACACCGGGAAATAAATTTGTGACTCTGGAAAAAGTCCAAGAAAAAGTAGTGGAGGAAGAAGAAGAGGAAGAAGAAGGCAGTAGTGATACAAAATATATCATTAAGAAATTTTAGGAGTTTCATGAGAAGTAAAGCCTCTCTGAAAAGTTATCATTCCAAACCTCTCAAGCAAAATCATCAAAGCTTGATACTCATAGGAAGGATGAAGAGAAGGGTGAAGACGAGGTAGAAAAACCATCTGAAGAAGAAAGCATCAATAAATATTTCATTGACCTAGATGATGCTGAGGTAGGAGTTGAGAAGGAAGCGGTAGATGAATATAAATTTTTTTAGCAATCTGATAGTGAAAAAGAGTCACCAGATGAGGAAGTCAGTCTGAAATATGATAAGGGAAAATAGGTAGTAGTTGATACACCTACCAAGGATGTGATAAAGAATAGAGATGTTGGTGGTTCTTTAAAGAGGAAGGTTGTTGAGTTAGAAAAAGAATCCTCACCAAGGAAAATTTCTGATTTGGAATCGTCATCCCTTGAACATGATTTCGTAGTCCATTCATTGAAGTAGCTTGTGGGGACTATCCCAATAATTCCAAGAATAGATTCGAGATTCTAGATGCTTCAACACAACTTAAATCAAAAATCAGATCCAGTATCCATGGTGATGGAAAAGTGTGTCAAGTTTGAGGGTGATTTAAAATTGTTTTTCATAATTTACAAAGCCCACAAAAGATCTTGCAAGAAGATGACCAGTAGGTCAATGAAAACTAGAAAATTCATGATAAATCTTGATGAGTTCTAAATTTTTTTCATGGATGCCTTTAACACTAAAGATGTAAAGATCAAGGATCTCACAAATAGTTTTGAGGAGAAGATAACTCTGGAATAGAATTACCAGATGCAAGAAGTAAAAGATATAAATGGGAATTTGTATTCAGTTTCTAAAAGTTGGAAGAGAGAAAGAGATCTTAAGATTAAGATAGAAGAAAAGCTTGTCAAGCAGGAAAAAGACTTGAAGGCTAAGGCTGATATTCTTAAGGCACAGGAAGAAAAAAGCAAAGCCTTAGAGAAGAAAATAAAGGATCAGGATCACATACTCAAGTGTGTAGAGGAAGACCATAAGGAGCTCAAGAATCTGAAAACAATAGAGAAGAAGCTGCTGCTTAAGGAAAAGGAAGGAAAACCTTGTTTAAATCTTATATTTTGTTGTATTTTCCTTTTTTGTACAAATGTTTCCAATCGAAATGAATTTTTGAGTTTCTCTTTATACTTTTGGTTATTTAGTACTAATATTTTAGTTACTATATTTTGGTTTCAATTCCCTTTAATCATTTTTTGAAAATCACAAAGGGGATGAATAGAAAAAAAAGAAAACGTAGTAAAATTTCTCTAAGTGAGAGGGAATTCATCTAAGGGGAGTTGTTATCCAAGACAATTTTCGTATGCAATAAAATCCAAAGTCTCATTCCGAAAATCAAGAATACTATCCTTAGTGTTTCCAAAGCTTAAGGGGGAGTTAGTCGTATACATATTTTCCGATGTGTTGAGGGAGATATGTTTTACTTTCAAAGTCCAGAAAAATATTTTTTCTAAGTCCTTATATTATTTTTCATGAGGATGTCTGTGCTTCCCAAAAAGGGGGATATTTTTGAGTCAATATGGTTTCCTTATGACATTTCCATTCCTTATTATATAGAAAATCAAAAACACCTTATCTTAAAGAAAATTTCACTTACCCTGTGTTTAACTTTATAAGGAGATTTTCCTTCCCCAAGGAAAATTTATCCTTACCATGTTTTTCATTGTTCATATTTTTCCTAAGTATAAAATTCGGTATCATAACTAAAACATTGGAATCTTATAATATATATATAGAAGGAACTCTGATTTCAAGATCCAAATTCTGGTTCCAAACATTCTATGTTCAGGCTTTGAATTCCAATGAATTCCGACTCCACACTTTCTATATTCAGACTCTAAATTCAAATGAATTTAGTCTCCGAACATTCTAAGTTCAGACTCCAAATTCAAATGAATCTAGACTCCAAAATTTCTATGTCCAGACTCCGAATTCGAATGAATTCAGACTCCTAACTTTCTATGTTTTGACTTTGAATTCCAATGAATTTAGACTCTGAAATTTCTATGTTCGGACATTGAATTCTACTGAATCCAGACTACGAATTCTACTGAATTTAGACTCCAAACTCTACTAAATTCAAACTCTGAATTTCCATGAAATTAAGACTCTGAATTCTATAGAATATAGGTTTTGAATTATTTTAAAGATAGAATCTGAATACCCATGTGTTATAGAAAACAGATTTGTTTTTGGTTGGACTCTGAAATTTTATTTCCTTACACTCTGAAAAATGAATTCGGTTAAGTCACCATATTTTTGCTGAATCATGTTTTGGTTATAAAACAATTTCATGTATTCAGTTACTAATTAACTGTTGTTTGAGTGACACGTGTACAGGTCCCTCTGAAATTCAAGGAAAAAATATGACCATTGGAGGAGGGAGCCGATCATTGAATTTGTGCCTATAAATAGGAGCTCAATTGAAAGAGTTCAAAACTTTAATGAATTGTTCTATAAGTCTAGAGATTACATGATGTTGAAGTGATTTATAGAGAGATAATTTCATTCTTAGTGTGTACTAAAATTATTTTTCAGAATTTCTTCGTTCGACTCCAAATGTTTCTTAGTACATTCGAGGGCTTCTGGGGATAGGAAGACAGAGGTGCTGACTACCTTGATGTTCGGGGACTTCCTTGGTGAGTAAGACAGAGGTGTCGACTAACTTATAGTTGAGGGATTGTGGGGATAATAAGACAGACTCTGATCTTTGTATGGAGGGCTTACCTTGGTGTGGTTAAGACATACTTTCTTGAAAGGATAAATCAAGGTACCTTTATCCAAAGTTGTTGGATCCCCTACTCTTTGGGTTAAAAGATTTATTACTTGTCAATTGTTTATTTTCATGTTTTTCGCTGTATTTTTGTTGTTGAGGAAAGTCTAACTATCTTATACTTTCTTATACATGTATACTCTAATTAAGTATGATTATATATGCTTTAAGGTAAAATCTTTACCATTGTAAACTTTTGTTAAGTTTCATTTTCAGAACCATATTTTTGGAATTACATTCCCAGAATCACATTTCTGGAATCAAGCATGTTTGTGGAACTAGAGGTTTTGTGAACTTACCTTGTTTAACGTTCTTAAACACTACCATATTTAAATGGTCCAAAGGAATTTTTAAAGTATACAATTCACCCCCTCTTGTATTTCTAGAATCAACATCATTTGTATCCAATATTTGGTATCTAAGGAGAATATCATACTCCATACAATCTTAACATATTTTATTAGTAACAAAAATCATTCAAAATTTCTAAATAACTAATAGATGGGAAAACTCAGTATTGATCTGCTTATGAGGAAATTTTCACCTTCCTTTAGTGGGCTCACTGATCCACATATTTTGGATAAATGGATATATGATATTGATAAGTGTTTTTTATTCATTAGTTATTGGACCATGAAATGGTTGTTTTAAATGAATTTCAACTAGAAGGTGAAGTTAATATTTGGGGGAATTTTATCAATAATAAAATTCAGATAGAAGAAAAAGACACCCCAAAGTTGGAAGAGTTTAAGAAGTAATTTTTAAATAAATATTTCACTTGAACTCCTCATAGTAAAATAGAGTGTTTATTCCTTGAACAAAGTCAAAAGAATGATGAATCCATTGGAACCTATGATGAAAATTTTCCATGACATGAAATGTATACTTCTGTTTTTATCCTCTAACCTGAAGGAAAAATTTATGTATTCTTTAGTGTCCTTTGACCAAATACCTAAAAGGAATTGGCTATATAAGATTATGATATCTGTGAATAAATCATTTGATATTACCTCAAGGTAAAAATATAGACAAGAGACTCTCATTATCCTTATGTTTTTGGGGATAAGAAGTTAAAGATGGAAAATTGGGTAAATTTTAATAATAAAATTCATTGAGAAAATAAATTTAATCTCCCTTCAAGATAAAAAGGAGAAAAAGAGCATCAGGGGTATTTCCTTAAGGGAAAATGTAAATGTTTCAAGTGTGGGTAAGGAGGCCATATAATAAAATAAATGCCTAAGATACATAAATTGGCCAATAAATGATTAAAAAAATATCAACTAAAATAACCAATAATAAAAAAAGGTATAATTTCATAGAGTATGGAAATTATTCAAACTAGGGCATGAATATAAGGGTTAATGATAAAAATCAATTTTAATAACCACCAAATACAGTGGAAAAAGTTATTAATTATGTAACAATACATGATGTCATGGGTTATGAAAATGAAGTGGTGAAAGTTACCCTTATCATCTACTCTAGAATTGGAAATTAATTATTTGATTTAGTTTTAACTTCTTTATATCTTAATATTTGTTTAATAGCATCATGTCACCACATAAATGGTTAAATACTGATTTATCATTGAAAAATATAAATGGTATAACGATTTTATCTAATGTTCATATATCCTCTTTGTAATAGGTTTGTGGGAATGTGGTTCCTAAATATTTTCTTGTCTTCCCTATTGTCTAATTTTATTTTCTTTTTTGAAATCATATTTGATATTTAGATCCCATGTAAATTTCTATAGAAACAAAGTCAAATTTCATATTTTGAATCAAACTATGATCTTATGTTAGTACAAGGATGAATATGAGAATTAAATGGAAATTAATTCTATTATATGAGTATTAATACATATTCATAATTCCCATTTATCTCAAATGGTTTGGGAGAATCACAAAATTTAAGATATGAATTTTTTATGAGAAAATGTCGATGTTCTTATTAAAGAGTTTCCTAGTCTTCATATGAATCATGAAGTTTAGTTTTTAATAGAACTCATGCCCACTTGTACAAAAATTTCAAGGAATCATTATATAATAGACCCAATTGGGTTAAATGAAATTAAGAAGTAACTATAGGAGAATATTGAAAAGGGATTCATATTAGCAATTGTGTCACAATGGGGTGCTCTTGTTTCTTTCTAAAGGAAAAGGGGATAATGCATAATTAAAATGATTATCAAGAACTTAACAAGATCATTATCAATAAAAGTAATCCTCTAACCCATATGGATTAATTATTTGATCCACTATATGGAGATCAATAGTTTTCCCGAACCACTCTTGAATCAGGATATCATCAGTTAATGGTTAAAGGGGAAGACATACCCAAAATATCCTTTGTACATGATATGAACACTATGAATTTGTATTTATTTCATTTGGATTTACCAATTTCATGATATCTTAATGTATCAAATAAATATAGTCTTTAGATATTACCTTGAACATTTTTTGATAGTACTTATAAATGATATTATTATATATTTCAAGAGAAATAAAGTGAATTATGACCATTTAAGGTTTATTTTGAATATATTTAATTATGAGAACTATATTCTAAATTTTCAAGGTAATAATTATGTCTAAATAAAGTATCATTATTTGGTCGTGTAATTATAAGTTAGGGTATATATAGATCCATAAAATATGAAAATTAAAAATAAATAGAATAGACCAATGACAGTGACTGAGAACTATAGAATTTTTTTTGTTTTCTAGACATTACTAGAACATCATGAAAATTTTCTCCCACTTATCAAATATAATGACCAAGTTGATATAGACGAAGTCTATGTTCCGTTGGAAAAATTAATGTGAAGAAAATTTGAAGTAGTTGAAGAGAAGGTTGGTCAGTAAACCTAATATCACAGTACCATTTAGTGGAAAAGGGGTTTGAAATATAATGATGAATCAAAAATGGGGGGAGATTTTTTCTCATTCAGAATGTCATTTTAGTATAATATGGATCATGATAATTGATTATTGATGAGAAAAATTACCCATCTCATGATTTAGAGATGACATAGGTAAACTTTTCTTAGAAAATATGGAAGCATTATCATTATAGTGAATAGTGTGATATATATACCAATAATAAAATCATAGAGAATATATTCACATTGAAAAAGGTAATATGAACTAAATGAGATGATTGGAGTTTATTATAAATTATGATTTCTCAAAACATTACAACTCAGGAAAGGTGAACAAGGAGATTTATTATTTATGTAAGATGGATCATACTATATTTTCTATGATAAGGATTGAAATCTAACCAATATGTATGAATTTATAGAGGATGAAACATTAAATAATATTGAAAGGGTCATCATAACTAAATGAAAATTTATACATCCTTTAATTTTAAATTAAAGAGGAACATATAGATGACATGGAGTAGGAAATGAATGTACATATTTTTAAAGAGTTAAAACTTGATCATGATGGAATGATAAAATTTTGTAATCAGATATGTGTCCCTTTAAAATTATAATTCAAGAATAATATATTGGATGAACCATAGAACTGAACATTATATATCTATACTCGAAGTATAATGATTTATGTTGATATTATAGTGCATTTATAACTATATAACTTGGAGAGGGAGATTTTGGTGTATGTATCTTGATGCCTTGTATATCAGTAAGTTTTGGTTGGATTTCACATTTCAAAGGGGATAATGAAACCATTAACCAATTCTATATGGAAATGTTAATACAACATTTTAGATTTCATCATGGAACTCTCTAATACATTTAGAAGACATATTTCCATTATGGAAAAATTGATATTTTTTTTATTTTTTTTAATATTTCATTTCTATTAGGGATGAATTCTCTCCTACTATAATTTAAAAAATATATAATAAGGAATTGGTATAGTTTAATGGAGTAGAACTCTCAATAATTTCTTATTGAGATCCATTGATTACTGTGATTCTCTGGAGAAGTCATCATTAAGTGATGAATACAAAGTTGATCATTAACACTTCATATAATCCATATATATATAGTCACTCTAAGAGAACTATTTAAACCATAATTGATATGTTTATAGATTACACTATAGGTTTCATTGGTGGTTGTTATCAACACATTCCTTTAGATAAATCTTATTATATTAATAAATTTCACTTGAAATTCTAGAGGGATCCTTATAGACATCCATATAGAATGAAGTTCATAACTATATAATGATAGGATCAAGTGGGAAAAGTCAGCTATTAAGACCTAATATTGCTGAAGAAATTATAGATAATGTTAGATTCATTTAGAATCATGTCATACTAACTTAGAGTTGAAAACAATAATCTCATGAAAATCATCATTGAGATCCAATTTTTGAAGTCAGTAAAAAGCTATTATTATGAATACACCCATGGAAAAAGGTTATTATATTTGTATTGAATGTAAACTTGGACCATTTATATATAAGACCCTATGAGATTACTGATCATATACTAATCATAATTTATCTCTAGGAACTTCCACAAAACCTCCTCCAAGTTGAAAGTCTGTTCTATATATCTACTATAAATAATCGCATACCCAATCCTTCAAATAAAATAAACTTAGAGGTTGTACCACTTGAGCATGATATTTCTTAAGAAGAACAACTAATGTAGATTCTATATTGAAGAGATAAAGTGGTAGAGAACAAAACCACTAACATGATCAATGTATTTTGGTGAAACAATAAATTTGAGGAATCATCATTGAAACCCAAATATTTAATGTTGAAAAATTATAATGATTTTTTTCTATAGATTAATGAAAAAAAGAGGGAAAATTATTTTAAGGTTGTAAAATGTAAAATCCTAACGTTTTCGATTATATTTATCTATAATAAATATTATGTATTTAGTAGCTTATGATTCCAAAAAAATGACATAAGTGATTAATACGTCATTATAATTAATAATGAAAAATAAAAATTAAATAAAACATATTTTTTGAAATCAATTATACAATTCTAAGATTTACTACATTAATTATTCTTGAATAAACTGAAATGTACTATATATAAACCTTTTTTTCATATATGTTTTATTTATAAGATAATTTATTCTATTTATAGTAGTAATATTATAAAAAATTGGGGATTATATATGTATAAAATTTTATAATAATTTATTCATTTATTATCAAATGGTTAGAAATAAAGATAAATTCATTTGAAGGTAAACAATTTATTTTTTCATAAAACAATTATATATAAACAAATTATTTTATCTAAACAATTTAAAGTAATCAATATTGATTAATTATTTTAATTAAATTTTTATATATTATTTAAAATAAAATAAATTAATATTCATATAATGGTATTTACTGGGAAATGAATGAGAATAAAATCATTTTTATGATTAAAAACAAAATTTTCCTTCTAAAAATCGGTTTCAGAAATTTTTTGCATGGATACTAGTGTTAATTTCATCGACATCTACAAATTGAATCTAGTAAAATGTATTATATTTTTAGAATCATAATAATAAATATTATTTAACAAGTTCATCATAATTTTTAGCCATAACAAATTCTAACCATTGTAAAAATCCTATCACAACAATATGAGTTAAAAGAGTTAATAAGAGATTAAAAATAAGAGATTAAATTATAACTAAAACATGACCAAATATGAATGTTTTATATTATTTTTACCTTAATATATCAGATATTTTATATATTTTATATATTTTTCCACTTCCTATGAAAATGAATTTATATTATTTTAAACATAACAATATTTATTAGGGTTCCATTCCCCTCACTTATAAAGGGAACCCTCCCATTCTAAATTCTCTACATAACACGATAACCATTAATCAGCCATGATCTTTCCAAATACATTTAAAACAAACTTATCCAGGAAATATAATTTATGGTCATTCCAAAGGATCCATCCAAGAATATGTATTGTGTTTTTTCAAGGTTGATTTTCTTGGGAGGAGGTATATGTTCTTACATACAATTTTCATGTTTTTTATTCTTAAAACTACTAAAAATATTATATTGAAATATTAAGATTATTAAATAATAATATTTAATAGAATAAAATGTTTTTATGTTAATTTTTTTTAACTATTTTCAATTTTCATATCATCTAATGGTAAATGAAATCATCCCTTATGCGTACATGTGGACTACCTCCTCTATGAAGCGTTTTGATTATTTTTTCATAAAAGACTAAATTTTGGTCTATAAGTTTTATATAATAAATATACAATTCATTTATGGTATAATTTTTTTTTCTAGAAATAAAAATTACTATTTACCATCCGTTCATTATATTCATCAAAAAATGAAAGCATCACCTATGTATATGCATAAACTACCGCCTCCATGAAGTGATGTAAATAAATTTTTATTATCACATTATATAGATTTTTATAAAAGTTTATAGAATTAATAGATATTATATTTATGAAAATATTAATATTCTTGAACCATTAAAAATTAGAAATGATAAGAACCATTAAACTAAATGATGGACGAAAAAGATATTTAACACCCAAATATTTATTATAATGAAGAATTGTATATAATTAGGTGATTATAAATTATAAGTAAATGATTTATCATAATATTAGTTAGAATATTATTCTCTTATAGATGTATAATATTTAAAAATTTATTATTCTAGAGGTTAGTGTGTGTATGAAGCGTGCCAAAATATGAGATAATGGTTTCCTCTTCTCAATTTACCTTCTCTGACATATATTATATATTCACCACCATATATAATTTTTATGGTGTATATACTACCCATGAATTTATTTTATAATTATTTTCATGAAAATATATTTTATTTAAATATCAATATAAGGTTCTCTCTTTCTAGAGTATTTTATTCCAGGATTACCAATAATATAAGTGTTTATGTTACAATATCACTTTTTATCATGATTGTTTATTTTTTTATTTATATTATGGGGAATAAAATGTTATTTATATTACAAAACCCATATATTTTCTTCATATATATTTATTTATAGGGTTTTAAATTATTCTTTCCCCCCATTATTTTTGGTACTCAAAAACACAATTTTTTTAAGAAACTCCAACTATATTTATTCTCTTGGTTAGGAATCTTTCTCTTTTATGTACATGTTATTTAAATTATTTTATGTATTTTTATATTGAAATTATTTTTATATTGAAATTAATTTTTATTGAAGTAATTTTCTATTATATTTTACACTCTTTATAATTTATGAAAAATATTCATTTCAAATATCTTTCAAACGACTGACTTTTTGACTTTTTTACAAAATTTATAAAAAATATTTTTTAATGTATATTGTTTCAATGCATATTACTATGACCAAGAATGTTAATAATTATCATTATTTAATTACAGGATTATATGGTTTTTAAAGAAAATTATATTCCCACAATTATTGTAATTTTTTAGTTTTTAAATTATACTAACAGAAAATGTTGTTTTCTCTTCTTTTTCATAGCACAATTATAATGCTTATTTAAAGTATTCTGTATCAATGTCAACATCCTTTATGTATTGTTTGGATTCACTGTGGTTATTATATTATGATACCATAAAATTTGTTTCCAGTGATATATTAATATGATGACATTTAAAGGGATTTTTTGTGAAAATCATTTCATTCCAATGGGTTAATTAAGTTATAATCAAATGATGAATGCTTCTACGATATTGTGGTATGATTATGTGTGGTTTCCATTATGTGATTTGTGGTAATGGAATTATATACCCATAAGTTGTATCAATGAAATACTAATATCTCATGAGATAATACTTAAGATAATGGGGAGAAAACCCACTCCATTATGGGCATATGTCCATTATGTTAACATGAATTGTTAGTAAACCCATCCCACTATATGAATACATTCACTATGATAGTATTAGTAGTGATCCTTGACTAATGAAATTATTTTTATGCAAATTTGTTTGATAAAAACATATTTTTTATACTTATGAAATTAAATCATGGATTATGATTGATTGTTGATGATTCTTAATTATTATGGATCATGAGTTTTATTATGATAAAGCCTTATTCAATGACTCATAATTTAATATCTATTAATTGTTAAGTAATATTTCATAAGTTATTATCATGTTCACATGCCGTTATTCTTATCTTAGGAATAATTATGATAATTTACTAATATTAACCCTCATTTCCCTTACTTGTAATCTAATCACATTATTTATTATGTTTCCATTTCGATAGAACCCGAAAATTTATTTTAGTATAATAATATTCTTGATAGGTTACTTAACAAAAAATACAGAGCCTTAAGAGAAATCTGGCATACTAAAAAAATATTATGATCTAAATGTGGCCATTATAAACTATCAATTGAAATATTGGGTATGAATATGAGTAACTATATTATGAAATATATGCATAATGGTCCTACTCAATACAAATTTATTGATTAATACTTCGTAAATAATAACTCAATTTTTTTATTGATTTCATTTTATGCATCAAATATATTTTTTCTTTACAAATTGGTTTTTATTACCTATTTTTTAATAAATAAAAAAAATAATTTTTGTTCAAATTATATTTTATAAATTTTTTATCAATTTTTAAATCATAATTTTGAAATTATCTTAATGTATAATTTTTTGAAATTTTATGAAAGGATTAATTTTTCAGTGTACATTAAAAAAGTAACAAATTTATTAAAAATATTTCTTTGATATAAAAGTATTTATAATGTCCCATTATTATAAATGATTGAAAATTTATATTGGTTACTTTTTATTAAATATAATATAATTAATTTCATTATAATAAACATTATTCTTAATTTTTGTATAATTTTTTTATACTTAAAAATATTTATAATGGAAAATTGTTCTTCCTTGCATTTTTTGAATTTATTTTAAAAACAATTTCATTAACTTGTAGGTGTTGAATTTGATAAATATTTTTCCATATTTTGATTCATCGGGTCAGATTTTGGTATAAGGGTCCATTTTATTTTTTGTCATTATTAATAATAAATGTGGAAAATATTTGTCACCATAGTAAGGGTAAAATGGTATAACATGATAAAAATGATGAGATAAGGATACAAAATCATGTATACAATTTAGTATATTTAATTTTATGAGTTTAATTGGTCAAAAATTTAAAATATTAAATAATATGGATATCTTGTGTGATTTTCCTTTGATAAACTCCTTTTTTAATTTTTTATGTAAATGAAAATTGAAAAATGCCGCTCTTTTTATTTTAATTTCTTTAATATGAAAAAATAGGGATAAGAAAATGATATTAATTAATATAATATTTATTTTGAACATAATTCATTTATTATTATTTTGGTAATTTATTTTTAATTTTTAGTACTGGTATAATTATAGTAAATTGTTACACAACGTTGACACAATGCTTATGAAAATAGCAGAAAAAACATGGTAAATGATTTTAAATACATATAAAGTATCATTTTTTTGTAATAATTATGGTTTTACAAGAATTTTATGGTTAATAATAGCTATTAATATATTTATAATGATTTTATATTCAAATTCCATATGATTCTTGATTTCATAATGTCAAAATATTTTAATAGTTATTAAAATTACTTTAATTATATTTTTTGTTAAATAATATAATGTTAACTGATTTAAAAATAATAAAAATTTCAAAAGAGGACAATGTTCTTGGGTATTGTAAAATTTTTTAAACCTTTACCATTTTATCCAATTTCTACCTTATAATAAAATTATTTCCCCTTTTAATTGAAAATGTGGTTACCATGGTTAAGGTTAAAATTGTTAATGAAAGGGTTAAAATAGAAGACAAGGTTTAAAATTACACATAAACCTATCAAAATTTTATTGGTCGAAGGTATTTAAAGCATTAAATATCTTATATTTTAAATTGAGAATACTTGTTTTACATTTAAAAAAACAATTTTTTATATATAAATTTTTTATGTATTTCCATGTTTTTCATTTTCTTCATTATAAAAAGACACCACCTCTGCTCTATTATTAAGACCACCATGAGACACATAGCTTAGGAAAACCCATACAAAAATATTATAAACATAAATATCCAAGTAATAGAGGTTCCTATATTATTAAAATTCTATCCCTAGAGTTCTTGTGGATAAATCCAATGTAAGTTATACAATTATGAGGTAAATGTCATTATTGTGCATTTTCTTTTACATCTTCTTACAAATCCTTAATTTATATCATAAAAATTTAAATATAACAAAATAAGTATCTACCATATGTTTATATTAAATTTTACAAATTTTATAACCTTATTCACTTTTTTCCCTGTAAATTGGAAATGAAATTATCAGTCATGCGTTTATATTGACTACCACCTCTATAAAGTGATATGATTCATTTTACATCATTGAATCAAATGGATATTTATAATTATTTATTTAATAAATATAATATATAATTATGAAAATAATTTTTTATGGTGAATTCTTATTATCATTTCTTTCATTCCATCAATCTAAGAATAGAAACACCACTCGTGTCTATATACAGATTAACATTTTCATGAAGTCATGTAATTAATTTTTCATCACTACATTATAGTAAAAATTATAAAAGTGTATATAATTATTAAATATGATACTCATTAAAAAATTAAAATTATGGGGATAATGGATTCATGATCAATGTAGAAGGACCCAGATAGTTGAACTGAAACATGCATGAAAAATGAAGCACTGATCAATTAGAACATTGATTTTAATAAGTAAATGTTAATAAATGGGTGATAATAATTTGTAAGAAAATAATATATGGTATGATATACATTTATATATTTCTATAATATTTTTATAACATATCTGAATTTATTATATAGTATTTCTTAATCGGATCGAAGTGATACAATACTTGAGGTAAGGGTTTCTTGTATCACTTTTGTTTTCTGTGAGTCATATGCCATATTACCCACTTGTTTCCTTGGTGTGGCATATATATTACACATGAATGTATTTTATTATTATTTTCATGAAAATTATTATGATTTAAAAACCTATATAAGGTTATATATTTATTGAGTTTTTGATTCAGATATTTCCAAAGATGTAAGGGATTTTAGTCTAAATATTGTTTCGTTGAGACATGTCTGATGTTTTGCACCTATTTATGTTTATGAGGCATATCTAATAAACATTTTTATGTTTTATATCATGAATATATTTATTTTCTTGGTATTTAATGTTTCATTGGATGTTTTTTCATTCTTGGGGTTCATGATTCAAATTTTTTTAAAGTGGTAATGGTTTTATGTTAAAATATCTTTTTTTTCTAAGATTGTTAATGCTTAAATTTTCTATGATGAAATTATATGATATATCTATAAAATTTATTATTAATTTATTATCCTATAATTATTTATATATTATACATGTTTTAATTTCATATTACTCTAGTTAAGTACTCAAGATACTAAACTATTTTTTTTAAGAAAATGGAATTTTTTACTATTTAGTCGAAATTATTTTTATTCCTTGTCCATATTTTAATTAATTTTTTTCAAAAATGATTATAATATTCTCCTATGATTTTTTAAATTATTTTTTAATCATGTTTTAATTTATATTTTTTATTAACAAATCTTCTTATCATTTTGTGAATGATGGAATTTCTACTTTTTACAAAAAATATGAATGAAATATTTATTTTAACGTACATGAAATAAACATAGTTTTCCAATGTCATGACTACTCAATGATTTTAATATTACATTACAATTTTCCATGGTTTTTTTCTTGGAATATTTTTTCAATAATTATTCAGAAATTTATATGTTTTTAATAATTTATTTCAAAATGAAAATTGTATTTTCCTCAATAAATATTACAAGGATATTTTAAAATAATTTTTAATCTCTGATATCATCCTTTGATGTTACTTATTCTGTAATAGGAATATGATATAGTGATAACATCCTTATTATTTCCATGGATGGTTAATGATTATGATGTTTATAAAAAAATTTATTTTCTATAGGTTATTCTATGACGATATGATTAATGATTTGTGATCATGAAACATACATATGAATGGATAATGAATATGTAATGGGTGGTCTCGAAATTATATAACCCACTAATGCATTGAGTAATGTGTAACGTTTTATGTGCTCAAAGGGTACAGAATAAGTTATCCCCATCTCAAAATAGGGTACACATGAGGTTATCCCATGCCGAAAATATGGAAAATGTGTGGTTATCCCAAGTACGAAAGAGGGTACACGAGAGGTTATCCCTAGCCTAAAGATGGTGCATGATTATATTAACCATGCCTAACATGTGATGAATTTCTTGGTAGGTAGCCTTCATAAAATATTTTAGTTATTATAAATATTCCACACTTTATGACACTATTTTATGACATGATATTATGCCAATTTTATTGTCTAATGGCTAATATTATTTGATTAAGTTATGAATTGGGTCTTATGAAATGAAATGTTTTATTACAGGACTCATGATTATGATCTATGAATTACTAGATATGATTTTAAAATGTTATTCTCATGTTCTCAATCACTTTTTATCATGTTATACATAAAGGACCATTCATATATTCATTTTTCCTTTACCAATCATTTAATCTCACCTATTCGTATGTTTCATCTTCCCTAGGATATTTAAAATATATTTAAGTATGATATATGATAGACTGCTATTTTATGCATAATTTTGAGAGTTTTACAATTATTTGTTTTGATGCTTTTAATTGAATAATTCCATTGGAGTTAATTTTTTATAATAATGTTGAAGATTTAAAGTAAATAATTAAATAGATTACAATGGAATATTTTAAAGGTTTGTATTAATAAAGAACACATTTAGAGTCTTTGAATGTTATTGAATGAATTAAAATGAATGTATTTTTTTATTTTAAATTTTGTTAATAATGTTTTGGTTTATTTTGCGTGTTTACAAAAAAAATCGTCAATTGATAGCCCTCAACCAAGGACACAAAAGTCACCTAGCCAGGCCCAAGAGGGTCCATATAATAATGTATGACCCTAGGAAGGCCTTCCATGACAAGTTCTCACATGATGGATTCAATATTGTTTAAGGCCTATGATGGTGAAATCCACAGGTTATATAGATGGGCGAAAGTCCTAGAGTGTTGAAGTAGGGGGAATATCCCTACAGAGATGAGAGGAAAGACCTTTTGGAATTGGGAAATGCTAGATGGAAGGAGGGGGTCCTCTACCCCTTGTGACTTCATTGTGGTGTCGGAGTAGGGCTTCTATATTTATACCATCCACTCCGACATTCCTGTTTCTGTGTGGGATGAAAATTATGCCGGGTACAGTTCAAATTTAAAAAAATGAAAACATTTTTCTCCCACACCCCTCACCCTATGCTCGAACACCCCTTCCACTGATATCCATATAAATACTACCATTCTCCCTCACCAATAACCACTAAAACTCCCTTGTGTCACCCCATACGCCACTAGACAACTCGTCCCTAAGCTCCATCACTTCTTTTTTCACCCAAAATCTTTAGGGATTATCTCTACAACCTCATATGACTCTATAAAGATTTTTTCAAGGTTCATCTGACCACTTTGTAGGTTATATGAAGGAGATTCCTCACTATTTTCTAGTTGATCCCCATCTATAAGAACTCAGATCATTTTTTAGTTATGTATTTCTTTTCTGGTTGTTTTTTAGAAAAATAAGAGTTTCTAGAAATTTTAGGAGTACACACCGTGTATTTAGAAGTATAGGTCATGTACCCGGTGGCCATGGGTAGCCGTGTACTGGCCGTGTAATTACCGAGTACATTACTATGTGGGTGACATGGATTTCACCTAAAGTGGGGCCTAAAAATTGAAAGTACATGACGTGTACATTTAAAGAACACAGCGTGTACATTTTTTTATTTCATTTAATAGATCGGGGTCACATCTAGTTGGAAGAAATGCCTTATTATTGAATCACCTTGTCCAAGAGCGAATGAGACCGACATATCTTCTTTGGGCCCTTGACTCGTCATCTATTCTCGGATTTGACCACCATCGATTGTGTTTGAAACATCACAGTAAGCTCTTCCTTTTTCTGGAGCCTCATTTCCTGATTTCTTTTCTTTTGTGAGATTACTTGGTGGATCCCTTTAGATAGTTTTTTAGATCTATGACATTATACGGTGATTCATGGACTGAGGCTCATGTATATCGATCGTACAATGCTGAGGTAGGTGGTTTGTGCCTTTTCATAGTTATTCATTGAGTTATATGTGCAAAAGTGCCCAATAACATTGTTTAGGGTTTTGCGTGTTTATGGTTTTTGCCCTGTTAATTCTTATTATGACTTCTATGTCTGAGTAGAGCTTGTTTTATTGTAAATAGTGTGATTTGACATGCTATAGATGTGTTACCCATGTTTTTTTGATATTGGCTGTTTAGTCTAGCCTTTCCTATTAGGGTGCTTTTTTTCCATTCTTAATGTTGGTATGATGGAGTGATTTTTATCTGATATGATGTGCTATGACTTGTAGATTAATAGACAAGTAGTACTTTGAGGTTTATATTGGATACTGATTATATTTTGTGCATGATTACATTACACGGGGTTGCAGGAACCTGGTGTAGTGAGACCATAGGGGAAATTGTCGTTGAGGGCTTTCCCAGAGTGTCTGTTTTAATTATTATGCTCTGATACCATAGGGGGTATTGGCATTGATTACTCCCTCAGAGTGTCTATAGTTCCGTTATTAGACCACATGATGAATTTACGTTGAGTTCTTCCTCAGTGTGTATGTAGTCACTGTTAAAAGAATATAGGGGGAATTGATAGCAAGTGATTCCTCAGAGAGTCTTTGATTTCAGGAGACCAAAGGGGTTTGACTGTGTGAGCTATCCTAGGGGATTGTTATATCCTTATTGTTTGCTGAACCAGAGGGGATGAGTTGTGAGTACATCCCAAAGGGTTACTTTTTCTTGATTAGATGATTACTTGATATATGAAAATGATTTCAAGTGTAGCTGTAGGATTGTTTACTTTTGAGTACTTTTTTGTTTGCAGAATCATTTTTCTTATTGCCTGCCATATATATTCACTGACTGTTAGGCATAGATCTTTGGGTTGATGCCTACCGATATTCATCTCACACCCTTTTTGGGTTATATTTTTAGTCTCAAAAAGATTATATTGTTGTAGGTCTAGATAAGGGAAACCACCAATCTACTTCAGGTACTTGATTGCTGTGAAGATGGAGAGCATGTGGCCAATCCGAGGATTGCGATGCTGCTGGAGTTGTTTACTTTTTTATCTTTGTACATTGATTTAGTACTATATTTTAGTATTGTGACTTTTTTGGATTTTTAATTAGACATATGTGAAATGCATAATTATATATGTTCCCCAGTTGTTTACATACTTTCAGTCTTCCACTACATACCTATTGAATGTTATTACTAATTTATCAATTGTTACCTATTTATTTATGATGTGTTACTCTACTAATAAGGGAATAGTTTCCCCACTATCACACCCAAGGCTTTCTCTGCTAGTTAGCAGCCTCTGATGTTTGTGGAAATGTGTTTGAGGCCATGTTACCAACCGGGTATCGGGAACCACTAGGAGGCACCCGTAACCAAGATGTTACAAAGTGGTAAGACTTGGGATTAGTTTTTGTGTACCTTGTATGATTACTTCTACCCGGAGACATTGAGGGCTGATTGAGCCTGATTGTTCATGTGTTTGGAGTAGGTTAATCTCTCATTCATGGTGTATTCTTATCAGTTCATAGAGATGCAGCGGTTTACACCCTTTTTATGTGAGATGAGTTATTCCTAGAGGGGAAGTTTGAGGATGGTCTCAGGCAGGACATTCGGTCTCAAGTGAACATCTTGAGACTGACTACTATATATTCAATCATCAATCAGGCACTGATCACAGAGAACAACCTGAGGGATTCTGGTGCTGTGGACCAGGGCAGTTCAGTATCTAGACTTGGAGATTCTTCAGCTAATAATATGAATCATTGTAGGGAATCTACATGTAGAGATCCGAGTAGGCGAGATACACCATTAGGTAGCCAGGTTGTATGATACCAGTGTGGGAAGGGTAGGAATATGGGTCCACATTGACCATGAGACCAAGTCGAGTACCGAAATTGTAGAAATATGGGACATCTTCAGCAGTTCTGTCAGTTTTTCTCACCGTCAACTCATGAATGGGGTTTTTTATGAGGAGAAGTACCACCAGTTTTTCATCAGTCTGGGAACTAGAGTTGATCTAAATCTTCAGGCCGAGGTGGAGGTCACGACCATGGTAGCCAGTTGGTAGGATTTCAGTGAAAACATGGTGGATCATCTCAAGGTGGCCTGGTAGGGTCACATGGCTGCGGTATAGGCCAGACATTCGCAGTGGAGAAGATCCAGCAGGAGCAGGATCCCATACCCTCTACAGTTCAAGTTATGATCCTAGTTGCCTCTTTTTTAGCTTCTGCACTATTCAATATAGGGTATTCCCATAGTTTCATATCTGTTGCTGTTTTGGAGAGACTTGGGCTCTGTATCTTTACCTTGACCGATGTCTTGACGTTGGATACTCTGTTTGGGATAAGAACGACTAGTGTATGTCAGTGCAAGGAGTTACCTCTTGAGGTTGGTGGATGTAACTTCTTTTGGGACCTTTATGTCTTAAAGATCATAGAATTTGATGTCATTCTCCTAATGGACTGGCTAGTTTCATTCTAGGAATTTGTCGATTGTTATCATTGTATGGTGAGTTTCACGGCACCAGAAGGCAGATTCATTACACAAAAGGGTGAATGTATTGTCTAGGAGAGCAGAGTAGAACCCAAGCATCATGGGATGGGAGGAGTTATAACCTAGATTTCTAGTCTATATCTGGATGAAAAGGGGAATTCACAGGTGGAATTTCCTCCATTGTTCAATCTTTTCAGGGAATTATTTCTAGAGGAATTTTCAGGTTTTCCTCTGGAGTGAGAGGTAGACTTCTCTATTGATCTTATACCAGAGGAGACATCGGTCTCAATTCCTCCTTATAGGATAGATACAACAAATTTATAGGATCTCAAGAAGTAGTTGGAGGAGTTGCAGAGAAAGGGTTTCATTAGACAAAGTACTTCTACTTTGGGTTAGCTTGTCCAATTTGTGAAGTTGGCAGAGAGTGACCACAGACATTGTGTGGATTATCAGAAGATGAACCAGTTGATGGTCAAGAACCAATATCCTTTTTCAATAATTGATTATCTCTTTGATCAACTTTGAGGATCCCGAGTGTTTTCGAAGATTTACATGAGTTTTGGTTATCATTAGTTGTGCATTAAATGATCAGATATACATCTTACAACCTTTTAGAGTAGGTATGGTCTCTATGAGTATGTGGTTATTCCATTCAGTCTCACAAACACACCTACAATTTTCATGGCACTCATGAACTAAGTGTTCCATCCATACTTTGATTCTTTCATGGTAGTTTTCGTGGATGATATCTTGGTGTAATCTCAAACTTGACACGACCATGCCACACATCTTGAGATCATTTTAAGTACAGTGAGAGAGCATCACTTATATACTAAGCTCTCAAAATGCCACTTTTGGATGGACTAGATTAACATCTTGGGTCATGTCATCTAAGAGACAGGTATATCAGTAGATCTAGAGAATGTGAGAGCAGTAGTTTCCTAGGAGAATCTGAAAAACCTTTTTGAGGTATGAAGTATTCTAGGACTGACTGGTTACTATAGACGTTTCATACATGACTTCTCATTCATAGCAGCGCCCCTGACATGCCAGGATAAGAAGTGTGTGAAGTACTTGTGGTTCGATTCTTGTGAGTCTTCCTTTCATGAGATGAAATGAAGGATGACTTCAGCAGCGATAATAGTTAATATAGAGTCGGGAAAGAGCTATACTATGTACATTGATGTATCAGGTATCGGGTTGGGAGTATTGCTTATGTCCGGGGAAGGATTTTTTGCGTATGGTTATTGATACTTGAAGTCACATGAGAGGAATTACCCAACACATGATCTCAAGTTGGCAGAAGTTGTTCTTGCCTTACACTATTGGAGACATTACATGTTGGGAGAACATTTTGTGGTTTTCACTAACCAAAAAGGTTTCAAGTATAGCTTCAGTCATCATGATCTAAATCGGAGACTGTGAAGGTGGGTCAAGTACCTTCAGTCAATCAATTTTGAGTTTTCCTACAAGCTGGAGAAAGGGAATGCAGTGGTTGATGCATTGAGAATTATGACATAGATATAGGAAGTTCATGGGGCCAGTAGTGAGTGGTATCTTATGGATATGTTCTCTGAGATGCATTTGGAGGTGTACAACATACAGGGGAAGACGTTTCTTTCTTCTGTAGCTTTTACCTCTACTCTACTTGATTGAGTGCAAATGAGGAATCTATAAGATTTTTAAGGCCTAGTCCATTGGGAGTTTTTGTTAGGGGAGGAACCTATTCCTGGATGGACCATATCCAGGGATAAGATCTTGTGTTATCATGGGCGTGTGTGGGTGCTAGCAGACATAAGTGAGGAGCTGATGTGGGACACTCATTCCCCAATTTTGGCAGTTCATTCTGGTGTCACCAAGATGTATCAAGATCTACAACATCTGTATTGGTGGCAAGGTATGAAAAGTGATATTGTAGGTTTTGTTGTGAGGTGTTCCACCTATCAGCAGGTGAAGGTGAAGCACGATCAACCTGTAGGGATTTTTTAGAATTACCCATTCCTAAGTGGAAGTGGAATGATGTTGCGATGGACTTCGTGACAGGTTTTCCAAGGCCGACTTGAGGGAATGATTCAGTTTGGGTTGTCATTGATAGACTCAAGAATGTTTCTCACTTCTAGACGATCAAGGAGACATTTAGTGTTGATGAGCCGAGAAGGATTTAAATCCGAGAGATTGTTCGTTTACATGGGGTTCTGAACTCCATTATTTCAGATAGGGATTCCAGTTTTATTTCTCGGGTATGGAAGGGGCTATAAAGGGATTTAGTTACACTACTACTTTTTAGTACAACTTACCATCCCCAGACAGATGGCTAGTCTGAGAATACGATACAGCTGCTAGAGGACATTCTTCGAGCGTGCGTACTAGATTTTGGAGGTTCGTGGGAGAAGAACATACCTCTTTTGGAGTTTTCCTATAACAATAGTTTTCAAGCATCTATTCATATGGCAGCTCTTGAATCATAATACGGTAGGCCATGCCGATCACCCATATGTTGGATGGAGGTAGGAGAGGTAGCTATGCCAGGGCCTCGTCTTATCTAGGAGACCACAAAGGAGATAGGGTTGATTTGAAAGTGGATGATTTCTGCATAGTCATGATATGATCTTATGCTAATTGACAGAGATGACATCTAGAGTTCTAGGTTAGAGATCAAGTTTTCCTACGTGTCACACCAAGGTTGGGACACATGAGGATTAGGAGACATGGAAAGATTTCATTGAGATATATTAAACCATTTGAGGTTTTGGAGAGAGTCAGTAAGGTTGCCTATCAGTTGTAGTTACCTCATAGGTATCAGGATATACACAACGTCTTCCATGATTCTCAACTACGAAGTTATTTCTCAGACCCATATCATGTTTTTCAACCAGGGGAGGTTGTTCTAGATGTAAATGCATCATCCGTGGAGAATCCTATCTGAATTGTTGTTCACAGTGTGATGGTTCTTTGTGGCCAGTCTGTTTCTTTAGTATGGGTGCTATAGATGTACGAGAGAGCGCATGACGTGAGTTGGTATAGAGAGGCTGATGTACGATCGGAGTGGCTGGAGATGTTAGAGGTTTCTTCTTCTACGCCACCTTGCTAGGGAAATTTAGGGACAAATTTCATTAATGTGGGAAGTTTGTAAGAACTCGAATCTTTATTTCAGGTATGTCTTTATTTGTTGGTAGTTTTTTCGAAAAATAGGCGGTTCTAGAAATTTCAGAAGTACATGCCGTGTTCTCAAAAGTACACACTGTGTACCCGGTTTCCGTGGGTAGCTGTGTACTAGCCATGTAATGGTTGATTACATGGCTATGTGGGATGACCTAGAAGTGGCCTAATACAGGGCCCAGAAAAGGGAAAGTACATGCAGTATACATTTAAAGAAGATTCCAGGTACTTTTATTTTTATTTCATTAAACAGACTGAGGTCATGTCTAATTGGAAGAAATGACTTCTTCTCATATCACCTCATCCGGGAGCGAACAAGACAGATAGATCTTCTTTGAGACCCTAACATGACATCCATTCTTTGATTTGACTGACGTCGATTGTGTGAGAATCACCATAGTAAGCTATTCCTTCTTCTAGAGCCTGGTTTCCTAATTTCTCCTCTTTTGTGAGATATCCTTGGTTGAACAGTTTAGACATTTATGTAGATATATAGAATTATAGAAATATTCAAGGCCTGCGGCACACATATATCAATCGTACAATGTCTAGGTAGGTGGTTTGTACCTTTTTGGAGTTATTCTTTGAGTTATATGTGTGAAAGTGTCCAATACCCTTGTTCGGGGTATTGCGTGTTTATGGGTTTAAGCCATGTAAATGATTTCTATGCCTTGGGTGTCTGCGTAGTGGTTGTTTGATTTTGAATAGGGTTATTTTACATGTTATGGACGAGTTAACCATGTTTTTTTTTGATATTGGCCGTTTGGTCTAGCCTTACCAGTTAGGATTCTTGTTTTACATTCCAAGTGTTGTTATGATGGAGTGATTTTTATCAGATATGCTATGAAATGCCTTATAGCTAAATAGACAATAGTACATTGAGGTTTAAAATGGCTACTGATTATCATTTTTGCATGATTGCTTTACACGGGGCTGTGGGAACCTGGGGTATTGACCCCATAGGGGAAATTGACATTGAGGTATTTCCCAGAGTGATTGTTATAATTATCACACTGTTAGACCGCAGGGGGGGATTGACGTCGAGTGCTCTCTAAGAGTGTTTATAGTTCTGTTATTAGAATACAAGAGGAATTAGCGTTGAGTTATTTTTTAAAGTGTCTATAGTTACCGTTAAAAGACTATAAGGGGAATTGATGGTGAGTGATTCCTCAGAGAGTCTTTGATTTCATGCGATTAAAGGGGTTATACTGTATGAGCTATCCTAGAGGGTTGTTTTATCCTTATTGTTGGACAAACTAGAGGGGATAGGCTATGAGTACTTCCCATAGGGTTACTTGTTTTTGATTATCTACTTTTTTGATATAAGAAAATTAATGTAATTGAAGCTGTAGAATTGTTTACTTTTGAGTACTTATTTGTTGCATAATTTTTCTTATTGTATTCCATATATATTCACTGACTGTTAGACATAGATCTTTGGGTGGTTTCCTACAGGGATTCATCTCACACCCTATTTGGATGATTTTTTTGGGCCCAAAGAGATTATAGTGTTGCAGGTCTAGATAAGGGAATGTGGCCTTCTACTTTAGGTACTTGATTACTATGAAGCTGGAGAGTATGGGACCAAGTCGAGGCATGAGATGCTATTGGAGTTGTTTAAATGTTTTCCTTTTTACTTTTCTTTAGCACTGTATTTCAACATTGTGACTATTTTGGATATTTTCCAAGACATATGTGACATGCATCATTATATATGTGCTCTAGTTGTTTACTTACTTTCAGTCTTCCACTGTTTTCTTATTGCATGTTATTACTCCTTTTTCTTTTATTACCTGTTTATTTCCACTGTGTTACTCTACCAACAAGGGAATAATTAGCCACTATCACACCCAAGGCCATCGCTGCTAGTCAGAAGCCTCTGACATTTAGGGAAATATTCTTAAGGCCTGTGACCAACCAGGAATGAGGCCCCTCTGGGCGGCACCTGGAACCGAGATGTTACAACATTGAAGAATGAATCACACACTACCATATCATCAACGCACACCCTATTCCACATGGATTTAATGTTATCCCATGAATCCCACCATGTAGGTCCATACACCATGAAAGTCTATACTCCAAGAATTCTAGGTTGAATACACCAACTATTGAGGGTGTTCTTTATGAACACCTGATATGTTAGGGTTTTCAATTTTATATAATACCACTATGGGTATTCTAGGGGGTTTCGTATCATAGTTATTAAATTTAAATCACCCATGATGCAGACTAATAGAGAGGAGAAGGGGAGTCCAAGGAACTTCCCTTATTCAATTTATTAGTAGAGGCATCCTTGAAAAAAAGTAGAGATCTGAGACAGACGAGTGAATGGGATCCCATGATTTAGGAGGGCCACTCACTGGAAGATTATCACATGCTGAAGGAGGTTCCACAAGCTGAAATATGTGTGCAGTCTACTGCCACTCACATGAACTCTTCTCATTTCTACTTTCTTTTCATCCTAATTATGTCATATTCTTCTTCTTCAATGATTTTCACCACAATGGTTGGGTAGAAGCCCTTGTTGTTGGGTGAAGTAAAGGGGACCCATTTGTGATGCTTTAGATCCAATTTTAATAAAAATAAAATTTATTTTATTATTTATATAATGTTTTTTAATTTGATAATTTTTAAATTTAAATTAAATATCATTGTGTTTTTATTTTACTATGAAAATTTGTATTTATTTTATTAAATGTTTTAATCTCCCTGTATTTTATTTTTGATAGTACCGATTGGTTGATTTAAAATCTAGTTGAGAGTTATTTTTGTGATTGATAAATAGGTGAGGAAGAAACATAGACTGATTTGAATATTTATGGAATGTCAATACCATATTTTTTATTTCTTTAATAATTTAAAGAACACATGATGTTACTTTAACACATTGACAAATCTTAATCAATGTTGAATAAAAATAGAGATTACAGTTAATCCATTCATTTAATAATTTTGATAAAAAATATTCATTTAATAATGACCATGATATAATAACAAAAGGGGAAAACCTAACTTACATCAAACCACTTGTCACTTATTTAAATTTCAAAAATCTATGTTCTGGTACGTTTTACACCTTACAATATTAGTATTTCATTTAATTTTTCATTTATTTTAACTAGATAAAATCAATGATATCTTGATATGAATTTGGTTACTAGTAATAATACACCCCTATGTGGGAAAATAATTTTTTTTCACACCCCACAATAGTTGTGTGTGAAAACTAGTATGTTTGTTAGGGAGTTTGTGTTAATCTTAGAAATAAAATTTTCATGACTAACACCACCTATGACTAACTATTTTTAACACTATGATAGAAAAACGTTTCAAACTAGACTTCGGTATCTGAATCTGGTTTTTTGAAGAAATCAATTAAAAGGACTGAAGTAAAACCTCAAGTATTCAAAAAGAACCACCAAACATGGAAATTATTCCTTAATAGACCTTAATAAATCTTTGTACCCCAAAATATTCCAACCAAAAAATTGGGTAACCATGCATAAATAGAAAAATTATTTTGAATTATGTGTCAATATGATTCCCGTGCTATATAATTTCTATATCCCTATATGTAAAGACCCCAACTGACACATTAAAGAATTCAACTTTGTTTGTTCATGCTTAAATCCAAGTGGTGTAGATGTGGAGAAAGTAAATTAGAGGGAGTTTTCCTTTTCACTTGAGGTAGTGGATAAGAAGTGGTTGTATAGCTTACAAACTAGACATATCCATGACTGGGATGGTCTTCAACAAAGCTTCATGAAAATGTTCTTCCCAACCTCCCAGAACACATCAATTAAGAAATAGATATAAGCCCTTAGACAAGATAATAGTGATATTTTTTATGAATACTAGGAATGTTTCAATAGTATTTGTGAAATATTCCCACATAAAATATTAGAAGAGAACAAATTCTAGATATTCATCTTCCAAGGATTTCTTGACAATGATAAGAACCTTTTTGATGCATTATCTGAGGTAAATTTTATTGAAAAATCACAATCGGAATCCCAAAATCTCATTGAGAAGACAACACATAATCCACAAAAAATTCATAAGAAGAGGAAATAGTATGAGAGGTATTTATGATGCAGTAACTTATGACTGATCACATTTCCTCGTAATTAAATTGAATAATTTTCAAACATAGTGAGATAGGTGGATGTAAATAAAGTGAGGGAGAAACCATCTTCACCACAGGTATGTGGAATATTTCTATCACCCAATTATTTAACTGATCGATGTGATGAGATACATGATATGGAGAGTTGTGTTGATGCATTCTAGTAAAGGAAATTTTATCATAATTAATAGTAGAGATACGGACAAGCCGAACAAGGATTTGGTGGCCAACCGAACTAGGAAATATCCAAATTTTCCAATTATCCACCTCTCCAACAATAATATGAAAACCCATAACCATTAAAAAATCATAAAAACAAACCTTTCTAAAAAATCAGCATTTGAACCACCACCATTCAAATGAAAGACTTTTGAGCACCCAACAACTAGTGCACCATCAACTGATAACCTAGAACCCAAGTCTGATGTTTAGGGGTTAAATGATATTGTCAAAGTTTTATCCATCAAGTTAAATACTTTTTTTAATATTCTAAAAAACTAGAAATATGCTATCTCAGATAGTTCCAAATATAAAAAATAATTTCAAAGAAGTAATAAAATGAAATAGGAAAGAGCTTCCACCATCTGATGCTAATAATATTGATGATTCTTATATAAATAATGAAGCTCCACCTATACACCCAAAAGATAGGATAAAAACACAATTTATATGAAAATAAATGGTGAAAAAATAAATTAAGACACCATTTCCTTTGGCGTTAACTCGATCAATAATGGTCGATATAGATCAACATCAAAAAGAGATCTATAAAACCATCTAAAAAGCTAAAATCAAAATTCAATTACTAGAGGAAATCCATAAAATTCAAAAATATGTGTAGTTTCTAAACTAAATATGCACTAAGTGAAATAATCACAATGGGTATGGAAGAATAATATTCGGAAGTTATGTCTCGACAATGATCACACCACTATTCCCCAAAAAAATTCAAGATCCCTGGACAATTTCTATTCCCTTCACTATTGGTTCATTGAATTTTTTTGATGATTTGTGTGATCTTGTTTCTTCCATTAATTTAATGTCTAACGATTTCTTTTAATATTTAATAAAAATTTAAACTGAATCCCATGAGAGTGATATTCTAACTAGGAAACCGATCCATATTTTTTCCAGCTGTAGTGTTGGAATATGTTCTTATAGGAGTTTAAGGACTCATATTTCTAGTAGAATTTTTCATAATCACTAAGGAGAAAGACAATTCAAAAAGTAATTCACCCACTATCTTATGAATACCATTCCTAAATATATCCAAAATGTTCATCAATGTTTATAAAGGAACTGTCACCGTGGTACAGGGAGATAGAAATGTAAAATTCCACGTTCTTGACTCCAAAAGGAACCCTTCAAACAATCATTCATGCCTTGCAATTTTTCTCGAAGAAGGTATTTATCCCATTTAATATTTAGGTATTATTCAATAATTATTAGCATTAGTATATAACCGTTCTATTTAAAACACCAGGTAATAATAGAGTACTCAAAAATATGAAAATTATACCTATAAAACTCAATAAGAAATAGCCTCTTAATACTTTGAAAATATTCTAGAAGAAACTGATATGATTCCATTTAATAATGAAATCCAAACTTTTTAAGTGGTAAATTTTAATTCACAATCATCATTAGAAAACCCCCCCAATGATTAATTAAAACCCCTACCATGTGACTTAAAATATGTGTATCTTATGGAGGGAGATAAGTTTCTAGTGAACATTTAGAATAATATATCTGATACCCAAGAACAAACTCTGATTGTCATTCTAAAAAAAATCTAAATCATAGGATGGATTCTAGAAGTTATACCTCAAACAAACCCAAGGTATTCTCCCATATAATTTTTTTTATGTGGACTCCCAACCTATTAGGTAGCCCCAGAGAAGACTTAAACCCAAAAACATTGAAATTGTTAAAAAAGAAATTTAAAACCTCTCAACTACTAATATCATTTAACAAATTTATGACTCCCAATGGGATAGCTACGTCCATGTGGAACCTAAGAAAATAGGCTTGATAATTGGAAAAAATGAGAATAATGAATTAATTACAATGAGATTCAAAAATAGTTTAAGGGTATGAATTGATTATAGAATAATGAACAAAGCCACCCAATTAGATCACATACCAATCCCATTCATTGATCAAATTATAAAGATTAATGTAGGTAGGAAACATTACTACTTTTTGGATCTATTTTGTGGTTAGTTTTAGGTACCAATTGCACCTTAAGACCAAGAGAAGACAACATTCACCTTTTATTTGGGTACCTTTACTTACAAGAGGATCCCTTACATATTTTCAATGCCCCAGGTATATTTTAGCAATATATGGTAAGCATTTTATTAGATCACAATGAGTATTTCATGTTGGTATTTAACGATAAATTTAATATTTTTGGCAATTACTGTGATTATTTTATAGGAAACCTAGAAAAACTTTTAAAAACATGCATAGAGAAAAATCTGATTTTTAACTTCAAAAAGTGTCATATTATGGTTGAAAATTGTATAGTGATTGGTAACATTATTTCACAAAAAATAATTGAGGTGGATAAGACTTATGTGGAATTGATAATTTATTTTCCATATCCCACATGTGTGAGGCACCTTTGATCATTTTTTGGAATATGGAATTTTATATAATATTTATCAAGGAATTTAGTCAGATTTCTCTTCCCCTTTTAAGAATAATTTTAAAATAATCTGACTTTGGTTTTAATGATAATTGTAGGGAGGAATTTAATGAGATTAATCAATAGTTTATTACCCAACCAAAAATACAGCCATAGAATTTGGAATATCCATTTTAGTTAGTTTATGATGTATTAATCCAAGATGTAGGAGTAGTTCTTTCTTAATGAATTGAATGAAAACCTCAAGCCATAACCTATACGTCAAGAACATTCGATGAAAATTGGATCAATGGCACAACCAATGGAACATAGTTTCTTTATATTTCATTTTCATTTGATAAATTCAGTTCATATTTATTTGAAACTAAAGTAGTTGAATTTTTATTAATCATGCAACACACAGGTACTTGAGAAAAATAAATGATTCAAAACCAAGGATGGTAATATGGATATTACTCTTTCAGTTGTTTAATCTAAATATTAGATGCAAAAATAAGATGAAAATAAAGTGTTAGATCACCTTAGTAGTTAACAAAACTGTGCGAAAATAGAAATTCTAGAACTAAACTCACTCAATGATCACATACCTGGAGAGAATATTTACATCATATATGGTTAAGTACCATGGTATTCTAACATGGTAAACTATTCAGACACAGATCAGGTACCTTCGTCGCTTAAATCCCATCAAAATCATAAACTCAAAGCTAAATCTTTATTACATATCTAGGAAGATCCATTTCTCTAGAAAATATCAAATGAAAAAGTCATAAGAAGATTCTTATCAGCACTTGAAATAAAATCTATTTTTGATTTTTTATACACTAAGTTGTGGTGTCCTCTTTGGACCTCAAATAATGGCTAAAAATTTATAAGAATCTGGAATCTATTAGTCGACCTTGTTTAAATATACTCATTATTATTGTATAAAAGGTGAAAAGATTCAATTTTCTAGAAATATTTCAAAGAGGAACGAGAATCACCAAAAACCCACAATTATTTGTGAAATATTTAAAGTATTGGGCATTTATTTGATTGGACCCATTACCATGTCTTTTGGGAAATCTTATATTTTACTAACTCTTGATTATGAATCTAAATGGGTGGAGGTTAAGGCCACCAGGGCTGATGACTCCAATGTTGTGTGTGATTTTGTCAGGGCCAATATCTTTTTTAGGTTTGGAATGCCAACATCCATCATAAAAAACCAAGGGATTTTTTTTTTCAATATAATATATGAGGATATTCTTAAAAATTTTGTGATGCACCAAAAACAATCTACACCTTACCATCACAAAAAATGACCAAGATGAAGTGTCTACCTTGGGGATTAAATGTATTCCGGAGAAAATAGTCTAACCAAATAGAAAGGATTAGAGAGTAAGGACTGAAGACACCATATGGACAAATAAGACAATCGATAAATCACATATAGGTATGATCCCCAACTAGTTGATTTATGAGAAAAGTTTTCATCTACTAGTGGAACTAGAGAACTGACCATATTGACCTACTTAAAAGGTAAATTTGGTTTTAGTCCGAATGAATTAACCAAATGTCATTATTTTTTATTATTTTTGATAAGCCAGCTTTCAAGGGGTGAGGTGGAACTCATACAAGGCCTAAAGGCTTAGAGACAGTTACATGACCCTTATGTGTTAGAGGGGATCAACCATAGAAGACAACTTAGAGCTGCTCATCTCCAGCACATTTCATGATATCAGCACTCCACCTTCACATTGTTGGTTGGATAGCTATCCTATGTAGAGCTACACATGCCCGGTACCGATGGAAAATCCATACCCACTTATTCTACAATTATAGTATAAAGTTAATTCGAATTAATTTTTATCTTGGTGGGGTGTATCTTTTCTTGTTACTCATGTTTATTCTATTTTTCCATTCAGTTTGATAAAGAAGTGGTAGGAAACCCATTCATTGTAAATGGGTGAAGGCTGAAAAAGTTCCTTGTTGGTTTACCTCATGAACCATTGGAGGATCTCAAATTCCTCTAAACCATCTACTAATTTTTTCCACAAGGTTTGGTCATACCAAAAAAATAACAAAATGAACTTATGGGAGGTAATCGATGTTTTACTATTTTCTTAGGATTTAGGATTCAGTTAACTCTTACTTCACCCCACTGATATTTAATGGAATTTTTCTTACACTAGTATGATTTTTTTGATATTATGTGACTATCATGGAAGGAAACCATAAGGAATCATAAAAATTGTATAGTAATATTAAATAATATTTATTTCAAAGGGGAGTTAAATTTTATTTATTATCATAAAACTATCTACATTTTTCACAATAACTACTTTTGAGACTTAAATTGGAAATTTCTTTCCCATGCTTTAGTTTTTACTTTATTGACTTATGTAGGAGACTTGAGTTTCTTCAGAATACTATGATTACATATTTTAAATTACAATAAAAATTATATTTAATGATTAGAATAAATAATTGAATTATTGATGCGAGTCATGGATTTTAAATTGAGGACTTATTATTTGAGGGAATTAATTGACTCGCGTAACAATAAATTTTACAATAATTGTTCATGATTTGAACTTATGAAATTCATGTGAATTGATTTATTTATTTTTAACAGTTTCATGAGTGATTTTTTAATATCAAATTTCCACTCTCTAGGGGATTTCTAGATCACCGAATTGATATTTATTATGGATCATATTTCATGAGTGATCTTAGGACATGCCACATTTTAGAACCTGCATTTGAACTTGTCAAATTTATGATTGTGATAAAACAAATTTAAAATGATTAAGTAATATTTACAAAATACAAAATCCTTAAAATACCACATCTAAATATATCCTTATTTATCACATAGTGACCATCTATGAACTTGTGATGAATTATCCATGTTTCAATCCATTTTTATCAATTTCTACAATACTCTTAGTATTATCATGATATTTCAAAGTTGAAGTGTGGGGGTGAAGGGAGTCCTGGAGGAAGGGATGAAATGCATTTTAGGAAACTTTTTGGGGTTTCTTACTATGGTAGTTAAGAAAGGTTATTGATTTATTCATGATACTGCATTGTTTTTTACCTCTTGAATAAAAAATATAGAAAATGACAAATGGAAAAATAAAAAATAAAAAAAATTGGTTTTGATTTTGGAAAACCAAAAATCACTGTCACTAGAAATATGATTTTTATCATATGTTGTTATGTGGTCGAGGTGATGTTTATTCTATGAAAAACATTCAAAAAATGTGAAAAAATACCTGAAATGTTTTTTCAAAAAAATTATAAAAGATGAGAAAAATTCAGGATGGTGAACAAATAATTCATTATGCATTATATTGATAATGACCATACTATGAGTTTAGGGAAAGTGTAAATTTTTATAATTTGAAGGGAAGAATTTTATTATACTTTAACTTTTGATATCATTCTTTATTCTTTTAATGGAAATATCCTCTTTTGTCCTCAATTTTTAGAACATCAATTCCTACTAAATTTAAGACATAGATAGATTTTGAACCCTTATTGTATGTTCTCATGATTTCATGTGTCTTTTTTCCTTTATAAAGTGAAATAATTTGGTCCTTTAGAAGGCCAGGGAAAATGAAAATTCTCTCATGATATGATCATTACTCAACTTGAATTTTATCATGAAAGATGAATGGAACGATTGAAAAGTGATGTAACTCATGAATTTTCATGTTCAAGAATAATTAATTGAGTAACTTTAATTAATTAAAGTATAATTTCCACCATTTTAAAAAGGGAGAAATCCAAATACTTGATTGGATTTTTTCTTTGAAAATTGAGAAATTATATTGATATTTTATGTGTATTTTTAAAATCATGGTTTTAAATATATTATTTTGTGGTTTTATTTCATTATAAATTAAATAATGATAACATTGGTGACCTTTTTTTTTTAAAATTTGAGTTTTAATTCTTAAGATAAATCATGGTTTTTTATGTGGGGGGGGGTATTTGAAAGACAAATATTTCATGTGTAATTTATGGAGTTCTATAACGATTTTTGGATGGTTTTAAATAAACTATCCCATTAACGTAATGTTTTATTAGAATGTTTGAAATTTTAAGGAAATAATTAAATGGATTAAAATGGAAAATTTAATTGTTTTATATTAATAAAAATTTTATTGAGAAATGATTAATGTTATTTAATGAATTGAAATGAATGGATATGTTATGATTTGAAATTTTTATAAGACTTTCAATTTATTTCAGGATTTCCTAAAAAATATTCATCAATGGATAGTCCTCAAACAAGTTCCCAAATTTCACCTAGCTAGGACCAAGAGGACTTAGTTGACCATGTAAGACCCTAGGAGGGCCCACTATGAGAATTTCCCACATGGGGGAATCAGGCCTATCTAGAGCCCACAGTGGTAAAATCATCGAGCTACATAGATGGGATGAAGCACTAGAGCAAAAGTGGAGGGGGAATATACTTAAAATGGTGGGAAAAAGAACTCTATAGCTTGGTACGGTGCACGGTGAAGGGACGGGGTCCTCTGGCCCCCACATGACTTCATTATTGTGGGGGATAATAGAATTGATAATTATTCCATACAAAAATGCATTCCCATATCAGTTTAGAAAAAAATTATATAGGGTTCTATTCAAATTTTACAAAAAGAAAAGTATTTCACTCTCTCTACAGTTTCCCCATGATTAGCCACCTGTTCCAGAAAGCTCTACTACACTATCACCATTCATCCTCACCGACCACCACTACAGTCACCTGAGTCACCATAAACTCTGATAGAGTTCTTGATACCAAGCCTGATCCCCTCCTTTACCACCAAATATTTATAGGGATGATCTATAAAACCTAATTTGACTCCATAAATAATATTTTAATGATCATTCGATGAATTTGAATGACTGATGAAGTAGATGTTAAGCTGCTTCCCCATTTCTCACCATCGGTGACTATATACCACACTACCAACTCATCCATGCACACCTTGTTCCAAATAGATTTTCTTCAACCCTATGCATGCCTCTGTGAAAGACCATGCACCATGAAATGACATCCTCTAGAATTTAGATGTCAAAGTCACCATCCGGAGAAGATAATATTTTTGAAAAACCAACATGTTTAACTGTTTCCATTTGAGAGACAACCACCATGAGTCTTCGGGTTGGGGGGATTGATATCTTCATTCTTAAATTAAAATCACATGATATTTTGGATGATATAGAGTAAAATGTGAGGCCGAGACACTAACATCACTTCTTATATAAGGAGAGGTATCCTCTATAGAATGGGGAGAGCCGAGACTAGGGAGAGAATGAGATCCCACAATTGAGGAGGAGAACCATGTATAAGATTATTAGACTCCAAATGAGGAGCCACATGATTAAGTAGGAGTGAAGTCCTCTACCAATCCCATGCTCTCTTATTCTTTATAATTTATTTTCATCATCATTATCTCCTATTATTCACCTTATTCAATAATCCCCTCCTCAATAGTTGGTAGAATCCCCTATGGTTGGGTGAAGGGAAGGGGACTCCTTTGCGATTCATGAGTTCCAACTGTAATAAAAACCAATTTTTTTTCTAATTTATTTTATATTTTTAAATAATATATATTTATTTAATTTAAATTAAATACGATTGTGTTTTTATTCAATTATAGAATTTTAATTAATTTATTTAAAATTATTATTATCTCTCTGTGTAGTATTGGTGGGTAATTACTGGTTAACCTAAAATCATGGTGAGAAGTGTTTTAGTGATTTCTAAACTTGAACGTAAGGGATGGTGGAATGATTTTAATTTTTAGGGAATGTGAATACTAGATTTGTTATTGCCTAAATAATTTAAATAATGCATGTTGTGACTTTCACACATTGATAAATCTTAATCAATGGTGAATAAAAATAGATACCATTTCCACTCCTTCAATTTAATCTTTTTTATAAAAACAAAATGTAAATTGTTTTACATACTAATAAATAATCACAAAAGGGTAAATCCTAACCTAAATCCCACCACTTTTCTCATTTGAATTTCAAAATTCCAGGTTATGTTGCTTTCTAGACCTTGAAATCTTGTTCTTTAATTTAGGTTTTCATTCCTAAAAACTATATTTAAGAACTTTCATATAAATATTACATTGGTAAATACTAATACTACACCATTATGGGGAAACTACGTTTCTTTTTCCACAACCCATGATAGGTGTTCAAGAAAACTGGGGCCACTTTCGAGGAATCGGTGTTAATATAACACTTAAGAGTTGGATGACTAGAACCCCTAATGAGGGACTATTTGTTTTTGACCATGAGGTAGAAATAAAATTTCTCACTATTTTTAGGTGTCTTAATCTTGATTTTTTTTAAGAATTTAATTTAAATTACTCTAGTGAAACCTCATGTGTTCACTCCAAACCAAAAAATATGGAAATTAATTCCCAATAGACCATAAGAGACCTTTGTGCCCCATAATTATTCACCGAAAAAAATCAATTAACCATGCTTTTATAAAAAAATTATTATTAATTACACATCAACAAGATTATTGTGATACATAATTCCATGGATTTTAGGTGAAAACTTTAACACATTCAATAATTAGTCTTTTTTTCCATGTTTCAAGAAAAATGACTAGATAAAAAGCATGTCAAGTTAAGGGAATTACCCATTTCTCTTGAGGGAGTATCTAAGGAGAGTTTATATTGATTACAACCAATAGAGATCCATGAATGGGATTTTATCAAACAATGATTAGTGCAATTTTACTCCCAACCTCCCAGAGGACAACAATTTAGAATGATATATACGGCCTTCAACAAGCTACCGGTAAGACTCTTTACAACTATTAGGGACATTTCAAGAATATTTCCACAAGCTTCCCAAATCTAAAAGTAGAAGATCACAAAATCCTAGTCTTCTTCTACCAATGAATTCTTGATAGTTATAGGAACCTCTTGGATGCATCATTCAAGGGATATTTTATTGAAAATTTATCATTAGAATCTTGGATTCTCATTTAGAAGATAACACATAATCCACAATAATTCGGAACAAGAGGAACTGGTATGAGAGGTATTCTTGAATTAAGAACATCTGAGTAATTAACATTCCGTGAAACAAAAAATATATAATTGAAAATACTAGTGATACAGATGGATATAAATAGTGTGAGTGAGAAACCATCTTCATTGAATGAATGTGGATTGTGTTCACCACCCAATCATTAAATCGATTAGTGTGCTGAGATACATGGTATGAAGAGTTGTGTGCTACATTACAATAAAAGAAATTTCTAAATAATAAAAAATAGAGAGAAATAAAAGACCAACAATGATTTGGAGGCCAACAGAACCAGTCTAGAACACCTTTTTCCAATCATCCACCTTTCCAAAAATAATATTGAAACTCGACAACATTCTAACAAATCTTACAAAAAACCCTTCCATTAACAACATGCCTTCCAACCACCAACTTTTGAGTCAAAGTATTTTGAGAATCCATCAACCAGTGAACCATAAACTTAGAACAAAAATGTAAAATGTGTTTATGAGGGGTTAAAATAAACTTTAAATGATTTACCCATCCAGTTAAAGACGATTTTGAATATTCTAACTAGAATCTAGGAAAGCTACCATCCCATAAAGTTACAAATCCCAAAAATAAATTCATTTAAATTATGACACAAATTGGGATTTATCTTCCCCCATATGAACCATGAAAGTTTGATGATTATGAGAAAAATATTGAATCTTAACCCATACAACAAAAATAGTGGACATAAACATAATTACAAAATCAATTTAGGGAGAAAAAAGACAATAAGTCGTCATTCCCTTTTTCTTTAACATGACCAATAATGGTTGAAGTAGGGAAACATAAAAGATAGATCCATGAAACCTTACATAAAATTTAAATCAACATTCTACTACTAGAGGCAATCCCTAAAATCCCAAAAGATGAAAAGTTTGTAAATGAAATATATACCTTGTGAAAGTGGACTGATGTGGATAAAAGTATCATCTTTGGAAGGAGTGTCTCAACCATGAACACACAACCATTTCCCAAAAAATGTCATGAATCTAAGATATTTTCTATTCCCTACACTATTTTTTCATTGAATTTTCTTAATAGTTTATGTGATATTGGTGATTCCATTAATTACATGTCTAACTCTATCCTAACATATTTAATGACTGGTGAACTGAATCACAAGAGAGTTATTGTCTAACTAGAAAACCCATCGATCATTTCACATATGGATTTTTGGATGATGTGATTATAGGAATTGAAGGAATAATTTTTTCAGAAGGCTTTTATGTACTCACCAGGGAGGAAGATAGTGCACCAAGTAATTCACCAATTATTTTGGGAAGAAAATTCCAAATAAAATCTATAATGATCATCAATGTTCATGAAGAAACCCTAAACATGGAGATGGGATAGAACAAGGTGAACATTAATGATCTTGACTTCAAAAGAAACCCATCAAGCAATCATTAACTATTTTCAATTTTCCACGAATAAGGTATTGATCCCATCAAATATTTTCGTACGCTTTGAGAATTATTAGCCTTAGGATATCACCCGGATATAGAAAACACAAGGGAGAAGAGTGTACAAAAAAATCAAGAAATATTACCTTTAAAATTCTAGAATAAATAACCATTGAATTCATTAATAATTTCTTAGAAGAAACATATATGATAAACATTACCAAGGAAATTCATTATTTTGAGGTGGGAAATTTGAATTCACTTTCATCTATAGAACAACCCAAAAATCATGAATTCAAACCCCTCTCATGTAGCTTAAAATATGTGTATCTCATTATGGAAGAAAATCTTGCACTGAGAGTTTCCAATAATCTATATGAGGCTCAAGAAAAATATTTGATTTAACTTATAAAAAAAATGAATGAGCCCTATAATGTAGTCTGTGAGATATAAATAAAATAATCCCAAAGAATTCTCCAAGAGAAAATTTTTAGAAGAGGTCGCCCGACCTGTTTTTATATCCCATATTAGACATAACCCCACTATCATGGATGTTTTTAAAACATAAATTGAAATCTATTGGAATAATAAGTCATTTAACCAATTTTTGACTACCAATGGTTTATCCCCATCCACATAATTCACAATAAAATTGGATTTACCATTGTGAAAAATTTGAATAATGAATTAATTAAAATGGGAGAAGAAAATATTTGGAGGGTATGCATTGATTATAGAAAGATAAACCAATTAACCTTAAAAATATCACTTACAAATCTCATTAATTTATCAAATGATAGAAAGGCTAGTATCTAGGAAACATTAATACTTTTTAGATGACTTTTATGTTTATTTTCAGGTAATAATTTACTATAAAACCAATAGTAGAAAACATTTACCTATCTTTTGGCAACATTCTATTACAATAGGATACATTTCATATTGTGAAATTACCTAGGTATATTTTAAATATGAATGGTAATAGTTTTCTAAGATCACATTGAGGGATGCCCAAGGGTATTTCTTTATGACATTGCTACTATTGGAATTTACTTTGATCATTGATTAGGGAATCTCAAGAAAGTTTTTAAAACGTAAATAGAGAAAAATATAGGTTTGATATTTAAAAGGTGTCACTTTATGGTTGAAAAATAAATAGTTACAAGTCATATAATTTCATGAAAATTCATTGAGGTGGATAAGTCTATTGTAGAAGGGATCAATTCTTTTACACATCCCACCAACGCGAGACACATTAGATCATTTTTTGGGGAGTGTGGGATTTTATAGAAGATTACTCAATGAATTTAGTAATATTTATCTTAATATTTATTGATTACTTTAAAAATAATATGAATTAGTATTTAAGGATAATTTATGGGTGGAATTTTTTATGATGAAACAAAATCCATTTACCCAACTAAAAACACAACCACTGATTTGGGAACATCTATTTATTTATCATTATGATGAATCAAACCAAGATGTAGGAGAAATCATTTCCCCAAGAATTTATGGAAAACCACAAGTCATAATATATGTTTCATGAACCTTGTATACCACTCAGATATATCCCACAACACAAAAAATGACTCTCTTGATGTTTTATTCTCATTAAATAAATTTAAGTCATATTTCCTTGTAACTAAAATAGTTTTATTTACTGATCATGCATCACTTAGTTATGTGATGAAAAATTTCGATACCAAAACAAGGATGGTAATATGGATAATTATATTTTTGTAGTTTAATATGGATATTAGAGGAAAAAAAGGAGCAAAAAATCAAGTGGAATATTACTTTAGTAGGTTACCCAACATTTCTAAAACAAAAATTCAAGAACTGATCTGACTCAATGATCACATGACTGGAGATCCAGTTTACATAATATAAGTTGACATACCATTGTATTCCAACATAATAGAATATTTGGACACATCTTAGGTACCTTCATCTTTTAAATCCCATTAGAAGACTAAAATCACATATGAATCTAGACTATTTATTAGGAATGTCCATTTTTATGGAAAATTTTCAAATACCAAGTCATAAAAAGTTTATTACCCACAAGTGAAATAGAATATTTTTTTTCAATTTTTTCATAGACTTGCTTATGGAGGCCACTTTGGACCTCAAATAATGACTGAAATTTTTTTAAAATATGGAATCTATTGGATGAAATTGTATAAAGATTCTCATTATTATTGTAAAAAATGTTAAAATTGTCAATTTTTTGAAAATATTTCAGAGATACAATAAATTCCCAAAAAACCTATCATTTATTTTGAAAACATTGAACAATTGGGAATTTATTTTATGAGACCATTTCCCATGTATTTTTGGAAATTTTAGATTTTACTTATTGTTGATTATGTATATAAATTTGAGGAAGTTATGGATACTAAGACTAATGATGAAAAAATTGGGTGTGATTTTGATAGAGCCAACATATTTTCTAATTTTTGTATTCTAAGATCCATCCATGACAAAGGAATTTTTTTTAGAAATTAAATAATTGAGGATTTTCTTAAAAAGTATGGGGGAAACCAAAAAAAATTACACATTACAATCCCCCAAAAAATGGCGAAGCTAGAGTGTCCCACAAGGCGATTAAAAGTATTATAGTGAAAATAGATTAAAGAATATGAATGTATTGGATGGAATGTCATGAACAAACCTTATGGTCATACCATACAAAATACCAAACACTTATAGGTATGATCCCATACCAGTTGATTTTGTGAAAAAGTTTTCATCTACCAGTGGAACGGAGAACCAATAATATTAGGCTTTTAAAAAAGTGAATTTGGATTTGGAGATTTCTAGAAATGAGAAAAATATCCAGTAACATGAGTTAAAATAAATAAAAATGGAATATTTTTAAAATTGATGAATTTGAAAAGAAAGAAACAGAGTGTCACATGAATATTTTATTCATCTAAGGACCTTTCAACCTGATAACCATGTCCTTCAATACAATTCTAGACTAAATGTTACTCCATGTCATCTTCATTCTAGGTTGGAAGTACCTTTTCTTGTTACTAATGTATATCCAATTGATTTATTTTAGATCCATAAAGAAGAGGTAAAATACCCATTCACTGTAAATGGGAAAAGGCTATATCTGTTCTATGGAAGTTTATCTCAAGAACTGGAGGAGGATATCAAAATTCTCCAACCAATCAATTGCTTTATTCTCATGTTGTTAGGTAAATTCAGTGAAATTAACCAAAGTAACTTCTTAGGGAAACATTATTTTTTCTATTTTGTTATTATTTTGGATTTAGTTACCCTTTACGTCACCCCATTTGAGCTTTAATGGAATGTTTCTTACACTAGTATGAGTTTTTTTTGATTTTATAGGGAAATCATGGAAGAAAACCACAAGGAATCCTTCATATAGTAAAAGAATAACAAAAAATATTCATTTCAAAAGGGAGTTAACTTTTATTGTTAATCTTCAAAAATCTCAAAATTGTTTCTAACATCCTTGTCTGAGACATAAACCATAAATTTCATTCTTATGCTTGAATTTTTATTCACTTGACTTATCTGAGAGACATGAGTTTCTTAGAAATTTTTTGATTCCATTTTTTAGATTAGAATATAATTGATATTAAAAGAGTAAAATGAATAATTTAATTATTTCATTTAAGCATCAATATTTAAATGAGTACATATGATTTGAGTGAAATAATTGATTCATGTAAAAAAAATTCCATATCATCATTCATTATTCGAATTTTTGAGATTCATGTGAATTCAGTTTTTTTATTAATAATATTTTGATCAATTGGTCAATATAAAATTTAAATTACTAAGGGGATTTCTAGAAAAAGTGCTTCATATTTATTCTTGAGCTAATTTGTTGAGTGATCTTGGGACATGAAGCCTATTATAACTAGTATTTGAACTTGTCAAAGCTATGACTATGAAAAAACACATTTAAAATTGTTGAGGAATATTTTGAAAAGAACGTATCCTTAAAAGAAAAAATTTACATCGATCCTTCTTTATCCCATAGAGACCATGAATAAGCTTGTTAATGATGAGATATATTTCTAGACACTTTTATAAATTCCTACCATAATCTTAGTATTATCTTGATATTTTAAATTTTAAGTGTGTTGGTTAAGGGATTCAATATAGAAGGGTTGAAATGAAATGTTAGGAAAAAGTTTGGGGGTTCATACAGTGGGGGTTAAGAAAATTTATTGATTCATTCATGATACTTCATTATTTTTCCCCTTTTGAATAAAAAATAATAAAATAAAAAAAATAAAAAAAATGTAGAAATGAGATAGGATTTTAGAAAACCAAAAAATCACCAACACTAGTCCATTGATTTTTATAATATGTTGGTAGTTGTATTATGTGTGGTTTATTCCAATCATAAACATAAAAAATAGAAAAACTAATATATGAAAAAGTTATTTGATAGAAAATATAAATGTAAATAAAAATTAAAGAGGGTGTAAAAATAATTCATTATGATTTACTTTGATAATGACATTACTTTTAGTTTGGTTAAAGTAGGAGGTTTTATAGTGTAAGGGGAGAATTTCATTATAATTTCACATTTGATATCATGAATTATACTTAATATAGGAACCTCCTCCTTGAGACCTAATTTTTAAACCATCAATTCCTACTATCCATAAGCCTCAAATAGATTTTTATCCTTCATTTCAACTCCTCATGATTTTAGGTGTATGTTTCCTTTATAAAATATATAAATTAGTTCTTTTACAAGAATATGGATGAAGAACATGTTATCAGGATATAACCATAACTCCACAAGAATTTTACCATGATATATGAGTGAAAATTGAAATTTGAGGCAATTCATTAATTGAAATGTTTAATAATAATTAATTAAGAAACAAAAATTCTTGAAAGGATGAGTTCCACCAATTAGAAAAGAGGTAAAGTGAAATAATTGATTGTATTTTTTCTTTGAAGACTGTGAAATTAAATTGATATTTTTTTGGATTTTTAAAAATTTGATTTGACATTGAATATTTTTTGGTTTTATTGATTTGGAATTTAAATATTGATAACATTACAACCCTCAAATTTTCAATGTTGAGATTTGATTCTTGAGAAAAAAAATAATGATTTAGTTTTGTGGGTATTTGATAGATCAATATTTCATTCATAATTTTTATATTTCTCTAATTATTTTTTTTATGGTTCTTGGTTAATAATCCCATTGAAGTTAATTTTTTATAATAATGATGAGAATTTGATGGAAATGATTAAATAAATTATAATAGAATATTTTAATGGATTATATTAAAAACGAACGAGTTGAGATTTTTTGAATTTTATTGAATGATTTGAAATGAATGGATTTTTTATGATTTGAAATTGTATTAAGACTATTTCAATTTATTTAAGGTGTTAAAAAAATAAGCCTCAATGAATATCCCTCAACCATGGACCAAGAAGTCACCTAGCCAGGACCAAGTGGGAACAACTGACCATGTAAGGCCCTAGGAAGGCCTACCACGAGAAGACACATCATAAGGGCTTCAGGCCCATACAAGACCCATGTTGGTGAAATCTACAGGCTATATAGATGGTCGGAAACCTTGGAACACCAGTGCATGGATAATATCTTTGTTGCATCAAGAGGAAGGACTTTCTGGAACATGGCAGAACACAGAGGCTGGAGAGCTCCCTCTAACCCCGACATGACTTCATTGTAATTGTGGAGCAGGGATTTAATATTTAATATAGCCACACCCACATTTACGTTTCAATATTGGATGAAAATTATGCAGGGTACCTTTCAAATTTGAAAAAAATGGAAGTGTTTCACTACCGATCTATTCACCCCACACTTGGACGCCTATACCACTGAGCTCTAGGACACTACCACCATTATAACTCACTGACAGATACTGCAACTCACCAAAGTGACCATAAGAATCACTTGTGTGATTAGTCCAGATATCCATCAACTTTGTTGCCACTCAAAATAACTACAGATTATCTCTACAACGTCAGATGAGTCCATGAAGAATATTTATAAGATCATCTGACAACTTCAAGGTCTGGATAAGGGGATGTTTCACAACTACCCCATTATTCAAAACCAAAGTCCACATCCCATGATTCCCCATTATACGTGCACACCCTATTCAACATAGAGTTTCCTGGAGTACTTGAATTCCACTATGCAAGTCCTTGCACCATGAAAGGATTTCATATAGGCATTCTATGCTGAAGCCACATTCCCCAGAAGTTCTTATTTACAGATAACCAACATGTTCAGGTGTTTCCATATTAGATATAACCACTGAATTTCTACTGGGCGGAATTTATATATAATTATTTTTAAATTTAAATCACATGAGATGCATGATGATTCAAATGAAAAGGGGAGGCCGATGAACATCCGTCACTACCTAAATAATGAGGGGAAACCTCAGTAGAGGGATGAGAGATGTGTTTTTGGAGATAATCAGATCCCATAATTAAGAAGGAGCACCTACTAGAGGATATTACACTCTAAAGGAGGATCCACAACTTGAAGGAGGATTTGAGTCTTCTACAACTCCAATTATCTCTTCTTCTTTCAACTTTATTTTCGTCTTAATTATTTCATATTATTATTCTTCTTCAATGATCCTCTCCTCAATGGTGGGGTAGAGGACCTTGTGGTTGGGTGAAGGAAATTGGACCCCTTTATGATGCTTGAGTTCTAATAGTAATCAAAATAGAAATTATTTTCTTATTTATTTAATTATTTTCAAATTTAATAATTTTTTAATATAAATTAAATTGGATAGTGAATTTTATAATTTTAAAATTTTAAATTTATTAGATTAAAAGTATTATTATCTCACAACTTGATTTTGGATAATAGTAATCGGTTGATCTAAAATCAAGTTGATATGTTTTTTATTAATTTAGAAAAATATGAGAAACTAATAGTGAATTGATTTGAATATTTGGGGAATGTCAATACCATATTTGGTATTGCCTAAATAATTTAAAGAATTCACACTGTGCCATTCGCAAATTGATAAATCTTAATAAAAGTTGAATAAAAAGATAAACTATTGGTACTCGATTCATTTAATAATTTTGATAAAATCAAAATATTCATTTCTTGAAGACCATGATAATATTACAAAAGGGAAAAAACTATCCAAAATCCAAACAAATTTTTCTCCTATGAATTTCAAAAATCCAAGTTCTATTGCTTTACAGTACATGCAATCTTATTCTTTCATTTAATTTTGTATTAGTGAAAACATGATTGAAACACTTGTATATGAAGATGACTTTGGTTATTACCAATACTACACCCCAAGGAGGGAAATAAATTAATTTCCCCACACCCCATTTCATGTGTTCTTGAATATGTCTAAGAAGGGTGTTAGTTATGAATAACCTAGTGGGAGATTATGTAGATATTTTATATACCAGTTGATTATGTGTGGAAGTATCTAAAAACACTAAACCTTTATGGTTCTTGTATAGATCATAATTATTTGTAATTAATATTCATATGAGACGATGTAATATTTATGTATGAAATGTATTGGTCATTATAGATGGTATCAGAGTCAGGATTATTTATTTTTTGAGATTAGGATTAAATAACTTTGTTGATAACTCTGGGGATAATTCTAAGTATCCAAAAACAATATAAGTCATGGTAAAGAAAGGATTGTAGATTTCATATATAATTAATCCAAACCAAGATACTAGCCATAGGATCGAACTATAGCATAGATTTACCTAGGTATAATAACTCTAAAATGGGTGAATTAGATATTAACTTGACCATCAATAGTGCATGATTAGTGGGCCTAAGGATGCACATATGGATAAAAAATTCTAAAGGACAGGGTTAGGTTTATTAAAATTCATTTTATAAACAAATTTGAATGATTTGAGTATATAATGTTCATAGTTGATCTAGGTTACACTAAAGTTTTCATAGAGAGAAAATAACAAGTCATGATTTAGAAATCCTATGAATTATTTTTCATGACTATATGATTTATTACTATGATTATTATTACCCACACTATGATTTTTGGTTTTAGTTAATGGATGGAACCAATAAAAATCATGTTAACCTGAAATGTGATATATAATGGAAGTATTGTTATCATGAGAAAACTAATGAAATAGGATGAGGAATATGAAATCTTTTTAATTTTAAAAGGTATCTATCTTGTTATATGAGTAAAAATATCATCATGGTTCAGTTTCCTAGCACACCTAATAAGAGAAAAATGGAGCATAATGAGAGTTTTTTTTTTAAAAACCATAAAGGAAAAAATATTCACCTACCAATATGTAATGCCCTAACTAGAACCACAAGGTATGATCTAGATATCCACAAGACCTCATTCATTCCTCCCTGTGCACAAGAGGATATCGACTAGAAGAGAGGGTCTGGACACCATCAGCGGGGAGACTATACCCTCATTAGCATATCCTTTCATTAATATTGTATATATATAAAATACTCATACTAATTAAAGAATAATATAAGATTTTATAATGTGATATCATATGAAAAAAATGTCATAAAAACAAATTAAAAAAAAAAACTGGGATCCCTACATGGAAATCCAAAGTATAGTAAATGTATAAGAAGATAAATAAATAAAATTGTGGTTCCCTTTAGAGAACATCTTTGTACCATTCCCTGCTCCATGATCCAAGAAAAAACTATCTTCTATTGGTCCCTTTCCCATTCTCGGATCCCTATACTTGAATTATTCACACACATAGAGATTCCCATATAGGATGTAAGTAATAAAACCCATTAAGACACCACCAACGCATCGTTAACAAGTATGAACATGTATAACATGTTTATTAATTGATAATAATAAATGAGTAAGAATTCATAAAAAATCATATGTCGAGAACCCATATACTATCCAAGACTCCACAATCCCAGGCTATCTCTTCTTCATATTTATATTGCAATGAAATTGTATGACATCAAAAGTGATCAAGAACTAGACTTGAGGCTGATAATCATGTCTGTTGATGGTATTAAAGAAACATGACAGATCAGGCCTATAGGATTTCTTATCTTGTATCCATTATGGATTAGGCCTCCATGACTTTATAACATAACTCCATCACAAGTCGGGCCTCTAAGACCATATACCCTATTTATTCCTTAAACCAGGCTTCGATATCATTATTCCCTTAATTTATGTTTCTTGGGTTAGGACTCTATGACATCATACACTACCCTATTCTCAGGTTTATCACTTCCATTTTTGTATGTTTTGCATACTACCCCACTTAGGGATAATCATATCATGATGGTCCACATGATCTGAGTACCAAGAAAAAATATCTAAGGGAATGAACACAAATACCAAGGTATAACATACAAGGATAAAAAAGCATAATATCTTAAGAAAATAGTTAAAAAATATCATACATGTGATTGAATTAATACATGGTCAAATATGCAACACGAAAACTCAAGGAATTAATATTTTTAAAAGGGTCTCATAGATCACACAGACAACCACATACAGTCTCTATCAAACACAACCAAACAACTATAACCAAATAGGAATCATACCATAGAAACAAGTGAATATAAACCATAAATAAATTTCAACCTCAAGGTTATTTATGAATAACTTCAATGTTCCTCAAGTATTAACACCTTATCCAAATTACGTAGCCATGAAAAACTATCTTACACATCAAGGATTCCAAACATAGATTTAAATTCATGAATAACAAAGTTTAGGAAACAGACATGAGGCGATTTCATGATAAGAAGGGTTCTTCTAAAATAAAGCACCTCTTATAGTCATTCAATGGGACCAATTTTGAGGTACGTTCTAAAATAATAATCTAATTAACCAAATCCATTGACAATTTATAAAAATATCTTTAATTCCTCATTGATTATAGAAGAGAACCTATGTCCTATCTAAGAAATACCAATCCATCACTAATTAAATGGTAGAAAATATATTCAAGATGATAATAATGAAGAAGATAGTCTAGAGATGATCGATATATGGAAACATACCCGAAAAAAGCCACCATTCATAAGGAATTTAACTACATTCCAAAGGGATGTTTTTGAAACAATAAAACCACCACAGATCTAGAAATCAATAATGAATATATCATTAGTTTTCATTAGAATTCATATATTAGGCATCATCATGCATAATATTTGAATAATCTCAACAGAAAATATGTAGATAATAGAGGAAACCCATGTAATAAAGGTCCTTAAATCATATACCTTAATTCTCGACAATAAAACCACTTATATTCACCAGAAACTATCTTTGGAGGAGAAAAATTCATTAGGGAAGTCTAGAGGAGTCTTAAAAATCATAATATATTCATATACAATGAATACCATGTAAAAATAAAACATAAATTGTAGTTAAAGGGGAATTCAGATCATCAATTTCATGCATTCATTTCTTGGCTACATTGTTTGGAAAATTATATACTAACCATGTTCCCATTTTTGATTCTAGACATGTTTCACATTTTATCTATATATTTTTTCAAACAATTGACAACCCGTGTTATATTTCACTAGATCATACATAATGGATTTCTACCAGAGTCTTCATGTTTTGTTAAGCCCTATTCATTAACCATATTCCACTCCTTAGGCCTATGCCTTTATTTTTATGATTTTTGGGAGAATCTTCATGGTTTGGGAAAACTGTGCACCCTTGAAAAGTCCAATAAAACATTTCGAAATTATAAAAAAACCATCATAATTTAGCCCAAAAAATTCAATGCTGAAAAAATATGACTAAAGGTTGAAATTAACATCTAAAACCCCTAAAAAATTAATGTACATTAAATTATCCTCTCTAAAGACATATACCCCTCAAGAAGCATCATTAAGAACATTATTAAATCACTCAGGTCACAAAGCCCAAACTTTCACCTCCCTGACCATGTCTAATCGAATATTTTTCTATGCCACCATAGTATCTGGAAAAGTGTTACCACTTTTCATTGTAGGAATTTCTTGACCTGGTATATATTCTACACATGTAATTCTATATATGATATGTCAGGATCTAGGTAAACATTAACACAATTGATACCATGTGTGGGATCAGAAAAACACCTATGAAGCAGAAACACCTGAAACAAATCATGTATACATTGGTAGAAAAAAGGAAGAACCAAATGGTATGACACTATCTAAAATAGTTTCATGATCTTGAAGGGTGAAATATAGCATGGTTATGGCTTCCTTTGATTCCTCAAACATCATTGACTTAACAAAGGAATCACTCTATGAAAAAACTGTTTCTTATAAAAATATCCCAAGGTCTACTCCTTTTGTTGTATAATAATTCTTCGTTCTAGAATGTGTGATAAATCTATTCAGAATCATCTACAATCTATTGGTGGTCTCATGTATAATTATGGACCCCACAACAGCTCTCTCACTAGCTTCATGCCTATTGAGTCAATAAGGTTTTCCATATGACTTTTTCCATTCCTTCTTATTTTGAAAATCACAAACGCCTTATACTTAATAAAATTTATATTTTACTTACATATGGAAAATTTCCTTCCCAATAGAATTTACCCCTACCATATTTTCATTTATCATATCAATATTTTTCTTAAGTATAAAAATTGGATTCATACCTAAAACCTTAGAATTATATAACACTTATATATGAAGTATTCTATATTAGGATCCGAATTTAGATACAAACTCTAATGAAGTTCCACTACAAATTCTAGATACGAACTCCAATAAAGTTCCACTCCGAATTCTGGATACGAACTCTAATGAAGTCCCACTCTGAATTATGGATACAAACTCTCATAAAGTTCCACTCTGAATTCAGGATATGAACTCTCATAGAGTTCTACTCCATATTATGGAATCTGAACTTCTATGAGTTTGACTCCGAACTTCTATGAGTTCGACTCCGAACTCCTACTAGTTCGACTTCAAACTTCTATGAGTTCAAATCTGAACTTCTATGACTTCGATTCCAAACTCCTACTAGTTTGACTCCAAACTTCTATGAGTTCAACTCTAAACTCCTACTAGTTTGATTCCAAAGTCTGTAAGTTCAGATTCTAAATTCTAGTGAAACCCGACTCTGAATTTCCTTAGAAATTCAGACTCCGGATTTTTACTAAATTCAGGTTCCAAAATTCCTACAAAATAGAATCTGAATATCTCTTTATTATAGACTCTGAATTCCATTTTGTTTAGACTCTGAACTTTTATTTTATTACATTCCAAACATCAGTTTTACTTGTGCTTATACTTGTTTTATTACAAAATGATGTCGTTCTTTCAGTTATTGACTAACTATTGGTTGAGTGACATGTGTACAGGTCCCTCCGAAATTTAAATAGAAATATGACCGTTGGAGGAGGAAGCCGACCGTTGGAGCTTAGCCTATAAATAAGAGATCATTTGAAAAGAAGCGATAACATTGAAACAACTTTGACATCTGTACTTACATAATTCTGAAGTGATTTCCAGAGAGATATTCTCTTATCAACCCTCGATGCTTCATGCATGAATTTTGAATAGCTTGTTAAAACTTTTCCTTGTGCAGAATTGCTTCGTGCGACTTTGATTGTTGCTGATTACAATCGAGGGCTTACGGGGATAGGAAGACAGTGGTTCTAACACCATGAAGTTGAGGGCTTACATGATGAGGAAGATAGAGGTGCCGACTACCTGATAGTTGAGGGATTTTGTGGATAAAAAGACAGACTCTGATCTTCGTATCGAGGGCTTACCCTGGTGTGGGTAAGACCGACTTTCTTGAAAGTATAAATCATGGGACCTTTATCCATGGTTGTTGGATACCTTTCTCTTTGGGTTAAAAGACTTATTGCTTGTTACTTGTTTTTGATAAAAGTTTTTCTGCTGCATTTTGTATTGTTAAGGAAAGTATAACTTTCTTATACTTCCTTATCTGTACTCTAATATAGTTTGATTCTATAGGATTTAAGGTAGAATATTAATCTTTGTATCTTTTGTTGATTTCCTTTTTCGGAATCACTATTCAAGAATTTAGCAAGTGATCATAACTTAAAGTGGTCTTGTGAATTATCTTGTTTAACCTTGTTAAACTTAACCATCCTAAAAATTTCCTAAGGGAATTTTTAAAAGGTAAAATTCACCCCCTCTTATATCTGAGAACATCATTCTTATTTCGATCCTACATTTGGTATTACAAAGTATATCATACTCAGAGTCATACCATCCTAACAATTGGTATCAGAGCATTTGGTTCCATCTGAATTAATCTCACAATTAGATTCAGAAGTTTTATCTTCTCCCTTAGAATTCTCGTATTCACACATTCAGATTCATATTTTTTGGAATATGTTTTTTTTGAATCATAGTTTGAATTCACATTTTTATTAGAGATACAATATTTTTTCTTGCTAAGAATATTTTCCATTGTTTACAAACATACACTTCTAACAAGTTTGTGTGCTAAATATTTTCTTAAGGATGGAAGGATTAATTGTTGGTTCTATCGACAACATAAATCCAACTAGACCACTAATCTTTGATGGTAATGATTACGAATATTGGAGAGATCCTATGAAGACTTTCGTTATCAATATTGGGGTAGATAACTGTGTCATGCATTCTAGTGGATACAAGATTCATGATAAAGAAGTTAGTGATTTTACTAATCAAGAAAATCATGAATACCAACTCAACTATAAGGTATGTAATACTTTACTTTGTTCAATGACTAGGAACATATATATCCAAATTTGTTCTTGTGAAACAACCAACTTTATATGGAAGAAACTTGAGTTTACACATTTTGGTGCATCTAAAGTGATTGAGACTAGAAGATCCAGGCTTAGAGCTCATTGTTGAGTCAATAAGGTTTTCATTTTGAATTTTCTATTCCTTCTTGTTTTGAAAATCACAGACACCTTATACTTAAACAAATCTATATTTTACTTACATAAGGAAAATTTCCTTCCCAACGGAATTTACCCCTACCTTATTTTCATTGCTCATATCAATATTTTTCTTAAGTATAAAAATCAGATTCATACCTAAAACCTCAGAATCATATAATATTTAGATATGAAGCATTCTGTTTTAGGATCCGAATTCTAGATACGAACACTAATGATGTTCTACTCTGAATTATGGATACGAACTCTAATGAAGTTCCACTATGAATTCTAGATACGAACTCTGATGAAGTTCCAATCCTAATTTTGGAAACAAACTCTCATAATGTTCAACTCCGAATTCTGGATATGAACTCTCACAGAGTTCAACTCTGTATTATGGACTCCTAAATTCTATGAGTTTGACTCTGAACTTCTATTTTTTCGACTCTAAACTCCTACTAGTTCGACTCCAAACTTCGATGAGTTTGACTACGAACTCATACTTGTTCGACTTCGAACTTCTATGAGTTAGACTCCGAACTTCTATGAGTTAGACTTCGAACTCCTTCTAGTTTGACTCCATAATTCTATGAGTTCGACTCCAGGATCCTACTAGTTCGACTCTGAACTCTGTAAGTTCAGATTCCGAATTCTAGTGAAACCAGACTCTGAATTTCCTTAGAAATTCAGAGTCCATATTTCTACAGAATTCAGGTTCCGAATTCATACAAAACAGAATCTGAATATCTCTTTATTATAGACTCTGAATTTCATTTTGGTTAGACTCTGAACTTTTATTTGCTTACATTCCAAACTTCAGTTTTACTTGTGCTAAAACTTGTTTTTATTACAAAAAGATGTCGTGATTTCAGTTATATACTAACCGTTGGATGAGTGACACTTGTACATGTCCCTCTGAAATTTAAGGAGAAATATGACCATTGGCGGAGGGAGACGACCGTTGGAGCTTCGCCTATAAATAGTATCTCATTTGAAAAGAAGCGACAATTTTGACACAACTTTGACATCTGTTCTTACATACTATTGAAGTGATTTATAGAGAGAGAGGCTCTTATCAACTCTCAAAGCATCATGCAGAATGTTTGAACAACTTGTTAAATCTTTGCCTTGTGCAGACTTTATTCATGTGACTCCGATTGTTTCTAATTACAATCAAGGGCTTCCAGGGATAGGAAGACAGAGGTTCCAACACCTTGAAGTTGAGGGCTTCCTTGCTGAGGAAGACAAAGGTGCCGACTACCTAATAGTTGAGGGATTGCGGGGATAAAAAGACAGACTCTGATCTTCATATCGAGGGCTTACCCTGGTGTGGGTAAGATAGACTTTCTTGAAAGTATAAATCAAGGGAACTTTATCCAATGTTGTTGGATACCCTTCTCTTTGGGTTAAAAGACATATTACTTGTTACTTGTTTTTGTTACAAGTTTTTCCACTACATTTGGTATTGTTAAGGAAAGTATAACTTTCTTATATGTCCTTACTTGTACTCTGATATAGTTAGATTCTATACGCTTTAAGGTAGAATCATAATCTTTGTAACTTTTGTTAAGTTCCTTTTTCAAAATCACTATTCCAGAATTCAGAATGTGATTAGAACTTGACAAGGTCTTCTGAATTATCTTGTTTAACCTTGTTAAACATAACCATCCTAAAAATTTCCTAAGGGAATTTTTAAAATGCACAATTCACCCTTTCTTTTATCTGAGAATATCATTCTTACTTCAATAATACGTTTGGTATTACAAAGCATATCATACTTAGAGTCATACCATACTAACAATTGGTTTAAGAGCATTTGGTTCCATCTGAATTAATCTCATAATTAGATTCAGAAGTTTTATCTTCTCCCTTAGAATTCTCAGATTCACACATTCAGATTCATATTTCCATATTCAAATTTTTCAAAATCTGTTTTTTTGAATCATAGTTCAGATTCACTTTTTTCTTAGAGATACAATATTTTTTCTTGCTTAGATTATTTTTTATAGTTTACAATCTTACACTTCTAACAAGTTTGTGTTCCAAATATTTTCTTAAGGATGGCAGGATTAAATGTTGTTTCTATCGACAACTTAAATCCGACTAGACTACCAATCTTTGATGGTAATGATTATGAATATTGGAGAGATCATATGAAGTCTTTACTTATCAATACTGGGGTAGATAACTTTTTCATGCATACAGGTGGATACAAGATTCCTGATAAAGAAGTTAATGCTTTTACTAATCAAGAAAAGCATGAATACCAACTCAACTATAAGGTACACAATACTTTACTTTGTTCAATGACTAGGAACATATATAGCCAAATTTATTCTTGTGAATTAGCTAACTGTATATGAAAGAAACTTGAGGTTACACATTTTGGTACATCTAAAGTGATTGAGACAAGAAGTTCCATGCTTAGAGCTAATTGTTGAGTCAATAAAGTTTTCCTTATGACTTTTCAATTACTTCTTGTTTTGAAAATCACCAACACCATATACTTATGAAAATCTATATTTTACTTAAATAAGGAAAATTTCCTTCCCAAAGAAATTTACCCCTACCATATTTTCATTTCTCATATCTTTATTTTTCTTAAGTATAAAAATCAGATTCATACCTAAAACCTCGGAATCATATAATACTAAGATATTAAGCAATATGTTTTAGGATCCAATTTCGAGATATGAACTCTAATGAAGTTCCACCCCGAATTATGGATACGAACTCTAATAAAGTTCCACTCCGAATTCTGGATACGAACTCTAATGAAGTTCCACTCCGAATTTTGGATACAAACTCTCATAAAGTTCCACTCTGAATTCTGGATACAAAGTCTCATAGAGTTCAACTCCGTATTATGGACTCCGAACTTCTATGAGTTAGACTCCGAACTTCTATTAGTTCGACTCTGAACTCCTACTAGTTCAAATATTAACTTCTATGAGTTTGACTCTGTACTCCTACTAGTTCGACTCAAAACTAATATGAGTTTGAATCATAACTTCTATGATTTCGACTTCGAACTCCTATTAGTTCGACTCCAAACTTCTATGGGTTCGACTCCAAACACCTACTAGTTCAACTCCAAACTATGTAAGTTCAGATTCCATATTCTAGTTAAAACAGACTCTGAATTTCCTTAGAAATTCAGACTCCATAATTATACAGAATTCAGGTTCTGAATTCCTACAAAACAGAATCTGAATATCTCATTATTATAGACTCCGAATTCCATTTTGGTTAGACTTCGAACTTTTATTTGCTTACATTATGAACTTCAGTTTTACTTGTGCTTACACTTGTTTTATTTCAAATCGATGTTGTGCTTTCATTTATTGGAAAACCGTTGGTTGAGTGACCCGTGTACATGTCCCTCCAAAATTTAAGGAGATATCTGACCATTGGAGGAGGGAGCCAACCATTGGAGCTTTGCCTATAAATATGAGGTCATTGGAAAAGAAGAGATAACTTTGACACAACTTTGAAATCTGTGCTTACATACTTTTGAAGTGATTTCTATAGAGAGAGGCTCTTATCAACTAGGAAAGATTCGTGCAGAATGTTTGAACAACTTGTTCAAACTTTTCCTTGTGTAGACTTTCTTTGTGCGACTCCGATTGTTGCTCAATAAAATCGAGGGATTTCGGGGATATGAAGACAAAGGATCCAACACCTTGAAGTTGAGGGATTCCTTGCTGAGGAAGATAGAGGTTCCGGCTACCTGATAGTTGTGGGCTTTCGGGGATAATAAGACAGACTCTGATCTTCGTATCGAGGTCTTACCCTGGTGTGGGTAAGATAGACATTCTTGAAAGTACAAATGAAGGGACCTTTATCCCAGGTTGTTGGATACCCTTATCTTTGGGTTAAAAAGATTATTACTTATTACTTGTTTTTGTTACAAGTTTTTCCGCTGCATTTTGTATTGTTGAGGAAAGTATAACTTTATTATACTTCCTTACTTGTACTCTGATATAGTTAGATTCTATACACTTTATGGTAGAATATTAATATTTGTAAATTTGGTTAAGATCTTATTTTAGAATCACTATTCTAGAATTTATCAAGTGATTATAACTTAAAGAGGTCTTGTGAATTATCTTTTTTAACTTTGTTAAACATAACCATCCTAAAAATTTTCTAAGGGAAATTTTAAAAGGTAAAATTCACCCCCTCTTATATCTAAGAATCTCATTCTTATTTTGATCCTACATTTGGTATTATAGAGTATATCATACTTAGAGTCATACTATCCTAACAATGCCAACAAAGTGGTTAAGGACATGGTCACATATAAATAGACTCATAAGGATCTATTCAAATATAAAATTATAACTATTAATTTAATGAGATGTAAATTAGGTGTTGGTGATCATCCCAACCTCCACCAAAGTCTATAATTCATTATTAAATAATATCCTCAGATATATGAATCATCATCTATGACTATCCATCAGTTTGGGCGTAATACAATATGCTCAGTCTTAGAGGAGTCCATAAGGACTCCTAAAATCCCTTAAAAGAAACTGGGATGTAAAACATGTGTCCCTTTAATATAATATTCATTAGAAACTCTGTATAATCATACCATCTCAGATACATTCAACTTTCCCATCTCATCTATTTGGTGAGTCTCACAGATCAACAAGAAACAAGAAAGTTTCATTAGGGGACCAGAAATCCCCTATAAATCATTGATACTCCTTGAAGTCCTCAGTAAACTTATCAAAAAGTCCATTGTGTCATCCCTCCACTTCCAAATCGACATAGGAAGTGGCTATAGAAATCCACTAGGATACTGGTGTCTAATCATTATCATATGGTAAATAAAGAATTATGAAATGAGTCCAGCAATATCCATCTTCATCCCAAGCTACTAAAACATTCACCTAAATTCATGGAACATATTTTTCATGCAAGGATGTAGAAACCACTTAGAGTTATAGAAATATGTCATTAGATATTCCATAAAGGAAGAATTTATGACAACTCTCCCATGTACCTAGATCAAATCATCTTTATTCAATGACCACCTAGGTATCAGGACACTACGCAACATTTTTTCTCACACCACTACACAATCTGGTTCAGTCTCACATCTAGACATTACCTAGTCTACTATAGAATATATGACCATTAACAAGGTATACATCATCGATCTTTGGTCCTCTGAAGTTTCCATCCTCCAATTGGCTTACATTCTCATTAGGGGCCAATATTCCCTAGAAGTCCATTTACCATGATCTTCAGCTACCTATGTCATACTTCTATGAGCATGTTCAATGAGGTTATTTTTACCTAATGTATCAACCAATAAAAAATAAAATTTCATTAGGTACTCAACCCATAACCTATACCAGAAATTGTGGTCCCATAGTGTGAAGATATAAAGAAGGCTATTATGATAAGTGTAGATAGGAAAAATCTCAATAAATAGATAGTGTTTCCAACACTTCATTTTATGGACCATGAATGTTAGCTTTAATTTATGGGTAGGATTGTTTCACTAATGGGGACATTGGTGTTTTGAACCATAAGCTACTACTCAAATTCTCTACATCAAAACATCCTCCAAAAAAACTCCCAGTGCATCATAGTACACCACTTACCCAACCCCAAGCTCAAGAACAATTAATACTATAGTTGTAGTCAGCCAACTCTTTAGTTTCAAAAATCCCTCATTACACTAATCTAACTAATGTATGTTCACTCCCTTCTTCTTCAGTGCAGTAATTGGTGATGATAAATGGGATAATTCCTAGATTAAATGATGATGGTATTTGAAAAAACCTTGAAATCACCTAATCTAAATCACATTCTAGATACATTCCCATGAAATTACCACATCCACTTTCCTTGTTACCACTAATATACCAGTCTCATAGACCACATGATCCAAGAATATTACATCTTGAATCTAAAAGTTACAATTTGAAATCATGAAATAATGACAATGTTCATATAGTGTACTCAAAATGATCTCAATAATTATGGAATGATGCTCTAGGGTGAGTAAGTGGATGTGGATACCATTAATGAACTCCATGTTGAATGATTCACGATATTGGAGGAAGATATTATTCATGAGATCCAAGAACCCTTAAAACACGTTTTCTAGTCCAAAAAACATCACAAGTTACCTGTATAGACCATAAATCATTTCAAACACCATCATTGTTATGTACTCCTCTCTATCCTATAACTGGATTTATCCATAGAATAGATTTATCTTGGAGAAAAAAATGATCTATGAAACTGATAAAAAAGGACATCAATCCTAGGTAATGGATTCATATTCTTCACTATCACCTAATTCAAATTTTTATAAACTACATTGATTTGAATACTACCATCCAAAATCTTAGAATACAAAATAGTCTCACCACATGGTGATGTACTCAGCTGGGTAAATACCTTATCTACAAATTCATTGAGTTATACCTTTATCTCCTTCATATATTCTGGCACTACAATACAAGGGGTATCGAAATGGATTGCTAACCTAGAATGATTTCTATCTCAAAATCACCTCAACTATTAAGGGAAAGGAATGTTAACTCATTGTGAAAAAAATATTTATAGGAAAACACAACTGGTGGAAAAGATATGGGGAAACTAAATCTATTGAAAGATCTAAGACTTCACTCTATGTTGTAATGATCCCTTACTAGTTCAAGTCTGGACCAACTCTACCAACTCCCAACTTGCACTCATTGGTTATCATGAAAATAAGTCCCTAGGGTGATTTAAATGATACTCATTCCTAATAGGAATCAATGTGTTCTTTGAATATGGTCATCCAATCCATACCAAGTATCACAATGAATATCATTATATCTCGAATCATTATGTTCCATAGATTCCAATAACCAGAAATGACTTAATTAATCTCTTGGAATTATGGAATTTGTTCTTCTTTTCTTCCCAATACGGTATTAAGGGAAAGAAAATCAGATGTTAAATTGACTAGTAAATCAATTCCAGTAATAAATTGTATAGATATAGTTGAAGGGTAATCACCAGTATTAAACAAGTTAGTAGAAATTGTAGATGTGATCAATATCCTACCTCGAATAGTAGATAGTACCTTACCACCATCCACTGGAATCTAATACACTTCAAAAAATCATTCTTCCTAAGCTCTGAGACCTTGTCCACGAGGTGTGAGACTCTTTTAATTCATAATTTTCTAGTCCTACTATTGGGAACCCTAGTCTAATTCTTGGTTCCTTGACTATGTCCATCTAAATCCCTTATGGAAATCAAAAATCAAGGATCTGGGAAAAAATTCTTTAATATTCTCTATCTTTGCATATTTTTGACACATTCATTAAGTTTTTGTGAAGACCCATCAGGAATATCTAATCTATATATAGTAAAAACATAGTGGATCAAATCCTAATGGGTATAAATAATTCAAACTCTAACCCACATGCATTCCATTTCCCTACTACACGTCCATGGTTTTTTATTGCTATTACCAGAATAGGAACTCATTGTAGTAGTTAGAGGTTCTTATACCATAATAGTGAAGGATGATAGCATAAAACTACTTAATACTATTATAGAACCTTTTTAATAGTAAACCCCATGCATAAAACATCTGGGCACATCACTAGGAAGATTTCCTAACCCATCATATGATGTTAGGAGAAAGAGAAACCCAAAAATTCATAGATCTCTATTACTTATTACTATCCAAGAGTTGTGTAAAGAAAAGTGTCTCAGGGAAATGAATAAAATACAAGGATACCATCATGGAACACTATTTTTTTCTCAATAAACTTCTACGATATGTATAGATTCTTTATATCCGGAAATAATTCCACAAAAAAAAAGATATTTGAAGGCCTCCTTGGTGATACCCTCAATTTTTATTTCTTATCCCATCATGCCACACCATATTTTAGAGGGTACCTATAGCATGAAAACATAAAAAATTACATAGATGACCTTATGTTTCTTAATGAGTTCAAAGACAACCTCAACAATTTATGTCCAGTCTTCTAAATCTTACAACCCTCCAGTTCCGGAAAAGCCTGGTGGATGCTACAGTTGGAAGTATCTAGCATAGTTAACAGTGGATCTCGACACCCCTCCACCATAGGTAGGAATAATTATAAAGAATCCTAACTGAATTGGGTTCACCTTCCATACTACTAGAATAGGTGATAGGGAATGATATGATGAACCCACCTCTATAAAAAGCAGTTGGACAGGGGAATCCTCCATTGGGGTAGGATCTCATCCCATGTCAACTGGTGATCCCATCAGTTTTGTTTGAGGTAAAATATTCTATAACATGAAGGAAACATTAGAACATATATGTAATTAAGGAAATTCCTAATCAGTCTATGGGATCACATATGGTTCTCACATGATTCTACCAATAACCCAAGGTATATTCCTCATAGAACTAACCATGGTCTCCTTCCAAGAATGTTTGTCATAGTCACACAAACACACACACATATATATATACAAAAATAACAACATGCTCAGGTTTAACTAATTAATGTTAATATATAAATTGAAACAACTTAAAAAAATATATACAAATCAATCTAAAGTATTATTCTATCCTAAACAATAGAAAAATCAAGGCATTAAATTAGTATGCATCACATAATAGGGATAAATGTGTAATGATATCCAATGTTCAAAATAATGATTCAGGAACAAACCCAAAATCCTATAAAATAGTATAAAATATCCCGTTAATATTAAATCCAAGGTCTGTTACACATGAGTTGGATCGGTACATGAAAACTCCCCTACCTGAGTCCTACATAGCCTATCTCCTTTATACTATGTCCCAAGTTATTCAAAACATAAGAATAAATCTATTCTATAATACCATATTATAACACCCTATCCCAAACCACCAGGTCTAATTTGGGGAGAAAAATTACCTTATCCTCACCTTCATGTGTAGAAGAGGCTATCGACTAGCAGTGAGTGTCTAAATGACAACAGTAGAAGGAATATATCCTCAATACCATATCCATTCAAAAATATTATATATAAAAACAAAACAAATCAAATAAACAAAACATAAAGATAATGCATCATAATGTAATACAAAATGGAATTCTTGTCATATAAATAAATAATCAGGCTCACTGCGTGGAAAGATAAACTAGTGTAATTATGAAAAGAGAGAAATAAATAAATCAATGCTTTCCTCTAGAGTACGTCTAGGTACTGTTCCCAACTCCATACTCCTTGGCTCAACCATCTTCTATGCCTCAACAATTTCATAGATCCTTATATATAGTGTATATATATCAATACGCATATGTAGGGTTTGAGTAATAAAACATAGTATGAAAACACTAATTCATCCTTAATAAGTGTGAACATGTATAACAAGTGTATTCCATTTTAGTATTAAACCTGCACAAAATGATACTAAATTATATATCAAGCACATATGTTATATCCAATAGAACATGCTCACTGCTCATAATTTCTTTGGATTCATGTGTAATGGATAATAATAAGAAATCAAAAGTGATCAATAACTAACCCCACGGATAGAAATTGTATCTCTCAATAGTCTCATGGAATAAAGAAAGATTAGGATTTCAGGCCATGATATCTTGGATCTATTGTGGGATAGGACTCCAGGCCATCATTCCTTGACTCCATCATAGGTTAGTACTCAAGATAGTCATACCCCATTTATGCCTCATATCAGGCCTTTAGGCCACCATTCCCCTAATTTCACAAAGTCTTTTTAGGCCTCCAAGTTACCATTCCACTACCCAGTACTAAGGTTTATCATTTCAATCCTCTAAAATTGTACACACACCCCTTCTAAAGGAGGGTCATATCAGGATGTTCCACATCTTCTATGTACTACGAATAAACCTCCAAGTAATGGGCCACACAAAACAAGGTAAAGCATAAAAAACAAAACATAGGATAACATCATGAGAAAATAGTTACAAAATACAATACATGCGATCATAATCGAACATGGTAAAACATTCTATAATAATAATCATGGAATAAATCATCGTAAATGAGTCAAACAGGATATACACACACCGAGATGTGATCCTTATCATGAAATGTGAAAAAACTACGCCAAAACAAGAATCATACCAAGGAAACAAGTGTATATAAGATCCCAAAATATCAAGTAACCTCTAACTACATGATTTTTGATGAATAAATCTATAGCTATTAAGGTATTAGGACCCTAACCACATCAAACACCCACAAAGAACTAGAATTCACATCAAGAAGGAATATGTGAGGTCATAGTTCATAAAAAAGGATTTTTACAATATAAACTCAAGGTGATTTTGCCTCTAGAATCACATACCTCATACACTTGATAAATGGAACCAATTTTTTGGTATATCAGTGGAGAGGATCCCAATTCATGAGATCAATTTTCAATGGAGAAATAGATCATGAATTCCTCATCAATTCTAGATGAGAACCTTAATACTATCTGATGAACATAAATTCCTCATAAATCTATCAATGTAAAAGATATTCACGATGAAAATAAATAATAATAGAGTTACATGATATTCAATCTATAGATACCTACTAAAAAACATAATACTTTAATGTATAATTTAACTTTTACCCAAAGTAATGGTGTATAATTCTCGAAACAACCACCCATATAGAAATGATTCAAGAATCCAACATTAGTTGGAATTAGAATTCATAGATTGGGAATCATCATACCAGATTTACGAATCATATTAATAGGAAAGAGGTAAATCAAGTGGTAAACATAAAGAATATATGTTCTTACACATATTCCTCAATTCTAGATCACAAACCCACTTATATTCATTAAAAACTAGATTTTTATGATATTAACTTTTCATAGAAAACTAGAAGAGTCCTAGAAATCATGAGAGATTAATATAAAAAACAATAGGTAAAAATGAACTATAAATGACATCTAAAGGGGAATTAAGATCATTAATTTCGGAAAACATTGAGAACTAAGACCAAATACTTCACATATTAAAAACATAAGATTAATTGCTAAAATTAACTCATAAAAATCATGAAAAATTATACATCATTACACTAAAATTCCTGAATATGGTAAGAATGAATCATGGGAATGTATAAAAGGAACATGAATAAGTTTTCTGTTTAGAAAAATGAGAATGAATAAAGTAATTTTTGAGAAATAATGTGGAGTTTGATGGATTAAAATTCATTTCGTCCTCTGGTACCATTTATATTTTAATGTCTTATGTGTGGGGATGTTTGGAATTATCCTAGATAATTCCCTAATCCACGCGTTAACTATTGTACCAAGGATGTTGATTTGTTATAAAAATCATTAAAGTGGGATAATTGAAGTGTTTATGCATTGTGATTCATGGATTATGTTTTATAAGTGATTTATTAATTATATTCTACTTATAATAATGATGAAACATATAAGGATTATTTTTTAGTATTTTTTTGTAAGGATTTGAAAGCATTTGTTCAATATAATTGAAATACTAGAGAAGTAATGTAGTGATAAAAGTTTTTTTGGAAAAAAATTATCAAGGGTTAGATAAAATTTCATATGTTCCTTATGCTGATATAATAATGTTTATGTCGGATAAAGAGTTAATTGATATTGAAAAAGTAAATTTTATTGTATTGGTGGCCCTGAATGTAATTATTGATTTGATGAAAAAGTTATATATGTTATATTTTATGAAGTTTATTTCACTGATGTTTTTATGGACTATAATCAATTAGCTGTGATTTTATTTGAGGAATAAGGATCGAGTTAAAATTTGAAATCATATATGTTTTCATTAGGGTTTTATGATGGTTTAGGTTATTATCATGTTTTAAGAGAATATTTGAACAATGAATTCAAATGTTTTGTATGTGACATTATAAGAAAAATCATGTTGTATGGGGACAAATATTAATGTTAATATTGGAAAAAATATGTGATTAAATCTTTTGGATTTTGGGTTTTGGATTTGATCTGCTATATTTTATAGGATTATTATGGTTAAGTATTTATATAATGGATTATGTTTAATTTTTTGTGTTATTGATGAGGTTTTAGATATTAATGTATTATATTTATCTATATTGGATAACATCGGATAAATTTTTTGGTTTTGGAAAATATTTAGATATATAATGAATGTCTTATCATTATTTTATGGATATTTTGATATATTAAAAGTTAATTTTAATTCTTCATTCATGAAAATTTTATATTGAATATTCATTTCATGGAGTTGGAGATGAATTTGAAATTGATCGAAGCACCACTAAAGGATGAGATTATGATTATTATAATGGAATAAATAACGAAACTATTTTTTTATCATGTTCTATATCAAGATAGAAAATAAAACTTCAAATTCAAGAAAAATAACTAAAAATAAAAAAAATTTCATTTAGGATTATTTTTTATGAATTTATGGGTTTTTATCGCTCACTGATTTATAGTTTTATGGACATTTAATTTTCCATTATTGTGTTTAATTTTACTTATTTTTCTCATATTAGTCTTAATTTAACTTCTAATTATTGTTTACCATATATAGAAAATTTATTATATGTTATTCCAAGTAAAAAATATATTTAACACTTCCCCTTTATAAAGGATGTTTTATTATCCCTTTATACGTTGTGGGTTTTCAACAACGGTATTTTCCAATATTGAACATTTTACGAAGAAGATAAAATTATATGGATGATATTTATTTAATGGGATAGAATCTAACATCCTAAAAGTTTATTTTAAAGCAATAATATTCTTGATATTTCAATTAATAAGTAACACTCTGATTTATGAAAAATTTAATATACTATAAAAAATTATTATTAAAATGTGTCTGTGATAACATATTCATTGATTTAGTGGGTATGAATTTGATTAACATAATTATAAAATACATTTATAATTATCCTATTCAATACAAATGTATTGATTAATTCTTTGAAAATAAACACTCATTTTTTGTGAAGTCATTTTATGCTTCAAAAATAATTTTTCTTCAAAAAATGATTTTTATTACTTTTTTATGAGTAAATATTATAATAAAATTTTTAAATTTAAGAAATTATTTTTTTTAAATTTATATAATTTTTGAAATTAGCATATAAAAAATATCTTAAGCTATAATTTTTTGATTTTTTGAAAATATTAATTATTCTGTGAATATTAAAAAAACTGATTTTATAGAAAACATTCTTTTCTATTCCATAATTTAAATAGTGTTATTTTTAATAGAATTTTAACTTTTATCAGTTATTTTGATTAAAAATAATGTAATTATTTTTATTATAATCAAAATTATGATTAATTATGGTTAATAAACATTTTTATACTTAAAAATTCAATTATTTAGAAACCCTTTTTTTCATTGTGTTTGGGGGTGTAATTTAAAACATGGAATTTGGAGGTGTCAGAATAGATCTATACCCACAGTTTCTATAAACATTGTCCTTGGGAGGTTTGTATATAGATCTATACCAATGGTTTATATTGAAATCATGGGTGTAAAATTGTATATTTCCATTTTACACATAGTTTGAGTTAAAAATGGGAATATATCTATACCCTTAGTTATCAAATCTGTGGGCATTGTTAATCAGAACAGACATGATATACCCACAGTTTATTGAACCGTGAGTAATAATACTTATCCAAAAAATGAAGTAGTAGTGTTACTTCCTTCTTGAACCTGTAATCCTAATCTGTTTCAAAAAATATAAACCACAAACATAACACAATACATGGTATACATCATGAGTGAATGGAAATAGTTGACATACCAATATTAAATTAATTAATTTAAATATAGACATTGGTAAAAAACAAACCTATTCAACCTATCAACATGAAATAATAAAAAACTCATTTTAAAAATTGTATAAAAAAATATGAAATTGAAAATAATAGGTGAAATTTAATAATGATCTAACAATTTTTATACATCTTGGGAACCTATCATCATATTATAAAAATAACAACCAATGAGAAATAAATTCACTATGAAACATGTTCCTTCAAGAAAGGGGGAAACAAATAAAACATTAGAAATGATATTTTCAAATTGTACATTCCTGTTAATTAATAATTACTCTTCTGATTAATGGTATATAATTAGTTTGGACAAAAAAAAAATCATCAACAACTTTAGTAAAGAATAAGAATAACAAAGAAGGTTTATAATACAAAAGATAATGCATATAATAAAGTTGATTCTTGTAAATCCCTTTGATTTCAACCCTAAAATGGTTATTCAATCACTTAATATTTTTTGCAGGATTTAAATTTCCTTATATAAGATTATAGGGGACCCAAAATATATGATCCCTATCTAGTACCCATAGTCCACATCACATTTGTTTCTCAATTTTTACCTTTGTTTAGTTGGTCAGATTTATATTTGATTAGTTCAAGAGGATGTGGTTCCGTCTATTTTTTGGTTTTTTATCTAGGATCTATTTATCTAGGCAATGTTACGTATAATTTAATTGGTTGATACTAGTTTTTTATTTGTCCTAGATCACATTACATTATTATGGTACACGTCAAATTTTCTTTATTTATTCATGCTAATTATAATTGATTATGTTCAATTCAATTTAGTTATATTTTGTACATATATATTTTCAATTTATGGGTCATTTTAGTTTTTCCATTCATTTTAGTTTGAAATAAATTTTCATAAACCATGAAATGATGGGTTGGTTTTATTCGATACAATTTTTTGGGACATTTACAATCGACAATGTTTTTCTCTTTCTATTTATATTAGTTCAAAAAATTTCATTCATTCAGGAAATCCAATTACTTGGTTTCATTTTTGTATGCTTTATTATATTATATTTTCATTCAATTATGCTCATTTCAGTTTTATAGAGTTAATTTGGGTTTCATTTAATTTTATTTGTTTTTATATATATTATGTTAGGTTGATTCAATTTGATTCAATTTTTTAATGTCTAGTTCTACTCGGATAATGTCAGGTTGGAAGTGGTTTATGCATGTAAGTTCTATTTGGAGAGGTTCAAGTTTCATTTGGTTCATTTTATATTTTTTATTCTATATAGAATAGTTTATTTCAAATAATTTTGGATTAGCTTTTTCCAAATGGTTTCATTCTATTTTCGGTTGTTTGGTTCATTTAAAAAAAAATTAGTTTTGTTTATTTGGGATTTATTCAGTTTTTCCAGCTTTGGATTAATTAAATATGGTTCTAATTGAGTTTAGTTTTTTTGGTTTATGAAATCTATCATGTTTGTATCAATTTCTCAGTGAATTACATCCCATAATACATGATTCCAGTATTATTACTATCCATATTGAATTTCCAAACTAGTCCTTGGTGACTCGCACTGGGTTGCACCCCTAATTATAGATGTTGGGTTCCAAATAAAATATAATGTGACAACTACTTTTTGAGAACATAGTCTCCTATAGTGAACTTAGAAAACCATAGTTCACTATTATTAGTTATTTTATTAACTGAAAAATTTGTATGAGAAATATTATTTATATGTAAATTTATACATCTACCATGCTATTTGTGGAATCTTTAAAAAAACACTAAGAACCAAAAATGAATATTGGGAATAAAAGATTTAATTAGGAAAATACAACACATATTAATGAGAAAATGGTGTCTAAAATAACATCATCAATTCAAAACAATCCATTTTTTATGCTAGAATAATTACATGATCCAAGGAGAGTTGTTTAAAATTCTGGCATGACCCGTCCGTACATCGTCCATCCATGCTAAAGGAAAAGAAAATAATCAAAAGAAATAGAATATAAAGATAGAAAAAGTGAAACAAACTAATTAATACCACCAATCCCCCAATATCTATCCCCGGTAAATAAAACCACATAGACGCCACCAATTCCCTTTTGGCCCCCATTGCAGAATATAACAACATTCTCTTTGTAGAATGTAGTAAAAGGCCTAAATGTATGATAAAATATAGAAAATAAAATAAAAACTAAAATACAACATACCTATCTCCTGTGATAATATAAGTCACTTCCAAACATATAAGAACCACAATTCACCATGGGTCAAAACATGTTCCTAAAAGCATGGGTAAATAAATTATATTAGTTCAATAGGATGCAGTTCCGTTTATTTTTTTTTGTTTAGTTGGGAATGATTTTTCTTGTTTATGTTATGTATGTTTAAATTTTGTTGATACCGGTTTTTTCTGTTTGGTCTAGTTCACATCACTTTAGATTGGTACACATCAATTTTGTTTTATTTATTTCTTTCCAATTCCAATTGATTAAGTTCAATTAAATTCAGTTATGTTTTCTTTTATTTAAATATTTTCAATTTATTATTCATTTTATTCCATTCATTTTAGTTTGGATTAAATTATCCTAAACTAGAAAATTTTGGATCATTTGCAGTCATATTGGTTTGAATTCACTATATTTTGTCTAATTTTATTCATCATTTTTAATATTAGATTAGTTCAATTTATATTAGTTTAACTTGGTCCAATCTATTTTCATCCATTTTTTTCTATTTGAATTAATGTTTCATGATTTTTATTATTATATATATATTTTGGATAGTCTGATTTATATTTATACTTGTAAGGTTCGGTTTTTTTTAATTTTTATAAAAAATGTTTGATTATATTTTTTATTTGGTTTTATCTATCCATTATGGTTTTGTATAGTTCCACTTTATTCAGTTCTACTAATTTTGGGTTTACTCTTCTTAATATAATTAGGTTTTGTTTCCTATGGTTCACCGTTGTTCATTTTGTTTGATACAATTCTAATTGAGGCAGGTTAGGAGAGTTTTAACTGGATTATACTAATTATTTATGATTCCCTTTGGTACAACATGATATGATTTGTTTTAGATATGGTTAGTTTTTGTTAATCTATTTAGTATAGGGTAATTTAATTTAATATAAAATCATTTTTGAATATTCTATTTTACTATTTATAGATTAATAAAATTAATATTATTTTTCATTTTACTACTTATATTATGTCTTATTTCATTAAATTTAGTATAATTAAATGTATCTCACTTTTATATAGGTTAATTTTGTTTTCATTGAGTATATTCAAGAATTTTTTTTAAGAATCATATATCATTATTTGGTAAAAAAACATGGTGTGAAATACATGCAATCAATCATTTATTAAATTTAATGGAAAATTCGTTAGGGAACCTACCTCAAACTCATGGTTATCTTCTTATGAAAATTGTATCTCTAATATTCTCTTTACCTCTTGAAAATATATTCACATTTACATATATATAAGGGCTCTTAGCCCCTAAGTACATATTTACATGGCGAGATATGTGCAAGGGGAACCTTACATATACATTTATACTTGAATAAACCCATTAAACTTACATAAATATTAATTTCTCATATATATACCTAAGAACACATTTCCACAATATATATATTCATACTGCCATGAGTGAATTTATATATCGGGGAAATTATATATGCATTTGAATTTGTATTCATACATCTGTATGTCACCATTAACAACAGAAACCCAAAATTACTATAGTAGTTCCAAAATACTCTATTGAAACAATGAAAACATAAATCCCCTAAAACCCTAGATTTTAAAAAAGGAAAATAAATTAAATGGAACAAAACATACCCGAGACCCATGGAAAACCCACTAACTTTGACGAAAGTGGCTAGAACTATCCTTAATGAGACCCAACATCCCTAAACATCATGAATCCACCAAAATTAAACCACCAAAATGATCTAAGATTTTGTTTCACTGATTGAAAATGAAATTAATAGTGAATATGAAACCAAAAATATCACATAAGTTTACCCATCATAAAGAAATCACATGATAGAGAAAAATATACTGCTTAAATAATATTATCATCAAGAAAAAATAGGATCACCCAATAATATGGTGTCTATAAACATCAAAAAATTATTAAGAAGATTATAGAAAAAATTCCAAAAAAATATCCTATTGAAAAAATTTACTTAGATATAGTCAAACATAAAAAAAATGACAACAAAAAATAGCATGGTATGTGGAATTTTAATATAGAGTTTACTAAGGCATCATTTTTAATCATATAATAAAAAACATTACTTAAAAAGTTATATTGTGTATCTAAATTTTATTTATAAAAGAATCATAATTGAATAAAATAATATATTAATAGAAACCAAACAATTATTCATTTTTTAAATTGGTTTTTGAATATGAAATATTTATTTATTAGAGCAAGTACTTGGGTAGATACCCAAATTTGTGTATATTGTTATATATTTCAGGGAGATATAATAGTAGATGAGATAGACAATAGATGATTGAAATTCTTATTTATTCCTATTCATTTTAGTAGATTGGATAGATAATATATTAGTGACGTATCAAAAAATGATAGTCTAGGATTTATTAGCCATCACATCCAGAAATATAAATGGGTAGGTACTCTATTGAAATTAATAAGTATCAATAACACCAATAATTAAAAAATTATAGTGTATAACACTATAAAAATATTAAATAGGTTGTTTATAACAGTATAGATTATTAAATGAGATTTTGTAACATTAGAAAATATTAAATGAAAGTTTATAACATGAGATATTTTAAAAAAAGATAGTGTACAATTGTAGATAGTATTAAATGATGTTGTTTAACATTAGACATTAAAAAAGTGATAGTACATAATAGTATATAGTATTAATTTAAGGTGTATAATAGTTGAAATAAAGTATTCATTCATTGAAAAAAAATTCAACCTTCAATAGATTAGAGTAGTTATGAAAAATCCATTGTGAAATTTTATTTTCTTTAAAGAGCCCCATGATGAAGCAGATAATGGATTTTTTAGAAGTAGAAAGGCATGAATTGTTGTAAAATCTATGATGAAATGGAAAATCAAATATCATATGAAATAATAAAATGTATATAAATTAATAGAAAATAAAAAATATTTTAAATTTTAAATATGAATATGAGTTGAAATTACAGTGTTAATAATTAGAAATAGTCAAAACTCTAAAATTTCTTATGGTTAGAGACCCTAATTTTCTAATGAAAGCTCATAAACTTAGCTATCTCATCATATGTATAACCAACATGAAAAATATGTAAATGGTACAATAATTAAATGGTTTTAATGAGGGTCTCCTACACTACGTAAAACCACTTAAATTGAAAAATAATCCTTTAAAAACATAACGATCATGAGTTTGAGCTATATTACCCATTTATTTAAATTATTTAAAATATCACTTTAAAAATATATTTAAAACCAGCCATTTCAATATATAATGAAATCCATTTTAAAATCACCCTAGTTATAAAAAAATTTGAAATGAACATTTATCCCAAGTCCTCCATGGTTTAAAACAACACCCTTTAATTTAATTAAAGGCCTAAAATGGGTCAAAACATTTGAAACCCATACATTTTGTTCAAGATTTTTTTGAAATATTTTTCAAAAAAATGGAATTTGAATAATCAAATGAAATTCCATGTAATACCTTTAAGAAATCACTTTGAAATCCAAAACATATTTTTAAATTTCAAATATTATTTTCCAAGGCCATTTGAGAGATATCATAAACAAACTCTGTGACATGTACCAAAAAATAAGATTTGGATTGGCCCTTAAAATAGTAAAACCTTTCTCTTAAAAACAAATCTATGATAAATAAATCATTTTACCTTAAAATCTAATAACTATAATAAAAACTATAATTTAATAATTTAAACCGATGTTCAAAACACCAAGGAATCAATGGTTCCAAAATTAAAAGTATCATATTTGGAAAACCACCCATAAATCAACTATATAATATCCAAAATACACCACCACTAATGGTGGATGACCAAAAAATGAATAATAAACTACCTTAAACCTTAAACACTGAAGAAACTAGAAAAACTTGGTCAACCTCATGAAATAGGGTTCTATCAAACCAAACTTGACAACAGGTAAGAATAACCATGCATGAAAACCAGAAAAATTAATTAGAGAAGAAACCTTGGTGAGCCACACATAAACAATGAATATCACATCATAAAAACTATGTATTTGATTCTTTATAAGGAGGACGAAAGATGAATCTGGAAAAGTTGAATCAAAAGGAATCATAACATCAAAGAAGGGTTTCAACTTTGAGTGGGATGAGAATGATGGATGATAGAGGAATCAATGGAGATATGGGTAGGTGGGGGAGAGTAGGGGGCTCACATTGGGGATGAGACTGATGGAATATAGAAGAATCAAGGAAGAAGTGGGTTGGTGGGGGAGAAGAGATGGTTCTTGTGGGGGATGAGTATGATGGAATTGAGTAAATATGGGAAGGTATACAAAATAATTCTTTAAAACCATGTATAGAACTCAACATATACCCAATATTATAATAAAACAATGAGCATAACCTTATCTGGAACATCTATCCCCACCAAATCTTTAAACTATGGGTATAGGTGCATGAGTATATACCAATTTTCTTATAGTGATATGTGAGACATAGTAGATCACTTTTCGTAATTTGGGATTTTATTGAAGATTCCTCAAATAATTTTGTAATATTTATATTAGAATTTCAATAATACATTAAAAATAATCTGAATTTATTTTTAATAATAATTTTATTGAGGTATTTGATGAGCTAAAACAAAAGATGATTACCCCACCAAAATGAAATCCACTAAATTAGGAACATCTGATGTGTCTCTTTGTGATTCATTAAACCAAGAAGAAGAAGAATTTATTTCCAAAAATAATAGAAGGAAAACCTCAATTCATAACATATTACTAAAGGACCATGGATATGAATCAGATATATTACACAAACACTGAAAAAAAGTTTCTTATTGTTTTATTTTCATTAGAAAAATTTAGGTCATATTTACATGGTACTAAGGTTTTTTTATTTTATAATCATGCTACACTCAGGTAGTTGATGTAAAAGTATAATTCCACAACAAGGATTTTAAGATGGATATTAATATTGTATGAGTTTTATATGAAGATTGGAGACAAAAAATGAGTTGAAAATTAAGTGGTAGATCACCTCTGAAGGTTTCCCAATACTACTAAAACCAAAATTCTAGAACTGACGTCACTCAATGATTACATTATTAGAGATAAAATTTACATCATAGATGGTGAAGTTTAATTTTATGCAGACATAGTAAAATATTTGGTCACATCTTAGCTACCTTTATCCCTTAACCCCATTATAAGTATAAACTTAAAGATGAATCTAGATTCTATATATGGGAAGATCCATTTCTCTAGAAAATTTAAATGACCAAGTGATATGAAGATAATTATAGGAAATTGAAATATGATCCTTTTTTTCAAATATTTCATACACTTTATTGTGTATTCCTCATTGGAACTCAAATAATGGCTAAAAAAATATTATAATCTTGAATCTATTGGGAAACAATGTTTCAATATGCTAATGATTATTGTAAAAATTGTTGATAGTTTCAATTTTACAGAAATATTTCAATCAGACAAGAGATTACCTCTAAAATACATTTTTTGTGTGAAATAATTGATGCATGGGGATTTTAATTTATTGACACTTTCCCTTGTATTTTGGGAAATTTTGTATTTTAATTACTGTTGATTATATATCTAAATGGGTGGAAGCTAAGGCCACAAATACTAATTATTCCAATGTTGTGTGTAATATTTTTAGGGCCAACATCTTCTGTTGGTTTAGAATTCCATGTTCCATCATCAGTGACCAAGGGATACATTTTTGAAATATAATAATGATGGATATTCTTAAAAAGTATGTGGTGCACCAGAGAATGTCTACACCTTACCATACCCAAAAAAATGGAAAATACGAAGTGGCCAAACAAGAGATTAAAAGTATTCTAGAGAAAATAGCCAAACCAAATAAAAAAGAATAGAGAAACTTATTTGAAGATAACTTATGGTAATTCCATACAACATACTATACACCTATACGTATGAGCCCCAACCAGTTTATTTTTGAAAAAAAATCATCTAGAAAATGAATTGGAGAAACAATCATATTTGGCTATTAAAAAGGTGAATTTGAATTTGGAGACTGATGAAAAAGATATAGCGACTTAGTTACATGATTGGGAAGAAATACTAATAGAATCTATAAAAAAATCAGGAATTTAAAAAGAAAGAACCAGAGTGGCACATGAAAATCTGAGTCAGCCAAGGACATTTCAACTTAGAGACCAAATCCTACTCTAAAATTCTAGATTGAAGTTAATTCCAATTATGTTTCATTCTAGGTGGGAAGGAAATCATTATGTGTCTAAGGTCTATACTTTTGTTTCCATTGCAATCAAGAAAGAAGAGGCTGGAAACCTATTTACTGTAAACATGAAAAGGATGATAATGTTCAATGGAATTTTAGCACAATAATCGGTGGAGGAGTTCAAAATTTTCAAACCCATCTAATGATTTAATTCTCAGAAGGTTAGGATGAGGAAACAAAATTAACCAGAGGAACATCATGAAGGCAAATAATGTTTTAATGTTTTTCTACTATTTAGGATTTAGTTACCTATTACATCACCCCTGTGAGATTTAATGGAATGGTTCCTACACAAATACAATTTGCTTTGATTTTATTGGACTATAATGTAAGGAAACCATAAGACTGACACTAAATAGAAAAATAATAGGATAAAAAATTAATTTCAAAAGTGAATTCTGTTTTATTTTTTCAATTTCTCTAAATTTTTGTCCCACAACCTGTTTTGAGACTTAAACTAGAAATTAAAATCCTATGATTGAATTTTTTTTACTTGACTTATCAAGGAGACATGAGTTTCTTTGGAATTTTTTGATTCAATTTTTTATATTTCAATGGAATTGATATTGAAAGAGGGAATATAATAATTTAAGTATTGAAGTGTATCATGAATATTAAAATGAGGATAAAAGATATGATGGAATTAATTGATTCATGTAAAAGAAATTTCCCTAACATTTTTCATTATTTTAATTTCTAAAATTCATGTGAATTTATTTATATTTTTTAATAATTACATGAGAAATTTTATAATATAAAATTTACATTTATGATGTGATTTCTAGACCAAACACTTTTTATTAATTCTTGAGCATATTTCTTATGTGATATTGGGACATACCACTTCGTAGAACCTATATTTGAACATTTCAAAGCTATGACTGTCCAAAAACACATTTTAAATGATTAAAGAATCTATTGAATATGAATTACACTTTTAAATACCAACTTTTCATTAATACTTATTTACAACATAGTGACTATGAATTATCTTGTTAATAATTAGCCATGTTTCATTCCATTTTTATCCTTTCCTACCCTACAATAATGGAAAATAATGATTTACCCATAGTTTTGAAAACAACTATGGGTATAAGTCACCCCTATATCCATCGCGAAATTTATTTCGGGATGGACCTATACCCATGGATATCCAAGAAAGGGGTGTAAGGGTAGATATACAAACGTTGTTTTTTGAACTATGGAAATATGTTTTGAGTAGGTAATTTTGTTCATAGAAATGTCATATCCCCATTGTTTTCCCAAAACCATGGGTATAGGATACCCCTATACCCACGAGTTTTCTAATTCCTGGAAATATGTTTCCCAATGAAAAATATTTTACAGGAAGGACTTATACCCATGGTTCTATAAAAACCATTGGTATAGGTCACCCCTTTTCAACATCTTTTATAAACCATAGTTTTAGATTTCATGAGAAAAACAATCTATGGGAAAACCTATACCCACAGTTTTACCAAACTGTGGTTACATGTTTTCCCATTATTTTTCCATAACAAAATTAATAATAATAAATAATTTAAGATAAATTTTGCACACACACACACACACAGATATATATATATATATATGAATATAAGAACATAAACCATGTTGTACGATAGTGTTAATGTCATTCTTATATAAGAGAAACGTTCAGTGATCAAATCTCTGCGGGATATTTAATATTTTAAATAAAGATCTATACCCAAAATTTGACATAATTGTGGGTATAGACCTATACCCATGGTTTGGTCAAATGGTGGGAATAGGTATTTCCATTGAAATTTAAAGAACCAACGGTTTTTGAACTATTGGTATAGGTTTATACCAACACCTTGAGCACCCACAATTAATAAAACTGTGGGTATAGTCTATACTCATGATTTTATATTTTATACCCATGGTTTTGAACCATGGGTATATCCATATTTCTAGTAGCTAAGCTCTATGTATTGGAATGATATTTTAAAGTTGAAGTGTGGGGTTGAAGGGAGTCATGGAGAGAGGGATGGAATGTATTATTAGTAAAATGAGTGGGGATATTACTATAGGGGTTAAGAAAGAATATTGATTATTTCATGGTACTTCATTTTTTTCGATGTTAAATAAAAAAAGGTAAAATAAAAAAAGTACTAAAAAAAACAAAAAATTGTTGGGATTTTGGAAAACCGAAAATCAGAATCCATAGAACTATGATTTTTATCATATGTGATTAAGTGGTGGATGTGCGGTTTTTTCTAGGCACAAACATTGAAAAAAAATATATATCACAATGTTTTTGGAAAAAAAGTATAAAAGTAGAGAAAATTTAAAGAGGTTTAAAAAATCATTCATTATGATTTAATTTGATCATGACGTTACTTTGGGTCTAGGTAAAGTTGGTTTTGTTACAATTTGAAGGGGATAATGTCATTATACTTTCACTATTAATATAATGATTTACACATAAGAGAGAAAACTCCTCCATGAGGCCTAATATTTAAAACATAAATACCTATTAAAATTAAGCCTCAGATATTTTTTAGCTTTTATGGAAAATCCTCATGGATTTATGTTTCTTTTGTCTTTAAAACGTGGAGAATGTTGTTCCTTTACAAGCCTATTGATAAGGAACCTATTCTCACTATATGAGCAAAACTGCGCTTGAATTTTATCATGAGAGATGAGTGAAAATATTAAAAAGTGAGGTAATTACTAATTTGAATTGTTTAATAATAAATAATTGAGGAACATGAATTAATTAATTAATAAGTTACACCAATTTAAATATAGAGAAATTAAAATAACTTATTTGCTTTTTTCTTTGAAATTTGAGAAATTAAATTGGTATTTTTTGAGGATTTTTTAAAATTTGATTTAACAATGGGTTTTTTTGGTTTTATTGATTTGGAATTTAAATATTGATAAGAATGGTGCCCTATGATTTTCAACATTGAGTTTTAATTCTTGAGTACAAACATGATTTAAGTGTAGGGGTATTTGACATATGATTATTTCATGCAAAATTTGGATATTTTTCTAATGATTTTTATGGTTTCAAGTGAATAATACCATTGAAATTAATATTTTATAAGAAGGTTCATAATTTGAAGGAAATAATTAAATCAAATAATAATGGGGGATTTTAAAGTCTCATCTTAATAAAGAACATGTTGATAAGTTTTTAATGTTATTGAATGATTTGGAATGAATAGATTTGTTATGATTTGAAATTGTAATAAGATTGGTTCATTTTATTTCAAGTGTTTAAAAAAAATAAGACTCAATGTATAACCCTCAACCAATGTACCACAAGTCACTTTTCTATACCCAATATGGCCTAATCAACCATTAAGAACCCTATGAATTCCTTCCATGAGGAGTTACCACACGAGGGAATTTTTTAACAACCTGAGATTTTATGAGAATTATTCTTTTTAATTTCATTGATGTCTTATATTTTACACTACACCAAGATTATCTTGTACTATACACAACACCGTATTAGCTTGCAGTATACATAACACTATTCCTGGCTCGTGTTACACACAATTTCAAGTTCGTTTTTTGGAAATTATTCTACGCAATAATAAGTATATATTTTGTTTAATGTATAAATGAAATAAGTTTTGATTATGTTATATGCAACACCAAACAGAGATTTCACTACACGCAACCCTGACTTGGCTTTCATTACACGGAATCAAGACCTTCTTCGAGAGCGTGTGTAGTACGGAATACCGAGTTTCACTAATCAATGTTATACTATTAAAATTTTATATAAACTCGCCGTTATGAATAGTAATACCCACTTTTTGAAATTTTATAAATTTTATCTTTCAAAATGGAATTCATTTTTGGACTCGGAATATCAAAATTATCCTAGGGTGAATTATTGGTATTTTTCTAAAAACTTTCAATTTTTCATGAATAGTGAAAACACTGAGTTATTGGTTAAAAATGAAATTCTATTTAAGTAATAATTTATTTTATTTAAATTTATTTTATGTCAAAATAGATTCATAATATTTATACTAGTTCAATGTAATTCATTAGAGTAATTTTATAATAATTTTAGATATATAAAAAATTTATTGAACTTTTCACCATCTTTTACCCACCTCCTAAAAGTATTGACAATTGAACATAAAACATAATTTTAGCGCTTATGTGAGTTGAATTTTGAAAATTTTAGAGACACAGTTAATATCAAGGAGTAAAATGTGGTTCAATAAGATCAAAATAATTTTTGGTGAATAGTAACTTTTTACTTTTATTTACCACGGTTAAAAGTAAATATGGTAACTAAGGGTAAAAATCATATTATTATTACCCTAAAACATGTCCTAATTCTATTGGATAAGTGTAATTCGACCCAAAACAACCTTAGTGATAATATTTTACCATTTAGGTCCACTGGGATTAGATTAGGACATTTATTATTTTTTTTAAAGAAGAGTTAAAATAGTTAAAATCAAAGTTTAGTAACTAAAACATTTTTAATATAGGATTATACGTAAAATAAATTCGACTATAAATATTCAGTAGAGATATAAAAATACTTAATACATAATGGTATATTATTTATAATTTTTAGACATTAAATAATTTAATTTATTTATGACACAATGATGATATAGTAATTACCTTATTAATGAAATATTAACATAATTGATGTTATAAATACCCAAATAAATTTAATTTGAGACTTTTTATGAATTAAACTAATTTTCTAGGTTAATATGATATGTTAGTATTGATTAAATTACCGTTTTTTGAACTAATCATGATTTTATGATTTACACAAAAACCAATTACCGAATAGTGTCAAAATTAACATAAAATAGTTTTTAAAAATATATTATATTATTAATTATTATTCTATTACAAAAAATCTAAGGATCAACCAAATGACTTAGATAAGTTTATATATACTAATAATGAACCACTTTGGGTTCGTTTGGCTTGTTATAGTATGTTTATTAACCATATAGTGTAAGAAAACAAGAAGACACGGTAAAAGTTAAATTATTTAACTTAGAGTTAAATCTAAATGATAATGATAAAATAGTAACCTATACTTGTCTAAAACCTATGGATGAGAGTATTAAGACCCATACACAATTTATCTTCTAAATAAATCAATTTGGATATATTATTAACTAAATATGACTTTATTATAAAATAATATTTTATGTTTTTCCTAAGGGGCCCCTCTCCTCCCTTATAAAAGACACCTCCTCCTTCTTCTATTTACACAATTTTGAGCTTTCAAACTCGGAAAAACCCTGCCAATTTCCCTTATCAACTCCCCTAGAATAATTATAGAGGTTCTGGAATCCTCAAAATACCAACTCTAGTGCCTTAAGAGGATGCTTAAAAGAGGTTCGTCGAGGAAGAGGTAATCTCTTCTACCGATTCTTTCAAGTTTCGTTCTTCCTCAACTTCTTCTTATTTACTTGTTTCATTATAAATTAATAACATAAGTATAACTAATATACTTATATGTTATTATAAATATTAAAAAACCCAATTTCACCTTCTATCCATCCTACGGAAAATTAAATCACTGCGCGTGCGTATGTACGGAATATCGTCTCCACGCTGTGCTGTAATCTGTTTTCCACCACCACCTTACATGGATTGGTATAATGGTGTAAAGAATAAATTTATATAGTTATTTTAACATCATACTAATTCTGAGAAATTATATCATCCAATACAATTATATTCAATAATTATGGGAACGATATCATCGCTCGTGCGTACGTACAGATTACCATCTCCACGAACGCGATGAGATTCATTTTCCATGATTAACCATTAAAGTATGATTATAAAGGATATATAATAAATAATCATGAAAGATATTAAATAATAATTATACTAGATTTATGTACATATATGTTTCATTTACTTAATTTCATTCAATTCAATAAGGAAACGAAAACAGCATTCATGTGTACGTACGGCCTACCGTCTCCATGAACGGTGTATTTCATTCCATTTATCGATCTATCATATATATTTATATGATAAATATATATTAAATATAAATCATGTTTTACATTCTGGAATTAATTAAATCAGGATATAAGTAATAATATCAAGAACAACAAATTGAATCATGTACGATAAATGAAACGATTTTACCCAAAACGCTGCTTTAACATGGAATTTACAAAAGAATAGGTAATATAAAGTTATAAGTGAACCATATATGATATCATAACAATGAATATGATTCTGTAATAATTTAATGACATCATTTAAATCATTATACCGGAGGTTCGGATACATACGAATCATATCAGATATAAGGTAAGGGATAATTTTGCAAAACTAATTTTTATCCGAGATTGCTTATATGTATGTATTTACTGGGGTTATGTTTATCATCCATGTCCATGATTTCTAAAGATATTTTCGTAAAATGTTTACTATTCTTAGAATTAATTTTAATGTCATTTTTACCCTTTGCGCACTTTTTACCACATTGTATGGAAGGAATCTTTCATTTGGTAACCATATAAGGTACTTTTTGACTTTTCTACCAAAAGTATGAGAAGAATGTTTTTTTAACTTATACGGCATGAATGGAAATATACAATGTCATATCGACTTATTTTAATGAATATTATTCTACAAAATTTCATGATTATTTTCAATAAAATCCCTTTCTTTTAAAATTTCATGTCATTTTGAGAAATGAAAATGATTTTGAAGTAATAAGGAAATTTTCCTCAAGAATCCATTTCAAGTGTTTCGTCAAAACTGTTTTCCATCTAAGCTGAAATTATTTAGTATGATTATGTTTCAATTATAATGTCTCTATTATTTACATGTTTTAACTTTTCTTTTGATGAAATGATATCTATTTATTTTATATGGATTATGTTATGATGGGATGATGTTTATGAAACCCATTTTATTTTTTGGGTTATGATGAATGATTTATATTTATTTTATGGCACAAGTAAGAATGATTTCATTATGAGATGGGTTGGAACTATATCTCTCTCCAATGCATTGGTTAAAGAATTATATCTCATGAGATAGACATGGCAGGAATGGTAAGTTAATCTGGTTCAATGATAAAGGACAGGAATGTGGAGTGAACTCGATTCAGAAAGGGACTTTGTCCACTAAGATGGTCTTGGCTGCAATGCCTTGGCTACTATGGAAATCATATCATGTGCTAAATGGTTTTCCACAATTACACATTTTATTACCATCCTATTTTATCATAATTTATGTTCTTTTATGATATATGCCGTACATTCTTCCAAGATATATGTCTATGCTCAAGATTTGATGTTTAGATTTTATGTTCATGTTTTTTTGCATTCAAATGTTTATTGATTGTTTTATGGTCTCTATGTTTACCGTTACTGAGAATTTTAGCTCACCATTTTTATGTTTTCTTTTCCCCATGATATAAAGAAAGGTTTTCGGTGAGAAAACAAAAGGGAAAGATCATTACATGAGATGTTGAAGATCTTTCACCATGATTAGATGATTATTTTTCCGAGTTTCCAAAGACACTAAAGTATTAAAATCCTTGTGTGTTTGTTTTGGTTATGTATTAAGTATTCCAAAAAATTAATGTAATTTCCATGTACGTCAAGATTTGGGTCTCTACAGTTGGTATCAGAGGAAAGGATTAGTTAAACTTTGTAAACTAGGATGCGAAAACTTTAGTGACATCCCTAGAGATATTTCTATGGTATGTCTAGGGATGTCCCTAAGGTTAAGTATAAGTATAGGTTATAGTCCTAGAATTACAGAAATGATATTAGAATTAAACCTAAGATGTTAGATATTGAAGTTACTCCCCCTTGATTATGATTTTTTCCTCTCGAACTATTCTTTATGGGTTTTACGATGGCTGGAACCCGAAAAACCGTGTTGATCAATGTAATAGACAATGCAATGATTGTCCTCTTGAACAAACCAATGTTATGGGAGATGGAGTGAAAAATATTATTGTTATACTTACACAATCTATGAATCATTATGGACTTCCAAATGAAGAGAGAAAGGAACAATATTCTATTGAGTCCTTAATGAGGCAATGTCCACCTTCTTTCAGTGGGTCTTCTAATCCACTTGTTGCTGAATAATGGATTTGTACCATTGAAAAGATATTTTCGATTATTCGCTGTTCATAACATGAAAAATTCATTTTGGATATTTACCGGTTAGAAGGTGAAGTAGACCAATGGTGGACTCTAATTAAGAATTCAAGGCCCCAAGATGAAATTGAATCCATGGAATGGGATGAGTTCAAGAACTTATTTTTTAGTAATTACTTCTCGCGTATTCTTCGAACAAAGATGGAAAAGGAGTTCCTTGATCTTAAGAAAAAGGATGATGGATCTGTTGGTATATACAAGGAAAATTATACAAGGCTTTCAAGGTATGGATCTGGCTTTATCATCCAACCTGAAAGTAAAGTTCATCGATTCTTCAGTTGCTTAAAACCAAGTCTTCGAAGGGAATTATCTATAAGAGACCTCAGTAGCTATGAAGAAATAGTGTGTTGTGCTATCAAGGTATAAATGGAAGTTGCTATTACATATCCATCTCATGTTTTTTAAAAGAAATGAAGGATGAAGTTAAAGGAAAAATCTCAGAACAATGGTGAAAAGAAGGTGAATGATTATTTATGTTCAAAGTGTGGAAAGAAGCATGGTGGAGATTGTATAAAAGCAACTAGAAAATGTTTTAACTGTGGAAAAGAAGGTCATCGAGCAGCTGAGTGCCGAATTAATGGAAAAAGGGAAGCTAATGATGTGAATAGTGAAAATAATTTAGAGAATGCACCACCAACACTTCAATGCTTCATGTGTATGGAAATGGGGAATTATGCTAATCAATGCCCTAATACAAGGGTTAATGATGATCGACGTGAGAAAACTCTTAAGGAAAAGGACAAAGGGAAGTCACAATCTATCAATATTATCAATGTTGAGTATGAAAACGATGTGGTGGAATGATTGTGTGTTCCAAAATAATGTTGTGGATTCTCATTTACAGTATTGCGGAACATTGAAATATCTATGTAATGGTTTATTCTGGTTTTCGATAATTATATGGTACATGTAACCATGAAAAGTGATTGAAATATTTTTAGAATGTAGATGATATGCGCATAATGAATTGATAAGAATAAAATAATATGTTTGATAGTATTCATGAGCTTATTATTGATATAAGGACTAACTGATATCATGGTTTGAGTATATATAAATTTTGAGATTTTGGTATGTGGAAATATTTATCATTTGACAAAATTCATGATTTCACTAAGGTTCTATGGTAATTTATGTTTCAAGAGAATAAATGATTAAGGTATTCACATGTTTGGAATGCGATCAACAAGATATATCTTATGATATATGGGGGATAAATGATGGTATTCACGTGCTTGTTATGTGACCTTTCCAGTAATTGTTTTCTTTATATTATGAGATTGGACATATTTATTTTGGATAAGTCTAATGATTGGAATGGATTATATCAGACATCCGATATTATTGTTTAAGGCTAGAACCTATTTCGATAATATTTCTGTAATGTTGTAATAGTGTAGTTTTAGAAAAAGGACAACCCGTAGGACAGGCGACAACCCATCACGTTGGACAAGGCTTTGGGAATCAAACCCACAACCGAAGTGCTACAGGCATTTATCGCTCACCATTGGCCTATAGGTAGTCCTTGGCTTGTATAAATTAGTTTTATTTTATTTAGTGGTATGATAGATGAAGTATAAGTCCATTTTTGGAACCGTATACAATCAATCTCACCATAAATGGACCTATGTATATAACTATTGTTAACCTTATGTTTGAGACAGATGGAATGACCTATAATTCTATCGCATGATACGTTAACACTTCACGGAAGACAAATTCAACTTCATTTCTTTAAGAGATGAAGTGGAAATTTTTCATGGCATGAACAACATTGAGATTGTAAAAAAATCATGTAAGTATTTCTTTAAATTCAAAAATTCTTCAACATTAGGGAAATGATCTTGAAAACAAAAAATGATGTCTTATTGACCTCATATCTGATGAATTAGATGATACCTTATATGATCACAAATTTATGGCTTTGTGATTGTTGGCTTTTTCATTGACATGTTCTCTACCACTCTCCATCAGAACTTGATGGTTAGATTTCTCTTCCATATACATATTTTCACATATGTTCTCCTATGTGGAAACCCAATGATTAGTTAATTTCGGTAACTGTTATGTTTTATACTTTAGTTTTTTAAGTTAAGTTTTGGTATTCCATTTTACGCTGTGGGTTTCTATTAAAAAAACTTTCAAGTAGAAAACCATTTATAACCTTGATGAATTTCGAGGGTGAAATTCGTTTTAAGGGGGGTAGAGTGTAACAACCCGAGATTTTATGAGAATTATTCTTTTTAATTTTTTGATGTCTTATATTATAAACTACACCAATATTAGCTTGTACTATATGCAACACTGTATTAGCTTTCAGTATACGCAACACTATTCTTGGCTCTTGTTACACACAATTTCAAGTTCGTTTTGTGGAAATTATTCTACACAACATTAAGTATAGATTTTTTTAATGTATAAATGAAAAATGTCTTGATTATGTTATACGAAACAACAAACAGAGCATTCACTACATGTAACCCTGAATTAGCTTGCGTTACACACAATCCAGACCTTCTTTGATAGTGTGTGTAGTATGCAATACCGAGGTGCACTAAACAATGATATATTATTAAAATATTATATAAACTAGCCATTATGAATATTAATACCCACTTTTTGAAATGTTATAAATCTTATCTTTCAAAATGGACTTTAATTTTGGATTCGGAATATCGAAATTATCTTATGGTGAATTTTTGGTATTTTTTCTGAAAACATTCAATTTTTGATGAATAATGAAAACACAGAGTTATTGGTTAAAACCGATTTTTTATTTAAATAATCATTTATTTTATTTAAATTTATTTTAGTTCAAAATAGATACATAATACTTATATAATTTCAATTTTATTCACTGGAGTCATTTTATAATAATTTTAGATATATAAAAAATTTATTGAACTTTTCACCGTCTTTTACCCACCTCCTAGGAGCATTTTCAATTGTAAATAAAACTTAATTTTACTACTTATGTGAGTTGAATTTTGAAAATCAGAGAGACACGGTTAATATCAAGGATTAAAATGTGGTTCAATAAGATAAAAATAATTTTTGGTGAATAGTAATTTTTTAATTTTTTTACGACGTTTAAAAGAAAATAGGGAAATTAAGGGTAAAATTGATATTATTATTACCATAAAACATGTGATAATTATATTGGATAAGTGTAATTCGACCCAAAAACACCTTAGGGATAAAATATGACCATTTAGGTCTACTTGGATTGTATTAGGACAATTTTTATTATTTTATTTAAAGAAAAGTTAAAATAGTTAAAATCAAAGTTTAGTAACTAAAATGTTTTTAATAAAGGGTTATACATAATATAAATTCAACTATAAATATTCATTAGAAATATAAAAATATTTCCTACATAATGGTTCCTTTATTTATAATTTTTAGACATTAAATAATTTAATTTATTTATGACACAATGATGATGCATTATTTACCTTATTAATGAAATATTAACATAATCGATGTTATAAATACCCAAATAAATGTGATTTGAGACTTTTTATGAATTAAAATAATTTTATAGGTTAATATGACTTGTTAGTATTGATTGAATTATCTCTTTTAGAACTAATAATTCTGTTATGATTTTCACAAAAATCAATTACCAAATAGTGTCAAAATTGAAATAATTGTTTTTAAAACAAATATTATATTATTAATTATTATTATATTCATAAATATATAAGGTTCAGCCAAATGACTTAGAAAAGGTTATATATATTAATAATTAACCACTTTGGGTTCGTTTGACTTTTTATAGTATGTTTATTAACCATATAGTGTTAAAAAATATGAAGACACTGTAAAAGATAAATTATTTAACTTAGAGTTAAATCTAAATGATAAGGTTAAAATAGTAACCTAACCTTGTCTAAAACCTATTGGTTGAGATTATTTCTACCCATCTCCACTTTTGATTCTAAATAAATCAATTTGGAGCTTTTATAAACCGAATATTAATTTATTATAAAATAATATTTTAAGTTTTTCCTATGGTGCCCCTCTCCTCCCTTATAAAAGGGAACCTCCTCCCTCTTCTCTTTACACAATTTTGTGCTTTCAAGCTCAGAAAAACCCTTCCCATTTCCCTTATCAACTTCCCTATAAACATTATATATGTATGGTCTCCTCAAATGACCAAATCTATTGCCTTAAGAGGAATCTTAAAATAGGTGCGTCGAAGAAGAGGTAATCTCTTATACTGATCCTTTCACGTTTCTTTCTTCTTCGACTTGTTATTATTTAGTTGTTTCATTATAAAGTAATAACTTAAGTATCAATAATATACTGATATTTTATTATTAATATGAATCAAACCCATTTCACCTTATATCCATCCTAGGGAAAAGGAAATAATCACACGTCCGTACGTATGGAATACCATCTCCACACCGTGGTGTAATCTGCTTTTCCACCACCACCATACATGGATGGGTATAATGGTGTAAAGAATAACAATATATGGTTATTATAACATCATAATGAATCTGAGATATTATATCATCCACTCCAAGTCTATTCAATAATTATGGGAATGATATAATCGCTCATTCGTACGTACGGATTACCATCTCCATGAATGCCTGAGATTTATTTCCATGATTAACCATTCAAGTATGATTATAAAGTATATATAACAAATAATCATGAATGATATTACATAATAATGATACTGGATTTATGTACATATATGTTTCATTTACTTAATTCCATTCAATTAAATAATGAAACAAAAACAGCGTTCATGCATACGTACGAATTACCGTCTCAATGAATGGTGTATTTCATTCCATTTATCGATCTATCATCTATATTTATATGATGAATATATATTATATATAAATCATGTTTTAAATTCTGGAATTAAGTAAATCAGAATATAAGTAATAATATCAAGAACAACAAAATCGAAACATGTACGATAAATGAAATGATTTTTCCCAAAACACTTCTTTAACATGGAATTTACAAAAGAACGGGTAATATAAAGTTACAAGTGAACCATATATGATATCACAATAATGAAAATGATTCTGTAATAAGTCAATGACATTATTTAAATCATTATACAAGAGGTTCAGATACATATGAAGCATATCAGACATAAGGTACGGGATAATTTTGTAAATCTCATTTTTATCCGAGATTGCTTATACATAAGTATTTACTGGGGTTATGTTTATTGTCCATGTCCATGTTTTCTAAAAATGTTTTCATAATATTTTCACAATTATTAAATGAAATTTTAAAGTAATTTTTACCTTTTTTTGACTTTTTACCACATTTTATGGAAGGATTCTTTCCATTGGTTACTATATAAGGTACTTTTTGACTTTTCCAACAAAAAGTACAAGAATAATATTTTTTTAACTTATAAGGCATGAATGGATTTTTATGGTTTCATAACGACTTATTTAAAAAAAGATTATTCTACAAAATTTCATGATTATTTTCAAAAAAATCCTTTCATTTTAATATTTCATGGCATTTTGATAAAAGAAAATGATTTTGAAAAAGAAAAGATATTTTTCTCATGAATTCATTTTAAGTGATTTTTTCAAAACTATTTTCCATCTCAGATAACAATATTTAGTATGATTATGTTTCAAGTATAATGTCTCTATGATTTACATGGTTTAAATTTTCTTATTATGAAATGATATCCATTTACTTTATATGGATTACGTTATGATGGGATGATGTTTATAAAACCCATTTTATTCTTTGGGTTATGATGAATGATTTATGTTTATTTTGGGGCACAAGTAAGAGTGATTTCATTATGAGATGGTTGGGACCTATATCTCCCTTCAATGAATTAGGTAATGATTTATATCTCATGAGATTAACATGGATGTAATGATATGTTAATCTGGTTCAGTGATACAGGAATGTAACGAGGAGTGAGCTCGATTCAGAAAGGGACTTTGTCCACTAAGATGGGCTTGGCAGAAATTCCTTGGCTACTATTGAAATCATATCATGTGATTAATGGTTTTCCACAATTAGACATTTTATTATCATGATATTTTATCATGACTGATTTTATTTTATGATATAAGCCTTATGTACTTCCAAGATTTATGTCTTTGCTCAAGATTTTGATGTTAAATTTTATGTTCATGTTTTTTTTGCATTCAAATGTTTATGGATTGTTTTGTGTTCTCTATGTTTACCCTTACTGAGCATTTGTGCTCACCCTTTTTATGTTTTATTTTCCCCAGGATATAAAGAAAGGTTTTAGGTATGAGAAAAAAGGGGGAAGATCTTTATGGGAGATGTTGAAGATCTTTCACCATGATTAGAAGATTATTTTTCTGAGTTTCCAAAGACACTAAATTATTACGGTCCTTGTGTGTTTCTTTGTTACATATTTAGTATTCCGCAAAAGTAATGTAATGTAAATGTACTTAAAGCTTTGGGTCTCTACAAATTAGGCCTGTGAAGGGCTCATGGTGGTGAAATCTGCAGGCTATATAGATAGTTGGAATCCCTAGATCACCAGTGAAAGGAAAATATCCATAATTCACTGAGATGATTGACTCACAAGCATGGGGTGGCGCATGGAGGCAGGCGGGTGTCCTCTGTCCCCCATAAAACTTCATTATTATGGGGAAAAAATAATTTGATACTTCATCCATTCGCACAATAATTCTTATTTTTATGTCTGATGAAAATTTTTTAGGTTAATTTTTAGATAGAGAATTTTTTTTATCATTTTAATCCAACTATGCTCACCATTTACACAGACAGCCATGCAATAAGCTTCTTAACCCTCCCACAATTCAACCTCACCGACCAATGCTGCATCTCACAAGAGTCACTGTGGCAACCACTAGTGAGCTTGGGGATAATATCCATCACCTATATCACCACCCTAAATCACTAGGCCTGATCTCTAAAACATAATAAGACTCCATGAAGATTATTTTGAGAATCATCTCACCACATCAAATGCCATATGAATGAGATGTCATTCTACTGCCCAGCCAATCACCATTGAAGTCCACTTCCCACACCTCCACATAATATGTGCACACCATGTTCCACATGTAGTTTCCATAAGACAATTCTGGTCTCCATTAAATTCAATGCACCATGATATGACATCCTCTAAGATTTCCATGCGGAAGACATCGATCGTATAAGATCTTATTTATGAACACCTGATATGTTTGAGTGTTTCCATTTGATTAATGGCCCCCACAAGTCTTTTAGGGGAATTTATATATTCATTTATAAATTTCAATCACCAAAGATACAAGATAATAAGGAGGAAAATGGGAGTGTGAGGAAGTTTTTTCACTTCCAATATAAGGAGAGCCAACCTCGGTAGATAGGGGAGAAATGAGTATAGGGAGAGAATGATGTTCCATGATTAAGGAGGAGCAACCATTGGAGGATTATCACACAATGAAGGGGGGATACAAGCTTATGGTCGAGTAAAGTGCACATCCAATATCATTCCCTCTCCTCCTTTTTACATTCTTTTCATCTTCATTATGTCATATTCTTATTTTTCTTCAATGATACCATCCTCAATGATTATTATAAGCTTTTGTGGTTGGGTGAAGGGAAGGTAAACCCTTTGTGATGCTTGTGTTCCAATTGTTAAAAAAAATCAAAACTCTATTCTTATTTATTTAATGGGTTTTAATTTTATAATTTTTGAATTTAAATTAAATATGATTTTTTTAATATCATTATGAAATTATAAATTTCTTATATTATAAGTTCTAATCTCCCTCTTCTCGGTTTTTGATAATACTAATTAGTTGATCTAAAATCAGGTTGAAAACTATTTTAGTGATTTCTAAACTTGTAATAAAGGAATCATAGACTAATTTGAATATTTGGGGAATGTCAATACAAGATTTGGTATTACCAAGATAATTTAAAGAATGCATGCTCTGACTTTCAGACAATAGTAAATATTAAAAAATGGTGAATAAAAATAGAAACCATTATTACTCCATTCACAATCATTTTGAAAGAAATTCCTTTTTAAAGTCTATGATAGCATTACAAAATGGAAAAACATTCCCCAAATCCCACTAATTTTCTCTCATTGGAATTTCACAAATCCACGTTCCATTTCTTTCTAGTCCTTGAAACATTTTTCTTTAATTAACTTTTTAATTCATGAAAACTGGATTAAAACAATACACTCTATATATAACTTTGGTTAAAAAAAATACTATACCCCTAGGGGAAAATAAATTGATTTTTCCACACCCTATTAAATGTGTACATTAATATATATATAAAAAGGGTTTTAATTATGAAAAACCTTGTGGGGGATGATGTTTATCTTTTATGTACCATTTGTCTATGTGTCCAAGTATCTAAAAATAGTAAAACATTATGGTTCTTGTGTGGAATGTAATATTTTTTAATTAATATTCATATGATAAGATGCAATACTTATGTATAAAATTTCCTGGTCACTATAATTTGTATCAGATTCGGGATCATTCATTTTTTTATTAGTATTAGATAACTCTGGTCAATACCCTTGGGATATGTCTATGAATCAAAAAGGATCCTTTTTTATAGTAAAGAAAGTATTTTTGATTTCCTAGAAAATGAATCCCATTTTAGATACGAGGAAGTGGATACAACTATAGAACTGATTCACCTATGTATAACAATTCTAAAATGGGTGGATTGGGTATTAACTCGATCATCACTGATTCATGATGCATTAGCCTAAGGATGCACACATGTCTAGATAATTCCATATGATATACTTAGGTTATTTTAAATTACATTTATAAATAATTTTGAAGGATTTGTGTATATAATCACCATGGATGACCTTGGTTAAACCAAAAGGTTTCATTTTTTGAAAATAAGGTTTTATAATTTAGTCATCGAATGAATGATTTTTCATGATTATATTATTTCTCACTATGATTATTATTTCTCACAATATGATTTTTGGTTTTAGTTAATGGATGGAACTAGTAAGAATCATTTTAACATGGAATGTGATAGATAATGAAAGTATTGAAATCATGATAAACTAATTGAAATAGGTTTTGGGATGAGAAACCATTTAAATATTATAATTTATCTATACTGTAATATGATTAACAATATCATCCTCGTTGAGAATCTTAAGAGACCTAAAAATAGAAAAATGGATTTTCATGGGAGTTTTTTTTAATAAAAATGATAGAGGAGAAAATATTTATCTACCAATATGTAATTCCCTATCAAGAACCAAGAGGTCTGTGATAGAGAGCCAAAATACCTCATACATAAATCCATACAAACAAGATGATATATACTAGAAGCATGGGTCTGAATTCCATTAGTGGGGAGACTGTACCCTCAATATAATATCCTTAAAATTATATTATATATAAAAAATAAAATTACTCATAATAATAAAATATATATATATGATGTTATAATGTAATATCAGATGGACCACATGTCATAAAAATAAATAAGGATAAATAGATGGTATCCCTTCATGGAAATACAAACTATTGTAAATTTAGAAGAAGATAAATAAATAAATTTTTTGTTCCCTATAGAGTATGTATTAGTATATTCCTAGCTCCATGATGTTATGAAAAAGTATATTCTATGGGCCCCTTTCCCTTTATTGGATTGGTATAGATGAATTATGCACGCACATCGAGATTTCCAAATGGGTTTTAAGTAAAAAAACCCAGCAAGACACCACATATGAATCCCTAATAGGTATAAAATTTCATGAAAAGTTTATTTCATAATGAAAATAAATGTGTCAGGAATAATAAAAATTCGAATATCGAGAATCCGTGTGCTACGCTAGGCACCACAATCCCCAAAATTCCCTTCAGCAGCTTTATACTGGATGGAAAATTATAGGATGTAAAAAGTGATTAAAAGTTAAAAATGAGACTGATAGTCATGTATCTAGTTGGTATTAAGGCATCAATTCTGATATTTTCTCCAAGCTATCATATCCTGACTCCACCATGGGTTAGGCCTCAAGGCCATCGTACACTTCCTCCATCATAGTTCAGGCATGTAGAACATTGTACCCTATTCATTCCATAGACTAGACCTCCATATTATCATTCCCTTAATTTCAATGCCCTGGGTTAGGCCTGTAGTCCATCATGCCCCTATCCTAAGCTCCAGATCATCACTTACATTATCTCAAGTTGTGCGCACTCCCCCACTAAGTGATAATAATATCACGATTTTCAACCTATACAGAGTACTAAGAAAAAGTCTCTTTGGAATGGAACACACATTAAAAAGTATAACATTCAAGGAAAAAATAGCATAACATCATGAGAAAATTTTTAGAATATGAAATACATGTTATTGACATCAAATAAGGACCAACATGATACAATCATTTTGATATAATTAAAAATCATAAAAGGGTCTCATAGATTACAAAATCCCCCACATGAAATCCTTATTCAGCACTGTAAAAAAACTATTCCCATATAAGAATCATATTTTGGAAAAACCTTTCTATAGATGGTAAGGAACTTACAACTTTAAGGTTTTTATGATGAACATCAGTGTTCATCAGGGATTAGTGCCTGAACCAAATCACAAAGCTATGCAGAACTAGTTCACACATCAATGATTCCTATATTATATTATTATTCATTAATAATGACATTTAGAAAAGACACTGAAAGAGATTTTTTAATAAAAATGTTTGTTCTATAATCATATACCTCATATAATCAATAAGTGGGACTAATTTTGAGGTATGTCGATGGAAAATATTCTAATCCACCGAATCTTTTGGTGATTGAGATATAGATCTCGAATCCTCATTGATTCTAGAATTTAACATTAGGTCTATCCAATAAATATAAATCTATCAACTCTTCAACAACAAAAAATATATTCAAGATGAGAATCAAGAAAAAGAGAGTCCTGAGATGATTGATCTATGAAAAAAATACCTGGATACATCCACGATTCACAATGAATTTATCTTTTTTAAAAAATCATGTAATTAAAACATGAAAACCTCCTCTAATATACAAAATATTTTAGAAACTATCATTAGTTCACAATAGTAATCTTATATTAGGCATAAGTTTTCCTGATATATAAATCATTTCAAGAGAAAATTAGTAGATCATTAAGGAAACATACATAATGGATGTCCATACATCACATACCTAAATCAAATATCATCATCCCACTTGTATTCAATGGAAACTAGAATTGGAGGAGAATAATTCATTAGGGAATGTTAGAGGAATCTTAAAAATCATAAAATATTAACATAAAAAAGAATAACATGTAAAAAATAATGTAAATTTTAGTTAAAGAGATATTTAGATAATCAATTTCATCCATGCATGGTTTGGCCGCACCATTTGGAAAATCATGTGCCTACTATGTGACCTTTCTAAGATTCTAGAGAAGCTGGACTACTTATCTATATGTATTTTAAAACTATTAATTAACAATGTTATTTTTTCACTAGATTATACCGAATTGTTTTCCACGAGAGTCTTCATGGATTCTTAAACCATGTTCTTTAACAGTGTGCCACCCCTTGGGCCTATTCTTTTAGTTTTAAAGTTTCTTAGTGAATATTTATGGTTTGGGAAATTTGTGAACCCTTTTAAAGGATAAGTTTTTTTTGAAACCATACAAAAACTGGTAGAACTCATCCCAAGAAAATAATATTTCCAAAACATATGATTAAAGGTTGACATTAACTTGAATCAGCCCTAAAAAATTTAAAGTAAGTTCATTCCCCCCTCTAAATAAATCTCATCCTAATGATTTATCATTAAAAAAATTCTTGAATAACGTAGGAAACTAATCCAAAACATCTAACTCCCCCTATAATATATCTTCCTATATTTTTCTATGCCACAATTGAATCTGGAAAAGTGGTACCATCTTTCCTTGTAGGAATTAATCAATTTTGTCTATAATTTAGAATAGTAATTCCACAAATGATGTGTTAGGATCCAGGTAAAAATCCTTGGAGTCAATAACATGTGTGGTATTAGGAATATAACAGTAAAGATAAAACACATGAAACAAATCATGAATACATTGGTAACACAAAGGAAGATTCATATGGTATTCCACATTCCCAACTAGTTCGGTGATCATAAAGGGTCCAATGTAGAATGACTCCAGCTTCCCTTGATTCCTCAAACATAGATAACCTAACTGAGGAATCACTAATAGAAAAACCTGGTTTCTTATAGAAAAATATAATGGTTTAATCCTATGTTTGGTATAAGAATTATTCATGTTATGAGCTATGATCAATATCTTTATAATCACATGCACTCTCTTAGTGGTGTCATGTACAATTATAGTCCCCAAAAATTCTCTCTATCCTACCTTATTCCAACAAAGTGGTTAAGGACATGGACCCATATAAAAAGCCCCATAAGGCTCCATCAAATTGTAATCCTAGTAATTATGGTTTTAATATGAACTCAAGTAGGTATAAGTGATCATCCTAACTTCCACCGATGTCTACAATTCATTCTTGAATAATATCCTCAGATAAATGAATCATCAACTATGAATATCCATCTATTTTGGGATAATATACTATGCTCAATATTAGCATATTCCATAGTTTCTTCTTCAATCCGTTAAAAAAAATGATGTAAAACATGTTTTCATTTCATATACAATTCAAAATGGAAATCTATATAAGAATACTATCTCAAAGATATAAATCTTTTCCACCTCATCTATTGAGTGAGTTTTACATATCTGTAAGAAAAAAGAAACATTCATTTGTCAATCAGAAATTAACTAGACATCCTTGCAGCTTCTAGAGGTCCTAGGTAACCATGATTAAAAGTACATCATATCATCCTCTAATATACAAATGTATATAGAAAGTTTCTAGAGAAAACCACTAGGATACTGTTGTGCAAACATTATCCTCTGGTTTATAGGGAATGTGGAAATTAATCCAGCAATATCCATCTTCATCCATGGCCAATAGAACTATCACATGAATTCACTTTATGTCTTTTTAATGTAATAATCTAACAACTACTTAGAGTTATATAAATCTCTTATATATAATCCCAAATAGAAGACGAGATTGTAACTCTCCCATGTACCCAAATCACATCATCATTATTCAATGACAAACTAGGTATTAGGACAATACCCACTAGTTTTTTACACATCACAAAAAACTCTGGTTCAGTCTCCCATTTAGACATTACCTAGTGTACTATATAAAATACGAGCATTAATCGGGAACACATCATCGAACATTGGTCCTTAGATGCATTCAACCTCCAATTGGCCAATAATCTCATTTGGGGGAACCATTACTCTAAATGCAGTTTACAATGATCATGAGATACCTATTTATTATATTTAAGAGCATGTTAAATGAAGTTAACTTCACCTAGTGCATCATCCACCACAAAATAAAAATTATTTAGGTACGCAACCTAGAACATTTACCTGCAATTGTGGTCCCATAGTTTAATGATTTAACATAGGCTCTTGTGGTCAATGTGGATTGAAGCCCTGTAAACAAAGATATATCATTTAAAACACATCAAATCATTGACCATGAATGTAAAATTCATGCAATTGGTTGTATAGTTCCACTAATGTGAACATAGGTGATGTGACCGTAAGCTAATACACAATCTCTCTATTTCGACACATCAAAAAAAACTCCCAATGCATCATATTACACCACATATCCAATCCCTAACTCAAGAAGAATCAACATTGTACTTGTATTCAACTCCTCTTCGTCTTATGGAATGATTTTTCACACCTATCTAAACAAAGGAACCTCACTACCTTCTTCCTCAACGATGTAATGGGTTCTGATAAATCGGAGAATTAATGGATGAAATGATGATATTATCTGAATAAAACCAAAAATATCCTATTCTAAAAAACATTCTAGAGACACGTCCCTGAAATTAACAAATTCTCTTTACATGGTTCCATAGATATACCAGTCTCTGAAACCACACGATCCAAGAATGTTTCCTCTTAAATCTAAAATTTACACTTAGAAATCATAAAATAAATACAGTGTTCTCAAAGTGTATAAAAAATGCCTCTAGATTTCAGGAATGACTCTTTGAGGACAATGAGAAGATGAGGATATCATTAGTGAACCATGTGATGAACGAGTCATGATATTGGTGGAATATATTATTTATAAGATCCATAAACACTTAGGAAACATTCATTAGTTCAAAATATATCACCAATTTCTTTTATAGCCCAAACCTACTCTGAAACACCATATTTTGGATTTACACATCTCTAACATGAAACTGGTGATAGCATGAGCATAGATCAATCTTATAGAACAACATGGATCTCTACAACTGATCAAAAAGATCATCAATCCTAAGTAATGGATAAATATTATTCACTATCACCTGATTTAGCTTCCTATAATCTACACAGAGTCGAATACAAACATCCATCTTCTTAGAATACAAAATACGGTCAACCCATGGTGATGTACTCATCCTGATAAATCCCTTATGTTCTATATCCATGTGTTTTATCGTGAGATATTTTAAATATTTTGGCACCATAATATTTGGTTTATCAAAATGGATTTCTCACCAGGAATTATTTCTATCTCAAAGTCACCTCCTCTATCAGGCGGAAGGTATGTGAAGTCATCCTAAAAAAACCTAATAGAGAAACACAACTTGTGGATAATATAGTCGAGACCCACCAAATCTTCTAAAAGATCTATGCCTACACTCTATGTTGTTATCATCCCATGCTGTAAGAAGTCTAAAAAAACTATACCGTCTCCTAACTCCCACTCACTGGTCATCATCAAAATAACACCCTTGGGTGATGTAAATTATAGTAATCCTTAATTGGAATAAATGTGTGCTCAGAAGATGGTCAACCATTCCATACCTAGAGTCACAATGAAGATCTTTTTTTAAAAAATCATTATGTTCCACAGATTCCAATAAAAAATGACTATATGAAAATCTCAGAATCATTGAAGATGGTCTAATTTGGTCCCCAATGGGATTTCAATGGATAGAAACTAATAAAATAAATTGAATAGTAATCCAAGTACTGCAATAACTTTTGAAGATATAGATTAAAGGGAAGCATCATTATCAAAGAAGGTAGTATAAATTTTATATGTGATCAATATCTTGCCACCAAAAATCAAAATTACCTCACCACCATCTACAAGAGTCTAATCCACTACACAAGCTCATCCTTCCTCAGCTTTGTGACATTTTCCTTGAGGTATGTGATTCTCATAAGTCATAATTTTCTATGAATTATTTTGGGAACCACATCCAAATTCTTGGTTCCATGAATATGTTTGTCTCAATCCAATATGGAAACATGACCTCAAATCTTAGTGAATAAATTGATGATGATGCCCCATGTTACCACATTGCTGACACTGTCCCTAAGATGTTGTGAAGACCCTTCAGTAATGTCTAATATCTCCATATTTAAATAAAAATGGATTTCCTCTTATGGGGGGGGGGGGTAAAGAATTCACATTCTAACTGACATGAACACAATTTACCTACTAAAATTCTCTTGTCATCATACTATTATTACCAAAAGAGTAATTCATTCTCATAGTAATTGTTTCTCCCACATGAGCACTGAAGGATATGACAAAATCGACCAATAAATATTATTCTAGACCCTTAAAAACCATCAATACCTATCAATAAATATTTGGGTACATCACTAGGATAAAGGTCATAACCCATCATGTGATGTAAGGATAGTGAGAGTCCTCAAAATTCATGGGTTTGGATGCCTGGTTCTTAGCCAAGTGTGGTGTCAAGAAACAGAGCATGATTAAATGAAAATATTCTATAGATACCATCATGGAAAACTAGTATACTCCCCAAACACTAGTGCTAGGTCTATAATCTTCATATCATTGAATAATTCCCCAAATAATATATCATTTAAGTCCTCCTAGGTGAGACCCTAATATGTTCTAGCTTTTCACATCATTCCCCACCATCTTCTAGCGGGTCCTTATAGCATGAAAGCTTCCAACATCACCTTTATAACCATAGGTGTCTCAATGAGGAAAAAGACAACCTCAATGATGTTTATCTAGTCCCCTGTATCTTATAACCCTCTAGTTCCTTAAATGTCCAGTCAATGTTAGAGTTGAAAGTCTCTATCATAGTTGACAAAGGACCATGAAACCCCTCCACCGTAGGTAGGAATAACAAAAAAATCCCATCTGTGGTGGATTCACTAGCAATAGTACTAAAATGAAGGAATGGGCATATTCTAATGAACCCTCCATCATAGATGTTAGTTTAATAGTGGAATCCTCTATAGTGGGAGGATCTCATCACATTTAAACTAGTAGTCCCATTAGTCTCCCTTGAGGTGGGATAACCTATAACATGAAGGAAACATGAGACCATCTATTTCATTAAGGAAATTCTTATTCAGTCTATGCGATCACATATTGTTCTCCTAGGAGTGCACCCATAACACAAGGTATATCCCTCCTAGAACTAACCAAGGTCTCCATCCATGAAATTTAGTCACAGTTACATATATAATCAAAACATCCAGATTTAACTAACTAATGTTCATAGATAAATCACAATAATATAGAAAATGGATATATAAATCAATCCAAAATATAGGTCTATCCAGAAAAATAAAGGCATTAAATTTGTGTACATCACAGTATTGGGATTAATATAGAATATATTCCTATATTCCTAATCATGATGCATTCACACACCCAAAATACCATAAAATTGTTATAAAAATCCCATTATTTGTAAATCCAAGTTCTATAACACATGATCGAGCTAGGAACATGTAAACTCACCTACTTGAGTCCCCCAGAGCCTATATCCTTTATATTATGTCCTTGGTTATTCAAAATAGAAGAATAAAATTATGCTCTAATACCATTTTTTAACACCCTATCCCAAACCACTAGGTCTAATATGGAGAGAAAAAATAGCTCATGCTCTCCTTCCTATACACAAGAGGCTACCGACTAGTAGTTCATGTTTAAAAAAAATTACTGGGGAGACTATATCCACAATATCATATCCTTTCACAAATATTATTTGTTAAAACAAAACAAATTAGAGAAGTCAATGAAAAGGTTAGTGTATCATAATATAATATCAAATTAGACTCATGTCATATAAATCAATAATCTGGCACCATGCATGGATATCTAAACTAGAGTAAATATTAAAATAGATAGATAAATAATACTATGTTTTCTTCTAGAGTACATCATGGAACTGCTCCCAGCTCCATGATCCTTGGCTCAACCATCTTCCATGCCCCTACAATTCATTGGATTCCTACAAATGTAGTATATTCATGCATCAATATTCATGTGTTCTGTGTGTGTAATAAAACCTAGTAGGACAACACTAATGCATCCTTAACAATTGTGATCATGTATAAAAAGTGTACATCATGTTAACAATAAATGTGCAATAAATCATACATAATTATATATAAATCACCTATGTGCTAACCATGTTACCATGGTCCTTGATAACACTTGCTTCAGATACATTTTGGAAAGATAATAACAAACCATCATAGGTGACCAAGAACTAACCACAAGGATGGTAACCATATCTCTCAATAGTCTCAAGTAATCAAGAAATTTCTAGATTTCATGATATCATATCCTAGATCCATCACAGGTTAGGCCTATAGGCCCTCGTACCTCACCTCCATCATGGTTATGACCTCCTGATTCTCATACCCCATTAAGGCCTTGGAGCGGTCCTTTAGGCCATCATGCCCCTAATACTGCTACCTTAGTTCGGGCATACAATATGTAATTTCACCAACCTTTACTAATGTCTATCACATCCATTGTCCAAATTTATGTGTACCCCCTCTAAGGGATAATCACATCACAATAGTCCACATATTCCGTGTACTAAGAATAAACCTCCAAGGCATGGAACAGACATAACAAGGTAGTGCATGAAAAACAAAACATTACATAACATTATGAGAAAATAGTTACAACATAAAATACATGATATCAACATCAAACATGGTAAAAATTTCTATAATAATAATCAAAAAATTAAAAAATATGAATTGGTCACATGAGATATACCCACACCCACATGACATCCCAAGCATGAATGATTTATTTTTCAAAACAAGAATCATATCAAGGAAATAAGTGTATATAAGAGCCCAAAATGTAATGTAACCTATTAACTCAATGGTTTTGGTGAAAAATATATGTTTCATCAATTATTAGCTCCCTAACCACATCTCACATCCATAAAAAACTATCTTTCACATCAAGGACACATATCTTAGGTTATAGTTCATCAAGTAGTGGGTTCAGAAAAGAGACTCAATGTGATTTGGTCTCTAGAATAACATACCCCATGGAATCGGTCAATGGAACCAATTATTAGGTATGCAGAAGGAGAGAATCCAAATTCCCTAGACCTATTTCAAATCATGAAATGAATCATGATTTCATCATCAATTTTAGATGATAACCTCAAGTTAATCCGATGACTATGAATCCATTATAAATATATCAATAAAAAAGTGATCCAGAATGAGAATCAATAAGAATATTTTCTCCAGATGTTCTGTCTATAGAAACTTACTAGGAAACATTCTCCATTCATGAGGAATTTATCTTCAACCAAAAGAAATGTTGTTGACATGTAAAAACCTCCACTAATCTGGAAATGATTCAGGAATCCATAATTAGATGGAATTTGAATTGAAATACATGGAATCATAATCCTCAATTTTTTAATCATATCAATTGAAAAGAGGTAGATCAAGGAGGAAACCTGAATAATAGAGGTTATAACATCATATTCAAAATATTTAGATCATCAACCAACGTGGATTCACCAAAAACATGCTTTTGAGTTAAGGAATATTTTAGGGAAATCTTGTAGAGTCTTTGAAGTCATGATAGATTAATATAAAAATTAGAATTCATAGAAATGAACTATAAATTCACATTGAAGAGGAATTTAGATCATTAATTTCGGAAAACATTCACAACCTAACCCAAACAATTCATAGCTAAAAAATATATGATTAATGGATAAAATTAGCTCGTAACAAACATGAAAAATTTGAGTCTATTACACTACAATTATATAATATTGGAAGAATAATTCAAGGGAATGTATCAAAGGAATGAAAAAATGTTTTATGTTAGTAAAAAATGAATAAATCATGTAAATTATGTGGACAAATGAAGATTTTTATGGAATAAAATGAATTCAATCTTATGGTACCATTTATTATTCAATGTCTTATATGTGGGGAAGTTAGGAATTATTCGAGATAGTTCCTTATTCTGTGGGAGAACTCCAAGGCCAAGGAAGGGCCTATGTTATGAAAATCATTAAAGTGGAATAATTTAAGTGTTTATGTATTGGGATTTGAGAATTTTTTTAGAAATGATTTATCAATGATATTATACTTATAAGAATCCTAAAAAATCTAATGGTTCTTCTATGGTAGTTTTCTTAAGGATATGTAAGAAAATATTGAACGAAACTCATAAAAAAATTATTTAGTGGTAAAGGTGTATTTTTTGAAAAACATTATTGAGGGTTAAATAACCCTTAATATGTGCCTTATATTGAGATAATAATGTTTAGTTGGGATAAAGAGTTGATTGATATTGATAAAGAAATTTTTTGTATTTTTGGTGACCAAGAAAATTATTATAAAATTTAATAAAAATGTTATATATATTTTCTACGATGATGTTTGTGGCACTTTTTGATTTATCTGATATATAAAATGGTCTACGATTTTATTTTATGAATAAGGATACATTAAATTTATGACGCGTATATGTTTTCTTTAGAGATTTATGGTGATTTAGGTTATTAGAATGTTTTAGGAGAATATATGCTCAATGGATTCCCATGTTTGGTATGTGATATTATGATATAGTTCATATTGTCAGAGGAAAATTGTTAAAGTTGATATTGGAAAAAATATGTGGGAATGTATTTTGGATTTTTTAGTTTAGAATTTGGTATGATATATTTTAGATGATTCATATGGTTAACTATTTATGGAATGGATTATGTTGATCTTTAGGTGTTATTATTGAAGTTTTAAAGAGTAATGTATAGTATTTAACCATACTGGATAACTTATAATAAATTCGTTGGTTTTGATAATCATTTAGAGATGGAATGAATGAATTATAATTACTTTAGGTATCATATGATTTGCTAAATTTTAATTTTAATGTTTTAGGCATAAAAAATTGTCTTTAATATTTATTTCCTAGAGTAAGTGATGAAGTGGAAAATGATTTAAGCACATCTAAAGGATGAAATTATTCTTATGATAAATAAATAATTCAAGTAAATATATTTTTCACATGTTCTATATCATGATACTGAAATAATCCATCAACATTAGTTAAAAATCTAATAATAAATTTTTTATTCATTTTCAAATAATTTTGACGAATTAATGGATTTTAACCCCTCAAAGATTTATATTTTTATGGTAATTTATTTTCTCATTATTGTATTCTATATTACTTATTTTTCTCCCCAAAGTCGATATTTTAACATACCAATAATTTTTACCATATATATGAACCCTATTATGCGTTATTCCACGTAAACATTATATTTCCCACTTCCCCTTTTTAATGGAGTTTTTATTATCACTTTCTGCAATGTGGGTTTTCATAAGGCTAATTTCAAATATTGAACATTTTATGAACGAGATAAAATTATGGGGAATAGATTTTTTGAATGGGATAGAATCTAACATCATGAAATTTTATTATAAAGTAATACTATTATTCATAGCTTTATTAACAAGTAACATCGTACTTTATGAAAATTGAAATATACTATAAAAAATTATTACTTAAATGTGACCGTTATAATCTAGTAATTGAATTGAAAGACATGAATATGAGTAACCACATTATTAAATATTTATATAATTATCCAACTAAATAAAAATTCATCGATTTATTCTAATGGAATAAATGCACAATATTTTTTAGTGAAGTAATTTTGTGATTTAAAAATAATTTTTCTTCAAAAAACAATTTTTATTAGTTTTTTTGAGAAATTTTTTTAATACTTTTTAAACAATTGGAAATTATATTTTTTTAATAATTCTATAATTTTTGAAATCACCATATCAAAATTATATTAATGAGGAATTTTGTGAATTTTTTGAAAAAAAGAATTTTACCATGAATATTAAAAAATTCTGATTTTATAGAAAAATTTATTTTCCATTAAATTATTTTAAAAGTCATAATTTTTATATATTTTAAACGTTTATTAGTTATTTTGATGAAAAATAATATAATTATCTTTATTATAACTGGCAGTGTTCTTACTTTTGATATAAAAACATTTTTATACTTAAAAATTATTTTTAGAAACCCTGTATTCATCGTGTTTTGTGGGATTATTTTAAATGCAATTTTAGAAAATTATTGATATTTAATTTGATAAAATTGATTAATGTTTTTTAAATTTAATGTCAAATTTTGTTAAAGTGTTCTACTTTATTTTTGGTCATCATGAATAATAATCATGATAAATATTTTTCACCATAATAATAGTAAAATGGGTAGAACAAGGCTGAAACCATGAGATAAGGGTTAAAAATCATCCCTTAAGATACCTATAAGTAATTTTACGAGTTTAATTCAATATAAACCATAAAATATTTTAAAATATGTCATTTTGGTTCCATTATTCTTTCATAAACTCTGTTATATTTTATGTAATGGAAAATTACAAAATGTCACACTCTTACTTCTAATTTCTCTTATATATTAAGACATGGATAAAAATAATTTATGAATAAATATAAAAGAATATTTTTGTGATTATTTATTTATTTTAATTATTTTAATTTTTTTTTAATTTTTCAGATGATATAACTACCATAAAAGTTTTACACAATGGTGACACAATGCTTGTGCAAGTATTAGAGAAATCTAAGTAAATATTTATAAAAACGTCAAATGATTTTTTTGGTTGAGTTATAATGTAAAAATAATTATATGGTTAAAAATATTATATAATTTATGGTTTAATAATTTATAATTTAATTCCATAATTTCATTTATGTCTTTATAGTCTAAATATATGAATTTATGTTCAAATTACTTTAATTATATTTTATCTTAAATATTATATTATTAAATGGTTTAAAAATCAAATAAATATTTAATGTGGGCAAGGTGGATTAGATATGCTCCAAAATATCATCCCTTGAAATTTTTTAAGCTAATTATTTTCTTATAAATACATTTATAACCATTTAATACTGAAAACATTCATACCATGGTCAACGTTAAAATTTGATAATGAAGAATTTAAACCAAAAGATAAGTTCTTAAATTCCACCTAAAATGGTATAAATTTTATTTTACTAATATATTTTAACCATAAACAATTGTATATTTTAAACAATTTCCACTTTTTTCCACTTTTACATGTAAAATAATTTATTATATATAAATTTTAAGTCATTCCATCTGTGACTTTCCTTAACTACAAATCAATACAACATCTCCTCTATTATTCACACACCCTTAAGCCACATAACATTAAAAATCCTAAATAAATTTTTTATAAAAATCATTATATTTGTTCTGGAGGTTATTTCATTTTTAAAATACCAGCATTGGGGTCTAAAAAGATAGATCTAATGGAGGTTCATCAAAGAGGATGTAATCATATTAACTTAGTGTTTTCATTTAACTTATTCTTATAACTCATTAAATTATATAAAAAATATTAAAATATGATAACATCAGTATATACCATAAACTGAAATATTATTATATCAATAGAATAACCTATTTCATATTTATTTTCATCAAATGGGAATTGAAAGTATTGCTCGTGCGTACATGTGGAATAACACCTTGACGAAGCAATTTGATTCATTTTCCACCATCGCACCACATGGATATTTATAATGAAGTTTTTAAATAATATATATTATATTTTTTTACGTTTTTATGATTATTTAAATATAAATTTTTATTTACCTTTCTTTTATTCAATCCATTAAAAAAATGGAAACATTAGTCATGTGTACGTATGGACTATCATCTCCACAAAGTGCTATAATTCAATTTTCATCATCACTTTATGGGAATAATTATCAAAATTCATATAATGATTAAAAATTATACACATGAAATTATTATTATTATTAATATTTTGTAATACGGATCAATGTATAATGAATGGATCTTCTAAATAGAAACATGCATGAGAAATGATGCAGTTATCCCATAGATTAATGATTTAAATAAATAATTGTTAATAAATTGGTAACAAGATATTATAATTAAACCATATATAATATTTTATATATGATTAGGGGTATTTAATTTATTTATATTATATATATATTTATTATATATGAGGTTCTAACATGAACAAAGAATGATAAGACTTGAGGTAAGGTTTTCTTTTCTCACATTTATTTCTATGAGATATATGCCATATAACCACCTATATCCTACAATTAATGGTTATGATTACTTAATGAAAATTTTCAAGATTTAATTACTCATATATGTTTATCTCTTTCAGGGTACTTGGATTCAAATATTACCAATGTTTTAAGGGTTATTTGTCCCAAAGTTGATTCGTTGAGACTTGTTTGACATTACAAACTTATTTATGCTTAAGTGGTGTATATACTTCCCATTTTGATTTTTTTATTTCATGAATATATTTATGTCCAACTTATTGAAATTTTAATTTGATATTATTTCTTAAGAAAGGGTTATGATTCTAAAGTTACCAAAATGACAAGAGTTTTATTTTCTATTCTCATTTTTACAAGGATTGTTTATGCTTAAATTTATCATGACAATATTATATGATTAATCTCTCTAAAATATATATTATTTTCTTCTTATATGTTTATTTATGTATATTTTATTTTTTCTTTTAATTTTCCTCACTATAATTACTCAATATACTCAGAGAATAATTTAAAGGAAAACTGACTTTTTTTTACAATTTAGTTAGGAAAGATTCTCTGTAATGTCCATATTCTCTTTCAAATGTTTTAAAGAATATTTTTAATATTAACCTATGAATATTTGAATTCATTTTTACCCATGTCTGAATTTATATAATAACATTTGAATGCAATCTTCTTGTCATTTTCTGAATGAGGTACTTTTAACTTCTTACGGAAAATGTGATCTAAATATTTTTTATCACATACCAGAAAACTGGGTTTTTTCAATATCACGACTAATAATTTATTCGAATATTAAAAAAATATTATGTATTTATATTCAAAAAAAATCCTTAATATTTTTTATTTTTTTGGATTTTAAATAAGTTATTTCAAAATGAAAGGTATATTTTCCTCATGAAATATTCTAGTGAAATTTTAATGGATTTTTTTATCTATGGTAACATACTTTGATGTCACATAGTCTTTATTGGGGATATGATGTAATGATAACATCTTTATTTTTTATATAGATGGTTTTTTTATTATGATGTTTACAAAACCCATTTATGTTCCATGGGTTATGCTATGATGATATGATGAATGTTTTATGATCTTGTGAAATATATATGAATGGATTATGATTATGTTATGGGTGGTCATGGAATAATATATCTCTCTAATTAACAGGGTAATGATTAATGTTTTATTATATCAAAGGGTCATCATAGGTTATCCCAATCCTGAAATAAGTTACATGGAAGGTTACCCCAAGCCCAAAATAGGGTATTAAAGTGGTTATCCCTTTCAAAAAAAGGGTATATGGGACATTAACCCAAACCAAAAGCAGGTACATGGGTGGTTTGACCAGGCCTAACATATGATGAATATCTTGGTGGGTATCCTTGATATAATATTTATATGATTATGATTATTCCACACTTTATTCCACTTTTTATGACATGATCTTATTCCAATGTTATGATATCAAGACTCATGTTGCCACGACCCATCCCAATGGGTCCCGTGCTGCAACTCCCCAGGCCAGCCTCCAATAGGCCTAGGTCTAGTGACTAGCACCGAGTAGGAATATCACTAACATTGGAGGCATTGAATACGTACTTACACACAAACACAGACACACACACACATCTAAGGCCAGAAATGTTGAAATGGAAAAACCACTAAGGATCAAAATGAATGCATACAACTAATCCCAACCAACAGAGTACAACAAAAGTAAAGTGTGGAATGTAAAACTAGGCCAGAATATAAGCCCACCAAAAACAAGAGTTTGAAACTACAAAGTACAACCTGTAAGCACAAAGAGGTACTAGGGCTGCTGTTCATAGTCGTAGGAACTCCTCGGCCTGTAGGGAACCCAACAAACTCGGTCTGGTTTGGGTCTGTCCTGGAATCCATCAAAAGGATGATTGTCTACACAATACATGACATGTGTGGGAAAGCCCGTGCAGGGGTGAGTATAACAATACTAAGTAGAAGACCCCAAAAACCCAAAATAAATATGAAATGTAAAGGCACAATCATCTCTGAAAATTATATGACTACTGATCATATAACAAGAGAAACAAATCCAGATATACTCGAAACCCAGACATGTAGTCTAGAGACCAATCACACGATAGAATACCCCACTAGGTATTCAGATTAAAGGTTCCATGAAGCACTCGTTTAGGAGAACTCTGTCAATGAGTCTAATAGCTCTGATGATGCCCATCCGAGAAGTATTGTTCATTGAGAACATCCATGAGAGATAGATACACTCATTTTAGGAGAACACACTCCTGAGTGGGGAATGATCACAACACAAAGATGAGGATCTCTGCCAGGTCCTGTGAAGATACCATGACTCATTCAGATTCAAATGAAATGTAGAGGATTGGCGTCATGTAGGATTAGTCAGGTTGACACCTCACTCTAAATTGGGTCAATAACGGATGGAGGATTTCACTCTTGGCCTCTTGGAGGGAAACCTGACTCAATCTTAGAATGTCCTGATGAAGGGATCATACAACTATGGATGGAAACGATACAATAAAATTAGGGGAATGAGCTAAAGGGGAACTAAACCAAATGAATCTTCTCCAAGGAAAAATGGAAAAGGGGATCTGGCCATGTTATAGGATATACATGGTGTGTAGAAGGGGTAACATGCTGTGTCTCGCGACTCTGGGTACTGGCTGTGTGTAACAGACCGAGTCAGAGGGGACATTCCATGTAGAAAGGTAAGTAAACCACCTATAGGACAGACCACATGACATGTCTGAGTAACTGGGGTTCCCTCTATGTACACGGCTTTGTGCCTGTAAATGGACTTAACACATGTATCTCATCCCTTGTAACTGTTACATGGGGTAACCCATACAGCCAGCCTGGTGAGGCCGTGTGGTGGTGTACACATCCATATACTCCACCCCATGTCTATGTATCGTCCGAAATACAAGATGAGTCCCGCATAAGGACTCACTTGCCATGTTCTTTGGCTAAAATGAAATTACATCGCTTCCTGCACTACCGAACCCTAGCCACTATTGAGCCAGTCCCACATGGTGTGTTCTTTAGGATACACGCTGTATGTTCCAGAAATTTTTGGAAATGATGTTCTTCCTCCATATGCCTGCGGTGTTCTTCCAATCCTCAATCAGGCCACCCGGTCATCACAAAACTCTATGGTTTAAGTCACATCTACACAGCAGATCCATTTATGTGGGTTTCGAACCTCCGATCGGCCCCGAAAACATGTACCAATTTCCCTGCAATAAGAACGTTCAAAGAACAAGAACTCCTAAGCCATGTCGATTCTTCCACTACTATCGTCGTTGCAACTTCACTGGGTCGTTACGATTTTGGATCTCTATTTTGGGATCATTACACCAAGAGATGGGTTCACAAGGATTCCTCATTCGTATCCCCATGAAGAACATGATGAGCGTAGGGAAGACGGGGAATAAAACTAAACAATAATGGAGGAAAGAACCTCCACCATCGTTCGTCATGGAGTTAATCTTCTTCAGTTAGAAATTTAAACATGGAAAATTAAAATGTTAAAACATGACAATCAATCCCCTGGAATGAGCCTAATAAAGAAAATCCATCCTACAAGAACGATGATACGAGGGTCAACCAGTTCTTAAGTTGATTTACATTCATCTTTTAATTAATGAACAGGAAAGAAACAATTTAAAACAAAACCCTTACCTAGAGAAGGGATCGAGTGCTGATTAAGGGATTTCACTTTCGTTGTCTATGAGATCCATCAGCTCTGTTGGCATAATGATTCACAATTTTAATTAATCTTTGTTTCTTATCGAGAGTTCTCTCCAATGCTCCAGTAATTCTCTATAGTTTCTATCAATTTCCACCAATTTCCAACATTTGATTAACCTATAAGAATAAGTGAATGTGTTTAAACATTCCATTATGCTATCTCATTAATGAGTTAGCGTTTCTGTTTCAAAGTCATTATGTTGTCTCATTAATTATCGAAACAGGTGTTCCATTGTTGCACTGCAGCGAACATTTCGAAATAAAATAAAACAAACTTTTATAATTATTTTATTTTATTTTATTTTACTAAAAACGTATGAAGATTAACTATTTTCATCATCCTTTGCTAATCTAGGATAGGCCCATTATTTGGAAAATTTTTCATCCCAGATGCAATGGTGCCCTCATTTTTTTAATCTGGGAATAAATTTAGAAACTGCCACAACCACACACACATGTCGACTCACTTAAATTAAAAGAGTTAAATCCACCATTCCACACTCACTAGGCCTCAAAAATGATGTGCCCTATATATTCTTGGTCTCATAAAAATTTCATATAATATTTAAAAATAATACATGGAAAATCCAAGACATTAAATTCTCCCCAATTTTGGTGATTTTCGTTCCTGAAAAGCTAAAACAAGGGCTACTCAAAAGGATGTTGGTATTAGGCATGGATCTGATCCTCCCACTCCCACGTGCTCTCCTAAAGGTTCCCGTACTACAACCATACTTGCACCAAGGGAATCAATTTCCCCTAAAGTTTCCTCTCCAGCCAATCCTAGATCACCACTAGGTACCTAGAAAAGGTCTCTACATCCTCGATGTTCAGCTCACCCCAGTCGATGTCATGTGATGGGTCCTGCACGTACCTCCTAAACTACAACACGTGGAAGACATCACGTACCTAGTTCAACTGTGGTGGTGGAGCTATGCAATACCACTCCTCGCTAATACGCAGTATCTAAAAAGTTCTGATGATCCTTAGGGAAATTTTTTCGCCCCGACCAAATATCTACAGCCCTCATCGAGGTGAGACCCAAAGGAAGACATGGTCTCCCTCCTCTGACTCCATAGGACTCCGTCACCTATCAGCATAAGACTTATGCTATCTTTGTGCAGTCATCACCCACTCAGGGATGATCTGCACCATCTCGATGGTAAATCGCACCAACTGTGGACCCATCAGTGCAGAAACTTTGGGGTTTGTCTACCAAAGCGGTGACCGGTAGGGTCTTTCGTATAAGGCCTCGAATGCCGCCACACCAATTATATAGTGGTAGATGTTGTTTTTGAAAACTCCACCAGTGGTAAGTGGTCCTTCCAAATGTGACCAAAGTCGAAGATACAGTCCCACATCATATCCTCCAAAACCAGAATGGTCCTCTCAGTCTGGCCATCTATCAGGGAATGGAGCGCTGTTCTCAAGCCAAAATGGGACCCAAAATCCTCCTGTAACCCCTTCCACAACCAGTATGTGAAACAATCACCACGATATGAGACTATCAATGATGGTACTCCATGAAGACAAACAATCACATATACATAGAGGTGTCCCATACCCTCCACTAAACTCTTCTCCCTAATGGCTATGAAGTGGGATGACTTGGTTAGTCGATCAACCATCACCCAGATGGAATCGTTCACCTTGGATGTTCGTGGAAATCCCTTTATGAATTCCATAAAAATCCCATCCCACATCTACTAAAATACCTACAAGGGAAGAGCTAACCATTCTTGAACCTGGTGCTCAACCATCGCCTTCTGGCTTGTAAGGCACTGAGAAACAATCTCTGCTACTTCCTTCTTAATGCATGACCACGAGAAATTCCTTTGGAGATTATGGTACATAATCACCACACTAGGGTGTACATCCAAGGGGGATGTATGAAAATCCCACAGTATGTCCTCCCGCAATGCCACTGGTATAGAAGTGCGTCCTCTGAAAAGAATAATGTGCTCCCCACCTTGAGAATATCTGTCAAGAGCATGTCTAATGGAAAACTGAGCACATAAGTCCTCGTAGTCAACATACCCAAGTTGTGCCTCCTTAAATCAATGTATGAGTGGATGGGTAACAACCATTGACTAAAGGTAATCTTCATCCTTTCTTTCCATGAAGGATAACTGAAACAAGGCCAACTGCTCTATCTCCTCACTCAACAGCTACGATATTGATCACCTGATAAGAGAATCTTCCACCTTATTCCCCTTCATAGGAGTATAAATGATCTTGAAATCATAGCCTTGGATGAACTATGGACATCAAATTTACCTGAAATTCATATCCTTACACAATAAGATGTTTTTGAGGCTCTTGTGATCAGAGTAGATGATAAACCTCTGGCCTATAAGGTAGTGTCACCACATCTTTAATTGGAATACTACTACTACCAACATAAGATCATGGGTCACATAGTTCAACTCATGTGGACTAAGCTAGCGCGGACCATAAGCAATCACCTCCTTTATCTGCATCAAGAAAAAACTGAGCCATGTCTATGATGTGTCACATAAATATACGTACTCGATACACTCTTTTGTCAATATCAAGATCGGTGTGCTCATCAAACTCTATCTCAGCTGCTCGAAATATTGTTGTCAATTATCCGTCCATACAAAATGATGCACCTTCTAGGGCATGTATGTCATCAGTATTGAGATCTTGGAGAAATCAGGAATGAATCTATGGTAATATCCTGCTAACCCAGGTAATATCCACACTTATATCATGCTCTGAGGTGGCTCCCATGCTAACACTACCTCCACCTTGGCTAGGTCTACTGTAACTCCATCTGCTGAGATGACATGTCCAAGAAAGTGGACTTCCAAAATCTAGAACTAGAACTTCAACAGATTCCCAATAAGATAGTGCCATCAGAGTACATCTAGAACTATCTGTCGTTGTCTTGTACGCTCCTCCTCTAATACCGAGTACACAAGGATTTCGTTGATTGAGGCCACTATGAATCAGTCTAACTATGGCTGAAAGATCAGGTTCAAAAGTCCCATGAACACTGCAGGGGCGTTCATCATGCAAAAGGAATCACCAAGTACTGATAGTGACCATAATGGAATCGGAATGCCATTTTTGGTATATCCTTGTCTAGTACTCGTAAATATTTTTAACTTGATCGAAGGTCAACCTTCATGAACCATTATTCCCCTCATTACTAATCTAAGAGGCCTTCAGTCCTCAGTAGTAGATACTTGTTCTTCACCATCGTCTGGTTCAGGACATGGTAATCCACACACAACCTCAAACTCATATTGTCCATATTGTAAATCAAAACTGGGATCACCCAGGGTGAAATTTTGGGTCTCACGAACCCCTTCCTCTACAAATACTGTAGAGTTACTCTTAGCTCACACAAATCTATGAGGGCCATTCGATAAGATGGTGAGGATATCAGTGTTGTCCCTGGATGCAAGTCGATGGAGAAGTCGATCTCCCAGCAGGGAGGTAGTCATGGAACATCTTCGGGAAAGACGTTCACGTACTCCTACACAAATATTGGGAACTAGATTCTCACAACATCTACTGCTCTGAGTGTAAGGCTAGCCAACTCAGGAGTGATCGGTTGCAACATCCTATGCATGAGCTCATCCCAAGCTTCCTGGGTCCTCTTTTCAACAACAATGAAAAACCTCATCCCATTGTTACAGAAACCCCACACAATTTTCCTAAAGCAGTCAATCTAGGAATGGACCAAAGATATCCAATCCATTCTAAGAATGATGTCATAAGGCCTCGACACTCCCACCAAGACATTCTAGCCAAAACAATCACCTCCAACGGAAGGATCACACTGTCTGCAAAGATGTGTGGTCATTGAATCTCCTCCCATAGGTGTATCCAAGCGTAAGGTTCGAGTCAAAAACTCTATCAAAATCTCATGTTTTTTCACAATACATGTGGTTAAGAAGGAACGATTGGAACCTATGTCTATAAGTACGAAATCTAAGGTGGAAAAGAAATATATCGTACCTCGAATCATCACTGGAGACCTTGGGTCTTACACCTCGACCGCATGCAGCTATCTTTTCCCCTGTCCCCTAGCTCCCTCAACCTGTTACGGACCTCCTGGGGGTGGAGGTGGGAGTATATCAAAGTGTATTCACCCACCGACAACTCTCCCTACTCCTCGACCATGTCCACCACCTGGAGGGTCTGTCTACTCCACTCTCTGCCTCTGCCTCGATGGTCCATCCACAACATCCCTATCAGTAGCTTGGTAGGATGGACAATCTGTAGCATGATGTACCCTACCATCACATGAGTAGAACTACGTCTCCATAGGCCAGCTGGATCTAGCCTGAGGGCCCTGGGCTATCGATCCCCTCTCTTGGGTCATCTCGTGACATCTCCCATATCCCAAACCATATACCTGATGTTAGCTCCCTACTGCCAAGGTCTCCACACCTATCTTCCTACTACTGACTACCACTAGTTGTATCTAATCTTACAAGAGGCTCTAGATCACCAAGTATGACTTGAGCACTCCAACATAAGTCTAAATGCATAGAGGCACAATAATATATCTGATTTTTGAGTCACCACCTCAAGATATTCCTCCGCCGCCTGATGGTCAGGCTGGCCTCAGAACCTGAGGGGTCTCTGTATCTGGAACACATTGATCTCACTCAACCTCCCCCCTTATCTTTTGGTACTTCATGTACCATGTTATTCTCTGTTGGTGGTGTTATATCATGTGCACCACTTGGAGGTAATATCTAGGGAACTGGTCCCTATATCGAAGCCTTGTCACTAAAGGGGTCATCCTCATGATCGAGATGCTAAATCCTAACAGGTATGCGTCACTTAGGCATCTTGTAAAGAAATAATATTCACCATGGTCAAAAAGTATATCTACATAAATGACACAATATACATGGAAAACAAAACCCAATCCTATATGATGCATGTACCATTCTTTTATTTCCCCACAACTAGTGTTATCATGTACCGAGTCGAAAAGTAGGTTATCAGAGTCCTGGTGTACGGATACATCGGCCTTCCACACCAACACTAGCGTCTCTGGACTAAAATATAATATTGAAACACATAAAACGGTTTCCCCAAACTGATCTCACTCTTGGACCTAAGGTACAACTGACCACCATTGATACCACTCTATCATGACCCGTCCCAGTGGGGCCCATGTCGCAACTTCCCAAGACCACCTCCAATAGGCTAGGGGCTGGTGACTATCCTCGAGTAGGCATATCACTAACATGGGAAGAATTTCCTAAGTACCTATACACACACACACACATCTCTATGACCAAAAATGCAGGAATGTAAAAACAAATAAGGAACAAAATGAATGCATACAACTAAACCCAACCAATAGAGTACAATGGAAGTAAAGTGCAGAAATTAAAACTGGTCCAGAATCCAAGCCCACCAAAAACAAGAGTCTACAACTACAAAGCCTAACCTGTAAGAAAAAAGAGGTACTGGGACTACATGTCATAATTGTAGGAACTCCTCAGACTGTAGGGAACTCAGAAAATACGATTCAGTTCTGGTCCACCTTGGACTTCGTCAAAAGGTTGGTCATCTGCACAAGACACAACATGTGCGAGCAAAGCCCGTGTAGAGGTGAGTATAACAATAATATGTAGAGGACCCTGAAAAACACAAAGAAATATGAAAATAAAGGAACAATCATCTCTACACAATATATGTCAACTGAACATATAACAAGAGAAACACAACATTATATACTCACAACCTAGACCCGTAGTCAAGAGACAAGTCACATGACCTCATACCCCCTCTAGGGATTCAGTTTGAAGGTTCCAAGAAGCACTAATCTAGGATAACTCACTCTACGAGTCTGGTAGCTCTGATTATGTGTGTCCGAGAAGTACTTCTTGTCAGAAAAATCTTTGAGAGAGAGATACACTCATTTTAGGAGAACACACTATTGAGTGGGCCAAGATCACAATACACGGATGAGGATCACTGCTAGGTACTTGGTGAATACCGTGACTCATCCAAATTCACGCAATAATTAGAGGATCAAAGACTTGTGGGATTAGTCATGTCAATACCTAACTCTACGTAAGGTCATGAATGGATAGAGGATCTCACTCCGAGACACTTAGAGGGATACCTGACACTATCTCCAAAAGTCTTGCTGAAGGGATCATACTTCTGTGGATAGAAACGATATTCGACCTTCAGGGGAATGAGAAAAAGGGGAAATAACCCAAACAAAACCTATTAATGGAATTATCTAAAAGTTGATCAATCTACGTTCTAGGATATAGACGATGTGTAGAAGGGGTCGCATGCCCTGTCCCATGACTCTGGGTATTGATCATGTGTAATGGTCTGAGACAGAGGGCACATGCCGTGTTGAAAGGTAAGTACATGGCGTCTTGGATGGACTACATGCCATATCCAAGTAATTGGGGTTCCCTCCATGTTTGCGTCCATGTTCCCATACACGTCCTTAACCCATGTATGTTATCCCATGAAACTAGTACACAGATTAACCTATGCATCCAGCCTGGTATGGCCGTGTGGTGGAGTAAACGACCGTGTACTCTACCTTATGTCCATGTATCGCCTGAGATACACACCGAGTCCCGTGTAAGGACCCACATGCCCTGTTCATTATATAACACACTGTGTCATCACTTCCTACACTGCAGAACCATAACCAACAGTAATCCGGTCTCACATGACATGTTCTTCGGGATACACGCCGTGTGTTCTAGAAATATCCAGAAACACTGTTCTTTCTCCATGCACTGCCGGTGCAATTCTGATCCTTTATATTGCCACCAGATCATCGCGAAGCTCTAGGGATGTGGTATAACCAATGACACAAAATTTTTTTGGTGGGTTTCAGACCTCTGATTGGAGACGAAAACATGTACCAATTTTTACACAAGAATAACGTTCAATGAAAGAGAACTCCCGAACCATGTCAATTCATCCGTAGCTATCACCATCGCACCATTTTTGGGTTATCACAATTACAGATCTCCATTTTGGGATCTTTGTTCCAAGGTAGGGTTTCATAATGATTCCTCATTTGTATCCCTGCGAATACGCGAAGAATGTAGGGAAGAGGAGGAATAAAACAAGATAACAATAGAGGAACGGACCTCCAAAGTCGTTCGTCCTGGAATTAATCTTTTATTGTTAGAAAGTTTAAATGGAGAAAATTAAAACGTTAAATTGTGAAAATAAATCCATTGGAACGAACCTGATAAAGAAAATACATCCCACAAGAGCAAGGATGCCTGGGTCAACCAGTTTGTAATTTGATCCGCATTTGTCTTTTAATTAAAGAATAGGGAAGTAACAATTTAAAACATAAAACCTTCATCGAGAATGGACCGATCGCTAATGAAGGTATTTCACTATGGTTGTCATGGAGATCCTTAAACTCCATTGGTGTAATGACTAACACTTTTGATTCATCATCATTCTTCATTGAGAGTTCTCTCTAAATCTCTAAGAATTCTCCAAATTTTCCCTCAATTTTCCACCAATGACCAACATTCTATTAATATATAAAAAATGAGGGAATGCATTTTAGCATTCCATTACACTGAGAAATTGATGAGTTATCATTGCTGTTTTAGAGTCATTATGGTGTGACATTAATTATTAAAATAGCTTCCCTATCATTGCACTGAAGTGAAATTTACAAAATAAAATAAAAAAACATTTAAAATTATTTTATTTTATATTATTTTACTAAAAACAATTAAAATTTAAATTTTCCCCTCGACCAGCACCTGTCGATGTTAGGTCCACTATTAGGAAAATTCATCTTCCCAAATGCCATGGTGACATCAGATTTTTATAATCTAGGAATCTGTTTTGAAATTTCCACAACCGCGCACACACGTCGACTCACATAACATAAAAAAAGTTCAAACCACCATTCTGAGCTCATCAAGACTCAGAATGATGTGATGTATACGCACTTGGTATCATTATAATTCCATATATTATTTAAAATTAATACATGAAAAATCAGAGACATTACACATGTTCCTTGATTACTTTATGATTAATTTATTATGAACTACTAAGATATATTCCACGACTCATAATAATGATCTATGAATTTCATTATATGATATTCATATTTTTATCTCATACCCTCATACCCTTATGTTCATGTTATTATTAAATAACTACTAACATATCCCTTTTTTACTCTTACTGAGCATCTGAGATAATCCATTCTTATATTTTCATTTCCCTAAAATATGAATAAAGGTTTTAAGTATGATATTTCTAATAAGGGTGTTACTTATGGAGAACATAGCGGGATACAATATAGATATTTTATGTAAATGATTTTTATGTAACCAAGTTTCCAAAAACACTAATACATTATGATTTTCGAATTAATTATAACGACATGTAATGAATATTCATATGATAAGATGTAATAATTATGTATGAAATGTTTGAGTCAAAATAATTTGAAAAGGTTTTGGAGAATTGTTTTAAGAAGGATATGTCAAAGAAGGGTACAATGTGAGAGGAAATGTTTGAGATATATTTAATATCTTTAATGAAATAAGTTGATTATCTATATAATATAAAAGGAAACTAAACCTTTAGATTATTTTCATGATTATTATTTGGAGAAGTATTCAATATTCATAACAAATTTTATAATATTTAATTAAGTAATGATTAAGTTGTTATAGGATTGAGAGATCCTTTCTTATGGTTGGAGGTTTATTTTCGTAACTGTCATCCCATTTTCCTATTCTATTTCCTCTTATTGTTATTTTTATTTATTTTTTATAGATATTTTATTTTTCATCCATAATGGAATTATGGAATTAGGACTCATATATTGTTATTTATCTTATGGTTGATAGAGGAGGTAGGAGGAGGAGGGTCACTCTTGGTGGGTTAATTTTTTAATTAAGTTAAGTCACAACTATAATTTGATTTGGATTTCTCTAGAATTAGGATGGGTTAAATATATGGATTTATATTAGTTATTTGTGATTTGATCTCTAATAGTCTTAGGAGTGTGACATGAGTGATCTACACATCATTTCTTGACGGTTTGACATCATTATGAATTATATAGACTTATCCCTTGTCTAGGACTAAATTTATTAATATGTATTAATAGTGTTAATTTTAATTGATTAAAAGATGATAAAAGTTGATGTTAGATGGATGTATTCCATCCACGAGGTGGTAAATTACTGAGGTGGGGTTCTTCAAGCTTGGATGAGGATGGATTGAGATTTCTTGAGGCATTAACTTCTTTCTTCATGTTATTGGTTCCTTATATTACATCCTTATATTGATTGAAATAAATTTTATGGAATGTTAGTTTAGATAAGAAGGTGTTTGTAACCTAATATATAATTGTGGGTGAGTCCCATATGGTGAGTTAGGGATAGAGAGTTGGTTTGGTTCCTGGAAAATTCATCAAATATTATTTATTCACAATATAACCGCTAATAACTAAGTTTCCTAAGAGTAAGGTTTTTTAATGGGTAATTAGAAATCCAAGAGGGTTTACATTATTAATATATGTCTATGTACAAATATAGATGTTATTTAATAGATATGTGATTCTAACATACAATGGTGTAACATGTAGATTCTATGGGATGGTGGTGGAATGGTTGTACATGGTATCGATATCCATGGGTATATAATAATTACCTGTATCGAATCATATAGGGTTTATTCGCTCTATGTGAAAAGGGAATGGGATGTCTAAGACATGATTGTTCTTATAAACCATATGGTTTATCCGTGTTTCCACTGATGGTATGACTCCTTGAGAAAATTATGACACTTAGGGAATGAAACCATGGGGGCATGCATGCCCTTGAAAAGAATTTAAGAGACATGTAAAAAATCTTTTAGTATTCCCTAACTAGAAAAACACATGGTTATACTAGGATAACTGATTATCTATACTTGATATAGGATCTTATTATGACATTTTCTCATAGTTTTTAACACCTTATGTGATAGTTAGTTTTATAATATCCTAAGTCATTCTGAGGGAGGTATTGATTTATGACGTGTTCAAGGTAAACTATATCATAAATGATAATTTCCTTGTGACTTTCATAGGTTTATTTAAAATAATAAATAGTGTTTAAACTTATTCACTATTTTTATATATCTATTATGTTAATTTTTATTTTTAGGCTCACAATTTATTTTCTATTGATATTTTAATTCTTATTTTCATAGTTCTTTCAATATATAATTAATTATATATTGGAAAATAATTAAGCTTGTGGTTTAATTTCATGGTTTCATGGTGTTTATTATTGAAAAGTAGTGTGGGTATATATAATTAACCTTTATTATTATGTGTGTGGAGGGGCATCAATCTTGAATAGTGATGTCAATGATACACCTTTCACCTAGTGATACATTATTACCATATTATTTTGTAGTGATACCAAATTAACCTCATGATGTAATGTTCACTTTGTTTTTTTTATGGGGATACATTTTTTACAAGGTCATAGATTTTTTACCCTATTATTATTTTCTGATTACTGATTTACCTATGATGCACCATTTTCCATTATGTTAGTATCATAATGTATCATTTTCCATGAATTTATTTAATCACTTCGATGGTTTTGGTGGAGCATGATCGAACCTTATAGATGAGTGTGGTGATATATCAATAACATGGTGATAAATCATTATCTATAGTTATTAGTAGAATCATTACTAGAGAAATAATATTTCTTCATGGACTAAAATATGGGAATAGCCTAAAACCCCATTACTATAGGATACAAACATGGTTTTTGTATTCATGGCTGTTGTATTTATAACAGTAGGACCCAAACCTATTTCCAAATGTTTGAAACTATGAAAATAGGTTCAATAGAATTTAATTGGTCATACATTTTCATGATCATATAACCATGGTAATAGTTTAAATTAAGTCATAATTTTGGGGGAATCATTTAATAACTAAAACACTTATGAATGAAATATTTCTTATAAATATATACTTGTCATATTAATAATGTACTATGATATAAAACACATTAAATATATTATCTTTGGTGTTTTCCCTTGACCAATCCCAAGATAAGATCCCAAAACATAATCATGATCAAAACCATGTATGGGAGAATTTCAAGCACATTGCGATCACGACCCAACCCATGTTCACCGAACCGCCCCATGAATGTCCCACCATCACACACCATACTCACATGGAGTGTACTGGTGTATTAAAGGGATATGTATGAAGACCCTAGATTTATTATTTTTTCATTAATTTTTATATAATTATGATTATATTTTCATTCAATTACGGTTACTATATCAATTTTTTTATTTCGATATAACAAAATAGAAATATTATTTTGGGAAGTATTCAAATTCCATTATAGAATTTATTTTTATAAATTAATGAATTTTGGAAATTAAAATTATTTAGTGACCATTAATATTAAATAATTTTTATTAAATATAAATGATGATATACATTTTTTCACGTCAAATGTAATTCTTAAATGGGATCTAAAATTATAATTTAAAAAAAATCTATATTTCTTAATATATATCGTATTGATTTTAAAAGATAAAATTCACATATTTAAAAAAATATTTATATAAAATGAATATTATTTTTTGAATCATAACATATAAATTATTTAATGGTTTTTTATGAAAAATATCTATGATTTTTGAATGTTTGAGTAAAAATTAAATACTGAATAGATATTCTTTATTTTTTATGACATCGTAATGACCCGAAAATGATGTAATAAGTACAATAAAAGGTATCTAGGGAAAAATATTTTTTTTATATAAAAATAATGATATTTTATGTTTATTTTATTAATTTTATAAAATCATTACAATTCCTCCAAAACCATTAATATATATTAAGGTTCTAAAATCATTTCATTAAGAATATGACTCACCTCCACATAAGAAAGGGTATTATTTTATTAATTTCAGACCTTTTCCATATAAAAAATAAATCCACTCACATTTGGAAGAATCTATAAGAAAAACATGGGATTGGTTGTGTTTTTGGTTATTTTATTATGTAGAGTCTAAAACCTAAAAAATAAAGAAACCCCCTATTTTCTACTTAAATCCCACCAAGATACCATTTATATTCACTAAAAATCCATGGAGAACATCTGTACCCTTTATTATGCTCTGTATACTACTCTAAAGTAACCTATATGCTCTCTAATAACCCCTCCCAAGTATTAGGAATCACACACTCATGTAAGTGATCCTGTAGAATCCTTTTTATTCATGTGCTTTCATTATGTTATGCTTCTTAATATCCATTTTTTCATGATGGGATATTTTATCCCATATCCCACATAATTTAATCATTATTTATACATGATGATATAGCCCTTAAACACTAAATGTTACTTCTAAAGAACTATTATGTACACCCATTACCATGCCGAAATTTAATATGGGATTTAACTCTTCTCATTTGCATAAAAGAACTTATTTCTTGTTATGTCACATAAATTAAATTTCATTATGTTGGGATAGGTTCTTAGATTTTATTATTACTTTCTATTTAAGATATATATCAGAATACCCCCTATATCTCTCATTAATCTTCATATTATCCTTTCTCTTTAATCATTACCATGCTGAAATATAGTCATGATTATTTTCATTATTCAGGTTTCATCATGTCCTAATCCCTTTTATTTCCCAATTTCTAATGTTTAGATATGATTTTTCATGTCTCTATTACTTCTCATTTTATTTATATGTGATGATAGACCCATTTCTCTCTAATCTACCCAATTTTATAAATAATTAATTGACACCATTATGCGGCTGAAATTTCCCTGCCACTTTTCATGACAAAACAATTTTGTAGTGAATACCATACCCATTGAAAATTTGGGGTGTTCACATTTATGTAAATATAATTTTTTATTGGGGATGTGTATGAATTTATTCTACACTCCTTGATCATGAAATAAATTATGACGATGAATGTAACATGTTTTATGATCTATGTGGCACACTTAAGCATGATAATGAAATGAATATGATGGGTGAGCCAAAAAATATATAGTGATCTAATGAATTGTATAATGTTGAGTTTCATAATACATCATATTGGGACATGGAGTGAACCAGATTCATTTATGGGAATTTTTATATCATTATGTCTAGTGTGTTTAGCCTTTATCCATGTTTATGATATAGTGTTTTAAGTTGTTTCTACGTTTAAAATTTTATGATTATCATGCTATATTAGGTCACATTTTTCATGTTTATGATTTATAATATTTTTTATTCCAAATTGATATTTCTATCATTTATCATTTATCAAACTATTCCATTTTTATTCCCTTACTAGAATTTATAGATAACCCATTTCTTATGTTTGTCCCCTGATTATCCTATGATGTTTTATAAGCCATGTAATTTTAGAAACATGTTATGGATGTTTTGAACAATATAATTTTATCCCATTCTCAATATTTCATTATATGTAACAAATTCACTAATAAACTATACTTATCAATATTTTCGGTTGTATTATACTTACATTTATGGAATAAATCATATATTAGTGTGAAATAAAGAACATGGTTGTTATAATAATGACATCCCCATATATTTACATAATTAGTTCTCAAATATGTGTTATATCACAGGAACTACAGTAAAATAATTCTATGAAATTATTCTTGTCTTGTTTTATTTATATATGGTGTTTAATAAATTTCATTTGAGACTATTTATGCATAAAAAGAAATTTTTAAGGATGTTTTGGAATATATTGGTTTTTATAAAGTTATTTCTATTAGTAACAAAGAACGACTTCCAACATTATATATTTTATACATGGGGGATTCTTAATCAGGGGTGTTCACCTTTGTGTATTTTTTCAATTATGTTATATTTAATTATTTTATGTGGAACTTTGTATTTGGGTAAGTATTTTGAGAGTTTATTTTAATGAAAATTAATTAAAATAACATAAAAGATCTAAGGGTATGTATATAGGATGTCTATGATGAGTACTAGACCTGTTATAATTTATCTATGGATACATGTCCTTTTTTATCTTCTCACTATCATTAGGGGTTGTTACCCAGTATGGACTTGGAGGTAAGGAAATGTTTATATTTTTCTTGATCATATTATATGTAGGTAGATTATCTATATATGAGTTTCATGATTGTCCATATAAACTCATATTTTTTTCTTAATGGGTTGTTTATTTTATGTTATGAAGTATATTATGATGTGGTTTAAATAATGTTTTTGTTTTCACTATAATATGTGTTTATGTGTTCCTTATTATATTTTTACTTATTTGATTTATTTATCAGTTAATTTTTTCAATGAATAATGTATTTAAATAAAAAAATGAATGTGATTGGTTTACCTATTATGAAATGGAATAAAGATAGGTTATATTTATATTTCAAACTCATATGTTGAGTTTTTCAAATAAAATAAATTATATATATATATATATATTTTGGAATGTAATAATGAGATTTATATTAAAACATATATACACACCCTAGGATTATGAAACCATGTATTTATGTTCATAATATTTATAATAATGATCATTTGTGTTGGTTAAGAGTGGGACATTATCTCATTTTTGGAGTAGTGGACGTGGTGTCAAATATAATTGTCCATGTGATACATGGATTTTATTTTCTATTTTTTTCTAATAAATGTATTTCATATAATCCTTATTTAAAGTTATATTACATTTTGTGGTTCATTAAGAAATATGTGAAATAGTATTGATATTGTTTCGTTTATTCAATATTTTTTGATAATGGAAAAATTGATCCATTATTTGCATGACACCCTAAGAACAAGTTACTAGCCCATACAAATTGAGAATAAACTTTAGGATTTTCAGAATTCTAATTTAGGTACAATGGTTAGGTATTGAGACTGGTAGTTTAGATTATATTCAGTTGGGTTTAATTATTCTGAATTATTTCCAGCTCTCTTGTTTCATTATTTACTTAGGGGGATGATAGCTATGTGTTTTTATGTTTTTTATAGTGTTTTTATTCAAAATTGCAAGAGTAATGTTATTATTATTCTATTTTGTTATTTTAATTTTTTATCAAAAATTATATATAAAAATAAAGTAGTTATTATAGAGGAAAATCATATTATATAATTCCATAAAAGACACCAACTAAAACTAATAATTAAACTATTGAATGACTAGTGGAATATCATCGTTACTCCACTAAAATGTACCTCAAAAAATACTATACAAATTAGATTTAATTATTTTAATTACCCTAAAATTATCACCATTTAAATCAAAATTCTATCAATAAAATTCCATTAAGATTACATCAGTATATATAACTTAATATTGCCCTGTATTCTGCTGAAATAATATCATCAAATGATAATTAAAGAGAATGAGATATTTTAAAAAAATTGAAACAAATAATATTCATTCACCTAAATAGAATTTAATTACCAAAATGAGATGCACCATCCTATATTCTAAACTATATAAGAATAATATGAACATAATTTTTTTTATGAAGATAAATAAAAACATGAAATGAATCTTCATTGGAGAGAAACACAAAATAATTCAATATTATCTCAAAAGAACTTATTTGTTCATCCTTTGGATCAAATATTGTTTTCTCAAAGGGAATAAATAGTTTATGATCCATAATTATAATAAAAAGAAATTAAATTTTGTGAAATAAAATATCCCGTACCAAGATATAGTGTTTGAAATTATTGATTTTCAATAAGAATCATTCGAATGTGATTCATTTTTTATTCAAAAACCAATGTGAATGAATGGAATAGATCTATTAAATTATTTTTATATCCATTCACACATATTATTTTCTTATTTTTTTCAATGTTAAATGTTTAATATTTCACGTATCTCCTCTTAACATGGTAAGATTCTTATATCCAATAGAGATATGGTGTTAATTTCTTTGAGATTCTCTTAAACGAAACATATTGAAGCATACACATTTCCTTCAACATCATACTTTTCTAGAAGAAAATTCCATCAAACCTTATACATCACTTATTCTTTATCATTATGAATGACCAAAGATAAATCTTATGAAGACTCACTGATTGATATAATGGTAAAATTATATATTACAGTATAATAATCCTTGAATTTACTTGATTTCTTCCCTTTTACTAACAGTAAACCATCTTTGTCAACATAAGGTTTTTAAAAAATTATCTCCAATGGATCATGAAAATCCTCTCATATATTTTATAGATTATATAATTTATGAGGTTTTTACTATACAAAAATAACTACCAACATGATTTTCTCTTGGTTTAGCAATATCTATTAGGGGTCTTTATTTGATCCCAATTACCTAAAGTAAAAAACCAAAATGTCATCCTATAGGATAGTTTCTTCATAATAGTTAATGAAATAGAGAAAAATAAATTATTTTAGGGTAAGGGACATTAATCTTCTCTAAGTTAGTAATGTATATAACATTACTGTAAGAATCTTCAACCTTTATCTTAGATTTCTATACATTTCCCAAAAACATCAGTACATAGGAAATTATAAATCATTTTTAAATACCTATTAATTATTTATTACATTACCCAAAGAATATGACGATGAGTAGAAAAATGGGAAATTCCCTCAATAATATCTTATAAAAAAAAATTAGATTATGATAATTCTAGATTCATAAAGCAAGAGGCATCAAAACATTTATTTCTATGTATATTATAGCTACCAAGGGAAGAAAAACAATTTTACTCAAGGCATAATCTCGAATTGTAATGCCAATGACTCTCCAAAGAGCTTTGAGTACATATTTATCATGAAATGAAGATCCATATGTTCCAATAAAACCTATAATATAAAAAAAGATTTAAAATTGGGTTGAAATTCAAAGAACCAATTAACAAAACTTATACCAAAAATTACAATACTCATTAATATATAAAGTATAAAATAAATCATATGAGTTAAAATTAATGAGATCATGACTGTAATAAAAATATACCCTTTGAGAAATAACAATCCGATAACCTTTAGTGATTTATTAACATCCAAAACTCTATGTCTTCTATTATTCAATTTACCAATTTTTAAAAAATAAAATATTCATAATAGATGACAAATCTTATATTTAAAAAAATTATTGAAATACCTTGATTTTTTTGAATTTAAATTTTTTGGGAATCATTTATGATTATGAAAATATAAATTACTTGTCATTAATGTAATTTTAAGATTATTTTTATGATTTGAAATATTATTTACAAAGAAATTCACATTAACACATTCTCTACTAGAAGGGAATTCCATGTCATCAGGATAATTAATGCGAGAGGAAGACATCCTTTTTCTAATGTGTGTAGTGGTATTGTTTTTTTGGTAATATAATTTATGAATAAGAGGTTTTAGAGATGTTAGTTTTCAGATTGGATAATATTGGTTGAGGAAAATTGGATTTTTATATTAATTTTTTTCGATAGGCATGTTATGAAATAAATATTCTTATTTAACCTTGTTTTTTGTTTGGAAATGTGTTCATTATTTAGAAGAAAAATTATTAGAAATGGAAATTTTTCTATTTTCCTTATTTCTATATTTAACTAATTATGATATGGTGAGTTTTATAATTCCATAATTCATATAGGTTGAATGATTTGATGTTTATTCAAGACATTATAGACAAGTGGTTTGTTCAATATATCAGGTTAGAAATTTATTTTATCTATTTATTACACACTAATTCTTGTTATTGTTCCATAATGTTATTTAGTTAGATTTCATTTTTATATGGTGAGAAAATTAATATATTGGACTAGAGTGAGGATTTAACTATGAAATCCATATATTTAACTAATTATGGTATATTGTGGATCATTAAAATGCAATTTACCTAAATATCAGGGAATATGAATGGTAAATGAATAATATATACAATTGAATGATGAAGAATGTTTCTCTACGATTTTATAAGGTTTTTTAATCTATTTTATTCCATCATGATTCAAAGTGTTACACCATTATTTTTGAAATCCTTATTATAATAATAAATTATTTTTATTTCATGAATTTTATTTTTTCTTGTACATTTATTTTAGATTTTATACCCTAGGGGTTACTAATGTGACTTAAAATATACTTTTTACCACATTCACTTAATTTAATCAAATAGTTTGGATTTTTTTCATCAATGTATTTATTTTTTTTTTGTTTTTATTCATTCTACATACATTATTTATTCCAAGTTTATATAGTGTCCTGCTTGAAGTGTTTTATTTAATATGTTTTGATAGGTGAATTGGCATGTTATAGATTTATGGGATGATTATTGTTATGTTTTAATCATTTATTTATTTATCTTATTCCCTTCTTTGTGTGGTGTCATTTGAGTTTCATCTTACTTAGACGATTTAATATATTTATACATTTTATTGTGTTGATGTTGTTTTAGAATAATTTATATTTATTCGGTATAAGTGATTGAATTATCATAAATATTTATAAGTTAATTTAATTAATATATTTGGAAATATGGTGGTATAATATTTATATTATTTATCATGGAACTACATCATTTTTATTGACATTAAATATTATGATGTTATTGTGATATGTGTTTATTTATGCATGGAATTATGTTTTATAATTTTTTAGTTAATGGAATGATAAAATGTGAATCAAAATAAATAACCATTAATTGTTGATGTGTAGAGCTTCAATAGATTAACTGTTGAAGATATAATTAATACATGATATTTTTTGATGTTGTGTTATAATCATGTTTCCAATTTTTATATGGTAATGGTTGTGCTAATTTGTTGTTGTTTATTATTATAGAAGAATGGTTATGGTTGTGATTTATTACAATAGTGGCATTATATAGATGTTTTAGATTCAATGGATGGTGTGTCATGAACACCATGGGTATAGAGAAGTGGTATAATAAATAAATGAATTGATTAAAATGTAATAATAATGGGTTATATTTAGAAAATGAAGTTATTATTATAATTAATTAAATTCATTGAAATAATTTTCTGGTAACATAATTGTATTATGTGATTGTGAAAGTAGACTATATAAAAATATTATTATTGGAATAATAATATGGATAAGGGTGTTAATGTGTATGGTAAATGAGATAGTGTGTAATTGTTAATTATTATGTAAATTGGAAGGTGTAAATTTTTTTCTTGGTTATGAAAATGGTATTTCTAAAGGGATAAGTGGTTGTTGTCCCCACTTCATAGAGATGGAAACATACTAATTAGCTAGGGATCTAAGTGAAGATGATTGGAAGTGGTGTTTAGGATAGTATTATATGATATATATATATACATGTGTGTGAGTGAGAGTGTGTAGTAGTGTGTGTGTCTATGCATATTGTATATTTTTTTATTTCATACAAACCAACAGTAATGTTAAGTGACACTATCAAAGCCTATATGGGGTTTGGGAAACCTGTAAATCCCTAACATTCAGGATGTGGGTGACATGTATTGTTCACTACTCCCATTCTCATGATCTTTCTTCAACTCATAGGGCATCTATATGATGATGGGTATACAATATGTGTATATGAAATGTGATATTTCTTATATAAAGGTTGATATCTGGTAGTGACTATGTGATTGTTTTTTGTAGCTATAGTATGTGGTATAAAAATGTGTTATGTGTTATTTTTTAAATATATTTGGTTATGGTTATTCATATGTGGTTTGGTATGGATGTGGTTGTGGTATGTGGATAGAAAGGTATGTGAGCACCATGATTTTTTTTATCAAAATGTGAGGGATACAATATCATTATAGACTCCAGTATGGTGTACCACTATGGATATATTCTCATAGATTTATATATTTTAATTTTATATAGATTTTGAAATATGTCCCTACATTAAAGTGTTATTAGTTTACCTAATATAGGGAGCAAATATATTTTTTCTATTTACTAAGGATTTAGTATGATTCTACCTTATTAGTCAAAACATTTATCAGGAGGAACCAAAAAAGTATAATTTTAGTCTCTCTATTACATTCATATAATATTCATATAATTTTATAATATATTGTTAGTGATCATGACGTAAATTACTGACTCTTTTCATGATGATTGGATGGATTTAATGTTTTTATCTCATGTGCTATTAAAGGTACTTTTCTTAGGGATTTTTTTTCTCTCAATGAGAGGGATTTAATTTTTGTGAACATAATTTACTAAACTATTTTATATTTTAAATACCTTTCATTATATTTTCACACAAACACCTTTTATGAATAAAGGATCTTATTATGAATTCCTAACTCATCATGCGGCATGAATAGTTGAAAATAAACAAGAGTAGTAGTATATAATATTTATATTGGGGTTTCCCTCAATGTGGGTTAATACATAAATAATTTTTATAGGTTGAGTATGATACATATGTATTCTAGTAATATTATAATTTTAATCCAAATGGGGAAGGTATCATCCTTAAAAAATAATATTACCTTCTGAAAATCATATTTTGTCTCTCAAATGGCTCTTAACATTGACTCCCACCATTTTATAATGGGTAGCACAAAGCTCATTAATGAAAAAGATATTTATCTGTTTTTCTTGATATCACCACATAAATGAATCATATATTCTTCTTAAAAATATGTCTTTATCCCACAATTATTATATTAATAAAATTTCTTGCATGCCAGAATTTTTTTTGTCATATTAATTTTCACATGATCAATACATGGGTATTAAAAGAACTATTTCATTATCATGGTTCTATGTAGAAGTAGTAACATAAATTTACAATATAAATTCCTAAATTATCCTCACATTAATTTGGATAAATCAATCTTATTCTTCATCATCTTCAAAATTTTCAACACATGAGATCTATAGAAGCTGTATTAGTGTATGTCTTCTTCCACTTTCCCATTCCTTATTATTTTTATTCTATAAATTCTTCCTTTATCATCTATGTGTATATTAATTTGGTATTATCTTATTCATTATTATTCACCATCTATGATAATTGTATATATAGTCGAATCACTTCATTAAACATTTCCTTCCCTATCTTTTTATTTTATAAATTTCATTTTTAGATAAAATACAGCATTGGTTTCTTTTGATTCTCTCTTCCACACATATTCTTTAGCTTCTTCTACTCATATTATATTTATACTCTATTTTATCAGGTAAATATTGTCATTATTATGAATATAGAAATATAATGACAATCCACACCATTATTTTCTCAATATTCCCATCAAAATCATTTAGGTTTACTACATGATATATAGCTTCTATAATACAAAATTTCATCCCATGATATGAAAATATTCATTTCCAAATATATCATCACGACTAATTTTCTGTAAATACATGAGACTCTCATTTAAAATTATTAACATAGTTCTCTAAACAAAATAATCAATTTTTATGTCTATAATTGACTTTAAATATACATATTTGAAATCATAGAATAGTCGAAAAATCATATTCTCACTAAATTACCATTTAATTATTCAAAAAACCCCACTTCAATCATATACACTGTTCTCTATTAATCTCTTTGATCAAAACATATTTTATAACATTTTTCACACCCTTGAAGAATATGTTTCCCCTCCATAGATCACTGTTTATTTTCTATTAACTTTATGAGCATTATCCACAACTTGAATCATAACTATATCTCTAGAATCATGATAATTAATCTATGAGGAACATCTTTCAATTTTCTAATTTTATTATCCATTTATTTTATGTTTTTAAAAATAATGATCATTTAATAATAAATAGGGTATCATACTAATACATATTTTTAAATTAATATTGTTTTCTAAAATCATTAAAAAGTCATTTTCATTCTTAAAGAAATATTATACATGCTATAGAAAACTATCAATATAAGATAGAAGATCATATATACCATATTCCCTATGATACATTTTCAAATAATACATTGTAAAATCTTATGTGACTCTTTTGAAATTTTATCTATTGACTATTAAATCTATTTTATGATATAAATAACATATATATCATTTATTGTTCATGGCTATGATTCATTTCAACAAGAACTTCCACACATATTTTAATTATGCACTAGGATATATTATGTATCTGTTAGAAAAACATATGTACCATTTGAAAAATTTTACATATCATAGTGTGAAAACTATATTTAATTAAAATAAATCAAAATAATGTTATATATCTTAGTGATTTCTAGTTATTTTCAAATATACTATTTTGAATGAAAAAATGTATTTTTACCTTGGACAATTATTTTATCTAATTCAAAAATCCAAAAATTCTATAAGTCATCTAATTTTTTTTTCAATCATTATTTGGGAATGTAAAATCACACTTACTAATATAATAAAAGCTAAAATGTATTTAAAAAAATATTATAATTTTTATCAATCTCTAAAAACTAAAATCCAACGCCATGTAAAATATGATTACTCAACATTGGGTACATCAATAGATCTCTAATAACTCAGTTAATTCCATAAATTTTCTCAAAAGTTTTTATTTGAAATAATGAACTTATTAATTTAAATGTAATAAAACAATTTATTAATTTATATGCACTATACATATCTCAATCAACTTAATCATCAAAGAGATATTATCTATATATTAAGGAAACCTTAATGCTTGAAAATACAAGGATTCTTACTCACAAACATCACTTGGATTCATTATATATAACATAACCAGCTCATAATCATAGTAATATCATATATTAGAAAGTATTTTTAATGTATATCCACACTTTTCATTTATTCCCATTTATTTCATTTCAAAAATCAATTGATATTATGGATTCTTCCATGGATCTATATATTCCAAAATACCAAGAAGTATCTCAGTATTTCCTCGAATATCCACTGTCATCTTATAATTATATTTTACTTAATATAAATAATAGAAGGAAATATATAAAAAATCATAGTAACTTAATATTACATCTTTTAAAGTCTATATTCACCTTTTAATCTTCTCAATTTTTTAACCCCTTATTGAAATAAGATACAACACTAAAAAACATTTAGGATTTTTAATATCACCATCCATATTTTTTTAGTACCAATTTCAATTTATAATATAGTTAATGTCAATATTGTCTTTATATTACTTAAACCATTTATTGACTATAAATAAAATATTCAAGAGTAATGGGGAATCCATACTCATATTATTATTATTCAGATTTTATTGAAACTCCATCTTCTCCCCCTCATGATATAAATCCCAACTAAGTTGATAAAATTATAAGATCACATTTATATGTAAATGAGCCATAAATTAATCCATGCTATGTTTATGAGGGTATGATCAGTTTAGAAAAATATATTGACTAATCTAGAGTTAAATTTTTTCTATAAACAAGTCAACCTTGGATGCCAAATCACAAGTACATTAATAGGGGATGTTCAAGAAAATATTCAAAATTATCTCTAACATTTAACTCAATAAACATATAAATAAATAAATCACTTGATAGATTCAATCCAATTATGTTACTTCCCATGACACAAAACCATCCCAATTAGTAATGTGATTTGATTTAAACAATACAATAATCAAAAAGTATTTTTAAAATATATCAACAATATATTTCTATAGAAATTATATATTAACATTAAATAATAACATTCTAGAGGACTTCCATTATAAATCCCTATAAAATAATAATATGAATCAATTTTCATCTATTATGGTGTTCATTAAAATGAACTTCAATAATATCTTTCTAATACGTTTTCAATTTTTGTGAAGTGGAATCATGATACCTATTAAATAATTCCATTATAATGAATACTCCATATTTTAATAATCTCACAACATTTTAGTTATTCCCATAAATGAATAAAAATTAATTCCCAACATGTAGAAAATAATAATAATAGTATACGTGTAATTTAGATTCACCTTTTTTTATTTATTGGAAAAAATATGGCCAATATTTGTTTCTCAACCAAAAAAATCATTTCAATTCCTGACCAATTTAGTGAGAAAGATTCATACAAGTTTCTCCTTTGAATTTAATAATATGAATCCCATTATATTGTATAGACTTATTAGTCTTCACAAAATTATTCTCATGTGGAATTTTATTTTCCATAATACCTATAAAGGTACATTAATCTCTTTGTGATTACTCAATATTATTTACCATTTTCATTTGGGATAGCCAATAATCATACATTATATAGAAACATTATCATCATTCTTGAATTTTTCAGAAGGATTATAAATTTCATCGATGTCACCCTCATTTGAATCTTCAAATGTTATTTTTCAAATACATATTCAACTTAAGCAGTAGTTTTGATTCACTATAAGAATTATTTTTCACTTATTTCAAGGTTACTTATTCTAAAATTATTTCTAATTACCTATTTGAAATGGTCTGTGACATGTATTCTTCTTCCTCTAGGGAATAACCACCACTTTTTTGTATATTAATTTATATAATTCATCTTATGTTCTCTTTTTTCATCAGTATTATACAGTTAACACCCCTAATAGGATATGTCATATTTCTTTTATTTTTATTTTTATAGTCTTCGGTTGCCCTATTTCATTGAAGATATGTAATATAATTTTGGTAGATTTAAACCTCAATGATTCATTATTTTAACCACATTTGTTTTAATTTCCAAAAAAGTATCTAATTATTCAAATCTACTCTTAATGGATAGATTTTATCTATTATTTATACATAGTATCATCCCATCATATTTCTTTATAATATCATATACGTTTCACCTTAATATAGGAGTTATTTTTCTTCCAATTATTGTAAAATTTTACCAATATTCAATAGTAGTGTGTTCAAATCTTCCATAACTCAAAAAATAACTAATAGACAATTATTTCTTCCATTTTATTATTGAAATGACCTAAAATGATATAAATAAAAATCCCTCTTTTGATCTATCTAAATGTATTATTATGTAATATGGTTATAGAAAACACATGAAATTATTTGGTTTTATTATATCCTATCAGATTAAAAATACTATTAAGTATCTTACCATTGATAATATAGTTGTTGAATAGTGATCACATGATTATAATAAATACAATGTTTTAACACATACAATTGACACATACAAAGGATGTGATGGCCTTAACTAGTAGGTTCCTACACTATGAAGCCAATTTATCAAATCTTTTGGGGGAGATAGATTTTTGGGATTTTACCTTGTCCAATCCCAATACGTGTTTCAAAATATTAATCATGAGTGTAACTGTGTATGAGAAAAATTATTGTTCGTTGAGATCATGGTCCAAATCATGTTCACCAATCCTCCCCATGAAATTCCACCCATCACAGACCTTACTCTTAGGGTGTTATCTGGTGTTTTAATGTGATATCTATCATTACCCTGTCATTATGAGTATCCATATTTTTTTTATAGATTAATCAATTTATATTCATCTTATTTCGACTATATTGTAAATGTTTTTTATATTGATACAATAAAGAGAAAAATTATATTTTCTTTTAATATTAAAATTCAATTAATGAATATATTAATTAATGGATTTCTAAATTAAAAATATTTTTATATTATTAAATAATTTTTATCATATATAAATGATCATATAATGTTTGTGAACTAAAATGTAATTTTTATAAGGGTTGAAAATATATTATTATAAAACATCAGCATTTATTAAAAAAGGTCAATTTAATAACAAAATAAAAAATTCAAACATATAAAAAATTATTTGTATAAAACGAATATTTTATTTTGAATCCAAACATTGAAATTATCCAATGGTGAATTTCTCATAATTTTATGGGACATTCAGATTTTCAGGTAAAAATTAAATATGGTGTAAATATAATTTATGTTTTATGACCTAATAATGACTCAAAAGTGATGTAATAATTAATATAAATCATATCCATCAAAAAAAATATATTTTTCATTTAATATTGTGTTGATGAGTTTATTTTATTTATTTTCTATATCCATTATTAATCCTCCAAAACAAATAATTTATTTAAAGGTTTTAAAATCCATTTAGATTATGAATCTCCTACACATAAGAAAGGGAATTATTTTAATTAGTTAGAAAATTATAATTATAAAAAAAACAATCCAATAACTTTTGTTAGAAACCATGGGAAAAAATGATGGGGTGGTCAGTGGTTTTTTATATTTTATTATGTAGATTCTAGAACCTAAATAATAAAAAAATACCACTATTTTCTTATATAAACCTAAACAATATCCAATTTATCTTTACTAAAACCCATTGGTGCATATAAATACTCTTTCCTACACTCTCTAGATTCTTATTATGGTTCTCCAAGCTCTTAATAATACCCTCCCTTGATTTTGATGTCAAAAACCCAAGTAGGGGACTGTTTTATCCTTCTTTCAATTCAAGCACCTTCTTCGGAATTTTTCTTATTAATTAAAATTTTTATGATTTAATTTATTTATAATAATACCATAATTTCCAATGGATGTTATTTTTATGAGGTATCATTTATTCTCTCTCATTTCTACATTCACTTATGTTGTTACGATGTCTAAATTCAATAACGTATTTCTATCCTTTCATATCCACTCAAGAACTCATTTTATGATAAGTCTATCAAATTCAATTTTATTTTGCCGGGATATGTTCTTAAATATTACCATGACTTTCCACTTAATGTATAAAAAACTATACCCCCTTTTTACTCTCATTAATCCTCACATGATTCTTTTTTCACACCTGTTACCATGCCAAAATATTTGTAAGGGATTTTTTCCATTATCATCTTTATTCAAGTATATTATTTACATTACATTTTACCTTTATTTACTTATAATGATATAAGTTATTAAATAACCAAATTACATTCCAATTGATTTACAAATTATTAGATACCCCTTTTATCTCATCAATCCCTTTGACTAATTATTAGGTCTTGACGTTATGCAACCTAAATTTTACCATGATTTACCATGCCAGAAAAATTGTGTAGTGAATAAGATACCATTTTTCTATAAAAGGTACTAATTTTTTTTGAAAGTATACTTTTTAATAGGTTCATACAGGCATGTATTCCACATTTCATTATTTTGTAATAAATTTTGATGATTGATGTGTCCATTATGTATGATCTATGTGGAATGCTTAAGAATGAGAATAAAATGAATAAGATGGGTTCACCCAGATAACACTCCAATACATTGGGTAATGTTTAGTATCATGACACGTCTTGTTGGGAAATGGAGTTAACCTACTTCTTTTACAAGAATTTTACTCTATCAGGTCTTTGTGGGTTAATCCTTGACCTGTGTTTATGATTCAGTGTTTTATGTTGTTTCCTCATTACTCATGTTATGGTTATCATGTTATATCAAACCTTATTATTCATGTTCATTCTATTCCACATTGATATTACTATTTTTTAAAATGTATTATCTTATTAATGTTATTTCTAATTTATTCCATTACTGGGATTTATATCTCACCCATTTCTTATGTATTTCCTTATGTTTTCCCTTGCTGTTTTATGTTCGAAGGAGTATTTCAAGAATGTTAAAGAATTTTTCTATACAGAAGTTATATTACCTATTTTATATTTTTATGAAATGTACCTAATTCACAAAGATAGTAGACTTATCAATCATCTAGGTTTTATTATGTGTGGTGTTATCTTATAAATCAAGTATTAATGTGAAATAATGGTCAATGTTGTTATAGTTAGTATCAGCGGAAATGATTAGTTATTTTTGGGATTTGGATTAGAGAAATTTTGCCAAAGACATTGGGATAATAATATATATAAGAAAAGATCCCTAAATTTTGGTTAGTATATAGCAAGTATTTTATCAAGAAAATGAATCCCTATTTGGATACTATAAGTGGATGTGTTTATAGAACAGATGATCCTAGGAGTAACAAGTCAGACAAGGTGTTCAAGGCCTGACTCAGGTAACATGGTACATGAAAATGGGTCTTACTGGACACCTGGTTTGACACTACTTGGGGATATGATTTGTTAAATTTATATGGTCATTAAGAACCATTATTAAGGGAAAAAATCCAATATTAATATATTTTAGGAAATAGATCATGGAAAACATATATTGAATCCTATAAATTCATACATTAAGGAAATAAATGAAATTATATGTTTTCCCATTAATTTCATTGGAATACCCATTATCTATTTAATAGTTTAAAAATAATCATCCCCTTGTCTATATGAGATAATGCAGAGCCAAAACAAAAAAGTGAATGTTAGGGTTGTCATCCATAGTTTTATGAATTCCTTTATATAGTGAATGTTTAACAGAACTATTGAAATAACAACAAAACTCATAGAAGTAGATATGTTAGTAAAAATGAAAAATAGTGAAATTATAGCATGCCAAGTATATAACTCCACCCCTTTCATATTTTTTTCTTAAAATCCTAGAAAAACTAGTCATACTGCCTTTTTTTAAGCTCGATGGGAATGGATTGGATTTCTCTATATAGAGCCATCATAAATTTCCATGAGAAGTAAATAACTATCCATATTACTAATCATCCCTGATTCTATACAAGTTTAAAAAGGATGATGAATCATCATTATCACTAAAATCTAATGAGTGGATATCATTTCCCTATGATAACGTGTATCTATCTCGAATGGATGATTTTAAGGAAAGAACCATCTTCAAATACATTCCAATTGTGAGGGAATACACTTATGTGTTTCTCGATGAAATTTATGGTCTTCCTCGTAGATAATAGGTTAAATTTTCAATCGATATTATACCCGAGGTGTTTATATTATACAAGAATCCGTATAGAATGGATATTGTGGAACTTGGGGAGCTAGATAATCAAATACAAGAGAGTGTAAATAAAAGTTCCATATTCTAATGTGCTTCACCATGGAGTGCACAAGTTCTCTTTTTCAAAAATAAGGATGGGTCAATGCGCCTTTGCATAAATTATCATGATCCTAACAAGGTCATGTAAAAGAACAAGTATCCTCTCCCTCAGATTGACGACTTTTTTGATCATGTATATGCAAAAAATGATTCTCCAAGGTGGATCATCAGTCGAGATATTATCATGTATGGTTGTAGAAGGAAGATATCCCAAAGACTTCTTTTTCACACTAGGTACGAGCATTATGAGTTTATAATGATGGCATTTGGACTCACCAATTCTCCAAAAATTATCATGGACATGATTAGTAGTGTATTTATGGATTACCCCTACAATATTTTGGTAGTCTTTGTAAATGATATTATTATATAATCCTAATGTATGGAGGGGCATGAAGAGAATCTCAACACTATTCTATAGAAGCTATAAAAAGGGAAGAATTATGCCAAGTACATTAAATGTGAGTTTTGGTATAAAGAAGTCACTTTACAACAGAATAAAATAAAAAGAAATGCGATATTTGTGGACCCGTCAAAGATTGATGAAATTGAAGGATGGATGAGGCTATCATATATTATTGATATCCATAGATTCCTTGTGTTAACTAGGTATTATTTCTGTTTTTTGTGAAATTTCTCATGACTATCAAACCCTATTACCAAGATAACTTCTATGGGAGTCATGTTTTCATGGGATGATGAATGAAAGGAGAGTGTCATGGAGTTAAGAAGGAGGCTAATTAATATGAATGTAATCACACTACCCACAATTAGAGAACAATTCATAGAATTTAGTGATGATTCTAAGAAGGGATTGGGTTGTGTGTTAATCTAGAATGAAAAATTCATATCATATTCATCTAGGTAGCTGAAAGGTAATGAGTAAATATATCCAATGCATGATCTGGAGTTGGAAGGTGCAATATTTGTGTTGATAATATGTTTGATTTCTATGGGGAGAAATCTGAGATATATATGGATCACAATATCCCCAAGTGTGTTTTTACCAAGAAAGCATTGAATATGTTCCAATGAAGATAGTTAGAGAGGATAAAGGAAGGTGATTTATCAATCCACTACCATCCTAGAAAATAGAATAGTGGAAGATTCTCTAATTAGAAAAGATATTTAATCTTTTTAAGTGATGATAATTTAGAAGGATCCAATCTTCTTTGACCTGAAAAGGATGTACAATGGAATCATAATGGAAGGATCATCATTAATTATTTCAAAAATTATTTATCAACCATAAATTTTTAAAAGGATAGAGGATTATCAAAGAAATGATGTGGACATTTAGAAGAAGGTGGAATCCATGAGAAAGGGGAAGTCCTCAGACTATAAAATTGATGAATGAGGAATTGTTAGATTTGTTTCAAGACTATGTCTTCCATAAAATCCTGACTCAAGGAAGGAAATGTTTGATGATGCACATATCAGATGAATATTTTTGCATGCTGATCCAATGATAAGTCCCATGGAATTGTGAAAAATATAGTTTTCTTTGAAATATGATCCACAAAAACCCATTTATAATTTTCCCTCACATGTATTCGAAAGTCTGATGATATAGTCTATGGAGACGTTTTCCCATTTCCATGTATCACTCTTGAGTAAGTACATACCAGAACCATCATGTGTACTTACTCTAGAGGTGGTACCATTGGAGAATGATCTCCCCTATGAAGTTTAGCCAGTGAAGATCACAGATCACGGAGAAATTTTTCTATGAAATAAGTCAATACACCTTGTCAAATTGTTTTGGAGAAATCACATGTTTGAAGAATAAACATGGGAACTAGAGGAGGTGTTGAAACATGGTTAACCTCATCTATTTTTGTGTGGGAAAATAAAATTTTATGGAAGAAATTTCTTAAGTGGGAAATATTGTAACGACCTGAACTGTTACAAAATAAAATTTCCATTTTTATTTATATAAATAACTACTACAAAATAAGTTTTTAACAGCGATATAATCTGCCTTTATCCGCGCTATAAAAGCACTGATAACCTTAGCATGAATAAAAATCCATTTCTTTTATAGGTGATAAAAAAGTGCTGATAAGGGGTATATTTATCATCTCAAATAAAAGAAATGATAAATCAAACCTCTATCAATTCTTGTAAAAGTACAGATTAATAATGTATTTTATTGGTTATGAGTATGACAGTTGTCTTTTTATTAAGATTAATGTCACTTTTCAAAAAAATGATGCACATGGAGTCATATTGATCACACCGTTCATTGGATATATTTGAGGATAATACATACCTTTCAAAAATTATTTATGGATCATTTTACTAATGTATCAAAAACAATATTGATGAATTTTCACAATTTTCCGTATATAAGTTATTTTTTACTAAAATAACCGTCATTTTTGGATAAAAATGATTGACATGGAGTCATATCAGTCACACCGTACAACAAATTGAGGTGAGGATGATCCATATATGTCAAAAATGTAGTATGGATAATTTTACTAATGCAACAAAACAATATGAATGTATTTGTTCAGGTTTGAGTATGTCAAATGTTTTATTTTAAAAAATTAATTTGAATTTCGAATTAAAATGATGCACAAGAAGTCATACCGATCACACCGTGCATCATATTGAAGAAAGACTGAATGATACACATCAAAAATGACTCATGGATCGTTTTACTAAATTATCTAAACAATAAGAATGTGTTTTATTATTTTAGTGTATGTTAGTCAATTTTTTGATTAAAATTTATGTCAGTTATGAATAAAAAATGCTCTTGGAGTCATACTGGTATCACTGTGCATCAGATTGAGGAACATATGTGTTATATATATTCTAAATGATTCGTGGGTTATTTTTTTAGTGTACTAAAACAATAAGAACGTGTTTTCTTAGTTTCGAGTATGTAAATTATTTTTTGTTATTTAAATTAATACTGGTTTGGAAGAAAAAGACACACTTGGAGTCATACTGGTGATATTGTGCATCGTATTGTGGTGTGGCTGATACAAACATGTCAAAAATTACTTAGGAAAAATTTTCCTATATTATTAAAATAATCTTAATGTTTGTCTCAATTTGGAGTACATTAGTTGTTTTTTTACAAATATTAATGTAAATTTTTTATAAAAAAGATGCACTTGGAGTCATAATGGTCACACCATCCATTGGATTGAGGAGTGGCTAAATGATACACTTCCCAAATGACTCATTTATCAATTTACTAAAGTATCAAAACAATCCGAATGAATTTTATTCGTTTTGAGTATGTTGATTGTTTTTTATGATTAAAATTAATGTTACATTTGAATAAAATAGACGCACTTGAAGTCATGTCGGTCACATCGTGTGTCTGATAGAGGTCCAGCTGATCCCTACACATCAAATATGATGCATTGATCATTTTAATAACGTACCACAACAGTCTAAAGGTGTTTAACCAGTTTTCATTATGAATTTTTTTTATTTAAATTAATGTCATTTTTTGAATAAAAAAGGCACACATGGAGTCATACTGGTCAAACTGTGAATCAAATTGAGACGAGGATAATCCCTACACATCAAAAATTACATATTTATAATTTTACTAAAGTACCAAAACAATATGAATTTATTTTCTCATTTTTGAGTATGTTAGTTGTTTTTTAAATAAAATTGATGACTATACTGAATAAAAAATAAGAACTTTGATTAATACTGGTCACACTGTGCATCTATATGAGGCCGAAAGAATGATACATGTAAAAAATGACTCATGGATCACTTTTCTGAAGTATCAAAATTATCAAAATGTGTTTTCATTGTTTTGAATATGTTATTGTTTTATTAGAAGTTTTGAATAAAAAGATTCACTTGGAGTCATACCAGTCACACTGTGCATCATATTGAGGCAAGAAAGAATGATAGAACTCTCAAATTATTCATGGGACTTTTTACTAACGTTTCAATTAAATCAGAATTCATTTTCTTTGTTTTATGTATGTCAGTTGATTTTTGATTAAAGTTAATATCAGTTATGGATAAAAAGATGCACATTGAGCCATACTAGTCACACCAAGTATTGGAATGAGGTGAAACTAATCCCTAAATGTCAAAAATGATGTATGGATTATTTTCCTAAAGTAAAATAACAATCAAAATGAATTTTATCATTTCTTAGCACGTTTGTTGTTTTTTACTAAAATTAAACTAAATATAGAATAAAAAAGATTCACTTGGAGTCATACCAATCACACCATGAAATGTATTTAGGAACTTCTAAATTCTACACATCCTAAATGAATCATGTATCATTGTCTAAAATTATCAAAATAGTATGAATGTGTTTTATTTATTTTGAGTATGTTATTTGCTTTTTTGATTAACATTAATGTAACTTTTCAATAAAAAAGACGCACTTGGAGTCATACTGATCACACCGTGCATCAAATAGAGCTGCAGATGATCCCTAAATGTTACAAATGAAGCATCATTTTTTCCTAAAGTAAGAAAAAAATCCAAATGTGTTATCTCAGTTTTGGGGATAAGAGTTGTTTGTTACTAAAATTAAAGTCAACTTTAAATAAAAAAAGACAATCTTAGAGTCACATTTTGCATCATATTGAGCTGTAATTGAACTCTACATATCACATATGACTCAAGGATAAATTTCATAATGTATCAAAACAATCAGAATGTATTTCCTCAGTTCTGGGTTTGTTTAATGTATATTTTGAATAAAATTAATGTGAGTTTTGAATACAAAGACGCATATGGAGTCATACAGATCACAACGTGCATCAAATTGAGATGCAGCGGATCCCTAAACATCACAAATGACATATATATCATTTTACTAAAGTTCCAAAAAAATATGGATGTGTTTTATCTGTTTTGAGTATTTGAGTTTTTTTTTTAATAAAATTAATGTCAATTTTGATTATAAAAGATTCAATTGGAATCATATCAGTCACATCGTGCATTTGATTGAGGTGATACTGATCCTTACATATCAAAAATGGTGTATGGATCATTTTCAAAAATTACCAAAACAATACGAATTCATTTTCATGGTTTTGAGTATGCCACATGAGTTTTTACTAAAATTTCTTTTTAAACTCGATAGACACACAATGTTTCTTATCTTAATTGAAAAGTGTCATTTTAACTTTTAAACAATTGTTATCAAACTAAATCCTGTTATTATTCTCATTCTACTTCATTAATGAACAATTTTATTATTTTCAAGATAGTGCTTCTTATCCTCCAACACCTCAGCCTCCACCTCGGTCTTCACCTCCACCACATCCCTTATGTTTGAATCCAACTCTGAATCTCCCTCCTCTTATGCCTCCACATCCAAATCTATCTCTACCTCCACCTCTATATTTTTCCAAAAATTTATTATTAAAAAAACAATTGAATTCCTCCATTAATCATCCCCTTGAGAAAGAAATCAAAAATAATATATATGAATTTTGACACTGATTTTCACCCCTCAAATATCTTTAGAAGGCCATAAATCTTAATAGATCACAAAAATAACATGTAATCACTGATATTTGTTGTTGGTATACATTCTAAAAAATAGTACGCTGTCCAATCATCTATAAAAAAATTGATTTCTACTTTTGAGTAACCCTTTTGTCTAAAATCATTATATTACATAAAAAATATAAAAAAACAAATGATTATGAAATATATTAAATGAATTTGAAATTACCTTCCGAAATTACCTTTTGGGGGATGCTAGTCTTTTCCTGATTAATTATTTCTCTCTTAAATTTTAAAACATAATATCCACAATCGATTGCGTTATCTTTAATCAGGCACTTCCAAAACAATGAAAAAATAAGTAAATTATTATAAAATGTTTTGATTGTTAAATATTTCTCTATAAACCTTAATTTATTTCCATTTTTAGTAAAACATAGGCTTTATCTTGTCAGAAACCGACCACATTCCATGATATATCCTATATTTAGCCACCGCCCTATTATAAAGACTCCCATTAAAACTCATAATTAACATATAATTCAATGTTTATCCATAAAATGTTCATTGTATTATATTTCATATTCACAATACACATCCTATGTGGCCTGTTTGTTGAAGACACATGCATTGAATCCAATACAAATATTTGTGGTGTCTATGTTGACAGCTGTCAGCATCTAGTGAGACATAAAAAACAAAAACAATTATGTAATAAAAAAATTAAAAATATATTTTTTGTGATTAGGTAGTAGAGTTTTATCCTTAAATTATAGGAATCAGAAATAGTTTTTCATCTGATGCATTTTCATTAAATTCATTGAGTAAGTAATCTTTTTTTTTCTTCTCTATTTATTCATTTTCCAAAGTAATTCCTATCATAGAAATGGTACTGGGATCAATGAATCCAAATTGTGCTTCCCATAAATATTAGGAATATTTACCTTATGGATGTATTGACAATTCATATTCCCATACATTCATTATTGAGAATCTCATTTAGAGACTCAAGGATAATTACATCTATAATTGAAACTCAAAATATTTCTTCTTCATAGTAAATGTATGATATAGGTTTATCTATAAGTGTGGTCCCTACATAAATTTTTAATGTTAATAAATGTTTCTATATAACAGTTCGAGAGAATGTACTCTCAGAAGTACATTTTGTTTTCTTGGCCGATTCACTATATTTTCTGGAATCATCCTTTCATTTCTCAACCTCTTTATCCATATACACATTAATACCACACATCAGACCCTTTATCATGAAATATTGTATGTTTTTCATATAAAAATATTTGATAAAGACATACCTGATGTTTATTTATATGATTTGATATCCATGCTATGAAAGCTCTAATACTAGCCTCGACTGTCGTAATATCTGGATCATCATGTGGAATAGGAAACTCAGCATTCAGCTCATAAGGTACCTCAATTACCACTCTCAATTGATCCTTTGGAAGTGGTTGATTTTTCATCTAATCTACCAAGATATTATAAAATATTCCCCTCTCAACACAACACTAAATGGGTGTTGATAGAAAAGAATCACGTACAATTAAAACTTGTATAATTTTAGTAATATAAAGTTACTTAAATTTGTTTGATTCACATTTTGGAGAAGGATTAATGGAAAAAATTATTACCCAAGGTAAGGTTTTGGGTGAATGAATATCCTCAATGTTTTTGGGACCAATTTTTGTATAAGTTTGTATTTTTTGTCAATAATTGTCAATGGAGATCAAAATAAAGGAGATCAATAAGTACACCAATGAAATGGAGAAATGGAAATTCAGAAGATTGTTGTACTGATCATATGTTCAAAAAACATGTGTCAAAGGTGACACATTATTTATAACAATAATGAATGGTGAGGTATAATCCATCTGAGGATGATTAAAGAAGAACGAGGATTTGATGAAGACCATGGTATTCTTCATGATTGTATGATAACAATGCAAGACACTTCTTGAAGAATATAATTGTATGATTTTCATGAAGTAGAGAATGACGGTTGAAGAAGAAGAAGGCAGTGTGGAAGGGATTGGAATTCTGAGATGGCCATGCACTTCACATTGTATCAAAATATGATGATGATAATGCTAATCTATCAAAGAATATATATATCATGATAGTGGGGTTTGTGATGAATGAAGAAGAGTTTCTGAAGAAGGAAAATCACAGAAAAGAAGCATTTTCTTGAGGTGATTGTGCTTGTTGACAAAGCAAACAATGACATACAAATTTTTTGAGAAAGGGGATTTCATGGTGGCATGTTGAGTACAAGGGATGTGGTTAATGATCGCTATTTTATTCAATAATGTCTAAAAAGGAATGGATGATCTGGAGGCGGTACAAAAAGAGAATATACAAGGTGGTACTGTTTTCCAGTGTTTGCCAAATTTTGGGGCCGGAAAAATGACAATAGGAGAAAAGTGGTTATTGGAAAAGGGACTTGCACACTATGTATTTGGAGGATTGTAAACATATGTGCCTAATGTTTTTCAAGATTAGAACATCCAAATATGGAAAAGGGATAAGGGTCGCCCAAGTTTTGGGGTTGGTCGCGCAAGTGATTTGAAAAAAATGTTTTTAGCAAAGGGACTAGAGTGCTGATTACATGGAGGCTTGGGAACATGCGTGCATATTGTTTTTCAAGATCAGAACATAAAAATAATGAAAAGGGAGAAAGGTTCCCAATTTTGGAAATGGATCGTGCAAGTGAAATTTAGGGGTAGAGACTTGTACGCCAAAACTTGCGCGCCGAGGGATAGTTTGTAATATCCCTTCATCATCCTATTCCCCTTTCCTTTTCACTTTGATATATATGTTCGTTATAAATATTTAAAAAGCAGTTTCTTCCCACAATTTCTTTTATTATAGTTTCTATATTTACTCTTCTGCTATCTTTATATTATGATTCTCAATACATCATGTAAATATTCTCTATAATAAATATTCCTAAAAAATAATATGAGTTTGTCCCCCCATGATACATTTTCTAATTCTCAATAGATTCCAATAATCGTGGAATATTATTTTTCTAATAGGATATATCAACTTATTTTATATTAATACTTGATATTTTCATTTTAACTGGTCATGGTAATTTTATCATTAATATTCGACTATTTATCTCAATAATTGAATTTAAAATTTTGAAATACAATAATTATTACATAGATATCTTATCAATTAATTCTCATTTAATTATTTATAAAATTTTCCTTTAATCTTATCCTTTATTTTCCATTGAATTTCCTTATAAACCACATGTGTCAATCCACATCTTCATTATATCATGAACTAATCCCTTACATCATGATATTCCCCTCCAATAGAAAACACATATTCTAGATATTTTTTCATCATAAAAAATAGTTTTTATCACAACTAAATCACTAGCATTGTGATATTTAATCCACAAGGAAGAGAAAAGAATCATCAGATTTTATTCTCTAGAATTATGACATTTTAATTACATATTTACTTTACGTGGTAAATAAAATATGTTATGTATCACTTCATAAATTTCAACATTATCTTGCATATGAACCATAAAATATTTTTAATTCTCAAATATATGTTACATATTCTACAAAAAACCCTCCATATCAGCTAAAATATCTTACGTACCACATCTCCTCTGATACTCAAATAAATAATACTCTATAAAATATTATATTCCACATGGGAAATAAGATTTATTGAGTCATAATTATTTTTTATGTCTCAAATATCCTATTCATCAAATTACTCTCCTCTTGTAAATTACAACATGAACTATGAAACATATCTTCTGTATGCATTGGGATATATTATGTAAAAACAAGAAAAAAATACAAACTATCTAAAATAGGTAACATATCATAGTCTGACACCCTAATTTCCTTATTTATCATACACATTATGTTTCATATATCAATGATATGAATAAATTTTCCAATATTATATTATAAAAATACCATATATATTCCCTTATCAATTCTTTTAACACCAACACAAAAAATCTAGATGTTTTTCAAGTCAATTCAAAACATATTTAAATGTTATCTTGGAATCATTAATAAATCTAAATAATATTTATTAAATTAGGGATACATTTATAAATTTTCATAATATATCCAATTATATTTAATTTTTTTTCCAATTCATTACATAGTAATGGTACAAAACATTGAGTTCATCAACAGGTCTCCAATTTCTCAATTAATTACTAAAATATTATAAAAATTATTATTAGAAATAATAAATTAAATATTTACCAATAAATGAATAAATTATCTAATAATATCTCTCCTATTTATATCTATATCAATTTCACCATCAAAGAGATATTCTATATTTATTTTAGTAGAGTTTATAAAATAAAATCATAGAATAGTTACTCAAAAAATATTTATCTTCATTGTTATTCAATTAATCCACCCTATCCACATAGAAAGGTCATGTAATTAATAATTATTTCATTATCAATAAACATTTACCATTGACTCACAGTAGTATAGTAGTGTAATCATCACATATTATGGTTTCTTACTTAAATCTATTTATTCCAAAATACATAGTTCCATCTTAATATTTTGTTCCAATATTCTTTTAAAACAAATCAATGGAACATAATCAATGTTTATAGTGGAATTAAATATATGATACCATAATAGTAACTCCATTTTTTATCTCATATAACCCATATTGAATTTACAAATATCTCTTGTTTTTCAACTATTATTGTAAAAAAATAGAACACTCATAATCCCTTGGTCTTTTAATATAGTGTTGTCTCTAGAAACATGTATTATTTTTAAATGATATTACAAGTATTTTAAATCTATATTTGGATTATGATTTTTTTTATTTTATGGAATTAGAACTGATTTGAAGATTATTATTCCATTCTAATGATCATAGAGGGTAATGAATCACATATGTGCATTTTATGTATTGGGAATGATGATGATTTTACATTCACTGATGGTTTAATATTTCAATCATCCAGTGCATTGACTCTTAAAACACTGATATATGGTCAACTTCTTATCATCCAACACATATGATCTTGAACATTAGAACAAGGAATACCATGACCCCAAACCACCACATCAAGTCACATTCCTTCATTGTTTTTCTGGTCACCTCAAAATACAGAATTCATTGAGAATTCAAGAAAAAAACACACTAAAAACTAGACACATGTAATAATTGAAAAATAAAAATAATTCACATAATGATTACATTATTCAGACTATGTTTTTATGTGTATGGGTGAATTAAAACAATGGTTTTCATTCAATTGGATGTAGAGAAAATGAGTTACAAGGGAAACCAAATTCTAAAAAACCTATTATGTTTTCTTGAATATGTATTATCAATCTCATCTTCCAATCACTGCATATTTCATATTATCCTATTAGGGATTTGACCATAGCCTCCTATATTCCATCCTTCCAGCACATAGATGTTCCCAAGCATGCTATTCCTTCCAGGGATACCTCATTCTTTTCCATAATACTTATAAACATGGATATCATATTATAAGATTATAAAATTACGTAAGTAGTCCATTCTACTATTTATAGTGATCCTGATCCTTTTATGCAATCACACAATCTCTCTTATAGTTATTGTTATCTTTCTGTGGACAAGAGAAACCGCTGATCTCATGTTGAAACTCTATTCTGAATTCCAACAATTTGTGAATAGTACATGTCATAACCACATCACACATATAACATTTACTTATCTCCCTTTGAAAAATAATATATTAATTATAGTCAGTCCCCATCATTTGAATTCATGAAAATCATAATCAACCAAACATCCATAATCTAATCTAGAATTTTATTTTTATAGTAGTTTCTTCCCCTTATTTCCACATAATTTCATCCCTTATAACTATGATAACCTGATCCACCAAGGCCTTTATGACCAGCATTATGGTGAGTGTGACAATTTAAGACAACATATAAATGTCCATATGCTTGAATCCAACACCGAGTAAGCTTATCTAACACATAAGATGTCTAGACTAAGAACTAGTCGGCATAAAAACATATCCAAATAACCATAATATGTTGAAGGTAAATTAAAAAATATATCATAAATAATTTATAACATCTATCCCACATTAAAGAATGAAAAAAGTACTTGAATTTATAAATAAAAAAATCCATGACCCAAAAAACTCTCAACAAAACACATCCTTCTTAAAGGGAGGTGACTGATGTCTAATGCCACACCTAGTGCAACAATGTTTTATCTATCCCAAACTGAGATTTTCCTACTAAAGATCCTCCATGGAATACATAAATCTACATCCATCTATATAATAATTAGTATCTATGGGATGATATCATGTATAAGAGAGTATACAAATTCTTATTAGGACACCCAAAAATCAGAAGACTTAATGCATCAAGAGAGTATTAATATCATTAAAAGGTATTTCAATCATTATACGAGGCATTAACATTGTTACAAAAATGAGAAATATTATCAAGATAGACTACAAGTCTCCAAGACGTCCCAACCATACATCCATCCAAGGTATTCGGGTTGAGGAATAATGGAAATTCTTGTCCTCAAGAACACACTCCAGGAGTCATGGTATACCTAATGATGCACATACAAGAGGTCATTCTTACGTATATTACTAAATTAGTACTCACTTGATATTTTAAGATCTCGATACATATATGGTGGATCTAACCCAAGGATTATAGGAAACCCCATAAACACTACATGTAATAAACCTATAAAACTCTAAGAATATAGATCAACAGATATGGGATCATTCCCAAGGATCACCAGGGATAAAAAAACCCTATTATGAATAAACTGCAATGTAGGGGATCAAACATAAACATAAATTGGCCATGAAGATTAAAAAAACCCCGCCTAGTGAAAATGATAGAATAGAGGATCCCCCCCAGAGCCTCACAGTTCAATTCATGATATCTTTACCTGAGACTATCCTTTAGTGTGGATAAAAATACTATTCTGGGAATTTAAAGCTACAATGTACACTCTTATGGATGAAACACGGGAACACAATAAACTAATACTAGAATATACTAAAAATATTTGAGGGAATTCACCCAAGCTTATACCAAAGTTGAGCTTAGAAAAATGAGGCCTCCAATCATCCAATAAAATATTAATCAATGTATTCCATGTGGGTACACTACATGTCTCAATATGTTTGAAAATTCTCATGCACCGTAATCACATGGAATTAATTTCAAAAAATACACAGCATGTCCCATTTGGTTACATGACATGTAGATTTGCATGTAGCACTCAGCATGAAGTCCTACCTAGGACATGTCTGTGTACTTAGGGAATGTCCATGTATTTTTATGAATAACATGGGGTGAACTCACTTCTACATGGTGTGTAGGGTCCACGAATTTACACATTGTGTTCCATCTTCCCATTCCAAAGTACGTTTCTAAGTACATAGTGTGTGTCTTGACATAGATGGTGCATAGATCCATATGGACTCATGGTTGTATATTATTTTTACAAATTAATCCATCCCACAAGGGTTATATGGGGTGTTACTTGTCACACATGGATAATAACAAGCTATAGGGGACTCTGTGGGTCAGGTAATGAAAGGAACAATGACCACTACATTGAGTCTGTGCATTAAATGAACCTACAAACTATACCTACAATTTTACTCAACTGTGCTTCATCCAATGGTATTTATCTTCTTAGAAATAACACTTCATCTGATGGACTAACATTATCCATATCAATGATGTTGATCTTCTGATGAAGTCACTCTTGTTTATCTTCTGGTGAATGCATCACGCAATTACCTTTATCCAGTTCCCTAAAATGTTAAGGATAAAATCAAAAAATTGTTTAACTCAAACTTGATGCTCCCAATAACAAAATTTCATCCAAATATAACTATTTAAATGACGTTCTATTCCAAAATCATTACATACATGATGCTACTATAGTTGTCTTTATCCTTGAAATCTCATGTGCAACATGTATTTAATAAACTTATTGAGGTCATAAAATTGTACCTGAAAAATTTATCATAAAAAATTATCAATATATTATTTAAAATTTTATTCCATGGTTGAGTCCATAAATATTATACTCAATGAAAATTATTAATGTCACACTAAATTCTCACTAGCCCAAATACATTAATCTAATGTAACATCCAGACAGTTCTCCATGAAATGCGTCTTTCTCCCAATCATCCTGGATCTAATTAGAAGAATCCACCCTAAAATTCTATAGAACAAATATATTTTGTTTTACTTACTCTATGAAATTCATCTAAATTTATCAATGAAAACCCTCTAATGAAAATAAGAACCAAGTTTCCATCCTCCTATTTTATTTATTATCTATCAAAAACATATGTCGTGCTTATGATCCTTGAACCCAATCTTCCAAATTTCCGGAATTCTTGAATACTCTACAACTATGATTTTCTTGGCCTATGAGAACATTTTATTCCTTTGAAATATATTATAATATTAAAAATTAATATCACATTTGAAATATTATATTTACACATGTTTAATTTCATCATCATGGAGAACTCCCACAGATCCTTTGATGAGCACAACCAAGGAATATGTAGTCTTTTTCTCCAACTTATTTCGTCAACCTCCAACCCTATCAAGGATATCACATTAATTCTAAGGTCTTCATGATACTATGAAAATCATATAGTGATCCTTAAAAGAAGACATATAATCATTTCAATGAAATGTTTTCCGGGACTTGGGGAAATTCATTTCTCTTTGTTCAGTATAGTTCAAATCCACAACATCTATTGAATTTTTTAATGAGATATATAAATAACAAAATTTCAACCATATAGATTATCCTCCAAAAGATACTCAAATTAAAATAAAACAACTTATTTCATGTTCTAGTTGAATCCAAACATCTTGTACTCTATTTTTCAATACCCTCCACCGAATTGAAATATCTATAAGTCATTTGATGAAATAATTCCCATGGATCAATCACATTACTCAATAAAAACATTTACTATATGACATCAATTTACGGTGTACCAAGTTAGTCATCATGAATTGGGGAAAACCATCCTAGAGACCTCTATAAATCCATCCTTTATCAAGTGTATAATCTTCCAAACCATTAAATTTATTGCAATTAATCATGGATTTTCTCAATTGATCAATGAATGCACATTGAAGTATATTATTTTTATTCTGAAAAACTACAAAAACAATAACTCCAGTCATGGTCACTAATTAATTCAATGCCATCAATAGAGTTTTAGTAACATTTCACATTATATAAATACTCTCATCCTCCTTCCCCTCTCAATTCCAGGAACACATGAAAATAATTCAATAGATTACATATTCTGATCATTTGATTTTGGTAAGATGCTCTCCTTTCATAGCATGTAAAACTTGTCCCCACTAGCGATAATCAAAAATATCATCATCCCAAAACTCCCAAAATCCCTTAAAATTACTCATACTTTTTTATTATCATGTTATGATGAAATAATCTTGTGCAAAACCATTTATTTTGATATTGTTTCTAAAATAATCTATCACATATAAGAGACTATCTGAATCTGTCCACCTTCTCCAACTCGACTGTTATTGATTAATAAATCCCCATGGTAAATGTATAAAATAAAATATTAGTATCAGGAGAAAATTGTAAGTAATTTCACCCAACCCCCTATTAACCCAAGTTTTTAGAACCTCTATAATTTTGACCATTTAGAAAAAATCTTCAAGATTCAACTAACTTAACTAAAACCTTCTTCTAGGAACATGATTCATATATCAAATTTTGTAAACATAGTGGAATAATCCATGTGATTTATTTTATATCATCACTCTTCACTTTATTGTGTATGGATAAAACTTCCATCAAATAGAACTATAAGTCCCTCTTGGAGTAGCAAACTAATTTCCTCCATGATCTGTATATTCCACCATAGGATCAGAAAATCGATGCCTAGACCCTCTAATGATTGCCTCTTAAAACAATAGCTCTAATTTTATTCGGTCCAAATAATGGATCTTTGGCACCTTCAAGAATTTTCAATATTTTTCCACTATGATATTGAATTACACCCATTTAAAGGAACATTCGACGTTGATAATATGGCCATTAGCAATTTCAATATCCAGGAAACACCACTAGTAACACCGCCATATCATAGTGATACTCTTCAAGTAACCTAATACACCACTTAGTCATGAGGATCAAACTGAATTTCAATAAAATCCATTTCATTAGTTGAAAACTACTATTCCATTAACATCTACTACCACAATCCATAAGAAAAACTACATCCAAGATTTGGTACCACTTATTGTGGATGAGGGCTCATTTTCAATCACTTGAAATTTTTACTTTTCTTAATGTAGTATATGAGAAATTCAAACATGAGAATTAGTTCAACAAAAAATTATCCATCTCTATTTATATTGAAGATAAGAACTAATAATATTAAGCACCCCATCCAACACATTGAGTTGTCCTTATTCAGTATTGTTTCAGTCAACTCAAAATCCACCAAATGTTGAGCATATAGACAAACAAGAAGATAATGAACACACACTTGTGATTAAAAAAAGGAATAAACACTATGAATATAAGGATTTCATGCGTCATAAATTTTCTATATTCATGAGTGAGTAATATAATCTCTATTTATTTCATCAAAAAAAGATTACATGATATATAAGAAAAATCATATTTTGATAACCCTACTTAGTTCTATTAAAGATATATCCCCAATTTCATTTTTACTAATTTTTTATTCCCTTTGTTCCTTATAGTATTTTAATAAAATACCTAGATATTTTAGCCTTTTATCACATGGATATTCCTAGGTTTTCTCTTTCTACTAGAGAAAACTAATTCAAGCACTTGTACCTTGTCAGATAAGTTATCATATTTTAATCTCAGTAATTTTCATAAGATTCCCTTCCCACACTTTATGGTACTCCTTAACTACAAAAATATCACAACACCTCCCATGGAGTTATATGAATCCATTATATAAGAATGAAAAACTTCTAATCTCAAATAGACACTCCATTCTTACTACCAACACCAAGTGAATAGTGAAAATTATATCCACCTCGCACCAATAACTTTAATGAATTTATAATTTATGAATATTTTAGAAAATACATACACACCCCATTATTAGAGTTCATGGAACTGATGAACCTACACACTTCCATAACCTTCTCTGAATTCTAACTAGAGTGAATGCATCAGAAAAACCTCTTCAACAATATGTCACTCTAACTCCACTGTTCTCCATCTACAAGATAGCTTCCACCTCTTTAGTGATTATTGTAAACTCACAAAATACTATATATTTATTCTAATCCTCTAGGTAAGGAATTATTTTTGATCATTGGGTGAACAAAATATCCACCCGCCTTCATCGGGTGCCTTGAAATTATATGTCTCCAGAAACAAATTCTACCTAACAAACACTTCCAATATCATTAAAACTATTTTCTCCAACTGAATGTAGTTATCTAACATTATTTTTCTAAATCATAATTACCATAGATATAGTGTGTATGTCTCAAATAATATATTTGAAGCGTAACTATTTGTGACTAACTTTACAAAGCTCAAACACACGACACCAAAAAAACCTCACATGAAACCCTATCATTAAATCATTGATGCTAATTTACAACATGTGGCCTATAATAGGGGGACTTCAATGCCATGGTTTTGTTCACAATCATATTAGGAGGGGATATAGTACAGATGGGACATGATAATATAGTTATATCATGGGGATGGTATAACATTGGGGGGGGGAGGGGGGTAGATCTGTACATGGGTTCTCAAATATGTATCTTGAACAAGAACTTTTAGAGTATCACATGATTTGGATTACTATATTGGATTCTCAAGGAGAGAATGAATATTTTTTAACACTTTTATTTTATTTTTTTCCATATATTATAGTGCGTTAATGGTGTTCCAATAATTTTTTTCATAATGATCATTATTTATTGTAGTTTACACTTGAATATCAATATGAGTTTTTTCTGTTTTTTAGTTTATATGAGTTTTCAATGATGGTGGTTGTTTAAATGAAGAGAATATATAAATGTCTATTAAAAGTTGGTGATGAATTAAGTGGTGGTGTCTAATTTTGAGTGAATATTTGTATGCTAATAATTTTTTTATTACTCTAGATTTAAATGAGTTTTGAACTTCTATTTTCATTTAATTATACTAATGGGTTTTTAAGAGAAAGGTAATGTGTTGAAATAGTGGGTTTCCTCTATTATCTTGTAGTATATATGGAAGATGAATTTCTATGATGATTGCAAAACATAGTCAAAGAATAACAAAAAAATTACAATCCATTGATTTTATATAATATGGGATATTATTTCCAGTTATTCCACCCCATTCTATTTCAAAATAATTGGACAATATCTTAAAAATCCTAGGAATTAAGCAGTGACCATTTTCACTGCATTCAACTTGTGCTGAAACCCCTAGTTAAAAACAACGCTAAAACTAATCACTAAAAATGTATACATTTCTTAACACTCAATTTTTTTTATCAAAGATGAGTGTTAATTTAGGAATAAATAATATGTAAATAAAATTTAAAGTATTTATATACTAATAATATATACATAAATACTAATATATATATATATATACATGTATTAATTATTGAGGAAAATTTATAATTTCATGAAAATATATTTATAATTTATGATTTAGAAAATCATATAAAATATTAATATAAATGAAAATTTTATTTAAATAATTATTTTATATATTTATGAATGTATTTATGTAAATATGTATATATATATGTGTGTTTGTGTTATATCATAAAACTATATAATTTCAAATAATATTATGTTTGGAACACAATTAAATAAAATTTTAAAATATAAAATCATTTAATTTTAAATTTAATTATGTATTTTACAAAATAAATTTAATGATATATTTTTTATAAATATTAATTATATTTAAATGAAATAAATAATTTTTTTTGCATATGTAATTAGATATAAATTTATTTTTGAGATAGTAGTGTATAAAAATACATTAATATATATATATATATATTATTTGAATATATTAATAGAATGTAATTATAAATAAAATGTTTATCAATATATATCATCATTAAAAAGTGATTTTAATTTTAAAATTAGTAATATTTTAAAAAAATAATGGAATAGTGCCAATATATATATATATTATCACTTTTTATATTATTAAACACATAGACGCAAATGTTAAAATATATGATGTAATATAAAAAAAATTTAAATAAAAATTTAATTTGAATAATTATTTTATCTGTGTGCGCGTAATGTATCATTCAACAGCAGATTTAATATTTTTTGTTCAAATAATTATATTTTAAAATTTTAAATTATAAAACAATAAAAATTGGAAATTATAATATATATTTTAGAAAGAAAATTTAAATTTTTTTGCCTCATCTTTAAATAAATTTTTATAAATATAAATATTAGGGTAAAAGTAGGAACCATACAACCAACACAATGGGTTACCGACGACCCACCCCAAAACCTCAATAGACAAGTCCAAATCCCAAGGCCCATAAGAGTGACCGAAATCGAGATTCCTTAGGGCCACTATGTACTAGCATGAGAATATAATATATATATATAGTAATAGAAAAAAATACTTTAATATATCATTATATTTATATATATATATTATGTATTTTAATGTATAAATCATTAAAATGAATAAATAAAACATTTATAATTATATACCAATTTTAAAATATTTATTTAATTTTAATTTTGATAAAATTTCAATATATTTTAATTAAAAAAAGTTGTTTGTGTATGTGTCTCTCTTGATATAGCATGTTAGATATATTTATATATATATAAGATAAGTTCAAAATTTGGTTGCCTCCTAAGACATGTTCTTCTTCTTATATTCAATGAACCACATTAATAGTAAAATAAATGCTAAGATAAGGATCCTATACCAAAACTAAAAATTTTTTGAGAAAACCCCTCTTTTTCAGTGATAATATTTTTATTTCTTATAAGGATTTCTATTGTCAGTTATTTTATCGTATACAGTGATAAATGTTCTAACTATTTTTTAAACAAATTCTCACTAATTTACAAAAATCCTAATTGAATCCATCAATATCACATGAATCATTGATGAAAACTCATCAGATCTCTATGTTTTTTAAGATGAATCAATTCATAAAACAATATGGTTTTGTGTCAGTCTTCATATTCAATTTTCTATATCCTTTAGATTACTTTGTTTTAATGATCACCTAAAAACAACCTTTTTCCTTAAAATCAACCTAAATATTTATTAAATGATGACAACAATAGATAACAGTGAAATATAAAAAGTGATAGAATACATAATATTATAATTTCTTAACTTATAATTTGAAAATGATATTTATAGATGAAGCATTAAAACAATAAACTCAAAATGAAACAAAACAAAAAATATTCCCTAGTATTGGGTGACAGTCTCTATAAAGTCAATCTAATTTTCCATATATCTCTTATAAATTGGGTGTAAATGGTAATAAATGGAAAAACATATAAAAATATAAGAAATTATAAATTTTAAGTTGATACTTCTATCAAATATCACCATTTCATGACGAAACCAAAAGTGCTTCGAAGGTTGTAACAATGAAAATATTGAGATATGGAATCTAATAATTATACACAAGAACAATGAATTTTTATAGAATTGGTAATCATTACTATGAAATATGAAATGACCAAATAAGTGACGTTCATGTGAGAATCCACCTCAAATATCCAAAATCTATATTTCGCAATGGTTAAAATTTAGCCCTATATAAAATCCAAATGAGCATTAATTTAAAAAATAAGAAGAATAAAATGAATTTTTATAGAAAAAAATAACATATGGATGAGAAATTAATAGGTAATATATAATTTCATAAGAGATTATACATTATGAAAAATCCCATTGATAATTCATTTAAATCTTCATTAAAGTGAAAGTAAATTTTTTTCTAGTATTTATTATCATTGTCTTCAAATCCTTCACAACTTATCCGTTAGTTTTGTCTACAATTTAAACAGGCACAAGGAACCCCACAATTATATTCACTCAATCTACTTTTGAATCAACATATCAAAAAGTTTTTGGGTATAAATACTTTCCAATATACTAATATTTTTTCAAATAAGTTACATTGATAAAAACTTGTCTTTTAATGATATTTGATCAAATAATTCATGGAGATATAGAAATTATTTTTACACCAGAATGTAGGGGAATCTTATATCAAGTGTTGTTTTGATCTTGATGTAACATTTTCCTACTACATTGGGTTGTAATTAATGAATTTTAAAAGGGTAAAAAATTTAATTTATACAAAATAGAGGATATAGGGATATATCAACCTAATCTACATTAACATTTTTTTCCTATCCATAAAGAATTTTAATTTTATATGAATTTTTATCTTCTACATATATATTGGTTTATTTTAAATAAAATATCAATATGTGATCATGACCAAGTCTATATAATCATCTTCAATAATTCACATAATATTCTTAGAAGCTTCCATTAATATATATAAGTTTAATAGTATATATTATGTTCAATATTCCACCCTTAATGGATCAATTAATATAAAAGGTATCAGATTCAAATATCTTGAATTTGTTTTCTAATAACTAGACTTTCCAGTGGAATCCTAAGCATAATTTATATGTATTTTTGTTTTCATGGTTCCTTTTAAACTAAATTCATTATTTATTTTTTATTTTGATTTATATTTTTAAGTATATTTATATTTTAGAGGTGTTTAATTTATCTTCCATGTAAGAATTCTAAATTCACGACCTCTTGATGTTTCAAATAAAAGAACATATTGATTCTATTCTATTGACCAATAATTTTTTGTCATCAAAAACATATTTCATTATTTTTTAATGAATCAATTTTTGGTAAAAATTCACTCTATTTATCAAAGGAATTAATCAGTGTTCTTAATATTACAATATATATGTTTTACTATAAACATGCTTTATTATATGATTGTGTGTTAGTTTTTGTGTGTCCGGCCTATATGTGTGTTCGTGTGTCTGTGTGTTTCTTTGTATATATGTGTTTGTGTGTCTATGTGTGTTGGTGATCAATATTTTTTTTCACCCATAAGATGCCTAAAAAGTAAATTATATTTTTTGTGACAAATGGAAATACAATGTTTCTAGTTATAGATAAACTAACGGACTAAACATTGAAGGGAAGATGTCGTAATTCAAGGTAGTTCTCATGCCCTAATGTAATGTGTCGATCTTACATGGATTACTCTAATGTAGTGCATACACCCCATTACATGACAACATTCATTTACATAATATATCTGCTAGTCTACCATCAGTTCTCTGGTAAAGGATAACATTACTTGTACCCTCTTTCATTATACCTCCTATTTTCCCCTATATAAAGTATAGGTCCCTTTAACTCCACAAAGTTTATACCAAAAGTTCCCACTACTATATTGGGTGACCAGGGATGTTTTTACAATATATATAACCCTTTGGATTTAATAGTCAATATAAGGATATAAATCGTGACACATAAAACAAGTTGGACCATCATGAGTACTATCATACTCTATAAAATCTCATAGTTGATTTGTGAAGTAATACCTAAATGAAATTTATGACAAATGGGGATATTTATGAATTAAAATGATTTCTTTCATTAAAACCGCATGAAAGTGATCTTTTCTCATTTATTAATATAAAATAGGATGAGGGTTCATTGTTATGAATTATTTTAGGCAACCAGTGTTATTGGTCATGTCACCAAATCACCTTCAAATTTGGCATATTTTTCCTAGCCCTTTTGGAATTCTGATTAAACATTACTTTTTTGGACTCCATCCTCAACAAAACATCCTTATTTCGCCTGAGTGACATTCATGATCGTAGTAGAATCATTATTCCCAAATTTATAGCCCATGAATCTCTCTTTATCTATCCTTATAACTTTATAAAAATATTTCCTTGACTATGAGATTTTACACATATAAAACTAACTACTGAAATAAATCTTTATCCTCATATTCCAAGATACTTATTCGAGATTTTATGGTTGTCCCATGGTCTCCCCACCTTGAATTCCTTCTATTTCATATTTATGGGTCTAATCATCCGTCTCCTATCCATATCTTATATAAAAGACATTTTTATAGATATTCTATTATTCCAGTGTAATCATGACACCATTATTGTGATCATCTCTTCGTGAAAAAGAAAATGTGTCACCCATATGTAAATCCCACAAATAATTTTTTTTATGAAATCATTCTGTTTTTCTCCATGTAGAATGTTCATACTCTAAATGGCATAATGGAAATTTTTTCATGGTAATAAAAGCTACATTATTGTTGATGGTTGTCTGAACTTAAAATTCAAACTACCATTCTTTATCATGTATCATATAAAGGAAATATATATTCCATACTCATAATGAATTCAACTAGAGTTTATAAATTCTTGTTTCTCGTAAATTTCGTTTTTCCATTCACTTGGGGATCATTAATTGTTATATGGATTTATCCTATGATATAAAAAGATATAAATTTTCATTCTTCATTTGACGATATTTAGTTAAACCTCTATAAGAATCATCCTTTCCATCATGGAAGCTTCAAAAACCTTATAAACCTCATTCTTTCATGGATGGAATTAAACCTTAGAGTGCCTCAAAATATGGATTTAAACTATATTCTAAACAGAAATTACCAAAAACATTTATACAAAATAAAAAAAATATAATTATTTTTATATATTTAATTCAAATTAATTGGTTTCAATCAACCAATTCCAGGTTTATGGTAATTTCTTTTGGAATAAGAATAATTTTATGAATAATCATAATTATACAAGAGAGTCTCGAACTTGAAAATAAGCTCTTATATGGGAAGATTTATTCTCTCATCCATATAGTTTCAATACATAATAAAAATCAAATGAAACTAATAGTTACATGATGATGTAAAATATTATAAATATAAAAAAATAGTGAACACAATACGTAATATTTTTATATTGGAATTATATTTTTTGTAAATTCATATTCACTTGTGATAATAAACTATTGTGTTTTTTTTGAATTTCTTGAAAAATTAAAATAGTATGATTTATTAATGGAAAAAAAGAACCATAATCTATAACTGGCCTAATGTATATAATACAATATCCATGGATTCTATGAATCAATAATTAAAGGTACTATGAACATATTTCATTGTTATGATCTCTTTATTAACCTCATCAATGACACGTTGACTGACCCTTTCACCTAGTTAGTGTTTGCAACACTCAATGGTGAATAAAATTATATGGGATTATATATATAATATCATATTTATTAACATGTAAATATCATGAACTTTTATTGATATATATAATTCCCAATTCCTAATAAAAATCTGATTAGGTGGGGGTAGATTTTCCCCATCTCAAAAACAAACCTCTTTGGAAGTCTTTCCTCGTGGTAAGATATTTCTATTATTCGACACATAAATAAATTTTAGGGGGATGACACACATATCTATATGGATACCTCTAATATGGGTAATATGCCTCTATATAATCATATTAAATATCTCCATAACCCAACCATAGAAACTAAGGAAGTTAGTGATAAAAAATAATCCCTGGCAATCCAATCATGAGAACTCATAAGGGGAGCCCACAGTGGGAAACTAAAAGTAGTAGTTTTGGGAAAGTCCTATGTCTCTATCACTATTTCCATTACAACATTTTATTAAATCCTTATAATAACATAATTAAAATTATAATTCACTATTATTATAAATCTATCGAATTTTTTTAAGTAGATATTTCTGACCTTTTTATGTAACATGTAAACTATGAAGAAGAACCAATATATTATGGAGTTGACCTAGTAGAAATACTTTCACAAACACTAGAGGTAATACCTTGGATACTATCCATATAGTAATTCCATATTAAAAAGATCCAGTCAATGTGAATATTATCCCTATTAAAACCAAACAATTCACCATAGTGGTCTTACATGTTGGAATCATCATGAAAAAATCAACCATGGAGGACTAACCTATTTTAAATCAAACAACTAAAAAGGAGGTGATCTAAATTAAAATAATTAATAGTAAAAAAACCATGAATTTCCACCATGTGGTACTTGTTTTGAAGGTCCTCAAAATGAAAAATATATTTTAAAATATAGAGGTACTCTTAATGAGAAAAAACAAAAAAAACATATGACCATGGAGTTCTTATCCATGAAAACATATATAGAGCCCTTCCTCATAAAAGATATATCCACTGGCATAAAGGTCATCTTCGTTCTATACAAAATAACATAACCATATATGTCAACATATGGGATTAGTTTCGAAGGTCATCCTATTGACAAAGTTACCATTTGACATTGTGGTTCACATTGTATCAATACTCAATAATCAAAAACCATAATGGCCATCCCCATAGTATCAATTTTAAGGTCCTCGCCATTAAAATTAATCTATCATGAATTGAGGACATACCAATGAAGAAAGTAAAGATAGTAACAATATTATGTGTCTTTCCTAAGGTACTAATTGTGGTGATCTTCCAAAATTTATTTACAATGGAGGTCCTCCTCTTCACAAAAATAGTTTTTCAATAAGGATTTACTCCCATTTTTAACCAAAAAATGTAAAAACCCTCGAGATCCAAAAATGTTACCCATTATAGAGGTCTTCGTAATGAAAATACATAGATTCTTCTTGGAGTTCCTACTCGTGGTGAGAAATCATTAAGAATATTTAAATGTACACCAATGGATTTTCTCATAAAGATCCTTCGTGTGATCCTAATGAAAAATTATGTAACATTAAAGGTTCACTCTATAGTATCCACTATGAAACATCCTCATTATAATTAAATAGTTATCCAACATGAATGTCATCTTTATCCCACAAATATTTCAAATTTACCAACATATTGAGAGGTAATTGGTATAGCCAATCCACTTACGCCAATAAATCCATCATCAATTTAAGATACATCATCCTGACTACTAAGTGACAAAAGAAATTAATCATCATCAATTCCATCAGAAAACAACTTGGACAAAGATATTGTTGAAAAAGAACATAGTGACTTCACCCTATCATATAAAATAGCGGGAATGTGAATTTTATAGTTATACCATTTCCATGATTTGATCAATGAGAATGAGGGATATTCTAATGTCATATACGAGGATTCAGTTACATATAAAATACCATTCTTTTTTGACCTCCCACAACCTCTCATTATATTTTTCTTAAGACTCTTATGGAAGAATTCATTCCATATTTTCATAATAATCTATGGGAAATAATAAAGTGGTCCTAGTGAAAAAAAAATCTTTATGAATGGTATATACATAATCTAATGGTGTTAAATGAATAATTTAATAAATTTAACATCACCACCATCCTAGTTCATGATAAAACCAAATTTTGGAATCATTATGATAATATCTAGTTGGATTACTAAAATAAATTAACTATGATTCACTATATTATCAGGGAAGGATCCCCTAATGTATGAATCATAGGCTAGGGATAATTAAAATCATTTCCTTTTACCTCACTCATCTTTCAATTGGATAACTATTGAAAGGTTCCTTGTAATTTTCTCACCACAAATCATTTTTTCAATTCATGTTATAAAAATTCAATCCAGTTAGATTTAAAAACCATACCACTATAAAATACCTAGAAGATTTACATAATAAGAATGAAGAATCGTTGGACCTATAATTAGTTAAACAAAAAAAATTAAATCTAGAATTAGATTTAATATATTTAATGACTATAAATTTGGGTCCATATCATATAAAGGACATATAGAAGATATTGTATTTAAAATATACACCACAATTACATTTGTTAGTATATAATATGAATAATCAGAAGCATTTATAGTTATATATATGAAATCCCAAGTGAAACTTAATCCTATAGTGTAAGAAAATTTTTTTCCCTCAATATCTACCCCCATGTCATCAATAAATACTAATGATACATGGGTCAATAATATTCCTCCTTCGTGAACGTAAAAAAAATACACACAATGAGAATCCATCCAAATAGTCTACAAAAATAATCCTCCACTTTAGTCACTCCCATTAGTGGTAAAAATAAGTTCACTCTTAATTACTTATTATGTTAAATTCATGATATTATTTATAAAAATTAATAAAAAATGTAGAAAAAACACATACCTTATTCATTATCTATCATGGGGAATTGATTATGATCAATTCATTGATTGTTATTATAAATTCCGTGTGGCTATATTGTTTATATATATAGATTAGGTCATCTTTCAGGCATAATAGTAGAAATAAATAATAATTATAATTGATATCCCTATTGATAATGTGGAATAATATTCCTAGAATAAATATGATAAATAAGATTAACTAATATTGAAAATAATTATCACTGAGATAAAAGATAAAGGGTTATATAATTAAAATAAAAAATCCCATAATTTGATATCCCCTCCTAACATTCCATTAAAAAATACTTGACCATCTCGTAGTAAGGAAAAAGGAATAAAGTTTGATACTTACACTTCCCACCAACCACTAAAAGATGTTAAGAGAATATTTATTGAAGAGAAAACATCAAAATTCAACACCAAAGTAAAATAATAATAATTTTGATTAATGTTAATTTTATTATGGGAAACATTACTATTGAAACAAAATTTTAGGTTGAAGTTGTACCTCTGATTGTTATACCTCCCAAACAAAAGGATGTTATTAGATCTATAAAATAAGAATAGAGTCTTAAAGCCATACATATTACATTATTTATTATTCAATTAATAATATAACTAGTTTTATTTTAGTAGTTTAATTTTCTATTGGTTTATCATCAAATCAGGATTTTCGAAGTCATACAACATAAAACATAGTGAAGAAACATAATCATTGGTAGGGGTATTAGATACCATTAATTAGTTATTTGAATTCACTTAATCCAAGAATATGTCATCCCTCTAGTTTATTACATAACTTTTCATTTTTTATTACAAATATTGGATTGTTACTAATTAGTGTATTGGAAAAAAGTTATATAATACACAAAAATATGAAAATATTCTTCTAATGTACTTTAAATGATTATTAATTTGATCATCCTATGTAAAATTACACTAACTAAAAACATGGGGATATACATGAAAGGAAATGTTGGACATTAGGCCGAGTAAGGGGAAAAAAGGAAAACAGATTACATGTGAACATTAGAGATATAAAAAAGAACATGATGAATTTCATAGTGGAATGTGAATAGGAATATATTAAAAATAATAACATAAATCACAACATGAAAATGTTTCTAGAACATTTCATTTATACATTCATAAGCATATCACCAAGGTGTATCCTCAAGGTGTCATAAAAATTACCAAGGTTGTTCACCAAGGCATCATAAAACTTTTCATCTCTAAAGATTAATTTATTTACCAAATGCATTAGATCATAATCAAGGAATAAAAATAATATGTATTTATTTTCATATGTTCCATATAGAAAATAACAAAACATTTCATTAATAACCCATATATAATAAAAGAAATGGGATTCATATCAAAATCACGGCGTTTTAAAATGTCCTTAAAAATGATCATTATGTCATTTATAAGACACAGAAAGTGAATGATGGTTTTATGTATTTAAATTATAGAATAAAATAAATTATTTTTATTTCTTGATGGATACCCCTAAAAATTAAAGAGTTTTGGGTATTCAAAAAATGAAAATAAAAGAATATCTTAAGTAAAATAGAAAGATTTTGAGACGAAACTTTTGCAGCATAACGGGTATGAAACAAAGTTTCATAAAATATTATAAAGGGAGGTGAAAAATAGTTTCCCATTTTTAAAATACTCATATTAAAATATAAATAGAAACACAAACCTGGAATGGAAATTTTAAAGATATACCACATGAAAGAGATCTGGAAAGGAAAAGTGAAGATGAGAATTCCCTTACCTTGAAGAGTAACTTCTAAAATTATATGATCAGGACCTTGGGGACTTTTAGACACCTTGGGAGGACTCCATGGGTGTCAATAATATCAGATAATTTAGGGGGATGATTTTATAATGAATTAAAATGATGTGATGGGTGGGTATTTGTAGTAATTGAGATTGAGTTTTTTATTAATTCTTGAGGACACCTCATTAGTGGTATTTGAAAAACCATGGTCTTTCCCAAAATATTCTCCCATATAATTTTCCAATTGGGACACCACATATCATATATTAATGAACAAAAGTTGATAAGAATTTTAAATTAATTATTAAATAATTATTATGTTCTTAAACACACTAAAAACTCAAAAGTGTATCTTTTTTCTATTCAATAAAAAATAAAACATTTTATAAAAGTATCATAAATTCACTATAACATAATATCGATTTTCAGAATTCAAAAAAGTCAGTTATTTTATCATTAGAAAATATCTTAATATGATGAATTTATCTTTTAACTATAAAAAACTCATTTATTAAAAATAATAGTGGGCTGAAAATGCATAGTGGATGCATAGTAAAATTTCTGAAAAATGAAATTATTTTACCATTTATAATTATACATGAGTGATTTTATAATAAAATTTCATTATAATAACAATTATTCATAATATCATAGTTTATTTGAAATATTTAAACCATTTTTGGATTGTACAAATTCTGCTAAAAAATAATCAATTTATAAAATTCCATTTAATGATGTAAAACTATTCCTAAAACAGAAATGATATAATTTTTTACCTGATGGGATTATACATTTAGTATATAAGGATATGAAACATATCATCTTATAACAACCACATACGAACTAAGGGTATGGTGTGTGATGGTGACAGACTCTTGGGGTAGCTCTGATAACATTTCCTGAGTGGTCATTTCCACAAACTTGAAATTCTCTCAAAGGTGATTTCATTCATGCTTCAGTTGTTGAATCTTTTCTATGGCTTGGTATAAGGGTAAGCCCAATGTTGTTACCTCCCACCCATGTTTTAAAAAATGTGATTTTTATGGAAATTTTATTCTAGATGAGGCCATCGACTCTTCTTTCTGCATTAATTATCCATTATAAATTCTATTTATAAATAAAATTATAACTATAAAAATTATTATTATTTACAATTGTAATATTAAGCAATAGTCATATAACAGTCAAAACCAGATGGTCAAATTTAATTTATACTTGTATATTTTTATTGATTATGACATAGAAAAACATATGTTTTCCGGACACAAAATATTATTCCAATGTTTGGGTCATTACATTTTCCCCCCTTAAGAAATTTCATCCCCAAAAGTTCATCTGATACCCTCAGAAGTGAAATTTTTTGGGTACTTATACCACATATTCTCATCCAGTTCCCTTGCGTATTCTTCAGATTTTTGGCTCCTCCACAACACTTTAACAAAGTGGGTAGACTTATTGTGTAGAATCTTGTCTCTACGATCCAATATCTCCACCAGATGCTCTCATAAGAGGGGTCATGTTCAAGTTCTACCACCTATGGATTCAATACATGTTAAGTGTTAGGTATGTACTTACTCAAGAGGGATATATTGAATACATCAGGAACATGAGCTATATTTGGAGTAAATGCAAGCTGATAGGCCACATCTCCGAGACGATCATGGATTTCATAGGGGCCAATGTACATGGGGGAAAACCTTCTTTTTATTCCAAACCACATGAATCTATTCCATGGAGTAATTATAAGGAAGTCTTTTTCACTAACATATAACTCAATGTCCCTTTGAAAGTTATTAGAATAGCTCTTATGCCGACTCTGAGGAGGCTTAATGTGTTGTGGGATGGAATGATCATTTTCTGTCATCTCTTGAAAAAGAGAAGGGCCAAGAACCTTTCTCTCAATTATTATATCCTAGAACGTATGAGTTCTACATCACATCTAATATAGAGATTCATAAGGTTCTATTTTAATGCTATAATGGAATCTATTTATGTTAGGGAACTCAAAAAATAAGATATGTTGATCCTATCTACCATTAAATTCCAATAAAAAAAGTCCCAGTAAGTCCTAGGGTGGTTGAATAGTCCTTTTAGATTTTAAATTAGTTTAGGGGTGATAGGTCGTACTGAAATTAAATTGCTCAATCAATGCATGTTAATGAATTCTCCATAATTTTGATGTGAACCTAAGATCATGATCAGATATGATATAGAATGGTTCCCCATGTAGACTTACCACTTCCCTTATGTAAATCCTGGATAGTTGATCAAGAATGAAATCCTCTGGATTAGAGATAAAATTGACCGTCTTAGTGAGATAGCCCACTATAACCCATATTGCATTGATTCCAATTGTAGTTCTTGGGAGACCAGTGAAAATGTCCATAGTCATATTATCCAACTTCCATGTTGGTATGGGTAGTGGTTGTAATACCCCTTTGGGAAATTTTTTCTCTACCTCCAACTACTATCACACCAGGCAGCATGTATTGTATTCAACAATATCCCTTTTCATGTTATCCCACCAATTATGATCACAGAGGTCCCTATATATTTTAGTGCTTCTAGGATGTATAGAGAATCTTAAGCTATGTTCTTCATCCATCAGCTCATTCTTTATTTCCATAATCAATGGAACACATAGTCTTGTATGAAAGTTCAGTTCACCATATTGATCAATATTGAACTCAGAAAACAACACATCCTTCATAGCCTCAATCATCTTAAAAAAAGGGTCATATTTTTTACCTTTCTCGATCTTCTCTAGTAATAATGATTGAGAGATCACATGGGATAGGGTTGATGTTGTCCCTTCCCATACAATTCTCATGTCCAGTATCACTAGGTCATTGATCAATGGATCTCTTTGGATCCTCATCATTTCAAGAATGATAGGGTCATTCAGACTTAATGCATTAACAACATTGTTTTCTCTTCCGGGTTATAATGAATTAAGCAATTATAGTCTTTAAGAAGAACCCACCATCTCCTCTATCTCATGTTCAATTAATTTTGCCTGAAAATATACATTAAACATTAGTGGTCTCTATATATATCCCACATCTCACCATAAAGATAGCGCCTTCATATATTTAGGGAAAAACAACAGAACCCAGTTCCAGATCATGCATAGGATAAATCTTATCATGAGACTTTAACTGTCATGATGCATGAGAAAACAACTTTTCAATTTTCATGGGGACACACCCATGCCCTTTTAGATATGCATCACTAAAAAGGACGAATCCTCCTCCTATTGAGGGAAGAGTTGACAAATGTGTAGAAACCAATCTCTTCTTCAACTTTTGAAATATTCCTCGCAAACCTTTTTCTATATGATCTTATCCCCTTATCATATTAACTTTGTTTTTGGATTAGAAATTCATGAAATTTTTTCACGAACCATCTATAATATCCATCTAAACCAAGGAATCTAGAAATCTTAGTTAATATTTTAGGATAAGGCCACACCTCCATAACCTTTGCCTTTGTAGGGTCATTACATATTCCAACATTGGATATGATGTTTCCCAATAATGAAACATGTTGTAACTAAAATTCACATTTTATGAACATTATAGAAAGCCTCTACTTCTATATAGTTTTCAAAATAACCCTTATATGATCCTTATTCTCCTCACTACATTTAGAATATATTATAATATCATCAATAAAAACTACCTCAAGGTAATCAAGGTAGTCATTAAATACTGTATTCATGAAATCCATAAATATAGAGGGTGAATTTGTCAATACGAAGGCCATAACAGCAAAATCATAATGCCCATATTATGATCATGAGGTAGTATTTGGAATATATTCTTTATCCACCCTCAATTTATGATAACCAAATCAAAGATCAATCTTGAATAAGAATTGAGCCCCACAAATCGGGAAAAATAAATCATCTATTCTTGGAAAAGGGTACTTGTTCTTCAATATGAGACCATTATTTTCCCTATAATCAATGCATAACTATATTGATCCAACCTACTTATTCACAAAGAGGAAATTTTCTCCCCAAGGACAAACAATCCATCGGATAAAACCCTTCTTCAAAGGATATTGTAGTATTTATTTAACTCCTCAAGCTCCAAATTTTCTAATCTATAGGAGGTATTCAATATTAGATGAGATCTAGGTTTGAGTTCAATGGATAACACTATCTCTCTTTCAGGTGGTGGTCTAGGTAACTCATCAAGAAATAAGTCATTGTATTCATGAATGGTGAACACATTATTTATCCTTATAATCTAATTTCCTTCTTCTTCCTGATTACATCCATAAAGAAATCAATAGGAGGTTCTTCTAGACAATGATTAGGTCGAGATATCACATCGTGGAAGATAATTGTTGGTCATCCATTAAGGAATTCTGATATTTACATATGTCAACATTTGATCTTAGCATTATACTATGTGATCCAGTACATACCTAGTATAACGTCAAATTTTAAAGTGAAAATGTATACTATATTTGATATAATATTATGCTCCATAAAGTAAATACTAGAGTTTCTAAACACTATTGATTCTTGGATAATCCCTCTTAGAGTCTTAGCTGATAAATCTAATTTTATTACATTAGGTATTGATTCTATATTATTTGAAAAAATGGAGGAAATAAAGGAATGTGTACAACCAGAATCAAACTAAGTAATTACAAGATTTGAGAGAAAAACATGTGTACCCATGACCACATTATTTGGAGATTCAAGTTCAACCAGCATGATATGAAAAGCATGAACATGATTCCTTGGCCGATGTTAAGGTTGGTGGTGATTCCCCTCCACTTCCCTTGGATTTGGACTATGATTGGAAAAGTGACCAAGCTATCCATACTTGAATAATTGGACTTTAGGTGGGGCATGTGCCATCTTACCTTTTTTTATTTGTGTTGGGAAGTTGAGTCTCCACCTTTTGATAACAATTCCGAGCAATATATCCATATCTTCCACATTTGAAACACTTCCCTCCCCCAAGTAGGTTGTCCGCTGAAATCTTATTCCCAAATTTATTACAGGTGGAATGTTTCACTTGATTTCCTCCTATTTTATGATCCGAGATCCTCCTAAAAATTTGATCTATTAATCTATTATTTTAATTTTATATGTTGGAAAACTGTGTCTTACTAAACTCCAGTAAGACTTTTATCACATTTTGTATGATCTCCTCATATATATCATAGTCCTATTTGGACAGATTTCTTTATAGATAATTTCCTAGACCATTAAAGATTCTATCAACATTCCCCTTAGGATCCATGAAAAAATTTGATGTGTAATGTGAAATCCCTGAGAAGTGTTTTTTATAGATTCCCACAGAATCATTCTCCTTATGTTTCATCTTGAGAAATTATTTCTCCATTTTTGTTCTAATAGAACTTGGAAAATACATATTTTATAAAATCCCACTAAACTATTCCCACTCAATAGCTTCAATATCGCCTCTTAGACTCATGCTTTTAATTAGTTCCCACCTTTTATAAGATTCTCCCTTTATGTGGTAAACAACTAGGGTGACAAGAACTACAATTTATAGAAAATATCTTTTCTATACAGCTTATACACTATTCTACAATCAATGGGTTTGTAGTTCCACTGAAAGTTGGTGGTCATTGAACCATAGAGGACTCAATAGAATGCTGTTCTCTTCTTTGAGAAATCGATCTATCAAATTTATTCAATTTATTTCCCACAACATGAGTCAATTCATTCATCATTCTCATGAAAGTTTCCATTTCGGCTTCCATCGAAGGACCGTTAGCACATGGTCCAATGTAGTCACCATTGCCACAGTTCATCCTATTTCCCTCCATTTTGTAAATGAAGAAAACCATAGTGATAAATCAATTTCATTTTATAATCTTATAACATTAAAGGATTTTTAAGTCTTAAAAAATCATTCTTAAATAGGTTAGTAATTATCAATAATCACATTTTCTATAAATCCTTCATAGTGGTTCATAAACAACATGTGATTAACCAATCATATACCTTGGGAGTGTCAAAACATGAGTGCAGTAAGGCCCATTCTCATGCACCAGTTCATGTTCGAGTTTATCAAAATGCAGTGTTTTTAGGATTTACCCCTAGATACATCGATACGAGAACAACATCCACCTGTTCATATCCAGACATGGATTTATTTTTTTGAAAATGACTTACTTAATATTTCCCAAATATACCAGGTTTTTTTCCTATATTTAAAATTTTCTTTAGTGTTCTTCCAAAATATTTCAAATCTTAATTTCTAAAAATAACTAAATTTTCCTAATATACAAACAATGGTATCCCACCTTTTTATTACATAACTTTTCATTACATTTTATTGAAATATGATCTTTAATGTTTAGTGTCTTGGATACAAGGTATATAATACATGAAAACGTGAAAATTTTGTCTAATCCAATTTAAATGCTTCTTCATTTGTAAATAAAATGTAAAATTACTTCAAATAAAAACAAGGGAACATACATCAATGTAAAGGGTTTGAATAAGTCCCAGTATGGGAAAACAATAGAAACAGCATACATATGAACTTGAGAGATATTAATTAGTACATGAAGAATTTCATAAAGGCATGTGAAAGGAGAATATACTAACAATAATAACATCAATAATAATTTTAAAATGTGTATATAACTTTTAATATTGAAATTCATATGTATATCCCCAAGGTCCATCCCAACAGTTTCCTAAAAATTACTGAGGTTATTCACCAAGGTATCGTAAAACTTTTCATCCCTAGAGATTAATTTATTTATGCAATATATTGGAGGAAAATTAAGGATAACCATTAATATGTATTTATTTTCATGTGAGACACATATATCATTACAATAATTTTCATCAATAACCCTAATAGATTAAAAGAAATGGGTTTCATATCAAAATCCTGGTGTTTGAATTTTTTTTAAAAACATGAACATTATATCATTTATAACCCACACAAACAGAATGAGTGTTTTATGTATGTAAATTAATGAATAAGATAAATATTTTTTTTATGTAATGATTCATACCTTTACAAATTATAGTGGTTTGTTTTTTGATATAAATAAAATAAAATAATTTCTTGAGAAAAAGATAAAGATCTTGGGATGAAAATTCTATAGCATAACAGGTATAAAACAATGTTAAATAAAACATTAAAATAATAGGGTAAAAGGGTCTCCAATAGATAAAATAATAATTATATAGTATAGGGATATAATAAAATGGAAATAATAATATGGTATTTAAATTTGAAAGTCATAACAGATAAAAGTGAAATGGAAATGAAAAGAGATGTCGAGAATTCCCTTACATTGAAGTGTTACATCTAAAACTATATGGTCATCACCATAGAGGATTAAAGTAAAAATGAGAGGAATATTAGGGAGTTAATACTATCAAATAAATGAGTGGATAATTTTTGGAATTAATTGAAATGAAAGAATGGGTGGGTATTTACTATAAAAGAGGGGGAGTTTTTTATTAATTTCTGAGGGGACCTCATTAGTGGTATTTGATAATCCATGGGATTTTACATGGTATTTTTCCTGGGTATTGGCCACATGGAATGCGTCATATAATATATTAATGCAAAAAAATAAATCAGAAATTTAAATTAGATATTACATCATTATGATGTAATTAAACACATCAAAAACTCAAAACTGTATTTTTACTCTTCACAAAAAAACAAATTTTTTTATAAAAATAACATAAATTCACCATTACATAATATAGAGTTTTGTATTCCAAAAATACATTTATTTAATCATACAAAATCTATTAATATGTTAAATTTATCTTTTAGTTATTAAAATAACCATTTATTAAAAATAATTGCAGATAAAAAACGCAGTGGATGCATTGTAAAATTTCTAAAAAAATGATTTTTTTCATTTTTAATTAAACAATTTTTTTTATAATAATATTTTTTTTAATAATTATTATTCATAATATCATAGTTTATTATAAACATTTATTGGGTATTTTATATTTTACATATTCTGTTAAAAAATAATCAACTTACTAATTTCTAGTTTATTTAGAAAAACTATTCTCAAAACTGAAATGGTGGAAAAATAATATTATTTTCCCAAAGAGATTATAGATTAATTATCTAAGGCCTTGACACATATCCTCTTATAACACCCGCATATGACCTAAGGGTAAGGTGTGATATGGTTACCTACTCTTGGGGAAAATCAGATAACATTTCCCAAGTGGTAATTCCCACTAACTTGAACTTCTCATGAAGGTGATTTTGTTCATGCATCAATTGTTGAAGCTCAACATGGGATTGGTCTAGAGTGAAGGCCAAGGATGCTACCTCCCACCCATGTTTTGAAAAATTGTATATTTATTGAAAGTGACTACTAGATGTGGCCATTGAATCTTATTTATGCATTAATTATCCACTATCTTTTCTATTTATAAACATTAATTATAATGTTAAACATATTTATTGTTTCCAATGGTATTATTAACCAAAAATCATATAATTTTCAAAACCCAATGTTCACATTTAATTTTTACTTATATTTATTTATTTATTAATACTTATATAAAATTAGTTTTTTCAGGATACAAAATATTATAAAAAAGTTTGGGTCGTTACAAAGAACACACTAATGTAACAAGAAAATAATCCATTGAATATAGGACTTTTTGTATGTTTTTTATATTTTCAATTATTTTCATTGGTTTCCCAGGGAGGTAAATTAAATAAAAATATATTTCATTGAGCTGAATGTGATGATTATGTTAGAAATCAGTTTTTAGAAGTCTAGCTAAAGTATCCAAGATATTCAATATTGATAAAAAATTGGAATATAAAATGGATTGGTTGGATCAAAGAGACGATAAAAAATTCTTAGTTTCTTAATGATGTTATTTTAAATAATTTAAACATATAAGTATAAATATTGTTTCAGTGTTCAAAATATTTATAACATGTGTCACCATATTCATTTAAATGCAAAATTGTTTACAATAATGAATAATCTTTTAAAAAAGATGATTAAATGGTGAAGATCTCTTTAGATGGAAATTAGAAAACGATAATATTAAGAATATGAAGACAAGAAAAATATTTTTCATGATGACGAAGAAGAGTGAATCAACGGTAAGGACATGAAATATCTTATTATTGATGGTCTTTTATTTTGTAGTTGCGTAAATGGATAAACAGATTTTTATTAATTGGTATACTAAAATTTTTTCTACAAAATATTCTTAGAGGGAATTTTATTACAAAAAATATGTCCAAAATTTCTACATATGGAGGGCCATCTCAGAATATATATGGAAACAAACCCATGAAATTTATTCCATGGTAAAAGTGGAGAGTGGTCTATATGTGTTCCCACAGGCTGAACACATAGTATGAATATAGTGCACACAAGGGTACCTTTGGATGATGTGGTGTTAGGGTGTGACCCATGTGGGAAGGGTGTGTGAAGGTGTGTTTGGGTGTCAATCCCGATGTTATGGATGAAGCCACTAATAAGACACTAATATATAAAAGGTATACCTAAAACATGCATTGATAGATGTGGGATATTACCTCTCTGTTTCTATTCATCCATTTAAAGTGATATAAATTTAACAGTAGTCATCTGATCGAATGAATTTGGGATGTTCAAACCACATAATAGTTTTTCTGTAACCTCAAAAACCGTAGCTCATTTATTATGCTTTTATACATTGAAAATTATTAAATTTTAGGAAATCCATAAAACAAACTAGCCTTCACCGCATGAGATATAAAAATGGAATGATATGTATCAACACAAATGTATATTTGTGTGTGTTTGAAACATGATTTTTGAAGAAGTTTCCACTACCGATTGAGAACAATGTTATAGGGGAACTTTAGGCCTGAAATATGTATAGATAATGTTTGAGATATAAAATATCATGTGTTTATCATCGCATGAATGTGATAATATCATTATAATGAGAGTCCAATCATGAATGAAGTAATGCAAGGCTTTTCAACTTCTTGTAACTAGCATTAAAAGATATGGTGATTCCCCCCATGTCACATTTATAACTAAGTTAAGATATGGTGTTTCTATTTTTTGGTCCTAGAATATTTTAAGGATGATATTTTTAAACCAATGGGTTTTTAGAGAAAACTAAAAAGGCTCACAGTTAGTTTAACCATGTGATAACCATGCGGTATGCCTCTATGAGGTTCCAACAACATTTTTCATGGTTTGAGTATTTCTAGTTAAAACACATGACATGCCTTGGAATCTTATGGGGTGTTTGATGGTATTCTATAGATGTCATATATTTCTTGAATGGTTTTACCAAACCAACTTTCCCCAAGTAAAAACTGTACACCCCTAGACAAAATGAACTATAAGCGCACCCTCTTAAAGTGTAAAGTAAGTTAAAATATGAATCCTATTCTAGAAAACTATGTGACACCCCTTATAATAATTAATTTTTTTATTTAACCAGTTTACATTGGCCATTTTTAAACCCAAAAAACATATGATATCATTTTGGCTCTCCCAAATCCATCCCCAAAACGTTAGAGGTCACTCCCCAGGGATTCTAGTTATAATTAGTTCATTATTTATGGATAAAATTATTTTATATTGCATTTTTTATCTGGTTTCCCCACTTATTTTTAGATATATGCTAAACTGCCTCTCAACTAATCTCATTAGAACCCTGTTGGGATGTGATGCTATATCTAGCGGGTTTGATTGATGATTGACATTTTTTCTTTTGGATCTTGGATCGTGATGACCGAATCTACTCTTCCCCAACCACCATTGTCAATGTAAAAATTGTTCTACTTCAATTTTAAGGTAAGTCTTTCTATAACAATGGATACTTCTATTAATTTTTCTTTGTTATATTAAAATTTATTTTCATTGTTCATTTTTTGAAGTGATTTTTAGTTTCATGGTATTTATGGAAATGAAATAAGTTTTCTAAAGTGGTTTTGATTTAAAAATAGTTTTTTTCATCCACCATGCACTTGATTAAATTCTTTAATTGTGGTTATGATTTGAAAATGGGGTTTTAAATACTAAATAGGATTTCTTTCTATTTGAATTTTTTTTATTTTTTTGATAATGGTTTTCAAATTTATTCTCACAGACATGGAACATTGTGAACATTGGGTGTGTTGGAAAAGGGACATAGGAGACCCTAGTGCTTGTGGCACAACATGGGGTTACTTTGTGATATTGATGGAATGTGGTCAGACATGATTTTAGTTGAAACCAACTTATTCATTTTTTTTCTCTATTTTATGTCCAGTACATATTCTCATTGGATCATGCCTAATTTTTTTGAGTTTTTATTTATGTTTATTTATCACATTATTGTTTTATTCATTGATAATTGTGGATTTTGACAAAAAATGGAACATTGGAAGACTTGGGTGTGATGAGAAAGGGAAATAGGCGACCCCTGTATGTGTGGAATCACTATGGATTACTTTCTTCTATCGATGGACTGTGGTAGGACTCAATATTGGTTATCACAAATTATTCTTATTTTATGCTATTTTATGTCTAAAACCTTTTCCCATAGTATAGGGAACTATATGGTGTGATATTTCATTTATCGTTATTTATCACATGATTTATTTCATGGGTTTTTTCTCACATTTTGATTTCACATGAGGATGTATCACCTGGTTTTGCATGAAGGTATATTTGATGGAATTATATTTATTTGGTTACCTTATGGCGAATGGATATAAATTATTATATTATCACTTATTCTTGTAATAAACCTAGATTTCTAAATATTAAGGGATTTTACGAAAAACAACAGAAAATGTTTACAAATAGGGTTGGATTTATGAAATTTATTTGAAAAAATATTTTGTTTTAAAAGTTTTAAATATTGCATTATTATTATTAGAACATGTATAAAATGTATGGGGGTATCCTACCGAGCATTGTTATCACACAATAATTATTCCATTAGGTAATTATAGATGTTGTATTTCAAGATAAATGTAATGGTATGTGAATCTAATATAATGTTTGATTATTATTTTTGTCTCTTCCTTCAACATGGGATGGTTTGGAGGTGATGGTTTGTAACATGGAGAATTTTTTGTCTTTTAAGATTCACATTTTTCTAGTCTATCCAATTTGGATTGTTCTGTATAGATCTGGTTGTATATGTTACTTCCAAATTTTATTTTTTTGTATTACTTTGGTTATATTGAAGATTATTTCAATTTATATATATTACACCTCACCGTGAGGAGGCATCTTAGGTGTCTTTTCTAGTCGAATCGGGTTAGTTCATTTTAGAATGGTATTTGAGGGATCATCATGACGATGTATGTTATAACATTTTATGTGTGGTTCTTTGTCTTGGGTATACATGAGTTAGATATATTGGAATTAGAGTCGAAAGTGTGGAAGGGTGCCTGGCCAGCTCACTTTTGTGTCTGAACATGAGTTAATGTTGGGGGTCATATTTTTTTTACCAAATTTTTCACTTGTATTTTTAAGTTATTTGAATGAATTTAATGGTATATTTATTTAAGTGTAACTATTACTTCTTAAATTATTTCTTTTCACTCATGTAATTCATAATTTTGTAAATTCATGATTTTTTAAAACATAGATATGAATTATTCAAGTTGATCACAAGATTTTGGAATATGTTAAGAAGATTATTTCCCATACTCTTGTGCTTAATATAAAATTAATTTACGAAAAGTTCATCCATATATGAGAGAAGAATATTTGACTAATTATTGATAGACAAATCCTCCATTGGACAATTCATTGGTTGAAGATGTAATCTTTACATTTCTGACACTTGGTCGAGTGGGTGTTGGGAACCCGATATGTTTGGTGGATCATGGATCGAAATTCACATAGAAGAATACACCCATATTACTTGGTGACAAGGTACCCTAGGAATTAGAGGTCTTTCATGAAAATATTAAGAGGATGTTCAACTTCATGAAGACTCTTAATGAATCTATGTTGGGTTTCACCATGTACATTCTCAATGGACCGCGGATGACATAGTGGGAATATATTGTGCATGCTAAATTGCATGAGGATGTTACTTGGAATTATTTCATTAAAATAATTAATAAAAACATTTATCCTGATATGTTATGTGCAGTGAATACTAATGATTTTCTAACCTTCGAGTAAGGGGAAATACTATTCTAGAGTATTTAACCCATTTTTCATGATGGTGTGTCTGAAAAAAGAGATTTTTCACTAATGAGTACATAAAGGCTTGAAAAAATTAGTTGGGATTAAGGCCAAATATTCCATAAATGATGATTCTCATACAACATCCATATATCCTAAAGGTATTCAAAAAAATATATTTGGAAGGGGAATACATATTTGAAATGATAGGTTAGTGTGGAGATTTGATTGGTGCAGTTTTAAGATAGGGTGTTTCTTCTGTATTGAAAAGGAATTGGAGGTATGAAAAGTTTTATTTAGGAATAGTTTCAAGGGTCCTATTAGAAAAACTTCATTTTTCTTATACCAGTGTTGAAGGTGTGTTTATACCAAGAATAGTTATACGGGGGCTCCTATGACTTATCATCATTTCAGATTATCATGCCATATGAGTTGTTTTTTTTTGAATGATATCCAAGGGTAGTAAGTCATGTTCCACTTCCTCCATGGGGATGGAGGTTTGTGATAATTCTACCATGGGTTGTGGGTTTACTACTCATGAAAAGGGGGATTTTCATGTAGACAACACTGGATGGATTTATGAAATTTAGCTTACTTCAGAGGAATCTGAAGAAGGGATAGATATTGCTAGAGGTACTATGCTTATTTTATCTTCTATTTTTATAGAATTTCTTGATATAGTTTCTAATCGTAATTTTATATCTTAAAAATTTTTTATGTGTTGGGTATAAATTCAAAACATATATCATTCTTTTTGGATATTTCTATTCATTTCAGAAATAGGTCTGAACAAGATTTCATGTGTCCTGCATGTTAGGTTATGAGAGATGACCATGAGTTGGTCTGAGAATTTTTATTTCTTATTATTGACATTATCACCCTGATACTTGGCATCGATTGGATTTCCATTTTTATGTCCCATATAAAATTTTATTATCCCCAGGTTTTATTTTTATCTTCTAATGGGGACACTCATGTTTTTCATGGTGAGTGGATCTCAAAATCAGAAAGGAAGAGGTTTGTTTTTCCTTATGATGAAGTAATCTCATGATAGTTTTTAGTGATTTTTCTTGCTTTTTATGACCTTTAATGGGTATTCCATTTCTTTTAGTGGTTTGTACATACCATGCTATCTTTCTAGATTATATTTATCGGTTAATATTATAGATAAGGGTAAAATATAATATGGAACAACTCCTTGGTATGTTTCCCTTTTCAATTCCATTTTTTCGAATGGAACCTACTGAGTTGGTGGAACTTAAATCCTATATAGAGGATTTAGGGGCTAAATGATTTATTCATCCAAGAGTGTCACCATAAGATTCACAATTCTTCTTTTATAAGAAGGAATACATGAGTGTCAAATTTTTTTTGGATTATCAAAATTCTAATTGGGTAACTGTTCAGAAGAAATATCCTTTTTGCATGGACTGATGATCTCTTTTTATAGATTTTAGGGGAATGTTGGTTTTCAAATATTGACCTTTAGGTAGGGAACCACTTGTTGAGAGTCTTAGAAGTGGATTTATCTACAAAAATGATTAGGAGATGATATGGGAAGATCATGTTTATGGTTATGAAATTTAGTTTGACTAAGGCTCCTGTAATATTTATGGATTTGATGAAATTAATATTTCATAAATTTTTGGACTATTTCATTATGGTGTTTGTGGATAATATTTTGGAGTACTCCAATATAGAGGATGAGAATATTAACCATTTGGATATAATTTTTTGAACCTTTAAAGACATCATATGAATGTTATGATTTCAAAATGTGAGTTTTGGATATGATAAGTTAAATTTCCATGGAATTTGACATCTAAGAGGGTCATCTCATTGGATCTTAAAATGATATAGGTAGTTATTTCTTGGGAGCAGCCCAAATTTTTTTTGAGATCTGGAGCTACTTGGGTTTGGATTTTTACTATAGGTAATTTGTTTAGGATTTCCACTATCTCACGTCATTGATGAAAAAGTTAACCCATAAGGGTATACGTTTTGAATGTAATGACAAATTTCACAATTATTTAGCGGATATAAATGTTTAGTTGACTTCAATGCCATTTTTTATTCATCATGTACCGGGTTTTGGTTATAATGTTATTTGTGATTCTTATGGTACAAGGATGGGATGTGTCATTTGTTATAGAAAATAGGTGGTGGATTATGGCTCTCACCAGTTAAAAACTCATGATAAGTACTACCCTACCAACGATATTGACACGGCTACATTTATACATGCACTCAAAATATGGTGTCACTATATCTTTGGAGAGAATTTTACAGTGTATTGTAATAATAAGATCCAGAGATATATATTTTTACTTAGAGGGATCTAAACATGAGACCAATATGAATGGTGGAGTATCTTAAATTTTTTTATTTTGATAGATTATATTCTCTTGGGAATGGTATTATAGTTTTAAATTCATTGAGTATAAATCTATTGAAAATAGACGTGATGAAATTAGTTAAGGAGTGGTCTCTGATGAGTTTGTTTGATGATATGAAATTGGCCGTAAAAGATGGTTGTGTAAAAGTTTTCTTAGATTTGATGAATTATTACTCATATTTTGATTACTAAGTTTAGTTTGAGATGGTGATAGACACTGAGTTCAAATGATTTAGTAAAATATTTTTTTTGCGGTTATACCTCATGTGAGTTATATAAATATCATAGTGGAGATTCATGCTTCCATAGTGTGTTGGTTGTTCCAATTTTTCTATGGTAATAGTTGCTGGATAGTGGAAACAAGTCACGTTGTTCCATACACCATTAAGATACCTTGATGAATCATGACCTGAGACATTGAAGTCTAGTGATTAGGTAGTTGATTGTAGTTTTTGTATCACGAGGTATTACTTGTTTGAAAATTAAGGCAGAACACAAGAGAAATTTAGGCTTGTTGTATCCTTTTCCCAATATGTTATGGAAATGGGATTTTATTTACATGAATGTAGTCATTGGTTTATGAAGAAATAATTTTCTGAAGGATTTGATTTGGGTGATCATTTATCTAATCAAGAAATAATTACATTTCATACCTATTAATGAGATGCTGATGTTTGAAAATCTTGGGGATTTGTATGTCTACGAGATTGTGAGAATTCTTGGGGTTCCCTCAATCATTGTATCTAGTAAGGAACCAATGTTAAACTACATGTTTGGGAAAGGTTTTTAGGAGGTGATAGATTTCCTATTAAATTTTTTCACATCATATCATCTAAATATGGATGAAAAAACAAAGGGAGATATCCAAGTTCTTAAGGATTATGACCAGGGATTCCAAGCTTGATTTTAGTGGAACAGGGGAAAGTATTTTTCCTACGGTATAATTTTCCTATAAAAATAGTTACCATGATTTGATAAATATATAGAAATTTAAAATATTTCATGGGGCATGTAGATCTATCTTGTTTTGGGAATACTTGGGAGAGCAGACCATATTTCAGATGAGTATAATTTAAAAGATGATGAAAAAGGTGAAGTTGACCTAGAAGAAGTTAGTCACAATAGAGATATATCATACATTTTATGTGAACCATCATCATCAGTCACTATATTTTATATTTAGTGATTAGATTTATCTCAATGTTTTACCTTGAATGGGACATCATCAGTTTGATATGTTGGGTTAGATGGCACCAAGGTTTGTTAGCCCTTTTGGAATTATGGAGATATATAGAAAGTTTTAATATCAGTTAGACTTAATATATTTATTGAATTTGATCCATGACATGATTCATGTTTTATAACTGAGTAGGTATCACCCAAATCATTCCCTTATGACTAGATGGGAGGATATTGATCATGAGCCTTATACCACTGTTGTTAAGAAACCAATGTAGATTATAGATTTCTAGGATAAGGTAATACACCTTAGAGTGATACCTCTTGTATGGGTACTGTGGATGTGTGGAAGACATAACCATGAGATTTGTGAGTGGGAGTTATCGTGGAAGATGATATGGAATTCTCTCTTTGTAATTCCTAGATCTTAAAGAGTTTTTGGGGATAGAAAGCGCTTATAGTGGGGAGAATTGTGATGTCACTTAGGTCACATGTATGCCTTAGTTGATCATTGGTATCTATTTTTTAAGGATCAAGAGGATTTAGAGAATAATATGTTGAAAATAAGGGTTTTTAGAGAAAACTAGAAAGGAACATTGTTAAGTATCATAGTTTGTTTAACTGTTCAGTATTCCTCTGTGAGGTTCTAGTGGTATTTTTAATGATTTGGGAATGGTTAGTCAAACCATGTGACATTCCTAGAAACCATGATGGGTGTCGGGTGGGATTCCGAGGTCATCACATTGTTTGAGCATGGTTTTCCCAAACCTTGTGGTCCCCTATGTAGACCGTGCACCCCGAGAAAGAAAGAACTTTTGGGGTACACATTTATGGATCCCAATTAGTTTTAAATTGCAACTTGATCTAGGAAACCATGTGACCCACTTCTAAACAATTAAAAAAATCTGAATTTTACCCATTTTACCTTGTATTATTTTAATTCCAATTAACCCCTAGTCTTATTTTGTCTCATCTTAATCCTCCCCTAGTGATTTTGAGGTCTCCCCGCATTGCTTCTTGGTGGAATTTATTTGTTCTTTACGTCTCACATCATGGTATGTTGTGTTTTTATCTTGTTTACCCTCTTATTTGTAAGTCTAAGTTAGATATCTTATCTGATATTCACATTGGAACGTAGTTGGGTTGTGATTCCAAATCTAGTGGGTTTTATAGAGGATTGATATTTGTTCTTTTGGCTCTAGTATCGTGAGGACCTGATCAATTATTCCCCGGGAGACAATGTCGAAGGTTAATTATTATACCAATATTTTGAGGTAGATATTTCTCTATTAAGTATAAATTCAATGATTTTCTCATTTATATTATAAAAATATATATTTTTTAATTCATTTATCTAAATTTATTTGCTGTTATAAAGTATTTCAAGAAATATTCAGGTTTATTATGGGTTTTTTCTTTTAAAAACGGGGTTTTCCCCACCAAGTGTTTGACTAAATGTTTTAATGGTGTTTTTGATTCATAAATGGGTTTTGAAACACTGATGTGTATTTTATTGGATTTGAATTTTTTATAAATTTTGATTATGGTTTTGAAATGGATTTTGATAAACATTACACATTGGGAACATTGGGGGCATTTGGAAAGGGACATCGGTTACCCTAGTGTGTGCAACACCATTAGGGGTTATTTTTTTGACATAAATGGTGTATGGAAGAACTAAATATTGGATGGTACCAACATATAACTATTTTAGGATCTTTAATGTGTAGTACATTTTACCATAGGCTAGGGCCCAATATGGTGTCATTTTTAAATTATGATTATTTATCATATGATTATTTTTGTCATGGATAGTTTTTTACTTTGATAGAAAATGGAACATATGGAACCTTGTTTGCATCTTGAAAGATACATAGGTGTCCCTAGTACGTGTGGAACCAATAGGGGTCACTTTGGGATATAGATGGGCTATGGTAGGACATAATTGTTTTTGTATAAAGTTATTCCGATTTTAGGCTCTTTTATATCTAGTTCATATTCCAATAGGCTAGGGACCCATGTGGTGTGGTTTTTCATTTATGGGTATTTGTTACATGATTTTTTTTATCATTGATAGTTTCACAAAAAAAAATCACAAGACGTTTTATCAGATGGGTTCAAATGAAAGGTTATTTTAGGGATTTGTGTTTACTTAGTTACATTATGGTTTATGGATTTTCATTACACTTTTATCAATTATGATTTTTATATTCTTGGACTTTTTAATTTGAAATTATTTTTTGAAAAATCAAATGAAACTGATTTAAAAATTGGTTTGTATTTATGAAAATTATTTTTAAAAATATTTAAAAAAACTATAACTATTGCATTATTTTTATTATAAATTCTATATACTCTGTGGTGGTATCACACTAGGATTTGTTTCTCACACCCAACTTTTTCATATGGGTGGTTTTAGATGTTTTATTGTAGGATCCAAATTAATATTAGGGAATATTGTAGCATGATGGATTCTATTTTTCTTGCTACCTTCGATATGTGAGGGTTTAGATGTGACAGTTTGTCACATAGAGACTTGATAGACTTTCCTGATTCATTCATTTTTGGTTTAGCCTATTTTTCTTGTTTCTTATGGATCTTGTTGTATATTTTTATTCTATTATTTACTCTTGTTGTATGTAATGTTTTGTTTATATTCATTACTAGTTTCCTTAAGCATTTTTATACCACACCATGATAGGCCAGCTCGGGTGGCTTGTCTAGTTGACCTGGGTCAAGTTGTTATTATAGAAATACAAGATCTTAGAGAATTCATATACATGTATTTATATAGAATATATTATGGGATTTTAAGGTATTGGATGAATAAAGGAAAAATGATGTAACATTCTTATAAAATGAGAGTGTACACGATTAATAGGATGTGATACTCATCATGAATTTATGATATCCCTAAAATACATAGTATATCTATAGTTATTTTATGCGTAGAGGTAAGTATATTTATGATCCTTTCATATATGTAAAGAAGGGGTGTTCCTGAATCATCTATAGATAAAATATGATCTGTGAGTTAGCGATTGATTCATTCACTCACTTTAATACATGAATTTGTTTAGTGTATTATAACTTATGTAAACAAAGAAGAAGTACCACATAATTTTTCTTGCATGATGGTACTTGTGTGATACACTGAGAATAATTCCTAGATTAAGTGAAGGAAAAATGAATTTACCAAAGAATTAACACGCGTAAAATACATTATATAAATGATGTACTATTGAGTTTCCCCTAACTGCACACAATATTCTTGATGGAATAATGAGATTCTGCATACAATATCTTATTAAAACGCAGTGGGTGTTTAGTTCATACACACTTGAACACAAATGAAGTATGAAATAGAAAACCTATTCGAGTTTGAGAAAGGGATAATTTTTTCATGATTGGGTGTGCTAACATGGAAACACATATACAATGACCCCAAAAAATATACAAGGTGATGTTGGAGGTGAAATACACAGTTATGGTCAACTAAAGTTCTAAAAATCATTAAATAGAACATTAAATAATAATAATATCATATATGTTATTAGGTTAGTATGATTGAAATTTCTAGGAATTATATGCATGATGTACCCTGGAATTAGTTGAGACAAGTTTTTAAGATGTTCATGATCATTCTTGGATAAAATAAAATTGGATGTGTGGTGTGATTAAATTGAATAAATATTTATTTACTAGGAAGAAAAAAGGAGAACCAACACTCAATTTAGTGTTGATATTTTATTGAAGAATAACTAGTTAATGTGATGATACTATGATAAAAATTCCTCATTTTGATTATAATAAAAAATATTTTGATTTAAGAAAGAGAAGAAGAGTTGCTTGCCTGATGTTATGCAAGTAACATGTGATAAAGTTAGTAGAAGAAAGAGACACTGTTGTGGAATCCAATAAATGTCCCATATATTGGAATAATTTATTGGTGTTACAAATTATATTATAATGATGGGGAATAATATCTTCAACGATAGTATAAATAATTATAAAGGAACTATTAAACTACCACTATAAGTTTTATACAGTAAAATGATATTTAATGGTTATTCCCATCTTATTGTGATCACATTAGAGGATTAATTTATAAGATTTTTTGGGTATTGGATTATTTCCAAACCATTCCACAGACTGAATACTCTTTTTGATTAGAGAACCTTATAATAATATCATATGTCCTTTTTACCTTCATTCACATACATAAATATGAAATATAAAAAAAATAATTAATAAATATCTTAATAGGTATAAGAGGTAAGTGTGAGAAAGTATTTAATTGTTTAATATAGTTCCTAACAGTAATTAACCCCTTCCCCTCTTTGTGCAATATATCTTGAAGTGGTCCCCTTAATTGGTATCAGATCCAACGTTTCCCTCTATTTTATTCTGAACATTGCATTTATTATATACAAAATATTTGAGTTTTATTCCTATATGAACAATTAAGATCAATTTTAGTGAATGATTAGTTATCTTTAAGCATAAGTCTACAGCTATATAGAACCAAATGATTATGATAAATAGATAGAAAATAAAGCAGAATAAGATATCTGTCTTATCTGAAGAACCAAAATTATATATTTCTCTATTTTTTTGTAAAAAATGATAATATAATATTCTTGGATAGTAAATATTAGGTGGTTTATGTTCCCACAAAAAAGAAGGAAAACATTCCTACCGCATGTGAATCAATAATAATAAGTTAACATGAGGTTTGTGAAAATTATTGTACAAACTTTCTTCAAGATTATGATTATATTACAAGTAGTGAAGATGATTAATATAAAATATTTCTAGAGATATCATTTTATATATTAAGAATTGTGCAATATTTAAATCCTACAAAAACAGTCTACCTTGTTTTTGGAATCATCCAATGTGTGACAGAATAGATCACCCTATTTGAAAAGGAAAAATATTACATGGAGAAGGCTTTACAAAGAAAAAAATTCAGAAATTTTATATTTCTCTAGATAGGTTTGATTAATTGAATAAAAAAGGGGACATGAAATAAGTTCCACAAAATGGATGAAAGAAGTTAAAGAGAAATTTGGTGTTAAGGAGTATCTCTAAAAAAAGTCCATACACTTTAATAAAATCTGAAAATTTTCATCAATGTCAATGAGTTTTAATTAGAGGTAATATTCAATATGATTAAGGAATATGACTCTACTACACAAAAAAGATAATCTGAATGAAGATATTATTAAAATAATAAATACGTTATTTTGAAGAGAAGTTGATTATGATTGAATATCATAAAAAATACATAATATGAGATGTATATAAATGAAAGATAAGTTGTCTTTTATTGAGAAGACACAAATTGAGTCTTTAGAAAATAAGGGAAAAGTTTTTATAGATACACAATAATCAATGGATAATTCTAATGTTAAAATGACTTCACCATATGATAATATGATCATGACTTTATTTTATGGTATATCTTATGTGGATGAGAATAGAAGGTACCATCCATTCCATCTATATATAATTATTTTTAATATTGATTAATGTATAGTGAAGGTTAAAAAAACTATAAAATTATGGATGAAGATATAAGATATGAACCCAAACACCATAACCATGGTGGATAGAAAAAGAGTGTAGTCGTTGTTTCCTCACAAAGAGACTAGAAATCTATAAATTAGACCAAAAAATCATATAGAAGAAAAACGATATTCATGGTTTGTGGCTCCATTTTGGTGCTATAAATTATTTGGACATTATGCATTATATTATTTCTATAATAATCAAAATTATAAATAAAATAAATAAGTCAAATATCAATGGGGATGCAACCATAGATGAACAATCTACATAAACAGGTCTAGAATTTATGTATACTTCAAATGGATTTGGAATGCTTGTTATCGTCTATGATATATGTAATGGTAGTGGTGGAAAGATTTTTACATGCTCAACTCAGCTTGTACCCAAAGATTATGAAAAAATATTACCAAAAAATTTGTCTATAAAATAATAAAAATATTATAAAACAAAAGTACCTCAAAAAGATTTCAATCAAGAATGGTGAGAATACCATAAATTAAAAATAAAATAATTTGAACAAAAGTTGCGCATTCAAACGAACAAATAAAAATATGGAACTCAAAAGAATCCATGTGGAATATCTAAACATTTTTCTAATGTTCTTAATGACATCTTAGATATCTGGATAAATGATTTTGAAAGAAGGTAAACTATAAAAGGACAATTGGACAAGGCTAGTGAAAAATGGTGTGAAAACATTCCACATGAAGATAAAAAATGATTTCTGTCTGTCGTGAAACAAGGCTTTCTATAGCATTAGAAATGTTTATACAATTATTCTAGTATAAGAATAATTATTTAAGATGATGAAATTTTTACAAAATGATAAAATTTCTTTAAAATATTAGGAAGAAATAAGGTTCACAGAAAAAATTGAAAACATAATAATATTCTTAAGGCCTCAATCATAATTTAATATTGGATGTGCAAGTGTACATATTAAAGGAAAAGGGGAAACATGGTTGTGAAAACCCTACTAAACTTGTTTTTCACATTGATGAAATGAGGAAGATCCACCATATTCCTTTAATCATTGTGTATTGTACTTTTTCTTATATTGTAGGTAATTTAATGTGAATAATGTTCTAATGGGGAGAGCAAAAAAATTATCGAGTGCTATTAATTCATACAGAAAAGTAGAAAAAGTAATGATTATTGAATACTATCTAAATTGGTATTCAAATAATAAAATAATGAGGATCATCATTGATGAATTTAAAAATTATTATATAATATCATGGAAAATAATGAAAAATAATGTATCCTATTTTTTTAATCAAATATTTGGTTTCATGAAGAAGAAGTATTGAAAAAGATCATCCTTGGTAATTTTGTGAGAGTTTCCAAATATGGAAAATTACATGTTGAAGAGTAATTTTGGTGTATTATCTATATTGGAACATCATGAAATTTAATCATGAATATATTCAAAATTATAAATATTATAAGGATTATTCACTTTAAGTTGGAGACCAAATAATAAAGATGAGGTTTCTTTGAGAATCATTATTTCAATCAGTTTCAAATCTAATCATTCTAAAATGTGATTGAAGATCATGTCATTAGAAAATGTATGTTTTTTATAATCTCTCACAATTGGTTATCAAAAATAACAATCTAAACACAAAGTGGGATTAATTTAATTAATTAATGACATAAGAAAATGCAGATGAATGGATGTTCTCCAAGGACGATTATCGAGATATTTCACTGGATTGTTTTATATATGTTTTTTGAAGTAAGTATAGTTTTTTAGGTTGATCTTTCTTAAAAAAGGTTCATATCAAATTTAAGTATCTTTATTCTAGAAAAAATTAAAAAAAAACTAATGAAAATTATATGAGTTCTCATTTTTTGTCGTATCAACATTATTAGGTAAAAGACAAGTTTCTTTTCTTAATCAAAAACTCATTTTTTCTACCCCAAGCATGACTCACATCGACATGGAGTGAAATGATGGATGAATCATTTCATATGTATGCACTGAAAAAAATTAGTTTAAATCGTATACATTTTCAATGAGGTAGAGCTAATGTTAAATGAATGTTTAGAAAATTAAAGGGGATATATTCACATAATGACATATTCATTTGGAAATAATATTGAAAGTATTTCAAATAAATACAAAGGGGAGATTTAAGTAACCACTTTATATTTGAGTTTTTTTCTGTGATTGTAAATAGCTTCAATTGGTGGTTAATGAAATAGAAATATATTTAATTGATTTTAATATACTAAAGAAGCTAAAAATAATATTCTAGAAATGATACTGAATTATAATTGATATTTTTGTTCTATAATAAAGTGAAATATATCTTTGATGAATTGATTAAGGAGGGATTAATCATGTATTATTATCTTAATGATGAAATTTTAAGGGCATGTATTTTAAAAATTAATGATCATCTCACCATTATTAATGTTTAGAACATCTTTCACGATGTGTTATTATATGAAAAATTGTTTAAAATAAAGATGAAGATGTGTAAAAAGATGATTGGATGATGAAAATCTATTTGGAATGGAAATTCCAAAAGGAGAAGAGGAGGGATGTGAAGAACATGAAAAATAATAATTTATCATGAATAAGAAGAGGAGTGAACTAATGAGGACATGAAATATGTTATTATTTAATGTGTTTTATATTTAATTTAGGGAACTAGATACATGTAATTATACTAATTTTTATACTTATAATTATTATATGTAGTATTTTTTTTATTTCAATTAATTAAAAAATATACCACCCATATCTACCCAAATAGGGAAAGCTCAGAGCGTATATGGTTTCTGTCCTATGCAATAGAATTCTTGGAGAAAGAGGGGTGTGGTCTTGCTAATATCCATTAGGGAGTGTTCATAGTGAGCACATATCATGCACAATGGTCCCCATGGACCACCCAATGATGTGGAGTGGCCCGTGTTGGTAGGGTGTGTGAATGTGCATCTGGGTTCTAACCCTATTTTCATGGATCAATCTTCTGAAAACACATTTATATATAAAAGGAAGTTCTTGAAATATATTCAGATTGATGTGGGACTTGGAATCAACACTATTTATCATCTTTTTTAAATGTTACAGATATAAAAAACCCATCCAATTTATTTAATTTGGGTCATCCTAATCACACTGAAAATATTATTTAAGCTCTAAAATCCCAAGCATAATGAAAATACTTTAATATCTTTAGAAAACTACATTACCTAACATCTAAAAACTAATCTAACCTTGATCTCATGATACCAGAAACATGAATGATATAGGTCAACATGAATGTATATTTTGGTGTGTATCAGTATTATATTCAATGAAGTTAACATTATCGAATGAATTATAGTTTTAGATGTATTTTGCGCATTCAATATGCACGTATAAATTTAGATCTGTTAAATCACATGTGTTTATCATTACATTAATGTGAGAATATAACTAAATGAGAGGACAATTGTGAAATAAGTAACAATAGGTTTTTTGGAATCATTTAACCAATTTTCTATGAATATAAATTTGAGATATGTAGGAATGTATATATATTTATTTACATATAATAGTTTTAAATATTTTAAGGTGGTTAAAGAAGGAAGAAAAGTTAGAGGAACACACCTATAAAATGAGAGCATGAATGGCTGTGAAACTTTTCTTCCAATCACAATTTCTAGAAGATATCCTGAAAAAAGAGTATATCTATGGTTCTTTTATGTGATGAAAAATTGTGCTTTTCTATCCCCTCAACAACTCAAAGAAGTGGTGTTCCCACTCATCTATAGTGAAAAGAAGAGCCAAAATCCAGTTCTTGATTCATTAAATCACTATGTTATGTGAACATGATCTACATATAAAACCATAGGAAATGAAAGAATAATTACCACACAATTATATTTATGTCAAGGCACTTGCATGATATTCCATGCACCCTTCATGGTGTGCATGAAGGTATGGTGAATTTACAATAGACATAACTCATGCGATATACATTGTATATACAATGTATAGTTGAGTTACCGTGAAATCTTCTTGGTTATCACGAAGGAATAAAGAGATCCCACATACCCAAGAATATATGAAGGGACTGGGTGATTCATGAATACACACTTCTAAACAAATGAAGAATAGCACATAACACATATTCATGTTTTTTCAGGTGATAATGTCTGTACGATTGGATGTGCTTTCATTCATGCATGTATCAAAGGACACCCAAATAAATATAGGGTGGATTTGGATCTGAAAACCCAAGGTAGTATCAACTGATGTAATAAGAATTTAAAATTTCACATTAAATAATAAGAATAATATATTATATGTTCTAATGTAAAAAAACATGATATGTCCATGAAACATACACATGATATTCTTTTGATCTATTTGAACAAATTTATTTTGTTTTCCAATATCATACTCTTAGGAAATAATATATAATTTTTAGTTTGATTTAGTGGTATAAATAGTTTCTTCATAAAGAAAAAAATATAATTGATACTACATTCACTATTGATATTGTATCAAAGATGATGTTACTCTGTTGATTCTGATCTAAACATTCATCATTTTGATAACCACAAATGATGTTTGTGATTCAAAAAAGAGAAGAAAACTATTGTTCATATCTATTTACAGGTGAATAAAGAGAACAAAGTGAAAATTTTAGTTTGGTTATATGATAAAGAAGAAGAGTTTCTTTCCTATTTTTGGGAAATAAAAAATTAAAGAAGTTAGTTGAACAAAACAATCATACTATGAAATCAAATAGAATTATAATTTGGGAGAAGAATTTATCAATGTTACAAATTAACTTAAAAATAAGGTGAATATTTTCTTTATAGGAAGTAATAAGAACCATATATGAGATATAATAATAGTATTTGAAGTTGACTATTGTGAAATTTAAGTGAAGTTCTATTCCATAATTGTTGTAATTACATCAAAAGATTATTTTATAGTGGTTGGGGGGTATTTTATTATTTCCAAACCATGTAAATGAAGAGATAACATTTTTGAGTACATAATCTTGTAAAAATAATGTGTTCCATATTTACCTTATTTTATATACATATATGAGAAATGAAAGAGAATAATAGAATCAAGATTCTAAGAGTTATAATGGGTAAAAGGGATAAATTTTTTAATTTGGTAAAAATATTTCCCAGTACCGAATCACCCCCTCTCATTGAAAATTATATCCTAAATTGGTCCACTCATACATGTCACTAATTAATAGGCTCATCCTCTACCAAAAACTATCACCCCAATCAAAAAACATTCCATTTTATGGGGGACACTATTATATATAGTAATAATTTCACATCTTAGTGTGGACTAAAATTTAGAATATTTGGAAAATTGGAAATAATGAATATTATATATTTCATGAAAACTCTACAATATCACCCATGTATATGGTATATTAATTTAAATGTCTGGATTATTTCATGTTTGGAAGAATTCAATAAAACATTACTCAATTACATCATTTTTACATTAAGGAAAATGAGCATTTTGAAGCTCATCCATTAGAAATAGTGGTAGAATGATTGTGTTTTATATTTCATCACCTTGTGTAAGGGCTTACCATTCACCTTGGATATATAAATTCTTTAAGATAAATTACTATAAATTTATATAGATAATTTTTATGTTGAGTTCGAAACTATGTTTATCCTAAAAATGTATCATTGTGGATTCTATGAGTTTTCTACAATAATATAGCTTCTAAATGATTCCATTATATAGACTGAGATGAATCATCATAAAGAATCAATGGTATAATAACGGATCTCTAAGAATTTATAAGTAATAGTTGTTACCTTTTAGCCAGTACATGTAAAGGCTCTCTCCATAAAGCAAGTCAAGTTCAATGTAGTGTCTCCACATAACCAAAGTATACCCTTAAATCCAATCATGTTATGTTTAGTAACACATCTTAGCTAATAGTATTAAAAAATCACTAAAAATATTGAATATATGAGTATATAGAAGAGTATTAATTATTTTTATAATGGTTAAAATATATTTTATTAATTCTATAATTTTATGGATTCAAATTTCTTTATATCCATAAAATAGAACAACTTGATCAAAGTGTCAGGGGTTTAGAAGAAAATTGTACAAGGCCAAATGATCAACCTAATTATTTCCCCCTACCATAAAATGTTAGGTCATACAAACATGAACGTATTTTACCTAAAATAATTAAAATAAATGTTAGTTAAAAATATTTAATTAGTATGGGTAATCCCTAAGTAACATGTATTATGTTTTCTAGAAACATTCCTTGAAAAAGATAAGAATGGAAGGAGGTACCAAAATAGAATGTATAGAAGTTTAAAATTTGTATGAAATAGAAATAAATGAATCATGTACATATCATCATTGGGGTATGACTAAATAATCAAATCAAATGAATAATTACCTTTTATTATTTGAATATTGTTCCTTATTATTTACAGATTCCAAAAATTAATGAAAACAACATTGGTGAAATAATTAATAAAAGGTGGATCCTTCTTGGGTATCTACCGTAGTTATTATTCTGATGAATATAAATTCACCATAATTATTTTTATTGGAACCAAAACCCTAAATAAAATCCACTTCTGATAGAGAACACCAGCTCACTTCTATTAAAATCATTCAACCGATAGACAAGTACGATGAGATAAATGTGATGTATGAAATGGTGTATTTCTTTCAGGGAAATGGAAGCATCCAAAGTGATGTAAGACATACATGAGGAACAGCCATGAGAAATGGATTTATCACAAGTTATTGAATTTTTTTTCAATAAAATAATTAATGTAATTAAATTCTCCCGAAAGGCCATCCATTTAATATATGACACAATAAAATTTACCATAACCATATCAAACTGTTGGATTAATTTTTTGGATGAATACATTTTAGTAAGTCAAGGAAAATATAGATATATTGAAATATTGTATCAAAAAGAGAAAAAATACCAAACTTAGATAGAAATAAATTATCTCATCAGTCAACTAGAAACTCTATATATCATTAAAGAACTCTAAGAGTCTGTCATTGACCTTTCTTTGGAATCCTCAGAGGTCCATAAATATAGTGGATATTTTAAAAACGTATCATTCATACATTTGAAATTAATAATTCCATACCTCCTTTAAATAGATTGATAGTGTAACAAACATACAATGAAATATCCGAAAATTATATGTATCAATAAAGACCAATGATTTCCTTATTTATCAACCCTTGGTGAAATATTGTTCAAGAATCAGCCCTATTATTTCTTGGTCCCGTTTTTTGAATTTTGAGGAAAAAATCTTAGGTAAGGTCAAATAGAATATAAGATTTTGGGATATTATATCTGAACATTCATTCATGGTCATTAATCATGACACTACATTCAATAATGTTTCAATAAGTCCATGGGTAGATCTGGATGTAATAGTTCCCTCTTCATACCTCACTTCATGATATTTAATATTGTTTTGAAAATCATAGTACATTATGGTAATAGTTTTTTTGTCTCCACCAATTCTTAGTAAATTGATTCATTTTAATATAAGAGTGGAGGGAGTTAGGCACATTTGGATAATTAAACATAGGTAAATACCCATAATGAATTAAAAATTTCTCATATTATCCCTAATAATAATCGAAAAGAAAATATATTCTTCTTATAAACAATATTGATGAAATAAAATTTGACATGTGAAATATTGTGGTTTTATCTTCCATATGAGAAGATCCCCACACTATAAACATACCATAATATAGGGGGTTATTTAGAGGGGGTTATGAAAACCCCCTGTAAATTCATTCTCTGTATAATTATAGGGGGTTTGGCACAACCACCTCTAAGCATCGAATTTAGTGGGGGTTATGAACAACCTTGAAATTCAATTTATATAACAATTTGAGGGTGAATTTTGTAAAACCCTAATTAATAATTTAAATTTGAGGGTTTATGGACCCCCTATGATTTATTAAATTATACAGGGTTTGGAAGCCCCTCTAATTTTTTTCATTATTTTTTAAATACCATGATTGATTTAATGGGGGTTCAAAACCCCCTCTAATATCTTAAATTAGTAGAGGTTGAAAACCCTATATAATGTCATAATTTATATAGGGTTCAAGACATCCTCTAATAACAAGAATTATAGGTGTTTAAAAACCCCCTCTAATGTCATAAAATTAAAGTGTCGTTCAAAACCACATCCAATTTAAGATATTAAAGGGGGTTGTGAATGCCATAATTTTTTTAAAAAAGAAACCACCATAATACACAGACACACAAAATTAGAACACAAATAATAAATTTATTTAAATACATAATATGAAAATATTATATATTTCTATGATTGTATTTAATTATATTTATATGAATACATTAATATAAATGTATGATATTATATACATAAATATATACTGATTTTTAGAAATTGAATTTCATATAAAATTAATTATTTATAATTTAAAAGGATAACCATATTATATAAATATATACAAAAATATAATTTATTTAAATAAAACATCATATATGTTTTATAATTTATATTATTTTAATAATAAATATATTTTTAAATAATATGTATATGCTTTTATACTATATATAATATAATGAATTATTTTACAAAATATCATATAAATATTTGCATAAATTTTACTTCATGTAGTATTAATTATATATAATATAAATATTTTTATAAATTATATTTCATATAACAATAATTATATAAAATATTATAAAAAATATAAAAAAAATATATACATTAACATACCTATTAATAAATATCTGTATTGAAATGAATTATATAAATATTTTTTTGATACATTGCAAATATATTAATTAAATGATTATATATATATTATTTGAATAAACATTTATATAATACATAAAAATGTATTTAACTATATTAATAATTCATATAAATATATAATATTAAGGTATTTAATATTTAAAATGAATGATATAAATCATAAAATAAATGTTTTGTATTTATAAAACCAACATATAAATTTTATAGTTTATAAAATAAGTCTAATAACAATAATAATAATTAGTATTATTATTGTTATCACTGGCACAAACAGAGATATATATATATGTAGAGGCCCTAAGCTTTATGAACATGGAAAATACATTAATTTTGTGGAATACGTAATACATAACAAAAACAGACACACAAGGATCGTATTAGTTTAGTGTCTTTGGAAACTTGGAACGTAATCTTCTAATCGTGGTGAAAGATCTTCAACATCTCCCATAAAGATCTACCCCTTTTGTTTTCTTACCTAAAAGCTTTCATTATATCCTAGGGAAAAGAAAACATATAAAGGGTGAGCTCAAATGCTTAGTAAGGGTAAGCAGGGATAAAATAAAACAAATCATATACATTTGAACTTAAAAACATGAACATAATGTTTAAACATCAAAAGCTTGAGCAATGACATAAAACATGGAAGTACGTAAGGCATAGATCATAAAGAATCATTAAGCACGATAAAATAGCATGGTAGTAAAACATGTAATTGTGGCAACCATTCACCACATGTCATTAATTCCATAGTAGCCAAGGCATTCCTGCCAAGACCATCTTAGTGGACAAAGTCCCTTTCTGAATCGAGTTCACTCCTCATTTCAGTCCTGTGACACTGAACCAGATTAACTTACCGTTCCAGCCATGTCTATCTCATGAGATACAAATCTTTACCCAATGCATTGGAGGGAGATGTAGGTCCCACCCATCTCATAGTGAAATCATTCTTACTTGTGCCACAAAATAAACATACATCATTCATAATAACCCAATAAATAAAATGGGTTTCGTAAACATCATCCCATCATCACATAATCCTTATAAAAGAAATGGATATAATTTCATAATAATAAAAGTGAAACCATGTAAATCATAGAGACATTATACTTGAAACATACACATATGAAATAATGTCATCTTAGATGAAAAAAATGGTTTTGATAAAAAACTTGAAATGAATTCTTGAGGAAAATATCATTTCTTCTTCAAAATCAATTTCTTTTACCAAAATTTCATGCAATTTAAAAGAAAGAGATTTTTTTGAAAATAGTCATGAAATCTTTTGGATCAAGATTCTTGAAAATATGTCTTTATAAAATCGTAAAAATCCTTTCATGCCGTATAAGTTCAAAAAAACATTATCCTTGTACTTTTGTCGGAAAAGTCAAAAAGTACCTCTTAAAAGAATGATTCCATACATACCATGTAGTAAAAGTAAAAAATGGGTAAAAAGGACTTTAAAAATACATGAAAACACTTTTATAAAACATGGACATGGATGATAGAAATAACCCCATTAAGTACTTACGAATAAGCAATCTTGGATAAAAATGAGATTTGAAAAATTATCCCTTACCATAGGTCCGATATGCTTCCTATGGATCCAAACCTCCTGTATAATGATTTAAATAACGTCATTGACTTATTAAATAATCATATTCATTGTTATGATATCCTATATGTTACACTTATGAATTTATATTACTCGTTCTTTTGTAAATTCCATGTTAAAGTAGTGTTTTGGGTAAAATCAATTCATTTATCGTCTGTGTTTCGACTTGTCGTTTCTTGATATTATTACTTATATCCAGATATAAATAATTCCAGAATGTAAAACATGATTTATATATAATATATATTCATCATATACATATATATTATAGATCGATAAAAGGAATGAAATACACCATTCATGGAGACGGTAGGTCGTACGTACGCATGAACACTATTTTTGTTTCCTTATAGAATTGAATGAAAGGAAATAGATGACATAAATATATATATACATAAATCCAGTATCATTATTATGTCATATATTACATTATTAATTATTATATATACACTATAATCATTAATGAATGGTTAACATGTAGAATGAATCTCATCGCGTCGTGGAGACGGTAGTCCGTACGTACACACGAGCGATGATATCATTCCATTGATCATAGAATTGTATTTAAGTGTATGTATAATATTTCATAATCAATATCACTTTAAAATAATCATATATAGTTATCTATTTACACCATTATACCCATCCATGTAAGGTGGTGGTCGAAAATAGATTACAGCAAAGCGTGGAGACGGTATTCCGTACGTACGCACGCACGGTGATTTCATTTTCCGTAGGATGGATAGATGGTGAAATAGGGTTGTTTCATATTTATAATAACATATCAATATATTATTTATACTGATGTTATTACTTCATAATTATACGACTAAATAAGAAGAAGTGGAAGAAGAAATAACGTTGAAAGAATCGGTAATGGACATTACCTCTTCTTTGAAGCGCCTTTTTGAGACCTCCTTTTAGGGTAATAAAATTGGTATTTGAAGAAGCCCAGGACCTCTAGGATGTTTCTAGGGAAGTTTAGAATATCATTTAGCAGGGGTTTGCCGAGCTTGAAGGCTCACAGTGGTGTGAGGTAGAGAGGGAGGAGGTGCCCTTTGGTAAGGGAGGAGAGGGGAACCTTTGGAAATCTTAAAAATACTAATTTATAATAAATCCAAACCCACTTAAAAACCTCCAAAAATGACTCATTTTCGAATATTAGATTATATAGGGTTGTAATATAATCACCCAATAAAATTTATACATGTTAAGAATTTATTTTAAACATTATCAACTTGATTTATCCTTATTTAATCAATTTAATTTTATTTGTGGTAATAACATTCTAAATTTTAAATTATAAAAAATATTTACTTATTGGTTGTGAATTTTCCATAATTGGATACTTTATAAAATTTTAGAACATATAAATTTAAATTTATAATTTTTAAATATTATTGTGATTTTTAAACAATTTTATAATATGTTATTTTTATAAAATAACAATAGTGTCAATTTTGACACTATTCATTTATTTCAATTTAAATAAAATATATACAGAAGATTTGTTCGAAAAAAAATATTTAATAGATTCATAAAAGGTCATATGTATCTATAAAATTAATGGGGAACGTTAAATAGTTGATATAATATTTATTTTATTATTTTTAAAACCATTTATTTGGATTACCTCTTAATAAAATAATTACTACAACATTTTTGTATAATTATTTAATATACTTATTTGTAGCATAAAAATTAAAACTAAAATCCTATGACGAAGATAAATATATTACCTTTTACAATAACACTTTTATTCTAATTTATCATCTTAAAATAACAATATTTAAATTGTTATATTTATTAAATTATGAAGGTGACAACTTTGGCATAATTTAAAATAAAATAATATAAGTGTCATAATCACCTTAATAAGGATCCAAATGGTCAACAATTCGTCCAGTGGATGATTAGGGTTTATATATACAGTAATAATAGGTTTTGTGCAGATTTTTGGGCCTTTTGATATGTATTACTATTTCAATGAAAACTATATTATTGATTTTTCACTAAATAAATAATTTCTGCATCATTAATTTATAATATAATAAGGTAATTAAATAACTCTTAAAAATTACAAATAAATTACCATGAAAAATAAAAACATTTTATCTTTAAAATTAGTATTTATAATCGAATTTATATTCTATATAAATTTATATTAAAAATACTTTAATTATTAAAGTTGAGGGAGACATATTACACTTTCCTTTAAATAAAATAAACTAAAGGTCTTAATCAACTCCAAGGGGGTTCTAATGGATTCCATTTCGACCCAAATATGACTTAGGACAAATTATAATCATCCATGTTTATTAATACAAGTATTAGGATAATTTTATAATATTATTTTTACCCTTAATTACCCAATTTACCTTTTACTATGGTAAATAAAATTTACCGTTATTACTATTCATAAAGCCCAAAAATAAAAAGTAGTCTATTAATATAATTTGGACCCACTGATTCCAAATATGGAATCAATTTTTCCAAATTCAATACATAGAAGTTGCAGAAATTAAATTAAAATTAATCCCGTTGTCTAAAGAAAACAGGTTTTTGTTTAAAACATTGCAAAATATTTAATTTATTTAACCTACGAATTCAATGTAAAATCAATGCTAATGACATAAATTATATTAAATGGTAAAAATATATTCTATTTATACTTTAAAACCATTAAATATTATAATTTAACCACATAAGTTATTACGATGAAAAATGTTTTTTTTAATTAAAATATAGCGTGTTTTTACTATTCATTAAACTAATAAAGTTATCAGAATAATATGAAAATTTTATCAAAGGTAAAATTTTATATCCTTATTCAAAATAATAATTTTATTTTGTAAAATTGAACTTATAAACATGTCAAAAACTATATTTAAAGTGGGTGCGCCATCAAAAGTCGGCAAAACTGCATTTTTTTAAAAATACTTAATTTACCCAAAAAAAATTATTTTATTCTTATACCATGTTCTAGAAAATGTGTAAGATGAATAATAATGTTATAAAATTCAAAATATAGTTAAAAATATTCATAACAGCTAGTTGATAATAATATTATAATAACATATCGTTGTTTACTAAAACCTGGTATTGCGTACAACTCACGCTATCGAAGAAGGTCGCGATTGCGTGTAATGCAAGCCAAGTCAGGATTGTATATAGTTCAAGACTCCTTTTTTGATTCTTTATATCATAATAGAACCATTGTTTCATTTATATATTTAATATATATATATATATACACTCAATGTTGCGTAGAATGACTATTATCAAACGAACATGAAATTGTGTGTAACACAATATAAGAATAGTGTTGTGTATACTGCAAGCTAATACGGTGTTGCGTATACCGCAAGATAATCTTGGTGTATCGTACAACAAAAGATATGAAAGAAATTAAAAAGAATATATATTATAAAATCTCGGGTTATTACATTCTACCCCCCTTAAAATGAATTTCGCCCTCAAAATTCATCGGGGTTATAAATGGGTTTCTACTTGAAAGTTTCTTTATTTGAAACCCACATTGTAAAAAGGAATACCAAAACTTATCTTTAAATACTAAAGTATGAAATGTAATGGTTACCCAAATAAACTAATCACTGGGTTTCCACATAGGAGAACATAGGTGAAAATATGCATATGGAAGAGAAATATAACCATCATGTTCTGATAGAGAGTGGTAGAGAACATGGCTATGAAAAAGATAACAATCACAAAGAAATAGATTAGTGATGATCTAGGGTACCATCTGATTCATCAGATATAAGGGCACTAGGAATAAAATTTTGGTTTTCAAGATCATTTCCCAAATGTTGAAGAATCTGAATTAGAATTAATACTTACTTTATTTTGGTACAATCTCACTGTTTTTCATGCCTTGAACAATTTCCACTTCATCTCTTAAAGAAATTAAGTTGAATTTGTTATTCATGAAGTGTTAGTAGATCATGTGATAGAATGATGGGTCATTCCATCTGTCTCAAACAAAAGGTTAGAAAAAGTTATTAAATATATATAAGTCGATCTATAGTGAGATTAATCATATATGGTTCCTAAAATGGACTTATACTTCATATATCATACTACTTAATATAATAAAAAAAGTTCCTAATATACAGGGAATTCTTGTAGGCCAGTGGTAGGCGATAAAGGCCAGTCGCACTTCGGTTGTGTGTTCGATTCCCACAGCCTTGTCCGACGCAATGGGTTGTCGCCCGTCCTGCAGGTTATCCTTTTTCTAAAACTACATTACTATAATATCCCATCAATAATATTGAAAAAAGGTCTATCCTTAAACAATACTAACTTATGTCCAACATAATCCTCTCCAATCTTTAGGCTTATCCAAAATACTGTTGTCCAATCTCATGTTATAGTGAAAACGATTACCAAAGACTTCATATAACAAGCATGTTAATACCATCGTTGATCCCCATATATCATGAGAAATGTCTTGTTGGTCACATTCCAAACATTCAAAGGCCTTAATCATGTATTCTCTTGGAAAATGAATACCCATTGAATCATAGTGAAAACATGAGTGCTGTCGAAAGTTAACTCTTTTCACATACCAAAACCTCAAACCATGATATAACTATTTCCTTATATCATTCACGAGCTTATGAATACTGTAAAACATTTAATTTTCTCCTTATCCCTTCATTATGTGAATATCATCATTTTTCCAAAAATATCTCAATCACTTTCCATGGTTACCGGTACCATAAAATTATTGAAAACCACAATAGACCAATACATAAATATTGCAATATTCTACGATACTATATACAACATTATTTGGGAATCCCATTACATAAACACTTAATCATTCCACCACATCGTTGTCATATTCAACTTCGCCAATGGTGATCGCATGTGACTTCCCTTTTTCCTTTTCCTTAAGTGGTTGCTCATGTCGATCATCACTAACCCTTTGATTAGGGAATTTATTAGCTTAATGCCCCATTTCCTTTCACTTGAAGCATTGAAGTGTTGGTGGGGCATTCTCTGCAGTCTTTTCATTATTCACATCATTAGAAACCCTTTTTTCCATTACTTCAACTCTCAGCTGATCGATGACCTTTTTTTCCACACTTAAAACATTTTCTAGTCCCTTTATGACAATCTCCACCATGCTTATTTCCACACTTTGAGCATAAGGAAACATTCATATTCTTTTAAACATTATTCTGAGATTTCTCCTTGAACTCCATCTTTCGTTTCTTGTCAAATCTATGAGATGGATAAGTAACACCAACTTCCATTTCTACCTTGATAGCACAACGCACAATTTCTTCATAGCTATTGAAGTATCTTATATCTAATTACCATCGAAGATTTGGTTTTAAGCCATTGAATAATTGATCAACATTACTTTCAGGTTGGATGATAAAGCCAGATGCATACCTTGCAGGCCTTGTAATATTTTCTCCGTATACACCAACAGATTCATCATCCTTTTTATTTAGTTCATGAAACTCCTTCTCCATTTTTGTTTGAAGAATAGGAGGGAAGTACTTATTGAAAAATATGTTATTGAACTCATCCCAGTCCATGGACTCAATTTCATCTCTTGGCCTCGTATTCTTGATAAGATTCCACCATTGATCAGCTTCACCTTCCAAACGATATACTCCTAAGATGAATTTATAATTTTCAGAACATTGAAGAACTGAAAATATCTTGTCAGTGGTACTGATCCATTGTTCAGCAACAAGTGGATCAGAAAACCCACTGAAAGAAGGTGTAATTTGCCTCATGAAGGACTCAATAGAATATTGTTCCCTTCTCTACTCATTTGGAAGTCCAGAATGATTCATAGCTTGTGTATGTGTAGCAATAAGGTTTTTCACTCCATCTCCCATAACATTTGTTTGTTCATGAGGACAATCATTGCATTGTCCATTGCATTGATCAACATGGTTCATCCGGGTTCCATCCATCGTCTAAAACCCAAAAAGAATAGTGTGATAGGCAACAATCATGCTAGGGAAGACAACATAATAAAGGGGGACTAGCCTCAATATCTAAAATGTTAGGTTTAATTCTAAGATCGTTACCGTAATTCTAGGACTATAAGCTATACTTATAATTAACCTAAGAGACATCCCTAGACATACCTTAGAAATATCTCTAGAGATCTCACTAAAGTTCACGCATCCTAGTTTCCAAAGGTTGACTAATGCTTTCCTCTGATACCAACTATAGAGGCCCGAAGCTTTACGTACATAGACATCACATTACTTTTGCGGAATACATAATACATAACAAAAACAGACACACAAGGATCACAATAGTTTAGTGTCTTTGGAAACATGGAACGTAATCTTCTAATCATGGTGAAAGATCTTCAACATCTCCCATTAATATCTTTCCCTTTTGTTTTCTTACCTAAAATATTTCTTTATATCCTGGGGAAAAGAAAAAATATAAAGGGTGAGTTCAAATTCTCAGTAAGGGTGAGCATGGATAAAATAAATCAAATCATAAACATTTGAACTTAAAAACATGAACATAATGCTTAAACATCAAAAGCTTGAGCATTGACATAAAACATGGAAGTACGTAAGGCATAGATCATAAAGAATCATTAAGAATGATAAAACAGCATGGGAGTAAAACATGTAATTGTTGCAACCATTCAGCACATGTCATGACTTCCATAGTAGCCAAGGCATTGCGGCCAAGACCATCTTAGTGGACAAAGTCCCTTTCTGAATCGAGTTAACTCCTCGTTTCAGTCCTGTAACACTGTACCAGAATAACTTACCATTCCATCAATGTCTATATCATGAGATATAAATCATTACCCAATGCATTGGAGAGAGATATAGGTCCCACCCATCTCATAGTGAAATCATTCATACTTGTGCCACAAAATAAACATACATCATTCATAATAACCCAATAAATAAAATGGGTTTCATAAACATCATCCCATCATCACATAATCCATATAAAAGAAATGGATATCATTTCATCATATGAAAAGTGAAACCATTTAAATCATATAGACATTATAATTGAAACATACACATATGAAATAATGTCATCTTAGACGAAAAAAAGGTTTTTATAAAACACTTGAAATGAATTCTTGAGAAAAATAACCTTTCTTATTAAAAATCAATTTCTCTTAAAAAAATGTCATGCAATTTAAAAGAAATAGATTTCATTGAAAATAATCATGAAATCTTTTGGATCAAGCTTCATGAAAATACGTCTTTAGAAAACCATAAAAATCCTTTCATGCCGTATAAGTGAAAAAAAAACATTCTCCTCGTACTTTTGTCGGAAAAGTCAAAAAGTACCTTGTAAAAGAAAGATTCTATACATACCATGTAGTAAAAGTAAAAAATGGGTAAAAAGGACTTTAAACATACATGAAAACACTTTTATAAAACATGTACATGGATGATAGAAATAACCCTAGTAAATACTTACGAATAAGAAATCTCGGATAGAAATGAGATTTTCAAAATTATCCCTTACCTTAAGTCCGATATGCTTTGTATGGATCCGAACCTCCAGTATAATGATTTAAATAATGTCATTGACTTATTAAATAATCAATTCATTGTTATGATATCATATATGATTCACGTATGACTTTATATTACCCGTTCTTTTGTAAATTCCATGTTAAAGTATTGTTTTGGGTAAAATCATTTCATTTTTCGTATGTGTTTTGACTTGTTCTTTCTTGATATTATTACTTATATCCTGATTTAAATTATTCCAGAATTTAAAACATGATTTATATATAATATATATTCATCATATACATATATATAATAGATCGATAAAAGGAATGAAATACACCGTTCATGGAGACGGTAGACCATACGTACGCATGAACGCTATTTTCGTTTCCTTATTGAATTGAATGAAACTAAATAAATGACATACATATATATATACATAAATCCAGTATAGTTATTATTTCATATATTACATGATTACTTATTATATATACTGTATAATCATTAATTAATGGTTAACATGGAGAATGAATCTCATCACGTCGTGGAGACGGTAGTCCGTACGTACGCACGAGCGATGATATCATTCTTATGATCGTGGAATTGTATTTAAGTGTATGTATAATATTTAAGAATCAATATCACTTTACAATAATCATATATAGTTATCTATTTACACCATTATACCCATCCAAGTAAGGTGTTGGTCGAAAATAGATTACACTACATCGTGGAGACGGTATTTTGTACGTACGCACGCTCGGTGATTTCGTTTTCCGTAGGATGGATAGATGGTGAAATAGGGTTGTTTCATATTTATAATAACATATCAGTATATTATTAATACTGATGTTATTAATTCATAATGAAACAACTAATTAATAAGAAGTGGAAGAAGATATAAAGTTGAAAGAATCGGTAACAGACATTACCTCTTCTTTGAAGTGCCTCTTTCAGACCTCCTTTTAGGGTACTAAAATTGGACTTTAAAGAATACCAGGACCTCTAGTATGTTTCTAGGGAAGTGAAGAAGAGAATTTGGTAGGGTTTGGCCGAGCTTGAATGCTCAACGTGGTGTGAGGTAGCGAGGGAGGAGGTTCCCTTTTATAAGGGAGGAGAGGGGCACCTTTGGAAATCGTAAAAATATTAATTTATAATAAATCTAACCCCACTTAAAAACCTCCAAAAATGACTCATATTCGAATATTAGATGCGATAGTGTTGTAATATCATCAAACAATAAAATTTAGACATGTTAGGAATTTATTTTAAACATTATCAACTTGATTTATACTTATTTAATCAATTTTATTTTATTTGTGGTAATACAATTATAAATTTTAAATTAGAACAAATAATTACTTATTTGTTGTGAACTGTCCATAATTTGATACTTTATAACATTTTAGACCATATAGATTTGAATTTATAATTTTTAAAAATTATTGTGATTTTTAAACAATTTTATAATATGTTATTTTTATAAAATAACAATAGTGTCAATTTTGACACTATTCATTTATATGAATTTAAATAAAATATATACAAAAGATATGTTATAAATAAAAGCTTTAATAGATTCATAAAAGGTCATATGTATCTATAAAATTAATGGGCCACATTAAATAGTTCATATAATATTTATTTTATTATTTTTAAATCCATTTATTTGGTTTATCTCTTAATAAAATAATTACTACAACATTTTTGTATAATTATTTAATATACTTATTTGTAGCATAAAAATTAAAAATGAAATCCTATGATGAATATAAATATATTACCTTTCACAATGAAACTTTTACTCTAATTTATCATCCTAAAATCACAATATTTAAATTGTTATATTTATTAAATTATGAAGGTGACAACATTGGCATCATTTAAAATAAAATAATATAAGTGTCATAATCACCTTAATAAGGATCCAAATGGACAAAAATTAGTCCAGTGGATGATTATAGTTTATATATACACTAATAATAAGTTTTTTTCAGATTTTTGGGCATTTTGATATGTATTACTATTTCAATAAAAACTATATTATTGATTTTTCACTAAATAAATAATTGCTGCATCATTAATGTATAAGATAATAAGGTAATTAAATAACTCTTAAAAATTAAAAATAAATTACCATGATAAATAAAAACATTTTATCTTTAAAATCCGTATTTATAACCAAATTTATATTCTATATAAATTTATATTAAAAATACTTTAATTATTAAAATTAAGGGAGACATATTTCACTTTCCTATAAATAAAATTAACTAAAGGTCTTAATCACCTCCAAGTGGGTTATAATAGATTCCATTTAGACCCAAATATGACTTAGGACAAATTATAATCATCCAATTGTATTAAGACAAGTATTAGGATAATTTTATAATATTATTTTTACCCTTAATTACCCAATTTACCTTTTACTATGGTAAATAAAATTTACCGTTGTTGCTATTCATAAAGCCCAAAAATAAAATGTAGTATATTAATATACTTTGGACCCACTGATTCCAAATATGGAATCCATTTTTCCAAATTCAATACACAAGAGTTTCAGAAATTAAATTAAAATTAATCTCGTTGTCTAATAAAAACGAGTTTCTGTTTAAAACATTGTAAAAGATTGAATTTATTTAACCTATGAATTCAATGTGAAATCAATTCTAATGACATAAATTATATTAAATGGTAAAAATATATTCTATTTATACTTTAAAACCATTCAATATTACAATTTAACCACATATGTTATTACGATGAAAAAAGATGATTTTAATTAAAATATAGCGTGTTTTTACTATTCATTAAAATATGAAAGTTATCAGAATAATATAAAAAATTTATCCAAGGAAAAATTTTATATCCTTATTCAAAAGAATAATTTTATTTTGTAAAATTGAACTTATAAACATGTCAAATAATAGATTTAAAGTGGGCACGTCATCAAAAGGCGACAAAACTGCATTTTTTGAAAAATAATTATTTTATCCGAAATATTTATTCGGTTCTTATAACATGTTCTAGAAAATCTGTAAGATGAATAATAATGTTATAAAATTAAAAATATAGTTAATACTATTCATAACGCCTAGTTAAAAAAAATATTATAATAACATATCGTTGTTTAGTAAACCCGGTATTGCGTACAACACACGCTATCAAAGAAGGTCGTGATTGCGTGTAATGCAAGCCAATTCAGGGTTGCGTATAGTGAAAGACTCCTTTGTTGTTTCGTTATAACAGAATCCAACCATTTTTTAATTTATACATTGAATATATATATATACTCAATGTCGCATAGAATGACTATTATCAAACGAACTTGAAATTGTGTGTAACACAATCTAAGAATAGTGTTGCGTATACTGCAAGCTAATACGGTGTTGCGTATAGCGCAAGATAATCTTGGTGTATCATACAACAGAATATATGAATGAAATTAAAAAGAATATATCGTCTAAAATCTCGGGTTATTACAATATATATATATATGTATGTATAGAAAAATATTTAAAAAAATATATATTATAATTATATTATATCTACATGAAATTGTTTGGTTTTTAAAATATAAAAAATCTGGGAGAATACAATGGAAAATAAAGAAAATGCATTTGGTTCAATTTACAATGATGGTAGTAGGAACTCAGCTGTTATGTAAAAATTATAAAAATATTATATAAATACATAAACACAAACACATATATAAATGTATTTATAAATATACATTTATCTATGTAAATATAGTTATTTATATATATTATATAAATAAACATGTATATAATATATAAATATGTATTTTAGTATATATATAATATATATGAATATATTTAGAAATATTTAAAAATATATGAATATACATATAAATATATACTTTATATAAATGTATATGTAGTTTGTATAAATAAATGTATTTATATATTTGATGTAAATAATATTTATTAAAATAATGAAACATAAATATATAAATGAAGGCATGTTTTAATATATATATATATATATATATATATAATTCCATAGTGGTAATATAGGGTAATAGAACGCTTTGGCTATTCGACCGGTGCAAGGTTCGAAAATCTCTTATATGGTTATTTTCTAATCATTTCAGAAGACGTGGAGGCGTGGGTATGTAGTTACCAAAAATGGAGGGGGGAAGGCTTGGATGTTTCTAGGGAAAAGGGGGAACTTGAGGCTGGGATGTGGGAATGAGAGACGTGGAGGATGCTGGATGAGTGGGGAATAGGAGGGGAGGGGAGGGGAGGTAGGAATACACCGGGGAAAAAAAGACACGGGGGAAGATGGGGTGTGACAAGGGGTGGGGTGGGAGTGGGGGTGATAAGGGAGTGGAATAGGGTGGGGGTACTGGGATGAGGGCAGGTTTGGGTGATAGTAGGGCGAGGCTTGGATGAGGCGAGGGTCAAAATAAGTGAATCTTTAGGGGCGATTTTCACTACCCCCTAAAGTAACCAACTATTAGGGGTGGTTAAAACCGCACCTAAAGCCCACAATTAGTGGCTATTTTCATTATAATATCCTATAACACAATAAATTTTAGTGAATGTAAGATAACATTATTGGGTATTTAATCCCCCTCTAATGTAACTACTGCTAAAGTCATCATGATTTTACCAGCGGTTCCTCAAAACTGCCTCTAATGATAGTAGGTTGGCACAATAGCAGTTGTTCCTCACAACCAGTGCTATTATATTCAGAAGGGGTTATGAACCCCTCTAAAGTAAAAAATAACCCCTATAAACTGGCTACTTATTCAGTGTCATAGTAACTAATTCTCTTATAATGGATAAAGGATACATGCATTTAAACATATCCATATATATGAGAATTGATTATTGTACAAAACCTTCACATTGATGCTTACCTTGAATGAATCTATAAATGAATGATCTGATTCCATTTAGTTAACACTTTTTATAAATACTTTACAGAAAATGATATTTTATCAATTGAAAAACCATTGATTGGGTATCCCAGTCTACATTTAAATGGTTCCACAAAGTCTCACGGGTTTTCATCGTCTTTAAATTGGAGAAATCTTAAAAGAGGTCACTAAATTTTAATTAGAAAATCAGAATCTCCAGAGGTCAATGCATCCCACAGTACTGATACTGATAATGTATAACATCTAGAATATTCCATGCCTATTTTTTTAGAATTTTATCCAATACTATTAATGAGATTAAGCAAGTAAATGATGATTATTTTGTACTAAATATGAAAGGGAAAATCAATATCTATGTGATCACTGAGAGGAAGAGAGGGTGAATAATTTTTTTATGTTTCATTTTTTTAAAAATTTCCTTATACTTTGAATAGTTATAAATAACCCAACTCAAAGACAAAAAAATTGGTAAAACCATATAAATATTGGTATTTACAAGGTTCAATACTCAATAAGATTAGTTAGTCCACATAATGATTTGGAAGTAATCCACGAAAAAATGCACAATTATAAAATAATCCCTTTAGTGTTTTCAATAATAAAATAATATCATTTAAATTTTATAACAGAATAGTAAATTGATAGTGTATTTGTAACTCACACAGAATAATGATATAACATTGGTTTTTAACAATTGTAATAAGCTTAACTAAATAGATTTAGTAAATTTTCACCAAGCTACTTGATCTTTCTTCACACTATACATTATACAAAGTACATATTATTCATATTAAATTTCCTTCATAGCAGTGAGAATGGTCTTATCCCCAGATATATGTAACAAGAAATCAATCTAATCGCTTATTTTTCCAATATACTCAGTATAATCCCTTGTTTGACCAACATATTATGTAACATAATATGATTTAATATGTTCATCGTGAATGTAACTCCCTGATATTTTATGAGATATATTCCATTTAATTTATTTTATGTCTTTTTTTGTATGATACACCATGATTATCTTTCCCTATATGAAAAACCATATTATCTTGTTGTATACACAACACTATTCTTTTCTTTTGTTACACCAAATTTCAAGTTCTTTTGATAAAATTCAATTCACGCAACTATGAGTATATATTTTTTCCAATTTATAAAAGAAATATATGTGTATTATGTTATATACAACACTAAAGTATTGTTTCACTAAACATAACACTTACTTGGCTTTCATTCCATGTAGGAGAGACCTTCCATGATAACTTGCGTTGTATGCAATACTGAGTTTCACTAAATAATGATATATTATTGAATCTAGTTTTTAAAACATTGAAATATTATATTTGGAAAAATAATTTTCTTCTTTGGAAGTGGGACATAATGATTTAGATTTGTTGATTTTTTTGGTATTTTTCTGATAAAAGTCATATTTTAATGAATAGTTAAAAATAGTGCATTTTAATTCAAAACTTTCATTTCATCTAATTTATTTATATAGTTAGATTATATTTTTTATTTGTTTTAAATATTAATTGTATTTTTTTAATTTAATCCAATATTGATCATTTTATGAAATTTTACATTTTAATTGGACATAAACACAAAACAATATTTTGATATGTTTTTACTTACTAAAAACCATATTTTGGGTCTTCTATAACGAGAATAAATTTTAAATTAATTATTTTCAAATTATATTTTGTGTATTATTAAAAATGGATTATATATTTGGAATAATTATGTTCAAATTAAGTAAATAGGATACTTTTATTTTTGTTGAATATTATGAATGGTAACTATGATAATATTTATTTAATATTATTAAATGTAAATCCTATAAATTAGTGTATCAAATAATATGATAAAGAGAATAAAATGATCCTAAAACCTACAAAAATACATTTTGATGATTAATAGTATACCCTTGACATATTATGTTCGAAACAATATTATTTAAGGGCCACATCACAATGAAAATGACATAGATATTATTAAAACCAATGAAAGTGACAAAATGTCATACTCACCTTTCTTATAAGTATAATAATTTTAATATATGGAATCCCAAGTGATATCATTGAACATAAATTTTACAAGAAAAGTTATAATAATTACCTACATGATTGTAATATAATTTTAATATTTATGAAATTAATAATTACATTAAAGTATTATGCTTTGATGATGTAAAAATTAATTTATTGATAAGAAATCCATAAAGAAATTTTTATTAAAATACTAATAATAGTAAAAAGGAAAAAAACATGACCAAATCATATTGTATGAGTATATATCGTCCATAAGCATCCATGTGCAAGAAATGTGACCATTTTTATCTCAATTGAAGAGATTATGAAATTTATTTTATTTTATTTAAAGTCATGTTAAAGTTGTCACATACATACTTTAATAAGTATAACATTTTTAATGTTGTATTTTCTAGAAGATAAATTTTACTACATATATTCCTATGAAATATAGTAAATCTATGTTCATCGTATTATTTTTTTTCAAATTTTTATTCTTAATATAAAAATAAAAAATAATTACACAATATTGTTGTAGTGATTATTTTAATAATAGAGATATCAAATAAAAGTTATTAAAAGTTTTAAATAAATAGAATTTGGAATAAGTAATTAGTATAATGAATTTTATAAATGACCTTGACCCATTATAAATACAATAAAATACTTTCTTTCAAGGATAAAAACTTATCATGATATTTCTAAAAATCCATGAAATGAATAGTGCCAAAAGTGACATAATTGAGATTTTGTTTAAATAATGTTTTATAAAATTATTCAAAAAACATAAAACAATTTTGAAAATATATAATAATTATGATATAGTCTAAAATGTTCTAAATTATTCATTTATGTTATAATTGAAATCATATATGTAAATATTACACCCTTTTAATGTTCAAATGTTTTTTATCTTAATTAAAATTAAATAGAATAACTAATTGTCATTAAAATTAATAAGGATTAAATTGACATCAAAACTTGACAAAAATTTATTTTATGATGATATTTCAATCTTATCATATCATATATTTGAATATTTCTCATATTTCAGCTATTTTTATTGATGTTAAAATTATTATAAATTAATATATTTGATGTTTCCAAATGTGCCCCTCACCTATATTAGAAAAGGGAACTTCCTTCCTCAACTATTAACTTTATATTTAGCATTAAATCTAGACCATACCCTACCTATTTACCTTATCAACTTCTCTAGAAACATTATAGATTTTTTGGTCTTCTTTAAAGGAAAACTCTATTTCTCTAAGAGGAGATTTAGAGGAGGCATGTCAAAGAAGAGGTAATATCATTGACTGATTCTTTCAAACATCATTGTTCTTATAATTCCACCTCATGAGTTTTTTTATTATATAGTAGTAACTAATGTATTAATTATAAACCTAGATGTTATTATTATTATTAAACAACCAAATACCACCTTCTACACATGTGATGAAAAATGAAATCACCACACGTGCATACGTACTGCTTTCCGTCTCCAAGTCGTGGTGTAATCCCTTTTTCCCCACCACCTCACATGGATGAGAATAATGAGGGAATTAATAAATATATATATATATGATTAAATTAAAATGATATTTAGTATGAGATAATATACACCATCCAATTCAAAACCATTCAACAATTATGAGAATGATATCATCGCTCGTGCGTACGTACGACTTTCCGTCTCCATGGTGCAATTTGATTCCTTAAACATAATATTCATTAAAGGCTGATTATATAAATGAATTGAAGGAATAAATATAATATCTAGTATACTAATTCCATGAATTTAATTATATATATATAACCTAAAAATAGTAATATGAATAAATCTGAAAAAACTTGAATAAGAACTTAAAGCTGTTAATACCCGAATAATGAGTAATAATGAAATTTTACTAACAAACAGATTAAAATATGATCATAAATGTTATCATAAAAATGATTTTGATTCTGGAATAAATCATTAACATTATTTAAATCATTATACTAGATTTTTGGGAATATATGACGCATATGAGACCTAAGGTAAGGGTTAGCTTTAAAAATCTCATTTTGGTCTGAGATTGTTTATTCGTAAGTATTTAATGTGGTATATTTATCATCCACTATCACGACCTGTCTTCGGGGCCCGTTCCGTGACTACCCCAAGCCCGACTTCCATAGGCCAAGGGCTGGTGACTAGCACCAAAGGTAAATCCCTGATAATAAGGGAAGGCATTGCCTTTAATCTTATAACACACACAGTCTGAACACAAGGAGTAGAGGAAACAAGTACAAAAATGGAAAAGAAAAGGGTGCTGAAAGTAAGTGGGCCAGTATACAAACCCAACTGAACAAAGAGTACAAGTAAAAAGGGGAAACATCTCCTGGATCGTCCACTGGGGAATCCTATCTGAAGAGTAGGTACAGAACTCGAACAACGAGTCCCTCCAGTACGTCCAATCTAGTCCAACACTGAGCAGCCTCCCATCTATCACCCTCAGCCTCGATCACTGCCGTTTGTCGTCTGCACAGAACACAACAAGGTGTGGGTGATGTTCATGCAGGGGTGAGTATAAAAATACTCAATAGGGGAACCCGAGACCCCCAAATGCTCCCAGAATCCACAAAGTACAAAACCCAGTAGAAAGATACAATCAAAAAGTTTCAACAACCCCTACTTAGGTATATTCCCATACATATACCTATGTTATCAATCACGGTCCAGCTCCAACACTCGATCTCAAGTACAACCCAGTCTTCAAAGGAAGTAAAGTCAATTACCCCGATGATAATGGTTGAAAGTCATGACATAGCTCACACATGTATACATATTTCATAGAGTAATATAGATGATAAGATGTAGTCACTAATTCATCTAAGATGTCGGACTCATATAGGATACAGGACCATCTAAGATGTCAGACCCACACAGGATATATGACAAGCTATTCTATCGGACCCACATAGAAAACATGAACAAAAGTCAGAACTGTCGGACCCACACATGATACAAGAACAATATTCAATGCTTTTGAACCCATGGATCTTTCTGGTACAGTAGTCATCACTGTCGAACCCACGGAGGATTCTAGGATAGTCTCTTTGCAGCCAGCCCTAGGGTTTCCGCACACAGCACGCTCGATTTCGAGTGGGTCCGCTCCTCAAGCCAAGAGTCGATACATAAACTACCCTTAAGTGTTGAGTTGATATATCTCGTAGTTCTATCTCATCATAAGGAACCCAACACAGAAGATGTCGTGTGGATCAGATGCCTAGTCTGAGAGTTATTCACATTTCCATTCTAGGGCCCCGGTTAGTTTTTAGGCTCAAACCAACCCGGTCGTACCCCAACTACATCCAAAAATCAAGTGGAGTATTCCAAAAGAATCTTCTTGCTCAATGAATTCCAACACCGCAGGCGGTACATCAATCGAACACCCGTAACCCTAGATGTAGGCTAAAAGGTGTAAACGGACATAGCGGGTCCGGGTCCGGTCCGACCCAGTCGGACTGACTTGGTCCAACCAGTTCTAGAGAAGCGACCCGCACTGAGGAGACTTCCTGACCCTAAGAGACGGATCGACCCGATGGGTGGCCCAGCCCCAGGTGGCCCGGCCGAAGGCGGCCCGACCTAGGGGCGGCTCAGCCTTGGGCGGCCTATCTGAGGGCGGCTTGTCCGAGGGGCGGCCTGGCCTAGGGCGGCTCGGCTTAGGGTGGATCGGCCGGATGGCGGCCCGCATGGACCAGTTGGCCATTCTAAGGAGTGGGGGTACTACCCCCCCCCCCCCCCGGTTTGACGAACGGAACCGGTGCTTTGCGCCGGTTTGGGAGCTGTGAGATCTAGCTAGTCCTACTGGTCCAGCTCCACAGCGGCCAGCCTGACCGGCCGCCCCCGCACCCCCAACACCGCGTGATGGCGCCATGGTCCTACTACCTTCCACGCGGTGCGATGACACCGTGCCACCACCGCCACGGGCCGGCCTGGCCGCGGACTTCGTCTCCACTGTGCGGCGCACCGACGCCGCGCTTCTTCATCCGTTGGGGCCCTTCCGACTGTAGTATCTTTTTTCTCCGCCACGGTTCATCTCCGGTGCAGTGCGATGGAACCACGCCCTTCTGGCTCTACCTCCAAGGTCAAACAAACAAGAATCAATGGAGGGACGTCGGGCCGTGTTTGTTCGGCCCGCCCCTCCGCATTAGGTGATAACAATTGGCCACTGTCGAACCAAAGGAAACATCGAAGAATGAGGGTATAATTCATACATTAAAATAATCAAATCCCCCTACCTCATATTTGATGTTCGCTTGAGGGAGTCGCGGGAAGGCGGCTTCATTCCATTGACATCGGGAGGAGATGACGTCGTCGTTGGTGACGTTTTTCACGGGTGGTGTCTTCCCTTTCTTTACCTGGTTGGAAAGGAAGGATACGACATCATTGTTGTTCGATGGAGATGGGTGTTCTTCATCGAGAGTATATTGTTCCTCCAAGAGTTCTCCCAAATCTCCACCAATTCTCCCAACAAACGAAAAAAATGCCAACCCCAACCCTAATAATATAACACATATTGTTATGCCCATATAATTAATTCAAATTAATTCATATAAGATGAGCCAATTAATTAATTACACGTTTAGTTAATTAACGGAGAGAGTGAGTTAGCACATTTAGAGGGAAGGTGAATAGTGAAGAGTTTCCTCATGTTATGGGAATTCCAAGGGATAAAGAGGTTTAAGGGGGTTGAGATCGTGTGGGCCCCACCACATATATCCTCTCATGGGAGGTTATGTGGGTGTGGGCCCCACCTCCTACTTCTTCTTGGAGGATTAAACCACCACTTACATAAAAATATCAAAGATATATTTTTATTTAATTTATTTAGAAAACCCCCAAAATTAACTTCAGCTCTCGATAAAATGCAACTGTGGTAAAGGTCTCCTTAAGCGAATACTGGTGATGCAAGTTCATCAGTGTCCTCAGATTTCAATTCCGAGCACCGGTTCAAAAATATAAAATCCCACTCTTACATTTAATGAATGTACCTGAGAAAAGCTTCAGAAATTGATTCCGGGCACACCGGCCCTCAGACTCAGGCACCGTCAGAAACCGTGGACTTGTGAAATTTCCATGTATTTAACAAAAAAATTTCCACAAGATTTCTGGGTCTTTACATTCTACCCATCTAAAAACATTACATCCCTATAAGCTAATACACACTCTAGGGGAACAAATGGGGGTAATGAGCATGCATCCGAGCCTCCCGCCCCCATGTGCTCTCCTGGAGGTTCCTGTGCTGCCAGTGAACGTGCCCCATAGGAATCGACCATCCATGTTGGACCCACACCTATCGATTCTCAATATCCAATGGAACCTCCGTAAATGTCGCCCCATAATCTATGTCCATCTCCCTGTGGTTGATAATGTGGTATGGGCCATGCATGTATCTCATCAACTGAGATATATGGAAGATGTCGTGCACTCGGAGAAACTTAGGTGGAAGATCCAAGCTTTAAGCTAGCTCGCCTACCCTTCTGAGGATCTGAAAAGGTCTAATGAATCGTGGAGATAACTTTCCGCCTCGGCCAAATTTTCATAGACCTAGTTGAGGTGAGACCCATAGGAAGACATGGTCGCCATCCTCGAACTCGAGTGCTCTCCATCTCTTATCAGCATAGGACTTCGGTCTGCTCTGTGCATTATTCATCCACTCTTGGTTGATCTGCACCTTCTCTGTCATAGCCTGCACTATCTCTAGTTCTACAAATCCTGACTCCCCTGGGTCAGTCCAGCATAGAGGTGATCTGAAAGGTCGGCCGTACAATGCCTCGTAAGGTGTCATCCTGATTGTGGAGTGGTAGCTGTTGTTATACACATTCTCTACCAAGGGTATGTGATCCTCCCAGCTACGACCAAAGTTGAGGAAACATGCATGAAGCATGTCCTTGAGATTCTGAATCGTTCTCTCAGTCTGACCATCTTTATGAGGATAGAAGGCGGTGCTCAGACGTAGCTGTGTCCTGAAAGCCTCATGCAGCCCCTTCGATAGGCATGAAGTGAAACAAGAATCTTGATCCGAGATGATCGTCGATGGAACACCATTAGGTCATACGATCACAAGTACATAGAGGTTTTCCAAGCTCTCTATTGAGCCCTTCTCTCTGATTGGTAGGAAGTGGGCCGATTTGGTGAGTCGGTTGACAATCACCCAAATAGAGTCGTTTACTCTGGATGTACGTGGATGTCCTATCATGAAATCCATGGATATCTCGTCCCACTTCCAATCTGGAACCTCTTAGTGTTGAACCAAGCCTACTGGAACCTGGTGCTCCACCTTCAATTGCTGACAAGTGAGGCATTGAGAGAAAAAATCTTCTACTGCGTTCTTCATACCTGGCCACCAGGGCTATCATTGGAGGTCCTGATACATCTTCACCACTCCTCGATATACCTCTAAATTAGATGCGTGGAACTCCCTCAACACTTCCTCTTAAAGTGAGACTGGTACCATGGTATGTCCAATGAAGAGAATGACGTTCTCCCCACCTTCAGAAAATCCATCAGGTGCCTGCCCTGTGGATATTTGAGCACGTCGCTTATCATAGTCAACGTTACCACGTTGTGCCTCTCTAACTCACTGAAGAAGTAGAGGAGTGACTGTGAGAGAATATAGAAAGGCTTCTCCATCTCTATCCACAAAAGATATCTGCAATGCAGCGAACTAATCTGTCACCTCTCCTAGTAGGTGAATGTCGGATATCATGCTGAGAGCATCTACTACAATTTTCACCTTCCCATGAGTATAGACTATCTCGAAGTCATAGTCTTGGGGGAACTCGAGCCATCAACACTGTCTCAGGTTCAGGTCCATCTGTGAGAAGATATACCTGAGACTCTGGTGTTCAGAGGAGACTATAAAGCATTCTCCCATAAGATAGTGTCACCACATCTTCAAGGAAAAGAACACTACTGCTAACTCCAGGTCAGGGGTCGCGTAATTCTGCTCACGTTGTCTCAGTTGAAGATAACCATAAGTTTTCACTACTTTATCCTACATCAGGACACACCCAAGTCTGGTGCCTAATGCATCGTAGTAAACTACGTACCCAACACTCTCCTCCGGTATCCTCAAGATGGAAACACTGTTCAACCTCTGCCTTAGCTTCTAAAAGCTCAGCTGGAATCTCTCTGACCACATGATGTGTTTCCCCTTCATAATCAATGCTGAAAGAGGTGCTGCAACTCTGGAGAAGTCTGGCACAAATCTCTGATATTACCTAGGAAGTCCGAGAAAACGGTGTACCTTTATCACACTCTTGGGTGGCTCCCAAGCATGCATTGTCTCGATATTCACTGGATCCACTGCAAATATAGTCTCTAAGATAACGTGTCCCAAGAAGTGAACCTATCGAATCCAGAAATGGCACTTCGAGAGCTTACTATAAAGTTGGTGCTCTCGGAGTGTGTCCAGCACTACCCTCAAATGGTAGGCATGTTCCTCCTCAGTAGTTGAGTAGATCAGTATGTCGTCGATGAAAACTATGACAAAGCAATCCAGGTAAGGATGGAAAATCCTTTTCATGAGACTCATGAACAGTGCTGTATCATTGGATACGTAGAAGGGAATAACCAAGTACTCGTAGTGGCCATATTGACACATGAAAGTCGTCTTCTGCACATCCTCGTCTCGAACTCTGAGCTGGTGATAGCCTGAACTAAGGTATATTTTCAAGAACCATCATGCTCCCTTGAGCTGATAAAAGTGGTCTTCAATTATCAGGAGTGGGTAATTGTTATTCACAGTTACCTGATCTAGGAGATGATAGTCAACACACAGTCACAAAATCCCATTCACCTTCTTGGAGAACAAAATCGGTGATGCCCAGGGTGAAACATTGGGTCGAATAAATCCCAGCTGTACCTGTAGATCACGAAGCTCAGTGGGAGCCATCCGATATGCTGGAGTAGATATCGGTGCCATCCCAGGGTACAGTTCAATGTAGAATTATACCTCTCTTCGGGGAGGTAGTCCTAGAACATCGCCAGAAAAAACATCAGCATACCGATCCACCACAACAGGAAAACCCGGACTTTGCACATCAACTGCTCTGAGGATGAGACTATCCAAAAGATGTGTGAATGGTTTCCCCCTCCTCTGTGCAAGTCCATCGTATACTAAAAAGGCTCCCTTATCATTATTGAAGGTGAACCTGGTCCCATCCATGATGATACACTACACTTTGTGCCTAATACAGTCAATCTGGGCATGAACTGTGGATAAACAGTCTATACCCAAGATGATGTTGTAAGGCCTCGACGCCACTACCAAAAGATACCAGCCGAAGCTCTCACCTCCTATAGTAAGCTCACACTACCGACACCAGTGTGTAATCATCGAGTCTTCTCCCGTAGGAGTCTCTGGCCATAAAGATAGAGCCAACGACTCCATTGGAATCTTCGAGCTCCGAACGAGGGAAGGGGAAATAAAAGAATGACTCGCACCTGTGTCTATAAGAACAAAAACAAGGGTTGAGTAGACACAGATAGTACCTAGAATCATCTCATGTGCACTGTGGCCGTATGCCTTGACTTCTTAGAGCTGAGCCCGACTTTTTCTGCCAGCTCCCTGTGGTCTGGGTGGACCTCATGGTGGTGGCGGTGGTAGAGCCTCGAAATGTCGTCCACCACCCACTGCTTGGAAAACTCCTATTCCACATTTTCCAGCTCCTGGTGGACCACCATAGTGGAACCTTTGCCTCTTTCAGGGAGGTCCCTCTACTATCTGCTACTCATCTACATGGTGGGTCGGGCAGTCACGAGCCATGTGGCCCTTCCCGCTACATGCATTGCACTGCATTCTCCTCGTACAGTTGGCTCTATCTCATGTGCCCCGCATAACCGAACCTGTATCCTGGAGTTTCACACCTGATGGCCTGGTATTCTTGGACCTCTTGGACATTTGTCTACTACCGGCTGCAGAAGTCTCCGCTACGTGTCGCCCTGTGGTGGGTCTTGTTCCTGGTGACTGCTCACCCAGAAAACTCTCCACTAGAAGGGCTCTCTCCAGCACCCCCGCCTGCATCTGGATGTTGAGGGGGATCAATGAAGCCCTGATCTCATGCATGAGTCCCTGATCGAAGGATCGAGCCCTGAAGAACGAGACTTGTACCATATCCATGGAGTATCACAAGAGGTTTGTGAACATCGCTGAGTACTGAGCTACTGTAATGCTGCCCTGCTGTAGATGAAGTTACTCCTGAATCTGCAATCGTATGAAGTGTGGATGGAACAAACTCTGAGCGGTAGAGACTCTCAAAGTCTGTTTAGAGTAATGATGCCTCGTCATCCACATAGGGCACCAGGCTCCACCATCTGCCTACTGCTGCATGCAGGAGACTCGTGGCAAGGATTTCCCTGAGGTTGGCTGGTGTCCCTACCAATCTAAAAACTCTCACAACAGTCTCCAGCCAATCCTCAGTTTCATGCGGGTTCATCTCTCCCTGGAACCTAGGTGGCCTATGGCGCTAGAACTCATGAAACGCACTCAGTTTGCATGCACTCTCTACTGCTGGAGTTGGTGGTATTAGTGGACCAGTAGGTAGTGGTAATGTTAGTACCTCTGATGTGATGGGGCCCTACACTGAGGCCTCGTCGCTTGGTGGGCTACCATCTCATACGAAACTCAAAACCCTAGCTGGATGCCTTTGTGGTGAATTCCTGAAAATAAATAGGTTCTCCATGGTTAAAACAGTATACCTGGTGAGCTGACTCAAAGATACCACAGTGGAAGCTCTTGAAACACACACACAATTAGTGTTTTCGTGCACTGAGTCAGAAATCAGAGGTTAGGGTCCTGGTGTATGGATACATCGGCCGCTGCACCAACATTACATTCCCTGGACTAAAAACCACACTCAATACTCTTAAAACTATTGATTCATAGTAAGACAGATCAGAGTCCTAGGTTCCATGGTAGAACCGACTAATTTGATACCAATTTGTCATGACCCATCCTCAGGGCTCGTGCCGTTACTACCCAAAGCCTGCCTTCCATAGGCCAGGGCCTGACCACTAGCACCAAAGGAGAATACCTGATAAAAAGGGAGGGAATTGCCATTAAAACTATAACACACAAAGTCTGAACATAAGTAGTAGAAGAAACAAGTACTAAAATAGAAAATAAAAGTGTGTTGAAAGTTAGTGGTCCTGTATACAAACCCAACTGAACAACAAGTACAAGTAAAAAGGGGAAACATGTCCTGGATCATCCACCAGAGAATATTACCTGATGATTAGGCACAGAACTCGAACAATGTGTCCCTACAGTACGTCACATCTGGTCCAACTCTGAGAAACCTTCTGTCTGTCACCCTCAGCCTCGATCGTTGTCATCCGTCCTCTACACAGAACACAACAAGGTGTGGGAAAAGCCCGTGTAGGGGTTAGTATAACAATACTTAATAGGGGACCTCGAGACCCCCAAAAGGTCTCCAAAAATCCACAAAGGATAAAACATAGTATAAAGATACAATCATGAAGTATCAACCAACCCTACAAAGGTATATGCCCATACAGATACCTAAGTTATCAATCACGGTCTGGCTTCAACTCTCGATCCCAAGCACAACCTAGTCCACAAAGGAAGTATATTCAATCACCTCGATGATAAAGGTTGAAAGTCATGACTTAGCTCACATAGGTATACATCTTTTGTAGAGTAATAGAGATGATTAGATGTAGTCACTGATTCATCTAAGTTGTCAGACACACACACGATACCAGACCAGCTAAGCTGTCGGACCCACACTGGATACAGGACCTGCTATTCTGTCGGACCAACACAGGATACAAGAACAAAAGTCAGAACTGTTGGAGCCACATAGGATACAAGAATATTAGTCATCACTGTCAAACCCACGAAGGATTCTAGTACATTAGTCATCAATGTCGAACCCACGGAGGAGTCTGGTAAAGTATCATCGTAGCCAGCCCTAGGGTTTCCGCACACAACACGCTCGATTCCGGGAGGGTCTGCGCCTCAATCCAAGAGTGGATACATAAACTACCATGAAGTCTTGAGTTGATGTATCATGTAGTTCTGTCTCATCATAAGGAAACCAATGTGACAGATGGTGCATCAATCAGACGCCCGGTCTGAGAGTTATTTGCATTTCTATTCCAGGGGCTCAGTTGGTTTTTAGGCTCAAACCAACCCGGACGTACCCCAACTACATCCAAACCTCAAGTGGAGTATGCCAAAAGAATTGTCTCGCCCCAATTATTCCATCGCCACAGGTGGTGCATCAATCAGACACCTGTAGCCCTAGATGCAGGCGAACAGGTGTAAACGACCATAGCGAGTCTGGGTCCGGTCCAACCCAGTCGGACTGACCTGGCCTGACCCGGTCTGAAGAAGTGACCCGCACAAAGAAGACAGCCTGGCCTGAAGAGACATCCCGACCCGACGGGTGGCCCAGCTTGAGGTGGCCCAGCCGAAGGCGGCCTGACATAGGGGCGGCCCGGCCAAGGGAGGCCCGGCTGAGGGGCGGCCCGGCCTCAGGCGGCCCGCCCGAGGGTGGCTTGGCCTAGAGCGGCAGGCCTAGGGCGGCCCGGATGATGATGGCCTGACCTAGGGTGGCCCGGACGAGGGGCGGAAGTGCTGAGGGCAGCTCGGCCGGCGGGCGGCTCGGTCGGCTGGCAGCCCACGGGGCCCAGCTAGGCACGCTGCGGAATGGGGTGCCACACCCCACCAGTTTGACGAATAGAACCACCGATTTTCACCAGTTTGGGAGACGCGAGACCCAGCTGGTACCACTGGTTCGGCTCCACGGCGGCCGCCCCGACCAGCCGCCTCAACACCCCCACCGCGGCGCAACGGCGCTGCGGTCCTGCTGTCTTCCGCATGGAGTTATGACGCCACGCCACCACCGCTGCAACCCGGCCTAGCCGCGGCCTTCGGCTCTAACGCGCGGCGTGACGACGCCATGCTTCTTCATCCACTGCGGCCCTACCAGCCGCAGTTTCTTTTTTGTCCACAACGGTTCTTCTCCGGTGTGGTGCGATGGCACCGCGCCCTTCCGTCTCCACCTCTGACGTCAACCAAACAAGAATAAATGGAGAGATGTCGGGCCATGTTTGTTTGGCCCTCACCCTCTGCATTAGGCGATAAAAATTGATCACCGTCGAACCAAAGTAAACGTCGAAGAATGAGGGTATAATTCATACATTAAAATAATCAAATCCCCCATACATCATATTAGATGTTCGCTTGACAGAGTCACGAGAAGGCAGCTTTGTTCCATTGACGTTGGGAGGAGATGGCATCATCATTGGTGATGTTATTCATGGGTGGATTCTACCCTTTCCTGCCCCGGTTGGAATGGAAGGAGACGACATCATTGGTCTTCGAAGGAGAAGGGCGTTCTTCGTCGAGAGGATATCGTTCCTCCAAGAGTTCTCCCAAAGCTCCACCAATTCTCCCAACAAAGGAAATATTTTCCAACCCCAACCATAATAATATAACACATATTATTATGCTCACATAATGATTTCAAATTAATTCCAATTATAAGATCTAATTAATTAATTGCATGTTTAGTTAATTAGTTGAGAGTGTGAGTTGTCACATTAAGAGGGAAGGAGGAAAGTGAAGAGTTTCCACAGGTAATGAGAATTCCAAAGGTTAAAGAGGGTTAAGGGGGTTTAAGGGGGTTGAGGTCATGTGGGACCCACAACATAATATCCTCCCATGGGATGTTGTGTGGGGGTGGTCCCCACCTCCAACATCTCCTTGGAGGATTAAACCACCACTTACATAAAAATATGTTAGACATATTTTTATTTAATATATTTAGAAAACCCCCATAATTAACATCCACTCTCGATAAAACCCAACTACGGAAAAGTTCTCCTTAAGAGAATACCGACACTGCAAGTTCATAAGTGTTTTCAGATTTCAATTCTAAGCACCGGTTCAAAATATATAAAATCCCACTCGTACATTTACTGAACGCACCCAAGAAAAACATCAGAAATTGATTTCGGGCACACTAGGCTTCAGAATCAGGCGCTGTCAAAAGACGTAGACTTGTAAAATTCTCATGTATTTTAAAAACAAAATCTATAGGATTTCCAGGTCTTTACATCGACATCCATGTTTCTGATTTTTTTTTCATAATATCTATCTATAAATTTTCCCCATGGTGAATTTTTACTAAATGGTATCAATGAAATCTTTTTTTCGGTACAAGGTACTTTTTGACTATTATGGTAAAATTACGAAGATATTTTTTTAACTTATACGGCATGAAATGTTTTTTATGTTTTCATAATGATTAATTTACATGAATCTACTTCTACAAAATTTAACATTTTTTCATCTAAATTATATTATTTTAAAATTACCTGTTATTTTGATAAAACAAAATTGTTTTTTTAATAAGAAATTATATTTTCCTCAAGAATTATTTTCAAATCTTTTATCAAAATTATTCTCCATATAAGATGATTATCTTTAAATAGTGTTATGTTTATATCTCTATCATTACTATGATTGGATTTTGATAATGATGGAAAGATATTTTATATGAATAATTTTATAATGGAATTATGTTTAAGAAACCCATTTTTTATCTTATGTTATGACACGATGAATAATTTATATTTTAGTGGAACATATAAGAATGATTTCATTATGATATGGGTGGGACCTATATCTCCCTACAGTGATTGGGTAAATATTTATATCTCATGAGATATACATGAATGTAAAGACATATAAATATGGTTCAGTAATATAGGGCTGAAATGAAAATTAAGTATGGTTCAGTAATACTGGATGGAATGACAAGTAAACTCAGTTCCGTAATGGAAATTTTCCACAATGATGGTCTTGGAAGAAATGATTTGGCTACTATGTAAATCATATTATGTGATTATTTATTTTCAACAATTCCCTGTTTTATGCCAATGCTATTTGATCATGGTTAATGTTTCTTTATGATATATACCTTAATAACTACCAATAATTATTTCATGACTCGTGATTTTGATATTTGATCTTAATGTTCATGTTTTTACATTATTAAGTTTATGTTTTGTTTTATATTCTCAATGTTTACCCTTAATGATCTTTGGAGATCACCCTTTTTATGTTTTCTTTTCCCCAATTTATAAGGAATGGATTTAGGTTGAAAAAAGTGGAAGATAATTACAAGAGATGATGAAGATATTTCACCATGATAGAAGATTATGTTCCATGATTCAAAAGTTACTAAAATAATATGGTCATTGGGCATATTTTTATGTCATGTATTAATTATTCCACAAATGTAATATAATATCCAAGTATGTCAAGCACTTAGTAATTATAGTGAATTTACTAGGGTATGAATTAGAATTAAGAGGCTTAAGGATTTAAAATATTTCACAGATAATAGACATAACTAATTTGTCTCCGATGAAGCGTAGTATGAAAAGAATGCTTAGGGATCCTGCCTGAATAATTTTATGCACAAAATTAAAACGAACAATTACCATCTTCGATCAAAAGATGCGTTAGTCAAATTCTTGTCAGTAATTGCCATTTTGTGAATGAAAAAAATATTGATACATATAGATCATTCAAAATCACGTCAAAAGTCTATTATAATTTCATTCTTAAAATTTTGAGTGTTAGAATGAAGATTAAATAATTTTTTCTACATCACAATAATCACCGCAATGACAATTCTTCAATTTATGAAGAAGAATTCAGATCAGAATATCAGATTGTCGAATTCTATCTCTAGTATGAATGCGAGGATATAATGGCTCTCAACCATTATGTAGTGAATAGTAGTTTAATGAGAAACACTTTTTTATTTATATAGTGAGAATATATAATACTAAAAAATGGATTTTGACCCATAGATATTTAATAACCACTTTAAACAATATATCATGTCTGATTTACTAATTAATTACTATTTTCAACATTAAATTGTAATATAATAATTATATTACATGATAAAAAAATCCATTTACTCTACCCTTTATTACTATAACTATTAAATAAACCTTGAATGTTAAAAATAATATGTTTTTATGTAATATTTTCCCATATATTTACTTTAATAATTTAAAATAAATTATATAAATAAATTAAACTGAAATTATTATAAAATCTAATAGTGTGGATTTATTTGATTTATTGTGATCATAAATTATTGTACAATTCTCAAACCCAGGTGGTAGGGCCCACAATGTCCTATACTCTTATTCAACACAATAGGCCATACTTTAGATTATGATAAGTTTTTGACCATATATTAATGTATCTCAATATCAGTAAACCCTATTAATAGACCATGAGTGGAGTCTAGAAACCATTCAAGCCCCTAACGAGAAATGGAAAAGTTGTAGCTATGAAAACCATTCCTAGGAACATGCACCATGTAATTTAATATCATTATCTTATTATATCTCATAAATTATGACACACACTTTGTGTCATCACCTTTTTTGCCTTTAGTGTTTGTCGAGAAAACAAGAGGGAATTACCTTATTCTACCATTTCCCTGCATTTTGTAAAGGTATTACCATTCTAATCATCTAGATCATAGATATAACTTCTTTTTAGAAAAAAAATTCTAACTTTATTAATAAATAAATGACATAACATCGATGATGCACCCAATGAATGAAACCTCACTATGAAATAAATTCCATATTATTTTCCTCACATAATAGTATGTGATCAAATAATATACACTGATAATAATCTCAAGTTAGGAGACCATTGTTATTGTTTTCACATACTAACTACCAATTCCACATGAATCCTATGGTGTTCATATTGGTAGTTCTATCCTCGTGATATCATCTACTCCATATCACGAAGTGAAAAATTCCTAAGAAGACTTCTTAATGCTTATGATCCCCAAAACCTGATAGTCATATATCATTTGTGTCCAGCTAATGTAATGTTTTTAGTCCATAGTTCATGTGTATGGTTAATGTCATAATATCTTGAGGTTCTCATTATTTCCTGAGAACTCATATAAACTTTTGATATGAAAAATAATATATTTAAATTACTATATAAATAATATATGAATAAATATAAATACTATTATTTTAGGTATACATCATGCTTAACTCATCTAATACATGATACAGTAATCAAAAAGTACAATTTATTTTGGTCTATGACAACCACTATTACAACACATCATTCAAATGATACAACATAATAGAAAACATTCTTTGGTATCCTTAAGATTGATATATATTAAAAAAATTCATTTGATCATCTCTTCACTGTTTCATCACTGTGACTAGATTCAAAATTTACATGAAAAACATGACACATAACTATCCCTTTACATAGGAAGTATTCCTCTATAACATATGAAAGACATGTGAAATTCAAATTCAAATTTACCCCTCAATGTTAAATATGTCAATCAATACATCCTTTGGTTAAATGTATTAAATATTCCTAAAAAACATGTTTAATAAATTATTTAATTAAACTTTCTTAAATCTTGGTGTCTTTATTCTTCATTAATATTCATAAAATATTACTGTGAAACACAATTTTTCCTTTTTGATTATTGAAATGTGTAATGAATATCTTATCATAATACATAAATTACTTAATAAAAACATTATAAATATATGTAAAACATTTATTTGGTAAAAAATAATAACACCTATTCCATCCAATGAAAAAACCAACTAGTGTTCCTTAGTAGAATTATTAGAACCACTCAAGATGTTCTCCCAAAATAATTCAACTTTCAAATGAACATAATTTGAGAAAATGTTTCTGATGGATTCATAAAGACACCTCTGTAGTATCATTTAGTAGAATCTTCACTTTATATCTTCATAATAGTTTATTTGATAGACTTAATAACCAAGAAAAAAAATACATCTCTCTAATGAAAAAAATGATAGATTATTACATGGACATTGAAAACATTACTCTTATTGATTTACATCCATCGGTCTTGTAGATTCAATTGGATAAATTTTTTTTACCTGATGGATTATATCAGATGAAATTTATTAGAGTCCTTTGTTTGATAAATTCTTCAAAAATATTTTGATCGGATTCCTTTATACATGTCTGGACGATAACGATTTTTACTATCATAACATCGTAACATCATAAACATATGACTCCAAATTATTCAAATTTACAACATTGCATCTTGAACTATTCACAAATCCCCATTTGTCTCATAGAATGAGCCCAATGAACTTCTAAAAACTTCATATCACTATTATTGTATAGTTGTACCACAATATAACCTTTTTACTAAATCATAGACAATGATATCATTCTGTACCCATGATGTTTGGAACCTTATAAACAATAAATCATCACCAAATTTCACTTCATCGAACACTATATCTGATGGAACTTTTAAGCATAATTGGTTAAAAATTATTCACCACAGTCTATTTTTTTACTTCGGACCGATAGAATACATCCATACAAGGTAAACTATCCTCCATCCATTGGAATTCTTCGAATCTCCTTTGTAACTCAATAATGGTAGTTATTTTTGTTCTAAAAAATATTATGTTTGTTACATTTAAAACAAAAGACAACATATTATTACATATTTATTCCAATCAAACCAAATTCTTCTTAACACCAGTATCTTCTTCAAAAGACCTCAAAAATCAGTTTGATTTCCACTATATCCCCCAATATATATAATTTTAATCTATGGAATGAAAAAATTTTAAACATTAAAACTCATGAAATGGATCACCTATCAAACAATTCTCTACCTACATGAGTTAATTCTAAATAGGGAACACGAATTGTCGAATAAAAACACCATTTTGTCCTCATGCAAAGATTTAATAAAATTTTCTGAAAACTTCTACTATTCTCTTATCTTTATACAAAACATTGAAACATCTCATCTCAATATTTTTTTTCTCACAACATAAAAACTCTTATGGAAAAATTTATAATATCAACTTAAAAAAAATATTAAAATAGTTCACACATCCTAAAATCATAGATTATCTCTTCTAAAAACTCAAATTATGTATATTGTCTTATTAAAAAAGTAATGAACAAACCAATGGAGATATTTCTGTTATATCATTTATCCATCATTGAAAACACTATCCATTGAAAAGATGAGAGTGGGGACTTATAATACATATCTTATCCCTGAATAGAGTGAGGTTGTAATCCAATGACCAACCTCAACTTCTGAAATTTTTCGATCACCAATAGTTTATAAAACATATTAGAAAATTCTAAATTATATGTAAAGATCAATCATTAGTTCATTTATTTATATATACTCTTTGATTATTTTATATTTAATATAAATGTTACTATCATGAGAATGTTTCAATAGATTCTTATTGAGATTTATTGAAAATTGATTTTCACAACCCTAGAGAAGGGGAAAATTCACATAAAATTCAAAATTTTATAGTTGTTAATTCATCCATATTAGTTGTCGTATAGATTTAGTGTCTACTATATACTCAATATTTTTAGTATTGAGTGTTTCTTTTTTTTTCTTCTTTTATTCGATCAAACAAATATTTATACTAAGAATAAATCTCCACTATATATGGATATTCTATAATCAACACAACATGCCAAAATTGTAACATTATTACCGAAAAGATCAATATTTCATTTGATTTTTTACTTTTTTCTAAAATACATTACGACTTTGATATATCTGGGAATTTTATCTATTTAAAGGTAAGATTACTTATGATAACATTGATACCTAACACATAATTTAACAGTATACCCAATATATTTCCTTGAATCCATAAGATATAGAAGGCTTCTAATCAAATCTATAAATTCTTAAGGATTAAACCCTATTCCTTTTATATTTTTGCCACTTTTTTCTCAATAAAATGGGTGTGAAAATAATCTTTGAATATTCCATAAAAAACATGTTTGGGAGTTCCTTAGAATACTTATCTTGAGAAAGGAAAATGTACTTATTATTTTAAGATATCTATAATCATTTTTGTATTTAATTTCTTCTAGAATGGAAATTTAAACTAACATATTTTTCTCCTTAGTAAACATTTAATAAATTTCCTTATCATTACCAGAAAATATTATATCAACAAAAAAAACAATCATAATAATGAACCCACTTGATTTTATTTTATATAGATATTTCGGTTAAATTTTCATCTTTAAACAAAAACTTCGTTAAGAAAGCATCTACAATAGAGTACCCATCTCATAGGGTGTTTTTTAATTCATAATTTTTTTTTGACTTTAAAACCTATATTTCTTATTTACTATATAATAAACAACCTTTTTTCTTAATATAAACTATTTTTTCCATTTCCCCATTAAGAAAATATAACTTTAAATCCATTGAAAATATCTTATATTTTTAATGACAAATAATAAAAATAAATATTTTGTTGGTTTCAAGTCTCACTATATAAGTAAATGTATCATCGAAATAAAATCCTTCAACCATTGAGTAGTATTTAAATACGATCATTTTTAGTTTCATATAACTTCACCTTCTTTATTAAACATGTTTAAAAGAACCCACTTTGTACCAATCAATTTTTTTTCTTTAGCTTTGGGTATATGTTCCCATATATCATACTTATAAATCCAATAATGTTTATTATTAATTGAATCAATACATTATTGATTCATCAAATCTTCTTCAAAATCTTTTGGATTAACATATAAATATAAGGAATTATAAAAAACCTACCAAAATGTTCTTTTATTTTTAACCTATTTCCTATTATCTCCAATGATATTTTACACCTTTTCTTATTTTCTCAGACTAGGATGAGATGAACAAGATTGTTAATTAACAATTGAAATAACTAAATTAACATATTCATTTGGTTTAGTTTCTATATTATTACTCCTATCATAAAAAGTATTATATATTTTTAACTATAAAAACTTCATCTTCTCCCTATTATACCCAAAAGCCCGAGAGCCAGGAGGCCTGCTCCCATAAAATTAAATAAAAGTTAAAACAGTACAAGCCACTCAGAAAGGGGGAGCCTTACACAACCTTGTAAACATAGTACCAATCCTATCATTGTGAATAAAATCATTGCAGTACTCAGGGAGAACAAAGGACCAACTAGAACTCACCTCAAGGATTGCTCTTTTTGGCAATGCATCCGCCACTTGGTTCGCTTCTCTGTAAACATTAGAAACCTCAAGAGAAAACGATTCAGCAATTTTGAGAGCGCCGATCCAAGCAGGGAGCATCCTCCATGGAACCATCCTGGACCACTCTTTAATAACCTTCACAGCAGTAGAAGAGTCCGATTCAATCCACATCTTCCTCCAGCCATAACGAGCAGCATACCTTATAGCCTTTATCATCGCCCATAACTCCGCCTCAAGAGCATAACTGTTTCCAATGTAATGAAAGAAGCACCCCTTTACGAAACCTCGGCAGGTCCTGAAGACGCCACCACAACCAGCAGGCCCTGGCGCGCCTGAAGCTTCCCCATCCACATTCACCTTCAAAAAACCAGCAATTGGAGGAATCCACCTAATGTGTTTCATCACCTTCGGCTTCCTCTCCCTGCCACAAACACCAAGAGATCTTAATAAGATGAAATCAGACATGTTGTTGTGCATGCAGCCAGTTTGCTTCTCCGAAGCAAGCTTGATGTTTCGGTGAACCGCCATCAATCCCTCTTTGAAGAAGGGTCTTCCGCCGTTGAACACAGTATTATTCCGAGCCTTCCAGACGTAGGAAATAACAGACACAACAGCAGTAATAAGTAAGGAATGAACCTGCTCACTATTTTCCTGATGTATAGCAGAATTCAGCAATGAACCAACCGATGTTAGATCCAAGCTATAGTGAAAAATTCCTGTGATATAAAGCCAGAACCGAGCAGCAAAATTGCAGTTGATAAAAATGTGCTCAATAGACTCATCCGCAGCAAGGCAGAGTGGGCAAACCAAGGCCAAACTCAAACCTCTCTTTTGTAATGCAGATTGAATTGGAAGTCTGCATTTCCAAATCCTCCATATGAGAAGGGAATCAGCCGGCGGGATGTAAGCTGTCCTCACCGCCATCACCCATGCAGGAGTTGGATTATTGTTTCCGCACTGCATAGCATAAGCCAGCCTGCTGGAGAAGACACCAGCCGTGTCAGTCTCCCAGATCAGAGTGTTCGTGTCCATGAAATCATAAGCTGAGAATTCCACTTGGAGAGTAGCAGGAAGTAAAGCTCGGGCCTGTGTATTGACCTGAAAATCACCAACAGAGAGATCCCACAGGTTTAAAGGAATAGTAGCAGTATTATCAATAGGGAATGACAACTATTTTGTCGTCCAACAGTTCAGATGAGAATCAGAGCAGACAAGCCACTTGGACTGCAGCATGATCTCGGAATAGGTACTCCGAATTGTGGCCCATACAGAGGACCTCAGGTACACATTCGACCTTCGACAAAGCCTGTCAAAAAATCTGTTGTAAAGAAACTCCAAGGAAAAATCAAAACCAGCGAGGAGTCTCCAAGTGAATTTTTGTAGCAAAGCATCATTAAAAACCCTGACGTCTTTAACTCCCATTCCACCATTTGAAAGAGGCCTAATGCAGTCCATCCATTTAATGGTAACCAATTTCCTCTGCTGAATTGAGCCAGTCCAAATAAAGTTCCTGATCATGCGAGCAAGATCCTTGAGCAAAGCGAGAGACCACTTATATAGTGAGAATGCATACACAAACATTGATGTGATGACTGAGTTCACAAGACAAATCCTACCCGCCTGTGACATTGATTTCCCCTTCCAACTGGCCAATTGATTAGTGATTCTAAGAGAAATATCCTCCAAGTAGACCCTCTTCACTCTTCCCCAAAACATAGGCAGTCCAAGATAGGTAAAGGGTAGGGAGCCCCTTTTAACTCCAAGCCTTCTGGCCACTTTATTCTGCTTAACAATTCGAACGCCTTCACCAAAAACAACAAAGGATTTACTCCAGCTTATGACCTGACCTGAGACTTCCTCATAGTGATTAAAGATAGTCTTTATAGAAGTTATGGTTTTTCTATCAGCCTTAGAGAAGATTAGGATATCATCAGCATAGAATAGATGAGAGGGAGTGAAGCAGTTCCTCCCATACACCATTATCTGATAGATCCCAGAGTTGACAAGATCATGAAGGCAGATGCTCAAATAGTCCTCGGCCATGGAAAATAACAAGCCAGATAAAGGGTCACCCTACTGTACACCCCTAGAACATTGAAAGAACCCCCTTGGCGATCCATTGACCAGTACGAATAGTCTAGCACTTTCCAAAATGGCTTTAACCAAGCCAATAAACTTACTTGAGAATCCATGCATGTTCAAAACAGAGAAGATAAAATCCCATATGATAGTATCGAAAGCCTTTGATATGTCCATATTGAGCGCCATATTTCCATTCCTAACCTTTGTTCTCATGATGTTGACACATTCTGAAGCAGTAAATAGACAGCTCTGTATATTCCTGCCAGGCACAAAGCCGAACTGATTAAAAGAGATGAGGGACCGAGCAATAACACCAAGTCTTGCAGCAATAATTTTGCTAATGACTTTGGGAATGGAGTTCCCAATGGAAACTGGTCTGAAGTCCTTGATATCAAGCGCATTATCCTTCTTGGGTAATAAGGAAATGAAATTTGAATTCATTCCAAAAGGTATATAGGAATGATAGAAGAATTCCCGGACTGCTTCTGTCACTTCCTCGTGGAGGATGTCCCAGTAGAACATGAAAAATTTGTTGGAGAAGCCATCAGGCCCAGCCACACTATCAATGTTCAGAGAAAATAGGGCAGCATGGATTTCTTTCATGTTAGGAATATCAGTATGTTTTCGGTTTTGCAGCTCATCCAAGCTTGGTTCAATACATCTTATGACCTTGTCTGAGATGTCCTGCCCTGATTCAGAATAAAGATCTTTAAAATATTCAGTCACAGAATTTACAATGTCATTCTCAGAGGTGTGCAGGCTTCCACCAATTCTCAAAGCCTTGAGATTTCTCCGAACTTTCTTCTCCTTGTGCATGCAATGAAAGAACCGAGAATTCCTGTCCCCCTCTTTTAACCATCTTGCACTGTACTGATTTCTGGCCAGGTTTTCCTTAAGACCTAGCAGGTTATCAAGCCTTGAAGCTGCCAGTACCTCTTGTGATGATATGGAATCATGCGACATGTTGTCCTGCTGACATTCATACAAGTGAGAGTCTGCCTCTTTGATCTCCTGGTCATGTCTGGAAAACGATTTCTTACTCCACTCCCTTATTCCAGCCTTAACAGCTTTCAGTTTCCCGACAAGGACATGAAAAGCACTGCCTTGTACAGGCTCCGCCCAAGATTTCAAAACAACGTCCCTGCAACCAGGGACCGTTAACCAGGCATTGTTGAACTTAAAGGGTAAAGGTGCTGACCGTGAAGTGCTAACACAAATATCAATTAAAATCGGATGATGATCAGAATGTAGCCTGGACAAAGTGATGCCAGAAACTTCCATTTCCTCACTTTGACCACTAATCTTAACCAAGCATCTATCCAACTTGCTTTATTGCCTCCCGAGGTGAGTATGTCTCTTCCAGGTATAATCAGCACCTAAAATTGGTATTTCAATCAGATTAAATTGATCAATGCAGGTGGAGAAATCCCACGCTGCTGCACGACAAAATTTATTCCCAGTTTTCTCCTCCGGTCTCAAGACTGTGTTAAAGTCACCAAGTAAAATCCATCTTTTATCCATATTCGCAGAAATATTCACAAGACTACTCCATAAACTTCTTCTCCTAACATACTGGTTAAGAGCATAGAAAAAAGTAACACAAAACAGATCTGACTGAAGGGCGCACGTTAGAGAGACAGACTGACAATCTGATTGAACAGATTCAATACTCACAGTATTGTGATTTAGAACCCATAGAGCCTCAACATCACTGTCAGACTGATTTGGAGTAATAAAAGAGTAACCTAAATTCGACCAATTGAAGGACATCCAATTGGAAAAATTGATTCTGGGCTCAGCGATGCCAATCTTCATTGGTTTGTTGGTCAGAATAATGTGTTTCAGGACCTTGACCGTAGGGGAGTTCCCCAGACCCTGACAATTCCAAAAGAGGACTTTCATTGATGAGAGGCACGTTGCCTAGTGCATGGACCAGCATATCTGGGTGCTATGATTTCCTTTGTTTCATTCAAAAAAACCTCCCCCTCTTCACTTAACAGCCATCAGTGGCAGTGACAGCATCATCATCGGACAAGGATGAGTACCTGTTAATTGAGCTGAGTGGTTCTGTCAAGGTAGCAGGTAGTTTTCTCCTTGCCACCTTCGAGACATGCACTTGGGAAAATTCCCCATCAGCCTGCACTGCCAAAATCCCAACATTGAGAGGTTCCCCCTGCCCATCACTTCCAGCCACCTCTTCAGACATGGGAGGCTCCTGTTTGTCATCCTGATCACCAGCAGAAATCTCCACATTTTCATTACAGACCTCCACGTCTTGAATTCCAACAGGAACATCAAGTATTAAGCCCTGATCATTTTCCTCGGCCACTTGATCCTCAATAGAAGCAACAATTGGATCAGAATGGCTCACATCCTGCGGCCTCTCAGCACCCTCAGCCTCTTGTACCTTCTCACAGGTGTCAACTCTTTGTCCTCCCCCAACCGAAGGATCCTTAATGTTAGTCTGCTCATCAGAAGGCGCTTCCACAGGGACCACAGGCTGACCCATCTCATTCCCTTTCCTTCGACAGTGTAGATCATCATGGCCATTGATTTTACATAACGAACAAAATTTATTCCTGTTACACTCAGGAAGTGTGTGAAAAAAAAATACGAAAATGAGAGCAGAATTTTGGCATCCTTTCATAACCAATCTCAAGGGTAATGCTGTCACCCCTAGTAGTGAAAACTACCTGCTCAACCAAGGTGACAGACATATCAACCTCTACCAGTATTCTAGCAAAATTTCCAAAATTGGGATTGTCGGTCTGTTTATCTAACCTAATAGGGTTACCAACAGAAGAGGCAACGTCCCAGAGGATCTGAGGATGCCAATATAACCAGCTCAGCTTATGAATTCGTATCCATACCTGTGCAAAGGAGTTCCTGACAGAGCTGGGATCAAAATTCCTATCCCACTCATGAATACGAAGGTAACCCGGGTTCAAAGAGACGGACCCCAGACTCCAAGCACGCCGCTTGCACTCATCAGTGGGAAAGACAATATGATAGAAACCTTTCCCCATAGCCATCATCTTCCAATCACTGAATCCCCAGATCTCTGCCAACCTACATGTCAATTCATGAAACTTCCATGGCCTTACACCCTTCAAAATAATTACCCGAGCAATGATCGAAAATTTGCATAACCTGACACGCTCCTCAACAGCATCTTGATTTGCAGATACACGGGAGATGCGCCCCTTCCTAATAATTCTCCCAGAGCTCTCAGCACCACAATCCAGAAAGGAAACACTCCCATTTTTCTTGAACACCTCTGCGAAGCTCTTCCCCTGATTAGAGCCATCCGTGCCACTCAATTTTCCAGTATTTCACTTCGCGCAAAGGGCAAAGAGATCGCGATGCCCAATCAGATCCACATCCTTAACAGAGGCATCAAATTTCCCCACATTAGCAGCATTATCCTGGTTAGGGTTACCACTATTCACCCCATCGTCGCTCGTCCCTTCGAGAGTAGCCATATTTTTTTAATAAAATATTTTATCTTCTCCCTATTATATATCCACAGCTTCCTATGAAAAATTTCTATCAGAATTTCACAGTACATTAATATATGGATATTCCAAAATATTTCATATTTCATTATTATAGAATTTATTCCTTTCACCATTAGGAGGACATTGAAGAAATATCCCATCAATAAATATTTTTTCAAAAGTATAAATATTTTCAACCATGAATTTGATAACGATGCTAATTTCAAACACCTATATGATTTTAAAACACAATAATTATATTTAATACATATCCTATAGAATCATACCCAAGTATGGATTATAAAAACATTGATTTTGAATATGAAAAACTTATCCAATATCCAAGATCTAAAATAAATAAGGATTTACATTTTTCATCAACATAATTCTTGTTATCTTAACAATATTTAAATTTCTTCTTTTAAAAACACCATTATGTTTTATAGTGTATAGTGCAATGAATTTATGAAAAATGTAGTGTTTTTCAAGATAATATCTAAAAATACATTTTTTTCGAACCATTATCAATTTGAATCTTCCATGTATAATACCTAAATTTTGTTCATCATTTCCCCGGAAACTCTTAGATATTTTTAGTGCCTCTACATTATTTTTTAAAAAATAATACATTTAATGCGATTAAAATCACTAATAAAAAAAATTACCTTTCTCCATTTTTTATTTCTTTCTCATGGTCCAATATGTGTTAGAATGTATCATATCTAAAGGATGAGTTGAATATATCTCAAACTTATTATATAATGATAATGTAATCATTCCTTTCTAGAATATGTGAGAGCACAAATCTCTTATAATTTTCATGTTATGAACATCATGAATACATTCACTGTTTTTAATCTATATCATATTCCTTTGACACTATTCCCCAACCACATAGGTAAAATATGATTTTCATCCATCATGAACTGATAGCATGAAATTTGTGAATCACCAACTTGAAAAAGGATTCACTTGGATTATTATCCCTTCATTACAACTTTCCCATACTCAAGTATTTTATCAAAAAATACATATCTTCTGAACATAATTTCATTTCATTTAACAATAATTTTCCAAACACCTAAAATGTTTTGTTACATCTAATCAATAAATATGGCTCTTTTGGATTCTATTTTTTCTTCCCCAATAACAATAGATTCAATACCTTTTATTCTATGTGAATCTTAATTTTCAAATGTCATTATAAATTCTTCATAATATTTAATATTCATCAAAAACTAAATATATCCCATCATATATAAATAAAACCCACTATCCAATATTTTAATTCATTCTTGTTTTGCAGCTTTGAGAGTAGTTCTGAAAACCAAGGCATTTTCCTTTTTTTCTTACTTCCGATTTGGATTTGTAGGCTCGCTAAATAAATTATTTTGTACTAGTAACAAATCTATAAATATTTATAATGGTGTCTAGGATGATCACATCTTGCCCAAAAATATTTTAGGGTTTTGAATAGATTTTTGATCTTCCTAAATACATTATTGAGTTCTATTCATTATATTAATTAAATCCTCCCACACCTTATCTCTAGTTAATCATAGGTTCATTATATTGTTGATGATTGAACTAGTACATCTTCACTGTATTCTAGAAACATCCATAATCCCATCAATAACCATAGAAAGCATGTTTTTCTCTATAACATACTTGTTGTTCCAAATTGTTTACCGAATTTCCATCATATTTATTGGCATCATCCTTTTCACGTTCTTTTGTACCATTGTTTTCGTAGCCTATTGATATATTATTATTCAATATAGATTTATTTTTTCCTAAAAAAGATCTTTGGATTAATTATTTTTTGTTTTCAACATTGAAACATTATAAATTATTATATTTTCAACTCCATATTTTGCCTACATTTATGGTATTCTTAACTGCATTTGTATAATAAACCTCTTTATCCTTGTTGTTACCCTATTAGATTTATTTTTTTCCCTTATAAGGTTTACACTTATTATATATTACACATAATTATAAAATTATTTTATATATGTTTATTATTCCTTTCTGAAATTTAAAATTTTTTGTTAAAAAAGATCATATTATTTCTCATTTATCATTATAATTTATTCAATCTCAATGATGATGTTTTTATCTTCATTAATAAATGTCATTAGAACCTATATTTATTTTACCAAAAAGTATTTTGATTTAATAAATTATTATTTTTTGGTTTTTAAAAGATCTTCTATATTCAACATAATGTTATCTCTTTCATTACCATCATCATTGTAGTTTTTATCTTCCACCTCAGGATCAAAATATTCTTCACATTGAGACAAAAAAAAATAATCTTTTACATTTATAGAACTTTTTATTCTTTCGCATTCAATAATAATTTTATTTTCCTACCCTATTCGAGATAGATCTTGATAAATTACCATCTTATTAATCATTATATTTATCTTTTTTACAATGGAAAATTTTATATGAACTGTCAAATGGATCTACAACTAAATAAATTCATAATTACATTTTCTCTGCACTTAACTATGCCTGTTTTCACCCTTTTAGGAAACAAGTACATATATTCATAATCAAATTTACATACCTAATCTTTATTATCAAAGTCTCTAAATTCTTTCCATATAACATTTTTATATTTACTTTTTTAGAGTATTTAAATAAAAAATTTAAATAAACCTTTTCATTGATCTTCATAACCTTTTCTATTATCATTTCATAAGTGATCAGAAATCGATGTATATTCTCTAATGATAGAATTTCAAGATCACTATATTCAAATAGTGTTTCCTTAGAATCAAATAATCTTTAAAAAAATATTTTAATAGTCCAACTTCTCACAAAAACAACTTATTGTGCTTTATATTTCATCACGTATTGAAAATATGTCACAAATAAATTTATCTTCACAAATTTGAAAATACTTATTATTCGAAATCTAGATATATAAATTCCGTTTCTAATAAATTTAACTCTTATAAATTCCCTATCAATGGTTATGGAATGTATAGAATTCTTGGCATGCCTATCGTTCAGTAAATTATTCTCTTCAACATCTCTAATAGGAACAACCTCGATAAAAGGAGGAAATCCATCTTCATTAGATTCTAAAATTTCATATATATTTTTTATATTATTATATTAAATTTTATCCTTCTAGATATAATACTTTTTCTCCATAAAGATAAGAATCCACATACCATTAACAATGTTTCGAGCATCTAGTAAAACCTTCATTTTCTTCAATATTAAATAGAGACCTAAAAAATGAATCCTTTCTCAAATACCATTTGGAAGGACCAATGAAGATCAGTATTATCACTAGGTATCGATTAGTTTTCTTTAATTTTTGTGTTTTTTGTCTTAAGGAACAACCATTACATTTGATTAGAGATAAATGAAACTTTTGGAAGAAAAAAAATAGAATAACCACAAGAACAATGGTATTTTCCTGGTTCACTACTCAATAGGAGTATTTAGTCTCTTCCATGGTTAACATGTAATCCAAGAACAAAAAAGTCAACATAGATTAATTATTTTAGTTGTTACAACAAGAAAGTAATATCCTTTCTATAACGTCCCGGTTCCAGAATCCACCCAGAGGGCCCCGTACCAAGTTGGTCACATGGCCTCAAGCGCATTTCCCCAAATGCCAGAGGATGTTGACTAGCAATGACGGCCTTGGGTGTGATAGTGGGGAAACTATTTCCTCATTGGCAGAGTAGACAACAGAAGTAATCAAAACATGCAATAGGGGAAGTAGTAAATATCCAACAACAATGCACAAGCAAACAGTGGAAGACTAAAAGAACTAGAGCACATATGTATATATGAAATGAAGCATGATACATATCTAGGAAAATAGCCAAACAGGTCAGAATGCTGGAAATACAAATAGTAATAAAACAAGTACAAAAGGAAAGATAAATAGCTCTGAAGCATCGTAAGCCTAATCTTGGTCCCATGCTCTCCTACTCCAAAGCAATCAAGTTCTAGAAGTTGATTGGCACATTCCCTTGTCTATACCTACAACAACATAGTCATTTTGGGCCCAAAAGAAGGACCCAAATAGGTTGTGAGACTGAATCCCAGTAGGCAACCACCCGATGATCTGTGCCTAACAGTCAGTGAGCATATGGTAGGTAATAGTACAGTAAGCAGTAAACAGTAATTGTAAATAGCAAGCAGTGAATAGTAAGTAGTAACAGGATGATATACAGTAGTAATAAATCCATAGAAAAACAAAGATCAAAGAAGAAAACAGCTAACCACAATAGGAACCCCTCTGGGAAGTACTCACAGCCAACCCCTCTAGTCCTATCCAAGAAGTATCCACAACCCCTAGGTAGTGCACTCAGCATAACCCCTCTGGTTTGGTCATTCAAAATTATAAGACTCTCTGGGGATGCTCGCCCATTCAATTCCCTTAATAGTATAGGGTTGTCAGGGACTCTATGAGGAAGATCACACAATCTAACAATCTTATAGCCCCAAGGTCTTGAAACTCTCTTAGGAAGCTCACTCGGTCAATTCCTCATATAGTCTCAGGTCTATAACAGACTCTCTAAAGAAGCTAGCTCTGTCAATTCCTCCTTTATCGTGGAATGGTTTAAGTAAATCAAACCAAGTAAAGACTCTCTGAGGAAGATCACTCGGTCTACCCTCCTATAAACTATAATATCCAAGACTCTCTAGGAAGTTAACTCTTTCTATCCCCTAAAGTCTATACCGTCCAAGACTCTCTGAGGAAGCTCACTCGTTCTACCCTCTTGTAGTCTATAATATCCAAGACTCTATGGGGAGCTCACTCAGTCTATACCATATAGTCTATAGCACCAGGTTCTCGCGGTCCCGTTCCAGTTAGTGCATAATAATGCTATAAGGCCAAAGTACACCTATAGAGCTACTTGGCTAACCAGTCTACAGCATAACAAGCATGTCAATAATATCATTCCATCCTACGGTCACAAGTCTTGGAAAATAGGTATAACAACCAAAGACTAACAGGATCCAAAGGTCATAAATAGAAGACGAAATGGGAAAAACATCCATGCACAACAATTATCCTCATACATTATCAAATTACCTCTACACATATATACAAGTAAGGTAGGAAAAAAATCGTGGCCAAAAGGTAAACACGCAATACCCTGTTCACGGGTATTGGTGGAATTTGCACACAAAACTGAAATACGTCGAAAGGTAAGGCACACACAACCTACCTCAATGCTAGGAGATCAATATACTTTGAGCACGAGGCTTGATTCTCTTTAGAACGACATAGATCTACAAAAAACACACAAAACGTTCAACCCATGATATCTTGAGAAAGAGGAAAAATAATAGAATGAATCTCAAGAGGAAGGAAGGGCACACCACTGCGGTTCCAATGCAATCGATGATAGTCGATTCAGAAAACAGACGGAGGCTCGAGGGTTCGGAGGATGTTATCGGCTGTACGGACGCTCTCAGTCGAAGAACCTTGAGAAGAAGACAATTATGTCGATTAGGCGTGACCCTAGTCCGTCTAATGAAAAAAAGGAAGTACATGGTGTGTATTTTTAGGGTACACAGCTTGTACTTCGATTTTCTTTACCCCACTTTAAGAGGCCTCCACATCTCCCATACACACCGTGTGGGTGGCCTAGACATGTCCAACACATGGCCTGGCGTAGCATCGAAGTACACGACGTGTACTTAAAAAGTACATGACGTGTACTTTGAAAATTTCCAGATTTTCCTCTTTTTTTTAAAAAACTACTAGAAAAGGAAAAACAGACCTGAAACGAAGATCTAGGTACATACAAACTTTCCCCATTAATGATATTCATCCCTGTATTTCCTGAGTGAGGTGTACAAGAAGAAACCTCGAAATTCTCGGGCCACTGCGATCGTATATCAGCCTCCCTCTCCCAAGTCTTGTCCTATACTCGCCCGTGCTGCCATAGCACCCATACTAGAGGAATAGACCGGCCACGGAGAACCTTCGTACTGTGATCGACAATCCAGAGAGCATGCTCCTCAAATGACACATCTGCCTTGAGCTCAACCTCCTCGGGTTGAAACACATGAGATGGGTCTGAAAAGTAACATATGAGCTGAGAAACGTGTAATACGTAGTTCATATCCCGTTACCATTGTGGTAACAGCAACCGATAGGCAGCCAGACCCACTCTCTCCAAAAACTCAAATGGCCAAACGTACCATGGTGAAAGCTTACCCTATCTCTAAATCCTATTGTGTCCCAACCTCAGTGTGACATGCAGGAAAACCTGATCCCCAACCTCAAACTCCAAAGGTCGTCTCCGCTGATCAGCATAAGATTTTTGATGAGACTGTGTAGTAGTCATCCTCTTTCGTATCAACTCTATATACTCTGAGGTCTCCTGAACAAGACGAGGTCCTAGAAAAGATGCCTCTCCTGCCTCCAGAAAGCACAAAGGTGATCGGTATGGCCTACCGTACCCAGCCTCATAAGGTTCCATCTGAATGGTAGCCTGAAAACTATTGTTGTAGGAAAAATCCAGAAGAGTAATATGCTTCTCCAAAGAACCACCAAAGTCCAGAATGCAAGATTAGAGAATATCCTCAGGAACCAGGATCGTACGATCGGACTAGCCATCTGTCTGGGGATTCTCTGCTATACTCAAAAGTACCTATGTACCCAAAGCCTTCTGAAGCCCGTGCCAGAACCGAGAATTAAAACGCACATCCCTGTTTGAAACAATAGAGTGTGGAACTCCATATAGACGTACATTCTCTCAGATGTACAACCACCCTAGATCTTCAACACTGAAGGTCTCTTTGATTGGAAAGAAATGAGAATCCTTCGTAAGCCTGTCGACCACAACCCAAATAGGATCACTCCCTGGAGGTGACCTCGGTAACCCGGGCACGAAGTCCATCACAACATCGTTCCACATCCACTCGGGAATGGGTAACTATTGTAAAAGCCCTGCTGGTTTCTGATTCATTGATTTCACCTGCTGACAAGTAGAACATCTCCGGACGAACCCAGCACATCTCTCTTCATACCTTGACACCAATACTTATGGTGTAGATCACGATACATCTTTGTTATGCCAGAATGAACTTCCCAAACTGAGGAATGGAAATCCCACATCAACTCCTCGTGTATGTCTTCAGGCACCCATACGCATCCCTGGAAATGGAATATATCATCCTCGCCCACTATCCATCCAAAAAGAGGGTCATCTCCTGACACACTCTCCCACATGACTAGGCCTTCTAAGTCTGATAGATGCCTCATCCGTACCCGATCGAGAAGAGAAGAGGTAACAACCACAGAAGAAAGAAACGTCGGCCCCTGTCTATCGTGAACCTCCAAATAAATCTCAGTGAACATAGCCGTAAGCTGCCACTCACTACTGTCCTCCTAAACTGCCTGAATCTGATTTCTCCTACTCAACGCATCAGCCACAGTGTTTCCCTTCCCACGCGTATAGTCAAGCTAAAATTCGAAGGACTGATGATACTCTACCCACCTATGCTGTCTTAGATTCATATCACACTGAATAAAGATTTACTTGAGAGTCTTGTGGTTGGTGAAAACCACAAAGTGCACTCCCAGAAGGTAATGTCTCCAATATTGTAAGGCATGAACAATCGCTGCCAACTCCAGATCATGCATCAGGTAGTTCGTCTCGTGTGGCCTAAACTGCCGAGACCCGTAAGTAATGACCCCATCTTCCTGCATAATCACAACTCCAAGACCGATACCTGAAGCATCACAAAAGACTATACAGCTCTTGCCCGGACCTGGAAGGACAAGTATCGGTGCTGACGTCAACCACCATTTCACCTCCTGAGAGGATTTCTCACAAGAATCTGACCATAAGAACTTTTCCCCTTTCTTGGTTAGACCTGTCAGCGGTGCTGCACAGTGTGAAAAGTCCGGTATGAAATGCCTGTAGTATCCTGCCAGGCCAAGAAAACTCCATACCTCGAATACATTCTTCATATGCTCCTAGGAAACTACATCTTTCACTTTCTCTAGGTCAACTAACACTCCCGTCTCTGAGATAAGATGGCCCAAGAAGTGAATATGATCCATCCAAAAGTGGAATTTCAAGATCGTAACATATAATTGGTGCACTCTCAGTGTACTCAGAATGATCTCAAGATGTGTAGCATGGTCATGTCTAGTGTGAGAGTACACCAAGATGTCGTCAAAAAAATCCACCATGAAGGAATCCATGTATGGATGGAACACTCAGTTCATCAGTGCCATAAAAACTGCTGGTGCGTTCGTGAGATAGAACAGTATGACTGTATACTCGTATAGACCATACCTGCTCCTGAAGGCTGTATGAGGTATATCCAATGGTCTAACACACAACTGATGACAACCGGACCTAAAGTTGATTTTTGAGAACACTCGGGCTCCTCGAAGCTGATCAAAGAGGTCATCGATCCTCGGTAAGGGTTATCGATTCTTGACCAACAACTGGTTCAACATCCGATAATCCACGCAATGCCTAAGGGTGTCGTCTGCTTTCCTCGCAAACAGGACAAGAAAACCCCAAGGATATGTACTGGGTCAGATGAAACCCTTTCCCTGAAACTCCTCCAACTGCATCTTGAGCTCTTGTAACTCAGTTGTAGCCATCCTATAAGGAGGAATGGAAACCTCTGCCACTCCTGGAATGATCTCAATAGAAAATTTTACCTGACGCTATGGAGGCAAACCTGAAAAGTCCTCTGGAAAGATATCCATGAAATGGTCCATGACTGGAGGAAAGTCTAACTGCGAAGTCCCCGGGTCATCCAGATAAAACTGGAAATCTGGGCTGTAACTCCTCCAAGCCCATAATGCTCTGTTCCAGCTCTACCCACCGGGACATCCCACTAGCCTCTATGAAAAAATGATCTTCCCTCTGGTGATACGAATCTCACCCTGTGATGATAGTAGTTGACGAATGACTAGAAGGGAACTAACCAGTCCATACCGAGAATGACATCATAGCCTGCCATCTCTAGGACATAGAGGTCACATAAGAAGTGACACCCTGCAACCTCTAGAGGGCACTCTATGCACTGATGTACGCTAGACGTCCTCGTTCCCAACGGTGTATCAATCCCAACGGTGTATCAAGAGTCAACATGTCTTTTTACTAAATATATAGAGCCCAGGGATCTCCAAAATAGTAATAGAGATAATGCAATGTGAAGCACCAGTATCAAAAAGGGGTGAAAATAAAACTAAGGCTCTTAATAACGTACCTCGAACTGTAGAAGGGTCGGGATCCTTCTCCTGATGGGTTTTCTCCATAGTGAAAGTCTGGGCTGTACCACAGCCCTGCATCCCTGGATGACCACTCTGATCTAATCCACTCGGCTGTCACTGGTAACCTGGTGACTGACCACCACGGTCGAGACCTCCACCTCAGCCCGAACGGCCTAAAAAACTCTAGTTCCCAGACTGGGGGGAAACTGGTGATACAAATCTCGTATGCGGGGTCATAGAAGAACACCTACCACCAGCTGTAGGGGAGAGGATATGACAAAAATGCTAAAGATGGCCCAACTTTCCGCAATATCGGCACTCCATCGGGTATCTCTGACACTGAGGCCTAGTATGTCCGCTCCTACCACATTATTTGGATACAGCATGGCTACCCGAAGATACATTCTTCCTAACCTGATCTCCTCGATCAGACTTCCTATGGTCCTTCCTGCTATCAGTGGGAGGAACATTGACTCTGGATGTCGAACCGCCCTGGCTCACTGCTCCAAAATCTCTCAGATTGCACTCAGAGATCAGCGTCTGGTTGACAATAGAGGATATTGAAGTAAATCTGAAGATATTCACATGGGAATGGATCTCGTTCTTAATACCATCCCCAAACATCCTATCAACGAACAACTCATCACCTGTTGGAATTGGCGTGAAGCGCTGTAGCTCGGTAAAACGAGACGAGTACTCCGTAACAGAAAGAGTACCCTTCTCAAGACTCATAAACTCCCCAGTTCGGTCAGCCCTCACAGTCTCTAGATAAAATTAATCATTGAAGATGTGACAAAACTCATCCCAAGTTATACTCTGCTGGCACCCGAACTGTGAGATCACCTCCCACCACCTCATGGCGGTGTCTCAAAGAATATAGATATCAAGCTTCACCCTCTTCTCTGGAGGTATCTCCAGACACTCAAATATCATCAGCGTGGCCTCTAACCACGACTCTGCGGCCTTGGGTCCTCCATCCCCTGAGAATGTAGGAGGATGCTGGTGCTGAAAAACACACATCAACTCAGTAATTGACGGGGAAGGATGTGGTGCTCCCTGAAAGGTCTGCATCATCCTCAGGAATTCCTCCCTAAACTTCGCATCAGCACCTGCAACGGGTATAACTACTTGTGCCAAGGTACGCATAGTAGAAGGATCTGTAGGAGGTCCTTGATCAGCCATATCCGGTGTCTGATCACCATCTGTTAGCTGACGTACAACTAGAGGACATCTCGGAGGCATAACTCTGAAAGATAAAAGCACACCTTAGATCAGGATTATCATGGAAAGAGAACACAGGAGTACAAAACGGGAACAAGAGAAATAAAAAATCAAGTTTTACTAAACATGACTACGCGGCGTGTTCCTTTAGGCCATTTACATGGGCTTGTACTTCTACCATCTCTTGTCGTGTAACACCCCAGACTACACGGCGTGTTGTCCCCACACACGGCGTGTACTTCATCTCCAGTCTCTTGCCCGAGTCTCTTTACATGGCTAACCCACACGGTCTTCTTAACCATAGACTACACAGCGTGTTCAATAAGAACATGGCATGTACTAGATAAGGTTTCGATGACCCATGTTGTTAGTTAAATGGTCAGATACACAACTGAACCTTACACGACGTGTTACAAACAAACACTGTGTGTATAGGAGAGATAACACGGTCCTGTGTTGTTTGTGACACAACCGGGTACCTAGAACAAGGCTACATGGCATGTTCATACCAAACATGGCATGTAATTCACGAGATTCCCCGAACCGTGTTGTTAGTGACACAACCGGGTACACGTCTCACTACTACACGACGTGTAACTACCGTCATGGCGTGTTCCTGAAAACTTTTTCACAACACCGTGTCTCTTCTCACACAGTCAAGGACACGGTTTAAAACTACATGGCGTGTAGTCATAAAGTACACGTCGCGTATTCTGGGTTTGTCCTAGCAGTAGCTCAGAAACAGCACCGATGCCCAGAAAACACTAAAAAACAAGCATGGAGGTGCCAAATTTCAATTCGTGAGGGCCCATACTCCCCTCGAATCAAAGCTTGGCATCTTATACAAGTCATATACATGGGAAACAAGTCAAAGATCCACCATGTTCCGATTAATGAGGGCCCATAACACCTCAAGAACCAAAATTTGGCGTTCATTTAATCAAGGTATAATACAAACAATTTCTCTATCAAACTGCATGGATTCTATCAAAGCATCTATCACAACATTCTGCATAATCTACACACCGTCTATCACAATAACATGTACTCGCTAATGCACCCTAGAGGGCATGGAAAGAATGCATGGAATGTGATTTCTAACAAGTGACTATATGATTGATGAGATGGAATAGGCTCATCTCATCAGGTTGCGGCAGAAGTAGAACTGTAATAGCAACAACAATAACAACACAATGCATGTGAATCACTCTAGGTGAAATCATATCAACCGTAACATCTCAAAACTAGAAAACTGAAATAAATGAGGTATATTGGATTTTCCTTGTACAAGGGTTAGCTACTCTCGGGCACAACTTATTAACTATTACTGAATCCATCCTATCCCTGGATAAATGCTCGAAACAATAAATCAAGTGAAAAGAATTCCTTTGATACCACATTGTAACATCCCTATTTCGGAAGCCACCTAGAGGCGCCCCGTCCCCTGTTTGACACATGGGCTCAAGGGAATTTACCCAAACGCTAGAGGCTGCCGACTAGAAGCGAGGGAATGGGTGTGATATTTGGGAAACTATGCCTTCATTGGCAGAGTACATAGTGGATGTAAAAAAAACATGCCATAGCGGAAGCAGTAAATATCCAACAACAATGCACAAGTAAACAGAAGAAGAATAAAACAATAACCACTAGATCACATATGTATATATGAAATGATTCATAATACATATCTAGGAAAATAGCCAAATAGGTCACAATGCTGGAAATACAAACAGTACCAAAACAAGTACAAAACAAAATATAAAAATCTCAAAAGCATCGCAAGCCTAAGCTTGGTCCCATGCTCTCCTTCTCCAAAGAAATCAAGTGCTGAAAGTCTATGGGCGCTTTCCATTGTATATACATGTAACAACATAGTCTATTTGGGTCCAAAAGCATGACCCAAAAAGGGTGTGAGACTAATTCCCAGTAGGCAAACACCCGAAGATCTGTTCCTAATATTTAATGAGCATATGGAAGGATATAGTACAGTAAGAAGTAAATAATAATAGTAAAGAGCAGGCAGTGAACAATATGAAGTAATAAGATGATATACAACAGTAATCAATCCACAGAACAATAAATAGCAAAGAAGAAAATAGCTAACCACAATAGGAACCCCTATGGGATGTAATCGCAGCCAACCCCTCTGGTCCTATCCTAGAATTATCCACACCCCTATAGGCAGTGAACTCATCCTAACCCCTCTGGTTTGGTCATACGAAATTATATGACGTTCTGGGGAAGCTCGCCTGGTCAATTCCCATTATAGTCTAGGGTAGTCAGGGTATCTCTAAGGAATATCACGCGATCTAACCCTCTTATAGCCCCAAGGTCTAGAAACTCTCTGAGGAAGCTCACTCGGTCAATTCCTCATATTGTCTCTGGTCTATCACAGACTCTCTGAGGAAGCTAGCTCGGTCAATTCCTCCTCTATACTAGAATGGTTTAAGTAAATTGTAACAAGTAAAGACTCTTTGAGGAATCTCACTTGGTCTACCCTCCAATAGTCTATAATATCCAAGACTCTCTGGGAAGCTTACTCGGTCTATCCCATGTAGTCTATAACGTCGAAAACTCTCTGAGGAATCTCACTTGGTCTACCCTCTTGTAGTCTATAATATCCAAGACTCTCTAGGAAGCTCACTCGGTCTATACCTTATATTATATAGCACCAGGTTATCCATTGTCCCGTTCCAGTTAGTGCATAATAATTCTATAAGGCCAAAGTACACCTATAAAGAAAATTGGCTATCCAGTCTACAGCATAACAAGCATTTCAAGAATACCATTCCATACTACGGTCACAAGGCATGGAAAAAAGGCATAACGACCAGAGGCTAACAAGATACAAAGGTTGTAAAAAGAAAACGACATGCGAAAAACATCCAAGCACATCGATTAACCTCATACATGATCAAATTACCTCTACACAAGCATACAAGCAAGGAAGGAAAACAATCGGGGAAAAAGGTTAACACGCAATACCCCATTCAGGGTATTGGTGAAATTTGCACATAAAACTCAAAGACTTTGAATGGTAAGGCACAAACCACCTACTTCGATTAGAGGAGATCGATATACTTCGACCACGAGGCATGATTCTCTTTAGAAAAATATAGATATACAAAAAATCACAAGAAGATCAACCTAAGATATCTTTAGAAAGAAGGAAAATCATGGAACGAAACTCATGAGGAAGGAAGACCTCACCGTTGCGGTTCTAATTCAATCGAAGGTGGTCAATTCAGAAAACAGGTGGAGTCTCGAGGGCTCAGAGGATGTTTGCCGCTGTACGGATGCTCTCGGTTGATGGACCTTGAGAAGACAATTCTTTAGATTAGGCGCGACCCCTGTCTGTTTAATGAAAAAAGAAAGTACACGTCGTATATTTTTGGGGTACACAGTGTTTACATTGCTTTTCCATATTCAACTTTATGTGGCCTCCACATCGCCACTACACACCATGTGTGTGGCCCAGACATGGCTAGCACACAGCCTGGCACAACATCGATGTACACGGCATGTACTTATAAAGTACACGACATGTACTTTGAAAATTTCCAGATTTTCCTCTTTTTCCAAAAAACGTCTAGAAAAGGAAAAACATAAATGAAACGAAGATCAGGGTTCTTAAACTTTCACTTGAACAACACTATTGTAAATGATAGTTAATATGATCCTCAATTATAATATTGATATAAAAATGTATTTTAACAATAGTGTAATCCTCACGAATATGATTCAGTAATTTTTCACTATTTTTCTTGAACCTTCTCTACACTTACATTTCTTTCATTTAATTATTATTCATCTTTACATTATTACAAAATAGTGACCAATAAATTCTTCCCATATATATATATAAAACTATCTATTTTATCAAAAAATTTATGATATAATCATTCCAATGAAATGTGGTTGCATCCCATATTTAACCAATAGCTGTTATAACCTATTTTATTGATTATATCTAATCACTATTCATCTAATACCAAATAATAGAAAATTTGGTCTGATAACCTTCAGAATAATTCCCCTTCACAATATTCATTCGATCGTCACTTTACTTTTTCATGACTTCACCCAGTAACAAAAATTTCACACAAAAATTTGATGCATTTTTATGCCTTCATATAATCTATATTCCCCCACAACATCAGGTAGTAGCATGATATTCAAATTCAAATATCCCACTCAAACATTGAACATCCCACTCAATGATTCATTTAGTTAACTACATTCAATCTTCCTAAATGATATGAGTTATATTAATTTAAGAAACATTTCTTAATTCAATGTGTCATCATTAACATTTATGATTATTATAATCACAGTGAGAACCAAGATTTTTACTCTATGATTATTGAAACATTTATTAACTTTACTATCATTATCACATATATGAATTTATAAAAACTTCATAAATATGTTAGAACCTTTTTTCTGGTATAACTTCTTAACACCTCTTTCATCCGTTTAAAAATCCATTTAATATTACTTCAAAACTTTATTGGAATAATATGAAATGCTTTCCTAATACACCTCCTCTATATGATGAAATTTATATATAAACAATTCATTGATGAATACATATAGAGAATTATGTTTGGTCATTTCATAACTTCTTCACTTCAAATTCTCATACTAGTAAATTTGATAGATTTTTTTTCACAAGAAAATATAATTATTTATCATGATCAAATTTGAGATCATTTGGGGGACTTCACAATAGTAACTTTGATTAATAAACATTAGTATGTTGGTTAGATTCCTTTGACTGGTAAAATCTAGTCTGAAGGATTCTATTAGATGACAATTCTTGAAGTCCTTTATTCGAGAATTTATTAAAACGTCCTTGGACCAGTATCTTTTATAAATGTATAACTGATGACACTTTTTTACTTATGAAAATTTATAAATTCATATACCTTAGAATTTTAATCATGAAACTTCACAACAACATAGCTTGAACCTTTCAAACCCAGACCTTTTATCAATAGAATCACTCTAGTGAACTTTTCTAAACATCATAGCACTAAATATGTACCTTCATACCTTAATCTGCCATTTTTAGTCAATCTTTGACCATGAGACCTTTTAGTTATCATGATGTTTGGAACTTTAGGAATAGTAAATCATCACCATATTTCACAACACCAAACCCTTTGTATGATGGAACTTGTAACCATACATGTATAAACATTCTACACCACACTCTGTTTGATCATTTCAGACTGATTAACTCCATCCATTGGGCTCGGTCAATTATCTTTATATAGTTAGACTTCATCTAATCTTCTCTGTAACTGATTAATCTTGGGTGATTTATGTTCTCAATTATGTTAAATGTTTTACTTAAAATGAAGTTAACACGTTAAGAAACCATTATTCAATATAAAAAAATTTTTTTATCACCTCCATCATATTTGAAATGCCTCAAAAAACCACTTGGTCTCAAAAAAATCATTGACTATGATTTCGTTAATGTCACTATTCCATATTTAGTTTCTTCACATGAAATTTTATACTAGGTCATGGTGATCTTGTTGAATTATATAAGATATCATTTTTTCTTCTCATCCATAATGGCTATCATACTAATTCATCTTATTAACAGATCACATGATTATGTAAATAATTAGATAATTATTAATGATGTTTAGGAAAATTATTAATCAATGAGGTTAAATAGAATTGGTTATCCCATTACATAATCTATGAAACATTTGAAATATCTGATGAACTGTTGTTCAATGAAAGGTCCCTTGTGATATATGTTTTTTAATAGTTTTCATATTTCATCTAATCGATTCCACTCCTGGTTGATCATGTATTGGGTTTTATATATTCTCCAACTTATTATGGACATAAAGATTTCCCATAAATACAATTGTTGGTATCAGATGTAATCCTCGGGACTTTAATAAATGAATTGCTCGCTATTATCCAAATGCAATCAATATTCGGCTCTACATGAAACACCAAAATAAAAAACAATGATATATTAAGATAAAAAATTAAATATTAATTATGAAAATAAAAAAAATTTCGTTTAAATAGTAAGAAATAATAAGAGTAGCCGCTATATGAAATATATGTATACTAAAAATATAGGCTATTTTTAATATAAATAAAATTCAATTATTTTACTAAAATGATGACTAATATCATTTATTCTTTAAAATTTATTTCTCTATAAATTTTCTTTTTATAGGATATAAATTTCCATTTCATGAAATGAATGATTAATGATGATAAATTATGCTTCATAGTAAAATTATTTAATAATAATTTATTTGTTATATGATATGAAATAATAATAATAGTTAATATTTGAAAATATTATTTTCTAGTAATAAATGTTTTTCATTATATTTTATTATTTTATACAAAAAATAAATTGATATATTTGAAAATTTGAATTTTTAAAAATGAAATTAATTTTTAATTTTATATAAAAATATTAGTATAATATTAAATTTTGGATATTTTATAAAATAATTGGCTTGTAGTTTAATAGTAAAAAGTACCAATTTTAAAAAAAAACTATCACTTTTATGACATTATCGTAATACGAGAATCACTTATGGCTTATTGAATTTTTTTAATATAATGTATATTAATTTAAAAGTAAAATAAATGTGATAAAATTATGATTTTATATAAAACGATTCTATATCTCTTCTGAAACATAAGTAATATTTTCGTCTAAAAACTGAGTTATTCTCTTATATTATATTTTACAATCGATCATATTGAAATGAAATATATATGAATAGATATTATATTTTATATAAATGTTACGATATTCCTTAATATGTTAGTTTTAATTTTTTTTCCAATAATTATGATTACTAAACATAAAGTTAATGACCATGATATTGGTAAAAATTTTGTTTTCATATAATTTTTTTATTAAAATTATTCAATTTTTATATAATAAATTAAATTAAACCATTTAAATTATTACCCTTGAATGAATTCTAAACACATAAATAATTATATAAATACATGTTGAATTCCTAAACAATTATAAATATTATTAAGAACACATAATGGTTATAAAAACACCTTTCTACGAATATTTTTTTCTATATATAAAATGTTTTAATTAAAAATTAAATGGTATATTATCTCAAAATTTAATTAGTATAAATGGATATTTAAATTATTTTAACATCTCAAAAATTTTATAGGTGGGGTTATTTTATAATTTTAGTAGAACATAAATTCATTAGTTAAAAAATAGTTATAATGTTAAGAATTGTAACACCCCATGATTTCATAGAATGTTATATCTTCATTGTAATTCAATAACTTGTGCTATATGCAACTACAAATTTGAGCACACCACGACATACCAAACTAGCCGTTCAAAAAGAGGTTATGAATAGTATTAAATTTATTTCAAATTTTATATATATCCTACATAATTTTAACATTTATATTTTTTGATTCTTAGACATAATATAAGTAAAAATTCAATTTTCAGATAAAAGAAGTATTTTTCAAAAAATAATAATTTACTGCATATTTAAAAGAGAATCCTTTAAAAAATATTTTTCAATTTTATCTATTCAATTTAATGAAATTAAATTCTTCTTTAGAATCGTGACATAATAATTTAGTTTGGATAAATTTTTGTACTTTTTTGATAACTTTCATATTTTGATGAATACTAAAAAATACTAAATTTTAACTAGAAATAACTTTTTAATCGAAATAATTTATAGTTTTAAATTATACATTTGAATGGTTTGGAAGTATATTTATATTATATTTTTATAATTTAATAAAGTTTAATCCATTATAAGTAATTTCACATTTAAATTTGACATAAATACATGTCAATCTTTTGATAGTTTTTACATTTTAAAATCCATCTTTCTTATTTTGACAGTGAGAATTAATTTTAAATTAATAAATTCAACTTCTATGTTTTGAAACTGGTAAAATAGACTCCATTTTTGAATTCAGAATATCAATATTTTCTCAGGTTAAATATTTGGTATTTTTTCTGAAAACATTCAATTTTTGATAAATAGTGAAAAACACTGCCTTATTAGTTAAAACTGACTTTTTATTTAAATAGTTATTTATTTTATTTAAAATTATATTAAGTCAAAATAGATACATAATACATATATAAGTTAACTTTAATTCATTGGAGTCATTTTATAGTATGTTTAGATATATAAAATTTTATTTGAACTTTTTACCGCCTTTTACCCACCTCCTAGGAGCATTTACAAATTTGCCTAAAACATAAATTTACCTCTTCTGTGAGTTTAATTTAGAAAATAAAATAGACAAGGATAATATGAATAAGTAAAATGTGGTTCAATAAGAAGAAAATAATTTTTGTTGAATAGTATCTTTTGACTTTTATTTTCCACGGTTAAAAGTAAATAGGGTAATTCAGGGTAAACATGATATCATAATTATCCAAACACATGTCTTAATTCTATTGGATAAGTATAATTCAACCAAAAAACCCTTAAGAATAAAATATGATCCTCTTTGGTCCACATGGATTAGATTAGGACATTTATTATAATTTTATTTAAATAAGAGTTAATAGAGTTAAATTCAATGTTTAATAACTAAAGCATTTTTAACACAGGGTTACACAGAAAAAAAATTAGACTATAAATATAAATTAGAAAGATAAAATTATTTCCTACATCATGGTATTTTATTTATAGTTTTTATACTTTAAATACTTAAATTTATTTATGAAACAATGAGGATGTAGTAATGGCCATATTAATGAAAGAATCAAATAAATGGTATAATAAATATTAATATAAATATAATTCCAAAGGTTTTATATAAATTAATTTTATAGGTTCTTATTAATTCTTAGTTTTGATTCAATGTATCTTGTTTGAAGTAATCAACTTCGATGACTTTCACAAAAACCAAATAACAAATAGTGTCAAAATTGATATAAATTAATTTTTAAAACAAATACGATATTATTGGTTGATATAATATTCATAAAAATCTAAGGCCTGGATAAAGTGCTTAAATAATTTTATATATGACATTAATGATCCACTTTTGGTTCTCCTGGATGTTTAGTGTATGTTTATTAACCATATAGTGTATGAATACAAGAAGACGCGATAAAAGTAAAACTATTTAATTAGGGGTTAAATCTAAAAGATAAGGATAAAATGGTAACCTAAACTTGTCTAAACCCATTTATTTGAGAGTATTTTGACCCATAACCACCTTATACATGAAAAAATTAATTTGTAATCCATTAGAAACCGAAAATGATTTTATTATAAAATAATAATACAAGCTTTTCCTAAAGTGCCCCTCACCTATCTTATAAAAGGGAACTTCCCCATCACTAAAAATCACACCTCCAAAGCCATTTGGATCTGCAAAAACCTACTAAAATATCCTCCCAACATCCCTCACATCACCCTATATTCCTTACATTGATCAACAAGAAACCCTAAGAAGCCCTTTTGATCAACATAAAAGCAAACACTGAAAGAAGAGGTAATAAGTTCACCACCCTTTTTCATGTTCTTTTCATCTTCCACTTCTTATTTATTTGTTGTTTCCATACCAAAATAATAAGTACAATACCTCATATAGACAATGATTTTATTATAAATATGTTAAAATCATATTTGTTATTTTATCCATCCTCTAAATGGAAAAGTCACCATACGTGCGTATGTAAGACATACTATATCCACATCGTGGTGCAGTTTGTTGTTCAAACACTTAAATTTTTGGATTGGAATAATAATGAGTATAACTGATGTATATAATACATATAACATCCTAATTATTTTTTATATATGATATACTATCAAATTACATATGATTTCACAATCAATATATTGATATTGTCGCTTGTGCGTACGTACAGATTACCGTCTCCACGACGCGATGAGATTCATTCCCACGTTCACCATTCAACAATGATTATAAAAATATATATTATTAAAAATTATGTAATATATGACATAATAATGATACATTATATATATATATATATTTATGTACTTAAATATATTTTATTCACTTACTTCCGTTCAATACAATATGAAAACAGAAACAGGGTTTATGCGTTCATACGGTGTACCGTCTCCATAAATGGTGCCTTCCATTTAATATATCTATTTATTCTAAATATATATGATATATAAATCAATGTTTATATTCTGGAAGTATTTAAATCATAATCTATATGATACAATCAACAATAACAAGTTAAAACACGTACGATAAAGAAAGCAACTATTACCCAAAATATTAATTTAACATGGAAATCAATATTAAATGGGTAGTATAAAGTCATCTATTAATCATGTATGATATAATAAATATGAATATGGTTTTGGTATAATTTAATAACATTCTATGATAATTATACAGGAGGTTAAACGCACCCTCGACCAAAGGAAAGTGCAAGGTAAGGGTTAATTCCACAATCTCTTAAATATCCGATGTTGTATTTATGTAAGTATATTCTAAGAAATATTTAATATCCATGACCATGTTTCATAAATTAGTTTTCAAATTGATTCTTTTAAGGAACTTTTTTTACAAAAACTTCATTTTAAATGTTTTAAAGATTTATTCTTCAAAACATTTCTCATTAATGTCCACGTTTTCAAAATGGTTTTAAGGATTTATTTATATGGACATGAATGTTTTAAAATGTTAATTACTTTAAAAAGTATCAAATTGGTATGGGACACTTTTATTCAAAAATATCTTTTTAATGAATTCATTTAAAAATTATGCTACTTTTAATTGATTTCTTGAAAAAATAAATATTTATCTCAAAGATTTTTACTGATCATTTTCAAATATGTCAACATCCTTTATGGGATATTATTCTTGATCGAGGATGATTTATTATGATTCAAATATTCCATATTGTGTTTAAGGTTTGGTTATATATTTGACTGTAGATGTGTTATTTTTATACCATTCATGGTTTCTGGTTAAAGTAATGAGATTTTGTATGCTAATTTTAATATGAATGTTTATGTTATGTTTCAACCTTTTGATATGAGGAATGTATTGGACTTAGTATGTAACGGATGGAGCCAGTTATAGCTCCTCGGTTGATTGGTAGGTCTAATGAGACAATTATATGAGGAATTGGCTGAGGCCTTTTTCAATTTGATATATTGTTTTGGCTGAGGCCAAAATCATTTTTAGACATCTTGGCCGAGGCCTTGACAAGATGTTTCAGAATGTACGAAATTATATGTTCCATCATTATGAAAATATTATTGATGGTTCATGTGGTTATTCGATTAGTAGAATACCAATGACTATGTTTTATTATAGAACAATTTACTTATCTCACATTCCTTCCATAAAGTGTTCATTTTTATTATTTGTAAAGGCATGTGATTTAAATTATCCACCATGCCTAAAATTTATCTTACCTTCCTCTGTATTGATTTCCATTACTAAGCATTTGAGCTCACCCCTTTCTTATGTTTTATTTTACTAGGATTCCAAGAAGTGTATTATGATTGATTAGATGGGTTAAGCTAGGGGATTAATGGAATTATCAAAGGATCATTTATCTTGTGTTTTATTTGCTAAGGTGAAATGTAACGTTCATGTACGTAATCTATTTTCAAAGATTGCTAAACTGATTGGTCCTTCGGGACAAGATTCCTTGTAAGCATGCCAATGTTATGTAATAATTCACCGACTCTGGGCAACTGGGGTCAGGGAATTATTTTTGGTTTTAGTGGATTTTTAGAAAAAACCTTGGAAATAGATTTAGATAAACATGTATTAGAGAACATTAACCTAAGATAGACTCTGAGGATTAGTATAAAGAACTTACAGGAATTTTGGTAATGTAGAGATTTTGTGTACTTTCCAAGAAATACATCATTGTCTCGATACGAGCAGATAGAGGCGGCTCTGGAATAGATTTACCTAGGAGTTAAAACTCAAATAAGGACTTTCGGGCTTGACCTGGGGTATCCTAGTACACAACAACAGGCCTTGCTGCACTCTTGGTTATGACACTCTTGAGGGATTTGCTTTGGATAATTCACATTTTCATTATAAGACATTATGAAGGATTTAGGAGTAAATACTCACTCAAAGAAAACATTTTATGGTTATATATTATATTCATAGTCTTTTCAATTTACCTTTGTTATTTTACAAGTTTGGAATTATGCATTGCGATTCATAAACTAACCTAGTGTATGTTATTTTTTATAAATGGTTCCTAGTATAAGGAATGAGAACTCCAACAATACACATGATCCAAAGATTAAGAAGGATCAAATATTTCATGATATTAATCCAACATTTAAAACGGAAATAGTCTACCACATATTCTCATCATATGATGAAATAATATCATGTGTTCATAAGATAAGTACATAATTTTCTGAGTCCCATAGCTTTGAAGGGAAGCAAGAGAAGAAAAGGATGAAAGAGAGAAATATGGATAAAGTCAATAGGGGAAAGAAGAGTATTCCTATATGTGATAATTGTGGAAAGAATCACCTTGGTAAATTCATGAAGGGAATGAGAATTTTTTATAAGTGTTTCGAAAAAGGACACCAAGTATTTGATTTGAAGTGTAATAAAAAGGTTTCAAAATTTACAATTATTCATCTGCAAGGAGTTGGGACACTACACGAATCAATGTCTAAATCATCAGAGTATACCCCAAATGCTGCTATTCAATAATAATCAAGTTATGATACTACCGAAGATGAAGAGGAAAGTTTAGAGTTCTTATGTTTTTTTAAAGTATTGTGTCATTTGATTATTGTATTAATGATGTACATGTTATAAGAATTATAGAGTATATAAGGATTATACTACAGTACTATTTCATTAAGGACTTGAGATTGTGTGGAACCATCAATAGTGACTCAATAGTAGGTTAATTTTTTTGGAAAATATATGGTTCATAGAAAGATAAACCATAATATGGTTCTAATAGTGAGGTAGTAATTTGGGAATAATATGTGATTGATTTGGATAAATTATATTGGATATTCTTGACTACCATGATACTAATTAATTATTCATATATTCCATCATTGTTGGAGTTTAAAACATATTAGGATATAAAGAGTATATCCCGTATTCTATAATGAATAAGAGAGCATGAATGTAATCAATAAAGATTTATTGTAATTCAGGGTGTTATGGTGTTTTAAAAGAATACATGATGAAGGTATTCACATGTTATTAGATGGAAAAAATCGATGTTCATTATGTTCACCTTCCTTATAAATTTGGGACTGTGAATTTGGATAGAAGTATTTTGGATAAGTCTTAAGGTTGAAATCGATTAATTTTGAAATTGGATATAATTGTTAAGGATATATCATTTCTTGAAATAATTTTGGGATTGTCATAAAAAGGACAACCTGAAGGTCGAGCGACAACCCGTCGCGTCCGGTAAGGCCGTGAGACTAGAACTCGCAACTGAAGGGAAACACGGGTGCATCACCTACCACTAGCCTACATGATGTCTTAGTTTTTATAATGTAGTTTTTTTTTAAATATCCTCACAAATTAATTATAAATGAATTATTTTTGGAACCCTATACGATTAGGATAAAAAGAATATTTTTCAATTCTATTATCTTTGGGAGTGAAAGATGAATTTGTGATAGGAATTAGTCGAAGGATGATACTCTACCTATCACATATATTGTTTCCACTTATTCTATGAATAAATTAATTATTAAACATTAAGGAAGAGATCTTAAAACCAAAAATGTGTTATCCTAATACCTTATGTTTTATTGAACTGGTAATATTATAAATCATCATAGATCGATGGCTTTGAGTCCCTCAATTATACACTTGTTTGTGATTGATGACCTCAATCACTCCCTATAAATATTTATGTTTTTCCTCCAATTATTTTTCTCTAATTTACACCAATGTTCTCCTTATCGAGATCATAATTTGGTGGTGACTTTTTCATTTCCCTTTCCCTTTTATTAAGTCTAAATTATATTGTACCAATTTCCGATGTGGGTTTTCCACAAATGTATTTTTCAATTTTTAACCCTTTATTTTCGAAAAACAATTTAAAATTTCAAGGACACAATTTATTGAAGTAAGGGAAAATTTAACCCCCCCCCAAATATCATAGTATGTTATCTCTTCAATGTAATTCAATAACTTGCGCTACACGCAACAACGAGTTCGAGCGCACCACGATTTACCAAACTAGTAGTTAAAAAAGAGGATAGGAAAATTATTAACTACATTTAGAATTTTATATATATCCTATATAATTTTAACAATCATAGTTTTTGTTTCTTAGACTTAATATAAGGACAAAATCATTTTTTCTGAAAAAAGAAGTATTTTAAAAAAAATGCAATTTTACTGCCTATTTAATGGAGAATATTTTTTAAAACAAATATTTTAAATTTTTATATATTTAATTAAATGAAACTAAATTATTATTTATTATCAGGATATAAAAATTTTGTTTTGATAAATTGTTGGTAATTTTCTGATAACTTTCATATTTTGAAGAATACTGAAAAATACTATATTTTAATTGAAAACAATTTTTTAATAGAAATAATTTATAGTGTTAAAATATAAATTAGAATGGTTTGGATGTATAATTAGATTTTATTTTTATCATTTAATACAATTTAGATCATTATAAGTAATTTCACATATAAATTTGATATAAACACATGTCAATATTTTGATAGTTTTTACTTGTTAAAAACTTGCCTTTTGGTTTTGACAAGGGAATTAATTTTAAATTAATAAATCAAACTTCTATATTTTTAATTTGGAAAAATATAGTTCATTTTTGAATTCATAATATCATTATTATCTTAGGGTAAATGTTTCGAATTTTTCTAAAAACTTTCAATTTTTTATGAATAGTGAAAAAACACTACGTTATTGGTTAAAATCGACTTTTTATTTAAATAATTATTTATTTTTTGTAAATTTATTTTAGTTAAAAATAGATACATAATACCTATATAATTTTAATATAATTTATTGGTGTCATTTTATAATAAGCTTAGCTATATAAAAATTTTATTTAACTTTTTACCGTTTTTACTCACCTCCTAGGAGAATTTACAAATTTTTATAAAACTTAATTTTACCACTTATGTGAATTGAATTTCATAAAACTGAGAGACATGGTTAATAACTGTAAGTAAAATGTGGTTCAATAAGATTAAAATAATTTTCTGTGAATATTAACTTTTGACATTTAATTACACAGTTAAAAGTAAATAGGGTAATTAAGGGTAAAAATGATATCATAATTACACTAACACATGTCCTAATTCTATTGGATAAGTATAATTCGACCAAAAATAACGTTAGGAATAAAAAATGATCCTCTTTGGTATACATGGATTAGATTAGGAAATTTATTATTATTTTATTTAAAGAAGAGTTAAAAGTGTTAAATCCAATGTTTAATAACTAATTTTTTTAATATATAGTTAAACACAATATAAATTAGAATATATAAATTCATTAGAAATATAAAAATATTTCCTAAATCATGGTATAATATTTATAATTTTTAGTCATTAAATAATTAAATTTATTTATGACATAACGATGATGCAGTAATTACCATATTAATGAATGAATATAATAAATGGTATAATAAATATTAAAATAAATATAATTTCAATATTTTTATGACATAAAAAAATTATATAGGTTAATATGACATGTTATGGTTTATTCAAAGTATCTTGTTCTAAGTAATCAAGTTGTGCTAACTTTCAAAAAAACCAAATACCAAATAGTATCAAAATTGAAATAAATTAATTTTAAAAACAAATACTATATTTTTGGTTTATATAATATTACTAAAAATATAAGGTTTGGAAAAATGTCTTAAATGATATTATATATGTCATTAATGAACAACTTGAGGTACTCTTGGAAGCATAGAGTATGATTATTAACCATATAATGTAAGAATACAAGAAGACACGGTAAAAGTAAACCTATTTAACTACGAGTTAAATCTAAATATAAGATTAAAATGGTAACCTAACCTTGTCTAAAACCTATTGGTTGAGATTATTTCTACCCATAACCACATTATTCTCAAAATAAATCATTTGAGATCCATTATAGACCGAAAATTATTTTATTATAAAAAAATATTTCGAGCTTTTCCTAAAGTGACCCTCACCTCTCTTATTAAAGGGCACTTCCGCTTCTCTCAAAATCACACCTCAAAATCCATTTGGCTCTACCAAAACCTACCCCAATATCCAAAAAACATCCCTAACATCATCTTATAGTCATTACTTTGATCATAATTCCAACCTAGGGAGCCCTTTTGATCAACTTAAAAGGAAACACCCGAATAAGAGGAAATAATTTCACCACCCTCTTTCTAGTTCTTTCCATCTTACACTTCCACTTTTTTTGTTGTTTCCATACCAAAATAATAAATCCAGTAAATCCTAAACACTATTATGTTATTATATATATGGTACAACAATATTTTTTATTCAATCCATCCTCTAAATGACAAATTCACCATACGTGCGTACGTACGGTTTACCATCTCTACGTTGTGGTGTAGTTTGTTAATCAAACTCTTCATTATTTGGATGGTTATAATAATTAGTTTAACTGATGTAAATAATAAATATAACATGTTAATGATTCTATATATAGGACATACCATCCAATTACAAACAATCTCATCATCAATATAATGATATTTCCGCTCGTGCGTACGTATGGATTACCGTCTCCACGAAGCGATGAGATTCATTCCCATGATCCCCATTCAATGATGATTATAAAAATATATATTATTAATAAATATGTAATATATTACATAATAATTCTACTGAAGATATATATATATATATATATATACTTAAATTTATCTTATTCACTTACTTCCGTTCAATACGATATGAAAACGAAAACAAAGTTTATGCGTATGTACATCCTACCATCTCCATAAACAGTGCCTTCAATTTCATATATATATTAAAAAAATTATATGATAAAATTATATGATTTATAAATCAAGGATTGTATTTTGGAAGTATTTATATCATAATCTAAATGATATGATCAAGAATAACAAGTTAAAACACGTACTATAAAGAAAGCGACTGTTATGCAAAATGTTAATTTTACATGGAAATAATAATTAAATTGGTAACATAAAGTCATAAATGAATCATGTATGATATTATAAATATTAATATGGTTCTATTTTAATTTAATAACATACTATGGTAATTATACAAGAGGTTAAACATACCCTCGACCAAAGGAAAGTGCATGGTAAGGGTTAATTCCATAATCTATTTATTATCCGAGGTTGTTTTTATGTAAGTATATACTAGGAAATATTTATTATCCATGACCATGTTTCATAAATTAGTTATCAAAGAGATTCTTTTAAGGGATTTTTTTTACTAAAAAATCATTTTTAATGTTTTAAATATTTTTTATTCTAAACCTTTCTCATTAATTTCCATGTTTTCAAAATGGTTTGAAGGATTTATTTATATGGACATGAATGTTTTAAAATGTTAATTCCTTTCAAAAGTTTCAAAGTGGTATGGGAAACAATGAGTCAAAAAAATATTTTTAATAACAACCTATATAAATTATTAACCTTTAAATGATTTTCTGAAAAATGGGATATTTCTCTAAAATATTTTTTCTCAACATTATCAACTATGTCAACATCCTTTACGGGATATTATTCTTGATCGAGGTTGATTTATTATTGTAATGTCCCTGTTTCGGAAGCTGCCTTGAGGTGCCCCATACCCGGTTGGTCACATAGCTTCAAGCGCAATTCCCCGAATGCTAGAGGCTGCCGACTAGCAGCGAGGGCCTTGGTTGTGATAGTGGGGAAACTATGGCCTCATTGGTAGAGTAATAAAATGGAAAAAATAGATATACAATAGAAGAAGTAGTAATCATGGAATATAACAGTAAATATGAGAAGATTGAAATAAATTAGAAGCTGGAGCACAATATAATGATGCATGATACATGTGTCTAGGAAAATAGCCAAACAATTCACAACGATGAAATATTGTACTAAACCAAAGTACAATAAAAATAGTAAACAACCCCACAGCATCGCAAGCCAAAGCTTGGTCCCATGCTCTCTAGCTCCAATGCAGTCAAGTACCTAGAGTAGAAGGGTACTTTCTTTTATCTATACTAGAAAAAATATAATCTATTTTGGCCCAAAAGCATGACCTAATCAGGGTGTGAGACAAAATCCCTGTAGGAAACCACCAAAAGATCTGTGCCTAATAGTTAGTGAATATATATGGCATGCAATTCAGAAAAGAAGCAGTAAACAAGGAAGTACTCAGTAGTAACAATTCCAGAGTTTCAAAGCATTTAGTCCCATATAGCTAGTAAACAGATAATCACAAATAGATAAACCTATGGTATTTTCTCACAGCCTAATCACCTATGGTACTACCTATAAACCACAAGCAACCCTCTGGGAAGTACACACAGTGTAACCCCTATAGTTAAGCTTTAGAACAGACTGTCTGAGGAAGAACTCACTGTCAATTCCTCATATAGTCTCATATCATTAACTAAAAGGCGCTCTGGGGAAGCACATATGTCACATTCCCTTGTGGCCCTCATCAAGGAACAATAATAACTCTGAGGAATCACTTACGTCAATCACCCCTATGGTCTTGCATCGTAACAATAATAATGGACACTCTAGAGAATCCCTTACGTCAATTCTACCTATGGTCCAATACACCAGGTTATCACAGCTCTGTGTAAGTCAAACAACCATAAAAATGCAAAGCTGCCAAGGTAAACCTCAAGAACTAATTTGCTAACTAGTCTACAGCATAGCATCCAGACAGATAAGAATCACTCCAACCTATAATACTAGGCATGGAAGGTAAACAATAGCCTAATAGGAAAATATCGAACAAATGGTCAAAACAAGAAAACATACATGGGAAAAACACTTCCGGGTCATAGGAATTTACCATCTTCCCATTCAATTAATCTCTACTCTGGTATAAAAGCATAGCATGCAATTAACAAGGCTAAAACAGTAAACACGCAATACCCCATTCAAGGGTATATGGAAATTTTCACATATAACACAAAGTAATTCTATAGAAAGGCTCAAACCACATACCTCAGTGTTGTTGGATCGTTATATGTAAACCATAGGCATTGAATCTCCTAATAACACCGCAGATCTACAAAAACATAAAAAACTCTCAACTGAAGATAACTTGAGAAAGAGTGGGAATCAGGAAACAATGCTCTAGAAGAATGAAGAGCTTATCGAGGCGATCCCAACGCAATCAATGGCAGTTAAATAAATGAATAGATGCTCGATTGGGGGGCTCAGAGAAGGATCATGTCCATACCCTCGATCTCAGACAATCCAAACCAAGAATGAGAGCTTTCTTCCAATTAGACCAGACCTCGGTGCATTTAATGAAAAAATGAAAGTACAAAGAATGTACTTTAGAAGTAAAAAATGTGTTCTTTCCATCATTGGCCCCCACATTAGGCGGTCTCCAGGTCACCACACACGGTCGTGTGCAGGGCCGCTACACGGCTCGCACCCGTCTACCCGCGGTTACTAAGTACACGATGTGTAGTTATAAAGTACACGACGTGTACTTTAAAAATTCCTAGAAACTCCTCTTTTCCCCAAAAATAGTAGAAAAAGGAAAAACATACCTGAATAGAAGATCTGTGTTCTTACAAACTTCCACCATTAATGAAATTGGTCCCTAAATTTGCCTAGCAAGGAGGCTTAGAAGAAGAAACCCCGAACAACTCCAGCCACTGTGATCGGTCCTCGGTCTCCGTCTCCCAAGCCTTGTCTTGTACTCTCCCATGCTGCTATAACACCTATACCAGAGGAAAATAACAGCCACGAAGAACTATCGCACTTCGATCAACAATACAGATAGGATTCTCCTCAAACAAGGCATCAACCTCCAACTCCGCCTCTTCGAGTTGAAGAACATGAGATGGGTCTGAGAAGTTACGTTGATGCTGAGAAACGTAGAAGATGTCGTGCATATCCAGGTACCTCTGAGGTAAATACAGCCGATAGGAGACCAGACCGACTCTCTCCAAAACCTTAAACGACATGACATACCTCCAAAAAATCTTACCCTATCACATAATCCTTCTGTGCCCTAACCACGGTGTGACATGAAAGAAAACTTGATCTCGGATCTCGAACTCCAGAGGTCATCTCCGAAGATCAACATAAGATATTTTTTGAGACTGTGCAGTATCCATCCTCTTCCAAATAAACTCTATCTGCTCTATGGTCTCATGGAAAATACAAGGTCCCAACATAGCTACCTCTCCTGCCTCCAGCCAACATAAGGGTGATCAACATGGCCTACCGTACAAAGCCTCATAAGGTGCCATCTGTATAGTTTCTTGAAAACTATTATTGTAGGAAAACTCGACAAGGTGTATGTGCTTTTCCCAAGAACCTCTAAAATCCAGTATGCATGATCAAAGAATATCCTAAAGCACATGAATCGTATGCTCGGACTGGTCATCTATCTTCGGTTAGTAAGCTGTACTCAAAAGTACCTATGTACCCAAAGCCTTTTGAAGCCCCTAAGAAACCCAAGAAGTAAAATGAGAATTGTTGTCTACAACAATAGAGTTTGTAACTCCATGTAGACGTACACTCTCTCTGATGTACAATCTTCCTAGCTCATCAAAACTGAAGGTCACCTTGATTGGGAATAATTGAGAAAACTTAATGAGTCTATCAATAGAAACCCATATAACAACATTCCCTCAAGGCGACCTAGGAAAACCTGTCACAAAATCCATTGCGACATCCTTCCACATCAACTCGAGAATGGGTAACTGATGAAAAAGCCCCACGGGTTTCTCATCCTCTGCCTTTACCTACAGACAAGTGGAACATCTCAGGAAAAAACCTGTAACATCTCTCTTCATACCTGGCCACCAATACTGATAGTGTAGATCACGAAACATCTTGGTGACACCATGATGAATTTCCCAAACTGAGGAATGAAAGTCCTTCATCTAATCCTATCGTAAGTTTTCTGACACCCATATGTTCCCATGAAAACAAAATATCTCATCCCCACCTATGGTTCATCAAGTAATAGGGTCCTCCCCTGACACACTTTCCCATAGGACTAGGCCTTCAGAATCTGATAGCAGCCTCATTCTCGCACAATCAAGTAGAGTAGAGGTAACATCTATAGAAGAAAGATAAATCTACCCATGTCTGTCGTGAACCTCCAAGTGCATCTCAGAGAACATAGCCATAAGCTTCCACTCACAACTGGCCTCCCAAACTTCCTATATCTGATTCCTCCTGTTCAATGCATTAGCCATAGTGTTGCCTTTCCCAGGCATGTAGGCAAGCTCATAGTCAAAAGACTGAAGCTACTCAACCAACCTTTGCGGTCTCAAATTCAATTCATGCTGAGTGAATATATACTTAAGACACTTTTGGTTGGTTAAAACCATAAACTGATCTTTCAGAAGATAATGTCTCCAATAGTGTAAGGCATAAACAACTGCAGCTAACTCAAGATCATGCGTCAAGTAATTCTTCTCATGTGGCTTCAACTGCCGAGACCCGTATGCAACAAACCCTTCTCCCTACATAAGTACAACTCTTAGACTGATACATGAAGCATTAGAGTAAAAATATTATCACTTTCCTAGCTCTTTAAATACTAGTATAAATGCTGAATTCAACCTCCATTTCAGCTCCTGAAATGATGAATCACTAGAAACTGACCAAAATAAATTTTCACCCTTCTTAGTCAGCCTCGTTAGTGGTGCTTATAAACATGAAAAGTCCTATATGAACTGTATGTAGTATCCAGCCAGCCCTAGAAAACATTATACCTCAAATACATTCTTCAGATACTCCCAGTAAACTACTGCTCTCACTTGTTCTGGGTATACTGATACTCCTGTATCTGAGATAACATGACCCAAGAAGTGAATTTTGGTCTATCCAAAATATGGATTTTGATAGCTTAGCATATAACTGATGCTATCTTAGTGTACTCAAAATGATCTCCAGAAGGGTAGCATGGTCGTGTCGAGTGTGAGAGTACACCAAGATATTATCCACAAAGATGACCATAAAATAATCCTAGTATAGATGGAACACTCGGTTCATCAGTTCCATGATTACTGTAGTCATATTCGTGAGACAGAACTACATAACCACATACTCTTATAGACCATACCTGATCCAGAAGGCTATAAGAGGTATATCAGGTGGTCTGACACGCAACTGATGGTAGCTGGATCTCAAGTAAAACATTGAGAACAATCAGGTTCCCCAAAGCTGATCAAAGAGATCATCAATCCTTGGAAAGGGATATCTGTTCTAGAATGTAAATTGGTTCATCTTCCAATAATCCACACAAAGTCTGAGGGTACCTTCGGCCTTCTTTGGAAATTGGACAGACGGACACCAAGGAGAAGTACTAGGTCGGATGAAACCTTTTTCATGCAACTCCTCCCACTGCTTCTTGAGATCTTGTAGCTCTGGTGTAGCCATCCTATAAAGAGGAATGGACACCGGTACCACTCTTGGAAGAATCTAAATAGATATGTCCACCTTACGCTTTAGAGGATAACCCAAAAAGTCCTCTAGAAAGATGTCCCTAAAACAATCAAACATTGGAGGAAAGCCCATATGTGAAGTCCCCTGGTCATCCAGATATAGACTAACAATATGGGCTGTAAATCCTCCCAACCCATGATGCTCGGGTCCCGCTCTGCTCACCTGGACATCCTATTATCCCTTTTGATGAAAATATATGCCCTCTGGTGATGTGAAACTCACCCTATGGTGATAGAAATCAACAACAACCTGAAAGGTAACTAACCATTACATTCTGAGAATGATTTCATAGCCTGTCATCTCTAGGACATAGAGATCCCAAGAGAAGTTACACCCACCAACCTCTAGAGGGAAATCCTTGCACTGTCGCACACTAGATGTTTTTGTTTCCAACGGAGTGTCCAACATCAAGACATTAGTAAAACGAATGATATATAGCCCAATGATCTCCACAATAGCAACAGATATAAAGATATGGGAATCCCCCTTATCAAAAAGGGCAGAAGCTAAAACTGAGGCAATTAGGATCGTACCTCGAACTATGGATGGTCTGTGATACTACTTCTGCTGGGTCTACTCAACTGCAAAAGTCTGACCTGCACTACGGCCTTGTGACCCTTCCCGACCACTCTGAGCTGATCCACCCTGCTGTCGCTGAAATCTTAGTGACTGAATACCATGGTTGTGACCTCCTCCTTGGCCTAAACAACAGAAAGAATTCTAGTTCCCAAAATTGTGAGAAACTGGTGGCACTGATCCTAAATGCGGAGTCATAGAATAATCTCTGTCACCAGCAACTAGTTAAAAGATCTAATCGAAATACTGAAGAGGACCCATCTTGCCACAATATCGGCACACCACTAGGTATCTTTGGAAATGTTTCCTCGTATGCCCGCTCTTCCCGCACTGGTAGCACACCACTTGGCTACCATTGGGAATGTCTCGCCTCCTTGGATCTCTGGGTGAAGACCTCCTGTGGCATTTCCTACGTTCAGTTGGAGGGATACTAACTCCAGATGTTGAGCCGCCCTGGCTCACAACTCTAGAATCCCTCAGACTGTGCTCTATGATCAGTTCCTAGTTGATGATAGAGGTGATGGAATTCAGCCTGAAGATGTTCACCAGAAATCGGATGTCATGCCTCAGACCGTCCTCAAACTTCCTTGCCAGGAATAACTCATCACCTCTTGGAATGGGCGTGAAGCACTGAAGCTCTGTGAAGTGAGATTAATAATGCATAATAGAAAGATAACATTGCTCCAGACTCAAGAACTATTGGGCTCTATCGGCCCTCAAAGTCTCCAGATAGATGTAGTTATAGAAGGCATGTTGGAACTCATCCCACACCATAACCTATTACTATCCCACCAGTGAGTTCAAATCCCACCATCTCTTGGTCTAATCTCGATGCATATACGTTGTGAGATTGAACCTCCTCTCTGAAGGATTCTCCAGATGCTAAAAGATTGAAATCATGTCTTTTAACTATGACTCTACAGCCTGAGGTCCTCTTTCCCATGTGAAGGTGGGAGGATTCTGGTGCTGGAAAACTGACGTCTGCACTGCCATAGATGGGGCAGGATTCGTTACTCCTCAGAAAAACTACATGAACCATATACAGCCCTCTCGGAACTGTGAATCAGCACCTATGTCCAGAATGATGACTGGTTCCAAGACTGGCATAACTAGATGATTTGCAGGTAGTCCCTAATCAGCCATGTCTAGTGTCTGATCATTTCCCGGTAACTGGCGAACATCCGAAGGAAGTCATGGTGGCATGACTCTGCAAGGTCATGCACACACCTTATATCATGATTAACAGGGACTAAAACCTAGAAGTGTAATAAGGGAACATGATAAATAAAGCATTCATGTTTTTCAAAACATGGATACAAAGTCCGTATAATGCCTACTCAGCATGTTCCCTTAAGCCTTTCACATGGGTGTGTACTCCTACCACAATTGGTTCTGTAACACCCCATAAACATCGTGTTTTCCTAACACATGGAGTGTAATTGAATCATCTTCCCTTGCCCAAGTTCACTTACATGTCTAAGCTACACATTTCTCCTATAACAAGACAACACGACGTGTTTGTGCCAGACACATCGTGTACAAGATGAGCTTCACCGACATGTTTTGTTAGTGAAACAGCCAGATAAACGACTCACACTACACGGCGTGTTCCAGACAGACACAATGTGTATCAAAATATTTCCACTGACCCGTGTTGTTAGTTACATGGCTAGATTCCAGGGATTACACTACATGGTGTGTTCAAGACTGACACAATGTGTATTTCTTAAGTTTCTATCCATCTGCATCATTAGTCACACGGGTGGACACATGGTCTACACAACTATTCTTGTACAACCGGTACACATTGTGTTTCTCCAAGGATTTCCCAACACCATGTCTTTTCCCACATAGCCAGTGACACGGTTAGAGACTACATAATATGTACTTACACTACACAGCGTGTACTTAAGAAAAATATTTTCTTCCTGAATAGAAGAACACATGACGTGTATTTATCATTACATGGCGTGTATTCTGGGTTTTTCTAGAATGTAAGCCTCAAAAACTACTTCAGAGCCTAGAAAAATACTGAAATGAACATTTAAGTTCCAAATTCAGATCCGTGAGGGACCATACTCTTCAAGAATCAAAAAATGGAATCGTATACATGTCATAAACAAGCATAATAGATCAATGATCCACCAAAATTAGGATCCATGAGGGCCCATAACACCTCAAGAACCATATTTTGGCATCCATTCAAACAAAACCTTAAACAATAAAATAACCTATCAAATAGGAGGCATTTTTATCAAGGAATCTACAACAACAACATGCATATCTAGAAAAACATTTATCATAATAACATGAAATTCCTAATGCACCCTAAATGGCATGGAAATAATGCATTAAATGTGATTATTATAAAGTTCCTATATGATTCATGAGATGGAATACCCTCATACCATAGGGTTTTAATAGAAATAGAACCTCAATAACATCAATTATAATAGTACAAAACATGTGAATCTCCCAACGGTGAAATAAAATCAACTATAAATTGGCAAAACCAGAAACTTTTCAATAATGATGTAGATTGGATTTTCCCTGTACACGGGTTAGCTACTTCCATGCATAGCTTATTACCAAGTACCTATTTACATTATATCCCTGACTATAGGCTCCAAATAGTATGCCAAGAAAAAATAATTCCTTTGATACCACTTTGTAACGTCCCCATTCCAGAAGCTGCCCTGAGGCGCCCCATACCCGACTGGTCACATGGCCACAAGGGAATTCCACCAAAAGCAAGAGACTACCGACTAGCAGCGAGGGCCTTCGGGGTGATAGTGGGAAAACTATTCCCTCATTGGAAGAGTAACATAGTAGAAAAAAATAGATTTACAGTAGCGGAAGCAATAAACATTGCATAGAATAGTAAATAGCGGAATACTGAAAGAAATAAGCAACTGGAGCACAATATAATGATGCGTGATACATATGTCTAGGAAAGCATCCAAACAAGTCACAATGATGAAATACAGTAATAAACCAATGTAAAAGAAAAATAGTAAACAACTCAACAACATCGTAATCCAAAGCATGGTCTCATGCTCTCCAAATCCAAAGCAGTCAAGTACTTGAGGTAGGATGGCGCTTTCCATTATCTATTCCTACAACAATATAATATGTTTGGGACCAAAAGCATGACCCAAACAAGGTGTGAGACTAAATCCTAGTAGGAAATCACTAAAAGATATATTCCTAGCAGTCAGTGAATACATATGGTAGGCAATAAACCAAAGAAGCAGTAAACAGGGAAGTACTCAACTGTAACAATTCCACAGTTTCAAAGAATTCAGTTACACATAGTGAGTAAATAGATAATCACAAATAGGTAACCCTATGAGATTTTCTCATAGACTAATCCCCTCTGGTGATACAAAGATACCCCAAGAAACCCTCTGGGAAGTACACACAGTCTAACCCCTCTGGTTCAGCTTTAGCACAGACTCTCTATGGAATCACTCACATTCAATTCCCCCCTATAGTCTCGTATCAGTAACTAAAATGCGCTCCAAGGATTCGATTACATCACATTCCCCCCTGTGGCCTGCGTCGAGGAACTACATACACTCTAAGGAAGCGCTTTCGTTTATTCCCCCTATGGTCTCTTATTGTAACAATAATAACGGACACTCTGGAGAATCCCTTACGTCTATTCTCTCTATGGTCCACTACACCAGGTTCTCATGGCCCTGTGTAAGTCAAAAAAGCATAGAAATGAAAATTGGCCAAGTTAAAGGTAAAGAACTTCTTGGCTAACCATTCTAAAACATAACAGTACGACAGATAAGAATCACTCCATCCTACAATAATAGGAATGGAAGTTAAAGAACAACCTAGCAGGCAAAGCTAGACCAAATGGTCAAAACAAGAAAACATGTATAGGAAAAACACTTCCAAATAATAGTAATTAACCATCTTCATAATCAATTAACATCTACTCAAGCATACAAGCATTGTAGCCAATAAAAAGGTCTTAAACAGTAAACACGAAATACCCCATTCAAGGGATTGGGAAGTTTTCCCATATGACTCAAATAATTTCTACAAAAGGAACAAACCACATGCCTTGGCATTATAGGATCGTTATACGTGATCCTTAGGCCCTGAATCGCCCATGAACATGGTAGATATATAAAAACGCTAAAAATTCTCATCCAAAGATAACTCGAGAAATTTGAGGAATATGGAAACGAATCTCTAGAATAAGGAAGTGGTTACCGAGTTGATTCCAACGCAATCGACGATGGTTGAATTAGAGAACAGACACTCGATCGGGGGCTCTGAGAACGATCGCGGTAGTGCCCTCTCTCTCAGATGAACAAAACCTATAAGGAGGTCTTTCTACCAATTATACATGACCCTGGAGAGTTTATTGAAAAAAATAAAGTTGACAACTTGTACTTTAGATGTACATGGCGTGTACTTGCCTTCATTGGCCCCCACAATAAGTTATCCCTAGGTAACCACACACGGCCGTGTGCATGGTCATTACACGGACATCACCTGGCTATCCACGGTAATCAAGTACATGGTGTCTTATTATAAAGTAAATGATTTGTACATCAAAAATTTTCCGAAACTCCTCTTTTTCCCAAAAACACCGGAAAAAGGAAAAGCATACCTGAAAAGAATATCTGAGTTCTTACAATTATGATAAAAATATTCCATATTGTGTTGAAGGTTTTGTGATATATTTGACTCTAGATGCATTATTTTTATACCATTCATGGTTTATGGTTAAATTATTGAAATTTCATATGCACGTTTTAATACAAATGTTTATTATATGCTTCAACCTTTTCATATGAATCAGATATTGGACTTAGTAAGTGACAGGTGGAGCCCGCTATAGCTCCTCAATGCATTAGTAAGTCTCATGAGACAAATATATGTGGAATTGGAAGAGGCCTTTACCAATTTGATATATGGTTTTGGCCAAGGCCTAAATCATTTTTAGACATCTTGGCTTAGGCCTTGACAAGATATTTCAGAATATACGACACTATACATTCTCTCAATATGAAAATATTATTAATAGTTTATTTGGTTATTAAATTAGTAGAATACATATGACTATTTTTTATTATGGGATTATTTACTCATATAATATTCCTGCAATAATGTGTTCGTATATATTATTTGTAAAGGCTTGTGTTTTAAATTATTCACCATGCCTAATGTTTATGTTACCTTTTGCTATATTGCTTACCCTTACTGAGAATTTGTGCTCACCCCTTTATTATGTTTTATTTTCCTAGTATTCAAAGAAGTGTATATGATTGATATGTATGGTTAAGCTAGGGGATTAATGGCGTTCTCAAAGGATCATTTATGTTGTGTGTTATTTTCTAAGGTGCAATGTAATGTTCATATATGTAATCAATTTTCCATGACTGCTAAACTGATCGGTCCTTCAAGACATGAATCCTTGTACTCATGCCAATGTTATGTAATAATGCACTTACTCTAGGTAACTTGGTTCAGGGCATTACAAAAATAAAATAATTAAAAACTAAAAACATAAGAAAAAATGACATCCAAAAAATATTAAAACATGTGTGGAAAGTAATGGTTAGGATTTATCAACCTAATATCTCACCACACTTTGTTATTTATAACCTTTGAAGACATTGACCCATTAATAATTTAGTGATATCATTGAAAATTAAAGGGTGTTCTAAAAAGTTCTATTTACTTCCCTTGTAAAAGGGGACACTTCCAACCCTACATCACACAACCAAGTAATAATATTATTTATTTAAAATCATAAATTTTTATTATAATATAATATTATTTCATTTTCATAGGAAAATGGTCTGTATTACTTATCTTATTCCCTTTATTTCCCATGATACTTTCAAGAGAAATTTCAAAGTCCCAAAATGAGTATTTTGTAATCCTTAACATTTTATTCTTAATATTTCTATTCCAAACCTATACTATAATCGTAATATGAAAAAATTTATATAAATATTGTTCTGATTTTTAATTATATTAATCTTATAACCATTATTTTATCATTTCAATCTCCTTATAAAAAAAAATGGAGTTAACCATGTGTTGTGTGGACTACCGCCTCCACGAAGTAACATTTTCCATTTTTTCTATAGTTTTTTATTTATCAAGAAAACATAGAAAATGATTGAACAACATAAAACAATTAAAAAAAATTATTACTCTATTATAATGATATGTACACTTCTCTAAACATACAAAACCATCATGATGTTGTGCGTTCACGTTTGAGTTGGTTTAACCAAATACATGAATAATGCTATAAATATATACCATGTATGACTTTGGAAAATTCAATAGTAATTTTAGTATAATATAATAATCAATTTATTATTTGTTTAGTTAATTTTTATATCAATTAATTTACGTATTTTTAAAAAAATTATATTTTATCTCTAAAATTACAAAAATAAGACGACATGAATTAAATTTTCACACCAACATAAGTGAAAAATATGTAATAATCAAAGAGAATATAAAAATAGATGGTCCATATTAAATTAAATGTAAAAAGAACAAATTTTCTATGAGGTTATCTAATAAACATAATTTTATTATTTAGTTTGTTAGGCGCATGTTCAGAACGAATCTCTGAAAGGGTAAGGATTTTCATCTAAAATTCATCTATTTCAAACATGTTTGGTATTACACACATAGTTTCATATATGTTTTGTATATAATACCTATTTGATATATAATATAATTAATTAAGTTTCGACCATTTTATTTGATGTTTGAATACAATTCCTCTATCTTAAGGGGTTTTATTAAAATGGTTCTCAAGCTGCAGGGGTTCATTGTCTAAAACATTAATTACATGACACATGTTTATGTTATACACCATGTTTTCCATTTTATGTTATATTCACTAATCAAGGAATTTTATTTTTCATAAATATATTTTAATCTTGTAAATAATAATTTAAATCAGTTATTATTCATCAAATGGATTTGGAATCAATTGTTACCACAATTTTAAGTCCATTTAGTAATTAAATTTTCATTAATTATGTTATGATAATTTTCTTAAAAATATGTCATATACGTTTCTTAAATCATACACTTTTTTGTTTTATGTTGTATTTTATCATTTTTTATGAATATATACATTTATACCACACAAAACCCATGAAAATTATTTCTCACTTATTGGGAAATGATTCCTGTAAGGGTTTTTGGTAACATAAATTTTTTACTATGAGTTATAAAGATTTATCTGGAATTTTTTTCTTCCATTCCTGGGTTCTTTCAACATAGTAATTTATTATATGTCATTTTATAATCCTATTTTGGAAATGTATATTTTTAATAAAAATGGATTTAATTATCTTTTTGCAGTTTGGGTTTTAAAGGATGGTATAGTGATATGTTATACAATGTTTTCTTTTTGAAAAAAATTCTATTATATCTTTGAGACAAAATTTATTTTGGGGAACCATTATTTCATTTTTAAGGAACTATTATTGTAGATTCTTTTTAGAAGTATTTTCTTTTCAAATTTTTTCAATTTATCCATTAAAAATCACATTATAAAGGGACCCTAAACATTATATCTAATCCTAATGCTAAAAATGTATTCTAAAAACTATTTTATTTTTCCGCTTCTATTATCCTGGTCATATTAAAAGGACTTACCCTCATGGGGTTTATGTTTCATGATTAACTCTCTATTATATATTTATATTTTGGGGTTCAGACCCAATAATATTAAAAAATTTGATTATTTATCCATTATCATTTGATACAATTAAAATCATTCTTTTGAAAGGATATTTTAAATTTATTTTAAAATATGTCAATGTTTATTTTTCTATATTAGGGAAAAGTTTTTTTGAAACTATCCACCTTCTTATTATATAAATATTATGAAATGTATTTTTAAATTAGAAAAAGGGTACATAGATACCTTTGTCTTGTTTTACAATCCACAATCATTATTGGTATGGGTTAGGATTATATAATCCCTTTTATTAAAATGAAGAAATGTATTAGCATTTTGTAAAATTTTATTCCAATATAGATTATTATTATTAAGTTGACTACTTATTTGTTTTACTATCCACCATATTTCCGTTGACAATTAGTGATCATGTAATCTATTTTATGTACATGAGAAAAAGTATTTTTATTATTTATAATGATATTTAAATATGAATGATTACTGTAAAAAAATTAATTATGTAATTTTTATTAATTTTATCATTTGATAAATAAATTGGACTTAAACAAGTGATGGGTGGGGGAATGAATTAAATTCCACCTTTATGAAATGGTAGGTCTCGAGAGATAAACATGTTTGGGTATTTTGTTGTATGCATGCCTAGAACAAGTTATTACATTGAAGGTAATATCATGACGTCAATGATCATGATGTATTGGATTATGGTCTGGAATTAGATAACTATAATTATGCATTTCATTTATAAGAACCCAATTTTTTACATCCATGTGATATATATTTTGTATTTATTATCCATATATATATTATGATATAATTTTAATTATATGAAAAGAATTATTTCTTATTATCTATTTAAACCATAATAATTTCTCCATGTTTATTACATGATGGGCTCTGTTGTATGTTTTCCCTTATTAAGATTTTGAGATCACCCATTTGTATGTTTCAATTTCCCCTGGTTATAAAGATATATATTACAAATTATATATATAACAGGATTTCCAATGTGGAATTTTTTTTGTATATTTTAAAGACTTATTATTGATATTGTATTTTCTTATATAGTGGAAACATTATCCCTTAGTTGAGATAGATGTGGATTTATTTTAGTTTTTGTTTTTTACAAATATTATAAATCTATAAACATAAAACATCATAAGAATTAATTTAATGAAAAAATATACTAAATTTATGTAATTAAAAGATAATTATGTTTTGGAATATGTGGTTGTTATCAAAGGTAGTATATAATATGTGAGTTTTTGGAGCTAATTTTTTTGTTACAGGTACCAAATGTCACACTTGGTATCAATATGGGGTTTAAATAACATTAGAGTATAGTATTTTAGTTGTTGATAATTTAAGCGATGGTAAGATTTGTCATAAATTTAAAGGTATAGACAATACTTTAGGATAAGAATATAATTTTATGTTATGGTATGAATGCACATTTTATCTAGGTATTAGAGTTAGAGAAACTTTGTTAAAACCATTGATATTAGTCTAATTTTTTTATTATATCTTGAAATATTGTTAAATCCTTGAGTATGTGGGTTTCTTACTAATATATCCTAATCTCTGTAACATCTCAGACTCAAGAAATTCAAATCTAGTAGTTATATTACATTATGGATAAAAATTAAAAGAGTTCCTAAAGAATCAAATAACATAGTATTTTTAAAAAATAGATAAATAGATAAATTATATTTGAAGACATAATATAAAACATTAAATTATTGTGAGAACATTATTAACCCTTACATCATATCCCTAAAAATTACACATAGACCTCCTCTACGTTTTCTAAAGAAAGGGAAAAAATATAAGGGTGGTCTCATTTGCTCCATGATAAGAACAATACAATGTAAGCTCATATAACATAATAATTTAATTGATGATTTGGAAATACTATATTAAAAATATGAATCTATAATAAATAGAAATTGAATACATTCTATATCTATAATAATAAATTAAAACATAAGTAGCAATAATCATTTATCTCAGACTGCTGATATATATAATTCCATATATAAAAACATGTTCATAAGGCCTTCATCCAAGAAGCATATCCTTTTATGGGAATACATATACTCTAAAACCCAACCAATGTTATCTTGTGATACATATTGATGCATTGAAGGGATGTGTTATTTTTTTTTCAAACCCATCACCTATGCAAGTCTAATGCATTCATAATAAGATTCATTAAGACCATTCATTACATTATAAGAAGTATATTATTCTAGATATTACTTGGCTCTAAAAATATTGATTAATAAAAACACCAAATAATTGTTCATTCAATAGAATAATATGGAAATCTAAGAGAATATGCCTTAATCAATATTAAAGGTATGTGGTATCATAAATGTAACATGATATACCCTTGTCAATGAAATATAGGTGTAAGGGACCTATATTGTGTTGGGATATCTATAGAAGATAATATTTGGGTTAAATATATTAAATTTGAAGAAGACCAAGTAAACCTTAGTAAAATTATTTCATCATGTTTCATTAAGATCATGAGAATATTCCAAAGCATACCCCTATTTAGTGTCTCACTAGGTCAACATTCTTAAGTACAGTCATTGTGAATCATCAAAATTATTGAATTAATGCTCAACCAACCCATTTTTTGGTGGTTAAAACAAGGTTAATCTAAGACATATCCAAATACAGTTTCTAGTATCCAGAGAAGGATATATTTTCTAGGAAATTTATACATTATTTTACATTACCAGAACTTATGATGAGTTTTCCACTATGGAGTAGGTAACTCTTAAATAAAACAATATGATAGAAGAAAAAAAACAGAATTATAGATATTTTAAATTTAGTTATTGATGTGAAACAATTCTTCTAGGGAAATGTAAGTACAATGTGAAATAAAATAGGTGGTGGTTATAAAATGAGTCCCAAAGAATGAAAATTGAGATGGAAAACATCACATATATAATTGGTAAAAATTTTGTCATAGACAGTTGAAATATAGGGATTAAAATTGATATTAAAATAAAAAAACAAATTTCATTATATTACATCCAAACTAGGTATTATATATATAATATAACTAAAATTAACAGTAGAATACAAAATATGTCTCAAATAGAGGAATTTGATATGGAAAATCCTTACCTCTTCTCCTTTATTACTTGAACATAATTTAACCGCCTATATCCTAAAAATATATACTATAATCACTTAATTAAAAAACTTAATAATATCCATTTTTCTTCATACTCTTTATTAAAATTCATTCTCTATACAAATTCTCCAGATTTTTCACATCGGGTGTTTGTAGATTTGATAATTTGTACAAGTTTCATAATATCAGTGTTCATATTATTTCTCCTTAAAGTGTTTATAATTATGAGGTAATTAATGTTATTATTTTTTAATTATTTAAATAATTTATGAACTTTCAAATATTTTTCCTAAATTTTTTGTTCTTTATCATTGATGATTAAATCTATAATATACTTGTTTTAGTGGTTCTTGATGGTCTATGTGTGTTTTCTTAATGAATGAACTAAAAATTGATGCAAAATATCTAGAAGAAAATATTTAAATGTTTATATTATATGATACTAGTAATTGTTTTTACATATTCATTTGTGAATGAAATTCATAATATTGTTCATCTAGTGGTCACACCATCCCAAACATGAACATACCTTTATTTAAAGAAAGATTAAGCTGTTTTTTTGTTGTAATATCATTATTCAAAGACAATAATAATATAATTTAGTGATTATTAGTGTGATATATAATTATTATAAGAAATTATAATAATGTGTTATGGATATTACAACATTTCACAATATTAATAAATGGTTATCCTCTTAGTATGCTTATTTTAAATTATTTTATTGAATATGATTGTTTATTGACCATATCATTAAAAGGGTTTCTAATTTTTCATACCATAAACTTATTGATATAATAAAAAATATATTTACTCATTATTTACATCGTTATACAGATAATTTTATGGTGGAAAGGTAAATTTAAACATGTTATGTTGTAGAGGCAGTTGTCTACACAACGCACAAACAACTTTTTTTGTTTTTCTTAATGGATATGGTATATGAATAAATATTGATAATAGTAGTAATATGGTAAAATTAAATTATATAAATGGTATTAATATAATATTATTTTTATGGATATAATAAATTTAAATAAACATAATTATGAATAAAACATTCTAGTTGATAATACTCACATCAGGGACAAAAATTTCCCTTGGATGCCCCCCTTGAATTTGACGACTATAAGATTAATATGAGTGGCTATGGGATTATGTTATTAGGATAGGATTATATGGAGATTAAAATTACATATTATCAAGGATAAATTTGGAATTTATTTTATTGACGATGTGGTGACGATTTGGCCCTTATGTTAAGGGAAGGTTAGCTTTGGGAATGCCCATTGAATTTTAATAACTAAATTATTCAATTAAAGTGTAAAGGGTTTAAATAATGTAAAAATATGAAAATTTGGGGAGGTTTATTCAATTAAAACCTAAACTATTAATTTGGTTATATTATTTTAGATTTTTTCCTTTCCCCCTTAGTAAAATACCTTTTTCAATTTTTTCTTTTTCCGAGGTAACTAATTTTTACCATAGTAATTTATTTTAATGACAAAAATTAAAATTAAAATGATAAAATAATTTGAAAATTATTATATAAAATTTTATAATCAATTTTAAAAAATAAAATTTCAATAGGCTTGATAAGTTAATTTTAAAATGTAAACAATTAAATGAGTAAAAAAAATTTTAGAGAAAAAATGTTCGAAAGGCTTAAAATTATATATAATGTATAATTATTTTGAAAACAAATTATAAAGACATGAATTGAATTATTATAAAAAATATAGTATATGTGGATTCCCAGAAAATCCAAAAATGAATCTCCCTTGAAAAATACATGGTTCAATGAAATGACCAAAATCAATTTGTTATAGTAAAGTAACATTTTAATTAGAAATAAAAATGTTTCCATAGGTTTTATAACTTCAAATAATATTTTAATTTTAATAATATTATTAATTAAGTCAGTATTTTATAATAGAAAATGTTTTATAAATTTATGGTCAATAATTATATATCGATAAAATCATAAAAATTAAAAGTTTTTGAAAACTGAATTTTTCAACTAGAAAACATAATTTTTAAAAAATGTTCAAAAATTAATATAAACATAATTCCAATATTATGATTTCAAAAATAAATTTCGTTCATTCAAATAAAAATAATAAAATTAATTTTTAAATAGTTTAATTAACAGAGGAACTTTAAAGGGAACTGTGTGTTATAGTTCAAGATATGGTGTTTACCTACTACAATAGAGTCTCAAGTGTCACATTCTCCCTCAACCTAAATAATTTCATCCTAAAAATTGGGGTATATATCATTTATTTAATAACTTTGGATATTTCTTCTGAATAACTTATTATGGATTCAAGGTTTCCTTATGTAATTTGTGATTTCCAAAAATGACTTCCATCAAACAATTTTTCTGATTACATAATACTTTCTCTCAAATTTCATGCAAATAAAAAGAATCCTCATTATAAGAAAACTAAGGATCCAACTCTATTACCTCTAATGTGAGCACATAAATTATATATTTCATGAATTTCATCCCAGATTAAACATATAATATTTTTTGTACCTTAGAAAGGTTCGGTGGCATTCCAATTGGTTAGGTACAAGTCGAATTATACATAAAATTTAAAAAGGCCCAATGTACATAGAGAATAACTTCCCATTTGTACCATATCATACAACTCCCTTCCACTATGAATCCTTCAAGAGAACATGATCATCAATGTGAAATTCCATGTCTTTCTTCAATTATTAGCATAATGTTTTTTTCTACTTTAGGATGTATTAAGGGGATATTTAATTGTATGTAATTTAATAATGATCTGTTCGATAATGTTGAGGACAACTAAATTTATTTCTATAATTTATTCACAAAGCATTGGTGTATGAAACCTAATCCCACAATACTATTTATATGATGTTGTCTAGATGATTGATTGGAAGTAATTATTTTATTCAAATTCCCACAAAGGAAGGTACTTATCCAACATACCATGGAAGTCAAGGGAAAAAGATCTCAAAAATTATTCACAAGTCTGGATAGTTCTATCATATTGTACATCAGTTTGGGATGATATGTTATTCATAAATGTATCTTATTATGGTTATCCCATTGAATATTATTCATGAATATCAATATAAAAAAGGGTTTTTATAAGATAAAATCTATATGGGAGAACCATGAAGCCTTACTAATTCATTGATATATATTTGGGAATAGTGACCAAGAGTTAGATTTTCTTCTATTTTTGTGAAATTTAAAGACTAAGATGATCAATGATGAACTATATTGAATAATTCTTCCCTGGTGTCTTTGGTTGTATATTTCCAAAGCCCATTGAAACATTTTCCCAACTCCATATAGGTATAGGAAGGGGTTGCATGAATCGCTTAGGATGTTGCCTTTCAGACATCAAGTATTGGAATCTTGAGCATTTGGATATAAAGTCCATAATTACCCACATCATAACATCCCATAAGAAATGTTCTCTTAAATACATATATGTCATTACGCTACAATGGTGCATGTAGGTATTTGAGCTATATTCAATTTCTAGTAGTTCCTTTTTAATTTTGATTTTGATGAAACACATAAACTATTTCAAAACATCAACACACCATCTCTCTAGATGTATTCTATCAATTTATCATCAATCTGTACTTTAATATTCCTTTGAAACTTCACATCATCCTACTATATGTTGTCTCTTTATTATTGTATGTATGGTTTAGAAATTGTGTGGAAAAGGAATGAAGTCTCCCATTTCATAGAAATCAAAATATCTATCTTCACTAGATCTCAAAATATAATATCCTTTTTAGTTATTATCATGGTCAAAACTCTATGATCCCTCATATTCAATGAATCGTACACCTTATTTTCCTTCTCATAGTGTTAGTGTATCGTGAAATTTTTGTCCTTAAGAAGTTACAATCATCACCTTTTCCTCGTGTTGTTCTCCTTATGAGAGGATATATAGTTCATACTCATATGTGATATATATATATATATTGTATCTTTCTCCACAGAGGTTTTGTACCACCATATCATTAAAGAATTCTTTATAGATACTATCTCAAGGTACTGAGTTATTTAGTTTTATTAGTGGATTTTTAATTTCTTTGATGTAGAGGAAATCACAATGCCATTTTTATATGAATACAACTAAGTCCTTTCTTTGACCATCACAATAAGTTAAAAATTCTTCCTTACCAGATGGTATAATTAATATTGGTGAATTAATCAGTATCCTATCCATTTCATTAAAAAATTCCTCACATTCCATTGATGATACAAATTTAACCCCTTTACTTGTAAACTTGGTTAACAGGTAGTAATACAGGGTACAAATTTGAACAAACCACTAATAATGACCTATTAAGTACAGGAAACATTGGATCTCAATTATGTTCATCAATATATGAAATTGTTAGGCTAGATTTATATTTTTATTTTCAACTTATATCCCATCATTAGTGAAAACATGGCCAAAAAAAGAAACATCACTAAACATGAGTTCACACGTACTATAATTTTCATATAAATTTTTTTTCTAAGGTTATATAGAATTTGTTTAGATGATTCTGATGATATATATAGCTGTTAGATCATATCGAGATATCATCAATAAAAATAAAAAAATTGTATCAAGATACTCGCTGAATACTCAATTAATTATATATAAAAATATATAATGTGCATTAGTAATTACAAAAGGAATTACCTATGAACTTGTAATGTCAATTCCTTATTCTAAATTCTATCATTAGTATACAGTCCCTATTCACCCTTATTTGATGATTTACGAAGTAAATATTGATCTTCGAAAAATATTAGTATTCTTGAACTTGATCAAATAGGCCATCATTTTTTTGGAAAAATGATATTTTTTCTTTATTGAAATAGAATTGATTTCCTTAAAAATGGTGCATAATTTCATGTACCCATCATTTTTTTCATGAATAAAAGATGGTGTCCCCATGATGAATCACCACAACATATAAATCCATTGTCCCAAACTCCATCATCTATTTCTTAAAATCCAAAAAACCAACTAGTTCCATTATTTAATGAAATCTAAATATACTCCTTGTATCCGGAATATGTTCGATAGATAAATCAACTTCATGCTTTGGTGGATGGACAAGTAATTATTCTTGAAAAAAATCATCAATTTTTCGTACCATAGTTACATCATTTATTATTTACATATATTCTTCATACATAGATCATTCATGATCATCCTTTCTAGTGTTTTTAATTATCAAACACTATTGGTCCGCATATTTCTTCAGATGATAGACCATATTGAGGAATTATTTCTATTTCACTACATCCAAAATTTTGAATGATCTTTTGCAGGGACTTGTTCTATTATCCTACTGCCAATGGATTTGTAGTTCAACTGAACATTGGAGGTTTTTATAGCATGAAAGATCCAACATAGTTACATCATCTTTTGGATCAGTAGGAATCTCTATTGAGGTTATATTATTTTCCATAACGAGGGTCAAATACCCCAATACGGTTATGAAATAATTATCCATGACTCCATCTTTGTTAATTTGTTTTGGTGGAATATCCCTGCATTGTCAATGTGTTTAAATGTGTTTTATATTCCTCAATTTAGTTTCCATATTTATAAATTGGAATAAACATAATTATAATATCATGTTTAATTGTAAAATAAAATTCCTACTATGATTTCTAGAGTGTTCCATAGAAATCATGAGTGCTTTTCTTAGTACTTATCCTTTCTTACTTGTTCATCCACATCTAAACCCCATTGCTAATACTATGTTTCCTTTTATACCAAGTGTAACATAATATAATATATAACCCATAGTTCGTTTTGTTATATTACATTATTGGTAAAATTATAAGATTTCATAAATGATCGAATATATTTTTAGTCTTGGAAGACTATATATATACTTACAATACATTTGAAAATATACGATATTGCATAAATATACTATGATAACATTGTTATCCATTGCATCATATACCTTAAAATTACACATATAAATACAATTTCATTCTAGGGGAAACAGAAAAAAATATGGGTGATATCATATTGTAACACCAAGACCTAGACCATTGGGACTGGGCCATATGTTCACATAACCTCATGTGTTCCTCTCTATATGCAAGGGTCTTACGACTAGCAGTGAATGTCTATGTATATAAGTGGGGATTGTACACCCTTAGTATCATTTCATGGAACAAACAATAAAAAAACATAAGGATTAGAGTACTGATTTTCTCTACATCTTTTTCATGTTAGTTTCCAACAATGTTTATTCATTGACCTGAAATCAACTAATGATTCCCATATCCATGACTACTTATGGACGTAATATCCAAAGGTAGTCATTCATTGGGTGATTTTACCAATAGTGATTATTAACTCACACTGTTTGATAGGAAGGGATTTAATGTTCATAACATGCTTTTGGGGGAAATTGTTTTGAACTCCAGGACCTTCTTAAAGATTTAATACACATTTGTAAACCTATTTTTAAACCCTAAATATGAATCTGGTCACCCTTATGTTAAAAATAACCTATTAATAGTTTTTGTTGAAAAAACATCTGTATCTATTAGTGGTTTCTATTTATGGGACCATTAGTATATATGAATGATTCTCCATCTCAATTACATTTACCATATGTGATTCTAGTTTTAATACACATAGTGTGGTACTATTTAATTTATTATCATCCATGAAGATATGACTTGTTTTGATATTAGGATTAGCCCATGATATGGGATCCCTACATATCCTTAAGGGAGGAGTCCTAACACTTGTTGGTTAGTTCCACTTAATTGGACAAATCATTAATTTTAGGTTCATGTGATAAGGAACAAACAATGCAGTTTGATGTGATGTGGTAAAGATGTCTTGGAAAATGTATCCTAGAAATGGTTTATTTGGGACTTACAATTGATTGACCCAATGAAGATGGTCCCAAGGGGAATATAGAATAATTCAAATGGATTAGAATCACATGGAATTTGGACCTATGACATAACTCTCTCATTAATTATAACTGATGATGATGAGATAAGTAATACCATAATTTAATATTCCCTTCTAGATGACATGCAATATATTTTTGGGAATATAGACTAATAAAGGATGTTTTTGGTTTTTAATTTTGGGTTTTAATCTTATAAAAGATATATTCATAACCAATTAGAACATGATTCAAAGACCACATAATTTTGAAGTGTTGGGACTTAAACCTATGGGGAGGAACAAGTGGTTAATTCATTGGGAATACATCCCTTCGAAAGTTTTTCTCATAGGTAATGCGACATTTAGGGTGGGTGATAACACTGTAGGGGATCATACCGAATGGGACTCCCGGTTAGAGAATATTTGATCACATTGATGACATTATCACCACATAACTCTAAGAATATGTGAGTCATGCATAGTGTGATAAATAATATGAATACGATTATATGAATGTCCTCACAATACCCTTCATCAGCGGGTGTAAAAGAGAAAGGGTGTGAATGGAGGGATGTGTCCCACAAGAAATATTTGGGGCTTACTTTGAGATGGATTCTCGTTTTACCTCAACTTACGGTTGGTGTAAGAGTAAGAGTGGGTGGGTATATGTATGATAAAGGGATATTTATATACAATTTTCTTCAAAATTCAGGAAACATATGTCTCTACCCTACCCAAGAAGTCATCATTCACCACCCCTAATGTTGGGATCCTCAACACCACAATAATGTATGATTAAGAACATTTCAAGGACCATTCCTACTAGGGAGGTAAAATGTGGGGAATTAATTACCATGATTATATATGATCAATTAGAAATGACAATGTGTCCCATGTGTTGATCATGATTTTATGGATACTTTGGAAGAGGTCTTGGCTTAACCCCCCATAGAAGAGGGGCTGAGGTAAGGGGATTCCCTATTTTCTGAGGGATGAGACTTGGATATAACTCCCCAAAATTTTTATGGTATGTTTATCTTAAATAATTTCTATTCATTAGATAGACTATATTTTATGAAGCACTGAGTCTCTGTGAAATAAAACTTGGTTATTTATAGGATAATGTCATAACATAACCATTAAACATAGATTTTCCTATTATGTGTTTTGAATTTCCAAATATAGTCAGCAAGGGTTGTGATCAGTAAGTTACTTAGAGTCTGATTGAACAAACATGTTTTTCTGGTTCTTAGTAAAATAACCATATGAGTAGTAATAGGAATATTTATATGACCTTTATTAATTGTAAATAATATTATTTGTTTATTTTTCAAAGGATATAAGGTAATGAAATGTTGATTAAGTTTTAAAGGGGTTAAATTTTTTTATATATTTAAAATAGTTTTTTTAATAAATTATGATTTTATTTAAAAAATAACTTAATAATATATCAAAAATTATTATCAAAAAACGGATTTTATTTTTTAATTCTATAGGTCAAAAAATGGTAGGGTGAATTTTTGTGATTTTTCCGATATTCTTGAATTTTTTGATAAATAGTAAAATAAGATAAATTACGATAAATGTTAAATACATGTTGTACTCCATCATAGGTGATGAAAAGTTGATGTAAGCCCACTTGATCAAACTCATATGTAATTAATACTTTTTGGGGTCACATGAATCCAGACTATTCATCATATTGTGGAAAAGTATAAAAAAATGTAAAATCCCTCCTCTCCTCCTCTATAAATACCACCCTCATTCACCTCTTCTTCCCACTACACTCAAGATTTGAGTCTTCTCTATGCTCTGGAAAATACACTTCACCTGCCATCCCTCCATTTAAAAGACCGATAGTCTCACAAAAAGGCCAAAACCAAAGGCCTTAAAGATATTTTCAAGGAGGAGTCCTCAAGAGGTGAACCTATCTTCCTTTTCGTTTCAACATCTTTTACAAGTTACATTATTTTGTTCCTCTCTCCAGAAATACCCTCATAAAAATGATATGATAATTCCAGTAACATACATGGATTCTAATTTTATAATTCTAATGGAATATTTCATCATCATCTATTTTCCCCTCCTCTTATGATAAAAATGAAAATACCACGCGTGATGTGTCCATTTATCACATTCAAGGATAAAATGTTTTTAATTTCTATTAATAACTTCAATTATAGTAATTTTACATTTTAAATGGTTTAACCAGATCATAAAATATTTATTTTATCTTATCTAATGTTCTTTAATCCTTACACACTCATAATATAAAATAATAATAGAAAACAATTTCATTGTGCACAAAACTGCCAAGTTAATCGATGCCTTTATCAGTAACTTTTATCTAATTATTCTACATCATGGTATTTAAAAAAATAATTATAAGATCATTTATATCTTTTTAATATCACTAATAATATGTATAAAAAATCAGGATGTTTAACCACATTTCAAATGAACATCTATTCATGAATACATGTAAACCCACCATGAAAACTAAGGAAGAAAATGATTCCAAAACATTCAAATTGACCCTATTAAACCCATAAAAAAGAAAATTAAATAATATAATAAGTTTGTAATAAATAAATTACATGTATAGGATGTTATATACGTATCAATTAACTATGATAAATTTTATTATTCTGGCTATTAAGATCAATCTAGAACACCTTCATGCAAAAAAGTAAGGGGTTTCTCATATCACTTTTATTTCTATGATATTTCCATTTTTCCACACTTATTTATTTTATGTGGTATATGTTTTATACCATTTGATATATAATATCATTATTCTCTTTATATTCATGTAATTTAGTGATTTAGTTGATGATTAATAACTTGATTGATTACAATATTTTAAGTCAATTTGTTTCGGTTTCTATTTCATTGTGATTTAGATTGTATTGTGAACCTAATTATTCTTATTGGTTAACCTAATACTACATTGAGATCATTTTTCACATTAAATGGTAAATATATTTTATATCCATTTTCTGGTTTCATGGATAAGATTACCATCTTAAGACATATTCCATTTTACATATGGTGATTATTTGGAATGTTTTATAACTATTGAAATATTGACGAATACATATCCTCCACCCTATAAATATATTTTGAAGGAATATTTTAACTTTATTAAGTCAATGTATAAGGAATAATTTTTTACTTTAAGTGATGGTAAGGTACCTCTATATCCCCTCGATGCGTCGACGAATCTCATGAGACAAATCAGTTGGCGACAAACCCTATGATTTTTCTTCTAAAATATAATCCGATGGGTATCTACACACAGACATAAAATATTATTATGGTATAGTGGTATCACGTTCTAGATACATGACGAACAATTAATAATAATTCAAATTATTCAATTTCAGTTATTACTATCATTGAGGTTTTCACAATGAAAAAATATATGGATCTAGTTTTATTCATAGTTTATTAATGGAATGTGTTTTTCATTTATTCATCATGCCATATTTTCTATGCAAAATTGTTCAGGAGTTAATTATTATTGATTCATGCTTCTAAAATTTGTTACACTTTTTTAGAATTTGAGCTCACCACTTTCATTTTTTTACCGTCAACATGTTATGAGGAGGAGGCCATTTATTGAGTTCTTGTGGATGTTGTATATTATTTTTTTCATGTATTGTATTTTTTTACCATACCAAATGTAATATGAGTTATATGAATGTGTCCAGTTTCATTAAGACTACTAAACTGATTATTTATTTTGGATTTCATTCCATTTAATCATTCTAATGTAATAAGTAATGTAATGACTTCAGGCTTCTTGGGGCATGGCTATATAGTTGTTATAAAATGATGTTTGGTTGCATCCTTGGAAACTAGAATTATGAAACATACTTTTTCGGAAATAACACTAAGTTAGACTTCTAATATAATAATAGAATAACATCCTATAATTTTTGTAAGGAAGGTATTATGTGTGTCCTCTAAGAAAATACATCCATGTTAGGATGCTAAAAGTGGACGTTATTCTGGAACAGATGTAACTAGGAGTAAAAACTCAAACAAGGTGATTCTGTCAAGACCCGGGGTATCCTAGTACATGTCAACGGGCCTTACTATGAACATATTTTTACAGTCCTCAGGGATATGAATAAGATAATTTAATTTTTTTTACAAATTATTAATAAAAAATTAAATGTTAATATAAACAATGTTTTTGATTACAAGATTAAATGTGCATGAAATTTAATAGGATCTTAATTGTATTCTAGTTAGAAATAATGATCTATGGCCTAATTTATTGTAATCCATTATTTAGTAATAATGCCAAATGGAAGAAGGGAAATCAATACCTGTGGAAAATGTATGGATTTACCCACTTATCATGTTAACATGGTCAATTTTGGAGCAGATCAGATAATGAACATATTGGGACAACTTACTCATGCTATGAAGAATAACCATGATACACCTATACTGGATAATATCTTGTGGTTCAAGCCCCCATATTTTAGTGGTAATACTAATTCGTTGTTATCTGAGTAGTGTATCAAGTCCCATGAAAATATATTTCTGGGATTAAGATGTAATGAAAATGAAAAGTTATTACATGGAGTATTTTTAATCAAGGGTGATGATGATCAATAGTGGTTCTTGATATATAATACAATGGAAGAAGAAGAAATAGAAGATATGGAATGGGGAACTTTTAAGGAAATATTATTTGACAAATATTTCCCTCATGAACAACAAACTGATATGAAGAGGAAATTCCTTACCCTGAAGAAAGGACAAGAATTGAGTGTTGTAGAGTACGAGGACACCTTCACAAGATTATCCCAGAATGATATAGATTATGTACATTATTTAGAAGAAAAGATTAATCATTTATTTTATGTTCTTAATCCATTTCTTTGAATGTCACTGACTTATCAAACATTTTCATCATATGTTGATATTGTATTAAGTTCTATAAAAATAGAGAATGAATTTTTATATCAAATTTTTTCAAGAGGAATCAAGACAATAAGATGAATTATAAAAAAAATGGAAAAACTAAAGCCCCAATGAAGAAGAAGGGAATGAGGAAATTCTCATTATGTGAGACCTACAGAAGGAATCATCCTGTTAAATGATTTAAAGGTATGGGAGACTTCTATAAGTGTGGTGAAAGGGTAATAAATCTAGTGACTTCAAGGGGAAGTGACAGTTCAATGATGCTCAATGCTAAATTTTTTAGAGATGGAACACTATACAAGTGATTTTCCTAAGAGAAAAGGAATCATGCTTAGAAAAGGCCACAATAACAAGGGAAAACTAATGCTATTATAGCTGCGAAGGCTGAAGTTTCTAATGATGTGGTGGCAGGTACATTAATTGTTTCCTCAAGCATAACCAATGATTTATTTGATTCTAGATCATCTCATTCATTTATATCATCCTAATTTTTATTGAAAATTACATATGTCCAATTTGATAAAATAATGGTGTTTCTAATAAAAACTCTTATAGGATGTATCATTGCAAAAAAGATGTGTCGAGTAGTCCCCCTCATGACACATAAACATTATTTCGATGCTAACATTATCATCATACCAATTATTGACTTTGATATAATTCTCGGTACGAATTGGCTATAAAATTACGATGCAAAGCTCTATTTAAAGAAGAAGTGAGTTTCAAATTTTAAGTGTGGTGTCGAATCCCTTATCTTTAGAGTAGAAACCTCACCCTAAGATTCTTATCAATATCTACACTAATTGGCACTATTGAGTGTAATTATTAGGGAGGAAGAGAACCAAATATCTATGGGTGAGTAAATAAATCTTCTAATTAAATATTTACCTATTATGAAAGAATACATTGTTGAATTTCTAGAGGATTTACTTGGACATACTCTAGTGTGGGAAGTTGATTTCTCTATTGATTAAATTCTTGGTGAAATACCAATATTGAATACATTCTATATAATGAACTCTTTATAATTAGTGGAGAAAATGAAACAACTAGAGGAATTTAGTGACAAAGTATTTATTCAACCTTGTGTTTTTTCATGGGGAGCCCATTCCATCCATTTCAAGAAGAAAGATGAATCCTTGAGGCCATGCATTGTTTATAGGGAAATCAATGATATTATATTAAAAATAGGTATCCTCTTCCACGAATTGATGATTTATTTGATCAACTTCATGGAGCCAAATATTTTTTGAAGATTGATCTTCGGTCTGGTTATCATCAGTTGTGTGTGAGGATGGAAGATATTCCAAAGACAACATTTTGACCCATTTATGGGCATTATGAGTTTAAAATAATGCCTTTTTGAAAAAATAATGTTCCCTTTGTTTTCATTGATAAAATGAATAGAGTTTTTAAGGAATATCTTGAAGACTTTATTGTGGTATTTATTGATGATATCCTGATATAATTCAAAATCTACGAAGACTATGAGAATAACTGGTAGACTATTATGATATCAATTAGAAGAAATGAATTATATGGGATGTTTAGAAAGTGTGTATTTTGGATTCAATTAGTTTCTTTTCTTAGATATATTGTCTCTAAGGATATAATATTAGTTGATCCTGTGAAGATAATGGAAATGCAAAAATGGCCCATGCTAGTGAACATGACCATTCTACAATGTTTTATTGGCTTAGAAGGTTACTATCAATGATAAATTCTGAATTTTACATAACTGGTTAACCCACTACACAAGATCACATGAAAAGTGATTATGTTTTTTTGGATGAAAGAATGTACATAATTATTTGAAGAATTGAAATGAATATTGGTCAATGCCTTAATTTTGACTCTTCCATAGGGAAATGATGTATTTATGATATATAGTAATGCCTCAAAGAATGTACTTGGTTGGGTCCTTATGAAAAATGTCATGTTATTACTTATGCATCACTGATGTTGAAGACTCATTAGATAAATTATCCTACTCATGATCTTGAGTTAGCCGCTGTCATCTTTTCTCTGAAAATATGCAGTCATTATCTCTATGGTGGATGATTTGAGATAAATACAGATAAAAATATTTTGAAATACTTTTTAACATAGAAAGAACTCAAAATTAGGCATATGACATGGATTGAATTACTCAACGACTATAATTGTGCAATACACTACCACATTGGAATGACAAATAAGGTGGAAGATGCATTAAGCAAAAATGGTCATGGAATTCTAACCCAAATGAGGATTGAGAGAGGTCCTATATTCATGGATCTACTAAATATGTATATGGAACTTGTTATAGAAGGGGAAACATATTTACTACTTCAAATTATTTCCAAACCAATCTTTACTAGTGATTAAAAATAGTTCTCAATCAAAATTTGAGAATCTATAAAAGAAAATTAAAGTTGTTAAGGATGGAAGATTTGTTGACATTGTGTATGTGGACGGAGTTCCGAAATTTGGGAAGAGGTTATGTGTTCCATCATTACCTGAGATAAAAATGGAACTGTTAGATAGTGCTCATAGATCTAATTTCTCTATAAAACATGGTATCACTAAGATTTATTGATATCTGTAGGAACATTTTTGGTGGGATAACATGAAGCGAGAAGTTCTAGACTATGTGTTAAAGAGTCCTGTTTCTCAACATGTGAAGGCCAAAAGACACCATTCTAGAGGGATCAGGCAACCTCTAAATATTCCCGTATGGATGTGGGATGACATTATGATGGATTTTGTCATAGGAATTCCGAGGACACCTAGATGGAATGATGTAGTAGGGGTAATTGTTAATCATCTCACAAAATCAGCACATTTCCTTGCTATAATAGAGGATTTACCACTTGATCACATGTCACGAATTTATATTAATGTTTTTTTAAGAATTTCATGGTGAAAATCTATTAATTGTGTCAAATATAGATCCCTACATTACATCAAAATTATAGAAAAGTATCCAGAAGGTTTTGGATACTGGGCTTCATATGAGTACTACATATCTCCCCTAAACAAAAAGATTGTCTAAAAGGACTATTCATACCATGGAAGACATGTTGAAATTGTACACTCTTGACTTTCAAGTTACATTGGATCAATATATTTTTTTTAATTTTTCTAAAATAATAGTTTCGATTATAGCATTCAAATGGCACCATATAAATCATTATATGGTAATATGTGTCGAACTCCAAATTATTGAGATGATTTTGGTGAGAGGAATCATAGAGGCCCAGAACATATCGAAGAGACAAATAAAATGTTAAAGAAAATTCAGTCCCATATTAAAGCTCCCCAAAGTAAGAAATAGATTTATTCTGACAACAATAGAAATGATTTGGGATTTTCAATTAGAGATAATGTCTTTCTAAAAGTATCACTTGTGGAAGTGTGTCTTATGGTTTTTTAAGAATGTGAAACAAAGCCCCAGGTACATCGAACCATTTTAAATATTGGAATGTATCAGAGATGTAGCTTAGCATTTAGTAATTCCAACTAGTCTCTCCAAAGTTCATGATATGTTGCACGTTTGATTTTTAAATAAACACATGCCTAACCCAACAAATTTACTCACCTATTAACAAATAGGGATAGAGACTAATTTTTTACACTGTGAAGAGGCTGTCGAGATTCATTTCAAAAGGGTGTAGGTATTGAGAAATCAGATAACTAGGATAGTAAAGGTTCTTTGGAGAAACCAAAGAATGAAAAAATCAATGTGGGAACCTAGGGATGCTATGAAGAAGAACCACCCACATTTTTTTAGGGATCAATATACAAGCAAAATTTATAGGACTAAATTTCTGAAGGAGGGAAGAATATAAAACCCCAAAAAATTTATTCCATTTTTATCTCAAATGCCTTTTAATCATTAGATAGACTATATTTCATTAAGAATTGAGTCTCTATGAAACAACAATTGGTTACTTATAGGTTAATGTAATAAACTAGCCATTAAACTTATATTTTTCACTTCTGTGTTTTTAATTTCAATAAATAGTCATCTACAATTCTGATCTCTATTTTATTTATTGTATGATAGAACCACATGTTTTTTCGGTGAATAGTAACATATCCTTATGAATAGTAATATGACCCTTGGGAATAGTAAATCATATTATTATTTTATTTTCTTATGGTCATAAGGTAATGATATTTTTATTAATTTTTCATGGTGATAAAAAATTAGTTATAGATTTAAAATTATTAATTTTGAATAAATTATGATTTTATTTACAAATAAAATGCATAATATTTAAAAAATTATTTTGAAAAAATCTAAATAATTTTTGAATTATACACATCAAAAAATAGTTAGGGTGAATTGTAGGGATTTTTCTGAAATTCTTGATTTTTTGAAGAATAGTAAAATACGATAAATTATGATAAATGCTAAATACTTGTTTTACTACATCATAGGTGATGAAATGTTGATTTAAGCCCATTTAGTTCAAACCCATAATCAATTATTTCTATTTGGTGTCACATGAATCTAGGATACTCATAGTCTTGAGCAAAAATATTTAAATAATGATATCATAAGGCATTATTTTTTAAATCCTATCTCGTACTAATAGTTGGTGATAACATGATCTGAGGTCAATCTTTGAGAACCATCACTCCCCTTTAAGATGATAAAAGAGGTCACAAGTCCTCAGTAGTGGATACAATTTCTTCACATTCACCTAGTTTGAGCATCGTAAATACACACACAACCAAAACCTATAATTTACCTTATTAGAAAAGAATCGGGGCTTTGTAAGGTGAAACACTGGGTCTCACAAATCCCTTCTTCTCAAAGCCATCGAACTATAACCTTATCTCACCAATCTCTGGGGGAGACATCCAATAAGTAGGTGTAGATATTTCTGCCATCCTAGGGTTTAGATCAACAGATATGTCTATCTCTCTCTGGTGAGGTAAACCTGGAACATCTTCAGGGAATATTTCCCCATACTCCTCCAACACTATAAGAAATTAAGGACTCAAATCATCTAATACATCAGGGGTGCAGCTAGCCAACTTATGATTAATCAGCAACACTATCCTATGTGTGAGTGCATCCTATGCTACCAAGATTTCCATATCCTCAAAAAAGTAAATCATGGTTCCATCATTGTGGGAACACCCCACTCTTTGACTCAAATAGTCAATCTGAGCATGAACTATGGATAAACAGTCCATACAATGAATGGTGTCTTAAGGCCTTGACACAACTACAAATAGATCCCAACCAACGGTTTCACATTAAATATTTGTGAAAAACTATCGGTACCACTGTTTGATTATATAGTCTCTTCTAGAAGGATTCTCATAGTATAAGGGTCAAGTCAACAGTTCAACTGGAATCTCTGAGTCTGGAATATGATTCATGCCAGAAAATAATGAATAGAACCTGTGTCTATCAAAACTGTAGCTAATTTATAAAAGACACAAATCATACCTCATATCATCCCTAGATCCCAAGGGTCATATTCCTTGACCACATGTAGTTGCCATATCCCATGTCCTCTATCTCCCTAAGCCTAGTGTGGACCACCTGGGGGTGTTACTGGTAACAAGTCAAAATGCTGACCACCTACATCGGGTCTACCATCTTGTCATCCAAATCCACTACCCTAAAGACCACCCTGATTATGACTCTATCTCTTTAGAGGTTTTCCCTCATTCATCTATTGATCAGTTGTATGATGGTTCGGGAAATCTCAGGCTATATGTCCCCGACTACCGTATGAGAAACACTGCTTGTATAATGGCTAATTCGAGCTACCCGGGGTGTGCTGCACAACTCGCCTTGAGCCTTGGGATCCCCTCCTGAAGCACTTAACCTACTTGGATCCATGATAATTCCATCGAAAACATGTTTCTAAGGTATTAGCTACTGGGTTCCCACTTCTAGCTCCCAGGGATGGTGTTTTCTCTTCAAAAAAAATTAAACTAATAGATCTCACACAAGTGCCCCCACATAGGTAGAAATTCTAAAGGGGGCCACTGATTCCATAATGACCTAATGCAATCCCTTCTAAAAGGACTGAGTCTTAAGACACTAGTTTTATACCTTATCCATTGATTAGGAAGAAATATCAATAAACTTTGTTGAATACTCCGTCATAGTCATACTACCCTACTATAGATAAACAAGCTCTTATATGCCTACCAATACCAACATGGTCGGATATAACTCCTCTCTGAGGATATACTCAAATTCTATCTAGGAGAGATATGTATCCTCATGTGACGATGTAACCACGCTCAAACATCACCCTATAGAGCCCTGAAGAAAACTCACGATAACGTCTGTCATCTGATCTAAAGGTGTCCTCCTAAGTAGGAAAAGATGAGGGACTACCTCTTTCCAATCCTCAACCATTTGGGGGTCTGGAACACCCTATATCATTGGAGGTCACTACCTATGAAAGTAGAGAAACATACTCAGCCTACGTGCATACACAACTAGTAGTGCTGGTAGTATCTACTGCTCGACAATTGGTGGTTTTGCGGGTAAATGACCCAGAGATTCTATCTCTGGTATAGGCCCCTATACTGATGTATTATCACTATTCATATCAAGCTCATGAACAAGCAGTGGAATCCTAGATAACTATATATGTGGTGGAATTTGAAAACTAAACAAGATATACCATGGTCAATAGAGTATATTTGTGGAGCTGATTCAATATGTTCATGGAAGACACAACCATTCCTTTATGATGCATGTACCATTGTTTTTCCCAAAAACCAGTGTCTTCATATTCCAAGTCAAAAAGCAGTTTCCTAGAATCTTGCTGTATGACTATGTCATTCACCACACCAACACTGTAGTCCCTGACTTGAATCATAAACTTGAAACTCATAATACTTTTTCCCTAAACCAATCCCACAAACTCCAAGTAATAAAGAAGAATCGACTCCGCTGATCCCTCTCTATCATAACCCATCCCAGAAGGGATCATGCCATGACTACCCCAAGACCACCTCTAGTTGGCCAGGAGCTAATGGCTGTCACTGAGTAGGAAACTCTCACAAATGGGAGGTAATATCCAAAAGTACTTGTACTCACGTTCTCATCTACAAGAAAACAACAACGAAATGTAAAAAAACTGAAAAAATGAATCCATAAAACTAAGATCCCACAACTATAGTACATCAAGAAGTATAAGAGATTAAATGATTCCAAATAGAGGCCCACCAAAAATAGTATATTACCAAGTCCAACTGAAACATTAAATATTTCAACCCAATCCAAGGAAAATTACTATATAAATGGAATTCTCCCAGTAAGCACCTTAGTTTTCTGAAGTCCAACTATTTTCCAACTACTCATTGTCCTCCTAAGACACCGTCAAAAGGGTCATCATTTGAACAGGACAGGAAATGCGCATGGAAAAGCCGTATAGGGGTGAGTATTACAATACTCAGTAGGACACCACAAAAACACTAAACATAAAGCAACATGAATAGTCATATCAATAAAAGATGTATAAATGTATCACAGATACATGATGTACAAGGAGAACCCAAATATACGTAGGATATATTGTAAAGACCCGTAATTTTCAAGGAAATGTTTTTCTTCATTTTCTTTGGAATTTTAGAAGAACACAGTTTCTGACGGCACCTGATTCCGAGGCCTGGTGTGCCCGGAATCATTTTCCGAAGTTTGGCTCGGGTACGTTTAGTGAACGAACGAGCGGATTTTTCTAACTTTTGAACCGGTGCTCGGAATCGAATTTTGAGGGCACCGATGGAATCGCAGTGCCGGTATTTTCTTAGAAACACCTCTTCCAGAGTTGCGTTTGCTCAGGTGTGGTTTTTTATTTTTGGGCTTAAAGTTATGAAATAAAATATTTGGTACGACAAACTTTATTTTATTTCACTTAAATCCACTTGAAAGCCACATAAAGCTTCTTAAGCTGAGTTGATGCGGATAGGGTGTTATCCAAAAATATCCTACCCTCTTGGTAGAATATTTGTGAGGTGGGGCCTGCACGAGCCCCACCGTTTCTTTTCCGCTAAGTGACACCCCTGCGAAATCCCGTCATTATGAAAGTCAACTGAAGCGTTTTCTTAATTTCTTAACACACCAATTAATTGGGCGGTTTTATTCGTTGAATTAATTCTATGAATTAATTTAATTGTTTCTTAACCTGTTTACAATCCGTTGGCGTAATAATAAAATAATACCAACGCACGACTTCTTGAGGATTGCTCGTTGAGAGGCTTTTGACAGAAATCTTGTGCCTTCATCCTCCTTTGCGAAAAACGTGAAGAACACGAAGAATGTGAAGAACGCCGTCACCCTCGGAGATTGACGATGCTTCTTCCGAGACGTTCTTCCCCGCAACGATCTCCGATCACCAACTTCTTGAGGTAGGAGATTTCAGGTTTCTTCTTTTAAATCTCCTTGTGGGTTATAACAACATCAAGGATTTAATTAATATAATTAAATCTACATGTTCTTGAACCTCGGAGTTTGTCGACGCGATGCCCTTCCGCGACGACGCGACGTTCATCCGCGATGATGCGACGCCCTTTCGTGACGCGATATTCACCTCATTCCGCGGCAATCAATTCTGTGAAGAACGCGCCCTCGACGACTACGGTGAGGTAGGGATTTTTATTTGAGAACAATCTATAATTCCCGAGAATGTTTCTTTTAAAACAAAGAACCCATATCAAGTTCAATTTTAATTCTATTAAAATTGTTCCTTGCTTGTTTTTCATGTGTTGAATATTTTATTATCGATTGTTATCTCCTTACAAGGAGGGTGTGGGCCAAACAAACATGGCCCGACAACCCTCCGCAGTTCTTCGTTGATGCGTGGATTGGCGGGCGACGACAAAACATGCCGTAGGGGTGATTCGTTGATTCTGTAGTGAAGAACGGGACCTGGGAGGATCTATGGCGTAGACGGAAATGAAATCGGACCACCGGAGCAACTCCAGTGGCCCGCAGAACCCACCGGCGGCGCGGGTCACATGCGGCCGGAGGCGGCGGCGCCCCGACGCGCCGCCAGATAGGGCCGCGGTGGCGACGGCCTGCGGACCCGCGGTCGCGCGGGTCCGGCACTCCTGGGATGCGGCAAAGCCGCGTCCGCTGATCCAGCGCGGCGCCACGCTGGGCCGCGACACCTTCCTTCCGCAGGGGCAGCGCCCCGCGGCTTCGCTCACTCGGCCGCTCGGCCGAGCCGACCCGCCGGCCGGGTCGCGCCCCCGCCGGGTTGGGTCGACCCGGTTCGGGCCGGCCTAGGGGGGTCGGGTCGGGCCCAGACCCTCCGTCTTCAGACCGTTTTTGGTCTTTTACCCGTATCTTGAGCTACGGGCCTCCGAACGACGCTCCGTCAGAGGAGATGCGATCCTTGGATCGAGACGGTCGTTTCGGTATTTCACACTCAAGGTTTCAGAATACTTTGGTTTTGGCCGGGTTGGTTCGTACACGAAACCAACCGGGCCCTCGGAGTGGAAACACTCATATCTTGAGCTTCGGACGTCTGATCGATGTGCCGTCGACTTTGTTGAATTCCTATAAGTGAGACGGATCTTTTGTCATACTCCGCCTGAGGTTTTGATGCAGGTGGAGTATGGTCGGGTTGGTTTTTCCTTAAAAACCAACCGGGCCCCTGGGACGAAAAAGCCAATATCTCTCAGACCAGGCGTCCGATTGACGCGCCGTCTGCGACGTTGAGTTCCTGTTGGTGATATGGAACTTTTGGATACATCAACTCTGGACTATGTGTCAGTTGATGTATCAGCCTCTCGGCTAGTGGAGCGGACCCTCCCAAACGAGCTTGCTGTGTGCGGGAACCCTAGAGCTGGCTGCGACTGCTACTGTGACGACGACTGTGCGGAGATCATCAGTGGATTCGACGACGACGACTACGGCACTCAGCGATCCTTTGTGGGTCAGTGCTACCGATCCTGTGTGGGTCCGATCCTGTGTGGGTCAGCGCTCTACGGTCCTGTGTGGGCCAGCGCCTATAGGTCCTGTGTGGGCCCGATCCTGTGTGGGACTTTGCGGGGGTTAGTTACCTATCGATCCTTTGTGGGTCATTGTGGGGGTTAGTACCTATCGATCCTTTGTGGGTCCGACGACTTAGAAGGATCAATGATCATCTCTATCGTCATTTGAAGAAGTATTCCTGTGTGAGCTGAAACTCTGTTTTACTTTCCGTTGTGGATTGTGTTGAGCTATCCTGTGTGGATTTACGTTTTACTTTCCTTTGTGGATTGTGTTGAGCTATCCTGTGTGGATTTTACGTTTTGCTTTCCTGTGTGGAATACGTATACCTTCCTATGTGGACTGGGTTGTACTTGGGCTCAGAGGTTGGAGCGTATTGGAATTGATGACTTAGGTATATGTATGGGCATATACCTAAGCAGTGTCGGTTGTTACTCAGTGATTGTGTCTTTCCTTTGTGGTTTATCCTTTGTGGATTTTCAGAGACTTTCAAGGGTCTTGTGGTCCCTACTGAGTAGCTTATACTCACCCCTGCACGGGCTATTCCCGCACTAAGTTGTGTTGGTTGCAGATGATGGACAGCGCTGATCATGGTGGAGGCTTGCGGAGCAGGGCGGTACCTGGAGGTGGACCACTGGGCGGGACGTACTCAGAGCGGTCGGCTGGACCCGAGGAACAGTGGAGGATTTCTGTAACCACCCTTAAGGTGGGACTTCTAGTCGACGGCTCGACATTGCGGCTTTACTTTTCAGTTGCTGTTTTCCCTTTTTGAGCTGTACTTTATTTTTAGTTTGGGTTTGTATTCTGGCCCACTTACTTTCCGCACTTACTGTTGTACCAGTTTTTACTTAGTGTTTACTTTTTTCCGCTTGATTACTCAGTGGTGCTTGTTTAATTTACCAAGGAAATGCCTTCCCTTTACCAAGATTTACACCTTGGTGCTAGTCGCCAGCCCCTGGCCTATGGAAGGCAGGCTTGGGGTAGTCACGGCACGGGCCCCGAGGACGGGTCGTGAAAAATTGGTATCAGAGGAGTTCAGTTGTACCGCAGACTCTGATCTTTTTCCTATGTGAAACAATAGTGTTTAGTGTATTGGGTGTGGTTATCAGTCCAGAGAGTCCAGTGTTGGTGCGGCGGGCGACATATCCGTCCACCAGGACCCTGACTTCTGATTTCTGACTTAATGCACGAAAACATAGATTGCATGTGTGTTTCATGTTTTCTTTGTGATTAATTTATGTCAGCTCACCAGGTATACTGTTCTGACCATGGCACACCTGTTTTTTTTTTCAGGATGGCCCCACGACGGCAGCCAGCTAGGGTTCCGAGAGTCGTATGTGATGACAGCCTGCCAAGTGACGAGGTCTCGGTACATGGCCCTTTGACGGTGGAGGCACCGGCGGTACCACTACATGCCGAGCCACCGATGCTTCCAGTACAAGCCGTTGATGATGCACGTCGCCGCAATGCACTGCATGAGTTCCAACGCCAGCGACCGCCCAGGTTCCGTGGGGAGACGGACCCCCAGGCAGCTGAGGACTGGCCGGAGGCAGTTGTTCGAGTTTTGAGACTAGTGAGGACACCATCAGACCGCATGATGATCCTCACAGCGAGCCTACTGCACGCAGCAGCAGGATGGTGGTGGAGCTTGATGCTCCAGGTGCACGATGAGGCCTCTCTCATCTGGACAGACTTTGAGGGCCTCTTCCGCTCAGAGTTCGTCCCGGCCACCCTCCGTGCGGTGCGCATCTAGGAGCTTCTTCAGCTGCGGCAAGGAAGCTTGACGGTCGCCCAGTACTCGACGAGATTCACCGATCTCTCGCGCTACTCAACCGACATGGTACGAGACCCGTTCTTCCAGGCCCGGACCTTTGAGCAGGGATTGAGACACGAGATTAGGGCATCACTGATCTCCCTCAGCATTCTGACTCAGGCAGGAGTACTGGAGCGAGCCCTTATGATCGAGAGCTTTCTTGCTGAGTCCACAGTGAGACCTACCGCAGGGCGGCAGGTAGCAGAGTCTTCGGCAGAAGGTACCTGACGGATGACTCATGGGTCTAGGCAGACCAGACCTTCCGGAAAACAACCTCAGGACACTGGCTCAGCAGTGCGGGGCACACAGCACGGAACCAGTCTTTCGAGAGGCAGGCAGTGCTACGCATGCGGCAGGCAGGGTCACATGGCTCGTGACTGCCCGACCCGCCATGCCGAGGAGCAGCAGACAGTTGAGGGGCCACCCAGGCAGAAGCAGAGGGTCGACCGTGGAATTCTACAAGAAGGAGGCAGACGAGGCAGAGGAGCTGGCCGAGCAGCAGGTGGTGGGCGACGCTTTGAGGCTCTACCACCACCACCACCAGGAGGTCCACCCAAACCACAGGGAGCTGGCGGGAAGAGACATGAACAGCTCTAGGCAGCGGAGTCCTACGACCACGGTGCGCCCGAGATGATTCGAGGTACGATATGTGTCTATTCCACCCTTGATGCAGTTCTTATAAACACAGTAGCGAGTCACTCTTTCATATCCACTGCCCTTGTTCAGAGCTCGGAGATTCCGACAGTGCCGTTGGATCGATCCTTACAGCTAGAGACTCCAACGGGACCAGACTCGACGATTACGCACTGGTGCCGGAAGTGTTAGCTTACTCTAGGAGGCGAGATCATCGGCTGGGATCTTCTTGCAGTAGCGTCGAGGCCTTACAACGTCATCTTGGGCATGGATTGGTTATCTACAGTCCATGCACAGATTGACTGTATTAGGCGCAAGGTGCGATGTGTACGCATCGACGGGAGCAGGTTCACCTTCACCGGCGATAGGGAATCCTTCGCAGCACAGGATGGAATTCCGCAGAGGAGAGGACATCCCATCACTCATCAGTTGGCTAGCCTCATCCTAAGAGCTGTTGACGTGCAGAGTCCTAGTTTTCCTGCAGTGGTGGATCAGTATGCGGACGTCTTTCCCGACGACGTTCCTGGGCTACCTCCTCGTAGAGAGGAAGACTTTAATATTGACATGTACCCTGAGACAGCCCCGATATCCACTCCAGCATATCGGATGGCCCCCGCTGAGCTTCGAGAGCTACGGGTGTAGTTGGAGGACTTGTAGGGCAAGGGTTTCATCCAACCCAGTGTTTCGCCATGGGCTTCCCCGATATTGTTCGCCAAGAAGGCGGACGGGAGCTTGCGACTGTGTGTAGACTATCGTCGCCTAAACCAGGTGAAAGTGAGGAACAAGTATCCACTACCTGAGGATTGATGACCTCTTCGTTCAGCTCAAGGGAGCACAGTGGTTCTCGAAAATAGACCGCAGGTCAGGCTATCATCAGCTCAGAGTTCGAGATGAGGACGTGCAGAAGACAAACTTCATATGTCGGTATGGCCACTATGAGTTCTTGGTTATGCCATTCAGCGTAACCAATGCTCCAGCAGTGTTCATGGGCCTCATGAACAGGATCTTTCAGCCATACCTCGATCGATTTATCGTAGTCTTCATCGACGACATTTTGATTTACTCGACGACTGAGGAGGAGCACGCCTATCACTTGTGGGTTTTACTAGACACACTCCGAGAGCACGAGCTTTATGGAAAGCTCTTGAAGTGTCAGTTATGGATACGTGAGGTCCACTTCTTGGGACACGTCATCTCTGAGGTGGGAGTTGTAGTGGATCCTGCGAAGATCGAGGCAGTGCTAGCTTGCGAGCCACCCAAGAGCGTGACGGAGGTGCATAGTTTCTTGGGACTAGCTGGATACTATCAGAGATTTTTGCCAGACTTCTCCAAAGTTGCGGCACCACTCTCAGCTTTGAAGAAGAATGGGAAACCCTTTTGTGGTCAGAAAGATGTCAGAAGAGCTTCCAGGAGCTGAGACAGAGATTGACCAGTGCCCCTATATTGAGGTTTCCTGAGGAGGGAGTAGGATACGTAGTCTATTGCGATGCATCAGGGGCCAGACTCGGATGTGTCCTGATGCAGGAGTGGGCAGTGATCGCCAATGGATCACATCAGTTGAGTTCGCATGAGTAGAACTACACTACCCATGACCTGTAGTTAGTAGTAGTGGTCTTTGATCTGAAGACATGGTGACACTATCTGATGGTAGAGTGCTTTACAGTCTTTTCTGACCATCAGAGTCTCAGGTACATCTTCTCACAGAAGGACCTGAACCTGAGACAGCGGCGATGGCTCGAGTTCCTCCAGGACTATGACTTTGAGATAGTCTATACTCCTGGAAAGGGAAACGTGGTGGCCGATGCTCTCAGCAGGAGGACGAGCATTCAGCTATTTGAGGAGGCGACAGAGCAGCTAGCCGCTTTGTAGATATCCTTCATGGATAGAGATGGAGAAACCTTCCTTCAGTCCCTCACTATCACTCCTCCACTACTACAGCAAGTCAGAGAGGCACAGCATGGGGACACTGACTGTGAGACGCGGCGTACACATAAATCCTCAAGACAGGCACCTGATGGCTTCTCCTTTGGAGCAGAGCGTGACATCCTTTTCAGAGGACGTACCTTGGTACCAGTCTCTTTACGAGAGGAGGTGCTGAGAGAGTTTCACAATTCTCCTTTGGCGGTACATCCTAGAGTGGGGAAGATGTACCAAGACCTTAGACGACAACACTGGTGGCCAGTCATGAAGAAGGTTGTGGTAGAGTTCGTTTCTCGGTGCCTCACCTGCCAGCAGGTGAAGGCAGAGCATCAGGTACCAGCAGGCTTGGTACAACCCTTGGAGGTCCCGGAGTGGAAGTGGGACGACATATCTATGGACTTCATGACTGGATTTCAATGCACTTCCAGTGGTCACGACTCTATCTGGGTGATTGTCCACCGACTCACCAAGTCAGCTGACTTCTTACCAATCAGAGAGCAGGGCTCAGTGGAGAGCATGGGGCATCTCTACGTTCAAGAGATTGTACGGCTTCATGGTGTTCCATCATCTATCATCTCTGATTGATATGCTCACTTTAATTCCCGGCATTGGAAGGGGTTATAGGAGGCGTTCGGGATGCGGCTACGTCTGAGCACCGCTTCTCACCCTCAGACGGATGGTCAGACGGAGAGGACCATTTAGACTCTCGAGGACATGCTCCGTGCATGTGTCCTGGAATTTGTTCGCAGCTGGGAGGACCACCTACCCTTGGTGGAGATCGCGTACAACAACAGCTAACACTCCACCATCGGGATGGCACCATACGAGGCGTTATATGGCAGACCTTGCAGATCACCTTTGTGCTGGACAGACCCTGGGGAGTCAGCACTTGTGGGACCAGAGATGGTCCGGGCCACGACAGAGAAGGTCCAGGTCATCCAGGAGCGGATGAGGATAGCTCAGAGCCAACAGAAGTCTTATGCTGATAGGAGGTGGAGGCCACTAGAGTTCAAGGATGGAGACCACATCTTCTTGCGTGTCTCACCTCGACGTGGATTACAGAGATTTGGCTGAGGAGGCAGGTTGTCTCCACGCTTCATCGGACCCTTCCAGGTCCTCAGCAGGATTGGCGAGGTGGCTTATCGTATGGCTCTACCACCTCAGTTGCATCGGTTGCACGACGTCTTCCACGTATCTCACCTGAGGAGATACGTGCACGACCCGACAGACATCATTGACCATGGGGAGCTAGACGTGGATGATGGGGCGACTTTTGCGGAGGTCCCGGTGGAGATCGTGGATCGACAGGAGCAGGTCCTACGTGGACGATCGATTATTCTTGTGCACATAAGATGGCAGCATGGGAACCTCTAGGAGAGCACTTGGGAGCGGGGGGCTCAGATGCGTGCTGAGTACCCACATTTGTTTCCCTAGTTTATGATGTATCTTTACGGGGACGTAAAGCCCTGAGGTGGGAGTGATGTAAATACCCGTAAATTTCAAGGAAATTTTTTTCTTAATTTTTTTTGGAATTTTACAAGAATGCAGTTTCTGACGGCACCTGATTCCGAGGCCTGGTGCGCCCGGAATCATTTTCCAAAGTTTGGATCGGGTACGTTCATTGAACGAACGAGCGGGTTTTTCTAACTTTTGAACCAGTGCTCGGAATCGAATTCTGAGGGCACCGATGGAATCACAGCGCCGGTATTTTCTTAGAAACGCCTCTTCCGGAGTTGCGTTTGCTCGGGTGTGGTTTTTAATTTTTGGGCTTAATGTTAAGAAATAAAATAATTGGTATGAAAAACTTTATTTTATTTCACTTAAAGCCACTTGAAAGCCACTTAAATCTGCTTAAGCTGAGTTGATGCGGATAGGGTGCTATCCAAAAATATCCTACCCTCTTGGTAGGATATTTGTGAGGTGGGGCCCGCAGGAGCCCCACCGTTTCTTTTCCGCTAAGTGACGCTCCTACGAAATCCCGTCATTATGAAAGTAAACTGACGCGTTTTCTTAATTTCTTAACGCACTAATTAATTGGGTGGTTTTATTCGTTGAATTAATTCTATGAATTAATTTAATTGTTTCTTAACCTGATTACAATCCGTTGGCATAATAATAAAATAAGACCAACACACGACTTCTTGAGGATTGCTCGTTGAGAGGATTTTGACAGAAATCTTGTGCCTTAATCCTCCTTTGCGAAAAACATGAAGAACGCGAAGAACGCGAAGAACGCCGCCACCCTCGGAGATTGACGATGCTTCTTCCGAGACGTTCTTCCCCGCAACGATCTCCGATCACCAACTGCTTGAGGTAGGAGATTTCAGGATTCTTCTTTTAAATCTCCTTGTGGGTTATAATAACATCAAGGATTTAATTAATATAATTAAATCTACATGTTCTTGAACCTCGGAGTTCGTCGACGTGATGCCCTTCTGCGACGACGCGACGCTCTTCCGCGACGATGCGACGCCCTTCCGCGACGCGATGATCACCTCATTCCGCGACAATCAATTCTGCGAAGAATGCATGCTCGACGACTATGGCGAGGTAGGGATTTTTATTTGAGAACAATCTTTAATTCCTGAGATTGTTTCTTTTAAAACAAAGAACCCATATCAAGTTCAATTTTAATTCTATTAAAATTGTTCCTTTCTTGTTTTTCATGTGTTGAATATTTTTTTTCGATTGTTATCACCTAACACGGAGGGTGTGGGCCAAACAAACATGGCCCGACAACCCTCCGCAGTTCTTCATTGATGCGCGGATTGGAGGGCGACGAAAAAACATGCCGCAGGGGTGATTCGTTGATTCTGTAGTGAAGAACGGGACCCGGGAGGAGCTATGGCGTAGACGGAAATGAAATCGGACCACCGGAGCAACTCCGGTGGCCCGCGGAACCCACCGGCGGCGCGGGACACCTGCGGCCGGAGGCGGCGGCACCCCGGCGCGCCGCCAGATAGGGCCGCGGTGGCGACGGCCGGCGGACCCGCGGTCGCGCGGGTCCGGCACTCCTGGGACGCGGCAAAGTCGCGTCTGCTGATCCAGCGCGGCCACACGCTGGGCCGCGACACCTTCCTTCCGCAGGGGCAGCGCCCCGCGGCTTCGCTCACTCGGCCGCTCGGCCGAGCCAACCCACCGGCCGGGTCGCGCCCCAGCCGGGTCGGGTCGACCCTGTTCGGGCTGGCCCAGGGGGGTCGGGCCGGGCCCAGACCCCCCGTCTTCAGACCGTTTTCGGTATTTTACCCGTATCTTGAGCTACGGGCCTCCAAACGACGCTCCGTTAGCGGCGATGCGATCCTTGGATCGAGACGGTCGTTTCGGTATATCACTCTCAAGGTTTCAGAATACTTTGGGTTTGGCCGGGTTGGTTCGTACACGAAACCAACCGGTGCCTCGGAGCGGAAACGCTCATATCTTGAGCTTCGGACGTCTGATCGACGTGCCGTCGACTTCGTTGAATTCCTCTAAGTGAGACGGATCTTTTGGAATACTCCACCCGAGGTTTTGATGCAGGTGGAGTATGGTCGAGTTGGTTTTTCCTTAAAAATCAACCGGGCCCCTAGGACGAAAAAGCCAATATCTCTCAGACCGGGCGTCCGATTGACGCGCCGTCTGCGACGTTGAGTTCCTGTTGGTGATATGGAACTTTTGGATACATCAACTCTGGACTATGTTTCAGTTGATGTATCAGCCTCTCGGCTCATGGAGCGGACCCTCCCGAAAGAGCTTGCTGTATGCGGGATTCCTAGAGCTGGCTGCGACTGCTACTGTGACGACGACTGTGCAGAGATCATCAGTGGATTCGACGGCGACGACTACCGCACTCAGCGATCCTTTGTGGGTCAGTGCTACCGATCCTGTGTGGGTCCGATCCTGTGTGGGTCAGCGCTCTGCGGTCCTGTGTGGGCCAGCTCCTACAGGTCCTCTGTGGGCCCGATCCTGTGTGGGTCTTTGCGGGGGTTAGTTACATATCGATCCTTTGTGGGTAAGATCCTTTGTGGGTAATTGTGGGGGTTAGTACCTATCGATCCTTTGTGGGTCCGACGACTTAGAGGGGTCAATGATCATCTCTATCGTCATTTGAAGAAGTATTCCTGTGTGAGCTGAAACTCTATTTTACTTTCCGTTGTGGATTGTGTTGAGCTATCTTGTGTGGATTTACGTTTTACTTTCCTTTGTGGATTGTGTTGAGCTATCCTGTGTGGATTTTACATTTTTCTTTCCTGTGTGGAATACGTATACCTTCTTATGTGGACTGGATTGAACTTGGGCTCGGAGGTTGGAGCGTATTGGAATTGATGACTTAGGTATATGTATGGGAATATACCTAAGCAGTGTCGGTTGTTACTCCGTGATTGTGTCTTTCCTTTGTGGTTTATCCTTTGTAGATTTTAGGAGACCTTCAAGGGTCTTGAGGTCCCTACTGAGTAGCTTATATTCACCCCTGCACGGGCTATTCCCGCAGTACGTTGTGTTGGTTGCAGATGACGGACAGCGCTGATCGTGGTGGAGGCTTGCGGAGCAGGGCGGTACCTAGAGGTGGACCACTGGGCGGGATGTAGTCAGAGCGGTCGGCTGGACCCGAGGAACAGTGGAGGCTTTCTATAACCACCCTTCAGGTGGGACTTCCAGTGGACAGCTCGACGTTTCAGCTTTACTTTTCAGTGGCTATTTTCCCTTTTCAAGCTGTACTTTATTTTTAGTTTGGGTTTGTATTCTGGCCCACTTACTTTCCGCACTTACTGTTGTACCAGTTTTTACTTAGTGTTTACTTTTTTCCACTTGCTTACTCTGTGGTTCTTGTTTACTTTACAAAGACAATGCCTTCCCTTTACCAGGATTTACACCTTGGTGCTAGTCGCCAGCCCCTGGCCTATGGAAGGCAGGCTTGGCGTAGTCACGGCACGGGCCCCGAGGACGGGTCATGAAAAATTGGTATCAGAGGAGTTCGGTTCTACCGCAGACTCTGATCTTTTTTCTATGTGAAACAATAGTGTTTAGCGTATTGGGTGTGGTTATCAGTCCAGGGAGTCCAGTGTTGGTGCGACGGCCGACGTATCCGTCCACCAGGACCCTGACTTCTGATTTCTGAATTAATGCACGAAAACATTGATTGCATATGTGTTTCATGTTTTTTTCTGATTAATTTATGTCAGCTCACCAGGTATACTGTTCTGACCATGGTGGACCTGTTTTCTTTTCCGGATGGCCCCACGACGGCGGCCATCTAGGGTTCCGAGAGTCGTATGTGATGACAGCCTGCCGAGTGACGAGGTCTCGGTACATGGCCCTTTTATGGTGGAGGCACCAGCGGTACCTCTACATGCCGAGCCATTGATGCTTCCAGCACCAGCCGCTGATGATGCACGTCGCCTCAGTGCACTGCATGAGTTCCAACGCCAGCGACCGCCCAGGTTCTGCGGGGAGACGGACCCCCAGGCAGCCGAGGACTGGATGGAGGCAGTTGTTCGAGTTTTGAGACTAGTGAGGACACCAGCAGACCTCATGGTGATCCTCGCAATGAGCCTACTGCACGCAGCAGCAGGACGATGGTGGAGCTTGATGCTCCAGGTGCACGATGAGGCCTCTCTCATCTTGACAGACCTTGAGGGCCTCTTCCGCTCAGAGTTCGTCCCGGCCACCCTCCGTGTGGTGCGCATCCAGGAGCTTCTTCAGCTGCGACAGGGAAGCTTGACGGTCGCCCAGTACTCGACGAGATTCACCTATCTCTCGCGCTACTCGACCGACATGGTACGAGACCCATTCTTCCAGGCCCGGACCTTTGAGCAGGGATTGAGACACGAGATCAGGGCATCACTAATCTCCCTCAGCATTCCGACTCAAGCAGGAGTAATGGAGCGAGCCCTTCTGATCGTGAGCTTTCTTGATGAGTCCACAGTGAGACCTACCGCAGGGCGGCAGGTAGCGGAGTCTTCGGAAGCAGGTATCCGACGGATGACTCATGGGTATAGGCAGACCAGACCTTCCAGAAAATGACCTCAGGACACTGGCTCAGCAGTGTGGGGTACACAACACGGAGCCAGTCTTTCGAGAGGCAGGCAGTGCTACGCATGCGGCGGGCAGGGCCACATGGCTCGTGACTGCCCGACCCGCCATGCCGAGGAGCAGCAGGCAGTTGAGGGGCCACCCAGGCAGAGGCAGAGGGTTGACCGTGGCAGTCTACAAGAAGGAGGCAGACGAGGCATAGGAGCTGGCCGAGCAGCAGGTGGTGGGCGACGCTTTGAGGCTCTACCACCACCACCACCAGGAGGTCTACCCCAACCACAGGGAGCTTGCGGGAAGAGACATGAACAACTCTATGCAGCGGAGTCCTACGACCACGGTGCACCCGAGATGATTCGAGTTACGATATGTGTCTATTCCACCCATGCTGCAGTTCTTATAGACACAATAGCGAGTCACTCTTTAATAGCCACTGCCCTTGTTCGGAGCTCAGAGATTCCGACAGAGCCGTTGGATCGATCCATACAGCTAGAGACTCCTACGGGAGCAGACTCGACGATTACACACTAGTGCCGGCAGTGTTAGCTTACTCTAGGAGGCGAGAGCTTCGACTGGGAACTTCGTGCAGTAGCGTCGATGCCTTACGACGTCATCTTGGGCATGGATTGGTTATCTATAGTCCATGCACAGATTGACTGTATTAGGCGCAAGGTGCGATGTGTACGCACCGACGGGAGCAGTTTCACCTTCACCGGTGAGAGGGAAGCCTTCGCAGCACAGGATGGACTTCCGCAGAGGAGAGGACAGACCATCACTCATCAGTTGGCTAGCCTCATCCTAATAGCTGTTGATGTGAAAAGTACTAGTTTTCCTGTAGTGGTGGATCATTACGCGGACGTCTTTCCCGACGACGTTCCTGGGATACCTCCTCGCAGAGAGGTAGACATTAATATTGACTTGTACCCTGAGACAGCCCCGATATCCACTCCAGCATATCGGATGGCCCCCGCTGAGCTTCGAGAGATACGGTTATAGTTGGAGGACTTGTAGGGCAAGGGTTTCATCCGACCCAGTGTTTCACCATGGGCTTCCTCGATATTGTTCGCTAAGAAGGCAGACGGGAGCTTGCGACTGTGTGTAGACTATCGTCGCCTGAACCAGGTGACAGTGAGGAACAAGTATCCGCTACCTGAGGATTGATGACCTCTTCGATCAGCTCAAGGGAGCACAGTGGTTCTCGAAGATAGACCGGAGGTCAGGCTATCATCAGCTCAGAGTTCGAGATGAGGACGTGCAGAAGACGAACTTCATATGTCGGTATGGCCACTATGAGTTATTGGTTATTCCATTCGGCGTAACCAATGCTCCAGCAGTGTTCATGGGCCTCATGAACAGGATCTTTCAGCCATACCTCGATCGATTTATCGTAGTCTTCATCGACGACATTTTGATTTACTCGACGACTGAGGAGGAGCACGCCTATCACTTGCGGATTGTACTATACACACTCCGAGAGCAACAGCTTTATGGAAAGCTCTCTAAGTGTCATTTATGGATACGTGAGGTCCACTTCTTGGGACACGTCATCTCTGAGGCGGGAGTTGCAGTGGATCCTGCGAAGATCATGGCAGTGCTAGCTTGCGAGCCACCCAAGAGCGTGACGGAGGTGCAGAGTTTCTTGGGACTAGCTGGATACTATCGGAGATTTGTGCCAGACTTCTCTAGAGTTGCGGCACCACTCCCATCTTTGAAGAAGAATGGGAAACCCTTTTTGTGGTCCGAAAGATGTCATAAGAGCTTCCAAGAGCTGAGACAGAGATTGACCAGCGCCCCTATCTTGAGGTTGCCTGAGGAGGGAGTAGGGTACGTAGTCTATTGCGATGCATCAGGGACCGGACTCGGATGTGTCCTGATGCAGGAGCGGGCAGTGATCGCCTATGGATCACATCAGTTGAGTCTGCAAGAGCAGAACTACACTACCCATGACCTGTAGTTAGCAGTAGTGGTCTTTGCTCTGAAGACATGGCGACACTATCTGATGGGCGAGCGCTTTACAGTCTTTTCTGACCATCAGAGTCTCAGGTACATCTTCTCGCAGAAGGACCTGAACCTGAGACAGTGTCGATGGCTCAAGTTCCTCCAGGACTATGACTTTGAGATAGTCTATACTCCTGGAAAGGGAAACGTGGTGGCCGATGCTCTCAGCAGGAGGAAGGGCATTCAGCTACTTGAGGAGGCGACAGAGCAGCTAGCCGCTTTGCAGATATCCTTCATGGATAGATATGGAGAAGCCTTCCTTCAGTCTCTCACTGTCACTCCTCCACTACTACAGCAAGTCAGAGAGGCACAGCGTGGGGACACTGACTGTGAGACGCGGCGTGCACATATATCCTCAAGACAGTAACCTGATGGCTTCTCCTTTAGAGCAGAGCGTGACATCCTTTTCAGAGGACGTACCTTGGTACCGGTCGCTTTACGAGAGGAGGTGCAGAGAGAGTTTCACAATTCTCCTTTGGAGGTACATCCTGGAGTGGCGAAGATGCACCAAGACCTCAGACGACAACACTGGTGGCCAGGCATGAAGAAGGCTGTGGCAGAGTTCATTTCTCGATGCCTCACCTGCCCGCAGGTGAAGGAAGAGCATCAGGTACCAGCAGGCTTGGTACAACCCTTGGAGGTCCCGGAGTGGAAGTGGGACGACATATCTATGGACTTTGTGACTGGACTTCAATGCACTTCCAGAGGTCACGACTCCATCTGGGTGATTGTCAACCGACTCACCAAGTCAGCTCACTTCTTACCCATCAGAGAGCAGGGCTCAGTGGAGAGCTTAGGGCATCTCTACATTCAGGAGACTGTACGGCTTCACGGTGTTCCATCATCTATCGTCTCCGATTGATATGCTCACTTTACTTCCCGGCATTGGAAGGGGTCGCAGGAGGCGTTCGGGATGTGGCTACATCTGAGCACCGCTTTTCACCCTCAGACGGATGGTCAGACAGAGAGGACCATTTAGACTCTCGAGGACATGCTCCGCGCATGTGTCCTCGACTTTGGTCGCAGTTGGGAGGACCACCTACACTTGGTGGAGTTCGCGTACAACAACAGCTACTACTCCACCATCGGGATGGAACCATACGAGGCGTTGTACGACAGACCATGTAGATCTCTTTTCTGCTAGAAAGACCCTGGGGAGTCAGCACTTGTGGGACCAGAGATGGTCCGGGACACGACAGAGAAGGTCTAGGTCATCCAGGAGCGGATGAGGACAGATCGGAGCCGACAGAAGTCTTATTTTGACAGGAGGCGGAGGCCACTAGAGTTCGAGGATGGCGACCACGTCTTCTTTCGTGTCTCACCTCGACATGGATTACTGAGATTTGGCCGAGGAGGCATGTTGTCTCCATGCTTCATCGGACCCTTCCAGGTCCTCAGCAGGATTGGAGAGGTGGCTTATCGCCTGGCTCTACCACCTCAGTTGCATCGGGTGCACGACGTCTTCCACGTATCTCTACTGAGGAGATACGTGCACGACCCGACACACATCATTGACCATGGGGAGCTAGACGTTGATGATGGGGCTACTTTTGCGGAGGTCCCGGTGGAGATTGAGGATTGATGGGAGTAGGTCCTATGTGGACGATCTATTCCTCTTGTGCACATCATATTGCAGCACGGGAAACTCCAGGATAGCACTTGGGAGCGGGAGGCTCAGATGCGTGCTCAGTACCCACATTTGTTTCCCTAGTTTATGATGTATCTTTACGGGGACGTAAAGCCCTGAGGTGGGAGTGATGTAAAGTCCCGTAAATTTCAAGGAAATCTTTTTCTTAATTTTCTTTGGAATTTTACAAGAACGCAGTTTCTGACGGCACCTGATTCTGAGGCCCGGTGTGCCCGGAATCATTTTCCAAAGTTTGGATCGGGTACGTTCAGTTAACGAACGAGCGGGTTTTTCTAACTTTTGAACCAGTGCTCGGAATCGAATTCTGAGGGCACCGATGGACTCACAGCACCGATATTTGCTTAGAAACGCCTCTTCCGGAGTTGCGTTTTCTCGGGTGTGGTTTTTAATTTTTGGGCTTAAAGTTAAGAAATAAAATAATTGGTACGACAAACTTTATTTTATTTCACTTAAAGCCACTTGAAAGCCACTTAAAGCTGCTTAAGCTGAGTTGATGTGGATAAGGTGCTATTCAAAAATATCCTACCCTCTTGGTAGGATATTTGTGAGGTGGGGCCTGCACGAGCCCCACCGTTTCTTTTCCTCTAAGTAACGCCCCCACGAAAACCCGTCATTATGAAAGTCAACTGACGCGTTTTCTTAATTTCTTAACGCACCAATTAATTGGGAGGTTTTATTCGTTGAATTAATTCTATGAATTAATTTAATAGTTTCTTAACCTGTTTACAATCCGTTGGCGTAATTATAAAATAAGACCAACACACGACTTCTTGAGGATTGCTCGTTGAGAGGCTTTTGACAGAAATCGTGTGCCTTCATCCTCCTTCACGGAGAATGCGAAGAACGTGAAGAACACGAAGAACGCCGTCACCCTCGGAGATTGACGACGCTTCTTCCGAGACGTTCTTCCCCGCAACAATCTCCGATCACCAACTGCTTGAGGTAGGAGATTTTGGGTTTCTTCTATTAAATCTCCTTGTGGGTTATAACAACATCAAGGATTTAATTGATATAATTAAATCTACATGTTCTTGAACCTCGGAGTTCGTCGACACGACGCCCTTCCCCGACGATGCGACGCTCTTCCGCAACGACGCGACGCCCTTCTGCGACGACGCGACGCTCTTCCGCGACGATGTGACGCCCTTCCGCGAGGTGACGATCACCTACTTCCGCGGCGATCAATTCCGCGAAGAACGCACGCTCGACGACTACGGCGAGGTAGAGATTTTTATTTGAGAACAATCTTTAATTCCCGAGATTGTTTCTTTTAAAATAAATACCTTGATCAAGTTCAATTTTAATTTTATTAAAATTGTGCCTTGCTTGTTATTCATTTGGTGAATATTTAATTCCCGATTGTTATCACCTAACGCGGAGGGTGCGGGCCAAACAAACACGGCCGGACAACCCTCCGCGGTTCTTTGTTGATGCGTGGATTGACGGGAGATGACAAAACATGCAGTAGGGGTGATTCATTGATGCCGTAGTGAAGAACAGGACCCGGGAGGAGCAACGGCGCAGACGGAAACAAAATCGGACCACCAGAGCAACTCCGGTGGCCCGAGGAACCCACCGGCGGCGCCCCGGCGCGCCGCCAGACAAGGCCGTCCTGGCTGAAGCCACGGCGGCAGCGGCCAGCAGACCCGCGGCCGCGCGGGTCCGGCACTCCCAGGACGCAGCAAAGCCGCGTCCGCTGATCCAGCGCGGCCCCACGTGGGGCCGCGACACCTTCCTTCCGCGGGGGCAGCGCCCCGCGGCTTCGCTCGCTCGGCCGCTCGGCCGAGCCGAGCCGGGCCGAGCCGACCCGCCGGCCGGGTCGCGCCCAACCGGGTTGGACCCGGACCCGGGTCGGGTCGACCCGGTTCGGGCCGACCCAGGGGGGTTGGGCCGGGTCGGTCCGGGCCCAGACCCCCCGTCTTCGGACTGTTTTCGGTCTTTTACCTGTATCTTGAGCTACGGGCCTCCGAACGACGTGCCGTTAGTGGCGCTACGATCCATGGATTGAGACAGTCGTTTCGGTATATCACACTTAAGGTTTCAGAATACTTTGGGTTCGGCCGTGTTGGTTCGTACACGAAACCAACCGGGCCCTCGGAGAGGAAACGCTCATATCTTGAGCATCGGACGTCCGATCGACTTGTCGTCAACTTCGTTGTATTTCTCTAAGTGAGACGGATCTTTTTGCATACTCCGCCTGACGTTTGGACATAGGTGGATTACGGTCGGGTTGGTTTTTCCTTAAAAATCAACCGGGCCCCTGGGACGAAAAAGCCAATATCTCTCAGACCGGGCGTCTGATTGACGCGCTGTCTGCGACGTTGAGTTCCTATTGGCGATACGGAACTTTTGGATACATCAACTCTGGTCTATGTGTTAGTTTATGTATCAGCCTCTCGGATCGTGGAGCAGACCCTCCCGAACGAGCTTGCTGTGTGCGGGAAACCTAGAGCTGGCTGCGACTGCTACTATGACGATGACTGTGCAGAGATCCTTAGTGGATTCGACGGCGAAGACTAAAGTACTCAGCGATCCTTTGTGGGTCAGTGCTACCGATCCTATGTGGGTCTGATCCTATGTGGGTTAGCGCTCAGCGGTCCTGTGTGGGCCAGCGCCTACAGGCCCTGTGTGGGCCCGATCCTGTGTGGGTCTTTGCGGGGGTTAGTTACCTATCGATCCTTTGTGGTTCAGATCCTTTGTGGGTCATTGCGGGGGTTAGTACCTATCGATCCTTTGTGGGTCCGACAACTTAGATGGATCAGTGATCATCTCTATCGTCATTCGAAGAAGTATTCTTGTGTGAGATGAAACTCTGTTTTACTCTCCTTTGTGGATTTTGTAGAGCTATCCTGTGTGGATTTACGTTTTACTTTCCTTTGTGGATTGTGTTGAGCTATCCTGTGTGGCTTTTTCGTTTTCCTTTTTTGTGCGGAATACGTATACCTTCCTTTGTGGACTGGGATGTACTTGGGCTCGGAGGTTGGAGCATATTGGAATTGATGACTTAGGTATATGTATGGGAATATACCTAAGCAGTGTCTGTTTTTTACTTCGTGATTGTGTCTTTCCATTGTGGTTTATCCTTTGTGGATTTTCAGAGACCTTCAGGGGTCTCAGGGTCCCTACTAAGTAGCTTATACTAACCCATGCATGGCCTATGCCCGCACTACGTTGTGTTGTTTGCAGACGACGGACAACGCTGATCGTGGTGGAGGCTTGCGGAGCAGGACGGTACCTGGAGGTTGAACATTGGGCGGGATGTACTCAGAGCGGTCGGCTGGACCCGGGGAGCAGTGGAGGCTTTCTGTAACCACCCTTCAGGTGGGACTTCCAGTGGACGGCTCGACATTGTGGATTTACTTTTCAGTTGCTGTTTTCCCATTTAGAGTTGTACTTTACTTTCAGTTTGGGTTTTTATTCTGGTCCACTTACTTTCCGCACTTACTTTTGTACCAGTTTTTACTTTGTGTTTACTTTTTTCTGCTTTCTTACTCTGTGGTGCTTGTTTACTTTACAAAGGAAATGCCTTCCCTTTACCAGGATTTACACCTTGGTGCTAGTCGCCAGCCCCTGGCCTATGGAAGGCGGGCTTGGGGTAGTCACGGCACGGGCCCCGAGGACGGGTCGTGACATATACACCATGCCATCAGGTTTTAATAACAAACTACCAGCCACAAGATTCTATTTAAAGAAATTCTTGTTCTGGGATATCCCTCTCCACGATCCATACTATCATCAGAGACACTTTATGAAGAGGTCTAGCTCATTTGGGCCCCACCTAATGAGAATACAATGGTCTAAGAAGACTATGATTCATAGAAAGGTGTTGATGCCCAATCCAACTAGGGGACACCACAAAACCAATATAGATCAACCATGATACATTGATAGAGGGTCATGCCTAGGACCACAGGGGGACACCACATACCAAATCTGGATAAACCATGATACATAGATAGGGGTCATTCCTGGGACTGTTGGGTGACACCGCAAACACAATATGAATCAACCTGCTACATAGGGTACTGCATGTTAATGATTCCACAAATGCAAAATTTATTATCTGTTAGATTGAGGACAAACACCATGATCAGGACGGTTATGCCAATTCCAAAAAATCTACCAGGGACGATAGGAGATCTCACTCCAGTATCACAGAGGGAAACCACACTCTATATGAGAATTGAACTCTAGAGGCGATTACAATCCAGTGATGTAGATGTAATTCCACACCACACCCTATAAGTGTAAGAAAAAGAGAATGTATTAATACTATATTGTTCCAAATTAAAAACCCACCATTGGTCTAAAGATTCACTACATCAATTTTAGGGTCCCAAATCCATTAAAACTCAATGATTGGATGCTGAGTTTAGGAGTAATGACCATTTGAAACTATTAGGGTCACTGCACCCACAAACTAACCACAGGAGTCGGTCCCCCTACCATGCCAAACTGTCGCTGCGGTCGACCGCCTGTAGCCTTTCTATGCGGTCACTACACCCACGGTAGGTCGAGATACTCAAGCTCATAGTTGATACCCATGTTCGATCGTGCCACATGATTTATGTGCCTCGTGGAAGCTTTAGCTATAGTAGCCCCATAGTTGACCGCAACTAGGTTCTTCCCCTATTCTGTGAATATGATCGGGGTCCGGCCCGACCCACCAGCCAGACTCGACCTGCCGACCGGACCCATACTACTGATATACCCCATCCCACTGGGCCTAGCCCAATCCATGTCCTCTTCCATGTTTCACATGGCTCATCACCACATTCTCCTCTACCAACCCCTTTGCATCCATCGTATCTTGTACCGCCGATACTACCACCTCCTTCAACACTAACACCACTACCTTCTATACCACTAACAACAACCTCCCTTATGCTATGTCAGATCCTCATAAGACCACCATTTCAACCAAAAATCACCACTTTAATCACTGTATCACCTCTTTCATGTCGTGATAATATCATCCCTACACTTTCGGAATGTTACTCCAAGAATCAAAGGCACAATGATCAATTGTTTAATGTTAGAAAAAGAATGAATAACGTGCACCAAGAATTGAAGAAATCAGGGGAGAAAAGCATAAAAATCGCGAGGGATGAACCTCAATCCTTGTGTGTGTTGATCTAGGTACATCTCTATTATAATGATAAATGAATCAAAGATATTCTTTAGAATCAAATCCTGATTATTCCCACAAACAAGCCAACCCACAATTACGATTTATTTGTAGGTGACACTTTGTGTGGATTATTCCACATTTCTTATTTGATTTCAAAAATGGGAAATAAGAATCAAAATACACATCATGCCTAGATTTGGATCACTCGTTGATAATGACAGGTTCCCACATCATCATCATTGGAGAGATCCATCTAGATCAGCGTTCGTAGATTTCTGATTCAATGTTTTGTTATTGCCTGCTCTAGCGGGTTCTCAACATCTCCATATCTATGGCATTCGAAGGATTCCTGGATTATGATCATAACCCTGGATCTGTAAAAAAGGGATTAATTAAAACAGAAATGTCATTTTATCGCTTCATCAATGAAATAACATAAAAGAACTTTTCATGTATTTATATTATTTATTTAAAACATAGGGTTGACTTTCCACAATTGACCCTAAATGACCAATTTTTGGTAATGGATTATGTAAATACTCTATTAGAAACTCAACGACACACTTAAAATTTTAATTTTGGGACACTTTTAGATGTTAATACACTTTTTCATGAAAATATCACATTCATACTGTTAAATATATTAATATTTTTCAAAAATATGTTCCAAACATACCAGGTCTCAAAATCACATACTGTCTCAGTGCCTGGTCTTGAAATCAATCCATATTATATCTAATAATAGTATATGAAAAATCCAACACATTACTAAGGTAGTCTACAAAGAATGGGAAATGGGAAATATATAGTGTGAATAGAAAATCAAAATTCAAGTATTGAATATCCAATATATATTTACACATATGTCATATTTATAGAATATAAATAGATTTTTTACAAGAGCTTAAGTTTGTGGAGCATGGAACCATGTTGTACCTTTTTATGTTCAATACATAGGACCGGTTATTACCATTAAAATCATGAGAAAATAATTTGTAGTCGATTCTAATTGTGTAATGACATTGCCATGAAAATTGGAATAATCATCTAATGTATCAAAGACCAAATGATTCATGCTCGATACAAGAAACAATAGAGCTCATGGAGTCATCATAATTGCATGAAAACATCAATCATGTTTTTCTTGGAATAGGTACCACTAAATTTTCAATTTCATGGTATTTCAGATATGAATGGTTTGATACTATCTTGTTCTAAATGGGGAAAGTTGTAATCCATGATCATAGTGTTCTCAGATCAATGAAATGGGGATGGGATAAGTACATAATGTAATACCACATACCATGTTTGAAAATCAGGTACCAGATGATTTTTTAAAGGAGTATAGAGAAAATAGAATGTTCCCCTAAGTACAATGGTGCCTCTGGTTGATAGGCCAGATCAGTTCGTATAATGTAGAACCACATTTGAAAATATTATTTATAGTAAAAAAATGTATTTTTCAAGTTGAATTCCTTTAACACCGATAACTAGGGGAGGTTTATGAGGATCTGAATTTCACCAGACATAGAGTGTGACTTGTGAGAGGAAGGTGATTGAGTATGAATGTATCATTTTTAAATCAGGATTGATTAAGAATTGGTGGAATGTTACACATATGAATTTGAAATGTGCATAAATAAGGTAAAATTTTTCCTGACCATGATTTTGTGAATAATGGACCCCATATTGGTCTCTCATGCATGTAATTAGGTTGTACACATGGTATGTATAGTGACCCATGCCTTTTACATATAAAATTTCATGACTTTAAGAATAATTAATCATCAGAGTACAAGACAAGGATCATTTAGTCTAGTTTCTTGGAAGACTAGGTACATAAACATAATACATGGGGCTAAAAAGAACACTTCTTTATTTAATCTCCATAATGAGCTCATAACTTCCTTTGAGCCCTTACATATGCATAGGGTACCCTGGGGAACACATGAACAAAGGGAGGAGCTAAAAAACCCAGTAAGGGAATGAAAATAAGGATACATCTCGATCACATGAGTTAGGAGGTGTGACATAATGATATCAAAAGCATGAAACTTATAAAATCATTTAATATAAGAATGGGTTCATATAAACATGGAATCATATAAATGTGGAAGAATCATAAAATATTTCTTTATTATGGGTCAAGGATAATCGTCAATCCCATTTCCCATTATAGTAAGGGTTAGGGCTAACCACCAATATCGTTTCCCATTTCAGTACGGGTCAAGGCTAACCACCAATCCCGTTTCACATCGCATCTCATGAGAATTATCCTTTCCCAATGCAGTGGACCGCTGGGCACACCCATCTCAACATATTCATGAATATTCTTTCCATATAAATTTTCTTACCACATATATAATCATACATAAACAACCATACATAAACATAAGGGAACTTATGGAAATAATTGGGTACCACAATCATGACATGAATCATAACCAATGGGCGTAACATGAAAGTGTCCATGTAAGGAAAGAATTAGAAAATAAATGGATATTAATAGGTTAGAATTGGAATATAACATGGTAATTGGTTCCAAACATAAGTGACAATATACGAGAAATGTATTTTAGAAACATTATCATTAAAACATTTTTGGGCTGTTTGAAGGAAAATACTATAGAGCTTTTATAATAGTAAAGATGAAATTCTTTTATATAAAAATAGAATTGAAACAAGAAGGTTTTATGAATAAAACTACTTATTTTATAAAGGAAATGGTTCTTTAAAATAGTGGATATAGTGGACTTGAAATTTGGGTAAAAATTTGGGATGTCCCCTTGAAACAGGTTGGCTTATCAGAAAGCTCTAAGGAGGGAATATTTCAAAACCATGTATATCACCAAAAGAATGTGATGAAATGGTCTAGATATAAGAATCTTGTACAACTAACAAAAAGTCATAAGATTCACATATATAGATATGATAACACAATTTTGAAAGAAAGATAAGGAAACCTGAAAGAACGAAGAAGGTTTGTGTAGAATTTGATACGATTTTACCGACATGGTGTTGGGTGTACCTAAGAAGAATTTATGAGAGAGAAGAAGGGGTTAATAATGACTTATATAACATTGGGAAAGTATGGGGAAGTTGTATAAATATACCCCTTCACAAGGTATTACACAAAAAAACATAGCATATAGAACAATCTTGATTAAGAGTGAAAAGGGGAGGATCCCTTACCTTAAATCCGTTGGTGTTCTCCACTTGTTATTAACGACCTAAATAATAAAATTATTATTATTAATTAATAATTACTGACCATTTTTAATATTTAATTTATTTATTATGACCATTTTTAGTTCATTTAAAGTCTTTTTGATTAGTTTTAAGATTCAATTTCATTGTTTGGCTCGTTTGTTTACTTGGATTTAAAAGATCGGTTCACTTATATTCAATTTTGGATTATATGAAAGCTGAAAGTGATTATCCGGAATTGAAGTTACATTATTTAGTTCATATCCAATATATTAAATGGTTTTAATTTTAATTAAGTTACTTAGAGTGATGATGAATTATTACATATATAACCTTAGTGAAAACTATTTTTGTTATTCGGTTGGTTTGATTACAAAGAATGTGTTTTTCATTATAACTTAATTCCATTTTTACCGAAAGATTACAGAACGAAAAATAGGATATATTACATATATATTAATCTGGTTCAACCATAACACAAATGTTTTCATGACCATAATTAAATATAATAATAGAAATTGATAAACTGTTGTCCTTGAATGTGCTAAATTAGCACATCTCAAACGGTGCTTTCATTTCATTCAAACAAGGGGGGGGGAAGGGATATGATAATGAGATATAAAACTAGCATGAAGACATTCAAGTACATTTATGTAACTGGATTTATCATACTATTATGGTGATGGGAGGTGAGTTAAGAGATTAAAAAGGAAAGAACTTGAAAGAAAAGAAGAAATTTGGGAAAATGAATTTACCTCTTGAGACTTCCTCCTCTGAGAACCACTTTAGGGGAGTGGTTTTGGTATTTTGAGGAGGCCAAGAGAATTTGGACCTGGGTTAGGACCTTGTGGAGAGATTTGGGCAGAATTTAGGGATTTTTGGAGCTTGAGAGGAGTGGAGAGAAGAGGGAGTGGAGGGGGGATTTTATAGTGGAGGAGAGGAGGGATTTCATGATATTATATTCATTAATTTATTATTTCATACTTAGACAAGAAATAGTAATTATTCTATGACCAATAATAGTAAATGGGTCATGTGAATTCTAACCAAGTGGGCTTTCATCAGTAGAGCATCATCAATGACTCAATTAATCCATTATTTAGTATATGTTGTAAATTATCAGATTATACTATTCATAAAAAATTCAAGTATTTCAGAAAATATCCCAAAAAATAACCATAACCATTTTTCAACATGTAGAATCCAAAAATGAAGTCCATTTTTCAAAAATAATTTTATAAATATGATTATTTTAATATTTAATTAAAATAATAATTTATTATCAAAAGCAATTTTAAAACATTCATTAACTCATTCTAAAATATAGGTATATCGTACTTCAAACTTGAATATTATTTTTATACCCCCATAGGTGAGGTTACTATTCATTAGGGTATATCACTATTCATATGGGTATGTGTCTATTCATTAGGGTAGGTTACTATTCAATTTTGTGTTGTTTTATTAGACTCTAAAAAACATCTTGAACACAACTGTGTATGCCAGATTTTCGAAATTCCAAACACTAAAGTGACAAAATTATGATTAAAGGTAACTTATCACTTAAGAGTTCATTATGTTGTCCATTCATGTGATTTTATGACATAAATATAAGAAGGGAATTTCCATTGAAAAACTTTGGGTAATTATATTCTTCCCCCCTTATGAAATTTTGTTCTCAAACTTTTGTTTTACATACAAAGCCAAAAACAGGTGTGGGTAATTTTCCTTTATTACTTCTTATAATTCCCATGTTGCTACCTCAAAATTATGGTTCCTCCACAACATTTTGACAGGATGGGTTGTCTTGTTGCGTAGAAATTTATCTCTCCAATCCAGAATCTTTACTGGCTACTCCTTATAGGAGAGATCATCTTCCAGCTTCACCACCTCTGAGCTTAGTACATGTGAGGGATCAGGTATGTAATTCCTCAAGAGTTATATGTGGAAAACATCATGAACTCGAGCCATATTTGGTGGACCTACAAGATGATATGCCACGACTCCTATGCGGTCAAGGAACTCAAAGGGGACAATATAACTTGGGCATAGATTCCGTTTATTCCCGAATCACATGACTCTCTTCCATGGAGATATTCGAAAGAAGTCTTTATCTCCAACGTCAATCTCCAAGTCCCTTCGATGAATGTCAACATAGCTCTTTTGCTAACATTGAGCAGCATTGATGTGTTTTTGGACGACTTAAACCTTCTTTGTCATCTCTTGAACAAGATCGGGTCCAAGTAGCATTCTTTCTCCAACTTCATCCCAACAGATAGGAGTTCTACATCGCTTTCCATAGAGAGCATCAAATGGAGCCATCTGATTACTCGAGTGGAAGCTACAGTTTTATGAGAACACAACCAATGGGAGATGCTGATCCCATCCACCTTTGAATTCTAGAGAGCAGGCTCTAAGCATATCTTCAAGTGTTTAAATAGTTCTTTCAGACTGGCCCTCAGTTTGGGGGTGATAGGTCGTGCTGAAATTTAATTCAATACTCATATAATGTTGAAGGCGCCTCCAGAATTTTGATGTGAACCTTGGATCATGGTAAGAGACAATTGAGAGTGGAACACCGTTCAGTCTCACCACTTCCTTCACATATAACATTGTAAGTTGTTCAAGTGAGAGATCTCCCCGAATAGAGAGGAAATGGGATATCTTCGTGAGTCGGTCAACCCCAACCCATATCGCATTATTTCCTTTCGACATCTTCAGGAGACCCGTGACAAAGTCCATAGTAAAATTTTCCCATTTCTACAAGGGTATAGGTAATGGATGAATCATACCTTTGTACTTTTGTCACTCAGCTTTAACTTGCTGACATACCAAGCACCTTGATATATATTCCGGAATCTCCTTCTTCATGTTATCCCTCCAGAAGTGTTCTCAGAGATCACGGTACATTTTGGTACTCCCAAGATGGATAGAGATGGTTGAGCTTTTTGCATCATTAGATAGATCTTTATTTATCTATGGATTAGATGGTACACATAATCGTGTCCCAAATATTACAACTCCATCCTCATCAATTTTGAAATCGGAGGATTTCCCATTCTTAACAGCTTCCACCCTTTTCTAAATTCCCACATCCTTTCATTGAGCAACCTTTATTTTCTCCATGAGGGATGGTTAAGAATTCATTTGAGAAAGGATTTATAATGTTCTTCCTTAATGATTCCCCTGACCATCCTTTGAAAATCTAAGAAGGTCATATCCTTTTCAATTCTCATCAGGGATAAAGATGCACGATCCTTTCTACTCACAACATCTGCCACCTGGGTTGCCTTATTGGGATGGTAGTGGATTGAGCAGTCATAATCCTTGATGATCAATATCCATCTTCTCTGGCACGTATTAAGATATTTCTATGTAAATATATATTTGAGACCCTTGTGATCGTTATATATCTCACACTTTTCCCCATAGGGATAATGCCGCCAGATTTTCAACGCAAAGATCATGGATGCTAGCTCCAGATCATGCGTGGGATAGTTTTTCTCGTGGATTTTCAACTCTTGAGGTGTATATGCTTTCACTTTATCATTTTTCATTAGTACATAGTCTAAGTGTTTTATTGAAGCTATTTATGTTGGGTCTATAATGTTAATCCTTGCCCTGAATTGCATCAAATTCCACTAAAGAGAGACTTATATTATTTCAAATGTGAACAGTTTCACAAACATCAACATGTGATACATAATCATAGAATTTTTTCCCAAATGATATAAAATCATTTTAAGTAACGACTAGATGTTCCTAGAAAACATTTAAGACATGCTCATAGGGCATGAACTGAAATACATCATGACATACATAATAATTACAATGAGGTTACATGTACTTCAGTCATCATGATCTATCTCAACATTGGACTTGCATTGTCCCCTTGTCCTTGGAGATTGTTGATGCCCATCATTCTTCTCATCCCATCCAATGGAGCACTTTCCTGGATAATGTCCAACTTCACCAAATTCACGACAATGAACAATATAAGGTACATTAGATAAATCATATCTGCATTCATCACATAATCCATTTTTTATAGAAATTGGCTATTGTATGTCCCACCTTCCCACAAATAAAACAACTCTTGTTTCCTTTCTGACAATATCCATGATGCCTCTTTCTAAACTTTTTTCACAAAGGAAATTTGGTCCTCTTTCCTTTATCACCTTTATCAGATGAACTTCCTTGAGATGTCATCTACCTCCTCTTTGATGAATTTGGGCATTCAACTATGTACCAATTGTTGATTGTGATTTTCAATAGCTGATTTGGAATGTTCACAATATGTTCAACTTGGGCTCCCATCATCTCAGGCATATCATTAGGGTTGTTGTCACATTTCCTATGACATTGATTGTTGGCACACGTTCTTCTATTACCCTCCATTAACTAAGAAATAAGAACATACAATTAGGGTGCTTGAATATATATTAATTGAGCATAAAAGGAAACTTTCAACATAAAATGATAAACTTATAAGGAATAAGTACATCCTAACTTGTGATTCCTTAGGTTAAAACCTAGGTTATCCTCGATCTATTCCTTGACTTATACTTCTATGGGATTTATTTTCCAAATAATGGTTTGTACTGAGCTCATAAATATACCAATGAATATCCCCCGGGAGTGTCATAACCCAGAGTGTAGCAAGGCCCATTATCATGCACCAGTTTCCATTAGAGTCAAGCTCAAAGTGGTGTTTTTGGGTTTTACCCATAGATTCATCTATTATAGAGCCGCCTCTACCCGTTCTTATCTGGTCAGGGATGTATTTTCTCACTAAACCACTTACTATATACTCACCAAAATTTAGGACTGTTTTCTTATACTTAGACTCATCCTTAAGGTTCTCACTAATGTGCTCTATTCCTAATCTCCAAAAATATCTAGACCATCCTCTGATACCAACTATAGTGACCCAAGCCTTTTATATATAACATTTCATGATTTTAATAATAATTAATCATTAGAGTACAATCCAAGGAACATTTAGTCTGGTGGCTTGGAAGACTAGGTACATAATCATTACACATGGGGCTAAAATGGAAACTTCTTTATTTAATCTCCATAATGAGCTCCTAACTTCCTTTAAGCCCTTATATCTGTAAAGGATACCCTGGGGAACACATGAACAAAGGGATTAGCTAAAAAACCCAATAAGGGAATGAACATAAGGATACATCTCGATCAAATGAGTTAGGAGGCGTGACATAATGATATCAAATGCATGAAACTTATAAAATCATTTAATACAAGAATAGGATCATATAAACATGGAATCATATAAATGTGGAAGAATAATAAAACATTTCTTTAGTACGGGTCAAGGATAGCCACCAATACCATTTCCCATTTCAGTACGGGTCAAGGCTAACCGCCAATCCTGTTTCCCATTTCAGTAAGGTTCAAGGCTAACCGCCAATCCCGTTTCACATCACATCTCACGAGACTTATCCTTACCCAATGCATTGAAGCACTATCTAAGCACACCCATCTCAACATATTCATGAGTATTTTTTCCACATAAATATTCTTACCACATATACAATCATACATAATCAAACATACATAAACATAAGGGTACCTATGGAAAGAATTGGGTACCACAATCATGACATGAATCATAACCAATGGGCGTAAGATGAAAGTGTCAATGTAAGGGAAGAATTAGTAAATATCTGGACATTCATAGGGTAAAATAGGCATATAACATGGTAAGTGGTGTCAAACATAAGTGATAACATATGAGAAATGTATTTTAGAAACATTAGCATTAAAACATTTTTGGACGATTTTAAAGAAAATACTATAGAGCTTTTAAAAGAGTAAAGATGGAATTATTTTCTATAAAACCAGAATTGAACCAAAAAGGATTTCTTAATAAAAATAAAGATTTTATAATGGAAATGGTGCCTTAAAATTGAGGATATAATGAACTTGAAATTTAGGTAAAAATTGGGGAAGTCCCCTTGAAACAGGCTGGTTTATCAGAAAGCTCTAAGGAGGGAATCTTTCAAAGTCATGTATATCCCCGAAAGAATGTGATTAAAGGGTCTTGATATAAGAATATTTTACAACTAACCAGAATTCATAAGACTCACACAGATATATAAGATAACACCATTTTTAAAGAAAGATAAGGCAACCCGAAAGAATGAAGAAGGTGTGGGTTGAATTTGTTACGATTTTACCGGCATGGTGTCGGGTGTACCTAAGAGGACATGATGAGAGAGATAAGGGGTTTCTAATCACTTAAATAACATTAGGGAAGTATGGGGAAGGTGTATAAACATACCCCATCACTTGGTAATATAAAACAAATACATATCATAGAGAACAATCTTGATTAAGAGTGAAATGGGGAGGATCCCTTACCTTAAATCTGTTGGTGTTCTCCACTTGTTATTAACGACCTGAATAAAAAAATTAGTCTTATTAATTAATAATTACAGAACCTATTCTATATGTAATTTATTTATTATATCCCTTTTTAGTTTATTTGAAGCCTTTTTATTAGTTATAAGGTACAATTTCATTGTTCGGCTCGTTTTTTTTACTTGGCTTTAAAAGACCAGTTCATTTATATTCAAGTTTGGATTATATGCAAGATAAAAGTGGTTTTCCAAAATTGAAGTTAAATTATTTAGATAATATCCAGTAGATTACTTGGTTTTAATTTTAATTAGGTTACATAGAGTGATTCTGAATTATTACATATATAACCTTAGTGATAACTGTTTTTGTTATTCGGTGGGTTTGATTACAAATAATGTGTTTTTCATTATAAATTAATTCCATTTGTTCCAAAAGATTAAATAACCCAAAATAGGATATATTACATATATAATAATCTGGTTCAACAATAACAGAAATGGTTTTATGACCTGAATGAAAGATAACAAAAGAAATTGATAAACTGTTGTCCTCGAATGTGCTAAATTATCACATCTCATACGGTGCTTTCATTTCATTCAAATAAGGGGGGGGGGGTAGGGAGAAGAAAATGAAATATACAACTAGCATGAAGAAATTTCAGTACATGTATTTTACTGGATTTATCATACTATTATGGTGAAGGGAGGCGAGGAATGAGATTAAAAATAAAAGAACTTGAAAGAAAAGAAGAAATTTGGGAAAAGAAATTTACCTCTTGGGACTTCCTCCTTTGAGAACCTCTTAAGGGGAGAGGTTTTGGTATTTTTATAAGTCTAAGTTATTTTGGACGTGGGGTAGGACCTTGGGGTGAGATTTTTGTAGAATTTAGGGAAGTCATGGAGCTTGGGAGGAGTGGAGAGAAGAGGGAGTGGAGGGGGGTTTATAGTGGAGGAGAGGTGGGATTTCATGATATTATAATAATTAATTTATTATTTCTTCCCAAGAGAAGGAATATTAAATATTATATGACCATGAATAGTAAATGGGTCATGTGAATTAGATCCAAGTGGGATTACATCAGCAGAGAATCATCGATTACTCATTTAATCCATTATTTAGCATTTGTTGTAAATTATCGGATTCTACTATTCATAAAAAATTCAAGTATTTCAGAGTAAATCCCAAAAAATCACCCTAACCATTTCTCTGCATGTAGAATCCATAAATGAAGTCAATTTTTCAAAAAAAAAATTCTTAATATGATTATTTTAATATTTAATGAAAATAATAACTTATTATCAAACTTAATTTTAAAACATTCATTAACTCATTCTAAAATATAGGTATATCATACTTCCAACTTGAATATTATCTTTATACCACCATTGGTGAGGTTACAATTCATTAGTGTATATCACTGTTCATAATGGTATGTTAGTATACATTAGGGTTGGTTACTATTCACCAAAAATTATTTTTGTTTTATTAGACTCCAAAAAACATCTTGAACACAACCGTGTATGCCAGATTTTTGAAATTGAAAACACAGAACTGACAAAATTATTTTTAAAGGTTAATTATCAATTTTTAATTCATTGTGTTGTGCTTTCATGTGATTTTATAACATAAATATAAGAAGTGAATTTCCATTTAAAAACTTTGGGTCGTTACAGGAAGAGAGTCCATTTTTTTAAATGTGACTAGAATAAGATTTGAGGTCTAGGCATCACATCATATCTTGTGGAAATAGGAATAATTCTAAAAATATTTCCTGAAAGGATCACCCACATTAATAGAATTCATGTGTGGGGAGAGGGAATTTTCACTATTACAGATAGACCAATATGTGAAATCCAAGCATAACTATATTCATAAAAAAGATAGAATAAATCCGTATTTAGTTATAAACAAAATCATCTTTACACTAGTCTAGACCATATGTGAGGATGGAGACATATATTCCTTTTTTTGAATGTGGTTTTATGAATGAAATGAAAACTCATATTGTAATCTCTTTTCAAAATCTTCCTCATACAATGGTGAGTGGGGGAATTTTTTATGGTTTTCTTATGGTCCATGATGAAGAATATGGTACTCCATAAGTATATCATCAAAGAGAGAATCACGCCAAACATTGTTCTTAAAGATGTAAACAATGTAGTTTAACAACTAGTAAAAAGGATACAGAATACATAGTTTCGCATCATGCGAATGAGACATCATCCTTGTAGTTTATCATATTTGAGTAAAGAGGTTTCCTTATTATTTAACTTCATATTGTGAGGATATTTGGTACTTAACATAATGAGAGGTTACAAGGTATCAGACCATACAAACACCTTTTGAATGAGATACACACATTTTAATATTGTTATTCTTCGACCACAAAATGATCAGACCATGTTTGGATGACCATTAGAAAGATACCTAATCCCCCATGATTTATGATAATTATGTCAAATAAGGAATATTGAGAGGCTATCATATCACATAGTGGTTATTCAAATAATGATTGGGAACTCATAATAACAACAGTAGAAATATAGTGGATTTGTAAGATAGTAAAGAGGAATCTTGATGTGAATGAATGACATGGAGTCAAAAAATAGTGAAGGAAATCATTCTTGTGATTGGAATTTATGGTTGGTCCAGAGACAGAAGGTGTAGACATCACTACATATCCTATGAAAAGGGTATCTAGTTGTACATAGTATTGGGTAAATATTACATGCATTGACCTCACTAATATAAAAGGAATCAGATGTCATTTTTTTAGGGATGGAACTAGGATGACGAATCCAGGTGTCACTGCGTATCTCATCAAGTGAGAATCAAGAAAATCTTATTCATTACCTTTATCCACACATAAAATTTAATATTCGGAAATTTTAATACTAGGTGATCATGATATGTAGTGTTCCTTTTAAGGCCTTACTCTCAAGACCATTCCATGTAGTTTAACATGATGTGATAAGGAAAATTATTCCTTAGAAGGAGTGACACCAAGGGATGTGGGGGCTATGAATTAAAGGATGCCATAGTTTTCAAGAAATCATCTCATGAGAAAATATGCTAATGGATTTTGTAAATCTTCTCATATGAAAGGTTTCCAAGTTGGTTGGGAAATCAACTAAAGAAAAAGCTACCCCTGAATTCATGAAATAATCCAATGTCATTCATCCCAAGCTCATCACATGTGGGTTCATATTCTTATTTCTAATGAAGTCATGTTCTTAGTATATAGGGTATGACTACATGTTAAAATCATGTGATAAAGAAGTTATCATATAGTTTTATGTCACTCTGACGGTAAGGGTAGTTCATTTTAATTGTGTACGAAACGAAATAATCTATTTAGTTTAATGTCACATGGTAAAGGTGAAGTGTGTATCCTATTTTTGGTTCATATAACTAGGGAAAATTGTTTCCAATCACATGAAATATTTATTGAGAAATATTATATTGGTAGGTTTATAATATGATCACCGTCCAAGGTGATCAATGAATATGCACCGTTCTAATTGACCTTATGGATGATAATAATACCTTTCTATTTTTCTTCAAGAATTATAGTTTTTTTCTTATCTATCATCGGGATCCTAAGAACAAAAACTGGATATATTTGTAGGATTGAACAAAGGTGATCCACTTTGCCGAAAACTCATGAAATCCTGTTTTAATAAAACTTCATGTTGTGTAAGGTGAAAAATCTCCTCTCATTAATCGATCATAATTTTTCCAAATGATTCATGGAGTAATCTTATATAGAAAAATATTATTAAAAAGAAATTTAGTGGAAAGGAAATTGAACTTTAAGAGGAAATACTAATTATGTCCCGTATATTTTTGAATATTGGGTTTCATGTATAGTAGAATTGGTTATGGCATGGTAGGCCCACAAGGAATGTAAAGGAATATCAGTCTAGATTATCTTGTGATTTTCTACAATTTCGTGGAGTATGTTTGACTGAGTATTGATGAAATCCTATATATATCCAGTTTTCACTATACAATATTGAGAATAATGGTTGGAATCGATGTAATAATCTTTCTAAAAACATTTAAATTTGGAACAACAAAATTTCATGTTTTTTTCAAAAATATTTAATGATGGAAACCAAACATGGTAATAATTTTAGACTTTTAAAAAAATAATGATTCCTTTTTTCTTAAATCTTCCTATTTAGAGAAGAAGTTGGTACGAGTGGGGATATATTTATACTATGTTCCTATAGAGGTATGATATAGTAACACAACATCCATTATCTATATAGAGAATATCCATGAGTATGTAAGTTTGTGTAACAACTTTGGGTGTTGATGGATGAAGTTGGCATGCCTTTGAAGTTGATGACATTTTTTTGAATTCGCTACAATATGTTTTCATTGAAGGATAGAAACATCCAAACCTCCTAATTTTGGTAGAAAATGTTTTTCCTTAATGTTGGGAACTATAAGTTCCATAATTAACTTCTTTCATAATGGAATTAGTATTTTCTCCATTGATGCATCTAAGGATAATCTATAAAATCCCCATTATAGAGGACCTTCAGATGATCATTGATATCATAGATGACATTGTTGACTTGAGTCATTTGAATTTAATATGTTTTGGCTCCATCAATTGGAATTGTCCCAATTTAGAAAATTTCTATAACATGCATCATCTAAAGACTTATAGAATTACCTAGTTCAAAGATGGAATTAACCCCGTTGATCACTTATATAATGCTTAAAAAATGGTGATACTATTCTATGATGTGAAATACTGATGAATGTTTTATACTTACCCATATATTCCAATGTTTTACCTACATTATCGAGTACATCTACAAGAGAATTTTCTGAGCATGGGATATATGTCAACAATACCTCTAAGGGAAATTTTATCATCAGTCCTTAGTCATAGTGAAATGGGGGGATTAGAACTTTTTTTCTCATAGAATAATCACCATCGAAATTCTTGATTACTACCTTTGAATAACCTTTATCTATTAGGTGATCAACTTTTATTTTTATCATCATTTCTAAGCCTTTTGTGAGGGCCTGGTACGTTTATTTGTTATTGGTGCAGTCATTTGACAACAGGATGGAATAAGGAACAAAAACCTTCAATAGAGAGAAAAAAATAAACCAAGCCAAAAAAATTATGAAAGGGGTATTCTATTATTTTTTATATTTTGATACTATATGTTCCATAAAAATACATGTCTCATGTATTAGGGAGACCTGGATGGAAAAAATATCATTGTTTGATATTTTATTATTCATTTGAATTTCATCTAACTAGATATGCTCAGTGATGAAGGTTTCAAATTGTTTCATATTTTTTTCTTATGTGCAATAAACTAGATGTAGAACTATTGAATGAAGACGGCCCACCATGATAGACATCCACTCAACTTAATGTGATTAAGAATTTACTTGAGTGGTTCAGTTTAATATATCAAATGGACCTCGTGATATTTAATGTAGTGCCTAAATTTTTAATATGAAAATATTTTTTCTAGATAGTTCTTATCAATATTTGAATAAAGAGTCTCAGTATTGATAAGGGTTTGACTGAGATAGTAAATACAATTTTTATTCATTATGTCATTTTTTTTCTTGAAGAAATATCCCATTGACCACTCAAATGATTCCACACATAAGATGAGTGGATTTCCATTTATGGGTGGAATTATCCACACAAAAAACAAAAGATATTTATTGAGACTACCAAAAACATCTTATAAGTCGCTATTCTATCGATATTTGGCCCATTTTCATTATCCTAGTGATGGTAAAACACTATCCATTGAGGTTTACTATAATCCATTGATTGTAGTCTTGTAATCAATATAGCATTATCAACACATTGAGGTTTCTAGGAGGTGAAAAATAAAGGCTATAATTATTATTTTTATGGTCTAATTTTATGCCATCATGGTGTTTTATGAATTAAAAAAAAATTCTTATGGTAAAATTGAAAAAAAAATCAAGGGGTTCATTTCCATGATATGTTGTCACAGTTTATTAAAAATATTCTCATGGGAGAGAATGTTTGAAGTAGAACATAATGAACATTAGCAGTACGGTTTTGAAGATGATATTATTAAAACCTTGGATGCAGAGGAAACATTATTTAGGCCAAAGGGAATCAACTGAAAACAATATACCCCATTCAATGCCTTAAGTGAATTTGATTCTTCATATTTAGTGGTCATTTATATTTGGTTGTGCATTTTATATCCATTTAGAAAGGAGAGGGAATGCTATCCATCCATTACATCAATTATAATTTCTATAATTAGAACCATGAAGTAATTATTTGGATAGTTCTGGTTGAGATCTCTGAAGTCAATACATAACTTTATTTTCCCATTCTTCTATTTTACTGGGATGATATTAGAAATCCATTTTTGGTATTTAACATCTCAAATGATGTTTTATTTGATGAGATTATTAGTTTTTTTTCTCAACCATGGTAAAATGATACAAATGTGTTTTTCCAGTTTCCTAGTCCTAACCACAATGATATTCAAGATGGATCGGGTGGTGGGAAGACACATCAGGTAAGAGGCCTGTAATTTCTATATAAATGGAGATAAAAAATATGAAATTTGATTAATAATGATCTATATTCCACTTTTAAATTTTATGGGAATAGATTCACTAATTATCTAAGGACGAAGATCTTACTTTGTGTCCATATATACCTGTCATAGCTCATCTATGGTGGTAGATATAATTTCCTAGAATGATGGAGTAGAATATGTGAATTCATATTCTTCTTAATACTTATCTTCATATGCATCTCCCTCTTCCTTAATTTCTATGATGATGCAAAAAGAGTAATGAAGTCGAATGATAAAATTAATAGAATAAATAGTATACTGTGATTTTTAGGTATATATATCTTCATTATCCAACTCAGATGTGATAATTATTTTCAATTTAGCTAATGATGCGGGGATCTTAAAAATTAATAGTGCTAAAGTGATGACATTTTTACCAGAGGAGTCACCACTAATGGGAGGGTCATATAACACTTCAGTACTAATGTATTTTTTGACATAATTAATATCATGTGGTTTGATGAGTAAATTCCCAATTCTAAACCCACATAATCAATTTTATTGATGGGAAACACATACTCATCGATGTTCACATTGAATGGGTTCTTTGAGGCCATTTCCAGACCATATAGGATTGTTACCCCAGAAATAGCTACAGTTATGAGTTTCTCTCCCTCTATATGATAAAATATTCTGTTAATATATTGAGACTCGTAGGATTTAAATGAATATTTATCACCATATAATGTCCTACTTTTCTTATTGAAATAGTTCTTGAGACATTTGTGATATGATTAAGGGGTTTTTGCATGATGGTGAAACCAAGGTCTTCCTCTCAGGATATTGAAATTTGTATCCTAATAAATGACCAAAACTTTATAATCATATATCTTTTCCCCAAATGTGATTTTGAGATTGATCTAGCTGGGGGGTTTTCTTTCTCATTTTTTGTATCCATGAAGCATTATAGGAGACATATACTAGTCGGATTCATTGTAGCCCAATTGATGAACAGATCATATTAGGATGAGATCGACTCCAGAGATGTTATTAATGAAATCTCATCATATATCAATGTCATTTAATATTCCCAACACATACATGGACCTCATGTGTCCTTTAATCACAAAATCCTATAATGTTATGTAAATAGAGTAACCATATGAAATTCCATGGTGTTATACCTTCGAAAGGTTCACCTTAGTGGTAGTGAACTCAACATAAACTCTTGAGGGATTAGAAGTGCCTCCCCACATTCTTCGTAAAGATAATTTGACTTGTTATGAGCATCCAAAATGGAATGTTTTTTTGGAAATGTATCCAAATGATTTAGGATTTCATATTTTTTAGTCAATTTTCTTTGTATTCCTATGGGGAGAAGTCCCATAGTAGAAAATTTATAGATTGATGTTTTGGGGGTAGATGAGTCGGGTGGTTTAGTAGAAGTTGGGGAAATTTTTGTTGTGATTATATTAGGCTATCATTGGTTTCAAACCAATATAGGCTGAAGATACTCTTACACCACTTTTAGTAGATCTTCCAAAATAAGTAACTGTGGAAAAATATTAATCAATGTTGGTATGATTTCATGCTCTTCATGTTCTATTTTAAGGGATATTCCATGAGTCTAAAAACCATAAATGCCTTTTATGGTGATGTAGGCATAATATGGGGGATTTCCATCACTTCATCTTCCCCTTCCTCAACATCTCCTATGGTATCAACCGGAAGTTCTTCAATATAGCACATGGATCTCGGGTTCATAATTATTATCATTATTGGATAATGGGTTCATCACTTGAATGAAATTAACCGAACAAATGATTAATTATTAATCTGATTGGGATTCTTATTGACTGAACAATTCGTGTGGTATCATTTGGTGGGATGGTACATATACAATTGGGATTATATGCATAAAATTAAAGAGAGTTATGATGGGATTTCGAATCATTAAGGGTTCATCCTATTATACCTGATTTTCATTATTCTGACCATGTCGTTTCTTGGGAGATAAGATTTTAGAAGGCAATAGTTCCAATGATGTTGATTTTATTATTGTTATAAGAATTTAGACTAAGGTTACATGTGAGAAGGTGTGGGCCACATGGAATAGATCTGACGTAAATGTTGGATTAAATGTAACGGTTTTGGCCTCCACTACTTTTTTTCCAGTTTCCCTGAGATACTAAATCTTCTATGGATTTGGAACCTATTTGAAAAATAGATTCCTAAAATATTTCTTCAACAATGTTAAAATCCAATAACCCACCCAAATACATTATTAGGATAAGTGGTGTTCACAACTCATCATTATGGTTATCAATGAAAATACTCAACACAGCCTATTGATGATTTTTTATAATTAGTGAGTAAGTCTAACCATTCAACAAGGAAATAAAATATGAACCCCTCATGTTCTATCACTTCATAAAACATGAGAGGTCAAGCACTTTAATTTTCTATAGTGTATGTCTAAATGTATATTTGAATTTTCAAAGAATATATTCACATCCATTGATTTCTCTTTATGGTAAACTAGTATGTGATATAATGGACATTCCTTCTATGGTTTTCACAAAAACACATAATTTTGGATATATCTTACAACTTGAGGGTTCATGTCTTGGCACAACACTAATACATAATATTCAGTACATGATGTTATGGACCCCCTTATATATTGAATAGAAAAAACATATGATTTTAAATGTTTTTTGGGGGAAGTGTTTCATATACCCATTTAGGGTAAGGTTTCCTCTCCAGTAGCATTGGTTCCAGTCATTTTTCCACAGCCTCTAATGGAGTCCCCAATGACTTGATTGTGTTGATGAGATGGAAGAAAATGGCTTGCTCAGGGGTAGCTTAAATAAGGGGAATAATAGTGGTTTAGTTGTGATGGATCTTACTATACTGATAATTTATAACATGTATAAGCTATCCCATGAGGATTTATCTCACCTAATTATTTTTTTTAAAAAATTACTTAACTAATGATACCCTTCAACTATCAAATCATGTGTATTTGTTGTCTTTATCACACATTGATTAGAAGATCTTAATCTAGTTTTGTTATTCTAATGAATCCTTTATAATTTTGTATATTATATAGGAGCATGTTATGAGGATCATTTTAAAAATCATATCTATATAGGCTATATCCTCTTAGAAGATAAACATTGATATTTATTAGTTCCTTCATCTCTAACTAATACATAGAATGCCTTTCCACAAGCATGAGAGGTTTAATCTATCTTGATAACATGTGGGGAATTGATTCACCTATACCATTAACCTTGGGATATTATCATTGAGAATGTGGTTATTTATCATTTTAGGGAGTCCCCAAATTCCTAGTGATCCTATGGTTTCTGGTAGACATGAATTCATCATCCATTTTAGTGTGGAATTCACTTTGGATAGACCCTTACTCCTATTGTTCCCCTATATTAGATTCATGTACTACAGTTTATGAAGGGGTGGTACTAATGACATTCAACAATGCATATTACATTTCAAGTGTCGATTTAAAATTATATTAGTAGAAGGGATGGATGATCTAGCAACATCATCCAAAAGATCCATGACCATTAGTATCTGTTTTTCCTGTGAGAAATTCATTTTTCTCAAGTATACCAATGGGTTTTATCATTTTCATCAACCATCATATTGGAGATTTTTATAAAATGGTGATCGAAAGAGAATCTTCTCAATGTTTTTCCATACACATCTTCAATGAGGAATATGGCTCACAAGATGAGATGAACATGGTTCTTTCACTATATAGAGCACCTCCAAATGTGAAAAGATTTATTTTTTTCAAATAGGATGTTGAGGTAAAAATTTCAGCAGCCCTGTGGGTTGGGGTTCCCCATGGTCCATATCTAGACCATTTTTAACTAGATTAAGCAGTTTTGAAGGCATATGTTGTCGTAAAACTTCCCCCATCCCTACAGGATGGGGTTTTACTTATATATCCGCAACTATAATTGTTGGCGATGCTCACCTAATCATACAAATCATCATTAGAGCATGATCTGGGTGAACTATATGGTCTAAGCATGGGCCATTTGATTTTGAAGGCATCATTGGTACTCAAAAATTTTCTTCCCTCTAGAAGGAATCACTCTAAATGTTTTGAAATGTTTATATTATTATTGTCTCAATGGATTACTATCATCTAGATCTTAAATTTTGAGATACATTGATGTCAAATTATTACTAACTATATCACAATTCATGAGTATATATCTCTTTTGAGAGTTGGCATGGATCACTAAAATTAAAATACATCAATTCTGGGGGAACGTACTACTATGGAATTAATGTTAAAATAGAATTATACATGTTCACTCCATCCCCTAATATATACCTTTAATGGGACTTCATGAAATAATTGATGTATTTTGCAAAAAAAATAAGTCATGAGAATTTAAGATCCCATGTTGTTTTTAAAATTTTGGGTGTCATGAAGGTAGTACGTAAGCCAAGTCAAATTGATGAATAAGTTATTGAATTTTTTTGACATGATTTTCTTACCCCCCGTAAGGAAAAAAATTAACTATTAGGTGTTGGAGATTCATCCAAATATTTTGGATAATTGCATACACAAATTATTCTAATAACATTTTTGGAATACTATATTGAGTGGTGTATAACAACAAAAACATGACAGGTACATTATCAGAATCCAATTTTATCTTCATCATAAATGTATTGTCATAATCTTCTATGGATAATTCTTCTACACATTCTGAAAAAAGTTAAAATTTCATAAAAACGTTATTATAGACAGTGGAATTAGGGTAAATCTCCACTATTATGTTGGAAGATGAGTGACTCATGGGTGGTTTTTGGGATGATAGTTTCCTTGGAAATTTATCTTGCTGAGAAAGAAAATATGTTTTCAATGATAGGGAATCATGAATTAATGGACTCAGTTTTTCTAGTGCCTTAAATTATGAGGGATTTCTCATAATTTAATGAATAATGGGAGGACCTTCTTGTTGAAATTAAATATTATTATAGGGAGTACCATTGTAGTGAATTCCATCTTAGGTAGGACTACCATCATGGATCAATATCTAACTATAAGAAGGATGTCCATGGAATATTCCCTGGGTAAGAGAATTAGGGTGATCAATGTAAAGTAAATGATCTTATTTTTGTTTATTATTATGACCACAATAGAGGTTTCGATGGTAATTATCATGAATGGGTTATATTGATCAATAATTTAATGAATAAGAAGTGTGTTTTCATGGTAAATTTTATAGGTAGGACCTAATATTTTTTAGGTATCGAGGTTGCGTGGAGAACCATTACAACTGCGACTACTTATTCTGGTGTTTGGTAACAAATCATTAGGATATTGGGCAACCATAGATAGATATATGATGGTTTCAAAAACGATATCCTTTAATAGAGTGGGGTTGAAGTCATTCTATTGACTTTAAAACTCCCTTAGATGATGATTTTTTTTAGATAAATTCATTTGGGTGACTGGAGTCGCATGTTGTGGATATCGAATATCATGTATGGGATCTTTTCTGAGTTAATCCCATGTGGATTTTGGAATATGTCAAAAAACCTTTGGAATTTTGACCGGGATGTTCTTCTTTCCTTGAATAGTCAGTTAAATAGAACAAAGATCTACAATCATACCCCAGAATTATAATGAATACAATAATCCATTTATTGTTGGATTTCTTTGATGACCCTGATGGTTGAGAGCAAGAATATATATCTATTCATGTGTGGCCATCATATTATACTATTGGGACACTCAAATTGTGGAGGTGGGGTTTTATCCTATATCCAAACCACTTCCACTATTAACATTATATCCTCAATGGGTTTTTGAGTGTGGGAAAGGATAGATGCATGTCCATTCACCATACCTACGATTTTATGAGACACATACTTAGCATGAATGTTGATATATGTCATTTTAGGGTTAATGATAGTGTTAATTTGTAGAAGGGTATATGGGTTTTCTATGGTTTAATTTCCTTGAGATTCAAATCAGTCTGTGAAATGTATTTTATAGTGTATATATGATTTTTGGTATGTACATAATATATTATATATTTGTATGAATGGATAATGTTGTTCAAAAAAATATAAGTCCATTGGTATAGCATAAGAGAGTAATTTAAATTTCATATTAGATGTTATATCTCGAATGATGAATATGTTATTAATAATCTCACCAAATTTCATTTTTAAGGGATAATTAAAAATATATAGAACTAATTTATATAATGGGGGACAATTTAACACCCCAATATCTTAATATACGACTTTCATTAAATAATTAAAATGTGATTGATAGCTCTATCCACACACAACATAAAACTAAAATGATACTATGATACATTTAAATAAAAATAAAAATATTCTATATTACCAACAAAAAAAAGATTTTGAACTAGAAGGATAGAATAGGTGGAACCACATTATTAAATTTATAGAAAAATAAAATTAATGATAATTTCAATACGAAATAAATTTAATTATATTTCCAAAAATGACTAATAAGATCATATATTGTTAATAATGTTTTTCTAAAAAAAATAATTTTTAGGTGATATGCTTTTCTATTTCAAGAAACATATGATTAATTTTGTTAAATTATGTTTGATATTAATAACTTATTAACACCAATTTATATGAGAAATGATCTGAAATAATAATAATAATAGATAGTATTTGAAAATATGATTTTCCAATACAAACAACATTTTCTTATATTTTATGAATTTATTCAAAAACTAAATTTAATAATTATAAAATTTTAATTAAAAAAATATCATTTGTGGAGTTATAATAAAAATATTATAAAAATATGAATATTTTTTATTTTTAAAAAATAATTTGTTTTTAGATGAATAATTATAAAGTATTGTTTTTATTTCAATTTTTTAAAATTATCACATTACAAAAATGAGATAAATGTTTTTCAAACAATTTTCTATAATATATACATATATATATATATATTTGAGTAAAATAAATCATTTAAAATTACTATGATATTATTATAAAACCCATGTATATCATTTTGGGAGCAGAAGTAATAGTTTACTCTAGAAACAAATTATATTCACTTATATTAAAAAATTGTTTCACATCACTTATAAAAATTAAATATGTCAAAAAGTATTTTATAATTAAAATCTAAGTGATGATATTATTTAAGAAGTTAAATTTTAAAATTACAAAAAAAAATATAATTAAAATGATTAATGATAATAACCATGACAATATTAAAACTATTATTTTTAAAGATGTTTTATTAATAATGTTTAATTTTTATCTAATCAATTTAATTAACATATTTTAAATTATGTTTATAACAACATATATTTTTTGTTAATATTTTTTTCATAAAATTAAAATATTTGTGTTAAATAAATTTATTTCTTTTAATAAACCAATAATTTCAATAAATAGTTATCACAAAAGTTATTTATTGACCAAATTTTCACGTAAAATGAAGATCTATTTATTAGACTGGTTTTAGAAAAATGTTGGCTTGTAGGATGAGTGAAAACATTCATATATGAATTTTTCATGGGGCACGTCCCATGACAAAAGGGAGACAAGGGCATAGTGCCTACTTACATGTTTCCAAATTTCCGTATTTCATCATACATTTTTATATATAAATCTTTTATTATATATATGATTATTTTTAAATATAAATATTTATTTTATTACTACATTCCTTTTAATAATAGTTTTATTTTTACATCATATTTGTTTGTAAGTTATTATAATTTAATGAATAATAATATTCGATGTATGATATAATTATCCTGAAATAATGTAATGATTGGAGGTACCTTTATTTGTCATTTTGTATTAAAAATGATAAAATAAAAGGTAAAATGTAAATAAAATTTTCTTATTCATTTCAGATTTACATTACTATTAATTTAATTTCTAAACGTTTTCTCTTTATCATATTATGTGTATATTTTTTATTACATTGAAATGTTCCTTTTAAAATGTTAAGAAACACATTTCATAATAAAAATTCAATAATATACTATTTTATTAATTGAAAACAATAAATTTACTAATTGGTAATAACCAATAAAATTCCAACTATTAAAACAGGTAGACATAAAGAAACACTATTATATTTCATAACAACAATAAAGGCCAGGTGTTGATATGGAATATAAAAACTAGGAATAGTTTAGGTATATAAAAATTGAATAATATTATAATTACTAAAAGGAAATCAATAGGATTTAATTCCACTATAATGATCACCCCTACAATAATAACTATAAAATTAAAGTTACGTGTCACAAAAATTATAGACATTATCAAAGGATGTGTAAAGACATTTATAAGATAACTAGTGAGTGATGAAGTGAGAGTGATTGTGTATTTATAGGGAATTATGGTCATTTTCTATTACGATTGTTGGCCAATATGTTCAATGGAAATTATGATAATTTTTCAATAAGGTAGCTGTTCATTATTATTTTTTGTTATGTAGACTCAATTAAGTTACCGTCAAGATTATTTTTATGATATAATTTTATTATTATTATTTTAGGAGACTATAAATATATTCCATTAAAAATATGGTTTATTATAAATTAATTTTTTTTAAATAAAATTTATATTCATTAAATAATATTATGAATCACTTTCTAAATGATAATATATTTAAACAAAGTCATAAGTAATTTTATAACTGTATGATCCTGTTTTTCCATTGATCTACATAAAATGTTATATTCTGTGAAACATATTTTTTTTATTTAAATTGATATTAAATGGGGATTATTTGGGGTTCCATGAGAGTTTGTAAGGGTTATGGGGACATAGTTATGGTGTATGGAAAAATGTGATGAGGCTAACAGTTTGTCTAACCATACACCTCATTTGTGTGACCTAGAAAGGGAATATCACAATTAGTTTAACCATGCAGAAGGTGATTGCAAATCATAAAACCCATTAAATTTTTTATTGGTTTACCACACATGGATTGAACATTGTTTTTGACCATTCCCCTAAACGATGGGATGTTTAGTTCAGTTTTATAGTAGATGCTCACAACTGTTGTATGGTTTCAGAAACTGTGCGACCAAACCATTTGGCCTATTAAAAACATGGAAATTTCTATTTTACCCTCCATACTTTCAAAACTCCAGTCCCCTTTATTTTATTCATTTCTATTGTAGTAGTGTCATATATCTCTCCCTTATGTGAGAGAATATTTTATTTATAAATATAATAGCATTTCATAAGAATATTCTATACATTACATACATACATTCTTGAGAATGATAATTTTTTATAGTTTTTGGAGAATAAAGACACAATATTATTATTTCATGAATGTTATTCAACACATCTAGAAATAATCTTCTCATATAGTACTCCCCTTATGAATACCCTACCTAAACCATTATTCATAACCTACGTTAGGAAACATAAGTAATTGTGAGCTTATATTCATAGTTAGGGTAAACATAGAAGATATTAATATACAATCATCTAAAACCATAAGATCAGAATAAGGGTATTTTATCATGAAAATAACATAGGAAGGTCATACACAAGATATTGTAGATCATAAACATTATTCAGTGTATACAAATTTTTCATATTAGAAAACATGGACTATAATAGTGATAAATCACCATAAATCAATCATTATCCATATTCTCATAATAGAATAGGACATGCCAGTTTCCCATAATGGATCAGGATGGACATGTTTCTCATGGTCCCTTAGGATGAACCTATTTTCCATAATAGATCAAGGACATTGAATATTTTACTATTTTTTTACATAATATATAAATCATTACCAAAATATTTTGAGGGATATACATATACCACCCTTATATAATTAAAATCATACTTTTTTCTGACAAAATATCATAAAAAATTCATCGTGTCATCATGTCATTACCCGTGTAAAGAGAATAAGTTTCATAAATACTTCATCATTTTACCCTAGATTAACTCATGAAAAGTAAATGTGTTTCATAAATAATTCATCAATATAAACACTAACTATATAAGGAATGCATAAGGAAAATGTCATTCAATACTATCCATAGTAAAATATAAGTAACATAAAAGGTTATAATTATAGATTGAAAATTATTTTCAATGATCACAGGGAACATTTCTTGAGTAATATAGACTTTCAAATTTGAAAATTAATTTTAAAAAAATATAACGTTTTCAAAATCATATTATTTAAATGTTACCATGGAAACTTATAAAGGTAGAATTCATTCAGAAAAATTTCTGGAGGAAAATATCCTTTCCATTTTAAATATAACATTTTCATACTAGAAAGTCGTAAAAAATTTTGGAATTTCATTTTATTGAAAAAAAATATGAAACATATAAATTCGTCTTTAAAAAATTTATTTGGTCCGTGGGAAATAAAATTCTTTCTATACATGTCAAAAAAATATTACATTCTCAATTTGGGTAATATCCGAACAGGAATTATTTGGAAAATGAGATGAAGATTCCTTTAAAATATTTTTTAAAAAATATAAAACATGGATAAAAATGAAAAACATAGTTAAAAATATACTTAACAAATCATTTGGTGTATTTAAAAACATTTTTGAAAACATTTTTAGAAAAATTGATTTTGGAAGAAAATGTATTTTCGGCAGAAAAGAGAAATAAAGTTGTTTTTGATTAAAAATATTCTTTTGAAATATTGAGTACATAAAAGGATTAAAATAAATTTAATCCATTTAATCTCATGAAATAAATATAATAGGATGAATTTCTTGAGTCTCTTGAGAGATCAGTCATAATATTTTGTCATCGTAAACATAAATATAAAAAATTCTGATAAATGATGAGATTATATCATAAAACCCTTACCACTTTGGTATATATGGTATCATAAAAAACACGAAAGAGATAAACAAGAAAGGATAATTAAAAACCAATAATTTTTAGTATAATTTTCATAAATTAAATGCATGTTTAGTATATAAAGCACCTAAATGTAATACATGGGGAATATGACATGTGTCTCACAGAATATAAAAGTGAGTCAAAAATCCCTTACCATAATTCTTGAATTCAATTTTACAAGTCCAAAACTCTTGTATAATAAATATATTTTTATTTTAAATCTTTTGAAGAACCATAATTATATATAACAATACATATATAATTTACTTATGACAATTTATTAAATTTTTATTAACAATTCCATGTTAAATATATGTTTTGGGCAATAATTGCATTATTTTTTGTGTATGTTTTGATTTTTGATTTTTATTCCTATTAATTTTGTCCTTGTTACATCATATCCATAATTTTAACCAATATATATTTATCATATATATTCATCATATTTTTATTTATATTAACTTATAAATGTCTGAGATAGAAAATTAAATACACCGTTCATGGAGACGGTAGGCCGTGCGTATGCATGAACATTGTATACATTTTCCCAACGAAGGAAATAATAAAAGTTAAATAATATATTAACATTAAGAAATAATTATTATGTCATATATAAAAAATATTTATAAAAAACCAATCCTCATTACCTTCCATGTAATGTGTGGATAAATCACATCACTTCATGAGGCGGCAGTCCGTCGTACATTTTGAAGACGTTATTGTATTCCCATATAATGGAATATGAAAAATATCATGTGATATAATGATTTAATAATAATAATAATATAATATAAATTATATATAGACAATAAGTGCTTCATTATATCATTTATTTGGAGGTTTTATGGAAAACGATTAAATGGGTCCGTGGGGCGGTTGTCCTCCATAAAAACAAATAATGATTTCGTAACCCATTTGATGAAAGAAGAGAAGGATTTAGGAAATTATATTCAAATGATATCATTTAAAAAAATCTAAGACAATTATGATATTATATAATCACGGATTAATAATAATTGAATTATTTTTAGGAATAAATCAATCAAAGAGTTATATTAGGGAAGTTAGCACATGTTCAGACATGTTCTTTTGATGTGAACTAAAAGATTTAATTGATTAGATTTATGAAAAAAATAAGGATTCTAAGATGAGATGAGAGAATTTATTTATTTATTTATTTGGTTAGAAATTTTCTGAACCAATTTTTTTTTGAATTATGAAGTGGATAAGACATGGGGTGGTCTTTTACAAGTAAGCTAAGTGGCACACTTATAATTTTTCAAAATAAAACCGTGTACACATTTTTTCATATTCCCCAAGGAAAGAAATATTAATTTATTTAATATATAACATATAAGCTCTAAATATGTCCATAAAATGTGTTTTTGACATGTTTTTGTTCATTTTTAACCCTATTCATTTTAGTTTAACACCCAGTAATCTCATTTTTTACCATAACCACAATAAATATTGTTTATTAATTTTTACTTTTCAATATGGTAAAAAATATATTTGACCTTATTTTTTAATATAAATTATTATTATAATAAATATTAAATCCATTTTCCAAATTCCATTCACATGATTGGAAAATTTTAATTTAAAATAAATCCCACAATTGAGTCCAGAAAGTGGCTTTCTAGAGAGAAAATGTTCAGAATGTTAAAAAGTATTTATATCAAATATAAATATGAAATTGATTCCAAATACCTAAATTGAGTTAATATATATATATTTAATCTAATTTCACCTTTAAAACAATCTTAAACAATTTTTTATACATTTAAATTGAAAAAAGGTAACAATAATTCTTTATAAAAACCAGAATTTTTCGCAATCCATTGAAAAGTTTAACTTTTTATAAAATTCTAAAAAATTCACCCTAAGATCATATTTAATTGATTATTTAAAAAATTATTATTTTTCAAATAAATTTTCTAAAAGTGTAAAAAATTAATTTTAAAATAAGTGCAAAAATGGTGAAAAAACTATAATTTTAAAATAAGTGCACAGAAGGTTAAAACACATTTATTGATAAATTTATTAAGTATAAAATTGTATTTATTATTATCTATTATATAGAAAACAAATAAGATAAATATTAAAAAATTTATTGAATATATAATATATATATTTAATTATTATCATTCAAAAAGGTGTTTTATCTAATTTATTTGTATTAAACTTGTTTGTGTGCATAAAAACAGGTTTTTACAAAATGAATCTCTTTATTGTTAGATGGTTTTTACTTTAATTTCTAAATATTTATTCTCGGTGAAATTAATTATATATAAAAGTTTAAACAATATAATTTCATAATTTAGTAAACCCTATTCATACCCTCCATTCTAGTTGTTAGGTGATAACAATCATTTTAAATAATATTAGTTTAATAGAATGCCATGTTTTTTAAAACTCAGTGTTGCATGTAATGAAAAATATTGAAAAGAATAATTTTTTTGAAATAATATATTCAAAAAAATATTATGGTTTTACATTATAACCCCTTTTAAAATGAATCTCACCCTAAAAACATTTCACTTTGGTACCATCAATTGGGGATACTAATACTTATTGCATAATTATGTTCACATATAAGTTCCTCATGGTGGTTATTTTGTAAGAAAACTTTGGCTTGGTGACTGGTCTTATTTCAAAGAACATTATCTATATTATTCAGAATATCAATAGATTTTTCATTAAAACAAAGACCATCTTCCATTAGTACAGCCTCTCTAATCAGTACATGTGAAGGATCAGGTATGTACTTCTTTAGGAGAGGTACATGGAATACATTGTGAACTTGAGACAGTTTTAGTGTATGAAACAAATGAAAATATACTATCCAAATATAATAATTTATTTAAAAGGGTCCAATATACCTATGTCTTTGTTTGAACTTATTTTTATCCATTGATAAATTTATAAAATGAGAATCTCACCAACTTCAAATTCTAAATGACATCAAGGATTATCAGTATAACATTTCTATAAAATTCCAATCATTCTTTTTTGTTTTGAAAGGGATCTAACCTTCACTTTCATATCTTTATCTTTATCATGCCCCCATAGCTTTTATTCGGTAACATCATTCAAAAAAATTTGACTTCTACACTTATTTCAACTAAGGGCTTCATGAGGAACCATCTAAATGCTCGAGTGCGTAATGGTTGTGACGATGGGATCTGAGCAGTAGGTCTTCAATTTGGCATACTGGTGATCTCTTCTGATTCCTCTTTCTGAAGTTGATTTGGTTTGGTATACGTTGGTTTGTGTTGAGTTTGTGCAATGAGGTTGGTTTCCCTTTTGTTGAATCATTGATTTGGTGTTTAATTTCTTATTCTTTGGCATCCACATGACTATTATATGAGGATTTTATCGATTTCCTACTGATGACAATGCCACGGTTTTGTCTGTGAGATGATTGTATGAGGATTTTCTTGTTTTCCAACTACTGAAAAGGCCACGACTTTGATGCCTCAATCTCCAATTGATTCAAATTTGGTGCGTTCTTGTTGTTTTGGTATTTTGGAGGGAAGGATGTATGTTCGACTCGAGGGGTTTGATGATGGGAGTTAGAATTTAGTTCATGGGAGATTGTTTTGATGCAGTTGGTATGATGTTGGGAGTTGGATATTTGTGCATGGAAGATTGTATGGATGAAAGTGGTATCGTTCTATGGAATTTTGTTGTTGGTGCCTTGGAATTGGATTTTGGAAGGTTCATCAAGAATCTATACAAAAACATGCTCTAGAAGAGGATTAGAGCAGGTGATTTCATCTTGCATGACTATCTAGACTTAGAAGCTTGAGAGGGTATGGCTCCGCCATCGGTACCAGGCCCGTGCATTTACTGTATGGGACAGTTTTCTGAATGGTCATGCATTGGTGGAGGATCGCTATACTGATGATTATGCTAGGGATGGGTATGTTTTTGAAGTTTTGCTCTGGGTTTTTCCTCTTCTTTTGTTGATATTTAACGTCAATGATGTCTTGTGTTGTTTTCCCCCATTCTTCCATAAAAGGGTTTTTATCCACAATTTATAAAAAATAGGCCATCGGTCCATTCAGTCAAAAAAACCATGATGGTATATTTAAATCTTATGTTATTCTTACATGGATACATATACACTCCCATAAGTTAATTTAACCATTATTTATTATATAAACTATATTATTTTACAAAACAATTTCAGTGGATACATGGGTGCAGCCTTTTATGGATAGAATAAAAAATTTGATTTCATCATTCCCAAATCCAAGTAGTGGGAGATAATAAAAGAAAATTTCTCTAAATTATAAATAATAATATTTTCATTGGGCTCATACAAACAAAATAAAACACGAAATTCACAACTATGGAGGGGAGAAAAAATTTACCCCAATTATAAATATTCATTCCATGCATTGTGATTGCATAAAAGTTTTCTTGGTCTTTTTATTAAAATGTTGTTGTTTATTATCATCTATAATTTCCCTTATATTGGGGATTTTTTTTGTATATGGCACAAACTCCATTCACTTGACTCACTAGAGTGCAGGTGGTGCATTAGTTGGCACCCTCTTCCCCTCCATTTCATTAACCAGAACATTAATTTAATTTCTATATTAATAGGTTTTGTTAACTACCTTTCCATATTCAAATAACCTCCCAATTCAATTCATGAAATTTACTTGATACTTATTCCCACATTTCTGGGATACATATGGATAGAATTTATTTCCACTATTTGTGTTTTCATGAGACTTGATCTTAAATTTCTAATAAATACCTTATAAATTATAGGAATTCCAAATTTACATTTCTAACTTCATGAAACATCAAAAAATTCCTAATAGACAATATATTATATTATTGATAGGTACTTTATAAGAAATGATTTTGGCCACCAAATAATTGATCAACCATTCATTAAAGGTTAATGATTAATCTAGAATTTTACCTTCAACGTATTTGTAAAATTATCTTCATAAGTTCCAAATATTCATCACCCTTTTTATTATGCATGAATAATTAATTCTCCATATTTTTTTATATAATATGAGGTATGTAATTACTAATAAACACCCCTTCAAACTTTTATCATACCATAGATTCAATTTCTTCATATTACCTCATTTCCATAATATGATTTCACTACTGATATGCATCACCATCCAAATAGTAAATATCTAAAATGTCTTTTTCATGACTTAACGAATGAATAATGAAAAATATATTTTCATTGTTGCTAATTCATTGGCCAAAAACTAGTGTATTAGTGTAACCACTAAAATAAGGTGGGTGTTGCCTTACAAAGGACTCCATAGAATAGTGTTCCCTCATTTTTTCATTTTGGAAGTTTGACATGATTAATACATTGAGAAATTTTTATTAGAAAATAATCAATATTTTTCATTAAATATACCAAAATATTTTATTACTCGAGAATAAAATCATTTAGTTTTCTATCACAGTGCACATTATCATGGTTCCTTCACATTCCATCCATTGACTAAAACCACAAATCATACCATGAGAAATGATAATCCTTATGGAAAACAAAATAATCATGAAAAAACAATTACTAGATATCTAAATCAAGACACCATTTCTTTAATCAAGGGAAAATTGAGCTTAAACAAGGTCATTAATTATCATTATTTAAATTCATCTTGATGAATTTTAAAGAAGTTTTTACTTTACAATGAATATCCATTTGGAGTTTCAAACTAGGTGTGTAGTAAAGACCATTATGGGCCACCAAGTGTTGATTGAGTCCTGCTCAATGAACCCTTTTTGTAGTAACTACCCCTGATAAAATCTATTACAAAGCCACACCATCTTTTAGTATATATATAGGGATTTAATTTCTTTAAAACTCCTTTCACTACATATAGAAACATTCTAGGATATTTTCCTGTACCTGGAATTGTACATTGACTTATCCTTATAGATATATTAGGGAATGTCCCTAGACATATTCTTAAGCATACCCCTAAGGATCCCACTAATGTTTTTCTAATCCTATTCTCAAAAAATTGGCTAAACATTTCTTATGACACCAATAATAGAGACTCATGATTTTATACATAAATATCATATCATTTTAGATGAATATTCATTATATTTAATAGATGAATACGTGAGAAATTTAATGGTTTAGTGTATTTGGTGACTTGAAATACAATATTCTTATTTCATCAATGATATTCAACATCTCACACAAATATCTTCTCACATAGTAATCATCTTAGGAATACCCTACCTAAGCCTTTCATTATAATCTGGGGTAGGAAATAAAAGAAAGTGTGGCCTAAAATTATAAATAAGGATAAAAAAATGAGATATTAATATTCGATCATATAATATCATAAGATCGTCATAAGGTTATGAAATAATTAAAATAACATAAGAAGATAATACCCAACCTGTTATAGATCATAAAAATGAGTAATTCCACAAAACATTATCTTTTTAGAAAACATGCCCACAAGAGTGAGAAATCTTCATAAATCAATTATTGACCATAATCAGATTTCATAAAAGTGTGGAAACATAATAAATATACAAAATAAAATTTGTATGTAATTTTTAACTACCAATACCATCAAAACATTGTATCAAGTCTTATCACAGATTTATCATTATGGAACACGATGCACTTATTTCCTATAATGGTTCAAGATCTACCTATTTTTTCATAGTGCATCAGGACACACCAGTTTCACAAAGTGGATCAATAAAAACTACGTTCTTATATTTTTTATCTCATGAGATATAAAGCTATACCCAATGAGTTGGATTGTGATATATGTACCACCAATATCATATTTAATACAATAATTATGTGTTCCATAATATCATAATACATTCATCTAATCAACACATCAGAACCCATGTAAAGAAAACATGTTTCATTAACATTTCATAAATTCACCACAACAAAACCAATGAAAAATAAATGTGTTTCATAAACATTACTTAAACATAACCTTTAACCGTCTATAGAAATAATAAGGATTGTATTAGTCAATATTATCCCATGAAAATCCTAAGTAACAAAAATAATGTCAACTTAGATGAAAAATGATTTTGAAAGGAAAATTAGAATTTATTGTGGAATATATCATTTACAATATTATTTCATTAAAAAAATCATTTAAAAAAAATTCTATTTAAAAATAAACTTATAAATATATAAGTGAATCTTTAAAAATAATTTAAAACATTTCATGCGGAAAATATACTTTCTATTTTGAAAATGACTTTTTAAAATAATTAATTCATAAATTATTTTTAAAATATTTTTCTACAAAAATAAAATTTTAAAATTATAAATGAATCTTTAAAAAAATTATGTGGCCAAGATGATGAAAAATACTATTTATTTTATACATTTTAAAATGAAGACTCTTTTGAAATTTTTAGTAAAATTTACCAAAGAATTGTTTGAAAAAAGATAGAAATATTCATTTATATTTATTTATATAAAATTAAAAAATGGGTAAAAATATCTTTAATAAATAAAATTTAGAACAAAATTTTTTTAGTTAACATGAATTTGTAATAAAAAATAAATTCTAGATGAATAGTGAAATAATGTCGATTTTTATTAAGAATATTCATTTGAACTATTGAGTACATAAAGAGAGGAAATTATAAGAAAACAATGTATACTCATGAAATAAACAAATTATAAGAAATTAAATTAGTTTATTGAGAGTTATATCGTAATAATTCAGTATCAAAAGCATGAATATAAACAATCTTGTTGAACGATGATACTATATCATAACACCCTTACCACTTTAGTAAATTTTGTATCATAAACCACATGAAATATAGATAACCAAAGGGATATATAAATTTCAATAATTTAAATTATAATAATAATAAAATAAATTCTTGGGAAGTATATTCATCATGTAAAAGAAACACATTGTTAATATGGAATGCATCTCATTGAAAATAAAAGTGGGACGACAATCCCATACCATAAGTCTATACTTCATTTCAACATGTTTTAACCTCTTGAAAAATAAATATAATTTAATTATACATTTATTATATAACTATAATAAAATATATATATCATAACATATATTATTTCTTTATGAAATTTTATAACTCATTTATTAACAATTCCATGTTAAAGTCACATTCTCAGAAATAAATTCATTGAATTATTTGTAGGTTTTGATTTTTACTTTTTCACCCCCTTACATTGATCATGGTACAATATCCTATATAATTTTAAACATGATATAAATACTATATATATTCATTATATATGTATTTATAGAGATCTGTAAAAGGTTTAGATTAAAATGAAATACACTTTTCAGGGAGACAGTATGTCTTCTTTACACATGAACATTGTTTCCATTCTCCCAAAAATAAATAAAGAATGAAATGTAAATATTATTTTGAAAATATGGATTCAAATTTATGTCATATATATACATATTTTCATTAATCAAAACCTTATTACCTATCATTTAATGTGTGAAAAAATCACATGGCTTCATGAGGTGTTAGTCCTCTGTACACGCGAACAATGTTTTCGTTTTCCCATGAAATTGAACGTAAGAAGAAAAATTTGATATAATTATCCAAAAAGATCAATAATATCATAAATATAATATATAAACAATATATCCACAATTATATCTATTCTTTATTGGTGGTGATGAAAATTAATAACATCGGTTCGTGAGGGGATAGTCCACCGTACACATGAATAATGATTTCATAACCCATTTCATGGAAGAGGAGAAGGATTTAGGTTATTACATTAAAATAATAAAATATAATTATATTTAATATAATATGTTTATTATATAATCCTATATTATTAATAATTGAATGATGTGGTTGGAGAAATAATATAAAACACTAGGTTAGGGATGTTACCTCTTCTTCAGACAACTTCTTTTAGTTTTCACCAAAATGATCATTTAGTTGTATTTATGATCAAATAAAGGCTTCTAGTATGAGAGTATAAAATTGGGTAATTGATATTTGTAGGTATTTTCTAAAAAATGGGCCTGGAAGTGTGAGGAGTAGAGGAGGGGTGGCCTTTTATAAGTAAGGTGAGTGAAAAACTTGTAATTTAACAAAATAAAATGTCATACCAATGTTATTCACATGAAACTAGGCTCCAAAATGGTCCATTATTGAAACTATAATATATAATATCAAAATATTGTTATCTTATTTTATTTTTAAATGATTTTTTCCATTTTAATCAATATATTCATAGTTTAACCCCTGGGTAAACCCATATATACCTTAAACATAGAAAATATTTTTTTCTGTTTTACTAGTCATTATGGTAAAAAATAATGATTATTTTATTAAATAAAATAAATTTTTATAATTTATAAAATTACATCCATTTTTAAAAATTATTTTTACATATTTAGAAAATTATATTTTAAAATTAATTCTGTAGTGACAAAAAAAGCAATTTTCCAAAATGAAAATGTTCATATGTTTTAAAAAATGTCTTCTCGAAATTCAATGTGAAATTGAATTAAATGACATAAATTTTATTAATATATATATATATATAATTTAACTAATTTTAAATTTAAACCCATATTAAATGAAACTTTAAGTTTTTAAATGCTTTAAATGAATTAAATAATCTAAATAAATACCATAATTTTTCATTATTCATTGCAAAATTTGTCTTCTAAGAAAATTATAAAAAAATGCACCCATTGATTATTTTGAAAAGATAACTTAGTAACTAAATTTATTTATTCAAATAATGTTTATAAAACTACAATAATTTAATTTTAAAATAAGTGTGCAAAATCCTAAAGAACTTCTTTTTAAGAAAATACATTTTTTAATCCTAAAATTTGATTTATTCATATGTACTATCTAAAAAACACATAAGATAAATTCTTAACATTTAATTGAATATATTTTATTTAAAATTATTTAAATTCATTCAGAAATATTCAATTAATTTATTTAATGTGAGAAAATTTTTTTGTCTCCCTAAAAATAGTTTTCTATAAAAACATTCCCTTTATTTTCAAATGCCTTTTATTTTCGATTATAATTAATTGGTCACTACGTAATTTAGAATATATACACGTATAATCCATTTATTTTCATTTTTTAATTAACACTATTCACAACATTTATTCCAAGGGCTAGGTCTTAACAATCATGTTAAATATTATTATTATTATAGAATGCAACATTTGGTTGAAACTTGAGTTTCTGTGTAACGAAGGGTAAAATTAGTGTTTCATGCCAGGAAAGTTAATCTCAGTGTTACATGTAATGTGAGATAAAAACAGTGTTTCATTTCACTCAATATAATCTAAATGTTGCATGGAATGAAATATAAATATATTTTATCATTGAATGAAAATTATTGAATTGATTAAATTTACTAGAAAAAATATATTCTATAAAATCTTAGGGTGTTACACTTCTTCTTCCGTATTTGGGATTATTATTGGATATCTCTAACCTGAATTTTTATTCCTTAACCATCAATTATATTGTAATATTTTTTTAATTCTTTCACTCAATTTTCTTCCCCTTTTACTTCTATATATTTGGGATTATCTTAATGTGGCCTACTATACTCTATTTTTAGTTATTTTTTATAGTTTACCAACTTCTATAATTCTATCCCAAATATGAGGCTGATATTTTATGAGGAGACTTATACAGAGATATGTCAGGTGGTATACTATTTTTTCATAAAAGTGTCCATGTTTATAAGTTATTTTATTATTCATCACACTATAATTTTTATGTGTTGATTCTAAAATATGTAACTCCTTAAGTTAGTCACATAGACTATGAACTTGATATTTTATCGGACCTTTGGTACCATTGGAGGATTATAACCTCAACAAGAACCAATCATTATGGTGTGTATGATTTAGTGGCTTAAAAAACATTCTGTTTCTTGCAACCAAAACACCCATAAGGTTCTCTAGTTTTAAACATATAAATTAATGACCATAATTAGTTAATTAAATTGATAAATGGAATATATAAATCCCTTGGACTAGGATCCCTTACTATGTTACTAATTAATATTTTTATGAATCTGGATAACTTAATGGTGTGTCTTTCCTTGAGTAAGACATAGATTCCTGATTTGTATTGACTTAAGAAAACTGATAGGACACTATCAAATTTATTGATTTTAATTACAAGAAAGTACCCACACATTGGATTTGAAAAATGTATAATATTAATGAATCAATTGACTAGACACTCAATGTTCACTGGAAAACTCTTGAGTTTTTGGATTTCTAGGGTGAGCTCCCTAGATTTAGCTTAATGTTCCTAGAAAACGACTACCCTGGATGATCTCCTTGGACTGAAATAAATTCTATCCTTATATTATTATTGAATTTTTATTGGTCCTGGTTATGAATTGTTAGGGTGGAATAACAAGGGTAATCCCCATTGAGTACAAGCATACCCCATATCAAAACACCTCAGTAGATCACTATGAGTGGGATTGAATTTATAAAGTCATGGGTGCCATGGGTCTCCCATGGGTCCCTTGAAATTATTATACATGGATTCCTAGGCTATGAACATTGGGTCCTTGTATTAATTATAGTTATATGCTCAGATATGTCCAACATAGGATGAAGTAGGTAGGCTCATCTAGGTATCCTATAGGGAGCCTAAGCTCGACATGGTTTATATTTAATTTTCAATTTTCTAATTTTCATACATGTACACTATTTTGGTTTATTTAAATAGAGTATAATTGAATAAGAAATTATTAGAGGTGGCCTATTGGGTTTTAATCACACTCTTTTCAGACCACCGTTTGGTACTCTAAAAGATTTCAAGTTGGTGGGTAGGGAAAATGGGACACACCTATCAATGGAAACTTGGATTATTTTTAGAATTGGAGCAAGGGACCAGATGACTATTCTAGTTCTTGAGATTCCCTTGGTGATAATTATTTTTGAACTTTTTTTCTTTTTGAATACTTCATTACTGTTGTATGCATTCATACATGTCATTGTATTTCATATTTTCTATTTCTATGACTTAATCTGTTTATGAAACTATTTTCTACATTTTATCTATTGTTTATGATATTGATGGTTTACTTCCACTACCATTTCATATTATATTTTTTTTATATTATATTCAAACTTCCTTTATTTATTTTTGAGTTTCACTCTAAAAGAGAGGGTAGAGACACCAAACAATACCACTATACACCATTGACACTAGTCAAATGCCTCTGGCATATAGGGTGTTATGCATGACACCATATGGCTAACTGGACTAGTAACTTTTTTATGAACCAGACATTGTAAATCAAAATGTGGTGTCATATAGTTACTTTTTGTTTTTATTACAATTCGGTGTTAGTTTAATGGAGACTAGAAAGTGTGAGAACATGGTAATAATTTGATCCTAGGATTATCTAACCCGTGTGTGGGAGGGGGGGGGGAATCCATGTTTCCAAGGATTGGAGTTGTTGTTATATATTTTTCTTATTGCAGTTGTACTAATTTCACCTTTTGTTGATTCAAATTATTTACATTGTTTTTATTTATGGATTTATACGCTTTGGATGGTATGGAAAGGGAAAATTAGTTCATGCATCATATAGGCACATGAAGATTATATGTATTTTATATGGGTTGGCTGAAATTTTCAATGTTTTTCTTTCCTATTTCTTATTGTGTGTTTATTGATTAACGTGTTAGTAGTTTCTAGCATTCTTTTAAGAAAAAAAAGAAAATATTGTTCATTTTATGTGTTTTTATCAACCTAAATGGATTATTACCATATTGTGGGATGATGTAACCTTACCTGGAATTTTGTAACATGGTATAAGGTATGGGAACCTAGATACATGAGAGGAAACCTTTAGTCGGTTTCGGTTAAATGGATGACCATTTGAAATATTGATGTAAAATCCTATTTAAATTGGTAATGATGATTTGTATGACTAAAATATATTATAGGACCATGTTAGATTGTTATAACGAATGTAAAAGGATAATTTTTGTAAAATGAAATTCTTATATTAACTTATATTGTTTTTGTCTTTATAACATGGAAATAAAAATTCATATAACTGGACCATTATATGCTCACTTGCTAAAAAATTGATTTCTAGTGTTGAAAATTGGATTCCATTAAATTGGTACCCCTATTAAAACATTAACATAGTTTTCCTCTATAACTTGTAATCAACAATCCATATAAAAAAACCTTTATGATTATCACTTGAACCCTTATCCTTATACCAACCTTTATTAGCAGGTAGTGGGTTGATACGTCTCCTATATTATATACTTATACCATTCTGGCATTACTATATATAATCTCTTCTGTGTTATATTTTTTTGAGTAGGGTTCTTATAATTGTAGATTTATGCATCCACACTGGCCCTGTGTCAAATTCCAAGAAAGTGATGACGACCATGCCCCTGAAGTGGTGGAACTTGAACTACAAGTAATACCACATATGGACACCTCCTGTAGTCCCTATTTTTAATCTAGATCTTGGAATTGATACTCAACTAAGGGAGTTATTTTCACTCATTGTTTTGTATTTGGAGGGAGCATCGTGTCCTACATAGACTATAGAGGAGTTGACTTGAGAATTCTAGCAGCTACACGCAACAACCTCTTTAGGGGAAGGGATTACCCAAGATATGGTACTGTAGTTAGAGGCAATACTTATCATAAGTTAGAATCTAGTTATTCTAATTTAAATAAGGTTTAATATCAATACATATATTATTCTTGGATCTTCCATGTGATGGTTGGATTTCAATACACTCCAAGATCAGCCTTAGAGCATGGTCTGGAGGGTGTTTTGTCTACATTAAATGAATATTTTTTATTAGAAACTCTAAGAGAAGATTGAGAAAGAGAGTATATGAGTCTGGAGTAGGGAAATATTCATTTCATGGACTACATATCCCTTTTTATGGATTTACTTTTATGTACCAACTTTAATTGGGGACGAGCTGGCTAGGGGTGACATTTTAAGGATTATCTTTGGTTTTCCATTCTTTCTCTATTGAATGTATTTTGACTGAATTTTTTCTTAAAGATGTTGAAACAAGTCCTTATTAATTACATTAATTTGAGATAAATATATAGTATTTCTCATATTAAATCAACACTGATATAAGTAAGTGCATCATCCGATAGTAGGAAGTGTCACTTTGAAACTTTTCATGAGATAAATGGAAGTTATAGTGCACACATTGGTAGTTATTTTCAATTCCATCAGTGTAAAGTTGGGTCACATGAAGTCCCATTATTGTAGAGACCTAGTAGAGTGTTGAGCCTGTGGAATAATGGGTCATAAATAATTATTTAAAGGACCATTCCACATGTTTCTAGTGAGAAAATACTCGTAAAAACTCCAAATATTGGAATGAGATCAATGGAACCATACTGTAAAGGAAGTTTGAGTAAGAAAAGAAGGTAATGTTAAGGAAGTGGTTGATTTTGAGAACGTTAGATATATGTTGTGAAACACATATGGAGTGGACCTACTTAGGGAGTTCAGGTTGTTGATTAGGGCCAGAGATCTGGATGACTATATGTAGTGTAACATAAATTAGAGGAGAAGAGTAGTAGGCTATATATTATATGAGGTATGATCATAGTATCCTTGAATTCAGTATCTACCTTGATTGATTGATAGGATTAAAATTTGTTAACTTTGAACTTAATGGGTAGTGTAGATCATTATAATTAATAGATCTGCAAGGAGATGTCTCTTGATAGGTCATTGGGATTGTGATCATAGATCATCCATTAGTGAAATGAGTATCATCTTTAGAAAGAAGGCTATTAAATCCTCATAAAATCTTTTATCTTTTAGATTATGAGATTCCATATAATTATTTATATGAACTAGTTTGTGCAATATTGATCCCACACTAACTATTATAACTAAAGTAAGTCTTTATCATTACATGATTGCAGTATCAATATTCAAAATGATGAATTTGAGGTCTAGGAAACTTGACCTGAACCTAAACGTCATGGGCTAGGCGGATTGTCAACCTAGTTCATAAAGTTTATCTTGATGGTTAGAAATTATTATAGACTATCTTTCCTACAGTGGTGGATTGATTCAGATATGTATTTATTGATGATTTTTTTGGGTAACCTCTAAAGAGAGAGAGACATGTATTGTTCACTATAAAACTAATTCCAAGAGAAAAAATAGAATATATTCCTCCCTAAATGATGGTTCCTATATAACGATTCAGTTTAAGGACATAGAATACCGAGGGTTTTTACGACACTTTAATTATCTGTGGGGTTCACCAATACTTTTATTCAAGAAGGTTAATAGTAACCCGATTCTTCGTGCCGATTATCAATGGTTGAATCATCTCATAATTAATAACCATTACCCACTTCATTTTATATATGATATCTTTGACCAAATCTGAGGATATTGGGTCTTCTTGAAGATTTTCATTATATTAGGATATCGTCAGGTGTAAATCAAGTACTCAAATATACCACATATAACATTTAAATGAAGGTATTTCCTATATGAGTATCTGGTTATATAATTAAATTTAACCAATTAATCAACTAAAATCATGGCCTTGATGAATATTATTTTTCACCCATATATGGATTCATTTTTTTAATTTTGTGGATGATATCTTAGAGAAATATAAGACTCAACGTGATCATGCTAGACACCATGGAATCATTCTATGTATACAAAGAGAACAAATAATATAAGCTAATATCTAAAAGATTCACACTAGGATCAAAAATTTTTTCTTCCCATATTTAATTATCTCAAAATTAAGGGTAACTATAGATCTAGGGAAGGAGAGAGAAATTTTTTCTTTAGAGATGTGCAAGGATGTTTTTAATATTTGATGATTCTTCGGACTAGTAAATTACAATCAAGACCTAATCAAAAAAAATTCATGTATTATAATTCCACATACAAGATTGACCATGAAGGGTTTCCTATTCACATGGTTTGAATCTTGAATGAAGGAATTTTATGTGTTCAAAGGATGTTTGGTTGTAGTGCAAATCCTGATTTTACCGGTGCCTAGTAGAGGTAATATGACGTATTGTAATGCATCTTGAATTGAGATGGGTCCTATTTTGATGCCAGGGGAATAGGTCATGGTGTATATGTCTTGTAATTTGAGGCCTCAAAATCATAATTACCCAACACACGATCTCATTATTGTATGAATTGTACATTTATTACACTGTTGGTGGTATTACATGTTAGGGATGTATTTTAAGGTTTAAAAAACAAAAAAAATTCCTCAAATTCATATTCTCATAGAGTGACTTGATGATTTTGAAAAGGATATTGTATGAATACATAATGTATTTAATTTTTAATCTTTCTTATCTTTAATGTAAAAGAAATACAGTTTTCGATGCTTTGATCCAATGGACTATGAGTTAATCTATTTACGAATCTAGTAGCGATTGGATGTTAAGGGACATTATTTTTGAAATACATTTTTATATTCATAAATGTTTTGAGAATGATTTTATTGTGGACTTATTAATTAATTCAAAATATATGGATTGAGTTAAAAGGATAATAATTTCATATCCCAATGGAATTTTCCTAAGGTAAAGTGTTTCTAGTGAGGAATCACAACCTGATTGTGTTTTTGATGAAAATGAGATCATGCATATTAAGGTTCATGTCTTGGTTATTATAGATATCATAGAGGAATTGATTCAAGAATATAATCCTTCCTAATGGTTTATACATCCTATAGTAACAATGATCTATTGGGATATTGACTTTGATTATCGGTCAACTCCAATGAAAAAATAGATTATAGGCATTTTTACTCGATGTTCCACCTATGAGTAGGTAAAAGTGGAATACCAATAGACTACAAGACTTTCATAACCATTACAAATCCAAAAGTAAAAATGGGATGACATAAATTCGGATTTCATGATGGTTTTCAGGGATTCATCTTAAGGTAGTGATATTGTATGTGTAATCGTGCGTAGGATAATGAAGGTCGACCACATCTTTTCCATTTATGAGACCTTATAAGTGGATGATCATAGAGGATATATGTGCAAGAGATCATATTCTATCATTGGATTACATATACTATTATATGAACTAGGGATTATTAGTTATAATTTTTAGTTCTTAACGGGGTTGTTAAAGGATATTTATTTAGCTGTACTTCAGAGTAAAATATACCACCGAGAGACCAGTGGCATGTCAAAGTGAACTATACTAGTATTGGAGGACACACTCCATACATCTATCCTTGATTTTGGATGATCTTGGAAAATAGTATTCCTCTTGATAAGTTTTATTATAATAATAGTTTCAAAGATACCTTTGAGATAGATCCTTATGATGAACTCTATGGTAGGTCACGTCATTCACCTCTGTACTAGTACGAGGCATGAGAGCCTGTGATACTAGGTCAAGAAACATCGTAGTAGGTACTGGAGATTATGATATGAATGGATACAACTCAATATAGTTATAATTCATATATCAATCAATATCACCTACCTCCGATTTTTGAGGTTAGAGAATTGGTCATCATGCGAGTCTTTTCTTGATTGAGTCATAAACGTATTCAATGATAGGTTTAGCTGATACCAAGATTCATTGGGCCTTTAAAAATTTTGTAGAGAGTCTAGCCAATACCATATTAGATAGCTCTTATTTAGAGGTATATGGATATTCATGATGAATTCCAATTTTCGTAGCTATGTTGGTATTAGTATGACCCATCTCATGTAATTGATTATGAGGATATTGAGTTAGAGTCTAATTCAACATTTGATGAGTTTCTAGTCAGTATCACTGATCCTTGCAATGAATAACATCCAAGGTAGGATGGTTCTTCTGATTCTAGTGCAATAGCAACACATATGTATATAAGAAGATATGTTGAAATGGTCGTATGATATACACACTCAGTGGAAAAAAATTGTTCTTGGATGTTTCCTAAACACCATTTGTAGGGAAACATGTGGACGAGTTGTCTTATGGAGGGGAGTGTGTAAGATCTAAGTATTCCATCAAGGTATGGTACATTTTTAATTACATGAAACATATATATTTTATTTAAATGTAATTTTTCCAATGTATTAGTAGAGTTTCTAGGAGAATTTGGAAGGATTTGTGGACCCTAATTTATGGTTCATGGGAAAACATTATGAGGCACACATTTAGCACATGGTTTTCTTTACCATGAAACTCAAGATTACGACTTATGAAGGGTGGATGCTAGTATAGTTTACTATAAGGAAAGGGATTATAAACTATTTAACCTCTTAATCATATTTTAGGTTGACCATGCATGGTTTTTCAATCATTTCCCCTAAAATGTGTGATGTGTAATGCAATTGGGAAGTAGGTGCACAGGGTTAGTGCTTGGGATGGAAAACCATATGGCCAAAACATGAACCGTATTAAAAATACAATAAATTGTAGTTTTCCTCTTCCTAAATTTATAACATAAATATATTTTCTTCTCTTCATTTTTTTAGTAACAGTGGCCTGTATTTATCTCGCTTCCCTCTTTGATCATCTTACTGGATCTCCCTCCTCTAGAATTGGATTCCTTCATCATTGGTTGTATTGGAACACTCTCAGTAATTATACAACTCTATTGCCTTTTTTCCTCTATTTCCTTTTACACCTTCGATATTATATCTATGAGAGTTAATATACCCTATTTTAATATATTTTTTAAAATTTCCCAAATTCTATCATTAATCCCAAATCTAAGGTTTATAGTAGATAAGGAGTCTTATATAGGGATAAGGTTAGGGATCTATTGTTTTTCCTTAAATGTATCCATTTTTTTACTTCTAATGTCGTACTATGCATGTGACATTCCATATGTTCCTTATAAAGTATGAAAATATTTTAATTAATCACATATACTATGGAATTGATGTTCTATGAAACCATTTAAATAATTGGATGTTAATGAACTCAACTTTAACTATAACGCCCTGAACCCAGTTACCCTGAGCCGGTTCATTATTTTAATACATTGGCATGATCACAAAAGATCATGTCCCGAAGGACCGATTAGTTTAGTAGTCATGGAAAATAGATTACATACATGAACATTAAATTACATCATAAAATGAAAAACAAAAAACACATTGTCTCTATTGACCACAATCATATCACTTAGATTATCCTTGTATGTCAGTCATAATATACCTTTTCCTGTCCTGGGAAAAATAAAACATAGAAAGTGGTGAACTCAGATGCCCAGTAAGGATAAAAATATAGCAGAAACATTCATAAATAATCATAATCATTTATGGCAATGTATAATACTAAAACACAATCATTTTAAACCTAAACTTCTGCATATTATGAAAATGATAAAATTAAATAATTCCATTTACATATTCACATGGATATTGTACTAGTCGAATAGTCACATGCAATAAATAATTTCATAATGAGGGAATGTATAGTACCAAAATTTAATTTCTGTTGCAAGGCCTTGTGCCAGGACCTTTGGGATAACTATAACCAAACCCAAACCCAGGGAGCCTCTATAACCGAACTCCAACCTGGAGAGCCTCTGTAACCGGACTCCAACCCGGAGGGCCTCTATAACCGGACTCCAACCCGGAGGGTCTGCTGTAACTGGACCCCATACCGGAGGGCATAATCTTACCAGTCCCCAACCCGGAACATACTAGTCCAATACATTCACAATAAGAAATTTTTGAAATATAACATAAACATTAATATTAAAACTACCATACGAATTGTAAAATATTTATCCATAAACCATGACTGGTATAAATAAGACATATCCATAGTCAATCATATCACAAAACATTCAATACAGTTGGGAGGATTTGTACTATAATAAATCAAATTCAAACAAGTTTAAATTCCATTAATGGATGTTGACATATATGAAAAAGATTAGTAAAATTATTTGAGAGAAATACCCCTTTTTCACGAAATCATTTAAAAATCTCACAATTTATAAAGGTAGTCATTTTAAAGGGGGTTTTGAATCAAAGTGTCCCAGACCACTTTGAATTTTTTTAAAATAATTATCATTTCAAAACATTCCTGTCCACATATATAAATCCTTAAAATCATTTTGAAAACCTGGACATTAATAAAAAGGGTATAGAAATACAAATCATTATAACATTTAAAATGATGATCAGGTTAAATAGACCGTCTCATATAACCTGAAAAGATTCATTTCGAAATCATTTTTATAATATATTGTTATCTATGATATGTATTTCCCAGAAAATACTTACACATGAAAAATCTCAGATAATGTTGAGATTGAGGAAATAACCATCACCTCGTTGTAATCAATAGAGTCGTACGAACAATAGTCAATAACCACCAAATGAATCACAGTATATCATGAATATAAAGAGAATCAGGATAATATATATCAATTGGCAGTACACAATACACCACATGGAAAAAATAAGTGGAGAACAATGAAAAACACATGGAATTAAATGTGAGATAAGAAACCACTTACCACGTGTCCGACTAGACTTGCTCATATGTTCCTTGTTCTTCCTTTAATTTGGGTGAAATCCTTTGGTTTGAACCGAAAGCACTTTTTGAAGTGACTTCTACGTAAGCTAAGGCTTCTAGGTGATATAGGGATCTTGAGAGCTTATTTGGGCAGGGGTTGGATGAGCCAAGGGGCTTGAGAGGTGTGTGGAATAAGATAGAAGTGGTGTCCTTTTATAAGGGGGGGAGGGGATCTTTGGGAAAGTGTGAAAATATTAATTTATTATATAGTGATATTCAGTTTATAATGGTCCAAAACTTATTAAAGTCAAATATAAGATGACTCATGGTCGAAATAAAATCATCCAATTAAGAATTGGACTGGTTTTGGATATAGTTTTAGTATTAATAATCTAATTTATTTAAATCAATTATTAATGAGTTAAATACTACATCATTATTGTGTCATTAATATTTTTATTTATATGATGTCTAAACATTATAAAAAATACCATAATGTTGGAAATATTGTCACATTTCCAATGAATATTTATAGTCTAAAAATAACTTATATAACCTCATGTAAAAATTTATTTACTAAAAGATATTTGTTTATGTCATTTTGGCATTTACATTAACTTAATTAAAATAAGGTGTCATTATCATCCATAAGTGGCTCCATGGGGTCCCAAAATCAACCCACGTATTCCCATGGTCGGCCATGACTCATCCAATATGGTTAGGACAAGTGTTAAGCTATTTTTTGTAATATTATAATATTCTTTTTACCTTTAATTACCCTATTTACCTTTAAACGTGGTAAATAAAAGTCAAAATCTACTATTCACCAAAAATTATTTTTATCGTATTGAACCAAATTTTACTTACTGAGGTTAACTGTGTCTTTTGGATTTTTGAAATTCAACAGACAGAAATGGTAAAATTATGTTTTATGCAAATTTTCAAATTCTCTTATGAGGTGGGTAAAAACGGAAAAATGTTCAATAAAATATTTATATATCTAAAATTATTATAAAATTACTCTAATTAATTATAATGAAATTATATAGGTATTATTTATCTATTTTAACATAAAATAAATTTAAATGAAATAAATTATTACTCAAATAAAAAGTCTGTTATAACCAATAACTTAGTGTTTTTCACTATTAATCAAAAATTGAATGTTTATAGAAAAATACCAAAATTTCACCATAAGTTAATTTGGATATTATGAATTAAAAAATTAAGTCTATTTTAAAAAATTCAATATATAGAAGTTTCATTTATTAAATTAAAATTAATTCTCGTTGTCAAAACCAAAAAGCGTGTTTTTAATAAATAATAACTAACAAAAGATTGATACGTGTTTATTTTCAATTCCAAATTGAAATTATTTCCAATGAATAACATTGGATTAAATGGTAAAAATATAATATATTTATACTTAAAAACCATTAAAATTTAAAATTTAACAGTACAAAATATTTTGATTAAAAAATTTATTTTCAGTTAAAATATAGTATTTTTCACCATTCACCCAAATATGAATGTTATCAGAAAAACACAAAAAATTTATGGAAATTAAATTATTATGTCCTGATTCTAAATATAAAGTTTATTTTGTTAAATTGAATATATAAAGGTTTCAAATATTGGTTTAAAAAGGGTTCTCCATTAAAATGCGGTAAAAATGAAGTTTTTTTAATAATAATTTTTTTCTGAAAAAATGAATTTGTTTTTATATTATGTCTATGAAACTCATAATAAGGATTCTAAGATTATAAAGATTATATAAAGTTCAAAATTTAGTTAATATTATTCATAACCTCTTTTGAACGACTAGTTTGGTATGTCGTGGTGCGCTTGAACTCGGTGTTGCGTGTAGTGCAAGTTATCAAATTACATTAAAGAAATAACATACTATGAAATATTGGGGTGTTACATTATTCCATCCTTCAATAAATTGCATAATTGAAATTTAAAATTGTTTTTCGAAAATAAAAGGTCAAAACTAGAAAATACCAGGGTGTGAAAACCCACATCCAAAATTAGGCTAAAAAAATCTAGACTTAATAAGATGAATAGGGTAATGAAAAAGTCACCAACAAATTATGATCTCGATTATGAGAACATTAGTGGAAATTAGAGAAACATAAATTGAGGGAAAATTTAAATATTTATAGTGAGTGATTGAGGTAATCAGTCCTAAACAATTGTAGAGTTGAGTGCCACAAAGACATCAATCTATGATGATTTAAAATATCATCGGTTCAACAAAACATAAGGTATTAGGATAAAACATTTTATGTTTTAAGATCCCTTACCTAATGTTTATGAATTAATTTTTTCATAGAAAAAGAGAAGAATAATAAATATACTAGATAACTAGAGTTCCATCCTTTAACTAATTTCTTCCACAAATTCATCCTTTACTATAAAAGATAATAGAAATTAAAAAAATATTCTATTTATCCAATTCGTATAGGGTTCAAAAAATAATGAAGTTATAATTCAACTACCAGATCGTTTAAAAAACAACATTATTCAATCCAGGACATCACGTGGGCTAGTGGTAGGTGATACACCCTTGTCACCCTTCAGTTGAGGGTTCACGTCTTGCGGCCTTGCTAGACGTAATGGGTTGCCGCCAGACTTCTGGGTTGCCCTTTTTATGTCCATCCATATATAATCTCAAACTAGACTTATCCAAAATACATTAGTCCAAAATCACAGTCCAAAATTTATAAGGAAGGTAAACACAATGAAGATCCTTTTTCTACGTAATTTCATGTGAAATCCTTCATCGTGTATTCTTTTAAAACACTGCAACATCCTCAATTTCCCATAAAACCTTATTGATTATATTCATGCTCTTTTATTCTTTATAGAATACTAGATATACACCTTCTATCCAAAAATTCTGTAAACTCCAAAAATGATGGAATATACAAATCATTAATCAGTTTCAAGGTAGTTAAGAATATCCAATATAATATATCCAAATCAATCATGTATTATTCCAAAATCACTACCTCAGTATTAGAACCATATTATGGTTTATCTTTCTCTCAACCATATATTTTCCAAAAACATAACCTTCTATTGAGTCACTTTTCATGGTTCCACATAATCTCAAGCCCATAAGGAAATAGTACAGTAGTACAACCTTTATATACTCTATAATTCTTATAACATGTACATCATTAATAAAATACTCAAATGACACAATAATTTAATAACAACGTATGGAATCTAATCATTCCTCTTTATCCTAGGTAGTATCATAACATTATTACTATCCAATAGAAGCATTTAGGGAATACTCTGATAATTTGGACAATGATTCGCGTAGTGTCCCAACTCCTTGCAGATGAAACATTGTATATTTAAAAAAAATTCTTACCCTTAAAATCACGTACTTGATGTCATTTTTCTCCACACATATAACAAACTCCCATTCCCTTAAAGTATTTACCAAGGTGATTCTTTCTATAGTTATCACATATGGGAAAATACTTCTTTTCTATCTTCCCTTTATCCATATTTCTCTATTCCATCCTTTTCTTCTCTTACTTCCCTTCAAAGACATAGGACTCAAGGAACTCTTTACTTATCTTATTAACACATGACACTATTTCTTCATATGTTGAGAATACATGGGAGACTATTTCCCTTCTAAATTTTGGCTCAATACCAAGAACGATATGATCCTTCCTACTCTTTGGATCATGTGTATTTCTAGATTTCACATTCCTTCTAATGGGATCCATTTCTATACAATGGAAAACCCTAGTTCATTTTATAAATTGAAATGAATAATTAAAAACTTGTAAAATACCTAATGTAAATTGAACAGTTTATGGATATAATCCATAATCATAAAAATATTTTCTTTGAGGAGGTATATACTCATAAATCCTTCATAATTATTTGTAATGAAAATGAGAATTATCCTAAGAATATCGCATGGGAGTGTCGTAACCAAGAGTGTAGAAAGGCCCATTGTTGGGCACCAGTTCCTGTTCGAGTCTATCTCAAAGAGGTGTTTTTGGGGTTTACACCAAGGTACATCTGTTTCAGAGCTGCCTCTACCTGCTTATATCTAGACAGAGATGTATTTGGTTGGAAAACTCATAAAATATCTACATTACCAAAATTATAGGAAGTTATACTATACTAATCCCAAAATTCTATCATAGGGTAACGTGCTCTAATTAGATTATAACTAATTCACATTTCCAAAGTCATTGCTAAACTTCATCTGATACCAACTGTACTGCCCCGACCCCATTTACGCAGATTCGGTGCCTTATTTTAATACATTGACAGGATCACAAATGATCAAGTCCCAAAGGACTGATCAATTTATAAGTTTTGGAAAATATATTACAAACATGAACGGTACATTAAATCATAAAATTAAAAACAAAAACAACATTGTCTCCATTGACCGCAATAATATCCCTTCGATTATCCCTGCAGGTTAGTCATAATATACTTCTTCGCATCCTGGAAAAAATAAAATATAGAAATGGGTGAGCTCAGATGCTCAGTAAGGATAAAAATATAGTAAAAAAATTCATAAATAAGCATAAACATTATAAGCAATGTATAATACTAAAACAAAAGCCTTTTAAACTTAATCATCGGCATAATATGTCAAAGATACAATTAAATTATTACATTTACTTATTGACATAGATATTATACTAGTCGAATAATCACAAGAAATAACTAATTTCATAATGAGGGAATGTATAGTACCAGACATTAATCTCTAGGTCAAGGACTTGTTGTAGGACCTATGGGATAACTGTAACTAGACACAAAACCAGAGAGCCTATGTAACAGGAATCCATCCCAGAGAGCCTCTGTAACCGAACTCCAACCCAGAGAGCCACTGTAACTGGACTCCAACCCGGAGGGTCTGATGTAAGCAGACCCTAACCCAGATGGCTTCCTTTTACTGGTCCCCAACACAGAACATACTAGTCAAATACCTTCATCATATGAAAAGGTTGAAATAAAATAGAAAAATTTGTATTAAAAATAGCATATGAAATATCAATACTTTATCCAAAAACAATTAATTGTATAAAAATAACACATCCATAGTCAAACAAATCACAAAACATTCAATAAAATATGGAAGATTTGTACCATAATAAATCTAATTCAAACATGTTTAAAGTCCATTAAATTATGTTGACATAGATGAAAATGATCAATAAAATGCGTTGAGAGAAATACCCATTTTTCATGAAATCATTTGAAATTCTCACAATTTATAAAGGTATTCATTTTAAATGGGTTTTTGAATCAAAGTGTCTCATACCACTTTGAAAAATTTAAAAATAATTATCATTTCAAAACATTCATATCCATATAAATAAATCCGTAAAATCATTTTGAAAACATGGACATTAATTACAGGAGTTTAGAAAGATAAATCATTAAAACATTTAAAATGATGATCTAGTTAAATAGAACATCCCATAAAACCTTAGAATATTCCTTTTGAAATAATTTTTATAAAATATGGGTATCTTTGATAAGTATGTCCCAGAAAATACTTATACATGAACAATCTCGGATAATAATGAGATTGAGGAAATAACCCTTACCTCATTGGAATCAATCCAGTCATATGAAAAATAGTCAATAACCACCGAATGAATCCCAGAATGTCATGAATATAAATAGAATCATGGTAATATATATCAAATGAAATCACACAGTACACCACATGAAATAAATAAGTGGTGAACAATAGAAATCTCTCAAAATTAAAAGTGAGATAAGAAACCCCTTACCACGTGTCCGACTTGACTCTCTCGTATGTTCCTTGTTATTCCTTTAATTTAGTTAACTTCTTTTGCTTTAAACCCAAAGGACTTTTTGAAGTGACTTCTGACTATGGTAAGGCCTCTATTTATAATATAAGGATCTTTCGAGCTTATTTGGGAAGGGGTTTGACAAGCCCAGGGGCTTGACAGGTGCGTGGAATGGGTTAGAAGTGGTGTCCTTTTATAAGGGGGAGGAGGGGCTCTTTAGGAATGTGTGAAAATATTAGTTTATTATATAGTGATATTCAGTTTCTAATGGTCCAAAACTAATTAAAGTCGAATATAATATGACTCATGGTCAAAATAAAATCATCAAATAATTGGACTGTTTTTGGATATAGTTTTAATATTAATAATCTAATTTATTTAAATCATTTATTAATGAGGTAAATACTACATCATTATTGTGTCATAAATAATATAATTTATATGATGTATAAAAATTATAAATATATACCATAATGTAGGAAATATTTTTAGCTTTAAAATGAATATTTATAGTTGAAAATATAACTTATATAACCTCATGTAAAAATTTATTTACTAAATGATATTTGTTTATGTCATTTTTGAATTTAATTTATGTTAATTAACATATGGTGTCATTATCATTCATAAGTGGCTCCATGTGTCCCAAAATGGACCCAAGGATGCCCATGGTCGGTTATGACTCATCCAATAAGGTTACGACAAGTGTTAATGTAATTTTTGTATTATCATAATATTCATTTTACCTTGAATTACCCTATTTACATTTAATCGCGGTAAATAAAAGTCAGAAGTTATTATTAACCAAAAATTATTCTCATCTCATTGAACCACATTTCAATTAATGAGGATAACTGTGTCTTTTGGATTTTTGAAATTCAACACACAGAAATGGTAAAATTTTGTTTTATGCAAATTTGCAAATTCTCCTTGGAGGTGGTTAAAAGACGGTAAAAAGTTCAGTAACATTTATATATATATATATATATACATATTATAAAATGACGCCAATTAATTATATTGAACTTATATAGTTATTCTCTATCGATTTTGACCTAAAATAAATTTAAATAAAATAAATAATTATTTAAATAAAAATTTTGTTTTAACCAATAACTCACTATTTTTCACGATTAATCAAAAATTGGATGCTTTCAGAAAAAATTCCAAAATTTCACCCTAAGATAATTTTGCTATTCTGAATTCAAAAATTGATTCTATTTTACCATATTAAAAATATATAAGTTTCATTTATTAATTTAAAATTAATTCCCATTTTTAAAACCAAAAAAACATGTTTTTAAGAAATAATAACTAAAAAAACATTGATACTTGTTTATGTTCGATTTCACCGTGAAATTATTTCAAATGAATAAAAATGGATTAAATGGTAAAAATATAATCTATTTATACTTATAAACCATTAAAATGTATAATTTAACAATAAAAATTATTTTGATTAAAAAAGCTTTTTGCAGCTAAAATATAGTATTTTTCACTATTCAACCAAAAATGAAAGTTACCTGAAAAACAACAAAAATTTATTGAAACTAAATTCTTGTTCCCCAATTCAAAATAAGAAGTTTATTTTGTCAAGTTGAATATATAAAGTATCAAATATTGGATTTAATAAGTGTTCTTCATTAAAAGGTTGTAAAATTGCAATTTTTTTAAAAATAATTCTTTTATCTAAAAAAATGAATTTGTGTTTTCTTTATGTCTAAGAAACTCATACTATGGATTATAAAAATATAAGGATGATATAAAGTTCAAAATTTAGTTAATACTATTCATAACCTCTTTTGAACGACTAATTTGGTAAGTCGTGGTGCGCATGAACTCAGTGTTGCGTGTAGTGCATGTTATTGAATTACATTGAAGAAATAACGTACAATGAAATCTTGGAGTGTTACATAATCCACCTCTTAGTGTGTGTCTAATTAAGTTTCTTTGATAAATTTCCCATGTTTGTAACAAAAAAACCATAATGTTTTTTTAGTTTTTAATTTATAAAGGAATTAACATAATGATAAAATTATCTTGATAAATGGAATGGGAAATTAACCTGTCATTGGATCACATATTATGATTCATATGATTATTGTTACGGGAAAAAATCACTTTAAATTTGTAGTCTTGTATTCCCATCATGGAATCTGTCCAGTGAACTCATAGGACACCAACTGATTCATTGACATGAGTAAAAAGTTTGAAAATAGACGTTGGACTCAATCAATGCCTTAGATTTTGGAATGACTCATCTTGGAACTGATAATTCACATGCAAACTATAGAGTATTTGAATTATAGGGATTGTCTCCTAGGGTTCATCTTGATGTCCTCTGACACATAATTCATTGGTTTGTCATATTTGACACCATCCAAGACTTCTCAATATTACATTATAATTTTCCTTAGGCTCAGCTAGATACTTTTAGGGTGGAAGTCAAAGGGTTATCCTCTTAGGTTACACTCATACCTCATATCTTTACATCATTATTGATATCTGTGAGTGGGATAAACATGATAAATTCTTGGATTACATGGGTTTCCCATGGATCACATTTTACTTTTATACTTGGATTCCTTCTCTATATACCTTAGGTAACTGGTTGAATAATGGGCATATACCTAGTGACATTTATCATATACCAAACAATGTAGGGTCATTCAGGTATAAAATATTGATCCTTATCACAAAATGGTTTATATTTAATTTGATAATTTATATTTTTTATTCTTGCAGAGTATTTAAATGTATATTCACTGAAAATATATTTATTATACAATATTTGGTGTGGCCTATTGAGTTTCAATCACACCCAATTTAAGCCATTGTTTTGTACCAAGATATACTTTATGGATAATTTTAAGGATGAAGGGAACGACCAATCTATAGAAACTTGATTTATTATTATGATGGGATATTGGGAACCAACGACTGAACCAATGCGTGGTATTCCCGTGGAGATAGTTTATTTTTTTTTTGTAAGTTCTTCTAATGTTATATGTATGCTACCATGTAATCATATTTATATTTTTTTACACCAATGATTTAATTTTTATGTACAACTATTTATTTTTATGTATCTATTGTGTATGATCTGGATGGTTTACTTCTTCAGACATATTATTTTCCACAATTGTTAGATTACTATTTGTACTACCTTTATCTACAATTATGTTTTAGTTTTACAAAGAGGCTATAGTGTCCCCACCATATAGTCATACTCCCTCATCACTATTTGATATCCTTTGGGATAAATAGAGGAATTCTTGAGCTCTTAAGGATTACTGTACATGCCAATTTCTTATAAAATGCTCCTGATACATCTTAATAACAGTTTGAAATTTTACTATCTAATAAGAAAATTGATTTTTAGAAAATAATGTTTTTTATTTCAATGTTAAAATTATTCTAGATCGGTCAAAGGGTTTCAAGGAAGATTACGATTTCTGTACTAGGTGAGGTTATAAAACAATATGGATGTGGGAATATTAGGGGTGTAATACTTGTGAATATATTTTTTAGATTAAATTGGTTGAAAATTATGAGGCTCTATAGGTGGCCCAAAAGTACATGTACAAGCATCCATATATCATTACTATATTTCTCTGCTAATGGAACCATTAGAACATATATTCAATCTGACATATGGAGAAGTTGTTATTAGAATCTTTTATATCTATTAGAAATCAAAATAAACCATCCTCAAAGATATGAATAATGAGTTCATCCTACCTAAAGCGATATGGGATAATGTTGAAAGAATATATGAAAAGTAGTATGAGTTACTAAAAAAACATGGAAGCTTAGAATGAAAGACTCCCATCCAAGGTTATATATTCATCCTATGGTGTGGAAGAATTTTTTATTATAACCATAGAGATATGATCTTAGTTTCCAATGCCGAATAGGATCTCCCTCACTAGAAAAGTGGGGAATTCACCGTTAGATTTTGAAAATTATGGAGTAGGGAAAATATGATTAGCGGGGGTATAGAATTTAGACTGACATCTATTCCAAAACTTATCTCAATGTATTTTGGTTTATTTAGATGAGTATCTATATGTTGTCGATCTACGAATCGAATGTCGGTGTGTGGTTGGGGGTATTTATCAAGGAAGTCATGTTTGTTTAAGGGTAGCATGTAGGGTTAGAATCCCCTATCTTGGATAATATTTACTTGTTATAATTTCATGTGTATATAGAGAAGGCCCCATTTCACATTTCAAGGAATTCGTAAATTTTGAGGGGGGGGGGATTTTAGAACAATTCAGCTCTTATTACATGTTGAGTGAGGTTAGGGATCTTGGGATCCAATTCATACCATTTGTCTAAGATGTTTGTTGAACTGATCTTTTATATCTAAAGTATGGAAATGATTTGAGGAAATTTAACCAACGGGATAAATTTTATTTGTTCCCATCTGAGGATCCGTCCACTATGAAATTCATCGAAAATGGACATGAAAATGATAAAATATGGTCATACATGATAGATTTCAGTGATTGCATCATGGAAATGTGAATCAATTGAGAGATTATTTTTGAATCCTATGCTCTATAAAAATTCACATTCTAATTCAAGATCCCACAATAATCAAATATATCCCCTCCCATACATGTCTTATTATAGGAGCATCCATTTATGGTATAAAATTTATGGTTCTTTATAGATGTGGAGGATTCTAATTTTTTGGTCATGCTGCCTCCATTATGTGAATCCACTGGGGTAATGTTTGGGTATGCTAATGAATGTGTCTCCTTATGTACTCAAGTGCTGTTGGAAATGATCATCCCTCGAGGTTGTGAAAACTAATACATGGATAATGATTGGTAAGAAGGATCAACTTAAGGATGATGAAGAAGAAGCTCTGAAATATTCTAAATGATCCCATACATGGACTACATAGTAGGATAAAATTGTAAAGACTACAATGGTTATGAAACAATGATCAAGTAGTCATCATTGGGGGGGATATAGGTTCCTCTTACCCACCTTCTTATAGAGTACAGATGTAACAGCCCAAGATTTTATAAAAAAATATTCTTTTTAATTTTATTAATGTCTTGTGTTGTACGCTACACCAAAAGGAGCTTGCACAACACGCATCCTTGTATTGCCTTGCATTACACGCAATCACGACCTTCCTCGATAGCGTGTGTAATACGCAATACCGAGTTTCACTAAACAACGATGTGCTATTAATATATTATTAAAACTAGCCGTTATGAATAGTAATAACCACTTTTTAAAATTCTGTAAATCTTATTTTTCAAAATGAACTTCATTCTTGGATTCGGAGTATCGAATTTAGCCTAAGGTGAAATTTTGGTACATTTCGGATAACTTTCATATTCTGATGAATAGTGAAAATTACTAAATTATAATTAAAAACAACTTTTTTAATCGAAATAATTAATAGTGATAAATTATTAATTTGAGTGGTTTTAAAGTATATTTAGAATATATTTTTACAATTTAATACAATGTTGGTCATTGGACGTAATTTCACATTTAAACCTGACATAAACAAGTGTCAATCTTTTGATAGATATTGTTTCGTAAAAACACGCTATTTGTTTTAATAGCGGGATTTAATTATAAAATTAATTAATTCAACTTCTATGTTATGAATTTGGTAAAATAGACTTCATTTTTGAATTCGGAATATGAAATATAGCTTAGGATGAAATTTTGGCATTTTTCTGAAAACTTTCAATTTTTGATGAATAGTGAAACCACTAAGTGGTAGGTTAAAAACTGAATTTTGCATAAAACTTAATTTTACCACTTCTGTGAATGGAATTTCGAAAATCCGAGAGACACGGTTAATATCAAGGACTAAAATGTGGTTCAATGAGATGAAAATAATTTTTGGTGAATAGTAACTTTTTACTTTTTTTTACCGCGGTTAATAGTAAATAGGGTAACTAAGGGTAAATATGATATTACTATTACCCTAACACATGTCCTAATTCTATTGGACAAGTTTAATTCGACCAAAAACAAACTTAGGAATAAAATATGACCATTTAGGCCCACTTGGATTAGATTAGGACATTTATTATGAATTTATTTAAAGAAGGGTTAAAATAGTTAAAATCAAAGTTTAATAAGTAAATCATTTTTAATATGGGGTTATACATAATATAAATTCGATTTTAAATATTCATTAGAAATCTAAAAAGATTTCCTACATGATGGTATTTTATTTGTAATTTTTAGACATCAAATAATTTAATTTATTTATGACACAACGATGATGCAGTAATTATCTTATTAATGAAATATTGACATAATTGATGTTATAAACACCAAAATAAATGTAATTTGAGATTGTTTATGAATTCCACTAATTTTCTAGGTTACTATGATATATTAATGTTGATTTAATCAACTTGGTTCGAACATATAATTCTGTTATGACTTTCACAAAAATCATATATCAAATAGTGTCAAAATTGACACAAAATAGTTTTTAAATCAAATATTATATTATTAATTGTTATTTTATTCCTAAAAATCTAAGGTTCGGCCAAATGACTTAGATAAGGATATATATATTAATAATAAACAATTTGTGGTTCGTTTGGCATGTTATAGTAAGTTTATTAACCATATAGTGAAAGAAAACAAAAAGACACGGTAAAAGTTAAATTATTTAACTTAGAGTTAAATATAATTGATAAGGTTTAAAATAATATCCAAACATGTCTAAATTTGATTGGTTGATGAGATTACAACCCTATCTCATCTAATCTTCGAATATGAGTCATTTTTGGAGGTTTTTAAGTGGGGTTAGATTTATTATAAATTAATATTTTTAAGAATTCCTAAGGTGCCCCTCTCCTCCCTTATAAAAGGGCACCTCCTCCCCCTCCTCCTCACACCAATTTTGAGCACTTAAGCTCGGCCAACCCCTGCCATTTTCTCCTCTCCACTTCCCTAGAATAATCCTAGAGGTCCTGGTCTTCTCCAAAGACCAATCTTAGTTCCTTAAGTGGAGGATTCAAAGAGGCGTTCCAAAGAAGAGGTAATATCCATTACCGATCTTTTCAATTTCTTTCTTCTTCAACTTTTTCTTCTTTAGTTGTTTCATGATAAAGTAATAACATCAGTATTACTTACATACTGATATGTTATTATAAATATGAAACAACCCTAATTCACCTTCTATCCATCCTACGGAAAAATGAAATCACCGCGCGTGCGTACGTACGGAATACCGTCTCCACGCCGTGGTGTAATCTATTTTCCACCATCACCTTAAAAGGATGGTTATAATGGTGTAATGAGTAACTATATATGATTATTATTAAGTAATATTGATACTGAAATAATATATATATATACTCCAATACAATTCCACGATCATAGGAACGATATCATCACTCGTGCGTACGTACGGAATACCGTCTCCACGATGTGATGCGACTCGTTCTACATGATCTTCATTTCATAATGATTATATAAATGAATTGAATGAATGAATATGGTATATACTACATTAATACCATTCTGGAAATGAATTATCTATAACCTAAAGATAAGAATAAGAATTTATTCGACAAAACACGCATAAGAACAAAAAGTTATAAAGACCCGAGTAACAAGTAACAATGAAATATTACAAAAAGAAGCTAATAATATGACCATATATGATCTCATATCAATATGTATGATTCTGTAATAAGTCAATAACATTATTTAAACCATTATACAGGATCTTCGGACACAAACAAAGCAAATCGGACCTAAGGTAAGGGAAATATCACAATCTCATTTTTATCCGAGATTGTTTATTCGTAAGTATTTACTGGGGTGTATTTTATCATCCACATCCATGTTTCATCAATATGTAATATTATTTCCATCCACCTACAATTGTTTAAATCCATTTTTACCCTTCGGTGAGTTTTTAGTAAAGAATATGAAAGGAATCTTTTGTCGCTTTTTCGTACGAGGTACTTTTTGACTTTTCCGACAAAAGTACGAAGAATGTTTTTTTTTAACTTATACGGCACGAACGGATTTCTACTGTTTTATAAAGCCTTATTTTCATGAAGCTTACTCTAAAAGATTTCATGACTATTTTCAATAAAATCTCTTTCTTTTAAAGTTTCATGATGTTTTGTGAAAAGAAATTGATTTTGAAGAAGAAAGGATATTTTCCTCAAGAATTCAATTCAAGTGTTTTATCAAAATTATTTTCCATCTAAGATAATAAAGAGTTCTGTTTCTATCCATATTTTTACATTGATTTGACTATGTTGTGATGGAATTATGTTTATGAATTCCTTTATCTTATATGAATGGTTTTATGATGTCATGTTGTTTAAGAATCCCATTTTTATTACATGGGTTATGAAATGATGTATGATTTATGATTTTGTGGCACACATAAGAAAGGATTCATTATAAGATGGGTGGGACCTATATCTCCCTCCAATGCATTGGGTAAAGATTTTATATCTCATGAGATAGACATGGCTGGAATGGTAGGTTATACCGGTTCAGTGAAACAGGACTGAAACGAGGATTACTCGATTCAGAAAGGGACTTTGTCCACTAAGATAGTCTTGGCAATGAGTCTTGACTAACAAGAAATGATTATCTATGATTATGTGTGTATGCCACAATGAGTAATGTTTTAAGTTATGATTTCATTTCACTACTATGATTTATCCCATGTTATGAAATTATGCTCTCTTTTGCAGGTTAAGATTTCCAAAAATGTTATGTTCTTATGAAAATTATGTGATTGATATTTCCTTTGTTTACCCTTACTGAGCATTTGAGCTCACCCTTTTATGTTTTCTTTTCCCCAGGATATAAAGAAAGGTTTTAGGTAGAAAAAAGGGATGACCTTTATGGGAGATATTGAAGAACTTTCACCACGATTAGAAGACTACGTTCCGAGTTTCCAAAGACACTAAACTATTACGATCCTTTAGTGTGTGTTTTTGTTATGTACTAAGTATTCCGCAAATGTAATGTAATGTCCATGTACGTCAAGATACGGGTCTCTACAGTTGGTATCAGAGGAAAGGTTTAGTCAACCTTTGGAAACTAGGATGCGAGAACTTTAGTGAGATCCCTAGAGATATTTATAAGGTATGTATAGGGATGTCCCTAAGGATAAGTATACGTATAGGTTATAGTAATAGAATTACGCTAACGATCATATAATTAAACCTAAGATGTTGGATATTGAAGGTAATCCCCCTTTATTATGTTGTTTTCCCTAACATGATTTTTTCCTCTCACACTATTCTTTTTGGGTTTTAGATGATGGCTGGAACCCGAAGGAACCGTGTTGATCAATGCAATGGACAATGCAATGATTGCCCTCCTGAACAAACAAATGTTATGGGAGATGGAGTGCAAAATCTTATTGCTATACTTACACAAGATATGAATCATTCTGGACTTCCAAATGAGCAGAGAAGGGAACAATATTCTATTGAGTCCTTCATGAGGCAACGTCCACCTTCTTTCAGTGGGACTTCCGATCCACTTGTTGCTGAACAATGGATCAGTACCACTGAAAAGATATTTTCAGTTCTCCAATGTTCTGAACATGATAAAGTCATCTTAGCAGTATATCGTTTGGAAGGTGAAGCTGATCAATGGTGGAATCTTATCAAGAATACGAGGCCAAGGGATGAAATTGAGTCCATGGAATGGGACGAGTTCAAGAACTTGTTTTTCAGTAAGTACTTCCCTCGTATTCTTCGAACAAAGATGGAAAAGGAGTTTATTGAGCTGAAGCAGAAGGATGATGAATCTGTTGGTATATATGAAGCGAATTTTACAAGACTTGCAAGGTATGCATCTGGCATTATCATCCAACCTGAAAGTAAAGTTGATCGATTTTTCTGTGGCTTAAAACCAAGTCTTCGAAGGGCATTAGCTATAAGAGACTTCAGTAGCTATGAAGAAATTGTGCGTTGTGCTATCAAGGTAGAAATGGAAGTTGGTGTTACATATCCATCTCATGGTTTTGACAAGAAACGAAAGATGGAGTTCAAGGAGAAATCTCATAATAATGGTGAAAAGAAGATGAATGTTTCCTTATGCACAAAGTGTGGAAAGAAGCATGGTGGAGATTGTCTTAAAGGAACTAGAAAATGTTTTAAGTGTGGAAAAGAAGGTCATCGAGCAGCTGAGTGTCGAAGTAATGGAAAAAGTGTTTCTAATGATGTGAATAAAGCAAACACTGCAGAGAATGCACCACCAACACTTCAATGCTTCAAGTGCAAGGAAATGGGGCATTATGCTAATAATTGCCCTAATCCAAGGGTTAGTGATGATCAACATGAGCAACCACTGAAGGCAAAGGACAAAGGGAAATCACATGCGATCACTATTGGAAATGTTGAATATGATAACGATGTGGTGGAATGATTAAGTGTTTATGTAATGGGATTCCAAAATAATGTTGTATCATGGAGTATTGGAATATTTATGTATTGGTTTAATGTGGTATTCAAAGTGATTGAGATATTTTTGGAAATAAGATGATATGCGCATAATGAAGGGAAAATAAGAAAATGAAATGTTTAACAATATTCATGAGCTCATGATTGATATAAGGACTAAGTGATATCATGGATTGAGTATATAGAATTTTGAGGATTTTGGTATGTGGAAAGTGTTAACTTTTAACTGCATTCATGTTTTCACTAAGGTATACAAGAGAATACATGATTAAGGACTTTGAATGTTTAGAATGTGACCAACAAAACATATCTTATGATATGTGGGGATCAACGACAGTATTAAATCTCTGGTAATCGTTGTCACTATATTATGAGAGTGGACTGCAGTATTATGGATAAGCCTAAAGATTGAAATGGATTATGTTGGACATAAGTGATTATTGTTTAAGGATAGAAGTTTTTTTCGATATTATTGATGGGATGTTATAGTAATGTAGTTTTAGAAAAAAGGACAACCTGCAGGACGGGCGACAACCCATCGCTTCGGACAAGGCTGTAGGAATCGAACCCACAACCGAAGTGCGACTGGCCTTTATCGCCTACCACTGACCTACATGAAGTCCCTGTTTAGTAGAAACTAGTTTTATTATATTAAGCAGTATGATATATGAAGTATAAGTCCATTTTAGGAACCATATATGATTAATCTCACTATAGATCGATTTATGCATATAATTTTTGCTAACCTTTTGTTTGAGACAGATGGAATGACCCGTCATTCTATCACATGATCTGCTAACACTTCACGAAGAACAAATTCAACTTCATTTATTTAAGAGATGAAGTGGAAATTGTTCAAGGCACGAACAACAGTGAGATTGTACCAAAATAAAGTAAGTATTTATTATAATTCAAATTTTCAACTTTAGGGGAAATGATCTTGAAAAACCAAAAATGTTGTCCTAGTGATCTTATACCTGATGAATCAGATGGTACCTTATATCATCACAAATCTATGGATTTGTGATTACTGGCTTTTCCATAGCCATGTTCTCTACCACTCTCCATCAGAACATGATGGTTATATTTCTCTTCCATATCCATATTTTCACCTATGTGGAAACCCAATGATTAGTTTATTTGGGTAACCGTTACGTTTCATACTTTTGTTTTTAAAGATTGGTTTTGATATTCCTTTTTACGATGTGGGTTTCTATTAAATAAACTTTCGAATAGTAAACCATTTATAACCCCGACGAATTTCGAGGGCGAAATTCATTTTAAGGGGGGTAGAATGTAACAGCCCAAGATTTTATAAAAAAATATTCTTTTTAATTTTATTAATGTCTTGTGTTGTACGCTACACCAAAAGGAGCTTGCACAACACGCATCCTTGTATTGCCTTGCATTACACGCAATCACGACCTTCCTCGATAGCGTGTGTAATACGCAATACCGAGTTTCACTAAACAACGATGTGCTATTAATATTTTATTAAAACTAGCCGTTATGAATAGTAATAACCACTTTTTAAAATTCTGTAAATCTTATTTTTCAAAATGAACTTCATTCTTGGATTCGGAGTATCGAATTTAGCCTAAGGTGAAATTTTGGTACATTTCGGATAACTTTCATATTCTGATGAATAGTGAAAATTACTAAATTATAATTAAAAACAACTTTTTTAATCGAAATAATTAATAGTGATAAATTATTAATTTGAGTGGTTTTAAAGTATATTTAGAATATATTTTTACAATTTAATACAATGTTGGTCATTGGACGTAATTTCACATTTAAACCTGACATAAACAAGTGTCAATCTTTTGATAGATATTGTTTCGTAAAAACACGCTATTTGTTTTAATAGCGGGATTTAATTATAAAATTAATTAATTCAACTTCTATGTTATGAATTTGGTAAAATAGACTTCATTTTTGAATTCGGAATATGAAATATAGCTTAGGATGAAATTTTGGCATTTTTCTGAAAACTTTCAATTTTTGATGAATAGTGAAACCACTAAGTGTTGGGTTAAAAACTGAATTTTGCATAAAACTTAATTTTACCACTTCTGTGAATGGAATTTCGAAAATCCGAGAGACACGGTTAATATCAAGGACTAAAATGTGGTTCAATGAGATGAAAATAATTTTTGGTGAATAGTAACTTTTTACTTTTTTTTACCGCGGTTAATAGTAAATAGGGTAACTAAGGGTAAATATGATATTACTATTACCCTAACACATGTCCTAATTCTATTGGACAAGTGTAATTCGACCAAAAACAAACTTAGGAATAAAATATGACCATTTAGGCCCACTTGGATTAGATTAGGACATTTATTATGAATTTATTTAAAGAAGGGTTAAAATAGTTAAAATCAAAGTTTAATAAGTAAATCATTTTTAATATGGGGTTATACATAATATAAATTCGATTTTAAATATTCATTAGAAAGCTAAAAAGATTTCCTACATGATGGTATTTTATTTGTAATTTTTAGACATCAAATAATTTAATTTATTTATGACACAACGATGATGCAGTAATTATCTTATTAATGAAATATTGACATAATTGATGTTATAAACACCAAAATAAATGTAATTTGAGATTTTTTATGAATTCCACTAATTTTCTAGGTTACTATGATATATTAATGTTGATTTAATCAACTTGTTTCGAACATATAATTCTGTTATGACTTTCACAAAAATCATATATCAAATAGTGTCAAAATTGACACAAAATAGTTTTTAAATCAAATATTATATTATTAATTGTTATTTTATTCCTAAAAATCTAAGGTTCGGCCAAATGACTTAGATAAGGATATATATATTAATAATAAACAATTTGTGGTTCGTTTGGCATGTTATAGTAAGTTTATTAACCATATAGTGAAAGAAAACAAAAAGACACGGTAAAAGTTAAATTATTTAACTTAGAGTTAAATATAATTGATAAGGTTTAAAATAATATCCAAACATGTCTAAATTTGATTGGTTGATGAGATTACAACCCTATCTCATCTAATCTTTGAATATGAGTCATTTTTGGAGGTTTTTAAGTGGGGTTAGATTTATTATAAATTAATATTTTTAAGAATTCCTAAGGTGCCCCTCTCCTCCCTTATAAAAGGGCACCTCCTCCCCCTCCTCCTCACACCAATTTTGAGCACTTAAGCTCGGCCAACCCCTGCCATTTTCTCCTCTCCACTTCCCTAGAATAATCCTAGAGGTCCTGGTCTTCTCCAAAGACCAATCTTAGTTCCTTAAGTGGAGGATTCAAAGAGGCGTTCCAAAGAAGAGGTAATATCCATTACCGATCTTTTCAATTTCTTTCTTCTTCAACTTTTTCTTCTTTAGTTGTTTCATGATAAAGTAATAACATCAGTATTACTTACATACTGATATGTTATTATAAATATGAAACAACCCTAATTCACCTTCTATCCATCCTACGGAAAAATGAAATCACCGCGCGTGCGTACGTACGGAATACCGTCTCCACGCCGTGGTGTAATCTATTTTCCACCATCACCTTAAAAGGATGGGTATAATGGTGTAATGAGTAACTATATATGATTATTATTAAGTAATATTGATACTGAAATAATATATATATATACTCCAATACAATTCCACGATCATAGGAACGATATCATCACTCGTGCGTACGTACGGAATACCGTCTCCACGATGTGATGCGACTCGTTCTACATGATCTTCATTTCATAATGATTATATAAATGAATTGAATGAATGAATATGGTATATACTACATTAATACCATTCTGGAAATGAATTATCTATAACCTAAAGATAAGAATAAGAATTTATTCGACAAAACACGCATAAGAACAAAAAGTTATAAAGACCCGAGTAACAAGTAACAATGAAATATTATAAAAAGAAGATAATAATATGACCATATATGATCTCATATCAATATGTATGATTCTGTAATAAGTCAATAACATTATTTAAACCATTATACAGGATCTTCGGACACAAACAAAGCAAATCGGACCTAAGGTAAGGGAAATATCACAATCTCATTTTTATCCGAGATTGTTTATTCGTAAGTATTTACTGGGGTGTATTTTATCATCCACATCCATGTTTCATCAATATGTAATATTATTTCCATCCACCTACAATTGTTTAAATCCATTTTTACCCTTCGGTGAGTTTTTAGTAAAGAATATGAAAGGAATCTTTTGTCGCTTTTTCGTACGAGGTACTTTTTGACTTTTCCGACAAAAGTACGAAGAATGTTTTTTTTTAACTTATACGGCACGAACGGATTTCTACTGTTTTATAAAGCCTTATTTTCATGAAGCTTCCTCTAAAAGATTTCATGACTATTTTCAATAAAATCTCTTTCTTTTAAAGTTGCATGATGTTTTGTGAAAAGAAATTGATTTTGAAGAAGAAAGGATATTTTCCTCAAGAATTCAATTCAAGTGTTTTATCAAAATTATTTTCCATCTAAGATAATAAAGAGTTCTGTTTCTATCCATATTTTTACATTGATTTGACTATGTTGTGATGGAATTATGTTTATGAATTCCTTTATCTTATATGAATGGTTTTATGATGTCATGTTGTTTAAGAATCCCATTTTTATTACATGGGTTATGAAATGATGTATGATTTATGCTTTTGTGGCACACATAAGAAAGGATTCATTATCAGATGGGTGGGACCTATATCTCCCTCCAATGCATTGGGTAAAGATTTTATATCTCATGAGATAGACATGGCTGGAATGGTAGGTTATACCGGTTCAGTGAAACAGGACTGAAACGAGGATTACTCGATTCAGAAAGGGACTTTGTCCACTAAGATAGTCTTGGCAATGAGTCTTGACTAACAAGAAATGATTCTCTATGATTATGTGTGTATGCCACAATGAGTAATGTTTTAAGTTATGATTTCATTTCACTACTATGATTTATCCCATGTTATGAAATTATGCTCTCTTTTGCAGGTTAAGATTTCCAAAAATGTTATGTTCTTATGAAAATTATGTGATTGATATTTCCTTTGTTTACCCTTACTGAGCATTTGAGCTCACCCTTTTATGTTTTCTTTTCCCCAGGATATAAAGAAAGGTTTTAGGTAGAAAAAAGGGATGACCTTTATGGGAGATATTGAAGAACTTTCACCACGATTAGAAGACTACGTTCCGAGTTTCCAAAGACACTAAACTATTACGATCCTTTAGTGTGTGTTTTTGTTATGTACTAAGTATTCCGCAAATGTAATGTAATGTCCATGTACGTCAAGATACGGGTCTCTACAGTTGGTATCAGAGGAAAGGTTTAGTCAACCTTTGGAAACTAGGATGCGAGAACTTTAGTGAGATCCCTAGAGATATTTATAAGGTATGTATAGGGATGTCCCTAAGGATAAGTATACGTATAGGTTATAGTAATAGAATTACGCTAACGATCATAGAATTAAACCTAAGATGTTGGATATTGAAGGTAATCCCCCTTTATTATGTTGTTTTCCCTAACATGATTTTTGCCTCTCACACTATTCTTTTTGGGTTTTAGACGATGGCTGGAACCCGAAGGAACCGTGTTGATCAATGCAATGGACAATGCAATGATTGCCCTCCTGAACAAACAAATGTTATGGGAGATGGAGTGCAAAATCTTATTGCTATACTTACACAAGATATGAATCATTCTGGACTTCCAAATGAGCAGAGAAGGGAACAATATTCTATTGAGTCCTTCATGAGGCAACGTCCACCTTCTTTCAGCGGGACTTCCGATCCACTTGTTGCTGAACAATGGATCAGTACCACTGAAAAGATATTTTCAGTTCTCCAATGTTCTGAACATGATAAAGTCATCTTAGCAGTATATCGTTTGGAAGGTGAAGCTGATCAATGGTGGAATCTTATCAAGAATACGAGGCCAAGGGATGAAATTGAGTCCATGGAATGGGACGAGTTCAAGAACTTGTTTTTCAGTAAGTACTTCCCTCGTATTCTTCGAACAAAGATGGAAAAGGAGTTTATTGAGCTGAAGCAGAAGGATGATGAATCTGTTGGTATATATGAAGCGAATTTTACAAGACTTGCAAGGTATGCATCTGGCATTATCATCCAACCTGAAAGTAAAGTTGATCGATTTTTCAGTGGCTTAAAACCAAGTCTTCGAAGGGCATTAGCTATAAGAGACTTCAGTAGCTATGAAGAAATTGTGCGTTGTGCTATCAAGGTAGAAATGGAAGTTGGTGTTACATATCCATCTCATGGTTTTGACAAGAAACGAAAGATGGAGTTCAAGGAGAAATCTCATAATAATGGTGAAAAGAAGATGAATGTTTCCTTATGCACAAAGTGTGGAAAGAAGCATGGTGGAGATTGTCTTAAAGGAACTAGAAAATGTTTTAAGTGTGGAAAAGAAGGTCATCGAGCAGCTGAGTGTCGAAGTAATGGAAAAAGTGTTTCTAATGATGTGAATAAAGCAAACACTGCAGAGAATGCACCACCAACACTTCAATGCTTCAAGTGCAAGGAAATGGGGCATTATGCTAATAATTTCCCTAATCCAAGGGTTAGTGATGATCAACATGAGCAACCACTGAAGGCAAAGGACAAAGGGAAATCACATGCGATCACTATTGGAAATGTTGAATATGATAACGATGTGGTGGAATGATTAAGTGTTTATGTAATGGGATTCCAAAATAATGTTGTATCATGGAGTATTGGAATATTTATGTATTGGTTTAATGTGGTATTCAAAGTGATTGAGATATTTTTGGAAATAAGATGATATGCGCATAATGAAGGGAAAATAAGAAAATGAAATGTTTAACAATATTCATGAGCTCATGATTGATATAAGGACTAAGTGATATCATGGATTGAGTATATAGAATTTTGAGGATTTTGGTATGTGGAAAGTGTTAACTTTTAACTGCATTCATGTTTTCACTAAGGTATTCAAGAGAATACATGATTAAGGACTTTGAATGTTTAGAATGTGACCAACAAAACATATCTTATGATATGTGGGGATCAACGACAGTATTAAATCTCTGGTAATCGTTGTCACTATATTATGAGAGTGGACTGCAGTATTATGGATAAGCCTAAAGATTGAAATGGATTATGTTGGACATAAGTGATTATTGTTTAAGGATAGAAGTTTTTTTCGATATTATTGATGGGATGTTATAGTAATGTAGTTTTAGAAAAAAGGACAACCTGCAGGACGGGCGACAACCCATCGCTTCGGACAAGGCTGTAGGAATCGAACCCACAACCGAAGTGCGACTGGCCTTTATCGCCTACCACTGACCTACATGAAGTCCCTGTTTAGTAGAAACTAGTTTTATTATATTAAGCAGTATGATATATGAAGTATAAGTCCATTTTAGGAACCATATATGATTAATCTCACTATAGATCGATTTATGCATATAATTTTTGCTAACCTTTTGTTTGAGACAGATGGAATGACCCGTCATTCTATCACATGATCTGCTAACACTTCACGAAGAACAAATTCAACTTCATTTATTTAAGAGATGAAGTGGAAATTGTTCAAGGCACGAACAACAGTGAGATTGTACCAAAATAAAGTAAGTATTTATTATAATTCAAATTTTCAACTTTAGGGGAAATGATCTTGAAAAACCAAAAATGTTGTCCTAGTGATCTTATACCTGATGAATCAGATGGTACCTTATATCATCACAAATCTATGGATTTGTGATTACTGGCTTTTCCATAGTCATGTTCTCTACCACTCTCCATCAGAACATGATGGTTATATTTCTCTTCCATATCCATATTTTCACCTATGTGGAAACCCAATGATTAGTTTATTTGGGTAACCGTTACGTTTCATACTTTTGTTTTTAAAGATTGGTTTTGATATTCCTTTTTACGATGTGGGTTTCTATTAAATAAACTTTCGAATAGTAAACCATTTATAACCCCGACGAATTTCGAGGGCGAAATTCATTTTAAGGGGGGTAGAATGTAACAGCCCAAGATTTTATAAAAAAATATTCTTTTTAATTTTATTAATGTCTTGTGTTGTACGCTACACCAAAAGGAGCTTGCACAACACGCATCCTTGTATTGCCTTGCATTACACGCAATCACGACCTTCCTCGATAGCGTGTGTAATACGCAATACCGAGTTTCACTAAACAACGATGTGCTATTAATATATTATTAAAACTAGCCGTTATGAATAGTAATAACCACTTTTTAAAATTCTGTAAATCTTATTTTTCAAAATGAACTTCATTCTTGGATTCGGAGTATCGAATTTAGCCTAAGGTGAAATTTTGGTACATTTCGGATAACTTTCATATTCTGATGAATAGTGAAAATTACTAAATTATAATTAAAAACAACTTTTTTAATCGAAATAATTAATAGTGATAAATTATTAATTTGAGTGGTTTTAAAGTATATTTAGAATATATTTTTACAATTTAATACAATGTTGGTCATTGGACGTAATTTCACATTTAAACCTGACATAAACAAGTGTCAATCTTTTGATAGATATTGTTTCGTAAAAACACGCTATTTGTTTTAATAGTGGGATTTAATTATAAAATTAATTAATTCAACTTCTATGTTATGAATTTGGTAAAATAGACTTCATTTTTGAATTCGGAATATGAAATATAGCTTAGGATGAAATTTTGGCATTTTTCTGAAAACTTTCAATTTTTGATGAATAGTGAAACCACTAAGTGGTAGGTTAAAAACTGAATTTTGCATAAAACTTAATTTTACCACTTCTGTGAATGGAATTTCGAAAATCCGAGAGACACGGTTAATATCAAGGACTAAAATGTGGTTCAATGAGATGAAAATAATTTTTGGTGAATAGTAACTTTTTACTTTTTTTTACCGCGGTTAATAGTAAATAGGGTAACTAAGGGTAAATATGATATTACTATTACCCTAACACATGTCCTAATTCTATTGGACAAGTGTAATTCGACCAAAAACAAACTTAGGAATAAAATATGACCATTTAGGCCCACTTGGATTAGATTAGGACATTTATTATGAATTTATTTAAAGAAGGGTTAAAATAGTTAAAATCAAAGTTTAATAAGTAAATCATTTTTAATATGGGGTTATACATAATATAAATTCGATTTTAAATATTCATTAGAAAGCTAAAAAGATTTCCTACATGATGGTATTTTATTTGTAATTTTTAGACATCAAATAATTTAATTTATTTATGACACAACGATGATGCAGTAATTATCTTATTAATGAAATATTGACATAATTGATGTTATAAACACCAAAATAAATGTAATTTGAGATTTTTTATGAATTCCACTAATTTTCTAGGTTACTATGATATATTAATGTTGATTTAATCAACTTGTTTCGAACATATAATTCTGTTATGACTTTCACAAAAATCATATATCAAATAGTGTCAAAATTGACACAAAATAGTTTTTAAATCAAATATTATATTATTAATTGTTATTTTATTCCTAAAAATCTAAGGTTCGGCCAAATGACTTAGATAAGGATATATATATTAATAATAAACAATTTGTGGTTCGTTTGGCATGTTATAGTAAGTTTATTAACCATATAGTGAAAGAAAACAAAAAGACACGGTAAAAGTTAAATTATTTAACTTAGAGTTAAATATAATTGATAAGGTTTAAAATAATATCCAAACATGTCTAAATTTGATTGGTTGATGAGATTACAACCCTATCTCATCTAATCTTTGAATATGAGTCATTTTTGGAGGTTTTTAAGTGGGGTTAGATTTATTATAAATTAATATTTTTAAGAATTCCTAAGGTGCCCCTCTCCTCCCTTATAAAAGGGCACCTCCTCCCCCTCCTCCTCACACCAATTTTGAGCACTTAAGCTCGGCCAACCCCTGCCATTTTCTCCTCTCCACTTCCCTAGAATAATCCTAGAGGTCCTGGTCTTCTCCAAAGACCAATCTTAGTTCCTTAAGTGGAGGATTCAAAGAGGCGTTCCAAAGAAGAGGTAATATCCATTACCGATCTTTTCAATTTCTTTCTTCTTCAACTTTTTCTTCTTTAGTTGTTTCATGATAAAGTAATAACATCAGTATTACTTACATACTGATATGTTATTATAAATATGAAACAACCCTAATTCACCTTCTATCCATCCTACGGAAAAATGAAATCACCGCGCGTGCGTACGTACGGAATACCGTCTCCACGCCGTGGTGTAATCTATTTTCCACCATCACCTTAAAAGGATGGGTATAATGGTGTAATGAGTAACTATATATGATTATTATTAAGTAATATTGATACTGAAATAATATATATATATACTCCAATACAATTCCACGATCATAGGAACGATATCATCACTCGTGCGTACGTACGGAATACCGTCTCCACGATGTGATGCGACTCGTTCTACATGATCTTCATTTCATAATGATTATATAAATGAATTGAATGAATTAATATGGTATATACTACATTAATACCATTCTGGAAATGAATTATCTATAACCTAAAGATAAGAATAAGAATTTATTCGACAAAACACGCATAAGAACAAAAAGTTATAAAGACCCGAGTAACAAGTAACAATGAAATATTATAAAAAGAAGATAATAATATGACCATATATGATCTCATATCAATATGTATGATTCTGTAATAAGTCAATAACATTATTTAAACCATTATACAGGATCTTCGGACACAAACAAAGCAAATCGGACCTAAGGTAAGGGAAATATCACAATCTCATTTTTATCCGAGATTGTTTATTCGTAAGTATTTACTGGGGTGTATTTTATCATCCACATCCATGTTTCATCAATATGTAATATTATTTCCATCCACCTACAATTGTTTAAATCCATTTTTACCCTTCGGTGAGTTTTTAGTAAAGAATATGAAAGGAATCTTTTGTCGCTTTTTCGTACGAGGTACTTTTTGACTTTTCCGACAAAAGTACGAAGAATGTTTTTTTTTAACTTATACGGCACGAACGGATTTCTACTGTTTTATAAAGCCTTATTTTCATGAAGCTTCCTCTAAAAGATTTCATGACTATTTTCAATAAAATCTCTTTCTTTTAAAGTTGCATGATGTTTTGTGAAAAGAAATTGATTTTGAAGAAGAAAGGATATTTTCCTCAAGAATTCAATTCAAGTGTTTTATCAAAATTATTTTCCATCTAAGATAATAAAGAGTTCTGTTTCTATCCATATTTTTACATTGATTTGACTATGTTGTGATGGAATTATGTTTATGAATTCCTTTATCTTATATGAATGGTTTTATGATGTCATGTTGTTTAAGAATCCCATTTTTATTACATGGGTTATGAAATGATGTATGATTTATGCTTTTGTGGCACACATAAGAAAGGATTCATTATCAGATGGGTGGGACCTATATCTCCCTCCAATGCATTGGGTAAAGATTTTATATCTCATGAGATAGACATGGCTGGAATGGTAGGTTATACCGGTTCAGTGAAACAGGACTGAAACGAGGATTACTCGATTCAGAAAGGGACTTTGTCCACTAAGATAGTCTTGGCAATGAGTCTTGACTAACAAGAAATGATTCTCTATGATTATGTGTGTATGCCACAATGAGTAATGTTTTAAGTTATGATTTCATTTCACTACTATGATTTATCCCATGTTATGAAATTATGCTCTCTTTTGCAGGTTAAGATTTCCAAAAATGTTATGTTCTTATGAAAATTATGTGATTGATATTTCCTTTGTTTACCCTTACTGAGCATTTGAGCTCACCCTTTTATGTTTTCTTTTCCCCAGGATATAAAGAAAGGTTTTAGGTAGAAAAAAGGGATGACCTTTATGGGAGATATTGAAGAACTTTCACCACGATTAGAAGACTACGTTCCGAGTTTCCAAAGACACTAAACTATTACGATCCTTTAGTGTGTGTTTTTGTTATGTACTAAGTATTCCGCAAATGTAATGTAATGTCCATGTACGTCAAGATACGGGTCTCTACAGTTGGTATCAGAGGAAAGGTTTAGTCAACCTTTGGAAACTAGGATGCGAGAACTTTAGTGAGATCCCTAGAGATATTTATAAGGTATGTATAGGGATGTCCCTAAGGATAAGTATACGTATAGGTTATAGTAATAGAATTACGCTAACGATCATAGAATTAAACCTAAGATGTTGGATATTGAAGGTAATCCCCCTTTATTATGTTGTTTTCCCTAACATGATTTTTGCCTCTCACACTATTCTTTTTGGGTTTTAGACGATGGCTGGAACCCGAAGGAACCGTGTTGATCAATGCAATGGACAATGCAATGATTGCCCTCCTGAACAAACAAATGTTATGGGAGATGGAGTGCAAAATCTTATTGCTATACTTACACAAGATATGAATCATTCTGGACTTCCAAATGAGCAGAGAAGGGAACAATATTCTATTGAGTCCTTCATGAGGCAACGTCCACCTTCTTTCAGCGGGACTTCCGATCCACTTGTTGCTGAACAATGGATCAGTACCACTGAAAAGATATTTTCAGTTCTCCAATGTTCTGAACATGATAAAGTCATCTTAGCAGTATATCGTTTGGAAGGTGAAGCTGATCAATGGTGGAATCTTATCAAGAATACGAGGCCAAGGGATGAAATTGAGTCCATGGAATGGGACGAGTTCAAGAACTTGTTTTTCAGTAAGTACTTCCCTCGTATTCTTCGAACAAAGATGGAAAAGGAGTTTATTGAGCTGAAGCAGAAGGATGATGAATCTGTTGGTATATATGAAGCGAATTTTACAAGACTTGCAAGGTATGCATCTGGCATTATCATCCAACCTGAAAGTAAAGTTGATCGATTTTTCAGTGGCTTAAAACCAAGTCTTCGAAGGGCATTAGCTATAAGAGACTTCAGTAGCTATGAAGAAATTGTGCGTTGTGCTATCAAGGTAGAAATGGAAGTTGGTGTTACATATCCATCTCATGGTTTTGACAAGAAACGAAAGATGGAGTTCAAGGAGAAATCTCATAATAATGGTGAAAAGAAGATGAATGTTTCCTTATGCACAAAGTGTGGAAAGAAGCATGGTGGAGATTGTCTTAAAGGAACTAGAAAATGTTTTAAGTGTGGAAAAGAAGGTCATCGAGCAGCTGAGTGTCGAAGTAATGGAAAAAGTGTTTCTAATGATGTGAATAAAGCAAACACTGCAGAGAATGCACCACCAACACTTCAATGCTTCAAGTGCAAGGAAATGGGGCATTATGCTAATAATTTCCCTAATCCAAGGGTTAGTGATGATCAACATGAGCAACCACTGAAGGCAAAGGACAAAGGGAAATCACATGCGATCACTATTGGAAATGTTGAATATGATAACGATGTGGTGGAATGATTAAGTGTTTATGTAATGGGATTCCAAAATAATGTTGTATCATGGAGTATTGGAATATTTATGTATTGGTTTAATGTGGTATTCAAAGTGATTGAGATATTTTTGGAAATAAGATGATATGCGCATAATGAAGGGAAAATAAGAAAATGAAATGTTTAACAATATTCATGAGCTCATGATTGATATAAGGACTAAGTGATATCATGGATTGAGTATATAGAATTTTGAGGATTTTGGTATGTGGAAAGTGTTAACTTTTAACTGCATTCATGTTTTCACTAAGGTATTCAAGAGAATACATGATTAAGGACTTTGAATGTTTAGAATGTGACCAACAAAACATATCTTATGATATGTGGGGATCAACGACAGTATTAAATCTCTGGTAATCGTTGTCACTATATTATGAGAGTGGACTGCAGTATTATGGATAAGCCTAAAGATTGAAATGGATTATGTTGGACATAAGTGATTATTGTTTAAGGATAGAAGTTTTTTTTCGATATTATTGATGGGATGTTATAGTAATGTAGTTTTAGAAAAAAGGACAACCTGCAGGACGGGCGACAACCCATCGCTTCGGACAAGGCTGTAGGAATCGAACCCACAACCGAAGTGCGACTGGCCTTTATCGCCTACCACTGACCTACATGAAGTCCCTGTTTAGTAGAAACTAGTTTTATTATATTAAGCAGTATGATATATGAAGTATAAGTCCATTTTAGGAACCATATATGATTAATCTCACTATAGATCGATTTATGCATATAATTTTTGCTAACCTTTTGTTTGAGACAGATGGAATGACCCGTCATTCTATCACATGATCTGCTAACACTTCACGAAGAACAAATTCAACTTCATTTATTTAAGAGATGAAGTGGAAATTGTTCAAGGCATGAACAACAGTGAGATTGTACCAAAATAAAGTAAGTATTTATTATAATTCAAATTTTCAACTTTAGGGGAAATGATCTTGAAAAACCAAAAATGTTGTCCTAGTGATCTTATACCTGATGAATCAGATGGTACCTTATATCATCACAAATCTATGGATTTGTGATTACTGGCTTTTCCATAGCCATGTTCTCTACCACTCTCCATCAGAACATGATGGTTATATTTCTCTTCCATATCCATATTTTCACCTATGTGGAAACCCAATGATTAGTTTATTTGGGTAACCGTTACGTTTCATACTTTTGTTTTTAAAGATTGGTTTTGATATTCCTTTTTACGATGTGGGTTTCTATTAAATAAACTTTCGAATAGTAAACCATTTATAACCCCGACGAATTTCGAGGGCGAAATTCATTTTAAGGGGGGTAGAATGTAACAGCCCAAGATTTTATAAAAAAATATTCTTTTTAATTTTATTAATGTCTTGTGTTGTACGCTACACCAAAAGGAGCTTGCACAACACGCATCCTTGTATTGCCTTGCATTACACGCAATCACGACCTTCCTCGATAGCGTGTGTAATACGCAATACCGAGTTTCACTAAACAACGATGTGCTATTAATATATTATTAAAACTAGCCGTTATGAATAGTAATAACCACTTTTTAAAATTCTGTAAATCTTATTTTTCAAAATGAACTTCATTCTTGGATTCGGAGTATCGAATTTAGCCTAAGGTGAAATTTTGGTACATTTCGGATAACTTTCATATTCTGATGAATAGTGAAAATTACTAAATTATAATTAAAAACAACTTTTTTAATCGAAATAATTAATAGTGATAAATTATTAATTTGAGTGGTTTTAAAGTATATTTAGAATATATTTTTACAATTTAATACAATGTTGGTCATTGGACGTAATTTCACATTTAAACCTGACATAAACAAGTGTCAATCTTTTGATAGATATTGTTTCGTAAAAACACGCTATTTGTTTTAATAGTGGGATTTAATTATAAAATTAATTAATTCAACTTCTATGTTATGAATTTGGTAAAATAGACTTCATTTTTGAATTCGGAATATGAAATATAGCTTAGGATGAAATTTTGGCATTTTTCTGAAAACTTTCAATTTTTGATGAATAGTGAAACCACTAAGTGGTAGGTTAAAAACTGAATTTTGCATAAAACTTAATTTTACCACTTCTGTGAATGGAATTTCGAAAATCCGAGAGACACGGTTAATATCAAGGACTAAAATGTGGTTCAATGAGATGAAAATAATTTTTGGTGAATAGTAACTTTTTACTTTTTTTTACCGCGGTTAATAGTAAATAGGGTAACTAAGGGTAAATATGATATTACTATTACCCTAACACATGTCCTAATTCTATTGGACAAGTGTAATTCGACCAAAAACAAACTTAGGAATAAAATATGACCATTTAGGCCCACTTGGATTAGATTAGGACATTTATTATGAATTTATTTAAAGAAGGGTTAAAATAGTTAAAATCAAAGTTTAATAAGTAAATCATTTTTAATATGGGGTTATACATAATATAAATTCGATTTTAAATATTCATTAGAAAGCTAAAAAGATTTCCTACATGATGGTATTTTATTTGTAATTTTTAGACATCAAATAATTTAATTTATTTATGACACAACGATGATGCAGTAATTATCTTATTAATGAAATATTGACATAATTGATGTTATAAACACCAAAATAAATGTAATTTGAGATTTTTTATGAATTCCACTAATTTTCTAGGTTACTATGATATATTAATGTTGATTTAATCAACTTGTTTCGAACATATAATTCTGTTATGACTTTCAAAAAAATCATATATCAAATAGTGTCAAAATTGACACAAAATAGTTTTTAAATCAAATATTATATTATTAATTGTTATTTTATTCCTAAAAATCTAAGGTTCGGCCAAATGACTTAGATAAGGATATATATATTAATAATAAACAATTTGTGGTTCGTTTGGCATGTTATAGTAAGTTTATTAACCATATAGTGAAAGAAAACAAAAAGACACGGTAAAAGTTAAATTATTTAACTTAGAGTTAAATATAATTGATAAGGTTTAAAATAATATCCAAACATGTCTAAATTTGATTGGTTGATGAGATTACAACCCTATCTCATCTAATCTTCGAATATGAGTCATTTTTGGAGGTTTTTAAGTGGGGTTAGATTTATTATAAATTAATATTTTTAAGAATTCCTAAGGTGCCCCTCTCCTCCCTTATAAAAGGGCACCTCCTCCCCCTCCTCCTCACACCAATTTTGAGCACTTAAGCTCGGCCAACCCCTGACATTTTCTCCTCTCCACTTCCCTAGAATAATCCTAGAGGTCCTGGTCTTCTCCAAAGACCAATCTTAATTCCTTAAGTGGAGGATTCAAAGAGGCGTTCCAAAGAAGAGGTAATATCCATTACCGATCTTTTCAATTTCTTTCTTCTTCAACTTTTTCTTCTTTAGTTGTTTCATGATAAAGTAATAACATCAGTATTACTTACATACTGATATGTTATTATAAATATGAAACAACCCTAATTCACCTTCTATCCATCCTACGGAAAAATGAAATCACCGCGCGTGCGTACGTACGGAATACCGTCTCCACGCCGTGGTGTAATCTATTTTCCACCATCACCTTAAAAGGATGGGTATAATGGTGTAATGAGTAACTATATATGATTATTATTAAGTAATATTGATACTGAAATAATATATATATATACTCCAATACAATTCCACGATCATAGGAACGATATCATCACTCGTGCGTACGTACGGAATACCGTCTCCACGATGTGATGCGACTCGTTCTACATGATCTTCATTTCATAATGATTATATAAATGAATTGAATGAATGAATATGGTATATACTACATTAATACCATTCTGGAAATGAATTATCTGTAACCTAAAGATAAGAATAAGAATTTATTCGACAAAACACGCATAAGAACAAAAAGTTATAAAGACCCGAGTAACAAGTAACAATGAAATATTACAAAAAGAAGCTAATAATATGACCATATATGATCTCATATCAATATGTATGATTCTGTAATAAGTCAATAACATTATTTAAACCATTATACAGGATCTTCGGACACAAACAAAGCAAATCGGACCTAAGGTAAGGGAAATATCACAATCTCATTTTTATCCAAGATTGTTTATTCGTAAGTATTTACTGGGGTGTATTTTATCATCCACATCCATGTTTCATCAATATGTAATATTATTTCCATCCACCTACAATTGTTTAAATCCATTTTTACCCTTCGGTGAGTTTTTAGTAAAGAATATGAAAGGAATCTTTTGTCGCTTTTTCGTACGAGGTACTTTTTGACTTTTCCGACAAAAGTACGAAGAATGTTTTTTTTAACTTATACGGCACGAACGGATTTCTACTGTTTTATAAAGCCTTATTTTCATGAAGCTTCCTCTAAAAGATTTCATGACTATTTTCAATAAAATCTCTTTCTTTTAAAGTTGCATGATGTTTTGTGAAAAGAAATTGATTTTGAAGAAGAAAGGATATTTTCCTCAAGAATTCAATTCAAGTGTTTTATCAAAATTATTTTCCATCTAAGATAATAAAGAGTTCTGTTTCTATCCATATTTTTACATTGATTTGACTATGTTGTGATGGAATTATGTTTATGAATTCCTTTATCTTATATGAATGGTTTTATGATGTCATGTTGTTTAAGAATCCCATTTTTATTACATGGGTTATGAAATGATGTATGATTTATGATTTTGTGGCACACATAAGAAAGGATTCATTATAAGATGGGTGGGACCTATATCTCCCTCCAATGCATTGGGTAAAGATTTTATATCTCATGAGATAGACATGGCTGGAATGGTAGGTTATACCGGTTCAGTGAAACAGGACTGAAACGAGGATTACTCGATTCAGAAAGGGACTTTGTCCACTAAGATAGTCTTGGCAATGAGTCTTGACTAACAAGAAATGATTCTCTATGATTATGTGTGTATGCCACAATGAGTAATGTTTTAAGTTATGATTTCATTTCACTACTATGATTTATCCCATGTTATGAAATTATGCTCTCTTTTGCAGGTTAAGATTTCCAAAAATGTTATGTTCTTATGAAAATTATGTGATTGATATTTCCTTTGTTTACCCTTACTGAGCATTTGAGCTCACCCTTTTATGTTTTCTTTTCCCCAGGATATAAAGAAAGGTTTTAGGTAGAAAAAAGGGATGACCTTTATGGGAGATATTGAAGAACTTTCACCACGATTAGAAGACTACGTTCCGAGTTTCCAAAGACACTAAACTATTACGATCCTTTAGTGTGTGTTTTTGTTATGTACTAAGTATTCCGCAAATGTAATGTAATGTCCATGTACGTCAAGATACGGGTCTCTACAGTTGGTATTAGAGGAAAGGTTTAGTCAACCTTTGGAAACTAGGATGCGAGAACTTTAGTGAGATCCCTAGAGATATTTATAAGGTATGTATAGGGATGTCCCTAAGGATAAGTATACGTATAGGTTATAGTAATAGAATTACGCTAACGATCATAGAATTAAACCTAAGATGTTGGATATTGAAGGTAATCCCCCTTTATTATGTTGTTTTCCCTAACATGATTTTTGCCTCTCACACTATTCTTTTTGGGTTTTAGACGATGGCTGGAACCCGAAGGAACCGTGTTGATCAATGCAATGGACAATGCAATGATTGCCCTCCTGAACAAACAAATGTTATGGGAGATGGAGTGAAAAATCTTATTGCTATACTTACACAAGCTATGAATCATTCTGGACTTCCAAATGAGCAGAGAAGGGAACAATATTCTATTGAGTCCTTCATGAGGCAACGTCCACCTTCTTTCAGTGGGACTTCCGATCCACTTGTTGCTGAACAATGGATCAGTACCACTGAAAATATATTTTCAGTTCTCCAATGTTCTGAACATGATAAAGTCATCTTAGCAGTATATCGTTTGGAAGGTGAAGCTGATCAATGGTGGAATCTTATCAAGAATACGAGGCCAAGGGATGAAATTGAGTCCATGGAATGGGACGAGTTCAAGAACTTGTTTTTCAGTAAGTACTTCCCTCGTATTCTTCGAACAAAGATGGAAAAGGAGTTTATTGAGCTGAAGCAGAAGGATGATGAATCTGTTGGTATATATGAAGCGAATTTTACAAGACTTGCAAGGTATGCATCTGGCATTATCATCCAACCTGAAAGTAAAGTTGATCGATTTTTCAGTGGCTTAAAACCAAGTCTTCGAAGGGCATTAGCTATAAGAGACTTCAGTAGCTATGAAGAAATTGTGCGTTGTGCTATCAAGGTAGAAATGGAAGTTGGTGTTACATATCCATCTCATGGTTTTTACAAGAAACGAAAGATGGAGTTCAAGGAGAAATCTCATAATAATGGTGAAAAGAAGATGAATGTTTCCTTATGCACAAAGTGTGGAAAGAAGCATGGTGGAGATTGTCTTAAAGGAACTAGAAAATGTTTTAAGTGTGGAAAAGAAGGTCATCGAGCAGCTGAGTGTCGAAGTAATGGAAAAAGTGTTTCTAATGATGTGAATAAAGCAAACACTGCAGAGAATGCACCACCAACACTTCAATGCTTCAAGTGCAAGGAAATGGGGCATTATGCTAATAATTTCCCTAATCCAAGGGTTAGTGATGATCAACATGAGCAACCACTGAAGGCAAAGGACAAAGGGAAATCACATGCGATCACTATTGGAAATGTTGAATATGAAAACGATGTGGTGGAATGATTAAGTGTTTATGTAATGGGATTCCAAAATAATGTTGTATCATGGAGTATTGGAATATTTATGTATTGGTTTAATGTGGTATTCAAAGTGATTGAGATATTTTTGGAAATAAGATGATATGCGCATAATGAAGGGAAAATAAGAAAATGAAATGTTTAACAATATTCATGAGCTCATGATTGATATAAGGACTAAGTGATATCATGGATTGAGTATATAGAATTTTGAGGATTTTGGTATGTGGAAAGTGTTAACTTTTAACTGCATTCATGTTTTCACTAAGGTATTCAAGAGAATACATGATTAAGGACTTTGAATGTTTAGAATGTGACCAACAAAACATATCTTATGATATGTGGGGATCAACGACAGTATTAAATCTCTGGTAATCGTTGTCACTATATTATGAGAGTGGACTGCAGTATTATGGATAAGCCTAAAGATTGAAATGGATTATGTTGGACATAAGTGATTATTGTTTAAGGATAGAAGTTTTTTTTCGATATTATTGATGGGATGTTATAGTAATGTAGTTTTAGAAAAAAGGACAACCTGCAGGACGGGCGACAACCCATCGCTTCGGACAAGGCTGTAGGAATCGAACCCACAACCGAAGTGCGACTGGCCTTTATCGCCTACCACTGACCTACATGAAGTCCCTGTTTAGTAGAAACTAGTTTTATTATATTAAGCAGTATGATATATGAAGTATAAGTCCATTTTAGGAACCATATATGATTAATCTCACTATAGATCGATTTATGCATATAATTTTTGCTAACCTTTTGTTTGAGACAGATGGAATGACCCGTCATTCTATCACATGATCTGCTAACACTTCACGAAGAACAAATTCAACTTCATTTATTTAAGAGATGAAGTGGAAATTGTTCAAGGCACGAACAACAGTGAGATTGTACCAAAATAAAGTAAGTATTTATTATAATTCAAATTTTCAACTTTAGGGGAAATGATCTTGAAAAACCAAAAATGTTGTCCTAGTGATCTTATACCTGATGAATCAGATGGTACCTTATATCATCACAAATCTATGGATTTGTGATTACTGGCTTTTCCATAGTCATGTTCTCTACCACTCTCCATCAGAACATGATGGTTATATTTCTCTTCCATATCCATATTTTCACCTATGTGGAAACCCAATGATTAGTTTATTTGGGTAACCGTTACGTTTCATACTTTTGTTTTTAAAGATTGGTTTTGATATTCCTTTTTACGATGTGGGTTTCTATTAAATAAACTTTCGAATAGTAAACCATTTATAACCCCGACGAATTTCGAGGGCGAAATTCATTTTAAGGGGGGTAGAATGTAACAGCCCAAGATTTTATAAAAAAATATTCTTTTTAATTTTATTAATGTCTTGTGTTGTACGCTACACCAAAAGGATCTTGCACAACACGCATCCTTGTATTGCCTTGCATTACACGCAATCACGACCTTCCTCGATAGCGTGTGTAATACGCAATACCGAGTTTCACTAAACAACGATGTGCTATTAATATATTATTAAAACTAGCCGTTATGAATAGTAATAACCACTTTTTAAAATTCTGTAAATCTTATTTTTCAAAATGAACTTCATTCTTGGATTCGGAGTATCGAATTTAGCCTAAGGTGAAATTTTGGTACATTTCGGATAACTTTCATATTCTGATGAATAGTGAAAATTACTAAATTATAATTAAAAACAACTTTTTTAATCGAAATAATTAATAGTGATAAATTATTAATTTGAGTGGTTTTAAAGTATATTTAGAATATATTTTTACAATTTAATACAATGTTGGTCATTGGACGTAATTTCACATTTAAACCTGACATAAACAAGTGTCAATCTTTTGATAGATATTGTTTCGTAAAAACACGCTATTTGTTTTAATAGCGGGATTTAATTATAAAATTAATTAATTCAACTTCTATGTTATGAATTTGGTAAAATAGACTTCATTTTTGAATTCGGAATATGAAATATAGCTTAGGATGAAATTTTGGCATTTTTCTGAAAACTTTCAATTTTTGATGAATAGTGAAACCACTAAGTGGTAGGTTAAAAACTGAATTTTGCATAAAACTTAATTTTACCACTTCTGTGAATGGAATTTCGAAAATCCGAGAGACACGGTTAATATCAAGGACTAAAATGTGGTTCAATGAGATGAAAATAATTTTTGGTGAATAGTAACTTTTTACTTTTTTTTACCGCGGTTAATAGTAAATAGGGTAACTAAGGGTAAATATGATATTACTATTACCCTAACACATGTCCTAATTCTATTGGACAAGTGTAATTCGACCAAAAACAAACTTAGGAATAAAATATGACCATTTAGGCCCACTTGGATTAGATTAGGACATTTATTATGAATTTATTTAAAGAAGGGTTAAAATAGTTAAAATCAAAGTTTAATAAGTAAATCATTATTAATATGGGGTTATACATAATATAAATTCGATTTTAAATATTCATTAGAAAGCTAAAAAGATTTCCTACATGATGGTATTTTATTTGTAATTTTTAGACATCAAATAATTTAATTTATTTATGACACAACGATGATGCAGTAATTATCTTATTAATGAAATATTGACATAATTGATGTTATAAACACCAAAATAAATGTAATTTGAGATTTTTTATGAATTCCACTAATTTTCTAGGTTACTATGATATATTAATGTTTATTTAATCAACTTGTTTCGAACATATAATTCTGTTATGACTTTCACAAAAATCATATATCAAATAGTGTCAAAATTGACACAAAATAGTTTTTAAATCAAATATTATATTATTAATTGTTATTTTATTCCTAAAAATCTAAGGTTCGGCAAAATGACTTAGATAAGGATATATATATTAATAATAAACAATTTGTGGTTCGTTTGGCATGTTATAGTAAGTTTATTAACCATATAGTGAAAGAAAACAAAAAGACACGGTAAAAGTTAAATTATTTAACTTAGAGTTAAATATAATTGATAAGGTTTAAAATAATATCCAAACATGTCTAAATTTGATTGGTTGATGAGATTACAACCCTATCTCATCTAATCTTCGAATATGAGTCATTTTTGGAGGTTTTTAAGTGGGGTTAGATTTATTATAAATTAATATTTTTAAGAATTCCTAAGGTGCCCCTCTCCTCCCTTATAAAAGGGCACCTCCTCCCCCTCCTCCTCAAACCAATTTTGAGCACTTAAGCTCGGCCAACCCCTGCCATTTTCTCCTCTCCACTTCCCTAGAATAATCCTAGAGGTCCTGGTCTTCTCCAAAGACCAATCTTAGTTCTTTAAGTGGAGGATTCAAAGAGGCGTTCCAAAGAAGAGGTAATATCCATTACCGATCTTTTCAATTTCTTTCTTCTTCAACTTTTTCTTCTTTAGTTGTTTCATGATAAAGTAATAACATCAGTATTACTTACATACTGATATGTTATTATAAATATGAAACAACCCTAATTCACCTTCTATCCATCCTACGGAAAAATGAAATCACCGCGCGTGCGTACGTACGGAATACCGTCTCCACGCCGTGGTGTAATCTATTTTCCACCATCACCTTAAAAGGATGGGTATAATGGTGTAATGAGTAACTATATATGATTATTATTAAGTAATATTGATACTGAAATAATATATATATATACTCCAATACAATTCCACGATCATAGGAACGATATCATCACTCGTGCGTACGTACGGAATACCGTCTCCACGATGTGATGCGACTCGTTCTACATGATCTTCATTTCATAATGATTATATAAATGAATTGAATGAATTAATATGGTATATACTACATTAATACCATTCTGGAAATGAATTATCTATAACCTAAAGATAAGAATAAGAATTTATTCGACAAAACACGCATAAGAACAAAAAGTTATAAAGACCCGAGTAACAAGTAACAATGAAATATTACAAAAAGAAGCTAATAATATGACCATATATGATCTCATATCAATATGTATGATTCTGTAATAAGTCAATAACATTATTTAAACCATTATACAGGATCTTCGGACACAAACAAAGCAAATCGGACCTAAGGTAAGGGAAATATCACAATCTCATTTTTATCCGAGATTGTTTATTCGTAAGTATTTACTGGGGTGTATTTTATCATCCACATCCATGTTTCATCAATATGTAATATTATTTCCATCCACCTACAATTGTTTAAATCCATTTTTACCCTTCGGTGAGTTTTTAGTAAAGAATATGAAAGGAATCTTTTGTCGCTTTTTCGTACGAGGTACTTTTTGACTTTTCCGACAAAAGTACGAAGAATGTTTTTTTTTAACTTATACGGCACGAACAGATTTCTACTGTTTTATAAAGCCTTATTTTCATGAAGCTTCCTCTAAAAGATTTCATGACTATTTTCAATAAAATCTCTTTCTTTTAAAGTTGCATGATGTTTTGTGAAAAGAAATTGATTTTGAAGAAGAAAGGATATTTTCCTCAAGAATTCAATTCAAGTGTTTTATCAAAATTATTTTCCATCTAAGATAATAAAGAGTTCTGTTTCTATCCATATTTTTACATTGATTTGACTATGTTGTGATGGAATTATGTTTATGAATTCCTTTATCTTATATGAATGGTTTTATGATGTCATGTTGTTTAAGAATCCCATTTTTATTACATGGGTTATGAAATGATGTATGATTTATGATTTTGTGGCACACATAAGAAAGGATTCATTATAAGATGGGTGGGACCTATATCTCCCTCCAATGCATTGGGTAAAGATTTTATATCTCATGAGATAGACATGGCTGGAATGGTAGGTTATACCGGTTCAGTGAAACAGGACTGAAACGAGGATTACTCGATTCAGAAAGGGACTTTGTCCACTAAGATAGTCTTGGCAATGAGTCTTGACTAACAAGAAATGATTATCTATGATTATGTGTGTATGCCACAATGATTAATGTTTTAAGTTATGATTTCATTTCACTACTATGATTTATCCCATGTTATGAAATTATGCTCTCTTTTGCAGGTTAAGATTTCCAAAAATGTTATGTTCTTATGAAAATTATGTGATTGATATTTCCTTTGTTTACCCTTACTGAGCATTTGAGCTCACCCTTTTATGTTTTCTTTTCCCCAGGATATAAATAAAGGTTTTAGGTATAAAAAAGGGATGACCTTTATGGGAGATATTGAAGAACTTTCACCACGATTAGAAGATTACGTTCGGAGTTTCCAAAGACACTAAACTATTACGATCCTTTAGTGTGTGTTTTTGTTATGTACTAAGTATTCCGCAAATGTAATGTAATGTCCATGTACGTCAAGATACGGGTCTCTACAACAGAGGCCTAAGAGGATAGTAATTTAATGAGATTATGCATCTTCTTCACAGTAATCCAAGACAACATTTGATTATGTGCATCCAGAAACATTGGAATTCAAGATCGAAATGACCTCTCACATTCAATACTTTTGGATTTTCCATCAAGAAGGGATACATATTTCATAGCATGGTGAAATTTAGTTACCCACTAAAGTGAATTTTGAAACCAGCCCTAAAGAGGTGGGGAAGCATATCCGTGAGATAGAGAAGATAATATATTCCAATCATGATCTTATACTCACTACAATGTTGGTAAATTCTATTCTTAACCAGTGTAACAATGATGGGGGTGGATAAAAAACCACAAGTGAATGGGATGAATTCTTTGATACCAGTTATGTATGAGTCCTTCTTTTCTTCCCCTTACTTCCTAATTTTATTTTTAACAAGGTGTGGTTTCTGAAGAGTTAGATATCTTTAATTTATATATGAAATAGTAAGAGGCACCAGGGGTGGAGTAACTGAAATATGGTATGACAGACACCCCTATCAGGACTATGTAGAATACCCTAATGTTGGGGGAGTTTTCCCCAAGAAAGATACTCCAGGATGAGGATATGGGGAGAGAAAATTCAATATTACCTCCTTTGGTTCAATTAATTTTCTAATGAAAGTGATAACCATCATCCATAAAAATTGAAGGAATGAAATAGAGTAAGGATAATTTCCATGAACATTGGTAGCCTTGGTGTGTTTTCACAACATCATACATCCTCAAAATTTATTGAATATGAATCGAATAATTATTTTGGATTATTGGGTCTACCCCCCACTCTACTCTCAAGGGGCATTGAGCTGGCCCCTTGTAACTGAAGACGATGCTTTATATGGAGTGAAATGTCTTATTGGAGAGTTCATTTCCAAAATAAGAGAAGTTTAAAGGGATGATAACACCTTGGTTCCTTCTACCAAAAAGATATTTGATAATCCTAGTAATATAAAATGTTCTTTATAGGAAGTTATATAGAAATCACTAACCCTTTCTCCTCATGATATTTCAGATACACCACATACTCTAGAGGACCCTACAACAACCATTGATGGAAATTTCATCATCCTAGATGGGGTTTATAAGGATCTTGGACAATTTGATAATGGAGATGTGGTTAATTTTGATCCAGTGGGACCAAGAGTAGGGGTTCCTACTAAAAACATTGTAGGTGGTGTGGATGTTGAAAATGTGGATGGTGAAAAAAAATTCCCAAATTCCACCACTGGTGAGGATATTGCAACCCTTAAAACATTAGTTAAATAATTATTGGAAATTAATGATATTATCAACAACATTGATATCCTTGTCTCATTAGATTAGTATGGAGACATAAATAGGGAATTGGATGAATGTGAGTTTTCCCCTTTTTTATGATTTCACGCATGGTCAAACTCTTTGTGACTAATACATTAAATCAGATATCTTGACTTGTGATAATTTTTTTAAAGAAAAAATTTCCAATTCTATCCATGATCAGGGCTCTATGGTTCCTTATTCTATTATTATTGAGGGAACACCATCTCAGACTTCTAAAATGAGATATTCTCATGATCCTTCCATCCTTGGTCATGAGAGAACATAGGAATATGTCTCTCATCCTGAAGTACCCACCCAAAATACTGTGACTCGGGTTTATGGGGTGGAATCAATCCAAGTACAGGATCTGTCAATGAGTGAGCGTATTCAACCATTTCAGTCAAGTTTTCTGTTTTTTGTCCTTAAATTTTGATGAATTATTTAATTCATCATTATGTTATGTTGACTTCAATAGTCAAAATTGAAGTGTAAGACTCCATTATAACTTATCTAATGGTTCATGGTTGGGGTGAATCTATTCTAGAAAGGATGAACCATGTCGGTTTTATAAGTGAATTAATTTTAGAGGGTTCCACTTCATTAATACTAGATTCATGGAAGACCAAGAGGCTTAGGATTATTTTTAGGTATTTCATCAGTACATATAGTATTATATAAGGGACATAGTCTCAAAGAAACCTATGGAAGATCTATCTTCATAGCTTCATCCGATCTAGAGCATGTACATCATGTTTTGGTATAGTGGTTTTACTACCGCATGGAACACTATATAGTGATGTGGATTTTTCATCAATGGGAGAAAGAGTATGATTCCCAAAAAATACTTGTCAAAGTGAGAATGTTTAAAAAACCAATGATCTCCAAGTTTCACTTTCCCAGTCCGATGTTAATTCTTCCAAGAAGTCATAGGAGTACATGAGAAAATTTGAATAGAAATCCATTCAAATAGTACATCTCTAACAAGATATGGATACATCTTGAAGGGAGCTCATGAAAATCACTATTCTTAAAAAGTAGTCCCAGAACAAGAAAATACTACCATTACGGTTGTAGTGATGGACATTCTACTTACCAAGGAGGCTAAGGCTAATGAGATAAATATGATTCAATATACTATTAATGAGGCTCAAGAGGTCCTCCAATAGTTAAAAAGTTATGTAGATTGAATGATGTTTTCCATGAAGATAATGAAGAGAGACTAGTGTTTATGGATGCTCCATTGATTTTTTTGATCCATGAATGAAAGTAATTTTATTCTTAACCATTTTTTCCTCACGCTAATTATTTTTTAATTGAGACATAACACTAAAATTGGATCTCCTCAATGAAAACCCTTGAATCTGTGTATTTAATTCGATATAATAGGAACAATAGAATGATATATTTATTAACTAGACCATGTGGCCTAGAAATCATATTTTTTATAATTGTAGAGTCCCATAATAGACCCAATTTTTTTTTATATTTAGTGTCAAGACCCAAGATTTTTAATAACTGTGATATAAAGATGATATATTAAGAAAGCCCTGGAATTTTCTTAGCCTCCCATTTATAGAGTTTTGACTTAATGAGCAGTATTACTTTTAAATTTTAATTACTCATTTTTTTCCTCGACCATGCGGTGTGCGTGTCTAGTGAGTTGAGAAATAAATTTTTCCCATGGATCCTCTTTTTTTACCCTTGTGAGTACTACATATTTCTTTATTGTCATTTTAGATTATTTAATTTATAATAAATATAATTGATGTTTTAGGTTGAACATCTTTGACCATGATTACTGATAATTTTGACCAAAAATGTTTTGATGACCAAGGATTCTCAACACCATCTGCATATGAGGATGTAAGTTTTATGTCATGATGTTTGGGTTTTTTAATCTCATAAATAGGTATATGACAAGTACTTAAGGAAGGACCATATATCATGTTTGAAAAGTGGTATACCTTAGGATGTTTTTACAAATTTATGGAGATAAAAGGATATTATCCGAAGGATGAAGTTTCCTCTAGTTGATAAGCCTGATTGGGGAATATTAGATAGAGCCACATTAGGGATTATTAGGCATATTCCAAAAAATGTATCATTAAATGTTGAATTCCATTGTAAAAAATAGTCGATGGTTGTTATGTGGATTAACATTTCATGGTACCATGAGGTGTTTGTTATAGATAAGTGGATGTACCCAAGGAGTATGATGTGGATAATTTTAAACAATGATTAACTGAAACTGGATGGAAGATTCCATCCTTAATAGATCTAATTTTCATGTAATAGAGAGTGAATTTGTTTCAATATGGATTTTCTAATTTAAGAGATGTCCAAGGGATCACATGGTTTTTTCAGGATGAAAATAGATGTATACCATATATTTTAATGTATTTTGAAAATTGATACAATTTAAGTTCATATAGAAACGACAAAAATTCGTTGGTTAGGCTGTCACAACCCATACTAGAGAGTATCATTCCACAACTACCCCAATCCTACCTCCAATAGACCCGAGGCAGGTGACTAGCACCAAGTACAAATTTCCCAAAAATGGGATGCATTAGCCTAATGTAACTGTACACACACACATCTCCAATCCAAAAAATGATGAAATGTAAAACAACTAAAACAAACGCAAGAATATATCTAAGATCCCACAACCATAGTGCAACATGAAGTAAATGAGGGTAGACGTGGGCAAGTACAATCCCACCACAACGAGTCTGTACACAAATCCAATAGAAATTGTAATGTCTACAACCTTCTTTATGGTTGAGGAAAATATAAAAGTTATGCTCCTGGTAAACACCTTGGTCTACCCAAATCCATATATGATCCAAACTCTCCCTATTCTCCTAGGACATCGTCAAAGGGGCCACCATCTGCACAAGACATGACACATGTGAGAAAATCCCATGCATGGGTGAGTGTAAATATACTCAATAGGTCACACCAAAAACACTAAACATGAAGAAAAAAATACAGTCATATCAATACAAGTTTTAATAATTTTTCATAGATAAATGTAGTACAATGAAAAATTAGATATACTCAGTAAAGACACCATGCCATCAGGCAGTCATAACCAACTACTATTCAAAGGATTCTTTTTGAAGCAATGCTCATTCCAGAAGATTCCACTCCATGAGACATGCTATCATCGAAGACACTAAATGAATATTTATATCCCATTTGGGCACCACCCAAAGAGAACTCACTAGTTTGAGAAGACTATGATACATAGAGATGAGGTCACTATAGCATCCCGCCTTTTTATAACATAAACTTTCATTACATTACACATAACTGAGGATCTTTAAGGTCTAGTGTCTTGGAAACTAGGAACAAAATACATGAAAGCAACATAAATAATTCTTCTTAAACACTTTAAAGGCTTCTCCTTAAGTTCATCCTAGGTTCATTACTTTATCTCATAACCTGGGGACATACATCAATAGAAAGGGTGAGCAGAAGGCCCAGTAAGGGAAACAAGAGGAACATTTTACATGTGAACTTGATATACTTCAATAAGGACATGAAAAGAACTTTAAGGCATGAGAAAGAAATCATGAGGCATTTCATAATAAAAATAACATTTTCCATAACTTGAAGATGTGGCGACATCATTTAACATAGGAAATCATGAACATATCACCATGGTCCATCCCCAAGGTGTCATTTGAAAATTACCAAGGTTATTCACCAAGGTATCATGAAAATTGAAATCTCTAGTGGTTACATCATTACCCAATGCATTGGAGCGCTATCAGGGCGATCCCTTAAATTTGCCTTTATTATCATGTGAGCCACATATATCATCATCAAAGATTTCATAAATAACCCACATAGCATAAAATAAATGGGTTTCATTTCATAATCATAACGTTTTAAAAACTGCTTTAAAGACAAGATCTTTACGCCACTTTAAACCCACGAAAAGGGTTAGTGGGTCTCATGTATGTAAATACCAGAATTTAAAATAGGAAATTTTGATATATATGTGAATACCCTTTTTTAAATAAGAGCTTTGTGTATTCACTTTATAACATAAAATAATTTTTGAGAAAAGAGAGAGGCATTTTGAGACGAAAATTCTGCAGCATAACGACTATGTTACAAGGTTTTAGAAAACATTGAAAAGAGAGGGGACATGGGTCACCAACTCATAAATGACCCATAAAACAGTAGGGGGAGAGAATAATATGGATATATGGACATGGTAATTAAATTTTAAGGACATACCATTTGAAATGAAAAACATGGAAGGAAGAAAAAAATTAGATTTCTCTTATGAAAATTCGGCAGCCTAACGGCGTCACTTAAACTTCAATAAAAATGAATTGACAAGATCAAATAGGGTCTCTCATCATATGATCATAAGAGATCAGTATGATAGATATATAGATCATACCCCAACATAATAAAAAGGAACTTGAAATACTTGACATGAAAATCGAACTTGAAAAATGAGAAGGGTGAAAGAATCCCTTAAACATTCGGCAGCCTAACGACATCACTTAAACATTCATAAAATGAAATGATGAGAGTAAGAGGGGATATATCATCATATAAGAATGAAAAGGGAAGTAAGAGGAATATAAAAGAACATCCTCTCACATAAGAACATGGAGCATAAAAGGAATGACATAAAAGAGATTATATGAAAAGAAAGAGAGGGGTCGGATCCCTTACCTTAAAACGTGACTCTTGAAACTAAAAAGTTTGGAACTTGAGGGCTTGGGGGCACCTTGGAAGGACTCCTTGGGAGGTAAGGAGACCATAACATCGTTGGGGGAGAGTTGGGAGTGAATACTAAAGGAGGAAAGGGTGGGTATTTATAGGGAAAGTGAGGGGACAAGGCATTAATGACCAAGGGACACCTCACAAGTGCTTTTCTCAAACCCATGTGCTCTCTCATGATATTTTTCATAAAGTTAGGCCACATGGGGCCCCCAAAACAATAATTCATCACCCTTGGCCGGCCAACCCTTAAAAGATCTCTTGACATCATCATGACACCGTTATGATGACATTAAACATACCGAAACCCTAAAACTGTATTTTTACTATTCACTAAAAAATCAACTTTCTCAGAAAAATCCCAAAATTTCACATTAACCAAATATCAATGCTATGATTTCAAAAATGAACTCCATTTTATAAAAATAATTTTCTAAATATTTTTAATTTTATTTTTAAATAAATACACTATTCACCAAAAATTCATTTTTTTCTGAAAAATCTCCAAAAATTACCATAACATAATATCGATGCTCTGAGTTCAAAAATAAAGTCATTTTTATAAAAATAATTTTCTAATTATTTTTAATTAAATTTTTAATTAAAAAACACTATTCATCCGAAAAAACTAATACTTGAATAATAATTTATGAAACTGTTATTTAACCATTTTATTGAATCACATTACTTAATCAAGGTGCCTAGATTATTTTAAAACTATCTTTAAGTGAGATTACTAATCCATTTGGTCACATTACTAATCCTAAGCGTAAAATCACTATTCACTATTTACTATTCATCAAAAATTATGTTGATCTTATTAGACTCCAAATTCCTTACTGAACACTTTTGTAGAAGACCATTTTTTTGAAAATCATTACACATCATTAGTTATTTAGGGTTTACATAAATATTGTAAAATATCCTTTTTTCAAAATTCATCAATAAAATACATTCTAAAATTACCCGGACATTTGAAATTTCACAAACATCACTAAAGGAAGAAATCTCAATTTATTCACCCGAAGGGATTATACAAGGAAGCTAGGGTCTCGTCACATAGCCCCTTATAACACCGGCATAAGACCTAAGTGTAAGGTGTGCTATGGTGAGAGAATCTGAGGGAGGCTCAGATAACATTGCCCTAGTAGTAATCTCTACTAACTTGAACTTCTCCCGTAGGCGTTTCCGTTCAAGCTTAACACGCTGGAGTTCGGATTGGGCTTGGTCCAAAGCGAAGCCCACAGATGCTACCTCCTTCCCAAGCTCAGATAAGTGGGCTTCATAAGGGTCGAGTCTACTGGATGAAGCCATTGACTCCTCTTTCTGAATTAACCATTAACATCTTATTAAATCAATAAGCGTAAGTTAATATACTACTCAAAAAGATTGGGTCGTTACATTCTTCCCCCCTTAAGAAATTTCATCCCCGAAATTTATACTTGAGGCCTAGTCAAAAAGGTGAGGGTACTTTTGCTTCATCGTTTCCTCAGGCTCCTAAGTCACTTCTTCATATTTATGATTCCTCCACAACACTTTCACAAGGTGGGTAGTCTTGTTTCGTAGGACCTTGTCTCTACGGTCCAAGATCTCCACTGGCTGCTCCTCATAAGAGAGGTCATGTTCCAGTTGTACCACCTCTGGGTTCAGTACATGCGAAGGGTCGGGTATGAACTTCCTCAAGAGAGATACATGGAAGACATGATGAACTTGAGATAGGTTCGGTGGAAGTTCTAGAAGATAGGCCACTGCTCCTATGCGATCAAGGATTTCATAGGGGCCAATGTACCTAGGGCTGAGCTTCCCTTTCTTCCCAAACCGCATGACTCTCTTCCATGGAGAAATTCGAAGGAAGACATTGTCGCCAACACCAAACTCCAAGTCCCTTCGACGATTTTCAGCATAGATCTTCTGCCGACATTGAGATGCTTTTATGTGTTGTTGGATGGCATGAACCTGTTCCATCATCTCTTGCACGAGATCAGGCCCAAGAAGCTTCCTCTCACCAGTTTCATCCCAACAAGTAGGAGTTCTACATCGCTTTCCATACAGAGCTTCATAGGGTGCCATCTGAATAATTGAATGGTAGCTGTTGTTATAGGAGAACTCAACTAATGGGAGGTGTTGATCCCATCCACCTTTAAATTCCACTGAGCATAATCTCAGCATGTCTTCGAGTGTCTAAATAGTCCTTTCAGATTGGCCATCAGTTTGAAGATGATAGGTCGTACTAAAATTCAATTTATTATTCAGAGCATGTTGAAGACTTCTCCAGAATTTTGATGTGAATCTGGGGTCACGATCAGATACGATGGATAGTGGTACCCCATGCAGCCTTACCACTTCCTTCACGTATATCATGGCAAGCTGATCGAGAGAGAAATCTTCCCGAATAGAGATAAAATGGGCTGTCTTGGTGAGACAGTCCACAATAACCCATATCGCATTGTTTCCTTTGGATGTTTTCGGGAGACCAGTTACAAAGTCCATAGTGATATTATCCCACTTCCATACTGGTATGGGTAGCGGTTGTAATACCCCCTTAGGAAGTTGTCGTTCTGCCTTTTCTTTCTGACACAACAGGCACCTTGTAGTGTAATCAGCAATCTCCCTCTTCATGTTATCCCACCAATAATGATCACGAAGGTCTCTATACATCTTAGTGCTTCCCGGATGTATAGAGAAAGTAGAGCTATGAGCTTCATCCACCAGTTCTTTCTTTATCTCCGTAATAGATGGAACACATAGTCTTGTACGAAATTTCTATACACCTTCTTGATCAACATTGAAATCAGGGAACTTACCATCCTTTACAGCCTCGAACTTCTCCTGCAGCAAAGGATCTTCTTTTTGAGCCTTCTTGATCTTCTCTAGTAATGAAGGTTGAGAAATCATTTGGGATAGGGTTGATGATGTCCCTTTCCTTATAATTACCATGTCCAGTTTTACTAGATCTTTAATCAAGGGATCCCTTAGGATCCTCATTGTTTCCAGAACAACAGGATCTTTCCTGCTTAACGCATCCGTGACTTTGTTTGCTCTTCCAGGGTGATAATGAATTGAACAATCATAGTCTTTAATAAGCTCCAACCATATCCTTTGTCTCATGTTCAATTCTTTCTGTGTGAAAATATACTTTAGACTTTGGTGGTTAGTGTATATATCACATTTCTCCCCATAAAGATAGTGCCTCCATATCTTTAGAGCAAAAACAACTGCCGCCAGCTCTAGATCATGCGTAGGATAATTCTGCTCATGAATCTTCAACTGTCGAGATGCATAAGCAATTACCTTGTCATTTTGCATGAGGACACACCCAAGCCCTTTCAGAGATGCATCGCTAAGAATAACGAATCCTTCTTCGATAGAGGGTAGTGTTAACACAGGTGCAGTAACCAATCTCTTCTTCAGCTCTTGGAAACATTCTTCACATTCCTTTGTCCAGATGAACTTAACCCCTTTTCGAGTCAACTTGTTTAGTGGATTAGAAAGCCGTGATTTTTTTTCACAAACCTCTTATAATATCCCGCTAAACCAAGGAAACTACGAATCTCAGTTACTGTTGTGGGTTGATGCCACTCCTCCACAACCATTGTCTTTGCAGGGTCAACCGAGATTCCTTCATTGGTTACGATGTGCCCCAAGAAAGCCACTTGTTGTAACCAAAACTCACACTTTCTGAACATCCCAAAGAGCCTCTCCTTCCGTAGAGTTTTCAAAATAACCCTCAGATGATCTTCATGCTCCTCACGACTTTTTGAATATATCAAAATATCATCAATAAAAACTACCAAAAAGTTATCAAGGTAGTCCTTAAAGACTCTATTCATCAAATCCATGAAAATAGCAGGAGCATTAGTCAAGCCGAAGGGCATAACAGTAAACTCATAATGCCCATATCTTGATCGGAAGGCAGTCTTTGGAATATCTTCCTTCTTCACCCTCAGTTGATGATAACCAGATCGAAGGACAATCTTAGAGAAGAATTGAGCCCCGTGAAGTTGGTCAAATAAATCGTCAATTCTTGGAAGAGGATATCTGTTCTTCACTGTGATCCCATTCAGTTCTCTATAATCAATGCATAGCCGCATTGATCCATCCCTTTTCTTCACAAAGAGAACTAGTGCTCCCCAAGGAGACACACTCGGTCGGATAAACCCCTTTTCCAACAAGTCTTGGAGTTGTTTCTTTAACTCTTCTAGATCCACATTTTCCATTCTATACGGAGTCTTTGATATCGGTTGAGACCCAGGTACGAGTTCAATGGAGAACTCTACCTCTCTTTCTGGGGGAGTTCCAGGTAACTCCTCAGGAAATACATCCATGTATTCTTGAACAATCGGAACATCTTCAATTTGTATGCTCCCTTTCCCTTCTTCATCATCACCGATTAACTCCATAAAGAAAGCTATAGGAGGTGCTTCTAGATAGGGATCAGTTCGGGATACCTCTCCTCGGAATATAACTGTAGGTCGTTCATTCAAGACTACTGAGATTTCCTTACTTCTACATTTGATCTTAGCATTATACTTTGAGAGCCAGTCCATCCCTAGTATAATGTCGAATTCCATCATGGGAATGACAACTAGATTTTCGATAAGATTGTGCTCACCAGAGTAAACACTAGAGTCTCTAAATACTTTTGATGCAAGGATAATCCCACTTGGAGTCTTGACTGACAACTCTACCTCTAGAAGTTCGGGGATTGATTCTATATTCATTGCAATCTTGGAGGAAATAAAGGAATGCGTAGAACCGGAATCAAATAAAGTACTTGCTAGTTTTGAGAGGACGAAAAGAGTACCTGCTACCACATCGTTCAGAACTTCAACTTCAGTTGTTGTGATAGCGAAAGCACGACCTTGATCCCATGGCCTCTGCTGAGGTTGATGGTGATTCCCCTCCACCGCCCTCGGATTTGGACATTGATTAGAAAAGTCCCAAAGCTGTCCACACATGAAGCATGTGACTTCAGGTAGGGCCAGAACCATATTTCCTCTGTCATTAGTGTTGGTAAGTTGAGGCTTCACATCACTACAACAATTCCGAGAAATATGGCCTTCTCTTCCACACCTGTAGCACTTACCACTTACGATCAAGCAGTTCCCCGGATGCTTCTTACCAAATTTATTGCATGTGGCATGTTTCATATTCTTTCCACCTCTTTCCTGATCAAAAATTCTTCCCAAGATTGGTTCTAGAGTTCTCTTCTTTTCATTAGATTTGTGATACCATTGTGTCTCCCCAATCTCTAGTTCAACTTTCATAGCACTTCGAACAATTTCTTCATAGCTATCATAGTCCCTGTTGGCTAGATTCTTATGTAGATGAGGTCGTAGTCCACTTAAGAATCTATCAACCTTCCCATTAGGGTCCATGATGAATCTTGAGGTATAACGGGAAAGCCTTGTGAAGTTCATCTCATAGCTTCTGACAGATTCGTTCTCCATCTGCTTCAGCTCGAGAAACTCTTTCTCCATTTTCGTTCTCATGGAACAAGGGAAATACTTGTTAAAGAAAATTCCCTGAAACTCTTCCCACTCCATAGCTTCCATCTCTCCTCGTGGCTTTGTGTTTTTTATTAGTGACCACCACTGATCAGCTTCTCCCTCTAGGCGGTAAATAGAAAGGGTGACTTTTTCTTATTCCGAACAATGAGGTACAAAAAAGATCTTTTCAATGGTGCTTATCTATTGTTCCGCAACCAATGGGTCAGTAGATCCACTGAATGTTGGCGGTCGTTGACGCATGAAGGACTCAACAGAGTGTTGTTCCCTTCATGGTGAGGTCAGCCTCTCAGCTTGATTCAAGTTATTACTCATAACTTGAGTCAGTTGGTTCATCATTCGCATGAATGTTTCCATTATGGATTCCATACTTTGATACCAACTATAGCATCCTGAATTTTTATAACATAAACTTTCATTACATTACACATAACTGAGGATCTTTAAGGTCTAGTGTCTTGGAAACCAGGAACAAAATAGAATAAAGCAACATAAATCATTCTTCTTAAACACTTGAAAGGCTTATCCTTAAGTTCATCCTAGGTTCATTACTGCATCTCATAACCTGGGGACATACATCAAAAGAAAGGGTGAGCAGAAGGCCCAGTAAGGGAAACAAGAGGAACATTTTACATGTGAATTTGATATACTTCAATAAGGACATGAAAAGAACTTTAAGGCATGAGAAAGAAATCATGAGGAATTTCATAATAAAAATAACATTTTCCATAACTTGAAGATGTGGCTACATAATTTAACATTGACAATCATGAACATATCACCAAGGTCCATCCCCAAGGTGTCATTTGAAAATTACCAAGGTTATTCACCAAGGTATCTTGAAAATTGAAATCTCTAGTGGTTACATCATTACCCAATGCATTGGAGCGCTATTAGGGCGCACCCTTAAATTTGAATTTATTATCATGTGATCCACATATATCATCATCAAACATTTCATAAATAACCCAGATAGCATAAAATAAATGGGTTTCATTTCATAATCATAACGTTTTAAAAACTGCTTTAAAGACATGATCTTTACGTCACCTTAAACCCACGAAAAGGGAAAGTGGGTCTCATGTATGTAAATCCCAGAATTTAAAATAGAACATTTTGATATATATGTGAATACCCTTGTAGAAATAAGAGCTTTGTGTATTCACTTTATAACATAAAATAATATTTGAGAAAAGAGAGAGGCATTTTGAGACGAACATTCTGCAGCATAACAGCTATGTTACAAGGTTTTAGAAAACATTGAAAAGAGAGGGGACATGGGTCACCCACTCATAAATGATCCATAAAACAGTAGGGGGAGAGAATAAAATTTATATATGGACATGGTAATGAAATTTTAAGGACATAACATTTGAAATGAAAAACATGGAAGGAAGAAAAAAATTAGATTTCTCTTATGAAAATTCGGCAGCCTAACGGCGTCACTTAAACTTCAATAAAAATGAATTGACAAGATCAAATAGGGTCTATCATCATATGATCATAAGATATCTGTATGATAGATATAGAGATCATACCCCAACATAATAAAAAGGAACTTGAAATACTTGACATGAAAATCGAACTTGAAAAATGAGAAGGGTGAAAGAATCCCTTAAAAATTCGGCAGCCTAACGGCATCACTTAAACATTCATAAAATGAAATGATGAGAGTAAGAGGGGATATCTCATCATATAAGAATGAAAAGGGCAGTAAGAGGAATATAAAAGAACATCCTCTCACATAAGAACATGGAGCATAAAAGGAATGACATAAAAGAGATTATATGAAAAGAAAGAGAGGGGTCAGATCCCTTACCTTAAAACGTGACTCTTGAAACTCAAAGGTTTGGACCTTGAGGGCTTGGGGGCACCTTGGAAGGACTCCTTGGGAGGTAAGGAGACCAGAAATTAGTTGGGGGAGAGTTGGGAGTGAAAACTAAAGGAGGAAAGGGTGGGTATTTATAGCGAAAGTGAGGGGACTAGGCATTAATGGCCAAGGGACACCTCACAAGTGCTTTTCTCAAACCCATGTGCTCTCTCATGATATTTTTCATAAAGTTAGGCCACATGGGCCCCCCAAAACAATAATGCATCACCCTTGGACGGCCAACCCTTAAAATATCTCATGACATCATCATGACACCGTTATGATGTCATTAAACATACCGAAACCCTAAAACTGTATTTTTACTATTCACTGAAAATTCAACTCTCAGAAAAATCCCAAAATTTCACATTTACCAAATATCAATGCTATGATTTCAAAAATGAACTCCATTTTAAAAAAATAATTTTCTAAATATTTTTAATTTTATTTTTAAATAAATACACTATTCACCGAAAATTCCTTTTTTTCAGAAAAATCCCCAAAAATTACCATAACATAATATCGATGCTCTGAGTTAAAAAATAAAGTCATTTTTATAAAAATAATTTTCTAATAATTTTTAATTAAATTTGTAATTAAAAAACACTATTCATCCGAAAAAACTAATACTTGAATAATAATTTATGAAAAACCGTTATTTAACCATTTTATTGAATCACATTACTTAATCAAGGTGCCTAGATTATTTTAAAACTTTCTTTAAGTGAGATTACTAATCCATTTGGTCACATTACTAATCCTAAGCGTAAAATCACTATTCACTATTTACTATTCATAAAAAATTAAGTTGATCTTATTAGACTCCAAATTCCTTACTGAACACTTTTGTAGAAGACCATTTTTTTGAAAATCATTACACATCATTAGTTATTTAGGGTTTACATAAATATTTTAAAATATCCTTTTTTTCAAAATTCATCAATAAAATACATTCTAAAATTACCCGGACATTTGAAATTTCACATACATCACTAAAGGAAGAAATCTCAATTTATTCACCCGAAGGGATTACACAAGGAAGCTAGTGTCTCGTCACATAGCCCCTTATAACACCGGCATAAGACCTAAGTGTAAGGTGTGCTATGGTGAGAGAATCTGAGGAAGGCTCAGATAACATTGCCCTAGTAGTAATCTCTACTAACTTGAACTTCTCCCATAGGCGTTTCCATTCAAGCTTAACACGCTGGAGTTCGGCTTGGGCTTGGTCCAAAGCGAAGCCCACATATGCTACCTCCTTCCCAAGCTCTGATAAGTGGGCTTCATAAGGGTCGAGTCTACTGGGTGAAGCCATCGACTCCTCTTTCTGCATTAACCATTAACATCTTATTAAATCAATAAGAGTATGTTAATATACTACTCAAAAAGATTGGGTCGTTACATTCTTCCCCCCTTAAGAAATTTCATCCCCAAAATTTATACTTGAGGCCTAGTCGAAAAGGTGAGGGTACTTTTGCTTCATCGTTTCCTCAGGCTCCCAAGTCTCTTCTTCATATTTATGATTCCTCCACAACACTTTCACAAGGTGGGTAGTCTTGTTTCGTAGGACCTTGTCTCTACGGTCCAAGATCTCCACTGGCTGCTCCTCATAAGAGAGGTCATGTTCTAGTTGTACCACCTCTGGGTTCAGTACATGCGATGGGTCGGGTATGTACTTCCTCAAGAGAGATACATGGAAGACATCATTAACATGAGCTAGTTTCGGTGTAAGTGCTAGACGATAGGCCACTGCTCCTATGCGATCAATGATTTCATAGGGGCCAATGTACCTAGGGCTGAGCTTCCCTTTCTTCCCAAACCGCATGACTCTCTTCCATGGAGAAATTCGAAGGAAGACTTTGTCGCCAACACCAAACTCCACGTCCCTTCGACGATTGTCAGCATAGCTCTTCTGCCGACTTTGAGCAGCTTTTATGTGTTTTTGGATGGCATGAACCTGTTCTGTCATCTCTTGCATGAGATCAGGCCCAAGAAGCTTCCTCTCACCAGTTTCATCCCAACAAGTAGGAGTTCTACATCGCTTTCCATACAGAGCTTCATAGGGTGCCATCTGAATACTCGAATGGTAGCTGTTGTTATAGGAGAACTCAACTAATGGGAGGTGTTGATCCCATCCACCTTTAAATTCCATTGAGCATAATCTCGGCATGTCTTCGAGTGTCTGGATAGTCCTTTCAGATTGGCCATCAGTTTGAGGATGATAGGTCGTACTAAAATTCAATTCAGTATTCAGAGCATGTTGAAGACTTCTCCAGAATTTTGATGTGAATCTTGGGTCACGATCAGATACGATGGATAGTGGTACCCCATGCAGCCTTACCACTTCCTTCACGTATATCTTGGAAAGCTGATCTAGAGAGAAATATTCCCAAATAGAGATAAAATGGGATGTCTTGGTGAGACGGTCCACAATAACCCATATCGCATTGTTTCCTTTGGATGTTTTCGGGAGACCAGTTACAAAGTCCATAGTGATATTATCCCATTTCCATACTGGTATGGGTAACGGTTGTAATACCCCCTTAGGAAGTTGTCGTTCTGCCTTTACTTTCTGACACACCAGGCACCTTTTAGTGTAATCAGCAATCTCCCTCTTCATGTTATCCCACCAATAATGATCACGAAGGTCTCTATACATCTTAGTGCTTCCCGGATGTATAGAGAAAGTAGAGCTATGAGCTTCATCCATCAGTTCTTTCTTTATCTACGGAATAGATGGAACACATAGTCTTGTACGAAATCTCAATACACCTTCTTGATCAATATTGAAATCAGGGAACTTACCATCCTTTACAGCCTCGAACATCTCCTGCAGCAAAGGATCTTCTTTTTGAGCCTTCTTGATCTTCTCTAGTAATGAAGGTTGAGAAATCATTTGGGATAGGGTTGATGATGTCCCTTTCCTTATAATTCCCATGTCCAGTTTTACTAGATCTTTAATCAAGGGATCCCATAGGATCCTCATTATTGCCAGAACAACAGGATCTTTCCTGCTTAACGTATCCGTGACTTTGTTTTCTCTTCCAGGGTGATAATGAATTGAACAATCATAGTCTTTAATAAGCTCCAACCATCTCCTTTGTCTCATGTTCAATTATTTCTGTGTGAAAATATACTTTAGACTTTGGTGGTCAGTGTATATATCACATTTCTCCCCATAAATATAGTGTCTCCATATCTTTAGAGAAAAAACAACTGCCACCAGCTCTAGATCATGCGTAGGATAATTCTGCTCATGAATCTTCAACTGTCGAGATGCAAAAGCAATTACCTTGTCATTTTGCATGAGGACGCACCCAAGCCCTTTCAGAGATGCATCACTAAGAATAACGAATCCTTCTCCGATATAGGGTAGTGTTAACACAGGTGCAGTAACCAATCTCTTCTTCAGCTCTTGGAAACTTTCCTCGAATTCCTTTGTCCAGATGAACTTAACCCCTTTTCGAGTCAACTTGGTTAGTGGATTAGAAAGCCGTGAAAAGTTTTTCACAAACCTCCTATAATATCCCGCTAAACCAAGAAAACTACGAATCTCAGTTACTGTTGTGGGTTGAGGCCACTCCTCCACAACCATTGTCTTTGCAGGGTCAACCGAGATTCCTTCATTGGTTACGATGTGCCCCAAGAAAGCCACTAGTTGTAACCAAAACTCACACTTGCCGAACTTCCCAAAGAGCCTCTCCTTCCGTAGAGTTTTCAAAATAACCCTCAGATGATCTTCATGCTCCTCACGAATTTTTGAATATATCAAAATATCATCAATAAAAACTACCACAAAGTTATCAAGGTAGTCCTTAAAGACTCTATTCATCAAATCCATGAAAATAGCAGGAGCATTAGTCAAGCCGAAGGGCATAACAGTAAACTCATAATGCCCATATCTTGATCGGAAGGCAGTCTTTGGAATATCTTCCTTCTTCACCCTCAGTTGATGATAACCAGATCGAAGGTCAATCTTAGAGAAGAATTGAGCCCCGCGAAGTTGGTCAAATAAATCGTCAATTCTTGGAAGAGGATATCTGTTCTTCACTGTGATCCTGTTCAGTTCTCTATAATCAATGCATAGCCGCATTGATCCATCCTTCTTCTTCACAAAGAGAACTGGTGCTCCCCAAGGAGACACACTCGGTCGGATAAACCCCTTCTCCAACAAGTCTTGTAGTTGTTTCTTTAACTCTTCTAGCTCAACATTTTCCATTCTATACGGAGTCTTTGATATCGGTTGAGACCCAGGTACGAGTTCAATGGAGAACTCTACCTCTCTTTTTGGGGGAGGTCCAGGTAACTACTCAGGAAATACATCCATGTATTCCTGAACAATCGGAACATCTTCAATTTGTATGCTCCCTTTCCCTTCTTCATCATCACCAATTAACTCCATAAAGAAAGCTATAGGAGGTGCTTCTAGATAGGGATCAGTTCGGGATACCTCTCCTCAGAAGATAATTGTAGGTCGTTCATTCAAGACTACGGAGATTTCCTTACTTCTGCATTTGATCTTAGCATTATGCTTTGAGAGCTAGTCCATCCCTAGTATAATGTCGAATTCCATCATGGGAATGACTACTAGATCTGCAATAAGATTGTGCTCACCAAAGTAAACACTAGAGTCTCTAAATACTTTTGATGCAAGGATAATCCCACTTGGAGTCTTGACTGACAACTCTACCTCTAGCAGTTCGGGGATTGATTCTATATTCCTTGCTAACTTGGAGGAAATAAAGGAATGTGTAGAACCGAAATCAAATAAAGTACTTGCTAGTTTTGAGAGGACGACAAGAGTACCTGCTACCACATCGTTCGGAACTTCAACTTCAGTTGTTGTGATAGCGAAAGTACGACCTTGATCCCTTGGCCTCTGCTGTGGTTGATGGTGATTCCCCTCCACCGCCCTCGGATTTGGACTTTGATTAGCAAAGTGCCCAAGTTGTCCACACTTGAAGCATGTGACTTCGGGTAGGGCCAGAACCATCTTTCCTCTGTCGTTAGTGTTGGTATGTTGAGGCTTCACATCACTACGACAATTCCGAGAAATATGGCCTTCTCTTCCACACCTGTAGCACTTACCACTTCCGATCAAGCAGTTCCCCATATGCTTCTTCACACATTTATTGCATGTGGAATGTTGCATATTCTTTCCACCTCTTTCCTGATCAAAACTTCTTCCCAGGCTTGGTTCTAGAGTTCTCTTCTTCTCCTTAGATTTGTGAGACCACTGTGTCTCCCCAATCTCTAGTTCAACTTTCATAGCACTTCGAACAATTTCTTCATAGCTATCATAGTCCCTGTTGGCTAGATTCTTCCGTAGATGAGGTCGTAGTCCACCGAAGAATCTATCAAACTTCCCATTAGGGTCCATGTTGAAGCTTTAGGTATAACGGGAAAGCCTTGTGAAGTTCATCTCATAGCTTCCGACAGATTCGTTCTCCTTCTGCTTCAGCTCGAGAAACTCTTTCTCCATTTTCGGTCTCATGGAACGAGGGAAATACTTGTTAAAGAAAATTCCCCGAAACTCTTCCCACTCCATAGCTTCCATCTCTCCTCGTGGCTTTGTGTTTTATATCAGTGACCACCACTGATCAGCTTCTCCCTCTAGGCGGTAAACAGCAAGGGTGACTTTTTCTTGTTCTGAACAATGAAGTACAGAAAAGATCTTTTCAATGGTTCTTATCCATTGTTCCACAACCAATGGGTCAGTAGATCCACTGAATGTTGGCGGTCGTTGATGCATGAAGGACTCAACAGAGTGTTGTTCCCTTCGTGGTGAGGTCGGCCTCTCAGCTTGATTCAAGTTATTACTCATAACTTGAGTCAGTTGGTTCATCATTCGCATGAATGTTTCCATTCCGGCTTCCATCGGAGGGCCGTCAGCACATGGTGCATTGCGATCACCATCGGCACGGTTCCTCCTATTGCCCGCCATCTTCTAAAAGAATAAAACCTTAGTGAGAAACTTATTTCATTTATGAATCTTTTAACTAAAACTTCATTCTTAGACAATTATACTTCTCTATAACTCCTTCATAATGATTCATTAAAAGCTTATGATTAATAAAACATATCCCCTGGGAGTGTCGTAAGCAAGAGTGCAGCAAGGCCCGTTATCGTGCACCAGTTCCCGTTCAAGTCTAGTTCAAAGCGGTGTTTTCGGGTTTCACCCCTATGTACATCTGTGCCAGATCCGCCTCTATCTGCTCGTATCCAGACATGGATGTATTTGTTTGATAAACCACTTACTCAATACTTACCAAAATACCAGGAAGTTTTCCTATATTTAAACTTTCCTATAGGGTTCTTCCTAAATTTTTTATATCATAATTTCCACAAATAACTAAACCATCCTTTTATACCAACTATAGCATCCCGCCTTTTTATAACATAAGCATTCATTACATTACACATAACTGAGGATCTTTAAGGTCTAGTGTCTTGGAAACCAGGAACAAAATACATGAAAGCAACATAAATCATTCTTCTTAAACACTTGAAAGGCTTCTCCTTAAGTTTATCCTAGGTTCATTACTGCATCTCATAACCTGGGGACATACATCAAAAGAAAGGGTGAGCAGAAGGCCCAGTAAGGGAAACAAGAGGATCATTTTACATGTGAACTTGATATACATCAATAAGGACATGAAAAGAACTTTAAGGCATGAGAAAGAAATCATGAGGAATTTCCTAATAAAAATAACATTTTCCATAACTTGAAGATGTGGCTACATAATTTAACATAGATAATCATGAACATATCACCAAGGTCCGTCCCCAAGGTGTCATTTTAAAATTACCAAGGTTATTCAGCAAGGTATCGTGAAAATTGTAATGTCTAGTGGTTACATCATTACCCAATGAATTGGAGTGCTATCAGGGCGCACCCTTAAATTTGACTTTATTATTATGTGAGCCACATATATCATCATCAAAAATATCATAAATAACCCACATAGCATAAAATAAATGGGTTTCATTTCATAATCATAACGTTTTAAAAACTGCTTTAAAGACATGATCTTTACGTCACTTTAAACCCACGAAAAGGGAAAGTGGGTCTCATGTATGTAAATCCCAGAATTTTAAATAGAAAATTTTGATATATATGTGAATACACTTGTAGAAATAAGAGCTTTGTGTATTCACTTTATAACATAAAATAATTTTTGAGAAAAGAGAGAGGCATTTTGAGAGGAAAATTCTGCAGCATAACGGCTATGTTACAAGGTTTTAGAAAACATTGAAAAGAGAGGGGACATGGGTCACCCACTCATAAATGATCCATAAAACAGTAGGGGGAGAGAATAAGATGGATATATGGACATGGTAATGAAATTTTAAGGACATACCATTTGAAATGAAAAACATGGAAGGAAGACAAAAATTAGATTTCTCTTATGAAAATTCGGCAGCCTAACAGCGTCACTTAAACTTAAATAAAAATGAATTGATAAGATCAAATAGGGTCTCCCATCATATGATCATAAGAGATCAGTATGATAGATATAGATATCATACCCCAACATAATAAAAAGTAACTTGAAATACTTGACATGAAAATCGAACTTGAAAAATGAGAAGGGTGAAAGAATCCCTTAAAAATTCGGTAGCCTAACGGCATCACATAAACATTCATAAAATGAAATGATGAGAGTAAGAGGGGATCTCTCATCATATAAGAATGAAAAGGGAAGTAAGAGGAATATAAAATAACATCCTCTCACATAAGAACATGGAGCATAAAAGGAATGACATAAAAGAGATTATATGAAAAGAAAGAGAGGGGTCGGATCCCTTACCTTAAAACGTGACTCTTGAAACTCAAAGGTTTGGACCTTGAGGGCTTGGGGGAACCTTGGAAGGACTTATTGGGAGGAAAGGAGACCATAACATCATTGTGGGAGAGTTGAGAGTGAAAACTAAAGGCGGAAAGTGTGGGTATTTATAGGGAAAGTGAGGGGACAAGGCATTAATGGCCAAGGGACACCTCACAAGTGCTTTTCTCAAACCCATGTGCTCTCTCATGATATTTTTCATAAAGTTAGGCCACATGGTGCCCCCCAAAACAATAATTCATCACCCTTGGCCGGAAAACTCTTAAAAGAGCTCATGACATCATCATGACACCGTTATGATGTCATTAAACATACCGAAACCCTAAAACTGTATTTTTACTATTCACTGAAAATTCAACTTTCTCAGAAAAAACCCAAAATTTCACATTAACCAAATATCAATGCTATGATTTCAAAAATGAACTCCATTTTATAAAAATAATTTTCTAAATATTTTTAATTTTATTTTTAAATAAATACACTATTCACCGAAAATTCATTTTTTTCAGAAAAATCCCCAAAAATTACCATAACATAATATCGATGCTCTGAGTTCAAAAATAAAGTCATTTTTATAAAAATAATTTTCTAATTATTTTTAATTAAATTTTTTATTAAAAAACACTATTCATCCGAAAAAACTAATACTTGAATAATAATTTATGAAACCGTTATTTAACCATTTTATTGAATCACATTACATAATCAAGGTTCCTAGATTATTTTAAAACTTTCTTTAAGTGAGATTACTAATCCATTTGGCCACATTAGTAATCCTAAGCGTAAAATCACTATTCAATATTTACTATTCATCAAAAATTAAGTTGATCTTATTAGACTCCAAATTCCTTATTGAACACTTTTGTAGAAGACCATTTTTTTGAAAATCATTACACATCATTAGTTATTTAGGGTTTACAGAAATATTTTAAAATATCCTTTTTTTTCAAAATTCATCAATAAAATATATTCTAAAATTACCCGGACATTTGAAATTTCACAAACATCACTAAAGGAAGAAATCTCAATTTATTCACCCAAAGGGATTACACAAGGAAGCTAGGGTCTTGTCACATAGCCCCTTATAACACCGGCATAAGACCTAAGTGTAAGGTGTGCTATGGTGATAGAATATGAGGGAGGCTCAGATAACATTTCCCTAGTAGTAATCTCTACTAACTTGAACTTCTCCCGTAGGCGTTTCTGTTCAAGCTTAACATGCTAGAGTTCGTCTTGGGCTTGGTCCAAAGCGAAGCCCACATATGCTACCTCCTTCCCAAGCTCTGACAAGTGGGATTCATAAGGGCCGAGTCTACTGGATGAAGCCATCGACTCATCTTTCTTCATTAACCATTAACATCTTATTAAATCAATAAGAGTAATTTAATATACTACTCAAAAAGATTGGGTCGTTACAGTCACACCCATAACTACTGGGGTACACCACATAAAAAATAAATACAAACCAATATACACATAATGGTGGTCACTCCAATGAATAATAGGGGACACCATGATCCAAATCTAGATCAACCCTCTATGTAGGGAATAACATGATAATGATACTGAAAACCCAAGTGATACAATCCACTAGACATAGGATCAACGCACTACTTCGGATGTTACACAAATTCTTCAAACTCTAATAGGGATGATAGTGGATCACACTCTATTCTTATGGTGGCATACCATGCTCTATATCAGACTCAACCTATAGAGAAGATTACAATACATATAGGTGGATGTAATGCCACATTTTACCCTCTAGGAAAGTAAAAAAGGGAACACACTCGACTTATACTACTACAAACAAAAAACCTACAATTGGTCTAAAAATTAACTTCTCATCGTTAGGGTCTCAACGCCATCGACAGATCATCGATTCGGTGAGTTGTATAAGTGGTATTAAAATTTGAAACTGTTGTGGTCATTTAACTTACAGACCAACTGCCACAGTCAGTCCCCCTACTGTGCCGACTGACCGCTTCGATCAATGGCCAATGGCCCATCTGTGCTTTCTATGTACAAATGTTACCTCAAAATATTGTGACTCATGGTCCACTAAAGAGATCAATTGTGTTTCGTAGTCGATGTGCCCCATGGCATCTAGAGTTGGCATTAAAATATGTTCATCCACCACAGTCAACCGCAACTTTCCTACACCCCCGGTTTCCTCAAATACATCCCAATTCAACCTTGGGTCTCTCCCGACCCAGTAGTGTGACCTGACCCTCCTTCCCAACCCGACCTGCTGACCTCACATGAACAACCTAGCCCAACCCACTCTTCTCCTATCACTATGCCTCATGCAAGTCATGGCTACGACCGTGTCCATTGTCCCCATTGAGCCTTCCACATCTACCACACCCTACACCACTGACGTTGCCTCCTCCTATGCCACTGATGACACCGCCTCTTATTCCACTGACTACCACCTCTCGAGTGCTACACTAGAACTAGGGGAAACCATCGTCTCAGCCAAAATGAACATCTTCCCTTGCTGGTGCACCTCCGTCACATCATGTCGATCCTCGTTCTACAGTTTTGTATCATTGCACCAAGAATCTAAGGTGCAACGATTGATTGTTCAGTGTCAGGAAATAATGAATAATGTGGACCAAGAATGTATGAAATCAAGGTAGAAAAGAACAAAAAGCAAGAAGGATGAACCTTGTTCAATGTCCATGTCAATATTGGTTCATCACTATTTGAATGGTAAATGAATCAAAGGAATTATATAAAATCATATCATGATCAATCCTGCAAATAACCCATCCTAAAAATAAAATTGATCCATTGGAAAATATATTCATTGATTTTTCCACGTTCATTGTAGGATTTAAAGAATGAGAAATAAGAATCAAAATTACACATCCTACCTAGATTTGGATTGCTTGGTGACAAATATGAATCACCATGTCACCGTCATTGGTGAGATCCATTGAGATCTGTATTCTTCGATTCAATGTTTCATCATAGACTACTCAAGATCATTCTCAAGATCTCTCTCTCCATGGACTTTAAGGGAATTAGGGGTTATGATCCTAAACCTGTATCTCCAACAAAGGGGTTAATTAAAAAAATCCTATCACTATTCCATTGTATCATTGAAATAAAATAGAATAAATTATCATCAATTTATTTTATTAATTTAAAATTCACATCATAAATTTCCACAATTGACCTGTGCTGACCAATGTTACGTCATGACTAGGATAATGATGCTATTTTAAACTCAACGGTTCCCTCATATTTCAGATCTTAGAACATGTTTATAAGTTAATCCTCTTTTTTAGGAAAACTACACGTGCGTTCTATTAAATAATTTAATATTTTTCAATCATTTGTTTTGGGAACACCGGGCCTTAGAATCAACTTTTGGATTAACATAAGGTCTTGATATAAATCCTCATAATATATAGAAATACAACATGGAAATTTTGAGTTTTTTCATTCTCCCCACCATGAAAATTTACTTCCTTAAAAAGCCAAAACAAGGGCTACTCAAACAGATAAAGCTACTGAGCATGATTCTCATTCTCCTACTCCAATGTGCTCACTTGGAAATTCTCGTGCTAACACCAAACACTCACTAAAGAAATTTCTCACATATAACGTATCCTATCCTTCCAATCCTTGATCTCTATCAGGTAGGTAGAAAAATTCGATCCATCCTCGATGTTTAGATCACCCAAGTAGATGGCGTGTGATGGGTCATGCACGTAACTCCTCAATTGTGACCCATAGAAGACATCATGTTCCCAATATATCTACTAAAGTAGATCCAAGTGGTTTTCCACCTTGCTAACTATACACAATATCTAGAAATGGATTACAAACATTAGAGATATATTTACACCTTAGAATAATCTCTGTAATCACTATCAAGGTGAAGCCTAAATGAACACATGGTATCCTTCCTTTAACTCCAAGGGACACTTTCGCCTATAAACATAAAAATTATAATGGATCTATATAGTATTAAACCACTCATGTATGATCTAATCCTTCTTTACAGTAGCATGCACCATCTCTGGGACCCTGAGTAAGGACTCTCCTAGGTCATCCAATCAAATTTTTAACCGGCAGGTTTGCCCATACAAAGCATTGAGTGGTTCAATATGATGGTAGAGTGATAGATTTTGTTTTATGAAATCTATACCAGTAGTAGGTGATCCTCCCATATATGGACAAAGTATATTATGAAATCCCATAACATGTCATCTAGAACCTGAATGGTCTACTCAGACTGGCTTTCCATCTGTGGCTAAAACAATATGCCCAAGAAAAATAGGGTCCCAAAGTCAACGTTTAATCCATTCCCCAACCGGGATGTAATGTGAGCATCACGATCAGAAATAATTGTTAATGTTACTACATGGAGTAAAACTAGCTCCTACACATCGAGTTTTCCTAATATATCTACTAAACACTGCTCTATGATAGCTAGGATGTGGGCTGAGTTGGTGAGTCAGTCAATGTTCACTCAGCTTGAATTGTGTCCCCTGTACATGTTTGGTTATCCCATCATGAAGTACATTTATATCCCATCCCATTTCCTTTCTGGCACCTCATGGGGTAGAGATAAATCCATTGGAACCTCATGCTCAACATCGACTCACTAAAAGGAAAAGCCTCAAGAAACAAACTCTACAACTCCATTCATAATCCTTGGCCACCAAAACTGATGTCACATTTCCTGGTACATCTTCCCTACACCTAGATGTTCCACCAATGGGGATGAATGAAACTCCCTAAAAAACTCCTCCCACAATTTTACTAGTACTAATGTGCATCCCCTGAAGGGAAAAATGTGCTTTCGTCTTTCTCATATCTTTCAACTACATTCCCTATAGATATAAGAGCACATGGGGTCTTATAGTAGATATCCCAGAGATGTACCCCGTTGATTAAATATAATATTGGATGGGTAAAAATCATCGAATGGAGGTATTCTTCCCTATATTAATCCATAAAGGATTACTGAAATAAGGCCAACTTCTCTGATTCCTCCTTCAACAATTGTGAATAGTACCTCCTACCAAGATCATCTACCATGATGTTCACATATCAAAGAATATAGAAAATATCAAAGTAATAGTCCTAGAGGAGCTCTATCCATCAACTTTATCTCAAGTTCAAATACTTGTAAGAGAAGATATACTTGAAAAAATTATGATCAGAGTATATAATAAACCACATTCCCATTAGATAGTGTGACCACATCTTCACTGTGAAGACTACCACTTCTAACTAAAGAGCATGGGTCACTTAATTCTGCTCTTGTTGTCAAAACTAGTGTGAATTATTGGAAATCACTACACAAATTTGAATCAGGACAAAACTAATACCGATTCATGATGCATGGCAGAACACTGCGTACTCGATGACTTCCTCCAGTAATGTTAGGATGGGAGTGATCGTGAACCTCTACCTCAGATACTGAAAGTACTACTGGATCTTTCTTTTCCACGTGAAAGGTTTCCCCTTTCATGTCAAAGATATCAAGGGTGATTCCACTCAAGATAAGTTGGGTACAAACATTTGATATTAAAATTACAATCTAAGGAAACTATACACCTTGGTAACACTCTTGGGTGGTTCCCAAGAGAGTACCACCTCCACGTTTAGTAGATCTATTGCAAATACAAACTTTGTGATGATGTGTCTCATAAAATGGGGTTGTTTGTACAAATGTTTTTTTTTATTTTTTCAAGTCGTGGACTAGTATGTTTTGAAGGTTGTGCGGTTTCTCACTTTTCCTATAATTGTTGTTAAATAAAAAATTTAATTTTCACTCCCATAAAATAGATCTCGAGAATCAAAAAATGTCACTTTGAGAGCTTTTAGTAAAACTGGTTCTATTAGAGAGTGTCCATGACTATCCTTAAGTGTCTCACATGCAACTACCCGTATGTCAAATACACTAGGATGCCATCGATGAAGACAACCATGAACCGGTCTATGTAAGGATGAATGACCTAGTTCATCAGTCCCATGAAAACTATTGTGGAGTTCATACTGCCAAACGATATAAAAAATAACTCATAGTGATCATAACGAGATTTGAAGGTTGTATTCATTATATCCTAATCCCGTACTCGTAGCTGGTGATAGCCCGATCTAAGGTCAATCTTTGAGAACCATCACACCCCTTAAAGCTAATCAAAGCGGTCAAAAATCCTCAGTAGTGGATACATTTTCTTCATGGTCACTTATTTTGAGCATTGTAAATACACACATAACCTAAAACTATATTTTACCTTATTAGAAAAGAATTGGGGCTTCCTAAAGTGGAACATTGGGTCTCACAAATCCCTTCTTCTAGAAGTCATCGAACTATACCCTCATCTCACCAAGCTCTATAAGAGACATCCAATTTATAAGTGTATATATTGGTTCCATCCTAGGGTTCATATCAATAGAGATGTCAATCTACCTATGGTGAGGTAAACCTAGAACATCTTCAGGGAATGTTTCAACATACTCCTCCAACACTATAGGAAACTGAGGACTCATATCATCCTCTACATCGAGGGTATAACTAGGAAACTGATGGGTAATCAACAACACTGTCCTATGTGTGATTGTTTCCTATAATACCTAGATTTCCATGTCAAGAAAAAAAAGAAGTCATGGTTCCATCACTGTGGGCACACCCCACTCTTTGACTAAAATAGACAATATGGGCATGAACTAGGGATAACCAGTCCATTCAAGGAATGGCGTCGTAAGGCCTCGACACCACTATCAATAGATCCCAACCAATGGTCTCACCTTCAATATTTGGGAAACACTATCGGTACCACTGTTTTATTATCTAGTCTCTTCTAGTAGGAGTCTCCTAGCATAAGGGTTGAGTTAATGGTTCAACCAGAATCTCTGAGTATGGAATAAGATTCATGCCAAAAAATAATGATTAGAACTTGTGTCTATCAAAACTATAGCTAAATGTGTAATAGACAAAAAATCATGCCTCATATCATCCCTGGATCCCAAGGTTCATATTCCTCGACCACATGTAGTTGTCTCATCCCATGTCCTCTATCTCCCTAAGCCTGGTGTGGGCCACCTAGCTGTGTTGCTGGTAACAAGTCAAAATGTCGACCACCTATATCTGGTCTACCATCTTGTCTTCCACACCCAATACACTAAAGAACACCCTGTTTATGCCTCTATCTCTGTATAGGTGGTCCCCTGTTCGTCTCCTAATCAGTTGTACGATGGGTCGGGCAATCTCATGCTACATGTCCCCAAATGCCGTATGAGAAACACTGCTTGTCTATTGGTTGATTCGAGCCACCATGGGTTTGCTACACAACCGGCCTTGTGCCTTGAGATCCTCTCCTGAAGTACTTAACCTTCTTGGATCCATGTTAATTCCATCACCTACATGTTTTTAAGGTATTATCCACTGGCTTCCCACTTCTAGCACCCATGGATGGTGTTTTCACTTCCAGAAAAATTAAACTAACATATCTCACAAAATTTCCCCCACATAGGTTGAAATGCTACGGGGGGACACTGATTCCATAATGTATTGATGAATTTCCTTCTAGAAGGACTATTTCCTAAGACAATAGTTTCATACCTATCCAAAGAGTAAGAATAAATATCTGTAAACTTTGGTGAATACTCCATCATAGTCATACTACCCTACTATATATAAAGAAGCAGTTATATGCCTACCAAAACCAACATGGTCATATATAACTCTTCTCTGAAGATATAATCAAATTATATCTAAGAGATATATGTCTCCTCATGTGACTATGTAACCATGCTCCACCATCACCCCACAAATCCTTAAAGAAGGCTCACAATAACGACTACAATCTGATCTAATGGTGTCCCCATAAGTAGGAAAACATGAGTGACTACCTCTTTCCAATCCCCAGCCATTTTTTGGGATTGGAACAGCCTATATCATAGAAGGTCACTACCTCTGAAACTCATGAATCATACTTAGCCTACGTGAATCCATAGATGGTAGTGCTGGTAGTACATACTTCTCAACAGTTGGTGGTTTTGCTGGTAAACGACCCAGAGATTCTATCTCTGGTATAGGACCCTATACTGATGTATCATCACTATGAAGATCAACATCTTGATCAAGTAGTGGAATCCTGGATAACTATATATGTGGTGGAATCTGAAAACAAAACAAGATATACCATAGTCAATAGAGTATATTTGTGGAGCTAATAAAATATGGTCATTGAAGACACAACCATTCATTAATGATTCATGTAACATTGTTTTCCCTAGAAACCAGTGTTTTCATATTCCAAGTCAAATAATAGGTTCTCAGAGACTTGGTGTATGTATATGTCATTCACCACACCAACACTAGAGTCCCTGACATGAATCTTGAACTTGAAACACTTAAAACTTTTCCCTAAACCAATTCCCCAAATAGCTTGTCCTAAAGAAGAACTGACTCCACTGATCCCTCTTTATCACAACCCATCCCAAAAGGGCTAATTCCATAACTAACCCAAGACTACCGCTAGTTGGCATGGATCTAATGGTTATCGTTGAGTAGGCTGTTTTCACAAATGGAAGGTAATATCCTAAATTACTTGTACTCACGTCCACATCTCCATGAAAAAAACTATTAAATGTAAAACAACTGTAAAAAATGAATCCATACAACTAATATCCCACAACCATAGTTTAACAGTAAGTAAAGGAGATTAAACTACAAGCCCACCAAAAATATTTTGTACCCAAGTCCAACTGAAACTTTAAAGAGTTCAACCCAATCCACGGAAAATGACTATTTCAAAGGTATTCTCCCAACAAGATCCTTAGTCTTCCCATGTACAACTATTCTCCAACTACTCTGGGTCCTCCTAATACACCGTCAAAAATTTCATCATCTGCACACGACACGACATCTGCATGGAAATCCCGTGTATGGGTGAGTATAACAATACTTAGTATGACACCCCAAAACACTAAAAATGAAGCAACATGAATAGTCAGATCAACAAAATATGTATCAATGTATAACAGATACATGAAGTACAAGGAGAACCCACATATACTTAGGACATACACCATTCCATCAGGTTTTCATAACCAACTACCAACTAAAAGATTCTATTTGAATCAATTCTTGTTCTGGGATATCCCACTCCACGATCCATACTATCATCAGAGACACTGGACGAAGAGGTCTAGCTCATTTGGGCCCCACCTAATGAGAATGCATTGGTCTGAGAATACTAGGATTCCTAGAGAGGGGGTCATGCCCAAACCCACTAGGGGACACCACGAAACCCATATAGATCAACCATGAAACATTGATAGAGGGTCATGCCTAGGACCACTAGGGGAAACCACATACCGAATTTGTATTAACCATGATACATAGATAGGGGGTCATTCCTGGGACTGCTGGCTAATACCAAAAACACAATATGAATCAACCTGCTACATTGGGTACTGCATGTTAATGATTCCACAAACTCTACTATTATTTTTTGTTTGATAAAGGACAAACACCATGCTCTGGGAGGTTATGCCAATTCCAAAAACTCTACAGGGGATGATAGGGGATCTCAATCCAGTCTCACGGAGGGACACCATACTCTATATGATATTCAACCTTTATAGGGGATTATAATCCAGTTAAGTGGATGTAATTCCACACAACACCCTCAAACGGTAAGACCAAGAGAATGTATTAATAATATATTGATTCAAATTAAAAACCTTGAATTTGTCTAAAAATGGACTACAAAAATGTTAGGGTATCAACTCCTCAGACAACATAATGATTGGATGCTCCATTTAGGAGTAATGATCATCTGAAACTATCGGGGTCACTGCACCCATGAACTGACCAAAACAGTCAGTCCCCCTACAATGCCAAACGGTCACTGCGGTTGGAAGCCTCTGGCCGTGCTACACGGTCACTACACCCACAAAAGGTCGAGATACTCTAGCTCACAGTTGATACCCATGTTCGAATGTTCCACATGGTTTCTGTTCCCTGTGGAAGATTTATCTACCATAGCCCCACAGTTGACCACAACTAGGTTCCTCCCCAATGCTGTGAATATGATCAGGGTCCGGCCCAACCCACCATCCTGACTCATCCTACCAACCCAGCCCGTACTACTGATATGACCCATCCCACATGGCCTAGCCCAATCCATGTCCTCTTCCATGCCTCACATTACTCATTGCCACATTCGCCTTTTCCCGGCCCTTTGCATCCATCGTTTCTTGCACCATCTATACCACAACCTCCTACGACGTTGATGCCAATATGTTCTATGCCACTTACTACCATGTCACTTATGCTATGTCAGATCCTCACAAGACCTCCATCTCAACCAAAACTCACCATTTCCATCACCGTCTCCCCTCTTTCATGTCGCGCAAATATCATCTCTACAGTTTTGGAATGTTACACCAAGAATTGAAGGTGAAATGCTCAATTTTTTAATTTTAGGAGAAGAATGAATAACTTGAACCATGAACGTAAGAAATCGGGGGAGAAAAGCATAATAATCGAGAGGGTTGAACCTCAATCCTTGTTTGTGTTGATCTTGGTACATCACTATTAGAATGATAAATGAATCAAAGCAATTCTGTAGAATCAAATCCCGATTAATCCCGCAAACAATCCACCCCACAATTACGACTGATCTGTAGGTGACACTTTTTGTGGATTATTCCTTATTTATCATTGGATATCATAAATGGGAAATAAAAATTGAAATAACACATCATTCCTGGATTTGGATTTCTCACTAATAATTATAGGTTCCCACATCATTGTCGTTGGAGTGATCCATCTAGTTCAGTGTTCATAGATTTCTGATTCAATGTTTCATTATCACATGCTCTAGTGGGTTCTCCACATCTCCCTCTCCATGGCCTATGGAGGAGTCCTAGATTATGATACTATCCCTAGATTAATAAAAATGGTATTAATTAAAATAGAAATATCGTAGCATCGCTACATCAATGAAATAACATAAAATAAATATTCATGAATTTATTGTATTCATTAAAAACACTAGGGTTGAAATTCCACAATTGACCCTTGATGACCAATGATAGGTCATGGATTGTGTAAATCCTCTATTAGAAACTCAAAGACACTCTTAGAATTCTAATTTGGGGAATCATTTAGAAGTTAATTAACTTTTTTCATGAAAACTGCATATTCATAATATTAAATATTGTAATATTTTTCAAACATTTTTTCCAGACACACCAAGCCTCAAAATCGAATACTATCTCAGTTCTTGGTCTTGAAATCAATCCATACAATATCTAAAAATAGTAGATGAAATGTCCAAGAAATTACGAAGGCGGTATACAAAGAAAGGGAATTTGGGAAATATTTAGTGTGAATAGAAAATCCACATTCATGTATTGAATATCCAACATATATTTACATATATTTCATATTCATAGAATCTAAATAGATGTTCGACTAGAGCTTAAGGTCGGGGAGCATTGACCCATGTTGTGCATTTTTATTTTCGATACACAAGACCAATTATTACCTTTAAAATCATAAGAAAATAATTTTTATTAGATTCTAATTATGTATTGACATTTCCATGAAAATTGGAATAATCATCTAATGTATCCAATCCCAAATGATTCATGATCGATTTGAGAAACAATAGAGGCCATGGAATCATCTAAATTGCACAAAAACATCAATCATGTTTTTCGTGAAATAAGTACCTATTAATTTTTAATTTCATGGTATTTCGGTCATGAATGGTTTGATATTATCTTTTCCTGAATGGGAAAAGTTGAAATCCATGATCATAGAGTTCTCAGGTCAATGAAATGGGGATGGGATAAGTACACAATGTAATACGACATACCATGTTTGAAAATCAGTTACCTTATGATTTTTTCAAGGAGTATAGAGAAAATAAATTCTTCCACTGAGTACGGAGGTGCCTCGGGTTGATAGGCTAGATTATGGTGTATAATGTAGGGACACATTTGAGAATATTATTTATAGTACGAAATGTATTTTTCAGTTTTTAATTCCTTTAAAACTGATAACTGGGGGAGGTTTATGAGGATTTAAATTTCACAAGTCATAGAGCATGACTTGCAAGAGGAAGGTTATTTAGTATTAAAGGATCATTTTAAATGGGGATTGACTAAGAATTGGTGGAATGTTACTCATATGAATTTCACATGTGCATAAATAAGGTAAAATTTTTCCTGGCCATGATTTTGCGAATAAGGGACCCCATATTGTCTCTCATGCATGGAATTAGGTCATACACAAGGGAAGGGAGGCCATTTTCTTAAATGTGACTGGAATAAGATTTGTTATCTTGGCATCACTACATATCATGTGGAAACAGGAATAAGGCCACACATATTTCATGAAATGATCTCCCACAGTAATAAAATTCATTTGTGGGGAGAGGGAATTTTCACCTTTACAGCTAGAACAATATGTGAAATCTGAGTGTCACAATACATATAAAAAAGAAAGAATAAAACTATATTTAGTTATGAAAAAAATGTACTTTACACTGCTCAAGACCTTATGTGAGGATAAAGACATATATTCCTTTTTTTGAATTTGCGTTTAAGAGTGAAAGGAAAACTCATATTGTAATCTCTTTTCAAAATCTTCCTCATATAAAGGAGAGTGGGGGATTTTTTTTGGTTTTTTATGGTCCATGATGAATAATCTGGTACTCAATAAGTATATAATCAAAGAGAGAATAAATGAAAACTTTGCTTTCAAATATGTAGACAATGTAGTTTAACATCATGCGAAATGGATACATAATACATAGTTTAGCTTCATGTGAATGAGACATCAACCATGTAGTTTATCACCTTTGAGTAATTATGTTTCCCGATTATTTAACTTCACATTAAGAGGAAATTTGTTACATAACATAATGAGAGGTTACAAGGTATCAGACCATACAAACACCTTTAGAATGAGATACACATAGTTTAATATTGTTATTCTAGGATTACAAAATGATCGGACCATGTTAGGAGGACCCTTAAAAATATTCCTAATCCCACATGATCTATGATAATTGTGTAGAATGAGGAATAATTAGAGGCTCTCTTATCATATAGTGGTTATTCAAATAAATCTGGAGAACTGATAATAACACCAACATAAATAGAGTGGATTTGAAAGCTTGTAAGGAGGAATCTGATGTGAATGAATGACATGGATTCAAAAAAATAGTGAAAGAAATCATTCTTGTGATTGGAATTTGTGGCTAGTCCTGAGACAGAAGGTTTTTAAATCACTACATATCCCGTGGAAATTGGAATCATGTTGTACATAGTATTGTGTAAAGATTACATGCATTGGTCGGACTAATATAAAAGGAATCAAACATAATTTTTTAGGTATGGAACTAGGATGATAGATCTAGGTGTCACTACATATATCATCAATTGATAATCAAGACACTCTTATTTATTAAATTTATCCACACATAAAAGTAATTATCATGAAATTTTAATATTGGGTGTCAAGATATGCCATGTTCATTTTAAGGCCATACACTCAAGACCATTCCATGCAGTTTAACATAATGTGATAAGGAAAATTGTTCCTTGGAAGGAATGGCACAATGGGATGTTGGGGTTATGAATTAACAGATTCCATAGTTTTCAAGAAATCATTTCATGAGAAAAGATGCCCATACATTTGGTAAATCATCTTATACGAAACGTTTATGAGTTGTTTTGGAAATCAACTCATGAAAAAGGTTGCCCAAGAATTCATGAAATGATCCAATTTCATTCATCCCATTCTCATTACATGTGGGTTCATAGTCCTGTTTCCCGTGAAATCTTGTGCTTGGTCTATATGGTATGACTACATGTTAATATCCCATGATAAATATGTTGTCATATAGTTTGATGTCACTATGACTATATGAGAAGTTCATTTCAATGTTGTATGAAAAGGACTACTCTGTGTAGTTTAACGTCATGCTGTATGGGGGAAGTGTGTCTCAGATTGTTTGTTCATATAACTTGGTAAAATTGTTTCTTATGATATGAAATATTTATTCAGAAATATTTTATTGTTAGGGTTATAATATGATCACCATCCAAGGTGATCAATGAATATGCCCCATTTTAATAGACCTTATGGATGATAAACATCCCTCCCTATTTTTCTTTAAGAAGAAGAGGTTTTTTCTTATCTATAATCGGGATCCTGAGAACCAAAACTAGATATCTTTATAGGATTGAACAAAGGAGACCTACTTTGTCAAATACTCATGCAATCTTGTTTTAATAAAACATCATGTTGTGTAAGGTGAAAAATCTCTTCTAGTGAATCGATCACAATTTTTACAAATGATTTTGAGAGTAATATTATATAGAGAAATATTCCTAAATAGAAATTTAGAGGAAAAGAAATTGATCTTCAAGAGGAAATACTAATTCTATCCCGTATATTGGTGAATATTGGGTTGCATGCATAGTGGTATGGGTTATGGTATGTTAGTCCCACAAGGAATGTAAAAAAATATTAGTCTTGAATATATTTTTATTTTCAACGATTTTATGTAGTATGTTTGACTGAGTATTGATGAAATCCTATATATATCCATTTTCACTATATACTAGTGAGAATAATGGTTGGACTCAATGTAATAATATTTCTACAAACATTTAAATTTGGAAGAACAAAATTCCGGGTTCTTTTTCATCAATATTTTATGATGGAAACCAAACATGTAAATAATTTAAGACTTAGAAAAATAATGACTTCTTTTTCTTAAATCATCCCATTTTGAGAAGAAGTTGGTATGAGTGGGGATATATTTATACTACATAGCTACAGTGGTATATTATAATAACACAAAATCCATTCTCTATATAGAGAATATCCACGAGTATGTAAGGTTGTGTAAGAACTTTCGGTGTTGATGGATGAAGTTGGCTTGCATATGAAATGAATGATTTTTTTTTCTGAGAATTTGCTGCAATATTTTCTCAATGAAAGAAAGAAATATCCAAAAATCATAATTTCGTTAGAAAATATAGTTCATGAATGATGGGAACTATAATTTCCATCATTAACTTCTTTAATAATTAAATTAGTCTTTTCTCCGCTGATGCGTATGAGGATAATCTATAAAATCCCCATTATAGAGGACCTTTTGATGACTAGGGATATCATTAATGACAATGTTAACTACCATCATTTGAATTTACTATTTCCTGGATCCATCAACTAAGGGTGTCCTAATTTAGGGAATTTCTATAATAGGAATCATAAAACCACTTATAGAATTACCTAGTTCAGAGATGTAACTAAACCCATTGATCACTTGAATAATGCTTAAACAAAAGGTGATAACATTATATGATGTGAAATATTGATGAATGTTTTATCCTTTCCCAGATATTACAATGGTGTACCAATATTATGTATTACATCTACATGATAATTTTATGAGCATGGGATATAGGTCAAAAATACCTCTAAGGGAAATTCTATCATCATTTCTTAGACATATTCAAATAGGGGGATTAGAACTTTTTTTCTCATAGTATAATCACCATCGACATTCTTGATTACTACCATTGAATATACTTTAACTTTTAAGTCATCCACTTGTATTTTTTTCATCATTTCTAAGCCTTATGTGAGGTCATGGTTTTTTCCTTATTAATGCTGCAATCGTTTGATAACAGGAATGAATAAAGAACAAAAACCTTTGATAGTGATATAAAAATTAAACATAGGAAAATAAATATTAGAAAGTGGTATTTTATTATTTTTTCTATTTTGATACTATATATTCCATTAAAATACATCTCCCATGTATTGGGGAGACCAGGATAGGTAAAATAACATTGTTTTATATTTTATTATTCATATGCATTTCATCAAACTAGAGATACTCATTGAGGAAAGATTCTAATTATTTAATATTTTTATTTTATATGGAATAAACTAGATGTAGAACTATTGAAGGAAGACTTCCCACTAGGACAAACATCAACTCAACATAATGTGATTAAGAATTTACTAGAGTGGTTCACTTTAAGATATGAAATAGACCACGTGATGTTGAATTTAGTGCCTCATTTTTTAAAATGAAATGTTTTTTCTAGATAGTTCATATCAATATTTGAATTAAGAGTCTTAGTATTGATCGGGGTTTGACTGAGATAGGAGATACAATTCGTATTCATGATTTCATTATTTTTCTTGAAGAAATATCCCATTGACCACTCAAAATATGTCACACAAAAGATGATAGGATTTCCTTTTAGGGGTGGAATTAGCCACAAACAAATGAAGACATTTATTGAGACTACCAGAAACATTCTATAAGTCATTAGTTTACTGATATTTGGCCTGTTTTCATCATCATAGTGATGGGAAAAAACTTTCCATTGATGTTTACTATAGTACATTGAATATCGTCTTGGAATCAATTTAGCACTATAAACACATTAATGTTTCTATGAGTTAAAAAATAAAGGATTTACTTATTAATTTTATTGCCTAATTTGAAGACATCATGGTGTTTAATGAATTAAAAAACATCCTTATGGTAAAATTAAAATAAATCAAGGGGTTGATTTCCAAGAAATGTTTTCATAGTTTGTTAAAAATATTCTCATGTACAGGAAGGTGGAAGGAAGTTGATTGAATTTTATCAGTTGATCATTAATGTAGAACTTAATGAACAATCCCATTATGGTTTTGAAGATGATATTCATGAAACATTGGTATGTGGAGGCAACATTATTTTGGCCAAATGGAATCAAATTAAAAAAGTATACCCCATTCAATTACTTAAATGAATTTGAATCTTCAAATTCAGGGGTCATTAAGATTTGATTATAGATTAAATATTCCTCTGTAAAGGAGATGGAATGGTATCCATCCGTTACATCAATTATAATTTCTATAATTTGATCCATAAAGTCATCATTTAGATAGTTCTGGATGAGATCCTTGATGTCAATACACACCCTTATTTTCCCGGTCTTCTTTTTTACTGGGTTGATATTGGAAATCCATTGTTGGTATTTAACATCTCAAATGATTTTTTATTAGATGAGATTATTAGCTTTTTCCTCAAACATGGTAAAATGATACAAATGTGTTTTTCTAGTTTACAAGTTGTGAACACAATGATCATCATGAAGGTTTAGGTGGTGGGAAGCCACATTGGGTAAGAGGCCTATAATTTCAATTTAAATCGAGGTAAAAAACATGAAATTTGTTTATAAATGATCTAGATTCCAATTTTTTATTTTATAGGAAGTGATTCAATGATTATCTAAGGTTGAAGATTTTCCTTTGTGTCCATATATACCTGTCATAGCTCGTCTATGGTGATAGATATAATTTCCTAAAATGATGGAGTAGAATATGTGAAGTCATATTCTTCTTAATATTTATCTTCCTATGTATCTCCATCTTCTATAATTCTTATGTTGATACAAAAGGAGTAATGAAGTCGAATGATTAAAGTAATAGAATAAATAATATACTGTGAATTGTAGGTATATATATCTTCATTATCCAACTGAGTAATGTTTATTATTTTAAATTAAGCTTACGATGTGGGGATCTTATAAATTAATAGATCTAAAGTGATTGAATTTTAATAAGATGAGTCACCACTAATGGGAGGGTCATACACCACTTTAGTACCAATGTATTTTTCTGATAAAATTAATATCATGAGGTTTGATGAGAAAATTCCCAATTCGAAACCCACATTCTCAATTTTATTAATGAGAAACAAATATTAATCGATGTTTAAATTGAATGGGTTGTTTGAGGCCATTTCCAGACCATCTATGGTTGTTACCCCAGAAATAACATCAATTATGTGTTTCTTACATTCTCTTTGATAAAATATTTTGTAAATTTATTGAGACTCATAGGATTTAAATGAATATTTATCACCTTATAATGTCCCACTTTTCCTATTGGCATATTAATTGAGACATTTGTGATATGATGAAGGTATTTATTCGTGATGGTGAAAACATGGTCTTCCTATCTGGATATTGAAATCAGTATCCTGAAAAATGAACAAAAACATATAATCATATATCTTTTCCCCAAATTGGATTTTGAGATTGATCCAGCTGAGGGGTTTCCTTTCTCCTTTGTTGTATCCATGAAGCATTATAGGAGATATATACTAGTCAGATTCACTATAGCCCAATTTATGAACTATTCATATTAGGATATGATTGACTCTAGAGATGCGCTTAATGAAATATCATCATATATCAATGTCATCTAATCTTCCCAAAACATACATGGTCCTGTGTCTTTGTATCAAAACATCCTTATAATGTTATGTAAATAGAGTAACCATATGAAATTCCATGGTGTTCTTCCTTTTAAAGATACACCTTAGTGGTAGTGAACTCAACATAAACTCTTAATGGATTAGAAGTGCCTCCACACACTCTTCCTAAAGATCCTTTGATATGTTAAGAGAATCCCGAATTGAATGTTGTTATAAAAAATTATCCAAATACTTTAGTATTTCATATTTTTTAGTCAATGTTCTTTGTATTACTATTTAGAAAATTTAGAGATTGTTGTTTTTGGGGGTAGATGAGTCGGGTGGTTTAGTGGATTTTGGGAGAATTTTTTTATTTATTATATTACGCTATCATGGATTTCCATCCAATATAGACTAGAGATATTATTACTCCACTTTCAGTAGATATTCCAAAATAAGTAAGTGTGGAAAATTATTAATGACTGTGGTTATGATTTCATGTTCTTCATGTTCTCATTTAAGGGATCTTCCATGAGTCTTAGAAACATAAATGTCTTTTATGGTGATGTAGGCATAATATTGGGGTTTTCCATGACATCATCTTCCCCTTCCTCAACATCTCACGTGGTCTCAACCTGAAGTTCTCCAATATAGCACATGGATATTGGTTTCGTAATTATTATCATTATTGGATAATGGGTTCATCACGTGAATGAAATTAGTCGAACTAATGATTAATGATTAATTTTATTGGGACTCTTCCTGAATGAACAATTCGTTTGGTACCATTTGGTGGGGTGGTTCTTATACAATTGGGATTAGACGCATAAAATTAAAGAGAGTTAGGATTAGATTTGGAATCTTTAACGGATCATCCTATTATGAATTATTTTTGTTATTCCAACCATGTCGTTTCTTGGGAGATATGATTTTAGAAGACAATAGTTCCAATGAAGTAGATTTTATTATTGATTAGGAAGATAAAGGGTTAAGTTTGTAGATTTAATAATTCCCTAAGGAAAAAAAAGAGTATAGTTTATTTTTTTTCATGGTTATCCAATCATAGAACTTCTATACACTCTTACTCGTAACATCTTATCATTCGCACTATTTTTTCAAGTGGTAGTGGAAACATATATACACGTGCTAATGGTTTAACCAGCTTCACATTACTTGAATCTTCCATTTTCTATATAATATCAAAAAAATAATACATTTTTAGATGTAATAGACTAATGTGTTGTGAAAGAAGTATAAATTTGGGTGATCATCGAGGCCAACTTGATTGGGCCACTTATGCTCTAGAAACCACAACAAATTTATTTTCATGGATGCTGTGAAGTATCATGGAACATGATCATCTCAAAAGAAATAAACATTATCATTATCACTTCTAATCGAGAATGGTTAGGATCCCTTAAAACGTTTAGATGGGGAAATTTTTATTGTTACTAGCATTTAGAATAAGGTTCAACGTGAGAAGGTGTGGGGCACGGGGATAGAGCTCACGTAAATTTTGAATTAAATGTAATGGTTTTAGTCTCCACTACTTTTTTCCAGTTTCCATGAGACACTGCATCTAGGATTGATATGGGACCTATTTATAAAATAGATTCCTAAAATATTTCATTAAAAATGTTAAAATCCCACAGGTCTCCCAAATACATTATTGGGATAAGAGGTGTTCACAACTCATTAATATGGTTCTCAATAAAAATACTCAACAAGGACTATTGAGGATTTTTTAGGATTAGTGATTGAGTCAAACCATTTAACAAGGAAATAAAATATGAAACCCTCTAGTTCTATCACTTCAGAAAACATGAGAGGTCAAGTAATTTATTTTTCTATAATGTATGTCTAAATGGATATTGGAATTTTCAATGAATATATTCAGATCCATTGATTTCTCTTTTTGGTAAACCATTATGTGATATAATGGCCAGTCCTTCTACGGTTTGCACAAAACACCAAATTTTGGATACCTCTTACTACTTGAGGATTCACGTAAAGGCATTACACTAATACATAATGATTTGTAGATGATGTTATCGACCCCCTAATATATTGAATATAAAAAACGCAAGATTTTCAATATTTTGAGGGGGATTTATTTCATCTAACCATTTAGGGTATGATTTCCTCTCCAGTTTCATTGGTTCAAGTCATTCTTCCACAGCCTCGAATAAAGTCCCTAGTGACTCAATTGTGTAGATGACATGGGAAAAAATGGCTTACTCAGACATAGCTTAAATAGGGGGAATAATAGTGGTTTAGTTGTTATGGGTCTTCCTATACTCATGATTGATAATGTAACACCCCGAGCTTCCACGATACGCTTCTCATTCAATAATGCAATAGCTTGCATTGTACGCAACTTCGAGTTCTAAAACACCGCGACTAATCAAAGTAGCCATTATGAATAGTAATAACCACTTTTTAAAATTATAGAAATTTTATATTTCAAAATGGACTTCATTTTTGTATTCATAATATCAAAATTATCCTAAGTTGAAATTTTTGTAAACTTCTAAGAACTTCCAATTTTTTTATGAATAGTGAAAAATACGTAAAACAACTTTTTTAATCAAAATAATTTATTGTGATAAATTATACTATTTAGTGGTTTTAAAGTATAATTAGAATATATTTTTACCATTTTATCCAATGGTGGTCATTAGAATTAATTTAACATTGAAATTGGACATAAACAATTGCCAATCTTTTGATATAAATTGTTTCTTAAAAACACCCTATTTGTTGTGACAGCGGGAATTAATTATAAAATTAATTAATGCAACTTATATGTTTGGAATTTTGTAAAATAGGCATCATTTTTGAATTCGGAATATCAATTATAGCTTAAGATGAAATTTTGGCATTGTTCTGAAAAACTTCAATTTTTGATGAATAGTGAAACCACTAAGTGGTAGTTAAATAACTGATTTTTCGTTTAAATGAAATATTACCACTTCTTTGATTTGATTTTCAAAAATCCGACATACATGGTTTTCATTAAGAAGTAAAATGTGGTTCAATGAGATTAAAATAATTTTTTGGTGAATAGTAACTTTTAAGTTCTTAATCGCGATTAGAGGTAATTAGTGTAGTTTAAGGTAAAGATAATGTTTTAATAATATGATATGAGCTTGACACTTGTCCTTCTCCTATTGGATGTGTCATGGCCGACCAAGACAATACATGGGTCAACTTGGGGACCCCATGGAGCCACTTTAGTTGGAAAATGACATAAATACCTTTTATTTAATGTTAAAGTAAAAAATGACACAAATATAAAATGTTTTACTAAAAAAAACTTTACATGGGGTTATACAAGTCATATTTTTGACTATAAATATTCATTGGAAAGCTAAAAATGTTTCCTACATCATAGTATTTTTTCATAATTTTTAGACATTAAATAAAGTAAATTATTTATGACATCATTATGATGCAGCGATGACCTCATTATTTAACGATTTTAATAAAATGAAAAGATAATGTACAATCCAAGGCTTAAACTTGTCAAAATACTATTGGATGGGTAGATTTAGAACCCGTATCACCTTATCCACAAATTATATAAGTGTGGGACCTTTATAATCCGAAAATAAATGTATAATAATGTAAAATTCCCTTACTTTCCAAGAGTGCCCCTCCTCTCCTCTTATAAAGGGCCCCCACCTCTACCACCTCATTCACACTTTCAATCCATTTGGCTCGGCCAAACCCTTCCCAAATACTCTCCCAACTTCCCCCTCTTACTCCTAGAAGCCTCAGTTTGGGCATAACTCTTCCCAAGGAAGCCTTTGGCTCAAATCAAAAAGAGTTACCTGATTTTGAGGTAATGTCTTCTCTAATGTTGATTTGTTTTATTTTTCTTCTCCAACCCCCTAAACTCTTTTTATTAATTTCTTTTTTAACAACACCAGTATCCTAAATATACTAGGATGTTGTTATAAGATGTATTAGAGCTACACTTACACACACCTACATCTAATGGTTAAAGAACATACGGTTTCTGTGGATGGTGAATTTCTGCCTCACGAAACGATGATTGTTCAACACTCATATAACACCTTCAAAGGTGGCCATTAAGATGTCAGTATAATTATATATGATATATAATGTGTTTATGTTTTACTTATGCTTCTGTAATTCTCATTTATGGCATACTTTATGATTTCCATTATGGGTAAAACGCGATAATTTCATTTTAGGAAGTGCGGACTACCGCCCCCTCAAAGTGATTTGAATCGTTAATAACATATGTGGGATGTATAAAGGATGGATTAAATGGTATTATACACTATATAATACTGTAATTATATTATAAATTTATATCATTATGATTTCATTCCATTAAATACGAAATAGAAATGAAAGTAGCGTTCATGCGTACGTACGGCTTACTGTCTCCATGAATGGTGCATTTCATTTCTTACCTCTAAATGTTACGTGACATTATGAATGAATTTATATACTGGATATATATCATATATATGATATCTAAATCATGAATATAATTCTGGATATAATGGATATTTCACCACATGAACAACTTGTAATTATAGGAAGTTTATTTTTGACTCAAGTACCAAAGATCGACAAAACGACCGTTATTAACTTAAATAATTACATAATGTTCATAACATGGTAATAAGGGATATAAAAGGAATAATGAACATGAAAAAGGTTCTTAAGTAAATAGGAATTAACTCTATTTTATTATTCAGGAGGTTAAAGAACGGTCGAGTCAGGACAGGACGCAAGGTAAGGGAACTTCTTAACCCAACTTCCATTCTTTGGGTTAATCTCCTACTTTCAAATTATGTCATGATATAATTATGTCTTATTTTGTATTTTTACTTTCTTTATGTGTACCTATAGTGAATACACATAATATATCTATTTTATTTTAAAAATGATCTTTGTAAGGACTTCGTCTCAATCTCCTTTCATTGAGGCATATTTGGTTTTATACAAAAATTTCTTTTATACGGTGTATAAACCACTTTGACTTTTACGTTTATTCAAAAGGAATATTTTTATACGAAGCGTTTACTAAACGAAAAAAGGGAATGTTTTTGTCGTACGTATGCGGCGACAATGACTTCTCCGCCGCCGTGACCACTATTTGAGTTTCGGCTTCCTCTACAAGCCATACCCTTTTTTTATGAAAAATAAATACCATGTTATACTTTTCTTTTATTTTGGTATTGAAATTGGTTTTGAAAGCGTTTTTATTATATCAATGTGTTGTATTGATATCTTGTGTTTGAAATGTGGAAAAGTTATGTTTCCTTTATGCATGTTTTATGTGATACGATTATGTTATGGTTTATGAGATGTTTAAACCTGTTCATATGAGGAATGTATTGGACTTAATAAGTGACGGGTGGAGCCCGCTATAGCTCCTCAATGCATCGGTAGGTCTAATGAGACAACTAGACGTGGAATTGGCCGAGGCCCTTTCCCAATTTGATTTATGGTTTTGGCCGAGGCCTTAATCATTTTAGACGTCTTGGCCGAGGCCTTGACAAAATGATTCAGAATGTCCGGCATTATACATTCCCTCATTATGAAAGTGGTTATTGATATTTGATGTGATTATTTGTCTAGTAGAATATCCATGTGAGTAAGTAATGGAATTATTTTATTTTACTTTTTCCATATTATGCTGAAGTTCAAGTTCAATAAGGCTTTTGTTTTAGTTACACATTGCCTTAAATGTCTATGTTTATTTATGAAAGCTTCCGTAATATTGTTATCCTTACTGAGCATTTGAGCTCACCCCTTTCAATGTTTTAATATTTTCCAGGTTGTGAAGAAGTATTTTATGAATGGCCTGCAGGGATTGTCAGAAGAGGATATGAGTGTGGATTATGGAGACTTTGTTATTGTAGTTTTTCACCTTATGTTGTAATGTAACGTTTATTAATGTATCTAGTGTTTCCAAGGCTACTAAACTAATCGGTCTTTCGAGACTTGATCTTTTGTGATCATGCCAATGTTACGAAGTAACGCACCGGCTCTAGGTAGCTGGGGTTGGGGCGTTACAGTTGGTATCAGAGGCAGTTTAGTACTAACCTTGGAAGCTAGATTTAGATAAACTCTGATTAGAGCACATAGCCCGAAGATAGACTTTAAGGATTAGTATAGAAGAACTTCCTATAATTTTGGTATTATAGAGATTTTGTGATTTTTCCGAGCAATACGTCCCTGTCTGGATATGAGCAAGTAGAGGCGGCTCTGGCACAGATGTACCTAGGCGTAAAACCCGAAAACACCGCTTTGAGCTAGACTCGAACGGGAATTGGTGCACGACAACGGGCCTTGCTGCACTCTTGGTTACGACACTCCCGGGGGATATGCTTAGGATAATTCTCATTTTATTTACAAACCACTATGAAGGGTTATGAGTATATACTTCCTCAAAGAAAAAATTTCTTTTTATGATTATGGATTATATCCATAAATAGTTCAATTTATGTAAAGTGTTTTACAATTATGGAATTATGTATTTTGATTAATAAAATAATCTAGTTTATGCCATTGTTTAGAAATGGCGCCTAGTGGAAGGAATGGAAACCGTATCAATGTACGAACTCCGTGTAGGGATTTCCCTCCTGCTCAAGATAATTATTGTGGAGTTGGAGATACAACTGGTGCTGATCAACTTATTACCATACTGGGACAACTCACTCAGGTTATGAATAATAACCATACTCGTATGGAGCACCCTGATCCATAGCGTGGAGGATCAATGTTAGATCGATTCATGAGGCAACAACCACCAATGTTCAATGGGGGTACAAATCTCTTAGTAGCCGAGCAATGGATAAATTCCCTAGAGAAAATATTTCAGGCTTTGGGGAGCAGTGAAAGGGAAAAAGTTATCATGGCAGTTTACCGCCTCACTAGAGATGCTGATCAATGGTGGTCATTGATTCAAAACATGAAGGAAGATGATGAAGTATCAAATATGGAATGGAGGGAGTTCAAAGATCTGTTTTTAGAAAAATACTTTCCTCGCGACCATCGAGCAGATATGGAAAGGCAATTTTTGAGTCTGAGACAAAAGGAGGATGAGAATGTCACAAAGTATGAGGCTAACTTTACAAGGTTAGCAAGGTATGCTAGAGATTATATACGTAACCCAAGGAGTAGGATTGATCGTTTCTTTGATGGGTTAAAACCATTTCTCCGTCGAGCTTTAGTATCACAATCCTTCTCATCATACGAAGATATTGTCTCATGTGCTATCAAGACAGAAAAGGAATTCTCTAAGTCTTATGACAACAAATTAAAGCAAGAGAAGAAGAGAACGGGGGAACAAGAGACAGATAAAGGGAAAAAGGGAAAGAAGGATTTTCCATTATGTGATAATTGTGGGAAGAATCACCCTGGTACTTGCCTAAAAGGAATGGGAGTTTGTTATAAATGTGGAGAAAAGGGTCACCAGGCTCGTGATTGAAAGGGAAAGAAAGAGGTTGTCAAAGTTGAATGCTACAATTGTAGGGAAATGGGGCATTATGCAAATGAATGTCCTAAGCGTCAAGGAAACTTACCTTAGAAAAGGCCAAGGGATCAAGGCCAATCTTATGCTGTGACTACAGTTGAAGCGGAATAATTAATGTATTGGTGCTTTTGGACTCATGGATTATATTCTGGTTATTAGAATAATGTGATATATATACTACAGTACTTGTTGATTTCAGTAAGGTTTTAATATGATGAAGGTAATTATATTTTTAGTATGTGACAATAAGAGAAACTTTACTTTGTTTGGGGAATCTGATAAATTGATTTTGGAATTAAGAGACCTTCTAGAGAAAGTCTGGACAGAGGTATTTTGGATAACTATAAAGGTTGGAATGGATTAAGTTGAACTTTGGATATTATTGTTTAATGTTAAAAAATTTATGAAGATTATTTTTGGAATACTATAGTTTTAGGAAAAGGACAACCTGCAAGGTGGGGCATAACTCGTCGTGTCGGACAAAGCTGCAGGAATCGAACCCACAACCATAGTGCGGCATGCCTTTATTTCCTACCACTAGCCTACAGGAAGTCCCTGGTTATTACAAAATAATTTTACTAATCTAAATGGTATGTGTTAACATTTGTAACCTTATACAATTAGGATAAGTATAATACTTTTGAGTTCTATTATCTTTTTGAGTGAAAGATGAGTCGAAGGTTGAAACTCTAATTGTCAAGCATAAATATATATATACCTATCTCTTATTTAATGAATAAATTAATTATTAAACTTTATTAAAGGGATATTAAAACAAAAAAATTTGTTATCCTAATAATTTATGTCTTGTTGAACTGATGATATTTTAAATCAACATAGATTGAAGGCTTTGAGGCCCTCAATTTGACAGTTGATTGTGATTGATGACCTCAATCACTCCCTACAAATATTTACGTTTTTCCTCCAATTATATGTATTTAATTTCCTCCAATGTTCTCCTAATCGAGATCATAATTGGGTGGTGACTTTTTCATTTCCCTTTCCCTATTATTAAGGCTAAATTTTATTAATCTTATTTCCGATGTGGGTTTTCCACAAAGGTATTTTCTTTTTTCAACCTTTTACTTTCAAAGAAAAATTTCAAATTGCGAGGACGCAATTTATTGAAGGAGGGGAGAATGTAACACCCCGAGCTTCCACGATACGCTTCTCATTCAATAATGCAATAGCTTGCATTGTACACAACTTCGAGTTCTAAAACACCGCGACTAATCAAAGTAGCTGTTATGAATAGTAATAACCACTTTTTAAAATTATAGAAATTTTATATTTCAAAATGGACTTCATTTTTGTATTCGTAATATCAAAATTATCCTAAGTTGAAATTTTTGTAAACTTCTGAGAACTTCCAATTTTTTTATGAATAGTGAAAAATACTTAAAACAACTTTTTTAATCAAAATAATTTATTGTGATAAATTATACTATTTAGTGGTTTTAAAGTATAATTAGAATATTTTTTTACCATTTTATCCAATGGTGGTCATTAGAATTAATTTAACATTGAAATTGGACATAAACAATTGCCAATATTTTGATATAAATTGTTTCTTAAAAACATGCTATTTGTTGTGACAGTGGGAATTAATTATAAAATTAATTAATGCAACTTCTATGTTTGGAATTTTGTAAAATAGAAATCATTTTTGAATTTGGAATATCAATTATAGCTTAGGGTGAAATTTTGGCATTGTTCTGAAAAACTTCAATTTTTGATGAATAGTGAAACCACTAAGTGGTAGTTAAATAACTGATTTTTCGTTTAAATGAAATATTACCACTTCTGTGATTTGATTTTCAAAAATCCGACATACATGGTTGTCATTAAGAAGTAAAATGTGGTTCAATGAGATTAAAATAATTTTTTGGTGAATAGTAACTTTTAAGTTCTTAATCGCGATTAGAGGTAATTAGTGTAGTTTAAGGTAAAAATAATGTTTTAATAATATGATATGAGCTTGACACTTGTCCTTATCCTATTGGATGAGTCATGGCCGACCATGAAAATACATGGGTCAACTTGGGGACCCCATGGAGCCACTTTAGTTGGAAAATGACATAAATACCTTTTATTTAATGTTAAAGTAAAAACTGACACAAATATAAAATGTTTTACTAAAAAAAATTTTACATGGGGTTATACAAGTCATATTTTTGACTATAAATAGTCATTGGAAAGCTAAAAATATTTCCTATATCATAGTATTTTTTTATAATTTTTAGACATTAAATAAAGTAAATTATTTATGACATCATTATGATGCAGCGATGACCTCATTATTTAACGATTTTAATAAAATGAAAAGATAATGTACAATCCAAGGACTAAACTTGTCAAAAGACTATTGGATGGGTAGATTTAGAACTCTTATCACCTTATCCACAAATTATATAAGTGTGGGACCTTTATAATCCGAAAATAATTGTATAATAATGTAAAATTCCCTTACTTTCCAAGAGTTCCCCTCCTCTCCTCTTATAAAAGGCCCCCATCTCTACCACATCATTTACAGTTTCAATCCATTTGGCTCGGCCAACCCCTGCCCAAATACTCTCCCAACTTCCCCCTCTTACTCCTAGAAGCCTCACTTTGGGCAGAACTCTTCCCAAGGAAGCCTTTGTCTCAAATCAAAAAGAGTTACCCGATTTTGAGGCAATGTCTTCTCTAATGTTGTTTTGTTTTATTTTTCTTCTCCAACCCCCTAAAATCTTTTTATTAATTTCTTTTTTAACCAAACCAGTATCCTCAATATACTAGGATGTTGTTATAAGAATTATTCGAGCTACACTTACACACACCTACATCTAATGGTTAAAGAACATACGGTTTCTGTGGATGGCGAATTTCTGCCTCACGAAACGATGATTGTTCAACACTCATATAACACCTTCAATGGTGGCCATTAAGATGTCACTATATTTATATATGATATATAATGTGTTTATGTTTTACTTATGCTTCTGTATTTCTCATTTATGGCATACTTTATGATTTCCATTATGGGTAAAACACGATAATTTCATTTTAGGAAGTGCGGACTACCGCCCCCTCAAAGTAATTTGAATCGTTAATGCCATATGTGGGATGTATAAAGGATGGATTAAATGGTATTATACATTATATAATACTTTAATTATATTATAAATTTATATCATTATGATTTAATTCCATTAAATACGAAATAGAAATGAAAGTAGCGTTCATGCGTACGTACGGCTTACCGTCTCCATGAACGGTGCATTTCATTTCTTACCTCTAAATGTTACGTGACATTATGAATGAATTTATATACTGGATATATATCATATATATGATATCTATATCATGAATATAATTCTGGATATAATGGATATTTCACCACATGAACAACTTGTAATTATAGGAAGTTTATTTTTGACTCAAGTACCAAAGATCGACAAAACGACCGTTATTAACTTAAATAATTACATAATGTTCATAACATGGTAATAAGGGATATAAAAGGAATAATGAACATGAAAAAGCTTCTTAAGTAAATAGTAATTAACTCTATTTTATTATTCAGGAGGTTAAAGAATGGTCGAGTCAGGACAGGACGCAAGGTAAGGGAACTTCTTAACCCAACTTCCATTCTTTGGGTTAATCTCCTACTTTCAAATTATGTCATGATATAATTATGTCTTATTTTGTATTTTTACATTCATTATGTGTACCTATAGTGAATACACATAATATATCTATTTTATTTTAAAAATGATCTTTGTAAGGACTTCGTCTCAATCTCCTTTCATTGAGGCATATTTGGTTTTATACACAAATTTCTTTTACACGGTGTATAAACCACTTTGACTTTTACATTTATTCAAAAGGAATCTTTTTATACGAAGCGTTTACTAAACAACAAAAGGGAATGTTTTTGTCGTACGTATGCGGCGACAATGACTTCTCCGCCGCCGTGACCACTATTTGAGTTTCGGCTTCCTCTACAAGCCATACCCTTTTTTATGAAAAATAAATACCATGTTATAATTTTCTTTTATTTTGGTATTGAAAATGGTTTTGAAAGCGTTTTTATTATATCAATCTGTTGTATTGATATCTTGTGATTGAAATGTGGAAAAGTTATGTTTCCTTTATGCATGTTTTATGTGATACGATTATGTTATGTTTTATGAGATGTTTAAACCTGTTCATATGAGGAATGTATTGGACTTAATAAGTGACGGGTGGAGCCCGCTATAGCTCCTTGATGCATCAGTAGGTCTCATGAGACAACTAGACGTGGAATTGGCTGAGGCCCTTTCCCAATTTGATTTATGGTTTTGGCCGAGGACTTAATCATTTTAGACGTCTTGGCCGAGGCCTTGACAAAATGATTCAGAATGTCCGGCATTATACATTCCCTCATTATGAAAGTGGTTATTGATATTTCATGTGATTATTTGTCTAGTAGAATATCCATGTGAGTAAGTAGTGGCATTATTTTATTTTACTTTTTCCATATTATGCTGAAGTTCAAGTTCAATAAGGCTTTTGTTTTTGTTACACATTGCCTTAAATGTCTATGTTTATTTATGAAAGCTTCCGTAATATTGTTATCCTTAATGAGCATCTGAGCTCACCCCTTTCAATGTTTTAATATTTTCCAGGATGTGAAGAAGTATTTTATGAATGGTCTGCAGGGATAGTCATAAGAGGATATGAGTGTGGACTATGCAGACTTTGTTATTGTAGTTTTTCACCTTATGTTGTAATGTAACGTTTATGAATGTATCTAGTGTTTCCAAGGCTACTAAACTAATCGGCCTTTCGAGACTTGATCTTTTGTGATCATGCCAATGTTACGAAGTAACGTACCGGCTCTAGGTAGCTGGGGTTGGGGCGTTACAGATAACATGTATAAGCTATCCCATGAAGATTTGTCTCACTTAATTATGTTTTTTAAATAATTTAGTTAACTAATGATACCCTTCTAAAATCAAATAAATTGTATTGGTTGTATTTATCACACATTTATTAGAGATTCTTAATATAGTTTTGTTATTCTAATGAATACTTTATAATTGGTACATTATCTAGGTGCATGGGATGTGGATCATATTAATGAACATATCTATATATGATTTAGCCTCTTAGAAGCTAAAAATTGATATTTTTTAGTTCCTTCATCTATACATCATACATTGAAATTCATTCCATGAGCATGAGAGGATTAATCACATCATATAACATGTGGGGAATAGATTCACCTTTACCATTTCCCTTAGGATATTCTCATTGAGAATATGGTAATGGAACATTTTAGGGAGTCCCCAAATTCCTAGTGAGCCTCTGGTTTCAGGTACACAATCATTCTTCAGTCATTTTAGTGTGGCATTCATTTTGGATTGTACCATCCTCCTATTGTTCCCCTATATTTGATTCATGTTCTACATTTCATGTAGGGGTGGTACTAGTGACGTTCAATAATTCATATTATATTTCGAGTGTTGTGTTAGAACTATATTAATAGGAGGGATGGATGATTTCGCAACATCATCCAAAATATCCATGACCATTAGTATCTATTTTACATTTGAGAAATTTATTTTTCTCAAGTATACCAATGGGTATCATCCTTTTCATCATGCATCCTCTTGGACATTTTTATAAAAGGGTGATTGGAAGATAATCCTCTCAATGTTTTCTCATACACATCCTCAATGAGTAATATGGGTCACAAGATGGGATGAACATGGTGGTTTCACTATGTAGAGCACCTCTAAAATTGGAAAATATTGATTTTTGTCAAATAGGATATTGAGGTAAAAATTTCCGCAGCCCTATAGGTTGGGGTTCCCCTTGGTCCATCTCTGGACCATTTTGGACTAGATTTAGCAGTTTTGAAGGGATATGTTGTGGTTAAAATTCCCCCATCCCTATAGGATTGGGATGTCCCTATATATGCACAACTACAATTATTGTGGATTCTCACATAATCATACACATGTTCATTAGAGAATGATCAGGGTGAACTGTATGGTCTAAACATGATCGATTTGATTCTGAAAGCATGATTGGTACTCAAATATTCTCTTCCCTCTAGAATGAATCAAAATTAATGTTTTTATAAGTTTATCATATGATTCTCTCAATTGATTACTATCATCTAGATATTTAATCTTGAGACACTTTGATGGAAAATTATTACTGAGTATATCCCAATTCATGAGTAGATATCTCTTTTGAGAGTTGTCATGGATCATTAATATTACAATACATCCCTTCTGGGGAAACATACTACTAACAAATGATGGTTAAAATAAAATTATCCATGTTTAATCCATCCCTTAATATATAAATTTAATGGTACATCAAGAATTAATTGATGTAGCTTTCAAAAAAAATTAAGGCATGTGAATTTAAGACCCCTGTTGTTCTTCAAATTTTGGCTGTCATGAAGCTAGTACGTAAGCCAAGTCAAATGGATGAATAAGTTCTTCTATTTTTTTGAAATTTTTTTAAATAATTTGTAAGGAAAGAATTTAAAAATTAGGTGTTGGAGATTCATCCTAATATTTAGGGTAATGACATACACAAATTATTCTAATAACATTTTTTTATTGTATATTTAGTGGTGTATAACAACAAAAACATGACAGGTACATTATCAGTAGCAAATTTTATCATTACCATAAAGGTATTCTCATCATATCTATGTATAATTCTCTTACAAATTCTGAAAAAAGTGAAAATTTCCTATAAATATTATTATATATAGTGGAATTAGGGGATATCTCACCTATCATGTTGGAAGATGACTAAATCATGGGTGGTTTGTGGGATGATAGTATCTTTGGAAATTTAACTAGTTGAGAAAGAAAATATCTTTTCAATGATAGGGAATCATGCATGAATCGGATCAATTTTTCAAGTGCCTCACAATATGAGGGATTTCTCATAATTTAATCAATAATGGAATGACCTTATTTTTGAAATTAAATAATATTACATGGAGTAAAGTTTCACTAAATTCCATCTCAGGTAGGACTACGATCATGGATCAATATATGACTATAAGAAGGATGTCTATGGAATATACATGTAAAGACCCGTAAAAATTCAAGGGAATTTTTTTCTTAATTTTCTTAAGAATTTTACAAGAGCGCGGTTTCAGACGGCACCTGATTCCGAGACCCGGAGTGCCCGGAATTAATTTCCGAAGTTTGGCTCGGGTACGTTCAGTGAACGAACGAGCGGGAATTCCTAACTTTTGATCCGGTACTCGGAATTGAAATCCGAGGGCACCGATGAACTCGCAGCGCCGATATTCGCTTAAAGAGACCTTTTCGGGAGTTGCGTTTGTTGCGGGTTGAAAGTTAATTTTGGGGTTTTTAGTTTGAGTTAAATAAAATTTGTGTAGAAAATTTTTTTATTATAACTTGATAAAACCTACCAAAGGGGGTTGGAAGTGGGACCCACACTGTCACGACCCGACCTCGGGGCCCGTGCCGTGACTACCCCAAGCCCGCCTTCCATAGGCCAGGGGCTGGCGACTAGCACCAAGGCGTAAAATCCCGGTAAACAGGGAAGGCATTGTCTTTATAAGTAACAACCACCACAGAGTCAGCAAGCGGAAAGTAACTACAAGTGCAGAAAAGTAAAGGGGGGCCGGAATACAAGCCCAACTGAAAGTACAACTGAAAAAGTAAAGAACAGCAACTGAAGAGAAGACGGCGGCCTCGCGTCGTCCACTGGCAATCCCACCTGAAGGGTGGGTACAGATAGCCTCCAGGCTCCTCGGGTCCCACGTCCGCTCCGAGCACGTCCCGCCCAGTGGTCCACCTCCAGGTACCGTCCTGCTCCACGCCCCAACCGAGATCAGCGATGTCCGTCATCTGCATCCAACACCTCAAGGTGCGGGCATAGCCCGTGCAGGGGTGAGTATAAGCTACTCAGTAAGGACCCCGAGACCCCCGAAGGTCTCCCGAAATCCACAAAGGATATAGCACAAAAGAAAGATGCAATCACGAAGTAACATCTGACTCGACTTAGGTATATGCCCATACATATAACTAAGTCCCCAATTCTAGCTCTGCTCACGAGCTCAAGAACAACTCAATCCACGCAGGAAAGAAAGACTCAAATCCACAAGGAGAGTAAACAGTAAATCCACAAAGGATAGTTCAACACAAACCACAAAGGAGAGTAACATAAGATTCAGCTCAACCAGGTATACTTTTTCAGATGACGTCAAAGATGATCACTGATCCATCTAAGTCGTCGGACCCACGAAGGATCGATAGGTACTAACCCCCGCAAAAGACCCACACAGGATCGGGCTCACACAGAACCTGTAGGCAGTGGCTCACACAGAACCGGTAGTAAGGACCCACATAGGATCGGGCTCACACAGAACCTGTAGCACTGATCCACGTAGGATCGCTGAGTGCAGTAGTCGACGCAGTCCACTGAGGATCTCTGCACAGTCGTCGCCGCAGTCCACGAAGGATCTTTGCTCTGCCGTCGTCGCAGTCCACGGAGGATCACTGCTCTGTCGTCGAAGTCACAGCCAGCGCTAGGGTTCCCGCACACAGCGAGCTCGTTTAGGAGGGTCCGCTCCACGAGCCGAGAGGCTGATACATCAACTGACACGTAGTCCGAAGTTGATGTATCCAAAAGTTCCGTATCGACAACAGGATCTCAACGCAACAGACGGCGCGTCAATCGGACGCCCGGTCTGAGAGTTATTGGCATTTTCGTCCCAGGGGCCCGGTTGGTTTTTATGGCAAAACCAACCCGACCGTACTCCGCCTGTATCCGATCCTCGGGCGGAGTATGCCAAAAGTTCCGTCTCACTTAGAGGAAACTACCACAGCTGACGGTACGTCGATCGGACGTCCGTAGCTCAAGTTATGAGCGTTTCCGCTCCGAGGGCCCGGTTGGTTTCGTGTACGAACCAACCCGGCCGAACCCAAAGTCTTCCTAAACCTTCAGTATAATATACCGAAACGACCGTATCGATCCAAGGATCGCGTAGCCGCTGACGGTTCGTCAATAGGAGGTCTCAGGCCCAAGCTATGGGCAAAAGACCGAAGAAGGCCCGAAAACGGGGGTTCTGGGCCCGGGGCGACCCGGCCCGAACCACCCTTGGGTCGGCCGAACCGGGGCGACCCGAACCGGGTCGGCCCGACCCGGGCGGACCCGGCAAGGCCGGGTCCGGTCCGGCCTGGGCGCGGCCCGACCGGCTCGGCTTCGGCCGAGCGGCCGAAGCAACCGCCGTGGGTTTGACCCGCGGCTTGGAGGAACGCGGCCCGCGCGGGCCGCGTGCTGGGTGGCCGGACCGCGGACGCGGTCCGGCGGTTCGCCGCCGCCGCGGCTCGGCCGCGGCGGAGTTTCCGGCGGCGCGCCGGGCGCCGGCGACCCACACCGCCGCCGCCTTCCGCGGGCCGCCGGAGTTGCTCCGGTGGCCCGTTTTGCCTCCCGTCTGCGCCATTGCTCCTCCCGGGGGCCGATCTTCACTGCGGGATCAACGGATCGCCCTTGCCGCACGGTTCGTCGTCGTCCGCCAAATCCGCACAACAAAAGATCGGCGGAGGGTTGTCGGGTCTTGTTCGTTAGATCTGCACCCTCCGCGTTAGTCATAAACAACGGGAGGAAAAGAAAATAATCAACAACAATTTTAATTAAATTAAAATTGTTCGGAGATCAGGTTCTTTATTTTAAAAGAATAAACACGGGGAATAAAATATTCCAACATCCCTTACCTTGTCGTCGTCGGACGTGAGGTCGTCGCGGAATCGCTCGTCGCGGAAGGAGGGGATCGTCGCGTCGTTGCGGAGGAGACGTTCGTCGCACCGCGGGAAAAACGTCGCGCCGACGATCTCTGGATCAAGATCAAAAGGATTTAATTAATTTAAATCTGTTGTTATCGAATTATAAAAAGGGGAGAATTAGAAGATTCGATTCTCACCTTTAACCGCTGATCGTAGGTCCGCCGCGGAAGAAGAGGCACCGTAGAAGAAGAAGGAGAAGGTCGCGGAAAAGTTTGTTGACGTCGCGGATCGTGCGTCGTCGAATTCCGGTTCCGGCGTTCTTCGTGTTCTTAGCGTTCTTCGCGGGGAGGGTGGAGGTTTAGAGGATCTCGCACAACAGGAGGATCCTCCAAAATAGACAAGTTTGTCTATTTTATTATTTTGCCAACAAACGCAAAACGCGTAAGTAACGACCCATTAAATTCGTTGAATTAATTCAACGAATGAAACAGCCCATTTAATTCACGAAATAAACCGCCCAATTAAATGGTCTGTTAAGAAATAAAGAAAACGCGTCGGTTGACTTTTCAGTTACTTTGACGAGTTTTCGCGGGTGCGTTACTTAGCGAAAGAAACGGCGGGGCTCGTGCGGGCCCTGCCTCACAAATATCCTACCAAGAGGGTAGGATATTTCCGGATAGCACCCTATCCGCTTTAACTCAGTTCAAGTGGCTTCCAAGCAGCTTAAGTGAAATAAAATAAAGTTGTCGCACAAATTTTATTTTATTTCTGTCTTAAAGCCCCAAAATTTAAAAACCACGTCTGAGCAAACGCAACTCCGGAAGAGGCGTTTCTAAGAAAATACCGGCGCTGCGATTTCGTCGGTGCCCTCAGAATTCGATTCCGGGCACCGGTTCAAAAGATAGAAAAACCCGCTCGTCCGTTCACTGAACGTACCCGAGCCAAACTTCGGAAATTGATTCCGGGCACACCGGGCCTCGGAATCAGGTGCCGTCTGAAGCTGAACTCTTGTAAAATTCCAAAGAAAATTAAGAAAAAAAATTTCCTTGAAATTTGCGGGTCTTTACATTACTCCCACCTCAGGGCTTTACGTCCCCGTAAAGATACATCAAAAACTAGGGGAACAAATGGGGGTACTGAGCACACATCTGAGCCTCCCGCTCCCAAGTGCTTTCCAGGAGGTTCCCGTGCTGCCATCTGATGCGCACAAGAGGAATCGACCGCCCACGTAGGACCCGCTCCTGTCGATCCTCGATCTCCACTGGGACCTCCGCAAAAGTCGCCCCATCGTCCACGTCTAGCTCCCCAAAGTCGATGATGTGCGTCGGGTCATGCACGTATCTCCTCAGCTGAGACACGTGGAAGACGTCGTGCACCCGGTGCAACTGAGGTGGTAGAGCCAGGCGATAAGCCACCTCTCCTATCCTGCTGAGGACCTGGAAATGCCCGATGAAGCGTGGAGACAACTTGCCGCCTCGGCCAAATCTCCGTAAACCACGTCGAGGTGAGACACGCAAAAAGACGTGGTCGCCATCCTCGAACTGTAGTGGCCTCCGCCTCCTATCGGCATACGACTTCTGCCGGCTCTGAGCTGTCCTCATCCTCTCCTGGATGATCTGGACCTTCTCTGTCGTGGCTCGGACCATCTCTGGTCCCACGAGTGCTGACTCCCCAGGGTCTGTCCAGCACAACGGTGATCTGCAGGGTCTGCCGTACAACGCCTCGTATGGTGCCATCCCGATGGTGGAGTGGTAGCTGTTGTTGTACGCGAACTCCACCAAGGGTAGGTGGTCCTCCCAGCTACGACCAAAGTCGAGAACACATTCACGGAGCATGTCCTCGAGTGTCTGTATGGTCCTCTCCGTCTGACCATCCGTCTGAGGGTGGAAGGCTGTGCTCAGATGGAGCCGGGTCCCGAACGCCTCCTGCAACCCCTTCCAAAGACGGGAAGTGAAACGAGCATCTCGATCGGAGATGATAGACGATGGCACACCGTGAAGCCGTACGATCTCCTGGACGTAAATACGTCCCAAGCTCTCCACTGAGCCCTTCTCTCTGATGGGTAAGAAGTGTGCCGACTTGGTGAGTCGGTCGACAATCACCCAAATGGAGTCGTGACCTCTGGAAGTGCGTGGAAGTCCAGTCACGAAGTCCATAGATATGCCATCCCACTTCCACTCCGGGACCTCCAAGGGATGTACCAAGCCTGCTGGTACCTGATGCTCTGCCTTCACCTGCTGGCAGGTGAGGCATCGTGAAACGAACTCTGCCACAGCTTTCATCATGCCCGGCCACCAGTGCTGTCGTCTGAGATCCTGGTACATCTTCGCCACTCCGGGATGCACCGCCAAGGGAGAAGTGTGAAACTCTCCCAGCACCTCCTCTCGTAAAGCGACTGGTACGAAGGTACGTCCTCTGAAAAGGATGTCGTGCTCTACTCCAAGGGAGAAACCATCAGGCGCCTGACCTGAGGATATCAGTGCACGCCGGGTCTCACAGTCAGCGTCCCCACGCTGAGCCTCTCTGACCCACTGTAGAAGTGGAGGAGAGACTGTGAGAGACTGAAGAAAGGCTGCTCCGTCTCTATCCACGAAGGATATCTGTAAGGAGGCTAGCTGCTCCGTCGCCTCCTCAAGTAGCTGAATGCCCGTCCTCCTGCTGAGGGCATCGGCTACCACGTTCCCCTTCCCAGGAGTATAGACTATCTCAAAGTCATAGTCCTGGAGGAACTCAAGCCATCTCCGCTGTTTCAGGTTCAGGTCCTTCTGAGAGAAGATATACCTGAGACTCTGGTGGTCAGAAAAGACTGTGAAGCGCTCGCCCATCAGATAGTGCCGCCAAGTCTTCAGAGCGAAGACCACTGCTGCTAACTCCAGGTCATGAATGGCGTAGTTCTGCTCATGCGGCCTCAACTGACATGATCCGTAGGCGATCACGGCCCGCTCCTGCATCAGGACGCACCCGAGTCCAGTCCCTGATGCGTCGCAGTAAACTACGTATCCAACTCCCTCCTCAGGCAACCTCAAGATAGGTGCGCTGGTCAACCTCTGCCTCAGCTCTTGGAAGCTCTGCTGGCATCTGTCTGACCACACGAAGGGTTTCCCCTTCTTCTTCAACGCTGAGAGTGGTGCCGCAACTCTGGAGAAGTCTGGCACGAATCTCTGATACTATCTGGCTAGGCCCAAGAAGCTCCGCACCTCCGTCACGCTCCTGGGTGGCTCCCAAGCTAGCACTGCCTCGATCTTCGCGGGATCCACAGCAACTCCCGCCTCAGAGATGACGTTCCCCAAGAAGTGGACCTCACGTAACCAGAACTGGCACTTTGAGAGCTTGCCATAAAGCTGGTGCTCTCGGAGTGTGTCTAGCACAACTCGCAGGTGGTAGGCATGCTCCTCCTCAGTCGTCGAGTATACCAAAATTTCGTCAATGAAGACCACGACAAATCGGTCGAGGTATGGCTGGAAGATCCTGTTCATGAGGCTCATGAACACTACTGGAGCATTGGTTACGCCGAATGGCATAACCAAGAACTCATAATGGCCATACCGACACCTGAAGGCCGTCTTCTGCACGTCCTCGTCTCGAACTCTGAGCTGATGATAGCCTGACTGGAGGTCTATCTTTGAGAACCACCGCGCTCCCTTGAGCTGATCAAAGAGGTCATCAATCCGTGGCAGCGGATACTTGTTCCTCACTGTCACCTGTTTCAGGCGACGATAGTCGACACACAGTCGCAAGCTCTCGTCCGCCTTCTTGGCGAACAAAATCGGGGAAGCCCAGGGTGAAACACTGGGTCGGATAAACCCCTTGCTCTGCAAGTCCTCCAACTGTACCCGCAGCTCCCGAAGCTCGGCGGGGGCCATCCGATATGCTGGAGTAGATATCGGGGCTGTCCTGGGGTACAAGTCGATGTAAAAGTCTACCTCTCTACGAGGAGGTAGCCCTGGAACGTCGTCGGGAAAGACGTCCACGTACTGGTCCACCACTGCAGGAAAAGCTGGACTCCGCACGTCCACTGCTCCTAGGATGAGGCTAGCCAACTGATGAGAGATGGGCTGCACTCTCCTCCGCGGAAGTCCATCCTGTGCTGCAAAGGTTCCCTTCTCGCCGGTGAAGGTAAACCTGCTCCCGTCGGTGCGAACACATCGCACCTTGCGCCTAAAACAGTCGATCTGGGCATGAACCGTGGATAGCCAATCCATGCCCAAGATGACGTCTTAAGGCATCGACGCCGCTACAAGGAGATCCCAGCCGAAGCTCTCGCCTCCTAGAGTAAGCTCACACTGCCGGCACCAGTGCGTAATCGTCGAGTCTGCTCCCGTAGGAGTCTCTAGCCGTAAGGATCGAGCCAACGGCTCAGTCGGAATCTCCGAGCTCTGAACAAGGGCAGAGGCTATGAAAGAGTGACTCGCTCCTGTGTCTATAAGTACTGCAACAAGGGTGGAATAGACACAGATCGTACCTCGAATCATCTCTGGCATGTCGGGGTCATAGGCCTCCACTGCCTGGAGCTGGGCATGTCCCTGCCCGCCAGCTCCCTATGGTCGAGGTGGCCCTCCTGGTGGTGGTGGGGGTAGATCCTGGAAGCGTCGCCCACCACCCGCTGCTCGGCCAGCTCCTCTGCCTCGTCCGCCTCCTCCCTGCGGACCGCCACGGTCGACCCTCTGCCTCTGCCTGGATGGCCCCTCCACCGTCTGCTGGTCCTCTGATCGGCGAGTCGGGCAGTCACGAGCCATGTGACCCTGCCCGCCGCAGGAGTAGCACAGCCTGCCTCTCGAAAGGATGGCACTCCGCTGTGTGCCCCGCACTGCTGAGCCGGTGTCCTGAGGCCGTCTGCGTGGGGGTCTGGTCTGCCTGGACCCGAGAGTCATCCGTCGGCTACCTGCTGCCGAAGACTCAGCTACCTGCCGCCCTGCGCTAGGTCTCGCCGCTGAAGAAGGCTCTTCCAGGAAGCTCTCGATCAGGAGGGCTCGCTCCAGCACTCCCGCCTGGGTCGGAATGCTGAGGGAGATCAGCGACGCCCGAATCTCCTGCCGCAAGCCCTGCTCGAAGGTCCGGGCCCGGAAGAAGGGGTCCCGTACCATGTCGGTCGAGTAGCGAGATAGGTCAGTGAACCTCGCCGTGTACTGAGCGACCGTCATGCTGCCCTGGCGCAGCTGGAGAAGCTCCTGGATGCGCACCGCTCGGAGGGTGGCCGGGACGAACTCAGAGCGGAAGAGGCTCTCGAAGTCCGTCCAGAGCAAGGATGCCTCATCGTGAACCTGGAGCATCAAGCTCCACCATCGCCCTGCCGCCGCCTGCAGGAGGCTCGCCGCGAGAATCACCATGAGATCCGCTGGTGTCCTCACTAGTCTAAAGATCCGCACCACCGCCTCTAGCCAGTCCTCGGCGGCCTGGGGGTCCGCCTCACCGCGAAACCTGGGCGGTCGCTGGCTCTGAAACTCATGCAGTTCCCTGAGGCGACGTGCATCATCAGCGTCTGGTACTGGTAGCATCGGTGGCTCGGCGGGTAAAGCTACCGCCGGTGCCACTGCTGGCAAAGGGCCCTGCACCGAGGCCTCGTCGCTCGGTGGGCTGCCGTCGCGCCCTACACTCGGAACCCTAGATGGATGTCGTCGCGGGGCCATCCTGAAAAGGAGAACAAGAGCACCACAGTCAGAACAGTATACCTGGTGAGCTGGCACAAGTAATCACAAGGAAAACCTGAGACTTTCATAAAGCAGATCAGTATACCCGGTGAGCTGACACAAGTAATCACGAAGAAAACTTGAAACACACACGCAATCAATGTTTTCATGCATTAAGTCGGAAATCAGGAGTCAGGGTCCTGGTGTACGGATACGTCGGCCGCCGCACCAACACTGGGATCCCTGAACTGATAACCACACTCAATACACTAAACACTATTGCCTCATATAGAAAGAAAAGACGATCAGAGTCTGCGGTAGAACCGACCACCTCTGATACCAATTTGTCACGACCCGACCTCGGGGCCCGTGCCGTGACTACCCCAAGCCCGCCTTCCATAGGCCAGGGGCTGGCGACTAGCACCAAGGCGTAAAATCCCGGTAAACAGGGAAGGCATTGCCTTTATAAGTAACAACCACCACAGAGTCAGCAAGTGGAAAGTAACTACAAGTGCAGAAAAGTAAAGGGGGGCCGGAATACAAGCCCAACTGAAAGTACAACTGAAAAAGTAAAGAACATCAACTGAAGAGAAGACGGCGGCCTCGCGTCGTCCACTGGAAATCCCACCTGAAGGGTGGGTACAGATAGCCTCCAGGCTCCTCGGGTCCCACGTCCGCTTCGAGCACATCCCGCCCAGTGGTCCACCTCCAGGTACCGTCCTGCTCCACGCCCCAACCGAGATCAGCGCTGTCCGTCGTCTGCATCCAACACATCAAGGTGCGGGCATAGCCCGTGCAGGGGTGAGTATAAGCTACTCAGTAAGGACCCCGAGACCCCCGAAGGTCTCCCGAAATCCACACAGGATATAGCACAAAAGAAAGATGCAATCACGAAGTAACATCTGACTCGACTTAGGTATATGCCCATACATATACCTAAGTCCCCAATTCTAGCTCTGCTCACGAGCTCAAGAACAACTCAATCCACGCAGGAAAGCAAGACTCAAATCCACAAGGAGAGTAAACAGTAAATCCACAAAGGATAGTTCAACACAAACCACAAAGGAGAGTAACATAAGATTCAGCTCAACCAGGTATACTTTTTCAGATGACGTCAAAGATGATCACTGATCCATCTAAGTCGTCGGACCCACGAAGGATCGATAGGTACTAACCCCCGCAAAAGACCCACACAGGATCGGGCTCACACAGAACCTGTAGGCAGTGGCTCACACAGAACCGGTAGTAAGGACCCACATAGGATCGGGCTCACACAGAACCTGTAGCACTGATCCACGTAGGATCACTGAGTGTAGTAGTCGACGCAGTCCACTGAGGATCTCTGCACAGTCGTCGCCGCAGTCCACGAAGGATCTCTGCTCTGCCGTCATCGCAGTCCAGTGAGGATCTCTGCTCTGTCGTCGAAGTCACAGCCAGCGCTAGGGTTCCCGCACACAGCGAGCTCGTTTAGGAGGGTCCGCTCCACGAGCCGAGAGGCTGATACATCAACTGACACGTAGTCCGAAGATGATGTATCCAAAAGTTCCGTATCGACAACAGGATCTCAACGCAACAGACGGCGCGTCAATCGGACGCCCGGTCTGAGAGTTATTGGCATTTTCGTCCCAGGGGCCCGGTTGGTTTTTAGGGAAAAACCAACCCGACCGTACTCCGCCTGTATCCGATCCTCGGGCGGAGTATGCCAAAAGATCCGTCTCACTTAGAGGAAACTACCACAGGTGACGGTACGTCGATCGGACGTCCGTAGCTCATGTTATGAGCGTTTCCGCTCCGAGGGCCCGGTTGGTTTCGTGTACGAACCAACCCGGCCGAACTCAAAGTCTTCCGAAACCTTGAGTATAATATACCGAAACGACCGTATCGATCCAAGGATCGCGTAGCCGCTGACGGTTCGTCAATCGGAGGTCTCAGGCCCATGATATGGGCAAAAGACCGAAGAAGGCCCGAAAACGGGGGTTCTGGGCCCGGGGCGACCCGGCCCGAACCACCCCTGGGTCGGCCGAACCGGGTCGGCCCGACCCGGCCCGACCCGGCTAGGCCGGGTCCGGTCCGGCCTGGGCGCGGCCCGGCCGACCGGACCGGCCGGCTCGGCTTCGGCCGAGCGGCCGAAGCAACCGCCGCGGGTTTGACCCGCGGGTTGGAGGAACGCGGCCCGCGCGGGCCGCGTGCTGGGTGGCCGGACCGCGGACGCGGTCCGGCGGTTCGCCGCCGCCGCGGCTCGGCCGCGGCGGAGTTTCCGGCGGCGCGCCGGGCGCCGCCGCCTCCGGTCGCCCGCGCCGCCGCGCCGGCGACCCGCGCCGCCGCCGCCTTCCGCGGGCCGCCGGAGTTACTCCGGTGGCCCGTTTTGCCTCCCGTCTGCGCCATTGCTCCTCCCGGGGGCCGATCTTCACTGCGGGATCAACGGATCGCCCTTGCCGCACGGTTCGTTGTCGTCCGCCAAATCCGCACAACAAAAGATCAGCGGAGGGTTGCCGGGTCTTGTTCGTTAGATCTGCACCCTCCGCGTTAGTCATAAACAACGGGAGGAAAAGAAAATAATCAACAACAATTTTAATTAAATTAAAATTGTTCGGAAATCAGGTTCTTTATTTTAAAAGAATAAACACGGGGAATAAAATATTCCAACATCCCTTACCTTGTCGTCGTCGGACGTGAGGTCGTCGCGGAAGGAGGGGATCGTCGCGTCGTTGCGGAGGAGACGTTCGTCGCACCGCGGGAAAAACGTCGCGCCGACGATCTCCGGATCAAGATCAAACGGATTTAATTAATTTAAATCCGTTGTTATCGAATTATAAAAAGGGGAGAATTAGAAGATTCGATTCTCACCTTTAACCGCTGATCGTAGGTCCGCCGCGGAAGAAGAGGCGCCATAGAAGAAGAAGGAGAAGGTCGCGGAAAAGTTTGTTGACGTCGCGGATCGTGCGTCGTCGAATTCCGGTTCCGGCGTTCTTCGCGTTCTTCGCGTTCTTCGCGGGGAGGGTGGAGGTTTATAGGATCTCGCACAACAGGAGGATCCTCCAAAATAGACAAGTTTGTCTATTTTATTATTTTGCCAACAAACGCAAAACGCGTAAGTAACGACCCATTAAATTCGTTGAATTAATTCAACGAATGAAACAACCCATTTAATTCACGAAATAAACCGCCCAATTAAATGGTCTGTTCAGAAATAAAGAAAACGCGTCGGTTGACTTTTCAGTTACTTTGACGGGTTTTCGCGGGTGCGTTACTTAGCGAAAGAAAACGGCGGGGCTCGTGCGGGCCCTGCCTCACAAATATCCTACCAAGAGGGTAGGATATTTTCGGATAGCACCCTATCCACTTTAACTCAGTTCAAGTGGCTTCCAAGCAGCTTAAGTGAAATAAAATAAAGTTGTCGCACAAATTTTATTTTATTTCTGTCTTAAAGCCCCAAAATTTAAAAACCACGTCTGAGCAAACGCAACTCCGGAAGAGGCGTTTCTAAGCAAATACCGGCGCTGAGATTTCGTCGGTGCCCTCAGAATTCGATTCCGGGCACCGGTTCAAAAGATAGAAAAACCCGCTCGTCCGTTCACTGAACGTACCCGAGCCAAACTTCGGAAATTGATTCCGGGCACACCGGGCCTCGGAATCAGGTGCCGTCTGAAGCTGCGCTCTTGTAAAATTCCAAAGAAAATTAAGAAAAAAAAATTCCTTGAAATTTGCGGGTCTTTACACACACCCACTTAACCTCCCTTGGGAGGATTATGTGTGGTGGGGCCCACACGAACCCCTAATCCTTTCAAATTCTCCCAACTCCCTTAACGCCTCATTTATTGACTTGAGTTACTTATTTAATTATGGGAGTTAATCCTTTTGAATTTCAAACTTTTGAAATTCTATTGTGTTATGTAATAATAAAATAAGTTGTTGTCTTATTTTATTTTGGGTTATTTTTTTGTCTTCTTGAGAGGTGGAGAGCTCTTCTTCTTCTTCAACTCTGACGAAGAACTCGAAGAACATTCATCTTGACGAAGAACTCTCAAGCTCCGACGAAGAACGCCGCACCTCCATTCTTCTTTTACCGTGTCAACGAAGGGGATGCCACTTCTTCCTCGGACAACCTTCGTCGGCGTACAAGTTTCGCCAACGACGTGTCTCTTCGAACGCATCCCTTCGTCATCGGATTTGACGAACGGCTACCGCGATGCCCGACCTCCGCGACGTCGTCTTCCGCGGAACGTTCACAATCTTCGAACCTTATACCCGAGGTAGGGGTTGTTGATTTCTTTTTGGTTTCCTTATTTTTATTCTTGATCGTGAATAGCAAGTCTAACGTGTGGCTTGAATTATTTAAGTTGCGTTATTATTTTAACGTGAGGGGGCCGGACCGCACGAACACGGCCGAACCCCCCTCCATCGTTCTTGTTTATTCTTGCAGGTGGAAGCAAGTGGCGTGGTGCCGTCGCACCACGCTGATGATCGTGCAAATATTTTACGCGGCGCTGTCGCGCTACGCCGAGGTAGAATCTTCAAGAAAGCAACGCCGTCGCGCCGCGTTGAATGGAATCAAGGCACGGCGAAGGGGCGCGGTGCCGTCGCACCGCGCCGGATGAAGAACGCCGCGGCCGGTTCCGGGCCGCAGCGGGACGAGGAGACCGCGGCCGGTTCCGGGCCGCGGCGGAAGAGAAGACTGGCGGCCGGGCCGCCGGCGTCGGAAGCCGAAGGGGGGACCGGAATTTCCGGCCCCGTTGGAGAAAACCGGCCGGCCAGATGGCCGGCCGGAAGGCATTAAACCGGGGGAATTAATCCCCTGTCCAGCATGTAAAACCCCCCTCTTTAAGAGGGGGGCAGTTCCATGAAAGGGGGGGGGGGCAACAGCCCCCCGGTTCTCTTTATTAAACCGGCCCCCACGTGGGGGCCGTTTGTTGCAAAGGCGCAGCACAAAGGCCGCGCCGCTTCAATCAGCGGGGGCTTAGCCCCCGCGTGCGGCCCCTCGCGGCGCCAGCCGCCCTGGCCCGCCGCGCCGCCACGCCGCCGCGCCGCCCCAGGGGGGGGTCGGGCCGGGTCGGCCCGGACCCGGACCCCCCCGTTTCGAACCATAATCGGTTTTTGGGCCATATCTTGAGCCTCGGACCTCCGAATGACGAACCGTCTGCGGCAACGCGATCCTTGGATCGAGAAGGTCGTTTCGGTATATCGCACTCAAGGTTTCGGTTTACGTTGAGTTCGGCCGGGTTGGTTCGTTCATGAAACCAACCGGGCCTTCGGAGCGGAAACGCTCATATCTTGAGCTACGGACGTCCGATTGACGTGCCGTCAGCTGTGTTGTGTCCCTCTTAGTGAGGCAAATCTTTTGGCATACTCCTCCCAAGGTTTGGACGCAGGTAGAGTACGGTCGGGTTGGTTTTGCCTTAAAAACCAACCGGGCCCCGGAGACGAAAATGCCAATAACTCTCAGACCGGGCGTCCGATCGACGCGCCGTCTGTTGCGTTGAGTTCCTGTTGACGATACAGAACTTTTGGATACATCAACTATGGTCTTCGTGACAGTTGATGTATCAGCCTCTCGGCTCGTGGAGCGGACCCTCCGAACGAGCTTGCTATGTGCGGGAACCCTAGTGCTGGCTGCGACTGTTCTACTGCTACGACTACTACTGCTACTGTGACTGCGACGACGACAGTACAGAGATCCTGTGTGGATTCGACGACGACGACTACAACACTCAGCGATCCTACGTGGATCAGTGCTACAGGTCCTGTGTGGGCCCGATCCTGTGTGGGTCTCTACGCTCAGCGGTCCTGTGTGAACCAGCGCCTACAGGTCCTGTGTGGGCCCGATCCTGTGTGGGTCTTTGCGGGGGTTAGTTACCTATCGATCCTTCGTGGGTCTGACAACTTAGATGGATCAGTGATCATCTTTATCGTCCTTGAAGAAGTATACCTGTGTGAGCTAAATCCTATTGCTTTCCTGTGTGGATTATGTTGTGCAATCCTGTGTGGATTACGTTTTGCTTTCCTGTGTGGAATACGTTTACTTTCCTGTGTGGACTAGGTTGTACATGGGCTCGGAGGTTAGAGCGTATTTGAATTGATGACTTAGGTATATGTATGGGCATATACCTAAGCAGTGTCGGTTAATACTTCGTGATTGTTACTTTTCTTCGTGGTTTATCCTTTGTGGATTTGAGAGACCTTAAGGGGTCTCGGGGTCCCTACTGAGTAGCTTATACTCACCCCTGCACGGGCTTTGCCCGCACTACGTTGTGTTGGTTGCAGACGACGGACATCGTTGACCTTAGCTGAGGCTTGCAGAGCGGGACGGTACCCGGAGGTGGACCACTGGGCGGGACGTGCACGGAGCGGACGGCGGGACCCGTGGAGTAGAGGAGCTATCGGTACCCACCCTTCAGGTGGGATTTCCAGTGGACAGCTCGGTGTAGCGGCTTTTACTTTTCAGTTGCTGTTTTCCCTTTCGAGTTGTACTTTACTTTCAGTTTGGGTTTGTATTCTGGCCCATTTACCTTTCTGCACTTTCAGTCGTACTCTGCTTTGTTTAGTGTTTACTTTCCGCTTGTTTACTCTGTGGTGTGTGTTTACTTTTCAAAGGCAATGCCTTCCCTTTTTACCGGGATTTACGCCTTGGTGCTAGTCGCCAGCCCCTGGCCTATGGAAGGCGGGCATGGGGTAGTCACGGCACGGACCCCGAGGGCGGGTCGTGACAAATTGGTATCAGAGGAGTTCGGTTCTACCGCGAACTCTGATCTTTTCTATGTGAAGCAATAATGTTTAGCGTATTGAGTGTGGTTATCAGTCCAGGGAGTCCAATGTTGGTGCGACGGCCGACGTATCCGTACACCAGGACCCTGACTTCTGATTTCCGACTTAATGCACGAAAACATTGATTGCGTGTGTGTTTCAAAGTTTTCTTTGTGATTACTTATATCAGCTCACCAGGTATACTGTTTTGACTGTGGCGCACCTGTTTCCTTTTCAGGATGACCCCACGACGGCAGCCAGCTAGGGTTCCGAGAGTCGAGTGTGACGACAGCCCACCGAGCGACGAGGCCTCGGTGCAGGGCCCTTTTCCAGTAGTGTCACCGGCGGTAGCTTTACCCGCCGATCCCCCGATGCCTCCAGCAGCAGCCGCTGACGATGCACGTCGCCTCAGCGCACTGCATGAGTTTCAGCGCCAGCGACCGCCCAGGTTTCGCGGGAAGACGGATCCCCAGGCATCAGAGGACTGGCTGGAGGCAGTGGTTCGAGTGTTTAGGCTAGTGAGGACACCAGCAGACCTCATGGTGATCCTCGCTGCGAGCCTACTACACGCAGCCGCAGGATGATGGTGGAGCTTGATGCTCCAGGTGCACGATGAGGCATCTCTACTTTGGACGGACTTTGAGAGCCTCTTCCGCTCGGAGTTCGTCCCAGCCACCCTTCGTGCGGTGCGTATCCAGGAGCTTCTACAGCTGCGGCAGGGCAGCATGACGGTCGCTCAGTACTCGGCGAGATTTACCGATCTCTCGCGCTACTCGACCGACATGGTACGGGACCCATTCTTCCGGGCCCGGACCTTCGAGCAGGGTTTGAGACACGAGATCAGGGCATCTCTGATCTCCCTCAGCATACCGACTCAGAAAGGAGTTCTAGAGCGGGCCCTTCTGATCGAGAGCTTCCTTGCTGAGTCTACACCAGCACAGCGACCCACCGCAGGGCGGCACGTGGCAGAGTCATCTGCAGCAGGCAGTCGACGGATGACTCAGGGGTCCAGACAGACCAGACCTTCAGGCAGACGATCTCAGGGCATTGGCTCAGCAGTGCGGGGCACACAGCGCGGGGCTAGTCTTCCGAGAGGCAGACAGTGCTACTCGTGCGGCGGGCAGGGCCACATGGCTCGTGACTGCCCGACCCGCCGTGCCGAGGAGCAGCAGTCAGTTGATGGACCACCGAGGCAGAGGCAGAGGGTCGAACGTGGCGGTCCGCAGGGAGGAGGCGGACGAGGCAGAGGAGCTGGACGAGCAGCTGGTGGTGGCCGACGCTTTGAGGCTCTACCACCACCACCACCAGGAGGTCCACCCCGACCACAGGGAGCTGGTGGGCAGAGACAGGCACAGCTCCAGGCAGCAGAGGCCTACGACCACGGCGTACCCGAGATGATTCGAGGTACTATCTGTGTCTATTCCACCCTTGCTGCAGTTCTTATAGACACACGAGCGAGTCATTCTTTCATAGCCGCTGCCCTTGTTCGGAGCTTGGAGATTCCGACAGAGCCGTTGGCTCGATCCTTACGGCTAGAGACTCCTACGGGAGCAGACTCGACGATTACGCACTGGTGCCGGCAGTGTGAGCTTACTCTAGGAGGCGAGAGCTTCGGCTGTGATCTTCTTGTAGCAGCGTCGAGGCCTTACGACGTCATCTTGGGCATGGATTGGCTATCTACGGTCCATGCACAGATTGACTGTTTTAGGCGCAAGGTGCGTTGTGTACGCACCGACGGGAGAAGGTTCACCTTCACCGGCGAGAAGGGAGACTTAGCAGCACAGGATGGACTTCCGCGGAGGAGAGGACAACCCATCACTCATCAGTTGGCTAGCCTCATCCTTGGAGCAGTTGACGTGCGGAGTCCTGGTTTTCCTGCAGTGGTGGATCAGTTTGCGTACGTTTTTCCTGACGACGTTCCAGGGCTACCTCCTCGCAGAGAGGTAGACTTTTATATTGACTTGTACCCCGGGACAGCCCCGATATCCACTCCAGCATATCGGATGGCCCCCGCCGAGCTTCGAGAGCTACGAGTACAGTTGGAGGACTTGCATGGCAAGGGATTCATCCGACGCAGTGTTTCACCCTGGGCTTCCCCGATATTGTTCGCCAAGAAGGTGGACGGGAGCTTGCGACTTTGTGTTGACTATCGTCGCCTGAACCAGGTGACAGTGAGGAACAAGTATCCGCTACCGAGGATTGATGACCTCTTTGATCAGCTCAAGGGAGCACGGTGGTTCTCGAAGTTAGACCTCAGGTCAGGCTATCATCAGCTCAGAGTCAGAGACGAGGATGTGCAGAAGACGGCCTTCAGATGTCGGTATGGCCACTATGAGTTCTTGGTTATGCCTTTCGGTGTAACCAATGCTCCAGCAGTGTTCATGGCTCTCATGAACAGGATCTTTCAGCCATACCTCGATCGGTTTGTCGTGGTCTTCATCGACGACATTCTGATTTACTCTACGACAGAGGAGGAGCACGCCTATCACTTGCGAGTTGTTCTTGACACACTCCGAGAGCACCAGCTTTATGGTAAGCTCTCGAAGTGCCAGTTCTGGATACGTGAGGTCCACTTTTTGGGACACGTTATCTCTGAGGCGGGAGTTGCAGTGGATCCCGCGAAGATTGAGGCTGTGTTAGCATGGGAGCCACCCAGGAGCGTGACTGAGGTTCGGAGTTTCTTGGGACTAGCTGGATACTATCGGAGATTCGTACCAGACTTCTCTAGAGTTGCAGCATCACTCACATCTTTGACGAAGAAGGGGAAACCCTTCGTGTGGTCAGACAGATGTCAGCAGAGCTTCCAGGAGCTGAGATAGAGATTGACTAGCGCACCTATCTTGAGGTTGCCTGAGGAGGGAGTACGGTACGTAGTCTACTGCGATGCATCAGGGACCGGACTCGGATGTGTTCTGATGCAGGAGCGGGCCGTGATCGCCTATGGATCACGTCAGTTGAGGCCACATGAGCAGAACTACGCTACCCATGACCTGGAGTTAGCAGCAGTGGTCTTCGCTCTGAAGACATGGCGACACTATCTGATGGGCGGGCGCTTTACAGTCTTTTCCGATCATCAGAGTCTCAGGTATATCTTCTCGCAGAAGGACCTGAACCTGAGACAGCGGCGATGGCTCGAGTTCCTCCAGGACTATGACTTTGAGATAGTCTATACTCCTGGTAAGGGGAACGTAGTAGCCGATGCCCTCAGCAGGAGGACGGGCATTCAGCTACATGAGGAGGTGACGGAGCAGCTAGCCTCTTTGCAGATATCCTTCGTGGATAGAGATGGAGCAGCCTTTCTTCAGTCTCTCACAGTCACTCCTCCACTACTGCAGCGGGTCAGAGAGGCACAGCGTGAGGACGCTGACTGTGAGACACGGCGTGCACAGATATCCTCGGGATAGGCACCCGATGGTTTCTCCCTTGGAGCAGAGCATGACATCCTTTTCAGAGGACGTACCATGGTACCAGTCGCTTTGCGAGAGGAAGTGCTGAGGGAGTTTCACACTTCTCCTTTAGCGGTACATCCTGGAGTGGCGAAGATGTACCAGGACCTCAGACGACAGCATTGGTGGCCGCGCATGAAGAAGGCTGTAGCAGAGTTCGTTTCTCGATGCCTCACCTGTCAGCAGGTGAAGGCAGAGCATCAGGTACCAGCAGGCTTGGTATAGCCCTTGGAGGTTCCGGAGTGGAAGTGGGACGGCATATCTATGGACTTCGTGACTGGACTTCCACGCACTTCCAGAGGTCACGACTCCATCTGGGTGATTGTGGACCGACTCACCAAGTCGGCACACTTCTTACCCATCAGAGAGAAGGACTCAGTGGAGAGCTTGGGACGTCTCTACGTTCAGGAGATTGTGCGGCTCCACGACGTGCCATCATCTATCGTTTCCGATCGAGATGCCCGCTTTACTTCCCGGCTTTGGAAGGGGTTACAGGAGGCGTTCGGTACGCAGCTACGTCTTAGCACAGCTTTTCACCCCCAGACGGATGGTCAGACAGAGAGGACCATTCATACTCTCGAGGACATGCTCTGCGCATGTGTCCTCGACTTTGGTCGTAGCTGGGAGGACCACCTACCCTTGGTGGAGTTCGCATATAACAATAGCTACCACTCCACCATCGGGATGGCACCGTACGAGGCGTTGTACGACCGACCATGTAGATCTCCTTTGTGCTGGACAGACCCTGGGGAGTCAGCACTGGTGGGACCGGAGATGGTCCAGGCCACGACAGAGAAGGTCCAGGTCATCCAGGAGCGGATGAGGACAGCTCAGAGCCGGCAGAAGTCATACGCTGACAGGAGGCGAAGGCCACTGGAGTTCGAGGATGGCGACCACGTCTTCTTGCGGGTCTCACCTCGACGTGGTATTCGAAGATTTGGACGAGGCGGCAAGTTATCTCCGCGCTTCATCAGACCTTTCCAGATTCTCAGCAGGATTGGTGAGGTGGCTTATCGCCTGGCTCTACCACCTCAGTTGTACCGGGTGCACGACGTCTTCCACGTATCTCAGCTGAGGAGATACATTCACGACCCGACGCACATCATTGACCATGGGGAGCTTGACGTTGACGATGGGGAGACTTTTACGGAGGTCCCGGTGGAGATAGAGGATCGACAGGAGCGGGTCCTGCGTGGGCGATCGATTCCTCTTGTGCGCATTAGATGGCAGCACGGGAATCTCCAGGAGAGCACATGGGAGCGGGAGGCTTAGATGCGTGCTCAGTACCCTCATTTTTTTCCCTAGTTTTTGATGTATCTTTACGGGGACGTAAAGCCCTGAGGTGGGAGTAATGTAAAGACCCGTAAAAATTCAAGGGAATTTTTTTCTTAATTTTCTTAAGTATTTTACAAGAGCGCGGTTTCAGACGGCACCTGATTCCGAGACCCGGAGTGCCCAGAATTAATTTCCGAAGTTTGGCTCGGGTACGTTCAGTGAACGAACGAGCGGGAATTCCTAACTTTTGATCCGGTACTCGGAATTGAAATCCGAGGGCACCGATGAACTCGCAGCACCGATATTCGCTTAAAGAGACCTTTTCGGGAGTTGCGTTTGTTGCGGGTTGAAAGTTAATTTTGGGGTTTTTAGTTTGAGTTAAATAAAATTTGTGTAGAACAAATTTTATTATAACTTGATAAAATCTACCAAAGGGGGTTGGAAGTGGGACCCACACCCACTTAACCTCCCTTGGGAGGATTAAGTGTGGTGGGACCCACACGAACCCCTAATCCTTTCAAATTCTCCCAACTCCCTTAACGCCTCATTTATTGACTTGAGTTACTTATTTAATTATGGGAGTTAATCCTTTTGAATTTCAAACTTTTGAAATTCTATTGTGTTATGTACTAATAAAATAAGTTGTTGTCTTATTTTATTTTGGGTTATTTGTTTGTCTTCTTGAGAGGTGGAGAGCTCTTCTTCTTCTTCAACTCTGACGAAGAACTCGAAGAACGTTCATCTTGACGAAGAACGCTCAAGCTCCGACGAAGAACGCCGCACCTCCATTCTTCGTTTACCGTGTCAACGAAGGGGACGCCACTTCTTCCTCGGACAACCTTCGTCGGCGTACAAGTTTCGCCAACGACGTGTCTCTTCGAACGCATCCCTTCGTCATCGGATTTGACGAACGGCTACCGCGACGCCCGACCTCCGCGACGTCGTCTTCCGCGGAACGTTCACAATCTTCGAACCTTATACCCGAGGTAGGGGTTGTTGATTTCTTTTTGGTTTCCTTATTTTTATTCTTGATCGTGAATAGCAAGTCTAACGTGTGGCTTGAATTATTTAAGTTGCGTTATTATTTTAACGTGAGGGGGCCGGACCGCACGAACACGGCCGAACCCCCCTCCATCGTTCTTGTTTATTCTTGCGGGTGGAAGCAAGTGGCGTGGTGTCGTCGCACCACGCTGATGATCGTGCAAATATTTTACGCGGCGCCGTCGCGCTACGCCGAGGTAGAATCTTCAAGAACGCGACGTCGTCGCGCCGCGTTGAATGGAATCAAGGCACGGCGAAGGGGCGCGGTGCCGTCGCACCGCGCCGGATGACGAACTCCGCGGCCGGTTCCGGGCCACGGCGGGACGAGGAGACCGCGGCTGGTTCCGGGCCGCGGCGGAAGAGAAGACCGGCGTCCGGGCCGCCGGCGTCGGAAGCCGAAGGGGGGACCGGAATTTCCGGTCCCGTTGGAGAAAACCGGCCGGCTAGCTGGCCGGCCGGAAGGCATTAAACCGGGGGAATTAATCCCCCGGCCAGCATGTAAAACCCCCCTCATTAAGAGGGGGGCGGTTATATGAAAGGGGGGGGGGGCAGCAGCCCCCCGGTTCTCTTTATTAAACCGGCCCCCACGTGGGGGCCGTTTGTTGCAAAGGCGCGGCACAAAGGCCGCGCCGCTTCAATCAGCGGGGGCTTAGCCCCCGCGTGCGGCCCCTCGCGGCGCCAGCCGCCGCGGCCCGCCGCGCCGCCGCGCCGCCGCGCCCCCAGGCCGCCACGCCGCCGCCGCCGGCCACCGCCGGCCACCGCGCCGCCCCGGGGGGGGGGGGGGGGTCGGGCCGGGTCGGCCCGGACCCGGACCCCCCCGTTTCGAACCAGAATCGGTTTTTGGGCCATATCTTGAGCCTCGGGCCTCCGAATGACGAACCGTCTGCGGCAACGCGATCCTTGGATCGAGACGGTCGTTTCAGTATATTGCACTCAAGGTTTCGGTTTACTTTGAGTTCGGCCGGGTTGGTTCGTTCACGAAACCAACCGGGCCTTCGGAGCGGAAACGCTCATATCTTGAGCTACGGACGTCCGATTGACATGCCGTCAGCTGTGTTGTGTCCCTTTTATTTAGGAGAATCTTTTGGCATACTCCGCCCGAGGTTTGGACGCAGTTGGAGTACGGTCGGGTTGGTTTTTCCTTAAAAACCAACCGGGCCCCGGAGACGAAAATTCCAATAACTCTCAGACCGGGCGTCCGATCGACGCGCCGTCTGTTGCGTTGAGTTCCTGTTGACGATACGGATCTTTTGGATACATCAACTCTGGTCTTCGTGACAGTTGATGTATCAGCCTCTCGGCTCGTGGAGCGGACCCTCCGAACGAGCTTGCTATATGCGGGAACCCAAGTGCTGGCTGCGACTGTTCTACTGCTACGACTACTACTGCTACTGTGACTGCGACGACGACAGTACAGAGATCCTGTGTGGATTCGACGACGACGACTACAACACTCAGCGATCCTACGTGGATCAGTGCTACAGGACCTGTGTGGGTCTCTGCGCTTAGCGGTCCTGTGTGAACCAGCGCCTACAGGTCCTGTGTGGGCCCGATCCTGTGTGGGTCTTTGCGGGGGTTAGTTACCTATCGATCCTTCCTGGGTCCGACGACTTAGATGGATCAGTGATCATCTTTATCGTCCTTGAAGAAGTATACCTGTGTGAGCTAAATCCTATTGCTTTCCTGTGTGGATTGTGTTGTGCAATCCTGTGTGGATTACGTTTTGCTTTCCTGTGTGGAATACGTTTACTTTCCTGTGTGGACTGAGTTGTACTTGGGCTCGGAGGTTAGAGCGTATTTGAATTGATGACTTAGGTATATGTATGGGCATATACCTAAGCAGTGTCGGTTAATACTTCGTGATTGTTACTTTTCTTCGTGGTTTATCCTTTGTGGATTTGAGAGACCTTCAGGGGTCTCGGGGTCCCTACTGAGTAGCTTATACTCACCCCTGCACGGGCTTTGCCCGCACTACGTTGTGTTGGTTGCAGACGACGGACAGCGTTGACCTTAGCTGAGGCTTGCAGAGCGGGACGGTACCCGGAGGTGGACCACTAGGCGGGACGTGCACGGAGCGGACGGCGGGACCCGTGGAGCAGAGGAGCTATCTGTACCCACCCTTCAGGTGGGATTTCCAGTGGACAGCTCGGTGTAGCGGCTTTTACTTTTCAGTTGCTGTTTTCCCTTTCGAGTTGTACTTTACTTTCAGTTTGGGTTTGTATTCTGGCCCATTTACCTTTCCGCACTTTCAGTCGTACTCTGCTTTGTTTAGTGTTTACTTTCCGCTTGTTTACTCTGTGGTGTGTGTTTACTTTTCAAAGGCAATGCCTTCCCTTTTTACCGGGATTTACGCCTTGGTGCTAGTCGCCAGCCCCTGGCCTATGGAAGGCGGGCTTGGGGTAGTCACGGAACGGACCCCGAGGGCGGGTCGTGACAATACACAGGTCATGACCATTAGCATGATCGATGGAATGTTAATGATCCTCTTTCTGTTTGATCTTATGACCACAATAGAGGTTTCTATGGTACTCATCAGGAAATGGGTTATACTGGTCAATTATTTAATGAATAAGAAGGATTTTTTCATGGTAAATATTATGGTTAGGACTTAATTATTTGTAGGTATCCAAGTTGCAAGGAGTACCTTTACAATTTCAACTAATTCTTCTAGATTTTGGAAACAAATCATTAGGATATTGTGTAACCGTAGATAGATATATGATGGTTATAAAAACGATAGCCTTTAATAGAGAGAGGTCAAAGTTATTCTATTGAGTTTAAAATTCCCTTAGATGTTAATTCATTTTAGATAAACTCATTTGGGTGACTGGAGTCGAATGCTGTGGATATCAAATATCATTTATGGGATCTATTCTGAGTGAATCCCATGTGGATTTTGGAATATTTCAAAAAGCCTTTAGAATTTTGGCGGGGACGTTTTTATTTCCTAGAAATGTTAGTTAAATAGAACAAAGATAGCCGATTATACTCTAGAATTATATTGAATCCAACTATCCATTTATTGTAGGATTTCTCTAGTGAACCTGATGGGTGAGAGAAAGAATATATATCTATTCATGAGTGGCCATTATATTATATTGTTGGGACACTCAAATTTTGGAGGTGGGGTTTAATCCTATATCGTAACCACTTCAACTATTAACATTATATCCTCACAGATTTTTTGAATTTGGGAAATGATATGTGCATTTCCTTTCACCACAGATATGATTTTATGAGACATAGCCTTGGAATGAATGGTGATATATGTTGTTTGAGGGTTAATGATATTTTTAATTTCTGGATGGGTATATGGTTTTTCTGTTGTTTAATTTCCTTGAGATTCAAATTAGTTTGTGAAATGTATGTTATAGAGAATATATGATTTGGTTATATATATACTATAATATATGGTTTTATAAATGGATAATTTTGTTTGAAAAAATATAATTATGTTTTTATATCATAAGAGAGTAATTTATATTTCACACTGGATGTTCTATCTCGAATGATGAATATGTTAAGAATAATCTCACCTAAATTCATTATAAAGGGATAATTAAATTTCTATAGAAGTAATTTATTTAATGGGGGAGAATTTAACACCCCAATATCTTAATATATGGCTTACATTAAATAATAAATATGGTTTTGATAGCTCTCTCCACACACAACATAAAACTAAAATGAAACAATGATACATTTAGATAAAAATATAAATATTTTATATTACCATCAAAACATAGATGTTGAACTAGGACGATATAATAGGGTAAACCAAATTATGAAATTTATATACAAGGAAAATTAATCATACTTTTAATATGAAATAAATTTTACTAGATTACCAAAAATAACTAATAAGATCATATATTGTTTACAATTTTTTTCTAAAAAATTAATTTTTAGGTGATATGAATTTCTATTTCAAGAAACATAGGATTATTGATGTTAAATTATGTTTTATATTAACAACTTCATAACACAAATTTATATGGTAAATGATATGACATAATAATAATAACAGACAGTATTTGAAAATATCAATTTCCAATACAAACAAAATATTATTATATTTTATGAACTTATTAAAAAACTGAATTTAAGAATTATACAATTTTAATTCTACAAAAATATCATTTTTGGATTTAGCAAAAAATTATTATTAAAATATGAATTTTTGGTATATTTCAAAAATAATTGGTTTTTAGATGAATAATTGTAAAGTATTGTTTTTATGCCAATTTTATGAAATTTTCACATTACAAACATGACATAAATGCTTTTCAAACTATTTTATAATATGTATATATATATGAGTAAAATAAATCATTTCAAATTACCATGAAATTTTTGTAAAACCCATGAATATCATTTTGGGAGCAGAAGTAATATTTTACTCTAGAGACTAATTATATTCGCTAATATTAAAAAATAATTTCACATCACTTATAAAAAATAAATATTTCAAAATGGATTTCATAATTAAAATCTAAGTGATAATGTTATTTAATAAGGTAATTTATAAAATCACAAAAAAAATTATAATTAAAAAGATTAGTGATAATAACCATGAAAATTTTTAAACTATTATTTTTAAAGAATTTATATTAATATTGTTCAATTTTTATCTTATCAATAAAATTAACATATTTTAAATGATGTCTATAACAACATATATTTTTAGTTAATATTATTTTCATAAAAAAATATATGTGGTAAATAAATTTTTTTCTTTTAATAAACCAATAATTTCAATAAATATTTATCACCTAAGTTATTTGTTGAACTATTTTTCATGTAAAATATTAAATTGATTTTAGAAAAATAGTGGCTTATAGGATGGGTGAAATCATTCATGTATGATTTTTCATGGGGCACGTCTCATGACCAAAGGGAAACAAGGGAGAAGTGCCTACTTACGTGTTTCCTCACTTCCGTATTCAATCATATATATATATACATCTTTTATTATATATATGATTATTTTTAAATATAATGATTTATTTCATTACAACATTCCTTTTACTAAAGGTTTTATTTTTACATCATCTTTGTATGTAAGTCATTACAATTTAATGGATAACAGTATTCGATTTATTATTTAATTAACATAAAATACTAACATATAACCATTAAAGGTACTGTTATTTTTCATTTTGTATTAAAAATGATAAAATAAAATGTTAAATTTAAATAAAATGTTCTTATTCATTTCGGATTTACATTACTGTTAATTTAATTTCTAAACGTTTTTATTTTATCATATTACATGTATATTTTTTATTATATTAAAATGTTCCTTTGAAAATGTTAATCCACACATTTCATAATACAAATTCATTAATATGGTATTTTATTAATTGATAAAAATATATTTACTAAATGATAATAACCAATAAAATGAAAACTATTAAAATATGTAGATATAAAGAAACACTATTACATTTCACAAAAACTAATCATGTCAGATATTGATATGGAATATGAAAACTAGGAATAGTTTAGGTATATAAAAATTGAATAATATTCAATTAACTAAAATCAAATCAATAGTATTTTATTCCACTACAAATATCACCCATATAATAATAACTATTAAAATAAATATACGTGTTACGCAAATGATAGACATTATCAAAGGATGTGTAAAGACATTTGTAAGATAACTTGTGATTGATAAAGTGAGAGTGATTGTGTATTTATAGGGAATTATGATCATTTTCTATTATTACTATTGGCCAATATGTTCAATGGGAATTATGATAATTTTTCAATAAGGTATTAGTTCATTATTATTTTATGTTATGTAAAATGAAGTAATTGTCCTTCGTGATTATTTTTATTATATAATTTTTATTATTATTTTATGAGACTATAAATATCTTCCATTAAAATTTTGATTTATGATAAATTATGTTGTTTTAAATTTAATTTATATTCATTAAATAATATTATAAAACAGTTTATAAATGATAATATATTTTAACAAAGTGAGAAGTAATTTTATTACTGTAAGATCCTGTTTTTCCATCGATTTACATATACTATTATATTCAATGAAACCTTATGTTTTTATTGAAATTGAACTTAAATTTGGATTATTTCAAGTTCGATGAGATTTTGTAAGGGTTAGAGGGCCATTGTTATGGTTTTTGGGAAAATTTCACGAGGCTTACAGTTTTTCTAACCATACACCTAGATTGTGTGTCCTAGAAAGGGAAGATCATAATTAGTTTAACCATGCATAAGGTGGTTGTAAATCATAAAACCTATTTAATTTATTATTGGTTGACCACACATGGTTTGAACATGGTTTTTTTAACCATTCCCCTAAACCATGGGATGTTTAGTGAAAATTTATAGTATATGCACTCAATTGGTGTATGGTTTCGTAAACCATCCTACCAAATCATTTGACCTATTGAAAACATAGAAATTTCTATTTAACCTTCCACACTTTCAAAAATCTAGTCCCCTTTATTTTATTCATTTCTATTATAGTAGTGTCTTATATCTCTCACTTATGTGAGAGAAGATTTTATTTATAAATATCACATCATTTCATAGGAATATTCTATACATTTAATAAACATATTCATGAGGATAATAATTTTTTATAGTATTTTGATAATACAAACACAATATTATTATTTCAGGAATGTTATTCAACACATCTAGAAATCATCTTATCATATATTACTCCTCCTATGAAAACCCTGACTAATCCTTTCTTCATAACCTATGTTAGGAAACGTAAGTAAGGGTGAGATTATTTTCATAGTAACTGTAAAAATAGTAGATATCAATCTATAATCATATGAAATGATAAGATCATAATAAAGATATTTTATCAAGAACATAACTTAGGGTGGCCATATATAAGATATTGTAGGTCATAATCATGAGTCAATGTATAAAATTTTTTCATATTAGAAAACATGGCCTATAATAGTGATAAATCACCATAAATCAATCATTAGCCATAATTTCATAATAGAATCGAGCATGCCAGTTTCCTATAATGGACCAGGATGGACATGTTTCTCATGGTCCCTTAGGATGAACCTATTTTCCATAGTAGATCAAGTAAATTGAATTATTTACCATTTTTGTCAAATAATATATAAAGCATTACGAAATTATTTTGAGGGAGATACATGTACCACCCTTATATCATTAAAACCATACTTTTTCTTAAAAAATATCATAAAAGATTAATTGTGTCATCATTTCATAACTGTGTAAAACGAATAAGTTTCATAAATATTTCATCATTTTACCCAAGAATAACTCATGAAAAATTAATGTGTTTTATAAACAATTAATCAACATAAACTCTAACCATATACGGAATTCATAAGGAAAATATCATTCATTACTATCCATAATAAATTATAAGTAACATAAAAGGATATAATTATAGATAGAAAATTATTTTCAATGATCACATGGAACATTTCTTGAGTAATATAGACTTTATACTTTGAAAAATACTTTTTAAGACATAGACTATTTTCAAAATCATTTTATTTTAATGTATCCCTGGAAACTTATAAATGAACAATTAAAATCATTCAAAAACATTTCTAGATGAAAATAAACTTTCCATTTTAAATATATAATTTTATAACTGAAAAGTCATAAAAATTTTGGATGTTCTTTTTTTTTGAAAATAAAATACGAAACATATAAATGAATCTTAAAAAAATCTAGTTGGTCCATGGAAAATACAATTCATTCTATACATGTTAAAAAAATATTCCCTTCTCATTATGGGTAAAATCAAAATGAGAATTATTTGGAAAATGACATGAATATTTATTTAAAATCATTTTTCAAAAATGTAAAACATGGTTAAAAATGAAATTAATAAATTATTTGGATAATTTAAAAACATTTGTTAAAACATTTTTAGATATCATGATTCTGGAAAAAAAATTTATTTTCAGTTGAAAAGAGAAATAAAGTTGTTTTTGATTAAAAATATTCTTTTGCAATATTTAGTACGTAAACGGATTAAAAGGAATTTAAACCATTTAATCTCGTGAAATAACTATAAGAAAATGAATTTCATTAGTTTATTGAGAGATGGGTCATAATATTTTATCATCGTAAGCATAAACATAAACAATTCTGATAAATGATGAGATTATATCATAATACCCTTAGAACATAGGTAACTTATGTAACCTAGAGAACATGAAAGAGAGATCCTAAAAAGTATAATTAAATACCAATAATTTTTTGGATAATTTTCATAAATTAAATCCATGGTTAGTATATACAACACCTAAAATTAATACATGGGGAATATGGCATGTGTCTCACAGAATATAAAAGTGAGTCAGAAATCCCTTACCGTAATTCTTGAATTCAATTTTACAATTATAAATATCCGGTATAATAAATATATTTTTATTATAAATCTTATCCAAAACCATAATATATATATATCATACCATAAATAATTTACTTATGACATTTTATTACATTTTTATTAACAATTACATGTTAAATTTATGTTTTGGGCAATAATGGTATTATTGTTTTGTGTATATTTTGATTTTTTATTTTTGGTCTTATTAATTTTTTCATGGTTACATCATCTCCATAATTTTAACCAATATATATTTATCATATATATTCATCATATTTGTATTTATAGTTATCTATAAATGTTTGAGATTAAAAATTAAATACATCGTTCATGGAGAAGGTAGGCCGTACGTATGCATGAACATTGTTTACATTTTTCCGTAGAAAGAATTAATAAAAGTTAAATAATATATTAAAATTAATAAATAATAATTATTTGATATAAAAAACATATTTATTAAAAACCAATCCTTATTACCTTCCATGTAACGTGTAGATAAATCCCATCACTTCCTAAGGTGGCAGTCTGTCGTACATTTTGAAGACATTATTTTATTCCAATAAAATGGAATATAAGAAGTAACATGTGATTTAATGATTTAATAATAATAATAATATCATAATAATCATATATAGAAAATAAATCCATCATTATTGCATTTATTGGGAGGTTTTATGGAAAAAAATAACATGGGTTCGTGGGGCGACAGTCCGCCATACAAACAAATGATGATTTTGCAACCTATTTGATGGAAGAAGAGAAGGATTTAGGAAATTATATTTAAATTATAGGATTTAAAAATATCTAAGATACATATATTATAATATAATCATTTCATAATAATAATTGAATTATTTTTAGGAATAAATCAATTAAAGCACTCAGTTAGGGAAGTTAGCACATCTTCCGAAATCTTATTTTGATGTGAACCAAAAGATTTAGTTGATTAGATTTATGATGAAAATAAGGCTTCTAGGATGAGTTTAGGGAATTTATTTATTTAATTATTTTTATAGACATTTTCTGAACCAGTTTTTTTTGAATTATGAAGTGGATAAGACATGGGGTGGTCATTTAAAAGTAATCTGAGTGGAACACTTTAATTTTTTCAAAAGAAAATGATGTACCCTTTTTTCATATTCCCCAAGGAATGAAATATAAATTTATATAATATACAAGATATAAGCTCTAAATATGTCCATAAAATGAGTTTTTGACTTCTTTTTGTTCGTTTTTGACCCTATTCATTAAAGTTTAACACCCATTAAACACATTTTTAACTTTACCTCAATTAATATTGTTTAGTATTTTTTACTTTTCGTTATGGTGAAAAATTAATTTGACCTTGTTTTTTAATATAAAATATTATTATAATAAATACTAAATATATTTTCTAAATTCCATTCACATAATTGGAAAATTTTAATTTAAAATCAATCCCACAAATGAGGCGAGAAAGTGGCTTTCTAAAGAGAAAATGTTCAGAGTGTTAAAAAGATGTTATATCAAATATAAATATGAAATTGATTCAAAATACCTAAATTGAGTTAATAGATATAAATTTAATCTAATTTCACCATTAAAACAATCATAAAAATTTTGTTATACATTTAAATATTTTAATGGAAATGACAATTCTTAATAAAAACCCATAATTTTTCACAACACATTAAAATGTTTATCTTCTTAGAAAATTATCAAAAATTTACCCTAAGATAATTTTTTAATTATTATTTAGGAAATTATTATTTTTTAAATAAATTTTATAAAAGTGTAAAAAATTAATTTTAAAATAATTGCAAAAAAGGAGTAAAAATAAATTTTTAAAATATGGGCCCAAAAGGTTAAAATCCATTTTTTGAGAAACAAAATTATTAAATATAAAATTAGATTTACTATTATCTCTTATATTGAAAGCACATAAGATAAATATTAAAAAATTTATTGAATATAATATATATATATATTTAATTATAATCATTAAAAAAAGTGTTTTATTTATTTTATTTGTATTAAACAAATTTGGGTGCATAAAAACAGATTTTTTAGAAAATGATTCTCTTTATTTTATGATGGTTTTTACATTAATTTCTAAATATTTATTCTCCATGAAATTAATTAATTATACAAGCTTAAACCATATAATTTAATAATTTATTAAACCATATTAATACCATCCATTCTAGATGTTAGGTGATAATAATCATTATAAATAATAATATTTTAATAGAATGTCACGTTTTTTAAAACTCAATGTTGCATGTAATGAAAAATATTGAAAGGAATAATTTTTTTTTGAAATAATATATTCTAAAAAATCTTAGTGTTTTACACTATAACCCCTTTTCAAAGGAATTTCACCCTCAAAATATTTCAGTTTGGTACCATCAATTGGGGATACTTATACTTATTACATTATTAAGTTCACATATAGGTTCCTCAAACTAGTGTTAACATCATTCAAATAATTTTCACTTCTATACTTATTTCAATGAAGGGCTTCATGAGGAACCATCTGAGTGCTCGAGTGAAACCTATTTTTTTTAGGAAAACTCAACTAGAGGAAGGTGTTGAGTCCAACCACCGTTGAAAAACATAGTAAAAAATCACAATATATCCTCTTGGGTTTGAATTGTTCTCTTAGACTTATGATATTTCTATGGTTGATACATAGTGATGAAACTTAACTATGTGTAAAGATCCTGCTAAATAAATCCCCAAAACATCAAGGTAAACATATGATCCTAATTAGATACAATTTTATGTGGTATCCATTTAAACATACTAATAACCTAATGTATATTCTAGAAATATGATCTAGAGAGAAATATTATATAACAGTAATGAAGTGCTCTAAATTCATAAATTGATTAAATACAACCCATAATTACCTCAACGTCAATGGTATGATAAAACCTAAAGGTTACCAGCACCATTAATCATATTTTCACAAAGTGTAAAGGATTTACTCCATAAATAACTTTGTCACAAAATCATTTAAAAAACATAAGGGCTGTATTTCTATAAATGCTTCTTAAAATATCCTTAGTCATTATAAAATATAATCACATAAAAACCAAAAGTGGTGTAAATGACTTTCATCTTATGATCAACCTTAACCATATAAACAAAGGATGGTATATATATCTCTCTAAATTATTCTTACATGGATAAATATACACTCCCACATGTTAATTCAACCTTTATTTATTATATAAGCTCTTTTATTATACAAAACAATTTCAATGGATGCATGTGTCTAGCCTTGTATAGATAGAATAATAAATTTGATTTCATCATTCCTGAATCCAATTAGTGGGAGATAATCAAAGAAAATTTCTCAAAATTATGAATAAAAATATTTTCATTTGGCTAATACATACAAAATAAAAAAATGAAATTTACAACTAAGTATGGGAGAAAAAATTTACCATAATTATTAAGATTCAATCCATCCATTGTGATTGTATAAAATTTCCCCATGTATTTTTTATTCATATGTTGTTGATGATTATCATCTATATTAGCCCTTAGATTGGGGAATTTATTTTTATAATGCACAAACTCCATTCACATGACTCACTAGAGTACATGTGGTGCATTAGTTGGCACCCTCTTCCCCTCCATTTCTTTAACAAGAACAATAATTTAATTTATACATTAATAGGTTTTATTAAATTCCTTTCCGTATTCAAATGACCTACCAATTCTATTCATGAAATTTCCAGGATACTTCTTCCCACATTTCTAGGATACATATGGATATAATTTATTTCCACCATTTTTCTTTTCATGAGACTTGATCTTACATTTCTTATAAATACCATATAAATTATAGGAATTTCGAATTTACATTTCTAACTTCATGGAACATAAAAAAAATTCTAATTAGACCCGATATTATATTATTGAGAAAGACATTATAAGAGATGGTTTTAGGCCATAAAATAATTGATCAAACTTTCTTTCAAGGATAATGATTAATCCAGAATTGTACATTGAACGTCCTTGTAAAATTATCTTCATAAGTACAAAATATTCATCATCCTTTCTATTATTCATGAAGAATTAACTCTCCATATTTTTTATATTATATAGGGTATGTAATTACTAAGAAATATCCCTTAAAACTTTTATCATACAATAGATTCAATTTCTTCATATTCCATCATTTCCATAATTTTATTTCACTATTGATCTGCTTCACCTTATAAATATTAAATATTTTTAATGAATTCTTCATGATCTGAAGACAGAATAATGCAAAATATATTTTTATTGGAGCTAATTAGTTGGCCAACAACTAGTGGATTAGTGTAACCAATAAAATAATGTGGATGTTGCCTCAAAAAGGACTCAACATAATGGTTTTCCCTCTTTTTATCATCTGGATGTTTGACATGATTAATACATTGAGAATTTTTTATGAGAAAAGAAATAATATTTTTTATTCGAGATACCAAAAAATTTTATTACTCGGGAATAAATTCATTTAGTTTTTCATCACAATCCATATTATCATAGTTCATTCATGTTCCATCCATTGACTAAAACCATAAATCATACCATGTGAAACAACAATCATTGAGGAAAACCAAATAATCATGAAAAAACAATAACTAGATGTCTAAATCAAGGCACCATTTTTTCAATCAAGGAAAAATTTAAATTTATGAAGGTCATTCATTATAATTCTTTAAATCTATCGTGATTATTTTTAAAGATGTTTCTAATTTAGAATGAATATCCATTTGGAGTTTAAAACCAGATGTGTAGTAAATCCCCTTATCGACCACCAAGTGATGATTGAGTCCTGCTCATTGAGCGCTTTTTGTAGTAACTACCTATGAGCACCACTATTACAAAGACACATCAACTTGTAGTATACATATAACAATTTAATTTCTTAGAAACTCCTTTCTCGACATATAGAAAAATTCTAGGATATTTTTCTATACCTAGAATTATACATTTACTTATCCTTATAGTTATACTAGGAAATGTCCCTAGACATATACTTAAGAATACCCCTAAATATCCCACTATTGTTTTTCGAATAATATAGTCAAATAATTGACTAAACATTTCCTATGATACCAATAATAGAGAATCATGATTTTACACATAAATGTCACATCATTTTAGATGAATATTCATTAAATTTCATAAACCCATATGTGAGGAACGTAATGGTTTAATGTATTTGGTGAAATAAAATACAATATTCTTATTTCATCAATGATATTAAACATCCCACAAAAATATCTTCTCATATAGTAATCCTCGTAGGAATACCCTACCTAAACCATTATTTATAAACTGGGGTAGGAAACATAAGAAAGTGTGGCCTAAAATTATAAATAAGGATAAAAATATGATATATTAATATTTTTTCATATAAAATCGTAATATAGTCATACGGTTATGAAATTATTAAAATAATATAGGAAGTTAATTCCCAACCTTTTATAGATCATAAACAAGATTCATTCCAAAAAACATTTTCTTTTTAGAAAACATGGCCCAAAAGAGTGAGAAGTGTTCATAAATCAATCATTGACAATAATCTCAATTAATAAAAGAGTATAAACATAATAAATATAGAAAATAAATATCGTATTTCATGTTTAACTACCAATACCATTAAAAAATGTATCATGTCTTATCACCAATATCTCATTATGGAACATGATGCACTTATTTCATATAGTGGTTCAACATCCACCTATTTTTTTATAGTGTATCTAGGTACACCTGTTTCCCAATTTGGATCAATAAAACCTACATTTTTCTATTTTTTATCTCAAGAGATATAAAACTATACCCAATGAGTTGGATCGTGATATATGTCCCACCAATATCATAATTAAATTGATAATTATGTGTTCCATAATATTATAAAACATTCATCTAATCAACACATCAGAACCCATGTAAAGAAAACATATTTCATTAACATTTCATAAATTCACCACAACAAAACCCATGAAAAATAAACCTGTTTCATAAATATTAATTCAACATATCCTTTCCCCATCTAGAAAAAAAATAAGCACTGTATCATTCAATCTTATCCCATATATATCCTAATTAACAAAAAAGGATGTCATCTTAGATGAAAAATGATTTTGAAATGAAATTTCAAATTTTTTGTGGAATATATCATTTCAAATTTATCTTTTAAAAGTTATTTTAAAAATAATTTTATTTAAAAATAACATTATAAATAATTAAAGTAATTATTAAAAATAATTTAAAACATTTCATGAGGAAAATATACATTCTATTTTGAAAATTACTTTTTAAAACAATAAATTCATAAATTAATTTTAAAATATTTCCCTAAAAAAATAAAGTTATAAAATTATAAATGAATATTTAAATAATTTATTTGGTCAATATGATAGAAAATAGTATTTATGTTGGACATGTTAAAATAAAGATTCTTTTGAAATTTTCAGTAAAGTCCACCATATAATTATTTGAAAAAAGACATAAATATTCATTTATAAATTTTTTAAATAAATTAAAAAATGGGTAAAAATATCTTTCATAAATAATTTTTAGAACATAAATTTTTTAGTAAACATGATTTTGGAATAAAAATAATTTCTAGCTGAACAGAGAAATAAAGTCGATTTTCAGTAAGAATTTTTTTTGAACTATTGAGTACATAAAGGGAGGAAATTAAAATAAAATCATGTATTCTCATGAAATAAACAAAGTAGAAGAAATTTAATGAGTTTCTTAAGGGTTTTATTGTAATAATTCATTATCAAAAGAATGAATATAAACAATCTCGATGAATGATGATACTGTACCATAACACCTTAAACACTTTAGTAAATTTTGTATCATAAACTGCTTGAAAGATAGATAACCAAATGAGTATATAAATCCCAATAATTGACATTATAATAATCATAAAATAAATTCTGGGGAGAAATATTCATCATATAAAAGAAACAAATGGTTAATATAGAATGTGTCTCATTGACAATAAAAATGAGGCAAAAATCCCATACCATAAGTCTAGACTTCATTTCAACATATTCGATCCTTCTGAAAAAAATATATGTTAATTATATATATATATTATATAACAATTATAATATATATATATAATAACATGTATTCTTTCTTTATTACCTTTTATAACCCATTTATTATCAATTATGTGTTAAATTCACATTTTGGGAAATAACTTCATTGAATTTTCTGTAGGTTTTGATTTGTACTTTTTGGTCCTCTTACATTGATCATGGTAAAATAACGTATATAATTTTAAACATGATATATGTAACATCCCATATAAATAAAGAATATTACTTTTTAATATTTATTAATATTTTTGAATAAAATATTAATATTACTTTAAAGGGAACGCTATGCTCGATGGCGTACCCAATACGCAACAACGAGTTTCTTTGAAATCTTACATTGCACTCTAATAATAAAATAATATTATTTTTAATGGTAGTTAACACCTAGCCATTGTAATGGAGAGAATGAAAATAACTAACTACAAATGATTATATTTGTTTGTAAAATATTCTCACTTTTATCCAATAAATGTTAGAGGCATAAAATGCGAATGAATCCAATTTTAAGCGTAAATATTCGAATATTCTTTAAACGGTCGATTAAACGCCTTTTGATGGTGAACACTTTTTAAATAAAAGTTTTGTAAATTTTATATGTTATATTGGACCAAATAAAATCCTTCTTATGAATCTGGAAATCAAAATTTACTTTTTGTAAATTTTTGTTATTTTTCCGATAAAGATCATTTTTAGTGAAATTGTTGTATTTTAATTCAAAATATCCTTTTAATATGATTTATTTATATGGTTATATTATCATTTTAATTGGGTTTTATGTGTAGTTAGAATATATTTCTACCATTTAATCCAATGGTGGTCATTTTAATTAATTTCACTTTGAAATTGGTCTTAAACTAGTGTCGATCTTTTGATATATTTTGTTTCATAAAAACACTCTATTTGTTTTGACAACGGGAATTCATTATTAAATTGATTAATGAAACTTATATGTTTTGAATTTTATAAAATAGAAATCATTTTTTAATTCAGAATATCAAATATAGGTTATGGTGAATTTTTGGTATTTTTCTGAAAAACATCAATTATTGATGAATAGTTAAACCACTAAGTGGTAGTTAAAAAATTGATTTTTCGTTTAAATGAAAATTTACCACCTCTGTGAACTGAATTTCAAAAATCCAAAAAACATGGTTGTCATTAGGATGTAAAATTTGGTTCAATGGGATGAAAATATTTTTTATCGAATAGAAACTTTTAAGTTTTATAAATGGCGATTAAGGGTAATTAGTGTAATTTAAGTTAAAGATAATGTTATAATAATATTAAATGACCTTTAAACATGTACTACCCTTATTTTATGAGTCATTTCTGACCATGAAAATCAATTGGACAACATGGGGACCCCATGGAGCCACTTGGGTAAAAAAATGACAATAATAACTTTTTATTTAAATTTTAAATAACAATGTCTCAAACATGTATTGTTTTACTAAAACAATTTTTACATGGTATTAGACAAGTCATATTTTTTACTATAAATATTAATTGTAAATCTAGAAAGATCTCCTAAATCATAGTATTTTTTTTAAAATTTTTAGATATTAAATAAATTAATTTATTAATGACACCACAATGATGCAACGATTACCTCATTAATGAACGATTTAAATAAAATGAAAATAAATTGTAAAATCTAAGACATACACTTGTCAAAAACCTATTGGATGTGTGGATTTCGATTCCGTATCACCTTATCCTATAAATATATAAATTTGGGACCTTTAATATCTGAAAATCAATTTATAATAAAGTAACTTTTCATGAATTTCCAAAACTGCCCTCCTCCCTCTTATAAAAGGCCCCCACCTCTACCCCCTTACCCACACCCGTCAAGCCTTTGGATCAACCAACCTCTGCTCATTGTTTCTCTAAAAATCCCTCTCTTACTTATAGAAGCCTCACTATGGGCAGAAGTCTTTCCAAGGAAGCCTTTGATCTCAAATCAATTAGAGTTATCTGATTTGAAGGTAACGTCTTCTCTTATTTTCTTTTGTTTTATTTTGCTTCTCTAACCCCCTAAACACTTTTTATTACTTTATTCTGTAACAAAACCAGTATATTAAATATTCTAGGATGATTTTATGAAGAGGATTCTAGCTAAACTCATACACGCCTTCATCTAATGGTTAAAGACCATTCTGTTTCTGTGGGTGGGGAATTACTGCCTCACGAAACGATGATTGTTCAATCTTTTTTTAACACCTCTTATGGTGGCCATTAATATGTCAATGTATTTATATATTATATATGAATTATGTTTATTTATTACTTATGCTTCTGTATTTTTCATTTATTCCATACCTTTATGGTTTCCATAATGTGTAAATGCGATAATTTCATTTTAGGAAGTGCGGACTACCGCCCCCTCAAAGTGATTTGAATCGTTAATACCATATGTGGGATGTATAAAGGACAGATTTAATGATGATATATGTTGTATTATAATTTAATTATAATATAACTATGAATATTTTTTTTCATTCCATTAAAGTTTGAAATTTAAATGAAGGTAGTGTTCATGCATACGTACGGCTTACCGTCTCCATGAACGGTACATTTCATTTCATATATCCAAATGTTATGTACTATTAAAAGTACATATATATAATGGATATATATTTCATATATTACATCTAAATTGTGGATATAATTCTGGAATTATAATATATATATCTCTCATTTAGTTTTAATTCCATTAATATGACAAAGAAAAGAACGTAGCGTTCATGCGTACGTACGGCCTACCGTCTCCATGAACGGTGCTTTTCATTTTTTATCTCCAAATGTTATGGAATAGTATAAAATTAATATATACTGGATATATATTATTTTTAAATAATTAACACTATTCTATAGATGATGTACCTATAACTACATGGAGAATTATTTTCGAACAAGTTCAATTTTGACAATTGTACCGAACATCAACAAAAACGTCTGATATGAACTCACATTATTAACCAATTATTATAACATTATAATATGTGATATGAACAGAATAATAATATTTAAATGAGGTCCTTAAGCAATTATAAATTGTCCAATGTTTATTATTCAACAATATAAGGAAACGAACAAGACAAGTCGGACTTGAGGTAAGGGATCCTACCTCTCTCTTTCTTTTTAAGAACTCTCTTTTTTGTAATTTATTTTATGCTCATATTTATTATGTTAAGGGATGTTATTTTGTATTCCACTTTCTGTAAATTTTATGTTAATATGATGAGAGACCCTATTTGGTCTCGTTAATCCATTTTTGGAAGTTTTATGTGGCACCGTTAGGCTGTCGAGTTTTCGTAAGGGATTTTTAATCTCACATTTATTCTAGTGAGATTTATGCTACATTTGCCACTATTTACTTTGAGTGGTGTATTTAATTCCCATTATTCTACACATTGTGTAATATTCTTTCATTTATCAATATTTTCATCAATGTTTTATAGTCCTTCTTTCATGGGGTGTACGTTTCGAAAGTTACCCAAATCGGTAAGGGAACCATTCACCCTTCTATTTTTAAAAAACTTATTTTTGTTAGGTCATTTAATTTAGATATTCTTATGTGGGGATATGTTCTTCTATATCCTTATTGATGTATATTTTATGTCCAAGTGATGAGATACCATTTTCTCTCTCATCAACTAATTTTATGAATATTAATGTGACGTTGTTAGGCTGTCGAATTGTTGCAAAGGAACTTCTTAACTCAATTTCAATTCTTTGGGATAAACTTGTACTCCTTGAATATGTCATTATATGAATATGTGTGAATGAATCTGATTGTTTTACACTTAATATCCACTTATATTGGGTGTATTTATATTTCTCACACATAATTATGCAATTGATTTATGCTTAATCAAATGATACTATCTTTATAAGGGATTTCGTCTCAATTTACACTCTATTGAGACTTTATTGTTGTTTTGCACCAATTCACATTGATATGGTGTATATACTATCTGTTGGAATATTATATCATGAATACCTTTATTCTCATGATATTATAAAGTTTTGATTAAATGTTATTCCTTTAAAATCTTGAAAGTGGTATGGGACTTCGTCTCAATATCCTTTCATTGAGGCATATTTTGTTCTAATACAAGACTTTATTTTATACGGTATATAAACCCCATTGACTATTACTTTTATTCAAAAGGAATCTTTTCTATATAAAGAGTTTTACTAAACGACAAAAATTATGTTTCTTTTTAACGTACGCGGTGACAATGACCTTTCCGCTGCCGTGAGTATTATTTGATATTTGGCTTCCTCAACAAGCCGTAACGATTTTAAAGGTAAATAAATACCATATACTCTTTTATATAGTTTGGTATTGAAAATGGATTTTTTATTTCAATATATTTATCTGTTATAGTGTGATTGAAATGTGGAAATATTTTCTTTCCTTTATAATTTTTTATGTGTTATGAGTTTATAATGGTACTTGGACATTTGACAGGTGGTTACGTGATAAACCATATGATGGGTGGTGCCGTGAATACCAGGATGGGTGGTTAATTATAACCTCCATTGCATTGGGTATGGAAGTTGCCCGTATGGTTATTCCATTTAGTGATATGTGTGGAAGTCGACCAAATGGTTATTACATTTAAGTATGTTTATGTCTCAAGATACCTTTATATGTTATGTGTTCTTTATGTGGGTTTTATGGTAATCTTTTGGTTACAAAAGGGTAAGTAATGATCTTTTATTCAGTAAAGAGTTTTTACTACTTTCTAAAGGTGAAAATCATTACTTTGATAAAGTATTCATGGTTTACTTGTTGTTTTGAAAAACTAACAGTTTTCCTTCCTTGTGTATCCATTACTGGGATTTTTATGCTCATCCCATGTTTTTGGAATGTTTTACATAGGACTTAAAGATGAATAGGGTCAAGGATGGGATCAAGGAAAGACATGCTATCTAAAACATGGATCTATACATGTTTCTTTTTAAGAGAATTTATTTATGGAAACTTAGTAGAAGTGTCTACTTTGTAATATTTTGAGATGTAATAGTTATGACCTAATTCTCTAAAACTCTAAAACTGAAAAGATCCTCTATGTGAATTATTCATTTAATTCAGGATTATGTGATGTTTTAAGTTCGGGTCCTTACAGTTGGTATCAGAGGTCATCTTAGATATCTTTAGAGGTTAGGGTATCTTTTAAGCACAAGTGACATTACAATAATGGTTAGGATTTCAGAAAGAGTCATAGTTTTAGATAAAGTGAATGAGTTTAAGATAACATGAATAATTATATCATAGTATTATATGATGATTCTAATGATATACTGACACTGACATTTTTGGTTTTAGTAATTGGATGGATCTAGGAGGCCCCAAAGTGAAAATGGGTTTGAAGGAAACTGTGGTGGTTCTCTGATTAAGAGACTGGATGAAATGGGGGATTCAATGAGGAATCTCATGGTTATTCTAAAACAAATATGATGTTGTCATGATTAACCAATTTAAACTTAGTGATTTCTCTAATGCATCATATACAAGATAACCAACTCGATGTGGAAGTTTAGGTAATAATTATAATGGTAACAATTAGGGTTTATACGTCCTTACTTTTGAGTTAATTATGGGTTACTATATATTATGATGGAAAATGAAAGGCATGAGATAAACATGAGGTTAAATTATGTTATGGTTATTTTTGATTGTTTTATCTCTTTTTGGGGAATGTTTTAATAATTATATAGATTTGGAAAAAGGACAACACGCAGACCATGTGTCAACCCGTCGCGTCGGACAAAGCTGTGGGAATCGAACCCACAACCAAAGTGCGACTGATATTTATCACCTACCACTAGACTATGTGAAGTACCTGGTTTGTAAGAAAAATTATTTTTTGTTAGATGATTTTATGAATCAAGAATAAGTTTATTTTGGGTTATCTTGGAAATTATTGTCCTATCATGGAGGATATATTATTAGGTTAACTAATTTTCAATATGAGACTTTAAGAGAAAATGATGTCATTTGGAGATAAATGTTAAGATTTAATTTGGAAGACTATGTGATTAAATCCTTCATAGATTTGGGTTTAATTATTAGTTTAGATTACCTTGATGAATTTTATGGATAGCTATTTATTGAATGGTCTTTAATGAACTTTTGGTTTTGTTGGACAAATTTTGGAGATTAAGAGTACTTTTTCTTTTTGTAAAGGATTATTCGTTTTGAGGATTATCTGAACTTGTATTAACCTATTTGGTTTTGGTTTTGGTTAAGTTCTAAAGATGTGGGAAATATATAGTTCTATTTTGTGGATAATGTGATTCTCAAGAAGTGGATTAATGCCCTCTTAATTTGAACAAGTCATCCTAAATACTCATCATTTGGAAGAAAAAATCAGTTTGTGTAAGAAATATAATAAGAGATGAAAGTATAAATGACAAGAAAGTATATCTCCTTGTGATTAAGTTAATCTCATAAAAAAATTCTCAATGAAAATTAACTTAAAACTAAATTGTTGTTTGTTAACTTTTCCTACTGGGGAATCAAATACCGTTTAACCCATCATATGTTTGTGATTTTCTTGTGGTTAACTTTATCCTAATCATGTTTTCCATCACTCTCCATCAGAACATGCCTATTTGTTTTCTCTTCCATTTCCATGTTATCCTACATGTAATTCTACAATGGGTTAACTCAGGTGACCTATTTACTTCTCTTTATTTTAAAGGGATAGTTTTACTGACTCTTGTTCTGATGTGGGATTTTCAATGATGTTTTTGAGACCAATTTTAAAATTGCGAGGACACAATTTCTAAAAGGGGGGAAGGATGTAACATCCCAGGTAAATAAAGAATATTAATTTTTAATATTTATTATTATTTGTGAATAAAATATTAATATTACTGTAAATGGAACGCTATGCTCGATGGCATACCCAATACGCAACAACGAGTTTCTTTGAAATCATACATTGCACTCTAATAATAAAATAATATTATTTTAAATGGTAGTTAATGCCTATCCGTTGTAATGGCGGGAATGAAAATAACTAACTACAAATGATTATATATGTTTGTCAAATATTCTCACTTTTATCCAATAAATGGTAGAGGCTTAAAATGCGAATGAATCAAATTTTAAGCGTAAATATTTGAATATTTTTTAAAAGGTTGATTAATCGTCTTTTGATGGAGAACCCTTTTTAAATCTACTTTTAACAATTTTATATGTTATATTCGACAAAATAAAATCCTTCTTTAGAATTTGGACATCCAAATTTACTTTCTGTAATTTTGTTTTATTTTTCCAATAAAGATCATTTTTAGTGAAAATGTTGTATTTTAATTCAAAACCTCCTTTTAATCTGATTTATTTATATGGATAGATTATCATTTAAATTGGGTTTAAAGTTTAGTTAGAATATATTTCTACCATTTAATCCAATGGTGGTCATTGTAATTAATTTCACTTTGAAATAGGACTTAAACTAGTGTCAATATTTTGATATATTTTGTTTCTTAAAAACACGCTATTTGTTTTGACAAAAGGAAATTAATTATTAAATTGATTAATGAAACATATATGTTTTTAATTTTTTAAAATAGACATCATTTTTGAATTCAGAATATCAAATATAACTTAGGGTGAATTTTTGGTATTTTTGGAAAAACATCAATTTTTCATGAATAGTGAAACAATTAAGTGGTAGTTAAAAAAATAATTTTTCATTTAAATGAAAATTTACCACCACTATGATTTGAATTTCGAAAATCCGACATACATGGTTGTCATTAGGATGTATAATTTGTTTCAATGTGATGAAAATAATTTTTGATGAATAGTAACTTTTAAGTTTTATTAATCGCGATTAAGGGTAATTAGTGTAATTTAAGGTAAAGGTACTGTTATAATAATATGAAACGACCTTGACACATGTACTACCCTTATAGGATGAGTCATGGACGACCAATACAATCCATGGGTAAACTTGGGGACCCCATGGAGCCACTTGGGTAAGAAAATGACAGTAATAACTTTTTATTTAAAGATTAAATAAAAATATCACAAACATGTATTGTTTTACTAAAAAAAATTTACATGGGGTTATAAAAGTCGTATTTTTTACTATAAATATTAATTGGAAAGATAAAACGATTTCCTACATCATAGTATTTTTTAATAATATTTATACATTTAATAAATGAACTTATTTATGACACCATAATGATGAAATGATTACCTCATTAATGAATGATTTAAATAAAATGAAAAGATAATGAAAAATCTAAGACATAAAATTGTAAAAAATCTATTGGATGGGTGTTTTTCGAATCCATTTTCACCTTATCCTCGAAATATATAATTGTGGGACCTTAAATATCTGAAAATAAATTTATAATAAAGTAACCTTTCATGACCTCCAAATGATCCGCTCCTCCCTCTTATAAAAGGCCCCCACCTCTACCCCCATACCCACACCTCTTGAGCCTTTGGATCGACCAAACTCTGCTAATTTTATCTCTCCACATCCCTCTCTTAATCCTAGAAGCCTCACTTTGGGCAGAAGTCTTTCCAAGGAAGCCTTTTAGCTCAAATCAAAAAGAGTTATCCGATTTGAAGGTAATGTATTCTCTTATTTTCTTTTGTTTTATTTTGATTCTCCATCCCCCAAAACTCTTTTTATTACATTATTTTGTAACAACACCAGTATATTAAATATACTAGTATGTTGTTATGAGGAGGATTCTAGAAACACTCATACACACCTCCATCTAATGGTTAAAGAACAAAATGTTTTTGTGGGTGGCGAATTACTGCATCACGAAACGATGATTTTTTAATCTTCTTTTAACACCTCTAATGGTGGCCATTAAGATGTAACTGAATTTATATATGATATATAAATTATGTATATTTATTCCTCATGCTTCTTTATTTTTCATTTATTCCATACCTTTATGGTTTCCATAATGGGTAAACATGATAATTTTATTTTAGGAAGTGCGGACTACCGCCCCCTCAAAGTGAGTTGAATCGTTAATACCATATGAGGGATGTATAAAGGATGGATTTAAAGAGGTTATATGTTATATTATAATGTAATTATAATATAACTATCTATATCTGTTTTTTTCATTCCATTAAAGTTTGAAATTGAAATGAATGTAGCATTCATGCGTACGCACGGCTTACCGTCTCCATGAACGGTACATTTCATTTCTTATCTCCAAATGTTATGTACTATTAAAAGTACATATATATATAATGGATATATATGTCATATATTAAATCTATATGATTTATATCATTCTGGAATTATAATATATATATCACTCATTTATTTTTAATTTCATTAATATGAAAAAGAAATGAAAGTAGCATTCATGCGTACGTATGGCCTCCCATCTCCATGAATGGTGATTTTCATTTTTTAACTCCAAATGTTATGGAATAGTATAAAATGAATATATACAATATATATATATATGATATTGAAATCATTAATACTATTCTGGAGATGATGTACCTATAACTACATGGAAATTTTTTCACCAACAAGATCAATTTTGACCCATATACCGAACATCGACAAAAACGTCTGATATGAACTCACATTGTTAACCAATTATTATAAAATTATAATATGTGATATTAATTGAATAATAATCTATAAAGGAGGTCCTTAAGCAATTATAAATTAACCAAAGATTATTATTCAGGAATACAGAGAAACATAGAAGACAAGTCGGACTTGAGGTAAGGGATCTTACCTCTCTCTTTCTTTTTAAGAACTCTCATTTATATAATTTCTTTTAAGCTCCACTTTATTATGTTGGGGGATGTTATTTTATATTAATTCTACTTTAAATTTTATTTTAATATTATGTGAGACCCTATTTTATCTTGTCAATCCATTTTTGGGTGTTTTATGTGGTGCCGTTAGGCTGCCGAGTTTTCGTAAGGGATTTTTCATCTCACTTTTATTCTAGTGAGATTTATGCTACATTTTCCACTATTTACTTTGATTGGTGTATGTACATCCTATTATTATACACATTGTTTAACATACTTTCATTTATGATTATTTTCATCAATGTTGTATAGTCCTTCTTTCATGGGGTGTACGTTTCGAAAGTTACCCAAATCAGTAAAGGATCCTTTCACCCTCCTCTTTTTAAAAGAATTATTTTTGTTAGGTCTTTTAATTTACATCTTCTTATGTGGGGATAGTTTCTTATATATCCTTTTTGATGTAAAATTTATGTCCAAGTGATGAGATACCATTTTCTCTCTCATCAACTAATTTTATGAACTTTAATGTGATGCCGTTAGGCTGTCGAATTGTTGCAATGAAATTTCTTAACTCAATTTCAATTCTTTGGGTTAAACTTGTACTCCTTAAATATGTCATTATATTAATATGTGTGAATTAAAATGGTTTTTTTACACTTAATATCCACTTATATTGGGTTTATTTGTATTTTTCACACACAATTATGTAATTTATTTATCCTTAATCAAAGGATACTGTCTTTATAAGGGATTTCGTCTCAATTTACATTCCATTGAGACTTCATTGTTTTTTGTGCCAATTCACTTTTATATAGTGTATATACTGTCTTTTGGAATATTATATCATGAATACCTTTATTCACATGATATTATAATGTTTTGATTGAATGTTATTCTTTTAAAAGCATCAAAGTGGTATGGGACTTTGTCTCAATATCCTTTCATTGTGGCATATTTTGTTATAATACAAGACTTTATTTTATACGGTATATAAACCCCTTTTAATTTTACTATTTTTAAAAAAGAGTCTTTTCTATACAATGTGTTTTACTAAAATAAAAAAATTATGTTTCTTTTTAACATACACGGTGATAAATACCTTTCCGCCACTGCGAGTATTATTTGATCTTTGGCTTTCTCAACAAGCCGTAATGTTTTTAAAAGTAAATAAATACCATATAATCTTTTATGTATTTTGGTATTGCAAATGGATTTGTTATGTCAATATATTTATGCGTGATATTGTGATTGAAATGAGGAAATATTTTCTTTCTTTTATAATTGTTTTATGTGTTATGACTTTATAATGTTACTTGGACATTTGACGGGTGGTTACGTGATAAACAATATGACGGGTGGTACCGTGAATAGCAGGATGTGTGGTTATGTTATAACCACAAATGCATTGGATATTGAAGATATCCTTGTGGCTATTCCATTTAGTGATATGTGTGGAAGTCGACCGAATGGTTATTCCATTTATGTATGTTTATGTCCCATGTTACCATTATATGTTATGTGTTCTTTATACGGGTTTTATGGTAATATTTTGGTTATAAAAGGGTAATTAATGATATTTTATTCTGTGAAGAGTTTTTACTACTTCATAAAGGTGAAAATTATTACTTTGATAAAGTATTCATGGTTTACTTGTTGTTTTGAAAAATTACCAGTTTTCCTTCTTTATGTATCCTTTACTGGGAGTTTTTTGCTAATCCCAAGTTTTTGAAAGGTTTTCCACAGGACTTAAAGATGAATAGGGTCAAGAATGGTATCAAGGAAAGACATTTATCTAGAACATAGAGCTAGACATGTTTATTTTTATGAGTTTTTATTTTATGGAAACTTAGCAGAAGTTTCTACTTTGTAATCTTTTGAGATGTAATAGTTATGACCTAATTCTCTAAAACTCTAAACCTGAAAAGATCCTCTATGTGAATTATTCATTTCATTCATGATTATGTAATGTTTTAAGACCAGGTCCTTACAATATAAATACCATATATATTCAGTATATATTTATTTATAGTGACCTATAAAAGTTTTAGATATAAAATAAAATACACTGTTTATGGAGACGGTAGGTCGTATGTACACGTGAACATTGTTTCCATTCTCCCAAAAATAAAAAAACAATGAAATTTAAATATTATTTTGACATTATGTATACATTATTATGTCATATAAATCACATATTTACATTAATGAAAACCTTTTTACCTATCATTTAATGTTTGAACAAATCACATCGCTTCACAAGGTGTTCGTCCTCCATACACAGAACGATGATTTCATTTTCCCATGAAATGGAAGGTAAAAAAAAGTGATATAATGTTCCAAGAAGATCAATAATATCATAAATATAATATATAAAAAATATATCCACCATTATATCTATTCTTGATAGGTGGTGATGAATATGAATAACATCGGTTCGCGAGGGGATAGTCCACTATACACATGAAAAATGATTCCATAACCTATTTGATGGAAGATGAGAAGGATTTAGGTTATTACATTAAAGTAATAAAATATAATTATATTTAATATAATAAGTTTATTATATGACCATGGATTAATTGTAAGTAAAGGATGTCGTAGATGAAATAATATAAAACACTAGGTTAGGGATGTAACCTCTTCTTCGGACAACTTCTTTATGTTTTCACTAAAATGATCATTAAGTTGTATTTATAATAAAATAATTGCTTATACTATGAGAGAATAAAATTAGGTAATTTATATTTTTAATTATTTTTTATAAAATGGGCCTAGAAGTGTGAGGAGGAGAGGAGGGGTGTCCTTTTATAAGTAAGGTGAGTGAAATACTTGTAATTTCTCAAAATAAAATGTCTTACAAATGTTATTTACATGAAACAAGGCTCCAAAATGTTCCATTATTAAACCTATAATTTATAATATAAAAATATGGTTATCTTATTTCATTTTTAAAATCTTTGTGCCATTTTAAACATTATATTCTTATTTTATCCCCTAGGTAAACCCATATATACCATTAACATGGTAAATATTTTTTTTTTCTGATTTACTAGTCATTATGGTAAAAAATTATGATTAATTTGATTAATTAATTAAATTATAATAATTTATAAAATAATATCCATTTTTAAAAATTCTATTCACATAATTGGAAAATTTTATTTTAAAATTAATTCTTCAGTCACAACAGAAAATCGGTTTTCCAAAAAGAAAATGTTCAAATGTTTTAAAAAATGTCTTCTAAAAATTAAATATGAAATTTTTTGAAATGACCTAATTTTATTAATATATATATATATATTTTAACTAATTTTAAATTTCAACACATATTAAATAAAATTTTCAGTATTTAAATACTTTAAATTAATTAAATATTCTTAATAAATACCATAATTTTTTACTATTCATTTCTTAATTTGTCTTCTTAGAAAATAATAATAAAATTTTTCCAATGATAATTTTGAACAGATAAATTAGAAACTAAATTAATTAATTCAAATATTTTTTTTATAAAACTGGAATAATTTAATTATAACATATTTGTGCACAAGAGAAAAAACTACTTTTTAAGAAAATACAGTTTTAAAACATAAAATTTGATTTCATCTTATGTATTATATAGAAATCATATAAGGTAAATTCTTAACATTTAATTGAATATATATTATTTAAAATTATTTAAATTCACTCAAAAAAATTCAATTAATTTATTTAATGTGATAAAACATGTTTGTATGCTTAAAAATACTTTTCCAGAAAAATATTCCCTCTATTTTCAAATTCCTTTTATTTTCAATTATAATTAATTGGTCACTAAGTGATTCAGTATATATACATGTATAGTCCATTTATTTTCATAATTTTGTTAATACTATTCATAACCTTTATTCCAATGCCCTGGAGTTAACAATGATGTTAAATAATAATATTTTAATAGAATACCACATTTAGTTTAAACTTGAGGATCCATGTAACCAAAGGTAACATTAGTGTTTCAAGCAAGGAAATATAATTTTAGTGTTACACGTAATGTGGGATGAAATTGATATTGTGCTTTACTCAATATAATCTCAACGTTTCATGGAATGGAATATATATTTAGGGTATCATTTAATGAAAAGTATTGAAATGATTAAATTTATTAGAAAAAAAAATATATTCTATAAAATCTTAGGGTTTTACACTCCCTCTTACCTATTTGAGCTTACTATTGGATATCTCTAACCTGATATCATATTCCTTCACCGTCAATTATATTGTAATACTATTTTTAATTCTGTCACCCCATTTTCTTCCCCATTTTCTTCTCCATATTTGGGATTATCTTAATGTGAGATAATATAATCTATTTTTGTTCTTTTTATAGTTTTTCAACATCTCTATGTCTATCCCAAATATGAGGCTGATATTTCATGAGTAGACTTGTACAGAGATATGTCAGGTGGTATACTATTTTTTTATAAAATTATCCATGTTTATAACTTATTTTATTCTTCATCACACTATAATTTTTATGTTTTGATTCTAAAATATGTAACACCTTATGTTACTCACTTAGACTATTACCTTGATATTCCATCTGACCTTTGGTGCCATTGTAGGATTATGGCCTCAAGTTGAACCACTCCTTAGGGTTAGTGTGATCTATTGGCTTTAATAACATTCCCTTTCATGCAACCAAAACACCCAAAAGGTTTCTCTAGTTTTAATCATATGAGGAATGTCCATAATTTGTTAATTAAATTGATAAATAGAATGTATAATTCACTTGGACTAGGATCACTTACTATGTTATTCATTACTATTTTTATGAAATTGGATAACTATAATGGCGAGTCATTCCCTGGGTAAGACTTGGATTCCTATCTTGTATTGACTTAAGAAAACTTAAATGACACTATAAAATTTATTGATGTGAATTACTAGGGATTCACCGCACTTTAGACTCGGAAAATGTATAATAATCATTAATGAATTGACTTGACACTGAAGATTCACTAAAAAAATCCTAATTATTTGGATTTCTAGGGAGACCTCCCCAGATTCTGCTTGTTGTTCCACGAAACTGACTACAATGGATGATCTCCTTGGACTGAAATAAAGTCTACCATGAGATTATTATTTAATTTTTATGGTCATGGTTATAATGTTTTATGGTGGAATAACAATGATTGTCCCAATGGAGTAAAAGAATACCCCATATCCAAACACCTCAGTTGATCACTATTAGTGGAATTGAATTAATAAAGTTATGGATGAAATGGGGCTCCCATGGGTCCCATGGAACTATTATTCTTGGATTCCGAGGCTTTTTACATTGGTTCATTATATGAATTATAGTTATATGCTAAGATATAACCATCTTAGGATGAAGTAGGTATGATCATCTAGGTATCCTATAGGGAGGCTAAGCTCTACATGGTTTATATTTATTTTCTATTATATAATTTTCATACATGTACACTATTTCTGTTTATGTAAAGAGACTATAATTGTATAAGACATTATTGGTGGTGGACTAATGGTTTTTAATCACAATCTGTTCAGACCACCATTTGGTACTCTAATAGATTTCTAGTTGGTGGGTAGGGATAATGGGACACAACCAACTTTGGACACATGGTTTACTTTTAGAATGGGAGAACGAGAGAAGATGACTATGCTAGTTATTGAGTTTCCCATAGAGATAATTATTTTGGGAGTTTTTTTTCTTTTTGAATACTTCATTAAAATTGTATGTATTTACACATGTCTTCATATATCTTATTTTCTATTTCAATGACATAATCTATATATGAAACTATTTTCTACTTTTTATTTATTGTTTATGATATTGATGGTTTACTTCCACTACCTTTTTATATTCTATTTAGTTCATATTCTATTCATACATATTTTATTTATTTTTCAATTTCACTCCGAAAGAGTGGGGTAAGACACCACACCATACTACTATACACCCTTACCACTAGGCTACTGCCTCTGGCATATAGGATGTTATGCATGACCCCAGTCACTTGTTTATGAACCATGCCTGGTAAATCAAAATGTGGTGTCATATGGTTACTTTTTATTTTTATTACTATTTGGTATTAATATAAAGGAGTATAGAAGGTGTGAGAACATGGTAATAATTTGTTCCTGGGAGTATCTAACCCATGTGCGGGGGGGGGGGGGGGACCTATGCTTCCAAGGATTGGAATTGTTGTTATATATTTTTCTTATTGTAGTTGTACTAATTTCACCTTTGGTTGATTCCCATGATTTACAATTTTATTATTTATAAATTTTTACCCTTTGGATGGTTTGGAAATGGAACATTAATTCATTCATAATATAGGCACATGAAAATATGGAATGCCTGAAATTTTAAATGCTTTTATTTCCTATTTCTTATTTTGTTTTTATTGATTAATATATTGGTAGTTTCTAGCATCTCATTTCAGAAAAGAAGAAAATATTGTTCATTTTAAGTGTTTTTCTCAATCTAATGGTTTATTCCTATCTTTTGTGATGATCTAACCTTTTCAGAAATTTTGTTACATGGTTTGAGGTATAGGACCATGGTTACATGAGAGAAAACCTTTAGTCGGTTTTGGTTAAATGGGTGACCATTTGAAATATTGATGTAAAATCAAATTTAAATTGGTAATGCGGATTATTATAACTAAACTACATTATAGGAACATGCTTCATTGTTAGACCGAATGTAAAAGGAAAGTTTTAGATAAATGAAATGTTTATTTTAACTTATAATGTTTTTGTCTTTATAACATGTCATTAAAAATTCAGATATCTGGACCCTTATATTCTTACTAGCTAAAAAATTAATTTCTAATGTTGAAAAATGGATTCCATTAAATTGGTACCACCATTGAAACATATACACTATTTTCCTCAATAACTTTTAATCAACACTATGTATAACAAAACCTTCATGATTATAACTTGAAACCTTATCTTTATACCTAAATTTATTACATGGTAGTGGGTTGGTGCGTCTCATATAGTATATACTTATTTATTTCATGCATTACTATATATAATCTCTTATATATTGTATATTTTTTATTTGTCTGCTTGTAATTGTAGATTTATGCATCCACACTGGCCCTGTGTCAAATTCCAAGAAAGTGATGATGACCATGCCCCTGAAGTGGTGGAACCTGAACTATAAGTAGTTCCAAATATGGACACCTCCTATAGTACCTATTGTTATTCCAGATCTGGGAATTGATACTCAACTAAGGGACATAATTTAACATATTGATAAGTCTTTGGAGGGAGCTATGTGCCCTACATAGAATATTGAGGAGTTGACTTGAGAATTATAACAGCTACACATAACTGCCTCTTTAGGTGAAAGGAGCCCCCAAGCTATGGTATCGTAGTTAGAGGCGATAAGTTTCATAAGTTAGAATCTAGTTATTCTTATAGAAATAAGGTTTAGGATCAAGACATATATTATTCTTGGATCTTCCATGTGATGGTTGGATTTCTATACACTCGAAGATCCAAATTAGATCATGGTCTGGAGGTTGTTTTGGGTACTTTAAATGAATATTTTTTATTACAAACTCTGTGAGAAGACTAATAAAGGGAGTATATGAATCTATAGAAGAAAAATATGCATTTTATGGACTACTTAGCTCTTTTTATGGATCTACTTTTTTTATTCGATCTTTTATTAGGGACGAGCTGGCAAGGGGTGACATTTTAAGGATGGTCTCTAGTATTCCATTCACTCTTTATGGAATGTATTTTTCTGAATTTTTTCTTAAAGATTTTGAAATAAGTCCTTATAATTTTCATTAATTTGAGATAGACATATATTATTTCTCATATTATATCAACACCAATATAAGTTAGTGTTTCATCCAATAGTAGGAAGTGTCACTTTGTGACTTCTCATGAGACAATTGGAAGTTATAGATTACACAGTGGCAGTTATATTCTATGCCATTAGTGTAGAGGATTGGGTCACATGAAGTTCCATTATAGTAGAGACCTAGTAGAGTGTCAGGCCTATGGAATAATGGGTCATATATAATGATTTAAAGGACCATTCCAAGAGTTTCTTGTGAGATAATACTCATTAAAAATCCAAATTTTGGTATGAGATCAATGGGACCATACTATAAAGGAATTTTGAGTAACAAAATAAGTTCATGTTAAGTAAGTTGTTGACTTTTAGAACGTTAGATATAGGTTTTGAAACACCTATGGAGTGGACCTACTAAGGGAGTTCAGGTTGTTGATTGGGGCCATGGATCTGGGTGATTATATGTAGTGTAACATAAATAAGAGCAGAAGAGTAGTAGGATATATATAGAATGAAGTATGATAATAGAATCCTTGAATTTAGTATCTACCTTGATTGATAGATATGATTCCGAAAAAATTTAACTGTGAACTTAATGCATAGAGTAGATCATTATATTAAATAGATCTGCATGGTGATGTCTCTTGATAGGTCATTGGTATTGTGATCATAGATCATACATTAGTGAAATGAGTATCATCTTGAGAAAGAAGGATATTAAATCCTCAAGAAATTTTTTATCTTTCAGATAATGTGATTCAATATAATTATTTATATGAACTAGTTGGTGAATTAATGATCCCTTGCTGACTATTATCACTAAAGTAAGTCTTTATCATTACATGAGTACAGTATCTATATTCACAAAGGTGAATTTGAGGTCTAGTAATCTTTACCTGAAACTAAACATCATGGGCTAGGTGGATTGTCAACCTAGTTTGAAATATTTATCTTGAGGGTTAAAAATTATTGTATACTATCATTCCACCAGTTGTGGACTGATTTACAGATGTCATTATTGATAAATTTTCTGGGTAACCTCCTGAGAGAGAGAGAGATATAGGTATTGTTCAAAATAAAACATATTAAAAGAGAAAAAATAGAATATATTCCTCCATAAATGATGGTTCCTACAGAAAGATTTAGTTCTAGGACCTAGAATACCAAGGGTTTTTATGACACATTACTTATCTGTGGGGTACACCAAGACATTTTTTCAACAAGGTGAACTGTAACCCAAGGCTTTATGTTGATTATAAATGGTTTAATCACCTCATAGTTATGAACCAATACCCACTTCATTGTATATATGATATCTTTGACAAAATATAAGGATACGAGGTCTTCTTTAAGATTGATTTTATATTTGGATATCATCAGGTGTAAATCAAGCACTCAAATATACCCCATATAACATTTAAAATAAGGTATGGCTTATATGAGTATTTAGTTATATCATTAGATTCATCCAATGAAATAGCTATAATTAAGACCTTGATGAAACATATATTCACCCATATATGGATTCATTTTTTTCATTTTGTGGATGATATCTTAGAGAAATCTCAGACTCAACATGATCATGCTAGACACCATGGAAACAGTTAAAGTATACTAAGAGAACACATAATATATTCTAATATCATAAAGTGGCACATTGGTATCGAAAAGGTTTGCTTCCCATATAGAATTATATCAAAATCAAGGGTAACTATAGATCTAGAGAATGAGATAGAATTTTTTTTGGAGTGGTGTAAGAATGTTTTAAATATTTGATGATTCTGTAGACTAGTCAATTACAATCTCTATTTAATCCAAAAATTTTCATGTATTTTAAAGCTACATACAAGATTGACCATGAAGGGTTTCCGATTCACATGGTTTGAATCATGAAAGATAGAATTTTAGGTTTTCAAAGGTTGTTTCGATGTAGTGAACATCCTGATTTTTTCAGAGCCTAGTAGAGGTAATATGATGTATTATAATGAATCCTGAATTGAGATGGGTACTATTTTTAAGCAAGGGGAATAAGTCTTTGTGTACATTTCTTGTTATTTGAGGACTCAAAATCACAATTACCCAACACATGATCTCATGATTGTATGAATTGTACATTTATTACATTTTTTGACGTATTACGTTTTTGGAATGTGGTTTATGGTATAAAAACAAAAAAAATTCATCAAATTCATATTATCATAGAGTGACTTGATGATTTGGAAAAGTATATTGGATGAATACCTTATGTATTTCATATTTAATCTTTCTTATATTCAAGGTAATGGAAATACAATTGTCGATGCATTGATCCAAAGGACTTTGAGTGAAGAAATTTATGAGTCTAGTAGTGATTAGATGTTAATGGCCATACTTTTTGAAATACATTTGTATGTTCATAAACATTATGAGAATTATTTTATTGTGGACATATTAATTAATTCAAAATGTATGGATTGAGTTAAAAGGATGAAAATTTCTGATCCCAAAGGCATTTTCCTAAGGTATAGTGTTTCTAGTGAGGAATCACCTTCTGATTGTGTTTTTGATGCGAATAAGATCATGAATATTAAGGGTCAAGTCTAGGTTATTATAGATATCATAGAGGAGTTGATGAAAGAATATAACCCTTTCTAATTGTTTGTACATCCTATAGTGATAGTGATCTATTTGGATATCCACTTCGATTATTGGCCAACTCTGATGAAAAAAGGGATTATAGGCATTGTTACTCGATGTTTCACCTGTGAGTCAGTGAAAGTGGAATAACAATAGCCTACAAGACATTCCCATCTATAAAACATCCCAAAGTAAAAATGGGATTACATAAATTCGGATTTCATGATGGTTTTTAGGGATTCACCTTGTGGTAGTGATGTTGTATGGTTAATCGTGGGTAGGATAACGAAGGTTGACCACATCTTTCCCATTCATAAGCCCTTATAAGTGGATGATCATGGAGGATATATGCGCAAGAGATCACATTCCTTCATTGGATTCCATATACCATTTTATGAACTAGGGATTCATTTTTTTATTTTTAGTTATTAAAGGGGTTGTTGGAGGATATTTATTTACTCGTACTTCAGAGTACAATATACCACCGAGAGACTGATGGCTTGTCGAAGTGTACTATACTAGTATTAAAGGACACACTCCATACCTTTATCCTTGATTTTGGATGATCTTGGAAAATAGTATTCCTCTTGATAAGTTTTATTATAATAATATTTTTAGAGTGACTATTTAGATAGATACTTATGAAGAACTCTATGGTAGGTCACTTCATTCACCTCTGTACTAGAACGAGGCATGAGAGCCTGTGCTACTAGGTCATGAAACATCATAGTAGGTACTAGTGATTATGATATGTATGTATACAACTCAATCTAGTTATAATTCATATATCAATCCCCATCACTTACCTCTGATTTTTGATGTTGGTGATTTGGTCATATTCCAAGTCTTTTCTAGATTGAGTCATAAACGTATTCAATGATAGGATAAGCTGAAACCTAGATACATTGGGCCTTTTTATATTTTGGAGAGAGTCTATCCAATAGCATATCAGATATCTATTACTTAGAGGTATATGGATATGCATGAAGAATTCCATTTTTCATAGATATGTTGGTATTACTATGACCCATCTCATGTCATTGATTATGAGGATGTTGAGTTAGAGTATAATTCATAATTTTATGAGTTTCTAGTCAGTATCACTGATCCTTTCAATGAAGAACATCTAAGATAGGATGGGTTTTCTGGTTCTATTGAAATAGAAACACATATGTATACAAGAGGATATGTTGAAATGATTGTATGATATACATAATAAGTGGAAAAAAAATGTTCTTAGATGTTTTCTAAACACTATTATAAGGGAAACATGTGGACGAGTTGTCTTATAGAGGAAAGGGTATAAGATCCGAGTTTTCCATCAAGGTATAGAACATTTTTAATAACATAAAACATATCTATTTTCATTAAATGTAATTTTCCACTATATTAGTAGAGTTTCCAGGAGAATTTGGATGGATTTGAGGGACCTACTTTATAGTTCATGGGAAAATAGGATGAGGCATAAATTTAGCACATGGTTTTCTTAACCATGCACCTCAAGCATATGGCCTATAAAGGGAGGACCCTAGTACAGTTGACTGTAGGGAAGGGAATTATACACTATTTAACCTATTAACCATATTTTAGGTTTAGCATGTATGGTTTTCCTATATATTACCCTAAAATATGTGATGTGTAATGCAATTGGGCAGTAGGTACACATGGTTAGCTCTTGGGTTGGAAAAACATGTGGTCAAACCATGAATCGTATTAAAAATACTATAAATTATAGTTTTCCCCTTCCTCTATTTAAAACATAAGTATCATTTCTTCTCTTCATTTTCATATTAATAGTGGAAAGTAGTTATCTCTCTTCCCTCTATGATAATGTTAGTGGATCTCTCTCCTCTAGAATTAGATTCCTTCAACATTGGTTGTATTGGAACACCCTCATTAATTATACAATTATATTGTCTTTTTTCCTCTCTTTTCTTTTACATCTTTGATATTATCTCTGTGAGAGATAATATACCATATTTTCATATATATTTTTCAATTTCCAAAATTCTATCATTAGGCCCAAATATAAGGTCAATACTATATAAGGAGTCTTCTATAGGGATAAGGTTGGTGATCTATTGATTTTCCTTAAAAGTATCCATGTTTTTAACCTGTACCATTGTACTGTACAAATGACATTCAATATGTTGCTTATAAAATATGAAAATCCTTTAATTAATCACATATACTATGGAATTGATGTTATATAAAACCTTTGACATAATTGGATGTTAATGACCTAAACCTAAACCACCCCATAGTGTGTGTCTGATTAAGTGCATTTGATAAATTTTCCATGTTTGTAACAAAAACAACCAGAAGGTATTTTTAGTTCGAAAATTATAAATGAATTTACTTAATGAGTAAATTATCTTGGTTAATGGAATTGGCACTTAACTTGTCCTTGGATCACTTATTATGATTCGTATGATTATTGTTACGGACCTAAATAACTATAAATTTGCAGTCTTCCTCGAGTAATACTTGGATTACAATCATAGAATCTGTCATGTGAACTCATAGGATACCAAATGATTTTTCACATGACTAAAAAGTAAGAAAAATAACGTTGGACTCTGTCAATGAATTAGATTTTGGAATGAATAATCTTGGAACGGATAATTCACATGAAAACTCTAGAGTATTTGAATTCACGAGATGATCTCCCAGGGTTCCTCTTGATGTCCTCTGACAAATAATTCCTTGGTTGGTCATATTTGACACCAATTAAGACATTCTCAATATTACATTATAATTTTCCTTAGTCTCAGTTAGATACTTTTAGGGTGTAATTCAAAGGGATCTCCTCTTAGGTTACACTCATACCCCATATCATTAAATCATTGTTGATATCTTTGTGTGGGATTAACCTGATAAATTCATGGATTACATGGGTTACCCATGGATCAGATTTAATTATTATACCTGGATTCCATCTATATATACCTTAGGTACCTGGTTGAATAATTGTCATATAACTAGTGGAATTTATCATAGAACCAACGACGTTGGGTCATTCAGGTTTCCAATGAGGATCCTAATCTCTAAATGGATTATATTTAATTTGATAATTTACATTTATTATTCTTACACAGTATTAAAATGTATATTCACGAGAAATATATTTATTATACATTGTTTGTGTTGGCCTATTGAGTTCTACTCACACCCAATTTATGCCACTATTTTGTACCAGGATATACTTTATAGATAAACTTAAGGATAAAGGGAAAGACCAAACTGTAGACACTTGATTTATTTTTAGGATGGGAGAATGGGAACCAATGACAAAACCAATGCATGGGATTCCCATGGAGATAGTTATTATTATTATTATTTTTCTTTTTTATATGATTTTAATGTTGTATGTATGCTACCATGTTATCATATTTTTTATTTTTTACATCAAGGATTTAATTTGTATGTAACACTATTCATTGTTATGTATCTATTATGTATGGTCTAGATGGTTTACTCCGGCAGCCATATTATTTTCCACAATTTTTAGATTACTATTTTCACTACCTCTATCTACTATTATATTGTAGTTTAATGAAGAGGATATAGTCTCCCCACCTTATAGTCATACTCCCTCATCACTATATGATATCCTTTGGGATAAATATGGGAATTCCTGAGCCCTTAAGGATTACACCATACGCCACCTTTTGATGAAATGGTCTCGAGACATCTCAATAAAAGTTATACATTTTAATATCTTATAAAAAAATTGGTTTTCCTAAAATAATGTTTTCTATTTCAGTGTTAAAATTATTATGTTTTGAGATTTATTTTAACAAAATAAATATTATTTTTGTAATAAGAATTTCCAAATTTTCAGATAATTAATTTTTTGAATTTTTTTGTGAATAATGTGAAAATAAGTTTCAACAAAATAACATAATTATTATGATATAATCATGATATGATCATAAATTAAAATATCTTAATCCTTTTTCGAGAATAATTTTTATTTTAGTTATAAGATAATCCATATTAAGTTACCTTTAGAGACACATTCTTAGTATTTTGGAACCACGAATTTATCATTTCTAAAAAATTGTTTTTGTGTGTTATACATGTATCGTATTAGAATTAAATTTTAGTTTTAATATATATTTAATTAAGAAAAATTTATTTAATTGTTGGTATTATATGGTCCACATTAGTTAATAAAAGTAATTACATTTTTATGGCATAAAAAAATTACCACGGTTAAAAAAGTGTTACCCCAATATCAGTGAAATAATATTTAAGGATAATATTTAATGTTATTATTATAATAAAACATAAATTAAAAACATTAAATTGGTTATTTAGGTTTTTCAAGACCTTAAAAAACATTTCAACTTTAATTAGAACAAATTTCATTGAAATTAATTCGATTAAAGTGTGTTCATACTTAATGACAAAATAATAATTATTAAATTCCTTAAAACCACCCATACTCATGTATAAATACCATACTTGTTTTCATATTTCTCCACACAATAATTTAATGTTATATCATCTTATATCTCTCAATAGGCATCTTCTATTTCTACAAATTCAATCTTGAAGATTATTTTTCGTTCAAAGGGTCATCTCAATGATACAAATCTCATGGTAGGTAAGGGTTCCCAATACTCCTCTTTCATTTACAATTGAAATTAAATTATGGTATTCTCTTTTAAATTCCATTTTACTATTGTTAAATTTCTTTTATAAAAAGTAATTATATACCATTTAATTTTTTATTAATGAGATTTTAGTAATTCACTCTCATTATATCCAATTCCTAAGTCGTTACTATTTTGAAATAAGGCTTCCTCGTTCCTCTTATACAATTACTTTTGTGACAATTATTAATTCCCTTTAATATAAAATCAAATTTTATTATGAATCATTAATAAAATTTTCATACTATTTTTTCATTGATAGATCACTATCCCATATGATTATTTTACCTTCATAAGCAATTATAATTCTCATACATTATTATATCCATAAAATCATCCTACTTTTTTTTCAATATAAAGCATGTTTGGTTTTCCCCGATAAGAAATTCCTTTATAGAAACTACAGATGGACATGGTTTGGGAACATATTCATCTAGGGATATTAACCCCCAAATAAGTTAGTCAAGTATATATTGTCCATTATTCGGATGAACAGTGAATATTCCCTTACTTCAAACAGGGTTTGACAATCCTAGGGGATTTCTTAGATGATTTAAATGCTATTTAAAAATAATTATGAATGATTTACCAATCATAACATTTTCCTAATACCTTTTAAAATTCATGTATTTGAATACCTAGACACCTTGAAACATTAATACCAATGATCACATAATAACTACAATATCTGATCCTTTACTTATTTGGGGTGTTTATTTATACATTGTGAAATCCTTATTTATTTCATAATGTATTTCAATGAGATATATTTATTGAATATTTGATTAGATAAAAATATTTTCATACCATATAATCATTTGTTATATATGGAATGATAAAACACATTGAGAAATTATGAAATGTAGTCCATTTAATAAACAATATTCCACTAAATTTTATAATTTATCTTTTATTACATTGGACATTTATATGATGGGTGGGCTTAGAATTTTATATCCCCTCGGCGTACTGGTATTTCTTATGAGACAAAAAAAGATAATTTAATGGGAAAATACTTACCTTTTATGTAAGATGCGTTGGAACAAGTACTTGATGGTATGTTTAAGATGTCTTGGAACAAGGACATGATGGTTTGTTTAAGAAATCTAAAATTATTCAATCCCCTCACTCTCTGTTCATTTAGTGTTGTCATATAATATATTCATTTTTTTTGTGGATTTATTTACTCTCCCGATTTCATTTTTATGGAATATATTTGTTTGTTTTTAAATTCTCTAATATAATTTTCCCCCTAATTAGACGTTAATAATAGGTTTCAATTGTCTGGAATTATGAAATCTATTCACATTGTGTTTAGTTATTTATATCCTTGAATCATTTCAGTGTTATATTTTCAAATTATTTATTTATGCTCTATGTTTCATTTGATATGGTTTATCAATGTTTATTTTTTCACATCATGATGGTTTATTTATAATATCATCTACTTTATAGTTCCCATTATTGAGAATCTTATCTCATACGTTTATATATATATTTTTCCCTTTTCTTTAAAATTAAATAAGTGTACTACATATGAAAAATGGATTGAACAGAGAATAATAATGTTTTTCCTGTTTTTAAATGATGTAATATTTGTTTCATTATAATTTAAAACTCATTTATGTATTTAGTTTCATGATACTATTAAACTGTTGGATCTTTTGTGTTGTGATCTATGCACCGAAGAAATAAAAGATCTACTAGATCAAGGGTATTGGAGTTGGGATTTTTACAATTTTTATTCAAGTATAGTTTTATAGAAACCTTATGTAGTAGATTTAGGAAAAAAATAATAGAAAACATAAACTATTGTAGAATCCCTTATGATATTTTAGAAATATTTATATATTTCATGAATTTGATATCATAGTGTTATATACACACTTATTAATTATATGTCATGTTTTTGAAATAACACCCAATGGAAGGAATAATCCTGACAACACCCAAAATCAATGTAGGGATCACCCCATGAGCCTTTCAATGAGACACATGTTGATATCACATTATTTTTTTGGTTATTTTTTGGGTATTATGATATGGAATATTTATATATATAGCCTTAGGTAGATATCCTTTTTAAGGGAACTAGGTTTTGTATAACATATATGACCTAATTGGATTATAATTGCCAAGGTATTTAAAATATTTATTTTTAATAGATACCAATTAAGATAAAAATATATTTTAGTAAGTGATTATAATTGAGTGAAAATCAATAGATTCAATTTCTTTAAATATGTAGAATTTAACATCTCAAATGTCGAATAATTTTTTTCATAAATATAATAACAGATGAAAAATGAATTTCTTTGTTTTAATAAACCAATTATTTATACAAATATTTTTAACTTAATATATTTACTAATATATTCTTCAAGTAAAATAAAAAATTTATTATTAAAATTATATTAAAAAAAAGTGATGCTTATAGGTTGATATAAAAACTGTCGTGTCCATAATGGCCATGGGGCACAAATCCAGGAATGAAGGGAAATAAGGGTTAAAAACCTGCCTACATGCTTCCCTACTTATTTTGTACAATATTTATATGTATATATATATATATATTATATATATTATTCAATGAATATATATAGTTTTATTTGATAACTACATTCATTTTACAAATTGTTTTATTTGGACATCATATTTTTAATTAAGTCATTCCAATTTAATGGTTAACAATGTATGATTCATGTTTCCATTATCATGAAATTATAATATATTACCATTGTAGGTACTTCCATATAAAATTTTATATGAAGAATGATAAAATAAATCCTTAAATGTAATTAAAATGTTGTTTTTAAACTTGTAATTTACATTATATTTCATTTAATTTCATGTTTTTTTAATCTTATTTTTGTTTGTATGTTTTATTACATTGTAAATTTCTTTTAAAATTATATGTAACATATTTGATAATAAAAATTGAATAAATATTCATTTTATTAATTTTCAATACTACAATTACTGAATGAAAATAGAAAATAAAATACCCAATATTACAACAGGTTGACACACAAAAACAAAATTACATTCCATAGGATAAGTAAACATCTTTTGTTGATATTGACTATTAAAGATAAGAATTTTATTGGGATATAAACAAAGAATAATAATAAATTCACTACAAAGAACTCCCTAGGATTTAATTCCCCCATAAATATCAATCATTCCATAAAAAAAATAAAAATATATGGAAGTGATAGAAATGTGATAGAAATTATCAATGTATGTGTAGGAACCTTTATATGTTATGTAGTGAGTGATAATGTGACAATAATGGGGTATTTATAGAGAAACTTGGGTTTTCAATTATTAATATGGACCAATAATTTCAATGACTATTATGACCGTTATTCAATAATAGAGTTGATCATTATTATTGTTGGTTATATAGATGCAAGTAAGTGACCATCCAAATTATTTTATAATATAACAAAAATTGTATTATTTTTGGATACTACAAATATATTAAATTAAATATATTATTTGTGATAAATTTTTATGTTTTGAAAAATATTTATTTTCATTAAACAATTTTACACAATATTTTTTAAATGATAATATTTTTAATTAAATAATATCTAATTTTATTACTGTCATGAAGTTTATAATGTCATAAAAATAGTTCATTTTTAGTAAATAATTATTTTTTAATGTCTAAATGATCATACATATAGAATTATTTTCATAAAATTAAAATAAATTTTTAAATAAAAATATTTAAATTATAATATGATGAATTTATAGTAATTTTCTAAGATCGTTGATTTTGGGGGTAAAAAGTGAAAATATCAATTTTTATGAAATACCCTAACTATTATGATATAATCTTATGATGACCATGAATTAATATTTATTAATCATTAATATTGATCAATATTTAATTATATAATAACATAAATCATAATGTCTAAATTTTAGAAACACAATGCAAGCATTTTGGAACTACGATTTTATCATTTCAAAAAAACTGCTTTTATCTGTTATACATATATCATATTTGAATTGTTTTTGAAACAATTTTATAAATTTTATAATGTAAAATTAATATAATATATGGAATTATAAGTTATATATTATGTTATATGATTAATTTCATTTAAATCAAAAATTAGTTACCATTGTAAAAATAGAGTTAACACGATATAATTAAAATAATATAAAAGGATAAAGTTAAAAGTTAAAGAGAGAAGACACCAGTAAATGATAACATTAAATGGGTGTGTGAGGTGTTTAATTTTCCCAAAAGAACATTATATTAAAACTAAATTCATTAAGATTAATTTCACCCTAACGTAGTTGGCCTTAATGAAAAAATATTCAATATGTAAATTCTTAAAACCACCCCTCTCCAAGAATAAATACCCACACATTATTCTCATTATACCAAAGAAAAAATTAAAATTTATATCATAATATATCTACAAATAATTATATTCCATTACATTATTTTCAATATTAAAGATTTTTTACGGTTTTAAGCGTTACCTCAAAGCAGAGAAGCTCATGTGATGTAAAAGTTTCCATTCCCCCCCTTAATTTTCAATTTCAATTCCATTGTTATATTTTTTAACAATATTTTTTTTATAATAAATGCCATAATTTTATTCCTCTCTATTATCTTCTAATTATATATTTTTTAATTATATTTTAATTATTAACTCTCATTATATCCTTTTACAAAATTTTTACTATTCCAAAATTAGGTTTCCTTAACCCTAATTTCCCATGGCTTTTTGATCCTTATTAGTTAGATTTCATATAAATGAAAAATTTTATTATGAATAATTGTTATAATTTATATACTATATTATCAAGGATATGTCACTATTCCCTCTAATTATACTACCTTCATAAGCCATTATATTTCTAAAACATTCCAATAATTATAAAACCATCCTAAAATTTTGGTGACGCAAAGCATGTGTGGTTTTACAGGAAATGAAATCATGGTCATGATACCATAAATGGAAATGGATTTTTTATTGATTAATATATGGGTAATAACAGGAAAATATTTTTAGTATATCTCAACTATCCTTCCGGTTCTTGGTGAATTTGATCTTATTGTGTACTTGGTTTGAAAATCTAAGGGGAAATAGTTAGTTGATAGGGATGCTATTTTCAAACCATTATGAAGATTTTAAATATCATTCAATTGGCCTAATACCTTTCAATATTCATGTATCTAAATATATATACACCATAAAACTACAATCCTCCTAAACACCAAATGACTATAATCTATTTTTTCACATGTTAATGGTGTTGATCTATATACTATGAAATCCCTAGTTATTTCATAAGGGATTTAACCTATATATAATTATTAATTATTTGATTGGTTAAAAATATTTTTATACCATATAATATCGTTTTCCATATATTATTATAAAACATATTGAGAAATTATACTAAGTAGTTCATTCAATGAACATTGCCCCATAATGTTTTTTGCTTTTTATGGATTGTATTGGAATTTTACATGAAAGGTGGAGCATAGAATTGTATTTTCCATTTTTGAACTAATAAGTCTCATGAGACAACTAATATAAGTAAATGAGAGTATGATTACCTTTTTTATAATATTTGTTTCTCACAAGGCCATGGTGGTATGTTTAATATTTCCTGGTGTAAGGCCTTAATGGTGTGTTTAAGATGTATGAGGTTATGAAATCCCTTCAATACATGATCAATTATTTTTCTCATAGAATATATTAATTATTTACTATAAATTGATTTATTCTCTTGGGTTCATTTATTATAAAATAACTCTTTTTATTTATTCATTCCATAATGTAAAATGTCTTGGAAAAAGGCATTGACGACATGCTATGATGTCTATAATTATAAAATATCTCACTATGTGTTTAATTATTTTATTTAGAGTCTAATAATTATTATAGAATCCATGTATTTATAATTTTTAGTGTTTCTTTAGATGTGGTTTATCTTAGTTAATGCATTATTTCCATAATTTTTTATTTATAATGGTTTCTCAAGTACTCCAGCCCCATTTTGAGAATATGAGCTCACCCCGTTAAGTTGTTTTCCTTTTCAATGGGAATCCGAGAATAGTAATACATTATAAAAATGGATTTCAAGGAGAATAATAATGTTTTCCACGTTTTTAGATGTTATAATTTTAGTTTCAGTGTAATGTAAAACTCATTTATGTATATTGTTTTATAAAATTTATAAAATTTTGGATCCTTCAAATTGTGATCTATGTACCAATATAATAAAAGAAAAAAATGTATCCATATTATTTGATTTTTGATTTTTATAATTTCTCTAATATTATTTTTAAACACACATATAATTATAGAACACACATGTATTTGGTTACCTATCCAAAATATGATTAAGAACACATAATGGTTAAAACACCATTTATCTATAAAAATCATATATATATATATATATATTATTTAAAAGTAACTTTAATAATATATAGAAAATAAATTATATTATTTTGAGGTTATTCACTAATTAATTTAGTAATATGGTTAATTTTTTATTTTTATAAAAAACATAATTTAATTATTTAAATTACTATTACTAATGAAAAAATATATAAAAGTAAAGAATAATACCAAATTTCGTAAAGAATGTCCTGAAATGTAAAAAATTACATGTTTGAGGATTTATCAAAGCAATATCTCCCAAAAATAATTTTTTTTTATTTTTTTATACATTTACACATGAATAGTGCAATGCTATCATTGAAAATTAAAGGGTGTGTTATCAAAAGTCCCAAATTATTCCCTTATAAAAGGGGACACATCCACCCCTTCTTGACTAACCTATTACATTTAATTACATTAAAATATATATAAATTTTTTCCTCATAGAATCATCTCTCATGTTTAGAATCTAATGGAATCAATTAAATTTCTTATTTCCTTAATTACTATAGATACCTTCAAGGGGATGTTTAATGTTCTGAAGCATGTCTAACACAATCCATAACATTTTATACCCAATAACTATATTGAAGAAATATACTTAATATAGTAATATGATAACCTTGGTATCATTATTATACTTAAGTGTTTTTTTATTAATGAAAAAACTTTATTTATTCATTTCCATTAACATTGAAAAACAAAATGAAATTAATTGTACGTTGCGTTTACTAACTCTTCCACGAAGTAATGTTTTTTATTCATATTGATTTATCTTATTTATAAAAACCAAAAAATATGTATCATTGAATTAAAAATATAAAAAATATAAAAAATATTCTTTTATAGTGATACTATACTTTTCCCTTACCAATATCATCCATCTTGATATAGTGCATTCATTTTTGGGTGGGTTTGACAATAAACTTGAATAATGATATCAGACTCAATCATGAATGACTTTGGGAACTGAAATAATTATTTTATTATAATTTAAAAATCAATTAATGATATTCCTTTAGTTCTTAATTGTTTTAATGTATTTATCTTATTATTAAAATACCATATTTTGCCGCTATAATTACCAAAATAAGATAACACTAATTTTATATTCAGATAAAAATAATAAAAACTTTGAAAAAAATAAATATCACGTGATAATAAATAGTCTATATTAAATTATAATGGTCATAATAATGACTCTTATAAACTGAATTTGATTATTTAGGACTTTATGCTCAGACACAGAATGAATTTAGAATAAAGTGAGTGTTTTCATCTCAATTTCACTCTTTGAGATGTGTTTTTAAAAATGCAGCTCATTTCATTTATGTGGGGTATATTGTAGTAATTTGAGATATCATATCATGAATAAATTTTAATCAGGGAATTTTATGATTAATTACAAATTGTCTCTTTTAATTTGTTTTGATTAAAAGGTTACTCATGTCGCAAGGGTTATTTCTCTCAAAAATTAATTCCTTGAGACAAGTTTATGTTGTGTGCTATTTTTTACATTGACTACTGTATTCACTGCCCATGGATGTATCATTAGCATATATTATTTTAATTCAAGTAAATAAAAATCCAATTTAGTTCCTTTTCATCAAATATATTTTGAATCAGTTGTTTACTCAATATTATGCCTTTTGGTAACACAATTTTCATTCATTGACTTATGATCATTCTATTAAACTTATTTTATATATGTTGATTACATTATTTCAATTTAATGTTTTAGGTGGTATTATATCATTGTTCTATGGCTATATTTAATTTAGATATCCCCTTGACAACTACTTCTCATTTCTTTGGATTTGTTTCCCATATGGTTTATTGGTTACTCAAATTTCTATTATTGAGTAATAAATATTTGTCTACAAATTTGGTGTTCCATTATAGGGTTATTACACCATAATACTATAATCTAAGTTATTTTATAATACTAATTGTGAAAAATAATTTGTAATTCAATGATGTTTTTTCTACTCTATAAAACGTGGGTTTCAATGAAGTTATATTAATATATTTTAGATGGTTTTCCCTTTATAAACCATGGGTTTTATCTCCCACAACAAATTAAATTTTGGAAACCATTATGTCATTTTAAAATCTCTATTATTGGTGATTATTTTTAAAAATAAATTATTTCAAAAAAAATCTCCTCACCATTTTGAAAATTAATTTTTAAAGTTACCTTTAATGTTTCCTCGTATGAAAAATATTATATATTATTTCTAAAAACTAATTCATATTTTCACTCTGATTTTCCTTATCATATTCATTGAATTTACCCTCATAGGGTTCATGTTTTGTGATTTATCGTCAAATCTCTTTTTATCTTTTGGAATTTTAACTCATCTTATTAAATAATTCAATTCATTATCCCTTCATGCATGATATCATTTAAATCATTATATGTAACGATGTTTTTCATTTATGGTAGTATACTTATAAATTTCATTTGTTATTCCAGCGATATGATCCTTTTAAACCATATCTATTATTTATCTAGATGGATTATGAAACGTTCATTTTTATCATAATAATGACACATCAATTACTTTTTCTATTTTAGTCGTCCACATTCTTTCATTGGATGGGTTATGATCATGTTATCCCTTTTATTTACATGGGTAATGTTTTGGAAATCCATATATTTTTATTAAAAAATGAATGATTATTGGAATGTTTACTTTCTATTCTTGAACCATCGACATTCTTTCTATGGATGAGTTATGATCATGTTATCCTCTTTATTGAAAGGGAGAAATGTATTGAAATTTCATATATTATTATTATAATATAAATTATTATTAAAATTTTTTATTATGTATTTATTATTCGTCATATTAAATTTTTATTAATTTTACATAGAAAAATTATGGGTGGGGAGAAAAATTATATTTCTCGTCAATGTATCAGTTGGTCTCATGTGAAAAACATGTTTGGATATTTTGGTTTATACCCTCCCAAGCCATACCCTTTCCTTAATAGTTAGATCATGATGTGTATGATCATGATATCTTGGCTTATAGTATAGAATAATGTGTTTTGAATTTTTCATTTAATATCTAAGGTACCATTTATTGATATACATGTGCTATATTTATTTCTATTGTTATCTGGGGTTATATTATGCTATCATTTTCAATATATTTTAGAATTATTATGATTATATCTTCATATAATAATGTTTATGAAAATTTTTTATTATAATTTTCTCAATTAAATATTTTCCCTTGCAGATCATTTGACCTTACACCTCCTTATATTTCAAATTACCTAGGTTAGGAAGAAAATTAGTACAGATGATATATATAATAGGATATCATGTCAGGATAATTTTTGAGGGTTGTTGAATAAATAATATGGATTAAGTGATTTGATTGTAGTAAAAAAATGTCGTTTTGTTTATAATGGAAATGTTTTTTGTTATTTTATGTTTTTACCAAGTTCCCTAAAGCTATAAACAAAAATTTTCTTTAGAATGTATGTAATAACCTATTTTCATTAAGTTATTTAATTATGGGGTGGTTATATCTATGAATCTATAGTTTGTATTGAAGAAAGTACAAATAATATGTACATATAGAATATGATCCAAGAGTGTTGGTCGGGGGAATCACATCAGATTAAATCCTAGTGAAGAATTTATAGGATAAATATCAAATTTAATTGCAAATATTTGTTGTTCTTCTAGAACTACAGTCTTGGTTTTATGACCATGTCATAGTCTATGTCATTTTCTCTCTAAATGATTTAATTATCGTATCACAATGTCATAAGATGTCAATAATTATTGGGAAACTGGTTTTTGATATTGGAAAACTTTATGAGTGTTTTAACTATTAAAAATTGACTTATTTTTAGGTCACTAAAATAAGATAAGAGATACCACGAGGACCAACCAAATTATAATGGATTCTATATTTTCATGGATCTTGGATAGATCATATAACCAAAACTTCAAATGTCTATACATTATATCCTTATCCCATTGAGGAATTCACTACACAAAATATTTTTCGACAATTCAACCATAACATTGTGCTATATTATGGTCTTCAAGAAAACTAATAAAAAATATTATTATAAAAAAATTCCCGAAAATGATCTTAAAGGCTCTCATCAAATCTGTTTCACATTAGACTATATAATATGTGTTTTGTTTATTATTTATTTTGGTTCTTATAATTTAAATATTTAATCCAAATTTAAAAACCCAGGTATATAAATTCATTTTATTATTAATTTTTTACTGATAAATTGAAATTATCTAAATAAATATTATAGCTTATCAAAAGATATGTATAATAATTTCATTTTAATTTCAACAACATATGATTTAGGTTTAATCTACCATGAATTCAGTTTTTCAAGGGTTAAGAGTATGAATATAGATGCTGATTTTAGTTTATGAAGATCAACTGTCAAAATTAAAATGGATTTGATGTTTATAATGACTAAAAATTAATGGATATTGGGACTTTGGACCTGATGTATCAATAGTATGGGTTATTATGATATATTTATAAAAATGGGTGTTAGATATCTTTCGCAAAATGCTTACTCATGTAAGGATTTTTTAATACATATGAGTCTAATCCTTTACCTAAATGGGTTTCATGTACCATTTTCATGTGATGCATTTAGAGATGTATATTGTATGATCCTATATTTTTTAGAGGTTTTACCTTTTAATTTTTTGTTAAAACCTTCCGTTTTATCTGATAGAAGTGTTTAAGGATGTTATAGAGGTTTTAGGTGTGTTCAGATTTAGTTTGGTGCCTGTAGTAAGGGTTTCTGATAAAGCATGTTGAGGTGCATGGTTCGCATATGGTTCACACTATCTTTCACCTCAACAATTCAAACATTGAGTAGAGAAGAATAGTTTAAAAAAAATCAATTTTATCCACATGATTTTGAAAAACCTAAAATTTATTTGAGGTATATCATGAAATGTTTGTGCATGGTCTGTATAATTGAGCGCATGCACGGTGGGATGTTTCAGAAACCTGATAGTGGGAATAGTTTTGGCCAATCCGGGGGCCAAGCTATGTGCCCCTTTAAAATGCTTTAAATTAACGAATTGACCTTTTATCCCTCAAACCATTTTTTCTTCTTCACCACACATTCACATAGAAGGTCATCGAGATCTTTCCCCCTTTATCTTACTAGGGCTTGAGATATATCACTCATTCAAACTATGATTCTATCACTGTTTATTAGGTTAGATTACCATCAGTATGTCTTGAAATCCTCTAATTTATTTTCTCAATATTTTTTTACCATATTTGGTGTCATCATCAAGTGAGTTAATATTCCCTATTTTTAGGATGTTTGTTTAGTTTTCCATTTTCTCTCATTCATACCCAAATCATTGGTTGATACTGTATGGGGAGTCTTCCACAAGGATAAGGTAGGTGGTGTACTAATTTTTCCAAAATTTCATGAGGTTTAAAATTTTTCTCAATAATCCCACACACCAGGGTTTTAACACATCATTCATAAAATTATTACTCTATTAAATTGTTTTCTAAACATGATTATGTAAGTGATATGATATTTTTTAATATATTTGGAGGTAGATTAACTCAACCCAAACCACACCTTAGTGTGTGTTTGTTTATATTACCAAAAATCCATGTTCATGTTGTAACCAAAACACCACAAATGTGTGTTCAGTAAGATGCATCTAAATGTATTGCACTAAATTGATAAAATTTATTGGAAACATATCATGTGTATATTCCTTAAAATAATTTATTAATTATATATAAAATAAAAATAATGGGATAAATTGGATTGAAAAAATGGATTTGTTTCATCACATGGAGCAATTGATCACTTGTTATATTAATCTTACTTTTTGTTCTGGACCTTGATCACTATTAAATATGCGTCCTGACATGAGTAAGACACAGTTTCCCAACCTACCATTCCATGGGTTTTCAAATTGGATACCAGTCAATTCATTGTTGTAAACACCAGGGGAGATACCAAACATGGCCTTGTTCAATGTCTTAGCTTGAGAATTCCTTAAATAGAAATCAATGATTCACCTATATCATTTGGAAATTACAATTCTTTGTATTATATCCTTGGGTTTGGTTTAATGTACCTGTACACAAACAACCTTATATTATCTTCTCTGGCTCCAATAATGTCTATCTTGACATTACTTTGGACTTTTCCTTGGTTTTAGTGAAATTGTTTCAAGGTAAATTGTCAAGGATTAAACCATTTTATTACACTCATACCCCAATCCTAAAAACAAGGGTTTTTACTATGATATGGAGTGGCCTTATATGGTCTTGGATATGATGATAAACTCATGGATCACTTCCTATTTTTATACCTGGGAACCTTGGATATGTTAAATAGGTCCCAATCAAATCAATGTTCATTTTTTAGAGAAATAAAACATAGTTTGGAGTGGTTAGGGTTGGATAAGTATTCCATGAGGAACCATAGTTAAACTTGTTTATATTTAATTTTCTAAATTAAATTTATTTTAACTCAAAACTATGTAATTTTATATTTAAAAACCTGATTTTCACTTCACTTATTTGGTGGGGTCCTACTTAGTTTTACTCAAAACATGTTTGACCCCAGATATGGTACTCAAATAGACTACATGTATGTTGGTAAGGATAAATGGAACCACCAATATATGGTTTCATGATCATTTTTAGAGGTGGAATAAGATTACTAAGATAGTTCTTGGGATACATATAGAGATAAATATTTTGGAATTTTTTTCTTATTATTTTACTATTACTATATTCCATTCCTATTTCCATGTATTTCTGTTTCATATTTTTATAATGATGACATCATCTGTAAATGATTTTGCCCTTATTTTTGTCTTTATATTATTATCTATATTTTTATTTCTATTTCTCGCTATTCCAGCACTTTTTATTTATTATTCCACTTTTATTTTATTATTCATTCATCTATGTGACGCATTGTTAAATATGGTATATTCTCCAAAACATGAACCCATATACCATCAATATATGTCGTCTAGCTTTGGCATACAATGAAGCATTCAGGAGTTCATGTGGCCAACTGGGTTCATTCACCTATTAGGGAACTTAGTCTGGAAAATTAGAGAGTATTATCAAGAAATTAATTTTTTTATTATACTAATTGTAGTTAGAATACGGTAGGCTTGTAATTGTGGGATGTTAGTAAAAATGTGTTCCTAAGAGAATCTAACCCAAGTTCAGGGGACATGCCACGTTTCCAAGGACAATATTTATTATTTTGGATTTTTCCTAATACAATTATTCTATTTTCATCAGTGAGTGATGTATATTATTTTTCACTATTATATTTATGAATTTTCCCTTGGTCTAGTGTGGAAATGGAGAATTTCCTCATGTACCATTGTAGGAACATTGGTTTATATATGTCATTCATATTTAATGCCTTTCTTATTCCATTTCCAATTTCTTGATATATGTGCCTTGATAATTACACATTTAATTTTATAACATTTATTATCAGAAAAAAAGTTAAATAATTATCTAATCAATGTTTTTTCATCAACATGAATATTTTGTTTCCCACATAGAGTGATGGTTGAACTTTCAATAACTAATTATGACATGTCTGAGCCATCAAACATTAGTTACATGGGATTAAACATTAGTTGGTTATTATTAAGTGGAATCCAAATGTAATTTATAATTTTCGTGCCTATATAAATTGGGAATAGTTATCCATATAATCAAGTAATTGTATATGGGCTTGTTAAATTATAATATCAGATGAAAAAGGCTGGTTATAGTAACACAGAATACCAATTGTAACTTATTAAACATATCTATTTATAGAATGTGAGTTAATATACATCTAACATAATAGTTGTTTAATAATAAACTTATTAAATTCAAACCCTTATAAGAAATGGATTTCATTAAATGGGGATTACAATTACAATATAATTATATTTTATCTCTATATCTTGGAATTGAAATTTGATATAATTAATCCTTTACAATTTATTCTTGAATCATGTATTATAACCTCAACCTAGAATCGTGTAGTTGAATAGAGTTTCACTAGGATTTTGTCCATGATCTAATCATTATTTATATTACTAATTCCTTAAACCTAGTATCTTTTCTGATGTGTTTGTTTTTAATTATTGATATATACATCCATTATAGCCTTGGGTCGAGTACTAGGAATGGGGTTCCCACCATTCTCATATGGTGGCGGGACATGACCCTCCAACAATTCTTTTGTTGGTGCCTCCATTTATACAGCCTATCAATCATGAACTTGGAAATGATTCTCTGATTTTAGAGGTTTTTTACATTTGGTACCATACATGGAGGGAGTTCACAAGCCATACCAACTATGTATGTGTTGAGCAGAGAGTTTCAACAACAACACCCACCTATTTTCTCCAAGTATTATGCTCCCCAGGTAGTAGAAATATGACATGAGTCTATTCATAGTATTTTTGAGTTAATGAATACTCCTTAAAAGAGAATATTGATGCTAGTAGACTACATGCTTCATGGACCTACTAAGAGATTGTGGGATGTTTTAACCCAAGAAGATCATCACTAAGATATGGCCTGGACGGTTTTTAAGACCAATTTCTGGGTATAAATTTTCACAGATATGGTGATAGGGAACATGACAAGTAATTTCATGCATCTAGAGCAGTGTACTATTTCTGTTAGAGACTAATCAACTGAATCCTAAGATCTGCAGTGCTTTATGCCCACTACTACCTGTGATGAACTGTCTAGGGTGATTTTTTTATATGGGACCAGATATACCACATGATAAAAAGTGAACAATTTTCAGATGACTACCACATCTAATATAGAAAACTACACCTTTTTCTATGAGACTAATACGAGGGAAGATGAATTTGTAGGGTATGGTGGATTAAAATATTGGTAGAGAAGTGGTTCATCCTATGGTGCTAATAGTATCATTAAGGACTCTCATCAGGGTAGTGGAAGTCAATGTAAACACATTGGTAGCTATGTAGTATTTCATTAGTGAAAAAAGAAATAAGACATGAAGAATCAATATTAAAAGGGACCCATATAGTGTCGAACATTTAATAGAATTACCTTATATAGAGATTTACTTGGTCTATTTAACTGATCCCTACTGACAGAGGATCTGCACCGGCAGTAGGTTCTTGATCAGGACCAGTATCTCTATACTAGGTATGAATCGAGAGTACCACTGGAAAATCAGGACAAGGTAATGGTCATGGTGGAGGAAGTTGCACCATTGATATATAATTATAGTAGAGTGAACCTACATTGGGTGGTACATTTGTGGATCTAGGCCATGGATCGTGCTAGTTAAATGTGTGAATACTATGCCTGAGAAGCATAGTGTTAGGCCATCATCAATATTACTTATTATGCATTTGTCCCCAACCTTATTATCTTCCTTATTTGAAACTAAAATTTCATAATTGTTATTATATTCAAAATTATTTTGACATTATTTTACTCTGATTAAGTACATTTCTAGGGTTATGTATCTTTATACCCTATTAGTGGCACTACAAAAAAATATTCCCTGTTTCATGGAATACCCTCTATGGATAGGGGATTATCATTTCCTATAAAAACGTTTACATTCTTGATATGATAGGCTTTTTAATTATTAATATGATGGGCCTATTAGAGCCTTATAAATACAACACATTATTCATTGAAGGGTTTAAACATCATCACAAAAGAGTGGTGACTATGTCCATAACAGGGATTTTGATTTCCACAAAATTTGAGACGGACCTAAACATCAGGGTATGGGTGGAATGTCAAACCAAATATTGAGTCTTTTTATGATTGAGTTGAATGATATGCTATATTTCTTCTACTGGTGGACTGATTCAGATATGTTTTAACTGATAATTTTTTCAAGATACCTACAAATTGAGAAGAGTATTTCACCATTAATATTATTCTAGGAGTGGAACTAGTGTGTATTTCTTCATACATGATGGATCCAATCAAGCCTCAAGAACTCAAGAGATAGGTGGGGGACCTGAAATCCAAAGGGTTTATCCAACCCTGTACTTCTAATTATATTTAACCTCTTGTTTTATCTAAGAAGTATGGTTTTACCAGGAAAATATTTTTGGTTTATTGGTTGATGAATAATCTTATTTGAATGAACTGGTACCCACTTACTCATATATAAGATATATATGATCAGATTTGAAGATCTATGGTATTCCCAGATATTTATTTGAGATTTATCTATCATCAAGTGTGATTCAGATATGAGGATATACCACATATATATTTTTTAAACAGGTATGTCATATATGAATATCGTTCAATGTCATTAAATCTAATTAACAAACTTGGTATGTTAATGTCACTGATGAATTGAGTATTCCAATAGAACCTTGATTCATTTTTGGATGTTTTGTTTTTGTAAATTATATCTTAGTGTAAATTTACACTCAAAATGATCTCGAAAAAAACCTTACCATCATTCTATGTATATTAAGAGAGTACATTGTATATTCTAATCTCTCAAAATGATAGTTTATGGATTGATAAGGTTCAGTTACTGGGATACATTATATTAAATGAAGAGGTATCTATGGATATGGAGATGGGGAGAGCAATTTTTTCCTAATATTAGACTAAAAAAATATTTTATATAAGAATTCTATTGGGTCTAGCATATTATTATCAATATTTAATTTATAACTATAATTTCCCCAAATAACCACATTCAAGCTTGAAAAAGAGAGTTGTAATGTTTATGTTGTGTGATTCTTGTGAGAAATCATTTAAGAAGTTGAAATAAATCCTGAACTCTATTTCAATCTGGGGGTTTAAGCCTTGTAGGGTGTTTAGAGTTTATTAAAAAGAATCAACCATAGATTTAGGATCTGTTTTAATGTAATGGTAATGAATTGCATCATATGGTTCTTTTCAGTTTTAGACACATGATAATAATTACCCAATTCACAACCTTAAGGCGTCCCGGTGTGAATGTGTCGATTTTGAATTTTGAATCAATAGTGGACTTCATGTGAGCGGATTTATGTTTTTGGTGATTTGGTTTTTTCATGTATGTCCTGGTTCCAAATCACATAAAAAGTGGTTTAGGAAAATCGAATAAAGATATAATTTTCATTCAGTGTTATTGTAGACAATACTTATTGGGATAATAGATTGTGCTATAAAGAGATCTAACAAGGCACAAATATATATTCCATTAGTGTGACTTGAACCTATAATAGAGAATTTGGTTGAAATAAATTTATTATCTTGACATTGTGCATGATTAAAAATCATGTAATTGATATACAGTCATAGATTCTCTGAGATGAATGACCCAGACAGAAGTTTTCCAAGAAGCTGGTAGGGAATGGTGGTTAATGTAACTTCATTCCAAAATGCTTATGAAATTTGAAAAAACTTTTTGGGTAAGACTACCCTCAAGAATTTAATAGTTACTTAATCACTTATGGATTGGATAAAGTGGATGAAAAAATTTGATCCCAAAGGATTAGTCATAAGGGAATGTGTTTTTAGAAAGAAATCACCACCATAATAGGACTATTTATGAGGATGAGATCTGAAATACTCAAAAGAATATCATTGTACCCATATGCAAGTTATAGGATTTTATGAGGGAATATTATGATTCCATGTGGGAAAAATCATGGAATCACTAAGTTTCACCATGACTTACACCACTAGTATTAGTGTCCTAGGATGAAAAAATAGGTTTTATGTTTTGTAGCTATGTACTCCACTTATCAATAGTAAAAGGGTGAACACCAATGACCTGAGGGATTCTAACGGTTGTTAAAAAATCGATATAGGATTTTTAATTACATAACTATTATTTTTTGATGGAATCACCATGATAACCATGGGGAAGTGACATTGTATGGGCAGTTGTTGACAAGATGATGAAGGTCGCCCACTTCTTTTCTATTTAGATAAACTTTTCACTAGACGAGCTTGGGAATCTGCATGTATGAGAGACTATACAACATAATGGTGTTCCAAATAATATTGTATTTCAAAAGAAAACTTGGTTCACTTATTTGTTTTTTAAGGGTTTCAGAAGGCTCTAGGTTCATAGGTACTTCAGAGTATATCATATCGCACTTAGATCGATAGTCATTCTGAACACACTAGACCAGTACTGGAGGACATTCTCCATGAATGCAGCATTGACTATGTAGGCTAAAAGGAACATCACTTATGTCTATCATAATATTACCATATTAATAGTTTAAAATAAAATATTCATATGGATATATATTAGGTTCTCTACGGAAGGCCTTGTTTTACACCTCTACTGTAGTTGAAGGTAGGGGATACAACACTATTGGGACCTCTTCACATTTAAGAAATATCCGAATGGGTTTAATTGATTATGAAATATATGGATATGGAATAATCTTTTCATAATTGATATTCAGATCATCAACAAAAATCTATAGTGTTTTTGGTGTATTATCAGGTATTCTTAAAAATCATACCTAGATTGGGTCATTGATGGACTTAGAATCATGTTAAGTTGTCACTTAGATTCTCCAAACCAGTCAAGATCTTGTATAGGGTCTAGTTGGTATCATGTTAGATAGATCATTCCCAAGGGTAAAGAGATATGAATGATGTATTCCATGTTTCATTACCCCACCATTATTACTACAACTGTCTCATTTTTTTTACCATAATTAATTAGGGATGGAGGCAGATGCTTCATTCGAAGAGTTTCGAGTTCATATCAATGAACAAAGCATGGAGACTCTCTTAGGGAAGAAGGTTCATATAGATAAGGTTCCATGGAATGAAGACCATGTAAAAAAGGAATAATAGGAATTAGAGTATGATATATGTTCTCAGTGGACACATTTATTCATGGATATAGATCATCAAACCTCAAACGTGATACTCTAAGACAAGTTGTTATAAGGAGGGTGGGTTATAAGATCCTGAATTATTATAGAGTACTACATCCTTTAGTTTTTAATTAAAACGTTTTGGTTTATATAAATTGAAGTTGGTAATGGAGTCAGAGTGTTTTGGGGGTGTTCGGGCTTGGTTTTCAACATGGAGTCTAGGTTTTAAAGAATCAAGATGAGGAACACGATTAACACATGGTTCTCACTAACCGTGAACCTCAAATGTGCGAACTTATATGTGGATCATGGTTTGACAAATAATGAAATAGGATCCTAAAGACCATGAAAAACCATCAATCTATTGCAGGTTAACCACACACAGTTCTCTAACCGTGTGAAGTGTGGGCACCTAGACATTACACGGTTCGGCTGGCCATGAAACCAAACTATGTGACCCTTTATAGTGTTGTATATTAGTAATGTTTACTCCTGTTCATTAACCATATATTATCACTATCTCTTCCTCATTAAAAAAAATTCATTTGGTTCCTTGATTTTTAATATTCAAATGTGTGGAGATCATCCACTCATCCGAACTATTATTTGATCATTGTGCATTATGTTCAATTCCCCTTTGTAATTCCAGAACTCCTCTTGTTTATTTACCCGATATTATTCCCTATCTTCAACATTATCTTCATGCAATATAATATTTTTTATTTTTAGGGTGTTTTAATGGTTTTCTATTTTCTCTCATTCCATCCCAAAACAGAGGCCAATATTGTATGAAGAGTATTGTATGACCCTCGGTGCCAAGTAATTAACCCTTTATTTATTTATTTTTTGTTTGTAATGTGCTTGGGTGAAGTCTGGGAGGGTTTGGAGGTCTTTTGAAATGTTTTTAGGGATTTAATGGAGGTTCACAGTTTATAAACGACTAGTAAAAACTATGAAAGTACTATTTGTAATTGTGTAATGTGAGGTACTGGGTTTTGGGTAGGTGCATGGTTAGGTGCACGGTTTGGCCAGACCGTTCGACCAATGCTGAGTAACCATGTGATGTGGGATAGAGGGATAATGTATGGTTGGTTCATGGATTGTCTAACTGTTTACGCAAAAAATGTGAGGTTCTTCTTGAAGTTGAGGTTTGGGCATGATTAGTACACAATTTTTCTCATGATGTGAGATAACTATGCATGAAAACAAGTTATTTCCAATGTTCATCCCCTTAACTCCTCTTTTCTCCCTAAGTTATCTCAAACTCTATTTTACCACCTCCTAATACCTTTAGAGACCATTACACATTGATCTCGTATAAATCCACTGGGGATTCTTGGTGTATTTGTTGATATGGTTTATTGAGACACAAGTAAAGGAAATGTATCTCATTTCTTAAGTGATACATCATGACACATTTAGTTAATTTTTTGAGTTGGATCTTAATGAATTTTGGGAGTTGTTGATTTTATTTTATTTCATTATTTGAGATTTTTGGTTTTGTCATCCATATTATACTAGGATATTAGCATTTGAATTTATCATTGTACACATATATGGGATATGGTATAGTTTGGTATTGTCTTCCCATTTAATTAATTTAGTTTCATTCATCATTTAGTGGTTTTTTAGTTTTTGTATATATGTTATGGATATTTTATTTTCAATCAGAAAATCATCACCCAATTTTATGGAATCCCCAGGCATTTATTTCATGCATTTGGCATCTTGGGTAAGTCTCATAATCCAAGTTTCATTCTTCCTTGAATCAATATAATGAGGAGGGGTGGGATGTTATAAGTGGTTTCACCCTGTGAAATTCTTTTCATTTATTTTGGGGTAAGTGGTATCAGTATATTATTTCTATGGGTATCAGTTATTCAGTATTAGAGTTAAAAATTCATTTGGATTATTATTTTATTTGGGACTGTATCATGAAGGATGGGTCATCGGAATACGAAATATAGATAATTAAAAAGGGTATCTAACCTATTTTTTCTAAACATAATGTTATTAAGAAGGTGGGTACATAGGTGTTTTGGAGAAACTTATAGGAATGTTACCTCTTTTTCATGTGTTTAACTAATAAGAAGAGCATGACATGCATTGATAGAAATGACTCCCACTAGGACATAATATTTTAATTTCATTAATGATTTACGATTTTTTGAAAAAATATTTTCTTTTTTAAAAAGTGATGAAATGTTTTCAGATGGGATATTTTGAAAATACTTGATTGTAGTGTTTTGAGAATTGTTTTATTTTCAAAAGCATGTAATAATTTTAAAATATGGGTTGAAAACGAAAGGTATTTAAATTATAGAAGAACTTTTTTATGATATTTGTGATGTTATAATTTTTATTTTTTTTGAATTCAGTTACTAGAGTGTGTGAATTTTGGATATTATTTTGGTTATAGAAGCTGGAACCATGTAGGAATCATAGAAACCAACCATAATATGCTTTTGAGATTGTAGTTTCACCTGAGTCATAGGTGAACCAAAATCTAGTTCAATATATTTTCTAGGATGTTCGAGCTATGGATAGTGGGAACTGATGGGATGAACTATTTTTAGAGGATCATTCAGTTAAATTCTTGATGCATATTCCACCCATCATTCATATTTATTCGGATATAGAGAAATTATAGGTGTGGTTCAATATGATTAATGGTCAATTCCATTTCTCTGGCAAATCATTAGAGCTGAAAGTCATGTTTGTGATTTATTTGTCATAATATATTGCACACTATGGAACATATTTAGTTTATTAGGATAAATTGGAAAAAGAAATTTCATGGGAGAATTTTAAAAAACTATTCAAAATAAAAATCTATCCTAACACATTCATGATTTATAGAGTGATATAGTTTTCCATTTTGATGAATAAAAGTCTCTCAATGATAGTGTATGCTGCTAATTTTATGAATCTAGTCTATTTTCACATGAATATTCTTCTAGTGCATCCTTTAAGGCATGCATTTTTGAATCAAGGATGAGGAATAAAATTCTCTCAAATATTTCCATGATCTATATAGAATATTTTAATGATATGTTCAATAGGGTGATGGTTGAAGAAATTGACATCTCAAGTACTATAGGTGGACAAATAATGTTGATACCTAAAAAAATGGAAAGAACTCTAATCCTAGGAACAAGTGGAAGAGGGATTATTATTTCCAAGGTAGTGTGATAAATATAAATTAGGAACCTAGATCCGTGAATCTTCCTGCAAAATCCACGAGTAATGTTTTATGTTTTCAATTTGAATATTTTTATAACATCAAGAGAGATTGTGTGGTACCATGTAGAGAATTCCAGAATTGCAATCAGATGGTGAATATTCAGTGCTATTGTCATAGTGCTCCATGGTTGGGTGTTAAGATCACATATTATGTATAATAGATGCTGTATTCTTCAATGGGATGAGGGATGAAGAATTGTTCTCATCACAAAATATACATATCGATGTTGATTCTTGGAATACCATGACTCCTCTGTATGGGAAATTTCAATAGGGCAATAAAGGATAAATTATAATGAGTAAGCAATTATATGGAGATAAGAAAGTTATTTTGGATTATCAACATAGTTCATCAATGGTGAGATGTGTGATTATTTTTAATTCTACCATTATGGAAGCATTGTTTGATACAGGTGCTTCCGATTTGTTTATTTGTTCTCATGTTTTTGATATTCTTGGTTTAAATGTTGAGAAGATGCCTTCTATTTTAAAACATGAAAATTCTTTTAGTTATTTAAATTGTTGGGGATTTATGTAAAAAACATGTTGTATAACCATATATGGAGCATAATTAAGTTGTGATCTCTCTATGTTTGATATGTAATTCTTTGATATAATCATGGGTATGGATTAGTTAGCTATGTTCAAATCTCAAATCGATTGTTATTCTAGAAAAGTTAGTTTTATGACTAATGATGGTATCCAACATATCTTTAGAGGGGAACAGAATGTAAAGGTTGGTGTAGAAATTTTTTTGGCACTAGTGGTCGGATATATCTCATACCAGTTGGAAGATTTCACCTCAGATTCAATAGATCATACTGTGATTAGTGTATTTCGTGCAATTATAGATCAATTTTTGGATATTTTTCATAAAATTTTCATACGGTTTCTACCAACAAGATAGGTAGAGATTATGATTGATATTTTAATAGGGATAAATCATGTTTCCCTTCATTATTATTGGATGGAACCAACAGAATTTAGGTAATTGAATTTCCTATTAGATGATTTGTAAAAAAAAGGGGTCATTCGACCTAGATCGTCTTGATGGGAACACATGTACTGTTTGTGTAAAAGGTGGGTAAAACTCTTTGATTGTGCAAGGATTATCATAATCATAACCAAGTAATGATAAATATTCAGTATACACTACCACATATTGATGATATTTTTTATCAATTTTTGAGAGATTAGTGGTTCTCTGAGATTGAATTACTCTCAGGATATCCCCAATTGAAGATTCTGGAAGGAGGATGTTATAGAAAATTATTTATTGTAGATATGGATATTACATGTATGGGGATATTCCTTTATGTATTCAAATACACCAGGAGTATTTATGGAACTGATGAATCGTTTAATTTAGAGGTATCTAGTTTCTTTTTTTGGCCATGTGTTTGGATGACATATTGTCGTATTCTAGGATAAGGAAGGAGCATGAGAATCACTTGGAGTCAGTGCTGGGAATCTTGAGGGATCATCATATGTTTGAAATATTATCATAGCATAAATTTTTCATACAATAGATACGTTTTCTTTTCCATGTAATCATTTAAATAGGTTTTTATATAGGTCCATAAAATATAATGTTTGTTAACTATTCAAAAAAACATATAATTTATTTGAGATACTCTATTTCCATAGATTGATTGGTTATTACAGATCAAGTGTTTGTGACATTTCATGACAACATTTTCCTATGATAGACTTAAAAATGAAAATTGATTCATTCCAATGGAATGAGGAATTTCATAAGTATTTTCAAGAGCATAAAGATCAACTTGCAACAACAGTAACATTTAAGTTTCATGAATCAAGACAAGGGTACGTGGTGTATTGTGATTCCTCAGGATCTAGGTAGGGATATGTTCTCATACTGGGAGACTATGTTGTTTCATATGGATCAAAATAGGTATGGTGGCATGAGAAGAACTACCCAACACAAGATTTAGAGTTAGCTGCTATAGTCTAGGCTATGAAACCCTGGGGCCACTATAGATTCGATGATAAATTTATGGTCTTTATGGATCTTTAGATGTTGAATCATATTTTATCAAAAGGGATTTGAAAATGAAAAAAATAAAATGGATGTAATATATAATGATCTTAAAAGTTGACTTGGTGTATACACTTGGTAAAATAAATTTTGTGGATGGTGAATTATATATTAAATCATATGGTTATATAGAGAAAAAATGCTTTAGATCAAAGTTAGTAAGTGTTGGTGATAACTGAATTGCATTTTTATTGCAAACATCGAGGTTGTGAAATGGTTTTCCTCTCGATATATTTTATTTTTTATTTGGTGGATATAATTAAAGAGGAAAATACATCTGATTAAAAATGTATTCAGATGTATGAAAACTCATTGGTGGGAGACAATTTAGGGGTTGATGCTGAATGTGAGGTCAAATTTGTGTTTTCGAGGTTAGATGGTGACACATTTTCCTTCTCAGGAACAACTATTTCTCGCTTACAATAATTCAAGATTGATTTTTCATCATATAATATTGAATATTTATAATTAATTGACTGAAAATATTTTGTGAGTCGACACAAAAAAGGAATTTATAAGAGTTTGTATTGAGATGACTCTCCAATTAGCAGGTTCAAGAAGAGCACTAGGGACCAATGAGTCTGTTTCATAATTTACATATTCCTATTTCAAAATCAGAGTAGATAACCATGGTAGTTTTGATGGGTTCCCAACAATGGTTTAGAAACACAATTCCACATCGGTGATAGTTGATTAGCTTAAATTTATCTCATTTCATCTCTATTCATGTATCTCATACGGTGTGGGACTTTTCTAATATTTATATCTGATAAGTTGAAAAGAGGCATGTAGTACCATTATCGATATTGTCAAGTACACATCTGAGTTTTATGTCTCATATTTGGAAATCCTTATATCATGGAGTTGGGACCCAGTTGACTATGATTATGGCATAAAATCCTTAGATTAATGGTATATCTGAAAGGATGATCTAAACATTGGAAAAAATGTTATGGGATTGTGTAATGGATTTTTTGTGGCTCATGGGAGGAGAATGTACCATTAGTGGAGTTCATTTATTACAATAGTTATTATGCCACAATACATATGGTTCAATATTAAGTATTATATGGTAATCCTTGTAATTATCTACTTTTGAGTGTGGAAACATGTGATACATTACTAGTTTGGCTAATACATTTTCAATAGACAACAGAAAGGATCTGGTTGATCAGTGAAATTATGGTGGTAGCTTATAGTCATTATAAATCTTATTCATATCATATTCTATATACATTTTCATTTGTTGTGAGTGATAATGTTTTTTGGAGAGTATATTTAATAATTAGGAATAATCATTTTGGGAAGTTGGTCAAGTTTTCTCCTCAATACAAAGTCCCTTTTGAGATACTAGAATAGGTTAGTGTGGTGAAATATAAGTTTTAAATTCATCCATGGTACATTTTAGTACATTGTTTGTTTCATGTTACTTAGTTGAAAAAGTATCATCCTTATTCTGACCATTTGATTCAATGGGATCACATTGACCTAGAAGTGGATACTTAATGGTTACATGTAATAGTATAGATTGCGGAAAGGAAAGATCAAGTCATTTGTAGGAAATACATAGGTATAATGTTCATTTTGTGGTGACATAGTATAATTCAGGATGAAATGTTGGAATTGGAGAAATAAATGGACAAGAAATGGATTGATATCTTTCACGAAATGGATGAATTTCTCTTTTTCAGGGAAATAAAGTCTAATGGTGGGGACAATGTATCCTCCTAGTTTCTAGTATATAACCTTTTCTTTATGTATTTTAAGTATGTATTGTATTTGGTTGATATCTAGGAGGTCTTATAGGAACATTGGAAGGTTTTTGGATCATTTTTGGGGGATCATAGTTTGAATATAGTTTGAAAAAACCATGAATCTACTATATATAATCATGTAAAGTGAGGTAGTGGGATCTAGTTTGGTGCATGATCAAGAGAATGGTTTGGCCAAACCACGAATCCAAATATGAGTAACTATTTGATGTGGGAAAAAGATATTATAAACAATTGGCAGATTGTTTGTCTAATGGTGTGGGCCAAATGTGCTCTTTTCTTCTTGAGGTGGATGTATCTGCATAATTAAAGCACCGTTATCCTTAATGTGCAAGAAGATCATGTATAGAACGATGTGAGATCTAAAAATTGTGTATGTCAATCGGTTTAGACCCCAATCCCTCATTTTCCTCGATGTTGACACTAAATCAGATCTCTCTCATCCCAAAGGCTAGGTAGGCCATTCCCCTTGATCCAGAAGAAATATTGTTGTGTGTCTTGGTGCAATGAATCTAGGATTTCTGGGTAATTCTCTTTTCGATGTTGTTTTTATTAGATCTCCTCCTCTTCTATAACTTAGATTCATATATCTAGTATATTGGGGATAGATCTGTGACATTTTATGACAACAATGATGAGAGTTGGATATATTGGTTTTATGTAACAATATATAATCCATGTTCACGGAGTTTCAACAAGGTTTTCTTGAACTATTCACCACATTCTTCATTTTCACCTAATTTTTGAATTTAAGTGGATTCACTCTTGACTTTTATTAATCATATTGTGATGTCTTAGTTTTAAATTTATTGTATTGATTGAAATTTATTGTAAAATTGATTTGAAAACCATCTTTTAAACCATCTTTATTTATGGTTTATGTATTTTTAATATTTGGTTATTTTGCAAAGTTCTTGGTTTATGAATATTAAAATGATGATTTAAATATTTTAATTTGTTTTTATTAAATAGAAATTTTATTATGTATATTTTTTAAATAAAAGAAATGTTTTATTGAAATGTAATGAAATGGTTGATTTGGAATTGGTATTTTGTATAATGGATGGTGTGTGTTCATGTGTATTTGGATAGATAAGGGTATGAATTTTCACCCATAATTAATGGATGGATAAGGGTATGAACTTTACCCTATTCAAATGGTTCACCATGTGAAGGCTACATGAATGGATGAATCACCACTCATAAGTATAGGTAAGATTATGGATTCATGTTTGGATATGTGTAAAGGAATGGATTATGAAAAAATGGGATTTGAGAAATGGATATAAAGAGTTGTTTGGTTACATTCCTAGAAAGGTTTTTTTGGTAGGAACATATTTTGGTGAGAAACTAAATGGATTTTATATAATGTATTTGTTTTAACATGATCTATCATGGTTTTGTGCATAGGGAAGTCATTTTTGGACAACCAAATGGGTTGCATTACTCACCTCATACTTGGGAACATTGGTGTGTTTCCATATATTGTTTATAAATACAGAGATTAATAAAAACTATAAAATTTATTTGGTGATATATTGTGATAAATTAGGCTATATTGTGGAGTTAGATATTGGAGAATGTTGGGATTTGTTGAGTTTATTTCGTTGGAGCCTTTGTGCTTTTTTCTTTTCTCTTCCCCTTTACACTCGAATATTAGTTTAGGTTTCCACATTGTAATATGATATGGGTTTTGTCATGTTTTGGTATTTTTGATTTTTGTATTACTATGGTTTCATGCATCATTTATAGGTTGTTTGGTTTTGGTTTGTTTTTTGTGGTTGTTTTATTTTCAAATGGAAAATCAGCACCCAAATATATTGATTCCCATTTAATTTATTGCTAGCCTTTGGTGTCTTGGGGATGTCACATAAGGCCAAGTGTAATTAAACATCTTCTAAAGCCAATACAGTGGGGTGGGGTGTTACAAGTCTACCACTGGGATACAGTTGGTGTTATACTACTTTTCCCAAAAATTCTGGGGTTTATAATTTGTTATCACCATGTGACACACTAAAATTTAGATGCATTTATCATAAAATTAACACTCCTCTAAATTATAGTCAAAAAATGGATTAGAAGTAATTTAATACCTTTTTACATTGTTTTAGGATAAATATCTCATCCAGAACCACACTTAACATTTTATTTGTATAAATTACCAAGAAACCATGTTTCTTTTGTAACCAAAACACCCCTATGGTGTGTTTTTTTGCTTGAAAGTGGAGTGGAAAAAATTAGTAAATTGAAGGGTAACAAGAATGTGTACATCCCTTGAATATCTTGATTAATTATAAAATAAATGAACCTAATAGGATATATTGGATTGATAAATGGATATGTTACATCACTTGTTCTAACTGATCAATTGTTACATTAATATCACTTTTATACTGGACCATGATCACTACTAGAGGTGTGGCTTATATTGAGTAGGGCATCGGTTCCTTACCCAGAATTCCTCAATTAAACTCATATGATTACAAAAACATCATTAATGTGACTACTATGTGAGAAACAAAATTTGGGCTTGGTCAATGAAATAGTTTTTTAATTCCATGTCTTTACAATAATGATTCACTTATATCTTATGAAAATTAAAATTCATTGGACCATCTCCTTGGATTCAACATTATGCACTCAGAAATAGAAAGTTTTGATAATCTCATTTGGTTATAATAAATTTATCATGATAATACCTTGAAATTTTAATTAGGTTCGGGTATAATTTTTTAGGGTTCAATTTCAGGGGTTTATCTTTTAGGCTACACACATTCCCCTAGCCTGAAATCTTGGTTATTGATTGAAAGATAGATCAACTATGAAAATTCATGTATACGATGTGTCATCCATGGATAATTTCATGTATTTATACTTATAATACGTTTCTATGATCATTGAATCTCTAGCTAATTAAAGGTTAAATGTTCATAGAAATCTGACTTAAGCCAAAGAATGTACAGTTGGCCAAGTATCCCATGAGGTTTCTGAGTCGATAGGGTTTACATTTACATTAATTATTTACATTTATTATACCTAGACACTATTTAGTTTTATATTCACATACTAAATGTAAATTAAACACCATTGGTGGTGGAAAATTTATTTTAAATCACACCTTGTTCGGGCCATTGTTTGATACTAGAACAGAGTAATTGGATATCAGTAAGGATGATGGTAAGTTCCTAGCTATTGATACTTGATCTATTTTAGGGTTGGGAGAGGATTAAAAATACAATCCTTATAATTATTATAGAGATATATTTTTTTAGTATTTTTTGTCTTAATTTGTTATACTGGAACTATATTGCTTGCATGTTTCCATTTCTACATGTTTCATCCTTTTATAATCATAACATCATCTATATATGATTCTGCTGCAACTTATAACTATTTAATATTATCTGGATAGTTATTTCCACCACATTACTATTTTTGATATGTTTATTTATTATTTTTCTTATTAGTTATTAATCATTCACTAACTAGGCACTCTAATATACCAGGTATAGTCTCTCCACCATACAACCACGAACCCTCGCTACTAGTCGGAAACCATTGGTGTACAAGTAAGGAAACTTGAGCCCATATAGACAACCATGTTTAGTTACTTATGAGTAAACCAAGACCAATATGTCACACATAAATGTATTTTCTAAAAATTGTATTTATTAGTAACATAAATGGTGAATTTTATAAAAAGTTATAAATTAATATGTGTATAACTTGTTAATATTTATGAAATAAAAGAGGTTCCTAAGATATTGTTAGAATCAGGGATACATTATAGGATTTCATGAGGTAAAAATATTGTATGAGATGTAATAGAAATGAATAATATGAATAAAATATATTTGGAAATTCTGAGACTAAAAAAATACTTAAATACAAAGTGTGTAATCTCTTCAATATTTAACATAATTCAAGAACATGATAATATAATGAGGTAGGTTTATAACAAATCCAATTTCCCATATATTTTTTTCTTTCATGTAATTTTTAAAATAAGTATCCCTAAATTTAAGGTAAACCCTATCCGATATAATATTGGGGGAGTAAATTTTATTTTATCCATATGATTTGTTTTTAAATTGGTTTTTCCACTCAACTATCCATGAATATTATATGATATGATTGGAATGATTTCATGAACAAATATCTATGCTTTTATAGGATCATTTAGGTGGACTCAAAGCATTGAAATATATCGATCTTCATCCACTGAAGGTGATGATGTATTTGTTCATAATTTTAATGGGAGTAGTTTTTTAACTTCCTTGATGAGGTTATATAAAACATGATACTTACATATATATTTATCTTTTTTGATGACTATGAAATGAATCATGATTATCATATCGATATATCTTATACATATCACCAATAAAATAAATTTATATTGGTATATAAAGTAGTAAATTCTTACCAAAGAAAATTCTTCTTAGGATATGGATGTTAATTCTATAAAAATGAATTTTTCTAATTTTTTATTGTGATTCCCAATGAAAATATTTCATAAATTTTGTATATTTTTAATGATTTAGGCATTAAAACTCTCAATTAAACACAAAATCATGAGAACTAAATGTCTTTTGATTCTAGGGGAGACTACATAATCATGTTAGTACACATTATTACTTCAACATCTCTCATAGAAATTTCAATATTATACATCCTTCCATAAATACTCTTAATTATGGTTAACTCAGAATTGGGAAAACAAAATATTGGTTGATCTCCAATGAACTATAATGGAAAAACAAAAATAAGTAGAAATATCTAATTAAGAAAAAACCATATAATTATAATATATAATTATAATCTATAATAGTACATCATTGAACATGACATGAGATCCTGGAATCATAAAAGGACCATCACAAAATCATTAACATGTTACATGTCATGGAAACATGTGTCTACCATAATAAACCTTTCAAACATAATATAATAAAATGATACAATCATATGTAATAAATTTTTTTTGAGAAACTAAAATTATGCCTATGAATTGAGTTGTAAATAATCTAAACCAAGTCCAATCAATATGATGTGATCAAACCCAATCACTCCCATGCATTATTTTTTTGAACAACCCCATCTTCTCAATGCATTCCATAACAATCTCACGAGAGTTAAAAATATAACCAAAAAATTCAAGGGTTATATGGGTCCCCAATAATAAAATAATTACAGAAAATGTATACCATTTAAACATTAATTTAACAATCAATTATGTAATGAAAATCCCTTAGAACCAAAAATGTGTAACAAATGGTATATCATAAGATGAAATAAATAGTAAATTAGTTGACAAAAAAATAAATCTCCCAAAAGTATTACATCATAAAATAACCTAGTGGATGATCATATTATTTAATCAATAATATATGTATATTTTAATAATATATGAAAATATAAATAAAATCCAAGAACTATTTTATTGTAAAAAAATTATAAATGATCATAAAATTCAATGTTAGGAGTGAATATCAAATGAAAAAATAATTCATGGAAGGTGAACGGAAGACTTTTCAAAACAACCATTTTAAATTTTCCCCAATATTAGAACTTTGATAAGAATTAAACATTATGAAACTAAATAGGTATTGGAATCTACAATTTTATTTGTGTGAAAATTAATTTTTATATTTCAATATATCTTTATTAAAACACATATAACTAAATGCGTAATAAAGAATAATTTTTGAAATGGGTACAAATATGTATTAAGGTAATAGGTGAAAATTGTAATTTGGGATTCCAAATAATAATGGAAACACATTTTTAATGAAAATATATAGTCATATAAGAGAAATAGATTTTATATTGGATGGGAATTATTATTGACAATGTAATATTTTATAGAATTATAAATACATCAAAAAAAGATAAAAATGATGTGAAAATATAAATTTTACATAGAAATTAGAGAAAATATTATATGATATAATAAGTGAAATAATATAATAATTTATAGGTTTACAATAAAGGGACATTGTTTGTGACCAAAAAGGAAGAAAATTTAATCGAAAACACCCTTACACATTTTGAAACATTCAAATCATGATCTCTCAAATGAGAGAACATAAAATAAAAACATAAAGGACCTAAATAAATTTATATTAATGATATAAAATGTAAAATAGGTATTATATACACCATATAAAATAAAATAAGTTTATATTACCAATCATGTCACAAATAAAAAAAATTTAGATGAGAAACCCCTACCTTTGATTCATGTTTAGTCCAAAATAGTCTAACAACCTATATAACAAAATTAGTTTTCTAAAATAGTATATCCATTAATTTTTTTATTTGTATTAAAATTTTAATTTCAATTTATTATAATAATTTCTCATTTTTATATTTTTTTCTCACTATGGCGGCATCCTTTTATTTGGTTTGTTTCAACACATTATTTATTTTTTCAATAATGGTAAAAAATGTATTGAAATAGTTCCATAATATTAAAATTAATACAGATATTGATCATATAGTATTTAAATAATACATGATTTATATATATCATTGTATTATATAAAATATATTCAAAAAAAAATGTTTTTTTTCTCATTTTGGTATGTTAAAATTACTATGTCCATTTTTTATTATTTTATCAATATAAACATCATTTTTTCATTCCAAAATCAAAAATAATGGTCTATATTTTTTCTTTATCTATTGAATAAATTTTAATACCTCCCATGTAAGCTAATGATGAATATGAAATATGTCATTTATGGGCATGTTGAACAGACCATAATGTGGGTGACATTTATATTTTTAGAATACATGAATGGATGAAGATATATTATGTATACTACTTAAATATTATAACATTTATATATATTAGTAATACTAATGTTATCATAAAATAATGGATAGAATATATTTCATGAAGTATAGTAGGTAAAGAATTATATAGAATTTTGCTGAGAATATTACCGCTTCCATTTGTTGTTCGCACATCGGTTACACATTAAGGCTCCTTGGATTGGTATGTTTTGTGAAAGAAAGTCCTCTATGATGTGGGGGGAGTGAATTCAACAAATTTTGGGAGAGTTAATTTTTTTAAAAGTGAGAAGAAATGGGTGGAGGAGGGTGGTATTTATAGGGAATAAGAAGGGATGCATTAGAATAAAAGGTTATATCTTTAAATAGTGACTATAAATGTGATTAAATAGTATGGTGAATGCTACAAAATAGAAATAGGCAGAAAAAAATATCCACATAACTTTTGAAAGCCACACAAAATTATTATATACTACTATAAAATATTACAGTTATACAATATATTTAATATTCCCTAAAAATTAATCTTTTTAATTAAAATACGAAAATCTAAACATAGCCCAATATATATGAGATGGTTCCAAAAATGAAATACATTTTATCAAATTTTTTTCTAGATATCATAAATTTTATTTTGAAATAAAATTATTATTATTTGAAAAACTCTAATTTTATAACATGATTTTTTGAGCAATTAAATTATTATATTTTGTTTCATAAAGTTGTTTAATAAATTCATAGATGTATATTTAAAAAAAATAAAGCAACAAGGATTTATATAAAAAGAAGGGAAACAATGGTTACAGAAGTCTGAAGCAGGGAGTTTTACATTTTTCTCGACAAATGGTAGGGAGTGACTCACTATGAGTATTGTAATTATAAGTGAATGCTTAACCTGAGGCTCCCATGTTTGCAAGGAAATCAGCAAGTTGATTGGCTTACCGGTAGACATGTGTGATAATATAATGCATTTAATAAAGTGTGTTAAGGATCTTAATCCATTTCAAAGTAAGTCTCCAAGCCAAATGAATTTGACCCATTGAAACTGCTTGAACTACTGTAATAGAATCACTTTCAAACAAGATATTTGTCTAATTTTGTCTTTGAGAAAAATCAACTGCCTTGATGAGAGCCATAATTTCCGCTTCGAGAGTCGTGGCCATACCACACGTACCATGACCTCCATTAAGAAAGTCACCATCATTATTCCTGAAGACAAAACCATAACCGGCTGGACCTGGATTACCTCTCGAGGCTCCATCCAAATTGAACTCAATGCAGCCTACAAAAGGAGGAAGCCAGAAGACTTCTATGGCTCCTAGAGGACGAGGATAATTCCCTTTCACATTCAATTTTTTTAGAACAGTGAAATATCTAACAGAATTGTGACAATTTTCAGCATGTGAAATATAGGATTGTTGAGCCGCCAGCATAATTTATGAGAGCAGAAAACTGCTATTAATCTTAGAGTTTGTGTGTCGGGACTGATTTATGCACTTTCATATGACATGAACAACTTCAGTGTAATTAGAAATGAATAAAATACGCACCTATTTGGATAAATGATCCTTGGGAGAAGCAGCAACATATGCCCAGTGCTGCTTATATATGGCTGATTAATTTCAAACCAGGTGAAGACCATGTTCCAGAGAGAAGCTGTTGTTTGACATGACAAGAACATGTGATTAACATCATCACGGTGCTGATGATAGAAGTTGTATCTATAGTAGAGTGAGATCCCAAGCCGCTGTAGATTGGTGTCAACTGTAAGTTTATTGAGATGGAGGTTCCAGAGGAGAGTGGCTCGAGATTGTAGCAAACAATATTTGTTGTAATTCATAGCTCGATTACTACTATTTTGAAAGAGATTATTATAGAAGCACAGGGAGTTCATAATTCCATTAGATCTTGGTTCTCAAATAGGAATGTCATCTACATCAAGAAAGTCAAAGGAGGAGTCATTGTTCGCAACTGAGATGGAATTTTATTATATTGCTCAAGCTGGTTACAAATAGAAAAAATTTGATTTTTAGGTAGATCCTGAGGCTCACCACTATCAACTAGTGGGGTACCTATCCAGTTATCATTCCAGAATTGGAGGGAAGAGTTTCTACTGAGCAACAAGTGGGACTGCACTTTAATTTTCTGAAAAGTTTTTTTGAGGCCTGGCAACATTGAGGATTGTATATAATTCATGTTTCCTGCTATCATCCTTCTTTGAAGATTATATATGTGGAAATTTAGGTACTCAGATTTATTATTGATAAGGCGCCAATGAAAATATGCTTGAAGAGATTAGTTAAAGAGCTTGATGTTTTTAATTCTGAGGCCTCCCATGCTCTGTGGAAAGCAGCAAGTCTTCCATGGGGCTGTTAAAATTTTCCTTTACAGAATACTTCCACTCAACACAAAATTCCTCATGAGTGTGTTGGCAGTTTTAAGGATGGAGTTCGGCCAAAAATACACCATAAAGGAGTATACTAGCTAAGAGACAATCACATGCTTAACTATGCATATTCTCCCTTCCATTGAGAGTGCCTTACCTTTCCAGGTGGATAGAGTTATTTGAACTTTTCCAACAACATCCATGAAATAAGAGGTCATGGGTTCTCCAAGAAACATTGGAACTCCATTGTAAGTGAAATGAATGGATCCATCCCTTATTCCCAGCTCATACACCATGCTTTGCTTCCTTGAAGCTAAGATATTTTTCCCAAAGAAAATGTATGACTTACCCCAACTGAATTCTTGACCAGAAGATTTTTCATAATGAGTAAGAGCTCTCTTGATATTTTTAAGGTTCCTTTTGTACCCTTGGGTAATCATAATAATATCATCAGCAAAAAAGAGATATTAGTGAGAAGAAATACCTCATCCAGTATAGATTGTTTTAATCTCTCCTTTGTTAACTCGATCATGAATAAGCCGATAGAGATAATCCTAAGAAATTGAAAAAACAATAGTGGAAAATGGGTCCCTCTACCTCACACATCTAGAACATTTAATTTAGCCTTCCAGAGCCCCATTAATCAAAATAGAAACACGGGAATAACTAATAAGAGCATAAACCCAATGAATGAATCTACTGTGGATACCAAACCCATGTAGAATTATTCTAATGAATCCCTAGTCAATAGTATCAAAGGATTTCTTAATATCATGCTTAAGAGCAATGTTTCCACCTCTAGTGGTATTTTTAAGGAGATTAGTACATTCAGAGGCAGTTATGAGGCAATCATGAATTCTCTTTCCTTTGATAAAACCAAACTAGTTCGATGAGACAATTCTTTCAGAAATAGAATCAAGGAGAATAAAAAGGATTTTGTTGATGATCTTGTGGATAGTATTAATGTGATCAATAGGATGGAACTGACCAATATCACTTGCATTCTCAACCTTAAGAATAAATTCAATGAACTTAGCATTTAAGCCTTGAGTGAAAGATCCCTTTGAAAAGAACTATCTAACCAATCTGAAAACATATTATTGTTTGATCTCCCTATAGAATTGAAATAAATAATTAGTGAAACCATCCGGACCTGGTGAGCTTTCCTTTTTAAGACAAAAACTACCTATCTAATTTCAATATCTGTGGGAGTGGAGATAAGAAAATTATTTTCAGCATCTGTGTCCATCTTTGGGATAATTCCATCAATCAAAGCATCATTTCTTGGGGTCCATTAAAGATGTTTTAATAGAATGAGAAAATGTGATTTGAGAGACCTCATCTGTCATCAATTATGGAATCTCTATCCTTCAGAAAAGATAGAGGAATGTTGAATCTTTCAGCCCGCTGAAGTGCATTAAAAAATTTGGTATTCCTATCACCATCTGTAAGAAACTTGACTTTGAACCAAGCTTTCTGAATGTTATCCCTGAGAATAATGAGTTTCTATAGCTCTAAAGAAACTGTCTTTTCCTGGTTATCATTCCTAGGGAAGTTTTTAAGAGTAATTGATTCTTGAATCTGATTAAGTGTGGTTTCAAGGGAATTAATTTCCTCATCATGGAGGCTGAACTTATTCCTTCTGCAATGCTTCATTTTCTCCTTATGTACCAGATGCTTAAAAACCCAAGAAAGTGGATTCTGATTGAAGTCATGCATGATGCAAGTATCCCTAACAATCTCGGAGCAATCTAGATGGGTGGTCCCTGCATTATTAAACCTAAAATGAAGAGGCAATTTATCCTTTTCATCAATTATGTTAACCAGAATATGATGATGGTGTAAATTATATCATGCAATAGTAACACATGAAATGGTTTTCCATTCCTTGAGCATATGAATTTTAATAAAAGCACAGTCAATTCTTCTTGCTCTCAGTCCATTCAATTGCTTTCTGTACCAAGTGTACTTAGCTCCAAACAAATTAATTTCAGACCGATTAGAATCATAAATAAAGGCTCTGAACTCCATGATGGAAGTGGTACGTGTTACATACCTAATATTTTCATCTACATGGGAAATGGCATTGATTTCCCCTATGATGATCCATGGGTCCAAGATGGAACATAACATATTTTGAAGATGACTCCATAAAGCTCTTATATTAATATATTTGTTGGAGGCATAAACCATAGAACATATTATATTTATATTATTAATTAATTTCATTTTATAATTGTCCAATTTTATATTACTGAGATAATAATAAATATTATATATAAAATTTAATTTAATCAAAAAATGTTCCCTCTTAACATAAAATTATTTCATTTCTAATTTATAGAATTGATAACTTATTTTAAAGTTAATAGTCAAAAAATTAATTTAAAATAAAACCTTTTTAATTTCATAAAATTGTAATAAGTGAAATTATATTAATTATTACATGTTTATATAATCCTAAATTCTATATAGAAAACTCCTAAAGACCACTATAAAGGATCTAAGTGTAGGATAAGAATTTTTGAGAGACATGGTGGAGATTCAGATAGCATGAATCTCATATTCATTTATATAATCATGGACCTCTCTGATAGTACTTTTATCTCAAGCTATAATTTTTGTAGTTCAGATTGTTCTTGCTCTATGGAAACCCATAGTGTTTATACTTACATCCAATGCTCGGAGAAATTAGACTCGTAAAAATATTAAATATACTAGATGTCATTACATAACAATTCAATATAGATTTCATTATGTTGTTACAACTATTTTTACACACCAATTCAATGAATATATTTTAACATTAATATTTGACAATTTCATATATTAGAGTTCATTTTAGTTCATTGTTTCATTTGAAGTAAGTTATACATTGATTTATTTATTTAATGGTAAAACACATTGTAAAATAATGGAATGTTAAATTCTATTCCATTAAAATAATTTCATCAACCAAATTTTATTTCTCAGATGGAAACAAGTGTAAGAGATTTTTCCATATAATATCATCATGTTTTAGTATGGATTCTTTAAATTTATTATCTCTCCATAGAAGATTGACTAGGTCAATTGTATTGTTCCACAACACTACATCTTTTTTATCTAGGATTTCTATATTAATTTTCATAAGAGGGATGATATTACAATTTCACAACTTACAGTTTCAACACATATGGTATATCTGGTATGTGTTTCCTCAAAAACAATACTTGAAATAGATTATGTACTTGAAAGAGGTTTTGGAGAAGTGACAAGTGATAATAAACAACCCCAATATAATCATGTTTCTTCATGGGAAGGATATACCTAGGGATGATCTTCACCCTCTTTCCATATGTCATCACCCTTTCTAAAAAAATATTTTAATTAACACTTTATCATCCATTTAAAACCCCAAATATCATTAATGATCATCAAAACAACTATTCTATCATATTGGTAATAATTTCATATATCATTTAATAGTTTGTACATTCTGATCCATTTTAAATAAAATTGATGTAAATGATGTTTTTGGTTATTTATCTTCATCCAAGCATATCCGAGTTCAACATCTCTTCCCATATAGAGCCTCATCAGGTTCCATTTAGATGATATAGTGGGAATTTTTATTATATGAGAACTCAACCAGAGGAAAATATTTATCCAAACATAAATAAAATTATACGAATAATTATCATAGAATATATTCAAAAATGTGAATTTTTATTTTACACAAACCATCAGTTTACGGATGATAGTTTGTGCTAATTAACATCTCTAAATCCAATGATTTTCAACAATCCTCCAATATTTGGATGTAAAATAATGATAGTGATCATAAAAAATTGAATGTAGAACCCATGAAGCCATAAAACATCCTTTACGTATAAAATAGAAAATTAATCAATAGAGAAATCATTTTGAATGAAAATGAAGTGTGCTAACATTATGATTCGTCCCAACACTACCCAAATAGAATTATATATTTGAGAATATTTATAAAGGATGGTAATTAAATTAACGGAGATGTTATAAAATTTACATACCTATATATGATATTTTTTCTTAATATTCATAGACTTATCACACTATAAAACAATATTATAAAAATCCAAGCATCAATATACATACTCCATAAAATCCCTTTTAATGTTTTCATACAATAAGTGTTATTTAGTATCTGTAAATATTAGTGTTATCTCATGAATAATAGATAATTTTTAACTATTTGCATCATCTAATAAACCAATCTTAAATCCTTATTTTTATAGTAAATTTAATCATTTCACAAATCATATAACTCTATCATTCTCAATGTTGATGTATGGAAGACTTCATTCATTCTTTAGTAGATTTATGTCATCTTTATTCACCTCGTCATACATCAAAAAAATGGTTGACAGAGAAATAATTTAGGACATTATTGAATTCAACCCTTTCCTTATGTTTTCCATATCCATACATTGAATATCCGATGTTATTGGGTCTCTTTTAATCCCCATTAAAGACATGGTATCATGATCTATTCTATTGAGGGAATACACTGAGTCAACCCAAATATTACATAAATAAATATTACATCATTTGAGAAGAATATTCACTACAAATCAATATAATACATATCCTATAACCATAAATATTTATTTTATTTGAATACTAGATAAAAAATTATCTTATTTTGTGAAATATCTTAAAAACAACCAACAATATTCTTCTTAGATAGTACACTTCTTAGTCACATCATACATAAACCCATTATTCACAACCAATGGAAAGGAAATATGAGAAAGGGTGAGATGATATTCTCTATATGTATAATGTGGTAGATATAAATCAATGATTATATGTCAACATAACATGATTATAAGAGAATAAAATATCATTTTAAAATTTTTTATTCACACCCATAAATTCAAAAATCATAATAATTGCATAAATTAGACATTGGTAGTGCATAAAACATGAATAATAGAAAAATACAAGATCATGATCCATATTATCATACCACAATCATAAGAACATATCATATATAGTTTAATAATAAGTTTTTAATAATCATAATCAAATAAATCTTATTCTAATGAAACCCACCAAGAAATTCATCACAAGTTAGGCATTGGGTAACAAACTGTGTACCTTATTTGGAATTTGGATAACTACTAGTGTTCCCTCGTTTGGGATTGGTATAACCTCCCATATAACCATTGGTCTCATAAAATATCAGTAATTAAATAATTCATTGGATGTTTATAGTTGACACGCTCATCATATAATCATAATCCATTCATATGAATGCCATAAGATCCTGAAAACATTTATCATTTTTTACATAGCATAAAATGTGAAATAGAAAATGGATTTCATCAACATTTTGTAAAAATAATTATAAATGATCCATATAATGAATAAATATTATATCATTGTATCATATACCTATTGAATCATATGTAACATAAATTAATGATGTCATATATGAAAATATGGTTAAAATATCATCGGAACATTTCAAGAGGAAACTACCAATTCATTATCAAATATCTTATTTAAAATATATAAATTTCAAAAATATTTCAATAAACACTTTGCAAAGAATAATGTAAACTTCTAAATTAATATTAAAGTTAATTTATAGTCATTATTGTGAGAAAAGTCATTTGTGAGGTATTCATTAAAACAACGATTCCCTTCACACATTTGGTAAATAATACATCATTCATAAAATAGAAAGAAGATTCTATTTAAACCATTTAATATATATAAAAAAGTGTAAAAATAACATTAATCAATCATTATATAAAAGTACATAAATTATTGAAAAAATTTCAAAGAAAATATGTATATAGAAGAAAAAGGTTCTCGACTGAATGGAAAAACCATGTCTTGTTAACATTAAAACATTCATTTTGAAATTTTATGTACATAGAGAGAGGAATGATAAAGGAAAAAAACTAATTTAGAGAAAAATAAATGAAAAAATAAAATAAACTGTATTCTTCAGAGATAGTTTATATAATTTAATCATAATAAATTCATGTATAAACAATCCTACTAAAAAGTGATATTGTAAAATAAAACCCTTACCACTGTTTTAACTTTTGAATCCTAACCCCATGAATGAAATAACATAAAATTATACTTTAAATACCCTAAATATGAAATATATCCTTGATATAACATAAATAAAGCCTATTATATACAAAAAATGAATGAAACACGTATTGAATATGGTATATGTCTAATAGAATAAAAATTAACATTAGAATCCCTTATCTCAGTTCCAACTTTCATCAAAAGTGATTTTAAAAATCTATATATTAAATTTAAATTTAGTATAATTATTTATGAAATTTATATTCATTAATATTATTAAACACATTGTTTTATTTTAACTACTTATCACTCGATCATTAATAATATTTCATATTTATCATCATTTCTAGTGTTAACTAAATTTTTTTCATTAATGTTTTGATTTGACAATTATGGTCCTTACATATTGATAATGGTTTATTAATTTAATGAATATTTATTATGAAATAAATATCATATATATTGATTGTATAAATATTTATTACCATCAATAAAGGAAGATATAAAAATGAATTACGTCATTTATAGAGACAGTAGTCCGTACGTACTCATGAACACTATATCCATTTTCGATGGAAAATATAGAAAGAAAGATAAACTATATATTATCATTAAAAAATAATAATTATATCATAAATATAATATATATTTATAATATCCATAATTATATCCATAAATGTGAGGTATTTATGGAAAATGAATCATATAGCCATATAGTGGAAGTAGTCCACACCGAAACATAAATTATACTTTAATTTCCCATTTAATAGAAAGGATGTGAAAAAATGTATTCTCATAATCATAATAACTTTTATGTATATTTATTATAATATATTAAATATTTTTAATCGGTATAATATATTTATAGGATGTGGAAGAATAAATAATTATTGTACGATTCAAGAAAGATAATAACCATTTTTTCGAGCCACCTCCTTGGACTTACACCCAATGACATGTTAAGGTGGTATTTAGAGAATTTAAAAAGTTAAATAATGATGGGAATGAGTGTACATAAGTTTTTTTAGAATGTATTGGTTTATCTAGATGTGTTTTTGTTTTTGAATAATGAGGATAGGTGGCTCTTATTTATAAGTTAGGGGAGGGAAATACATGGAATTAGTTAAAATATTAAATAATAAAAAGCCATTATATAGTTAAGGTAGAAAACATTGGGTAATAAATTTAATTTATGATAATATAAGGTCAGAATAAGTTCAACCAACAATATCTATAAAATATTCTATATCATTTTTACCATTTTCTCTTAGTTGAACCCCAATTATTAATTCATTCTAATTCTAAATATGGTAACTAATTTTTTTTCCAATTTTTTCTATTAATTAAGAGAAAAAATAATGTTTTTAAAACATCTAAATTTATAAATGATAATTAAAAAAATAGAAATAAATTTTTATCCAATTAAATTTCTACAATAATAAATAATAAACTATAAAATTAGTGCACAGAATGAAATGATGAAATTTTTTATAAAAATGCATCTTTAAGCATAAAAATATATTTATATTCATTAAATTCTTTATAAAAACTATTAGATGAATGTTAAAATATTTTATTGAACATATAATGTAAATATTTAATTATAATCATTAATAAATATTTGTTGAATTTAATATACTAAAATTAAAATTCATTGCAAAAATAAAAATTGTTTTTTTTAAGAATAACTATTTTTACCTTAAAATGATTTTATTTAAATTTCTAAACATTTGATTACTAATTTAACTATTAGTATGAAGACATTACTGATAAATTTAACTAAAATAAATTTTCAATAGTGATAAATATTTTTTATTTAATAATTATAATCATTTATTAAATTATATTTCTTCCAAAAACATGCCTTTTAATCATAAAATGATTTTATTATGATTTAATGATTATTTTTTTGGAATAAATCAATAAATTTGAATTGAATGAACTGTTTAAATATATATATGTATTTAATAGTGTGGTTAATCCTATTTATACACTTCAATATAATTACTATGTTATAAAGGATATAATATATTTTTGTTCATTCAAAATCGGGGTTAGGTGTAAAGCAGTCTTTGAATACATCAAAATTTATTTCAATGGAATACCTTTAAAATATGAAGGTGTAAAATTATTTCCTAATTAAAATGAATTTATACATAATAATTTCATCCTTTCAATGTGAAAAAATTATGATACTTCTGCTTCATCACATCCTCTAGTTCCCAAGTAGATTTTTCAAATTTATAATCATCAATATAAGATTATCCAAATGAGTAGTCATTTTTGATAGCATATTATCACTATTAAAAAAGAATTATACTATTTTTTATCATATAAATATCATGATCATGTGGTTAAACCTTATAGTTTAATATATGTGATTGATTAGATATGTAATTTCTAAAATTTGATACATGGAACACATTGTGAACTTGAGAGAGGTTTAGTGTAAGCAACGAGCGATATGATATTATCTGAAATCAATTAAGAATAAAAAAAGAGAAAATATAAATATGTATAATCTTTCCATTATTTATGACTCCCATAACCTTCATCCAATTATTAATTCATAGGAATTCTTTCTTACAAAGTTTTAATTTTGAATTTCACTTATGATTGTTAACAAAACTATATTGTAGACTCTCAACAACAATGATGTGTGCCTAAATAGATCTAACATTACATTTAATTTCTTTATCTAGATCATTTTTTAATATATTGAATTCTACAATTTCATCATAGTATGTCAATTTGTATCACTTCATTATGTGTAGGGTTTCCCAAGGATCCTTCAAAATGATCACGTGAAGGCTATTATTATAAGAAAAATCAATAAGATGATGGTGTTGATTCCAAAAACATTTAAATTTAAATAGAATAATCTTAAAATATCCTCCATGGTCTAGATGGACTTATGAGACAAGAAATATAATATATTATGACAGGAATTAAAAAAACCCAACTATATATCCATATCCTTTTGAATATATGACTAGAACATCAAGGAAAACCTCATATCAAAATTTGATAAAATAGAATTTGGTACTCCATATAACCATAAAACATAATTAATGTAATTCTGGGAAATTATATCAAGATAGAAATAATATCTGATAGAAATAAAATTTGTTTAATTTAGATGTTGAATAACTACAACCCAAAAAACATTATGTTTTTTATATGTTCTTGGGATTTTGATGAACAAATCATTAGTTGCATTTTCCATAACCATTATAATATGTATAAAAATTATTACAGCCACTTTGACAAAAGTTTATTATCCTTAACTTGATTAAATACTAGAAATCAAGATACATACTCTACAACAACCCTTTTAATGTTTTCCCACCATAAAACCTATTCCATATCTCTATACAACTTCGTACATCAAGTAGGAAAAAAATAAGAAACTATGCGATTCATCAGAAAACTCATTCATAAAGATGTTATTGAAGGTTCACATACATGGTTCCATAACCTTATCATTCCATCATAGTAATTGTTGAAAATGTGAACATTTCTCACCTATTTTTTTTGTTCCACATATTTTTTCTATGCCTCATTAATCATAATATGGATGGGTAGTTGAACATTAAATTGGGAAATATATTATGTGTCCCATTTTATTATTATTTTAAGATCCATTATCTATAAATCTATACATTGTTTATCACTTCATGTCCTTATCAAGTAAAAAATTGCATGAACCTTCAGAATCAGAGCATTGACCTCCATGTTCAACTTCCATGGGTGATATTGTATTGAGAAATCATAATCATTGATCAAGTAAAACCATATCCCTGGGATCGTATTCAAATATATAAATGTGAATATAAAATTATTCTTTTATGATTAGTATATATATAATTATTCTATCAATGAAGATAATTCCACCATATTTTTAATGTAAAAATTACCATTGTCTACTCCAAATCACATTTTAGGTAATTTTTATCATGATTTATCAATCAGAATGATGCTTAAAATATCACCATATCATTCTAAATGAGGATTCATTTTAGCCCCTTATTTGATGGATTACTAGAGAACACAAAACCTTCCCCAGAATAGGGTATTGTAATCGCAGTTTCACTAACCAACCATCTCTTATGATCATTTTAATTATCATCACATTCATCATCATAATACATCTTTACAACCCTATGGTGGTTATTGGATAATATATATATGATAAATATCTCATAAAATGTATATAATATATATCTAACCCATGAAAACTATTTATCACCGTCATAATGGTTGGTTATTTACTTTTCTCAATTAAATTATTTTTTATGGATCGATCGATATACTATCTCTTGAGATTATAGAACCAAAAATTATAATACATGTAGCCAAATTTGACACTGTAAATTGTTCATACAAATTATCCTTCATTTTTGTCTTTAGTAAAATCCACATGTGACTTTCCTGATCATACATTCTATTAAAATATATAATAATATCATTTATAAAGACTACCAAAAAGTAATCAAGGAAATCTATACAGATTCTATTCATGAGATTAATTAAGATATCTAGGGAATATATACGAGTATATGGAATTATTATAAATTCATAGTGTACATACATCATACAGAAGGTTTAATTAGGTATATTTCTTTTTTACCATTAGGTAATGATATCAAGATTGATGATCAATCATGTGAAAATATTTAGCTCTTTATAAATGATCAAATAAATAAAAAATATGGGGTTGATGATACTATTTATAGTATTTATTTTGTTAGGTTCATGATAATTCATGAAAATATGTATGGACCCATATTCCTTATTAAAAAAAGAACATGTTCACCCCTTGATGTTGTTGTAGTCTGAATGAGTACCTTATTAAAATTATCCTACAGTTACTTCATTTATTCTTAAAACTCTATAGAGGACATTCTATAAGGTTTTTTTAATATATTTATAGCACCAAGTATGATTTCTATTGAAAAATTAACTTCCCGGGTTGGAAGAAGCCTAGGAAACTCCCAAGGAAATAAATAGACATACTTCTGTAGAATAGGAATATCATCAATGATTAGTTTCTTCCCAACCATTTGAGATAAATACACCTCAAGAATAAGAATAAAACCCAATAAATGAAAGTAAGTTATAATGGAATTTTTTTTGTATCCTCACACTGATAAACCATCATAGGTTTCTGTAGTATATCAAATGTGATTTTATTATTCTAAAAATTTAGATGGAATATATGTTGAGAAAACTAATCAATGCTAAAAATAACATCTAATTCCATTAAAGGGTAAATAATAATATTTGAATTGGGAATATTCATATAGAATTAAACATTTCACCCAAAAATATGGAGTTTAGGATAAGTTTAACTTAATTATCATGATCCACTTTAGTGATAGTCATAGAAAAATAACATCCTTATTCTAGGAGTTATCCCATAGATTAGGGAATTGACTTAGATGTTTTAAAAGTTCCTCACATAAAATACACTAAATTATAAATAGTACATTGGGATGTACTTTATTTCACTCTTTTGAAACCATTCATTCTCCTCAGTTTGTAGTTTCGTTATTCATTCCTTTTCAACAAATGAAAAATATTATCATTAATTTATAAAATATCCCATGTTTGTTCTTCCACTGTTATTGACACGTGGGATGTTGAAAACGTTTTCATCCATGGTATTTATCATGGAAAATTTCATTAATTTTCATTTTCTCTTAATCGATATGTCTGTAAACTCTCCCAAGTTGTGGTTGTTTACTATATATTGAGATATATTTTTAGGAATAATCACATTTTTTCATTCAAACTCATATTTAATTTGGTGGTCATAAGGGAAATGATTTCATTTTCTATCACATTCTCCTCTATCCATTAACTAAAACCAAAAAAAATATTGGATAGACAACAATTATATTGAGTAATTATATAATCATTAAAATATTCATAAAATATATAAATCATGACACATTTATAAATCTATAACACTTTACGTTCATGTCATATAACTAGGAATTATTATTGGATGTTATAGAATAAATATTATCATTCATCATAATGGTTTATAAGGATAATGTGAATTAACCCAAGCATATACATAAATAATGTCTGCCTAGGTGTCAAGTCGTAGGTCCACTCATCATGCATCAATGATAATCAAGTTAATACCAAATAGGAAACTTTAATTATGGGTACACCTTGGTGAATTTAAACTACAACCACATAAACTTTATAGTAACTCTATAAGGATATATTTTCTAATAAAACTGCACAAAATCTAATTTACCATCTCTTTTGGATTTTATTACAGACATTGAATTATTCCTCAGGGTTTCCAAAATTAATTTTAATATTAATCTCCAAAATTAACTAAAATAAAATGTGATAGCAACTATGGTGACCAAAGCATTACAGAATTAAATATTACATCATTTTAGATGAATATTCACGTCCTCTCAAAGTAATACAAACCAGATAACCGAAAAGGTATAGTGTATTTGAAAAAATACATATTAATATTATTCACTGAAATATATTCAATATACCCTATAATGTTATTCTAACATTTTACATTTCTTATTCATTCATCACATAAAACCTTTCATCATAACCAAGTGAATGGAGACATAAGAAATAGTCATCTAAAATGGTCAGTATGGGTAAGCTTGGGAGATAACAGTAAACAATAGTATATAAGAATAACATGATAATAAGGTTATGTGAAAACGATCTAGGAATTCAAAAAATCATTCCTATTAATTCATAGATTGTAATCATAGAATAAGGATTTTGAAAATCATAATAAAAAAATCATCTAAAAATATATAATAACGATCCATGTTGTCATATCATAATCAAAATAACATGTCATAGAGAGTGGTATAAAAATTGTGGTATAACAAACCAATGAAAATATTATTTCAAGGCTACCCACCAAGAAATTCATAACATTTTTATCTTGGGGGAACCAATGGTGCACCTTCATTGGGATGGTGCTAAATACTCATATAACTTCTTTCGAGCCAAGGAAAACATCCTCTGTACCCATTGATCTTTGAAAATATTAATCATTTCCCAATACATTGGATCAATATAATAAACCCACCCATCATAGAATAATGATGTATTCATATGTATGTAACAGGGTCATCAGAACATTTACCGCTACATCTTAGCTCAAACTATGGAAATGAAATCCAATTTAGTCAATAATTCAACATCATAATCATAAAAAAATACAAACAATGAGTAGATATTTAATCATTGTATCATATCCCTAATGAATCATTATTATCATCAATGGATGTTTTTATAGATTAAAATACCATTAACATATCAGTAGAACATTTCTTGAGAAAAAAACCTATTATGTTTTGAATCATATATTTAAAATATAGAAGTTTATAAAATATAAGTAAAACATATTCTTTGAAAAGATATTTGAAACATTTTAAATAAAGGTTCATGGAAAATAATAGTTGTTAAAATGGTAAAATTAATTCTTATGGTAATAATTAAAATAATGTATAAATTCACACCATTCGTAAAAATATCCTTGTCAAAACTGAATTTAATCAACCATTTAAAATATTTAAAATATTAATGAAAATTTTTTAAAGAATATATAAACAGAGAGGAAAAATATTCACAACCAAATAGAAAAAAAAATTCAGTTTTCCTTCAAAACATACATCTGACCATTTTAATACTTCGAGTGATGAAATTTAATGAAAACATTTTCTATCAGTAATTAAACATAGGAGAATAAATTAAATCATTATATAAATATATATCATATAATTTCATCATTATAAATTTTAACATTAATCATCAGTGAAAAAAGTGATATTATAATAGAAAACCCAAACCACATTGCAAAAAATTGAATCATAATCATCATTAAAGAAATAAAATAAAATGAATAATTAAATATAATTAATATAAATATATTCCTGATATAGAAAATCAGATTGAATTATATACACCACATTAAATAAACATATTCTTGATATGGAATATATCATGAAGAAACAAAAGTGTGATGAGAAATGTGTCACATTATTCATAAGTGATTTTAACATCCCTGCTAATAAATTCATATTTATTTAAAATAATTATATTTTTACTTATAATACATCACATGATTTACACATTATATTTTATCACTCATTTATTAATAATCATTAATTATCATCATTTTTCAGGTGTTAATTGATTCGTTTTTCATGTAGGTTTTCATTATTTAGTTATAGACCTTTTATCCTGATCATGGTACCATAATATATAAAACATTTATTGTGATATAAATATCATATTTATTAATTATATATATATATATAACTATCTATAATTTGAATATATTTAAAAATTAATGAAATCATTCATAGGGATGGAAGTATTTATGTTCAAATAAATGTTGTTTTCAGATTTAAATAAAAATAATAGAAAGAACGAAAAATAATATTTTACATTTATAGAATTATAATAATATTATAAATAATATATATATATAATAAATTTATCGTTATATCCTTAAATTTTATGCAGCGATAGAAAATCAATCATATCTCTACCTAGAGGCGGTAGTCCTCACGCATGCAAAAGCCATTCATACACTTCCCATATAATGAAAAGGAGGTTGAAATGGATGTATAATAATAAAAATATCATATGGGTATATATATGATACTATATTAATTATGTAGGGATATAAATAATATATTTATAAGAAGTAGTGGAATAAATAAACCTTGAAAGAGTCAGGTAATAAGATTAATCTTCAACAAATAACCACATTTAATTACACCTTGATCCTTTGTAGGTTGGTCTTATGTTAATAGAAGAACCTCAATAATTAATGGAATTAATCTAGTACAATTTTTCGGTAAGGATTATTCAAGATATAGTGGACATTTAATGTGAATAGCGGGAAAAATGTTTTCCCTTTTATATGTTTGGGGAGGGACCCAAATAGAATTTTTTAAAAGATATAAATAATATAATATAATTTTATTTTTAAAGTGGAAAAAATGGAGAAATATTATATGATAATTTATGATAGGTTATACATATATATATTCAAATAATAATATTTAAGCTTGTTTTTGGAGAATATTTATCATTAACTCTTAGTTTAACCCCTCCATTAATCTTTTTTAACCCTAATCAGCATGATTTTTTTAATTATTTTACTATTCAATATGAAAAAAAATGAAAGGGGAATCATTAAATAATTTAGTGATAGTCATTAAAACATATTAAATCCAATTTATCAAATTCATTTTCTATAATTGGTAGAAATTCACTTTGAATTATCCCTTCAAAATGCAATGAAAATAAATTTATGATAAAATACTTTTAATGTATTAGCATGAATTTATAGTCATTTAATTATTTGAAAAAACTATTAAATTAATGTCGAAATATATTAATTAATATTGAATATAAATATTTTATTTTATTCAATAATAAATAGTTGTGTATTTAATTTATTAAGATAAAAAAATATTTCATAAATTATAATATCTTTTGTAAAATAACTTTTTTATGTTCAAATGATTTAACATCATTCTTTACCACTAGATTCCTAATATTTGAATGAATTTTCATAAATTAAAAATCAATTTCATTAAAATCACTTTTTAATAGTGAATAATATCATTTTTAGAAACGAATAATGACACCTAGAAAAATATATTTCTTCTTAAATTTTGGTCTTTTAATCATGAAATGATTTAGTTAAATTTTAATTTCTATTTTATAGAAATTAATCAATACATATGAATGAAGGAATTAATGATATATATATATATATTATAATGTGTTTAATCATATTCATATATTCGAATAATATTTATAGGCTGTAATTTCCAAAATATATCATTTTTCATTTAGATATGGGGTTGTGTGTAAAGCGATCTATCAAATAATTAAAATTGATTCAAAATGAATAAATTTAAAACACTAGGATATTACATGGAAGACCTTGTTTTACTTTATCATATGGAAATGTATTGAGATGTCATAGTCATTGTAACATATTTCTACTATTTAATTAAATTTCTAATCCCCTCTTTTGATCATGTATTGGTTGGGTTTGGTTTTGGGGTTGTTTCGTGAGAAATTTTGAATTTTTCTTAAATTTATGGGCTAGTGCAGGGTTAGTGAATGGTTTTCCAAATCAATATACCTTTCTAGTTAAAACCATAAAACGTGAGGTGGTGTGGTTTTGAATGTCTGGGGTACATTTTAACAAATAGGGCACCCACATAGTAGAAATCATGCAGTTGGAGAAAAGGGGTTCACGACCATGGAATATAGTTTTTTCTAACCGTGTTTCCCTGTCTAGAAAACCATGAATACAAGGTTTTAAATATGAAATTATGATTAAAATATTGAATTCCCATTTCTTTTAAATTCCATACAGGTCTGTATGACCTCTATTTTATTTCCTCTTCCTTAAAGGATCCCAAGAGAAGTTTTTTTCCACTTTACACCCTTCCGTAAGTGAATTGAATATGGGATAATGAAGTTTGATCATCTCCATGTTTTCTTCCTCTTCTCATTCTATATATCATGATATCTCCTCTATCCTACCTAGGGATCCATATATCTTTATGTTTATTGGAGTAGATAATTCCCTCTATTTTGGATCTATAATCATAGTGTGATTCTTAGATTCTTTTTTCATCATTCTTTATTGGTGATTCCCAATTAGGGCTATGTGATTTCTAATCGGATGATCTCAATGTAGGTGGTTCCCTTCTGATGGAAAATTTTTATTACCCCTATATTTCATGATTTAAATTCAATTTTTTGATTTAAATTCAATTTCTTGAAATTTATTTCAATTATTTTATTAAATAATCAATTCCCTTAAATTGGCGGATTTGGATTTTAAATTAGAATGTTGCCATAAAATTCAGATAAAACCCCCAATTCCATTGAATTGTGGTTTATTTGTTAAATTTATTGAATTATTTGAAATTTAAATTGTGGATTTAAATTGTGAAATTAATTTGATGGAATTGATTTCAATATGTTATTTTTGAAAAATTTCTTGAAAATATATTGATACAAACACATTGGTTTAATCATGGTAGAAATAATTATTTTATTAAAACACATTTTTGGGTTTAAATTGAAAATGGTCATATTTGAAAAGGAGAATGGAACGAATTTTATTTTAAGCTATCTTAATTTTTTCCCATAGTTGATTATTATTAGACCAAATGATTTAATTAAGTAATTAGTGAGATCTTCTGAAAAGACTCTATGATTTACAACACTAACAATACATATAAAGTAGTCACATCCCTGATAAGATGGTGATATGTAATCCATGGTCACTGACGATGGGAAAATTTGTATACATAATTTCATGTCAAATATTTGAGTGTGTAGAGTCCCTATGCCAAGAACTATTATACATTTAGGTATAATACGATGTCTCTTTATTGTTTTTATTTTAAATATATATATATATATATATATGACAATATTTATTGAAAACTTAATACCATGGATTTTGAATTCAAATAAAATGTTTTATATAAAATTTTTAAAAAGCCAAATGGTTAATTTATTTCCATCATTTTAAATTTAAAGGAGGATTTGTTTCAATACAATTTTCAAATTAAAAAATATGCTTATTTAAAATTTAGATATCTATTTGGGTAATTAAATTTTGGCTTCTATTATGCATTCCTCAGTGAGACCCTACTATGCTTTCAGCTGACACCATACATATACTTTCAGGTGTTGGTAGATTATCTCCTTCTAGGATCAGGCAGGGGAAAACAACCACTAGGAGGTTGTTCTTGCCATTTACCTTTTGGCTTGGATATTTGAGTTTTCCAGGGCTTGGGTTTTCCATTCCATTTTCTAGTAATTTTTTATTGTATGTTGGGTTTTTTTACCTTTTTTAATTCTATGATAGTCTCCATATCAATTTTTTATTGTGTTCATACTGACTATTTTATATTGGCCCTGAAATGTTTGTGTGAAATTATTTTCCACATTCATTTTTTGTATGATAAACTATTCTAGTCGCTAACCTATAGGTATTGGGGATGCCCTTCAGGATATATTAAGATCGTCTCAGTTATCAGGTTACCATGTTACCCAAGCTAGTTTATAAAAAAGGTGTTATTAAAGCTCTATATGGAGATATTTTCTTGATGTCAGTATACAGTTGTGCAATTGTTTCCGAATAGATGAGGTAGTATCGATTGAGTTTCTAACCATATATCTCTAAAATTATCCTATAGTCACCAAGGGTGGTTTGGGTAATATTTCTTATAAATTACTTCTACTCTTATTCTAGATTTTCATTTCGATAGACTAAAATAAAAATATTGTTTGTCTATCTGTTGTTTTTAATTTCCCTTGTATCTCTATTAGAGTGTTCATGTGATGTATTGTATATTGTATGTTGATGAATTTTCGCATCATTACCCCAAGAAGACGTAAAAATAATATCTATGAGGAGGCTTCTACTGATCCTCACTATGAAATACTTTTGTGGACCTAAATTTGTTTGGGGTGATCATGCGTACTATCCTTGATCTGGGATAGGCACCAGCAATAGTTCATGTTCACGATCCAATTATGGATCCTCGAAGGGAATTTCACCTAAATCATTCTCAATATTTCCATCACCAAAACTAACCAATATTCAAAGGTTCCATTTTTCTTAAAGATCCTGAGGAATGGTTGACCGGGATTGAGCATTTTTTTGGGTTCATGGAGACACATGATGAGATTAATATGAATTATTCTACCTTTGGTATAGAAGGAAAAATTAGGAAATGGTGGGCCATGATGGTGATAGTGATGAAAAACAAGGTTCTATAGTGGAAAAATTTTAATGTTATTTTCACCAACAAATTTTGGACCTCATAAAATATGTTCTGTCATGTATACACCACTCCAGACAGAGCAACAAAATCATCATAACCATCTAAAACTCTAGTGAAATAATTTGGTTCAAGAACAAAGGGGATCCAGCCTCATGCATCATGAACAAAGCTTCATCATGGAGTGAAAGAGTCTCCATATGAATAAGGTAGATGTTGAGTGACAGTGAGAGGTACAATCACTATAGTTTCATCATTAGTGAAAAAATTATTTGATAATGGTGAATATAGTTAATTTATTTAGACTTATATTATTAATATGCATAATATTATTAAATAGAATTTATCTCATGTAATGGATATTATTACACATAATGGAACAAATAGAGATCAGGGTCTCCGTAGTTCCACTTATGTGTTATCTCTAGTAGATTTTGAGATTTCATGGAGTTTTCAGGTTCATGATATGAAAACTTTTGACATCATATTTTAGATGGATTTTATTATTTTCAATACAAAAATAATTGATTATTATCTATTATGATTATACTTTCATGCACTTTATGGGGTTTTCCAGATCATTCTAGGAAAATGGAACCGGAGGCACAGTAGAGTCAGACCTTATAATCCATAGATGGGGAATGTAATATCTATGTTTTCCCATGATCTTAAGAGAGAATATTTTAATTGAGATGTCCATCTAAATGTCATTATGTTTCCAAACGTCTGTCCTTTAGAATTATCTGGTTTGATAGTAGTATGAGAAGTGAATTATTCTATCAAATTATTGCCTAAGATTCAACATGTATCTATTCCCTCTTACCACATGGAACCAACCGAAATGAACGAGTAAAAGACTCATTTAATTGATATTCTAGAGAAAGGATTTATATGCCCGAGGGTATCCCCATAGTAGGATCATGTTAACTTTTCTATGAAATAAAATCATTCATTATGACTTTGTGTTGAATATAAAAATATCAATTGAGTTATGATAATGAACAAGCATATATTTTAATGGATTAATGATCTATTTAACTAGGTGAAAAGGGGATGTGATTTTAGAATATTTATCTTCGGTCTAGCTACCATCAGTTTAAGATAAAATAATATGGTGTTTAAAAAATTTCCTTTCAGATCAGGTATGATCATTATGAGTACCTTATTATGAAATTTGGTTTAACCAATGCTCCTGTAGTCTTTATGGATTTGCTGAAAAAAATTTACCATGAATATATTGATAATTTTATTGGGGTATTTAGGGATGACATCCTATTTTACTCTATGTCTAAGGAGGATCAGGTGTATTATCTGAGAGTTGTATTGGAATCGTTGATAAATCAACAAATTTATGATAATATTTCAATATTTCATTTCTCTATTTTGGATGTAATGTTTTTGTGACATGTGGTGTCCTAAAATGGTATCATAGTTGATCCTAAGAATTTTAATGTTTTCAAAACATGGGAGAAACCATAAAATGTTTTTGAGATTCAACTCATCATTCGTATATCTGGATATTATCAATGGTTTGTAAAGGACATCAAAATGCTGGATTCTTTGATGACACCTCTAACTCAGAATGTAGTAAGGTTTTCATGGGATGAGAAATTTCAAAAACATTTGGTGATTTGATGCATCCTTTGACTACTACACTGATGTTGACTCTTTGTGAGTTTGGGAAAGGATATGTGGTCTTCTATGATACATCGGGTCAATGTTCAGGATGTGTTCCAATAAAATGTACTCATGTTGTTTCTTATGGATCTTGTCAGCTTAGGAAGTATAAGAAGAACTATCCAACACATGAAATTGAACAAATAGTTTCTATTCACGTGATTAAATATAGGTGTGATTAAATTTACAGAGAAAGGATTATTGTGATTTTAGACCACATGTGGTTGAGTTATATCTTCTCTAAAAAATATCTGATTCTTTGTTAGAAGAGTTTGGTGTAATACCTATAGCATTTTGATTTGGACTTCACCTATACCCCAAGGAAATGGAATGTCAATGCAGATTCTTTGAGCAGGGAACGTTTGACCCATACCTTGAATGAATCTTCCAAAGTGTGGAACTTGATGGTTTTTTTTCATACATTCATATTTGAGTTTGGGAATCATGGGATGAGGTTCCTTAGATAAAGTTCTATTAAAATAATTTCTTTTAGGGGTGATTCTTCAGGTTCAAAATATTGATGATATGTTCCATAGAATTAGAGACTCTCTTTAAGGTGGGGAGAAAATTCTAGACATTTAATTATATACCAAGGGAATTATATTATATCAGAATCTTTTTTTGTTAAAATAGCTATATGGAATTTTGTGATGAATGATTGCTATAATTTATAGTGGGTTGTGCATCCAGTAACCATGATGATGTTCATTTAAATGTAGTGATTATTTTGGTGTCCTTGTATGAGATACGTAATTCCAGAATTTGTATCCCCTCGCTATATGTTCCAATAGGTTAAATAGAATCACTAGAACCCTTTACGTTTGCTTCAGCCTCATCCAATGCCAATATGAAAGTGGGATGTGGTCTTAAAAAAAATTTATTTTGAATTTTGTGTACCAAGATAAAGGATAATTTGATATGGATTGTGATTGACATGATAACAATGTCAGCTCACATTATACCCATTTGAGAGACAACCTAGTTTGTGGAGTTTGTAAATCTCTATATAGAATAGATTGTTCATCTTTAGGGAGTTCTATATGCTATAGTATTTGACACGGATACCCAAATCACTAAATTTTTTTGGGGAGGCCATCCGGAGGAAGTAGGATAATAGGTTTAAATGCGTTTGTTATACCACACACATTTGGATGGAAAAAAAGAAGATATACTTATTATCGAGGATATGTTACAGGCCTACGCAATTAACTTTGGAGGAGCTTGGTAAAACCATATTGGGCTAGTTGAGTTTTCTTAGAAAAATTCTTACCAGTCCATGATCATAATTGATCCTCTTGAGGCCTGTATAGATGACATTATAGGTCACTATTGTGTTGGTTGGATAATAGTGAATGTTCATTGTTCGAACCAAACATGTTTCAATATAGGACACCAAATATTTAGTTTATTCAATAGAGAATGAGGAAGACACTGAGAAAGTATATGTATTATGCTGATTGATATCATAGATCATTGTAATTTTCAATTGGTGTGCAGTTTTTCGTGAATGTTTCACCTCATTTAGATCAGCGATAGCATAGAAGGCAAGGGAATTTTTATCCACATTTTTCTGGACCATTTGAGGTAATGGAGAAGGTGAAAAAAATTTATTACGATTTTGGACTTCCACCACAAGTGACATTGATACATAACATTGTCTATATATCTCATATGTGAAAGTATATTTCTAATCATTCTCTTGTTCTAAGTTGGAGTGATCTCAAGGTTGAACATGATGAATCCAAGACAAAATTTTCAACCAAGATAGTTTATTTTGAAACCATGGTGCATTGTGGGGGGACTATAACATTAGTTAGAGTTTTGAAGAAGAAATATTCTTATAGTCATGAGATGTGGGAGAGGGAAGCATTGATGAGAGTGTGGTGACCTCAATTTTTAATCATTGAAGCATTATAACAGGATTTCTTGGGAAATAATGAATCTATGGTGGGGAGGATGTAACATCTATTTTAAATTTTTAGGTATTCTCAAACCATTATTTTGATCATTCTTTGGTTGGGTTTTGTTTGGGGACTTCTTTATTAAATAAATTTTTAAAATTTTGAATGTTTCTAGGGTATTTCATGGCTAGATCATGGTTTTAAAAAATTGTATGCACCATTAGTGAAAACTGTGAAAACAAAGGCATTGAAGTTTTAAACAGTTGGCACATTGTTTGAAAAAAATATGCACCCAATTAGTTGAAACCCATGTACCTATTGAAAAGGGACGAATGGGTAGGGAACATGGCTTTTCCCAACCATACAACCTTTTCTATCTAACCATTTGTATGATTTTTTATGTAGATTTATGTTTTAAAATACAAAACCCCCCCTTTCAGATTCTTTATTGGTCTATATGACCCCCATTCAGTATATTCTTCCTTAGGGGAACTTAAGAGTATTTTTGTACTCTATACCCCCATCTGAAAGTGAATAAAAGTTAGGCGAATTAAATTTAATCTTCTCCTAGTTGGCTTCCACTTCCTGTTCTTTATCTCCCATTGTCTACTATTTCCTCACAAGGGGTTCATTGATCTTTGTGCTGATCGGAGGATATAGTAACCTATATCTTAGATCTTGAATATTTGTTTGATTCTAAAATTCCTGTTTCATCATTCTTCATTAGAGAATCCAAATTAGGGATTTTTGATTTTTGATCATGTGATCCCAATGTAAGTTGATTTTTTATGATGGCCAAATTTTATTAATCCTAAAATTATTGATATAAATTCAATTTTCAGATTTAAATTTAACCGATTGATTGCTATTTCAATTATTTTATTAAAAACCCAATTATTTTTACTTGGGTGTGTGGGATTTGAAATTGTATTTTAGGGGTGGAATTGGGAAGTACACCCTAATTCTATTGAATTGGGGTCTATTAGTGCAATTGATGGAATTATGTGAAATTTAAAATGTCATATTAAATTGTTAAATTAACTAGATTTATTGAATATCAATATATTATTTGGAAAAAATGAATTGATATGATTTTAATAAAAACCAATTTGTTTTATCCTAGAAAAAATAATGATTTTATTTGAACCCCAATTTGGGTTTTAAATAGATAATTAACATATTTGAAATGGATAATGGGAAGGATTTTATTTTTACCAGTATGAAAATAAATTGGAAAATGTGGTTTGTTATTAAAGAACATGAAATACATAGGTAATTAGGGACTTATTCTGACATCAATCTATGATTTACAAAACTAGAAATACATATGAAGCTACCACATCCTTGATAAGATGATGATAAAAACTGTATGGTAAGAATCGAGGGGAACGCGTGTAACCATAATGTCGTGTCAACTATTTTAGTGTGTGGAATCCTTTATCCTTGAAATATCATACCCTTATGAGTATGACCATGTTTCTTTCTTTATTATATTTTAAATATTTATATATTCCAATGTTTACCATAAAATATTTACCATACCTTTTTAATTTATATAATTTTTTATTTAAAAAGTTTTTGAATTCATTTTTATAAAGTATTTACATCATTTTAAATGTAATAAAGGACTTGTTTAAATATTATTTTGAAATTAAAAATCAATTTTTTAAAATTAAGAGATCTATTTAGTTAATTAAATGATTGTATCTATTATGGAATCCCTTATGAAACCCTATTGGGATTTTAGATAACACCCTATTTGTACCCTTAAGTGATTGTAGATTATCTCCTTCCAAGTTAAATAAGTGGAATGCAACCACTTTTAGGTTATTATAGATATTCATATTTGGGATTGGAGAGTTGAGTATATGGAGGCTTAGGTTTTCCTTTCAGTTTTATAGAAGATTTCAATATTACTTTGGGGGGTTTTACCAATTTTTCTTCTAGTACACTCACCCTATGGAGTTTTCTTATGATCATACTAACATGTTTATCTTTCTTCTACAATTCTTCTGGAATCTTTTTTCCCAAAAATAATTTTGGTTTGATGAAAGGAGTTATTCACCAACCTGCAGGGATCCATAATTCCCTTCGAGCTATGTCAGTATCAGTTATGTTATTGGGTTAACAATGTACCCTTGTTGGGTCATGACATTCATTGATAAACTCTAACCATATAATTTGGTTAATCTTCAACTAATTTAGAATTAAAATATAATTTAATCTCTTTTAATCACTTTATATATCATATATTTCATCATAGAGTCAATGTCTCTAAATTTACAGTGAAAATATAATGAGATCTGTATAAAAATTATGAGTTTGGTAATTTTTTTCAATTTTATTCAATTCGAGTGATGCATAAGAAATTAACCTTTCATTTTTCTTCAGGAAAGCTATCAATACCCTTTTTGATCCATCACTATATATAAAAACATTTAATTTTTTCATGGTAATGTGAGTACATGGGTTATGAAAAACCACTTCTTAATCTCTTGGAATCATTCTCCACATTCTTGTATCTAGTAAAACGTCACTCCCTTTTAGGTTAATATAGTTATTGGATTGGTAATCATGATAATATTCTCATGAGTTATCGATAGTATCATAATAAACATGGAAAATTCGGATGTCTCTCATAGTGGTCAGTCTTGGGAATTCATTAATAACCTACATCATTGAAGGATCTATGGATATACCCTCAAATTATAAGATCCAAAAATTTTAATACAGAAATATTAAAACTAAATATAATAATATTCAACACATAATATTTAGTAATCATTCCATAACCATATAGGTTTAGTGGATTTGGAAAATGACTGACATAGACAATTGGTTCCTAAATCATCTATATTATCTCCCACTTATTCAATCAAAACTAGAACCCATTTTGACACATCTTACATAATACCTCTAGTCATATTACAAGTAAAGAATCATAATTAAGGGTGAGAACAGATTTTTAATAAGTGTAAACATGTGAGATATCAATCATATAATAATTAAAAGAAACAAGAACTAATGTAAACAATTGAAAAATATATCCGATAAATTAAATATCACGATATCATGTCATAGAATAAATCATATAAATTCATAATGAACATATTTCATGATATCATAACATAACACGTGAAATTTTTTCATACAAATATTCATAGAAAATCATTTCCGTGTTATTCAATGATCATTTACAAGATCATCATAGCTGAAAAAAATCCCTTCACTGAACTAGGTTCACTCCCCATCCCAACCCTATATTACTGAACTGGGTTTACTTCCCATTCCAACCCTGTATTACTGAACTGAGATTATTTCATATTCCTCCCTATTTATCTTATGAGATAGTAATATTTACCCAATGCATTGGAGAGAGATATAGGTCTAACAAATCTCAAAATTAAATTTATATATATATGTTAAACAACAAAATAAATCATTAATCATATCATAATCCATAAAAAATTGGTATTATAATAATCATCCCATCATAAATAACCCATGGAAAAGAAATGGGTTTCAAAAATATCATTTTATACTTAAATTAATCCTACCATAAAAATATTTAGGATCCATTCCTTGAGAAAATATCCCTAATAAATAATAATTAACATGAAATAATGATATCATAGATGGAAAACAATCTTGAGAGATCGCAAGAAAATGATTATTGAAGAAAACATCCTTTTTACTTTTAAAAAATATTATTTTATTAAAATGCCATGTAATTTAAAAACAAAAACTTTACACTTAAAATACAATTTTATAATTATAGGGAAACCATTATGGATTTAACTTATCATGAAAGTGGAAAACAATTTCCTACCATATAAGTTCAAACCCATTCTTCACGTACTTTTATTGGAAAATTTACAAAGTACCACATTAGGAAAATTACAAATGAATCATTATAAAACCATTTGGAAAAATCATATACATGGTTAAATTTTTTATAAATAATATTATAATAATAGTATAAGTTTTATGGAATTATTTTCATTGTAACTTGGAAATGGAAGATAAATATTCCCCCGTGAATACATATTTATAAACAATCCTGAATAATAATGAGATTGTGAATTTAACTCTACCTTAAGTCTGATATCATTTCTACATATTTGATTCTATTTTATACAAAATTAGTGAATGTTATTAAATTGTTCTATAAGAATATTCATATTTATGATATCATAAATTATTATATTATCACCAATTAGTTAATAACATTTAATCACTACTCTTCTTTAAATTGTTAACTACTTCATTTTCTTAATCATGTTTTGTCATATAAGTCTCAATTTTTGTGGATAGGTCATATATACATAATTTGTTGAAATATATTAATTTAATATATATTATATTTATTTATTATATAAATGCATATAATCATTCTTAAATGGTGAATATGTAATATGATTCGCATCACATCGTTGAGATGGTAGATTGTACGTACACAAGGGAGATGATATCATTGCCTTAATAGTAAAAGGGTAATAAAGTGGATGATATATATTTTGATCCATAATCAGTAAAATGTTATAATTATTATATATATCTATTATTTAAATCAATATAACGATCAAAATAAAGTTGTTTTGAAACTAAATTGGAACTACGGTGTGGCGATGTTAAGCCGTACATACCCACATGAGATGCTTTTGTTTTAATAGGTTTGATAATTGGTGGAATATGGTTGTTGATGTATAATTATAACATCTCAGAATACATATGAGACAATATTAATTACATTATAATGTATGAAACACATGAATATAATGTAGAAGAAGAAAAAATCATGAAAGAGTTGGTATAGATGATGACCTCTTGTTTGAGGAAATTCATTTAGGTATCCTCTTAAGTAAACTAGGGATTGTATTATGAGAAGAACAGAACCTCACTTATATGGATAGGGAATTTTATAAGAGAACTATTCAAGCTATGGTTGACCTTTAAGGTTCAATGGTATGTCAATAAGTGGGGGAGGAGGTTCCCTTTTATAATTGAGGTGATGGGAACATTCATAATTTCTAAAACTATTAATTTATAAAAAATTCAATCTCAATCCAAATTAAAAAAAGGACTTTTATTAAAAGATTATATAATATAATGTGGTAATATAATCATCCAATATATTATATACATTTTTTGGTATTAGTTGTATCCTTATCATTTTTATTAATACATAGTTGATCTATTTTAATTTTAAATAAGGTAACTAATTTTTAGTATTAAGATATTTCAAATTTTATGTGTATGATGAAAATAAAATCATAAAATAAAATTTTATATTATTTTAGTCAATATTATAATTTTTTTTTATTTTTAATGATGTTTTTTTAAAAAATGAAGAAAATATTATTTAGATAATACATTATTCATGTGAATTTTTACACTATTTAGTAGTAGGACATTAAAAAATATCAAGATAGTAAGTTAACATCAAGAAAAATATTTTATTATATACATAAGAGGTGAAGTTGAAATATATAATTCTTTTATCACATTAATTATATCAAATTATATTTATTTTAATATTTTTATTCCCATTTATTTTATATTTTCATTAACAGAATAACTACTAGATGCATGTTGTCTAATAATTTAATATACATATTTTTTCACTAAAAATTCAAAATAAAATTTCAGGATGATGATAGAACATCTATATTTGAGAACAATATTTATAGTTGAATATATATTTTCTGTATCCCTCTATAATAAACTATATATTTTTTTAAACATGAATGTGCCATCTTTAAATTTTTATTAAATAAAATATTTTAAATACCATAATTTCATCTATGTGATGAAAAAATATGAAAATAAATTTATATCATGATAAAATTTTTATTAGTATATAAATTTATTTTTATATTGGTTCCTGACATATTTTTTCCATTGCGGACACATAAAGGATACTAAAGATAAAGAAACTGATATTTTGTGGATTTCATTGATTTAAACATTATTTCAGACCTTTTCATAGAAAAGTTTCCATTATAAAATTAATCCCAGTACTTATGCCTTAATTGAGTAATTTGTTTCCTTCAATAAACTTTTTTCATGTGTTAGAGAGTCATTTTATGGTCATTATTATTTTATTTTTAACCAAAATTACTCAGTTTACCCTTTACTGTGGAGACATAATTTACATTGTAACTATTCATATTTGAAAAAACTAAAATAAACCTATTTAATAAACATATAAGTTATGAATCAAAAATTTTGAATGATTTTTAAAAATTCATAACATATATGTTTCAAAATTTATTTTACTATAAATCCTATAAAATTCCATGAAAATCGATTTTTAGAAACTTTTCATTTTAAAACATAATATTTTATAATAAATTATCATATATAAACCATTTAAGAATAATAATTCTATTATTTTAAATCAAAATGAACTAATTAAATTTTAAAACTAAACTAATACATAATTTTAACTTGTAAATCCTTTAAATGAACATACAGTTTGAAATAAATATTAGTATACTCTCAATTCCATTAAAAAAATAAATGTTTTCATAATAAGTCATTTTATGACAATAATTAAATTAGAATTAATATATTAAATCCATTCAATCAAATACATTTTCAAGAAACTATAAAATCGGATAAAAAATAAGAAAATCTCATTTTTTATGAAAACATAATTTTTTGAAGAATAAATGTATTTTACTAAAAATTGTGTAATCATTTTCTAAGAACATACCAATATATAAATATTGAGTTTTAAATTTATATTTATATCACTTCTTATTTATTCAATTTTTTCCCACCAATTTAACATCTAGGTTATAATAGTCATTTTATTCTAATAGTTTCTCTAGGTTCATATAAACTGATAGTTTCATGCAACACATCCTACTAAATAATTATAAAAATTTAAAGAGAAATTTTTATTAAAATGTCAGGGTGTTACATTAAACACCCCATAAAATGAATTTCTTTCTATAAATTCATCAAAGGGATAAAAACTGATGAGGATACCTCTACCTCATAACATGCTCAGGTTGTCAATGTAGCTTCTTGAAATTGGTGGTTAAGCTATAAAACATAAACCAATGGAGTTGTCTTGTTTCATAAAATGTTATCTCTATGACGCAAGATCTCCAATTCCCTTATTGGACTAAACACTTCAGATTATAAACCATTTATACACTACGATTTAGTGAAAGAACATATGCACAAACAAATTGTCTTTTAAAATTGTTGAAATTAAATTTACATTCTTCCATTCATATGAACATAAATTCTTTCTAAGTCAAAATGGGGATGGGTTGGATAGTTGTGAGAAATATTTCACAAAATGTTGATAATATCCATCCAAACCAATATAACTTCGAATAATAGTTATTGTTGTTGGTCTTGGAAAACTATCAATAACTTATGTCTTTGCTATATCCAATGATAAATCCTCTCATGAGATTATGTGACCCAAATATGATACATTTCAATGCCAATATTCACACTTGGTAAAATTTTCAATAATATTTTCTTTTCACAGGGACATTAGTACAATCATCATGTTACCATCAAGTTATTCCATAGTCATCGAATATATAAGAATATCATCTATAAATAGACCCAAAAATTGACAATGATAGTCTCTAAAGACTGTATTAATTAAATTACAGGAAGATAAATAGGGCATTTGTATGACAAAAAAGAATCACTATAAATTCATTGTTCCAACAACTTTTATAGAATGTTTTCATGGGTATATATTCCATGTTGAACATTAATTGAAGATATCCCAAAAATAAAGATGTTAGAAAAGTATTAAGATCTACATAGTTGATCAAATAAGGTATTATTACAGGGGGGAGGATATTTGGTCTTGATAGTGATCTTGTTTTGTTCTTAATAATCTATGTAGAGTCTCATTGATCCATCATTCTTCTTAACAAATAATATATTTGACTCCCAAGGTGACACACTATGTTGTCTGAATACCTTCACAAGATTCTCTTGGTGTTTCTTCCACAATTCATGCATCTCAATTGGGTCCATTCTATAAAGAAACATTGAAATTGGCATAACACACAGTATGAGCTCTTTTGAAAACTCTACTTCATGATTCGGTGGAAGACCAAGATGTTTTTCTAAAAATACATAAAAAAAATTCATGTTGTAGTTGTATCATTAATGATGAGTTTCTCCCTAACACTATAAGATTAATAGACTTGATTTATATGAATTAAGTCCCATGATATGGAGGTAATTTTCACTAAATGTTCATATTCATCCATGTATCGATAGACTATAATAGATTCATTCGGAATAAGAAATGTGACATTCCTTCCATGGTAATTGATATGAGAAGCATATATAGTGTTGGTCGGAGTGGATACTCAAGAGGGGGGTGAATTGAGTTCCAATAAAAATTTCTGTTAAATATATTTCTCTTAAAATCCCCCTATTTAAAAACAAGTTAAACCGTAGTGAATTTATACAGATTATAAGTGTTCAATTAGTTTCTCAAAGAGTGATTAGGTCTCAGTTAATTTAATAAGAAGATTAAATTATCATTTGAAACTAACTTACTGATTCACAATAAGTATAAACACTTGCTAATTTAACTATCAAAGTAACTTTAAAACAGATTGTATTTCAAAGTAATTAGAAGTGGAAAATAAAATATATATAGATTAAATTAGAATCTAAACTAAAATGCACAGTAGATGTAACCAAGAGGTTCAGTCTCAAGATGAGACCCAGTCCACTCAAACAATTTATATAAATTGATCCACACCGCGGATTGGGGTAAACAACAGTGAAAAACACTGTCCATGTACAAAGACCTCTACCACAGTTCTACGTGGGGAAACCAACAACAGTTCACAGGCTGTCCAGGTCTTACATGGCCTCTACTACTATCCAGAGTTGGAAACAAGGAAGTTATAGAGTTTGAATTAGGATTTTTAAATCCTCCAGTTTAGCTCCGGATACAGTGTGTTTAAGAAATATACAAAGTATACAGACTGCTCGAAATTTAAATAAAAGAATCACTAAACGAATGGATAAGAGTTTAGAATGCTCTAGTGATGTGAAGTGCAGCTCTGGACTCTTTTGATTTATCAAAAATACTTCTGAGTCCTTCTCTAGTTTTTGTGTGAAAAACATAGTGTCATTTTCATCCTTGGTTTTCAGGTTAAGCTTCAGCTTGAATGCATGAAGATTTCATTGTAGTTCTTCACTCAAGATGTATCTTATGTTCTCCTCTACAATGAATGGCCTCGTGTATGTCCTATGCTCCTCCAGTATGAACGTAGCTTTTTCTTCTTGTGTGAATGCACCATGTTTCAATGATGTTCAGCCCTTGTATTTTACACTCTTCACATGCCTTCTTCGTTCTTTATTCTAATCTGTCTGCACGATCTTTGTCCTTACTTTTATAGCTTTCAACTCTGGTAAAATGAATGATTACCATTTTCATGGGTACTAGGTACGGTTCCCTGAAATGCCAACAACTATCATTAAATATCAATAATTGCATTAAAAATAACAGATATGACTGTTGCATAATAAATAAATAGTATTGAGTTATAGATTTTGACAGGTCAAGCTTTCATTGGTATCCTTCTGTAGGTAGCGGTTGACTTTATGTTGATGTGACCTTCTATCATAATATCTTTGATCATGTACTGGTAGCTCCTTGTATCGGTAGCTATGTGATCTTGTATCGGTAGATATTTGATCATGTACCGGTGGCTCCTTGTATCAGTAGCTATGTGATCTTGTATCGGTAGCTCTATATACCGGTGAGTTATTCTATCGGTAGACTTTGCTTCTATCAGTAGCTCGTTTTGTATTGGTAGGTGCCTTCTGTATCAGTGACTCAGTATATCAGTAGACTTACTCTGTCGGTAACTCTGGTGAAGTGGTAGATTGTATCAGTAGACTTTAGGTCTGTGCATATCGGAAGCTCCATTTGGTCCTAGTGAAGTATATATATCGGTAGACTTATGCAGACCAGAAGACTTCTTCTATCGGTTAGCATCTATCGGTAGCTTCTATCAGTAGATGTCTGTATCGGTGGACTTACATATATCGGTTGCTCTGCATACTGGCGACTCTGTCTATTCAGTCTATCAGTATCCTTTGTTTATCGGTAGACTAATTCTATCAGTAGACTAAGCTAATTCTATCAGTAGACTAAGTACTGGTAGATCTGTATCAGTAGCTATAATAAGATTAGTGACTTACCACTTCTGTTTTATACAGAACACATCCGATTGAGTTAGAATTAATTCAAAACTCATATAAACGTTGATAAACATTGATTAACATATTTCAAGGACTATATTAATATTATTATCATCTTGATAATAGAATATCATAGATTGAAATAATTAATATATATATAATCATTAATTGGGATTATCAATATGAAAGCATAATTGGGATTATCAAAATAGATGAGGTCAACAATCTCCCCCTTTTTGATAATCACAACTTATGATATTATAATATCAAAATAATCAGTAATGTGTCAAAGGATATACCACTAAATTCAATTTTATCAGAGAAAACAATATATTATTGATCAAAATGTATTAGAGGTAGAATTGAGGATTCAGGCTGTGTGGATGCAGGTGAAGGCTTAGGAATTCTAGAAATGATCATAGGAGGCCGAGCCACTAAAACTGTTCCTCTCCTATACTGAGTAGTTATTTGATTGATCATAGGAGTAAGGATTTGAATGTCTTGGGATGTAGTCATCTAAATAAGAGAAGCAGTAGAGGCAGAGGCATGCAATGATGGAGGTATAATTACTGGTCTATCATCGACATGCAAGAAAGGAAACAAAAGATTTATGAAATCCATATTTATTCCTCCTCCTCCCTCCATAGAAGATATAAAATCATTCTTTTTCTCCATGAATTTTTCCAAGGATGGAGTCAATTCCATTAGATTTCTTACTTGCTCTCAGAAGGCTTGATTAACCAGAGGTAACTTCAGGTTTTCTAATTGAAGTTTTAAGTAATTGTTGAGTTGATGTTTGGAATAAATTCTTTGAAAATAGTAGTCTACCTTTTCTTTCACTTATTTATGAGAGGTATAAGCTTCTATCATATAGTCTTGGACTATCTTAATTATTTTTCTAGCTGAATCTGTAGTAGAAATCACCACTTCACTCTGGTCGGATGATTCCACAGAGCCACTTGTTGATGCTGAACCAAGATCCTCCTTCATCATAGCTCTAATCTGATACAAATCTACTGATGTTATGGAGGAAAGAGAACCAACAAAGAAAGTTACTGTTTCCATGATGTTTTTGGTTAACCCACAGATGAGATTTTTCACTTGAGAATCCTTGGTGCTGACATGATCTTTCAAGGAGGTTTTAAAACCTTCAAATACTGATACCATCTGGCTCACAACACCTTTGACATAAGCTATATATTTATCTGCATGGGATTTTGAACACATATAAGATTGTAAAGAGATAACAGATTTCTTTAGAGCTTCAACACTTTCTTCCAATCTAGACAACTAATTCTGGAAAACTGTATCTTCATCCACTATTTCTGCCACAAAGCTAGAGACATTACAGCCAAGAGAGAGTTCACAAGACTTTTCAAAATTGCGCATCTCTTCAACAAACCAGTTCTTCAACTCAGCAACATATGCACTAAAAGACCCTTTCAATTCATTATTTTAGGATTCCAGATCAGCTCTGGTGATCATATCAGCAGGTGAAAACACAACAGGTGATCTTTCAGATACTATAGTTGCCACTAAATCATTCATAATCGATTGAATTGATGACACTAGTGAATCTTACAGTTTCCTTATTTCTTCGACAAAACTGATTTTGAGATCAAACATCAGCTTATCCAGATCATGCATTCTAACCACATCATTAGGTTACAACTTAGTCTGAACATCATAATTGATTTTTGGTCTATTTAGGGATTCCTCATTATCAGAATCTGGATAGTCCAATCCAAAAACCACAAAACCTGGGTATTCTGCCCAATCCTCAATTTCAACAGCCATTGAAACACTACCAAATCTGGTTTGATGCTCCCCCTCAACTGGTGGATTCTCTTGTACAACAAGAGAATTCTTAGCATGTCTTTCTTCCTCAGAAGAATCTTCTACTATCAACTCCATATCTGCAACAGCTGCAACAACATTAGGAACCTCTAGATTAGGCACATGTCCTTCCATCTCACCCACTACTTCTTTAACAGGCACAACTAAGCTTCCAATCAATGGACTCAGACTTAAACAAGCAGAATCAGATTCTTCAGATTCATTCTCCCTTTCTTCATCATTATCAGGGACTAGCTGGTCTTCCTCATTAGCAGAAGTTTCTTTTTCTTCTAAATATTCCTTTTTAGAAGACACAAATTCAGCAGTAGGACATAGAGGCAAGTACAGATCCCTTTCATCAGCAATAGAAGTCTCCTCTTCATCTGTCTCATCATTGTACTCAGGTTATTCTTCATTTGGTCATAGACCTAGATCCCTCACATCCTTAGGCCTTGAAAGATGATTCACATGATTGAATTTATCATAATGATTCTTGTCATCATTAACCAACCCACTCTCTTCTCCATGGGTTCCAGTTTATTTTCATGTATTTTCAAAATGTGTTTGTGATACAAAAATTATTCTTCACTACCACTGTCTCATCCTGAGACTCAGCTACCCCTTTCACCTTAATCATTACTGAGATCAACTTGGAAAATAATAGGGCATTGGTTTTTGACATAGGTCTGATCATATCCTCTATTTGAAACATTAGAAATATGCACAGATTCACTTTCACACAATGTCTCATGTGATTTAAGAGATAGATATATTGATATCTAAAATTTGAAAAGTCCCCGCTCCTTAGTATTAAGACATGCTAAACAAAATTGAACAGCAATCTATTGTCTCCATCCATTTCAGCAGTCACCACTTGTCTTTGATTTCCATTGCCAGTAAGCTCCTCTAAGGTAGTATCATAATCAAATATATCACTTGTAGGTGGTATTACTTTTGAGACATATCCAAAAACACCTTCATGTGGTATCTTGATGCATTCATCCCAGTCAACAGATGAAAAAGATATCTCCTTTCCATTCACAAGAGAAATCACTCGGTTCTCATATTATAACTTCTCAATGCTCACAAACTCATAATATTATTTCACTAGCTTTAGATAGTAGGGGCCATTGTTGTTCAAAATAAAATCTACCCACTTTTTATCTTCCAAAACCTCGATCCCTAACGATTTTCTAGCCAACAACCATTCCATGAGCAGCTCTTTTTCGATCACAATAACTCTATTTTGCAAATGAGGATTCACTGGTCGCCTCCCTGACCTGGTTCTACTTATACTACCTCTAGCTTCTGGCCAGGTCTTCTGCTTCTTCTCATTCGGCTCATCAATGTCATCTCTGATGATAGGGAGTTTGGTTTTTTCCATCTATGGTTTGAGTGATTTAGGGTTTTCGAGAGATTCAGGAGATAATGTTTGAGGGTAAAGGGTTTGAGGACTGGTGGATTAAGAGGTAACTAGAACATAGTTTTATCATTTAGGAATCATAAAATAAATAATTAAAATATCATAATTATAAACGATTCAGATTCTGGAAGCAGACAGAAGTTTAAGACATTACATACTCATCAGTAACGTTTATCAGTGAGAATTCCTATCGGTGAGGTCCATCGGTGAGGTTTTACATCAAGGAGGTTTTCACATCGGTGAGGTTTTCACATCGGTGAGGTTCATCGGTGAGGTATCACATCGCTGAGGTTCATCGGTGAGGTATCACATCGGTGAGGTATCTACTGATTAAGGTTGATCATTCCTAACTCATGTCTAATGTAACATACCCTATATGAACATAAAGGTTTGGTGAAGATGTCAGCTAATTGATGTTCAGTACCTATAAATTCAATAGTAGTATCACATTTTTGGTAATCATCTCTCAAAAAGTAGTGTTGTACATCAATGTGTTTGGTCCTTGAGTGAGATACAAGATTCTTTGAAATGTTTATTGCACTATTGTTATCACAGTTAATTGAAACATGCTTAAAATCATATCCATATTCCAAAAGAGTGCGTTTCATCAACAGAATATGTGCACGGCAACTACCAGCAGCTATATACTCTGCTTTGGCAGTAGGCAAAGCTATAGAATTCTGCTTTTTTACTACACTATGATACTAAGGACTTAACTATAAAATTACATGTTCCACACGTTCTTTTTCTATCCATCTTTCAACCAACAAAGTCAGCATCTGAATAACTCATTAATTCAAAATATTGTCCTCTTGGGTAAAACAAACCTAAATTTATAGTGTGTTTAATATACTTAAAAATTATTTAAACATCATGTAAATGATATGCTTTTGGATTAGCTTCAAATCATGCACACATACACACACACTAAACATAGTGTCTAGTCATATAGCACTAAGGTAAAGTATGCTTCCAATCATACCTCTGTAATTGGTTTGATCCACTGGTTTTCCAGTTTCATCTGCATTCAATTTACAGATAGTAGTCATAAGAGTATCACTTTCCATAATACTATCCAAACTAAAATGTTTTAAAATATCCTTTGTATATTTACTTTGATTCAAAATAATATCATTTTTATTTTGAAAAACTTGAAATCCTAGAAAATATTTGAGTTCTTCCATTAAACTCATTTCAAATTCTTTTTGCATACTCTTTGAAAAACAAGTACATAAAGAATGTTTAGAAGATCCAAAAATAATATCATCAATATATATTTGTACTATCAACACAACTTTAGAAATTATTTTAATGAAAATAGTTGGATCATCAATACCTTTAGTAAAACTTTTTTAAGTAAGAAAATTACTAAATCTATCATACCAAGCTCTTGGAGCTTGTATCAAACCATATAATGCTTTAGATAGATTGAAAACTTGATTTGGAAAATGAGGATTAGTAAATCTAGCTGGTTGTTCAACAAAAACATCTTCAATTATAAAACCATTTAGAAAATCACTTTTGACATCTATTTGATATAACTTGAAATTTAGATAAGTAGCATAGGCAAGTAAGATCCTAATAGCTTATAATCTATCTACATGGGAAAAAGTTTCCTCATAGTCTATACCTTCCTCTTGACTTTATCCATATGCAACTAACCTAGATTTGTTTCTAACTATATTTCCAGATTCATCAACTTGGATTCTAAAAACCCATTTAGTGCATTTTGTCAATGTGTCCCTGGGTCTTTCAACTAATTCCCAGACTTTGATTCTTTCAAATTGATTTAACTCTTCTTGCATATACATTACCCAAAATTCCTCATTGACTGCATCATTAACATTTTTAGGTTCTAGATGTAAAAGAAAGGCTTGATGTTCAACATGGTTTCTTAGAGAAGCTCTAGTATGTGTCCCTCTATCAAGATTACGAACAACATCATCCAAAGGATGATTCTTTAGAATCCTAGTTGATCTAGTAAAGTTAGGGATTGAAATTTCAGGTTCATCAATAGGTTCAAGTTCAATAGTATCAAATTCTGGAATATGTCCAGAACTGGAAGTTTTTATAGCAGGTTCCTTAGATTTATCATTATGGCCCATAACAGTCAAATATTCTTCATGAATTTCAAGGGAAGACTTAGGTTCATGTGGACCAGTTTCATAAAACATGATGTGAACAGATTCTTCCACACATTTAGTTCTTTTATTAAAGACTCTATAGGCTTTTCTAGTTAAAGAATAACCAAGAAAAATTCCTTCATCACTTTTAGAGGGAAACTTGTCTAGATTATCCTTTATATTGAGAATAAAAACATTGCAACCAAAGACTCTAATGTAACTAACTTTAGGTTTCCTATTGTTCCACAATTCAAAAAGGGGTCTTCTAAAGAACTGGTCTTATCAAGACTCTATTGATAATATAAAAAGTTGTATTCACAACTTCATCCCAAAATTAAATAGGTAGGTCATACTCATTAAGCATAGATCTTGCAATTTATTTAAGGGTTATATTTCTTCTTTCTACCACACCATTTTGTTGAGGTGTCCTAGGGAAAGTGAAATTGTGAATATAGCCATTGTGAGAGAAATAAGATTCAACCTCATGATTTTCAAACTCACAGCCAGGATCACTTCTTAGGGATTTAATCATAAGACCACTAAGGTTCTCTACAAACTTGGAGCATTTTATAATGTAAGAACAAGCTTCACTTTTGTGAGCTAAGAAGTATACCCAAGTGTATCTAGAAAAGTAATCTACTAATACATAGACATAGTTCATTAAATTTAAACTAGAAACTCTATAAGGTCCAAACAAGTCCATGTGAACCAACTCGAGAGGTTGCGAAGTTGAAACTTCATTCGTTGATTTAAAAAAAACTTTATGTTGCTTTCCCTTTTGAGAGGGATTAGAAAATTTGTCAGTTGGGAATTCATGTTTAGGTAGGTCTCTAACTAAGTTCATCCTAGTAAATTTTATAAGTGAATGAACGTCGAAGTGTCCTAATCTTTTGTGCCAAATCCAAGATTCTTTATGAGAAGAATTTAAACAAGTGACATTTTGCTTAGCTAAATAATTCAAATCAACAGCTTAAACATTTTCATTACATAAAGAAGAAAATACTAAAGAATCTTTAGAATTAAAAACATTACAAGAATAATTTTCAAATTTAACAATAAACCCATCATCACAAAACTGAGAAATACTCAATAGATTATACACAAGTCCATCAACAAATAAAATGTTAGAAATTAAAACTGAGTTAATGTTACCAATCTGGCCTAGGCTGATGATTTTTCCTTTAGAATTATCACCAAATGTGAAATAGACTCAATCAATATTTATTAGGATTTTAAAGCATGAATATTATCCATATATGTGCCTTGAACATCCACTGTCCATGTAACATACCTTCTTGTGAGAACTCTTCAAGCAGGTCTCCTACAAAATAGATTTAGATGGAAAATGATTTTGGTACCCATATCTTCTTGGGTCTAGACAGGTTAGCAAGTAAAGCTTTAGGTACCAAAATTTTCATTATGGGTCTCAAATAATTTATAGAATCAATATATTTTAAAAACTAAACTTTATTTGATCTATATCAATGTGAATAACTAGTTTAGGCATATGAATTCCCAGAACTGGAACTAGCATAATTTTGTCCAGATATAAGACCAAATTTATTTTTGGTAAACTGAATCTGTCTAGGTTAGTATCCCAAACCAATAGTGTACTTTGGTTCAACTTGTTTACCTAGAATTTGTGTAAGAGTTTTATTTCCATTTGTGAACTTTTCTAAGTCCTTTCTCAGTTTTGCATTAGACAATTTCAGTTCAGTATTTTCCTTAAATAATTGAGAAATCTTTTCCTTTTCTACATCAAGATCAGATTTAACAGTGCTAGATAAAGCATGCTGTTTCTTTAAGGATTTCTACCTGTCCTTAATTTCATTGAATGTCTCTTCTAGGATATTACAATATTCAAATAATAATTCACTAGAAATACTTTCAGATTCAGAGTCAGAATCAACTCTAGAGTAATATGAATTTAAAGCAGGAGGGTCTAGAGTTACCTCAGGTGTGATTGTCATAAAACACATGTTAGCTCAATTCTTTTTAGCATCAGAAAATTTAGATTAACTTGTGCTGTCTTCTAAAGCACTCCAGGTTTCATTCATGGCTTTCTTATACTTATGGTCCATATAACCAAATTTGTTTTTGAATTTTATCTTTAAACAATCAGTCTTGATGTGTCCTTTCCTCTTGCATTCATAGCAGACTATATCATCTTCCTTATCAGATTTCATCCAATCCTCCATCCACTTACCTTGTTGATCATACATACCCTTGTAGTTTGGTTTTCTGAAAAATTTATTCTTCCTATAGAACTTCTTAAATCTCCTAGCTATTTGAGCATCTCAGCATCACTATCAGAGTTTGAATGTTCACTTGTCGAGGTTTTAGTAGGTATGTGAACTTTCTCCTTATCCTTTCTCTTTGAGGCAATATACCTAAAATCCATGGATTTTCTCTTTGATTCATCATCTTCTTCTTTTTTCACCTTCATTACTTCTTCATACATCATAAACTTACCAATCAAATCCTTAATAGGTATCTTGTGGATGTCACATGACTCTCGGATAGACACATAAGTGCCTCTCCATCTATCTGGAAAACATCTTAATATTCGCATGATTTGTTCCTTTGCTGGAACAGCCTTTCCAAGGGAGCTCATAGTATTGACAATCTCATTAAACCTGATATACATGTCAGAAATGGGGTCATCATGATTCATTTTAATGATATCATATTTTATATTATAGGTATTCAGCCTCATTTCTTTGACATTGGTTGTTCCCTCATGGGAAATAGCCAAACTGTCCAAGATTTCATAAGTAGTTTGGCAGGCAGATATTCTATTAAAATCTTAATCACCTAAAGAACAACTCAGGGCATTCATAGAATTACAATTATTATTGTAAGCAGTCTTTTTAGTTTCATCCCAAGTAGTTCTATCAGTTTATGGAATTTTATATTGAGTTTCCATGGGAGTCCAGATATCAAATCTCATACCATCTAAATGAATTTTTATTTTAAGATTCAACTCGGGATAGTTTGTACCATTGAAGAAAGATGGTCGGTTGGTTGCAACACCTTCTAATATATTTTCCATAAAAAGATTTTATAAAATATATTTAAAGATATAAAATTCTGAACTAACCAAAATTTAAGATCATTAGTGATGCAACTGAAATCACATTTGAAAAACAGAGTGTTTTGAAATCCTTTATTAATAAAAAAAACTTCTGATACCAAATGTTGTTCGGAGTGGACACTCAAGCGGGGGTGAATTGAGTTGCAATACAAATTTCTGTTAAAAATATTTCTCTTAAAATCCCCCTATTTAAAAACAAGTCAAACTGTAGTGAATTTACACAAATTGTAAGTGTTCAATTAGTTTCTCAAAGAGTGATTAGGTCTCATTTTAATTTAATTAGAAGATTAAATTAATTTTTTAAACTAACATACTAGTTCACAATGAGTATAAAAACATGATAATTTCACTATCAAAGTAACTTTAAAAAATATTGTATTTCAAAGTAATTAGAAGTGGAAAATAAAATATATATAGAATACTTTAGACTCTAAACTAAAATGCACAGCCGATGTAACCAAGAGGTTCAGTATCAAGCCGAGACCTAGTCCTCTCAAACAATTTATATAAATTGATCGACACCCTAGAACATGGTAAAAAGAGTGAAAAACACTGTCCAGGTACAAACACCTCTACCACAGTTCTACGTGGGAAAACCAACAACAGCTCGCAGGCTGTCTAGGTCTTACTTGACCTCCACCACTGTCCACAGTGTGAAACAAGGGAGTTATAGACTGTGAATGAGAATTTAGAAATCCTCCAGTTTAGCTCAGGAGACAATGTGTGTAAGAAATATACAGAGTTTATACACTTCTCAAAATTTAAATAAAAGAATCACTAAATGAATGGATAAGAGTTTATAATGCCTTAGTGATGTGAAGTACAACTTTGTACTCTTTTGTTTTTTTCTGAAATTCTTCTAAGTCTTTCTCTGGTTTTTGTGTGAAAAACAGAGTGTCAGTTTCTTCCTTGGTTTTCAGGTTCATCTTCAGCTTGAGTGCATGAAGTGTTCGTTGTAGTTATTCACTCAAGATGCAGCTTGTGTTATCCTCTAGAATGAATGGATTCAAGTATGTCCAGTTCTCTTCAAGTATGAATGTAGCTTTTTCTTCTTGTGTGAATGCACCACATTTCAATATTGTTCAGCCCTTGTCTTTTACACTCTTCACGTTCCTTCTTCATTCTTGATTCTCATATGTCTGCATGGTCTTTGTCCTTCCTTTTATAGATTTCACCTCTGGTAAAAAGAATGATTACATTTTTCATGGGTACTAGGTACAGTTCCCTGACATGCCAAAAACTATCATTAAATATCATTAATTGCATTAAAAACATCATATATGACTATTTCATAATAAATAAATAGTATTGAGTTATAGAGTTTGACTGGTCAAGATTTCATTGGTAGCGTTCTATAGGTAGCGGTTGACTTTATGTAGCAGTGACCATATATCTATTTCTCTTTGATCATGTACTGGTAGATCCTTGTATCTGTAGCTATGAGATCTCGTATCGGTAGCTCTTTGATCATGTACTGGTAGCTCCATGTATCGTTAGATATGTGATCTTGTATCAGTAGCTCTATATACTGGTGACTTCATCTATCGATAGACTTTTCTTCTATCTGTAGCTCATTTTTTATCGGTAGTGGCATTATGTATCGGTGACTCTGTATATCGGTAGACTTACTCTATCGGTAACTCTGGTGAATCTGTAGCTTGTATCAGAAGACTTTTAGTCTGTGCATATTGACAGCTCCATTTGGTTCCAGTGATGTATATATATCGGTAGACTTATGCATACCATAATACTTGTTCTATCGGTTAGCATCTATTAGTAGCATCTATCGGTAGCTGTCTATATCGGCGGACTTATAGATATCGGTAGCTCTTCATATCGGTGACTCTGCCTATTCAGTCTATTGGTAACCTTTGTTTATCGGTAGACCAAGTCTTTTGGTAGACTAAGCTATGTCTATCTATAGACTAAGTACTGGTAGATCTGTATCAGTAACAATAAGCAAATTAGTGACTTAACACTTCTGTTTTATGCAGAACACATCAAATTGAGTTAGAATTAATTCAAATCTCATATAAACATAGATAAACATTGATTAACATATTTTAAGGACTATTTTAATATTATTATCATCTTGATAATAGAATATCATAGATTGAATGAATTAATATATTGATAAAAATTAATTGGGATTATCAATATGAAAGCATAATTGGGATTATCAAAACAAATGTGGCCAACATATAGATTTCCAATACATGCCCTAAATTACATCGAATAAAAGTAATAGAAGGGTCACCAGATTTTATGGTATCACTATCCCACAAACATCAACTTGGGAAGAGTTATAAACATATGTTCTAACTGTTGTGCCATTAAGTGTTTTCATAGATAATTAATAATATTACTGTGGAGGTAATACATTGATACCCATATAGAATTATATAGAAATAAATGATTGTGTGGATCTAGAATCAAATAAAACATTAGCTACTTTATAGTGGATGGAAAGTGAACATTTCACCACTACATTGTCATACTACACATCACCCATAGCGATCACATGCGATATTCCTTTGTCTTTCTCTCAAGAGATTACTGATGTCGATCATCACTGATAATACTTGGATTATTTCATTGTTAATCATAATTCCCATTTTCCATTCACTTGTAACATTTGATTGTGGTAGGAACATTCCCATTAGTGTTTTCTTAATTTTCATCATTAGTTATCTTTTTTCCCTCACATCATTAGTGAATTGCCTAATGACCTTCTCTCCCACACGTAAATCATTTTCTAGTCCCATTAAGATTGATTCCTCCTTGTTTCCTTCCACTCTAGGTGTATAAAGTAAATATCATATTATTTAAAATTTGGTTTTTTGTTTTCCCTTGAATTCCATATTTATCTTCTTATCAAACCCATACGATTGATGGGTGAATCTAACGTACATCTCAACCTTCAAGGAACAATGATCAATTTCCTCATATATATTGAAGTCCATTATGGATAATTCCATTTAGTGACATGGACTTAAGGCACTGAATAATGGATCAACCTTAATCTCATACTAAATGATAAATCTAGAATCATACCTTTCATGTCTCAACGAATTTTCTTTATAGGTACCAATGGATTCATCATCATTATTTAAGCTCAAGGGACTCCTAAATAATATTAGTTATAAGAATATGATGAAATTCATTATTGAAAAATAAGCTCTTGAACTCATCCAACTCGATAGAGTAAATTTCATCTCATTTCCTTGTATTCTTAATGAGATTCCACCGAAGATCTAGTTCACCATCAAAATGTTAAGCATCCAAAATGACTTTCTTGTGATTTAGAAATTCTAGAACTAACTATATCTTTTCATTGGTTTTAATCTATTAGTCATCTACTACTGGATTATAATACCCAGTGAAAAAGGTGGAAAATTCCTCATGAAGGACTCAAAAATATAGTATTCCCACCTATTCTTGATTAAAAGTCCATCTTGACTCATAGATCCAAAATATCATGTGGGAACGAAAATACGAGTTTAAATTGCAACTTCCATAACATTAGGTTGCCTGGGGTACAATAATTACAATTCCTACAACATTCAACATTAACCTGGGTCATTAGGGTTTCATCCATGGACTAAATTCAAAAATCATTATGCGAGGAACACTAATCCTAATGGGAAAACAACATAATAAAGGAAATTTACTTATAAAATTTTAATTTATGACCCCTTATGATTAATTCCTATATTATTAATTATCTCAAGAAAACTCTAGGATGTTATCCTAAACATAGACTTATCCTTAGCATTCTGACTATAGTTTGGTAAACCATGTTTATAATGATTATCCAAAAATTACCCTGATACCAACTATGATGTCCCATAATTTGCACACATAGACATTACACCTAAATAGATGCATATTGAATACATAATATAGAAAAAAACCATAAAAATAGGATTATTGTATTTGAAAACAAGGAAATATAAACGAGTAGTTTATAAAACATCTACACTATCACCAACTTATTCCACCATAATTGGAACCCCTTTCTAACACATCTGAAATAAAAAATTTCTTCATATCATGGGAAATGATACATTGTAAAGGGTAGCTCAGATTCTTTATAAGGATAAACATTTAATATATCAATCATATAATAATCATAACACACATTAAAAAAATCATGTGAAAATTATATCCTGCATATCAAAGATCATGATATCATTTCATGGGGTAAATCATAAAAGTTCATAAATAACATATTTCATGACATCATAACATATGAATTGAAGTTTTTTTATTCTCATAATAATAGAAAATAATTTAAATATTAGTTATGGACTATTTATAGAACCATTAAAGAGGAAAAGTATATTTCTAATCCAGGTTCACTCATCATTGTAGCCCTATATTACTGAACCGGGTTTACTTCCCATTAAAGCCCTATATTACTAAAATAAGATCATTTTCAATTCCAAACTAGTTTATATCATGTAATATAATTCATTACCCAATACCTTGGAGAGAGATATAGGATCCACCCATATTATTATAAAAACCGTACAAATGGGTGCCCCAAGAACACAAATAATTCATCATATAATAAACCCTAAAAAGAAATGTGGTTCATAAATATCATTCAATCATAACATAATCCATGTAATAGAAATTGGATTCATAAATATCAACGAATAATAATCATAAACCAACAATATAAATATTATGTTCCATATCCTTGAAATAATTTCCAAATGAAATCATAATTAACAGTAAATAATTTTATCATAGATGGAAAATAATAGTAAGATATCACTTGAAAAAAATTATTGAAGAAAATATCCTCTTTTATTTAAAAAAATCCTTATATTAAAATTATTCAAAATTTTAAAAGAAAGAATTTTCCAAAAATAAAAAATTGTATGGTTTTAAGATAAGCTTCAAGGAATTAAAGAATTATGAAATTTAAAAAATCGGTTCACTCCATATAAGTTAAAAAATCATCTCGTACTTTTCATGAAAAAGTTTCAAGTTACCTCATTTAGAAAATGATAAAACATTACTTTCAATTTTTTTTGTAAAAAGTCATTTTTTAGTAAAAAATATGTCAAAAATTGAAGAAGAGTATTAAAAATAATTTTGAAAATATTTTAATGAAACATAGTCAAGGATGATAAATATTCCCTATTAAATACTTACCTATAAACAATCTCTGATAATAATGAGATTGTAAAGTAAACCATTACCTTAAGTCTAATTTCCATCATACATTTTAGAAAATACTATATAGTTAATTAAATAATGTTATTAACATGTTACAAAATCATATTGATATTTATGATATCATATATGATAATATTATCACCCATTTATTAATAATATTTTATCAATACTATTCTTTTGGGTGTTAACTGCATTATTTCATTTTGCATGTATTGTCATAGAAGTTTATATTATTGTGTATATGTTACAGATACATAATTTATAGAATTATATTTTGGTAATATATCTAGTTTTTCTTTATATACATTTATATAATCATTATTTGATGGTTGATATGGAAAAGTAATCACATCGGGTTGTGGAAACAGTAGGACATACATTCGAACGAACAATGATATAATTATCTTAATAATAAATGAGTGAGGAATTGGATGGTTTATATTTTTCTCTAGAATCCTTAACTTGTTATAATTACTATATATATATATATATTATTTCCATAATTATACCTTTAAAATAATGTAGTGATGAAAAATAGACTACACAACGTTGGGGAGACGGTAAGCTGTATGTATGCATGGGTTGTGCTTTTGTCTGTCATAAGATGGATAAAATGTGTAACAATGTCATCCCATAAAAATAATAACATCAAATAATATATATGAATCTTGATTTATTACTTTATTATGGAACTGATGCATTAAGATGATGTAAAAGAATAAATAATCTTGAATGAGTCGATAAAGTTGATTATCTCTTCTTTGGATAACTTCCTTTAGATCTCCTCTTGTGGACACCAGGGTTAGTCTTTTGAGAATAAAAAAAACCTATATAATGTGTATAAGGAAGTTGAGAAGTAAAATTTACATGGTATGGTCTAGATTGAAGGCTTAACGGGAAGTGAATATGTGATGGAGGAGGTTCCCCTTTTATAATTGAGGTGAGGGGAACTTTAAATATTTCAAGAAATATTAATTTATAATAAATTAAATCTCATTAGAAATACCTAAAAAAGGACATATATTAGAATATAATATGATATATGTCTTTAATATGAAAAACTAATATATTTTATACATGTTTTGTTATTATTTTTAACAATATTATTTTTATTATCCCTTAGTTAACCTATATTAATTTTACAAAGGGAACATTCTTTTCAATATTAAAATGCTGTAAATTTTACATATGGGGTGTGAATTAAATTAATTTTGAAATATTTATAATATTATTGACTATTTTTAGAGATATATGATGTTTTTAAATAATTTATTAAAAATTTTTTTGGTAAAATATTATTAGTGTCAATTTTGACACTATTCATTACATGGACTTCTAAAAATATCAAGATAACAAGTTAAATATGATCAAAATATTTTAAAATATATATAATAGGTCATTTTCATGTCAAAACGTTTTATCAGATTAATTATATAAAATTTTATTTATTTTAATATTATTATTTAAATTTATTTGATATTTCCATTAATAAAATAATTACTACATCACTGTTGTGTTACTATTTAATATAATTATTTTTTCACTATAAATTAAAAATAAAATTTCATGATGAAAATAGACATTCTATATTTTAGAATAATATTTATAGATTAATATATCTTTTTTTAACCCTATATAAAACTGATATATTATTTAAAATATTAATGTGATTCTTTAATTTTTATAAAATAAAATATTATAAATTCCATAATTTCCATTAAGTGACATAAAAATTATAAAATAAACTTATATCCTAAAAATAGATTTAGTTGACTAATAATTTACAGTTATATTTGTTCATAACATAGCAATTTCCCATTATGGACACATAAATAATATTAAAGAAAATGAGAGTGACATTTTCTGACTATCTTTGATTTAAATAATATTTATGTAATTATCATGTACAAGTGTCCATTAAAAAACCTAATTTAGATCCTTATTTATTAAATGTCTAATTTTATTAAATGAATATTATATATAAGTTTTAGATTCATTTCATGGTCTTTATAATTTGATTTCTATCCCAAATTGCTCATTCCATCATTTACCGTGGTAACAACATTTACAATGGTTATTATTCATATTGTCCAAAAAATAAAAGATATATTTTTACTACATTTTGGACCCTCTAAATCCAAATTTTTTATAATTTTTTTAAATTTAAAACATATATGTATCAAAATTTAATTTTATATAACATCTAAAAAATTCCATGAAAAAATGTTTTTTGATAAATTTCATTTTCAAACATATAATGTTTTATTCCAAAATTCATCTCTTAAGTAACTTTAAAATATTTAATTTTATTCAATCATAATTAACTTATTAAAATTTCAATCTAATCCAAAACATATTTTGATTTTTTAATGTATTTAAAATAACATATTGTTTTCAATAAAAATCAATATTTTAAAAATACTTTTGAAAAAATTAATCATTTTGGAAAAATAATATCAAGATATTTTTAAAATGATGAATTATAAAATTAAATTAAGTGGGTCAAATCATTTTTCTACAACTTCTGAATGTTAATAAAAATTAGAAATACTTATTTTTTTAACAAAATGTTTTATTTGACGAATAATGTGATTTTACTAAAACTTATGTGATCATTTTCTAACCACTGACCAATACATTGATATGGAGTTTAGACATTATATTTATTTAATAAATTTGATATTCAAATTATTCCATACAATTTAACCGCTACGGTATAATTGTAATTTTATTCCATTACTATCTCACAGTTCATTTAAATGCACAGTTGTGTGCAACACAACCTACAAATGGATTAAAATTATTTAAAAATAAATATTCATTAAAATATTTTGGTGTTACACAAAATTAATTACATAACATAAGAATGATTCATTCTCTCTTGAAAACATAGTCCAGCCAAAATTTTCTTACATTTTCTATATTCATAATTTCTTTAGCACAATCCTCAAATTCACATCATGTTCCACGTTACTCTTAAAATTTATTAGCCTATCACCAATATAAAATAAAAAAATCAAGGTAATATCAAAAGACTATTTTTTTCATATTCACAATCATTAAAAACACAGTGTTCATCATATTGAAGACATCACTATAAATTCATAGTTTCTATACCCACTGTATAAAGTTGTTTTTGAATATATCTTATCTCTTTACTCATAATTAGTGGTATTTTGATCAAATATCGCACTTAGAGATGTAAAAAGTCCATCTATGTATATCAAATAGATCATCAATATTGAGAGATGGATACTTCTTCTTGATATTTATTTTTTAATGTTTGTTATAGTCAATGTAATGGCATATTGACTTACCAATCTTCTTGATAAAGTGTATTAGTTCACAACATGGAGCAACACATTGGTGTATAAATACATTAAACAAACTTCTATAATGATTCTTATATAATTTTTCTAGTTCAATGAGAGATTTTATGTAAAACATATTTCATATGGTCATTGAAAATAGTATATCTTCAATTGTAAACACAAATACATGTTCTAGGGGAAGGAAAGATAGTTCCTCAAAAAATACATCAATATAATCATGAATGATTGGTTTGAATTTGATATTGAGTTCCTATAATACCATTCAATCCAGGATTCCCTCATTATTTGGTATCAATACCCATATTATTAAATATAATTCAAAAGGGAGTTAACAATCATACTTGAATTGATGTCTCATAATAAGTTGATTTAGGATATTCAACGAGATAAATTATATAGATAGTTTATTAGAGCTCTATGTCATGAGATCCAATAGATTCCAAATATTATATCATATTCAAATATGGGTAGAAGTTCTAGATCATTTTAAAGTATCTTCTAAAAAACATAGATCATAGAAGAGTTAAATATTGTGGACACAATTAATGAAGCATGTAGTGTTTTCACCAATAATTCAATATCCAATGTCTAAATTGTGAATTTTAATTCATAGTAAATATTCATGATAATATATAATGTTATGAACAATAATTAAATAGTACACTCATAGATCTAAATTGGAGAGTAATTATACCATTAATCGCTTCATTATCATGGTTGACTTCAGCGGTAGTGATAGAATATGATTTTTCTTTTTCCCTTGGTTTAACAGGTTTCTATGTCCTATTTTTCTCATTATCTCTTGTATTGTGGAAATTATTTTGGTAATGCATAGTCACCTTTTATTTAAAGAACTGGGATGTGGGTCATGAATATGTTGTCTTCTTCTTCAAAAACGTCTTGTTAATTGGCATCTTTACATTTCTCTAGAAACTAGGTGCTTAGTGACCTACTTTATGGCTTTTAAATCATTTTCACGTTCACTTGATACTATTTAATAATTTGGCTATATAACATTTTTTAAATGTAGGTAGTTGATTTTTCTTTTATACTTGTGAGTTTTTAATCATGTTTCCATGGAAATTAATTTTATGTTAATTATCATTGAGTCAATTAGAATAACAAGAGTCTCCAGTTTTTGTTCCAAAATTAATATCACATAAAAAATTTCTTTGAGATAATGTAGTCACTTGAATCTAATTCCATTTTAACCATTGTTATTAGGCCACTAAATATTATATGATCTTTCTCCTAGGGTGAGTAATAAAAATGGAAGCATATATTGCGCGGCATGTGAAGTTTACCTCATATTTTCCAATGGATTCATCATCCTTTATTTACTATATTAATTATCATGTTATTTTCATACAATGAGTATAATGAAAATATTTGATGAAGAATATTTTCATAAGCTCCCCCCAACGTAGATTAACTATTTCCTCTTTCATCTTATTCTTAACAAGGGTCCACCATTGGTCAACCTCACCCTTCAAACAATTTAAAACTAAGACAATCTTCTCATGGTATAAAAAATGGATAATATAAAATATACTTTCTATTGAACATCCAAATTTCTATAAAATTACTGGTTTGGAAGATACATTTAAAGGAAGATGAATATTTTGAAGGAATTTTCTTATAGTAAGTTGATCCTTCCAATGCACAATCAAAATATCCACATGGTTTGAATTATTTCTCATATCTCGAGTTAGTTAGGTGAGCATTAATACAAGATTTTTTATTCCATCTCTCATCAAATTTGGTTTCCCATTATGGAAATCATTAAATTATCCATCATTCCATTTTTAACAAAGTTCATCTTACATATTTCCATTTACTGAAATAGTAGAATATTATATATGGTAATACTTAATTTCATAACCATATAAAATGGAATATTATTGACAAAGATCGAATAAATCATAAATAACATGTGTAGCCTTACATTTAAATTTCCCTGATTCAATAATGGTTATATATAATCTATTTCCTATTAAGATATCAAAAAATACCATGATATTTTATTCAAATCCTTCTTGATGGGTTTCAAAGAGAATTTGAATCAACCAATGTATATCCATCAATAGTGTCAAACCAAGAGTGTAGATAGGCACATTTGTTATGCACTAAGTGAAGAACAATTAAATACTCATCCATCCTTTTTCAAGGTTATAACCCATAGGTGAATTTATACCATATATTGATCAATTTTTTTTCTATCTGGATAGGGATTTTTTTCTATGAATCCAAACAATTTACACATCATCAAAATTTAGGATTTTTTCAAATATTCCGACTTACACTTAGGGCTTTCAATAATGTTCACTAATACTAATAACCAAAAATTATTAAAGCCTTTTTATATGAACTGAGATGATCAAATATATACTTTCATATATTTTATACCCATTTATTTATTTATAAATTATATATCATAATAAAAATAAAAATTTAGAGAACTAAAGGTGTATTGTCTTTTGAGAAAGACTATATAATCATCTTATTTATCCTTATTGCTTCAATATATACCATAAAAATTTCAATAAAAGACTTCATTATTCACATAATACTATATATAATTCCATATAACATTGGAAAATTAATGAAGTGGTGATGTCAAATGACTAGTAAGGGATAATCCTAAAAATGGAGAAATATATGAATTCAAAAGTACCCTGTAATCATAAGATATAATCATAAGAAATGATAACACATCATGGATAATGTAATGAGGTCATAAAATCATAAATGAACTATAAAAAGTTCATAAACATGTAATATTTCATTGAAACATGTGAAAAAATCATAAACCATGGAAACACAACATAGGAATGAATCATATTCATGGGTAATCTTAACATTTTGAGAAAATATAATCATTACCACACAATAAGTTTTAAAAAAAACTCAATCTCATTGGTCTATTACGTCATTATGTCATGAGGAGTAAAATTTTAACCAAGTAATTAAAGTGACATATAGGATCCCACAATTCAAAATATGATACACCATATATACATGTTCCTTATGAATTCAATCATTCATCATATCATAAAAAACCCCATTGAAATAAAATGGGTTTTAAATGGTATCCCCTAAGATGGAAAAAATAATTGATCTATCTAATAATAAATTCAATCCCTCTAAATTAGAACATCATAAAATCATATGAAAGATGATAATGAAAATTAATCGAAAAGAAATAGAAAAATAGTGATATTTAACAAAATGTATGTGAAATCAATGAAATAGTTGTGAGAAAACAATTTTTAATTAATGGAAAATTTATTGTTATTTTTGTAATAAAGTTCAATAAAGCTTAAAGGATGATTTTTAAGACATATATTAGAAATAATCCCCAATAATTGAACGTTTAGAATAACTAATATTCATATAAATTAATGCAGAGTGGAATCTAAAAAATTATTAATGTGAAAATATATTTTTATAATTTTGTACTAGATTTATTGAAACCCACATATTTTAAAGTGTAATTATGATTTTTTTAAAATAATAAAAGAGTATTATTAAGACAAAAAAGTATAATATATATTTTGGGTAACAAAATAATAAAGGAAACAATTATTGGAAAGAAAGAATATAGAAATGGAAGAGAATGATCTTTTAGTGTGGATTTCAACTAGTTTTAACAATATAATATCCTTATGAAGAATGAATCCACAAAATCAGAATACAATGATGTGAAAATATAAATTTCATAGAGAGATGAGTGAAAATACCATCTGAAAAAAGAATTTATAGAATAAAAAATCATAAAAATATATTTCCATTGGATAATATTTGTTATTCAATGAGAAGAAAATAGTGTTGAAAAACCCTTGAAAAGTTTCTTACACTCTAATACAAAATCAAAAAAATAGAGAGGACATGAAATAAAACAGTCAACATCTTGAATAAAGATAAAATAATGATATTAAATTTTAATGAATAATTATATGAACCATACCAAAATTAGGTGCATAATATCAAACAAGTCATAATGAAAGAAATTTTGAGATGGGAAACCCTTGCCATCAAATCATGTTTTTTTAGACACACCCAATCCTCTGGTATATACAATTTTACATTTATTATATTTTTTTATTATGAATTTGTTTTGATTATATTTAATTTTATAATTTCCATTTATTATAATATTTCATTCATTTATTTTATTATTTTTTCTCACACTAGCCACTTTGAGATGTTCAATAAATTACTTCAAAATTGTTTCAGTATTTTGGTCATAGTAAATGTTGTGGGAAAATAATTCCATATTATCAATAATTTTAGGGATATTAATACTTTATTATTCATTAATAACAAGAGTTACAAAGTTTACTGGGTTTTATGGATATACTCCATCATTGAATGGAATTTTGTATGGTTGTTTTCGTATATTGAAACCAGAATGTCCATTATTTTGTACTATCATCAATACAATACATAATTTTTAAATCTAGAATCATAATCTTGTTGTAAATATTTTTTTATAGATTGAACAAATTTTAAAATCCATCCGTTTAAGGTGGTGTTGAAAACAAGATACGACGTACATTGAGGCAGTAAACTAACCACAATATGAGAAGAGTATTGATTTTTCGAATAACAGAAGGGTTGCAGATAGATATCAAATATTTTTTAAATATTAAAAATTTTATGTATCTAATATTATTGGTGTATTAATAATATCATGTATAGAATTGATTTGAGGAGTTATAAGATGAAAAAAATTACAAATAATTCAGTTTATAATATTACCAATTCCATTGGATGTTCACTTTTATGAAACACATTATGTAAAGACCTGGAATTCACATAGAATTTTTTTTCAAAAATACATAGGAATTTTACGACTCCTCGAAAACTGATAGCGCATGATTCTGAGCCCCGGTGTGCCCAGAATCAATTTTCGAAGTTATGTTCGAGTATATTTAGTAAACGTACAATTGGGTTTTTATAACATTTGAACCAGTGCTCGGAATTAAAATCTGAGGGAACTGTTGAACTCATAGCACCAGTATTTGCTTAATGAGACTTTCACTTTGATGGCAGTGGGTCGTGAATAAAGATTAGTTTTTGGGTTATTTTGGAAAATAATAAATTAAAGTGGGCTTCACTTTATTTTAATTTGAGCCACCATGATGGTGTTTGGAGGTGGGTATCACTGGATATATAACCTCCTTGTGGAGGATGGAAGTGGGTACCACCAGGCCATAACCTCCCATGATAGGTTATGGTGGTGGGGACCACCACGCCTCAACCTCCCATGTTGGTTTAATGTGGTGGGGACGACCCGAGACCACATAACCTCTAAATTTGAATATTGTGGGCGGGGACCACTGGACCCCTATTAAATGGGAGGAGGGAAAAACCTCTCAACCCCCACATTAATGTGAAGGATCCTCTTGAGGTTCCCCAAAATTAAAGTTGCCAACACAACCAATTAATGGGGCCAAATTTTCCCATTAATTTGAATGTGCCAACAAATGTTTAGTTTTATTTTTGAAATCTTGCAACGAAATAATAGATTTTATAATATATTATTTGGAACATATTTTGAATTTTGGGTTGCAGAGATATTGGGAGAAAAGGATTTCTCCAATGAGGAACCTCGTCTTCCAACAATGAAAAAAAGAAAGCATTCTTCCAACAAAGAACGCCGACAATGATCTTCTTCGAACTTCTTCCAGGGACACCTACCGATGTGGAGCATCTTCTACGACTGACGTGCGAGAATGGGATAGGAAGTGTGTGGTAGATGCGTCGAACAGTGACAACACCATCTTCTTCCCCCTTGAGTCGGTCAACCAATGATGAACAAAGGTAGGGGTTATTTTGAGTAATATTACCTTCCTTATTCTCTTCTTCGGTTGGAAAGGAATAGTTGCAGAGGTTGTGAAACAATTGAGTTCATCTTTCTTAATTCTTGATGATCCAAATGTTACGACCCTAAATGCGGAGGGTGCGGGCCAAACCATCATTGCCCGACCCCCCCTGTTCTTGTTTATGATGATCTTCAGCATGGCGATGAAGCAACGAGGCGACGAAGGTGGCGAAGACAAAGGTCTTGCTACCCGTGGCCTCCATGTTCTGTATCGCCCCCGTGGCGTTCCTCATAGCCATCAGCTGATTCAGCCCTGCCCGGCCGCCTACTAACATTGTTGGGCCCTGCCCGGCCCCCCGCCCGCCTGCCTGGCCCCCAACTCAGCTGCCCGCTGGCCCCACTAGCGCCCTTCCCGGCCTCCTTCCGGCCTCGCCGCACCCCACACACTTTGAGCCAAACTAGCCCCAAGCCCAGGACGTACTGCCCACGCAGCCTGCTGGGCTGAGCCAAGCAGACCAGGCCGAACTTAACAGTCTATCCCACCCAATGGGTCGGGCATGACCCAACAGGTCTGACCGGGTCGACCCACACCGGGTCGGCCTAGACTGGGTCAGATTTAGTCGGTCCGACTGGGTCGGACCAGACCAGTGTCCACTACCACGCCTTTACTTTCATTTGGCCGTATCTTTGGCACCAGATGTCCTTTTGATGAACCTTCAGCAGTGTTGCTAATCTTGGAGCGTGACTCTACCTTTGAGTATTCCCCAATGGAGTTCAGCGTACATTTGATATATGGTCAGGATGGATCGTGATTGAATCCAACCAAGCCCCCGAGACTAAAAGGATAATAAATCATAGACCAAGCGTCCGATTGAAGCACTGTCTATTGCATTGAGAACTCTTTGACATGGCAGACCATTGAGATACTTCAAAGTGGGACTTCGTGATAGTTGGAGTATCGGCTTTTAGCTCATGGGAGGATCCTCCAGTAGACGAGCGAGCATAGTTCGGAGATTTAGTAGCTTGCCAATACCTAATGACTGCTGACAGATTCGACTCAGAGTGATTCCAATAGCCATGTAGAGAGCGCCTTGGGGTCGTGTCATACCCACAGTGGGGAGGACCTTGGTGTCGTGGTAGAACCATGGTACTCGACAGGAGGAGTAACTTATGAGGCTACGAGGGTGAGTGACATGGTGACGCGGAAGACCCACGTTGGGGAGCACCTTGGTGACGCAGCAGTCCCACAATATTTGATAGGAGGATGACCTCAGGAGTCCAAGATTAGTGGGAATCACCTTGGTGAAGTGGCAGGCCCAGTGTAATTGATAGAGGAGGAGTTATCCAGTAGCCGAGGTTTCGACAGTGTGACTGGGGACGTTACATGATACTCCCATAGAATAAAACCCTGGTTTGAGCTGAGTCAGGAACTTTTGTATTATCCTCATGATTGAGATGGATTACTTGATAACATAGTTATATGTATGGGCATATACCTATGTGTAGTTATCTATTGATTTCATGCTTGGTTGTTTATCCTTGTTGGATTTTGTGAGACCTTGATGGGCTTATGGTCCCTAGTGAGTATATTTATACTCACCCCTACACGGGGTATGCCCGCACCTCATTGTGTTGGATGTAGATGACAAAAAACGCTGACTGAGGCTGAATTTACTAGGACTGGATGGCCCCTGGTGGTGGACCACACGGCGTGACGGTACATGGAGGAGACGGACGGATGTGGAGTGCTGTGGAGGCTATCATTACCTACCCATCAAGTATGATTTTCTGGTGGACAATCCAGGGGACGTTTTCCAATTTTCCTTTACTCGTACTTTTAGTTTCCTTATACATTACAGTTGGGATTGTATTTCCATCCCCCCCTTTTACTTTTCAGCACTCCTTTTGTATACATTATTACATAGTGTTTTGTTTCCAGCTCGATCTATGTTATGAGAATTGTCAAGTTATAAAGGCAATGTCTTCCCAGTATATGTATTTACGCCTTAGGTGCTAGTCGCCCGCCCCTGGCCTATGGAAGGCTGGTTTGGGGTAGACACGGCATGGGCCTAGGGGGACGGGTCATGAAAAATTGGTATTAGATGAGTCAGTTCTACTGCATAACATAGGAATATGATCTTTTCTATGAGGCAATAGTGTTAAGGGTACTGAGTGTAGTTTTCAGTTTTGGGAGTCTTGTGTTGGTGCGGCGGCCAACGTATGCATACACCAGGACCCTGACTACTAATTTCTGACTTAGTGCATGAGAACACTGATTGCGTGTGTGTTTTGAAAAGTTCCCTTTATGTTAGCTCAACTAGGTCAGCTCACCAATTATAATATTTTAACCGTGTCGTATCTATTTCTTTCAGGATGCCTCTCTATGGACGACCTGTGATATTCCAGAGATTTGTACGCACAGATATCCCACCGAGCGATGGGGCCTTAGTATAGGGCCCTTTTACAGTGGAGGCACCAACAGTACCACTACCTGTTGGGCCACCGATGCCACCAGCCCCAGCACCAGACGATGCACACCACATGAGCGCATTGCACGAGATCTAGTGCTAGTGGCCACCCAGGTTAAGGGGAGAGATAGACCTGAATGTAGCCGAGGATTGGATGGAGGTTGTGGAGAGAATTGTCAGACTGGTAGGGACAACATCCGACCTTATAGTGATTCTTTCTGCCAGCCTTCTATAAGCATCAGTGGGAAGATGGTGGAGCTTGATGCTCCAAGTCCACAACTAGATGACGCTTCTCTAGGCAGACGTCAAGGGCATTTTTTGAGCAGAGTTTGTCCCAGTGACTCTTCGAACAGTGCACATACAAGAGCTACTTCACCTGCAGTAGGGCATCCTAAAAGTGGCACAGTACTCAGCGAGGTTAACTGACCACTCGCGCTACTGCACAGATATGGTATTGGAACCATTATTTAAGGAACTGACCTCCAAGAAGGGGATCAGGCAAGAGATTAGGGCTTCGATGATATCCCATAGCATCCTGATACATGCAGTAGTGTTGGAGCGAGCCCTCTTAGTGGCGTGTTTCCTTGCTGAGCAGTCTCCAGCAGCGAGACCCACCACTAGTAAACATGTAGCAGAGTCTTCAGTAGCTGGAAATAGACATATGTAGCAGAGGTCCAAGAGGACCAGACCCACTGGTGGATGACCACATGACTCAAGATCGGTTGTGCAGGGTACTGAGGGTAGAGAAATACATGCCAAGAATGAGAATTGTTTCTCATGCAGCAGTCAGGATCACATGGATCATGACTGTCTGACTCGCTATTCGAATGATTAGTAGATGGTTGAAGGACCGCCCAGGAAAAGATAAAGATTCGATCGAGGCTGTCCGCAGGGCGTTGGTGGATGTGCCAGAGGAGCTGGTCGAGTAACTAGATGTGGGTGACGTTTCGAGGTGTTACCGCCACCACCACCAAGAGGTCCACCACGACTATATGGAGTAGGTGCAATGGTGAGATCTCAGCTCCAGGAAGCTGAGGCTTATGATCATGGAACTCCAGAGATGATTCGAGATATGATATGTGTCTACTCCACCTTAGATGCAGTACTTATAGACATAGGTTCAAGTCACTCATTCATTTCCACTGCCCTCCTTCATAGCATGGAGATTCCGACGGAGCCGTTGGCTCAATACTTATGGCTATAGACTCTTACCGGAGCATAATCGATGATTACGAACTGGTTCCAGTAGTGTGAGCTTACTCTAGGAGGCGAGAGCTTCGGCTGGGATATCCTTGTAGTGGCGTCGAGGCCTTACATCATCATCTTGGGTATGGACTTATTATCTAAAGTCCATGAGCGGATCAACTGTATTAGTATCAAAGTGCAGAAAGTCCACACGGATGGGACCTGGTTCACCTTCACCGGTGAGAATGGAGCCTTTCTAGTGTAGGATGGACTTACTCGGAGTAGGGTGCAGCCAATCACTCATCAGTTGGCATGCACTACCCTCGAAGGAGTTGATGTGGAATGTACACCTTATCCTACAGTGGTGGACCATTACGTGGACGTTTTCCCAGATGATGTCCTAGGTATACCTTCTCGTAGAGAGATGTACTTCTACATTGACATTACCTCGGGATGACACCGATATCTACACGAACATATTGGATGGCTCCCACGGAATTACACGAGCTGAAGGTACAACCAGAGGACCTGTAGGGGAAGGGATTTATCCACCCCAGTGTTTCTCTCGGGGAAACCCCAATTCTGTTCGTGAAGAAGGATGATAGGAGATTGAGGAATTGTGTCAACTACCATCACCTGAACGAGGTGACCATGAAGAGAAAGTACCCACTCTCAAGAATTGAAAACCTCTTTGATCAGTTGAAGGGAGCATAGTGATTCTCGTATACAGACCTCAGATCAGGCTATCACAAGATCAGAGTTCCAGACATGGATGTGTAGAATATGACCTCCAGATGTCAGTACGACCACTGTGAGTTCTTTGTTATGCCTTTTGGTGTTACCAACGATCCAACAGTGTTCATTGGACTCATGAACAGGATTTTACAGCCATTCCTAGATTGCTTTATCGTAGTATTCGACGGTGATATACTGATATACTCGACTATTGAGGAGGAGCATGCCTACCCTTTTCAGGTAGTTATGGACATAGTCTGAGAGCACCAGATTTATGGTAAGCTCTTGAAGTGCACGTTTTGGATCTGAGAGGTTAACGTTTTGGGACACATCATCTCGGAGGCTTGAGTTCCCGTAGATCCAATGAAGATTGAGGTAGTACATGCTTGGGAGACACCAATGAGTGTGACGGAGGTAGGACGTTTCCTGGGATTGGTTGGTTACTACCGAAGGGTCATTTCCATACTTCTCTAGAGTTGCAGCACCACTATTGGCCTTAACCAAGAAGGGGAAACCCTTCATGTGGTTGGAGAGATGCTAGCAGAGCTTTCATAAGTTGAGGCAGAGGCTAACAAGTGCCCCCATCTTTAGGATTCTAGAGGAAGGCATAGGGTTTGTAGTCTACTACGATGCATTCGGGAATAGAATCGAGTGTGTCCTGATGCAGGAGCGAGCAGTGATCACATATGGTTCTCAGATGCTGAGACATTATGGGAAGAACTATGCTACCCATGACCTGGAGTTAGTAGTAGTGGGCTTCGCCATGAAGATGTGGTCACACTATCTGATTGGAGAACTTTTTACCGTGTACATTGATCACAAGAGTATCAAGTATATATTCTCTCAATAGGACCTAAACCTAAGACAACAGTGGTGGATTGAGTTCCTCTAGGACTATGAATTCGAGATAGTTTATACACCTGGAAAGGGGAACGTTGTAGTAGATGCACTCAGAAGGAGATCTGGTACACATCTTCTAGGTGAGGCAATAGAGCAGCTGGATGCTTTGTAGATATCCTTTGTGGATAGAGATGGATAATCATTCTTTCAGTCCCTTACAGTCACTCCACCACTTCTTTAGTGAGTTAGGGGGCACAATATTGGGACACTGACTGCGATACACAACGTGCTCAGATATCCCCAAGGTAGGCACCAGATGGATTTTCTGAAGGTGGGGAGCACGTCATCCTCTTCAAAGGACGTACTATGGAACCGGTGTCACTTTAGGAGGAAGTGTTGAGGGAGTTACACACATCCCCTTTAGTAGTACATCCAGGAGTGGCGAAGATGTACTAGGACCTTCGACGACAGCACTGGTGGCTAGGTATGAAGAAGGCAGTACTATAGTTTGTCTCTCGATGCCTCACTTTTCAGCAAGTGATGTTATAGCACCAGGTACCAGCATGCATGGTTCAGCCTTTAGAGGTACTAGAGTGGAAGTGGGATGGGATATCCATGGACTTCGTGACAGGACATCCACATACATCCAGGGGTCACGACTCGATATGGGTGATCGTTGATCGACTCACCATGTCGGCCCACTTCCTACCGATTAGAGATTAGGGTTAAGTAATGACATTGGGAAGCCTCTACGTGCATGAGATTGTGAAGCTACATGGAGTACCTTCTTCTATTTTCTACGATCGTGATGCATGGTTTACTTCCCAGCAATGGAAGGCATTGCAGAAGGATTTCGGGATGCAGATTCATCTGAGCACTACCTTCCATCCTCAGACGGATGGTCAGATTGAGCGGACCATTCAGACCATCGAGGACATTTTTCGTGCTTGTGTCCACGACTTCAGTCGCCGCTATGAGGATCACTTACCTTTTGTGGAGTTTTCATAAAAAAATAGCTATCACTCCACCATAGGGATGGAATCTTTTGAGGCATTATATGAATAACTTTAAAGATCATCCTTGTGTTGGACCGACCCAGGGGAGTCAGCACTAGTGGGACCAGAGATGATACAACCTACCATGGAGAAGGATCATATCATCCAGGAGTGGATGAAGACTGCACAGAGTAGTCATAAGTCATATACTGATATGAGACGGGGACCTATGGAATTCAAGGATAGCGACCAAAACTTTCTACAGGTCTCACATCGATGAGGAATATGGAAATATGGCCAAGGCTGTAAGTTATCTCCGAGATTCATCGATGCTTTCCAGGTCCTCTGCAGAGTAGGCAAGGTGGCTTACCGCCTTGCGCTTTGACCTCAGTTGCATTGGGTACACGACGTCTTCCACATATCTCAGTTGATGAGATACATGCATGACCCTTCTTACATCATTGACCAAGGAGAGTAGGATGTCGATGATGGAGAGACATTCACAGAGGTTTCAGTGGAGACTGAGGATCATCAGTAGTAGGTCCAACGTGGGTGGTCGATACCTCAACTGTATGTTCCCTAGTAGCACAAAAACATCCAGGAGAGCACATGGCAGCGAGAGGCTCAGATGCGTGCTTTCTACACCCATTTGTTTCCTTTGTTCGATTTGTAGTTTATGGGGATGTAAATCCTTAAGGGGGGTAAAATGTAAAGACCTGGAATTTCCATGGAAATTTTATTCATAAAAACAAGGGAATTTTACGAGTCTATGAAAACTAACGGCGCCTGATTCTGAGTCTCGATGTGCCTGGAATCCATTTCTAAAGTTTTGTTCAGGATCATTCAGTAAACATAAGAGCGTATTTTTCCATATTTTGAACCGGTGCTCAGAATTGATATCTGGGGGCACCGTTGAACTCGAAGCGCCAATATTCGCTTAATGAGACTTTCACTTCGATGGCAGTGGGTCGATAATAGAGGTTAGTTTTTGGGTTTTTATGGAAAATAATAAAATAAATTGAGCTTCAATTTATTTTTATTTGAGCCACCATGTGGGTGTTTGAAGGGGGGTAATAATCGATCTATAAACACATTGTGGAGGTTGGAAGTGGGGAACACCAGGTCATAACCTCCCATGAGAGGTTATAGTGGTGGGGACCACCACACCTCAACCTCCAATGTGGGGTTAATGTGGTGGGGACCACTCGAGACAACATAACCAACCAATTTGAATATTTGGGGTGGGTACCACCCAAACCCTTTTAAATGGGAGGAGAGGAAAACCACAAAACACCCTCGTTATTGTGGAGGAGCCTCTTGATCTTTATTCACATTAAAGTCCCCAACAACCCCAACTAATGGGGCCAAATCCTCCCATTAATTTGAATGGGCCAAGAAATGTTTAGTTTTCTTTTTGAAATCTTTCCAATGAAATAATAGATTTTGTAATCTATTGTTTGGAACATCTTCCCTTTTTGGGTTGAGGAGAGATTGGGGGAAAAGGAGTTCTCCAATGAGGAACCTCATCTTCCAATGAAGAACGAAGAACATGTTTTTCCAACGAAGAATGCCGGCAAAGATCTTATTCGAACTTCCTTCCCGGGCACCTACCGATGTGGAGCGTCTTCCACGATCGACGTGCGAGCTTGGGATTGGAAGTGTGTAGTGGCAACAATGAATGACAGCAAGACAATCTTCTTACCCCCAACACCATCGACCAATGAAGCATGAAGGTAGGGGTTATTTTGAGTAATAGTAACTTTCTTATTCTCTTCTTCGGTTGGAAATGATTCGTTGTAGAGGTTATGAAACAATTGAGCTCATCTTTATTACTTCTTGATGAGCCAAATGTTACCACCCAAAATGTGGAGGGTGTGGGCCAATCCATCATGGCCTGACCCCTCTTCCGTTCTTGTTTATGATGATCTTCATTATGGAGATGAAGCAACGTGGCGACGAAGGCTGTGAAGACAAAAGTTGCGCTACCTGCGACCTTCATGATCTGTGCCGCCCCTGCGTGGTTTTTCACCACCACCGGCCAATCCGGCCCCGACCGAGCCCCTGCTGCCTCACCTGGCACCATATCTGTCCATTCATCGGCCTAGTCGCACACTGCAGGGCCACCTGCTGGCCTCGTCGTGCCCTGCCCAGCCGCCAGCTGGCCTGGCTGCCCACTGGCCATCCTGACACCCTGCCCGGCCGCCCGTTGGCCCTCCTGGAACCCTGCCCTGTGGCTTTCCGACCTGGCCGTTCCCCTCCAACCTGCCAGGTGGCCAGCCCGGCCGTCTCCCGTGCTCTCAACCGAACCCCACTGGCCCATGTACCCCGCGCGCCCCATGCCGCTAGGGCCACACCCCTCATGGTGCTAGCTGAACAGGTATCGATCATCTGGGCCGAGACACTGAGCCACACCCCATGTGCTCCTAGACGAACCAGACCCAAGCTCCGGCCATACCGCCTACGCAGCCCGCTAGGCTGGGCCTAGTGGACCAGGCTAAACCTAACAGGCTGTCCCACCCAATAGGCCAGGCTATACACAACAGGTCCGACCGGGATGACCGAGACCCGGTCGGCCCCGACGGGGTCAGACCGGGTCAGTCCGACCAGGTCATACCGGACCTGAGTCAACTACCTCCCCTTTACATTCTTTTGGCCATATCTTTGGAACTGGAAGTCCATTTGACGAACCATCAGTGGCGCTGGTAATCTTGTAGCATGATACTACCTTTGAGTATACCCAACTGGAGTTCATGGTATAGTTGAGATACAATCAGGTTGGATCGTGCATGAATCAAACTGAGCCCCAGTGACTAAAAGGCTAATAACTCACAGACCAAGCGTCTGATTGATGCACTTTCTATTGTGTTGAGACCTCTATGACGTGTTGTAACTTTGAGATACTTCTATTTGGGACTTCGTGACAGTTGGAGTAACGATCTATAGCTCGTTGAGAGGATCCTCCCGAAGACGAGCAAGTATAGTGCAGAGAACTAGTAGTTGGCTGAGACCTGACGATTGATGACTGATTTGACATGGAGTGACTTGACTAGCCTAGTCGGGAGCGGATTATTGTCGCAGCCGACCCACAGTGGGGAGCGCCTTGGTGTCGCGGCAGACCCATAGTACTCGACAGGAGGAGTACCTCAACAGACTACGAGGGGGAGCGCATTGGTAACATTGCAGACCCACGGTGGGGAGCGCCTTGGTGACACAGTAGAACCACAGTACTCGACAGGAGCAGTACCTCAGTAGTCCAAGGTTAGTGGGAAGCGCCTTGGTGACACGACATTCCCAATGTACTTGAAACAGGAGGAGTTCTCCAGCAGCCGAGGTTTTGACAATGTGACTAGGGACGTTACGTGATGCTACCCTATAATAAAATCCTTGATTGAGCTGAGTCAGAAACTTTTGTGTTTTCCTCATGATTGATAAGGATTACATGGTGACCTAGGTATATGTATGGGAATATAACTTTGTGGGGTTATCTGTTGATTTAATACTTGGTGGTTTATCCTTGTTGGACTTTGTGAGACCTTGAGGGTCTCTGGGTCCTTACTGAGTATCGTTATACTAACCCCTGGATGGGTTATGCATGCACCTCGTTGTGTTGGATGCAGACGACAGACAGTACTGACCGAGGCTGAGTGTACCTGGACTGGACGGTACCCAGAGGTGGACAGGACGACGTGATGGAACACGAAGGAGACGGACGAGTGTGGTGTGTTGTTGAGGCTACATGTACCTACCCTTTAGGTAGGATTTCCCTGTGGACGATCCATGATCCGTTTTCCCTTTTTCCTGAACTTTTACTTTCAGTTTCCTTGTATATTACAGTTGGGCTTGTTTTTCCATCCCCCTTTTACTTTTCAACACTCCATTTGTATATTGTTTTACTTCGTGTTTTGTTTCTAGCTCATACTCTGTTGTGTGCTCTTTCAAGTTATAAAGGTGATGACTTCCCAGTTTAGGGATTTACACCTTTGATTCTAGTCACCAGCCCTGGGCCTATGGAAGGCGGGTTTGGGGTAGTCATGGCACTAGCCCCGGGGGATGGGTCGTGACACATTAAGGCTCTATATTTTGGTTTTTGAATGAGACCATATATTTTAGGATTTGGACAAAGGGTTGGGAAGTGATTTGTAAGAGTTGTGGATATATAATTTATTTATAAAGTTAAGGTAAATTTATGGAGGGTGGTATTTATATGGAAGGAGAGGGGTGATTTGGAATAATATATTTAAATTTTATACTATATCTTTAAATAGTGTCTCCAAATGATTTTCAATAGTAAATGAATATTAAATCCATAGAAATGGGTCCAATTAAATATCCATATAACTTTTTAAACATCAAAATTATTTCATATTTACTATAACATTGTATTGTAGTTATACAAATATTTTAATACTCACTTAAAGTTCAATTTATTTCAGGAAAAAAACAAAAAATTACTCTACGAAAAATTTTATGTGGTGATTACAAAAATGAAATCTATTTTACCAAAATAAATTTTTTATATATAAAAATTTTAATTATTAAATAAAATCCTTATTATTTGAGAAATAATAATTTTTATGACATGATCAATTTTTCGACCCATTGAAAAATTACTTAGGGTTTTAGAAAATTATGCAATCATCTTCATGAATATATATATATATATATATTATGAATTCATTTCATTATTATATTAGTAAAATTTTATTTATTAAGATATTAATTAAATGTTATATATAAAAATATTAATTTCCACCAATAATATGGTTTTTAAACATCTAACGAGTTTATTATTAATTTTTAAAATTGATTACTTATTTCCAATGAATTAATGAAAATAATTGTATTATATAAAATCTTTTAAAATTTATACAATAATGAGAAGATATATTACATAAATAATTATATGTTTATATTATCCTAAAATATACTTACAAAACACCTCAAGACTTATGAATAATATTGAAGGGTAAGATAACCAATGGTGGCAGACATAGTCAGTGACTCAGCAATCCTGGATCTCATATAGATTTACACGAGCATTAACATCTCCCACAGTTGATTTTTCTCATTTCTTATTTTTTGATGATTATAATGGTCTTGGTATTTTTCAAACCATAGTTACACTACCTCCTTTCAATTATCAAACAAATGATTCTTGTAAAGTGAAACCCATCATCATATTTTCATTGTTTCTCATTTCTATACAGATTCAAAAATATGGTTACTATTGTTTTTACCAGCGAATTCAACAGCTATATTATAATATTGATGTTTAACAATTTAATTTTTCATGTTATATTTTAACAAATTGAAACATATAAAGTAAGAAATATAATGACATATTTAGTTAAAGACAAAATAGAGAATAAATTGCTAATATGTTACATGAATCACGTGCATTGGATATCGATTGTGCATAAACAATATTGTGGCTTAACACATACTTGAAAAAAAAAATTTATGAAATGGGAAGTAAATCTATATATTTTAAATGAAGAATGTTTTTCTACACTGGAGAGTGGCACATTTGACCATTGTAAGCATCATGGATTAATTCTCGAATTACAAAATGGATACTATGATCAATCTATAAATGAAAATGTGATTTTTATATCTTTTTTTGACAAAAAATTCTTGTTATTCTATATTGGGAATTAATTTTCTTCTATTTATATGAATGAAATATTTTATGAATGATTAATACATTATAATAATTGATATAGAATGCTAAAAATTCCATTTATCGTCGGTTTTTGGCATTTTGAGGTAGTTTTAACCCCTGAGAAATGAATCACGATGGGTTTTAAAATAATTTATATTTTATTAATTTATATTTATGTGAAATTAACTTTTTTATTTAATTATTATTATTTTTGAATTTTTTATTCTTTGGACATAATTATATGGAGGGTGGTATTTGAAAAACATACCTCTTTTTCAAACTGAAAATGTATTACCACTATACAATGCCCATCATGTCTGGACAAAGAAGGCATTAATGTAATTTTATATATACTGAAGTAGACATTTAAATAAACATATACATACATACATACATACATACATATATTTATTAACAATTTATCAATACACATAATGAATATAATTAAATATAAATTTATATATATATATTTTATAAATAAATTGAAATGTATATCAATATCTATCATATATTGAAATATATATATAAATTTTTACATATTCATGTATAAAAAAACAAATAGAATTATATACATACATACATACATATATATATATAGATATAATATAAATAAACATATTCAAAAATATACAAATGTATATAAATATCGATAAATAAATTTAAATATCTAAAAATTTAAATAAATAAATAAAAATAAATAAATACATATTTATTTAGTTAAATATATTTTATATAAATATAAATATATGTAAACATATATAAATATAAAAAATATATATATACCAAGATAATATCTATAAGTACATAAAATTATTTATTATTATATATAAATATATATATTTTTATATTATTAAATATATATTCATGAATAGAAATAAATTTTCATATATATATATATATAAATTTATAAATATACGTAAATAAATACATACATACATACATATATATATATATATAATGATTGATGAAATATCAGCCTTTATTGAAGAAACCACCAAAAAAATTAGTACAAAGAGTGTGAATGAAAGAATCATAAGATCATGGCGGATAAATGAAATGTAGACCTAATGCATCAGAACATGAAAATAACATTCAAGCTAAAGATTGACATCCATGTGGTAAGAATTTCTACACCCCACAAGTAAACTACCCATGTGTTTTAAGTGAATATTCTGACATATTTCCTTCACTCTATGTGTGTCTTATAATTGTTTACTCCTCTGCACTACACATAGATCCCACAAAAAAGAAACATCCCCAAATCCCAAAATCAATTGTACTAGATCACCAATAGATGAAAGGATATATTTTTTAAAATTCTAAAATTTAGAATATGAAACTCCACTACATCAATCAGTCAACACCCGTAAATACACGTGCATGGATCCAGTGCAACAAACCTAGATGGAGGAGCTAGACATGAATTCCTATGATATTTTTTTATCAACTTTATTCAATGTTTCTTTCTTTAAAATTAAATTAATTATGTACATGTGCATTATTTGATCCCCATATACATAATAACATCATATATTCCTTCTCCCCTTGTTAGTCTGGTAATAGGACAGTTTTGAGGATCTATAATACAAGAAGAAATATTTCTATAAACTCCTAAACATTCCTTATCTTGAACACATAAGTTGGATATAAAAATAAGATTAGCGATGGTACATGAAATATTCATAATATCAAAACTACCTAGTGTATCAATATTCGAATCAAGATACCCATTCCCCTCCAATATTTTTTAAATTTTCATTGAACCAATTTTAGGGTTATATTGGGAACCCTCACATCATCCAAATCACACATAATGGAGCATGAAAATTCAAAATTCAAAATCTGACATCAAAAATAAAAAATGAAATGAACATAATGTCAATGAGATTGAAAAAATATTATGATCTAGCCAATGACCCTTCATCATGGAGTAACATCTTATCTACATGTCACCACCATCATCACATCGATGCTTCCATCATCTTTTCACCGAGGTCCGCCATCACAAACCAAAAAAAAAACAACACCAAAATCCAAGTTTTCATCATGTTCCCATCACTATCATCCACATCATTGATGTACACCACCAGAAACAAAAATCAACAATACTAAAAACAGACCAAGAAATCCTCCAAAATTCGTCACACTCAACTTCACCGGCTCTGAAGGCTGATCCAACCCTACTCGATGCCATTCATTGCACTAAAATTTGACACTGGAAAAAAATCAAGCAAATGAAACATAAAAGCACACCTATATCACTAATAATAGCACCACCAAACATCTCCATAGAATAATAGTAACACCAAAAATGGATTAAAAAACACCAATATTGTCAATGGATCATGGAACAAGCTTTGATGCTCGATTAGAAAAATACCAAGGCACCACGATATCCTCCTCTGAGGACTAAGGTAGATTAAAAAAAGGGCCAAGAAGAAATTATAGATTGGAAGAGAACTGAGGCAATAACTGTGAAACACCATTGGGACCAGACCATGAAATCCAAAAATGGAATGGAAAACCACAATTAAAGAAGGGAATAAACCATAGAACAAGAAGGGACTAGGAATGAAGAGAAGAAACCCAATAACCTACCTTGATGCTACTTTTCTTTAATGAGCACCTGAAAATATGTAGTAATGTGATCACCCTCTTTAGACCTATCCCTCGACTGATCTTCATTATTTTATATGAGAGAGTTCAACATTTCCCACATCCTATATAGTTCCTCATAAACCTATATGTATTGAACAAAACAAAATATTATTTATAAAGCTTTGATATTACGTGATATAGATTCAATCACTTAAATAATACCAATATTATCCTAAAGACTTTTCGTAATCACTTTCTAATGCATTTTAAATTTTCCATGAAAATAATACATTAGAGGATCATGAAGAGACTCAATAAATGAATTAAAAACTACAGGCTGAAATCATTATTTCATGTTCAACAATTGTGAGTACATGAAGGTATGTTTCTTGGGCATTATATCACAAATTTATAGCAATTGTGTGGAGTTGTATGATAGTCTCTGATGTAAATATGAGACCTCCACAATCAGAATTTATTTAATCCTATTGATTTTCGGAAAACACCTATCAAAATAACCAATCCCAAAATCTTATCTTTTTAGTTATTGCAGCATTTAAAAGATTAACTAGATAAATCTAGGATCTCAAGTTGATTACGATCCTTGAAGGGAAAATCCATATGTAGAACTTTTTTTAGGATATATCTTATATTATTTTTATAAGGTAAACACATTATATGAAAATATTTAGCAAGAATCAATGAAAATGAACCAGGATTGAGACTAGAAAATTCTCCCCATAAATGCATCCTTTCATCTATATCATATTGTGCATATACATTCATAATGAAGAAACCCTTATTCTGGAAAATTTTTCTGTAAGTAATCTGTTGGTCCTATGAATTTTTATATCATAATTGAATACTCCCAACAAAACCAAATATGATGATTATTAATATATCCAAGTATAAATTTATGATAATTATTTATAGAAGCCATAATAATGAGATTAGTATCATTGTGATTCAGCTCCAACACCATGAGAAACTTATAGGTGAATACAACCACCTAGCTCTTAATAAATTCATATTTGGAAGGATCCCCAAGATATTTTAACATCAATATAGGGATATTAATTTAAATATAATTTTTATAATGGATGTTTGTGTTGGCTTCCCGACCCTCACTATAAGAATAATAAATTGGTTCATTCCAAAAAAAACATCCTCTTTAGAATGTGAGTGAGTTTGAATCCTTTAAGAACTCATGTGAGGAACTGTGAATTGTCTCCTAGGAGTCTTCCTTATTCTAAATATAAAAGGAATGTATAAATACATACCTGGATTCCCCTATAGTAGATAAATAGAGTTAATATTAAAGAGTGATTCTGTAGAAGATGATATATCATCCTTCTCCAAAACCTACTAAATGTTTTCTGAAGACTTACCAAAGGGTGAAATAGAGTAATATTGGATGAGTGAAGTACAATCCTGGTTTCCTAATAGATGTAGTGATGAGATATTGGAATCTATATCTCCAACATTCTCCATCAAAATGATTTTATCTCTGTGGATACTTAAACCATAAATCAGAGTCATGCGTTCATAATGAATCTCATGAGGGAAATCCTATGAGGGGGAATGACCTAATGAATAGAAACCATCCTCAAACATCAGCACCTTCAAATAAAACTCCTCAACATATAGGATAATATCCCTATGCACACACTAGTTATCAAAAATGAGGGGATCTTTGACTACCATAGAAAAACACCCAACCCACCCATATTAATGTCTTGACATGCATGGAAAACAAATTGTACAGAATCCATATCTTGTGATGGGAACAACTAGGCGGCCTATTCCCAAAAAAATCATAAAATACCATGCATCGATGAATATGACCTCATATTCTAAATAGTTATGAAACAACAATGGTCCCTATATAGGGAAAGATATAATTAGCCACTTCCCTCTAGATAGATTAGATTTCATCCACTTATCAGAGATATGTCATTGATGTCGATAAAGACAGGATAAATAAATTCCATTTTCATATTGAATCTTATACAACCCAATAACATCATTTTCAATCCTCAATTAATGTTAGTCTGGGAGAGATGAAAAAATATCCGTATCTTTTCATTTGTGTGGAGCATGGGTTGTAAAAGTTCCAGAGTTCAACTGTCATCCTTAAGAAATCTCCCATAGAAGTTTCTAATTCGTTTAATCACAACATCGTTTTGAAATGGATGTATAATACTAGGTATTTGAAGCCACATAGATGTTATAGAAGGATCATTTCACCTTTGAAAATCATTTGTATGCTTTAATCGAAAAAATGTCCATTATTAGAAATATGAAAACACCACTATACAACGTAATAATAAAATCATCATCAGATCAAGGAAAGAAGCCTAAATGTCTCTAATTACGGGATCTAAGAGAAACTAAACAAAACTTTCCCCCTGAATAATTAACCCAATAAAAAAATAAAAATATAATTTGATGGTCTCCCGCAACCATCTGGATAGGGTTCCAAGAATGAAACACCACAACATTTAAAAATTCATCAATAGAAAGTAAGGTTCGAGGTATTTAAGGATAAAGTAAGTAATAATGATGGTAGCCACATTAATATAATTCAATGATATTTACACCCTTCAATTATTCCCCCATTTAATTTGGTAAAAGATATATTTTAGGGGAGCCCAATGGAGGGTGAGGACAGACTATAAAATGGGATCTCCACCAACAGATCTCATCATGAGATTCTCAAGAAACACATCATTAGCTTTGAGTGCGGTATTTTATGATGTGTTTCTCCATATAATCTATAGAAAATATTATAATTGTTTTCTCATTGTAATTTATAGAGAGTTTGTACCCAAAATTAGACAATAGTGAGATCCTTAAATTTTCCTAGGGGTTTTTACCCCTTTCCTTTTGGGGGTTTTAATGTTACATTCTGCTTTCATTGTATTGGTAAATTTTGTTACATTAAATTTATCTTATAATTATCCTTTTATAGAAGGAAAAAATATTTTCTATTTGAACATCTATTTTTAGTGGTGGGGTTCTGTCCTGAGAAAATTCTAGACTACTGATGTGTCCAAATTTCAGAGAAAACCAAGATTTAAAAAATAAATAGAAATAATTTTTCATGTTGGAAAATGAATATGCAATTGGTGTTGTGGAATGATAATTTCATACAATATTTTTAAGAAAACCCATTATGTGTGACAAAAGAGAAATTGAATGACATGAAAGGGAATGATATTGAAAATATCTATTTGGCTTTAGAAGACTGAGTACTTCAATAATTGTGATGAAAAATATAGTGATGGATATTTAGGATACTCTGAAAAATATGTATGAGGCATAATCACTCCACAAATAAATTTTATTGAAGATAAAATTATATACTTTTCATACTCTAGAGTCACCATTGGTGACCGACCACATGAACACACTCAATACCATTTTTACTTATCTTACAGTATTGGTATATAAAATTGTGAATATTGAACGTGAAAATATTCAGCTCTAGAGTTTTCTAGATTCATATAATGGAATTATCATCAACCACCCCAACAATATCCTAATGTATATGTTTCCCTTAAATGATGTTAGAGTAGTGGTTATGAAGGAGAAATTCACCACAAGAATAAGTAATACAAATGGACCACATAACACCAAGTGGAAGCTCTGTCAATGTAAAGAGGAAGAATGATATGGCATGGTTCTAGTGGGAGCCAAGATTTATGGAAGGTCTAAATCAGGGATCAAGAAGATAGATGTAATATGTGACAATTGTGGTAGTGGGGGGATGTCAGAAAAGACTAATGGAATAATAAGGGAGGTGAGAAGAACAATCATGGAAAATTGGTCAGTATATCTAGAAAAGGAGATATACTAGTTCATGAAGAAGAGACAACTACTGATGTTAGACAAAAACTCAACTAGGGATGGATTATTTATTCCAGAGAAACATGACCCATGAAATCATGATGTTAGTGGTTTGATCAATTTGAATCAATCCTATAAGTACTTGTATACAATGGGAATGATTACACCTTGATGATCATTAGAGTCAGCACCATCAAACCGAAGATACATGACATAATTGTTCGAACCATTCAAGGAATTCACCATGTGAATGGACTCATGAAGAATATTTTTTTCCTTGGGCCAATTTAATGGTTTTAATTCAATAAACACACAGATCAAGGGATAATGAATACTTTAAATGTTATACTTTTGTTGATGAAGGTAATAAAGATCAAGTATAACTTACATATGCTTATGGGTGACACATATAAGGAAATAGAGAGAGTTGTTACTTCAACCGCCTCAATAGAAGAATTGTTGACGTTATGGAATTAGAAGCATGAACATATGTCCAAATTAGTTTTGATGATTCTTTGTAATGGGATGTTTCTATCTAGTCTCCTAAATGTATCAAATTCATTTTTTAAGAATTTTGTTTTGAGTAAGAAACATAGGTGGAATTTGGAACGTCAATGATAAGTAGTAATATGATCTTGGTGTTGGTCTATTTAGATATTCTACAATCACCGGTTGGGTCCTTAAGAGGAAAAAATTTCTTTGTATATTTTATTTAAGACATTTCATAGATATGTTGGGTTCCCCCTATCAAATCGAAAGATGATGTATTTGAGGTCTACAAAACTTTTAAAGTGTGGAAGGAGCTTGAATATTAAAAGAATATCAAGTGACTGAGGACTGAAAATGGTGTAGAATATAAAAGTGATGAGTTTTATTCCTTTTGTAAGAAAGAATGAATTAAGAGAACGTTATTGGGGGAATACACTCCTTACTAGAATGGAGTGGCATAGTTGATTAATATGATCATCATGTATAAAATAAGGGTGATGTTTAAGACTAAAAGTGTCACCATGACATTATGGGAAGAAGCAATAAATACCACCTTCTATTTGATTAGTTGATCCCCATTTATGGTATCTAATTGGAAGACACCGAAGGATATATGAAATGATAAATTAAATAACAATTATCAATTTAATATTTTTGTAATCCCTGTATATGCATTATTTGTTGGCCAAGAATGATCGAAGTTTTACTCAACATACAAGTAATGTATCTTCTTGGGATACGTTGATGGTGTGAATTGTATCATTTGCGTGATCCAACTGCCCAAAAACATATCACCAATCGAGATTTCAATTTTAATAGAAGATTTGTTTCAAGTGATGATTGATAAAGACATGAAGAAAGAAAGTACTAAAACTACAATAATCAAGGTGAAGGATGAACCAAAGGAATAAAAATTTTCTAATGAGGAATTAACAGATCATGATGAGAAAGTATCATATGATCTTGGACAATGATATTCAAATAACATTTAAAGAGTTCCAATACGGAATTCAAATTATGTAATTGCAAGAAATTTTGTATATTGATTGTTAATAGAGGATAGAGAGCCATCATATTTTTTAGAGGTGACTCAGAGTTCGTGTGTGTCTTCATGGATGGAAGATATGTAAAAGGAACTTAAAACAAAAAAAGACAATAATACTTGAGATTTTTCTCTACTACCTCATGAAAATAGGCCATTGGAAAAAATGGGTCTACTAGATAAAGAGAGATTCAATAAACTAGGTGGAAAGCAATCATGCGAGACTGATGGTCAAAGGATATGCTCAAAATAAAGGTATAAATTTCAATGAAATATTTTATCTTGTTGTTATATTGATGACTATTCATATAGGTATATCGATTTGTGCTACAAACACTTTGCATCTAGAAAAACTATATGTGAAATAAAATTTCTCTATGGTGATCTAGATGAAGAAACTTATATGACCTGACTAGAAGTTTTTTGGAAATAATTTAAAGAGATAATGGATTTCTTGTTAAAAAATATCTATACAGTATTAAATATGTATTGATGTGTTTGTATAAGAGATTTGATTTATATATCACGAGTCTTGGAAATTAAAATCAAAATGTAGATCGTTGCATATATTTCAGGGGTATAGTTTGTAATGATTTATATTTCTACTATTGTTTGTGGAGTTTTTGTTGGTTGTAGGACCAACCAATAATCAAATCCTAGAGAATAATTAACAATGGGCCTAAGAGTTTTTAATGAAGGAATTAGGACTCAATAACACGATTCATGGGTTGAAAATATACTAAAACATGAATAATTTAAAAAACTGGCCATCATAGATGAATTATTATAGTAAATTCTTGAAACTATTCAACATGAAATACTTTAAATCAATATATATCCATATTCCCATTAATTCAAAATTTTCCTCCTTGATGATTCCAAGATAGGAAGTAGATGGGATAGAAATGTCTCTATTGCTGTAAGCATCTGTAGTGGGAGAATTCAGATAGTACATAGAAAATCCAGGATGGAAGCATTGGAGCACGATGAAGAAGACACTGATATACATCAATGAATCCTCATATATTCCATTATGTTATAAAGGATCATATTTAACTTTAAGAGGGTATGTTGACTCATATTTTATAGGTTATTTTTACAGGAGGAAATTCAATATGTTATAGGTGTTTACTCTTGTAGGGGGAGTTGTGGGTTGTATTTCCATGTTACAGTCTATTGTGGTCTTTTCCAGAACCATGGGAGAGTACATAGAAGACAAATAAGATAAAAAAGAGGATATATTTATGAAAATGATAATATAAGATCTCTATCATAAAAATGATAATATTTAACAGTTTTTGTGACAGTCATAGAACCTTTTAAATTTCATAGAATCCAAATTTTCATTGAAGGATGATGCACATAGGTGTACAATAATTTTTTTCAGATGTTGTTGAGGAAGGTAGTGTGGATATTGATAAAATCAGAACAAAAAAATTGAAACATTTCTTACTAATAGTGATTGGTTTTGAAGTGTTTAGATGGTGTATATCTTTGAGTGGTCTTGTAGAGACATGAGAAGAATGTTTGGGGTATTTCAAGGATGTGTGGATACTTGATTGGCACTTAATCAAATCTCCATGTGAGAGATATTCAAAAATAATTGCTGAAGATAGAATGTAATAATTATAGTCACCACATTCATTAAATTCAAATTTGGAGAAACCCTACAATTATACCTACAATTAATGTGGAAACATATGTTTAATTAAAGGGATCCCAAATGAGGGTGACAGAGGCTTTAAAAAGGGATCTCCTATTATAGTTTTCTTCATAGAATTATCATGAATCTCATAATCATCTTTGAGTTAAGTATTTTGTGAGGAGTTTCTTCATATATTAAAGAGAGAATATTCATATTTCTTTCTAATTTTAATTGATAGAGTTTTTGTACCCAAAATTTTACCCTAGTGAGATCCTTCTTTTTTCCCTTGGTTTTTACCCATTTCCTTTGGTGTTTTTCCATGATACATTCAGTGTTCATTTTACTTCCATATTGTTGAACATTATTTTAATCTAGAAATTATCATTTCAATAAAGGGACAATTATTTCCAATTATTATAGGTAAAACATCAACAAAGTATTATGGTTTATGGAAAATTTGGATTATAGGATTCCAATAAGAGAATTCTAGAAGAACTGAGGCTTAGAACCTCGGGTTGACCAAAGCCACATAAAGGAGGTCGATAACCATACAAACATTATTTTAATATTGAAAATAGAGGATCAACATTTTAATTGTCTAGTTTTCTTGATAGATCCATAGAAATTCCATTTTCTATGCCCTAAATACAATGTGGTTCCACCGTAGAAGCATGCAAAATTCCCAAATTGCAAACACCAACCCATAAAATAGAAATTTCAAGAGCATTCAATTAAATATTTTTATAGAAAATAATGTAATGAAATACTATATATATATATATAGAAATTTATATTTATCAATAATAATTCACGTACTGACATATTGGGGAAATGAGACATAATAATGTGGTGAAGTTTAATGCTCAGTGAGGGTATACATACAATGAAAAAAGTTAGGAATATCTATGGAATAATAAATATAAAAAATTAAATAATTTTAACCAATTTCATTTAACCAATAAATTAAACATGAAGAATAATATTTCAGGAATAAATAATAATGAGATAATTCTATATAAATAGTCACATATGTTCAAAACTTAACCCACGATATTTTTACTAATTGAAAATTTACATGAACATTAATAAATACACTCAAAACGAGGGAATTCATAATACTAGAAATAATAATCATACTATCCAGGCCTCATTCCAATATATATTACATTAATTTTTAAGGAATAATCTAAATACACAATCTTGTTTTGTCACTTTAGACCCATAGATGCATCAAGGGGCTACAATAGGCTTCACCCTTCATTTACGAAGTCCAATGTGTTCCTCATTGAAATTATAGAGACAAAATAAATGTAAACATTAATATTTAAAAACTAGAAAAAAATTATAAGTTCCCCAATCAATAAAAATAATAAAACACTATTCAAATTAATATGGTGATTAATATCAAAATAGAACATCCCCATTCAAACCAATCATAAACTATCTGGAGAAATAATTATGATGGTATCATTTAAAAATATTACCAATATATCATATGTGGGATGATAGTTGTTTTCATTGATGAATATAAATTCCATAAAAAGGTCATTATATCATTCTTTAGAAAATATCCTTTCAATTATGAAATTATTTTTTTCAAATCTAAAAAATACCCAAAATTAAAATAAAACATGGTCATTAAAAATAATCTTATAAAAATGTAAAATAACTTTCAAAGAAATGTGTTTCATGATAGGGGTTAATTCCAAACGTGCTCTATAAGTTAAAAAACATGATTTCACACTGTTGTAAAAAGGATCAAAAGTACTTCATTTGAAAAATGAAAAGAAGTTTCCACTCAAACCATTTTTTAAAAATTTAACTATGTGTTCAAATTTCATTAATAAATAATTTCTATAAAATCAAAAAATTCATCAGAATATTTTTAGAAATCACGGACCTGGTAGAATAAATGTTTCGACCAAATAGAGAAATGAATTCGGTTTTTTTAACAATCTTTTGGTATACTTATTTCCCATATATAATAGAATACATGTAAAGCATGTTTTCTAAATAAATCACCATAGTATAAGAAAATTCATGAGTTCGATTGAATAAATATCATAATATTTAATCCTTAAAAACATAATCATGAATAGTCCCAATAAACAATGAGATAGTAACATAATCTTTTACCACTTTACTAAGTTCTGAATCATAAGCCCCATGAAATAAATAAGTTAAAATAAATCAAAAATATCGTAATTATAAATGGATTCAGTATATATCATATTATGGGATAGTATATACACAACACCAAATTAATACAAGTTGAATATGATAAATGTCTCATGAATGTAAATGTGAGATGAAAAACTCTACCTCTGGTCTGATTTCCTTCGTACTTGTCCACAAGTCATGTATAATTAGGATATATTTATTATAAATATTTTACAGAACAATAAACATATATATCATATCATATATTATTAATTTATAGTTTATGAACCATTTAATAACAATTATTTCTGAAAATCAATGTTTTAGGTGACAATTACATTATAATTCATGTATGTTTTGGTTACTTAATTTTGGTGATTCCAGTTCAATAATTTTTTTATCATCACTATAATTTTAACTAAAATATAATTATCATATATTATCATTATATGATTATTTATAATATTCCATAAAAGTTATAGATGTGGAAAATGAGGAACACTATTCATGGAGATGGTAGACTGTACACACACATGAACATTGTTTCTATTATTCCAACTAATAAAGCTCACAAATGGTAAATGATATTTAAATTTTCCAAAAAAAATATTATATAAAATATGTGATTTATATTAATTATATATATATATATATCATTACCATCCATTAAAAAAATCAAAACATTTCACTTCTCTACATAAAGGTGGTACTCCACACATACTCATGAGAGACATTATTATTTTTTAATGAAAAGAAATGAAAGAAGTTATATATGATATTTTAGTTCCATATTAATTATAATGTCATTAATATCATATAAATATTTTAATTCCATCATTATACCTATTCTTGAGAGCTGGTGATGGAAAACAAATTATTTCGGCTATTGAGGTGGTATTCTGTCATACACATGATCGATGGTTTTGTATTCCCATTTGATGGAGGAGAGATATATATAATTCATCAAATTAATATAGTAATATATCATTATATATTAGATAATATTTTCATTATTTAAATTTTTTGGATAATATCTAATTATGTGTTATGAAGAAGTAATATAAAAATCCATGGTTAAGAACTTTACCTCTTCTCTGAGAACCACATTAGGTTTATAACTAAAGACTTCATAGATTAAATTTATAATAAAAAAGGTATCTATGATGTGATAATGGATGTAAGGAAGATATTGTAATAGGTATTTTTTTAAATAAATTTCATTAAACGTGTGAATAAGAGAGGATATGGGGTGACTTTTTATAAGTGTCAGAGAGGGCACACATAGACGTTCTGAAATAAAAAGGATATACATGTGTTTTCCACTAGTAAAAATGTTCCTAAATGGATAATTATTCAACCCATGAAGATATAAGTCCAAAATATGATCATAAAATAAGAATTCTACGTGTTAATATTTCATTATAACCCATATCAAATTATTTTTCCCACTGGAAATATTATTTTAACCTTAATCTCGGTAATGATTTTAAATTGTTTAAACTTTTCATTATAACAAAAAATTTATGTGAAATTAATTTGAAATTATTATTAAATATTATTTATTACTATTAAAAAATTTCTATCCATTTTCAAAATATTAATTTATAATATTAATAAAATTTTTGTTTTAAAATTAATCTTATAGATGTGACAAAAAAGAGGGTTTTAAATGAATTTAGTTTCGAAATTATAGAATGTTTTAATATCAAATTGCAACAAAAAATTGATTTAAATAACATAAATTGAATTTAATTTATTATTAATGAATTATTTTTACTCTTAAAACAATTTTAAATTGAAAAGGATCTTTATAATTGTTTAAATGAAATTACAATTTTCAATATGACAAGTATTTTCACTATTCATCGAATATATAATCATTTCATAAAATTATTAAATATTTAATCAAAGATAATTTTTACATGGTGAAATCAAAAACTATGTTCATATTTAAAAATAAAATTTTTAAGTGTGTAAATAATTATTTTTTAAATATGTTTGTAAATTATAATGAAACAACCTTTTTGAAAAATACAGTTTTTTAGAAAACATTTATGTTTTATTTCAAATGATTCTTATTATATTTAAAATCAGTAAATAAGCATTGAAAATATTATATGAATTTATAAACAATATTATTTTCATATTTTTGTTACTCCTATTCATAATATCTTATTTATGGAGTAGGTTTTAACAATATCCTATATTAATGATTATTTAGACTTGGAGTCTCCTGTATCACAAGCTATCAAAGAGATTAAACTGAAAGATATATATTTAATTGGTCATTAAAAATCATTTTTTGTTTCCAATATTCTAGAAAATATATATTTTTTATTTTTTTAGTTTTAAGGTGTAACAATCTCCCCACATTTAACAAATTTCGTGCTCTCAATATAAACTTGTTCTAAAAAATCAAGGTATTTAAATATGAAAATAACTTTGATGAAAACTCACATCTTAATATGCGATAAAAAAAGTACTCTTAAAAGTGGGAAATGGAAATATAAGGTGCATCTATAGTAAAAAATAACTACAATTCAATTAAGGAGAAATGTTATGGGATTTAAACATATGGGCATGATATAAAAGCATAAATAATTTTGTTGAGTGATAGAGATTAATGATCACGAGAAATTGAATGATCAAGAGAAAGCTAACGGCCAAAAAATGTAAATATGTGATGAGATAAAGTATAAATTTTTAATATGATATTAAGGTAATAGGATAATATTTTTTTAAGATAGCATTATTAAATTTGGGGGATTATTTCATGAATATGATAAAGAACCCCAGAAAAAATACTTTCAATTTCATCCATTGATTATGCTTTGATCAATTTCTACATCATTTCATACTCCAAAAAATTAATTACCAAGATAATTTTTTTATGTTTGATACACTAAATATAAAATTTAAAAGATCATAATATTCATAATATTTACAAGTTATACTATATGAATATTAATTATTTATCACAACTATAATAGTTAATATGAGTTATCAATATAATACATTATTCTCTAAACCTCAGTAGTTACATATAATGTCCAATATTAATCCATTTATGTAGAGACTCAGGATTAACATAAATATTCCTTAAAATAGTTTTTTTAATATTTAATGCAATACTCAATCTCACACCTAAGGATAATAATAGTTTAGTTTCAATAGAAACTGGGAAACATAAAAACTTTTCCAAAGGTGGGATACATAATTTTCCACTATGTTATTCATAAATATCACCCATATTTGAAATATCATACATAATACATATATTCATAACTAGGGGAATAAAAACATAAGAAAAGGTAAGCACAGATTCATATTATGGGTAAACAAGGGAGATGAATATGCATAACATGAACATTGGGATATGGAAACGTGAGAATATCCTTTGAACACCATACCCTAAACATCAAATATCATATATAAGAGTCATGGAGTAAATATTGGATGATCATAAGACATTATTCATCCTATAATAAATGAATGTGATCCACAACTGAATAACATTGTCATAAGACCTGGATTTTGGGAATACACAAAAGCATAAAAAATAACTTTTATTTTAGTCAAGGACTATTTCCTATAAAATCATTTTGGAAAGGGTTAACTCTCCAAACCATAAAATTAGTGAAGGATCAATCCCAAGACCAGAATAATATTCAGGGTTTACTCCCATGACAATCATATTTGATGTGTTTGACTCCAAATACCATCATTGTAGTCAAGGTTCACTTCCAAGTCCATCATTGTGGACAATGTACCTTACTTAAAAAATTTCACTCAATGTTATAGTCCTCTATATCACATGAGATATAAATATTTACCCAATTCATTAGAGTGAGTTATAGGTCCCAGCCATCCAATAATGAATTCATACATAAGTGTGCCATAATATTATAAAATTTCATTATACCAAATTCCATGAAATGAACTGTTAATCAAAATAATTTCTTCCTATAATAACCAATGTAAAATATATATGATTCATAATCATTGTATTATTACCTAACCTATGAAATGAAGTGGGTTTCATTATAATTATTTCATGGAATAACCCATGGAAGAAGAACTACTTTTATAAACAACTTTTTTTCAAAAATGTAAACCAATTTGAGAAGAAATGTGAATGGTCACCTTGGATAACACCCCTAGTAATTCATAAGTAACCTCAATAAATGTCATTGTAGATTGAAAATAATTTTGAAAGATTACATGGGACATTTCTTGAGGATAATACCATTTATTTTAAAATTAATGTTTCAAAAAGTTAACGTTATAAAAAGGTTTTTTTAAATAACCCTTAAAAATTATAAAGGATTATTTTAAGAGTAAATTAAAACATTTCGTGAGGAAAATACCCTTTCTAATTTTCAAATTATTTTTTATAATAAGAATCATTTTGAATACAATTTTCTTCTAAAATAACATTAAGAACATATAATATAATATTTCAAAATCATTTAAAAAATAATTTTTAAAACATAACTATATTTTAAAATCCATTTTTTTTTTGAAAATTACATTAATATATAATTTGAAAAATAGTTCAAAACATTTTTAGAAAACATTGTTTTGGAAGAAAAAACATTTTCGACCGAAGAGAGAAATAAATATAAATTTTCTTACCACCATTATCTTCATAAATATAAGTAAAGTGTTTAATATTGGAAGCATTACATTTTGATATCGTGAATAATAATAGGATAACAAATTTCATGATAATTATTGCGATACAGATCATAAAATTTCAATATTTGTGACTTAATCATAAACAATCCTGACAACTAATGAGATTGTAATATAAAATTTCTACTAGTTTAGAAACATTGGATCATTAATCCCCATGAAGTAATAGAATAAAACGAAACATAAATTATTATGAGAATGAATAAATTATTGATATTACATGTCAATTGGCATGTATATATAACTCATGAAACCATATAGGTTTATAACATAATATATACCGCAATGAATAATAGTTGAGATAAAAATATATATTATTTATTGAGTAACTTAGGAATCATAATATCCATGATATACTAGCACAAATGGAAACATTAATTATCTATATATTAGGTATATTAATGATATATCATTTCATAGGGAAGTATATACATGTCAAAAAATAAACTAGTGAGTATTATGACATAAGTCTCTCAGAAATAATGTTTAGACTAGAAATCCCCTTACATTAATTCTTGAATTCATCAATAATAATTAAAACATCATGTATAATAAATATATGTTTAATAAAAATATATTAATAAACTTTATTCCTATATATCATGACATATATGACTTGATTGTGATCGTTTATTACCCTTTTATTAACAATTCCCTGTTAAAGTTCCGTCTCAGGCGATAATTGCTTTATTTTTTGTATATTTGTTGACTTATTAATTCTTTTTCTTCTTAAATTGGACCTTATTTAATAATTTATATAATTTAAACCATGATATAAATATCATATATATTCATTATATATGTATTTAGTTATCTTTAAAATTTAGTGTAAGAAAATGACGTATATTATTCATTGAGACTGTAAAACGTACGTAATCAGGAACATTGTTTCAATTTTCTTATTATTTTTAAAATAAATAAAGGTAAATGATATATATATATATATATATATTAATTAAAGATGAATTTTAATTTCATATATATCACATTTTTTTATAAAATTCATCCTTAATACACTACTTAAAAAGTGTTAATAAATCACATAGCTTTTCGAAGAGGAAGTTCGTAGTACACATGAATGATCTTATCATATTCCCACAAAATACAAATCATGATGTAATGAGTGATTTCAAAAATCTATAAGAAGAATAAAATCATAATTATCATAAAAATCATATATAAATATTTATTCTATCATTATATCCAACCTTGAGAGGTGGTAATGGAAAAACAAACGACATTAGTTACCCAAGCGGTTGTTCATCATACACACGAATGATGATTCTGTAAACCACTTGTGGTTTTAAAACATAACATTATCAAAGAAAAAGTTCATTTTATATATTATATTTAATTTATTAAATAATAAATTTATAAATATTGTTCAATTGGGTGGTGGAAGATATAAAAAATTCTTACAGATGAATGTTACCTCTTCTTTGGGTATCCTCCTTAGGTTTTCACTAAAGGCCTTCAAAGGATGGATTTATACCCAAAATAACGTATCTAGGTTGCAGGTAAGGACTTTTTAAAGTTATTTGTGTAGATATTTGTTGATAAAAATGGATTGATATTTTTGGAAAAAATGGATAGAGTGAGTACAATTTTATAAATGAGGAGTTGCATCCTTACAACTACTTAAAAGTATTCACTATTAGGAGGTCTAGCGTAACTTTTCTATCTAAAAAAATGAATAATATTGTAGTTCAGGGTTGAAATGTTCAACAAAAACCTCTGAAAAAATGAAATAAATTTAGTTTTTTTATAATTTTATTCCTTAACATCTATTTCCCTTATTTTTATGATTTCCAGTTTTCACTATGATAACTAATTTTTTAACCAAGGTAATTTACCAATCAAGTCTAAATAAATTTAATAATTAATATAAAATTATTACTCAATAATTATAAATATTATATCGAGTTTATAAAATAAATAACTCATGTGTGTAGGAAATTTAATTTTAACTGAAACACATGTAATGCACAGAAACACAACTTAAACCATAATGAAACTAATAATGTTTTTACTATTTATGGGTAAATATGTTCATTATAAAAGGTGAATTAGTCTATAAATGGAGTATAGATTATATTTAATATAATTTAATAGTCAATTTTCTGAAAGTATGATTTTATAGTAATTTTTAATCATTTAACAAAATATCATTTATTATAAAATAACATTAATATAAAACTAGACATTACATATTTAATTTGATTTAAAAAAATATAATGACCATAATGAAAATTGAATAAATTAAGTTAAAAACTTTTTAACATCGTATATATAGATAAGATATTAATTAAAGACACTAATTAACTAAATTTTCTACACACATAAAATTTTATGTACCAATTATATTATTTAATTATTAACTAAATAATTATTGCATTAGATTTTCTGAATAATTTAAGAAAATTATTTAATATATATAAAATTAATATAAATGATAATGATATTAAAAATATCATACCTTTGAAAATTATATTTATTACCAAACATATGATGTTTTCCCCTATCCCAAATCATTATAAATATTAGTGGTGAGGAATGTTAATTATTTTTTCTTTTTCATTACATATCATATTATATTAGTCTCATTTCACGAATAGTATTCCAATAACTCATAAAAAAATAATAAGTTTTTAATGTTAAAATATTTCCATAAAATCAGTTTTTCACAAGTTGGTAGGTTATTTAACACCTTATATTACATGTTTAATCACCAACTAAACTAATTTTTACCTTAATCTCTATAATTAATTTTAACTATTTTCACATATCACTTTTGTAAAAAAATTAATTAGTAATTATAAGAAATATAAATTATGTTTATTCTAGATATTGAATCAATTTTTATAAATTAAATTCAAATTACTGCAATGATTTAATTTTAAATTAATCACACAAACGTGACGAGAAAGCGGACTTTTAAAGTGAAAATTTTCTAATGATTATAATGTTTTATATCAAAATTAAATATGAAATGGAGTCCAATGACATAAATTGGATTGATATTTGTACAAATTCAAAATTTAAAATTTAAAACCAATTCAAAACATACTTTTAAAATTTAATTTATTTAAATGAAAATTCAGTTTTCAATTAATATTCTTTATTTTTTTACTATTCATCAGAAAGTATATATGTTCAAAAAGATACCAAAAATAACTCTAAGATAAATTTTGTATTAAAATTTAAAAATTCATTTAATTTTACAGTGAAATTTTATAAAAGTAGTAAATTTTAAATTTTAATTTATGCGTGCCAAACATAATTTAACCACCTTTTAAAAAAGATACTTTTTTTCAATTTTTTTAAGTTTTAAATTATTTTTAATTTATTTATAATAAACATATAACTAATAAACCTATAAAAACATTATATTTTCATAATTTATTCAATATAATTATTTACCAGAATTCCAATTGTTAGGAAAAAAATCACATTACATTATAATATATGTATTATATTGTAGTTCAATTATATTTGGTCTTGCATGTACCACAAGATAGCCTTAGTGTTTCGTGTAGCAGAAGATTAATTATCTGATGTGTATATTGCAAGATTAACTTGGTGTTGTGTGAAATTCATGCCATCACAAAATTTTAATTTATTTGAAAACAATTAATTCATAAAAATTCATGGTGTTTAATTGTTCATATTTAAAATGAATTTCACTATATATTTTTCTTCTGGCCATCAAAGGTTTAATATATCAATGTTCCTTTTATATAAACTCACATCATAAAAAAGAATAATAAAACATCATTTAGAAATAGAAATTTGGAAGCATAATGATTATCCATAGTAACATATAACTAAGTTTCCACATAGGAAAACAAGGGTGGGATGTGAATATTTAAACCTTAATGAAAAGTATAAATAATAATAGAGAGAGAAATAGATCACTAATGACAAGAAGGTCGGTGATATAGAGAATGTTGACAACCAAATAAACATAAATCTATGGTGATATATAGAAGCATTTGACACATCAGAAATGATGTTAGTAGTATAAAATTATTGTTCCTAGATATTTTTCTCAAAATTGAAAAAAATTTACAAGAAGAAATACTCACTCGACTTCATTAGATTTAATAGATAAAATATCATCTATCAGTGTTGGATTTATCAATTTTCACCTCATCTATTACTCTAATAAATAATGGTGTATGTTTTTCTAAAGCACCAATAAATCATAATATCCATAAATATAATGATAATTCATTTTTTCTATATTTATTTATCATTAAAAATTTGTATCATAGGTTCTCCAATATACCTAAATCTTCATATTTTGAAATATTAATCTCTAGAAACCTAATTCAATTTTCAACATAATAATTTTCATAAATGGTTAACCATTTGACCATTCTGATAGATAAAATATAAAATAATATAAATAAGTGCACTAAATATCTCAAAATCAGCGTAACATTGATCCACCATATATCATAAATTAGGTCTTGATTCTCATATAGAACATATGTTAATACCCTCATTATTTATTCTCCAGAAACATGTTAATAGACTTAATTAACAAAAAACCATTTGGAAAACATAAATTCATATTTATTACTTACATAGAACATAGATTATTAGATATATTCCTTATATCCAAAAACAATGTAAACTTCATTAATGATAGAATAACCCACTTTTTCAACAAATCCTTTACCAGTTTTGGGTTAGTCCGTACTATCCAATTTTCTCTATCCATATTAATCTTATATTTATTGATACTAAACCTAATTTTCTCATCATCATAAACATTTTATTGGTTATCATCCCTCAATCAAAAAATATAACCCTTCTATCAAATCACTTTTCTATGTCATCAATACCATTATTCAGGTTATTTAAAATACATAAAAAAATATACTAAATAATAATAACATATTTCATAATTTATGAATCCCAAAACAAAAATACTTCAATCATTCTAGTTATATATCAATCTATTAACTAGGATTCATCCTCTTATTCCTTAATACCCCATTCCTTTCATTATTCATCTTTAATGTCTTTATCATCAATGGAAAACCCATTAATAATATGACCTTCTTTATTCACTTCATTAGATTTCCCCTTAGAATAATTTTTTTTATAATTTCCATTATTTACACATTTAAAATATTATGAAACTAATGATACCATAGGAATAACATTACTTCCATCCCTTTCGTTGACCAAAATTTCCATTTTACATTTTAAATTAATTACATTATGTCCTTTTCCAAACTAAAAACATCTTCCCACCCCTCCAAGACATTCCATTGTGTTATTTTTTCAACATTAATTATATATAGGAAAAAAAATTTTCTCTCCTCCATGATCTTAATTACATGAAATATTAGCAAACTCTATCACTCGCTTCTTTGGGGAGTTTGAGATTTGGTTAAGCTGCACATTATCACTCTTGTTTCTTGAAAACTGATTAGGTATCACAATAAAATCATTTAATCATTTAATCATACAATTTGAGGGATCATAAGAAAATTGGTAATCTCCCTCAACATTAACATGTTTCTTTCTGGTCATGTTCATCGACTAAACCCAAAACAAAATTGTGGAAAACGATAATCATAGTAGGGGACCAAAAAATCATGACAAATCACATAATGGAAATATAAATAATGGAACCTTATTTAGTCTATGATATCCTTAGTAATTTACATTCATCATCTATTTAAATCCTTTATAATGGTTCATAAAGAGTTTATAAATTTCAAAATCATATAACTAGGGAGTGTCAAAATAGGTGTCCAGTGAGGATTGTTTTTTTGAATCATTTCATTATTGAGTCTAGCTTAATAAAATGAGTTTGGGGTTTTTTCACCTAGGTACATATGTACTAGATACACATCCACATGTAGTATCTAGACAAGGATGCAATTTCTTTGAAAACTCTCTCTCTATCCTTTAAAAAATGGAAATACATTTTCCAATTTGTTAAATCATCATTTGAATTATCATTAGATACATCATGTGGCATATACGTAGAAATATCCCAAGCAATGCATTAATGTTTTATCATCCTACTTTTTAAAGGTTGAATAACCCATTCCTATGCTACCAAAAATAGTAACCTGAGAATAGTATACATGGATATTAAATTGTTTTTATGAATATTTAATACAATACCCATAAAAAAGTTCGAAGACAATAATAGTTTAGTGTTATTTGAAAATTGGAGACATAGAAACTATTCTATTAGTGAGAAACATTATCTCATGCTATGTTCATCCCAACTACAACCCATTATAGAAATATCAAACATAATACACATCTTCAGAACCTCAGATATAGTAACATAAGTAAGGGTGAAATTAAATGCTCAGTTTGTGTAAAATAGATAGATACATAAGAATATCATGAACATAATGGTATGTAACATGAACGTAACATTTGGGAACCATACCATGCATATCAAATATCATATACATAATTGATTTAATAAATATTGTCAATTCATATGACATGAATCATATGATAATAAAAGAACATTATCCATTCGATAATAACATTGGAATACGACATAGATACGTGGCATACACAGAAGCATAGAAAATCATTTTCATATTTTTCACGGAAAATTGCCAATACCATCACATTGAAATGGGTTCACTCCCCAAATCATTATAGTAGTCATGGTTTACTCTGAATACCATCTTATTAGTCAAGTATCTCTATAAATATAATCATAGTAGTCAAGTATAACTACTAATGCCATCATGGATGTTAAGGTTCCATCCTAAGACCATCATAGTAGACAAAGACCCTTATAGAATAAATTTAAATCCATACTCTAATCCTATCCATATCATATGATATTAATCTTTACCTGATGCATTGAGGGTAGATATAGGTCATAATAATCACATAATAAAATCATATATATGTGTGTCGTAGGCTCATTAAATTTATAATATCATAAAAAATTAAATAAAACAGACATTAAAAATATTTCACCATATAATAACTTATGGAAAATATATTATATTTATAACATTTTTATCATATCATAACTCATGAAAATAAGTATATTTTATAAGTATTTTATCACGGTATGACTCGTGGAAGAGAATCATATTTCATAAAAAACTAATCATCTAAATAAAAACTATTAAATGAAAGAATAAAAACCTCACCCTTGAATAATATCCCCATTAATGAATTATTAACCTCCATTAATGATATCATATATTTAAAATACTATTAAAAGACTAATTGGGGAATTTCTTGATGAATATTTTCTTTCAAAATAAATTATTACAATATTAAACATTATTGAAATAATTTTCTTTAAAAATAACCATGAAAACTTTTAAAGGAATATTTAAAAAATAATTTAAAACATTTCTTGATAAAAATATCAGTTCCTCTTTGAAAAAACATTTTAAAAAATAAATCATTTTTAAAACCATTTTTTTACAAATTACATTGAAAACATTTAAAGGACGATTTAGAAATAATTTAAACCAATTTTCAAAACATAAATTATTTTGAAATAAATCTCCATGAAACCTATCTTAAATTACCATTAAAAATGGTTTTGAAATCATTTTTAGAAAACATGATTTTGGAATAAAACAAATTTCTTACTGAAGAGAGAATTTTCTTTGGGTTTTCTTCAAAATATTTTCTTCATGAATTTTAATTTCAAAACAATGGGAAAATAGAACCACAACATGAGAATATAATTAATAAACATAGTATAAGAAAATTACTGATACTTATTGGTATAAAGATCAAAATATTTTAACATTTTAGAACTACTCATAAATAATCCTAATAGCTGATGAGATTGTAAAATAATGTTTATACAGCATTGGTAAAATTAAATCATAATAAACATAAAACAATAACATAAAAATAAACACAAAATATCATGAGTATTAATATATCTTTAATTTTACGTGTAAAAGTTTTTGTGTATTCCCCCCTTCAAAAAATAAAGGTGCATAACATAATGTGTATCTCAAGGAAGGAAAATGTAGTCAAAGAATCCATTATTGATTGAGTAACTATTGAAACTCAATCCCCTTGAAAAAACAATATAAATAGGAAATTTATTCATCATGAAATTATATGGATTCAAACTATATTAGTTCATAGGGAAATATATACACCATAAAAAACATACTATTTGTGAATATGGCATATGTCTCTAAGAAATAAAAGTAATACTAGAAATCCCATCACCTTAAATCTTGAATTATATAAAACTCATTAAAAAGTAATTTATAATAAATTTATGCTTATTATACATTATAAAATTACCATATTCATATATATCATAACCTATAATATCTTATTATGACATTTTATTACCCCTTTATATATAATTCCATGTTTATGTTACATCGTGGGAAATAACAACTACGTTTTTTGTATATATATTTGAATTATTATTATTTTCCTCTTAATTTGGTCACTACTTCATCATTTAAAGAATTAAAACCAATATATATATATATCCATTATATAATTACATAGAGTAGTTTATAAAATTTAGAGATAGAAAATGAAATACACTGCTCCTGGAGACAATAAGCTATATGTATGCATGAATGTTGTTTCTATTTTCTTATTGTATTGGAATAAAGAAAGTTAAATGATATATATATTTATATATATAAAAATTTTAGTATCAATATATATATATACATCATATTTTTTTTGAAACCATCCCTAATATGTTTCATGTAAGTCATGAAAGAATCACATTGCTACGTGAGGTGGTAGTCCGTCATACACACAAATGACATTATTGTATTCTAAAAAAATAAAAAATTAAATATATCTGAGTTATAAAAATTTAATAAATATAAAAATTTCATAAATCTTATAAATATAATATAAAAATAATAATTTCATCATTATATGCAACCTTGAGAGGTGGTAATGGAAAAACGAATGACATCGTTTCGCGAGCTGGTAGTCCACCGTACACAAGAACAATGATTTCATAACCCAGGTGTGGTTTTAGATCATAAAATTAGAATAAAAAGAAATCAGAATTTAGATGATACTAATGAACTCATATAATAAAGATATAAAACACAATTATTGGTGTGAAGGAAGATATAAAACCAAAACTCTCATTGATGAATATTACTTCTTCTTCAGGTTTCACCCTTACGATTGCACTAAAGGAAATTAATATGATGGATTTATGAGAAAATTAAGGATTATATAGTTTGGTTAGGGTGTTTTTAGAAACAATTAGGGTAGATATTGGTTGATAAAAATGTCTTGAGAGGTTTGAAGAAGGGGGGAGAGTGGGTGCCCATTTATAGTTGAGGTGGAGAGGCATCCCTAAAATTACTTAAAAGTATTATCTATTTTTAGGTCTCAAATACCAAATATAGATAAAACATTAAGTAATAATGGAGGTTATCATTGATGTTGTTGGGAAACTCCTCCCAAAAAAATAATTTAATTTTAAATTATTTTCATTAATAACTTTTATGTTTGTCTATTTTTACAATTTTTGGATTTTACTATGTTAACTAATTTTCTATCATAGGAAATTAATATATTAAGACTAAATTAAATCAATTATTATATAAAATATAGAACATATGATTTTAAATAATATATAAAATTTATAATATAAAAATATTATGTGTGTTGGAAATTAATTTTAACCGAAATACATGTAATGCGTAAAACAATAAATTAACCTTAACTTCTCTAACAAGGATTTTAATATTTAAGGGTCAATATGTTCATTATAAAAGACAAAATAGTAGATTAATTGATCAAATGTTATATTTATATTAATTAAAAAAAAATATTGTAATGAGATTGTATTTTAAGTAATTTTAAATAATTTAATATAATGAATTAATTTTAAAATAACAAAAATGTCAATTTTGAAATTTTTTATTTAATTTGATTTTTAAAAACATCCACAAAATAATTAAATTTAATATGTTCAGTCATAACCATTGTATAATTATATATTCATCTAAAAATTAAATGGAAGATAATAATTAATTCAATTTACTTCACTATAAATATTTCTAGTGATGTTTATTTTAGTTAATTATTTCTTAAATAATTCTTTCCTTGGAATTTATCAAGAATAGAATGTAATTATTTAATAATTAAAAAATTTAAACAAATTATCTTTGTAAATAAATATTTTACCATTCAAAATGTTTTTTATAACTTAACATATCATGTTTTGTACATATCCCAAAGATTTATAAATATTAAAGATAGGGAATGTTTCTTTTTGCCTTTTTCATTACATAATTTATTATATTGGTCACATTCAAGGAATAATATAACACTAAATCATAAAAAATAAATAATAAGGTGGTAAGGGATAAATTATTCCCACCTAATTGGTCTTGAAAAAGTTATCAAGTAATTTGTAATATTATATTCTATGATTAACCACTAAGTGAACTCATTTTTACCATAATCTCATTAATTAATTTCAAATATTTTTTTTACTGACTTTGGTAAAAACATAATATGTCCAAATTTTAAATTATATATTACGATGATTCAAAATATTGAATCAATTTTTCCAAATTCAATTCAAATAAGTGAGAAAATTTAATCTAAAATTAATATCAGTTTTTGACAAGAATGAACGTTTTTAATGTGAAAATGTTCAAAAGTTTAAAATGTTTTTATATCAAAATTCAGTATGAAAATGTGTCTAATGCAAAAAATTAGATTAATAAATTTATAAAACTACTATTTTTACATTAAAATGAATTAAAAATACAATTTAACATTATAATTTATTTAAACTAAAAGGCTATTTTCAATTAATATTATGTATTTTTCTCTACTAATCAAAAACCATAAGATAATTTTTATATTCAACTTTTAAAAATGAAAACTATTTTCTGAAATAATTTTCAAAATTTTATATAATTTAATTATAAATTATGTGTGTGAAGCAAGTTTATACCTTATTTTAGAAAAGAAACAATTTTTCAGAAAAACAATTATACTCTTTTAATTGATTATTATATTATTTATAGTCAATATGTATGTAATAAACATGATAAAGATATATGTTTTTGTAAGATAGTTAATACTATTTATTGTATCCACATCGAATGACTCAGAGAGAATTATCAAATTATATAATAAGACTAATAGTTTTTTAGAAAAATCTACCAAGGTGACATTGCAATGTTCTTGGGTTCATTGTGTTTGTTGACAAAGAAGATTTCCATGGATAGTTATGGAGTGCTGGAAATACTGTTGAAAAGTTATTTTCTTGACAAGTGATGATTCATGATCATAAAAAAAATTAAAAAAGGAATGAATGATTTGAATAATTTTTTTATGTGAAAGATTGTTTTCACGATATGAAGATTTATTTATAAAGAAAAAAGTCATGAAATGGGGTTATGTGCCCAATGCGACATAAAATTTGGTTTTATACAAAAAAGGAAAATGTTTCATGCAATGGGGATAATGGACATGGATTTTCTGTGCAGGATTAGCAGGGTCTATTAATAAGCAGCTACCCCACCCCATGTTCATGAGCTCCACTATTAAATAAAATTAGATATCTAATTCATGTAAGGGTTGTGCATAAGGCGAATTTTTCATGATGACAGTTGCATAAAAAGCATAAACTTTGTACACAAGTGTTTGTTCCATAAATGTGTGAGAATTCCATAGTTCTGAACCTATAATAAAAAGTTATTTACAATGTGTTAAAGTTTCCACAAGATATACCAAGATTGTGTAGATGATATAATTTTCCCTGTAAAACTATTATAATGAGGTATTCATTATCTAGATGAGAGTTTGACTTAAATAGAACATATATCTAAAAATCTAGATGTATTCAATAGTGATAATGAAGGTATCTTCAAATCCATAAAACATGGGTGAATACCTTCCTAGAGAAGTGAGAAAAGGAAGTGAACTAAGCTGATCCATTCAATTGACAATGACCTATATAAATAGAATTAGGGAGGTACCCTGGGCAATGTTGTGAGAAAAACCGAATCCTAGTAAATGTAGTGATCATGGGCTCAAAGGTGATCTGGCTTGATCATTTTAATTTGGAACTGAGCCTTAGTGGATCTTTTAAATTGGCACATTTCCATTGTATTCTCTCTGGACGTAGCCCAATAAGGGTGAACCAAGTAAAATTGATATTTATCTAGGATGATTTCACTTATCTTCATAAATAACTATTGGAAAGGGATATACAAGTTTTCATTACGACGAAACCAGATTATAATGGGATCATAATTTTAATATTTCATACATTAATTCACCTCTTTAAGGGGATTTAACCTAAATGGGTTAAAAATATTATATTTTAGTTCTGCAAAACATTGTCTTATGTGCAACACAATCTATTTAAGAAACATTTTATTGTTTATAACACAATATAATCTCAGTATATCATGTATGACTTGTTGAAATTCGTGTTCCATGTAGATTAATATTAAATTATTGTTTCATATAATGAAATATTATAATGCATTATCATGAAAAATAATACATCAATGAGTTTTAGTGTTTTTAACAAAAAACATTTCACAAAAACAAGGGGTGCTAAAATTCCAAAATTATTTGGACAGAAAATAATTTAATTTGAAAACAATGTAATTTCAACCAAAACATCACATACTCTAGTAGTAGTTATTGGATCCTTTTTATCCATTGTTTATGGATTCATGTCCCACAATGTTTCCAGATTATATGGGTTTTCAGCCAATATGGGGGTTGTCTTTTTTAGTAAATAATATTAATATAATTATTAACATTTTCCAAAAAAAATATGTTGAATATGTATTGACCCAGGTATTTATAGAACAATACATTTTCATATTTATTAATATTTATGAATAAGATATTAATTTTATCTTATAGAGGACAGTTTTTTCGATAGCGTACTCAATACGTAACAATGAGTTTTTTGGAATGTTATATCGCACACAACTTTGAGTTATACCGAAAAATAATATAATAATATTATTATTTTAAACAGTATTTAATGCATAGTCATTGTATTGATGGGAATTATAATCACTATCTAAATTTTGATTTTAGATGTTTTTTAAAAGTATTTATACTTATCCAATAAATTTTAGAGGCTTAAAATAAGAATGAATCTGATTTTAAGTATGAAATACTCTAATATTCATTAAAAAGGTCGATTACCACCTTTTGATGGAGAACTGTTTTTAAATCTATTTTTGTTCACTTTTATAGGATAATTTTTAAAAAATAAACTTCTTATTTATTAGTGGTACATTAAAATTTACTCTGGGTATATATTTGGGATTTTTCTAATAGGGTTCATTTTTTAATGAATAGTGAAAAATACTGTATTTTATGTCAAAACTCTATATTCATTAGATTTATTTATATGGTTAGATAATATTTTTAATTTCATTTAAAGTTTAATTATAATATGTTTTTAACATTTAATCTAATTTTTTTCTTTATATGTAACTTTACATTTTAATTAGACAATAACACATGTCAATCATTGGATAGTTCTTATTTCTTAAAACATGCTTTTTAGTTTTGACAATGGGAATTAATTTTAAATTGATTTTTACAAATTAGTTGTTTTGAATTAGGAAAATTTAATTCCATATTTTTAATCAAGAGTTCCAAATATTTTTTAGAGGTGTCATTTTTTTAGACATTATTAATAGTAACATCAGTAATTATTTTATTTTCCATGGTAAACGGGAAAATATAGTAAATAAGGTTAGAAAATAATATTATAATAATATTTAATTATCATAACAAGTGTCATAACCCTATTTTATAAGATATGTCTAACCATGGGCATCCATGGGTCGATTTTATGACCCCATGTAGCCAATTTTGTGTGAAAATTTCATTTAATTACTTTTAATTTAATGTTAAAGAATATATAACCTAATCATATATCTTTTACTAAAATAGTTTTTATATGGGGTTTTGTAAGTGACAGTTTCGCCTATAAGTATTAATTGAAAATAAAAAAATATTTCCTACATCATGGTATTTTTTTATATTGTTTAGAAATTAGATAAATAAATTTAAATATAACACAATGATGATGAAGTGATTTCTTCTTTAATTATGTATTCAAATAAATTATATTATAAAAGTTAAAATAAATGTAATTTGGTTATTTTCCTATAAAAACATAATTTTATGGATGATAGATACATGTTATATTTTTATTAATGGAGTTTATTTTTGAATGAATCAAGTTGTTATGGGTTTTTTAAATAGTCATGATATGGATAGTGTCTAAATTGACATAACTCATATTTTAAAATATAAAATATTTTATTAAAAATTATAAAATTCCAAAAAATATAAAATTCATAAAAATGGTTATAATAAGTCTATAATTTTATTAATGACTCTATAATTGGATATTTTTTATGATTCGGTAACTATTTTGATTCTCAAAATGTTAAATTCTTGATAAAATGTTATGAGTAAAAAAGGGTTAAATAAAAAATATAAGGATTAAAAAATATCCACAACCTATAATATTATTTTTGGAGTATTATATTTTGACTTATATTAATATTATCTTAGAATTTAATTAGTTATGGACCTTTTTAAATTGAAAATATTTTTATAATAAAATAATACTTTCAAACCTTCCTAAAGAGCCCCTCCTTTCCCTTATAAAAGGGAATCACCTCTAACCCTTAATCACACCTCTCAAGCACCCATGGGCTTGTCCAACCTCTGTCTAAATAAGATAAAAACATACCTATATTCCTCCTAAAATACTTACTCTAGGAAGAAGTAAATTCAAGAGATCCATTTTCCTCAAATCAAAAGATGTTACACAATTTTATGTAACGTCTTCTCTCATGTTCCTATCCTTTATTTTTCCTTCTCCACTCCCTAATTACTTTTCTTATTTGTTTATATAACAACACAAGTATACTAAATTTACATGGTTTTTATTATGCGAAGTATTATAACTACACTTACACACATGTTCCTCTAATGGGTATACAACATAATATTTCTGTGGACAGCGAACTACTACCTCACGAAACGATGATTGTTCAATCTTCTCCTACCACCCATTATGTGGGAAATTATGATAGAAATATAATTATATATGATATATAAGATATTTATTTTATCTTTATTCTTCTGTAATTCTCATTTTTAACATACATTTATGCTTTTCATATAGTATAAATATGATAAATTCATTTGAGGTAGTGCCGAATACCGCCCCTCAAAGTAATATGACTCATTCATGCTATACATGGAACGTTTAAAGGATAGAATTAATGAACTTATGTAACATATATAACATATATATTATACTATAATTATAATATACCATTTTAAAATTTAGTTTTAATTCATTTAATTGGGAAAAAATGAAAGTAGCATTAATGCGTACGTACGACTTATCGTCTCCTTGAATGGTGCATTTCATTTATTATATCCAAATGTTGTGGAATATTAAAAATACATATATACTAGATATATATGATATATATGATATCTAAATCATAAATATAATTCTGTTTATAACTTAAGTTTGTCCACATGGACAATTTGTAATAGTTACAAGTTCATTTTTGACACATGTTCCGAACATCAACAAAATGTCCGATATGAACTCAAATAATTAAGTAATTGTTATAGCAAGGTAATAAGTGAAATAAAAGGAATAATAAAATTGAATTTTTTTTTAATAAAGTATAAATTATCTTAATTTTATTACTCTGTAAATTATTTAATTAATGAGTCATGTCAGACACGAGGTAAGGGACTTCATCTCAATCTCCTTTCACTGAGGTGTATTTTGATTTTTACACGATTTTTTTATTATGTACAAATCCCTTTTAACATTAATTTTATTCAATGGGAATATTTTTCTATGAAGAGATTACTAAATAACAAAAGGAAAGTTTCTTTTAAATGTTTGTAGTGACAATGACCTCTCTGCGACTGCAATCGTTATTTGGCTTCCTCTATAAGTCATAATATTTCTAAAAGGAAACTTAATACCATATTCATTTTATTGAGTGTTTTGGTATTGGAATTGGTTTTTTGAAATGTCTTTTGTATTTTAATATGTTGAAATGATATCCTGTGATAGAAAATTAAATGTTATTACTAAAATGTTTATATTTTAAATATTTTATGTGTTATAATTATGTAATGGTACATAGACATTTAACAGGTGGCTACATGATAAAAAAATTATGGGTGGATCAGTGATAATACAAGGATGGGTGGTTACATTAAAACTTCAAATGCATTGGGTATGGAGGTCAGCTCTATGGTTATTCCATTTTTACGAATGAATTGTTGATGTCGACCATTTTATTATTCCATTTAAGTATGATTATGTCCCATGTTAAACTTTTTTGCGTTATGTTTGATTTATATGGGTTTTATGGTAATATTTTGGTTACAAAATGGAATTCAATGAGCTTTTATTCAGTGAAGAGTATTTACTACTTCATAAATTAAAAAATTATTAATTTTCATAATGTATTCAGGGTTTACATGTTGTTCAAAAAAAGTAACAGTATTCTTTCTTTATATATCACTTACAAAGAATTTTAGTCACATCCCATGTTTTGAAATGTTTTTGCAGGAAATTAAGATTAATTGGGTTAAGGATGGGATCAAGGAAAATTCATGTTGTTTAAAACATGTAACTAGACATGATTCCCTTTTAAGTTATTTTTTTGATAAAATGGCTAGTGATTAGAAATGTATACTTGTAATATTGAAGTTGTTATGTATAAGTTATAACCTAATTCTCAAAATAAATATACCTTAAAATATCATAAATGTGAATAACTAACATAATTCACGATTTTGTAATGATTACGATGGGTCCTTACAGTTGGTATGAGAGTTCGGTTTAGATATCGTTAGAGGTTATGGCGTTATTTAGGAATAAGTGACATAACCATAATGGATATAATATTAGAAGGATTTATAGTTATTTTAGATAAATTGAACAAGTTTAAGATTACATGAATAATTATATCATAGTATTTACCCTCCTCATAGGATATTATATGATGATTTTACTGGCACAATCACACTAACCTTTTTGTTTTAGAAAATGGCTGGATCTAACTTGAACTAAAGTAACAATGGATGATAAGAAAACAATGAAGGTTTTATAAAAATGAAACTGAATGAAATGGGAGCATTAATGAGAACCCAAGTGGTTATTTTCAACCAACTATTTGGAGTCAGGATTGACTACATAAACTTTGGGAATTTTTATAAGGCATCATATATGAAAGAAACAAATATATATGGAAGTTCGGGTAATAATCATAAAGGTAAGTATATTCAAAAACCTATGTGTCAAGGATGTGGAAAGAAACACCAAGGAAAATGATTCAAAGGGACGGGAAGAGTCTATATATGATGAAATGAAAGTAATAAAGAAATAACCTTCCAAAGAAAAAGGAAGCATCCAGTTGACTCTAGGAAAGGGAAGGAAGATCTTTCTGGGGGATCAATTGAATGTTTCTAATATGGTGTTCATGGACATTAAACAAATATATGTCTTATGAAGAAGTTTTGGGAATGGGATTAGTAGGACCCCATAAATATATATTTACCAATTACCAATTCCATTCCAATTGAGTACGAGGAAACCGAAAATGAACTATGAAATGTATGGATTATTTCTTAGCTGATGTTTTGACATTATTGAATATTAGGATATGACTCATGATTTTGTTTGTTGGAAAAATTCATTATGAAATAAGTTGAAAAATAATGGTTAATGGATCATGAATAAGGTTGAATTAGTATAAATTCTACATATAAGGGATTCAATAGTTATGGTACATTTTAGGATGAGGAAATGCATAAAAGTATTAATGATCTTTTTATGATGGGATTACATTGGATGAATTTTTCAAGTATGCATAACCATAATGTTTGATCTAGGAAATTTTTATTCAAGAAAGATTTATCTATTCTTGTGTGGGCCTAACGGATGACTATAGGGGTTCTTATGATACATTGTTTTGATGTGAAAAATGGTTATTACATTTTTGGATGCAAAATGAAAGGTATTAAAAAACCATTGAAGATAAAATAGGTTATGGTTATTTTTGTGAAAATTATATTATTTTTGAGATAGGTATAAAAATTATATGGTTTTAGAAAAAGGAAAACCACCAAGATTGGTGAAAACCCATCACATCCAGGAATTCCATGGGAATCAAACCCACAATAGAAGGGAGACAAGGGGGCATCACCTACCACTGGCATACGTGCAGTCCCTAGTTAGTATGACTAGTTATTATTAGTTATATTATTTGATGGATAAAGAATAAGTTGATTCTTGGAACTTATGTTTTATCAAATGGATATCCTTAGTATAGTAAAATTATTTGGTGATTATGTGAAATAGGTTATTTGGGAAGATGTTCTCACTTTTGGGGAACACTATATACCTGCAGAAAATAGTATACTATAAGATTTCATTTATGGGATGATGGTTGAATTTTATTTTGGAAGAATATATATTTTTTGTTAGCTAAGATAGATTTGGGTTATTTATGGAAATGATTAATAAAACATGGAAGATATGTGATTATTTAAATTAATTTTATGTATGATAATTTACGTTTAGTTGATGTTATGTGGATATATATATTTAGATTTGTCGTGGAAGACAATTTGATAAAATCCTTCTAAATTTGGGGTTTCAATATTAGTTGGAATAATTTGAGGAATTTTAAAGACAATTTTTTATTGAATTGTCTTTGTTGAACACTAGGAACTTCTTGTAGATTTTTGGAGATTAAGAGTAGTATTTATTTTTATAATGGATTATTCTTTTGAAGGATTATGTAATATCTTACTAACCATTTTGGTTTTGGTTAATGTCTAATGAAAAGGGAAATATGTAGTTCATCTTTTTTATAATATTTTATTATCTAGAAGATGATTCTAGTAATTCCATTTACCACGTCATCAGGAGTACTCATTCTTGGGAGAAAATATAAGTATGCGGTTTATATTTATTAAAGGATGAATCTATACTTTAAAAGTAAGTACAATTCCTTATGTTCTTAGTCAAGATCATAAATAAATTACTCAACATTATGAAAGGTATTGTAAAACAAAGACATTGTTCATTTAGTTTTCCTACTACCAAATCAATGACCGTTTAACCCATCAAAAGTTTGTGGTTTTCTTCCTTTCAACATTCTCCCATTAATTTTTTCTATCTCTCTCCATTAGAACTTGGTGGTTAGTTTTCTCTTCCATGTCAACATTTTCATGGAATCCAAGTACGTGTTATCTCAGGTGTCCTTTTTTACTTATCCATATTTCTTTTAAAGTGATAGTTTTATTGACTCTTTTTTTTGATGGGGGACTTTCAATGAAGTTTCTATGCCCAATTTTAAAACGCTGAGGACACAATTTCCATAGTGGAGATGGATGCAACCACCCAAGTATTTATAGAATAAAACTATTTCATATCTATAAATATTTATTAATAAGATAATAATATAAAATTTAATAGGACATTTTTTTCGATAGTGTACTCACCACCCAGCAACCGATTTATTTGAAATCTTATGTTGCACACAACATTGAGTTATACAAAAAAAATAATATAATAATAATATTTTTTAAATAGTAGTGAACACATAGATATTTTATTGATGGTAATGATCATAACAAACTAAATTGTGATTATAAATGTTCTTATAAATGTATCAACATTTATCCAATAAATTTTAGAGGCATAAAATAATAACGAATCTGATTTTAAGAATGATATACTCTAGTATTCTTTAAAAGGTTGATTTACAGCCTTTTGATGGAGAACCCTTTTAAATCTAGTTTCTTCACTTTTATATGTTTCATTTGAAAAAATTAAAATTCTTCTTTAGAATCATGACATTAATATTTACATTGGAAATATTTTTTGGTATTTTTCGGATAAAGTTCATTTTTAAATGAATAGTGAAAAATACTGCATTTTTGTCAAAACTATCATTTCATTTGATTCATTTACATGGTTAGATTTGCATTTTAATAGGTTTTCAAGTGTAATTAGAATATTTTGTTCCCATTTGCTCTAATTTTGGTAATTTTATGTAATTTCACTTTATAATTAGACATAAACACATGTCAATCTTTTGATAGTTATTATTTCTTAAAAACACACTTTTTGGTTTTGACAATGGGAATTAATTTAAAATTAATATCTGTAACTTATGTGTTTTGAATATGGAAAAAGTTATTCCATATTTGGAATTAGGAGGTCTAAATTTTCTAAACAGGTAACTTTTATTTTTAGACATTATGAATAGTATCTTTGATAATTTTTTTATTTACAATGGTTAAATGGTCAATCTGTAAAAATGGGTAAAAAATAATATTATAAAAATATTAAATTACCCTAACATGTGTCCTTACTCTATTGAATGAGATATGTATGACCATGGAAATCCTTGAGTAGATTTTAGGAACCCATGGAGCAACTTGTGGGTCAAAATGACATTTAATTACTTTTAATTTAATGTTAAGGAAAATATAGCCAAAACATATAACTTTTACTATTTTTTATATAGGTTTATATAAGTTATATTTTAGACTATAAATATTTATTGAAAATTTAAAAAAATTTCTTATATCATGGTATTTTATTTATAATTTTTTGACATGATAAAAATAAATTTAATTATGACACAATGTTGATGTCGTTATTGCTTCATTAATAACATATTCAAATAAATGATATTATAAATGTTAAAATAAATGTAATTTATTTATTTTTATGTCATCCACAAATTTTATAGAGGCTAGTTACATGTTATATTTATATTAATGATATTTTTTAGATTCATTCAAGTTGTTACGGGCTTTTAAAAAATTCATGACATGAAGAGTGTCTAAATTGACATAATTCATATTTTAAAATATAAAATATTTTATTAAATGTTATAAAATTAAAAAAAATACATGATTAAAGAAAATGGTTATAATAAGTTTAAAATTTGATTAAATACTGTTTAATGTGATATTTTTCATGTTTTGTTAACTATTTTGATTCTCAAAGTGTGAAATGCGTGATAAAATGGTAAGAGTAAAAAACGAGTAAAATAAAAAAGATAATGATTAAAAAATATCAAATAACTATCCAATTATTATTGTATGATTTTATTTATACTTATAATAATCTTAAATTCTAATATAATGAGTTATGGACCTTCTCAAACATTAATTAATTTTATAATAAAATAATACTTCTAAGATTTCTTAAAGAGCCCCTCCTCCCTCTAATAAAACGTCGTCACCCATAACCCTTACTCACACCTCTCATGCCCTATTGGATCGGCAAAAATATTAAACAAATAAGCTCAAAACATTTTTCTATTCATCATAAAATCCTTCCTCTAGTCAGAATCCAATTCAATAGATCCTTTTGGCTCAATTCAATAGAGGTTACTTGATATGAGGCAACGTCTTCTCCCATGTTCCTTTCATTTATTTTTCCTTCTCCACTCTATATGATCTTATTATTCATTGTTTATATAACAACACCAGTATTCTCAATATACTATGTTTTTTATGAGATATATTATAACTACACATACACACAACTCCGTCAAATGGGTATAGAATATACTGTTTTTGTGGACGGTGAACTACTACCTCACAAAACGATGATTGTTTAATATTCTCCAACCACCTATTATAGTGTCCATTATGATGTAAATGTAATTATATATGATATTTATGATATTTATTTTAATAATATTATTCTTTAATTATCATTTATAACATATCTTTAGGCTTTTAAGTTTTTATAAAAAATGTTAATTTAATTTGAGGAAGTGCGGACTACAGCCACCTCAAAGTGATATGACTCGTTCATTTTAAACACGGAACATAAAAAAGATTAAATTAATGAACTAGTGTAAGATATATAACATATATATTATAATTTTATTATAATATATCTCTGTATCGTTTAGTTTTCATACCTTTAAATATGAAAAATAAATTAAAGTAGTGTCCATCCATACATATGACTTACCATCTCTTTGAATGGTGAATTTCATTTTTTATATCCAAATACTATGGACTATTATAAATACATATTTACTAGATATATATTATATATAAAATATTTAAATAAGGAATATTTTTCTATAGATAATTTAATTTTGACCAAATGAACAATTTTTAATTATAAAATGTTCATTTTTTACTCATGTTCCAAACATCAACAAAATATCTGATATGATCTAAAATAATTAGCTAATTGTTATAGAAAGGTAATAAGTAATATAAAAGGTATAATAATATTAAAAAAGTTTTTTAATCAAATAGAAATTATCTTGTGTTTATTATTTATGAAATTAAAGAATGAACATGTCATGTCGGACACGAGGTAAGGGACTTCATCTCAATCTCCTTTCATTGAAGAATATTTTGATTTATACACAAATTTATTTTTTATAGTGTATAGTCCCCATTGAATATTCATTTCATTCAAAAGAAATCCTTTTCTCTGATTTTTTACTAAATGAGAAATGTAATATTTCTTTTTAAATTTTGGTGGTGACAATGACCTCTCCGTAGTCGTAATCATTATTTGGAATCCTCTATAATACTTAATATGATTAAAAGGAGAAGAAATCCCTTATTCATTTTTTGGGTGTTTTGGTATTGAAAAAGTTTTTTGAAATGGAATGAATATTTCAATATCTTGAAATGATATATTGTGATTACAAATTAAATGTTATTATTGAAATTTTGCTATATGTAATATTTTATGTGTTATGGTTATGTAATGGTATTTGGACATTTGATGGGTGGTTACGTGATAAACCAAGGATGCATGGTTACATTATAACCTCCAATGCATTTGGTATAGAAGTCGGCCATATGACTATTTGTTTTGTATGAATTAATTGTCTAAGTTGAAAATATGATTATTCCATTTAAGTATGATTATGTCCCAAGTTTTCCTTTTTTATGTTATGTGCGCATTCTATTGGTTTTATGGTAATACTTTAGTTAAAAATGGTAATCAATAAGTTTTTATTCAGTGAAGTTTATTTACTACTTCATAATTGTATAATATCTTAATTATTATAAAGTATTCATGGTTTACTTGTGGTTTTGAAAAAACAGTTTTTCTTCATTATGTATCCGTTACTGAGATTTTTATGCTCAACCCATGTTTTGAAATGTTTTTCAGAGGACATAAAGACAGATATGGTCATTAATGGGATCAAGTAAAAGTAATTTGTCGAAAATATAGAAATATACATGTTTATTTTTTAAGAGTTTTTGTTTTATGAGGAAAATGGATAGTTAGTAGAAGTGTCTACATGAAATATTCAAGTCGTTATGTATAAGTTATGATATAATTCCCTAAATATATAAACCAGATGAGATCATCAATTTGAATTATTAACTTAATTCATGATTATGTAATGTTTATGGCTGTGTACATACAAAATTCCATCAAAATAACAATGGTTATCAAATCAATTTTCAACAACAAGGTTTTTTTGTACAACATATTTCACAAAATCAAATAATCAAAATTGACAATTATTAACAAAACAACAATGATCATATTGAACCGAAAAATTATCAATAACTTTCATATTTTTCACACAACCTGTAAAGGGATTCTTACATAATTAACATTTAAAAAAAACATATAATAAACCAATGTATTGTATTTCCATAAATGACAACAAAAAAATCCTTAATGTTAATAATCTCCTACAACCTAAAGCCACAAAGTGGTGTTTAAGACATTGAACTATTTATCATCCTTATAATCATAAACCCATGATGGTATCCATAAATCTTATGTTAATAATGCATAAATACATAAATGCTTCCAAAATTTAGAAATACTTAGATGTTTCATGATCCCTATAACAAAAATAACTTTGGTAAAAATACTTCTACAACATAATTAATATATACTAATCCTCAATAAAATTAATCATTATACTTTTAATGTGTTAATAATATATTCATGAAAATGATCCCTTAAATTATTATTTCATATATTCTTTTGATTCGTGGTGAATTCATTTGCATTGTGACCTATCTACCTATAGTCAAAACATTGAACATTAGATGCTTCTTTATTACCCAATCATTCGCACACCTAATTTCAATTATCTTAACACTTAAATAAAACTCCCATTCACTTAAATCAACTACCTGGGTGTTTATTTCAACCATTATCATAGGCAAGAGAACTCTTCTTTTCCCTCTTCACTTTATCCATTTTTTTCTCAACCATCCTCTTCATCTCTTTCTTTTCTTTGAAGATATACGATTTGGATGATTCTTTCTATGTTTCGATAGCATATGAACTACATCCTCATGCGATGGGAATGTTTGGGATGATAGTTACCTTAAAATTATAGGTTTAATCCCTTCAAATAAATGATCGAGATTTCTCTTTCGATTAAGTACGTAGTCTGTATCATGCCTTAATAACAAAGTAATTCTAAATTTGTACTTAACTACATTTCCATTTTCATTTATTTATAGAATCCATAATTTTTCTCAATATCCACTCATTTCTTGTGAGAAAATTATTTTTTCAATAAGTGAACCTTGAAATACTTCCACTAAATTCTCAGTATTTCCTTTACATCCTTAATGTTTTGAATCAATGACCACCATTGATTTGAATCTCCTGATATAAGACTATCTACCATGAAAACCTTATCCCTTTAAATACTTCCCATATTTATAAATATATTCTCTAAGGAAATCAAAATTTCTGATCTAAAAATGGATTTTTAGTCCCAATTAATGATGGATATTTATAATTCATGACATGTCATAACATTGTTAAACTACCTAGTGGATTAGCATATTTCTCCATACATGAAATTTTCTTGCTCATGACCTAAATAAACAGCTAAAATATGGTCATAATTTGATCACTTCTGTATGTAACGCTACCTCCAACATCATTATCAATCCAGTGAAGTAAATCCCTACAAAGGGTATGTATATTTATATGATTTTCATTCCTTCTATTAGTCACCATTTCTAAATAATAACATACAATATATTAGAATGTAACATTATGTATTATATGTTTGTAATCCAAACTCTAGTAATACAGTGAACAGAACTTGAAATTTTTTTGCATAGATATTATCATAATCATAAACATGGTTATTTGGGAATGTTTTGAAATCATAAAAAATACTAATCCATTATAAGTTTTTGTAATGAAAATGTGAATTAAAATAAGAATATCCCATGGGAGTGTCTAACCAATTTCATAGTGAGGCCCATTCTTATGTACTAGGTGAAAATTGGGTCAAAACCCAATGTGAACTTTTTAGATTTTCTACCCCTATGTAATATTGTTCTAAAACAATGCCTACTAGTAGTATCCATACAATGATTCATTTTTAGGAAAAACACTTAAACTCTTCCTTACCAAAATATTAAAATATTATCTTATACATAGAATTATCCTCAAATTCTCTCATATTATTGTGTTTTCTAATATGTATTTTCCTAAATATGGTTTCTAATTATTCTACTAAAATTTATATAATTCCTTATATAAAGACACTTATCCTTATAGCCCATAGTTTATGGTTTCTTTATTTTATTTTAACTAGTTATAGGGAATCATATCACGAAGGACCAAATATTTTAGTATTCTCAGTAAACTAGATAAATTATGAACTATCAAATTACAATTGAAAACATAATATACACTATAGTATTTTATTTGATTACCCCATTATTTCCATTAGAATATCCCTATATATCAGTCATAATTCACTTATATGATTATTGGGGAAAGGAAACATAATAATGGTGTGACAATTAATGATCAGAAAGCGTATGAGTACAATTAAATATCTCATGAATACAAATAGAGTAATAAATATGTAAATATAATTAACTAAAACATATTCTATTTAATCAATAACTTTTATATGAATAATCATATGTAAGGAATAAATAATGATCAAGTAATGCCATACAAATAATCATATGTTGTTGAAACTTATCTATGTATACTGTAACAAATAAAAAATCAAATGGACATCAATAACTACCATCATGATTTGGGAATATATAATTCAATACATCATAACAATACCACAAAGTCCTTGTGACAAGACATATTACAGAAATGGCTAAGGCCTTGGCCAAATACCCAATCTAGTTTGTCTCATGACAACTACCAATGTATCAAGGGGCTATATAAGGCAATTCTCATCACATACTAATTTCAATTCATTCATAAAATGAAGGGGTAAAAATAATACAATTTAAAATAAATATTAAAAACTACCCTATAAAATATTAATAATTTACATAATAAATAAACTTAATCATAAACCATCAAGAGTAATATAGAGAATCTCATCAAAACAGTTCATCCCTAATCAAGTTGATCCAAAACCATCAACACAAAAAATTTGGTTGGTATCATTATAATATTTTTCAAACATACCATAATTGTAATGAAAATTCTTGTCATTTATGAATAGAAATTCCATAAAAATAATTAAATTTTCTTGAGGGAAATATCCATTACATTTTGAAAAAACATTTTTAAAATATTAAATTTTCCCAAATATAAAATAAAAACATTTCACAAAAAATTAATATTTTAAACATGTAATGGATGCTTCAAATAATTTAGGGTTTTTTATGGTGGGTAATTTCATACATACTGTACAAGTTAAAAAACATTTTTTCACATTTATGTTAAAAGGTCAAAAAGTACATAATTTAGAAAATAACCAGATGATTCCTTTCAAACCGATTTAAAAAAAATAAAAATGGTTAATATTTTATTTAATAATTATTTTGGAAATTATAAAGAAAAATTGGAAAAAAATTTAGAAAACATTGATATGGAAGAAAAAGTGTTCCTGATTGAAGAGATAATTGAAGTAGATTTTCTTAAAAAATAACATTTTGTATCTATTGTTCTTAATGATATGAGAATGAGATAAAATTTGTGTTATCTATAAATATGTATTTGAGATTAAAATTCATGAGTTTCTAGAAATATATATTAAAATGTTTAATCATAGTTAACTTAATCATGAATAATCCTAATAAACAATTATATTGTAACATAAATCATTACCACATTAGTAACGTCTGAATCAGAAGCCACATGAAAAAAATAAATTCAATTGTAACATTAAATACAATTTATATAAATTGAATAAATATGTGACATATATATGGGTAATATATACAAAAAAGATATACATGGTAAATATGTTATATGTCTCATTAAAGTAAATATTAGTCAAGAAACTCTTATCACTCGTCCGACATCCTTAATACATGTATATAACTCCTATATAACAAATATAATATTATTAAAAATCTATTTTATAAATATAATAATATATTTCATACAATATTTAATTTTCTTATAGTATTTTGTGAATCATTTATTATCATTTCATTATTAAAATCACTATTTTGGGTGATAATTGCTTCGTTTTTCATGTATGTTCTGGTTTAGTAATTTTGATTCTTTTTAAATTTATCATGATTAAATAAACTACAGAATTTTTACCATGACATAAATTTCATATATCATCATTATATAAGTATTAATAATAGTCCATAAAAATTATATATGGAGAAAATTAGTTATACCTTTTATAGAGATGGTACGCCGTAGATACACATCATTGTTGTCTCTATTTTTTCAACAGATGAAATCTTTGAAAGGTAAAAAATATTTAAACTTTAAATAACCATTAACATATCAAATATCTGATTTATATTCACTAAATATTTCTTAATTACCATCCATTCCAAAATTAAATGAAAATGATTTCACATTGGTAGGTGGAGGTAGTAATCGATATGTACAAATGAGTTACATTATTATATTCAAAATGATTGGAATATTTGAAAAGATATGTGATATTATATTTCCATAAGTATATTAATTTTATATGTATAAATTAATTATTTTAATTCTATTATCATATCTATCCATGAGATTCAGCGATGGAAAAATAATTAGATCAGTTCGTGAGGCGGTAGTCTGTCATACTCATGATCAATGGTTTCGTTTTTTAATTTATGGAAGTGGAGATTAATATAGGATAAATAATTTAAATTATAATATATAATTGTATAATAGATAATATTATTAATATTTTATATTATTTTTATAAAAATGGTATCCGTTATAAGAAGATGTAAAATTAAAATGCAATGTTAATAACTTTATCTATTCTTTTAACAGCTTCTTTAAGTTTATAGCTACTGAATTCCAAAATATTACTCAGGAAAAAAAATTCCTCTAGGATGTGATGATACATTTGAGAAATATATATTATAGTATTAATTGGCCCATACAAATTTATTTCTATGTGTGAAGTGGAGAGGAGAGGGGGTGGCCTTCTATAAGTGGGGGAGAGGAAAGACTTTGAATTTTTAAAAGAAAACGTGATTCCATGGATTTAACATGAAAAATTCTCTAAAATGTATCAATAAATAACCATGGATAATATGATGTCAAAATAGGGCTATAAAATTTGTACTTAACAAGATTCTATGTCATTTTAACCCTTATTGTATTCGTTTTTCCCATTGTAAACCTATTTTGACCATAATCACAGTATTTAATTTTTACTGATTGTACTCTTAATTATTTTCAAAAAAAAACTAAATTATTCTTATTATATAATATTATCTATTATTATTATAACTATAAAACATTTTTTTACAAATTCAATTCACATATGTAATAGAATTTATTTTAAAATTAAATCTGGAGAAGGGATTAAAAATGGCTTTAGTGAGTGAAAATTCTCATAAGTATAGAATGTTTTAATATCAAAATTTCATATGAAATTGATTAAAATGTATTTATTATAACATTATTTAACATATATTAATTTTTAAATGGTTTCAAATCAAATTTTTAATTTTAAATCAATTAAACAAAAAGATAGATTTCAATAAAAACTAGTAATTTTCACTATTAATAAAAAATTAATCTTTCCAAAAAATTTACAAAAAATAACTCTTTGATAATTTTGAACTTATGATTCCAAAAAATAACATAAATATGAAAAATAAATTTTATAAAAATGAATGAGAAATTAAAATATCTGTACAAGTCATGAAAAAACAACCTAAAAATAGTTTTTAGAAAACATTTCCTCTTTTGTTCAAATGATCCTTATTTTATTTTGAATTAGTATATAACCATTGAATATATTTTATACATATGTAAACCATATAATTTTAATAATTTATTTATTCATTCTCAAAATCTTCAATTTAAGGACATTGTTATGATGACATATTATATTACTATTTATTTAGACTCGAAGTTGCCTATATCACAAGCTATAAAATATATTAAACTTAGAGAAACATATGCTTCAGGTCATTTATGCTTGAAATTTCCTACCACATGTGATATAGAAAAAAACATCCTAATTTCATAATATCCCAGTGTTACGATATACATATATATATATATATATTATCATATAATATTTATAATTATATATAATTATAACTACATAAAACTGTATTTAAATATCTGTATAATAATACATAACTATATGTAAATATTTGTAAATACATATAAATGAATATATATATATATTCATAATTATATATATATATATATTCAAATATATATATAACGAAGACATATAAATATATAAATAAATATACATAAACTGATATATGTCACAACCTGGCCCACCTGGGCCCTCTTGGCCTGCGGCAAGGAGAGCATGACACCTGAAGACTGCCTCTAATAGGATAGGGGATATCCAAAAGCATCATGAATATATAAATATAAATTGTAGTCCTTAGACTAATGTTTTTGTACGCATGTACAGAACCATCTCCATATAAAGGGGAAGAATAATAATAAAATAATACACCAAATTGAGTAAAACCATACATGAAATATGATCTAGAGAATAGATCAGAGTATGAAAATATAAAAAAAATATAAAAAGGTAAAAATAAACCGAAAACAAAAACTGGTCCCTAAAAAAATTAACTAGAAAGAGAGATGATCAGAGAGAGGTTTTCTTCTGATCTCCAAGTCTGACCACCAAACTCAATCAATTAAATAAATTACTAATAATGTCCATTAATGTCACTAGTGTTCTATCTATAATTTTCATAATAAATGAAAAGTTAAAATGAGTCCAATATAGGGGAGAGTATATAAAAACCCAGTATGACACCTCAAAAACCAATAAGGGAGCAATAAAAATATAAAATATCTTTGTCAAATCATAATCATTAGGGAAATGAAAAACCAAAATATATGTGAGCATAAAGAAACCCAAGAAACTGATAAAAATTATTTATCTATCCGTAACACAGATATGAATGATTTACTTCTCTGGAGCTCTAAATTATCATCCCTGATACCAATACTTTCATTCATCCTCATAATAATCATTGTTGAGGGATTACATCGCTCCACAACACTCCATATTAAATGGGGAAAATACCCATTGGAGGAGCCACTCCTCATTGGATATCAAGGGGGGGGAGAACACTACATATATAGAGGAAAAATCCCTTTATTGTAATCTTGTTTCCAATCCTAAATGTGTAAATTGTGTGTGGGACGTATACATTGGTGCAATAGGTGAGTTTCTAACCCCATCGTCTCTCCAAAAAAAAGAACCAGATCACTATTATCATCCAGTCGAAACTGAAAGAATCACCACACTAATTAAAAATCATGTTGTATATTTGATTACACAATGAATAATTTCATCATATTCTATGTGAAAAAATTCATGGGATAGGCTACTTGTGGGAACAGGTTTGGGCACAGATAAAAGATATGAGGTACATAGAGCTTACCTACAGTCTCATGGTATGTAGCCTCACCTAGAAACTTGTTTGTTTCCTTGTTTCACATGGAATGAAAATCTATGTGGGACTATATGAATTTTATAGGTGGTACACATGTTTTCTAGATATCTTAGAGCCTTCCCATGTCCTTTTGGACTATCCCATGTACACTGGTCATGCAAGTGTACACTGGCTGTGTCCAGGTCCCTCTCCATATCATGGTACAATGTCCATGTCTAAATACATGGCCATCCCTATGTACTATGGCCATGACCATGTGCATGTTCATGTCTGTTACTATGTACACACTAAGCCTCCAATACCAGGTCACACAGTGTGTATAGTCATACTTGGTTTGTGATAATTATCTTCACATGAAACCCTACCCTCCCGTACTAAGGGGTTATGAATCGTGTACGTTACGTTTTTATAGAAAACAATGAGTTAATCATTCAAAATTATCAAATTTCATCTATCACTAATCCCACTATGAATCCCACTGAGGAGTATAGATATACAGTTGACCTCTCTCGATCTATCACTCGTGGACATATCCCAACCCCCTAAACCCCATATGGTTCATCCCCTTCATGATGATCCTCCACACTGCCACTCTCATGGATAACGAATCAATATCCAGACTTCGATCTAGGCCATCATCACTCGCGACCCACATCATATCACAATTCATCCACAAAACACTTATATGTATGTTTTTCATGTATCCTCTATGTATCTGTGGGTTTGATCATGCTTGAATCCAACTGTGAAATTTTAAACCACAACTGTGGGGGGTAAAGATGAAAAATATTATGCAATGTGGGAGTAATGATAAAAAATGAAGTGATAACCATCATTGGGTGATGTGATCCAACCCAATGGTAATAATGTGGGGAAAGTATATGTGATTCCTAGTATAAAGAATAAATAAATAAACCAGGATCCCAAACAGATTTTTATCTATTTCATTTTGATGAATGAGATTCAATATAAATTAAGCATATGATTTATAATTAATTCTCAAAAATGGGAGGAAAACCAAAAAATAATTATTCATACATTTATTTGGATCAATAATTGGTGAATAATTCATTATCTAGAAATTAAGTTTATAATCTCACTATTTTAACCATTAATCTCCTGACAAATCATGATTTGTTCATCATTGATCTGTGATCCTGATCTACCAATGAAAAATTCTCTCTCCTCCTATCTAATATGAAAGGATTATACAACTCACCTCAATGATTTCTCATGAAAATTTATTTAAAATGTTGGATTTGGATTAGGGATATTTATTAAATAAATTCACTAAATAAATTAATTTACTTAACACACCATCCAACAACCTCCTCAACCTAATTCATGATGTCGATGAACTTTGTGTCGTGCATCATATAATTCCAATGTTTTGGTATAAACCACAGTCTCAGAATTCCCATATATTCGATCAAACAAACATGAAAACCATTTAAACCAAAAATGTAATCACACATGATTTAATATATTTTAATATATTGTATATATCAATTATATAATATTGCGACACCCAAACGTCAGGATAATTATGATGGAAAATAATGACGCATATATATAAGTGTCCAAATGACTAAATCAACAAAACTAGAGTCATTACATTCCACCCTATTTTAAGGATTTCCACCCCAAAAATACTAATATACCAGGGGGTAGTATGAAGCATGCCTCAGACTCTCAAGCTCCCAATAGTTATCCTACATGCTTCTGTGATACCAAAGAACTTAAACCAAATGTATTTTCTATCCTCACATGATCTGTTCCTATTGATCCTAGATCACCTTTAGGTACTTTGGGAAGGTGGAAACATCCTTGATATCTAAATCTCACTAGCAAATATATTTTTTGGGGCCTTGAACTCATCTCCTCAATTATGACACATGGAATGATTCATTCACCAAGTATAACTTTAGTAGAAGGAAAATCATTAAGAAACCTCTACAACCTTTTATATGACCTTGATTGACCCAAGAACCTTGGGGATAACTTGATTCTCTTGTCAAATCTAAACAATCATTATAATGGGGATACTCTATGGAAAATATGGTCTCCCTTATCAAACTCAAGATTCCATAATGCTTACATAACAAACATTCATGTTGACTTTCTAAGGCGCTATTATTCTCGTTGTTCACATGAATCTTCTATGTCATTTCATGACCCATCAATAGCCCCACAATAAATTTCAAACCAATCTTAGTCCACCATGAGGGTGACCTAAATGAATCCTATATAGCCCCTAAAATAGAGTCATGCTAATAGTGCAGTGATAGGTGTTATTATATTAAAAATATAATTGTCTAATGTGATCCTCCCAACTTTGGATAAAGTCCAACGCACAAGATCTTAGCATATCCTTCTAATCTTAACTAGTATTCTCAGTGTGACCATCTATACAGTGGTGAAATATGATACTTATACATAAATGGTCACCAAATTCTCCATCATACCTCTCCAAAATAATGAGGTGAAATGATCATCGTAGTCAATTTTGATATTTTTTAGTACCCCTTGAAGCCGAATTATCTTTCACATATACAACTTCCCCAATCTCTTGACTGAAATCTTCTCCCTGATGGAATGAAAGTGTAAAAATTGGGAGATTTAGTGAAGAATCACCCTGATAAGGTCTTCTAAATTTGATATCCATATATGTATCAACACAAAATCCATTTATATTTCATCCAAATTCCATTTTATAACCTCAAGTGGTTCAGTCAAATTTGATGGAACCGGATGTTCATCCTTTACTTGCTAGTATGTGAGACACCAAGAGATGAACTTGAAAACCCTCTTCCACGTGATAGCATTCAAAATCTATAACTGAAAGTCCCTTTTCAACTTCACCACTTTAGGATGTATAGATAATGTGGAAGATTCAAATTCCGTCAACACCTACTCACACAACATGACTCAAACCACCATCCGTCTTTGAAAAAATGAGGATGTCATCCCCTCCTTAAAAAAATATATCAAAAATTAATCCCAAATATATATGGTAATGTAGAAAATCACAGTAATTGTCACAAATTTTATGTTTTCTGACACAATAAATAAATGGGGGATTTTCCTCCATCGACTGAAGAAAAACCACACCCTTCTCCACCACCAGGGTCAACTACAAATAGTCCACCTTCTTAGATGACTCATATACCAAGCAATAATGGGACATGCTACTAAGGGAATTTACCACCATGTTTCCCATCGCATTATTAAAAACTATCTGGATAAAATATTCCTATACGAACTATAAATATTCCCTCTATCTTAGGTTAAGATAACTCCCTGTGAAGATGTACCCAAGACTCTAGTCTTTAGAGTGATAAAAAAACACTCCCTTAGAAGATAGTTCCATTATATATTCAGAGTAAAGAATACCCTATCAAGTCATGTGTTTTGTAATTATACTCATTGGGTCTTAAATTCATCAAATAATATGTGATCACTACCTTCCTCTACACAAATACGCATCCCATATTAACATTATATGTTTCTAAAAACACAACGTACTCAATTCACAACATTGGTAGCCTCATGATATGAGAACTATTCAATATGATCCTCAACTCCTTGGTGGATATTGGAAACTACTCAGTCTACATAAATGGATAGCCATTCTACATTATGGATATCAATGGGCATGCTACCCTGGTATCATCTTCCATGATCCTCATATAGTACCATGCCAAACTAAGGAAATTTCACACCTCATTCAAGTTCTTTGGCGGATCCTAAGAAATAATCGAATCAGTATTCATTCTGTCCATTGTTAAATCATAATCATAGATGACATACCACCAAATTTAAAAACCTAGACTAAATATGTACACATTGAGATATTACCATTAATATTGTTCTACTAGAGTGAGTCCAATACCAACCTCGAATACCCATCTACTCATCTAATGATATAGAGTAAATTAGTATGTCATCGGTGAAGGAAACAATGAATCATTAAATTTATAGATAGGTGACTCGGTGCATATCTACCATGAATATAGTAGGAGAATTAGTCACACTAAAACATATCAGTGGGAATACATACTGTTTATAGAAACATCAAAATGACATATTCAGAATATTATCTTCATGAACAATGAACAGGTAGTATCCCAACCTAAAATCAATAATTGAGAACCAACATGCTGCTCAAAACTAGTCAAAGAGTTTTCCAATCCATAGTGAGGGGTAGTTTATATTTATCATTACCAAATTTAGGAAACGATAGTCAACATAAATCCTCAATATATCATCCCCCATTTTCATTAACAAAATAGGAGCATCCATGTGGTACACACAAGGTCTAACAAAATAATGTCTCTCAAAGGTTCTCTATCTACAACATTAAATCAGGGAGCTCAATATAGACCATTTGATATTCCATGAATGATATCAGTGTAGTCTCACGGTGGATTTTGATAAAGACGTCAATCTCCCACCTTAGAGGTATTACTAGAAAATATTTAGGGAATACATCCATAATATTCTCCAATGTTTATAAAATATAGATGCATGAAGTTCCCACAACACCAAGGTATACATTCTCCAACAGATGGTTTATGGTTTGTAGTTTCTTACCCATGATCCCCACTCACTCATCCATGAATTTTCTCTCACCCAGCAAGGGTAATATTATCCCATTTTTTCATATGCATGTAACTCTCCAAATATTACTGTCTATCTAGTAATACACTATATAAAACATGTACATACCCTAGATGACATCATAAGGATTCATCTTGATGACCATGATTTCCCAAGAGAGACTCTCCCCACTAAATTCCAATACACACTATCGAGAAATATGGGATATAGATAAATTGATCATATTAGGATTATCATTCCATAGTTGTTGGGATATGGTATCTAAAAAATGATCTGGATAACACACAAGGGGCTTAGTGGTGAGGTAATGACTCAAACCTAGAATCATCTCCTAAGTAGTCTGGTCATATCCCTCAATAGCATATAGCTCCTACAAACATGAATAACAACAATTATACCCTATCATTGGACACCCGGTGGTTGTGGTAGATGTAGATCATAGAGTTTATGTCTACCAAATGCTCCTCCCTAAGGATATCCACCTATTTATCTTTGGGCACTAAATCCCTAGGGGCTATCCAAACCATGTTTGGGTGATCCTTGGTCATGATTTTGTAACTAGCATTATGGTATGAGTACATTCTATCTACCCTCCAAATCATGATGTTTTGTTAAATCATGATCCATGTTACCACTATCATCCAAAGAATAACATCCCCCTCTCCAAGATTATTGGATCCTCTTTGAATCCCTTTTATTATAAATTCTTATGTATGATTCAAGCTATGAGAAATTATATTATCATGAGAACATAATTACTAACACCTAATAATTAATTTAGATGACTCAACAATATGATTTCCACTTCTTGGTCCATCACACTGATGCATCGATAATAAGAATTTCTATATATAGCCAGATCGTTCACCAACACTCCATAATAAGCAGGAATGCATAAGGATACAACATTGGAAAAAATGTCCCTGTAAATTCTATGACAAAAAATTTATAATCAGAAGAAACCATCAAGAACCATGTTGAGGGAGTAAGTAATTGGGTTAGTAAACCTCTAATTGTACTCAAAATATGACATATAATCACACAATAACTTTAGATTCTCACGATCCACATTGAGTGAAAGAAGGAAGGGTATTAATCATCATAAAATAGCTACTAGAAATATGTCTATGAGATAATCTCTTCATCACTTATCTAGGTAATTATAGTCCACTGGCACCTTATTTCTCCATGAATAAGAATAGAATCATGCGAAACCATATGATATAATTTGGTATGAACATGCTTCAAAACTTGGATAACCAAGTCAATCCCATCCTCTACTACCTAAGAGTCTATCTTATAGTGAAACCTTAGTATGTTTTAATCTATAAATAACATTGAATTTTAATACTAAACCCAACATCCTCCCATCCATCTATAAATATCTTTTTATTAGTAAAGAAAAATAGGTCCAGAACATGCAAGCTTTGTGGATATGAGGAGAATGTGGTGTAGGGTAGGCTTAAAAATTAAGACTATAAAAAGAAAATGCTTACTCAGGTTGATCCCATGAGGGTGTGTACTTTCTTATTATCCAAATTAAAAAACTATTTTTATAATATATGATTCTATAACATTTTAATTTTTTAATAAAAAACAATGATTAAACCATCACATATGATTTCTCACCGTAATGTTCAAACTAAATCACCATACATTCACATATTAATATTAACTATGTCTATATTTTTTTTAATATAATGTTATAATATTTTTAGAGTAATTTTTAACTATATTCACGTGATGTGTCATCCCACCTCCCAAAAAATGGAACCCATTTTCCGTTCACATTGTTTCAATATTACAGGATCTATTATTAAAATAATAATGTGTGGGTCAATTTACTGTAGTCATTTTTTAATTTTTATTATTATTAAGACAATATAAAAATATCTCATGGGAATCTTAATAGTCTCCACTAAAATTGTTCATTACATAGATAGTTTTGGTTCATTCGTAGGTCTATCTATTTGTAATGAAACACAACCAACGTGATCATTTATCGCGCCTAACCAATCACTCACATACTTTGTATCACAACAGTTTTCCCCAACTTCAGTATCACCACATGCCACCATTAATTGTTCAAAAATTGTTCCATAACATCCATTACATGTTTAGATATTATCAATCAATACTTCTCCCCACAAATATCATTAATAATGGGAGAAATTTATTTATCTTATTATAAAAAAAAATTTATATGTGGAAAATCATAGGGGATACAAGTGGGCTAATACAAGGCAGGGTAGGAATGAATTTGATCAAATTATATATATTATTTTTATACAAACCCATATGGACCCAAACAAAAGTAGGCTTGGTTCCCCACACATTGAACCACATGTTTTATATTACTACCACTATTTACAAGGTAGTGGCATTGCTCTATGCTAGTCTAGAAGAAACACATCATTAGATGGTCTAAGAACTGAGGCCTCGTCCCTCAACTAATCGCCATCATGATCTCGTATCGATATCCTAGATGATTATAATCCCCAATGCATCTTGAGAGTTCTCAAGATGTAACAGAGTTAGATGATCATATATCAGGAGCTCAATCAAGGATTGCATTAATGTAAATGTACCCATTCCTATATAATGAATTTACCATTTTTCACTACAACCGATGTTTTGGTATATTGAGACAATATGTATATATTTAGTGTAATGGTGAATGGATTGATTGTCTACTACACCAACACGGGTTTCCCTTTCATGAATGTTACACCTGAGACACTCCCACACAATTTCTCTAGGATCCCAAACCAATCCTTACAACAAGTACAACCTCTAATTCTCAACTTAGGTGAGATACTGCCTTTGACACCAATCTATCATGACTTGACCCACTCAGGCATGCCTTATTAGCCGCTAGTTGAGTGTGATTCCCCATGAACAACTGTAATTTGAAAGGGGTGGTGAAAATAATGAGAATAAATAATCTAAAATGAGAGATCATTTAATAATGCACTAGTATGAAAAAAGACAACCATATACATGGAAAAGTGTAGAATAATAATAAACGAAATTAACATAGAGTGTACAACCATGGAAGTAATAACATCTAGGGAATTTATCAGTGTTTTAAAATATAGAAAACAAGTATAAAGGGGAAAAATACATGACCATATAGAAATGAAATCTCAATATCGATGTAAATGGATATATGGAAAACTAAAGAGATAGTAGATATAGATTTCCAAGTTAGCCTTTGAACACGATCATTGATCCTAAGTACGTCTATGTTCCATTGATGTCACTTCAAATATTCCTATCATCTTCAAAATACACAACACATTCGGATGAAGTCCATGTATGGATGAGTATATACATTCCCAATAGAAAGCCTAAAAAAACAATAAATGAGAAATAGAAATATTGATAATTATATCAACCCAAATGAAAGAGTGTACTAAAACCAAACCTATATATTTTTATGTATATACCCATGTAAGAGATAAAGTTGATATTTATCTCCCAAATCCAAATAAGAATCATGAGTCTTCCAATAGCTCTAAAGGTCCATCTATGATGTGTAGAATCACCTCTAACCATTTATTAATTCGTGTATAGTGATCACAGATCTCCAATATTCTCCATAGCTAAGGGGAAAAATCATCAGTTGAGGGCACACTCCCCACTAGAGATCAAATAAAGGGGGAGTCACTCCATAGATACATGACCCATTCCATGTGAATAAATGGGGGTTTAAAGTCATAATTTTTGAAAGAGTATGGGAGTTTCCATAACCTTGTGTGATAAAGGGGCTTCTAACCCTAGAGCATCTATGATAAATGAGTCTGATCATTGCTATCAGCTAAACACCTATTATATAATCATTATGACCATAACACCTCATTTTGTACCTCTAATTCCAAAATGAAGGCATCCATCACATTATAAATTGAAAAATACTCCGCATTGGGTATAGACAAGACCAAATCTAAGACATAGAGAAATATATACATAATGTGGAAGATCTTGAGGGAGGTATACGACATGTACCTAGGGTCCCATGGAATGTGACCATTCCTAGACACTTGTTCATGTACCCTTCCTATGTATGATTACATGATTGTGCCCATATACTGTAGCCTTGGCCATTTGTATAATTGTTTCTATGACCATGTACCCCCGGGGTACAAGTCGAGCCACTAACTTTGGGTCAAATGGTGTTTATGGTTATACCCAAAGTGTGATACTTGTCTTCAATAGAAACCCTAGATGCCACTACCTAGGGATACACGTCATGTGTTGATGGATTGAATGTTGTGTATATATAGTTTTTCTTGAAAAAAGCTAATCTTCATGAAGCTCAATCAGGTTTCATACACCTCCACTCTCGCCATGAATCAATCAAGTGAGTATTGATGAAGGGTTGAATACATCTGCTCCATCATTGGTTCCTGTATTCTAGCTACCTGAACACTATATGGTTCATCCCTACCACACTGCTCCTCTGTGTCACCTCTCCCATGGATGAAGAATCATGAACTAATCTATAATCTCTATATTCATCACCCATTACCTGAATTTCATAACAATTCATCCGAAAAAAACTAATCTGTACATCATTCATGCATACGACATGAATATGGGGGTATGATTGTGCTCAAATCTAACCCCAAATTGTAGAACTGCATGCCTATGAGAAAATGATGACGAACAAGAAGCAAAGTGGGAGAATTGAAAATAATGAAGTGATGACCATTATTGGTCAATGTTATCCCAACCAACGGTATTAAGTCATGGAATTTAAGGGTGAATCTTGCATAATGAATAAAACAATATATGAATATCATGAAAAGATTTCGATCTAGTTCATTGTTTTTCATGGGATGCAATATAAACTACGTCAATAATGTATAATCCATGATAAAAAAAATTAGAAAGGTATAAATAAAATAACAATCCCAAACTCAATTTGGATTAATTTTCGGTAAAGAAAATGTTTCTTAGCAATGAATATGAACACCCTACTGTGTTTTCCATTCATCTAATGTTTCACCTCAATAAGTTTGTCATCAATCATCGATCCTCATACACTAATGAAGAATTCACCCTACTCCTGTCTAATCTCATAGGGTCATACAATTAAGGATGTGGATTTTGAATAAAATGGTATTTATAATGGAGGATTAGGTTTAGGGATATTAAATAAACTAATCAGTTAATTAACAGAAGACACCCAACAATGACTACCTCAACCAAACACTTGATGCTGACCAAATTTATTGAATAGCTAGGGTAATACCTATATTTCGGGATCAATAATGGTATTCTATTTCCCACATGAAGTCTTAAAAAATGGGATTCACATTTAAACAAAAAAGTTGATTGCACATGATTCAACAAATATAAATAAATTTAATATTTAAATTATGGGGTCTTGTAACACCCAAACATAACTTTGTATTTGAGGAAAAATGTAGAGAATTATATAGAAACATTAAATGGACTAGATAAAAGACACTAGAGTACATAAAATGTATCACCCCAAGCTTCCATGGTACGTTTTCCTTCGAATAATACAATGGCATGCATTGTACGCAACTTCGAGATTCTAACACAACACAACCAATCAAATTAGCATGTGGTGTATGTGTAATTCCCATGATTGTATTCATTGTGTAATATAATTTAATTTATGGGTATTTACATCTTCATTGTATGATACTTCTTTCATGGGAGTATGTTTCGTATGTTACCTAATCGATAAGGGAATTCGAAATTTCAATTTCCATTTATTTGGCTTTACGCAAACTTCATTGATTATATTACTATGAGATTATGTGTGGAATAAATATTCATTTGCTTATGTCATAATTTCCACTCCCCTTTTCTGTGGATATAATTTTTTATACACAGAATCACTCCATTGATAATTTCTCAAGTCATCCATATGAATTTTATGAGAGTAATTTTAACTCATTCTCCATTTGTTGAGTTAAACATCCAATTCATTGGTGTTGTTTTTACAAAATTATGTGTGAATATCGTTTGATTGTTTTACATAGAATATCCAATCATATTTAGTGTATTTATATTTTTCGCACATAACTATGTCGTTTATTTATCCTTAACCTAAGGATACGGCCTTTATGAGAGATTTCATCTCAACTTAAATTCCATTGAGACTTCTTTGTTGTTATACACCAAATCACTTTTATGTGGTGTATATAATGTACTTTGACATAGTATATCATGAATCCCTTTATTCTCATGATATTACAATGTTTTTATTACCTCAATTATTTTTATTCAAGTGTCTCTCTTTTGGTTATAATCTCTAAATAAAATACCATTTTTAAATGTTTTAAAGACTTATTCATCTAAATCTTTCTCAATAATGTCCATGTTTTAAAAATGGTTTTATGGATTTATTTATATGGAAATTAAAGTTAAAAAATTAATACTCCTTTTAAAATGTTTCAATGTGGTATGGGACACTTTGATTCAAAAATCTATTTTTAAATGGCTTCTTGACATATAGTGAGACTTTTAAATGATTTCAAGAAAAAGGGGGATATTTCTCTCAAATAGTTTTGATGATTATTTTCATCTATGTCAACATCCTTAATTATTCTTGATTGAGGATAATGTGATACAATACAATCTTTCATATTGTATTGAATGAGTTATATTTGACTGTGGATGTGATATTTTTATACCATTCATGGTTTGTGGTTAATGTATTGACATTTCATATGCTTGTTTTAATACGAATGTTTATGTTATGTTTAAACCTGTTCATATGAGGAATGTATTGGACTTAATAAGTGACGGGTGGAGCCCTCTATAGCTCCTCGATGCATCAGTAGGTCTCATGAGACAAACTAGTGTCTTGGAACAAGGCCTTGGCAAAATCTTATTTATTGTCTTGGCACAAGGCCTTTGCTATGTGGTTATGATAGTCTGGAATTATGCATTCCATCATTATGAAAGTGGTTATTGATATTGTATGTGATCATTCGACTAGTAGAATATCCATTTGAATAATTAAATGGCATTATTTCATTTTATTTGGCCATTTTATGCTGAAGTTCAAGTTTAAAACGCATTTTTTTTATTTATAAATTGCCTTAAGTGTTTATGCCTATATATAAAAGCTTCTGCTATAATTTTATCCTTACTGAGCATCTGAGCTCACCCCTTTCAATTTTTTATTTTTCCCCAGATTATGAAGAAGTAATTTATGAATGACTTTCAGGGATGGTATGAGGGGATATGAAGACAAGATGTTTTTTTGATGTAATGTAAAACATTATAAATGTATCTAGTGTTTCCAAGGCTACTAAACTAATCGGTCTTTCGAGACTTGATATTTCTTGTGATCATGCCAATGTTATGTAATAATTCACCGACTCTGGGTAACTGGGGTTGGGGCGTTACATAAAATATATGTGAATACAAACTTATCAAAAACCCTAAATGCAAAAAAAAAAACAGATGACAACCTTTAACCTCCCATAATCAATAATTTCCCTTACTAATATGGGTTGACACTTTATTCTATCCATATTCAGGGTTTGGAATTCCTATGAGTGAAGTGTGTGTGATTAATAGAACTATGTAAATAATTTTCAAATAAAAAATATCATAAAATAAATCTTCCAAAAGTGGTAAGTCCACTATAATATAAATACCATCATATCAATTATAATCAAAACCCATGGAATAAATCCATAAACATCCCATAACGGATTCAAAATACATCTTTATTGAAGTAGATATACAATCAAATGATCTAAAACTATTGTATTCTAAAATAAAAATTATTTTTGGATGTCGTGAATCACTCTTTTGACTATAAATAGTGGGTACCCTATTTCCAAAAACCAAACATCATCTAGCTTGTTGTATTCATTAGTTTTATAGTTTGCGAAGCCCAAGTGGTCACTTCGATAAAAAATTTGGTTATTTGATGTTGATTTCCAATTTTCAAATTCACTTATTGCATAAAATTTTGTTATTAATAGTTATTATGAAATTTTTAACCAATATTCTCGTAGTTATTTTATTAATCATAGTTTTGATATACCAAAGTGCATAAAAACACCCAAATAAAAATTTATGGGTTTTCAAAATTGATGTCTGATTTTCAACATCTATTACACCATTAGAGATGTGAGGATGATTTAGATATAGTTTAAATATATATGTACATGTATGTGTATGTGTTTAAATGAAAAATATACATATATAAAAATTAATTTATTAGTAATTAGTGATTAATAATTCATAATTAATAAATAATTATTAATTACAAAGTAATTTATAGTTTATTTTTATTTTATATAATTAAAAAATAAAAAATAAAAAATTATATAAATATAACATTTTAAATAATCATTGACAAATTATTATAAATTGTACATAATAATTTTAAAATAATTCAATATAATTAATTAAAATTTATTTGTTACTAAATAAATTAACATTAAATTTTTATTTAATTTTATTAATTTCATTGTGGGTTTTAATAAATTTCTATTAAAATTAAATACATAATTTCAAAAATATATAATTTCATATTAAGCATTAGTTTTCACCACATCCATAAAACTATTTATAAATGGATTAATTTATTTCAAAATTCCACAAAATATCAGTGGTAATCTAAAACCACCATATAAAAAATAATGTGAAACCATTTAGTGTTAGTTTTAAAAACTATAATAAAATTAAATGTTTTCCTGTAGTGATAATTTGATATATATTAATAATGATAAAAAGGTATGGGAAAATTATAACAGATCCTTTCTTTATCCTTTTCAATATAGACACACACACACATATATATATATTAGAAAATAATATAATGACTCTATAGGGATGGGTTTTTAGAAAAAGTTTTTTATGATTCATCTGATTACTATGACTCTTATATATTACAAAAAATTATTGAGTCACCTATAGTTGATAAATTGATATGACTAGTGTAATTTTGGATCTAATACGCAATGATATATTTTTACCAATGGGTTTTATAGGTTTTAAACCATTAAAAAGTTCATTGTGTTTTAAATTAAGGAAAAAAATCATTGAGGAAAGTTTGTTAATAAATTTTTAACCAATTGGAGTGGAAAATAACTTGTCCATAAATTTAATGATCATCTAAATGAATATAAAATTGTTTTACAAAATTGTCATGCAAGAAAAATGTAGTGGAGTATGGATTCTGATACGAGGAACCCGAACATATTAGAAATGGTTCAATTGACAATGTGTTAATTTGTACTTATTATAAAATTACATAGATATCATCTAGAAAATGATACATTTTTACATAATAATTTTTTATCTAATTTATTAAAAATATTCTATTTAAATTATGGACTGGTAAGGGTCCTAATTTTTCAGTTATGGGGATTTATAGTTGTGAATCATACATATAGTGTATGGGTTTTGAAATACTTTACCACAATTTAAAAATAGGTTAATTTATTCTTTTTTTCATATTAAACTATTTGATATTTTTTCTGTAATATTATATAACAGAAAGTGTTTTTGGTTTTATATAATTTTTCCATTAGATTAATCACATTAATCAATTTATTAGTGGGTCAAATTGTTAACATAGGGAAACATAAGAAAAAAAATTATTCGTGAGAAAAAGTGAGTCCATTGAATAATTTTTTTTCTGAAAGTAAACTCATGTTACATCAAAACATTGAAGGTTTCATTGGACTCATCGAAATCCTATGACATATGGATTTATTTTTGAAAATGAGGATGAAAAATGTTAAGAAATTATGTCCCTACTACCCACCAAGATGTCATTGAGAGTAATTGTTTTTAGAAATTGTTAGACTCCCAAAAATATGAGACGACCACCTTATACAAATATTGTTTTTATAACACTGTGGATGCACCATATGGGTTGATCCCTATTGGATGAAATTTGTTTTTCCATAAGAATATTTACTTGTTCGGTAGAGTGTTTACCTATAATCCAAGTATGGTAGAAAAATGTTATGAAAAATGTCATGGTAATTGCTATGAAGAAATCATTTCTCTAGTTATGATATTAAATAAAATTAACATATTTACAGTCATAACTACTCATTATAATTATGTCTTTTTTTATATTGATATAAAAACGAATTTCCTTAATAGGTATTTAACGAAATATGTGTATGAGATAAAATATAATTTTTTTAGATTAAAAAAATGATAGTTGTATGTTTTTCAAGTGGAAATAAAATATTTATAGATTGATTAAATATTCTTAAGGTCAGAATATATTTTCTAATGAAGATATCATAGAGTTTTTATCATCAGGATTATGGATTATTTCTTTGTTTATAAAATTTAATGTGGGTGTGCGGCTATATTTCTTGTTTTTTCAGTTGATGTCACACTACTAATCGAAAAGGATATCCAAAATTACTATTATATAACAATGTAGTCAGGAATGTACTTTTCAATTAGATAAATGGGTGAAAAAACATAAATACTAAGTATAATGATCAATAGAGATAGATGGACTATGTTAAAAACATATATTGGTAAAGTGTTGAAGAGTATTTTATATGGAAACTCAAATAAGGGTTTATTACTAGTGTTATAGTGAAAAAATATTAAGATGATTCAACATATTTCTATTGTGTTTGAAATTATGGATAGGATTTCATATGCACCCCCTTCAGGATCTATGAAATATTCGATGTTATATACCCCAAAAAAATGTTGTTTATGCTTTTATCATAACATGTAGATACTAATCCAATCCTGGTTGGAGTAACAAGGTTACTATTATCAATATAATTAATTACCAATGAATAAATAGGTGAATTTTATTAGTCATTGGAGCTATGAATGATCTCTTTATAAAGAGACAAACAAATGCTAATTTAAAAACTAAAAATGGTGATATAAAATCAAAATAAGGTTTTTAGTTACACCTTAATAGTATATGTATCAGTTCAAAGAGTTCCAAACTAGTCATCATCAAGTATTGACAACAATGATATAGTAAATCACTACATTCGATGATTTAAAGTTATATGTTTTGAAAAATAATTCAGTCATTGAACATGAGGTTTCTTGGTATTGATGGAGTAATTACGCTTTACTATAATATCAATGGATCTATTAATCAATTTAATAATCGCATGTATTTCCAAAGGACTAGAAAAATCCTTCACAAACACCATGCTATTTGATAAATCATTTAGAGTTTTGAGGTAAATCTATATAAGGTCACTATAAAGGAGAATATGTTAAATCCATTGAAATAATCATTAATATTGAATAATCATGAGTTTCAAAAATATTATCTATAGAATAGACACATGAAAGAATGGATATAATGATTTCTTTAAATGGGATTATATCATGGTTTTATATAATGAAAATATCAAATTATCATTCGTTCATGTGTGATGAAAATATTACATGAATAGTAAAATAATTAAATCCATTAATATTATAAATCTATGTTGTCTATAATTGATGATCATCATGGTGTTTTATGGGTTGTGTTGAAATGTTGTAATTAGAATGAGTAGAATATTTTTTCATATAGTGTAAACTCATGAATTTATAAGTATAAAATTATTATATAGATTGAAATTGTAAGTATTTCACATATAATGCATTATAATCATTATTATTCCAAGGGTTTATGTATAATATTATTCCCCAATTTCATAGGATGACAAGATACATAGTATGTAAATATTCCATCTTTTGAAAAATTCTTATGACAAGATTATGAAAGAATTATGTAAGGGGTGGTTTTGTATGTGCAAAATCATGTTATTAGTTAAATTTAACCTATTTGTGAATTATCCTCTTTTATTACTAGTATGATGTAATGACCAAGAATGATATAAATAAAATTTAAATTTTTATTCAATTAAAGTTAGTATAATATAATATAGATAAAAAACACATGCAATTATTTTGTTTTATTATATCCAATTTTATTTTATTTATTTTTTGTATCTGTACCAATGAAAATATAGCTGATGTATAGTTATCACAAGAGTAGTATAAATATAGGGTTATAAAAAATCAACTTGACATAGATAACAGAAGTGATGAAATCAACTAGTATGATCTTACCCTTGAAGACCATTTTTCAGAGATTATGTGTGAGATATCATTTATTAGATTTTCCTTAGGGAAATCTAGAGCTAAAATCCAACTACTTAAGTATGAGTGGAACCACTTATGGGATAATTTCAAGCTCATCAAGATCATGTTCCAAACCCTATTCACCAAACAACCCCATTAAAGCACCACTATCAGACACCTTACTCTTTGAGAGTATTCTATCGTATAAAGGGGATATGAATCAAGACCCCAAAAATATGAATACACAAATTATTTATTATAAAATAATGAAAATATTTTCATCCTATTATTGTTAATTTTTAAATTATTTTTAAAAAATGAATTATATTTTGGAATTATATTCAAATTAAATTAATTAATTTATGAATTAATGCATTTTCTATGATAAAAAATATTTTCCTAAAATATTAGAATTAAATAATTTTTTTAAATATAAAGGATCAAATAATTTTTAGATGTAATATATTGTTTAAATAAGGGTTTAAAAAATATTATTGTTAAAAACAGATCATTTTTAATAAATGCATGTTTTTATTTTAAAAGTAAAAATTCACAAATTTAAAACATTATATGAATAAAGTGAATTTTATTTTTTTAATCAGGATGGAAACATTATCCAAAGGTGTATTATTCAATATTTATTTTGACATTTTAATTTTTTGGTAAAAATTAAATAATGTATAATTACACTTTGTGTTTTTTGACATCATAATAAACCAAATTTTAATTTTTAAGTAATATAAATGGGACACACGACCAAATATATGTATTCCCTTTAATTTAACGTGGTTTTGCATTTATTTTATTTATTTTATTAATCCATTATAAATCCTCCAAGATGTATAATATATTTAATGATTTTAAAATCATTTCATTAAGAGTGTGAGTCACCTCCACATAACTGATGGTAATAGTTTAAAATATTAGCCCCATGGCATAATAAAATAATTTACACCTATACCATTTTGCAGGAACTATGTGAAGAAACCATGGAATGCTATGTTGTTTTGGATATATTATTATGTAGAGTCCAAAACCATAATAATAAAGAAATCCCTCTCATGTCCTATATAAACCCACCCAAACTCCCCTTTATCTTCACTAAAACACTTTGGAGGAAGACCACACTCGGAACTATACTCCCTAGAGTCCTCCAAAGTCACTCCCAAGCTTTCATGAAGACCATCCCAGGACATTGAAGTCACACACTCAGGTACAAGATCTTCCACTCAAATTTTTAATCAAGAACCCCTTTTAATGTTATGAATTTTAATACTTATTTTCCATTGTTGGGATATGATAATTTACTGGCCACATAAATTCCATTTTATGTATAAATTATGATATCCCCTTTCACTCCCATTTAACCCTCCTATGAACCATTAGGCACACCTATTGCAATTCTAAAATTTTGAAAGGGTTCTTTCATTTATCCACTTTCTTCATGATTATTTATTATGTTATGCCTTAATTGTACAATTAATTATGTTGGTAAATGTCGTTACATGTCTCCATTACATTCCATTTCATTTATAAATTGTTATGGGCCCATTTCTCTTTCATTAACCCTTTTTGTGAATTTTTATGTAACACTAATATGCGGCCGACATTTCACCGCATTTTTGCATGTCAAAATAATTTTGTAATGAATACCATATTGACTTTTATATCAATGGAATTCACATTTATAAACCTATACTTATTTATTGGGGACGTACATGTTTTTATTTCAAATTCAATTATTGTGGAATAAATTATTTTGTTGAATGAATTTGTGTTGTATGATCTATGTGGCACACATAAGACTGAGAATGAAATGATTATGAAGGGTGTTCTCTATTAGAGCTTCAATTAATTTGGAAACATTTAGTATCATTATATATCATTTGAAATGGTATTTGTATATATCCTTGAATCATGCCTCTACATGAACAATGATCCGTGGCTAATGATTCTCTATGTGTAGTGAGCTTTGACTCGTGATCCTCCATGTTAAATGTTCCTTGAATTGTCCTCCTCCATGTGCAATGATCCTTGAATAATTCTTATTTCTTGTATAATGTTGTTTCCACATTTAAAATATTATATTTTTAATGATATATCTTTATTTATTTATTATGTTTCCTTTTTATCCATTTATATTCATATTTTCTAATATGTATTATCGTTTTCATGTTATTCCTTGTTTATTTTGAATACTGGGATTTATAGATCACCCCTTTCTTATGTTTACCCATAGGACATGATGTTTTATGTTCATTAGAATATTATGATCATATAAAGGAATTATTCATTATTTTTGTTTTATCCCATGTTCGTGATGTTCTGTTTTGTACCTAATTAAAAAACACACTAGTCATATCGATCTTTCGGGTTGTATAATGCATACTTTTATGCAAAAAATAATTATTTTAATGTGTAACAAATAGCATGGTCACTATAAATGAAATATGGTCCAAATATTGAATTAGGATGACATAATAAATTCCCATAAATATTATTGGGACATTTTTTTTTCTCAACTACTTGAATGAATTATATTTGATGTATTCATTTAAAATAGTTAGTCCATTTTAGAGACTCATGAATGTTTTATATAGACTATAATAGACTGACATTTTCATTTTATAGTATTCATTTTATACCTTAATAAAAGGTAATATATAATAATATGAATAATGTATAGGGTTAAGCTTGTAATGACCAAAATCATAGGTAGTGAGTTACCTTAATTTATAGTTTTCATATTACATATTATATATAAATTTATTTCTCATTCATAGAATATTTTTTTTATTCTACTATTTTCAGGAACATATCTTGTACATGAATTCCCTCATCAAATTTTGTAATAGATGAATATACATGTACAACATTGATCATTTCATCCATGAATCTCATTAATAAATATCAATACATTTCCTTCATAATAGTATGATATGTATTTATGTTGACTTATAAAAAATTGATATAATTTAATCCTCACAAATTTATTTAACCAAAGGGTATAATGAAAAGTCATCAAAAATTGAAATAGGAAGTAATGAATATGCATCCATCTCATAGTTCCAAAGTAAATGTTGATTCATATAATATTATAAATTCTTATTTGATTTTCTAAGTAAAGTGCCACAAATTTATAGCCAATATTGACGTAATTAATAATAATAATGGTCATATTATGATTTCATTGATATTAAATACATTATAAGTATTTTTACAAATTTTATATTCCCTGGTCATATCATATAATTGTTGATTAACATAAGATCATGTTTTCAAACCTTATTTTTCATGGAACTATATTCAAGCTATAAAAATATCCAAATATAACATAATTATAAGTAGTCAACTACCCTTATAAAACACCATAAATTATAATGTTATAAGGTTATAAATTAAATTTTAAATATTATTGAATTCAAGTATTCGATTGAGATTCATTTCATATTCAATTGGGTTCATTGAAAAATTAGTGAATGTTACAATGAAAAATAGGTTATTATGGAATTTTAGTGTAAAATCACTTTACATACATCGATGTATTATTAAAAATATTATCATAAAATATATAGATTATCCAATAAAATGTGTAATAAAATTAAGTTTTAGTAAATTTCATGGGATATGGGTTTCTCATCATTATACCATGGTTTATATGGAGAATGTATTTATGATACTAAAATATTTACCACATAAAAATATTAGAGAAAAGAGAGGAAACCTTATATCGATCACAAATATGGATAATCAAGCCATTATCACATATTATTTCATAATTTTTAACTAAAATATACCATTTAATAAAACAAAATAATGAAAACACCTAGTGTACATAGAAGACTAGGTACATAAAACCATTAAATTATACTAATATAAAATGTCTTTATTTTAATATCGATAATGAGTTATTAATTCCTTTAAAATTTTTGATACATAAATAGATAACTTGATAGATACATGGAAAAAATTGTTGAGCTAAAAAGATTTATAATAGAGTAAACATGATAATGAAGCATATTATATGAGTCAAAAGTAATTATATGATATCATAAATGACAATGGTCATGAATAATATAATTAGATTGAAACATAAAATACATGGAATCATCAAATAATGTAAAAATAGAAAGTTTTAATAAGTATATAACTTGATTTAAGTATAAGTAAAGGCTAACAGATAAAGCAACAACACAGGTGGACACTGTCCCATCCCGGATTAATGTTTACTCCCTAATCCAATAAAACTCTTCTCATGAGAAAAAACCTTTCCAAATTAATCAGAGTAATATATGGGTGTACCCATCATATCATTTATAATATTATGTGTTCCTAAAAATGAAATAAATTATATGGAATAATGTTTATAATTACCCATAATAAGAAATGTCTTACATAATCTTGTACATATAATAATAAAATTATATATCACAAATATTATATAAAGAAGAACGAAATAAATATTTTTGACATTAATATCTATATAAATATGAATAGACCTAAAAATATGGTGTTCATTTAGAAAAAAAATGAAGAGAAATGGTAGATAATTGGGTAAAAAATTAACATTCAAAATGGAATTTTATGGAATCAGTAAAATAATTTAAGATAAAGAGTGTGTGGAATTTTATTTGAAAAAAGGTAAAATATAATTGTTTTAAAAAAAATTATTCCATTATTTAATTAAATCATGAAAGGGAATAAATATATTGAATTAACATTACATAAATGGATTAAGGGATTGAAAAATTCACCTTAATCCAACATGATTTTAAATAAGACATTTAATAAATGATCATAAGGTACCTAATAGCCCACAAAAGGAAGGGTGGGTATGCAATAAATATATGTAAGATACATATATACAGAATTTAAAAGAGTCATAAAACATCAAATAGAGATCAAAAGTAATTTAGATAGAGAAAGATCATAACCCAATGGAATATTGTAGTTCCAAGATACCCCTTACCTTATGTTCTAGAATCATTCTACACAAAAATTTAATATCCCAAAAAAACAAAATAAATTCATTAATTAAATAAATCACAATCCTTTCCATATAAATTTTATATAATATATTTTTATTATGTTAATTTATATCCACTTAAATGATATGTAATGTTTAATATCATCATTCAGAGGGTATTCATTTCATGGTTCTATGGTCCGATCACTAGAAGATAATTATTGATATTCTTTTAATGCTGGTATAAAATTCCAAAAATTAAATGAAATTGTTTTATTGTTCTTTTATAAATTTAAATGTTCCCAAATAATCTTTTTTTTGTTCATATATAGGGACTTTTCATTTAGTAAAAATGTTAAAGTTATATAGTTACTTTTTTGAGCAGTTTTATAGACCATCATAATGTAGTTACATTATATTTTAAATTATGTCTATATATTATTTGTATAATGTGAAATTATTTAAAATATAATTATTATCATATTATTTAACAAAAAAAATTATTTTAGGACAATCCTCGAAGGTAGTGGAGAAAAATTAAGTGTCTTGTTCATAGAGGTGGTGAACTATCAATATTGTAAAAAAAATTTAAATTTTGAAAGTATAGTTGAGAGAATAGAATATTGATATTAAAATATAATAATAACATTTATTTATATTTAGGATATCAATGTTACCATTTATGGGATGGTATAATACACAATGTGTTGCGAGATGAAAAATAAAATTGAAAGTGGTTAGTGGAGAAATTTAGCTCTTCATTTGGATGTCTCTTCATAGGATACCCATTAATATTCATTAAAATATTATTTGTATGAGGCCCGAAGAAGAAAAGAAAAGGTAATATCATTTGTAAGGTAATTGGGAACAAATATTCAATCTTTAATTCTTATAATTTGTGTGGATAAGGGCTGGTATTTATAAGAGGAGAGGGGTGACTTGAATATTATATGTATTAGTTTATAATTTTATTTGATGTTGACCAGTCTTGGTGGATCATGGGACATTATACAAGAAATTATGCCTGTGAATCTAATAAAATGGTCACATAAATCATCCATGAATAATTTTTTCAGGTATTTTTCTTGTAATGCAAATTACCATTTTTTTTGTATTTTATTAATCACAAACAGTTCACCTATTTTAAAAAATTATTAAAATTTTACCTTACCATTATTTGAAATTGATATTTCAAAAATGAAATCCGTTTTAGGAAAATAAATTTCTATATTTTATAAAAAAATTTATCTTCATTTACTTTAAAAATATAAATTTTTATATATTTCTCAACATTCTGAACAATTGAAAAATTACTTGTACTATCATTAAATTATAATTTAATTATTATAAAAAATAATATTAAGTTATAAAGACATATAATGAAAATAAAAATTCTCTGAAATCATTATATTCATTACAAATTTTCAATAAAAATATATTTATTTTAAAAAATTAAAAACACATAATTTTTCATTCATAAAATTTTTATTGACATGTATAATGGTAAAAATATTTCATATTTTCATTTTATAATGTAAATAATAGATTAATTAATGCTCTTTAGGTGGGGTTACTAAAATAATGGTTAGGTCACTATTCTTAATAATCATATTACTTTTTTGGTGACTAGGTTACTATTTTGATGGTCATATTACTATTCTGATGGTCTGATTCGTAACGGTCAAATATGTTCCCTTCATTCTATAAATACCTGATATTTAATTGATTTATCATCAACTTATATTTATCTCTTAATCCTTATATATATTCATTTTCAATATATATATTTCTTTACTTATATTTTTTCTTATTTTTAATATTGTTTTTGGTGAGTGCAATTATTCCATGGGATCAGGAATATCCAGTTTTTCCTATTATTATTATCATATTTTATATTTTTTCCATTTTAAAAATTTTAATTATTTTTTAAATTTTCATTTTCTAAATCTATTGTTAAAATTATTACGATAAAATAATTTTTGCCATCATGTAGTGAATATGAATAAAATTATATGATGCAATTTTATATTTAGAATATAAATTCTATTGATAATATTATGTGTTGTTAAATTCTTCCATAATTAAGACATTTTTTCTAGATTTTATATTACATAAAATGGTAAAAAAAATGAGGGTACATCTACTTCATGGATTCATCTAGTTCCCATGATGACACTATGTACTTATGGTTTTCCCCATAGTACATTTACAAGGTGAGTTTTCATGTTTCATATAACTTTATCTCTATAGTCCAATATCTTCACCCACTGCTCCTCATAAGAGATATTATTTTTGAGCTATACGTCCTTTGAATCTAGTACATGTGATGTAAATGACATATACTTCATCAATATGGATACATGGAACTTTTCTTGTACATAAGACTTGTTTTGTGGCAGGGCTAGTTGATTAGACACATATCTAACATGATCAAGAATCTCAAAGGGTGTGATGTACCCATAACATATCATTCCATTCATACAGAATCCCACAACTCTCTTACATGTAAAAATATGATGTAAAAATATATATCTAACCTAAAATTAATGGTCTCATCATAAATTAGCAGTATAACTCTTCTTTTGACTATGAGCAGACTAGATGTGTTGTTCAATAATATTGAACTTTTTTACTATTTACAAGACCCTTTTGTTCCCTAAAACTTGTGTTCAACTACTTCATAAAAACATTTTTGTGTTTTGTATCTCTCCCCATAAATGTCTTAATATGGATCCATTTGGATTATTTAGTGGAAACTAGTTTTTATGAGAAATTTACTAGAGAAATATGTTTATACAATCCTATTTTTAAGTCAATAGAGCAAGCTAACAGTATGTCCTCAAGTGTCTGGATACCCAATAATATTTTCCATCTATTTGGGTGTGATAAGACATAATAATGTTCTAATAAGTTTTTAGTTAATGTCAGAGAATCTTCCAAAATATGGAGATAAACCATGGATCTCATTCAGATATAACAAATAATGGTGTCCCATATAAACTAACCACTTCTCTGAAGTATATTGTTGCAAGTTGATCAAGTGTAAATTTCTGTCTAATTGCAATAACATAAGTAGTCATTGTAAGATGATTAACCACAACCCAAGTAGAATTATTTCTTTATTATGTTTTTAGTACACTATTGAAAAATTCTATGGTGATGTTTTCTAATTTCTATTTATGTATTGGTAGTGGTTCTATCACACCCCCTGGAATTTTTTCTTTTCATGAATAACCCAATGAAATACATAAAATTCAGAATATATTCTACATTTTCCTTCTTCATATTGTCTTACTAATATTTTTATCAGAGACCTTGATACATAATTTTACTCCCTCGGGGGGAAAGAGAAAGTTGATATATGATAACCATTCCATATATCCTTCTTTATTTTAGGATTTGAGGGTACACATAGTCTTAAATCAAATATTACTACTCATTTATAAATTTTTATCTCTGGGGATTTTCTTTTTCTACACCTTCCACCTTTTTATGTATTTTTAGATTTTCTCTTAAAGTATCCACTATGTTCTTCACAAAGGATGGTTGACCCATTATTTGTGAAATTAATGACGATGTTTCTTCCTTTATGACCATTAGGTCAATCCTTTTCGAGTCTAAGAAGATTCAATAATTCCCAATTATCATCATTGATAAGGTTTCTAGATTTTTTCTTCATAGATTATCCTACATTTTTTTAAAATCCGAAGATTTTAGTGGATTGAGTGGTCATAGTACTCGATTAACTCTAACAATCATCACTATTGAATATTTAGCTCTTTTTGTGTGAATATATACTATAGTCTATATTAATCGGCTTTTATTTCACACTTCTCCACATAGAGATAATTCTGAAATATTTTCTATGTATTGATCACTATAGTTGTCTCTGGATCCTAAGTTGGATAGTTCTGATCATCAAAATTTAAGTACCTTGAGCCATATGCTATAACGTTGTCAATTTTCACTAGTACATATCCTAATACCTTAGATTAAGCATTACTATATTCCATGAAGAGTTCCTACTTGAGTGAAACATGATGATAAATATAGTGAGAAGACTCTTTTTCATCCTATTATATCTAACTTTAAAATCATTTTTTTCAGAAACACATTCCTCCCTTCAGAGTCATCTTGGATAATAGGTTTGATAATAATGAGTAGTTTCTCATTAATCATCGACAATACCCATCTAGTTTATGAAAATAGTGAATCTCAGTTATAGATGCAGGTGTAGTCCACTCCTTAATTTTCATTAATATTTTTAGGGTCCATATATATACCATTATTGGTTATAACATGCCCAAATAACGATACTTCCTCCATATAGAACTCATATTCATTATACATTGCACAAATATATTCCTCGTGGAAGGTCATTGGAACTATATTCAAATGATCCTCATACACCTCCAGATTTTTGAGTATATAAAAAATTATTTTAAAAAACTACCACATGTCTTTTGAGGTAATCAATAAATCATCTATTCTTTAATTCAATATAGATCATTGGAAAATTCCTAAGACTGAAGGGAATCACTGTGAGTTCATATTGTCAATACATTGTTTGAAAGGATATCATGTGAATATCTTACTTCTCAAATTTAATTAGTGATATCCCAAGTAAAGTCACACCATAGATAAGTAATGGTCCCCATGTAGTTGATCGAACATGTCATATATCTATTGTTGGGGATAATTTGTTATCATGATATTTTATGTTCATAATATATAATTAAAAGTTGAATTGACACATTCTTTTTCTTGACTAAAAATACTAGAGCCCCCCATGGTGAATTACTCGATCATATAAAACCCTTTTACTGATACCTTTATAAATTATTCTTTATTTCTTCCAACTTAATAAATTAAAATCTAAAGATATTCTTGGATATGGGCATATATCTGGTATAATTTGAACTGGGAACTCAACCTCTCGGTCAGTATAAAGACCTGAAAATATATAGACAATAAAATAGTGTAGTCCCTCATAATGGGAATATCATCAATCATGACTCTCTCCATTATTTCAATCATTTCATCTATATATGATTTATTATATGGAAATAATATACACACTTGAGATTTGGACTCCAAAGGGGATTCTTCCTCCCCCATATGCTTATATTGAATTTGAATATTACTACTGATGTGAAGAGTAATATCCCTATATCTATAGTTGATGTTGAATTTATATAAATTTAAGTAATTCATTCCTAACATAGAATCTAAACCTATTAAAAATTTATAGATAATATTTTATAGATTATTCCACTTTAAAATTTTTCTAGGGAGGAGTTTTATACTTCAGATGTAATAATTACCCCATTTTAAATTCTCATATATATCTCAACCATAATATTGTGATGCGGTGTTTGTATAGTGATACTAAACATTCATGATAATAAATAATGTTTAGTACTAGAATAAAAATGTAAATTTAATATTCTTGAATATATAACCAATATAACTTTCACCACATCATTTTTTAGATTCACCAAAGAAGTATAGATAAAATATTCCCTTATTATCCCTATAAGTCTATTAGGTTGTTATAATAGATTTTATTTGACAATCCAAGGATTATGTCATTAGTTTTCAGAATTCCCATTTTCTATATAGTTGAAACACTATACAAAACAATGAGTTTTGATTTTCTTCTTCTTTTTTTCCATCAAAATTTTCAGATTGTTCACATGCCATCGAAAGTGGTTATCTTGGGTCCCGCCTTTTCAACACTTCAATCATCTCCTAGTTCTCTTAAGATAGTTTTTAGGATGCTTATTCGAACACTTTTGACACATCTAGATTTTGGTATTTTATACAATTATATTTATAAAATTATAATGGTGAACTAAAATCCAATTTGAAATTTTTATCTATAGCCCAAAAATACACCTAAGTGACAATAATATCTATATTTAACTTTACATCATAATGGATAATATATTCATAGCTATAAAATTATCAAATTAAAAAAAAATTCTAAGGCCCAGATTTAATCCAATAAATACGCAGTCCACCTTTAATTTATTATTGATGATGAATCTAGAGAAGTAATGTGAAATCCTTGTGATGTTTCTCTTATACACCTTGATAAACCCATATTTCCTTTTATTTAGTCTGAGGAATTCCCTCTCAATTATATGATATAGTATTTGAGAAAAATATTATTGATAAATATTTTCTTGAATCCTTCCCATTCTATGGAATAAATTTTCTCCTTGTAATTCATGTTATTTATCAGTGTCCATTGATTATTAGATTTCCCCTTTATAGGATAAACAAACAACACATTATTCTCTAATTTCAATAATTCGAGGAAAGGGAATAAATTTTGAATTTTTCTAATACATGGTTATATGATGAGGGATCTGGAATATCCATTAAATGTATAAGGAAATTTTCATATAAAGAACTCCACCACAACTTTTCCTTTCTTGTGATATAGAGGTAATTCCACATGATTTAGTTTATTATTTATAATATGAGTTAGATGAGAATTCATTTCCATAAATTTATTATCTCCCACACCCACATGGTTTGGAATATCATTAGTGGAATCATTACATTGAATATCATGTTTTTTATTGGAACTGTTCCACTTATTTCATACCATTAACAAAAATAATAAAAATAATAAAAATGATGATAATACTCAAACAAAAAATTATAAAAAAAGGAAAAGTAAAAACATATAAGGAAAAACATAAAAATGAAATATAAATTCTAATCTGAGAGACTCTATATTTCAATCTATGTAATGCTAGTAATTTTCTAATTATGTTATTAACCTATAAATCCATTCAAGTCCTTCATAATGGTTTATAATGAGTTTTGATATATTTAAAAAACATATCCCTCAATATTGTCAAAATAAGTGTACAATAAGTCTTATTTTTTTCGCCATATGACATTAAAGTTAATACCAAATCTATCTATTTAACAGTTATTACCACTAGTAACAACTATTCAAGACCCATATCAAAATTTAGTATAAAAACATGGATGCAATTTCTTTGAAATCAATCATTATATAATTCAAAAAAACTGTAGTATATCCCCCTATACCTAAACATATCACTAAGGTTATCAATAAATAATTATAATCCCAATCCCCCAAAATATCTATGGTGTTCTCCAATACCATATATAGCTATCCAATCCTTTTATATATATTATTACATGATTTTAAAAAAAATGTTTTACATAAAACCAAAGGATCGATAGCCCTAGTGTATTTAAATGTATAGGTGTATAAACATAATCATGAAGCGAAAATAAAAGGTATCTGTTGTAATCTCTATAATGATATCCTAAATAAATTTAATATCCTAAAGCTGAATAGTATAACCGAAGTCATACAAGGATAAACGTTGTGAGAAAAAAATCCAAGTAAGGGAATATGAATGATAATGAAGCATTGCTTGAGATTTATAAGGCCTGACAAGATATCATAAAGGAAAAAAGGATCAAATAGGATTATATTATAAAATAAAATAATGAACATTGAATCATAAGATCATTGAAATATAAGAATGTGACAGTTACATGTAACATGACATAAGTATATGTTAACATGAATTTCTATGACAACTACACATAGTTGGTATAGTCCTATAGTGGATTAGGTTTACTCCATATTCCCAGACATATCATCTCATGAGAAAAAATACATTACCCAACTCATTATAGAAATATCTAGTAACACCCTTCATAACTTGTACATTCTTATATGTTTCATAAAAGGAAATTAATAATAAGGAATAAAAAAACAATTACCCATGGAAATAAATTGATTGAATAACCTTGACATATATCTTAATAAAAAGTGATTCTATGAATAATAAAAAGATAATATGGAATTAAATATTTTTGATGTTCATATATAATTTTATAAAAATAGATATCAAAATATTGGGTTCAATTAGAAAAACATCATGAGAAATGGTAGATAATTGGGTATGGAAATGAATATTCAAAATAATGTTTTAAGGAATCTGTTAAAGACTTATTGAGAAATAGTATGTATGAAATTTTCCTTGAGAATAGTGCAAAAACCAAATATATATTCTTCAAATATTTAATTATATATAAAAATCATGAACATGAATAAAATATTAAATGATTGCCACAAAAAATGATTAATGTATTTAAATTATCCCCTTAATCAGATTTTATTTAAAAGAAAGAATTTGATAATTGATATTAAGGCATTTATTAACCCATGATTGGAATAGAGAATATTCTAAGTATATATTTAAGAGAGGTATATATAATTTAGAATCATTATATAACATAAAACTAGTACTCCGCCCGTGCGATGCACGATACTATAAAATAATTATTTTTCTAAAAAATATATTACAATTTATAAAAAATAATATTTTATAATAATATTTAATATATTTGAAATGAAAATTACATACATAATGAGGAATAAAAGTTACCGAAATTGAGGAAGAAAATTTAGATACTGGGCAGCCTTCTGTATAAAATTGACAACGAAGGAACCAATAGTGAAACATAATGAAAATTAATATATAATATATTGAAATTATATATTTATTCATAAAACAAAATTATGAAATTCTAATTTGCACGAGATAATTCAATTTTATTTTAAAATAGTCTTTCAATTAAATATTATGGATCTACATAATTTAAAAAAATGTAATGTCATTATACTCAATGTAGTGAAATAATTTTTTTCGTGCTACTTAAAATTCAATATTGTAGTAAAAAGCATAAATCAATATTTTAGTAATTAGAAGAAATATCATATGAAAAGGAATAGAAATATATTGTCAACAAAGAGAAATAAGATAAATGATGTATTATTTAGATCAATTATGAAGAAGTAATATAAATAGTGAAACATTCAAACTGAAAGAACAGTTGTTTCAGAGTTAATTTTGAATAGAAGACATGGAATCAAAAACAGATTGTTTGGACAAAATGTTTATTTAGAAAAGAGTTGGTTGAAAATTATTACATTAAAAGAATACTGTAGTAGTATATGGTGTCCCCTTCAGAATGAAACTAAATTCAATAAATTTTGGTAGTAAAAACCTTCCAAAATTGGGTTCCTGTGGCGCTGCAGTAGACAAGTATTGGTGGTTGCTGGTTAGTAGTAATATGGTACCAACACATGTTTATAAAAATAGGTTACAAATGCGGAAAACATTTTTAGATATCATACATACACAATAGCACCACTTTCTTCCTCCACTATTCTTGAAAAATCACACGACCATGCAAACAGAGATTGGGAAAATGATCCTGAAAATTAAACAAACCAAACCATTCAACCATTTGAATCTTATCATAATTTCAATTAGACTCATTTCGAATATAACCTACAAAATCTAAAAGCTAACTAAAGTAGTTCTAATTGTAGGAGTAGTAAAACACCAAGAAAAAAGACATATTACACAACTCTAGCAATGAGTAAAAATGAAGGCAATGACAAAACAACTTAACCAAAAGTACCCATCCATCCACTAAATCTCTTCAGTTTCAATCTAGCGGACTCATGCAATGGACACACTTACAATAGGAGGGTGACTATAAAATACCAAGCATGTTTTGCTACATTCTAAAATAACAACCATTAATAAATCATAGCATAAAAATGAAAACACAATAAACAGTTGGGTAGAAAATTGTAAATAAATAATATTTTGATTGTCGAGTATGAAATATAAAATGGGAAGTAATAATGAACATGAAATTAATGGTAGATTAATCTAGATGCATTACCGGTATGAAAAAGAGAGTTGGTCTATCTTCTCCGAATTCATTTTCCTTAAATTGGAGGAAGATGCTACATATAATTGATCACCATCGTTTTGTGAGAACTCAGGCTATATAAATTATTGCACGTGTAGCCAATATCATATTCAGTGAAGGACACCATTAACTACAAATAGAAGCCTATAAAAAAAATGAAGTAAGTTTTAAAACAACATGTGCTCACATAATGAAGTAGTGTAACTGCTGGTAACTAAATAAACAATTCAATAACTTTAAATTGATAATTTCCTTGTAAAAAATCATATTATGTGGTGAGAATATTTACAATTTGGTAGACATAGCGACTGGGCACTTGATTTAACATGGAGTGGGTATAATGATCTTGAATTCATGGATGGTACAAAATATCATCATACAGTAACTATAGATACCTTGATTATCCATTGAATCTTCAACCACTGCATGCACATTTGTTTTTTCATGAATAAACATGGGTCGCATAACAATCTAAAAAAACAGAAACTGATCGAAATATATTGGAATTCATAATATATGTGAAATCTATTATATTGGTATACAATATGAGAGCATACAAATCCTATTTGATGTAATATTCAGAGTATTTTCATGTTTTAAGTAGGTGATTCCATGGAAGGGGATAAATCATTCTACATTAATGGTTGCAGTTGCATCCAATATCAGGATCAGTGATGGCCTCCACTCACTGCAATTAGCAGCCTATAAAAACAACAAACATTAGCTTTAAAAAGAACTTGTGCTCACTTCATGATGTATCATTACTACCGGTATCTTAAAATCAATAATTAAATAACTATAAAATTATAATTACTTTGTAAAAAAATCATATTATGTGGTAACTATATTGACCATGAGGTGGACTTAGTGTGTGGACACTTGATTTAACATGGAGTGGGTACACTGACCTTGAATGCATGGTCGGTAATAGAAATAATCATTTATTAACTCAAGATACCTTGATTATCCATTGAATATTCATCCATTACATGCACATTTGGTTTTACATGAATAAATATGAGTCACATAACAATATAAAATAGTGGAAACTGATTGAAATATACTGAAATGCATAAAATATTTGCAATATTTTATATTGGTGTACAATATGAGAGGATAAAAATCCTATTTCATGTATACTTCAGAGTTTTATCAAGATATGAGTAGGTGAATCCATGGAAGTGGAGAACTCATAGTACATAAATTATTGAAGGTGTAGTCAATATCATGTTCCGTGAAGGCCTCCACTCACCATGTAGTGGCCTATAAAAAACATGAAATATAAAAGGACTAGATTGTTTAAGAGCACCATCCATTTTATAAGTTATCTAAACAAATATTTCATCTTTTCTTGTAGTATAATGAAATATTGATAACATACTTACATTTCCAATGAAACAAACTACCTATTATTATGAAGTATATCAGGAGTTATCAAGAAAAAAATATATATTTTTGGAATTCTACAACTCATGAACATTTGAAGAGAAATCGGTGGACCTTTAGACCACTTAAACAGGGATTTCAAACATAATCATAGTTTAATGAAATATAAACAAATCTATTATCGACCTAATGAAAAACATTTAATGATAATTTGATCCATATATGTAACATTATAATTGAATAACTGATTAAAACTATGAAACACTATAAACCAAAGATTAATGTTGGAATCAAAATCGTAGAAACAGGAAACACATACAGTGATTAAAACAGACTAACAGTGAAGATGATATACAAATAATGAATGGAAGTAGATATTGGTCAAATAAGCTGAATGTCTGCGAATATATTATGAAAATGATATGTGATACTACTTATTAGGTAAATAACCATCCATGGGTACTCCGGATTCACTATGAAACCTGAAAAATTGAATAGAAATCATATGATCTTTAGACAACTTAAACAATGATTTAAAAAATCAACATAGTTAAGCAGGCCCTCCCCTCCCCTCCCCCCTGCACGTCCCCTCCCCTCCCCCCTACACAGCTTCTCCTCCCCCCTTTCCCAACACCTCCCCCCTCCTCCCCCCTACCCAGCTCTTCTCCTCCCCTCCCCCTGCCCAGCATGTCCCCCCACCCCTTCTAAGAACCTCCCCTTCCCACCACCTCCTCCACACTGCCCAGCCCCTTCCCGCACCATCCCCCCTGCACAGCCCCATCCCCCCTGCCCAGCCCTATCCCCCACAAGCCCCATCCCCCTGTCTAGTTCTTCCCCTCTCATCCTCTCCCCCTACCCAGCCCCTCCCCTCCCCTCCCCGCTAACCATCTTCAACAATAATCGATTCCACCAGGATGTAGAGTACCCTAAAACCAATATTAAACAGTTAAAGCTTCATGTCATAATATTTTGTTACAAGTTTTGCAAATATATGATCATCCAACTATAAAATACGAATTTAAACATTATATGGATTTCTATGAACTGTAGTCTTCAATAAACAAAAATTGGTTTAAAAAATCATTAGATTACATAATACATGTGATTGTCAAAAATATCAATAATCAGAAGATTTCATGACTGAAATTTTCACAATGTCTGCAAAAAAATTACATATTTTGTGAGAAATTGTTATTTTTTTTCAGAAAATGATAAAAATGTTAGGAATATACAGCTTATAGATCACAAAAAAATTGAACGTGTTTGTCAATAAAATGTATAGATTTCATATAGCAGAATTCCATGGGTAATTGATTTGTAATCTATCAAAATTACCTACCTACTCGATAATGTTAATCATGTATGTCAAAAAACACACTAATCAGAAGAAATGTTAACAATTTTTAGATGATAGTAATGTTAAACATGTTTGTCAAAAAATATATAGATTACAGATAACAGAAATCACACTAATCAGATGATTACATGAAAAACTTGTTTGTCATCAAATTTAAGTACTGTAGGTTCTTAAGAAGATAACACAAATACTAAAAATGTATATATTACATGATAAAGAGGTTTGTCACCAATGGTTACCATATAAGGTGTTAGTTCTATATTTTTGGTTTATTGTCATGATAAAACAGATAGCAAGAATTGAAACTCCTACAACTATAGACAATTACGAGATGGAAAGTACAATCTGTTAGAAATACATAGAATACACTTTCTTTATTGAATTAATACACATGTGTTTATGTTAATGGAATTAAATTAGTAGTCATTAAATATAACTATTGAATACTTGAGAAGTGGAAATATTAAATGTTGTAGTACAAAATCATGGGCCAATTCTTGAAGTCCCTGGAGAAGACCTAATATTTTGATGCTCCAATCAAGAATTGTTAGAATTAACATAACAGTAATAATAATTTAAATTGATAATAACAAAAATTAACGACCAAAGAAATTTTACCTGGATATATTCGATGCCACTACTTATGAAGATGGACTGATTTGATCTCCCTGTTCAGTAATGACGAAAATTTTAGTATTTAGTGTATTTTGTTTCTAATATAAATAGATATTTTTATACTCTCATACCCGAATGTCATCAAATCATTCTGTAAATCTTATGATGTAGTTGTCATTATTGTTGATGAAAATTACTTTGTAACTCTTTTGTTTGATAGAAGCATCCAGATTCCCGTCACAGAAGATGAGTTCATGTTCATATAGTAAACCACATGATGATGTGTTGATTCTCTCCAATAATAGTAAAATGATACACACTAAATTAAATGTCCATTAAACTTCGATGTATCCTACTCCTGCATTGAAAAATAATTAAAAAAAAGTACTATAAATATAAATAGATGATATTACGGGCATATTAAAAAAAATAATTTTTAAATCTCGTAAAATCATTATGAGATCCCAAATAGGAAATAATACCACTAATTATAAATCAAGAATAAACATTAAAGAATCAAAATTTCAAAGATACTTGGACCCCTAACTTGAATAGTATGCATTGTGACCAGAAAAAAGAAATCTATAGTAGTTGTTTCAAGGATGTTCATACATAGGTAACATGAAATTTTGATTTCTAGGCTCTATAAAATCCATGAATTGCTCAATGGACGTGATTTTTTTTTCAGAATACGGTTCAATCAAACCGATGCATATAATAGATATGTGCATTCATAAAAAGTATTTCTAGGTATGGATGTGATCATACAAAAAAGGAAACATTACAGCTAATTAAAAAACAAGAAGAAACATAAAAGAATCAATATTTGTAAGAAAATGGAAAAGGTAAAGATTATATTATATAAATGAAATTAATAGAGAATACCTTCATGTTGAATTTTCTCATGTAGTACTGCATAGTAAAACATTGTAGTATTATGTAGGAATATTGAAACCGTAAAACTAATTAAAAAGGAAGAAGAAACATAAAATAATCAAAATTTCAAAGATACTTGGACCCCTAACAAGAATAGTATGCACTATGACCAGAAAACAGAAATCTACAGCAGTTGTTTCGAAGATGTTCATACTTCAGTAACATGAAATTTTGATTTCTTGGCTTTACAAAATTTGTCAATTGCTCATTAGATGTGATTTTTTTTCTGAAAGCAGTTCAATCAAACTGATGAATATAATAGATATATGCATTCATAAAAAGTATTTCTAGGTATGAATGTGATAATACAAAAAATGAAACAGTAAAACTAATTAAAAAGGAAGAAGAAACATAAAAGAATCAAAATTTGAAAGAAAAGGGAAATGGTAATGATTATATGATATAAATAAAATTAATAGAGAATACCTTCGCGATGAATTTCCCCATGTGGTACTGAATAGTAAAACATTGTTGTTTTATATAGGCATATTGAAACACTACATCTAATTAAAAATGAAGAAGAAATAAAAAAAATACAAATTTTATAGATACTTGCACCACTAACTTGAATTATATGCATTGTGACCAGAAAACAGAAATCTATAGCAGTTGTTCCAAGGATATTCATACTTTAGTAACATGAAATTTTGATTTCCAGGATTCAAAAAATCCGTCAATTACTCAATAGATGTGATTTTTTTTCTGAATGCAGTTCAATCAATCTGATGCATATAATAGATATGCACATTCATAAAAAATATTTCTAGGAATTAATGTGATCATACAGAAAAGGAAACAGTACAACTAATTAAAAAGTATGAAGAAACAGAAAAGAATCCAAATTTTTAAGAAAAGGGAAAGGGTAAAGATTATATGATATAAATAAAATTAATAGAGAATACCTTCGTGATGATGTTGCTCGTGTAGTACTACATAGTAAAACATTGTAGTTTTATGTAATCATATTGAAACTATACATTACAAAGGCTACTAAATGTATAATATATTGAATTAATAGGATTGAAACTACATATTTCATTATTATTAACTAATAAAAATTAATGTTTAAGACACTGAGAAAATAAAATACTATGGAAAAAACATGTTCAAATAACTTATAGGTAATCTGGAATATCTGATATAGTTTATACTGTTAATTATAATACAAATAATTAATTTAAAAATAAAATCAATCACTTTTTAGTATTACCTTGATATTTCATACATGTAATAAAAAATGGAAATAATATGTTTCCAGGAATGACCGTGTAAAAATTGAATGTTGTATGAAATTAGTTACACATACCGACTATGCCATAGAATTTGATGAGTTAAGGAATCAATTACACATACCATCCCTGCAAATCATGTCCAACTGCAAATTGTGTCCAACTGTAAATCATGTCCAACTGAAAATTAATTGTCTGAGTAAATCATGTTTAATCATTATGGATAGAATGGTGAAAACATATATGAAACCCAGAGAAAAAAACTGTTGCAGATTTTGGACGAGGAGGTATAACAGATGTGGTCGAGGAGGTGTAGGTGAATGGAGATAGGGACACAATGACTGATGGAGATGAAGATCAGGCGGGGATGGGGAATAGGTGAAGAAGGTGATTAGGTGGAGATGCAGATCAGGTAGAGATGCGGAGCAGGCGTAGATGTGGAGTAGGAGGATATGGGGAGTAGGCTGAGACATGGAGACACCGAGCAGGCGGAGATGGGGTGCAGGTGGAGACCGGGAGCAGGCGGTGACCAGTTGGGTATGCAGGGAGGCTTTGGGAGAAGGTGGAGACCGGGGGCAGGTGGAGACCAGTTGCAAATGCATGGGCGGAGGATACAGAGGATACAAAGGAGTAAGATAAAGAGATTGTGGGAGATGGAAGTTGTAAGAGGGAGCGGCAGTGGGACCCTAGGTGGGGCGAGCGATAGCACAAGCGGGAGGTGAAATTTGGAGGAGGAGAATCCCGATCAGGAGTGGGTGATGGGTAGAGAGATGAATTAGAGAATAGTAAAATTGGGTGAGGTGGAGGTAGGTATGGGTGACACGTTATTAGGAAAGAATCCTAATTTAGTTTAGATAGTAGATATTGAAATAAATTTATTTTTATTGAGATTGATCATAACATAAATAGAACTATTGGATAAGGAGATCTATTACCTTTTGTTCATGAATTGTAATGTACCTTCCATTTATTTTAAGATTTATTAAATTAATTAATTAATTAATTAATTTAGAACCATTTATATCTTTATTTAATTTACTATTATTTTTTTAAATTTAATTTATAACCTTTTCGATAAGATATAATGTTCAATTCAATTTTTTTGAGGATATTCATTACAAGCTTCCATGGTTGAATATATTGAGGATAATTATTCATGTTCTTATCAAATGAGAATGAAACTAGAAAAGGGAAATTATATTGCATTCATTCCATTATGGGAATTTAAATGGCCATAAATATTCTTTTATGTTCTAGCATTAGGATGAATCATTTAGTAAAAGTTTTAACATGTTATATTGAGTTCATTTAACTGATTTTACCAACCATCACAAACTTTTATTGTTTAATTTGATATTATTTCTATGTATTAATTATATGAAGTTACATAATATATAATATACTTATTATGATCTTATTTAACCTTTATAATATTTTTATGATAAACATTGAAGGTGGTGGTGAAAAACAATGTTTTTTGTTCATGAAGGCGATGAACTAACAATGTCGTAAAAACATTTTTATTTTATAATAAAATGATGGGAGGGTAGAAGATTGATATTCTAACATCATTACAACATATTTATATATTTAGGATACTAATATTTCTAGTCCTACGTGTATGGAAAACATAAGGTAGTGGTAGAAGAATAATAAAAATGAATGAGGTTAGTCAAGAATTTACCACTTCCTTTGATCACCACCTCAAAGGCTAGACATTAAAGAAAATTTAAATGGTATTTATATGATTATATAAGAACTATGTCTTCTGTTAGAGTAATGGGAATAAAATTTTGAATAAATAATTATATATACAAGAATAGATGTTGTTAGGGAAGGGTGAAATTGAAGTAACATACCATTTGGGGGATGTTCATGTGATTTAAATGTAAAATTGAGTTAGGCCTTTTTAGGGATAACTCTTTAACCATATCATCAGAGGTCATTCCCCACAGTCATATCCTTCAAAATAAATCTTGCTGAATCATGTGGAGAGGTGATATTTCATTTTGGTTTCATTACAGGGTTTCCTCGCTACTCGGCTTACCAGGGTTTCCTATGCCTGGCATCAACTTTAGGGATGCATGAAATTATCTGATCTTCATTAATTTCATTTTGGATCAAAGATAGTGTGATTCATTTAATCTAATTATTATCAATATAAGGCCTAACAGATGCATGTTTTTTGAGTTTTCCTGTATGATCCTTATGGCCAAATATTACCATTGGATCACCAACTCCACCATGTGTACTGATGAATGGGGGAGGCTCTCTGGATCAAATATTTTCCTGGGAAATTCAATTTCTAGGGATGTAGAATCTGAAATGACTCGGTTGAAATAGAAGAGAATATACAACACCATGGAATTAGAATTCCCTCCAAATGTTCATGCCGAAATATGGGAAGGGAAATGTGTACTAATCAACTTATCTTCGAGAGTGACTAGGCTCACACCATATAGGGAACCTTCAATGACTTCATAGGAATATCCTCCCTAGCCATGTAGAGTCTCTCATTCCTTGTGTGTGGGTTAAATGGCGCATGACCATTTTATATATAGAGAAATTCTTGAACGACAATCCTTCTTTACTGGTTGCTGGTGAATTTGGAATGGGAAAAAATCCCACAATTTGATGGGAAGTCCAACATTTGGTCCTCTTTGATCATTCACATCAGAATCCTTGTTTTTTACATATTAAAGATTAAAAATAACTAGGTGGATGTCCCCACTCTTAGATATTTATGGTATGGATTATCGCCTCTCTCCTCATCCCCTGGCTCCTCTTAAAGCCATTGGGTGAATTGGATCCCTCCACGTTTGGGCCTCATGATCAACACAGATGGTCCAAGTTTATAGGGGATCATGTGCGATGGTGGTGTGGTATGTGACTCGTGGGGTTTTATCATCTTTGACTTCTCATCATTATTTGGAATTGTTCATTTAGTCAATGGTAAAGGTATGGCCTTTCTTACTGGTCTACAAATTTTCATGCATAAAAACATTTTCCTTAAGGCAATATATGTGGACTCTTTTATTCTCTCTGACTCCTTCAATGGTATGAGAACCCCTCCCTGGTATGTAACATACAGATCCTATAAGTTTAGATGAATGATCCCCCATATTGAAACCCTTCAGAGTTGGAAGAAGGCAATCATGTCAAAGACTACCTCACCTCCTCACTATATATTATCCTAGGTATCACTTATTTTTCTTTCATTAACTCATTTCCCTAATGAGGAGATGAATTTTTCCATGGGTGATGCTCTGGGGTTTCCCTAATATAGGCCCCCATAATATGCTATGTGTTGTATGCTCCCCTATTTTAAATAAATGATAATGGTGAAGAGAAATATAAAGTTCAGTTTTATTACTCTTGGGAAAATTACTTATGGTCTCATAAAATTATAATTTCATTATAATAAAACAGAATATAAATTTGTAAATACATTATAGTAAAATAAAAATTTTATTAAAATTTTATTTTTATTATAAAAGTGATATTAAAAATTTTATATTTTACAAGAAGATGGTGCATTGGCCATATTGCATGGAAACCTTGAAATGCTACATCAAATTAGGGTTCAAATTATACAGGTATCTTATTATAGGTATTTAATATGGGTGATGTGTTTTTGGGTATAAACAATGAAGTGGATGCAACATGTCTTGGGGTGGATTTTGCAGTGGTTGGCCACAATGTGAGATAATGATGTGGTTGTGGATTTAGACTCGGGATGTTGAAGAAATCACAAGGGAAAAAATGAAGTATTCTAAAAGAGTCATGTATCCATGGATGTATATTGTTCCAATAAAAATTTATGGAAGCCTTGATGATTCCCATTGATGGCTAATTTTGTGGTGGTGGCTTCAAGATACCTAGGGATAATGAATGAAGGACTGAAAACACTATTGAGAGAGCTAGTGGAAAGGTAGTGATATAATGGGATTTCAAGGGGCACTGTAGGTAGGCAATGTTGTCTTAGTAGAAAATAGTGAGGTGATTCTAGGATGTGACATAGATAACCATCTCCAATTTTGGTTTCATTATCGAGTTATCTCGAAGGGTGTGATGGAGGCTAGGTGCAGCCTTTGGCCATTTAGGCTAGTATAATTACGCTTATGAATTAGATGTATTGGGGTTTAATACAAGGTCATGTAGTCAGATCCCACTCTATAAAGAAAAATAATAGATATTTTTTTTGATTAATAGAGATGGGGTTGGAGTCTTTCCCCTACATATTAAAAAACATTTAATGTTTTTCAAAAATACAAACACATAATTAATCATTTTTAAAATATTAATTTTCTTATATTATTGTTTAAATATAACATATTTTTATTTTATAAGATAAAAATATTAACTTAGACACACATAGGTGATGATAATATTATAATGCTCATGTTACTATTCATAATGAACAAATTACAATTCCAACTATCAGGTAACTATTCTAATAGTCAGATTACTCTTCCAATAGTCATATTCATAACAATCATATGGGTTCCCTACATGCTCTAAACACATCATATTTAATTTATCCATTATTCAATTCTATTTTATCTCCCTCTATACATCTCTATATATAATTTTATATATTATAATATTTTAAATTCATATTACAATAAAAATATTATACTTCATTGCTACAGTGTTGTTAATGAGTGTGATTATTCTAGGAGATTAAGAATATTCAAATTTTCCTATAATTTTTATCTTATTTTATTGTTTTTCCCATTATAATAATTTTAGTTCTTATGACCATTTTTTCTAACAATATAATATTAAAATTAAGATAATAAAACATTGTTGGTTTAATCATGTGGTTCGTGAACATTATATTATAGGAAATAATTATACATTCCAAGGAGAAATGATATTGGTAAAAAAATTTCACATTTTAAAAAACATCATGTATTTCATTACAAAATATTTAATGGTGTTTTCCATTTGGTAAATCAATAAATAATTGAGATACATATTAATGGGATGGATATTTACAGTGTATTTGATATCCCCTAAGCAGTATGTATCACATACTACTATACAAGTACCTCCCATAGAATTCAAGAATCTCATTCATTTTTCACCAACACAATATTTTTATTTTGGATAAATTATTTATAAAAATAGTTATGTATGAAATGAAAATAGGTTTAATAGCTCATAAATACAATATAAGAAACTGATAGAAAATTCATCACCATTCAGAAAAAATCCCTTATAGTGATATTTTTGAAGAAATATATGGATCATATCCATTATCATATTGATGTTCAAATAATCTTCTATGTTAGTTAATTTAAATAAAAACAGTTTAAAACCATCACTATTGGAAAATTTACCTATACCCTCGTTTTTGGGGAAAACCATGGTTATAGGTCACCAGATCCCCACAGTTTTGGGAAAACCGTGGGTATAGGAATTTTTTGATAGCATATGCCCACTGATTCCCGAAACTGTGACCATATGCTACCCGATTCCCACAGTTTTCATTGAAATGTGGGTATAGGGTATCAAAAAATGCTTATACCCACGATTTTTCCAAACCCGTGGGTATAGGGTGACCTATACCCACGATATTCCCAAAATTGTTGGTCTAAGGTGACCTATACCCACATTTGTTCCCAAAACTGTGGGTATAGTCATTGGATTAAAAACCCTATACCCACGGTTTTGACAAATAGTGGGTATAACTTTTCAGTATGCGCGTGAGAAGTTTATTTTATCTGTGGGAATAAAAAATTGGCGAGAGTTCTATACCCATTGTTTATTCCTCTATACCCACATTTTACATAAATATATTTTTAAAAATATATATACACACATATATGCGATGATGGGGTAGTGGTAAGGCCGCTCGTGAACGGAGATGCAGTCACGAGATTGAATCCTACAGGCTGCTATTTTGTAAAATATGGTATACCCACGGTTTCCAAACCGTGGGTATAGAGTTATGACACGGTGGAAAAACATATACTCACGATTTCTCTAATCCGTGGGTATAAGTCATGGACCTATACCGACACAACCAATGACCACGGTTCCCCAAACCGTGGGTATAGGATCATTTTCTAGTAGTGCATATTATTTAGTTATTTATCATGTTTTATTGTCATTATTATAAAATTTAGTGTCCTTGTTTATATCCCAAATGTTTTCAATGGACATATATATAAATTTTCTAATAGTGAATGATCTTTCCCTATCAAAATCTAATTTGGATTTATATTTCCCTAATGAAGAGTTATTATTTATATATGAATTATGTTATTAACATATATATGAAACATACATTGATTATGATTCCTAATGTCTAGCCTAAAAGAGGTTACATGAACAAAAAATCAATTGATTTGATTTCAGAGTAATTTTTATTTCTATAGTGAAGGTCCCCTTTCCACAGTATTTCCTTATTTAAGAAGGGAATATAACTAATATGGTGGAATATGAATCTTGAAACATCCTGATCCAACTCACTCCATGAATAGTATTCAGAGCAGTTTTAAAGGAGACCTCAGACGCACCACCCCATAAGTCATAGGTTTCCAACATGAAACAAGGGACTATAGTGGTACTCAGGGGAGACTATAACCCAAATATCAGACTGTGTAGTATTAAATCCAATAACCCAATATCTTACATTATTGTAGTCTAAATGTTAATGGAAAAATTTACAACACATTAGCTAATAAATGGGCTTTAATGAGGTCATGAACAACCATTTCATACCAACAACATTCGATATTCCACTAGGCTTGTCATATATACTAACCACAACAAAAGAATGAAAATAAAAATGCCAGATACAAGACATATTCTGGACATACCACATCCTACTCTCCTAAAATACATTTATATTTACCACTCGAACATGTTATCTCATTCATAATTTCAAACATAAACCGAAAACCAAGTGAACACCTTCTTAGATACTTATGTTTAATGGAATACCAAGCAAGGTGTGAGTAGAAAACCCAATAGATCACCACTAACACTGCCATGTATTAACTAGAATATGAAGTGATATGTTCACATTTCATTCTCAACTAAAATAATTAACAAATTGAAAAATAAATATCTAAAACACCCATTGATCCTTTGGTCTATGACCCCATTTGAGTATACATTCATCAGTGACTGCTAATGTGTCTCTAAGAATGTCTTGAAGACCATGACTCCATAGTTACATGTGAGCTACAAATTCATAGTATCCCCAAATAACCCTTATGAAATTAGGGTCCCATCCCTCAGTAGTAAAAATGTTTGGGCTCTAAATACATGGTTGCCCCATCAGTGAGCTCTATGTACAAGAAAAATACAAGTATATATTGAGATCCTCATACAAGGTACATCCATCTATATCCTCATGAATCCAAGGTCATATCATAGGGTTTTCCAAACTTCTGATCAATAATTCCATGGAAAATCCAATAGTGAAATCTATGATCTTAATCCATGGTAGTATAAACTGTATACTGGGATCTAAATCTAAGATTATGCAATCCCAAAAATCCATATATATGAAAGCTCCCCCATATATATATATCTCTAATCATAGAATCTCATATTGTACCTAGATCCTTAATAATTCCCACCCAACTATGTAACATACATCCTGAGGTCATATTCTATAACCCTCAATAAGGAAATCATGAAGAATGGTTGAACACACATTCTGAACACCTCAGTACATTTCACATTGGGCTCACCAAAGTGGTAAATGTTCTCTGGAGAAAATTGATACCATCCCACATACACCCAATTTGGGCTGGTCACTCAATAGGGATCCCACTGTGTCCTCCCAGTATCAATACAATTGAGGTACCCTCACATCAGTCCTTAATATTGGTTGGGCCTTATGTCATCACTTGATGTTCTCAAGATGTCGTGTCCCACATCACCATCATATGGGTATCATGCACGTTCAGATACATAAGGGTTCACCTAATATATTATAGTCATGGGATGATACATGACACATCTTGTACCATAATTTTGTTCTAGATCAAGTCCCTAACCCAACCTAACCCCATTCTAACTACAACCAACCCACATAGGCATTTACATCATCAAAAATTCCCTATTGGACAAGCCTCAGAACTTGATAGGTATAAAAGAGAACATGTATTTCAAGGGTATTTTATATACTTCTTGGGTTGGTTATCTGAGGTCACATTAGGCCACCTCTAATATGTGGGTAATGTCTCCGCCCTAGAAACAATATATCATCTCAAATTTGGTCACCCCGCTCAAGGGGTTTTGGGGTCACAACAACTCAATGACCGATTTATCATCCATCACTGGATGAGGTGTCATGTTTTTTTTCTTGTTCTATTATTTCTTAAGAACATTATCCTAGTCTTCTAAGGGTTTTGGTATAGATCACCAGTTAAATTAAATTTAAAAGTTCAATTTAAACAAAATAATCAATTTAACAATAAGGTAATTTTTTAGAAGTGTCAATACTTCATGCCTCATTACATATAACAAAAAGTATAAAGTCTATAAGTAGAAAAGACCACCTAACTCAAATAGAGCCTTCCAATCTTATCTATATGGGTTGGAAAATGTTTCAACGGACTATTCAAGCTTTCCTAAGATCAAGGAAACCTTCAACAACAACCTAAAATCCTATCTAAAACTGAACATCGATAATTAATTAATTCTAAAATTTATAATTAATCAATGAATAAATAATTCCAGATAACTCATTTGGTCACTTTTTGACACAATATCTTTTCCCAATAACAACCCTAGTGTCTATCTCACACCCCCAGATATATTCATACTAAAAATACAATCAAAAATTCCAAACAAAAATGAATTTATATTTAATATTATCTAAAACCTATGAAAATTTTATTATGAATCAAAACAGAATCAAATATGTGATCCACCATATACATACGCTATCTCGTGTCATCCTAATCATTGGTAGAGTGGAAGGCGCTTCATGCTTTATTGATTCTACCATGCTCATGTGGAATTGTAACAAAAAATATAAATTATAAACTAACATTTAACGTAGGATATGAAGATATCAATATTTCTTAGTGGAGGGGGAGACATATCATAATTTTCCATGAAAACTCTATAAAATGGAACCCTAAACCAATGAGTATAAAGAAAGAGGTGGGTGTTCTGACAAACATCCATGAAAAATAAGTGATAGAGATGTGAGGTGATGTTCTCCTAAAAAACAAAGGTGGATATAATTTTTCCACTAAAAATACCACAATCTAAATGGTTATTTGTAATAGAGTATGATACAATAACCACCTTTGGCCCTCTCGAGGTCCTCTTGAGACCCCGAGAACCCATCCAAATATGAAAACTCATTTAAAATATCCATGTGAAGTGTTCAATGCCTAAAAACTCTATTCTCAATGATGAATTTAAAAACTGACCCATCCACTAATGTGTACATTCAAATTCTCTTTAAATAACGAACACTTGTATGAAGATGTTGGTTTACAACCTTCCTTGGAAATTACTTCTCACACTTAAGATGTATATGTGGAAATCAAATCAAATATCTTGACCTACTTCAATTTTCAATTCTTGACCAAATGATGGCAACCTATCCTTGAATTCACAACATGATTTTAAAAGAACAATGTCAATATATGATACATAAACAACTAAAACAGAAGTCAATTCTCATAACCACCACAACAAATTGAGGCCACATTTACCCATTCCAATCTAACCTGAAACATTATCTTATCTTAACCTAGTTCATCATATTGACCAGGTCTCTCTCCACCACATGAACTAGTTAATATATTTTAATGATAATTCTATAGTATTCCTCCGTCAAAATTTATAGTTGTTTATTCCACCCCTTTATTCCAATATTGTTCCATGTGTGATTCACGACTCACTGCATCTAAGCACATAGAAGAACTATGCTCATGCTTCTTGATTTTGATTTCATTTGGTTGTAATGCATTCAACCAATTTTAAATACTAGTAATGCGATCTTTTCCTTGAAAATCCACATTGGATCCTTTGAACACTCCTATCATGTAGAAAATGACATACCTGATGTGGTTTCAAACTCATTATATTCAATATTGTTCCAAAATGTTGTTTGGGACACCGGAGGATGACCTAGAAAGAAAATGATCATTTTTAACTACCTAGATGTTTCCAAATATCTGATCCCAGTTTCCCTAATCCAATAGAAATCCCTAGATCATTCAAAACCATGTGCAATAGTCTATTCATGACTCTTAGTGTAATTCCAATGTTAGATGCTTAGTCCACAAATTCAATCCTCGCATCTTACAACTAACATTTCTAACACACCTTTGATCCTACACCTATGTAGATTATGATAATTAATCCTAATCATAGTACCACCACTTTGACTCCACTCGATTAAATATCAAAATTGGGTCTATAATTCACCAGGGAATACTGTAATAATTTGTTCCATATCCTCAAGAACATCATAATTCCAAAATTAATCATCCAATGATATGTCCAATAATCCCATGAACTTATTACATGACGATCACATTCTCATGACCGACATATAACTTCACACCTTATGTAATAAATGTCATTTTACTATGAAGGAAATCTCCTGGTCACTATGGACTATTCCCTCACCATCATTGTATATAAGGACTATCATTTCCAAAATAGATCATTCTCGTGAACTCACTAAGATTTTCTTTCACACAAGTTCCTTCTTCCTGAGAATGGTCCCCTCGAAAATGCTGAATTCAAATTTATAATGGGGGGAATTAGCCTCTACAAACCAATAAATCACATTAAAATAAATGGATCCAATAAACCTTATCCTAGAGTACATTCCTATAATGTTCAATACCAACAACACATGTTTCTCTTAAAAATAGATTCATATCATGTTCTCAGGCTACTAGTCCCACACAAAAACAACTTAATTTCCATCAGTCCTCATTTCTCTCATGGTCGATGATAATTCTTTAATTCAATAAAATCACACATAACCTATGTCTACCACCACTACATCCCTGTGAATATAAGAAATAAAATCCCATAAAAACCAAACACATAACTTAGCTCATGGTCCCATGATTCATTCATCACCAAGTCATTGTTGATTGTGCTCTAATGAATGTTGATATAAAAAATATAAGAGATCACAAGGTTTTAAGCTTCAAAATAAATCACCTTACCTATTACATGATTCACCAAAATCCCACCTAGTAAATGAAATCATTGAAACTCTACTTGCATTCATCCTTAGTTTAATGCATTGCAACACCATCCTCATGCATAGACACTACCAGATGTTATTCCTTGTTTTCAGTGACCACCCTTATTCTAACCGCACTACTAAATCACAACCAATATAAACAAGGAAAAAATTCACTCTTTCCATTACCTTTAAAACACTCTTTAATACCTATGGAGCCAACACTCGAGGTGTCCATCAGCAAAATACTTGAAGGCAATACATTGCTTGTTTTACTTTCCTGGTAGTAGAGTGAATAATACTGAATCCAATAACCCAATATCATACGTCACAATAATATGAAAGTGGGAGGGAAAATATATAGTATGGTAGACAATAAATGAGTAGTAACAAGGTCTTGAACAACCATTTCATACCTAATACAGTTGATCATCCACTGGGACAATCATATATAGAACACATTATAAAAGGGAAAAAATAGAAATTCTAGATCCATGAAATATTTAAGCCATACCTTATCCTAAGATCATGAAATACTTTGAGTTTTAACACTAGATAATGTTATTCATTACCTCAGATCAAACATGAACCTACAACCGTGTGATCTCCTTCTAAGCTACACATGCTTAATGGCATACCAAGCATGGTGTGAGTACAAAACCTAGTAGAGGGCCACCGACATAGTTCTGTGTTAACTATAATATGAAGTGACATATTCACATAGTGTTATAAACTAAAATAAATATCCACTTACAAAAATAATTAAATAAAACAACAATTTATCCTTCAGTCTATAACCCCTTTTGACTATACCTTCATTGGTGACAGCTGGGATTTATCTAATTATTTTTTCTTGACCATGCCTCCCAAGTGACATATGAGCTCCAAATACATAGTATCCCTAACTAGCCCTCATGACATCGTGGTCCCATCCATCGGTACTCGAAACATTATGGCTCTAAATACATAGTATCCCCATAAATGAGCTCTATGTCCATGGAAACTCCAAATATACAATGATATCCCAATACAATGTAGCTATAACCATATCCTCAAGAATCCATGGTCACATCATGTGATACTCAAAAAATCCAAACTCGAAATCCATGGAAATTCAAACAGAATAATCCATGATCTAAATCCTTGGTAGTCCCAACTATATGCTGAGATCCTGATCCAAGGTTGATCAAATCACCATGGTTCATATCTCTGGAAACACCCCCATATATATCTTTAGACATGTAATCCCATATGTGTGTTTGGATCCATAATAATGGCCACACCTCTATACCACATGCATTCCAAGGTCATATTATGTAACCCTACATAATTAAAACATGAGGGATGGATGAATACCAATTCCCAAAACCACATTCCATTGCCCATTGGGCTCACCAAAATGGCACAAGTTCCATAGTTACAATCGCAACCATACCACCTACACCCAATTAGGATTGGTCATCCAATAGGTAACCCACTGGGTCCCCTTAGTATCAATACAATAGAGTCACCCTCACATGGGACCTTAGTCTTGGTTGGGCCTTTGGTTAACTTTTGATGTTCACATGATGTAGAGTCCCACGTCATCATCATCTTGGTAGCATGAACTTATAGATACACAATGTCTCACCATATATATAATATTCATGTGATGGTACATGACACATCATAGATGTTAAGGTCATTTTAGATCAATTCACTGACCCAACCTAATTCCGATATAACTATGGTCTTCCCACCATGGGTTTTTCATCATCAAACACTCCCTATTAAACTACCCTCACAACCTGAGATGTATAAATGCCATCATGTATCTCAAGGGTCTTTTATATCCTTATAGGGTTGGTTGTCTTGGGTCACAACACCCCAACTCTAATAGGTGGGCCGAATACCTACCTTATAAATGCAATTTTATCTCATACTTGGTAACCCTATCCAAGGGGTTTGGAGGTCACAGCAACTCAATAGTTAATTTCTCATTCATCATTGGTTGAGGTGTCATGTTAGATTACATGTTTTTTCATTTCCTAATATATTTATCATATTCATATAAGGGTTCTGGTGTATATTACAAATTAAATATAATTTAAACATTCAATTTAAAATAAATAAACCATTTTAAAAGGGAATTTCCATAAACTGTCAATCCTTCATGCCTCATTCTATATAACCAAATGTATAAAATCCATTAGTATAAAATGCAACCTACCTCAAACAAAGACTTCTAGTTTTATCTCTATGGGCTAGAATAAGATGCAAAGTAATATCCAAGAATATCCACGTTCAACCAACCTGCAAAAACCACCTCAAATGAAAAATAAAAATGAACATTGATAATTAGTTAATTATACAATTTGTAATTTAATAATGAATTAATATATTACCCAATATAAATCTAGATAACTCACTGGGTCACTATATCACACACGAACTAATCCCATAAATATCCAAAGGGTCAATCTCACACCCCTAGACCTTAATGACTAAAAATACCCTCATGAAATAGAAAACATAAATGAATTTATATTTTATTTTATCCAACACCAAAGAAAATTACATTCTACATCGAAACATTGTCAAATAGACTAGCCACTATGTACAAACGCTATATACTATCATTAAAATCATAGGTAGAGTGGAATCCCCATTATGGTTGGATGATTCCACAATACATAGGTGTAATGGTAACCAAAAACCTAAACATAGAAACTAAAAATTTATATGAGTGTAGGAGGATGTGAACAGTGTTTAATGAAGGGGGGAAAATAAAAATTTTCCTAGAAAACACGCTAAAATGGAACCCATAAGCAATTAGGAAAATGGAATATTTGGGGGTTCATACCACCTTCTATAAAAATCATGTGATATAGATGAGAGGGCAATTTCTCCTAAAATCATCAGGGGTAATGTGATTTTTCCACTAAAATTCCCACACCCTTAATTGTGGATCGTTATAGCAAATGCTATAACAACCACCTTGGTGCCTTTTAAGGTCATATTGAGACCTTGTGACACATATTGAATCACAAAACACCTCTATAACTATTCATATGAAGTTTTCAAATCCTAAAAAGACAATTCTGAATCTTGAATTAAAAAACTGACCAATACACAAATGTGAAAAATTCAAATTTCCTTTAAATATTGATCACTTGAATGGAGACATGGTTTTACAACCTCCCCAAATAATTAATTCTCACACTCAATATATATTTGTGGAAATTCAATAAAATATCTTAACCTACCTCAATTTTTAATTTCATACCAAATGATGACATCTTATCCTCGAATTCCCAACATGCTTTTAAAAGGAATATTTGTATATAAAAAATGTAAACCACTAAAAGAAGATCCATTTCTCATAACCACCACCAAAATATTGAGACGTCACATACCCCACCCTATCTAGCCGGGACCATTATTATTTCATAACCATGTTCATCATCTAGACCATGTCTCTCTCCACCACATAAATTAGTTCATATAATTTAATGTGGGTGCTGTGATATTCCTCCATCAGAATTTATTGTAGGTGTTTTCTACACCTTTATTCCAACGATGCGCCATGTGATATTCCTAAAAGAATAGAAATAATCACATAAAATAACTAAAATCATAATTCTAGATTATTATTTAATTTTGTTTAAATGATTTCAACCATGTTCAAAACCCACAGATGACCAATTTTCCTTGAAAATCCATAGTCTATCCTTTAAACTATACTATAATGTAGAAAATGACATACCAATGTGGTTCCCAACACACTGTATTCAATAACATGCCAAAATTTTCTTTATGACACATTAGGATGAGCCATCATGAAAATGATCAGCTTTAACTACCATCACATTTCCAAATATATTATACAAGATTACCTACTCCAATATAAATCCCTAAATAATCCCAAACCACTTAAAATAGTGCAAACATAAATTTTTGTGTAAATACAATGTCAGATCCTCCAACCCCTAAATCATCATTGGGTTCTACGACACACACTATTGATGCACCTTTATTCCTTGACCAACTGAAATTATGTTAATTAATCAAAATCCTAGTACCCACACTTAGACACCTTTTGATTCTATATCCAAATTCAATGGAGAATTATCCAAGAAGTGTTGTAATGCATTGGTCCATTTCATCACTTAAATTATTATTCCCTAATTATTCCCCCAATCATAGGTCCCATACATCCATGAACATCTTGAGTGGGGGTCACATTCTCATGACCGACATATAACTTCACACCTTAATATAGTCCATGTTGTTATAATATGATGGAAATATTTTGATCACTTTGGAATATGCCCTCTCCATAATTTTATATAAGGATTTTAATTTCCAAAATAGATCATTCCCATGAAGTCACCTAAGACAACATTTCACACAAGTTCTTTCTTCATGAGAACGGTCCCCTCAAGAATGATGAAATAAAATTTATAATGGGGGGAATCAAACTCTACCATCCAATAGAGAACAATACTCTAAATAGATTCAATCATCCTGATCTAGGAGTACATTCCTAGAAGGATCACTACCAACCAAACATGATTCTCTTCAAAATCCATGATTGTTAGTTTCTTTTGACCACTGGGCCCAAACACAAACCACTTAATTTCCATCAATCCTCATCATAATAATTTTTGATGTATACTCTATAATTCAATGACATCATGTATAACATACATATTCCCCCATAGATCCCCAAAAATAATAGACATACACTTCCATAAAACCCAAACACAGAACTCGATTCATTTTCCCATGAGTCATGCATCACCATGGAAATGTGGACTATGGTCTAATGCATATAGATCTCAATATTGTAGGAGAATCTTCGGTAATAATATTCAAAAAAAATTAGATTACATATTCCATGTTTCAACCGAAGCCCACCCTGAAAAAGAAATCATCCAAGAACAACTTGCATTCATCCTCAGTTCAAAGCATGTCAACACAATCCTCAAGCATAGACACTACCTGATGTTATTCCGTGTTAGTAGTTCCCACCCTCATTCTAACCACACTGCTAAAATAAATCCAAAATATATAGTTCTTCATTCCCACTGGTCCTTCCCTTGAAAATATACCTTAATACCCAAGGCAACAACACTTAAGGTTTTCATCACCGAAAGTCCCAAAGGAATCACTTTTATCAGTTTACATTCGTTGTAGCATTGTGCGAAAAATTGAATCCAATAACAAAATATCTTACATCACAACAATATGAATGGGGAAGAAAAATTTTATAATACAGTAGACAATAAATGAGTTATAATGAGGTCTTGAACCATATTATACCTACAACAGTTGATCATCAACCGTGCTAGTCATATATAAAGACAATAATATAAGAGAAAAATACTATATCCGAGATATATTCAGGCCATACCTCATCCTAAATGCAAGAATTGCATTATGTTTTACCACTCTATCATGTTTTATCATACCTTATCTCAAATATGAACCTAAAACCAGATGAATTCCTTTTTATCTACACATGTTTAATGGCATTCCAAGTAGGGTGTGAGTAAAAAACCCAATAGAGCACCGCTGACACAACGATGTATTAACTAGAATATGAAGTGATATGTTCACATAGTTTTCTCAACTATAATAAATAACATCTTCCAAAAAAACACCCATCGATCCGTTGGTTTATGACCCCATTATATTATTCTTGCATCGATAAATACTGTGGGGTATGTGAGGATGTATTGATGACCATGCCCCCCAAGTGACATATGAGCTCAAAATTCATATTTTCCACCACTAACCCCCATGAAATTATGTAACTTCCCGACCCCAGTTACCTAGATTCGGTGCATTATTACATAACATTGGCATGATCAAAAGAAAGACCAAGTCTCGAAAGACTGATTAGTTTAGTAGCCTTGGAAACAGTAGATATATTCATACGTCTTACATTACATCATAAGGTAAAAAAACTAGAACAACATGTTGTCTTCATATCCCCTCATACTATCCCTAAAGGTCATTCATAAACTACTTCTTCACATCCTGGAAAAAATGAAACATTGAAAGGGTGAGCTCAGATGCTCAGTAAGGATAACAATATAGCAGAATCTTTCATAGATAATAATAAACACTTAATGAAATGTATAACCAAAACAAAAGCATTTTAAACTTTAACATAAGTATAACATGGAAAAGATAAAATGAAATAATGCCATTTACTTATTTAGATGGATATTCTACTAGTCGAATAATCACATGCAATATCAATAACCAGTTTCATAATGATGGAATGAATAATGCCAGACTATCATAACCACGTAGCCAAGGCCTCATTCCAAGACTAAAAATAAGATTTTTTCAAGGGCTCAATCCAAGACACAAGTTTGTCTTATGAGACCTACCGATGCATCGAGGAGCTATAGAAGGCTCCACCCATCACTTATTAAGTCCAATTCATTCCTCATATGAACAGTTTTAAACATAACATAATCCTTCTTATTAAAACTAGAATACGAAATGTCAATACTATATCTATAAACCATGAATGGTATAAAAATAACTCATCCACAATCAAAAATATCATAAAAAATTCAATACAATAAGGAATATTGTATTATAATAAATCAACCTCAATCCAAAAATAATATCCAGTAGAGGATGCTGACATAGTTGAAAATGATGAGTAAATTATTTTGAGAGAAATATCCTTTTTGTAATATAATTTAAAAGTCACCCATTTATAAAGGATGTAATTTAAAAGATATATTTGAATCAAAGTGTCCCATACCACGTTGTATCTTTTGAAAAGAATTATCATTTCAAACCATTCATGTATAAATAAATAAATCCATAAAATCATTTTGAAAACATGGACATTAATTAAAAAGATTTAGAAAGATAAATCTTTAAAACATTTGAATTTCTGATATTGATAAAGATTACATTTCAAAATACTTAAAAACTTCATTTTGAAATCATTTTTATGAAAAATGGACATGGATGATAAAAATGTCCCATTAAATACTTACACATAAACAATCTCGGATAATAATGAGATTGAGGAATTAACCCTTACCGATTTGGTAACTTACGAAACATACAACCCATGAAAGAGGTATCATAAAATGAATCTGTAAATACACATAAATTAAAGTGTATTACACAAAGAATACAATTATGGGTAGTACATACACCACAGAAAAGGTAATAGTGGTAATATGGAATGAATCTCACGGGAATAAGGAGTGAGATCAAAACCTCTTACCTTGCACTTTCCTTTAGTCGAGGGTACGTTTAACCTCATGTATGAAGATCGTAGTATGTTACTAAATTATACCATAACCATATTAATATTTATGATACCACACATGACTCATTTATGACTTTATAATACCCATTTAATGATAATTTCCATGTTAAATTAACATTTCGGGTAATAATCGCTTTCTTTATCGTACGTGTTTTAAATTGTTACTCTTGATTGTATCACTTAGATCATGATTTAAATAATTCCAGAATATAAACCATGATAAATATATAATATATATTTAGAATATAAATATGTATAATAGACATATATATGAAATGGAAAACACCGTTTATGGAGATGGTTGTCCGTACATACGCATAAACGTTGTTTTTGTTTTCATATAGTATTGAACGAAAGTAAGTGAATAAGATATATATAAGTACATGAATACTTATATATATAAATATATATATTTATCCACTAGAATTATTATGTCATATATTACATACTTATTAGTAATATATATTTTTATAATCGTCGATGAATGGTGAACATGGAAATGAATCTCATCGCGTCGTGGAGACGGTAATCCGTACGTATGCACGAGCGAAAATATCATTATTTTGATATTAAAATAATATATAATTGGATGGTATATCATATATACTGAATCCTTATAATGTTATATTTATTATTTACCTCAAAATACACATAATTATTATCCCCATCCAAATAATAATATATTGAATAACAATTACACCACGACGTGGATACGGTAAACCGTACGTACGCACGTATGGTGACATGTCATTCAAAGGATGGATACAATACTGAATATGTTCATAATATATTTATAAAAAAATCACCGAATATAGGAGATAATTGAGTTATTATTTTAGAATATAAATAACATAGAAAGAAGAAGTTGAAGAAGAAAGGAACTTGAAAGAGGGTGGTGAAAATATTACCTCTTCTTCAGGTTCTTCCTTTTGATTTGATCAAAAGGGATCCCTAAGATGGATTTATGATAAAAATAAGGCCTATAGGTTGAATTTAGGGAAGTTGAGATAGTATTTGGATAGAGTTTGGCCGAACCAAAAGGTTTTGATGGTGTGAAGAATTGGATAGAAGTTGGGTCCTTTTATAAGGGGGGGGCTCTTTAGGGAAAACATAAAGTATTAATTTATAATAAATTCATATTCGGTTTCAAATGGTTACAAAGTGGATTATTCAAAGTCTAAGGTGGGGATATGTCTAAATAATTTCAACCAATATATTTTAAACAGGTTTGGGTCATTAAATTAACCTTATCATTTAGTTTTAACTCTTAGTTAATTAGATTGACATTACCATGTCACTTTGTATTTTTATATTATATAGTTAATAAACGTAGTATATACATCCAAGAGACCCCAAAGTTGTCCATTAATGATACAAAAATAATTATATATGTCCTTTGTCCAAACATTAGATTTTTAGGAATCGAATATAAATTAATAATATAATATTGTTTTTAAAAACTCATTTATGACAATTTTGCCACTACTCAATAATTGATTTTTGTTAAAGTCTTCAAAAATTTATTAATTCAAAAAAAATTCATTTTATCAATAATAACATGTCATATTAACCATTAAAATTTGTTAATGTCATCAAAACTATCAAATTATATTTATTTTAACATTAATAATACCAATTATTTTATTCTTTCATTAATAAGGAAAATACTGCATCATTATTTTGTCATATATATTTTTACGTTTTCAATGCCTAAAAATTATAAATTAAATACCATTATGTAGGAAATAAATTAGGTTTATAATTAATGTTTATAATCTAAATTATAACATATATAAGCCTATGTAAATTTTTTTTCTATAATATATAAGTTTATGCCATTTTTTTATTTAATTTAACTTAATTAATATAAAGTGTCCCTATCACCTACAAGTGGCTCCATGGGGTCCCAAAATCGACCCAAAGATGCCCATGGATAGAAAGGTATACACTAATAATGTTATAACACGTTTTAGTGTAATTTATTATTATTATTATATTATTTTTTGCCCTTATTTACCGGATTTACCCTTTAACTATGGTAAATAAATTTTTTACCGAAGTAATTATTAAAAATGTATAATAATAAAAGTTACCTATTTAAACAATTTGTGAATAATGATTCCAAATATGGAATCCATTTTTTCAAATTCAAAAAACATATGTGGTAGAAATTAATTTTAAATTAATTCCCACTGTCAAAACAAAAAGCGTGTTTTTATGATATAATAACTATCAAAAGATTGACACTTGTTTATGTCCGGTTTAATTGTGAAATTATGTCCAATGAAAAACATTGTATTAAATGGTAAAAATATATTCTATGTATACTTTAAAACCACTAAAATTCATAATTTATCACTATTAATTATATTGATTAAAAAAGTTGTTTTTAATTAAAATTTTGTAATTTTCACTGTTCATCAAAATATAAAAGTTATCCGAAAAGTACCAAAATTTCACCCAAGGATAAATTCGATATTCCAAATCCAAAAATGAAGTCCATTCTGAGAGATAAAATTTATAAAATTTCAAAAAGTAGGTATTACTATTCATAACGGCTAGTTTGACTAGTTGTAGTCTGTGTTAGAACTCGAAGTTTCGTACAACACACACTACTATATTATTCAAAGAGAAGCGTACCATGGATGCTTGGGGTGTTACATTCTACCCTCATTCAATAAATTGTGTCCTCACAATTTATGCTTGGTATTGGAAACTTGGGGATTACATTTCAAAATATCTTAGTTGAAATCCCACATCGAAAAATGGATTAATGATGCCTCTATTGAAAATAAAGAGTGGTAAGTATGAAGGATACCGAAAGTAACACATACTAGGGTTCCATGTAGGAAAATATGGATATGGAAGGGAAATATAACAATCAATATCTGATGGATTGTGGTAGAGAACATGGCTATGAAAAGGCCAACAATCCCAAATCCATAAATTTGTGTTGATCTAAGGTACCATCTAGGACAAAATTTTTTGTTCTAAGTTCCTTTTCTTAATGTTGAGGAATTTATTTATGATATTGGCTAATATCATAAAGAGATATACTTACTTTATAATTATAGTTTTATCAATTAATAAATTTCTACCACAAACTCATCTTTCACCCCAAAACATAATACAACTCGAAAATAATATATTTATCCTAATCATATAGGGTTCCAAATATGATGAATTTATAATTCACATATCAGACCCTTTACAAAAACTACATTATACCATCCAGGAACATCACGTAGTCCAGTGGTAGGCAATAAATCCCAATTTCACTATGATTGTGGGATCGATTCCCACAGCTTTGTCTAATGCGATGGGTCGTCACACGGTCTGCATGTTGTCCTTTTATAAAATTCAAAAATAACCTTTCAAACATAATCCCTTCCAAACTTTAGACTTATCCAAAATAATTCTATAAACTCTCAGTCCAAAATATATATGAAAGATAAACATAATGTAGATCCTTTTTACCCCAAATATCATGTGAATACCTTCATCGTGTATTCTTTTAAAACACTGAAACATCCTGAATTACCATAAAACCTTATTGATTACATTCATGCTCCATTATTCCTTATAGAATACTAGATATACTTCATCTGTCCAAAAATTTTGTTAACTCCAACAATGAAAAATCATTAATCAGTTTCATGGAAGTCAAGAATATCCAATACAATTTATTCAAATCAACCATCTCTTATTCCAAAATCACTACCTCATCATCGGGACCATATTAAGGATTACCTTTCCTTCCACAATGTATTTTCAAAAAAGTTTTGCTTACTGTTAAGTAACATTTCATAGAACCATATATTTTCAAATCCACAATAAAATAGTACTTCAATATAATCCTTATTTATATCCATAATTCATGTAACCAGTATATTATTGATACAACACTCAAATAAAATAATTCTATAATAAGAACATAAGAACACTAGTCATTCCACATCATCTTTGGTAATATCATGACTTGATTATTATCCAATAGCATCATTTGGTGCATACTCTGAAGATGTGTAGATTTGTTTACGTAGTGTCCCAACTCCTTACAGATGAAGCATTGTACATTTGAAACCTTTTTCTTACCCTTGTAGTCACGTACATGGTGTCGTTTTTCTCCACACTTATAACATAATCCCATTCCCTTAAAGCATTTTCCAAGGTGATTCATTCTACAGTTATCACATATGGGAAAATCCTTCCATACCTTATTCCCTATATCTGTCCTTATCTCAACCATATTTTCCTTCTATGGATTCCCTTCAATGCCATAGGACTCCGAGAATTCTTTACTTATCATATCAACACATGATACTATTTCATCATATGATGATAATATGTGGGACACTATTTCCCTTCTAAATTCCTGCTAAAGACCATGAAAGATATGATCTTTCACACACTTTGGATCATGCGTATTTCTGGAGTTCTCATTTCTCCTACTGGGCACCATTTCTAAACAATGACATACACGAGATTAGTTTGTGAATAGAAATACCTAATCCGAAACTTGTAAAACACATATCATAAATTAAACATTTTATAGATATAATCCACAATTATAAAAATGTTTTATTTAAGGAAGTATATACTCATAAACCCTTCATAATGGTTTGTAAAGACAATGAGAATTATCCTAAGCATATCCCCTGGGAGTGTCGTAACCAAGAGTGCAACAAGATCCATTGTCGTGCACCAGTTCCCCTTCAAGTCTAGCTCAAAGCGGTGTTTTCAGGTTTTACCCCTAGGTACATCTGTGTCGGAGCCACCTCTACCTACTCGTATCCAGATAGGGATGTATTTTCTTGGGAAACTCACAAAATCTCTACATTACCAAAATTCTAGGAATTTCTTATATACTAATCCTCAAAGTCTATCTTTGGGTAATGTACTCTAATCAGGGTTTATCTAAATCTAGTTTCCAAGGTTATTTCTAAACATCATCTGATACCAACTGTAATGCCCTGACCCCAGTTAAATAGAGTCTATGCATTATTTTAATACATTGGCATGATTACAAGGAATCAAGTCCCAATGGACCTATTGGTCTAGCAGTCTTGGAAAATACATCGCATACATTTACATTACATTACAATTTCAAACAGAAATCACAACATAAATAGTTCATTTAGAATTCCATTATTCCCTTTAGTTTAACCCTGCATATCAATAATAATACACTTTTTGGAATCCTGGGAAAAATAAAACATTGAAAGGGGTGAGCTCAGATGCTCAGTAAGGTTAATAATATACCAGAAGCTTTCATAGATAAGCATAAGCACTTAGGGCAATGTATAACTAAAAAAAATCCTTTTAAACTAGAACTTCAGCATAATATGGCAAAGATAAAATTAAATAATTCTATTTAATTATTCACATGGATATTCTTCTAGTCAAATAATCAAATGAAATATCAATAACCACTTTCATAATGATGGAATGCATAATTCCAGACTATCATAACCATGTACCCAAGGCCCCATGCCAAGACTAAAAATAATATTTTGTCAAGGCCTCGTGCCAAGACACTAGTTTGTCTCATGAGTCCTAATGATGCATCGAGGAGCTATAGCGGGATCCACCCGTCACTTATGAAGTCCAATTAATTCCTCATATGAACAGGTTTAAACATAACATAAACATTCGTATTAAAACTAGAATATGAAATGTCAATACATTCTAAATAAACTATGAATGTTATAAAAATAACACATCCACAGTCAAACATATCATAACTCATTCAATACAATAAGGAATATTGTATTATAATAAATCAACCTCAATCCTAAATAATATCCAGTAGAGGATGCTGACATAGTTGAAAATGATGAGTAAAACTTTTTGAGAGAAATATCCTTTTTGTAGTATGATTTAAAAGTCACGCATTTATAAAGAAAGTAATTTAAAATAAATTGAATCAAAGTTTCCCATAACACTTTGAAACTTTTGAAAAGAATTATCATTTCAAAACATTCATGTCTATATAAATAAATCCTTAAAATCATTTTGAAAACATTGACATTAATTAAAAAGAATTATAAAGATAAATCATTAAAACATTTGAAATTCTATTCTTGATAAAGAGTACCTTTCAAAATCCTTAAAATCTTCATTTTGAAATAATTTTTATGAAAATTTGACATTGATGATAAAAATGTCCCAGTCAATTCTTACACATAAACAATCTTGTATAATAATTAGATTGAGGAATTAACCCTTACCGATTTGGTAACTTACAAAACATACAACCCATGAAAGAGGTAACATACAATGAATATGTAAATACGAAATAAATTAAAGTGTATTACACAAATAATACAATTATGGGAAGTACATACACCATGAAAAAGGTAATAGTGGAAATATGGAATGAATCTCACCGGAATAAGGAGTGAGATGAAAACCCCTTACCTTGCACTTTCCATTTGTCGAGGGTACGTTTAACCTCCTGTACGAAGATCGTAGTATGTTATTAACTTATAAAAAACCATATTAATATTTATTATATCATAAATGATTCATTTAGGACTTTATACTACACATTTAATAATAATTTCCATGTTAAATTAACATTTCGGTAATAATCGCTTTCTTTATCGTATGTGTTTCAACTTGTTAATCTTGATTGTATCACTTAGATCATGATTTAAATACTACCAGAATATAAAAAATGATAAATATATCATATATATTTAGAATATAAATATGTATAATATACATATATATGAAATGGAAAACACCATTTATGGAGACGTTAGTCCGTACGTATGCATAAACGTTGTTTCGGTTTTCATATAGTATTGAACGAAAGTAAGTGAATAAGATATATGTAAGTACATAAATACTTATATATAGAAATATAAATATCTGCAGTATAATTATTATGTCATATATTACATACTTATTAGTAATATATATTTTTATAATCGTCGATGAATGGTGAACTTGGAAATGAATCTCATCGTGTCGTGGAGACGTTAATCCGTACGTACGCATGAGCGAAAATATCATTATTTTGATATTAAAATAATATATAATTGGATGTTATATCATACATAAATAATACTTATACTATTATATTTATTATTTACATAAAATACACATCATTATTATACCAATCCAAATAATAATGTATTGAATTACAAATACACCACGACGTGGAGACGGTAAACTGTACATACCAACGTATAGTGACATGTCATTCAAAGGATGGATAGAATACTGAATATGGTTGTACCATATTTATAATAACATAAAATAATATAGGAGATACTGGAGTTATTATTATATAATATAAATAACAAAGAAAGAAGATGTTGAAGAAGAAAGGAACTTGAATGAGGGTGGTGAAAATATTAACTCTTCTTCGGGTTCATCCTTTTGATGTGATCAAAATGGATCTCTAGGTTGGATTACTAATCAAACTAAGGCCTATATGTTTACGTGATTGAAGTTGAGAGAGTATTTTAGCAGAGTTTGGACAATCCAAAATGCTTTTAAGGTTTGAAGAATTGGTTAGAAGTTGGGTCCTTTTATAAGGGGGAGGAGGGGCTCTTTAGGAAAAACATAAAGTATTAATTTATAATAAATTCATATTCGGTTTCTAATGGCTCAAAAGTGGATTATTCAATGTCTAAGGTGGGGATGGGTCGAAATATTTTCAACCAATATATTTTAAACAGGTTTGGGTCATTATATTTACCCTATCTTTTAGTTTTAACTCTTAGTTAATTAGATTGACATTTACCATGTCACTTTGTATTTTTATATTATATACTTAATAAATATACTATATACATTGAAGCGACCCCAAAGTGGTCCCTTAATTATTCACAAATAATTATATAATTCTTTCTGCTGAATATTATATTTTTAGGAATCGAATATAAATTAATTATATATTATTTGTTTTAAAAACGCATTTATGTCAATTTTGACACTACTCAATATTTGATTTTTTTTAAAGTATTAACAACTTTATTAATTCAAACAAAATTAATTTAATCAATAATAACATGTCATATTAACCATTAAAATTCATTTATGTCATCAAAACTTTCAAATTATATTTATTGTAACATTTATAATACAAATTATTTGATTCTATCATTAATAAGGAAAATACTGCATCATTATTTTGTCATATATATTTTGGCTTTTTCAATGTCTAAAATTTATAAATAAAATACCATTATGTATGAAATCCATTTATATTTATAATGAATATTTATAATCTAAAATATAACATATATAACTCTATGTAAAAATTGTTTTCCTAAAATATATAAGCTTATGTCATTTTTGTATTTACTTTAACGTAACTAATATAATGTGTCCCTATCACCTATGTGTGGCTGCATGGGGTCCCAAAATCTCCCGAATGATGCGCATGGTAGGAAATTTCTACACCAATAAGGTTAGGACACGTTTTAGGGTAATTTATTATTATTATATTATTATTTTTTACCCTTATTTACCAGATTTACCCTTTAACCATGGTAAATAAATTATTTACTGAAATAATTATTCAAATTGTCTAAAAATAAAATTTATCTATTTACACAATTTGGAAATCCTGATTCCAAATATGGAATCCATTTTCCCAAATTCAAAACACAGAAGTGGCAGAAATTAATTTAAAATTAATTCCCGCTGTTAATACAAAAAGCGTGTTTTTAAGATAAAATAACTATCAAAAGATTTACACTTGTTTATGTCTGGTTTAACTGTGAAATTATGTTCAATGACCAAAATTGTATTAAATAGTAAAAATATATTCTATTTATACTTTAAAACCACTAAAATTAGTAATTTACCACTATTAATTATTTTGATTAAAAAAGTAGTTTTTAATTAAAATTTAGTAATTTTGACTATTCACCAAAATGTAAAAGTTACCTAAAAAGTACCAAAATATCACCCTAGGCTGCATTCGATATCAAAAATCCAAAAATGAATTCCATTTTGTGAGATGAAATTTATAAAATTTCCGAAATTAGGTATTAATATTCATATCGACTAGTTTGATTGGTTGTAGTGTGTGTTAGAACTCAATGATACGTAAAACACACGCTACTGTATTATTCAATGAGAAGTGTATCGTGGAGGCTTGGGGTGTTACATTCTACCCTCCTTAATTAAATTTCGTCCTCGCAATTTATGCTTGGTATGGGAAACTTGTGGTTGACATTTCAATATATCTTAGTTGAAATCCCACATTGAAAAATGGATTAATGAGGCCTCTATTGAAAATAAAGAGTGGTAAGTATGCAGGTTACTGAAAATAACACATACTAGGGTTCCATGTAGGAAAATATGGATATGGAAGAGAAATCTAACCATCAATATCTGATGGAGAGTGGTAGAAACATGGCTATGAAAAGTCCAACAATCCCAAAGCCATAAATTTGTGATGATCTAAGGTACCATCTAGGACAACATTTTTCGTTCTAAGATCATTTCTTAATGTTGAGGAATTTATTTATGAGATTGGATAAGATCATAAGGAGATATACTTACTTTATAATTAGAGTTTTATCCATTAATAAATTTCTACCCCAAACTCATCTTTCACCCCAAAACATAATACAACTCAAAAATAATCTATTTATCCTAATCGTATAGGGTCCCAAATATAATGAATTTATAATTCACATATCAGACCCTTTAAAAACTACATTATACCATCCAGGAACTTCACGTAGTCCAGTGGTAGGCAATAAATACCAATTGCATTATGGTTGTGGGTTTGATTCCCGTAGCTTTTTCCAACGTGACGGGTCGCCACACGGTCTGCGTGTTGTCCTTTTACATAAATCAAAAAATAACCTTTCAAATTTAATCCCTCACAAAAATTAGACTTATCCAAAATTCATCTGTAAACTCTCAGTCCAAAATTTATATGAAAGATAAACATAATGTAGATCTTTTTTACCTCGTAATAGCATGTGAATACCTTCATCATGCATTCTTTTAAAACACTGAAAGATCCTGAATTACCATAAAACCTTATTGAGTACATTCATGCTCCCTTATTCCTTATAGAAAACTGGATATACTTTATCCATCCAAAAATGTTGTAATCTCTAACAAATGACAAAACATTAATCAGTTTCATGGTAGTTAAGAATATCCAATATAATTTATTCAAATTAACTATCTCCTATTCCAAAATCACTACCTCAATAATGGGACCATTTTAAGGATTACCTTTCCTTCAACAATGTATTTTCATAAAAAGTGTAGCTTACTATTAAGTCACTTTTCATAGAACCATATAATTTCAAATCCTCAATAAAATAGTACTGTAGTAAAATCTTTATTTATCTCCATAATTCATGTAACCAGTATATTTTTTATACAACACTCAAATAAAATAATTCTATAATAACAACATAAGAACACTAGTCATTCCTCTTCATCTCTGGTAGTATAATAACTTGATTACTATCCAAGAGAATCATTTGGTGCATACTCTGATGATTTGTGCATTGGTTTGGGTAGTGTCTGAACTCCTTGCAGATGAAGCATTGTACATTTGAAACGTTTTTCTTAACCTTTCAATCACGTACACGGTGTCCTTTTTCTCCACACTTATAACATACTCCCATTCCCTTCAAGTATTTTCCAAGGTTATTCTTTCTACAGTTATCACATATGGGAAAATCCGTCTTTACCTTATTCCCTTTATCTGTCCTTATCTCTACCATCCTTTCCTTCTCTGGCTTCCCTTCAAAGCCATAGGACTCCGAGAATTCTTTATTTATCATATCAACACATGATACTATTTCTTCATATCATGATAATACGTGGGAGAATATTTCCCTTCTAAATTCTGGCTAAAGACCATGAATGATATGATCAATCTTACTCTTTGGATCATGCGTATTGCGGGAGTTCTCATTCCTCCTATAGGGGGCCATTTCTAAACAATGGCATACACTAGATTAGTTTGTGAATAGAAATACATAATCCCAAACTATTCAAACACTTAACAAAAATTAAACAGTTTATGGATATAATCCATAATAATATAAATGTCTCCTTTGAGGAAGTACATACTCATAAACCCTTCATAATTTTTTGTAAAGAAAATGAGAATTATCCTAACCATATCCCATGGAGTGTCGTATCCAAGAGTGTATCAAGGCCCTTTTTCGTGCACCATTTCCCGTTCAAATCTAGCTCAAAGCGGTGTTTTTGTGTTTTACACCTAGGTACATATGTGCCAGAGCCGCCTCTACCTGCTCGTATCCAGACAAGGATGTATTTTCATGGAAAACTCACAAAATCTATACATTACCAAAATTCGAGGAAGTTATTCTATACTAATCCTCAAAGTCTATCTTAGGGTAATGTTCTCTAATCAGAGTTTATCTAAATCTAGATTCCAAGGTTATTGCTAAACATCCTCTGATACCAACTCTAACACCCCGACCACAGTTACCTAGAGTCGTTGCATTGTTTAAATACATTGGCCTGATTACATGGAATCAAGTACCAAAGGACCGATCAGTTTTGCAGTTTTGGAAAATAGATTACATACATTTACATTACATTAAAATTTCAAACATAAAGAACATTATAAATAGTTCTTTGAGAATGCCATAATTCCCTTTAGCTTAACTCTGCATGTCAATCATAATACACTTCTTGCATCCTTTGAAAATTAAAACCTTGAAAGGGGTGAGATCAAGTGTTCTGTAAGGATGACAATATATCAGAAGAATTCATAGATAATCATAAACACTTAAGGTAATGTATAACTAAAACAAAAGTCTTTTAAACATGAACTTTATCATAATATGGAAAAGATAAAATGAAATAATGTCATTTACTTATTCACATGGATATTCTACTAGTCGAATAATCACATGCAATATCAATAACAACTTTCATAATGATGGAATGCATAATGCCACACTATCATAACCACATAGCCAAGGCCTTGTGCCATGAATACAAATAATATTTTGTCAGGGCCTCGTGCTGAGACACTATTTTGTCTCATGAGACCTACCAATTCATCGAGGAGCTATATTGGGCTCCACCCGTCACTTATTAAGTCCAATGCATTCCTCATATGAACATGTTTAAACATAACATAAACATTCGTATTAAAACTAGAATACGAAATGTCAATACTTTATCTATAAACCATGAATGGTATAAAAATAACACATCCACAGTCAATCATATCATAACTAATTCAATACAATAAGGAATATTGTATTATAATAAATCAACCTCAATCCAAAATAATATCCAGTAGAGGATGCTGACATAGTTGAAAATGATTAGTAATACTTTTTGAGAGAAGTATCCTTTTTGTAATATCATTTAGAAGTCACACATTTATAATGGAAGTAATTTAAAAGATATTTTTGAATCAAAGTGTCCCAAACAACTTTGAAACTATTGAAAAGAATTATCTTTTCAAAACATTCTTGTCCATATAAATAAATCCTTAAATTCATTTTGAAAACATGGACATTAATTAAAAAGATTTACAAAGATAAATCATTAAAACATTTGAAATTCTGTTCTTGATAAAGAGTACCTTTCAAAATCCTTAAAATCTTCATTTTGAAATCATTTTTTTGAAAAATGGACATTTATGATAAAAATGTCCGAGTAAATACTTACACATAAACAATCTCGGAAAATAATGAGATTGAGAATTAACCCTTACCGATTTGATAACTTACGAAACATACAACCCATGAAAGAGGTATCATACAATGAATATGTAAATACACATAAATTAAAGTGTATTACACAAAGAATACAACTATGGGCAGTACATACACCTCACAAAAGGTAATAGTGTCAATATGGCATGAATTTCACGAGAATAATGAGTGAGATGAAAACCACTTACCTTGCACTTTTCTTTAGTCGAGGGTATGTTTATCCTCTTGTACGTAGATCATAGTATGTTATTAAATTATACCAGAAAGATATTAATATTTATGATATCATACATTATTCATTTATGACTTTATAAGAATTATTTAATAAAATTTCCACGTTAAATTAACATTTCGGGTAATAATCGCTTTCTTAATCGCACGTGTTTTAACTTGTTAATTTTGATTGTATAACTTAGATCAGGATTTAAATACATCCAGAATATAAAACATGATAAATATATCATATATATATAGAATATAAATATGTATAATATACATCTATATGAAATGGAACACACTGTTTATGGAGACGGTAGTCCGTACGTATGCATAAACGTTGTTTCTGTTTTCATATATTATTGAACGGAAGTAAGTGAATAAGATATATGTTTGTACATAAATAGACATATATATAAATATATATATCTCCAATAGAATTACAATGTCGTATATTACATTCTTATTAGTAATATATATTTTTATAATCGTCGATGAATGGTGAACATGGAAATGAATCTCATCGCGTCGTGGAGACGGTAATCCGTACGTACGCACGAGCGAAAATATCATTCTTTTGATATTAAAATAATATATAATGGGATGGTATATCATATATACAAAATCCTTATAATGTTATAGTTATTATTTACATCAAATTCAACTCATTATTATACCCATCCAAATAATAATGTATTGAATAACAATTACACCCCGACGTGGAGACGATATACTGTACGTACGCACGTAATGTGACATGTCATTCAAAGGATGGATAGAATATATAATATGGTTGTAACATATTTATAATAACATCACAGTGTATAGGAGATACTGGAGTTATTATTTTTTAATATAAATAACAAAGAAAGAAGAAGTTGAAGAAGAAAGGAACTTGAAGGATGGTTGTGAAAATATTCCCTCTTCTTCGGGTTCTTCCTTTTCATTTGATCAAAAGGGCTCTCTAGGTTTGCTTTAGTATCAAACTAAGGCCACTAGGTTGAATTGAGGGAAGTTGAGAGAGTATTTGGGCAGAGTTTGGCCGATCCAAAAGGCTTTGAAGTTGTGAATAATTGGTTAGAAGTTGGGTCCATTTATAAGGGGGAGGAGGGGCTCTTTAGGACAAACTTAAAGTATTAATTTATAATAAATTAATATTCCGTTTTTAAGTGATGTAATGTAAATTATTCAAAGTATAAGGTGACTATGGGTCGAAATCTTTTCAACCAATAGATTTTAGACAGGTTTGGGTCATTATATAAACATTATCATTTAGTTTTAACTCTTAGTTAATTATATTGACATTCACCATGCCACATTTCATTTTTATATTATATAGTCAATAAACAAACTATATAAATCCAAAAGACCCCAATGTGGTCAATTAATGATAAAAAAATAATGATATATGTCCTTTGGATGAACCTAATATTTTTAATAATCGAATATAAATTAATAATATAATATTTGTTTTAAAAACTCATTTATGTCAATTATGACACTACTCAATAATTAATTTTTTTAAATGTCTCAAAAACTTTATTAATTCAAAAAAAAATCATTTAAGAAATCTTAACATGTCATGTTAACCAATAAAATTCGTTTATGTCATCAAAACATTCAAATTATATTTATTGTAAATTTTATAATACCAATTATTTGATTCTTTCATTAATAAGGAAAATACTGCATCATTATTGTGTCATATATATTTTTACTTTTTCAATATCTAAAAATTATAAATAAAATACTATTATATAGGAAATATTTTTATATTTTTATATTAATAATTATCATATAAAATATAACATATATAACCCTATGTAGAAATTGTTTTTCTCAAAGATATAAGCTTTTGTCATTTTTGTATTTACTTAACTTAATTAATATAAAGTGTACCTATCACCTACAAGTGGCTCCACGGGGTCCCAAAATCAACCCAATGATGCCCATGGTCATATAGGTATACACCAATAAGGTTAGGACATGTTTTATAGTAATTTATTATTATTATAATATTAATTTTTACCCTTATTTACCGGATTTACCCTTTAACCATGGTAAATAAATTATTTACCGAAGTAATTATTCAAAATGTCTAAAAATAAACGTTACCTATTTAAAAAAATTTGGAAATCCTGATTCCAAATATTGAATCCATTTTTCTAATTTCAAAACACAGAAGTGGCAGAAATTAATTTAAAATTAATTCCTGCTGTCAGAACAAAAAGCGTGTTTTTTAGATATAATAACTATCAAATGATTGACACTTGTTTATGTCCGGTTTAATTGTGAAATTATTTCCAATGAACAAAATTGTATTAAATGGTAAAAATATATTCTATATATACTTTAAAAACACTAAAATTTATAATTTATCAATATTAATTATTTTGATTAAAAAGTTGTTTTTAATTAAAATTTATTAATTTTCACTATTCATCAAAATATAAAAGTTATCCGAATAGTACCAAAATTTTTCCCTAGGCTAAATTTGATTTTCAAAATCCTAAAATGAAGTCCATTTTGAGAGAAAAAATTTATAAAATTTTAAAAATTAGGTATTACTATTCATAACGGCTAATTTGATTGGTTGTAGTGTGTGTTAGAACTCGAAGTTGCGTACAACACATGCTGCTGTATTATTCAAAGAGAAGCGTACCGTGGAAGCTTGGGGTGTTATATTCTACCCTCCTTAAATAAATTGCTTCCTCGAAATTTATGCTCGGTATTGGAATCTTGGGGTTTACATTTCAAAATATCTTAGTTGAAATCCCACATCGAAAAATGGATTAATGAGGCCACTATTGAAAATAAAGAGTGGTAAGTATGAAGTTTAACGAAAATAACACATACTAGGGATACATGTAGGAAAATATGGATATGGAAGAGAAATATAACCATCAATATCTGATGGAGTGTTGTAGAGAACATGGCTATGAAAAGGTCAACAATCCCAAAGACATAAATTTGTGATGACCTAAGGTACCATCTAGGACAACATTTTGTGTTCTAAGTTCCTTTTATTAATGTTGAGGAATTTATTTATGATATTGGATAAGATCATAAGGAGAAATACTTACTTTATAATTAGAGTTTTATCCAGTAATAAATTTCTACCACAAACATATCTTTCACCCCAAAACACAATAAAACTCAAAAATAATCTATTTATCCTAATCGTATAGGGTTCTGACTATAATGAATTTATAATTCACATATCGAACCATTTAAAAAACTACATTATACCATCCAGGAACTTCACATAGTCCAGTGGTAGGAAATAAATCCCAATTGCACTGTGGTTGTCAGTTCGATTCCCGCAGCTTTGTCTAATGCGACGGGTCATCACACAGTCTGCGTGATGTCCTTTTATAAAAATCCCAAAATAACCTTTCAAACTTAATCCCTTCCAACCTTTAGACTTATCCAAAATACTTCTTCAAACTATCAGTCCAAAATTTATATGAAAGATAAACATAATGTAGATCATTTTTACCCCATAATAACATTTGAATACCTTCATCATGTATTGTTTTAAAACACCGAAACATCCTGAATTACCATAAAACCTTGTTGATTACATTCATTCTCCCTTATTCCTTATAGAATACTGGATATAATTCATCCATCCAAAAATTTTGTAAACTCCAACAATGAAAAATATTTAATCAGTTTCATGGTAGTCATGAATATCCAATATAATTTATTCAAATTAACTATCTCTAATTCCAAAATCACTACCGCATCATCGGGACCATTTTAAGGATTACCATTCCTTCATCAATGTATTTTCAAAAAAGTGTAGCTTACTATTAAGTAACTTTTCATAGAACCATATAATTTCAAATCCTCAATAAAATAGTACTGCAGTACAATGCTTATTTATCTCCATAATTCATGTAACCAGTATATTGTTGATACAACACTGAAATAAAATAATTCTATAATAAAAACATAAGAACACTAGTCATTCCTCATCATATGTTGTATTATCATAACATGATTATTATCTAATAGAATCATTTGGTGCATACTATAATGATTTATACATTGGTTTGTGTAGTGTCCCAACTCCTTGCAGATGAAGCATTGTACATTTGAAACCTTTTTCTTACCATTGAAGTCACGTACATGGTGTCCTTTTTCTCCACACATATATCATACTCACATTCCCTTCAAGAATTTTCCAAGGTGATTCTTTCTACATTTACCACATATGGGAAAATCCTTCTTTACCTTATTCCATTTATCTGTCCTTATCTCTACCATCCTTTCCTTCTCTGTCATCCCTTCAAACCCATAGGACTCCAAGAATTCTTTAATTATCATATAAACACATGATACTATTTTTTCATATGATGATAATATGTGGGAGACTGTTTACCTTCTAAATTATGGTTGAATACCATTAAATATTTGATCCTTCTTACTTTTTGGATCATTCTTATTACTGGAGTTCTCATTCCTCCTACTGGGCACCATTTCTAAACAATGGCATACACTAGATTAATTTTTGAATAGAAATACCTAATCCCAAACTTGTAAAACACTTAACATAAAATAAACAGTTTATGGATATAATCCATAATCATAAAAATGTCTTCTTTTAGGATGTATATACTCATAAACCCTTCATAATTGTTTGTAAAGAAAATGAGAATTATCTTAAGCATATCCCTCGGGAGTGTCGTAGCCAAGAGTGCAGCAAGGACTGTTGTTGTGCACCAGTTCCCATTCAAGTCTATCTCCAATCGGTGTTTTTAGGTTTTACCCCTAGGTACATCTGTGCCAAGGCCACCTCTACCTGCTCGTATCCAGACTGGGATGTATTTTCTTAGAAAACTCACAAAATCTATACATTACCAAAATTCTAGGATGTTCTTCTATACTAATCCTCAAAGTCTATCTTAGGGTAATGTTCTCTAATAAGAGTTTATATAAATATATTTTCCAAGGTTATTGCTAAACATCCTATGATACCAACTGTAACACCCCGGCCCCTTTTACCGAGAGTCGGTGCATTATTTTAACACATTGGCATGATTACATGGAATCAAGTCCCAAAGGACTGATCAGTTTAGTAGTCTTGGAAAATAGATTACATAAATTTACATTACATTAAAATTTCAAACATAAATCACAATATAAATAGTTCTTTGAGAACTCCATTATTCCATTTAGGTTAACCATGCATATCAGTTATAATACACTTCTTGGAATCTTGGGAAAATTAAAACATTGAAAGGGGTGAGCTCAGATGCTCAGTAAGGATAAAAATATAGCAGAAGCTTTCATAGATAAGCATAAACACTTAAGTAAATGTATAACTAAATCAAAAGACTTTTAAACTTGAACTTCAACCTAATATGGAAATGATAAAATGAAATAATACCTTTTACTTATTCACATGGATATTCTACTAGTTGAATAATCACATGCAATATTAATAACAACTTTCATAATGATGGAATTTATAATGCCAGACTATCATAAGCACGTAGCCAAGGCCTCATGCCAAGACTACAAATAAGATTTTGTCAGGACATCATGCCAAGACACTAGTTTGTCTCATGAGACCTACCGATGAATCGAGGAGCTATAGCGGGCTCCACCTGTCACTTATTATGTCTAATGCATTTCTCATATGAACAGGATTAAACATAACATTAACATTCGTATTAAAACTAGAATACAAAATTTCAATACTTCCTCCATAAACCATGAATGGTTTAAAAATAACACATCCACAGTCAAACATATCATAACTCATTCAATACAATAAGGAATATTTTATTATAATAAATCAAGCTCAATCCAAAATAATATCCAGTAGAGGATGCTGACATAGTTGAAAATAATGAGTAACACTTTTTGAGAGAAATATCATTTTTGTAATAGAATTAAAAAGTCACACATTTATAAAGGAAGTAATTTAAAAGATATTTTTGAATCAAATTTTCCCATACCACTTTGAAACTTTTGAAAAGAATTATCATTTCGAAACATTCATGTCCATATAAATAAATCCTTAAAATCATTTTGAAAACATGGACATTAATTAAAAATATTTACCAAGATTAATTTTTAAAACATTTGAAATTATGATCATGATAAATAGTACCTTTCAAAATCCATAAAATTTTCATTTTCAAATCATTTTTATGAAAAATGGACATTGATGATAAAAATTTCTCCGTAAATATTTACACATAAATAATCTCGGATAATAATGAGATTAAGGAATTAACCCTTACTGATTTGGTAACTTACGAAACGTACAACCCATGAAAGAGGTATCATACAATGAATATGTAAATATACATAAATTAAATTGTATTACACAAAGAATACAATTATGGCCAGTACATACACGACACAAAAGGTAATAGTGGCAATATGGCATGAATCTCACAGGAATAAGGAGTGAGATGAAAACCCTTTACCTTGAACTTTCCTTTAGTCGAGGGTACGTTTAACCTCTTGTACAAAGATCATAGTATGTTATTAAATTATACCATAACCGTATTAATATTTATGATATCATACATGATTCATTTATGACTTTATACGACCCATTTAATAATAATTTCCATGTTAAATTAACATTTTGGGTAATAATCTGTTTCTTTATCGTTCGTGTTTAACTTCTTGCTCTTGATTGTATCACGTAGATCATGATTTAAATACTTCCAGAATATAAAACATGATAAATATATCATATATATTTAGAATATAAATATGTATAATAGACATATATATGAAATGTAAAACACCATTTATGGAGACGGTAGTCCATACGTATGCATGAACCTTGTTTCTGTTTTCATATAGTAGTGAACGGAAGTAAGTGAATAAGATATATGTATGTAAATAAATACATATATATATATATATATCCAGTAGCATTATTGTTTCATATATTACTTACTTATTATTAATAAATATTTTTATAATCGTCGATGAATGGTGAACTTGGAAATTAATCTCATCACATCGTTGAGACGGTAATCTTTACGTACGCACGAGCGAAAATATCATTCTTTTGATATTAAAATAATATATAATTTGAAGGTATGTCATATATACAGAATCATTATAATTTTATATTTATTATTTACATCAAATACACATCACTATTATACCCATCCAAATAATAATGTATTGAATAACAATTACGCCACGACGTGGAGACGGTAAACCGTACGTACGCATGTATGGTGACATTTCCTTCGAATGATGCATAGAATACTGAATATGGTTGTAACATATTTATAATAACATCGCAGCATATTGTAGATAACGGATTTTTTATTTTATAATAGAAATAACAAAGAAATAAGAAGTTGAAGAAGAAAGGAACTTGAAAGAGGGTGGTGAAAATATTACCTCTTCTTCGGGTTCTTCCTTTTGATTTGATCAAAAGGGCTCCCTTGGTTGGCTTTCTGATCAAACTAAGGCCTCTAGGTTGAAGTGGGGGAAGTTTAGAGAGTATTTGAGCAGATTCAAAAGGCTTTGAAGGTGTGAATAATTGGTTAAAATTTGGATCCTTTTATAAGCGGGGAGGGGCTCTTTATGAAAAACTTAAAGTAATAATTTATAATAAATTCATATTCGGTTTCTAATGGCCCCGATGTTGATTATTAGAAGTCTAATGTAAGGATGGGTTGAAATATTTTCAAACAATAGATTTTATACCTGTTTGGGTCATTATATTAACCTTATCATTTAGTTTTAACTTTTAGTTAATTATATTGACATTTACCATGTCACATTGTATTTTTATATTATATAGTTAATAAAATTACTATATACATCAAAGAGACCCCAAAGTGGTCCATTAATGATACAACAATAATGATATGAGTCCTTTGGTCGAACCATAGATTTTTAGGAATCGAATATAAATTAATAATATAATATTTTTTAAAAAAAACTCATTTATGTCAATTTTGACACTACTCAATAATTGATTTTTGTTAAAGTCATAAAAATATTATTAATTCGAACCAAACTCATTTAAGAAATCATAACATGTCAAATTAACCAATAAAATTCTTGTATGTCATCAAAACATTTAAATTATATTTATTATAAAATTTATAATACCAATTATTTGATTCATTCATTAATAAGGAAAATACTGCATTATTATTGTGTCATATATATTTTTACTTTTTCAATGTCTAAAAATTATAAATAAAATACCATTTTGTAGGAAATTTTTTTATATTTATAATTAATATTTATAATCTGAAATATAACATATATAAACCTATGTAAAAATTGTTTTTCTAAAAGATATAAGCTTATGTTATTTTTGTATTTACTTTATCTTATTTAATATAATGTGTACCTATCACCTACAAGTGGCTCCATGGGGTCCCAAAATCAACCCAAAGAAGAAAATGATAGGAAATGTATACACCAATAAGGTTAGGACATGTTTTAGGGTAATTTATTAATATTATAATATCAGTTTTTACCATTATTTACTGGATTTACCCTTTAATCATGGTAAATAAATTATTCACCGAAGTAATTATTCAAAATGTCTAAAAATAAAAGTTAATTATTTACACAATTTGGACATCCTGATTCCAAATATGGAATCCATTTTTCCAAATTCAAAACACAGAAATGGAAGAAATTAATTTAAAATTAATTCCCACTGTCAAAACAAAAAGCGTGTTTTTAAGATATAATAACTATCAAAAGATTGACACTTGTTTATGTCCGTTTAAATTGTGAAATTATGTCCCATGACCAAAATTGTATTAAATGGTAAAAATATATTCTATGAATACTTTAAAAGAACTGAAATTCATAATTTATCACTATTAATTGTTTTTATTTAAAAAGTTGTTTTTAATTAAGATTTAGTAATTTTCACTATTCATCAAAATATAAAAGTTATCCGAAAAGTACCAAAATTTCACCCTAGGCTAAATTTGATATTCCAAATCCAAAAATGAAGTCCATTTTGAGAGATAAAATTTATAATATTTCAAAAAGTAGGTATTACTATTCATAACGGCTAGTTTGATTGGTTGTAGTGTGTGTTAGAACTCGAAGTTGCGTACAACACACGCTACTGTATTATTCAAAGAGAAGCGTACCGTGGAAGCTTGGGGTGTTATACATTATGGTCACATCCATTTTTAGTCAAAAAATTTCGGTTCTAAATACATGATATCCCCATCACTGAGCTCTACATCCATATAAACTCCAACTATATATAAAGATCCTAATACACTTTAGCTCCGACCATATCCTCATGAATCCAGTTTCAAATCTTCTAGTAGTCCAAACATCTATGATCTAAATCCATGTAAAATAAAATAGTATAATCAATGATCTAAATCAATGGTAGTCCTATATATATGTTAATATCGGGATCCACGTATGATCCAATCCCCAAAATCCATATTTGGGGAAACTCCCCCTATATATCTCTTAACATGGAATCCAATAGGTGTACCTAGATCCCTAACAATGACCACCCAAATATGTCACATCCATCTCGAGGACATAATTTATAGTCCTTCATAATGAAAAAATGATGGATTGTTGAACACCCATGCCCAAATAAATTAAATCCCCAACTATATTTAATTCTCCTAACCCATGGAAAATCCAATCACTGGGATCCTTTTATGTGGAATTCCCCACCCATAACTGACACCAAACACCAAATATCATCTATATTCCCAACTCTATTAGCATTGAATCCCAACTGATAAACATAATCCTTGAGAGAAAATTCAATAACCCAGCATAAAGATAACATGAGTTCTAGTTGAACGTTCATGCCCAAAATCTATATCCATAACCCCTCGAGCTCAATAGACTAGTATAGATTCCATGGTGAAACATTATACAGTCCAGCCAAACAATTTTTAGTTTTATACATTCAATGAGGTACCCAAAAGGTCAACTCAGTGTCATTATATCAAAGACACCATCACACGGGTCTTCGATCAAAGTTGGGTCACGGTTAAAATCCAAATTCTCAATGTACATCACGCCACAAAACATCATAAACTGGGTATCATGGACATTCCACCTAAATGGGGGATCATCACATAGGTAAGATTCGTTATATTACCCAAATATCTAGCCTCCAGGACTCTCTAGATTGATCCACTATCCCGACCAAATCGTAATCTGCCTATGATTTTAACACTAAGGCATGTGCATGGGTTTACATTCTATATTGAGTCTCGCCTAATATCATGATAGTTTTGGAGTCCAGAAGGTATCTGAATGTTCATATATGGAACACCTTGGATAGTATTCTAGGGTCATGGAACCCCTCCTATAATTGGTGGATAAAGTATATACCATATGACCTTTGTATTTTATTAGACATAGTCACCAAGCTCACAGGGTCTAGAGGTCATGGAATCTTAATGGTCATTACCTCGTCCACCAGTGGATGTTGTGTTATGTTTTTTCACTTGGTTCATCATTCCCTAGGAACATTAATCTAGTCATCTAATGGATAAATCTTATTTTATACATTCAATTTCATTATAACATTTAATATAATTATGTATAAAATTTTACCATAACTGTGTTACGTAAACATGGTGATCCCACACATCACATGCCACATAACCATAATCATAGTATTCATAGGGAAGGTACAGAAGAACACATAATTCAAATAGATCTTTACACATTTATCTCCATGGTCTGAAAAAAATTACTGAGGAATATCCAAGTACATCTAAATTGGATTGAAATCTCATCAACCACCCAAAAACCATTCCCAAACTGATAATTGATAATTAATAAATCTCAAAAATTATAATTAACCAATTCACTATTTTACAACTCATAATACAGTTGGATTACTAATGTTGTCATTTTATCATTATAACTACACCCAAGAACACCCCAAGGGTCTATTTCAAACCCCTGCACCTACACCATGTGATAACCCCATCACAAAATTCTAAATAAAAATGAAATTATATTTAATTTTATCCCAAAAAAACCTCTATTAAACTTCATTCCTCTTTAAAATAAATGATCCACCATATAAAAAAAGTATCATAGGTCACCCTCTTCTAATGTAGAGTAAAATACCCATCATGATTATCCAATACCACCATGATATTGGGGAATCAGAACCAAAATCCTAAATAGGGAAACCAAAAATTTAAAGGATGACATGAATATATCAATAGATGTGTAAGGATAGGGGGTAACGCCTCCAATATCACAAAAAGCACTCAAAAAAGAACCCCAAACTAAAGGAGTAAGTGAAGAGGAGGATTCATAGACACCCAATCATGTGGGATAAATAACAGGAAGGGGAGGGGGATTCTCCCTCGTAATCATTTATAGGGAAATATAATACCCCCCCCCCGAATTCCATCTACATGCTAGTGGTTTATGGGAACTTAGTTAGAAATTGGTACCCCATGTCCTCCTGGGTCCATTTTGATCCCCCACGACACATCATAAAGCCATAATCTTTTCTAAAACCGATCACTTGAGGTGTTCCAATCCATGGGACAAGATTCTGAATCTTGAAATAAAAAGTGAATGGGACACAAATTAAAAAATTCAAATTTCCTTTGCATCCAAAACATCCATACATATATGGTGATTTAATAATACATTGTCATAGGATTTAAATTATCCTTTCAAATACTCAATTCTCATTAAATATCTAAAGGAGGCTCATAGTTTTTAAAAAAACAAATTTGGGGAGATCACTCTTTCATGATAGAGAATCAAATGCATATTTTTGATCTCACATAATAATATATCAAATAGTTTCACCTAGAACTAGTGTTATGTTATATCACTGGGTTCCAAAATTTCCATGAAGATTTGTGGCCCCACAAATTTATTATTCTCACTAACCTGTATAGAATTAGATGGAAATTCATATCACACACCAATTAGTGCTAATAAATTTCTTATACACTGAAATATAAAAAATTTATGAAATTTATATGGTCATAACTCGATCCTTGTCCTCATCATTTTCATTGATATAACATGATTGATAAATACAAAATGGGTAGTGAAATGATAAATTTAAAATTAAAAGTAAGTGAACATAAAAAAAATCAAAATGGAAGGAAAATTACAAACAATGAGAAGTTTTATATTTTTTTGATCAACAAGATCCTTTATCTACTATTGACACCTCTCTAAATATAGGAAAATTTTAACCAATAAAACAAACATTTAAATGATTGTCACAATCCAGTTAAAACCCACATTTTCTCGTGGAGGTTTAATAAAAATTCAAAATGTCTTTTGAAGGGGCCTCATAACCTAATATAAACCTTCTTTTTTATCAATATCCACAAACTACAAAACATAATTTTAATTGAGGTATACCCAAAAGATATTACCATGAATTTTTGAGAAACTAAAAAAATTAATAACATCAGTAAAATTATAATGAAATTTAATATCAAAAAAAATATTCTGAAATTAGGGAAAATCTTTAAAATATATATTATAATTTATGAAATGAGGATCTAAATGTTGATGTTTAGAAAAAAAAAATATTGTAGTAACCATTATCACAATGTAACTTTTCAACTTATTTGGAAAATTTTTTTATCACTAGCTTTGAAGAACATTATTTTTAAATATTTCGTTTAAGTCATCAAATTTAAAACATCTTGGAAATTGAATATAATCATTTAGGGAAACATATTTCATGAACATATCTTTCAAAATCATTAACTACTTTAGTGTTGGTAAATCCATCATTGAAATTTTCATAATATTATAGTAGTTATTTGAAATTAGTGGTATTTAATATATATTTATAATTTAATTTAATAATTTTCTTCAATAAATAATTTTGGAAATATTTCCATCAATTATTTAAAAAAATCTTATGGGAAGAAAAATCCGGATGGCCTCTACAATTATATTAAATTAATTAATTAATTAATTAATTAATTAATTAATATAAATTAAATAAATTGGAAAAATATCTACATAAAATGTAAATCTTATATTCATTTTTAGAAACCTAAGAGTTATATATTTAGGTTAAAATTAATTATAACATCATTTCATAAAGTTAATTTCCATTTTGTAAGTGTCATTTCAATTTCAAATGAGTAATGGTGATTTCCTATGGGCTAGGATGATTTAAAATGGGAATATAAAAAATGTGTAAGTTTCAAAAAATAGATAATATATTTGAAATGTAGTTATAATAATGTAGGGGTCATTTATGTAATTGTTATGGTCTTCAAAAAAATCATAATAAACTAAATCATAAGAGTTATTTTCTTTTTTAAAAATTAGAATCCTATGATAACTCCAGATTTCATAATAGTACATCTAAACAATTTAAGTATTATAAATTATACTAATATCAATGTCTATAAAATATACGATTTTGATTCCATGAAATAATCCTAAAACACAAAAATATAGGATATAACACTAATAATTAATGATAAAAAAATTAAAATTGATTCTCTATAATTTCATCCACATGAAGTGAATTATATAAATATAATAATTTATTGCCAATATCATGAAATAAGGAAAATAATAAATAGATTAATTTATTTTATTATTAAAATATAAGTAAATAATTTTTAAATTGGTGTCGTACAATGTTCCCTCCCTTTTCTTGGTAATTACAAAACTTGATCATTTAAAATATTTATAATATGAACAAAAAATCTTAATTTTTATAACAATAACAATAAAGATGAGATAACGGTGATTAGTTCATGATGGAAATAAAAAACATAATATAATGATTGAACATAATCATGTAATGAATAAACCAAGCCGAAACATGTATAATAACAATGATTATTAACTAATATATAAAAATATAAATGAAATCATAGTAACTTTCTAGATATCTAGGTTTTATATTTCTAAAACAATGATCAAAAAGTAACCTCACTTCTCGTATAAATAATAAAAACAAAAAAATATCAATGAAAACATTGTTAATGTTAACAATAAATAGTGGAAACAAAAAATATAGTAGAACAAATAAAAAAATATCTTTTCTTATTTATGATAATATAAACCCATGTAGAACATTACTTCTTAAAAAATTGCTAAATCATCTTTCATATCAAGATAATTTTTAATATTCTCAAATTTTTTAATCTAAAGTCTTTATGGAAATATTTTAATGATGATAATGTTTAGAAAAATATTCTAAAAATATATCACCATACTACACATGATACTTGCTATAATGATGCATATGTTCAATATTATTATTTCTAAAATGTTTTATAAGTTTCTATAAAAAATAAATTGTTTAAGAACTAATAAGTCATTATATGGATCATTTCATATATAATATCCAAATTTGATAGACTTTATCCAATATAAAAATTCAAAAAAATTATCTCAATATATTTATCATTAATAGTAGAGAAAGACACTAAAATCTTCCTCATTGAACTTTATTTATATGAAATATTTCCCTAAAATTAAAACATGTCTCTACTACTTTTTTATTCAAATTTCCATGTTCTAAAATCATAATATGAATAAATATTAAATTCCAAATAACTACTTCCATTTAAATTTAAATGATAATCTGAAATAAATTTATCATATTTAATAATCTTATTAATTTTTGTTAAATTAACATCATCCATGGTAATGGAAAATCTAGCAGACCTCTAAACAATTCACAATAAATATTCTATAAGAAAATATATATTTTATAATTCCAATAAATACTCTATAAATTCATTTATTGATTTATATTTTAATAGAATATCTATCTAATAAACATAAATTACTCATATGGGTATTCATAATTTTACAAGAGTCATATATAAATCACTTAACTATCATATTCACATAATTAATCTGATAATGAAACATTCCATCATCAATCTAATAAATCTAAAATCCTAAAAACAACTTCAGTTCTCCCATATTACTCATATCAGTTCCCATGGTCATCAAATTTTAAAATTGTTTACAAAAAATCACTAGATGATCTAAAAATAATATCATAAACATAAATATTTAAATTATTAATATGTTCAAAATACATTTTAATATATAATATGGGGGACAAAATTTCCATTAAAAATCAATTTTGAGAATAAACACGGTCAATTTTACCTAACATGACAATGTGGCTTCTTTCAGTATATAAAGACACTTTAGTGATTTAGTATATAGTTATTTTTTATCATCATAGAATCTCTATGTATTTTACATAATTTCATTTTGAAATAAGTCTAATAAGAAAATATATTTTTATGTCATTATTTTTAAAATCCTAATTTGATGCATAAACCTTTAGAATATGAATAGACTCTTTTCAATTGATATATTTAAAAGTATCCCCATTATCAATAACATATTCTATGAAATATCCTTAATCGACAAATCCATCCTTATTCTATATTATATATCCAGTCACTTTAATTTATTTTGGAAATTTTTTTAGTTTTAATAACTTTCATATTATCGAGTAGAAAAAATGATTTTTAAAAATCAATCATCTAAATTTTCAAAAGCTATTTTTCATAGCTAAAATATAGTTATGATCATTATATGAATCTAAAATACCATTTCGAATATTCAATGAGTTAAAATTAGAATGAAAAAAATGTTTCACACTAATGTAGTAGTTTAAACTCTTGATTCTATATCTAAAATAGATCATTCAATGGGGTTATATCAATGAGTTTTAAAAACACTTAATTGATCATGAATATTCTACCCCTCAATAAATGCATCCACTACTTGATTCTGTCCAATATTAAATTTTATCAAGTCTTATTCAATCTAATATTATTTAAAAGTTTTATCCTTTAAATCATTATAATAAAACATAGCATGAATCGATTATCCAAAAATCATTGTCCACATATTATAAATTTGATAAGATTTGATATGATACGTCTATCATACCAGAATTTAATCATATTATTTGTCTTCCAATGTATTCAATCCATCCTTAGTTTTCATTATAAATAATTTGAATCCAATGAATCCCAAATAACCAACATTATATTTTATTCCTTTTCATTAATCATCTTGGGGTTTCATTATATTTTTACCAAAATTAATTCTATCAGAAACAAAAAAATATACATCTTCAACTTTGGCACAAAAGTACCTAGGTGAACTATACTATAATTGTGATTTTATCCATTTAATAAATTGTTTTTTAAATATATTATACATATATATTTTTCAATGTAGTCATGGGGTAAATTAAATTATGAAAATAAATATTTTTTACACAAAATTATTCAAATTATAATATATGAAATTATCCTACTCTATTACTTCGAACAAATTGATTCAAATATCCATACTCATTTTGAATTAGAACTAGTAGAATTATTGTTTTTTAGGTTAATATTTTCATATTAGCATTTTCAAATCAGGAATTAAAAATAAATTTAGCATTAGTTTCTAGAATTCAAATGTTAAAAGATACATTAATACACAATTTTAGAAGAAGAAAAGATAAAATTGCACTTTTAAAAACAGTTTTTTAAAAATTGATCTTAAAATTTGATTTTATCGCATTTTTTTAAATAATAAATTTTTATTTTTTATGTCTAAAATCAATACATTTTGATTTCATAAAATTAGTCATTAATATACATAGGTGAGTTATTTTAATTAACAAGCCTTATTAGTATTAATCCTTTTACATCACATATGTGTGACTATTTTCATTCTATATATGAGTTCATTGTGCATGTGGGAAATTTTTAATTTCTACTATAAATAAATCAACAAGATCACTTTTAAATAGTTTTTCCAAAAAATTTATTTCTCTCCCTTTTTAATTTATTTATCTACTTGTATTTCACCTTTTAATAGATTTGAATTTTAATCTATCCATATAATAATTATTTTTCAGATTTTTCTATTCAATATATACATTTGATGAAAAAGTTAATTTGTTTTAATGAATTTGGTTCTTTAAGTGATGAATATGATTCCATACGAGATATAAAACCCTATACTCAAAATACCTCAATTTTTTTTTATTTTAAATCAAATTAATATCGAGAAATGATCTCTAATTTTTTACGAAACAATCATAATTATGACGAAAAAATAAAAATAATAAATCTTTCTATTGTTGTTATAATATTTAGATTTTTATCTAATCTTTTTATTTAAATTTATTGATAAGAAAAAAAATTAAATTTTTTTTAACAGATTTGTATAATTTTATGTAGGTTATATATATAAGGGAAATTGGAGATATTATTACACATCTAAAAAAAATTATAATTACAATCCACATCAGTTTTATATAACAAATATTAATAGTTATATATAATGATTGTGATAATAAAGATTTTAAAAAACTTATTTTAAAAAACAATGACATTAATAATTTTTTTTATTAGTGTAGTTTATATTATGAAAAAATATTGATAATCACTCACTTATTTGTGAAATAATAAAATATAATGTAAAAATACTAATTATGGTAATAATAAAAAACAGATTTTTTATAATTAAGGATTTCTATTTGAATGGGACTAATGAAACAAAATAAAAAATAGGTAGATGTTTTTCCATTTAGACATCCATGATTAATCTAAATGAATAATTTCAATATTTTCTTATCATTCATGAACAACATACCTGATCTATATCCACATTATAATTTATTAATTATATCCTTTTTCTTATTATGTTATAATTTATATAGTAATATGTTTTTTTCATTACCAAGACTTGTATTCCTTAACATTTCATCTATATAAAATTCAATTAAACACTTCACGTTTTCATATATTTGTTCATTGAAATCAACATAATATTTATTTTATTTTCTATTTATAAAAATTAATATAAGATCATCTTTAAAAATAAGGAATTTATCAATTTTAAATTTTAGAAATACTCAATAACAACCTAACTGAGAAATAATAATTATATTTTGTGTAAAAATTTCAATAAAAAAACATTATCAATAATAATATAATTAGAAACAAAACATTTAACGAAACATTTAATAATTTCATTAGAGTTTTCTCTTAAAGTCACAATACTTCTATCACATGAATTGTATGAGATTAAATGTTATGGATTTCCAGTTATATTCCTAAAGAAACTTCTATCAATGAACTAAATCAACATCTTGTGATATCAAAGAAATATTTCTATGAAAATAATATAGAATATTGTTTTAAAATAAATTAAACATTGAGTCCTATATGATTTTTAAAATAGTTTTTTGGAACCCATAACAATTTTAAAAATGTTTTAATGGGAAATCTGGAATAAAATGTTTTTAAAATAATCGACTTAGTGTTTGTTATCTATTGTGGAAATATGAGATAGCATTCACTCTCATAAAAAATGTAATATAATTCTAAAATTAATAATAGTAGTAATTTTACCCTTTGTGTGTTCATAAATAAATTTCTATTCATTTTTGAACGTTTATGATTATATCCAATGATAGACTAATTCATCTAACTTTTTATACATACATAAATTTTTTTAGGTTTATTCTAAAATTGTATAAATGAAACTAAATATTCATTTAAATATAAAATCTCCATATAGATATTATAATTCCACTTTTGATAAATCTCAATGTCCTTAAAAAAATATTCATTCATGATAGAAATAGAATTTTTAAATTTATCACTATTATTAATATGAATATATTATCCCTCAAAAGGTTTCACATTTCATCCTGTGAGTTTAAAATATAAATATTATATTCTTATTACATGTATTTTTAATTTCTCACTATTTAAATTCATCTCATTTAAAATAATTTCTATAATTATTTTAATAAATATTATTATTTATAACTCTAAAATGGTAACGTATTTGTTTATGCCGAAATATTGAGAATGATATGCTTTATTTTATATTTGAATCCCCATGGGAAGTATATGTGATTTTTCATTATTCATCCACATGAGACTTTTTGTTATAATTTTGTTTCGAATCACCATTAAAATAATGGTTTTAGAGAGTATCACTTACATTCTAATAGATAATTGTGAAGAGTAGATAAATGAAAATTATTTTATGAAATACAATGATAATTACCTATGTTCATATTTTTATTTCTTTTTTAATTTTATTTTTTAGTCTCTTTTAATTTTATATACGTCAATTCACCACCCAATTTACCATATTAACCAAATAATACATAAAAACACAACTATTATCATAGATGGTCCTTATAATTTTTATTGTGATCTTATTTCATAATTATAATTTTTTAACCACTGCATAGAATTAAAATCCTAAGGATAATATCTCTAAATGGTTGAACATAATTAGAATGTTTTATGGATACCTAAAAGTCCACCATTCATTAATGGAAATAAATTCAATTACTAAAATATATTGAAGAAAATATTTCCTTAAGAAACTTATAATTAATATGTGGAGATTCACAGTATAATAATAAAAATTACCAAAATTTGGAATTGAATATTAGACAATAAATGAAGACCTTATGTATATTTTGAATAATAAAGTAATTAATATTATTATTTTTTGATTAATTTTAATGTATTTAGTCATCTATATGCTTTTAATATTTCTCATTTAATTTTATGGATTTTACAGGTCACACAATATGGAATATAAATATATAATTCAACCAAGATTGGGATGTTAAGGGTTTAATATCAAGATATATATATATGGGTGAAGAATAAATTTTGAATTAGATGTTCCATAGATTCAAAAGTATTATGAATATAATGAATGAAATTAGAAAAACCATGGAGAACATAGTAATGGTTGAACTTGTCCATAAAACATGACCTGTGAAATGAAATTCTAAGATGGATTACATTGGAGAAAAAAATTCAATGTATAAATTATTGATGAACTTATTGGTTCACTTCATCGATATAATATGGAGTTGATGAATATTTATGAAGTGTTTACCAAAAAGAGAGTGTGTTCATTGAAATTTTCTATATTATAAATGGAATCCTTTTGGGTATTACCTATAATAGGTAATTTTATATTCACTAGTTCAACCATCAGTATGTCCTCAATCATTTATCTAATTGCATTCATTCTATTCATAATACTTTGGAATATATAGATCATTTGTGTAAGAATATATTCTTCTCCCATATGGATATCTTGATATTCATCCCTTAACATACCTATCATGGTGAACTTATATTTTTATATTCCACAGTGCATGACTTAAAAAATCTACCAAATTTCATGAGAAATTTTACAAGCTAATACATGACTAAATACATTAAAAATAATCGGAAAATAAAAATATTCATTAATTTATTTTTCAAAATTTACATAGGCACATTATTTATAGTCAAGTATTCAATTTTAATCTTAGATAAATAATGTGGTTACAATATGAGTGTACAATTATTAATTATAAGGTTCTTGAGGAAATATTTCATTCTATATATTTTAGTAACTGTATTCATTTCCATCAATGAATGGGGTACTTTGAGGTATCCATCCATCATTCCAATTTTGAAAAACCTTTTAGATATATTTTCCATGACATGTTAATTCTTGGAAGTGTTTTATAAAATATAATCCAAAATTAAGAGAAAAATAATACTTATAAGGACCATCTATGATACCAATACCGCGTCTAGGTATTATATGGATAATATGGTTAGGGGATGAATTCCCAAATATAAAATTAAAAGGGACTAGAAAATAAAATGAGAACAGAAATAGAAATATGAATATAGGTAATTGTCACTATATTTTATATAATAATGATATTATATCAACTCCTTACTATTATCTATCATATAGTAAGTGGAACCCACTAAAACATATATTTTAATGGGCATTCACAACCCAATTATTACATACATTTTCAAGTGGAGGAATAATATAAAATCACACAGACATCCCATAAGGATTCGAATATCAAAGAAATAATATCATTATCATTCTTTTTTTATAAACAAAACTACCCTACCTTTATGTAGGTATATGTAATATATATTTCCTTTTATAGTGAAGGTTGAACCAAAAAAATACATTAATAGACTACATAATCAGAAAACCTGAGTTTTATATATGAAGAATGAATAGTATAAAAGTTCGATCAAATTAGTAATGAGATTAATTTAATTTATGTGAATAAAAAAAATTTTATGTAGTTATTTAACTCCATTATATTTTTAAAAATTAAGTTATGCTCAATATTCCACAAGACACAATACATAGATCTTAAATAAACTAATGAATAATATCTATTTAAATATGACCATTATAGCCATACAATTAAATTAGTTGGTTTGGATAGTATTAAATTAATATTTCATATATATATATATATAATTTACTAGTCAGTAAAAAATTATAAAAAAAAATTTAATAAAAAATCACTAATGTTTTAGTAATGTATTTTTCTTCATCAAAAATCTATTTTCTTCAAAAAATTATTTATATTTTGTTAGAAAATATTGTAATTAAAATATAGATATTTTAAAAAATAAATTTTTTAAATTTAACATTATATTTGAATTCATAATATCACAACAAAATTAGGGGTAAATGTTGAATTATTTAAAAAATATTGGGTTTTCAGTTAATAGTGAAAAACACTGATTTTTTTGTAAAATTCCATTTATTTTTAAAAAATTAAATAATTTTAAAGAACCTTTATGTTTTAAATATTTTTAATATAACATAATTAGTTATTATTTATATATAACCCACTTAATTATATTTTATTCATTTTTTGGTTCTTTAGTATACATTTATTGGCTTAAAATAGTATTTTTGTGAAAACTGTTTTGAAGTACATAATGATTCTCTAATTTTATTAAATGAAAACCCCATAATTAGGAATAATTTATTTCCAATTTATATATTATATATCAATAATAATTAATTTATTTTCATAAAGTGATTTTAACTAGTCATAGAGTTAATATAAAATAAATTTCTTCACGAAAAATACATTTCTTCAAAAACCGCTATTTCATCATGTTTTTTGTTTTTTTTAAATTATAGTCATTAACTAATGTGAGTTGAATTTGTAAAGATGGATTTTATATTTTCAGTCCTAATAATATAAATTATCTAAAATGATATTATTAAATTTAGGTCATAATGAATTGTGAAAATAGAAAAAAGCTTTTTCCGTGGTAAATGTAGAAACAAATTTAACGGGGGTAGAAATAGATATATAATTGTTTAAATAACCTAAAAACCTGTATGAAATATTTTAGAAGGAAATATTTGGACCTTATAATGTATTTATATTTATTAATGTTCTTTTCAGATCCTTTTGTCTTGTGAAAATCATCGGAACACCTTTTTTATTTCAAAAATTACAAGTGTGTCACTCACCTCACTAGTGAAATTCGGCCCCTACCCATTGGATTGCTTTGAGGTGGAGGTTACACATGTAATTAGGATACATCTACTAGGTGAAATAGTATAAAAATAAATTCCGAGCACTTTAAGAATGGTAGGGGACAATTTTCCTTTTTTTAATGAAGACACCAAACCAAACATGCCAATAAGTACATAACTATGTGATGAATTTCAACAATGTTAAAAAGCTAAAAAAGTCCAAATAAAAATTCAAAAAAACCACAATAATCCATAATTATAATACCAAAAGGAATAATAGAAAAAAAACCAAAGATACTATAAAATTACTCTATATCTCCACAACAAGCTCTATGATCCAAGCACTATAAGATATCCAAATCATTGAGATGTGCCACAAAAGGAAGATGATTATTAAACATTACCCATACCCCATAATAAAACATCTTCAAAAGCACCAATGTTCCAATGTTTGGGGTGAGTAATAATACTCTGTAGGTTCTCCTCCAATTACATTCCTATACAATCCACTAAGATAAATTTTTTAGAATGTTTTATTAGAAAAATTATACAATGCCAAACACAACCTTACCAAATAATTATCCCCAAATCAACATATTCAAAAAGAATGAAAATAAGAATGTCATTAAATATTATATATTGTCATAAATAAATCAATTACATGTTTTTTCACACCTACCAAAACATTCCACATAGTTTTCACAAGAGCTCAGTGTTACCATTGATGGTGGGACTTCACATACAACCCCATCCCCTTTTTATATTGGTACTTCGATCCCACTTCCCTATGATGGTGGTCCTTCACACCCACTATCAATCCAATTCCAAACATGATTAAAAAATCAATAAAACAACCATATCAACCACATTTATCTAAATCACATCAATCAATAAATTCTTAAAAACATTTTCCAACCAAACTACCATTTATAAGACATCCCTATTTCAACAACTTTCCAACTACATTTCAATAAAAATTAAATTTTATTGAAAAACAATAATGCCCCATCCATGCACAATATAAATTCAATAAGTTCCACTTTTTATTGGAAGAAATTTTCACAATAAATATTTTATAATACATTCCATCATACTGATTTTAAAACCATTATTTTAAAATCCATCTCAGAGAACATTCCACAACAAATTTACATTTTCTCTAAAATCCACAAATCATCACAGAATGGGTTTCAATGAAGATTCAAATATAAAAACCCCATCAATTTTATAGAGAAAACAGTTTTTTAATATTCCATCAAGATCTATCAAAATTGAGTAGATGCATAAGCAACATACATAAGGGTTTCAGTGAAAATGACCAACTGCAATACCGTACATCAAATCTGGGTGAAACATCCACAAAACACCTTAGATATCATTTAATAACATAAAAAATCCTATATCTCATCATTTCAGGCAAAACAATCAATATATCTACATTACAAAAATTTAGATATACAAAACTGAGGGAGAGGGATAACTAGATATAAAGAAAACCACGAAACAACCAATATAGGAGACTTGTTGGTGGTGAAACACCTTCAATACAGAATGAAAACCCTTTGTTTTTCTTCCAAAATTATTGGGAGATCCTCTCAAATCCACAAGAAGAATAAATCCGAAGTAGGGTTTTTTTATGGGGGAGAAATGGGGTGTTTAGTGTTATTCTCAAGCCCACTTGTATTTAAAAACCACTTTTAAAGCTACAAACAGTTTGCTAGCACCTTTAGACAAACCATGTGAAACACGTGCAACTAATACTGTCCTAATGGGTTCCCCAAATGGTTCACATGTTTGTTTAGAAAAATCATGAGTCAATCGTGTAGAAGAACACTGCCTCAAGAAACATGGTTCAATTTGGATGGTCCTATAGTTTGTAAACAGTACACCTGAACTACAACTACCCAGACTTTTGAATACTATATTTTAACTAAAAATGCATCTTTTACAATTTGATAATTAGTAAAATTATAAAATTATAATTTAAATATAACTATAGGGATTTCATCATTATATGACCACTTGATAATATGACTATTGGAAACCAGAATAATTTTAACGTTATTGTTTATAATTCGAAATGACAATGGAAAATTAATACAGAAAGAAGGGTTGATGGATTCAACCAGTACAATCATGAAATACGATTCCCATTTGTCAAAAAATTAGGAAGGTGGTGGTGTCCCTGGGATTTCCTTTGGACTAATCCCAATATGAGCTTCAACGTGTTATGCTTGAATGAAATCGCTTACGGGAGATGTTCAAGTGGATCGAAATCACCACCTGGGCGATATTATATGGGTTTCCCCAAAGGTCTTTCACCATTTCACACCTTACTCCTAATTCATATGAGGGTGTCATAAGGGGAGAGTTAACAAGGACTTAGTTACTTTGTGTAATACATTTGTATAAATAAAATTGTTATCAGCGTAAAATTAACATCATTTTCAAATTTCAAAAGTCAAAATTAATCTTGCATGAATTTTTATTATTTTTTTAACGATGTTTCATATTATTTATTAATGATTAAAAAAAGAGTATTTTATGATAATTTCTATTCTCTAAATAATGGATAATGTGTAAATATTTTTTCAAAAAAGACATACACAATTGTTATTAGTTAGAAATTTAGCGTCTGATAAGTTCAACATAATTTTCAGTGATTAATAATTTATTAAGAGTAATATTTCCCTTATGAAAATAAATATGTACAATGGAATATTAACCTCACCTAAGTTTGTATAAATATAATTTTGGAAACATGAATGGTAATGTGATATAATAGTATATGAAAATAACGGTTTTAAATTTGTAATTTATGTATTAGTATGTTTCGTAAAAATAGTAATTTTAAATAAAAAATAAATTTATCATATTTAGAAAATTATTTTTATAAATGGATTTCATTTTTGAATTTAGATAATCTATATTAGGATATGGATAGTTTATGTGGTTTTTATAAAATATTTTGTTTTTCAGTGAATAGTAAACTATAGTTTTTGATTTTTTTATATATTTAATGACATTATAATGTCTTAATATGTAATTTAAAATTAAGGTTGACTCATGTGAAATTATATATGATATGAGGTGTCCCAAGTGGATAAAAAGTAGGAAAATACCATGGTAAAGCCCATGTTTTTTCCAATTCAACCGATTATGTGTCATCAAAAATTAATAAAACACTCACACTATTTTACTATAAATAACCATCCATTAATAGATTATAATTAATTATAAAATCACTAAAAATAAATATATAATAGTATTACCTCCCATTTATATCACCCAACATGCCCTCAAGTCCCCAAGGTCCAGACCATCGAGTTTTAGGAGTCACTATTCAAGGTAAGGGGAATCTCAACTTCACTTTTCCTTTCTTATTCTATTTTTTATGATATATGTCATTCATATTTCCATAAATGTTATTATATCCACTTTATTCATTCCCACTACTGTATTATGAGTCTTTTATAAATGGGATACCCTTTTACCACTCTTTTAAATGTATTAAAAATCTATATTTTGTACTCATTATGCTGCCAAATTATCATTTCAAAATTTCGGTCTTTTATGAATAAATTCTTCTATTTTCTTTTGTGAATACCCAATACACTATATTATCTAGGTGTATTCAAATGGATTTAAAAATGATATATTTTAATTTTGGGATTAATATACATTCAACCCCTTCCTTTTCCATTGGATTAAAATGAAAAATCGTACTTTTTTTAAAAACTTTAAAAAATTCCTTGATTTTGATATATACCCAATTCCTTTTATTCTTTATGGATTATTATTGAAATGTTTGATTATGATATATGTGTATCAGATGAAAATGAATACATATTAATGTTGTTCCCTTATGGTCCTCTATTTCATTTGGAAAATAATTTAATCTTTTGATATAACATGTTTTATAGTACCTTGGTGAATAATCGATGTAATTTTTATGACACCTTGGGGATAAACCTTTTTAATATGCTTATTAATGTCTAATTTAAATGTTTTAGAAATATTTTCAAAATATTATTGATGTTATTATTATCGTTATATTCCTATTTATCATTCTTTTATGATTTTTCTAATGTTCTTATTATATAATATCAAGATAAAATGTAAACTAGTTTCCCTGTTTTTAGATACTAGGCCTTATTCTCACCCATTCGTTTAATGTATGTCCCCATGTTATGAGATGTAGTAATTGAACCTTGGATAAACATTTCAAGAATACTTTCACATAAATTAAAATAATATTATATGTTTTCAGGTATTACGTACCTTATTTCTAGGACAATAGATTTAAAGATACTCGGTTTGTAAAATGTAATAAAATGTTTTGTAATAAAAATGTGGGATTCCATAGTCAGAATAAAAGGATACATTAGTTATTTCTAGAAATTAGGATTTGAAAAGTTAAGTAAGAACATATGTAAAATATTAAATATGGAAAAAATTCTTGTAATTTTGGGGAAATATTAAGTACATGATTTCAGAACAAATAAATCCTCTTCAGGATATGAACTAGTGGATGTGGGTATGGCATAGATGTATATAGGGGTTAAATCAAAGAACTCTTCTTTAAGATAGACTCAAATAGGAACTAGTACATGAAAATAGGACTTGATTCACTAGTTTTTTGACACTCACATTGGATATTTATGGTTAATCACAATCCTTTTTATGAATCATGATGATGGTTTTATAGGGAAATTTAATTTCTGTAAAAGAATAATATGTTTAAGAATGATGTTTTTCGACATAGAAATCCTTTATAGGTAAAATATTCATTAATGAAATATGATTATCACTATGGTTTTATTATTTCCTAATATGTAAGGAAAAATGAGGATTTGTGCAAATTATGACGGCAATGGACCATGCCCTAATTGCTCTCTGGTGGAATATAGAATGGAAACATTCCTAATAATGATGAACCAGCTGACTCATATTTTGGGGAATAAGTTGAATCAATAAGGTAGAAAAATATCACAATGAAGGGTACAATTTTTATTGAGTCCTTTATGCGTCAATGAAAACTAACATTTATAGGATTTACTGACCCATTGATTTCTGAACAATCAATTGCCTCATTCAAAATTCTATTTTCTATACTCTACTATTCAAAAACAGATAAGGTAGCCATGGATGTTTATCGCTATGGGGGAGAAGCTGACCAGTTGTGGGGAATAATTTAAAACAAGATACAAATAAGAGAATTTGAATTTATATTGTTGGAAGAGTTCATATGAATCTTCTTCAATAATCATTTCCCCCATTTTATGAGAATGAATTTCTCCAGCTAATGTATAAGGAAAATGAATCTATGGGAAGTTACAAGATGAAATTCACAAGACTTTACCATTACAACTAAATATTTTTCAAGGATCCTAATAGGAATTTTGATAGATTCTATGGTATAGTAAGACCTCATCTATGCAAGATGATAGACAAATGAGACTATGATAGTTATGAGGAGATCGTTCAAAGTGTTATAAAAGTCGAACTTGAAATTGGTGAGATGCAGTGGTGTCAAAAATCCATTGAAATGAAGAGATCAATGGATCCATGGTTAGGGAGTATCATTGATTAGGTAATATGAGGAATGAAAGAGAAACATACCATGTGTAATAAATGTTGGAAGAAGAATCTAAGGAACTACCTGCTCGGGAGCGGGAAATGCTAGAAGTTTGGATGACCAGGCCATATCACTCGGAATTTTCATCTTTAGATGAAGCTTAAACATCACAATACTAATGAAAAAGTAAATATGGTGAAGTCCATATGTGAGGTCCCATTAATCAAATTTGGAAAACTAGGGAAATTTGGCAATCATTTACAAAACACGAGGGTAGTGGAGTGGAATCAACATGACGATCAAAAAAGGTCAAGGTAGAAAGGTTGAGATTTTTCTATCACTACATCCAATATTGAAGATCTTAATGATATAGAGGTAGGAACTCCTATTATTCTGTCAAATCGTTCATATACTTTTTTGGATTCTATTTCTACACATTTCATTATTTACTCTATGTTAGTAATGAATATATAATTAATCCCTAAACTTCAAAAAGTAGTGTTATAAATCAAGACACCTAGAGTGATTACCCATGGATCAATAGTGTTTAGAAACACTATAATTTACATTGGTGATGAAAATATTATCTGAAATCATGATGTCATTCCCATGTTGGAATTCAACATTATACTAGGGTTGGACTGGCTCTCAAATTATAATGATCTGATCAAATGAAGAAGCAAGGAAATATCATTAGTCTAGAATGGGAAACCTACACTTATCTTCCATGTCGAGATTTATCGACCAAATATTTTCCAAAAAGAACCTAAAATATCATTATTTATGGAGTGAATTAGTGAATATGGAGAAGTAAATGAGAGTATGAGGATAGAAAAAGTCCCCACCATCCAATAACACATTGATATATTCCCTATGTAGTTACTCAGTCCTCCCCAAGAAAGACAGGTAGAGTTATCCTTTGTACTCATACCTGGATCTCATTCGATATCGAAGACCCCATACAAGATAGAATATGTGGAGATAGAGGAATTAACGAAAAAACACCAAGATCTTTTCGGGAATTGGTTTATCTAACTGAGTGTTTATCCATGGGTAGGGTATTTTCTCTTTGTAATGAATAAGGATGGATCAATAAAACTATGAATTGATAAAAGATAATTGAATGCAATCACAGGAAGAACAAATTCCCTCTTCCCAGAATTGATGACTTATTTGACCAGCATGGTGGGGCTCAATCCTTCTCTAAGATTGATCTTGGATCATGTTATCACCAACTAAGGGTGAGGAAAGAATATATTCCAAAAACTGCCTTCCGATCAAGATATGGGCATTACAGGTTTGTTGTTATGCACTTTTGTTTGATGAATACACATTCTATATTTATGGATTTAATGAACAATGTCATTATAAACTACATTAATTATTCTTTTGCATGTATTATCATTGAATTATCATATATTATAAAATCTAGAAGGAGTATGAAATGAATGTAGGGGTTAATTTCCAAACTCTATCAAAGGAAAATGTTTCTAATAATTTTAGAATATGTGAATTTTTGTCACAAAAATTTTATTTTGTGGTGAAAATTGCAACCAGTGGAAAAATCACAGTTGACACTGTAATTTAAAAGTTTATAGAGGAGTGGTATCATTTAACAAGAGTAACCGAGTTTCATAGTTTCCTTGGTTTATAATAATATTATATGAGGTTTTTGAAAAAAATTCAAGATGTTCCAATACACTAAACAAGTTTACTCCAAAAGGGGTCAATTTTATATAGAAAAAGGAGTGAGAGGAATGTTTCAAAGAGATGGATTAGAAGTTATTTACATCACCCATGATAAATATTCTTATATCAGATAAAGATTTGTTATTTTTAGTGATGCATCTCTGAGTGGTCTTCGGTTCATCCACATAAATATTTATAAAATCATAGCTTATGTATCTTGATAGTTGAAGCCTTATGAGAAAAACTATCTAATTCATTATCTATAGCTGGCTATGGTTTTTTCCTATTACTCTATGAAGGAACCTCTTTTATGGGGAGAAATGTGATATATACATAGAACATCAATGTTTTATGTATATTTTCAACCAAATAGAATTGAACATGAGAGAGAGTATATGGCTGGGACTTCTTAACGACTATGAATTTTCAATTCATTATCGACCCAGAAGTGAAAATAATGTCACTAATGACTTATGTAGGAAAGATCATACTGTGCTAGAAATGATGTGGATATAAAGAGTACCTTTGATTAAATACCTATGAAAAATGAACATGGAAATCATAAGGTAAGGGACATCATCAACCCTATCAGAAATGACATCTCAGCCTTCATTTCTAGATAATAACAAGAATTATCAGAAAGAATGTCCTTTATTATAGAAGAATTTTGAGGCTATGATGGATGGGAGGTTTTTTGTGTTCGATATTGATCAAGAAGGTGTACAGAAATTTCATACCAAAAGTTGTGTTCCATCTATTCCAGAAATAAAGAAGGATCTGATGGATGAATCTCATAGGTCTACATTCTCTATACATCATTGAACACTAAAATATATAGGGACCATCGTGATCATTATTGGTGGGGTAACATGGAAAGAGATATTGCAGACTACACTACAAGGTGGATAGTGTGTTAGAAAGTGAAGGAAAAGTTACAAATTACTAAAGGGATATTAAAACCACTACCCATTCCATCGTAGAAGTGGGACAATATCACTATAGACTTTGTCATTGGTCTCCCGAGAACGTCAAATGAAAACAATGATATATGGGTTATAGTGGACCATATAACCATGAATTCCCATTTTATTGATATGTGAGAATATTTCTATTTGGATAAAATTTCAAGGAATTATGTGAGGGAATTGGTAAGGTTTCATGGGGTACCACTATCTATTGTATTTGGTCATGATTCGATTTTCATATGAAAATTTTATAGGATTACAACATGTTTTGATTATCGAATTAAATTTTAGTATGGAATATCACCTAAAAATGATGGACAATCTTGATGGACTATTCAAACACTTAGGGAAATGCTAAGAACATGTTTAATAGAATTTAAAGGTTGATGGTATCAACATCTCCCATTAGTTTAGTTCTCTTACAACAACAGCTTCCACTAGATCGTTCAAATGGAACACTATGAATCTCTATATAAGAAGCAATGTATAACTACTACATCATGGGATGAATTTGGACAGAGAATTATTCTTGGGCATGATCTTGTGCATGAAATGATATAAAATTATCATGTCATCCAACAATACATTAAGTATTCTCAAAGTCGGTAGAAGAGCTATGTCGGCAATCCTCGACGGGATGTGGAGTTTGATGTAGGTGAAAAAAATTTCCATATAAGTTCACCTTGGAAGAGATTAATGAGGTTTTGGAAAAAGGGAAGCTAATCCCTAGCTACATTGGCCCCTATAAAATAATGGATCACATAGGAAAAGTGCCCTATTATATTGAACTTCCTCCAAATCTATCTCAATTTCATGATGTATTCCACATATCCATCTTGGGTAAGTACATACCTGAACCATAACATGTATTGATTCATGATTTGGTACAACTAAAACATGACCTCTCTTATGCAGAGCACCTAGGGGATATCTTGGATCATAGAGACAAGGTTCGATGTAACAAGACTACCGACCTCGTTATAGTGTTGTGGAGGAACCACAAAAATAAAATAAGCCACTTGGGAACTTGGGGAAACAATGTGGTAGGTGTAACAACACCTTTTCTATTATGAGAGTGCGAGTTGAAATTCTAAGGATGTAATTTCATATTGGGGGAAGAATTTAACGACCTAAAATTTTGAATAATATTTTTTTTACTACAAGTTTGCACTTTATTGTGTCAAAATCAATAAAAATGTATATCATTAATTGAAATATAACTATATGGGTTAGACCGTTATATGATTGTTGGTCAATATGAACATTGGAAAACACAATAATTTTAACATTATTGTTTTTAAATAGAAATGAAAATGTAAAATTAATTTAGATGGATGAGTCAATGGCCTCTACTAGTAGATTCATGACACAAAAATCCCATTTTTTAGATCTTGGGAAGGTGGTGGCATCACTGGGCTTTGATCTCGACCAATCCCATGTCGAGCTTCAACATGTTATTCTTGAAGGAAATATAATACAAGAGAAGTTCAAGTTGAATGAAATCACTACTCAGGCGATGTTATCCAAGCCTCCCCAAGAGTCTATCACCATCACACACCTTAGCTTAAGGTCCAATACAGGTGTTATAAGGGATTATGTCACAAGGACTTAGTTACTATGTGTAATCCATTTGTATAAATAAAAATGTTATTATGGTATAATAAACATCATTTTTAAATATCAAATCTCAAAAATTAATCTAAGATGATTTTTTTATTTTTTATAAGAAGATTTATACTATTTATGAATATTGAAAAAAGAGTATTTTTAAATAATTTTTTATATTTTAAATAATTGATACTATGATAAGATTTTTGAAAAACGGACATATATGGTTGTGACCAATAAAAAATTTAGAGTATCATAAGATCATCTTAATTTTGGTGAATTGCAACTTCTAAATAGTAATATTAAACTTATGATTTATAATATGGCTAATAGAATAGTAACCACACCAAAGGAAATATAAATATAATTTAGGCATCTTGAATTGTAATGTGATATAATAATATATATAAATAGGGGTTTTAGAAATTATTAGATAAGTATTAGTATTTTTCAAGTAAATAGTGATTTTAGATAAAAATTAAATATATCATATTTATAAAATTATTTCAATAAAATGGAGTTTATTTTTTAATCCAAAACATTGATATTATGTTAGAGTGAATTTATGATATGTTTATAAAATGTTTTGTTTTTTGGTGAATAGTAAATATATAGTTTTTGGGGTTTCGTTGTGTTTAATTACTCCATAATGATGTAGAATGTTATTTAAAATTCTGGTCGACTAATGTGGATTTAAATATGATATGAGGTGTCCCTAGTGCACTAAACCAAGGGAAAATACTACAGGAAAGCCCATGGATTTTAAAATACCACTGATGGGGTGTCCTCAGATATTATTAGAAAACTTCCTCACTTTTACTTTAAATTCCCCCCAATTAATCCACTGGATTTCATTCCCAATTATCTATCCTCAAATATCTAATATTATTAACCCCCATGCAGTCCTCCCAATGTGTCTTAAATCTCCCAAGGTCCAGACCATCGTATTTTGGGTGTCACAATTCAAGGTAAGGGGAATCTCAACTTCGCTTTTCCTTTCATGTTTCTTTTTAGGTTACATGTGTTTCAAATTTCTGTATCATGTTCTTATATCCATTTTTTCCTTTGCCTATACTCAAAAATGAGTCTTTTATGAATGGGAATCCTTTTTTAATTCTCATTTTTAAAATTTTATAAATACGTGTTTCATACCCATTATGTTGTCCGATTTTCATCTAACAATATCTCTATTTTTATCAAACAAACTAATTTTATTTTATTTTTTAATATCCAAACCTCAATCCTCTCTGGGGGTAATCACATGGATGTAAAAAATATATATTTTTATTCTTTAATTAACGTACATGAATCCCTCTTCATTTTTAAGAGTATTAAAATGAGAAAATGAACTTGTTCTTATGTAAGTTTCAAAACACACAGATTTTGTTATGAAACCCATTTATTTTATTCTGTATGGGTTATTTATGAAATGTTCGATTATGACCATTTTATATCATATGAAAATAAATACATTTTAAGGGTTCACTATTATATCTCTATAATGTATTGGGTAAATAAATTAATATTTTGAGGCGACAAGTTTTAAGATACCTTAGTGAATAACATTGGTAATTTTTATGACACTTAGGGGATGGAACATGGTGGTATGGTTATTAATGTATAAATTAATTTTTATAGAAACATTTTGAAGATATTATTCATGTTATTATTATCATGATATTCCTATTTCTCATTCCTTTATGATATTTACACATTTCTGATTGAATTCTCTTTAGCTCACATGTAAAATATTTTCCATGTTTTCCATTATTGGACCTTATACAGAAGGTTTAGTTGGATTTATGTCCCTGGGTTATGAGATACAGTAACTAAACTTAGGATTAAAATTTCAAGAAGCCTTTCAAGTGCATTAAAATAATTTTATTTATTTTCATGTATTATGTACCATGTTTCCAAGACACAAGACTTTAAATATCTTCTGTTTCTGAAATGTAATGAAAAGTTTTAATAATAAAAATGTGGGATACCATATTAACTATTATCTCACTACTTTACATCTGCCTCAATGTTCACAGTTACCTAGGTCTACTACATGGTTTCCACTTACTGTTCTCAAATTTTTTACCCCTATAAAAGCCTAAAAAACATTTCAAAACCATTCAAAACACTCCCAAACATTACCCAAACTCTTTACAAACAAAAAATACATAAACAAGGGTTACATACCTCAAAACTAGGGTACACAATGCCCCTTAAAATTATAATTTCCTTCCATTGAATGTAGAGAATTATATTATTTTTTTAAAATCTCAGTCCATTGCTCGACCATATCCATCTCCTTCTCATAAGTCTCCACCTAAAATTGACCATGTTTCCACACAAACCAAACATGATCGATGAATTTACCTTGAAATACTTTTAGTTTTCTATCAATAAACAATATTGGAATGTGTAAGAATGAAGAATACGACTCTATATCAACGTTGTAAAAACAAATTACATGGCCACAATCCTGATGATACTTCTCCAATTATGACTTTAGAAACACATTGTACAGTAAATTAAATTGTGGTGGAAAATCCAACAGATATTCCACCTCTTAACCTGCTAGTGTATATCCAAAGGACCAATATACATTGGAGATATCCTGGCCTTATTTTCTATGTAACGATGTACCAACCATAGAGAATCTTTCAATAACACATTACTACCCACCTTGACCATCAACAGTCATCGACAATGGTCTGCATATGATTTCTGAGGACACTGAGATGTCCCCATTATTTTTTTGGTCAATTTAATCATCTGAATATTCACTTGGACAAGGGTCGACCCAACCATCGAAGAATCACCTATTTCCATTGATGAAAGTGGATAATTAAAGGAACACCAATACATTACTTCAAACGTGCGAATATATATGAAGGCCTGAAAATTATTATTGTAATAGAACTCCACCAATGGAATGTTCTCCTCCCCTGAGCCTCCAAATTCCATCACACAAGACCACATCATATCTTCTAGCATTTTTATCATCGTCTAGGATTTCCCATTCATATGAGGATGTTACAACATAAACATCCTCAACTGACTCCCTAGGGAATGCTATAAGGATTTCTAGAATCGGGAAGTTAACATCAGATCTCTATCTGATACAATCGAAAAGATAAAACCAGACCTCCTTACCACATCAGAGATATATATTTTGTATAAATCCTTTCTGTATGATATTCAAAAGTAAAAATGAAACGGGCCGAATTTGTAATCCTTTCACCCATATGGTATCAAACATTTTTACCATTCTTGAGAGACATGTAACAAAATCCATCACTATCAGCTCCAATTTTCACACTGGTATTCTAATGGATAGCAACATACCTACAAGCTGCTGATGCTCCCCTTGACGTGATAAAAATTCAAGAATCTCGATACAAACCCAGCTATATTCCTTTTCATACCTTCCAAAAAAATTTGTCTTTCAAAACATTATAAATCCTCTAAATTCCAGGATGAACAACCAAACTGGATTGATGATAAAAACACTAGAGTTTCTCTTAATAAGATACTAGTAGAAATATCTGATTTAGATTGAACAAAACTGACATATCATGAAATTTTGAGCCATCAATGGTCTCCCCAGCATTTTATTCTGACCTCGTAGCCAGACACTCTAAATTGGATATGTGTGCTTCTTTAAAAAATACAAGTAATTCAAGAACCAACGAGTCCAAAAAAAATTACTACATCACCTTAGTATTCAAATTACAATGATATGTCTAGTACATATCAAATTAATTTACACTGATATGATGCATGTTTTACCACATGATCTTATGAATTTCTACATAATGCATTTTCCATCGAATTTCCCTTACCCAGTGTGTACATCAAGTCAAATTATAAAATCTATAGATACTCTATCCATATATTTTTTCTCAAATTTATGAATAAATGTGATAAAATATACATCAAGCTTTTATAATCAGTTAACTCCATGAATTTCCCCATGAAGAGATTCTGATGACACATTTTCAATGCATGAACCCCTACTGAAAAATACAAATCATTATTTGTGTTGTTCATCTCATGAAACTTCAACTATCGTGACCCATACTGGACAACATGATCCCCTTGCATGATAATGAAACCCAACCCTAATCCTGATGTATCATAATACCCAATTTACCATATCCCTTATTCTAGAAAAAACTATGATTCGTGCTACTATAATATTATCATTATGCTCCTCAAATCATTTAGAGCACTATTCATTCCATTGAAATGAATCATTCATTTTTTCAATTCCATCATCTATTAAGATAATCATGAGAAGTCATGAGCAACACATTGATAATACCCAGCTAGATCAGTGAAGATATTCATCTCGAAATAATTATTTGGTGGTTTTGATAGATAACAACCTCTATCATCTCTGGATCCAATGAAACACTTATCTCACAAATAACATGGCCAGGAAAATGTACCTCTCGTATCTAGAAGTCACACTTTGAAATGTTTCCATACAATTTATGGGCTCTCAAGATTCTCCACACTACTAACATGTGTTTCTCATGATCCACCTTTATCCCTAAATACACCAGTATATCATCCACAAATACAACAAAGAAATAGTTTTGATATATCTGAAATATCTGATTCATTAATGTTATAAAGACCTCTAGTGAATTCTAAGTCTGAAGGGAATAACCACATACGCATAATGGTCATATATACTCCTGAATGATATTTTGGGAATATCCCCCTTCTCCACCCATAACTAATGATATCCTTATTGGTAGTCAATCTTGTATAACCACTGACCTCCCCTTAACTGGTAGAACATGTCATCAATGTGTGGGATTGGATATTGGTTCTTTATCATAACTCTGTTAAGGTTACGATAATCAACACACATCCAGAGAGTTCCATATGCATTTTTAACAGAAACAAGTGGAACTACCCCTAGAGAGTTGTTAGGCCATATGAACCATTGGTTTTATAGCTCCTTCAACTGCACATTCAATTCAATTAATTCTATTAGATCCATCTTCGTTGAAATAAGTGAGATAGGACTTGTCCCTAGAATAAGATCAATTCTAATCTCCACGTATCTCATGAGTGGAAAACCAAAGTATTCTTTAGGAATGAAATCCCTAAATAGATCAACCTCTATAAGAAATATAATTTTCCAATCCTATTAAATTGATGAAAAATAAAATTCCACTAATTGTTATGACATCGCCCCAACTATTCATTCAAAAAAGAATTTTCAGTATCCCTTACATTTTTTCTCTTATAAAGAGATTCGTGATGCCATCACACGTCATAATAATAACCATTAATGTATAAAAGTCTATATGGGCATTAAAAATCATCACCCAATCCACACCTAGTATTATATCATATGCGTCCTCATCAAGCACTATGAATTCCCATACCAACCCAACCTCATACACAACTACAAAACAAGATCCACATATAAAGGATTGACAATCAATTCTACCCAGTGAATTTTGATTTTTTAAAATATAAGGGGTCATTTCCACACATAAACCAATAAAATAAACCATATAATAAGAAATTAAAGAATAATACTTGCATATAGAAAACAACACATGCATAAAGGTTGAATTCAAAAGAACCACACATCCCACCATGGATGGTCCCAACTGGTTATCCACTACAACCTGCTTAGCTCCAAACAACTTCTTTCATTCCACATTGTAGTCTTTATTACCCTACTAAAAATTACATTACTGGGGAGTCATGGTATTCATAGAATCACAATGACTATCTCAGATCTACTGATGAGGTGTGTGTTGCTGCCCCCATCTCTTCAAGGATGAGGTCCCCTGCGACCCGTGAGGAGTGTCACAGACACCCGACCATAGATCCTTATGAAAATAGTTCTAAAAATTGACCATCTACATGAAGTTATAAAATTCTCTTTGTTGTTCCATTATATCCAGCTTCATGTGGCCTATATAACCACACAAAATACATAATGTTTTACTATGAGACTTTGGTGGATGATTTACTGATCCTACAATTAGATTTTGTTCCATAATACTTCCCTAGAAATAAGTGTCCCTGTCCCAGTTGGTCCCTATGTTAGAGATCCCAGTATTCCCTATGGTTACCAACATATTTAACCCACATATCGATCCCATTATAACTTTTTGAACTACTGATGCTCTATTCATCATTTATTTATATTCACATATACATAGCTCCATAATTTTGGAACAAATTAATTACCTCTATCATGATTCAATGATTTTTACCTTCAAGGATGCACTAACCGCCACCTCAGATAAAAACAAAAATATATTAATAAACAACCCAACATATTTCATAACCAAATGGTTCTCATAATTCAAACTGAATAAATAATATGTTCACTGAATTGTTAATGTATGAAGGTATTATTTTTTTGTTAAACAATTCCAAATTCACTTTCATCTCAGACCGCCAACTCTGACCACTAACATGCAAGATCATCCATCATGTACATTTCTATATTCACTTTCATCTCATCTGGTGTGCCTAAGAAATAAAATTTTCAATTCATCTATTTCATCCATGTTTCCTCCATTTATAGTTCTTAATCAGCAGGAAAAGTTTTTGGATTCTGCTTTTGAAACTGAACTATGTGATCCACAAGCCTCAGCTCATCACTTCTATTCCGACATTACACAACTTGGAATTCATTCACAATTTTATGAACTAGATACTTGTTCACCAGACGATCAGAAGGAATCACATTTTCTACACCATCCTCTTGTTGGTCTCGACGACATCTACTAGGTGCCATTTCTATCAACATAACAATCACCATAATTCTCACTCCCAATAAACTGATGGTATAAAATTTCAAATAATATCACATTTCATCTATCACAACCATGATTCAAGAAATATCAATTTTTCCATGTTCAACTATTTTTATAAATTCACTATGTTTTTTGGATCGAGACATTTTCAAAATTCAAAAACAATTATCTTTACCAAACCACACATTTGAAAACCATTTTTAGGTTTCATCCCCAATAAATCAACAAATTCATACCATATCATAAATGATTATGACCAATTAAATGTGAAATAATAATGGGAATCCATTTATAACATTCATTCCATGCCCATCTCATTGGATTCACCCATGACAGTGATATCATGCTCCTATAAGTGTCTCCAAAAAACATATATACCCAACTACCTAGTGACATTATGTTCAGAATAAAATGGTTAGCTACATCCCTATATGTTATACATTTAGATTTCCAACAATCCTATTTCTTAAAAACATCCAAACTAATGTAATACTTGAATAACAAATGTAAACTCCAAGAGCAGCAACCAATGTCAAGACAAAACATAAATGAATTTACTTGTACATTATGGGCTGAAAAGTTGATACCACCTATAACATCCTATGTCTCCTCATTGGCTTGAGTTGATACAGAGGTGCCAATTTGACTAAGGCGACATCCCCAAGGCACCAAAGTATGTAAATAAATTTCAAGTGATTCATGAACGGTGGGGCATGATTTCCCTTTTTTTAATGAAAAAACCAAACCAAACGTGCCAATAACTACATTACTATATAATATAAGTAAACAGTGTTTCAAAACTCAACAAGACCAAAAAATAAAACAATAACACAACAATAAATAAACATAATACCAAGTATAAGTCTAAACTAAAATCCCAAAGATTATATTACATTTCATCATAGCTCCTCCCCAAGCTCCAAGAACCACAAGATCACCCAGGCATCATGAAGTACCCCAAATGTAAGAAGATTCTATAACATTACCAATGCTCTAGAATACAACTTCTACAAAATCACCAATGTTATAATGTAGGGTTAAGAAATATTACCCAATACGTTCCACCCAAATAACTTCCCTAAACATTCTTGTAGTATAAAATTGTTAGCAATGTTTATTAAAACAATTATTAAATACCAAATGCATCGGTATAAATGAATTTTACCCTAAATAAATGTATTTAAGAGGAAATAAAAATAATATTATTATCCATTTCATATTATTGTAGCCATGTAAATTTTGTGTCATTTCATGCCAACCAAAACCTTCCACATAGTTTTTTCATGAGCTCGCTATTACCATTGACGGTGGAACATGACATCAAACGTGTTCCCCATTTTATATTGGTACTTCATGCCAACTACCATTTGACTATTCTCACTCACACCCACTATACATACAATCAAAGAAATTCTTAACCATGAAATCCAAAAACCATATCATCCACATTTATCAAAATCACATCAATCAATACATTCCCAAAAACAATTTCTAACCAAACAATCTTTCAAGCCAAATATATTTTTCAAAAACATTCCAACACTATTTCAATAAAAATATAATTTTATTGAGAACAAAATTATTTTGCATCCATGATCAAAGTCAATTAAATAAAATCTACATTTTATTAGGAACCAATTTTATAACCCATCATCAATAAAAAAAGTTACAACATATCGATTATAAAATCATCATTTTAAAATACAACCCAAATTATATTGCACAAACAATTACAATTTCTCTAAAACTGACATGTAATAAAAAAGTGGGTTTCAATAATGATTCTTATTTCAAAACAAAACAATTTAAAAGAAAAAATATTTTTATATCCACTCATTCAAATACCCAAAAGGGGGGTAAATTAGTGTATGATAAATTAACACTTCTTCCCCTTCGGATCTTATTTAGTCTAAAGAACACACTTCTCTCTTTCTCCCATAGAAATATATGAATATAAATGAGAACATTAATATGAAACATTGATTTTAATTGGTTCACCCTCACTTGTCTACATACATGGAGAATACAAAAAAAATGTACTGATGTACCAAATACTTCAAAACTCACTAAAAATTACAATGGTTGGGAAAGATATTCAATGCATATGCTCACTACATTTTCAATAATTATGGTCATCTCATTACATTCTAAGGGGTCACTCCCTATGTCTATTTCTATAGTTCACTGCTGGTGGGAAGGATCATCGTATTACTCTTCAATTTATCACTTCTCATGTATGGTATCCACTCATAGTTTATGGACGTGTAGGTCACTTCATTTTCTTGAAGGCACGCAACCTCAATTTTAGGTAGATAATCTGTTGAAGTTTATTTTTCACCTATAGATGAATTCTATTTTTTCAAGTACGATTAGGTTAGTTGAAATTTTATTCATGAAATTGTTTTGATCTTTTTCATGTGAACTTGATTAAACAATTAAATACCTCTATTCCTCCACATAATACCTTCTCTTGGTGGACTATCTCTGCTTCCTCGAACAATCTCCCATATGAGGACTACCTCTGATTTATGGAAGAGATCTTATCCCTGTATCAGGTGTTCCTATTTTTCATTCTATGTTGTCCTCCACTACATACCTTTATCCTTTCTCACTACAATTTCCCACAAAAACCTTCGGTATAATTGTTTTTGTGTGAACCACTTCACCCTTCACAGAATTCTCATACATGATCCTCTTTAGTAAATCAATGAATTCCAAGATAAGAGTTGTCTTCTTATAAAAATCACTCTTCTTAATGATGTGATTAGTTCTCCTTATAAGGAAAAATACAACAAAAAAATCCTGTAAAACTATATTTACACAATCTTTAGTTTGGTGCAGCCTTGTATCTATACCGCTTCACCCACGAGCTGTTCTTCCCAAAATAGTCCACATAATGTTGTTCCTCTATCATGGAATCCCAAATCACTATCACATTTTCTCCAAAGATTCCCTCTATGGTTACTAAAGTCACCTTATCGATTCCGTGAACAAAATTCCATCCCACATACAACCAGCATTCTATGCACCACATGCCTTCACTACAAACTACTTCCACAAACTGCTTCCATGAACCCTTCCATATACCACCTTTTTAATCCATGAATTGGACTTCATTATCTACGTACCATTCCAGTACACGGTATGTAGTTCATGCCCCTTGCTACATGGTTCCCTTCCTTTTCTGATTTCACATCTTGTTTACAAATATACAAAAATATTATGCCACCTTAAACACCTTCTTCAGAAAACACAAACGATACTCATTTATGGACATGTGGATTTGTCAACAAACATAAATACGCCAAAAATATACCTAGGGGACACCTTGATGGAGTTTTTTTAAAACATATCCCCCTTGGGTACTATTGACAACATTTTCCTAATTTGATATCTCTGTAAAGCTTCTTCCAACTTCTGATAGAAATTGCATCATGAAATTACGCTAGTGATCAACGATTTACTCCACACATACTCTAAGCCCACATGAGTCATGCTCGGTGTGAAAAATAAGAGTATAATTCCAGGATCATCAATGAATCACATAATTACATTCTAAAACCACTCTTAAGATTTCATCCCTAACCACAACTATCGTGATATGTATCCTATGATCGTTCAACTTCTGAATAATCAGATTTAATACCCACTCTACATTACTACTCCTCAAAACATCTTCAACTCTATTTAGCTTCTAATCCCATGATCTCTCTGATTCACCTATCAGCATCGCTCCATGTCTTGATTAATCCATTTTCTTCCTTTGAATAGCTACAATCCCCCCCCCCCTTCAGCAAACCTGAAGGGAACATCATGGTTGTTTGAAATAGTGTAATGTACTCATATCTGTACATTGGGATAAAATACACCATACCTGAATGGGAGGGGGTTCCCATATCCACGCTTTTTTAAGTGTGGGGATTTGACAAAAATCCTAGAGCTATTCAATGTCTTTAAAATGATTTTTCAGGTAAGGTATTTGTCAAAATATCTCCAACGTGTAGGTCTATAGGAAAATAATCCAACAACAAAAGATTTTTCTCAACCTTCTCAGTTAAAAACAAATTCCTAATTTCCACACTTTAGTCTTTATTACCCTAATAAAAATTCACCTAATGGAGAGTCATGGTATTGTTAGAATCACAATGACTAAATTGGCTCTCCAAATGAGGGGTGTGTTGGTACCCCCATTCAATCGAGGAAGAGGACACATGTGACCCTTAATGTGTGTCACAAACAACTGACCTCAAGGAATTACAAAAATAGTGCTAAAGATGGACCATCTTCTTATAGTTACGAAAAGATTTAGGTTTTACCATACAATTCAAATTTATGGGTCCTGTTTAAGAACATTGAAAACATATTGTCTTACTCTGAGACATTAATGGACGATTTACCGATCCTTCCATAATATTCTGAGCCATACTTTTACCCTGAAAATAAGTGTCCCTCTCCCGCGTGATCACTATGTTAGAGTTACCACTATTCCGCATGAGTACCAATACGTTTAACCTACCTATATATATCATATTATATCCCTTTAATACAGTATTACTCTATTCAAAATTTTGATATAATTAGTTATACATAGCTCCCTAATTTTGGAACAGATTTATTTCCCCATGAATTATTCTAGGTTCTGCGCCTTCATGGGAACACTAGCTACCACATCATGTGGAAACCACACTATATTCATAAATATAGCTTCATATTCATTCACCAAAAGGTTATAAAACATCAAAATGAATAAATCTATTGTGCCTTGAATTTTGAATGAATGAGGGTCTAATTTTTTGTTTAACAACTCCCCAGAACCCTCTTATTTCATACATAGGTCTGTTCTACCCCGAATCGGCAACTCCAACCACTGATTTTCAAGATCATCCAAGATACACGTCAATAACTTCACTTTCAAACCTGCAGGGGTGCCTAGTAAATCTATGATTTTATTCTTCAGGATTATCCACGCTTCTGCTATTTCTGGTTTTGAATCATCCCAACAAAATAGAGGATTCTTCTTTTGAAATTGAACCGAGTGATCCACATGCCTTCACTCATCACTTGTATTCCCACATTACATTTCATAGAATGCATTAACTATTATATGAACTAGTTATTGGTTTACATGGGGCTCAGGTGAAATCACATTATCTGCACCATCCCCCGATTGGTCTATATGACGTCTACCTGGTTCCATTTCAATCAACACAAGAATAATCATAACTATCACTCCCTAGAAACTAATGGCATATAATTTCAAATTATATCACATTTAATATATTACAATAATTTATTCAAAAAATTTCATTTTTCCATGTTCAAATATTTTTATAAATCCACTATGTTTTTGGAATTTATCCTTTTTCAAAATTCCACAACCATCCTCTTTTCAAAACCACACATTTTAAAGAAAATTCATGATTCTTTTTCCAAAAACCAAAACATTAATACCACAAAATATATCATTATTCCAAATGAAACATGAAATATTATTGTTAAGTCATTTGTACCATTCGTTTGATGCCCATCTCATAGGATACACCCATGAAAATGTGATCACTCTCTTTGAAGTGTCTCTAAAACAATTGTATACCATACTACCTAGTACAATTATGTTCATAATAAAAGGGTTATATATTCCTTTTATAACTATACATTTTATGGTTTTACAATCCTATTCCTTGAAACCATCCCAACATAAGTAATATACCATGCACAAATGTCAACTCCAACACTGAGAACCAATGCTAAGACCCAACAAGACTAAATTATCTTGTAAGTTATGGACTAAAAAGGATGATACCACCTATAACATACCACCCCTCTTAATTTTATTGAGTTTAGTAGGAGGATCCCCTTGGATTTAGGTTACATCCCTGAGGAACCAATGACTTGAAATAAATGCCAAGGGCATCATGAATAGTGAGGGACGATTTTACCTTTTTATTTAAAACACCAAACCAAACCTTCCAATAACAACATCAATACATGTTGCATGTAAAAAATGTTTCAAAACATTTCATGACCTAATAAACAATACCAAAAAACCACAATAATCCATAATCATAATACACAATGGAAGACTAAACAACAATCCCAATGCTATTATGACATCACTTCATAGCGTCACAATATGCTCCAAGAACCACACGATGGTTTATGCATCACAAAGTGCCCCAAATTTAATGAGATACATTACCTTTAAAAATGATCTAGAATAAGAAACTGAATAAAAACCAAATTCAAAAATAAGGGGTGAGAAATAATACTCAATAGGTTCTCCCCCAATGACTACCATAAACATGCCACTAGGATAAAACCATTATCACATTTTATTAACAAAATTATGCAATGAAAAGTTCATCTATACCAATTAATTTAAACCTAAATCAAAATATGCAAAAGGAGAGAAAATAAATATGTCATTTCACATTTTAGATTTGTGTAACCATGTCAATTATCTGTTTCCACATGCCCACCACAACCTTCCACACAGTTGTATCATGAACTCGGTTTTACGATTGATGGTGGAACTTCAAGTCAAACCCCTTTCAATTTTTATTTTGGTTCTTCATGCCCACATAAATTTGACAATGATCTCGCACACCCACTATCCATCCAATCCAAACCATGCTAACCCATGTAATCCAACAACCATATCATCAAAATTGATCAAAATCACATCAATAAATTCATTTCCACAAACAATTTCCAACCAAATAACCCTTTAATTCAAATCCATTTTCAACAACGTGCCAACACCATTTCAATAAAAATCCCATTTTATTGAGAACAACATTATGACCCATCCATGATCAATATCAAATCCTTAAAAGTTAAATTTTATTTGAATCCATTTTCACAACCAATCATCCGTAAAAAAATATAACATACCAATTTTAAAAGCATCATTTTAAAATCAAAACTAATTAAAATTTCCCAACAAATACACATTTTCTTTAAAGCCCACAAATAATCACACAATTGGTTTGAAACAAGATTCACAAATCACGAACACTATCAAATTCAAAAAAAAATCTAGGTCCACTAGGTCAAATGCCCTCATGCGGGGTAGTGAATTCGGGTGTGACATGTTATAACTCATGCCCCTACATATATTTTTTTTGTCATTAAACAAAACATAGTCCTCTATTTCTCCCAAAAAATATACGAATAGAAATGAAATGATGAACATGACATAGTGAATTTACTTGGTTCACCCTCATTGGGCTATGTACAAGAAGATTACAATGGCTATATGTAGATGTACCAAATCCACTAAAGATCATTACCCATTACAATTTATGGGCTAGATTATCATTACCCAAACTCACTACCATTACAAAATTTGGGTTCTTTTCACTATATTCCCAATGTTTACTCAACGTGTCTATTCCTATACTTCACTATTGTTGGGAAGGATCACCGTCTTCTCCTTCCTTTTCTCAATACTCTTGGAATGGATCCACTTACAGAATATGGACCTATAGGTTCCTTTATTTTCATGAAAGCATGAATCATCAACTGTAAGTAGATGATCTATTAGTTGTTCCATATTCACCTATAGTTGAATTTCGTTATTCTGTGTACTATTAGGTTAGGGTAAATGGCCTTATAAATTTTTGGTTTTAGTTTTTTCATGAAACCCTGATTATTCTAGGTACAACCTAGGTTCCTCCACATACCACCTTTTCTTCATGAACTATCTCCACCTCCAGGAACCTTCTATTGTCTGTAGAATGCCTCTATTTCTTTGGACTGACTCTTCTCTGTGTTCTGGTTGTTCCTATTTTTCATAGATCATCATCCTCTACGATGTTCTATGTTCATTGCGTGATAAAATTTCCCATAAACACCATCTGAAAAATTGCTTCTATGTCAACCACTTTAACCTTCGTGGAATTCTCCCTTGCGATCCACTTTTGACTTCATCGAATTCCTTGATAAAAGATGTTTTCTTATTAAAATTTATTTTATTGATGATGGGATTATCTCTCCTAATATAGGTAAATTGATCCACAAAATCTGTAAATCCAAGATTTAAAAAATATTCATTGTGTTATATCCTTCATCGAATACTGCTTCACCTACAAAATGTTCTTCCCTACCTAGTCCGCATAATGTTTTTACACCTGCATGATGGCCAAAATCACAGTTCCATTATTTCCATTAATTCCCTCCATGATTTTTAAAATCACCACCTCATTTCCAAGAATAGCATGCCATCTTGAATACTCTCAGCCTTTCATGTAACACATTCTTTCTCCAGGAAATTCTTTGGAAAACTGCTTCTACATACCTCCTTTGTAATATGTGAACCATAATTCACAGTATGTCTATCGTTCACTGGTACACGGTACACGGTTCATGTACTATGTTACACGGTTCCCTTCCTTTTCCAATTTTTCATCTCATTCACTCTAATGAAAAAATAATTCTTTTTACAGAAATAAATTCATTATTTTGAGGCCCAAAAATTTGGAATGCATTTGGAAAATGTACCACCTTAAACACTTGCTTCACCGAACACCAACCATACTAATTTATGGTAATGTAGATTTTTCAATAATCATAAACATGAACAAAATTTACTGAGGGAACACCATGAGAGGTTTTTTCCCAAAAAAAATATTAATTTGAACTAATAACATTAATTTCTATCAAAATAAAGTAGATAGAGAGCCCACCTACCATAGGGTATTGATGAAAATGACCCATCGAACAACCGCACACCAAATCTCAGTGAAACTTCCCTGCAAATGCCTTAGATATATTTTCATATCATCAAAAATCTCAACTATCATCATTTTAGAAAAAACCCTAGATCTAAATGTGATTGACATAGACTTAGAAAACTAAGAGATATGGAGAACTAGATATAAGTAATCCCTTATACAAAAAATAGAGTAGACTTTCTGAAGGATAACCTCTTTAAACCCAACAAGAAAGCCCTGTGATTTGTTTCCAAAATAAATTGAAGAGCCCCTGTAACCCTTTAAAATATGAAATACTGAGTTGGGTTCATATGTGATGAGAAATTGGGTGTTTTGGTTTTTTCCCGAGCCCCTGATATTTTGAAAAACTCCATTTTTAAATCCTCAAAAGGTTTTCTTGCAAGATTAGACAAATCATGCACTAACCATGAAACTTCTACTTTCCAAAAGAGTTCCCCTCACAGTTGTCTCAAATAGTTAGACCAACCAAGAACCAATTTAGGATAATTCCACTACATCAAGAAGCACAATTTACCTGGGGTGTCCACATAATTTGTAAACCAAGAACCTTAAATGTCCGCCCACCCCTTTGCCTCTGGCTCAATGTGTATGATTACCTAGGATTGTTTCACAGTTTCCGCTCACTTTTCTCAAACCATGAACCCCTATAAAATATTCCAAACCATTAAAATTCCCATAAAAACTCTCCCAATCATTACCCAAGAACTTTACATACATAAAAATAACCAAAAAGAAGGGATACATACCTCAAACTAGGTTTACAACATTATTTATAAATGGACACCCCTCTACTCAAATTTTAACACATTATAATACATTTGGGATATAAAATACCAGAATAAATGAATTCATTAATTATCTCCCCATGATCCAGATCCCATGTATTTATCATAAATTCTTCTGATGAATTTTTTTGTTTCTGGCCAAAAGAAGTTGTCTGATGAAGAGGTATCATGGTTAACTAATCGTTTTTATTATATTTATTATTACATCACCGTAAAAATAATGTAAAATAATGATGATATAATAAAAACATTTCTCCAATATATTAATTTTTTTTATATTAATGTTATAAACTAAATATATGTCATCTTATATCAAATGGGAAACAAAACCATCTTTTATGTGTACGGCAGACAACTATTTCTTGAACTGATGTAATTCCCTTTTTACGATCTCCTCTCATGGATTGTTATAATGATGTATTTAAAGTATATATATATATATATGATATTTTAATTATTACTATACCCTTTTTATTATATTTTCACATATATCATATTTAATTCCATTTCACATAGGATATGATAAAGTCAATCATATATACAGTGGACTCCCCCCTCATGAAGAGATGTGATTCATATTTCAATAATGATTTTCATTGAAGGTAATTATGTTAATGTTAATGGATATATTAAATATGTATATGAAATAATTATTGTGTGAATGGAAAACTTATCCTACTGAAAAGATAACTTATCATTTAATTTTTACAGTTTTATTCATTGATAAATGATAATGTCGTTTGTGCATATGTGTGGACCACCACATCAATGACAAGATATGATTATTTTTTCATCAAAAAATAAAATGAATGATATATATAAATATATTAAAATAACTAATATGTTATTTATGATATTATTATAAATATGTAAATATTTTATACCACTTACAATCTTTCTATAATTATAATAGAAAAATTGAAACGTTGCCCGTGTGTATATATGTCCTACTATCACTATGATTGTAATGTATATAATTTCTCATAACAATTAATCATAGTTGGTTTCAATAGTATAATTTATATAAAATAATTATTATTATTTCATTAGAACAATTTTTTATATGATAGTAAAATTATATATTTTACCATGGTCAATGTAATAAAACTGTTTTGAAACAATGAACCAAACATCCTCAAAAAAACTGACATAGAATTAACTGATTATGTATTTAAATACGTAATTAAAAAATAAATGATTTATGATTAAGGTATTAAACCATTAAAATATCCTTAATAATATAATAATAAATATACTCTTATTTTATTGGCGTTAAATGATATGTGTGGAATGTATGGACTCATGGGAAGCATTTTTCGTCTCACTTTAAATTCAATGGAAAATATTCCATATTGAACAATAATTTTTATCGTGTGTTTTTTAAATTCAAATGAATTTATTTTATTATTATTTTGAAAAACATTAATGGTATTTACAAATCTATATGAGCTTATCCCTTTCATGATGTTTTGATCAAGATATTTCCAATGTAGTAAGGGACTTCATCTCAAATTTCCTTAATTAAGGAATATTTTAATGTTAGGAACACAATTTATTATATATAGATTATATAGTGATCTATTTACATGGAATATAATGAATCAAAAATAGATAATGTAATTTTACTTTTTAATTTCAATTATTCTATCCATGGTGATTTTAAATGATTGTTATCAATTGTCAATGAATTACATAACTAAATTTCATTTCATTAGGTTATATTACATATTTATTGTATTTAATATTTCAAGATTATTTTTGTAATTAATTTATATTATATTACTATTTATTTACTATATTTTTTATTTAAATATTTTTCACATAATCTATTTTCTGATTTACTCCCAATTCAAAGATATTATCTTTGTAAGAGTTAATCATTCCAAATTTCATTCTTTGGATCACATGTTTATGATATGCACTTATATTTTTTATAAAGTTTATATAATACCATTTTGACATGTTATATCCTGAATATACTAATTTTAATTATATTTAATGTATCATTTGAAGTTATTAATTCACATGGAATATGATTGAAGAGTTAATATAGTGGAAAAGGGTTTATGTTATAATCTATGTTGTCTTAGGATTGTGTCTGTTCAAGGTTATATTTGAAGAAATAATTTAATATAATTTTGTTTGATAGAATATAGTTATTCTCCATCAGTTATGAACATGGATAATATTTTTTATTTAACATTCCCCCTTTATTGATTAAATAAACATCAATAACTTCGTTTGTATGTCATATTAATCATGAAATTTTTTATATAGTCTATCATTCTCCTAAGTAACTATATTTTATAAATTTTCTTCAAAACCATTATTTATAAAAATAAATGATTTAACAAAGCTATTTTTCATGCACTTTGACCTTATTTTGAAATATTTAAAAAGGAAATTTCTAAACTTTTTCCAATGGGTCACTTTTGAATCCTTTTAAAAAAATATTTAGAATGAATATTTCTTTTTTTCTTTTACATAATATATGAAATTTTCCAACACAATTACCCCTAAATTTTTAGAAGATTTTTTTTTTATGTTTCAATGTTTATTTTCCCTGAAATTTATTTTCACAATAATTTCTAAATGTTTAGTTTTTAAAATTGATATGAAAATCAAAACATAATATTTTCCTCAAGAATGTTTTTAGTAACATTTTAATGGAATTTCAATTCATCAATGTCAAATAAGATTGATTTTACATACACTACATTATGGAAATGTGGTATTGAAAAAATAATAATTATTTCGTAAGATGGATTATAGGATTGACGTGAAACCCATTTCTTTTCCATGTGTAAATCAGGATATGAAATAACAATGATTATTGTTATATTTAAAAGTGAAAAATTATAAATGTTTTAGTCATTAATAGTCTATAGAAATTTTTTATTGTCATGGGGGATCCCTATACTGATTATAAGAAGGGTTATTACCCATTATAGATCATGGGTGATCCTAATATAACATAAATGATGGATGTTCCAAAATAGTGCTTCAGTGTATTGGGTAATGTTATTTATATTTAGTGGAATGAATGAGGGAGTTACTAAATGGTTTCTCATATGGATTTAAATTAGCTGTATTTATTTATGATATGAGTTAAAATGGTAAATAAAGATAATGTTAATGGATTGAAATAAATTTCCTTATGATTTATATATGATATTAATGTTTCCTTTGATCAATATTGATATCACATGGCTTGATATTACTAATTCATATGACTGTTGTATTTGTAAAAGAATTATTACATGTTTCACGATTGATGATATATTTATTGATAGGTTTGATTTATATTATGTTACGAAAATTCTATTTAAATATTCCATCATACCCTTATACTCTTCTTAGGCTGACTAATGAAAATCATTTTTTTAATGCTTATATTTACCCATACTGAGCATTTGAGGTCACCCTTATTATGTTTCAAATTCTATGGGATATAGAGAATTATGATTACATTTTTTTATATAAAGGATTATAACATCATGATTTTGTGGGTGATCTTGAAGGCTTAATATAGAATAAGAAGATAATGTTATAAGGGAAAAATACTACCATAAATTCATGGTTATTGTTTATAAAATATTTTTTCCCAATTATCTAAAACTCAATAACTAAATTATCCATGGGTAAGTATGTGATAAAATATTTCCATTCAATGTTGCAAGGTTTGGATGGAAAGGTATGGGTCACTTTTATAGGTATCAAATAATGAAATGTAATTTTAATGATTTTAGCCCCAAATTCGGTAGTGTGAGTTCAGGGTTGTCATTGTTGGTATCAGAGTACAATTTGGAAAACTTTTGATATTATCATGATAACATATGAGTTTATATAAAGGGTTACAGATACCATATTAGGATTATGAGTGGAATTTGTATCATATTTTTAAAGGAATTGCTAATATTTTAAGGGTTTTGGGATTTAAGATGATTGTGTTTACATTTAATGATGTTCATCGTATTTATGGTAACATTACAAGGATATAATTTTTAAAAAAATAACAAAACAGAAGGTTGGGTGACAACCCATTATATTCGGAAAGGACATGGGGAATGGACCCATAACAGAATAAGTGATAAGGGTGAACCACCTACCATTGTCCTATATGATTTCATGATTATCAGGACATTATTTATTTAACGGTTTGAAAGATAATGATTATGTTGATTTTAAAAAATATATTTTATCATTTAGATAACCATGGGATTGAAAAGTGATTTGGTGATTAGGATATTAATGTAATTTTAGAAGAAGTTAACTATATTATTTGTCTTATAGGATTGATGTTGTGAGAAACCCATTTAGGTTAAAAAAATATTTAATATGGAGGTTATCAATGTTATTTGGGATATAGGTTTATTTATTTATGAAATCATTTAGTTTTAACTTTTCGTATTAGTATTGAATTTTGGAGATTAATTTATTATTTTATTAGATTATGGTTTATTCATTTTAAGAAACATCATTAAATATTTTATCCATTTTGTATGTGTTTAAATTATATTGATTGGGTGAATGTATAGTAATCTTTTTTGGAAATATTTGATCATTTTTAGTTGATTTTAGGGCATTATGCATAAAAAAGATTCATCTTGAATACTCATCGTTTGGATAAAGTGATGATATTTTAGTTGAAATTGATTAAAGGATGAAATTTAAATTTTCATGTATAATTTCTATATTTTATATAGTACAGATGGTAAAAAACAATTAACTGAATGAAATTTAAATGGGAAAAAAATTTCAAATTACAATCATTTCTTTTGAAATCAATGGTCTTTTTCATACCCCTTTGGTTTATTGTTTTGTGGATGTTGAATTTCTAATGATAATTAAAATTATTATCATCAATGATCTATGTCATTATTCAACATTATTTGGGAATTAAGATATTCTTCCATTTCAACATATTCACTTCCCACTAGTGTTAATTTATTTGGAAACCTATTATGGGTTATTCCTAATGATGTTCTTACTCCCCATCCTCTCTATTCAAGAGGACATTTTATTAACCATGTTTTCAATGTGGGATTCCAAAAAAGATATTTTAAAATATCATAACATTCATTACTGAGATAAATTTAACATTAATAGGAAATAATATATTTATTATGTTAAAATGCAACACCACAAAAAAAATTAAAAAGGAATTTGAGCTCGATAGAGTGGAGGACACACAACAACGAGCTTAAATGAACAAGGAAATAATATTAAATTAAATATAAATATTATTTCTAATTTGTTAAATTGGTGGGAATGAATAGTATTAACTAATTTTTGAATAATATATAAAAATTTCGTAATCTATATATATTTATTGACAAATAATTAGTAAAAAATAGTCAATGTCTACTAAAGTAATTTAATTCTTCAAAAATTTATTTTTTTCAAAAATATTTTTCATTTAATTATGAAAAAATATTATAATTAATAATTATAGATTTAAATTTTTTTAATAAATAAAAATCAAAATTTAATTATTAATATAAATATTAACTTTGGGTGAATATTTGGAATGTTTCTAAAAATATTAGTTTTTCTGTGAATATTTATAAATACTATATTTTTTGAAAATGTAATTTCTTTTCAATAAAATAAGATATTTAAATTTCACAATATTTTTTGAATATGATTTAATGTAACATAAGTGTAATTTATTTTCATATAATATTATAAATTATGTTTGAATCAACATTATATTAGACTTTAATATAAGTTTATTTTTTGGTTTACACTAATATTTCTTCTGAAAAAAGTTTTAAAGTAACTAATGTTTATACATTTTAATTATTTTAAAAATCAATTAATAAATAAGGATTTAAAATAAAATATTATAATATATATCAATAAATATGAATTTATGTTCATATAATGAGGATTAATATTCATATAGTAAATAAAACATCATTTTTCTCTTGAAAATATATTTCATTAAAATTTGATTTTTCATCAAGTGTGCAAGTTTTATTTAAATTTAATTCTTTCACATTTCTAAATAGAATTTTTTAAATCTGATTAAATATTTTTATTCATAAATTTTTATATTATTTAATAATTTCATCTTATTTTTTGGGTCACAATGAATAATATAAACAATAAGAATATTTTACTATATTTAAGGTTTTGATGGAATTACTGAGGGGTAAAACATAAAAGAGAAGGGTTAAAATGACCTAAAATATTAATGAATAAATTTCTTCTAAATATTTAGGAACTATAATATATAAAAATCTACAATTTTAGATTATTAATCCTTTTGTAATGTGAAATTCATGGTTACACCTTTTTCTTCTCAAAAATTAAAAGTATGTCACTCACCTCACTCATAAAAGGCCACCCCTTGTCCTATTATCTTATGACCATAAAATAAATTTCTAACAGCCAATAACAAACCAAATACAATAATTGATTCAGTAAATATTACATTGATCCAATGTCTTGGTTAGAAATTCATCCTAATTATTCTTTTTTTGCTAGCGTAAGTTGGTTTTTGAAGAAGAGGCATCTGGCATAACTGGTCATTTTTATTTTATTTCTTCTTCCACCTCCATAAAATATTATCAATGTTTTATGATATAGTTACAAAAATATCTCCCATACATATAGATTTTATTATAATTATTCAAAAACCCAAATCTGTCTCCCCATCCACATAATGGGAAATAAAACCAACATTTGTGTGTGTGGAAGACTACCGACTTGTGATCCGATGTAATTCAATTTTTCTCATCACCTATTAAATCATGTAATAATGATGGATTTACATTATATATATCATATTTGAAACATCATTATGAACTTTTAAATATTATATCACATTAAACTTCTTATTTTACATTCTTTTGGAGATACGATAACATCGCTTGTGTGTATGGTGAACCACAACTTCATGAAGTGATGTAACACATTTTTCACTAAAACTTTTCATTGGAGGTAATAAGGATAAATTAAGTGAATATATGTTATATATATATGACATAATTATGATATTAATTATATATTTATCTTTATTAAATGATAATATCTAATTTAAGTTTTATCTCTCCATTCATTGAGAAATGGCCACGTTGTTCATGAATATGTGTGGACTACTGCCTCCAAGAAGTGACGTGATTATATTTTCATCAAAAACAATTTATGAATTATATATATTTATATTTATATTTATATTTATATAAATTATATTTTATTTTTGATATGATTATAAAAATTTAAAGATAAAATATTACTTAGGTTCTTTGCATAATGAAAGTTGAAAAATGGAATCATTGCTCATGTGTATGCGCGACCGACCACATTCATTATTGTAACATTCATAATTTTTTAGAGACATTAATAATGTTTTATAAATTTAATTTTCTGTATTGAAAAATATTATTATTTTATGATTATTATTTTAGAGATGATGGAATAATGACATCTTTGACCACAATCATCAAACTAAATATGTTTGGAAACAATGAACCAATCTTCCTGAAAACACATAACATGGACATGACTTAATAATTTTATAAATATGTATTTAAATATAAATATAATAAATGATATAATTATATAGAATTAAATCATAAAAATATTTTTAATAAATAAAACAATTTATATATTATTATTATATAGGAGTTAGAGGACATAAGTGAAAATTCTTGACTCAAGGTAAGGGTTTCTCGTCTCTCTTTTACTTTTATTATACATATTTTATATCCACAAATTATTTTTATTTTGTTGTGTATAAAATACCCATTAATGGATTTTATGAAGCATTTCATGAATATTACTGGTATTTGAAAATTATAATGTGCTTATCCCTTTCGTGAGGTTTTGATCCAGAAATTAAAAAAAGCTGTAAGAGACTACATCTGAAATTTCTTCCATTGATGTATATGATATTTTTATAAACCTAATTTATTTTACATGGTGTATATAAATCCTTTTTTACATATAATATAATGAATCCTTTGTACATAATTATATTTTCTGTTTCAATTTGAATTATTTCATCTAATTTTTTTTTGAAATGAAAGTTACCAAGCGATAAATAGTTTCCTAACTCAATTTTCCATTCATTGGGTTATATTAATTCTTAATTGTATTTGTTATTAAAATATTTTTTATATCTACTATTTATTATAATTTTCTAAATTTAAACTTTTTTGTGGATTTATATTTTTTATACATTATAAATCTATTAATAAACTCTCAATTCAGTGATATGATATTTATAAGGGTTAATCATTCCAATTTTTTTTCTGTGGGACATATGTTTATGATGTGCCCCTATATTATTTTATTAGTTTTATATAATTACATTAATAGATTTTATATAATTAATATATTTACTTCCATGATATTTAATTTATCATTTGATGTTATTCTTTTATGCGTCTTAACATTGAAGAGTTTCCATGTAAGTAAATGACCCATTATGTCCCCTACCATAACTCCCCAAGCCCACCTCCAACAGGCCATGGGCTGGCATCTAGTGTTACATATGAATATCAAAAATATTTTAACCCATAGAATATGTTACATATATGCGCACTCCCACATACATCTCCATAAAATAGTGCAATGGTAATAATTACTTAAACAAAAAATTCATGAAAATATCTTTCCCACAAGCATAGTACAACAAAAGCACTGAATGTATAAAAATAAATATATACAAGCCACCCAAAACTGAAAAAGAATAAAACCTTCTTAGAAGAAGGGGAATCGTATCAAATTATAGCATTATTACATACCATATTCAAGAATAGATATGCACATTGGTCTCTCTAACTCACCAACCTTTGCCTACTCTGGGATATCTTAGAACTTCATCAAAAGGCCTACCATCTACATAATGAATGACATGTGTGGGAAATGATGTTTCATGGGATATTATATCAATACCCAGTAGGTTCCAAAAAGCACAAAATTAAAGTGATAAACTGCAATAAAACTATTCTCTTGACACAAGGTAGAGTGAACCCAAGTGAGATAGAACAAGGACTCAATATTGACAACTCCTCCACTGTACATGACTAGTCACCTTAGTCAACATGTTATGTAAATAAAGATACTAGAAAAAACCCCATGGCCTCCCAAAATAACCTAGATATACTCATCCTAGACTCCATGTCTCATGATGTTCGAACCTCTCATCCATCTGCATGGTTCTACTTGTGGCCCTACTACAACGTTAATCATGGAGAACTCACTTCACGATCCCTATTATATTATATGGAATTTGTATAAGAGTTATCACTCATAGGTAACTCTAATTAGATCCTTGATGAAACATCCTAGGGATATCATCCTTCAGGAATATCTCTTCTATATATGGTATAAATCATCTAAGATAACACACTCCCATTGGTGTTTCTATGCTCCTTGAACATCACTTCCATCCCACATGGCATAAACCTAAGAGAAAATTCATGTGGTGAATATTCCCAAATAAAGTATTGATGTCACTCAGAGGACATCAATACTCAGATAGAGGATTCCACCCAACCTTGATGGGGAACTCCACTAACCTAATGTGAAACCCAACATATCTCATTATATAGAAAGGGTATCACACCCATACAAGATGGTGGACACAATAAACCCAATATATAACTCCAAATATCATAAAGATCATATAGGAGATCAGACCCAAGGACACATGGGGAGACGACAAATCCTACCAAGTCTTTTGGAAAAATTCATAGATAGGGATCATGACCATGCCTTTTGAGAGATACTACAATTCCAAATATGAATCCAACATCCAAGATGGGGATCATACTCATAATGATTCCACAAACCCCATTGTAACCCTGAATTGATTAGAGGATAATACTCTTAATGATTCCATAAACTCTACTCAAGACACCTTTTATGTAGGGAATCATATACCCATTGATACCAGAAATATTATCAGGATACTCTACTAGATAGGTGATCACCACCCTATAAAATGGGCATGATAATACCACAAACCTCATAAAGGGAAGTTGAAATAATTATTGATTCTTACCTGTCCTCCGAGATGGATATGACAACTCTATCTGAGATCATCTTATAGAGGGGTTAAAAATACTGTACTATGGAAAATATTCCACACTACACCCTCATAGGGATAGACCAAGGGAACTTATTAAACTGTTATTATTCTATAAATTTATAACAAGTGACTTTATAACCTCACATCACATCACATATCATACACCAAAACCATGGCCAGCATCGCATCCATTATAAAAAAACTACCAGGATAGGATACTTGTGGTCCTCCATCCGAGCCTTGGTGAAAGAGATGTGTGAGGGAGAAATCTCAAAGGGGGGATACAATGTGTTCTCTAAATACATGGAATGCCTACAGAAACTGTCCCCAGGCCATGTCCCATATTAGAACTCAGTTTTTAAGTGTATTCACTGCATGTCCCTAGGTCACGTGGTGTGTGACCATATCCAAACCAATGGGCATGTCCTAACCCATACATGGTTGGATAGATATGGCACAACACAAGGTGTGTAACTTTAGTACACTACCTATATTGGATATACTGACACATGGTTATGTTCTCATCCCATGCATCTGACTTGAACCCCATGCCCATGTGCTCTGGCTATGTACATCCACATGGAAATTTTCCATGTCATGACATGCCTATCGATATCCCTCAACCACAAAACATAGGATCATTACATGATGTTAGCCCCAAGTCCACTGCATGTAGTACTCAATACTAATCTTCCATGAAAGGGAAGAACACATGGTGTGTTCTCATACAATATAGGATGTGCTATTGGGTATTTTGAATGGTAATTTCCTACGAGCCACCCAAAACACCACATTCTCCTATCAAACCTATAGATCAACCTGGAGGGTATTAATTGAAGTTGTAATAGAGAATAAAAAAAATTAAAAACAAAAATACATGAATAGATATTCAAATCATGTTAATTAACCTACCTTTTTTTCAAAAATTGATCCTTTTGGTTCAAAATGATTCTTGGGAATTGCTGCAGTATGATTCGGTGACGATCATCCTCAATAAAGAGATCAATGAATCCTACTCTCCTTAGTTCAACATCATGTATTAAATCGTGTGGGAAGGGTTCTCCTACTCTGTTTAAATTCATGAAACCCAAATGGGGAGAGAGTTTTATTAATTTAATTTCATTAAATTAATAGTTCTCCATTTAATACCCCACCAACATACTCTCAATCGATAATCTGATGCAGAAAAACTATATGTCACGTCTAGGGTGAACACCATATTGTAAACTCAAATACAATATTAGATTTGTTATTCAAGGATCCTCATGGTATTTATAATAATTTTATTGAAATTTACATGATCGTGAAATATAATATAATTTTTTATTTATTTTCAACACATTGAGTTTCCTCGAGCCTCTAAATCCCATATTGACTTAGTGCCTGGATTCAAAATAAATTAAAAATATTTCAAATTCATATAAGACAAAAATAAGTCACTAAATTACCCCCAAATTATGTATTTTCATCCCTGAAAAACAAAATTCTGTACAGAAGGGGAAAACTATTCTTTCAGCTGGATCTTCTATAGCATTGATCTCACAAGAGGGTTCCCATGTTGTTTCCACAGACAAGTACATAAGGGGAAAATAAAAACGACACCCAAAGTCCAGATCAAACCTTGTCTAATTCATGAAATGAAGTATGAAAATGTCTCATCATTATCAATTGGTGAAAAAATCTATGAAACTGGTCGAAATAAAATCATAGAGTCTAACAGTACACCACCTTTATGACTCGATATAAATACAGATGTAACTCGGAAGACTTCATCCACCCACGGATATACTCTTCCCTTGACATCCATCACTAGAACCATAACAATGAGCACAAAAACTATCCCCAATTGGCTTTGAACAGTATAGTTCGGACCTAAAGGGCCTCTCTAATTTTGTCTCAACTGATATTACACCGATGGTGGAGGGAAAATGATACCACAAAGTCAGGAAAACCAAATACATATTCTCCATACTCCAAATGGTTCACTCTAAATTCACAACCAACCATCTCCTTGGTGTACTACTAAGGAAAAAATACTTCCTAATCACCTCAACTTCCAGATTTATTGTTGTCATCATCAAACCTAAAGTGGACAGTAACTCCCCAAAATAAAAAAAAACTCATCAAGAACATGTCATGTGGATATATGGTCATACGAGACCATGTGAAATTAATATCCTATTCATGCCTCCATTTCTCACTGGAAAAGTGGAGGGGAAAATAGTGATATATTTCACCATCCTCAGGTGTCCCTGGTACATCAATGACTCTAAGAATATGAGGGTACCCACGAACAACAAAAGGCTAGAAAATCGCACCCATTGGGATTACCTGACCCTCTATCTACAAACCTCCCATGACACCACATCTCCCAAATAACCATGTGAGTCAAAAAATATTCCATAAAAAATATTGTGGAAATCCCTTGGTTCCTGTCTTAGAATAAAACATCTGTTATTACGTAGGGAAACTCGACACATCCCAAGGATGATGTACCAAACTCCCTAGTATAGAAGGACCCCAATTTATCATACAAATACTTCTTAAAGGGTCATACTAGCCATCTAAAAAAGGTGGGATGTTTCTTATAACAAATGAGACCATCCTGGTTCTCCTGGGATCACACATATATTAAAATATAATATACATCCCAAAATCAAGAAATTCGTCCACACTCACTGGTGGAATCCAAAATAGGATGGATGGTAAGAAACAAATCCACACTGTGGAAACAATTTTTGGTCTCTCTGTTACTATGGAATGGTCCCATGAAAGGTGATCTCCTTCCAGATCTAGGTATCACTATCGATAGTGGTTTTCAGTTATATATCCTCTATATAGGATCCTCCACCATAAGGTTCATGATTAAATCTCCACTAGTATTACTAGGGAATACTCCAACACTGTAACGAGAAACCCATCCCTAAAATAACAATTCAAAGGAACTAGTCCACCACACCTCGTCGTTATCCACTTTAGGTGGCACAAACTCAACCTCATGGTTTTTTATCTCATAAAAAATTCTACCTAAGTGGGTGGAGTGTCCTGCTTTCTTTGTGAGCCCGATCTATGTCAAATAACACCTTTACATGGATCTATTGACACAATGCATCACCCTGGATAAACAGTAAGAAAAAATTATAAAGAACAGAGTACCTCAAATTAGTGTCTAACAATACTATTTAAAAAGTATAAATTATGGAGAGTGTGCCTCTAATCAACATCAATGAATTCATTATATTGGCCACTACGGTCTATAGCATTCTTCACCCTATCCTCTAGCTCTCAAAGTGTGGAACGAACCACTTGTGGGTGGTGGTGGAAATATATCAAATTGTCTAACACATCCTGCAACGCCCACAACTCCTTTTCCACATCATCAATCATTCATAACTCCATTATCCTATCATTTTCTCTTCTTAGGTAGGCTATCAACCATCTCCCTATCTACAACATTGTTGGTAGAAAAATATCATATGATATTTACCTTCCCATTACTAAAAAAATACTGACCATACCATAGTTGACTAGATCCATCATGATAGAACTTGGCCTTAGAAACTCCATTCAAGTATCATCTCCTGATCTATCATACTTGGATCCCTGAGCCAGTCATCAGATAGTGGCTTATGAGATCTCAGATCCTATGTGCCCATCACTGACAGTTAGAGTGTGTGCATCCAAAATGATATCCACTACTAAGTCCCACTCGAGAACTCCATAATGTGTGGTATTTCATAATAATATCACGAAAGACATGATATTCTGGATGAATCTCTACTCAATGTTAAACTCCCCAAAAAGGGATCTCGAATCATATCCAGAAAGTATCAAAAAAAGGTCTCTGAAACTCACTAAAATATTTTCTCCAAGGGTGATATCTCACCAAAGTTGTAAAATCTCCTAGATATACACTAATCTCAATGTTTCAAAATAAAAATCATCCCTGAAAAGATTCAAAAATTCCATCTAACTGAGAATCATCTCATTGTGGTTCTACAACCCCAGACTACACCATCATCTAAATGATCCCTCTATAAGACCTAATGTTATGACTACTATCTGACCAGGAGGTGTCCTTACAGTGAAAAAAACATGAACACATCAAGACTGTAATGCCCCGACCCTAGTTACCCAGAGTCGATGCATTATTACATAACATTTGCATGATCACAAGAAAGATCAAATCTCGAAAGACCGATTGTTTTAGTTGCCTTGGAAACACTAGATATATTCATAAGTTTTACATTACATCATAAAATGAAAAACTACTACAACAACATAATGTCTCCACAGTCCACACTATTATCCCCTCATAATATCCCTGCAGGTCATTCATAACTTACTTCTTCACATCCTGGGAAAAATAAAACATAGAAAAGGGGTGAGCTCAAATGCCCAGTAAGGATAACAATATAGCGGAACATTCAAAAATAAGCAGAAACATTTAAGGCAATGAATTACTAAAACAAAAGCCTTTTAAACTTGAACTTCAACATAGTATGGAAAAAGTAAAATGAAATAATTCCATTTACTTGTTAACATGGATATTCTATTAATCGAATAATCACATGCAATATCAATAACCACATTCATAATGTTGGAATGCATAATGCCAGACTATCATAACCACATAGCCAAGGCCTCGTGCCAAGACTACAAATAAGATTTTGCCAAGGCCTTGTGCCAAGAAACTAGTTTGTCTCATGAGACCTACTGATTCATCGAGGAGCTATAGCGGGCTCCACCCGTCACATATTAAGTCCAATGCATTCCTATATGAAAAGGTTTAAACATAACATAAACATTCGTATTAAAACTAGCATACGAAATGTCAATAATTTCACCATAAACTATGAATGGTATAAAAATAGCACATCCATAGTCAAACATATCACAAAACCTTCCATACAATATAGAAGTTTTGTCTCATAATAAATCAACTTCAAATAAGTGTAAAATCCATCAAAGGATGTTGACATAGATGAAATCAAAACACTTTTTGGAGAAATATCTCTTTCTATTTTTGAAAGGATTTAAGAGCCATATAAAATAAAACATTTTATTGAAAATATTCTTATAAGCTTGTAAGGAAATCTTTGACGATTTTATAATGGTAGAAAATAACCGCACTCGCCGTAGAAGTTAAAAAAACATTCTTACCTTAATTCTGTCGAAAAGGTTAAAAAGGACCTTGTTTTGAAAACGACGGAAAGATTCCTCTTATAAAAATTCAAACAAGGGTATAAATGATTTTAACCCATATTCTTGTAAATAATAAAAAAAATTTGAAATACATTTTGAAGAAACATGGATGTGGATGATAAAGAGATCCCAGTAGATTATTACGTATAAACAACCTCAGATAATGAAGAGATTGTGAAATAACCCTTACCTTGTACTTTTCCTTGGTTGGGGTAGGTTAACCCCCTGTATAATGGTTAAATAATTGTTATTAAATTATACAAGAATCATATATATTAATATGATATCATATATGATCTTTTAATATTGATTTGATAATAATATCTTAGTATTATCATTGTTTCGAGTGTTAACTTACTTGTTTTCATTTATATGTTTTGTTACGTAAGACATGTTTGTAAAGGATAGGTTGTATATTATTCATATCCAGAATGATATCAAGTCCTTAAAAATCATTTTTAAATCATCAAATGATAATTATACTTGAATGGATACGATGGAGAATGAATCTCATCGCGTTCGTGGAGACGGTAGTCCGTACGTACGCACGAGAGACAATATCATTCTTTTGATATTAAAATAATATATAAATGGTTCTTATATCAAATATACAGAATCATTAAAATGTTATATTTATTATTTACGTGAGTTACATAACATTATTATACCCATCCAAATAATAATATATTGAATAACAATTACACCACGACGTGGAGACGGTAAGCCGTACGTACGCACGTATGGTGACATGTTATTCAAAGGGTGGATAGAATACTGAATATGGTTGTAACATATTTATAATAATTTCACAGTATATATATGATACTGGAGTTATTATTTTAGAATGGTAACAACAAAGGAAGAAGAAGTGTAAGAAGAAATGAACTTGGAAAAAGGGTGGTGAAATCATTACCTCTTCTTCGGGTTCTTCCTTTTGATTAGATCAAAAGGGCTCTTTAGGATGGATTTCTGATCAAACTAAGGACTCTAAGTTGTAGTGAGGGAAGTAGGGAGAGTATTTGGGAAGAGTTTGGACGAACCAAAAGGCTTTGAAGGTGTGATGAAATGAGAAGGAGGAGTGCCCTTTTATAAGAGGGGTGAGGGGCACCTTTGGAAAAGCTAGAGATATTAGTTTATAATAAATTTATAATCGGTTTCCAATGGATCAAAAGTTTACTATTCAAAGGATAAGGTGGGTATGGGTCGAAAACAACTCAACCAATAGAATTTAGACAGGTTTGGGTACTTATATTAACCTTGTCTTTAAGTATTAATTCTAATTTAATTAGTTTCACTTTTACAATGTCTCTTTGTATTTTTATATAATATGGTTAATAAACATACTATATACATCCAAGAGACCCCCAAGTGGTCCATTAATGATTAAACTATAATGATATAAGTCTCTTTGCCGAACCATATATTTTTAGGAATTTAATATCAATTAATAATATAATATTTGTTTTAAGAACTCTTTTTTGTCAATTTTGACACTATTCAATAGTTGATTTTTTTGAAACTCATAACAGATTTATTACTTCGAAAAAAGTAAATTAAATAAATCCTAATATATCATATTATCCTAGAAAATTAGATTAATTCATTAAAAGGTTCATATTATATTTATTTGGGTATTTATAATATCAATTAATTTAATTTTTCACTATTTTAGTAATTACTGAATCATCATTGTGTCATAAATAAAATAAATTATTTAAAGTCTAAAAATTATAAATAAAATATCATTATTTAGGAAATCTTTTTATCTTTCTAATTAATATTTATAATATAATATCCAACATATATAACCCTATGTAAAAATTGTTTTTCTAAAAGATATATGCTTGTGTCATTTTTGTATTCATTTTAACTTAATTAAAAAAAAGTGTCCCTATCACCTACAAGTGGCACCATGGGGTCCCAAAATAGACCCAAAGATTCATATGGTCGACCATGTATCAACCAATAATGCTAGGACACGTTTTAGGGTAATTTAGTATTATTAGAATATTATTTTTAACCCTTATTTACCGTATTTACCCTTAACCATGGTAAATAAAATATTTACCGCAGTAATTATTCAAAATGTCTAAAAATAAAAGTTACCTATTTACACAATTTGAACATCCTGATTCCAAATATGGAATCCATTTTTCTAAATTCAAAACACATAAGTGGCAGAAATTAATTTAAAATTAATTCCCGCTGTCAAAACAAAAAGTGTGTTTTTAAAAGATAATAACTATCAAAAGATTGACACTTGTTTATGTTCGGTTTAATTGTAAAATTATGTCCAATGACCAAAATTATATTAAATGGGAAAAATATATTCTACATATACTTTAAAATCACTCAAATTCATAATTTATTACTATTAATTATTTTGATTAAAAAAGTTGTTTTTAATTAAAATTTAGTAATTTTCACTATTCATCAAAATATTAAAGTTATCCAAAAAGAACCAAAATTTCACCTTAGGCTAAATTCAATATTCCAAATCCAAAAATGAAGTACATTTTGAAATATAAAATATATATAATTTCAAAAAGTAGGTATTACTATTCATAACGGCTAGTTTGATTGGTTGTGGTGTGTGTTAGAACTCGAAGTTGCGTACAACACACGCTACTGTATTATTCAAAGGAAAGCGTACCGTAGAAGCTTGGGATGTTTCATTTTAAATTTTTTGATGTCCCCATTTAGTGAAAAAGTTTAAAATATAATATTTAAAAAGGTTTCACTATTAAAAGTTGATAAAAGTGCAATACTGAAACTGAATCTGTTCTTGCATTATGTCTAAGAAACTCATAATATGGATTCTAATATTATAAGGATTATATAAAGTTTAAAATTTAGTTAATACTATTCATAACCTCTTTTGAATGGCGTTTTTTTGGTAAGCCATGGTGTGATTGAACTCGGTGTTGCGTGTAGTGCATGTTATTGAATTATTTTAATGAAATAACACACTATGAAATCTTGGGCTGTTACATTCTCCCCTCCTTCAATAAATTGCGTCCTCGCAATTTGAAATTGTTCTTTCAAAATAAAAGGTTGAAAATTGAAAATATATTTGTGTGAAAACCCACATCGGAAATTGGGTTACTAAAATTTAGTCTTAATATGAGGAAAAGAGAAATGAAAGGGTCACCACCAAATTATGATCTCGATTAGGAGAACATTGGTGGCAATTAGAGACATATAATTGGAGGAAAAACGTAAATATTTATAGGTAGTTATTAAGGTCATCAATCACAAACATGTGTAAAATTTAAGTCCTTAAATTCATCATTCTATGATGATTTGAAATACCATCGGTTCAACAAAACATAGGGTATTAGGATAACACATTTTTGACATTTCAAAATATCTTAGTTGAAATCCCACATCGAAAAATGAATTAACGAGGCCTCTATTTAAAATAAAGAGTGGAAAGTATGAAGATTACCTAAAATAACACATACTAGGGTTCCATGTAGGAAAATATAGATATGGAAGAAAAATCTAACCACCAATTATCTGATGGAGAGTGGTAGAGAACATGGCTATGAAAAGGACAACAATCCCAAAGACATAAATTAGTGATGATTTAAGGTACCATCTAGGACAACTTTTTGTTCTAAGTTCCTTTTCTTAATGATGAGGAATTTATTTATGAGATTGGATAAGATCATAAGGAGATATACTTACTTTATAATTAGAGTTTTATCCATTAATAAATTTCTACCACAAACTCATCTTTCACTCTAAAAGATAATAGAACGTAAAAAAATTATGTTTACACTATTCATATAGGGTTTCAAAATAAACGAATTTATAATTTATCAACAAGATCTTTTAATAAAAACTACATTATTTAATCCAGGACATCTTGTGGGCCAGTGGTAGGTGATACACCCTTGTCGCCCTTCGGTTGCGGGTTAAAGTCTCGTGGCCTTGCCGGACGCGACGGGTTGCCGCCCGACCTTCGGGTTGTCCTTTTATGGAAATCCAAAATAATCCAAACTAGAAATATCCAAAATACTTTTGTCCAAACTCACAATCCAACATTTATAAGGAAGGTAAACATAATATAGATCCTTTTTACCCAGTAATAGCATATGAATACCTTCATCATGTATTACCATATTCCTTATTGATTACATTCATGCTCCCTTATTCCATATAGAATGCTGGATATAATTCATTAATACATAAATGTTTTAAACCCCAACAATGATGGAATATACAAATCATTAATCAGTTCCAAGGTAGTCAAGAATATCCAATATAATTTATCCAAAACAATCACATATTATTCCAAAATCACTACCTCAGTATCAGAACCCTATTATGATTTATCATTCTCTCAACCATATATTTTCCAAAAATTTATCCTTCTATTGAGTCACTTTTCTTTGTTCCACACAATCTCATGTCCTTAATGAAATAGTACTGCAGTACAATCCTTATATACTCCATAATTATTATAACAAGTACATTGTTGATACTACACTCAATTGACATAATCAACATAAGAACTCTAATCATTCCTCTTCATCTGTGGTAGTATCATAACTTGATAATTATCCCATAACATCATTTGTGGCATAGTCTGATGACTGGGACATAGGTTCGCGTAGTGTCCAAACTCCTTGCAAATGAAGCATTGTACATTTGAAACCATTTTCTTACCCTTACAGTCACGTACTTTGTGCCCTTTTCCTCCACACTTATAACAAACTCCCATTCCTTTTAGGCAAGTTCCAGGGTGTTTCTTTCCACAGTTACCACATATGGGAAAATTCTTCTTTTCCCTCTTCCCTTTATCCATATTTATCTCTTCCATCCTTTTCTTCTCTTGCTTCCCTTCAAAGCCATAGGACTCAGTAAACTCTTTTTTTATCTTATAAACACATTATATTATTTCTTCATATGATGATAATACATGGGAGACTATTTCTCTTATAAATTCTAGCTTAAGACCATGAAAGATATGATCCTTCCTTCTCTTTGGATCATGTGCATTTCTGGAGTTCTCATTCCTTCTAGTGGGCGCCATTTCTAAACAATGGCATACACTAGACCAGTTTATGAATCAAAATACATAATCCCATACTTATAAAACACTTAACATAAATTGAACTATTTATGGATATAATCCATAATCATAAAAATGTCTCCTTTGAGGAGGTATATACTCATAAACCCTTCATAATGGTTTGTAAAGAAAATGATAATTATCCTAAGCATATCCCCCGGGAGTGTCGTAACCAAGAGTGCAGCAAGGCCCATTTTCATACACCAGTTCCCGTTCGAGTCTAACTCAAAGCGTTGTTTTCGGGTTTTACCCCTAAGTACATCTGTGCCAAAGCAGCCTCTACCTGCTTGTATCCAGACAGGGATGTATTGCTCGGAAAACTCACAAAATCTCTACAATACCAAAATTTTAGAAAGTTCTTCTATACTAATCCTCAAAGTTCATCTTAGGTCTACATGCTCTAATCAGATTTTATCTAAATCTATCTTCCAAAGTTTGTACTAAACTTCCTATGATACCAACTGTAACGCCCCGACCCTAGTTACACAGAGTCGGTGCATTATTACATAACATTGGCATGATCACAAGAAAGATCAAATCTCGAATGACCGATTGGTTTAGTATCCTTGGAAACACTAGATATATTCATAAGTTTTACATTACATCAGAAAATGAAAAATTACTACAACAACATAATGTCTCCACATTCCACACTATTATCCCCTCATAATATCCCTGCAGGTCATTTATAACTTACTTCCTCACATCCTGGGAAAAATAAAACATAGAAAAGGGGTAAGCTCAAATGCCCAGTAAGGATAACAATATAGCGGAACATTCAAAAATAAGCATAAACATTTAAGGCAATGAATTACAAAAACAAAAGCCTTTTAAACTTGAACTTCAACATATTATGGTAAATGTAAAATGAAATAATTCCATTTACTTGTTCACATGGATATTCTATTAATCGAATAATCACATGCAATATCAATAACCACTTTCATAATGTTGGAATTCATAATGTCAGACTATCATAACCACACAGCCAAGGCCTCGTGCCAAGCCTACAAATAAGATTTTGCCAAGGCCTTGTGCCAAGACACTAGTTTGTCTCATGAGACCTACCGATGCATAGAGGATCTATAGCGGGCTCCACCTGTCACATATTAAGTCTAATGCATTCCCATATGAAAAGGTTTGAACATAACATAAACATTCGTATTAAAACTAGCATACGAAATGTCAATAATTTCACCATAAACTATGAATGGTATAAAAATAGCACATCCACAGTAAAACATATCAGAAAACCTTCTATACAATATAGAAGTTTTGTATCATAATAAATCAACTTCAAATAAGCGTAAAATCCATCAAAGGATGTTGACATAGATGAAATCAAAACACTTTTTGGAGAAATATCTCTTTATATTTTTGAAAGCATTTAAGAGCCATATAAAATAAAACATTTTCTTGAAAATATTCTTATAAGATTGTAAGGAAAGCTTTTAAGATTTTATAATGGTAGAAAATAACCGCACTTGCCGTATAAGTTAAAAAAACATTCTTACCTTAATTCTGTCGAAAAGGTTAAAAAGGACCTTGTTTTGAAAACGACGGAAAGATTCCTCTTATAAAAATTCAAACAAGGGTATAAATGACTTTAACCCATATTCTTGTAAATAATGAAAATGTTTTGAAATACATTTTGAAGAAACATGGAGGTGGATGATAAAGAGATCCCAGTAGTTTATTACGTATAAACAACCTCGGATAATGAAGAGATTGTGAAATAACCCTTACCTTGTACTTTTTCTTGGTTGGGGTAGGTTAACCTCCTGTATAATGGTGAAATAATTGTTATTAAATTATACAAGAATCATATATATTAATATGATATCATATATGATCTTTTAATATTGATTTGATAATAATATCTTAGTATTATCATTGTTTTGAGTGTTAACTTACTTGTTTTCTTTTATATGTTTTGTTACGTAAGACATGTTTGTAAAGGATAGGTTGTATATTATTCATATCCAGAATGATATCAAGTCCTTAAACATCATTTTTGAATCATCAAATGATAATTATACTTGAATGGATACGATGGAGAATGAATCTCATCGCGTTCGTGGAGACGGTAGTCCGTACGTACGCACGAGAGACAATATCATTATTTTGAGATTAAAATAACATATAAATGGTTGTTATATCAAATATACAGAATCATTAACATGCTATATTTATTATTTACGTGAGTTACATAACATTATTATACCCATCCAAATAATAATATATTGAATAACAATTACACCACGACGTGGAGACGGTAAGCCGTACGTACGCACGTATGGTGACATGTTATTCAAAGGGTGGATAGAATACCGAATATGGTTGTACCATATTTATAATAACATCATAGTATATATATGATACTTGAGTTATTATTTTATAATGGTAACAACAAAGGAAGAAGAAGTGGAAGAAGAAATGAACTTGGAAAAAGGGTGGTGAAATCATTACCTCTTCTTCGGGTTCTTCCTTTTGATTTGATCAAAAGGGCTCCATAGGTTGGCATTCGGATCAAACTAAGGCCTCTAGGATGTATTTAGGGAATTTGAGAGAGTATTTGGGCAGATTTTGGCCGAACCAAAAGGCTTTGATGTTGTGATGAAATGAGAAGGAGTGCCCTTTTATAAGAGGGGTGAGGGTCACCTTTGGAAAAGCTAGAGATATTAGTTTATAATAAATTTATAATCGGTTTCCAATGGCTCCAAAGTTGACTATTCAAAGTTTAATGTGGGTATGGGTCAAAAACAACTCAACCAATATAATTTAGACAGGTTTGGGTACTTATATTAAACTTATCTTTAAGTATTAACTCAAAGTTAATTAGTTTCACTTTTACAATGTCTCTTTGTATTTTTATATAATATGGTTAATAAACATACTATATACATCCAAGAGACCCCCAAGTGGTCCCTTAATGATGAAACTATCATGATATAAGTCTCTTGGCCGAAACTTAGATTTTTAGGAATTTAATATAAATTAATAATATAATATTTGTTTTAAGAACTCTTTTATGTCAATTTTGACACTATTCAATAGTTGATTTTTTTGAAACTCATAACAGATTTATTACTTCGAAAAAAGTAAATTAAATCAATCCTAATATATCATTTTATCCTAGAAAATTAGTTTAATTCATTAAAAGTTTCATATTTTATTTATTTGGGTATTTATAATATCAATTAATTTAATTTTTCACTATTTTAGTAATTACTGCATCATCATTTTATCATAAATAAAATAAATTATTTAATGTGTAAAAATAATAAATAAAATATAATTATGTAGGAAATCGTTTTATCTTTCTAATGAATATTTATAATATAAAATCCAAAATATATAACCCTATATAAAAATTGTTTTTCTAAAAGATATATGCTTGTGTCATTTTTGTATTCATTTTAACTTAATTAAAAAAAAGTGTCCCTATCACCTACAAGTGGCACCACGAGGTCCCAAAATCGACCCAAAGATTACTATGGTCGAACATGTATCAACAAATAAGGCTAGGACACGTTTTAGAATAATTTAGTATTATTATAATATTATTTTTTAACCCTTATTTACCGGATTTACCCTTAACCATGGTAAATAAAATATTTACCGCAGTAATTATTCAAAATGCCTAAAAAAAGTTACCTATTTACAAAATTTGAACATCCTGATTCCAAATATGGAATCCATTTTTCTAAATTCAAAACATAGAAGTGGCAGAAATTAATTTAAAATTAATTCCCGCTGTCAAAACAAAAAGCGTGTTTTTAAGAGATAATAACTATCAAAAGATTGACACTTGTTTATGTTCGGTTTAATTGTAAAATTATGTCCAATGAATAAAATTATATTAAATGGTAAAAATATATTCTAAATATAATTTAAAATCACTCAAATTCATAATTTATTACTATTAATTATTTTGATTAAAAAAATTGTTTTTAATTAAAATTTAGTAATTTTCACTATTCGTCAAAATATTAAAGTTATCCGAAAAGTACCAAAATTTCACCTTAGGCTAAATTCAACATTCCAAATCCAAAAATGAAGTCCATTTTGAAATATAAAATATATATAATTTCAAAAATTAGGTATTACTATTCATAACGGCTAGTTTGATTGGTTGTGGTGTGTGTCAGAACTCGAAGTTGCGTACAACACACGCTACTGTATTATTCAAAGGAAAGCGTACCGTAGAAGCTTGGGATGTTTCATTTTAAATTTTTTGATGTCCCCATTTAGTCAAAAAGTTTAAAATATTGTATTTAAAAAGGTTACACTATTAAAAGTTGATAAAATTACAATACTGAAAATGAATCTGTTCTTGCATTATGTCTAAGAAACTCATAATATGGATTCTAAAATTATAAGGATTATATAAAGTTTAAAATTTAGTTAATAAAATTCATAACCTCTTTTGAATGGCTTTTTTATTGGTAAGTCATGGTGTGATTGAACTCGGTGTTGCGTGTAGTGCAAGTTATTGAATTATTTTAATGAAATAACACACTATGAAATCTTGGGGTTTTACAAAGACTGTTATTAGATTTTTGGGAATTGGGATAAAAAAAGTAACTCATATGTCACTAGCTTTGTAACTCATGATGTTCTCTCATACTACGTGTATACTCGACCTAAACATACAACACAACAATTTTCTCAAAAGTTGGTTGCTCAACAGGAAGACCACCCAAAGTTACCACATCCTACACAGTGTCCTACACTGAAGCCCCGCCACTTTGTGGATCTTCATCATAATCCCATTATGGAATACTATCTAGATATCATCACACCTGAATCCTAAAATAGAATCAATATGTTCCATGGTGAAGTATTATATATGGGGAGCTAACTCAAGGACATTGAATTAAAAACTTAGTCTCATATGATGCATGGAAAAAATATTCCCTACAACTAGTTCATAAACATATTGAGTCAAAACATTGGTTATTATAGACTTAGTGAATGGATATATCATTATCTTGACTAACATCTGAGTCACCAGCCTAAATATAGAAATCAAGACACATTAAAACACTCTCCTGAAATACCAATCTATGATCACATCTTGAAAACCTCTACACTAAGGTCTTAATTATGATCATACTATGATACCACTATATTATGATCTGATGAACCAAAACTTATTTTTGACTACACAAGTCTGCATCCAATAGGCCATGTGCTAGAGTCGAACACTAAGTAGTCATATCACACAGATGTGAGGCCTTAACCTATGGTACATATAGACATGAACCAATATACATCTTTGTGAAATAGTGAATAGGTAATAATAAATGATAAAAAAATCTTGCATGAATCTATCCGACAATGAGAGTACATTTAGAGTACTGAAAGCATAAAAAGAAAAAATATAATAAAAACTACAAAAAGTCATTCCTTCTTAGAAGGAGGGGATAATGATTAAATAGAACCCCCATAACACACCCTAGTCAAGCATTGTTATACACCTCTATTGTTATAGCTCACTAAGATATGCCTACTTCATGTATCTTGAGACACCATCAAAAGACCAACCATCTACATGAGACATGAAATGTGTAAGAAAATCCCATGCGAGGGAAAGTATATCAATACCCATTAGGTGCTTAAAATCCCAAAAAAATCATAATGGAAAGGAAACAGTCCGCTAGACCCAAGCTTGAGGTAACCCAAGAGTGATGGAACAAGAACTCCATTTTGGCCACTCCTCAACAATACATTATTAGTTACTTAGTCAATATGGTATGACAATAAAGATACATAAAAACACAATTAATCCCCAAATCACCCAGATAGTCTCATGTCAAACTCCAACACTCATGAGGTCCCAAACTCGTATCTAGCCACATATTTCTACTCAAGGGGTTATAGTAACATTCAATCTAGTGAACTAACTTCACATGACCAACAATCTCATAAGGAACATTTCTATGATAGATCACTCATTAGGAACACTACTTCCATCCATAATGGAACAACTGAGAGATATCACTCTATTGGGAACTTATCTATCATCCTTGGTGAAACTCATTCAACTAAACATTCTCCATTTGGTATTTTTAAGATGATGGCATGTCATCGCAATCTGACATTGCATTCACCTGAGAGAACACACTTTTCATGACTTTATATGAATGAATTAATTCTATCACTCATCAGATCTTGACACTCAAATAGGGGATCTCACTCAACTTTAAATAGGGAAACTACTAACCCTATAAAACCCCATAACATCTCATTAATTAGAATGTGGATCACGACTATCTCATATTGGGGACACCATGAACCTAATATGGAACTCCGAGTCTCAATATATGTTATAAAAGTAGTGGATCATTACCATGACTACTGGGAGATAACAAAAAACAAAATCTAGATTCATCCATGAAGTAGGGGATCATACTCTCGATGATACCAAAACACACTAGAACCATCCATTGAGTTGAGGATCATAGCCATGATGATACCAAAATCCCTACTCGAACTTTTCGATACGTAGGGGATCATATACCAAACAATCCAAAAACCCCTACTAGACTGGTGTTCTATAGAGTGGATTTCAACACTTCCATGAGGGTTATGACGATATAAGGAATCCCATCGAGGTATGTAGATACGATAGAGGATCTTACCCCAACCTCTTAGAGGGATTTGAAAAATCTATCTAAGATCATATTGTTTTGGGGATTACGATCTTGTACTTGGGATCCAATGCTACATTCGACCCTTAAAGGGGTAGACTAAAGGAACTCATTCATTCGAAACAAATTTATACCTCTCTAAGAATATTCCCACTAACATCACCTCATATATGAACTCAAATTCCAAAACCATGGCCTCCATTGCATCCAAAAAGAAAAAATACAATGGATAACCTACCTAAGAGCCCCCATATGAGTTCTAAAGATTGATATGTCAAAGGGATAGATCTCCAAGGGAGAGTATTGAAGGTTTACCCACAGTACATTGCTTGTATCTACCCACAGGACCTAGGTCTTGTCCCATCTTGGAACATAGATTGTAAACATTTACCAGACATGTAAACTAGATCACACGACACGTGACCACATCTAATCCCATGGGTGTATAATCACACTTACTTAGATGGTACTCAATGTAACGCCACATGATATGTACCTTCATCACATGACATGTATTTTTTAAGTGGACACATTCCCATATCATCATCCTATACATGTGTCCAATATATTGTGACTATGTCGTCTATAAACATACTACCACATAGCCTTGTCCCATCAAATGACATGCCTGTCCATGTCCTTTGGAAACATGACCTTGTATCACTACATGGTGTGTATTCCCTGAATTTTCTCAAAAATGTTTTAATAAAATTTTTTGGGCCTTTCCATTCATCAACATCAAAAAGAACATTTATGTTTACTACACTCTACCGGGAATATGAGGTATTGATACCATCCTTATTATATCTCTTGATATAATATGGGATTTAAATGGTGCAATTTATTTTCAATAGGTGAATCTAACAATAAAAAAACAACAATTATTGTTATCTTGAAAAGTGAACGATTTTAATTTTTTTATTCATTATCATTTCTTGCACATTATTTATGATCACAGGCACACTTTATATAGATTATTTTTAGGATTAATCCCCATTATAGATCCTGGGTGAACCCTATAAATCTTATATCATGGGTATTCCTAGATAGTTATGGGTGGTCATGATATAGATTACATTATGGGTTATCCAAAATAGCTATCTAATACACTATGTATTGTTCCTTGTGTTTTGAGTAAATAAAGAGGGAGTTATAGGAGGATTTCTCATATGGATTTAACTAGGTACAATTTATTTCTTACATGGGTTATTAATGTTCTATAAAGATAATTTTCTATGAAACCAACATGTTTTTATTCTTGTTATGGGATTTAAATGTTTCCTTTGATCTATATTGAGTTCATTTGGATCATGATGACCGAATCTTATTACTATTCTATTTGTCAAATAATAATTCCATGTTTTATGATTGATGATCCGTTAATTGATTGGAATTATATTTTCTAATGTTATTATCCTTCTATTTGATTAGGTCCACATACACTAATTCTTTTATTATTCTCATTGATTACATTCTATTATTAATTATTTTGTTTAATATTATTGATATTTTGAACTCACTGTTATTATGAATACTATTCCTTAGGTTATAAAGAATGAATACTAAATTATTTTTATCTAGAACATATTCTAATGTGATGATGTTAATGGGATATGTTACAGGAAAAATAAGGAATATGTAAAGAAGGGTAGAGTTGAAAAAATAATCTATTGAATTCATGGGAATTGATTATGTAAGTGTCATTCTTAATTATATAAAACTATAAACCCAGAATTTTCCTTGGTATGTATGTGATCTGATATTTCATTTTGATGTTGTATGGTTTTGTTGAAATAAATTAGGTTACATTTATCATAATAAAAGATTAAAATTTAATGTTTATTATTTTTGCAACAGATCAGGGAGTTCAGGTTATGGGATGTTATAAGTGATGGTTAGATATCTTTTCTAATCATTTATCATAACTATTCTTCACAAGTATTTTTTATCATTATTTATTGAGATTTTAGAAAATCTATCTACTATAAACATCATGTCAAGTGGAGAAAATAATTTCTAAAAATAATGATTGTGAATATTTAATTGAAACAAATTAAATACTTCATAGTTTTTAAATCCTTAATTATATTATTCATACTATTGGAGAATATATTTCACAAAAGAGTGTCATTGAAATAACCTCAATGGTATAAATTAATAAAAAAAATTCATGAAGTTTTATGTAATTATAAAAATTAAATAATTTATGAATCCTTAAATAAATTGAAATAATATATACAAATTTTATATATGTAAGAGTCATTCATAGAAATTTAGGAGTACAATACTTAATTAAAAGAGTATAGTAATTTCATTTCAAAACAGTCATTGTGATTTCAAAATTTAAATTTCAATTTCACAAGGGTCATTTTGATTTCATAAGGTTAATAATGATTGTATAAGGTTCATGGTGATTTCATAAAGCTCCTTCTAATCTTTATAAGCATAAATTAACAAAAATTCAGAGATATAAAATATATTAGAAGTGGAAAACAAAAACTGTATAATATAATGGTCGCTATGCAAGGGTAATATGTTTAAAAAAATTAAAAAAAACAAAAAAGTATAAGAGTATTTCCCATTTTTAAATTTACAATCATAAGGTTAACTCCTCATTTTGTAGGGTTAATATTGGAATACACAAGGAATTAGACTTTGAAAAATATATATAACTCTCTAAAATATAAGAGTTTTGTACATATTAATTATTCTGAAACAAAATAATTAATAAAAATTGATATAAATATTAATTATAAAAAAATCGACCCCATTATTGTTTTTTAAAAGAATTGAAAACACTAAATATAATACGTTAGTACCACTAAAAATACCTGAAAAGTAATATATATATATATATTGACGGATTACATTATCAAAATATTAATCAATAAAGTGGAAAGGATACCCACACATCAGTCATACATACTAATTGATGAAGTGATAGTCTGGTTTTCTTTGATAGTTGATAAATATCAAAATTTATTTCAACCTTAAAAAGGAGAAAAAAATGACCCAATCCATTAATGAGTAGGAAATATTTTCCCTAGTGATGAATTGAGATCTCATAGGGTCCTCTAAAACATATATTTTTATGGGGTCATTCGCATGTGTAGTAATGGAGAAGAAAATTAAATAGATTTATAGGAAACACATGTTGTCACATTTAGTATTAACCAAATAGTAATTATTATGTCCCGTTAAATAAAAATTCAAGTGTAGTTTTATCACTTTATAAATCATGATTGTGTTGAATTCATCAAGAAGTGGGTTTCATGTCAGATACATGATATCCTCATTCATAAGACCATGATGTTCAAGAATTTTGCGAAATTAAGGTGACCTAAACATTCCATCCATAAATATTACAACTTATTAGATTAATATTCATTACATATCATTATGATCAATACCTTAACAATAAATGATAAATAAATTTAAAACATTGATAGATAAAAAAACAAGTACATAAAAGTTATATACAATCTCATATATATTTCTCCATAACAATCTCTATTCTTATAAAAATATTTCATAAAATATTTCTTCATATTCCGGGGAAAATGAAACAAAATAATGCGTGGGATCAGATTTATGGTATGGGTAAAAAAGGTAGATATATACGATCATTTAATTATTACATGATTATACAGTTTTTTATAACATGAGAATAAAATTTTAAAATCATATCCATCAATTCATAGAACATAATCTCGAGTCATGAAATAAATCATTGTAGTTTATATGACATAAATTATAACTGAATTAAACAGCATAAGCCATGAGATAATAATGTTGGGATAACATCAACTCATGAATCATTGGAATACTATGTGGAATAATCAAAATCATATGAATCATCTATCATTTATACCCACTATGATATTCATCTCGTGTTATTCATTAGAAAACCCCCCACGTAACTGCTTCGGTAATTAGATAACCACATGTGTAACATTTTTTAGGATTGAGATAACCTCATGTGTACCATCTTTTGGGCTTGGTATAAACCCCAATGCACCATTTTATTTTAAAAAATATTTTTATTTAACTAGTTAAATTGAGTTCTATAACTTTTCTACTCTTCAGATAGTCATAATCAATTCATATGTATGTTTCATGATCTTGAAATCATTGATCATTTCATCATAAAATAATTCTAAATAATAAGTTTAATCAATATTTCACCATCAAAAATAAAAAACCATAAAATAAAATAAATATGATTTTATAATATAGTCATATCTCTAGTGAATTATATATAACCAAAATGGATTTTATCATCTCTAAAAAAATTCCATTTAAGGATCACTATAACATTTCATTAGGAAAATTCCCATTTTATTTTGAAATAATATATTTAAAAAATAAGAACATCCAAAATATTATTAGAATAATTTTAATTGAAAATAACATTGAAATCATAAAAAGTAATCTTTACGGAATTGACTAGTCATGATGATTAGAAATTCTATCCATGTGATGTATGTTAAAAAAGACTCTTTGCACATGTTTGGTAAAAATTCATAAGTACCTTACTCAAAAATTGACATGAAAATTAAGTTGAGTTTTAATAGACATTAAAACAATTGTAAAAATAAATTTAAAAAATTATAGGATATAATTTAAATTAAAATTCAAAAAAAATATTGAAAATATGCACATTGAAGAAAATGATTCTGGACTGAATAGCTGAAAGCATTTAGTTTTCCTTAAAAACATTCATAATTAAGAATAGTTAGAGAGAGGAAAATTAAGGGAAAAATTTTATTCTTAGTCAATAATTATATGATAATAAAATACATATTATTTTAGAGAGGTAGATTATATTATATTATCAAAGAAATTTTAAAGATAAATTATCCTAATAAAATAATGATTTTAACATAAACTTCATACCTCATGTTTTAATTTATATATATGTTTTGTAACCTATCTTAAAATATATTATTTTTTTAATATAATTATATAATAGAATAATATTAAATCTTATAATATTTTATATGATCCACTTATAACATTTCATCGCCCAATTTTTTAATACTCTTTGTTAAAATCATAATTTACTAAAGTTAACTGTATCATTTTTCAAGAACGTTTCTATTTGGTAGTTTTGGTCCTTTAAATTGATTAGGGTATTTTCATATCTATAATTTTAGTATTTTCATTTTTATTTTTTTTTATTTATGATATATAATTTTATAACTATTTATATAAAGTAGTGAAGAAAAATTAATTACATCACATTGTGGATACAGTTGTTCATACTTACTCATTAGTAATGATCCATGTTTGTAATAGATGAAACAAAATAAAGGTAAATCCCAATTAAAATTTATATATTAATTATTATATATTAAATATCATATATAAATATTAAATTTATCATAATAAATATTCATTAATTTTGTGATGGGAAATGATACGTATCACTTCGTGGTGGTGGTAGTACACATGTATGCACGTGTGATATTTTTACTTCCCATTGGATGGGAAAGAGGTGTAAAAACATATGAAATAAATATAACAACATACTATTATATGTTATATAATTATTTTATTATATTTTAATTTTTTAAATATTTTTTCAGGAGGTAAAAGAAGAATTAAATTGAAAGATTTTGGTTAAGAGGATCACCGCATCTTTGAGAAACCTCCTATGAATATTTTATCAGGGACCCAAGGGTTTCTCTTTAGAAGAGACCATAATCTCCTTAAAATGGATAATTGTTTTATGAGATTTTTTTCAGGGATTTGTAGATATAAGTTCCTAAATGTGACCTGAAGATTATAGGAGTGGTGGTTTCCCTTTATACTAAAGGAGATGACACACATGGAATTACCAAAAAAAATTAAAAATAATAAATTATTTCTTATGTTAATGTGGAACCAAGTGAAAAAAATAAGATATGATAGGGTATGGTTGAAATAATTTTATAAAAATATAAAGGATAATGTGGTGATTTAAAACTTATATATTGGTCTAACCCATTAATTTTTCAATTTTCACCATAATTGTGGCGATAATTTTTTCAATACTAATGGGTTATAAATTTACAAATAATTTAAAAATTGGAAGAATAATTTTCATGTAATTAGATTTTAAACCATATAACACCCCCTTGTCCTATTTTAATATTCTTATGATTTTTATGTCATTTAGTAACATATCAATGAACCTAAAATATGATTAATTTCATTTTATGAAAAACATAAATATTTCGATGTTAAATATAATAAAAAAGGTATGTAATTATAGTATAAATTATTTAAACATCAATTATAAATTATTATTTTACTTTTATTTATTTTTAAATAATAATAATATGATCAAATATTAATTTTATATTATTTAAAAACTATGAAATTCTATTTTTCTACTATTTTTACAAGCAACATGTCAATGTTGTGTATAAATTTAAAGTAATTTTAAAATCACAAAAAAATTAAAAAAAATTACATCATAAAAATAAATTATTTATGTTTGAAATTAACTTTTATATTAACTCATAAAAACTTATTACGCCATTTTGAACATATAAAATAAATTAAAAGCAAGAGAGTGACATTTCAGAATTCTACTTTACATAAAATATTATTATGCTCAATCCCAAAGGATAATGGATCCAAGATGACATATAATTTGATATTTTATGTGTATGTTCAAACTAAACTAATCAAATATAAGTAAGGAAGTGGTTAAATTTATTTTTAAGACATATCACATTATTTTTGTCCCTAATTACATGATTTACCCTTTACTGAGGTGAAAAATATTGACCACAGATAAATTTCATAATGTTAAAAAAATAAAGTAGTCATATTTTTTTATATTTTACATGATGATTCAAAATATTGAATCTATTTTAACCACTTTATTCCCTATAAATGGTAAAAATTAATATTAAAATAAACCTAAAATCTGTAAACAAAATTCAGAAATAATAATTTTTAGTATATATTTGATTCTATAATATAAATAAATATAAGATTGATTATAATTTAAATAATTGGATTATGTTCACTAAAAGATATCTACTTAAAAATATAAAATCAATTCAAAACATAGAACATTTTAAATACATGAATGGAAAATATTGTTCCTTATAAAATCAATATTTTTTCAATATTAGCTATATAATTATCCATTTTAGAAAATTCAAAAAATTTCTCCTTAAGATAATATTAATATGTTTATTTTTTAAGAAATATCATTATTATAAATTTAATTTATAAGTGTGGCCTAAATTAAATATAATATTTCACCAAAAAAGTAATAATAATGATATATTATGAAAATTTATTTTTGAAGCATAAAATGACTTCACTAAAAAACATGGGATTACATCATAAGAAATAATCAATAAATTTATATTTATTATAGCAATAATACATATATTTAATAATGTAGTTAATATTATTTATACAATTCAATTTAGAAACCATATCATAATTTTCACATTTAAATAATAATATTTTTATCTTATATAACAATATGCCTAATGCTCGGTGTATCATGTTAAGGAAGCTATCAAACATATTGTTATTTTAAAAATTTATAATTAGGGAATTACTTTTCCCCCTTAAATAAATTGGGTCCATAAAATTTTATATCAATCATCAATGCTTTAATATATGAAAATAACACTGCTGAAAACCTACATTGTAAAAAAGGATAATAAAACATCCTTTAAAAAGGGGATGTGGGAAATATATATGTTGCCTAAAATAACACTTAATCATGTTCTTCGACAAGGAGAATATTATTAGGAATTCAAAATATGGGCATTTAGGTGGAAAATAATTCTTATGGACTAATATCGAGGGATATTAAGAAATCGTCATCAAAATGTTAATTACCAGAAAACCAAAAATTAGTGATGGATTGAAAGAATATAAATTAATCAAATAAAAATTGATGGAGAAAATTTTTATTTTAACGATCCTATTTCTAGTGTTGATGACTTTACATAAAATTAAATATGTGAACATATAGATAGTAGATTTCATAAAATCAATAAAAATAATCTCATTATTTGGTTTCATGTTTCGAATTGTATGCACATTTTTTAACGCATATTCCATTAATGAAAGAAAAATTTGAATTTTTTATGACTAAATAACTAAAATAAACATTTCAATCATCATAAGATCTATAAAATGATGACAAGAAAATCATAATTTCAATATTTATCTATTGAATGAAAAAATGGTTACTACATGATCATATAAATAATATGAATAAAATATCATTTAAAAGATTATTATCAAGGATTTCAATAATAATTCCTAAGAAACTAGTTAATTATTTCGAAAAATAATTAAATAATAAAACATCCCAAAGCATGATTACCTGGTATTCAAAAAATAAAAATTTATAAAAAAACCCACAAAATTAAAAAAATAAATTTCTCTTTAACACCCAAAAAAATAAACCAACTCTTAATATCATGTAACAAATAAATTAATACCTTGATCAAATATCCCAATAAATCATGAAATAAACTAATTAGCACAAAAACATCAATGAAAATGTATTTCAATAAAAATTTAACCCTAAAATAAAATATGAGACTATCCAATATATCCCATAAATCATAATATGAAATAAACACAATCAAAGAAAAGATAAATCCATTTATTTTCAAATCATAAATTAATTAAAATTTCATAAATGATACCGAATTTTAATTACTGACAAAAATTAAATATTTATCCAAAATAGACATTATTTTTTTAACATAGGTCACATATTATGAGTTATCAATCCTTAATAATGTATTTTATAAAAATAATAATTTACCACTAAATCAATTTTATAGTTTATTAAAACAATTTAATAAATTATTTTAAATCCTTAATGAAAAACTACTATATAATTCATGATTATTATAACTAGAATATCATTGATAAAATATTTTAACAACATAATTACAGAATCACAATATATAAAAGCTTTATCCATTCATCTTTATTTTTAAACAATCATACAAGATTCATTGTTTTTCCTTAACGATTCATTGTGACAAAATGTAATATCAATTGGGTCTTATGATTTATAAAGTTAAATTTAATAATGTTTCTCACTTTTATCATATGAAATACTATTAAAATAACTCATTCATTTCATATATAATTTTTATTCTTAATATTATCAGTAGTATAGCCTTTACTCATAGAAAATTCCTAATCATATTCTCAATGATTCCCCATATGACATCAATTTTCATAATACCCATACATTCCACATTTAAAAAATTCCACCACAGACGATTCCTTATGGAAACCACTGTTACAATCATTAGAGACTACAAATATTTTTATTTTTCATTATAGATTTACCAATTTATTCCTTTTTTCCACTTATATAATATTTTTCTATTCCTTTGAGACATTAACTTGTGTGATTCTTTCCATATTTTAGACATATAGTAAGTTAAATCATTACTTCTCTATGGTCTTCATGATTCCTTATTTTTCTTTTATTTGGATCAATCAGAAACTCTCTTTTTTTGAGGTTATTAATTATATACAGAAATTTATGGTTTGGAATAATCATAGATCCCTCATTCTATCTCCCTGTTTTGTTCTCAAAAGGAAAATCACAACATTTTCAATCACATTTAGAAATTAAAAAAATTTCTCAAAATTTCATCAATTTAATAAAACTAAATATCATAGTTTGAGAAATAATAATTATAGAAAGCAATCAATAATAAAGAAAAATATCTACAGGATGTCTAAATCATCAAAGCGTGTTTTCAATCTTGGAAACCTTAGTTTTAAAATAGGTCATCCAGGATCATTATCTATTTAAATATATTATTATGGTCTATAATTTAAAATTTTAATTAACCCGCCCATACCCCCAAGAGTGTCTACTGAGGTGATCATTATTAAGCCCACTCATCATGCACTAAAGATGATGAAGCTAATAACAAATTTTAAATATTTACAACTTTTACCCCTAGGTAAATATGTTCCACATTTGCATCTATATTCTAATATCAAGGAAATGATATATTTTATTGGAATGACAAATTACATTATTTACGATAATTTATGATGTTATCCTATACTAAGTAATATCATAGGTGTTCTAACTATTGTTTCCCAATAATATTTTCCAAAATAACTAAACATTAATCTGAATCCAATTGAGGTATCTGAATCATTTCATACATATATATTACAGTTTTTAGATAAACATTATTTACATATCATTATGATCCATGGAATTATTATAAAGGTTTTGTGTATTCATAAACTTGGATACAAAAAAAATGGTAAACATTTTGTCCACATTTTATCTGACAAATTTCTCCATAACTAGCACCATTCTTAGATATATCATTCATACAAAATTTATACTTATCCTATGGAAAATGAAACATAATAATGCGTGAGTTGAGATACTCATTATGGGATTATAAGGGAGGTATCCGTGACAGTTAAAGTATACCATGAGCATAATTGTCATGACATGTCCCTCAGGGCTTGTGTTGTGACTAACCCAAGCATGCCTTCTATAGGCCTAGGGTTGGCGATGAGCACCAGAGAGGAATCTCCCTAATACAAGAAGGCATTACCTTTAAACATGTACAAACACACCAGCTAGGTACACAACAAGACACAGAAACAATGTAAAACTACAGTAGTAAAAGTGTGTACTGAAAGTAAAGACTAGAATACGAACCCCACAGAATGATATAATACAATAGAAAATAGAAAATTGCTTCCCAGATCATCCATCAAGGATCCTAAATGAGGGGTAGGCACATATCTTCTCCACAGCTCTCCATGTCAACCATCACCATCATCCACCATCATTTCTCAGTTCCCCGATTCTCAAATAAGGCTACATGTTTTCTACAGAAGACACGAAAAGGTGTGGTCAATGTCTGTGTATGGGTGAGTATAACAATACCTTATAGGGAGCCCAAGACCCCAAAGGTCTCTCAAAATTCCACAAAGGAATGCCACAAAGCTTTATCTCAATCACAAATCATGGAGTAAAATATTCAGCTCAAACCAGTTATGACATAAGTACAGAGGTCAAAATGATTAGTCATAAAGATAGATCATCTTATTCATTCAAGGGTTCTACTTATGATCCACATAGTAGCGGTTGGTGCTAATCCACATTGGATCTCTAGGTGCTGATCCACAAAATATATCTCGGTGATGAACCTCATAGGATTTCTAGGAGCTGATCCACATAGGATCTCTAGGTGATGATCCACAAAGGATCGCTACTTGTTGATCCACGCAATATCTCTATTCATTCTTCACACCTCAACCAGCCAATGGATTCTCCTACATAGTATGCTTGATTCTGGGAGGATTGGATCCACATTCCTTTTGTAATACATCAACTGGAACAATGTCCCGTGAAGAAGTAACACAATGATCTGTCATGTAATAAGGGTTCCAATGCAAGAGACTGTGCATCAATCGCACGCCCAGTTTGAGAGTTATAAGCATTTTAGTGCTGAGGGTCCAGTTTGATTCAGGTATGATCCAACCCTGTCATACTCTAATGTTCTCCAAAAATCAGTTGAAGTATCTCAAAAGGTTTGTCTCATTCCATGGATTCCAGATCTGTAGAAGGTTCGTCAAATGGATGTCTAGTTTGCGAGATACAGCATTTTAAGCGTATCTAGGATGAAATGGGTCCAGGTCCGGTCCAAACTGGATGGACTGACACAAACCGCTCTGCCCTAGGCCGACTCGACCTAGTACAGTGTTTGTCGGCCTGGTTTAGGTCTAACCGGGGTTCGACCTGGCCCTTCCCGAACTAGTTGGGCCAACCAGAGTGGGTTGAGCCGCGGGCTCGGGCCTCTAGGCCATAGACCGGCACGACCCATCACAGTTGGGTGCATCCTGCCGGGCAAACCAACCCGGGTGGCTGGAACGGTCTGGAAGTCAGGTGTCGGACCCCCCTCCAGAATGGATTTTTTATTCGGGTAATGAACCAACGATGCCATGTGGTGGTGCCTTAGCTAGCAATGACACCTTCAAGGTGTGGGTCAACTTCGTTGCAGCTTCAAAGCCTCCACCACCTCCCGTTGTACGTGATGACATGAATCTCGCCGTAAATGTGGATGATTGGGAGCCGACCACCATTTCTTCTCTATTGCAGTACCGCATCATTCTATGGTTGGCGATCATCGGCATCCGCCTCCACCCTTAGGCACCGGTGTCGCATTAGTGGTTCTTCTACAGGGCTCTGCCGATGCTCTGGAGCTCCGTTTGTGCCCCTTATCTAAGCCTATGGGCCTCTTAGGATGCCACCATCACAGTGTGACCCTCTTATTCTTGTTTCCAACAATTTCAAAAATTGCCTGTGAAAAACAAAAAAAATTTAAAGATAGGAGAGGGTCTGATACTTGTTCGTTTGGCCCGTGCCCTCTATGTTAGAATTATATCACGGAGTTAATAAAAAATTCATTACAAAGATAAATGTTACCTTCATTAAGAGAATCCGCAATTCATCATGCTTCAAGAACTCAATGTCGAAACAATACTCGTGAATTTAGAATTAAATAACCTTTACCTCGAGAATTCATTGGAGGTGTCACAGTTGTGGTGGGAGAAGAGTCCTCACTTGATGAAGTCACCGATGTTCGCATATCCCAGATCGTATCCACCAAAGCATCTATCCATCGGCAGTGAAGGGTGTCGCAGTATTCCTCTAGAGGTTCCTCCCTTGAAGAATCCTTGTAAAAACCCCAACCTGAGCCTCGATTAAATAGAGGGGGAGGGTGAGTAACACATTAAAAGAAATAATGATGTTCATTAATTAATGAAACTCATAATTCCTAACAGTGTGTTTACGCATCTAAAGAGTCAAGACATTAAATAGCTTGACAACCCATCGGTCTCACCCCTGCTACTCAACAGGAGGCTGGAAAAATAAAATAAAAATTTCTCTATTATTTTATTATTTCTTTTATAGTTGAAAACACTATCTTCTTCACCATACCAACTGTGGTTGAAGTTAATCCACCCTTAAGTGAATCCTAGTGCTTCAGATTTAATGATTCCCTCATATTTTTAATACGAGCACCATTTCAAAAAAATATAAAATTTCACCCGGTCATAAACTGAACATACATTAAAAAAAGTTGAAAATTCGTTCCGAGCACACCGGTCCTCAAACTCATGCACTGTTAATTTTTGAAAACATGTAATACTCCAAAATAATTTTAAAAAATATATTTGGAATTGATGGGTCATTACAATCTCCCCACCTTAGGGTTTTTCATCCCTAAAATCTACAACAAAACGAGGGGAACAAAATGGGTTACTAAGCACCAATATAATCATCTCGCTCCCATTTTCACTCCTAGAGGTTCCTATTGTGCCAAAAAACTTGCACGAGTGGAATTGACTGACCACAAAGGTCCTACTCCTCTCGATCCTCTAACTCTACTGGGAGCTCCGTAAACATCACTCCATCATCGATTTCTAGCTCGCCCTAGACGATAATATGGGATTTATCATGCACGTACCTCCTCATCTATGACACATGGAAACCATTATGCACTGAGTGCATCTATGTGGGAAGAGGTAGAGGGTACACCACCTTCCCTACTCTGCTAAGGATCTAAATTGGTCCGATAAGCCTCAGAGATAGCTTTCAACCATGGAAAGACCACTTTAATCCTCATCATAGTGAGACTCGAAGGAATACATGGTCTCCCACCTAAAACCCTATGGGTCTCCGACTCTTATCGACATAAGTCCTCTATTGTCTCTATTCTTTCTTCGTCCACTCCTTGATGATATGCGCCTTCTCTGTGATAGCATGTACAGACCCATAAGTGTTGACCCCCCTGGGTCTGTCATGCAAAGAGGTGATCTGCATGGTCTCCCGTACATGGCCTCAAATGGATCCATGCATATGGTGGAGTGATAACTATATTTGTATGTGAAATCCAATAGTGGAAGGTGGTCCTCCCAACTATAGCCAAAATCAAGAACACAAGCACAAATCATGACCTCGAGTGTCTATATGGTCCACTCCATCTGACCATCTGTCTGAGGATGAAAGGCAGTTCTCAAGAGTAGATGAGTCTCAAATTCATCTTACAATCCCTTCCACATTAGGGATGTAAAACATGTGTCACTATATGAGACGATCATCGATGCCATGCATTGAATCTGTACAATCTCATGTATGAAGAGGCATCCAAAATTAACTACTGATCCCTAATCTTGGATGGGTTGGAAGTCGGATGACTTGGTGATTTGGTCAATGATCACCAAGATGGAATCGTGGTCCATGGACATACGTGTTAGACCTATCATGAAGTCCATGGATATACTATCCCACTTCCATTCTGATTGCTCAAGTGGTCGATTTAAGCATGATAGTACCTGATGCTCGACCTTCATATGCGAACAAGTGACGCATCAAAATATGAACTCTCCCACCACTTTTTTCATCCCTAGACACCAGTATTGATGAAGAGGTCCATGTAAATCTTTTCAACAATAGGATGTACCACCAAAGGGGATGTGTAGAACTCCCTCAACACCTCCTCTCGTAGCATCACCTTCACCATGGTCTATCCTCTAAATAAAATGGAATGCTCCCCAACATCAGAAAATCATTCGGGAGATTTTCCTGAGGATATTTGAGCATGTCGGGCCTCACAGTATGCAACTCGAAGTTGTGCCTCCCGGACTCACAGAAGGAGTGGAAGAGTATCAGTCCTAGACTAAATGTAAGATACTCCATATTTATCGACTAAGGATATCTGCAGTGTGGCAAGCTGCTCAATCGACTCACTCACCAATTATAAATCAGAACTCCTGCTGAGTCCGTCTTCTGCTACATTCCCCTTCCTAGGTGTGTATACTATCTCAATGTCATAGTCCTAGATGAATTCCATCCATCACCACTAACTTAGGATTAGGTCCTTCTGTTAGAAGATATACTTCAGACTCATATGATCATAGTAGACTACAAAATGTTCTCCAATAAAGTAGTTTTACCAAATCTTCATTGAGAAGACCATTTCTCCTAACTCCAGGTCTTTGGTAGCATAGTTCTACTCATTCTTTATCACCTTCTATGAGTTTTATGTGATTAATTATTTCTCCTACATTAAGACACAACCAATTCTGGTCACTGCTACATCGCATTAGGCTACATACCCAACCCCCTCTTCTAGTAGCCTCAAGATGGGGGCACTCGTCAGCCACCACCTCAGCTTCTAAAAACACTACTGCAATCTCTTCATCCACAAAATGTCTATAACTTCATTTTTGACACTGACAAGGGTGTAGTAACTCTGTAAAAGTAAGAGACAGATCTCTGGTAGTACCCAACCAATCTATGGAAACTCTACACCTCGATCACATTCTTATGTGCCTCCCAAGAAAGCACTACCTCTATCTTCACTGGATCCACTACAACTCCAGCCTTCGAGATAACGTTCCCTAGGAAGTGGACTTCCCGTATCCAGAACTGGAACTTTAAGAGCCTTACATAAAGCTGGTGCTCTTGGAGTGAATCCAGAACTATTTGTAGGTCTGTGGTGTGCTCCTCCTTTGATTTCGAGTATATCAAGATGTTGTCAATGAAGACCACCACAAAGCGACTGAGGTAAGGCTGGAAGATCCTATTCATAATCCCCATGAAAACTGCCAGAGTGTTGGTCATGCCAATGTGAATTTCCAATATCTCATAATGTCCATACCGACATTTGAAGGATGACTTCGGTATGTCCTCGTACCGTACCCTGAGCTGATGATAGCCTGATCTGAGTTCAATCTTTGAAAACCATCAAGATCCCTTCAGCTGGTCAAATAGATTATCAGTCCTCAGGGGTGGATACTTGTTCTTCATGGTCACCTGGTTCAGGCACCGATTGTTCTCACAAAGCCTCAAACTCCCATCTTCCTTCTTTGCGAACAAAATCGGGGATGCTCATGTAGAAACACCGGGCCTTATGAACCCTTTTTTCTAAACGTCATCCAAATGTACCCGCAACTGACGAAGCTCTATAGGAGCCATCTGATATAATGGGGTAGATATCAGTGCCATCCTGGGATACATATCAATGTAGATTTTTACCTCTATATGATGAGGTAGTCCCAAAACATAATTAGGAAAGACATCGTCATACTGGTCCACCACTACAGGATAACTCAGAATCCTCATGTAAACTGCTCCGAGTGTAAGGCTTTCCAACTGAAGTGTGATCGGTTACACCCTCCTCCGGGTAAGTCCATACTATGCTGTAAAGAATACCTTCTCACCGGTGAAGGAAAACCTAGTCCCTTCCTCACAGAAAAAACACACATTGTTCCTCAAACAGTCGATCTGATCATGGACTGTGGATAGAAAGTCCATACCCAAGATGAGGTCGTAAGGCCTTGACGCTGCTACTAGGGGATCCCAGCTGAATCTGTCGGATCATAGAGTGAGCCCACACTATCTTCACTTGTGTGTAATTATAGAATCTTCTCTATTAGGAGCCTCTAATCGTAAGGATTCAGCCAAAAACTCAATTGGAATCTCCGAGCTCCGAACGACAATCGTGGAAATAAAAGAGTGATAGGTTCCAGTGTCTAAAAGAACTAAAATAAGGGTGGAATATAAAAAGATCATATCTCTAATCATCTCTAGATCACCATGGTCATATCCATATGCTGCCAGAATATGAGATCACCCCTGTCCACCTACTCCCTGTGGTCGGGGTGGAACACCTGGGGGTGGTGGTGGTTGAACCTTAAACCGTCGTCCACCACCTATTACACGACGTGCTCCTCTGCAATGTCTTCCGCCCTGCAGAACCCCTCGATCAAACTTTCGCCACTACCTTGGCAGTCCCTCGGTCATCTGTTGATCTCCTTTGTGGGGATTCAGAAAGTCGTGATCCATTTTTCCCTGTCCGCTACAAAATTAGCATGAATTAGTCCTCATAAGACCTCCTCTACCTCACGAGCTCCGCACCTCCGACCCTGCGTCCTGGGGTCATCCCTTAGAAGGTCTGGCCCGCTTGAACATCTACGCCATCTTCCTACTACCTACCTACTACAAATGAATTATCTACAAGTCACCTGGTGGTGTCTCTAACCGTCGGTGTCTACTCAGCTAAGAATATCTCCACCAATAATGCTTGCTCGATCACTCCAGCCTTCGTTGGGATATTGTGTGATATCATCATTGCTCTGATCTCCCATCAGAGAACCTAATCCAAGATCTGAACCCTGAATAATTGGTCCCATACCATGTCTGTAGAGTAGCATGAGAGGAAAATGAATCTCTCCGAGTATAGTCCATTGATAGGTTGCCCTGCTGTAAGTGTAGAATCTCCTTGATACGCACTGAGCGTAAAGTTACTTATACGATGTCCGCTCTGAAGAGGGTCTCAAAGTCCAACTAGAAGAGTTTCTCCTCCTCATGCATCTAGTGTTTCATATTCCAACATCTCCCTATTGTTCCCTAAAAGAGGATAGAATCGAGGATCACCATCAGATCTGCCGGTGTCTCAAATAAGCAAAAAAACAAATTCCATAGCCTCCAGCCAGTCCTCTGCTGCATTGGGATCTGTCTCACCTTGAAAACTCGGAGGCCTCTATCTCTAGAACTCATGAAATGCACTCGTTCATCGTGCACAGTCTTATAGTGGGGTTGGTGTCAACTGATGCCCTTTAATTGGTGGTGCTACTGGTAAACCACCTGAAGGTGCCAACATAGTAGGAGGACCCTACACCGAATCCTCGTCGCTCAGTGGGTCATCATCATATACTCTCTCTGGAATCCTTGCTGGCTATCTATGCGGTGACATCCTGAAAAGAAAAAACTGCACAATGGTTAATAAGTTATACCTGGTGAACTAACTCTAAATTGATTAAAAGTAAAACATTTCCAACACACACACAATCAGTCTTTTCGGGAACCATGTTGGAAATCAGAATCAAGGGTCCGGGTGTTTGTATACGTCGGTTGCCACACAAACTTCGACTCACTGAACAGAAAACATCACTAAAAAAATCAACACTATTTCTCCATTGGAAATATAAGAATACTAGTTTTTCTCTAAAACCGACTCCTCTGATACCACTTTGTCAAAACCCATCCCCTAGGGCCCGTGTCATGACTACCCAACACCCACCTTCCATAAGCTTGGGGTTGGATAATAGAATCGGAAACGAGTATCTCTAAAATGGGAAGGTATTTCCTTTAAACAAATAAAAACACCCATACTAGGTAACCAACATTATTCTACCACTTCATAAAATTATGTATTAAAAGTATGTACTAAAAGTTATGGATGGAATAAAAACCCAACTAAAAGATACAATACAATAGAAAATAGGAAACACATTATGACATCATCCACCAAGGATCCTACCTAAAGGGTATGCACAGATCGTCATCACAGCTCTCCCCATCAATCATCATCGTCATCCACCATCAGGTCCTAGCTCCTTGAGTCTCAGTCAAGTCTGTCTGTCATATGTATAAGACACAACAAGGTAGAGGTGAAGCCCGTGCAAAGGTGGATATAACAATACCCAATTCAAACCGCGAGACCCAAAGGAAAACAAAAAATCATGATCTCAATCAAAAATCACTGAGTAAAAGACTCATCAAAAACCTGGTATAACATATCTACATAAGTACAAATGATTAGTCGTAATGATATATCATCTTATTTTGTCCAGGGTTCAGCTACAGATCCACACAGGATCTCTCGGGGCTGATCCACATAGGATCTCTAGGTGATGATCCACACAGGATCATTAGGTGCTAATCCCCATAAGATTGCTAGGTGATGATCCACACAGGATCACTAGGTGTTGATCCCCATAGGATCTCTAGGTGCTGATCCACACAGGATCTCTAGGTGTTGATCCACACATTCTCGCTAGGTGTTAATCAACACAAGATCACTATTAATTTTTCATGTCGCATACAAACACTATATTCCCGTACATAGTATGCTTTATTGTGGGAGGATCCGTTCCTCAATCCATCAGTTGTAAATCAACCAGAAATAATTCACATGAAGAAGTAACCAAGTGACCCTTCATCTCAAAAGGGTTCTTAGAAAAAATACGATGCATCAATCAGACACACAGTCTAAGAGTTATAGGCATTTTAGTGCTAGGGGCCTGGTTGGATTCGAGTACAATCCAACCCAACTATACTCCAATATTATCCAAAACATATGTGGAGTATCTCAAAAAGACTGTTTCATTCCAAGTATTCCAGCACCATAGACGGTTCGTTAAGTGAATATCTGATTTGCGAGAAATTACCCTTTAAGCGCATCTGGGCCGAAATGGTCCTAGGTCTGGTCTGATTAGGTGGGATCAGCCTGACCTGCTTCACATTGGGCCAAACTGACCAGGTTTAGAACTGAACTGGGTACGACCTAGCCCAGACCGATCGGCTGGGCTGGACCAGGTGGGCCAGGCTGTGGGCTCGGCCCGCTGTGACCCGGACCAGCCCGACCCACAGGGCAACCCATCCTGGGTGGAAGACTCCCTCTTGAATCAATTTTGCATTAGGGTAATGTACTGGTGCTGCCACATGGTGCATCCACAGAAGGAAACAGGACCCACAGGGTGCTGGTCCCCTTTTCCATGGCTTCGATGCTACTGCTACCTCCTCTGCCTTGTGATGGTGTTCCACCTTCTGCCAATGCATAAATTATGGAACCTGCTGCCCTTGCTGGTCTGCCACGATGCTGACTCCTTCAACGGCCGGTGAGCTCCAGCTACCGTCTTCACCCGCCGGCACCGGTCTCTGCTGCCGCACTGGCTATTCTTCCGCAGAGCTCTGGTGACGCTCCAGAGCTCCGTTTTCCCCCTGTCTTGTCCTATGAGTCTCCTGGGATGCCATCATCATATCATGACCCTATGATTCACGTTGTCGTCAAATAAATAATTCACCCGTGAAGAACACAACAATATTCAAAGAGGTGGAGGGTACAAGCCTTGTTTATTTGGCCTGTTCCCTCTATATTATCTCAACCGATTAATAAACAGTTCATAACAAAGATAAATTTTAATCTCATTCAGATCTTCCATGATAAATCATGCCTCAATAATGCGGCGAGGAAATAATTCTCATGAATTTTGAAATAAACAACCCCTACCTCGAGAATTCATTGGATGTGTCATGGTTGTGGCTGGGGAAGAGTCCTCGTTGGATGAAGTATCTAGAATTCGTCAATCCCAGATCCTTTCAGCACAAGCTTTTGTCCTCCGTCAGGGGGATGTGGTGTTGTATTCTTCTAGATGTTCCTTGATTGAAGAAGCCATGTCAAAAAAACCAACCCGAACCCCAATTAAATAGAGGGGGGTGAGTAACGCATCGAAATAATTAATGAGGTTCATTAATTAATGAACCTCTTAAGATTAAAAGTGTGGTTACGCAACTAAAAAGCCATGAAATTAAATAACTTGACAACCCATCGGTCCCACCATCACTTTTCAACATGAGGTAGGAAATATAAAATAACAACTCCAATGATATTTTATTATTTCTTTTAAAGTCACAAAAATAAATTTTTCACCATACTGATTGTGGTCGATGTTAAACCTCCCTTAATCGAATCCCAACGCTACAGATTCAATGTTTCCCTTAGATTTTTAATCTGAGCATTGGTTCAAAAGTTATAAACCAATACCCACACCTAAAATGAACGTACCATAAAAAATGTTCAAAAATCCGTTATGGGTGCACTGGGCCTCAGAATCAAAAGGTGTTAATTTTTCCAGACTTGTAATAATAATAAATAATTAAAAACAATTATATGGAATATCCATGACATTAAAATAATGGTATGATAATATGATCTTAACATTTGGAAATAATAATAGAAATAATAGGTTATAATCATGAGCCATGGAATAATGCTTATCAATTCATAAGACATGAATCATAAAGAAATCATAGAACATGATCCATTAGAGAATATAAATGAAATATGTTCATTTCATTAAAGGGTGGAATAATTTTTGTCATAATCATAATCAGATAAATTTTATTTTAAGGACACAAACAAATTCATTAATCAAATTTTATTATTTGGAAAACCACCCATGTACCTGCTTCGTTCGTGGGATAAGCTCTCATATAACCTCTTTTTGGATTGTGATAACCTCTCATGTACCCTTTTTTGATCCCGGGATAACCTCTTTGGTACCCTATTTTTTCATGGGATAACAACATGTCTACCATTTCCACTCCTAATACATTAATATTTACTCCATTCGATATAGTTATATAATGGACTCACTCCTAAAATAATAATAATCTATTCATATATATGGTAAAATATTATTAAAAACTTTTTCATTCCATCATAACCATAACTGTGGAAATTAAAACATATTTCATAATTATTTTATCTTGAAAACCATAATCTATATAGAGATAGAATAAGGATAATATCATAGAATCATATCCCAAATTTAGAATCAAAGGATGTTATCATAGATTAAAAAATACCTTTTTTATGATAACTTGCACATTTCCTGAGGAAAAAAACTTTTCATTTAGAATAATTTATTAAAAATATAAAAAATTCAAATATATTTTGGAAAATAATTTCATTGAAAATAATTATGAAAACATGAATAGGAAACTTTAGTTTATTGATAGTTTATGATAGAAATTTTTTTTCATGTCATGTATGTTAAAATAACTAATCCATTCACATTTTTTTGGTAAAAATTAAAATTTACTTTATTTTGAAAATAAAAAATAATATTTCATTAAATTATTTCTAAAGAAAGTTATACATGAAAAAAAACTAAATTCAAAAGATAATATTATAATATTAAAAAATGTTATATAAAATATTTTGAAAAATATACATTGAAGAAAACAATTCCTAGATGAATAGTAAAACAAAGACTATTTTCCTTAAAAACATAATTTTGGTGTATTGAGTACATAAAGAGAGAAAAATGAATGGGAAAATGTAATATAAATAAATACATAGTATGTAATAAAATAAATAATATTTATGAGTTATTTATCATTCATCTAAATTCATCATCATAAATTTAAGCATAAAAAATCTAAGAAAAAAATGAAATTGGAATGAAAATATCATACCTCATATTGGAATTATATTTTAAATTATCAAACCTATTATATATAAAATTAAAATTTATTAAAATTATATAATAGTACCATATTTATATTTATAATATCACATATGATCAACTTATAATATTTCAAGGGCCATTTATTAATAATTATTTCTTAAAATAAATATTTCATATTGTTAAGTATTTCATTTTTTAATAATGTTTTAGTTCGACAGTTATGGTCCTTCCACATTAATCACGGTACAATCATCATAATATGTTTATTCATTTAAAAATTATCTTATTTAACCATTATTTAATATTTAATAAAAAATTTTATAAATTATTTATGAAAATTTAATTACATCACATCACGATGACATTAGTCCATAAGTTTGCATTGGTCAGGTTTTCACTTTTCGATTGATGAAATAAATTAAGGTAAATAATGATTATTTTTTATATAAAAATTATTATAAAATAAGAATTATATATTAAAATTTAATATTTCATATTAACCATACATGAAATTTGGTGATGGAAAATGAATTATATTTCGTTGTGCTGTCCCTATTCCTCACAAATGCACAAGCGATACTTTCATTTCCAATTTTATAGAAAGATTATGGAAACATGTTTTAAATACACGTAATAAAACTTATTATTTGTAAGATTATATTTTTATTTTATTGGAATGGTTCGGATATAATTTATTGTGGTAAAATAATTAAAATGAAAGAGATTGGTTAAGAGGATTACATCCTCTTTGAAAAACAACTATCGTATCTTTTCTCAAGGACAATAGGGATAGTCATTTTAAGAGACTAGTACATCCAAATATAAAGGGGTTTTATGGTTTTAAAATATATGTCTATTATGGTTTTTGGATGAACATATGATATGTGGTGTACTTTTATAGTGAAGGAAAGGTCCCACACTGAAATATTTAAATTATTTAAACATAATAAATTATTTTTTTATGTGAAACTGGAATGGGATATATTATTAATATATGATAGTTTAAGGTTGAAATTACTTTAAATAATAAAATTTAGAATCATTTATGTATAAATTTAAACCTTTTATTTTCTTAATCAATTCTTTAACCAATTTTAATAATAATTTTGATAATAGATTTTTCAATAATATCAGTTTATAAAATTTACTTCTATGTAAAAAATTATCTCACAAAAGGTCATGGTTTGAAATATTAGACCAAATAAAATCTAAATTGTTCTCATTCAATATTTTTATATGTTTAAAATCACTTAATTATATATTGTTTAACATAAAATTTCATTTAAATTATTTTTATAACTATTCAAATATTTTGTATTTAAAGACATCAAGAAAGATTTGTAATGAGAGTATAAACTCTTTAACCCTCTATTATACATTATTGTTAATTAAAAAAAATTCACAAATAATCATAACAATAGTATTATTTATAATGTTTTTTAAATTAATTATTTTTATTTATCTACTCCTTGCACAAGTATCGTATCTTTATTATCTATGATTTTAAGATAATTATATCATCACAAAAAATTATATGTAAATTAAAATAATGAAAATAATTTAATTATTTTTCAAATAAAAATTTACATTCTTTAATAAAATCTTATATTCCCTATGGGAACATATAAGGGAAAATAAAATCTAGTGAGTGATATTTTAAAATATTTTATTATTTAAAATACTATTGAGGTCGTTATCAATGAAAAATGGCACAAATCTTCCATATCATTGAATATTGGATGAGTATTGTCAAAATAAACTATGAAAATTGGAAAGTTTTTAGATTAAAATAATATTTTAATGCCTTATCCTAGAATTTTTAACCATAATTACCTGATTTACTCATGCTGAGGTGAAAAATATTTAATACAATTACTATTCATAATGTTAAAAAATAATTTTAAATACTTAAAAAATTTGGAAATTATAATTTTGAGTATGGAATAAGTTTCATCAAATTAATCCCATATAAGGGGAAGAAATTAATTTTAATATAGAACCTCAAAACATTATAAAAAATTGATTTTAAAAAATAAATTCTTTAGTATGAAGATTTTTTATAGGAAAAATAAGTCTAATGTGGATATGATTGTCATTAATAGGATTATTATTGTCAAAAATAACTAACTAAATATGAAAATTAATTTCAAATAGACCATTACATCCAAAATACCAGAATGGAATAGTCAATTTTATATAAATTCGGTACTACTCAATATTTGTCAAAAAATTATTGTTTTCAAACAATTAAAAAAATATCACTATCAGATTATTTTGATGTCATATTATCTAAAAATATATAATTTTTTAATATAAATTCTAAATTGTTTTGAAATTAATTATAACATTTTCTCAAAAAAATTATTTTATGAAGAATATTTATTTTTGAACAATAAAATAACTTAACTATAAATTTACTTCTTATTTTGTAAGAATAAATAAATAAATTTAAAATGAGTAAAAAAATTATACATATATGTGATAATGTATTTACTCATATTTATAACCTCTAATTCATAATGTAGGTGATAATGGAATCATTTAAATATCAGTATAACTATATTATATCATAGTTCTCTTAAATCATAATGATTCATTTTAAGAAATGTATGAAGCTTATTATTATTTTAAAATAAATTTTTAAGGTCCTAAAAAAATAATCCTTTCCATTTTTCATTGGGGAAATAGATTTCATGGGTACATACCCTCTAATAACTTTTAGTTTGATTAGGTTCTCTATCACAACTAATAATTCCATTATCAAATATAATATTAAAATTCAGAGTTCCAAAAATTATCCTCAGATATAAAAAAATATACTCAAGGTAATATATTTTAAAAATATCTATTGAATTTAAAATATGTAGTTTCACACGCATATTACAATCATGGGGATGAATATAGATAAATTGATAGAGTTAATGATTCATTATCTAATATTATAAATATATCTCAGATAAAGAAAATAATTGTAAACTTAACAAAATCCTTAATGGTTTGTGGCCTTACTATTATAGCACAAGTTCTCTTATATAAGCAAACCCAATATTGACTAGTTTAGATCAAAATGTGGTTTTTTAATTTTCAATGTTTAATTTCCATCATAGTGAATAATCATTTTTATTAGAAAACTAACAAAGAATATTAAAAATATTTTGTTCCATGAAATAAAAAAAATTATAAAAAAACGTTTATAATCATTACAAAACTGAAATGTTCAAAATAATCATAGAGACTAACCATTCAATAGGAACGTTTATGTAAACATTTTTTCAAGGAAATTTTGTATTCGAATTTTGGACATTAATGATATAATGAAGGAACCAACTTAAAATAGATCCAAAAAGGAATGTTACATATATCATTCATAAGATATTCAATAATAAAGTTTAATAATCAATCAACAGAAATTGAGAGCATATCACACCCCCCACAAATGAATGGTTTTTTAAAAATCACCTTAACTAAAAAATATCATTCTGAGTTCAATGGTCTGTTCCACATGATATTAAAATGAATCATATATTAGAGGTTTATTATAAATAATCTTATTCTATATAAGTTTCCTTATATAATATTATTATATATATAAAACCAACTATGTATTTAATAATTCATGGTGATAATGATTTTCTTTTTCTAAAAGTGTTATAGTTTATCAGATCTAATAGAGAAATTCAAATTCTATAGAATTTCATGTGGCATGATTATTGATCTTATAAGATAAATTGTGATATTGGACCTCTTGTTATAAGAATAAATAGAAATAATTTTTCATTATATCCACTATCCAAATAACCCTAGTACATGGGACAATATGTTTTATCCGGGGTCCTCCCATATTACGACCAGATAATTCACGATATATTAATTAATTATATCCTACATTTGGATATGGGTGACCATAAATTCATTTTTTTTCTCTATTATATTTCATCTATTCCAATTATTTTCACATTCTAGAACAACATGTTTCTTGATTAATGTTCATTAAGTATATATAGTGATGCATATAACCCATATCTTTAGTATTGTTTCAAATTTAAACTATATCCATTCTACCATCCCACCATGGTGTTTTTATAGATTATTAATTAATTTTGGATTGGAGTTATACCATTTGAAAATATTACCACAATCCCATATTCTATCAAAACCAATTTTTATGAATTTGTTTTATGTTTCTCTTGTAATTGCGCATTTTAAAGAATATTATATTACTTTATTCATGTTTTTATTTGATATGTAGTAAAGTTGGATCTCCTATCCTAGGAACAATGGTAAATTAACCTTTTATCCCACCTCTATTTAATACATCAATGAATATGGGATTTCCAATTATTATAGGGGTTTTTAGTGCCAACCCTAACTTGGGATATAACATACTGCCTCCTAATGCCCCAATCACGGGTATTGTTTTATCCTCCATAATTATTTATTTATTTTTTAACCAATGACATGTAAATAATGATCTATTATTATCCATTAAGGTTATATTACACTAATTATACACCAATATATAGTTATCTCAGTCCAATAACTTTATGTGGATAGATTGAAATTACCACAACATATGTAGTAATTCTTTAATCTATTATACAAGGGTAATTCATAACATATCAACAACCTATATCCCATTCATTGTAAATTATTTCTAATATATTTGATTTGACTAAAATTAGAACACTGTAGACATATTTTAACACTTCCATTCTTGGAACTATATTTCATCTCAGAAATACTTGAATTGTTTCAATAATTTCATAGATATGGGAAATGATTTTCTCTAGACTTAATGGACAGACTTCAGTATGGGGATTGTATAAGAACTATATATATGGAAAACATATACCCATCCATGGGAAAATATTTATCTTAAAAAAATATTCTCCCATCCCATTATCATTAAATAATTCAATTCGGGGACCCATATTTTAAATGTGATCAATATATACCCGTATTATATCTTTTTAATTGTACGATAATTATATTTCCATTTGAATGAATTTAGTAGTTATACTAGACTATCCTTTATCATTATGTTTTTCCATAATCATATATCTCATGCTATGATTTACATTATCAAATATTAATTTGATCAAATAAATAATAATTTTATTAGATATCATGACTCCATTGGGATTACACATTTCTACCCTATAAAATCCACGGTTTCATACACCAATATGTTATTATAAAACCACATTGGATTAATTAATATAAAAATAGAAATTTAATTCAATAAATATTTCTCCTGATATTTAAGATACTAAACTATGTTCTCCCCCAATTTTATATGTTTTATGACTTGAATCATTACAAAAATTAGTCAGATAGTTAGCATTCTCTATAGTTCAAACTATGAGACCTGAAACTCAAGGTGAATAGGATATAAAGGAATAATGGTTTGAAAACAAGTAAATGGATGCTTGAGATAATATTAATTTATTACTCACATGGTCTTATCCTCCCATTTCTTAGAAAAATGATATATTAAAATAGAAAATTTTATTAATGTCATGGAACCAATATCTAGAACACAAAAAAGATGATCCATTCTCATTATGTCCATTGATCTTGGAAAATGTAACATCCATTTTAGAATAATGATTATCCATCTAGAATATTTTCTATTTGTGTTACATCCATGTTTCATAACAATTATTTTATTATCCATTCATATAATGTTAATTATGATTACGTTGGGAAGGAACCCCAATACCAGTCAACGATTTATATATTTATACTAAGACAAATATTTTTATAAAATATATTCTATATTCACTACATTTTACTTTTATCAAATATTTAGGATATTAAACACCATACACCTAATTTTTCTCTAATGTGCATGATGTAAAAGTCAAAATGACCAAGATAGAAAAAAATTTAATTTGAAAGATAAGAATGTCAGGATTGAGAAAATAATGTAGTTACTCAATACAGCGCACCATTTTTGTGATAACTAATTATATATCATTATAATAATAAATATCTCATACAAACTAATAGCTGGTCGTAGAAAAATTTAAAAATATTCTCATTATTTATTTCAATTAATAGAAAAATACTACCTTTTATGCATTATATACAATATTTAGGTAAATTATATAAGAAGCATAATGATGTAAATTTAGGGTAAATGAATCCTTATTAGAAGTTATTTAACTAAAATAAAACCCCCTTCATGATTTCACTAGTCTTGAGTATATTAATTTTTTCATATCCAAATAAAATAATATTGGATTATTATTATAGAAATTCTATAACATATACAACTTCGTAACATTAATTAGGTGAAAAGATCTTGATAAAAACCTATTCCATTTATTTATTATATAACTAGGAAACCAATGACAACAATAATATAACATGAAATATATATACATCCTAACTATACCCACCAAGAGTACATTTAATTGAAGAAAAATGATTAATCAAATATCTTTTTCAGTGAATCATATATATTAGATAATGATAAATGAACTAAAAATTTTTATTATGTTCATATAGATTCTATTTTTCTTGATGTTACACTATATAAATTTATAAAAACCGTCTACAAATAATTTCCTTTTCAAGTGATCAAAATCAAAGATTTTTATTAAAGTTCTAACTATTTAATTCATAATTCCATCCAAAATCTCATTAAATGTCACAATTTTAATAAATGTATAAGTATTTGTAGGGATTTGAAAAATCAAATTAACAATGGAAAAAAAATTCACTTCAACTTTGAGTGTATAACATTATTCTATTAAAAACTGACTAAAAATGGTTTAGTAGAGAGTTTTTGGAATATGTTTAGGAAACAACTGGCAACAAAACATGTCTTCTCATATCGGTTTTAGTAAAAAAATTACCCAAATATTTATAATAAACTATTTCAAAGGGTTTTTTTATGACAAACGGCATTTTTTTTTAAAAAAAACATGTTATCAGTTTTTACTAAAATTGACACCAAAAACATTCTAAAAAATACCATGGAAGCCCAAAACCCTCATTTTGGATATTCGACACTCTATTCCTCTCAATGAAAGAAAACAATGATGGATACCAGTGGGAAATTAATGATGAATATAGTTAGTTTTCATTGATTTCAATCAATATTTTGGGATCATTGGTCTGTATTAATTCACCAACTATCTTGGTTTCACCATCCAGAAAGAAATTTAGTCTCAAAAAACACCATTTGGATGATGATTAACAAAATTTATTATTTTATTTTATTTATTTATTGATGGTTTCAATACATTATTTTGATATTTCAGTGTTGATTCATACAACAAATTAGAGAGTGAAATTGTGAATTTATTTTTCATTGTTGAAATATGAGTTTTATAAGTAATTTGTTTAAAATTGAAGGTAAATTATGTATCATTGTGTTATAATTTTAAGTCATTGATTCATTTTTTATATGTATTTGATAGTTAATTATAAATTGGGTTGTTAAATTTTGTCAAATATGAATGTTAATTATAAGTTCGTTTGTACGCATTTGATTGTTATTTATATATTAGTCAAATTAGATTTTTAAATATTTTTTAATTAGATTGTTAATTTTTGTTTAATTTGGTTTTTAAATTTTGTTAAATTTGATAGTTAAATGTTGTTAATTATAATTTTTATTAATTTTATTACTTATTATAAGTATATTTAATAATAAATTTGTTTAAAATTATAAAAAAATTTAATTATATTTTTTATTGTCAATTTTTTAAATTGATTTTTAATTAAAAACTTGTTAAATTTAATTGTTAGTTAAAAATTATTTTAATTTGATTGTTAGTTATCAATTTGTTTAATTATATATATTTTAATTTTATTATTTATTTTTGTTCAATTTGGTAGATATATTTTTATAGTTTGTTTAAATTGATTATTAAATATATATTTGTTTAATTGGACTGTTTATGTTTGTTTAATTTTGTTTTTAATGATTGTTTAATTTTTTTTGTTAATTATAAATTTGTTTGTAGGAATTTTATTGTTAATAATATATATATATATGTATATATATTATTTTAAATTAGTAGCTATGATATTTTATATTTATTATACTAAAAAAATTATAAACTATTGAATTAGTATGAAACATTTAAAAAAATGTAGATTCATATATATCATAATATCAATACATGCATTTTTCTTAGAAAATAACAACTTTTCATTCATTTAGACTTAAATCAATATTTGATGATAATTATAAATACACTTATTTTTATTCTTCAACCTATAAATGTATAATTAAGAAGTCATTTCTATCAAATATGTATACATTAATTTTAGCCCATGCAATTTTAGTTTTGGACTTAATAAATTAATGATTTTTTTATTTTTTTTCCTTATTATATTTAAATCTTCCTTTAACTCATATTTTTCCCTTATGAAATTTACCATTTTTGTTGATAATGAAAATTTGAATATATTCATTTAGACCTAAATCAATATTTGATGATAATTATAAATACACTTATTTTTATTCTTCAACCTATAAATGTATAATTAAGAAGTCATTTCTATAAAATATGTATACATTAATTTTAGCCCATGCAATTTTAGTTTTTGACTTAATAAATTAATGATTTTTTTATTTTTTTCCTTATTATATTTAAATCTTCCTTTAACTCATATTTTTACCTTATGAAATTTACCATTTTTGTTGATAATGAAAATTTGAATATATTTTTATCGTTGTTTATTGAAGTTTAAATGACGTGGAATATTTATGTCTTTGTTAATAAATATTGGCAGAATAAAAAATTTTATGTGTGATAGTATTTTAAGAAAATGTATCTATACATGAAAAAAGTATCTCTGTACCATTACTAGGATCATAGAAGATAATTTATATATATTTAGATAAATAAAATTATTATCTAGATTATTTAATTTTCGATTTTATTTGTGATATTTTCATCCTGATCACCAATAATTTTTATTGTAGGTTTTTATGATCTAAATTTTTCTATACATACACACACACAAATATATATATAAATGTTTATATGCTTTAATATATTATCCTTTTTAATGAGATATTTCATATTGAATTGGTATTAGTTGGATAAATTTATGAAGAACAACAAGATAATATGAAAAAGGAGATTATGATTTCATAGAATTTAAAAAACTAAATCCTCAAAGAAATTGATTTAAGTTTCTAAGAATGTTTAAATTGTTAATAATTGAGAATGTAAATATCCATTAAGATCAATGAATATCTCTATTGTTATTATATTATACATAATTAAACATGTTTTATTAGGAATAATGATAGAATGAAAAATTAAACATATAATATTAAGGAAAATATTCATAATGTGACAATGGATCACAATGAAGAATCAATTCATTATTTAGGTTTTGAAACTATCGAAAAAAAACAACAGTGAAATTATTTTATAAATATTTTCATAAAAAACTCTTCCTATGTTTCACAAAATTTATAGTGTTATTCATAGTTTTGATATTATTTAAATTGAAAGAAACAAATGGATGGAATGATAAATGTTTCTCTAACTTTCTTGAGATTTTAAATGAGCTACTCCTAGAACGCAAAACGATTCTAGATTCCAATTATGAGTCAAAAAAATATTTTATTCGGTGGGATTGGGGTATAAAAAATTCATGATTTCCCCAATGATTGTGCATTTTATAGGATGGAATATAAATATTAATCAAAACTCATAACAAATGGGACGTCATAGTATAAGACGGATAAAAAATACAGCTCAGATTCATTTTTAGGTACTTGTATCTAACCTCATCCTATATCAATTTGGTAATTTCATATAATTTTATCCAATTATTCCTTCATATAATTATAAAAATTCAACTCTGATTCATTCCCAAGTAACAGAATCAAAAGAATTTATAAATGAATTCAGTACCATCATATATTTCTTCAGTTAAAGAATATATTTCCAAATTCAATTGATGAAAAAAATATTAGATGATATTTAGATAAGTGAATATCTATGGGATACGTACACCACTATGTTTATTTGCAATAATGTAAGAGATTTGATAAAAAATATCTATATTTTGTAATTTAAGTAAGAAATATGATTATGGGACTGTGTACTGATGGAATGAATCCATTTTAGAGCCTAAGTAGCCAAAATTGATCATGTACTATTTTTTCGGTAGTTTAAAACTTGTTCTCATAGATATGTATGAATAGAAAATCTATTATGACGAGGCTGATTATTTCTAGACCAAAACAGCTAGGAAATGATATCTATGATTATGTTTCAACATTGATTGATGATTTGAATATCCTATGGGAGACAAGTATTACATTTTTTTATGATTACAAGAAAAATTATTTTCTTATGTGATCTATGATAATGTTAACTATAAATGAATTTCCTTCACATGGAAACTTATCTAGATATACAGGGACATAAATCATATATAATTTCTGAAGAATTAATTACATATTAACAATTTTGGAATGGAATAATGACAATATAAATGGAAAATCAATTTTTTTGTAGATTGCTCATCACTATCTTAGACTGAAAAAAAAATTAAAAAAGTTATATAAATAAAATATTATTCCCTACCCTTTTTAGTTAATGATTATTAAGATAATTTGGAAACTAATAGTTCTTCAGTTTTAAATAAGATAATTTCTGGCCTTAAATAATATCTAGAAGAAACAGTCTATCCTTTTAGAACTACATTATTGGATATTTTTAGAGATAAAATATTACATGGATGTGAAGTATATTGAGAAATATATAAGGTACAGTTTTTTTTGAAAATTATTCGAAAAAAATGGAATGAAAAAAATATGGATGTCATCTTAGATTATACTTCATATTAATTTGAAAAATTTTCAAATTAGCTCCAACTATGAAGGAAAAAAGATCATATTTACCATTAACATGTCAAAAATTAATAAAGATTAGGTAGATGATGTTTTTTCACTATCTTCCTGTTGTTAAAGTAATATGTGTTATTCTTCAAATATGAAAAATTTGATTTCATTGATGAATTTTAAATTAATATGTATGATATCTCATAACTATCATGTATTGATGCAACAACTTCGACCTGTAACACTACATTATATGTTTTCATTAACTTTTAGAGAGATTATCTCAAGGTTATGTTACTTTTATAAATCCATATGTAGAAAAGTATTTTTCCAAAAACAATTAAATGTGGTAGAGAATGAATCTAGTCTTATAATTTATCTATTACAAATGTTATTCTCACCAATTTTTTTTTGATATAATGGTTCATCTGCTGATTTATCTGGTGCATTATAAATGGATTTTTGGGCCTGTTTCTTTATGATGGATGTATCCTTTTGAAAAATATAAGAATAATTTGAAATAATATGATAATAATCCTTAACGAAAGAAAGAAAATATTTTTACAAAATATGTATTTGAAAAAGTTATTGAGTTTTGTTCAAATTGTTTTTATGAAGTGGAGAATATTAGTCACCATATATCTTGACATATGAATGTATATAGTAATGTTAGAGGGATTTTAGGATTAATGAATAATTTCATTCCATGTGATGATGTTATTAAGGAACATTTCAACATTTTGAACACAAAAAATGATGTTAAATCTTATATATCAATATATATTGATGAATTAAATGTACAATATCCAAAAGAAAATGAAAATTGGTTGATGATTCAACATAGAAATAATTTTTTCACTGTTTAAATAGAAAATCATCTCATATATATATTTGTGTCTGAAACATTGAAATTGTTGGTAGGGAGAAATATATTAATGTGGTCACAAGGTATGGTTATGATATTAATGGGTAAACATTTTTCACAAAAAAATATTGATCAAAATAGTATCATTCAAAATAGTTGTGTAATGTTCATAACGGAATAATTTCATTTGTTGAGTGGAAAAGATAAAAACCCAATTTTTTTTTGCATAAATGACTTATTTTGGAGTATATAAAGACATTTGAGAAATTGGTTTTACTAAATTTTGAGTCACTGTGTTTATGTGTAATTGTGATTCAAGTAATAGTGTTGTAAAACATGATTTTTATAGGTTTGAACTGTTTGATTAAAAAATATTTAGTTGTAATGAGGGAATATTTATCATGGTGACACATGAAAAGAAAATATTTTATGTCACTAATATATAGAATGATTAGTGGTCCATCAATTTTCAAGGGAAAAGAATCCATTTTGGTGATGAAGATGATAATAGTGTTATTATTTTTATGATGAATATTCATCTATTGTGCAAGTTCAAGATAAAAATGACTATAACTCATACATAGTTCATGCATTACGAAATTAACACACTGGAGGGATATACGAAAACACTAAATTACTCTCCTAACTAATCTGGTAAATATTTATATTATATTTATTTTTTGAAATTTACATATGTAAAAACTATATTTTTTATCTACAATCTGATGTTTTATTATATATATTTTATTATCTATATTATTTATTGTGATATATTTTATATTTCATGGTTATTGTTTAAAAAATCATTGAAATAACTGTCATAAACAATTATATTTTGGATACATTTTGGCATATGAAAACACTATTTCATAACTTTTACATTTAAATTTATAAATGTTTCAATAATTTTATATGTAATATTAATATTTAATAGTATATCATGCATAATTTGAGGTTACAAATCATAAAGAAAATATTTTTTTAAACATTCACATGTGTAACATTTTAATTATCATATATTTTTCTCCTATTTCATAATTATTCACTGGTCTGATAATATATATGTACACAAAATATCATTAAATTTTCATACTTCAATAAAAGAAACTGATACAAAAAAGGAACATGTATCAAGGAAAATTTTTGTTTATTAAATATTCATTAGTATGCATATTTAGTTAAAGGAAACTTTTTATTTTAAGAAAATATTTATTAGACTACTGATGAGAATTCAGTGGTAGAGTCTTATGCTTTTAGTATTTTGGAATAGATTTCACATGTTGGTAAATGTGGTATTACAAATTTAAAAAAACTATCACTTGCTTTTGGAGATGAGTGAATGGATATTTTTTTAAGGATTATAATAATGAAACCTGCCCAAATGCCACAGAATTTATCAGATATATTTCCATGTTGAGCCTTTTAAAGATTAGAATTTTAAATCCTGATTGGAATTTTTTCAACAAGATGAAATTTGATCAAATTTGAGAGGCTATAGTTTTAAAATATCTCAATTGATTTATTTTATCTCGTTTTTTCAAATATGATATATTTTAAATGGCTAATATAAAAATTATTCAATTACAAATTTCATTCAATTTGGAATAAAAAAAACTATGAAAATATATATTTCTTCTATGGATGATCGATGTATATATTTCTAAACAAAATTGACAAAAATTGTATTTTTCAAATGAAATAAAATGAAAAATCCTGAATCAACTATGAGTTTTTAGATGCATATAAATAGAAGAATTTTTTTCCAGCCAATATGATAAATAATTTTTGGTATGAAAATTATTTTATATTGTAATTTGATTTATACATGTAGTTAATTACATATTAGTTTATTTTTTATATAAAATGGATCATGGAATCCCATCATTATATATAGTTGAAGAATGTATACCCTTAAACATTATCACATAGAGGATATTATTTATTGGAGAAAAAACATATTGAAGAAAACTTGAAACCATTAAGAGCTCTGCCTACTAGTGGTTCAGATGAGGTCTAGTTGTGTTCTCCATCTCCCCAACCCTCCCTAAAAAATGTAATAATACAAGAAGAAAATAAAATGAAATGTATATTCTAGAGAAAGCTAAGGAAGTATCGAGAATAATTGTAATTAAATATTTTTTATTTTTTATTTATTGTTGTTATTATTAAATTATCAACACCAATATACCATTTCGTTTTATCATTGTAAAGATGAAATTTAGTAGAAATCGACATGGGGAATTTTTATCCCTGAGGGTAGGATGGATATCATAGCCTCTTCATTAAGAAATCCAGAACACCTTGTCCGCATAGGAGTCTATGATGAAGGTGTTCGTATTTGGAATGTTTTTGGACTTCAATTTAGTATATCCAGATAGCTAGAAATAAAATCATTACATGTTAAGATAAATGATATGAAACAGTCCACGTGAGATTGAATTCAATCAACTATGCAGGATATATTAGAACAATTGATGAGACAGTCACAGTATGCACAACCTTCGTAGCCTATCCACCAATCTTAACTATCTACAGAGCCTGTACATCTCACCCAGCTAGACCAGACTGCCTAGCCTGCCTACTTAGATCCTCCACCTCCTCACATGTACCTAACACTATACTATGAGTTATATTCTATAGATCCTCATATATGTATTTTAGGATTCATAATGATGCATATTTTTAGTGATTATGTACATCAATATATTATGAAAATGGGGCAGTTCAGAGTATCAATTCATGATATTGTGGATCCTACTACTCATCTAGTATTTTCTATCGAGGATGTTTCCATAGTTGGTGATTTTATTTGTCATTATTTACAATTTCAATCTAGCCGTCTTTGCGATCATTCATACAAGGTATGTGTTTTTATTAAATATTATTTATATTATATTGCTAATTACTTATTATTTTTTCTCACATTTAATTTATATAGGTGTATCTAAAATCAAACAAAATAGAGGAAATGGAACAAAATGTTGAGGAACAAATAACTCTAGATAAATCTGATATTTCTTATTGGATAAAAATATCATATCAGGGTTCTTATTCCTTTGATAACTTTTATGGGTTTTATATGGAGTCGTTTATATCCATATGAAAATATAAATTGAGAATTTTTATAAAATATATCATGAATCTGATTGATTTTTAAGAGAAAAGAATCACTGGGTTAACTTGTTTTCCTTGCATGTATATTTACATTTCTCTATCTATTTCATTAATTAATGATGTTTTTATGTGACTTTATAAACTACTTATCTCATATTTTATCTACACATTATTCTTTTTCAAAACGATTCCACCGGTGTCTATTGTTTTATAGATCTAGAAATAATTTTAGTGGTTGTTAAATATTTGAAGAAAGTCGATATAGATTCACATATTTGTGATCGATTATAGAAAATATCGATTGGTTTTTGGTTTTTGAAATTCCATGATGGGTAACAACACTATGATAATTATGAACTAATAATAATTATAATGTCATTTATTGTGAACTTTTTGTATTGTATGGGGCATTTGATGCGAGGCATATTCTGTCCAATTGAATGTAATTTATATTGGTTTTTCTATTTATTAAGTGGTTTTTCATAATAAAATTAACATATTTTTATGAAATTAAGTTTTATTATTTTTTTTAACTTTATTACATTTTATTCATATTCTTTATATATGTTTTATTAGTTAATATATATGAAAATACAGGTCATGGAAATTTTTTAACCATGATCATTTGTCGATAATGAACCAAAATGTAATTCAATATGTGGATGTAATGATAAATATTTTTAATAATATATATTATTATAATTTTTGATATATATATATATATTGGTTTTTATTACAATGTTAATTATTTATAACCACAGTGTCATCATCAACAAGAAAATGTTAAATATGGTTTTAATGTTTTATAATTCATAAAAGACATTAAAAAAACCGGGCTAATATCTGAATTCAATAAGGATTGATATATTAATTATTATATATTTTATGACATACTATTATGTATTTTTATATTATGACATTCAATGTTATTATAGATGTTCTATGACGATGAGTTGTATAGGAATATTGAAATTAACCATCTTCGGTCCTTATTTGAAAACTATTTGTTAAGTATAATTGAGATTTAAATTAGCAGGTATATATCATTAAATGATTATGATTAATCAGAAATTTTACAAATAAAATGATTCAAAAAACTAATTCCTTTTTCAAAATAGGTGTTTGAACATAATGATTTCAAACTAATTCATCAACAAAAACTGTGAATGATTATTTTATAAATTATAATGTTTTTATTTTTTATTCTATTTTAAAATATAATTATATAGTTAATGTTTTTTTGATTATGTTGGTAAAATATTATTTTTGTCAATTTTTATTCTATGATATCTATTTTTTGATTGATTTATATTGTGTTTCTTATTAAAGAAATGTTGCTATTTTCTAGGGTATAATATTTCTAATTTTCTAATTTTTATAACATTCATCATCATTCATTTTCTAAACTGATGCACAAATAATTAAAAAAAGCATAATTGATCAATGAAATCATTTTTTTAAAACTGAAATAGAAGATCAAATTCACATAGGTTTATATAATAAAATGACAATGAAGATCATGTCTCAGTGCTAGTTTTAAACCAAACCCGATGATGAAAACTGATTTTTGGTCTCAGTTTATAGTGGAACTGACATAGTAAACTAGAAAAAAAGCAAAAAATGATTTTATTAATTAGTTTTAAAAAATGACATTTAAAACCTTATTTATAATATCACATTTATATAATTTTATTAAAAATACATTAAAACTGAAAAAACACAATGTGAAAACATATTTTCCCACCAATTTTAATTATTATATAATTTTATTGAGGAACTATAATGGGGGAATCATACAAAGGCCAAAAGATCCCCATGATAAAACATCATAGAATAAAACTCATGACCAAAAAAATGTTGTTAAATTAAATATTCCAAATTTTCCAATACTTGGTGGGAAGAATCAGTCAACTGTTGAAGGTACACATTGTTAGCCACATTTACTTAATTTAATAGACATAGGTATCCAATAGTTTGAATTGACTCTAGTATCATCTTTTGATAACTCTCAATAACCATATCCAACTCTATTATTTTTCCTTGATAATTTCAAATTGATATTAATGTTGTTTTTTATTAACTATTTGAATGAACATCAAATTTTAGAGTTGAGATTATTTAACACATTTCTTATTAATATTTTAGGGAATCTACAGTCAGGTTTTTTATAGAGATAAAGCATTATGGTAATTTTTTTATTTATATAATGAGTTAAAATTATTATCAAACAACTAAACTCCTTTAAATGATCGGATATAATGATTTCTAATGATAAAACATTATCCCATATTCATCATAACATCTTGTGGAGGTGAAAAAATTTCAGATCATTCTCAGCCAAAGTGTTTTAATTAATCTTTGTGAGAATGTTTTCTTAAACTCAATTTCTCGTTATGTTATTTCTATACATGGTTTGAGGTTCAATTTTTTTTTTCTTGTATTGATTCATGTTCTATAATTGTACTCCTCATAGGGAAATATTTTAAAGGTAAAAGATTCATTTCAATTGTAATTAACAGAAATGATCTTTTAGTCAGAGTGGATGGAAATGATGGGTTCTACTTAATAAATTTATCATTGATATTTTGAATATAAGGATTCACAACAAAAACATCCCCCTTAAAATACACTTGACCCGTGTTACCAAAATATTACAATAAAAGAAATAGAATAATTATAACTCATGAAATAACACATGAATAGGAAATATTTTATTAAATACCTTGAGTGAATTTGTAAAACTATTTTTGAGAATCGATTCTTGAATTGTCTTCTTCAATATGTAAAGGATCTATATTGATTACATTATAATTTTATTATATAATGGGAAGTAGCAAATATTCAGAAAACCCCTCACAATTTCTCGAATACCTGAGTCGATGGGTACATGATAAAAATATTATTCTTTTTTGGGTATTCATAATTGAATATAATATGAGTGGGGTAGTCATCAACGTATTAGACCCTTCTAGTATAGTGTTCAAGGATCACATAATCCATGATTGGGTAACTTTCATAGACTGACCATCTGTATAACATTATATGGTCAAATAACCTATAAAAATGTGTCCTCAACTAAAAATATCATGGAAATTACTATAAAATAATTATATATTGGTAAATATACACCCCATAATAAGGTACTTATTTTATTACTTGAAAATAATATATTTTAACTTAATCATAATGGTTTTATAATGCCCAAAATTATTAATCATGTTAACAAGAGAAATAATTATCCCATCATGAAATATGATTATATAAGAAGACTCATCATCTATAGTAGTGTTTTTTAATATAATTTTAGTGGGTAATTTATTTGGGGATAATTTGAACTAAGAATGAATTCTGAACATGATTTATTGTTCAAATAAATCCAAGATGACTAGTTATATTCAAATAGTATCTTCCAATTTTGATCAATTATTATATTAAGAGACTGAAATAGGGTTTCAAAATAATTATCCATGAAGGTGTGTTTCAGTACACACGTAGATAATGTAAATTAGAATATAAATTTGGCATGTATTTTCTACTCGTTTTATGTGCCGTTGAAATATATAGGTAGTACATAAAATTGGTATAGTTGGACTAATTTTCTTTCAAATGACTATGAATTTATCTAATGATGAAATTTTATCTTACCATTATTCAATTATTGAAATATATAAGTAACCATTCAATGTGATACATTCATAAGAATACTATGAATTGATGTTTTAATGTCAATTCATGTATTTCATAATTACAATATATTATATACCAACCTTTTTCTATTATATTCCAATATGAGTCCTTAATAACTCATGTACATTGGGATTAACGGGTTCTTCGTCTCTCTGTCTCTAGTGATGATTTTGGAGAATTTGTAAACAGTTCAAACCATTTATTGAATTGAATAGCCATGTAAGGATGAATCTATATCTTAAGTAGATTCTTAATCATTCCCAATAACTATAGTACTAATAATGTATTATAATCAATATCTCAAAATGTCACATAATTGATGAAATTAATTATAAATATACCATATAAATGGATTAATATTGACTCGGAATATATCCAAGATACTAATTGTAAATTATTTATATAGTAAGTGAAATGAATTAATTCTTAAATAGTATTATCTAATTAATTCTCTTTAAAATGAAATTTAGTGACTTAGTAAAAAAATTAATGCCTAAACTCGCTCAAGAAAACCAATATCCTTTAACTATAGTTAAAAAAATTCATATCTATAAAAAATAAATATAGTACCATGTTTACTCCTTAGGAAAGATTCAACTATGTTGAAGGTCCCATTCAGGATTTTATCATCTTCATATGTCTATTGATGATGAAATAATAGATGGATAGATTTGAATTAATATATATTTTACATAGACATATTTTTACATGGTAAATATGGTGTGTACCTAAGTATATGATTCCTGATCATTGTATTCTTAACCAGGTATTATGTTAAGGAAAATATATTACAATGATTGATTTTTATGGGGATGTGAACAATGTCAATGGAATATTTTTATTCAATACTAACATTATAAAACTATTTAGGACACCAAATTTTGATTAAGGAATTCTATCATAGTATTTATATATAATAATAACTTGTCACAAAAATCATATATGTAACGACTCAGGTATTTATAGAATAAAACCTTTTCATATCTATTAATATTTATGTATAAGATATTCATTTTATGTTAAATAGGATTTATCTATTGATATCATATTCAACAATTAAGAATGGTTTTTTTAAATCTTATATTGCATACAACTTCGAGTTATACAGAAAAAATAGTATAATATTATTATTATTTTATATGGTAGTTAATGAATAGTTGTTGTATTTATGGGAATGAACATAACTAACTACATTATGACTACACATGTTTTTTATATGTCCATAAATTTAGCCAATAAATTTTAGATGCTAAATATAAGAATGAATCCAATTTTAAACATGAAATACTCAAATATTCTTTAAAAGGTAGATTTACCACCTTTTGATGGAGAAACCTTTCAAAATCCAGTTTTTGTCACTTTTATATGTTCCATCTAAAAAAATAAACTTCTTCTCCAGAATCGGTACATCAAAATTTACTTTGGGTAAATTTTTGGTCTTTTCCTGATAATGTTGTTGTAATTAATAGTGAAAAGTACTGGATTTTAAGTCAAACATGTCTTTTCATTTGATTTAATTATATGGTTATATTATCTTTTTAATTTATTTTTATGAATAATTAGATTAGAATTTTATCATTTAATCTAATTTTTTTCATTGTAATTAATTTCAGTTTATAATTATACATAAACACATGTAATCTTTCGATAGTTATTATTTCTTAAAAACATGCTTTTTGGTTTTGACAATTGGAATTAATTTTAAATTTATTTTTAAAACGTCATTGTTTTGAATTTCGATAAATTAATTCCATATTTGGAATCATGTGTTCCAAATTTTGTAAATAGGTAAATTTTATTTTTAGACATTATAAATAGTAACTTCAGTAAATATTTATTTACCATGGTAAAAAGGTAAAACCCGAAAATAAGGGTAAAAAATAATATTATAATAATATTAAATTATCATAACACGTGTACTAATCCTATTGGATGAGATATATCAGTCTATTGGCATTCTTGGGTCAATTTTTGGGCCCCATGGATCCACTTGTGTTTGAAAATGTCATTTCATTACTTTTAATTTATAGTTATGGAAAGTATAACGTAAACATATATCTTTTACTAAATAAATTTTTAAATGGGGTTATTTAAGTGATATCTTCAACTATAAATATTCATTTGAAAGGTAGGAATATTTACTAAATCATGGTATATTATTTATAATTTTTAGAGACTAAATAGTTAAATGTAATTATGAAACAATGATGATGCAGTTATTTATTCCTTAATTAAGCATTCAAATAAATGATATTATAAATAATAAAATAAATTCAATTTGTTAATTATGATGTCTTCCACGAATTTTCTGGAATAAATATACAAGTTATCATTTTTTAATTAATTTTTTTAGAATTAATCGTGTTTTTTTTATTTATAAAAAAGTCATGTTATGAACAGTGTCAAAAATTGAAATAATTCATATTTTAAAATATAAAATATTTTATTGAATATTATTTATTTAAAAAAACTAATATTCACTAAAATAGTTATAATAATTATAAAATTTTGTTATTTAATATTTAATTTGATGTTTGTCATGCTTTGTAAACTATATTATTTCTCAAAGTGTTAAATACTTGATAAAATAGTATGAGTAAAAATGGGTCAAATAAAAAAGATAGGGATTAAAAATATCTAAAAACTATCCAATTAATATTGGATGATTTTTTCAACTTATATGAATTGTATCTTCATATATAATGAGTTTTCAACCTTTGCAAACTGAAAATCATTTTATAATAAAATAATAATTTCCAACATTCCAAAAGAGTGCCGCCCTCTTGTAAAAGTACCCCACCCCTAACCCATTTAAAACACCACTAAAGCCCCTTGTATCTTCCAAACTCTACTCAAAGAATCTCCCAACATCACACTCTTCCTCCTAGAAGATTTCTCCAAAGTAGAAGGAAATTCAAGAAATCCTTTTGGCTCAAATAAAAGAGTGTTACAGGTTTTAAGTGGTAGCGTCTTCTCTAAAATTCCATTCCATTATTCTACTCTTCACTCCCTATTCTATTATTTTTCATTAATTAAATTAAAAATAGTATCCCCAATATAAATGTATGTTTTTATGGGAAGGATTAGAACATACATACACCTCAATCTAATGGATTTAGAAGATAATGTTTCTATGAATGACGAACTACTGCCTCACAGAATGATGATTGTTCCATTATCTCCTATCGCCTCTCACGGTGGCCATTATGATGACACTATATTTATATGATATATATTATGTATAAATTTTCTTTATTCATATGTATTTTTTATTTATAATATACGTTTATTCTTTTCATGATGTGTAAACATGATAATTTCATTTGAAGAAGTGCAGACTATCGCCCCCTCAAAGTGATATTAATCATTAATGCCATAGATGGAACATATAAACAAAGGAATTAATAGGCATATTTAACATTTATAAAATATTATTTTATACTATAATTATAATATACCTATTTATCATTATGTTTTAATTTAAATAAATTTTTAATAGAAATGAAAGTTGCGTTCAAGCGTACCTACAGCTTACCATCTCAATGAATAGTGCATATAGTTTTATATCTCAAAAAATTTTAAATAAATATATACTAGATATATATGATATATATTTTCTGGAGATAATGTACATTTTACCACATGGAAAAATTGTAATTATAACAAGTTCATTTTTTACTCAAGTACCCAATATTGAAAAAATAGTCGATATTAACATAAACAATTATAACATTTTTATAACTTTGTATTATGTTATATAAAATGAATAATAAACTTCAAAAAGGTTCTTATTGACGTATAAATTAACATAATTTTATTATTGATAATGAACAATGAACATACCCGACGAATCGTACTCAAGGTAAGGGAACCTTTCACCCTCCACTTATAGTCAAATATTTCCTTATGTTATATCTTTTAATTTCATTTATATTATATTGGGATATGTTCTTATATATCCTTATTGTTTTAAATTTTATGTCTAACTGACAAGAAACCCTTTTCTCACTCATCAACTCCTTTTCTAGATTTTTATGTGACGTCTTTAGACAACCAAATGTTCGTAAGGGACATCATCTAAATCTCCTTTCATTAATACATATTTTGTTTTATATACAACCTTATTTTATATGGTGTATGATTATCTTCTATATGGTTTATAATTATAACCTTGGTATTTTAATTTCATTCTATGGTTATCAAAAGGAATATTTTCTTTTACAAAGTGTTTTACTAAACGACAAAGGGAATGTTTATTTTTAATGTATGCAGTAACAACAACTATTCTTCTACCATGAGCATTATTTGATATTTGGATTCCTCTATATGTTGTATTGTTTTTTAGAAAGAAATGAAAATACCACATACCGTTTTTACATATTTTGGTATTTAAAATGTTTTTCAGAAATAATTTATAATGTCAATATCTTTAAATTATATATTGGGATTGCAATGTAGTAATTTTATCTTTCATTTATTATTGTTTTATGTGTTATGATTATTTTATGTTTCATGGGAATTTTTTACATATATGGGTTTTTTTTGATAAACCTATGGTGGGTGAGCCCTGTGATTGTCTCCAATACATTGGGTAATGTGTTAGAGTTAAACATTAACATTTATCACCAGTGATTTAGGGAATATACTATGATGTGTATTCCAAATGTAACAACCTATTTGGCTGTGAAATAAACAATGTATGTATGTTATAGATTCTACAAGTTACATTTATGATTTATGATTTTTGTGTGTTATTCATAAATCTTATGATTTTATGCAGTAAGTTAATGAGCTTATGTGTTCTATGTGAAAAATATGATTTCATTGGTTTCCATGTATTGATAGACTAAATATTTTCGTTCATTATTTTATAACCCTTACTGAGCTTTTTATGCTCATACCATGTTTTTGAAATGTTTTTCATAGTGTATAAGGAAGGCTAAGAGAAAGAAATAAATAAAGATGAATTATATCAAGAAAGAAATTATTATTTAATTTAATGTGTTTTATTTTTGTAAATAATTGGTTAGAGTAGATGTGTCGACTTTGAAATATTTGAGAGGTAATGTAATATTTATGGGCTAATTCTCTAAAATAGTAAGCCTGAAAATATCCTCAATGTGAATTATTAACATAATTCAATATTTTTTTATGTTTAAGGCTGGGGCCTTATAGTTGGTATCAAAGGTCGGTTTAGATATCTTTAGCTGTTATGGTGTTATTTAATCATAAGTGACATTGCAACAATGGTAATCATATTAGAAAAAGAAATGGTTGTTTTAGATAAAATGAATGAGTTTATGATAACCTGAATATTTATATCTTAGTGTTTAACCTCCTAATAAGATATTATATGATTATTTTATTGATATAATCACACTGGCCTTTTTTGTTTTATTAAATGTAAAGATCTAGTAGGAACCAAAGTAACAATGGATGTAGTGAAGATTGTGATAGTTTTTTGAATAAGAAACTGAATGAAATGGTACCTACAATGAGACCTCTTATGGTTACTATCAACCAACTATCTAGAGTCGTTATTGACCAAATGAACCGTGGCAATTTATCTAAGGCATCATATATGCAAGAAAGGTATCTCTATAAAAGTTCAGGTAATAATCATAAGGGTATGTATATTCAAAAACCTATGTGTTAATGATGTTTAAATAAACACATAGGACTATTCTTCAAAGGGAATGGAAGATGTTATAGATGTGGTAATGAAGGTCATAAATCAATAACCTTCAATAGAGAAAGGAAGTGTCCAGTTGAAACCCAGAATGGGAAAGAAGTTATTTTCGAATGATCAATTGATTGTTTTAAATGTGGTTTGCGTAGTCATTATACAATTAGATGTCCTATGAAGATGGTTCTGGGATGGGATCACCAAGACCACACAAATATATGTTTACCAATACCAAATGACATTCCAATTGAGGATAATAAAACTAACAATGACCAACGAATGTATTGAATTATTTCCTAGATGATGTTTTGACAATATGGAATCTTAGAATATGATTCCTGATTTTTATTGTATGAAATATATATTATAGAATAATTAGAAAAAGATTGGTTAATGGATCATGAATAACATTAAATTAGTATGAAGTCTATATATAAGTGATTCAAGTGTTATGGTAGATTTCAGGATGATGAAATACATAAAATTATTAAGGATATTTTGATTATGGGATTACATTAGAAGACGTTTCTCTTGTATGTATATTCCTGAAGTTTTTTATGTGAAGATTATATTTGAGGATGAAATATCTTTTATTTTGGGGATATAGTTATAAAAACCCATTTGGGTATATATGATCCATGAATTTTTGGAAATTACAGGTTATTACATTTTGGGATGAAAATGTGAGGTATGAGATAATATTTTAGGTTAAAATATGTTATAGTTATTTTTGAATAATTTATCTCATTTTTGGTAATGTTATAAAATTATATAGATTCTGAAAATGGCCAAAATGAAGACTATGGGACAACCCATTGTGTCGGAAAAAGCTTCAGGAATCAAACCCACAACCAAAGTGCTATTGGGATTTATCTCCTACCACTGGACTACATGAATTTCCTAGATAGAACGACTTATTATTATTTATTTAAATTATTTTATTGATTAATAGTAAGTTGATTTTGGGATCATTTGATTTATCAAATAGATATCATTACTATAAAAAAATGATTTGGTGATTAAGTGAAATGGTTTAGTATTGAATATGTTCTATATTTTCCAAACACTGTATGCCTAAGGAAAACAGAATACTATGAGATTTCATTTGTGGATTATTAGATGAAATTTTATTTTCGAAGAATCTATGTTTTTATTGTGGACTTGTAGAAAATTGGTTTAGTAATGGAAATTATTAACCAATAATGGAGAATATGTGATTAGGTTATTTTCTATTCAGTATGTTACTTTAAGAGTATTCAATGTTATTTGGAGATAAAAATTAAGATTTATCATGGACGACTTTTTTATTAAATTCATCGGAGATTTGGGTATCAATAATAGTTTGGATTACGTTGAATAGTTTTAAATATAGTTGTTTATTGAATCGTCTTTGTTGAACTTCGGGTATTATTTGTCGAGTTTGGAGATTAAGAGTAGTATATCTTTTTATAAAGTATTATCCTTTGGGGGGATTATCTACTCTTGTACCAACCATTTTGGTTTTGGTTAATGTATAAGGGTAGGGGAAATACATAGTTCCTTTTTGGATTTTGTGATTCTCTAATTTTCAAGTAAGTATATTTCCATATGATCATAGTCTTGGTAGTGATAAAATAACTCAACTCTATGAAAAGAAACTTTTACAATTTTTTTATCATCATAATTTTAGCCAACCATAAATTTATTGTATTATGGTGGTTAACATTCTGTGGTCAAGTTCTTTATCAGTCTCTATTAATCTATGAGAGTTAGTTTCTCTTCTACATCCATGTTTTCCAACAAGAAATCCTAGTATGGGTTATCTTTCATGACCTTTGTACTTAAATATATTGTTTTTAATTTAATAGTTTTATTAATTCTTTTTCTGATTCGGGACATTCAATGAAGTTTCCAAATGTAATTTTAAAATTTTGACGACACAATTTTCAAAAGGGGTGAAGGATTTAACGACCCAGGTATTTATAAAATAATACGTTTTAATATCTATTAATATTTTTGAATAAGATATTAATTTTATGTTAAATATAACACTTTTTTTATACCATACTCCGTATGCAACAACGAGTTTCATTGAAATCTTATGTTGCACAAAACATTGAGTTATACAAAAAATAGTATAATAATATTATTATTTTAAATGGTAGTTAACAGATAGTCATTCTATTGCTGATAATGAACAAAAATAACTAAATTATTATTATTATACATGTTTGTTAAATGTATTTAAATTTTACCAATAAATTTTAGATGATTAAAATAAGAATGAATCCCATTTTAAGAATTAAATACTCAAATATTCTTTAAAAGGTCGACTTAGCATATTTTGATAGAGAACCCATTTTAAATCTAGTTTTCATCGCCTTTATATATTCCATTTGACAAAATAAACTTCTAATTTATAAGAGGGACATCAAAATTTAGTTTTTGTAAATTTTTGTATTTTTTAGAAATTGTTCATTTTTAAATGAATAGTGAAAATTATTGTGTTTTAAGTCAAAACTTTCGTTTCATATAATTTATTTATATGGTTGAATTATCAATTTAATTTTTTTAAAGTATAAATATATTATTTAATTACCATTTAATCCAATTTTGGTCATTAAAAGTTATTTCACTTTTTATTGAGACATTAAAACAAGTCAATCTTTGGATAGTTATTATTTCATTAAAACACACTTTTTGGTTTTGACAATGAGAATTAATTTTAAATTAATTTATACAACATATAGGTTTTGAAATTGAAAAAATGGAATCAATATTTGATACAAATAGGCCCAAACAATTAAAATAGATAACTTTTATTTTTAGGAATTATGAATAGTAACTGTAGTAAATACTTTATTTACCCTGGCTAAATGGAAAATCCATTAAATTAGGGTTAAAAAATAATATATTAATAAAACTAAATAACCCTAAAACGTTTCTTAATCCAATTGGATGAGATATATCTATCTATGGAAATATTTGGGTCAATTTTAGCACCACATGGACCCACTTGTGTTTGAAAATGATATTTAATTACTTTTAATTAAAATGTAAGGAAATATAACATAAATATATATCTATTCATAAAAAAGTTTTTATATGGGGTTATATAAGTGATATATTTGACTATAAATATTAATTTTAGGGGAAAAAGTATTTACTAAATCATGGGGTTTTATTTATAATTTTTAGAGATTAAATAAATAAATTTAATTATGGCCAAATTATGATATAGTGATTTTTTCTTTAATAAAGGATTCAAATAAATGATATTATAAATGATAAAATAAATATAATTTTGTTATTTTGATGTCATCAACGAATTATATGGATGATAGTTACATTTTATATTTATATTAATGATTATTTTGAATTAATAAAGTTATTTTTTATTTTTTTAAAAGTCGTGATATGAATAGTGTCATTATTGACATAATTCATATTTTAAAATATAAAATATCTTATTAAATATTATAAAATTAAAAGAAAAATCTAAGATTCATAAAAATGGTTATAATGAGTTGAAAATTTAATTATTGACTCTTTAATTGGATATATTATATTTTTTGGTTACTATGTTTATTCTCAAAGTGTTAAATGCTTGATAAAACGGTAAGAGTATAACTGGTTAAATAAAAAAGATAAGGGTTAAAAATATCCATAACATGTCAAATTATTATCAGATGATTTTATTTATTCTTATATTCATATTATCTTTTAATATAATGTGTTTGGACCATTTGAAACTGAAAATCATTTTATAATAAAATAATACTTTCAATCATTCCTAAAGAGCCCCCTCCCTCTTATAAAAGGGAACCACCCCTAACCCATTATACACACCTCTCAAGCCCCTAGGCTCATCCAAACATAGCTAAAAGAATCCCCCAACATCCCCTTCATACTCCTAAAAGCATTACCATAGGCATAATTCAATTCAATAAATCATTTTGGCTCAAGTCAATGAGAGTTACATGTTTTAAGAGGCAACGTCTTCTCTAAAATTCCATTCCATTATTATACTTATTCAATACCTATTATGTTATTTTTATTTTATTTCATAACAACACCATTATCCTAAATATAATAGTATGTTTCTATGAGAAGGATCAAAACTTCACTTACACACACCTACATCTAATTGATTTAGAATATTATGTTTCTCTGGATAATGAACTACTGCTTCACGAATCGATGATTGTTAAATTATCTCATACCGCCTCTCATGGTGGCCATTATGATGGCGCTATATTTTTTTGATATATATTATTTTTATATTGTCTTTATGACTATATTTTTTTTACAACATACCTTTATGCTTTTCATGATGTGTAAACACAATAATTTCACTTGAGGAAGCATGGACTACCGCCCCCTCAAAGTGATATGATTCATTCTTGAAATGCATGGAAAGTATAGTGGATTGAGTTAATGAACTTATGTAACATATATAAAATATGATATTATACTTTAATTATAATATAATTATGTATCATTATGTTTTTATTCCATTCAATATGAAATAGAAATTAATATAGCAATCGGGCATACAAACCAATTACCGTCTACATGAATGGTGCATTTCATTTCATATCTCCAAATGATATGGAATATTATAAACAAATATATACTAGATATATATGATATACATATTTTGGAGAAAATGTAATTTTTACCTTGTTGAAAAATATTAATTATAACAATTTCATTTTTGACTCAAGTACCCAATTTCGAAGAAATAACTGATATTAGCATAAACTATTATGTAATTTTTATAACATGGTATTCAGTTATATAAAATTAATAATTAATAGTAAAAATGTTCTTATAAAATTATAAATCAACTTAAGATTATTATTCATGATGAACAAGGAACATACGTGATGAATCAGACTCAAGGTAACAAAATCTATCCTCATCCTCTTTTAGTAAAATACATATTTATGTTATGAATTTTAATATACTTTATCTTCTTCTGGGATTTGTTCTTATATATCCTTATTTATGTATATTATTTTTCCAACTGATGAGATATTATTTTCTCTCTCATTAACTCATTTTCTAGATTTTTAGGTGACGTTGTTAGGACACCTAATGTTCATAAGGGACTTCGTCTACATCTCCTTTCATTGGGGCATATTTTTGTTTACATACACCCTCATTTTATATGGTTTATAATTTTCTATTATATAGTATATAATTATACCATTTTTAATTTAATTTCATTCAACAATTTTCAAAAGGAATATTTTTTTTACGAATCATTTTACTAAATGACAAAGAGAATGCTTGTTTTTAACGTATGCAGTAACGACAACCTTTCCACCGACACAAGCATTATTTTTTATTTGGCTTACTACACAAAGGATAGTTTTTTTAAATGAAAATTAAATACATTTTAAATTTTTTTACGTTATTTTGTTTTGAAAATGGTTTTTTAAAGCATTAATTTTTTCAATATCTTGAAATGATATATTGTGATTGCATTGGGAAAATGTTACATTTTCTTAAATCATGTTTTATGTGTTAGGATTATGTTTTAGTTCTTGGGAATTGTTTATGTATACTAGTGGAAACATTATAAACCTATGGTAGTTGAACCTGATATATCTCTCCAATGCATTCGGTAACATGACGGAGGTAGACGTTAATGTTTCTCCTATGATATTTAGGGAATATACGATGATGGGTATTCCAAACATAACTCCCCATGTAGCTGTGAAATTTACAATGTGAGTGTGTTATAGATGCCACAAGTTAACTTTATGATATATGATTTCTGTGTGTTATTATTAAATATTATGATTTTATGAGGTAACTTAACAAACTTTTTTTCTGATTTAAATCTATTATTTAAATTATTTTCATGTATTGATGGACTACATGTTTTCATTCATTATTTTATAACACTTACTAAGTTTTTATGTTCATCCCATGTTTTTGAAATTTTTTTACAGGGTATAATGAAGGGTAAGAGAAAGGATGAATTCAAGAAGATTTATATTAAGAAAGGACTTATTGTTTTATTTAATGATTTTTATTATTTTAAAAAAATTGGTTAGAGTAGAAGTGTCTACTTTGAAATATTTGAGATGTAATGTAATAGTTATCACCTAATTAAATAAAATTCTAAACATGAAATGATCATCAATTTTAATTATTGACTTAATTCATGATTTTTTATGTTTTAGGCTAGGGACTTACAATATATGTAGTTATCAATGATTTGAAATAAACTACAATGGGTTAATGTCAATGCTTTCAACCACAAAGTTCCTTCTATTTACCGGATCCCTAAGTGAATTGTGGGATGACCTTATGGAATATGTTTTTAGGGAAAATGATTAAATTAAACTAATGAAAATTAAAAAAATATTTTATGAAAGTATTATTTATATCATGAATTTTAAAAAATATCCATTTTCATAATGAACAATTTTTTCCCTAGATCTTTTAAACTATCAACATTCATTGAGGAATAAAAAGAGTAGTATTATACTCTAACATACATGATATGAATCTTATGAACAAGGAACACTTTACAAAAATAATTGAGGATAGCTAAAGTATTCTACAGGTTTATTAATATTCTCTACCATGGGCAGTCCTCCATATTTATAATAAAAACATAATTATTTTCCAGCCACATGCACTCAAAATAAGAGTGTCTGAAAATATATATGTCAACGGAGAAAACATATCTAAGTATAGAGTGATCCCATTTTTTGATCATAGAACATTCTCATTCCACGGAATGACATGAACCCATATCCTATATAGAGCTTGTGAACAAAAAATATTTGACACCTTAGATTTTGATCATTTTCAACTTCAATGGATCCAATTCATAACAAGGTATTTATTTGGCACCCAAAAAGTTTCATGATGAAACAAGTGAAATATAATAAGGAAATATAAAAGAAATTAATTGATGGAAATCCAAGATATCATGTTTTTGTTGAATTATAACCTATATAAGGAATCCGGTGTACCTTAAACAATGTATTTGAATACACGTTAGTCTAAAGTAGAGTGTTTGCAAGTCTTCATACAAGGAAATACAAACACGGAAGTCCATGGTATCAAACCCTCAGACAAAAAATCTAGAAGTTATCCATTAAAATCCCTAAAAGGGATAACCTACCAAATTTCCTATTCTAAATAGAAAAAATACTTACATTCTTGTATACATTGTAGCATTCCATACACACTTTAAAAATGTTTCTAACCCTTTCTATCATTGATACTGGGCACTCAAGGTAGTTGTTCCTATAAAAAGAACTCCTCAATTATTACATTCAACATAGAGTTAATCTATACGATATATATTTTAAGAAGGAACAACTTGAGTACTCTCAAAAAATGTGAACTATCATATGTCATTTATAAATAAAAATGAAGGAAAATAGTAGAAAATAGTTGTATAAGTATTATTAACATTAAACCCTAAAGAACAACGTTATCCATATATTATTATAAAATATCTTGAAATACCCCAATGATGATGGTTTTTATGTAGGTCAGGTCATGGGTCGTGATTCCATGGTCCCCTTAAGTTCATGAATATTTCACTAAGCCCTATATGTATGTTTAAGGATTAGAACTCACCTAGGTAACATACAATGGTCATGTAACCCTATTTTACATAAGTGGATTTTATGAAAAGATTGGAATAATTACACCTAGGTCTATCCACTGAAAATATAAAATTTCATAATCTCATTCCTTTTTAATCCAACTGTTATCCCTTGGCCATTTTCTAAATTTGTCCGATCATTATTATAGTATATTACAATAACAATTAAAATATCATATTCTACTAGGGATCTCGAAGCTTATTCCATACAATACTATGGATCATTGGAATTCTGTAAATCATTTATCACCTTAATATAGTTGAATCCCTATATTGAGGAACTGATGACATATCATATAGCCTAGTATTAATACATAGATATTAGATCTTACAAGGGTATATTTTATGCTTATCAATATTATTGTTCCAATTGTTTTGTTTTTTGTATCAATATAGTCATTCTACTCTTATCCATATTTATTATAAAGGAAGTGATAATAGATAGGATATTATTTTTTTGCAAGGTACATGTTATCACCTGGATTATCTACCATTGAAAACCATAATAGGCATTTTCGGTATAAGTTACACACATAAACCATATCAATACATCTATTGGGTATTAGTCCAAAAAATATATCCCTAGGAATCATATATAAGTGGTATAGATTGTATGATATATAAAGTAATTTCATTTATCAAGAATTGACTACCTTAAAGAGATATCCATTTTTCCTCATCACATAGTCTTAAAAGAGATGATATATTCCATACTCATTTAAGATTAAGATGTATGCTTTGTTGAATCACCCAATTATAATTTGATGGAAAGATGAGTTAGTTTTATTTTCGTCAATATATCAATAATGAATAATGTTAATATATGATGTAGTACAGTTGATATATATGTTACTAATAAATTAATTTCCTACACTTGCAATCTTAGATAATAAGGGTAATGATGATACTCAATGAGAATCCCTAAAATACAAGGATCTATAAATAGGATTGCAGTCAATTAAAGAAATGTACAATGGTTATTAAGTTATCTATCTAAAATATAACAATACATTATAGTATAAAGTGGACCAGTATATTAGGTAAATAACATATATAACATATATAAATTTTTATGATTAATGTGAAAAAGAATGATTGTGGTGTGAAAATTCCTCACTGAAATATCCTACTATTTTTTAAGCTCAAATTGATAAGTAATATACACTAGGTAAATAATTGAAAAATAAATGAGTTAATTTTTAGGAGTTATAGAAAATAAATGTTTTGGTTAAAGAGATAAATTCTATATTTTTCCAATATATGAATGAGTAACTCTAATGAATCATATTCAGAATTGGAAATATAATAAAATTTCCTTATGGTTCATCTAGAATATATAAGATAATAATCATTTATGTCAAGATGATTCAATAAGTTTGATCACACATTATATAAAATTTATTTACAATTATGTTAAGAGTAATGGATGAAATATTTCAAAGGAAAAAGGATCACTATATTCTATAAGGTCAATATACCCTTACAGTAAGAGAGGGAGATGTGGTAGAGGTATGAGCTCACTCAATTATATATGAGTGATATACTAACTAAAAGTGGAATTTGACACTAGATAATGGCTATTTAACATATTTATAGTGGTCTTTTGAGCAATTCATATTAGAAATTTTAAAATTCAGAAAAAATAACCATGAGAATCTAAGGTTAATTTTCATATTCCATAATGTTTACTTCCATATTTAATATAGGTAATTTAGCTAAAAAATATCAATTATATTTCAAAAATGAATATTACTATTAATGATTAAATTAAATGATGTAATATCCATTCTATAATGATATAAAAACTAAAATAACATAATGAAGTAGTTTTCAATTCAAGTATAGAAGAAAAATTTGTTAATTATAATTATATGAAATATGTTGTTTTACATGGCTTAAATAGAAAACTCTTATGTCTCAAGGGTTTTTACATGATGTCCTGAAAATGTTGAAATGAATTAAAAGAATACATATTTTTTTGTTCCTTTCAATATATATGTATCAATAATTTTATATATGTTTGAATGGAGATATTCAATAGGATGTAAATGATTATGTTATGAGAGTAAAGAAAATGAAATATCTAAATGTTTTAATTATATGATTAGCATCCATATTACAAAGGTATTTTCAATAATTAAAATATGGGGTCAATATTATCGGGACATTAGGTAGGTAAAATAAATTATTGTAGAAAGAGATATACAAATTTGAATTGATAGTGAAACCAATATTTCAACTATCTATAGCATATCTATGTATCAATGGAAATGATAAGTTAAAAATAACAAAGAATAAACACATGTGAATTGTGGTATAGTAAAGAAGACTTATATGAAATATATATATATATATCATTAATGGTGATTGAAAATACATCTATATAAAATTGAGGTGGAGTAAAATATGATGAGATAACTGAACCATATAGAAGGTTCAGTTGAAGAAATTTTTATTTGGTTCATTTGCTGGAGACTTAGAAGACTATCAAGAGGAACTATAAAGAACCTATTTTGAGATGACCAGATTATTTGGGAGATGCCTCAAATAGGTAAGTGCAAGTATGGAGAACCCATTTGGAAGAAAATAATGTATTTTTAGGAGATATATCTTAATTTTATCATTATTTTTATATATTTTTCTAATAATGATTTTAAATTTACTCAGATGTGTATACTAGTGGAACGTAGGTCTTAGAACTCGACATATACATAATATGAAAAAGGTACCCACATTATGGTAGAACCATTTAAAAATCCTTTTTTTCTTTACTATTATCTATTTTATTTAATAAGTAAATGGATTACATATTAAAGAAAAACTATACTGATACCAAAATTCAATAAAAATATAGTTTTTATTACCTTTTATAGAGACACATTTCTTATTTTAAGTAATAAAATCTTACCATATCTCCTGTCACTAGGTTTAGAATTGAGTGGTTTTAAAATAGTAGTATTCAATTATCTTGTAATATATACTTCCAAGACTTATATTAAAAATAATATTCTTTATGTATATGGTAAATAAATAAGTCTAGTTATATCATCCTTGTCTGATAATACACACACCAATTTTATGGGTGTCAATATAGCAATAGAGATGTGTGACATAAATGAAAATATATATTAAGGTGACGAATTAACATTGTGTGTCTTTTATTTGATTGAAATAAATAATTATTGGATGTAGTTGGAAGTCCCCAAGAATATCACTGAGAAGAATTATCGTATTCCCATGACATGTGTATTAAGGATGAATACAATGTTACTTGGAAGTGTGGAACCCATTACTGACTAGGTGGAAAAGAGGATGTGAATATAATAATAGAAATACACATATAGGAATGGAAAAAATAAGTTTATATAAATTAATGAACCAAAATTTTACTCATGTATGTTGACTCATGTGATAGATTTTAATATTGGTTATATTTTATAAAATAAAGGAGATTGAATGAGTGAAGATAAGGAGAACACATCTAATGTATGATGTGAATGGAATCTATTATTATAAGTGTTTAATAATTTTTTTAAATTATTTGTATGTGTTTTATAATCTCTAAGAACATTTTAAGAACCATAAATTTAATTTATAAAAGGTCAATAGTAGTGAAAAGGTAATTCCAGATTTATACTAGGTGCGTAAATGTAAATCCATAATTCTATAGGTTTTCATAAGCTAACCAAAACAAATAATTACCTACCTAAATATAATCATATTTGTTGTGTAAATGAAACTTATTACATGTCAAATGGTAGTATAGAATATCAACACCATTATGATGTTAATCCATTGCTAACAAAATGGTATTTCTAAAACTATAAATGGTACTTAAAGCTAAACCTAAAATTTAGAGGCATTTGTAAATGTAATGTAAAAGCATCATCAACTATGTAAGTGTAACACAAATCTTATTAATTATAAATCATGTAATCCAAGGGGTTTTCAAGACCATATATGGTGTATTAATTCTTCCTAAATTTTATCCCTGAACTATATCAAAGTTAGAAAGAGCTAGACAAAGGTAAATCAATACCTATGTAATAGTAACACTGAAAAATCAATTAATATATTAAGTAAATATAGATGTTATCAAAATATTATTTCTCATTAATTTTTGAATAATAAAGATGATTTAATATAGTTTTTATCTAATAAAATCTTGTTAATATTGAGAACATTATGATTCTAGCTGAGCTGTGGAGGTTGTTAGTTCTACATAAATTGATTAACTAATACATCATTATCTACTATGAGAGGTGTAGAGGAAGAATATAACGAAATAGAAATTTAAAATTAATCATGGAAAAACATTAGAGAAAACATAAAGGGAATTTTATTTTTAAAATGTTATTGAGATGGTATATATGTTTTTGTGATGACCATAGTTTGACTAAAAATTATATATGAAAAGTAATGATGATTTTTTCAAACTATAGATGTGCCCTTTGTTCTAGTAAAAGGAAGATGTCATCATATTTCAATAATCATTTAACTTTTTACTATATTTTAGATGATTTAATATTTATTTGAGCATATAACTACATTTTATAACCATTGTAATGTCCAAGAATTCAAATTAAAAAATATCATGAAGAATTGGTTTAAATCCCGATTCGTGAATATGATAAAGAGAAGATTTTTGCGAGGAGTATTGTACTGAACATATTTGATAATCCAGATATGAAATTTCATCAGATCCCATAAACATTTGAATTAAAAAAACTACAGTTTTTTGGAAGTGGAGTCAAAGATAATTAAATTATTACTTCAAGAAAAGAATCATGAGTCTTCAACTAGATTTACAGGCAGAGTCTTAATGAATTACAGATAATGATTTTTTGATATTAAAATATGATAAAAACTATACATTAATAATTGAGTTCCCATTATTCATATTAAAATAATATTCATATCATACATAGGAATATAAAGGAGAAAATGATAAAAAGTAAATTGTGAGTGAAAGATGCAATATAAAACAACATAATTACCTTACATATTGATAGAGTAAAAAGAGTCATTATAGATAATGATATTTGTTGACTATACTAAAGGCCGAAATAATAATAATAACAATAATAATAATAATTGGTAATAATATTTTGATTTTGAGTTTAAGAATCTATATCTTCTATTTTGATGAAAATAGATATTCCCATATTACTGTGAAAGAACACACAACACGTTAAAGAAGAAGAATTAGAAGACATAGAACGAGATTTTTAGTTCCATACATCAGTTGATCAAAAAATAGTTTACGAACTGAGTGAACAATCCAATATAATCCTTCTATATAATTTCTGGGATTCTGATGGATCCTAGAAATTTATACAACTAAGGAAGAATATTTTCCCTAACAGTTTAGGAGGAACTAGATCCAACATAGTTGATATAACTTCAATGAATTTTAAGACAAGTCTATTATAAAAATATATATTAAGTGAAATTTATATTTACCAAGTTGATACTGATAATATAAGTCCCATGTTATTTATTTTATCATTACTTATTATATAATAAGGAATGAGTAGTGCATGTGAGATGATAACCATGATATATCTAGGATGTTGTCATATACCAAGAAGAAAACCACATTACCAAACCATGGTATACATATCTTGATACCATTATAATTATATCTATATTTATCATTAGTATATAATAGTTAATGAGAAATTTCAATCTAGTCATTGAATATGTGAAGATATAATAAGGGATGAATTTTTATATTTGTAAAATTGTTTACCCAAACCGATTAACAATGCTTTCAATGTTGGATCAACTGTTTATAATCCTAAAACATTGTATTGTAGTAGGTCAAACACCTAATTTAATTCTATTATTTTAATATTTATTTTATGAAATTATTTTATCTTCTCAGAGGCTATATAGAGTAATAATTTGATGAATCTCCTGAATTACCTATCAAAGAAACCTTGAAAAATATGTATTCTAAATATGATGATGAATATGAAGAAGATAGATGAAAACAAAATGATAAGGGCCTCATTTTTAAATTAATATAACAATTAATATCTATTAATTAATGGTATTAAATCTACCATCCATGTATTTTAATTGATAATCTATATCTTAAAGATTATTTTTATGAAATCTGTTTCCTCTAAAGAAAAAAAGAATAAAAACCAATTTCCATTTTCAATAATCTGTATATGTAAAAATCATGTTAAGAAGGTAAAAATATGGTTACTGAATAAACTAAAAATGTGTTATACAATCATCAACATCCACATTGTTCACAATCTCTACAGGAATAAGGGCAATTACATGTTTCATTAAAACCCACCTTATAATATATAAAAGTAGAAGTGGTGAAGATTATATAATTTTAGAATAATGAGATATTGGATATGATTAATTTTATTCTTATTTTATAATTAATATATAATATATTCATCAAGATATAGACACTTTTATTCTCTTCTCATTCAAGAGCATGTAGGAGGATATTATCCAACGAGAATAAAATTTTGAAATCAAAGGGAATGTTGGGGAACAAATGGGGATTATTCTTATTACGCACTTTAAATAGGATCGAGCCTTAATTACCATGAATGAAGAACCATAATAATTATGAACCGTCTTTGAGAAACGGTATCTCACTAATATTCACAATAGAGAGTATTAAAATAAAAATCATCAAGAAAGAACCTATGAAACTAAATAAGTAATAGAAGTTAAAAGTGGCAACTTATAATTATGGATAAGTGGAGTAAAGACCATGAAAATATCCTAAAATAAAATAATGAAATGCATAAATATCATGTTGAATATCGAGTAAATGTTTTTGTATAGGAAACAAATCAGTGAAGGATTAGAGAAGTATCCTAAATATGAAATTATTATTGCTAGTAATTAAATTAAATAATATTGAATGAGTTTAATAAACGTTTTCCAAAAAATATGAAATGAATTTTCAATCCAAAAAAAACTAAACAGAATGACTTTTAAGCTATGAAATCATTTAATTTTGGAAATAATAGCCAGAGATAATCAATTTATGAGTATATAACAAAATCATAAAGTAAAAGGCACCATCCTCCTCTACAAATAATAATGATGAATTATTTTCCCCTGAATAGTGTATGGGCAATCGAAAATATTATTCATCAATGGTAGAGAGGAATCCACCATTACATCCAATGTATAAAGATTTATATATATGTGGATATGTTCACCGAATAAATCCTAAATATGGTGTTATTTTCCACAAAAATAGAATGCATGAAAATATAGAAATTCCTGATAGGTTGAAGAACATAAAAATAAAATATGATTTATTTTGAAATATTATAGTTGAAATATGATCATGTTCAAGTAACTGGATAGTTTCAATAATCTATCATCTTTTAGGAGATATAAAGATCACTCATTAAAAAGGATAAAGGATAAATTGAGGAAAAACTCAAGGAAGATGGGAAAATATCTAAACACCTAAAATAAAAATGAATATATGAGAGAACTATTTAAAATTTTCAGTGGGAGTAGTCATAGCTAATAATAATGTAATTATAAATCCTTGATTAATAAAAAATATATAAATTTTAATATAACACCACAAAATCTTACGAATATAGATAATCCTTTCTTTACAAAAAAACCATAAAAACATTTTGATAAGATCATTCTAATGAGGTATATGAAAATTATTAGTGATCAATCCTTGTGCTATAGGAAAACTAATAATCCTAATCAAACCAATATTGAGAATTATAATAATAATAATGCACTAAGGAGGGTAAGATTATTATATAATGGAAAATTAGGACACACTATAGTAAAATTATAACAAATCAATTATCAATGTTCTAAATTAATAAATCTTAATAATAATTATATATTCATCAAAAAAAATCAAACATTCATCCGGGTGTATAAATCTATTACAAAATAATATGGATAGACCAAAATGGTTGAGAACATTTCTAAACTTAATTTTAAAATTTAGTTACAAAATTTGGATAAATAAAGGTAAATGGAATGACACGAGAAGGAAATATCTAAATAGGAGGAATGTATTCAAAATGATAATGAAATTAAATTTTAGGATTGGATTTCAAAATAAGGTAATGAAGGATGACCGCAAATTTAAATGATTTTCTCATAAATTTATGAACCCAAAGTGTAAAATGGTTGTGAAGAGTTATTTTATGTATAGTGAAGAAAAAAAGTGTATCATGGTTGTGAAGATACATTCAGACTAATTTATCACTATAAAATATCCAAATATTGTTTATTTTATTCCCTAAATAAATGTTATTTTATTTTTGTGCTAACTAAAAATGTAATTGAAGTTGAAGAAGGTTCTCAAAAAGAGAACTGAAAATAAATCTCAGCATTAAATAAATTGAAAAAAATTGAAATGATGTTTGTTAGGATGAATATTAAAGATCGAAATAAATCACTATTTCAGTATGATTCATTAAATTTTACATTGAAGAAAAAGTGAAGTAAATTTTTACATTGATAAAGTTTAAATGATTATCCTACCTTATGGTGATGTTGACAATGAAAACCTAAATGAATAATTTAAATTATACATACCCATAATTTTTTGTTAGTTCAATAAAATATTATATTAGGGAGGTATGATGAACTAATCTCTCTTCCATTATTCTCAAGAATTTTTTTTGTTATTATGGGAAGAAATTTATTTTAATAAATGAAAATATATTGCTGAGTCTTGATGTGATTTAGGGATAGATAAAAAATACAAAACATGATAAAATTTATTATTGAATAAAGTTATAATCGTGTTATGATTGGTGTATGTTTTTTATTTCAAAATTATCGAAAAATAAATATATTTTAAATGGTTTCTACTTGTTTATCGAAAAAATGTTTATGTAGTCCTAGGAGAAGATAATTGATTAATAGAATGATTTTCTATTGATTTTTTCATCAATGTAATGCTTCAATGTCTAAATAAAATATTCTAGTCTTTTATACATAAAATTGATCATTTAGACCTAGAGTAAAATGATTAATGGAACATTTCATAAAAATTAATTGATATCATCCCATTTGATATTCTTTAAAATTATTATAAATAAGGGGGAGAGAGAAGAAAATAAGGATATTGACAATAAATTCAATGAAGGATATTGATGAAACCATTTTTGCTGTGTTTTATTTTTTTCAAAGAGGAAATACTGGAATTAGATAGTAGTCCCCAATTATATTGGTGAAAATAACTATGGGATTCTTAATCCATGTGTCTTAATAAGTAATTCATTGAAACTTATAATTTTTCCACAATAGTGATATATGTGGAAAAGATGATGTGAAATTTGTTTATTCATCACTCAAATGACTAAGAAAGGAAGAATGTTCTAGAAGTTATTGTGATTCCACATTGTTCAAGGGTATTTTGTTTAATGATGGAATAGAATAATGGTTATATTTGATGAAATAATGGAAATTGAGTTGGTAATTCCAAGGATAACCCACACAAAGATTGATATGCATGGAATATGTTATTATCAGTGTTCAAGAAATATATGGATAATGGTTTGATAGTGTTAGAGAATCCCTAAAATCATTTTAAGAGCCTCTGAATTTATATAAAGATGTGAAGATATTTTGTAAAGGCAATCATAGAATTGAACATTCTATGTACTGGTAACTCTAGAATTCAAAAGGGTTTGTAAAGGTAACATCAACATAACATGACAAGTCTAATGGTAATCGAGTATATGATATAAAGGTAATGAGATACCTTTGTAAAGATAACTTTGAATAAATAGACCTGCGTGAAGGTAACAAAATATATACATAAAGGTAAGACAAAAATTATTAAGTAGCACAAATTTGATAGGTGAATTCAATAGCCTAGAACAATGGAATTATGTAGGATGCAACAATTACGAAGGGGTACTCCGAAATATTGATGGCCAGGTCATGACATGATTAATCCTTGTCAATGTTTTCTCATGTATATTATGTCTATGTAATATTACTTAATGACCTTTGTAATGTTCAGAATACTAGATAAATTAGAGCCTGTGTAAATGTAATGAAACGTTCTTCTAAAATAATAATTTGGATTAATTTGGGAATAAATTAGAAAATCTAATGTATTGTTACATTTATATAAAAAATGATAATGATAGGAAGAATATAATGATTATATTTTAGTTATAGTGGCATCAAGTTCTACATCATATGATGCAAAAACATGTCATAATCTACTATGAGAAGTGAATAATATAAACTAGAATACTAGGAAACATTTAACTACTGTAGGTTATGGGGTTGTCAAAATTGTGGTGAGAATAATGTTATCAAAATTGGAATTAAATGTTAACCACATTATAGTGATGACCGTGCTGAGATCAAAATTAATTTCTAATAAACGAATATTTTATATTAATTTTGTAGTGGATATTGTATTGTTAGTAAAATTAATATATAATCATATATATTTATATTTATTTATTTATGACATGGGGTAATTATTATTTTATCATATGAATTAAATTAATATAATTTTGATTCATTGTATAAATTTTGGTCATATAAATTTGATCCATCTATAAATTCGGACATATAATGACTTGTATAGTATGACATTGAATGTATGACTTAATTTTACAATTATTCTAAAGAATTTGGATATTTAAATATATCATTTATAAATTTCACATTCAAATTAAAATATCACAAAAATTAATTTCACATAATGATTCTTGTAGAATATAGAAGAAACATATTTGTATAGAATAATGTGCTACAAATCAAGGGTCATCCATGACTAAAACTACACGAGATATCAAGAACATGTAGATATATAAGAATAAGATTTCACTAAGGGGGAAGATTATAATAATTCAAATACATCATGATTAAAATAATTCTAGGACAAAAAAATAGATTTATATGATGAGTATGAATAAATTAAATACTATCAATATATGTGATTCAAATGCGAGAAAAACCTTCCAAGAACTGAGGAGATTCCAAAATTAATATACAAAAAATATTTACATTCTCTTTGTTAATATATAGAGGTATGTGATGGAAAATACGATTGGGTGATAAATATATGATAAAATACTTCATTATAGACATTGAGTATCAAGAGAAGAGAACTACTATTGTATTATAAGGATATATTATGATTACACTGAATAAAAAAGAAATATTAATAAGGAGATAAAGAGATAGGTTGTTCTAATATTAATTCTATGAATAAATATATTCTCAGTCAATGAATGGTGAGATCCTTAAATTTTTGTGACAGAAAACACTGCACATTGAAGAAGAAGAAGAACAACAAGAGAGACAAATTGATGTTGAGTGTCATATGTCAACTGAGAATACATTGGAAGATGTTCTCAGAGAGATGAACAATAATATCCAACTCAAAAAATTTGAAGATTCGATGGCAGCATGGAAGATGTTTCATGAGATGAAGAAGATCAAGCCATATATTCCAAAAAGTACTAAAGCTAATATAGGTGATCTTGATTCATGTAAATAGAAACATATCAAAAAGAAATCTGACATACCTCAGAACTTGGTATCTGATCCATCCCCTAGAATAGCAATGGAATGTTTTTTGGAACCTAGGTCTAGTGAAAAGAAAAAAAAGACATCAGATATATGATCTTTATAATGATTAAAGCTTATAAATATAATAAAACACATAACATAATTTAATTAGTAGTCCAATATGAGAAATATGTATGTTAGATACCATTAAAAAAATTGATATTCAAAATAAAAGACAAGACAATAATGGAATATAAAAAAATAAACTATCAACTAACAACCGTAGAATAAATTAGGTAAAAGAAAGAATAACAAAAATTTACAAATATAGATGATAAAGAATTTGCTTATACATCAACGATAAAAGACTTGAAAAAAATATAACATAAGAAGAGACTATATACCCATGACCTATGGTCAACATGCAGCACAATCGCTCTCTGAGTGACCAAACCAAGAAGTCATTATAAAAATATTACTAATAATCGTTTCCTAAAATAAGAATAATAATAATATAGTATTGTGAATTAATTAACTATAAGTATGGAAAAATCACAACTCATTTAAAATATTTGAACTAAAAATTTATTTCATGAGACATTGACAATTTATCCCTAAAGAATGGTATATATTTTGTTTTAAAAATCACATATAACGCTCTTCAAACACATTTTTATTCAATACCAAATATTTTTGTTTTAAATAGATACAAGATAAAAATTTATATTAAACAAAAGATAACATAATGAAATGAAACCACTAAAATATAATATCATTTTTGTCAAATCACATTTTAAATTATGAAGACCAAAAGACACTATGTAATACATAAATGAGAAGATGGAATGTAAATAGTAAATGAAGTGGAAAAAATAATATATAAAAAGACTTAATAGTACAATAATTAACCAAAATTATAGAATATTATGAATAATTAAATTAAATTAATTTAATTTAAATTTTAATCATTTTATTGGCCTATGTAAACTATGTTTGAGGATTTCTATGATACATATACCATTAGTGATCGAACCATATATAACCATTCTTGTGTATGAGACATTATCAAGGACCATGAAAATGTCCTAGTAGTAACTATAAAAATATCATCATGTAGATTAGTTTGTATTATAGTATGATTCAAGGGATTTAGAGGAATACGATTCGAAATTTTAATTTTCTATGCGTTACTTATATATGACCTCAATATATCATTATTAATAAAAAATAAGGTGACTACATAAGCACATGATAACTAAGTGAATCACCAATAACATATAAAATAATCCTCCCAAATTTTCAATGTATACAAAAACTAAAATCAATTTAGTCAACACCCATCATCCCCATAAATAATAAAATATAAGGTATAATCAACATCTAAGGTCATAAAGTTCCAACCAGGACATTTAACATTAAACATATATTTCAATCAAGGTGATCCATTTAAAAAAAATACACAAAAAATTTCAAACCAAAGGAAAACATCATTTTGAAATAAAAATAATTAATTAACCAAAAGAGATACTACTAATACTATATAAAACATCACCACAAATATTATGATTAAGAAAATATAAGAAAACCCATGAAATCATGGCCAACAAAATCAAAGACCAATAACCATTAAAATAAAATGGAAAACATCGATTTAATTTTAGAACCAACATAAATCCCTATAAAATTACATTTATAAAACATTTAAATATTTTTAATAATCTTAAAAAAAATCATAACTTAAACCTACATAAATATTTCATGTAAATAAATTATCCACCAACATAGGGGAATTAGTTTTCATGTTTCATCAATACATGGAAAATATCCATTGAATATAATTTCCATACATCATAATAATATATAACAGATAATTAAATAATGATCAAAAAGTATTTTATATTGAATGTATACCTTGAAGAAAACTAATCAAGAAACCAAGGCTCTTAATTTTAAAACATTATGCATGGAGAAACCTACCTCAAATTGAAGAGAAAAATTTCACCATCGATGAATTCAACTAAAATATGACTCAAGTTGATATATTTAATTATTAGAAACCAAGATAAATAATAATAAATTGACCCCCACACAATTGGCTTTTACAACCATTATTCCTATGTGATTATAGGAAGAAAACATATGGAATAAAAGAGGAATGAACCAAATGAGGGAAGAGGGGAATATACCATGTGATTATATGAAGTAATAACTATAGTTAACACCTTGAAATAGTGATAACTAGAGGGGGAGAAGGGCTTTGTATGACATGGTGGCGTGATTGTTAAGTTGTAGGTGCTAAATGTGGGTTAGAGGTCAAATTTACATTAGGGTTAATGTGGTGAAATTTTAGTTTTAAAATACCTAAATGAATTTTTATTGTTGTGAATTTATTCACTACATATTGATCAACACTTCAAAAATTGATTTATATAATGAAGAAGTGGTTCATTCCATGAACTACCTCCATAGTAAAATTTATCCACTAACATAACATTTCAAAATGACACCTCCCTTGGTCACCCAATGAATCCAATCTAGATTTTTTCTGTAGTTTTTCAATGGTCCAAAAGTAACTAATAATAAGAAAACAACACAGAGGAAAAAAATAAAGAATATTCATTACCTAAAAGAAACCCATTAGGTGTGACAATTATCACACCATAAAATATTTTACCTCTATAAGTCACTGAGTTATAGTATGACCCATTTAACAAAAAATCACAATAATTTATATTCCCATCAATATAAAAAATATATACCCAAACTAAACAAGACACATATCAATAAAAACATATGTCATATTGTACAAATTTATTTAAAAAAAACAAAACAATACCAGCCTATTTAGATAAAATATCAAAACAATAAATAAAAAACAATACATACCATATCACAACCTCAAACAAATATAGACACACATGTTTCTATGCTTCATAAAAAATGATATTTGATACTAATCCCTAGTCTCCCACCCATAAGTATTCCATTAGGGATGATAGTCAATATAATTGGAAACACTCAAAAGGAAACTTCATAACCACTATGATTCCCTGAATCAGAGAAGTTCACTAAAACAAACATTGATGTGTAAATCCACACATTCATCAAATTTATCATTTATTTCTCTATAAAAATTATTTCTATTGAATTTATCAAATTATAATTCTAAAAACCAAGGATTTTGACAGAACCTGACCATCCCCCATTATGATGGAATAACATAGAAGGCAGTTATTTAAAATACATGAGCTACTCACACTCAACTAAAACAATGGAGTTTTTAAACATGGGATGGATGACATCTAGAAAGTCCAAATGAATTAGGTTCACCACCCATACAATGAAGAGCCCTAGAAATAAAACTCCTTTCCATTAACCCATTCATCAAATCCTTAAATAAATCCTTCCTAGAAAAGAATACTACTGAAATAGGTCCAGAAAAGTGCCTCCTTCCAATATCGAACACTCTCCAAACCCTTACTCACTAACTTGAGTGAAATGAATCCTAAATATCAATAAAAACAAAAAAAATTTATTAATTCATAAGAGTGTGAAAACAAATAAGGAGAGTTCAATTAAATCACTCAACGAGAGTCTAGGTATAGTCATGAATAGAAATAATCAAACATCCCAACACCAAGAAAACACCGCATGGGATTATATTGAAACAAAAATGTACAAAACTCAACAAGATATTTCATTGAGAATTTCTATAAAATAATAATTACATGAGACCATACCAAAATGAACTATTTATAAACTAATCACAATCTGATTAATCCAATGATGAATAAAATCTTAATAAAGCGCATCGTAACAACCACTGAATGATCTAAAATACCAAGAAATACCAAACTATCATTTAATTTTCATAACCCATGATTTCTTTCCAAAAAAATTATCATCTATATCATCTTCAAAATCATTACCACATCCTACACATAAACTGATTTCATGTAACATGATAATATCCCTTTCATAATTTTGAACTAAAACATATATTAATTAAAATAATGTTTTCTTTATAAAATCAAAAATCAACATACTTATTGATTAATTTTTTTAGAGTTTCTTGATCAAAATAATCCACCCTCATTTGAAAAATTATCCTTAAATATTTAAATATCAAGACCTATCTAAAAAGAATTTTCTTAAACCCCGCGCTCCTTATATTGAAATTTTTTTTAGATTCCCAATATCCAAATTCATTTTAATCAATTTATATTAAACCAATTAAATTTTCCAAAACCAATATTCAATATATAATAACCTTACCTTTTTCAAAAATACATTTTAAAATTCATTTATCCATTTAGGGATCAGGAATTATCACCTTTTGGCCATTTTAAAAATCCAAAAACATAATTACAAAGAAGTAACTGAAAAATAAATAAATCATAACCACACAACATAATACTAACTATTAATTAATTAGTGATCATTTATCACATGTACAGATGGCTTGGTCGACTATACGATAATTACAAAACTCTCATTTTTTTTTGTTGAACCATTCATATAGGCAACACCGAGATTACCTGACCGAGTGAGGTCACTATGTTCCCAAGTATATACTCTTATTTCCCATATAAAAATCTAAAAAATCCCAAAAAACATCAATAAATTACATAATAATATCAACATAAATTGAAATATACCAAAAATCACATCCCGATATTTTTATACAGACATTGAATTACAAGTAGAGTTTTAGAACATACAAGATATTGTTAGACCCATTTTTAACCTACCTGTTGAGTTATTAAAATCCTCTCTTCATAAATAAAACTAAAAAAAATAATAGTGGTTTCCCAAGCCATCCAATTGGGACCATTTTCGTGGCTCCCTAAGATTTCCTCTAATGGGATATGGCCTCGTGACTAGCATTGAGTAGGTATATCACTAACATGGGAGGTATTCCCTATGTACCTATACACACACACACACACACACACGCACACGCACACATCTCCAAGATCAAAAAAATTCTGAAATGTAAAAGCAACTATGAAACCAATGAATGTATAAAACTATATCCCAAAACAAGAGTATGGTAGGATGTATAGTAAGGTATATAGGGCCAGAATACAATCCAACTAAAATGTTTGTAACACAAGTCCAAACATTAAGTAAATGTATTTGAAAAAATGTCTACATGTAATAGGAACACACCTCTGTTTGTATGGTATCACTAAGAACTGCCTGGTCCTAGCCCCCTAGGACTCCATAAAAAGGTCAATCATATACCAAAGGCATGACACATGAGAATAAATTCTGTTCTACGATGAGTATAAAAATACTCAGCAGGACACATTGAAACAACAAAGAATTATAACAATGGTAAATATAGTCATCTATACACATATACGTATCTACAACATAAATAATAAGAATACAGGGATATACTCAATCATTTAAACACAGTCTAGAGGTAAACCAAAACCATAGTATAAAAATACTTTAATTCGAGGTCAACGATAACACACAACACTCATCAAGGAGAACACACTCCTAAGTATGATAGCAATGATGATGTCTGTCCGAGAGGTACCTCTCAATGTGTACCATCAAGAGAGAGATACACTGATAGATATGAAAATATTTTGATGCATTTAAGAGGATCACCACCATGGACACGGGATGATACCAAAAACTCCATCTAGATTAACCCTCATATGTTGAGGATTGGATCCCACATTGTGTTTTTCAATTCAATACCATAGACTCCCTCTTGGGAATTAATATGAATATATGATCCCACTATGGGCCTCTTCAGGGGGGTGGGGTTCTAAAAAATATATCTAGTAATTCATGTAGAAGGAATCATTGTCCAATGAGTAGGAAATGATTCTTACTATCATTTTGAAAAATAATAAATGGAATGATCCTTAATAAGACATGTCTAAGATACGGGGGGAAAAAAAGATTACCACCATGTAGAAAGGGGGTACATGTTGTAAAATAGGGGTACACACCATGTCCCTTGTCCTTGAGTACTTCCTGGGTAGAACAGACCATGTTTGGTCAACCCATTTCATGTATATGTGTACACGGTATTTGAATGGGTTTCATATTGTTTACCTTTATCTGGGGTCTGCCCGTGTACTATGACCTTATGCCAGTACATGGTGTCATCCCATGTATCTATTCACATGTACCAGTACATGGTATCTCCCATGTACATAGTCTTGGACATGTAGTTTGGGGGATTAATTATTGTGTAGGAAACCAAAGTTCTCCAACCCATGCTAGTGTACTACCCAAGGTACACAACAAGTTAATCCAAGGGGGACACAAGTCATGTAGTCAATGACTACATGCAGTTTGTATCAGGTTTTTCTAGAACCTTTATTCTTCTTCTTTCCCACACAATCAATATTCTGACATCTATTCCAGTGGTTGGTTCCCCGTGAATCTCTAGATTCAATAACATTTGGTCATGCCATCACTGAATCTCTAAGATTCAGGCCATCAATCAGATAGAAAAATGAGTCGTTCCCATTCTTTGTTACCCACTATAGAACACAAAATCGTAACCAATCATTGTTCAATCCATTGTCGAAACCACAATGACAACTCTATCGAGTCATTCTAATACATGATCTATAGTTTTGTATCATTCCACCTTGAATATAATTCGTAATGATCAATTGTTCTAGGGATATTGAATAGATGTGAAAAACAAAGAACACATGAAGAATTGTGAATTAGTGGATTAAAGCACAAACCAAAAGTAGGGAGATGAACCTCAATCGATGTTCCTTTCGATCTTGGTTCTTTATAATTATATTGATAAATGAATCCAATAAATCTCAATATCAATCCCCGGATAGAAAACATAATATAACATGTCATGCCATACTAGAAAACTATGGGTCAATATTTTCATTAATTGATTTGTGTATATCTTATAATTCTTGAAAAAGGAAAATAAAATAAAAATAGCCTTCCCTACATCAATTTGGATTTGTCACTGTTGACAAATTTTTTTTATGTCATCATCTATGGGTGATTCATTGAATCAGTTGCTCATTCATCATCTATCCAGGATCCGTTACTTTTTGTTCAAGAGAATTAATCAGATGTTACCTCCAATGGCACTATAGAGATTCTAGGGTGTTGAGACTAACATCAGATCACAATATAAATGATCTGTTTATGTATTTCTTGTTGTTTTTGCAACAAGGTGACTAAAAATAATTTCATTAAATGATATTATTCATTTTACTCTCATGATAAATTTTTTACAATCAACCTGCACCCACAAATGTTAGGATGAACCTAGGGTAAAACCACAATTCTGAACTCAACAGTTCCAATAGATTTCTAATCCATAAAGATTTTTAAAAGTTATTCCACATTTCCTATAAAACCACCCATGCGTACTATTTAATATTTCTATATATTTCAAAAATTTGTTATGGACACAACGTTCCTCGGAATCACATGCTTTCTCAGTGTTGTTCTCAAAAATATTCTATGTAATATTTAGAAATAATGCACAGAAAAATCTGAGACATTAAATTCTCCCCTCCTTGGGGGTTTACATCCCTAAATATATAAACCAAATTCTACTTAAAAAAATATGTGGATACTGAGAATGAATCTGAGCCTCTTGATCCCATTTTATCTGCAAGATATTCTTTTCTTGCAACTATACATGTGATAAAGGAATCAATCTCCCATAAAAAATCCTCTCTTCTGATCCTCAATATCCCCTGGGTACTTAGAAAAAGTTGATCCATTCTTGATGTCTTCTTTACCTTAATTTATATAGTATGATGGGTCATGCATGTACCTCCTTAAATGTGACACATGGAAGATTTCATGTACCCAGTATAACATCCAAGGTAGAACTAAGAGGTACTCCACCTTGCCAACACTAAACAATATCTAAAAAGTGATGATGAACCTCATAGTTATTTTTCAATCCAAGAAAATCTATATAATCCACAATGAGTTAAACCACAAATGAACATGTAGTCCTCCTCCTCAAAATCAAAAGGCCTTAATCTCTTGTCAATAGAAGACATCTTGTATATCAATGGAGTCTTCATATATTCTTGGATGATCTGCACCTTCTCTATTGTTTCTCAAACCAGCTTTGATCCCATGAGTACGCAATCGCCTGTATTAGTGAAAAAAAGTGGTGACCTGTAACTTCTCCTATGTAAATCTTCCAGTGGTTCCATACCAATGGTGTAATGGATGATGTTGTTGTATGAAAACTAAATTAGTGGTAGTTTATCCTCCCAATTACCATTGAAGTCTAACATGAATGCTCACAACATATCTTCCAGAACCAGAATGGTCTACTCTGCTTGGCTGTCAGTTTATTGGTGAAATGTTTTGTTCAAGCGTAAAATGGACCAAAATTCCTCTTATAGTACCTTACACAATCAGGATTTCATGTTATCATCATGAAAATAAATAATCATCGATGAGAATCTATGTAGGTGAATTATCTTTTAAAAAAGGCATCACAAGCTCTCTAGTGAACTCTTCTCTTAGAAAGCCAGGTAGTGGAGTGAATTTGTGAGTTGGTCAACGATCACCCAAATGGAATTGTGTCCCCATGAATTATGTTGTAACCCTATCATGATTTATATAGATATATCATCCTACTTCTATTATGGAACCTCGAGGGGATGATCTAAACCCAATGGATCTTCGTGCTCAGCCTTCACTTTCTGAAAAGTAAGGAATTGAGAGAAAAACTATGTAACTCATTTCTTCATCCCTGGCCACAAAAAATTATTTCAAAGGTCCTTGTATATATTTTTTACACCTGTATATTCCTCCAAATTATACGTATGAAACTCCACCAAAACCTCTTCCTGAAACAACATTGGTACCATCATAGATCCTTCAAAAAGAATGATGTGCTCCCCACCCTTATAAAATATATTATGATCATGCCTTATTGATTTGTTTGAATGTAGTTCATCCAAGTTGGAATATTCATGTTCTACCTCCCTAAATTATTATAAGAGTGGTGGGGTGACAACCAATGACTTGAGGTATGTTGCACCATCTTCATTCACAAAAGATAACTTTAACGACGCTAACTACTCTGATTCCCAATTCAACAACTGCAAACTAGAACTCATTGTGAGATAAACGTCCACCACATTCATCTTTCCAAGTGTATAGACAATATCTATTTTATTTTCATGGAGGAACTCTATCCATTTACTATGTCTCATTTTCAGACCTTTCTACGAGATGATATTATTGAGGAGCTTATGAATGATGTAGATGATAATACTCTCACCCATGAGGTAGTGTCACTGAATATTCAATGTAAAGACTACCATTATTAACTTAATGTCACGGGTTATTTAGTTTTTCTCATGTTGTCTCAAATGGAATGTACCACAGGAAATCAAAAATTTCCTCATCATTAAGAAACAACATAGACTATTTCCTGACGCATCATAGAATAATACATACTCAAAGCCATAATCTAGCCATCTCAATATAAGGGTGTTTGTCAATATATACCTCAACTGCTATAAATACTAATGTCACTTATACATCCACATGAATGTATTCACCTATCTAGTTAAATCTATCATAGAATAAGTATTCCTAGATAAATTAGTTTTGAATCTTTGATAATAGACTTCCAACTAGAGGAAGCTCCGGACCTCTACCACTCTCTTTAGTGGATCCAATGATAATATATCACAATCCATTTCCGGGTCAACTACCACTCCATATGCTGACACAACTTGTCTAAGAAAGGGCAATTCCTGAATCCAGAACTAGAACTTCATTGGAGTTTCATAAATATGGTTCTCTCAGAGTGTCTCTCAAATTCTTCGTAAGTTTCTCGCATGCTCCTCCTCAGTCACCATGTACAAAAGGATATCATATTCAAGAAAAACTATGAACAGGTCTCAGTAAGCCTAAAATAAATGGTTCATGATACCCATAAACACAACTGGTGTGTTTTTCATACCAAATAGATTCACCAAGTATTTATAATGAATTTAACTACATTTAATGTCATATTAGGTATATCTTCATCCCGTTATCATAGTTGGTGATAGCCATATTTGAAGTCAAACATCCCAAACCATTGTGTCCGTCTAAACTAATAAAATAGGTCATAAATCTTCACTAGTGGATACTTCTTCTTCTAGGTCACCTAGTTTAGGCGACTGTAGTACACAAACAACCTCAGGCTCAGTTCATTATTTTTATAAAACAATATTGTGGCTACCCAGGGAGAAACATTGGGTCTCCCGATGCCTTTCCTCTAGAAGTCCTCCAACTGTACCCTCACCTCACGATGCTCTCCAGTAGTCATCTGATATTATGGTGTAGATATTATTGTCATCTCTTGGTGTGGATCAATGAATAATTCTATCTCTTGGTGGAGAGGTAAATTCGGAACAAATTCAAGAAAGATGTCCTCGAACTCCACCACAATTTCAAGAATCTAGAAATTCATAACATCTATTACACAGAGGGTTATGTTATCCAACTGATAAATATAATTGTTTCACCCTCATATGAATGAGTCCATAATGTGATTCATTGGTTACCATTTCACTGAAAAAGGTAAACCTCATTCCATCAATATAGACAACCACATAATTCACCTAAAATAGTCAATATGGGCATGGTCTCTGGATAAAAAATCTATACCAAGAATGAAATCATAAGGCCTTGACACTGCTACCAAAAGGTTAAATTTGAAACTCTCTCTACCAAGGGTTAGGTCACACTGTATGAATAAGTGTGTGATTGTTGATTATCCTCAAGTAGGTGTCACCAACCGTAAGGGGTGATTAAACGGTTGAACCAGAATCTCTAGGTATCTTAAAATGTATGTAGTGAGAAATGAAGGACTAAAAAATAGTCTTATCACTAGAACGTCAAAAGTAGAAAAGTTATAGATCATTCCATGAATCATTCCTGGAGCCATTGGGTCATATGCCTCGACTGAATGAAATTGTTCCCACACCTGTATTCTAGATCCCTAAGACTGGCATAGAACATCAGGGGTGGTTGTGGTAATAAAGAGAAATGCAAATAACCTCCTACTCCTCTCCCAGATACTCTTCCATGTCTTTATCCCTACAGATCTACTTTTTATTATCACATTTTCTACTTTAGTGGTCCATATAGTGTCTATCTATAAATAGTATGATTGGTCATCCAATCTCAACTAAGATGTCCCCCTACATTATCATTAATAACATCCCCTCTCTCAAGGTAGACTAGTCCCACCCTGTTAGCCCTGGCCAATAGGTCCACTCTCCGAGGACCTCCACTTAAACTGTATCCCATTTCTAGGTCCCTAAGATTAATGTTAGATCCTTGATATATAGGTCTCAGCTCCAACTTTCCCACCAAAGATAGTTTGTGGTTGTATCTTCTCATCAAAGAATATTTAAACCACCAAAGCCTCCCAAAAGACTCCAACAAAATTAGAATGTAATTTTGGGATAATGCTGGCTCTGATTTCTCTACATAGACCATGCTCAATGTTCAGAACCTGGAGGAACTAATCTTGAATCATATCCATGATGTACCTATATAGGTTGGTAATCCTTTATTAATAATTATATACTAATATGCTACGCTGAGGGAGCTGAAGAAATGCCAGAATATGCATTTCCATCAATATAACTAGTGAAAACTACTACTTGAAGTGGTTCTAAAACTATTTCTAGAAAATAATTGGCACATCATATGTCTGGATGACCAAACTCCACCGTCTTCCTACTGAACCATGTAGAAGGCTCACCACCAGGACCACCATCAAATTTTCTGGTGTCCTTACTAGATGAAAAAATCATGTCATTACCACAAGCCACTACACAGCCACCTTTGGGTCAGGCTCACCTCCGAACTTGTGGGGTCACTACCACTAAAATATTTCAATCATGATCATCCTACAGGCCTCATCTACTGGTACTGTGGGTTCTTCATGTCACTCTATAGGTGGATGTATGGCTAGTGCACAACCTGGAAATAACAACTCGGGAAATGGTCCCTATTTCAAAGCCTCTTAACTGAGAAGGTCATCCTCATCATCGAGGTGCTGAATCTTAGTTGGTATAAAAAAATAATAATAAAAGTAAATATGATATAACATGTTGAATAACAATATCGAGAGAGTTTAATCAAGAAGTAAATGGAATCCACAACCCATTACTATATGATGCATGTACAATTATTTTCCATGCAACCAGTTTTATAATGTAACAAATCAAAAAATAGGTTATCAGATCCCTGTTGTATGTATTCATCAACCACTACACCAGCACTATAGTCCCTGGCCTAAAGTACCAGCTCTAATACAACACTGTCATGACTCATCCTAGTGGGTCCCATGTTGCTACTCCACAAGGAAACCTCCAATATGTCAGGTGTTAGTGACTAGAACTGAGTGGGAATATCACTAACATGGTAAGAATTTCCTATGTACCTACACACACACACACACACATCTCCTAGCTCACTAAATGATGAAATGCAAAACCCACTAAGCAAACAATGCGTGTATACAACTATATCCCACAACTAGTGTATGACGTGATGTAATGTAAGATAAATAGGGAGAGAATACAAGGACACCACAATGAGTTTGTAACAAAAGGTCTACTTATATGTAAAGGTATTGGGATTCATTTCTAAATGCCACAAAAACACACATTATTCAATCAAGTCTCACTATGCGCCGCATGCAACTAGTATGTATAGGACTCTATCAAAAGGTCAATCTTGCACAGGACAAGACACATGCACTAAAAAACTTTGATGTTGTGAGGATAACAATACTCAGTAGGACACCCTGAAACCAAAATAAAATATAAAAAGGAATGTACAATCATCTCTACATAGGTATATGTCTATATCATATATAATAAGAATATCTAGATATACAAAATCAAAGACACACATTCTACTAGTAAACAATATACATAGTATAGAAGCCCTTTAATTCCATCTGGATGATCCCACATAGCACTCATTCTTGAGAAAACATTCCTTAGTCTAACAGCACTGCTAATGGTCATCCGAAAGGTATTGCATGTCATGTAATATCATGAGAGGGATATGCTAATATATCTGAAGGTATTATGATACAAAAATTAAGATCACAACTAGGTCTGTGATGTGATTAAACAAATCTATATAGATTAAACCTTCTATGTAGAGGATATGCACCTGCATATTGTTGTTGTTATCGATACCTGGAAATCCCCTAGGGAAAAAATATATGAATAAATGATCCCACTCTGATCCTGTTAGGGGGTGGGGTTCAATCAAATCTATCTAGGAAGCCCTTCCGAAGGGATTGTAGTCCTAGTAGTGGAATCCAATCAAAACAAACCATTTCGGAATCAATAATAGGAACGAAGCCAAATAATACTTTTCCATGATATGGTGGAAAAGAAAATAAATCCAAATATAATTGGGTACATGACATATAGTAGGGGTAAACTCTGTGTCCCGTGACCCTAGGTACTGCCTGTGAAGAATGAACCCTGTCATGTCAACCTATGTCATGAAGAAGAGTACACGATTTGTGAATGAATTTCATGCCAATTCCCTACATCCAGGATCCACTCATGTACTCTGTCCATGTGTGTGTACAAAACATATTCTAAAGCATCTATGGCAGTATACTAATACATGGGGTAAGCCATGTACATGGTCCAAACTAGGCTATGTAGGGGAGTACCCATCATGAAGGTTACCTGTGTACTCTACCCCATGTCTATTTACATCCCACGATACACACAATGTTCTTCTAAGGGGGAATAATGTCGTGTATTCAAGGATCACACACCCTGTGTATCGGTATTTTCCAGAACCCGTCTTCTTCCACCTGGTCGCATCATTGATCTTATGGATTCTGTTATAGTGGTTGGTTCTCTAAGAAACGCTAGATTCGAGGTTGTCTGTTCAGGCCATCACCAATACAGTAAGATTCATTCATTCATTTGGATCCGAAAATAAATCATTATAGTTCTTTGTTACACCATGAAGAACATGAAATTAGGACTAATCATCGCTTGATCCACTGCTGCAACCCCTGTTTCACCTCTTTCGAGCCATATCGATGCTAGATATATGGTTTTATCACATTATTCCATGAATAAAATGCGAAAGAATCTATTATTCAATGGGATATCGAACTTTAGGGCAGAATAAAGAACCCATGAAGAATAATATTGTAGTGTAGAAAAGGACAATCCAAATCAATAGGGACAAACCTCAATATATGTTCATATATATCTTGGTTCTTCATCATTATAATGAAGTAAAAATCAAATAAATATAAAAAACGAATGCCGGATAAATACAGAAAAATATCCCAACCCAAAATACAATCAAAACGCAGATCAATCTGTTCATTGATTGGTCTGCGTTCATCATGGAATAAAAGAAAGGGGAATGAAAATCAATATCACATTCCCTACATCATTTTAGATTGGTTATTTATTGAATGATCACTGCATCGTCTTTGTTGGAAGGATCAGTTCAATCGGATGTGTGTTGATCATTAATCCACTATGCATCACTGTTTGTTTGAGAGAATTATTTAAAGGTTATCTTCAGGGGATCTCCAAAGATTCCAAGGTTATAAGGATTACCCTAGATCTCCGCAAAAATATCCAATTAATGATTTTTGGTCGCTGCGTCAATGAGGTGAATAAAAATAATTTTATTCAATTATTTATTTCATTTCACACCCGCAAAAACTATTCACAAATGACCCATGTCAACCATTCTCAGGTCGGACCATGGGTAATACCACCATTATAAACTTAATGGTGCCCCCATATTTTGGATTTGAATGTTCATTTAAATTTATTTACTTGTTTTTAGGAAAAATGTGCATGTTTTCTATTATATCTTTTAATATATTACTAACATTTGTTATTGGGAACACTGGGCCTTGGAATCGCATGTCGTCTTATTTCCTGGTCTTGAAATTAATCTATATAATATTTAAAAATAATACACCAAAAAATTTGGGGCATTAAAAATGGGAAGATATACAACCATGGCCCTTATTAATAATATAGGTTCTACTAATTTTTTTCATGAACCAACCAGACCCACCCCAGAATATGGCACCAATACTGGCCCATGAAATACTTGAGATGCATTCCCAATTATCCAAGCCTAGTGATAAACACCAATGGAATCAAATATAAAGTCATATAATTTATTCTGACTAATAAATTGGATAAAAAAATATTATAATTCTTATAAAAGTCTTGAATGACATATATACAATTAATCCCCTCATACGAAATAAATAAAATGATTCAAAATAAAAAACATATATCTCATATATATAAAATAAATAGTTATAAAAATATTTAACATGATCCTAAAAAAACATATAAGAATAAATTATATGATACACTTGACATAAAATATAATAAAAAGAAATATAAAACACAAGAAACACAATTTCTGTGTGATCTATTATCTCCTTCCTGTAGAAACACTACATGAGTAACCCATAAACACATATCTACAAAAGAAGATTCTCGATGATCCAAGAGTAAATATAATATGTTAATATTGGAAGAAGAAATAATTTTTAGTAGGTATTCAAAATCATTAAAAATAAAAAACAATGTATTATAATATAAGAATAAAACACAAAAATAAGATATTCATTTTTAATTTAAAAAAGCATATATACCTATGGAAAATTATTTTTACTCAAAACTAATGTTTCATTTTATAAATCTAAACAAGACTCAAAATTATAGGTAATAAAAGGGAATTAATGAAATAAAAACCAACTTAAATAAAATATTATTTTTTACTCAATAAATTTTTATAGATGAAGAAGATGGAACACATATGAAAGTGGAATGTAAAGGAAAATGGAAATTTTATAACTAATACATAGTGAAATAACCCAGAAGTCAGGGAATAAATCAAAATTAAAATATATTTTTGTTAATGAAATAAAATAAAGTAAAAGTGAACCATTACCATAAGAGTGTCCATAATAAACTCTTATCAATTAATCATATGATTATAATTATCTTTATGATCAAACCGTACATGAATATTCTCATTCATATGTCTCTAAAGAGTACCAATCTAAATCCTATGAAATAATGACAACCATATCATCATGTAGTATAGTTTGAATCATAAAATGATTAAAAAGATAGTAATTATTGGAAATTTCTATAGGTACTAATCAAAGAATTCACTTCCAAAGACCTCACATTCCAATTATAAAAAAAGTGGATGTTAATATACAAGAAAAAGTAAACAACATGAATCCCTAATAACATAAAAAAATCCCCTCACCTATTTTCAATGAAACCCAAAGAACCCTTCCTAAAATTGAAAAATCCCTGTGAAAGTCATAATCTAAGATCATAAAATTCTACTAAGGACTTAATTATATACAAAAATTTGATACATAGTGAACTATATTACAAAAAAACAACACAACAGATTTAAACTAAAAGTAATATGAGTTATATAATAAACATGATCAATCATCCTAAATATAAAATCATAAAACTATTTATTACACAACCACTCATCACATGAATCAGATCATATATCAAATACATTAAAATCAGAGCAACGAAATTTATATTTGACTCACTATTAAAAACCATTGAAAAAAAATTTAATTTTAGAACCAAATTAATTACCTAATTTTTTAAAGTTAACAATTATATAAAATTATTTAGTCATATAAAATATAATTTTAAAAAATAAATCTGCATAAATAAATCATTAAATAATCTTATCAAACACGTTGGGTATTTCAAAAAAAATCCAAATATACATGTCCTAAAATATCATTGAAACCGAATTTCAATCCTTGCAAAAACTAGATCATGGATAATTGAAAATATATTACATATTTTGTATAGTATAAAAAATATAAATTGAATAAAAAATGAATTAAATAATGATTATTGTGTTTAAATAATTATAAATATAGTAACTGACCCCAATTTGAAGAGAAACATGTCACCTTCAATGAATGCTAATAAAATGGGACTCTACTTTTGTATACCAACTCCAGACACCAAGAGAAAAATATTAAATCAAGCCCTACCACATAGAGATTATCAGTTGTGGTTCCTATGAAAGGATCAAAATAAAAACTATGTTAATAAGCGGGATAGAACCAATATAGGGAGAATAAAACATTTTCCAGGTGATTCCAAAAAAAATGGACGAAAGTTTCCCATTGAAATCAATACATGGTATGGGAGAGGGTATGGTGTTGTGTATAAAATGATTCAAGGTTGAGTGGGAGGATAGAAATGTGGGTTACAGATTAAACTCTTATAATATATATTGTGGTAAAATTTTATTTTTAAAATATAGGGAAGTATAGTTAATGATGGTAATGTATGTTTCACACTATAAACCAAACATCATGGATTGGTTAATTGAATAAAAAATTTGTTTTCTCCATGAAACATCACCCTAAGAAATTAACCATTGCATGGATAGTTCATAGTGAGTCCTCCCTTTGTCATGTTGTGAATAAAATACAATTTCTCAATAGTAGTTTTCGGTAGGAAAATATTATTTGGGAATAATAATGGAACATAATGAAATGAAAAAAGATGAAAATTGAAGATTGATATTTTTTTAAAACAAGACCCTTGTTTGTGATAAGATCCATTTTCTTATATAAATACAAAATAAGTGAGATTTCCTAGTATTAAATTATTTTTATGATAATGAGTTTAATTCCATACACTTTGTCCTAATTTCATTGATATCATAAATGAAGCTCTATGAATGTGATAATAACCATGATGTACGAGGGATGTAGTAATCAAAAATTAGGAAAAATACATCGACAAAACTGACTATCATTCACTTAATTTTATTTATTTTATATATACTTACTTATTATCGAAAGTAGTGACATGAAAAAAAGATAAATATGTTCACTATATATGTGACGATTTATTAAGGAATTAAAGTTAATATTAGAGAACATTTAACCAACAATGATCCACCCCATCAAAGAGTATTTCCAAACCATTGTGATCTATGAATAATGAATATTAAATAATCCAATATATATATCTAGGGATATTAATATGGTGACATTGATATGGTAGATGAGAATTTTATGGATGGCTAATTCACTATATTTAATTAAATATTTATTCAAATCAGAGGATATGGTCATACTATTATATATTTATCCATTTTAATTAGGTTGATTAGGAATTTCCCTAATAGGTTTGACCTATTTATATCATTATCGTATGTTCCAAATGTATTAAAACCAGATGGGACACAAAACACACTTATAAATTGAGATATGATAATATCCCACGTTCTCATAAAGAATTAATTAGAGGAAATGTAATTAAAATTCATGAGATAATATATAATAAAAGAAAATATTTACGAATAAGTTTTAAAATCGTAATGTGATGATAAAAGAAGTGTACATCAAAAGATATTCATCTCTCCCATTGCTAAAAGTATTATTTGTGAAATAATTAGATAAAAATGAATTATTACTATTAAAATTTTTATTTATGGTCTTATTAATCGCATTGTAATTGACTGCCTGAAGAACAGATATAATGAAACTAAGATTGAAGGTTATGATGAAAACATATCTAAAGGAGTATCTAGGTAATCAAAAAATATTGATATTAGATAGATTAATAAGTATTCAAGAATGATCATAATAAAACTATAGTTTAGGGAAGTAGATGAAGACTCATCACCATGAAGTAAGTCAAGTGTTTATGGTTCCAACAAATTTAAAACATACATCATATATCTCTTTGAGGGGGCTGGAAGTCACTTCAAGCAGTGATGAAGAAAATGAAGTTAGATACAATGAATACATATTCATGTATGATTAGATAAAATGACTTCAAAAAAACCCTAAACTCAAGAGAATAATAAACATAATTTGGAAAGATAAATGTAATTGAGATTAGAAGGATAATTATTATTTCAAAAACATTAATACTTATATGTTAAGAATTGTATAATATTTTATAATTCGAAAAGAGATTTATTTATAACTATAAAAAAAATTATTAAATGAGAAACAATAAAGGTGTATTAAAGGTGACAACACATTGAAAATAATAAAAAGGGGTAATGAGAATATTTTATAAGCAAAAAATTAATATACATGGATTCTTTGAAAAAAAATTGAAGAATAATAAAAATTATTTTCTGATAATATTATTGGTTATAAACTTGTTTCAATTTTTTTAAAAATGATACTTCTAGAACTAGTAGTGTTTATATTAGCGAAAATCACTAAAAATAACTCTTATAAAATGTAAAAACTGAGAAAATTAAAATGATATTTTTTTCATGATAAAAGAAAAAAACATAGGGAATTGTTTTCCAACAGTCAAATTTTAACCAATTAGTTAGTAAAAATTATTTTAATGAAAATAAAAAGTTATTTTATGGGTTTTTAACACTTTCTAATAAAAACTAATAATGGAATAAATTTAGGGGGAGTTATTTGGGAAAAATAATATTATATTTGAAAAGGATATATAATCATAGTATATAGATTTATGCATATTAAATATCAACAAGTCTATCTACTGAAATAAACATTACTATTGGGAAGAAGTATATGGATGATGGGTACAACAAGATCAATATGTTGAATATTATGTATGAAAACGTCTATAACACACATTATATATATAGCTATGATTTAATAATTAAATAAATATATCCATTTTCGAAAAAGTGTCATTTTAAAAAAATTGAAGGAAAATAAATCACAAAAGTGAATATATACTAATATGAGGATATAGAAATTACATAAAGGATCTGAAATGAAAGCCTGGATATTAAGAAATATTTACAATGAAAATATGGTGGTGGTGTGTGAGGTTCGTGAGAATCATTTAAGTAGTAATTTTTTGAAACTGTTATCAACCCCTAATTAAACTATAAATTATTATATGTAAGAATATGAAGGTGAATTTTCATTAATGATTTATAATATGGTGTACCCATAAAACGAAGAAATTTACATAGGAAAATATAACCATGTATCTTATGATAACACATGCAATAAATTTTAGAAAATGAGTCATAATGAAATATTCATGATTTAAACCAAGAAATTGAAATTGATCATGTCTAAGAGGAAACTCCCAACTTTAGATCTTTCCCTAATAAAATTTGTAGTTCCACCAAATTCCCAAAATTGTTTTGTTCATATTTTTAGGAAATTAGTGGGCATGAATTATGGTATGATATGGATGAGTGTTGTAGATGGATTATAAAATGTAGTGGTGTCCATCACGAAATACTCTAACTCACACCATAAAGATATACGGGATTACATCCCAGGGAGATGAATTCATGTGAACCATGTGTCAGAATCATATCATTCTAGGTGAATCATGAAATTTATTCTTGTTTAAATGTTTTGTTATGAAAATATTTGTTTCATATCATTTCTTTGATTGTAAAAAAAATTATAAAAAATGGGTAAATGTGTTAAGAAAAATAGGGGCGAGATATTCATGGACACAAATATTTTTGATGTATTTGAGGATATGTGTCAATTATATAATTTTAGATAAATTCATTTTAACATCACCTAAGAAATGATATCTAATGTTGGAATCAAATTCCTGATAGTTTATGGATGACTTTGATGTTAGGGTTAATCAATCATGTTTTAAACACCTAACATAGATCATGTAGACATCGATTTGGTTATTTTTAAGTTAATGATAAGTAAGAAGTTAAAATATCCTTTATATCAAGAATAATATTGATGTGACGAGTAGAAAGTATTCCATAAAATCAACTTTTAATTTACTGACAATTAGGGGGATAAAATATATTAACATTAAAGGATATGTGATAAATTTAATGATGAATTGGGCATTAATAGAAAATAAAAAGGGGAAGATTGAAAATCACAATTTAATTATGATGAATATATGGATTGGTCATATATTTTTTCAATATGAAGATGGGGAATTAATTAAAAAAATATTTACTTTTGGTTGATGCGTTAGATCCTAATAAATATAGATTATTACCATATATTAATGGGTAAATAATGGTGAGGATTATCTTTGGTGGGAAAAATTGATATCTTATGAATGTAGAACTAGATTCTACAAATCAAAGATAAAAAATATAATTTCTTAGAGCATTATGTACAAATAAAGATGAATGTAGATTTTGATGATGTCCACTATATAGGATAAGATGATTGAATTAATATGTTTAAAAATTATTATTAAATAAAAAATTCAAGATAGTGATGTGAAAATCTATATAAGGATTATTCTAGCTTTTCAGATGTTAAATAAATAAATAATATACACTTGGTAAATCATTGAAGAAAATTTTCGTTAACATGAATTTGTTTTAAAAAATATAGGTTTTTATAAAAATGATAATGTCCATAGTTTCAATTCATATAATTTATTTTCTATAAAGATTCAAATTGACAATTGAAAATTTAAATTATTTCAGAAGTATCATTCAAATAAATTAATCTGAAAATGGGTTATGTTCTGATGTTTTTTTTAATGGTCATAAAAAAATTATTTAAAGTTTATTTACACTTTCATTGTGAGTGTTTGAGGTAATTTTAAAATGATAAGATACCACCATATTTTATACGATTATTATCACTAATTCTTAATGGGAACACCTAAAAATGGAAGAATTTCACTATGTTTGATAAGGGTGATAGGAAATTTTGCAAGGGAAGTTTTTGTTTTGTAAGGGACTTTTGAAAATATGTAAGGATAATTTGACATTTACATAAGTAGTATTGGTTTAAATGGATTTTGAAATATATAAATATAGAAACACAAACCCAAGAATATAATTTTTATTTGGTTAATCTATAATGGTCATTTCAGGATTTCGAATTATATTTTAATTGGAAACATTTTTATAGGATTTACATAATTAAGAGTTATTAATATTAATATATTATATGATAAAAGATATATTCATTGGGAAAATAAAAATAATTTTCAACTAATGGTTGGGTATGTGATTAAAAATTATATGTTGAAAAAGTAAAATATTTTTTTTAACATAATAATGCGTCCACGGTATAATGAAATGATACAACATCAAAATGGGGTTTTCACGATGTTATGTAAATATGGTATAGAATTAAATGGGTGTAGATTTTATATCCATTCTAGAAGAAAGACATATCATAAGATTTAGGGATGTTAAATTAATGATATTTACTAGGATTTGAATGATATTTTTGAGATAATAAATACGTTTGATATATCTAATAGTTTAATTTAGAATATTCGATTTCACAAAAAAGGTAATTGTCCATGATTCAAATATGGAAATGAATTTATATATATATTTTTCTTGTTATAATTTTATTTTAGGAATAAATTATATTCTTAATATTTGTTAATTTTAATTGTAAATTAACTTTTCTAATCCACATAATATTATTTTATGTTAATATTGATAAGGAAATATTAAATTGTAATTAGGAAAAATAGAATTAAATTGAATAAATATTAAAGTTATAAAATTTTTACTAACTAAGAATTTTTTGAAAATGAAATAAGAAAGGTATACTACAAAAAAAATATTTCATATTAGCAAGTACTATAGGTTCTCATTGAAACATCATGAGGTTGTTATCTAGTCTCAAACAAAATGCACGGCCCATTGAAAGAATGGGTGAGATCATGATGCTTGAATGGGTTTATTCTAGGATAGTATGAGATTTGGTGAAAGGAATCACCAATGGTTCATTTCCATGGAACATGACAACTACACATTGATAATTAGGGGCCAACTATCAGATAATTGATGATAATGGAGTGGCCCCAAAAATCCAAATTAGATATGGGATGAAAAAAATGCATGGGTACAATTTTTATTTTCAAAATCACACATAAAACATATTCATATTGTATATACTCGCATTATTAAAAAAACTTCAATGATAAAAAAAGGGGATCTTGTTGTCATTAACCTAGTCTTATGTGATGATTAGAATATCATGTTCCACCATATGGCGCTTGTGGAATTTCCATCAGAAGGAATGACAAGAACATTCCATGGTTGTCCTTATTCATGCCCTATCCACTATAACTCATTGTCACTAACGTGAATGGTATGTTCTTGTTGAACTCCTCATGTGTTAATCATGTTTTACTGATCACAAATCCCATTACTGTTAATTAATCTAGATCTTCATTTTACATCTTTCTAATGTTCTTCAATCTCAATAATAGCTACACATCATGTTTTTACGATAACAAATCTTATGTTGTTAATTACTCTCGTTATTATTTACAAGTCTCATACATGATCACAATTCTCACATATTTTATCACACCTTTATATTTATGATTCAGATTCTCATACTCTCTAATGATTAACCTTAATCCATATTCTGCATATCACTGTCTTAGTCTAAATACAGATATTTGTCTAAGTGACCCAGACACCGTGACGAGCCACCATGACCAGACACCGTGACCCAGAAACTGTGACCCAAACACCGTGACCCAGACACTGTGGCCCAGACACCGTGACCCAGACACCGTGACCCAGACACCGTGACCAGACACCGTGACCAGAAACGGTGACCAGACACCGTGACCAGACACCGTGACTAGACACCGTGAAGGACACACCGTGAAGCTCATACCGTGAACCACATACCTTGAAGATGACATCGTTTTTATAATCATTGTGACACTGTTTCTTAAGCTTTTATCAATATTATTTTAAATAATGATAACAGTAATATTTGCTATTTTTAATGCAATTAATGTTATTTAATGATAGTTGTTGGCATGTTAGAAAATTGTATCTCGTACCTATGAAAACGGAATCATTCCTACTGCCAGAACTTGTGGAATATAAGTAAGACTGAGATGAAGTACACAAAAACACGCAAAAAGCAACAACGAAGCAAAGAAGTGAAGCGAGAAAAGTGTGACGATACAACAAGAAAAACTTACATACACACGAGAGCATACTGGTGAACAAGAAGAACAATCCCGAGCAATAAAGATATTGCAAGACTTTCATATAACTCTCATGAATGCTATTCAATACTACTGAAGAACACACGACAAATCAAGAGATCATTCTCACTCCTGGAGAAGACAAGCTGAACTACGACACTCTGTTTTTCAACAGAAAAACCAGAGAATAACTCAAAAGAATTACTGCGGAATCCAACGAGTCCAGAGCTACATTGATAATCACTACAGCTTTCTAAACTCTCATCTATCTTCTCTACGTGATTTATTTATTAACTTTCAAGAAGTGGGGTGTAATCTGTATATCTTTACACACACTCTCTCTTACACTAAACTAGAGGATATCAAAATCCTTACTCAAATTCTCTTAACTTCTGTTTACCCACGTCAATTGTGGAAGAGGTGCTTGTGTGACCTGGCCTTTGTTTTGTTTCCCATGAAGAACAGTGGTAGAGGTCCCTGCGTGGCCTGGACAGTTTCGTAAAACTGTTGTTAACCCTGATCCAGGGTGTGGACCCAATTTATATATATATTTGAGAGGACTATGTCTCGTCTTGAGACTGAACCTCTTGTTATTTTTGTTGTGAATCTTTTATTTATGTTTAAAGAATACTACATATATCTTATTTATTCCGCTGCTATTAATTTGAAATACACAACTATTTTGAAGCTACTTTTATAGTTAAATTAGCAAGTGTTTACACTTATTGTAGTGCAATAGGTTAGCTTCAAAAGTTAGTTTAACCTTTTGATTAAATTAACTAACACCTAGTCAATCTTTGAGAAGCTAAGTGAACATTTACAATCTGTATAAATTCACTACAGTTTTACTTATTTTATAAATAAGGGGATATTAACTAGACAATATTTTAATAGAAATTTTAATTGGAACTCAATTCACCCCCCTCTTGAGTGTCCACTCTGACCAACATTTGGTATCAGAGGATTATGTTTTTGTTCAAAGATTTTTGAAATACTCTGTTTTGCAACTATTATTTTAGTTGCATCTTTAAAGATCTTAAATTTCTGTAAGTTCTAAATTTTTATCTTTTTAAATTATCATTCTAAAATCTTGTTGTGGATAATAGACTAGAGGGTGCTGCTACTAATAGGCCACCTTTATTCAATGGTACAAACTATGCTCAGTGGAAACATAAAATAAAAATTCATTTAAAAAGCATAGGTTTTGATATCTGGACTACCATAGAATCAGAATATAAACTTCCACTACTGCTAGATCCATTTGGGATGAACCTACAAAGACTTCTTACAATAATAACTGTAAATCTATGAATGCCCTGTTCTGTGCTTTACGAGATGAAGAGTTTAACAGAATTTCTTCTTGTAAAACTGCTTTTGAAATTTGGGATACTTTGGGTGTTTCTCATGAAGGAACAACCAATGTTAAAGAAATGAGATTAAATTCTTATACTATTAAATATGATAATTTTAAAATGAAGACTGATGAAACTATCTCTGATATGTATCTTAGGTGTAATCAGAAAGTCAATACAATGAATTCAATTGGAAAGTCTATTCCTGCAAAGGAAAAAATTATGAGAATCTTGAGATGTTTACTAGACCGATGGAGAGGCACATCCGTCTCAATCAGAGACTCATGTGACATTACTGCTCTACTTTTCAAAGAACTCATTGGTAATCTTATGATGTATGAGGAAGAAATCAAGTTGAATAAAGAGGAAGATGATTAACCTAAGAGAAAATCAGTGGAATTCAAGACTACTGCTTCAAAGAGAAAGGACAAAGATAAAGCTCAACTACCTACTGATAGTTCAACCAGTGAACATTCAGACTCAGATAGTGATGCTGAAATGGCTCAGATAGCCAGAATGTTTAAGAAATTTTACAAGAAGATGAAATCTTTCAGGAAATACAATTAAAAAAGAAAGTATGGAAATAAGGGACATTTGAAGAAGGATTGGAAAATGTTAGATAAAAGTGATGAAGTTGTCTGTTATGTGTGAAAAGGAAAAGGAAATATTAAAGCAGACTACCCAAAGCTCAAATTCAAGAAGAAATATGATTACAAGGACCGTAAGTACAAAAAGGCTATGAAGGCTACTTTCAGCCCTTCTGAGGATAGCTCCAGTGAATCTGAAGCTTCTGAGACTGAAACCAGAAATAAGGCAATCATGTATTTTATGACAAACACATCTGAGGTAACCCTAGATACTCCTGCTTTAAATTCTTTTTATTCTGAAGATAGTGCCGAATCTGATTCTGATTCTGAAAACATGACTAGTGAGGAATTCATTAAATATTGAAATATGCTGGAAGGGACATGCAATGAACTTAAGGATAAATACAAATCATTAAAGAAATATCATGCTCTCACTACTACTTTTAAAACTGCACTTACTATTGAAAAAGAGAAAAATTCTCAACTGTTAAAGGAGAACACTGAACTGAAATTGTCTAATGAGAAACTCAGAAAGGATTTAGAGAAATTCACAAATGGAAAGGATACACTAACTGAAATGCTAGGAAAGCAAGTTGCACCAAAATACACTACTGGAATAGGCTACAAACCTGGATAGAGACAGTTTACTAATAATAGATTTATTCCTAAATCTGTACAGAATATTGCTAGTTCTAGTTCTGAACATTTATATGATTCAACTAGTTATATTCATTATTACAGATCTAATAAGGATTATCTTTCAAAATCTGTTGACTCTACAACTTTTATGAGACCCATAAGACAAATTTGGGTACCGAAATCTTTGATTGCTAACATGTCTGGACCCAAGACAATCTGGGTACCAAAATCATTTCCTATCTAAATCTGTTTTGTTGGAAACCTGTTTGAAGAGCTCATGTAGTAAGACATGGTACTTGGACAATGGATGTTCAAGACATACGTCAGGAGACATCTCATGCTTTAAAATCTTAGTCAGAATTGATGGAGGCTTTGTCACCATTGGTGATAACTCTAAAGGAAAAATCATCGTCTTTGGCCAGATTGGTAACACAGACTTAGTATTAATTTATAATGTTTTATTCTTTGATGGAAATAAATATAATATGTTAAGTATTTCTCAGTTATGTAATGATGGTTTTAATGTTAAATTTGAAAATGATTCGTACAGTGTTTTTAATTCTAAAAATGCTTTAGTATTTTCTTCCCTACGAAATGAAAATGTTTATGCTGTTGACTTAAATTCTTTATCCATGCAAAGTATTACCTGTTTAAATGATTTTTATAAAAAGTCTTGGCTTTGGAACAAAAGATTAGGACACTGCAATATACACTCACTTAGAAAACTTACTAGGAATAACTTAGTGAGAGACCTACCCAAACATGAGTTTCCAAATGACAAATTTTGTAATCCCTATCAAAAGGGAAAGGAACACAAAATCTCTTTCAAACCAAAGAAATAAGTTTCAACTTCTCAACCTCTCGAGTTGGTTCACGTGGATTTGTTTGGACCATCTAGAGTTTCTAGCTTAAATGGGAAGTACTATGTCTATGTCTTAGTAGATGACTTTTCTATGTATACTTGGGTATATTTTGTAGCTCACAAAAGTGAAGCCTGTTCTTACTTTGTTAAATATTCTAAGTCTTTAGAGAACCTTAGTGGACTTAAGATTAAAACTCTAAGAAGTGATCATGGCCATGAGTTTGAGAATCATTAATTTGAATCCTATTGATCACACAATGTCTATAGTCATAACTTTTCTACCCCTAGGACACCTCAGCAAAATGGTGTAGTAGAAAGGAGGAATAGAACCCTTCAGGAAATTACCAGAACCATGCTCAATGAGTATGACCTACCTATTTATTATTGGTCTGAATCTGTAAATACAGCTTGTTATATTATCAATAGTGTCTTGATCAGACCTGTTCTTAAGAGGACCCCTTATGAGTTATGGAACCATACGAAACCTAAGGTTAACTACTTCAGAGTCTTTGGTTGCAAAGTCTTTATTCTTAATACCAAAGATAATCTTGACAAGTTAGCATCCAAGAGTGATGAAGGAATTTTCCTAGGTTATTCTCTTTCTAGTAAAGCCTATATAGTTTTCAATAAAAGAACCAAGTGTGTGGAAGAATCTGTTCACATCAAGTTTGATGAAACAGATCCACATGAGCCTAAAACCTCTCTTGAAAATCTTGAAGAAGACTTATCTTTTCTGGATCTTAATGACAAATCAAATGAACCTGCTAAAAAGACAACTAGTTCTGGAAATTTTCTAGAAACTGCTTCTGTTGATTCTCAACCTGTTGATGAACATGAAATTTCTAGTCCTACCTTTACTAGATCAACTAGAATTCTATAGAATCATCTTTTAGATGCTGTTGTAAGAAATATTGATAGAGGGACATAGACTAGAGCTTATCTTAGAAATCAGGTTGAACATCAAGCCTTCTTGTCACAACTTAAACCTAAAAACATTGATGATGCTATTAATGATGAATTTTGGGTAATTTCTCTGCAAGAAGAACTCAATTAGTTTGAATGAAATAAAGTTTGGAATCTTGTTGAAAGACCTAAGGACACTTTCCCAATAGGCACTAAATGGGTGTTTAGAAATAAAGTAGATGAATCCGGAAACATAGTTAGAAGTAAAGCTAGACTAGTTGCACAAGGCTATAGTCAAGAAGAAGGCATTGACTATGAGGAGACTTTTGCTCCAGTAGCCAGATTAGAAGCCATTAGGATTTTACTTTCTTATGCTGCACATCTAAATTTCAAACTATATCAAATGGATTTCAATAGTGTAGTCTTAAATGGATATATTACTGAGGATGTTTTTGTTGAACAACCACCTGGATTTTCAAACCCTCATTTTCCAAATCATTTTTTCAAATTATCAAATGCTTTATATGGTTTAAAGAAAGCTCCAAGAGCTTGGTATGATAGATTAAGTACTTTTCTAATTTCTAAAAGTTTTACAAAAGGAATAGCTAATCATACTCTATTTATAAAATGAATTTCTAAAGATGTTTTAGTTATACATATATATGTATGTGATATTATTTTTGGATCTTCAAAAACTACATTATGTACTGATTTTTCTAAAATGATTCAAAATGAATTTGAAATGAGTTTAATGGGTGAACTTAAATTCTTTCTTGGATTTCAAATATTTCAAAATGATGATGGAATTATTTTAAATCAATGTAAATATACTAGAGACATTTTAAAACATTTTGGATTGGATAGCACAAAATGTAGTGACACTCCCATGAGTACCACTAGTAAGATGGATCTTGATGAAAATGGTAAATCTATTGATCAAACCACTTATAGAGGAATCATTGGAAGTCTACTATACCTGACTGCTAGTCATCCTGATATTATGTTTACTGTGTGTATGTGTGCTGGTTTTCAAGCAAACCCTAAAGAGTCACAGTTAAATGTTGTAAAGAGAATTTTCAAATATCTCAAGCATACTTCCAATTTAGGACTGTTCTATCCCAAAGGAAAATCATTTGAATTAGTTAGTTATTCTGATGCTGACTTTGCTGGATGTAAGCTAGATAGAAAAAGCACCTCTGGAACATGTCACCTTTTAGGTATGTCACTAGTATCATTGTGTAGTAAAAAGAAAAATTCAGTTGCATTATCTACTGTTGAAGCTGAATACATTGCTGCTGGCAACTGTTGGGCACAAATTTTGTGGATGAAACACACATTACAAGACTATGGATATTAATTCAGACATGTCTCAATAATTTGTGACAACACAAGTGCTATTAATATTTCTAAGAATCCGGTTTCGCATTCTAGGACAAAACATATTAATGTAAGACATCACTTTTTGAGGGATCATTATCAAAAGGGTGATATCACTTTGGAATTCATTGGTACAGAATATCAACTTGTTGATATATTCACTAAACCATTAAATTCTGAAAGATTAGACTACATCATACATGATCTTGGTATGACTAATTATAAATGAATATCTTACTGATATTAATGTTTAATACTTTATTGTACTTTACCTTAAGGTTTCATACTCACTGTTTCAAAGTTACTGTTTTATGCTCATGGTCTGGAAACTCACTATCTCATCGTGACTATATAAAATGCTCACTGTGTCACCCTGATGACTATAAAATGTCTCACTGTGATGAGTAGTTTTCATCTCACCGTAATACCTACTCACGGTCTCACCGTGAAGAGTTAATTTTTTTCTTATTTTTAACCCGTATCGCATAATTTTATTATTATTATTACACCGCTATTTGATTTCCTGCATTTTTGTTTTTATGATGTTTTACATTCCCAAATGATAAAACATAATGGTTTCATTCGATTCCTTACCCAAACTCTCTCCTGAACATTCTCTTCCCTCTCGCCCGAACCTTTAGAGAATGCCAAGGATGAAGCGTCCATCTTCACCCTTGTCTGAGAAGCGCTGCTCTAAGAAACAAAAGAGGATACCGAGGATATCTCCCGAAGGACCGCTAAACCCAAACCTGGTAAGTTGTACCGTTGTACCTGAAAAGGAGGTTTTCCCTGAGTGGTTGATGTCTAGTAGATCGTTGGTTTTAAATGTTTTAAGAGAACAAGGATTGCTTGAATGGTTCACTAGACATAATAGGTCGATTTACCCAAGACTGGTATCTCAATTATATAGGTATTTGATGTTATCTTTTGAGTTTGGAGAAAGATTTATGGTGAATAGCTGGATCGATGGTCAGAAGTGCTCTTTCTCTTAAAGGTTGTGGGCTGCATGCCTAAAAATTCCCCATGAAGGAGTTTGTGAAGATTACTAGAGAGACCCTCCTCCAACAACCTACATCTTTGATCTGGAGACTGCTTTGGAAAGACTAACTGGAAATGGCACCAAGCGAAGGGCCATAGCTGCTGAACTAGATGGGGAGACAAAACTTCTGTTCAAGTTTGTTCAGAATTTGGTTAGTCCAAGAAAAGGGGATTTTGCTGTGATGAAGTATCAGGATGTGTTCCTGATTCACCTGTTGAAGAATGGACATACGATCAATCTGTGTAAGTATGTTATCAACCATATCTGTGAGCTGATCAAAGTAACTTCCAAATCCACCTCCCTATTTTATTCAAGGATGATTTCAGCTATTTTGGTTGCAAAAGGGATGGTTGGACCGAAAGATGAAAAGTTAGAGGACCTTGATTTCTGCCTATCCATGCCTATCATCAGAAGGATGAAGATAAGCTGGAATCCCTGGAAAAAGCAGTGGGTTGAGGATAGTGATCAATTGTATAAAAAGTTTAATCATGTTGACTATCCGAGAAGGCCTAATAACCTAGATGATCCTGGTTTGGAACCAAATGAAGTGGCTGAGTATTCAGAAGAAGAAGAATAAGAAGAAGTAACAGCTGAAGTACCACCTAGAGAAGAACCTGTAATACCTCCAATGGAAACAGTTCTAGTTGAAGAGGAAAGGGTTGTTGTCCCTGCTGTTATCCCTGCTGAAATACCTCAAGGAGAGGATTTTTTTGTTGAAATGGAAACGACTAAGGATCTTTCAGTTGTTCTTCATGTGGAAGAGGATCATCCCAATGGTGCAAGGAAATCAGTTTTTCCTGTTTCAGAATAGCATGAAACCATAGAGGCAGATCCTGTTGAAGAGGATCTTTCTGTTGAGAATGAAGCATGTCTGGAATCTTATCAAGTGGAACAATTGGTTCCTGATGTTATTCTATCTGCTGAAGAAAGAATGAAAATTTCCATTCAGCTGGCAAGGCAAGAGTTTGCTGAAGAAGTTAGGGATGATCCTGTGGATCCTGTGCATGTTCCTAAACCTCAAGAATCCGGAAGGGAAGCACAAGTTGAGGGGGTGGAACCTCAAAACCATGATATTGCAGAAGTTGGATCTCATGAAGCTACTCAACCTTCTATCACTTACTCGGTGCACTCCCGATATGGGTTCCCAAGATTTTATGATGTGAATGAGTCACAGAAAGTGACTGCAACTGGAATGGATCTTTCTTCTCTATTTCAACTGAAGTCCATAGCTCATTCAGAACCAGAATCAGAGCCCCAACCTCAATCTGAATCAGAATCTGAGTCTGAAGATGACTCTGAACCTCAACCAGAATCTGAACTTCTACATTTACCTACATCCTTAACTGAGATTCACTCATTTGTGACCAAAGATGATATGAAAGTTTTTGGAGGGACTTTGTTAGTTAGAGTTGAAAAAATTGTCTCCACTCAACCTCGCCCAGTGACTCAGTTATTTCAAGAAGATGCATCAATTCTCTTGGAAAATATTATCTTGCATATTCAACCACGGATGATCCGAGAAATTCAAGATGTCAGAGTAGAGAATAAGATGCTAAGTGCTGATGTTGCAAATCTGAAAAGTATGGTAGCAAGTCTACAGAGTGAGTTATCTTTGAGATTTGAGCCTGATCCTGTTTCTGCCCCTGCACCTGTTGATGTTTCTCATGAGTATTATGATTCCCTCCTTGCTAGGGTGATTGTGTCTCAAGTTTATCCATACCTACTTTTTTTATAAATTATTGGAAAAAGGCACACCAATATGCTGGAACGCTTGAGAGAGCTTGTGGAAAATTTGAATAAGCTTACAGATGAATACACTGGATACCTACAAAAAGTTCTGAAACAGCTCAAAGTTCTATCCAAAGTTGTCAAGGATTCACCTGTTTCTGGTCAGAGATCCACACCTTCTATGGATGATTCTATGCTAAGATCCATAATAAAATAAGAATTTCATAATGCATTCAGTAGCTTGGATCTATCTTCTATTTCAGCAGTGGTTCAGAACAGTGACAGAGCATTGGACTTGGTTAGAATTCATTCTAAGATAGCCAATGATGCTCAACAAGAGATCTCCAAGAAAATAGATTTGTATCTTTCCCGGATTTTCTCTAAAAGTGATATGACAGATCACTTTAGATATCTTGTGGAAAATTTGAGAATCCCTCCGGTGACTCATGTAACATCCCCAAATGATAAAGGTTAAATGACTAAATGATCTGACTCATGTCAATAAGGTGCACCTTCCTTTTTGGGAGCCTGTCTGATTAGAACTCCATAGTTAAGTGTGCTTGGCCTAGAGAAGAGATGATGATGGGTGACCTCCTGGGATGTTTCTCAGGGTGTGTGTGAGTGAGGACAAAGCGCACTGGAAAGGACATGTGTTGGCATGTGGGGACTTTCATTAGTTAGATGACCCGTTTGGGCATGTGGGTGGACCCTGAGGTGGGCCGCACATGTCTCCGGGGCAACTGGTGGTACCTGGTAGGACAAGACCAAACTGCCATGTTAAGGCGGGGTGGTTGTGCTGTCACCGGGACCCAGTTGTCACATTTGGTATCAGAGGAGGAACCCAGCCTTAATTGCGCGGTGCACTGTCTGGGTTAAGATGTAGGGCCCACAACGAGGGTGATGTGCTCTAAAGGGGGGTGATTGTAATATCCCCAAATGATAAAGGGTTAAATTACTAAATAATCTAACTCATGTCAACAAGGTGCACCTTCCTTTTCGGGAGCCTATCTGATTAGAACTCCACAGTTAAGCGTGCTTGCCCTGGAGTTGTGATGAGGATGGGTGACCTCCTCGGAAGTTTTTCAGGGTGTTTGTGAGTGGGGACAAAGGACACTGGAAAGGACATGTCTTGGCCTGTGGGGACTGTCATTAGTCAGATGACCCGTTTGGGAATGTGGGTGGACCCTAGGGTGGGCCCCACGTGTCAGCGGGGCAACTGGTGGTACCTGGTAGGACAGGACCCGGAGGCCATGTTAAGGCGGGGTGGATATGCTGTCATCAGGACCCAGTTGTCACAACTCAAGCTTTTAAATCTCTAGTTCAGAAACTTTCAGAGTTCACCAGATTGTTGGACAGATTTCTGGAGAATAAGGATGATTTTGAAAATTCTATGCAATATGTTGGTAAAATCTTTACTGATTTCATCAATCTTTTAAAGTCGTATCTTCATGTGAAGAGTACTGCTATATTAACTCCACCTACTGTACCCTTTAGACCTACTCTACCTGCCTTAGCCTCAACTGCCATGACAGTCAGCCAAGCTCTTTCTCAGATCTGTCCAATCATTCTTGACCAACCACAGCCAAGATCTTCTACTGCTCCTACTTTGGCTGTATCTTTTTTTGAAGGTCTACCCTTACCCTCATTGTCTACAACATCAATGCCTTCTTCTACATCATCACCAGCTCCTACTGCTGATAAAGGAAAATCCAAGGTGGATCCCTGAAGCATCTGTGGACTATTTTTCTTTTTGATGGGATTTCTTTTGTTGTTTCATGTTTTATTGTATTCTGAAACCTTTGTTTAATGTCAAATGCAGTGTTTCATTTCCTTCTCTCTACTTTATGATAGTCCCAAAAGGGGGAGAAAAACTACAGGTGTCAGTTCTAATAGTATAAATGGGGGAGAAAAACTACAAGTATCAGTTCTATAATGTTTTTTCAATGCTAGTATCTTTAATATTTCATGTCAATTATATTATACCTATATATGATTTGTGATCATCAAAAAGGGAAGATTGTTGGACTCCTAATCTGTTAATCATGTTTTACTGATTACAAATATCATTACTGTTAATTAATCTCGATCTTCATTGAACATCTTGCTAATTCTACTCTATCTCAATAATAGCTACACATCATGTTTTGATGATAACAAATCTTATGATGTTAATTACTCTCTTTATTATTTACAAGTCTCATACATGATCACAATTCTCACATATTTTATCACACCATTATATTTATGATTCACATTATCTTACTCTCAAATGATTAACCTTAATCCATATTCTGTTTATCACTGTCTTAGTCCAAATACAGATATTTTTCTAAGTGACCCAAACACCGTGACCAGCCACCGTGACCAGACACCGTGACCCAGACACTGTGACCCAAACACCATGACCCAGACACCGTGACCAAGACACCGTGACTAGACACCATGACCAAACATCGTGACCAGACACCGTGACCAGACGCAGTGAAGGACACACCGTGAAGCTCATACCGTGAACCACATACCGTGAAGAAGACACCGTTTCTATAATCACTGTGACACTGTTTCTTATGCTTTTATCAATATTATTTTAAATAATTCTAACTGTCATATTTGTTGTTTTTAATGCAATTAATGATATTTAATGATAGTTGTTGGCATGTCAGAAAACTGTATCTCATACATATGAAAATGGAATCATTCCTACTACCAGAACTCATGGAATATAAGAAAGACTGAGATGTAGTACACAAAAACACGCAACAAGAAACAAAAAAGCAAAGCAGTGAAGCAAGAAAAGTGTGACGATACAACATGAAGAACTTACATACACCCGAGAGCATGCTGGTGAACAAGAAGAACAATCCCAATCAAGAAAGTGAGTACAATACATTCAAAAAACTCTCATGAATGCAATTCAATACTACTGAAGAACACACGACAAATCAAGAGATCTTTCTAACTCTTGAAGAAGACAAGCTAAACTACGATACTCTGTTTTTCAACACAAAATACAGAGAATAACTCATAAGCATTCCTGCTGAATCCAACGAGTCCAGAGCTACATTGATAATCACTAGATCTTTCTAAACTCTCATCTACCTAATCTACGTGATTTATTTATTAACTTTCAAGCAGTGTGGTGTACACTGTATATCTTTACACACATTGTCTCCTGCACTAAACTGGAGGATATCAAAATCATCACTCAAATTCTCTGAACTTATGTTTACCCACATCAACTGTTGAAGAGGTCCTTGTGTGACCTACACTTTGTTTTGTTTCCCACGAAGAACAGTGGTAGAGGTCCCTGCGTGGCTTGAACAGTTTTTTAAAACTGTTGTTAACCCCGATCCAGTGTGTGGATCAAATTTATATATATATTTGAGAGGACTAAGTCTTGGCTTGAGACTGAACCTCTTGTTATATCTGTTGTGAATATTTTTTTTAAGTTTAAATTATACTACATATATATTATTTATTCCACTGTTATTACTTTGAAATACATAACTATTTTGAAAATACATTGATAGTTAAATTATCAAGTGTTTACACTTATTGTAAATCAATAGGTTAGCTTCTAAAGATAGTTTGACCTTGTGGTTAAATTAACTGAGACCTAATCAATCTTTGAGAAGATAAGTGAAAATTTACAGTCTCTATAAATTCACTACAGTTTATCTTATTTTATAAATCGGGGGATTTTAAATAGACAATATTTTAACAAAAATTTTAATTGGAACATAATTCACCCCCCTCTTGAGTGTCCACTCTGACCAACAGTTCTCATACCCTAGTTGATGTGGCTTCGGTCCATTTTGTTTTGAAGAATTCGATATGTACAATAAGAGACATTATGGAATCTCATTGTGATTAAATGAAGAATTATGGAATGTGAATGAAATATAGTGAAATAGAGGATGATATTTCATATCATGGGGAATGTCCACACACAGTACACTAGTAACAATAGTTAAAATATATTGATATGAATTTTAATTTGGTCATATTTACTCCCATTTCATGGCATCAATATAGAGACATTATGTAGACACTAAAATATCAAAAATATGGCATAGGATTCACATCATTATTGGGTTTTGTTGCATTGAATCATTGTAACTCCATATGAATATATATTGGGTAATGTGGTTTCACATAATGACGATGCCTATTACATTTTTATTCTTATGTCTACTCAATATATATTTATATATATATATATATCCCCCTCGAATGGTCATCAAGATATTTTAAAGGAGAATTAAGGGATATTTTCACAAGGGTTTTGGACATATATATGGTGTTAAAGTTGAACTCATAGAAGTATAGAGATATCAATATATAGTATCAATATATTTAGATAATTATATATATATAATAAGGGGATTATTTGTGAAAATTTGGGGCAAAATATTTAGAGTATCATTTACATCAATAAGAGTGTTGGGTGTCTAATGCTGTTTCTAGGGGTTTTTTCCCACTATCATTAATAACGTGATAGTGTAGGTCTTTGTGATGTATTTTCCCATAGGGAATAGGTGAGTTGGTTAAAGGTGGTGGCATCTTGACACTGAGGCTCTGGGTTCGAGTCATCATAAGGCAATACACACTATAAGCTAGCACACCTCTCATGGGCCCTCTACCCCATTGGGAACTGGCCTATGCCCAAGGGTTGTCTATCATGGGACTCACTGGGGAAATGTGGTGCATAGGTGTGGAGGCCACCCCAATACCTTATTACCCAACAACATTCCTTTTTTCCCCATGGGGAATGGGTGAGTTGGTTAAAGGTGGTGGCATCCTGAACCTGAGGATTCTAGTTCGAGTACTCATAAGGGAACATGCACTATAAGCTAAAAAACCTCTTGTGGGCCCCTATACCCCATTGGAAAGTGGTCTAAGCCAATGGTTGGACACATTGGGCCTCATTGGGGACAAGAGGCGCATATTTGGGGGGGCCACCTCAATACCTCATTACCCAACGACACGTTTTTCCTGTGGGGAATGGGTGAGTTGGTTAAAGGTGGTGGCGTCTTGACCCCAAGGTTTTGGGTTTGAGTCCTCGCAAGGAAACGTGCACTATATGCGAACAAACCTTTAATGGGCCCCTCTACCCTGTTGGGAACTTGCCTAAGCCCAAGGGTTGGCCACCATGGACCTCTCTAGGGATGTGCGGCGCACAGGTGAGGAGGCCACCCCAATACCTTGTTACCCTACAACACATTTTAAGGGCGAGGTGTAAGAATAACTCTCTTCTCTCTTGCACTTATGACCTAACCGCGTGTCGCGGGGGTATGCTCCCCCTTCGGGTTAGAGGGGGGATTTTAGCATCCCCCTTCACCTGTAAAGGATGGGTCACTCCTAGCATCGCTCACTTCTCCATCTACCATCCCGAGAAACTGTCTATCCTTGAAGGATCCTAGTCTTTTTGGCATGGCACTCATTCTATCTCTGCTTCAGACAGAGATCAATAGTGCCACAAATATGTGTCGTCTCACCATGGTGGCATGATTTCAGCTCAATTGGCCTTCAGTGGATGTGTTTTATATGATCGTTTCTGAGGGTTGTAATTTGCGAAAGCACACAATCATTGGTTTTCTTGACCAAAGGCACTTCATTATAAGATTTTGTTCGGAAGAGTATTTGATTGATGCCTGGTCCAGGGCACCTCGACGATGCAATGGCTCTTCATACTACCTTTTCTACTATAGAATTTATTTTCACATGATGTGTGACCCTTCAATGTTTGTGACATGGGTAATTCTACCTAGATTACCTCTTTCCATTCACAACACTTCCATTCTATATGTTATTGTGAATATGGTGGGGTGCTACGTGTTTTTGGATTTTCGCACTAAGGAAGTGTATCATCCAATTTTTCTGCGAAATTACGTTGAGGTTGATGATGTGAGATCTCCGGTGAATTGTGCTTGGATCACAGATGGTAATTAGTTTTCGTGGAATCAAGAGGTTGTTATTGAATCTTGGATGCAGTACTTATTGTCTTGTTTGCACTTTGGTCACACATAGTTGGTTTTACGTAGTGGGAAGATGATTCAATGCCCTTTTGTGATTTAAAAGAAGGAAAATGATGGAATTGAGGATCCTGTGATGGTGGATCTGGAGGTGGAGGGTAGCAATGCCGGTGATTGTGCTGGAGAGGATCGAACTAGCATTGTAGTGGCAGGGAAGTCATGTGGCAGCCTGGAGGATCCTGGGCTGGTGCAATTGGCGGTGGAGGGAAGCAATGAGGGTAATCATGCTGGAAGTGATCAAACTAGAGCTAAAATGGCTGACGAATCTTTGGCTACATTAGTGGTTGAAGAATAGTTGGCTGCAGTGGTGGTGAAGGATATGTGGTAGGGGGCCCAACAGAGAATCATGTGCATGGTATTGGAGTGAAGGAGATGCAGGTTTCTGCTAAACCATCTGTGAGGTGAGTGTTTGATTGGTTGGCGAGTGACCTTGGGTTTGGGAAGCTGTCTGTGATGGACAGTGGGGCTGACTGCTCTCTATTGCAGTCGGGTCCTCGCATGAGGTGCAAAGTCGTAGTGCAGTAGGCAATCGGATTTCATTCATGGAAGTTGAGGAGGTTCCTATTGTGATGGTGGGACCTCAATTGTTTGAAACAATGCAGATCACTCCCAACAATCATGTAGAGCTTGGTATGAATGAATTTGAGATGGAATTGCATGATGGTTGTGGAGATGTGGTGAAGCAATATCCTTCCCCGATTAAACATAACAAGAAATCTGAACTGAGAGGGATCCTAGATGTTTCATAGAATGTCTTGGTGAGGAAGGATGACTTAGTCAATAATTATGCTTTTTTGAAGACCACTAGAAACTAGTGAAGCTGTTATGATAGTGACAAAGAAAAAAATAGAGTTTCCAGACCTTCTTATAGTGACATTTTTCAAGGTGGGCATAGCTGGACAACTGAAAGTGATGGAATTAAGTTTGTGCCACTAAGGAGGAAAGCATGGAAAGATTACTCGTACCATACAAATCCGATGACCACTAGGTCTTCATCTAAGAATGAAAGAGGAGATATACCTGTGTATAAGAAAAGACTTTCACATTCCAACAAATAGGATTTATTATTATAATAGTTGGAGCTCAGAGAGAAGTATGCCAATTTTTGGATAAAATATAAAATGAACTCAGAATGGGAATCAGTTACTGTAGAGGAAATTCCTTACTATGGAGGTCATGAAGGATATTATTATTGTGATATGTAATTGTCTTTCTTATACTGGAACTGATGTCTAGATGCAGGCAATATGTTCGTCTGTGTCCTTTATCTTGCATTTCTGTACTTTTTCTTTCATTTAAGAAATGGTCAGGGGACTTTTTCCTCTAATTCAATTCCCTAGTAAGTCTTTGTGATGTATTTAATAATGAATGGGAATTTTGTATGTATTATTCTTTAATTTTAATAATATTTTTTATAGAGTGTTTGTATTTATAAACATTCCCCAATTTCTCATTCATTTATTTGATCATGGCCATTGATATTAAATGACTGAGTGATATTTAATGAATTTACTAGGGTATAATTTCCACTATGAACCATGAGTTAGCTTTACTGTGTGATTATATATGGTTTTTGGATACCAAATATCAACGTGTTCCCAATTACGTGACAATGATAAATGTTAAACCAAGATACATGTAGAGTTTCAACATGGGATAAGTGATTCAATTAGAATGAATTTAGACACTTCATGTTTATCATTTATTTATTTTATAATTTATTACTTCATGAAAATTTATTTTTAATTTTTTATATATATTAAAAATCAATGGATTTTATTCAATGATAGGTAGTTCTCTAATATACTAAAATGTAATCTTACATTTTTAAAAAAAATTCATACAATGTATTTTTGAGTGTGACATTTTTAATTACATTGGTATAGTATGATTTAGTATTTTTAATAAATATTTCATATTTATAAATTTTAATTAGTTTTTATAGTGGGGAAGAATAAATTCCAATTGGTTTACCATGTTTTTGGAACAATTTTCAATAACATGTTGTCGAAGACCTTTAATTTAATAGTCAAGAACAATTCTATACCATTCACATTCATTTTTTTAATTTAATTTCTGTTTTTTTATGAATAGGTTGTCATAATATTATGATTATAGGAATGCACTATATAATTAGTTGGAATATACAATAGTCCATCTATGTTATGTATCCAACTGATCAAATTGATCAACTCATTGAGATGAACAAGAGGCAATGTTGATTTGGATAAAAACCACACCCAAATGATGACAATGAACTATTCTATGGATTGGAATTTTTTCAGGGAAGAATGATGAGATATTAAATGGAAAAAATCGATATTATGGAATACAAGGATGATACCATGGAGGAATAAAAATTCATGGAAAATAATGAGGAGAAATTGAGTAGTGATTTTGAATTTGAGTTTGAATTCGAGGTAAAATATAAGGATAAAGGTGAATCAACAGTTTCCAAGTGAGATATTCCTAAAACTTGTAGTATATAAGATTAATAATAATAATAATAATCCTAAAAATATTAATACATTAAATAGTAGTATTTGATGTCAATATAAACAGGGTGTAATATTACTGGTTTTGACAGAGAGAAGATAAAAAAGGGAAAAACGTGGAGGATTACCAGTTTTTAGACAAAACATTTGTTACCAATATTATCATTATGACTATATAAATCCAATTTTAACCCCAATAAAATGTTCAGAATATTCCAAATATATTGAAATAATGTAATATACTATAGAATCCAAAACATTAGGTTTGGATAGATTTAGGTCGGGTAATATTACCCTATACTACCATCACATGAAAAGAAATATCACCTATCTAAAAATCCATTATCAGATAACATTGTGGGATGGAAAAACAATATATTTTAACACATTATGAGGAATTAATTTCATATACATAGTTTAGGAATTAATTATTGATTGTAGTTTCAATTCCTATTATTTCTTTCGAGCATAAATGAGATAGACCATATTCTTTCACTTTATTTTTTTATTTTTTTATTCCATGATAATGAATAGAAAATTAAATAATGGATTGAGCTTAATTTGATTGGGTTTTACAATTTCTAATTATCTATTCATTTTATATCCCTTTATTGTTCAATTTTTTTGGTATAATGTAATTTTTATGCCACAAATAAGCTTGCTGTTTAGTTATGATTTAGAATAAAAAATGTTCAATAATCTCATTATGATATGTCTATAATATAATTTTAAATAATTTTAAATGATTAAAATGGGTTATAAATATGAATCCTTACTAATGAGTGTATTAATTTTATGAATCATTATTTTGGGAGATATCGTGATTTATGTATATAAAAATCATCTTATGATTTAGTTATTTTATTTTTTATGTTTATATTTATTAATTTGATATTATTAATCATCAATTGAGTAGCTTTAAAAAATTGTGTTTCCCATTCCTGATAAGGTTATATAATAGTTTTTGGTATTATTTCCTAATAAATCAATTATTTATAGTTTCTTGGTAAATGTATAACTACTAGAAAGTGCATTGATATCTTATCAAATATATGAAAAAACAATGTCACAATAAGATGATTACAGAATTATTTATTTTATCTTTTTTATTCCATTGAGACATAATTTTACATTAAATCATTATTTAAGGATTCCCGAATCCATGAATGATTTTGACAGTGAAATCATCACTTGATGAAAATTTTATCCACCCTACCCTGATCTATGATTTTTAAAATATACAATGGAACAAGTGAAGGGTAAGAGGTTGTACATGGGATAGAGGGGATTCATTTAAATTATATAATTTAGGTATTATAATTTGGGTATGGGGGAAAATTTAAAGAATTTATTTTGTTTTGTTTCATTATCTAACATCTTAAAACAACATCAATAAACAAATAGAAACAAAAATAACTTATTAAAATATAAATCATAGTTCAAAAATAAATGAGTAATCAAATATAAGAAAATAATTATTTTTTATAAATAAGGTATATTTAATAACTATTATTTTAATAATTTCTATATGATGTTATGTGATGATGACTTTTTTTGTAATATCATTACATCAATTGGGTAATGTAGTACATGATAAAAATATTTTAATGGGAAAAAGTGGAAATGAAAGAGAATGTTATTTGTGAAGTTTGAAGAAATTATTTTTAATTGGTAAAGAATAAATTTTATAGATTTTTGTATTTTAGAAATTATTATGATGTAAATTTTTGAGATCATTTAGTGGATTCATACCTGAGGACATTATATTATTTTAATATGGTGTATTTTATTTTTGAATTTCTTGCACAATTTTTATACTTAATATTAAATGATTTTATTTTTTATTTGAAATTTCATTCCATATTCTCATTGTTTTTATAATTTTAATTATAGGGATGGGTAACATTACATTTTGGGAAAATGAAAATTAAAATTAATTATAATTAAAGAATGGGGATAATAGATTGAACATGTTTTTTTGGAAAATGGAATAAAATAAAATGAACCATAAATAAATATTCCAGCATACCTGTCACCCAAAGAGAATAGCTATCCATTATGAGGTACCCATATATACATGATCAAGAGGCATGTCCTGGTAGTAATTATTATCATATTATGGTCCTTTTTTTCACATCTAAGATATTTGATGAAACAGTGCGTGGTGGTACTAGTGGGATGTTCTCATAGAGCGGGGTTGTTCAATGGTGTTAATCGAGGACCTTATCCCACATAATGGTTAATATGTTATTGGAATATAGAATAAAAATATATTTTGGGATATCCAAAGGTGGGTTTATACACTTATTTTAAAAATGATTTGTGTAACATTAAATATGATTCCATCTTCCTCGACTGGTAATTGTATTCTCCACTGATTCTTGGTTTTTTGCTACATTACCCTACTTTATACTATAAACCACTCTGAAAAAAGATAAGGGAGATCAATATAGGTCCACTAAAATTTTATGAAGAAAAGTAGAAAACTCTATATCTAATGGAGTTTATGTTATAAAATTTTAAAGTGATGCTGATCTCATGATATGACTATTCTACTTCATGGCATGCCCACTATATGTCGATTTCACCTGTATGGGAGATACATGTTTTCACCACGGTGGACATGGATCACATCCAAAATTGTTTTAAATAGTGAAACATAGATGTTTATTGGAATTAAAGGGTACCCATTGTACAATGTTAATCATTCAAGGAATGGAATATAAGGCATAAAAACATAAAAGTATATTTTTTGTTGTAGTGAATGTTATCGTCAATCCTTCCAATACAGACTAGATGAAAAACAAGGGGGTGGAGTTTGAGTGGATCATGTTCATTCTATGTCTAGGGTATTATTATGGTTTGATTGTGGAAATACTAACTTTTCAAACATAATGTTTATGATTCACACAACATGTTGTTATTTTATGCCAAAACCATGCATGGCGATATTGATGTAAATGTTTGAAGAAGTGGGTTCACATTGTAATGAACTATGTTTCTCAGTGGTCCGCACATTTATATGGGATATATAGTTTGATATATATCTATCTCTGTCTATTATGATAAATAAAATATTTTCATATAAATATAAGGTATATCATCATTCTATTTTTATAAATATATATGATATTTAAGTTAGAATCCATGAAACATTAGAGTATCAACATATAGAGGAGACATATTGAGATACATGTAGGGAATTTTGTCTATGAGTGGAGGGAAATGGATCTTCAGTAGTTGAATCAAATTTTCGGATTTCCTTCAACTTCCATCTAAGGGGAGGGTTACATTATTGGTCTGATGGTTGTGTTTATTTTATTTTTATTTTCTCCCTCCCATGGACATCATGAGAGGGTAGGTCTTTGTATCATGTTTTTCTAAAGAAGGTTGAAATAATGTTATTTATTATTCCATTCATTTAATTATAATTTATATAGGGTTTTTTAATTTATATAATTTCAGAAATATCTATTTAAATTATTTGATCATGACCATTTCCTTTTAATATTATAGTTTTTTTAATGGAATAACTATGATATATTCCCCACTTTGAACTTTAGGCTGGATGTATTATATGTTTAAATATGGTATTAGGTTATCTATTTTCTATGAAATATAAAGCACCAAATTGTGAGAAAAAGAAATGTTTATTGTCTTAGATAGTGTTTAACTAGACCAAGGTATTTACAAATAATTAATTATGACAACTTAATATTTATCAATTATTAATTTTATGCCTCATTTCAAAATGATCATTAATTTAATTTTTTTTAATATAATCAACATTTCTAATTCTTTTAGTATTTTTAATTTCATCTTAATATAAATTATAGTATTTTCTATCTGTTAATGAGTTTCCATCCTTCCCTCTATGTTTTTGAACTTGGAATGTACATTCCTACATTACACTTTATCATTATTAATATTTCCTCTGTGGCAATTATAAATTATAAAATAGTTTTCTACCGTGGATGTAACAATTCCATGTGGTAATAAAATCAGTAGAATAAATTGTACACGAAATAGGGAAATAATATCACTTCATTAAGAACCTGAAATTATTGCAATAAAGTAAAAATTTATGTGTCAACTTAAAGGTAAAGCTGGTGACATACCTAAAAAATTACTTATGTGTCCTGGTAGATGGAAGAGGAGTCCTATGATACATCAATATCATAATAGGTAATTGTGAAGAAAAATATAGTATATTGAGTTGGGGAAAATTGTTGATATACAAACATCATAATAATGAAATTGATGTTAAAGACCCAACCATAGGTTCATTGGACTAAACCATTGATGTCACTTGGTAGAAATTATAATTACTCCATCTAGAATTAGATACAACCTTTTGGGAGATAGCTCAAATTGGATGGAACTAGTATGAATAACATAACATGAGGTTATTAGTGGGTATTAGATAGATACAACTTCTCTATAATATCTACTTTTCATGATTTTTTTGGAGATGTATTAAAATTTTACCTACATGAGTATACTCCTATAAATCCTATTCTGTGAGTAATAACCAAACAATTCCTTGGGTTAGAACCCATATTTTGACTGAACATTGTAAAAATCATTATCTTATTATCTATTCTATATATGAATGAGTATTGGAATTGTAGATATATTAATTAATGACTTGATCAAGTTCGTAATATTTTATAAAGGTATATTGAAGGATGAAACTGTAAAAATGCTAGAATTTATCCACTACTTCCCCTCACAGTGATATTATTGAACATTGACATATCATGTTTTATCCAACATAGAAAAAATTTCAATCATCACTTACATTAGTACCAATCCCAATCATATGGATTTAAACAATGACATCAAACTATATGGATTTTCCCCTCTTAATTTTATGTGGTAATCCCTCTACAATTGAAATCACTATATTGTGGAACCATTGGGCATCAAAAAAAATATCATGTCATCCTAGGTTTATTTAAACACTAGAGTACATTTTATATGGATTTGAACTATTAATTAGTTCCTTATGGTCATAACCTTTAATATCATATATCTCTTAATAAATCAATTTGTGTAGAGTTAATTTGAATTACATTGTGATAGTCAATGAAGTTCATTAAAATGGGATGGATATTATTACTATGATGAATTTAGTAATTACTGATAAATCCATAACAATGTCCCAAACTAGTCAAAACCCTCTCTTTTCGGATGATTTGACCTTAGATCCACCAAATTTTGACTGATTTTCTCTAAGGGACAAAATAATACATGCCTATAGAGATGGAAAACATGAAAATGAATATATATATATATATATATATTATGTCAGTATATAAGCATGTTTTAGGTGTAATATATATTGATATAAATGTATATATATATACATGTGTTATTTATATATATATATATATTTATATTTATATCATATAAAAATTTATAAAAATTATTTTAAACCCATATATGAGTTTTTTATTAACATCATAAACTATTCATTATATGTTTAGTGGATATTATGTTTGTGGTGGCCTTCGGAATAATATGGTTCAATGAGAGGGTTTGGGAAAATTAGAGAATAAAAATCCAATTCTTCCTTTTATGATTTATTATGAAATCAATCTATATTAATTATTAGATTGATATTTATCACTTTTTAACTCATACATAGTGAGGGAAAAATATAAAACTCATTGTTGAATTTTATCTACTCAAAATGTGTAGTTAATCCTTAGCATGTTCACGACTTGTTTCGGAACATATGGTCCAATTTAATCCACATAAAAAATTGCATAGGGTATAACCATTTCTCATGATAGAATACTAAAATCGGGTTTTGTCACACCCATGACTTGTTTTTAAACTCAAAACTCATTTTATTTCCATTCCCGATTTGTTTTGGGGGTTTACCACTCATTTTGGTGAAATTGGTGGGTTTTGAAAATTTCGGCCAAACCGTGAGCCCAAATCCAGATTTAAAAACAAATTTTGAATCTTCTATAACTCCTTCATTTTTTACAATTTTATACTCAGACTTCCCAATTGGCATACCCTAATATATTAAAATCACCATATCCCTTTGAACCACATATAAATCCCAAATCATGATGGATTTGGATTTTTAATTAAGGTAATGGGCCAGCCCGTAAGCTCATTTCCTGCTTTAAATTACTTTTTTAAAATTTCAATATCTCATTTGTTATTTACTGTTTTTCGGTGATTCAACCTCACACTCGAAGCCAAAATCCTCAGCCTCACCCCCTGTATCTCGTTTTCCTCTTTTGAGCTCATATAACCCACGGAGTTGGACGATTGTACGCAATCTTTCTCAAATCGACCAGATTTGATGAGGTAAAATGAATCATTCATAACTCCTTCAATTTTCATCCTTTTCCCCCCATTGCAATCCCCACATGACCTAATATGACTCCTTAGTACCTCAATATCAGTTTTGGGTACTTGGAGATTCATATATTGGTCCATTGGGGCTGAGTTTTTCAAGATATTTCAAGTAAGGGAATTCCTTCTCGGTTCTTTCCATCCTCTTTTTGTTTTTATTCCTCTTTATTGAATTTCCTCATGTACAGAAGTTGGGGTTATATCCTAAGATCTGATTTGGTATCTTTTGGGTCAATTTTTGGTGGTCTAGGTCTGGATTTATTTTCCATGTGGTGCGGCGGTGGTACGCTTAATGTTTCGCACCATGTTTTGAGGGTTTCGACTCAAAAGGTAGGTGATTCCATGTGTAACCATTTTATGATGAGTTACCTTGCTTGTTTTATTAATTTAGTATGTTTATAATCTGTTTTGTGTGGTTTTAAAACTGTTTTTGATGAATTTGGTTAAACATTTAATTTTTAGTTGTATTTTAGCTTGAAATTGGGTACTTTTCATGTGTGACTCTTGGGGTAATGTTTGGGTTTAGTTTATAACATATGAAATTGATTTATTAGTCTTGAAATGGGACGAGAATTCTGTTTTTTTAATTCCTTATTTTCATGTGGGCCATGAAATGAGGTTTTTTTGAATGATTTTAAGGTGTAAAACCGTGTTGTACTTTTTGAAGGTGATTTATGAAAACATGTGTTTTTTTTGTGTATCTTTGTGGTATTATTTGATGTATTTTTATAACAGTTAGGGGTAGTTTAATAATTGGTTTAAGGCTGAAAAATCATTTTTTGGATTGGTATTGGTATGATTTTGGTTTTGAATGAGGGTTTTGAAATGGGTTTAGTGTGCAAACAATGGTTATACCTCTTGGGTTTGTTTTACAAAAATTGAAAATGTTTTATTTGGTTAAACAAAGTTTGGAAAGGGTGTATACGTACTGTTTGGGAGAGTGTGTTCACCTAATGTGGGTTATTGAATGGTAAAGTGGTGATTTGAGATGGTAAACATTTTTAGAATTTTTTATAAATTGTTGAAATGTTTTACTAAATTGTGTTTTGTGTGCGAAACACGGGTGTGGGATATTTCGTGTGATTTTATTTATAAAATGATTTGTGTAGGTGAGAAGGGTATTGTGTGACATGTTTATGGGCTGTTATGTGAGTTGAATATCTTGTAATGGTTTTATAAATTTGTTTAATGTATTTTTGGAAGTGTTAAAGAAATGTGAAAAGTGTTGTAGGCAATTTGGAGTGAGTTTGATTTCAAAATGCATTTGAATAAAAGGTGTAATTTGTGACTTAATTGATGTAAATGGGTCTATTTGGATAATGTGTGATGTGGAAGTGATATTTTCATGTAAAAACTATATTTCTTGGATTGTGAACTTGTTTGAGCACAATGGGTAAACTCGGGTATCTAGGTGGGTGGACGTGTTCTAGTATGCTAGTGAATCTATGGGGTTTGGCCTCAGTTTCACGTAACAAGATTGACACTTACAACTCTAAATAAACTATGATGATGATGATTGGGGATCACTAGGTTATGGGTATGATCCCTACTAGTGGCTCGTGCACGAGAACAGATATTTGTTTTGTGGTTACTCTCATCGAGATACGAGGTATCTGGGACCCATAGCTAGCTAGTGCCTAGGGGTTTTTTCCTATTACTTGTGCCCAATAGATCCTTTGTACTTACCATCGGTATACGTTATTGTTGAATTGAAAATTCAGTAGATTTGTTAGTTATTTTAAAATTGTTTGTCCCTTAAAATTATCCCACATGAAAATTGTTTTCATTTATTTTTGCATCCTTTAGAAAATTGTAACAAGCATTTCTTATTTACAAAATTTGCAATGCTTTTTGTCATGAAATGTTTATCACATAGAATCTCTTAGCGGTGGTATCCTACTGGTATTTCCCTCACACCCTACTAACAACTTTGGGTGTAAGTAGACTTTCTTATTTTATTTCATAGGTTTTGGTACATGTTTTATGCCATTGGTTCTAGTTTTTAGTGGTCCATCATGATGCAGTTTCATGGAGATGGCTTGAGGGCGGTGCCTCTTTACATGTGGAGATTCTTGGACTGTCTTTTCTTGGATTTTTACCTTTTTAATGGTCTTTAAAAATTGTTTAAAATTGTTGAATTCAGTTCTGAGTTTTTGAAAAAGATTATTTTGTTTTAAAAATCCAGATTCGTTTTACTGGATTCTTTTGTTGTTTTAAGTTTATAAACTCTGGTAAATCATTCCAAATTATCATTTTATGATACCCAGGCACTTGTGCCAGCCCGTGGGGATCGGGAACGTGCTTCGGAACTTGTCATGGTCTGGGTTTGGTGACGGTTTTGGCGGCATCCAGATTCGTTTCATGACAAAATGGTATCAGAGCAGGTTCTCTCCATTTGAGTCATGTTATTTGGGAAATAGTCAGGATAGTCTAGAGTTATGATTGTTGGGACATGGAATTCTTGTTATGGGTAGTGTGCTTGATCACCACACCTCATTTTAGGATTCAAGTCACCAGGGGAAGTTGGGATTTGTCTATGTCTTTTGGTTTTCTTGGTTTGATGATGATTAGGGGAAATGAAAAGAGAGTTGGGTTAATGGTCTCAATGAGATTACAGCGTCTGGCAAGCCATGTGGAGCCGGGGATATTCCCTAGAACACTCTCTGTGACAGTGAAGTGATTGGAATATGGATGCCAACCATATGTCCATGTCACCCACTGAAACTAGTTTCCTCTCGCATTGTCTGGTGTTCTTTTGTTTTGAAATCCTGGAACTTTTTTTTTAAAGTGACTTGGTTTTATGAAGTGTAATGTTTTTGTGAAATGATTTTCAAATAAATATAGAATGGTTTTATTTATGAAATGGTGTAACTGAATATTCAGAATTATTTTGAAATGGAAAATTGTGTTCTTACACCTCTTTTGAAAGCAGAAACTATATTGATGTTTGTTTTGAAAATGTGTTCCCATTAGAGTTTTCTAAACTTTTAAAAGGTTTTTTTAATGGTATGAGATGTTATGAAATTGATGTAAATAACTTGAATGTGAGTTCTCATTGGAACAATTGTGCCTTTCTGAAAAGTTTTTTTAATGCGTTAATTTGGGTTTGACCTCCTGGTTAGCGGTTTTGATAAGAATGATGTGTTAGTTGACTGAGTTGGTTTTGAAAAGTGGAAAGAATCAGTGCATTAAACATTGGTATTTCAAGGAGTGACCACATGCATGGGGTTATATGGGATGATAGATGGTTGATGGCATGACTGGATGAGTGCTAGGACGGATATGAGAAGGGTGCCTGGTGTGGCACAAAAACATGGATGTGTGTGGACCATTGGGTACCATTGGTGGATACACTCACCGCTGAACCGTTTTTTCCCCCGAAATGGTTTTAAAGAAAAACTTGTTTTCTTGATGAATAGTTTGGGATGGTTTTTATTATGGGTTTTTGAAAATGTTGATGTTGTGGGATGTTTTGAGTCCAAGAACCCCTCCTGTTCGAACTGTTTTTTTGTTTGTGTTTGGTCGAAAAGCTGGGTAGAAGGTCCAGTTAGTAGTCTCCTATGATATATGTTTTGGGAAACCATTAAGATGGTTACATTAATGAGTTTGGATCTGTTTTGTTGCATGTTTTTACCAATGGACCAGCTTGGTTGGGTCCTTGGGTTCTCTCATTGGATAAGGTGCACCCCCATTAAGATTTAGTGCACAACTGAAGTGCAATGCAGATTGTTTCGCCATTGTAAAATCCTCCAGTTGATCAATATAAGGAATATTTTCGTGAGATTTGTATAATGAGTCTACACCATTTACTTTCTTGGTTTATTTTGGATCCTCTTGTTGCGTAAGAGTGCTCGTGGATGGTTGAAAGAGACCTTAGTTTCTTAAGCTACCTGATTTGTCGAAGGTGAATGTTCTCTAGGGTTGTCAGTATGGATAGTGTCAAAGAGGGCCTCTAAGTCCTTCATAGTATCTTCATAGAAGGGGTTTATGTTAAACCACTAGTTTGGGAAATCTGGCCACGAGAGGCTGTTATGGACACTTTTTGGAATGCTGTGATATTTGGTGATGTTGTATAAGGCCCCCCTCCTTGTATTATTTCTATCAGTCGCTTTGGTCTTGTTCGGTGACGTGATGTGATGTCATGTTCTCGTATGATTTTAAAGGTGACGTTGTACAATATTATGTGAGTCTATTTTTTTTTCAAAACTGTTTTTGTTTTTGGGATATCTTGACATCCTCTATTTTAGAGGAAGGTGTTTATATGTGTCTTTTATTTCTATTGTTTCTCACTCGAAGAAGCAAGGTGTGATGTGAGTGAATCCTCTAAACCCTTATTTCAGTGAATTTAAAAGTTAGGGTAAAGTGAGTTTTGGAGTGTGTTATTTCTGGGTGAACCCATCTCAGATTGCATGTAGTTTTTTGTAGAACAGGAAGAAGAAATTCTATTCAGAGGTTTCCAAATCCTAACTGTGAGGCCGACGATGCTTCAATCATTCCATCTCCATCCATAGGTCCCAGAGAGAATCTGGCACGCGGTCAGAGGAAATCCTAGGGTTGTTTTTAACCTTGAACAAAGAACTATTCTTAATATGAGATATGGGAATAGGTTAAACATTTGGTGTTGTCATCTTGCTTCATTTCTTCTCGTTCAGTGGAAAGAGGTGGAGGGCCTCATCCTGATGTTATCTCCCAATGAATTTCTTTTCCCCTTAGGTTTCGTTTGGGTTCGGGGGAAAGGTTTTAGATATTTCTAGACATGTTGAGTGAACACTTATTAGTAACTATTCCCTAGAAAACCATGTAGGTATAAGGATCCACATGGTTGTCTCACAGTTTCCCAAACTGTGCGGGCTAACCGTGTTGTCGTCCCAACTCTTTATGTTTTGGGGGTTTTCTATATCGGACCCTGTTAGTCAATTAAAATGGATGGTTCTTATGTTGGGGAGAACCATTATGAGTCTCACGTATATTATTTTGAAAATTCCTAATGGGATTCTACCCCTTGTACTGGGGAGTTTGTTCGGGGCTCCCCTGTTAGTGTCTTGATTCTTTCTCGGAAAAAAATTTAAGGTGTCTCTTATGGTTGGGGATCCCATTTGTGTATCCTTGTACCAGTAACTCAATTTCGTACTTGGGATTGGATTGGATGTGTGTAGTCTCTTTCGGAGCTATATAACCACATACATCTTCCTTGGGTAAATGTTGGGATTGGAGAGTTCCCAGTGGTGTAGTTATATCAAGGTAAGTGTTACCATGTTCGATGTTCTTGTTTGTTTGGGTAAATTCTTTGAGCCTTGTTCAGATAGTTTTTGAGGAGTTTTATTTTAGGATAAATCCTAAATGTGCTTTATAATTTCAGTAATGAGTTGTATGTTTTGGTTGTGAAGTATTCCTTCCTTAATTGATCACTGGAGTTGTTTTGGCCTTTGGGGGCGAAGCTTAGCAAAGGAGTCCATTTGTGCCTTTTGTTTGGGTTTGGTTTTTGCTTTGCCCGTGATGTGGCTTCCCGAGGGCGGAAAGTTTTATGGTGTGGAGAATTGTCACACCGATGAATTTTTTTTAAATTCATTACTCAATTAATTTCCATTCCCGATTTGTTTTGCGGGTTTACCACTCATTTTGGTGAAAATGGTGGGTTTTGAAAATTTGGGCCAAACCGTGAGCCCAAATCAATATTTAGAAACAAATTTTTATTCTTCTATAACTCCTTCAATTTTCACTATTTTAAACTCATTACACTTCCCAATTGGCATACCCTAATATATTAAAATCACCATATCCCTTTTAACAACATATAAATCCCAAATCATGATGGATTTGGGTTTTAAATTAAGGTAATGGGCCTATCCGTATGCCCATTTCCTACTTTAAATTATTTTTTAACAATTTAAATATCTCATTCGTTTTTTACTTTTTTTTTTGTGATTCAACCTCCCACTTGAAGCCAAAAACATCATCCTCACCACCTGTATCTCTTTTTCTTCTTTGGAGCTAATATACCCAGCGGACTGGGACGATCTTTCTCAATCATTCTCAAATCGACCAGATTAGATGAGGTAAAATGAATCTTTCATAACAACTTCAATTTTCTTCTTTTCCCCCCATTTCAGTCCCCACATGACCTAATATGACCCCTTTGGACCTCCATATCAGCTTTGGGTACTTGGAGATTCATATATTGGTGCATTGGGTCTGATTTCTTCAAGATATTTCACGGGAATTCATTCTTGGTTCTTTCCACCCTCTTTTAGTTTTTATTCCTCTTTATTGAATTTCCTCATGTCCAGAAGTTGGGGTTGAATCCTAAGGTCTGATTTGGTAACATTTGGGTCAATTTTTTGTGGTCTAGGTCTGGATTTATTTTCCTTGTGGTGCGTTGGTGGTACGCTTAATGTTTCGCACCATGTTTTGAGGGTTTCGACTTAAAAGGTAGGTGATTCCATGTGTAACCATTTTATGATGTGTTATCTTTCTTGGTTTATTAATTTAGTATGTTTATAATCTGTTTTTTGTGGTTTGAATACTGTTTTTGATGAATTTGGTTTAACATTTAATTTTTAGTTGTATTTTAGCTTGAAATTGGGTACTTTTCATGTGTGACTCTTGGGGTAATGTTTGGGTTTAGTTTATAACATATGAAAGTGATTTATTAGTATTGAAAGGGTCTGCCAATTATGTTTTGTTAATTCCTTATTGTCATGTGGTCCTTCAAAAGAGGTTTTTTTGAATGAGTTTAAGGTGTAAAACCGTGTTGTAGTTTTTGAAGGTGATTTATGAAAACATGTGTTTTTCATGTGTATCTTTGTGGTATTATTTGATGTATTTTTATAACATTTGGGGGTGGTTTAATAATTGTTTTAAGGCTGAAAATTTATGTTTTGGATTGGTATTGGTGTGATTTTTGTTTTGAATGAGGGTTTTGAAATGGGTTTAGTGTGAAAACAATGGTTATACCTCTTGGGATTGTTTTATAAAAATTGCAAATGTATTATTTGGTTAAACAAAGTTGGGAAAGGGTGTATATGTACTGTTTGGGTGAGTTTGTTCACCAAATGTGGGTTTTTGAATGTTAAATGGGTGATTTGAGATGTTAAACATTTTTAGAATTGTTTATAAATTATCTTAATGTTTTACTAAATTGTGTTTTGTGTGTGAAACACGGGTGTGGGATATTTTGTGTGAGTTTATTTATAAATTAAATTGTGAAGGTGAGAACGGTATTGTGTGACATGTGTGTGGGTTGATATGTGAGTTGAATATCTTTTAATGGTTTTATAAAATTGTTTAATGGGTTTTTGGAAGTGTTAAAGAAATGTGAAAAGTGTTGTAGCCAATTTGGAGTGAGTTTGATTTCAAAATTCATTTGAATGAAAAGTGGAATTTGTGACTTTAGTGATGTACATGGGGCTGTTTGGTTAATGTGTGATGTGGAAGTGATATTTGCATGTGAAAACTATATTTCTTGGATTGTGAACTTGTTCGAGCACAATGGGAAAACCCGGGTATCTAGGTGGGTGGACGTGTACTAGTATGCTAGTGAATCCGTGGGGTTTGGCCTCAGTTTCACAAAGCAAGATTGACGCTTACAACTCTAACTAAACTATGATGATGATGATTGGGGACCACTAGGTTATGGGTATGTTCCCTACTAGTGGCTCTTGCAGGAGAACAAATATTTTTTTTGTGGTTACTCTCACCGAGATACGAGGTACCTAGGAACCACAGCTAGCTAGTGCCTAGGGGTTTCTTCCTATTACTTGTGCTCAATAGATCCTTTGTACTTACCGTCGGTATACGGTATTATTGGCTTGAAAATTCAGTAGCATTGTTAGTTATTTTAAAAATTTTGGTCCTTTAAAATTATCCCACATGAAAACTGTTTTCATTTTTTATTACATCCTTTAGAAAATTGTAACAAGCATTTCTTATTTACAAAACTTGCAATGATTTTTGTCATGAAATGTTTATCACATGGAATCTCTTAGAGGTGGTATCCTACTGGGATTTCCCTCACACCCTACTTACACCTTTGGGTGTAAGTAGACTTGCTTATTTTATGTCACCGGTATGGGTACATGTTTTATGCCATTCATTCTGGTTTTTAGTAGTCCATCGTGGTGCAGTTTCGTGGAGATGGATTGAGGGCGGTGCCTCTTTACATGTGGAGGTTCTTGGGCTGTATTTTCTTGGGTTTTTACCTTTGTAATGGTCTGTAATTTTTTTTTAAAATTGTGTAATTCAGTTCTGAATTTTTGAAAATGATTATTTGGTTTGAAAAATCCAGATTCGTTTTATTGGATTCTTTTGTTGTTTTAAGTTTATAAACTCGGGTTAATCGTTACCAATTATCATTTTATGATACCCGGGCACCTGTGCCAGCCCATGGGGATCAGATACGCCCTTTGGGACTTGTCACGGTCTAGGTTTGGTGCCGGTTTTTCTGGCATCCAGATTCAGTTCATGACAGGTTTCCACCCAAAAATATCTTGAAAAAATGGAAAAATAACTTATAATGATGAAGTTGGGAATATCCTTCATCTTCTAATTATTGTATCTCGAATATTTAATGTTTCCTTATATTTATTCATTAATAATAATTTTTCTTTCTGCCTTCCTCATCACCACACAATATAACAGTAATTATTACACATAGAACATTTTGTAAACTTATTCGTACTTCTCTTATACTTCTTCTACAAACACTATTTAAGTACCCTTAATATGTGATCTACACTAAAAAAAATTTCTCTTCCACTCTCTATTCTCTAAAATATTCCACTTGTTTATTCGTCCCTGTTACTACACTCCATTGATGAAAGATCCATATTAAATTAATCCTATAATACAATAAAATTTTATTCATGTCTGAATTTAGTTTTAAATTGCAAATTTGAACTACATACTTCCACTAACTGCATCCATATTCTTACACTTATTTTACCATGTTATTGCAATTCCATTGAACTATATAATAATTAATATCATTTATTCATATTGAGAAAAATGTATCATCAAATGATAAATAAGTATTAATTAGTTTCATTCAAAAAAAATCCTATTCATGGTGTGATACTATGCATCACATATCCAAAAACCTATTATCATCTTCTCTAAGACAACATTTCATATTGTAAAACCATGAATTATAAAGTGAAACTCATTACATAGAATGAACCTTTATTCTCATATATTCATATAAAACCTTCCCAACTCAATCATAGCATGACCATTATCTTCATTTTTCTCCTAGATTACATGTTTTTAGTGTGACATAAATCATCAGAGTGTGGGAATCCATTATCTGAATTTAAAAAAGAAAAAAAACAAAATTTTCTATGATAGTTACTATAAATATCAATCTTTTTACAAGGATTTTTTCAATTATTTTAATCCTTCCCTCGTAAAATTTATAACATTTTCATAGCATGGCCCTCATGTTTATTATTTTAGATATATGACCTCTAAACATTAATCTAAATCATGAGTCTAATCTATATAGAGTGGACATATAATATCATAAGACAATAAACAATTTCAGATATTATTATTCATAAATATAAAAATTCTAATTTACTTCAATGAAATTCCTAATCTCTTTAAAAAACATCAATACTTCAAAAAAACATCACCACTCGCAATAAATTTTTCTATAGTATTTTAAATATGATTAATGAATTCAAAACAAAATACAAAATACTATCACATACTAACTTCTAGAAATATTCCTGATTGTATCAAAAATCTTCCCAAACATTTCATAGTCTCAATAATATATTAATATGGTATTTTTATAATACAATAAACAAAAATCCCTATCAAAATAATTACACTTTTTATGGAATCATCATTTTAAAATTCTAAAAAACATCAGATTTGTCAGTTTAAGAAATTAGATTACTAAATAGTTAAATATTGTCTTCAATAATAAAATAATTTCATCAATTTATTTATAGTTCATGATATATCCATATGCCAACTAAGAATAAATATTCCTTTATATAAATTTCTCAAAACTCCCCAGAACTCTCCCTTGAACATGTGTATAGTAATATTCTATGGACTTACTTAGAAAAAATATTATAAAAATTCACATGATGACTTGATAGCATAACCATTTTATAAATCTCCCTAAATAAAATATCCCTCTAAATATTAGACCCATCATCTACTATATAAAACATGTATCTTTTATTTCTCCACAATATCAATTTCCCTCATTTCTAAAAACATAAGTGAATAAACATAAGGAGATATTTATTTAATGTTTCCCCCGTTTAACAATATTAATCAATGGGAAAAGTGATAGAGGGGGTGGATTCATCATATTGTATACATTAATGAATTTTTTAAGATAAATATTCTTCATCCTCTAAGACATGGTACTCAAGTCAAAGTTTTAATGAAATACACATTGATCCTTCATGTTTTTTTAAAATAACATTTTATATTACTAGAATATAAATTCCATTTCAATTTTGTAATATGATATTCCATAGACTCTTTTATATTGATTCCCACCCCTTAAATATTTTCATAACCTTGAAAATATAATTCAAAAAAGAAATAAACTACTTTTTCATTCTTCCTCTAATCTCCTTTTTTTGAAATATTCTCTATATCCATGTATTTTAGTAGGCATAATTTTCAACACTTTTTGGGGTCAAAATTCTAGAATTGATTCTTAAATTATTCCTTGTTCTAATATTGAGGAATCTGATTGTTTATTGCTAGAAAAACATTAATTTGGTAACCTTGAATATATAGTCCTATTATCATAACACATACATATTTAAAATTATTTAAAACATATTCATTATTATAAAATATTTATTATGTTACATTTTTTAAAATAATATAAGTAACTGTTATGGAGGTTATAATATGAATACATCGAGTAATAACAAAAAATCATCATCATATATACCCAATAAAACAGTTGGTTCCCATTCATTATCACAATATAAATCATCACTCAGGAACCTCAATTGGGTACTGGATGAGAGAATATGCATCCTTCCTAGTATATCTACCAAAACATGTTTAAAAGTTAAATTTGAGAGAACGCCAAGTATAGAAAAATCCCTTTCATTCAACATAATAGTTGTCATCCTTTTGGGATGAATATAACTTGATATTTATATATCCTTTCCATCAACAATTTTGAATTTTTTTATGACAAAGTATAGGAAATTTTGAAACCTCTTAGATATCAGTAACACTGATACATCCAACTTCAACAGATGATTTTTTTTAGAATGGACATAGATATATTTTTCTTCCCTTAAACACTAATAATACCCCAAATATAAATGGGAATGGGTCACTAACCTTGGACACTATCATAATTTGGCTTAACCTACAATTCCAAGTTATCACATAATGGTTTTCATCATTGACTTGAGACACACTTATTAAAATATGTTAAATTTAATCAATGAATTATGTATTTGTAAATTTTGACTGGTCATCCCTAATTACTGTGGAAGCAATTCCAATTTTCCTAGAAACCAACAATTGTCAAAATTCATAAATGGTTTCATACTCTTATTAAAATCAATGATGAGATTCAAAAATATTATAGTATGGTATGATTTTCTATTGTTAAAAATAAATGATAGTATTATTTTAGATTAATTTTGTCAATATCAATAATAAAATACTTCTCAACTCCTTAAACATTAATAATGATTTTTTTGTTATAAAAATTTATACTACACTAGGTAGCTAAAAAAGTGATTCATTTTTCTACAAGTTGAACCATCTAGTCAAATCTATTGTAAAAGCATTTGGTGTTCCAACATTCCTCAATTTTTTTTATTTTTTTATGTTTCAATAAAAAACATTCAATTGAGTTTATATTATGTGTTTCTAATAATATTTTTATCAATGGAATTTATCTTATTCTGACTCTATATTTGGTTATACTACTTCATGTAAACTATTCATTTTACAGAAAAGTATATGATCTTATGAGATTAAACTTTTTGAATGAATATATTCCCTATAATTAGAATTAGAAATATCAATGTCAGAAGTTTATAATAAAATGTATGGTATTAACCTATGAGAAATATGATTGATTTACTATATTTTTAAAAAATTACACCTTATATAAAGTGATTTTTTAGATGTATTTATCTAAATAATATATTATTACAAATATATTATATTTAAAATGTCATAAGAAGTTTTGAAATCTAAGTATTACACCTTAGTTACATGTTTGTATGACTCTAAAGAATTATCGTACAATATATTGAATTAAAATTATCTTAAAATATGAATAAGACAAAGACAAATTTTATCTTATGATGTATCATAGATGTTTATCTTGTAAGAATAATAATACCAGTTTAATAACTTATAAATAACTATGTGTTATGCAGAATGTTCTAATTACTTTTCAAATCACTAGATAATTGTTTTAGTCTTTTAGATCAAATTAGAAAAGTTATTTTCCATTTAATTAAATTTTAATTTGTACAATGTGTCTATTTTCTATGAGTGGAATGTTTTTAAGAATAAGACCCATACGATGCTACTGAAAAAGCATATTCTATATTTGTCAAGTATGGAATCATTCCATGAATAACCCCTCATATCAAATTTTCAATGCATTATCAACTCAACAATTATGAATTCCTTGATTATTATGTTTCAAATCAAATAGGATATATAAAATTGATTTTGATCTACTATGTGTAATAAAAAGAATGAAGAGTGACCTACAACGATTCACATGCACTTGAAAATACTCTAAAAATTGTAACAGAAATCTTTTTTGCATAAAAAAGAAGAAAAATAAATGCTTATGGTATGCCTACAAGTTTATTAGTGGAAATAAATATCATTCTGAGATATATATTAAAGATTATAATTTTCTCTTGATGTAACATTAACTACAGTTAGTTACTGCTTGTAACAATGTGCTACAAGCATTATTAAAAATTTTATCTATAACATTGTTTTTACCCACATTATAAGAGTGTGTGTTGAGACTGTTGATAGGTATTTTAAAGGTAGATCTGGGTTTATTTCTCTTGGTAATTTTTAATAAGTGAAATATGTGTTTAATCAGTTTGGACCCCCAAAAAACGGTTTTTATAGTGAAAATCACCAAACCTGTTGAGTAGAGTGTTGGTGGATTGTAATAGAGGATTTATATTACCCAAAACAATATTATTGTTATATATTTAATTTATATCCATTACTATTTTATATTTTCACTACTAATTCCTATTAATAAAAATATTTGAACTATAATATCTGAAAAGGGAGGATTTCTGTAGTGAATTTTTCAGAATTCAATTCATGCCATCTTGAGTTTTTTTTATCCATTATCTAGGAAAACAGATGCTATCATAGCTCATGACTCATGGGTTCAAATATATTAAATTTTTGTGTCGAAAGATACATTTTTAGGTGGTTACTATGGATGGTAACCAAGAAGGTATGTTAATGGGTTGAACTCCTTAATTTAATGGTTATAATTATAATTTCTAGAATGACCAATTGACTATTTATTTGAGGAATATTTGCATGAAATTGTATCATAAATAAGTGAAGCCCAATCCAATATCAAATAAAGAACCTAAAATGTGGGATGATAAAACTTAAGCATCCAATGATCTGAATTACAAGGCTATGATTGTTATAATCTATGTATTAGTACTAGATGATTTAAATAGAGTTTATCATTGTCAGACAACTCAAGAAATGGGGACTTCTATAGTAATTTCTTATGAAGTTACCAAAAATTCGGAAGATATTAGATACGATACAACCAAAGTTATGTTGGACACATTCATAAGGGATGAAGTAGCAATAATTACTAATTTTAATGGTAGTCTCATAGATATTGTAAAAAACATTTATTCTATGTGAACATATCACTGATGGTGAACAAGCATTGAACGTTTTTAATGTTTTATAAACCATGTGTAATATAATATAATTTACCATCAGTCAATCAACATAGGTAAATAATTTTATGATAAATTATCTCATTGAAACTCTAATGATATATGAAACTAAAATGGAACCTACAGATAGATAATATAAATGATCAAGAATGAAAATGATACTTTGAAGGTTTCTAATTTTATGTATGACATGATGAAAAAAGACAAAATTATATCTAACAAATGTAATAAAGAATAATCATTAAGATATTACGGATTTAATGATGAACTTTCACATTTTTATCATAATTTTAAAATATTATATAACAATATTAGTTGTTTCAAAAAGACCTCCAATAATTAAATGAATCATGGCGAAAACTCTAAATAATTAGATGTTATGAGTGAATTAATATAGGACACATCAAGTGTAATTGTACACAACATAAGCATATTAAAATTCCACAAATAAATACTTAATGAATGTTGGATATATGAAGAAACATAAAAAATCTATAATGACCACCAAGAGTTCTTCCAAATATTCTAGTGAGTCCACATTATCCGAATAATATTATGATGATCTTAATTTAAAGGCCAACATTTGATTTATGGAATATTCATATGAGATATATTCTTACTACTCTTTGGAGAATTAATAAGAATTTAAAAATTAAAATTTCTCATTCGAAGAATTGAATGAATACTATACCATGTTTAAAACTAAGAATGAAAGATTAATGAAGAAAAAAACAACTCTCGTAAAATCATATAATAATATTCTTAATGAAGAGTATGACATTAAAAAATTTGGATTTGAAATATCAATTGGAAATTTATATTAACTCATATAATAGACAAGATATGACAATAGAAAACCTACAGAGGGAGGTTCTAACATTTAAACAAGTTCCATGTGTTTTCACTAAAGGGGAATATATTTGAAATAATATTCCTGACCATAATCAACTAAAAAAAATTTTGGAATAGGAATTCATTGTGAAAGTCATAAATTTTACAAGAAATATTTTATTCCAAGTTCTAAAAACAAAATCCTTTCTAATGTAACATGTTTTCATTACAGAGAAATATGGCATTATTATTACATTTGTGATCGGATAAATCCACAATTTTGTGGAATTAAAAATTAATTTAAAACTAAAAAATTATAAACTATTTTTACTAATTTATCTAAATATAATTTTTTATATCTACATATCTTTTAGCAAAAATTATTGACCCAAATGAGATTAGATATATAATAATTAAATCAAATGATTTTTTATTTTTGGGAAAAACACATGAAGAGTAAATAAAAATTGTTTATGGACACTGGTTGTTCAAGACTAGTGAGTGATGATTTCTCAAACATTGACCCACTATCAATGATAGATGAAGGAAATATCATATTTGACGATAATGAAAAAGGAAAATATTTTGGAATTCGAACATTTTAAAATACTCAGTATATTCACATCAACAAGGTTCTTTACATTGATGTATTTGCATAAAAATGATAATTATTTCACAAAATTTTTATGATAGTTATTTATTATATTCCCTAACAATTATTATCTAGATTTCAAAGAAAATCTCTTAAGTTTAAAGAGTTAAAATGGATATTTTATATACATTAGATCATAAATCCTTGTGTAAATAAAATTAAAATTTATTGAATGATGAAATGGACATATCATGGATTCAGAATAGAAGGGTTGGAAATTATAATGATCAATAATTGAAAACATTGACTATTAAACATCTTATTCATTACTTTCATGGCCTTATATTGGAGAATAAATCTATCTGATGCATTTGAAATGGGAAATCAACAAAAGTCATCTTTAAATCCAATTAGTGAGGTTTATACATATAGAACTCAAGATAAAATTCATATAGATCTATTTAGACCTTCTTGAACTATAATATTTGTTGGTAAATAATTTTTCATATGTTTTAGTTTATTATTTTTCATGACTCACATGGGTATAATTTTTATCATATAAAATTCATGCTTGTTCTATTTTTATTACAATTTTAAATCTTGCAAAAATGAGAAAGATGAAAATTTTGACATTGAGAATCCATCAAAGAGGTATATATGAGAATCATTAATTTAATTCATAATTAGAAAAACAAGTTATAAAAAATACTTTTTCTACCCCCAGTACACCTCAACAGAATTGTGTTATTAAAAGATAGAATAACAATATGAAAGAAATTTTTAGAACTTTGTTATGTGAATATTACATGACAACTAATTTTTTAGATGATGTTGTTAACATAACATGTAATGATATTAATATTATTATAATAAGGAATATCCTAAAGAAAACACCATAATAGTTTTGGAATAATTGAAACTGATGGTGGGATACATAAAATTATATGGAAGCAAGGTTTATATCTTCAATACTAAGGATAATCATGTTATGTTTGTTCCAAAATATGGTGAATGTATTTTAAAGGATTATTATATTACATCCAAAAGATATAATGTTTTCAAAAAAAGTTAAATGATTTTTATAGAATAAAATAATCTGGTGTTTGATGAATGTGATCCATTTGATTAGAAAAATTTCTCATACTAATAAGATAAATTACTCTCTCAAGGACATGAGTGCTAAATCTCATTTAATTAATAGCAAGGACGTCAATTTAGAACTTTATTGTTTTACATAAAATATAGTAGGGGTTGATATTATTGAACCAGAATGTGTGATTCTTAGATTTTCTAAAAATTATAAATGCCAGAATTTAAGAACTATTATAAGAATCATAGATGAAGAATTTTGAAGTATAATAAATTTTAGAACCAAACATATTTCTATTCATATTTATCACATCTAGGACCTAAATATATAGATTAATATTTATCTGATGAATTTTGGTTTTAAGCTATGAAATAATTTTTAAATAATTTAAAAAGATACAAAGTATTAGAATAATATGGCATGCCCTATGATTATCCTATAATTGGAACAAATGGGTATTTTGAAGAAAAAAACTAGATCATCATGGTTTAATAACTATATATAAATCTATATTAGTTGTAAAAGGGTATAATCAGGAATATTGAATAGAATATAAAGAAACCATTACTCTTGTATCTAGGTTATAAAAAATCATAATCTTTGTAGTATATTCATATTATATGAGTTTCAAATCATATAAGATGAATAGTAAACCTGATTTATCTAAATATGTTTTTTTCTAGAGGAATTTTTTGTCAAAACAAGTTCTGGTATTGAAGACTATAACTTTCTAAATTATATTTTTAAACTTACCAATGCTCTATATAGACTTAAAAAAGCACCAAGACCTTGGTGTGAATGATTAATATCATCTATTTTATCAAGTATATTAATATTACTAATGAAAGATCATACATTATTTATTAACACTTTATTCTTAGATATTTTTTTAGTAAAAATATATGTTTATGATGTTATATTTGTATCTATAAATCAAAAATAGTGTAAAATTTTGGAAAACATATGAAAATATAATATTAAATGAGTTTTATGGGTGATTTAAACTATGTTCTATGAATTAAAATATTCAAAAAAATATTTTCCAAATGTTTTAATCTAATGTAAATAAATTTTTTATTTAAAAAATAACTTTGGTCATCAAAAAACTAATACTTATTCAACATTTATAATCTAAAAAATTTGTCTTCAAATGGATGAGGCTATAAAACATTTTAAATAAAGCTTTAAAGAGGAATCATTAAGTGTTTATTTTATCTTAACAAAACTGGACCAGAAATTATATTTTTACTATATCTTTTTAAAAGATTTTAATCCAATACTAATATAACTCATTTAAATGATTCCAAAATAATTATTATGTAATTAAAAAGGATTTTATCTCTCTATCTTATTTTTCTAAAAAACATTTATTTACAATTTACCATCATAATCAGATACTGATTTTTTTAGATGTATATTATATTGGTAAATAGCCTTAGAAACATTTAATTTTTTTAGAAAATATTTAGTATCTTGGTCAATTATAAAACATCACTCTATAGAATTATAGACTAATTAGGAATAATATATTTCATTGAGATGTTATTGTGAAAACGTGATGTTAATGAAACATGCCTCAATGGATTTTGGATTCAACTTTAATTTTTTTCTAATCCAAAGTGATAACAATATATCTATAAAAGATTGAAATAAAATATCATTAACTATTCAAGAACAAATAAACTCGATTTGAGATATCATTTCATAAGAGATTGTGTATAGAAAAGAGATATTTTTTTAAATATTTCTGTCATAGAAGTTTTTTTTCAAGAAATATTTACTAACCCCTTTCTTACAAAAATGATTCGATTTTATTATAAAAAATTTGGTTTGTTTAATTTAAGTTGAGGTAATTTTAAATTTATCTTAGTATAAAATAATTATATTTGAGTACATTCTTTATTTTATTTTATATTTCTCATCACTATTTTGTATATTGGATGGATAATATGGGACACGTCATTGAGAATTTATAATGATTACTCTGCACATTTTTTATAACCCACAATTTCCTCAAAAAAACATAAAGTGTGTCAGTTATAAACATGAATCCTTTGAAAACCTTCAAAACATCATTCTCTCTCCTATCTAAACATTATCTATCTAACCCTCCAATCATAGAAATCCATTCTGAAATATAGAAATACTAAGTGAATATATTGAAATTCCTAAAGAGGATTCTTGCAGTAAAGAACATCATGGAATTTTCTGAGTTGATGAGCAATAAATTTTTCCATGATCAATAGAATAGAAATCATGCATAAGAACGTTATAAATTGATAGGGTTGGGAATTCATCATTGATGAATGATTATATATGTTTTTGATTCAAAAGGATGTTTGTGAGTACTATGATACTAGAGTTTTTAACTATGGTGATAATGGAGATTTGGTAACATAAAACATGAACCTGAAAATTTTATTGTTAAACTCATTTCTAATGGCTTAAGTATTAATTTTACCTCGTGTTGGAATCAATGATCTAAGTACATCATTGCACTATATAAAAAAAGTTTGTCAAAGAAAAAACATGATGTCCATGTTTTGATCTATAGATGTGGAGAATAATCCAGTGAAGGAAATTAAACCAGAATGAAAAGATCTCTAAATGTTAAGCAAAGATACCATAACACAACACAATTGTTGTTATAAAATTTTTATTTTAAAAAAACAAACTTAATTTTATTTTTTTATGATTTAGAATCCAATTAAACAATAATTATATTCTATCAAATACATGTTTCATGTATATAATATGAATGTAAATTTATATCATTTTGGAAGGATGTTAATAGTAGGTTTTCTTGGGGTTGGTATTTGTATGGATTATAATATCAATTATTGAAAATGTTAACATTACTTATTTTAAAGAGATGTGGTTTTTTTTAATTATTTTTTGAATGAGATGTTTTCTGTTAGTTATGATGGTGATTTCATAATATATCCTTCTTTGATTCATAGTGAGTCATCTAGAATGGGTCTTTTCATGGATGATGTTGTTCCTATAATTGTTACATTTTTAGTGGATATTAATGTTCAATATGATGATATAATATATGTTCAAGATAACAAGACTCTTATATAATGAATAAGATGAGTAAGAGAAGTTTTTTTTAGTGTAGAGGTGTTTATGTCCATGTAGATAGTTCGACCCCTATGTCTGCATTAATTAGAACTGATTCTAGCCTTGTTTCTTTTGATAGGAAATATTTCATTCTCTACTATCAATATATTAGAAGGAATTGGTAAATTTAAGAACATATTAATTGGGTAGGGGGTAATTACCATGATTTTAATATCATTATTGGGTGATACAGGAGCATGAATCAGACATCAATGGGTTGATTTGGTTAGTAAAAATGTCACTCGTGAAAAAAAAGTGTTAAAGTAGGGAATAAAACATGGTTTTTTTAAGTGGAAGAGTGAGAATATGTTCTAGAGAAAAATCACAGTATGATAGATCCAATGTTGATATAATCCAAAAAGATGATTCCACAAGAAGCATTGATGTTTATCCAGACAATTTCTCTCTAATCTTAGATCAGCATGCATGATCATTGATTAACATATGGGAAATATAAACAACGAATACAATTTCTCAAAAAATCCACTAAAATTTTATATCCCAAGTGGAATCATTAAATCCTAAATTGGTACAGTAAAAAATAAAATTAGGACACTTTATGATCATGTCCTCTTATGGGATTATGTTAAAGAAGTGAAGTTATTCATTCTATATTTTTTTGAAAAGTTATTAGTTGAACCCTATATATAATCCTTCAATCATGTGGACATTTACTCAATGATATAAAGTGTTTCTTTGGTGATAGACAAAATTATTTCTACCGTAACCTTAATGAAGTGTGACGTTATACCCATGGAAGTGACTATAATTCATCAAATGGAGAAGGGAGATGCAAATAACCTCTTTAGTTGTGATGAGAAGGGAGATGTAAATAACCTCTTTAGAAATACACCAATATGGATCTAGAATAAATTCATAATTATTATTGACTATTGTGAGAATGCAATTATAAAAATAATGTATTATTTTGGTCAATATTTGTTTTAGATTAATGGGGGTGTCTTCATAATCCCCTTATCATCGAATAGTTTTCTTCTTATTTGTAATGGTTAATGGAAATATTTAAACCCACTAAAAATTATCAATGGATAATCAAAGGTTTTCTAAAAATATATGTCTTCCAATGCCTAAATATTCTTCTAATCTATCCTTTATACCTACAAATAAATTTTATATGGTGAGATTCCATCATGCTACTCTCAATTTCCAATAAAATTTTGTAAGAAGTACTCATAAAGACCAAGTAAGACATGGAACATCTTTACTAACCATGGATGATGTTGTTTGATCAAGAGTTGATATTCATATTCTTTCATCCTCCTTACCCTGTATTAACATTTTTCTTTCAGGAAACCACATCCAAATAATTGTTTCATGGTCCATATTTGATACACCTACACATTCTCATTTTTCATGGTGGATTACCAAATTTGATTGGATTTTTATAAATAGTTGAATCATTTTTAGTTGAATGGAGTATTATCAACATTTGAATTATTTTAGGATTAATTTTCATGTTTATAATCAATTTTACATTTTATATTATATTAATCATGATATATATTTTTAATATAGCTCGATCTTATTTTTAGTATTTATTTGTAAATTTTGTCTTATGATATATTTATATCATTCTTTTATACCACATTTTTGAATCTACAGGGTCAATATTTATCTATTTTATTTTATGTATCTATTATCTATTCATGTTTTATGATTGAGTTACCTTAATTACATAATGGCATCTTCCTCTTACTGATTATAACACAAATTGATGCTAACTACTCCTTGTAATCAGTGATATTAACTATTTTCAATAATTCATGTGCAATATTTATTATATTCTTTAATTACACGTATTTTTTATATCACAAAAATGGGGTGAATAAAATAATAATAGTAACATTTAAGTTATTAAAAAAACTAGGTAGAAGAAAAAGGTGAATAAAAAATAAAAACTTAATTTAGTTTATAGGGGGAGAAGAAAAAAAATAAAAATTCCTAATTTAATGTTACATATTAATGGGAGATTAATGTAAAACATAAAATATCATATTAAACTCATTTTTTAAATTTTTTTATATTTAATGGGTTTTATAATCATAAAAATGGAAATATTATTGGATATAATTATTTTGTTTTAACATATCTCAGTTTTTAAGTTTTTTATGATTAAAAAAATGACTATTTTAATTTTAATGATTTTATTTTAAGTGATTTAGATTATATTATGGTCAAATTAATTTGTCATATATTAACTCTATAAGTGATTATCTTTTTTCATGAAAAGTATTCATTCTATTGAAATGTTTTTCCCGTAATGGATTTAATGTTTTGAATGAATATATTCCATATAATCAGATTTTGAAAACACCATGTCACAATTTTATCTTACCATGTAAGATATTATCCTATGAATAGGATTACTATGTATTTGTGTGTTAAAATGCAAATACATTGGATAGAATAAACTTCTGAGATTTATTTATCTTACCAAAAGAGTATTTATAATAAATTATCTTATAAACGTCCGAATAAGTTGTAAAATATATGTATCAAATGTCAGTAACATATTTATCTTATGATGAATAATTAACCTATGTATGGTGGATTTAATTTCATCATACTATTTGAAGAGGATGAATATATTTTTAGCTTACAATTCCTATCAGGTAATTTTTTTATGAGAACAATACTATTAATTTAATATATAATGAGTAGCTAGTTGTTATACATAATGTCATTATTACTTTTCCAAAATCTTGATAAGTCTTTTTATTGTTTAGTGTGTATTAAAAATTTATTTTCCATTTATGAAAGGATTTATTTTAATAATATATCAATTTGACAAGAGTGGAATGATCTAAAGAAGAATAAATCTGAATGTACCACTGTAGAAACTTATTCCATGTTAGCATAGAATGAATTCATTCTATTAATATCCAATTATATCAAATTATAAATTTATTATCAACTCAACCGTTTGGATTATATCACTATGTAATTTAAAAATCAGAAAGTTGATATAAAAGGAATAGTTAGCATCTTTATGTAGAAGAATGAGAAAAGAGTGACCTATGATGGTGTTTATAAAATTTCATATACTGTGATAAAAAAAACAAAGAACTCTTGTATATTTGATAAAATCATATATAAATTTATTATTTTGACTATGAGTTTACCTATTTCATTATACATCATTCTAAGTTGTACCCTATATATTCTCATATTCTTAGGATGTATCTTCAACAACATTCATTAACTGTGTACTAAAATCGTTCTTAAAATTTTATATCTTACATTTTTTAAACTCATTATAAGATTTTGAGTTATGATAATGGATAGATATTTTAAATGGAGATCCTGGTTGAAAACCTTCAGACCATTACAATATGTAACAAAAACATGTACTCATCTTGGAACCCCTAGAAAAATTGACATTATAGTTATAACCACTAAACTCATAGATTTGAGTATTAGTAGAGTGTACTAGGGTATTTTCCCCTTAAACTAATATAAATATTCTATGATAAATCTCTTTTTGTTGAACTTTTATATTTCATCTATCGAATCGTATTGAGGAAGATATTCGAACTATCAAACATGAAGAGGGAGGTTTCTTACAATGAATTTTTTTCTGAACTCAATTCACCACCTCTTGATTTTTAATTTATCAATTATCTAGGACAAAAATATCTTCCACTAATCACTTACAATTATTAAATATTATTCTTAAAGAGTATTCTAATTGTTTTATATTTTTTCTGAACAGTTCTCCATTGCATACACTTTTTCCCCACTATAATTTCTTTCAAAAAATTTCTAAGCTCAATGAAATAAGATTAATGAAACCAATGTCTCATTTTCAAGTTACCAAAGGCTAAATAGTTCAAACGTTTTCTACAAAATTATTACATACCTCTAGAAATAAAATTTTGTCAAAATTTTTACATCTAATCTTCTTTGATCATTTAATAATAAATCATTGATCCTTTTTACAAACAAAACTTAATTAGCCTCCTACCGTAATCATATTCAAACTAGACTTCTCTTGAAAAATTTAATGTTGAAATTATTAATTATTTTCTCCTCCCAATAATTATATCCTAAATTTATATATTTATGAAAAACTTTTTTATTTTTTCATATACATTACTTTGTATACTTTTGTCTTTGAATCAATTTGTTTTCTACATTAACAATATTTTTTCAACCATTTAATTCTATATTTATTATCAATCATGAATATCTTTGTTTATTTATTAATTATGACTTTATTAGTATTTTTCATTTGAATTTATCTAACATCTTATTAAAAATTCATGAAGTCGAATATGATTTTATTCATTAATAGTTATTGTATATCAATTTAATATGGACAGTATCAAATTCATTCTACATCAAGTTAATACACTATTCCATTCCAAATTTCGTTTTCATCCCTTCTCAAGAATCTTTTCAACATTTGAAACTCAATTTTCTACAGTGACTAATTATTAGAATTTATGTTTCATTATTGATAGAAAACTAACATTTCTTATTGAAACCACTATTATATTTATATAGTTGATAACTATTCGGGACACACTCTTTGAGTTCTAATTTTAACATTAACTCCATATATTTATCTTCCCCACTTTTAACATTTATAATCTCATCCCATGTGAATTAGTCTTCATTCACCTTGGTAATGAGAAACGTTTAATCATATTAAATTAATTATTCTACTTAATCATAATACTCAACACTATAATTTTTTTACACAATATATAAGAATCTTTTATTCATTTATTTAGATAACATATTACATTTATCTTTATAAGAATACATTGATTTATTATTTTATAATGATATTATGGACTTCTCACACTCATCTTTAAAAACTTCATCATTTTCTATCTTTGGAATATTTTCTAAAAATTTTACAATACCCCCATAGATGAAATGTTTCGAAGTTAACTAACCATATAATTTATCTATCTAGTTTTTTACAATCCTTGTGATTAGTGACATAATTTTAACAAACATCACACCAATATCTTCATATGTGTCATGATCATTTTCTTAAATATAAAAATATTTTTGACACTTCCCTATCATCAAATATTTTAAATGGATTTCATCATCAGCCTTTATATTCCTAGTAATCACACATTCACTACAAACTAATTTATAAATAATAAATATATATAGATCATCCAATTTATGTTAACATCTATCTCATATTTGGGTGTCAAAAAAATCACATAAAACCAATATATAATGATATGTATTAAATATTCAACAACATTATATCATCCATATTTTCACCAAATATGAAAAAATAAACATAATTAAATTTACAATATGGAATAATTCATCCAATATTTCATCATTTTTCATTATGATATCTTCATATATAAATAACCAAACTCTATGTGAATATTTATTAATTTTCATATTGACATTATAAATGGTTTATCACTTATCTAGAATTAATTTTTCTATATTGATCCCTTTAACCATGGATAAATCTATCAATTAAATGGATGAAGGGATGGATTTTCGTGCGCAATAATCATTATCCAACTTATTCCTATCGAGGTTATTTATATAAGTACCTTAATCAAGGGAAATAAATCTATATGTTGTATTTTACAATGCATTTAGTATAATAGGAACTAGAGATTCAAATATTAAATCATTCTAAACATAATTGTTTATACCATTGAATGTTGGAATCACCGCAGTACTTAATAAATTAACTATGTCCATGTTTACAGTAAAGAGAGGCCAATTCATCAATCACATAGTGATTATTTCATGAAATTAATCAATCATTAATTGAGTTAAATGTTCAAAATAATAAAGTTCAATCCTCTTGAACATCAATGTAAACCACATCTCTATCTTAATAATAGAGGAGATTCACTGAGAGTGGGAGGTGATTCAATGATTGATAAAAATTTCCATTACCTTTTTTATTTCATACAAAATAAACATCCATCACTTATTATTGTGATAAAATACACTAACTCACAATATCCTAGGAAGGAAAAAATAGGACACTTAATGTCGAATGATCACCATACAATATTAGTAGCTCATAATTTTGAACATTTGAAATCAGTTGAGATCATAAAATCCATTAGAATCACTTGAATATATATAATTGAGTATGATGTATTCTTCACTCATATTAAAAAATAATAATACTATTGACTCCATAAAAGTCTCCAAAAAATAAATCATTGTCTTGTACTGTTTTGGACGTAACTATTCATCTTCCTAATATTAATATCTATTGAAAATATAATTTGATCATAAACTTATTCATAATATATAAAATATGTGACTAGATACATGTTCCTGACCCAGTATATTTTTGGTTATTATACTTTTAATAGTTTTTACACTTCCTATTATTTATATTATTCTTCCTTTAATATCATTTTTCTATATACCCTTCAAATAAACAATTTTCATGACTGAAGTCAAGCTAGGGATTGAGCCGCAACTATCCCAATTTAGCCTTCATAGTCTAGGGGTAGAGACAATCACTGAATGCACAACTAAACTTGTGTAGGAATTTCCCTAATTTCTTATATTTAAACACATAGACTACACAATTAAAAAGTGCATGGGGAAATGGTAAAAGATGAAACACTGCTATAAAATAGACTAGGAATCAATGAACCTATAAAAAGTACAAACGTAAGGTAGTGTGAACTGAAAGAAAATGGAAAAAAATACATATCCAACATAAAACATTTCACAATCTGACAAATCTAAAAAAGAGTAAACAACTAATAGATCACATCTCATGTATCCTAAGATAGGACAACCATATGTGGTCCAAGACCCCCATATTCCTAAGCGCATCCAAAGTCTCGACCGAAATTTACATCATTGTTAAAATACATGACATGTGTAGGAAACACCCATGCATTGGTATGTATACAGATATCTAGTATAATTCCCCAGAAGGAGTGAACATAGAGAAATAAGTTATATAACTGAAGAGGTATGTAGCAGATATAAGAAGTTACAGTGAAATAGTATATCTCAACATAATAATAGTGTTAATGTAAGCTCAACCAAACACAAGGATCTAAACACTGTGAGCAGATTAACTAGCCTTCGAACCTTTTTCCCCTATTGTAGGAGAGTAGAGTCATCTAACCATGATAATCTAAATAGAGAAAGAAAATGGCATTCCCCAGACATCTTCACCTCTCTTGGAAGGAGAGTATATAAATGAAAAATGAGAATCCATATGATCAAATATATATCTATATATATTCTAGTTAAATGAACCCAAAATGACTGAGTAAGGGGATATCCATCTCATGTCTCATACTAAGAAGAAATGTAGCCAATACTTCCAAAATAAGTCCATAAATGATTCCCATAATCTCACGCATCTTCCCCAAACACAAAAGTTAAAGGGAATTAATCATCACACCTTGACATTATACTCTGTGGGAAGAACAGATCAACCGCATGGGTTTATGTCATTTCACTAGAACACATCTCAGTGGGGAAAGAGTCTCTATTCCTTTTAATTCCAAATTCACATCAACCCATATCTCTTTACTGTGTCGCAATGTAGAGGGGACATGACTAATAGGAATGGATCCCATGTCCTAGTATGATAGAAGGGTCCTACTCTAATAGTAACTATGGAACTCCACTACCTATTCGTACTGGAGGCTACCACTCAGGAAGTTCATTGTGGAACAACACTTCCTAGTCCTACTAGAGGATAAGATCGGTAAGGTCATTGGTTAAATCCAATTCATAGCCCTAGTGGAGGGTAAGCTCAGATCAATGGGGAACTCCACTGCCCAGCCCTACTAGAGGGTAAATTAGGAATATCATAGAGTAATTCCCCTTCCCATCCCATCTCGAGGGTAATCAAGGAATGTAGACGAACCCCAATACAAAAACATACTGAAGGGTAACTACAAACGATCATTGAGGAACACACCTACCCATCCATGTTGTAGGGTATGCTAGAAAACTTTGGGGATCATATATGATCATTGTCCTCAACAGTTGTGGCCTCAGTATTTCATGATCATAAATTTTTGAATCATCTATCAATGTCCACAATAGATGGAACCATCATGTTCTATAAAAAAACTTCTTGAGATATTCGATTCATGTGCCTCAATATGACACTCGACAAAAACTCACATTTTACCGAATCATGCATGAACGGAGTCTCATGAGACCAATCCAAGTCTCTATGTTAAATTTGATATATTGTTATTGAATTATCCACCTAAATCTCAAGGTCACATCATCACATATAGTTCATTATTCTAACACCGTATAGGGGAGATATTCCAAACATTAAATTCTATAAAAATAATAATTTTGTTATTATTGATTGTTTCATTGACTCGAGGAATGCGTTCAAAATAGGAATCCAACATCATCCATAAAATTAATATCTTAAATCATGTATAATGTTTCTACTAATGGTTCATCAAATAGATTCCTCAATTAAAATATATAATTGGTATAAAGTTATTTAACCAAGATTTATATCTGATATATTATATCTCATATATTGTATCATATATATTATATCATATATATCGTATATCATATATCATATATCATATCCTATATCTCTTATATCATATTTTATATCCTATTACTCAAATATAAAATCAAATTACATTTTTCACTAACCAACAGATCAAACATTCCTATTCTACAAGGATTCCAGATCTATGATTTTCTCACCAAAATGATGTGAAATTATGGATCTTCCACAAATCAGGGGGACCGATCGAGCTCGGTTCCACCCTAAAACGCCGAGTAGGGACCACGGGGACCTAACCTATGAAAAAATAAAACAATTGATGGAGAAAAGCACCATAAATTGATGTTTTAAACATCAATGGACAAGCATTCTTGGCTAGTGATCATTAACACGGAATCAGGGTAAGAAAATTGATTAAACAAAATAAAATTTGGTACATGGGCTCATGCGAATGCCATAAAAATATAAATATCAAGGAATGAATAATTATACACTCAATATTTTAATCCAATAGAGTAAAAAACAACAAATGAGTCCAAACTCTATTCCTTATTGATCATTTATAAACAACACACCTGCACAATGATTAGAAGAAGCTGATGCATTCATTGTGTCCTGATCCCATCTGATTTTACAATCCATCATTGTTCATCTTGATTGGATAAAGGAGGGATGAAGGAGCTATCTTTAGATGATTCCATAAATTTTGAGTCCATCCCTATAAAAATTTCTTTAATGACAAATCTTCAGAAATAATTTTAGGTCTATTGAATTTAATTTTATTATTTATTTAATTAAATGAATCCACTTAATACACCTCCAATAAGTGAGGGGTTCGAACATCCAATGTATAATCATTTTATATTACGCCATGAGCAAACACCATGTTCTAGACCCAACTGTGGTATCTAATTTCGGATTTGATCATGAAATTAAGGGCTATCGTGTTTTATTTTTCTAAACATGTGTGTAAATTATAAAATATATTTAATATTTTTTAAAATTAATCCATGTAAACTAGGACTCTGAAATTCATGCCTCCTCATCTCCTAAAGAAAGAAATATAACTAAAAATAATGAAAAGTATTAGAATAAAAATAGGGTCTCTACATCATTCCCTCCTTCATGCCTTTCATCCCCAAAAATTATGAAATAAGGAAAACAACTCAGGATACAAAGAACATACATTGCTCTCCCACTCCCAAGAACTCTCCTCCATGTTTTCATACTTCTATGACACATTATCCAAAGGGATGGTTCATCCGCATAAGTTCCTCTATTTCCAATCCTCCATCACCACCATGTTCTCTATAAAGTTTTCTTTATCACCAATGTTCATATCTACCAAGTCAATGACCTACATAGGGTCATGCACGCATCCCCTCATTTGCAACACGTGGAATACATCATGCACTAGCTCCAATTGTGGGGGTACTATGCGGTGATAGGCAATCTCGACAACACTATACATGATTTCAAATGGGATGATAAATCTTGGGGATAACATGCCTCCTCGGTCCAACATATGAAATCCTCATAATGGGGAGACTCACATGAAGATGTGGCCTCTCTACTATAACTACAATGGAATGTGAAAGTGGTGTACCCAAGATTTACATCTTTTCAAGGCCATCCACATCCACACTCAGATGACTTGAACTTTTTCAGTTGATACATGCACCAACTATGGCACCATAAGAGATGTCTCACCAACCTCTATACAACACAAAGGTGACCTATCAGGTCTCCCTCAAAGGTACTCAAAAGATATCATTGTGATTGTATAGTGGTATCTATTGTTGTTTGAAAACTCCACCAAGGGAAGGTAATCATATTGAGCCTTCCTTTTATTACATTACTATTACATCATTATAATGATAAAAAAACATAGTAGTATTACACCATGAATATCCAAAGGTTTAGTGTCTTGGTCAAACTATGGTCGTTCATAATATTTGCAATATCAAATATAAACATTTATTAAATTACTTCTTCTCTCACTTCTTAATGGCACTTGACCTCGGCATGTACATGTAGTCACCTGAGGATAAAAATCCACAAGAGGTGAGCTAAAAGCCAAGTATGTGGGTAGATAAGAACAATATAGCATGGGGTGAGCATAATAATAACACCCTCATCAAACCCATGAGAAGAAACTATAATAAAAGACTTTAAATGTGGAAATGAATAAAAATAAAACATCATGTCATAGTAGTTAACTACCACGCGTAGTTGTGAACAATGATAGCATCATGTTCATGCATCATTTCCCTTTTACCAATGAGATTAATCACTTTACCCAATGCATTGGTGTGCTGTATAATTCCAGCCACATCAGTCACATTCAAATATTCATATTTTCACTATAAAATTCTGGGCGCACCCATCACATCACAATATTTACATTATCATGAAGGCCACATTAAAATATGTTAAAATTGAAAATAAAATAACCCATGGAAAAAATGGGTTTAACAATATAAATAATACTTTCATAAACATTTGGTCCCCAAAAAATATGGAATATCATTCTTGACATACAACCATTAACCATGAGTGAAGAGTAAAAACAATAATCAAGTAGTAAAAATGGTGCGTTTATTTGAATGAATTATTCATTTGGAAAATATTGAATTTTTTATAAAATAATTTAGTTCAAATTTATATCCCAGAAAATATAATATAATGATGAAAGAATTATTTTAATCTAGTAACCATACCAAAAATTGAGTGAATGAGGGAGAACCCGATTAATGAAAGTTGGGTTTGAGAATTTCCTCTTACATTGTATCTGAATGCTTTCTTCGTTTAATGTCAGGTATAACCACATTATATTAATTAATTAAAAATTAAAAACCCTTTTTTTCATGAATATGGTTCATTATGGTTTAATTATGTTAATTTATGTTCTTTTTTATGAGTTTTATAGTTTAAAAACATTGTTCGAGAAGGTTCGTTATTATGGTTTTCTATAGCGGTTCACTTGCATTCATAATTGGATGTATGTGTAGAATCATGTATAAACATCAAGAACTAATATTTCATGTTATTGATGATATTATATAAACATAAATTATCTTATAATGAGTTATATTGTATTCCATGTGGATGAGTCATTAGATTTACAATTAAATGATGATTGTTTGGGTTAATTTGGGCGGTTTTTCGACCACAACGAACTTGTTATGTTTAATCATTTAGTAATATGTACATAAGTTAGATCTAGAACATTAAATAGGATATAATAAATATAACATATACTGGTTCTACTATAAAAATGGTTTTATGACCAGATCTGAAAGTAAAATGGAAAAAAGAAAACATGTCATTCATGAAGGTGATAAATTAACACCTCACGAACAATGTTTTCCTTTCTAAAATAAAAAGAAGAGGAGAAAGGGGTTGGATGATATATTATCCCATTAGTATAATAAAATTCCAGTATATGTGACATAGCTTAGTTACTATAACTTTTGTATGGGGATAGGTTGGGAGATATCATGAAATGAACTTGAAGTTGAAAGGAAATTAAAGGAAAAGAGATAGGGGAATTACCTCCTAAGTTATCCTCTTGAGATACTTCTTAAAGAAGCTTGGATTGGACTTTTGAGGAGACCAAAAGCTCTTGGACGTGGGGGAGGGGCTAGGGAAGATTTTTGTTAAGAGTTTATACAAGTATTTAAACTTGAGTGGTATGAAGAAATGAGGTTGTGAAGGGTGGTATTTTAGTGGAGGGGAGAGGGGTTTCCATAATATTTTATTCATGAGTTTATTAATTTACCCTAAGACAAGGAATAGTGAGTAATCCATGATCAAGAATAGTAAAGAGGGAATGTGAGTTTGATATTTGTGTGCTTACATCTCTTTTGATGTCAGGAATAGTGGTTCTAAATTATAATTTATTTATATGGTAAATTAATGCATTTTTCTATTCACCAAAATATCAATTAATTCAGAAAAATCCAAAAAATTCACACTAACCATTTTTCGATCTGTAGAATCAAAAAATGAATTTAATTTTCAAAAAATAATTTTATAATATGATTAATTTAATTTTTAATTTAAATCATTATTTACTTGAAAAATACATTTTTTTAAATTAAAACTGATTTACTAATGCTTTAAAAAAATTACATGTTGTCTTATAAAATTAACTTAAAACCAAGAGACATATATTTTTTAATTTATGAACACATTTTAAGGAAATAAATTATATTTAAAATTAATTAATTATTTTTATATGACTTACCAAAATACCAATACTTTTACTATGGTTAAATTGTCACTTATAAGATGGCTAAATTTTATTCAATCATTCATGTGAATGGCTAATATTATTTCGAAAATTTTACTATTCATAAGGGTTATATTAATATTCATAATTGTAAGTTACAATTCATAAGGGTATGTTACTATTTACCAAGAATTATTTTTTTTTCTATTAGAATCTCAAAAACACCCTGAACACAACCATGTACATCAGATTATAGAAATTCAAAACATTGAAGTATAAAATGTATGTTTAATGGTTACTTAGAATTTTTTATCATTATAAGTCATTGTTCTTCCTAATTTTATTATTCTATAAGGAATAATTATAATAAGAGAATTTCATTTATTAAAATTTGGATTGTTATAGTGATACTCCCAACTCCAGCTGAAGTATAACACGCAAGCCCATAACATATCTTCTAGATGCTCGATAGTGTGCTCAATATTCCCATTAGTTGAGGTATGAAAGGATGTACTCATCAGCACTTGGATCCTAAATTCATCCCTGATGAATCTCTAAAATCATGATGTAAAACTCACATCATGATGGTAGAAAATCATTGTGGAAACCCCACGAAGGAGAAATATCTCTCGTACGTGCATCTTCCCCAAACACTCCAATAAACTCTACTCCCTCAGAGAAAGAAAGTGCACCAACTTTGGGAGTTGTTCAATTATCACTCAGATGGTGTTGATGTAACGCCCTGACCCCAGTTACCTAGTGTCAATGCATTATTACATAACATTTCCATGATCATAAGGGATAAAATACCGAATGATCGATTAGTTTAGTATCCATGGAAGTAATAGATACATTCATAAGTTTTACATTACATTATAAAATTAAAAAAACAATATTGTCTCCATTAACCCCATTTATATCCCTTAGACTATCCCTAAAGGTCAGTCATAATATAATTCATCACATCCTGGAAAAAATATGACATAGAAAGGTGTGATCCTAGATGCCCTGTAAGGATAACAATTTAGGTGAAACTTTCATAAATATGCCTAAACATTTAAGGAAATGTTTAAGACTAAAACACATGCCATTTATGCATAAAATTCATCATAATATGGAAAATATAAATCAAATAATTCCATTCACTTATTCACATGGATATTCTTCTAGTCGAACAATCCCATGTAAAATCAATAACCAATTTCATAATGATGGACTCCATAATGCCAGATTTCATAACCACATAGTCAAGGCGTCGTCCCAATGCTACAAATAAGATTTATTCAAGTCTTTTTTCCAAGACACTAGTTTTTTCTCATGAATCCTACTGATGCATTGAGGAGAATTAGCGGGCTCCACCTGTCACTTACAAAGTCCAATGAATTCCTCATATGAAAAGTTTTAAACATAACATAAATATTCGTATTAAAACTAGCATACGAAATTTCAATACTTCATCCATAAATCATGAATGATAAAAAAATGACACATCCACAGTCAAACATATCACAAAACCATCAATACAATATAAAGGATTTGTATGATAATAAATCAACTACAAACAAGTTTAAAATCCATCAGAGGATGTTGACATAAATGATAAGAAAACTATTTTAAATTATACCTCTTTCTATTTTGAAACTATTTAAAAGTCGCTTAATTATAAAAGAAATCATTTATTTTGAAAATATTCTTATAAGCTTGTATGGGAAGCTTTGATGCTGTTATAACCATAGAAAATAGCTGCATCCTCCCTATATGTTAAAAAAACATTCTTACCTTAATTTTTTTTGAAGGGTCATAAAGTACCTTATTTGGAAAATGATGGAAACGTTCCATTCAAAACATATATGGTAAAATAAGTGTATAAATGAATTTAACCCATAAACTGCTAAATAGTTAAAATATTTTGAATTACATTTTTATGAAAACACAGATGTGGATGATAAAGAAGTCCTTGAATATACTTAAGTATTAACAACCTCTGATAAGTAAAGATATTATAGAATTAACCAGTAACTTGTACATTTTCTCGGTTGAGGGTACGTTATATTCTTGTATTATAGTTAAATAATTTTTATTAAATTATAAAATATCAATATACATAAATATGATATCATATATGATCCTCTAATATTGCTTTGTTAATACTATTTTAGTATTATCATCGTTTTTTGTGTTAACTGGTTCATTTTCCTTTATATTCTTGGTTACGTAAGCCATGTTTGTCATGGATAGAATGTATTTGATTCATATCAATAATTATATTAAGTTCTTAAACAATATTTTTAATCATATAATGAAAATTATTCTTGAAAGATTATGTTGGAGATTGAATCCCATTGCGTTTGTGGAGACGATAATCCGTACGTACGCACGGGCAACAATATTATTATATTGATGGTGAAATATTATTTAATTGGATGGTATATCATATATAAATAATAATTAACATTTTTTATTTACTATTTAGATCAATTATACTGATTATTATACCCTTATAAATATTGATGTTTTTGAATAACAAACCACACCATGACGTGGAGACGGTAAGCCGTACATATGCACGTATGGTGACTTTGTCATGTATAGGATGGATAGAATAACGAATATGGTTGTACCATATTTATAATAATATCACACTATGTAGAAGGTACTGGAGTTATTATTTTGGTTGGAAACAACAAATAAAGAGGAAGTTAAAGAAGAAAAGAACTTGAAAGATGGTGGTGGAATTATTACCTCTTCTCTGGGTGTTTCCTTTTGAGTTGATCAAAAGGGCTCCTTAGGTTATCTTTCTGATCAAAGTAATGCTTCTCGGTTGAATTGATGGAAGTTGGGAAGATATTTGGGCAGGGTTTGGCCGATTCAAATGTCTTTGCAAGTGTGAAATTAATATAAGGTGAAGTACCCTTTTATAAGAGATGTTAGGGTCAATTTACAAAAAGTTTGAAATATTATTTTTTAATAAAATAATTTTCGGCTTCAAATTGCTAAAAAAGTATTTATTTATATTATAAGGTTGGTATGGGTCTAAAACCTCGCAATAAATTGTTTTTAGATAGGTTTAGGTCACCATATTAACCTTATCGTTTAGATGTAACTCTTAGTAAAATAGTTTGACATTTACCATGTCTCATTCAATTTTTATATTATATGGTTAATAAACATAATATAACAATACAATATAACCCCAATTGGTTCATTATAAATATATATATCCTTATCTATGTCTTTTTTCTGAACCTTAGATTTTTTTTAATATTATATCAATTAATAATATGGCATTTTTTATAAAAAACTCAAATATGTCAATTTTAACACTATTTAATATTTGATTTTTTTGAAATCCATAAAAACATTATCGGTTAGAAAAAAAATTATTTAATCAACCATAACATTTCATATTAACCCTGAAAATTGGTGTAATTAATAAAAAGCCTCAATTTAAATTTATTTTTATATTTATAATATCAATTAGTTTAATATTTCATTAATAAGGTAATTACTGCATCATCATTGTGTGATTAATAAATTATATTATATAGTGACTAAAAACAACATAAAAAATACCATTATGTAGGAAATATTTTTATATTTCTAATGAATATTTATAGGTGTATTTATATTATGTGTAACTCTATATTAAAAATGGTTTAGTTTTTAAACATTGAATTTAATACGTTTAACTCTTCTTTAAATAAAATAATAATAAATTTCCTAATCTAATCCAAGTGTACCAAAAGGATCGTATTTTATTACTAGGGTTTTTTTGGTAGAATTAAACTTATCAAAAAGATTTTGTACATGTTGTAGGGTAATTATAATATCATTTTTACCTTTAATAACCCTATTTACTTTTAGCCGTGGCAAATGAAAGTCAAAAGTTACCAATCACCAAAATTTATTTTAGTCATATTGAACTAAATTTTACTTAATAATCATAACAGTGTCTCTAGTATTTTCTAAATTCAACTCAAAGAAGTGGTAAAATTACATTTTATGCAAATTTTCAAATGCTCTTAGAAGGTGGGTAAAAGACAGTAAAAAGTTCAATAAAATTTTATATATCTAAACTTGTTATAAAATAAATCCAATGAATTAAATTGAACATATATAGGTGTTATGTATCTATTTTGACAAAAAATAAATTAAAATAAAATAATTAATTATTTAAATAAATAGTCGTTTGTAAAAAGTAACGCATTGTTTTTCACTATTCATCAAAAATTATAAGTTTTCAGAAAAATACCAAAAATTCACTTTTTGATAATTTTTATATTAAAAATCCAAAAATGAATTACATTATGAAAAATAAAATTAATAATATTTCAAAAAGTGGGTTTTACTGTCACGACCCGTCCTCGGGGCTCGTGCCCTGACTACCCCAAGCCCGCCTTCCATAGGCCAGGGGCTGGCGACTTGCACCAAAGGCGTAAATCCCGATAACTGGGAAGGCATTGCCTTAATAAAACATAACACATCCAACCAGAGTACAAGAGGAAGTAAAACACTATGTACAAAAGAAACTGCTAAAAAGTAAATGGGCCAGAATACAAACCCAACTGAGAAGTACATCTAAAACTGAACGAAGTACAACCGAAAAGACTAACAGCTGAAAAAAGAAGCAGATCCTGGGGCTTCCACCTCGGATCCTACCAGAAGGGTAGGTATAGATAGATTCTTCAATGCTCTCACCCGCCAACCTCCTCCAAGTACCATCTCTTCGTGAAGTCCACCTCCGGGTACTGACTCGTCGTGAGGTCCACCTCCGAGTACTGACTCGTCATGAGGTCCACCTCCGGGTACCGTCCGGTCCTAGAACACTCGATCCCAATAAGTGTTATCTGTTGTCTGCATCCAAAAGAAATAGGTGTGGGCATAGCCCGTGCAAGGGTGAGTATATGATACTAATTAGGGACCCCGAGACCCTCAAGGTCTCCCTAAATCCAACAAGGATAATCACAATGAATGTTCTCAACAGATAACCCTTACTTAGGTATAAGCTCATACTTATACCTAAGTTATCAAGTCACCCATCTCAGCCACATTGTTTCACACAGATATGAAGTCCACGGATAACCACTACTTAGGTATATTCCCATACATATACGTAAGTTATCTAGTAACCCATCTCAATCATGCGGAAAACCCAAAGGTCATTGACTCAGCTCAAACCAAGATTTTAATTATCGAAACCGCAACTACTGAAGAGCTCCATCTCTGTCGAGTACATTGATCCTGTCACAACTCTGATACACTACTCACTAACCTCAGATTGTTGAGGTACTCCTCCTGTCTTGTACCGCGGTTCAGCCACCCAAACATAGTAGTGCTCCCCGCTGGGGTCTGCCACCCAAACACAATAGTGCACCCCCCCTAATAGCCTGCAAGGGTACTCTTCCGGTCGAGTACTGCGGGTCTTCCACCCAAACATAGTAGTGCTCCCTTCCATGGTTCTTCCACCCAAACACAGAAGGGATCCTTACTTGTCTATATAAGTCACTCCGACTCGAATCGGACAAGCAATCTTCAGGTCTCAACCAGCTACACGGTCTCTGTACTCCGTCTGCTCGTCTCCGAGAGGGTCCGCTCCACGATATATTGTTCGATACTCCACATATCACAAAGTCTCACTAAGAATTAGCTCAAAGGACCGCCTCGTCATAAAGGACTCAATGCAACAGATGGCGCGTTGATCGGACCCCCGGTCTATGAGTTATTAGCCTTTTAGTACCGGGGGCCTAGTTGGTTTCGTGTACCAACCAACCTGGTTGTATCTCAACTATACCCTGAACTCACATAGGGTATACTCAATGGTATCATTTCTCAACGTGATCACCAATGTCGCTGATGGTTCGTCAAATGGACGTCCGGTATGAAAGTTATCGGCTTTTCCATTAGAGGGGCCCGGGTTGGATTCCGGGTACAATCCAACCCGTCCATATTCCAACTGCTTCCAAATCTCATGTGAAGTATGCCAAAAGATCCGTCTCACTGAAAGGAATCCAAAAAAGTCGACGTCACGTAAATCGGATGTCTGAAACTCAATTTATAAGAGTTTCTGCACCATGGGTCCGGTATGTTTTGGGTTCGAACCAACCCATCCATACACAAAGTTCTCATAATCCTTATGTTTAATATACTAAAACGTCCGACTCGATCCAAGGATCCCAACTCAACTGACGGTGCGTTGATCGGAGGTCCGTAGCCCATGCTATGGGCATTTGAACGCAACAGCCCGAAAATAGGGGGTCTGGGCCCGGTCCGACCCGACCCAGTACCCGGACCGCGCCCTCCGGGCGGCTCGGCGCGGACGGCCCAGCCCCGCACAGGCCGTGGCTCAGCACATGGCCAAGATGGAAGGAAAGGGGAAGGGTTGTTCTCCCATGCTGACCAGCAAACCGACACGACCTTAATCCCCCCCCCCCCCCCCCAATCCGGAACGACGTTGTCGTTCTGGTCTGCCGAGGCTCTACCGCGGCGGTCTTCTCCGGCGGCGCACCATTGCTACTTTCTGCGGACCACCGGACGCGCACCGGTGGTCCGTTTCACTCACCGTCTGCGCCAACAGTCATTACGGGACCCGAACATCAATACGGAGACTTCAAATCACCATTGCGGACCGTTTCTTCGTCGCCCGTCAATCCACACATCAAAAAACAATCTGTGGAGGCTTGGGTATTTTTCATTATCATGTTCCCTCCGTGTTAGAGATTTTCAACTAGGATCAAACTATAATTCAATTCATTCCCAAAAATTAAACCCGTAACCAACCCGTATGAATGAACGATCCATGGTTCAACCGGGAAAAGGTTGGTCCATGCTCATCGTTCCATTCTCAATGATAAAGAGAATATCAAATAAAATTCCCCTACGTTTTTCCCCCAATCAAATATTCTCTACCCGCAGACAAATACATTTGCGGATCAACTTAATAATGAGTCGATCCGCATTCTTTGTTTTAGAAGGAAACAATCATTGGATTATTAACATTCTCAATTTTAAACCCCTACCTCGAATCAAGAAGTTTTATTTCTTGATGAATAAAGGAAAAGCTTCGTTGTTCCGTTGACATTGCTACGGAACGGCAGCGTCGCTTCGTCAACATCGAGAAAAAGAAGGTCGAGGTTGGCGCCAGCATTCTTCGCGTTCTTCTACGAAGAAGGTGAAGTTCATTCTCCTCCAATCCCCAACACAACAAGCCAACACCAAATAAAATAAGTCTACCCTTATTTTATTAAAGCATGGCATGCATTTAAAATTACCAAATTCAAATCAACACACTTAATTAATTAGACGTAAGTTTTCAAATTAGTTAAGTGTTTAGTTGGCAAGAATTAATGTGGGGGAGAGTCAAAAAACATATGAGGGGGGTTTTAGGGGAGTTAGGGAATGTGAAGAGGTGGGGCTCGTGTGGAACCCACCGCCCTCATAACCACACAGGGGAATTTGGGTGGTTGTGGGACCCACCAACAACTTCCCATGGGAGAGTTAAACCTCCATGGATAATAAAATAAAATTGTTCTCAATTTTATTTTCTTCATACTTAAACCCAAAAAAAACTTCTTCCCTCGAGAAAATGCAACTCTAGTAAAGGTCTTCATAAGAAATTACCGGCACTGTGGTTTCATCGGTGCCCTCAGATTTTGATTCTGAGCACTGGTTCAAAAGTTATAAAAACCCGTTTGTTCATTCACTGAATGTACCCGAGCTAATCTTTAGAAATTGATTCCGGGCACATCGGGACTCGAAATCAGGTGCCGTCAGAAATTGCAGACTCGTAAAATTCCAAATAAATTAAGGAAAATTTTACTTGAAATTTTTGGGTCTTTACATTACTCCCACCTCATGTCTTTATGTCCCCGTAAAGCTTCAACACACACTAGGGAAAACAAAGTGGTAAGGAGCACACATCTGAGCCTTCCACTCCCATGTGCTCTCCTAGAGGTTCTCATGCTACCAAAGAAAGCGCATCTGAGGAATCGATCGTCCACTCCCCTTGGTCGATGATGTGTGAAGGATTGTACATGTATCTCCACAGTTGAGATATGTGGATGAAATAATGCACCCAGTGCAACTGAGGTGGAAAGGTCAAGCGGTAAACCACCTAGCCTACCCTACTGAGGACCTAGAAAGGTCCATTGAACCTCGAAGATAACATGCCACCTCATCCATATCTCTGTAAACCACGTCAAGGTGAGACCCGTATAAGGACGTTGCCGCCAAACTCTAACTCTAGAGGCCTCCATTTCCTGATTAGAACGAAACTCAAAACTCCTGCTGCCATGATGGTAAGGTTGACCGACTAAAGTTTGATCGACCGCATCTTCATGTGCATGAGTTTATCCTGTGCTTCCTAGGGTTTCCTTTTCGCCGACCAAGGAAAACTCATTCCAATATTGTAGATAAACCACAATATTTTATCATAATACAGTCAATCTGTGTATGATCTGTGGATCCATACTCAGACCAACATCATAAGGCCTCGACGATGCCACCAAGAAATTCCAACTGAAACACTAGCCTCGAGGATTAGATCACACTATCGGTATATGTGTGATTATTGAGTATCCTCCAAAAGGTATCTCCAGACGTGAGGGTCAATTATACGGCTTACTGGAAACTCTAGTTCTAGGACAAGATTGTTGGAATAATGGAATGATTCATATCAACGTCTATTACTACGACAACTCGTAGTGGACACATACTGTCCCTCGAATCATTCTTAGAGCCATTGGGTCACACTACTTGACCATATGCAGCCCAAAGTACAAAGATAAAAATACAACAGAAACGTGGAACTAGAAGTACTAAAGACAAAATAAAACCATTGGTTCCACTCCTGTCCACTTCCTTTCAAAGCTCCACTTCCTTGTCTACCGCTCGGCTGTTGCTCAAGCACCCACTGCTGCTTTTGTCTTGGTGGCTCCACCAACGCCTGCGGATCAACTCTACGGGGGGTCGAACAGTCATGTGCCATGTGGCCCTTCCTGCTGCAGGAGAAACACTGTCTGTTTCTTGCACACCTTTCTCTGACTCCACCCCGGGTGCCCCGCACTACTAATCCTATAACCCGAGGTTGCCCACCTGCTGGTCTGGTCTTCTTGGACCTCTGCATCATCTGTCTACTACCTATAAAAGACTCATCTATTGATGGAAAATCTTGCGGCCAAGGAAGTAGCTCTTGAACACGCTCGGGGTTTAGAGTCACTGATATAAACTCCACCCTGAAGGTCTCGAAGTCTCCCCATGATAAGGTCATCTCATCGCAAAACTGGAGTCTCCAGCTCCACCATCTACCTGCTGCTTCCTGAAGGAGGCTGGCAAAACGGATCACCGTGATGTCCGCCGATGTACCTACTATCCTGAAGACTCTTACCATAGCCTCCATCCAATCCTCAGACACTTGTGGGTCCGTCTCTCCCCGGATCATGGGTGGCCTCTAGCGCTGGAACTCATGCAGCGCGCTCAAGAAGCATGCATCGCCTGCTGCTGGGGTTAATGGCAGAGGTGGCCCAAAGTATGGTAATACCGTTGGTGCCTCTGCTGGTACCTCAACTGAAAGAGTGCCCTGTACCGAGCCCTCGTCGCTCGGTAGGCTTTCAGTACATACATCTCTCAGAGATCTAGCTAATCGTCTGTGGAAAGGCATCATGAAAGAAACAGATGTGACATAGTCAAATGATTATACCTTGTGAGCTGACCTGGTTTGAGCTGTTTTAAGGGGAAAACTATGAAAACACACACACAATTAGTGTTTTTGTGCACTGAGTCGGAAATCAGAAGTCAGGGTCCTAGTGTATGGATACGTCGGCCACCCGCACCAACACTGGACTCCCTGAACTGAAAACCACACTCTGTATGATTCAAACTATTTCTTCATAGAATGGAAATATCATAGTAATAATTTCTGTGGTAGAATCAACTCCTCTTATACCAATTTGTCATGACCCATCCTCTGGGTCCTTGCCGTGACTACCCCAAGCCCGCCTTCCATAGGCCAGGGGCTGGCGACTAGCACCAAAGGCGTAAATCCCGATAACTTGGAAGTCATTTCCTTAATAAAACATAACACATCCAGCCAGAGTAAAAGCGGAAGTAAAACACTAAGTACCAAAGAAAGTGATGAAAATAAAATGCGCCAGAATACAAACTCAACTGAGAAATAAAGCTACATCTAAACAAAGTACAACAGAAAATACTAACACCTGAAGAAAGAAGCAGCTCCTAGGGCGTCCACATTGGATCCTACCTGAAGGGTAGGTACATATAGCCTACTCAATGCTCTCGCCCACCAACCTCCTCCGAGTACCTCTCTTCGTAAATTCCACCTCCAGGTGCTGACTCATTGTGAGGTCCACCTCCAAGTACTGAGTCATCTTGTGGTCCCCCTCTGGGTACCGTCTAGTCCTCGAACACTCGATCCCAATCAGCACTATCCATCGTCTGCATCCAACACAAAGAGTTGTGGGAATATCCCGTATAGGGGTGAGTATACGATACTCAGTAGGGACCCCAAGACCCTCGAGGTCTCAATAAATCCAACAAGGATAATCACAAAGAATGTTCTCAACAAATAACCCTTACTTAGGTATAAGCTCATACTTGTACATATGTTATCAATTAACCCATATCATCCACAATGTTTCACACATATATGATGTCGATGGATAACCACTACTTAGGTATATACCCATACATATACGTAAGTTATCTAGTAACACATCTCAATCATGAGTAAAACACAATGGTCATTGACTCAGCTCAAACCAATATTTTCATTATCGAAACCGCAACTACTGAAGAGCTCCATCTCTATCGAGTACAGTAATCCTGTCACGACTCTGAGGCACTTCTCACTAACCTAAGACTACTAAGGTACTCCTCCTATCGAGTACAGTGGGTCAGCCACCCAAACACAGTAGTGCTCCCCACCAAGGTCTGCCACCAAAAAACAATAGTGCACCCCCTAATAGCAAGTAGAGATACTCCTCCTGTCGAGTACCGCGGGTCTTCCACCTAAACACAGTAGTGTTCCCCGCCATGGGTTTGCCACCCAAACATAGTAGTGCTCCCCACTAGGCTATACAAGTCACTCTGACTTGATTCGGACAAGCAGACTTCAGGTCTCAGCCAACTACACGGTCTCCGTACTCAGTACGCTCATCTCTAGGAGGGTTCTCTCCATGAGCTATTGGTCGGTACTCCAAGTATCACAAAGTATCACTAAGAAGTAACTCAAAGGACCACCTCTTCATAGGGGTCTCAACGCAACAGACGGTGCATCGATCGGACGCCCAGTCTGTGAGTTATTAGCCTTTTAGTCTGGGGGGACCAGTTGGTTTCGTGTACGAACCAACCTGGCAGTATCTCAACTGTATCCTAAACTCACATATGGTATACTAAAAGGGACAGTTTCTCAACGTGATCACCAATGTCATGGATGGTTCGTCAAACGGACGTCCGGTCTGAAAGTTATCGGCTTTTCCATTCGAGGGGCCCGGTTGGATTTCGGGTACAATCCAACTCGGCCATATTCCAATTATGTCCAAACCTCAGGTGAAGTATTCCAAAAGATCCATCTCACTAAAAGAAAACTAACAAAGTTGATGGCATGTCAATCGGACGTCCGGAACTCAAGTTATAAGTGTTTCTGCACCGAGTCCCCAGTTGGTTTTGGGTTCGGACCAACCCGGCCATACCCAAAGTTCTCTGAAACCATGATTGTAATATAACTAAATGACTGTCTCAGTCCATGTATCCCAACTCAACTGATGGTGCGTCAATTGGAGGTCTGTAGCCCATGTTATGGGCGTTTGAATGAAACTGCCTGAAAATAAGGGGTATGGGCCTGGCCCAGTACCCCCTGGGTCGGCCCGGCCTAGTACCCCCTAGGTCAGCCCGGCCCAGCCAGCACGGTCCGACCCTGCCGGTGCAGCCCGGCCCGGTATGGCGGCCCGGACCGGAGGGGGCAGCACGGCACGGCGCGGGCGGCCCCGCATGGCACAGGCAGTCCCGCCCAGCGCGGGCCACGGCTCGACATGTGGCTGAGATGGACAGAAAGGGGGGGGGGGCTGTTCCCCCCGGTTGACCAGAGAACTGGTGTGGCTTTAATGCCTCCCCCCCATCCGGAACGGCTTTGTCGTTCCGCTCTACCGCGGCTCAGCCGCGACGGTCATCTCTGGCGGCGCCCCGCCGCAGCTTTCCGCGGACCACCGAACGCGCACCGCTGGTCCGTTCCACTTGCCGTCTGCGCTAAAAGTCTTTACGGGACCCGAACTTCAGTATGGAGACTTAAAATAGCCATTGCGGCCCATTTCGTCGTCGCCCATCAATCCACACATCAACAAACAATCTGCAGAGGGTCAGGGCCTGTTCATTAGCCCGTGCCCTCCACGTTAGAGATTTTCAACTGGGATCAAACTCTAATTCAATTCATTCCCGAATATTAAACCGGCAACCAACCCGTATGAACGAACGATCCGCGGTTCAACCGGGCAAAGGTTGGTCTGAGCTCATCGTTCCATTCTCAAAGATAAATAGAATATCAAATAAAATTCCCCTACGTTTTCCCCATAATCAAATATTCTCAACCCGCAAATAAATACTTTCACGGATCAACTTAATAATGAGTTGATCTGCGTTCTTTGTTTTAGAAGGAAAAAATCATGGGATTATTAACATTATCAATTTTAATCAATTACCTCAAATAAAAAATCTTGATTTCTTGATGAAGAAAGGAAAAGATTCGTTGTTCCGTTGACGGTGCCGCGGAACAACGATTTCGTTTCATCAACATCGTGAAAAAGATGTTCGAGGATGGCGCCGACATTCATCACGTTCTTCAACGAAGAAGATGAAGTTCTTTATCCCCCAATCGACAACACAACAATCCAACACCAAATAAAATAAGTCTACCCTTATTTTATTAAAGCATGGAATTCATTTAAAATTACAAAATTCAAATCGACACACTTCATTAATTAAACTTAAGTTGTCAAATTAATTAAGTGTTTAGTTGGAAAGAATTAATATGGGGGAGAGTCACAAAACTTTTGAGGGGGGTTTTAGGGGTGTTAGGGAATGTGAAAAGGTGGGGCTACTGTGGGAACCACCTCCCTCATAACAACACATGGGAAGTTGGGTGGTTGTGGGACCCACCAACAACTTCCCATGGGAGAGTTAAACCTCCATGGATAATAAAATAAAATTGTTCTCAATTTTATTTTCCTCACACTTAAACCCAAAAAACAACTTCTTCCCTAGAGCAAACACAACTCTAGAAAAGGTCTTCTTAAGAAATTACTGGCGTTGCAGTTTCATCGGTGCCCTCAGATTTCGATTCTGAGCACTTGTTAAAAATTTAGAAAAACCCGTTCGTTCATTCACTGATCGTACCCATGCTAAACGTAGAAAATTGATTCTTGCCACACCGGGCCTCGGAATCAGGTTCCATCAGAAACTATGGACTCGTAAAATTCAAAATAAATTAAGGAAAAACATTCCTGGAAATTTACGGGTCTTTACAATTACGATTCATAACGAAAAGTTTGATTGATCATGGTGTGTTAAAACTACATGTTGTGTACAACACAGGCTAGAACATTATTTAAAGGGAAATGTACCATGGAAGCTTGGGGTGATATATTATTCCCTCCTTTAAATAATTTCACCCTCCAAATTTCTAGAATATTACTACCTAAAAAGATTCAAGTTATTCTTCATCATATGTTTCTCAGGTTCCCACGTTGCCTCTTCAATCTTTTGATTTCTCTAATGAACATTTACCAGACGAGTAGTCCAGTTTCTCAACATAGGTTCTCTCATATTAAGAATTTAGATAGGATATTCGCAATAAGATAGATCAGGTTATAGTTCAATTTCTTCAAAGGATAGCACATGTGTTGGGACTACCATGTATTTTCTCAAATGTGATTCATGGAACACATCACAAACTTTGGAGATATTCAGAGGCATTTCGAATTGATAATCTACAACTCAAATTAATTCTAGAATTTTTAAATTTCCAATGTAATTGGGACACAATTTTCCATTCTTACCGAAATGTATAACACCCTTCCATGGAGATACCTATAAGAAAACATGGTCTCCTACTTGAAATTTTAAATCCTTCTTTCAGTTATCGACATATCACATTTTCATACATTGGGCTGCTTTGATGTGGGTTTGTATAATCATCACTTTTTCTATTGTTTCCTCAACAAGTTCGGGGCCTACGAGTTTTTGTTCACCAACATCATCCCAAAACGTTGGTGTGAAACGTCTCTTTCCTTATAATGCCTCATATGGTGCCATCTTAATTCTTTAATGTAATCTATTTTTATATGAAAATTCTACCAGAGGTAAATATTGATCCCACATACCTTGAATGTCATGTGAGAAAAAACTCAACATGTCTTTTAAGGTTTGAATAGTCCATTCTGATTGTCCCTCAGTTTGTGGGTGGTAGGCAGTACTCAAAATAATTTCACTATCCAATGCCTTCAAAAGACTATTCCTAAATCTTGATGTAAAACAAGGATCGTGATCAGAAACAATCGATAGGGGTAAACCATTGAGTTTTACAAATTCATTTATATATAGTCTTTCTAAAAGTTATAGAGGGAAATCTTCTCTTATAGAAATAAAATGCGATGACTTGGTTAGACGATCAATAATGACCCATATTTTGTCTTTCCTTATTGGATTCTTTGGTAGCCCCATGAAAATTTCCACCGGAATATTATCCCATTTCCACTCAGGTATGGGAAGAGGTTTCATTACTCTTCCAGGTTGTTGCCTTCCAGATTTCACTTGTTGGAAAACCATACATCTTGATACAAAATCACTCATCTACCTCTTTAGGTTGCCTTTCCAAAAAACATCCTTCAAATATCTATAGATCATGGTGCTCTCAGGGTGTATATAGATATTGGAGCTGTGAGAATCATCCAACAATTCCCTTTTTAGATCAGGTATGTAAGGAACACAAATTCTCTTCCCAAATTTCTAAATTCCATCTTCATATATAAATTCACTCAATCTCCCATCATTCATAGTGTTCATCTTCTTTTGAAACTCCTCATCATCATTTTGAGATCTCTTTATCCTTTCTTGTAAAGACGGTTTAGAAACCATTTGAAAAAGTATTTATGTTTCACCTTCCATGGTTATTCCCATATACATCTTTACTAGATCCATAAAAATAGGATGCCGTTCAACTCTAATGTTGTTCAAAACTCCTGGATCCTTTCTTCTCAAAGCATCTACAACCTTATTTTCCTTCCTTGGGTGGTAGTGTATAGTGAAATAATAATCATTGAATAGTTAAATCCATCATCTTTTCCTCATGTTGAGTTCTTTTTGTGAGAAAATATACATCAAACTCTTTTATCAGTATATATGTCTCATTTTTCACCATATAGATAGTGTCTTCATATCATCAAAGGAATGATTGAAGTTATTAACTCTTGATCATGAGTGGGATATTTTTTTCATTAATATTAGCTATCATGATTCATAGACTATAACTCTATCATTCTACATGAGGAAACACTCAAGTCCTTTCTTTAAATCATCATTATAAATAACAAACCCATCATTACCCAGTGGTAGAGTAAATATAGAAGCATTGAATAATCTCTTCTTCAGTTCTTCGAAACATTATTCTCACTCTTTTGTCCAGAAAAATTTTACCCCTTTACGTGAACGATTGGTTAATGGGTTTTCCAATCAGGAAAAATTCTGAAGGAAGCACCGATAATAACATTCTCAACACATATAATTGTGTACCTATATTATACTCGTCAGTGCTGGCCATTCTTGTATTGCTCTTTTCATAGAAGGATCATCAAAGATTACGTATTTAGGGACAATATGGACAAAAAAAATTCCTTTTACCCAAATTCACTCTTTCTAAACATTCCATATAATTAATTTCTTCTAAGAGTCTTTAGAATAATACGCAATTCATAGCTTTTATAGTATACCAAGATATCATCAATAAATACCACTACAAAGTCATCATGATATTCCTTGAAAACACTTTTCATTAGATCCATGAAAACAATGGTTGCATTAGTCAGTCCAAAAGGAATTACTATATATTCTGGAATGTCTTCCTTCATTACACAGAATTGATGATATCTAGATCGAAGGTCAAAATTTGAAAAATATTGAGCTCCATGAAGCCATTTGAATAAATCATCAATGCAAGGTAGGGGACACTTTTTCTTTATTATTATTACATTGATCTCCCAGTAGTCAATGCACAACCTCATAGATTCGTATTTCTTCTTAACAAAAAGGATAGGGGCTCCCCATGGAGAAACACTAGGGTGAATAAATCCCTTATTACTCAATTCCTTTAATTGTTTGTTTTGTTCCACTAATTCTATAGTGTTCCTCATTTAAGGGGTCTTGGATATGGGCCTTGAACTTGGAATTAAATAAATGGAAAACTCAATTTCTCATTCTGGAGGATGTCCAGGTAAATCCTCTGGAAACACATCAACATATTATTACACAATAGTAATGTACTCTGTTATAACATTATTTTCCTCACCCATTGTTATTTCATTATCTTCTTCCCCAATAATTGAATTTAGTATAGCTATTGGGGATGGATCTAGATAAAAATTAGGTGGTGATGTTTCTGCTCTAAAGATAAGGTACTCTTTATCGTCATTGAAAATTGTAACATCCTTCTTATTACAATAAATTTTCACATCATGGTCTGAGACCCAATCGATACCGAGGATTATATCAATTTCAATCATAGGTATGATGATTAGATCAGTGAATAAAGAACATTTATATACCCTAATGGGAACTGATTCACAAAACATTGTGGCAATGATACATCCCTTTAGAGTTTTGACTGACAACTCACTTGTTAAACAAAATTAAAAATATTTAATTTTCATAGAAAACATGGATGATATGAAACAATTCGATGATCCAGAATCAAATAAATAATTGGATAAACTTGAGGAAACCATTAAATTACCCTCCACCATGTCTTTCAAAGCTTTAACCCTTGCAGCAGTGATTGCATAAGCTTGGCCTTGATCCCTTGGCCTTTTTTGATGTATGTTTCACTGACGCTTAGGAAATTCATTTTCATATTTCCTCATTTCTTTACAACTGTATAATTCAACATTGACAACCTCTTTCTTTCCCTTATAATCACAAGCTTGGTGGCATTTTTCACCATACTTATAAGAGACACCCGTTCCCTTCAGGAAAGTACTAGGGTGTTTCTTCCCACATTTACTATAGGATGGATACACAAATTTTCTCTTATTCCCCTTATTTTGATTTATAGTGTTTAAAAGATCATTCTTCTCTTGCTTTTCTTTAAAGTTGTAAGACATAGAGAATTAATTTTCTATCCGGATATCACATGAGACAATATCTACATACAATGATGAGGATTTTGAGTCTAACTCTCGATACATAAATGTTTTTAACCCATAAAATAATCGATCAATATTACTCATTTGGTGATGTGTATAATTGGTGGCATGACTTGGTAACCTTGTAAAGTTAGCTTCATACTTTGTGACATTCTCGTCCTCCTTTTTCCTCATACTTAGAAATTGTCTTTTTATATTCGCTCGACAGTCATGAGGAATGTATTTTCAAATAAAATATCTACAAACTTCCTCCATTAAATGTTTTATACTACTTCATCATCATTTTTGTTTTGAATTGATGACCACCCTTGATCTATGTCTCCAGTGAGGTGATAAACTTCCATGAAAATATTTTCCCTTTCGCTACTCCCCAACGCATGAAATATTTTCTCTATGGAACTTATCCATTGCTCATAAACTAATTTATTTGTACTCCAATTGAATTTTGGGTGTTTCTGCCTCATTAAGTGGTCTAACATTGATCCTATTCATTGTGGATCAGAGTTCTCTACACGGTTAAGGTTATTATTCATAACCTGAGTGAGTTTTCCCAGTATAGTGATAATATAATCAGTACCAATTTCATCACAAACTCTACTATAATTATCTAGAGTAGGAGGTAAATCCCTACATGGATTACATGCATTTATACAATTTTCATTCTTTCCACTAAGTTCCATTTCTAAACAATGGCATACACTACATTAGTTTATGAATCGCAATACCTAATTCCAAACTTGTAAAACACTTAACATAAATGGAACAGTTTATGGATATAATCCATAATAATAAATTATGTTTTATTTGAGAAAGTATATACTCATAAATCATTTAGAATTGTTTGTATAGAAAATATGAATTATCCTAAGCATATCCCCCGAGAGTGTCGTAACCAGGAGTGTAGAAAGGCCCATTGTCGTGTATAAGGATTCCCCCGGTCAAGCCCAAAACTCTTTGTCAGATTTTTCACTCCTAGGTACATCTACACTAGATCTGCCTCAACCTACTCGTATCTAGACAGGGATGTATTTTTGGAAAAAACACAAAATCTCTACATTACCAAAATTATAGGAAGTTCTTCTATACTAATCATCAAAGTCTATATTAGGGTAATGTGATCCAATCAGAGTTTATCTAAATCTAGCTTCCAAGGTTTGTACTAAACTTCCTATGATACCAACTGTAACGCCCCAATCCCAGTTAGCCAGAGTAGGTGCGTTATTACATAACATAGGAATGATCACAAGGGATCAAATCCCGAAAGACTGATCAGTTTAGTAGCCTTGTAATTAATAGATACATTCATAAGTTTTACATTACATTATAAAATGAAAAAAAAAACATTGTCTTCACAGACCACATTCATATCCCTTAAATTTTTCATGAAGTTCCGTCAAAATATACTTCTTCGCATCCTGTAAAAAATAAGACAAAGAAGGGGGTGAGCTCATATACTCAGTAAGGATAACAACATAGCGTAAACCTTCATAAATATGCATAAACATATAAGAAAATGTACAAGACTAAAACACAAGCCTTTTAAACTTAAACTTCATGATAATATGGAAACAATAAATTAAATAATGGCATTTAATTATTCACATGGATATTCTACAAGTCTAATAATAAAATATAATATCAATATCCATTTTCATAGTGATGGAATGCATAATGCCATACCTCCTAACCACATAGTCAATGCCTCAAGCCAAGACTAAAAATAAGATATATTCAAAGCCTTGTTCCAAGTCACTTGTAAAGACCCGTAAAATTCAAGGGAAATTTTTTCTTAATTTTCTTTAGAATTTTACAAGAGCGCGGTTTCAGACGGCACCTGATTCCGAGGCCCGGAGTGCGCGGAATTAATTTCCGAAGTTTGGCTCGGGTACGTTCAGTGAACGAACGAGCAGGAATTCGTAACTTTTGATCCGCTGCTCGGAATTGAAATCCGAGGGCACCGATGAACTCGCCGCGCCGATATTCGCTTAAAGAGACCTTTTCGGGAGTTGCGTTTGTTGCGAGTTGAAAGTTAGCTTTGGGGGTTTTCAGTTGAGTTAAATAAAATTTGTGTAAGACAAATTTTATTTTAACTTTTTAAAAACCTACCAAAGGTGGTTGGAAGTGGGACCCACACCCACTTAACCTCCCTTGGGAGGATTAAGTGTGGTGGGGCCCACACGAACCCCTAGACTTTTCAAATTTCCCTAACCCCTCTAAACTCCCCTCTCTCCCTTTTAATGGCTTGACAAGTTAACTTCTATTTAATTATACAATTCATGTATATTAAATAAGTGAGTTAATTTTGGAGTTATCCATTTTGAATTTCAAACCTTTGAAATTCTAATGTGTTATGTGATAATAAAATAAGAAGTTGTCTTATTTTATTTTGGGTTGATCGTTTGTTTTCTTGAGAGCTTTGGAAGCTTTTCTTCTTCTTCTTCAACTTGACGAAGAACACGAAGAACGCCGTTCTTCAACGAAGAACTTCTTCGCCGAAGAACACGGTCTTCCCGCGACTCCATATCCGCGACGTGACGTACTTCTTCCGCATCAACTTTTCCGCGACGAACGCCATCGACAACGACTCTTCCTCCGACGTCAAAGGAATCGACACCGATATTTCACGACTACGTCAACGTGCGACTATCGAGGTAGAGGTTCTTGAGTTCGTTGTTCTCTTTATAATTTGACTTTCCTCAAGACTTGACATAGAACGCTCAAGTTCCGACGAAGAACGCCGCTCCGCTCTTCTTCGTCTTTGGTGTCAACGAGAGAGAACACCGCACCTTCCTCGGACAACCTTCGTCGGCGTACAAGGATTCGCCAACGACGTGCCTCTTCGGACGCGTCTCTTCGTCAACGGAATTGACGAACGACTTCCGCGACGCCCGATCTCCGCGACGTCGACTTCCGCGGACATAGTCAAATCCTCGAACTTATACCCGAGGTAGGGGATGTTGTTTTAATATTTAATTATCTCATTCTTGCTCGTGGTTCGTATGACTAACATGAGGTTGTTGTTTATTTTAAGATGCGTTATTGCTTAACGTGAGGGGGGGCCGGACCGCATGAACACGGCCGAACCCCCTCCATCGTTCATGTTGTTTAATCTTGCGGGCGGAAGCAAGGTGGCGTGGTGCCGTCGCACCACGCGGATAATTGCACGTTCAACTTACGCGATGCCGTCGCGCGCGCACCTTGGAAGAAACAACAAGAAAGCGACGCCGTCGCGCCGCGTTGAGTGAACTTCCAGCACGGCAAAGGGGGCGCGGTGCCGTCGCACCGCGCCGGATGACGAACGCCGCGGCCGGTTCCGGGCCGCGGCGGGACGAGGAGACCGTGGCCGGTTCCGGGCCGCGGCGGAAGAGAAGACCGGCGGCCGGGCCGCCGGCGTCGGAAGTCGAAGGCGGGACCGGAATTTCCGGTCCCGTTGGTAAAAACCGGCCGGCCAGCTGGCCGGCCGGATGACTTAAAACCGGGGGAATTAATTCCCCCGGCCAATACTAAAAACCCCCCTCTTTATGAGGGGGGCGTTTCTTCAAAGGAGGGGGGGGGGGGGCAGCAGCCCCCCGGTTCCGTTCCAGCAAGCCCCCCACGTGGCGGGGGGCGTTTGTTTTTTAAAAAAACGGCGCGGCTTTGCCGCGCCGCCCTCCAGCAAAGCGGGGCTTTGCTCCCCGCAAGCCGACCGCGTGCGGCTCCCCGTGCGGCGCCAGCGCCAGCCGCCGCAGCCCGCCGCCGCCGCCGCAGCAGCCCGCCGCCGCTGCCGCCATCGCGGTCCGCCGCCACCGCCAGCGCGGCCCGCCGCCGCCGCCACCGCGGCCCGCCGCCGCCGCCGCCGCCGCACCGCCGCGCCGCCGCTGCGCTGCCCCGGGGGGGGGGGGGTCGGGCCGGGTCGGCCCGGACCCGGACCCCCCCGTTTCGAACCAGATTTGGTTTTTGGCTCATAACATGAGCCTCGGACCTCCGAACGACGAACCGTCTGCGGCAACGCGATCCTTGGATCGAGACGGTCGTTTCGGTATTTCGCACTCAAGGTTTCGGATTACTTTGAGTTCGGCCGGGTTGGTTCGTTCACAAAACCAACCGGGCCTTCGGAGCGGAAACGCTCATATCTTGAGCCACGAACGTCCGATTGACGCGCCGTCAGTCGCGTTGAGTTCCTTTTAGTGAGACGGATCTTTTGGCATACTCCGCCCGAGGTTTGGACGCAGGTGGAGTACGGTCGGGTTGGTTTTGCCTTAAAAACCAACCGGGCCCCGGAGACGAAAAAGCCAATAACTCACAGACCGGGCGTCCGATTGACGCGCCGTCTGTTTCGTTGACTTCCTCTTGATGAGACGGAACTTTTGACATACTCCGCCCGAGTTTTGGATGCAGTCGGAGTATGGCCGGGTTGGATTGTACCCGAAATCCAACCGGACCCCTAGAACGGAAAAGCTAATATCTTTCAGACAGGACGTCCGCTTGACGAACCTTCAGCGGCGTTGGTGGTTACGTTGAGTAACGGTCCCTTTGAGTTTACCCTATGGGAGTTCGGGGTACAGTTGAGATACGGCCGGGATTGGTTTCGCTCTCGAAACCAACCGGGCCCCTGGGACGAAAAGGCTAATAACTCACAGACCGGGCGTCCGATCGACGCGCCGTCTGTTGCGTTGAGACCCCTGTGACGAGACGGACCTTTGAGACACTTCTTCGTGGGACTTTGAGATACTTGGAGTATCGACCTGTAGCTCGTGGAGCGGACCCTCCCAGTGACGAGCATGCGATGTACGGAGACCGTGTAGCTGGCTGAGACCTGACGACTGCTTGACCGACTCGACTTGGAGTGAGTCGACTAGCCCAGTGGACGGAGCACTACTTTCTGAGGTGCAGACCCATGGCGGACGGAGCACTACCTGTGTGACAGTGCAGACCCGCGGTGCTCGTCCGGAGAGTACCTCAGCAGGCTACTAGGGGGTGTGCACTACGGAGTTTGGGTGACATACCTCGGCGGGAAGCACTACTGTGTTTGGGTGGCTGGCCCGCAGTACTCGACAGGAGGAGTACTTCAGCAGTCTTAGGTTAGTGAGCAGTACCTCGGAGTCGTGACAGGACCACTGTACACTCTAGAGACGGAGCTCTTCAGCAGTTACGGTTTCGATAATGAAAATCCTGGTTAGAGCTGAGACTTTTGACCTTGTGTTTACTTCATTATTGAGATGGGTCACTTGCTAACTTTGGTATATGTATGGGCATATACCCGGGTAGTGGTTATCCGTCGTTTTCACAATCCTTGTGTTTCCTCATGATTGAGATGGGTTACTTGATAACTTAGGTACATGTATGGGCATATACCTAAGTAGGGTTTATCTGTTGAGATCTTCTTGTGTTTATCCTTGTTGGTTTTAGTGAGACCTTGAGGGTCTCGGGGTCCCTACTGAGTATCGTTATACTCACCCCTGCACGGGCTATGCCCGCACCTCGTTGTGTTGGTTGCAGACGACGGACAGTGCTGACAGAAGCCGAAGGTTCAAGGACTGGACGGTACCTGGAGGTGGACTATACGACGAGGCGGTACCCGGAGGTGGACACTGGGCGGGACATACTCGGAGCGGATGGCGGGACCCGAGGAGCAGAGGAGCTATCTGTACCCACCCTTCAGGTGGGATTTCCAGTGGACATCTCAGCGTAGCAGCTTTACTTTTCAGTCGCTGTTTTCCCTTTCGAGTTGTACTTTACAGTTGGGCTTGTATTTCCGGCCCCTTTTTACTTTCATCTCTTCTTTTTGTACTTTGTGTTTTACTTCCGCTTGTACTCTGTGGTGCTTGTTTTCTTTATAAAGGCAATGCCTTCCCAGTTATCGGGATTTTACGCCTTTGGTGCTAGTCGCCAGCCCCTGGCCTATGGAAGGCGGGCTTGGGGTAGTCACGGCACAGGCCCCGAGGACGGGTCGTGACAAATTGGTATCAGAGGAGTTCGGTTCTACCGCAGAACTTATAACTCTGATCTTTCTTTCTATGAAGCAATAGTGTTAAGGGTACCGAGTGTGGTTTTCAGTTCAGGGAGTCCAGTGTTGGTGCGGGCGGCCGACGTATCCATACACCAGGACCCTGACAACTGATTTCCGACTTTGTGCATGAAAACATTGATTGCGTGTGTGTTTTCAAAGGTTTTTCCCCTTAAAACAGCTCAAACCAGGTCAGCTCACCAGGTATAATCGTTTGATCGTGTTACGTTGTTTCTTTCAGGATGTCTTTTCTCAGACGACCAGCTAGAGCCCGGAGGGATGAGCGTGCTGACAGTCTGTCGAGCGACGAGGCTTCGGTACAGGGCCCTCTTGCAGTTGAGGCACCAGCGGAGGCACCAGCGGTACTACCATACGTTGGGCCACCGATGCCACCAGCCCCAGCAGTAGGCGATGCACGACGCTTGAGCGCGCTGCACGAGTTCCAGCGCCAGAGGCCACCCAGGTTCCGGGGAGAGACGGACCCGCAGGCGGCTGAGGTTTGGCTGGAGGCTGTGGTGAGAGTCTTCAGGCTAGTGGGGACGCCGGCAGACTTCATGGTGATCTTTGCTACCAGCCTCCTTCAGGCAGCAGCAGGTAGGTGGTGGAGCCACTTGTTTCAGTTTTGCGATGAGATGAACTTCGCATGGGAAGACTTCGAGACCTTCTTCAGGGTGGAGTTTGTGCCAGTATCTCTACACCCCGAGCGTGTACAAGAGATTCTGCCTTTGCCGCGTGTTTTTCGATCAGAAGCCGAGTCATCTGTGGGCAGTAGACAGATGATGCAGAGGTCCAGGAGGACCAGACCAGCAGTTGGGCGATCTCGGGTTTTAGGACCGGTGGTGCGGGGCACCCGAAGTGGGGTCAGAGCCAGGCGTGCCAGAAACGGACAATGTTACTCCTGTGGCGGAAAGGGTCACCTGGCACGTGACTGTCCGACTCCTCGATCCACAGGCTTGGAGGGAGCCACCGAGGTTGAGGCAGCGACAAATGCTGGAGCTCTGGGAGCAGGTGGACAGGGGAGGAACTAGTGGATACATCTTTTGTACTTCTAGTTCCATGTTGATATTGCTTTTGTGTAGCGTCTTGTAATATGAGCTGCAATAATAAAAGACGCATACCTTTGTGATGTTTTCTTTCCTGTCCTCTTTTGTGATGTTACTAAGAGGTTCCAGTTGACTGTTGACTTGACCCTCACTTGTGAGACATCTACTGGAGGAGACCCAGTTACCACACACTGATGCCGACAGTGTGACTCAACCCTTGGAGGCGAGAGTAACAGTTGGATCTCTTAGTAGTAGCGTCGAGGCCTTACGACGTCATCCTTGGTATGGATTAGTATCATCCATGTTAGGATTGACTGTTTTAGGCAAAGAATGTGGTTCATCCAGGGGATGAGACCAGGTTTCTCTTATCGGCAAAGAAGAAATCTCGCAGCTCTTATGGGACCAGAGATGGTCCGGGCCACGTCAGAAGAGGTCCATGTCATCCAGGAACGGATGAGGACAACACAGAGCCGGCAGAAGTCATATGCTGACAGGAGGCGGAGGCCACTGGAGTTCGAGGATGGCGACCACGTCTTCTTGCGGGTCTCACCTCGACGTGGTATTCGGAGATTTGGCCGAGGCGGCAAGATATCTCCGCGCTTCATCAGACCCTTCCAGGTCCTCGGTAAGGTTGGCGAGGTGGCTTATCGCCTGGCTCTACCACCTCAGTTGCACCGGGTGCACGACGTCTTACACGTGTCTCAGCTGAGGAGATACGTGCACGACCCGACGCACATCCTTGACGATAGGGCGACTTTTACGGAGGTCCCGGTGGAGATAGAGGATCGACAGGAGCGGGACCTACATGGGCGATCGAATCCTCTTGTGCGCAACAGATGGCGGCACGAGAATCTCCAGGAGAGCACATGGGAGCGGAAGGCTCAGATGCGTGCTCAGTACCCTATTTTGTTTCCCTAGTTTTGTTGTATCTTTACGGGGACGTAAAGCCCTGAGGTGGGAGTAATGTAAAGACCCGTAAAATTCAAGGGAAATTTTTTCTTAATTTTCTTTAGAATTTTACAAGAGCGCGGTTTCAGACGGCACCTGATTCCGAGGCCCGGAGTGCCCGGAATTAATTTCTGAAGTTTGGCTCGGGTACGTTCAGTGAACGAACGAGCGGGAATTCCTAACTTTTGATCCGCTGCTCGGAATTGAAATCCGAGGGCACCGATGAACTCGCAGCGCCGATATTCGCTTAAAGAGACCTTTTCGGGAGTTGCGTTTGTTGCGAGTTGAAAGTTAGCTTTGGGGGTTTTCAGTTGAGTTAAATAAAATTTGTGTAAGACAAATTTTATTTTAACTTTTTAAAAACCTACCAAAGGTGGTTGGAAGTGGGACCCACACCCACTTAACCTCCCTTGGGAGGATTAAGTGTGGTGGGGCCCACACGAACCCCTAGACTTTTCAAATTTCCCTAACCCCTCTAAACTCCCCTCTCTCCCTTTTAATGGCTTGACAAGTTAACTTCTATTTAATTATACAATTCATGTATATTAAATAAGTGAGTTAATTTTGGAGTTATCCATTTTGAATTTCAAACCTTTGAAATTCTAATGTGTTATGTGATAATAAAATAAGAAGTTGTCTTATTTTATTTTGGGTTGATCGTTTGTTTTCTTGAGAGCTTTGGAAGCTTTTCTTCTTCTTCTTCAACTTGACGAAGAACACGAAGAACGCCGTTCTTCAACGAAGAACTTCTTCGCCGAAGAACACGGTCTTCCCGCGACGCCATATCCGCGACGTGACGTACTTCTTCCGCATCATCTTTTCCGCGACGAACGCCATCGACAACGACTCTTCCTCCGACGTCAAAGGAATCGACACCGATATTTCACGACTACGTCAACGTGCGACTATCGAGGTAGAGGTTCTTGAGTTCGTTGTTCTCTTTATAATTTGACTTTCCTCAAGACTTGACATAGAACGCTCAAGTTCCGACGAAGAACGCCGCTCCGCTCTTCTTCTTCTTCGGTGTCAACGAGAGAGAACACCGCACCTTCCTCGGACAACCTTCGTCGGCGTACAAGGATTCGCCAACGACGTGCCTCTTCGGATGCGTCTCTTCGTCAACGGAATTGATGAACGACTTCCGCGACGCCCGATCTCCGCGACGTCGACTTCCGCGAACATAGTCAAATCCTCGAACTTATACCCGAGGTAGGGGATGTTGTTTTAATATTTAATTATCTCATTCTTGCTCGTGGTTCGTATGACTAACGTGAGGTTGTTGTTTATTTTAAGATGCGTTATTGCTTAACGTGAGGGGGGGCCGGACCGCATGAACACGGCCGAACCCCCTCCATCATTCATGTTGTTTAATCTTGCGGGCGGAAGCAAGGTGGCGTGGTGCCGTCGCACCACGCGGATAATTGCACGTTCAACTTACGCGATGCCGTCGCGCGCGCAACTTGGAAGAAACAACAAGAACGCGACGCCGTCGCGCCGCGTTGAGTGAACTTCAAGCACGGAAAAGGGGGCGCGGTGCCGTCGCACCGCGCCGGATGACGAACGCCGCGGCCGGTTCCGGGCCGCGGCGGGACGAGGAGACCGCGGCCGGTTCCGGGCCGCGGCGGAAGAGAAGACCGGCGGCCGGGCCGCCGGCGTCGGAAGTCGAAGGCGGGACCGGAATTTCCGGTCCCGTTGGTAAAAACCGGCCGGCCAGCTGGCCGGCCGGATGACTTAAAACCGGGGGAATTAATTCCCCCGGCCAATACTAAAAACCCCCCTCTTTATGAGGGGGGCGTTTCTTCAAAGGAGGGGGGGGCAGCAGCCCCCCGGTTCCGTTCCAGCAAGCCCCCCCACGTGGCGGGGGGCGTTTGCCGCGCCGCCCTCCAGCAAAGCGGGGCTTTGCTCCCCGCCAGCCGACCGCGTGCGGCTCCCCGTGCGGCGCCAGCGCCAGCCGCCGCAGCCCGCCGCCGCCGCCGCCGCCGCCCGCCGCCGCTGCCGCCATCGCGGTCCGCCGCCGCCGCCACCGCGGCCCGCCGCCGCCGCCGCACCGCCGCGCCGCCGCCGCCGCCGCTGCCGCACCGCCGCTGCGCCGCCCCGGGGGGGGGGGGTCGGGCCGGGTCGGCCCGGACCCGGACCCCCCCGTTTCGAACCAGATTTGGTTTTTGGCTCATAACTTGAGCCTCGGACCTCCGAACGACGAACCGTCTGTGGCAACGCGATCCTTGGATCGAGACGGTCGTTTCGGTATTTCGCACTCAAGGTTTCGGATTACTTTGAGTTCGGCCGGGTTGGTTCGTTCACAAAACCAACCGGGCCTTCGGAGCGGAAACGCTCATATCTTGAGCCACGAACGTCCGATTGACGCGCCGTCAGTCGTGTTGAGTTCCTTTTAGTGAGACAGATCTTTTGGCATACTCCGCCCGAGGTTTGGACGCAGGTGGAGTACGGTCGGGTTGGTTTTGCCTTAAAAACCAACCGGGCCCCGGAGACGAAAAAGCCAATAACTCACAGACCGGGCGTCCGATTGACGCGCCGTCTGTTTCGTTGACTTCCTCTTGATGAGACGGAACTTTTGACATACTCCGCCCGAGTTTTGGATGCAGTCGGAGTATGGCCGGGTTGGATTGTACCCGAAATCCAACCGGACCCCTGGAACGGAAAAGCTAATATCTTTCAGACAGGACGTCCGCTTGACGAACCTTCAGCGGCGTTGGTGGTTACGTTGAGTAACGGTCCCTTTGAGTTTACCCTATGGGAGTTCGGGGTACAGTTGAGATACGGCCGGGATTGGTTTCGCTCTCGAAACCAACCGGGCCCCTGGGACGAAAAGGCTAATAACTCACAGACCGGGCGTCCGATCGACGCGCCGTCTGTTGCGTTGAGACCCCTGTGACGAGACGGACCTTTGAGACACTTCTTCGTGGGACTTTGAGATACTTGGAGTATCGACCTGTAGCTCGTGGAGCGGACCCTCCCAGTGACGAGCATGCGATGTACGGAGACCGTGTAGCTGGCTGAGACCTGACGACTGCTTGACCGACTCGACTTGGAGTGAGTCGACTAGCCCAGTGGACGGAGCACTACTTTCTGAGGTGCAGACCCATGGCGGACGGAGCACTACCTGTGTGACAGTGCAGACCCGCGGTGCTCGTCCGGAGAGTATCTCAGCAGGCTACTAGGGGGTGTGCACTACGGAGTTTGGGTGACATACCTCGGCGGGAAGCACTACTGTGTTTGGGTGGCTGGCCCGCAGTACTCGACAGGAGGAGTACTTCAGCAGTCTTAGGTTAGTGAGCAGTACCTCGGAGTCGTGACAGGACCACTGTAAACTCTAGAGACGGAGCTCTTCAGCAGTTACGGTTTCGATAATGAAAATCCTGGTTAGAGCTGAGACTTTTGACCTTGTGTTTACTTCATGATTGAGATGGGTCACTTGCTAACTTTGGTATATGTATGGGCATATACCCGGGTAGTGGTTATCCGTCGTTTTCACAATCCTTGTGTTTCCTCATGATTGAGATGGGTTACTTGATAACTTAGGTATATGTATGGGCATATACCTAAGTAGGGTTTATCTGTTGAGATCTTCTTGTGTTTATCCTTGTTGGTTTTAGTGAGACCTTGAGGGTCTCGGGGTCCCTACTGAGTATCGTTATACTCACCCCTGCACGGGCTATGCCTGCACCTCGTTGTGTTGGTTGCAGACGACGGACAGTGCTGACAGAAGCCGAAGGTTCAAGGACTGGACGGTACCTGGAGGTGGACTATACGACGAGGCGGTACCCGGAGGTGGACACTGGGCAGGACATACTCGGAGCGGATGGCGGGACCCGAGGAGCAGAGGAGCTATCTGTACCCACCCTTCAGGTGGGATTTCCAGTGGACATCTTAGCGTAGCAGCTTTACTTTTCAGTCGTTGTTTTCCCTTTCGAGTTGTACTTTACAGTTGGGCTTGTATTTCCGGCCCCTTTTTACTTTCAGCTCTTCTTTTTGTACTTAGTGTTTTACTTCCGCTTGTACTCTGTGGTGCTTGTTTTCTTTATAAAGGCAATGCCTTCCCAGTTATCGGGATTTTACGCCTTTGGTGCTAGTCGCCAGCCCCTGGCCTATGGAAGGTGGGCTTGGGGTAGTCACGGCACGGGCCCCGAGGACGGGTCGTGACATCACTATTTAGTCTCATGAGACCTACTGAAGCATCAAGGAGCTATAGAGGTCTCCCCCCATCACTTACTAAATCCAATGCATTCCTTATATGAAAAGGTTTAAACAGAAAATAAACATTTGTATTAAAAATATCATATGAAATGTCAATACCTTATCCACAAACCATGAATGGTACAAAAATAACTCATCCATAGTCATACATATCTCAAAAATTTCAATACAATTTGGAAGATTTGTATCATAATAAAGTAACTTCAAACCTGTTTAAAATACATCAATCGATGTTGAAATATATTTAATGAAAGCTATTTGAAAGAAATACCATTTTTCTATTTTAAAACTATTTTAAAGTCGCATAATTATAAAAGAACACATTTATAGTGAAAATATTCTTATAAGAATGTTTGGGAAGATTTCTATGATGTCATAACGGAAGAAAATAGCCACTCCCACCGTATCAGTTAAAAAAAATACATACTTTCCATAATTTTGTCAAATAGGTCATAAAGTACCTTGTTTGGAAAATGACTGAAAGATTCATTTCACAACATATACGGTCAAATAATGGTATAAATTAATTTAACCCATATTTTAGTAAATATTAAAAAAATTGAATTACATTTTTATGAAAACATGGATGTGGATGATAGAGAGGTCAAGTAAATACTTACGTATTAACAACCCGGTAAAAGTAAATAGATTGTAGAATTAACCCTTACCTTGTAATTTTCCATGGTCGAGGGTTTGTTAACCTAATGTATAATAGTTAAATCATAGTTATTAAATTATACAGTAACTATATAAATAAATATGATGTCATATATAATCCTCTAATATTGCTTTGTTAATAATATTTTAGTAGTATCATCATTTCAGGTGTTAACTGCTTCGTTTTCTGCTTGGTTACATAAGCCATGTTTGTCATGTATAGGATGTATTTGATTCATATCCAGAATTATTTTAAGTTCTTATACATTATTTTTAATTGTAAAATTAAAATTCATCATAAATGATTATGATGGGGGAATGAATCTGATCATGTTCATGGAGACGGTAATCCATATGTACACACGAGCTACAATATCATTATATTGATGGTTAAATCATATGTAATTGGATGGTATATTATATATACATAATAAATAACATGTTATATTTACTATTTACATCAATTATACTCATTATTAAACACATCCAAATAATGAAGTATTTGAATAATAATCTACACCATGACATGGAGACGACAAGGCATAGGTACTCACGTATGGTGACGTTGTCATTTATATGATGGAGAGAATAACGAATATGGTTGTAACATATATATAATAATATCACAGTATGTATAAGGTACTGTATATGTTATTTTGGTATTGAAACAACAAATAAATAAGAAGTGGAAGAATAAAATAACTTGAATAAGGGTGGTGAAATTATTACCTCTTCTTCAAGTGTTTCCTTTTGAGTTGGTCAAAAGGTCTCCTTAAGATGGAATTCTAATCAATGTACAGACTATATGTTGAAGTGATGGATGTTAAGAATATATTTCGGAAGGGTTTGGATGAGCCTAATGGCTTTGGAGGTGTGAAATTAAGAGAAGGAAAGGTACCCTTTTATAGGAGAGATGAGGGTCACTTTAGGAAAAGCATGATATATTAATTTATAATAAAATAATTATCAGTTTCTAATGGCTCCAAAATGATTTATTTAGAGGATATGGTGGTAATGGGTTGAAAATATCTCAACCAATAGGTTTTAGATAGGTTTAGGTCACCATATTAATCTTATCTGTTATATTTAACTCATAGTTAAATAGTTAGTCATTTACCATGTCCCTTTGTATTTTTAAATTATATGGTTAATAAAGTTACTATAACAAGCCAAGAGAACCCCAAGTGGTTAATTATTAATATATATAACATTATCTTAGGTACTTTGGATGATCCATTATTTTTAATAATATTATATAAATTAATAATATAGTATTTTTTTAACAAACTCAATTATGTCAATTTTGACACTATTTTGTATTTGAATTTTTTGGAATCCATAAAAAATTTATCACTTCAAATAAAATTTATTTAATCAACCCTAACATGTCATATTAATATTTAAAATTAGTGGAATTCATCAGATGTCTCAATTTTCATTTATTTGGATATTTATAATATAAATGATGTTAATATTTCATTAATAAGGTAATTACTACATCATCAATTTTTTTAAATCTTGGGGCCGAAGCCTCATATTATTATTTAAAGTAAAGACCACTTTTAGACTGGGTAGAGGGAGACCCATAACATATCCCGAAGGCCCATGGCCATGTCGCCTGAATTCTATGTTTGAAATCCCATTTTTTGGCCCAAAGAGCCCCTTAGTGAATAGTACTGCTACAGTACTAGGGTTTCTACAGTTCCTGCTATAGTACTGTCGCTGCTACAGTTCCTACAACAGCACCTCCGCCGCTACAGTGTCTCCACTACTAACGGTGGTTAATGTTGTTTGATAAAGAGTTGATACTCATATTTCATCATCCTCTTTACCCTCTATTGACCTTTGACTTTCAGGAAACCACATCCAAATAATTCTTTCATGTTCCAGATTTGATAAACCTACACATTTTCATTTTTCATGGTGGATTACCAAATTTGATGGGATTTTTATAAATATTTGAATCATTTTTAGTTGAGTGGATTTTTATTAACATTTTAATGATTTCATGATTAATTTTCATCTTTATAATCATTTTTTCCATTTTATATTATATTAATCGTGAATATATTCTTAATATACCTCAACCTTATATTTAGTATTTATTTGTAAATTTTGTATTATTATTTATTTATATCATTCTTTTATACCAAATTTTTGAATCTACATGGTCAATATGTTTCTATTTTATTTTATGTATCTATTCCCTGTTCATTCTTTATCTTTAAGTTACCTTAATTACATAATGATATCTTCTTCTTATTGATTATTACACAAATTAATGGCAACTTCTCCTTGAAATCGGTAATATTAACTATTTTCAATACTTCATGTGCAATATTGATTATAATCTTTTATTCCTCATATTTTTTATATCACAAAAATGGGGAGTAGAAAATAATAATACAATCATTTAAATTATTAAAAAAACTAGGTAGAAGAAAAAGGTGAATAAAAGAATAAAATCTAAATTTAGTTTAAAGTGGGAGAAGAAAAAATAAAAATGCATCATTTAAAGTTATATATTAACTGGAGAAGAATGTAAAACATAAAAGATCATATTAAACTCATTTTAAATATTTTTTTATATTTAATGGGTTTTATGATCATAAAAAGTGATATATCATTGGATAGAAGTATTTTGTTTTAACATATCAATGTTTTTATGTTTTTTATGTTTCAAAAAATGACTATTTTATTTTTAATGATTTTATTTTAAGTGATTTTGATTGTAGTTTTATCAAATTAATTTGTCGTATACTAACTCTATAAGTGATTATATTTTTCCATGAAAAGTATTCATTCTATTGAAAGTTTTTATCCGTAATGGATTTAATCTTTTGAAAGAATATATTCCATATAATCATAATTAGAAAACACCATGTTAGAATTTTATCTTACCATGTTATATATTGTCCTATGAATAGGATTATTAAGTTTTTGTGTGTTAAAATGAAAATACTTTGGACAAAATAAAATTCTGAGAATTCTTTATCTTACCAGTAGAATATTTATAATAGATTATCTTATAAACATTACAATAAGTTGTAAAATATAAGTATCATACATCAGTAACATATTTATATTATGATGAAAAATTACCCTATGCATGGTGGAATTAATTTTATCATACTCTTTGAAGAAGATGAATATATGTTTTAGCTTACAACTCTTATCAGGTAATTTTTTTATGAGAACAATACTATTAATTTAATATATAATGATTAGCTAGTTGTATTCCATAATGTCATTATTACTTTTATATTATCTTGATATCTCTTTTTATTGTTTAGAGTGTATCAAAAAATTATATTCCATTTCTGAAAGGATTTATTTTAATAATATATCAATTTGACAAGAGTGGAATGATCTAAAGAAAAAGAAATCTGAATGTACTACTGTAGAAAATTATTCCTTGTTAGCGTAGAATGAATTCATTCCATTAATATCCAACTGTGTCAAATTATAAATTTATTATCAACTCGACCATTTGGATTATATCACTGTGTAATTAAAAAATCAGAGAAGAGATATAAAAGGAATAGTTAGCATCATCATGTAATAGTATGAAAAAAGAGTGACCTATGATGGTGTTTACACAATTTCATATACTATGATAACAGAAACAAAGAACTATTGTGTATTTGATAAATTCATATATAAATTTATTAATTTGACTATGTGTTTACCTATTTCATTATACATCATTCAATGTTGTACCCTATATATTCTCATATTCATAGGATGTATCATCAACTACTTTCTTTTAATTCTTACAACATTGTACTAAAACCGTTCTTAAAAGTTTATATCTCACATTTTTAACACTCATTGTAAGAGTTTGTGTTAAGATAATGGATAGATATTTTAAATGGGGATTCTGGTTGAAAACCTTTATACCTTTACAATAAGTGACAAAAACGTGTACTCATCTTGGAACCCCCTGAAAAATTAACATTATAATTAAAACCAAAAAAATCATTGATTTGGGTATTAGTGGAGTGCACTAGGAGATTTTTACCCTAAACTAATATAAATATTCAATGATCAATCTCTTTTTTTAACTTTTATATTTCATATATCGAATCATATTGAGGAAGATATTTGAACTATCAAACTTGAAGAGGGAGGTTTCCTACAATGAATTGTTTTTATGAACTCAATTCACCACCTCTTGATTTTTAATTTATCCATTATCCAGGACAAAAATACCATCCAATAATCACTTAAAATTATTAAATCTTATTCCTAAAGATTAGTCTAATTGTTTTATATTTTCATTGAACAGTTCTCAATTTCATGTACTTTGTCCCCATTATAATTTCTTTCCAGAATTTTCTAAGCTCAATGAAATACGAGTAAGGAAACCAATGTCTCATTTTCAAGTTAACAATGGCTAAATAGTTCAAACATTATCTAAAAAATTATTAAATACCTCTAGAAATAACATTTTATCCAAATTTTTACTTCTAATATTCTTTGATCATATAATAATAAATCATTGATCCTTTTTACAAACAAAACATATTTAGCCTCCTAACGTAATCATATTCAAACTAGACTTCTCTTGAACAATTTTATGTTGACATTAGTAATTATTTTCTCCTCCCAATCATTATATCCTAAATTTTTATATTTATGAAAAACATTTTATTTTTTCATATACATGACTTCGTATACTTTGGTCTTCGAATAAATTTGTTTTCTACTTTAACAATATTTTTTCAACCATGAATTCCATATTTATTATCAAACATTAATATCTTTGTTCATTGATTAGTTATGACTTTATTAGTATTTTTCAATTGAATTTCTCTAACATCTAATTAAAAATACTTGAAGTTGAATATGATTTTTTCATTACTACTTAGTGTATATCAATTTAATATGGATAGTATCAATGTCATTCTACTTCAGGTTAAGACACTCTTCCATTCAAAATTTCGTTTTCATCCCTAATCAAGAATCTTTTTCAACATTTGAAGCTCAATTTTCAACCCTGGCTAATTATTAGAATTTATGTTTCATTATTGATAGACAACTGACATTTCTTATTCAAACCACCATTATATTTTTATAGTTGATAACTATTCAGGACACACTCTTTGAGTTATAATTTTAATATTAACTACATATATTTCTCTTCCTCACATTTATCATTTATACTCTCATCCCATGTGAATTAGTCTTCATTCACCATGGTAATGAGAAACATTTAATTATATTAAATTATTTATTCTACTTCATCATCATACTCAACACTAGAATTATTTTTACACATAGATAAGAATATTTTATTCATGTATTTAGATAAACTATTACCTTTATCATTATAAGAATACATTGATTCATTATTTTATAACGATATTATGCGCTTTTCACACACATCTTTAAAAACTTCATCATTTTCTATCTTTGGAATATTTTCTAAAAAAATTCCAATACCCCCATAGATGAAATTTTTTGAAGTTAACTAACCATGTAATTTATCTTTCCAATTTTTTACAATCTTTGTGATTAGTGACATGATTTTAACGAACATCACACCAATATATTCATATGTGTCATGATAATTTTCCTAAATAAAAAACTAATTTCTACACTTCCCTATCATCAAATATTTTAAATGGATTTCATCATCAGCCTTTATATTCTTTGTAATTACACATTCACTACATACTAATTGATAAATAATAAAGGTATATAGATCATCCAATTTATGTTAACAGCTATCTCATATTTGGGTGTCAAAAAAATCACATAAAACCAATATATAATGATATGTAGTATATATTCAACAACCTTATTATCATAAATGTTTTCACCAAATCTGAAAAAATACACATAATTCTATTTATTAAATGGTATAATTCATCAAATTTTTCATCATTTTCATTATGATATCATCATATATATATAACCAAACTCAATGTGAATATTTATTCACTTTCACATTGACATTATAAATGGATTATCAATTATCTAGAATTCGTTTTTCTATCTTGATCCCTTTAACTTTGAATAAATCTATCAATTAATGAGATAAAGGATGGATTTTCAAGCGCAATAATCATTATCTGAATTATTCCTATCTAGGTCATTCATATAAGTACCTTTAACAAGGGAAATAAATCCATAAGTTTTATTTTACAATGCATTTAGTCTAATAGAAACTAGATATTCAAATATTAAATCAATCTAAACATAATTGTTTATACCATAGAATATGGGAATCACCGCAGTACTTAATAAATTAACTCTGTCAATGTTTATAATATATAGAAGCCAATTCATCAACCAGATTATGATTATTTCATGAAATTCCTCAATCATTAATTGATTTAAATGTTCAAAATAATAAAGTTCAATCTTATTGAACTTAAATGGAAACATCATCTCTATGTTAATAATAGTGGGGTCCCAACGTATGATGAGATTCACTGAGAGGGGGAGGTGATTCAATGATTGATAAAATTTTTCATTACCTTTTGTATTTCATTAAAAATAAACATCCATCACTTATTATTTTTATAAACTACACTAACTCACAATATCCTATAAAGGGAAAAAATAGGACACTGAATGTCGAAGGATCACCATAAAATATCAGTAGCTAATCATTTTGATCATCTGAAATCAGTTGAGATCATAAAATCTATTAGAATAACTAGAATATATATAATTGAGTATGATGTATTCTTCACTCCTATTAAAAAATAATAATTCTATCAACTCCATAAAAGTCTCCATAAAAAAATCATTGTCTTGTACTGTTTTGGAAGAAACTATTCATCTTCCATATATGAATATCTGTTGAAAATATAATTTGATCATAAAATTCTTCATAATCTATAAAATATGTGACAAGATTCATGTTCATGACCCAATATATTTTTGATTATTACACTTTTAATAGGATTTACACTTCCTCTTATTTATATTATTCTTCCTTTAAAATCATTTTCCTATATACCCTTCAAATAAACACTTTTCATAAATGAAATCATGACAGGGATTGAGACGCAACTATCCCAATTTGGCCTCCATAGTCTAGGGGTAGAGACAAGCACTAGAGGAAAAACTAATCTTGTGTATGAATTTCCCAAATTTCCTATATGTATACGTATAGATTACACAATTAAAAAGTGTAGGGGGAAAGGGGAAAAGATGAAACACTGCTATAAAATAAACTAGGTATGAATGAACCTCTAAAAAGTACAAAAGTAAGGTAGTGTGAACTAAAAGTAAATAGAAAAAATACATATCCAACCTCAAATATTTCCCAATCTGACAAAGCTAGAAAAGTGTAAAAAATAGATAGATCCCATCTAATGTATCCTATGATATGACCACCATATGTGGTCCATGACCCCTATATCCCTAAGCTCTTCCACAGCCTCGACCGAAATTTCCATCATTTGTAAAATATATGACAAGTGTAGGAAACACCCATGCATTGGTATGTATACAGATATCTAGTAGAATTCCCCCAAAGGGGTGAACATAGAGAAATAAGTGATACAATTGAAGAGGTATGTAGCAGATATAAAAAGTTACAGGGAAAGAGTATATCTCAAAACAATAACAGTGTTAATGTAATCTCAACCAAAAAACAAGGAGCTAAACACTGTGAGTAGATTAACTAGCCCTAGAACATTTTTCCCATATAGTAGGAGAGTTGGGTCATCTAAAAATGATAATCTAAATAGAGAAAGCAGATGGAATTCCTCGGACATCTTCACCTCTCCTAGAAAGAGTGTATAAAAATGAAAAATATGAATCCTTATAATACAATATATATATATATATTCTCATTCAATGAACCCAAAATGACTGAGTGAGGGGATATCCATCTCATGTGTCATACTAAGAAGAAATATAGCCAATACTTCCAAAATAATACCATCAATGATGCCCATCATCTCAAGCGTCTTCCCCAAACACAAAATTTCAAGGGAATCAATCATCAAACCTTGATATTACACTCCGTGGGATGAACTGACTCAACTGCATGGTTTTATGTCATTTCAATAGAACACATCTCAGTGGGGAAAGAGTCTCTATTCCATTTAATTCCAAATTCACATCAACCCATATCTCTTCACTGTGCCGTAATTTAGAGGGGCCATGAATTTTAGGAATGGATCTCATGTCCTAGTATGATAGAACAGTCATACTCTAATAGTCACTATGGAACTCCACTGCCCATTCATACTGGAGGCTACCACTCAGGAAGTTCATTGGGTGAACACCACTTCCTAGTCCTACTAGATGATAAGCTCAGTAAGGTCTTCGGGTAAATCCAATTCATTTCTCTAGTGGAGGGTAAGATCGGATCATCGGGGAAGCCCACTGCCCAACCCTACTAGAGGGTAATTTAGGAATATCATAGAGGAATTCCACTTCCCCTCCCATCTTTAAGGTAATCAAGTAATGTCGATGAACTCCACTACCCAAACCTACTTAAGGGTAACATCAAATGATCATTGAGGAACACACCTTCCCATCCATGTTGTAGGGTATGCTAGAAAACTCTGGGGATTATATATGATCATTGTCCTCAGTGGTTGTCGCCTTAGTTTTTCATGATAATAACTTTTTGAATCATCTCTCAATGTCTACAATATATGGAACCATCATGATCTATATAAAAAATTCTTTAGATATTCTATTCGCATGCCTCAATATGACACTCGAAGAAAAAGTCACATTTTACCACATCATGCATGAATCGAGTCTCATGTGACCAATCGAAGTCTCTATGTTAAATTTGATATATTATTCTTGAATCATCCACCAAAATCTCAAGGTCATATCATCACATATAGTTCTTTATTATGACACCATATAGGGGAGATATGCCAAACATAAGATTCTATAATAATAATAATTTTGTTATTATTGATTGTTTCATTGACCCGAGGAATGCGTTCAAAATAGGTATCCAACATCTGCCGAAAATTAATATCTAAATTCATGTATAATGTTTCCACTAATGGTTCATCAAATAGATTCCTCAGTTAAAATATATAATTGGTATAATATTATTTATCCACGATTTATATCTGATATATTATATCTCATATCTTGTATCATATATATTATATCATATATATTATATCATATATATCGTATATGATATATCATATATCATATCCTATATCTTTTATATCCTATTTTATATCCTATTACTCAAATCTAAGATCAAATAGCATTTTTCACTAACCAACCAATCAAATATTTTTATACTACAAGGATTCCAGATCTATGCTTTTCTCACCAATATGAAGTGAAATGATGGATCTTCCAAAAATTAGGGGGACCGATCGTGCTAGGTTCCACCCTAAAACGCCGAGTAGGGACCACAGGGATCTAAGATATTAAAAAATACAACAATTTATGGAGAAAAGAACCCTAAATTGATGTTTTAAACATCAATGGACAGACAATCATGGCCAGTGATCATAAACGGGGAATCGGGGTAAGAACATTGACTAAAAAATGAAATATGGTACACGGGTTCATGCAAAGCACATAAAAATATAAAGATCAAGGAAGGAATAATTATACACTGAATAATTTAATTCAAATGAGTAAAAAACAATAGATGAGTCCAAACTCTATTTTTTATCGGTCATTTATAAACAACACACCTGCACAATGATTGGAAGAATCTGGTGCATTCATTTTGTCCCGATCCAATCCGATTTAACAATCTATCATTGTTCATCTCGTTTAGATAAAGGAGGTAGGAATGAGATATCTTCAAAAGAATACAGAAATTGTAATTCTAGCCCTATAAAAATTCGTTTAATCATATATTTACAAAAATAATTTTAGGTCAAATGAATTTAATTTAATTATTTATTTAATTAAATGAATCCACTTAATGCACCTCCAATGAGTCAGGGGTTCGAACATCCAATGTAGAATCATTTTATATTACGCCATGAGCAAACACCATGTTCCAGACCCAACTGTGGTATCAGATTTCAGATCTGATCAAGAAATTAATGTTTATCATGTTTTCTTTATCTAAACATGTGTGTAAAGTATAAAATATAATAAATATTTTTATAAAATTATTCCATGTAAACTAGGACTCTGAATTGCATACCTCCTCAGCTCCTAGAGAAATAAATATAACTAAAAATATTGAAAAGTCATAGAAGGGAAATAGGGTCTCTAAATCATTCCCTCCTTCATGCCTTTTATCCCCAAAAATTAAGAAACAAGGAAAACAAATCAAGATACTAAGAACATACATTGCTCTCCCACTCCCAAGAACTCTCTTTCATGTTTTCATACTTCCACAACACATTAACCAAAGGGATGGTTCATCCGCATAAGTTACTCTATTTCCAATCATCCATCATCACCAGGTTCCCTATAAAGGTTTCTCTATCATCAAAGTATATCTCTACCTAGTCAATGACCTACATAGGGTCATGCACGCATCCCCTCATTTGCAACACGTGGAAGAAATCATGCACTAGCTCTAGCTCTGGGGGTACTATGAGGTGATAGGCAACCTCAACAACACTATACATGATTTAAAATGGGCTGATGAATCTTGGGGATAACATGCCTCCTCAGTCTAACATCTGAAATCATCATCATGGGGAGACTAGCATGTAATTGTGGTCTGTCTAATATAACTACCATATAATGTGATAGTGGTCTACCCAAGATTTATATCTTTTCTAGGCCATCCACATCCACACTCAGATGACTTTATCTTTTTCAGTTGTTACATGCACCAACTATGGCACCGTAAGAGATGTCTCACCAACCTCTATCCAACATAAGGGTGACCTATCAGGTCTCCCTCAAAGGGACTCAAATGATATCATGCTGATTGTATAGTGGTATCTATTTTTGTTTGAAAACTCTACCAAGGTAATGTGGTCATAGTGACCCTTCCTGTTATTACATTACTATTACGTCTTTATAATGATAAAAAACATAATAGTATTACACCATAATGATCCAGAGGTTTAGTTTCTTGGTAAAACTAGGGCCATTTATAATATTTGAAATATCAAATATAAACATTTTTTAAATTACTTCTTCTATCGCTTCTTATTGGAACTTGACCACTGCATGTACATGTAGTCACCTGAGGATACACATCCACAAGTGGTGACCTAAAAGCCAAGTAAGTGGGTAGATAAGAACAATATAGAATGGGGTGAGAATAATAATAACACTGCCATAAAAACCATGAGATGAATCTATAATAAAATACTTGAAATGTGTAAATGAATAAAAATAAAACATCATGCCTTAGTAGTTAACTACCACACATAATTATGAACAATGATAGAATCATGTTGACGCATCATTTACCTTTTACCAATGAGATTAATCACTTTACCAAATACATTGGAGTGTTTTATAATTCCAGCTACATCCGTCACATTCAAACATTCTTGTTTTCACTATATAATTCTGGGCGCACCCATCACATCATAATATTTACATTATCATGCAGGACACATTAAAATACGTTAAACATGAAAATAACATAACCCATGGAAAAAATGGGTTTAAAAATATAAATCATACTTTCATAAAAATTTAGACCCCAAAAAAATATGGAATATCATTCTTGACATACAACCATTAACCATGAGTGAAGAGTAAAAAAATCAAGAAGTAAAAAACTGTGTGTTTATTAGAAAGAATAGTTGATTTGGAAAATATTGGATTTTTCATAAAATCATTTAGATCAAATTTATATCCCAGAAAGGATAAGATAATTATGAAGAAATTATTTTAATCTAGTAACCAAACCAAAAATTGGGTGAATGTGGGAGAACCCGATGAATGAAAGTAGGGTTTGAGAATTTTCCCCTTACCTTGAATCTGAATGCTTTCTTCCTTTAATGTCATGTATAACCACATTATATTAATTAATTAACAATTACCGAACCTTTTTGTTCATGAATATGGTTCATTATGTTTTCATTACATTATTTTATGTTCTTTTTTAATAGTTTTAGAGTTTAAAAACATTGTTCGAGAAGGTTCGTTATTATGGTTTTCTTGAGCAGTTCACTTGTATTCATAATTGGATGTTTGTCTAGAATTTGTATAAACATCAAGAACTGATATTTCATGTTGTTAGTGGTATTACATAAACTTAAATTATCTTATAATGAGTTATATTATATACCATGTGGATGAATCATTAGATAACAATTAAATGATGATTGTTTGGGTTAATTTTGGCAGTTTTTCGACCACAACGAACTTGTTTGGTTTAATCATTTAGTAATATGTAATAGTCAGATCTAGAACATTAAATAGGATATAATAAATATAACACAATCTGGTTCTACCATTAAAATAGTTTCAAGACCAGATCTAAAAGTAGAAATGGAAAAAGAAAACATGTCGTTCATGAAGGTGATAAATTAACACCTCACGAACAATGTTTTCCTTTCTAAAATAAAAAGAATAGGAGAAATGGGTTGGATGATATATTATTCCATTAGTATAATAAAATTATAGTATATGTGACATAATGTAGTAATTATAACATGTGGATGGGGATAGGTTGGAAGATATTAAGAAATGAACTTGAATATGAAAGGAAATCATAGGAAAAGAGATAGGGGAATTTCCTCTTATGTTATCCTCTTTAGATCCTTCTTAAAAAGATAGGATTGGCCTTTTGATGAGACAAGAAGATCTTGGACGTGGGGGATGGGCTAGAGAAGATGTTTGTGAAGAGATTATACAATGATTGAAACTTGATTGGTGTGTGGAAATGAGGGTGTGAAGGGTGGTATTTTAGTGGAGGGGAGAGTGGTTTCTTAATATTTAATTCATCAGTTTATTAATTTACCCTAAGACAATCAATAGTGAGTCATCCATAATCAAGAATAGTAAAGAGGGAATGTGAGTTTTATATTTGGGTGGATACATCACTTTTGATGCCCGGAATAGTTGGTTTAAATTATAATGTATTTATATGGTAAATTAATGTATTTTACTATTCACCAAAATATCAAGTATTACAGAAAAATCCAAACAATTCACTCTAACAATTTTTCAATCTATAGAATCAAAAAATGAATTTCATTTTAAAAAAATAATTTGATAATATTATTATTTTAATTTTTTATTAAAATCATAATTTACTTTAAAAATACATTTTTTAAATTAATACTGATTTTCTAATGCTTTCAAAAAATTACATATTGTCTTATAAAATTATCTTAAAACTAGGTGACATATAATTGTTAATTTATAAACAAGTTTTAAGGAAATAAATTATATTTAATATTAATTAATTAATTATATATGACTTAAAAAAATTCCAATACTTCTACTATGGTCAAATTGTCACTTATAAGATGGCTAAATTTTATTTAATCATTCATGTGTAGGGTTAATATTATTTTTAAAATTTTACGATTCATAATAGTCATATTACTATTCATAATTGTAGATTACAATTCATAAGGGAATTTTACTATTAACCAAAAATTATTTTTTTTCTATTAGATTCCAAAAATCACCCTGAACACAACAATGTATGTCAGATTATAGAAATTCAAAGCATTGAAGTGGAAAAAGTATGTTTAATGGTTACTTAGTATTTAGTATCATTATATGTCATTTTCCTTCCAAATGTTATTATTCTATAAGGAATAATTATTATAAGGGAATTTCATTGATTAAAATTTCGTTTGTTATATTGATACTCCCAACTCCAGCTAAAGTATAACATGCAAGCCCATCGCATATCCTCTAACTGCTCGATAGTGTGCTCAGTCTTCCAATTAGTTGGGGTATGAAAGGATGTACTCATCAGCACCTGGATCCTAAATTACTCATTGACGATTCTCTAAAATCATGATGTAAAACTCACATCATTATGGTAGTAAATCATCGTGGAAACCCCATGAAGGAGAACTATCTCTCGTACATGCGTCTTCCCCAAACACTCTAATGAACTCTACTCCCTCAGAGAAAGAATGTGCACCAACTTTGGGAGTTGTTCAATTATCACTCAGATGGTGTTTCTATAACGCATCGACCCTAGGTACCTTGATTCAGTGCATTGTTACATATCATTGTCATGATCACAAGGGATCAAATACCGAAAGACCGATCAGTTTAGTATCCATGGAAGTACTAGATACATTCATATGTTTTATATTGAATTATAAAATGAAAAACAACAAAAATATTGTCTCCATTAACCCCATTCATATCAGTTAGACTATCCATACAGGTCAGTCAAAATATAATTCATCACATCCTGGAAAAAAATAAGACATAGAAAGGTGTGAGACCAGATGCACGTTAAGGATAACAATATAAGGGAATCTTTCATAAATATGCCTAAACATTTAAGGAAATGTATAAGACTAAAACAAAGACCTTTTAAACTTAAACTTATTCATAATATGGAAAATATAAATCAAATAATTCCATTTAATTATTCACATGTATATTTATCTATTCAAATAATCCCATGTAAAATCAATAACCAAATTCACAATGATGAACTGCATAATGCCAGACTTCATAACCACATAGACGAGGTCTCATCCCAAGGCTACAAATAAGATTTTTTCAAGGCCTTGTGCCAAGACACAAGTTTTTTCTCATTAATAATAATGATTCATCAAGGATGTAACACCCCAAGCATCCACGGTACGTTTCCCTTCGAATAATGCGATAGCGTGTGTTGTACGCAACCTCGAGTTCTAACACACGCCACAACCAATCAAACTAGCCGTTATGAATAGTAATACCTAAATTTTGAAATTATATATATTTTATATTTTAAAATGGACTTCATTTTTGGATTCGGAATATCGAATTTATCCTAAGGTGAAATTTTGATACTTTTCGGATAACTTTCATATTTTGATGAATAGTGAAAATTACTAAATTTTAATTAAAAACAACTTTTTTAATCAAAATACTTAATAGTGATAAATTGTGAATTTGAGTGGTTTTAAAGTATATTTATAATATATTTTTACCATTTAATATAATGTTTGTCATTGGACATTATTTTACAATTAAACCGAACATAAACAAGTGTCAATCTTTTGATAGTTATTACCTCTTAAAAACACGCTTTTTGTTTTGACAGTGGGAATTAATTTTAAATTAATTTCTGCCACTTCTGTGTTTTGAATTTAGAAAAATGGATTCCATATTTGGAATCAGGATGTCCAAATTGTGTAAATAGGTAACTTTTATTTTAAGACATTTTGAATAATTACTGTTGTAAATATTTTATTTACCATGGTTAAGGGTAAATCCGGTAAATAAGGGTTAAAAAATAATATTATAATAATACAAAATTACCCTAAAACGTGTCCTAACCTTATTGGTGGACACATACCAGACCATGGTCATCCTTGGGTCGATTTGGGGACCCTTTGGAGCCACTTGTATGTGGTAGGGACACATTATATTAATAAAGTTAAAATAAAAATAAAAATGGCATAAGCTTACATCTTTTAGAAGAACAATTTTTACATAGGGTTATACATGTTGGATTTTCGATTATAAATATTAATTAGAAAGATAAAACGATTTCCTACATAATGATATTTTATTTATAATTTTTAGACATCAAATAATTTAAATTATTAATGACACAATAATGATGCAATGTTTACCTCATTAATAAATCATTTAAATAAATATGATTATAATGATTAAAATATTATCTAAAACCTGTCCAATTATTATTGGTTGATGTTATTTAGAATATGAGTCATCTTATATTCTACCTCAATTATTTTTGGACCATTATAAACCGAATTTAATTATATTATAAAGTAATACTTTCACTCTTTTCTAAAGAGCCCCTCCTCTCCCTTATAAAAGGAGACCACTTCTACTCATTCCTCACACCTCTCAAGCCACTTGGATCGGCCAAACTCGGCCCAAATACTCTCCCAACTTCCCTCACTACAACCTAGAGGCCTTAGTTTGATCATACAGCCAACCTATGGAGCCCTTTTGATCAAATCAAAAGGAAGAACCCGAAGAAGAGGTAATGTTTTAACCACCCCTTTTCAAGTTCCTTTCTTCTTCCACTTCTTCTTTCTTTGTTCTTACAATTCTAAAATAATAACTCCAGTATCTCACATATACTGTGATGTTATTATAAATATGGTACAACCATATTCAGTATTCTATCCACCTTTTGAATAACATGTCACCATACGTGCGTACGTACGGCTTACCGTCTCCACGTCGTGGTGTAATTGTTATTCAATATATTATTATTTGGATGGGTATAATAATGATGTGCAAATCATGTAAATAATAAATATAACATGTTAATTTTTCTGTATATATGATATAACATCCATTTATATATTATTTTAATATCAAAAGAATGATATTGTCGCTCGTGCGTACATACGGACTACCGTCTCCACAAACGCGATAAGATTCATTCTCCATCGTATCCATTCAAGTATAATTATCATTTGATGATTTAAAAATGATGTTTAAGGAATTGATATCATTCTGGATATGAATAATATACAACCTATCCATTACAAACATGGCTTACGTAACAAAACATATAAAATAAAACAAGTAAGTTAACACCCGAAACAACGATAATACTAAGATATTATTATCAAATCAATATTAAAAGATCATATATGATATCATATTAATGTATATGATTCTTTTATAATTTAATAAAAATTATTTCACCATTATACAGGAGGTTAACCTACCCCAACCAAGGAAAAGTACAAGGTAAGGGTTATTTCACAATCTCTTCATTATCCGAGGTTGTTTATACGTAATAATCTACTGGGATCTCGTTATCAACCACGTCCATGTTTCTTCAAAATGTATTTCAAAACATTTTTAATATTTAAAAGAATATCGTTTAAAGTCATTTATACCCTTGTTTTACTTTTTATAAGAGGTTTATAAGGGAATCTTTCCGTCATTTTCCAAACAAGGTGCTTTTTAACCTTTTCGACATAATTAAGATAAGAATGTTTTTTTAACATATACGGCGGGTGCGGTAATTTTCCACCGTTATAAAATCGTCAAAGCTTCCCTTACAAGCTTATAAGAATATTTTCAAAGAAAATATTTTATTTTATAAATATATTTCTCTTAAATGATTTCAAAATAGAAAGAGATATTTCTTTAAAAAGAGTTTTGATTTCATCTATGTCCACATCCTTTAATGGATTTTACGCTTATTTGAGGATGATATATTATGATACAAAACTTTTATATTGTATTGAAGGTTTTGTGATATGTTTGACTGTCGATGTGCTATTTTTTTATATACCATTCATGGTTTATGGTGAAAGTATTGACATTTCGTATGCTAGTTTTAATACGAATGTTTATGTTATGTTTAAAACTTATCATATGGGAATGCATTGGACTTAATATGTGACGGGTGGAGCCCGCTATAGCTCTTCGATGCATCGGTAGGTCTCATGAGACAAACTAGTGTCTTGGCACTAGGCCTTGGCAAAATCTTATTTTTAGTCTTGGCACGAGGCCTTGGCTATGTGGTTATGATAGTCTGGCATTATGCATTCCATCATTATGAAAGTGGTTATTGATATTGCATGTGATTATTCGATTAGTAGAATATCCATGTGAATAAGTAAATGGAATTATTTCTTTTATTTATGCCATACTATGTTGAAGTTAAAGTTTAAAAGGCTTTTGTTTTAGTTATACATTTCCTTAAATGTTTATTATTATTTATGAAATTTTCCGCTATATTGTTATCCTTACTGGGCATTTGAGCTCACCCATTTTCTATGTTTTATTTTCCCAGGATGTGAACAAGTAAATTATGAATGACTTACAGGGATATTATGAGGGGTTAATAGTGTGGACTATGGAGACAATATGTTGTTGTAGTAGTTTTTTTATTTTGATGATGTAATGTAAAACTTATGAATATATCTAGTGTTTCCAAGGCTACTAAACCAATCGGTCTTTCGAGATTTGATCTTTCTTGTGATCATGCCAATGTTATTTAATTAATGCACCAACTCTGGGTAACTGGGGTCAGGGCATTACAGTTGGTATCAGAGGAAGTTTAGTACAAACCTTGGAAGCTAGATTTAGATAAACTCTGATTAGAGCACGTAGGCCTAAGATGAACTTTGAGGATTAGTATAGAAGAACTTCCTAGAATTTTGGTATTGTAAAGATTTTGTGAGTTTTCCGAACAATACATCCCTGTCTGGATACGAGCAGGTAGAGGCGGCTCTGGCATAGATGTACCTAGGGGTAAAACCCGAAAACACCGCTTTTAGCTAGTCTCGAACGGGAACTTGTGCACGACAACGGGCCTTGCTGCACTCTTGGTTACGAAACTCCCGGGGGATATGCTTAGGATAACTCTCATTTTCATTACAAATCATTATGAAGGGTTTATGAGTATATAATTCCTCAAAGAAATTTTTTTTATGATTATGGATTATATCCATAAATAGTTCAATTTATGTTAAGTGTTTTATAAGTATGGGATTATGTATTTTGATTCATAAACTGATCTAGTTTATGCCATTGTTTAGAAATGGCGCCTAGTGGAAGAAATGGAAACTGTATCAATGCATGCACTCCATGTAGGGATTTCCCTCCTGCTCAAGATAATTATAGTGGGGTTGGTGATGCGACTGGTGCCGATCAGCTAATCACCATACTGGGACAACTTACTCAGGTTATGAATAATAACCTTACCCGTATGGAGCACCCTGATCCGCAGCGTGGAGGATCAATGTTAGATCGATTCATGAGGCAACAACCACCAACGTTCAATGGGAGTACAAATCCCTTAGTAGCTGAGCAGTGGATAAATTACCTAGAGAATATATTTCAGGCTTTGGGGAGCAGTGAAAGGGAAAAAGTTATCATGGCAGTTTACCACCTCACTGGAGATGCTGATCAATGGGGTTCATTGATTAAAAACATGAAGGAAGATGATGAAGTATCAAATATGGAATGGAGGGAGTTCAAAGATCTATTTTTAGAAAAATACTTCCCTCGCGACCATCGAGCAGATATGGAAAAGGCAATTTCTAAGTCTGAGACAGAAGGAGGATGATAATGTCGCAAAGTATGAGGCTAACATTACAAGGTTAGTAAGGTACACTGGTGATTATATACGTAACCAAAGAAGAAAGATTGATCGTTTCTTTGATGGGTTAAAACCATTTCTCCGTCGAGCATTAGTCTCACAATCCTTTTCATCGTACGAAGACATTGCCTCATGTGCTATCAAGACCGAAAAGAAATTCTCTAAGTCTTATGACTTTAAAGCAAAGCAAGAGAAGAAGAGACCTGTTGATCAATCTGGGAATGGAAATAAGGGTAATAAGGGAAAGGTTGAATATCCATCCTGTGGTAAATGCGGGAAGAAACACCCTCTTACTTTCTTGAAGGGAATGGGAGTCTGTTACATGTGTGGTGAAAAAGGCCACCAAGCTCGTGATTGCAAGGGGAAGAAGGAAGCTACCAACGTTCAGTGCTACAATTGTAGGGAGATGGGGCATTATGCAAATGAATGTCCTAAGCATCAGGAGAACTTACCTCAGAAAAGGCCAAGGGATCAAGGCCAGGCTTATGCTATCACTACTGCTGAGGTAGAAGCTCCGAAAGACGTGGTGGAAGGTAATTTAATGGTTTCCTCATGTTTAGAAATTGCATTATTTGATTCTGGATCATCGCATTGTTTCATATCTTCCCAGTTTACTAAGAAAATTAGATATTTCCAATTTGATTTAATAAGGGAGTTGTCAGTTAAAACTCCTAAGGGAAGTATCATTGCAACAAAGTTTTGTGAATCAGTCCCCATTAGAGAACATAAATTTTCTTTATCTGCTGATCTCATCGTCATACCTATGATTGAGTTTGATATAATCCTCGGTATGGACTGGCTTTCAGACTATGATGCGAAGATTTATTGTAAGAAGAAAGAGGTTACGATTCTTGATGATAATGATAAGGAACACCTTATTTTTAGAGCAGAATCGTCACCACCTAATTCTTATTTAGATCCACCCCCAGTAGCTCAACTTAATTCAATTATTGGGGAGAAATAGAATGAAATAACTGTCGGTGAGGAAAGTAATGTTCAGATAGAGGATGTACCTGTTGTGAAAGAATTTGTAGATGTATTTCCGGAAGATTTACCCGGACATCCTCCAGAACGAGAAGTTGAGTTTTCCATTGATTTGATTCCTGGATCAAGGCCTATATCGAAGACCCCTTATAAAATGGCCACTGTGGAATTAGTCGAACTAAAGAAACAACTAGAGTAATTGAGTAATAAGGGATTTATTCTCCCTAGTGTTTCTCCACGGGGATCCCCTGTTCTTTTTTTTTAAAAAAGAAAGATGGATCTATGAGGTTATGTATCGACTACAGGGAGATCAATGCTATAACGATAAATAACAAGTATCCCCTACCTCGTATTGATGATTTATTTGACCAACTGCATGGAGCTCAATACTTTTCAAAGATTGACCTTCGATCTGGATACCATCAGTTGTGTGTGAAGAAGGAAGACATTCCGAAGACAGCATTTCGAACCAGGTACGGGCATTACGAGTTTACCGTAATGCCATTTGGATTGACTAATGCACCCTCTGTATTCACGGATCTGATGAATATAGTTTTCAAGGATTATCTTGATGAATTTGTGGTGGTATTTATTGATGATATCTTGGTATACTCCAAAACCTACGAAGATCATGAAAATCACTTGCGCATTATCTTGAAGACTCTGAGGAGGCATGAATTATATGGGAAGTTTAGCAAGTGTGAATTCTGGCTTCAGGATATTTCTTTTTTTTGGCCATATTGTCTCTAAATATGGAATCTCTGTTGATCCTTCTAAGACCAAGGCAATCCAAGAATGGCCAGCACCTACGAGTATAACTAAGGTACGTAGTTTTATTGGTTTGGCAGGTTATTATCGACGTTTCGTCCAGAATTTTGCCCGATTGGATAACCCATTAACGAAGCTCACACGTAAAGGGGTTAAATTTGTTTGGGCAAAAGAGTGTGAAGAATGTTTCGAAGAACTGAAGAGAATATTAGTCAATGCTCCTATATTGACTCTACCATCGGGGAATGATGGGTTCGTTATTTATAGTGATGCATCAAAGAAAGGACTTGGTTGTGTCCTTATACAGAATGACAGAGTTATTGCCTATGTATCACGACGGTTGAAAATTCATGAACAAAACTATCCTACTCATGATCTTGAGTTAGCAGCTGTGATCTTTGCTTTGAAGATATGGAGACACTACCTCTATGGTGAAAAATGTGAGATTTATACTGATCACAAGAGTTTGAAGTATATTTTCTCACAAAAAGAACTCAACATGAGGCAAAGGAGATGGCTTGAATTACTCAAGGATTATGATTGCACGATACACTACCACCCGGGGAAAGCAAACAAGGTGGCAGATGCTTTGAGCAGAAAAGACCATGGAGTTTTGAACATGATGAGAATTGAAAGGGATCCAATTTTCATGGATCTAGTGAAGATGGACATGGGAATAACCAGGGAAGGTGAAACATCAATGATTTTTCAAATGGTTGCCAAACCATCTTTACTAGAAAGGATTAAGAGTTCTCAGACCGATGATGAAGAATTTCAGAAGAAGATTAAAGATGTGAATGATGGGAGATTGAGAGACTTTGTGTATGAAGATGGAATTTTGAAATTCGGGAAGAGAATTTGTGTTCCTGATTTACCTGATCTGAAAAGGGAATTGCTGGATGATGCTCATAGTTCCAATTTCTCTATACACCCTGGGAGAACCAAAATGTATAGAGATTTGAAGGAACATTTTTGGTGGGACAACATGAAGAGGGAGATTGCTGATTTTGTGTCAAGATGTATGGTTTGTCAACAAGTGAAAGCTGGAAGGCAACAGCCTGGAGGAGTCCTGCAACCTCTTCCCATACCGGAGTGGAAATGGGACAATATTACGATGGAATTTGTCATGGGGCTACCAAAGACTCCTAGAAGGAACGATGCAATATGGGTTATTGTTGATCGTCTTACCAAGTCAGCACATTTTCTTGTTATAAGAGAAGATCTACCCCTGGAACGTCTAGCAAGACTATATATTAATGAAGTTGTGAGACTTCATGGAGTACCCCTATCGATTTTTTCTGATCGTGATCCCCGTTTTACTTCAAGATTTTGGAAAAGTCTTTATAAATCTCTGGATACTGAACTTCATTTGAGCACTGCTTACCACCCTCAGACAGATGGACAATCAGAATGGACTATTCAAACCCTAGAAGACATGTTGAGATCTTGCTCACTTGACTTTCAGGGTATGTGGGATCAATATTTACCACTGGTTGAATTTTCCTATAACAATAGCTTCCATTCGAGTATTCAGATGGCACCATATGAAGCGTTATACGGAAAGAGATGTCGTACACCAACCTGTTGGGATGAGGTTGGTGAAAGAAAACTTGTAGGCCCAGAACTGGTGGAGGAAACGGTGGAAAAGGTTAAGGTAATCCAAAATCACATCAAAGCAGCTCAAAGTAGGCAGAAGAGCTATGCCGATAATCGAAGGAAGGATTTTTAATTTCATGTAAGTGATCATGTTTTCTTGAAGGTATCTCCATGGAAGGGAGTCATACGTTTTGGTAAGAAAGGTAAATTGAGTCCCAGGTACATCGGACCTTTCGAAATTCTAGAACGAATCGGGGCTGTAGCTTACCGATTGGCAATGCCGCCAAGTCTCTCCAAAGTTCACGATGTGTTCCACGTATCTCTGTTGAGAAAATACATGCCTAACCAAACGCATGTACTCACCTATGAGGAATTAGAACTGGAACCTGATCTGTCTTATTGTGAAGAGCCTGTCAGGATTCTTGATACAAGAGAACAAGTACTGAGAAACCGGACGACGCGTCTGGTAAAAGTTTTGTGGAGAAATCATAAGATGGAAGAGGCAACGTGGGAACCCGAGGAACTTATGATGAAGAACCACCCGAGTCTTTTTATGCAGTAATACCCTAGAAATTGCGAGGATGCAATTATTTTAAGGAGGGGAGAATGTAACACCCCAAGATTCCACGGTACGTTTCACTTCGAATAATGCGATAGCGTGTGTTGTACGCAACCTCGAGTTCTAACACACGCCACAACCAATCAAACTAGCCGTTATGAATAGTAATACCTAAATTTTGAAATTATATATATTTTATATTTTAAAATGGACTTCATTTTTGGATTCGGAATATCGAATTTATCCTAAGGTGAAATTTTGGTACTTTTCGGATAACTTTCATATTTTGATGAATAGTGAAAATTACAAAATTTTAATTAAAAATAACTTTTTTAATCAAAATAATTAATAGTGATAAATTGTAAATTTGAGTGGTTTTAAAGTATATTTAGAATATATTTTTACCATTTAATATAATTTTGGTTATTGGACATAATTTTACAATTAAACCGAACATAAACAAGTGTCAATCTTTGGATAGTTATTACCTCTTAAAAACACGCTATTTGTTTTGACAGCGGGAATTAATTTTAAATTAATTTCTGCCACTTCTATATTTTGAATTTAGAAAAATGGATTCCATATTTGGAATCATGATGTCCAAATTGTGTAAATAGGTAACTTTTATTTTTAGACATTTTGAATAATTACTGTGGTAAATATTTTATTTACCATGGTTAAGGGTAAATCCGGTAAATAAGGGTTAAAAAATAATATTATAATAATACAAAATTACCCTAAAACGTGTCCTAACCTTATTGGTGGACACATACCCGACCATGGGCATCCTTGGGTCGATTTGGGGACCCCTTGGATCCACTTGTATGTGGTAGGGACACATTATATTAATAAAGTTAAAATAAAAATAAAAATGGCATAAGCTTACATCTTTTAGAAGAATAATTTTTACATAGGGTTATACATGTTGGATTTTAGATTATAAATATTCATTAGAAAGCTAAAACGATTTCCTACATAATGATATTTGATTTATAATTTTTAGACATCAAATAAGTTAAATTATTAATGACACAATAATGATGCAATGTTTACCTCATTAATAAATCATTTCAATAAATAAGATTATAATGATTAAAATATTATCTAAAACCTGTCCAATTCTTATTGGTTGATGTTATTTGGAATATTAGTAATCTTATATTCGACCTCAATTATTTTTGGACCATTATAAACCGAATTTAATTATATTATAAAGTAATACTTTCACTCTTTCCTAAAGAGCCCCTCCTCTCCCTTATAAAAGGAGACCACTTCTACTCATTCCTCACACCTATAAAGCCACTTGGCTCGGCCAAACTCTGCCCAAATACTCTCCCAACATCCCTCACTACAACCTAGAGGCCTTAGTTTGATCAGAAAGCCATCTTAAGGAGCCCTTTTGATCAAATCAAACGGAAGAACCCGAAGAATAGGTAATGTTTTCACCACCCCTTTTCAAGTTCCTTTCTTCTTCCACTTCTTCTTTATTTGTTCATACCATTCTAAAATAATAACTCCAGTATCTCACATATAATGTGATGTTATTATAAATATGGTACAACCATATTCAGTATTCTATCCACCCTTTGAATAACATGTCACCATACGTGCGTACGTACGGCTTACCGTCTCCACATCGTGGTGTAATTGTTATTCAATATATTATTATTTGGATGGGTATAATAATGATGTGAAACTCATGTAAATAATAAATATAACATGTTAATTATTCTGTATATATGATATAACATCCATTTATATATTATTTTAATATCAAAAGAATGATATTGTCGCTCATGCGTACGTACGGACTACCGTCTCCACAAACGCGATAAGATTCATTCTCCATCGTATCCATTCAAGTATAATTATCATTTGATGATTTAAAAATGATGTTTAAGGACTTGATATCATTATGGATATGAATAATATACAACCTATCCATTACAAACATGGCTTACGTAACAAAACATATAAAATAAAACAAGTAAGTTAACACCCGAAACATCGATAATACTAAGATATTATTATCAAATCAATATTAAAAGATCATATATGATATCATATTAATGTATATGATTATTTTATAATTTAATAACAATTATTTCACCATTATACAGGAAGTTAACCTACCCCAACCAAGGAAAAGTAAAATGTAAGGGTTATTTCACAATCTCTTCATTATCCGAGGTTGTTTATACGTAATAATCTACTGGGATCTCGTTATCATCCACGTCCATGTTTCTTCAAAATGTATTTCAAAACATTTTTAATATTTAAAAGAATATGTGTTAAAGTCATTTATACACTTGTTTGACTTTTTATAAGAGGTTTATAAGGGAATCATTCCGTCGTTTTCCAAACAAGGTGCTTTTTAACCTTTTCGACAGAATTAAGATAAGAATGTTTTTTTAACTTATACGGCGGGTGCGGTTATTTTCCGCCGTTATAAAATTGTTAAAGCTTCCCATAAAATCTTATAAGAATATTTTCAAAGAAAATGTTTTATTTTATAAATATATGTCTCTTAAATGATTTCAAAATAGAAAGAGATATTTCTTTAAAAAGAGTTTTGACTTCATCTATGTCAACATCCTTTAATGGATTTTACGCTTATTTGAGGATGATATATTATGATACAAAACTTTTATATTGTATTGAAGGTTTTGTGATATGTTTGACTGTGGATGTGCTATTTTTTTATATACCATTCATGGTTTATGGTGAAAGTATTGACATTTCGTATTCTAGTTTTAATACGAATATTTATGTTATGTTTAAACCTTTTCATATGGGAATGCATTGGACTTAATATGTGACGGGTGGAGCCTGCTATAGCTCCTCGATGCATCGGTAGGTCTCATGAGACAAACTAGTGTCTTGGCACAAGGCCTTGGCAAAATCTTATTTTTAGTCTTGGCACGAGGCCTTGGCTATGTGGTTATGATAGTCTGGCATTATGCATTCCATCATTATGAAAGTGGTTATTGATATTGCATGTGATTATTTGATTAGTAGAATATCCATGTGAATAAGTAAATGGAATTATTTCATTTTATTTATGCCATACTATGTTGAAGTTAAAGTTTTAAAGGCTTTTGTTTTAGTTATACATTTCGTCAAATGTTTATTATTATTTATGAAAGTTTCCGCTATATTGTTATCCTTACTGGGCATTTGAGCTCACCCCTTTTCTATGTTTTATTTTCCCAGGATGTGAAGAAGTAAATTATGAATGACTTGCAGGGATATTATGAGGGGTTAATAGTGTGGACTATGGAGACAATATGTTGTTGTAGTAGTTTTTTTTATTTTGATGATGTAATGTAAAACTTATGAATATATCTAGTGTTTACAAGGATACTAAACCAATCGGTATTTCGAGATTTGATCTTTCTTGTGATCATGCCAATGTTATGTAATTAATGCACCGACTCTGGGTAACTAGGGTCGGGGCGTTACAAAGGATAAATAGTGCGCTCCACCCATCACTTATTAATTCCAATGCATTCCTCAAATGAAAAAGATTAAACATAACATACACCTTCGTATTAAAACATGCATAAGAAATTTCAATAATTCATCCATAAATCATGAATGGTACAAAAATAACACATCCACAATAAAAAATTTCACAAAACCTTCAATACAACATGGTGGATTTGTATCATAATAAATCAACTACAAACAAGTTTAAAATCCCTCAGAGGATGTTGACATAGATGAAAAGAAAACTATTTTAAATTAATACCTCTTTCTCTTTTGAATCCATTTAAAGGTCACATAATTATAAAAGAAAACATTTCTTTTGAAAAAAATATTCTTATAAGCTTGTATGGGAATCTTTGACGATGTTATAACCATATAAAATAGCTGCATCCTACGTAAATGATAAAAAAACATTCTTACATTAATTTTGTTAGAAGGGTCATAAAGTACCCTGTTTGGAAAATGATGAAAATATTCCATTCAAAACATATATTGTCAAATAAGGTTATAAATTACTTTCACCCATAGTCTGTTAAATATTAAAAATATTTTGAATTACATTTTTAAGAAAACATGGATGTGGATGAGAAAGAAGTCCTAGTAGATACTTAAGTATTAACAACCTCCGATAAGTAAAGATATTGTAGAATTAACCAGTACCTTATTCTTTTGCTCGGTTGAGGGTACGTTAACCTCCTGTATTATAGTTAAATCATTTTTATTAAATTATACAATATCAATATACATAAATATAATATCCTATATGATCCTATAATATTTCTTTGTTAATAATATTTTAGTATTATCATTGTTTCGGGTGTTAACTGATTCGTTTTCCTTTATATGCTTGGTTACGTAAGCCATGATTGTCTTGGATAGAATTTATTTAATTTATATAAATAATTATATTATGTTATTATAAATTATTTTTAATCATATAATAAAAATTATTCTTGAATGATTATGTCGGAGAATGAATCTCATCGCGTTTGTGGAGACGGTAATCCGTACGTACACATGGGCAACAATATCATTATATTGATAGTGAAATCGTATGTAATTGGATGGTATATAATATATACAGATTAATTTACATGTTATATTTATTATTTATATCAATTATACTCATTATTATACCCATCTAAATAATTAATTTTTTGAATAACAAACCACACTACGACTTTGAGACGGTAAGCCGTACGTATGCATGAATGGTGACCTTGTCATTTATAAGATGGATAGAATAAAAAATATGGTTGAACCATATTTATAATAATATAACAGTATTTAGAAGGTATTGGAGTTGTTATTTTGGTATGGAAACAACAAATATAGAGGAAGTTGAAAAAGAAAATAACTTGAAAAATGGTGGTGAAATTATTACCTCTTCTCCGGGTGTTTCCTTTTGAGTTGATCAAAAGGGCTCCTTAGGTTGGATTTCTGATCAAATTAATGGTTGGTTGAAGTGAGAGAAGTTGGAAAGATATTTGGGCAAGGTGAGGACGATCCAAATGGACTTAGAGGTGGGAAATTAAGATAATGGGAAATACCCTTTTATAAGAGATGTGGGGGTCACTTTAAGAAAAGTTTGAAATATTATTTTATAATAAAATAATTATCAGATAGAAATTCCTACAAAAGAATTTATTTCTATTATAAATTGGGTATGGGTCTAAACCCTCTCAATAAGTAGTTTTTAGATAATTTGAGGTCACTATATTAAACTTATAGTTTAGATTTAACTCTTCATAAAATAGTTTTACATTTACCATGTCTCTTTAAATTTTTATATTATATGGTTAATAAACATACTATAAAAATACAATATAACCCAAATTGGTTCATTAATAAAATATATAACCTTATATATTTCTTTTGGCTGAACCATAGATATTTTGGAATATTTTATCAAATAATAATATAGTATTTGTTTTAAAAAACTCGATTATGTCAATTTTGAAACTATTTAGTATTTGATATTTTTTGAAGCCTTAAAAACATTATCAGTTCGAAAAAAAATATTTAATAAACCCTAAAATTTAATATTAACCCTGAAAATTATGGTATTTCATTATAAGTCTCAATTCAAATTTACTTGGATATTTATAATATCAATTAGTTTAATATTTAGTTAATAAGGTAATTACTGCATCTTCGTTGTGTCATAAATTAATTAAATTATATAATTTCTAAAAATTTAAAAAAAATACCATTATGTAGGAAATATTTTTATATTTCCAATGAATATTTATAGTAATATTTATATTGTGTGTAACTCTATATTAAAAATGGTTTAGTTTTTAAATAGTGAATTTAATACTTTTAACTCTTCTTTAAAAAAACAATAATAAATGTCCTAATCTAAACCAAGTGTACCAAAAGGATAATATTTTAGTCCTAAGGTTGTTTTTGGTAGAATTAAACTTATCCAATAGATTTAGGACATGTTTTAGGTTAATAATAATATCATTTTTACCTTTAATTGCCCAATTTACTTTTAACCGTGGCAAATGAAAGTCAAAAGATACTATTCACCAAAAATTATTTTAATCTTATTGAACTACATTTTACATACTAATATTAAACTTGTCTCAAGGAGTTTTTAAATTCAACTCAAATAAGTGGTAAAATTACGTTTTATGCATATTTTCAAATGCACTTAGAAGGTGGGTAAAAGACGGTAAAAAGTTCTATAAACTTTTATATATCTAAACTTATTTTAAAATGTCTATAATGAATTAAATTGAACATATATAAGTATTATGTATCTATTTTAACCTAAAATAAATTAAAATAAGATAACTAAATATTTAAATAAATACTCACTTTTAAACAATAATGCAGTGTTTTCACTATTCATCAAAAATTGAAGGTTTTCTGAAAAATACCAAAATTTAAACCTAAGGTAATTTTGATATTATGAATCCAAAAATTAATTCCATTTTGAAAAATAAAATTCATAAAATTTCAAAAATTTTGTATTACAATTCATAACGACTAGTTTGATTTGTTGTGTTGTGTTAAAACTACATGTTGCGTACAATGCAAGGTACTACATTATTCAAAAGGAAACAAACTGTGGAAGCTTGGGGTTTTATAGTTTTGTACCATAACTATTTATGTAATCCCTATGGAGAAGTTTGTAGATCTTTCATCCCTCTTCCAAACTGGGAAATTTGTAAGATTCCAAAAACCTATCAGAACGTAGTGCTCTGCATTAACCTGCTGATAGGTGAGGCACCGCAAGATGAAATAATCTATGATGTGTCTCATGTCAGAAAACCAAAACTAATTTTAATGTTCTATATATATCTTTACCACATTGAGAAGTATATTTATGAGACAAGTGTGGAACTCTTATATAACCTCCACTGGCATCATGATGGGAACCACTATTCACCCCTGGAAGAAGATAACTTGATTCCCTCCATCAGAATATCCACATCGTGCATCACTTGTGGATATATGATCACATAAGACCTCAAAGTCAATTTATACTTGGTAGTACTCACTCTCATGGTCAAGGATTGACTGAGTCATAATGAATCGTCTGAAGAAAAGTTATACCCTCCTCCTCTACCTGGGTCTTCTATAGGGAAGCTAACATCTTTGAAAATTCATGAACTAAGTGATCTAGGGACGTCCTAATCAGGGCCTCTGATACAATTTACCCTTCATTGATTTATATTGTATCTCGATTTCATAGTCTTTTAGAAACTCCAACAATCATCACTATATCATTTTGAGGTCTCTTTGTGTAAATATTCATATGAAACTCTAGTGGTTTGAGTAAACCACAATGAATTCTCCCAAATGATAGCGCCTACACATCCTATGGGTGAAGACTATCGGAACCATCTCTTGGTTGTGAGTTGTGTATTTCAGCTCCTGGGCTCTCTACTACCTTTTCAAATATATGATAACTACATATTTCTAAATCAACATGAATCCAATCCCAACTCCTGAGGTGTCACAATACATGATGAACTCCCCACCCTCCTCTAGTATTCTCAACCCTAGAGCACTAGTCATCCTCTGTATAAACTCCTCAAAGGTCCTATGACACTACTCAGACCGGGATAATATTTTCCCTTTCTATGTTAGGGTGGTCAAAGTGGATGAGATTCGGGTAAAGTCTTCTACAATCCTCTTCTATTAGCCTTCCCATCATAGGTTTCCATGTACTTATGACACATTCCCGGGTGTCTCCCAAGAAATAACTTCTTAAATATTTTATATACCTATGGATAAACCCTGTTCAAAAATTACATGCCCCAAAATTTGATCCACATAAATCCATAACTAGCACATTGAGAGATTTCAATAAATCTGGTTCTTTCAAAGAAATTATAGGTCAATATAAAAGTAGTCATCATGCTTCTACTTTGGTGAAATGTTGAAGAGTTTGTCATTGATGAAGACAAATAAAAATTGGTCCACATATGGATGAAATATTTGGTTCATCAAATCCATAAACACAGAGGGTGAATTTGTCACAACAAAGGGAACCACTAGAAACACATAGGGTTTGTATCAACCTAGGGATACTATATTTTAAATTTCAGCCTTGTGTTCCCTATACTAGATGTAGCTGGATAACAAATTGATCTTCAATATAAGAACCCATGTTTTTTAACTGAATAAATTTTTTATGGAATATTGAATATCTGTAATTACTTTATGGGTCATTTTAAAAATTAATATATGGGATGAATTTCCAAATATTGGGACCCTTTGAAGTGATTTTTATCGGTCTTGGATAAAGGATGAAATAGTTTCCCGGGTGGTCTGTTGGGTTTCAGGTTAATCACACCAGGAAAAAGAGATTTTTAAGAACATGCAGAGGGAACATGTTTGGAACACTATCTTCCAAACTGTGAAACCTAGAGAAGGTAACCATGCATATTATTTCTTGGGGTAGAGGCCTCCACACACTCAGAACATGGTTAGTCTAACCAAACTGGACAGACCATGCGGGGTGAGTTTCTAAGACAACAAGCTTCAGACAGTTTTCCCAACCGTACAGCTTAAACCACACAGATAGGTCTGTTTAAAGATATAAAATTATTTAAAATGGGATTAAATTAAAAATATAGCAAAAATACTCATCTCACCACTCACATCAATTGTCATAAAGCATAGGGGTCTCCCCCTTTTAGTCCTGACCCACCTCCTCACCAGCTCCCCTCTCCATCTCCGTTTTTTCCACAGATTTCAATGGATCATGGTTCCATTCTCCTAGCCATGGGTTTCTCCCCCATCTTTTCTCTAGTTCTGGCCATTTCTCAGACTATCCATCACCCAGTGGTGTGCGGATGAAACCCTAGGGTTGGGGTTAAATATAATTTTCCTTTTTTTGGTTCTAGGTTGTGAAAATGAAGTCTCGGGACATGTTGGTCCATGTTTCGGAAAAAACAAATTCCTATAAGGATTTTTTTTCATAAGGAAAATGTCCCTTCTTTAGTGAAATTTTTATCCTTACCTTTTTTTTCATTGTCTCATTTTATATTTTCTTAAAGTAAAATTAATTTTATAACTCTGTATAAAATTTAGATTCTTTTATAAAAACTTGGAATATTATACTTACTTTAATATAGAGTGTTATAATTTTAGGCTCTGAATTCTCCTAAAATTCGATTCGTAATTCTCTAAAAATCGGATTCTAATTCTCTGAAAATAAAATTCCAAATTCTATGAAAATAAGATTCCAAATTCCAGAGAATTCAGACTCTAAATTACTCAAAATTCATACTCTGAATTCCACAAAATTCTTACTATGAATTCCTCATAACTCATACATCTAATTCCTCAGAATTCTGATTCCAAATTCCTCAAAATTCAGACTCTAATTTTCTTAGAATTCTGTCTCCAAATTCATCAGAATTCAAACTCTGAATTCCACAGAATTCCGACTCTGAATTCCTTAGAATTTAGATTCCAAATTCATTGAAATTTATGCTCCAGAATCTACATAATTCATATTCCATATTCTTTGGAAATCAGAAACAGAATAACCATGCCTTATTGACTCTGAATGTTTATTTGGTTAGATTCAAAATAATACTTTTTCCATATATTCCAAATTATATTTTTCCTTGGACTCCAAAAAATCGATTTGGTTAAGTAAATTCATTTTCCATACACTTTTTATGAAACGATTTCATACAATATATCTTTAACTAAACCTTGTTAAAGTGACACGTGTATAGGTCTCTCCAAGATTCAAGGAAAAATATGACCATTGGAGGAGGGAGCTAACCATTGGAGAAGTTCATATAAAAATGAGCTCCTTCAAACGACCTCAATAGATGTTCCATCACTCAAGATATTGCATATTACTGATGTGATTTCTAGAGAGAGACTCATATGAATTGTATGGTTCTGAACATCTTTTTTAGATTTCTTTGCATGACTCTGAATGTTGTTGAGTACAATCGAGGGCTTCTGGTGATAAGAAGACAAAGGTGTCGATTACCTTAATTTTTTAGGACTTCCGGGGATAGGAAGAGAGGGGTTACAACTAACTTAATGCTCAAGGTATTTCGGGTATAGCAAGACATATTTTGATATTCTCTTCGAGGGCTTAACCAAGTGTGGGTAAGACAGACTATCTTGAAAGTATAAATCAGGGGACCATTATCCAAGGTTGTTGGATACCCATCTCTTTGGGTAAAAAGATTTCATACTTGTTACTTGTTCTGTTTCATGTTTATTTCCACTATAATTTGATAAATGAATAATGTATAACATTATAATAATTTCATATTATATTATGTAATCTCATATTTAAGATTCTATATGCTTTAAGGTAGAATATATCCCTTAAGTAAACATTCCTTAATATTCATTTCTGAAACTATATTTCAAAACTCAGCAAGATAATTTCATAGAACCTTTTTAGGGTTTGAGAATTTACCTTGTTTAACTTTGTTAATCATATTTTTTATTAAGTCTAAAAACGAACATTTTTATTCATAGAATTTACCCCTCTTGTAATTGATTATGAACATTCTTATTTAGATCCAACCATTGGTATAATATGAGGTCTTTGTAACACTTATATTCACATATAAGTTCTCTTTCTCAGGTTTTTATTAATTTAAATTTTCTTTTTCAACTTTTCAATGTTTAAATTTGGCTTAGATATTTTTATCTTTGTCCACAAATATTTTTTATTAACATGTTTTGTGGAATGTTATTTTTTTATAGAATGGAAGGAATGAATGTTCGGTCAGTTGAAAATATAAATCCTACCAGATCACTTATATTTGATGGAAAGGATTATGAATACTGGAGAGATGGAATAAATACATTTTTCATTAACACTGGAGTATACAACTTTGTTATGATTTTTAGTGACTATAATATCCCAGACAATGTTGTCAAAATCATTACCAATCAAGAGAAATCAGAATATCAATTAAACTACAAGTTATGTAATAATTCGTTGTGTTACATGACCAAGAATATATATAGTCAGATTTCGTCTTATGAAGTAGAAATTTTCATTTGGAATAAATTTTAAGTTAAACATTTTGATATATCAAAAGTAATAGAAACTAGAAGAGATATTCTTAGAGCTGAATTACATGAATTTTTATTTCCATAAAAGAACTAGTATGCAAGGTTTAACAATGGATTATGGCTATCATCAATAGATTAAAATCTATGGGAGAGAAAGGCTTTGATGAAGAATCTCTTGTAGACAATATTGTAGATATTATGCCTAATGTGTGGGAATCTAAGAGAACATCTGTTGATGAGAATTGTATAGAATCTAAAATCACTCTTGATGAGATTTTTGGATCTCTTCTTCATCATGAGAGAAGAATGAAAAGAAATGTTGATATTAATAAGAACAATAATTGAAATTGGAAGTGTATCCTTTACTACTACTAAAGCCAAAACTCTAGAAAGGGTTACAAGATCCATGTCGATGAAAGTCTCGGTTTTATCCTAATCAGGTGAAACTGGACATTCAAAGGACGAGCTAGCTAATATTGCATGAAGTATGAACAAGATAGTTTGAAAGAAATAATTTCAGTATAGATATAAGAAGAAAGAAAGAAAATACAAGAAAGACTCATATGTCACTTCATATGAATGCAATGAGTAGAGCACATAAGGCCAGATTTTCCTATGCTTAAGAAAAAAGGTTAGGAAGGAAAAGCATTTTGAGAGGAATATGAAGAAGTACTACAAGGATAAAACTACAAATGTCTCGAAATACAATAAAACCTGGAGATTTAGAGGTGGTCACTCATCTGATTAATCCTCCAATAATTAATATTCTGATTCAAAAAATCTTTGTCTACTAATAAAACTACCCATTTAAAATCATTCTCTAATAGAAAAGGTGCACAATGTCGAATCTATCACTAATGTATCTTTGAATGAAAATTATACTAATGATAGATATTATGATTCTTTAGACGAAAAATATTCTTCTGATGAAGATAATAATTTACCTTCTTATGATGAAGTTCGTAGGTTTTCTAATCTTATTGAGAATGAAAATTTCAAAAAAAAAACCATGTTAAAAAAATTTAAACTCTAGTATATCTATTTTAACAAAGAAGTATCAGATCATTCTAAGCTTCTTGATAAGAAAACATCATATTTTGAAAGTACTTCTAAAAAACAAGAGAAATTTAATTCTTATAAAGATAATGTAAGAACCTGCACCTTGTTTTTCAGGTATGTTTTATTTTTCTAGCCATTTTTGAGAAAAATAGGAGAATCTAGAAATTTTTTAAGTACACCCCGTGTACTTTACAAGTACACACCGTGTACTTTTCTTCTGCTTGAGGTCGTGTGTTGGCCATGTTCAGGCCAGTCACACAGGGTGTAGCGATGAGGTGGAGTCCGATTAATACGACGTATGGAAAAGGTGAGTACACGTCATGTACTCAAGAAGTACGAGCCGTGTACTTTTCTTTTTTATTTCATTAATTGGACCAGGGTCATGCCTAATCCCCTTTTTCATCTTCTTCTCCACCTAATTATGTCTAGAGAAACCTAGAGATCCGATTCTTCTCTAAGCCACCGATTCTTCACCGTTTGTCTGAATCGAACGTCTTCAGGTGCAATAGAATCAAAGCCGTGAGTTCTCAGTTCTCCTTTGGCCATGTTTCCCAATTCTCCTCTTGTGAGAGTTATCTGAGGTTGAAATGTTTAGACGTTTTTGCAGATTTACACCGTTCTAGGCCGATTCACAGGCCGAGGTTCAAGAATATCAATATCTTAGGATTGAGGTAGGTGGTTTGTTCCCCTATGTTGAATGTCTTTGAGTTTTTGGTGAAAAAGTGTCGGATACCCATGTATCGAGTATCTCGGGATAGGGTTTTGATCCTGTTTTGTTATCTGCCTTCGACTTCTTGTATTCTTGAGGTTATTAGATGATTAATAAATGCTTGTTAGCATGTTTGAGGATCACCCCATGGGTGTTTCCCATTGTTTTGGCTATTGATTGCCGTTTGGCATGGTTTGCCTACGAGGCAACCCTTTTGCACATTGCTAGTATGCCTGTTGACTTGATTTCATGTATTCTTTGCTGTTTATATGCTTGTGAATGCATTGTAGCTATTATCCATGTAGTTTCTGAACTTACTTAGGCAGCTAACAGTCGCTTACGCACGACTAAACTGCACAGGGCTGAGTGAACCTGGTGTAATAGACTAAAGGGGGAATTGACGATTAGGGCTTCCCTAGAGAGTCTTTTATAATTAGTATCGATCACATGATCTAAGGGAATGGGACTTTGTTCTTCCTCAGAGTGTCCTTAGTTACATAGTGAGACTATAGGGGGAATTAGACGTAAGTGCTTCCCTAGAGAGTCTATATCATCCGTTGCAAGACCACAGGGGAATTGATGGTGAGAGCTTCCCGGAGTGTTTGTGCCTTTGTACGTCTACTTGAATAGAGGGGTTTTCTAGTAGGATCTACCCAGATAGTAAGTTCTTTATTTGTTGGTTGGTTGCGATGAGTCCACCAAGACAAAGAACAAGCGTGGTTTTATACTACTTGCTGTTTAGGTAGACTGTTGAGTTACCCGTTGGGATTACTTGCTTGCCTCCGGAGTATAGAGCTCTTGCTAGGTTCCTTGGTTGATAGGAAAATGAATTACTGAACTAATAAATAACTGTGAATTGAGTTTGGTAGGATTTCTTACTTTAGTGTACATCTGCTTCTCTACTACATTTATTTTCTTTACTTTTTCTATATTACACACTGATAGTAGGGCACAGATCTCGTGGTGATTGCCTACTGGGATTAGTCTCACACCATGTTTGGGTAATACTTTTCTGTCCAAACAGGTTATATGGTTGCAGGTGTGGACATGGATTGTGGCCCATCTACTTCGGGTACATGATTGTTGGTTAGAGATGGAGTGCATAGGACCGAGCTTAGTCTTGCGATGCTGCTGGAGTTGTTGTTCCTTTCGTACTTTGTTTTCAGTTTTATTTCATCGTGTTGTTGTGTTTGTGGATTTCCTTAGATAATTGTACATGCTGCATCATTATCGTTATCATTATGTGGTCATTGCTTCCGCTATTTAGTTTCAGTGTTTGTATGTTGTTTACTTCTTCCGCCATTGACTGTTGTTTTCTTGCCTTATATACCTTACCAAATGAAGACATAGTTTCCCCAATAACTTACCAAGGACCTCGCTGCTAGTCGGCATCCTCTGGCATTTGGGGAAATGCACTGGAGATCATGTGGCGAACCGGGTACGGGGCAACAGTGCATGGGATCCGTATTCGGGTCGTTACAAAGTGGTATCAAAGGGTGTTCTTTCATTTTTCTATTGACTTACTGTTTAGCGACATTAGACAGGGATAGGACGGAATAGGTAAATGGTAAATAGATGTGCCCGGGTGTTCTAGAACCTATGTATAGGGAAAAATCCAGATTACCTCCAATATTGAAACTTTTGAGTTTTGTGAAGGTTACAATTTAATTGATTTCACCGTTGGGTGATGCACTTGTTTTGTGTTGTTACTGTTTATATGATTATGGTTCTATTTCATTGAAACCCGATGAGATGAGGGTATTCCATCTCATGAATCATATAGACACACAATAGATGATCACATGTCATTCATTTTTCCATGTCATCTAGGTCGCATTAGAGAATTCATGCTATTGTGATAGGATTTGTAATAGACAATGCATGAGGAGCAGCTCAATGTTTTCAGGCTGCTACACAGGGTCGTGGTATAGTCCAGACTTTTACTGTAGAGCAGAATCATCAGGAGCAGGATACTAGACCCTCTACAGTTCGAGGTACGATCTTAGTACTCTCAGTTTTATCTTCATCCCTTTTCGATACTGGTTCTTCATATAGAATTATCACTATTGCTTTAGTGGAAATCCTTGATCTCTGTGTCCTTTCGTCTGCTGACATGTTGACTCTCGACACGCCCTTAGGAACGAGGACATCTAGCGTACGTCGGTGCAAGGGGTTCCCTCTCGATGTTGCAGGGTATCGTTTCTTATGGGACCTCTATGTCCTAGAGATGATGGGCTATGATGTCATTCTTAGTATGGACTGGTGGGTTCCCTTCCAGTAAGTTGTCGATTGCTATCGCTGTATGGTCAGTTTCGTATCACCAGAGGGTGAATATTTCCATCATAAAGTCAAATGGAATGATCTGGAAAGTCGAGCCAGACTCGAGCATCATGGGCTAGGAGGAGTTACAGCCCAGATTTCTAGTCTTTATCTGGATGACCAGGTGACATCTCTATTAGAATTTCTTCCAGTATCTGATCGCTTTCCAGATGTCTTTATAGAAGAATTTTCAGGTTTTCCTCCGGAGCGTGAGGTAGAGTTCTTGATTGAGCTCGTACCAGGAGCAGCACCGGGATCCATTCCTCCTTATTGGATGACTACACTTGAGTTTCAGGAGCTCAAGAAGCAGTTGGAGGAGTTTCATGAAAAGTGTTTCATCTGACCAAGTTCTTCTCCTTGGGGTTCGCCTGCCCTGTTCACGAAGAAGGCAGACGGTGCCCTTAGGTATTGTGTGGACTATAGGAAGTTGATCTAGTTGACAGTCAAGAACCGAATTCCCTTTCCATGAATTGATGATCTCTTTGATCAGCTTCGAGGAGCTCGGGTGTTCATGAAGATCGATTTGAGTTATGGTTATCATCAGCTGCGTGTTAGACCTTCAGATATACCTATGACATCCTTCAGGATAAGGTATGGCCTCTATGAGTATATGGTTATGTTGTTCGGTCTTATGAACGTGCCAGCAGTTTTCATTGCACTGATGAACCGAGTGTTCCACTCTTACTTGGCTTCCTTCGTCGTGGCCTTTGTGGATGATATCTTGGTGTACTGTCACACTCGACACGACCATGCAACACCTCTTGAGATCGGTTTTAGTACACTGAGAGAGCATCAGCTTTATGCTAAACTTTCAAAGTGCCAGTTTTGGATGGACGAGATTCACTTCCTGGGTCATGTCATCTTAGAGACAAGTGTATCAGTAGACCCCGATAAGGTGAGTGCAGTAGTTACCTGGGAGCATCCGAAGAACGTCTTTGAGGTACGGAGCTTCTTGGGGCTGGCTGGTTACTACAAGTGGTTTATACAGGACTTCTCACGCCTAGAAGCACCGCTAAAAGGATTGATTAAGAAGGGGGTGAAGTTTATTTGGTTAGAAGCCTATGACTCAACCTTCTAGGAGATGAAGGGGAGATTGACTTCAGCACCGATACTAGTTTTTTCGGACCCGAGAAAGAGCTATAAAGTTTTCTGTGATGCATCTAGCATCGGGCTTGGAGTAGTTCTTATGCAGGAGGATCGAGTGGTTGTGTATGGATCTCGATAGATGAGGCCTCACGAGGGGAATTATCCTACGCACGACCTGGAGTTGGCCGCGGTTGTTCATGCTTTACGCTATTGGAGAAATTACCTTCTGGGAGAACATTTTGTGGTATAAACTGACCACAATAGTCTCAAGTAGATCTTCACGCAGCGTGACTTGAATATGAGACAACAGAGGTGGGTTGAGTATCTCCAGTCCTTTGATTTAGAGATTTCCTATACGCCTGGGAAATGGAAACACATTGGCTGATGCACTGAGCATGAGAACTCAGATATAGGCATTTCAGGAGGCCAACAGTGAGTGGAAACTGATGGCTCTATTCTCGGAGATGCATTTTGAGGTGCACGATAGGCAGGGGAAGACATTCCTATCTTCTATGGCCGTTACCTATGCACTTTTGGACTGAGTTCGAATAAGGCAGCTAGCAGATTCAGAAGGGCTTGACCTATGGTAAAGCGTGTCAGGAAAGGAACCTCTTCCCAGGTGGATTGTTGGCGAGGATGAGATCTTGCGTTTCCAGGGACGCATATGGGTGTCAAAAGATATACATGAGGAGATGATACGAGACTTCCATTCCTCAGTTTTTTCAGTTCATCCTAGCATCACCAAGATGTACTGTGATTTACACCGCCAGTACTGGTGGCCAGTTATGAAGAGAGATGTATCTGGTTTTGTCATGAGATGTTCCACCCATTAGCAGGTGAAGGCGGAGCACCAGTGACCAGCATGGCTTTTACAGTAGCTACCCATTCTAGAGTTTAAGAGGAACGATGTCGCAATGGACTTCGTGACAGGGTTACCGAGATCATCGAGAGTAAATGATGCGGTGTGGGTTGTCGTTGATAGGCTTACAAAGGTTTCTCACTTCTTGACGATAAAGGAGACATTTGGTGTCAATGAGATTGGACGGTTTTATGTCCGTGAGATTGTGCGCTTGCATGGGGTTCTGAGTACTATCGTTTCAGATAGGGATGCCCACTTTACTTCGTATTTCTGGCAGGTGCTACAGAAAGCTTTGGGTACATTGGTGCTTCTGAGTACAGCTTATCTTCCTCAGACCGATGGTCAGTCAGAGCAAATGATCCAGGTACTTGAGGATATGCTCTCAGCTTGCATTCTAGACTTTTCTGGTTCTTGGGAAAATCATATACCTCTCATGGAGATTGCCTATAAAAACAGTTCCCAAGAAACTATTCTGATGGAACTTTACGAGGCTTTGTACGGTAGGCTATGCCGATCACCTTTTTGTTGGCTTGTGGTAGGAGAGGCATCTTTGCTGTGACCTCGTCTCGCCTAGGAGACCTCAGAGTAGATAGAGTTGATTCAGAAGAGGATGAATACTGCACAGTCTCGTCATAAATCTTATGCTGACTAGCGGAGGCGACCTCTACAGTTCAAGGTCAGAGACTGAGTTTTCCTATGTGTTACCCCGAGGTTGGGACATAAGAGGATCAGGAGACCGGGTAATCTTTCACCGAGATACGTCGGGCCGTTCGAGGTTCTGGAGAGAGTCGGGCCGGTTGCTTATAGGTTGCAGTTACCTAAGAGATATCAGGCTATGCACTATGCCTACCATGTTTCTCAGCTTCAACGCTATTTCTCAGACCCGTCCCATGTTTTTCGACCTGAGGAGGTTGATATGGAGTGTGATTCATCGTTCGAGGAGCATCCTATCAGGATTGTTGAATGTAGCACAAAAGTACTATGTGGCCGGTCTATACCTATGGTATGGGTGCTATGGAAACACGGCCGTGTGCAGGATGAGACTTGGGAGAGGGAGGCCGATATGCAATCACAGTGGCTAGTGTTGTTTGAGGCTTCTTCTTTTCCACCTTGCTAGGGTAATTCGGGGACAAATTTCTTTAAAGAGGGAAGTTTGTAAGAACCCGGAACTTTTTTTAGGTATGTTTTACTTTTCTGGAAATTTTTGAGAAAAAGAGGAGAATCTAGAAATTTTGTAAGTACACATCGTGTACTTTTTATCCGCTCGAGGCTGTGTGCTGGCCGTGTCCGGGCCAGTCACATGGGGTCTAGCGATGAGGTGGAGTCCGATTAATACGGCATATGGAAAAGGTGAGTACACGCCATGTACTCAAGAAGTACACGCCATGTACTTTTCTTTTTATTTCATTAATCGGACCGGGGTCGCGCCTAATCCCTATTTTCATCTTCTTCTCCCCCTAATTAGTCCAGAGCATCCTAGAGAGCCGATTCTTCTCTGAGCCACTGATTCTTCACCTTTTGTCTGAATCGAACTCCATCGAGTGCAATAGAATCGCAGCGGTGAGTTCTTGGTTATTCTTTGGCCATGTTTCCTGATTCCTCCTCTTGTGATAGTTATCTAAGGTTGACCGTTTTAGAAGTTTTTGCATATTTACTCTGTTCTAGGCTGATTCATAGTCTGAGGTTCAATAATATCAATCTCCTAGGATTTAGGTAGGTGTTTTTTTCCCTACATTGAATGTATATGAGTTTTTGGTGAAAATGTGTCGGATACCCATGTATCGGGTATCTCGGGTTAGGGTTTTGATCTCGTTTTATTATCTGCCTTAGATTGCATGTATGCTTGAGGTTATTAGATGATTAATAATTTCTTGTTAGCATGTTTGATGATCACCTCATGGGTGTTTCCCCTTGTTTTTTCTATTGATTGTCATTTGTCATGGTTTTCGTACGAGGCAACCCTTTTGAACATTGCTAGTATGCATGTTGACTTGATTGCATGTATTGTATGCTGTTTATATTCTTGTGAATGCTTTGTAGCTATTAGCCAAGTTGTTGCCGAACTTACTTGGGATGCTCGAAGTCAATTACGCATGACTAAACTGCTCAGGTCTATGTGTACCTGGTGTGGTAGAATAAAGGGGGAATTGACGATTAGGGCTTCCCTAGAGAGTTTATTATAATTAGTATCGATCGCAGGACCTAAGGGAATGGGACTTTGTGGTTTTTCAGAGAGTCCTTAGTTACGTAGCGAGACTATAGGGGGAATTAGATGTAAGTGCATCATCAGAGAGTCTATATCATTCATTGGAAGACCATAGGGGAATTGACGGTGAGAGCTTCCCAGAGTGTCTGTGCCTTTTTACGTGTACTTGACTATAGGGGTTTGCTAGTAGGAGCCACCCAGAAAGTCAGTGCTTTATTTTTTGGATGGTTTCAATGAGTCCACCAAGCCAAAGAACAAGCTTGGGTTTGTACTGCTTGCTGTTTTAGTAGACTGCTGAGTTACCTATTGTGATTACTGGATTGCCTTCGGAGTATAGAGCTGTTTCTAGGTTCCTTGGTTGATAGATAAATGATTGTACTGAACTAATAAATAATTGTGAATGGAGTTTCGTAGGATTTATTACTCTAGTGTACATCTGCTTCTCTACAGCATTTATTTCCTTTACTTTTTCTATATTACTCACTGATAGTAGGGCACAGATCTCGTGGTGATTGCCTACTAGGATTAGTCTCACACCCTTTTTGGGTCCTTCTTTTCAGCCCAAATAGGTTATATGGTTGCAGGTGTGGACATGGATTGTGGCCCTTCTACTTCGGGTACGTGATTGCTGGTTGGAGCTGGAGAGAATAGGACTGAGCTTAGGCTTGCGATGCTACTGGAGTTGTTGTTCCTTTTGTAATTTGTTTTAAGTTGTATTTCAGCACGTTGTTGTGTTTTCTTCTTTCCGTAGATACTTGTATCTGCAGCATTATTATCATTATCATTATGTGTTCATTGCTTCTGCTATTTAGTTTCAGTGTTTGTATGCTATTTACTGCTTCCCCCATTGACTGTTGTTTTCTTTACTTGTATACCTTACCAAATGAGGGCATAGTTTCCCTAATAACTTACCATGGCCCTCGCTGCTAGCTGCCAGCCTATGGCATTTGGGGAAATGCGATTGAGGTCATGTTGTGAACAAGGTGTGGGGCACCAGTGGAAGGGCTCTGGATTTGGGTCATTACAGATAAACATTATAAGGATCCTGAAATGTAATTTCTAAGAATATTATTTTAAAGGATTACTCTACTTCTAAAAATAATAAAATTGAGGATAAAAACATTTTTATTAAACTATTGATAGAAATATTTTCCTAATACAAATTTCTGTCAAACATTACCTTTGGTAAGGAAAACTATAACAAGATGTATTCCCAAATTCTCTACTTAATATATAGTTCGAGATTTGGTTATTCTCATTCAAACTAAGTTTTTATTAATTACTATTTTGTTCCCCAAAGTCCTCAATTTTTCACAAAATGTCAGTGTGGTGGAAATTAGGAGAAAAATTATACTTTAAATAAAACCAAGCCCCTAGATTTTCATAATGCTTATTTTTTTCATGAAAATGTGCATTCCTAAAATTTTGGTTTTTGAAATTTACGGACTCTAGAATGTTTGGATTTTGAAAGTCTATATCGTTTATTTTAATGGAAACAATGAAATTTCCAACAATAATACATGGTACATGGATAAGAGATGTTCTCAGCATATGATTGGTAACAAAAAATTCTTTTAATAAATTATCAAGATGAAAGGAGGAAAATTAACTTTTAGAGATAATGATAAGGGATAAATTATTAGTATAGGTTGCATTGTTCTTATTTGAATAACATTAATTTAAAATGTCTTATTTGGTAAGGTTCATAAGAATAACCTCATTAGAATAAGTCAATTATGGGATAATGGTTACCTTGTAAATTTCTGGAATGATAATTATTTTGTAAAAAATTCTAAGGAAGAGTTTATTCTTCATGCACATAGTCAAGAGAATGTATACACACTAAACATAGAAGACCATAAGAGCCAAGATATACCTTTTCATATGACAATGGAAGATCATTATTGGTTATGGAATAGATTGTTAGAACAGTGTAACCTTAGCAACCTATGAAAACTCTCAATGAATAGAATTTTTAAGGATCTACTAGAGCTTAGATTTTATTCTTTAAATGTTTTTGATCCTTGTAAATTTGGAATGAAACATAAATAAAGGTTTAAATCAATTGGTGAAGTCTCAAATTCTAATGCATTATAATTAGTGCATGTGATTTTTTTTGGTCCAACACAAACTAGAAGTATTAGAGGAAAATATTATGTATTTTTCTTAGTTGAAACTTACACTAAATTTATATGGGTCTATTTTCTAGAAAAGAAATATGAAGCCTTTTCTTTTTTCAGAATTTTAATAGACGATGTTATAATTGAGATAAATCTTCCATTGAAAACTATTCATAGTGATCATGGAGGAGAATTTAAAAATTCGTATTTTGAAACTCTCGGTAGTAAAAAGGCATTACTCATTACATGTCAACACCATGGACTCTTAAATATAATGGGGTTGTTGAAAGAAGAAATTAAAATCATCAAGATATAAATAGAACCATATTTAGTGAATATCCTCCAGACAAACAATTTTATGCTGAAGTTGTAAGTAGTTCTTTTTATTCTATAAATAAACTTTTGATTAGACCTTTTCATAAAAAAACTATTTAGGAAAGGTGGAATGGTAGAAAAAAATATACTTTCCTACTTCAAGGTATTTGGTTGCAAAGTTTTCATTCTGAATACTAAAGATAAATTTCATAAATTCACACCCATATCTGATGAAGTAATTTTCCTAGGATAATCCAAAACTTCTAGGATTGTATAGTTTTTAATAAAAAGACATGTACAATGGATGAAACAGAACATGTTAAATTCGATGAAACAGATCCTTTTGTATTTAAACAATCATAACCAATAACTTCCAAAGGGTTTTCAAATACTGGTTATCAACCCTTGATTGAAGATTTTTATGATAAAGAAAATATTCAAAAAAATATTTCTAAAGTTTTTACCGAATATGATTTCCTACCATATGTGTTGAACAGGGTTTATAAAACACAAATAAGTCATTTATTAAGAATAATCCTAGTGATAGTATCATTGGTAATTTAAATCAACCTGTAAGGACTACATGTTCCTTAAAATATGTAGTATAACATCTAGAATTCCATTCACAATTAGAACAAAAAATCACTGATGAAGAATTAGGTGATAATGATTGGATTAAATCCCTAAAAGATGATCTAAATGATTTTTAATGGAATAAAGTCTGGACCATGGTTGAATGTCATAAGGAAACCTCTTTTATTGATGAAAAATGGGTCTTCAAAAAAACTGTGATGAAAATGGAATCATTTTGGGAAATAAATCTGGATTAGTTGCTAAAGGCTATAATCAAAAAGAACGAATAGACTATCAAAAAACTTATGCTCCAGTATATAGACTTGAATCTATTCTCATATTACATGCCTTTGAATCATTTTTTTAATTTTAAACTTTGTCAAATGGATGTAAAATGTGCTTTTCTTAGTACATATTTTCAATAAGAATTTTATTTTGAACAACCTCTTGGGTTTGAAGACACAAAACATCATGAATGTGTTATCAAACATACAAAAGAATTATATGGACTTAAACAAGCCCCTGGATCCCGGTGTGATAGAATTACAAGATTTTTGTTACCAAATAATATTGTCATGGGAAAAACTGATCCAACTCTTTTTATAAAGAAAGATAATAAAAATGTTTTGATTGTTCAAATTTATGTTGATAAAATTATATTTGGTTCAAATAAAAAAAATCTATAACTGATTCATTTTCAAATATATTCATATATGAGCTTGAAATGATTATGATGGGTGAGTTAACATTTTTTCTATGTTTTCAAATTTCTCAAAAACAAGAAGGAAATTATATATCTAAACATAATTATATTAATGATCTTCTTAAAAAGTAGGGATTTGAAAACAATAAGAGTATAAGAACTCCCATTGGTACCTCGAATAATCTTTATATAAATGATGGTGGGAAACCTGTAGATCAAATATTATTTAGAGGTATGATAGAATATTTATTATACGTGACAGTTAGTCATCCATACTTAATGTTTTCAGTATGATTTTGTGAAATATATCAATCCATTCCTAATGTATCTCATTTAAAAGTAGTGAAAATAATTTTTTTCAATTTAAAGGGATCCATGGATTTAAGACTCTCTTATACTTCTGGAAATGATTTTTTTAAAATGTTTTTTGATACTGATTTTGGTGGATAAAGAATAGATATGAATTGTACATTTGGAACTTGTCATTTCATATTAGATTCATTAGTTCATTGGTCATTCAAAAATCAAAACCCAATAGAATTTTCCACTGTTGATGCTGAATATGTTGTAGCTAGAAGTTGTTGGGATCAAGTGTTGTGGATGCAACACACACTCACAGACATTGGAATGAGTTTAAAAAAATCAAAAATAATCTATGATAATACTAATTCCATTTCCCTAAGTAAAATCTCTGCACATAACTCCCATTGAAAACACATAGATATTAGGAATCACTTTTATAGGGATCACACACTCAAAGGATATATCATTCTTCAATTTATCAACATACAAGATTAACATTCTGATATTTTTAAAAAATATTTACCCATTGATAGATTTTAATAAATTAAAAAAAAGTTAGTATTGATAACCAAAAGGAAAACATCCATATTTTTTTAAACCTATGTCAATACATTAAGATACTCTTTTTCATAGGTTAAGAACATTTTTTTGATGAATCAAAAAATTTTCGTAATCAAAAATTCTTTGTAATCAAAAGTTTTCATAGTCAATTTTTTTTCCTATCAAAAATCTGGAATTAAAATTTTTCCTTCCTCAAGATAATTTTCCAGAATATAAAATTTCACAAGAATAATATTTTTCATTACTTATAATTTACCTAGAAATCTGGAAGGTATGTTTCCTTATATAATTTTTTGTAATTTAATATTTTACTTGTCGTTATTTTTATCCTGATTTAATAAAATTTTTCGGATTCACATCCCTTAAATCCGAATTTTTTGATTTAAAAACCTCAAAAGATTAGAATATACCAAAATAATTCTTCAGATTTCATCTCAACTGTCAGATCATATTGGGCTTCTTTAAACAGTGTGAATAATTTGTGAATATGAACCGTCGCTTCAATGCCTATATAAAGGCCCCATATTCTTCCTCCCAAATAATTTTTCTGGTTTTTGTGTGCCGATTATCTCCCTCAATACATAAGAGTCGTTCCACATTTCATATTTTCTTAACTCCAAATGTCCTTAGGAAAATCTCTATATAAGGAAATGTTCCATGTTAAGGAAATTTCTGAATGGGTGATCTAAAGATAGAGATTAGTAGATCCTAAGTTCATTGGCAAGTATGAATCCCTCATTTTGAATAATATCATGTTTAATGGCTTGGAGAGTCTGTGTGTATCCAAACCAAAGGGGCAGGATATGGTGTATCTGGAGTTGCTGGTAGAATTTTATGAGTCCGTATGTTTTTTTTCAAGATGGTAAAGATAAGTTTTCTTTTAAGAGTTATGGGAAAATTTATTCACTTTCCTATAGATTTTCTATAATCATTATAATAATTCTATATTAGGGGAGAGCAAATTTCTACACCCACAAGATACCAGATATATCAAGAACTTTGGATAAGGTAAAGTCCATAGAGTGACTTGGTTTATTAGGGGTGAAGACAACGATGATTAATCATCTCTCTATAAATTTTCAGATTCAAGAGTTATGGGTTCAATTATTTATCATTCCTAGAAGAGGATATAAGGATACACAGAAGAAGAATATCATTTATGTTATGGATTATCTAGAGAATCTTAGAAAGATTAATCTAGTGCAGCATATCTTGTATAAAATTTTGAATATCAAGAATATGACACTCAAAAATAATATTATTATGTATCTAGTAGTCCATTCCAAATTCATAGTCCTTTGAATAGATTCTATAAAAATTCCATGTAGTTTTAAGCCTAGATCTTTCAAGGTTTTGTTTCAAAGTGATGACACACTGAGAAGGATGATGGTTCGATTTAACAGCAAATCTGGAGAGTTTTATGACTTATCTGAAATCGAAATAGAAGCCTTAACCAAGAATTTGGAAGTAGAAAATACTTCCAAGAAGGGTTATAGGAAGAGAACCAATAAAGAACTGGAAGTCCTAGAAAAAACCCTTATAGTTCAGGAAACCCAAACAACACCTCTAAAGTCTAATAAGAAAAATACCTCTCTGGATAAAATTCTAGCTAAGTGGAGAGATGATAAGTTGAATAGGCAGGAAGGAGAGCCTAACATTGGTATAGACCCTGATGGGGAAAAAGCATTGCAGATAATGGCTACCGAGGAATATAAGAATTTGGAAAAGAAAAAGAAGCAAAAGAAGATGATGATTGAGGGTGAAATTATTCAATAACTTCTCAAAGACATTGAAAAATATTATTAACAAATATAGGTACCAAATTAATTTTTAAATGAATATGTACCCATTAATCCATGAAAAAAATTGGTTATTCTAGAACTAGAAGATGAAGAAGTGATTATGCAAGAAGCGGAAGTGGAAGGAGAGGAAGAGGAAGAAGGGGATGAAACTGATGATCTGATAAGTCAACTTGAATAATATCATGAGATTGAAATACCTTCTTAAAACTTGTTGATTCGGACTAATTAGGAAGAATATAAAAACATGCTTCCCCAAGAAAAAAAATAAGAGGGTTAGGAAGAAGTAAACAATCCATTAGAAGATGATAGCAGCAACCATGAATTGGTTCATCCAGAAAATCTGGTGGCAGTTGCTGAAAAGGAAATGCTTTTGGAAGATAATATTGTGCAATTATCAGATAGTGGACATGAATCACCAAAGGCTACTGAGATCATTCTGAGAGTTGATAAAGGAAAACATGTGTTAGCTGATACACCAAAGAAGGTCATGGTGTCTAGGAAAGATGTTGGTGTATCTTCTAAAATAATTAATGATGATATTGAGATATAATCCTCACCAACAGAAGAATATTATTTAGAATCATCTTCTATGGGTCATGATTTTTTGATTCAATCCCTCAAGAAATCGGTTGATACAATTATGTTGGTTCCAAGTATTGGCTCATGATTTTAGATTCTTCATCATTCATTTAATTAGAAATCAGATTCTATTTTCACGCTTATGGAAAAATTTGTCAAGCCTGAGACCGATTTTAAATATTTCTACATTGAGTCTGAGGCTCTATAAGAGGTAATGCAAGGAAATAACAATGTGGTCTAAGAAGAAAATTAAAGATCAGGGAATCTTTGATGACTTTTAATATAATTTGAAGGATGATTTTGATATATATGATAACAAAATCAAATATCTTACTAAAATATTAAATGATAATCTCAATATTGAACAAACATATTGGAAGTAGGAAGACAAGGATCTAAATGGGAATCTTAATTCAGTTTCTTTGAATCTATATTGGTAAAGAGATCTTAAAATTGAGTTCTAAGAAGATTTCAGTTAGCAATAAGAGATTTGAAATTCTTATGAAGAAATTCCTAAGGCCCAGAAAAAAAAGATCATTGTACTAGGGAAGAAAAATGTAGATCAGGATCAGCTGCTCAAATATTTTGAAGAGGATCATAAGGATCTTAAAATTTTCAAGATCTTTCTCAAGAACATTATGTTAATGGAAAAACTAGGATGATTTTTTCCTTAACTATAATATTTTGTTTTATTTTAATTCCTTGTACAAATTTTTTCCAATTGTAATGAAAATTTTGGTTGTTCTTCATGTGTTCTGTTGTATAGTACTAACATTTCATGTACAATATTTTCTTCCATTCTCTCTATGCCTTGTTAAAAATCACATTGGGGGAGAAAGGAATGATAAAAAGAGTTATATGTAAATAAAACAATTACCTATGTTATGGGTAATATTTCTAGTGGGGAGTTTTTATCAAAGAAGATATCCTTATTCATGAAAAAGAAAAATCTCTTAAAGGATTTCAAGAATATGATCCTTAGGTATTTCAAAACTCAATAGGGAGTTAGTCATATTCACAATTATCCGTAGGTAAATAGATATAAGTTTTTATTTTATGTACATAATTGAAAATTATATGTCCTTATATTCTTATTCAAAAGGAAGTTTTTGCATTCTAAAAAGGGGGAGATTATAGAGTCAATAAGTTTTCCTTGTGAATTTTCCATTTTTCTGTATTTTGATTATCACAAACACTTTATATTAAAGAAAAGTAATTTTCCCAAAGGATTATTTTCATAAGGAAAATTACCCTTCTCGAGGGAAATTATTATCCTTACATTTTTTTCATTGTCTCATTTTATAATCTCTTAAAATCATATTCATTTTATTTCTATGTTTAAAATTCAGATTCTTGTGTAAAACCTCGGAATCAAATAATTCATTGAACATAATTTTTTTTTTCAGGGTCCAAATTCTCAGAAAATCTGATTCTAAATTATCTGAAAATTGGATTCCGAATACATTGAAGATCTATTTCTGAATTCTTTGATATTTAAACTCTAAATTTCATAGAATTCAGACTCTGAATTCCTCAAAATCCAGACTCTGAATTCCTCGGAATTCATGTAACATCCCAGGTAAATAAAGAATATAAAATTTTCATATTTATTATTATTTTTGAATTAAATATTAATTGTAATTTAAAGGGGATTTTATGTTCTATGATTAACCATATACGCAACGATGGGTTTCTTTGAGATCTTACGTTGCACACAACGTTTAGTTGTACTGAAAAATTATATAATAAAATTATTATTTTCAATCATAGTTAACACATATCTATTGTATTAGTGGGAATGAATAGAACTAACTAAAATATGATTATATATGTTTGTTAAATGTTTTCACATTTATCCAATAAAATTTAGAGTCTTAAAATTGGAATGATTCTAATTTTGAGCATAAATACTCTAATATTCATTAAAAGGTCTATTTACGACCTTTTGATGGAGAACCCTATTTAAATATAGTTTTGGTGTTTTTTATATGTTATTTTTAGAAAACTAAAATTCTTGTTTAGAATTTGGATAAAAAAAATCACTTTGGGTGAATTTTTTGTATTTTTCTGATTAAATTCATTTTTTATTGAATAGTGAAAAATACTTTATTTTAAGTCCAAACTGTCTTTGAATCTAATATATTTATAATGATAGATTATATTTATAATTGGTTTCAAAGTCTTATTATATTATTTTTTTACCATTTATTTCATTTCTTGACATTGTATGTAATCTTACTATTAAATTGGACATAAACTAGTGTCAATCAATTCATAGTTATTATTTCTTTAAAACATGCTTTTTGTTTTGACAACGGGAATTAATTTTAAATTAATTTCTACCACTTAAATGTTTTGAATTTGGAATAATGGATTCCATATTTGGAACTAGGAGGAACAAATTATGTAAATTTTTAACATTATTTTTTAAACATTATGAATATTAACATTAGTAAAGATTTTATTTACCATGGTTAAAGGGTAAATCTAGTAAATAAGGGTAAAAAATATTATTATAATAATATAAAATTACTCTCGCATGTGTACTAATCCTATTCTTTGATACATTTCCAACCATGGGAATCCTTGGGTCTATTTTGGAACCCCAAGGAGCCTCTTGGGAGTGATAATGACACTTTATATTAATTAATTTAATGTAAAGGCCAAAATGACTTAAACATATATCTTTTAGTAAATCAATTTTTATATAGAGTTATATAAGCTACCTCTTCGAATATAAATATTAATTTGAAGATAAAAAGTGTTCCTAGATCATGGTATTTTTTTATAATTTTTAGACATCAAATAAATAAAATTATTTTTGACATAATAATGATGCAATATTTATCTCATTAATGATTGATTTAAGAAAATAAGATTATAATTATTAAACTAATATCCAAAACCTGTAAAATTCTTATTAGATGATTTTATTTCGAAAATGAGTAACATTATCTTAGAATTTAATATGTTTTGGTCTTTTATAAACTCAAAATCATTATATATTAAAACAATATTTATAAACATTTTTAAAGAGCCCCTCCCCCCATGTAAAAAACCCTAACTTATAACCCATTCCTCACACTTCTAAATCCCCTTGGGTTATCCAAGATCTACCCAATTAATCTACATACATCCATATCAACCTCATAGAATCCTTCCCCTAGGCACAAGGCAATTCAATTAAACATTATGGTTCAAACCAAAGGGAGATACCCGATTTAAAGATAACATATTCTCTTAAGTTATTTTGTTTTATTTGACATCTCCTACCCCATATACAATTTTTATTCCTTTATTTTGTAACAACACCAGTATCCTCAATATACTAGGTTGTTTTTATAATAATTATTCGAACTACACTTATACACACCTCTATCTAATGGGTAAAGAAAATACTATTTCTGTTGATGGCAAACTACTACCACACAAAATGATGATTGTTCAATCTTCTCCTACCACCTCTAATGGTGGCCTTTTTGATGGAACTATATTTAGAAATTATATATATTGTGTTTATTTTTTCTCTATGCTTCTGTAATTTTTATTTACAAACATAACTTTATGCTTTCCAATATGTGTAAATACGATAATTTCATTTGAGGAAGTGCAGACTTCCGCCACCTCAATGTTATATGATTTGTTCATGACCTACATGGAACATATAAAGTATGGAGTAAATGAAATTATGTAACATATATATCATATTATATTATATTTTAATTATAATATACCTATGTATCATTAATTTTTCATTCCATTAATTATGAAATAGAAAGGAAAGTAGCATTCATGCATACGTACAACTTATCGTCTCCATGAACGGTGCATTTCATTTATTATATCCAAATGTTATGTAATATTATAAATACATACATATATTGGATATGTATTATAAATATTATATATAAATTATAAATATAATTCTGGAGGTAATGTAATTTTTACCACATGAACAAGTTGTAATTATAAGATGTTCATTTTAAACTCAAGTACCAAATATCAACAAAACGACTATTATTAACTTAAATTATTGCATAATGTTTATAACATGGTAATAAGGGATATAAAAGAAATAATAAACTTGAAAATGGTTCTTAAGAAAGTATAAATTATCTTTTTCTTATTGTGCATGAGATTAATGAATGAACGGGTCATATGGGACACGAGGTAAGGGGTTACTTATCTCACTTTTAATTCCGTGATATTTCCATTGTTCGCCACATATTTATTGAATGTGGTGTGTTGTGTATTGAAATTGGTAATATATTATCATGATTCACTTTATATTCATGGTATTTTGTGATTCATTTTATTGTTTTTAACTTTTGGTCATAAGACTCGATTGACTACAATGTGGTAATTGGTTTTCATATCACTTTTAATTCCCATGAGATAATACTATATTTTCCACTATTTCCTTTTGTGTGGTGGATGTACCACCCAGGATTGTATTATTTGTGTTATATACATTAATTTATGGTTATTTAAATCTTCATTTTATAATCCTTCTTTCATGGGGTGTATCTTTAGTAATTTAGCAAATCTGTAAGGGAACCTTCCACCCTCTTCTATTTAAAAGACTTATCTTCATTATGTATTTTAATTTACATCTTCTTATATTGGTATATGTTCTTCCATATCCATATTTTTGGAATATTTTATTTCCATGTGGTGACATACCTTCTTTTCTCTCAACAAATATTTTTTTATTTTTTAAAGTGACGTTGATATGCTATTAAATTTTTGTAAGGGAACTTCTTATCCCGATTTCTATTCTTTGGATTGAACTTATACATCTTGATTATGTAATGTTTTGAATATGTGTGAATGAAAATGGATTTTTTTATACATAATATACACTTATATTAGGATTATTATTATTATTCACACATAATAATGTCATTGATTTGTACTTAATCTAAGGATATGATCTTTGTAAGGGACTTTGTATCAATTCACATTCCATTGAAACTTATTTTTAATTATACACCAATTCAATTTTATATGGTGTATATACTTCCCTTTGAAATTTAATTTCATGAATCTGTTTATTCTCATGATATTATAATCTTTCATTAATTTTATTCCATGATTATTTGTATTCAAGAATCTCTCATTTTATTAGGAACTCTAACTAAAATATCGTTTTAAATGTTTTGAATATTTATTCTTCTAAATCATTCCCATTAATGTTCATGATTTAAAAATAGATTCCTGGATTTATTTATATTGACATTAATGTTTTATAAGGTTAATTACATTAAAATTTATAAATTGGTATGGACACTTTGATTCAAAAATCACATTATTAAATGTTTTAAATGGTTTTGAAAATGGTTTGATAAAGCATTGTTTATTTCAATATCATGATAAAGTATATTGTGATTAGAATGTTTAAATGTTATCTTTCCTTTATGTATTATGATTATGTTATGGTTTTCAGGAATTGTTTATGTATACAGATGGGTTTGTGATAAACCTACGGTGGGTGAGCCCTAGATAGCTCTCCAATGCTCTAGGTAATGTGACGGAGGTAAAAGTTAATGTTTCTCATAAAGGATTTAGGTAATATACTGTGATGGGTATTACAACGTAACTCCCTACATAGTTTTGATAACTAAAATGTAAGTATGATATGAATTCCATAAGTTACCTTTATGATTTGTTATATCTATGTGTTATTCATAAATCTTATTATTTCATGAGGTATGTTATGAATTAAAAGTATGGTTTAATTGATTTGTATTTACTGAGGGGTTAATGTTTCCTTTCCTTCTTTTTAACCCTTACTGATCTTTTTATGCTCATCCCATGTTTTTGAAATGTTAGCCACAAGACTTAATGATAAATAGGGTCAAGGATGGGATCTAGGAAATGTCATGCTGTCTAAAATTTGGAACCGGACATGTTTCTTTTTTAGAGTTTTTATTTTATGAAAAATAAATACTGAGTAGTAGTTTCTACATGTAATTTTCAAGTAGAAATGTAATAGTTATGGCCTATTTCTCTAAAAAACTATATCTGAAAAGATCCCCAATGTGAATTATTCATTTAATTCAAGAATATGTAATTTTTTAAGGTCGGGTCCTTATAGTTTGTATCTAAAGTCAGTTTAGATAAAATTAGAGGTTAGGGTGTTATTTAAGCATAAGGGACATAACCATATTGGTTAGAATATTATAAAGAGCCATATTTATTTTAGATAAATTTAATGATTTTAAGTTAACATGAATAAGTCTATCTAAGTATTTACCCTCCTTGTATGATATTATATGATGTTTTTACTGATATACTCACATTGAACTTTTTGGTTTTTGTAAATGGCTTGATCTAGTAGGCACCAAAGTAATAGTGGATGTGAACAAAAGTGTGAATGTTTTATAAATTAGAAATTGAATGAAATGGGAGCTGTAATGGGAATTGTTGTGTTTATTCCCAACCAACTATCTGGAGTCATGATTGATCACCTGAATCATGGTGATTTTTATAAAGAATCGTATATGTGACAAACAAATCCATACAGAAGTCTAGGTAATAATCATAATTCTATGAATGATTAAAAACATATGTGTCGAAGATGTTGAATGAAATGCCATGAAAAATGCTTCAAAGGGATGGAAAGATCCTATATATGTGGGAATGAAGGTCATAAAGAAATAAACTTCCATGAAAAAAGCATCCAGTTGACTCTATGAAAGGGAAATAAGTTCTTTCTAAGGGATCAATTGAATGATTTAATTGTTGTGTGCATGGTCATTATAAAAATAGATGTCCTATGAAGAAGTTTCAGGAATGGGATCACCATGATCATACAAATAAATTTTTACCAATAACTAATTCCATTCTAATTGAGGATGAAGAAACTAACAATGACCAATGAATGGTATGGATTATTTCTTTACCTATGTTTTGATATTATTGAATATTAGGATATGATTCATGATTTTTTTGTAGGAAAGAAGTATTTCCAAATAAGTTGTTAAGGAATGGTTAATGGATCATGAAGAACGTTGAATGAGTAAGAATTCAACATATAGGGGATTCAGGACTTATGGAAGATTTTAAGATGATGAAATGCGTAAAATTATTAAGGCTCTTTTGAGAATGGGATTACATTTGATGACTTTTTATAGTATGTGTGACCCTAAAGTTTGATATATGAAAATTTTATTCAAGGAATAGTTATATTTTATTATGATTTGTAATGGTTGAAATATTATTTTGAAAGAATATATGTTTTTGTAGTGAACATAAGTTTATTTTGGTTATTTATGGAAATGAATAATCTATCATAGAAAATATGTTTTTAGGTTAATTACACATCAGTATGAGACTCTAAGAGTAGCCGATGTTTTTGGAGATAAATGTTAAGATTTACTATGGAAGAAATTGTGATTAAATCCTTTAGAGTTTTGGGTTTCAATCTTAGTTTGTATTATTTTGATGAATTTTAAGTTCAATTGTATATTGAATGGTATTTCTTGAACTTTGGGTTTTTTTGTTGAATTTTTGAGATTATGTGTAGTATTTCTTTTTATGAAGGATTTTCCTTTTGGGGATTATCTGATCTTCTACTGAAGAATTTTTCTTTTGGTTGATGTCTAATGATAGGGAAAATATGTAGTTCATATTTTTTAGATTATTTGATACTCTAGAATTTTATTCTAGCACTTCAGGTGTGACCAAGTCATCTTGAATACTTACCATTTTTAGAAAAGGCGATTTTGTGGTTGAATTTTATTAAAGGATGACACTCTACATGACAAGTATATTTCCTGGCGATCTTATTCTAGTTATTAATAAAATTCTTCAACTCTATGAAAATTATCTTGAAGAAAAAATATTGTAATCTCTCATTTATCATCATACTTTTACCCACCCACAAATTTATGATGTTTTGGTGGTTAACATTCTGTGATCAAGTTCTCGACCACTCTCTATTAATCTATGAGAGTTAGTTTCTCTTCTATATCCATGTTTTCATGGAAACCTTGTATATTTTGTTTTAAGTGACCTCTGTACCTCTCTTCATTTATTTTAAAGTTATATTTTTATTGAATCTTTTTCTGGGGTGGGACATTCAATGAAGTTTCCAAGCCCAATTATAAAATTGGGAGGACACAATTCCCAAAAGGGGGGAAGGATGTAACATCTCATGCAAATAAAGAATATAAAATTTTCATATTTAATAATATTTGTGAATTAAATTTTAATTTTACTTTAATGCTAATTCTTTTTTTGATGGCTTACCCGATACACAACAACAGGTTTCTTTGAAATCTTATGTTTCACACAACGTGGAGTTATACTGAAAAATAATATATTATTATTACTATTTTAAATGGTAGTTTACACAAAGCTGTTGTATTGGAAAAAATTAATATAACTAACAAAAATATGATTATATATGTTTTTAAATGTTTTCACATTTAACTAATAAAATTTAGAGACTTAAATTGTAAATGAATCTAATTTTAATCATAAATACTCTAATATTCATTAAAAGGTCAATTTACCAATTTTTTATGGAGAAAACTCTTTAAATCTAGTTTGGTTCACTTTTATATGTTCTATTTGACAAAATAAAATTCTTCCTTAGAATCGAGTTATCAAAATTTACATAGGGTAAATTTTTGTTTTTTCTAATAAAGTTTATTTTTTAATGAATTGTGAAAATACTGTATTTTAATTCAAAACTAATTTTAATATAATAAATTTATAATGTTAGATTGTCTTTTTAATTTCTTTTAAACTATAATAATATTATATTTTTTACCATTTAATCCAATTTTGGTCATTTAAGTAATTTCACTTTGAAATTTGACATAAACTACAATCAAACTTTTAATAGTAATTATTTCTCAAAAACATGCTATTTGTTTTGACAACGAGAATTAATTTTAAATTAATTTCTCCATATTCTGTGTTTTGAATTTGGAAAAATTGATTCCATATTTGGAATCAGGTGGTCCAAATTGTGTAAATAGTTAACCATTATTTTTGGATATTATGAATATTTACTTCAGTATAGATTTTATTTACCATGGTTAAAGTGTAAATCTGGTAAATAAGGGTAACAAAATATTATTATAATTGCATAAAATTACACTAACATGTGTCTTAATCTGGTTGGATAAAAATTTTCTGATCATGGGCATCCTTGGGTCGATTTTGGGACCCCATGGAGCCACTTGGGAGTGATAATGACACTTTATATTAATTAATTTAAAGGAAAAATGACTTAAACATATATCTTTTAATAAATAAATTTTTACATTGGTTTATATAAATTAACTCTTCAAATATAAATATTCATTTTAAATATAAAAATATTTTCAAAGTCATGGTATTTTGTTTATAATTTTTAGAAATCAGATAAATATAATTATTTATGACACAATAATGATGTTGTATTTACCACATTAATGAATATTTTAAATAAATAATATTATAATGATCGAAATAATATCCAAAACCTATAAAATTTTTATTAGATGATTTTATTTCAAACATGAGTCATCTTATTTTTGACTTTAATACGTTTTGGACCTTTATAAACCGAAAATCATTATAAAATACAATAATATTTTTGATCATTCCTAAAGAGCCCCTCCTCCCCCTTATAAAAAACCCTCACTTCTAAACCATTAATCACGCTTATAAAGACCCATGTATCATCAAAACTCTAACCAATTAATCTCCCTACATCATTCTCCTACTATTAGAGGCCTTCTCCTAGGAATAAGGCAATTAAATTAAACCATTGCGTTAAAACCAAAGGGTGGTACCCGATTTAAAGGTAATGTCTTCTCTTAAATTATTTTGTTTTCTTTTACATCTCCAACCCCATAAACTCTTTTTATTAATTTATTTTATAACCAAACTAGTATCATAAATATACTAGGTTGTTGTTATGAGATGTATTCGAACAACACTTACACACGTCTCTATATAATGGGTAAAGAACATATTGTTTCTCTAGACAGCGAACTACTGCCTCATGAAATGACGATTGTTCAATCTTCTACTACCACCTCTCATGGGGGCCACTATGATGGAACTATATATATATATATGATGTATATTTTGTTTATGTTTTCTCTATTTTTATGTATTTTTAATTTTCAAAAACACCTTTATGCTTTCCAATGTGTATAAATTAATTAATTTCATTTGAGGAAGTGCAGACTATCACCGCCTCAAGGTGATATGATTCGTTCATGACATACATGGAATGTATAAAGGATAGACTTAATGAAACTATTTAACATATATATAATATAATATTATACTATAATTATAATATACCTATGTATCATTAATCGTTATTTCCATTAAATGTGTAAAATAAATGAATGTAGCGTTCATGCGTATGTACGACTTACCGTCTCCATGAATGGTGCATTTAATTTCTTAACTACAAATGTTATTTAATATTATAAATACATACATATACTGGAAATATATGATATATATGAAATCTAAATCATTATTATCATTCTAGAGATAATGGAATTTTGACCACATGAACAACATGTATTTATAAGAAATTCATTTTTTACTCAAGTAGCACATATGGAAAAAACAACCATTATTAACATAATTGATTGAATAATGTTTATAAAATGGTAATAAGTGAAAAAATGTAATAATAAACATAAAAATGTGACTTAAGTATGTAGAAATTAACTTTAGCTTTTTATTCCAGAGATTAAAGAGCGAACGGGTAATGTCAGACACGTGGTAAGGGGTTTCTTATCTCACTTTTATTTCCGTGAGATTTCCATTGTTCGCCACTTATTTATTGCATGTGGTGTATAATGTACTGACAATTGACATATATTATCATTATTCTCTTTATATTCATGGAATTCAGGGATTCATTTGGTGGTTATTAACTTTTGGTCATACGACTCGATTGATTAAAATGTGGTAAGGTGTTCTCATCTCACTTTTTATTCCCACGAGACTCATGCTATATTTTCCACTATTTTATTTTTAGAGGTGGAATTACTACCCATGATTGTTTTATTTGTCTAATATAATTTAATTTCTGGGTATTTATATCTTCATTGTATGATCCTTCTTTCATGGGGTGTATGTTTCGAAAGTTACCAAATCGGTAAAGGAACCTTTCACCCTCCTCTTTTTAAAAGGCATCTATTTGTTATATCTTTTAATTTATATCTTCTTATGTTGGGTTATGTTATTCTATATCCTCATTTCTAAACAAATTATGTCCAAGTGATGAGATACTCTTTTCCATCTCATCAAATATTTTTCTAAATTGTAATTTGTTGTCGTTCGGCTGTCGAATTTTTGTAAGAGAACATATTAACCAAATTTCAATTCATTGGGTTAAACTTATACTTCTTGATTATGTCGTTCTATGAATATGAGTGAATTAAAAATGTTTATTTACACTTAATATCCACTTATATTGGGTTTATTCTAATTTTACACACATAATAATGTCATTGATTTGTCCATAATCTAAGGATATGATATTTGTAAGGGACTTTGTCCCAATTTACATTCCATTGAAACTAATTTGTCATTTTACACCAATTCAATTTTATATGGTGTATATACTGCACTTTGACATATTATTTCTTGAATCTCATTATTCTCATGATATTACAATCTTTGATTAATGTTATTCCTTAATTATTTGTATTCAATCTTCTCTAATTTTTTTATGAACTCCTTACCAAAAATATAATTTTAAATGTTTTAAAGATTTATTCTTCAAAATCATTCCCATTAATGTCCAGGTTCTAAAATGGTTTTTAGGATTTAATTATATGAACATTAATGTTTTAAAATGTTATTTCCTTTAAAATCTTCAATGTGGTATGGCACACATTGATTCAAAAATATCTTTATTAAATGTTTTAAATGGTTTTGAAAATGTTTTGATAATGCATTGTTTATTTCAATATTTTGATATGATATACTGTGATTGGAATTTGGAAATGTTATCTTTCCTTTATGTGTTATTATTATGTTATGGTTATTAGGAATTGTTTATGTATACGGGTGGTTCCTTGATAATCCTTCGGCTGGTAAGCCCGAGATAGCTCTCCAATGCCTTGGGTAACGTGATGGAGGTAAACATTAATGTTTCTCATAAGAGGTTTTAAAAATATACTATGCTAGGTATTCCAATGTAACTCCCTATGTAGCTATGACAGCTACAATAAAAGTATTATATTGAAGCCATAAGATACCTTTATGATTTATTATTTTTATGTGTTCTTCATATACCTTATGATTTCATGGGATATGTTATGATAGAAAATTATGGTTTAATTAATTTGTATTTATTGATGGGTTAATGTTTCCTTTCCTATTTTATAACCATTACTGAGATTTTTATGCTCATCCTAGTTTCTGAAATGTCTTCCACAGGATATAAAGATGAATAGGTTCAAGGATGGGATCATGACAAAGTCATGTTTTCTAAAACATTAAACTAGACTTGATTCTTTTTAAGAGTTTTTTATTTTTTGAAAAAATTGATACTGAGTAGTAGTGTCTACATGTAATTTTCAAGTTGAAATGTAATAGTTATGGCCTAATTCTCTAAAAAAATAAACCAGAAAATATCCTCAATGTGAATTATTAATTTAATTCAATATTATGTAATGTTTTAAGGCTGGATCCTTATAATTAAAACTCTGAATTCCTTAGAATTCGGACTGTGAATTCCTTAGAATTCATATTTTTAATTCCTTAGAATTCAGACTCCGAATTCCTTAGAATTGAGACTCCAAATTCCATAGAAATTAGATTCTGAATTAATTCAAATTTAGACTCAAGAATCTGTATAATTCAGATCCCGAATTATTTGAGAATCACAATCTAAATAAACATTCCTTATATACTCTAAAAATATATTTTTTTGGATTTTGAAAAATATTTTTTCCATAGATTCTGAATTCTATTTTTCCTTGGACTCCTAAAAATAGATTTGCTTATGTATATTCATTTTCCTTACACTTGTTATGAAATGATTTCGTACAAACTGTTTTTAACTAACCATTGTTTGAGTGACATATGAATGGGTACCTCTTATATTCATGGAAAAATATGACTGTTGGAGGTGGGAACTAACCGTTGGAGAAGTTCATGTAAATAAGAGCTCATTCGAACGAGCTCAATAGAAGTTCCATCACTCTAGAGATTTCATACTGCTAAAGTGATTTCTAGAGATAGACTATTATGCTTTATGCGGTTCTAAACATCTTGTTCAGATTTCTTCATGCGACTCCGATTGTTTTTTTACTAAAATCGAGAACTTCCAAGTATAGAAAGATAGAGGTGTCAACTACCCTAATGATCGAGGATATCTAGGGATTGTATGATATAGGTTCTTACTACCTTAAAACTTGAGGTCTTGTAGGGATATCAAGACATATTCCGATATTCCTATCAAGGTATTTCCCTGGTGTGGGTAAGACGAAATTTCTTGTAAGTATAAATCAAGGGACCTTTATCCAAGGATTTTAGATACACATCTATTTGGGTTAAAAGATTTCATATTGGTTACTTGTTTTGTTTCATGTTTATCACCACTATAATTTGGTAACAGAATAAATTATAGCCTTATTATACTATTATATTATTCTATGTACTCTGATATGTAATATTCGATACTCTTTAAGGTAGAATCTTCTCCTTATGTAAACTTTTCTTTTGTTTCATTTACAGAATTATATTTATGAACCTAGAATGTTTATTTCATATAATCTTTTGAGGTTTTGAATTTACCTTGTCAAACATTGTTAAACATAGTTTCCCATAAAGTAAAAAACGAAATTTTTTATACATACAATTCGCCCCCCTCTTGTAATTGAGAATTTATATTCTTATTTAGATCCTACTGGGTAATCCCATGCTAAATGGTTAACAGATGATATGAATGGGTATACTTATATGTAATGGAATTGTTAAATGGTTTATACGAGTTGGTTTACTCATATGATAAATTATTTAATGATTTACATGAGTGGTTATATTCATATGGTTTAAATCGATAAGTGATTTGATATGAAAGAATGGTTTGATAGATGCCATGGACTGATCTAAATGGATCTAGAAGGTGGTAGTGGATTTCTTGGGTTGATTATTCTCCTTCAGTCTTGATTGAATGAGATTTCTCGAGCCTTTCTACCTCATTAATCAATATTGCTTCGACTTGTATATGACATGTTGGTACACATGCTCCTATGAATCCAACCAGTTCCTAGAACGAGTTTCCAATGGGACACCAATGCGACACGATGTGGATGACTTGGATGCGTTTATTGTATCGGGTCCTTCTCGGTCTAGAATTCATATATGGATTCTTTGGATGAATTCCTTGGATATTTCCATCTATGGTCTATACTTCTTTATATATAATGGACATAAGGTAAGTGATATTCTCAAATATATGTCTTGGTCATGGTAAAATATGACATGTGTGGATGTACGTTGAGGCCATGTTATTTTTTTTAATTAATTATAGAATCATTGTTAAAAGATCATGACTATCTTGTGTAAGAATCCTAATATGGATAAGTTGGTATTAATGTTTTAGCAGTTTACGTTCCATGAGAACTCCGTATTCATATTAACCACTTAGGTTTTTACCTAGACACTTTCTATTGCATGTTGCACATATTTTTTCGGCTAGATGTCTGTGGTGTTGGGCTATGGAGATTTACTTCTCACACCATAATATGGACACCACTACACTAGGGTTCCCTAGTAGACTGTTCTTGTTTCTACGGGTATAGACCTATTCTTGTGTTTATTTCTTTTGTACCTAAAATTTAGGATAGAAGAATCGAGCAGGAGATTGGGTTGATTTTGGAGATCACCTTTGGGATTGGGGACTTTCCTTTATTTATACGCTGAGATGTAAATAATTTTGTATTGTTTAATAGTTCCCAATTATGTATAACCCTGATATGCGTGCCTTGTATATATTTTCATTTTCCATCTTTTATTTTTATTTGATACCTGATTTGTCTTCTACTGTTTTCATTACTGTTTTACTGCTTCCATTATTTTTTTAGTGTTACTATCTATTTACCACTATTCACTCTAAATATGGGGGTATAATATTCCCACTGACTATCCATACACCATCGCTTTTAGTTAGAACCCTCTAACATAAGAGGATATGTGCCTAAGATCATGTAGCGATCTGTCTGGGTACCAGTTTAGTGGCTTGTCGAGATGGGATATTGCAAAGTAGTATCAATGGTTTTTTTCCATTTCCATTGTATTTTGGGATGGTACACCAGATAATAGTAATGTTTTTTCACATTTTAGATTATCATTCCTAGGATTTATTACCCCATGTATGGTAAATGATCAAGTGTCCAGGCCTGGGAATTGATGTTTATGATGTTTGATGTTCCAGTTGATAAGATTTCACCTTTGGTGAATAATGTACTTTCCTTGGCTTATGGATTTGAGGAATTTATTGACTCATTCCATTGTATATAATAGAATGGATGTTATATTGGATGCATAATATTAGGCACTTAAATTTTCATATACCATGCATACATTCCATGCCATGTAACTTCATTAGTAGGTTTTCGTCTACATATGATTGTGGTCCTTGTGTGATTTCAAGCATGTTTTATCCTGTTAAGGTAATCTATTTTCATGCATGTTTATTTATCATGTATTCTTATATAAACATTATTTATATTTATATACCATGATTCCTATAGCATCCTATCTTTTTATCACATAACTTTCATTCCATTACACGGAACTGAGGATCATTAATGTTTAGTGTCTTGGAAACAAGGAACATAATACATGAAAAGAACAAAAAAAACACTCTTCTTAAACACTTTAATGGATTCTCCTTAATTTCATCCTAGGTTCATTACTGCATCTCATAACCTGGGGACATACATCAAATGAATGGGTGACCAGAAGGACAAGTAAGGGACACAAGAGAAACATTTTACATGTGAACTTGAGATACTTCAATAAGGACATGAAAAGAACTTTAAGGAATGAGAAAGAAATCATGAGATACATCATAATAAAAATAACATTTTTCATAACTTGAATATGTTTCTACAACATTTAATATTGACAATTGTTTCGTTTCACCAAGGTCCATCCCAAAGGTATCGTTAAAATTACCAAGGTTATTCACCAAGGCGTCGTTAAAAATGGTCATCTCTAGAGATTATGTCTTTACCCAATGCATTGGAGCGCTATCTGGGCGCACCCTTGACATGTATTTATTATCATGTGAGCCACATATATCATCATCAATAATTTCATAAACATCCCATATATCATAAAAGAAATGGGTTTCATTTCGTAATCATAACGTTTTAAAAACTGCTATAAAGACATGATCTTTATGTCACTTTAAACCCACAGAAAAGGGAAAGCGGGTTTCATGTATGTAAATACCAAAATTTAAAATAGAACAATTTTATATACATGTGAATACCCCTGTACAAATAAGAGATTTGAGTATTCACTTAATAACATAAAATATCTTTAGAAAAAAAAAGAGAGAGACATTTTGAGACGAAAATTTTGCAGCATAACGGCTATGATACAAGGTATTTAGAAAACATTTAAAAGAGAGCGGACAAGGGTAAAACATTCATAAATGACCCATAAAACAGTAGAGGGACAGAATATAAGGGATTTAAGAACATGGTAATGAAATTTGAAAATATACCATATGAAATGAAGAACATGAAAGGAAGACAAAAATAATATTTCTCTTATGAAAATTCGGCAGCCTAACAGCGTTACATAAACATCAACCAAAAATGAATTGATGAGATCAAATAGGTTCTCTCATCATATGAACATAAAATATCAGTATGATAGATATAGAGATCATACCCCAAAATAATAAAAAGGAACTTTCAAGACCTGACATGGAATTGAAACTCTGAAAAGGGAGAAAGGTGCAAGGACCACTTAAAAATTCAGCAGCCTAACGACGCCACTAAAACTTCAAAATACTGAATTGAAGAGATCAAATGGGTTATCTCATCGTATGGTCATAAAAGATTAGAATGATAGATATAGATATAATACCCAAACATAACAAAAAGGAACTTGAAATAATTGACATGAAAGTAGAACTTCAAAACGAGAAGGGTGAAGAATCACTTAAAAATTCGGCAGCCTAACGACGCCACTTAAAACTTCAAAATACTGAATTGAAGAGATCAAATGGGGTATCTCATCATATGATCATAAAATATCAGTATGATAAATTTAGAGATCATACCCCAACATAATAAAAAGTAACTTGAAATACTTTACATGACATAGATCTTGAAAAATGAGAAGGGAGAAAGAATCTGTTACAAAAATTTCGCCAGCCTAACGGCGCCACTTAAAACTTCATAAAACGAAATAATGAGAGTAAGAGGGGATCTCTAATTATGGGAACATGAAAAGGGAAGTAATGGGAGTATAAAATAACACCCTTTAACATAAGAACATGGAGTATAAAAGAAATTACATAAAAGAGATTTCTTGAAAAGAAAGAGAGAGATCAGATCCCTTACCTTAAAACGTAACTCTTAAAACTCAATGGTTTGGGCCTTGAGGGCTTGGGGGCACCTTGGGAGGACTCCTTGGGAGGTAATGAGACCATAAATTCGTTGGGGGTGAGTGGGGAGTCGAAATGGATTAGAGGATGTCTTGGTATTTATGGGGAAAGTGAGGGGACAAGGCATTAATTGCCAAGGGACACCTCAAAAGTGCTTTTCTCAAAAACATGTGCTCTCCCTTGGCATTTACCATGGAGTTAGGACACATGGGGCCCCAAAAACAATAATTCATCACCCTTGGCCGGCCAAACCTTAAAATATCTCATGAAATCATCATGACACAGTTATGATGTCATTAAACATACCAAAACCCTAAAACTGTATTTTTACTATTCACTGAAAATTCAACTTTCTCAGAAAGATCCCAAAATTTCACCTTAATCAAATATGAATGCTCTGATTTAAAAAATGAACTCCATTTTATAAAAATAATTTTCTAAATAATTTTAATCTATTTTTTAAATAATTACACTATTCACCGAAAATTCATTTTTTTTCAGAAAAAACCCCAAAATTTACCTTAACATAATATCGATGCTCTGAGTTCTAAAATGAAATCCATTTTATAAAAATAATTTTCTAGATATTTTTAATTTAATTTTCAATTAAAAAACACTATTCACCTGAAAAAAACTAATACTTGAATAATAATTTATGAAACCGTTATTTAACCATTTTATTGAATCACACTACTTAATCAAGGTGCCTAGATTATATTAATACTTTCTTTAAGTGAGATTACCAATCCATTTGGTCACATTACTAATCCTAAGCATAAAATCACTATTCATAATTTACTATTCATCCAAAATTATGTTGATCTTATTAGACTCTAAATTTCGTACTGAACATATTTGTAGAAGAACGTTTTTCGAAAATCATTACACATTTTTAATTATTTACGATTTACAAAAACATTTTTAAAATATCCTTTTTCTAAAATTCATTAAAAATATGCATACTGTATTTATCTGGACATTAGAAAATTCATAAACTTCATCATAAGAAGAAATCCCAGTTTTTATTTAAAACAAAGGATTACACAAGGCAGTTACGGTCTCCTTACATAGCCCCTTATCACACTAGCATAGGACATAAGTGTAAGGTGTGCTAAGGTGAGAGAATCTGAGGGAGGCTCGGCCAACATCGCACGAGTAATAATTTCTATCAGTTTGAACTTCTCGGAAAGGCGACTCCGTTCTAGCTTCACCCGATGAAGTTCAGCTTGGGTTTGGTCCAGAGCAAAGCCCAGTGGTGCTACCTCCTTCACAAGTTCAGTTAGATGGGCTTCGATCGGTCCAAGACTACTGGGTGAGGCCATCGAATCTTCTTTCTATATTAATTAACCAAGATTACTTGTATTTAGAGACAATAATCAAAACATTTAGTTTTCAACGGTAATATTGACTAATGGTCATATAACAATCAAAAACCCAATGGTCTCATTTTAATTATACTCATATTATCAATTGAAAAAAAATTGTTGAGTAAAAAAAAAATAACACACAAAATTAGGAAACAAGATTTATTCAAAATTTCAGGTCGTTACAATCTTCCCCCCTTAAGAAATTGCGTCCTTGCAGTTTCTAAAATTGGGTTTTGATATTTCATTAAAAGTCCCACATCGGAAAAGGAGTCAGTAAAACTATTACTTTAAAAGAAAGAAAGAGAAGTACAAAGGTCACCCAAGTTAACCCACACTAGGATTCCATGTAAGAAAACATGGACATGGAGGAGAAAACAAAGGGTCATGTTCTGAGGAAGAGTGATAGAAAACATTATTATGACAAAGTTAACCATAAGAAAATCCCAAACTTATGATGTGTGTAAACGGTCTTTGATTACCTAGTAGGAAACGTAAACCAACAACGTTTTTGTTTTACGTTCCTTTTCATAATTTTGAGGAATTCATTTACTAAATTGAACAAAAACATAAGAAAATATACCTACCTTCATGTAGAGTTTCATCCTTTAATAAGTTTCTACCAAAACAAATATTTTCTCCAAATGATGAGCATTCAAAACTACTTGGTCTCATCAAAACACAAGAATCATCTTCTAATCCACAAAATATTAACTATCTATTTCATCTATCTTTAAACCTTATCCCAAAAACAAAAAGGGTAAGGTAAAACAAATATTCAAAAATAAATAATCCCATAGGAATAGAAACTACTTTTAAATCATCAAAGTTCCATGGTACTACCCAAAGTTCATCATAGACCATTCCATAAATAACGGTCCTTAAAATTCCTCAAAATAAACCAAACTATGATTGAAACCCAAATACAAGAGGGATTTGATAACATAGTCTTCCAAAATAAACTTCATTGTTCATCTCCAAACAACATCAACCACTCCTAACATCTTATAACAAACGTAGCTAACCTAAACATATTTTACCCAAGATAGGTTAATCATTCCCATAAGTAACCTAAATTACTATAATTCCACCTTAAATTCATTGATTCTTCAAAATATAAGTCAACCTTACTTCTCAATGAAAATAACCTAGTAATCTATTTAGCTCAATCATATAGGGTCCCCAAAATAGTGAACGTATTCCAAAATAATAATCATCTTTTAATCCCCTAATGAACTCTTTCATATTAATATGGAAATCGTCACATTTCTTATCACATTGGATGTTGGTACATGTTCTTCCATTTCCCTCCATTAACTACGAAAAGAAAGTACAATTAAGGGATTTAATACATAACAAATAATCATGAAAAGTAACTTAACGCATATAAGGATAACTTGTCGAAGAAAAGTATACCCGAACTTGTGATCCCCTAGATTTCAAACTAGGTTATCCATGATCATATATCCTTATGTGAATCTTTATTTTATTTTATCTTTGTTACTTTAATAATAGTTCATACTAAGCTTATGAATTTTCCAAAGCATATCCCCCGGGAGTGTCTTAACCAAGAGTGCAGCAAGGCCCGTTATCGTGTACCAGTTCCCGTTCGAGTCTAGCTCAAAGCGGTGTTTTCGGGTTTTACCCCTATGTGCATCTGTGCCAGAGCCACCTCTACCTGCTCATATCCAGACATGGGTGTATTTTCTTGGCAACCCATTAATCAACACTCACCAAAATACCAGAAAGATTTAATATATATAAACTTTTCTATAGGCTTCTTCCTAAAGTTTTCATATCCTAATTTCCACAAATAACTAAACCATCCTTTGATACCAACTATAGCATCCCGTATTTTTATAACATAACTTTTATTCCATTACACAGAACTGAGGATCTTTAAGGTTTAGTGTCTTGGAAACAAGGAACATAATACATGAAAAGAACAAAAAAACACTCTTCTTAAACACTTGAAAGGATTATCCTTAAGTTCATCCTAGGTTCATTACTGCGTCTCATAACCTGGGGACATACATCAAAAGAAAGGGTGAGCAGAAGGCCAATTAAGGGAAACAAGAGAAACATTTTACATGTGAACTTGAGATACTTTAATAAGGACATGAAAAGAACTTTAAGGCATGAGAAAGAAATCATGAGATAAATCATAATAAAAATAAAAAATTTCATAACATGAAGATGTGGCTACAACATTTAATATTGACAATCGTTTCGTTTCACCAAGGTCCATCCCCAAGGTGTCGTTAAAATTACCAAGGTTATTCACCAAGGCGTCGTTAAAAATGGTCATCTCTAGAGATTAATTCTTTACCCAATGCATTGGAGTGCTATCTGTGCGAACCCTTGAAATTTCTTTATTATAATGTGAGCCACATATATCATCATCAATCTTTTCATAAAAAACTCATATATCATAAAAGAAATGGGTTTCATTTCGTAATCATAACGTTTTTAAAACTGCTTTAATGACATGATCTTTATGTCACTTTAAACCCACAGAAAAGGGAAAGAGGGCTTCATGTATGTAAATACCAGAATTTAAAATAGAACATTTTGATATACATGTGAATACCCCTGTAGAAATAAGAGCTTTTAGTATTCACTTAATAACATAAAATATCTTTAGAAAAGAGAGAGAGAGACATTTTGAGGCGAAAATTCTGCAGCATAACGGCTATGTTACAAGGTTTTTAGAAAACATTTAAAAGAGAGGGGACATGGGTCAAACATTCATTAATGACCCATAAAATATTAGAGGGACAGAATATAAGGGATTTAAGAACATGGTAATGAAATTTGAAAACATACCATATGAAATGAAGAACATGAAAGGAAGACAAAAATAAGATTTCTCTTATGAAAATCTGGCAGCCTAACAGAGTTACATAAACTTCAACCAAAAATGAATTGAAGAGATCAAATAGGGCCTCTAATAATATTAACATAATATATAAGTATGAAAGATATAGAGATCATACCCAAAAATAATAAAAAGGAACTTGCAAGACTTGACATGGAATTAGAACTTTGAAAAGGGAGAAAGGTGCAAGGACCACTTAAAAATTCAGTAGCCGAACGACGCAACTAAAACTTCAAAATACTGAATTGAAGAGATCAAATGGGGTCTCTCATCGTATGGTTATAAAAGATTAGTATGATAGATATAGAGATCATAACCCAACATAACAAAAAGAAACTTGAAAGAATTGACATGAAAGTAGAACTTCAAAACGAGAAGGGTGAAGAACCACTTAAAAATTCGGCAGCCTAACGTCGCCACTTAAAACTTCAAAATACTCAATTGAAGAGATCAAATGGGGTCTCTCATTATATGATCATAAAAGATCAGTATGATAAATTTAGAGATCATAACCCAACATAATAAAAAGGAACTTGAAATACTTTACATGAAAATAGATCTTGAAAAATGAGAAGGGAGAAAGAATCTGTTACAAAAATTTCGGCAGCCTAACGGCGCCACTTAAAACTTAATAAAACGAAATAATGAGAGTAAGAGGGGATCTCTCATTATGGTAACATGAAAAGGGAAGTAATAGGAGTATAAAATAACACCCTTTAACATAAGAACATGGAGCATAAAAGAAATTACATAAAATATATTTATTGAAAAGAAAGAGAGAGATCGGATCCCTTACCTTAAAACGTAACTCTTAAAACTCAATGGATTGGGACTTGAGGGCATGGGGGCACCTTGGGAGGACTCCTTGGGAGGTAATGAGACCATAAATTCTTCTGGGGAGAGTGGGGAGTCGAAATGGATGAGAGGATGGCTTGGTATTTATAGGGAAAGTGAGGGGACAAGGCATTGATGGCCAAGGGACACCTCAAAAGTGCTTTTCTCAAAACCACGTGCTCTCCCTTGGCATTTACCATGGAGTTAGGCCACATGGGGCCCCAAAAACAATAATTCATCACCCTTGGCCTGAAAACCCTTAAAATATCTCATTAAATCATCATGACATAGTTATGATGTCATTAAACATACTGAAACCCTAAAACTGTATTTTTACTATTCACTGAAAATTCAACTTTCTTAGAAAGATCCCAAAATTTCACCTTAATAAAATATCAATTCTATGATTTCAAAAATGAACTCCATTTTATAAATATAATTTTCTAAATAATTTTAATCTATTTTTTAAATAATTACACTATTCACCGAAAATTCATTTTTTTCAGAAAAAACCCCAAAATTTACCTTAACATATTATCGATGCTCTCAGTTCAAAAATGAAATCCATTTTATAAAAATAATTTTCTAAATATTTTTAATTTAATTATCAATTAAAAAACACTATTCACTCGAAAAAAAACTAATACTTGAATAATAATTTATGAAACCGTTATTTAACCATTTTATTGAATCACACTACTTAATCAAGGTGCCTAGATTATATTAATACTTTCTTTAAGTGAGATTACTAATCCATTTGGTCACATTACTAATCCTAAACATAAAATCACTATTCATAATTTACTATTCATCAAATATTAAGTTGATCTTATTAGACTCTAAATTTCGTACTAAACATAATTGTAGAAGACCATTTTTCGAAAATCATTACACATTTTTAATTATTTAATGTTTACATAAACATTTTTAAAATATATTTTTTCTAAAATTCATTAAAAATATGCATACTGTATTTATCCGGACATTAGAAAATTCATAAACTTCATTGTAAGAAGAAATCCCAATTTTTATTTTAAACAAAGGATTACACAAGGCAGTTACAGTCTTCTTACATAGCCCCTAATCACACCAGCATAGGACCTAAGTGTAAGGTGCGATAAGGTGAGAGAATCTGAGGGAGGCTCGGCCAACATCACACAAGTAGTAATTTCTATCAGTTTGAACTTCTCGCAAAGGCGATTCCATTCTAGCTTCACCCGATGAAGTTCAGCTTGGGTTTGGTCCAGAGCAAATCCCAGTGGTGCTACCTCCTTCCCAAGTTCTATTAGATGGGCTTTGATCGATCCAAGACTACTGGGTGAGGCCATAGAATCTTATTTCTCTATTAATTAACCAAGATTACTTGTATTTAGAGACAATAATCAAAACATTTAGTTTCCAGCGGTCATATTGACCAATGGTCATATAACAGTCAAAAACCCAACAGTCTCATTTTAATTATACTCATATTATCAATTGAAAAAAAATTTGTTGAGTATAAAAAAAATAACACACAAAATTAGGAAACAAGATTTATTCAAAATTTCGGGTCGTTACAATTCCTCTACTTTTATCATTTGTTTCTTTTATTCCATGATTCATTGTTTTGGAATATTTTGGTTTTTCTGATTTTGATAACATTTTGGAGATGATATTGATATATAAAATGGTTCCATGGGCTTAATTTTGTTTGTTGTGATTACAATGTAATCCAATTTCATTTTTAATGTGTATGAGCACCTTATAATTGGAAAAAGTGTATCCCGCCAGTTAAAACCATTAAAAAAGTGTCCATAATGTTAAAATGTAAAAAGAATTAACTCGATTAAATGGATTCCAAAATCCAGTGGTAAGGTGTATGGGCTCTTTGTCGATTTTTATATCGTCACTCATTTGAATGACCCTTTATATAATCGTAGTGTGTTTTGGAAATGATATAAACGAAAAACTATTGAGTTTTGATTTGAAATTGAGTAATTAGAAGGCTATTATGTTTTGAGAAAAAATGAATTGATTTCATTAAATGTTGCAAAATGAAACCAATAAAGTGTATGGGAATATTATAAATTTCTATATGGGCACTCAAATCACTGGACCGCAATGGATGTGAGCATGTGACTTTGTGAAATGGTTTTTTAATTTTCAAAATTCTATACTAGACCGAAGTAGGTTAGTTGGGGAATGTTTTTTTAAATGAACTATTAATAGGGTTTTTTATGAAGAACCTTGGAGGAATAAATGTTTCCCTCAATGGTTTCCTTTTGGTTAAATTGATTGTATATTTTCAACATCTTGTTTATGGTGGAATTACTTTAAGTGTTAAATGTCAAAAGACAGACTTTGTTATAACTTTCCTATTTTTCCTTGGGGTTTTATTCAAAACCAAGATCCTTGTTTGTGAAATGGTACTTGAGGTATTTCATAAAATACATTCAAATATTTTAGGTTTGAAATGAATTAATGAAATAGATTTACATTGGAAACTAAAGTGGTTTCCTTTTTTTAAACCCTCATGGAAGGTTAGTTTTAGATGTTTTGATGGTATGCCTTTGAACAGATACCTTAGAGATCATCTGTAGGATAATTGTTTTCACTTTGGATTGATGAAAAGGGGATATTGATCCTAGTGAAATATGTTTCACTTGAACAAGGGATAGGGTCTATGCCTATGATTCATAAGGGGATTGCTCATGATAGGTATTACACTTATAACATTAGATGTCTTGCTTCCTCTATGAGTTATTTTGGCGTTGGTTTCATGTGGGTGTTGTTGTCCTAATTAGTAATTGTGGGATCATTATTCACCCTTTTTCGGAGGGTTGGTCATTGTTCATTGACTCTTGATGTTGTAATGAGATAGAGCATTCTCAGTTTAGCATGATAGACATGCATTAGATATGAGTAGTTATTTAAGAGGTCATTTGAGCCTCTGTTTGATTTAGTGGTAGAAGATTCTTCACATAGTCATTTGGGTTAATGGTTATAAGATATGATGTTACATATTCTGTTGTGAACTTAGGTTTTTATGTGTTAACATATGCAATAACCATTGTGTGTTTAGAAATGAAACTAAGTGGTTGTGTTCGGGGTGATTATTGAGCTTGTGATGTTTAGGAAGTTATTAGAATAACTTAGGAGAAGAGTGACTGGGGTGTTATGGTGAGTTTGTCCCATTGCTCGTGAGAAATTATTTCAACTCTAGTGTTTCTAACAAGCCAAAAGACATGATTTCAACTTTTGTACCATATGTTTGACATAGTGATCATGGTTTATGGAATTTCACATGTTCATTTAATGTAACACCCCAGGTAAATAAGGAATATGACATTTTCATATTTATCCATATTTGTGAAAAAAATATTAATATGACTTTAAAGGGGACGCTATGCTCGATGGCGTACCCAACACGCAACAACGAGTTTCTTGGGATTCTTACGTTGCACTCTAATAATAAAATAATATTATTTTAAATGGTAGTTAACATGTAGCCGTTGTAATGGCGGGAATGGATAGAAATAACTAAAATATGATTATATATGTTCTTAAATATTTTTACATTTATACAATAAAAGATAAAGGCTTAAAATACGGAAAGAATTCAATTTTAGGCGTATATGCCCTAGTTTTCACTAAAGGTTCACTTATCACCTTTTGATGGAGAACCGTCATTAAATATAGTTTTGTTCACTCTTAAACATTCTTTTGGACCAAATAAAACTCTTATTAAGAATTGGGACATCAAAATTTACTTTGTGTAAATTTTTGGTATCTTTCCGATAAAGTTCATTTTTTTAATGAATAGTGTAAAATGTTGTATTTTAATTCAAACCCACTTTTTAATCTAATTTATTTATATGATTAGATTATATTTTTAATTAGTTTTAAAGTGAAATTAGAAAATATTTTTACCATTAAATCCAATAGTGGTCGTTGGAATCAATTTCATTTTGAAATCAGACTTAAACTAGTGTCAATCTTTTGATACTTATTGTTTCATAAAACACGCTATTTGTCATGACAGCGGGAATTAATTATTAAATTAATTAATGTGACTTATATGTTTTGAATTTTTTAAAACGGACTTCATTTTTGAATTCAGAATATCAAATATAGCTTAGGGTGATTTTTTGGTATTTTTCTGAAAAACTTCAATTTTTGATGAATAGTGAAACCACTAAGTGGTACTTATAAAGACTGATTTTCCATTTAAATGAAATTTTGCCATCATTGTGTTTTGATTTTCAAAAATCCGACATACATGGTTGTCATTAAGAAGTAAAATGTGGTTCAATGAGATTAAAATAATTTTTTGGTGATTAGTAACTTATTAAGTTTTTAATCGCGATTAGTTGTAATTAGTGTAGTTTAAGGTAAAAATAATCCTTTAATAAAATGAGATGAGCTTGAAAAATGTCTTACCCTCGTTGGTTGTATCATGGCCGACCAAGAAAAGCCATGGGTCAACTTGGGGACCCCATGGATCCACTTTGGTTTGGAAATGACATAAATAACATTTTATTTAATGTAAAAGTAAAATTGACACAAACATGATATGTTTTACTAAAACAATTTTTAAGTGGGGTTATACAAGTCATATTTTTTATTATAAATATTAATTGGAAAGCTCAAAAGATTTCCTACATCATAGTATTTTTTTTATAATTGTTAGACATTAAATAAATTAACTTATTTATGACATAATAATGATGCAGCGATGACATCATTGTTTGACGATTTAAATAAAATGGAAAGATAATGTAAAATCTATGAACTACACATGTCCAAAACTTATTGGATGAGTGTATTTAGAAGACTTATCACCTTATCCACGAATTATATCAATGTGGGACCTTTTGAAACCGAAACACATTTTCAAATAAAGTAATATTTCTTTACTTTCCAAAAGTGACCCTCCTCTCCTCTTATAAAAGGCCCCCACCTCTACCTCATTTAACACACTCCTCAAGCCTTTGGCTCGGCCAAACCCTGCCCATTTACTCTCTCCACATCCCTCTCCTCATCCTAGAGGATTACCTTTGGGCAGAATCCTTTCAAAGTAAGCCTTTAGACTCAAATCAAAAGGAGTTACACTTTTAATGTTAATTCATTCTCTCGTGTTCATTTGTTTTATTTTGCTTCTCCAACCCACTAAACTCTTTTTATATACTTATTTTGTAAAAAAACCAGTATCTTAAATATACTAGGATGTTGTTATAAGATTTATTCGAGCTAAACTCTCACACAACTACATCAAATGGTTAAAGAACATACGGTTTCCGTGGATGGTGAAATTCTGCCTCCCGAAACGATGATTGTTCAATACTCATTTAACACCTTCAAAGGTGGCCATTATGATGTCACTATTTTTTTATATGATATATAATATGTTTATGTTTTATTTATGCTTCTGTATTTTTCATTTTTGTCTTACCTTTATGGCTTCCATTATGGGTATATGTGATATCTTCATTTAAGGAAGTGCGGACTACCGCCCCCTCAAAGTGATTTGATTCGTTAAATACCATATATGGGATGTATAAAGGATGGAAATATGATATTATATATGATATTATACTGTAATTATAATATACCTTTATATCATTATTATTCCATTCTATAAAATACGAAATAGAAATGAAAGTAGCGTTCATGCGTACGTACGGCTTACCGTCTCCATGCACGGTGCATTTCATTTCTTACCTCTAAATGATTATGTAATGTTATAAATGAATGAATTTACTGGATATATATGACATATATTATATCTAAATAATGAATACAATTCTGGATATAATAAACATTTGGCCACATGAACAACATGTAATTGTAAGAAGTCCACTTTCGACTTAAGAACCAAATATCGGCAAAACAAATATTATTAACTTAAATGATTACATAATGTTTCTGACATGGTAATAAGTGGTATAAAAGTAATAATGAACTTGAAAAGGTACTTAAGGAATTAGAAATTAACTCAAGTTTATTATTCAGGAGATTAAAAAATGATCGAGTCAAGTCGGACCCGAGGTAAGGGATCCTACAACTCTCTTTCTTTTTAAGTACACTCTTTTTATTTTAAGCTCATCTTTCTTATGATTAGGATGTTATTTTATATTAAATTTACTGTAATTTTTATGTTCATGTGATTATAGACCCTATTCTCTCTCATCAATCCATTTTGTAAGTTTTGAGCGGCGCCGTTAGGTTGCCGATCTTTCGTAAGAGATCTAACCTCTCTCTTTCTTTTTAAGTACTCTCCTTTGTGTCACTTCTTTTAAGCTCCTATTTGTTATGTTGGGGGATTTTCTTTTATATTACTATTTCTCTAAATTCTATTGTAATATGATGGTATACTCTTTTTGATCTCATCAATCCATTTTGGAAGTTTTAAGTGGCGCCGTTAGGCTGCTGAGTTTTCGTAAGGGATTTTTCATCTCACTTTTATTCCCGTGAGATTTATGATACATTTGCCACAATTTCCTTTGAGTGGTGTATGTACTGACCATTATTTTACTCATTGTGTAATATTCTTTCATTTATGATTATTTACATCAATGATGTATTGTCCTTCTTTCACGGGTCGTATGTTTCGAAAGATACCCATGTCGGTAAGGGAACCTTTCACCCTCCTCTTTTTAAAAGACTTCTTTTGTTGGGTATTTTAATGTACATATTGTTATGTTGGAATATGTTCTCATATATCCTTATTGATGTAAATTTTATGTCCAAGTGATGAGATAGTTTTTTTTTATCTCTCATCAACTCATTTTGATGTGATACCGTTAGGCTGTCAAGGGAACTTTTTAACCCAATTTCGATTTCTTTGGGTTCAACATGTAGTCATTGAATATGTAATCCATTGAATATGTGTGAATGACATTTTATTGTTTTACACTTAATATCCACTTATATTGGGTGTATTTATATTTTTCACACATATTTTGAGATTGATTTGTCCTTAATTTAATGATACCTTCTTTATAAGGGATTTCATCACATTTGACATTTCTATTGAGGGTTCATTGTTGTTATGCACCAATTCACTCTTAGTTGGTGTATATACTGTCCTTTGGAGTATTATATCATGAATCCTTTTATTCTCATGATATTATAAAGTTCTGACTAAATGTTATTCCTCGATTATTGTATTCAAGTGTCTCTAATTTCGGTAAAACCCCTTTAACCAAAATATCGTTTTAAATGTTTTAATTATTTGTTCTTATTAATATCCATGTTTTCAAAATGGTTTTAAGGATTTATTTATATGGATATTAATGGTTTAAAATTTTAAAAGCTTCAAGGTGGTATGGGAAACTTTGATTCAAAAATCTCTTTATTAAATGTTTTAAATGGTTTTGGAAATGGTTTCTTTTTGAATGGATTCATTATTTCAATATCCTAAAATGTTATATTGTGATTGAAATGTGGAAATGTTATGTTTCCTTTATTCATGTTTATGTGATACGATTATGTTATGGTTCTTGGGCATTGTTATGAAGAACGGGTGGTTCCGTGATAAACTAAGGGCGGTTGAGCCCGATATAGCTCTCCAATGCATTGGTTAACGCGAAGGAGTGAAACGTTAAGGTTTCTACGAAGAGATTTAGGGAATATACTGTGATGGGTATTCCAAACGTAACCAAGAGGGTTACTCCCTACGTAAGAATGTTATGAATGCCTCAAGTTACATTTATGTCTTATGTTTTCTATGATTTATTCATGGTTTGATGAGGTATGTTAAAGTGCCTATGTTTTATGGGTAAAGTACGATTTCATTATTATGTATATATGAACTCATGTTTCCTTTCCATATTTTTATAACCCTTACTGAGCTTTTTATGCTCATCCCAAGTTTTTGAAATGTTTTTCATAGGTCATGGGAAAGGTACATGATGTGATGATAGTGTCAAGGATGTGTCAAGAAAGAATCCATGTTATATTTTAAATATGTTTCCGTTGATGGGAAGAATGAATACTGTCTTTTATGTAACCACTTTGTTTAAATGTGGAATGTAATGAAAGTTTCATGATCTAATTCTCTAAAACTCTAAACCTGAAAAGATCCTCAATGTGTAATCTTGTAATAACTCAAGATTAAGTAAGGTTTAAGGCTGGGGCCTTATATTTAATGTGTTTCTAAGATATAATTCTTGAGATCATATGTTCTTTCCTTTCGATGACTTGGACACACCAAATTTGAGTAGTGTCGTAACGATTTTTGTGTATGTGTCGATTATTTCCTGGAAACACAAATTCAATAAGGTCGGTTCAATAAAAAACCCTTTAGAAGATACACTATTTTTAGAATATTTTCAGTGTCAATAAATTAATTAATATTATTGATTCATGTGGTTTGAGCATCAGGGTTTAGTTGTTGATGAGATGATAGGTGAAGTCCGGATGTGATAAAAATTTGACCAGTAGTGGTTCGACTAATATTCTTGGTTAACTATTATTGTACTCTTCAGAATGAGATGATCATGTCCCATATCTTGGCATCATCTGTGATGCAATAGGAGACACTGATTATATGGTGCAATGTTGTTTAAAAGTTGTCGGGTTGTTTCGTGACATATTTCTAGGTTGTATGCGAGATGTGTTGTTCATTGGGTTATGTATTTGTTTTTCCTGGGGCATCATTATTTGAAAATATCCTATCAATGGATTGACCTATGAATGTAAGCTGGTGTTGGGTGTGGACATCGCTGAACATTCATGTGTTAGCTGATCAATTCCTTGGGAAGGAAGGATTTGTGGTTCTATTTAGGATGTGTCGACCATCTTAACTAGGCACCTTCGATAATGGATAGCATTATGTGGCTTTGTTTTTCCCCATTTTCTTGTTGTATACTGTTGGATATGGAATCATTTTAAGGGAAACGTCTTCTGTTTATGGGTGAGTGTTGTTTTTTTCACTGATATCTTTCATGAAAATCATCTTCAGTATGTTGTTATTGGCCCATTAAGATTCGACCATTATTTCTATGATTTCTATGTTATGGATTCAGATGTAATATAGATAACCTATTTAATGGAATCATGTGTGAAGCGTTGGAAAAAATCTTAGGATGCATCATCATAGGAAATTCCAATGGTGGGAGGGATGTGGTCTTGAAATTTCCATTATTTGCTAATATATTTGTGGAAATAACTAATGGGTTGATGGATAAAGAGGATTAAGGAATCATGTATATAGTTGTGTGGGCTCTATTTTGTGATGTTTAAGTATTTTTGTTTTGATTTTGTGCTTTGGATTAGGTTTTAAAGGATGAAGCATCTTGGGATCATGAAATGGTTAAAGGTGCATATGGAATAGGAAATTCTATGTGACTGTTGAACAAAACCTCGAAACCTTTTTTGCTTGGATGATGAATTCTTAGTTTCTAATGGTTTCTTTAGGATGAGAAGTTTTATGGTGTATAAATTGTAAGAACCCATATTTTTTAACCGGACTAATTTTTTAGGGGTCTCTGAATTTTTGATAATTACTGGATGGGTTGTATATAAAAATGATAATTGGAATGAATTTACAAAGATTGGGACCCTTTAATGTGATTTTATCAGGCTTGGGTAATGCCTCGATGAGTTCCTAGGTGGTTGGATGAGTTTCAGGGGTAGAATACTCGGAAAAAGAGGTTTTTAAGAACCTGTATAGGGGAAACAGGTGGCGTACGGTCTTCCAAACTGTGTGTCTCATAGAAAGTAACTTTGTGGATTATTTCTACAGGTAATATGACTCCAAACGGTCTTTTCACAACCAGTTTAACCATGTAGGACAGACCATGAGAGGTGAGTTTCTATGATAGAGGTTATGTATGATTGTTGCATAGTTTTCCTAACCATGTGGGTTAGACGATGTGAACTAGTTAGTTTAAAAAAATTAAATTATTTAAAATTAAATTAAATTAAAAAGAAAACTAAAACACTCATCCCACCCCTATCCATTACTAGATAGACACCCAGGGGGGATCCCCCTTTGGGGTGGGACACAAATCCTCAGTCACTCCCCTCTCCAGTTCCATTTTCTCCACCAATTCCACTGAATCATGGATCAATTTTCCTAGGTATGGGTCTATTATCCATCTCCCCTCCATTTTCAGACATTTATAGGAATATCCATCACCCTACTGTGTACGACAGAAACCTTATTGTTGGGGTTATATCCAATTTTCATTTTTCTTACAGTTCAATGTTGTGAAAAGGATGTGTCAGGACCTTTTGGTCTATGTTCCAGCAACTTCCAATGAATGAAAGGCAGTTTGGCTTTGTTCTCTCCACCACCATCATTTTGGGGTAAAATACTAAACCCATTTTTGGTTTATCATCTTCTATTTTAGTATCTTAATATTATTATGGGTCTCGGGCATGGTTGTACTGAGTTTTTGTGCCTTTAGAAGGCTCTTTGCCATATACGAAGTTATGTATATGTTTGTGTGTGTGTGTCCACCATGTGTGTATTACCTAATTGTTCAGGGTTTATGATAAATTTTATAATGGTATACACAAATATATATGTATGTATATGCATGCGAGTTGATGGATTCTTGAGTTAGAAAGTTTGAAATGTCAAGCCTTGGCTTTGTCTACTTGAGGTAGGGTCCTTAACCTCGACTTTAATTTAATAATGTGGTAATTGATTATTTACTGCTTTTGATAAATTTGACATTAATTCTTAAATGAACTACCTTTTGTCTTAAATGATTATTTAGAGTAAAAAATCATGATTTTGTAATAAAACTCCAAAATCAAGGTGCACAGCCTTCAAGATAAAAAAGTAGTTAGTGGACTATTTATGTTTCCCATCTAGTTGAAATTCGTTTTCCCAATGACTTCATAATTAGTTTGAGATTGAATAAAATATTGGAATATGGTGCTTATCTAGGATATGTACTACCCTCTTGCATGTTTATTCACTTGAATTTAATAGTTCCAATGAACTGTAATGGGATATAAGTGTTGGTACACCCATGTGTTATGGTTGAAGGTAATTTCATAAATGAGTGGGAATACTCAATTGGTTCGATTGAAATGTTTAAATGGTTAATTAAAACATGATGGGTAAATTATTGGATAAAATTATAGGATGTATTTAATTATGAAATGTCAACATGAGAGGGTATTCCCATTGGATGACTTTCCATGTTTTTAATTAGGAAATGGTGGTATATGGGTGGTTATAAAAATATGGATTGTTTAAAAAGGAATAGATCACATGAGTGTTATACTCATGTGGTGTGTGACATATGTGAGTGGGTATACTCACTATGTGAATAGATATGGTTATAAGGGTTTTTATACACTTATTGTTATGTTTAATGGCTCATATTCAATTGTGAGGAATGGATGGTTAAACCCATGGTAAATGGTTAAATGGATGATATGAGATGGTATACTCATATGGAATGTAATTTATAAATGATTTTTATGAGAGGATATACTCATTTGGTTTAATTTGATAAATGGTTAAAATGAATAAATGGTTTGATAGATGACATGGAAATCTTACCATTGATCTAGAATGTGATAGTGGATGCTTTGGGTTTATTATGATTCAAGGGTCTTGATTACTTGGGATACCTCAGGCCTTGCTACCCCATGGTCCCATCTGGTTTGGACTAGCATAGGAAATGTCATTACACATGTTCTTAGGAATACAACTAGTAACTATATTATTTTGCACTTGGATTCCCATGGGAATCCATGTGGATTCCATGGACAAGTTCATTAGATCCAACCCTTCATGGTCAGTAATTCATTTATGGATTCATTGGGTGCATTCCATGGATCCATCCCATCATTGTCTATACTTCTTTATATAGAAAACTGTGAGGTATTTGATACGCTTGAATATACATCTTTTCCTTGGTCAATTGTGTCATGTTTGGATATACGGAGAAGCCTTGCTATTTTTTTATTTTTTACATTGTTTACAGATTCCTTGTTAAAGTAGAATGACTATCTTGTGTAGGGATCCTTATAGGGATAAGCTGGAATAGTTATTTTTGTAGTTCACATTCCATGAGAATTCCTTATTTGAATTTATAGCATACATTTTTACATTAAACATTGTATTACATGTTTCATATATTTGTTGGTACATATACCAATGGTGTTGACCTACTGTGTTATATATCTCACACCATACTTGGGCTTCCATAACAAAGGGGTATCCGAGTAGACTCTTCTTTTTTTGTTGTTTTATGGACCTATTATTGTGTTGTTTCCTCTTAAACCAAGATGTCAGAAGAAAAGGACCAAGTAGAATCTTGGGATTCTTATAGAGTTCACCTTTGGTATTTGGGGCTTTTATTTCTTTCTGAAAAAAATGTGAAGAATGTTTTATTGTTTAATGATTTAGAATTATGCATCACCACAACCTGAATGCATTGTATAAACTAATGTTCCCCACTTTCTAGGATCAATTTATACCTCATTTATCTTCTTCTATTTTCATCATTGATTTATACAAAATCCACTATAATCTATGTTTTATTGTTTTTTTACCACTATGCACTCTGAATATGAGGTAATAGTCTCTCCATTTACTATCATTACACCCTCTCTACAAGTCATCAAACATGGGTACATGAGGAGACATTCTTGAGGTCATGTGGTGGCCGGTCTGGATATGGGTTTAGTGGCAAGGTGGGACGTGATGTAACATTCATGTACCATGTCACTCCTTAAAAATTATCAGAGATGTCACCAATTCTCTAAAATTTATACTTTTTCTTTATCATGTCCTGGTTTAAGTAATGATAATCCATACAAAGTCTTAAGCTCATGTCCTCATTTTTTATGAACAATACTGTTACATCCTAGGGGGAAACATTGGGCCTGGTAATCCTTTCTTAGGAAAGACCACCAACTACAATTGTAGCTCTTAGAGCTTAATAGGTTCCATTAAAAATTTCATTGAAAATATGGGGGTAGTCTTAGGATGCATGTTAATGAAAAAACTACATCTCTGACCTCCGAGGTAGTCTTAGAATGTCTTCGGGGAAGACGACCATATAATCCCCCACAACTAAAGGAACCCATATGCTTGAATTTCCTAATTCCCAAAAAGATAAACATTCCAATTGATGAGTGATGAGTTTTAACCTCCTTCTTTCTGATCCCACTTTCTCTGCCTTGATATATCTCTCACCAGAGAATTATAATATCCTCCCATCAGGGCGTAGGCATTTGACTTTTTAATGGTGAAAATCAACCTGGCCTCAAACCATTAAATGTCAATACATACCCAATATAGTGTCCTAGCGTTCCATTTTGATTTAAAAAAATCCCAAATGAACCTCTAATCTCCAAAATATAGCTTGAACTATCTGAAGATGAATGATTTAGAAAAAACATCTTCAGTAAGAACCTCGGGTTGAAGTTGTTATGCTTGAACATCCACTACAAGTTATAGCTCTTACATCATATATATCGAGATTGAAAAAAGATTAGAACCTGTGTATAATAATATTGAGTAAAGAGTATAATAAACATAGATCACACCTCTGATCATATCGTGTGCTTTGGAATCGTATAAATCTATATCATGAAGCTATTTGTGGCCATAGACACCAACTACATGAGAATAATGTGGGCCACCCAATGGTGGTGGTGGAAAAACCTCATAATTTCATCCTCCTAGTGAAGCTCATGGAAATACCATGCTAGTTCTAGTTCCATGGGGACCACCCTATCCATGACTCGGAGATCCCTTATCATAGTGTTACATCTGTAGTAGTGGTCCATTAACAATCTGTCTATGATACTCAACATGTCTTGTTGTGCAGTTTAATGTCGTGGTACCCTTCCCATCACAAACACATCACCAGCCTTCCACATTCTTCCCTGGTGTTATACACTTCCCCAGTAATATAATACCAAATACTTGAGCATTCGACCAAATGGGTCTCCTCTATCAAAATCCCATCAGCTAGTGCCTTGTAGCTACTCCAGATGACACATTTCCATGACACCCACTGCCAGCTCCACCTGTGTGGTGTCCCTATGACATAAATATATCTATCACTAGTGCCCACTCTAGAACCCCATAATATGTGGTGATGAACAATGGAACTATAATATAATGGATCTCTTGGAGAAATCCATCTGAAAACTTCTATGCTCAGAAGTAGTTGTCCCTGATCATCTCAAGAGAGTAGTATGTAAGGTTTTTGAACCTCGCCATGAACTCGTACACCATCATCCCTCCCAAGTAAAATTACATAATCTCCTAAATCGATACCTCACATATGTATGAGTGGTAGAACTCCTCATGAAATAGCTACGGGATTTCATCCAATGAAAGTGTTGACTCATCGTGCATATGCGTAACTAGGCCCTCCAAAAAGCATGATCTTCATTTCTGGTATGGATTTTTATTTCAGGTTTTTTAGGAAAAATAAAGAAAGGGGATATTTTCTATGTACACCCCCATGTACTTCTAAGTACACATTGTTTACTCTCTTTCCATTTGTAGCCATGTACTGGTTGTCTAACAGCCGGGTACATGGCCATCTTGGTGACCTAGTAGACCGCCTAAAGCAGTGGCCAGTTGAGGCTAATACCCAATATGTATATTAAATGAACACACCGTATACTTTTTTTATTTATCAGACCAGGGTCACAACTAATATCCATAAGCATATTATTCTTCACAACTTTCATACAATATAACAATGATATGGCCGAGAAATTAGAATCCCTACCATTTCTCAATCTGAGCTCTGATTGATACCTCGTCAGGTGCATTGGATTCCCACCTGGGAGTTCCCTCTTCCCCTAGAGCCTCTCTTCCTTATTTCTTATCTCCCTTGAGTTATTCAAGGATTATTTTTTTGACCTTTTTGTAGATCTATGATGTTTTAGGCCGATTGAAGGTTTGATGTTCAAGATTGTTCATCCTACAACATTGAGGTAAGAGGTTTATGCCTTTAATTGATAGTATTTGAATTATATACGATTAATGTAACAAATACCCATGTTCAAGATATTGTGTGTTTTTGAATTTAACCCTGTTTAATTCCTGCTATTTGTTTTTTTGTTTTAGAAACTGTTATTGATTATTAATAAGGTTTATTACCTTGATTATGGATGTGTTTCCCAAGTTTTCTTTATTATTGGAATTAGGTTTAGAAATCATGTTAGGTTTCTTTGTTTTCTATGCCTAGTGTTGTTATTATGAAGTTTATATTTATATGATATTCATGTGTTTCACATTATGAAATTATGCCCAAAGGGAATTGACCATGAGAGCTTCCTGAGGTATGGAATTTTAATTATGATTTTTTTTGAATGATGAGAGGTATTCACTATGAGAGATGTCTTGGTGTTATATATCAGAGGGGTTAGACTCTGAGAGTTACTGAGGGGTTTTTTTAAATGAATGTCAGACCATAGGGAATTTACTTGGAGAGCTACCAAAGGGTCATTATATTTTATTGTGCTGTTATGCATACCAATGGGTAATTGGCCGTGAAAGCTACCCAAGAAGTCCTTTGTAAATGATTAGTGCTATATAGGACCAAAGAGTTTAGACTAAGTGAGATTTCCCAGAGGTTCATTGTTTGTTGATTTAATGGTATGTTAATATAGTGGGGCTAGGCTATGAGAAATTTAACAGGGTTTTTTTTGACTGTTTGATGAATATGACGAGCCTGCCAAGCCAAAATAGAAGCTTGGACTCGATCTTACATGATTTTTAGATGGTATTTTGATACATCTATTTTGATATTACATAGTTGATACAGATATTTGGATAGATCCCATGATTTAAATATTCAACAGATTGAAAAATTAATTAAAGTAAATGAATGTAATTTAATACTTTATGATTGTTTGTTTTTAAAGTACTTCCATTTTTATTGCTTCATTTCTGCATATTACCTTCTATGTATATTTACTAATATTTAGGCATAGATATTTTGGTTATTGCCTATTGGTATTCACATAACATCCTATTTGGTTCATTCTTATGAACCTAAAGAGATTATATGGTTGTAGGTATAGATAAGGGTAAGCACCCGTCTTCATCTGGTACTTTATTGTTGTTGGAGATAGAGAGCATGGGACCAAGATGAGGCTTGCGATGATGTTGGAGTTATTTTCTTTCTCTACATTGGTTTAGATATTTTTTTTCATGTCTTTTGACTTGTTTGGATTCCTTACTAGATAGCTTTGGCATGCATCATTATTTATATATATATATGATGCAGTTGTTTACACTATCAGTATTGTACTGTTTACTTTGTTTATGTTATTATTTCTTCAGCTAATATTTACTATTTTATTATTCTATGTTACTCTGCCAATGAGGGTATGGTTTCCCCACTATGACTACCAAGTCCCTCACTGTTAGTCAGATGCCTCTCGAGGTTGGGGAAATGAACTTGAGGCCATGTGTCTAACTGGGTACGGGGCACCTTTGGGCAGTAGCCGGAACTGGGACATTATAAAGTGGTATCATAGGTGGCTTCTTTTATTATTTTCCTTAATATTTTGATCCCATAGATAAGTTTTGGAAGGAAAAGGTTGTTGGTAGTAAATTTTTCTTGGGAGTAGATAACCCATGAATAGGGGAAAACCATGTTTTATTGAATATTGAAATTTTTCTGGTTTAGTAATCATTACAGTTGATTTCATTTCACTGTTGGATGACGTACTTGTGTTATAACTAAATTGTTTATATTATTGTGGTTCTATTTCTATTGAAAACTGATGAGATGAGGTTATTCCATCTCATGCATCACATGGGCACATTCTAGAGATCACAAGTCATGCATTATTGTCATTCCATTTAGGGTGCATTGTTGATTGCATATTGATGTGATTGATGTTGTTCTAGATATGCATGTTTTTGTGATATAATACCTTCTATTTTGATATGGTGTTGGAAATTTTACTATTTCATTTCGTTGGATTCCAAAATTTGGTCCTTGAGGGGTTATGGGCCACTATAGATCAAGAATTTGTTAAATCATGTTTGAACTTCAATTGAATTTTTTGAAGTTATGATATGAATAGGGATGAAAAAATATGATTCATGGGAGTATGGTCTCTCACAGGTCGGAATTTTTCATGTCGTGGACAAAATTCTATGTTTTAGGGGTTTTAGGGAAGTTTCAAAGGCCTACTATCTAGAAACACATACAACATGGAATATGGTGCTATAAGAACACGCCATGGGTTCTACTTTTCTAGAAGAAACAACATTTCATAATTACATGATGTGTAGCAGATGTAAATTCCATGTAATATTTAATTGTTTAACCTACTGTGTGAGTAATGACATAGAGTTGGGAAATATTTGGTGGAACACACTGTGTATTGGGAGTACATGCCTTTATATAGTGGACCGTGTCTCCGATCGTGTGACTAACGACACTGGTGGTTTGAACATAAGTAGTACATATTGAGTCTAGGGAGAACATTCCATGTACTATTAACCAAGAGAGAAATGCATAGTTTTAGACATGTAGAAGATCTGGGGAAGGAGGAAAAAATCAAGTACTAGCCATTTTTAAGGAGGAACACATTGTGTGTAGGGGTGTTACATGTCTAGGTTTGGCATAGGTAAACATCAATTTAAGGATTAAATAGAACACATCATTTAGAGGTTATACACATCGTGTAACCATGATTTGTAAAATTTTAAGGCTTTAATTTTCATTTTCTATTATTTGACATCTATGTTGCAGTACATTATATTCTAAAACTGAGGTGTACACATGACCTTGTAGATTCATGCCAATAAGACATCATTCGGTTGTACGAAAGGTTCATGGAAATGATTGGACACCAGAATTAGTAGATTGGGGACTACTAGTAGGTCCTCTTATCAAGACCTTCTTGGCACCAGTTGTTATACTAGAAGTTGGTGCTGATGCACAGTTCTGTGAATGATTTTTGAAGATGTTATAGAACTATCTGGGAGAACCGCAACCTTCCCCATCTATTGAAGATTTAATGAGGATGTTCCAGACATAGCATCATCCCACTTTTTTTGGGGATGGGGGACCACAAGCTACATAGTCATGGTTGGAGGCCATGCATGCTATCTTTGAGAAACTAGTGATGTCACCAGAGAGGATGGTGAATCTTTCTATGTATATGCTATGTAATTCCATCTAGAGATGATGGGATTTTATCTCACAAGTGGGAATTCAAAGGGATATGGCTTAGGAAGAGTTTTATATGACTATCTATCACAGATTCTACCCCATGATGTTGAGGTCCGATTGTCCCTGAGAGTTCATGCATTTGGAGAAGGGAACTCTTTTAGTGATGGAGTACTCTTCTAGTATCATATAGCTGTAGTGCTTCACACCTATTCTACGAGGTGATGAGTTTTATTTGGATAGGATATTTGATTATGGTCTTGGGTATGACATCTGATTGTTGGTGTATATATTTAGGATGACATACGTGATGGCTATAGTGAACCAGGTGCTAATTACCAATTGTAATCTAAGGGAGTTAGGAGCTATGAGCTAGGGTGGTTCGACATCCAGAGTTTGTACTCTTTTGAAAAAGAGAATTAAGTACTATTGAGAGCCTTCATGTGATGTTCCTTCAGGTATCTAGGTGGTATGATACAAGTGGGGGAATACTGGGAAAATGAGACCACATTTCTTGAGGGACCCAGTTGTGAGCCGTTTCTGCAGCAAGATGGGACATATTCAGCATTTTTTCCAAGTATTTTCACTATTAGTGAGAGATATGGGTTCTTTTATGACTCGTTGTTTCGGAGAAGGACCACAAGTTTATCAGATGTCAGGGAACTGGTGTTTTTTCAGTCATTCAGTATGAGGAGGAGGTTGTGGCCGGGGTAGCCAGATAGCAACCCATTAGAGAAAATAGGGTGGATCATATCAAGGTAGTCAGGATGGGTCATAGGGTCGTAGTACAGGTCAAAAATTTGCAGTGGAGCAGACCCAATAAGAGCAGAATCCCAGAACCACTATGATTAGAGGTACGATTCTAATTTCCTCAGTTTTACCTTATTCTCTTTTTAATGAAGGTGTTTCCAATAGATTTATATCATTTTTTCATTGTGCAGAGACTTGGTTCTATAACTTTACATATGGTGATGTTATAATGTCATAAAATCTATTGGGGATTAGGACGACTAGTGTACGTCAGTGCAAGGAATGCCCTCTTGAGGTTGGAGGTTGTCACTTCGTATGGGACCTCTATGTCTTAGAGATGATGGGTTATCATTTCATCTTTATAATGGACACGTTAATATCATTCTATCATATTATCGAATTCTATAACCAGAGGTTTAGTTCCACATCACCATAGGGTGGGTCTTTTCTAAACAAGGTAGAATGTGTTATCCAGGAGAGTAGATCTAGACCCTTACATCGTGGGTTTGGAGGAATTACATCCCATATTTCTAGTTTATATCTGGATGACCAAGGGACTTCATATATAGACTTTCATTCAGTGGTGTATTGTTTTTGGGATGACATTCCAGAAGACTTTTTAGGTTTAACTGTGGATCATGATGGTGATTGTTCTATTTAGCTTAATCCAGGAGAGGAAACTCTGTCCATTTATTCATATATTATGGCTACATCATAGTTACAAGAGCTCAAAATGTTTTTAGGGGAGTTATAGGAAAAGTGTTTCATCAGACTCAATACATCGTCTTGGGATTCACATATTCTTTTTGTGAAGAAGGAATACAATATGACTAGGCTTTGTATGGATTATCAAAAGCTGGACCAATTGAAGGTCAAGATCCAATATCCCTTTCTAAGGAATGATAATTTCTTTTATTAGCTTTGAGGATCCTGGGTGTTCCCAAATATTGACATGAGATCCGGTAATTATCAGTTTCAATTTAGACAATCCTACATTCCCCTTATAGACTTTAGGAGTAGGTATAATCTATAGGAGTATGTGGTTATACCATTCAGTCTCACGAATGTGCTGGAACTTTTAATGGAACTGATGAACAGAGTGTTCCATCCTTACTTGGATTCATTTGTGGTAGTCTTTGTGGATGATATCTTGGTGTACTCTCATAATCGACATGACCATGAAACCAATCTTGAGATCGTTTTGAGTAAACTGAGAGAGATTCATTTATATTCAAGGATCTAAAAATTCCACTCTATGATGGATCATATTCACTTCTTGGAGCGAGTTATCTTAGAGACAGGAGTATCAATAGACCTAGATAAAATGAGAGCAATAGATTCCTAGAGTATCCAAAGAATTTCATTCAGGTAAGAAGTCTTTTGGGGTTGGATGATTACTACAAGTGCTTTATACTTGACTTTTCACGCTTAGCAGCACCGCTGACAGGCTTGTCTAAGAAGGGTGCAAGGTTCTTGTAGACAGATTCTGACAATTCAGTCTTTCATGAGCTGAAAGGGAGAATGACATTATCCCTGATACTAGTTTTTCCAAAGCTGAGAAAGAGTTACACTATTTACTATGATGCCTCAGGTATCAGGCTAGAAGAGGTTCTTCTACTAGGGGAAGGATTAGTTACGTATGAATCTCAGCAGTTTAGGCCTTATGAGAAGAATTTCCCGACACACGATCTTGAGTTAGCTACAATTGTGTATTGTTAATGTTGATTGAGACATTATCTATTGGGAGATCATTTTTTGGTATACACTGAGCAAAAAAAGTATCAAGTATATCTTTACTTAGCATGCTCTGAATTTAAGACAGTGAAGGTGGGTTGATTACCTTTAGTATTTTGATTTTGAGCTTTCCTAAAATCCTGTGAAAGGCAATACAGTGTATGATGCATTGATCAAGAGGACTCCAATACAAGCAGTTTAGGAGGCCATCAGTGAGTGGAATCTTATGGTTATATTCTCAAAGATTCATTTGTAGGTGTACAACAGACAAGTGTATAAGTTTCTTTCTTCTGTAGATGTTTCCTCTACTCTTTTGGATCAAGTTAGAATGAGGTAGATTTTAGATTCTAAAGGACTAGTCCCATGGGATAGTGTGTCAGGAGAGGACCCTAATCCTAGGTGGACCATAAGTGATGATGATATATTTAATTTTCATGGGTTCGTATGGGTTTTAGAAGATATACGTGAGTAGCTAATGAAAGATTTTTGAGCCTTATCATGGAAATTTCATCCCAGTGTCACCAAGATGTATTGAGATTTAAAACATCAGTATTGGTGGCTAGGTATGAAGATGGATGCTTCTGGTTTTTTATCATATGTTCCACCTATCATTAGGTGGATGCATAATATTGATGGTCATCATGGATTTTACAGCAATTACCCATTCTTGAGTGGAAGTGGAATGATGTCACGATGGTTCCCATGATGGGTTTTCCAAGGTCCCCTCGAGGGAATGATGAAATTCGGCTTGTTGTAGATAGAGTCACGGAGGATGCACATTTCTTGCCGATCAAGGAAAGCATTAGTGTGGATTATCTTGGAAGGTTTCACATCTGAGAGATTGTACATTTTTATGGGGTTTCATACTATATCGTTTCAGACCTAGATGCTCGGTTAACTTCTCGTGTCTACAGGGGACTAAAGATGGCTTTGTGTTCTCATGTAATTCTATGTAAAGCTTACTATCCTCAGACAGATAGCAAGTTTGAGTACAAGATACATGTTTTGGAGGACATTCTTCAATCATGCATCATAGATTTTGAGGGTTCTTGGGAGAGACACATACCGCTAATGAATTTTTCATAAAATATAGTTTTCAAGAAGGAATATACAAGGAAACTTGTGTGGCTTGGTATAGTATGCCATGCCGATCAACCCTATATTGGCTGGAGGCAGGAGAGGCTACTATGCTGGACCTCTTATTTTCTAGGATACCACTGAGCAGTTAGAGTGGATTCAGAAGATGATGGATACTACACAGTCTCGACAAAAATCTTATGATGATCGACAGAGATGACCTATGGAGTTCGAGGTCAGAGAATAGTTTTTCAAACGTGTCACACTGAGGTTAGGACGCATGAGGATTTATAGTTAGATGAATCTTTCATTGAGGTATGTCAGACCATTTTTGTTGTTAGAGAGAGTCATTCTGGTTTCCTATCTGTTTCAGTTACCTCATACGTACCAGGATATGCATGACGTCTTCCATGGTTCTAAGTTACAGTGTTACCTTTCACACCCATCTCATTTTTTTCAACCTGAGGAGGTTGAGTTAGAGGTTGATTCATCCTTCTAGGAGAACCATATACGGATTGTGGATCACATCATGAATATTCTCCATGGATGGCCTATTCATCTGGTATGGGTGCTGTGGAAACACTATTGATTACAGGATGAGACTTGGGAGAGGGTTTTCAAAGTTTGATCACAGTTTCCAGAGTTGTTGGAAGTTTCTTCTTTTCCACCCATAGAAGGGAAATTCATGGTTGAATTTTTTAAGGGGAGAATTTTGTAAGAAACCTAATCATCCATTTAGGTATAGATCATTATTTCAGGTTTTTTTAGGAAAAAGGGTGAAATGGGAAATCTTATATGTTCAGGACATGTACTCCTGAGTACATGCACTGTACCAGGTTGTCATGTGTAGTCATGTACTGGTCATGTAATGTTTGGGTACATGGCCATGTAGGTGACCTGGAATAATGCCTAATGCAGAGGCCGATAGAGGCTAGTACACAGTGTGTATATTAAATGAACATGCCTTGTTCTTTTCTTTTTGTTTGATTAATCGTACTGGGGTCAGGTCTAATCTCCAAGAGCAACTTCTTCTTCCAGTATTTTATAGAGAAGAGTGAATACGACTGAGAACTATAAAAACCCCTACCATTCCACTATCAGAGCTCCGATTAAGATGCCGCTGGGTGCGCTGGATTCCCACCAGTGAGTTCTCTCTTCCCCTAGAGCCTCTCTTCTTGATTTCTTCTCCGGATTGAGTTATTCAAGGTTGAATGTTTTTTTAACTTTTTTTTAGATATACAATGATTTAGGATGATTGAAGGGATGATATTCAAGATTGTTCATCATACAACATCGAGGTAGGTGGTTTGTGCCTTTATATGATAGTCTTTGGATTATATATTAATAAATTGACGAATACCCATGTTTATGGTATTGTGGGTTGTGTACTTTAACCCTTTTAAATGCCTGATATGGTTTTTTGTTTGAGAATGGTTTATTGATTCTAAATAAGGTTTATTACATTGATTGTGGATGTGTTTTCCTATGTTTGTTTGGTTATTCTTGTTAGGTCTAGAAATCATGTTAGGTTGCTTTATTTTCCATGCCTACTGTTTTTAGGAAGGATTTGTTGTTTATATGGGATGTATGTATTTTTCATTATGAAAGTGTGACCAAAGAGAATTGACATTGAGAGCTTCCCAAGGTAGGGTCTTTCAATTATTAGTTGTTGTTTTGAAGGACCAGACGTATTGACTGCAATAGTTATTGTGGGTGAGTTTAAAAGAGGGGTTAGATAGTGAGAGCTACCAAGAGGGTCATTATTAAATTAATGTTAGACAATAGTTAATTGGATGTGGGGGATGCCTAGGGTAATTATTTTTTATATTACTCCTTTGCAGACTGAGGGGGTATTGACCATGACATCTACCCAGGAGGTTGTTTCTAAATAATTAGTGTTATGTGGGACCAAGGGGGTTAGACTTCATGAGCTTTACCAAAGAGTCATTGTTTATTAATTTGATGCTATGTTCAACCAGATTGGTTAGACTATGAAAAAGTTCCCAAATGGTTTCTTTAAAATTCTCGATGAATGTGACGAGCCTTCCAAGACAAAGCCAAAGTGTGGAATCAGGCTTAATTGTTTGATAGAAGGTCTTTTGAGACATCTATTTTGTTGTTATAGAGTGGATACAGAGATTAGGATAGATCCCCGACTTTCATTATTCAATAGATAGAAAAATTAAATAATTTAAATGAATGTAATTGAAAACAACAGGATTTATTACTTTTTTGTAATTCTTTGTTTATTTCTTCATTTTTACATATTACTTTCTATATATATTAACTAACAGTTAGGAACAGTTCTTTTGGTGGTTTCCTACTAGGATTCGTCTCACACCCTGTTTGGGTGGTTATTTTACACCCAAGTGGATTATATGGTAGAAATTATGGATAATGGTAAGCACCCTTCATTATCAGGAACATGATTACTGTTAGAGCAAGAGAGCATGGGACTAAGCTGTGTCTTGTGATGCTATTGGCGTTTTTGTTTTTTGTACTTTGGTTTCAGTATTGTTTTCCCAATAGTGTTACTTGTTTGGCTACTTTCCTAGATACGTATGACAAGCATCATTATATGTGTGTGTGTGTGTGTCTGTGTGTGTGTTGTAGTTGTTTATACTATCAATCTTCCACTATTTATTTTGTTGTATGGTATTATTGCTTCTGCTACTATTTACTATTTGTTTCCACTATGAAAATCCTTGGTCACCTCTACTGGGATGATCAACTGCTCAATAGGTAGTTGTTATACTACCTTCCCTCTAAGATGAAGGGGATCACTAGATGGACCCTAAACTGAGTCGTTGTCACTCATAAGGTCGTCAGCATGGACCAGATCTAGTATCCATGATGGTTGTCAACATAGAGGCATGTTGAAAGTTATTAAGGATTACCGTGGTTAGATGAGCATATATATATATATACTAAAACACTAGGGTGAAAACTCATGAAGGATATTAAAATACACAATCCTATAAGATTTATGTACCATTAATCAGTGCCACAAATTCTTCGACATGCCAAGTCTACAAGAATTTAGTCTAGGTCCCAGAGAATGGATATGTTGGACACCCAAACCATCACTAGAATAAAAAGCCTAATAGTCACACTCGAGAAACTTTGACAATATTTTTTTAAACCCATCCAATCCTTATTAAGGGGATATGTCCAAAAAACCTCTTAATAAATGAACATTCTTGGATACTAATCTTTTAGGACCCATACCATGTCAGGGAATGAGATGCAACTACCCCAAGCATGAATCCATATGCTAGGGGTTGGAAACAAGAATCAAAAGAAGAACTAAACTCACGGATTCCTTCTTTGAAGAACCTATACACAGAAACATTTCCGTATTAATGGAAAAGTTATGTTGGAAAGGGTAAATTATGCAAACTTCTATACAATAATGAAGGAATGCATGAACCTTGAGACAATAAAAAAGATCGGTAGTGTAAACTGAATGTAAAGGTGGAAAATAAATTAACAACAAAAAATATGTCCCAACATTAATAAACTGGAAAAGAGTAAAAAATTGAGGGAGCCCATCTTCTGTATCCCAAGCTATGGCTACCGTAAATGGTCCAAGAACCCAGTATCACTAAGATCCCCAAATTTCTCGGTCGACATGTCTGTCATCTGCAAATTAAGGAAATTTGTGAGAAAATCCAATGAACGGTTGAGTTTATACATAACCATTATAACTCCTTGGAATGGGTGAATAGTGATTAGAGAGATTTACTACTGGAGAGGGAAGAAGTAGATATAACAGAGTATAGTGAATGAGTAAAAATCAACCCAACAAGTTTGTGAAAGTAATATCATCCAAGAAAAAAGTTCTAACCACGGTGAGTAGATGAACTACCCATTGAACCATCACCAACTATAGAAGGATATATGATTCAAACCACCATGAGAAGATAGAGATAGAAATAACATGGAATATCATGCACATATTCACCTCTCCTGGAAGGAGTGTATCCAACGACAACATGTGAATCCAGAACAAAGAATATATATATATTCTTAGTCAATGAATCTCAAATGTGAGAGTAATGGGATCTCTATGTCACTAATCATACCATGAAGAAGAGTACCCCAACATTTCCAAATGATGTCTATGAATGATGCCCAACATCCCATGTATCTGGCCAGAACACACAAGTCTAAGGGACTCAATCACCACACCTTGATACCATCCTCTTTGGTCAGCACTGAATTTCAATCACGATTTTAGGTCACATCAATAGAATGAATCTCAGTGGGGAAATTATATATATTAATTGTGATTCCAAATCCAACTAAAACCACATCTCATCACTATCCCACATAAGGTATGGGGAAAAATCATGTTAAGGATCCCATTTCAAGGTACTATAGGATGGTCCTACTTTGATAGTCACTGAGTAAATTTACCTCCCAGTCCAACTAGAGGGTATAACTCGAGAAGGTTATTAAGGAACCACACAACCCATTACTACTACAGAGTAATCCTAATATAGTCCTCATGGGAATCCACTTCCCATCCATACTAGGAGTAAGCCCAGAACATTGATTAACTCCACAACCCAACCCTACTGGAGGGTAACTCAGAAAGATCATGGGGGAACACCACTACCCTGCCCTACTTGAGGTGAAGCTCAGAATGATATGAATATATTGTATAATCACTATCATCATTGGGTGTCACATAAGTTCATTATGATTAAAAAATCACATAATATCTCAAAATCCACAATAGAGGTCACCATTACATTCTACATGGAAAAGAACTCGAGATAGGATATTCACTTTCCTTAATTGGACACTAGGTGAAAAAGTCACATATCCCCGCATCATGCTCAAGTAGCATCTTATGGGAAACATCCATGAATCTAAATTAAATAACCAATATTGGTATTGAAAATATACCTAAACATTAGGGTCATAACATCACAAACAGTTCATCATTCCAACACCGTATGAGGTAGATATTCCCAATACAAGATTCTGAAATGATAATAATTTTATTATTATTAGGTGCTTTATTAACCTGAGGCACATGTCTGATAATGATATCCAAAATCAGTTTTAAAATGGCTGTGTTAATTCTAGTATTGGGTTTTCAATAACATTTCATCAGACATATGCATCAGTTACAAGATATAACCGATATAATATTATTTAACAATGATTTATATCTCATATATGATATCTCAAATATTGTATCTTGTATCTCATATCCCATTACTCATATATAAAATCATATAACTCATATATTATATCTCATATATCATATCTCATATCTCATATCTCATATCTAATATAATATATCTTATATCTCAAACTAACATATATATCATCCCTGGACAGGGGACCGATCGAGCTCAATATCGCCAGGTAATGTCGAGCCGAGAATGTAGAGATCCAACTGGAAAATAATTCAATGAATTGAGAGAGAAAATATCCCTAATAAAATTTATGAAACATCTGTAGACAATATTTCTTGTCTTATGATCATGAATTGGGAACCAAGTTAATAAAATTTTTTAAACAACATTAAATATGGCACTTTGGCTCATAAAAAGGCTATAACAAGACGCAGATCAAAGATGGAAAAAATAGACATAATATTTTAATAAAAATATATATAAACATTATAAGAATGGTCCTAACAATGATATAAAATGATATATGGTGAAGAAAATTCCTGTACAATGATTTTAAGAAGTTGATGCCTTTGTTGTGTCCTGTTCTGATCCAATCTGATGTTCCATCATTGGTTGTCTTGATTTTCCGGAGGGCTGAGGTAGGAGCTATCGCTGGAGGATTCCAAAACTTATGGGGCCAAACCTAAAAACATTAATTTAACAATATATTTATAGACATCATTTTAGGTCATGTGAAATTAATTAATATATTTACTTAGTTAAATAAATCCACTTAATGCACCTCTCATGAGTGAGGGATCTGAATAACTCACACCCACCCATTTTATGTCATGCCTGGGAAAAAGATGGTTTTCCGGACCCAACATTGGTCTTGTATTTCAGATCTGATCAACCCATTAAGAGTTACACCATTTTCTTTAGCTAAACATACAGTCACAATATATAATATATTTAATATTTTTATTAAATCCATTCGGGGAACACCAGGACCCGGAATTTCACTCTATCTCATCACCTAGTACAAGAAATATATATAGAATTATATTAAAGACTTATAAGGAAACAACTGGGTATATATTGAACATTACTACACACACAATTATATACAACTCAATCATCTCTAGAATAACCAACTCAATTATTATCCACATTTACAACAAACCGTTTTTACAAGATCCTTATTCAATCTATCTGACATCAAATTAGTATGTTCATCAATTTTTTATTTTAATTAAAAATTAAAATTCAAAATAATAACAACCTCTAACTGAGACCATAATCTTCCACTTATTTTTCCATTTATCCACAATTCATAGGAACTATCTAGGTTTTCACTAAATAATTTAGGGTTTCATAGAATTCATAATAGTGAAAAAAATATGTTTCCCTTAACCACTTTTGAAAACATATTCTCTATGTGAAATGTTACTCTTCATCATCTCATGTCAAAACTATTCTCGACTTCTCTTGGTATAAATGTCATAATTTGACATCATACATTATGGAATGACCCTTCATACACTCTTAGAATAATACAAAGATATATTCTCATGGTTTCTCATTACAACACGACTAGCTTGTTCACAGAAAAAACCTTCCTTTCCTTTTTCTCTAGATCTACACACCAAAACATCATACCATTCATCATAGTGCGGGTCTCCTAAATCATCATTTCAGGTATTTAATTTTTATCCCCTGATAATTATTTTTATGTTTTAAATTTAACATATAATCATTTCATTTTTCCATGATAACATAATTTATTGGCTGACCATTACATATCTTATGACTATATTCAATTTCATAAATGATTATACGATAATAATGATACATAAAATTTTTTCCATGAAATTCCAAAAACTATATAAAACACTATTAAACATCCAACCCACCTTCAATTCACACATTATAAATGATCTTATCTACGCTTTGTTATGATGAATTTCTTGAAAACCATATCCTACACTATTAACATATCCAATTATTCATTTATCCAAATAAAATTCTCGGGTTCAACAACCCTTCAAAAATATAATTTAGACGAAATATGCTTTAATTTAATTACAATATATATATATATATAATTTATATACATTATATATCTTAAAAGTATAAATTTTACTTGTATATTTGAATATAAATTTATATATAATTTATATAAGTACTCTATACACTTTATATCTGTATATATTATATTTTTTATCTGTAGTCAATAAATCTATACTTTATATAGTCTCTATCTGTATAAACTATTATTTACATATATAATTACAATTTATTATTTGTATATATCTATGTTTGTTTCTATTTTTTATTTTTATAACAGTTTTATCTTGTGAAAAATTCATATTGTTAAAGTAATTGTAATGAATATAAACCATATATGTACAGATTCTAATAATATGATGAAAATGAATAAATATGATATCAATGATTTCATATTATTTATACAAAAAAACATAAAAATAACCCTACTTGGATTATTCGATCATGTCTAATATGGTGTTAGTAATGTTTAATTTTCTTAATATGATTTAGAATATTGTATGGCCAATCCTAGAAATAATATATGTCATAAATATTAGTATAGACATGGTGAAAAACGAAAAAAGGAATGTGACTAGAATTACAGTATGGTTATTGATAATCTTCTATCAATACATGTATATACAGTGACATAGATCATACGTACGAAATAAGAATGGTTCTTTAAGATGAACATTAGACAACTCAATGAATGTATGATGTTAAATAAATTTTCCTACAATTCATTGGATAATGATTGCACCAAATATATTACACTTTTGTGGTACTAAATTTATATAATTTGAATGAAATTTAAGGATGTAGTGATAAAGGATTTGTATAACGACATTTTCTGTTGAAATATATGTTACTATAGGGTATTGAAAATCCTTTTTAAACAAATAAGTATAAATTATTCTGATGTTCCATGCATATATGAAATTTAAAAAAAGAATTTTAGTCTTAATGACTTTATACTATTCTCAAATGGAAATGGATCACCTAAAAAATCATTATGTCTAATGAATCCCAATACACAAAAAATGGAATCAATTCATTATAATGTCTTATTATACATTCCAATAATTTAAATGTATGTAGGATTGTATAGATGGTTGTGGAATATATGAAATTTAATGTGTTATATTAATAAAATAATTTAATATGAGAAACACTGACACACATCAAAATCTCCTTAGAGGAAGAAAACTAATCATGGGAATATTTAATTGGAAAACAAGGAATGAAACCATAATCTTATGTAATATATACCTATAAATAAACCCTTTGGTATTAAAGGAAACACATTGAGTACATAGTTTATAAATATTGTTAATTATAACATTCCTTCTCTTATGCATGAATCACTAGTAAATTATGTTATCTTGTGTTATTTAACGGCTAAAAAACTGATCAATCATATTGATGTTTATTTGGATCCATAAACTAAGGGGATAAAATAATATGATATAGGTGTCTTAAAATATATGGCTCTAGAAAATATGAGTTCACATTGAGATCCATTTTTCTAAACATGATAAAATGGGTTATTTCATTTTTTAATTTTTTGACATAATATATTAATAGAAAGTTGGAGTGTCTTGTACATATAAAGAGAATTAAAAAAAATTGTTACATTATATGAACACAATTTTTCAATAAAATTGTAAATTTTCACATTGATGTTATAAATATTAATAATGAAAAATAGTATTCAATGGAATCATGGAAGAATGTTTTAAACCGTATTCATTTAGAGTTGATGAAAAATTTGAAAAATTATATTATGTTTCAATAATTTTTTATATTCCATTCAAAAAATATACAAAAAAATCCTAGAAATAATTGACAATTTCTTTGAAAATGATTTATTGTAAGTCTCTATAAGTTAGAATTGGTCATAATGTTATACATGTAAGAATTTTTTTCATTATGGTGTTATTATAATATCTATATATCAATAAGAAAAAACAAATTCCACCATGTTTAGGGTAGACATGATTATAACGGGGATAATGGACTATTTGGAACCCATTAAGGAGGATTGAAATATTTTCTTCCACCAGTAACTCTCCATCTATATATGTATATATATTTTATATTTTCAACATTCATAAGGGTTTATTAGTTCAATAGATCAATTCATAAAATATAAAAATATAGTGTTTTTGAATCAATTAAATCACTTTAAAATAATGATTTAATGTAATATTTATTACATTAAGACAAAAAATTCATTTTTCTAAAAACGATCAAGGTATAATCACAAAAAAAATTGAATATAATATTTATAAAAGTTCATTGTTATATAAATTTATATATATAAATAAAAGTAAATTTATTTCCATATTATATTAATTGAATATGTGATTCCAACAATCATTATTTGATATTAATGGTTCTCATTTTGAAAGATATAAAATTTTAAAATCCCTTAATCCTTAAATAGTTATATAAATTAAACAATATTTTAATATTTTTGGATTTAGTTTTTTCATCATGAAAATTATTGAACAAGTGAAACATTTTGGAAATGTTGGGATTTTGTATTATACAATGAAATTATATATTTTACTGCACTTGATTATATTTTCTTATGATAAAATATGTGGAGATTAATATAGGACCCCTAATACACATTTAAGACAAAATTGGTGGAGGATGATTTATCCATCATCATTTAATGATCATATATGATATGATAGTGATTGTAATGGAGATATAAAGGTGTTTATAGGAATTTTGAAAACTGGTTTCACCTATGGAAATTTGTGATGGAAATGTTTTAAACATTTATATTGTGGTAGATACTATTTGAGATTGAAACAAATGGATATGAGTATATAAAAAAGTATTTTAAAAATTATCTATTGAGTTGATTTTAAACTACAAAAAAATATATATATTTGAGAAATGTTATCTTGAAAATTTATTTGGGTTCATTACTTTTGATTGAGTTCCAAAATAGGGATATGGTATATATCATTGATAGTTAAATTATGAATTATCTATTAATAAAAGGAATAAAAAAAATGGGAATGTATTTCTATGTTTTGATGTTTGATTTTTTTAGAAAATGTCGAGTTATAAAGAGATGAAATCATAGATTATGGGATATTGAATATTGATTTGTGAATGATTAAACCTTAATGAACAGATGGTCATAGTTTAAATTTTTTTACAATGTGTTTCACTTTGTAACCTACAATGTCAATTTACTAAGACATCCACACCATCATTTTCAAAAATTAGATGGTTTTAAAGTTTCTAAATAGTCATAATTCAGGGTATGTAGAGATTTTATATCATAGAAATTAGTTTATATTGCTGACATTGTCTAAAACATGTGTTTGGAGAGTCACCAAACCATAGTGGAAAAAATATTTGGAAAATAATATATTTTGACAACATTAAAAAATATTGATATTCTATTCTTATTTTTGTTATTTTAAAAATAATTTAATTGGTCATGAATTGAGTCCAATGGTTGAGATATAATTTGAATGAATATGAAGGTGTGTTTGATTGAAAGGGTTTTAAAACTTTGAATCTAAATTTTAAATTTCATTTTATTTTATGATATATGAGAATAATGTTTTTAAATAATTTTAAATGGAGACACATATAACATCCAAAAATAGGAAGAAGATATAAAAATAGAGTCTATTTAGTATCTGTGATTGAAATAGAGTTCTTACTAAATGTAATGTCATTCAAGATCTTTTTGATAGTATAATTATTTGTTAATACTAGTAATTATCATGAATATTTTTATAGATAAGATAAAAGAATCATGGATAAAACCCATAATTATTTTGTGTAAATTAATTTATAATACGATAGTTTAGGGAAATGTATATGTTGAAATTTTTATCACTTGTAACCCTCTTGAAAAGGATTAAGAATGAGATAAAAGGAATTTATATATCCTGGTGAGATGTGATCTTATACCTAACATTTCAAACACTATCTCGTGATGTAATTACTATTATTAATTTCAATGAATTCTAGATATGTAATTCATGGATATAGAGAAGTGGGGGTGAACCAAGAAAAATCATGATGTTTCTGTTCTTTCGAAGACCATATTTGGCAGTGTGGTTTTGGAATTTTGTGATAGATTCCATGTTTCATATCAAATATAAAAAGGATTTTAAATAAGGTTTAAATAAATAAGAAATTACTACAACTACATAATTCACCTCATCAATCTTAGATTTTATATTAGTACCCTATGATATAATAGATTATATTGATAGTTCTAGAAAAGAAATAGTTAAAACTGAAATATTGTATTCTGGAGTGCTATAATACTAGATCAGTCATTGAATTATATACTGAAAGATTATATGGAATGGACATAATTGGGATTCTAAAACTATTTCATGCCATGTAGGTCAATGGTTTAGGAATTTATGGTTGTCATATTGATATAACTCCAATTAAAAATTTAGAGAAATCATAATTTAAAATTTTAAATAATACTATAATGTTTGATCCATATATGAAAAGTAAAATAATATTTAAAAAAATTGAATCAAACATGGGTTCATTAATAAAAATAAAATAAACAAGACAATTATTTTATAAGTTTGTTTTGAGACTATAAATATATAAATAACTTTTCAATTTATAAGAGAGTATGATTTTTAAATATAAGATAATGTGACTGTGTATTATCCAAAATTGGTTACATAAATAAAGATTATAAATTATACACAATGAAACATGATGATCATAGTACCATTAGAAAAAGATGAGTCAGTCATGTGGAAAAAAATATATATTTATTTGGTATTATAAAGAGAAACTTAATTAATGAGAATATATCTTGTATTATAATAACCGATAAGATTTGGGATTTATATTTAATGATATTTTGGGTGCCGAATTTTAAATTTTAATTGGTTAATAAATGATTTTATGTCAATTTTGATTAATTTGGAATCAAAAAGTGATTTTGAATAAATATTTATAAAGATGTGGACCCATTATACTTCCATTAAAATCACTAAAATAATTTCATCCCCAAGATCCAAAACAAATTATTATATACCCCTACCATTAATCAAGAAAAAATCATGTTTTACTCAACTACCTACTAGTAAATAAGTTAATTTAATTTTAAAAATTTATACGAATTACGAAAAATAATAATTCTTGTTTATGTGGTGATATATGGATTGATATAATTATTTTAGAAATAATAAATACCTCATGTCATTTGTTATGGAACTGGGTTTATTTAAATAAAAAAATTCATCTAGTAGATAAGTAAATGAAATGTATACAAAGTTTGTGATAGAATAAAACAATTTTTTACAGTAATATATTCGAAAATAATATTGTATAGATAGTTTCATTTAATTATCTGCATCAAGAAAAAGATAACTCACTATAATAGGTGATGAGTAACTACTTATAATGAAACTGAAGTATCCATAAAAGCATGGTATTGTTAGTGATGTGTGTTTCAAAGTATCATTGAGTGAATAAGTTTTTAAATCATGTGGATAAATTCTTTTTTATTATAAAATAATATTGGTAAATACAATGTATGCCATCATAATGATATAGTTAATAGGTGAAATAGTTTTTTATAAATTCTTATTTGTAATGACCAATAATAACAATCATTATGATAATAACTAAATTCTGTAGAACCACACACCCCTAGTCTTAAGGGTATTCATTCCCTTTAAATACCCACACTACATGAGGTAATCATGATTTTATTTACATTTTATAAAATTTTTAGACCAATTATTTATTGATAAATTTTTTCATAACAAAATTATTGGGGTAAATGGGATGTAATTAATATTTTGAAAAACCCATTAAAAAACTCATTGAAAGAGTTTTGGTGGGAAATAATAAATGATACACCATACCAAATAAAAATATACCGTAAAATTACATGGGAATTAAAATTTTGGAAGATCATGAGAAAATATCTATTCTACTATATACCATTGAAGATGTTCATTTTAAAATAGTTGAACTTGTTGTTGAAAATATAATACAATTATCATTTTAACTTTTAAATCCAGAAGAAAATAAATTGTACTATCAATTATAAATTAGTTTATATAGAAATTATTTTAAAATAAATAGAGAAGTCCAAAACTAATGTATTTAATGAAAGATAGGGAAAACACCAGGTCATGGAAATATAAAAATCATTTTTTAGTTTATAATAGCATGATTATGAAACATTACACTTAATATTAAAAATTACAGACATAGTAAAGTTATTGAAATTCAAATAAATTTTATAAAATAGTGACACTTGTAAAATTTATTCTATATAAAAACAGATACTTTATTGGGAGTTATTAGAACCTTGATTTTGGGAACATAAATAAAAGTCATAAAGTTGAATGGTTAATATAATTTTTATGAATTTATATATATGGTACATTGTTATAAATCATATGTCAAATAACTGGTTCACTTTTTGAAAAAAACCAATTATAGTATTCACTTTTTCATTGAAATTTAGGTCATGATTATGAAATATCATTACATTAAGATAACATTGTTTATTTATATGTCCCCATGTTACTTCTAGATCAGAATAAAAAATAAAGTCAGTAATACAATATAATGCCTTTGGCTAGTATTTTATTTTTTAAAGGTAATTAATTGATGGGTGACTATTTTAAACACATATCATACAAGGGTAAAAATATATACTTTATTTAAATTACGATATGTATGTTTTTCTCATAATCTATTTTGTAAATTTTAAAAAATTAAATTACATTGGATTCCAATTTGTATTAATAATATTAATCTAAAAATATAATTTTTACATCAGTTATAGGGATATCCATTAAATCTACAATGGTGGATTTCCCATCTTAATTAGTAATACACTATTTTTATCATTTTATTAATAAAATTTATAATATTTGTTTAATAATATAATTTAACAACCTTATTTTATATACATGCCAGTTTTTTAATAACATTTATAGAATATAAAGATAATAATTGTAAAAAATTTAACTATGTATTTATATAAATGGATTACTGTTAATGTATAGATGCATTTATGATTATTGCCAATAAATAATAATATTTGTGGTGATTTTCTATAATTTGTATATTGTGAGTTGGTACCTAGACCCAAATAATTTACATACATTTATTACCAGTACACATATACATTTCTATATATACATGTGTTTATTCTTAAAATAATATTTTTGATACTTCTTCATCCATGGTTAACATGTTAGGGTCGTTATATTACTTGTTGTGTCGAATTATTATTATAGTTACCATTTATAATGAGAAAATTGAGATATTGTGATAGTAATCTTAAATATAGTTGATACAGTAATGATATATTTTATGGATATGAAACATATGATTTATGACTATCTGGATCTAAGGCCTCATAATCTTTGAGTATTTTTCTCATGAATTTCTCACATGGCTATATAGAGTACATGAGATAATGAAGAATAACCCACAATTATGTGCACCTAAAATTTATTGTTTCATTAGTAGTTCCTATATATAAACAAGTGTATTGGTATCCTAACTTGATATAGTTAAAAATATATATTATTTGATCACATACATTGATGCGAGTAAAAAATCATTACATTGATTTTGTGGTAAGGAAGAATTCAGTGGGTGCATCATTGGTGTTATATAATCAGTTGAAGGGTCATGATAAAATTCGTCACTTCTCAATTGAGGAAGGGATAACTTGTGAGACTAGATTGACTAGGATGATAGTGCCTTCATTAAATCTATGGTCAGGGAATAAGAAGGAAATCCTATCTATTAATTTCCTAAAATATGTGATGCATCAAATGGATGATGAGATAAGTGTTCATCCCACATTATGATATACCATGAGATAAAGAGATTATAATACACATAGTATGTCAGTAGGAGCTATTTTTAGCTATTAAAATCCATATATTCTTATGGTCCATGATGTATTATTAATTATTTCTCACATTTAGTGAGTTTCAGTCACAACAATTGAGATAAGGACCAAGATTATCACACACTAAATATATCCTTATGTTTCACAAATTCATATTAATAAGTTTTTAGGATAAAGTGAGCCCCACATACTAGGGTTGATGAATTTACATGTTTGAAAGATCACATATTAGAATACTTCAATTATATTAATCAATTTTACAATATTTATTATTGAATTTACTTCACAAGTTATTCATATGTATTTTTATCATAATAGTAAATATAAGAAATATATAATTTTTTAAATGATCCTAAAATGTTCAAGGTTCATTATATTTTTTTGGGATATTACATTCTGAGTTCTTTTTTATTTTATCTTGTAACATGATGATGTTTAAACCAAATTAGTGATAAATTTCTTGTGAGATTGATGATAATTTTAATTAGGTAATAAGTGTTTAAAAGTATTTAAAAAAATATTGTCACTTTTTACGAACAAAAGTGTAGTTTTATAAATGAACCCTAGTTATAAAATCTCATGTTAGCCTTTTGAATAGTCTTAAACTCCATTTTCATGAATTTGAGATATCTTACATCCTCTTTTAACTATTTAGAGTTAGATACATAAAAAATAACAACGTTAGATCAATCTTGTACTCTTGATCTATCCTGTATTATTCACACGATTAAAATAGAATTTTAAAGATCATCAATTTCACATTATAGCACTCATAAATCAATTATTAATGATCTTTGATAATTAGTGCACATATTGAGGATATTAAGGAAAACAATATTGATTCTATTGATCCATGATATGCCTAAAATGTGTGAATAAAATCAAATAATTTAAAATAATAATGTACCATTTGCAGTTTAATTTGATTTTCTTCTTCACTATTAAATTGAATTATATCTGAACCTTTGAGAAACATGGTAAAATGGGTTCTATGGATTCTGTTTTTTTAAGATGAGTCTGAATGAAAAATGTTAAATTGAATATTTCCCCTTGTTTTATTTCAGCCTATCTTCCTTTTATTTTTATTAGACTAAATGTTCAATAATATGGGCTATAAATCATTGAAATATCAATTTATTTTTTCTATGGTTCAGATAGATGGTTTCAATATAGTCCCAATGCAACAGACAGGGTTTTATTCAGATTTTGAATAACCATGTTATTATTTAGAAAATATTGATGGGTTTTTTCATAAATTATTATTCAGAATAAAAATAAATTTGTATATATTTAATTTATATGTGTGTGTGTTTTTGAATTTTATGGGTAGTATTTTAATTAATTATAGATTGGGTTAGTGTAACATTCAAGAATGAGAAAAAACAGTTTACTAAACTTAAAAATGGGATAACATATTAATATATATATATATATATATATATATTTCTTTTCTGTCTTTTCTTATCCTTTTCAAATGGAAGTGGAGAAACCTTTAGGTCATAAGATAACCATAATACCACCCCATTAATTAGGGTTGAGCATGATATATGTATAAATATATATATATTATAATTTAGTATATAAATTTGATAATACATTGTGTTTTTTTAAAATGATTTTTTTTTCAATGAAAATTATATTTTGTGAATGTTTGTTTTTAAAATGTGGTGTAGAATTTTTTTTGGAAATCATTTTAAAAATGAATGCAGAGTCATTGAAGATGAAAAATGTTGTAAGGAAATAATTATTGGAAATTTAGAAAAATAAGGACTTTTCAAATTAATTCATACGATTAGATATAGATCTCACTATTACAGAAATCATCAATGACCTTATGATACAATATTTTTGTTGAAATGAATAATAAGAAGATTTATAAACATAGAATTCTGGAGAAAGTTTTTTTAATTTGATATGGCATTGCAATGTTCCTAATCTGATAGATCGGATTTCATGTTTGTTAAAGTAATTTTTTTTAAAAAATGGCATCAATATTATATCACTAGAAATACCTTACCATATGATGGATTCCATATGGAAAATATAAGAAGCCTCGCATACAGATTATCTGATTTATTTATTACATGAATCTATGAATTTGTTTGGTGATTTTTTTTGCAGTTTCTCAAAATGAAAATGAAATGAAATTTGATCAAGAAATAAGACTTGACTATATTATTAAAAATGCGTTGAACACATTTTTAATTAAACATATATATCTGGAAACATTCCACAAGAAATTCCTATCTAGAATGAGATATGTGAGGATGTTTGAAGTTTCTTTAGCAGAAAAAGGTTGATCTAGTAATAGAATTTTCTAAAGATATATAAAATCACAGCTATGTAATTGTACATAATTGATGGGATATAGGATATCAGTATCATATTAGAGATAATAGATCCAAAAAAAATAGATTTTAGGTTTTACCAAATGATATGTTTTATATGAAAACACAAAATTATGAAAAAATATGTTTCTTAATATGTGTTGAAGTTACTATCAAGAAGAACAGTGCAGGTGTCTAATGTATTTTAATGGTACAATAATATTGTCAACCATATATAGTTATATTGGATATAGAGATAAATAAATGTTTTCTATGTTTTTAGAGTGATTTTTCTTTAAATTGGTGGAGATAATGAAATATACACTACTTTTTTTCAGATAAAAAATAAGTATTTTGTTTGAAAAGAAAATTTTCTATTTCAGGATAAAGATTTATGTTGAGTATTTTTTATGCACTTGTAATGTAACTTCATAGGAAAATATTTTTTTATGAAATTACATTTGATGAACATATCTAAATATTTTATTATGATTTATAAAAGAATAAAATAAAAGAATAAAGAGTAGAGAATCCTCTCACAAGATGGAGGAGTTTCTCAAAGTATTATCATTTGAAAACCATTTACCTAGTAGTGGTTAAAAAACTTTTTATATAAATTTATAAATACCATTGACACAATAATTATTTTAAATGTTATTATATTAGTTTTTTTATCAATCTATGTTATGAAAGATCTAATAATTCTTTAAATTCGAAATTTATGGAAATTTGAGAAGGTTATAATGCTGATGATTTTAAGAATATTCATGAATATTCGAGAAGACACAAGAAGATCTATGAAGATATAATAAGAATTACCTTGAGATTCAAATGAGAGAGAAACTCGGATTATTAATTTTGGTGATGATGAAAACTAAATTGGTTTTTCTCTTTTTCTATTTATGGAGAACCCATAAATAATAGTATGAAATTACATCGTACTTGACACTCTCCACATGTGAAAATGGTTAACTGATAAAAAAGTTTGATTCTGATTGAGTTTCTAAGTGAAGTAGTATTTCACATTTAAATCTAGTTCTATATATAATGTTTTGATAAAATATATTATATAGTGGTTAGTTTAGTCTTTAGAATGAGTAAAAAAAATTGGTCATTCAGAAAGTGTGTGAGGAGATGAATTTTGTTGAATTAAACATAATAGATATTTGTATTAGGTACAATTTTACAATTTATATCATATATATATTAACATACATAGCCACATTGGTTGGAGAAATTGGATAGATAAATCAAACATATATTCCAAACATTCCATCCGAGAGAAGAATTAAATTTTTTTTGTGGCTCATCTTTTGTAAGGAAATTATATAAATATATGGGAGTAAATATAATCTTACAAATCCGGAGATCGAAGGAGAACACTAGAATTTATCTCAAAAGTTTTATTTTCTTCTTTTTAATACTTAGTTTCCATCGACCCATGATAGTGTCCATTAAAATGATGTAGGTTCTCACATTGAGGCTGAACCTTGAAAATCTTGCATGGCTTGTTTACTTAAAAAATAATAATTCGTGTTAGTTTATTATTAAATATTATATGTAATATTACTCTATCAAGTTACATAAGATAAATTTCATAAAGATATAAATTTTTAATTAAAAAAATGATTGAACCCTCCATTTCAATTCATTAACGATCCTTATAAGCATCAATTGATATCAAAGAGAAGGATACCTTGTCATATCCATATCATGGGACCTCTCAATTCTTTCAATAGAAGAGGTATTAATAAATTTTAATGGAAAAATTATAATGGCCAAAACAATAATGATATGATATATTCTATCTATTTACTTTGTTTTTTGAAGAAACAACAACTATTGGGTCTCTAACCTTAGAGAAAGATACTCCCATGATGGCTGCTGACAATAGAAACATTAATGTTGATAGAATGGATATACATGATATTATTATGTCTCTATTAGTGAAGTATTACATGAAGGCTATGGGTATTAAAATAGAAAAGATAATGTGGGGAAATATTGAATGAATTTCTGAAGGAAATACTAAAACGAATAAAGTGAATCTAAAAATCTATCATAGAATGTTTCAAGAATTAAAAATGACAAATGGATAAACTATTGATGTGTAATTCACTAGAGTGAATGAAGTTGTGTGAATCATCATAACTTTATAATATATATTATAATATTATATAATTTTAATGAAACAACTAAGAAACACTCTAATTATAATGACCCAATATTGATGTTCAAATATATTACCTAAAAAATTGAAAATATTCATTAACAATATAAAAAACCCACAATATAAATATATAGAATTAGTGTCATTAGAAAATTAGAGACACAAATAATTTTTTCATAAGTCATCTACATTGTCCCCCGCTAATTCATTTTTAACAAAACCCCCTTTTGACATATCTTACTTAATACCTTACTTCATGACCTAGTTAAAAGAAACATAAGAGAGGGTGAGATTACATTCTCAATACGTGTAAGAATAGAAATTTAAAAATTTAACAATAAAATAGTAATTTAAAAAAAAGTATATGAACATTATGATTCATACCGTGTATAACATATATAATTATCTTGGGTCACAGAATAAATCTTGATAGTTCATAAGATAAAAATTATAAAGGAGCGTGGGCCATTAGAAAATAACTTTTCTATAAAAAATAGAATTTGGAAACCATAGAAGTATAGAATTCATTTATATATTATCCAAGGCCCATTTCCAATACCATCATAGTAGGAAAATTCCGATACTGAATCGAGTTAACTCATCATTACAGATGTGTATTACTGAACCAGATTTACTTGTCGATCCATCCATATATTATTATACCAACTTTACTTTTCCTACCAATTGTGTCTATATCTAGAGATATAAATCCTTACCCAATGCATTGGATGAAGATATACATCCCACCCATCTCCTAATGAATTAATTCTTATGTGGTTCACAAAAAAATCATTCATCATAGCATAACCCAAGGAATAAAATGGGGTTATGAAACATCATTCCATCATAACATAATCCATATAAAAAACGGATTACATAAATACCATCCTATAAAAAACATAATAAACACTATCAATAATATGTATAGTATACATGAAATATATCCCAATTAAATAATGCAATCTTAGATAGAAAATAATTTGATTGAACACTTGAAATTAATTTTTGAGGAAAACACCATTCCTTCTTCAAAGACATTTTATTTTTTATAAATTCCACACAATTTGAAAAGAAAATTATTTCATTGAAAATAAACATAAAATTTCTTAAAGAAATAATCTTGTAAAAAATGTGTTATGAAAAAATTTGTCATGTTGTATAAGTTAACATAAATCATTCCTCTCATACTTTTGTCGGATAAGTCAAAAGTACCTCGTATCGAAAAATGACAGAAGATTAATTTTCATTCATTTAATAAAAATTCAGAAACAGGTAAAACTGAATTTCAATTTTTTAAGAAGAATAGAAATAATATTACATATTTTGGAAATATATACATTGATGATAAATGTACCCCAGTGAAAACATATGTCTAAATAATCTCGAATAATAATGAGATTTTGAAGATAACCATTACAAAATTATAATAAGTCGAATTGTATATCTCATAAAAGAGATAAAATTATATACATATTTAAATATCACATCCTTCATAATAATAATCATAAAAGAATTCACAGTATATATAAACACTACACATATGAAATAAGTGGTGTATAAAGGATATGTCACACAAAAATAAAAGTGAGACAAAATAATCCATTGACAAAGGTACAATGCACTTTTTATGTATTTGAACCTCCTTTATAATGATTTAAATATTGTATTTTATTTATTCCAAAATCATAGAAATTATTATTATATCATATATGGTCATATTATCATCTGTTTGTTAATAACATTATTACTCATCCATCAGGAATTATATGATTTAATTTCTAACGTATGTTTTGTTAGATATGATATTGTCCTTATTATGAGGTTATATAATTTACATAATGATATTAGTATCATATATATCATATTTTTTGAATACATATATTTATATAACAGTTCTTTAATGAAGATCATGTAGAATGAATCGCATCGCATCGTGGAGATGGAAAGTCTAACATATTTATGAGCTATGATATCATTCTCATAATTGTGGAATGGTATTAAAGTGGATTGGGTATACTATTTTAGAATTGATATAACGATATAATAATCATATATAGTTGTTATTTCTATAATTATACCCTACCTTGTAAAGTGGTAGTGAAAAACCGATTACACCACGGCGTGGAGAGGGTAAGCCATACATGCACAAGTATGGTGATTTCATTTTTCATATGAGGGATTGAAGGGGGAATATTTTTGTTCCATAATAATAATAACATCTTTGTATATAAGTGATACTAGAGTTATTAAATTATAAATTCATTAAATCATGATGTTTATGTATAAGAAGAATGAATATTAAAAGAATCATTAGAGGATATTATCACTTCTTCGACGATCTCTCTTTAGATGACCTCTTAAAAGAACTAGAGCTAGTCTTATGAGAAGTCCAGTCCCACTAGAAAGTTACTAGGGAAGTTTAAAAGGAATATATATCAGGTATGGACAAAATTTAAATCTCAATGTGATGTTAGTAGGTGAGGGAGGGGTTCCCTTTTATAATTGAAGTGAGGGGCACTTTTGGAAACTCAAAAAATAGTAATTTATAATATACTCAAACCACATACATAAACCTCAAAAGTGTTTTTATTTAAAATATGATATGAAATAACATTGTAATTCATTCGACAAATATTTTTTTGAAATGTTTTTATCTCATTTTGAACCTTATCATTTCATTTTACCATTAATTATTCTCTTTTAATTTTAACTAAGATAACAAATTGTTCAATATTAAATAGGAACATTTTTACTTATATGATGTCAATTAGACCATACATGAACAAAATATAACATTTTAGAGTAAAATATAATTATATTAAATTTTTTAAACTTTTTTATTTGATTTTAAATACTTTATTAAAATATTATTTTTTAAAAATATCAATAGTTTCATTTTGACACTATTAAATTAATGGATTTTTAAAAACATCTCGGTAATATGTTTAGCTCAAACGAAATATTTTATTATAAATATTTTCGGTAATGGTAATTTATAATTGTTTTTGTATATTTTAATTATCCGAAATCATATTTATTTTAGTATTGTTAGTAACATTAATTTGATATTTCCATTAATAAAATAATTACTAAATCAGTTTTGTGTAATTATTTAAGATACTTTTTAGTTGGGTAAAAATTAAAAATAAAATATTATTATGAATATATATCCTCATTATTTCATAAGAATAATTATACTATAATAAACCTCCTGAAAAATCGAATATTAAAATGTTATGATTATTAAAACAAGAATGTTACAAGTTTAACATCACTAAAAATAATATAAAATAAGTGCCATAATATTTTATATAAGGCTAGAAATGATCAATAACTACACCAATGGATGATTATGGATGAGATATACTAATTCAATAATATTTGGAGAAGTTTTTGTTTCTTTTAAAGGTCATTATCATTTTAATAAAAATTAGTTTATTGATTTTTCATTAGTTAGATAATTTCTCCATAATAAATATATAAAACATTAAGGTAATTATTTATTACTTAAAAATTGAAAATACATTATCATGATAAAGTAAAAATATTTAGATTTTAAATGAGTATTTAAAATCAAATTTAGATTCATTATATCCTTATTTTAACAATGATAATGTTATTACTATTTGAGTAATACATATTTTACTCTTCTTTAAATAAAATATATTAAATGACATAATCGCATACATGTTGCTTATAAAGGATATAATTTATACCCAAATATGGTTTAGATATAAAATAAATCACACAATAATATTATTAAAAAAAATTATGGCAATTTTATTCTATTATATTTTCCCTTAATTATAAAATATTACTTTCAATCTTATGACTAAAAATTACTAAAGTTACTATTCCTAAGACCCCCAAAATAAAATAATAATATTAAAATAATTTGGACCCTCTAATTCCAAATATGGACTCTATTTTTAGAAATTAAAAACAAATAAGTTTCAATAATTAATTTAAAATTAATCCCCCTTTTGTAATGAAAATATTGTTTTTAAAAGTCAAAATATTACCAAAGATTGAAATGTTTTTAAAAAACATTCATGATAAAATTAATGCTAATGAAAAAAATTATATTAAATGATGAAAATTTGTTATATTTTTACTTTAAAACGACTCAATAATATAATTTTTCCCCATAAATTATTTTGATGAATTTTTTTAATTAAAATCTAATATATTTTTACTGTTCATCAATACTTAAAAAGTTATCAGAAAAAATATCAAAAAATCATCCAAAGTAAAATTTTATATCCCACCTCAAAATAAAATGTTTTTTATTGATAAATTATATATATATAATTTTTATAACTATATTTCAAATGGGTGTTCCATCAAAAGATACAAAAATATATTTTAAAAAAATACTTATCGTATCTAAAAAATTGAATTTGTTCTTATATCATGTCAATAAAACATATCATATTAATTTTAAACATTATATTTATCATATTACAAATTTGTTAAATTAATAAAATCTATCAAGAGTGATTTTATTATTCTATAAACTCACTTATTTTAATTTAAATAGTTATTCATAAGAAAATTATTATTGTTTATATCCACCAAGGTTATAAGGTTACATAAAAATATTTGGATGTTCACTTGAACTAAAAATTATGTGAAGTGAATTAAATTAAAATAACCTAAAATTTTGTACAACACATTCCGATAATAGATTTTCCTATTCTATTAACTAAGTCTGTATGGAATATAGAGAAAGCATATCTTGGTGTAGCGTACAACACTATAAATCAATGAAATGAGAAAAATACATCTAATAAAAATATAGCGGTCTTACACTAAGCTTGTTTGATTCAAGAATATAATATTTAGAAGATAAGGTATATTCATCACTTAATTAATTTCATAAAATTCCTATTTCCCGTAAAATGTGAAAAGTCATAGCTATTGAAATAAAGATCAAAGATAAAATGGATTTTTAAGAAATGAGAAAGATAAAAATTAAAGATGCCGATAATGTCAATCATTTTTATTTTAAATATAAGGATGAGGGTGATTTTAATGAAAAACCAGTGTCTCAAATATCTAAGAATTATTGATGAGGAATGGAAAAGTATATAAGATAATATCCCCTCAATTCTGTTGGTGGTGTTGGAATCATACAAGTTGCTATGAATTTACCTAAGAAAAATGTTAGTGTATTTAAAAATCCTCCCAAGGAAAAGTATTTTTAGAAGTAGCTAATAAAAACATCTATGTAAGAAAATAATTATAATGGTGAAGGAAAATTTTCATTGTAAATAGAATGTGTTTTCAGAGTTAGAAAATAGAATTTGAATAAGATGAGATTGATTAATTAAAAGTTGAATGTTCAAAAATAACCAGAGAATTCTTTGAAGTTGTTGAGAAAAAAGAAGATTCTTGTAACAACTAATAATAAGATTCAGGTGAATATTATTATATTTATTATCCTCAAAGATTAAGAAATTTAACATGTCATGAGAAAAATATTACTATTAATAAATATATTATAATGATGAATAATTAAGTTCAAAAAGTTTTGATAGAATAATATATGTTGTTAAGATTTAAGAAGAGTACATGTAGGATATATTAAACTAAAAAATAATAATTTATGAACAAGATAATATTGTTGAATACCCATGGTAAGACGTTTTAATCAATAGAAAACGAAGTTAACAAAACTCAATAAAAATTCCCTGAGGATAAAAGAACATTAATATATTTGAATGAATATTTCATAAATCCTTCAAATGGAAAATCTAAATCATATAAAGCTTCAAGAAAACTCACTCTATGATTCATGTGAATTATTTACCCACTATATATAAAATCTCGTTTAATTTTTACAACATTTTTTGTTTCAAGAAATGTGTTGGGAAAACATGAGTTGAAAAGGGATATGAGAGACTTATTACATCCATGAATGTTTAAAATTACCTCTATTAGAATGATTAACCACTCATAGTGTATTTAAGAATAGAAATTAGTTATGATCCTCAACCAAATTTCTATAAATATAAATCATAATTTATTATAAAAATAAGATTTCATGGTTTTTTATGGTATTGTGGAATTTATGGGAATATAGCTTACAACTATGATCATAACATTTCACTTCCTTGAAAGATGTATGAATAGTGGGCATCAATTGAGAAAGATTAATTACTAACTTTCCAAAGATAGAAGGACTAAGAAAAGTGAAATGTTAAGATTCTACAAAATCTTTATCGAATTTTTTTTTTGACTGCATGGAGGATGTTTGTTAATGATGTGATCTACCATGTCACTATGAAAAATAATATTTAACTACACATCTAGGTAAATGTTCTTATTGTTTAAAATTAAATTTTTCTTGAAAGAGGAATGTTGAATAATTATCTTTTATTTTTCAGACAACTCTAAAAGTAAGAATAAAAGAACAAACCATTGATTATTTATAGTTTTTATTCCTTAAACATGAATATAGATATAAAAATCTTGAAATATGTTGAAAATAATGATGGAGAAGTAGTTATTTTTGAGATGATAGTTCCTTGAGAATCATAGGAATATGAACCATTGATATTGAACCTAAAAAACTAAAATATAAGGATGTTTTATTGGGTAAAGGGATTAAGAAAAACATTATATATGTGAGTAAAATTTGTGAGGATGGAAATTTAGTTATATTTGGAAAATATTATTACATAATAAAATATGTGGAATATAAAAAACATGTTATTTGATGACAAATAATAAGTTAAATATTTTTATATTGGGAATATTGTTACTCATGTTACATGAGTACTGATGATGAGAAAAATTTATGGAATCATGGAACAAAAAACATGTTTAGAAAAGTATAAAATAACTTTCTATAGATCATGTTTCATGAAATATTCTAACTATGAGAAGAAGATAAGAATATTTTTTCATAAATTTTCATAAAGTAATGATGATTGCTAAAATCCACAATAATCACAAAAATTCAATCTACTAATCCTCTCGATCGTATTCACTTAGATTTATACGGACTTATGAGACATCAATAAAAAAATAATATTTTTAATATATCGCTTTTATATATGATTTGACACGATTGACCAACATCATGTTCATGAAACATAAATCAAAGGATGTAGAAATGTTTAAGTGTTTCAGATTATATTTTGCGAGATAAATGTGTGTTTATATGAAGAATTTAATAACTGATAATGGTATATAATTAAATTGAAATACTTTTGAATATTATGTATATAATAATATAATTAATTAGCAACATAATTCTACATAAACCCAAAAAAAATGGTGTTATAGAAAGAAAAAATAGAACATTGGTGGAATAGGAAGAATCATGATGGAAGAGTACCAACATTCAATGTTCTAATAGAGAGAAGATTTTATTAGTATTGTACATGTTCAAAATAGAATTTTATTCAAGATACATTCAAGAAATATTTCCTATGAATAAATTGTATAAAAAACATTCAGTATAGTTTCTTTGGAATTTAGAAGTCCTTATTTATTATGAATCCAAAAACCTGATCTTGGGGAGTTTAATAAGGTATAATAGAAATGAAATGGTATGGGATATTCACTGTAATTTAACAGTTATAAATGTTGGAAAAAATTTACAAAAATGTTAGTGGATTCCTATGATATGAAGATTATTTAAAATTCAAACTCATTAAAAATTGATTTTGAAAATGTTGAGAGAAAAAAATGATGTTTTCCAATGAAATTTATAGTGAACAAAATCGGATATGTCATGAATCAAAGGAATCATTTGATAAGGAAAGTAAAGTTAGAAGAGAAACATTGAAATTTACTATAATATATAAGCAGGTTGTAACTGAAATTATTCATATAAAATTGAAAGTAACAATATAGAATAGAAAATTTATTAGATTATAAAATCATCCATTATTAATTTCCCATATTGAACCCAAGACAGTTTTTAAATAAATAAAACAAAAATAATCAGGGAATGAAATGATGGAAGAGTTAGTTAAAATTGAGAAAAATGAAATGTGGTAATGTATTCCATGTCTGTAAAATAAAAATTTTATTGGAACTAAATTGGTCTAAAAAAACAAGTTTAATGAGAATGGATAAGTTTCATGAATCATGAACATATATGTTTTTAAAGATTATGTTAATTTGATGGTTTGGCCTAGGATAAAACTTTCCCCCTAGTAGATCAAATTGAAACCATCAAAATATTCTTTTCAGTGGATAAAAAACAATGTTATAATATTTTTAGATGGATATAAAGTCAAAAATTCATAAATGACGAGATTTAGGATGAAATTTCCATTGATAAGTCGTATGGATTTCAATTTTATAATGATGAAAGAAATGATTTTAAATTGAATAAATCTACGTATGGGTTAAAATAATCTTTATGTTCTGAGTACTCCAAACTAAATAGTGGTTGGAATATTTTTAATTTTTTAAAGTATAAGTAGATAGAAACATATATACAATAAGTGGATTCATGAAACCTGATTTTAATTATTTATTTGTATTGGATAAATTTTTATGTGTATAAAGAAAATAAGTGTAAAATGTTTCAAAAAGAAATAAAGAATATTTTTGAGTGGTCAATATTAGCATAAATAACTTTCTTCAATAATTTAAAAGTTCATGAAAAGGAGAAATAAAATTTACAATCACAAGAAATGTATGGTAGGGATTATTTACAAAATATTATCATGGATGATTCTAAATATTTTTCTACTCTAATTTAATTGATCACAATGTTGAGTAAATATGAAACTTAGAAAAGGTTAAATTATAAATATTTTCAGAAACTGATATTATGTTTAATTTACCTTATAATTTCAAGAACTGATATTTTTATGTAGTTACATGATATGATTGATATGGGAGTAATATGATAGAATCTCATATGTTCTAATTAAGGATAATTTTGACAATTTATAAAGAAACAAATTCATATGGACTTATGTATGAAATAAGTTGTGATATGAACATTCATGGTTATCATTGTTCTGATCGGGATGGTTATTTCAATGATATAAAATCAATTTCTTGAGGAATGGTTTTTTAGTTGAATGATGTGTGAGTAGGAATAGTAATAAATCTTTTCTAGTAACATTGATACCAATGTAAGTAGACAAGGTTTCTACCACCCAAACTTTTATAAAAATGATTTGGATGAATATACAACTAGAAGATTCGAATGAAAAAATTTCAACACCATTAAGTATAATTTTTGATAGAAAAAGTTCCACTGATCTTTCAAACAATTAAATATAAAAATAATGATAAAAATTTGATATTATCTATCACTTTGTAAAAGATAATTTAGTTATTGTAAATGTTATGTTGGAGTGTATTTCAATGAAATACAAAATTTTTTGTGGTTTCAAAAATGTTATTAAAAAGAGAGTTTTTTTCTACTAAGGCAGAAACATTTTTTTGATTATTCTATAATGACATTCTAAACACCTTACGGAAATTACCCTAATATGATTTGTATTTTTTTGTTAAAGGGGGGTATAGGGTTAAAATAATCTTCAAGGGGAAAAGGTAAAATTTTACCCAAAATGGGACAATGTAAAAATTTTCATCCTAATGGGGAGAAAAATACATTTCATTATATAATGAATATTAAGGTGTGGTTATCATAAAATGGGGGAGTTATCAAAAATTGATAGTTGAAAAAGATGATAAGTGAGATATAAATATATAAGTGAGTTCTAATATCATCTTTTTATGACCACTAAATTTCATGCTACTGGGGGATGTAATTCCTTGAAGAAAAATTACACAATATAGTAGTGTTGTGTTAGAAAATTCTCTATAAGAATGGATGTGATTTGATGAATTGTAAAAAAAATTAGCTAGTCATGAAAAATCAATTGTTGAAAATGATTAGTTGAAAATTATATTAACTAGAGTTGTAAAATAATACAAAGGGGATATTAAGGATTTGTTGTGTTTTATTTACTTATTTATTTATTTTTTTTAAAAATTGACTATTATAAAAAAAAATTTGTAAAAATTGAAAAGAAATGATACTAGAAATCATGTTAAGAATGAATGTTTAGTCACTGAAGACGATGAATTTTTTATTGTATGGATTTCTGTAACGTTCAAAACATAATAACATTCCAAATTATGTTAGAAGAGACTATAAAAATATCAAATTTACATAAATAATAAAAAATATCATGATACAGTATTTTATTGAAAATAATAATTTGGTGTTTTCATAATCTTATTTCTGGATAATGTTTTGGTAAGTATATCTAGAAATTCAATGTTCATGATAAGAAAGACAATAGTTTATATTAGTTATAGTAATGTTTTGTACAAAGGAATCATTCATAGATCATTTTTTAGATCAGAACAGATGATTTTATCAGACAGAACATATAAGAAGAAGAATATATAGATAATCTAGTAGATATTTTGTAATAATCTCTGATGCTGTTATTGATACATTTTTTCAGTTTTGAAAAATAAGAAAGAAATGGTATGTGGGTCAGGAAATCAGATTTTAATATTTCAGAAGAAATGGGGAAGTCATCCTTTTCATCAAACATAGAGATATTTTTCCATATGTTGAAAATCTAAACTTTGTAAAAAATACATAGATGACCAGATAATGGTTAGCCTCTAATAAGAAAACCATGATCCAAAACATAAAATTTTTTACTTTTCCAGATGTTGAGTTTTATATGAAAATAAAAAAATGTATTTATGTGAGATATATTAATGTTTATACTGGGTAGACCATTTTTGGTGTGTAATGTATTTGAATGTGGCAATAATGTAGTCAACCATCTTTAGTTGTCTTGTAGAAACAGTCAATTAAATGTTTTATGTGTTTATTTTTAGTTAGTTTTCTTTAAGGGCATTAAGATCCTCATATTGGGACATGTGTTTTTTCTGAACTAATGGTTTTTATGATTTTTAAAGACTTCAGTTTTGTTATAGGGTAAAGATTTATGTTGTGGAGTTTTGAAGAACTTGTAAAGAAAGATCATCATATGAATTTTTTTATAAAATTTCATGGAAAAAGAATCTCTAAAGTTTTTATAATGACTGAGTGGAGGTGAAAATAAAATATATTATACTATAAAATCCTTTCACTGAATGGAAGTGTTTCTCAAAATATTATCATTAGAAAATAATTTACTAGATAGTGGATCATGTATGTTTCACATAAATTTGGAAATCCCATTAACCTATTAATGCTTTGGAAATTTATTTGATTTGTTATCATGATATGTTGAGAAATATTTAGTAGTTTCTTAAAGTATAAATTTAAGGAACTTTGAGAAGGTTGGAATGATGATGAATGTAAGAAAATTAAAGAATATTTCTAGAAGACTCTACAATAGTTGAGATGAGTTGATAAGTGAAGCAATGAGAATAAAATGAGATTTTAACTCAGATTTATGATTTTCATTGAGCATGAAAATGAGATTGGATTATTTAATATTCTATTCTGATAGGACCAATAAATAAGAGTATAAATGTACAATGTAATTTACACCATTCATGAGTATGAAAAGTTGATTTATTTTAGTGTTTTTTAGAGTATGTTTCTATCTAATGTAAAATTTCTTGTTTAAAAATGATCTAGATAGAGTATTTTGAATATAAAAATCACTCATAGGATATATTAGTTACTATATGACGTAAACATTTTGAGTTTCCTTGAATAAATATTGTGTGGTGTTGATTAGTTTATAAATCATATAAAAAAATGTCTGTATTAAGTATAGTTTTAGAAAAGTTTCATTAGAAACCGATTATCGAATATAGGAACCCTAAATAGAGAATTAATGTAGATGAATTATATATACATTCTATATGATCCTTCCTGGAGAAGAATACATAAAGAATCATTTTTTCAGGGATCATGTTTTGTAATAAAAATTTGTAAACTACTGGGAATAGGTATAATCATACTTATCAAGAGATTGATAGAGACTAATTGGAGTTAGCTCAAAATTTTTATCCAATTATTTCAAATATTTGATATCCATGGACCCACAAGACTGACCATGGAAAGGATGTACATTCCTACACTTAGTACAAACCCTATAAATATTGTGTGCCATTTTTTCATTACTTCATTTTCATGGTTGTGATTTTATTACAAACATTGATAAGGAAGATATGTTTAATAAGTTGTAGGGGTTATATATCCAAAAGAATGAAATTTGTAAAAAGGAAACCACTAATTCAACACCCTTTTTATTTCTAAAATGATCCTTTATAACATATATATATATATATATATATATATATATATTGGATGTCCAAATTTTGTTCCCCACAATGGGATGCCTGACCTCTCCTTATCTCATGTCGGACAGATTTTGTCCTTATCCGATCATCTTGACCCATCAAGGCCATTGTAAGCCATCAATAATTATCGAAGTATCTTCTTTAGGTTTAAATGAAGCGAAACAAATTACAGAAAAATTTCTGTAATTAAATCTAATTGTATTGTATTTAATAAAATTATATTTGGTGTCATGGGATATATAGATTATCAATTAAATTTTTCATAATGAACATTAAGGCATTGAAAATAATTTCAAGTTTGATGTTATAAAATTTTAATTTTTTATGTGAAATAAAAATATATGTTGACTGGTCTTGAATAGAGACTGACCAGGGCATGTGTGGTTTATTATTTATTTAGTTTTTTTATTTATGTTATTTTAAATGTAATAAATATTTTATATTAAATATCTATGAATCATTCACACCCAATTTAAAATTTATAACATCCATCATATCCATATATAAGAAATAAAATGTAATTCTTCACCCTCAATTTCCATTATCCACTTTTGAGTAAACATTGTAAAGATTGGTGTACTTCATGGAGATGCGGTACAAGTGGAAAGCTAATGTGAACCAAACAATTGGAGTGTATGGGTGTTATGGCTACTGCAATTCAAGTAAGGTATTTATTTAAACAATTCCCTTGGGGTCTTAGTTAATCAATTAATTTCTCGATGGATTAATAAATAGTTAACCACTCATAATCACATATTTATATATTTACTTTATCATATGTATGTTTTTATTATTTTTAATGTTTATTTATTATGCATGATCACATAGTATAATAATAAATATGAATTTATTGATAAAATAAACATGTTTGGTTACTTTGTTTCTATATAAAAAATTGTTATGTTGTTAGTGTGATCACGTATAAAAATCATAAAAAATATAATATGATTTTTTTCAAATATATAAATTAAAAAATCCCCAAAATATAATATTAATTCAATTAATTCCTTCCATTTCGAGAATTTAAATAGATATTTAGTAAATTTGAGGGTGTCTCTATCTTTTTTGGAGTTTTCTTAGATTGTTGGGATGACATTACTGAGGTTGGCAGAAATTAAGTGTAAACATAAACCGTGTTTCAAGATTATAGGTAAAGCATTGAGCTTTTGAGGGTAATTATTTCCATGATATGGGACTCCACTAAACATATTAAGGAGTTTTGAGTTAATGTGGTTGGCCACTTCAAATTATACATTAGACTTATGAAGTAGTGGTGATGCCATAACATAGGCTGTGATGAGAGGTTCAAGGAACCTTTCAATTAGAATTCTCAATAGACAGAGTATTCGGAATCATGTAGTATAGGGATCATAAAAGTTATTAAAATAAGTGTATACATTAAAATTAAAAGTTTGAAATTTTTTTGGTAATCATGATATGGTACGAATATGATATATTTTTTTTTTGAGAAAATTGAAACCACGAAAAAATAAATTTCAATGTGATCTAAATATCCGAAAGAGAATGCAATGATAGACTAAAACATCGATGAGTTGTATAGGTTCCTGCACATGGTACTTCACTAAGAGATGAATACCTATATATTGTAATCTATACTTACTAATACTCCCCATTAGGGAGCATGAAAGGTGGGTAAATATAAATGAAAGAAGAATATGGATGTTGCGGTTGATTATCATATATATATATATGTTTTCATCTACATATAATAAGCTATAGAAAATGATTTAGGACAATGATTACTTTCATCTATTGTCTGATCTATGAGATCTATTCCAATAGAGTATTCAAAATGAATGATATGAGATATCTGATTCTTTTTATAGATACAGGATAGAAAAAGGGTATTGAGAACGAAATTATATACTCTAGATGACTAGTTATATTGATATATCAGAGACCCTTGGGTTCAAACGGATTTGTAATCTAGACACTAATATAATTCCTTCTTCTTTAACACATGGCTTCATGAAATTCAACCTTAATTATTATATGAAAATCATGATTAAATATCTCTTATAATATTTTTATTTTGTTTTTTAAATAGGTATGTTTATAATGAATTAATATTCCTCAGTCCTTATATTAAAAAAGAAGATAAAGTTTATTATGTCAAAGGATAAGTCAAATTCAAAGACATTCGTTCAATTCTATTTCAATAGTATAATAATATAGAGGTGGAGAAATGGGTGATAATAATTATATATTTCATGTGGCAAGAAATAATATAGGATAATAATTTCACATATGGAAAGAAGATGCATCGTGATGCTCACACATTTGTTATATCATTTATTTAATTAAATTTGACTATATTGAAAAGTTGAGTTGGAATTGAGAATATTGAATTTAATTAAAAAACATGAAGTGCGTTTATGGGTAGAAAATGTTGTTAGACTATAAGAATTAGTAGTGGGATATTATCATATAACTTTTCCTAGTGGTTTGTTTCATAATCTAAAAAACTGTTATTGTGTACTATATATTACCAAAAACATAATATCACTATCAAGTATAAACACAAACCGATTTTACCTCATGTTTGGAAATAAATGTTTACTTATGTATAAGGAAAAAAATATTATATTATGGAAGCTATTAATAATGGAATACATATACTTGAACTAAAAATCATGTTTCTTAATAAAGGAAAAATCTATTAAGAATGAATAATTTCCTACTCACCAATGGAATATCATACTAGTTTATTTAAATGAGAATTATTTAAATAAATTGCATTAAGTAGTATATTTATAATTAATTAAGTTAAAATATGTGCATGCATGCCATGATTGATTCAATGTAAAATGACTAAGTCACCTTTTATTGTGAAGGGATAAAGAGCCAAAGAACATTAGGAATAAGTTAATAATGTTGTATGTGTCCCATTTACTATATAGGGAAGAATGAGGTTCCCATATTTCATTACATTAATCAATGAAATTAGTAGGTATGGTTATATCAAATTAGAGAGGTATAATCCAAATTGCATTCAAATGTCTGGGGAATATCATAAGGAAGTATAGAATAATCTTGGTAGGAAGATTAAGAAATTCATTTTAGACCATGGTTAAGAGTATCCTAATCATGAATTCATCAATCATTTAATAGAATGTGGAATATTTTTCATAAGCACTCCTCATTATAAAACATAGAATATTGGTTTTAGTGAAATAACGAATTAAACCCCTCTTGACATGGTCAAATTTTTACCGAGTTAATTGACTCTATGGTTATATTTTTTAGGATATGAATTATATAATATATTTTATATAGTAAACCAAGTAACAATTAAAGTGGAGGATGGGATTCTGTATGAGTTATGATATATAAGGAAAACTACTCTATCTCATATTCTGGAATAGGGATGTATGAACTTTTAAAGAATATACCAAATAAAAACTAGTTTCCCAAAGTAATAATTTTATATTTATATGTTATCTTAAGTAATTAAAAGATTATTAAATTTTAGACCCTTAAAAATGAAAATTAATTGTGGAATGACATGTCCTATTCCTCAAATAAGAACTTATTTCCAATGGTAATAGTGAGTTAAAGGCCAACTTTAAAGAAGTTTATGATTCAGATCCACAAGATTTAGAATGTGAAAAATCTCAAGAGGAGTCACTGGGAGATGAATATGTGATGATGACACATGTACTGCATTTTAAACATTATGGATAAGTTTACTATAGAAATATAGGTTTTTTATTAAAAACAATCATGTGACAAATTATACATAGAAATGGTGAAGTTATGTCCTACAAAGCAACAAGAGAGGGAAACAATGGTGATAATTGGAAATAAGTCATGTATTATGAAATAGAGTTAACATACCAAAATAAATTTAGGATTTTAGTTGACCTTATAGCTCATGTAAAACATATTGGGTGTAAATATAACGACCCACACTTTACATACATTGTTAATACTTCAAAATTGAAGCACACTTATTACAACATATGACAAAACCACAAAGGACCGTATAGGTACAGTGTCTTTAGAAACTGGGAAACATAAACAACTGGTTCATAAATCTTCTACAGTGTCTCCCATTTATTTCATCATATCTAGGGTCCCTTTTAGCATATTCTACTTAATATCCATCTTCCTGACCTGGGGAAAAGAAAACATAAAAGGGTGAGCTCAAATGCTCATCAAGGGCAAATAAAGGAAATAAAAATCATATCATATCTTTATGAAAATCAAAACCTGCAAAAGAGATCATAATATCTTAACATGGAATAAATCATAGAAGTGAAAATGAGATCCCCATAATCATAACATAAAACTTGAAACTTTGTGGCATGCACACATAATCATGGAAAATCATTTCTTGTTAGTCATGACTCATTGCCAAGACTATCTTAATGGACAAAGTCCCTTTCTAAACCGAGTTCACTCCTCGTTTCAGTCCTGTTTCACTGAACCGAAATAACCATCCGTTCCAGCCATGTCTATCTCATGAGATATAAAATCATTACCCAATGCATTGGAGGGAGATATAGGTCCCACCCATCTTATAATGAATCCTTTCTTATGTGTGCCACATAATCATAAAACATACATCATCGCATAACACATGTAACAAAAATGGGATTCTTGAAACATCATGACATCATAAATCAATTCATATAAGATAAAGGAATTCATAAACATAATTCCATCAAAACATAGTCAAATCAATGTAAAAATATGGATAGAAACAGAACCCTTTATTATCTTAGATGGAAAATAATTTTGATAAAACACTTGAATTGAATTCTTGAGGAAAATATCCTTTCTTCTTCAAAATCAATTTCTTTTCACAAAACATCATGCAATTTTAAAAGAAAGTGATTTTATTGGAAATAGTCATGAAATCTTTTAGAGGAAGCTTCATGAAAATAAGGCTTTATAAAACAGTAGAAATCCGTTCGTGCCGTATAAGTTAAAAAAAACATTCTTCATACTTTTGTCGGAAAAGTCAAAAAGTACCTCGTACGAAAAACGACAAAAGAATCCTTTCATACGTATTACTAAAAACTCACCGAAGGGTAAAAATGGATTTAAACAATTTTAGGTGGATGGAAATAATATTATATATTGAGTAAACATGGATGTGGATGATAAAAGACACCCCAGTAAATACTTACGAATAAACAATCTCGGATAAAAATGAGATTGTGATATTTCCCTTACCTTAGGTCCGATTTGCTTTGTTCGTGTCCGAAGATCCTGTATAATGGTTTAAATAATGTTATTGACTTATTCCAGAATCATACATATTGATATGAGATCATATATGGTCATATTATTAGCTTCTTGTTAGTAATATTTCATTGTTACTTGTTACTCGGGTCTTTATAACTTTTTGTTCTTATGCGTGTTTTGTCGAATAAATTCTTATTCTTATCTTTAGGTTATAGATAATTCATTTCCAGAATGGTATTAGTGTAGTATATACCATATTCATTCATTCAATTCATTTATATAATCATTATGAAATGAAGATCATGTAGAACGAGTCGCATCACATCGTGGAGACGGTATTCCGTACGTACGCACGAGTGATGATATCGTTCCTATGATCGTGGAATTGTATTGGAGTATATATATATATTATTTCAGTATCAATATTACTTAATAATAATCATATATAGTTACTCATTACACCATTATACCCATCATTGTAAGGTGATGGTGGAAAATAGATTACACCACGGCGTGATGACGGTATTCCGTACGTACGCACGCGCGGTGATTTCATTTTTCCGTAGGATGGATAGAAGGTGAATTAGGGTTGTTTCATATTTATAATAACATATCAGTATGTAAGTAATACTGATGTTATTACTTTATCATGAAACAACTAAATAAGAATAAGTTGAAGAAGAAAGAAATTGAAAAGATCGGTAATGGATATTACCTCTTCTTTGGAACGCCTCTTTGAATCCTCCACTTAAGGAACTAAGATTGGTCTTTGGAGAAGACCAGGACCTCTAGGATTATTCTAGGGAAGTGGAGAGGAGAAAATGGCAGGGGTTGGCCGATCTTGAGTGCTCAAATTGGTGTGAGGAGGAGGGGGAGCAGGTGCCCTTTTATAAGGGAGGAGAGGGGCACCGTAGGAATATCTCAAAATATTATTTTATATTAAAGTCAAAATCGGTTTATAATGGTTCCAAAGGGTCTTATTTCGAAGCTAAAGTGGGGATGGGTCGAAATCCTATCAACCAATAGGATTTAGACAAGTTTAGGGAATTATTTTAACCTTATCAATTAGATTTAACTCTAAGTTAATTAATTTAACTTTTACCGTGTCTTTTTGTTTTCTTTCACTATATGGTTAATACACTTACTATAACATGCCAAACGAACCCCAAATTGTTTATTATCAATATATATATCCTTATCTAAGTCATTTGGCTGAACCTTAGATTTTTAGGAATAAAATAACAATTAATAATATAATATTTGATTTAAAAACTATTTTGTGTCAATTATGACACTATTTGATATATGATTTTTGTGAAAGTCATAACAGAATTATATATTCGAACAATGTTGATTAAATCAACAATAATATATCATAGTAACCTATAAAATTAGTATAATTCATAAAAAGTCTCAAATTACATTTATTTTGGTATTTATATTATCAATTTTGTCAATATTTCATTAATAAGATAATTACTGCATCATCTTTGTGTCATAAATAAATTAAATTATTTGATGTTTAAAAATTACAAATAAAATACCATCATATAGGAAATCTTTTTAGCTTTCTAATGAATATTTACAATAGAATTTATCTTATGTATAACCCCATATTAAAAATGATTTACTTATTAAAATTTGATTTTAACTATTTTAACCCTTCTTTAAATAAATTAATAATAAATGTCCTAATCTAATCCAAGTGGGCCTAAATGGTCATATTTTATTCCTAAGTTTGTTTTTGGTCGAATTACACTTGTCCAATAGAATTAGGACATGTGTTAGGGTAATATTAATATCATATTTACCCTTAGTTACCCTATTTACTATTAACCGCGGTAAAAATAGTAAAAAGTTACTATTCACCAAAAAATTATTTTTATCTCATTGAACCACATTTTACTTACTGACATCAACCGTGTCTGTCGGATTTTTGAAATTCCATTCACAGAAGCGGTAAAATTAAGTTTTATGCAAAATTCAGTTTTTAACCTACCACTTAGTGGTTTCACTATTCATCAAAAATTGAAAGTTTTCAGAAAAATACCAAAATTTCACCCTAGGCTAATTTCGATATTCTGAGTCCAAAAATGAAGTCCATTTTGAAAAATAAAATTTATAAATTTTCAAAAAGTTGTTATTACTATTCATAACGGCTAGTTTTAATAGCATATTGTTGTTTAGTGAAACTTGGTATTGCGTACGACGCAAGCTATCGAGGAAGGTCGCGATTGCGTGTAAAGCAAGCCAAGCAAGTTTTGTGTAGAAAAATATTCCTTTGATGATTTATATAACATAAAAGTCTCGGGTGTTACATTCTACCCCCCTTAAAAAGAATTTCGCCCTAGAAATTCGTCACTTTGTAACAAACAAATGAGGATACTTCTCCCTCATCATATCCTCAAGCTCCCATGTAGCTTCTTCAAGTTGGTGGTTCCTCCATAAAACTTTCACCAAGCGAGTGGTCTTGTTTCGTAGGACTTTTTCGCTACGATCTAGAATCTCTATCGGCTATTCTTCATAATAAAGATCTTGCTCCAGCGGTACAACTTCTGAGCTGAGTACATGTGAAGGATCTGGTATGTACTTTCTCAGGAGAGATACGTGGAACACATCGTGAACTTTAGAGAGATTCGGTGGAAGCGCCAATCGGTAAGCTACCTTCCCAACACGATCCAGTATTTCAAAAGGACCGATATATCTAGGGCTCAACTTCCCCTTCTTTCCAAATCTCATAACCCTCTTCCAGGGAGATATTCGTAAGAACACTTTATCGCCCACTTCAAACTCTAGGTCTTTTCTTCGGTTGTCGGCATAACTTTTCTGTCGACTCTGAGCTGCTCTTATGTGTTGTTGAATAGATCTAACCTTTTATGCCATTTCATCAACGAGATCAGGTCCTAATAGCTTTCTTTCCCCAACTTCATCCCAGCAAGTTGGAGTCCTGCATTTCTTTCCATAGAGAGCTTCATAAGGAGCCATCTGAATACTGGAGTGAATGCTATTATTATAAGAAAATTCCACCAAAGGTAGGTGTTGATCCCAACCTCCTTTGAAATCCATAGAGCAAGCTCTCAACATATCTTCTAGGGTTTGAATTGTTCTCTCAGACTGACCGTCTGTCTGGGGATGATAAGCAGTGCTGAAACTCAACTCTGTATCCAGAGTATGCTGAAGTCTTCGCCAGAACTTCGAGGTAAATCTCAGATCTCGATCAGATATAATAGAAAGTGGTACTCCATGCAATCTTACCACTTCCTTTATATATATCCTGGCAAGCTGATCTAGAGAGAAATCCTCTCTAATAGCAATGAAGTGTGCAGACTTTGTAAGACGATCAACTATGACCCAGATAGCATTATTGCCTTTGGATGTTTTAGGATGTCCTGTGACAAAGTCCATAGTGATGTTTTCCCATTTCCATTCGGGTATGGGTAATGGTTGTAACATCCCCTTAGACTTCTGTCTCCCAGCTTTAACTTGTTGACAAACCAAGCATCGAGAGACATATTCAGCAACATCTCTTTTCATGCCATCCCACCAGAAGTACTCTTTCAGGTCCCTATACATCTTCGTGCTTCCAGGATGAATAGAGAATGAAGAACTATGAGCCTCATCCAGCAGCTCTTTCTTTAATTCGGGGATGGGAGGAACGCAAACCCGATTCCTGAACTTTATTATCCCATCACAATCAAGGTTGAATTCAGGAACATTTCTCACCTTCTTTTGTAACTCGACATCTTCTTTCTGTGCCTCTTTAATCTGCACATGTATAGATGGTTGAACATTCATTTGAGAAAGATAAGATTTTTCCCCTTCCATTATAATTCCAAGATCCATCCTTTGTAAATACATAAATATTGGATCTTTTGTGATCCTCATCATGGATAAACTAGCATGGTCTTGTCGACTTAATGCATCTGCCACCTTGTTTGCTTTCCCAGGGTGGTAATGGATTGAGCAGTCATAATCCTTAATCAGCTCCAACCATCTTCTTTGGCACATATTCAGCTCCTTTTGTGTGAAAATATACTTTAAACTTTTATGATCAGTATAAATATCACACCTTTCACCATAAAGGTAATGCCTCCAAATCTTTAATGCAAAGATTACCGCAGCCAACTCCAAATCATGTGTTGGGTAATTTTGCTCATGGATTTTCAACTGTCGTGAGGCATAAGCTATCACCATATCATTTTGCATAAGAACACACCCCAATCCCTTCTTGGATGCATCACTGTAGATCACAAACCTTTCTTCACTACAAGGCAGTGTGAGCACAGGTGCACTGGATAACCTTCTTTTCAACTCCTTGAAATTCTCTTCACATTCCTCTGTCCAGACAAACTTAACTCCTTTCCGAGTCAACTTGGTGAGTGTATTAGATAATCGTGAAAAATCTTTTACAAAACGTCGATAATATCCAGCCAAACCAAGAAAACTTCGGATCTCAGTTACTGTTGTTGGTCTTGACCATCTTTCGATAACCTCTGTTTTTGCTGGATCCACAGATATCCCCTCTTTTGAGATTATGTGACCCAAAAATGCAACTTTTTGAAGCCAAAATTCACACTTGGTAAATTTGGCATAAAGTTTCTCCTTTCTCAGGGTCTTCAATATAATTCTCAAGTGATCTTCATGCTGTTCCTTGCTCTTTGAATAGACAAGAATATCGTCTATAAAGACTACCACAAATTGATCAAGATAGTCTCTAAAGACTCTATTCATTAGATCCATGAAGATAGCAGGGGCATTAGTAAGACCAAATGGCATCACTATAAATTCATAGTGTCCATACCTTGTACGGAAAGCCGTCTTTGGTATATCCTCCCTTTTGACCCTTAATTGATGATACCCTGAACGAAGATCAATCTTGGAAAAGTATTGAGCTCTGCGTAGTTGGTCAAATAAGTCATCAATGCGTGGGAGAGGATATTTGTTCTTGATAGTGATCTTGTTAAGTTCTCGATAATCAATGCAGAGTCTCATTGATCCATCTTTCTTCTTAACAAATAGAACAGGTGCTCCCCAAGGTGACGCACTAGGGCGTATGAATCCCTTATCAAGATTCTCTTGGAGTTGCTTCTTCAATTCCTGCAACTCAATTGGGGCCATTCTATAAGGTGTCTTTGAAATAGGCAAAGCACCCGGTACGAGTTCTATTGAAAACTCAACTTCACGATTTGGTGGAAGACCCGGTAATTCATCCGGAAAGACATCATCAAACTCCCATACAATGGGCATATTCTTAATCGTGAGTTTCTCACCAACCATTTGAGATAAATAACCTTCATTTAGTGGAATCAACACCCATAAGATGGAAGAAATTTCCACTGGAAGGTTATGTTCATCCTTGCATTGGTATACGATCGTAGATTGATCTGGAGTATGAAATGTGACTTCCCTTCTTTGGAAATTGATATGAGCTCCATGTAGAGAAAGCCAATCCATGCCAAGAATCACATCAAATTCCACTAAAGGAAGGGTCACAAGATTTGCAGGAAGCACTTTCCCACAAACTTCGATCGGAGAAGTATTATAAAATTTTGATGCGATTGATGTGCCATTAGGTGTTGTCACAGCTAACTCAACATCTAATTGTTGAGGTAATACAGTGATATCCTTAGAAAATTTTTCAGAAATAAAAGAGTGGGTGGATCCAGAATCAAATAAAACATTTGCTACATTAGAGTGGATGGTAAGTGTACCTTTCACCACATCGTTATCGTACTCCACATCGCTGATAGAAATTGCATGTGACTTTCCTTTGTCTTTAGCCTTAAGAGTTTGTTGACGTCGACCATCATCATCAACCCTTGGATTTGGGCATTGATTGGCATAATGCCCCATCTCCTTTCACTTGAAACATTGAAGTGTAGTAGGTTCATTCTGTGTATCCCTTCCTTTGTTTGCGTCATTAGACATCTTCTTCCCATTATCACGACATTCAAATGCCCGATGACCTTCTTTTCCACATTTAAAACATTTAATTTTCCCTTTAAGACAACTCCCTCCATGTTTCTTTCCACACTTTGAGCATAAGGAAAAGCTCATCTTCTTTTCCGTGTGCTCTTTAGATTTTTCTTTGAATTCCATCTTCCTCTTCTTATCAAACCCATGTGACTGATGGGTTACTCCAATCTCCATCTCGACTTTGAGAGCACATCGAACGATTTCCTCGTAGCTATTGAAGTCCCTTATGGCTAACGCCCTTCGAAGACTTGGTTTTAAGTCACTAAAGAATCGATCGATCTTACTCTCAGGTTGGATAATAATACCATAAGCGTACCTTGCAAGTCTGGTAAAATTTGCTTCATAGGTAATAACAGATTCATCATCCCTTTGCTTCAGTTCAAGGAACTCTTTCTCCATCTTTGTTCGGAGAATACGAGGGAAGTACTTATTGAAAAATAAGTTCTTGAACTCGTCCCATTCCATAGACTCAATTTCATCCCTTTGCCTCGTATTCTTAACAAGATTCCACCATTGATCCGCATCTCCTTCCAAACGATACACTGCTAGGATGACTTTATCATGCTCAGAACATTGAAGAACTGAAAATATCTTTTCAGTAGTACTAATCCATTGTTCAGCAACTAATGGATCAGTAGACCCGCTGAAAGATGGTGGACGCTGCCTCATGAAGGATTCAATAGAATGTTGCTCCCTCCTTTGTTCGTTTGGAAATCCTGCAAGATTCATAGCTTGAGAAAGTTGTGTGAGCATGGCTACAAGATTTTGCTTTCCAGCTCCCATATCGTTTGGTTGCTCAGGGGGACAATCATTGCATTGCCCATCGCATTCCGCATTAACACGGTTCCTTCGGGTTCCAGCCATTGACTAAAACCAAGAAGAATAGTGTGAGCAACACTAATTATAATAGGAAACTACATAATTCAAGAAAAAAAATTTTTCATGCTTATGGTCTTATCCTAGGTTATTCATGGCCATTTCTAAGATTGTGTTCTATGCTTAGACTTATCCTTAGGGTTCTTACTAAGGCTTTCACATCCTAGTTTCCAAAGGTTGACTATACCTTTCCTTTGATACCAACTATAACGACCCACACTTTAGATACATTGTTAATACTTCAAAATTGAAGCACACTTATTACAACATATGACAAAACCACAAAGGACCGTATAGGTATAGTGTCTTTAGAAACTGGGAAACATAAACAACTGGTTCATAAATCTTCTACAGTGTCTCCCATTTATTTCATCATATCTAGGGTCCCTTTTAGCATATTCTACTTAATATCCATCTTCCTGACCTGGGGAAAAGAAAACATAAAAGGGTGAGCTCAAATGCTCAGCAAGGTCAAATAAAGGAAATAAAAATCATAACATATCTTTATGAAAATAAAAACCTGCAAAAGAGATCATAATATCTTAACATGGAATAAATCATAGAAGTGAAAATGAGATCCCCATAATCATAACATAAAACTTGAAACTTTGTGGCATGCACACATAATCATGGAAAATCATTTCTTGTTAGTCATGACTCATTGCCAAGACTATCTTAGTGGACAAAGTCCCTTTCTGAACCGAGTTCACTCCTCGTTTCAGTCCTGTTTCACTGAACCGAAATAACCATCCGTTCCAGCCATGTCCATCTCATGAGATATAAAATCATTACCCAATTCATTGGAGGGAGATATAGGTCCCACCAATCTTATAATGAATCCTTTCTTAAGTGTGCCACATAATCATAAAACATACATCATCGCATAACACATGTAACAAAAATGGGATTCTTGAAACATCATGACATCATAAATCAATTCATATAAGATAAAGGAATTCATAAACATAATTCCATCACAACATAGTCAAATCAATGTAAAAATATGGATAGAAACAGAACCCTTTATTATCTTAGATGGAAAATAATTTTGATAAAACACTTGAATTGAATTCTTGAGGAAAATATCCTTTCTTCTTCAAAATCAATTTCTTTTCACAAAACATCATGCAATTTTAAAAGAAAGAGATTTTATTGAAAATAGTCATGAAATATTTTAGAGGAAGCTTCATGAAAATAAGGCTTTATAAAACAGTAGAAATCCGTTCGTGCCATATAAGTTAAAAAAAACATTCTTCATACTTTTGTCGGAAAAGTCAAAAAGTACCTCGTACGAAAAACGACAAAAGATTCCTTTCATACGTATTACTAAAAACTCACTGAAGGGTAAAAATGGATTTAAACAATTTTAGGTGTATGGAAATAATATTACATATTGAGTAAACATGGATGTGGATGATAAAATACACCCCAGTAAATACTTACGAATAAACAATCTCGGATAAAAATGAGATTGTGATATTTCCCTTACCTTAGGTCCGATTTGCTTTGTTCGTGTCCGAAGCTCCTATATAATGGTTTAAATAATGTTATTGACTTATTCCAGAATCATACATATTGATATGAGATCATATATGGTCATATTATTAGCTTCTTGTTAGTAATATTTCATTGTTACTTGTTACTCGGGTCTTTATAACTTTTTGTTCTTATGCGTATTTTGTCGAATAAATTCTTATTCTTATCTTTAGGTTATAGATAATTCATTTCCATAATGGTATTAGTGTAGTATATACCATATTCATTCATTCAATTCATTTATATAATCATTATGAAATGAAGATCATGTAGAACGAGTCGCATCACATCGTGGAGACGGTATTCCGTACGTACGCACGAGTGATGATATCGTTCCTATGATCGTGGAATTGTATTGGAGTATATATATATATTATTTCAGTGTCAATATTACTTAATAATAATCATATATAGTTACTCATTACACCATTATACCCATCCTTGTACGGTGATGGTGGAAAATAGATTACACCACGGCGTGGAGACGGTATTCCGTACGTACGCACGCGCGGTGATTTCATTTTTCCGTAGGATGGATAGAAGGTGAATTAGGGTTGTTTCATATTTATAATAACATATCAGTATGTAAGTAATACTGATGTTATTACTTTATCATGAAACAACTAAATAAGAAGAAGTTGAAGAAGAAAGAAATTGAAAAGATCGGTAATGGATATTACCTCTTCTTTGGAACGCCTCTTTGAATCCTCCACTTAAGGAACTAAGATTGGTCTTTGGAGAAGACCAGGACCTCTAGGATTATTCTAGGGAAGTGTAGAGGAGAAAATGGCAGGGGTTGGCCGAGCTTGAGTGCTCAAATTGGTGTGAGGAGGAGGGGGAGGAGGTGCCCTTTTATAAGGGAGGAGAGGGGCACCTTAGGAATATCTCAAAATATTATTTTATATTAAAGTCAAAATCGGTTTATAATGGTTCCAAAGGGACTTATTTCGAAGCTAAAGTGGGGATGGGTCGAAATCCTATCAACCAATATGATTTAGACAAGTTTAGGGTATTATTTTAACCTTATCAATTAGATTTAACTCTAAGTTAATTAATTTAACTTTTACCGTGTCTTTTTGTTTTCTTTCACTATATGGTTAATACACTTACTATAACATGCCAAACGAACCCCAAAGTGTTTATTATTAATATATATATCCTTATCTAAGTCATTTGGCCGAACCTTAGATTTTTAGGAATAAAATAACAATTAATAATATAATATTTGATTTAAAAACTATTTTGTGTCAATTTTGACACTATTTGATATATGATTTTTGTGAAAGTCATAACAGAATTATATGTTCGAACCAAGTTTATTAAATCAACAATAATATATCATAGTAACCTATAAAATTAGTGGAATTCATAAAAAGTCTCAAATTACATTTATTTTGGTATTTATATTATCAATTTTGTCAATATTTCATTAATAAGATAATTACTGCATCATCTTTGTGTCATAAATAAATTAAATTATTTGATGTCTAAAAATTACAAATAAAATACCATCATGTAGGAAAGATTTGTATCTTTCTAATGAATATTTACAATTGAATTTATCTTATGTATAACCCCATGTTAAAAATGATTTACTTATTAAACTTTGATTTTAACTATTTTAACCCTTCTTTAAATAAATTAATAATAAATGTCCTAATCTAATCCAAGTGGGCCTAAATGGTCATATTTTATTACTAAGTTTGTTTTTGGTCGATTTACACTTGTCCAATAGAATTAGGACATGTGTTAGGGTAATATTAATATCATATTTACCCTTAGTTACCCTATTTACTATTAACCGCGGTAAAAATAGTAAAAAGTTACTATTCACCAAAAAATTATTTTTATCTCATTGAACCACATTTTACTTACTGCCATCAACCGTGTCTGTCGGATTTTTGAAATTCCATTCACAGAAGCGGTAAAATTAAGTTTTATGCAAAATTCAGTTTTTAACCTACCACTTAGTGGTTTCACTATTCATCAAAAATTGAAAGTTTTCAGAAAAATACCAAAATTTCACCCTAGGCTAATTTCGATATTCTGAGTCCAAAAATGAAGTCCATTTTGAAAAATAAAATTTATAAATTTTCAAAAAGTGGTTATTACTATTCATAACGGCTAGTTTTAATATCATATTGTTGTTTAGTGAAACTCGGTATTGCGCACGACGCAAGCTATCGAGGAAGGTCGCGATTGCGTGTAAAGCAAGCCAAGAAAGTGTTGTGTAGAAAAATATTCCTTTGATGATTTATATAACATAAAAGTCTCGGGTGTTACAGTAAATGTGTGTTCAAAAAAAATTTGGGCATAGATGTTCAAGTATGAACCTATAAGCCAGGACTATTAGTAAAGGGTTTTAGAAAATATCTAGGCATTGACTATGAGGAATCATTCCAACAAATAAAAATATTGAAATCCATTACAATATTAAGTTAAATAAAAGGCCTAAATTATAATGAATATTACAATGTGTATGTAAAAAACAAATTTTCTAAATGGGATGCTAGTTAAATATTCATATATGAAACAACCCAAAGGGTTTATTATGTCAAATATTGTTAATAAATTATGAAAGATGTATAAATACATTTATAGATTGAATAAGACACCGTGATCATGGAATTTTAGTTTTGATGAGGCCATAAGAGAATTTAGTATCCTTAAAAAGGATTTAAATAAAGGTTTCTATAAGAAGTTTAGTAGGAATTATGTTTTATCATAGTGTTATATGTTCATTATATATTGTTAATGGGAAATTATGTTAATGTCTTACAATTAGTGAAAATTTGTTAATGTGAATTCTTATCCATGAAAGGATTAGGTAAAGAAATATTTTTTAAATAGACCGTAGGTTCTAGATGCTTCATGGGAAATTTCAAAGTACCTATATTGAAAGGGTACTCAAAAATTTGATACGTGGAACAATATAAGAGAGTATTTTTTCATTTTCACAAGAAATTAATATCTCTATGAATGATTCTATATAGATATAATAGATGGTTGAAATAATGCATAAAATCCCTTATACTTTAGCTTTCAGATATATTATGAATGGCAGGTTATGAACTAGGTTTGATGAAACCTTTTCTTTATGAATAGTTAGAGTACATCTAGATAATCTAGAGTGCTACATTTGGTAGAAATAAAAACAATCCTGAAGTAAATTATATTTATAAAAGATATGTTACTCATGTATAGATGATATATAGTGATAGTTGGGAGAGTATACACTATTTCTTTCTTTTAGAAATATCAATATTATCTGAAATCATTGATTGACTATGTTTTTCGTTAGAGTGGTTCTATAGTGAGATATAGAAGCTCAAAACAGTTAGTGGCCACTGATTCTATAACAAAATCCATGCTTATCTAATCTTTTAACATAGATACGAAAGGTTTTTTTGATATTCATATATGTTTAAAATCGTGGTGTTATACCAAACAAAGCATTATATGTTACAAAATATTTTAATAATATTGTGGGAGTCATTATTTTAAAGGAACCCATCTCTTAAAAGTGGAAAAAATTTACTTCAGAAGTTTCATCTCTTGATATATTTTACTGAGATTGGTGGAGTTTTACTTAGTAATGTAAACATTGTGGATATTGATATAGACCCCCAGAATAAATCCATATCTCAGGATAAGGATGATTATCATGTGCCTGCTACCAGATTATGAATTGTTCGAAGTTATAAATATTGAAAGTGTGGGGTGTTATGAGTGGGTTCCCTAGACCCAAATAATTTTTCTAACTTGGTTACAATTATAGGTATATAGTTTTATATATAAATGAATTTCTTCTTAACATAATAGTGTTTATGATTCTATATCAACTTTTCACATTTTAATGTCCATAATTACATATTGTATCAAATGGTTATAGAAGTTACCTTCTATAATGAGATCCTCGATATACTATGACAGTAATATAAAATATATATCATATCTTTAGATAAATTGTTCTAATATGGAATAGATGATGTATGACTATCTGGTGTTGAGGGATCCAAATCATTGAGAATTATTCTCATGAAGTTCGCACATGGTGATCTCAAGTAGATGATATCATGATGACTTACCTTTGAATCTCATCACTACATATTTTGGGTTCCATTTTTTGCTCTTATCTAAGAACATATTTATTGTTCTCTTGGAAAGAGATTATTATCAATTTGTTCAATTTGATGACATACTTTTATAGTAGTAAAACCAACGAAATTGATGTCATGGAGATGCAGACTGTATGGATTGTTTTATTATTGATATAGCATTGGTTAAACTACAAAGATAAAATTTAACACTTCCATGTTGTGGAAAAAAATCTTCTGTTCCTAGGATAACCAGGGTGGTTCTATATTCATTAAATCAATCTCGATGGTAAAAGAAGGTTGGTTTATATAGTAAGGTCATAAAATATATAAAACATCAAAAGGACTATGGAACAAGTTTGCATCCTTTATTTTGAGATATCATGAGATGATGAGGTTTTATTAAACAGAGCATGTCCGTAGGTGGAATTCATTGTTATGAAGTTCCATATCAACATAGGGTATGTGATAGGTTTCTAGAATACACTCTTGATCTATTATTTGGACCCACTGTTATTGAGATAAGGAACTAGATTATAACACAATAATTGTATCCATAAGATTAAGCTATTAAGATGAATATGAGTTTAGAACGCAGTGGGACCCACATGTGAGGGTCAGTGAATATAATACTATGAATTATTTCAAGTATAATTAACTCATTTATATTTCTTAAGTTTTTATTAATTATGATTGAAATAATTTCTCAATTTATTAAAATTCTATTTGATCATAAAACTGAATACAATAAAAATATAATTATTCTATAGAATATAGCATGTTCAAGGTTTTTAATATTATTTGGGGATTTTATAGGATATGTTAATGTTTTTTATCACGTAACATGTTAATGTGTTAAATTAGAGTGATGCAATGTTCTTTACATTTATAATATGTTTTAATAATTCATAAGTGAGAATATGTGTCAAAAATATGGTTATTACATTTCATGTACTAAAGTGAAATTTTAGAAAATATATCCTAGTTATAAAAGATCATTTTAGCCTCCATAGTAGTATGGAATATAATTTAAATTAATTATAAATCTCAACCCTCCATTATCTCACATATATTGTGGTAAACTAAAGGAATAAAATTGTTGGACTGATCTCGTCTGCTTGATTAAGTCTGCATTCCTTGGATGATCAATGTTATGTTATAAATATATTCAATTTCCCATTCTAGAACTCTAGAATCAATGTTATAAAATCAAATAGATTTGGTACATGTGAAGATGAACCAGAGGTTTCATGTCATGGTTAGTTTGATCAATGAAACACTGAATATGAAAAAATAAAATTGATTATTTCAATTAAACAACATATCATTTACAGTTTGATTTCAATTTTATTGTTTTAGTTAACATAAATTATACATGATCTTTTGATAAATATAATAAAATTGGTTTTTTAGATTTTGTTTTTTCCATGAATCTGAACCCCAAATTTTAAATTATATTTTTCCCACTTCCGTTATACACCATGTTCCTTCAATTAATATAGGCACTTTGGAAAAATCCATGATGATGGTAATAACAATCTAAAAACATTTTTTTCTTATTATATATAAATTATTTATTTTTAATTTATCATTGATGATATAAACATTTAAATAAGATTAAATTTTCAAACTATTTTATGATTAATTACAGTGATTTATATGAATAGAATAATAATAAGTTCAAATAATTGGTCACTAAAAAAAATATATTAAATTGACATCAAAAACACTGAAAGGGCATGATCATTCTCATACATGTTTTGGATGAAACCCAAGACCCATATTGAAATTCTAGATAAAATAAAATATAGTTGAAGAATTTTTTATGAGTCGATGAACAATTTTATGTTAAGATTTTCTTTAATCAATTAAACCCTTAAATTGTTAAAAAATAAAAACAATCATCAAAACACATAATAAAAGCCCACAACATTAATTTAATATTCATTATATGTGTTTCTTATCAATTACTCTATTTTACATATCCTATGACACACCACATTTGTATATTTACTCATTTATAGATGTGATGACAAAATTGGTTAGGATTTTACTATTATAGAGAGTACTAGAAAAGATAAATAAAGTGGAATGAAGAAAGTTACATGGATATTACTCAAAGAATAGAATTATAATGAAAAATGTGTATGATAATATTCAAAAAAGATTTTAAAAATTTATATATATAGCATGGAATTTAATATAAGAGTATAAAACTAAAGGGTAGAATTTAATTGAGAGTTTAAGACCACCAAAAAAACAAGAAATATTATTAAAAAAATATAAAAAGGAATGGTAAATAACATGAAGTTAAATTTGAAAATAATGAGGTAAAATAAGAATATAATATAAGAAACTCTATCCAGAAAAAAATTATGAAAATTAATCTAAATATTAATCAATGTGTTTTCATGGAAAATTCCATATCTATGAATTTAAAATTTGAAACCTTTAGAAAGTTAGTAATAGAAAAAATTTAAATTAAAATGAGGCCTGATTTTATGTATAAATATGAAACATAATTTCCAAATCCTACTTAACCATTTTGGAATCTAAATATTGAAAAATATTCTTCTATAATAATGTTGAATTGAATCCTAATGATGCACCAAAAAATTTCAAATCCTTTTGGATATGTGTTTCTGTAGGTAATATAGAAGTACATCTAGGATTTTGAGGACATGAAGGATCTCTCATAGAACACACCACATGTTCCTCCTACATCTAATTCAAACTTGATAAACATTTATTATAATCCTTGTTTGTATCCACATCCATCATTTATGATGGAAATTCCACATCATATTCATCTCTCACCTATTCCTATTTTAGCTTATAAATACCAAATCTAATATTGATCCTAATTGTAATCCCTTATTGTATTTCCTAATGATAAGAGTCACCAATTCTTTACCAAAACTATATATTAATATTTTAATAAGCTCTTATGGGTTAAAGGATAATCACACTAAGGGTATCTAGAATTACTTCAAACATACACTAATATTCATTCTATCCCCTATGATGTATCTTCTTCACTCATAGATGTTATACATTGAGATTTCCCTCTAGGATCATGAGAAAATAATCATGACTTGGGTTTCTCAATAACATTTTTTGAGCTTTAAGTCATGGTATAGTATCACTAATGGGCCATGGTTGTTAAATTAAGTGATAAAATACATCATTATCAATATTTCAGTTCTTTTTCAACACTTATCCCCCACATTCTTAGTAGACATTTCGTTTTTAATTGAATCACCATATATATTTATTTGTTCTTACAAGAGGACTTAATGTCAGCATGGTCGAGGGAATATCACCTTTATAAAAATTGGTTTTTCGTTTTATTTTTTTGGTTGACTGATATTAATTACAGAATGTTTTATTGGACCACTATGGTTCGGGTCCACTTATCAGGCCTCCCAAATCCATTCAACTACAATGCAGTCTTTTATAGCATTGGTGACATTATCAATCATTTTATTTTTGTTAATATCAATAAAATTTTGATAAATCATACAGTGGTAGTGAGTTTTAGAGGATCGTACCTGGAAATAACTTCTACATACCTTTTAATATATTTCATTCATTGTTTATAATATTAGTTAACTATTAATAGAATCATAATTATTCTTATTCACAAAATAGTATGTGATAATGTCTTAAGAGTTTCTTTTGCAATGAAAATGTCATAGTAGTTCTTGACTATCACTAGTGGAAATGGAGTTTTTCCCAATGGTTTTATACCAATGGATTCAAAAATCAATTGGTATACTAGTTTTAGAGAAACCTTTACCAATGGTTGTTGAAATAGTTGGTATTATGAGTTTAGAATTAAGACTTACCAATAGTTTTCTCAAATCGTTGGGAAATATATGATTTCTATAATTTATAACAACAATTTTAAAAGTTTTGGTAAAGAATAGCTTCCCAAATGTTTTTAAAAACTATTAGGAATGGTTCCCCCAAACACACAGCATCTCCATCTCCCTCGTTATTGTGATTGCAACCCTAATCTGAAGATCTCCTGAAGTTATCTCTTTACCCTATGTTGCGGAACTCCTTCCACCCGATAGACCCATCTTCAATCAATAAATTTTTAATTTCTACACTTCAAATTAGTAATTGGTTCCTTAGTTTTAATGTTCTACATCTCCATTTTTTGTTTTCCTATTTTGATTTGGCCTAAACTAGTGTTCTGTGTGATCTGTGGCATGGTATACTGACCACTTTGTTTTTTTTTCTATTTTTGTTATACACATAAAGTTTTGTATTGTGTGAATCACTTATATTTTAATTCTTAATATCCACTCCTATGTGGAGTTCATGAACCATATGAACTAATGGGTTGTGGTGAGATGTATTCCAACTCAAAGATGGTAAAGGGTTTGTTTAGTCATATAGTCTCGTGGTCGGTAATGGATATAAGGATGGCCCATGTGATGGGATTGGGGATAGTTGGGGTAGTGGTGTAGGTAAATTTCCATTTTTTTGTTTGGGTAATATAGTAGTTTATATGGACTTTATTTTAGTTGAAAATTGGATTTGGATTTGGTATTTATAGTTTTTGGTCAAGGAATAATGGGAATGGTGGTGATATTGAGGATGAATTGGTTGTTGGTTGGGTGATGGATTAAAATTGTGATATTGGTTGGATTGGGTATTATTAATTTTAAAGGTATTATATTGGTATTTCCTCCCTTGAAGACTACCCCACCCCCACACCCTGAAAACCCCCGTTGGACAGCCCCCCCCCCCATGTGGACAACCCCCACCCTCTATACACCACTCTCCCCCCCATTGAGAGCCACGCCCCCTCCCTCCCATCCCCCTCGACACCCCCACCCCTAGAAAACCCCACAATGGGACACCATCCACCCCCTTGGACAAACGCCCTTGAACATGACCCCACATCTGGGACACCACCCCACCTCAAAGTTCATGGCCCAGTTTTTAATTTGGGATTAACCAAATAAGTGATTTCCCCTTTCCCTAATTGAATTTCATATGTGACCCATAGATCCTTATAAATTGATTTTTTCATGTTTTGATAAATTTAATGAGTTGTTTTGAATGAAATGGATATTTGATGATGGTTTTTATTTATTAATTAATAAAAAGGTATTATATAAAATTAGAATAAAGTGGGCCTTAGGGGGTAGGGGGCTACAAGGGTTTGGGGGATGGGGTGTGGGCTGTCCAAGGAGGGGTGTGGGCTATCCAGGGGGGTCAGGGTGGGCTGTCAAGATGGAGGTGGAGGTGTGGGTTGTCTAGGGGGTAGGTAGTCGAGGGGGTGGGGTTGGGATTTCAAGGTGGGGGAAGGGGGTGTGTGATGTCAAGGGGGAGTGGGGGTGGATTTTCCAGGTGGGGCAGGGGGTATGGGCTATCTAAGGAAGGGGTGGTCTTTCTATGTAAGGGTGAAGAGGGGGGGGGGGGGGGGTTGTCCATGTGGGGATGGGATTTCTAGGTGGGGTGGGGGGTTGTCTAGGGGGATTCAGGTGGGTAGGGGGTCTGCAGGAGTGTGGGGGAGGGGTGTGGGATGTTCCGGGAGGGGGGGCCTATTTCAGGGGAGTGTGGGTGGGCTGTCTAGGGGGTGGGATTTCCAATAGGGGTTGGGGGTGGGTTGTCCTAGTGGGGGAAGGTTTTTAGGTTTTCTATGGGGTGTTCAGGTGGGGATGGGGGGCTATCCAAGTGGGGGGTAGGGGCTGTAGGGGTATGGGGTGTGGGCTGTCAAGGGAGGGGGGATACCCAATTTAATACACTTTGAAAAAAATAGGAATCACATATAACCAATGTATAGTTTATTTCACATGTTAATAAGTTTCTTAATGTTACATAATAATACTGACTCTTAACCTTCCATGAAGAAGTAATCTCTTCAAAGCAATATCAATGAGGTTCTTATCCACTATCTTTATAGATCTCATAAAAATTTAACATTATTAAAACTATATACCATAGAATGATATAACAAGGCCCATACTCCCTTTAGTGGTGTCCCATGGAAGCATGGCTCATATACCTGAAAAATATACATAGGGTCATATTTGATAGAGACACAAATTTTAGTAAACATAGAAAATACTATATTTACACCTTGTATCACATCCTAAAATTATCACTCAGCTAGACTCTCAACGAATCAATAATCCACATACGAAGGTCAAATTTTTTAGGATTGTTTATAATTAGGTATGTTTTTTCATATTTGTTGTATGATATTTATAGGGGAAAAGAAAATTCAAACAAAATATCATATTTTGATTTGTGTTTATAATGATTTGTGTTGTGATTTATAAGTATGATATTCATAGTTTACAGCAACAGAAATCTTGGTAATCTATAATAGGCTTGAAATCATGATACAATTGGATAGAGATGAGATTATACATCCCTAGTTTGGGGGTCGACGCCCCCACCCCTTTTGACAGCCACCCCTGGACATCCCCACCCCCTTGGACAACCCCCCCAGACACCACCCCACCCTCTGAACACCCCCACCACTTGGACACCCCCACCCCAACTAAACAACCCCCACCCCCCTGGAGAACCCCCTTTGACACTACCCCACCCCTGGACAACCCCCACCCCCTAGACATGACCACACCCTTGGACACCCCCACCCCCTGCACACCCATACCCCCTTAGAAAACTCCCCAAACCCCCTGGACTACCCCCACCAGTAGGAAACCACACACACCCAAGACACCCCACCCCCATAAACAACCCCTCCCCCAACCCCCTAGAGACCCCCACCCCTAGGACACCCCAACCCACTGATCACCACCTACTCCCTAGACCCCCCCCCCCCCCCACACCCCAAATAACCTGTACAGCGCCCATCCCCTGGACACCCCCCACCCCTGGACAACACCACCCCCTAGACACCCCACAACCTATGGACACCTCCCAACCCCCTTGGGCAATCCCCACCCTGGTAAACCCCCACCCCCTGGACACCCCCGCTGCCCTCGACACGCCTTCACCCTTGGACACCACCCCCAACCCCTGGACATCCCCCACCACCTAGACACCACCCCACCCCTAGACATCCCCCCACCCCTGGACACCCCTACCCCCTTGGACAACCCCCAACCCCCTAGATAGCCCCCACCCCCTAGACATGCCCACCCCTTGGACACCCCCACCCCCATGGAGCCCCCACCCCATGGAGCCACCCCACCTCCTCGACACCCCGACACCCTAGACCCCCCCACCCCCTTGGACAACCCCCCCCCCCCCAAACCCCATGGACAGCCCCCACCCCTAGATATCCCCACCCCGTTGGATATCCCTTGAACACCTTGTTTAGTCCCCGCACCCAAGGACAACCCCAACCCCTTAGACCCCCCCAGGACACCCCCACCCATTGGACACCCCCCCCAGCCACACCCCTATAAACACCACAACCCCCCTTGACACCCCCACCCCCTTGATAGGTCCCCACTCACCCACCCCCTAGAAACCCCCTACACCCATGGATAGCCCCCCCCCCCCCCTGGATAGCCCCCCCACCCCCCGGACACCCCCAACCCCTGGACACACCCTACCCCCTTAGACACCCCCCAACCCCCTAGACACCTGCACCCCCATGGACCTCCTCACCACTGCCCTGGAAAACCATTTTGGACACCCCATACCCCCTTGTAAATCACCCCCCCCCCCCCAACCCCCTAGACATCTCCCAAAACCACCTGGACACCACCCCACGATCTAGACACCCCCACCCCTGGACACCCCCACCCCCAATGATACCACCTGGACATCCCCCACCCCCTGGGTACCACCCCACCCCTTGGCCACCCCCACCCCCCCTGATAGCCCCCCCCCCTTCATGAATATCTCCTATCACTGGACACCATCTTTGTTCTACCTCTACATGAATAATGGGGGCGTCTGAACCAAAAATGGATATTCTTCACCTGTTAAAAGAACAATTTAGGTGCACAATGTAGAGTGACTCTAAGGGTCATGGGACAATACATGTAGGTAATTGATGTATGTGTATGAATTATGCATGTATTCTGTAGGTATTCAAAATTATGTATGAATTTTTTATGTGTGTTTGGTTTGTTATAGGTTCACCGGTAGAATTTTGAATGTGTGTTTGGTTTACTACAGGTGCACAGGGGAGAGGCAAGCCTACTGGTGGAAGTGCATGGCTGCAAGTGAATAGGGGGGGGGGGCAGGATTACTGTTGCAGGTGTGTAAAGCCTATGCCAACGGTTTACAAACGTTGGCATATGTGTGAATAGAAGACATAAAATAACAGTTTCTTATAAAATGCTGGTAAAAGTATATACCAGCGGTTTTCAAAACGTTGGTATAGATCCTTTTCCGGACGTTTCCCAATGGTTTTTGAGGAACTGTTGGTAAAAGTATACACCAATGGTTTAGAAACTGTTTTTATAGACATGAATTTTGATATTTCCAATAGTTTCAAACCATTGGTGAAAACAAATACCCATGGTTACATGAAATTGTTGGTATATAATACATTCTACAACCATATCCCAATGGTTCTCATAGAACCATTGGGATCTGTCTCTCCCTACAGCTCTACATCCAACGGTTAGGACAATTGTTGGTATAGTTTATACCAATGGTTGTTTGGCCATTACCAATGGTTTGAAACTGTTTGTAAAGTCTTTGTTTTCAGTAGTATAAGATTATAACATATAAGATCTATGATTGTCTTATTAAATATATTTTCTATAGTTGGATGAAATAATTTGATATACATAAATGATTCCTGAAATTGGGGGTAGTAACTCAAAGGAAATTGAGGCACCTTCTCATGGAGTATTACCCTATTAATATCTAGTTTTTGATATTATTAGAAGAGGCTCACCGATAATAAATATGCATTTATATGTTTCATTTGATTCTCCTATCAAAAAATGTGATAATTGATCATTGTACATTAATATTGCTATCAATGATTTAAATATGTCATGTAATTTTATGTATTGATGAAAACTGTGACCTCGTTTGTTTTAGTGAGGGATGATATGTTGGGTGCATAAAAAGTAATATGTCATTAATGAGTATTATGAGAATGTATTTTTCCCTCCTATTCCATAAAATAAGTTTACATATGGGGCCATTTGATGGAAATTATATACCCTAAAAAATCAATATATAGGGTGTTCTATAGGAAAGTGTCATTTCTAGAAATTCAATGAAAGAGACATTGAGAACATAGGTTTATGGAAAAGGTATACAAACTGCATGATTTGAGTTTTCATAATAAAGGGATTACATAATACAATATGTTTCGAAATGAGGTATTATTTCATTTCAACATTAATATAATTCACAATTTGTACCTTAGTATGTTTCGATATGTTATGCTTTGGCTTTAGGATGCTTCTTCTAATGGGACAATGAGATAGGCATAGAGAGTCACACAATAAGTGTTTCTAGAATCCTAGTGAAATAATATATTATTATTTATTATTTAAAAAGACGAATATATATTACTAATTCATGTGGTTTGATAAGTATTCATGTTTTCGTGATCTATAATATTCCATCACTAGTTATTGGAGAGAATGTTATGTGAGATAAATATTGAATAATATTTTTTCCAATTTAGTGAATATAATATTTATTTATTTATTGGTGAATAATGTAGTGATATTTATTTATAAAATAAACCATCATTATTCAAGACCTGTTAAAAATTGTAGAGGAATGTAAGACCGGTATTAATGGTCCTATGGGAAATAATATATATTGAATATTATTTGAGTAAATAATATTAAATTTAATTCATGAATTTATTGCATGTTAATAAATACTAATAATAATATTATTATTTTAGAAATGGGTTTTTATAGGGGTTAAATAAAAAATTGAGGACACATGAGGGATTATTATTTTATAATTGTAGTAGTATATAAACCCAATTATATTACTTTCTTAATATAACAAATTCATTATATGTGGCACACAATGACATCCGACTTGAATACAGTCAAGTGTTAGAGGGATTCATCTACCAAAATGTTCCCAATAATGGATATTGATCTTTCTCCACCTTTTACTCATGAGTCTAGATAGTGACTAAGGAGAATCCTTTGGAAGTGATTCTCAAGGTGATCAAAGACGGATGATGTTTGTGATAGGGTCAACCCTGAAAAAACCCAAATATTCTCACAGTTGTGTTTTAGAGATTCATGGAACACATGTGGATAATATATAGATAGAATGCATTGTTGATTAATACAATGAAATGATAGTATGATGTATATGTGTTGTAAGATCCACCATCCAAGATAGAATTTCTCACAAGGAAACTCAATAATTTCTTAAATTGAATATAAATAATATGGGATAATCATTTTATTGGTTACAGAGTTTATCCATTTAATATATTATTTGATTATATAAAATTAATCACTGACTTTGTGATCATGTAAATACAGAATTAATCTTCTATCTTGAAAAATATATAAGTTTTCATGAACTAACTGGTACTTCTAATCTACTCCAGATCTACAAGTGGCATCAGAGGTGTCATATACATATTTTTAATTATCTGAAGAATGATGTTTGACTTACATAGTTTTCATTATTAGTTTAATCATTATTAATTACAAATAGTGATATCTTCTTTTTTTCTTCATCATTTCTCAAAAATATAACCATTTTGACTAATTTTTTGAATGAAATAAATTCAAATATCTTATCTGGAGGTGTTGAGGATCCTAGAAGAAAAACACAATATTAAAAATTCTACAACATGGAGGTATATGCCTTTTTCTAATGCACAATTTCCCAAGAATTTATTTGGAATTAATTCGAAGCATGTGAATTTATTAAACGAAATTAATTTAATTATATATCATGTGTGGACTAGGTTAGACTAGTGCATGGTCAGCCGGAGTACACATCTTGTAACTCCAAAACACAACCTATAGTCTATTATTCATAGATGAGTTGTGTATTCTCTTACATGACCAAGATGATTCGAGTCTATGTAACTCAAATACCACACACCGTGTATCCCATAAACACATTATATACTTTCATATTTTCCATGGAACAGTCGTATGCTAAATCCCCTGGTATGTGTTTCAGGTAAATGTTAAAAAAAACAAACATCAGGTAGCTATAATGTACATGCTATGTAATTTTACCAAACTATAGATAATTGAAAATTAATCTAATATACTAAGAAAACATTATCAACATGTTTTCTATGACTTTATTAATTTTATAATACACACCATGTGTTCGGTCATATATATATATATAATTAATTAATTTCAAGGAAATGTTCAATTCATCATATCACATATACATATTAATATAGTTATTACTCTATACACATTGAAAAATAACATTATAGGTAAATACCATGTGTTTCATGTGGTCATTATGTTTACACTACCCACCTTGATATAATGTGATAACTCCTCTATGAAAAATAATGCGAGAGTAAATAGTATGTCATTATAATAAATGATATGTGGTTACGACTTGATCCAATGTATATTTTTTGTTCGAAGATAAATTTAGATAAATTTATGTATCTTTTTTTAAATTATGATGGATGATATCCTCAATTAAATTCTTATAAGAATCAAGATAAATAAAAAATGAATTAAATAAGATACATAATTGATTCAAGTGTGATTTATCGTAAATAAAACTAATTGTAATTAAATTGTAATTTTTTTAAATGTATAATTAATTTAATTTATGTGGATAATAACGGGCTTAGACCATAACTCTAAATGTGATTGGTTTCATTCAATTAATTTTTAAAAAAAAAATTGGCGTGCGATCCATTTATCCTCTCATTACGTAAGGTCATGTCATCCAATGGATTCTTTTAAATAAACCCTGTAACCACTCATTTGGTTACCTCACTTGTGTGTGAATAAAAAAAATATGTAATGGATGAATCTTACAAGCAATAGCATGCATTTAAATATTAGAGTCATGGTGAAAAAAATATTTAAGAGACCAAAATGTGGATAGGTGGAAAGATGCAACAAAAACAATTAATGGTTCATGGTCTTTTTCCCCTATGTTGTTAGTTATTTTTCCACTATGGAATGGTGGGTTAATGCAATTAGCATCTAGAATGTCTGCCTAAAACCATTAAATCATATTTTGTAAACAATTTCAAGGATATGAGAAGGGGATCATGGATCTTTTCTTCTAGAATGTCCAAGCAATATGATATTCCAAAGACAATACTAAGGTATATTTGGTTTAAATAAAATAATGGGGTAATAATAAATATAATATTTAACTTTTTGACAAAATTTTATTTGATAGTGTGTGAAAATTATTTTCATCTTACTTGTAGGAACACCAATTAAAATGACATCAAACATATCACTACTATCCCTACATCAGAAGGATCATCTTCTCAAAAGTACAAAATTCAAATAGTGTAAGACACCGTAACACTTTTTTCTATTCCATGAAAATAGATTATATGTGATGGAAGAACCTTTTATAGATTCACCTTATAATGAGTCTAGTGAGGAAGAGTTGACTCTCTCTGAAAACCATTTGTACGATGCTATAAATGTTTAGTGTTTCATGCAATCATCGATGACCATTGATCTTTTAATGAAATATAAGGACATGAATGTGTTTTCTAGAAAGTATTTCCTTTGGGATATAAATGGAGGGAAAAAGATATAATAGAGATAAAATATCTCATGTTTTCTATTTACATCTAATCCTAGAGTGTTATATCCAACTCGACCTCATTTAGTAAATTATATTGGCTACATTAAAGGCTTAGAAAATGTATGGATTAAATTTCCAGATGAGTTGTGTAACAAGACAATGTTTTATCAATGAAAATTCCCTTATTTTAATTCTTTCATATATTACAATCACATGAAATCAAAACATAACAAACTAATAATTTCTATGTGACCTTTAAACTTAATAATGTCACTTTTTTTATGTGAATTTAAAAATCTTGACATACACGGTTGCAATCAGAAGATGTTTGGAGTACAATAGAACAAAAATAATTTTTCATGAATACTAACTGAACATTATGAATATTAATTTTAACCATATGAATAGTAATATGTCCCTTATGAATATTAAATAATCCAGTTGAATAAGTAACCTTTTCAATGATATTATAAATAAAATTTATCCATCTTATAAGTGACAATATTATATAATTATAGTGTTGGAATTTTTTTCTGTTCAATAATGATTTTATAATTAATTTAAAATTTTAAAAGACAATTTATTTTCAGAAAAAGTATTCATATATATTTATTTTGATGACTTATGATTTCATGATAATATTAAGAGAACTTAATTAATTTTCCAAATTTCTAGAAAAGCAGTATTAATTTAAAAAAAAATTATTTTTCAAGTAAATTGTGATTTTAATTAAAAATTTAAATTCACATTTTTAGAAAATTATATAAGAAAAATTTAATTCGTTTTTTAATTATACGTGTTAAAAAATGGTTAGGGTGTATTTTTGGATTTTTCTGAAATACGTGAATTTTTTGTGAACAGTAAAATATGGTAATTTGTTGTGTATAGATATTATATGTTAAATAGAATATTTATTGATCCATGGATGGTGTAAGAACTTTGGGTTCCAACTCACATTCACATATTACTTTTTTTTCTCACAATAATTAATTCTATTACTTTTCTTGGGGAAAATAATAAAATAATGAATAAAATATTGAGAAAACCATCCTCTCCTCCACTATAAAAACCACCCTCACCCCCCTCTCTCTTCACATATCTCAAGACATGTTCTTATTCAAAACTCCACTCAATCCTTTCCATAATCCCCTCTCCCTAATACAAAATACCTTGGTCTCTCCAAAAGACCAAATACTCTCCCTTAAAGAGGTTCTTTGGGATGACATTTTCAATAGGTAAATTACTCTTTTCATTCATTTTTTTTTCAAGTTCCAATATTTTATTTCCTAACCACCTTTCATCCAAATGTTATGAAATCTCCCGTAACATAAATGTACTAGAGTTTTGTTATTATAATGGAATAATTTATCATCATCCCTCCATTTATATCCTTTAATATTAAAAATTAAATTACCATCCGAGATGTGTTAATTTCTCACATTTAAGGATGACGGATTTTCAATTTTAATTAACAAATTCAATTCTTGTCATGAAACCATTTTTTTGGTTGAACTAGACAATAATATTTGTATTATGTAAAATTTATTGTTTTGGAATATTTTTTACACTTGATATATAATTTATAATAAAAAATGTGTTCGATCTGATCCAAAAACCTCCAATTAACAAAAAAAGTTCTCAATAAAGTTTTATACAATGGTTCATATTCACTACAAAAAAACAAATTTGATTTTATAACCATTAAATTTAATGTATTATCACTAATAAAATATGTCTCAAATTCTAGAAAATCATTCGCATCAGACATGTTTATTTGTACATGTATATAAGTAAACCAATCATGAAAACCAATGCAACAAACAATGAAATTGAACATATTAACCCATAAAAAGGTCATGCATGAACATAATAAGGTTATAATAGATCACTTACATAACTATGATGGTATTTATATGTTAATAAATTAATTGTATTTGGTTATCTAGGACATTAATATGAAATGAAGGAGACCGTCAGACTTAAGGAAATGGATTCTACCGAAACCTCCATTATTCATTCAGGTTGCTCTATCATTCTTTTTACAAAAATAATTTTATCTATTATTCTCATGTACTTATTCTAATTTATATTTACATTATCCAAACTCATGTTTTATTTTCTTTTCACTATTCCCTTTTGGTGATATACATGTTTTTATGTGGTTCCCACCTCAATACTTCCAGAAAAGAAAACATATTTAAGGGAACATCTCGAATTATTACACAATATAAAGTGCACCCTAAAACCTATTTTAAGACAAATTGATTTTTAGAAAGTATGTATTTTTTATGAAAACCTTATTGTTTCAATTCTTGTTTTATATAAAATTTTATTCTATTTTATATTTTTAATGCTGGTTAGTATTTTCATTAAAACCGCACTAAAATGTTTTAGTGAAAAAAATTCATAAATACTATTTTTACATGTTATCACTTATGTTTGACATAAATTACCATGATATATTCCTTTTTTACCTAATTAATGTACATTTTTGTTCTAATTCCATTCTTTCATGGGAACATGTATAATGTGTCTATTTAATGTGCTTTATGACTTGGTTATGAAACCCATTACTTTCCAGGGGTACACTTATGATTATGTATGATTCAATACGTGCAAATAAAATTCATGAACATTTATAATGCGTGTACCTTGATAGAGATCCAATTTATTGGATAATTCTGAGTCTCATGACACTTTATGTGCAATGTTCTTTGCTATTTTCTATGACTCGTGCTACCATGTGTTGCGGTCTTGGTGTATAACCTTCAATTGTGATTCTCTATGTGCAACAAGCCTTGACTTGCACTAAAGTCATTTTTTAGGTTTATTAAAAATTACTATGAAACCATGTTTATATTATCCCCTGTTTATATGTTATGATTCAATATGTTCCATGCCTTTTTATATCATTATTACTTTTAACCCATGTGATAATGCATTATTGTTATGTTTATTCCCTTACTGGGCTTTCTAAGTCATCTATTTTTTTGATGATATCCCCAGGTTATCCTATGAAGATGTATGAGAAAAATGGAATTTAGGGTATCTTTATAAATAATATATAATGAAATGTTATATTTAGTTCTACGATTTATGTTTTATGTACCAAATCATCCAATACACTAGACGTTATGATCCTAGACTTACAATAGGATGATTTACTATCCTTAAAACCATGTAATGAAACATGTAAAAGGATAGAGCCCTTATTTTTGGTATCTGAGTATGGTATACTTATTTATGGATATTATAAATACAGAACATTATTAAGAACCTTGGGTATGAGAATAAGCATAAGAAAACATCCCTAAATTTTATTAAATATAGAGTAAGTGGTTTATCCAAAAAATGAATGCATGTCTTCATATGAAAAAGTGGATGTGGCTCTAGAATAGATGTATCTAGGGGTATACCATGAAAACAACTCTTTCATCTAGACTCAAACAGGAACTGGTTCACGATAAAAGGCCTAAAACAATCTTGGTTTGCCACTCCGTGTAGATATTCTTTGGTAAATTTATAATTTTAGTACGAACCATAATTAGGGGAACAAAAAAGATCAAAATAAGAATATATGTTATATAACAGATCAAGGATAACCTTAATTGAAACATAGGGACTCATAAGATAGGATATACCTTTACTTGAAGAGTGTATCCTTTTATGTTTAATGTTTAATTTTTATGCATAATAAATAAGTATTCAAGCCCTATGATTGTACGGTTTTTTTATTTGACAATAGAGGGATATATAATAACACAAGGGAAAAATAATTATGATAGAAAATGTGAATATTTTCCAAATGATATGAAATAGGTCCTAAAAACTTTATGATATTACTTTCTTAGCTAGCTCAAGATTTGAATAATAACATGAATAATTTGGAACACCAACCACCTCTAAAGAAAGGGAAAGTTTACATATAATTGTTTATGTTGAAAAGGCCTCTCAGGTTTTGTGGATCCTTCAGTCCCCTCCACACTGAACATTGTATTAAATACATGGAAATGGTATTCTCTATCCTCCAGTTCTTGTAAAAAGTGAATTTTGTTCTCGAGGTCAATCATTTTGATGGGGAACATGATTAGTTGTGGAAATTGATCATGAATACAAAGTCCCTAGAAGAAATTAATTCCATGGATTTGGAGGAATTCAAGAAAAAAATATCAATAAATATTTTTTCCAAACCCTCGGTCACTAGATAGAAATAGAGTTCCTTATACTTAAGGGGAAGGAATGTGAGCCCATAGGGGCGTATAAACAAAACATCACATGGTTTTCAAGATAAGCCTCGGTATTTTCCATGTACACCAAAAAATGGTGGATCGCTTATTTATCATATTAAATCTAATTCTATTAATTTTTTTGGTGATTCATGAATTCAACAGTTATGGGGAGATTTTTGGGTTTTCACTCATTATTAAAATTCAAATTGTAGACTCTCAGTGGTCTCTTGGGAACAGTGAAAAAATCATAAGTTGGAGTCTAATATAGGTGATTCAGAAAAAAAAAATCCTATGACGGAAAGAAGATCGAACATCCAACATGTCAAATTTTTTGGAAGAAGCATCACGGGAACTATCTAAAGGGAACCAACCATTACTTGAAATATTGAAGAATGTGACATATTTATAATAAATGATGGAGGGTAATGAATAATCCCACAATTGTGGAAGAATAAATGATGGTTTTGGTCATCGCTCAGTGTGTAGTGAAGTGTTACAATTGCAAAGAGAATGGGAATTATGTGAAAAATTTCCCTATGCCAAGGGTTGTTAGAAGAAAATCAACAATAACCTCCATGGAAACAAGGATGTAATTTTTTTATCACTACTTTTTAGGTTTAGAAGGAAAATAATGTGTGATAGTTACACTATTTATTCATTAAAGAATAGTGAACATACTATTTCATTTTGGTTCTACACATTCATTTATAACATGTGAGTTTAGTAGAACTAGTCAAACACCACCTAAAAATTTAGAGGTTGAGTTATCTATGAGAATAGAAAATTGGGAAATTACTTCACCAAAAGTATATAACTCCTCCCATGTTAAAATTTGTGGACCAAACCTCCTAGAAAATCTCTTCATACATCCATTATTGGAGTTCAAGGTTATTTTGGGAATGGATAAGCTATCTTTATAAAAATATCACATCAACTATCGGGAAAGGGAGATCACACTTCACATCCTGAAGCATCCTCAAATTCATTAAATATGTTAGAAGGAAGATGATTATTTTTAGAATCATTCTCTCAATTGTGGATATTACTACGTTATGTGCTAGCATGTCAAGCTCGAATGATTCAGAAAAAGGAGATGATAATTCATGAAGGTATGCATATAGTGAGGTATTGCACTGATGTATTCCCTAAAGAATTAACTAGTATTCCTCATGATAAATAGGTCAATTTATCAATTGAACTTATTCTTTTATATCTTCTTATATCAATGACACCTTATAGAATGTCCATCGTAGAGATGGAAGAGCTGAAGATGCAGTTACTGGATTATCTGGAGAAGGGTATTATACACCCGAGTGCTTCAACATGGGATGTTCTAGTCCTTGTCATCAAGAATAAAGATGGTTCAAGGAACCTCTACATTGATTATCAATGTGAGGTGGTCTTTTTGTCAGGATAACACCAATTATAGGCGAGGAATGAATATACTGCCAAGACTACTTTTAGATTGAGGTATGTACACTATAATTTCGTAGTGATGCCCTTCAGACTCACTAATGCTCTGATAATATTCATTGATTTAATGAATAGTGTCTTTATAGATAACCTGGACAAATTTGTTACAGTATTAATCGATGATATTCTGATATACTCCAAGAGAAATGTGTAATATGAAGAGCATTTGAATTTTGTGCTGATGAATTTGAGAAGGGATAAACATTATGAAAAGTAAAAAAAATATGTGTTCTGGATGGAGGAATTATCATTCCTGGGGAATGTTATCAACAGTAAAGGTACATATGTGGACCATTCCAAGACAAATTCATTTGAAGAGTGGCCGAGGACAACATCAGTAATATATATCCACTGCTATATGGGTATATAATTGTATTATTGATGATTTTTATGAACGTTTGACGATTTTTAAAACCAATGACAAAGCTGGCATAAAAGGGGGTAGAGTTGTTCTAGACTCAAGAATGTGAGGAATGATTTAAGGTGCTAAAAATAGGGTTATCACTACAATAGTACTCACACTCCTGGAAAGTGGAGAACTCCATGTGGTGTACAACATTTCTTAATATAATTGCTTAGGTTGTGTGCAGATTCAAAATGAGAAAGTGATAGCCTACGCATTAGGGTAGCCTAAAATACATGTGTAGAACTATACCACACATGATTTGGTGCCGGCAGATGCGATATTTTCATTGAAAATATTACGACATTATCTCTACAGGGAGAAGTGTGAGATATATAATGATCACAAGAGTCTCAAATATATATTCACAAAAAATAGCATAATATGTGCCAGTAATGATGGTTATTGATTGTTAAGTATTATGACTACTCAATAAACTACCATATTAGTAAGGAAAATAAGGAGGAAGATGCTCTATGTAGAAATGATCTTGCATCTTTGTTAATGGTGAGAATTGAAAAGGATCTAATCTTCTTAGATTTCCAAATGATTGGCATGGGAATCATTATGATAAAAAGAAAATAAATCATTTCTCATGTGATTTCTCAAACCATCCCTCATGGAGAGAATAAAGGATTCTACAAGAAATGATGTTGAAATCATAAAAATTGTGGAAGATATTAGAAATGAATAATCCTCTGAGTTAAAGGTTGATGAGGATGATGTTATATGATTTGGGTCATAATTATTTGACCATGCATTCCAGAGATAAAAAAAGGAGATTTTGATTGAGGTGCATAGCTAAAAATTATCTATTCACCTAGGGAGCGCAAAGAAATATCATGATCTTCGAGAGAACTTTTGGTGGAACAATATGAAGATGTATATTGCTGAATATACGACAAACGCTCCTTGTATGTCAACATGTGATGGCTAAAAGACATAAGTCTAAGGGGATGATGCAACCACCGCCCATACCAAAAAGAAAGTGGTAGAATGTCACTATGGACATTATCACTAGGCTTCCAAGGACATCCAGAACAAAACAATTCTATATGGGTCATTGTGGATCTCCTTGCAAGGATATCTATTTTTATCTCAATTCGAGGGAAATTCTCATTGGATCAACTTGAATGGATATATATCAGAGAGTTGGTAAGACTGGATGGGCTACTACTATATATTGTATCTGATAGAGATTCTAGATTCACCTCGATGTTCTGGAAAAGTCACTAATAAGATCTAAGCACTGGACTAAACTTCAGTACTACCTATCATCCTCCAACTGATGTCCAATTTGCGTGAACTATTCAAAACTTGAATTCATGTTTATATCATGGTCGATGGATTTCAAAGTAGGATGGTACAAACATCTTCCACTGGTTGAATTCCCCAACAATAATGGTTTTTTCTCTAGCATCTGAATGGCACCATATAAAGCACTTTATAGAAAACAATGTTGAACATCGACACGTTGGGATGAAGCCAGTGAGTGTAAGATACAAGGACCTGAAATGGTTGATGAAATGTAGGAGAATTTGAAAAAAAATTATCAACACATAAAGGCATCCCAAAGTTGACAAACGAGCTATGAAGAAAATCATCAACAAAGCATTGAGTTTAATGTTGGTGACATGGTATTCATCTACACGTATTCCTAGATGAAGTACATGTGGTATTAGAAGAAATGAATGCTAAGTCCCAGGAACATCATCCCCTTAAATATTCATGATCATATCAGAGCTATGACCTATCAAATACTACTTACACATACCATGTCTAATATATATGATGTCCTCAATGTATACCTCTTAAAGTAGTACATACCATATCTTAGAAATCTACTATCTTCATAGGTGGTGTTGTTGGATAATGATCATTCTAAAGAGGAGCATCCAGTGAAGATCATGGATCCTAGAGATAAAGTTCTATGCAACCAGACAACTCATCCGATCAAACTGCTATGATGGAACCATTTGAATGAAGAGGAAACATGGTAACTAGAGGACGAAATGAAGGAAAATTACCCACACCTATTTATGACTTAGAATGTAAAACAAAATTTCATGGCTGAAATTTCATAAGGGGGGAAGAATATAATGACCCAAAGTTTAATATATGGAAATTCAATTCTTATAATTATGTCATATAGTATAATCACATGAAATCACAACACAATGAACTTCTATGTACTATGTTACCTTTATACATAATATTAACACTTATGTGATTGGAATTTCAAGAATTAGACATACACAGTTGCGATTAGTGTGATATTTAGATCCCAATAGAACAAACTTATTTTTTAGTGAATAGTAACATAACCTTATGAATAGAAATGTTACACTTATGAATAGTAATATGACACTCATGAATATAAAACCATCCAACTGAATAAGTAACCTTACGAATGAATGTTTAAATAAAATTTATCCATATAAGAAGTGAGAATATGATAAAATTTGTGCGTTGGAATTTTTGTATATTAAATTACAATTTTCAGAATAATTTAATAATTTAAAATAAAACTTATTTTGAAAAATGGTATTCATAAAAAACTACTTTCATGACTTATTATTATATGATTATTTTAAGAGACCATAATTAATTTTCAATGTGTTCGAAAAAAAATTTTCATTTTAAAATTCTAAAATTTTCTATAAAAATATGATTTTAATTAAATACTAAATTACACATATATCGAAAATTAATTTCATATATTGGAAATAATTTTTGAATTTTAAATAGCGAAAAATTGTTTGGATTTATTTTTTGGATTTTTATGAAATACATGATTTTTTATTGAATAGTAAAATACAATAATTTGTTGTATATATAAATTATATATTAAATACAATATTTATTGAGTCGTGTATAATATATGCACCTTGTGTTTTAACTCACATATGCATGTTATTGTTTTTGGTAACAAGAATCAATACTATTTCATTTCTTTAGTAAAATAAGAAAATAATGAATAAAATATTGAGAAAATCCACTTTTCCTCCACTATATAAACCACCCTCACCCCCTCTTCTCTTCACTCTTATAAAGCCTTATTCCAAGTTAAAATTATACCCAAATACAACCCTATGACCCTATTACTCGTTTATAATCCCTTATAAAATTCAAAAGACCGAATCCTCTCCCTTAAAATCGGTTCTTAAGGAATACACCTTGAAGAGGTAAATTCGTCTTTTCATTCTATAATTTTTCTTTCAAGTTCCCTTCTTCTCATTCCTTGCCTCCCTTAATCCATGTATTATGTTACCTCTAGTACCATATATGTACTATAATATTTTTATGTTAATGGAATAATGTATCATCATCCCTACTTTCCCCTACTTATATACTAGAAATGAAATCACTATCTGAGGTATGTTAATTTCTCACATTCAAGGACGACGAGTTTTCAATTTCTTTTATCGTCTTCAATTCCGGTCAGGAAAACATTTTCATTGTTGAACCAGACTATAATATATTTATTATGTCTAAATTATGGAATGGAAAAATTTTCACAAAAGATATTAATTTAAATAAAAATGCGTTTGTTGTGATAAAAAAACTGTCAGTTAACCATAACAGTTATCATTCAAGTTTCATATAATGATTCATATTCACTGCAAATAAACAACTATATTTTATAAACTAGTAATCCAATATATGATAACTAATAATATATAACCTCAGTTCTAGATAACCATTATCATCTTACATGTTTATCATTACATGTATATAAGTAAAAAATCATGAAATCCAATGAAAAAAACAATGAAATTGAACCTCTTACCTGATCAAAAAGATCATGAATAATCATAATAAGTCTATAATAAAAGAAATACATAAATAATAGGTTTTATAAATTTTAATTAATGAATTTAATTTGGTTATCCAGACCATTAAGATTGTGTGAAGAACACAATCAAACTTAAGGTAAGGGATTCTACCCAAACCTCCATTATTCTTTCAGGTTCCTCTGACATTATTTTTAACCAAATGATTCTATATGTTATTTTAATGTAAATATTCTAAATATTTTTTACATTCTCCAAACTCATGTATCCATTTCCCTTGAATTTTCTCATTCACGGATATACATTTTTTTATGTGGTTCCCTCGTCAATACTTCCCAAAAACCAAACCTGTTTACGGGAACTTCCAAAATTCTTACCCAATTTCAAGTGAATATTAACATCTATTTTAAGACATAATTTTTTCATAAAGTTAGTAATTTTATTAAAATAAACTTCTTGGTTCACTTATAGTTTTATATAAAAGGTTATTCCCTTTTCTATTTTAAATGTTCGTTAGCATTTTCATTAAGACCAGACTAAAATGTTTTAATGCTAAAAATTAATAAATACCTTTTTACATGTTATAAATTATATTTGACAAAAATTAAATTGATATATTACTATTTTAACTTATTAATTTCTATGTCTGGTATAATTCTTTTCTTTCATGGACACATGTATGATACTCACATTTATTATGCTTTATAACGTTATTATGATACCCATTTCCTTCCTTGGGTACCCTTATGTTTATATATGATTGACAATGTATTATTCTATATTTTTAAAGAATATTAATGAAAATTTTATGATGGGTGCGCCTAGATAGTGCTCTAATGAATTGGTTAATTTTGAGCCTCATGAGGTTTTATGTGTAATGGTCTTGGCAGTTAGCCTTGACTCGTGCTACCATATGCAATAGTCTTGGTGGTTAACTTTAACTTGTGAACATCTTTGTGAAAAGTGCCTTGAATAATTCTAAAGTCATGTTTTATGCTTCTTCCACACTAATATTAATCCATGTTCATATGATCCCTTGTTTATATATTATGATACCTTATTTTTCATTCCTTTTTTATCATTATGCCTTCTAACTCGTGTGATAAACCAATAGCCTTATGTTTATTCCTTTACTAGGTTTTTTATCTCATCCCTTTTTACATGGTATCCCCCGGTTATCCTATGAATATTTATGAGAACTATAGAGGTTAGGGGATCTTTATAAATACTAACCAAATAAATGTTATATTTAGATCCTTATTTTAAGTTTCATGGGCCTAGTTTACTAAGACACTAGACATTATGATCCTTGGATTTTAATATCATGCTTTATTATGCTTAAAATCGTGTAATCGTATGTGTAAAAGGCTAGGGTTCATATATGTTGCACGTAGATCTATTAATTTTCTCAATACACAAGATCTTATCCTATTTTATTATTAGTTATAACATGATAAATAATGATAAGAGTCATTCAAAACATATTACATTAATTTTTCAAGAGGATACACACCTGGGACACGACAAACCCACAGTCATTATAATAAATAAGAAAAGGGATAACAAGGTTAAGGTTTCCATGACTCACAACATTTTTTATAATCCGAATAACTATTCTTCCATGAAGAGGTAAATCAAGAAGCAGAATATGAAAAAGGTTGCATAATGTTTTCCATGAGGAAAAAAAGACCACTAAAATAAGAACTACACCCAAAAGAAAGTGGATGCTAAATCTTCTTTCATTATCTAGTGCATTTTTTCAATTTATACAAATTGTATATTTGATATAGCTTGTGGTTTTCACATCTATATCCAAATTTAGGAACCAAGTATATTTCAATGTATTTCTATATAAGAGTTTGATTTATGTGCTTCTAGTGGTGCGAGGATCGATGCTCTATGCATTGGTGGCTACCACGTTCCATTTCTAAAGTCAATGATATTTGTTTTATGGTATTATTATAATGTATTAATTCTTACCATGAATATAATTTCTATATATTACATAGAATTATATTTTTTTATTTTCAAATTTGGAAATAAAATTTCCTTCTTTTATTAAGACAATATATGTTATGGAACGACACATATAAATAACGATCCTTATGTATTAAATTCTAAACAATTTGTTTTGGAAATACATAATAAGTCATTTTCACATGAATCATATAACAACAAGTTATAGAATAAAAATATTTTTCATATAAATGGGAAGAAATTGAAAAAAACGATTTCAATGTGGTTATTTATATTCTTCTAGGATAAAATAATGTGAAATATAGAATTCTTGTTTACAACGAAAAATGACCAAACTAATATATTGCAGATATAGTGAAAGGGACATAGTGCTTTTTGGATTAGTGCATGCAGATGTGTCTAGACCATTATTAATAGAAGATAGATGTGGGTATTATTACATCATAAATTCTACTAATGATTATATTATATATGGGTATGTCTATCTAATGAGGATCAAGTGCGATTCCTTTGAGAAATTCAATGAATTATACAATGAAGCTGAGAATCTTCTGGGAAAAAAGATAAAGATTCTTCAATCGAATCATGCTGGTGAATATTCTATCCAATAATTTATCATATTTATATGGGATTTTGTGATTCTATCTCAACTCACTCTGCCTTATACACCATAGTGGAATGTTGTTAGGGAAAGGAGGAACCATACAATATTAGGCATGGTATGGTTAACGATGATCCATATAGATCTTCCATTATCCTTTTGTGGTTATGTATTAGAAACTACAACATAAAAACTAATCCATGCACCGAATATATATGAAATAAAATTTCGTTTGAGTGATATAGTAGAAATAAATCGTATTTGTTTCATATTGGTGAATCGGGATGTGATATCTTTTCGAGGATTTTCTATGAAAAAATATCACCATAGGTCATAAAGTGTTTCATTAAAATATATCCTAAAAATGAAGGTATACTAACTATAAAAACCCTCAGAAAATAAATTGAATATCACCAAAAAAATTCTACCATGGGAATGAACACATACCAAAAAGGATAGTGGGAGAGATATTTTCTTCAAGAAATTTGATGCATAAGTTATAGAAGAGTAAGTATAAGAATAAATTCCACAAGTCCCAATGGAAAAAGTATTTCTTGAAATATAAATACTAAATATGAGAATTAGAGAGGTAATATAATCAGATATATATTCTTTCTAGTCTGAAAATATGGTGACTCGTTATTGGTAGAAAATAATGTACCTCTCTCCTACAAAGGGGAAATAGAGAGCTTAGAAGTTGCAAGATGGAAAAAAATCCATGAATTCTAAAATTTATTCCTTGTATGAGACCCATGTTTGGGTTTGGTTTGATGCACCAATTGATGTAAATTCCTTAGGGTTAAAATGGGTACTCAAGAAAAACTAAACATGGAAGGTATATTAAATACTTATAAAGAAAGGATGGTGGCTAAAGGGTTTAAACAGTGTTATGAAATTTACTATAGTGAAATCTTTTCATCAGTTTCCATTTTTAAATCCATAAGAATTATTTATTCTATAATAGCTTAAATTGACTATGAAATCTGAAATATTGATGAAAAAATAGCTTTCCTTAAATGTAACCTTCATGAATATGTCTACACAAAATAACCAAAATGTTTTGTGACTCCAAGTGATGCCAAACATATTTTCTTGTCTTATAGATCCATTTATGGATTGCAGAACATATCTGGGTCATGGAACAACTTATTCTATAAATATATAAAAGTTTTTTTCACTAAGACTAAATGTGATTCATGTTATTAAAAGAGGTTTATCTAGAATGTGTTTATTATCCTAGTAGTAGAATCTCATTACACATTACTTATTGGACACAACATACCCTTCGTACATTCTGTTATGAACTAGTTAAAAAACTATGTCTCTATGAAGGACAAAGGTTAATAAACATCTATTTTAGGGATCATGATCATTCATGATAGATCCAAGTGGATTCATGGACTTAGTTAATGTTTATTAATTGATGAGATGCTGAAGGTATTTAGTATTGAACAATCCAAAACAGATTTAGTAATAGTGTCACATGTTGTACTTATTTCTATGAAAATATGTCTTCATGCACAATAGAAGAAAGAGATAATCTGTAATATCTCATAAACATGAGCGATAGGATCAATAATGTATTACATTTTATTTACTAGAATTAATTTTACCTATGAATTGAGCACGATAAGTAGGTATTGAGATGATACATGAAAACAAAACCAGTCTATTTTTAAGGATGTCCTAAAGTATCTAACAATAACTAAGGATATGTTCCTAGTGTATGGAAGAGACAAGGATATAGACATATGGGGTTATACTTTCTATAGTTTTCAAACATATCAAAATATTATAATTTCATTGTTAGGAAATATTTTGTATCTCAATGGAGGACCTTGGAGCTAGAAGAGTAAAATTTGCCAGATTTCTATGATATCTAAAGGATTATAAGTATATAAAATTTTAAGATCAACCCATGGAAGACATTTGGATATCAAACATTTTTTGTACTTTGATGTTGTAACAAGAAATAAATAACATATCATATAGTATCGTGATAATACTGATGTGGGGGATCTTGAATAAGAGACAATGCCATTCCAATGAATAAAGAACATACAGTAAATGAATCATGAATTGAGGGATTTGTACTAGAGGGGTGAAGTTAAAATAAGATGAGTTCCCATAGAATAAAATTTTGACTAACCCCTATATGAATTCCCATCTCATATGAATCATGTGTATTATGTGAGGTCTAGAAAAATATTGATTGTTAGTAGTAGGATCTAGTGAAAGTGGGTCTCTGTTTAAGTTGGTTCCCTCTTACCATATTCAAAAAACATCATAACAATGTGTATTCATTATTTTTAATATCAATTTACTTATTATAATATCTTGATTATTCTTATGAATAACATAGTATGTGATAATTTCATAAGAGTAGAAATCATAATGAAAAGTCCTATCAGTTCCTTGCTGTGATGATAACCTAGGAGTTAAATGATATTATAATTAATTCTATGTTCTATAGTCAGGAAACATCATTTAAGAGACAAAATTATTAATTCAATCAAGGTTGGAGACTCAAAAGATTTTGATCATCCTTCCCATGGTGTATTCCATTAGTAATATCCAATGTAGGATATTATGAGAACAAAACCAACCAATTTGAATTCTACATTTATATGTTTCATTGGATGTTCAAATAATTGGACATGTATATTAATCCTTGGACTTTAATATTAGTATTTAGTATTATAAGTTGTTTTATTTTATTTATTGATGAAAATCAGAAAGACATTTTTTCGTAGATAGGGGGTACATTTGGTGTGTCTTGAGTAATATGTCATTAATGAAAAAATGCATTAAAGGATTTGTCCCTTTTTTTATTTAATTTAATTTTATATCTCAGTACCTTTGATAGATTTAATATATCCTAAATAAATCATGTCCATATAGTTTTATATGCCATTTTAATTTTTTACAATTGAAATAAAGAGACATCGAGACCATGAGTTGATGGAAGAAAAATGAAATCTACTTGATTAGAGGTATCATGATAAAGTTATTAAATTACATAGTACACATTGATATGAGGTATTATATCATTGTTACATTAACATATTTCTCATGGGGTTACTTGGCATGTTTCTAGATGATATCGTTGGATATTAGGGTTCTTTGCCTAATGGCACTGAGAAAGAGGCCTAGAGGGGCATATACTAAGTATATACAAATTCCTAGTAAAACATTATATTAATATTTATTATTTAATAACTTGGAAAAGTATTTTCCCCAAAAGTCATTTAATAATTATTCATGTCTTCTTTATTTCATATATTCTATCACTAGATATTTGAGAGAAAATTATGTGAGAATAATGTTTAAAAAATATTTAATTTTTTATTTAGATAATGAAATATTTATTTATTTATTGGGGAATAATGTAGTATTATTTATTTGATAAATAAATAGTCATTAATAAAAAAAACTAATAAATTTTATGGAAGAATATAGGACCTTGTTTAATGAGTTGGTGATAAATAATATATATTTAATATTATTTGAGTAAATAATATTAAATTTAATTCATGAGTTTAGTAAATGTTAATAAATAATATTATTATAATAATAATAATAGACATGGTTTCTCACAAATATTAATTAAATTATCATGTATGTGTGTGAAATTTTTATTTTCTAAGCCCAGTTATATATAAACCAATTGTATATTTTTAAAGAGATGATTCATCTTCTGTTGTGCACAATGACATCTAAAGAGAATCTTTGAAGACAAAGAGATCTTCCTCTCCCAAAATTATCTGAAGAGAGGATATTGATCTTCCCCCACCTTCCACTATCAACTTTATATAGAGATCATGGAGAGTCCTTTGTATGAAATTCTTAGGGTGATAAAATTGGGATGACACAAGAGATTTGATATATTGTTCTAGTGCCCAAATATTCATATGGTGACATTTGGAGATCCCTGAAACACATGTGGGTCACTACCAAAGGGAACTCATTATTGAATCCTACAATGCAAAGACAGTCTGACATAGATCCATTGTAATACTCATAAATGTAGAAAAATTTTCTCACAAGGTAATTATATAATTGAATAAATTAATTATAAATAACATGTGGTGATCCTATGTTTTGGTTTTTATGATTATAAATTATCTATTATTTGATTCAATACTATTGATCACCGTATTTTTCATCATTTAAATATCATATTAATTAATGATACTAAAATAAATAAATGTTGGGAATGAACAATCTGGTGGTTCTTTTATTCTCAGAACATACGGTGAGTACATGTTTGGAAATATACATTCCTTCTATTTTTTCATAGTAAAATAATATTTACGGTCCCCTACCTCACCTTTTTATCGAATATGTTTTTTTATAAAAAAAAAATTTTTATACAAAATATTACCTTAAAGGTCTAAAGTTGCATCCAATAGATGATATAATCTTATGATGATTCCGGACCAACTCACCAAGGGACCCTTATTATTTAAGTACACATATTCTAGGTCGATTTATATAGACCTATTACTATGTCATTATGATTTCTACTTATTAGATTAATCCTATATAATTGGGTGAATAAATATTATATTTGGTTAGAATCCAAGGTGGTTTGTAGCCACCTCTTAGAAGTATTAATGGTCTAATCCTCCTCCCCTTGACCAATAAGTGATCAGTTATCTTTATCTCTCTACCCCTAGTACAAGGATAGGAGGGATAATTTTCAATTATTATTCTCAAGAAAAGGACCTTCCCAAACATGATCATCACCTAGTATACTGATAGGAGGGCTGATTCTCAATTAGAGTGCTCATGAAAGGACCTCCCAAACTTGATCATCACTATTTGGTAGTGCCTGATAAACCCCATTCTCTGGATCATCAATATTTAAGATCACTTTGTTTATGTCAATACCTTTCATGGATTTAATCCTCCTTGTTATAATATGAAGCTTGTGGATTCTTAGAAAATACACATGTAACTTCATATATGAAAATGTCCTATCAGCATTGGTATGGATAAATATAGTGTATTTGGTGGGTTTATCTTGGAAATTTTTTCACATTGGGATGATCTCTAGAAACCACTTTTGGTTCTAGGGACTGGATAGATTAATTTATCAATTATAAGTTCCACTAAATAATTTTTTCCATATTTTTTATTGAAAAATTATTATAAAGGTACCCTTTTGAGTGATCAACTATGCATGAAATAGAACAACTCTTCGTCAAGGGAAATGATTCCTAGATCAATATATAAATCTCATGCACGTCTTTTAGAAAATTTAAAAAATTATTATCTAAAAATATTCTAACAGTTTTCCATCATTTCCCCATGATATATCTCATAATATAAAATTTTAGGGGCCTCATATCAATATCCAAAAACTAGTTCCTTTCAAATATATTTTAATAAAAAAATGTTTCACCCATTACAATTTTAAATCTAAACTAAAATGTATAAATAATAAATTAGTTTGTGTTAACACTTCCTAAGTGGAAATGAAGGCATGATAGTTCTATGAATGACGTTGTTTGGATTTTATAGGAATATTTTTTTATAGGTTATCCTTATTAATTCATCTTGAAAACTTATATGTTTTAATGTTATTTGTTCTAACATTTCCATTTACATTTCCTTATTTTATGATAAATTTTCTTTTCTAGTAATAGAACATCTCTAGAAAATGTTATATTTGTTTGACCCAAGACCATATATATTGTTTCTTGGGGGTTATTTTAACTCAATTATCAACTATTAAGGTATTAATGGATGATCCCACAACTCATTAAATGACAAAAATAGTTCTCAAGGAATTTATGTAATATTATAACCAAAGAGAACTCAGATATCTGGGATATCATTTCAATGGGTGTAACACTAATTATTGAAACTAATGAACCAAATGTTTCACGAACTGGTTCCCATAAAATATGAAAGAGATATTAAAAATTATTATTACTTATATTTCCCACATTGGACAATATATTTTTAATCATTCCCCACTCTTGATCATTTCACAAACTATTACAGAAATTCATTATAATTTGGTTTTCTCTGGCCTCAATACCTAGGGTGATAGATTCTTTCTCCACATAGAATCTCCCATTGTTTCTCCAATGTATATGAATCCATGGATTGTTGTACAAAAAATCTAAGAATTTTTAAGGGTGATATTACAGGGTTGATAAATGTTCATCATAGACACCCCACTAGTCTAGAATATCATATGTAGGAGGTTAATATTCTGAAAAACATCATGAGGGATAGATGATATTGGTATTTTTTATATACATATCAGATAATTCTAGAATAAAATATTAATAACAAATATAGGGAGAGAGAGAGTCAAGGGAAAATTCGGAAAAGTTTGGGTTAAATAGGGATACATGATCACTACCTTCTTCAATTTCATATAAAGGAAATGATTAAATGTGGTAATATTAATCATGTCTTGGGTAATGGGTTGTTTACTAGTGATTTTGGGGTGATTATACCTCTAGGTATTTCAAATAATTATCTTAGTTAGATGCATAAGTGGTGAGATTATCATAGTGGATATTCAAGGGTGTGTGAGGAAACCTCTAGGTAAGATAATATCTCCCTCTTTATTAATTATAACCAGAACATGAGTATGGAGTACATCCTAACTGAAGAAAAGATCACAGATGAAATATTCACCCTCAACCAAGATGGTTCCCTAGGTCATAATTTCATTCATATTTATTTTTACATTAATATATGGTCAACTATAAAATAATAATTTATTTTAGAAATGGATGATTGTTTGTAAGAGGTTTCATAGCTAAGGTAAAATGCATGACGTATCGAATATTGATTCCAAAACTAAAAAAACCATGTTTCTTTTAAAATTGTCATACCATTACAAATTTTATCATATAATATAATGGTTTTACCAATATTCTTAATTATATTCTTTCTCATTTACTCTCCAACCAGATATCCAAATGGGAGAGGATTTTTTTAGTGTTAAGGGTATTCTAGGTGACATTAGATTGGAAGAGGAGATTTTGAAGATCCATGATATAAGAGTTTTGTGTATCTAATAATTTTTTAATTATTGGACTAGATAAATACATTAAAGTATTGGAATGGAATTTTTTCTTAATTTTTATGTTTAGGTATGGATTATTAGAATGGTTTTGTCCTCTAACCATTCATAGGTTGTTCCCCCCACGGTTCGCCACTTCTCTTGTTTGTAGGATGTTTAAATATATAAAATCAAAACAGGGAACTTACCAAGGATACCCTTTCTCCCATATACTCATTATTATATCTCAATACATTCTCAAAGGGATAATTAATTCTACAATAACCAATGGGGAGGTGGTTCCATTCAAATATACTTTTTCATAGAATATATCATTTTTTATATGAGAATAAGCTCAAATTTTTATGTGTGAAAAAAATTGAATTAAAATGTTTAAATACATGTTGGCCCTATATAGTAATTATTGTGGATAAATCATCAATTATAAAAAAATCAATGTCTTCAAATTAGGGAGATTCATATCTCAGTGTTCTCTACTTGTTGATAGAGCGATTAGTTTTCCTCAAAATAATTTCAACAAGAACTATCTAGGATCTTTGATATCTATTGGGGAATTATGATCTAACTATTTTACAATCCGTTGTAGGAAATACTAGGTCATAGGATGAACTATAATTTCTGGTTTCACTTATTTATAGTCAGGGTCACTCTCATTTACCATGTGTTGTCTGTTGTTTCATGCCTGTGTTATATATTAGAAGAATACATAAAACAATCATGGAGAAAATTAAAATAATTTTCAAAGATTTTTCTAAATAATCCCAGTAAAATGTAATATTTCATTAGATGAGATGGGATGATAATGTAAGATCAATTACTAAATGTGGAAAAAATATTAATCACACAATGTATTCATGTTGGGAATGTAGGATATCTAGAATGGGATGTGATCATGGGGAATTCCCTATGGAAAAATATTTCCTCAATAGAAATACGAAAGGATCCAAGTCAACAAGGATAATGGAAACCCTTACGCATATATTATTTTCTAGAGTCATACAATAACATTTCAATTACTTCTTTAGCACTCATGTTAGATTATTAGGTGTAAAACTATTCTATTTAGGGATGAAAACAGGTCTATCTCTGCACTATACAATCTAGGTTTCTCATATTTTGTAATGTCATAATGTGAATACATGAATCTTGCTTATTTTAAAACATATATCATTGATTATGGGTAAGAGAATCACCTATTTGATATAAGAATGAAGTATTTAAACGCTCAATTCATTTTCTCTACGTCTTTTTTGGGGAATTATTACACCTTATACAAATCACATGCTCAATCATGTTTAAATATTTTACCAATCTATGGTATCATCTATTCCAGATTAAGTGTAATATGGTTAAATATAGTTTTAAGTGTGTTAAATTCAACATAGATCCCTTCCCATAGATGATCTCATCCAGTGAAAAAATATTTGTTTTCCCTTTAAATTCACATACTTCTTGAATTCTAATTTAAAACAAATTGAACATTTATATTTAGAGGAAGAACATGTTGGTATATATTGTACATCCTTTATGTTTCATGAATAAATAAATTTTTTATATTCTTATACAATATTGTTACTTTCAAAATATTTAATGAAATTATGATGAAGGTCAATACCATGAAGTATAATTAATTATGCGTTTCTGGGTGATATGGAAGTCATTTATGAGTCTATTGACTTGGGAACATGAGCCTCCCCCAATGTATTAAAAAATAATATTATATCTATGAAATATGAGATGATATCATTGAAATATGGTCACTAAAAGTATTCTATTATGTGGAATCATTAATATGTATTTATGTAACATTGGAAATGTAGTTTTCGGGATGTGTGCGGTCATTTCATCCATCAATAGACATTATAGAGGGTTTAAAATTCAATTATAATTATTTTTTAATGATTTAATCATGGGTTTAAATGGAATCATTTGGGATTGTATTATTTCTATGTTTATGTATTTCAGATCCTTCCATTGAGATGGAAATCCACATATCCCAGATTCTAGGTATTTTTTTATTGGCTTCCTCCTTTACGGACATAACAATATTTCCACTTATATTTTCTAACTGTATTCTACCATACATATTAAATTTTTTAATGAACATTATCATGTTCTCTATTCCATTTCCAATATAATTTATTACTATGAGATAATTATTAGCTATGATTTTAAGATTCACAATACTTAGAGAGAAATTAGTAAGATGTATGCTCTAATTACTTTTAAAGGTGATCCCATTATTTCATTCAAGTTATTTTATTGTTAGGGATGCATCCCTCCAAATTATAACTAAATTGTTCTTTGGGATTCCCTTGGTTCCCATCATTTTAGTGATCTATGAAATTATTTGTGCGTGCTTCCCCATTTTTTTTAAATCATATAATTCAATGATTGGTGGTCATATGTATGTGAAAAATTGTATAATTATATCTAATTAAATTAACTATTAAAAACATACCAATGTTCTAGATTCCAATTATTTTATGGGGCCTTAAACATTAAAAACATATCCATGATAACACATGAAATTTATCTATCCATGTCCTAAATGTAAAAATATAAAACTTGATATTAATTTTCCTCCGGATTTGGGATATTTGATAATGATATTATAATAATTCAAACTAATAGGAATATTTTATTCCTATATTAAATTATATGACTGGTTAACATATATGTAGAAACCAGTGTTGAAATTTTTACAAGAATTTAATATATGTGCTGATATCAATCTCATTTATTTTTATGAATTTTCTACTTTAAGTGTTTTCTCTAGGATTAAAAAATATAAATCTATTCCAATCTATCACATTAAAAATATAGATCTTGTTTCATTATCCATCTGGATATTAATATTACAAAATTAACCCCATATATAACTAAATGTTTTCTAGATAAATCTGTGTAAGATCCTAAAATTATTAATTTGACGAATTGGACCAAAATATTGATAGTTACAAACAAATTCTCAGACTACCATCAAAATAAGAGAATTAAAAAGATCATTAAAATTGTCTATATATTTAAAATTTGACCACTACATTAAAATTAAGTGCATTTTATGATAAAAAAATTATGGGAGGTGATTTAAAAGTCATGAATGAATTTAAATTATAAAATATATCACACATATTCTAGTTCATGTAAATAGGAATTAAATATATAAATAATCTTGATCACCTATTAGAAAATATCAATGTTTGTTTCTACCAATATGGGGGTACAAAAATGATCACTCTACAATAATGTATTTCAAAACACTATCTTTTCCCAAATTAATTTCAACCACATATTGGGAGGTATTTTAAAATCAATGAATAAATATAAATAATAAGATCCATCCCAATTAGTCTAGTTCAAGTTCATAAGCACAAAAACAAATTTATAATCATGATAAACCGTCAAAAATCTTGATGTTTCATTTCCACCAATAGGGTTCCCATACATGATCACTCTTGAACAATGTATTTCAAAACATCCTATTTTCCCAAATTATTTTTAACAAAGAAAACATTTTTGATACCCAAAATTAAATTTGACAAACATTCTCAATCAAACAGCATACCTATAAAAATTATGTTTTATATTAAAGATCACCAATTCACCAATATATAATTAGGATATGTGGGTTTTAAATAGATCTATCTCGTTATTTTAAAATTATAGTGGATAATTATCTATTGGTATTTTATGGTTTTTATCTATGACTTAAGCAGTGGTAGTAAAATGACCAAAAAATAGGTGGGAGTCTAAGACATTAAAATAATACATTAACTATAAAAGCATATATGGATGTATTTACTGGAATATATTCATAAAGAGAACACAAACATGAAAAAAATATTGTGTGGATGAGAGAATAAAAAAATAAAAAAAATAAAAAGATAAAATCCTCCCTTTTAAAAATTTTATTAATTTTTTTACGATTTTTTATATTTTTTTGAAAAAAATATTCCTTTTTATTTTTATTTATATGGTTTTATTTCTACATTTTAACACATTTATTAATGAACTAAAATAATATAATCGTGAAATCTTTCTCATGAATTTGAAATTCCAATAATATATCCATATTATTGAACATGAAATGATTATTGTCCATAAGATTAATAAAACTAAATTAATATTGATAAATATATAGCCTTAATGAAATGTATTCACCCGTATGATTATTTTCAATGAAATATTCAATTTAAAATCCATTAAAATATCAGGTTGGACAAGGTTTTTGGATTGTAACATGGATACCCAAAAAATTTATATTCATAATCTCAATGGGGATTTGAAATGATAATTAATATAAGGGTCATGGGAGGATGTTTAAACTTACTATCCCAAAATTGGATACAAAAATTTACCAATCATATTGAAATTGACCAATTTTGGAATTTCATGAAGGAAGTTCCATAAATTAAAGGATTCTGATCAATGGTAAATAAGATTCAGTAGTGATATATGGCCATAAAATATCATGGAATGAAATATCAATGAGTAAAACTTGGGTATTTGAAAAAAATTATTTTCTAAAATAGAGAATTCTAAACATAATATGTTTGAGTTAAACATTTTGGTTATAAATTTCAAGTAACGTATAATTATTTTTATGTAAACATAATTTTTCAATCTCACTATATCAATTGAATAAAATTAAAAAATCTATTTTTATTAACCACGATTATTCATTTTTGGAAACACATTCAAGGATGAAAAAATAATAATTAAAAAGATGGTGAAATGGGGGGGAATATAAAAAATAATGAAGAACATGGGGGAGAAAATTGGAAAAGGATTTTAAGATATGTGTATTTAATGTGAGAGAGGTTATTCTATGTTTAGAGGTGTTGTATAAATTATTTCATCATACAAGGGACCTCTCAATAATGTATATGATGGGATTTATCATCAGATAATTTATTTTTAACCTTTTTTAAAAAGAAACGTCATTTTATGCAACAATATGAATATATTATTTGAATCAGTTAATTTAACTAATTTAAAAAATATTCTTTCACATTCCTTATTATTATAAATGTAATTTAGTACCGAGTTAAATGAAAAATATTTAAATATTAAACATCATTTGTAAAATAGATACCATTGAAGAAATTTTTGATTTAATTTTTTTAAATAAAATCCTTCTAAATAGATATTTTGGGTATTTTAGGAAATAATATTTCATGGATAAGTGAGAAGCCTCACAAAGAAACCAATCTAGTAAAATATCAAAATCCCACAAAAAACAATTAGAATCCAAAATAATAAAAACCATTCAAACAAAAAATGAATAGAAACATAAAAAACATCCCTTCTCTCTAATCAAAATAGAATTCAAATTTCAAATTTAAAATGTACCATAATTTCTAAGTGTGGTTCCTAAAGCCAAAACTCATTAGTCCACCAATTATTCTCTGGACTGAGGTTATAAACAATATGAATAGTAAAAATTAAAAATACCACAAAACCATGAACTAAGCCCAATGACATTGATTACTTATGTTTTAAAATTATAATGTGAAATATTCCTCAAGTAACACATCTTGAAAGATCACTTCACCATCATCATCGTTATCAGTGTTATGTGAATCGGATGGAAAACAGTCATCAAAAAACTGAAGAAAAAAACACATTCTGAAATCCTATAGAGTTTCTAACCAAAAAAATCTCATAGCCGAACAAAATAGTACAAAAGATCATGAGACATGAAAAATAAATTACACTCTAAACAACCACCATTGATAAAACATCCAAAATTAATTCCAACAGATACCCCAAGGGGGAGAAGATGACATTGAGTGAAACTTTAGAAATATATAAACGACTTGTAACAACACATCTTAAAACCCCATTAGTGTCCATAACTCTAGACCAAATCGAAAAAGGATGTCGAAGAAGAGATTAATGGAGAAAGGTGTTGATATCACGCCACACCTTCAAATAATATTAATATCCTCCTTCTTTACCACAATAATCTCATCAAAAATACCCCCACACACTTCATCTAAAAACATGAAGTACAATAATTTATTAATATTTATATAACAAAATGGTTAAGAAAATAATAATTTTATTATATAATTTTTCAAATTGAAATAATACATTAAAAATTTACTGAGATAAAATAAAAATTAATCAAATTTGTAAAATATTTACCCTATACTCACATAAGATGATTTTCCCCTATCCCAAAAATTGGATAAGATTATCAAATTGATTAAAAAATAGAATATATTGATCATTCATTACAAATAAAATAATAAGATAACTAAAAATAGAAAGGTATAATAAAATATTTCCTTGTCAAAATTTGTAATTTTCCCTATGGTAACTGTTTCACTCAATGTTCTTAGTTCAAAATAACTAAATTTTACTAATCCATTTCAATTATGGGAATTTTATATAAAATAGAGTTATCAATTGATTATAAAATTTTTTATATACTCTAAAATATAGTACATAATACATAAGTCACCACCACACACGCATAATTGATATTTATTCACTTATTCTAACTAACAAGTAATATCACTTACATGCACTTTTTAAAAATGATATGAATAATGAAATAAAAATAATGTTATTGTAAAATATTAATATTTAAATAATAAAACCTACTAAACTAATAATGTTTTAATTTTATCTCACATAACATTATATATAGATCATGACCACCATATTTTGTTTTCTTATGGATAGTAAACACACATAATTTAATACCCAATCTTATCCAATAACATAATGTTATTTATTTTTTATTAATTTTTTTTATTATAATGAAATATATATTTCGTATATATCATGATAAAGAATCATCTGAAACTTTCTAAATTAAATTTTAATTCATTTACAAAAAATCCATTCTTAGTTTATCACACATTTTCTTTATTACTTGAAATATACATTATTTTTATTTTAATCCATAAACTAAAATCATATCATATTAAATGCCAATTACAGGATGATGGATAATAATACAATAAACATTAGTGTTATGCTGATTCAAATTGATATAATTATATGAAATATAATAAATGACTTACATTGAAAATATTTTTATCACTATGAAGCTTACCATATATCCAAATACAACATCCAAGATATCATTCTTGTAGATCATTAAATGAGAATCATGCCAAAAAATTGTCAATAGTTATTGGTATATAATAATAACTAAACAACATAAATGAATATGATGATAATATAGATAATCATTTAGAATAAGTAGAATAAATGATGAAGGGACCATAAAATGATATTTTTCAACATAGAAAGTCTTTTAACTTTGTGGTATTCTATGAAAATATGTATATATATTATTATGAATGAATTTATATATATTAAAATAAATTTTAAAAATTTATATAATAAAGGATATATTCCATGAATACATCACTAGTATGTTCTCATACATGTATTGATGGCCAAAATAAAAAATGTTGGAATGTTTTTGTAACTAAAGATACCTCATTGTTAGTGAATTATTATATAGTCGGTGAAATTGTAATATCATGTACTGGAACCCTAGATTGGTCCATCTCCATATAATGATAATTTAATGTATTAAAAATATAATATGTGATCCCATTGAAATATTATGAGATTGGATATCCACATAATATGAATCACAGTATATGGGAATCCATGGGGGAGGTTGTGGAGAAGTGAGATATGTATTCTAAAACTATCATTGCAAGTATGCAGACATCAATTATACTTATGATGAAATCGTAACCTCCATCATATCACATATCCTATAAACATTAGATTATTATTGTGAACCCCAAATACATTAAAATATTTTCTTATTAGAATAAATATTATTTTTTCCCTTTTTATACGCAACACCGTGTTAAACATACTCCACACGCAATAGTGAGTCATATTGTATAACACGTAAGATCGATTTTTACCACGTTTTTGTTAGGAAACTATTTTAAATGTAAATATTTACATATTTACAAATTTTATTATTAAAAATAAACAAAAATTTTGAATTCATAATGTTTAGATTAGCTTAGGGTAAATTTTGGGGATTTCTCTGAGAAACATCATTTTTTGAAGAATAGTGAAAATTACTGCAATTTTATTTAAAACATCTTTTTCGTTTAAATAATTATTAATGTAAGATAATATTTTAAATTAATTTTTAATGTAAAAATAGAAAAATTATTTATATATAAATCCAATTTATTTCATTAGAATCAACTTTATTTTTAAATTATTTATAAAAATATATGGATCTTTTGAATGTTTTTACTTTAAGTCCTCGTATTCCCTCCACGTATGTGTGATTAGAATTAATCTTAATTTTCGCAGTTATATTATTTGAATTTTAAAAAACGGACATACACTTTTGAATTATGTACAATATATATTTTCTAATAACATCAACCAAATTTTATGACCAAAAATATTATTGAATTTGATTAAAATTATTTATGGTGATTATGGTAATATTTAGATTAATAAGGAACTAAAACATAACCTTAAGGAAGAAATTACATAGAATCTTATCCAAAATCAATTGGATGAAATTAATTTGACCATTTCCCCACATGGATTCATTTTTATGGGTTATTGCGATATTATTAAATTGAAGTTCACTATATAAAATGTTAAGTAAAGAAAAACATAAAAAGGGAACTTTCCTCACATATAACATTTATAAATATTTTAGATATGTAAAAAAGATTAATATTTTTGTTTATACATATCATTTATAATGATAAATGGTTTATTTTCATTAAAATAATATATAAATTATTTTTAGATATGGATTAGATACATGAAATGCTTATGGAATGACAATGTAGTGATTATTTAGTTAATAATCAACTAAAATAAATGATATTATAAATATTAGAATTGAAGTTAATCTATTGAATTGTTGTATTTATTTATTTTTAAGATGAATATATCATTTTACACATATTTAAACCTAATATATTATAATTCCATTATTATATTTAAATTTTGAAATTTACATTATTTTTTTATTAATAAATGACATTTTTTTAAATGATGTCTAATAAATAAATAAAAACCAACATTATGAGAATTTTTTAAGTGTTAATAAATATTAAATATATTATATTAATTGAAAAATTAATATTTTATAATTAATATTTTTACTCATATACAATAAAAACATCTTTAACGTGGTACAAGTATAACTGGTAGCGCATAACATGTGCATGTTTAATAATAAATTTATAAAATAAATGGTATTTTTAATTTATAAATGTGATATCATATTAATAATTTAGTGGATCTATATTTTATAATAAATATCACTTTATTTTAGATTTAATTTTTAAATTAATTATTTTAGAAAACTACATAATTTAGTAAACACAAAAATGATCATATTCGAAAATCTTAGAAGTTAGGGAACCAAATTACTAAAAGACACATATTATGTTGTGTCTGAGGTATTAATATACCATGATTACCCTTTAATAATTTATTTTTTATTTTGGTGGAACTTTAGGTATGGTATACCACTCATTAATGAATACTTGTCGGTGTTTAAAAGATTTCTAATCCCCCTCCAATATAAAAAAAGCAGAACCTATCCCACTTATTCACACCTCTAAAACCTCTTCAGATTAGAAAATATATAACAAAATAGATTCCCAAAATCCCCCACCTAGACCACGAATCCTTCTATTAGGGGCATACCCTTACGATGAATCCTTTTGATAAAATGTAAAAGTAGTTACTCGGTTATGATACAACATCATCTGCCAAGCTTTTTAAATTAATTTACATTCTCACTCTATAAAATTTCTTAATTATATTATTATGTAACAAAACCAGTATACTAAACTTACTAGGATGTTTTTATGCATTTTTTTCTATCAAAAATTACACGCACATCCATATAATGGGTAAGGAATATATTTTTTCTTTGTATGTTGAACTACTACCTCATGAAACAATGACAGTTCATTTTCCCTTACCACCTCTAATGGTGTCCATTATGATGGAAATAATTTTTATCTATGTTATATACGATTTTTATAATTTATTTATTTTTATTTAATTTTTATTTGTAACATAAATTTATTCTTTCCATCTTATGTACATATGATAATTTCATTTTAGGAAATATGGACTATCACCCCCCTCAAAGCGATATGACTCATTCATGCCATACATGGAACGTATTAAGGATGATATTAATAAAACAATGAAACATATATAACATAGATACGATACAGTAAATATTATATACATATTTATAATTTCTTTTTCATTCTTTTACTGTGACAATGAAATGAATGTAGCATTTGTGTTTATGTACGGCCTACCGTCTCCATAAATGGTGCACTTTATTTCTTATATCCAAATATTATGGACTATTATAAATAAATTTTAAATGAATAAATCTGATTATAAAGTCTGGTTTTAATATCTAGATATTATTTAATCATTATCTTAGAAATAGGTACAACAATTAACATGTTAAAACTTACTCGAGAATGTGAGAAAATTAACGCATGAAATAGTAAAATTAATGAAAGAGTGATCACAGAAGGGTTATAAAATATTATAAGGAATTAATATATGATACTATAAACCTGATTTTTGTTATCATATAAGTTAGAAGCATATTTTTAACAACTATATAGGATGAAAAAGTCCACAAAACAAAAATGAAGGACAAGGTAAAGGATTTCATCATAATTTAATTTCAATTGAGACCTATTTTTTCAGTCACCAATTCACTTTTACTTGGTATATATACTTTTCGTTGATATGTTATGTAATCAGTATAATAATTCCCATGATATTTTATGATTCATTTAATTCACTATAAATTATGATTTAAATGTTTCAATGCGGTATGGGATACATTGGAATGTTTAAATATTTTTTCCATGGGAATGTTTTAATGTTAAAAACACATGTTGTTACTTATCCTTCTATGAGTTATTATTGACAAATAAAAATTATAAATTTATATTTGATATTTCACATTATTTTTTTATATATGAGGAATTATTTGGTTTGGTATAACACTGGTGGGTCCCGATTATAGATAGCCCCTCGATGCATCGGTAGTCTCATGAGAGGAATCGCTTTCCCTAATCTGATGGGTTTTTACCCTATATATTTTAAACCATCTTTTGAATGGTCTTAATAGTAAAGGTACTATGTCCCTAGGAAACATGGATTCCATTAATTATGAATTTCACTCATTTTCATTTGTTTATTATTTAAAAATAAAATTTTTGGTTCTAAATATCTGTGGATGCATTTTATTATCAGTTTATTTAGTTAGATGGCATGAGTTTCAGTTTCATACCCATACATATAGATATTTTCTTATCTAGTTATCTAAATGGAAACTTTTATTAGTTATTTTCCATTCTATGATAATTTATCAATATTGATTAATTATTTCTTTCACATTAATTAACCTGAATTATCATTTGTGGTCACCGTTATTATGAGCGTTCCCTTGGGTAATTGAGAATAGATCATTGAAAAAGCATTCCGGGATGCTGTTTTTGTCAATTTATTTTGTATCACATCTATAATTTCTATTTCCAAAAGTATTATGATTACCATGTATGTAATCTGGATTTCTAAGACTACTAAACTGACCAATCCTTTGGGATTTGATTCCTTATAATCATACCAATGTAATAAATTATTTCACTGGCTCCAGGATTTTGGTGTTTGGGAATTATAATTGGTTTCATAGGATGTTTAGTAGCTACCTTGGAAACTATACATAGAAAATATGGATTAGGGATCACAACCCAAAGTTAATTATTGTGGATAAGTATGCATGAACATCCTATAATTTTGGTAAGGTAGTTATTATAAGCGTATTCCAATAAATCCATCCATGTATGGATACTATAGTTGGACATGCTTCTAGAAAAGATATACATATGATTTGTAATTATGACAAAGTTTTTCATGACTGGCTCGAGATAACCTGGTACATAAAAACGGTCCTTATTGTGGTCCTCATTTTACACTATTAGGGAAAACTCTTAGGATAGATCAAATTTTATATACTTACAATTATTAATGGTATGAAAGAAAATATTTCCCCATGTAATCAACGATTATGGGACTAGGATTCATTATGAATAAATTTATGTGCTATAAAATATTTTGAATTATACATTATGTCATGAGTTAAGATGGTATATTCCATTGTTTATAAATGGAACCTAGAACAAGGAATTATAACTCCTCCAATTCACGTGATCCAAAGACTAAAAATGACCATATCTTTTATGGCCTTAAAACAAATTTTTAAAGGGAAATATTCTCCCATGTATTCTCATTATAAGAGTAAATAATATCATGTGCTAAAGATATAGGTAAATAATTCTCTATATTCTATGTCTTCAAAAGAAACAAAGACAGGTAGAGGCCATCATATCACCAGGAAAAAAGAATGAGTTGTTTTTATATGTGTAGAGAAAGAGGACACAATTTTTGTGAATGACAGGGTACGAAAATGTTTTCCAATGTACAATACATCAAATGTGATGAGATATAACACTATACTAAGGAATATTCCACGTGGAAGAGGAATATACACTGAATGAATCTATTGGAAAACAATCAATTTATGATACTTTTGCAGATGAATTGGAATGATTAATATGCATATTCCATACTTATGTCATTTGAATATTTTATCTTCAATGAACTAGTTATAATAACTATCCAATATATGATTATTTTACTATAATATTTTTTATTTATTATTTGAGATCATATAATGAATGGTAATAAGAAAAATAACTATTTAGAGGGTTAATCTCTTCATAAAACACATTATTGTGATAAAGAAAACCCGTAATATATTATGAATTATGAGATAATGATTATGAAATGATTGATTAGGATAATTTATGAGTACAATAGAACTAATTAATGAATTGTCTGCAATTGGTCTATTCCATCACTGCTGAAGTTTACAAAATGTTTGGATAGAAGGATTATATCTATTAAAATGTGTCAAACATAAAGAATAATTATGAATCCATGTTTCCAATAAGTTTATTTTCTATTTGAGTTATTAAAATATTTTAAGAGGATACATGATGAAGTTATTCAAATATTTGGAATGTGAATATTCAAAGATTCTTCATTTTGATTAATGGTTAATGATAAGTACATTTTGGAAATTCAGTGACTCCCCTTCAAAAGTGATTGGATCATAATGTTTTGGAAAATTTAACTCTTTATAAAATGGATTAAGATGGTCATTGGATGAAATTTTAGAGGTTAATGTAAAATTCATCATATGATGCGTCATATTCTAACAAATGATGTAGAAAACTTTCAAGGCATATTAAAAAGAAGAGATTATGTTTATAGAAACATATATTTACATATATTTAAATTGAGTTTAATTATTTCTAAACTATAGAAAAAAATGGGTTTTATATACAAATTTCATCATAACATCATCATTTTTTAGGATATTATTGACCATAAATCACACCAATGGTTTTGGGTTTTATGGTTAAAAACATTCATCTGAACATTTTCTCTAACACTCTCCATGAAAACATGGTTTTTGAATTTTTTTTTCATCAGTATCCTTATTTCAATTTCCCTCTTATGTTCTCTAACTAGGTAGTCCATTTAATTGAATTATATAATTTCGTTTATCTCTTAATAATAATATATCATACTAACTTTTTTTATGAAGTGGTTCTTTCAATAACAGTTTATTTTCAATCAAACTATAACTTAGATCTCGTTTAAATTTAAAGGATGTAATTTAAATAAGGTGGGAAAATGTAACACCCCAATACAATAAAATATTTTAATGTTAGAATAAATTTTATTTTTAATATTTTTATAACAAACACCTTGTTAAACATACAATACACAATAAACTGAATTAGCATCCATTGCACGCAAGACTGATTTTTACTACCTTTTAAGAGTGAATAAATTTTAAAACTAAATTTGGACACTTTAATATATATTATTTTAAAAAATAAACATAATTTTTTTAATTAAGAGTGTTTAAATTATCTTAGGGTGAATTTTTAGTATATTTCAATAAATGTAATTTTTTAATGAATAGTAAAAATTAATGCAATTTCATTTAAATTATCAATTTCACTTAAGTTATCATTAATTATAAATTAAAAAATAATCTGGGTTTTAAAGAAAAAATAGATATATAATTCATATATTAATCAAATGTGGGTAAATGGAATCATATTTATATTTAAATTATATATAAAAACATATTGATCTTTTGAATATTTTTACTTTAAAACCCTGCTTTCTTGCCACTTCTATGGGATTAGTATTAATCATGATTTTTCCACATCTGTGCTTTTATTTTTGAAAAATGGAACAAATGGTTGTAATAGGTATAATATTTGAGGCCTTATAATTTCAAATGATTTTTTGACACAAAATATTATTTAATGTGATTAAAATTAATTACAGCAACTATGGTAAGATTATGCTTAATTAGGGAATAAACCAAACTCATAAGGACCAAAATGACCTGGAAAATTTCCCAAAATCCATTGGATTCCAATAATTAGACTATATCCCCACTTGGTTAAAATTTTATAGGTTAGTGGAATATTATTAAATGGAAGTCCACTATATAAAACTTTATGTAATGAAAAAGAAAAAAAGATAACTTCTTTTACCGTAAATATTTATATAACATTTATATATGTGAAAAACATTATATTTGAGGTTATACACATATTTTTTAAAGATAAATGGGATATTTTTATCATAGTAATTTTTCAATAATTTTTTGAGATGGATTATTTACAAAAAAGTCTTAAGAAATGCCAATGTAGCGATTATTTAGATAATTACTAACTAAAATAAATGATGCTATAAATATTTAATGTGAAGTCAAGTGAGTGAATTATTTTTTTATTTTTTTATTAGATGAATATACCATGTTACGCATATATAAAACTAATATATTTGGAATTCCAATATTAGATTTATATTGTTAAATTTAATATTAAATAAATAATGTCAAAATTGACATTATTGTTGTTATACAATAAATTACATTTAATTAAATGATGTAATGATATGAAATATAATTTATTCTAGAAAGTTATTTTTATATGTTAATAAATATTATATTTGGCCTGTTTATGGACCAATTCTTCTTTAATAATTAACAAAATAACCCATATATTGTAAAAACATTGTTAAAGTAGTCTAGGTTTGAGTAGTGTTTTAGCGCGTCACATGCACATGTTTGAAAATAAATTTCTAAAAAACTTGAATTTTTTTTTTATAAATTAAATATAATATTAATAATTCATTATATCTATATTGACTAATAATATTACTTTATTTTAGTATTAATGGTTAAGTTAATTAGATTAGAAAACTAGATTCATCAATAAAAACTAAACTGATAACATTTGGGAATCTAAGAAGTTAAAGAATATAATTATTAAAATACACATATTATTTTCGTGCATATGGTTTTAATCTACCATTATATGCCATTAATCTATTATTTATCCATTCTTAGGAATTTTTGGTAAGGTATACCACCCATTAATGAATACATTTTTGTATTTTTAAGAGTGCCACTCCCCCTCCACTATAAAAAGGAAAAGAACCTCTCCCTCTTCATTAAAACTCTAAACCTTTTAGGGTTAGGAATGATATGAAAAAATAGATTTCCAAAATTCCCCCTGTTACCTTGAAGCCACTCTTTAGGAATAAATCATTCCATGAAATCCTTTTTGTAAAATCAAAAGTATTTACCTGATTAAGATGTAATGTCTTCTCTCAAGGTTTTTAATATCATTTCCATTCTACATCCCCTAAAATATCATTATTCATTTTTAATGTTAAAAAACGAGTACCATAAATATTATAGGATTTTTTTTTATAATTTGTTTTACTACACTTTCAAAAAAATCTATCTAATGGGTAACAAACATACTTTTTCTGTGTACGATGAACTATGGCCTTGCGAAATGATGATTGTTCATTTTTATCAATGCCACATCTGATGGTGTCAATTATATGGGAAAATATTTTTATATATGTTATATATTATATTTATAATGACTTTATTATCTTTTAATTTTTATCTATAACATACCCTTATGTTGTCCATCTTGCATAAACATGATACTTTCATTTGAGGAAGTGTCAACTACTGACCCCTCAAAGAGATATGACTCAATAATGCCACACATAAAACAAATAAAGCATGATTTTAATAAACCTGTATATTATATATAACATAGATATTATTTTTTTATTATTATATTCATATTTTTAATTTATTTTCACTTTATTTAATATAAAATTGAAATGATAGTAGCATTCATGCGTACATACGGCTTATCATCTCCATGGATGGTGAACTTCATTTCATTACTCCATATATTATGGACTATTATAAATACACATATAATTAATATATAACATAATTAATTCATGATTTAAACTCAGGATATAATGAAATCATAATCTCATAAATTGCAACAACAAGTATCATGTTAAAACATATTCGATCAAACTAGGCAATTAACACCGGAAATAGTTTTATTAATGAATGTGTGTTCACAAATGGGTAAAAAAATATTATGGGGAATTAATATATTATATAATAAACATGTGTATGGTTATGATATTATTTATAAAAATATTTTGAACCAATATACAGTAGGGTAAATCCAACACAACAAAAGGGAAGGATAAGGTAAGGGATTTAATCTCAATTTACTTTTCATTGAGACTTATTTTTGATATGCATAAATTCACATTTATTTGGTGTATATATTGAAATTTGATATATTATAAAATTAATATAATTATTATATTTATATTTTAAATTTCATTTAAATAACTATGAATTATTAATTAAATGATTTAATCTGGTTTGGGACACATTGGGATGGTTAAATATTATTTTTCGTCATGAATTTTTTATTATCAACAACCATTGTTGTTGCTTAACCTCCTATGAGGTATTATTGATAAATACATATTCATTAGTGTTATTTAATAAGAAACTCTATTTATTTTAAATGTGAGGAATACTTTGGACTGGTATGACATGAGTGGGGCATGGTTATTAATAGCTCATCGATGCATCGGTAGTCTCATAAAATGAATCACTTAGCCAAATCAGATGGGTTTTTACTCTAAATAATGTAAACTGTCTTGTGAAAGGTCATAATGGTTAAGGAACCATATACCTTGGAAAAATGGTACCCAATATTTTGTAATTTACCTTATTTTCATTCATTTATTATTTATACATGAGATTTTGTGTTGACATATCTATATATACATTTTATTCTCAGATGATTCAATAAGATTAAATGAGTTTCATTTTCTTACAATTAAATAATTATATTCCCTTATCAAGTTATATTAATGGAATGCGTTATTAGTTATTTACCCTTCCATGTTAATGTATACCAATTTATTCAATATTTATTATGTTGTATATACCATTCTAGAGTATTAGATCTCATCCTTATTATCTTTCTTCCACAATGTTATGAAGACGAGTTCTTTTAAAAATGTATTCATGGATATTGTTTATTTCATTTTTTTCTGAATCATATTTTTATTTTCAAATTATTAATGTATTCTAGGTATCATTTATATAATATGGATTTCCATGTCATGACCCTTCCCTCAGGGACCGAGCTATGACTACCCCAAGCCTTCCTTCTTTAGGCCAAGGGTTGGAGATTAGCACCGGAAAGGAATATCCCTAAAATTGGATGCCATTGAATTTAAACCTACAAAAACACAGACCAAATACATAACAAGATGAAACCACGTAGTATATCTACTGAAAGTAAAAGTGTGAACTGAAGAAGAATGGGCCAGTATACAATCCCAACTAAAATATAGTACAGAAAAAAGGAAAAAAACTTATGAGGTCATCCGCCAAGGATCCTACATGAAGGGTAGATACAAATCGACACTGTGACTCTCCAGGTCAACTAGTTTCCTTTGTGAACCGTCTAGTCCTTGTTCCAAATCTCAGTCAAAGTTGTGTGTTATCTATACAAGACATAACAAGTTTTGGGTGAAGCCCGTGTATAGTTGATTATAAAAATATTCAGTAGGGACACCAAGACTTCTGAAGGTCTTCTAGAATTCCACTAAGGAAAAACCACAATGCTTGATTTCAATAACAAATATCAATATAAAAGACAACTCACACCAGGTATACAACATAAAAAAGAAATAATGATTATTATTCATAAAGCTAAACCAAAATTATTCTATTGAGAAGTTACACTACTATAACATAAAAAAGTCATTCTATTCTAAATCCACACAATCTCATAAGTCACCAATCCACACAGGTTCATAAGTCATCGATCCACATAGGGTTTTAAGTCGTTGATCCACACAGAATCATAAGTCGATGATCCACAACAGGTTTCTCTAAGGCATTTCATCATCAGGTCCCACTGATGCTAATCAACACAGTGTTTTAAGTCATCCATCCACATAGGTTCACAAGTGTCTAATCCAAAATGGGCCTCTCTAAGGTTAGTCCATGTTGGGATGTGCTAATGCTGATCCACATAGGGTCATAAGTCGTCAATCCAAACAGGATTGTAAGTCAGTAATCCACAACAGGTTGCTCTAAGGCTAGTCCTCTACGGGTCACACTACTGTTGATCCATATAGTTTCCTAACTAGTTGATCCACATAGGGTCGTAAGTCCCTGATAGAGATCCACAAATGGTTGTTCTTCAGATGAATGCCAACCATAGGATTCCTACACATGATGTGCTTTATATCCCAAGAAAGCACTCCTCAAGCCTCTAGTCATATTTCAACCACAACAAAGTCCCAAAAAGAAGTAATCTGAAGAACTGCCATATCATAAGGGTTTTAACACAATATAAGGCTCTTCAATAGGACTCTCGGTCTGTAAGTAATAAGAATTTTAGTACCGAGGCACCGGTTGGATTTGAGTTTGATCCAAAATGCTTTTACTCCAACATTATCCAAAACTCACATGGAGCATCTTAACAGTACCACATCGTGCCAAGGGTCCCAACGTTGTAGAAGTTTTGTGAAAGGGGCTTTTGGTATAAGAGTTGCACAAGTTTTAGTGAAACGGGGTCGATATCGGTCTGGTCTGGCCCAGCCCACCTTTTGGGCCCGAAGGTTTAGCCTGGCTAATGGGTATGTCCCTTCCTGTGGGTATGGCCCACCGAAAAAACCTGGCATGTGGTGCTGGCAGTTCTCCCTACTAGTGGCGCTGCCCTCCCTTTCTGAAATGGCCATCTCAACCGACCGTTTGGGGAGTAGTCTAGTGGCTTGAGCGGGCTGCTCACCTCCCCCACACAACACTGGAAAACTGCGTCTTCCACCACCGTGGTCTGGTTGTTCTTGGATCTTGCCGATGCATCCCATACGGGCATCACCATTCCCGTGTGGCCAGTGGCACTACGTGGGTGGGTGCTTTCGTAGGTTACTAGAGATGTTCTGGTGGTCCATTTTCATTCCCATCTGCGCCTACGGGGCCCCTATGTCACCACCTTCACTATGAAGCCTACAGAAATTCCTTACCTCCCCATTGCCCGATCACGCAAAAATATCCCACAAAACTCATGAACTGTGGAGGTTTCGGGCATTTTTCATTGTCTTTCACCCTCTACGTTAATGTTTTAACATGGGTAATGCATGGATCATTATTGAAAAAATGGAAACTCCTGAATCAAACACCGAATCAACCACTCACAAGAAAGAATGATTCATGGATTAACTCATTAGTCAGTTGACCCGTGTTCATCGTATTAATCATGAATGGAAAGTGGAACTCATTTAAACGCCTAAAAAATCAATACCCTCTTGTTTGAACATGTTGGAATCACTGATGATGAAGGAGAAGAATTTTTTGTTCAAAGTTTTTTATTAGCATTCGTCAACCATAGGATCGAATCCTCAATGGCATTATTTGTTACTCATTATTCGTTAGAGAATGTTTTCTGTCGGAGCTTCATCAAGTGATCTACCATGTGGTCTCAATTTCCTTACCATTGATTTGATTAATCAAAGAAAAATCCCCCCACATTGTGTTTAATTAATATGGTTCATTAATGAATCTCAATTAATTAACATATTAAACACACAGCGGTGTGGTTTCACAACTACTGTAACCTGACATTTAATGACCTTCACTTAATTTATAACCATCACTACGGTCCTACCACCGTCACTCAGTGATTGCAAAAAAAAATTACATCTTTAGTTATTTTATTATTTTTTCTGCAAGTCTGAAAAATAACTATTCAGCCCGACTTATTTTTGGAAAAATTAAACCTTGCATTAAGCGAATCCTAGTGTTGTGAATTCAATGGTGCTCCTGGATTTTCAATCTGAGAATCGGTTTAAAAGATATAAATTCCTATCCCCACATTTACATAACATACATTAAAAAAAAGTTCAAATTTGTATTCTGGGCCCTCTGATTTTTGGAATCACTTTCCATCAATTTTCATAGTCTCGTAATAGTTTCATATAATTAAAAAAATATATGAAATTTATGGGTCTTTACATTCTCCCCACCTTAGGACATTACATTCACAAAATCCACAACAATGGCTATGAGAACAAATGGGGGTACTGAGCACGAAACTGAGCCTCCTGATCTGATTTTCTCTCTTGGAGGTTCTTATGCTACAACTGAACTCACACCAGAGGAATATTCTGCCCTCAAAGGACCTACTCCTGTCAAACCACTTTTTCCACTGGGAACACTGCAAATGTCTCCCAATCATCATTGTCATGCTCACCACAGTCGATGACTTGTGATGGATCATGCACGTATCTCCACAGCTGTGAGACAAGGAAAACAGTATGCACCTGGTGCATATGTGTTTGAATATGAAGGTGGTATTCCACCATGATAACTATGTTGATAATTTGAGAATGTCCGATGAACCTCAAGGATGTCTTGCCACCCCAGCCAAATCTCTAAAAACCTCATCGAGGTGGGACCCGTAGGAATACAAGGTCTCCCTCCTCTAACTCCAAGGGTCTCCTTATTCTATCAAAATAGGACATTTTTCTACTCCGTGCAATCTTCATCCACTCTTGGATGATCTTTAACTTCTCAGTGGTAGCCTGTAACAACTCTGGACCCATAAGGGATGACTCCCCTAGGTTTTTCCACCATATAGGTGATATGCATGGTTTCCCATACAAGGCCTCAAATGGTGTTTAACCAGTGGTGGAGTGATATTTGTTGTTGTATGGGAAAACCTCCCAGGAAAAGTCATCCTATGAACAGTGGCCAAAATAAAGGGTGCTAGCACAGAGCATGCCGTCAAGCATTTATATGGTCCACTACATCTGACCATCTGTCTGAGGATGAAAGGTATTTCTCAAATGTAGCTGATTTTCGAACACCTCCTCCAATACCTTCCATAACCAGGATGTAAAAAGAGCATCACGATATGAGACGATCATAAATTATACCCTATGAATTCATAATATCACCTAGATATAGAGGCATCCCACGCCCTCTAATTATCCCTACTCTTGGATGAGTAGGATGTTGGCCGACTTGGTGAGTCGGTCAATGATCACCTAGATGGAATCATGTCCTTGAGATGTATGTGATGGCCCTGTCATTATGTCCATAGAGATTCCATCCCAATTATATTCTTGAACCTCAAGTGGTTGTTCTAGACCTGCTGAAACCTGATTTTCTGACTTCACTTACTGAAAAGTGAGGCATAGTGAAACAAAATCATTCATTACTTTCACCATACCTGCACACCAGTACTGACACAAGAGGCCCAGATACATATTTTCAACACCATGGTCTACCGCCAAAGGGGATGCGTGGAACTCTCTCAACAACTAATATTATAGCATCACTAGTACCATGATGCATCTTGTGAAAAATATGGCATTCTCCCTACCTTCAAAAAATGTTTCAGGATCCAGTCCTGAGGATATCTGAGCATGTCGGTTCATGTAGTCAACATTCCCAAGCTCTGCCTCACTAACTCGCTAAAGGAGAGGGGGAGTGACTATCATAGAATGGAGGTAAGCTTCTCCATCACTATCCACTAAGGATATCTAAAACACATCTAGCTTCTATGTCGCCTCACTTAGAAATTGTAAACCAGACCTCCTGCTGAGTGCGTCTGCCACAACGTTCCCCTTCCCAAGAGTGTAGACTATCTCAAAGTCATAGTCTTGTATGAACTCCTACCATCGCCAATTTATCAGGTTTAGGTCCATCCATGTGAAGATATACCTATGAGTCTTGGGATAAGAGTAGATAGTAAACTATTCACCCATCAGGTAGTGCTTCCACATCTTCAAGGAAATGACCTCTTCTGCTAACTCCAAGTCATGGGTAGCACTGTTCTGATCATGTTGTCTCATCTTTCACGAACCATAGGTGATCAATGATCACTCCAGCAATAGGACACATCCCAGTCAGGTCCGTGATGCATAACAGTAGACTTCATACCCAATACCCTCTTCTGGTAGCCTGAATATGGGGCATTAGTCAGTATCCACCTCAGCTTCTGGAAATTCTACTAGCATCTCTTTGTCAACCATAAATACTATCCCTTATTTTTCAGAGGGGAAAAGGGTTCTACTACTCTAAAAAAGATAGGTATGAGTCTATGGTAGTACCCATCCAACCCCTGTAAGCTCTGAACCCCATTCATGCTCTTGGGTGATTCCTAAGAAAGCAATGCCTCTATCTTTTCATGGTCCACTACAACTCTAGGATCTGATATAACGTGTCCTAGAAAGTAGGACTCTTTTATCTAGAACCGACACTTCAAGATATTAACATAATTCTAGTTCTCTTAGATTTCAACTAGAACTATATGTAGATTTGTGGCGTGCTCCACCTCTGATGCTGAGTACATCAAGATATCGTCAATGAAGACAATAATGAAGTAATCAAGGTAATGCTAGAAGATCATGTTCATGAATCCCATGAACACTTCCAGGGTTTTGTTCAGGCTGAAAGGAATCACCAAGAACTCATAGTGGCCATACCGACATCTAAAGGAAGTCTTTGGTAAATCCTGATCTCATACCCTAAGCAGATGATAACATGATCTGAGGTCTATCTTCTAAATCCACCAAGCTCCCTTCAGCTGATTTAAGAGATCATCAATCCTCGGGAGTTGATACTTTCTATTCAAAGTCACCTAGTTCCGGATCCGATAGTCCACACAAAGCCTCAAACTCTTTTCTTCCTTCTTGATGAACAAAATTGGGGCTGCCCATGGAGAAATATTGGGCCTTATAAACCCCTTCCCCTATAGGTCCTTTAGTTGTACCCTCAACTCACGAAGCTCTATGGGATCCATCTGATATTCTTTTGTAGATATCAGTGTCATCATGGGGAACATGTCGATGTAGAATTCTACCTATATACGAGGAGGTAGTCCTGGAATATCCTCAAGAAAGACATCAGCATACTGGTCCACCACTACAGGATAGCTCAGAATCCTCACTTAAACTGCTCTAAGGGTAAGGCTAGCCAAATAATGAGTGACCGGATGCACCCTCCTCCAATAAAGTCTATCCTAATATAAAAGGTTCCTTATTGTCAGTGATGGAATATCGGGTCCCGTCGTCGTGAGAACACATAACATTGCGCCTAAATCATTCGATCTGAGCATGGAATGTGGATAGTTATTCCATAACCAAGATGACATAGTAAGGCCTAGATGATACTACTAGGAGATCTTAAACTAAGCTATCACCTCATAGAGTAATATCACACTTCTGGAACCTGTTATTAATCATCGAATCCACTTTTATAGGAGTCTCTAGTCATATGGGTCAAGCCAACAGCTCCACTGGAATCTCTAAGATCTGAATGAGGTCCATGGAAATGAATGAGTGAGTAGAAATTATGTCTATATGAAGTACAAATTGGGTGGAGATGACACATATCGTACCTTGAATCATCTATGGAGTGTCATGGTCGTAGGCCTTAGCTGCCTAAAGCTGAGCTCGTCCCTGTTCACCTAATCCCTATACTAGGGGTGGACCCCCTAGGGGGGGTGGTGGTAGTACCTCAAACCGTCGACCACCTCCTCCTATATGACCTACTGATCTTCCACATTTTTTCCCTATGGATCTCATCGCTTGAACCTCTATCATTTTCTCGGCATTCTCTCGATCGTTTGATGATCATCGGTGTAGCGTGTCGGGTAGTCACAAGCCATGTGACCCAGCCCGCTACACGAGTAGCACTGTTTGCTCCTCTACTGAACTCCACTGTCTCATGGGCTATGCATCTCTGACCCTACATCCTGGGGTCATCCACGAGATGGACTATCCCGCTTGGGCCTTTGAGTCATCCGCCTAGTTCTTTCTATAAATGACTCAGTTTCCTATCATCTAGTGGTGGCTCTCACCGTCGGTGATTCGTCAGCTAGGAAGATCTCCACCAATAGTTCTCAGTATAGCACTCCATCCTGCATCGGGATGTCGATCGATATCATCGATGGATTGATCTCCAATCGAAGACCCTGCTAAAAGTTATAGGCCCTGAATAAATGGTCTCATACCATGTCAGTGGATTAACGGGAGAGGTTAGTGAATCTCAAGGGGTTTGGGCTACTGTCAGGTTTCCCTGCTATAATGGAAGGATCTCCTGAATACTCACAGAGTGTAAAGTCACTATAACGCACTATGCCCTGAACATGATCTCGAAGTCCAACCAGGAAAGAGATACCTCCTCGTGAAACTAGAGTGACAGGCTCCACCATCTCCCTATTGTTCCCTGAAAGAGTCTAGTAGATAGGATCACCATCTGGTCTGCTAGCTTCTCTAACAAATGGAAAACTCATGCCATAGCCTCCATCTAGTCCTCAACTGCATGTGGATCAGCCTTTCCACAAAATCTTAGATGCCTCTATATCTATATCTCAGCCAATGTGCTCAGTCGGAGTGCATGGTCTTCTAATGGGGTTAATGGTAATTGTTACCCTATGGGTTGTGCGGTTTGTAGTACACCACTCAAAGGTGCTATCGCTATAAGAGGTACATGCATTGATGCATCATATCTTGGTGGGCCATCCTTGTGATCTCTAAATGGAATCATTGCTGGTATTCTATATGAAGGCATCCTTAAAATAAATAGGTGCACCACAGTCAATAAGTTATACCAAGTTATCTAACTCAAAAGAGACCAAAAGATAACCATTTCAAAAACACACACAAATTGTTTTTTCATGTAATGAGTCAAAAATCACAATTTAGGGTCCCGATATATGGATACATCGGCCGCAGCACCAACACTGGACTCCATGGATTGAAATCTAAACTCAAGACACATAACACTATTTCCCCCATTGAAAATATAAAACATCTTATTTCTTCAGTAGAACGGAATCCTTGGATACCACATTTTCACAACATGTCCCCCAAGGCTCGATATGTGAATACCCCATGCCCGCCATCCATAGGCCTAGGGTAAGAGAGTAGAAACGAATAGGAATATTCGTAAAATTGGAAGGAATTTCCATTAATCCCGAGAACACACAAACTAGGTACACAATAAGATAAATCCATGTAGTATAACTGCTGAAAGTAAAAAGTGTATACTAAAGAAGAATAGTATAGTATACAAACCCATCTAAAAGAAATTATAGAAAGAAATGATAAATATCTCCTAAGGTCATCCACCAAGGATCCTACTAAAAGGGTAGGTACAGCTCAACACTACCGCTCTCCACATCAATCGGTCACCTCCATGCACTGTCTAATCCAAGCTCCCCAATCTTGGTCAATGTTTTATGTCATATTCACAATACACAATGAGTTGTGGGCCAAGCCCACGAAGAGGTGAGTATAACAATACCCAGTAGGGACCCTAAGCCCCCGAACATCTCCCAGAATTCCACAATGGAAAAAACCACAATTTTTTATTTCAATCACAATGCTCAAAGTAAAAGACAACTCACACCAGGTATATAACAAAAAGAAAATAAATATTGATGATTTTTCATAAAGATAAATAAAAATTCTTCCATTGAGAATTTACACTATTGAACCATGAATAAACCATTCTACTTCTTATCCACATAGAGTCGTAAGTCACCGATCCAAACAGTTTTGTAAGTCATCGATCCACACATGGTCATATGTTGTCGATCTACACAGAGTCGCAAGTTGTTAATCCACGACGGGCCTCTCTAAGGATGGTTCTCATTGACTCGCACTACTACTAATCCACACAGTGTCATAAGTCATTGATCCACTTATGTTTGAATGTCACTGATCCATGAGGGGCTGCTCTAGGGATGGTCTTCATCACGTAGCGCTATTGTTGATCAACATAAGGTCGTAAGTCATCGATCCACATAAGGTAATAAGTCATTGATCCATGATAGCCCTCTATAAAGCTATTAATTATTGGTTCATTCTACTTTTGATCCTCACAGGGTCATAAGTCGTCGATTCAGATAGGATTTTAAGTCACTTATGGTGATCCACAAAGGGTCGCTCTACACTTGACAACCAACCACAGGATTCCCGAACATGATGTACTTGATTTCCCATGAAACCTCTCCTCATTCCACTGGTCGTATTTCAACCTCCAAAATGTCCCACTATGAAGTATCACAATGGACAACCATGTCATAAGGGTTCTAACTCAACAGATGGAACAATAATCGTACGCCCATTTTGTAAGTTATATGCATTTTTGTACTGAGGGAAAAGTTGGATTCCAGTTCGATCCAAACCCGTCATAATTCATCATTCTCCAAAACTCACATGGAGTATCTTAAATGGATAGTCTAATCCCAAGGGTCCAAACTCTATAGAGAGTTCATCAAATGGGCTTCTAGTTTAAGAGTTACACAAGTTTTAGTGAAACGGGGCCGGTCGGGTCCGGTTGGGGTCTGTCCTGGTCGGCATGTTGGGCCCGCAAGTAAGGCCCACCAGGAAGACGAAGCATATGGTATGGTCCGGTTCTCCTAGCTGGTGGTGCCAGTGTGGTGCTACCCTCCCTCCTGAAATTTCCGGCTCAGAAGGTTGTTTGGGGTCCAGTCGATCGGCCCGAGGAGGTCGCTCGCCTCCGCCACGTGGTGATGGCGCGTTGTGTATTCAATCGTCGCAGTCTAGATGGTCATAGCTCAAGCCACCATTTCCCTTATAGGCACCTCCTAGAGCTTCCATGGGCCAACAGAGATACTATGGTGGTCCGTTTTCATTTCTGATGAGCCTACGGGCCTCCTGAGCAACTGCCTTCACTATGATTCCTATAGAAATGATGTGTCGCCCTGTTGCCTAGTCGCGCACAAATAACGCACAAAGCTCAAGAACTGTTGAGGGTTTAGGAATTCTTCATTGGCCTTCTCCATCCGAATTATTTTTTTAACATGGTTAATTCTTGTATCATTATTTAAAAGAAGAAAATTCCCAAATCATACCCTGAATCAACGACCCACAAGAACGAATGAATTGTGGATCAACCCATTAGTCAGTTAACCTGCGTTCTTCATATTAATCATGAATGGAAAGAGGAAATCATTTAAACGCATAAATAATTTAAATCCCCTACCTTGAACACATTGGATTCACTAATGATGAAGGAGGAGAATCTATTTTTTGAATATGTTTTTCAGCATTTTTCAATCTGCAGATTGAATCCTCAATAAGGTTTTTCGTTCCCCATTCTTTGTTGGAGAGGGTTTTTCGTTGGAGCTTCATAAAGATTTCTCCTGTGGTGTTTCAATTTCTTTGAAAAAGGTCTATTTAGTCAATTAAAAATCCCCCAACGTTGTTTTTAATTAATGTGCTTCATTAATGAATCTCAGTTAATGAACCATTTTAATAGACAGTGTTGTGGTTACAAAACCAGTGGAACATGTCATTTAATGTTCTTCACATAATGTTTGACCAACTCTATGGTCCCTCCACCATCATTAAATGGCTGAAAAAATAATAAAATAATTTCTTTAGTTATTTTATTATTTTTTCCAAATGTCTGGAAAATAACTTCTTCATCCAACTTTTTCCGAGAAAAGTAATGATTCGCCTAAGAGAATCCTTGCACTATGAATTCAGCAGTGCTCTCAGATTTTCATTCTAATCAGTAGTTTAACATATAGAAATTCTAGACCACACGTTTAATGAACATACCTTAACGATGTTCAAAATCTCATTCTGGGATCTTCGGGCCTCGGAATCACGTGCCTTCAATTTTAGCAGTCTCTAAATAATTCCATATAATTAGAAATAATAAGGAATTTATAGGTCATTAGAGTCTATGATGGTTAATCTAACTGGAGCATTGGGATTCGATTCTTTTAAATCATATCAATATAATAAGATAATTCAGCAGATTTGGGTTTCTGGGGTTGGGTAATATCACTAATCACTCTATTACCCATTTAAAAACATCCTCAATTGAAAATGTTCCAGGATGAACAAACTTATTTTAAATAGATACACCAACATCATATCCTCATACCAAACCCATGGATTCTTAATCTCCAAATTTATTACCCCAAAATATATGCTAGAACCTTGGGTATTAAGGTCTCTCATGTGGAATACTCCTCGAGGGATTCCTAATAAGAATATATTATAATTTTAATAGTGTCATAAAATATAAATAGTTAGGAAATAAAATTAATTTCTTCTTACACACTTCTTGACTATAGACTTTTTTCTCTTCTGTAAGATATTTTTTTTCATCATCTAAACCCTTTTCCATTATTAATGTCAATTTGGGGGTTGTATGAATAATCATTACAATTCATGAAGTCCTGATGCTTAATTTTTTAAACATTATTATCACTATTTGTACTTTAGTTAACATATACCCCACATGAGGTAAAATTTGAGGGTGTAAATTATTCACATTATCATCAGGTGATATCTTTTATGTGTTTTTTAATAATGGAAAATCAAAGAATTTATAATATTATATTTAATTAAAGTAGAAATCACATAAACCAATTGAAATTCCACACGCACAAAAATATTCTTGTTTTTGACAAACAACAATAATCCAATGTGTATCAACCTCTAAAACCCCATATATTTAACATGTATTTTCGTTTATTTTAATTTAAAAATAAAATAAAACCTATGTTAGTTTTGAATTAAAATCCTAAAATCTCCTTGAATAAAAAGATATGTATCTATTGTTGAATACTATTATTCTAGGTGACTATAGGATTATAATTAAATACCAACATAGGGTTTGTTTTTTGGAAAAAAATAAATGAAAATACATTCTAACTATATGGGTTTTTATATATTAAATTAGAAACCAAAAATTGTCTTCCATAACTGAATTACTGCCTTCGGTTCGATACTTCTACAAATAAAAATATATATTCTTATTTTTTCTTATAATAAATCAATACTAAAATGTTTCCAAATTTATTTAAATATAGAGATGTATGATTACTATTACCATAAAACATGATTGGTTTACACTACACTATTCTATGAGAAAGTGATAATTTTGGTAAATATTAACTTCCATGTTTTCAGACATGGGAAGAATTTTATTCTGCTATACAAGTTAGACCGTTCGATATTGAGGAATAAAAAATCATCACAATATAAGTAAAAGAAATTTACTCCTATTAAGAAGAATATGACTCCCCAATTTGATCTTTCATCTTTCTTCTAATAGAATTAAGAAATAATTACATAATAAGGAAAAAAATCTATGGGTGAACATATAAAATTGATAAAAAATTGGAATGTTATATATGAAAACCTAACTAAACAGACATTACAGTATATTTGTTAATGTTTATAAATAGAATAATATTAAAAGAGATACCAACATTCTGTGAAATGAAAGAAAAAGTACATAAAAATTTGAAACCAATGTATTAATTAATGTTATTAAAATATCATTAAAAATTTATCATTAAAATGAAAATTATTTTTTGAGTACTAAAAAAAATTTATCATATTTTTAAAATTATATATCTTAAATAATAAATAAAAGTAGTAATTTTATATCTCATACATTTAATATATTTTAAAATTTATATTTAAAATATATATATTGTGACCATAATACAAGAAAATTGATGAAATTGTTTCCCATATTCCTTCTTCATGATCATTTTGTATGGAATAAATTATGTAAATGCCATGGTCAAAAATATCAAAAAATATTAATTCCATGGAAGTATTCATGTAACAAAATTTTTCATCACTATCAATTTTTTCATCATAGAAATATATTTTTTACTTCCATAATGATAGATCATTGAATAATTGAAGGATCAAGAACATAGATTCCTTATTTCATATATTTCCATGATGAAAGGGTTATTTGGGAATCCCAATATATTTAGATATTCTATTGTCATTTTGAGTTCATCATGTTTGACACTACTGTTATGTATGAACCATTTATTGTTGAACACAAAAACATTAAATTTAATTCATTCCATATTCCATATATATTTAGTAACTTTTGTAATAATAACTTGTTTTGAAGATATCGTTTTCATACATTTCACATGAAAAATACATTGCTACAATGAACAAAAATACTCTTGTGTTAAAAATGGCACACTTCCTATCTTTTTTGTATAGAATTTATATACATTAATTTTATACTATTACAATTAATCACATTTCATCTTTTGATTCCCATTATCTATCTCAATGTTTCTAATACATCAAATTTACCCAGAATGGTTTCATTAAACCATGTAATAAATGTTTTTTTGGATAATTTTGTACCGAAATAAGATGAAATTATTTAAAAACATTAAGATTTAATTTTATATATGCATTATAAATATATATATTTTATTCATGAGGTATAATGTCACTTTTATAATTATATCACCTATTAGTGACTATATTTTCTTTCTAAAGATCCCCTTTCCCAAAAAACCTACTATTTTTATGTGAGATATAGGAAAAAAACATCATCCACTATAGAGAAGTATTGTATAAAAAATTTTCCCCCTCTAAGGAAATTTAATTATCCATAATGGAGGATTTTGGTTGAAGTGGATTCTTAACATAGTCATTTAATATCATCCTAAAACTATAAAAAGGAAAGAAACCACATAAATTTATTGGATAATAATACATTGTTTATCACACCAAATAAATATTCAAATGTACCGTGATAACAAAAATTGTTTGATTTGAAAAATAGTCACGCCTTAATGTCCCTCGACATTGTATCCAAAAAATTTCAATATGTTGGGAATCCATTTAGATATAAAATAATCCTTGTATACAATTTTAAATATTCCTTTTAAAAAAATAGTACACATTGATACCTTCCTTTCATAAGAGTTTTAAATAAATTATTAATAACAATAATAAAATATCAATATCATTTCTATGATATTTTGGTCCACAAATAATTATAATCAATAATATATATTTATCCATTATAAAAAATTCAACATATTGTTAAAAAATTTCCAAAAAATAGGTTTTATACAAAATTTTCAACTATTGATATAAGATAGATTCATTCAATCTTTGCAGAGTTTGTTTGATATTTATAACCCAATTTTATAATGTAGGAAATTATTGATCAGTTTTCTTCTATTATTGGATATTGGTTGGATGATGTAATTTTATATTATATATTCACTCGTTAGTATTCCATTTTATCCCTTTTAATTATTTTAATTTACAAATAAATGTTTCAAACATGGAATTATAAAAACATGAAACATTTCTTTTGAATGAGGTTTAGTACTAAATATAATAGATAAATCAAAATTCAATTTTTATAATTATACCTTAATGTGTCATTATAAACACTCTAAAAAGGATATTATTTCTTCTAATATAACACGTAGTCATTAGAAAATAAAATTATCTTACTATACCCTAATCACATTGGAATATTATTTTTATCAAAATATATTTTAAATATAGATTATTATTATCGTTAACAATTATATATTTCAATTTCTATAGAAATTAATTAAAATTCTTATCACTCAATCCATTCATCGCATTCTTGTTATCCAATTTTAACACTGTTGATAATATCATAAATTTCATACAACATTGATACAATTGAATTTATAATCACCATATATGAATTAAACCATTTTTTATTTAACAATTTATTCTACTCTACTTTTATGAATCATTTATTCAATAAGGTATAAATTATCTTCCAAAACATTTACATCATCATTAAATAATGAATTATTTCCAATTTCACGATTCCAAGTCAAAATACAATCACTCATATTAAAACCAATGAATAATAAATGATACTAACTTTTTTACATTGAAACATTCTCATATTTATACACTTTAATCATGGATAGAAAAATAGGACACTATTTGGGATAGTTCATTTAAAAAATTCTTGAAAATAATCAAGCCCTTCCTCATATTCATCACTTGTCAATCATTCCATAATCTATATATTATTCAATATCAACAATAATAAATTTTATGTATTATTTATATCTTTTTATATTTTTATATTATATAATCAAATTTACCGTTTATATTAATATAAAAAATCATAATTGTTTTCAAAAAAGGATTATAAATAATCATAATAAAAACTATAAATATATAAACAATAAATATATATTTTTTAAATAGATAATAAATTATATGTTATTTGTCTCACTATACATTCTTCATAACATATTTTATACAAATGAAAAATTTATAAGCTTGAAATATATGTTCTATAATGATCCCATGAACATAAAAGACAACTAAAGAGGATTTATGATACTCTATTACATATTTTATGCACAATATGAATGTTTTTAAATATGATTGTTGGATAATTTTAAAACATAAAAATAGGTTCACATTATTAAATTGATAAGATAAATTTGTTTTAGAATTGATTAAATATTTTATAATAATTTAAAAAAGGTAAAAAAATATCAAAATGAAAAAATAATCCAACAATTATATTAATTTATAAAAAACATAAATATATACTACTTAAATATCAGATAACATGATCATTTTTCTCTAAATATAGTGATAGTTTTAAAAATAGGAATATATATTAAAAAAGTTATTATCTTTTAATATAAATATAAACATTAATAAAATTTAATACCTATGAATAAAAACCATACTTTGGACCCATAAAATATTATCAACATTAAATATTATTTATTTCTACATATAAAAAAAATTTAATAATAAGAATTTTTTCCCTTGAAAATATATATTTTTATGGACAAAAAGTTATATAATACTATAAAATGTACACCAAAAATTTATCTTAATTATAAAAAATAACACATATATTTATCAAAACATTCATAAGACATTTATTTCACAATAATAATCATAGAAAAGTAATTGATATACTGAATATAGAAAAAAATATTTTATTTTTAATAAAAGTACATTGAAATAATATTTCATAGAAATTACTATATTACTGAAAAGAGAGTATAAAAAAGGGTTATATAGATAATTCAAAAAAAATCATCAACTAATAAATCAAATGTTATTTATTAAACAAACTACATGACAATAATTTGTTTTTAAATAATAGAAACATTAATTGTTGTAATAATAATGGATATTTGAAACAATCCTATACATAAAACATGAGAATAAAAATATCTAATATTTTTTTGATGAAAATTGAAATATTCATATATTTGAGTGATTTTGACCTTATCATTCACAAAAATTACTATAATTCTACAATGGAGAGGGAAAATTGATTGAAGAGTTTTAATACATTGATGAAAAAAAGTAACAGAGAATGGTTGAGGGATTTTGGAAACAAAATATTACGAAGGGGGATAGTGGTAGAGGGTTCAATAGATGAGTAATGGTGGTTGTGGTCAATGATGGGGTGAATTCGATGAAGAAGGGAAATGAAAGTGGAGGGTAAATGGGTAAGGGACATGGGGGGGGGTAAGTTATGGGGATGGCTGATTAGAATATGGTAAGAGTTTTTGTTCATCAAAAATGTAGAGAGTGTGAGAAAGATGAGTGATTGAAAATAATATTAACGTGAGCATGAAATTTAAATTTTATGGTTCTTAGAAATATCATATTAAATAAATGATTTCAAAATCATGTTTTTAATGATTATTCAACAAATAACATTAAAAATTATGATTTTACAAATGTTATTGAACTTCTGATTTAAAAAAAAATCATCAGACGGTTTTCTATTTCAGTTATTAAATGACTGATGTAGAAAATCCATTTATAACAATGGTAATGAATAAATGACTTCACAAAGGCACCATTTTAAAATTATTATACACTAGTGTTTACTATAGCTAGGGATTTGGTTTCCTTTTAGATTTTTCCTCATTAATATGTAATCACATCATAGATATTTATTCAATGTCTATTTATAATAACAACATTAATAATATTAAATATTCACAAAATGAAATTCAAATGACAAATAAAAAATTAAAATCTATATAAAAAATAACATGCTCTTTTACCTAATAAGAACAATATTTAGTATTTATAAATATAGATGATTATATTTAATCTATCCATAATAAGAATGTGGATGTTGTTTCCATGAGAAAAAATTCAATATATTAGCATCCCCAATGAGATTCATAACATAATTCTACTCATTATAGTACACTTTTCATAGAACAATGCTTCCATTTCATCTTATTTTACATGAAATTAAATATTGTTGAAACTTTAATGTCGGGTTCTTTATTTATCTTCAATATGAAAAACAATGTTTTCTACTTTGTGTTGATTTTTTATTCTAGGAATTTTATTTTCATAATGTTTGTCTTGGGAAATTATATATTAATATAATTCTAGTGCGGATCCATTTTCCTATTTAAACATTGTGGGTAAGATAAAGGTATTCTATTACTTATTTTTCATTGTGGTTATTTATCTCATTAAATCCATTTCTTCATCATCATGTAAATTCGATTATATTTTAGATCTTTTAAGTGAGAATAAGGGTATTTTATTTTTCATTTCATTGATTTATAATTTTATAGAAGTGAGTTCATTGTTTCAATAACCCATTTTAGCAGTTTTGATAGTAACATGGGACTCACATAGAGTTTTTTTATAAATTAATCTGAAATGTTGGGAAATGGTTTCTCCTATTATAGTAATTTAGGAATCTCATATACCAAATCTTCAATATATTCAAAGAAATTCTTGGTTATAAGTACTTATGGTTCGGCATTTTCTTAAAATTTTGGAATATATTCTTATAACTCTATATTTTTATTCTAAATGGAATTATTGAAGAAATGTTAGAAATATACTTGATGACCTTAATGTGTTATATGAAATTAATCTTTTAAAAATAAGCATTACACACCCATGAACCATTATAGGTGCTAATAATGATGGTATAATTGAAATTGGAGGGGTTTTATATAATGAAATTCGATTTGTATGTTTTTAATTTTATTAGTTTATAAATATTATCAATAAAGTAACATTTAGTATAACATTATACCTATTAAAAATTCCAAATTTAGAGCATAGAAAATTATCACTTGTCAACTGTTAAATGTTCACTTCTCTGCTATATTGTGTAAGTAAATACATATTTCAACTGATATGTGAATGCACAAAGTATTTGAAACATTTTTTATTATTATGTTTGGAATATGGTGGTTTTTGGAAAATATTTTAATAAATGAATTTTGGAAGGAGGTTAATTAGTTGAAATATTTTATTATATTTCATGTTAAAATTGAAGGATTAAGGGATAATAGATTCATGTAATTGATAATATATAAAGAGATAATTTTAAACATTAAATCAATACACAAAAAATTTAGGATAATTTTTTTAATTAATATCTCATATAACCCAATCCTCCCCTTGATCCTCAACTCTACAAAAATATTATTGAAGAATGATTCATTACACCATGTTCTATTATGTGTATATTTGCTTATCTATGTACAGTATTATGAAATTCAAGTGGAATTTGTATTTTATAATTACTGGAATGGAAATAATGTGATTTGGGATATAGAATGTCATTTTGGGAGTCTTTTCATCCTAATAGAGTCTTTTTGGATTAGGAAAATTTTGGGAATGGGTGGCATAGTCTTGAGAGAGTACTAGAGGAAACTAGGTTGCATGAGGAATTAATATGCATCCATTGGATATTTGGTGGGTTTTTTAAAAGGGGAAACTTTTACTTAATTTATTACAAATTAATTTAAGAGGGGGATACCCTCTTTCTCCCCTATTTTGGTTTGTGAACAAGACCCATATCCTCCCCATTCTCCCTTTGGTTACCCTTGATTTTTTGGAACATCTTTGAAAATTTATAATGGTTGAAGGTGTGTCTCTCCCTCTAGTGATAATTTTCCTTATTACCAACCCTTTCATTTAATTTTAGTTTTTTCATGTTATATTTTTCATAATAAATTATATCATGGTGGAATCGATTGAGAATCATGGAGATTTCAGGCATCCTGAGAAGAGGATATCCTGATATGTCATTTTCATATAGTCTCCTAGTGTTTTGGTGAGGTATATCACCATAGGGTATTTGTTTAGGTTTTTCAAAATAAATTAATTGAATATGTTAAAGATTTTCTGTTGAATGTTGGGTTATGGGATCGACATGATCATAATGGTGTGTTAAGGGTGACCGGTTACCATTGTCTTGAAATTTCAAAATAAGAATATTGACCAGGTAGATTTCAATGAATATAATATTTAATTAAATATTTTTTATTGATGTTAAAATTTAAAATCTATTGTTGTAGGATTGAGTTAGGAGGGTTGTGTCATTGAGACGATCTTGGTCATTCATGGAAGAGACTGTACATCCATAGGGATACCTTTAAATCTATTTTTGACCCTTTTAATATGAATGTTAAATCTCCATAAAGGGGTATGTGGTCCTAGTACTAACCCCATGGACATATGCCTGCTGTTTATTTTCACGTGTTTGTTCAGTCTCACCACTGTGGAAATGTATTATTTAATTGGTTAATTTTTTTTATATTTAAATAGTTTAATTTAAATTCAATTATTTAAATTTCATAATCACTTGGAGTAAATGAAATAAGGTTCCAACATCAAGATAAACCTAGAACATTTGAATGATTACTTTTCTATCATAGTTGTGTATTAGAAATTGAAATGGCATAAAAACTAATCCTGGTAAGGTTTTCTATCGAAATTGATAAAATATATGAGAATTATGGTCTCTTTATTATGAAAAAATTATTTTTTGGCCCTACATGGTCTTCTTATGACTCTTAGGACACTGTTGAACCATTTTGAATGATGGACATGGGATGGTTGAGTGTACGGACCATGTGAGATCCATGATACATTGAGGTTGGACATGATCTGTATCTCTTGGTTGTTTCTGATGACTCTTATACCATAGAGGTTTGGGATACCATTTTATCACATGAATTTTCAAATTGACATGATGCACCTTGGGAGATGAGTGAACAACTGAGTATTTTCTAAGAATGGGAGCCCTAGTGCATATGAAGTGACGTACAGAACCTATTGATACGGTTTTATTGGGTTGTGGGAGGTAATTATGGGTTTTCATATTCAGGAAACCCTAGTTTCGAATTTCATTTTTGTGGGTCTTGGTATATTCCCTCGTAGTGATTTGTTGTAAAATGGAATTCACCCCTAGTAGTGTCTTTTTTATTAAATATATATGTGATACTCATGGATAAGAAAACTTATGTGTGTTATGTCTCTGAAAAGTATGGTATATTCCCTTGGAAGATAAACATACCCTATGGATGGTGGTGATACTATTAGTGGGGATGACATGGATATGGACATGAGGTTAATCTGGTATAACTAGATAGAACAGTCATGGAGCATTCCCAATGTTTGTGTTACATATAGGGTAATGTCCCAAAAAATAAAACACTAATATGGGAGTTTCATGTTATAATACTATATATCAGGGATATCTACGTCTATTTTATATTATGAGGCATGGTAATTGTGGTGTTATAAGAGATATCCATGAACTGGATAAACTAGGAATAGATGATCAGTGGCATGGATCTAAGGATTTGAAATAATATAGTTCCTGATAAATTGTATGTCATTGTCCACATGAAATTCTCAATGCCTTCCTCGTATTGATATGGATCATATATTATGGGATTTCTATTTATTTATGTTATAATATATTATTTTTAGACAATGATCATGTAATATTAAAAAATCATGATATATGTCAATTATTATCATATTGTGGATGTGGTGACCTATTATGTTTTGTACTCGCAAACTTCTCGTACTATAATTTCATATGGGTACCTAAGTAGAGCTCACATGGTTATTTTGGGAATAGGTTAGGTCCTGACCTAGTGTTAGTAAGGTCATTCCGGAAAACAAAAAAACGATTGGATATTGGAATGAGGTATGTGTCAGATTTTTAGTGGAGGCTTCTATTCTATTTTATTTATTTACTTTGAATTTATGATCGTCATAGTTGGTGGCATGTTCTGTATGAAAAAAACTAGAATTTTATTATGCATGTCATACTGAAATATTTTTTCTTCATTTATACTATGATATGTATGATTTGAGGTTATTGATTATGATTAATAACTCTAGTCAGGTAGGTATAACCACCCCATAGTTCCTCCTTATACCCCCATTATTGGTGGGTATCTTTTTCTGTTGGGGGGGTCTATGGAAACATAGAAAATGGATTTTTTTTACTATTAATAGAGCTAGCTAGGATAGGATGATACAATTTTGTACTATGTATTTTTGATTTTTTTAATGTTTTTGGATATGGTATCCATGAGACATATGAATGTGTTAGAGCTTCTAGTCTAACCCATACTAGTACATTAAAAGAATATTTTATTATATAAATCAAGGTTACTAGGGATGAGATTGATTATTTTATATTGGGATGTAAGGGTTATTTTGATTTTCATCTATTATGAAACAATTATGGATTGAGATTTAGGATTTATATGTTATTATATTATTTGTTTTTGGACCATTATAAAGTGACCAATTGTTGGAAATTTATCTCTTGACTATAAAGTCAAAATGCATTACATTCATCACTATTTTTCACATAGGAATCACAATAAATATAAGGGACTGGTAATGTTTTTTTATTACTAATGACACGCTCAACTATATACATTAAAAGAAAATAATCATATAGCATTTTTTTCACATATAAATTTTGTGGAATTCTAAACATATAGGTCATGAATATGGGTTCTATAGAAGGTTGATCGATGGGGAAAATGGTGATGATCCAGTGCCATTGTGTAAGGTACATGGAGTGAACCTTATAACTTAGTAAGGAATTTGTTTCCTTAGTGAGAAATCCCATGTGGGTTTTAATTATCAAGGTATTAGTTATTTGAGTATTTAGAAAATATTTTATGGTGTTTTCCAATATAAATTGGAATAAAATTTTATATAACTAAGCTAGTGACTGTGGTTTTCCTTGGTAGAAGTTGTGTAGGATGATTTTATTGAATATGATAGTAGGGAGTGGTTGTTTATGATTCTTTTGGAGAAGTTGCATGTGTCGATGATCACGAGACCCTATTTCTTATTATTATATGGTAAGGAATGGGATTCTATTTTATATGTGAGACCCCATATTTGGTTTTATATAATGTAAATTTCTATGGTATTTTGAGACGGTAGTATAGAAAACGAACCATAAGTTGTTAACATTTGTGAGACAAAACATATTTTACTATGTGGGAGATCAACATACCATTAGAAAATACATGGAACTTTTTCGGTCAATCATTGATTATGATTAGAGGGATTCTTCTTAGAGGGAATGAAAAACTGTTCATAATTCCTTAAATATAGAATTCAGGAGTGTGGTCAAGCTTTATAGATTCATGCATACGTATGTTTTCTCAACTAGAGTGTTATTTTGTTCAATTTGAGGCACATAGAATTACAAAGTTGTGTTTTGGGACATTCTTTTAATGGTATAATGGTTTAGGTTCCTAGCCTAGTTATTAAGAATGGTTTTCATTCTTTAGAGAATTTGGATGTGTCTGGCTTCCAAATAAATCATTAAGGATAGATGATCATGTGATACAAATTTTTATATGTTAAGTGAATAATTTTGAAGAGATTTTATATGAGAGATCATGTCCTAATGAGTTGACATGTCACAGTTCATTGTCATTCTAGCTTGATTATGTGAGACACATGAGATCATGACATGGGTGATAAACTGGGTTGTTTGGGATTGTAAACATGAAATATATGAATATATGGGAATTGTTTGTTAAATTTACAAAAGGTAACAATTTAACATTGGAATTGGTTAGTGGTTGGCTGCAATTTAGTGACCAATATAAATAATGTAACACCCATGGGCCTAGTTTCTTTAGGTATAACAGAAATGAGGAGTTTCCTCTATGATGTGGGATGTTTTGGTAAAGGATTTATTTTCATTCTTTAGGTTGAAATGGGAATGTTTCTGGAGGATAGAATCATGTGTGTTTTTGTAAAATTCTAATAATAAATATAAGTTGTAATTTTTGTAAATCCATATGGTTTGGAGTGGGCCTTTGATCATTTGAGGAAGTTAACCTCATTATGTTTTGAGAGTAGATGATAATTGATGTTGTGATGAAACTCATGTATGGGTAGGTTTGGCCACATCCATACATAATGTTTGGGGATGAAAAAGGAATGGGCTATAGTATTTAGGTTTGATCATGTGAAGTTATGATAAGGAAACACCAATAGTGGGATATATGTTTTCGGTCAAGGGGGAAATGACCCTCATTCTAAAGGGGCGTGGGTGAATTTCATTACTCATTATATGATTGTCATGGAATTCAGATAGCATTGGAAAATTGGAATCCAGTAATTTTGGATTGATCATTGAATGCTAGGAACCATTCGCATATTCTATTATATGGAGATTGAATGTATCAGTTAGACTTAATATTGAGTAATGTTAACATTGTGTGTTTTATAAAATGGTGCATCGATGTTTATGAAAAGGAATGATGGTTTTTTTAATGATTTAAGTTTCAATCATTATATTATTCTATATTTTTTGCATGATATTTTATCGGTGTGTTTTGATTATCATGGGATGTATCTGGGAATTATGGAATCAATATCTTGTAATTGGGATGTTTTAGTAGCTTGACCCTAAAGTTTCTATGATAGGTCGATCATAGGAGTTCCAATTAGTAATTTTACCTGTAATTGGAAGTAATGGGTCTGGAACATCACCATGTTAATCATTATTCAATATTATGGAGTTTTTTTAATAGTAGGGGTATTTATGAGGAAATGAAATCATGATCATGTAATGTATCGACAATGGAAACTAAGTCTATTTTGATTAGAAATAGTGACTGAAAGTTATACTGGTGTTAGACTGATGATTTTGTATGGGTACGGGTGGAGATATCGGATACCTTTATGGGAGTATCATATGTAAATTATGATTATTGTTCAGAAAGAAATTTTTATAGTGGGAAGGTACCACATCTCAAAATATGGTTTTTGGCTAGGCCTAGTGGTGGGGAGCACAAAGGGATATATGGTATGTTATAAAATGAGACTTGAATATCTTCAGATAAAAATGACCATGAGTACAATTTTCATGTCTAGAGGATGAATTTTTGTTGTTTATCATCTTTTGATAGGTTGAGATCTTTATCACTGAATTAATTGATAGAGGTGAAATAGAATTCCAAGATTGAACATGGTTATTTGAATAAGAGTAAAATATCATGTTAGGTTGAGATGTATAATTGGTTTACCAACCAAACATATCATAGAAGAGATGTGTTATGTTTGTGATTTTGTAATGCCTTCTATCAATACATGTTTTTAAAATTCAATAGGAATTTGAATATTTTAATTATTGGATGGTTCATATTTTGAGATGGGATTCCAAATTAGATTTCTTAAGTTTGGGAACTCCTATAGAGTATTTCAATAAAAGGAACGTGACTAAGAAAGTAACCAAAATTTTAGCAGAGTACTAGAGGTTGGATGGTGGGTTGGTGTTTTAGTATAAAAAATGGATATTTTCTTATAGATACTGACACCTCAATGACCTGGTAAGTGGCCATTTACCACTGGTAAGATCATAGGAAATATGCTGGGAAAGAACCATCGTGTTAGTGAGACACTGTCAATATAGTAGTTTTGAACTAGTTAGTCTGTGTGTGTTTTAATGAGGTAATTTTTACCAAATTTTATTTTGGAATTTTAAGAGGGGGATCCCCACTTTCTCTCCTATTTTGGGACGAAATCCATTCCCCTCTCCACCCATTTCTCATTTAGTTTCTTGTTGTTTTAGTGTGTCTATTATGTGATTTCCTATAGTTGAAGATGAGTCTCTCCCTCTGGAGGCGTTTTATCTTCTTCCCCTTACATTACTCTAATATTTGGTTGTCTAAAATTTGGGTTTCAATTCCAATTCCAACAGATAATGTAAGAATTAACTGAGCATCAATGGTATTTCCTTTATTCTAGGAAGAGTATGACATGTGATGTCATTTACATGTAGTAACACAATGATTGAATGCAGTTTATTTTCATTTTTACTTTTCATATATTTTTAATAGTAAAATATATTGAATTTGATATAGTTTTGGTGCATATGGATGGAATGTTTTCAGAGAATGGGCTTAAGTGTCTTCTAAGGGGTGGTTGATACCCCTGTGTCTTATGGGTATGAAATAAAACAAAGTCTCGGTATTTTTCATCGAATATTTAATGTGTAAATTGAATTACATAATTAATTATATATGTTAAAAATAATTAATTAGTGTTTTTATATTGAGTTTCGGTCTATGGTGACTGGGAAAATTTAGGTCAATCACAGAAAATGTTATACAATATTGGGTTAGTCTTGGATGTTTCTTTTGGCCCATGGAAAATTAATGTGATTTCTTAAAAAATCTATGTCTCGTCATACTAAACCATTGTCCTTATGCATGATTTTTATCAACATGTTTTTGTGTGGTCTCTCCCCTGAGGTGTTGTAGAAATTTATTAGTTAAATTATTTTATATAATTTAAATTGGTAAAATTAGACTAAATTATTAAATTATCCAAATCTCTTAGAGTAAAAGAAACATTGTTAATAGGCCACTATAGTCCTAGTAAACTAGAGTGAAACCTCCGATGATTATTGTCAAGGCTTGGACTATGGGCATACCTTGACTCATAAACACCATAAGTAGTGTTAAATTAATAGATGGAATTGATGATATATTGGGTCCATTTCATAGGAACCCATTAGATTTATTATCACTAGAGATTATATTACGACCCACAGTACATGGTGAAACCATAAGATAGAATGGACTTCAGTTGGGTGAGTGGAGAAACAATGAAAGACCCCTGAAAATTTTAGGTGGGACATGAGCCATCAATATTTAATATGAATAATGTGGTTTTTAGGGAGACTGTGTGTGTTCATTAAAATGCTGATTAACATGATGTTTTTTGAGATAATACTGATGATTTGAGACTTCGTAGAGACTTGGGCCCTAGTGGGTGGCTACTGACATTCTGACCCTAGTGAGAGTGTGTTATTGGGAATGGTGAGTGATGACCTATTTTAGGGTAATGTCGTCACTCATTAATCATTTATTTTGTGTCATAATTTGTATACTCTATAAGGGTGGTTTATTATTAAAATATATATAACCATAGAGGAGGAATTTTCATTATGTGTGGATAATTCCGATGGACTGGTGTTTTGTTTATTAAATATGTATGATACTCTTATATGAGAAAATTATAGTAAAGGAGGACAGTAATATTTCTAGTCTTTTCCATTGATTGAGAAAACAAAAATACAAAAGGTTTGTAATAGAATTCCTGGGTATACAATATAAATGGGGTCGTTGATGATTTGGTATACTCCAATAGTTCATTCTATGATCATTCCCCTTATTTTTTTCAACTTATGGTCTTATACATAGGTTATTAAATCTATTGTAATGGAGGCCCATGTTACTATAATATATATATTGGAGACCCATTTCTATTATATTAAATAGAATAGTCACTGATAAATTCTCAAGGATACCCTGACACTTGATAAAGATAGTGTGGTTGATAATGGTTATATGACTAAGGATCAAAAAATTGTATGGCTCATGGTATATGGGTTGGAATGGTCAATGATATGTGCTTAAATATATTCCTATAATGATATAAAAAGGTATTGTTAGCTGTTAATATTTTTATTGCATAAAAATATTTATTTTTTCTAAGGATGTCTTAGACATATATCAAGATATATGATGGTTATTACGGGGTCGTGTTGGTGCTGCACTACTGAGTTTTCAATCAAACCTTGTTTGGTCCACCATTTCACTTGGGTACCCAAGTAGATCCCAAATATTTATTAGAGGAAAAGATAGGTCCATGGCCTAGTGTTATCATGGTTGATCATGATAGATCTGATGGAATTAGGATATTATAATGAGGAATGGATTAAATATTATCTTAGGCCTTGTGTTCAATTTCCATTGTTTACACTATACATGAGACCATCCTAGTGTGCGGTCAGTTCTGCTTGTCATATGTTAATATTTTATTTTTTATAACATTATTTATTATTTATTAGTCTTACATAAATTGATATGTATGATTTATCGTTATTTATTATTATTTCAAACTCTGATCTAGGGGTTATAGCCTCACCATGATACCTTCTTACACACCCTTTTCTAGTCAGCATCCTTTAGTGTTTGGGGAGGCACACCTGAGGACACATAGTGAACCCGTCTAGTTACTATTCATAAAAAGAGATTTGTTAGGATGTTATAATTTGTTTTTGATTTTATAAATCCATGAATCTCTTAAAATACATCAAATATCTCAATAATCCATACACACTTTCTAGACTCACACATTGTTTATTTATACATCATGAAATGTGTTTCCTCTTAGTAAATCTATCAAAACTAACATAGAAAAATGAAAGGATATTTTTCATCATCAATAAATATATTGAATATATTATTTATATATGTTTATGATAAAACAAAAAATGAAAAATTAATGGAGTAATATGAGATTTATATGAAGGCTAATAAAACACACACAAAAATAATTAAAAAATCACACATGTTCATTTATGTTTAAATAAGATTTTGAAAATTTATTCAAATAAAATATCATTTTATTTAATAGTATAAAAAATAATTTTATTGATTTAGGAATAACATAAATCATTTTTCATTAATATAAAAAAACATCAACATGTCATAGAAACTTATAAAGAATTAATCATCAAATTTTGATGCAAAACAAAAAAGAAAGGATAGATTTCACTGGTAAAAAACGGATTTTAGCAGGTCCTTCCAACACATTAAATGGGATTTGTCATGTCAAATACATAGTTTATGTCTTTGAAATTTTTACCCTATAAAAATGAATATAAGGGAAAAATTATTATAAAAAGGTTGGAATGTTTTCTATCCAAGTATTTAATTTTATTTCATGTTTCTCATAGAAGATAAATGACACTAAATATTAAAAAAATTTCTTTTATAATATTATTTATTATAATTAGAATGATTCACCCATGAAATGTCAAGTAATTTTTTATTATTTTTATATAATTATTAAAAAAATTATAGACTAATTTCCACTAGAATTAATGATTCACAACTTTTATGTTTACATATTCCTTTAAATTTCTACATTCTAAAACATTTAATTCTAGGTAATATTAATTTAAAAATGTTTTCACTATGATTCACATGTCCAAAATTAATATTTAAGAAAAATTAGCAATCAAATTATAAAAATATGAAATATTTATTACAATGAGTCAACATTATAGATGTATTATCAAGTAAATTATATTGTTGGTTAAACACGCGGTAATACTTGGGATTTCAATTTTTTAAAGTATTTAATAATTATTTTTAGTTAGTATTAATATATTTTCATGTGTTTTATAATCATATAGTTATCCCAATTAATCACACAAATTATTTTTTTCTAATATACCGTATTTAAAACGTTGGTCTTATTCCATGATCATGTGTATATCCAACTGAGTTAATTAGCCACATCTTCATATAAGCGTGTCTTTGGATAAAGTGACTATGATACTATAAAAAATTATTTTTCTGAATATGAGAAAAATATAGAGAGTTATAAAAAATACCCAATGACCATAAAAATAAGACAATTCCAAAAATTATTCCAAATTAAGTGGGTCTTGTAAGCGTGAACATTACATTAAAAATATAAACTTTTTGTTATAAAATCATGATGAGAATTAATTAAAAACATGATTTAATGAAAATTATCATATATATATAATATCATTTAACTGTTAAAATAAATATCCAAAAAAATTATTTATATTTTACCAAATTTTAAAAGTATATAATTAAAATGATTGAATACCACTATGGACACTATATTTTTAAATTTATAAACAATGACATAAGACATTATAAAAACAGTAATCTTGAAAATGATTTATGATATTTTTATTTTTCATAAAAAATAAAATTTTATTTATAATATTTATTAAACATTTATATATCTATATTCTTTCATTATTGTATTTATTTTTTTCATAAAACATTTTTAGATGAAAAATTGTATTTTTCCAAGAATGAGTGAGTAGCTCAAAAGTATATGTATATTTTCCATACATATTGAAGAGTTATTTCTATATCATGTATGAAATTATTTTTATTCATTGATTTATATTCAATAATATTTTCATCTTTAACAAAATATTTTATTTTTTATTTATATATAGTAATTATTTATATGTTTAGTGTCTCATAAGTTCTTCAAATGTGCCAAAAATGGTAAAACAATGTGTAAAAAAGAATTAGTGTCTTAAAAAATGTAGAGTAATGATCATTATTTTATTTGATATGTAGTGGAGAAAATATTACCCAATATAAAATGACTTCTTCCCAGATTTATATAGTGTGTCTATTTTTAATAAAAATTCTATCATGTTTTTTTAATGCTAACCAAATTGTCAAATAAATGAAAATATGAGAAAATTTCCCAAAACATATAGGTAAATGATTATTGATACACATTTCAATGTGATATATGACTGGAATTATAAGAATTACATGAATCACTTTTATAATCATATATCAAACAATCTCATCTATCAATATAAGATCTATTTTTTTAAAAACATTGGACAATGATTTGGGAGTCATTTGTGACATAATAATGTAATTACACATCGCTCCAAAATGTGATGTCACAAGAATGAAGAAAATTTCATTTTTTAGTTCTATAAATGTTTATAAAATAATAAAAATAAATCATACATGATAACATTGTGGGAAATATTATTTAAAATTATTTTTGACTCTTATTTTGAATGGATGGGAGAAATGAACATTAATATTCTATGTGATGTGCCTGAAATAATATAATGTATATTTTCATAATTTGAATCCTTTTAAATATTATAAACATTCATCCAGGGATAGAAATTGAAAAAATGAGTTTTAATTGTCACAAGATATTAGGCACCTGTTCTTGATTTCATTTATAAATTTTATAAAAAAAATAATCCCAAAATATTAAATAGGATTTATAGGGGTTGATTAAAACTGTATTTTTTTAATAAAAATTACTTGAATTTTTTTAATATTTCATGTGATTATCAAACCAAAAAATTAGTTTGTATTATTATAAAAATTCAGAAAAAAATCATCAATACATTTATGACCTATAGGTATAAACCACATGTTAATATAAAAATTTATTTTTATGAAATTCTCTATAGTGCCTTTGCAACTATAACTCCTTTTTTTATGTTTTATAAATGGGGTTTAAATGATCACAATACTCTAAAGATACCATTTTTTCCTGAAAAATTAATACAATGAATATTAATTTATTTTTAATATAATATATCCAATATTGTGTCAATTTGTTTGTGAAAATTTCAAAAATTAATCAAATATTTATTTAAAAACTCAAAACTCTATTTTGAGTTCCAAATGCCTAACATATTATCTAAATTGGGAAATTGATTCTTGATTATCATAAAAATCATTGAAAATTACTATAACATAACTAAAGATTTATTGGAGTATTATACAAATAAATCTAAATTATAATCACCCCAAAATGAGTCATAAATAATTTTTTAAAATAGAAATCTTATTTCTTATAATTAATCCATAATAACTTCTTATGTAAGTTATTATCTTTTTCACTACACATTTTTAACTATGTGATTAATATAATAATTTATACTCTATATTGTATTTTAAAAGATAATAGAAGTCATAATTTTAGTTTTTTCATGAATATTTTTCTTATTCCTTCAATGAAAAATGAATTTATCATTATATCACTCAAACCCCTTTTCAATTGAAATGTTAATCAAATATCCTCTATGGGATGAAATATTGCCCAAATTTAATCCTTAACAAAAAATTTGTGAACCCTTGTAAATGTTTCTTAAATTTTTCTCAACCCTTTAATATGTATTTTAATTTTCTATTTACCCTTAATTTTATTCATATAATATATTACCTTTAAACAATTCAACTTTTTACTATTTTGTAATCATTATAAATGTTTTTTACCATAATGTTTTATTTATTTTACCTTTATAAATCACTTGTGTAACCCATGTGCAGTATTTAGACTTTTTTTGTATCTTTACATCTAATGAAAAATTACCTTTACAAAATATTTATTAGAAAATCTCCACCCTTACACATTTCATATATACACATTTAAAGTTTTAAAAAATTTGTACCACCCTTATGAAACATGTACTATTTAAATGATACTATTATGCATCTCATATAACATTCTTTTTATCCTTATAAAGTTGATATAAAACTTATTTTTCATTATATATGGTTTTAAAATTTTGGTTTACCAATATAAATACATGAAAATTACCCTTATAAAGGTATAAAATTCATATTTTAACCAAATTACATTTTTTTTACATCATTCTTGACATATTGATATTTTTCATGTTTTTAAAAACTGTTTAATTTGTTGTAATCATTTATTATATTATTATTACAAAATATTGAACCTATTATGTTTTTAGTAACGTTTTCTAGAATTTTTTTTATGAAAATTAATTCTATTTTTCAATCACAAATATTTATACTGTAGGAAACTAAATAAGTTTATTTTATTATTTTTAGTTGATTTGTTTGTGTGTACTGTTTATAATCTAATGTTTAAATACAAAAAAGGTATTTGTAATTTTTTTTATTTTTTAATGCAATATATTTCTATCTTCATATTATATCATGTTTATCATGGAACATAATTTGAAATTTATATTTTATATGTTTCAATATTAAAATGTGTGAGATTTTTCTGTTATGTTTGACCTTTTAATTTAGAGGTGTACTAAAATTTCTAATTTTTTATTTTAAATTAATATATATTAATATAATGATAGTATTTTTTATAATATGTATCTTTATTTCTTTCTCTCCTTGTTAATTATGAAGAATTATTGTTAATATTTTGAATTTAAATTTCCTAAATATTTGTTTCTAGCAACAACATCTTCTCTTATAAATAGCACACCACTACTTTTGGTGAATAAAATAAGTAAGAAACACCATAGACTCTTCTGGGTTTTGACAGTATTATATATATCCAACTATAAAATAAGTAAAATTCTAACTGTAGTGAAGAAAAATATCAATAGTAGCATGAAAATAGTGGTAGTGGATCCTTTTTTTCATATGTAGTGGTAACAAGAACATGTCACCATTAGTTATAAATATATCTACTTCGTCTAGTTCTAACATGTGTGACTATCACTTAATAGGCATAGTTTCAACTATGATTTAATTTCTAATTGTGAATATCTAAAAAAAATTATTATATTAAATTAAAACTCACTCTATTTATTAAATAAATATAAATGAATGAATTGATTAAATATTTTATTCATAAATTTTTTTACAAACACACATGAAGAATTTTTTTAAAGGTACCATGTTTTAGTAGTGATATAATATTTTAATAGACTACAATTTTATTCAATTTATATTAATGATTTTAGGCATTTAAAAAATAATCATATGTACACATGACCATATTTGATTGTGATTTATTGATTTCAATGCAGAAATTAGAGAACATGTAAATAAATGTCTAATGATTGTTTCCATATTTTAAATAATTTTATCCTTTAGAGGGTAGTGACTAGTTTAGTAAAATCCCAAAAAAACTAAATATTGGAACTTGATGAATGTTATTTATCTATTAGTAAATAAACATCGTTGGATGTAATGAAAAAGACAAATGATACTAAATAGATAACTAGTATCTCTTATGCCTTCAATTTTGTTACTATCATTAAAAGGGAGAAAAAAATTACATTATATGCTACTAATTTGGATAAATATCATCAAGATACATCGACTTCTACATCTTCTATTTTCTACTAAACATTAATTGTTTTTGGTTTTTTCATGTTATTTTTTTATCTTTTTTAATTATTTTCAAGGGTTTATTATTTTCTTAGTCAAAATTTGATATTGTATTGTTATTTTGGAAATAAGAAATAATTAATAATTGTTTCAGCTCTGTATGAAATCCCCAATCAAATTAGTTTTTATGTACTCTAAAAATTCAACTATTTTTTGTGACTTGGGGTATTGTAAATGGTAAGGTATATTAAATGGTTTTCACCTATTTATTAGTGATTTTTATTAGTGGGTAGAACTCTCCTCACTAAATATAGAAGATTGAAGATTATATTAGAATAAATGTGATCAAAACTATTATAAAAATACATTATTCATATTTTATTTCAATTGCATTTTATTCTGGACACTACACTACAATATTTATATATTCAATATTAAAATGTTATCGATTATTTTTGTAAAAATATTTAGAGGACTATTCCCACACCATTAATCCATTATTTATGTTTATCCTAGACAAAAAATGTCTTAGAAGGAAATCCTTTTTAATAAAGGATTTATTATTAATATATTTTTTATTAAAATTATCTTAGACCTAATAGTCTAAGGAATAATATCTTTATATATGGAATGTATAAATGAAAAATTAGAATAAATACATAAAAATCACCCATTTTTAATTGAATTGAGTATGGGTATTAGAATGATAGAATCAAAGCATACCAAAAGTAATTTTGTTTATGTCATTTAAAAATAATGTTGAAACTATATGTGCTACCCAAATATGACCTAGATATACTTGTAAGTGATGACATAGAAAGTTATGTTTTAAATTATAATGTATAGAATGTTTTTCATTGTGTTCTAGGTAGAAGTGTGATTATCCATGTTTTATCATGTATGTAAACCCATAATATGTGGATAATTCTCTATGTTACTCACTATGGGATAAAAATATCAAAATGAACAAATATAGGGATGATATAACATGAATACCAATATTTATATATAGGGATAGACGAATCAATGAACTAAAGGTTTCACAAATTTAAATTCACTACCAATAGAATGTGTGCACTTGGTAAATTATTGGAAAGTGAATCTCTAGTCAAAAAGGAACTGATATTACTACCAAAAATATGAAATGAAAAGATTGTATAAATTATTAAATGTATTAATTTTAAAGAGTATAATTTCTATGAAATAATTATTTCATTATTGTAGTATGAAATCGCATTGAAAAACCCTACTAAGGAGGAGTTTATAAAAAAGAAAGTTATTTATTTTAAATACAAAATAATGACTTATCCAACTTTTAAAAATATAATTCACATGAAAATAGTACATATGTGAATAAAATAAGTTGAAATTTTTTCAAATATAGGAAAAAAATGTTTCAATAAATAATTAATAAGAGGTAATGAAAAACGAATACATGATAGGTAACACTATAAATAAAATTAATATTCCAGATCTAATATTTTATGGGAATTTAATGAAATGATACATCTGGACTGACTTCACAAAACCCAAATATTCAGATAAATATAAAAGAAAAAAAAGAAGAAAACAAAACCAAAGATTATTTATAAGATGGGAGTTTTTAGATATCTTATATTGAAGAAGTGACTTGGTATGTAAAAAGAGAATAAGTAACATTTCTCTAATAGATATATATTCTGAGGTACTCAATTGAATATTAATAAAACTTGAAAAAACTACCAAAAATCCATTAATGGAAAAATGATCCTCGAAAATTAAATCTACTCTCTCTCTGAGGACCATAAATTTTGATCATGATTCTAGTACTGATCAAAAAATAATAATTTTATTCTGATTCATGTTCTGATTCGGATTATAAGAATTTTAATTTTTAAACACATAGAAAATATAAATAAGTAATTAAGACATCAATATATTATAATAATTGAAAATTTTATAAATTTAAAAGGAATGAATTTTAATTTTTTCACATAAAATAAGAAACATAAAATGGAATCTAAAATTATGAATATTAGGTTTTCCCATAAAGGGGAATATATAACGAGTTTTGATTTTGAGAAAATGGGACTAAAATAAAAAAAATTCACTGATTTAAATATTTTTTGACAATAAATGATAAATATCATAAAAGTAGATTTATTTCAGTCTCGTAGGATATGGATAAACTTCCAAATTAGTTTAATAATCTCAATAAATCATATAATAAGATGATTAATGCAGTTTTATGTTCTAATAAAAAAACATATGCTGATTTATAAGGTATTCTAATAGAGAATGTCGATTTGAAAAATGGAAGTGGTCATTATAAAAGAAACATTATCTAAACTTATTGAATATAGATAGAAATATAAAGAAATGATGTTAATAGTGAAACAAAACATTAAAAAGAATGGTTTTGGTTATAAAACCTTATCAAAAAATATGAATAAGAAAAATTTTGTTGAAAGATCCAAAGGGATCATTTCAATTGTAGAATTCCTTAAATTTACAATGCATGTTTATTATGCTAATGAATTATATTTATAATTTTATCAATCATTTGGTAACATTATTACATTTATCTCTATGTATATATTCTCATAAATAACCAAAAAAATATTTATATAGACTATTCATGAGTCTAAAATTTATAAAATCAATTTGGAGGAATCCAAGAAACCATGGGTACCAAATGGAGCTTACAGAATTCCTATTCGTCATAAGCTGGTCAATATTATTAGGTATGATTTTTTTTCATCCAATATGTATATTCTATAGTTTTAACTAAACTGGTATGACGACATGCATATAATTTAATAGCATTTATCACATTGTTACTATTTTAATTATTTCACTCTTCGAATGTACCATAATTTTTTTCTATATTTTTGGAAGTCATCATGATATATCATATTTATTTAAAAATATTTAGTGTAATATATACTAAATATATATTTATATTTCCTATAATGTTTTATATTTTTTATATCTATCTGTAGAACACAATTACTATAGGGGAAGTTATCCTTTTTTGAAATTAATTTTCATATGGGTATACATGTTTTAAATCAGTTTTAAATGTGATCGTATATACAAAATCCAATTTTGATTAATGTATTTGAAATATTTTCAAATAACTCATTAATCATTTGTAAAATAAATATTTTTTTTGTTTATTGATTTCTATCATTTTTATTATATAGATTAGTATTGGGAGGTTTTTATTGTTAAATTATTCAACCACCTACTACAATAATATTTTATTTCTTATAAAGGTTCATTGAAATACAATTTTGAACACTATTGGTTTAGAGATGTGTTTTATAACATTTATTTTTAATCTACACATTATAATGATTTTATTGTAGTTAAAAAACTAGGTATAATCTTATAAAGCTTTTTAAAATTATAAATAGGTTAAAATTGAAAATTTATGATAAATTTGTTTTGATTCTTAAGAAGGTGAACTAATATTTTAGGGGAAAAAATTCTGAGAAATTACTTAGGTTGAATTTTTTATTTAAAAATGATCTAACCTTACTAAGTAAATTTTATAATCAATATTTATTATTATTGAATATAACAAATAGATTGGTATCTCTAATAATAAAAGGTTTAATAGAATTGAATCAAGGATTAAGTTATATTCAAAATTAATAATTGAACATTTTTTTTAAAAAAAAAATCATATTGAAATTGAGTATCATTGATGTAATATAAAGGGTGATTTCTTCTTTACTCTTAAGGAAAATTTATTTTTTTGGAAAATAGTATGCAGGAAAAAAACTATTTTATATATTAATTATTCAGTGATATTTTTTATCATTTTATAAATAATATTAAATAACTTAATATTTTAAAAGACAATAACATTCATATGTTTTCAATATTCTACTATCAATTTTCAATAATTTTCATAGGTTTAACATAGTTGGTAATCGATTGAATGACATTTAATATTATTTTTTAATAAGGGTTTGTATTTTTTTATAGTATAATAATTTTGGCAGGAGTATGTTATTATATATATATATATATATATTGGATTATTCATTAAAATAAGATATTTTTTGTAGATAAAAACTTTTTTTCCATTTTGAAAACATTCAAAAGGGTGGGAAAGATAATTCTTTTTAAATGAAATGTTTGGTTTTGAAATTTATAGAATGTGAGAGATTCTAGGGTTCAGTATTTTAGTGTGTTAAGAGATTTTTTTCATATTTTATTTATTTTATTTTCTTGTCAAATTCTATATCACTTATTTAAAATTTATTTAAATTTTTAGTTATTTTTAATTTGATTTAATTTTTGAACTATGATTGATAATATTTAATTTCAATTAATTTTGGAACTATATTTTAGAATTTTTAAATTTAACTAATTCATGAATTTATTTTAAAAATTTTAAATATTAATTATTGATTTAATTTTAGTATAAAATATTTTCTATTTATAATTTCTCTAAGAATAATTTTTTTTGAATTTTATTATTTATTAATTTTTCATCATTTATTATTATTATTATCAGGGTTTTAAAACTATTTTTTGTGATTTCTTATGAAAAATAAAAAAAAAATTATTTAATTTACCCTCATGTGTCCTTCTTATCTTGGTCATTAACTTTACACTACTTTTGATGTACATTTACGTGAGTATTTCATACCCCTATATAACATTTTATATTTTCTTCTTTTCCCATAAAAAACTTTTATTATACCCTTAGAAAATGTTTATAATTTCTATTATACCTTTATATATGTAGTTTATTTTTATTATTACCCTTATGTATGTTTCACTAACTTTTTTCCTTTATGTAGGTGTTCTTTCTAACCTCACTTGATCTTTACAAAATATGAGTTACCCTTACATACTGTTTATTTTACCTTTACATAACTCTTACTTTATACTGATAAAACATGTATATTGTTTCATTTACTATTATATAGTGAGCTAACATACATTTACATAGAGTTTATTAAATATACACTATCCTTATATTGTGCATAGTAACCCTCACTACTTGATGAATTTCAAGGTCACCCATAAACATTTAAAATTATTTATTACCCTTATTAAACATATGTAAAAAAATCCATTACCCTTATTAATTATTTTATAATTTCATTTAAAATTTAGTGTTCATGATAAACTACCCTTAAATTGGTATAAAATTATGATTTTCCCTAAATTAATCTTTTTCAAAAAAAATTGACATATTGAATTGATTTCAATATTTTATAAGTGTTTAATTGGGTCTAATCATTCTATAAATACTTATTAATGATAAAACGATAAGGTATGTGTTTATAAAATTATTTTAATAATTTTTTATGAAGATTTATTTTTTTTCACTTGCAATGATATATATATTATGAAAATAAAAAACGAGTTTACTATTTTGTGTAGATTTTTTTGTTTATGTTTTTTAATTAATTTTTTTTTAAAATTTTATGGAATTTTTTTTTAATAAAATATAATTATAATCTTATACCATCACATTTTTAATGTTGAAGGAATTTTGGAATTCAAAATTTGAATATTTTAGTTAGAATCTATATGAGAATTATCTTTTATATGTGAACTTTTATTTTAGTGTTTTCTTCAATTTACTAATGATTGGTTTTAAATTTATTTGAATTGTCCTAATGGATTTAATTTCAAATGGTTTTATTTTTGATATGATGTTTCTGTCGTTATCTATCCTTGAAAATTACAAAAATTTATTATTAATATTATTAAATTTATTTTACTAATGATTTGTCACTAGAAGTGGCATATACTTCTATTTGTAGTACTCCCTCACTTCTGGTAAATAATAGTTGTAGTAGCACATCAATAGATATACTTTATTATCTTGGTATCATAAACAAAAAACAGTATCCAATGAAAAATTTCAACTATAGTATAAGAAAAATATTTATGATAGCATGAACAATATCAGTTGTGGAACCACTATTTTAGTGGTAATGGTAGAAAGAACATAATTTCATCAGTCAAAAATATTTATTCTTCTATTAGTTATAAAATTTTCGACCATCCAAAAGTAGGAAATAATTCAATCAGTATTTACCTTTTAATTTTTGAAACTATGTTAAAAAAGATAATATTATTTTAATTTATAGACAATTTTTTTATGAAAATATAAATGGCTAAAATGAAAAAATATTTTCCTAAAAAAATTATACATATAGATATTGTGTATTTATGTAATGATGGTCTAATTTAGTAATGTTATGATATTTTAATAAACTATATGTTTATTAAAATTCATTTAATGGTTTTATTTATATTAAAAAATATCATTTCAATTAACTAATATATTTTAAAGTGAAATAATAAGTTCAATACATGAATTATAAAATGCTTAAATAAATATGAAATGAAATATTTCCATATTTTTAAATGAATCTAACTATTTAAATAAAGTGATGATTTCAGAAAAATCACATAAAAAAAGAATAAAAGAAGTTTGTAATATGAATGTAAGTGATATATCAATAAATATATTTCAGTGGATACAATAGAAAATAAATAAAATACTCAACACACATTCAAGATCATATAAAACTATAATTTCATTTGTGTGATTAAAAAGAAAATTAATCATTTGTTTTTCTACTATTAAATTGGTTGGACATCATCAAGATATATTGAATTCAATATATTCTATTCTCTACTATACTTTATAGTTTTTTTGGGTTTTTACATTGATATATATTACATAATCATTTTTTAATGTATTAAAATCACTTCATACTTTTACCAATCAGTGCATGTCAGTTATTCGTTATTATAAAAAATAATATCATAAGGTCCATCAGTAGTGTCTCATAAATAAAATTAATTTAAAATAATATTTTGAATCCTATTAAAATTTAGGTATTGGTGGTTACTCTATGTATTATAAAATTTAGGGTCTATAAAAATGTTATCAAACCTTTTATTGTGAGGTTTCATACTGCGTATCAAAATTCTTACTGAGTATAGAATATTGAAGAGTAGAGTTAAACCTTGGTAGTCCAAAAAACTATAAAATTACTATGTTCATATTTTACTTCCACCTAATTATATTCTAAAAATTACACTAAACTATTTATATTCTAAAAATTTCTCTTAACTATTTATATTCTAAGAAATAACCTCTACTTGATTATTTTTATTAAATGTTTTAAAGGACCTTTCGCCAACCCTTCTAGTAAATTATAACCATCTATCCCAGAACAACATTCTATACATTTATGCTTCATGATGACCATGGTCAAACTTAAAAATTTCTAAATATCTCCTTTCCATAAGGGTATGGTTTCATATTACATAGATGCTATCATCTTATTACATTAAAATTCACGATAAATAATACTCAACACACACATATGGTTTAAGAAATAATAAATAATTTTTGAAAATAAATATCACTAAAGTTACATGTGATACAATATTCTTACCTTCCATGGAAATTTAAGATTTTTTTCAATAATAAGATTTGATTATATATTATGTAGTTTATATGTAATCTTAATTTAACATGATAATTTTTTTATAATATGAAACATACAGTTAATATGTAAATAATATTTCAACAAACTACTCATGAAATTGTATTTACACCCCAACACATGACACATAAATATTATATTATTCTAAAAATATAATATTTCTTTTAATAAAGAAAAATGATCATATATGTAAAGGTGTCCTAAATTTAATTTTTATTCACAAATAATTCATTAAATATCCACTAAATTAAAGAAAAATGTCCTAAATATAGTCCTAAAATATTTTACTAAAACATGCATACAATATATAATGAAAATAAGGGGACACATAAAATAACAATTTGTACTAAAAATTGAATACTTGTACCCATGGAACTTTAAAAACTATTTTAGCATAAAAACATGTATTTAATTGTGGTAAATTAGTTTTCAAATATAACTAATTTAATAAGTATTACATATAATAAGAAAACACTAAATAACACTTCCTACAATTATAATCATCATATATAGGGATAAATATGATACACATATCATCTATGTAAATGAAAATAAATTCAGAGTATAACATGGTATAAAAATTAATAGAAAGACACATCCATGTTTCAAAATGGATTTAGTTATATCATTAAAATATATTCCTGTTTCCATTTAGATTATGTAATAATTTTAGAGAAATAATTATATGTCCCCAAACACAAAAATATTGGTGGTAATTCAAAGAAAGATCTTGACTGAAAAAACAAAATGTAGCTAATGATAATGATTCATGTACCTCCCATTAATTTTTACACAAAAATGGTTACTATTTCACCTAACAATTCATATTACGTTATCAATTTACTTGTATAATATCATTAGGGGTATAAAATATATATATTATAGCTGATATATTTCATCTACATGACATGTTAGTTTCAAGTTTCACCATGTTTTGGTGACCATAATCGATGGTGTAGAACAAGAATATGAGAGGAAATTCCCTCATAAAATTCTATGACATATAATGTTGGAAAGCCAATAGACTCCCAATAAATTCATTCCAAAAACATAATTCACCCAAATAAAACATCATATATATTTCATTTATAAAAACATTATGGAAGAGTATGTAAGAATGATCTAGATTCGGAGAACCATTTAATAAACTCCATAAAAAATACTCAATTAGTATCACTAATCTCTCTCCAACAATTCTACCAAACACTTAACAAACTATGTAGGTGTGTGAGAATTTGAGTACATACAGGGTTCATCCCTCTAAATCAATCCACCTTTTTGTGCAATATATACAGAAGAGTAAGAAACGGTTACATTAACCAAGAAAAATATATTAGTATATATTAGTAAATATATTCATAGGAATACAATCATTGAATAACAAGATCTACATCATTTTTCAAAATTTCCATTATTCCCCACAATATCACAAAAAATCTAAAATCCATGGTTCCCAACTAATTCCATAACCAATAAATTTCAAATATCATTAACCCTACAAAAATCATCAAAATTAACAAATAAAAGGGTCTAAAAATCTCCAACAACCCAAACATGTTAGTTCATTGTCTTTTACAACTCAAACTAGTAGTGAACCTATAAGAAATCCCCTAAATATAATTAGGATTATGGTTTTGAAACAACACCGACAATACAACCTCATATATCTCCCCATTATATAACTAACCAATACACTACATACTCGTATGCCCTGACTTTCCAATCCCAACCATATTTAGAAAACTTACATAATTTCACCAGCACACACTCAATCATCACATATCCACTATCCCAAATAAATATCTATATAATAACATAAAATTGATAAGAATAAAATTTTTCCCTCCCCATTATATATATATGCCACTTCCCATAACTGAATATCATGTCCTCTTAACAGTAGGGTATCATTAACATATAAGATAGAAAACTCAAGCCCTTATCCAACCATGTATGAAACATTCCATATATCCTCATCAAAATCATCTATCAATGGTAGTTGTATAATTCATACATATAACTTCAATCCATTACAAAAAACATATACTATCCTAAAATGAACTATTATATCCCATAAATTAAAACGAATTCAGATCCATCTAAACTCGTATGTAATCGCTAGTTCTCCCCTTTATTACATAAATTTTGAAAACCACATATAATCTTTGAAAATAAAAACTTGATAAACATACAAGAAAACATAGATTTGCTTGATAATTCTTCGTCAATTGTGTAATAAAATAAAAAATAAAATATTACCACAAAATCAATAGCTTCACATATTATTCATCATTTTCCAATAAAAATATTCACAATTTTCCATCCTCATTATGTTCATTATATCATTAATTTACCCATACAAAATAATTTATCAAACCATATTCCATTTCTAAGCCACTCATTTATCATTAATCACATTTATTTTATCCATGTTCATACATTTCAATCAATAATATTTTATCAATATCCTGTTACCCCTATTTTATATGCATGATTCCAACTATAATTCTTTTTATACCAAAGATCTCAATTTATTTTAAACTATCATTTCTCTTCATTTAATATCTTATTGATATAATCTAACAATAATTTATTGACAAGATGTTTACATAATTTATATTTACCATTTTAATATATCACATTTATTAAAGACTTCCAAGACTAAACAATCCATTGAAATAAATTGAAGAATACCAATAATTATAATCAACCATTTATAAAACCTAAAAATAGAAATGGTCTCCCTTTACAATAGTACTATATATTAGTTTATTACTTTTTAAATGGTCGCTTCTACTAAAACATTGAATTTTCACCTAATCAAATTGCTACAAAATTTATGTGTTTTATAATTTATAATAGGTGAGGCATGAATATCAATGGAAATATATAAAATATTCATGAAAATTATATCAAATATTATTTAATAACCATTTAAAAAAACACCAATCCCACTAATAGAGAAGGATTACATAAACACATGAAACATATCTTGAATTCAATTCCAAATATCATCTTTTCCAGTTTACCATCATTACTAAAAATATTTTTTTCCATTATAGATCTCATATAAATATAAATAAGTTTAGTTGTCAAGAAGATATTATAGGATTTTAGAAATCCCATAACCCAAAAAAATATTATACATCTATTACATAGCCAAAATAAGATGAACATGAACATAAAACCAAAACAACATGATAAAAACATAAATAAAACTAAAAGTCTATAAACCCCCAAAAATTCCAAACCCAAAATATTATGTAGCCCCACTGTGGTGAATAATAAATGTGAGAACACAAAATAAGGATGAACTTATCTTGGATCACATGAAAATTATCATATAAATATAAGGGATAGGGATATAAAAAGGGAAATTAGGGGTCTCCAAAAAAGAACCTATGATAACTTGGGGTTCAAGTGAAAATGAAAAAAATTTAAAAACCTTTGATTGCATTCTAAATTTATACTATATTTGTATACACACAAAAATAACATTGAAATGGGTGTGTCTATGTAAAAATAGTTTCAAGTATATTAAATCTCAAGAAATCAAATCCTTTTTTCTCATATATCACCAATATATAAATAATTCTTGACCACATACATGATATAACTGATGAAAGACCAAATCACAATTAATACTATAAAAACACAGCCCCAAACTCCAAAAATTATTAAATGTATATGAACTAAAATAATGGTTTTAGTTATATAGTATGTCACAACAACCCTAAAAGGTGGAAATATAGAGTGAACCATCCTAGGTTCAATGTACCAACATTAATAATTATGTCATAAATCACAATCCACTGCTTATCCTGGTTATTATGAGAATAAAACCATATATGACCAATGTATTTTCATACAATGACCCCTAAAATGGGAGAACTAGGGAATTTTATCCTCTCAAACTACAAAAACATTTCTTCACTATACACGAAAATTAGAAATATGAACCGAAAAAATAAAAGTTTTTATTCTATAAAAAAATTCTACCATAATATATCCATGTAAAAAATATAAATAACATATAACTAATAAAACATGACCATTCCTGGTGAAATACGTACCTCTTCACTATGAAACACCATCTCATAGTTAGAATCTCAATGCTTACTCTATCTCTCTGTCTCTATCCCATTCCCAACACCTCCAGAACCCTAAATACAAAATGAATCTAATAAAAACGTTTTTTACATTTAGAGTCCCTATTTATGATGTTTTATCCAATATGGACATCAAGAATTCGTATATCTTGAATTCAGTGATAAACATAGGGTTTATTCCTCAGGTTTTGTTAGATTTTGAGACTAATATGTTACTGTGTGGGTTGTTAAAATAGACAACGGAATGTTTTGATATGATCTATATGGAATCATACATAATTATCTTGTATTATAAACTGGAATGGATGATTATGTATATATCTATATTGAATAATATCAAATCATCAATAAAAATAATTAGTTACTTTTAAGAATAATATCCAACACAACACTTTTATTGGGTCTTGAATAATACTAGATAAAATATAGATCAATATAATATAAATATTTAAAACTATAAAATTATGACTAGATAATGATATGTAGTGAGTTTATAAGAGAAAAATTAAGATCTATCATTTAAGTTTAACACATTATTTGATAATAAGATGAAAAAAGAGTCTCTAAAAAAATATAAAATTTGTAAATGGATGACAAATTATAAGGAAAGACACAATGAAAAGAAAATGAGTACAGTGAATGGTTATAAAAGAATCCATAATACCTCTAACGGTTAAAATAAGTAGAAATAATATATTAATCCATTTTAATCTCAAATGACAGCATTTCTCAATAGATAAACTTGGAATCTATAAAAAGCCTTAAAGTTGTCCCATTTGAACGATCAGTAAAATTGATTTTTAAAATAAAGAATAGAAATAAAATGAGGAATATTAGAGGAGATAAAGTATCAAAATACCAAAAAAAGATCAACATATCACTCCTTAAATGTATATTGTCATTTCATATATGCATTTTATATTTCCACTTCACCTCTACTGTACCTTTTATTTATCTTGGATTATATTTATTTTCAAATGAATCATGGAATTCCATTTTTCATTAACTCTATAAATCCATATAACTTTTGGTATATGATATACTGGTGATGAACAACCCAGCATTGCTAATTTCCAATGACATGGATTCAATGATTACAGTATTTTTACAATAATAGTAATCACTAATACAATGAAAATATAGTATATTAATGGAAATCACAAAGGTTAGAAAATAGATAATAGTGGAATACCAACCAAATGAGTCTGTTTTATTGATTATTAAGAGATTTAGAGTGAATGAAATTTAAAAAATAGACACGAATATAAAAAATAATGGATAGATAACTTTTGGTGAAGAATTTATTTTATGAAATATCTGTGATGGTGAATTAATTTCAAGGAATTTATTTAAGAATCAACTTAATTATATTATATAAAGACCTTAATGTTATTATTGTGAGTTACATATAGTAAATTCATTATCATTTGGTCTATATTTATTAATACTACTTTAGTTAATTTATTTTTTTATGGATAAATAAACTGAATTAAACAAAGTGCATTATACTTCAATATTCAAAGAAAATTATGTATAGATACTGCATTCACATTCACACCCTCCATTATTATATTGGGGTTCCTACCTTAACTACCATTTCACTTTAATAGAAAACAATAAGTTGGATTAATATTTTTCTAAATGTATTACTAATTCGAAAACATAGAGCCCCAAGAATAATCCCCTATTTACATTTTTTATCAACCCCCTACTCCTAGTTCACCATTAATTAAGTGAATAATCAATCATAATGGAATATTAATCCATATTAAGTGGATAGAAGACCCTAAGTGATGGAATGATTAGGCACAAGGAAAAGTAATCTAATTTTTTTTAAAAAAAATTAAAATAACTTAATTTATGTTCATGTATCAATCTGGAAGCCTGTAATATTATCCCATAAGAAAGGGTTCCCTCTCAAAAGAATCTAAGACTATCTAAAATATATCATCCTTATTTGATTTTCGTTTTTTACACCCTATAAAGTCAAAAATATAAAAAATTTAATTAAATTGGTATCATTATAAAGTAGTTTACATGTTAGGACATCTCTTATTAAAAATATATTTTTTCTCCTTGGTATACCAATATCATAACATAATGGAATGAATTGCAGTATGGAAGAAAAATATCCATCATAAAATAATTTAGAAACCAAGATAGAAAAATAAAAAATACAAAAATTTCATTCGTTGTTTTACATTCTTATATTATTACCTTTGACTAATTATAGTGTATTGAAATCATTTTTTGTGATATGGAATGTCTCCCATCCCAATTCAATAACGATCCTTGAACGAGATTTGATTTTTATGTAAAATGTGTGGCATATTTTTTCAAATTGTACTTTTTATATTTTTGTGTCTGTTTATTGGTTGTTGTATCTATTATTACACTTTATAGTTTTTCATGTTTTGTACTGACCCATTCTATTAATTCTCATGATCAATGTCATTTCATATAAGAAACTATTATGTTCCTCAATAACCTTAGGATTTTTTCATGTATGAGTTAATTTATATCCACAGGGTTTACATGGGATGGAATGATATTCCTTATGCTGATCCCCATATTTACATCACATGAACACAATTATAGTGAGGTTGGAGGGGTTTTTTTTGGATAACACATAGTAAATTTTTTCACATAGTTATTAAAAATATATTCGTTATTAATAACTTGCATGCCTATTTTCAGTGTAAAAGATACCATAATTAAATAGAGGATCATTGTTTTGATATTCAAAAGATAATCCTGCAACTTTATTTCAACATGGTCAAAATGCATTTCATTGTGGTTTCAATTCGGTATCTATTTGAAAAATAACTTTTAAAAACACGCTATATGGAATGAGTATAATAAAATATATATTTGAATTTATGTCAATAATCCATATTTCCTCTACCATTATGTGATTTTATATATTAATCAATAATTATTAAAAATTAAAAAATTAGGGAACTTTATTCAATTAAATAACTAAAACCATGAAAAAATGGTATGAATGATTTTGTGAGTTACCAAATCTCCCATAAAAAACATTTTCTTAACCATAATGAAAAAAGTAAACAATTGAAAAAATAGGGTCTAAACAATTAGAAATGGAGTCACTCAATCAATCACCCCCATAAATAGTTTTCTGAAATTTAAACAATCAAAAGAACATAACCTATCCAATCAAAATTGTCCAAATAATTCCTCATTAAAAATTCAAAATTCAAAATTCATCTTCCCTTCTATTCATATTTATCAAACTCTCCCAATTATCAATTACACATATGACCTACCATGATGGAAAATAATTTCACTAACCATTCAAGATTATATGATTATTTTAAGGCACAATATCATGTATACAAACGCTTTCCTAAATCTAGAATGTGACTAAAAGATTCACATACAAACCAAACCATAAAATTCAATGTAATTATTTTACAGTATGTTCTTAGGATTTTGATGGTTAGTTAATGAATGGAAAATTCATAATTATATTAAAAACAATAGTTTAAGAAAAAAAATTAATTCATGGAATTAATTTAAACTGAATGAATAAAAATTCCCCTTCTTCACCTTTAAAATTAATTATCTCCAAATTTTAATTCTCCTATTGTTCAATGGGTCTCAGTTTAGATTTTAAATCATTTATGAAATTCATATTTTCTCAAAAAATTTATTTTTTATTTTTTTTAATTTTTTCAATGTATTTTTTTTGAAATTAAACATATTACACCAATGTATGTAATACTATACAAGTACAATCCATTCCATAAATTTCATTTAGGCATAAGCAATACTAGTTAGTATAAGAAGTGGGGTAAAATCTTGTAAATGGTCAATACAAGGTATCCAACTTCTTACATTTTAAATACACCATATTTTTTTCGATGAAAGAGGATTCAGTAAGCATAATCAGTAATCATCATAATAACTATTTTCTAACAAAATTAAGTGATAAATACCCACATTTCTTCATTTATAAAAAATTATAACAGAACAATGAACTCAACCTAATCTATATTGATGTGAAATTAATATAATTTAATTTTACTCAATAATATGGATATGAATTGATAATAGGTTTGTAATGTGGATTAGAAAACTTAATTAAATATCTCAATGGTTTTTTCAATTGATGAATGTAACATAGTTGTCAAAAAATGTAAAAAACCAATATCAATTGATGAATTTAACAATATAAATGTGTTTAGAAGACACTAATATTTTATAATATAAATAAGAAAATTTTAATAGTACTTCATATCTGATAATCTCTCAAGAAATGAGTTTAGGAAAGTTTGATTAAATTTTTATAGTACCTATTGGGAATGGTAAACCAAATGAATATGTTAATTGATATACTATAAAAGAATAAACTTTTTTATCAAAATAATATCTGTAATAATTTAAAAAATACTCATAATTTTAATAAGAATAAATTTTTTTATAATATACAATTTTACAATCATTTTTATGATGATTATTAATAAAATTTTGGAAACATTCGAAATTTTTTGTCAAAATATTTGTTTTCTCATATATCATTCGAGGGACCAATCTACAATGAGTCCAAGGATCCATCCCACACTTTTTAATTAATTATTTCTCTAAATGTATAAAAACATGAAGTAAATTCATGAATATTGTTAATTGATATACTATAAAAGAATTTCTCTAAAAGTCTAAAAGAATAATAATAATTCTATGATTTATATTATCACAGTATTTTTATCAATAGTTTAATTGAATAAATTATAGTATGATAACAAGGTGGAATTTTCATCCATCAAATATCAAATAAGATTTGCACTAAGAAAAATATTTTTCTAAAATTTATATATCATATGATATTCCATGTGAATAGTTTTTCCTAAATAGTTCCCTAGATATCTAGCACGCGAGTTCAATACTAATTCTCTATTTTCTAAAATTGAAATAGAAGATATTGAAATATGTGAATAAAACCACTATTTATTCAATGTCAAAGAAAATTCATTAAATATTTTACCAGTAATGTATTTATTATATATTATAAATTTACTTCAATCAGTGAATGGTAATTAAACACATATATTTATGTATAAATGTTTTGAATTGTAGTATAAAATAGTAAATTTTGAAATACACAATTATTATATATTATAAAAAAATTCCAAATAGACAATGAATTATTTTCATCAACATGACTTCATTTCTAGAATCATCATATTTAAATTATCTTGTGGTAAAATTTTTAGATGTTTTTTATGAAAATATTAATTTTAGTGAATATTAAAAAAAACTTTTATGAATGTATTTATCTTAATGACATCATTATGATATATGAATTATATAAAAATTAATTAATCCATTTTAAAAAATTTATTTATTGTGTAAAATAAATATTTTTAATATAATGACTCAAATTTAAGGAGATATAATTCACATTTTGGAACCTAAATTACATTTTTTCCACATGAACTTTTTTTGATACATTTCATTTCATTTATTGATTTGTATTTTCCATTCATTTTTTAATTTATTTATGTTTTAAAATACCATGTTTGATAAAAATTTAACTAGTTTCATAAGAATCGAAGCTACACAAATTTTTTATTCATAAATAACAAAATATTAAAAAAAATTACCTACAAATACACCCCCATCAAGGGTATATACCCTCAGATTCTCCCATTCTAAATCACTTAAAAGATATTCAAGAATAATTATATCTTTTCTTCCCTCGAAACAGTATCTACAAGATGTTTATATAGTTTTAAAGAGTTAAAAACATTCTCTAAGAAGCTATTTCTCTAGGTATGGGTTATTAACCTCTTTCAGCCATTATTTTTTTAATCCTTACCATTCCTTTTCGACTAATTGAGAAATATTATTATATTTCAATTTTATAAATTGTTTATTTTATTTTAATTGATATATTATTAATTCCTCTCATTGTATTACATTAAAAATCCTCTAGCATTCTCAATCATCCATGTATCGATAAAAATTTCTATAATGTTGGTATATTATAGAGTTTGTTGTTTCTTAGAAATGATATCCTTTCATATATTAAAAAATGTGGATCAAGGATGTAGAAATATTTAACCTAGGGATAATAACTCACAAAAATATTGGTTGCATATTAATTCATCCATAACTTGGTGCATGAAAACAATGACAAACAATAGTCATGGTTTGAAACTCCCCTGAAACATTCATTAGATAATTCAAAAACTATTTATAAACCATAATTATGGTTTATTTCAATTTTATACACCCTCACCATTTACATAATATTAATTGTTCTTTTTTATCATTACTTTGATAAGGAAATTTTCCTTTTCATTTTGAATATGAAATTTTTTTATGTTTATTGTTTTATTTTCACATAGTTACACATATTATTATATTTTGCGGGGGAATATTTATATTTCTTATATCCATTATTTTTATAATGAAAATTTTTGATTTCATCTCCAATACTATATATGAGGATCATTTTAGAACATTATGGTATCCATTTTTTTGATATATTCTATTCATATGATGGTTTCCTTAAATGAATTATGTGATACAAGGGTCCAGAAATTATATATCTATTTGATGCTTAAGTAGGAATTATAAGAAAAACTAGTAGGGTGTTTTTTATAATCATTACCCACTTTGGTATAATTTCATTGCATGAGGATATGACTATATTTTTATGAATTCCAACATTAATCAATCCATCATAATGAAATCTGTTATTTTTATCCATGAATATATTTATTTGTATTAAATTCATGGGTATATTATTCTCACAGATAAATTAGATATGGATCCAATTTATCCATGTAATGTTAACTCTTTCATCCTTATTTATGATAACTTCTAAAGTATGATAATCCTTATTAAATATAGATCTCATTTTATTTTAATATTTTTCAATTAAAAAGGAAATAAAAGTATTTCTACATGTTACATATGAAATTTTAGAAAGGAACTGAAATATTTTCATTTTATCATATATTGTATCAATAGTTTTAAATTCCATGTAATTCTTATTAATATATCAATATCCTTCGTTAGAAATTGTTTTTAATCCTATAAACTATTATATTTTTATTTTTTAACATTGTAATAAAATAACCATGAGATTATAGTTAATGAAGTTATATTTTTATAGTTCGTATCATAGAAACATTAGTGGAATCATTATTAAATAGATTTATAAGTACATAATTAGAGAGAAAAAATCTGTAAAACCCATTTTCATATTTATTAAATTTTTATAAATTTCTTGAAAATAATTTACAATAAATAAAAGTAATTATAAACTATGATTTATAATTCATATTTATATTTATGAACAAATTAGTTATATTCAATTATTTAGAAATAGAACCCGATAGATTATTTAAAAACTATGTCAACACCTGCAATCAATATAGGTATTTCCAACTCGATAAAGTCAATAAATCTAGTGTTGATGCTATAACTAATATGAATATATTTGGGTAATTAATTGAGTTTATAATCCATAACCATTATTGTATGAAAAAACTTGTTTCTCTATATCATATTGTAGAATTATTTTCATCTTTATATGAAAACAACATATAACATTCAAGGGAACCAAGAATCCATTTTTTGTTAAACAATGGATCGAATCCCTGAAGAATGTATACCTTATTTTTCGATACAATGAAAATGAAAAAATTATCATGGTGGAATACCCACAAAAAATATATTTTGATCAACGATTTTCATTTTTTTTGGACATCGTGAATGAATATGGGATAAATAATATGGAATTTTAAGTCATTTAATGTAATATTATTTAATATGCCATTCCGTAATAATCAATGAGATAAAAAGGAAGGAAATTACTAAATTCGAGACAAAAGGATGAGGAGATTAATGTTGTATATGGGGATTACATAATAAGGATATAAATACATGATGTAAAATGTGTACCTAATCTGGAAAGTATGATTTTTTACTTAATTTATAGGATTAATCCAAGCAATAAAATGGAATTGGTCTCATAATCATTTTCCTCAAATGAATAGATATCGAATCGTTACATCAATACTAAGAAGGAGTTCTCAAATTAATATAATTTCAAATGTAATCATGTAAATAAGAGGGTAATTAAGATCCATGTTGAAAAGAATTTGGAAAAAGGATAAGAAGTGAATTGTTGAATTTACTACATTAAATATTTATTGGAATAATAATAATAGTTCTTGGTAAAAGGAGAATGTTAGTTTTTTAATGTGTGGAGATAAAGGCCATTAGGCTCATGGGTCATGGGGAAACAATAAAGCCACAAGTTTCCAATGATATAATTTCAAGGATGTTGGACACTAAATAAATAAATTCCTCATATGTTATGGAATCATTCCAAATAAGGGGAGAATGAAGCTAGGACAATCGTATTCTATCACAACAGTAGAATTTGAGGTTCTAAATGATGTTATAACTTGTTTTTTGATCAAAAACTCGAAGTAAGTTATTTCATTATTTGATTATTTTTCTATTAACTCAATTATATAATGATTGTTTGATAAAATCATTTATTCACATCCTAATTCACTATGAATAGAGATTTGATTTAAAACAATGTATGAAAATCATAGGTAAATGAGAGTTTATTAATTTATTTCTAATAAAACACATAGATGTTACGTAGTTGGAAAAAATTATGTTATACCTATGGTTGAATTTGACATTGTTATTTGTATGGACTGTCTATCTATTTATGATTCATGAATTTAATATTGTGATAATGAGATTACAATATATAAGTATGTAATGAAATCCCTTGTTTTTAGAAGAGAGACTGATTTACAAGAGTGTTATTTTCAACAACCCCCAATGGTTCATCTTAATGGTATTCATGGAAAAGATTGACCAAAAAATTAGAAGGATATCCTATGAATAAATGATGTATTTATTTTGATGGATTATTTTAATGTCTTGGTTGAGGAATTACCATGACATCCACATTATTGGGAAGTGAAATTCCCTATTCATCTTATCCATGATAAGAATACCATATCGAAGTCTCTATATAGAATGGATATGTTGAAATTAGTGCAATTAAGGAAGAAATTAAAATATTTGTGTTATAAGGGATTCATACGTCCTTTGTTTCTCCATGGGAACCACTTTACCTATTTATAATGGAGTTCTAAGGGTCTATTAGGTTATCAATTGACAATGGGGAAATCCCTTTAATTAATATACAGAACAATTAACCATTAACTAACATTGATGATGTATTTGATCATCATCAAAGCCCCCAATAATTAAAAATGATTGATCTTTTTTGTGATAATATTTTGTTAATATTCCTAAAAGATGATATGCCAAATTCAAAATTTTATATCAGATATGGATATTATGAATATACATTAATGCCCTTTGGGTTAAAAATCACCCTTTATGTTCATGGATTTGATGAATAGAGTATTGAAGATTTTTATTGATTTTTTTTTGGGTTTTATTGATGGTATCTAGATATACTCTAAGTTATATAGATCAAATGAAACCAATATATCAATAATCTAGGACACACTATATAAAAAAGGCTATATGATAAATCCAAAAAGTATGAGTTTTGGCTAAATTAGGTTTCTTTTCTTATTTATATTATAATCTATAATGTAATATCAATTGATAGAGGAAATAAAAGGCTATCCAATAATGGACTACACTAACAAATATAACAATGATAAGTAGTATCCTGGTCATTGTTTGTAAATACAAGTGGTTTGTTATAAATTTTTCCACTTTTGTTAATATGGTTTCCATATTGACATGTATGGTGGTAAATTTCACATGGACTAAGATGGGTGAATAAATTGACGAGGAATTAATAAAATACATTTCATTGCACCATTATTACCTTATTATATGGAAATGTAGAATTTATATATATTATTACATCATGGAAAAGACTATAGAATATCCTTATATAAAATCATAGTGTTTCTTCTTATATATCATGGATATTTAGGGCCCATAAAAAGAAATCAAACTCATGAACTTGAATTATAATACATAATATTTGATTTATATATTTTAAAAAACAATATTTATGGTGGAATAAGTGTCATATATAGAAATAATAAAACATTAAAAAAATACTCAATTAGAAGAAGATCAATGTGAGAAAAAGTATATGGTTAGAACTTATAAGTGACTATGACTGTACATAACACGAGTACAATGTAATGGTGAATAATGTGGCAAAGGCATTGAGTACGTTGGATCATGGAGTCATATATGTTATGTCGATGGAAAATGATCTAATATTCATAGATTTAGTAATTTTTTATAGGGAGGTTATTAATGATGGAAAAACATCATTCCTTTTTTTGTAATTTAAAAAAATACATACTTGAAAAGGTAAATCAGTCGAAAAAGATAACAAGGGTTTATATAATAATACTAATTCCATGGTAGAGAAGATATTGAAATAATTCCTATATAAAAATGGAGTGTTAATGTATATAAAGATCATATTTTTCCATTAGTACCTTGTATGAACATTTAATTTTAGGATGAATATCATATCTTGAATTTCGTTGAAGACGCTGGTTATAGAACGATGTGTAGATATCCAATTTATTACATCTTGTGGTAAAGATGAATCTAAAAATTGTTTACAATGTGTCAATGTAACAACCCCGACACCAGTAAATAAAAGACAGTGCCTAAATTATTACATTAGCATCGATATAAGGGACTGAATCCTAAAGAACCAATCTGGTTTATAGTTTTGGAGAATTAGATAAATACATCACTCACATTTTACATTGGGAAGTAAAATAAAAAGTGTAGTAATGGAAAACATTTGGTATCCTTTAAGTCATTCAAAGAATTATTTTTCATGTCTCATAGAAACAAAATAGAACAAGGGTGAGATCAAATTCTATTTAATGGTTACATAAAATGGATGCTATCATGAGTAAATAAAGCCATTAAATTTGTAAAGGTAAATAAAATTAAATAGATTCCATTTATCCATTAAATTTATCATGAAATAAGGTATAATCAATATAGAAAGGTAACTAACTAAACACCCATTCCATCTATTGAATAAAATGAGAATGAAATAAACGAAAAGATACAATCAATGTGAAACGATCATGTATAATAAAATAAATTGAATTATCAATGAAATGTTATTATTTATTTTATTTCATGATCTCTAGACTCATGATACAACTACTATTAGGAACATTCAAATGATAGTTTAAAACTACGTGTAAGATCCCATCTGATTTGGCCAAATTATTTCTTTCATGAGTCCTATCAAAAAATCAAGGGGATATCTATAACTTAGTCCACCCTTAATTACATGTCCAAAAAAATCATCATATATTGAGTCATATATTTAATTTATGAATCAATATGACTTGTCCTTAAAAATCCGTACTAAATAATGGATATGAATTTATCAGTATTTCCCTCATTAATCAAATGACATTCAATGTAAAAACTGTATGTAATAATGGAATACCATTTCTAAAATAATTATATACATTATACAAGAATATGAACATTTATGATAAATTTATTGTCTAATAAAATATAATCAAAATAATGTATCTTTTCTAAAATAAAGTAAACAATCACCAAAATAATTGTGATTGTACAATAGTTTATTACCAGTTTGGTAACTTTTATACTATGGACCATTGAATAATAAAAAAGAAAAGAAATATTAATTATAATTAATTAATATTTATTATTTTGAATTATATAAAAGGGGAATTAAATACACCACATGAAATGGAATAGGTTAATATTTAGAAATAAGTCTCAATGAGATAGGAATTCTTACTAAAAACATAAAAAAATATACTATTAAAGTGAGAACTAATAAATGAGTTTATTTTTTGAATAAAATGTAAATCCACAAAATAAAAGTTGAAATGGAAAAATAATAAAATTAAAAATCATTACACACTTAAATATATAATTTGAAAAATAATGAATAAATAATATAACCCAATTAATAAAAATTGACTTATAAAATTCATTACAAATTGGTAATTTTCAAGTAAAATATGATTGAATGGAATAAATAAAATCCGAACATAAAATACCTTGAAGTAAAAAAGATTAATGAAGTTAACTTTAAAATGGGTGGTATGTGAACCATATACTAGAGATTACATTCACAATAATAAAATATTACTTCATGAAGGGAAATTGAGATGAAGATGCTTACCACACACATTCCATTAGTTTAAAATGCATTAAACTCCATTATAATTGTTTTATTCATTTTTTAATTTATAATAGTACTATAATAATATTTATAATATCATATATGATTCTATTAAAAAAATTTACCAACATTCCGTTCAAAAGATATCAATATTTTCATTATATTGGGTGTTAATTGCCCTTTTTCTCTTGTTTGTGTTTTCATGAAATATTTTTTCATGTACATACGAAATAAATAAATCATATAAATAATTATAATAATTTTAAATTTATCATATTTACGAATTAGCAATATTATTATAACCATTCTTGAATATTGGGTAATGAAAATGAGTTGCACCGGTACATTGAGACTATTGGTCGTATGTACGCATTAGTAATGACATGATTACCTTAATGGGTGGAAGGGAAAGGGAAATTATGAAATTTTTATTTCCAATAACTTATATAATATAATTTTTATAAAATATATACATTAAATTATTCCTTATTAACATCAATGTAATTTATTTGTGAAAAAAAAATTAACATCACTTCCTAAGGCGGTAGTCTGTAGTATACCTGACCGAAGTTATCGCATTTTAAAGTGAATGAAATGCAAGAAGTTATTTGTGATATTATAATTCATAAAGTATAATTATATCCTAACTAATATATATAAATTTTAAATAAATAATTATATCTAATCTTGAGAGGGGTTTTAATGGAAATATAGTTACATTAGTTCATGGGGTGGTAGTATGAGGTATACATGATCGATGATTTCATTTCCAATTTTTTTGATGTAAATATGGATATAGGTTATAATATTAACATTTTACCATATATTTATATGTTAGATACTTTTATTATTAAAATATAACTATTAAATTATATTTTAAGTATTATAAGAAGAATTAAAATATAAATGAGCATTTAAAAACCTTTACTCTTCTTTAGATGACCTCTTTGGGTCTACACCAAAATCCTTCGTAGGATGGATTTTTAATAAATAAAAAGTATTTAGAATTTTTTTATATGAGTAAAGAATTTATTTTGGTAGTTATTTTCTAAAACAAATCCTTTGGATGTGTTAAGATGGAAGGGTAGGGCGTGACCTCTTATATGTGGTTGATCAGACAAACATGGAATTGTTTATAAGAATCAAGTATACCGACGTTTCTATTGTGAAAAAAGCCTAAAAATGGATCATTATTGAATGTTATAGTTTATAAGTTATATATATTTCAATAAAATAAGTTTTAAAATGTTTTTAGGTCATTTTGACCCTTATCTTTTTTGTTTAATACCCCTAATAAATCCGTTTTTACATTAATCATGATAGTTAATATTTACTACTTTAACTATTCACATCGGTAAAAAATATGTTCAAATTATTAGAATATATAAATTATTCTTATTTTAAATATTAAACACCATTTTAAAAATTAAATTCATATATGTGGAAGAATCCATTTTACAATAAAACATGCAGATGTGATGAAAAAGATGGTTTCCAAATAGAAAATGCACATAAGTATTGAAGTTTTTAATATCCATATTCAATTTGAAATTTATTAAACTAACCTAAATTGTATTTATTATAAATTAATTAAACTAATGGTACTTTGAAAATAATTAAACAATAATTTAATATTTTAAAATAATTTAAAAGAACAGTAATTCATTCAATAAAAAGTCAGTACTTTTCCCTATTCATCCAAAATTTATTCATTTTAGAAAAATAAAAAAATCAACATAATATAAGTTTGATATAATTATTTAATAAATTAAAATCATGTTATCAAACTAAGTTTCCCATGTATGTAAGAATCAATTTTAAATTATGTTCCCAAATCATGAGTAAACAACATTTTAGAAAATAAATTTTTTTTAGAAAACATTTTTCTCGTTTAAATTCTTCTTATATTATTTATAATCAATATAAATAAATTTAATTTAATTAATAAATTTATAAATAGTATAATTTTTATAATTAATTTAGTACTATTCAAACCCTGCAAATTATTATCTAAGTCATAATAATCATTTTGAAATAATAATTTAATAGAGTTTTTTACTTTAAACACGGTGTTGCGTGCATCACAAGATATCAAAGATAATGAATTTAATTAAAATGAAATATATTATATAGTATTAGGGTTTTAAACTTTTACATCAAAAAAATATTTCATAGTTATTTCATTTTAAATATATGGAGGTATTTCTTTTTCAATACATTATCATGTTCACATATTCCTTCTTTTAAATTCTAATTTCTAAAATGTTCCTTTACTAGACAAGTCATATTATTCCTCAATACATAATATAGAGTACCAATAATACAGATGGATTCTTCATTGTAACATAATCTTGATTCCAAATAAATATCAGCAGAGGTGATCACATGCATGGGGTATAGAATATACTTATTTAACAATGATATATGGATCAAATAATGTACTTTTAAGAGAGATTGTGACATTTCCAAATGGTAAGAAACAACTCAAATAATTTTATGGATTTAAAAGGTAAGATGTAAATGGGGAACATTGTCACTTTCCAACCAAAACTTATTAGACCCTTCATTGTATATACTCTCAATAAAACAAGACCCCCCATTAGAATTAGAAATCCTTCCACTAAATGTGGCTATAATTATTTTTCCTACATCAAGCTACTTTAATATGATCCTAAATAGTATTTACCTTTGCTTTTCCACTTCAAAATGTTTTGGGCCTATATGTTTTCATTCAAAAATGTATTCCAAACAAGTTTTATTATTAAATCTTTTTTCATATAATGCTTCATACATCACCATTTTAATACTTGAATGAAAATTAATGTTATAGGAAAACTAAAACAATGGTCGATACTTATCCCATATACCTTGAATGTTGATGGAGTATGAAATCAACATGTCTTCCAATATTTTAATAGTTCTTTTGGTCTATCAATTAGTTTGAGGACGGTAGGAATTTCTTAAATAATTCATAGTATCAATATCCTTATAAAGACTATTTATGGATTTTGATGTAAAATGAGGATCATGATTAGACACAATCGAAATAGGTACACCGTGAAGTCTTACAAATTCATTAATACAGCTCATTGTGAGTCACATAAAAGGTAAGTATTCTCTTATGGTGTGGAAATGTGATGATTTTGATATACAGAAAATAATAAACCATAATGTATCATATAATGTCCTCTATTTTTCTGTTTATCATTTATAAATATTATATGGAATTATTTCTAGACCATGCACCAAGAAAACATGTTATTCTGAGACCCAATGTGTCCAGAGAAATTCATTGATAATTGTCCTGTTTTTAATAAATCACACGAGAAGTTTGCTAGAAAAATTTGACAAGATTTTAAATGGGTGACCAAATCAGAAGTATAAGGGAACCATTGCATTGAGGGCAGCAATTTGAACCTCAGGGGGCCCTAATAATGGCTGGCATGGGTCAGTTGTCAAATCTATTTTTGGCATGTAATGAGAATAAAAATATTAAAAAAAAAAATTCATTCAACACAATGATGTTTATTTTAGATTAACCTTCTAAGAAGTGATCCATAGATAGGCTCCTAACCCTATAATTCCATGAAGGATCTAGAGAGAACCTTGGAGAATTCTCTCAGTGATGAACAATAATGGTATTGGGTATTAGATATCAATGGATTCTATTTTGATGGATTTATTCAAAAAAATAATGTGATGATCAATCCTCTTCATTGAATCATCTAACCCTAAGGTAGGGTGTGGTTATTTTTTTATTTTCTATCCCAATTTATAGAATCAACAAAGGATTATGATCAACCAATGAACAGATTGATCCATGGTTCTATCATTTTTGTGTGATGGCTTCATTTGAGGGGGGTCAATGGGAGATGAACCATTGTGATTAGTTTTTTCTTTTTCATCATTATAATGGGAATGAATCAAGGTCAACATGAATAATGGGAAAGGTTCATTCCTCTGGGTGTTTTTTTTCTTCTATCATTCCCTGTTCATGGCATTCTTCATCATTGGATCCTCTTGGAAGCGGCTCGATAGCTGGGAGGATCTGAACATGATAAGACACTCAAAGTGGTAGAAAGATGAATTATATCCCAAAACATTGTATCTCACAACCTGAGGATTGTTTAAGTGTCCTTGTTTTGAAAAACAGATCACTATAAGATAGTCGGCAGACCGCAGAAGCAGTGGCACATGTGCCACATGGGAGGAGGCTATGGCATGGAATGCGGCTCGGCCATGGAAGGTTCCCACAATAGTAGTTAGGAAAATCAAATTCCGAGATTCTGTGTTGCATGCAGAGGAGGATGATCGTTCGTGTGGGATGGGCAGGACACCGTGTGGACCAGTGGGCATGCGGTCTGGTTGGATGCGTGAGCTAGACATGCGAGACCACATGCATTCTTACTAGAACATGATATCTAGGTCATTCTAGGTGGACCAACAGGTTATACTGGATCAGGCGTAGCAGGCTCGGCTAGGTCAGGTCATCCAGTGGTTTTGGTCAGGTCTGGTGCGTTGGATCGCACCCTAACCAGACCCGGGTCAGATCATTTTACTAAAATGATCGTTACATTCAAATGGAGAATCCATTTGATGTTCCCTTAGTGGAGTTGGGACGATTGCAATGAGAATGTTTGTATCATAAAAACGATGGGTCTTAGCTCAGATATATTTATAGTGACACTGGATGTTTACAAAGGTAGTACCAGGGGTTAAGGGACACTGTGAGTTTGACAACTACTCACCGTTCTCCCTCTTAGTTTTAGAGGAATTGATTCTCTATTCCAACATATCATGGAATATTTTTTTGGGGTTCATTCCCATTCTTGAATTTTTTCGGTATTGTTTCCTACTCCCAAGATTATGATCACATGCGAAGGAATTCCAGGATTGAGTTGTTAAAATCCCCCAAGATGTTCGGAGTGGATCTTCTATTACTTCTATATTCTCTAGGTAGAGTATTTTGTATTCACATGAGCAACTTCATTCGGATTTTATCCTCTACATAGTTGGATAATCCACATTGACTTGTTGGTATCAACCCATAGCCCTGGCTGTGATACTCATCTGATGTATCATATCTCTCTTTAGATCATTCTTTGTATCTCTCGGTCTCTCATGAAGGTTTCCCAAAAATATAACTTCTTAGGTAGACATCATCAACACTACCAGACTCAAGACTATGTTATCCCAAATTATTGCTTCATGTAATCATTGAACTAAATCCTTCTATTGGTATGTTGTGGTTATAAATTAACATAGTTTGTGTGGTATGGTTTCAGTATGTTTGGATATTCTTAATATATGATGTAGAAATATATATTTTTTATTTTTTAATGAAACATTTCTTTTGTGTATTTATTTGTGGTTTCATGGGTTCTAAGGAGTTTTTTTATACTCACAGCTACTCGGGCTTTTCCCGTACTTGTCATGTATTGTGCATATGAGTGACCATTTGATAGAGTTCAAGGCGGACTAGGACCGAACAGAGCCTTGTGAGGTCGAGCAGGTTGATGTGTCCCTATGACATCAGACAACAGTCCAACACCTTTACTTTAGGTTGAATCATGTAGGGTTTTCTACAGATGAGTTTCAGGAACATTTTTACAAACATTTTTTTTGGGACTATATTCTGGCCTACCATATTTTACATTACATTCCTATCATACTCTGGTTGGGTTAGAGTGGTATGAATTAATTTGTTCTATGTGGAATATACTTTTCATCATTGTGGTCTTGGATATGTGTGTGTGTGTATAGGTACTAAGGTAATTCCTATCATTTTAGTTAAATGCCTACTCGGTGCTAGTCACCAGACCTGGCCTATTAGAGGTGGGCTTGGGAAGTTACCGCATAGGTCCCACTGAAACGAGTCATGATACAGTGCTATCTGAGGTGGTCGGTTCTACTTTAGGACTAGGAGTCTATGATATTAGTTTGGGGAAACATTGTTAACTGATTCGAGTTCATTTTTTTGGCCAGGGACTCTAGTTTGGGTGGATTGTCTGACATATCTATACACCCAGACCTATGGGGTCTATGATGTGACTCACCAAGCCCACCACTAATAGGTGGTGTCTAGATAAGTAGACATACGATGAGGATACACTCTTATAGGTAGTGTTTGAGCACCTCTTTAGAGGTGAGTTATCACTAGTTACGCAGAGAGTTCTATATATACAAGAGCTTCTTCAGGTCCTACAGGGAACTATGACAGTAACTGTTTATTTATCAAGGTTCACTAACCTTTACATGTAATCGATGCATATGGTCAGGTATCAATAATTCCAGGCTAAGAACTTCGAGTGAGGTTTTCATAGAGACATTTGATCTAGTATTATTCCTTTCATCATTCACACTTATGACGGGGTTCTTGAGCAGGCTTTAGTGGTCATGATCTTCTAGGGTGAGAAAAGAACATTTCTGACTATCAGTAGTGGAGAGAAAAGTATAGAGTCCTCAGTAGTAGGTAGCTGACATCATCTACAAGGATCCAAATGTGGTATATGTTTCATGATGAAGGCCCAAGGTGAAGGATCTACATTTTACGTTCGCACGGTGGATCTAGCCATCCTAGAGAAGGGAAATGATACTCATGTGAGGTTAGGGGACATATCACTCGAGATTATCCTAACCGACATGCAACTGATAGGGAGATTTTGGATGGAGAATAGAGATAGAGTCATAGGTAGGTGAAGGTATTTTTGGGAGGAAGATAAGGAAGGGGAGTTGGGAGAGCTGTGAGAGGTAGTACACATTTTGACTTTCTACCACCACCACACCTAGGTGTTCTACACTAGGCTCAGGGAGCAGGAGGACAGGGGTGGGGATAGCTCTACATGGTTGGAGATTATGAAATAGGGACACTAAAGATGATTATAGGTACAATCTATGGCTTTTATTCTCTATTTACATTACTAATAAACACATTTGTTAGTCATTCCCTTCTCACCACAAATTATTTCTAGACCAAGAGATTCTTGTAGTATTATTAAATTGACCCTTATTCTTGTAGAAACCTATAGAAGGAGACTCAATGATAAAAAATATATTCCAATAGTGTTATCTTACACATGTATGTGATCGTTTCGGTTGGAGCCACTTGATGGAAGTGTCGAGGCATTGTGATGTCATTCTTGGTAGTGATTGGTTATCATTAGTTCTTTTCCATATTAACTATTTTATGTTAAGGGTGCTGCGTTTTGGTAGGTATGGTACTAGGTTTTCCTTTTTTTATTGAAAATAAATCATAGGTAACCCAGGATGAACTCATGTGTAGGAAGGTGCAGCCGATCACTCATCACTTGTCTAGCCAGACCCACGGTGTAGCATATGTTGTGATTTTCTCGTTCCCAATAGTAGTGGTGGAGAATGAGTATTTCATCCCTGAAGATGTTCTAGGATTTCCTCCTCATCGATTGATAGTCTTCTGCATTGACTTACACCCTAGGATGACATCGATATCCTCATAAGCATATCGGAAGGCTCCCACATATCATCATGAGGTGAGGGTGTGGTTGGATGATTTGTAGAGGAAGTACATCATGAGACCTAGTGATTCACCCTAGACAGCCCTAGTGTTATCTACCAAACAGACAGATGTGAGCCTGAGGTTTTGTGTGGGATATCAAAACCTAAATAAGGTGATCGTGTTGAGAATGTATCCACTGCTGAGGATCGATGACCTCTTAGATCAGTTGACAGGGTCATGATGACTCTTGTTGGTTAACCTACAATCAAACTATCACTAGTTGTGAGTACGGTACGATGATATATAGAAGAATAATTTCAAATGTCGCCACATTCATTTTGAGTACTCGGAGATTCTATTGGGTTTGATGAATTCCCCTACAGTGTTCATGGGACTCATGTATCGGATCTTTCATCAATACATAGACCGGTTCATTATGGTCATTAGCTACGATATCATTGTTTACTCGGATAGTAATTTACATAATCCAAGAGAACATGATTTATTGGAAACTCTCTAAGTTCTAGTCTTGAATTTACATGGTACAAATTTAGGGACATGTTATATTGATAGATTGAGTGGCAGTGGACCCACCCTAGGTCATGGAAGTGTTAGCATGGGATCCACATCGGATTGTGGCGAAGGTATGGAAGATCCTTGGGATGGAAGCCTATTACCTAGTATTCATACATAATTTTTCAAGGATATCATCACTTATGATACCTTTGACTCGAATGGGGTAGCCTTTAATTTATACATATATGTGCCCGCAATCTTTCTCGTAGTTGTGACTGAGTTTGACGAGTACACTATTCAAGATATTTCTGGTGGAGGGTGTTAACTATGTAGTGGTCTATGATTCATTAGGAATCAAGCTTGATTGAGTCATAATGCAGTGGAATATAGTGATTTTAAATGGTTTACGATCGTTGATATCACATGAGAAGAACTACGCAACCCAGTATCTTGATCTTGTAGCGATAGACTTTGTGTTGAAGATGTTGTGACACTACCTGATGGGTGAGAGGTTTATCATCTACTATTATCACAAGAGCCTCACATATATCTTCTATCATATGGACCAGAACATGAGATAGTGGTTATATCTATAATTCCTCTAGGATTATGTCTTTGAGATCATCTATACCCCCTCATAAGGGGAGTGTGGTGGTATATGATCTCATTAAGAGATCGATTTCAGAGTTCTTGGATGATGAATCAATGTATTTGGCCTCTTTAAAATTATACATTATGGATGGAGATGTGTAATCTTACCTCCAGTCAATGGTTTTTACCCCTACACTCTTACAGGGAGTCAGGGAGGCACATATTGGGGATACCGACTAAGAAAATTATTGTTCTTAGTTATCCACTAGGGATACACCTGAGGGATACTTTAATGGTGATGAACACATTGTTATTTTAAAAGGATTCATAGTAGTACTAGTGGGATTGTGAGATGAGGTTCTGAGGGAGTTAAACATGTCCCCATCGGTGGTAGATCCACATGTAAAGAAGGTGTACCAAGACCTGTAATGTCATTTTTAATGGACAAGGATAAAGAAGGGAGTTTCAGAGTTTGTTTCACGATGCCTCACTCTTCAACAAATGAAAATTAAGCACTAGGTTTCAGTGGGATTTACCCCACCCCTTGAGGATCAAGAGTGATAGTGGAATCAGATATCCATGGTCTTTGTGACAGGTTAACTACATATGTCCAGGGGAAATGATACCATCTTGGTGATCATTTATCGACTCACCATGTCGTCATACATCCTACCAATCCAGGAACAAAATTCAGTGGAGATATTTTGGAGACTCTATGTGCATGGGATTTCACGGATTCACAAAGTGCAATAAAAGATGGTTTCATATCGTGATACTCATTTCACATACTGGTTGTGGAGGAGATTTTTAGTGTAATTTGGGACTCAGTAACACTTGATAATGATATTTCATCCCCCAATAGATGGTTAAATGGACAAACCCATTCATGTTTTGGATGATATGGTGTGGTCATGCATGTTGGACTTCAGTCATAGTTGGGAGGATCACCTATCACTATTGGATTTTTCATAAAACAATAGATACCACTTTACTATTTGTTGGGCACCATTTGAGTTCTTTATAGGAGATCCCACTAGTCATCACTTTTCTAGACGAAACTAGGAGAGTCTGTACTCATTCCCTAAGTGTTCCTGCAATCTACTACGGAGAAGGTGAAGATCATATAAGATCTGTTGGAGAATGGGCAGTTCTGGAATATTTTGTACGCAGATATGAGACATAGAACTTTGGAATTCTAAGAGGCAGATCATGTGTTCCGTCAAGACTCGACTTGACGTGGTTTATAGATATGTTTTGGGATCTAATGTTACCTCCCTGAGGTGTCGACCATTTTCAGAAACTATGAAGATTTGGTGAGGTGGTATACAGCCTATAACTATCCCTGTAGTTTTATCGGGTACATGATGTCTTCCAAGTATCACAACTGAGGAGGTACGTGCATGCCCATTTTCACGTCATCGATTGGGGAAAGATTGACATTGAGGATGGATTGATTTTTGCTGAGTACCCGGGGGAGATCAAGGATTTCTAGGAGATGAGCATTTATATCAGATTGATTCCCTTCGTGTGTGTCTGGTGGTAGTAAAAGAATCTCTAGAAGAGCATGTGGGAGCAAGAGACTCAGATTTTTACACAATTCCCGCAAATTTTTAGTAACCTTTTTTAACTTTTTAGGGATTTAAAGCCCTATGGTTCGGAGAATGTAATGTCCCTAAATTCTTAGAATATTATTTTTAATTATTATATAGAATTATTTTGAGACCGAGAACTAAGACGATGTGTGATTCCATTTCCTGGTGTGCCCGGAACAATACATTGATAAATTTTTAGATTTTAATAAATTATGTGAATGATTTTCCTTAAAAAAATGGAATGAAATCTAAATGGTTTATCTGATAAAAAATTAGAGGGCATCATTGTGTTCTTAGAAACGAGTTTACTCGGGGTGAGGCCAAATATTAGCCAGCACAAATCAACTATGAAAAGTAGTTTTTAGACGTAAAGGGAACAAAAGAATTTTAATAAAAATATTTTTATTCAAAACAATGACATTTCTTTCAGATTTTTCTTTTTAAGGAGTGATCTAGGTATATGATCATTACCCTATAATTACATGAAGGATATGGATTGAAACATGGAGAAATATCTATGTTAAGAATGATGATGATATTTTAGTTAGAGATTGATAGAAGTTGTTTTGACAGATCTCATTAATGGTAATGACACTAAGACAGTTTTTTTTAGATAATGATCCAACCCAGAGGTTGGGAGTTATAATTTTAGTATTTTCATTCCTCATTCCTAGAATAAATTATGAAAATGGATCAACCAACGAACATGTTAACCAGTGGTTTGATTTTTATTGCTGGATGGGCTAGATATTCTTGGATTTAATGAGAGATGTACCTGTGTGATTATTTTCGACTTTCACTTGGATCTAATGGGAATGAATTGAGTCCAACATTAACAGAGGGGAGGGGGTTCTTTCTTATGGGGGTTTTTGTGCTTCTCTATTTCCCCGTTCTTTGTGTTCTTCACCATCGGTCCATCTTGGTCATTGGTCAGCTAACTGGTAGGCTCAGAATGCGATCAGACCCCCATAGTTGTGGAAAGATGAATCAGATCCCAGAGCAGTGTAGCTCATGACCCGATGATTGTGGAAGTGGAACCATTTTTAAAAAAGGAGCACCGGAGTTCTGTTGGTTGATCTCGGAACTGGATAAACCAGCAGCTGATGTAGGCAGACGTGCCCTGTGGTGCACGGTAGCATGTTGCACTGGCACCGTGTGGGAGGTGGCGGTAGTGTGGAACGTGGCTTGGCCTTGGAAGCGGCCCCTTATTCTAGTGATCTCACGGGCATTCTTATCACGTAGGGTGAGCATAGATGATGTGGTTCATCCATGTGGGGCAGATCACGAAACCGTGTGGACTCGGGATATGTGAACGGGGTGGACCATGTACGGCGTACAAGTCAACCCACGTGCATGCGGGACAGAACAGGGTAGTCGGGTTATGCTAAGCAGCCCGGCGGGCAGCGTGACCAGTGGACCTTATTGTACTAGACAAAAAATTCAGATCTGAGTTGGGTTAGGTTGAGCAGACTACTTCGGTATGTCCAATGGTTTGCAACGATTCCGGTAGGTCGAATCGGACCTGGTACGGCCGCAGGTGAGATATATTTTTTAAATGATCATAACTTTTAAATGAAGCAGTTGTCTGATGTGAAGTCAATGACGTTGCGACCCCTACGGCAAGACGGTCCTTATGATGCCAATGGTGGGTCATAGTTCTCATATATTTCTAATGACATGGGTCATTTACATAGGTAGTACCTATATTTAGGGGACACAATGACTATGATTAAAACTCACCGCGCACCCTCTATTTTCTACGTGAATTGATTCCCTCATCCATAATATCGTGTATGAGATTCATTAGGGTTCGTTCCATTTATTTTTTCTCTAATGGATTGTTGGAATCATTTCCTACTCACATGAGTATGATCCCTTTAGCGAGACATCTAGGATAGATTTTTTGGAATCCCCCAAGAGGATTGGATCAGATCCTATATTCCCTCTCCAAGACCGAGGTCGAGTCTTTAGAATTGATGTGATCGACTTCCCCAAGTGGTGATCTTCTATATAGAGTGTTAATATAGATAGATTTTTTATATCACCCCATTTCCATAGTTGTTCTCCTCATCTGATGTATAGTATCTATGTTCAGATTATTCAGTGTGTCTCTCTCTCATGACAATTTCCTACATACAATAATTCTCAGGTGGAAATAGTCAATGCTATCAGACTCAGTAGTGTGTTCTCCAGGATGATTACTTCATAGAATAGTTGTACTGAATCTGTAGTCTTGGTGTGTAGTGATTAAAACGTACCATAGGATTTATGGTATGGTTTGAGTATATCTAGATATTCTTGTTATATAATTTAGACATGTACTTGTATAGAAATAACTATATATTTTATTTTATTTTACTTTTTTGGTTTCAGGGGGTTCAACAGAATATTTTTATACTCACCCCATCACAAGAATTACTCGCACATGTTGTATCTTATAGAATTGAGTGATCATTTGAAAAATTCCAGGGAGGACCAGGTCAAGACAGAGCCTTGTGATATCTGGCAGGAAGTGGTGTCCTATAACTTTAGACATCAGTTCTAGCACCTTTCATTCTGGTTGTATCACATAAGGTTTTTTTCAGATGAGTTTCTGGAACATGATTACGGACTTTCTTTTTTGTCATCTTGTATTCATGCCCAATTTATAATAATGTACTTTCTCATTGTACTCATATTGGTTTATAATGGTTTTAATGATTTTTTCTAAGTTTTTTTTTACTTTTTAGGATTTTGGTCTTGGATATATGTGTGTGCATATGGGTAATAATGAAATTCCTCCCATTTTAGTGATATTCATACTTAGTGCTAGTCACCAGCACTTGGCCTATTAGATGTGGTCCTTCGGAGTCATGTAACAGGCCCCACTAGGAAGGGTCATGAACCATCATTCATTCGTAGTGTCTTTGGTAGTCTTATAAACAAATTCATTTGTAATATCATCCAAATTCCAAATAGAAATAAGAAGAGGTATCATAAAACCTCTCGGATGTTGTCTCTTATCCTTGAACATTTGACAGAAAAAAATATTGATACACACAAAAAAATTTCCCACTTCATGTTATTAAACTATAAATGTTCCCCCAAATCCCTACAAATCTTGGTTCTACCATGGTGTATAGAGAAATTAAATATATGAGAATCCTCAAAAAAAATTCATTTTGAGCACATAAATATATGAAAAAAAAATAAATTTCCAAATTAAAAAACACCATCTTCACAGCTGACAACTATTAATTCCCATAATTCACTATTTTAATTTTATTCTGAATATTCTAATCATTAACTTTTTATCTTTTCTAATAATGATTTATTTGAAATAATTTGAAAAAAAGAGTGATACATATTCTTCCTTAAAAATTCGTATATCTATATTTACTAGATCCAAGTGAATATGATCCCTCTCTATCCACATTTTGATCAGAACTCCATGATCATTTCTACATAATGCACCCACTACCTTATTTACTTTACTTTGGTTATATTGAATTGATAAATCATAATCATTGAGTATATAGATCTGTCACATTAGTCTCATATTTTTATCATTATATGAAAATATGTTTTTCATGATTTTTTATCTGTGTATATAAAGGATATTTCACCATATAGATAATGTCTCCATATATTCCAAGAAAATATTATATCTACTAACAAAATATCATGGATTAGTTAGGTATTTTCATGAGTCTTCAATTTCATTGATGGATATGAACTAACATATTAATTTAGCATTAGGAAACAACCAAGTCCCTTATTTGATGCATCACTATATATGAAAAACCAATCTTTTCTAAATGGTTAATTCAAAATTAGAGAATTGAAAAACATATTATTTTTTTCATCAAAACATTCTTCACGTTATTTTTTCCAAATGAACTTTACCCTTTTAAATGTAATCTTTGTTTATGGGTTAGACAATAGGGAAAACTTTTAAATGAAACTCCAATAGTAACATGCCAATCTATGAAACTATAAACCTCAATTATGTTTTCTGTGTAAGTCATTCTTAGAAAACCTTTTTCTTTGCATGATCAATTGTGATTCTATACTTGGATTATAATATAACCATGAAAAGAACCTTCTTGAAGAAAGAAATCACATTTACAAAATTTATGATATAAATACTTAATTATTAGATTATTAAGAATCCTCTAAATTTTATTCCCATTTCCCTAGTAGCTTTTAGAATATACGATGATATCATTAATGAACATCATAACCAATCATCATGTTATTTCTTGAATACTAGGTTCATTAGATCAATAAATATATATGTTCAATTAGTTAATCTAAATGGAATTACTGTAAACAATTTATTTTAATACCTCATTCAGTTATCTATCATTTGGATTTATTCCTTATTTAGAGGCAATTAACAATACCCAAACCAAATTTCTATGTTGTTAAAATATTATGCTCCATGAATTTTAAAAAATAAGTCACCAATGTGAAAAAAAATTCTTTATAATAATAACTTTGATTTCCCTATAATCACTGAGTAGCCACATTGATCCTTCTTTATTCTTAATTAAGTTAATAAGGGATCCACAATGTGAGACACTAGGGAGAAAAATATCTTATCAAAAAACTCCTCTAGGTTTCCCTTTAACTACAATAATTACACATTGGACATTATATACAGATCCTTCAATGTAGGTCTTACATCAAGGATTATATCAATCAAATACTCTAAATAATGATCTAGTGGGTGTCCAGGTAACTCCTCCTAGAATACATAAATTTATTTTGATACAATAGTTACACCCTAAATTTGATGATTACCTTATATATAACTTGAATTTTTACTTTATTTATCACCTATAATATGACTTAGTACAGCTACTAGGGTTGGATCTATGAAAGTCTCATATGGTGATGTATCTTCTATGAAGATAATGAATTATACATCTTCATAAATAATTATAATTTATATCGTATTGAATAATATTTTTCTTCATATTTTGAATGATAGTATATTAAAATAATTATATCAAGTTAAACCATATGAATGAAAATAAGGTTAGAAAATGAAGAATTTTTTTGTATTATAATGGGGACTTCGTGACACATCCTTGTTGCTGTAAGATTCCACAAAGATTTTTGACTGAACATTCCCTTATAAAAGTGATAGGTAAATAAATATTTTTCATCAGAATCATATATGTTATAAAAGAGTGTGAGGATCCAAAATCAAATAAATAATTTTCTAATTTCCATGATAGAATTAAATTATATACCACCACATTACTGGGTACTTAAAACTCATCTATGATGATCACATAAGCATGAACTTCACCCCATAGCGTATTTTTTGGTTGATTCCCTTAACACATGGGAAATTCATTTTAATAGTGCCCCATATCCCTATATTTTAGACACATTATAATAGTGTTTTATTTTAGGACTTATCAATATTTATCATGATGAAACAGATCTCAATACTTATAAAAAACTCTCAATCCCATCAATAATTTCTTAGGATAATTCTTACCATAGTTCTGAGAAGATGTAAATTCCATTATTATCATCTTCTTGTTTGATGTATACAATTTTAGAGGTAAATAATTCAACATATAATTTTATTTGTGTCCCATGAACAAGTAGGATATATATCATTCCTTGTCAATTTTTATGGATCATAAAATTACTTCATCATAAGGTGAAAATTTTTGAGATACCATCACCATTTAAAAACGTGAAAAGAAACCCATCAATAAAATTATAAATCATTAACTATGTGTTTTTATATAATACTTAGCATAAATATATACCCTTTTAAAGGTGGATTCATACTCAAAAACACTTTATTCATCCATTTTCATATGTTAAGTAACTTTAACTTCATTTCAGTGTTTTCTCAAGTGGGGAATATTTTTAAAATAATGACTCCATAAAAACATTCCATTCCTTGATTTCTATTTCCCATTACTCCCTAGTATTATGGATTAATGACAACCATTTATCATCACACCATTTGAGAAAATAAACAAAAATTATAACCTTTCCATTTTCACCACATCCCAAGTCCATAAATAACATCTCATGATACTTAATGCATTTCTCATCTACCACCAGATTAGTATTTCAACCAAATTATAGGGTATTATGTCACATGAAGAGATCAAAAATAAAAGAATCATGATGTGGAAAATATTTTACCCTCCCCTAATGTTTATATATCAAAACCTATTTAACTTTCCCTAATATATCCATGAACTTATCCATTCAAATACCATTTTTATTGGATTTCTCAACAGGGAAATACATACATTTTCTATGAGAATTAATACCATTATTTCTTTTAGGAACCATTTCAAAATAATGGAATATATTGGATTAGCCCATCGATTTATTATTTCTAAATAATAATGTGGAAATTTTAATATGGAGTAACACTTAACATAAATCAAATAAATTATGTACTGTTATTCTTAGAATCATATACTTGGATTCTTTGGAGGAATCTTTATTTTAAAATCCATTATAATTTCTTCTAATGAAAACATAAACTATAAATATAGTATCCCCTAGGTGTGTGAAATTTGATGCACAGTAAAGATATTTTTCAACCACCAATTAACGAATGGTTCAAGTCCAAATGCACCCTTTTGAGTTCTATAACATCTAGGTACAATAGTTCTAGAGCCACATCCGCATTTAGTATCCAGACATTGATGTATTACAAGAAAAAACACATAATTTATTCCTTACCGAATAATTAGGATGTCATTATATATTTATAATTAAATTCTATCATAGGGTTATTTTGCCTAATCTATTTTCCATGATTTCTACTAAACTTCCTCATATAACAATAATAACATTCCCAAATCCGAAAACCAAGAGATGGTTCCTACATTATTACATTGGCATGGATATAAGGTTTTATATCATGAAGGACCAATGACTTTGGAATATTTGGATAAGTAGATTCATACATCATACCCATATTACATATGGAAATAAAATACAAGGCATTGTAAAGGAATATATTCAGCATCCTTTAACTCATTCAACTAATTCTTATTTAGATCATAGTTAAAGGAAACAAAATAAATGTGCGCTAAAATTTTTTTAAGTGTTGTGTATAATAAAATATATAATGATTATAAAAAAAGTAAATATATAATTTTAAATAACTGAAAAACATGTAATTTAATTAATAAATTACACAATAATTTGAAAATTATCAACATTGGGAGATACACTAATTGAACCCCCATTCCATTTAATCAATAAACAGATAATGAAATGCATCTGGAGATAATATCAACATTAAAATAGACTGGATAATAATAATAAATAAAACATAAATGTGGTAAATGCTTACTAATTAGACTTATTGATCTCATGTATCATTATATTTCCACTCTAAATAACATTCACAATATAGTTTAAAACTACAGGTAAAAACACAAAAGATTTGTTTGATTGATTTTTATCTTGAGACCTATCAATACATTGATGGGATCCTTATAAACTATTTTCACCCATAACTAAATTTCCATATCATTACTCATATGTTGTATAATTTATTTAATTCATGAATCAATTTTACTTATCATCAAATATGCATATTGAGAAAAGGAATCAGATTTATCAATATTTTCCCAGTTAATCAAATAACATTAAAAGAAAAAATGTCTGTAAAATAGTGTATTGTTTAGTAAATAATCACATGAATCATAAAATAATATGTATATTTACGATAAATTTATATTATAATGTAAAATTAACATAAGAGAATTATTTTTTAGGTTATTTTAAACAATCAAAAAAGAAAGTGAGATTGTACATTTATTTTTTACTTCTTTGTTAACATTTAAATTGTAACCCCTTGAAGAGTAAACATGAAATGAAACATTAATTATCATGAATAAATATTTATTCATTTTAAATACATAAAAGGGGTTTATATAAACCTTATAAAATTTAATATGTTATTATCAAAAAAATATGTCTCAATGAAATGGAAATTTAGGTGAAATCTATTACAATGATCATACCATGGAATAAAAAATAATAGTTCACATGATTATGTTTATCAATTGTAAATATTTAAAAAAACCTAAATATAATATAATATAATAAAAACTATTTATGTGAATAATCATAGTATATCAAAGATAATGATGTAGTTAAATAATCCAATTAATTAAAATTTATTTATGAAATTCTTTACCATGTGGTATATATCAAGTCAAACACCATTATATGAAATAATTCAAATTGAAACATAAAATTCCATCTTTTACGAGGTATTTATTATTTTACATTTGTAATAGAAATTATGAACAACATAAATAATAAATTAGGTGCACAATAACAAAATATGCCTTAATAAAGGGATATTGAGATGAAGTCCCATACCTCAGGCTTTCAATCAGTTGAACAATATTTAACATCAAGTATAATGGTTTTAAGAATGTTATTAATTTATAAAAGATACATAATAATATTTATAATATTATATATAATCCTTTTATAAATATTTACACGGCTTTCTTTAATAATATTTCATTATTTTCACAGTTCCAAGTGTTAATTTCGTTATTTTATCACGTGTGTTTTGTTATGAAAGTTTAATTTCATGAAATAGAATATAAATAAATCATATCTATAATGATAATAATGATTTAAATATCATATTTACTGATTATATACAATATAAACAACATTATTGACTATTTTTTAATGAAAATGAGTTGCATTGCGTTGTGGAGATAGTAGTACATACATACACATGAGTGACAATGTCATTTTCTTAATGGGTGTAAATGAAAGAGAGAGTATTATATATTGATTTTAAATAATATATATCACATCATATAAATCACATATATTCATTAATTTTACCCTAATTACATTCCATGTAATGAATAAGTGGTAAAAATTTCACATTTTTCATGAGGTGGCAGTCCGCCATAAACACGAGTGATGTTATAATATTTTAAATGGAATGGAATGTATAGAGTAATATGTGGTATTAAAATTAAAAAATTATAATAATTTCATGAATATTATATATAAATATTAAATCCATCATAATATCTGATTATGATTGATGATCGAAAAAGAGTTACATCAATTCGTGAGGCAGTTGTCCACTGTACAATTGATAAATGACTTTGTTTCCCATTGGATGGAAGTAGAGATAGATATAGGATATACCATTTACATAATAACATATAATTATATGGATGATATTGGTGTTATTATACTCACATGATTGAATAATATTTTAAAGTGTTGGAAGATGAAATAAAATAAAAATGATCGTTAAAGAACGATATCTCTTCTTTAGATGGCCTCATTGGGTTTTCACCGAAATCCTTCCTAAGATGGATTTATGTTCAAAATATGGGTTATAGAATGTTGTTAGGGGAGTATGTAAGTGATTTGGTTAGGTATTATAATAATGAAATTGATTTTTAAGTATGTGGAGTTTATGATACTGGGCAACCTTATATAGGTGTGGGAGAGGATGTATATAAAAGTTTTGAGAAAAATCTTAGTAAATCAGTATTTTCCATAACCAAGATAATTATTTTTACTAATTTTACTATATATAATTTCCAAAATTAATATGAAATTGTTTAATAATATAAATTATGATGATTCCAAATATTTCATATATTTTTTCAAATTAAATTCAAATAATTGGAAATGTAAAATTTGAAATTATACCAGTAGATGATATGAAAGAAAAGGTATTCAAAGAGAGATGTTTCATAAGTATTGAAGGTTTTATTTTATAATTTCAATATGAAAATGATTCACCAGACCTAAATTGTATTTATTATAATAAAACTAAATTAATTTTTCATTATATATAATTTAAAATAAAACATAACTTTGTAAATAATTTAAACAAAAAGGTAATTTTTCAATAGAAAATCTGAATTTTCAATATTCATATAAATATGAAACATTTTATAAAAATAAAAATAATAATCATAAGATAATATTGATATGATGACTTAAAAATGAAATTTATTTTATCAATAAAATTTTCTTAAATTAGGAAAAATGGTTCTTAAATTGTTTTCTCTATGCATTACTATACTAAATTGTTGAAAAATATTATTTTTAAGAAAGAATTTATATTAAAAAAATTATTATTTAAATTAAATTAAATAAATGTCAATATATTTTATTTTATACGTGTATAAAACATTTGTTTTTCCTAATGTTTTTGTACTATTCATACCTGCTAACTTAGCTTCTAGGTTATATGGTCTTTTAGAATTAATATTTTAATAGATTATTTTCATTGAAACCTAGTGTTTTGGGCATCTCATTTTATCAAAGAGATTAACTTTGTTTAAAAAGAAATAAATTTTAATGTCTTCGTGTGTTACAGTCATGATTTTTGATAATACAACAAATAATGGATGTAAAAATCTACCAAAGAGTGTGATGAAACCTCTCATTACACCGATGCAGATTTGAAATGTTATAAAAACGGAATTTTGAACAATAGTTCCTAATACATTTTAGAATAATGATATTATATAGTTAATTTAAAATTATTAGACTATGTTTTCAAATTTACATGTTATAATGGATGATTTATCCGTTGAACATCTTCCACAACTATATATTAATAATGTTATGAGACATAATAGTTCACCATTGACAATTTTATCTGATCATGGTCCACATTTCACATCCAATTTTTGTAGAATTCTCAAAAAGGTCTTAAATAATGACATACAATTTACTACAAATTATTATTCCAAAGCAGATGGGTAGTATTAATGAACCATCATGACATTAGAGGACATGATAAGGTTATAGAAATGTGACTTATAAGGAATGTGAGACCAGTTCCTACAAAGGATATAATTTTAGAATGAAAATATATTCCATTCAAATATACAAATGTTACATTACAAGTCCTTTTTTGGGTAAAATATTTCATACTCTTACATGTTGGTATAATTTTGTGGAGATCTAGCTAGTTGGTTCATAACTCATTGAAGAAATTACTAAGAATGCGTGAGATATCGAGAAATATATCATGTTTTCTTAAATCATACAAAAAAATAAATTCCAATATTCAATGTACAGAGATTTAATTCCATGTTGGTGATTATGCCTTGAAATTATCACCACAGATGGGAGTCATAAGGTTTTCTAAAAATTGAAACTTAAGTTTAATATATGTTGGAACTTTGGATATTATGGATGGAATTGGAATTTTTATTATCTTTTTCTATTTACATCCGTCCTATCTAAAGTTAATGATGTATTCCATGTCTCAATGTTAATAATTTATAATCCCTACAAGGCTCACATACTCAGCACCGATGAAATAGTGCTTGAACCAGAAATTTTCTATAAATAAGATACTACCATGATTCATTAAAATAGTGACACAAAGATATAAAAGAAAATAAAATCGATTGTTATATTTCTTTTGAGGAATCCCCAATTGTATTAAGAAATAGGTGAGATTTCAAATGAAATTATAATTTATTTACATGTTTTTATCTATTTAAGTACGATAAAAATTTAGAATGAATTTTTTTTATAGGATAGAATGTTATAACCTACATTTATATATATTATTATAAAAAATATTTATTCATTATACAATAAAATTAATAAATTATTTTGATAGTAATAATATTATTAATTAAAATAATGTGTGTTAATATCTAAACAGAAATTACACACATGTTCCTCAGAATAAAAGTTTTTATATTTTAGGTTCCAAATGAATATTTTTTAAAATATACAAGTATTTTTTTAATAATTAAATTTAATATATATATATATATATAATTTTATACTAATTTATACATTTTGAGAATTATCACGTCGAAAATATCTTAGAGTGAATTTTTGTGGTTTTTATAAATAATATCATGTTGTAGATAATAGTAATATAATAACGTTCATACAATTAAATAAATTTCGTTGACATATATATGATGTGATAATAATATAAAAATGTTTGAACCCATTTTCAATTCAAAGAATATCTTTAGAGATATAAATATAAATTTGATACTAATTAATCAATTTTTGGAAAAAAATTTTGGCATTTTTTTTCTAAAATAAATTTTACCTTATTATAAACTATTTTATGATTCGTTGAATTTAAATCTGTGGTTGCAAATTTCCATTGGGATTTTTTTAGATTTAAAGTAAAATTTCATTCATTTTCTTAATATTTATGAAACTATTTTTTTGGAATAAATTTCACCAAAAAAATATTTTTCATAAATTAAAAGATATTCAATAATATTACACAAAAATACCCCCTAATCATCTATAAATAACCATATATTTTTAAATTATTCTTCACTAAAAATCTATTGATAACTAATTCACTTTCACTTCCCCTCTCAGGAGTCTCCCCAAGGACTTCATATGGTTTTATTGTGTTATGATAAATCTCTATGAATCTACTTCACAAGGTAACAATTCTTAATATCTTTCCTCCTTTATTTTTTCAATCCTTCCATTTCCTTCCATTTTCAACTATAAATGTTATTATTATTAAATTCTGTAAAATTATTATTATATTTTTAGTTATAGATCAATATTATCTATCATTATACTATATTCATAAGCTGTTGTAATTTTGATTCACCCCATAGCCACAAAACATATAAAAAATTCAGTTATTTTATGTGTATGTGGTTTCTCATTAATGAAATCCTTTAATTGATGCAAACTAGTGGATATAGGCTCTAGCTAGGATACTCCTAGGGTTAGTAACAGAAAAAAATTAATGGTTGGGTATTAACTCCACCATTTTATAATTCATGAAAACATAGATTTACTACACTCTTAATTTGATATTGTCGAGGGATACAAATTATAGAATTTATGAAGTCTTTGTTAACCATAATAAAGTATTATTTTTTATTGATAATCCCAATCCATTAAGATAATATTCAATATTAAAATTTCATAATTTCTTTGACATGGGTATTCCCTATTTCATTATGAATGTCCAATTTTATAATGTTGATTATTGGATATTTAAATATATATACATTTAATTCTTTTGAATGTGAAAATATTTGCATTCCTTATATACAAAATGTATATTAACAAATATATTGATTTAGTTGTGAATACATTGTATGGGGATACTTAGGGAACATTATAGTGGGTATTATTTATCCATTATCTAAATATGATGGTTTCGTTGGACTTATTATGTAATTGGTGGGGCCTAGAATTATTTTTCCCCTCGATGAATCAGTAGATATCAATTGAAAAACCACTTCTATATATTATATAATATTTACCCATTTATGTGTGATTTTTAGGAAGAATGTCTACAAGGGATGTTTATGTTGTTTATAGTTATCAAACCCTCCACATTGAGATCATTTATTCATATCCATAACATTATTTATCATTATATAATCGATAGATATATTATACACACAAGTCAATCTATTATTGAATTTGTTAATCCCACTCATATTAATTATTACATGCTTATATATGATAGATTATTATATATTCTACCCCTTAATAATCATCTCAGCTCATCACATTAAATTTTTTAAATTTTCCATAGAGAAAAAGTGGATTACTTCATGTGAGTTATTGATTTTAGAGAAGAAATAATACGTTTTAAATGTTTCGATAACATGCATCTTTAGATTTAAATATAGTGTAATGTTCATTATTGTATATAGTTTTCAATACTAAAAATCTATTGGGTAATATGAATTATAATCTATGTATTCTATATATTTTAAATAAAATAACCATTGGGTTCGGGTAACATTTGATGGGGTGTCACACAAATATAAATAAAATATATATTCACCATATAAATATTATAAAATATCAAGGAAAATGATAACATCCAAAAAAAATAGGGGAGGGGGATGTCTTATACTCCCTATTGTGATCCTCAACCTCCAAAATAGTTCTATTTACACTTGTCTCTAGTATACCTCCATGTGGTTATCGAATAGTTTACAAGCTAAATTTTTTCTACTACTCTTGTGTTTTCTCAACCAAGGTCTTTAGAATCACAATAAAGGATAAGAATATTACATCATTTGGGGAGGGGTCTATGTGTATGATCAATAAATTTCAGAATATGTACCCATAATAAATCATTGTAATGGTATACTTTCATAGTAACATGTGTTCTAGTTACCAATAATACTAATGGTGCGGTAGATTTGGTGACTAGATCTACTCGAGTAGGTGTTGAATCATGATCAAAATTTGTATTGGTTTTAATCATACTACTATAAGTACCTTATGGAGGATATGTAGTATATTTTAATATAGTGGATATATTTGAATTTTCGAGCTCCATAATTGGCTTCTTTCTGATCTAGATGGAGTCCATACAGTGTATAGTTTGGTAAAAAAATGGAACCCCACTAGTGCAATCTGTCATCAAGCACCTACCCTTCATCAAATACTCTAACTAAAACTACCAATGAGATATATTAACACAGAGAAATATTTAAATCCCATGATTAATGACGGAAAAAGTGGGGGTATTCTATGATATGAAAAATATGGTGATATTAGTAGGGAGATAATATGAGTGTATGAGGATGAAGTTTTTCGAAGGTAAAATTTTACTAAGGAATAAATATAAAGGATTTCATCAATTATATAGGATGGGAATGATATGAGGGTGATAGTTTCTAGGGTAATATCATAGGTATCTCATAGGGTAACCTTATACTCAATATTATGTTTTTCTGGATAAATATAATATACATGAAAACAAAAAAAATTACGAGTCTTAATCTACCTATCGAATTAAGTGTGGAGGTTCCTAAGTTGGTGTAGGTGTGGATCACCCACATGGTGGATGAGTTAGTAAGGAGTTCAAGGTCACCAGTAAATGTATCTTTTATATTGATTCCTCCTCTATTAATTTGGAATACTCCTTATCTCACTAAAACAATTTCCCTTCCTTAAACAAAAATAGCATCTGGTAAAACATTATTGACACTCTATTTATTCATGTAGATGAATATTAAAAAATAGAAACACCTTAGGGACAATATAATAGGATAAATGATTATTTCAAAGTATAATAAAATCCTCAGAAGGCCTTTTCTCCCAACTACCAAAAGAACTACTGGTGTGTAAGTCACCTGCACAGAACCCTACCTGACCGAACGACATGCGAACCAATCTGATAAAACTAAAAGTGATAGACCCAAAATTTATCTTCCAATATATTCTTATAAATATTACCTATGGAAAATCATTTTTAAAGAAAAAAATTCACAATGGATAACTGCTGGTCAATTTTCCCTTGTTCTACTCTCAAGTCCTCTAAAATATTTTAGGTTTCTTTCTAAAACCATAAGAAGAGGGTATTAATGGAGGATAGTGAAATTAAAGACCTATTAGGGTTGAAAATAAGAATAACCTTTGGGAGTTACTCACTTAAACATTTATTAAAAAAGACTAGTGTGAGGTACCCTTCCTAAACCCGAGACCTATGCTAGTCACATCTAAGAAAACCTGGGGAGACCCTTGAAGGGATTAGAAAGGACTCTCCAAAGTGTGGTTTCCCAAGGGGTCCATCTCCCAATGTTCCACTAGTTCTCCCAAGTCTAAATATGTGGAAAACCCTTTACGTGAGCCTCATTGGTTCTTCTTTCCCGTCAGCCTATGCGAGCCAACCCATTAAGCCCATTTTCATGCCACCTATAGCAGGGCTCCTCTCCCCTTGCTTCCCTTGTTTGAAAGGGACCAAGTTGAAGCCTTTTCTAAGGCCATATAACATTAAAATACAAAGTAAATGTCAAAAAAATGGGTCACTAATTTGAATTTGGATTTCTATTGTCATTGGATTCTCACACAAGTCCTACCGAATGGACAAGATTATCCGGGAGCCTGTGTATTTCAATGTCAATGGTCATGAGGTCCCCATCTCCAGGGATAACGCCAGAGATTTCTAGGTCTTAAAAACATGGGTTATGATCATGTCCTTCACTTCTCACTACTAGAACCCAGATCCTATAGTACCATGAAGGTATGGTGAGGATAATGATTTCCTTTACATTAATCATGGAATGACATCATCCTCCCATGGTGAGGAATTTATTTATGGAATCCCCCTTAGAGTAGCCCCGATAATTTCATTACATAGGTTTCAATATTTCTCCCCTCTGCCTTCTGGACACTGGGTGAGAGAGAATATGGGTACACTCAACACCCAATCCCTCTCTTTCTGGGCACTTTCGCCCTGTCCAGCTATGGAATGAAGATTATTTTTTGGTATCTAGTGTCTTTTGTTTCACCTTGTTTCACACACATAGCATGACTCACATTGTCTTCGAGGTTAATAAAGATAAAAAAATCCTCATTTTCTATGAGACCTATTGAACATTGATATATGTAATTCCTATTATAATCAGGACATGAAGGATTCCCATATCGGGCCCGACCATAATCTTATTCATTTGTATATTTAACTACATGAACTATGATTCCCATTATAATTTGGATATGTTGGATTCGCATCAAGATCCCACTCTCAGTCTCTTTATTTTTTATATTGAGCTATGATAAATCTTATTCCAGTTATAATCAGTATACATATGATGCCATCGTAGGGCTCGAGCTGAATAGGCATCATCCTTAGAAGTAATCCCCAATCATATTTTACGTAATTTAGATATCCTTCTTAGGAGTAAACTGAAAAACAGGTCTCCACGTTATTATGAATTAAACACTCCTGAAGGACCCTTTAATGAAGCATCCTCTTTAATGTTAATCCTCAATGAAATCATAGAATTGTATGATCATCCTTTTTATGAATAATTCTCATCCTAATTTTCTCAATCAGATATACTCCCTTAAAAGACATACTACCTCAAAGACTCCATATCTGAGCTTATTCAAATCCAAACTACATGGGATATGATTTTTGTATATATTGGATATGTAGGTTTCCAACAACAAAATTACCATAGCAAACATTGACAAGGTACCTTACACCTAGACATCCTTGACACATGATGTTAAACTATATGGTTAGGTTCTTATCACATGACCATAGAAGGTATGGTGTGTCCCATTAAGTGGCACCAAACAATGTGGGTTATAAGTTTTTCCCCAATGATATTTAGGATTCCCTTTTATTTTTTTGATCCTGACATTAAAAAAATATCTCCCAAGATGAAAATATACTCTAGAGTTCCCCACGGTGTTCCTAAGAAACCAGCATGATTTTGATAACAACCATAGAATATCTAAGTATTATATTAGAGGATACCATTGATGGAGATCCTTATAGACATATAGATATCCATTGATGAATAATCGTGGATACATATACTTAATTCTAAGATATATACATGATAAAAATTTATTTTTAACTATGGGATGACCAACATCAGTAATGACAATTAATAAAGGAGTCAAAAACATTTATTAAATATATATGAGAGTTCTGAAGTAAGAAATAATTCACCCCAAAAGGGGCGATGAGTCTGTCCTCCCATCACCTTGACCAATGTGGTTTCTTAATAATTGTTTTCCAAAATCCCCAATGAGTTTATTCTTTTAGGAAGAAGGTCCCCTTATATATATAACCATTTTGTGTTTTAGATTCCATAAAAAAACATGTTGGAAACTACTAGAAAATAGGGAACCCACTGTGAATGATTTCACACAACTCAACCCCCTCATATCGACCATCGAAAAAACAATTCTCCAGGGGTGAAACAAAAATAATCATCTTGTCATGAAATCATAAACCTGTATGATAGTACCACCCATCTATTATACCCATTTCCCTAGATAAAATTGGTTCATACATGAAAATAAATTTTGATTGTGTTCTATAAAATGATATGATACATTATATTTTTTTTACTTTTTATGTAATATATTCATGAACATATCTTCAAAAATACAATCAATCCAATGGATTCATTCTAGATTTCACTGATGAATTCCTAACTAGCCACTCAGGTTGAGTCTTTATCCACACAAAGGAAACCATCACCTACACAATGTCATCAAAATTAGGCCTAAAATGAACTTGTCTGGGAGTCCCATAATAATGGTAATATTTTGACCCTGGAGGCCATCCAATAAGATATCCAATTAATATATCCCCATTGATCATTCGGTCAATGATGAATGTTGGTCCTAACATAGATAGCATGAACCATCATCTTCAAATGTTATAGGGGTTTTTCCATAGACCTCAACAACATATCCTGACCATATCTCTTGGAGGTGGAACAAGAGGCCACATAATGCCTCCACCCAAAGAGACATGGGTCCTTCTCCGGGGATTCATCAGCAATATCTTACCCCAATTCCGCATGGTAGTGAACCCCAAACATGATGAGGGTGTTTTCATCGATTTTCCTACCCAGGTGCCTCAAAACTGGGCTTAAAAGATGGACCACTGTGAAAAAAAGAGCCTATAAGGGTGTAGGGTCACAACTTCTCTAACTTCAATGAACATCTCCTACCCAATTTGGTTGAAAATTGAGAGCAAGCATACATACCCATTCACATTCATTCATCCAACCACTAGACATGTCAGGTTACCTGAAAAAGAAGATCACCAACCAAATATGGTAAAATATTTCTATATATAATATACAAATACCTGTACCAACCGATACTTCCATTATATTCATCTACCAACCCTCAAATAAGCCTACGTAAAATGATTGATGGTAAATAAAGAGATGGTGAAAACTCCTGCCTCCATTCATCAAGCATGACAGTAGGCTCATCTAGAAACACCTGGATAAGTGAGTCAAAATTTCTTGATGATAGGTAGGGTGTAGACAAAACTCTCTACCCCCACACATGAGAACTATAAGTATACACAAGAATGAAATGGAGCACAGGGGCATCCAAAAACACCTACTTTATATATGGAATAAGTATATATCCTCATTCCAGTCGATAAAGTCACCAAACACATACTGAAAATGGATAAATGGAATATGGAAATCCCTATTCATATCCTAATGACATTCAAGGAAAACATAACTAGGATGAAAATACTGAATAAGGTACAGATTCACAAATTCAACCCCACAAATATCGTGGCTCATCACCATATCACCCTTGAACATAGACACACCTCTACTCCAATCTAGGAGGGTCGTGGAGAAAAATCACCCATATAATAAAAACTATAAGATCAGGAACATACACCCAATCCAATAAGAAGTAGTCATCACATCAGCATAGACAATCTGTTATAAAAAACCTACCCATGAAAACCACTTCTCCCAAAAAGTGGTCCCAACCATTTGTAAACAAGAATCCAAGAAGAAACATCATCAAACATCATTGAAAAATAAAGAGCTGGTCTATGATTTGGCTCTACGTAATTCCAAAGTTCATGAAGCCTTCATATTTTTAATAGTCACATCACAACATCATACCAACAAATTACCAAATTATTGGAATAGTAGTGGTAATTTGGATGGTCCTTATTGGACACTAGACCGTGAAGTCTAGATTTATGCATAAAATCCTATTGATTTTGACAGACCATCTCCAATGAGATCATCAGTATCCCTAAACAAGGCTAGAATATCAATGAAAAATAGGGTATCCCCCTTATTGTAATAAACCATGGGGTCCTCCCCAAGACGGTGTTCCCTGTGAAATTTATCTCCACATTATTGTTTCACATTGTTAAGAGAATTACCCAATTAACAATTTAGTGAAGAGAAATCCCTCATATTGTGAGGTGCATGAGAAAAAATGCCATAAATATATAAGGCCTTGTCATTGGAAGCCTAAATACGTTACAAACCAGAAGATAAATGAAGGAAAAAATTACATTCTTTGAACCACCCTTGGGTCACTGAACATCCAATGAAATAGTGGAATACCCCATTGATATTATTTAATGTAAAAAAAGTGACAGGAATGTGTCCTCTCTAGAAGGCCTGGGTATATGAACATCTATTAAAATATGGTGAAGATATGATAAGAATGATGATAAAACTAGCTAAAGATTACATATCAGTCACTTTATAGCCTTTATTCACCACTCAGTACAATATTCTAGAGCCGTTATTGTAACATTATGTGCATAATATTCTCCTAAAGCTATGAAAAAATAATCATCATATAAAATAAATTTTATTACCATAACATGAGTATAAAAGTCACATCTAGGTAATATAATGGTTTTAGTTACAAATTTTCATGGCATATCTCATGGCCTGGTGACATCCAAATACTAAAAAAATGACAAAGATGCCTTCAACACATAGGACTTGCGGCATTAGTGAGGTTACGACAACTGATCGTAGATACACTGTCTAATTTTCATATTAATGGATGGGGTGTACATGAATAATTTCATATCACTCCACTCCCTAACCTGAAAGTATTGGTTAAGGTGTTATAATGCAATCTGATAGCCCGATGCTGGAGCCAACAAATGGGATCTATTCATGATCAAAGATATGAATAACAAGAATAGACCCTGACTGACTCTCACCAAAAACAGGCTCTAATAGAGTTGTCTATTGAGAGAAATTTTCATCGAATATCAAAGAATATTAAGAGATAATCCCTCATAGAGGATGTCAACCATCAGATAGCATAAATGATAGAAATATAACAATGGTCTTTGTATGTGGATGATCTTGGTGAATACAGAATGAGGCACTCGACCCACGTTTGAACAAAAAACTATAAAATAAAAAGGTAAACTATAGTAATATCATCCATTGTAGTCTGGGAGAAACCCCAAACCATAGGGATGGGGGAATTATTATCCTAACCCTTGGCAAGAGAAAATCATCCCCAAATGGTTGTGAAAGTTGAATAGAAACCGCCCCATAGCTTAAGAATGGGGGCCTTTTCACATCAACAACCACCTCCTCACCTGGAATCAGCTTTCTCCCAATTAGTTTAGATGATGCAAAATGAGTCCTCTAAGTTCATTCCATCTAGGGATTCAATACGTTCATGTGGAACATGCATAAATGAATGTGCTACAGATTTTTCATGTGTTTCTACCCACTAAATAATTTCTATAGATTTAGAAATGGAGAGGAAAAGTTCTCATGGGGGCCCAAAAGAAATTATTCTTGCATTGAAACTAATAGGATTACCATAAACTATTTCGAATTAGTAAATGCTATCATCACCTCCCTCAAATATTAAAAATAACATTGGTCCAATTCAAATGAGTTAGAAGAGGGAGTTATGGTTCCAGATATGGTCTACACCAAAACAACTGAAGGTGATGTGTGTACCCAAAAACAAAGGATCACCTTGAATTTTTGAACTCCCTCAAACTATCCACCATTACATCATAAAAATAAGTAAAAATATATGGGTAAAATCATGTCTCACACCCTTCCCATAGAGGCTTGTCCCCTTTCATTATAGGAAATATTTTCTCCTCAAGATGAAGACATGAATGAATTGAGAATACTCAATGAAAAATCACACTGAGGTATCCATCCTGCAATGTATGTTTTTAAATCAGATCTTCAACTAGAGGTTCCTGTTGACACACCTCAAAAAAAGATTTTTATAAGACCAATGAAGCATATCTGGAACATCCGTTCAATGTAGGGTTCAATCCTCTAATATATTTGGATCCCGAATCTAAAGATTGTGAAATACCTCTATTGGGTGAGCTTCCATAAAAGGGCTAGGCATAGCCTTACGGGCCTACCACTATTGGTTACCCTTGTTAGGTACCAGCAGTTACTCCAATGATTGTCCTACTAGATACTGCACCTATCAAGGCTCCAAAAAATATAGACTATACTCAAATTATTATGAACACCATTGAGTCACTAACAGCATGATTTAATTTCATGTAAGAATGAAGTGAACCAACACATCTAGAAAATAATCCTTATTCAGAATTGATAGATCAGAAACATCACATGGAAAATTTTTGGAATCTCGTATTTCCAATCTATAATAGATTCGGAGACCCACAGAATATCTTAAATCATTTTTCTCTCACTATGATCCCATGATGGGTACCACTAAATAGTATGAGGCATTGAAACATAGGTTTTTATTGTAATCATTCAAATGAATGGTATTATTTGGTACAAAAATTTTCAATCTCAATCAACTACTGGGTTGGAAGACCTTCACCAAGAATTCCTTCTCCATTTTACTTCAAAACTATAAAAGAAATAAGCCTTTGATCTCATGAACTAAAAAAATGGTAGAATGAATGTGTCTTAGATTTCATTACTCGTTGAAAATGATTTACTTACTCTTTAAACCCATATCTCCCCCAAGAACATTTCTCTCCCATATGTGTATCAAGTCATCCTGAAGATTTTTGTATACCATTAATCCCTGTGAAATACATAGGTGGGTTTTAGGAACATGGATCAATTTCTCAATAGGTGGAAAACTGTATTCCAGAGAACAAGGCAATGTCCCATGCAAGTCCATCAACTCCAAGAAGGAGAATAAAAAAATTAGTAGACTCTAAAATTACATTTATGCATGCCCCTTATACCCACTTCTACTTCAAGTACTTACCCATATTGGATGAATCCACCTCCCGAATGTCAAGAACAATGACCACCTTGTTAGGATGATTCGAGAGATTATAGGTGGAAATAGATTGAGGTGATGAAAAAATAAGGTATTTTCTTTTTGAAGTGGTCAAGTCCCCAGATACTACATCTTGGTATTGGAAAAAAAAATTCATGTTTACAAATTCTATAAGTCCTAGTAAATAGGGTGATGAGTATGTCCTAAAATATTTCTCCTTAAATAAAATGTTGGGGCACCACATAAAAGACCGTTTTTAATGAACTCATACAAATTATGGTGGAATCCAGGAATGTGAAGCTAAAAATTTCACAAACTCTGGTTTTGTATGTTTCTTCCAATAATCCATAGGAGACTAATGAATGGAAAGAGGATAATATAATGTGTTGTTAAAAGTTTTTTGAATTTATAGTAAAGAAAATGACCAACCGAGCTCATGCTGTTATCTGAACACAGTTGAAAGAACCAATTGTGCCTCCAACCACTTCCACTACAACAAAACCAACATCACTAGAAGCTCAGTCCTACAAATACCAATCATAAATGAAGTGACATGGCTAGACAAGTAATAAGAATACATAAGAAGAAAACCATCACCAAAGAATAAGTTGTCCTTATCTTTAGTAGAGTTTATGTTGACAGCCCCAAAACTATGTTCACCACCCAACCAAATAAAATAATGGGAGTGACTCATTAGAAGGAATATTTGTGATATGGGGAGTTTATTTCCCTTTCCATTAACATTATTCACTTAATGGATCTATTTTTAGACTTTATCTTGATTATGAAACTGAATGCCCCACACTAGATTGGATAACTGGGTAAGAGTATGTCAAAACCAATGGCATAGGGGAGGACATGGTTGTCCCTAAAGATACTACTTCAACCATGCCCATAATCAAGCCATCTACAAAGCCAAAACATGTGGATGAGACCTCCAGAAATCTCGGTATAAATAATGGAAATAATACATGAATGATGGGATCCACTCTGACACAATCATCCAGGAAGATCAGTTCGAGGGATTTTTATAACCTGATCAACCTCGGCTTGTAGTCAAACCTAACTGGACTAATATACAAAGATAATTTGTAAATTTTACTTCTAATCTAATGGATGGACCATCTACATCAAGAAAATCACCTTCAAAATAAAATTTGAAATAACACCCCTATATTGGGAAGAATATAACATTGGACAAAAAGTATCATGTTTTGAAGAAACATTCCCAATATTTGGATATGTTATCAATCCTTTATTGCCTAGTCCTGTCAAAATTTCTCAGGGAACCACTCATTGAAGTCATGTCAATCCCTCGTGATTTTGATGTTGAGGATGCTCCTCATAATGGATGTCACATAGAGAATTATCCCACAGAATTCCATGCGATCATCTATTTCACAGAACATGACAGGGATGTTAACTTATAAGGACATTATTGTCCCTTGTACACATCTAGTTGGATAAATGAAATTTATACTTGATGAGTCTTTATTGAAATTGTCTTAACATTGAACCTCATTCTAGTATGGACACTTTTTAAACATGATCTCAATGAATCTCACATGACTCCTTCCACTCAAATATAATGGGGTGATGAAAGGAATGAGAAAGAACATCTCTGTGAGATCACACCCAGAACTCAGTTTGGGGATATCATGTCCAACTCTGAATTCATGGTTTTCCAGAAGGATACAACATTCAATGCCCTACTGGGAAGGCTATGGATGAGTCTGCATGTGACCATTACATAATTATAGCACCAATTCATCAAATACAATATCAATGGTCAAATTGGGACATTACATGATGACATGGACCCATTTAAATCATATGAGTCACAAGAAAATGAAATAGGGTTCTTCCAAAATGGAGGTATACAGTACATAGATTATGATGTCACTAATATTAATACCCAAAACATTCTAGAGATGATCCCAGCTAACGCTCTCAATATGCTCAGTGTAGATTATGTGTTTCCCATTAATTAAATTAAATGGTTGAAGCCGAATTCAATCAATCATTCAGCAATTTCAATGATGTTAATTATAATAACTGATCCTTATGTTGCTAAATAATTTATCAACTCTATATGTTATAAAGAAATTGTGAATTAAAATTTCATTCATTCCATCCCCTGACCTCCAATGAGGATGGGTTCCATTAGCTGGGATATAATAATTTATCATGGAAAAAATATAATGTAAATAGGCTCATTATTATACCCTTTATTCCCCTTCATAGAAACAAAAAGCCTTTTACCATTGATTGAGCAAGAAATTATTTCTTCATCTTTGTGATTCCAAAATAACGACTCCCATCTTCCAAATATGGAACATGATTTAACCACTACTCCCTAAGTAGACAATAATGATATAAATCTTGAGGAGGAGGAAGATGAGTAAGTCCTTAGGGATTCCCCTCTAGCATTTTAGGAAGCAATCTATACCATCATACATGAACGTGGTGAGATAAGTCTTTTTACATAATAACATCCATGACCCAAATTGATTAGATCATGCATGCCTATGAATAATAGGTGGAATATCCATCCTTCTTAAAGAAATACCAAGATGGGTTCACTATGAATTACATTGAGATTATAGGCCTTTATCTCAGGGTTCCCACCAATCACATGGGCTTTCTGGAAAACATTATTGATAAAAACATGTATCCAAAAGGGCACACCCGACTCATGTCTCTAAAATTGATTCTAAAGATGAAAATATCAACAAGGCCGACATAATCCAAGAGATAAAATATCCAAAATGGATATCCAACATTTTCCTAGTAATGAAGAATAATTGGAAAATTTGATTCTGCATCGATTACAAAAAACTCAACCAAGATTGTCCCAAATATGACTTCATGGATCCAATCGTAGAACTCCTCATTGATTCAACGACTAGTTTTCAAATCCTCTCTTTCATAGATGGATATTTTTGATACAACAAAATCAGGATGGACCCATAGGATGGAAATTCTATAGCCTTTAGGTCCTCTAAGGAGTATTATTATATAGGGTAATTCCATTTGGCTTAATGAATATTAGTTCAATATACCAACGTTCAGAGCATCACATATTCAAACCCTTCTTGGGAATGTTTGTGGAATCATATAATGATTATTTAGTGGTCAAGTCTCTATAATGTTCTAACCACATGTATGGCTAGGAAACCATCTCCAACATGCTTTGGTAGCATATTTATGGATTAACCACCTGAAATGTACATTCGATGTAACCTCAAGGAAATTTCCGGGCTTTATTGTACTGCATCACGACATCGATGTTGATCCTAATAAAAATAAATCCAAAGTTGGAATGTCTCCTCCTCAATTTTTGGAAGAGTTGCAACAACTATATCTCATTTTATATGTGACAGTATTGGAGAGATAATTGGGTTCCTTACTTGAGAAGAATAATGATATGGTGAATGAAATAAGGCTTCATTATCTCAGTAAAACCATTCTTGATGTAGAGAATCGTTACTCATATATTCATTAGAGATTCATGTAATTAATATTTTATATTTAAAATCAATGAAACTATCTGTAGAACCATGAAGTCCACATGGTTTCTTTTAATAACCCACTTAGATTTATCCTTAGTATCCCTATGATAGAGAGATTTCTCACATGGGGGGAAGTTATTTTGTTGCATTTCATGAAATGGTTTGTGCCTCATAAAGTAGTGAAAGGCCAGGCCATGATGGACATCCTTTCCAAGCTTCCATCTAGAGAAGAGACTATGTTAAATATTGAATTTCAAGATTATTATATATTCTATAATCAAGGTTCTCTATAATCGTGGTAAATATACATTTATGGTGTATCTAGGAGCCTACCCAAAAAGATAATGGAAGACCCTACTATAAAAAAATAGGGTTAGGGATTGTGTTCATCTACCCCAAGAATGATGTCTGTTGTACTCCTTCATGTTATTAGAAGGTTGTACCATCAATGAGGATGAATATAAGTCTCTCATTACTGTCCATGAATGGGCCATTCAAATTCTAGTTATCTACATAGAGGTAAATGGAAACACAAATTTTATAAGCAAGTAGATCAATGGGGTTTAAACCATTCTAAAATAGGAAATAATTATCCAATTAAAATGTGTCCTAGGTTTAATGGTAGAATTACCCTCAGTACCAACATTGAATCGCATCCTATGATCATAGAACACATATTAATATGCAATGGAGAATTTAACTACGACTTTAGATGATCCAAAATCGGATAAAATGGTCCTTAACATGTCCCATCATCTAACCGTCTCACCTTTTGTTCAAGTCCGAATAGAAGATATCAATGAAATAACCCCCATCCAGGTTTCATATGGCCCTACCACTGGATGGATGATTCTAATCATGAACTACCATCTGAATGAGGTTCTCCCACAAGATAGTATTGGAAGAGGGCATATTTGGCTGTGAGCTTCCAATTTCACTCTTTATGGTGGCCCAAATTACTAAAATTCCTATGAAAACTGTGAATTAGATGGAAGAATTATCATATGTCTTGATAGAGAATAGATTACATCTATTATGGAAGAGTTAAATGCAAGATCCTATGGTTCCCGCCAGTCTTGGTACATGATTTCTCATCAAATACAAATTTTTAGATACTTCCATCCATCGATGAAATAGGATTGTAAAGAATAGACTAAGAAATTCCATACATGTTAAGTGAATCCAAAAATCATCCACCAACCATCCTATTTTCCATATATATCCAAATACTCCTAGCCATTTTCCATATGGGGAATGGATTTTATGGTTCCATACCCTCTAGTTATGGCCAAGAAAATCAAATAAATCCAATCTAATACTGATTTCTTCTCCAAATGGGTAGGTTAATTACCGCTTAATGAATACCGAGCCCAAATAATTTTTAGATTCATTAAAGATTACATCATTACTAGATTTGGTATCTTTCATACAATATTGATGGATGTTAGCACAAATGTTTTCTCCACTAATGTGTAAATATTATATCAGGAGCACAACATAAAATCAAACAATTCATCCCACTATCATGCAGTGTCTAATGGATACATTGATTCCTTTAACAAGAGCCTATCGAACATGCTCCATAAAATTGATAACTAAGGAAAAAAGGCTTGGCCTAACAGTATCTTTCATGCCTTATGTGCTAATCGGACTAAAACCTATAATGAAACATGGGAGACCACGTACTCATTGTTTTACGGAACAAAAGCAGTCCTACCATTTGAGGGTAAATTTCCATCACTCCTTATTTCCAATTATGACCATATATCGACAGATGAAAAATCACAGAAACAACGGGAATAATTAGAGAAACTCGGTTAAAATTGATTTCATTACTTGCACCCCATGGAAGTATACCTGAAACGTATACCATGAGCCTTTAACAAGAAGTTCTATCTATATTCATTCCTTTGAGTGGAATAGGTGTTGTCCCTTTGAACTCCAATGATACTAGGAAAGAAGCATCCAATGAATGGGAGGAATGGGGTGACCTTTCTCCATAAACAATATTCACTCTAATGGAGATTATTCTTTGATCTAAAAGGATAGAGAAGACAAGAACACTCCAACCAATGCTGGATTCCTGAATAAATATTTTTTGTAATCACAAGAAATTTATCCTAGCTATGGGAAGTTAATCTTCATAGTAGCATATGCATTCCCACTATGAGGCATTAAACTAGGTACTTGGTCCTAGTCATATGACCCAAAACTGAAAGATATCATTCATCCTTAGCAAATGATTTTAAGCTGAAGGGTTAACGTCATTCTTCTTTAATGTTATGAAAACCCCAAAATTACATGAGTTCAAACTCCTCACATTTTCTTGAACACGAGGAATAAATGATGGTAGGTTCCCATAAATAAGACCCACTCACATCGAAACCACTCCATAGTGGCACCTGGGTCCCTTTATAGGTATAATACTCAATGTTATCAACTCTTTATCACATGATGTTAAACCTCGGGTTTCTTCTAAGAACTACATGTGGCTTTATTATCATTAAAATGAGATATATAGTGATTCTATGATCTCCAATCTCAAGACTAGCCATAACCGTAACAAAATAAAAAGGCCCTTAAATCCATGTGTTTATGAATCAGAACTACAAATGGAACATTTTTTAAAAATATGTGGGGAATTAATCTACTGATAATGTGATGTGTAATTATCCAAAGATCTCATATCATCATTCAATATAATATTAAATAAAAGAACCCCCCCCCCCATTTCATGTACATGAATCAGATCAGCACATGGAACCTTTATAGAACATGCATCTTTATTCCCATTACAATGGGATATGAAATGATGCCTAAACATCATGTATCAAGACCAACCATTATCTAGTAAAATCCTAAATTACCTTCCCACATAATGGCCTGATTGAAATGGGGGATCTATATCCATGAACTATTTAGGGATTGATTCTCATGTTAATAAGATATGTATTGATGCATAGATCTTCTATCCTAGGTCAAGCCACGATAGTTTTTCCTTCCACATTGGTTCATATTCATCCTTACTGCATGACGTTAAACTACATGGGATTTAAAGAACTATGTGTGGAATGATTATCATCACAATATGATAAGTAGTGATGCCTAGATCATATCTTCTGGTCCATCCACCAGATAATTGAAATTTCCATGTAACACCACAATATTTCATAGTATGTTATCTCTTTAATGTAATTCAATAGTTTTCACTACATGCAACACTGAGTTCGAGAGCACCAAAACTTACCAAACTAGCCATTCAAAAAGATATTATGAAGAGTATTAATTTAATTTCGAATTTTATATAATACATATAATTTTAACATACAAATTATGTGTTTCTTAGGCATAGTATATGAACAAAATCAATTTTTTAGAAAAATTATTTTTCAAAAAATAAAATTTTACAGCCTTTTAATGGTGAACAATTTTTAAATACAATATTTCACACTTTTAGATATTAAATTTGACAAAATAAACTTTTCATTTATAATATGGACATAAAAATATAGTTTGGATAATTTTTTGGTATTTTTCTGGTAACTTTCATAATGCGGTGAATAGTGAAAAGTAATAAATTTTATTTGAAAATAACATATTTAAGAGAAATAATTTTTAATGTTAAATTATTAATTTGAGTGGTTTTAATGTATAATTAGATTATATTATTATAATTTAATATAATATAGGTCATTATATATAATGTAACATTTAAATTGGACAGAGACACATGTCAATATTTTGATGATTTTACTTTTTAAAAACCCGACTTTTAGTTTTGACAACGGAAATAAATTTTAAATTAATTAAAGAAACTTATATGTTTTGAATATGGTAAAATAGACATCATTTTTTTATTCGTAATATCAAAATTATCTTAAGGTTAATTTTTGGTATTTTTATGAAAACATTCATTTTTTGATAAATAGTGAATAACACTGTGTTATTGTATAAAATTGAATTTTTATTTAAATAATTATTATTTTTATTTAAACTAATTTTAAAGTCAAAATAGATACATAATACCTATATTAGTCCAATGTAATATTTTTGAGTCATTTTATAATAACATTATATATATATAATTTTATTGAACTTTTTAACCTCTTTTACCCACCTTATATGTACATTTACAAATTTGCATAAAACATAATTTTTATTCTTCTGTGAATTGAATTTCAAAAATACGAGAGACACACTTGATATTAGTAAGTAAAATTTGGATCAATAGGATGAAAATAATTTTTGGTGAATAGTAACATGTGAATTTTATTTACCATGGTTATAAGTAAATATGGTAATTAAAGGTAAATATTATATTATAATTAGCCTAACAAGTGTTGTAATAATATTGGATATCAATATTAAGACCAAAATTAAACTTAGAAATAAAATATTTTCCTCTTTGATCCACTTGGATTAGATTAGGACATTTATTATTATTTTTTATAAAGAAGAGTTAAAAGTGAAAAATTCAAATTTTTATAACTAAACCATTTTTAATATAGGATTATACATAAGATAATATAGACTATAAATATTAATTATAAAGAAAAAAAATATTTCCTAAATCATGGTATTTTATTTATAATTTTTAGACATTAAATGATTAAATTTATTTATGAAAAAATGACGATGTAGTAATTACCTTATTAATGAAATATTAAAATACTTGATATTATAAATATCCAAAAAATTTAAATTTAGACTTTTTATTCCTTCCACTAATTTTATAGATTAATATTACCTGTTATTATTGAATTAATATATTTGTTTTTAAGTAATAAGGTTTTATTTTACTTTCACAAAAACCAAATACTAAATAGTGTCAAAATTGACATAAATGAGTTTTTAAAACAAATACTATATTATTAAATGATATAATACTACTTTAAATATATTACTCATCAGAAAGACATATATAATGATAAATATGTAATTAATGAACCTCTATATGTTCTTGTGTCCCTTTATAGTAGGTTTATTAACCATGTAGAATAAAAATACAAGAATACATTATAAAAGTTAAACTATTTAATTAAGAGTTAAATTTAAAAGATAAGGTTTATATGGTGATATAAAATTCTATAAAACCTATTGGATTAAATTATTTCGACCCATCCTTACCTTATCCTCTAAATAAATACATTTGGAGCCCTTATAAACCAAAATTAATTTAATAATAAAATAACATTCCAAGCTTTTCCTAAAGTGACCCGCACCTCTCTTATAAAAGGGTACTTCACCTTCTCCCAAAATCACAAATCCAAAGCCATTTGGTTCATCAAAATCATTCTCATATATCCTCCCAACTTACATCACTTCTACCTATAGGCCTTACATTGATCAATAATCCATCCTAAGGAGCCATTTTCATCAAATATAAAGGAAGCACCCGGAGAAGAGGTAATTATTTAATCACCTCTTTCAAAGTTCTTTTCTTCTTCCACATCCTCTTTCTTTGTCATTTCCATGAAAAAATAATAACACTAGTACCTTATACATACTATGATTTTATTAATATTTAACAAATGTATTTGTTATTCTATACATCCAATGAATGACAAAGTCACCATACGTGCGTACATACAGATTACCGTCTCCACATCGTGGTGAAGTTTTTTATTCAACAGTTCATTATTTAGATGGGTATAATAATGAGTATAATTAATGTAAATAATAAATATAACATGTTAATTATTATTGATATATAATATAACATCCATTTACATACGATTTCACCATTAGTAGAATGATATTTCTACTTACGCTTACGTACTTCTTGCCGTCTCCACGACGCGATGAGTTTCATCTTCAACGATCACCATTCAAGAATCCTTTTAAAAATTTATATATTGATTAAGTATAAGATATATGAAAAAACATTTCTACTAGAATAATATATATTTATATAGAAAACTATATTTTGTTTACTTACTTCCATACTACTAGATAAGAGAACATAAACAACGTTCATGCGTACGTACGGACTACCTTCTCCATGAACGGTGTTTACATTTCACATATCTATCTATTATACATATTTATATTCATAATATATATGATATATAAATCATTTTTTATATTTTGGAAGTATGTAAATTCTGCTTTATTTTATATGATCAAGAATAACAAGTAAAAACACATACGATAAAGAAAGTGATTATTACCCGAAAGTTACGTTAACCTAGAAATTGTTATTAAATGGGTAGTATAAAGTCATAAATGAGTCATATATGATATCATATATATTAATATTTTTATACTATAATTTAATAACATACTATGGTCATTATACTGGAGGATAAACACACCCTTGACTAAAGGAAAGAACAAGTTAAGTGTTAATTCCTCAATCTCATTACTATATGAGATTGTTTAAGTGTAAGTTTTTACAAGGACATATATATTATTAATGACTATGTTTTATAGAAGAGTTTTCTAGAGGATTATTTTTAAGGGACTCTTTAACTGAAGCATAAATATATATTATTAAATATTTATTCCTCTAAATCATTCTCATTAATGTACATGCTTTCAAAATGGTTTTAAGGATTTATCTATATGGACATGGATGTTTAAAAAGTTTAATTCCATTCAAAAGTTTCAGAGTAGTATGGGACACTTTGATTCAGAAATGTATTTTAAATGACTTATTTTCTAAATTTTGTTAAATTTAAATGATTTCATGAATAATGGATATTAATATCAATGAGTTTTACTAATCATTTTCAACTATGTCAATATCCACTACTGGATATTATTCATGATTGAGTTTTATTTATTATAATATAATGTTCTATATTGTATTGAATGAGTTATAATTTGTTCGACTGTGAATGTTCTATTTTTATAGCATTCATGATTTATGGTTAAAGTATTGACAATTCGTATGATATTTTTAATACAAATGTTTATGTTATGTTTCAACATTTTAATACTAGGAATTCATTGGACATAGTTAGTGACAGTTGGAGCCCACTATAGCTCCTCGTTGAATTGGTAGGTCTCATGAGATGAATTAGGGCCTCAGCACAAGGCTATGGAAATATTTTTATTTATAGTCTTGGCACGAGGCCTTGACTATGGGGTTATGATGTCCGTAATTATGCATTCACTCATAATGAAATTAGTTATTACAAGTGATTATTAAATTTTCAAAATATCCATGTGATTGTTTATATGGAAATGTTAGATTTATTTTTTCCGTATTATGTTCATGATTATGTTTAAAAATCCTTTTTTTATACATCTTTCCAGAAAATTTTAAAGAAACTGCTAAATTATTTTCCCTTACTGTGTATCTGAGACCACCCCTGTCTTATGTATTGTTTTCCTGGGTTGCCAAGAAATGTTTTATGACTTATATAAAGGTTTAAGCTAGAAGAATAATAGAATTACTAATGAATTTTTATATTTTTTTTGTGATTGTGTAATGTAATGTTCGTGTATGTAATCTGTTTTCCAAGAATTCTAAATTGATCAATCCCTCGGGATATGATCTCTTGTGATGTTGAAAAATATATTAAAATAATGCACCGGCTCGAAGATTCTGGGGTTGGTGTGTTACAGTTAGCATCAGATAATGTTTATTACAAACCATTGATACTAGATTTAGAAAAACTCTGAATAGAGAACTTTAACCTAAGATAGACATTTAAGATTAGTATAGAAGAACTAATTATTATTTTCGTAATTGACGGATTTTTTGATATTTCCAAGAAACTCATCCATATCTAGATATGAGTAGGTAAAGTATTCTCTAGTAAATATGTACCTAGGAGAGAAAACTCTGACAAGGAGTTTCGGGCTTGAGCCAGGGTATCCTTGTACACAAAAACAGGTATTGATGTACTCTTGGTTATGACACTCCTGGGGGATATGATTATGATAAATTAACATTTTCATTACAAACCATTAAGAAGGATTTATGAGTAAATAATTCATCAAAGATAAAATTTCTATAATTATGGAATATATGCATAAACTGTTCGATTTATGTTAGGTATTTTATATGTTTAGAATAATTCATTGTGATTCATAATCTAACCTTGTGCACACCACTGTTTAGAAATAGTTCCTAGTAGAAGGAATGAGAAATCCAGAAATACGCATGATCTAAAGAGTAATATGGATCATATCTTTCATGGCCTTATGCCAAAATTTATAATAGAAACAGTCACTAATGTATTCTCATCATATGAATAAATATTATAATCTGTTAGAAATATATTGAAAGAATCATCTATGTCTTATGTCTTTGAAGGGAATCCAAAGATGAAAATGATGGTAGAGAGAAAGAAGGATAATGGGAAGAAGGGAAAGAAGGAATTTCATATATGTGATAAATGTGGAAAGAATCTCCATGGAAAATGCATGAAGGTAATGGGAGTTTGTTATATGTGTGGATAAAAAGGACACCAAGTACGCGATTTTAAGGGTAAGAAAAAAATTTCAAATGAACAATACTTAATCTGCAAGGAGTTGGGACACAATGTGAATAAATGTCTCAATCATTAGAGTATTCCCCAAATGAAGCTATTGGACAATAATAATATTATGATACTACCACAAATGAAGAGGTATAATTAGTGTTCTTATATTTTTATTAGTGAATTATGTCGTTTGAGTGTTGTATAAATGATGTACAATTTATATTAATTATAGAAATAAATATGGATTGTATGAGAGTACTATTACATTGAGGATTTGAGATTATATAGTACTGAGAAAAGTGACTCAACATCAAGTTAAAGTTTTGAAAAATACATGGTTGAAGGAAATATAAACCTTAATATAGTCCTCATAATGAGGTAGTGATTTTGGAATAAGATATGGTTGATTTTGATAAATTATATTGGATATTCCTAACTACTTTGGAACTGATTAATTTTTTAATTATTCCATCATTTTTGGAGTATTATATATTTTTGTATATAAGGAATAATGGATCATGGATGTAATAAATAAGGATTTATAGTAATTTAGGGTGCTACCATACACGATGAAGGTACTCAAATGTTATTATGTGGTAAAAAATATCTTCATTTTGTTATAATGACCGTCCTTATAAATTTGGAATTGTGAGTTTTGATAGAAGTAGTTTGGATGAGTCTAATGGTTTGAATGGTTTATGTTAGACATTGGATACAAGTTTCTAAGGTTTAAACATTTCTGAAGATTATTTTGGATTGTTATAAAAAGGACAACACATAAGTCAGGAAACAATATGTCGCATCTGGAAAGGCCATGAGACTTGAACCCACAACCGAAGGGCGACAAGGGTGAATCACTTACCACTGGTCAATGTGATTTCCTGGTATGTATAATTTAGTTTATTTAAATACTCTTAAAAATGAATTATAAATTCATTATTTTTGGAACACTATACGATTAGTATAAATATAATATTTTTGAATTCTATTATCCTTTAGAGTGAAAGATGAGTTTGAGCTATAAATTAGTTGACGGATGAAACGATACTTCTCATGTATATTTTTTTCTTTTATTCTATGAAGAAATTTATTCCTAAACTTTAGGGAAGGGATCTTAAAACCAAAAATGTGTTATTCTAATACCTTATGTTTTATTGAACCAATGATATTTTAAATCATAATATATTGATGGTTTTGAGGCCTTTAAATTTACACTTGTTTGTGATTGATGACCTCAATAACTTCCTAGTGATATTTAAGTCTTTCCTTCAAATATTTGTCTATAATTTCCATTAATGTTATCCAATTTAAAACCATAATTTGGTATTGACTTTTTCATTTCCCTTTCCCTCTTATTGAGACAAAATATTATTAACAATATTTCTGATGTTGGTTTTCCCCAATGGTATTTTTTTTAACCATTTATTATCGAATAAAAATTTCAAATTGAGAGGAATAAATTTATTGAAGAGGGTAGAATGTATCCCCCCTGGATTTCTTAGTACATTATCTCTTTAAAATTATTCAATATCTCGCACTACGCGCAACATCGTGTTCGAGCGCACCACAACTTAACAAACTAGCTGTTAAAAAAGAGGTTACGAATAGTATAAATGGAATTTTGAATTTTATATAACACATATTATTTTAACATCCATATTATGTGTTTCTTAGACATAGTATAAGAACAAATTCAATTTTTCAGATAAAGGAATTATTTTTCAAAAAATGCAATTTTACCGCATTTCAATGATGAACGCTTTTTAAATCCAATATTTCAGACATTTATAAATTCAATTTGACAAAAATGAAATTCTTCTTATATAATCAGGACATAAAATTTTTGTTTAGATAAATTTTTTGTATTTTCTAATAACATTCATATTTTGATGAATAGTGAAAAATACTACATTTTAATTGAAAACAACTTTTTTAATCAAAATAAATTTCACAGTTAAATTATTCATTTGAGCGGTTTTAAAGTATAATTAGATTATATTTTTATCATTAAATATTATTTAGTTTATTATAATTAATTTTACATTTAAATTGGACTTGAACACATGTCAATCTTTTGATGATTTTTACTTTTTAAAAACCCAATTATTGGTTTTCACAAAGGGAATTAATTTTAAATTAATTAATGAAAATTATATTTTTTGAATGTGGTAAAATATACTTCATTTTTTGAGTTAGAATGTCACATTTATCTTAGCATGAAGTTTTTGTATTTTTCTAAAAACTTTCAATTTTTGATGAATAATGAAAAACATTGCGTTCTTCTTTAAACCCGGTTTTTATTTAAATAATTATTATATTTATTTAAATTTATTTTAAAGTTAAAAATGATATAATAACTATATTTTTTCAACATAATCTATTTGAATGATTTTATAGTAAGAGTAGATATATAAAATATTATTGAACTTTTTAACGTATTTTACACAGCTTCTATGCACATATACAAATTTGCATAAAAAACAATTTTACCACTTCCGTAAATTGAATTTAAAAAATTCCAAGAGACACAGTTGACATCATAATGTAAAATGTGGTTCAATAGGATAAAAATATTTTTTGGAAATAGTAACTTTTGATTTTTTTTACCACAGTTAAAAGTAAATAGGGTAATTAAAGGTAAAACTGATATTATATTACCCTAAAACATGTCCTAATTTTATAGGATATGTGTATTTTGTCCAAAAAAAACCATAGGAATAAAAAATGATACTTTTTGGTCCTCTTGGATTATATTAGAACATTTATTACTATTTTACTTAATGAAGAGTTAAAAGTGTTAAATTCAAATTTTAATAACTAAATAATGATTAATATATGGTTGTACATAACCTAATTTTGAAAATAAATATTCATTATAAATACAAAAGTATTTCCTACATTATGGTATTTTATTCACAATGATTAGACATTAAATAATTAAATTTATATATGAAAAAATGATGATGTAGTAATAACTTATTATTGAAAGACTAAAATAATTGATATTATAAATATCCAAATAAATTTAAATTGATACTTTTGATGCATTACACTAATTTTATTTGTTAATATGACATTTTATTGTTGATTTAATTTATTTGGTATGAATTAATCATGTTTTTTTACTTTCACAATATCCAAATACAAAATAGTGCCAAAATTGAAAAAAATGAATTTTTAAAACAAATACTATATTATTAAAAGTTATAACAATCCTAAAAATTTACTGTTTGGAAAAAAAAGACTTATATAATTATAAATATGTCATTAATGAACCACTTGGGTTTATTTTGGCATTTTATCGTAAGTTTATTTACCTTGTAATATAAAAATATAGGAAGACATTGTAAAAGTTAAACTATTTAACTAAGCGTTATATCTAAAAGATACGGTTAATATGGCGACCTAAACTTGTCCAAAACCTATTGGTTGAGAGTATTTCTACACATACTCACCTTATCATATAAATAAATCCTTTTGGAGCCATTATAAATAGAAAATGATTTTATAATAAAATAATATTTCAAACTTTTCATAAAGTGACCCTCACCTCTCTTATAAAAGGGTACTTACCCTTCTCTCAAAATCACACCTCCAATTCCATTTGGCTCGGCCAAAAACTACTCAAATATCCTAATAACTACCCTTAAATCATCCTATATTCCATACATTTCTCCTAAAGCCATTCTAAAAATCCCTTTTTATCAAATCAAAAGGATGCACCCGAAGAAGTGGTAATTATTCTTCATCACCTCTTTCAAAGTTCTTTTCTTCTTCCACTTCCTATTTCATTGTTGTTTACATACCAAAGGAATAACACCATTAACTTATAAATACTGTGATTTTTTTAATATGTTACAACCATATTAATTATTCTATCCATCCTATGAATGACATAGTCACCATAAGTGCGTACGTATGGCTTTCCGTCTCCACGTCGTGGTGAAGTTTGGTATTCAACGATTCATTTTTTGGATGGGTATAATATAGAGTATAATTGATTTAAATAATAAATATAACATGTTATTGATTATGAAAATATAATATACCATCCAATTACATACTATTTCACCATTAATGGAATGATAATGTTGATCGTGCGTACGTACAGCTTACCGACTCCACGACCCAATGCGATTTATCTTCAACAATCACCATTTTTGAATTTATGTATATATATATATATTGATTAATTATGAGATATATGAAATAATATTTCAACCCAAATAATATATATTTATTTAGACAAATATATGTCTTGTACATACTTCCATATTATACGATAAGAGAATAGAAATAACGTCCATGCGTACGTACGGACTTTCATCTCCATGAACGATGATTCCATTTCATATATCTATTTGTTATACATATTTATATTATTAATATAATTTATATATAAATCATGTTTTATGTTCATGAAGTATGTAAATCAGGATCTTTGTGATATGATCAATAATGAAAAGTTAAAACAAATATGATAAAGAAAGCGATTATTACCCGAAATGTTACATTAACATGGAAATTATTATTAAATTTGTAGTATAAATTCCTAAATAAATCATATATGTTATCATAAATATTAATATGGTTATGGTGTAATTTAATAAAATACTATGGTCCTTATATAGGAGGTTAAACATATCGTCGACAAAATAAAATAACATAGTAAGGGTTAATTCCTCAATCTCATTATTATTTGAGATTGTTGATGTGTAAGTTTTTACTAGGACATATATATTATCCATTCCCATGTTTCATAAAAGATTTTTCAAAAGGATTATTTTTATTGGACTCTATCTAAAACATAAATTTAAATTATTTAAAAATTTATTCCTCTCAATCATTAACTTTGATGTCTATGTTTTTAAAATGGTTTTAATGATTTATCTATATGGACATGAATGTTTTAAAAATTTAATTCCATTAAATAGTTTCAAAGTGTTGTGGGACACTTTGAATTGAAAATGTATTTTAAATTTCTTCCATTTTAAAATGTTTAACTTTTAAATGATATCATGAAAAATGGATATTTCTCTCAAAGAGTTTTACTGATAATTTTCAACTATGTCAACATCTTTTACTAAATATTATTCATGATAGAGGTTTATTTATTATAATACAATTTTCTATATTGTATTTAATGAGTTCTGATATGTTTGACTTGGAATGTTACATTTTTATAACATTCATGATTTATGGTTAAAGTATTCACATTTCTTATTCTAGTTTTAATATGAATTTTTTTATGTGTAAACTTTTAAATATAAGGAATACAATGGACTTAGTAAGTGACGGTTGGAGCCCACTATAGCTCTTTGGTGCATCAGTAGGTCTCACGATATAAATTTGTGTCTTGGCATAAGGCTTTGAGGAAAAATTAATTTATAGTTTTGGCAGGAGGCGTTGACTATGGGATTATGATGTCCGGCATTGTGCATTTCCTCATTATGAAATTAGTTACTACATGTGATTATTCGACTAGTAGATTATACATGGTCAAGATTATATGGTAGTGTAAGATTTAGTTTTGCCATATTATGTTCAAGATTATGTTTAAAATGTTTTTTGTTTTTATTATACATCTTGCCTTAAAATTTTAAAGCTTCCACTAAATTATTTACCCTTATTGAGAATCTGAGCTCACCCCTTTCATGTGTTTTTTTTCCTAGGATGCCAAGAAGTGAATTATGTTTTATATGCAGGTTTAATTTAGATAAATAGTAGAATTATCAATGTATTTTTTTATGTTGTTTGTGAGTGTGTAATTCAATGTTCATGTATGTAATCTATTTTACAAGACTGCTAAACTGATCGGTCCTTCAGGACTTGATCTCTTGTGATCATTCCAATATATTAAAACAATGCATTGCCTCTGAGCTTCTGGGGTCAGGGCATTACAACCCATATCCTTCACTTGTGATACACCTGTGATGTAGATGAAACCTTACCACTCCTTGTTTCTCACACCGATGATAGCTCATGGGGAATTAAGAGTTTGGACAATGAGGTCTTGAAATAAAAAACATTGTATCAATTCACATTGGGGATATCTTAGTCGTGGTTGTGATACCCTAAAAGGCACACCTGATTTCCTCATCGCATGAAAATAAACTACACGATCTATTTAATAACTATGTGATGGTTGGTTTGTTTCCTAGAAAGATATTTAATGAAGAATGAGTCCTACATATGGGTTCATCTATGATACTATTTTTCAAAGTTGAATTTCCCGCACCTTCCCGCATGAAAAAAAACTAAATGTTTCTTGAAGAACTATGTGCATCTTGATTCTCACTATTATCATATTCGTAGTTTCATCCGGATCATCAATCATGGTACCATCTAGAGTACAACATGAAAAATTCCTCTTCTCTCCCATGTATGACTTAGATCTACATGAGGAGATCTAATATGATTTATCACCCTAAACGTGAACCTATATCAAAACCCACCATTTCCTCCACACATGAATTCAATCAGTATGAGGTAGATTTATTATTAGAACTATTTGTGGGTTTATTATTATCCTATTGAGATACATGGTGATTTTAAGGCCTAAATCCTACTCACAGACATGAGGTAAAGAAAAATTACAAATATTCCACATATAAACAAACATCCATGCAAGAGAATTTATTTTGTGTCTCCCCATTAGGTGCACAGTAAATAAACATAGATATACCCCTTATATGTATGATTTAGATCTATACAATGGACATCCAACTCATGGAAAATATCAGCCCAAACACGTCAATATTTTCAAAATTATATCCCTTCTTCACCTCACACTCCTCATCATGAACACTTTCAAATCTTAATAATTACTTCACAACATCAAGTATCATAATATCAGATACCAAAGTGCTCTTTTACCTAACATTTTTGTAATATGTTCTTGTTGTAATTGCCTAAAAGTCCTATAAAATGGGTTGGTTATCCAAATGATTCCATTGTTTTACTCTGTAGCATGCACCCGTGATTGCCTTACAAAAAACATCACACAAAACTGGTTTGTAAAATAGTGGTAATTTTATCCTTGGGAGAGGAATATTCTATCCTTATAAGTGTTGAAGACAATATACTAGAATTTTTGATTCAAACTCAGTGTTTATACCACACATACGTATCCCATGTACTCTATCTCAATCTGATAACCGGAATGACAATGTTTTATAATTTCATATATAATGTACTAAGTATACAAGAACAACCTTTGTCTAAAACGGGCATGTATCACCTATGATTTCAATGATATTATGGTCCTAGTCATGTTACAGAAATCTATAGGCACAACATTCCCAATTCATGGATCAGAAATGTATACAGAATGTATTCTCTTGATTCCTTGTAATTTCTGTCATAAAATTATCCTTTCATATTCTGGTACAATCCATTATCAAAAAATACATTATGACCAAAGAAATCAGAATCTCCAAAAACATCCATCGTATTTTTAGTGATAGATTTTCAGAATTCTTGATGACTCATTTCCTTGAAAATTTTATATCACCACAAAGATGTATTTTCATAAGACACACACAAGATTTAGAGCCTCTAAGATAGTGTATTCCACTATTGAATATGCAGTACATGACATATTTGACATTGCGTAAAACATTCCACAAAACTGGGTTTTCAGTCATTGGTAGCTTATTCATAGAAAGACACCACCACTAATGTCATAAGCTACTTTTATATACAAAATTTCAAATCGAAAATTCCTAAAATAATAGATTACAACATTCTCCTATCAAACTAGAATATGGTTGTACATTTCCTGAAAAATTACCACGAACGGGAGAATCATCAAATTTTTAGTAGAGAGCTAATTTCTTTAAATTATATCCCCAAATGCCCTTGTGGTACCATTTTATACTACATAGCATAATGCCTTTATGATATGACTTCAAAATACAAATCATAACGTCGTTGGGGTATGACATTAAACTACATAGCATAATTTCCTTACATTGTGACTTTAAAATGCATAGAATAATGTCCTTGCGGTATGAATTTAAACAACATAGAATAACATCCTCACCATAATATGTAAAACTACATGATTAGTGTCATGATTTCATGATAATAAACTATATTATAGCTACATTTTTTCAGAAATGGGTAACCCCCCTGACTTTTTCAGTCTAAATAAAATGCACCATCCTCCACTAGATCCAAATTCATGTAGGTTAAGATTCACATTCACAGATAGTACCAATACAGATAGTCCCGTCATTCTCAAATACCACCATTTATAAAAACAACCCATTGTGTTTTTGGGAAATAAAAATCATAATAGTTGACCATCAATAATAGAATGTCTAAATTCCTAATATATTTTAAGCTTAACAATGGTGAAATATGCCTCAGTTGGCATTGTATAAGTTTATCACAACATTCCGAGCTTTTCCTCCAAGGGATGACACTATTTGACTATGTGGTACATTCCCTAGTTAGCCTTGCATAAAATATCCCAGTAAAAGAGTTTTCCAATTTTTTGTATCTTTTTCCTGAGGAGATACCTTCTTTATTACCTAATATCATGCTTTTGATCTGAGAACCACAAAATCATGGCTCAGGATTCCCCATTGGATATCTAAAGAATGTCAGAACATTTCCAGCCTACAAGCCCTATTTGGGTCATTATTTCAAAATCAATGGTCAATGATGCTCAACCTTATACACTGGCCTTATTAGTACAACTTCTGTAACATTCAAATTCCCATGAAAAGAGATACAGCACTAATTGGATTGAAATCCTGTAATGGAAAATATATGAAAATCACAGTCACATCTCGTGATGCCTAATCTGTAAGGTTTAAGAAAAATATCAACAAATTAAAAGGTAAAAGGCACAAAACATGTTAGTCCAAAAACCCAAAAAATGTGTTTTAAGAGAAAACCAAGTCTCAGCCATTAATAATTCGTCATATTGAACTTAGGAATGAATGTGGGGTGATGAAATCAAAAGAAATAAATCATTTAGGGTAGCTCATACAACCCTAGATATAGTCAAACTATGATCACTAAGACCATTGTATTTGGTAAAAATTAGAGATACTCATCCCCACATTGTGATTAGGATTAGATGGTATGAAGATTCCATTCCATAGAAATCAACTTTGATGTTATGTTCATAGTAATAGAGAATGGATGAGGACATAATGGATTAGAAAAAATTATTTTCAATTATGAAAACAAAACCTGTAGGAAGATATGAAAGATAGAGACTCTCCATCACAATTTTGAAAAGGCCTCTAACATAAATCTTCATATCATGAGTTCCCTCCTGAGTGACATCATATTATCATTAAATCTCATTTAATTAGCTGAATTCTATCTCTTTATCCAGGAGAAGTGATAATGTTGTAGTTATAATGGTAGTTTACCCCTTTTTTATGGATTCACCAAATGAATGTTGGATATGTTCAACATACCATTGAATGGAATAAATTTAATTCTTATGGTGTGATTCTTGATTAGACTTCTATTATATTTGATATTCAAATTCAGCTACATTTCTATTATGGTTGGCCTCTTCATCAGATAATGTAGCTCAAATTCATCAACGTTGGAGATAATTTTTGCCTTTATGGAATATTGGTGGAGCTTATTTTCTTTATCTCACCAATGAGTAGTATCCTTTAGAAAATCATGGATTGGGAGGTATCCAAATCTATCAAATACCAATAGGCCAAATAGAGTTTGATGTTATTTGAGCTATGAAGTAAGGTATTCCAGAGATGTCTTGAAAATTATTTTCCAGATGATCCACGAATACCTACTGCATGTGACACTGAGAGAATCCCACAACACTAGGCCTGACTCTGAGCCACTATCAAGAAGCATAATATACTCTAGAACCAAATCAATCAAATAATAGCAATTAACTTATCCCTTAAAGATAGTGGTTCCCTGACCTTTCAATGTTGGTGGAGCAGGAAAAGAAGCTCTACCCTCAGACCGGGTTGGAGAAGCTAATAATATTAATGATGATTTTTAATCATTGTTAGGCTCAAGGACATAGATATAATGGCGAAATATCATATCATTTGGTGACCCTTACCTAATAGAAGGTTAGCGGCCTCAGAGGATTCCTCCCTATAATTCCCATCTTTAGTAGTCTGAGTTGAAACCTTTTGATGAGTGACACTCTACTAGGTCTGCACATGGTTTTCCAAATGAGGCATAGAAAGACTCTTCATTTCAAGGCCCGCTGAAGTCCCTCCCAAACAATAATAGAAATGAGATAAAATTTAACATCATGTTAATGCATCTTCACTAAGATATTATCCACTAATGGATATATGAATTACAAATTGTTTTTATAAAAATCAAGCATAGAAATGTCAGTTTGACAGAAGTGAAGACTCAACTCCATTCAATTACCTATTAAATTCCCCAAATTTGGCTAAAGCTGTGGGAATTTTAATATGTTCCAATATTTCATCAAATTCCATGAAAAAAATTCTCATGTACTCAATTTAAATCCCTGTCATATGGTAATCTCACCTTTGGATACAATTGAAATATTCCTCACGTGACCTCATACATCACCCTCCCCCAATGACTTGAGACCCCGAACAGCTTCCTTGGTTGTTTCCACAAGGTCGACATCAGTCATCATAGGGTCCTCGGGTTAATGAAATCAACCTAAAATATTTCATATATATAATTAATCCATTGGTTTATGACAACTTATGATATATATTTGACATTACTAGAATTCTCATCCCTTTCTACAATGGTGATAGGATCAGTGACTGGAGTAGATGATGCATCATGAGCTCTCGACACCTCTTATGTTGAGGGATATGAATCACCAGTAGGAAACTTTTCTTGGTCTAGAGAATCATTACATGTCCATAGAGGTTCATCTACAATCCCCTTTATAGAGAAAAATGGAAGCATTTTCTACAATACAATGATATTTATAAACAATTTCAAGAAAATGTCGAGATTATCGGTGTTAGTATGACTTCTCGTTTCTAGTGTTGTTCTTAGAAAAGGATTTGACCATTAAGTTTTCCTTATTTTTCATCATTTTCTAGGAGGGAAAAATCCAACAACATCCATAGAGACATATATTAGAGTAGGAATTGGGAGTTCTCCTTGTATTTCAGCCTCCATTTTTCATTTCCCTATGGTTAGTTCACCTAATTTGGAAGATGATTCATCAAACAAAAATGGGGTGATAGTTGGTCCTTATCATGGTGATGTATCCTTAGTCTTTTCCTTCCAATCCAAATATAAATAAAAATGACATTCTACTCGACAAAAAATCTTTTTCATAGATAAAATAAGTTAATAAAAAACAAACAATGATAAATTGTGCACATGCATCTTCAGGATTGACATAGTCACCCCAGTATTCTGTATATGTGTGGATAAAACCTTCAACATAATCTCATTTCACAATATTCTTCACCTATATTATGGATTTTATTTGGTCATCAGTTTCAAAAATGAGAATCTCTAAATTTTGACTTTATATCCTCACCTCATCAGATTGTCCTTGAAGTGAATATTAGGTGGAGAGTAGGCATCCCCAATCACATGATTCTGTAGTCCATCATGAAGAGGCTACCGTATGATTTAACCATTAGAGTACATGTCCTTCCAAAATTGGGAATCCTCTTATCATATGAATTCAAAATATAACCTGTTCTATCATGATGATGATTCAGTGGCATTAGATTCCATAGGATTAACAAACCTCTCCGTCCCAGATGAAGGATCAGAAAATGGAACCCAAATTTCCACAAGGTGGTGATGGCTAGACCATCTTGGTGAAACCTCAGTTGGTGTATCCCTTTTTATCATGGTTCGTAGGTTGAACCACACTTGAGGTATTTTAGGTGAGATGAGATCCTCATCATCCTCATGCTCGGACCTAGACACATAATCCTCCAAAAGAGATGAAGCATCTTCCAAAAAAGGCCAATCCTGCCTACTTTTATTACACTTTCCATGATATGGAAAATATTTGGTTAACCCACCTTCAAGGTATGATGCAATCCAAGAATCTACATACTATGAGGTTAACCCACTAGGTTCTTCCTCTAGTGGTAGGATATCAAAATCTTGTGTTAACTCCATTGATGTGAGCATTGATAGATATCATGATACCATCAGTTACAATTCTAATATGATAGGAATCATGGGGGATATAGTTTTATACTTTATGAACTTGAATTGGAATAAATACATGTATGGATCATATACCTCACATATAATCTCACCGTCGATCCCAATCGCCTGAACACCCTACCCATAGAACATCGTGTATGACCATAACTCATTTTTATCCTTCATGTGGCATTTCATATTTCAAGGGGAGGATTCTTATAGGGAATGAATATGAACTACTTGAATAAACTCATTCATGTTTTAATTTTATTGGGTTTAAAATAAAGGTGTGGAATACTAGATACAATTTGGACAGATGGTCAAAACACTCTCCTGTGAGACTTAATCCTGCATTTTCCAATCTAAGTTACGAAGTGGGATACAATACATCCCAATAAAACATGTAATTTTATTATTATTATGAATGGAGACTTACATACATGAACATAAAATGGGATTTGGTAGATTTTCCATGATAGGGATTTCCCTACAAAATATCTGCCCACCAGCTTTTACCCTATAAAGAATGTTCCCATCATTATATCACCTTTGAAATCGCAAATAGTTTGCAAAAAGGAGATAAGCCACATGGCCTGAAATCTAACAATACGTGCCTTAGTTAAAATGTAAGACTTGATCTCATATCCCCTCTTTTCATACTCCTGCTCTTCTAAATTCATCCAAAATAAGCTGAGTGATATTCTATATTCAACCATAGGATAGCTTGTTTGACACATATAAGCAGGTCCTTCCCCCTTCTCCCTTTGTAAAGAGCTCATCCACCCCTCTAGAGGAATATATCCCCTTAGGTTCGGGTATTATTTCTTAATATCATGAGCTATTTTTTTGTAGCTCATATGCTAAATCTTGATTCCTGTTGGTATCAACCCACATTTCCATCAAAGGCATAAACTCTTCAAACATATCTCTGAGGATTGTAGCACTGGAGATCTTGTGAACATCCCAAAAACTGATTCCAACTTCTTCGTGCATTAGATTGAAATAATTTTTCTATGGTCTCAACCTTCTATGTAGCTCTATAATGAACTCTTAATTCCTATACACATGTGTTTTCCAACCTATATGGATTCATATGCTTTTACGACCTTCAACTAAACTATGAATTTTTTACAGGCTTGGTTTACCAAATACACCCACATCTATATAGTCTTAACACCCCCTCCTGAGTTGAAGTCCCAATAATTCTTCCATCCCATCGACTAATCTATCTGTTAATCTCAATTAATGGATAAACATAAATGTGTCATTAATTCTCCCATGTGTGGTTTCATATCCATAGTGCACGGGAAATGATGCATAATGTAGGTTTTGGATAATGTCCCAACATTGATACATGCACCATTTCTCAAAATGTTGGAAGTTTTGAAATTTCTGTATTATTGAAACAAAGAGAGCGGGGTATAGTTCTTTGGATATAGTGTGAGGAACGCAAAAGGATTTCCCTAAATATAAATTGGAAAATATCCACACTCAGGAAATTTACGATGATATTTCTATAAGGATACCACCATATTGGGAAGATTAATGTCACAAACAGCATAATAATAATGCATTATATCTTTTATCATATCCATAATGAAATTACGGGCCTTTTCATCAAAAACTGAAATCTTCCTAGTGGCCATTAAACTTTCAAATAAGTATCCAAATCGTTTTAGGGAATATTCATTTTAAATAAATCGATGAAAATAAGAAAATTAACCAAAGTAATGAACTTGAGTAAAGAACTAACCCAATTTCCTCATTCATGATTATCAAGTATGTCCATTGCTCATTATAAACATGAATATAACTCACCCAGGCTCAGACTTCATGTAGGAAGATACATACCATGTTTATACAAATTATGCTTCCCAAAAAATCTTCAGGGGAGGATTTTGTGGGGGGCAATCATTGTGATACCTGAAAGTTAAAAGTTGTGAGATTCATCCATCGAAATGAGAACCATATATATAGATAAGGAAGCCAACTACGTGCCATACATGAGAGACTCAACTGTACAATATGATTAAGCAGTTGAAAATTGTAGTAGACCTATGTGGATGACATTTTTTGTTACCTTAGCTCTTTATCCATCCTATTCATCCATTTACCTAATCATGTAACCCTCTCCCTTTGATCAGATCCAATCATGATAGGGGGGATTGTGTTGATAATCCATTTTGTCACATGCATGAAAATTCATCAAAGGGAAACACCTTAGGAAGAATATAATAGGATAACTGAAGAATTACAAGGATATGAAAATACTCTAAAGGCCATTTCGCCTAAGTACCCCACCCACCATCGACGTAGAAGGCACATGTGTCGAACCCTACAGAACTGAACTTCACGAGCACCTGTGTGATACACATGCTAGATAAAGACCCTTCTCGGTGGGTCCCATATTTTTCTATAAATAGGAACATGGAATCATCATTTTAAAGGATGGAAATTCCAAAAGGAAAAAATAGCGCTCTGTTCACCCTAGTGCTTCGCTAAAGTCCTCAAAAAACTAATAAGAAGATTTCTAAAACCAAAAAAATATAATATTAAAGGGATATAGTGAAATTAATAACTTCCTAGGGTTTAAAATAAAACATAAATGTGTGATATACTTTCTTAACACATGACTAACAAATACTATCATAAAGCACCCTTCCTCATCCAGGGACCTACATAAGTCACTTCTTGGAACACATATGTAGTTCCTTGAATGCTTGAGAAAGGTCTCACCAATGTGTAGTCACCTAGGATCTCCATCTCCTAGTGTATCACCAGTTCACCTAGGTTTACCTATATAGTGAAACCCCTATAAGATCCTCCATGGTTTTCAATGCCCTACAGCCTATGCGAGCTGACCCATTGATCCCTCTTTCAAACTAGCTATATCAATTCTCCCCTCACCTTTCCATCTTGTTTAAAGGGGATCATATTTAAACAACCAATGAGGACTTAAGACTTAAAAAACAAGGTAAAATTTACACCAGCATGTATCGTATTGGATTTAGATTTCTAAAATTAGAGGCTTCTGTCAATTTTCCTAATTAATGGTTAGGATACTCAGGTGCGTGTGGATTTTTATTTCCATTGTCACGAGGACCCCCAACTCAGAGAAAGTGGTAGCGAGTTCTGTTTCTCATGAACAAGGGGAAACATCATTTTCTACCTTTAACATCTCTAAGACCTAGAGCCTCAATTCCCATGTAGAGAGGGTGGAATCACACTATCGTTTTCATTCAAAATTGAATGACATCCTCTTCCCTCACTGTAGAAATAATTTTAGTGCATCCCTAATCGGGTAATCCACAAGCCTTTATTGGAGGAGGTTTTACCGTCACTCCTCTAAGCCTGATGGTCATTGGGTTAGATAGGAGATGAGAACACTCAACACCCTATCTATCTCCCTTTAAGATTTGTCTCTATGTCCACCAATGAAAATAAGTAGATTGTGTGGTATATTAGATCTTCCATTCCCCTTGTTTCTCACACTGAACATGAATCATGTGAGCGTATAATTTAATGATGATCATGAAATAATCATGATCCATATAACCTATTAAACTACGAGAACTCCGATTTTTATTACAATCAGGATACATTGGATTCCAACCTACGGTCCATTCTCAATCTTTTATTTTTTTCTATTGAACTATGCGACTCTTATTTGTTTTATAATCTAGATACGTAGGATTCCCACCTAGGAAATGAGATTAACATTATTTATTTTTCTATCGAACAATGAGAACTCTAATTAATATTGCAATCCATTTATGTATGACGCCCACCTATAGCCTGAGCTCAATCAGAAGCCTCCAAAAGAGTATGCCCCAATCATATTTCTTTGAATTTGAGTTTTTTCCTTTGGAGTAATCTGTGAAACAAGCCTCCAAATAACAGTGGGTTAAACACCCCACATGTCCCCTTTAATTGGGAATTCTCTTTAAGAGTAAGCCCCAATCATTTTTCCAAATAGTCTGAGAATCCTTTTCATGATTAAGTCCCAACCAAAACGTCTCAATGGGTCATACTCCCCTATGAGACAATCCCTCTAAAAGACTACATAGGTGATGTTTTCCATAAACAAACTACACAAGATTTTATTATTTCCCATATGGGATATATAGGAATCCTCCAAGATGTTAAAAACCAACACCCGTAAACATCACTCCCTATACCACTTTCCTAGTCATGATTAATTCAACCTGAGAATCCATCTTTCTTCCTCGTTCCCTGAGCCACTTCATCCTATGTCTGACACCAAAAATTTACTAGGTACCTTCCAGCTAGAATTTCATTCCACATTTTGTTAAATTATATGGTTTTGTCCTTATCACATGACCTTAAATGGTATAATGTGTCCCATTAAGCATTATTGAACTATGTGGTTTCTGAATCATTTCACAAGGATACATATGAAGCACATTAATGGGTTTGATCGTGACATCAATAAAAAAATTCTCCCAAGATGAATATACACTGATAATAAAAAATCATCATCAGGATAACAACCAAATAATATTTAACTAGTATGTAAAAGGATACCCTAGATAAAGAACCTATGATACATATAGATATCTCCATTGATGAAGAACCTCTGATACATATAGCTGAATCTATGATATATACAAGATAAATATAGATTATTAAATCATTGATGACCCACATCATAATTGGGAATTGATAAGGGATTTATGAACATTTCTTAAATCTATAAGAGAGTCTAGGAGTATGTAATAACCCCCCCCCCCCCAAAGAGAGTGATGAGACTATACTCCCATACATTTAACTAATATGAGTTCTTAAGAATCATTAGAAAAAATCCCAAAAGAGAATCTTGGATTGGAAAGAAGGTCCCTTTAGATATAGAACAATTGATTGTTTTATGGTTCCATGAACATCCATATTGCAAACCATTCCGAAACAGTGAAACAAGCAGAATGATTCCACACAACTCCGCACCCTGGAATCAATTAGAGGGTGAATGATTCTCGGAGGGGGAAACAAAAAAATAGACATCAATAAAATAGAACATATATCAAAAAATCTTTTAGTAAAAAATGAAATACTTAATGTTGATTTAATAAATTGGTATGTAAATTACCACCCATCAAAATGTGTTTTTCTTTCTTCCTTTACCAATTAGAATGTGTTTCAAATTTATTTCCATTGTTTATTTTTAAACTCTATTTGTTGAATTTAATATGGAAATATCAATATTGATTTACACACACTAAGAGTCTCCCTTAGTAATATATAAATTAATGCTCAGCCTATGAATGATCCTTATAAGGGATAACTTTAGTGGGGTACTCTTTTTTTATCGCATCATTCTGAATAACTCGGTTTACTACCAATATAATCAAAATATTCTATATATAATCCTGAGTGGCAGTATACTCAAATTAATCATGTGGACGGTTTTGTGAAAATAATTTCCCTTATATTCTAAAAACTACATTGATTTTATCTATTGATAACTAGTAGTGATTTCTACACAATATGAATCGAATTTAATCCAATTTTAGATCATGTAGTCAATAATTCATGTGTGGAATATAACGTATATTATTTATTTATATTAATCTATTAATTATAGAAAAAAGAGTATAATACACATTGTTATTCAATAATTTTATTAAAAATAAATTTATTTTTTAAAATTTATTTTCCGTAAAATAAATATCATTTTTCAAAATCAGTATTTCAAAATTTGATTTGGGTGAATTTTTTGGATTTTTCTGAAGTTACTGATTTTCCAATGAAAAGTTAAATTACAGATATTTGTAAAAATGTAATTTATTTTCATTGAAAATGACTCATAATTTATATAATATATTCCTAATTTGATATAATTATCCTTTAAATAAAATATAATTACAAATTAATCAGTATTATACTCGGTCCTGATATAAAAATAAATTTAGACACACAAAGAATTGTTTTTCAAAAAATTGTATTTTATCACACTTTATAAGATTAATATAAAATGAATTTTTTAAAATTATGGATATTGAATTTGGTAAAATAGACTCTATATTTTTAATCTACAATAATTAATATTATTAATAACTTTAAATCAATTTTTGTTGATAATTAATAATAAACTTGGTAAAAATTTATCACCATGATGAAAAAGGTAAACTGAGTTAACCTAAGTTACATATATGTGATAATGACACCATTTTATCAAATTAATTCTTATTGGATCAATGTATTGTCAACTTTATCACATTATTATTGAAATTTAATTTTTTAGGGGACACTTGTCCATGAAAATATACTATATAACATTTTATATAATAAAATTCAAAATGTCATTATTTGGAATTTAATATCACCAAATATTTTTAATAATTTTAAATAGTGGATAATGTAGGTTATAAATAAGTATTTGAATAATTAAATTGTTTTTTAACAAATTAATTTATTTTTAATTTTTATTTAGGAAATAGTTTCAATAAATGCTTGGAAAACATTGACACGATGCTTGTGAGAGAAGTAGAAAAAAAATATTAATAATTTTAATAACACTAAAAGTAATTTCCTTTTTGTGACATATAGTCCTCGAATAATTTTATAGATGAATATAATAATTTTTTAATATGTCAAAAGTATTTATTTTAATTAAATTTCTATATTTATGTCTTTAAAGACAATTTAAATTTATAGTTCTAAAAGGAAATTAATGATATTTTAGGAAAAATAATATTTAATTATATTATTTAGATATTATAAAAATATTTTGATAGGACAGTTAGGAAGAAAAATTGTTTAAAATTTTATCCCCTAGAAATTTATGGACTTATTTTTACCTTATATGAAATACTATATCCCTTTGATATTGTAAATGGTACTACCGTAGTAAGGTCCAAACTTGTTTACCATATGGTTAATCTAAAAAGTAACAACAAAAATCCATAAAATTTTATTAAACATTACTTATTGGTTATATTTCTACCATAAAATTATAACAGTATAATATGAGTCATTTGGGATCCATTTTTCGATGAATGTTACATAATAATATATTTAAACTTCGAAAAATTATTGTTGTGCCACTCACCTTAATTATAGAAGGGACCCTCCTCCACTCACATATTAACACCTATTGAGCTATATTTATTGACTAAAACCATCCAAAAACATTTCCTAAACAATCTTATACATATTATATAGGTGATTTGTTTCCCCAAACAACCAACCATAGGGCCCATATAAAGAGATCCTAAAGAGGTTTATCTCTGAGAACATAATAATTTTATAACTCTTTCGAATTTAATTCTTCTTATACTTATTGAAAATATATTTTACCAATACTAAAATAATAAATATTGTATCGATAATTTAATTATATGTTATTATGATTGTGTCAAAACCCTTTTACATCTTTTTTCTTTCATCATACAAAAACTCAAAAACAATGTTTGTGTGTACGTACGACTTACCATCTGCACGAGCAGTTTGATTCATTTTTCATCACCAATTTACATGGATAGTTTTAAATATTTAAATAATGAATATATATGATATTTTTGACATAAGTATTTTTCATGAATTATAATACCATATATACTTTCTTACATTCCATATTTTTGAAAAATGAAAATGTCGCTCGTGCATACGTGTGGACGACCACCTATCTGAAGATATGTGATTTATTTTTAATATACCCAATAAAAGGGTGGTAATATGGATATATTAAATGAATATATTTAATATATATGATATAATAATTATTTCTAATGTTGATTGTTTTTACCTTTCCTTCATTCTGTATATCAGAAACTGAAAACAGTGTTCATGTGTACGTATGATCTATTATCTCAATGAAATGTGTAATTAATTTCTCCATATATAAAATTATAGGATAATTTAAAACATCTATATAATTAATTGATAATATAATTATATTATTATTAACATCCGAGATATTATGTAACCATTATCAATATTCCAGTATTGAAACTATCAAACTGAAACTTATATAAAAAATAAAACATCTAATTCTCAAAAATGATAATTTTAATAAATAATTATTAATAAATGTGAATTGAGATATTTTAAGTGGAGAATATATCATATTTCAAGTATTTATATTTTTCTATTATAAAATTATAATATATATAAATATTTTATACATGAGGCTAAAAGTACTTATATAGCAATTCAAACTAGATGTAAGTGCTTGTTTCACAATCTCATAATTACTCAAAAAATAATATATTTAATTAAACATTGTGGAAATTATATAATATTTATATAGTAAAAAATATATTTTCTTATCCCTTGGTTATTTCATAAAATTAAAAAAATTCCATTAAATTTCGTCTCTTAGGTACTTAATAGTTTGAAATCATGTTTCTATGGAAAACTGAATTTTTTTATATTCGGTAGAGAATATTTTCCTTTCAGGTCCATATTTTCCTAAAATATTTTTAATAATATTTATAATATTATAATATTATTTTTTAAAATTTATTTTCTCCCATGTTTCAATTTTGAAATTTTTTCAGCGAATCATCTTCTCATTTTCCAATTGAGGAAATTTTTAAATTTTTACGAAAAACCATAATGGGATGTTCATTTGTACACACACAACAAGTATAAAATTTACCACCATCGTGAACACTAAATTATTTTAATAATTTATTATTGTTTTTCATGATTATTTTCAAGTATTTTTTCCCACAATATTATGGAAAATAAAGATTTTGAATGAGTGAAAATTTTATTTTCAAATAGAAAAAATCAAGTGATCTTTTTAAAGTATATGAAAATTATTTGGTGAACATTATGATTTACTTGGGATATACTATTTTGATACCATTAACCTTATTACTCTGGATAAGTCAATATTGTGTGATAATTATTGACATGGGTAAATTTTAACAATTCAAGTGTGGCCTATTATAACAAATAAATAAATTAGTAGGTCTAATGAGAAATGTTTTTATGGATATTTGGAATATTCCTTACCTATTTATATATGTTGTCTTGTAATGAGGCCCATATGATAAGATTATGATGTCTAACATTATAAATTTTATCATTATGAAACTAGTTATTATTATCCATTTTATTATTGATGTTGTTAGGTTGTACACGGATCTAGTCACCATTTTACAGTATTAGTTAAATGGTATATTACAATATTATTTATCTTGTCCATAATATTCATGTTTTATTTATTTTATGATATCTTTGGTTGTACTCTTTCCCTTAATAATCTTCACAGCTCAATCTTTATTATATTTTCCTTTTTCCATTATATAAATAAGGGAACTATGAATGTAGTCGAGGATTTTATAGTAGAAACAATAATGTATCACAATAATTATTGTATTATATTTCATGTATTAATATATAATTTGAGATACATGTATTTATATAGTCTCCCTATACTCCTGAACCAATTAATACTTTTTGATGTGATCCCTTTTATTTTTTTTCAGTGTAGTAAAATAACCACTAACTCTTGTCTACTGGAGTTGATGTGTCGTAGTTATAATATGATGATGTTTACTAGAAACCTAGAGAACATGATTTAGGAAAACATATAATATAGAACATATCCAACAGAAAAAATCTGATGATATGTAAAATTATAAGATAAAAAGATAGTGGTTTGATTAAGGTACTGATTATGTTGACTTACTTGAAATACATCCCTCTCTGGATACCTAGATTCATTATGGGTAATAACCTTCGAAAATAGTTTTTCAAGTATATATTAGCCATATTTCTGATACACATTGACTGTTCCCTCACCGTGCTCGAGGTTTGACACTCACAAGTCATATTATTGGGTTAATTAAACTTTTATTTCCAAACAGTTATGAAATATTTGAACACATTTTAATGATTTGAAAATATTACAAATAATAATAATCTTATGACTATATTATCTACTGTGAATAAATTTTCATGTTATGATTAGTGATTCACCAGGTTTAGTTTTTTAAATTATTATTTATAAAGTTATGATCTAATATAGTGTATTCCGATATTTCAAAATAGATAATAGAGGAATGAATGGAAATTTTATTAATGTACGTAATCAATATAGGAAATTTTATTCTGGTTAGGTCAATGAAACTAGTGTATAAATTGGATCTATATTTGAATAAATCATAACTATATTGGGGAATCTGACTCATTTTTTGGCAAATAAAATTGCTTTTATGGATTATCCTGCGTATTAAAAACGTGGTGCTATAATGTTGGACCACTTCATGCCATAGTGACCTATATCATTCAATGGGACTACTAATCCATTCTCAACTGAGTAATGAATAAGTTCATTTGGGAATATATTTCATTCTTTGCAATGTAATAAAAGGGAAAAGGGTTTCATAGAATTTTATTATTTTATGGGGGATTAAATCAATAGTGATCACTAATTTAAAACATTAATGATGAAGAAGAAATAGTAAAAATGGATTAATATGATTTTATGGTAATTAATATCAGAAAATTTTTTCCTCATGATCTATGACGTGATATAGAGAGTTAATTCCCAAGATTGAGAAAATTTGAAAATAAAAATTCTTCTTGGTTTGAAGAAAATATTACAAGGTTGGAAATTCATGATAAAAAATAAATGAATAACACAAAGTGTAATATTGAACATTTATTCTATGGTCTAAGTCAAATATAGCGAAGGGAACTAGTCTCACAAACCTTTTCATTATATGAGGACATAGTATATTAATCTATCATGATAGGGAAATAATTATCCTACTCTTATGAATTTGAAATAATGAAATATAATATGATGGTGTGTGATAACTCTAGAAAATTAAATACAATAAAAATGGAAGAATAGAACGGTGGAATTTTCAACATGAAATAAATGTGGAATAAAACACCGTGGAAATTCTTTATGGTAATATCTGTTTACTTAAATTATGGAGATAAATTCAAATAAGATCATGATTTCAATGGAAATAAATAATCTTACAAGATTCAATGATTTATCTATAAGTATATCGGAAACTATTAGAATGAATGTCCCTATAATCAAGGTAATTTTATTCAGAATAGGCCAAGGGATTAAGGTAAATCTTCTGTGATCACTCTAGATGACCATAAATTTTCTAAATAATTATTACAAGATACATTTATAATAACCACAAATTTATCTAATTCTATATTGTATTCTATAACTTCACCTTTTATTATATCATCCATGTTTGTTAAGAAAATTAAATACGTACTAGCACCTTAATAAAATAATTCTCGATCGAGACTCCAAATGGAAATATTATTGAAACAATGATATTTTATTCAATTACCATTTTGATTCATTGGCTTACTCTATTTCTGATATTAATCACTATACAAATGGTTGATATTGAAAAACTTATTTGTAAGGATTCTATTTCATATCATAATTTAGAAATTGTTTTCTAGGATAAGAAGTTTATAATTTGTATAATGATATTGAATCCCTCATATTTAATGGGTAGACTACATCGTCTAAATAAAATATATATCCACCTCCATTACCTATCCTTAATGAAATTATTGGAGGATAAGGTAACAGAAAACCTATGTAAGGAAAAAAACACTATGATAAAATATTATATTATTATGAAGAAAAGTAATGATGTGTTTCTTAAAGAACAAACTATAAATCCACCTTAATGTGTAGTTGTGTTTTATATTTAACTCTATTGTGACGAAGAACCATAATATTACACTCCCTAGAAGATGGATACTATGGATCTAATGAATTTTAAGAATGAACTATAGTGTTTTTCTATCATGTGATTCATACTCGCATTTTTTCATGTTGGGGAGTTCTTTTACCATTTGTAAAAATTGAAGAGTGGGACAATGAGTCCATGTGTAGATTACTAGGAACTCAAAGCCATAATTGTGAAGAAAAAATATCCTCTACATCTTATTGAAGAACTGTTTGAACATCATTAAGCAAAAATATATTTTTTAATTATTGATCATCATTCTAGTATCATCAATTATATGTATGGAAGGAATATAGCCCAAATAAAACATTTCATATGAGGTATAGAGATTATGAGTTTATAGTAACTCCATTTCTATTCCCTATTACACCATTTAATATTAATGATATAAGGAATTTATTTTTTTAATCAATATATTCCTATTTTCATTATAGAAATTTTTGATGATATCATACTATACTTCAAAAGTTTTGATAAAAAATATGCTAATTTATGAATCATTCTTGAAAATATCATAGAAAAGGTGTTAGATGATATATTTTGAAAGTATTAATCTTGTCGAAAAAGAAGTAGGTTATGTTTATATGGATACAAGAATGTAACTAATTTTTTTAATAATTGATGATGAGGTTAATCAATTCATAGTTGTTGTCGATGTTGTAGTGAGGGGATGTATTTTTCATATATAATGACACATTAATGAAAGGACATAGATATGTTCTTACATGGTAAAATAATTTTCTATTCCTCAAGGATGATAAAAATAATGGAACACATCTATCCATTCCATAATCTTTACTTTTCATCAATAATAATTTCTCTAAATATATGGGGACATTATATCTAGGGCCAGATATTGAAGATATACAAATATCATAAGATTTTGAAATTAAAATTTTCCGAGAAAGATATCAACATGTGGAAAACAATATGGTTGTAAATACTCATGTATTTAGATTACATGATACACTACAACCCTCGAAAAGATGATATGGTGGTTGATGTGTTGAGTATAAATTATCATATAGTTCGGACAAAGACGGGGATTAAGAAGGATTCTATATTTAAGGACCCAGTAAATTTCGATATGGGAATTATTATGGAAGTAAAAATATAATATATTTTTCAAATGATTACCAACCCATATTAATAGGAAAATATATAATATTCTAAGATTGATGGGGAGATTTTTTGAATGAAAATTTTTTCCCTGAATAATGGGATATTGGCTGACATTATTTATGAAGTTGGTGTTTGTAAATTTTGAAATACATTATGTGCTTCATTTATTCCTTACATAAGAAGATAATTATTAGATGATTATAGTACCTAAAATTTCTCAATACACCATGGTATAACAAAGATATAGAGCTATTTGAAGGAACATTTTTGGTCGGATAATATTAAGTATGAAATGACAGATTATGTATCAAGATGATTGGTTTAACAACAAGTGATCTATGAGAGACAACACCCTATAAGATTCCTAAAACCTATAACTATTCCAATATTTTTTTGGGATGTACTTAAAATAGACATTCAATGGAATTTTAATGAATCTTAGAAGAAATATCTCTATATTAGTGAAGTTGTAAGATTTCATGGTGTACCTATTTCAATTGTGCATGACCGTGATCCATGATTTACATATTTTTTGAAAAAAAATTAGATTTATTCTGATACCAAGCTTAATTTGACTAAAAACTATTATCCCCAGACTAATGGGAATAAAATAATACTATTAAATCATTATAATACACGTTAAGTTCATAATTAGTTGAGTTTCTAGTTATGTGGGATCAATATTTACCTTTGGGAGAGTATTTTGATAACAATAGATTCAATTCAAGTATGAAATTGAAATCATATAAATAATTATATAGAAATATTTTTTATACTCCAAACTATGGGGTTGAATTCAGTTAAAAGATTTTTATAGTCCTAGAACTTCTATAGGAGACAATGGAAATTGTAAAGACTATTCAGACCCATCCTAAAAAATCTCAAAGAAGGAAAAATAACTATGTTGATAACCAAAGTAATGAATTTAATTTTCATTTGGGATATCAAATTATATTGACATACCCTTCATGGAAGTGTGTCATAAGACTTGTAATTAAATGATAAAAGAGTCCTAGGTACATAAGACATTTTGAAATTCTATAAAATGAATTGGAGACATGGATTACCATTTGTAAATGCCACTTATCCTCTCAAAATTACATGATTTGTTCTATATATATCTATTGAGGAAGTAAATTAAATATCCAACACATATAATCACCTATTAAGAACTATAATTAAATCCTAATTTATCATATACTGATGAGCCTATCCATATTCTAGATACTATAGAACAATTGTTGAGGTGTTAGATGAATTGCATAGTAATGGTATTTTCAAGAAAATGTAATATTGAAAAAGGGATGTACGAACATGAAGATGTTATGATAAATAAATACCCTAATATATTCCTGAGGTGACATTATGGAAATTTCTTGGAGAACATTTTTTGGTGGGAGGAAAGTAACACTCAAGCATCAATTACAGTATGCTTTTTTCCTTAAAAGAAGTAGCACAATTCAAAAAGTTAAATTAAATGATTTGAATAAAACATAAAATATAAAAAAATTAAAACTAATTATATTAGATAAATTTCACCTATAGAATCTTTATATCAGTATTATCTTATGGTGAATGTTTGACATTTTTCTAAAATGAGCAATTTTTAGTGAATACTGAAAAATATCATTTTTTTAAAACTGTCATTTATATTAATTTATAAAGTACAATAATGTTTTTAAATATGTCGTAAATTAATATAATTATACATTATAAATTATATAATTAAGTATTAATCAACATTATACTTGATCTTTCTATAAAAATACCTTCAAACTTAAGATGACATTTTTCATAAAACTGTTTTTTTAATATTAGGATTATTATAAAATGAATTTATTTTAATTATAGTGATTTAAATTGGTAAAATTAATTCAATATTTTTAATTATAACAATTAATATTATCAAATGAGTTTTAATAAATTTGTGGTTATAATGGAATGTAAAAAGAGTGAAAAATTATCATAATGATAAAATGGTAAATCTAGTTAACATTGGATAAAACTACGTGATAAGTTTGTAATGTTTCATATTAATTCTTATTATAATAATATATTTTTATCCTCATCAACTTATTCTTTTAATTATATTTTTTTAAGCTACATGTGTCCATAATAATTAACTATATAATTATTTATGTAATGAAAATTCTAAAATATCTATCTCTTGATTTTAATATTTATAAATTTTTAACATAACGATAAAATAAAGATATATTCATTTATAAATATTTATTATAAATATGAAATATTTTTTATCATATTAATTTATTATTAATTTTTACTGATGAAATAATTAACTTAAATTCTTACACAATGCCGAAAAAACTCTTGTGTAATCACTAGGAAATATTTTTAAATAATTTTAAAAAGTATTAAGGTAATATAATTTGAGTGATATATGTTGAACCCTTAAATATATACTTATTTATAACATACTATAGATGTTTAATAAGATTTTATTCAAATTAATGTTTTATATTAATGTCTTTATAGTAAAATTAAGTGAATAGATTAGAAAATGGAATAACTGATTATTTATGAAAAATAATAATAAGCTAAATTATTTAAAAACAATAAAAATATTTAAAGTAGTTAATTAGCAAGTAAAATTGTTTAAAATATCCTAACCAATAAATTTATCATCTAATTTTTACATTATAATAAATATAATAACCCTTTACTATTGAAAAACTTGTTACCATAATTAGGTCAGAACTGGTTTATCCGAACGTTAATCAAATTATATAAAAGAAAAAATGACATAAATTATTAATTAAACAATATTTTTTGCTACATTTAAACCTTACTCTTATCAATTTCTAATATGACTAATTTTGTTTCCATTTTTTCTAGAATTTATAATAGAAATAAGTTAAAACAATGAAAATTTAAAAGCGTACCACTGAACTCAATTATATAAAAGAACCTCCTCCACTAAATTCTTCGCAACCATTGTGATATATAAATCAAAAATACCTATCGAAATATCTCTTTTATATCCATATTATAAATTTTAGGGTTTTATCAAAAGACTAACACTAGGTTCCTTAGATCCAAAGGAGGTTTCTCTAATAGAAGGAAATCATTTTTCTACTCTTTCAAATTTATTTATTCTACTATTTCTATATGAATTATAACTAAAATAAAAAAAATAACTCTTGAATAATTAATATACATGTATGTTAGTAGGATTATGATACTACTATTTTCTATATCATTTCAATACTTTGAAAAATGAAAAACATCACTCATGCGTATATACAGCTAGCCATCTCCATATAGAGGTACAATTTTTTTTCATCACCACATTACTTCGATAGTTATAATGATGGAAATAATATATATATATATTATAATTATGATAAAATATTTCTTATGAAATTATATTATAATGTATAACTTTTTACCATCCAATATTTTGGAAAAAATAATGTCACTCAAGGATATATATAGACTACCACATCCATGAAAATATGTGAGTCATATTTTCATTTAAAATATATATGGATCATAATGATGATATATTTTATGAATATATATGATATATATGATATAATAATTATAACATAAATTATAATTGTTATTTATATTTTTTTCATTCCATTTTTTTTAAAGATTAAACCACATTAATGCGTATACACGACCCTCTATCTCCTAGAATTGTGTGATTCAATTTTATATCTCTACCATTAAAGGAAAAATCAGAATATCTATATAATTAATTTATAATATATTTATATATTTATTATCACCCTATACATTATGTATCCAGGTAAATATACAAGGAATGATACTGTTGATCTAAAACATACATGAAAAATGAAGTAGTTAACTCTTGGAAATAAAAATTTAAATATTTCATTAATAATTAATGACTATTTAAATGCCATACATGGATGATATATTATATTGTAATTATGTATATGGATACGTTAATAAATTATGAAAATATAAAATTAATATATAGGAGGATAAAAGTACTTACAAAGCATGTCGTACTTGATTAAAGGGTTTATTTTAAAATCTCATCATTATTCGGGATTATTTATATTTAAGCTACCATTGGGGGAATTATAAGATATTTCTATCAAAAAACAAATATATTTTATTATAATATAGATAATTTTTAAAAAAAATCCATTTTACTCAATTATATACTCACCGGACTGAAATAATGTTTTTAAAGAAAACCGACATTCTTTTTTATTCAGTCGAAGATATTTTTTCTCCATGTCCATATTTTTGTTAAAATGTTTTAAATAATATTTTTTTAATAATAATATTACTTTTTATATTAATTTTCCCACATTTAATATTCTATAAAATTGTTTCATTATTTAACATTTTCTAAATGAGGCACTTCTTGACTTTTTACCAAAAATGTGAAATGAATCTTTTTATTTTACATACCCAACATGATAAAACTTTCCTACTATCATTAATGATAAATTAATTGAATCTTAATTTACAATTTTTTTAGATTTGTTTCAAATAAAATTTTTTCCCTATTATTTATAAAATTTTTAAATTCTGAATAGGCGAAAAGTGTATTTTCCTTAACAAATTTTCCATAAATATTTTTAAAGTAGGCCAATATTCATTAGAGAATATTATGATTTTCTGGGGATGTACCCTTTTGATAACATTTTCCATATCACTTAAGATGAATTATAATTATATTATATTTATATATTGGGATCAATATTAACATATCATACTATAGTTTTTAAATAAAAATGATTAGGTTGATTATGTTTCACCCATTTAATATGATGAATGAATTTGGATTAGTATGTGACGAGAAGGCTCTGTTATAGGCTTTTGTTGAATTGGTGGGTATCCCAAGGAAAACAGTTTTTGGTATTTGTAATATTAATTACCTCTTTATGTATCCTATCTTAGAAAATTGCCTTGGTGGTAATATAATGATGTTTTACATTATTCAATATATAAGTAAACAACTAGTATTAATTATCCAAGGTATTATTTATGTTGTTATATTATACATGGATTCAGTCCTCTTTTTATTTTTTTAATACAGAATATTTTATTATTGTTTATATTATCTATATTATTCATTTCTGATTAATATTATCATAGATTTTATTATACTCTTTCCATTACTAAGGATCTAAGATTAAACATTATTATTTTTTCCATTCTCTATGATACCATGAATGGATCTATTAATGAAATGACAGATTTACAAGAATAAATAATGATTCTCTCATAATTATTATTATTTTAAATTTCATATTTTTTTATGCAATGAGATAATATTGTATGTATCTATTCTCCAATGACTACTAAACCACTAAATTGTTTGGGATGTGATACCTTGTATTCTTTTCTAATGTAGTAAAATGGCCACAATCTCTAGGCTTTAAGATCTAAGGTGTTTCATTAACTCTTGAGTAACCTCCTCGCACACTTGAATTTTTTCCTCTAGTGGAATCATCATCGATTCTTCTTAAGAATGTGTAATTACAATAATCATAAACATAATAAGTGTGTCAAAAATCATGTTCATTTTAATGATATTGTGTTACACCTTATACAACCATATTTAGTGTGTGGGGTTAATGAAACAATGATAATGGTGGAGATAATCATGGAATTAGTGTTCATGTGAGGTTGGGGGAGGGTTATGATGCATATATTGGAATTCGGTGAGGGATAACTATAGAGGCAGTCTGTCTGCTGACTTTTTTGGATCCAAGAGTAGTGTTGGGTATCTTATTCTTGTGGTTTTTTGGTTATTTGGTGAGTAACATATAGGGTTTTTTGTGATTCCAGCATCTGGGATTGAACATTATGATTATGTCATGATTTTGATAAATGATATTATTGGATTTGTTGGTTCAAAAATTAGTGGATTATTGGAGATGGATTTGGATTGATACTATAGGGTTTATGAGGGTTTTACAGTGGATATTATGAAGAATATGATGGTTTCATGGATTTCCATGTTTGTGGATTCTTTTGGTTAATAAGGTGATCAAGGGGTATGAAAATGGTGTACTGGGGAATTTTAATTGAAAATATATATATATATATATAATGTCACTTTATAGGTTAATTATTAGTGTTTTGAGGATATATGGTTGGTAGGAGAGTGAATTCGATAAAAACCCATTTGAGGGGAGAAAATTTTTATATTGTATCCATAGGGTTTCTAAAAAATATATATCAGATTTTTAAATTTTGAATCATATCCCTAGATATTTTTGTGGAGGATTATTTCATTTAATAGGAGCTATGTATTGTAGGGTTAACTATGACATGATTTTTTCACTATGGAAATTTAGTTTCTCTTTAATTTGGATTTTCTGTGTGAGCCATCCTATGCACCATGATAATAAATAAATTTATCTAGATTCCAAATCCTTTCATTTGGAATCTCTTCAACCATTAGTAATAGTATTTAAAATTATGTTGTGAATATATATTGTGGTTTAAAAATTGGTGCTTGGTTTGGAAATAGAAATGTGGGGTGCCAAAAAGTTTCAAAAAAGAAAAATCTAAACACTTCATTTTCAAAAAAAAACTGTTTTACGTTGTTTTTTATACTATTATATCCCACATTGGATGTAATAAAATGAAAAATAATATATATTTAATGGCATGATTATGTCATCATTTGTATCCTATTTCCATATATGATAATTGTTTTTACAACTTCCCTATTACTGATTGAAGTATTACTCATAGTGTTAAGCAATGATTTTTACTGAACCATAGAAAAATCCCATTTTAATTTATTCAAATTATTTCAACATTGGAATAAAAATTTTAAATGATCCTCATTATCTATTTCGTAATATTGTGGTGCAATATTGAATTTTTTTTGCCATTCGCTACATATTCTATAAAATGAAATTTTACCTAAGAAATTTTGACCAATAAACTAAAATGAAACAAATTAAAAAATTAAAAAAAAACTCATTTTAGTCATCACATTATTTAACGTAAAAATATTTATAAACAAGATTAATTTTTTTAATGAATATTTAATTGATATACCACACAAAAAAGTACTTAACGTAATGTGTGTCTACCTTCAAGGGTGGGTCTTCATTTTGTGGAATACTATAGCTCCATGTGGGATTGTTTTAAAGGCTAAGAAATTCCCTTTATATCTAGATTTAATATTTCAAAAGAAAAATCATAGGAAATTTTTTCTCAAATGTTCCTTGTCTCCCATGTGAAACTCCATCTTTCAAACGTACTGGTTATGTATATGGTATAATTTTAATAATAATTCGTATGAATCCCTTGATGTTCATCAAATTTCAATATCATCTTCCTCCAATCATATTATTCCCTCTAGATCAAATCCTTAACTTATGAATATGATTTGTGGGTGATGTCCACTAGATGGTTGATCTATTTCCAATTCATGAAAAATATTTTTTACAACAATTAAAGGTATTTTCATGAATATTATTCAGTATTATATTAGAAAAATACACTTTTTATAGGATTGATGATGATATAGAGTACTTTTATTATAATGTACCACCCATTTATCTATAAAAAAATATTAATTTTAGGTTTTTAGGATTAATTCCCTGATAACTAATCAATAACTTAAGAACTCCAAACATAAAAAAGTTTTTTCCGATTAGAAATATTGAACCCACCTTTAACATATTATCTTGATTTAATTCAATATCAACCCACTAAGAGGTATAGTCTACAAAAAATTATTTATACATTTCTGAAGGACTTGGGGAATGGAGCTATAAATTTGATAACTTATATATCAAAGGCTTAAACTAATGTAACCTTGATGTTTTATATTGTATGTGTTGAAAATATGTGTTTTGTTAAAAATATGTGTTTTGTTGACATCAAATTTTTAAATTAAAAGAATAATAATTTCATGATATAGAATATGTGAATATATATGAGTCTGATATTATAATAATTATTAAAAAATTTTTGATAGTGTTTTGAATGATTGCTTGAAAATCAATATTTAGTCACTTCTATGAATCTGGTAAATTACTCAGATGTGTAAGAGTCATCATATAGATTAGTGGAAAACTAGAATTAATTTTCAAAATAAGAGTGTACCACATAAGATTCATGTAGGATGGTGCAATAAATTTTGAACAGGTATCATAGTGAGTCTATATAAGAGTCATTTATGTAAGAATCGCTCCCTTAGTGAAATAAAGTGTTACAAAACAATATAGGTGATCGAAGTATGGTTATTTCATATAGGGGTAATCAAGGTAAGGATTATCAATATACTATACATGATTCATCCCCTACCAAATAAGTTTCATCTAGACAAGGGATATAAAATAGAAAAAAAAATCACTAGGTGATTGTCATAAGTGTTTTTCATGTAGATTTGGTCTATTTATGGGTTTTATACATTTTTATGTCTTAACATAAGAGTGACATGAAAATATGTAGCACAAAATTCTATTCATTCCCACACAAATGAATTCTATTTGGGTATTTTCCTGATTATTTTTTTCCTATGGAAGTTATTAATATATGTTTTTTGAAATAACCAAATCATTTATATATATTGAGTATTCCTTCAATGAAAATAATATTGTCATAATTTCCCATATCATGTAATATATAACCCATAAAACACAAAAAAAATCCAAAGAAAATTATTTCATTAATTAGAAACATTAAATTTATATAATGAATATATACAAGAGTTTGAAAATTTTAAAAATAGGGAAATAAACAAAATAAATAAAATGAGTAGAACTGGAAAATATAGGTCATGCTAATCTCTTAGAATTATCCCACCCACAAACAACACTTTAAAAAGAATAAAAACATTTGTAATCCAATCGAAATATTATGATTGAATAATGTAAAATTATTATAAAAATTGGGTTGAATAATAAATTAATTAATTAATTGGTACTTATAATAGTGAATATGACCATTTTAATAGTGACATAATAGTTAGAATTATAACTTAATAGTTATGAATAGTAACATGGATACTACAAATAGTAACATAACCACTGAAATAGTAACCCAACTTCAAATTGTAAAATTTATTATAGATTAAAGTTATTAAGATTAATATAACAAGATATACATATACTAATATTATAAAGTATATTTAAATATTAAAAACCAAATAAAATTATACGAAAATTTTTAAATAAAAAATATTTAAATGCATTTTTCCTAATCAAAATTTTTATGTTTTAAATAATTATTACATATGTTAGATTATTATTTTTATTAAATTAATAAGATTTTAAATAATCTTGTTGAAATTTTTTAACGTTGAATTTTTAGGAATTTTCTAATAATTTTTTATTATTTAGGTTAATAGTAAACATATAGTTTTTATGTATCTTGATTGTTTTAAAATACACCATCAATTATATAATAATGTCAGAAACAATTATATAATTTGAGTATCAACCAAAATAATTTTTTATATGTCAAAATGTTCATGAAACTAAATTTCTAATGAAAATTAATTTTTAAATGCCTAAATTCTAATGTATTATATTAAAAAAATTCATTTTCCACATTCCTTTTTATTAAAAAATAGAATTGAGTTTCTAATGTGTTTAAAAATCCTAAAAAGTAACATTTTTAGTTACATAAGATTATTAATGTCAGAAAAATCACCATTTAAATTTTTACCTTTAAAATTATTTTTTATTCAGCGTTTTAACTGAAATATAATCTTCATCTTAATTATAAATACACCATATTCCACCCCATGGAAAACCACTTACCTTAATCTTATCAAAGAAAAAAAACTAAAAACAAATTACATATATTATCCCATTATAATCCATAGGGATGTTTTGGAGTCTTATAACTCAATTATTTCTATGAATTGAGGGTTATATGAAAGGAACAACTTCAATAAAGAGGTAACTCTATTCATATTTTTATTTCATTATACTTTCCTATTTATTAATCATTCTAGTCCATTATAATAAAACATTCAAAAAAAAATATATATTATGTTACCATGATATTGATAATTTTAATATTCTTTAAAAAATATTATTATATAATCATGTATTATGTGTCTCTCGCCTCCCCTTTAAATAATGTCCCATCAATGGTCGGTTGACCATAGACATGGATGTTCCCTACTATCTACATATCATAACAATCATGCATGATCATAATAAATTATTTATAATATCTAAATGTTAAAATAAATTTATTTATAAGCTTATAGAGTTAATTTTACTAATGTATAAGTATTAATAAAACAATGTCAATAAATAAAAAAATTTATGTTAATGTAAATATAATATCAAAATGTTTTTCCTTTAACAAAGATGATTTAAAATTTAATATAATAATTAAAATTGATAGATCATGAAAAAATAAACATATATACCTTATGCTTTCGTGTTCTAATAAACATATTTTCTTTATATTGGATGTGGAAATGTGATGAAGTAGCATCGGATCTAAAGTAAGGGAAATATCAAACCCAATTATTTCATGTCTGGTTATCTCATCTTTCACTTTATATATAGTTTGGATTCTTCCCTAGTGTATTTAAAATATACATTCAGAATTATTTAATTAATCTATATAGTCATATTCATTTTTGACCCTGTTAAAATGACTCCAAGACAACTACATAGATTTACTATAAGGACTTTATTTTTTAAAACATGTCATTGAATCCTCTTAATATGTTTATTCTCCACTCAAGAATCATGATATTTTATATCAAAATATTATCTCCCTCTTTCATTTATAAACCTAAAATGTTATTCATTATAGTATTATTTATGAAATATTTATGAAACCCATTTCATTCAATGGGTTTATTTAAAAAATATAATTTTTATATGACCCATTTCAATTTTTCATGCTTGGTTATGAGAATTTAATGATGTGATTGGAGGGCCCATAATTATATATCTATAAAATTCATTGGGTAACGTGATGTATCTTGTGATATTATATGTATTATACCAAAACGTTATTCTATATTTTATTTTAATAATTTGGGTGTAATGATATAGGATCATATATCATGGGTGAACATAATGATAGCTTTATTAACAACTACGTGTGGTGTTTGGACACTATGTTATCATGTTTCATTATTATTCCTCTGCCACATTCCATGACTTTTTCAATCTAATTATTGATGCTTATAATGATTATTATATGGTTATGATTTGAAGATCAGGATTATTCTCACCCTTGACTATTGATCTATTCCTCTTATTACTCCCATGTTATTCCTCTCCTTAATAGGATTTTAGATCATATCTTTATTTGATACATATCTCTAGGTTAACTCGTGATCGAAGGAGAAAAGTATAGCTTTTATATTGAAAAAATAAGAACGATTTAAATTATATTTATGTTTTATTATACAAAGTTAATATATGAACCATGATTTATCTTGTTCATAAACATTTCAGTTTATAAGATATCACTGTTGTATTATATATATTAAAAATGTTGTAATATTCATGCATGAAAAAGGTGGGTCACTATAGTTGGGTACATATAATGTTTCTGGTAATTTGAGAGTTATGTGTAATTTTTTTTAAAAACCTATGGATAAGTCTTAGTTTATGAAAGCATCCATAATTTTTGTAAATATGTGTGTGTTCCCAAAGAAATGGCATACCTGTGCGGATACTAAAATAATATGTGGTTTTGTAATAGATTCACCTTAGTATAATAACCCCAAAAATGGTTGGTTGGGTATTTACCAGATCTTTAACATGGGAATGATTAGTGCTTATTATTGAACATATTATTTTATAAATAAGAGATATATTATTTTTTTAGATTCACATTGTCTTTAAAAACCATTATGATTATATATATCTAAATTAATTATTACTCTAAAAATTAGAAAATGATTGAAGTATGTTATCCATCAAGAATTTTTTGGTAAAATATCAATACTAAAAATAAGTATAAGATATGATATGAATTTAAAAAATAATTTTCACATTATAATAAATAATTCACTCATGATTTAATAACATATATTTTTATAAAATTTTATATTTTATAAAATAGTAGGAACTAAGAGAAAAATTACCAATAAACCAAATGAGGGATAATAGAATGACTATCAAAACTAAATTATTAATTTAATACGATGTGGAATTTAAAATATCCTAGTGGAACCTGTACAGCTGTCTTGGTTTATGAAATATAATATAAACCATTTTGAACATATTCCTTCACCCATGAAGGATTAACTAATATTAGAGTCTTTCGTAGGGAAATGACCATTGAAATTTATCATATCTTTAAATCCAAATTACATTTCATAGTGGGTTTACTCAATGTAAAATAACTATTATTTTATTTAGTTAATTATGTATTATAGTATTACATTTTCCATCTATAGTTCATAATGAGAATCCAATCAATAGTATAAATTGATCAATAATAAAATATGAATCATTAAATGGATAAAATGTGCTAGGAATAATTTGAGAAGATATTTCCAAATACATTTTTTCAGTAAACACCTAAAACAAATATGGTAATATAATTTATTGAGATTAACCAAAAGGAAAGTGAATTTTTCATACTATATGATGAGAATTTCACAAGGACTAGAAGATAAACTTTAGGATTTATTATCAATAATAGTATAAAAATAGTTATATTCAATACTCAATTAAAAAAATCATCAAATTGAACTACTTATTTCAGAATTTGGGAATTATAAATAACTTATTTTAGGTTCTCTTAAAGTAGAGATAAAGTATATATAATGGTACTAAATATATAGATAAAAGATGGAGATAATGGAGTTTCAATATAGTGTATTGAATAATAAAGAAGGAAAGATGATATTGTAATACACATATCAAAATGTGTAATGAACCATCATGGTAATTAACTCAATGGAATGGGAAAATTAATTAACTAAAATAGAGAAGTAATTAAAGATCATTAATGTCTTAGAAACATAATTAATTTAGATAACATGATAGAGGAAAATAAGGATCCACCCAGTGCACTACCCATGACACAAAGGTTAAATGATATTGAGAAAGGGATATATGAAAGAAGTACAGTAAACTAATATTTATTGATTGTAATCAACATAAAAACCACTAAATTTTATAGAGTAATGGAAATATTAGGTTATCACTACCACCAAACAAGAGCATCAAAATTAATTCGTACAAAGTACACTTCCTATTCACTAAAAAATGGAAAAAGTTTTATTTTATTCTAGTTAATTATATTCCATTGTATATTACATGTTTTTTAGAACCATTTAATAACATCTTTGATTCCTTTATGTATAAATATTTTTGAAGACACCCTGTGGTTTAATCATTAAAATCTATGTATTATATACTTATCCTACATTGGAAGATTTATCCAGTGAATCTAGTAATCCTTCCAGTGGTGGAATTTTATTCTTTAGTTGGTATAAATAAAATATAATTATATAGAACACAATTCAAATTTGGAGAAAGGATAATCTATATCTATATTTACAATAAATCCATGATCATATAAAAATTAAAGGATATTCATTAATCACATTTGGAAAATCCATAAATGGTTTGGTTTTTACTGTTTATAAAAGAATAATAACATAGAATTTGTTTTTCAATGGAATGAATAAACCTTGATGAAATGACCACTAGGAAAGAATGTACTGATGTATTTTATAAATAGTTTCCTAGACTCCCTGATGATTAGGAATTATGGTTCTCTATAAAATATATAATCAAATCCACTCCAACCATAAAATACCCCTATAGGATGGCCTTGATAGAATTGGAAGAGTTAAAAAAATTTATAACAAACATTGAAAATGGTTTCATATTCTCTAGTGTGCAACCATGGGTTTTGTTGGTTCTCTGTGTCAGGAAGAATCCTAGATGAATTCATTGTTCATTGATTGTTGAGAGCATAACATAATAACTATATAGACATGTATCCCATTTCAATTATTGGTGAATTCCTTGATAAAATTAAAAAAATATCATTTATTATCAAATGTTTATCTTCATTATTGTTATGATTATCTAAATATGAAGAGGTTTTGTATTTATACTAGAACTATCTATATAATATATACACACACTGAATTCAAAGTGATGTCATTCAGACATACAAATTCACCTATAATATTTATTGATATGATAAATAGTGTATTTTGAGACTACAGTACAAAATTTTGGGTTTTCTTTGTCGACTAAATTCTCATATAATCCAAGAAGTATAAGGAAAATATAGAGAATCTATGAAATTTGAGTGAGAAATGAAAAATGGCTAATATGTATGCTATGTTCAAAAAGTGTGACATTTCTATGTAGCAAGTCACTTTCATGGGTAATGTGGTCACAAGTGAGAGAATTAATATGGACCCCTCAATGACAGTAGAAATTAGGTGTGGTCCCAAACATTCAAGTGTTAATGAAATATATACTTTTCATAGATTGGATATGTACTAATGACTATTTTCAAGAAAAAATTCATGATTATCTAAAAAACATTATTAACATTGAAAAGGAAAAAAAATTATACTTAAAATAATGTGAGGAAATATTAATGGTTTTAAAAAAAGATGATAATAATGTCACCCTTACCTTCCCTACCATCAGTTTGGGAAGGGTTTGGAATATATAGTTATTCAACAAAGAATGGATTGGGGTTTTTACTCATGAAAAATTATGATGTCATAGACGATGCCTCAAAAAAGTTTAATATCCTTCAGTAAAACTACCTAGAACATAATTTGGAGTTATAATATATGATATTCATAGTTATGAACTTTTGAAACTACAACTATATTGAGAAGTGTGGCATATATACATAAAATAGTAATCTATATCTTCATCTATCTTGTAATGGTGAATATGGTTGATGATGATCATGTTAGATTATAACTTACTATATTATGCATTATGTATATTGAGAAAAATGAAAACATAATTATATATAAAGGATATCATAATATTAGGGATTAAATCCCACTTCAACCAAATTATTCCCAACCATATATCCAATAGAAGATCAAGGATGTATAAAGGGATGTTTTTTAGCTTTAGAGGAAAGGAAAAAGGAAATTTAAGGGAATCATCATGAGTTCAAAATTAATAATTTAGGTGGGATTTGATTAAGTATTATCCATTTTGCGTCACAATCACCTTAGAAAAAGAATGTGTTGTTAAATGAATCCAATAGTTCATCATTCTATATCCATACGGGAAGTATCATGATGTACTATGATCTTTAATATAACTTTTGTTGGGACAAAAAGAAAAGTTATATTGTTGAGTAAACCTTAAAGTTATTGGTTTATTAGTATGTTTAATAAATATTATATAATTAAAATTGGATGATAAAATCATTACTCATAACCACTTGGAACTATGACAACAACACTGTGTAATTTTTCACAAATCTCCATAAAAAATCCAAATGAAGCAATTTCATATGGGTTTTGGTGGACCGATTTACCAAGACATCCAATTTCCTCACTATTCAGGATTAATAATCACTTTAACAAACTTCCATAACATACATAATGGAAATGGTGTTGATTTAGAGGGAACTACATATGATCATCTCTGATCATGATAAATGTTTAAAACTAAACTTTGGTGAAATATTCAGTATTCTCAAAATATTGAATTGGACTAGAGTATGACCTATCACCTTAAAACTAATGTCTATTATGAAAGGAATGCTTGAAAAATCACATAAATGTCGAGGTTCTACTGAATTTAATTTAATTTAGGATGGGATAAGTGTTTCTCATTGATAGATTTCTCATAAAATTATAACTTCCACTTGAGTATTCAAATGACCCCACATGAAGCTCTATATGGGGAGTGATGTTGAACTAATAAATGTTAGGATGGATTCTGTGTCTAGAATATACATGGACAAAATATTGATCATGAAATGATAGAGACAATTTTTTATCCAATTAGTAACACGTTATAGAATCTCATAGATGATAAAAATTGTGATACATCCAATCAGCAATGCAACATGTATTTTAATTTTGGAGACATGTTTTCCCTAAATATATAACCATGAAATATATTTATGTGTTTTATAATTAATTAGAAGATAATACCTATGAATGTTGGCCTCTTTAGGAACCTTTATGACAATGTATATGTGGTCTATCGACCACAACTTTTACCAAACATGAATCTGGTTCTTAATTTTTTCCATGTAACACTCTTGGGGTAATATTATAAGTCCCCAGCATTAAACATTACTTAAAATTGAATTAAATGAATAATTCACATTGAGGATCTTTTCAGGTTTAGAGTGTTAGAGAATTAGGACATAACTATTACATCTCAAAAGATTACAAAGTAGTCTCTTCTACTAAATTTCCATAAAATAAAAACTCTTAAAAAGAAACATGTCTAGTTTCATGTTTTAGGTAGCATGACTTTTCCTTGATCCCATCCTTGACCCTATTCCATTCTAAGTCCTGTGAAAAACATTTCAAAAACTTGGGATGAGCATAAAAGCTCAGTAAGGGATACACAAAAAATAAAAACTGTTAGTTTATCAAAACAAAAAGTAAACCATGTATACTTTATCAAAGTAATACTTTTCACCTTTATGAAGTAGTAAAAACTCTTCACTGAATAAAATATCATTACTTACCTTTTTGTAACCAAAGGATTACCATAAAACCCATATAAAGAACACATAACATATATAAAGGTAACTTGGGACATAAACATACTTAAGTGGAATAACCATACGGTCGACTCCCACACATATCACTTAATGGAATACCCATACGGCCAATTTCCATACATACTTAATGGAATATCCATACGGCCGACTTCCATACCTAATGCATTGGAGGTTATAACGTAACCACTCGTCCTGGTATTCACGGCACCACCCGTCATAATGTCCAAGTACCATTATAAAATCATAACACATAAAACCAACATAAAGGAATGATAACATTTATACATTTCAATCACAATATATCATTTAAATATATTGCCATAATATAATCTTTTATCAAAAACATTTTCAATACCGAAATACAAAAAAAAAGTATATTTTATTTATTTTATTTTAAAGAACATTATGGCTTGTTGAGGAAGCCAAAGTCAAATAATACTCGCGGCGGCGGAAAAGGTCGTTGTCGCCGCGTACGTTAAAAGAAACATTCCTTTTTGTCGTTTTGTAAAAATCTTCATAGAAAAAGATTCCTTTTGTATAAAATTAAAAGTAAAAGGGGTTTATACACCGTATAAAAGAAAGTTGTGTATAAAAAGAAATATGCCTCAATGAAAGGAGATTGAGACGAAGTCCCTTACAAAGACGGTATCCTTGGTTTAAGGATAAATCAATTACATAATTATGTGTGAAAAACGAATACACCAAATATAAGTGGATATTAAGTGTAAAACAATCAGAGGTTATTCACGCATATTCATAGAACAACATATTCAAGGAGTACAGGTTTATCCCAAAGAATCAAATTTGGGCTAAGAAGTTCCCTTGCAAAAATTTGACAGCCTAACGGCGTCACTTCAAAAATTCATAAAATGAGTTGATGAGAGATAAAAAGGGAATCTCATCACTTGGACATAAACTTTACATCAATCAGGATATATAATAACATATCCCAACATAATAGTATGTGTATTAAAAGACATAACAAACGATGTCTTTTAAAAAGAGGAGGGTGAAAGGTTCCGTTACTGACTTGGGTAACTTTCGAAAAGTACACCCCATTGAAGAAGTGTCATACAATGAATATGTAAATACCAATAAATGGAATTATATTACAAAACGAGTGTAATAGTGGGCAGTACATAAACCACTCAAAGGAAATTGTGGAAAATGTAGCATAAATCTCACGGGAATAAAAGTGAGATGAAAAATCTCTTACGAAAACTTGGAAGCCTAACGGCGCCACTTAAAACATCCAAAATGGATTGATGAGAGTAAATAGGGTCACTCATCACATCAAAATAATGTTTACAGAAAGAGGAATATTGAGGAACATCCCCCAACATAACAAAGAGGAGCTTAAAAGAAGTGACATAAAGGAGAGTACTTTAAAAGAAAGAGAGGGGTTAGATCTCTTATGAAAATTCGGCAGCCTAACGGCGCCACTCAAAACTTCCAAAATGGATTGATGAGAGAGAATAGGTTCTCTCATCATATGAACATAAAAATTAAAGTAAGATTAATATAAAATAATATCCCAATAACAATAAAGATGATCTTTAAAAGGAATGACATAAAAGAGTGTACTTAATAAGAAAGAGAGGTGTGGGATCCCTTACCTCAGGTCCGACTTGACTCGATCGTTCTTTAATCTCCTGAATAATAAACTTGAGTTAATTTATACTTTATTAAGAACCTTTTGCAAGCATATTATTCCTTTTATATCACTTATTTCCATGTTATAAACATTATGTAATCATTAAGTTAATAATGATTGTTTTGTCGATATTTGGTTCTTAAGCCAAAAGTGGACTTCTTACAATTACATGTGGTTCGTGTGGTAAATGTTTCTTTATATCCAAAATTACATTCCTGATTTGGATATCATATATATCATATATATCCAGCATATACATGTATTTATAATATCACATAATCATTTAGAGGAAAGAAATTAAATGCACCGTTCATGGAGACGGTAAGCCGTACGTACGCATGAACGCTACTTTCATTTCTATTTCATATTTAATGGAATTAAAACATAATGATACATAATAGTATTTTAATTCCAGTATGGTATCATATATAATATCATTAAATATACCCTTTATACATACCACATATGGTAATAACGAATCAAATCAATTTGAGGGGGCGGTAGTCCGCACTTCCTTAAATGAAGATAACGCGTTTACCCATAATGGAATCCATAAAGGTATGCCCAAAATGTAAAATACAGAAGCTTAAGGAAAACATAAAAATATTATATATCATATATAAAAAATAGTGACATTATAATGGCCACCTTTTAAGGTGTTAAATGAGTATTGAACAATCATCGTTTCGGAAGGCAGAATTTCGCCATCCACGGAAACCGTATGTTCTTTAACCATTGGATGTAGTTGTGTGAGAGTGTAGCTCGAATAAATCTTATACCAACATCCTAGTATATTGAATATACTGGTTTGGTTACAAAAGAATTAAATAAAAAGAGTTTAGGGGGTTGGATAAGAAAAATAAAACAAATGAACATGAGAGAATGAATTACCTTTAAAAGTGTAACTCCTTTTTATTTGAGCCTAAAGGCTTCCTTTGAAAGGTTTCTGCCCAAAGGGAATCCTCTAGGATGAGGAGAGGGATGTGGAGAGAGTAAATGTTCAGGGGTTGTCCGAGCCAAAGGCTTTGGGAGTGTGGGTAATGAGGTATAGGTGGGGGCCATTTATAAGAGGAGAGGAGGGGCACTTTTGGAAATCATGAAACTATTATTTTATTTTCAAAAGTGTTTCGAATTTATAAGGTCCCACACTAATATATTTCGAAGATAAGATGATAAGGCTTAGAAATATTCTCATCCAATAGGTTTTGGACATGTTTAGGTTTTAGATATTACATTATCTTTCCATTTTATTTATATCGTTAAATAATGAAGTCATCGCTGCGTCATCATGATGTCATAAATAATTTAATTTATTTAAAGTCTAAAAATAAAAAAAAAATACTATGATGTATAAAATCTTTTTATCTTTCTAATGAATATTTATAATCAAAAATATGATTAGTATAACCCCTTATAAAAATTGTATTAGTAAAACAATTTATGTTAGTGTCATTTTCACCTTTATTTAAAAAAAGGCATTAAAGTCATTATCTCACCCAAGTGGCTCCATGGGGTACCCTAAATCGACCCATGGGTTGTCCTGACACAACCGATAGGGTTAGGACATGTGTCAAGCTCATCTCATTTTATTAATTCATTATTGTTACCTTAAACTACACTAATTACCACAAATCGCGATTACAAACTTAGTAAGTTACTATTCACCAAAAAATTATTTTTATCCCATTGAACCACATTTTACTTCTTAATGGCAACCATGTATGTCGGATTTTTGAAAATCAAAACATAATGATGGAAAAATTTCATTTAATCGGAAAATCAGTTTTTATAAGTACCACTTAGTGGTTTCACTATTCATCAAAAATTGATGTTTTTCAGAAAATTACCAAAAATTCACCCTAAGATATATTTGATATTACGAATTCAAAAATGACGTCTATTTAACAAAATTCAAAACATATAAGTCACATTAATTAATTTAATAATTAATTCCCATTTTCAGATCAAATAGCGTGTTTTTATGAAATAATAAGTATCAAAAGATTGACACTAGTTTAAGTCCGATTTCAAAGTGAAATTAATTCCAACGACCACTATTGGATTTAATGGTAAAAATATTTTCTAATTTAACTTTAAAAACAATTAAAATGATAATCTAATAATATAAATAAATTAGATTAAAAAGATCTTTTGAATTAAAATACAACATTTTACACTATTCATTAAAAAAATGAACTTTATCGGAAAAATACCAAAAATTTACACAAAGTAAAATTTGATGTCCCGATTCTAAAGTAGAGTTTTATTTGGTCCAAAAGAATTTATAAGAGTGATCAAAACTATATTTAATGACATTTTGCCATCAGAAGGCGATAAGTGAACCTTTAGTGAAAATTAGGGTATAAAAGCCTAAAATTCAATTCTTTCCGTATTTTAAGCCTTTATCTTTTATTGGATAAATGTAAAAACATTTAAAAACATGTATAATCATATTTTAGTTATTTCTATCCATTCTCGCCAATACAACGGCTACATGTTAACTGCCATTTAAAATAATATTATTTTATTATTAGAGTGCAACGTAAGATTCCCTAGAAACTCGTTGTTGCGTGTTGGGTACGCCATCGAGCATAGCGTTCCCTTTAAAGACGTATTAATATTTTATTCACAAATATGGATAAATATGAAAATGTCATATTCTTTATTTACCTGGGGTGTTACATCCTTCCCCCCTTTTGGGAATTGCGTCCTCACAATTTTAAAATTGAGCTTGGAAACATCCTTGAAAGTCCCACATCGGAACAAGAGTCGGCAAAACAATCACTTTAAAATAAAGGAAGATAAGTACAAAGGTCACCCGAGTTAACCCATACTAGGATTCCAAGTATGAAAATATGGATATAGAGGAAAAAATGGTCATTTTCTGATGGAGAGTGATAGAAAACATGTTTAGGAGAAAGTTAACAATAAGAAAATCACAAACTTGTGATGGGTTAAACGGTGTTGGGTTCCCCAGAAGAAAAAGTTAATAGACAACATTTTTGTTTTAAGCTACTTTTTATTGAGGAAATTATTCATAAGGAAACATAGTCACTTATCATGTTGACATTCAGCTTTTATTAGATTCCTTACACAAACTCATATTTTCTCCAAAAGACGAGTATTTAGGAAGACTTGTTCACATTAAGAGTACTATAATCAACTTCCTAAGAATCAACTAATCCACAAAAGAAAACTATATACTTTCCATGTCTTTAGACCTTAACCAAAACCAAAACTAGAAAGGTTAGTACAAGGTCAGATAATCCAAAAAAGGATAACCCTTTATAAAAATAAAATCTATTCTTAATCTCCAAAATTTGTCCAACAAAACCCAAAGTTCAACGAGGACCATTTGTCCATAAAATTATTCAAAGTAAACCAAACTAAGATTGAAACCCAAACATTTGAAGTATTTAGTCACATAGTCTTCCAAGTTAAATCGTAACATTTATCTCCAAACAACATCAGTTGCTCCTAATGTCTCGTATTGAAAAGTAATTAACCTAATCACATATCCTCCATGATAGGTCAATCATTTTCATAAATAACCCAAAATCAACTTACTCTTAATTCATAAAATCATAAAACTAAAAAGAATCAGTCAAACTAACTAGGGACTTCACGTAGTCCAGTGGTAGGCGATAAATACCAATCGCACTTTGGTTGTGGGTTCGATTCCCGCGGCTTTGTCCGACGCGACGGGTTGTCACACGGTCTGCGTGTTTTCCTTTTTCCAAAACTATATAATTCTTAAATAATTCCCCAAAAAGGGATAAAATCATCAAAAATAACCATAACATAATTTAACCTCAATTTTATCTCATGCCTTTCACTTCAATCATAACATATAGTAACCCATAATTACCTCAAAAGTAAGGATCATATAAACCCAAATGGTTATTTATAACTATGTCCACAAAAGAAAAGATAACAATTACTTGAATAAAATTTTCATATAATAAACATCAGTGTTACACATACTATAAAAAGTTTTCTAATGTACCCCATCATCAAAAGACACTTAATAGTCTTATGAATTTCACCATAACTCTTGAAGCCCTTATATGTTGACATCTTACTCATTCAACATTCTTCATGATCCATTAACCATTCATTTCCAACTTATTCCGAAATAAATCTTTCCTACAAACAAAATCATGAATCATATGCTAAGATCCCAAAATAGAAAACAAAAGTTAAGAAATAATCCATACCTTTGATTGGTCATTGTCGGTTTCTTCATCCTCAATCGGAATGGCATTAGGTATTGGTAAATGAGTATTTGTATGATCTTGGTGATCCCATTAACAAAACTTCTTGTTGGGCAAAAATCCCTCAAGGTATCATTGAAGCCTTTTTGAGGTGATTGTGTTTGTTGACAAAGTGGACATCTGAGTTGTGATTGTTGACAAAGAGGATTTCATGATGGAATGTCGAGTTCAAGAGCTGAGGTCAACGATCCATGTTTGATTCAAGAACGTCGATAAAAGGAATGGAAGATCTGGAGGCGGTACAAAAGAACAGATACAAGGTGACGCCGTTTTCCAGTGTTTGCCAATTTTTTGGGCCTGAAAATCGGCAAATGAAGAAAAGTGTTTTTGGCAAAGGGACTTGCGCGCCGTGGACTTGGAGTATAGGACACTTGCGCGCCACATGTTTTTCAAGATCAGAAGATCAAAATATGGCTAAGGAAATAGGTTCGCGCAAGTTTGGGAGTTGGTCGCGCAAGTGTCTAAAGGAGAGGAGACTTGCGCGCCGAAAATGGGTCGCGCAGGTGACTTCCGCACCGTCGCGCAGGGTGGTCAGATTGACTATAAATACTGGACCACCCCTCCTCATTTCTCACCGGAGTTCAAGACGAGAGCTCCCGTCGCGCAGGTGTGGTGGTCGCGCAAGTGGTGTGTGTGGTCGTGCAGGTGGGACTTGCGCGCCAGTGGTTGAAGTTGTGCGCCAGTGTTAGAAGTTGCGCGCCGGTTTGCAGTTGCGCACCAATGGTGGTTTGGGCGTAAAGGGAAGAGAGTCGCGCAAGTTTGGAGTAGAGGAATCTTGTGCCGCGCAAGTGTCAGAGGAGGACTTGCGCGCCCGTTGTGACTTGTGTGCCGATACTTGCGCGCCGAGCTTGACTTGCGCGCCAAGTAAGGTTTTGTTCCCGCAGTGATTTTCAGACTGTGTGGAAGCTGGAAGTTTGCCTGATACCTTCGGTGCAAAGAGATATTCATCAACGGGTGAAAGTTAAACTTCAACAGAGCATCTACATACAAGAGAAGATGCATTCTTTCAGGAAAATGAAGAGACCTACAGGTCTATAAATTGTGAGTGGATTCCATCCAAGAGCAGTGAGCTCAGGAAGAGGAAGAAGGTGATCCTCTCCACCGGCAGTGAGCCAGAGAGAGAGAAATAGGGAGTGACCCTTGGGAGAGCAGTGAGCTGACCCTAAACATTGTAAATGTAGTGAGCCTGGGCATAGAAGTGATCTAGCCCGAATCTTGTAATCCACAGCTAGTGAAGATTAGTGGAATTTGGTACGACTGGAAACCTGTCGGCGTATGCTCCTTGGACGTAGCCCTTAGCGGTGAACCAAGTAAAATTGCTGTGTCCTGTGCTTGCTTTACATTCTGTTTATATCGTGGAACAGTGAAAAGAGAGAAGAGTGTTTTGCTTAACAGCGAAACAAGATCAGAACGGGCATTAATTTTTAATTAGTCATACCCTGATTCACCCCCCCTCTCAGGGTATCCAGCCTAGTGGACCTAACAAGTGGTATCAGAGGGAATGGTTGAAAGTTGTTCTTCTCTCAATGGAGGTAACCAATCATAAAGGGATTCCGATCTTCGACGGATATAATTTTCAAATATGGAAGAATCGGATGCAACACTATTTCCGATCCTTGGGAATGGATGTGTTTTCAGCAGCTATGCATGGTATCACAGCTGATATTAATAGTGGTGCCTTATCAGAAGCTGAGCATAGAGAGTTGGATGATGATTCCAAAGCAATCAATGCCTTAGGGGGAGCCCTTTCCAATCCTATCTACACAAAGGTGATGTCATGCAAAACGTCACATTCCATGTGGGAAAAGCTTTTGAACATATATGAAGGGGACACAAAAGTCAGAGAGGCAAAGCTGCAGGTGTTGTGGAACAAATATGAAGATCTGAAAATGAACCCGAATGAGTCTATTGACGCATTCTTTGACAGGGTAAACATTGTTGTGGAAGATATGCGAGGTCTTGGAGAAGTCATTGAAGACATAAAGATTGTAAAGCGCATCTTGAGGAAACTTCCACCTCGGTTCAATCCGAAAGTTTTAGTACTAGAAGATAAAGATCCAAAAGAGCTGACATTGGACAATTTGCACAGTACCTTGGTTGCATATGAAATGAGGAACGATGATAATGAGGCTGTGGAAAAGGGGAAGTCTAAAGAGGTGGCATTTAAGGCCATGAAGAAGCTCACCATTGAAGATTCTAATGAAGAAGAAGAGACAGATGAGGTGATGTCATTCCTTTCTTCGAATCTACAAAGAGGAAGAGGAAAGTTTAAAGGTAAACTTCCACTAGCATGCTTTAGATGTGGAAAGGTTGGTCATCTTGCGGCAAGATGCCCCAAGAAGTTTCAAGATGATGATGATGATGATGACGCTGAAATTCCCAAAAAGAAGTCTTCAGCTTTTGTGAAAGGGAAGAAACAATTCAAGAGAAATTTCTTCAAGAAAAATAATCTTCTCTCACAAGAATTTGAAAGTTCAGATGAGTCTGAGGATGAAGAAGTTGAGGAAATAGAAAATTGCAGAGATCGTGGGGTAAATGCCTTGGTGGCAATTGTTGGTAGTTCTCAAAAGGGAGAAGAAGATGATACTAAAGAAGAAGAAGAAATTGAAGGGAGAATTGATATGGAAGCCGAATTGGAAGCAGCTCTTGAGGAGATAGATGTTTGGAGAGCCAAAACGAAGAAAGCCAATAGAGTGGTTCGTGATGCCAAACTCTACATGCAACAACAGGATGAAGAAAAGTCTGAGCTGTTAGAAGAAATTGAAAGACTAAAATCCTCAACACCAGAGAGCTCAGAAAATATTGTTGAGTATAAGCTTAAAATTGAGGAACAAAAGAAGGAAATTGATTTTCTGACAAACACAGGAAAGGAGCAGGTTAGATGTATCAAAGAGCTTGAAGAAGAAGTGGTCAGTCTGCGACAAAAACTCAACGATCAAGATAAACTCTTGACCCCCAATGTGATATCTGAAAAGCAGTCTATTCAGAAGACAGAGAAGATGAAAGCGGAGCCTAGCAGTTCAGTAGGAAAGAAAGAGCAGTTGAGCTCAGATGTTAAGGTCGTTTCTGGGCTTAGTCAAGAACAAAAATTGGCGACAATTGCAGTCAGACCGCAAGCACTCATCCCGAAAGTGAAGGTTGATTTGGGAACAAAACAGAATCAGAATATTCAGAGATCCCAAAGGGGAAATCACAGTGCTGAAATATCACGAGGGAATGCATCCTATATCAGGTGTTATTGCTGTGGGAAAATGGGACATTCACAGTTTGTGTGTTCCATAGCCAAGAGATACAGAAGGGAACATGAGCAGAGACGGAAGCCAAACAGAGAACGGTTTTCCAGAACACATTTTGAAGGACACTGTTTTTGGTGCGGAGGATTTGGACACATGGCTAGGTATTGCACATCAATCATTCAGAGAAATGTGTCAAAGAATAATCAAAATGTTCGCAAGCAGCAGATCAATAAACCAACAAGTGAGCTAAAAGTTCAGAACAGATTTGCAGTTCTGCAAGATGAGGGTGGTCCATCATACTCTGAGAAAGAACAGAAGCCTCAATCCATGCCGAGTGTGAAAGAAAAAGTATGGACCAAGAAGAAGAAAAATGAGAAGGTTGTGGTGGCGGAGATTGCCCTTAAAGCATCAGATCTATCTGGTGTTTGGATCCTTGATAGTGGTTGCACATCCCACATGACGGGTAATAAGGATCTTGTTACAGGCATCAAATATGACAAAGAAGGAGTTGTCAAATTTGGAAATGATGAAGGCCTGAAGATTGTTGGCTCAGGGAAAGCCAAGTTTGGGGGCAAAGAGATGAAACATGCTGATGTCTTGGTAGTAGAGGGTCTCAGTCATAATCTACTCAGTGTCAGTCAACTATGTGACTCTGGGCACTCTATCCAATTTACCAAGAAGATGTGTGTTGTGAAAGGAAAAGATGGAGCAGCTGTTCTGCAGGGAAAAAGGTCAAAGGGAAATCTCTATCTTGTAAGTGGGGAAGAAGATACTTGTCTTTTATCCAGAGAAGAAGAAAACCAGCTGTGGCACAAGCGACTTGGTCATCTATGCCAACCATCTATGGAGGATCTCGTTAAATGTGATGCTGCTAGAGACCTTCCCAAACTATCACGTGATCGCACTCATACATGTGATGCTTGTCAGCAAGGGAAAATCATCAGAAAGACATACAGGCCAAAGGAACAGAAATCAACTAGAGTGCTCGAATTGGTGCACGCTGATGTATGTGGACCTATCTCACCACGAGCTATAAACGGGCAAAGGTACTATGTTCTTTTCATTGATGACTATAGCAGAATGGCCTGGGTATTCATCATAACCCACAAGACAGAGGTGTTCAGTTGCATAAAGCAGTACAGGAGGGAATCAGAGAAGATGCTTGGGCAGAAAATTCTGAAGTTTCGTACTGATAACGGTACGGAATTTACAAACAGTCAAATTGAAAACTATCTCGAGAAACATGGGATAAGGCATCAAGTTTCATCAGTGAGAACTCCCCAACAGAATGGAGTAGTAGAAAGGAGGAATCGGATCATTAACAACATGGCCAGAACAATGCTTATTGATAAGGACCTACCAGAGAAATTTTGGAAGGAAGCAGTTTTGACATCGGTCTATGTTTCAAACAGGTCCCTGTTATGTCCGAAGCAAGGGAAGACTCCGTATGAACTGTGGTACGGAAAGAAGCCAACATTGAAATACTTTCGAATCTTTGGAAGTAAGTGTTTCATTCTCAACAAAGAACATCATAGGAAGTTTGAGGCACGAGGAGATGAAGGGATATTCCTCGGCTATTCAGGGAAAAGAAAAGCATATAAATGCTTCAACAAGAGGCTGGGAAAAATTGTTGAGAGTAATGATGTCACTATAGTCGAAAATGAACAGACTGCTCAACGACCCAGTGAACAGTTCCTGGATGAAAGTGATGATGAGATAAGCAACCCAGGGGGAGCAGAAGTGGCAGAAGCTGACTCAGAAGAAGATACTGATGATGAAGAGGAAAGTGTCAAGTCGGTGTCTGCGAGGAAGCCAAAGAGTCGAGCTGAGATTGATAGGCAGAATATCATTGGTGATCAAACAGCTCCAGTTCAGACTCGAAGAATGAAATCATCACAGCAAGCATCGTTTTTGTCTCAAGTAGAGCCGAAATGTTTTTCTGATGCAGCTGAAGATGAAAACTGGGTTCAGGCCATGAACGAAGAGCTTGATCAGATTGAGAAGAACCAGACATGGGAGATTGTTTCGAGGCCAGCGGACAAAAATGTCATTGGGACCAAATGGGTCTATCGCAACAAGATGAATGAAGATGGCACAGTGATTCGGAACAAAGCACGTCTAGTGTGCAAGGGGTACTCCCAAATTGAGGGAATTGATGTTGATGAGACATTTGCACCGGTTGCAAGGCTGGAGACAATAAGATTATTCCTAGCCATCGCAGTGCAAAGGAAGTTCAAAGTGTTCCAGATGGATGTCAAATCCGCATTCTTGAATGGGGTTCTGGAAGAGGAGGTGTATATTGAGCAGCCAGATGGTTTTCTCATTCATGAGGATGAGAACAAAGTTTGCAGGCTGAAGAAGGCATTGTATGGGCTGAAACAAGCACCAAGGGCATGGTACTCAAGGCTTGATCAGTACTTGAAGAAGCTTGGTTTTCAGCGTGGAGGAGTTGATTACAATCTCTATTTCAGCAATGACAGTAATCAAAGGATGATGGTGCTAGTGTATGTCGATGACATAATTTTTGGCGGATCAGATGAAGCTCAGTGCAGACAATTTTCTGAATTCATGAAAAATGAGTTTGAAATGTCAATGATTGGAGAGCTAATGTTTTTCCTTGGTCTACAGGTGACACAAGGAAGGAATGGAACTTTCATTTCTCAATCCAAATATGCCAAGGAAGTTCTAAGAAGGTTTGGAATGGATAATTCCAAGGAAATGAAGACTTCGGTTGCTACCCGGATGAAATTATCAAAAGATGAGGATGGCAAGGCAGTTAATATCACAGAATACAAGAAAATCATTGGAAGTCTGTTGTACTTAACCGCAACAAGGCCTGATATTGTTTTCGCCACATGCCAAGCAGCGAGATATCAATGTAATCCCAAGGAAAGTCACATGCTTGCAGTGAAAAGAATACTTCGGTATGTCAAGGGCACGGTGGACTTCGGTTTGACATACAACGACAAATCTCAGACAGAGTTATTGGGATATACTGATGCAGACTGGGCCGGTTCAGCAGATGATAGAAAATCAACGTCAGGTGGTGCATTCTATCTTGGTGGATTGTGTATTTCTTGGCTAAGCAAGAAACAAGATTGCATTTCATTGAGCACCGCAGAAGCTGAGTATATAGCGGCCACTCAAGCATGCACACAGTTATTGTGGATGAAGCAGCAGCTTGAAGATATGGGAGTTGAAGTGAAGTCTCCGATCGGAATCCAGTGTGACAACTCAAGTGCTATAAATCTTAGCAAAAATCCTGTCCATCATTCCAGGACAAAGCACATTGAGATCAAGTATCATTTCATCAAGGAGAAGGTTGAGCAGGGCATCGTGAAGTTGGAGTATGTGCCTACAGAGCTACAGGTTGCAGACATTCTGACAAAGGCCTTACCCAAGGAAGCTTTTGAGAGGCATCGACTAGCTCTGGGAGTTCAGTCGATTCCCCGCACTTGAAATAGTGTGGACACGGGACCCCCCCCCCCTCTCCCCGAGGTATGCTGTGTTTTCCCTACTGTGCTAATGTGTTCTCTACTATGTTACAGACTACAAAGGCGTGACCTTTGGGTTCATTGACAAAGGGGGAGAAAATAGTGGTTGGAGACAGTGCGGAGATTTGATAAATCATGAATGATATGGGGAGACGCTGACAGGTGGAGCAGCCAGATAGGGGGAGTTGAAGCTAGTTGAACGTGCTTAGCCAGAGCTTAGCTTGGTCAACACAGGAAATATGGCTAAAGAGGTGTTGAAGCTGTGAGCAGAAAGGGGGAGCGTATTAAATCTGACGATGCTAGAAGTGATCGATCAAAGAATAGATATCACGACAGCTGAGGATCATGATAAAAGCAGAAGAGTGGTGTTGGACAGTGTTTGGTGTCAACAGTGGATGTCAGAGACAAAGTGATTCATTGATGAACTTTTCATTTACTCTTGTTTCTCACACCGAGCATTGCTCATGTGGGCTTAGAGTATGTGTTGAGTAAATCCTTGGTCGCTATCAGAATCGCAATGTGGCGAATGGAGGTTGAAGAATCAATGACGTATCTTTGTTTTGAAGAGTTGTCAACAAACCCAAAGGGGGAGATTGTTGGGTAAAAATCCCTCAAGGTATCATTGAAGCCTTTTTGAGGTGATTGTGTTTGTTGACAAAGTGGACATCTGAGTTGTGATTGTTGACAAAGAGGATTTCATGATGGAATGTCGAGTTCAAGAGCTGAGGTCAACGATCCATGTTTGATTCAAGAACGTCGATAAAAGGAATGGAAGATCTGGAGGCGGTACAAAAGAACAGATACAAGGTGACGCCGTTTTCCAGTGTTTGCCAATTTTTTGGGCCTGAAAATCGGCAAATGAAGAAAAGTGTTTTTGGCAAAGGGACTTGCGCGTCGTGGACTTGGAGTATAGGAAACTTGCGCGCCGAAAATGGGTCGCGCATGTGACTTGCGCACCGTCGCGCAGGTGTGGTGGTCGCGCAAGTTGTGTGTGTGGTCGCGCAGGTGGGACTTGCGCGCCAGTGGTTGAAGTTGTGCGCCAGTGTTAGAAGTTGCGCGCCGGTTTGCAGTTGCGCACCAATGGTGGTTTGGGCGTAAAGGGAAGAGAGTCGCGCAAGTTTGGAGTAGAGGAATCTTGTGTCGCGCAAGTGTCAGAGGAGGACTTGCGCGCCCGTTGTGACTTGCGCGCCGATACTTGCGCGCCGAGCTTGACTTGCGCGCCAAGTAAGGTTTTGTTCCCGCAGTGATTTTCAGACTGTGTGGAAGCTGGAAGTTTGCCCGATACCTTCGGTGCAAAGAGATATTCATCAACGGGTGAAAGTTAAACTTCAACAGAGCATCTACATACAAGAGAAGATGCATTCTTTCAGGAAAATGAAGAGACCTACAGGTCTATAAACTGTGAGTGGATTCCATCCAAGAGCAGTGAGCTCAGGAAGAGGAAGAAGGTGATCCTCTCCACCGGCAGTGAGCCAGAGAGAGAGAAACAGGGAGTGACCCTTGGGAGAGCAGTGAGCTGACCCTAAACATTGTAAAGGCAGTGAGCCTGGGCATAGAAGTGATCTAGCCCGAATCTTGTAATCCACAGCTAGTTAAGATTAGTGGAATTTGGTACGACCGGCAACCTGTCGGCGTATGCTCCTTGGACGTAGCCCTTAGCGGTGAACCAAGTAAAATTGTTGTGTCCTGTGCTTGCTTTACATTCTGTTTATATCGTGCAACAGGGAAAAGAGAGAAGAGTGTTTTTCTTAACAGCGAAACAAGATCAGAACGGGCATTAATTTTTAATTAGTCATACCCTGATTCACCCCCCCTCTCAGGGTATCCAGCCTAGTGGACCTAACACTTCTTCATGGGACATGTGTTTGCATAATGACCATGCACACCACATTTAAAACATTCAATTGATCCCTCAGAAAGAACTTCTTTCCCTTTCCTCGAGTCAACTGGATGCTTCCTTTTTCCACAGCAGGTTCTTGCTTTATGACCTTCATTTCCACATCTATAGCATATTTCTGTCCCTTTGAAACATTTTCCTAGGTGTTTCTTTCCACATCTTTGACACATGGGTTTTTTAACACACATACCTTTATGATTATTACCTGTAGTTCCATAGGGATTTGTTTCTCGCATATATGATGCCTTATAGAAATCACCAAGGTTTAGGTGGTCAATCATAACTCCAGATAGTTGGTTGAGGATAAACACAAGAGTTCTCATTACAGCTCACATATCATTCAGTTTCTCACTCGGAAAATTGTCACAGTTTCCTTCACATCCACTGTTACCTTGGTGCCTTCTAGATCCAGCTATTTACTAAAACCAAAAAGGGTCAGTGTGAGTATAACAACAAAACCATCATGTATTAATGAGGAAGATAAACACTAAGATATTCTTACTCATTCACTTTATCTAAAACTAGGAGTCTGTCTTAAATCTTAACCATTATGGTAATGTCACTTATGCTTAAATAATACCCTAACCTCTAAAGTTATCTAAACCGACCTTTGATACCAACTATAAGGCCCCAGCCTTAAACCTTACTTAAAATTGAATTAAATGAATAATTCACATTGAGGATCTTTTCAGGTTTAGATTTTTAGAGAATTAGGACATAACTATTACATCTCAAAAGATTACAAAGTAGTCTCTTCTACTAAATTTCCATAAAATAAAAACTGTTAAAAAGAAACATGTCTAGTTTCATGTTTTAGGTAGCATGACATTCCCTTGATCCCATCCTTGACCCTATTCCATGCTAAGTCCTGTGAAAAACATTTCGAAAACTTGGGATGAGCATAAAAACTCAGTAAGGGATAAAAAAACTGTTAGTTTATCAAAACAAAAATTAAACCATGTATACTTTATCAAAGTAATACTTTTCACCTTTATGAAGTAGTAAAAACTCTTCACTGAATAAAATATCATTACTTTCCTTTTTGTAACCAAAGGATTACCATAAAACCCATATAAAGAACACATAACATATATAAAGGTAACTGGGGACATAAACATACTTAAGTGGAATAACCATACGGTCGACTCCCACACATATCACTTAATGGAATATCCATACGGCCAACTTCCATACATACTTAATGGAATAGCCATACGGCCGACTTCCGTACCCAATGCATTGGAGGTTATAACGTAACCACCCGTCCTGGTATTCACGGCACCACCCGTCATAATTTCCAAGTACCATTATAAAATCATAACACATAAAACCAACATAAAGGAATGATAACATTTCCACATTTCAATCACAATATATCATTTAAATATATTGACATAATATAATCCTTTATCAAAAACGTTTTCAATACCAAAATACAAAAAAAAAGTATATGGTATTTATTTTATTTTAAAGAACATTATGGCTTGTAGAGGAAGCCAAAGTCAAATAATACTCACGGTGACGGAAAAGGTCGTTGTCGCCACGTACGTTAAAAGAAACATTCCATTTTGTCGTTTTGTAAAACGCTTCGTAGAAAAATATTCCTTTTGTATAAAAGTAAAAGTAAAAGGGGTTTATACTCCGTATAAAAGAAAGTTGTGTATAAAACGAAATATGCCTCAATGAAAGGGGATTGAGACGAAGTCCCTTACAAAGACGGTATCCTTGGTTTAAGCATAAATCAATTACATAATTATGTGTGACAAACGAATACACCAAATATAAGTGGATATTAAGTGTAAAACAGTCAGAGGTTATTCACACATATTCATAGAACAACATATTCAAGGAGTACAAGTTTATCCCAAAGAATCAAATTTGGGCTAAGAAGTTCCCTTGCAAAAATTTGACAGCCTAACGGCGTCACTTCAAAAATTCAGAAAATGTGTTGATGAGAGAAATAAAGGGAATCTCATCACTTGGACATAAAATTTACATCAATAAGGATATAGAAGAACATATCCCAACATAATAGTATGTGTATTAAAAGACATAACAAACGAAGTATTTTAAAAAGAGGAGGGTGAAAGGTTCCCTTACCGACTTGGGTAACTTTCGAAAAGTACACCCCATTGAAGAAGTGTCATAAAATGAATATGTAAATACCCATAAATGGAATTATATTACAAAAGGAGTGTAATAGTGGGCAGTACATAAACCACTTAAAGGAAATTGTGGAAAATGTAGCATAAATCTCACGGGAATAAAAGTGAGATGAAAAATCTCTTACGAAAACTTGGCAGCCTAACGGCACCACTTAAAACTTCCAAAATGGATTGATGAGAGGAAATAGGGTATCTCATCACCTCAACATAAAGTTTATAGAAAGAGGAATATATAGGAGCATCCCCCAACATAACAAAGAGGAGCTTAAAAGAAGTGACATAAAGGAGAGTACTTTAAAAGAAAGAGAGGGGTTAGATCTCTTATGAAAATTCGGCAGCCTAACGGCGCCACTCAAAACTTCCAAAATGGATTGATGATAGAGAATAGGTTCTCTCATCACATGAACATAAAAATTAAAGTAAGATTAATATAAAAGAACATCCCAATAACAATAAAGATGATCTTTAAAAGGAATGACATAAAAGAGTGTACTTAATAAGAAAGAGAGGTGTGGGATCCCTTACCTCGGGTCCGACTTGACTCGATCATTCTTTAATCTCCTGAAGAATAAACTTGAGTTAATTTATACTTGATTAATAACCTTTTTCAAGCTTATTATTCCTTTTATATCACTTATTTCCATGTTATAAACATTATGTAATCATTAAGTTAATAATGATTTTTTTGTCGATATTTGGTTCTTAAGTCGAAAGTGGACTTCTTACAATTACATGTGGTTCGTGTGGTCAATGGTTCTTTATATCCAAAATTACATTACTGATTTGGATATCATATATATCATATATATCCAGCATAAACATGTATTTATAATATCACATAATTATTTAGAGGAAAGAAATTAAATGCACCGTTCATGGAGACGGTAAGCCGTACGTATGCATGAACGCTACTTTCATTTCTATTTCATATTTAATGGAATTAAAACATAATGATACATAATAGTATTTTAATTACAGTATGGTATCATATATAATATCATTAAATATACCCTTTATATGTACCACATATGGTAATAACGAATCAAATCACTTTGAGGGGGCGGTAGTCCGCACTTCCTTAAATGAAGATATCGCGTTTACCCATAATGGAAACCATAAAGGTATGCCCAAAATGTAAAATACAGAAGATTAAGGAAAACATAAACATATTATATATCATATATAAAAAATAGTGACATCATAATGGCCACCTTTGAAGGTGTTAAATGAGTATTGAACAATCATCGTTTCGGGAGGCAGAATTTCACCATCCACGGAAACCGTATGTTCTTTAACCATTTGATGTAGTTGTGTGAGAGTGTAGCTCGAATAAATCTTATAACAACATCCTATTATATTTAGGATACTGGTTTAGTTAAAAAGAAGTAAATAAAAAGAGGTTAGGGGGTTGGAGAAACAAAATAAAACAAATAAACATGAGAGAATGAATTACCTTTAAAAGTGTAACTCCTTTTGATTTGAGCCTAAAGGCTTCCTTTGAAAGGATTATGCCCAAAGGGAATCCTCTAGGATGAGGATAGGGATGTGGAGAGAGTAAATGTTCAGAGTTTGGCCGAGCCAAAGGCTTTGGGAGTGTGGGTAATGAGGTAGAGGTGGGGCCTTTTATAAGAGGAGAGGAGGGGCACTTTTGGAAATCATGAAACTATTATTTTATTTTCAAAAGTGTTTCGAATTTCTAAGGTCCCACATTGATATATTTCGAAGATAAGATGATAAGGCTTCGAAATATTCCCATCCAATAGGTTTTGGACATGTGTAGGTTTTAGATATTACATTATCTTTCCATTTTGTTTAAATCGTTAAATAATGAAGTCATCGCTGCATCATCATGATGTCATAAATAATTTAATTTATTTAAAGTCTAAAAATTATTAAAAAAAACTATGATGTAGAAAATCTTTTTATCCTCCTAATTAATGTTTATAATCAAAAATATGATTAGTATAACCCCTTCTAAAATTTTTTTTAGTAAAACAATTTATGTTAGTGTCATTTTCACCTTTATTTAAAAAAAGGCATTAAAGTCATTATCTCACCCAAGTGGCTCCATGGGGTCCCCTAAATCGACCCATGGGTTTTCTTTGTCGGCCATGACACAACCAATAGTGTTAGGACATGTGTCAAGCTCATCTCAGTTTATTAAAGCATTATTTTAACCTTAAACTACACTAATTACCACTTATCGCGATTAAAAACTTAATAAGTTACTATTCACCAAAAATTTATTTTTATCCCATTGAACCACATTTTACTTCTTAATGACAACCATGTATGTCGGATTTTTGAAAATCAAAACATAGTGATGGAAAAATGTCATTTAATCGGAAAATCGGTTTTTATAAGTACCACTTAGTGGTTTCACTATTCATCAAAAATTGAAGTTTTTCAGAAAATTACCAAAAAATCACCCTAAGCTATATTTGATATTACGAATTCAAAAATGAAGTCTATTTTAAAAAATTAAAAACATATAAGTCACATTAATTAATTTAATAATTAATTCTCGTTGTCATAGCAAATAGCGTGTTTTTATGAAACAATAAGTATCAAAAGATTGACACTAGTTTAAGTCTGATTTCAAAGTGAAATTAATTCCAACGACCACTATTGGATTTAATGGTAAAAATATTTTCTAATTTCACTTTAAAAACAATTCAAATGATAATATAATCATATAAATAAATTATATTAAAAAGAGGTTTTGAATTAAAATACAACATTTTACACTATTCATTAAAAAATGAACTTTATCGGAAAAATACCAAAAATTTACACAAAGAAAAATTTGATGTCCCAATTCTAAAGAAGGGTTTTATTTGGTCCAAAAGAATGTATAAGAGTGATCAAAACTATATTTAATGACAGTTCGCCATCAAAAGACGATAAGTGAACCTTTAATGAAAATTAGGGTATAAAAGCCTAAAATTGAATTCTTTCCGTATTTTAAGCCTTTATCTTTTATTGGATAAATGTAAAAACATTTAAAAACATGTATAATCATATTTTAGTTATTTATATCCATTCCCTCCAATACAACGGCTACATGTTAACTGCCATTTAAAATAATATTTTTTTATTATTAGAGTGCAACGCAAGATTCCCTAGAAACTCGTTGTTGCGTGTTGGGTACGCCATCGAGCATAGCGTCCCCTTTAAAGCCATAATAATATTTTATTCACAAATATGGATAAATATGAAAATGTCATATTCTTTATTTACCTAGGGTGTTACAAATATATACCAGATACCACCCATGTTTTAAATCCATAGGTCATATAAATATGACATGATATCTATAATGAGGATAATTAGGTGAATATCGTGAACTATATATATAATGTTCTACATAGTAAGTCCACTCACCTTATGAACTTCCTTTGGAATAATCATATGTATGGTTATTAAAATGGGTTCTTGAGGATGAAATGAAATATGAGTACCCCCATATATTCTCAAACAAAAATATTAGTTTAAATTTAAAGGGAGAAATTTATCAATGGTGAAGTGTGAAACAACTAAATTATTTATATATATTAACATTAACGTTAACAAAAATAATTATTGTCATAATTATGAATATATGTGTATTATAAGTACTTGGGGGTGCGATTACAGTCAAACACACTCCCCCACACCTCACCCACAGGACGACGGGTAGGTCATAGCCCCCCAAAGGGATAACCTACCCTTAAATCTCTCTTTATTTATGCCTTAAATGGCCTATAAATACATATTAATTAAGATATATTCATTGGAAGTAATATAACTATTGTAAAACTGATATGACCAATGAAATAATGACATGACCATTAGTAATAGTAACCTGACCATTAAGAATTGTAACATAAATATTACAATAGAAACCTGATATCAAAATAGTAAGATATACATAATTAATATTTATCATTAATAATTTAAAAAATATACTTATTTTAATGTAATGAAATAAATATTGTGATTAAAAACACAACTAAATTATAATATTTTTTATAATAAATAGTATTTAAATATATGTTATAAAAATAAAAATATTCATGTTAATAATTAAAATTACCTATGATAGGTTATTAAATTTTCAAAATTAATTTTATTTTTATAATTATCAAATAAAAATTAATTAAAGGTGTAGTTTTTGTAATTTTTTTGAAAAAAATATATTTCTTTGTGAATATTAAAAATATAGTTCTTATGTAACGTATCTTTTTTAAATTACATAATTAATCATATAATAATGAAATAACCAATTCTAATATTTCTGGGTCTTCAAAAAAAAATTTATATGATAAATAATTTATAAAATTTAAAATCTAAAATAAAAAAAATATATTTTCCAATGTCTCTGGTCTAAAGTATTATTTTAAAAAATTAATTCTTTAACATTTCTATACAAAAAACTAATGAATTTAGTTTACAAATATATTTAAATTATAAAAAAAATTCTTCATAAAATATTATTCAGAATGTAAAAAATGATATTATTACATTTTTTACCATAGAAATTATATTGTATTCTATATATTTTAATAAAAATACCCATATACTAATGTATAGATACACCCTCTCTTACAACTTGGAAAGCTGCTTCCCTTACTCATCTCAAAGAAAATCCTCTTCCAAAATTCCCTTCCACAAGCCCCTTATAATCACTTGGTATGTTTTAGAGTCATATAAATCTTATATTTCAACGAGAAAACGGTCATACTAGAGGAAGAACTTTAAGAAAGAGGTATTGTACTTTCATATTTTTATTACATTTTCCCTTTCCAACTTCTTAAACTTTTATTCTTTTACAATAAAAACCATCTTAAGAAAATTCATTATTTTTTTACAATGATAATTATAATAGTAATCATTTATAAAAAAATTATTTATAATATATTCAAATATTATATTTCTCTCACCCCCTCTTGCAATAATGTCCCATCATTGGTTACATAGCCACACAGTATGATGTTTCCACCTCTCTTTTTATCACAAAAATTTTGGATTATTATAATAAATTATTTATAAAATATAAATTTATAAATATATGCATTTAATTTTTTTTTAAAGAAATTTTTTTAAATTATTTAAGTAGTGATAAAAAAGATTATGAAATCAAAGCAAGATGAGATATTTTAATGAAAATATAAAATCAAAATGATTCAACTTAAAAAATAGGATTTGAAACAAAATACAAGGAATAAAATCGATCAAGAGTGAAAAAAGAAGACGATTACTTCTTGTTTCAGGTTCTAATAAACTTATGTTCATTATATTGGACCCAAAAATATCAGGAAATATTATTGGATCTAAGGTAACAGAAATCACAAACTCAACTCTTTCCATTTGGATTATATCATAATTGACATTATATTCACGATGAATTCATATATAATGGCATAAATATATCCATTATTTATCCTTTTACTCTTATTTTGAATCATATATATGTTTGTACCTTGTAAAATTAATTTCTAAGCTGATTATAGAGAATTTTCAATAATATATTACTTTTTTCCAAAACATATATTTAACTCGTTTTGAGTTGTTTCTTCTTCACTAAAGAATGTTGATCTCTTGTGTCAATAATATGATCCACATTATTAATTAAGGACTCTCAAAGGATATTTATTCATGTATAATTCATTAAATATTTATGAAAACCATTTTTTCCATTGGTTTATTTCTTGACTATGAATTTTATATCTTCCAATTCTATATGGTATGCATGATTTTGAGTATTTTATGATGTAATGAGTGTAACTATAATTATATATGCCTATATTTTGTGGGTTATTCTTATTTTTTACATTTAATTATATGTGTAGTTCTTGAACACGATGTTGTATTTGTTCATAATTATGATGTTATAATTTATGAAAATATATAGTGTGTGAACATGATGCTAGAATTTTTCACAACTATGTTCAGAATTTTTGGACTATGTTATGTTGTTTCATTATTATAAATATTCAATATTGCATGAAATTTTAAAATGATTCCCTCATTTTTATGTTGATGAACATATTTTTATATTATGATGTTGATGGTAATTCTCATCTATTACTATAGATTTAGGACACTCATTAATTCCATGTTATACCTCCCTTTAATATATTTTCATCTCACATTTTTTATTTATATCATCTCTTCAATACATTTAATAATAATAAAATTATATATTAGACAATTAAAATAAAAAATATTATAAAATTTATAATTTTTATTATGGTTAGATAATATATGAAACTAATTTTCCAAATACACTAAACCATTTTATTATAAAATATATCACTATTATATTATTTATATTAAAAAATATGAAATATTCATGTGTGAAAATGGTGGTTCACAATAATATATTAATTATAAAATATTATTAAAAATTATATATTTAATAAAGGAGAGAATAAAGAAGAGATAAAGGGGTTTTTAAGTCATAATGTTTTGATAAGTTGAATACAAGATTAAGGCTAATAGTGTGGATCTTATTTTCTCAACATACATCATGTACTAAAAAAGATTTTCATGAATTAAATGCATCACAAAACCGTATTGTGTGTATGTTAAATACAAAATTTAACAAGGATTATATAAAAAATTATTTAAAATATTTTAGATGATTTGATTTTTATTTAAAATTAGAGTGAATCTTTCAGTTAATTGTTAATATTCCATCATTCACTGTGGAAATATTTTCTCACCTGGTAGTTTTGGACTTCAATAAGTAGAAAAGGAGGATATGAATACAAATGGAAAATATAGATGATCAAAAGATAATATTGAATATATATACATTGATATGAGGTATATTGACACACATATTCATTGAAGAATATATTCATCACTGAAGCTGTGATAATTCTATAACAATTCCAAGAAAGGTGGAGAAGGATGATAGGTTTATTGGAAAGATATAAATTGTAGAACCACCCAACATATCTGAAATAGAAAAAATGTTCATGGAGTGAAAAAGATGATATAGAATTCTATTCATATAACTAGATGGTGATGTTTCACAATCATATTAGAATAAGATAACTTATATCAACTTAATTAAATAGGAAGTGAAGAAGAAGAAACATTTCAAAAAATATCATAGATTTGTTTTCATTATTTTCATGATAGAGGTTATAGAATTTATAAAAATGATAATCAAATATATCAATGGAATATATGTACATTGGGTGAACAAAGTAATTGAGAAACTATATGCCTTATTTTATATTATAATTTTGTAATACATTATTATAATAGTGAGAAAAGGATAGGAAATGTGGAAATAGATCCTAGGTTTGAATTGAGCTACATATAAACATTGCATAGGGATTAAACCCAGGTATAAGTAACATGCTTAATCCAATAATTAATGTAACAAGTTAGTGGATTTTGGGCTATCGACACATTGTTAATGTGATTTTCCTTTATCAAGAAAAATATTGTTAAAATATATAAAACCATTATTTATAATATTCATACATTATTCTATATACCATATTTCAAAAACAAATAAAAGTGGGAAGATGAAAAAATTGATAATAATTGGAAAATGGATGATAAATAAATAATCATTTCAACATCCAAAACATGAGAAAAATGTGTGACCCTAATAACTATGAGGTCAAATTTATTAATAGATATATGTGTATAAATATTTGTGATGAATTGGGAAAATAATATTTACCCTTTGATTCACCCCCCCCCCTAATTAATATCTCACGACAGTCCCTTGTGGACCTACCAATTATAATTTGGTCAGAGGTTACTTCATATTGTATTTTTTATTTCTCTAGGATGATCTATTTTTTCATTGTAAGAACCCAGTTCTTCTCTGAGGTACAGACCCTTGACAATCTATCAATTTTCGTTTTAAAAGTTTAATTATACCCTAATATTAATTCCCCTTGAGGTTATTGATGTTTTGGGGGTGAATGAAGATGGTTCGAAGCTCAGAACCCAAATGTTTGGGTGAAAATGGGTTGGTGAATTACTAGAGTAACCCATGCAAGGCATACCACATGGTTAGATTAAACCATGCGAGGCTAGATCGAGGGAGGATATAGGATTCATGATTAGATAAAACTATACTATTTTGGGCACACGACCATGTGTCAATGTCTATAATTTTGAAAGTGGAGTTTGTACAGTTTGAGTCTTGATAGTCAAACTGCATGCACAAACTAAGTAGTGTTCCATTCCATACAGCTATTTGTGCACGATTGGCATATGATTTGGTCAAATTAGGAAGATGCACAATGTGACCATACTTTTTGGTACAATTACAATTTTTCCATTAATTGTTTTTCAAATCCACCCAATTCTATTTTCCTATCCTGAATAGGAAAGGCATCCATTTGAATCCCTATTTGAGAATCTACATGATTTTGATAAACCATTATCAAAATATTAACCTTCATAATGTTTCATAACAACCTCCCTCCAAAGATTCCAATCTTGATCTATCAATTAAGGAAGAGAGATAATAACCCTTGAGTCCCACCTCTAGTAGGCCCCTAGGTAGCGACCAGTAACAAGGTTATAGAATCTCATGAAATTGGAGGCATTACCCTGTTAATAACAAAATGGCAATGGGAGATAAGACTGTTTATCTCTAAACAACTCCATGCACTTGATAAAATAAAACTGGAATCCATCCCATATGAATTTCGTAATATAAAAAATAATACAAATAAAATGAATAGATATACAATATATACAAAAATAACAATTATAAGAGGCAACACAGTGGTTGTCCCTAAGACCAAACTAGTAATTCCTAGCACGAAACAAATAGTCCTACTAAATACATGAAAGAAGTTTTTATAACATAGGGTGAGAATATGAATATACTTATGTTGAAAACCCAAGTCTCTCATGCACAAGTGGAGAAGCATACTAATTCCCCTGTGAGAAAACATTAAGAACCCTACATATCCTAACAATGTATCCAAGCCACCCCAACCTCACTAAATGCATGCTCACCAAATAACTAATGTTAGGTAAACTAATATGGAGAAAATAGAGGATAGGGTACCCTGCACCACTTTTTCATGGATTAGATGATCTCACACAATAACAGAAAACATCCTGGTGCTCCAACCTTTTCCGAAATTACCACGTCACAACCTGCTCGCATTCACCTGGTCCTCCTAACTAGTTCCAAAACATGGATAATTAATCTCATCACATCCCACCTAAATTCACATGGGCCCCATAACAACATCCCTCCCATTTAAACCTGGACCACATACCACATCACTCCCCTAAAAAACCTCGAAAAACACAACACATATCATCCCAAAGAAACTCGTTAAATCAGAACTCGCCTGCACATACCAGGGCTCACAAAACACTATATGCCCAAATATTCTTGAACAATCACTACTTAAAAGAGGGATTGGGAATATTTTGGTGACTATCTACCCATCCTTTCACCATTATGTTTGGGAATAACACCCTTCCCCATGAAAATGGGGGTGTTTGACACATAGTTCTCAACTAGGGTGGGTTTCGTAAAGAAAACACATGGATAATACATATATGTTTTTATTGTATCAAACACTCAAGAACAACCTATGGGTTCTCAATAGAAATATAAACCACCCTATGATACTACCAAATCTAATACTACTACCTCTAAATGAATTTATTAACACCAACAAAAGTTACTTGGAAATATGATAAAATAAATCAATTCAAAACAAGACACAACTCAAGCATGCCCCTAGCCATCTCATTTAACAAATTATCATTCTTTATTAAAGATACTACATATTCATACCATCCATACATAATAAACTACCAATAACCACATGAAACATTCCACAAAGTGTAAACCGTGAAGAGGAAAAAGAACCACAATAATGAAACTCACTTCATATTTCCACTCCGTTCCACACCTATACTAATTACTGCCATCATCATTCTTCAAAGAAATTCCTCTCTATCCTTCCTCTCAACAAGAAAACCCCCAACTCATAGCCAAACCCCACAACACACATCATCACAACCATCCCAACAACCCTACTATATAATAACACCACACCCATCACAACCGTTAATATAAACACACCATAACCCAAAAATGCATCCCCACAACTCAGACACTTCCCATATATTCAACAATCAATAATCTATCAACCCGAGATACCATTTCACCACCTATATCACCCCTTAGTAGAAGTTCTATTCACCCTAGAACTACACAACCACACAATGAACAAAACCAAATAAAGCCACACACAACACACAACCACACTAAAAAACATTTGTGTATTAAGATTTATCAAACACATTTTATTTAATTCCACTTTGATAATTCAAGGGTTATCGTAGAGTATGTTTGATCCCGAGGAATCTATTTATTTCGTAAAATATATGTAGGTAACCAATTTCATATTCTTATGGTCATTCGCAAAGAATCAACAATAAAAATCCAAAATCCATCACATGTGCGCAAACAAAGACAACCAATGGCCAAGATTGTTTGTATGTATATAGCCTATAAATATCACAATATCATTCTCGAATAAAACATAAGCATGTGTCACTTTTTCCTAGCCCATATATATCAATATTAAATAGATTTTATTATCTTTACTTATTATGAATTATTATATTTTATAGTATAACATTCATACACACACCCCACATGATAAACGAATTAAAAGAGGCAAATGGTTCCATAAATGAAAGAACAGATGATTAGTTACTTCTCTTAGTTCCCAAATCGGGGGTTATCTATTAGCAGGAGGAACCTTTAGGGAGATACGACATAAGGTTTAAAAATAGAATCATGGATCCTCAGGGTTGAAAGTTTTTTATTTTCATGATAGCAAGAGTATAGAGAAAACACACAATGGAGAAAGGATCTCTTCTTTAGAAAGGCCAAATCCAATATCAATGGAGGAATGGTTTTAAAATCCATTAAACATAGATCACTCTCATGGACACATGTTTTGACTTTATTAAAGCGTCTCAAGTTTTAGGAAAATAAAGATATATTTTATATCTTTTAAAATAGCTTCAAAAACACATAAATATGGTTAGAAGCTCATTAATGTCAAATAAAATGGTAATGGGGTGAATCTGGAAAAACATGAAATTTTGGAAAACTGTCAAAATGACTAACCATTGGTGGAGTCAACAATGTGAGTCACTAATTGATGAGTCACTGATACTACTCACTAATGCCACCTACAGACACCATCTACTGATACCACCCACTGACGCCGCCTATTGACGCCACCTATAGATGGATGGCTCATCATCGTGACCCACCATTTGCGAGTCACCATTATGAGTCACTGACCCAACTCACTGATGCCACTCACCCATGAAACATACTGATGCAACCTGCTGATTCCACCTACAAACTCCACCAACTATGGCTACCTTCCAATGCCACCTACCAATGGAAAACGTGATTCTTTTTAAAAACATGAAATGAGTCCCTGTTGCCTCCAGAATAACTCAAACACTAAATTTTGAAAAATTAATGGACAGAGGATGTCCAAGTAATTACATCAGATACATATCAAACTATTCTTGTCCTCTAGAATTCAGGAAAAACCCCAGAATAAATAAGGGACTGAAAAACCACCTAATAAAATATCTTTGACATTTATTGTTGTACCTAAAGCACTGCTACTGACATCAATGTTCATCAATTAACCACCCTTCATTTCTTGAAAGATGGAGGGAATCCTCAACATCCTAGAACTCTTTAGACATCTTCCAACCCAGCTGATAAAAAGACACACCACATAGGTACTACTGCCACACTATCATAAACACACAAATCGGAGAATTTCACCATCCATGTCAACATATTATCTTGTTTATGTGGCACTGACTCCCCCATATGGGTTTAATCACAAATAAATTAATGAATCTTGATTAGGAATTAGTTCCTCCCCTTTCCACGTGTCAGTACATTATCAAATATCACATAACAATAAGAAATTCAAACTCATAAAAAATGAGGTTCAATAATTACATTACAACGGTAAAAACAACAACGACAGCCTTAGGACACCTCTGGGTACTAGGCACGCATCTGCATCTCCATTTCCAAGTACTATCCTCCAAGACACCACAACTCCACAACACATGAACCAAAGAATATTAAATATGCACATAACCTTATTTTGATGGTCTTGGATCTCTACTGGCTGCTCCACAGACATCGTGTCATCTTCGACATCAAACTCTTCAAATTCAATGACATGGGAGTCATCATGAATATACAGATGAATCTAAGAGACATAAAAGACATTTTGGATCCTCTTCAAATGAGGTGGCAATTATATGTGGTATTCCAACTTTCCAACTCACCCCAACACCTCAAAGGGTCCAATGAACTGTGGAGAATGCATTCTCCCCTACCAAACCCCCACAGCCCACATTGAGGGAAACTGTTTATAACAAGTGGTCTCAAACCTCAAAATACATGCACCTCATCCTATGATTGGTATATGAGTTCTACCGATCATGTTCTACCTTCATCCTCTCATGAAAAAACATTAAATTCTTGGTCATACTATGCACTACGTCCGAACCCAGAACATATTCCTCCCTAACATCTATCCCGTACAAGGTTGAATGAAACGGTCTCCCATAAAAAGTTTAGAAAGGATCCATGCCATTGAAATTCTGATATCCATTACTATATGTAAACTCCACCAAGGAAAAGTTTCACACCCAAGATATTCAGAAGCCCAAGATGCACGCCTGCTGCATATCATCCAATGTATGGATGGTATGCTCTATCTGCCAATCCTTCTGATGGTGGAAGGAAATGCTGATGTGTAATTGAATTCCAAAATCATTATTCAATCCCATCTTGACTCATTTGGTAAAACATCTATCCCGATCTGAGATGATGGGTCTTGGAACTCCATGTATTCATACAACTCGTCCACATACCTATTTTCCAAGACATCCACTATTCCTGACTCCTCGATCATGAAGAAGTGAGCTGATTTTATCATCTGGTCCATCAATTTATAGATTTAATCACAACCTCTCTAATCCTTGTGTAATCCTATGATGAAATCCACAGATATGTTATCAAAAATCCACTTGGGGACATCTAAGGACAACAACAGACCACCAAGTACATGGATCTCAACCTTCACCTATAATCACACTAAGAACATCTCCACAAACTCTATTACCACCCTTTTAATATTGGGCCACCAAAACTGCACCCTCAAGCCATGGTACATCTTTGAAACTCTTGGTTTTACCTCTATAGGTGAGCTGTAAAATTCACAGAGAACTACCTTGTGCATTTCCATTAGAAAAAAACTACTCTTGATGAAACAACATATGATTTGGACCATCCCTTAACCATCCTTATGAAGCATTAGAAATTTCAACACAATCGCTCATCACTTCTACCTCTGAGTCTACCCACTAAGACTCCCCTATATGTCATAATAGATAATAATGCATGTCCATAAGAAATAATATACCTCTAAAACCATCTATTACATAATCTAAGTGAATGACAAAAACATTTCCATCACCTTCCAAGAATCCATAGATTCCTAAACTAACTCCTTCTGCAACTTCCCTCTCAAATATCTATCCATGAAATTTTCCATTCTTGAGGTGTAGGAGATCTCAAAATCATAGTCTTAATGAAATTACATCCATCTCCATTATCACAAGTTCATATCATGTTGGGAAAACACATACCTCAAGATCTTGGGATCCATGAAGACCACAAGGTGCTCCCCAAAAAGGTAATTCCACCACAACTTATGCAAAAATAGAACAGATTCTAGCTGCAAATCATGTGTGTCATTGTTATGTTCATGCGGACCAAACTGCCTAGACCCTTAATAGATCGATCCTCATTGTTGCATCATCACACATCCTAAAACGAGATGGGAAGCATCACAAAATACTTCCAAAATAACCCCTACCAATAGAAATAGGTGCAATTGAGCACTAACCAAATTCCCCTTCAAATAGAAGAACAATGCTTGGAACTAACCACTCAAAAAAAACATGATATTTTCTAGTCAGATTTTTCAACAAAGCTAAAAATGAAGGGAAATATTATAAAAATCTCTGATAATAGCCCGCTAGACTGAGAAACATTCGATCCTCTTCCACGTTCTTGGGTGCTTCCCAACAAAAACTACCTTGAACGTTAATAGGTCCACTTATATACCCTCTCTAGACACCACATTCCAATTAAAATATACCACTCTTGTATAGAACAAACACTTGGACAAATTCCCATAGAGATGGTGGTGTCTAATAACCTCTAGGACAGTCTAGAGATACTATGTATGCTCCTTCATTTACTTTGAGTAGATCAGGATGTCATATGAATACGATGATGAACTAGTCCATAAAATCATATAAAATGGACTTAATTACCCCCATGTACATGATTGTTGTGTTCATAACACCAAACGACATGACCACGAACATGAAGTGCCCAAACCTGTACCTAAATGCAGTATTTGGGATTTTTCCATCCTCTAGGATCATCTGGTGACTCCTAGAGCAAAGATCGATTTTAGAATACCAGCATGCTCCCCTTAGCTGGATGAAAATATTTTCTATCATGAGGGGAGGGTAACGATTCTTTAATGTTTCTTGATTAAACTTTCAGTAGTATATTCACAACATTATACCACCATCTGCCTTTTTCACAAACAAGACTGGAACACCACACAATGACAAAATAGTTCGAAAAAATCCCTTCTACATTAGATCATATATCTAAATCATCAACTCTTATAAATATAATGGTTACATCCAATAAGGACCCATCGAATCCGAGAAGCACTGAGATACAAGTCAATCATGACCTCAACATCACGTTTAGATTGTAAAGTAACAACATCTGTAGGTAGGACATCAAATAACTCCCCAAAAATGCTGGAAACCTTATCCATCTCAGTATCCATTAATTACACTAACACATCATCCAATAAGGAAATAAGGGGCCCCATATGCCCACTCTCTGTCTGACAAATATACTCACTATTGAAATCCAAACGCTTTCCATCACCATCTTAAAACATGACTCTTCTCTGAAAGAAGTCAATAATATCATGCATAGGGAATAACCAGTTGATACCAAGGATGAAATTGTATGGTTTCATCTATGACAGGAATATACCACCATGTGGTTGATGCGGTACCATAATCATCCTACATCTCGTGCGTACATCAAACAAGCTCTTTTGGCCTTTGACTAGAGTGATCAACACTAGGTGATTGGGAATCCTTTTTATATATAGTCCCAGACCATGGGCTCGACCAAGTGAAACAATGGAGTGTGAAGCTCGTAGATCAAAAAATTTAAAAAGATGTGTACTAATAAAACTTATCACTCCTCAAACAATCTCTGGAACTACTAAGACTATTGCCTTTGCTGCATGCAACTTACCATGTCCAGATCATCTTCCCCTCTGCTAACAAATGCATCCCCAACCATTCTTAGGTTGAGGTCCCTAAGGAACACCCTGAGGTCTAGCTCTACCTATTCTTCCTCCCCTCGATGGGGCATGGGGCATATGTCCCTACTGCTGGAACTGCCCTACCGGCAACTATTGCTAATGCGGGCATTAGAACTTCCCACCACCACCATAATGAGATCGAATTTATATTGGTCCCTAAATATGAAGATTCCCATGGACTCAATTAATAAAACATACCATACATAGGTCCTTGGGATATGCATGAGGACTAGAAGGTCGAAAAATAAACTATTGATGTCACCTCCCCACCGGCTGGAACCTCGAAATCCCTGGTCCCAAAGACCTGCTACTGATAACCTTGACCATTGAAGAACTTGGATGAATCCACTCCCACAGAAGACCTCCTCATGAGTTCATACTTTTAACTACATCCACCTTCTTCTGGACATCCATGTACACTGACAAGGTGATGGGAGTAACAATATACTCGAGAGAATGACGAAGTTCCTCCTCTGGGAATCTCTTACGAGACACCTCATCCTGAAAGAGATCCATAGAAGAATGAAAGAGATCCTTGATTTTGATCACCATGCCATGTACTGACATACCCCCCACCCCTACTAGAGGGAGGGTAACTCCTACCTCTTCTCATCCTTCATGGTCAAAGAAAATAATTCTTCTTGGAACTCCTTCTCAAAATTGTCCCATAGAACATCATCCTCCTTCCACTCCCACCTAGGTAAATAGTCCACCACAAGCGTACACCTCCCCACATTTGGCTCACCACCGAGGGAGCCTAGTACTTTGTCAGATCCTAGATCAAGATGAGGGTGATCACAGGCTCCTTGATCCAACTCTCTGTCTCCTTCTTCGAAATGCGGCCCTTGTACATCCCAAGAGTCTATCAATAGAATGTAAATGACTTTTTATTCCACTGGCCATCCCCCACTAGGTAAATCATCTTTCGATCAACTGGGTTGGCCTACTAAGCCTCTACTTCTTGTATTACACATGAACGATGATCGGGTTCTATAGTTGAAAGGTAAACATATAATTACTAGGACCAAGTGGTATGGAATTTTATTTAATATTCTTTTTAACTCATTGCAGTCATTATTGTTATCCATTTAAAATTCTTCAAAACACCCCAATTCAGAAAAGAATATATGTCATTATAATGTGAGTAACTTTCCTATGGTCTCTACCCAGAAAAAATGTGTATTCTCACTTAGTCGTTCGGGAGGATCATAGTCCTTTCATAAAATAAAGGGGCATATAAAATCATGTGTCTTGGTCTGTGTTCTTTGGCCTATGTTACGCATCAGGATCACCTAACACTATTTCCCTACCAATCCATGTAAACCTCACTATGCCTAACTCTAAACTCAATCATATTTTCGACTACCATCCTTCAATAAAATCCAGTCATGACCCCCTCCCTCCAAAGATTCCCCTATTGAGCTTGTAACGAAGGTAGATAAATAATGACCCCTGAGTCCCACCTCATGTAGGCCCTGTGGTGGTGACCATCACCAAGGGTATAAAATATCACAAAATGGGAGGAATTAAAATTTTTGTAATGAAATGAGATCGGGAGATAAAATGGGACATACCATAATGACTACAGTCACTAAAAATAAAATGAAAATATCCAAATTAAATACCAAATGATCAAATCTAAGTGGAAACATGGCGATTATCCCCATGTCTGAGCTAGTAATTCCCAGGACGGTCCATGTAGTCCTCTATGAAACCTGAAATAAATTTATATAATGTAGGATCATCATACGAGTATACATAGTAGGAATATCTATGTCTCATGTGCACATGTTGAGAATCATACTAATTCCCCTGTGAAAAAACACCAGAAACCAACAACACATAATAAGGTATAGCAGCAACCCCAACCTCAACGAAGGCATGCTCACCAAATAACACAGGTCAAGTAAATTAATATAGATCACAACAACGATTGGGTACCCCACACGAATTTTCTATTTATTATTTTCTCTCACACCCTAATATTAAAATTCACGGTGCTCCAACCTCTTTCTAAAGTACATTGTCAGAACCCTTCCACACACACATGGGCCTCACAGATAGTCATGAATCCAAGGAAAATGCAGTGCATCACCTATCTATTGTAAACTCATGGGCCTCAAAACCACATTCCCCCTACAGACACCTAGAACACATACCACTTTACATCCTTCAAACACCTAGGAAGGCACAACACATCACATACCAAAGACACCTTGGAAAACACAACTCTCACACACACACCTGGGCCTCACAAACCAAATCCTTCAAAAAGAATCTTGGTCTATCACCCCCTAGAAGAGGGAACATGGTAGAGGGGTGGCCAACCATCCACGATCCCACCAGGATGTTTTGGAAATACCCCTTCCCCAATGAAATTGGTGTTGTTCGGCACAAAGATCTCAACTAGGGAGGGGTGCGTATTGAAAACACAAGTAAAATACAAGTATTTATAAATAGTTTCAAACACTCAAGCCAAACCTATGGTTTCTCAATAAAACTATAACTAACATGTTATACTTCCAACTCTACTACTACAATTAAATTCATTTATTACGACCAGCAATATTCAATTCAAGTGTTGATAAAATAAATCTATTCACAACAAGACCCAACTCAAACATACCTCCAACCATCTCATTTAACCAATTTTCTTTCTTTTTTGTGGATACCATTTGTATATTCTATCCCTACTTAGGAAAGTACCAATAACAACAACAAAAATACACATAGCATAAACCATGAAATGTAAAAAAGAACCACAGTAAACCTACTCACTTCGTATTTCCACTGCATTCAACACCAATACCAACAACTTCCATCATCATTACTCAAATTTATTCCTCCATGTCCTTTCTCTCAAAAATAAAACCCCCAACTTTCTACCAAGTCACACAACACAAATAATCACAATGAACTCTACAACCCAAATGTATAAAAACAGCACACCCATACCACCTAGTAACATAAACACACCACAACCCGAACCAATATCCCCACTTTTCGAACACTACCCATCCATTCCACAATCAATAATCTCTTAACCTAAGATACCACTTAATCACCTCTGTATCACCCCAGAAATAGTCATTCACTCAACCCCAGCACAAGACAACCACACAACGCACAATATAGAACAATGAAACCAACATCACATATCCACACGAACTAAGCAAGGTGTTTTTAGATTTAGCATACACTCATTCGTTAATTCCCCTTTGATAAGTCAAAGGTTATCACATATCAAGTTATATATTGAGGCATCCATTTATTTAAACGAATATACATGGTCAACCAATTTCATATTCATAAACTCACTCATAGAGGATCAACAATAAATATCCATAATCCATCATAGGTTTGAAAAAAATACCCCCAACAACCATGGTTTTCATTAGTCATATAGCCTATACAGATCACAATATTAGTAACCAATAAAACATAGGCATGCCTTAATTTTACCCATCCCATGTATATCAATATTAAATATATTTCATTATATTTCATTATTCATAATTCTACTATATTCGCAAAAGAAAATTCATACACCCATCCTATATGATACACAAATTAAAAGAGATGAAGGGATCCTTACTTGAAAGAAAATACAATTGACAACATCTCCTTTTTCTAAAACATGGGGTGTGCAAGTAGCATGTGGATCCCCCAAGAAGAATCCTCAGAATGGTTCAATACAAGGGCATGACTCCTTCTGTAAAAAAGTTCTATTACACTAGTTAGCAAGATTAAATAGAAAAACCACAAGGGATAAAAGATCTCAACTTTAGAGGTTTCGGATACTATATCAACAGAGGAACGGTTTTGAAATCCATTAATGTTGGATCACAATCAATACCATTAATTTTGACTAATATAATGCCTCCTGAGTGTTAGTAAATTAAATATATATATTAAATCTTTTTCAATTACGTCAAAGAAACTTAAATATTGTTTCAAACACATTTTATGTCAAATAAAATGTAAAAGGGGCGAATCTTGAAAAACTAGAAATTTTGGAAAACAGTAGGAACAATTAACCATAAGGTGAGTCACTAAAGTGAGTCATTGACGGCTGAGTCACTAAAGGGACTCACTGATTCCACTCACCAAAAACACCTACTAACACCACAATCCAATGTGATATACGGACACCACCTACTTATGGACGACTCGCCATCGTGACCCACCGTCAGCGAGTTACCATTGTGTGTCACTAACGGGACTCACTAATTCTACTAATTGATGCCACCAACTGATACCACCTACCAAGGACACCTAATGAGGACAACTTAAATGGATAGCTACCAACACCACTAACCAAGGCCACTTACTGAGGCAACCTACCAAAACCACCTATTGATGCCACCTACGGATGCCACCTAACGACACCACATACTATAACAGCACAGCTCTTTAAGACACACTTAAACATGATTTATTACATATACATTATCTTAATACAACTATGAGGATCAATAGGTATAGTTTCATGGGAAATTATCAACATTACATAACAAATTAGAATATAAAATACAATAGGTTTTTTGAAAACTTCTTTTACATGACCAAAACATTCCTTTGTACTTATCATTACATAGGGTAACTTGAGGACATACATAAGAAAAGGTAAATCTATAAAGCCCAGTAAGGGAGTAAAAAAGTAATAAAATGAAGAATGAAATATATTTTAGGAAATAGGAATATCAATGGATCATAAGATAAACATAAACATAATGGCATGATATAGCATGATTATCATAACATAGAGATGCCACAATAAAATTTAACATGATATTAGCAAAATCCAAGGCTCATAGCTCATGAATCAAGATTAAAACTTCATTACACATGAATTATATTGAGTAAACCATCACTGAACCGGAAATATAATTAGTCAACACTCATTTCACGTGATGTATCATGATATTGTTCTTTACCCAATGCACCGGAGCACTATCAGGATGTACCCTTCTTAATCATTTCATTTCATGCATAAGTGTTCCATAAAATCATAATTAGTTCCCCAAATAAGATATGTAGAACACATAAGTTTATGTGCTCAATCAATATGGAAATTTGAATAATGCTGAATAACCTTTATAGAGAAATGGGTATGGTATGAACTTACATGATGATTTTGGCCTAAGAAATTTTGGTGTAACTTCGGTAGCATAACAATGTCAAATAGAAATCATAAAATGGGTTGATGAGAGAGAAAAGGGTATCTCATAATATATTCGTGAAATATAATGTAAGGTATTCATGGAACATAATATCCAAACATATGTAACGGAATTTAGATTCATAATATAAAATAATTTCTTGATTGTAAATGAGGAGAGGGAAATCCCTTGCTAAATTTTGGCATGGTAACAGGTGTACATGGTAGGCCTTAATGAGAGATAAATAGGTCTCCCATCATTCAAGAATAATCAGGGAAGTATATGGTAGGTGAGAAATCATACCCCCAATATTTTTAATTGAAAATAAAATTCCATAACAACATAATGAAACTTGGAAATAAATAAGGAAGGAAGTTAAGTGAGGATCCCTTACTTGGAAGTGTGATATCAAAGGAATTAGAGAGGCCTGAGAAAGGATTCATAGGAGCTTGGGGCACCATTTTAGGATTATATAGAGATTATGGAATATTTTGGTTGAGATAAAAGTGGTTCTAGGGATGAGGAAGAGGATATTGAGAGGGTTTATAATTGAAAGGGGAGGGAACTCTTTATTATTTAGGTTTTGGACACTACACATTAAACTAATCAAAACCACAAAACATCCAATGGTTTTTTCCCAGAGTTTCTACCAATGTGGAGTGTAAAATATTCGTTTACAAGTTCAATTTCATATCTTTTTAAAATATTTGGCTTGCCTATGCTGAGGTAAGACACACTCTCAAGGAAATCATTTTAAAATGTTAAAATGTTTTGTAAGTCTTGGAGGGTCCACTAAGGCGTTGAAAAATTAATAAAAAAATATCTAATCGCATTATTTTAAATTTAGAACATATATTGTATAAATAACCATTTTATTGTATTTTATTACATCACTATTGGTTCATTATGATGTCAAAAAACACATTATATATTGAAATGGTATTTAATTTTTACCCAAAAATTCAGTTGTCTTATAAAATTATGAAATATTCACCATTGGATAATTTTGATATCCTGATTCCAAAAATAATATTCATTTTATTTAAATAATATTCAAAATATGTGAATTTTCAATTTTAAAATAAAAACAGACAATTATTGAAAATTCATGTGTTTTGACAAAAATAGATTTCAAACAATAAAAATTACCATTGTATTAATAAAAAATATAAGGTTATTTATATTTTATAAAAATTAATATAGTAACTAAATTATATTAAAATATAATTTAATTCAAAAATCCATTAAGTCATCAAAATATATTTCTTAATTGAGTTTAAATATTAACTAAAAATATTATTTGTGCTTTAAAAATTAGTTACAATGTGACAATAATAAAATAAATGTATATTCCAAATACAAAAATAATAAACATAATCATAGTGCTAGGGTCTCATTACATAACCCCTTATAACACCCACATAATACCTAAGGGTAATGTGTGTGATGGTGATAGTCTCCAGGGGCATCTCAGATAACATCGCTCAGGTGGTAATCTCTATTAATTCCACCTCTTCCATAGGAAATTTTATTCAAGCTTAACTTGTTAAAGCTCTGCTAGGGATTTGTCGAGAGTGAATCCCAGTGAAACTACCACCATTATGAGATCAAAAAAATGGCCTTTATATGGAACAATTCTACTAGATGAGGCCATCACTTCATTTTTCTAAGTAAATTGGACTTGTTAAAACCCTCTGTTTATACAAATCATGTGATCAATGTTCAACAACTATTTTAGCAATGGTATCAATTCATAATGGTATTTTAAAATCCAGAAACATATTACCAAGGAAGTTTATATGTTTTATATTAACATTTTACATAATAAGATATTTAAGTTGACCAAGGTAAATTATCATTAATAAAATTTTGGGTTATTACAATATTCCCCCCTTAAGAAATTTCACCCTTGAACGTTCCTTTTTCGACAATGAAACATATGAGGGTAACTCTACATCACCACTTCCTCTGATTCCCATGTTTCTTTTTCAAACATGTTCTTTTTCCACTACACCTTTATGAGGGGAATTGTCTAATTTCATATAACTTTTTCCCTATGATCTAATATCTTCACCATCTTCTCTTCATAGGATAGGTCATTCTCCAATTTTACCACCTATGGATTGAGTAAAAGCGATGGGCCAGGTCTGTACTTTTTCAAGAGTGATACATTGAATACATCATGTACATGAGATAGGTTTGGTGGGATTTCTATTCTATAGGACACTTCTCCAATGTGATCAAGGATTTTAAAAGGGCTGATGTACATTGGACTAATATTTCCCTTCTTCCCAAATCTCATAACCCTTTTCCATGGTGATTTGAGGAGGAATACCATGTCTCCAACATAACACTCTTGGTCTTGTCGAAGATTATCCACATTTCTATTTTGTCAACTTTGAGTAGTTTTAATGTGTTATTGGATGGTATTAACCTTCCCCACCAATTCCTCAACTCTTTCTGGACCTAGAAGTTTTCACTCCCCAACTTCATCCCAACATGCTGGTATTCTACACCTTGTCCTATAAAGGGATTCATAAGGAGCTATTTAGATTCTTGAGTGGAAACTATTATTATAATAGAACTCAACCAGAGGAAGATGATTATCCCAACCAATTTTAAAGTCCATTGATCATGATATAAACATTTCCAAATGTGTTTTGATTGTCCAATCATATAGGACATTATTTTGAGGATGCTAAGTTGTTTTGAAGTTCATCTCAATATTCAGAGCATGTTGGGGACACTTCCATAACACAAAGGTGAATCTTGGATCTCTATTAGATACAATAGATAGTGGTACGTCATGGAGCCTTACCACTTATATGATGTATATCCATTCCAGTTGATCCATTGAGAAATCATCTCCAATTTCAATGAACTGTGAAGTATTTTTAATATGATGCACAATAACCCAAATAGAATTGTTTCCTTTGAATGTCATCGGAATTCCAGGTACCAAGACCATTGTAATGTTCTCCCATTTCCATGTATGTATGGGTAATTGTGTAATCATCCCCATAGACGTATGCCTCTCATCCTTCACTTAATGGAACACCAGGCAATTTGATCCATACTCAGTGATCTCTTTATTCATGTTATCCCACCAATAATTCTCTCTAAGATCTTGATACATCGTTGTGTTTCCTGGGTGAATGGATACATACAAACTATGTGCATCATTAAATTTTTCTCTCTTTAACTCTAGATTTTATATAACACATAGTCTTGACTCAAATCTCACAATTCCATCTTCATTAACATTAAACTCGGAGGATTCTTTTTTTTGATATTTTTCACTTTCTTTTGAATTCCAACATCATCTTTTTCAGCATCCTTTAACCTTTCCAAAATAGATGTTTGATAAATAATTTTTGAAAGGATAGATGATGTTCACTTCTTTATGATTCTCATGTCCATATAAATCAAATATAAAAATATTATATCATTTTCAATAATCATCAATGATAGAATCATTGGCTCCTTTCTACTTAAAGCATCCCACACCTTGTTCCCTTTCCCAGGTTGGTAATGTATTGAGTAGTAATATTCATTGATCATCTCTAACCATCTTCATTGGAAGATATTCAGATCTTTCTATGTAAATATATACTTGAGGCTTTCGTGATCTATATATATTTTTCACATCAACCCAAGGATTTAATGTCACAACATTTTTAAAGTGAATATTACTATAGCCAAATCCAGATCATATGTTGGAGAGTTTTTCTCGTGAACATTCAATTACCATTAAGTATAGGAAATGACTTTGGAATTCTGCATCAACACATAGTCCATGACCTTCTTCAAAGAATAACTGAATACCACAAAAAGTTCTCTACTTATTGGAAGTGTGAGCATGAGTGTATTCATAACCCTCCTTTTCAACTCCTTGAAACGCTCTTTACATTTATCACTTTAATCAAACTTTACTCCCTTTCGAGTTATCTTACTATGAGGGTTTGACAATCATGAGAAATTTCTCACAAATCAACAATAATATTCAGCTAACTCCAAGAAGCTAGGGATATCTATCACTGATTTTGGCCTCAGGAATCCATCAATTGTAGCTATCTTAGAGGGATCCATAGATATCCTGTTTCTTGTGATGATATGAACCATGAATAAGACCTCCTCAACCAGGAATCACACTTTTTGTACATTTCATAGAGCTTATCTTTTCGCAATGTATCTAGTACAGTTCTTAGATTATCCTCATGCTCCTCCTTGGTTTTGGATTATATTTGAATATATTCTATAAAGACTGCCAAAATATTTTCAAGGTAATATATAAAGACTCTATTCATCAATTCCATGAATAATTATAAAGCATTAGTGAGTCAGAAAGTCATTAATATGAATTCATATTTCCCATACCTTATACAAATATCAGTCTTTTGGATATCCTCCTTCTTTATCGATACTTGGTAATATCCTGACCATTGATCCATCTTGGAGAAGTATCGTGCTCCATGTATCTTATCTAACAATTCATTAATTATTGTAAAAGTATACTTGTTCATTATCATGATTTTCTTAATCTCACGATAATCAATGAAAAGGCGCATTGACTCATCCTTCTTCTTGACTTAGTGGACTAGTACACCCCATTGTGAAACACCAGGGAATATAAACCCTTTATCCAGATTCTATTGTAGTTTTTTCTTCATCTCTTCAATCTCTAAAACATCAATTCTATACAGATTCGTGTATATTGGCAGAGCCCAATGTATAATATCACTCGAGAGTTCAACATCACATCTAGGAGGAAGACCAAGAAATAACTCGGGAAACACTTCAAGAAATTCTTTTTCAATAGGCATATCTTTAATGATTGATGCTTCCTTAGACTCCATGATTCGAGCAAGATATGAATTCTAATAGGGAGCTAATATCCACTCTTGAGATGATGCTGCGAAAGAATATTCATCCTCTTCCTTGCACTTGTACGTAATCGGGGTTCGATTATCCATATGGAGAGTTATTTCCCTATAAAGGAAATTTATGTTGGATCTATATTGGGAAGTCTAATCCATGCTATGAATTTTATCAAATTCCACCAAAGGGAGTATGATGAGGTTCACTGGTAATTTCAGTCAATAAATTATTGAAGGGGAAGAGTTATATTCATGTGACAAAATGATTGACCCAATTTTCATTCTCATCAACATCTTTACTTATATGATTTGAGATTGATATTGGATTTTTCTACTAATCATTAGTGATATAAAAGAATCCATAGAACCAGAATCAAAAAGTGAATTCTCTATTGTAGAATGAATAAAGTGTACCTTTCACTAATTCTCTATCCGGGTTCACTTTAGAAGTAATGATTGAAAATAATAGTCATTTCTACCTTGGAGGTTGTTGTTTTACTCCAAAAACCCATGGCATAGGGCACTATTTTTAAATGTTCTCTGGTTATTTGCAGTTGAAGCAATGAACAATGCATTAAGGGTCGAACAGAGCATTCCTCTCCTCTTCTGTAGCTGTGGGTTTTTCTTGTCGGTAGTTAATGGACATGTTCCCATCTCTTCTACACTTAAATCATTTCTTAATCCCCTTCTTGAAATTTCCAGAATGATTCTTTCAGTACCGTTAGAAATTGGGGTGCTATAATTTCTTAGTAGTATTTGATTTATCCATCAGACCACCAGAATTATAGTCCACATTATCCTTCATATCCCTATGATACCCCTGAGATTCGACGATCTCCATTTCTACTTTGAGATAACGTCAGATAATTTCATCATAGCTATCAAAGTCACAGATCACTAGGTCTTTCCGTATGCTATGTTTTAGTTCACAGTAGAAGCAGTCAACCTTGATTTCGGGGGTAACGACAAAGATGGAGGTGTATTGTGCAGGCCTTGTGATGTTTTCCTTGTAAGCTCCGATGGATTCATCACCATTTTTCTTAAGGTCAAGGAAGTTACTTTCCATCATAATATGGAGGGTGCAAGGAAAATATTTATTGAAAAACATTTTCCAAAAATCATTTCATTCTAATTTCATGATCTCTTACAGAGGTTTTTTATTTTTGAACAATGTCCACCATTGATCAGCTTCAACATCGACGTGATAAGAATCTATAGGAAACTTCTCTCGTTCAGAACATTAAAGGATGGAGAAGGTCTTTTCAATAGAGTTGATCCATTAATAGGCAATTGAGGGATCAGATTATCCACTAAAGGTAGGTGGCCTTTGTCTCATGAAGCTCTTGATTGCAGCTTGTTCTGTATTAGGGTGGTTGGACATTCCTCTTGACCAATTTTTCAATTCAAAACCAGAGTTAACTAAGATATTATCATTACAAAGATTTTCATTCCCAATCCCATCGGATAGATAATATCATAGTAGTCATCACATGAATCTTCGCATCAATTATTAGCCTGAGTCAACTTATTACTAGCCATCGGCTAGAATAAAAGGAATAATAGGGGTAACACATAAAGGGGAATCCGAAGAAGAAAAAATTATTACTTATAAATGAAATTTATTTCCTTAACATATGAACTTATAGGAGTCAATCTATGATTTCCATGATCTACTTCCCCACATATATTCTTTGGGGAATTTTTTTATTCCCATAATAATGTTCCATACTAATCTTATCAATTTACCAAATAATATCCCCTTGGAGTGTCATAACCAAGAGTGCAGCAAGGCATGTTGTCATGCACCAGTTCCCGTTCGAGTCTAGCTCAAAGCGTATTATTAGGTTTTACCTCTAGATACATCTGTTCCAGATCTACCTCTACTTTTTCGTATCCAGATAGGGATTTATTTACATGATAGACAACTTACTCTATGATCACCAAAATTTATGTATATATTTATTATACATAGTCTTATACATAAGTCTTTCACCATGGTTTTCTAATCCTAATCCCAAAAATAACTAAACATGTCATCTGATACCAACTATAACATCCCTTCCCTTTATTACACACTTAATCCTAATTTATTACATCAACATGCACCTAAGATAACCTCAGGGTCGATAGGTCTAGTTTATTTGGAAATTTGGAATATTGCATAATAACTTAAAACATAAAATACAACATCTTTATTGAAAACATATTTTACAAGAACACAACATTCCTTCGTGTTTAGCATTGCATAGGGTAACCCGACGCCATACATAAGAAGAGGGTGAGCTATAAAGCCAAATAATGGAGTAAACAATGAATAACATGAGGAATACAATACATGTTATGAAATAGTCATTTTAATCTAGTATAATAGAAACATTAACATAAATTCCTGATATTGCATGATTATAATGACATAAAGATGTTAAAAAAACATTTAATGTGATATTAGCATGAGCCAAGGATCATTTCACATTAATCATTAGTAAACCCTAATTTAACTTGACTTACAATGACTAAATTATCATTACACAAGAATTATATTAAGTCCACACTCATTTTACATGATGTATCATGATATTATTCATTACATAATTCATTGGAGCGCTACTATGATGCACCCTTCTTAATCATTTCATTCCATGCATAAGTGTTCCTCCACCTCATAAATTATTCCAAAAAAAGATATATAGAATAAATAAATGTAAAAACAAAATAAAAAATTACATGTGAATAAAGGTGAATATACTTGATAGAGAAAGAGTTATAGTATTCACTTACACAATTATTTTGGCATGGAAAATTTTGTGGTTACTTCGACAACATAACAACGTCAAATAGAAATCCTAAAATGGGTTGATAAAAGAGAATGGGGTCTCTAATAATATATAAATGAAATGGGAAGTAATGTGGTCATGAAACATAATATCCAATCATATTGAATCTAATTTTGATTCACAATATAAAATAATTGCTTGAATGTAATATAGGATAGAGAAATCCCTTACAGAATTCCGGCATGGTAACGGGTGTACATGGGAGGAATTAATGAGAGAGAAATGGGTCTCTCATAATTAAAACATAATTAGGGAAGTATGGAGGAGGTTAGAAATAATACCACAACACTTTTAATATTAAATAAAAGGGTATAACAATATAGGGAAACTTGGTAATAAATAATGAAGGAAGGAAACTGAGGATCCCTTTCTTAGAAGTGTGATCATGAAGACTTGGGAGAGGCAAGAGAGAGGTTTATTGGGAGCATGGGGTGCCTTCCGAGATTTATATATTGGGGATGGACTATGATGGTCAAGATCCAAATGGTATGAGTGAAGAGTAATGGTAGATTGTGTGGGTTTATATAGGAAAGGAAAAGAAATTCATTTATTTCAGTTTTGGACACAACACTTCAAATTAATCAAAACTACAAACCACCCCATGGTTTTTTCCCATGGGTTTTTCAAAGTGGAGTGAAAAACATTATTTTATAAGTAAAATAGCCTAAATTATTAAAATATTTGGATAGCATATGTGGAGGTGAGTCACACTCTCAAGGAAATCATTTTAAAATGTTAAAAAAAATTACATGTTATGGAGGGTCCACTAAGGTATTGTAAAATTGATCAAAAAATATAAAATCACATTATATTAATGTTAAAAAAAATATTTTCCAAATATAACTTTTATAGTATTTTATTACATCATTATTACATCATTATTGGTTCATTCAGATGTTATAAAACACATTATATATTTAAACAGTACATAATTTTTACCAAATTATTCGATTGTCTCAGAAAATTATAAAAAATTTACTTTTGGAAAATTAAACATCCTGAATCAAAAAATAAAATTCATTTTATCTAAGTAATTTTATAAATATTTGAATTTTCTATATTTCAAATAAGAACCGAAATTTATTGAATATTACTGGGTTTTGACATAAAAAAGTTTTCAACCAATAAAAATTATAATTGGATTCCTAAAAATTATACGATAATTTATATTTAATAAAACGTATTTTAGTAATAATATTATATTAAAATAATTATTTAATTTAAAAATCCATTAATTCATCAAGATATAATTATTAATTGAGTTTAATTATTAACTTAACATACAATTTTTTATTTAAAACCATTACAATGTAGCAATAATAAAATGAATGTATATTCTTTATACAAATATAATGCAAGAAATCATAGTTATGGTTTATCATTACATAACCAATTCTAAAACCTGGATAAGACCTAAGGGTAATGTATTTGATGGTGAGAGACTCTTGGGGAGCTTGGATAACAACTCTTGGGTGGCAATCTCTATTTACTTCCACTTCTCCTATAGGCGATTGCACACTAGTGCAAAAAACGTTTTTTACGTCGGTTATTTTTAATTTTTTACGTCGGTTTCTAGCCGACGTTAATACATGCGACGTTATAAATAAGGTTTTTGACATCGGTTATTTAAAAACCGATGTCAAAAACATAAAATTGCGATGTTTATCACGTCGGTTATTTTAGAACCGATGTGATAAAGGGCCTGGAGAATGGTTTATCACGTCGGTTATTTTAGAACCGACATGATAAAGGGCCTGGAGAATGGTTTATCAAGTCGGTTATTTTAGAACCGACGTGATAAACAGCCTGGACAATGGTTTATCACGTCTGTTCTTAAACAACCGACGTGATAAACAGGGGTGAGTGGGTTTATCACGTCGGTTCATATGGAACCGACGTGATAAACTGGGGTGTGGGTGGTTTATCACGTCCGTTCTATAAGAACCGACGTGATAAACCGGGCTGAGCGTGGTTTATCATGTCGGTTCATATAAAACCGACATGAAAAACCGAGGGAGGGGGGTTTATCACGTCGGTTATTATATAACCTCCTTGATAAATCGGTGGGAGGGGGTTTATCACGTCGGTTAGTCAATAACCGACATGATAAACCATTGTCCAGGCCATTTAGCACGTCGGTTATTCAATAACCGACGTGATAAACCATTCTAAAGGCCTTTTATCACGTTGGTTATTAAATAACTGACGTGATAAACAATTTTCCAGGCCTTTTATCACATCGGTTATTAAACCGACTTGATAAACTATTTTCCAGGCCTTTTATCACATTGGTTATTAAATAACCGAAGTGATAAACTATTTTCCAGGCATTTTATCACGTCGGTTATTAAATAACTGACGTGGTAAACCTAATTTTTTTTTAAACAGAATGCAGTGATCTTCTCTCCACCAGAATCAACCAGAAAATAAATCAAGAAATCATACCACAAAAACAAAAGTACATCAAAATTAAGCATGTAAATTGATAACATATAAAACTTACCCACTACACAGCATCCACCCTCATTTATACCCCATGGACAGCCCTCCCCCACCCCGTTGGAGCTCTCACCCTCATGTATACCCCCTGGACAGCCCTCCCCCAACCAATTGGAGCTCCCACCCTCATGTATACCCCTTGGACAACCCTCCCCCACCCCATTGGAGCCCCACCACACTCCTGCACTGCCCCCCGACCCCCGGACACCCCCAAACACCCCTCGACAACCCCCCACCTACCTAAACAGCACCTCCTCACCCCCTCACCCCACTTGACAGCCCCCACCACACCCCTGGACAACCCCCCCCCCCCCCCCCCACCCCTGTACAACACTCCCACACCCTTGGACCGGCTTCCCACACCCCTGGACATCCCTGCCACCCCCCAAGACTGTCCCCCCACCCCACCGGACATCCCTCCCAGAACGCTGGACACCCCCAACCCCACTGAACACACCCCCACACCCTGGGAACCCCTCCCCCACAGACCCAAATCCATACCAGAAGAACCATCAAAAGTAGACCAAAACAAGAAGTAGAGCAAAATTAAACATTCACTTATATAACATTAAAAACTTACATTGTCAACTTCAAAAAAAAACTAAATAAAACCTAAAAAACTACCAAATACACAATTAAAATGACAATATTCAAAATTACATTTTACATTACAAACAACTAAAATTCAATCAAACCTGTAAAATAATTTGACCACTCCACTTGTACATGTTTGATATCTTCAGCAGTATAGGGTTGAGGGTCATCAAAAAGATACAAATGAAAAAGAAGATAGTTAACGTGTATAATGAATAAATAAAATTGAAATATGATGGCAAAGTTTAAGAGGAAATCATACCAGGTCAAAATTCACAACTTTCCCAGTTGTTATTATTTCATACATAAATCTTAATATATAATATCCACATTCGATGAGGCCTTGTTGTTCATGACAATTCTGTTTTGAATGAGTGTAAATTCAATATATTATTTTTATGTAATAAATCAAAAAGTACAAATTATAAATGGAAATTTACCTTCGCCTTTACATATTTGATCTTTGCATTTATTTTATTTGTGTTTTTTCGAAAGTAGACCCATGCACTGTTAGAAAATAATACAAATGGGGTAAATTTAAAATTCATTATAATATATAAAACTATTGAGAAATTGAAACTTACTTTTCCAATATATTCTTAAAACTTGCCCGCACGTCACCATGAACAGAGCATATACAATAAAGAGCTTTCTCCCTTGGGCAAAAAATCCCTAACATCCAATGATTACTGATAAAAGGAAATTTAATGTTAGTGGTTTTTTATGTTAAAAGATAATTAACTCTTTGAGAGAAATGTGTTTCATACCTCTCACAAAAAGGAATCATCCAACATTATTGGATTATATTCTTTTCAAATCTTTCAGAAATATAAACCATTCTTCGTTCCTCAGTCAATGCACATGCTTTAGGGGAAATAAATTGCGGGTCCATGAATCCATATACTTCTGTCAGTTCATTCCTCTCACAAATTTTATAAAGATACCTAATACAAAACATATATAAGTATACATTTTTAATAAATATAACGCAGGGAAAAGGTGTTAAGACTTACATGGAAAATATTTTCACCACGTTGATGCCCAACTTATCTCCAGTAACAAGCTCCATGATATTAGTTTTTGTAATCCCCACACTTATTTCACGTCCACAAACATGAGATTCCATTGGAAACTCATAAAAACCCAACAACAAATGTGAATATATTAACAATCTGTCGAGACCACTAAAATCTGTATCTGATGTCATAGCCTGTTGTCTTTGTTGTTGTCTATACAGTATTTCTTTACCTTTGAAGTATTCCTATGAAAAAAAAATTGACAATTATAGTAGTTTTCAAATGATAAAACAACTTTAATAAAAAAAAAAATAAAATAAATGATATAACATTCATACCACTGTTGTAATGAGTCAAAGAAGTCTGGATGGCCAAACTAAAAAATGGTCGATACTCTGTCCAACTGTCGCCACCTCATCTGTAGGTATTGGTACCCTAGCTGATCTATCTATAATATCCTATACAGTGACCCTCTGATTCTCTACCTCTAATTGTTGATGATGAACTATATCTCCTATACAATATACCAACACGTATGCTACTATATGATGTTGAGAATCATCAACATACAACTCGCAATATGTAGGAAGCTGCGGCGGAGGCGTAGGATAAAAAATGGGGTCCGCAAGTTGAGTTGGGGGAGTGGGAGCTACTGGCGGAGGTGGAGGATAAATAATGGGGTCTGCAGGGGGAGGTGGAGGAGTGGGAGTTGCAGTCTGAAATTGTCATTGCATTTCTGCAAACATAGACTGCACCGAATCTCTAATCTTGTCTTCCATCGTCGCATTAATATTTTGAACTTCAGCCTCCAAGGATTCTATTTTTTTTATAAACCCCCTCAATGTTAGAAGTTGAAGAACGTGGAAACACTTTTCTTACCGATACACCTTCCGGATATCCTCTTACACGACCAGGATGTTCGGGCCTTCCCAATGCTGCAAATAAAATATCTTCCCTCCCAGTAGCTGTAAATGTCCCCTCTGAACTCTGCTCCTCAAGAGAGTCATGTATTAATTAATTGAACATTTCTGTAATAATTAAAACTTTTATGAAGAAAAAAAGATAACTTAAATAAGTTAAATAGATATCTTAAAATCCTCTAAGCTACGATTCTCGATTCTTCCGAAAGATATTGCCCTTTTTTTCCCTTCCGAGCTCTCTTCCATTTTTCATGTCTAGATGGAGGGGATGGAGGGGCCACCTCTCCAGAGCTTGAAGACTCAGCTCTTAGTTGTTGAAATTTTTCCGCTATCATTTTTTCTTCCAATAATGTATTCCCTCCCCGAGATAAACTATGAGTGTATACATTTTAGATTGGATCTCCTGATGAGCTTTCCTTGTTTGTTGTAATTTAAGAATAAGAAATCATTAACAAAACATTAATAAAATCATTTATATAAGAAAGTTTATAAAAGTTTACATTTCCCTTACCAGAAAAGACTCTTTTTTTCTACTTTCAAAAAACTGTCTCCATGTGTCTTCATCTATAAAAGGATATATACCACATGGATTGTCATGACTCCTATGACCATAAATGAAATCAGATGAGAGGGTTGATTTGAAATCCCTCCATCTCCTGGCAGCCAACGATAAGCATTTCTTCCTGACTCCTCCAGTGTCAGGAATATCAAATGTCATCTGATAAAGAAGAGGTTAAACATATTATATATACCAGAAACATTAAAAGAATGGTCAAACAATGACAAAAGATCTTACCAAAATCATCTCCCACAACTGAGAGATAGTCGGTTTATCCACACCTCTCCAATCATCATACAGAATGCTTACTTTGGTCTTAGCCTGAGTTGCAACATAACTCTTAAAATCTTTGGCATTCGGACCTCTAGGAATATCATCATCATCAAACTCAACTACTATCCTCTGATCCTGCGTACGGGCAAGTGATAATTTTGGTAAACATGTGAAACCACGTTTACCAACCTTTGAACTCTTTGTCGTAATAGGAGCATGTGAATGTTCATCCCCAGAGGTATGACCAGCAATATGCTCTTCTCCAGAATCATGTGGTTGATCATCTGAATGATCTGTCATTATCCTTCAAATCAAAAAAACAAACGTCAGTTCACAAATATACAAATTCAAATATTTTAATACTACTGTAATTAGAGAATAGAAAAGTGTACTAGGTTACATAATAGTAAACATTGGTAAAATGGTAAGCATGTTAAACAATGGTAAAGATGGCAAAGATGGTCAAGATGGTCAAGATGGTCAAGATGGTAAAAAATGGAAAAAATGGTAAACCTGGTAAACATTGTAAACATGGTAAAGTAATTGTCAGTGAACAAATATACAAATTCAAATATTTTAATACTACTGTAATCAGAAAATAGAAAAGTGTACTAAGTTGCATAATATTAAACATTGGTAATATGGTAAGCATGTTAAACAATGGTAAAGATGGCAAAGATAGTCAAGATGGTCAAGATGGTAAAAATGGTAAAAATGGTAAACCTGGTAAACATTGTAAACATGGTAAAGTAATTGTCAGTGAACAAAAATAAGCATTTTAAAATTCAGTTAATGGTTATAAACATGATAAAGTAAACTAAACAAACTTAAAACAAACAAATACATATACTTATTTTATTTTAAAACATGTTTTAATAAATAAAAAACTTACAATATCTAGCATTTATGGAAAAAATAAATGTAAACAAGAAATAAAAATATGTTACCTGTAATTTTAGGAATGTACAGATGGATTGTTTTCCAAAATTCCTTGGTCGTGAACGTTCTTTATGGCACAAACTATGTCATCAACACGATCGTCATTAGGTTCTGTTAATATTTCCATTGAAGTAGGGATCTCACATAAATCAACATATTCATCAAGTTCATCCTAACCAACATATTGTTTTTTCCCTTGTAAAACAACATCCTACTTCATATATGATTGATCTACTACATAAAAAATTTGTTTTGCATGTGTTTCCATTATAAAAGAATCAGTTGTGTCTTCCAATCTATTCAGATAAACAAGTGTCATTCCAAATTCATCGTGTCTGACACTGTTGTTACCATTAAACCATTTACAGTTAAAAATGGGAACTTTAATTTTAAAGTAATCAACCTCCCATATGCCTTCAATCACTCCATAATATGCATTTGATGCAGAAATTGGGTTTTTGTCCTTAGCACTCGAAAAATGCATTGCTTCTGCAAACACCAATACACCACTATTCTGAACTGCACTTCTGTTGTCCTGAGCTTTTGTAAGAAATGTATAACCATTAATTTCATAACCAGACCATGTTATCACATTCAAACATGGACCACCCACTATCCATTTTAATGTCTCTGATACATCTTATCTACCAAGCAAAGTCTTTTTAATCCATGACAAAAAAGTTTTGTTGTGCTCATTCAAAATCCACATTTCTTTCTTCTTTGGATGACATTGTTTGAACTCATTAATATGCAATGTGATATATGGTTGATCATCAGCTATGTTATTCAAGATGTATGATTCTAACTTCATCATTTGTTCAGCTGACAATGATTTTACTTTCAAGCCACGAATTCCCTTTCCTCATTATTAACTCGTTCATGGTGAGATGGAGGCAAACCTATGTGTTGCGCCGCAGCCAAGTAGCTCGTACAAAACTCTGCTACCTCCTCAGAAATATACTTTTCAATAATGGAGGCTTCAGGTCGATATAGATTTTTAACATACCCCTTTAATATTTTCATATACCATTCAAAAGGATACATCCAACGAAGATAAACAGGTCCACAAATCCTTATTTATCGAACCAGATGAATCATTAAATGCACCATTATATCAAAAAAAGTTGGAGAAAAATACATTTCCAATTGACAAAGTATAAAAATTGCATCCTTTTCCAAAATGATCAAAGCATTCACATCAATCTCCTTATTACAAATTTAATTGAAAAAATAACACAACTTCATTATAGTCTTTCTGACACGAATGGGCAATATTCCATGCAATGAAACTGGTAGAATTTGTTTCATCATGACGTGACAATCATGTGATTTCATACCTATCAACTTCAAGTCCTTCAATGAGACAAAAAATTTTACATTAGAAGAATAACCTTGAGGCACTTTGGTATCATGAAGACACTGAAAGAAGCTAATTTTCTCCCTCTTCGATAATGTATGACAAGCCGGGGGAAGAAATGTCTGTCTTACTTTAGGAGTGGGAGCTAACTCCAAACGTATTCCCATTGATAGTAAGTCTAATCTTGCATTCAACCCATCTTTAGTCTTTCCTTTAATATCTAACAATGTTCCAATCAAAGAATCACAGATATTCTTCTCCACGTGCATGACATCAATATTATGTTTAACTTCATGATACCTCCAATATGGTAGCTCAAAAAAATTGACCGTTTCTTCCAAATATGTCTATCATTACCAGATTTCTGTGTCTTTCCCAATGTCACGTCAAGGTTTTTCACCCTCTCAAAATACAGATCAGGGGATAAAGGTTTTGGAGCAGTATCAAATTATTGTGAGCCATTAAATGCCTTTTTTAGTCTTCTATAAGGGTGTTCCATAGGAAAAACTTTCGATGACCCATGTACATTGTTTTCCTCCCATGATGCAATTGACAATAGGTCGTCTGTTGTTCGCAAATTGGACATGCTTTATGTCCTTTAACACTGTATCCAGACAAACTTCCATACGCTGGGAAGTCATTTATAGTGAACAGAAGCACTGCATGCAGTTGAAAATATTCCATTTTATAAGAATCATACACCCTAATACCATCAGCCCATAACAGTTTCAAATCATCAATCAATGGTGACAAGTAAACATCAATATCATTACTGGGTTGCTTTGGACCACAGATCATTGTAATCAACATGACATATTTGCGCTTCATACAAACTTCAGGAGAGAGGTTGTAAATTACCAATAAAACAGGCCATGAGCTATGTGTGCTACTGAGTTTTCGGTATGGATTCATTACATCTGTGTACAACCCTAGTCTGAGATTTCTTATTTCATTTCCAAATGTACAATACTGCGCATCAATTTTCTTCCATTGTGGACAATCAGCTGGATGACGTATTTTTCCATCACATACCCGCTCTTCAGCATGCCATCTTAACCTTTTTGCATCATGTGAATTAGAAAATAAACGTTTGAAATGATTAATTATAGGAAGATACCAAAATACCTTTGAAGGGAGCTTTGTAATCTCTACATCACCCTGTGAATTTTCTTTCACCTTATACCGTGATGTCCCACATTTTGGACACTCTAACAGAAATTCATATTCCTTCCTATATATAATGCAGTCATTCGGACAGGCATGTATTTTCTTGTATCCCAATCCCATCGGGCATATTATTTTCTTGAATTTGTAATGTGAATCTGGAAGATCGTTATCTTTTGGAAGAATGTCTTTCATCAATTGTAGCAGCTCTGTAAAACTTCTGTCACTCCATCCATGCTTCGCCTTCAGGTTAATCAATCTTAACACCGCCAACAGAACCATAAAATCTCTACAACCAGGATATAATGGTTTTTCAGCATCACCATATAGACGTGCAACTGTCGGTTCTATCTCAATTTGTTCTGCTACAATATCGCGAATCATTTCTTCAATTCCATCGGAGTTACCATCTTGCGAATCATCATCATCAGTGACACTCCATCCAGTTTCACCATGCCAAATCCAAGGGCTGTAACTCGGATTAAAACCATGACATATCAGATGATCTTTTATCTCTCTACTTTTCAACTTCTTCATATTCAAACATTTCAGGCATGGATAGAGAAAAATGTCACTACTTGGAACATTTCGTTTTACAAATTCCAAAAAGGCATCAACAGCTTCCTCAAATTCATTGCTCATTCTATGTGCCGTAATCCAACTTCGACTCATTATTACCTATAACAAATATCAACAAAAAATATATATTTTTAAGATAAGGCAAATACATGTTTATATGAAAAAAATCATAATTTGAATGTAAAACAATTTAAAATATAAAACAAATCTATAGGTATTTAAAAAAAATGCTTGAATATTATTTTTAAAACAAAATATAGTTAGATGTAACAGTTTTAAATTTCATTGAATCAAAGAAAACCATGACGCCTAATGATTCTCCAAATAAAATATACATCAATAAAACAGAAACAAAATGATTTTTATCTGGAATAAGTGAATATGATCAGATGATACAAATTTATAATAATCTCATGCCAATATACTAATAAATATGTTAAAATATAGGAATACCTAATGGAGCATATAACATGTGTTATTCATGCTTGTTGTTCAATCATTATGATCTAAAGTACTCAACTCTTTCAAGTGCCAAAATCTTGAAAGTAGTAGTAGTTTTCATAAGTACCCAACACCAAACAGCTATACATCATAAGTGTCATGTTAAAAATATGAATATAGACCATTTTTTTTATGTTTAATAATATTGTCATATTATCTGATCATTCTGATTATATATTAGAATTACTATATCCTTTTGATCCGATATATAATCTAAGGACATTAATATATCTTTAGAGAAAGTAATGTTAATATCATGGTAATGTAAAAAAAAGTATATGTCGAACTATATATATGTAATAAAAATAAAAAAATACATATTTGATTGGCCTGGGTTTCACACATAAAACAACTCATCTCACAGATTAAATTTTTGAATCATCCAACATAATACTTATTTTTATAACTTAGGGAATGAAAATAATAAAAGTTTTGATTTATGATACTCATTATGGGTAAACATGATATATATAAATATAATATCTAATCTCATAAAAAGATATCCATGGGGGTATAAGAGCATACACAAAGCACATGATCAGAAAGATAAGTGAAACAGTTCTATATAATCATAGATCATAAAACCTGAGTCCAAGTATAACAATTTTAGCATAACATAAGACATGATTTATATGATAGTGGGAACATGATTTAAAAAACCTTATTCACAAGATCACGACATTGGTATGTGGAATAACATAAGAGTGTGGCACAAACATAATCATATAAGTCATAACATATGTCAAGGGAAAACATAGTTTCATTCACCTCATATTGGGATATGTTAATCACCTTTCCTATAATTTATTATAATATTTCTTACGAGACACATCACATAACACATTGGACATGGTATAACCATCTGTATCCCATATTGATCTATGATATATAATGCATTGTCGAATGCATTAGAAGGATAATATAGACCCAAATGTCACATAATGACTAACCATATATATGGGTGAATCGTGATCATCAAATCATTTATAACACTTTCGTTGATCAATTAACTAACAAAAATGAAATGGGGGTCATAATTGTTTTTACAAAACAAAATAATTATTAATACCTAAAAATGTGTTTGGATGGTAAGATAAGATAATATACCTAATTCAATCTAATTATAGTTAAATTATTTCTACCTAGATAGAAAAGACCTTTATAAAAAATATAATTTAACTTGAGAATGAAAAGAAAGTACCCTTTACCTTTTTTATAATGAAAAATCTGAAATGGATGATAATAATATTTAGGTATTATAATTTTTTTATGAATTATTAATAATAAAAGAAATCTCCTCACTTGGTTTTGAAGAAAATCGGACATACCATCGTATTCAAGAAATAAGATACACTTTGCATGAAAAGTTCCATCATTTTTAGGATATGACTGAAAGAAGAAATGTATTATCAGACTCACCATGAGTCCAGAATGAAATATTTGATTGTAATAGGTATGAATTGATATTTTTATGAATGCAGATGAAAACAGATGATGGTTTTCTGATCTAGGAGTTCGAAAAATCATAATTTTTTGAAAAAATATTATGATGTAAGAATGTTGAATGAAATTTTAAGGATAGGTATTACCGATTGTACCTGGTCCAATTTCATTCATGAAAATCATTTTCTAGACAATCATATTGAAAATATGATTTTATGAAAATAAGTACTACCAATCTTCATCCAGAAAGACACATTCCAGCTAAGTAGGAAATAATAATGTTGCTGGAAGAATGGAACGTTACAGTACCACCCATTATTTTTCAGATTTTGCTGAAGCTAATCCTCAATGTTTTAATAACCATTTTCGAGTTGAATGTTGCGAGTTGAATGGACATAATAACTATTTGCAATAACAAAAAATTCCACGAGATTCAAAAACGAACGAAAAGCACATCAAGAATCGAAACAAAAACGAACGAAATAAATTCGTGGAAGGCTTACTTGAATGTCGCGAGTTGAGATGATAGATCTGAGAGAAGTGAATAAGATAAACAATGAAGCCAAAATGAGTTTAATGCAGGCGATCGACGAGCCGATTAGGGTTTACCGCGCGAGAGAGAGACGAGCCGGCGACTGTCAATCGAAAAATCGTAAATGACAGAACATGGGCTTTAATTTTTTTAAATGCTTTATAATGTCGGTTATTATATAAATGACGTTATAAACTATTTTTTAGCTTTTTTACGTCGGTTATAAAATAACCGATGTAAAACACCCCGCGCTTTGGTTTTTTACGTCGGTTATTTGATAACCGACGTAAAAAACGCGTCGATATCGGGTTTTTTACGTCGGTTACCAAATAACCGACGTAAAAAACCCCCGCGCATTGGTTTTTTACGTCCGTTATAAGATAACCGACGTAAAAACCCAACAGGCGCGATTTGTAACGTCAGTTATTAAAATAACCGACGTGAAAAATCTACTCGCCGCATTGTTACGTCGGTTATATATAACTGACGTAAAAAATGGTGACGTAAAAAACGATTTCTACACTAGTGGCATTCAAGATTAACATGTTGAAGGTGGACTTGGGCTTGGTCTAGAGTGAATCCTAATAATGCTAGCTCTTTTATGAGCTCTGAAAATTGGGCTTTGTATGCAACAATTCTATTTGATGAGTCCATCGCTTCCTCTATCTACGTAAACTGGATTTCTAAAAGACTTATATTTATACTTATCATGTGGTCAATTTTCAATGACTATATTAGCAACAGTAACAATTCATAAAGTAATTTTAAAATAAAAAAACATAAAACCATGTAAGTGAATATGTTATATTTTACCATTTAACATAATAAGACATTTAATTAGATCAAGATTAATTTTCTTTAATAAAATTTTGGTTCATTGCACCTACTGAGGCCACCATTTGATGCCACCTACTGATGCCACCTACCGATGCTACCAACTATTAAAAAACTGGCATTTTGGAAAACTTTTTAAATTATTCCTTGATGCATCTCTAATACGTTAAACATTATATTTTGACAATGTAATGGACTGAGGAGGTTTGGACCATTACAAAAAGGAATCTAAACCCGTCTGAAACACACCTGAAAATCCCTAAAATTATCATATTTAATTAATTGTTAAAAAAAATATTAAGTGATAAAATTAAATCATAACCAACCAAAAATTAATATTATTAAATTATAGAATAGTCTCCCCATGGAAAACACTTAGACCATCATAGATATTTGGTAGCCTTTGGTTTATGGGGATGTGTGTCGAAGGTCATACAATGCTCCTCTGGTATGAGAACCAACGATAATTTTTTGGTATGATTAGAAAGGTCATAAAAAATTAATAGAGACATCCAGAACTACCTAATGAATATATACATCATCCCTATGGTTTATAATTTTATTTAATGGATTTAGTTTAAATGTTTTTTATGGTTTAATTTGTACCTTTTATCTTGATAACTTCTACATTCACTTGATTCTCAGACTGATTATATTTAAGGATATCATTGTTCATGGACTAAGGAATTATAATCACACCCTTATTGGACACCATGATTCTTGGGTACTCCAAAATACATTGCTCTTATTTTCAATAATAGGTTTTGGGAAAGGACTAATTATTATTGATTTGGATACCTAGGTTAGAGTTCGACTATGGGACCAGGTGGGACACAAAACTAGTTTGGATAGGTTGTTCACCTCAATTAATTTTGTTTCATCATTATTTATTTAGTAAGATACTACCACAAGGAATCTAGTATGCATGACACATTAAATTGATATCATATGTGATGTTGGTTTATTTTTTTCACTTTCCCAAGTTGTGGTATTTACATATGTATATTATGATTTTATTTTTTTCTATTATTATTATACTCAGATATGAGGGAATGGTCTACCCAAGATAATATCTAATGTAATGTCTTCTATTCATTAGCCTCCAGTGTAGAGATAGGTACACCTGAAGTCATGTAATTTTCTTTTATCATTTTAATCAGTTAATAATATGGTGTAGTGGGGCATTACATCTAATATATTTGTGTGTGGAATTTGATATATATTCTCAAATGTTATGGTATTATTCAGTATCATTTATGTATTTTTATTATTGATGGTTAGTGAGTTATCTAATATAATTCATGGTTTTGAAATGGAATTTGGCAGTTATTCTATGGGAACATGATTATTATATTTATATATAAAACTATTCATAGACCATGGAGAAAAATCTGGAAGGGAATCCAATGTACATCACACAGTTACTTCAGGGTTTTCTAGACCATGCGGCAAAAAACATCACAAATGGTATTTCAGCTGAAATTTATTATTTTTGATTCATTATGGTTTAATTTTATTTATCTTATTTTCTTTCATGAATTTTAATATGATTTTTCGTTTTGTATAATTGATGGTGTTTGGTTCATTTGATTTTTACTTTTATAATGAGAACGTAGGGGTTTCCTTCTGAGGGAATGAAGTATATGAATATAGAGTAATTTTTTTAATGTTTTGAGATTTAAAATATGACGGGCTTATTTTTTTTTTTATTTAATGGATATTGATTAAGAATAGTCACATTATGTTTTATTATAAAATGTTATCGTGAATGGATTTAAATTTTTTTCATGGTGCTCAGAAATATTCCAAGGGATTTTTGATTTTTGAGTGAATGGTTGTTAATTTTGAAATATTGAGTTTTCTTGATATTTAGATACTAGAATTTAATTTCTATTTTTTTATATAAATATTAAATTTTAAATTTTTTATGACTCTGTTTGTGCTTCCTATAATATTAAAGTAACACATTCAAAATCAAAAAGGATATTTAGTGGGTGGTTCCTGATATATAGGTACTCTGGATGATCCAATAGTGTCTAATTCCATAACTTCACCTCATATAATCATCGATGTTAGTGATATTTTCCTTACTTCCATGCATGGGGAATTCATTGAAGTGTTCTGGAATATAAATATACCTTATTTTTTTGGGCCAGTCAGACCCTCTTGAAGTGGTTCAATAGTTGAGAATGATTTAGTGGCGTCACATGTGTCTTGATCTTACCAAGTATATAAATATTATATTCATATATTTTCTTGTATAAGGATAATGTTGGTTGTGGTGTCAGTCCACAATTTAGACCAAGCCAAAGAAGGAACACTGCTAAGAAACTTTCAAGGATCTATTCATTCAAAATTACCTCTAGGATTTTGTGTTGACACTAAAGGCCCTCAATTTTTATGTTCACTATAATTGTATCTAGTCTAAATGATAGTTTAGAAAATTAAATTCATAAATAATGTCGTATAACCCAGAAATAGATTTTTTATAATTCTCTAAAACTCACTATTTCAAGAGGGAGATTCTACCATATCTCCTAAGGTAAATTCCTTTTCTCATCCTCAAAACATAAGAATAGGATCCAAGGAATGACGTGGTGATTAATGTATCCTTATTTCCTATAGTTTATAGAGAAATATCTAATAGTGGAAAGGCAAAATGAGTGAAATTAAATGAAGTGGGTGGAAAAAATAAAATACTGCCTTTCTTTTCCTTATTATATATACAATAAGTATATGGCCCTTTTGTGAAACTAGTTCGGAAGGACATGACATAAGAATTCATAGTTACTTGAATATAATAACACTTATAATAATTATTTCCATCTAGGAAACAAAAAAAAATTATGGGTGTGACTCACAAGATAGTTGGATCTAGATATACCCCTTCAAGAAGTTCCCTAGGATCAATCTGCTTAACAAGATATTGATTCGATTACTTTTTAGGGAATTCCATATTATATTCTATATTCTCTGATTGATCTTTCTAATTCTTAGTTATTTTGGATGATGATGATTTGTGATTTATTTAAATATGGTAAATGTAGAAATTTATTGTCGTCAATTATGAATTCCCGTGATGATTATGTAGACTCACATTTGAATCATTCATCTTGTCAATGAGTCCTTAGGTCTTCTTAGATATTTATGAATTGTTATTGTTTAATTATTTAGAGTTTATTATGGTTATTAATATGATTGATAACCCACCATAGAGGAGTCTCACATTATTGAAGGATGTCTTCATCTATAATTGATTAATGTGTTTTATAAAGTCCTTTTTTGGATCTCAAATCCTTCAATGTATGTTGCCTGCTCTATTTGTAAATAATTTGTTTTGTCTATATGTTAGGTTAGATATTGTAATTTCCAAAACCATCCCCTCCCAAAGTAAGTTCTTTGTTTTATATTTTTGAATTTTTTTATGGACACTCATGAAGATGATAGGGGAACCATGTTAGATTATATTTATATTTTTTATGTTGATGTAAATGTTTTCTATCATTTTTGTGATGGTTTATTAGGTAAATGGTTGTCAAATTTTAAGAACATATAACTTGTAAGTTTCAGGATTCTCAATTTCTACAGTTTAATCTCTAGTGGGAAACATATCATATCATCTTTTTCCATGATCATCTAAATAGTCTAGAACATTCAAGGGGAAATAATGTTGTGGTGGTAGAATATTCATATACCAAGATTAATATACACTTTTATTTTATTTTTTTATATTATTTTGTTTCTCTCTCCTACTGGGTCTAATTTCCTTGATATTTTGTGGGTTTTTATGTTGTGCATATCGCATAGCTAGAACTATTCTAGTGTTAATATTGTGAAAACCCTGTGATAGGTGTGAAATTTATGTCAATTTCAAATAACATGTTTAGAACATGGTTATTGTAACTATTCTGTCTTCCAGTGTGTTATTCTTATATAATCTAGGTAGGATCACTCATTTGGTTCATGTTTTGGATAACCATGCTACCTAATCATGAATGCACTCTAGGTCATTAAAAATGTGAATTTACCTTTCCTACCAAACTTTATTTTAACAAGAAATCTCTATTTCCTCTCTTCCACTCGAATCTTATGGCTCATAAACCTCCACACTTTAGATTCATTCCATTATAAAAACTATTTAATTTAATTTCTTCAGGGTTTTAAGTCAATTTTTTATGGAAAAAATTTTTCTCATACTTCCTAATACAATACATTCTTTAGTATTTGTTATTATAATCAAAAAATGGTCTACGAAACCTAGTTATTATTACTCATAATATGGTATTTTAATTTTTTTTATTATAGGGTTTTACATAGTTTAAATATGTTTTTATTGACCTTGTTGAGGAGAATTTATCCAATAAACTAAATTTGATTAGGGTGGGTCACTTCATGTTTGGTCATTTAAAAGTTTAAATCATGATTAATTGTATTGGTTTAATGTGTTTTTTAGGTATTTAAAAAATCATTCTATGTATAAATATCGATTCTTTCTAATGACTTATATTCTATTTTAAATTTCATGGAAGGTGAAAGTATTTTTCCCTTGTTCCTAATGTTCAATATTTTTCTTGAGAAACTATAAATACCAAACCATTCATTAATTGGAAGTTTATATCATTAAATGAAATTCAAACATTTATGAAAAAAAAAATTTAGCCATGGATTTAATTTTTTATAGGGGGTTTGATAAGTATAATGGTTGTTTTCGTCCTATAAATGGGTTTTTGAATCATTTTAAGATGTTATGATATCATGGTGTTCAAATGGTGTGGTTTTCATAAGTGTTTTGTGTAATTTATTTTCTTAAAAAGTGTTTAAGGCTAGATTGGACCAATAAAATTTATTTTGCATAAATATTTACCCTTGAAACATGATCCTAGTTGTTTTATAAAGGAAATACTAAGATTTTTATATTATGATAGATTCCCATTTTAAGGATTTTAGTATTCATTTTCTTATAAATAAAAAACATAATTGTTTCTATGAATTATGTTTGAATGTGATGTTGATTTTACATTTTTAATAAAATTATTACATTAATATTTATTTTATTTTTTGATAATTGATATGATCACAAAATTTTTAATATAATATAAAACCTTTATTAACTGGGTGGGAAATCTCATAACAATCACTACACAAGTTTACTATTGTGCTCTTAATAGTGTCCAGGAGTTTATAATTTTATTTTTTGGGGGGATTACCCCTCGGTTAAGATATGTAGGGTAATTTCAGGTGTTATGGTAGGTTTTTTTATATTCAAAACATTTCATTCCCAATTGAAATTTAGTTATCTTGGTTCTAGATATTCTGAAGGCCCCTCAGTTCCTATGATGTTGTTTTAGTTTTTTTATATATGTATACTTTTTTCATATGGATATCATACTATGTATACTATTTTCTGATTAGAAACTTTTTTACTGCTAACAAATATTTTAAACTATTTTATATTCATATTAAAATTTTCTTCAAAAAATTTATTGAATAATTATTTTTCACAGATAGAGCCAATTTATTCATATGAAAAGTATTTTTTAAAGTATACAATTTTTTTAGTTGTTTAAAAAGAAAATATAAAAAAACTTCTTACATATATTAAAAATGAGAAAAAAATGGATTTTATTTTTAATGGTGTTCCATAAGGTATGCATATGATACCTAGAGGTAATGTTTTTTCTCATTCTTATCATATTACACGTCAAAATGGTTCAACAGGGATTTATCGCTTTTCTATCATTTCTTTAGGTTGGGCATGATATTTTTGGAAAGTGGATATGTTATACGTGAACCTTGAGTTTGTTTGTTGTATATTTTTTCTATTTTTACATTTATATTATACTTATTGTTTCAATTACTATGGACACTCATTATTTAAGAGATATAGTTTAGTTTTATTTGTAATGTGGTTTATTTAAGATTATGATCATTATATGAGGTGTTTTTCTTATGCAACAATTTTTTCATGTTAATGCAACATATTATTTTTCAATCATGATTCTTTAGTGTATGGAATCACCATTCATATTTTTTTTGGAATTAAAATATTATTATTGATTCATTACGTTAAACCATTCACACTTGTTATCTTTTTATTCCTTATTTCTTTCATATAGTCTAGTTTAATTGATAACGTTCCTCATGTCATGTGTCATCGACCAGCTCAGGTACATGGATATGGGGTGGCCTTGTGGAACTTAGAGGTTTTTTGAACTAATTTATTTCAAATATATTAATTTTCATTGAGTTATTTTATTTAACTAATTCAAATATTCCTTTTACATGACACTAACTTGTCAAACGCTTCAAAACACTAACATGGCGTGCATTACTTAGAACCCCAACCTAGTGTCCATTATACGCAAAATAAAGTGTAAAAGGGAAAATAATAACCCAATACATTACAATATATTTATCATATTAAATAAATAAAATATATTTTATTGATTTTAATTCAAACCACACCTAGTTATATTGTGTTACATGCAAGAGAGACTTTCTTTGATTGTTGACACTATACACAAGACTAAGTATTACAGACAATGATATATTATTAATACATTAATATTTAATATAATAATATATAACATAGCCATTAAGTTTGTAGTTATGGATTTTAACAACTAACTTATGAAAATATATGGATTATATTTATATAAAATTTATTCATTGGTTACCAATTAATTATAAATGAAACTAAGAACCAAATGAGTATAAAAATAAATATTATTTTTCTTTTCATACGTCAAAAGGTTTTTATTTATTGATGAAATAAATTAATAAAAATTATAGAGTTATTTTATTTAAATATATGTCACATATTCAATAAAATATTTTTTTTATTCATCTATTTGGTTTTATAGGAATAAGATAAGAACAAACCCAACTTCATACATAAAACCCAATAATTTTATAAAGGAAAATTTGCATCTTTTTAATGGAGAAACCTTTATAAATCAAAATTTTTACCCTTTTATAAATTTAATATGTAAAAATGAAACTAGAATTATGAATATGGACATATAAATTAACCTAGGTTTAATTAGTGGTATTTTTATGTGATGATTCATTTTTTAGTGAATTGTGATAAATACTAAATTTTGGTTCCAAACTGCATTTTAAAATAATTTATTTATAAATATAAATTGATTTCTTTTGTTTTAAATATTAATTAGAACTTATTTTTATCAATTAATAAAATTTAGGTAATTATTATTGGTTTCAATTTGAAATACACTATAAAAACATACCAGACATTCAAACATATTTACTTTTAAACCCCACATTGTCATCCTGCATACATGATGACAATAAATTTAATTTGTAACTTATATGATTAGAATTTGGAAAAAAATGGTTTGCATATTTTGAATATTAATAATTTATAATTCTTTATAATAACAACTTTTTTGACACAAAACATTATTGAAAGTAATAAAAATTAATTACAACGATTAAGGTTAAATTAAGCATAATACAGGACTAATCCTTAACCCTGTGGCCCAAAATGACTTATACACTTGTAAAAGATCTATTTTCTAGACATATTTAAACCCAATCCTCCCATTTATCGAATTCATTCCATTATTGGAGCCACATCAAATGCCAAGACTGTGTATGGAATTCCTTGGTCAAAATATTACCACAATGTCACTCCCCATACAGTATAAAAGGCCACCACTTCTCCTGCTTCTTCATAATACTAAAAACAAATACTGTTGGCCAATATCAACCCAAATAGTTTCCCAAAATCCCACCTCTTGACCCATAATTATATATATATGAATAAATCTTTACAAGGAATCCCTTTGGTATAATTCAGAAGGAGTTACCCAATTTAATGTAACATTTTCGTATGGTCTCTTTTCATTCATTTGCCTCTCCAATCCCTATACTATTCTTATTCCATTATTACATAAAAAATTATCTTAAATAAAATTTTATAATATTAAGCTATTATTTCTACCTACACTTACACAAACCTCCATGTAATAGTTAATGAGAAAACTATTTCTCTGTACGGGCAACTACTGCCTCACAAAATGATGATTTTTCATTTTTCATTTACCATCTCTCATGGTGGCCATTATGAAGAAAAATATATTCATATATGATATATATGGTATTAATAATGTATTCATCCTCATGTAATTTGTATTTAGAACAAACCTTTATGCTTCCACCTTTTTTAAATAAGATAATTTCATTTGAGGAAGTGTGGACTATCGGCTAGTCAAAGCAACGTGACTCATTCATACCATACATGGGATATAAAAAGGATAATCAAATAACATGTCGAAACATACATGATAAAATAATTATCTATGTAATAGGATCATCAAATAACATGTCGAAACATACATGAGAAAACTAGGCAAGTAACACGCAAAATAGTTAAAAAACTGAGAGATTATTAAAAAACGAGTAAGAAGAAATCATATAATGACATAAACAAGTGTATGGATAAGGTATAAGTTATTAACATTTTTTAACCCACCATACAATATGATAAATACCACACAACAAAATTAGTATTTTGGTATAGGAATTTCATCTCACTTTTATTTCTGGGAGAAACATGCCTTATTCACAACTCGCTTTCTTGTGTGGTATATGTACTGACCACTGAATAATTAAATGTGTCTTATAATTATGTTTAAGTTTTTTTACATATCCATTTTATGATCTTTCTTTCATAAGGTTTATGTTTCAAAAGTCACCAAATTGGTAAAATTTTTTTATCATAATTTTCATTCTTTGAGACTCATGTTTGGTTATGCATCTAAATTCTATTTTGAGGTGTATATACACTCATTTTACATTTCATATCAGGAATTTAATTATATTAATGATATGTCAATATTAAAATAATTTTAAATTCTTACATGGATAGTATGATCCCAAGTCTGCAATTTGTCTTAGCTTTTTGAAAAAATCTCATTGTGTTTCGTGATTGTTCATGATTATGCTTCTTTGATGAAATATTATGATCCATATCTCAAAGAAAACTCATTAGTATCCTTCTACTGTTTTTTATAGATATATCCTTGTATTGGTTCCATTTTTTCACTATTCGGTACTTGGTATAATTAATTATATTTTTTAAGAAAATATGAATGTATTTCCTTCTTCGGATAGAAATCTGTTTTATTTCAGAAACCTTATTTTAAAAATCAAAATGGTTTTAACTTTTCCATAATGTTAATTTTCAAGGAGAAAGGGGTTCAAAAATATTTCCTTTTTTAGGATTTATTTATCAGTGTTTTAAGTATTTTCAAAGAAAATAAATTTCAAAATGTTTTCAAGCTTCTTTCATAAGTTTTCAACTAAAATGTTTTCAGAAAAATTTCAGGATTTAGTAATATGTTTTCAATATATTTTCAATGAAATGATTTTCAAAAAGTTTTGAATAATGTATTATATGTTTTCCAAGAAAAAAAATCAAAAGGTTTCATGTTTTTAAAAAAATCATTTTTCATTATGAAATTATATTTTTTTTAGAAGTTTTTTTAAAATAACATTCAAAATTATTTACCATCTATAATAACTTCTATTGTAACTCATGCCTTTATAGGTAAATGATTCAATTATTCTATTCATATTTATTTTATGAATGTTTAATGAACTTAAGAAATGCTATTTATAAAATACATTTCTATTTCACGGGTTATATAACTTTGAAACCAGCTTCTTTTTACAAGTGGTGATTATGAGAGCTAACTAATTTCCATAGGTAATGATATAATTTAATGTTCATAATAACTATCTCATTTAATGTATTGAAATATCATTGTTGTTTATAATATTTTAAAACTCATATGTATGAATTTTTTATGTATTGATTTGGATCTATATCTCCCTCAAATGCATTGGTTAATGATAGATGACTCGTTAGAATATATGTTAGGTGTGGACCTAATTTCATGTTCACAATGCTATGCGTGAGCCCAGTTTCATTTTAAAAATTTTATGAATGGACCTAGTTTTATGTTAATAACATTATGCATGAACCTAATTACATATTCACAATGTTATGTATAAGGCCCCAGCCTTAAACCTTACTTAATCTTGAGTTATTACAAGATTACACATTGAGGATCTTTTCAGGTTTAGAGTTTTAGAGAATTAGATCATGAAACTTGCATTACATTCCACATTTAAAATAAGTGGTTACATAAAAGATAGTATCCATTCTTCCCATCAACGGGAACATATTGAAATTAAAACATGGATTCTTTCTTAACACATCCTTGTCTCTATCATCTTATCATGTACCTTTCCCTTGACCTGAAAAAAACATTTCAGAAACTTGGGATGAGCATAAAAAGCTCAGTAAGGGATATAAAAATATGGAAAGGAAACATGAGTTCATATATACATAAGAATGAAATTATAATTTACCCATAAAACATAGGCACTTTAACCTACCTCATCAAATCATGAATAAATCATAGAAAACATAATACATAAAGGTAACTTGAGGAATTCATAACATTCTTGCGTGGGGAGTAACCCTCTTGGTTACGTTTTGAATACCCATCACAGTATATTCCCTAAATCTCTTCGGAGAAACCTTAACGTTTCACTCCTTCGCGTTACCCAATGCATTGGAGAGCTATATCGGGCTCACCCGCCCTTAGTTTATCACGGAACCACCCGTTATTCATAACAATGCCCAAGAACCATAACATAATCGTATCACATAAAACATGAATAAAGGAAACATAACATTTCCACATTTCAATCACAATATAATATTTTAGGATATTGAAATAATGAATCCATTAAAAAAGAAACCATTTCCAAAACCATTTAAAACATTTAATAAAGATATTTTTGAATCAAAGTGTCTCATACCACCTTGAACCTTTTAACATTTTAAACCATTAATATTCATATAAATAAATCCTTAAAACCATTTTGAAAACATGGATATTAATAAGAACAAATAATTAAAACATTTAAAACGATATTCTTGTAAAAGGGGTTTTACCAAAATTAGAGACACTTGAATACAATAATTGAGGAATAACATTTAGTTAGAACGTTATAATATCATGAGAATAAAAGGATTCATGATATAATACTCCAAAGGACAGTATATACACCATATAAGAGTGAATTGGTGCATAACAACAATGAACCCTCAATAGAAATGTCAAATGTGATGAAATCCCTTATAAAGAAGGTATCCTTAAATTAAGGACAAATCAATCTCAAAATATGTGTGACAAATATAAATACACCCAATATAAGTGGATATTAAGTGTAAAAAAATAAAAGGTCATTCACACATATTCAAAGGATGACATATTCAATAACTACATGTTGAACCCAAAGAAATCGAAATTGGGTTAAGAAGTTCCCTTGACAGCCTAACGGCGTCACATCAAAATGAGTTGATGAGAGATAAAAAGAGTATCTCATCACTTGGACACAAAATTTACATCATTAAGGATATATGATAACATATCCCAACATAACAATATGTAAATTAAAAGACCCAATAAAAGATGTCTTTTAAAAAGAGGAGGGTGAAAGGTTCCCTTACCGACTTGGGTATCTTTCAAAACATACACCCCATGAAAGAAGGGCAATAAATCATTGATGTAAATACTCATAAACGAAATTATATTACACAAAGAGTAGAATATGTTGGATCTGAATCTACGGATTACACACAAGAGGGGGGTGAATTGTGTCTTTTCAAAATTATTACAATCTCTTCAATTTAGACAAATTCTGTCCACTATGCTTTAGCACGATTAAATATGCAGCGGAAAAAGTAAAAGCATGAACACACAGATGTATAGTGGTTCGGGGAACAGAAGGCCCCTAGTCCACTCCACCAACGCTCAAATCCCCGAGCTTGGCGATTTTCACTATCTGGTCCTCGTTTCCACAGACCTGTTCACAACTGAGTACAGGCAGTTGACACTTTTACAAGTTTCAGGCAAACACAGCCTTCCTGGTTCAAACACGAACCCACACAGCTTAGAACGAGAAGCTGATCACTCAAAAATAAAAAGGGTTTCGATAAAGAAAACACTTCTCCAGTTGTTCTTCACAATTGCAACAGAATACAATTGACAGTAGATAGATCGTCGTCTTCAGAAAATAAAGATCTGTAATCAAAACAGTTCTGAGTCGATCCAGTTGTAATAGATATTACAAGAAACTTCACAACTTCAGCAGCAGTAGATTCACAATAGATAGTCGATGTAGAACACGTGAATCTGCTATCAAGATCTTCCTTCGGTAATAAAGGTTTTACACTTCTTCTCGATCACCAGAAAAGAACGCCTTTACATAGTCTCTGTTTCTTGCTCGTTAAAAGATCAATCTATATATTTCATACACTTTCCTATGTATATATATATCATAAGTTTCCAAGATAGAACATATATATTCAAATCTGAGAAAATCTTCCGCATAAATAGATCCATGAAAATCTCCTTTAGATTCGCGATATAAAAAAAAGAAATAATAGAGCCGTTGTAACTCCCCTGAAGAATCGGCATAAAAAGCTCCGTTTAAATCAATCATTAATCCGTTGAAAATCGTCTTTAATTCAGTCAAAGATCGTACTTAAGAATCGGCTCGAAATCCGCTTAATAATCCGCATGTTTGACCAATGCCAAAAGAAAATATCGTCTGTCAAAAATATCCCGACGCCAAACGTAGGGTTGATGACGTGGCTCCAAACGTAGGGTTCACAAACGTAAGGTTCACAAACGTAAGGTTCAGAACGTAAGGTTCAGAACGTACATACTTTCTCTTCAGTATTCAAACGTAGGGTTGATCATTCATACTTTGTCTTGCTTCAACTCTCCAAAGAACGTACGTTTGAAAAAGTAAGGTTGATGATCCATACTTTTGAGAAACAAACTCAACACTGAAAACTAACATACAGTTTCTCTTCCATACTTGTCCAACAACAAAAACGTAAGGTTCCTTCCAAACGTAATGTTATTCTTCCATACTTTTCAACAACGTAAGGTTCATTAACCATACGTTTCAAAATAACATAAAAAGTAAACTTTTCATCCATACGTTACGTTCATCAACGTAGGGTATGAACAGTGATTCCAGTACGCGCTAAAACTGATCTCGCGCTACAGTGATTCCAGAATGCGCTAAAAATTGATCTCGCACTACAGTGATTCCAGAACGCGCTAAAATTGATCTCGGAATAAATGAAGTATGAAATCTCGTTGTATGAAATAAATAAATAAAATAAATTCCTGCAAAATACTCAACGAAATAATTAGTAAATAATTAAGGGTATTTGTGAGCATCAAAATCATCATAAAGAGATAGAGTATTATTTAAAATAATATTCCCCTTTAAAAAACATTATTTTGAATTGTTTGAAAACAATGCATTGCTCAACAATCTCCCCCTTTTTGATGATCACAAAACCCATAAAATAATAGAACTAATTTAATTGCAATCTTTATTGAAAAATTAGTTTTATAAAATTTTAGAATTTTGAAAGGATTAAAACAATATTTAACTATAATAAAATTTCTCCCCCATAAAAATAAATTTTCAGCTAAAAATAGATAAAAGATAAATGTCGTATATATCCAAATTCTCCCATATATCCAAATTTCTTCATAGGAAACAAATGAATTTAAATGTTGTGTTTATCCAAATTCTCCCCCTTTTTGTGATATCAAAAAGAATGAAAAATTACGGATTTGAACACATTCAATATTGCACTGAACTATAAGTAAATGCTATAATTAACTGTGTATGAATAAGTGAATTTGTTATACTGGCTAACTCAATCATAAATCAATAAACAACAAAACAAAAAAAAAGAAGTAAGAAAAGAATTTTAATTCACAAGCTGTTATATATAAACGATTGTGATATACAGAGGAATCAAGGCTCATAGATAAGACAGGGAAAAAGGTGTCTATCTCCTTTGAATCGCGGTCTTTATCTCTGTAAACAGTTCTCTGAGCCTCTTCATCATCCCATCTCCTAACTTGAGGATAAGATCTCTGTTCTCTTGAGTCATATGAATATCTTCAATCAAATTAACTCTGAAAAACTCATGCATTCTTTCTTCTTTTTCAACAAAAAGAGCCAGTTTTTCTGATAACTGATTCAAAAGAATCCTAATCGGTTGCTCTCCAGATGTCAACTGATCCACTAAAAATCTCTGATTATCTAGCAAAACTGACAAAGGGGCACTATTACACTGAAGATCGTGTAATCTGTCACTCATATTGCTCATTGCTGCAGTAATTGCTTGAAATCTCCGAATCAAATCAGGTGAAGAGCCTGATCCACTCACAGCACTGTTTGCAACAGACTCAAATTTATTCTCCATGTAAATCTTCAACTCAGACAAATCATCTTTCTTTACCATCTCTGATTTTAACTGATCAACAGTATGCAACATATCAGTCTTAAACAAATCTACTTCCTGTCTTGAAACAGTACATTCTTTCAGCTTCTGAAAATTCAACTGCTCTAAGTTCAGAGAATTTCTGAGACTAGCATTCTCAGATTCTAACTGAGAGATACGCTTGTACAACTCAACAACTTCTTCTTTTCTCGAATCAGGGGCACCCTGTGCTCGATTCTCATGTCCATAATTAGGTTGATGAAGCAGGGCAAGTGGTAAGGAATCTGCATCTGACTGTTCTTTGTCCTTGTCCGGACAAGGTTGATCCACTGAACTATCTTTTGAAGCCTGAAACTCTTCCACTGAAAAATCTTCCTGAAGTACCTCTGTATTAGCTTCAGAAGTATTTTCATCACGAACAGTAGTCTCTCTGACTTCTACTGATTGGTCAAGAACAATATTTTCATGTAAATCTTGAGGTCGGGCCACTTCTTCACCAGGCTCTGCCTCCATAAGTTGTTCTTGTTGAATTACTTTTTCAACAGCCACAACAGCAGATTGAGGTTCTTTTTGAGTTTCTGTTTGAGCTGCTGGTTCCTCTATCGGTGCAGTCTGCTCCACAACAGCTTCTCTCACAAATGAATAAGAAAATAACGGTTCAGAGGATTTCAAGGCAGGAGAGATAATTTCTTCATCAATTGACCTCTTCCTTCTAGATTGAAGTCCTTCTTGACTTCTCTCTTCCTCAACTTCCTCCATCTCAAAACGAATTCTCCTTGCCACTGTACTAACTCTTGATTCTGATTGTCCCACCTTGGACTTAGCCGGTTGAGCCTGAGCACTCTCCGAGTTTTCCTCAGCTCCAACAGGTAAGAGTTTTCCTTTAATTGTGCTCCAGAAGTATCCTACTTTCCTCAAAGTTCCGGCATTAAAAACATTACTGGGTGACATTTCACCCCAGCATCTACCAATCTGATCATTCCTTTTTTAAACAAAAAGGAAGAAATGAACCTTCCAAAAGGGAAAAAGGTCATTCTTGCTTCACTCTGACAGCAGTAACTCAGATATCTTATCATAAACTGAGGAAAATTAAACTTAATATCACACATCAGAAGATACATTATGTACATGTCAGGGTATAGTATTTTCTCCATCTCAGCCATTCTTGGTGCTAAACCAGTCTGAACAAATTTTACCAAAATTTTCTGATCGGGCTCCAAATCCTTAATAAACATCTTCTTTATCACTCTGGTTCCAAACAGAAAAGACAAAATGTCTTCAGACTTATGTACAGAATCTCCAATATTCCGTAAATCGAAATGAAAAACTCCTTCATGAGGGCAGTTAAGAATTTGACTTATCTCTACAGACGATATTGAAAAGTCCTTATCCTCTATTTGAGCCAATAAACTATCCTCTGTATCTCCAAGGCTAAACTGAACAGTTCTAAAGAAATGTCTCATTTCTGCCTCATATAGAAACTCAGAATTTTCACTATTAAAAGCTTGCTCAAGGCTTTGAAAAGACAACGCTTGCTTCAATAGTAAATTAGTTTCAAACAGCCACTCTAAATCTATGACTTTACCTTGCAGTATTTCCCGACTAACTACCTTAGGTTTCTTTGCAGCACTGCTCTCGGCTTCATCTGGACGCTTAGTCTTTGCCATTCCAACAACAATTTCTGAAGGTTCGTAAGTTTAGGGTTTGAAGATTCAGAAAAGGGTTTTGGAGCAGATGTGCGGTTTTAGGTTTTCTAAAGGGTTTCTGGAAAAAGGTGAAGCAGTTTAGAAGGTGAAACGGTTCTGACAGCCTTGATTCCCGTGTAATCACTAATCATTACTTTTATTTAAAACAAAATAAAATTACTTATTGCGGGAAACAGAAATTAAGCAGAATTCGAAAACAGTATAAGATTTAAAAAAAACTATTTAAAATTAAATAAACCTAACTCCCCCTTAATAAATTCAAACCTTGCCGTGGGAAGTGGTTTAGTAAAAATATCTGCTAATTGATTTTCTGTATTTACAAATTCTAAAAATATATCCTTTTTAAACACATGATCTCTTAAAAAGTGATGTCTTATATCAATGTGCTTAGTTCTAGAATGACTAATAGGATTTTTTGAAATATTAATTGCACTAGTATTATCACATAAAATAGGTGTATTATTGAAATTTAATCCAAAGTCCATAAGAGTGTTTTTCATCCACAACACCTTTGCACAGCAACTACCTGCAGACACATATTCTGCCTCGGCTGTTGACAGGGCAACTGAGTGTTGTTTCTTACTAGACCATGATACTAAAGACTTCCCTAAAAAGTGACATGTTCCTGAAGTACTCTTCATATCTAATCTACAGCTTCCAAAGTCAGCATCTGAATATGAAATTAAATTAAAATCAGAGGTTTTTGGATAAAGTAGAGATTGATAAATAGTACCTTTTAAATATCTAAAAATTCTTTTAACAGCAGTTAAATGGGATTCTTTGGGATTTGATTGAAATCGAGCACAAAGACATACTGAATACATTATATCTGGTCTACTAGCAGTAAGATATAACAAACTACCAATCATACCTCTATATAACTTGTTGTCCACTGATTATCCAGTTTCATCCAAATCAAGTTTTATATTAGTACACATAGGAGTTGTAAATGGCTTGCTGTTTTCAAGTCCAAATTTCTTAAGTAAATCAGTAATGTATTTGCATTTATTTAAAACATTTCCAAAATCTTTTTGAAATATTTGAAGACCCAAAAAGAAATTTAATTCTCCCATCATACTCATTTCAAATTCTTTTTGCATTAATTCTTAAAATTCATGAAAAAGAATTTTATTGGTTGATCCAAAAATTACATCATCAATATAAATTTGAACCAACAAAACATTATTTTTCACAGTTTTCTTAAAGAGTGTTGGATCTGCCAGTCCAACAGTAAAATCATTTTTCAAAAGAAAAGAACTTAGTCTTTAATACCAAGCTCTAGGTGCTTGTTTAAGGCCATAAAGAGCTTTAGTAAGTTTGAAAACAGAATCTGGTTTTTGAGAATTTTCAAAACCAGGAGGTTGCTCAACATAAACTTCCTCCATTAAATAACCATTTAAAAAGGCAGATTTAACATCCATCTGAAATAATTTAAAATTCATATAAGATGCATAGGCTAAAAGGATTCTAATGGCTTCTAACCTGGCTATAGGTGCAAAGGTCTCATCATAATCTATTCCTTCTTCTTGATTATATCCTTTAGCTACTAATCTTGCTTTATTTCTAGTTATTATCCCTTGATCATCCTGTTTATTCCTAAAGACCCATTTAGTTCCTATTACTGGATAATCATGTGGTCTTTCAACTAATTCCCAAACCTTATTTCTCTTGAACTGGTTCAATTCATCCTGCATTGCTATTACCCAGCTCTCATCATCTAAGGCTTCTTCTATGGTCTTAGGTTCTTATTGGGATAGGAAAGCAGAGAATTCAACTATGTTTCCAAGGTTTCTTCTAGTTTGAATACCAGTCTCTAAGTCACCTATCACAGATTCTAAAGGGTGATTCTTTAAGGTTCTAGACTGTCTAGGCATTACATTCAAAGGTTCTTCAGTGTCATGTTCTTCTGAACTGGACTGAATTTCTTTTATATCATTTTCAAAATCATTCTTTAAATTCTCAAGTCTCATGTTTTCATTAGAATCAGGTTCATCTATTTTTTCTATCCTTTTCTCAAAAGGATCAGATTTATCAAATTTCACATGAACTGATTCTTCAACAATCCTTGACTTTTTATTATAGACTCTATAAGCTTTGGAGGTTGCAGAATATCCTAAGAAAATACCTTTATCAGATTTTGGATCAAATTTACCAAGATTATCTTTGGTATTCAAGATGTAAACCTCGCATCCAAAAACTTTAAAGTAATTTACTTTAGGTTTTCTGTTATTCCATAGTTCATAGGGTGTCTTTTTCAAAATAGGTCTTATTAAAATTCTATTCATTATATAACAAGCTGTATTAACAGCTTCTGTCCAGAAATATATAGGTAGGCTATATTCATTTAACATAGTTCTAGCCATTTCTTGAATAGTTCTATTTCTTCTTTCTACAATCCCATTCTGTGGAGGTGTTCTTGGAGCAGAGAAGGTGTGTTTAATACCCATGTTTGAGCAAAAGGAATTAAATTCCTGGTTCTCAAATTCTCCACCATGATCACTTCTCAATGAGATTATATTAAAACCTTTTTCATTTTGAATAGATTTACAAAAACCTTCAAATAAACTAAAAGCTTCACTTTTAAATTTCAAAAAGAAAATCCAAGTAAATCTAGAATAATCATCAACTAATACATAAACATATAATTTACCAGCTAAACTTGCTACTCTTGAAGGTCCAAACAAATCCATATGGATAAGTTCTAGAGGTTTAGTTGTAGAAACTTTATTAACAGATTTGAATGATGATTTGTGTTGCTTGCCAAGCTGACATGCATCACAGAATCTGTCATTTTCAAATTTGAGACTAGGAAAATCAGAAACTAGATGTTTCTTAGATAATTTATGTAAAGCATATATATTGCAATGACCAAGTCTTCTATGCCAGATCCAGGATTCACTTATATTAGCAGTTAAGCAGTTTACTTGTTGTTTACACAAGGAAAACAAATCCAAAGTATAAACATTATCAGTTCTAGGTGCTCTAAACTTAAACAGTTTATCTTTAGAAACAGTACAACTATTGTTAGTAAAATCAACAGTGTGTCCATCATCACAGAGTTGAGAGATACTTATCAGATTTTGGTTTAACCCTTGTACATAAAGTACTTTGTTGATTGAGACTGTCTCTGGATCTCCAACTGTTCCAATACCAATAATCTTTCCTTTGGCATTGTCACCAAAGGTGACAAGTCCTCCTTCCTTTCGAGTAAGAGAAGAGAAATTAGCTGAAGTTCCACTCATGTGTCTTGAGCAGCCACTATCCATATACCATATTTTTTTCTTTCTTTGGTGACCTGCTACCTGCAAAGACATTCAAAAAAATTGCTTTGGTACCCATATTTTGTTGGGTCCAGGAGTGTTAGCAAGCAGTGATCTGGGTATCCAGATTTGCTTTGTTTTCTTAAAATTGATTGAATCATATAGATCATTGGAAATATAAGCTTTCTTAATTCCACATATTTGAGGTTGTCTTAGAAAACAGTTTTTAGCTATATGACCTTTTGTTCCACAGAAGTTACAAATAACCTGTTTAGTGCTAGGAACAAAATAATTTTTGTATAACTTAGGTTTTTCTCCTTTACTTCCAATTCCAAACCTTTCCTTTTTAATTACAGTTTTTCCAAGTATCTCATTTAAGGCGTTTTCTCCTTTTGTAAAAACTAATGCAGCCTTCTTATAAGATTCTACTTCATCCTGTAGAGTTTTTATTTTTGATTCAAAATTAATTTTATTTGAGTCAGCAGAGTTGTATTTGTCAATTAATTCCTTATGTTGTTTTAGCAAAGTATTTCTCTAATCTGAAATAGCTTTATGCAAGTTCTTTATAGATTTATATTGTTTAAATAATGAGTCATACCTTTCTTCAAGCATATTGTAGTAAGCTGCAAGTTTTTTATTTGAGAAGCTTGTTTCAGAGTTTGATTCCTTATTTGAGTCAGAGGAGTAGTATGAGTGTACCTCATCAGTTTCAGCCATGAAACACATATTTGCTTTTAAATTGGCTTCCTCCTTCTCTGAGCATGATTCAGAAGAATTACTTCAGTCTTCAGAAACACTCCAAGTAGCTTTCATATCTTTCTTGTCTTTCTGCTCATAATCATCTATTTTGAAGAATTTCTTCTTCTTTGCATCTTTCAATTTTGGGCAATCCGGTCTGATATGTCCCATCTTTTTGCATTCATAACATCTCACTTCCTTGCTATCCTTCTTGAAGGATTTCTTGAAGTCTTTCTTCTTACTGTAGAACATTCTGAATTTTCTGGCTAGCTGAGCCAGTTCATCATCCGAATTTGAAGAATCAGAGCTTTCTGATTTAGTACTTACTTCTCTGTTCTTCATTTTTCTATCCTTTTGTTGAGAAGTCACTTTCAAAGCAGTATTTTCCCTTTCTATGTAGACTTTATGCTCATTTACCTCATCTTGCATTTCAGCCTCGTACATCATCAATGTACCAATCATCTCTCTCATAGTTAGATCTTTAACAGAAGTTGATTGTCTGATTGCTGCAGAGATTCCATTCCATCGAGTAGGAAGTACTCTCAGTACCTTTAATGCTTGATCAGCCTGCTTGATTGGTTCTCCTAGAGCTGTTATATTATTGACAATTTCTGTCAATCTTCCATTCATCTGAGTGATGCTCTCTCCTTCAATCATTTTGAAAGTATCGAATTTTAATTTAGTAGTTGCATATCTCATCTGTCTTACATTATCTGTTCCTTCATAAGCAACAGCTATTGTTTGCCACATTTCATATGCAGTCGGGCATTGAGATACTCTGTTAAATTCATCCGGTCCTAGACCACAGATGATTGAATTCATAGCTTTTGAATTCATGTCATACTCAGCCTCTGTCGCAGCACTCCATGTATCAGGATTTTCAGGAATTTCATAGGGAGTGAGAATCTTTGAATAGACTTTGTAACCAAGATTTTTCAGATAAATAATCATACGTGATTTCCAGCAGCCATAATTATCTCCATTAAAGTAAGGTGCTCTGACCATTGACATTCCCTCTCTCGTATCAGCCATGATACACTATGTATAATCTTTAAATACTTCTAGCTTGATAAGACTTTAAAAATAAGAAGCTCCTCCTCTGATACCAATTGTTGGATCTGAATATACGGATTACACACAAGAGGGGGGTGAATTGTGTCTTTTCAAAATTATTACAATCTCTTAAATTTAGACAAATTTTGTCCACTATGCTTTAGCACGATTAAATATGCAGCGGAAAAATTAAAAGCATGAACACACGGATGTATAGTGGTTCGGGGAACAGAAGGCCCCTAGTCCACTCCACCAACGCTCAAATCCCCGAGCTTGGCGATTTTCACTATCTGGTCCTCGTTTCCACAGACCTGTTCACAACTGAGTACAGGCAGTTGACACCTTTACAAGTTTCAGGCAAACACAGCCTTCCTGGTTCAAACACGAACCCACACAGCTTAGAACGAGAAGCTGATCACTCAAAAATAAAAAGGGTTTCGATAAAGAAAACACTTCTCCAGTTGTTCTTCACAATTGCAACAGAATGCAATTGACAGTAGATAGATCGTCGTCTTCAGAAAATAAAGATATGTAATCAAAACAGTTCTGAGTCGATCCAGTTGTAATAGATATTACAAGAAACTTCACAACTTCAGCAGCAGTAGATTCACAACAGATAGTCGATGTAGAACACGTGAATCTGCTATCAAGATCTTCCTTCGGTAATAAAGGTTTTACACTTCTTCTCGATCACCAGAAAAGAACTCCTTTACACAGTCTCTGTTTCTTACTCGTTAAAAGATCAATCTATATATTTCATACACTTTCCTGTGTATATATATATCAGAAGTTTTCAAGATAGAACATATATATTCAAATCTGAGAAAATATTCCGCATAAATAGATCCATGAAAATCTCCTTTAGATTTGAGATATAAAAAAAAGAAATAACAGAGCCGTTGTAACTCCCCTGAAGAATTGGCATAAAAAGCTCTGTTTAAATCAATCATTAATCCGTTGAAAATCGTCTTTAATTCAGTCAAAGATCGTACTTAAGAATCGGCTCGAAATCCGCTTAATAATCCGCCTGTTTGACCAATGCCAAAAGGAAATATCGTCTGTCAAAAATATCCCGACGCCAAACGTAGGGTTGATGACGTGGCTCCAAACGTAGGGTTCACAAACGTAAGGTTCACAAACGTAAGGTTCAGAACGTAAGGTTCAGAACGTACATACTTTCTCTTCAGTATTCAAACGTAGGGTTGATCATTCATACTTTGTCTTGCTTCAACTCTCCAAAGAACGTACGGTTGAAAAAGTAAGGTTGATGATCCATACTTTTGAGAAACACACTCAACACTGAAAACTAACGTACGGTTTCTCTTCCATACTTGTCCAACAACAAAAACGTAAGGTTCCTTCCAAACGTAATGTTCTTCTTCCATACTTTTCAACAACGTAAGGTTCATTAACCATACGTTTTAAAATAACATAAAAAGTAAACTTTTCATCCATACGTTACGTTCATCAACGTAGGGTATGAACAGTGATTCCAGTACGCGCTAAAACTGATCTCGCGCTACAGTGATTCCAGAACGCGCTAAAAATTGATCTCGCGCTACAGTGATTCTAGAACGCGCTAAAATTGATCTCGGAATAAATGAAGTATGAAATCTCGTTGTATGAAATAAATAAATAAAATAAATTCCTCCAAAATACTCAACGAAATAATTAGTAAATAATTAAGGGTATTTGTGAGCATCAAAATCATCATAAAGAGACAGAGTATTATTTAAAATAATCTCCCCCTTTAAAAAACATTATTTTGAATTGTTTGAAAACAATGCATTGCTCAACAGAATAATGGGCAGTACATACACCACTCAAAGGAAATTGTGGCAAATGTAGCATAAATCTCACGGGGATAAAAGTGAGATGAAAAATCCCTTACGAAAACTCGACAGCCTAACGGCGCCACATAAAACTTCCAAAAGGATTGATGAGAGAGAATAGGTTCTCTCATCATATGAACATAAAAATTTAAGTAGGTGTAATATAAAATAACATCCCAATCATAAGAAAGATGAGCTTAAAAGAAATTACATAAAAGAATGTACTTAAAAAGAAAGAGAGTTGTAGGATCCCTTACCTCGGGTCCGACTTGACTCGATCGTTCTTTAATCTCCTGAATAAAAAACTTGAGTTAATTTCTACTTCCTTAAGAACATTTTTCAAGTTCATTATTCCTTTTATATCACTTATTACCATTTCATAAACATTATGTAATCATTTAAGTTAATAATATTTGTTTTGCCGATATTTGGTTCTTAAGTCGAAAGTGGACTTCTTACAATTACATGTTGTTCGTGTGGTCAAATGTTTATTATATACAGAATTGTATTCATGATTTAGATATAATATATTTCATATATATCCAGTAAATTCATGCATTTATAACATTACATAATCATTTAGAGGTAAGAAATGAAATGCACCGTTCATGGAGACGGTAAGCCATACGTACGCATGAACGCTACTTTCATTTCTATTTCGTATTTTATAGAATTGAATAATAATGATATAAAGGTATATTATAATTCCAGTATAATATCATATATAATATCATAGTTCCATCCTTTATACGTCCCACATATGGTATTTAACGAATCAAATCACTTTGAGGGGGCGGTAGTCCACACTTCCTTAAATGAAGATATCGCGTTTACCCATAATGGAAACCATAATGGTACGACCAAAATAAAAAAAACAGAAGCTTAAGGAAAACATAAACATATTATATATCATATATAAAAATAGTGACATCATAATGGCCACCTTTGAAGGTGTTAAATGAGTATTGAACAATCATCGTTTCGGGAGGCAGAATTTCGCCATCCACAGAAACCGTATGTTCTTTAACCATTTGATGTAGTTGTTTGGGAGTGTAGCTCGAATAAATATTATAACAGCATCCTAGTATATTGAAGATACTGGTGTTCTTACAAAAGAAATAAATAAAAAGAGTTTAGGGGGTTGGAGAATCATAATAAAACAAATGAACATGAGAGAATGAATTACCTTTAAAAGTGTAACTCCTTTTGATTTGAGACTAAAGGCTTCCTCTAAAAGGATTCTGACCAAAGGAAATACTCTAGGATGAGGAGAGGGGTGTGGAGAGAGTAAATGGGCAGGGTTTGGCCGAGCCAAAGGCTTGAGGAGTGTGTTAAATGAGGTAGAGTTGGGGGCCTTTTATAATAGGAGAGGAGGGGCACTTTTGGAAAGTAAAGAAATATTACTTTATTTGAAAAAAAAATTTGGTTTCAAAAGGACCCACATTGATATAATTCGTGGATAAGGTTATAAAGGTTCGAAATCCACCCATCCAATAAGTTTTGGACATGTGTAGTTCATAGATTTTACATTATCTTTCCATTTTATTTTAATCGTTAAATAATGATGTCATCACTGCATCATTATGATGTCATATATAATTTAATTTATTTAATGTCTCAAAATTATAAAAGAATTACTATGATGTAGGAAATCGTTTTATCTTTCCAATGACTATTTATAATCAATATTTGGACTTGTATAACCCCACTTAAAAATTATTGTAGTAAAACAATTTATGTTAGTGTCATTTTCACTTTAACATTAAATAAAAATATATTAATGTCATTTTCCAACTAAAGTGGATCCATGGGGTCCCCAAGTTGGAAAATGGCTTGTCTTGGTCGGCCATGACTCACCCAATAGGTGTAGGACAAGTGTCATGGTGTTTTCACATTCTTATAATATCATTTTTACCTTAAACTACACTAATTACCACTAATCGCGATTAAAAACTAAATAAGTTACTATTCACCAAAAAATTATTTTAATCTCATTGAACCACATTTTACTTCTTAATGACAACCATGTATGTAGTATTTTTGAAAATCAAAACACAATTATGGCAAAATTTCATTTAAATGAAAAATCAGTTTTTATAAGTACCACTTAGTGGTTTCACTATTCATCAAAAATTGAAGTTTTTCGGAAAATTACCAAAAATTCACCCTAAGCTATATTTGATATTCCGAATTCAAAAATGAAGTCTATTTTAAAAAATTCAAAACATATTAGTCACATTAATTAATTTAATAATTAATTCCCGCTGTCACAGCAAATAGCGTGTTTTTATAAAACAATAAGTATCAAAAGATTGACACTAGTTTAAGTATGATTTCAAAGTGAAATTAATTCCAATGACCACTATTGGATTTAATGGTAAAAATATTTTCTAATTTCACTTTAAAACCAATTCAAAATATTATCTAATCATATAAATAAATTATATTAAAAAGAGGTTTTGAATTAAAAAACAACATTCTACACTATTCATTAAAAAATGAACTTTATCGGAAAAATACCAAAACATTACACAAAGTAAAATTTGATGTCCCGATTCTTAATAAGATATTTATTTGGTCCAAAAGAATATATAAGAGTGATCAAAACTATATTTAATGATAGTTCTCCATTAAAAGGCGATAAGTGAACCTTTAGTGAAAACTAGGGCATATACACCTAAAATTTAATTCTTTCCGTATTTTAAGCCTTTAGCTTTTATTGGATAAATGTAAAAACATTAAAAAACATATATAATCATATTTTAGTTATTTATATCCATTCCCGCCATTATAATGGCTACATGTTAACTACCATTTAAAATAATATTATTTTATTATTAGAGTGCAACGTAAGATTCTCAAGAAACTCGTTGTTGCGTGTTGGGTACGCCATCGTGCATAGCGTCCCCTTTAAAGTCATATTAATATTTTATTCACAAATATGGATAAATATGAAAATTTCATATTCATTATTTACCTGGGGTGTTACATTATGAGTAAACCTTATTAAGTGTTCACAATGGTATGTATGGACCTAGTTTGATGTATGTAAGTGTATAAGTAAATCTGATTACATGTCCACAATGTTTTGTGTGAACCTAATTAGATGTTCACAATGTTATCAATGGTCCTAGTTTCATGTCCATATGTGATGCGTGATCCATATTACACATTCACAATTTCATGCACAGACCTAGTTTCATATCCCTATATTTATGTGAGGGATTGATTTTCTGTCCCTAACAAAATGAGTGAACCTACTTATACTTATAAATGTTCACATCATTATAAACCAACATGCATGCCATAAATTCAATGTCTTGTTTATATGTTATGATTTCTTGAATTTTTCTATTAATTATCTTATGATATGTGTCTTGTGAACTTCGAGTCATTATTATTATCTCTAATATGTATGCTATGAAATTAAAATGTTATTCTCAAGTAATATGCCATTTTTCATGTTATGCTTATGCATTTCCTTTATTTACCCATACTAGGCATCTGAGCTCACCCCATTCTTATGTTTCCCTTCCCCAAGTTATGAGGAAATGTTGTGGGTAGAAGTACAAAAGTTGGAGATCATTATGGGTGTTTTTTAAGATCTCTAACTTTAATTGATGATTTTATTTCCATGTTTCAAAATACACTAAATTAATATGGTCCTAGGGAATGTATTTATGTAATGTCTTGAATTTACATCTTAGATGATGTAATATACATGTATGTTAATCCTATGGTTGTAATGTGGGTATCAAAGGAATGTTTTAGTAATCTTTTGGAAAATAAGATTTGAATACCATATTGAGATCCCTATGTTTCTTTCTAAGAAAATGTATAGTGATGTTTCTAAGAATACGTCTATCAATATGGAAAAGTGTAGGAAAATGTCCTGGAATTTTGCTAAAGCATAGAGTGGGTGATTTCCTTGAAATACCTCCCTTTTCTAACACTACAAGTGGATGTAGATCTGGACTAGATATATATAGGATTAACAAATATAACAATATTTATTATGCCTGACTCGGGGCTATCTCGTACACAACAACAGGCCTTACAACACACCAAGTTTGACACTCCCTGGGGATATGCTTTGGAAATTCACAAACTCCTTTCGAACCATTATAGATAATTTTTATAGAATATGACTATAAATAAAATATTATAAACCAAAGGTTTCATATATTAAGTAAGGTTCCATAATTTATACATCATATAAGTAATTTTTCATGGTAAAGTAGTTTTCTTTTAGGATATTTTTTTCTCACCCTACACTTTCTAATTTTATTAAATAGAGAGAATAAGAATGAACATGGTTAAAATAGAATCTTTTAGATGTGTAATATAAGGGAATTATGAAAGTATATTTCCCATGTGGAAGCTCATAATGAGAATAATTAAGGTGGTATGAGTATTGGTTATACTTTTGAAGATTAGAAGACAGAAAACGACATGTGAAAGGTATCTTATGTTCTTCTAGTATTGTAAACATTAATCATAAAAGAATGATTACATTTATGACGAGGATCCTTAAGACATAATTAATATATTATTGTAAATAATTATTAACAAATATGTTGATTAAGACGTAGTAATGGTTTAATAATATTTTTGTATGAATGAAGTATATATGGTTCGGAATAGGTAGATTATGTTATAGGAATCATGCAATATATAAGAATTTTTAGTATAATTTCCATTTATAGATTAAAAATGATATATTTAATGGTGATGAATACTTTTAATGGTGATATTTTGATAAAGGGAAGGTAACCCATAATATTACAAAGATGTTGAGAAAATCCTATTTCACTTGGATAAAGAGATTATTAATTTGGATAAGGTAAATTGAACATCACTAATTACCTCAGAACTGATAAATGATATGTTGAAAAAGTATTCCATGTTATCATGGATAATGTTTACAACTTATTGGATTTATTTAATATATCTAGTAACATTTGGAATATAGAATAATGCATGTTTCAATAAGGATTTATGGTAATTCAAGTCATTACCATGTTTCAAGAGAATATAAGACGACGATATTCACATGTTTGGAATATTACAACAAATAGATACTTTGTGATATATGGGGATCAATGTTAAACTTATTTAGTGTCTTTATTTTTAATGTTTTGTATTTTCATCATTCAAAAGGATTATAAGGTTAACCATTTATTGAATTTTTATGTTAATATTCAAATGAAATTTGTGAGAATAAAGTGTTATCGCACCACAGCGGGATTTAGGCATATAGGATAATCTTCTCTAACAATTTATTGTTGATGGTAACTAAAAATGGATAGGATAACTTATCATGGATAAAATTATCTTTTAGTTCTTTAGGAATGATAAATTCACCTTCCTTTTTGGAGAAATATGAAATGTAGAAATTGGTCAAGACATGAAAAATGGGTGAGATTTTACTTATGAAATGAAATGAAAAGATGTATATATATTTTATCATGAATATTCTCCAACCATAGGGAATTGATTTTAAAACTAAAAATTTTATCCTACTATCGTAATTTTCATTTAATAAAATGGTCCCTAAGATAATCATGGATTTATGGCTTTCTGATTGTTAACATTATCCTGACTAAGTTCTTTATCACTCTCCAACGGAATAAGAAGGTTATATTGTAACATCCCAGGTAAATAAAGAATATAGAGTTTTCATATTTATTAATATTTGTGAATTAAATATTAATTTTTACTTTAAAGGGGATTCTATGTTTGATGGTGAACCTGATACACAACAATGGGTTTCTTTGAAACCTTATGTTGCACACAATGTTGAGTTATACTGAAAAATAATATATTATTATTATTATTTTATATGGTAGTTAACACATAGTCGGTGTATTAACGAGAATGAATATAACTAACTAAAATAATATTATATATGTTTTCTAAATGTTTTTATATTTATCCAATAAAATTTAGCGTCTAAAAATGTGAATAATGTAATTTTAAGCATTAATACTCTAATATTCATTAAAAGGTCGATTTACCACCTTTTAATAGAGAAACCTAATTAAAAAAAATTTTGGTCTCTTTTAAATCTTCTATTTGACAGAATAAAATTATTCTTTAGAATCAGGACATCAAAATTTACTTTGGGTAATTTTTTGGTATTTTTCTGATAAAACTAATTTTTTAATGAATTGTGAAAAATACTGTATTTTAATTCAAAACTGCCTTTTAATCAAATATATTTATAATGTTAGATTATATTTTTAATTGTTTTTAAATTGTAATTATATTATGTTTGTACCATTTAATCCAATGTTAGTCATTGAAAATAATTTCACTTTGAAAATTTGACATTATTAAGTGTCAATCTTTTGATAGTTATTATTTCATAAAAACACGCTTTTGTTTTGACAACTGGAATTAATTTTAAATTAATTTCATCCACTTCTGTGTTTTGAATTTTTAAAAATGGATTTTATATTTTTAATTCAAAGGTCCAAATTTTGTAAATATGTTACATTTATTTTTAGAAAATATGATTTTTACTTCAGTAAAATTTTTATTTACAATGGTTAAAGGGTAAATTTGGTAAATAATGGAAACAAAATATTATTATATTAATAAAAAATTACCCTAAAATGTGTCCTAATCCAATTTTATACTACATTTCCAACCATTGGCATTCTTTGGTCGATTTTAGGACCCCATGGAGCAACTTGGGAGTGATAATGACAATTTGTATTAATTAATTTTAAGTAAAGTCAAAAATAACATAAACAATATCCTTTAGTAAATCAATGTTTACATAGGGTTATATAAGTTATCAATTTCACTATAAATATTCATTTTAAATATTAAAATATTTCCTGCATCGTTATTTTTTTTTATAAATTTTAGACATCAAATAAATAAATAAAATTTATGACATAATAATGATGTTGTGTTTACCTCATTAATGAATGATTTAATTAAATAAGATTAAAACGATTAAGAAAATATCCAAAACCTTTCCAATTATTATTGGATGATTTTATTTTGAACATCAGTCATCTTAACTTCGGGTTTAAAAAGTTTGGGACCTTTAGAATCCGAAAATAATTATATAATAAAATATTATTTTCAAGACTTCCTAAATATCCTCTCCTCACCCTTATAAAAATCCCTCACTTGTAACCCATTCCACAAAATTCTCAATCCCATTGGCTTTTCCAACCTCTAACAAATTAATCTCCCTACGCCCCTCTCCTCTTCTTATAATCCTTCCCTGAGGCAGAAGGAAATTCAATAAAACCTTTTGGTTCAAACCAAAGGGAGAAACCCGATTTAAAGGTAATGTCTTCTCTTAAGTTCTTTTCTTTTATTTTACTTCTCCAACCCCCTAAACTATTTTTATTCCATTATTTTATAAAAAAGCAGTATCCTCAATATTCTATTATGTTTTTATGAGAATTATTCTAACTACACTTACACACACCTACATCTAATGGTTAAGGAATATACTGTTTCAGTGGACGGCAAACTACAACATCATGAAATGATTATTGTTCAATTATCTACTACCACCTATAATTGTGTCCATTTAGATGAAACTATATTTATATTTGATATATGATATATTTATATTGTTTTTATTCTTCTGTATTTTTCATTTATAGAATACCTTTATGGTTTCCATAGTTGTTAAATACAATAATTTCATTTGAGGAAGTGTGGACTACCGCCCATCAAAGTGATATGAATCGTTCATGCCATGCGTGGAAGGTATTAACGATAGAGATCAATAAATTATATATGATATTATACTAGAATTATAATATAAATATTTATCATTATTTTTTCATTCCATTAAATATGAAATAGAAATGAAAGTAGTGTTCATGCATACGTACGGATTACCGTCTCCATTAACAGTGCATTTCATTTATTTTCTCAGAATGTTATGTACTATTATAAATAAATATATAATAGATATATATGATATATATGATATCTTAATCATTATTATCATTCTGTAGATAATGTAATTTTGAACACGTGGACAATTTTTAATTATATCATGTTCATTTTGTACTCAAGTTCCGAACATCAACGAAATGTCCAATATGTACTAAAATAATTAACTAATTGTTATATCTGGGTAATAAGTGATATAAAATGAATAATAAAGTTTAAAAATGTTCTTAATAAAGTAAAAATAAACATTTTTTTATTATTCAAGAAGAACAAGGGACAAATAAGTCAAGTTGGACATGAGGTCAGGGGATTCTTATCTCACTTTTAATTCCGTGAGATTTTCATTGTTCGCCACTTATTTTATGCATGTGGTGTATTTTGTACTTCCATTTGATATATATATATATTATCCTTATTCTATTTATATTCATGGTATTATTTGATTCATTTTGTGGTTGTTAACTTTTTTCATACGACTCGATTTATTACAATGTTGTAAGGGGTTTTCATCTCATTGTATTCTTCTCGTGAGATTCATAATATATTTTCCACTATTTCCTTTTCTGTGGTTTATGTACTATCCATGATTGTATTATTGTTATAATATACTTTAATTTATGGGTATTTACAAATTCATTATATCATCCTTCTTTCATGTGTTGAATGTTTCGTATGTTACCAAATCAGTAAGGGAACCTTTCACCCTCCTAGTTTCAAAAGACTTATTTTTGTTATGTCTTTTATTTACATCTTATTATGTTGGGATATGTACTAATATATCCTTATTGCTGTAAATTTTATGTAAAAGTGATGAGATACTATTTCCTCTCTTATCAACTCATTTTCTGAATTTTAAATTGACTCCATTAGGCAGTCAAATTTCTGTAAGAAAACTTCTTAACTGAATTTCAATTATTTGGGTTAAAATTATACTTCTTGATTATGTCATTCTATGAATATGTGTGAATGACCTTTAATTTTTTTACAACTAATATACATTTAAATTGGGTTTATTTATATTTTTCACACATAATTATGTAATTGATTTATCCTTAATCTAAGGATACCGTCTTTATAAGGGATTTCATCTCAATTTACATTCCATTAAGAATTCATTGTTGTTAAACACCAATTAAATTGTATATGGTATATATACTATCCATTGGAATATTATATCATGAATCCCTATATTCTCATGATATTATAAATTTTTTATTAAATGTTATTCCTCAATTATTTGTATTCAAGCATCTCTCATATGGTTAAGAAGTCCTAAACGAAAATATTGTTTTTAAAATATTTATTATTGTAAATATTTCACATTAATGACCTTCTTTTCAAATTGGGTTTAATGATATTTTTTAATGGACATTAATGTTTTAAATTTTTAATACCTTTAAAAGCTTTAAATTGGTATACAAAATTTTGATTCGAAAATCTCCTTGTTAAATTTTTTAAATGGTTTTGAAAATGGTTTGCTAAAGCATTGAATATGTCAATATCTTCAAAAGATATATTGTGATTGCAATGTGTAAATTTTATATTTCCATTAGGCTTGTTTTATATGATATGAATATGTTATTGTTATTGGGAATTTTTTACATATATGGATGGTTCCATGATAAACCTAGGGTGGGTGAGTCAGAGATATCTCTCCAATGCATTGGTTAACGTGACGGAGGTAAACGTTAATGTTTCAACTAAGAGATTTATGGAATATAATATGATGGGTATTCCAATGTAACTCCCTATGTAGTTATGATAGTTATAATGTATGTATGATATGGATGCCATATGTTACATATATGATTTATAATTTCTATGTGTTATTCATAAATCTTATGATTCCATGAGGTAAGTTATGATCGAAAATTATGGTTTCATTGATTTGTATTATTTTATGGGTTAATGTTTCCTTTCCTTATTTTATAACCCTTACTGAGATTTATATGCTCATCCCATGTTTTGGAAATGTTTTCCACATGACTTAAAGATGAATAGGGTCAAGGATGGGATGAAGAAAATTCATGTTGTCTACAACATGAAACTAGACATGTTTATTTTTAGGAGTTATTATTTTATGAACAAAATGGATTCTGAGTAGTAGTGTCTATATGTAATTTTCAAGTTGATATTTAATGATTATGGCCTAATTATCTAAAACAATAAATCTAAAAAGATCCTAGATGTGAATTATTCCTTTAATTCAAAATTATGTAATGTTTTAAGGTCGGGTCCTTATAGTAGGTATAATAGGCCGGTTTAGATAACATTAGAGGTCAGGGTATTATTTAAGAATAAGTGACATAACCATAATGGTTAGTATATTATAAAGTTCCATAGTTGTTTTAGACAAATTAAATGAGTTTAAGATAACCTGAATAATTATATATTAATATTTACCCTCCTCATAAGATATTATATGATGATTTTACTGATATACTCACATTGAAATTTTTTCGTTTTTGTAATTGGCAGGATCTAGCAGCCACCAATGTAATAGTGGGTGTGAAGAAAATTGTAATGGTTTTCTGAATGAGAAACTAAATGAAATGGGAGCTGCAAATGATAACCCTTGTAGTTATTCTCAACCAATAATCTGGAGTCAAGATTTACCACCTAAACCATGGTGATTTTTATAAGGCATCGTAAATGCGAGAAACATATCCCTATGGAAGTTCAGGTAATAATCATAAAGCTAAGTATGTTCAAAACGATATGTTTCAAGGATATGGAAAGAAACACCTTTGAAAATTCTTTAAAGGGACGGGAAGATGCTATAGATGTGGGAATGAAGGTCATAAAGAAAGAACCTTCCATGGAAAAAAGAAGCATCCTTTTGACTCTAGGATAGGAAAAGAAGTTATTTCTAATAGATCAATTGAATGTTTTAAATGTGGTGGGAATAGACATTATTCAAACAGATGTCCAAAGAAGATGTTTTTATAATGGGATCACCAGGATCATACAAATATATTTTTACCAATACATAATTCCATTATGATTGAGGATGAAGAAACTGACAATGAACAAGGAAAGTTATGGATTTTTTCTTAACATATGTTTTTATATTATAGAATCTTAGCATATGATTCATGCTTTTGTTTGTTGGAAATAATTATTTCAGAATAAGTTGGTATGGAATGGTTAATAGATCATGAAGAAGATTGAATGAGTAAGAAGTCAATATATAGTGGATTCAATAATTATGGTAGAATTTAAGATGATTATATTCTTAAAATTATTAACTCTCCTTTGAGGATGGGATCACATTGGATGACTTTTTATAGTATGCGTAATCTTGATGATTGATATATGAAAATTCTATTCAATGAATAAATAACTTTTCTTTTGAAAAGATATGGTGGAATTTTATTTTGTATGAATCTATGTTTTTATTATGGAGATATGGTGATTAGGTTTGTTTATGAAATGGTTAACTTATCATAGAGAATATGTGATTTGGTTAATTACACTTCAATATGAGACTTTATGAGTAGTTGGTTTTATTTTCATATAAATGATAAGATTTACTATGGAAGACTATGTGATTAAATCCTTCTGAGTTTTGGGTTATAATCTTCGTTCGTGTTATTTTGAAAAATTTTAAGGACATTTGTTTATGGAATGGACTTTGCTGAAATTTGGGTATAGTTTGTCAAATTTTGGGGATTAAGAGGAGTATTTATTTTTATAAAGTATTATCTTTTTTGGATATTATCTCTTCTTGTACTAAATGTTTTGATTTTGGTTGATGTCTAAAGATAGGGGAAATATATAGTTTATCTTTTGTGAATTATCTCATAATCTAGAAGTTGATTCTGGTGATTTTATTGTGAGAAAGTCAGTTTGAATACTCATCGTTTGGAGAAAAAATGAGTTTGTGGAAGAAATTTAGTAAAGGATTACAGTCTACGTAACCAGTAAGTATTTTTCCTTATGTTTTTAGTTAATCTCATAATTAAATTACTCAACATTAGGAAAAGTAACTTAAAACAAAAACATTATCCATTAACATTTTCAACTGGGGAATCAAACACCGTTTAACCCTCACAATTTTATGATTTTCTTGTGGGTAACATTCTCCTAATCATTTTTTCTACCAACCTCCATCAAACCATGATTGTTTTTTTCTCTTCCATATCAATGTTTTTTTACATGGAATCCTAGTATGGGATATCTCAGGTGATCTATTTATTTATCTTTCTTTATTTTAAAGTGATATATTTATTGACTATTTTTCTAATGTGGGACATTCAATGAAGTTTCCAATCCCAATATTAAAATTTCAAGGATGTAATTCCCAAAAGGGGGTAAGGATGTAACATCCTAGGTAAATATAGAATATAGCATTTTTAGATTTATTAATATTTCTTAATTAAATATATATTTACTTTAAAGAGGATTCTATGTTCAATGGCGTACCCAGTATGCAACAACAGGTTTCATTGAAATCCTACATTGCACACAACATTGATTTATACTATAAAATAATATATTATTATTATTATTTAAATACTAGTTAACACATAGTTGTTGTATTGTCAAGAATGAATATAACTAACTAAAATATTATTATATATGTTTGTTATATGTTATTAAATTTATCCACTAAAAGATAGAGGCTTAAAATGTGAATGAATCTAATTTTAAGCATAAATACTCTAATATTCATTAAAAGGTCGATTTACTTCCTTTTGATGGAAAACACTCATTAAATATAGTTTTGGTCTCTTTTATAGATTTTATTTGTCAAAATAAAATTCTTTTTTAGAATCGGGACAACATAATTTACTTTTGGTAAGTTTTTGGTATTTTTTTATAAAATTCATTTTTTAATGAATGGTGAAAAGTGTTGTATTTTAATTCAAAAATACATTTTAATGTAATATACTTATAAGGATATATTATTTTTTTAATTGGTTTTAAAGTGTAATTATAATATGTTTTTAAAATTTAATCTAATTTTGGTCATTGGAAGTAATTTGACTTTGAAATTGGACATAAATAAGTGTCAATATTTTAATAGTTATTATTTCAAAAAAACGCGCTTTTTATTTTGACAATGGTAATTAATTTTAAATTAATTTCTGCCACTTCTATATTATAAATTTATAAAAATGGATTCCATATTTTGAATCGATAGTTCCAAATTGTGTAAATAGGTAACATTTATGTTTATACAATATGAATATTGAAATTAGTAAAAAATTTATTTACAATGGTTAAAGGGTAAATATGGTAAAAAAGGGTAACAAAATATAATAATAATAATTTAAAATTACCCTAACATGTGTCCTAATCTTGTTTACTAATACCTTTCCTACCATTTTCATCCTTAGGTTGATTTTGGAACCCCATTGAGAAACGTGGGAGTGACAATGACACTATATATTATTTAATTTAAAGTAATGAAAAAAATGACATAAACATATAACTTTTAGTAAATAAATTTATAAATGGGGTTATATAAGTTATATATTTGACTATAAATACTAATTTTAGATCTAGAAATATTTCCCACATCATGATATATTTTTCTATATTTTTTAGACATTAAATAAATAAAAATATTTATGACATAATAATGATGCAGTGTTTACCTCATTAATGAATGATTTAAATGAATAAGATAATAAAGATTAAAACAATATAAAAAAACTGTCCAATTCTTAATGGATGATTTTATTTTTAACATTAGTCATATTATCTTACAGAACCTTTAAAAACCGAAAATAATTATATAATAAAATAATATTATCAAACATTCCTAAAGAGCCCCTCCTCCCTATTATAAAAAGTCCTCACTTCTAACCCATTACAAAAACTTCCCAATCCCCTTGGATCGTCCATCCTTGGACTAATAAATCTACATACATCCCTCTACTACTCTTACAATCCTTTACTTTGAATAAGTCAATTAAATTAAACCTTTTGGTTCAAACCAAAGGGAGATACCTGATTTAAAGGTGATGTATTCTTTTAAGTTCTTTTATATTATTTTACTTATCCAATCCCCTAAACTCCTTTTATTCCTTTATTTTATAACAAAATCAATATATTAAATATAATAGGCTGTTTTTATGAGAAGTATTCGAACTACACTTACACACACCTATATCTAATGGTAAAATAATATACTGTTTCTGTGTACGGCCAACTACTACCTCCCGAAATGATGATTGTTCATTTATCTCTTACCACCTCTCGCGGTGTCCATTAACATGGAACTATATTTATATGTGATATATATTATATTTAAATGTTTGTGTACATATGTATTATTTATTTATAGAATAACTTTATGGATTCCATAGTTGGTAAATAAGATAATTTCTTTTCTGGAATTACGGACTACGACTCCCTCAAAGTGATATGTCTCGTTCATGCCATATGTGGAATGTATAAAGGATAGAGATAATTAAATTATATATTATATTATACTTTAATTATAATATACCTATTTATCATTATGTTTTAATTCCATTAAATATGAAATAGAAATGAAATTATTGTTTATGCATACGTAAGACATACCGTCTCCATGAACGGTGCATTTCATTTCTTTTCTCAAAATGTAATGTACTATAATAAATACATATATACTTGGTATATATGATATTTAAATCATGAATATAATTCTGGAGATAAAGTAATTTTGAGCACATGGACAATTGGTAATTATTACAAGTTCATTTTTTACTCAAGTTCCAAACATCGACAAAATGTCCAATATGAACTCAAATAATTAACTAATTGTTATAGCTAAGTAATAGGTGATATAAAAGGAATAATAAACTTTAAAAATGTTATTAGGAAAGTATAAATTATCTTACGTTTATTATTTAGGAAGAGAACGGAACAAATGATTCATGTCGGACATGAGGTCATGGGTTTCTTTATCTCAATTTTAATTTCGTGAGATTCCAATTATTCACCACTTATTTATTGCATCTGGTGTATTGTGTACTACCATTTGATATATATTATCCTTATTATATTTATATTTTTGGTATTTTGTGATTCATTAGGTGGTTATTATCTTCTGTTCATATTACTCTACTTATTACAATTTGGTAAGGGGTGTTCATCTCATTTTTTATTCAAGTGAGATTCATGCTATATTTGACACTATTTCATTTTGTGTGGCGTATATGCTGCCCATGATTCTATTATTTGTATAATATACTTTAATTTATGGGTATTTACATCTTCATTTTATGATCGTTCTTTCATGTGTTGTATGTTTCATATGTTAACAAATTGGTAAGAGAACCTTTCACCTTCCAATTTTTAAAAGACTTCTTTTTGTTATGTCCTTAAATTTACATCTTATTCTGTTGGGATGTGTTATTATATATCCTTATTGCTTTAATTTTAAGTCCAAGTGATGATATACCCTTTTCTCTCTCATAAACACATTTTATGAATTTTATAGTGACCTCGTTATGCTGTCGAATTTCTGTAAGAGAACTTCTTAACAAAATTTCAATTCTTTGGGTTAATCTTATACTTCTTTATTATGTTGTGCTATGAATATGTGTGAATGACCTCTAATTTTTTTACACTTAATATCCACTTATATTGTTGGTTTTTATATTTTTCACACATAATTATGTAGTTTACTTATCATTAAGTTAAGGATACTGACTTTATAAGGGATTTCATCTCAATTTACATTCCATTGAGAATTCATTGTTGTTATACACCAATTCACTTTTATATGGGGTATATACAGTCCATTAGCATATTATATAATGAATCCATTTATTCAAATGATATTATAAGGTTTTGATTAAATGTTATTCCTTAATTATTTGTATTCAAGAATCTCTCATATTATTGTAAATATTTTTCATCAATGCCCATCTATTCAAAATGCTTTTAAGGATATATTTATATGGACATTGATTTTTTTAAATGGTAGTACCTTTTAAAGATTAAAAGTTTTATGGGACACATTGATTCAAAAATATATTTATTAAATGTTTTAAATGGTTTTGAAAATGGTTTCGTAAATCATTGATTATGTCAATATCTTGAAAATATATATAGTGATTGAAATGTGGAAATTTTATCTTTCCCTTATGTTTTCATTATGTGTTATGAATATCTTGCGGTTATTGAGAATTGTTTACATATACGGGTGGTTCCATGAAAAATCTAGTGCATGAGGGCCTGAGACAGCTCTCCAAAGCATTGGGTTACATGATAGAGGTAAACATTTATGTGTCTCCAAAGAGATTTAGGGAATATATAGTGATGGGTATTCCAAAATAACCCCCTATGTAGCTATGATAGCTACTATGTAAGTATGATATGGATTTCATAAATTAACTTTATGATTTATTATTTCTCTGTGTTATTCATAAATCTTATGATTTCATGAGGTATGTTATGATCGAATAGTATGGTTTCATTGATTTGTATTTATTAATGGGTTAATGTTTCATTTCCTTATTTTATAACCCATACTGAGCTTTTTATGCTCATCCCAAGTTTTTGAAATGTTTTCTAGTTGAAAAAAAGATGAATAGGGTCAAGGAGGGGATCAAGGAAACGTCATGATGTCTAAAACTTTGAACTAGACCTGTTTCTTTTCTAAGAGTTATTTTTTTATGAAAGAATGGATATTGCGTAATAGTGTCTACATGTAATTTTCAAGTTGATATGTAATAGTCATGGCCTAATTCTCTAAAACTCTAAAGCTGAAAAGATCCTCAATGTGAATTATTCATTTAATTAAAGATTGTGTAATGTTTTAAGGTTGGGTCCTTATCGATGGTATCAGAGGTCAGTTTAGATAACATTAGAGGTTAGGGTGTTATTTAAGCTTAAGTGACATAACTATAATGGTAAGCATATTATAAAGATCCATAGTTATTTCAGATAAATTGAATGAGTTTAAGAGAACATGAATAAGTCTATCTTAGTATTTACCCTCCTCATAATATATTATATGATGATTTTGTATATATACTCACAGTAATAGTTTTGGTTTTAGTAAATGGATAGATCTTTCAAGGCACCAATGTAATAGTGGATGTGAATAAAACAGTGACAGTTTTCTGAATAAGAAACTGAATGAAATGGGAGTTGTAATGAGAACTCTTGTGGTTATTCTCAACCAACTATCTGGAGTATTGATTGACCACCTGAACCATGGTGATTTTTATAAGGAATCAAACATGAGAGAAACAAATCCCAAGGCACGTTCTGGTAATAATCATTAAGGTAATTATGTTCAAAAATGTATGTGTTGATGATGTTGAAATAAACACCTAGGAAAATGCTTCAAAGGGATGAGAATATGCTATATATGTGGTAATGAAGGTCTTAAAGTGAGAAATTTACATGGAAAAAAAGTATCATCTAGTTGACTCAAGGAAATGGAAAGATGTTCTTTCTTAGGGATCAATCGAATGTTTTAAATGTGGTGTGTATGGTCATTATACAAACAGATGTCCTATGAAGATGTTTTGGGAATGGGATCACCAGGATTGTACAAATATATGTTTACCAATACCTAATACCATTCCAATTGAGGATGAATAAACTAACAGTGAACAATGAAAGGTATGGATTATTTCTTAACATATGTTTTGATATTATTGAATCATAGGATATGATCCATTATTTTGGTTGTAGGAAATAAGTATTTCAGAATAAGATGGTAAGGAATGGTTAATGGATCATGAAGAACATTGAATGATTAATAAGTCAACATATAATAGATTCAAGAGTAATGGTAGATTTTTAAATGTTGAAATTATTAAAATTATTAATGCTCTTTTGAGGATATAATTACATTGGAAGACTTTTTATAGTATGTGTAATCCAGAAGTCTGATATATGAAAATGTTATTCAAGGAATAATTATAATTTCTTTTGACTAGTAATGGTGGAATTTTATTTTGTAAGAATCTCTGTTTTTATTATGGACATATGGTGATTATGTTTGTTTATGGAAATGTTTAAACTGTCATAGAGAATATGTGATTTGGTTACATAAACTTCAGAATGAGACTTTAAGAGTAGGCGATTTTATTTGAAGATAAATTTTTAGATTTACTATGGAAGACTATGTGATTAAATTCATCTGAGTTTTAGGTTAAAATCTTAGTCTGGGTGACATTGAAGAATTTTTTAGGACATTTTTTTATTGAATGGTCATTACCAAACTTTGGGTATTTTTTGTCAAATCTTGGGAATTAAGAGTAGTATTTCTTTTTATAAAGTATTATCATTTTTTGGGGATTATATGGTCTTGTACTAAATGTTTTGGTTTTGGTTGATGTCTAAAGATAGGGGAAATATATAGTTCATCTTTTTGGGATTATCTGATAATATAGAAGTTGATTCGAGCACTTTTAATTTGACCAAGCTAGTTTAAATACTTATAGTTTTGAGAAAAGATGAGTTTGTGGTAGAAATTTATTAAAGGAGGAAAGTCTACCTAACAAGTAAATATGTTTCCTTATGTTTTTAGTTGAGCTCATATATAAATTCATCAACCTTATGAAAAAGTAACTTAAAACAAAAACATTGTCTGTTAACTTTTTTACTGGGGAATCAAATACCATTTAACCTATCACAAGTTTGTGATTTTCTTGTGGATAACTTTATCTTAATCATATTCTCTACCACTCTCCATCAAACATTGATGGTTTGTTTCTCATCCATATCCTTGTTTTACTACATGGAATCATAGTATGGGCTATCACGAGTGACCTTTGTATTTCTCTTTCTTTAGTTTAAAGTGATATTTTTGTTGACACTTTTTTCTATGTGGGACATTCAAGGAAGTTTCCAAGACCAATTTTAAAATTGTGAGGATGCAATTCCCAAAAGGGGGAAGGATGTAAAATCCCAGGTAAATAAAGAATATAAAATTTTCATATTTATTAATATTTTTGAATTAAATATTAATTTAACTTTAAAGGGGGTTCTATGGTCGATAGATTACCTGATACACAATAATGGGTTTCTTTGAAATCTTATGTTCCACAAAACGTTGAGTTATACTGAAAAATAATACAATAATATTTTTATTTTAAATGGTAGTTAACACATAGTCATTATATTGGTGGGAATAAATAGAACAAACTAAAATATAATTATATATGTTTTTTAAATATTTTAAAATTTTTCCAATAAATGTTAGAGGCTTAAATTGTGAATGAATCTTATTTTATGCATAAACACTCTAATATTCATTAAAAGGTGGATTTACCACGTTTTTATGGGGAACTCTCATTAAATATAGTTTTGGTCACTTTTATATGTTTTGTTTTACAAAATAAAATTCTTCTTTAGAATAGGGACATCAAAATTTAGTTTGCGTAAATTTTTGGTATTTTTATGATAAAATTCATTTTTAATGAATAGTTAAAATACTGTATTTTAATTCCAAAATGCCATTTAATATAATATTTTATAAAATTATATTATCTTTTTAATTGATTTTAAAGTGTAATTATATTATTATTTTACCTATTAAATCCAATGTTGGTCATTGAAGTAATTTTACTTTGAAATATGACATAAATAAGTGACAATATTTTGACAGTTCTTATTTCTTAAAAACACATTTTTTTACAACGGGAATTAAAATTAAATTTATTTCAGCCAATTCAGTGTTTTGAATTTTTGAAAATGGATTCCATATTTGGAATTAGGAGGTCGAAATTTTTTAAATAGATAACTTTTATTTTTAGACAATATGAATATTTACTTCAGTAAATATTTTATTTACCATGGTTAAAAGGAAAATATGGTAAATAAAGGAAACAAAATAATATTATAATAACATAAAATTAACCTAACATGTTTCATAATACTATTGGTTAATACATATCCGACAATGGGCATCCTTGGGTCTATTTTGGGACCCCATGGATCCACGTGGGAGTGATAATGACACTTTATTTTAATTAATTTAATGTAAAGACAAAAATGTCATAAACATATATCTTTTAGTAAATCAATTTTTACATGGGGTTATATAAGATATCTCTTTGACTATAAATATTAATTTTAAAGATAAAATACATCATGATATTTTTTTATAATTTTTAGACATCAAATAAATAAAAATATTTGTGACACAATAATGATGCAGTGTTTACCTCATTAATGAATGATTTAGATAAATAAGATTATAAAGATTAAAACAATATCTAAATATAGTCCAATTATTATTGGATGATTTTATTTAGAACATGAGTCATCTTATATTCGACTATAATTTGTTTTGGACCTTTAGAAACCAAAAATCATTATATAATAAAATAATATTTTCAAGCTTTCCTAAGGAGGCCCTCCTCCCCCTAATAAAAATCCATCAATTCTAACCCATTCCACTCAAATCTAAAGCCCCTTTTTCTCGTCCAAAATCTACCAAATTAATATCCCTATGTCCCTCTCCTCCTACTAGATGCCTTCTCCTTGGAAGAAGGCAATTTAATTAAACCTTTTTGTTCAAACAAAGGGAGATACTCGATTTAAAGGTAATGTCTTCTCTTAAGTTCTTTTCTTTTATTTTACTTCTCCAACCCCATAAACTCTTTTTATTTATTTATTTTATAACAAAACCAGTATCCTAAATATAATAGGTTTTTTTAGGAAAATAATTAGAACTACACTTACACACACCTACATTTAATTGTTAAAAAACTATCTATTTCTATTGACGACGAACTACTACCTCATGGAATGATGATTCTTAAATTATCTCCTATCGCCTCTCATGGTGGATATTAATATGGAACTATATTTATATGATATATATATTATATCCATATTGTTTCTATACTGCTATATCTTTCATTTATATAATACCTTTATTGTTTCCATAGTGGGTTATTACGATAATTTCATTTGAGGAAGTGCGAACTACCACCCCCTCAAATTGATATGACACGTTCATGCCATACATGGAATGTATAAAGGATGGACATAATTAAATAATATATTATATTATAATAGAATTATAATATAACAATTTATCATTATGTTTTAATTCCATTAAATATGAAATATAAATGAAAGTAGCGTACATACGGCTTACCGTCTCCATGAATGATGCATTACATTTCATATCTCCAAATATTATGTACTATGATAAATACATATATAAAGGATATATATGGCATATATGATATCTAAATATTTAATATCATTCTTTAGATAATGAAATATTTAACAAAAGGAAAATTTTTAATTTTAAAAAGTTCATTTTTGACTCACGTTCCGAACATCGACAAAATGTCCAATATGAATTCAAATAATTAACTAATTATTATATCTAGGTAATAATTGATATAAAAGGAATAATAAAAATTAATAAGTTTCTTAAGCAAGTATAAATTATCTTATTTTTATTATTCAGGAATAACAAGGAAAAAACAAGTCAAGTCGGACATGAGGTAAGTGGTTTCTCATCTCACTTTTAATTCCATGATATTTCCATTGTTCGCCACTTATTTCTCGCATGTGGTGTATTTTGCACAGACATTTGATATATATTATCATGATTCTATTTATATTCATGGTATTATTTTATTAATTTGGTGTTTATTTACTTTTGGTCATATGACTCTATTGATTACAACGTGGTAAGGGGTTTTCAACTCATTTTTTTAATCCTGTAAGATTTATGCTATATTTTTCATTATTTCCTTTTGTGTGGTATATGTACTACCCATTATTATATTATTTGTATAATATAATTTAATTTATGGTTATTTATATCATCATTTTGTGATATTTCTTTCATGTGTTGTTTGTTTCGTAAGTTACCAAATCAGAAAGTAAACTTTTCACCCTACTCTTTTTAAAAGTATTTTTTTGTTATGTCTTTTAATTTACATCTTATTATGTTGGGATATGCTATTATATATCCTTATTGCTATAAATTTTTTTCCCATGTGATTATATAAACTTTTTCCTCTCATCATCTCATTTTCTGAATTTTAAAGTGATGTTGTTAGGCTGTCAGATTTTTGTAAGAGAACTTCTTAACCGAATTTCAATTCTTTGGGTTAAACTTATACTTCTTGATAATGTCATGATATAAATATGTTTTAATGACTTAGGATTATTTTAAACATAATATCCAATTATATTGGGTGTATTTATATTTTTCAAACATAATTATTTAATTGATTTATCTTAATCTAAGGATACCGTCTTTATAAGGGATTTCATCTCAGTTTTCCTTCCATTAAGAATTAATTGTAGTTACGCACCAATTAACTATTATATGGTGTTTATACTATCGATTGGAATATTATATAATTAATCCCTTTATTATAATGATATTAAAATGTCTTTATTAAATTTTATTCCTCAATTATTTGTATTCAAGAATCTCTCATTTGGTTAAGAAATCCTTATCTAAAATATTGTTTTTAATGATTTATTCTTGTAAATATTTCTCATTAATTCCCATATTTTAAAAATGGTTTTATGGATTTATTTATATGGACATTAATGTTTTAAAATGTTAATACCTTTAAAAGATACAAATTATTATGAGATGATTTTATTTAAATATATCTTTATTAAATGTCTTAATTGGTATTGAAAATTATTTGATAAAGCATTGATTGTGTCAATATATTGGATAGATATATTGTGATTGCAATGTTGAAAATTTATCTTTCTATTATGCTTGTTTTATGGGTTATGAATATGTTATGGTTATTGGGAATTGTTTACGTATACAGTTTGTTCTATGATAAACCTTGGGCGGGTGATCCCGAGATAGCTCTCCAATGCATTAGGTAACATGACAGTTGTAAATATTAATATTTCTCCTGAGAGATTTAGAGAATATATTGTGATGGGTATTCAAATGTAACTCCCTATGTAGCTATGATAAATACAATGTAATTATGATATGGATTCCAGAATTTACCTTTAGGATTTATGATTTCTATGTGTTATTCATAAATCCTATGATTTCATGAGGTATGTTATGATCAAAAAGTATGTTTTCATTGATTTATATTTGTTGATGGGTTAATGTTTCTTTTCCTTATTTTATAACCCTTACTAATATTTTTATCCTCATCCCATGTTTTTGAATTATTTTCCCCAGGAATAAAATATGAATAGGGTCATGTATTGGATCAACGAAAAGTCATGATGTCTAAAACTCAGAACTAGACTTGTCTCTTTTAAAAGTTTTTATTTTATAAATCAATTGTATATTGAGTGGCTGTGTCTACATGTAATTTTAATTTTTATTTGTAATATTTATGGCCTAATTATCTAAAACTCTAAACTAGAGAAGATCCTCAATGTGAATTATTCATTTAATTCCTGATTATGTAATGTTTTAAGGATGGGTCCTTATATATATTTATTTTCCATATCATTGTTTTCACATCCCACCTATGTTCTCATTTTGAGAAACCAATTTAAATATTCCTCTTGGTAACTTTTATATTTCCATATTTTCTTTCTAAAATCATGTTTTTGTATTTATTTTTATGATGTGGGATTCTATGAAAGGAACATTAAAATTTAACACATTTGATAACCCACACGTCTTTCGAATTCGAAATTCATCTTAAGAGGTGTAGAATGTAACACCCTGAGTTTATGTGAAATAAATATTTTTTGAATAAATTATTCTTCATTTAGTTATTGTGTTTCACTAATTCAAAAAATTATTTCACATTACAGAAACATGGCATGAACTACATGAAAAAAACTTCGCTTGCGTTACACACAACACCGACTTGGCATTTGTTTCACTCTACACCAAATGTAGAAGGGAATATAATAACACCATACATAACAATATGTTAACTATCTTAAATAATTATAATATATTATATGTATTTTAATTAAAACTACGCATAGATAGCTTGTGTTTCATTCAATAGTTCCTTTCGTCGATAAATTACACGACACACAAGACTGAATATTACAAGACAATGATATATTACTAAATCATTTTTATATTGTATAATGAGATATGACCATGAAATTAAATCAATATTTATTATTATTATTAACTAACTTATGAAAATTTATGTTTGATATAAATATAAAATTATTTCATTGGCTACAAAGAAATTATTAATGAAAATAAGAACCAAATGCTCGTAAAAAGAAATATTATTATTATTTTCATGCTTTCAAAGATTTTTTGTCATGATAAACTTAATTAATCCAAATTAGACAGTGGAAATAATTAAATATATATGTTACGTATTAAAGAAAATATTTTTTATATTTATCAATTAGGTTTGATAGATATAAGATAAGATCAAACCCAACTTCACACATAAAACCCAATATTTATATAAAGGTAAATTTACAACTTTTTAATGGAGAACCCATTTTAAATCCAAAAGATGACCCTATTATAAATTAAATAATCCAAAATAAACTCTATATTTAGAATAGAAATATAATAATTATCTTAAGGTGATTTTTTTAATTTTTCTATGAAGATTTATTTGTTAATGAGTAGTTAATAATACTGAATTTTAGTACAAAACTAAATTTTCATCTAATTTATTAATAGAGTTAAATTACATTTATGTTTTGTTTTAAATATTAATTTGATATTATTTTATTAATTAATCCATTTTAGGTCATTGTAATAAATTTAAAAATGAAATTAACTATAAAAACATAGAAACTTTCTAATGTTTTTACTTTAAAAACATGCATTGTCATCCTACATGCAAGATGAATTTTAAATTAATTTCTTCCACTTATTTGATTGGATTTCATAAAAATGAATTCCATATTTATAATAATAATACTTTATATTTTATAAAAAACAAATTTGTTTTTTACCATAACTATTAGTGAAAGTGATTAAAATTAATTATAATGATTCATGTTAAATTAAGCATAATAAGGGAAAAAACATTAACCCAAGGGCCCAAAATGACCTATAAACTTATCCAAGTGCTATTTTATTACCATATTTAAACCCTATAATAAATTTTAAATAATTGGGTTCATTATTGGATCCACTTTCATTGTAAAAAACGTGTATGTAATTCATTTGTCAAGATATTACAACAGTTCGACTCCTCCTCCACTAAAAAAGTCCATCACTTATCCCACTTCCTCACACCAATAAAAAAACATATGTTCGGCCAAGATATTCCCTAATAGATTCCAAAACTTCTTTCCCTTTACCTTTATGACTCCATTTTTTAAAAATCATTCCAAATAATCCCTTCGGTATAAACAAAAAAAGTTACCTTATTCGAATGTAATGTTTTCAATGATATCATTTCAGTCATTTGCTTCTACACTCCATATACATTTATAATTAAATGATTAAATATAAAATACAGTATTACAAATATACTAGTATTTTATAATGTTATTATTTCTACCTACACTTTCACAAACCTTTATATAATGGGTAACAAACATACAGTTTCACTGAATGGCGAACTACTGCCTCACACAATAATGATTGTTCTTTTTTTCTTTACCACCTCTCATGGAGTCCATTATAATGGAAAATATGTTTATATATTATATATATGATATTTTTAATGTCTTTATTCATATTTAATTTTTATTTACAACACACCATTATGTTCTACATCTTGTTTCAATGGGATAATTTAATTTGAGGAAGTGTGGACTTCTGCCCTCTCAAAGCGATATGACTCGTTCAAGCCATACATGGAATGTAAAAAGTATTGTATTAATAAAAAAGTGTAAAAAATATAACATAGATATTATAATATAATTATATTATACATATAACATTTAATTTTAATTATTTTAATACAACAGAAAAATGAAATTAGTGTTAATTCGTACGTAAAACTTACCGTCTCCAAGAACGGTGAATTTCATTTCTTATCTATAAACATTATTTATTATTCTAAATAAATATGTACTGAATATATATTATAATTAAGTCATAGTTTTATCATTTAGATTATTAAATCAATATATATGTAATTTTAGAAGAAAATAACATGTAAAAACATACTTTAAAAACTAGGTATTTAACACCTAAAATAGTGAAAACATCGAAATATTTTTACCAAATGAGTAATAAGTATTTATATAATATTATAAACGAGTTAAAGGTTATTTTATAAGTTAGAAATATATTTTAAACTACTATACATTACGATAAATACCACACAACCAAATTATGGTTATGTTAAGGAAATGTCATCTCATTTTTGTTTCTGTGAGATACGTACCTTATTCACAACAAACATATTTTGTGATATGTATATACTTACAATTAATGAATTTCATGTATCTTATAATTATGTTTATGAGTATTTAAATTTCCATTTTATTAATTTTTTCTTTGGATTAATGTTTCAAAAGTTAAAAAATTGGTAAAATATTTTTGTCTTATGTTTCGTTTTTTGAGTCATGTTTGATTATAAACCTAAATTATTTTTTGAGGTGTATATAATTACATTTTACGTGTTATATATTGAATATCATTATTTTAATTATATTTTAAGCTTCATTTAATTTACTTATCTAACATGGAGAGTATGATCTCAAATTATCGTGTGATTAGAGTTTATTAAAACAATCTCATCACTTTTATTGATTATCAATGCGTAATCTTATTTGACTAAATCTTATGATATATATATCAAAAAAACTCATGATAATCCTTATACTATATTTATTCAAAATATATCATTGTATTTTTATAATTTCTTTCTCTTTGGTACCTATAATAAATAAATAAATTTTTTTATGAAAATATGACGGTATTTCTCTCTTTGAATGGAAATATGTATTATTTCAAAAACAATGTTTCAAAAAATGATTTTAAATATATTTTCAAATGATCTTTGAAGTTAATTTTGACAAAAAGCGTATTTTAAAATGTTTTCAATTTTTCAAGGATTATTTATAAATTTTAAAATTATTTTCAAGGAAAATAGTTTTCAAAAGATTTTCACTCTTCTTTCATATGTTATCATGTAAAATGTTTGCAAAAAATTTACAAGGTTTTTTATAGGTTTTAGAAGTATTTCAACAAAATATTTTTATAAATGTTTTCATTATTTTTTATATGTTTTCAAGAAAAATGTTTTTCAAATGGATTTATGTTTTTTCAAAAACAATTTTTCATAAAAAAAATTATTTTCCCAAATAAAATCAAAGATCATTGAAAATTATTTCTGATCAAAGATAACATCCATTAGTGTTACTCATTAAATTCTAGGGAAATTATTCAATGATTGTATTCATATTCATTCTAATAATGATTAAATTTTTATGGAATGAATTTTATGAAAACCATTTTTCTTACATGGGTTATTTTATTCTGAAAACTAGTTCTTTTCCTGGGTGGGTTTATGAGTCCTACCACTTTTCCATAGGTAATGAGATTTTTAAATTTTCAAGATGACTATCTAATTTAATGGGTTAGGATATGATTAATTTTATAATCTTTTGGAAATCGTTTTTATGTTTTTTATATCTTAGTTTGGATCTATATCTCCCTATGATGTATTAGGTAATGATGGATTACTCAGGAGTATATATGTTATGTGTGGACATTATTTCATGTTTATAATACAATGCATGAACTTGGATTCATGTTCAAAATTTTATGCATGGACCTAGTTTCTTATCTATAAGTTTATATATAAACCTAATTACATGTTCACAATGTTATTCATGAACATTATTACTTGTTCACAATATTATACATGGACCTAGACTCTTATCCATAAGGTTATTCATGAACATGATAACGCATTAAAAATGCTATTTGTGGACCTAGTTTCATGTCCATAAGTTGATACGGGGGGCCTGATTTCATGTTCTAAACATAATTAGTGAACATGTTTCTACTTATACATGTTCACAACATTATAAACCAATGAACATGCAACAAATTCCATGACTTATTCCTATCTTATGATTTCGGGATTTATGATATAAGGCCCCAGCCTTAAACCTTACTTAATCTTGAGTTATTACAAGATTACACATTGAGGATCTTTTCAGGTATAGAGTTTTAGAGAATTAGATCATGAAACTTGCATTACATTCCACATTTAAACAAAGTGGTTACATAAAAGACATTATTCATTCTTCCCATCAACGGAAACATATTTAAAATATAACATGGATTCTTTCTTGACACATCCTTGACACTATCATCACATCATGTACCTTTCCCTTGACCTATGAAAAACATTTCAAAAACTTTGGATGAGCATAAAAAGCTCAGTAAGGGTTACAAAAAATATGGAAAGGAAACATGAGTTCATATATACATGAGAATGAAATCATACTTTACCCATAAAACATAGGCACTTTAACATACCTCATTAAACCATGAATAAATCATATAAAACATAAGACATAAAGGTAACTTGAGGCATTCATAACATTATTACATAGGGAGTAACCCTCTTGGTTACGTTTGGAATACCCATCACAGTATATTCCCTAAATCTCTTCGGAGAAACCTTAACGTTTCACTCCTTCGCGTTACCCAATGCATTGGAGAGCTATATCGGGCTCACCCACCCTTGGTTTATCACGGAACCACCTGTTCTTCATAACAATGCCCAAGAACCATAACATAATCGTATCACATAAACATGAATAAAGGAAACATAACATTTCCACATTTCAATCACAATATAACATTTTAGGATATTGAAATAATGAATCCATTCAAAAAGAAACCATTTCCAAAACCATTTAAAACATTTAATAAAGAGATTTTTGAATCAAAGTGTCCCATACCACCTTGAAGATTTTAACATTTTAAACCATTAATATCCATATAAATAAATCCTTAAAACCATTTTGAAAACATGGATATTAATAAGAACAAATAATTAAAACATTCAAAACGATATTTTGGTTAAAGGGGTTTTACCAAAATTAGAGACACTTGAATACAATAATCGAGGAATAACATTTAGTCAGAACTTTATAATATCATGAGAATAAAAGGATTCATGATATAATACTCCAAAGGACAGTATATACACCATATAAGAGTGAATTGGTGCATAACAACAATGAACCCTCAATAGAAATGTCAAATGTGATGAAATCCCTTATAAAGAAGGTATCCTTAAATTAAGGACAAATAAATCTCAAAAATATGTGTGACAAATATATATAAACCCAATATAAGTGGATATTAAGTGTAAAAAAATAAAAGTTCAATCACACATATTCAATGGATGACATATTTAATGACTACAAGTTGAACCCAAAGAAATCGAAATTGGGTTAAAAAGTTCCCTTCACAGCCTAACGACATCACATCAAAATGAGTTGATGAGAGATAAAAAGTGCATCTCATCACTTGGACATAAAATTTACATCAATAAGGATGTATGATAACATATCCCAACATAAAAATATGTAAATTAAAAGACCCAATAAAATAAGTCTTTTAAAAAAGAGGAGGGTGAAAGGTTCCCTTACCGACTTGGGTATCTTTCAAAACATACACCCCATGAAAGAAAGAGAATAGGTAATTGATGTAAATACTCATAAACGAAAGTATAGTACACAAAGAGTAGAATAATGGGCAGTAAATACACCACTCAATGGAATTTTTGGCGAATGTAGCATAAATCTCACGGGAATAAAAGTGAGATGAAAAATCCCTTACGAAAACTCAGCAGCCTAACGGCGCCACATAAAACTTCCGAATATGGATTGATGAGATCAAATAGAGCATCCCATAATATTAAAATAGAATTTACAGCAAGTTTAATATAAAAGAAAATCTCCCAACATTTAAAGGAGGAGTTTAAAAGAAGTGACATAAAGTAGAGTACTTAAAAAGAAAGAGAGAGGTTAGATCTCTTACGAAAGTTCGGCAGCCTAACGGAGCCACTCAAAACTTCCAAAATGGATTGATGAGAGAGAATAGGGTCTCTCATCACATGAACATAAAAATTACAGTAAATTTAATATAAAATAACATCCCAATCATAAGAAAGATGAGCTTAAAATAAATGACATAAAAGAGTGTACTTAAAAAGAAAGAGAGTTGTAGGATCCCTTACCTCGGGTCCGACTTGACTCGATCGTTCTTTAATCTCCTGAATAATAAACTTGAGTTAATTTCTAATTCCTTAAGAAACTTTTTCAAGTTCATTATTACTTTTATACCACTTATTACCATGTCATAAACATTATGTAATCATTTAAGTTAATAATATTTGTTTTGCCGATATTTGGTTCTTAAGTCGAAAGTGGACTTCTTACAATTACATGTTGTTCATGTGGCCAAATGTTTATTATATCCAGAATTGTATTCATTATGTAGATATCATATATGTCATATATATCCAGTACATGCATGCATTTATAACATTACATAATCATTTAGAGGTAAGAAATGAAATGCACCGTTCATGGAGACGGTAAGCCGTATGTACGCATGAACGCTACTTTCATTTCTATTTAGTATTTTATAGAATGAAAAAATAATTATATAAATGTATATTATAATTCCATTATAATATCATATATAATATCATATTTCCATCCTTTATACATCCCACATATGGTATTTAACGAATCAAATCTCTTTGAGGGGGCGGTAGTCCGCACTTCCTTAAATGAAGATATCGTGTATACCCATAATGGAAGCCATAAAGGTAAGACAAAAATGAAAAATACAGAAGCATAAATAAAACATAAACATATTATATATCATATATAAAAATAGTGACATCATAATGGCCAACTTTGAAGGAGTTAAATGAGTATTGAACAATCATCGTTTCGGGAGACAGAATTTCACCATCCACGGAAACCGTATGTTCTTTAACCATTTGATGTAGTTGTGTGAGAGTGTAGCTAGAATAAATATTATAACAACATCCTAGTATATTTAAGATACTGGTGTTGTTACAAAAGAAGTAAATAAAAAGAGTTTAGGGGGTTGGAGAAGCAAAATATAACAAATGAACATGAGAGAATGAATTACCTTTAAACTGTAACTTCTTTTGATTAGAGCCTAAAGGCTTCCTTTGAAAGGATTCTGCCCAAAGGGAATACTCTAGGATTAGGAGAGGGATGTGTAGAGAGTAAATGGGCAGGGTTTGGCCGAGCCAAAAGCTTGAGGAGTGTGTCAAATGAGGTAGAGGTGGGGGCCTTTTATAAGAGGAGAGGAGGGGTACTTTTGGAAAGTAAAGAAATATTACTTTATTTGAAAATGTGTTTCGGTTTCAAAAGGTCCCACATTGATATAATTCGTGGATAAGGTGATAAGGATTCGAAATCCACTCATCCAATAAGTTTTGGACATGTGTAGTTCATAGAGTTTACATTATCTTTCCATTTTATTTAAATCGTCAAATAATGATGTCATCGCTGCATCATTATTATGTCATAAATAATTTAATTTATTTAATGTCTAAAAATTATAAGAAAAATACTATGATGTAGGAAATCTTTTTATCTTTCCAATTAATATTTATAATCAAAAATATGCCTTGTATAACCCCACTTAAAAATTGTTTTAGTAAAACATATCATGTTTGTGTCAATTTTACTTTTACATTAAATAAAATGTTATTTATGTCATTTCCCAACCAAAGTGGATCCATGGGGTCCCCAAGTTGACCCATGGCTTGTCTTGGTCGGCCATGATACAACCAATAGGTGTATGACAAGTGTCATGGTGTTTTAACATTCTTATAATATCATTTTTACCTTAAACTACACTAATTACCTCTAATCGCGATTAAAAACTTAATAAGTTACTATTCACCAAAAAATTATTTTAATCTCATTGAACAACATTTTACTTCTTAATTACAACCATGTATGTCAGATTTTTGAAAATCAAAACACAATGATGGAAAAATTTCATTTAAACGGAAAATCAGTTTTTATAAGTACCACTTAGTGGTTTCACTATTCATCAAAAATTGAAGTTTTTCAGAAAAATCCCAAAAATTCACCCTAAGCTATATTTGATATTATGAATTCAAAAATGAAGTCCGTTTTAAAAAATTCAAAACATATAAGTCACATTAATTAATTTAATAATTAATTCCCGCTGCCATGACAAATAGCGTGTTTTATGAAACAATAAGTATCAAAAGATTGACACTAGTTTAAGTCTGATTTCAAAGTGAAATTGATTCCAACGACCACTATTGGATTTAATGGTAAAAATATTTTCTAATTTCACTTTAAAACCAATTCAAAATATAATCTAATCATATAAATAAATTAGATTAAAAAGTGGTTTTGAATTAAAATACAACATTTTACACTATTCATTAAAAAAATGAACTTTATCGGAAAGATACCAAAAATTTACAAAAAGTAAATTTTGATGTCCTGATTCTTAATAAGAGTTTTATTTGGTCCAAAAGAAAGTTTAAGAGTGAACAAAACTATATTTAATGACGGTTCTCCATCAAAAGGTGATAAGTGAACCTTTAGTGAAAACTAGGGCATATGCGCCTAAAATTGAATTCTTTCCGTATTTTAAGCCTATATCTTTTATTGTATAAATGTAAAAATATTTAAGAACATATATAATCATATTTTAGTTATTTCTATCCATTCCCACCATTACAACGGCTACATGTTAACTACCATTTAAAATAATATTATTTTATTATTAGAGTGCAACGTAAGATTCCCAAGAAACTCGTTGTTGCGTGTTGGGTACGCCATCGAGCATAGCGTCCCCATTAAAGTAATATTAATATTTTATTCACAAATATGGATAAATATGAAAATTTCATATTCCTTATTTACCTGGGGTGTTACATCATTCCCCCCTTTTGGGAATTGCGTCCTCGCAATTTTAAAATTGCGCTTGGAAACATCCTTGAACGTCCCACATTGGAACAAGAGTCGGTAAAACAATCTCTTTAAAATTAAGAAAGATAAGCACAGAGGTCACCCGAGTTAACCCATACTAGGATTCCATGTATGAAAATATGGACATGGAGGAGAAAACATAGGGTCATGTTCTGATGGAGAGTGATAGAAAACATGTTTAGGAGAAAGTTAACAATAAGAAAATCACAAACTTGTGATGGGTTAAACGGTGTTGGGTTCCTCAGTAGGAAAAGTTAATAGACAACATTTTTCTATGAAGTTACTTTTTATTGAGGAATTTATTCATAAGGAAGCATAATCACTTATCATGTTGACTTTAAACTTTTACTAGATTCCTTAGTCAAACTCATATTTTTTCCAAAAGACGAGTATTTAGGGAGACTTTTTCGCATTAAGAGTACTATAATCAACTTCTAGAGAATCACCTAATCCCCAAAAGAGAACTATATACATCCCATGTATTTAGGCTTTGACCAAAACCAAAACCAAAAAGGTTAGTACAAGATCATATAATCCAGAAAAGGATAACCCCTTATAAAAAGAAAATCTATTCTTAATCTCCAAAATTTGTCCAACAAAACCCAAAGTTCAACGAGGACCATCCGATAAACAATTTGTCCATAAAATTATTCAAAGTAAACCAATATAAGATTGAAACCCAAATATTTGAAGGATTTAGTAACATAGTCTTCCAAGTTAAATCGTAACATTTATCTCCAAACAACATCAGTTGCTCCTAAAGTCTCACATTCAAAAGTAATTATCCTAATCACATATCCTCCAAAATCAACTTACTCTTAATTCATAAAATCATATAACTAAAAAGAATCAGTCAAACTAACCAGGGACTTCACGTAGTCCAGTGGTAGGCGATAAATACCAGTCGCACTTTGGTTGTGGGTTCGATTCCCGCAGCATTGTCCGACGCGACGGGTTGTCACATGGTCTGCGTGTTGTCCTTTTTCCAAAACTATATAATTCTCAAATCATTACCCAAAAAGGGATAAAATCATCAAAAATAGCCATAACATAATATAACCTCAATTTTATCTCATGCCTTTGACTTCAATCATAACATGTGGTAACCCATAATTACCTCAAAAGTAAGGATCATATAAACCCAAATGGTTCTTTATAACTATGTCCACAAAAGAAAAGATAACTATTACATGAATAAAATTTCCCTATATTAAACATCAGGGTTACACATAATATAAAAAGTCTTCTAATGTAACCCCATCATCAAAAGAGACTTAATACTCTTAAGAATTTCACCCTAACTCTTGAAGCCCTTATATGTTGACATCTTACTCATTCAACATTCTTCATGATCCACTATCCATTCCTTTCCAACTTATTCCAAAATACCTCTTTCCTACAAACAAAATCATGAATCATATCCTAAGATTCCAAAATAAGAAAACAATAGTCATGAAATAGTACATACCTTTGATTGGTCATTGTCAGTTTCTTCATCCTCAATCAGAATGGCATTAGGTATTGGTAAACGAATATTGGTACGCTCTTGGTGACCCAATTCACGAAACTTCTTCATAGGACATGTGTTTTCATAATGACCATGCACACCACATTTAAAACATTCAATTGATCCCTCAGAAAGAACTTGTTTCCCTTTCCTCGAGTCAACTGGATGCTTCCTTTTTCCATGGCAGGTTCTTGCTTTATGACCTTCATTTCCACATCTATAGCATATTTCTGTCCCTTTGAAACATTTTCCTAGGTGTTTCTTTCCACATCTTTGACACATAGGTTTTTGAACACACTTACCTTTATGATTATTACCTGTACTTCCGTAGGGATTTGTTTCTTGCATATATGACATCTTAGAGAAATCTCCAAGGTTTAGGTGGTCAATCATGACTCCAGATAGTTGGTTGAGGATAATCACAAGAGTTCTCATTGCAGCTCCCATATCATTCAGTTGTGTGCTCAAAAAACTGTCACAGTTTCCTTCACATCCACTGTTACTTTGGTGCCTGCTAGATCCAGCCATTTACTAAAACCAAAAAGGTCAGTGTGAGTATATAAAAAAAACCATCATGTACTAATGAGTAAGATAAACACTAAGATATACTTACTCATTCACTTTATCTAAACCTAGGAATCTTTCTGAAATCCTAACCATTATGGTAATGCCACTTATGCTTAAAGAATACCCTAACCTCTAAAGTTATCTAAACCAACCTTTGATACCAACTATAAGGCCCCAGCCTTAAACCTTACTTAATCTTGAGTTATTACAAGATTACACATTGAGGGTCTTTTTAGGTATAGAGTTTTAGAGAATTAGATCATGAAACTTGCATTACATTCCACATTTAAACAAAGTGGTTACATAAAAGACAGTATTCATTCTTCCCATCAACGGAAACATATTTAAAATATAACACTGATTCTTTCTTGACACATCCTTGACACTATCATCACATCATGTACCTTTCCCTTGACCTGTGAAAAACATTTCAAAAACTTGGGATGAGCATAAAAAGCTCAGTAAGGGTTACAAAAAATATGGAAAGGAAACATGAGTTCATATATACATGAGAATGAAATCATACTTTACCCATAAAACATAGGAACTTTAACATACCTCATCAAACCATGAATAAATCATAGAAAACATAAGACATAAAGGTAACTTGAGGCATTCATAACATTCTTACGTAGGGAGTAACCCTCTTGGTTACGTTTGGAATACCCATCACAGTATATTCCCTAAATCTCTTCGGAGAAATCTTAACGTTTCACTCCTTCGCGTTACCCAATGCATTGGAGAGCTATATCGGGCTCACCCGCCCTTAGTTTATCACGGAACCACCCATTCTTCATAACAATGCCCAAGAACCATAACATAATCGTATCACATAAACATGAATAAAGGAAACATAACATTTCCACATTTCAATCACAATATAACATTTTAGGATATTGAAATAATGAATCCATTCAAAAAGCAACCATTTCCAAAACCATTTAAAACATTTAATAAAGAGATTTTTGAATCAAAGTGTCCCATACAACCTTGAAGCTTTTAACATTTTAAACCACTAATATCCATATAAATAAATCCTTAAAACCATTTTGAAAACATGGATATTAATAAGAACAAATAATTAAAGCATTTAAAACGATATTTTGGTTAAAGGGGTTTTACCAAAATTAGAGACACTTGAATACAATAATCGAGGAATAACATTTAGTCAGAACTTTATAATATCATGAGAATAAAAGGATTCATGATATAATACTCCAAAGGACAGTATATACACCATATAAGAGTGAATTGGTGCATAACAACAATGAACCCTCAATAGAAATGTCAAATGTGATGAAATACCTTATAAAGAAGGTATCCTTAAATTAAGGACAAATAAATCTCAAAAATATGTGTGACAAATATATATAAACCCAATATAAGTGGATATTAAGTGTAAAAAAATAAAAGGTCAATCACACATATGCAATGGATGACATATTCAATGACTACAAGTTGAACCCAAAGAAATCGAAATTGGGTTAAAAAGTTCCCTTCACAGCCTAACGGCATCACATCAAAATGAGTTGATGAGAGATAAAAAGTGTATCTCATCACTTGTACATAAAATTTACATCAATAAGGATGTATGATAACATATCCCAACATAAAAATATGTAAATTAAAAGACCCAATAAAATAGGTCTTTTAAAAAAGAGGAGGGTGAAAGGTTCCCTTACCGACTTGGGTATCTTTCAAAACATACACCCCATGAAAGAAAGACAATAGGTCATTGATGTAAATACTCATAAACAAAATTATATTACACAAAGAGTAGAATAATGGGCATTACATACACCACTCAATGGAATTTGTGGCGAATGTAGCATAAATCTCACGGGAATAAAAGTGAGATGAAAAATCCCTTACGAAAACTCGGCAGCCTAACGGCGCCACATAAAACATCCGAATATGGATTGATGAGAACAAATAGATCATCCCATCATATTACAATATAATTTACAGCAATTGTAATATTAAAGAAAATCCCCCAACATTTCAAGGAGGAGTTTAAAAGAAGTTACATAAAGGATAGTACTTAAAAAGAAAGAGAGAGGTTAGATCTCTTACGAAAGTTCGGCAGCCTAACGGCGCCACTCAAAACTTCCAAAATGGATTGATGAGAGAGAATAGGGTCTCTCATCACATGAACATAAAAATTACAGTAAATGTAATATAAAATAACATCCCAATCATAAGAAAGATGAGCTTAAAATAAATGACATAAAAGAGTGTACTTAAAAAGAAAGAGAGTTGTAGGATCCCTTACCTCGGGTCCGACTTGACTCGATCATTCTTTAATCTCCTGAATAATAAACTTGAGTTAATTTATAATTCCTTAAGAACCTTTTTCAAGTTCATTATTACTTTTATACCACTTATTACCATGTCATAAACATTATGTAATCATTTAAGTTAATAATATTTGTTTTCCCGATATTTGGTTCTTAAGTCGAAAGTGGACTTCTTACAATTACTTGTTGTTCGTGTGGCCAAATGTTTATTATATCCAGAATTGTATTAATTATGTAGATATCATATATGTCATATATATCCAGTACATGCATGCATTTATAACATTACATAATCATTTAGAGGTAAGAAATGAAATGCATCGTTCATGGAGACGGTAAGCCGTACGTACGCATGAACGCTACTTTCATTTCTATTTCGTATTTTATATAATGGAATAATAATGATATAAAGGTATATTATAATTCCATTATAATATCATATATAATATCATATTTCCATCCTTTATACATCCCACATATGGTATTTAACGAATCAAATCACTTTGAGGGGGCGGTACTCCGCACATCCTTAAATGAAGATATCGCGTATACCCATAATGGAAGCCATAAAGGTAAGACAAAAATGAAAAATACAGAAGAATAAATAAAACATAAACATATTATATATCATATATAAAAATAGTGACATCATAATGGCCACCTTTGAAGGTGTTAAATGAGTATTGAACAATCATCGTTTCGGGAGGCAGAATTTCACCATCCACGGAAACCGTATGTTCTTTAACCATTTGATGTAGTTTTGTGAGAGTGTAGCTCTAATAAATCTTATAACAACATCCTAGTATATTTAAGATACTGGTGTTGTTAAAAAAGAAGTAAATAAAAAGAGTTTAGGGGGTTGGAGAAGCAAAATAAAACAAACGAACATGAGAGAATGAATTACCTTTAAAAGTGTAACTCCTTTTGATTTGAGCCTAAAGGCTTCCTTTGAAAGGATTCTGCCCAAATGAAATCCTCTAGGATGAGGAGAGGGATGTGGAGAGAGTAAATGGGCAGGGGTTGGACGAGCCAAAGGCTTGAAGAGTGTGGTAAATGAGGTAGAGGTGGGGGCCTTTTATAAGAGGAGAGGAGGGGTACTTTTGGAAAGTAAAGAAATATTACTTTATTTGAAAATGTGTTTCGGTTTCAAAAGGTCTCACATTGATATAATTCGTGGATAAGGTGATAAGGCTTCGAAATCCACTCATCCAATAAGTTTTAGACATGTTTAGTTCATAGAGTTTACATTATCCTTCCATTTTATTTAAATCGTCAAATAATGATGTCATCGCTGCATCATTATTATGTCATAAATAATTTAATTTATTTAATGTCTAAAAATTATAAGAAAAATACTATGATGTAGGAAATATTTTTAGCTTTCCAATGAATATTTATAATCAAAAATATTACTTGTATAACCCCACTTAAAAATTGTTTTAGTAAAACATATCATGTTTGTGTCAATTTTACTTTTACATTAAATAAAATGTTATTTATGTCATTTCCCAACCAAAGTGGATCCATGGGGTCCCCAAGTTGACCCATGGCTTGTCTTGGTCGGAAATGATACAACCAATAGGTGTAGGACAAGTTTCATGGTGTTTTCACATTCTTATAATATCATTTTTACCTTAAACTACACTAATTACCTCTAATCGCGATTAAAAACATTATAAGTTACTATCCACCAAAAAATTATTTTAATCTCATTGAACCACATTTTACTTCTTAATGACAACCATGTATGTCGGATTTTTGAAAATCAAAACACAATGATGGAAAAATTTCATTTAAACGGAAAATCAGTTTTTATAAGTACCACTTAGTGGTTTCACTATTCATCAAAAATTGAAGTTTTTCAGAAAAAACCCAAAAATTCACCCTAAGCTATATTTGATATTCTGAATTCAGAAATGAAGTCCGTTTTACAAAATTCAAAAAATATAAGTCACATTAATTAATTTAATAATTAATTCCCGCTGTCATGACAAATAGCGTGTTTTATGAAACAATAAGTATCAAAAGATTGACACTAGTTTAAGTCTGATTTCAAAGTGAAATTGATTCCAACGACCACTATTGGAGTTAATGGTAAAAATATTTTCTAATTTCACTTTAAAACCAATTCAAAATATCATCTAATCATATAAATAAATTAGATTAAAAAGTGGTTTTGAATTAAAATACAACATTTTACACTATTCATTAAAAAAATGAACTTTATCAGAAAGATACCAAAAATTTACTCAAAGTAAATTTTGATGTCCCGATTCTTAATAAGAGTTTTATTTGGTCCAAAATAATGTTTAAGATTGAACAAAACTATATTTAATGACGGTTCTCCATCAAAAGGTGATAAGTGAACCTTTAGTGAAAACTAGGGCATATACACCTAAAATTGAATTCTTTCCGTATTTTAAGCCTTTATCTTTTATTGTATAAATGTAAAAATATTTAAGAACATATATAATAATATTTTAGTTATTTCTATCCATTCCCACCATTACAACGGCTACATGTTAACTACCATTTAAAATAATATTATTTTATTATTAGAGTGCAACGTAAGATTACCAAGAAACTCGTTGTTGCGTGTTGGGTACGCCATCGAGCATAGCGTCCCCATTAAAGTCATATTAATATTTTATTCACAAATATGGATAAATATGAAAATGTCATATTCCTTATTTACCTGGGGTGTTACATATGATCTTAATTTTCTTATGCTCTGTATCTTATGAACAATAATTATTTATTATGATCTCTAATATGAATAGTATGATATTCATATGTAATTCTCAAGTTACATACCCTTCTTCCATGTAATTCTTAAACATTTCCTTTATTTACACTTACAAAGAATCTAAGGTCTCCTGTTTCTTATTTTTCCTTTCCCCAGGGTCAGAATATATGTTTTATCTTGATGTAATAAAGGTGGATATCTTTATGGGATATGTTGAATATTCATAACTATTATAGAATATTTTTTGTACAAGTTTCCAACGCTAATAAACTATTATTTCCCTCAGGCATTCATTTTTGTAATGTGTTGAATATTCATCTATGATGGTCTAATATTAATCTATACAAAGCATGAGTCACTATTTTCCTAGGTTAGTTTGTGATAATAGTTCCATATTTAAAGTGCATAAAGAAATGGTGCATGATATGGAGAAATTTCCTATATCCCTAATATGATATGGTTATTTTCTTCGTTAATATTTTATCATTATTATCTCAAGGAATTCACACCAATGTCCTCCATTATCTTCTTGTTCAAGTGAAGTTCCTTGGGGAACTTGTTGTGCATTGGTATTTGAAAAATATCCTAGTATAATATGATATTTTTGTGTATCTATTTAAATATCTCAATAAATATTGTAAATTTATATTACACCTTCAATTGTAAAATCATTTTTAAAAATGAGGTGGTGCTCGATAGGGTAACACCTTAGGGTTATTTGGTTCTATATCAATCTATGTAGCATCCACTACATGTTCCATGCATTATTATTTGTTATACTCTGTTTAACCTTTCTAAATTGTTATCTTTCCTCCCGCATTCATCTATTTCGTATGTTATTTTACATCTATATATTTCCTCTATTTCAACTACCTTATGATTCATAAACTCATAGTCTTCACAACCCCCCATGGAACTACTGTATTACTCGGTAGAGAACTAACATGCCCTTAGTAATAGTTTAAGAGTAACATATTAGTTGAATCTATGTGTTATACTATCAGAGTTACTAATTTTTCTAGTAAGACTCTTGATTTTGATGGGTGGAATCCATAAGATTGTGACACAGATGTTTTTTAATGTTCTTCATCACTAATTACATGAATGATTTCTACACTTATTCGACTTGAGAATAGAAATTGGATTGTTATAAAAACATATATTATATATCATGGATTAAAATTGTGGCACAATTTATCATTGTGACTAACTTATTTAGGGGAAACCCAAATAATGAATTGATTAATTTTTATTTCATCCTTCCCTGATTTCCAAACATGATTTTTCAGTCACATACCTAACTTATTTCCCACCTGATTTTGGAAATTCGGTTCTGGATGGAAACACCAAAAAAATCTCACATCTCTCGTTAGATCCTAATTCATCTTAAGATGAAAATATTGTAGGATATACAGTCCTCCACACATTTGAAATAAATTAAATTCATCTATATTGATTGTTTCACCTTTTTATGAATCACAAGTAATACCTCAATGTTTTTTGATATTGTTTCAATTTAAGTAGTCGTATTGATGGAATCCTCTACTAAGTGAAGCCATAGATTCATGGGCATGTTTACCCTTTCCAATATTAAATAATATCTAAAATATCATCCAATAGAGATCATTTATTAGTGCATCTCTTCCCCTTGAGTCATGTTCCTAGTATTTAATCAAACAATACCTGATAATTATTTTGAAACCCGAATAAAAAGCCTTAGAGCTACATAGAATATAAAAATACCTAGTATTTGAATATTTTCAGTTAATATTTAAATCATTCCCATATATTTTATATTTATTTTACATCCTTATATGTAAAATATCGAATTTCACTTCTATTTTTATCCATAACTTTTGGTTGTAATTATTTCTCTAATAATCTATGTGAAATATCATCCTATATTGTGATGGAACATAGTAGTTGGGACATTATCTAGTATTTAGCTTTGTTTTTAAGGAGAATATAAAGGATTTAAGTCAGATCATATCATTGGTCACCACATTTCTCTTGAATATTCCATAAAATATCCAATAAACTATAGAGGTTATCAGGAAGATCGTCACTAACCAATCTTAAATACAAACCCACGTTTCAGAATAATTGTAGAGTAATTGAAATCGACTCAATATTTTTGTCTTGGATAAGAGGACATATTACACCAAGTGTGGAACCATTAATGGAATAGAGTTGATAATCAATCTATTATATCCCTTCATTTACATAACATTCATATTTTAATCCTAAAATATTCACTATGAGCTTCTAATTTTATATACTCCTTCAATGTGAGATTAGAATATCTACTTATTTTGAGGATGAACCCTATGTATTATTAAAAAATATCAGAAACAATTTATTCTATATGATATAATTATACCCTATTAATATCTTATTTCATTTCTTCTTAAACAACTATATCTAAAGGTAAGATTTTTCCTTTTTACACCATGAAAATTCTCTCTTAAATTTTAAAAAAATATATAAATAGTATTATTTTAGATCCCTCTGTATTATTCTATTATAATTCAGATATATAATGCTCAATCAATTAGTATGTTTTTATTGAACAACCTATAAAATTTTTATAGATTTTGAGAAACCAAGCCTAAATATCCAAGGGTTGTAACAACATTTATTCTCCTAATTTGATATAATATTTCCTTGTTTCCCGCATTAATTTAGTTTGACTTCATGTATCCATTTAAATTATATAAATAAATTATATATTTCATCATGATCTCTATATTTGAATAATATGTGTTTTTTTATTTTTTCCATGTTTGTGTCTATCATAGCATGGTGTTTTCTAAATTCCCATTTTGCAATCCATCTTACTGGTTTTCTATAGAATCCATCGAATATTATCACTAATATACTTAGTAGTTTGGCCTTTTTAACTCTTTTACATTTCTAAATCATGACAGACCGCGGAATGTATCCATAATTACAGTTGAATTAAATTTTTTCAAGAAAATACCCATCAAAAATGTCTTCTTCATATGAACTTACCAATGCTAAACCATCTTCTAGAAATTCCAATCCTAAAATTTCCCTCCTCAATGGAATAGAACTCTTTAGTTTCTTATCTTTAATAAATAACATATAAACTCCAAATTAATTCCCCCATGCCTACCCCACCCCATTTTAATCGTATTTTTTATAATGTGAATTAATATGGTCCATAGTGTAATGAAAAACATCCCACAATTTTTTAACCATGATGGTTATGGTTCTCTTCTCTATGGAATGGTTGATCCTTTGAAACCCACTATAACATACATAATTCCACCACAGAATAATGTTTTCCAATTTCTTATTTTACATTATTTTTTGGTGAGGCTATATTATTTAAAATATGGTTTCATAAACAAAATACTATACCAATTTAATCTATTAAATGATCTCGAATTTTTCAACTATTATGAAACACCCTACTTCCATAGATCAGATATGGTTCCTCCCTACATTATGGCCACTTACACTGTGTTTCTATGTACTATGAATCTCTCTCTAACATAACATTATCCCATACTAGTTATGATTCTCTAATACCACATGTTAGTCTTTCCAAAGAGGTAGTATCCACCAATTTTTGTCCTTATATTGGTTGGCTGGCTAGTGGTTGTTCTATTTTTTGGTACTTTTTTTCATTAATTTTTTTTAAATCTAGAATCTTCACCCAACAACAACAAATATAGGTTTCATAGTTTTATAAAATTAATTTTTATAATACAATCATCATCAAATATACCATTTCTATATTAATCATCATAAACAACAATCAATACAAATTGGAATAGAATATAAAAAGATCACATTAAATTTATTTTATCCTTTTCCTTGTCCACTAAAACTTATAAAAACTCACTATGGAAAGTTAAATGAAATAGTGATGTTTTCCATCACTAATTATCTTATATTCCTCTCTAGTTCCTTAATTGCTTTCTCCAACACTTTCTGAAAATTCACCACAATATCAATCATTTAATGTAATGTCCATGATATATAGAGACCACAATATGTATGCATAAATATATTCAAAACATATTTATAAGAATCCGAAAGTAATTCATTCAATAACATAAACACAAATTTTCAAAAAATCCAACATTTAACCATGTGGATTCAAAATTCCCCACCCGTTTGTATTTTTTTGACAATATCCCTTACAATCTACGCAATATGAAGAGATGAGAATAGTCTCACATTTTCCAATCATTCCAATATCCACTATATTTCTTCATTTATGGGATACCATTCTCCCCCTTTTATAATAAAAAGAAATGTTTCAACCTATATATATTCTTCATTTCACTCTATCTAAATTTCTCATAGAATCTAACAAAGAATATCATCACATCACTACCCCCTTAATCCATAAAATTCAAGCTTAAAACTTTCAATGATCTTCATAATGGACTTCATGGAGTGATATAATTCTTATTAAATTATTAAATTCCAAATAAAGTGACATCATATTATCTGATGGTCCTGAATTCCTTTTAATCACAATTTACAGCTTATATTTATATCTAAATATTTATAGATTCTATCAACCACTTAGATTTATTCCATTAAAACATAATGTTTTTATTCCAAATGTTGTTTTACTCCATAAGAATCTTTTTAATTAATCCTTTGGGAATTTATCCAGATAATCTTACCTCTTAATGATAGAATATTCTGAATAAAAATACATTCAAATTTTCTTTTCTAAAATTAGATAGTTTACTTAGAATAATTATTCTAGTTTGAAAATCTTTCTGGATTTTTGATATTTTCTCCCATATAGTAGTATATGACTTTTTTATTTCCAAAAAATTAATTTTTTCTCATGGAATTTGATTCATAAAAAATTCTTATAAGACTACTGAGTCAAAACAATAAATAATAAATAAGTTTCTATGTTTATCAACTATTCCTATGTCTTACACCTACTACAAAAAAATATAATTATGTGGATCATTATCCACTTCAATTAAATCATTTAATATTAATCAAGATTACAATGAATGAACCATCAATAGATAAATGATAAATAATATAATTTTCAAGACATACCACATGTTTGATTTTTTTATACAAATTGTATTTGATAAACTCATGATACCACTTTATTTTCATGTGCCATTCTCTCTTCCTGGAGAAACTTATTTCTTATATGAGGCCAATTATCAAATAATTACACATCACTGACTCCCCTAAAATGTATCTAAATCAATATAGAATATCGTGAGATACATATTATAATGGGGAAACACGATATTGGTAATAACATGTTTCCCTAGTATCATCTCGGTAGCTTGAAGACAGTTGGATAATACAACTTTTTTGTATATTATAAAATAGTTGTGAAATGTTAGGTGTAATTACTTATCCTATTCATTTATTATGTCTTTACATTAACTTTTAGATATCACTTGAAGAATGGTATGATATAAAATACTGATATCTGATGGTGGATAGATTACATTGAAATATTCAAATATATATTTTTCATGTTTCTTTACTGTCAGATCATGTTACTTATTTTTTCTTCTCCGTCATTCCAGATTACACCATTTATATTTAACTTCAGAACACAATGTGGTTTATAAAAACCACACGATGAGTTAGATAAAGGAATTCATACCATTTGTACAATTAGTATACTATTTGTGACTTCTTGAATTCTAACTTATTTTATTTTATATATCTCATTTAAGATGATGCATGTGTTCATACATTGTACAAACACACCCCCATGGTTCACATCAGCCCTTAAATCGTCACCACCAAAAAATTCATTAGATTCATTTAAATGTATGGGGAGAGGAGTAATATTGAAAAAGAAGAAGTTAATGAATGTTTTTTTCTATGAAAAGACAAAAACATTATTCGAATATCCATTCCACACATTATATAGATAAAACCACTAAAAAAATTTCTCTATAAATATCCAAATATGTATCTTTCTTCTTATGAATTTCAGTATTAATCTTTGTGGTGATAATCATTTAGGAAGCTATAGTTTACACATATATTGCATCATTAAGAAATTATTTTCAATGATGATTAATCCATTCCAAAACAACCCCACAAATATAGTAATTCTAGATTTTAGAATTATGACTGAATCCACTTAATGATGTCTCTTTCATATCTCCCATTGCTACTATCTAACCCTCATAAATTATAAATTTCACTGAAAACCCATTATATAAAAATTTATTTACCTTATTATGATGGGAATAGTATCCTCTATACTGGAAAGTGAAAGTTCTTATTTCACATTCTTAGTGTCATCCATTAGAGAAATCCATTAAATCTTCTTTCTGTTATAAGATTGTTTTTTAATATGATCCATATTTTAAATAATAAATCAATGATACTTATAAAATATACAATTTCAAGATATAATTAGAAATTGTATAACACTATGAATTTTTTATTTGTATGAAATAAATTTCTAATCCTTCCATTAATGTATATTTATAATTATAGGAGTGGGAGATCTCATCTTGATTCCTTATTTATTTTTTTGTTTTAAATCATTTCCATATGACCAAGGTAAGAAAAAATATAAAATATCTCAATAAAATAACAACTAACATAATGATATCTAATTTTAGATTTTGTATTAATGGGTTATCATCTTCTGTTTTACCATTAGTCTTCCATTAACACAATCATAGTGTGTCCTTCTCTTCTTTATAAAAACATTATAATACTTTTTTTTATAAACACTGCACAAAATTAATCTAAAATATTATTCATATTCCATAAGCCAAGATTTTTTTTCCATTTCCTATATAAAAATATATTTCTATTTTAATAATCATTATGACATCCCAATATTGTTTAAAATATTTTTTTCAAATAGATTTATGTTTTTAGAAAACATGCATTACCAGGAGCACCAAGTCTTAACGACCGGGATATACTGTTAATGATATTTTTATTTAAACATAACCATTATTAATAAACATTAAATTTTGAATTAATAATTGGAATAAGAACATTTTTATATCAATTATGAAGCTTTTAGACAATGAAAACATATTTTTATTTAAGTATTTATATGCTTAAAAAATACTTTTTTCTCGCATATTTTTTACTATTACTTTTCTGAAAATTTAATAAAATTAATTTTTGATACCTTTAAAGAATTACATTGAAAAAATTAAATTCATTTTTGGATTAAAAATTTCTAATTTATCTTCTTTTTTTTTAATATTAATTTTTCATTGAATAGTAAAAAATACTGATTTATATTAAAAAAAATTGCCTTTTCGGTTTAAGTATTAACAAAGTTAATTATTGATTAAAAACTTTTTTAATGTAAAATTAATAGAATATTATTTTATTAAACAGTTTTCTTTATTTCAATCAAATTTATGTTGAATTTTTATATTAAAACATTCTATACATAAGAAACATTTCTCTTTGGAAAACCACTTTTTTCAATCTTCAAGTATAATTTTAAATTAAAATTTCACAATAATATTAATATAACTTGTAAGAATACATTAAATATTTTTAAATATAACAATTATAATTATATAATATGTTCAACATAGTTCTTTTTTCAAAATAAATGGTAAATGAACTTAAAATTATTTACCACATTGAATGTTAAAACCCGTTTACCACGGGTTAACCTAAAAGGAAAAGGGTTAAAATATCCTAAAACACTAGATAAATTCCTTTTTTTAGATATATTCTGATATTATATCATCTAAGGTTCTGTAATTATCCTTTTGTGTCATTTTTTCATGTTTAAATCAAGGGTATACATTTTTATTCTCAAATATTCCAAGTCTATTGTTTCCGCCACTTATAAATGGGAAACCTCTCTCATCTCCTACTCACACATAAAAAGAAATGTTTTTTATAAAAGACCTAAAAATAACTTAATTAATTCCATTTACACATAATAGGAACTTATTTGGAGTAGGAAACCCTCCCCCGAAGCCTTTTGCTGCTAACATAAGGAGCTTGTCCGAAGAAGAGATATTATTCTTAACAGAGAAATTTTATTTTATTTCATCTATCACCTCTTTCAAATATTATTAAACTATTATGATGAAATAAGATCCATTTATAAAATATACTAATATTTTATAATGCTAATCTAATAGCTAATATCTATGAACTCTTCCATCAAATGGGAAATAAAACTGTCGATTGTGTGTAAGGACGACTACCACCTCACGAAACAATGTAATTCATTTTCCGTCACCACCTCTCAATATTTTGATATATTGAGGAATTTAATGTTTATATATTATTTTTATGATATATTAATAATCCTATAATTATAATATCAGTTATTACTTGTTACCGTCTAATCCATTGTAAAATCATAATGTCACTCGTGTATATGTGGGCACTACCGACTCAACGAAGTGATGTTTTACATTTTTCATATTATTTTGACATTAAGGGTAAATATGATTAATTAATTGAATATATATGATATATATTATATATATTATATAAATATTAATTTATAAATTTGAATAAATTTTTAAATTTAATTAATTACATCCTTTGAGAAAGTAGAAATAGTGTTCATGCATACCTAAGACCTATCAACACCACGAACAATGTCAATCATTATATATATATATTTATATAATTAGTGGATAAATGTAAATACATATATAATGAATATATATGACACTTATATACTTATTAAAATTCTATAGATTATGTGACCATGATGAAAGAAAAAGGACTAAAAATACCAAGACAAAACATACATAAAAATTGAATCATTTATTACACAAAACGTGATTATGACAAGAAAATGTTAATAAGTGGGTAATAAAAGGGAACAGGTAAATAATATATGGAATGATATATATAATTATTTTTCTATAATAGATATATATCTAGTCAATATTTATTATTTAGGATTTTTTAACAGGTATGAATGATATCGAGACCAAATGTATTGGATCATTATCTCACTTTTTTTCTATGTGACACATGCCTTATACACCACATGTTTATGATATATAGTATATATACTACCCATGAGTTTATTTTATGATTATTATTAATAATTTAATGGTATATTAAATGCCATATAAGTTTTTCATGGGGCTTATAATTCAAAATATATATAAGTTGTAAAGTTATTATGTTACAATCTCAATGTTTACTTGGATTTTTTATGATTGAGTTTATAATGTAAAATCAGATGATATATCTCTCAATAAAATTATTAATTTTTTTATCCTCTATATATTTCATGAAAATACATTTATCACTTCATTTTCCGGTTTTATGAACACATTGGACCAAAATCTTTTTTTTAGGAAAACTGACTTTATTTCTCCATTCTGTAGAAAAATTTTTTCTTCCATGTCCATGTTTTTTAAAAATGTTTTAACGAAATCTTTTAGTATTATCCAATGATTTTTAATGAATTTATTTCTATGTTTTAATTTTTGAAATTTTTTTAAAAGTAATCTTCTTACCATTTTCCAAACAAGGCTCTTAAATCTTTTACAAAAAATGTGAAATGAATATTAAATTTAACACATATAAAAAGGATGATATTTCCCAATATCATGACTGATGATTAATCTAAGTATTCAATTAAAATTTTAAAAAGTCATTTTAAAATAAATTTTTTCAATTAATATTTGTGTAATTTTTAGATTTTTAAGAAATTATTTGAAAAATTTATAGTATGTTTTCCTCATTAAATGTTTCAAGTGATCATTTAAAATCATTTTTCCATTATAAAAACATTAATTGATGTTACTAATGATTTAATATTAATTTTATCCAATGATTACTACCTTTTCCTTTCTTTATATGGTTAATGTTTTTATGAAAATATTTTCAATAAAAGAGTTCATTTTATATGGGTTATTCTATAATAAAATGATGAAATGTTTATGAAACCAATTCCTTTTCCACAAGTTATTCTATGATGAAATTTTGAATTGTTTATGAAACCTAATTCTTTTACATCAGATATGATATGATTAAATATTAAAAAAAACATTTTCTGTTCAGTGGTCATGATGTGATGATTGTTTTATGATCTTATGGAACACATATATATGGTTTTAATTATGTAATAGGTGGAACCTATATATCCTTCTAATAAATTGTGTAATTATTTATAAATCAAGATATAAATTAGACTATAATGAAGATCTAATCCAGTTATGCAATGGACCTTGTACACTAATATACTCATGGTAGCAAACCATGACTACTATTTTAGTTTCTTGATTGAATCCAAACCACTATGATGCTTATTAGTTTGAACCATGACTACTAAGATTGTTTTGGGAGTGAACCCAATCTAATATGAAATTATTGGAAATGTTCCACAACTATTAATGAAATGATTTATTTTATGAATTTTTTGATATAAATATACATCTTATGAAAATGTTATGGTCTCATGGATCATGATATTTGATTTTATTATGATTCAAGTCTTAAAAATTGAAAATATTTATTCCATGAGTCAAATTTGTGATCTATAATATGTAGGGTACGTTTTTAAAATTTCATTATCATGTTATAAAATCCTTATTCTTATGTTATGATGATATCTCCCATGTTTTACCTTACTGAGCATTTGATCTCACACTTTATTATGTTTCATTTTCCTTGGTTTTGAATAAATGTATTATGTATGATATATATTATAAGGGATATATTTATGTAAAACATTGTGGGAGATGATGTAGTTTATTTATGATCCATTTGATTATGAAACCAAAATTACAAATACACTAAACTTTTATATCCCTTTGGCTTGATTATTTAAAATAAAATCAATATTTATCTATTAAGATGTAATATATATGTTATAAAAGTACCGGTAATTATATTTAATATCATAGGAAGGGATTAGATAACCTAACGAACTACAATGATGAAAATTTAGTGATAAACCTTAAGAAAAGTATAAGGATATGTCTATGTAGAGGAAAATATCTTATGATTTTGTAAAAGGATAGAGTGAGTGGTTTCTAAGAAATTACACCCCTATATAGAAACTAAAAGTAGATGTGGATCTTTAATAGATGTACCTAGGGGTAATAAATCTGAAAATAATGCATCGGTCTTTGAATCGATCATCACTAGTTATAAGACAATGGGCCTTTCTTCACACTTGGCCTGACACTCATAGGGGATATTCTTTAGAAATTTGAAAAATCTTTACAAAACACAATGAAGGATTTTAAAAGATAATGAAAATTAATAAAATATATTCAACCCACTGTTTCATGTATTGAAAACTAGGGTTCTTTATTTATACATCCTATATATTATTTTTAATGATTAATCGCGCTGATAAACAATGATTGATGGTTTTTCTAATCATTTTGGTTTTGGAAATGGATTGAATATAGAACAATGATATTGTGGTGGTGAATTGTACAATAAAAAAATGATGTATCTTATTTGAGATTATTTATATAAATCTCCCCATATATCGAAATGTATATGGGAATGTTAATTTATTTTACCAATTATTATATTTTGACTAACCAATGAAACCTCTAATGGCATGATGATCTTTTCTATATTCTATGGTTCTTTTACAATTGATGTTTATGGTGATGTAGTCTTATAAATATAGTTATTCTCTCTATGGATGAATTTGATGTTATCTTAGAAATTAATTGTAAATATCTATATAAATTCCACATTCATTACAGAGGATGGGATGTCTTGTTTGATATTTCAAACCAAACTATTTTTTTATATAAGTTTAATGATTGATATGAACATATTATGGAAATCACTTATGTTTTCTATGTCTTGATGCCTATTCAAAACTTTTTTAATTTCATACGGTTGGGTGGAAACTCAATATAGATGATATGAATATTTTTTGGGGGGGTGGGTTTTTGACGACTTTATGGGAAAATGTATTAGTATTGCAATGAATCATTATGATAAGTTCTTAATAGAACTCATATCTGGTGCCACACCTATTTGAAAGACTCTATATAGAATGGACCAAATTGAGATTCTAGAATTTAAGAGAAACTCTAGGAAAATCTTGATAAGGGATTTATTTGGCCAAGTGGTTCACCTTGGGTTCCGTCTATCATTAACATTGAAAAGAAATTTGGATCTATTTGAATCTGTATTTATTAACCAGAATAGAACAATGTCACAATAAATAACTAGTCTCCTCCACCTTATATTTATGACCTTTTTGATTAACTACAAGGATCTTAGTAGTATTTCATGATTTACCTTCATAAGGAATACCATCATCTGAGGGTTAATAATGAGGTTATACCAGAGAAAACATTTTGTACATGTTATGGTAACTATAAATATATAGTGATCCCATATTATCTTACTAATTACCCAAATATCTTAATGTATTTATTGACTACAGTCTCCATTGATTATCATGAATAGTTTTTCATAGTCTTTATAGATTATATTCCTATATATTCAAAGAGAAAGGAAGATCCTAAAGATAACTTGATAATTTTTCTAAAGACCCTAAGGATTGATAAACTATATGAAAAAACTTCAACGTTTGAATTTTGTTATTAAAGATTCCAATTTTGGGTCAAACAATATCAAGAAAGGGTATATCTCTAGATCCATTAACGATAGTGTAATGGATCGGGTTTTGGGGGGTCCATTACTTTGTAAAAATCTGATGTTGTGTGTTCTAGGTAGTTTGGGAAAGTTATCAAGGCTTCTTGGTGGAGTTTTGACCTAACAGTAGGCCTACCGGTAGCCTTAGCCTACCAGTAGTAGGCCTACTGGTAGCTCAGACTACTGGTAGCTCAGCCTACGGGTAGCTCGGCATACCGGTATCTTGGAATACCGATAGCTCGATCTACCAGTCCCTGCAGCCTAACAGTAGCTCGGCAACCGGTGGTTGTCAGCCACCGGTAGCTCTCGGCTACCGGTTGCTCCATCCTACCGGTAGCTCGGCTACCGGTCGCTGTCAGACACTGGTATCTCTCGGCTACCGGTGGCTCTTGCCTACCCCCACGGATTTTACAGTAACGCCTTCTTTTTGTGCAAATTGGGTTTTAAACCCTATTTTGACCCCTCTTTAAAGACAATAACTCCCATAAATGGCGTTTAATTATGTTTTTGATGAGGTGTGTGCGTCGGTTTAAATATCACATAAAGCGAGGACCCTTTAATGACCTGTGGGGCCACGTGGTCAACCCACGACCCCCGCTCATTATGCATTTTCGCATTCCTATCTCTGTATCTCAACCATCCCTGTCCCTATAAACCGAAGGGTTCTCCCTGGGTTTCCTTTTCTTTGCCACCCTATGATCGATTCGTTATCTTGTCCTTGAGTTCCCGAGGTCACACACCTGCAATTTGCGCATCTGATGTCCCTTGCGCGTGAATAGAACCTTCGATCGCGGATCAATCAAGTAGGGTTTCACCTTCGTCTCTCCTTTCTGTGTATCTTGCATGGTGGGTACACTATTTCTTTTATATAATTGGATTAACCAAACCTTAATGAAGATAATAAATGGATTCTAAGAATGAAGGGGAAGGGTGTGACCACTGCTCTATTATTATCTTTCATGATTAATGATTTCTTTTTTGTGCGGGATTACACCTACTAAAAATCATGGCCATTGGTGGTCTTTCTCTGTGCCCTAATAAACCATTACTTCTTGTGTTGGTCGTGTAAAGGAAATTGGTTAATTACGTATATTTGGCTAATAAATTGAAAGCACCGGGATTAATCCTTTTCTATGAGAACCCCAGTTAAGGAACAGCGGAATTGGAATCATGGAGTGTGTTAAATATTTTAAATCTGAAAATACCGGCATGGGCCTGCTTTGTGTTGGTTGTAGTGGTTTGGTTGTTTTTCTTTCACGGGCCGATTGCTGGGAGATGTGGGTGGGGATGAAATCCCCTATTGTTATAGCTTCACAGGTTGTGATTTTGAGCCTGTGTGGTTACCTTGTTTATATCACGAATTGGGGTTGAACCCACTATTGTTGAGGAACCTTTGGCTTCTGGAGTTTGGGGACATGGGGCTGTGTCTTGGGGTTTTTTTGGTTCCAGTACTTTGAGGGATCTCACTTGATCTCTAGTTGGTGTGTTTTTACAAGAGCACTGGGTATGAACGTTTAAATTTCTGTTGGATGTACTCTTTCCTTGGCTTGTGCTTATGCTTTCTAGTTGCCCATGTAAGTGCAGAAAATTTTTTAAACATTATTACAGAACCTGAAGGCAAGGATGGAACAAATGGGGTTTTGGTTGTTGTGAGTTGTGACTTGGGCATGGGTGTTGTTCTATTTTATTATGAATGACATGTAAGGATAGTTTTCTTTAGTTTGGCTGAATAAAAACCTAGATTGGGTGAGTTCTTGTTACCTATACATATACTTCCAGTTTTTGTGTTTCTTATTCACGCCCCACCCATGTTGAGCACTTAGTGCCGAACACCCCCATTCACGGGGGAGGGTGTTTTTTCCAAAACATAAATTAGTGGCTGGTTATTAGATCATTTCTGCTCCCTTTCCCAGATAGCACAAGTATCTTCGGGAAGGGTGTGATAGCCTGAGGTCCATTATTAGCCCATGAATCTTCAGGCGGGGTGGTTGCGGTGGTTGGCTCAGGTGTGTGTGGGCAAGTGGTTTCCCAATTATCTTCGGGAGGAGGCCCAGGTGTCTTCGGGTGTGGCAGTGGTTCTTCTGGCCTAGGTGTTTGCAGGCGTGGGTACGTGTGACGGTTGTGGCCCAGTTGTTTGCGGGCGGGATAGTGGTTATGGCCCAGGTGTGTGAGGGCAGGGTTTGGCAGTGGGACTACGGTGAGAATGGCAGGATTGGTTCGATATGTAGGATGTCTTTAATAACCAGTGGGAAAGTGGCGTGGGGTACCCAAACATCAATGTGCTATAACTATACATTACTTGACTTGTGTTATTTGGGGAGTGTTCCTTGGTGAGGCATGGGTGGTTAGTTTTCTTTCTAGGTTCTTGGTTATCTCTTTTCTCACCGGGCTTTAGTATGCCTCCCCACATGTGCACGAGAGCTTTAGGTTTTACCAGACTGAGTATACTTGTATTCTCACCCTACGTATATAAAACTGTTTTCAGGTTTCCTGGAGGACTTCGAGGATCATGTTGGACCTTACTAGCTCAGACCTTGTGACAGATCATTGTAGTTTCTATTGTTCTTTCTTTTGGTACTTTGCTTTGTAGTCTCCTTATACATCGTTGATTTTTTTTACTTTTGTAACCTGCATTGGGAATGGTTCATGGCTTTACTTTTACTTTTAGTTTTGGTGTTGTGGGATTTACCATCTTATCTCCCGATCATATTAAAAAAAAGGTAATTCCTTCCATTTAGTGTGTGATTCTATACCCTTGGTTCTGGTCTCCACTTAGGACCTATTGAAGGTGGGTTTCAGGGGTCATTATCTCTCCTTCATCTTAAAGAAGGAAGGTCTTGGAAATCTGCTGACCCTTCCCTCCTTTTGGTGAAGGATGGTCCTGACAAAATGGAATCAGAGGGAATGGTTGAGAGATAGGACGGAGTCTGGAGTTAGGCACATTGAGGATTTAATGGGATGGTAGGTAAACATTTTTGGGTGACCTTGGTGCATGAATTAGGTCAGGGAAGACTGGCTAGGATGCGGGATTTTAGGTCCCCCCATGATCCGATGCAAGGACTCTGGACCTACCAAACGACCAAGTTAGGCCACACTGATTTCATGGTAGTGACCCTAGGAAAGGTACATGCATCACACGTACTTGTGTTCTCATGTTTCTGGGGTGTTTTGGGAATTTGAAATAAATAGGAAGTTAAAAAGTTTTAAGAACAAATATTCTGCACCACTTGGTCTTAGGAATTCCTTGTTTACATTTCAGCTATGGAACCCAGGAGATGACCACGAGTTGTACCGGCGATCGAGGCCCAGGAGGTTGACTTGGCCAATCGGCAGAGAGCTGATCGGGATGAGGAGGACGACCAGTGGCAGAATATGCTTCGAGCCTTCCAGCGACAGACCCTTGAGAAGTACGAGGGCAGCACCTCTGACATGAAGACAGAGGGCTGGCTAGAAGAGATGGTGATAGCCTTCGGCTTGATCCAGGCTCCGACCGAGTACTGGGATCCTATGGTCGTCAGCCATATGTGGGGAGCAACGCATCAGTGGTGGACGCTCTACCTGGGGGAGAGGAGAGAGGTTGAGGTGGCATGGGATTATTTTGAGAAGGAGTTCCGGGTGGAATTCCTCTCTTCTACGATGAAAGTGGAAAAGAGGCAAGAGCTACTCTTCCTCCAGAAGGGGAGTATGTTAGTAAGGGAGTTGGTAATAAAGTTCAAGGACCACCTCCACTTTTCTCGGACCTCTTTCTAGACGAGGATTCTCGGGTGAGACGTTTAGAGGAGGCGGTCCGACCCTCCCTCTAGTACGCCATTACCCCATTCACCTTGTCAACATACATGGAGGTCCAGAAGAATGCCTAAGTGGTGGAGAGGATGCATGATCTAGGAGGTGTGACAGGAGAGGGGATCCAACTGGGATCATCAATGGGGAAGGCTATCAGTACCAGACCACCAGCATCTGGACCCTCTCAGTTCCGACCAGTAGGGAGCAGGACACAGCAGTTCCAGTTTCAGTCCCTCGGTCCTCTCCCTTTCCCTTCAGGCCCAAGACCAAGGTGCTTCATCTGTGGGATCCATGGACATCTCAGGAATCACTACCCAGACCAAGTTTAGTACAGAAGTGGCGGACATGCCCAACACCAGCCTCAGCAGCAGCTTCTAGCGAGGCACTTCCAGGAGCAACAGCAGGGGCAGTGAGCTCCTGCTCCTCCGAGGGCCAACGTTGTAGGGGGAGGCCGACCTCAGGGCGCTTCTTAGGGACCTCAACCGAGGCGTGGTTGGGGATGTGGCCGATAGCCGATAGGCAGAGGAGCTAGGCGTGGAGAGTTGCACACTGCAGAAGCAGCAGTTCCAGTAGGACCGGAGGTTGTCTGAGGTGCGATCAGTTTGTTCAGTACCCTTGCTTATGCCTTGTTCGATACCGGAGTTTCTCACTCCTTGGTTGCACTCGGTCTGGCCTATGCTCTAGGTCTAGATGCTGAGAGACTTCCAGTTCCCCTATTGCTGAGCACACTAGATGGAGGTCAGACTGACTTGTTATATGTTTGTCAAGGATGCAGACTGAAGATAGGGAAATATCAGTCGGTCCAAGATCTACTACTGCTACAGATACATCCATACGATGTCATCCTAGGCCTGGAATGGCTGTTCTCTATGTGTTCCATCATCGACTGCTTCTGAGTAAGGGTTGTGTTCTCATACTTGGGCGGCCGACATGTTACTTTCACTGATTAGCGGAGAAGTCAGAAGGGCTGCAGGCAAGACGAACCCCTCCTCTCGTTGTTAGTCCAGCTATCAGTAGAATCAGTAGATGCTAAGATGGTAGAGGTTCCAGGAATCAGCAGCGAGTTTATGGACGTCTTTCCTACGGACGTAACGACTCTACCCCCTCGACGTGATATCATGTTTAGGATAGACTTGCAGCCTGGTGCTCGTCAGATTTCGATGGATCCTTACTGGATGGCACCTTCAGAGCTACGGGAGTTGCGGATTCAGATTGACGATCTGATGAAGAGGGGTTATGTTCGACCAAGTGCGTCACCGTGGGGTGACCCAGTCTTGTTCGCAAAGAAGACAAATGGTGGTATCAGATTGTGCATAGACTACAGGAGGCTGAATCAGGTGACGATCAAGAATCACTACCCTCTTCCGAGGATAGATGATATTTTCGACTATCTGAAAGGCGCATGATGGTTCTCGAGGATCGGCCTACGGTCTGGGTATCACCAGTTGAGGGTGAAGGAGGGTGAAATCCCGAAGACAGCCTTCAGGTGTAGATATGGGCACTTTGAGTTTGTGGTCATGCCTTTCGGTGTTATGAATGCTCCGGCTATATTCATGGAGCTTATGAACACCATCTTTTGGTAGTACCTAGATCGGTTCATAGTCGTGTTCATCAATGACATCCTGATATATTCAAGATCAGGGGAGGACCACGCTGAGAACCTGGGGATGGTTTTGGAGGTCCTCTGATAGCACCAAATCAATGGGAAGTTGTCGAAGTGCAAGTTCTGGACACGAGAAGTGCACTTCCTTGGGCACGTAGTGTCCGAGTAGGGGGTAGCGATGGACCCATCAAAGCTTGAGGCGGTTTTTTCTTGGGAAAAACCCATGAACGTGGCATAGGTTCTTTGTTTCCTCGGGCTGGCAAGTTTCTACCAGAGGTTCGTACCCAAATTCTCCTCAGTTGCAGCCCCACTGACAGCCTTGACCAAGAAGGACCTGGTTTTCGCGAGGAGTGAGCAGTGCGAGGCATACATCAGCTATCTGAAGGAGAAATTGGTTAGTGCCCCAGTGCTGAGACTACTAGAAGAAGGGGCGGTGTATGATGTGTTTTGTGATGCTTCAGGGCGAGGCCTTGGATGTGTGTTAATGCAGTGACAAGGGGTGATCTCTTATGGGTCTAGGCAGCTATGCCCTCATGAGCATAATTATGCCACCCACGATCTGAAACTTACAGTGATCATTTTCGCACTGAAGTTATGTCGGAATTACCTCATTAGAGAATGCTTTGTGGTCTTCACGGATCACAAAATCTTGAGGTATGTCTTCTCCCAGTGAGACCTAAACTTACAGAAGCGAAGGTGTATGGAGTTCCTCTAGGATTACGACTTCGATATTTCCTATACTTCAGGAAAGGGGAATTTAGTGGCTGATGCTTTGAGCAGGAGGTCGTAGAAGGATGTGGTCTGAGAGTCAGCAGACGCCTAGAAGGCGATGTAGGAGTTGGCTGCCTTGCACCTAGATGCGAGGACGGATGGATGTAGAGGTTGCATGTATCAGATGACAGTGCAGTCTTATCTGTTGTAGCAAGTGGAGGAGTCTCAGTGGGGAGACCCAGAATGTGAAGTGATGCATGACCAAGTTGACCAGAGCAATGCTCTAGAAGGGTGGACGGAGTATGGTCAGTACCGGATGCTTTTCCGAGGAAATATGTTTGTTCCACAGAAGATATGTGGAAAGGTTCTTAGTGAGTTCCAAAACTCACCCTTATCAGTGCACCCGAATGTTTCCAAGATGTACCAGGGTCTGAAGAGACAGTTCTTCTGGCCCGGAGTAAAGCGAGCAGTGGCAGAGTTTGTGGCCAAGTGCCTAGTGTGTCAGCAAGTGAAGGATGAACACCGTGTTTCGGGTCTGCTGCAGTCTCTGGATGTCCCCGAGTGTAAGTGGGAGGACATATCAATGGATTTCATCATGGGACTACCCATGGATCAAGGGGGTGCGATACCACTTGGGTAGTATTGGATCGGTTGACGAAATTGGCTCAATTTCTGGTGATTAAGGAGTCAAGTTTAGTGGATTCTTTGGCATGAAGGTACGTGGATGAGGTGGTGCAGTTGCATGGAGTTTCGAGGTCCATAGTCTCAGATAGGGATGCACGGTTTACCTCACGAGTCTCGAGAGGATTGCAGCATGATTTTAGCACCCAACTACTTCTTAACACTGCTTTACATCCCCAGACAGATGTACAGATAGATCGCACCATCCAGACCTTGGAGGATATGCTACGGGCATGTGTTCTGGACTCAGGAGGATCATGGGTGCGACACATGCCTCTGGTATAGTTTTCCTATAATAATATCTATCACTCTACCATTGGTATGGCCCCGTTTGAAGCCTTGTATGGGAGGCCATGCCACTCACCTGTGTGATGGACCGAAGTGGGAGAGAAAGGAATCCTTGGCACGGAGGTGGTGCGGAGAACGACAGAGAAGGTCCAGCTTATATAGGAACAGATGATGGTGGCCTAGGACTGACAGATGTCGTATGCTGATACCAGGAGAAGGCCCTTGGAGTTTGAGGTCAGAGACCATGTTTTCTTGAAGGTCTCCCCTTGGCGTGGACAATAGATGTTTGGAAAGGGGAGTAAGCTTTCTCCCAGGTTCATCGGACCCTTCGAAGTGTTGCGGAGGGTCAGCGAAGTGGCTTATCAGCTAGCGTCACCACTGCTGCTAGTGAGGATACATGACATCTTCCATGTGTCCCATCTCCGTCGGTATCTTCTCGACGATTCACACATCCTCAACTGGGGAGATATATACATCGAGGATGATGTGAACTTTATGGAAAAACTAGTGATGATTGACGATCATAAGGAGAAGGTGATTCGTGGGCGAACAATTCCCTTGATATGTGTGTTATGGAGACATGGTGGGCTTGAGGAGAGCACGTGGGAGAGGGAAGCACAGATGCGTGCCTGGTACCCTGAGCTATTTTGAGTTTTGTACTGTTCATTTTATACTTGTTGTGGTGGAGGGTTTGACCTTGTTGGTTATGAAATATGTGGTTTTCCTTCCTTTGAATGTGCGTGAAAAGTCCTGGCTATGGGGAGGGGAGGACTCGACCCCTAATCAAGACGCATTAAGCTGGATGCGATTAAACACGTGCGGGCGAGTCAGTGCCGCCAAAATCAGATAGTATAATGACATGGGGGAAGAGACTCCCAAACCCACATGACTAGGAAGTTTGACATGGTATGTTTCTTGGTTCTTAAGAGGAAGTTGTTTTTAGTTAACAATGGGGTTCCCTCCTGAGAGGTATCTTTCGAGGTGGTTGTTCGGACCCTCTGTTTCCTTCTAGGTTGTTTTGAATCTCAGGGGGTGAGAATTTTTTCAGAGGTATCTGATGTAAAGCCCAGGATTTTTGGGGGTCCGTTACTTTCTAAAAATCTGATTTTGGGTGTTCTGGGTAGTCTGGGAATGTTATCAAGGCTTCTCGGTGAAGTTTTGACCTAACGGTAGGCCTACCGTTAGCCTTAGCCTACCGGTAGCCGGCCTACCGGTGGCTTGGACTACCGATAGCTTGGCCTACCGGTAGATCGGTCTACCTGTAGCTCAGCCTACCAGTGCTCGTTGTACTAGTCACTCCAGCCTACCGGTAGCTTAGCTACCGGTCGCTGTCAGCCACCGGTATCTCTCAGCTACTGGTGGCTCTTGCCTACCCCCACGAGTTTTCCAGTAGCGCCTCCTTTTTGCGCAAATTGGGTTTTAAACCCTATTTTTACCTCTTTCTGAAGCCAGTAATGCCCATAAATGGTGTCTAATTATGATTTTAATGGGATGTGGGCATCGGTTTAATCCTCCCCTAAAGAGGGGACCCTTTAATGACGTGTGGGGTCGCGTGGTCATCCCATGACCCCCGCTCCTTACACATTTTCGCATTCCTATCTCTGTATCTCAACCATCCTCAGCCCTATAAACAAAATGGTTCTCCTTGGGTTTCCTTTTCATTGCCACCCTGTGATCGATTTGTCTGCTCGTCCTTGAGTTCCCGAGGTCACACCCCTGCAATTTGCGCATCCTCTATCCCTCGCGCGTGAATAGAATCTCCGATCGTTGACCAATCATGTAGGGTTTCACCTTCATCTCTCTTTTCTGTGTATCTTGCGGGGTGGGTACACTATTTCTTCTGTAGAATTGGATGAACCAAACCTTAATGAAGATAATAAATGGATTCTAAGAATGAAGGGTAAGGGTGTGACCGCTGCTCTGTTTTTATCTTTCATGATTAATGATTTTTGTTTTTTGCGGGCTTACACCTACTGAAAATCATGGTTGTTGGTGGTCTTTCTCTGTGCGCTAATAAACCCTTACTTCTTGTGTGGGTCGTGTAAAGGAAATTGGTTAATTACATATATTAGGATAATAAATTGAAATCACTGGGATAAATCCTATTCTGTGATAACCCCGGTTAAGGTACAGCAGAATTGGAATCAAGTAGTGTGTTAAATCGTTTAAATCTAAAAATATAGGCATGGGCCTGCTTTGTGTTGGTGGTAGTGGTTTGATTGTTTTTCATTCATGGGCTGAATGCTAGGTGATGTGGGTGGGGATGGGATCCCATGTTGTTATAGTTTCGCTGGTTGTGAGTTTGAGCCTCTTTGGTTACCTTGTTTATATCACTAATTGGGGTGGAATCTTCTGTTGTTGAGGAACCTTTGGGTTCTAGAGTTTGGGGACATGGGGTTGTGTCTCGGGGTTTCTTTGGTTCCAGTACTTTGAGGTATCTCACTTTATCTCTAGTTGGTGTGTTTTTACAAGAGAACCGGGTATGAACGTTTAAATTTCTGTTGGGTGTACCCTTTCCTTGGCTTGTGCTTATGCTTTCTAGTTGCCCAAGTAGGTGCAGAAACTTTTTTAAACATTATTACAGAACATGAAAAAAGGATGGAACAAATGGTGTTTTGGTTGGTGTGAGTTGTGACTTGGGCATGGGTGTTGTTCTCATTTCTTATGAATGACTAGTAAGGACAGTGTTATTTAGGCTGGCTGAAGAAAAACCAAGATTGGGTGAGTTCTTGTTACCTATAAATATACTTGTAGTTTTTTTGTTTCTTATTCACGGCCCACCCAAGTTGAGCACTTAGTGTCGAACACCCCGATTCAGGGGGGAGGATGTTTTCCCAACACTTCAATTAGTGGCTTGTTATTAGCTTCTTTTTTCTCCCTTTCCCGGATATCCCAGGTATCTTCGGGCAGGCTGTGACGCCTGAGGTCCATTATTAGCCCAAGAATCTTCGGGCGGGGTGGTTGAAGTGGTTGGATCAGGTGTGTGCGGGAAGGTGGTTTCCCAAGTATCTTCGGGATGAGTCTCAGGTGTCTTCAGGCGTGGAAGTGGTTGTTCTGGCCTAGGTGTTTGCAGGCGTGGTTACGTGTGACGGTTGTGGCCCAGGTGTTTGCGGCCGGGATAGTGGTTGTGTCCCAGGTGTGTGCGGGCGGGTTTGGCAGTGGGATAGTGGTGATAATGGCGGGATTGGTTCGATGCATAGGATTTCTTCAATAACCAGTGGGAAAGTGGCACGGGGTACCCAAACATCGATGTGCTAATACTATACATTACTTGACTTGCATTATTTGGGGATTGTGCCTTAGTGAGGCTTGGGTGGTTAGTTTCCTATATAGGTTCTTGGTTATCTCTTTTCTCACAGGGCTATAGTATGCCTCACCATACGTATACAAAACTATTTTCAAGTTTCCAGGAGGACTTCGGGGATCGTGCTAGACTGTACTAGCTCAGACCTTATGACAGATCATTGCAGTTGCTTTTGTTCTTTCTTTTGGTACTTTTCTTTGTAGTCTCCTTATACATCGTGGGTTTTTTTTTACTTTTGTAACATGCGTTGGGAATGGTTCATGGATTTACTTTTACTTTCAGTTTCGGTGTTGTGGGATTTACCATCTTATCTCCCGATCCTATTAAAAGAAAAAGGGTAATTCCTTCCATTTAGTGTGTGATTCTATACTCTTGGTGCTGGTCGCCACTCCGGGACCTATTGAAGGCGGGTTTCAGGGGTCATTATCTCTCCTTAAACTTAAAGAAGGAACGTCCTGGAAATCTGCTGACCCTTCCCTCCTTTGGGTAAAGGCGGGTCGTGACAGATAGGGCCTATCAAACATTGACCCAAATCAACCACTATGACTAAAATCTGAAGTTGTAACAATTTTTTTTAAATATTATGGATGGTTTTTGGAAAATTTCTCAAGAATATATTACTCAATCATCATGTTAACATATAATAGAGACAAGTTTGTCTAGAAATATGAATGTGAATAAAATCTAAAGGAACTAAATAGAAGTTTAGTCAATGCTCCTATGATTTCATGGCCTATAACATCAAAAGTTCTGTTAATATATAGTGATGCATTGAAGTAGGGGAGGGTATGTGTTCTCTTGAATAATGTGATTTTTATAACACATTTCTCATGAAAATCAATATTTTATGTGAAAAATTATCCAACTCATGATTTGGAGTTAGCTATATTAATTTTGTATTAAAGAAATTAAGGAATTATGTTTATGGATAAAAGCTTTATGTATGTATTGATCATAAGAGTTTAAAGTATATATCCACATAGAAAGAGTTGAACATGCACAAGATAATATTGTTATATATGATTAATGATTATGATTCCTCAATACATTACTACTCTAGGATAGTGAACAAGGTGTCCAATGATTTGTATTCAAAGGATAAAACTAGTTTATCTATGATGAGGATCCAAAAAGATCAAATATTTATATATTTTCAATTTATGGATCCAGAAATCAGGAAGTTAGTGGTAAAATATTATCTTTATTAAATAATCGTTCAACTATAAATCCATGTGAATATTAAAGTAAAAAAATAATGATGATGTAGGGCTATTGAAAAAGATCATAAATATTCTCAAATTTAAAATATATTATGATGGAATGTTAAGGTTCAAGAACATTTTATCTTTTCCTTACATACATAATTTTAATAAGGTTCTATTATAGGAAGATCAATGTTATTCATTATATATTCATCATATAAGTACAAGTATGTATAAATATTTTAAATAATATTTGTGGTGGGATGAAATGAAGAGAGATATTTCCAAATTTGTATCATGTTTCATGTATTTTCAGCAAGTTAAGGCTAGGAGGAAAATGTATAAGTGTATGTTACAACCATTAACCCTGCCAAAATAAAGATGTGTAAAAATAAAATATATTTTCTCATAAAACTCCCTAAGGCATCCAATAAGAACAATTATATATGGGTTGTATTCAATATCGTTATGAGGCCTGAACACTTCACTGCTATTGTAGAATATTTATCTATATATCAAGTCATCAAGATATAAATTCAAGAAACTGTAAGGTTTCTTGGAGACCCACATTTTATTGTATCTAATCAGGATTTAAGGTTTAACTAAATGTTTTGGAGAACTATTCAGGAGGCTCTTGATATTGAGTTGATTTTCAGAATTGCATATCATACACAAACTGATGGCCATTTTAAGAGAATAATTCAATCCCTATGTGATATTAATAGATCATATTCTATCGATTTCAAAGTTGGTTGGGATCAAAACCTTCTTCAAGTTGAGTTTTTATATATAAATGTATTTCATTAAAGCATTCATATAGGTCATTGTAAAGCCCTATATAAAATAAAGTATAGAAAACCAATATAATGGGAAGAAGTTTGAGAATAAATATTATTGGTACATGAGCTATATGAGTAAATAGCGGATAATGTCATAGACAATGAAGAGCACATCAAAGAATTTCATAATTGACAAAAATGATGTGCTGAAAATCATCGATGTGATCTCGAGTTAAAGTTTATGATAATGTTTTGTTGTAAATTTATACATGGAATAAAGTTATATGATTTTGGAGGAAAGGGAACCTGAACCCTATGAACATTATACACTTCGATATTCTTGACCTCTTCGGAATATTTTCTTATCGCATAGAACATCCCCCAAACCTCAATCATGTCATTGATGTGTTCCATGTATCTCTCCTAAGAAAGTACATACTCAATCCTTTATATGTACCGAACTTATAAGTAATAATGATGGATCATGATATCCCCTAAGAATAATAACTGATGGAGATTCTGGATCATATATAGAATGTTCAACGATACAAGACTACTCACATGGTCAATGTTTGGTGGCAAAACCATCAACTTAAAGAAGTTATATGGGAAACTATAAATTTAATGAGGCAATAGTATCCTTAGTTAATTTTATCAAAGTGTTGATATTTTATAGTTAAAATTCATGTCAAATGGGTATAATTTATCAACCTATGATTTTATGAAATGCTTCTTTCAAATAAAATTAATTTCTTTGATAGCTTGCGTTACACGCAACACCGCGTTTTAATGAACCATGATATACTATTAAAAAAATTATTATATAAACATTATTATTATAACCTAGATATTAAATTTGTCTGTATTAATATGAATAAGAACATTTTTAAAATTAATTATGAATTTTTTACACAAATAAAACATATTTTTATTAAAGTCTTTAAATTCCGCGAAAATTCATCTTTTCTTAAATAATTATTTTTATATATTTTTGTGAAAAAATGATTTAATTAATTGTTTAAATTTTTGATAAATTATATTTAAAAATAAAATTCATTTTTTAATCTAAATTTAAAATTTATCTTAGGGTTATTTTCTCATAATTTTCTAAAAAATACTAATTTTTTATGAATAGTAAAAATTCTGATTTTTATTTAAAAAACATCATTTAAAGAATAAAAAAAGGAAAATTTTTTAAAAAAATGATTTAAAATTTCAATTTATTGAATAATATTATTGTTAATCCAATTTATTTTATTAGATTAAAATTCAAGATGAATTTTGAAATTAAAACCTTCTATACCTATAAATATTTATATTTGGAAAACTATTTTATTCATTACATATGAATGTTTAATTTTAAATTAAAATTGAAAACCTATGTAAATGGAATTTTTAAAATAGGAATCAAAAATTTTAATCATAATAATTAATATTATATAATAATGTTAACTTAATTTTTTGGTTTAAGTGAATCGTAAAAACAAAAAAAATTAAATACTGTTATAATGGTTAAGATGAGTTTATTGGGTGGTTAAACTAAAAAGATAAGGTTTATAATTACCTAAAAACGTGTACAACTCATATTTTATATATCATATTTGAAAATATATCATATAAAGGTTTATCATGATCTATTTTGGAGAATTTTGGCATGTTTAAAACATGGGTATACCTTTTTCTTTTCCAAAATTCCATGTGTCCTCTCTCCCCCACTTATAAAAGAGAAACCCTTCCCTATCCTATTCATAATTTCAAAGAATTTTAAATTATCCAATACATACCAAAATATATTGCTTACATCATTTCCCACATTCTAGAGTCCTTTTTTGATTATTAAACCCTTGTAATAAGGCATCTCTTGCTAACATAAAGAGGATATCTGAAGAAGGAGAATCATTCTTAACCGAGCATTTTTATTTTATCTTTTCTTCCACCTTTTTAAAATAATATTCTAATATGATTATATGTTTTAATAATTATCTTTAATATACTTATATTTTATCATTTTTTCATAATAAAAAACATTCATATCCACTTCGATCAAATGGGAAGTGAAGTCGATGATCGTGTGTACGGTGGACTACCACCTCATGAACTATTATAATTCGTTTTCCATAACATCCTCTCATGGATAGAGATAATAATGTACTTATTCTTTTTAATATAATATTTATTACATATTTATAATCTATTAATTATAATATCACATATACCAACTTAAATTTCAATCAATTGAAAATGATATCTTTGCTCAGGCATACATGTGGTCCACTACCTCCATAAAGTGGTGTGATTTGATAGTATATTGATTGTATTTTGACATGGATGGTAATAATGAAAAATTAAATTAATATATATGATATATATTATAGAAAAATTATTCTATAAATTTTTATTAATATTTACATTTCTTTCGTCCAATCAATCAAAAAAATTATAGAGTTTATGTGTACATACATCATATCATCTTTATGAATGGTGTAATTCATTTTATATCAAAAAAAATTATGGATTCCCCTAAATATATAAATAATAAATAAATGATATATTAATTTAATGTTTGAAATTATTTATATTAATAAATAATCATCCAATTAAAATTTATAAAAATGTTAATCCAAAACATAGATGAAAAATAAAGCAGTTATAACACAAAATGTGATCATAACATGGGATTATAAGTAGGTCGGTAATAAAAGGCCATTAGTAAATCATATATGGTATGATATATAGAATTATTTCTTTTTATAGATTCATGAAACACCTATAATTATTATTTATGAGGTTTCAATGTGTATAATGGAATTCAAGACCTAGGGTTAGGGATATTAGTCTCACTTTAATTCTTGTGGGACACATAGCTTATAAACATCTTATTCCTTTTAATTGGTGTATATACTATATATGGAATTATATTATGATTTTTATCTTTAAAATTATGGGATATACATATCCATATAAATTTTACTCTTCCATAGGGCTTAAAATTTATAATATATCAAGGTTGTAATTTTTTTATTTCATAATATCATTGTTTAATAGGATTGCTTATGATTATGATTCTGATGATGAACTATTATGATCTATCTCTAAAGAAATACATTAATTTTATTTTCAATATGTTATTTCATGAAAACATTTTTTCACTTCCATTCTCGCTCTTTATGTACTCAATGTTCTAAAAGAATATTTTTAAAGAAAACTGAATTTATTTATCTCTTTAGTCAAATATTCATTTTCTTCCCAGTCAATGATTTCAAAAATGGTTTTGAAGTCATTTTTACTATTAGAAAATTATTATTTAAATAGATATTTAAACATGTTTTAATTTTAATTTTTTTTAAATATCTTTTCATCATATTCCATGTAAGTAACTTTCAGTTTTTACCAAAAATGTGAAAGGAATATTCATTTTATGGTGCACGACCTGAATGCTATTTCATGGTGTCATGACCTCTAAATGGTTTCAAGATTCCTTTTCAAGTGAAAAAATTTTATTTTCAAACTAATTTTTTCCATTAATATACGGGAATGTTTTTGGTTATAAATAAATTATTTTAAAAGGGAAGTGATATTTTCCTCAATAAATGTTCTAAGTGGTATTTCAAATTTATTTTCAATATATAATGAAATCTTCTGCTGTTACATTACATTTACTAGGGATATGATCTAAGTATTACACCCTTATAATTTCTTTTGATGAGTTATGTTTATTATTAAATAATTTTTTTGAAATATATTTATTTTTCTTGGGTTATAGTATTATAAAATAATGAAATGTTTATGAAACATATTCCCATTATATGAGTAATTTATAATGAAATGATGAAATGATTATAAAACCTATTTATTTTTTATGGGTTACGCTGTGATGAAATGTTCATGAATCCCTTTTCCATTCATGGGTTTCAATATGAGGAATATTTTATGAACATGTGTCACACATATATTTGATTTTTATTATGTGATTTATGGGACAAATATCTCCCCCCATTGAATTGGGTAAAAATTGATATCTAATGAGATAAATATTATTATAATGGGGAGTGTACCTTGTTTAGTTATGTATATTCTCCACTATGATTTTCATGGGAGTGAAACATGACTACATGATTGTTTGGGGGGAGAACCCAATCCACTATGACTATCTTCGTTGTGATCATTGAATATTAAGATGGTTTGGAGAGTGAATCTATCTAATATAATGGTAATGGAAACAAGCCTCGACTAGTAATAAATTAATTTTTCTACCTATTTATATACCAAAAATATTTTTCTTATGAAAATTGCATATTCTCATGGATCATATTCTTGTACTACTTTATGATAAATTTCTTATAAACCATCATGACTTATTCCATGACTCATAATTATGATCTATGATACGTAGGGTATGATTTTTAAATATTATTCTCATATTCACATACCTTATGATGATGTTATATTTATATATACCTTTATAAACAATTCTAATGTTTCATTTTCCTTGGTTGTGAGGAAAGGTATTATGTAAGATAAGTCTTGTAAGGGTTCTAGTTATGAAGATCATAGTGGGAGATGATGTAGTTCACTTATGAACTAATTATGTATGTATAAAAGTTTCTAAATACCCTAAACTGATACGGTTCTTAGGAGTTTTTATTTAAAAGGAAATAAATTTTCATTCATTAAGAAATAATATTTATGTATGAAATTTATGGGTTATTATATTCTATAATTTACTTATTTTTAAATGTATAAAATTATCCATCAAGTTTTTGAATTATTAAACTAGTCACCTTCAATTATTCCTCTAAATTATCATTATAATAATACTTTTAATTTTTTATTTTCATTACATATTATTTCAAATTATTTATTAATGTATTCAAATATACATTAAAGATTTAAAACTTTTCAATTGCTAACTTCATCTCACAAACAATATCATCAATTATTTCACATTGTTCTTTTAATCCCTTATTCATTCTTATGATTTCCTAGACTAAATTCATCCCTTCCTTCATCATATTCATAATAGATTCCTCATAATCAATTCTAAGAGAATCTATCCTTTCATCTTCTGTCGATAAGGATTTATCTTTATTTATCAAATATATAACCTCTATTATTTTTTCTCCAATAATATCTTAATTTACCTTGTGATGTGGTTCTCTCAACCTTATACTATCTAGGTGATATATAATCAATCAATTCATTTTTATAAAAAACATTATCATGGGGTTAAATATTGATATACAAAAAATAATCAGGGTTTGTCACATATTTCCATATGGGTGTGTGGGGTAAGTAAGTTACTCTAAAATCCTAGGCTATGGATTCCTAATTAAAATATTGTAATATTAATAGGAAAATCATTAGAGTCTGTATATTCTATGATAAGAAGAAATATTGGTGTATAGTTCTTACAGTAGACTATATGGGAGGGAGATAAAAAATAGTTTTATATATTTTACTTCAAACATTGGTTTATGGGTAAAACTAAATCAAAATATTGTGTTGGAACTATGGTGGAAAAGGATTTAAGAGATAAAGTGGTCGATATAGTAATATTATGGAATATAATCATTTTCATTACATTAGTTATAATAATTGATTCTTAATATTATGATAGTTTTTATGTATCTAATGTAGGTCTAGATAAAAACTCTACTTTTGGGGATAAATTAGAATCTTTTATTAAGAGATTTCCAAAAAATGGGATAATTTTGAGGTGGTGTCCTAAATTAGCATGCCGTGAAGGATTTTAGAGATCACATAGACTATCATTGAGAATTTGGTATCAGTGTCGTAAATGATGAATAATCATAAATATTTTTATTTTCTTATAGTTGTGATTTTATAGTATCCAATGCTTTATTTAATAAATTAGAGGCATAAATTAGTTATTATAAAATTAGGGTCATGAGATCCTAAATTGATTATTTCCTGTTAAAGACATTTGATAGAAGGTTTCATAAGGATTATGAGGTTTTACATGGTCAATATATACCTAAAAATTAAATACTCTTATTTCTATAACTTCATCCAAAAATTTATAAAATAAATATGAAACAAATAATGTATCTATTAATTAGATGGGGTTCCCTAAAGAATAAAATCATAATTGAATTTAAAGAAAACAAATTTTGAATGAATTAGGTTGTGAGGTTCAAGGAACTTGTAACGAAAAGTGTGATAAATGGGATAAAAGTGTTTTAAATATACCTAATTATATTAAAGGTGTATAAAAATGGGTTTTTAATATAAAAATCATGGTTGTGGAAAAAAAATTCAATTAAAATTTCAATCAAAAATAGTTTGTTCTATACTATTACACCTTTGTAATAATGTATATACATTTTATTGATATCATGTTTGTAATAGAGAGGTTAATAATGTAGTTAGTCATGCTGAATACTAGGTTTTTTAGGATATAAAAACTTCATTACATAATAATAATGTCTAAATAAAAATATAATGCTTATGCAGTGTCAGTAAGGAAACATTTAATGAATTAGATCTAGATTGGTGTATAAATATAAAGAAGAGTGTTCCATTTTAAAGGATGGGGAAATAAATAAATCAATTTAGTACTGATTTAATAATCAATTAAATAAAGAGTGTGTGTATATTAGAGCTATTTAATCATTATATTGTTATAGGGGAACTAATTTATAGATACTATTGAAATTTTAATCATTTTAAGGTTTTTGATTCTTTATGAAGGATGGAAAATAGAAAAGTATATGGGATAGATTATTATTTCATTAAATTGTGGAGATATTCTGGGGATTTGGGTAATCATTGGATATCTGGTTTACTTAATGAGATTAACAAATCTAAGAATATTCATAATGAATGCAGAAATATTTCTCTAGTACCTTTGTATACAAATAATGGAGAAATTTTAATTTGGGGGAATTATATAGGGATTAATCATAGTCATAACAAGAAATTTTGGGATAGAGTAATTTATTATATGATTCGATAGGAAAATAATTCTTTATATAATTAGAATGGTTTAATACATGGATTCTAGAACATAATATAAGATTGCATGATTATTCAGAGAAATCCCTAGACATCCATTTGGATTTCATTGACTTGGATAAGGAATATGATAATGATCCTAAAGATATTTTATGAAAATACCATGAAAGAAATGAAGTGAAGCTGGATTAATTAAATCATAAAAATATATCTGTAAAAGGATATTTACTTTAGTTATAACTCTATTATGTGATTTTATACACATACCTATCACTATAAAACTACATTAATGTTTTTATTTAATCCCTTAACTTTTGTAAGTGGTTTGGGATGAAATTACAATGAATATTCAAGATAAAATACCTAATACCATGATTTTTGTGGAAGATATTATTCTCAATATAGAATATAATGAGACTATTAATTTAAATTTAGTAATTTATAGAGAAACTTTAAAATGGAAAGGATTCCATCTTAATTATCGTAAAACAAAAAATAAAGTTTATTTTTGAAATTTATTTTATAAAAATATTATGATTGAGAGATTAAGATAAAATTTTATATCATAAGATGTTTTTTCTGATATCTACGCTCATTTTTCAATTTTATAGACGTATTATTTCTAATGTCACTCTCTGGATTCAGATTGGATGGATAAAGTAGATAAAGGCATAATGGTTTCTTTGTGATTCTAAAATGTCTATGAAATATGTATATAAATTTTATAGGACTATTATTAGATAAATTATTCTATATACTAGAGTGTTTTAGTCTCCAATAGGCCATCTGAAAAATAATCTAAGGGTAGTGGAAATGGAAATGTTAAGATGAAAATGTGGAAATAGTAAGATATAAAATATTGTAAATGAATGTGTTTAAAAGAGAATTTAAGTTCTTCCATTTAACAAAAATATAATTATCAATTGATTATATAGTTTTTATATATTTAGTTTAATATTTAGCGATATACCTATTAATAAGGTAAACATATTGAAAATTTCACTTTTTTAAACGAGAATAACTAGGCCTAAAAGTACCCTTAAACAAACCATTAATTAAAATCTTAATCAAAATGGTTTCAATGAAAACATTATCCCCGATAAAGTTGAATGGTGATGTATGATACATATAGTTTTCCACATTTTATTAGTAATAAGGATTATTTTACTATTTCAATTATTATTAAATGATAACTACCATTTTCATGGTATAATTCTTCTAATTATTCTTCTTGATTATATAAAAATTACATTACTATTTAATATAATTCACATCCATATCATCAAATTATTTATCTATAACACTCAAAGAAACATAATTTTCCTTTTTCCAAAAATATTATTTTCCATATTCCTCTTTAAATTTCATCCAATTATATTCTAAAAACCTGAATTTAGAAATATTATTGAAAACACCTTCTTCCAACAAATAATTTATAGCATTCATAACACAAAAATTTATTTCAAAATTTATTTTATCTTTATCAAACACTATTCTTAGATTACATTTTAATAACATCCATTCTCACAGGGTATGAAAATGGATACCAATATATATTTGAATATATGATATACATTCAATCTCCCATTTAATGAAATGATTTCAATTTAATAACGGATCAGTCACTACTGATTCCATGTCCTGTATAATCTTAAAATTTAAAAATGAATTGGTTTTTTAGGATTAATATAAAATAGAAACTATTATCTCTAACTAAACATGTTAGAACCTAGTAAACTCTATGAGGTAGTGTCTAAAAGGATTATTGTATATTCAATATTCTCATCCTTATTTTTTTCAAAATCCTTCTAAATTTCTAGAATGAAATATTATTTTACGTTTATAAACCCCAAAGTAATCTGTAACAAATATCATACACAATTATAGAATGAGAATAAATTATGAAAATGTATATTTTATGTTTTTAGTACATAGGACATTGTTTATGGAGTATACACTGATTATATATTTATATAACAATAGATCCATAATGAATTGTTATTTTTATTGATAGAAGTTATAGAATGGTGAAATATATATCATGGGGAAATTCATCATGTTCACTTTACTCATTTCTTATATGAAGGTAATGGTTATTTTATATATTTAATGGTATCATTAATAGTCTATTGATATTATGGTCTCTCTATAATTTGCACATAAAACTTAAATACCATGCCTACTTTTTTTTAGGTATATTCACTCTAATCAATGAATTTTATACACTCCTTTAATTCCTAATGAGAGTATCATCTTATTATTATGAGATACTCTATTTATTCCTCCAAAATAATTATCAAAACCTTCTTCTAGATAAGATAATTATATACGAGGATTTTATTATTTTATTCCTTCATAAACAACTTGATATAATTGTATGACTATTCTTTATTATCCCACATGTTTTTACTCTTAAATTATAATTTATCTAGTAATGTGATTCTAAAATATCTCTCATTACCCTTCCCTAATATTTTTATGTGAACCATGTATCCAATTATTATAATTCAACTAGAACATCAAAAACTAATTTTATACAATTACTGTATCCAAACCAATTGACACAAGGGTGGATATTGATTCATTTTATCAAGATTTCCTTTAAAAATATTATGTCTCCTAGTTGATTTTAGTGTCATAAAATTTGTCCCATTAATTCAAAAAAATCTCTAGATATTTAATTATGATCTCAACATTCATATATTAATAATATATTTTTTTAATATAGGTCTCAATCATCCATGCCTGGTGATGTCTGAAACAACCATTAATGGATCAATAATAGGTCCACACATCATACTACAAGGCATGTTTTCCTTATTTTATGGATTAATGAGGTATTTTAAATAATTAATTTGAAAAAATAAAGATTGATCATGGAATGTTTCCACATTTACTAAATCATAGAAATTTTTAGGTGAAATTCCCTCTAACATGGTTTTCCCGATGACCATTCCCCCAGGATTCACCAACTTCTATAAATTATAATGTTGGGAACATCATCCTCTATGGTGTGGTACACTTTAGTTTATAATTTTCCATATATAATCTATAAACACAAATGGTATTCATCAACACCTTTATTTCAACTCCTTATTTTTTTCAAGGATTTTTATAATATGAAATTTTTATATCCATTGACTATTGTAAAAAAATATCATCTTATTTCAACAACCATGGTCATGGTTCTTACCTCTATGGAATGATTGATCCTCACAAAACCCGCTTTATCTTCCTTGAGTCCTCCATTCTCACCTCCATGGTGTGTTCTTTTCTAGATTATAATATATGATTATTTTATGTCTAGGATATATCATTTTAATCCCAATTTCATACTTCACAACCCCATATTAATGTTATCCTTATTATTATATCTCATTAATCAACTATTAAAAGACAGAATACTTCTGTTGTTATCATATAGTTCCACCTCACACTATGGCTCATTCCATGGTGTTTCTCTACATTGTGGTTCTAAATCTCATTAAGTTTCAACCCAGGATGGTAAAGTTTCTCTACTACATAATTTTAGATTGTTATATATAGATTTTTTTCTTTTAGTGTTGCCCATGATCTAGTAATCTGACTTGTGCATTTTCTATTTTTAACATTCATTCTTACTTCCTGTACTTACCATGGAATCTTCACTGACCAAAACATATACATGATTCAATGATTCATACCGGTAAATTATATGATTGAAATGATTTCCACCATAGGGATTATTTATTGACCATCACTTACTAGAATCATTCCTCTTGGCAATTCTATCAAAAATACCAACATTAAATTCATTCCATCAATTTCCATGCTTATTATGGATAATTAATATTCAAAAACTTATTGTGAATGTCTTGTTTAAACTGATTCATTCGTTAAACTTCATATATTAATTACCTTTTCATTCCATATAGGACAATACTATTTAAACAAAATCCTCTTCAATCTTAATCATTCAAATTCATGTCCTTGAAATATAAATATATCATCTTGCCTACATATATCTATCTACATGTTATTTATAATCATTCTATTGTAATTCATTTAATCAAATAATAACATATTATCAATAAATCCAATATACAACATTGTGATTTTATCTGGTATTAATAAAAATATCTACACAATTATATACATATACATAAAAAATTGTTTAACATTAAATAATAAATAATTTTTTTTAAAAAATGGTGAAGAAACACCGATGACTATAATAAGAATAAATAATAGCTCCCATATCCTATGAGGGTCTATACTTACATACCTTCTTCAAGAATGAGCTTAATATTGATGATGATAATCAAGGTCTATCCCAATGGGATTAAAACCCATTATGTATGAATATATAACAATTTTACACATATACAGAAAAACATATGAGGTGATGTGTGGAAAAAAGGAACGTATATAGTAACCTCTCTTAGGGGAAGGTAATTTGGAATATGAAGTCTATGTAATCATGAATCACATCCCTTCAAGAATAGGGGAATAAGTATAAAAATATGAGGTGTTAGAATCTAATCCAAGACCACCAACTTACACACCCACTCTAAGTATAACAACCCATTCCATTATTTTAACATATATATCATGGATAAGTGTACCTTTTCAAAAAATCTAGAAAATCGATAAAAAAATTTGGATAAAGATACTTTTTCATAGTCATGATAGTAACCCTAATATATAATTATATAGTAAGAATTTTCTAAATAAAGTAAAATAAAACTCTCAATATAAGATATCTTTACCACTTCTCATGATTTAAGAAACTATAATAGAATTTAGGTATGATTATAACTAACACAAAATATTAATTTTTTTAAATAGTTAATTATTCCAAGAAATAATATAAAATAAATATAAAGTCAAATAGGCTAGAGGGGTTATTGTATAACCACATGGGATTGGAATACTTTACTCCAAAGATATACTAGTAGGGTTTCGGTTATGCTATTAAATAGATATTTATGATAATTACAATACTTTTTACACATAACAGATGTGGTACTACATTAGGGAATTATAGTACTCACACAATTGTTAATGTGAATATAGAATAACCTCTAATGGGATGGATTTTTATTAGGGATTTTTTTAATATAACAAATATTTTTCATCTACCCTTTTCACAACTCAAATTATAATAACACTTTTAAATTAAAACTTGACTTACCCAAATTTCATTTAATTGAAATCGGTCCAAAATAGGGAAGTTATATTCCTGGTAAATCTTGTTTTGGTATAAAATTGAAAAGAATATAGGAAAATATATAAGATAATATGAAAATTATAAAACAATTTCCATAAAAAACATGTTTCAAAATATGGTATTTTACAGAAATAAAAAAAACCAACAATAAGTGTTTAAGAAAATTTTGATGGTTTTCAATTGTAATGGTGATATAGATATAAAAACCATTAGGTGTTTAATGTTCAATAACTTTTTAACTCACTCAAAAATATAGACTCCATGTCACCATAGATGAACCTTATTAAGCATAATTAATTTGTTCTTTATTGACTTATATATCATTTTCATTTAATTGGTAAATTTTGTTTCAGAATATAATATATGTCTGACTTAATTAAGTCAAAATTGGTTAAAAAATAGTTTCATCCAAGGAGGTGATTTTTACTCAAAAGATATCCACCTGAAAGTTTTATAGTATATACATATCAATGGTTTTTATTTTAGCACATAATTATTATCAATGTATGTTCCCAATGTATTCATACAATAGGGATATGGGATAATACCCTAGCACTTGTTTCTCCCTAATATATCATGTGATATTCAAAAATTCCCAATAATTGGTTGTAATATAAAACAATCTTGGAATATAATGTTAATATTGTGATCGTGTTAGTTATGGAGTTTAACTACATAATTACAAAGAAACCACATTAATAAAAATTAAAATATTGTATAATAACGAGTCTAAAAAAATTATTTATGTCTACATAATATAAATGAGATCTATTTAAAATTTAGAGACACTGTAGGATATAATTGCACGAGAATAATATGAGAATCATTTATTTTATCAAGACGAAATGTCAATATTAGTAGAGAGATTCAAAATTCTTGATGATCAATGGGAATCCCCTAAAACCAACAAACCATAATTTCATAACCAAAAGAAAAACAATTAAATAATTATTTTATTATAAGATTAAAAAATACATTTAAAACTAATGTAGTTTACTCTATAAATTACCACCATAAATATAAAGACACTAATCATACAATGGTAGATCAAAGAAGATGAATGATAAGATAAACATATGAATATTATGGTGGGAAAAGACTTTAAATGGTAATCCAAACCATTAAAACACTAATAACTGGTAAAACAACAAGTAAAATTTTTTACACTATGATATGGATGAACAAGATATTAGAGAATAGCTCAACATAAATAATATTAATCATTTAATATCACCTACATAAACATTAAAATAGGTTCAAAAATAAAAATTGATTCGTCAAGAATTAATGAAAATATTCATTTTAACTATGATTTTATCCAAAACATCTCTCTAATCAAGCCTTAATTACTAAAATATTAAATAAGGATAAAGATGATTATTATCTTCAAAATTGGACCATAATAAATATATATGGTATTGAAATGATTATATATCATTGTCACAACATACATCCTCTAGGTATATTTCTCATTTTCCAATGCCTTATAGTGTGACCATTGATCTAAACCATTTGTATGACAGGATTTGGTTATGATTCCCATTGTTATATCATCACCAAAAAATTTCAACCTATATAAATATAAAAATCCACATAATTATTAATAATACAATATGTTTCCTAACAATGAATTTCGGTCCCTAAAAACCAAGAAAAAATTGAAGAAATATCACACAATTGATATCTATTTTATAATTCTATGTGTCTTCCTTGGATAACAAGTCTCATATCTCCAACAATAAGACCTCCTAACAACACCCTCATCAAAAACATAAAAATGTGAAAAATAGTATATATAATGAAAGGGTCAGAATATATATATAATTAGTAGCATTCTCACCAGAAGACTCATATAACCATGTGAATAAAGTGTAAAAGGTTATTTATGTATGGAATAATTAAATAAAATAATCAATTAACATCCTAGTATCAATAATTAATTTTCCTTCCACTTCCATTTCATTCAACATTAGCATCCCAAATTCAATACAATATCACATTCATCTTATCATGTCATTAAAAACCACTACTATAACATTAACCACAACCCATACATATCCATGAACCAAAATACTATCTAAACATAGTAACCTCATCATAATATAAAAATTTAGATGTTAACAGATAGGGAAATCGTTATAAAATCACCTCTTCAAATAATTTATCCACCCTGAAGGAACTAGCTATAAATAATTCCATAAAAAATATATATCCACCATAAAAGGAACATAGTAAAAACATATTAACCATATTTTAGTGATCCACCTAAACAAACCTATCCAAATCCATATCAATTTGTGGGGTCATTTTGAACCAATAGGTTCTCTTGCTGGTTTTCTGGACGAACACCTTCATGGACTCTCTACCACAACCATCATCATCTTTATCGTTTACCATATTTAAAGAATAATTGTGTTTTAATGGTTATCCACCCACAGTAATATTTTTATTATGACATAAATAATTGACACCACACATCAATTATCTACTATTTCTATCCATATCATTCAAAATATCATTACCATAACCCCCTTCTTCCTCATTATCGTAACCACTTATCAAAAAACACTATAAAAAACCAACTAAAAAATCCACACCAATATCATGTATCAAAAATTGATTTTGACCCACCATAATCGAATTATTTTTTCACCAGGGATACCTTTTTTATAGAGGTAACAAAAATTATAAGCTCACTACAAACAAACACTATTCTCCCACATAGGATGATTGTTAGTAGATTATACAAAGAATTTAGCCCATCTATGCAAAAAATTATATATTGGGCATACATAAATTTATACAAAATCATCACATTTTCAATCACATAAAAGATAACCTTATCAATCCATTAATGACATTTTTTATTCCAATCTACATTCTCACCATCATCTACTCACACTATATTGGTTTAACATTGGGTTTTTTTATATTTATGAATTTCCACCTCTATTAACTCATCTCATCGAATAAATATTAGGTTAAATTTCCTATTATATACATGGGATTATTATATTCAAGGGATATGTTTCCCCTAATAACTCCCACCAACTTTTCTAACTCACTTTTCATGTCCTAATCTAGATGAATTTAATAAAAGTATCCAGATTGGACGGCGATAAGGCCTCAAGTTAACTTCCCCATACATGAGAGGATGTCAACTACTAGTGTGGGAATAATGTTAGTTTAGTGGGGAGACTATACCCAATGGATTAGAAAAACATATATTTCTATAATAAATAATGTAAATTATGTGGAGGAAAACAATAATGGATAATTGAGGGTAAAAAACTAACTGGGGATGTTCCAAATAATCCAACCATGCATGAACATGTATGTGGTAAATAAAATGAATTCAACATACAACAGCTAATACATAATTTATAAATAATCTGAAAAATAATAAATAAATAAATAGAAGACCCAACTTTTGTAGGCATCCTAAATACATGATCAGTACCCATCTCCAATGTAATGTCTTAGACTATAAATAGAAACAACTAGAAGAACAATATGAGATCCTGACCTATTTCCATGAAATCCTTATGAGTAACAAATAATGGATGAAATTAGGGATGAGTAAATATTATTAATCCACCAAAAACATTATCTAACGAAAATATAGTCTATGGATATAAAAGGTGTAGTGTTAAAGTATATCAAAAGTAAGCATTAAAGTAAATATAAACTTTGTGAGACTTAGGCACCTCATGGAATACCAGTCTGACTCGAGCTACATAGAACGTAATAGATTTTATTTGAAGATAAGAAACATAATGTAGATATACGACCCACATCAATAAGACCATGAATCCATGTGTAACACTAGTAATGTGGGGAAAAAGTAGAAACCAAGGTATAAATATATAAGAACAATAATTTAAGGTAATAAAATTTTCATGGAATTAAATATTTATCAATTTTGGGTAACTAAATATAAATAAGGAATAAAATATTATAATTTATCATTTGAGACCATCCAATGCATTCGATATAAGTAATCAAAGTATATATCATGAGGTAATATAAGTTCTATTAAACTAATGAGCCCATGAAAGTCATCTCATATAAGTAATCCAAGTACCACCTAATGCCAAATATAATTTAATTTAACCTATGAGCCTCTCCAAGGAATATCACATAAGAAATCCAAGTGTATCCCAAGAGATGAGATAATTTTCATTTTACTTATGATCCTATCTGTGGCATCCCATACAACAAAACCATGTATCTCCCAAATATTGATATAATTTCAATTTAACCAATGAGTATTTACAATGATTCTCATATAAGAAATCCAAGTATCACAGAAGGCTTGTGATAAAATCTATTTAACCTATGAGACCTTCCATTGAATCTCATATATAGAATCCATGTATCGGTCATTGTATAATATAATTTTCATCCAATTAATTCTATAAAAAATAATTTATAATGAAAAGGGTCCATGTGATGGTATTCAACCATTTAATAATTTACATTTTTAAATTACACCTTCCCTTAACCTGAGGCTAGATCAATACACCCAAAGGGGTGGTTCAGTCTTATAGAAAAATTATAATCATGAGAAATTAAAATAGGGCATGTACATGTACATGATATATATATATATAGGTGATCATACCAATGATAAATTAATTTATAATAGATAAAATATATTTCAAGCACACAGGTCTTCTCACTTACCTGTGAAAAGGACCAAATTAAGGGTTCAGACCCATTCTATATTACAATATATCTAGATATGTTAATCCTTTCCTTTATAATATCTTAAATGACAACATTACCTATATTTAATTATTCAAACATGGAAATGGGAAAAACCCATTCCATTTATTAATCATCACATTTATAAATGTAAATAGGGGAAAGTAGATAACTATTGCATTAATAATTAATTTAGTTCACTACTTTTATAATTCAAACCCAATACATACACATTAGGTGTTTTGGTTTAAATAAATCGCAATAATTTTAAGTGTGTAATCAACCCCATGAAAATTTTTGGTTTGGTATCAGGTCATTAACATCAAATCTTGTCCAAGGGATCCTAAGATCATTAATTTTATGGTCTAATTAAATTTATTTAAGGAATTACACATTTTAGGGGCAATTTGAAAGAAGTCTAATGTGAGTAACAATTCTAAAAATTTATAAATGATATGATATTGAGGGATAATTAATAGAACACCTACCTTACAAAAATTAATTTTCACCCTTCTCATATCGGATTTTGGGTTGGTCTAAAACAATACAAACCTAAATTCAAGAAAATTGACCAAAAAATAGGTCATATGAGCTCACATGGAAATAGAATCCAAGAAGATAGGATAAATAGAGAAAATAATAAATATGAATGAGTAAAAAAGGGAAATAAAATTTGATGGAAAACTATCAAATCAAATCTCGGATAAGAGATATCCATCCCATCCCAATGGAGAGGGATGAGGGAGCTCCCATGGTCCCCTATTGTAGAAAATGGGAAAATGATAAAGGATTTTAATGTTTGAAAGTCTAGGAGGTAAAAATGGTAATTTCTATGGCATTAAATGAGTTTCATGGTTTGGCTACATTGTTAGGGAAATAAAGAGCCAACCATTCGGCACTCATTATCCCCACACCCCTCACATAGCATGCTTCTAGTGCATGGTTATAAAAACCATGTTCCAACTATGTGATTACATACGAACTTATACACATCTTGACATAGTTTTTTATAACCCCTTTATGGTTTTGATAAAATAATGTTCCTATACAATTATGATTCATGGTTTGGACCAAAAGGTTTTCACTAACCATGTGCCAAGCATAGACACTTACCTGCCTTTCTTATGACCATGTTTATGAATAAAAAAACAAAAAAAATCATATAAACTCTCAAAAAACAACATTTGACTTAAACCCATTGAGAAAAAATTATTTTAATGTTCTTTGACTATTGAAACTGATTTTTGGTATTTGGTTTTTAATTTGGATGAACCACCAAATGAAAAACATAAATTACTTTGAAAATTTCAACCCATCCAAAAACACATGACCTCCAAATCTCTGAACCTTATATCTTTTATTCCTTGAGAAGCCTATGTGGGAATCAATTCAAACAACCCAACCTACCTAGGTCTGAAATTCCTTATTAAATGGTTGTGGGGCATTTAAAAATTCCCAATTCAACTATAAATGTCGGTATAATTCATGTTGATCTTAATCAACTAAAACATGTGCCAATGCTCATAAACACATAAAAAATATGACACTTATTCAATCCATTATAAACTGATACAAGATCACATCATTTACTCGTTTATCAATCATCATATGACGCTCCCAAATAAGGGTTCTAGCCATCAAAAGGAAATTACGGGTCACAGTACTCCCACCATCATAATTGGATAAAAAAACATATCCATTAAATCATAATGATTTTTTGGGAAAATATATCTGAAATATACACTAAATATCACATGAGGAAACTATCCATAGTGCATGATTAGATTTATATAGTCAATCCCTAGTCAACCTAGAGTAGCATAGTCCAGCTAGTTTTTTACTTAAAAATCCATGGAACATTATTTTACTGCACTAGTTTTGATACATTGATATTCAAGGTTCCCCACCAAACACATATGGATTGTTATGATCACTCAAGTTGAACCACTTCTAGAAAACTATTTTTGAAAATTATTATCTTTGATAGCTGACACATCTAGAACTATATTAGGATAAATTTATTACATGGCACTCCATGATCGCATCAAGTATGGTCACTAATTCCCATTACTTAATTTTTGTGAAATATCCATGATAAACCGTCCCCTATTCATCTCTGTGTCTGTAACAAAAAATAAGAACTTACACACACCAGACCTATAAAACCTCAAATCACCACAATCCATTCTGGGCTCGATTCCCACACAGAAACTCTACCCCGCCCCATATTAAACCCTACACATGTAATTCATTGAGGAATACTTAAATACATTGTCCCATTTATCTAATGGAATTAAAGAATCAAAATGACCATCACACAACTAGTCTTCAGATACCATGACCCTTCTTATATATGGGTCAACCAATAGTGGTTGACGTCTCACTCCCCACCTTTGGAGCATCCTTATCTTCACAACAACACAAATAGTTATTGATTACCACAACCAGTTCCCGAACCATTTTTGTACATAACTGCTAGAATTTCTAAAAAAACATCCGTTATTGATCATTAATAGAAACATTACCCATAAACCATTCCCACCTCCCAAGAACTATTCTTATGGACTTTTCCAAGTTTGAAACTACAATGAGGGTTACCAACCTCGACATCCAATGTTGTGCTTTTCACTATATGGACTTCCTTATATCTCTCTTCATGCATAACTCCCATTTATTAAATTCATGAAACTAGGATATAAGTTAAAATATCTTGGTGTATAACTAATGCTCTCTTACTATATTGAAAACGAAGTTAAAATACTAGACATGATCTTCTCTAATATAGGGACACACTATGCTTCCATCAATAAGAATGCACTAATATCACTTGGTCATTCCCACATCAAAATAGGCTAAAAATTATGTAACCAACCCCTTAAACCAAATGTTTTGATAATACATTCTAATTATCACCCATGGGTCAACCACCCCATCACATAAGACATATTCCTGATGTTTCCTCTACCATGAAGATAAATTTATCATTTTACCAAAATTTTCAGGAACCCCTACCGATAGTGTCACTTCATGAAAACCTCATCACCCAGATCGCACATAAACGCTCTTTGATTAGTGGTTTAAATGGAACCACATAGAAGTAGAACATTGCATTCCCATCATTCCCCAAATAGTGGGTGTGACCTCCAAAACCTCCTAGTTCCAGACACATCTCTTGATCCAATGAGTTATTCATCAATAAGGTGAATATAACCATGATTTAGATCACATTATTATTAACATGCAAGGAGATTTCATATTAACTTATTTTAAAATTAGGTACTAACATGTTCCATGATACATTTACAACTATCTATCTCATGATGTCATTTTAGAAATTAATGAATCAACCACACAACCATGAATACTCGTGGCCAAAAACCTGAATAGTCCTACCCATCAATAATAGTCTTGATTCCCAAATACCCAAGATACTTCCAAAATATCCACTGGAATTACCATTCCAATATAAAAAAAAACATGATCACCTTATATTAATCGAATTCTAAACAAGAATATAACTAAGATCATTGCCTATAAAGGGATATTTAAAAACCAAGATAACACAACTCATAGGTTTTTATAGATCAAACCCAATGTCATATCATGAATATCTGAGTCAAAAATAACTGCCTCTAGGTATCCCACCTAGCCCTACTGATCATCTCACAAAATAGGGACACTATGATTTTCAACCTATACCTATGGTCTCTCATTTGAGAACCAAATCCAACTTAAGGGCCTCTACTATAGAACATATAATGCACCACTAATGAAGCATGATCACACCCCATATCTTTCCATTATTAGTTTAAGATGTAAATATTATAAATCAGAAAATATGGAAGAATAAAACAAAGTCACACTATGAGAAATAATAATCAATTATAATAATTAACAACATAAATAATAGTGCCAACCCTGGAAATTGGATCTTTCCCTCATTCATGGATTGACCATTGTTAGAAACTTTCAATTAACCAAGTGATGATATAATAATAGTCTCCAATATATCATCCCTAAATATTTTGTTAAATGAAAAAATATTGGATTCCACTTAGTGACATCCTAAACTAGTTCACTCAATGAATAGTAACCAAACTGGTTAGAGATGTGGCCTCTAGTGCACCTCAACGTATTTCATAGGATTACGAATTAAAGTCAAGGTCTAATGGTAGTATAGTGGAGAGATTATACTCTCTATATCATTAATAAATATAGTGGATGATTAAATAAATGAAAGGTAGTGGAAGATAATAGTAACTAACACATAAGGATAAATAGACAATAAGGATCCTTAAAAATAATCCAACCATGCATGAACATGTTATTTGATAAATTAAAAATAAGTCAACACCCAACATGTAATACATACAACTGAACTATAATGATAAAATAATGAATAAAAATACAATTCCAAATTCCAGTAGGTAGATAGATTATATTCTCATTCCCCATCTCCCATGTTAAATCCTAGTCCAAAAAGATTAACAGTAATAAGTACAATCCAATATTCATACATTCATCCATGACATATGTCCAGGTACCCAACAATGTCCCAAATTACACATGAATATAAATTACTATGCCACAACAAATTATGTCTAATAAAATTATAGTATGTGAGTATAAAATACTAAATGTTAGATATATCAAATGTATGTATTAAAGTCAGTATAATAATTATAAGGCACCAGTTCCTCATGGGATACCTAGCTAGCTCTACCTTCTTTGTCCCAATCCAGATTACTTAAAATATAATAATAGTAAAGTTGAAATAGGAACCTTAGATATAACGCTAGGATTAAATCTGTAACATTTTTCATGTAGGACCAAAAGAGAAACTAAGGAATCGATATGTAATAAAGGTCATATTAGGATCAACATATTTCATCACATTACAGATTTAGAAATCAAGGATAATTGAATTGCATTCATACATAACATAATAACATTTGACCTATGAGGCCATCCAAGGAACTTTATGTAATAAATAAAACTATCACACAAGGTGTAATATATCTCCCATTTAATATATGAGTCTATACCTGGAATCATATATAAAGAATACAATTATTTCTCAAGAAACAATATAATTTTGTTTAACCTATGAGCACATCCATGGAATCATGGATAAGGAATCCGAGTGTCACCCAAGGGTTGATATAATTTCCATTTAACCTATGAACTCATCTAAGTAATCACATATAAGAAATCAAAGTACCACTAAAATCTTACTATGATTAGCATTTAACCTATGAGTTAATCTAAGATATCTCGTGCAAGGAATATCATGTAAGGAATCTAAGTATCACTCGATGCCTAATATAATTTCTATTTAACCTACGACCCTATACAAGAAATTCCATATAAGTAATCCAAGTATTACATAGGGTGTAATATAATATCCATTCAATTAATGCTCTCATCCCATTCATTTATAATGCCAAGGGTCCAAATGATGGTATTCAACCATTTATCAATTTACTTATTTCAATTATAGATTCCCTTCACAAGATGAAATCTCAACACACCCAAGGTGTGGTTTATTCCTATATATAAGGATAATCAAGTGTATTTAACATAGTCTATGTAATCATTCATGTCATATATATAGAAAGGTGAATGTACCTTTTATTAGTTCATTTATAATATATAAAGGGAATGTGAATCACACATGTCACCTCATGTAACAGTGATAAGAGAAAAATAATGGATTCAATCACCTACCTTTTTACAATATATCTATATAGGTTAATACCTTGCACTAGAGTCAATTAATTGATAACAATCACTACATTTAATTATTTAAATAGGACCATTGGGAAATCATGTCTATTTAAAAACATCATTAATCATCAGATTTATAAATTTCAAAGGGGGTCCATAGAGTAACCAAACCATTAGTAATTCATTTAGTTTATTCCTATCAAAATTAACAACCTAATAATACTCATTTAGTGTTGTATTTTATGAATGAATAATAATAAATATTTTTTAATCAAACTAACCTAAATTGGTGGTTTTAATTGATGTCATAAAACACCAACCTAGGGTCTTAAGAGCATCTGGTTTATGTTCTAAAAAATTTCATATAATGATTTACACATTTTAAGAGAAACTCAAGGGAAGTACAATATAAAAAATAATTGAAAAAAATTTAAAAAAGATATGACCATGAGGGAAAAGTGAGAGACCACCTACCCTATACTAATGAATCTTCACTACTTAAATATATTCATATGGTTTGAGTAAAAATTGGATAAAATAAGAATCTAATAAAATGAATTGAATATAGGGCATATGAACTCATATGGAAATATAATCCTAGATGAAAAGAGAAAAATTCAAAATAATAAAGGGTATTAAGAGTCTAACCCAGGGAAATTTAAAATGATCAATAATTGTTGAATAATAATTTAGATAAGGGAGATCCACTAAAATCCTAATGGAGAGGGATAAGTAATCTTCAATAGTACACCTTTGGGGAAAAATAGGGAAAGAAGAAAAGGGTTTTAAGGTAAAATTGATAGGAGGGAAATGGTAATTTACATGGCCTTTAATGAGCTACCTAGTATTTCCACATAGTTAGGAAAAAATTTTACCAACTATGTGTGAATTAATTTCCACACACCCCCACCTCACAATTTTTTAGTGCTCTCTTAGAAAACCCATGATATAACTATGTGATCCACTCTAAAATTAATACCACTACACATGTTTAGTTGGATCCCATCACATGGTTTGAACAACCCATTTTATTGTACAACTATACTGAAGAGTTTTTAGCTGCATGTTTAGCACTAACTAGGATTCCACTATATTCACTTATCTGCCTCTCATAAAAAATAGTTATCTATTATTGACACTTCTGGAAATATTCTTGAACTCCCATGAAATCTCCCAGACCATAAAACCCATACAAAAAAACACTTTAAATTATTTCGACTACAAAAATTAATTTCTTATACATGGTTTGAAATTTGTCCCAACCACTGAATTAAATAGTCAAATTCCTTTGAAAATATCTACACATCCAAAACAAAAGACCAAAAATCACTTATAAAAAGTTCATACCACTCTAGAATATAGAATTCACTCAGACCTATATGGCATGACCACCATGTATCGCACTACCAATTTTACCCCAACCATCATCAAAATATTGACATGTTTTCCTAGTGTGTTCCATGACCCTCATCATTACTTGGCATGACCCATTAAAAAAGATATAATTTACATACTTCCCACCTCATAGTAAATTTTCTAATATCTCTCATCTTTTAACCTGAGAATTATAAATTTCATAAATAGAAAGTATTTCATAAATTTAAAAAAATTATGAATATTACTAATGTTCAACTATAAATTATCCCGAAAAATCACATTAATTATAAAAAACATTCGACAAAAATTCACTAATTTAATTTCAAAAGACACATTCATCATTTTAAACCATTAAACCATTTCAAACTCTAAAAAGGAATTTTATCATCATAGATTTACATTCTAATACATATTTATATTTTTTCCATCGTATAGAAAATTTCAATAACATTTCAACAAATTAATAATTCATCTCATTTCAATTATTCCTAAATAATGGTTATTTAATCAATTTTACATTCATTTACCATATTTAATGTCAATTTAAAACAAATTTATTCATATGTATAATTATAAATTATCCACACATTATAAAAAAATAATTTCTTAGTAGATTCAAAACTATTAAAAAATGATAATTTCGAGTCACATACTCGATCCCACTAACATGCTCCAAGTAATAATCATATCCCAAGGGAATTTTTCAATGTTTTTAATTGAAAGAAAGGTAATTTATTTACAAAATTTAAAATTTCATATTATATTAATGTGGATCCTAAGGTTGAACTACTAAGAATAGGTGGGATCTAAACCTTACCAACCATTCTCAATAGTAATAACTAAATAATATATAAATGAAACTCAATGAAAAAACACAAGGTAGAAAAAGGACTATGGTAACAATACTATCCATGAAGGGTGTATTTGGTTTAATAAGAAATATAAAAGAAAATTAATGTGGTTTTTCAGTATCAAATGATTTATTTCTAATGGTACAACTAACTAAACATTTAAACCATCTAGGATAACCAATTATATTACATCATAAGATAAACACATACATAGGTTAGAAGAAAATAAAAATAACTTGTTCAATTTTATTATTTTTATTCAAGGTAATCATATAAGTCTTGAAATAATATATTTTGTCTCAACTAGAAATAAAGTGTAACGTTAACTAACACTCACCATCTCTTATATCACATTAATGATTATCCTCTAATAACTGGAACTCTCTCTATGCATTTTAAGGATATTAGAGAAATATGATTAAAGTTACAGTGTCCCTCTACATGAAAATAATAAGTAAAGTTAATAATCACAATTAAAAAATTCCTGATTCTATGAATCCATCATTAAATATATAATAATAACTTGTGGAAAACTGATTGTTCGTTATGAGTGAAATACTGAAATCAATGGATGGAGGACTCATGTTCACAGAAATCAATAAGGAAAAAAAATTAAAGATAGGATTGAGAAAAACTTCACTGATATGAAATAATAAATCCCAATCCATAATGAAAAGAATCAAAGATAAAAGAATCTAAAAATATTAATTCAATATTCATGGTAAATCTCTTCTGAGAGTTCGGTTGTTCCCTTTGTTCCCTCCTCTTCTTTTGTGGTCTGATAATCTAGATCCCATTTGAAATTAGTATCTCTCTATTTTTATAGGCCACAGATGTAACATCTCGTTACCTTTATATCAGGTCTGTTTTGAAATTTTCATGGCTTTTCCTTTTTGTTGACTTAGTATGGTCAAGAAGGAAATTAGAGGACACCTCTAATGGTAAAGTCATATATTATTTGGAAAATCTAGCATAAAATCTGTTTTTTCTATTAGCTAAAAGATATTTAAACACCATGTAATATAGTTACACAACGTTTAAACCATAAATAAAAAACAAATTTTTTTTCAAAAGCAGATAGGTTTTTCAGAGATTATTAGACATATCAATTATATGATGTGTACTTGGGTTACACATCGTGTAAATTCCTAATGATTGTTTTTAAACATGAAATTTTTCATTATTTCTTCCTCTATAAATATTTTCTCTAGACCTATATCCTTCCTTAGAAAATTCTCAGATCCTCCAACTCCTCATGGCCTTTTTGTTCGGTGGTTGATCATTTTGGTGATCCTGGTGCATCTTTATGGGTAAGCGTTCTGTATGCCTCGTAGTCAATTTTTCTATTACCTAATTAGACATTAATGGATCATATTTATTTCAAAGGATTTAATACCCATTTTTTAATCTCATTTGTAGGTTTAGTTCCAAGATCATCTCCTCCTTCATTCATGTTGGAAGGTTTCATTTCAGACATTGTGTTTCCATGAGGAAGGTAGGTGGTTCCATCTTTAGTTTCAAATTTATTTAACCTCTAAATTCATGATTTAAATTCATTTTGATTTATAATGAAATTTATTAAACTAAATAAACTACATTCAAAAAATTTATTAACACCACAATTCCGTGGAATTGGGGTTTTGGTTCACTTTTTCATGAAATTTGGAAAACCCCCAATTCCAGTGAATTTGGGTGTGTTTGTGTAATGGATATAAAATGTATGAAAATTAAAATGTTGGATTAAATTTTGAAATGGATTTTAAAATTCCATGAATTTGTTTCAAACCCATATATTTGTGAAAATTGATTAAAAATTGTTTTGACGGAAACCAAGTGGTTTCATTGTAAAAAATACGTGTTTTTTACTAAAAATCCACAATGGGTTTTAAAGATAAAAATGGATTTTATGAAATGGGAAGAATATTATTTAATTTTATTTTTGAAAATCTTGAAATAAATTTCCTATAATTTTGTTTACTTGATAACATGTAATACTTATCTGGTTAGTGTGTTATTTGGACAACAGTTTATGATTTTCAATGTTCTAAAACATTATATCAGCACATCACATTCCTAGTTGATGGTGATGATTCCCCTTTTCTTTATGCCCAAATGGGTGTATGTACATACTTTCCATTTCACAATTTTGGTTCCCTATAGACTAGAAATTCCATACCTATTTAGTACATGATAATATTTAATTCTTTCTTGAGTTTCAAATTCATATGCCACTTTTATAAATTGATTTACATGCATTGTAAATTTATGTATATATTTTTGTATAAAAGTACTTATTTAATCCATTTTTTAAAAGATCCATTTGTATAAAGAACACTTTGTTTAAAGGAAATTACATCATGTGAAATTTATTTCCGTAATCAAAAATGTGATGCATGAATTTGTAATATATTTCCATATTTTAAATTGTAATGCATGGTTTGTTTAAATATGATTATTTGAATGAAAAATCTGTTTACATGAAAATTTAAAGAAGATTCTTGGTTAATTTATAATTGGAATATTTTTATGGGATACTTGGGTAAAATCCTAATGGAATTTGGCTCACACCATACTTGGGTGTTCGGGTTTATTTGTAGATTATCTCTTTCTTGGTTCAAGTAAAGGAAAATGATTTCTTGGAGGTGGATCTAGCTCTTGAACAATAGACTCAGTGAGTTATGTCCTTAGGGACATGGACTTTGTTTCCTATCTTCGTACATTGGTTTTAGTACAATGGTATTTTTATCCTATTTGACTTCTCGTAAATTACTCCTAGTGCAAATTCTTTAAATATTCATATTGTATTGTTTCTTTTAATTCCAAAATTGTTAGTGGAAAAATAATTCACACTTTTTGTTTTTATGATCCTAGGTGCTATTCATAAACCCCTGGGAATTGGGAATTCCCATCAGGCTATGTCAAGGAAATATTAAGTATTAAGTTACCCGGGTACCCAGTTTGGTTCATGAAAATTTGGTATAAAAAGGATGTTGTGCTTTGGTCTTGAGGTCATTAAACATTAGTAAAATCTTTTCTAGATTTAAGAGGTATATGTGACTGATTTAATAGCCATCTCTCACTATAATAAACCTTATGTCTTTATGGGTGGTTATAGAACGTCATAATGTGGAATAGTTGTGGTATTTTTCCTATTTTTATTTGGATATAGTGAAATAAAAATCTTCTTTGCTATATATGATGGGATTATTTTCTAATATTAATACGTTTGAGAGTGATTCTATTATTTTCTCTATTGTATGCTAATGTTGTGTAGTATCATGCCTCCAATAAGAAGTCAAAATTGAATCCAGGAGGAAGATACTGCTAAACCATAGAAAGTGAATCCTATATTAGATTCAAACTTGGTAAAGAGGACAGTGCACACTATCCAAGCTTTGGGACAAGAAGCACCTCTATTCTCCATTCATGATTCAACTCTGGAACCTAATAGATATGTTCTAAATATATGTTATCAATAATTACATCGCCAGAATATAGAACCATTCAAACGATCAAATGATCCTCAAGTGGATGAGAAGTGGTTGAGATGGATGGAACACTTTTTTGGGTTCTTGGGAACACCCGATGAAGAAATATTGAATTACTATACATTAATGATTAAAGTACCAAGTAGGAAATGGGTGAACAGTGTGGTAAAGATGAAGAATAATGAGGGAATATAGGGGAAGGCCTTCAGTGATCATTTCACCAACTTGTTGTAGCTAGAATCACGGTTTTTCGATACGTATACAGAGTTTTCCAAACACGAGTATGCTGACATGATAGAGTACTAGATAAAGGGTTGAAGCACAGATTTGGGACATCATTAGTAAATTAAATCTTAGGTTATCTTTCTAAATCTACATTCTTATTCTTTCATATTGGATAGAGTACTTATAGTAAAAATGGACCTAGCTAGAAAGTGAGGGTTATCAGTAGTTTTGTTCTCTCCCAGTTTCAGGGCGAGATTCTTGAAGGGAAATTCGAATCATGATGAATCTCAAGGTATATCTTTTTAGTAGGGTCATTATAGACCTCCTACAGTTCCTAAAATAAGACCTTTATATTTTTACTAATACAAAAATTTATGTTATTCCAAGAATTTTCTCATTGAGGCAACAAAAAACATTGGATCCTACATATATCTAGGGAAGATGCAAAGATTATACCAAATATATTCCACTACCCTGAGTGGAATGGGATCATCATATCCTTCTAAAACTGTGGGGAAATTAGATTCTTCCTTTGAAAAGGGTCTGAGGCACATGAATCTAGAACGAAGATTCATCATGTTGTGTAAGAGTCTCTAAAGGAAGCGGATACATGTCCAAAAATTGTGATAAATACCATTACTATGGATTCATCATTACTGGTTGATCTATTTGATAATGGTGCATCACATTCATTTATTTCAACCCATATTATTAATCTTATTAATATTTATATGGAGCTTTTATCTTTTGCAATGGCTATTGCTACACCCCTTTGTATGAAGAGAGAGAAGGGTCTTTGTAGTCCCTCTTGTGTCTCTTCTCTATCATACGTTGAGATTAGTTATAGTTTTTAGGTTCTCAACATGAAAATTCATTACATCATATTTGGGATGGGTTGGATTATTACCAATAATTATCATATTGATTATTATCTTTGGTGGGTCACCGTTACTATACCCAGTGGAGCGTCTCATATCTATCGAGGAGAATGGGACCTTAGGTCGAGGTGAATCAGAACATCTTATTCAGAGATGGGGAAAGAGATATAAGTTTTTCATTTGATGTGGAGTTTGAATCAATTAGTGGTGATATCTCTCCAGTGGTGATCGAGTTTCCTAACATGTTTCCTTCCAACTTATCTATTTTTCTACTGGGAAGGGAGTTTTAGTTTTCCATTGAACAAATTATTGGTATTCAACCTGTCTTTATCCCTACTTTCCATATGAAACCAGCTAAAATGAAAGATTTGAAGCCCCATTTGGATGATCACCCTGAGAAAGGCTTTATATGCCTCAGCATTTCACCTTGTGTCGTGCCGATTTTCTTTGTTCATAAAGATGATGATTCACATCGCCTATGTGTCGATTACCAAAAGATCAATCACATGACCATAAATAATTTTTTTTGTTTCCATGGATTGATTATTTGTTTGATCAGTTGAAGGTGTGAAGTGGTTCTCAAATATTGAACTTAGATCTGGTTACCATTAGTTAAGGGTAGAACAGTCCAACAATCATAAAAATTTCTTTCAGAGCAGGTATAACCATTATAAGTACCTTTTCATGGACTTTGGTCTAACAAATACTCCTATTGTTTTGATTGATTTGATGAAAATTAGTTTTCATGAGTACCTTAATACCTTACGGGTAGTCTTTGTGGATGATATCCTCATTTAATCTATGTCTAAGGAGGATCATGTGCTTTATCTAAGAATGGGTCTGAGTTTTCTGATAAATAACTAAATTAATGAAAATCATTCTAAATGTAATTTCTGGATTCGGGAAGTTAAATTCATGTGACATGTGGTTTGGGAATAGGGATTATTATTTGATCCTGAGACGTTGAAGCTTATTATGACATGGGAATAACCACAAAATTCCATTGAGTTTCAGAGCTTCTTAGGAATAGCTGGATACTATCATTGGTTCATGAAGGAATTATAAAAGTTTGATTCTTTTATAACTAAACTATCTCAGAATGGAGTAATGTTCTCTTAGGATGATAAATTTATTAATTCATTTTTAAACAAAAAAATCATTTGAAAACTATTCTGGTGTCAATTCTTCTAGAGGCCAGACTAGGCTATGTGATCTTTTGTGATGCATCTAGTTTAGGCTTAGGTTGTGTTCTAACATTGTGTAATCATGTAGTTTCTTATGGATCTCATCATCATAGGACACGTGAGAAGAATTTTCCTACCCATTACCATGAATTCTCATATGTGATGTACGAACTCAAAAGTTTTCGGCATTACCTTTATAGATAATATTTTTCATTGTATTCTTACTACAAGAGCTTGAGTTATATCTTAGATCAAAAATATTTCAATCTCTTCCAGAGGCATTGGGTGGAATACCTAAAGTCCTTCAATATTGAAATTTCCTATACCATAGGGAATGGGAATGTCATTTCCAATGCCTTGAGTAGGAAACATCCAACCCTAGTAGTAAATGAATCATTGGAAGAGTGTAATTTGATGGCTCTCTTTGCACTATTGCATATTGGAGTTAAAAAGAAAGGGGATGACGTTTCTTTGGCTAGTGTTTAGGTGAAATCCCCTCTTCTCGAATTGATTATTTAGGAGTAGAATCTATATTATGAGGTCCTTAGTATTAAGTATTCTCTTTATAGTGGGGAGACCATTTCCCAATGGTCATTATCTAAATAGGGAATTACATGCTTTCAGAATAGCTTTGTGGTACAATCATTGTTAAATAAGGTTGTGATGGGGGATTTTCATAGTTCCCAGTGGGTAGTACACTAAGGAACTACAAAGATGATCTATGACTTGTGGTGGTTGTTCTGGTGGCCATTTATGAGTTGGGGTATTACTAAGTGTGTTTCTCATTTTTATACAGGCCAACATGTTAAGGGAGAGCACCAGAAACCTTAGGGTTTGCTTCATCCACTTCCAGTCCCTACCCGAATGTTGGATGATATCTATATGCAAATTTTGGTTAGGTTTTCATGTACCTATAAAAATAAGAATGTGATATGGGTTGTTCTCGATAGGCTGATGAAATTATCACACATTGTACCTATCTTCAATAGATCTAATGTTTAGGAGTTTGTAAATCTATATGTGAAATATATTATTCATTTTCATAGACTCGCATATTTTATAGTCTCTAATAGGGATCCTCAGTTTACATCTTACTTTTGGAGAGTCCTTTAGGAGGAACTATGATCTCACATCCATTTGAGTATGGAATATCATTCGAAATAGGATATCCAGATAGATAAGGATATATATATTCTTTTAGATATGCTTCATGTTTGTGTTCAAAAATTTTGTGCAACATTGGATGATCATTTCGGGATGGTTGAGTTTTCTTAAAACAATAGTTACCAGTCCTAATCTGAATGGATCCTTTTGATCCCTCTTAAGTCTTAGTTTTGTTCTTAATATATTGAGGAATGTTCCTTGGTTGTACCAAGATTGGTCCAAGAGATGACCAAAATGATTCATTTGATTAGTAAGAGGATGTTGATGGAACATAGCTGATATAAAATTATGTTGATCATCACCATAGACCCTTGTAGTTCTCAGTTGGTGACTAAGAGTTCTTGAAGGTTTCAAAATGATAGGTCCATCGATGGGCAGGGAGGTAAAGTTATATTACTCCTCATTTTGTTATATGTTTTGAGGTTATTGAGAAAGTGGGGAAAGATTCATATCATTTTTCACTACCACTACAGCTGTCATTGATACATAATTTGTTTCATGTATCTTGTATCTGAAAGTTTCTCTTTGATCCATCTGACATTTTTCATCTTGAGTGATCTTGAGATTGAACATGATTTATATTTTATTGAATGGATAGTTTTAAAATTTGATTCATCAAAAAAGGTACTTCATGGGAGGACAATATCATTGGTTTCAGTGCTATGGAAGCATAGTTTGTATTGTCATGAGATGTAGGAATGTGAAGCACTTATGAGAGAGTTGTGGCTTCATGTTTTTGTCATGGAAGCTTCTTCATAGGATTTCTGGGGATATAATATTTTATGTTGCGGAGTTTTTGGCATATATTTACCTATATATCTAGTATGTTCTATCCTTATAATTTTTTTTCCTTTTCATCGAATGGGTAGGGTCGAGAAGGAAATTTGAGGATACTTGTAGATGAGAAGTCAGAGACCTTTTTGTAATTTCTGGCACAAAATCAACTCGTTTTGTAGCCTTCTATAGATTTACATGCCATTAAATATGGTTACATCACATTTAAACTATAAATAAAAATAAATCTGTTTTTTCTCAAAAAGGAGTAAGGTTTTTCATTGAATTTGAGACTTATGAATTACACGATGTGTAATTAGGTTACATGTTATGTAAAGTCTCAATAGTTTTTTTAAACCAAAATACTGGTGGATTTATCTATTTTTCCTCCTCTGTACTTCCTTAGATAGGACCTAAAGCCTTCCTTATGATATTATGGGAGCCTCCAACCCCTCCAAACCATATTGTTCTGTGATTGTTCATTGTTGAATTCACGGTGTGTCTTTCCCGGTAAGCTTTCTTCATACCTCTCAGTCTGTTTCTATATTCCCTCCATGGAGTTCGATGAATCATTAGGGATATTTTTTATCTAAGCCCTATGTAATTGAATCTCATTTCTAGGTTGACTTCTTAGATCTTTTACGCCTTCATTCTTATTGGTGGGTTTCATTGTGGATGTTGTATTTCTATGAGGAAGTTTGGTGGTCTGATAATTGCCTGAAAATTTAATTATCAATTAATTTATTAATTTAAATTAAGTTTTATTTGAAATTATTCTTCTTAATTAGAATAAATATCTTTCAATAATTTTATTAAAAATCCAATTCTAATGAATTGGGGTTTTGGGTCATTTTGGCCTGAAATTCTGAAAACCCCCAATTCATGTGAATTGTGGTGCCTTTTTTAAATTGATGGAAACTCTATGAAAATTAAATTGTCGGATTACATTTTTAAATGGATTGTGAAATTTCATGAATTGGTTTCAGATATGTATTCTTGTGAAAATTTATTTAACGTTTTTTATTGAAAATCGAGTCGTTTCATTGTAAAAGATAATTTTCTTTATTAAAACCCATTAATGGGTTTTAAATATATAATTGGCATATTTTAAATGGGGGAATGGGATTTAATTGATTTTTAATTAGTCTAGAAATCAATATCCCATCATTTTTTGTACTTGATAACATGCAAGCCTAAGGTAGTTAGTGTGTTATTTGGACTACACTTTATGATTTGTAATGTTCTAAAACTTTATATCATCACATCCCATTCATTTGGTGATGGTGATGATTCTCCTTTTCCTTAGGCCTAAAGGAGTGTATGTACATGCTTTATATTTCAGAGTGTAGGGTATCTATAACATGAAACATCCGTACATATTTTTCACATGACCATGTTGCTTTTTTGTTTATATTTTCAATGTATTAGACATTAATATAAATTTCATTTTATGACTTGAAAAATAATATAAACTGTTTTATATAAAAGTGTACATTTAAGAATGTTAATGAAAATTTTCATTTTTATATATCACCCATTATTAAATAAATATTCCATCATGAGAATTTTATTTCGATCAACTTAAATGTGAATCCTGAATTTCTATTGTATATCCTTATTATAAATTATAATTCATGATTTTTGTAAATATTTTTTTTTGAATACCAGACCAATTTATTAGAAAATTGAAATCACTTTCATAGATAATTTTATATTTTCATCTTAATATGGATTATTTTGGTGAAATACTACTAAGATTTAGATCACACCATAATTGTGCCTTTGCGTGTTTGTAGATTATATCCTTTTATGTTTGATCAAGGGAAAAGGATCATTTAGAGGTGGATATATCTATTGAACCTTGGACTTGGGGAGTTGTGTCCTTAGAGAATTGGACTATTTTCTCTATTTTGGTACATTGTTTATAGTATATTGGGCTTTTTTCCCTTTTTGACTTCTAGTACACTACCCCCACTGGAGTTTCTTTTTGATATTCACGTTATCTTTTTTCTTTTACATCCACAAATAATAGTGGATAAATCGTTACCACTTTTTATTTTTAAGATTCAATGTGATAGTCACTACCCTGTAGGGATTGGGAACTCCCATTAAGATATGTCAAGGTCATCATAGTTATCGGGTTACCAATGTACCCAGGTAAGTTCATGATAAGTGCGTACTATGTCACATACCATATGAGTGTGTTGTGACGTTATAATAGCTATAGATTACAAAAACATTATAACCATGTTTGTGGAAAAACTCTCTAGACTATGACAAAGAAATATAATATATTATTTCTAATTTCAAACTCCATAACATCATGACCCTTTGCTTCAGGTATTTAAAAAATAATCTATCCAAATAAAGATCTAACCTTGGGACAGTTACAATGTATATGAACGGATTCAACCTAAATATAATGTACTATAGATATTATATATATTCCAATTATCAACAATCTAGGTTGTAGCATGATGGTTGTGGTATTGGTCATGCTTCAGTTGAGAATGAAGAGTCCATGTATGGATATATCTCTATGAGGGGGAGGGGAGAATTAGTTATGTATATTTTACAATTTATTCTTTTCAAATTAATCTCTATGATTAGTTAAGGTCTCAATCCCTGATTCATTAGAGTCTCACATATAAAATATGAAAGCAAATGAAAATAATAAAAAATCACACCAGTATTTTTACAAGCTTCTCCCCCAATATGTGTGACTACATCCTTGTTGTGTTTGGGATAATCTGATACAAGGAATTTACACTAGTAATATGAAATGTGATTAGAAATAAAGACAATTGTCTGAAATTCATGAAATACAAAATCTTGTAATGCCTGATCACACCTGAATACTATGGACTATCTCTCAATAGGATATTTAGATTGGAATCCAACCAATGTTCTTTATATTGGCTCCCTCTAATTGAGCTAACTCTTGAAGAGCCCTTATTATTGATAAAAGTATCCCAATATTTCTTCAATAAATACTTATTTTTTATACATATTCAGCTTCCAATGACTTATGATGAATTGATATTTTGGCCTTGTTCTGCTTCAAGTCAAATCAGGATAATCTTCTGATTAACTGTCGACCTTGATCACATTAAAACTAATATTCTATAATTGATCAGTTGCCTCAGTTAAACACTAATAGGGATATTCTTTCTTATTCTAAAGACACATCCTCACTAAAAACTAAAATTGTGGACCCAAAAATTATCTAAAACACTAATAGAATCACTGCCCCAACTTGAGTCACAAATATCACTACATACTGTGCAATGTGTATTACATGTGTGGTTCTTCAAACATCAGGAATGTATTAATAAAACCGCAATGCCATCTCTTTTCTTTCTCACATGTGCATGTGAACATGTAGTAATTAATTTAAGTTTTTTTCATATGAATCCTCAAGGACACAAACTATCCACTTTTCTCACTTCAGAATACACACACCTTTCACTTAATTATTCTTACACAAATGTTTATTCCTGATATTTCACACAAGTAGGTATTGTACACTTCCTAATTTTATACATATGTATGAATAATAATGTATACACACACATACCTTCTAATTATTTCATAGAAACTAAAACAATATAATATTAACAACATTTAACAATCCTCCTAGATATACAACATACACAACATATTTCTTCATCGTGTAAACCTACTAAATTCAATTGGCTCATTCACTAAGCACAATACAGAATTCTTATTATTATTCATGGAAGTATACACTGATATATACATCCTTCTTCTTATGTGAAAACCCAAATGGTTATAGAAACAGTGTTCACAAGACATTCTTCATGCAACTCAATGTAAGTAAACAATGTATGTGGTTCCGCAATCCCTACGCACACAAGTAACTAGCACTGGTTAACATTGAACGTTTCTCAAGACCAAGAGATGTGTATGTGTGTCGTATTATATCAAATTCTTCAAGGAACATAGTTCATATCAATGAAAAGCTATTGTGTAATACACATATAGATTTAAAGTGGGATATATTTACATTCGCACAAATTGAAGTGGGATGAAACCTTACATCTTGAACCATATCAATTCACAGATCTTCAACCTCACTCGAAATAGATCTTCTCAAAAATATCATCAGAAAATTCCAAATCGCTCAAGTGGTATTTATAGGCATCAATCCACAGACTCAGAATATTCTAGAATCATAAAGTTGAACACTATCATTCCTTCAGTCTGATCTTGTATAGAGATTTGGATGTTATAGTTTGAGGACCATCGAGAGGTAGCTTCCCGAATAGCTTCCAAGATAATATGACATGGTGAAGGAATGGATGACCCTAATGAATGATGGATGATCCTATGGTTGAAATCTCAGTGATACAATCAGACAGTTTTGATAAAATGATCAAACAGATCAGGGGGCCAAGATTCATCTGAAACTAAAAAAAATTGATCCTACATTGAAATAGCTCGCATCTGGACACTCCATTATATTACAAACCATGATAAACTATTTTGAGAAGTCTCTTCCCCCACCATTAGTACAACCCAGTATAGGTTCTATGTGGGTCTTCTCATGCACCCATATATGCCTCCATTTATCCAAACTTTGTGGATTATCTACCACTGTTTCACCTTGAATAGGTGTTAACCACGCACTATCTCTGCTATGGTCAGCCTCATATGTTGGCCGACATTAGGTTCATGCTTGGCCCCCCACTATTGGTGTTCTGCTTCCGCAAAACTGAATGGATTAGGACCATATTTTTTGTATAAACTCTAAATAAATGTTTTCCAAATTCCATATCCAACCAACTAAAAATAAACCACCACCAATATCAAAAACTCAACTCCACTCCAAACCCTCATTATTAATAAGATAATTAATTCATGAATCTTAGCAATCATTATAGTAAGAAAAGTTTAAAACTCAAATCATCAATGACAGATGTATTAAGAAATACACACAATCTCTCCAATCATCAGATTTAAAACTCAATGAATTTTTATCTCATTAAGTAATTGAAAACAATTTTAAAATCAAAAAAAACATAGATTATTCAGTCTATCCCTTTTTATTTATTTTCAATAATCACTTTATTTAAAATTTGATGATATATTATCCCCCTAATTACTGATAAAACCATAGATAATGGTATAAGAAAAATTTTATCTCATCTCATTTTTCACTTTAAAATATGATCATCTCATTTATATCAAAATTCCATAATCACTTCAAATATAGGAATAATATCACATGGTTTTCTAAGTGAGGAAAATTCAGTTAGTCAACTCTAAGTCTACATGATATATCTTGGTGTTGAAAAAAAGTGGGATATTACATGGGATTTCTTAACAGTCTATAAAATTACATATATCTAAAATTATGCTCAGAAGATCTCAAATAATGTTCAAGGGATTTGAAATAATCATATTTATCAACAGAATTCTAAATCCTGTACATACTTCAAAAAACACATTAAAAAGTTAGTATAAAAAATTATAAAATTCCCCATATGTTTCTACTTATTCCTAAACCTAGAACTCTCCCTTAATTTATAAAATAATAAAATTAAGAATGAGGTATAAAAAAATTGATTGGAACACCAGGCCTTTTATTTTTAAATCCATCAATAAAATCATATTAATTCTCAACATTCTTCCCCCTTAAGATATGCACACTTTTCTTTCATTTAATGAAAATCACTAGAATCTATAAATCACAACCTTATATATTTTCCAAAAGTGACAGCCTCAAAAAATTCCTTCCATTCCATGAATTGTTAGTTCATGACAAATAATATTATAGGGAATATTTAGGGACCTCTTGGTTTCCGAATAATAACATTTAGATTGAGAGTTTCTTATCAATTTGACCCTTTCTTTTCCTCCAATCTCAGAATGGGTGGATTTCATAGAACATTTCTTTTTTGTTTTGAGTCTCAATTTTTCGAACATCATTTTTATTCTCTTTTTATTCTATGTATTGTAGAGACTGATTAGATATCTTTTCATTTCTTTTATATTTCTTTTCTTTTGCAGCCTGTAATAATTGTCCAAGAAGTTTTTTCATGCAAACATTATCACAATGACTTTCTTTTTCACATCTTTCACAATTTTCCGTTAAAAATTCATTATTATTCTGAGTAGACAGACTTATTGATTTACCAATAAAAAAACTTATTAATACTAGGATTATTTTTCTTCTCACAGTGTTGCTTCTTTTCATATAAGAATTTCTTCCCCATGATAATTGAAAATTTTAAGGTAGTGACATATTATTACAGCAGTTGTTGGATTTGTAGCCAAATTTACCGCAACACCAGTAATAACTTCTAAAAAGTCATATTTCCTTACCCAAATTCTTTTTGTTGATAATCTATTTTCTTCATAGATAAACTCTTATAATTATCTTTTCTCATCAATGGATAACATTCATTTTAAAACTTATTTAATACCTTTCTATCAAAATTAGTACATATTCTTCCATTTTTTATGTCATAACATGTATCACTAGATGATATATATTTAGTATCACTGATAAAATCCCATGTAACATGGACATTCTTCTTTGAACTAGTCTTTCTAGTAGCTTTCATTGATTCATCTTGAACATTAATTTCTTTATCAAAATCGTCCAGCATCTTTTTCAATGTGTTTTCTGATTTAAGACACTGGGATTGTGTCTTACCCAATTATCCCTCTTTTTTCCATTTTTTCATTAGGATTATTCAAAAAAAATATTTTTATGCAATTATCACCATGGATGTTTTGACATCTTCAATAAGATCATTCTTTTTCTTTTTTTCAATCCTTTTTCCTATCTCTAACAGTTTGATTGTTTTCTTGAGTAGTGTTTTCTGATCAACACTTGTTACATGTTAAGATCCAAGAATATACTCATGATAGACTTCTTCTTCATCTTCATCACATAGTGAGTAATCACCTTTCCTCTTATCTTGTTCTATGTAGTTTTTATTATTTTTATTTTAACCTTAAACATCGGATTTAGTCCTTGATAATGATTATTAATCTACTCTCATACTCATCTGATTTTTCTTGCACATTCATGACAACTACTTCTTCTTTCCTCTGTCAACCTTTCTAGATTTTTTAGGACTTCATTTAATGTATTATTCTTCATCATCATAACCCTTAGAATCATAAAAACCGTTCTTTGGACAATAAATTGGAAAATATCCAGTTACAACACAATTAATGAACTTTAAAGGAAGCACACTATTAAATTTCCCCCTATATTTTTTAATATTTTTAGTAATAAACTCCTTTAATATTTTATAATCAGTATCCCAGACCTCATCCTCATTAGAATTTGAGAATGTTTCATCATTATTTCCCTTTAATCTTGAGAAATTACATTACTTTTAAATCCATTTCCTCCTTAACTTTCATTTTGAACATAGAAGCTTTTCTCGTCTCATAATTGAGAAGTGTATTATTTAATTCATTAAGAGACAAGTCTCCAACATCTTCTAAGGCATGAATCTTTGAATCAAATCTATCAAGAAAATTACACTTCAATTTTATTGACAATAGTTGAATCTCCAAAAGTATCTCCAATACCCCTGATATGAAATAGAATCTCATTCACCTTGGTATAGTAGTCAAAAATTGTCTCACCATTCATATTATGGATATCTTCAAAATCAGCACACTATATTTGATGTTTGGATTCTTGGATCTTCACATTCCCTTTGTACATATTCTTGATTTTATCCCACATCTCCTTGGATATTTTTAATCCCATCACTTTAGTTAAGATTTTATCAGATAAGGATGACAAGATATAATTTCTATCTTTCCCATCGATTCCAATATTCCACTTATAAGCATGTTTAACGGGAAAATCTTCTCCTGGAAGTATAAAATCAAAAATTATTGCATCTCTAACTTCAAGGACTTGTGAATGAAGATATGAAAGAATTCGATTCTTCTATCTATAATAGTTCATTACATCTAAGAAAGGATGTCCTATATTATTGAATGGATTCAAAGTTTCCATTAATAGTTCTTCATTAATGATTGGATACTAATAGAGGTAACCATTCCCTCTAATACCACTTGAAGATTACAGAATTATGTATATCAATGATAGAAGGAGGGGATGAATCAGTTATATATATTTTACAATTTATCATTTTCCAATTAATCATTGTGACAAGTTAAGATCTCAATCCCTCATCTATTAGAGTCTCACTTCTCCCATATTCAAACAAATGAAAACACTGATAAAGAAAACAAGTATTTATACATGGTGTTCCCTTAATATGGGTGACTATGTACTTACTATGTTTAGGATAATCTGATAAACAAAATTTCCACTAGTAATATGAAATGTGATTTTAAATACCGACAATATCTCAAAATTCCGGAAAGAAAAAGCCTTGTAATGCCATATAAAAACTGATTACTATCGACTGTCTCCTGATAAGTTCATTAGAATAGAACCTCAGTAATGTTTTTCATATAGACTCCTACCATTTGAGCTAAATTATGAAAATATCGTATTATTTATAATTTTATCCCACCATTTATTTATTGAATACTACTTGTAAATAGGTCTTTAACTTCCATTAACTTATGATGCAGTGATATGTTGTACTTTTCTTCTTCAAGTCCACTCAGTATAATTTTCTGATTTAATGTCATCCCTGATCACATTTAAATTGATCTTCTGTAAATTATCATCTTCCAAAGTTCCACTCTTCTTGGGATATTCCTTCTTCAGCTGAAGACCGTGCCTCACTAAAAACTAAAATCTCAGACAAAGAAATAATCTAAAACACTAATAAAATCACTTCCCTGGATTCAGACTCAAATATCACTTCGTATATTGAAATGTATATTACATGTGCACTTCTTCAAGAATCCAGCATGTATTAATAACACTGAAAGGAATAATATTTTATCTCTCATGAGTTCATGTAAACATGCATTAATTCATTTAAGTTTATATCATATGAATCCTCACGCACACACACTATCCACTTTTCTCACTTCACAATACAAACGCCATTCACTTACTTTTTCATACACAAAGGCATATTCATGATGTTTCACACATGAATGTATGTTTTCACTTATTAATTTTATACATATGTATGAATAATAATTCAAAGGTGTAGTTACCTTCTAATTCCATCTTGAAAACTCAAAAAAATCATACTACCCTCATTTCTCAATCCATGTGAATATACAGCATGCATAACAACTTTCTTCTTCACGTAAACCCACTGACTTCAATATGCTTAATCACTGTGCACTGAACAGAATGATTATTATTCATCATGAAAGCATATACTGATATATATATACGATCATTATTACACAATAAACCCAAATGGGTATAGAAATAGTGCTCACAATACCATCTACATGAAATGTAGTGTGTGTAAACACTACTTATGGTTTCTCAATCCCTTCATATAGGATTAACTAGCACTGGTTCAGAGTGTCCTTCGGTCAAGACCAAGAGATAAATATATGAATCTCTTTATCTCAAATGATTCATGGAACTTAGTTCATTATTAAGTGATGCTATGGAGGAATACACATATATCTTGCATGTGGGATGGATTTACCTTCTCACAAACAGTAGCAGGGTGACACCTTACTTCAATAACCAAAAATATTTTCGGATCATTAACCTCACTTGAAATTGTTCTTCTCAAAAATCTCAGTAGTAAATTTATAATCCCTCAAGTTTTATTTATAGTATATGAATCATGGGCTCAAAATCTAATATAATCACTAAGATTCACTCTATTATTCCTTATGTTCAATCTGGGATGGAGCTTCAGAAATCACCATAGGAGATCTATTGAGAGGAATCTTCCTGAAAAGATTCTTGGAGAAGATGATGTGGTGAGGGAATGGTAGACCAAGATGAATGATGGATGATCTCATGGTTGAAATCTTGGCAATACAATTGGACGGATGTGATTAAATGATCAAACAAATCAGACGACAATGATTCATCCAACGCTACAAATTTTGATCCCACAACGAAAACCCCACATTTGGCCACTCCCTTATATTAAAAGTCTTCTAAAACTTATTTTATAAATCACTTCCACATCCTTTGGTATTTCCCCATACCATTTCATTATGGGCTCACCCCTGAAGCCACCTCCTCCACCATTCATCCCCATACAGTGGTTTTTCTACTGGTCCTTCACTTTCCATAGGTGCTCCCCATGAACTATCTCAGCTATTGCTAACCTCATATCCTGGCCAACATTGGGTTCAAGCTTGGCCACCCACTGTTGGTGTATTTCTTCTCCCATGATGGCTGGCTTAGGCCCATGATTTTTTTAAACTCCCAAATAATGTTTTCTAAATTACATAGCCAACCAACTCAAAATAAACCACCACCATCCTCAAAAACCCTACTCCACTCCAAATCCCAATGAAAAATAAGAAGCTTTTTTCATCGATCATATCAATAATTATTGTAAAAAAAATTCAAACTCAAATCACCAATGAAACCTATTTTATGAAATACAAACCATATATCCAATCATCATATTTAAAACTCATTGGCTTTTTATCCAATTTACTAATTGACAACAGTTTCAAATTCAACTAACAACATGCATTCTTCAGTAATATATGAGAAAATTATTTATTATGAACTCATATATCATAATGTGTGACACTACAATATTATGGAATTTTTATACAACACTCAATGATATTCATGGAAACTTATCTCTCCCATATAACCACAAAATCTACATAAATAAATTTTCATAACCTTTAGTAACCATACTATGTTGGTGGTTCATCCATCAACCCCACTCAATGTTTTATAAGGTCAACCCCAAACAAAACTACATTTATACTCCTTGCGCAAAATATGGACTACATTATCCTTTCCCCTCTTGACTCCACATAAAACCTATGTTTTCATTGATGATCGGATGGCTACCTCGTGAGGGTTGTCCTAATATCATATGGTTTTTTCCATGGGATAGATTTATTTTTTTTCACATTCTGACTAAGTATTGAGTTATCTTCTGAAATGAATCCAAAGACCATGATATTGGTATATCTTGACAATCAAACATTATATCCCATAATGTCCTAAAAACTGATGTGAAGAAATTCATGTATGAATTATCATATTATTACTTGATTATCAAATTTTTTATGATTCGATAATTGAAAAACATATATACATTTTTTACCATGGATAAGCTATATATTAATTCAATTCATGGTCTTTAGCTTCTAGGTTTAATAGGATCATGTCTTGAGGCCCTGGTTTTTCTATAGTTTAAGACAGTTCATCTCTAAAATACACAAAAGAATCCAAATTCTCTTGCAGATAATAATGGAACATTGGATGTAGATTTTTATATTTTTCAAAACAATCCTTTTTTTAAATATGTTGTTAAAGAACCCTTTAATGGATCAAAGTACTATTGGAATGAGGCTAATACATACCATATATTCCCCTTTGAACATGTAAAATACATTACCCAAAACCCAACCTGAGGACCCCACACTAAAGCATCCCATTTTCCCTGACTTAATCTTCTAAAGAATAGCTTGTAGTCTATAGATCACATTTTTTGTTCATAATCACTTCATCTATTCCATGTGGTCTTTAACTGGTTTTTGATATTAACTCTATGGTGGTAGCTCCACATCTAAATAATCAACATATCCAAATTTTTCCTTTCTTCTTCTCCACCAACAAGGAATTTTACTTTACGAATGTTTTGTTCTACCATTATGGGTCAATATGCTCATGATACTACCTAATTTCAATGCCATGGTGGCTTAGTGACCCTGAATTAATAGACCAACGGTTCATTGGATAAAAATCCTATTTCTATGTCTTTAAATCCTAATTCAGGTAAATGTTTTCACTATTGTAGTACTAATATAATATCTTTACAAATACTCCTCCTACTGGATTTTATCTCAAGATTGATGTATGATTATTGTGTGTGGTAACCACACTCATACCAGCCAAACTCCTCCAAATTATAATCCAACAAGAAATATGGACACATATCATTAAAAACATAAAATGAAACTTATTTGATTCAAAGTTGGTATTAAAAATAAGGAATTTTTTTTTATAAATGAGACTCATAAAACTCCCACACACATAAATCATTTATTCTCTCTAATAAAACCTCAAATAAGGTAAAGAAAAAATCATACAACATCAAGGGGAAAATTAAAATTATCATACCCATTAACATGAGGTCTTGATTTAAGATTTCAATAACCCAAAATCATTCAATAAAATGGTTTCAAATAATTCTCCATGTCTAATTTGAATTCAATAAATTCTATTTTTTTCTCTCACATTATCCAATTTCACATTGATCCAAATTATATTAATGATCTACCATACAAGAATGTGTTCCAATAAACCTCCAAGAAACAATTTTTCTATATTTATTGTTATACCTCATGTAAAATATCATAATCATTGGTTTTAAAATAATCTCACAATGATACCCCATAATGAAAAATATTACAAAATAATTATGGGAACATAATATAAAGCTTCCAATGACTTAAAAGATTTGGCTTGGTATATAATTATTGTAAAATAATATTAAAGAATTTTGTAATTTGAAAATGTAATGAATTATAATAAATAATCTCAATTTAAAAAACTTCCTCATGAAATGGAACAACTGAACACCCCAACTCCATTAAAGGACCACCATGTAATAAGTACCTTTTTATGGACTTTTGTTTTTTCCAAAATGCAATTTTGATTATAAATTTGAATTTTTATATCTGATTTTATTAAGGTAAAAAATTGTAATTTTCCCTTAATATATGATCATGGAATATTTTTCTGACCACTCTATTTTTCCGAGAATAGGGTGTTTACAATAGGTAACGTATTTTATTGAAATCTGACCAATCTAAATTTTATAATATTAATTAATATATAATATTTAATGAATTAAATATTAAATTATTCATATAGGTTCATTTGGAAATATCATTTGAACAAATAATGATATTGATATTACCTCAATGTCATTGAGTCTGAAAAGGGGATTTTTTTTCCTAGGTGAAGCATAAAAATGAGTTGGGAATCGACACAACCGTGTGCCCCTTTTCCTTTTTCTTACTCTTTTTCTTATTATTTTTTTTATTTTCTTCCAGTTCTTTTTTTGTTTTTCTTTCCTTATTTTCCTTGTGGATTCTCATACACATGGATGGGGATCCCCCATTTCATAGACAAGAGAGATATTGATAGAGGATGGTATAAAGATATGTGGAGGGAGTGGAAGTAGGGTACCTCCAAGGAGCTCCAGGTGCACTGGATCATCATGTGCAAACTATGGGACGTAGAAACTAGTGAAGCTTTAGTCGATTCAGCCCCAAGTAAAGACACTATTCTGTATTCCTTTATATCTAAAATATTTTTAATTTTATATTTTTAAAAACCTTAAAAGTCTTATTAGGTCCCTTTAAGGTTCAATCTAATACTTTTAGGTGACAAGGGAGTTTTAGGATGATTTGAGGGTTTCTCGTTCAGGAAAACTCATCTACATAATATGTGGTTCTGGGAAAACATGCCATGTGTCATTTAATTTTGGGAAGATTTTTTTTTGAAGTATAATATTTGTATGGGTCTTACATCCCATGTACTGATAGTCATCTGTCTAGCTGAGTACCCAACTAGGTTTCCCATATAAGAGGCCCATGTTGTCGGGAGTACACAGCCAAACCATGTAAGGGTCACACGCTATGTACAGATACATAATCGGGGAAAATACTTCGACATTCCATTTAAGTAACACAGAAAGGTACCTTTTGTAGGGTACACACCGTGTATAATCCTACACAATAGGTACATGGGTGTTTACACACCATTTATGGCAAGAGTACACACCTAGGTGGGGCTTTGGGAGAACAAACCATGTGCTTAGAGAGACATGTTGTGTACTACCCCAATTTTAACACTTCATGGGGTTTTGTATCATTTTGACCATGACTTAGAATATGAACCATGATTAATACATTCTAAGTATATTTTACAAATTTTGTGATGGTAATACATGTGTGGGGATTGAGAACTCCAGTATGGCATTTCTTGAAAGAAGAGGTTCTTCCCATGCTAATCATATTTAGTTTATCCTAAAAGTGATTCTTATTCTAAGATAATACATGATCTACCTCTCTTAAATGATGCTTCTATAGATTCCTTGAGGAAGTATCCCTTATTATATGTCACCTAATATACTATAAGACCATGAGACTAGTTGTTAATGAGGATCCCCTGTAGGATTCCAATGTTTATATGTCGACCTAGAGGATCCGAAATAGGATGTCTTTATCTTCATACTAGTTACTGGTGAACCCTTGTGGGTTTCTTTAACAAGCATGTTGAGCTAGGGAATCCCTTGTACGGTCCCAATACCTTTATAATGTTTTGACGAAACTATATATAATACATCATTCTTTCTTACCATTCGAGGATCCCCTATAGCATGCCTCCGTCTTGATTATTGTTCAAGAACCCCATGTATAATTCCTCAAACTTCATTACCATTATAGGATCCCCTATATGATTCCTCATTATTTCTTACCATTCAAGGATCACCTATAGGATTCATCTTCCTTTCTTACCATTCGATGATCCCATAAAGGATTCCTCGGTTACCTTTAAAATTAAAGATCCCATATGGTAGGCCTTCAATAGTGCATGAACCATGAGGATCCCATACAAGATTCTTCATTCGAAATTTCTATTAAGGATAAAAGGTAGGATGTCTTTCTTTTGTTTGACTTGAGGAAACCAGTGGGTTCCTCAATGTTTGTCCAACCTAAAGTTAGTATGTTGGATTTTGGTAGAGATGGTAGAAGGTTTCTCCTTAGAACCGATGTTGAACTTGTAAGCTCATGTGGTTGTGGTTGTGGTGGTGGGTTTAATCATTCATCCACCCATGCTCTTTTATTTATACTTTTATATGTATATTTCTAATGCAGTGATGTTTACTAGATGTTCTTCCTAGTTGGTGGCTTTTGATCCTGACACAAAGAATATTTCTTGCTCATAGAGATTCCAAGATGTTCTTCCTGGGATCCATCTTCTAATTCAAGTTATTAAATTATTATTTGTATACCCAGAGTTACTTCCTTAGATTCTGATGTTGAGCCTCTATATTTGATTCTTATATTACTATGATTTCCCAAGGTGCTTCTCGGTATCTTCCTATGGAGACTATGATTATGATATGTGAGTATGGAATCCCTAGTAATGATACTTGAGGGTGATTCTACTATCCTCTGGTTCAATTGTGATTATGATAATTATTCTCTCCTGAATTTAAGTATTCATGTAGATGACTACATTCTCTAGAGTGATATTTATTATTATTCTATCATGGGTCAGTTACATGACCACATTTATAGGGAATGGTGTCTTCCATCATTTCATAGCTGAAATGGTTATGCACTTCTAGATGATAGGGATGATTATGGTCCCCATTATTAGTGACTCTAGGTGTGGGAATGGAATCTAACCACTGAGTTATCCTTAAAGATATCCAAATAGTCTAACCCTTAGGGTTTATCTGAGTTCCAAATGATCTAACTTCTTACAGACCAAGACTAACGGCTTAGACCTCAGACCATATTTACATGGAATAAGCAGCATGGTGCCTAGATCTTGGTCATTTATCGGTTGTAAATATGTACTTACCAGAAACCCTTCATTACATTTATTGTAGGTGACTATTTTTGAAACCATTTATAGGAAGATTTTATTACTATTATGACATATCTTTCTCAATGATATTTATTGTGTTGGTCAAAGTAGTTACATGTTGATTGGGACTATAGACCCATAGATCGACATAATGATACATGTATTGAGTGTCCTGATTTGAAGCTTAATGAACTGGCATGAGATGTCTAATCGTTCACGATTATAGACCCAAAAATCAATTGCTATTTATTTTGATGTAATTTTATTCACCTTACTCATGAATATTCTCAGTTATATATATGAATATATGTCGGACAATAAATGTATACACACATATACATATAAATATACATATACATATATATATATATATATATATGAATGTCCAAGGAGGACCTTTCCCATTTGATTAGAATTATGTGCCCAATGTTCAATTGTGGCTCCAAATTTATTGGTTTTAATTATCTTTTCATTTGTTTCTTGGATAGGTTAAGCATATTTCATTTCATGAACTATTGGTTGAATATTTTATAGGTTCATTGTTGGGGTGGACTACTAAAATTGTTTCTCACTCATGAATTTTCACCTCAAGGTACATGTATAAATTATTTCTTCATTTCACATTGGGTATATATTCCATATTGGATAGGGCTAAGGCCTAGTGTTTAATGAGTGAGTGGAGATACATGAGTTGGTTCTTTTGATAGGAATGGTGTAGTTCGACCATGTCTAGAGAATAGGATTTTGGTATCGCTCGGTGTTTGTAGTAAACCCTATACTTTTATTTCAGTTTGTTTTGTATTCATGTATCTATATGGTCAATCCAAATGATGGTCGGGGTTTTATGTATTGAATTATTGTTCCGGATTTTACAACATTTCATTTATTATTATATCATATTTTATTTCAGATTATTAACTACTTTTAAACTCTATTTATTTACTAATTTTTAGATTAATTAGTTATTTATAAGGTTTTCTTACTCTGATATGAGAGCATAGACTCCCACTATCAAGCCCCAAGACCTCATTTCTATTCTTCATCCTATGGTATATGGGTAGGCATGCTTGAGGACTCCAAGTGAATAGGGTCAATACACTAGTTTAGAGGCATCTAGGTTGGGATGTTACAAAGTAGTATCATAGCATTATTTTCTGAGTAATTATTTTTTGGGATATGGTAGATAATAGTATTAGAAATGTGTCAGAACCTTTGTTGGATATTAGACTAGTGAATCGAGAAAAAAATATGTAGAATGAAGTCTTAGTTTAGAGGGGTATGGGATATCTGTTATGCATTGTGATGTTATATTTGAATATGATTTTATCATAAAGTGACACACGTGTTGTTTGGATGTTATGATTTACTATGGATTTATGGCACTTAGACCATTAACAAGAGGCTTGGTGTGGATTTATCTCTTTGTAAGTAAAGTCAGGAGCCACCACATGCATCATATTCCTCAAATAGAATTCATATCATATAGAAATCCATGTGTGTGATTTTACTAGAAAATGAGGCATGTTTAATGGGGCCTACTTATATATATATCATTATGATGGAAGGTTTATTGGATCTATTTTGAGTCATTTTGTGGTGATGTTGATGACTTTGTCCTCATGTACAGGTGGAGCAGTGACCCTAGTATGATGATATGGAATATTATTCCATTCATTGTAGCCTTTGTAGGGTGTTGTTTCTTAGTTCGTGGTTATCTAGTTGGATCATAGAGTACGATGATGATAGGTAACATGACTTTATTTTGAACTAGAACTCTATGGGTATTACTATATAAAAATTCCTAATGAGTTTTAGTTCAATGTATCATTGGTGTTGGTGTCATGAAATCCAGGGATTAGTTCCTTATGAGGATGCTCAGTGAGGATTAGACCCATGAAGGTCAATTTTTTAGTTTTGACCCTTTAGGTCATTTTGAAATTTACCTTATTTTGAGAGGTTTGATATTTTGGTATTGGTGGTTACAAATCGTGTCCCATATTTGAGAATTGACCTGTAGGGATATATGAGAGACCTATACGCCCTTGTTTTGACTCAAAACATTGTAGTTTTTCCTCTATTATATTCTATGGAAAACATCGTAAGAGGTCAGACCAAGTTTTCGAATTCTTTTTTAGGTAGTGAGAATTCTTGTATTCTCAATTTAATATGAATGGAAAATTAGTGCTTCTATTTTTTAACATAGGAATATTGATGCCTTTAACTTTTTAAAATCACCTAGGGTGATCTTGTATCAAGACTTGGTTTGATGGGAAGACTATTTATGTTCATGGCCTAGTCATCCAGTGTTTCCTCTATTGCTAATGTTGTCAGAGAATAGGTAGATTCTCATGAATGGAATGATGTAGGGGGATGGGAAATCATTGAATAAATCATGGAATATGTGAGGAGATGGATATTAAAGGGTATTTCCATGTGATCTTCTAACTTAATGTAACTAACATGTAATGTAGCACAATCATCTTATCCTTGTAATGGATTACTCTTTAGAGTATAAGTCGGGTTATGAAGGTACACGCTCATTGTGTGTGCTTCCGTTTAAATTGAAAATCAGTGTGTGGCCACGTGTGAGTCGTGGACCGATGTTTCTATGACATGTTGTTGGGATGGTTTCCTAAGAATTCTGGTTAAATAGATAATGTCCTTCAGTTTTATAGAGTGAATTGAGAATTAATCGGGTGACATGATATGGTTAGCCCATGTTTATACCTAAAAATTCATTATCGAGAGACATGGTGTCAGTTTTTGGTTAAAGGCAAGTGTACCACTTTTGTACATGTGTGTGGATCCTGAGATTTGTACATGACATTCAATGGAATATTAGTTTACTATTGGGTAGAGATGATCATTGTCTATCTTTACTTCACCCTTTGTATGATGGGAGAGATTCAACCCTACATTGAGCTTATTTTTTATTTAAATGTTCATACTCTAGGAAAATGAAACATTTCATGTTTATGCTTAAGGGTGGTGACCTTGATTTTTAGTTTTAATTCAGAGTTTTTAATGGATTTTTATGATCAGAGTTGTTTGTCAGACAACGATAAGGGTATTCCTATGGTGGGGAGCACGAGATTGGTCCTAGTTGGATGTCTTCAGTAAAGTATTCAGTTGTCAATGCTATTAAAATGGTTATTTTATAGTCCATATAACTTGTTTATGATAATTCTCAGATTAAGATCATGACTTCTAGACATACCACTTGGCTTCCTGTTTAAGATAAGGGTTGTTTTGGGGATATTGTATGGACTTGTCTTTTTTGCACTGTAATTTTGAGCATAAATTTTAATATTTTCTATCTGATTCTTATAAGGGGTCAAGTGGTAATTTTACCCAAGTAAATGATCTTGGATAATTTTTCTGACCACTACATTGGTCTCATAATAGGGTGTTTAACTTCTGATAATAGTTTGTTAGAAATCTTAACCATTCAAATACTAGAGGAATAATTAAAATTTAATATTTAATGAATTAAATAATAAATTATTCATCAAGGTTCATTTGGAGATATGTTTTGAATGGAGCATCATATTGAAATTTCATCCCCCCATTGTGTTTAGAATACGGAGTTTTTCATATGTGAGGCATGAACTCGAGTTGGGCGTCAGGTCCAGCCTGTGCCCCTTTTTATTTATCTTTTTATTTTATTTTTATTATTTTATTTTTTTATTTTTATTTTTATTTTTATTTTTTATTTTTCTTTTATTTTCATTCTTTTATTTTTCTCTTTTTTATTTTCTTATTTTCATCCAGGTTTCTCATACGCGTGGTTGTATATCTTCCATTTCATGATAAGGAGAGAGAATGATAGAGGGAGAGATAGAGATAGATGGGAGATGAAGAAGGGTGTCATCTTGGATCTTGGGGTATGCCATATCGTCATTTAGAAATTGTGGACCATGGAATAGATGAAGATTTTGTGGGTTATACCCAAAAGTAGGTCATGTTTACAATAGATCCCTATTTATTTTGCATTTTCTTATTTTAAAGCACTTTTATTCTTAAATAGGACCCCTTGAGGGTCAATATACTACTTTTGGTTGAAAATTAGGGTTTTGGGAGGATTTGAGGGTTTTTTATTCTGGAAAACCCATCTACACGGTGTGTGGTTTAGAGAACACATGTTCTGTGTTCATCTATTTTGGGGAACATGAAATTTTTTATGTACATGACCTATATGGTTCGCACAAACTATGTAATGGTACTCGAATGTGTAGCTAAGTACACGAAAAATGATTCCTATGTAAGTGCAACATGTGTTGTGGTGTACATGATTATAAACTGTGTGGGTAACACGCCTTGTATTAGTGTACGGTCAGGCCAAATACATGACCAAGCCATTTGAGGGATACATGCACATACCCCAGGTAGGGTACCCACCTTATATTACATGTACTTGGTCATTTACACATCCAATCCATCCAGAGTACATGCCCAGGTGGGGCATTGCTAGTACATGTTGTGTTCTCAGGGAGGCACCCTGTGTACTTCCCCTCTTTCAACCTTTTTTGTGATTTTTTAACTTTTCACCCATGAGTCAAAATTAGACCCATGATTAGTCCATTATGAATGTATTTTCATTTCATTCATAATTTTAATACTAATTTTGTGTTTGAGGACTCTTAGGTGGAGTTTCATGAATAGACAGGTTCTTCCTCTAGTAATCATATCCAGTGTCTCTTGAAAGTGAGACCTATTCTGAGATAGTCCATGATATATCTCTCTTGATCAATTCATCTAAATCTTTACATGAGGACATCACCCTTGAAATATGTGTTGTTATGTCATATGAGACTGTGACACTAGTTGTTACTAAGGATCCCCTATATGATTTCTATTCTTATGTTTTGACATATAGAATACCAAGTAGGATACCTCTATCTTCTTTCTGGTTACCGGTGGACACCTATGGGTTAACTCCTCTTACATATAGACCTAGGTAATCCTTTATATGATCTCTCTTATTGTATATTTTTCTAAGGATACCATATAGGATCCTTTAGTATTTATGAAAATTCGAGGATCCCCTATAGAATGCCTTGACCTTACTTGCTATTCGAGGATCCCATGTTGGATGCCTCAGTATTTCCTACTGTTCAAGGATCCCTTGTAGGATGCCTCATCCATTATTAAACTTCAGGGGTCTCATATAGGATTTATTATTCATTCTTAAAATCCAAGGATCCCATATAAGATTCCTCCTTTACCTTTACAGCTACGAATCCCTAGTATAACTCTTTCACATATGCACGAACCATGAGGTTATCTTGTAGGATTCCTCCTAAAATTTTTCTACGGATGATCCCAAGTACAATGAAAATATTTTTTTTTAAATGAGGAACCTAGTCGGTACCCTGATGTTTAACTGACCCTAAGTTAGTATTTTTTTGGTTGGGTAGAGATGGTAACTACTGTCACCTTATAACCCTTCATGAACTGGTAAACACATGTGGTTGTGGCTGTCGTGCTTGATTTATGTGTTCGGACACCCTATCTCTTTTATCTATACTTTAACATGTTTTTTGTTGATGTAGTAATTAATACCAATGTTCATTCCTAGTTGGTGTTTATTAATCCAGAAATGATTCTTATTTATTTATCTTAGGGATTTTCATATGTTCTTCCTCAGATTTGTATTCTAACCCACGTTATTTCATTATTATTTTTTCACCCAGAGGTAATACCTAGGATCTTGATGTCAATCCAATATATTTGATTACTTTATTATTGGTGTTTCTTGAGGGGATTCATGGTATCCGGTTGTAGATCCAATGATTACGATATATAAGTATAACATCACTAGTAATAATACTCAAGGATGATTCTACTCTAATCAGGTAGATATGTGAGGAGGATGACTATGATCTCCTAAATATGATTATACTCATGGATGATTACATTTTCTATTGTGATAGGGATGATTATGCTCTTCATGATTGGTTACTTGGATATAGTTTTGGTCATGGAGTATCACATAATTGGATACCCAAAATTATTATGATCTTCCAGATGAAAGGAATGATTAGGCTCTCCATTATTAGAGACTCTTAGGGTGGGTGTAGTATCTCATCAGTGAGTTATCATTACATATCATAGAAGGGCCAAACCCTTGGTGTTCATCAGACTTTTGAATTTTTTGGGAACCTACTAGCTATGACCATAGGCTTGGACGATGTACTATATTTATGTGGTATTAGTAGAATGTCGTTGAGCTCTTGGAAATTTATAATATTTATGTAAGTAGTTACCTAGAATCCTTCATTTTAGTGATTGGAGGAATGTACGGGTTAATTGAGGGGTAGGATGAGTATCATCCTATGGTGGTGTATCTTGATAAGAAATATTTTTAGCATTGGCTAAAGCCTGTATATTCTGATTGTGATTATGAACCTAGATATTGACTTTATTATACACAACCTGAGTGAAATGACTTTTATCTCAATGACCTAGAGTATTATATTCATGAGATCAAGATTATGGATCTAGAGATTTGATACTAATTGATTTATGTTAATTTTTTAACCTTACACATGAATTTCATATTTATGTATATATTTATAGGTATTGGACTATACAAGTATACATATATAGATATAGACATCCATGACGGTACATTCCCATTTGACCAGGATTACGGACCCGAGGTTTAATTATGGTTTCATGTTTATTGGTTTCACTTATCTATTCAGTTGTGTCTTGGCTAGGCCGAGCATATTATATTTCATGAACTATTGGAATCATATTTTATAGGTTCACCATTGGGGTGTCCTACTAAGATTATTTCCCTACCATCTCCATGAACCTCAGTTTACCAGTAGAACATATTTTTATAATTCAGATTGAGAATGGATTGCATAGTTGACAGGGCTAAGGCCTTCTATTGCGAGATCAAGAATATCTTCTAAAGTGGGTTCTTTTGATTAGTCTGGTGCAATTCAACCGTGTTTGGAGACCATGTATGTGGTTTGGATTGGTTTCATTACTATATCTATATACTTCTGCCTTATATTCTTTTGTATTCCTATATTTGTATTGTTGACCCAGTGGGTGACCAGTGTTGTATGTATAGAATAATTGTTTTTTCTTTTACCACATTTCATCATTTATTAAAACATATTATATTTTAATATATTTACTACATCCTCACCTTATTTATTTATTGATGTGAAAGATACTTAGATATTTTTGTTGTTTCTATTCTCTAATATGAGTTTATATACTCCCCACTATCACACCTTATTGCCTCAATTCATGTCGGTATCCTCTAGCATGTGGGGGGTCTTGTGGCCTCATAACGAACAAGATCAAATACCATTTTTGTGGAATATGGTTCGAGACGTTAAAACATCGGAATTAAATAACCTATTATATTTTTTAATTTTATTATTTTTAAAGTTATTCATGGGGAAAATATCACACTTCTTACCCAACCCATATTTGATATCCTCACAACACTAAATGAAATAGCAAAAACATGATCATCGGTTGAACATGTGTAATTATTAACTCTCCCAATACATAAACTAGGTACATGAGCTTAAACCCAGTTAGTTAGGACTCCTTATGTGCATCGAGGAGACTCGAGATCAAATCCAGAAGGAGGCTAATTTCTGGGTACTGTAGTATGTACTATAGCATGTACAGTGCAGAACTGCCGTAGGTACTGTAGTAGGAACTGTAGAAAGCACTGTTTGGCACTGTAGCAGCTGGGAATATTCCACTGTTTGGGCCATCAGGCCACTGATTTGGTCCCCGAGTCCATTAAGTCCTTTAGGCCACCTAGGGCTTTGGGTCAGTAAGGCCTTCGTGCCACCTCAAGGCCTTCGGGCAACCTTAAGTGCAGATGCAAACCAAAACAACCTACAAGGAACAAAAGTTAAAAGGAAGAGGAGCAAGGAACTTTCACCATAGCTAAAGCTAAATGAATTGAAAGAATGAGAGGGTATGGAACCTAGCATTGGTACAAACCTGTGCATGCACGATAAATCCTAGCCATACATCCATGCGAAGGTGGAGAGCTTCTTTCAGGTTGAAGGTGATGGGGAGGAGCAGTTCCAAGTAGTAAGTTTGGGATGTATATAACGTTTGAATCTTACGGGAAATGAATTCTTCTAAGGTCTAGGGGCCATGTAATACATACACCTACCGGCCTTTTAAGGGTTTAACCTCACCCCTTGAAAGGTGGATTATCAAAATCAATAAAAAAAATAAAGGCATTTATTCCATTAGTGGTGGTAGGACATAAACTAGTTTCAAATATATTTACATTTTTTTACATTTCATGTTTAACATATTAAGATGATATGTAATAAAATAAACACAATTAGGATCCATGTACCACACCACATCCATTAAAAAACAACTGATAAATTCTCTTTAATGAATCACAACCCATTCAAATCTTCCCAACCTATACCACAAACATAAACCCATGAATATACTAAAATATGAAAAGATAAAGTCTAGAAAGGATATAATAGGGTTGTAATGTTTCTTATTATATTTTTTTATTCATAGAGTCAACATTCTAAAATAATTATTAATGAATATAAGTGAATCTCTAGGATATATGGGAACAATAATAAAAATTTCTCACTCATTTTAAATGATTTATTATACACCCATATCTTTAAAAATATTAAACTAATGTTATAATAGGTTTACATACCCCAATTTTTCTCTCAAAAAAATATTTATTAGATATCATAAGATAAATATTTATACAAACTCAGGTAATGGATATTAACAATTAAACTTCATAATGTATATTTCTAAGAATTGATATCAAAAATAGAAATTAAATTAGAAATTTTTTATAAATGAATTTAAATTTGGAATGATCATGAAAATCTCATAATATCCTCACAAATCTCCATTATTTATATTTATGATAACACATGTCAAAAATTTTCTTCAAGTTAAATATTTCAATGAGGTCACACAAGGGAAAAAATATAAATATCTCAAAAATGGCCACCACTGCACATGAATGGTAAAATTTTCACAATGTTTAATAAAAGAGGATAAAGGGATAAAATAAATGAATCAAAATACAATGGAATAATTGAAAATAAAATGTTAAAATAAATATTTCTAAAATATTTTTATTCCATAATGAAAGTGTACTATGGAAAAGGATCATAGGTATAATGAAACAATTGTGAGTGTTAATAAATGGTTGAGAAGAAAATGGTATAAATTGAGTGTATTACCACAAAAATACAATGTAAATTTTTAATGAATGACCAAGAAGATATAAAAGTTAAAAAATGTATGTTGATAAATAGAAAAACAAATTAAATACATAGGGTGGAATCAAAATTTGTAAGTGGTGATGTACTAGGACTTTACTATGTGTCCCATGGGAAAACCACAACTAAAATATGGCTCTCTAATTATCATAACTATTGGGGCTGATATAGGTGGCATTATATTGGCCACAATTAAAGTAGTTGAAAGAACTATATTATCACCAACCACCCTAATCATGGTCTTAATCTAGTTCTTAATATAGAATGGTGGGGGTGTGTATTTTATTTTAATGGTGGTTGTTGGGAAGGAAAAAATCAATTAATGGTATATTAGGGGTGCCTTTGGTAACATCTTCTTTCCCTTCCTCTGGTAATCAATCTTCAATTAATGTCATACAACTAGGTCGATAAATAACTGTTAGGGTTGAATAAAATCCACTCGATGATATGTCCTTTGGTAGGTTTTCTCAAAGGGGTATACCTAGGGAATCCTTTGGTTAGAATGAGAATATTGTTGATCATGATCCCATTTGGATGTTTGTATAAATGTGGATGATCATGTCTGGGTAGCCGAAAATGGTGGTCAAATTTCATAGTATGACTAGGGAGGAAATGGTGTCTCATAAAAATAAATTCCAATGGAATCAAAAATTTGACTTAGAGTAGTGAAAACTTACCAAAAGGTACAGTTGAAATATTTATTCTATTATTCATGTGGAATGACCAATGATGGGGTGAGTAAATTTAGAAACTGAGGGAATTAGGTTATCTCTAGGATGGGTGGTCAACTATAAAATCACGACCCTTCATCTTTGATGGAAAAAAATGGAATCATTGTGTTCCCCTAAATAAATGGTCCTTATTCTTGATAAAAAAACCACATATTTACTAAAAATGGTATATTGATCAAGTCCATTTTACCATGGGAGTTGAGAGTATGTGAATCAGTGAACATCTAAATTTGTTTAGTAGGATGGGTGATAAAAGTTACACAAATGAAGGTTCCATTTTATTTAATCCATTGTTACTAATTGTAAAAGGAGAATTTTCATTCCATATTAATCATGGTTAGCTCATAAATGAAACATAAATTAAACTTGAAATTTTTTATAATGGAACCCTGGGAATCCTCATTTTTCAGACAAGAATTAGCAATGGAATAATGAATAATGATTTTCAGGACTATCATGAGTTGGGTAGCCTTCTTCTTTTCATCATCAAACTAAAAGGTCGCATCATTTTCAAAATACTATCACATATAAGTCACTAAATATTGGTTTAGTTCCAACACAAAATAATTATATGTAGAAACAGACACAAGTTCTAATCTATAGATACCAAGGGTACCCCCAAACTGAGTGAGTTTTATTTTCCATTCCTTCCTACTGAACTAAATGATGAGGATCACTAAATTGATTCCCAAGGTAGTGATTAATTTGAAATTATGTTCACTAATGTAACACTCATAGATGTTGAGGATATTATAATGATATGTGGAAGCTAAGGCTGCATGGATAATTTATTCTATATTAAGGTCACATTTTACATGTAAATATAGGTTCTTGTAGGTTTTGGTCATATTTTTCTATTGATAATACAAGTTAACATAGTGTTAACCATCATCTAATTTGATGCATTGATTTAAGTGGGTATAGGAAATGTAACTAGTGTTCTATAGAGAATATTTTGAGTGTTTGTGGGTACTCGTGGTTGTAGGGACTAGGGTAGGGTCAATTCCTCTCACCAATACTAAGTAGTTATTTTGGTTTGTGGTTATTTCATTTTCGGGGATGTATTAATTCTGGATTTTGGTTTGATTTTAACTTAAGATCTATATGGTTTAGGGATGTTTGTTGGTGTGTTTTAGAAAAGAGTCATGATAGAAGTGTATGGGGAGGTGGTGTGATCAAATGTGGATGGATCAATGAGAGATTATGAGGGAGAGTCTATATATTTTACATGACCTATGGTGAGATATAATGGATATGTTGTGGAATAGGTAAGGAATGGAAACTTAATAATAAGATGGTGTAGATGAAAATCATGAAATGGTTGAGAAGAAGGGGAGACATGGTTCAAGTGATTAAGTGAGATGGATGTGAGGTGAAATGGTGAATGGAATGGGATTTTAAAGCAAAAGAAATAATATATTAGTTTCTTATACGAGTTGGATCATTACAAAGAATTATAATAGAAACCTTGGAATAGATTAGATTATGGAGAACGAGAATAGTGGAGGGAGTGAGATATTATGAAAAAACATGGTTTTAAGATTATTGAAATAGTTATGTAACTCAGTGTAGGGTCACCCTAGAAAATATATCATATTAAAGATCTAGGATTTTTGAATTCGGGTCATCAAAAAATTCTATAAAATCATCACCATTATACATTGTGGAAGTTTTAAAAATTCTTGTGTAGATTTTTTTTCTTATTTTAAAAATACTAGTCAATACAAAGTTCCCATGGTATTTTTTTAATAACTTGGGGTATCATATTTCTGTAAGCTAACACATTATAGGTTCTAGTAGCATATCTATTTATACTTTGACACAGGGGTGTCTGATATTCTAGTGAACCTTTTCTTTCAAATTCTTTCACTTCTCATTGACAATATTGTATCTTATTCACTATGGATTTGTAGTTCCAATTTATCTAGCATGACCAAAATTCTCTCATATATCCTTATAGAAATATGTTGTGTGGATTAGTTTTATATACCTTGGTCAACTCATCTGTATTTGGTCCTATGATGTACCCCCAAATATATATAATATATCGGGCATCCCATTTAAAATAATACCCTTTACTTTTTAAAAAATATGTACAATATTGTGAAGGTTGGAGACACAAAATAATGAGTTTCATTAAAACAAATAGGTGTATCTTGATCAACTCTACTATAATGAAAACTATACAAGACTAACAGAAAAAAATAAAAATTAAAAATTTACTAACATTATTCTATGTTAAATATTTATTTATAAAAAACTAAAATTATAACTTATTCTATTGTTTCATTCAAAATATTGTGATATAATTATCCCCCCATCACTAATATTGATCTATTCCTTGAGTAAGGTTCTATTAACTTTTATTGGTGGTTCTTCATACTTTTTATAAATAATGTTCTGGACTATATTGACCAAAACTTTCTTAGAAACAATCAAAATAATGAGTTAAACAAAAATACTTTACAATTAGTATGATGATTTATTCATTATATATGTTTTACTACCATATTTTCTAATCTATTAATAGATCTTATCATAGGTGTAGCCCAATCATCATATCTATTACACCACATCTAACTCGAACAACAACTTCATTAAAAAAATATAATCACTCAAATTAATATATTTTACCACCAAAAAGGATAAATAGTTATGCCCTTCCCAAAGGTGGAATGGATTATTATACACCAATTGAAATAGGGATATCCCCAATAATGTTTTTATAGGATAGTTAGAAATCCAAAAGATCATAATCAAGTCTAATTCCCAATCATTGATACTGGAATTCAGGATCCATCCTAGAATTTTTTTCAACACATTATTTGGGAGCTCCACTTTCCATAGCTTTGTGGATGATATAGGGTTCTTATTTTTAACCAAACCACGATATTATTATTTACTTCTATTAAATTATTAATTTAAAAATTCTTCAAAATGTTACTTATTGGAATCCATGGTATAAAAAATCAAGTTAAAATAAGTTTCTTCAAATATATGAACACTACCGTAGTTTTATTGGCAATAGTGGGTTCGATTTCATCCCATTTTCAAAAATATTAAACACAAACAAAAATTTATGTGTCGATGAAATACATTGTAAAATGGTCTATAAAAATTATTCCCCACACATAAAATTATTCCACATTCAACATGTGGTTCTATGAATGTTAATCCGGATTCCTAATATTTTTAGTCCGTTGAAATCGATTAAAAGACATTAAAAAGCTTTCAAATCTCTATATTGTTTTGGGAATAATACTCTATAGAAACATTTCCACCTTGTTTTCCACTCTATGATATCCTCCAGTTTGTGAGGGGTCAAAAAACTACAACTCCTTCTTATCACACTATTGGGTACACATATTCAAATAACTCCATACCTGTATGTTATAAAATGTATTGGATAATCCAAAATGTTATATGGAATATCATGAAATTAATTTTATATACTGTTGGGAAAATTTTGGAAAATTTTACCAGTAGAAAAATAGTTATAAATGTTCACGAACAGTGGTATAGTTGGGAGGTTCACTAAAATTAAATTTTATTAGGTTATTCATCTAAGATGTCCAAATATTATTTCCAAAGGATATGGTGATCCATTATTAATCATTTGTAATAAAAAAATATTCTATAAATAATTTTTTTTATTTTTTCGATGTCAAAATCATGAAAAAATAATAATTCCAATCAAGAATGGCATGGAATACTTTTTGGTTAGTAATTATTTCAATATACCATGACCAGTACAAGCCAAAACCAATGAGATCATGAGGTATAACCTTAAATTTTAAAAAATGAAGATCATATCAAATATATCCTAGTATGTGTTGGTGTGTTTAGCTACACCTATGTAATTTCAATTATGTCATAGTAGATATTACAAAAAAATCATCCTTTCTTTCTCAAAATTATTTCTTCCAGGGAAAAATACTTCTCATCAAACATATGTTCAAATGGATCATATGAGTTTTGGGGGAGAATATTTGATGTGTTAATAAATTTATTCTATAAATCTAAAAAATAATCGATTAATTTTTGCATAAAATTTTATTTTCTTTCCATTTCTAGATAGTGAGTAAGTGGATAATCAATCTATGAGAAATACTATGATGTTTGTAATTATGTTTGAAACTCACACTCTCAATTCCTGATAGATTTGTTGAAAATGTTCTTTTTTCATGTAAGTGTTCCCAGACCGCTCTATTTCTCAAAATAATTCATGTTATGCTTTAGTTTTCAAGACTTCATTCTTTAGAAATTATAGGAGTTATAGATTATTTTAATTCAAAAATAGTGTTATAAAGGTAAATGGTATTTTAAAGTTGATTTTACTAGTTTATAATGGTCTTATATAGATAATTAATGGATAAAGTGTGGAGCTATTTCAAAATTTATATTAAATTTTCATTTATGTTTCTTTCAAAATGATTTTATGTTTTTTATACAATATTCATTTTATTAGTGTTTTAGTGATTTTTCAATAATGATTTGATTTTTTAAGTTATGGTTTATTGCGCTTTTTTTTATTTAAAATAGGTGTTTCCTCTAATGTTTCAAATGATTTTTTCAGTGTCACATGCTTTAATAATGGGTTTTAAATAAATCTTATATGTATCTATGGTAATGTGTATATGTATATTACTTTTAATATAAATGCATATATGTATACACACATATCTATTAATATATATAAAAATATTTTTATGTGTGTATGTATATAGAAATTGGTTTGGTAATTGAATTATAGATTATCACTTGAAAATATATGATTGAATATGATATAGATTTGTAAATCTCTCTTCAAGGATGGTTTTGGTAATTTATTTTTAGTCTCAAAATATTTTATGCATGTTTAGTGCTTTATATAAATTGTTTCCCCCAAATGAGACACACACTTGACAAAAACCACATAAACTTCTATTATAATTATTTTAATTAATGAATTTGATTGTTTTTGTTTTTAATTTGAATTTAAAAAGGGGATTCACTGTGATGTGTTTTTGTATATATGTGGGAGGGGGTGGGTTATGTTTTTTTATTGGAATTTTATTCTATTTGTTTTATTATTAGTTTTTGTATCATAATTTATCATCCTTCCAAACCTAGAATAACTAGTATCATTATAATCTCAAGAATCTTTGTGAGAGATCGGTAGAAATATACTATATTATTCTAATGAGAAGAAGAATATCCCAATTCATATGGAATGGTCATAGATCTCAATGGAGTTCAACTAGTTATGCTATTTAAGAGAAACTTTTTTGTTTTATATAATAAATGAGTCGATAAACTAATAGATGATTTAAATTGAGTAAGTGTTGTATTAGCTTGCTATATGTTTAAGAGCAGACCAAGATTGTGTTATATTTATTTCCTCTAGGATTATTGTATTGTTTTTCACTTTTAATTCGTTGGTTATTTTATTTTCTTGAATGGTTAAGTTTTTTTATTTTTTTGTTTTTTTATTCAATGGATTAGCAATTTAGTACAACAATTATTTTTTATTATAATTGTTTTCCTTATTTTTTATTGTTAATGAAATATATTTAAAAAGTTTTTTCTAAATATAATTTTTAATTGAAATGTTTAATTTTCGTTTTTAGATTGTCTTCTAATTTTTTATTTGATAAAATATTATTTTTAAATTATTCATGATTTCTATTTCAGTAGAATGAATAAATAGAATTTTAATCTATTGTATTTAAAATTTTCATTATAGTGATGTTTTAAATATGGAAACATCATGGAATAAGTGGTTAAATTCTTCTATAATGTTATTATAACCCCATAAATTCACCACTAAATGTCTGTAGACATTGTGAACCTATTCTAGGTTTCGGTTCTGGCTTTGGATTACTCGAACAGTGGGAGTGTTGGGAATGTATAGTGACCTTAGAGTCACATGGATATCTCCTTGGGTATTTTTTTATTTTTTTAATGGTTTTTTCTACCAATTTAACCTTATTAATGTATCTCTATATTTTTTATTTTTTTATTCTTTAGAGATGTTGAACATTTAATTGATATTCTTCATTTGGCATATTTTGGTTAAAATATATTGATTTGTTATACATATATGTCTAATTTCATAACATACCATGAAGGATTCTTGATATAAGTTTATTTCCCATTAAATATTATTTATCTTGGAGAAATTATTATCACAAGGAATATTTTGATTCCTTGGTTCCTGTTACAAGATTGAGATGGTCAGGGAACTTCCCTTAGGTCATGTTATGGGATGGATCGGGTGACAAGTTATGGTGTGGTTGGTACTGGTTTTTGAAACTCATGAAAAGTATATTATTTATCAAATTATGAAATTTATCAATTGGAATTAATTCCATAGAACAAAATATTCTCATAGAAGTTTGTATTCCATTCCGCTCTTCTTGAAGTGAGTTCTATGTATTTTTAAGTGTGTTGTGTTGCATCCTTCCTAGAATTAAAATCACAAAGGATATTCATAGTCATGAAGTTATAAAAAATTGGAATCATAATTGGAACCTTATGTAAAAAATTTATTTGACCCCAAAGGATTACCTCTACATCATCACAAGGGAATTAACATCTATAAAAGATTTCCATTATGATGCTACAAATTAATTTCAGTCATCATGGGGTAGTAAACCAAAATGAATACATATCAACATAATATATCATTTTCATTGTGCAGAAAATTAGTTTAACAACATATAATTATTTCACAACCTCATAGTTTCTTTTAGGTCAAATCCCATATATATTTTATTTTTTATGTCCAAATTATGTCCATAAGACTATATTTATGGTTATGATATCCTTTTCGTAAACAGGTGATGAAATATATATCCAACTCCTTGGGAGTATTTCTGTATACTATATCAATGTACTGAGAAATACTTTTAGGATCCATTATCCCTTATGAATTATGAAATTTTTAGGCACTTATATTCCAACTTGTGTTTTATTTATCCATATAGATACTCTTCTTGTCACACCTAACTTGTGTTATATTAATGTGTACTATATCATGGGTTCCATGAAAATTTTCTTGAAGCAATATATTCTGTTAAAAAAAAGATAAAAGGATATTTATATCAATCCAAAATGGTGAATTATAATATGAAAAATTGGGTACCTAAAATATAATATTTTGGGGGAAATATAGTGAAATTCAAAAAATATAAAATAGGAGAGAACAAAACTATTGTAGAAAGTCACTAACAATTATTTTAAAGAATATTAATCTCCTCTTCCATAATGTCTTATGAGAGTCCTCATTATGGAATGACAATGATATAATCATAGTGATATTCATAAATTTATTCTAAAAGGGGAGTAGAAAAAATAGATTATAGACCACTTATTTTCACACCTGGTACCATTGATAATGGTGATGATTTTTCCCTTATCTTGTATTATATAATGTTTTACTTCCTTGAGTTGTGATTATAGAGAAACTTTTTGTGGGGTAACCCATGGGTGGTAGTTCACCAAATATAAATCACTTTAAAGTGAGTGATCCTTGGAATTATTTGACCATGAAAAGACTCATAACTATGTATTTTTTTAGTGGATTTTGTAGATCATCACATTGTAATTATCTACTCGATATAAGTACCCCAATGTGGTTGAACCATGAAAAATATTAGGAGTTATATTATTTCATTATTTTATTTCTATGGATTATAAATTTCTTTTTATGTGATAAATAGTCTCCAGGTAATATGAATCAAGACAAAGATAAATAGTATCCCAATTAGAACATCATTTTAGGAATATTTTAATATTTATCATCACTATTACTGTTGTATGTATCAATTTGTATTGTTATAGATTAATTACATGGTGGTTTTATATGGAATTGGTTCCATACCTTTTCTATCCCACTGATAGGATGTCTCCCAATATATAACCTTATAGACATAACAATTGGTGTCAAGGTTACAAGGCCCCAACCTTAAACGTTATATAATCTTAATTTAATCCATTAATCTATATTAAGTTTTATTGAGTGTCATTTTAGGTTTATAGTTTTAGAGTATTATACCACAACTATTTTATAACAAATCGTATATTAAAAATTAGACACTTCAACTAAGTATCCATTTTTTTGCAAAAATAAAACTCTTTAAAATAAAATATGATTTTTTTCATGATAAAAATCATTATAACATTATCCTAACTTATTAATTTCTCTTACCCAACCTTATAACCTTTGAAAAACATTTCAAAAACATTGTATGATCACAAAAAGATTAGAAAGGGATATAAAATAAGGAATTAATCTTTTAGTCCAAGAATATTTTAAGCACATGAAAACATTCTTAAAAAATCATACATTTCACGTATAAAAAAATCCCTTTATCTTACCTCTTGAAATCATAAGATTCCTATAAAACTCATAGAAATCATATATCATAAAAGTAACTTATGGAATCCTTATCATTCCTACATTGTAGCTTTTATGGCTACATAGGGAGTTACCTTCATGGTTACTTTTGGAAGCCCCATCATAGTATATTCCCTAAATATGATATGAGAAACCGAACTTGTTAACTCTGTCACCTTACCCGAAGAATTGGAGAGCTATCACAAGCTCAACCTCCCCCAGTTTCTCAATAAACCACCCATATAGATATATAATTCCCAATACAATAACATAATCATAACAAATAAAACAAGAATAAAGGAAAAAAATTCCACTTTAAATTCACATTTCATCTTTATAATTCATCACCTCATAAATGAAAACACATTATTTTAAAATAAAATGGTAAACTTGTAAAGTAAACATAAAGATGTAAAGATATAAAAAAGTCAGAAATTGTTATCATGATTTATGTGTTTAAATAAACATTCCATGTTATTTAAATAATTAATAAATTTTTAAAACACAATTAAAACATTTAAAATAATGATTTTTAAATAAAAATTTCTTATACCACATCGAAACTTATGAAAGGAATTATAATTTTAAACATTCATGTCCATATAAATAAATCCTTAAAACCATTTTGAAAAAATTTACCCTAATGATAATGATTTGGAAGAATAATTCTTGAATATATTTTAATTGATGTTGTGGTTAAAGAGTACTTTACCACTTGGGAAACACATGAATGAAAATCAATAAAGAATAAAATTTTAAAAAAACTATAAATATCATGATAATATATATTAATTCATGATATTACAAGTCAAAATGGTTGTATAAGAACCTTATAGGATCATAATGGTTCATAATTTCATGATATGACTCAATGAATTGAGATTGAGACGAAATCCTTACAAGGATCCCTTTACGAAAACATTTGAGAGAAATTATAAAGTTACCTTTTTAAAACATTCATGTCCATATAAATACGTTTATAAAAACCATTTTGAAAACATGGAAATAAAATATAAATAATTGTCAGAATAAATCATCAAAACATTAAAATGAGGTTTTTAGTTAAAAATTCCCTTACCTTAGGTCTAACTCATCTCGTATATTCTTTATATTCATTAATAATAAACTTTTATTAATTTATAATTTCTTAAGAAAATTTTAAATTTTTATTATCCTCTTTATATTACATATTTGTAATGATATAACAATTAATTAATTATTTAAGTTCATGTTTGATAGTTTTTCAATATTATGTACTTGAGTTAAAAGATGAACTTGGTATGTTGTAAATAGGACATTTGGTTATAAATATATCATCTCCAGAATAATATTCATGATTTAATGATAAATTTATTACATTAATTATAGTTTTAATCAATCCATAAATTATGTATATACGAAATTAAAAAATTTATAATCATTGAAATGGTAGGATGAACATGCGCCTTAGTAACATTTTCCATTTATCATTGATCATTATGGAATGAAGTGAAGTGTTATTTTATCATTATATAATGATATTAACACTATAAAGAATATTAATCTCTTATATAAACATATATATATCATAAAGTGATGTAGTGAAACAAACGAATCACATCGCTTCGTGGACGTAATAGTTCACATATGTGCATGAACGACATTATCATTTTTATGTTCAAGGAAAATAAGAAAATAATTTATATATTATGATACTATAATGATTAATAAATATTTAATATCTAATACGAACAATAATTCCTTCATTATAACCAGCCATGATATATTTATATGGAAAACTAATTATATCAATTTGTAGAGGTGATAGTTCACATGTACACATGAACAATTAATTATTTTCCCATTTGATGGAAGTGCATATGGATTAAGGTAATGATATTAACATAATAACATCTAATTATATTGAGTATGGTGGATTAAATATCTCATCATTGTTGGAGAAGACTTTAAGGAAGTATAATAATAAATAAAATAGAAATATTTAAATAAAAACATTACCTTTCCTTTGGATGATCACATTTAATTACACCATAACACATATAACAATGGGGATCTGCCTAACATAAGGCCTCAATAATGTGAGTATGGAATATAGAAAGGTTTTTTGGTATATCTTGGCTGAAAAAATAATTTTATGTGTAATTAATAGATATGAAGAGTTCCCTTTTATAGTATAGGGGAGGGGAACTCTTGGAATTATCAAGAGTAATAAATTAATAAAAAATCATTTCATATTCCAAATTGGTCCAAGTTGAATTATTTGAAATATAGGGTGAGTATGGTATAAAATACACTCATCCAATAAAACTTAGACATGTTTTTGATATTTTATTATCCAAGTATTTATGTTTTAATACTTTAAACTCTTACAGTTTTATTAAGTGATATACACATTGAGAGTTAAAATAATTACCATAACATTTCATAAGACAATTAAAGATTCATTAATGAAATTTGGAGACTTACCAAAACAATTTTTAAAAATCATGGTTTTTTTACATATTTTAATTCATTTAATTAAATATTTTATATTTTATTATATAAATTACGTCAATTTTGACACTAATAATTACTTTAATTTTTAAAAAATCATAAAAACTTTATTTCTTCGAAAAATTTTATTCAAGTCATCAATTACATGTCTAATTAATTGATGAAATTCTTTTATGGAATCAAATATTTCAATTTAAATTTATTTTAGTGTCATTAATTTCATTTATTTGATTCTTCCTTTAATATATCTAAAATTAAATCATAATTATTTCATAAATAAAGTTTATTATTTATTGTATAAAAATTATAAATAAATTATCATGATTTAGATAATAATGTTTTCCTTATATGTACTTTTCTATGTCTGTAATATCACTTATAAATACCTATTTTAAATTTTTTTTACTTATTAAAAATATGAGTCAGTCATTTTAAACATATCGTTAAAAACAATATAATAAAAGTCATTTTCTTTCCCATAATGTTTGAAAAGGTTATAATTTAGTTATAATTTTGATTTTGGTATAAAATTTCTTGTAAAATGAAATTAATACAACTTTTAAGGAAATTTTATAATATTATTATATTAATTTTACCTTTATAAACCTCATTTACCTTTAGTCGTGGTAAATATAACACTAAAGTTACTCTTCAAGAAATTATTTTGATCATATTAGATGATAGTTTTCATATTAATTAAAATAATTAATTCCCATTTATGATAATTCAATTCTCAAAAGTTACTAAAATTAATTTAATAATTAATCCCATTGAAGGATTGAGGAAACGGGTTTTTAGAGTAAAAATGTTCAAAAGTTCACAATGTTTTTATATTCAATTTCAATTTGAAATTGATTCCAATGACCTGAATTGGATTAAATGATAAAAAATATATTTAATAATACATTAATACCAAATAACAGGATAGTCTAAAAATATAAAAAAATAGACAAAAAATTAGTTATGATTTAAAATACATTATTTTTCACTATTCATTAAAATATGAAATCTATCAAAAAAATAACCAAAATTTGACCAACTTAGTTTTTTATGTCCTAATTTAAAATTGATGTTTATTTTGTCATATATTACTTATTAAGGTGTCAAAAGTAAGATTTAAAACATGTGCACCATCAAAAGGTGGTAAAAATGCATTTTTGAATAACACTCCTTTTATGCATAAAATTGAATTTCTTGTTATATAATGACTAGAAAACATATAATAAGAATTTTAAACATCATATTGAATTTATATTTCATTAATATAATCCATAAAGTGTGATTTTATTATTTTATAAACATAATTTTTCTCACTTAAATATGTTTTTTCATAAAACCACATCGTTTATATTCGAATGGTTTTTATTTTCATTTATAATTAATTTTTATACCAAAGAATAATTATATAAACAAGTGTGAATAATATTTTTATAATTCAATTGACATTATTCATCCCTAAAAATCTAACATCTAGGTGATAAATACCACTTAAAACAATAATATTACAATATATTATTTCTTCGATATAACTAAGTCTTGCATGAAATGTAAGATTTTGGAGAAACCCATTGTTTAATGTTGAGTATGTCATGACCCGTCCCATAGAACTCATGTCGTGACTACCCCAATCTCACCTTCTATAGGCCAGAGGATGGTGACTAGCACAGGTAAGGTGTATCCCTTAACAGGAAGGCATTCCCTTTAAACCTGTTACAAACACACAATCCAAGAACACAACAAAAAGCGACCACGAAGTAAACTGGTATAGAAAAAAGTATGATGAAAGTAAAGGGGTTGGAATACAAACCCAACTAGAAAGTACAAGTATAATAGAAAAGAGAAAAATAGCTCATGTATCATCCACCAAGGATCCAACCTGAAGGGTAGGTATAACTCACGATTAGTAATCATGCGTCAAGCCACATCAAAATGTACACCTCTGAGTAACATCCAGTCCTATACCCCTCAGCCTCGATCAATGTTGTATGTCATCTACACAAGACACAATAAGGTGCAGGTAATGCCCGTGTAGGGTTATGTATAACAATACTCAGTAGGGACCTCGATACCCCTGAAGGTATCGCAAAGTTACACAAAAGAAAAAACCACAAACCAAGACCTCAATCATAAAGCACGAAGCAGTCTATAACTCTACTTAGGTATATTCTCATACATATACCAAAGTTATAAATATATACTCATCTCATACATGAGGTAAGAATATCCAAAAGGTAACACCACAAAGGTAACACTATGAAGATAAAAGTACCACACATGTAACACCACAAATATAACACCACGAAGGTAAAAGTAACCCACAGGTAACACCACGAAGATATCGTCATGATGGTAAAAGTACCACATAGGTTTCACCATGAAGATGTCACAACAAAGGTAAAAGTAACACACAGGTATCACCACGAAGATATCACCTTGAAGGTAAAAAGTACCACATAGGTATCACCATAGAGGTGAAAGACTCAACTCACACCAGGTATTAGTGAAGTATAGAAGTGCAGATGATTAGTCGTGAAGCTAGATCATCTTATTATGTTATGGGGAACTACAACTGACCATATAGAGTCTGACCCACACATGATCGATAGGTACTAACCCCCACAATGATACACACAGGATCCCCCCATATTTGATAGGTACTAACCCCCACAATGACCCACATAAGATCTGAACCACACTGGATCGGTATGCGCTGACCCACACAATATTGCAGAGCACTGACCCACACAAGATCAGTATGCACTGAGCCAAATAGAATCGCTGAGCACTGACCCACACTGGATCTCTCGGAACTAACCTCTGTATGATCTGTCTCCAGCCCCCGCCTCACTAGCAGCCACTGGATTCATGCTCATAGTATGATTGATTCTGGGAGAACTGCTCCTCAAGCCATCAGTCATAAATCAACTTCAATTAAGTTCTACAAATATGTATTCCAAAGGACCTCCATTTTGTAAGGGTTCCAACGCAACAAACGGCATGTCAATCAGACTCTCGGTCTGTGATTTATTAGTGTTTTAGTTCCAAGGGCCCAGTTGGATTCAGATTCGATCCAACCCGATCGTACTCTAATATTTATCCAGAACTCAAGTGGAGTATACCAAAAGGAACTAATTCCAAAAATGGATCCCAATTCCACTGATGTTGAGTTTAATGGACACTCGGTTCTTCGTTTATGGGTGTTTCTTTATTTCGAGATCGGTTGGGTCGGGACCCTGTCTGACTCGGTCAGGTCAGCCCGACCTAACAGGTCCTGGGGTCTACTTGACCTCAATTAGGTCTAGACCACTATGGATTGGACCAATTCACTGGGTCCTGCCCATCGGGGTTAGCCCGATTCGGTTCTCGGGCTTGGGTCGTAGTTGGCCTAGCCCGTCAGGTGGGGCTCGGCCCACCCGCATTGGCCCACTAGGCTACGGGTCCGGCCCAGCCCACTGGAATGTCTCACAGGCTGGGCCATGGGTCTGTTTTGCTAGGTGGGTCCGGCTCAGTCCGCCAGAAGGAGGACCGGTCTTTCAAGCTGGCCCTGCAGGTGCAGGGCCATTTCGGCGAGCCGTTGGGGTGTTTCCCCACTGCAATTACATGTTGTCTGTTTCGGTCGACCGGGGGGGTCTATCAACCTAGCGCGGCATGAGGGTCATGCCATTCTCCACCTATTGCAGCCTTGAGTTGTGGCCCCATACAGGGGTGCGTGATGGGGCGCCGCTCTGCCTTCTCCCGTGGTCGGTTGATGCCAGTCATCATTTCCCACTACGGCTATATGTCACGGCCCCTTGTCTGGAGGCACATAACGGCGCACCGCTACCTCTTTTGTAGCTGGTCGATTTGACTGCCATCTCCACCCACCGCAGCCTTCTTCACCAGCGGTGTGCGATGGTGCGCCACTATCTCCTCTGTGGTAATTCGTTGCCGGCCGTTTCCATCACCCACTGTCCTGGGATTCGTCTAGCCCAAACATTTTTTGTGAAGGACATGTCAACGTCCAACAAAAAGGGCAGATGTTCTAGGCCTTGTTTGTTTGGCCTGCACTGTCCACGTTAGCATGATAGAAAGAGGGTGGTAAATGATTTATCCACTCTTGAAATTAAGAAAGAAATAAACCCTACTTCAAGTTTGATGGAGAGCATCTGGGATTTAGGAAAATTTGGCGTTCCTCATTCCTGCAAATTACTGTCAATGACACCGCTCAATTGTCATTCTTTGGTTTGGGGTTCGGTGGCACTTGTCACCGCCCACTAGAACTGGATCATTCATCCAAGTGTTGGGCATCAGGTCACTTTACCAGAGCATCGTCTCTTGGTGAATTCATGCCAATACCTCCCCCCAATCTCCATATAAATATGAAAGGGGGAGGTTAAGTAACGATCGAAAATTTTTTGGGGGTTCATTTAAATAAAACCTTCCTAAATTCAACGATGTCATTACATAGGATCTGAAGGGTCATTCCATTTAATGTCTTGACATGTCACAGGTCCCACACTACCTATTGTCTATTGGAGGAAAAGAGGGAAATAAATAAAATAACAATGTTAATTTATTACTCTTTTAAAAAGTCCAAAAATATTACTTTTTTCCAGACATAATTTGGTCAAAGTAAAGCCTCCCTTAAGTGAATTTGGGAACTTTGGATTCAATGGGGCCCTCGTATTTTTAATCTGAGCACCAGATCAAAAGATGGACAATTTCGCCCGCGTGTTTATTGAACGTACCTTAAAAAAGTTCCAAAATTCATTCCAGTCACACCGGGCCTCGTAATAACACACCGTCAATTTTTACAGACTCATAATAATTCCATATAATTAAAAAAATACATGGAAAATTTGGGTCTTTACATTCTCCCCACCTTAGGTATTTTTTCCCCTGAAAGCCACAATGTATACTAAGGTAACAGAAGGGGGTACTGAGCATTAATCTGAACCTCCCGATCACAGGTTCTCTCCATGAGGTTTCAGTGTTTCCAGAGAACGCACACTAGAGGTGTCAATTTCCCATTAAGAACCATCTATTTTTGATCCTCAATCTCCACTAGAACCTCTGTAAAGGTCACTTCATCATCAATGTCTAGCTCGCCCCAGTCGATGACGTGCGATGGATCATGCACCTACCTCCTCATCTGCGACACATGGAAAACTTCATGCACCCGATGTATCTGTGGGGGAAGAGCTAGGTGATACACCACCTCTCCAACTCTGCTGATAATCTGAAAAGGTCCGATGAACATTGGAGACAGCTTGACACCCCGGCCAAATCTTTGCTATCCTTGTCAAGGTGAGACTCGTAGGAAGACATGGTCTCTCTCCTTGAACTCCATTTGTCTATTTCTACTTTTCGCATAAGACTTATTCCTTCTCTATGCAGTCTTCATCCACTCCTGGATGATCTGCACCTTCTCTGTGGTAGCCCATACCATCAATGGACCCATAAGTTCTGACTCCCCTTTGTCTGTCCAGCATAGAGGTTATCAGCAAGGTCGACTGTATAAGGCCTAGAATGGTTCCATAATGATTGTGGAGTGATAGCTATTTTTGTATGAAAACTCCACCAAGGGAAAGTGATCATCCCAACTATGACCAAAATCTAGGATGAAAGCACAGAGCATATCATCTAGTGTCTTGATGGTCCGCTCCATCTAACCATCCATCTGTGGATGAAAGGCGGTGCTCAAACGTAGCTGAGTCCCGAAGGCCTCCTATAATCCCTTCCACAACCGGGTTGTAAAACATGTGTCATTGTTAGATACTATCATTGATGTCACCCCATGAAGACGTATAATCGCATGTACATAGAGTCGTCCCAATCCCCTACTGATCCCTGCTCTCGAATCGGTAGGAATTGGGCCGACATAGTGAGTCATTCAATGATCACCCTGATCGAATCATGTCCCCGAGATTTATGTGGAATCCCTATAACAATGTACATGGAGATACCATCCCACATCCACTCTGGCACCTCTTGTGGCTGCGCTAATCTTGTTGTAACCTGATGCTCGGCCTTTACTTGCTGACATATGAGGCATGGTCAAACAAACTCTACCAATGCCTTATTTATCCCTGGACACTAGTTTTGACACCAAATTTCCTGGTATATCTTCACCACACCAAAATGTACCACCAGAGGATATGTATGGAACTCCCTCAACACCTCCTCCCATAATGCCATTAGTACCATGGTGATTCCTCTAAAGAGGATGATGTGCTCCCCCCCTTCAGAAAATCTATTAGGTGCATGTCTTTTGGATTTCTGATCACATCGTGCCTCAATGTAAATGTCCCCAAACTCTTCCTCCTGCACTCACTGAAGAAGTGGGGAGTGATAATCATAGATTACAGGTAATCTGCTCTATCTCTATCCACAAAGGATACCTACAACGTGGCTAGCTGATCTATCTCCTCACTCAGTAGTTGTAATCCAGACCTCCTACTGAGTGTGTCTGCCACTATGTTCCCCTTCCAAGGAGTGTATACTATCTCAATTTCATAGTCCTAGAAACTCCAACCATCACTGTTGTCTCAGGTTCAAGTCCTTCCAAGAGAAGATATACCTGAGACTCTTGTGATCAGATTAGATTGTAAAATGTTCCTCATCAAGTAATGTTTCCACATCTTCAAAGAGAATACCACTTCTACTAACTCTAGTTCATGGGTATCATAGTTTTTCTCATGTTGTCTCAGCTACCGAGATCCATACGTGATCCCTGCTCACTCCTGCATCAGGACTCATCCAAGTCCAGTCCCTGATGCCTCGCAGTAGACTACATACACAACTCCATCTTCTACTAGCCTCAAGATGGGGGCACTCGTCAGTCTCTACCTCAGATTCTGAAAACTCTGATGGCATCTCTTCATCCACACGAAGGGTTGTCCCATCTTTTTCAATGCTGACAAGGGTGTCGCAACTCTGGAAAAATTGGTTATGAATCTCTGGTAGTACCCAGCTAACCCTAGGAAACTCCACACCTCAGTCACACTCCTAGGTGGCTCCCAAGATAGTATAGCCTCTATCTTCTCCAGATCCACTGAAACCCTAGACTCTGAGAAAACATGTCCCAAAAAGTGACCCACTTGTATCCAAAACTAGCAATTCAAGATCCTACCACAATGCTGGAACTCTCAGAGTGTATCCAGAACTATCTACATATGATAGGTATGCTCCTCCTTTGTCGCTGAGTACACTAATATTTCATCGATGAAGACCACCACAAAGCGATCAAGGTATGGCTATAAGATCCTATTCATGAGTCCCATGACCACTACAGGGGTGTTGGTAATTCCGAAAGACATAACCAAAAACTCATTGTGGCTATACTGACATCTGAAGGTCGTCTTCTACACATCCTCATCTCATACTCTGAGCTATTGATAGCCTGACCTGTGGTCTATCTTTGAAAACCACAAAGCTAAGTAGATTTAAAAGATAATAAACCATTGGAAGTGGATAGTTGTTCTTCATAGTCACCTTGTTTAGGCACTGATAGTCCACACAAAGTCTCAAACTCTCATCTGCCTTCTTGGAAAAAAAAATAGGGGCTGATCTTGGAGACATAGTGGGCCTTATGAACCCCTTTCTCTACAATTCCTCCAACTATACTCATAACTCACGAATCTCCATGGGAGCCATCTGATATTCTAGTGTAGATATTGGTGAAGTCCATGGGTATAGGCCGATGTAAAATTCCACCTCTCAATGAGGAGGTAGTCCTAGAACATCATCTGGGAAGACATCAGCATACTAGTCCACCACTATAGGATAGCTCAGACTCTCAACATCAACAACTCTGAGGGTAAGGCTAGCCAACTGATTTTTGATCAGTTGCACCCTCCTCCGGGAAAGTCCATCCTATGCTAAAAAGGTTCTCCTTTCGGTGGTGAAGGAAAAAATGGTCCCATATTTGCGGACACACCGCACTTTATGCCTAATAAAGTCAATATGGGCATGGATTGTGGATAACCAGTCCATACCCAAGATGACATTATAAGGCCTTGAAACTGCTACTAGAAGATCCCATCCAAGGATCAAACCTCATAGAGTAATCTCACACTGTTAGAACCAGTGTGTAATCGTCGAATCTTCCCCTGTTACAATCTCTAGCCATAAGGATCAATCCAACGGCTCCATCAGAAGCTTCGAGTTCCAAACAAGGGTTGTGGAAAAAAAAGAGTGACTGCCACATGTCTCTATATGTATAGTAGCTAGGGTGGAATAGACAGAGATCATACCTGTAATCATCTCTAGAGTTTCGTGGTCATAGGTCTCAACTTCTTGGATATGAGCTCATCCTTGTCCCCCTACACTATGTGGTCAGGGTGGACCACCTGGAGGTGGTGGTGGTAGAACCTCAAATCGCCACCCACCACTTGTTGCACGTCCAGATCCTCTACAACATCCACCGCCCTGCTGACCTCCTTGATCGAACCTATGCCTCTTCCTCGGCGGTCCCTCGACCGTCTACTTTTCATCTGTATGGCAGGTCGAGCAGTCGCGAGCCATGTAAACCAGCCTTCCACATGAGTAGCACTGCCAGATCCTAAACAGTACACCTCTATCCTGTGAGCCCCTAACCACCAACCATGTATCCTAAGGTCGCCCACCTGAATTTCTAGCCCGCTTGGGCCCTACGTCATCCATAGACTACCTGCTGCAGATGAATCCACTACCTGATGTTCAGTGGCGGCTCTCATTGTCGATGCCTACTCATCTAGGAATCTCTCCACAAAAAATCAGTCTCTCTAGCATCCATTCCTGCATTGGAATACTGAGTGATACCATCGATGCTCTGATCTCTCCTCAGAGACCCTGCTCAATGGTTCGGGCCCTAAATAAAGGGTCTCGTACCATGTCAGTGGAGTAGCGGGAGAGATCAGTCAACCTCACCGAGTACTAGGCCACAGTCATGTTTCCCTACTGTAAGTGGAGCAGCTCCTATATATGCACTATGCATAGAGTCTCTTAGACAAAATCTACACTAAAAAGGCCCCCAAAATCTACCCAGGTTAGGGTCTCCTCATCGTGTAACTGGACTTTCAGACTCCACCATCTCTCAGCTTCTCTCTAGAAGAGACTGGTAGCTAGGATCACCATCAGATCATATGGTGTCCCAACTATGTGAAAAACTCTGGCCACAGCCTCCGGCCAGTCCTCAGTTGTATGCAGGTCCATCTCGCCTTTGAACCTCGGAGCTCTAATCCTCTGAAACTTGTGCAATGCGCTCAGTCGGCGTGCATCGTCTACTGGTGGGGATGGTGGAAACGGCTTCCCAAAGGGAATTGGTGCTGCTAGTACACCACCCGAAGGTGCTAACATCGTAAGAGGGCCCCTCACCAAGGCCTCATTACTCAGTGGGCCATCCTCGTGTGCACTCTCAGGAATTCAAGATGGTTGTCTATGTAGTGGAATCCAAAGAGAAAATGGGTGCGCCATGGTAAATATATTATACCTGGTGAGCTGACTCAAAGAAAACATAAGAAATTTTTTTCAAAACACACACAATTAGTGTTTTCGTACACTAGGTCGGAAATCAAAATTTAGTGTCCTCTTGTATGGATACGTCGGTCACTACACCAACAATGGATTCCCCAAACTGAAACCAGACTCTTAACACTTAACACTATTGCCAGATAGAAAAGATCAGAGTCTATGTTCTTCAGTAGAACCAACCACCTTTTATGTTGGATTTGGTGGCCTAGAACCAACTACTTTGTACTTTATTCCCAAAATAAACACCTTATCACATCTTGATTGTTCTTCTGCATGATAATGCATGTGATAATGTCACAAGGATAGTTGTTGCATTAAAGGGTCAGAGTGGATCCCTACTATGATGAGAACCCAGAAGTTCGATAACACTATTCTGGAATATATGTTCTATGGTCGGATGATGTTATTTGAGGGACACAAATAATACAGGCCATTAGGGGTGAGGAATCATAAAACCTTGAGGCAGCTTCTCATGGTGTGTTCCCTTGGTAATATCTAGGAGGATATTATGAGAACAGGACCCACCAGTAGGAAATCCACATTTCATAGTGTCATTGGATGTTCCTATCTGCGGACGTGTGTAATGGTCCTTGTACTTTAAGATTATTATTAATGGTTATTACAACTCACACACTTATATGTATTGATGAAAACTGTGACGACACACTTTTCATAGTGAGGTAGGATATGTTTTGTGCGTCATGAGTAATACTACAATAATAGATAATGTGAGAAAGGATTTGTCTCTTTTGTTCCATAATGGATGTAGATATCTCAGGCCCTTTGATGGAATTGATATAGCCTAAATAAATCCATATCCATGGTAAGGAATGCGAGAGTTCAATTCTGGAAAGTCAAAAAAGAATAATCGAGCACATGGGTTGATGGCACTAGCATGTACCCTGCTTGATTCGAGATATCGTGACAAAGGGATTGTATTATATGGTAAGCATTCGTATGAGGTGACACATCATTTCGGAATTAACTTATTTCTCTATGGGTACCATGGTGTGTTGCAAGACGCTAAAATTGGAATTTAGGTAGGATCCTCTTAATTCCACTAAAAAAGAGGCCTAGAGGATCACACACTAAGTGTGTCCATATATCTCAGTTAAATATTAATTTAACAAGTTAAATAAATATTATTCCCAAATGTGGTTTAATAATTATTTATGGATTCCTGGTCGCATTTATTTCAACACTAGTTATTCGAGAGAATATATTGTGGGAGAAATAATATAAATTTATTAGTGAGTAAGGTAGTTACATATATTTAAGAAATAAACATCCATGAATCAAGGTCTAATAAATGTGGTGGATGAAATAAAGAAAAATGAAAACAAGATAAACACGCCATGTACATTGAATGTACATGCCGGGTAGTTTTCATTGAAAATGAGTACACACCCTGTATTAATGATTACACCCCGTATAGTTTTTCCAGTTGGTATTTTGAGGAAATAATATCATTTTATTAAATGATATTTATTAGAATCTGTGTGGGAGCATGTCAAGGAATTAATCATTCGACATGGGGGTTTTCAATAACAGTTAATTAAATAAATAAAATGTGTAACGTGTTTATTTATTTTCATAACTCTATAATCTCAAACATTATTATAAATATCCTCACAACCCCCAATGCTTTTTTATATAGAATCATTGTGCAAACAAATTCTGGAAAATTCTCTCAAGGCCGAGAGAACTCCTTCCTCCAAGAACACTCTCAAGGCCGAGAGAGATCCTCCGTCATCTGATCAAGGAGATATAAGTCGGACAATGCAAGCATAGTCTTCTCCATTCTGTCACTTGGATATTCCTTTGGCAATGTCTAGAGATATGTGGTGAACATGTGGATCACTGCTAGATTCATTCTACACTTGGCTTCTGCGATGCAATGACGAATCACAGCAGAATGTGACTAGAAAACATCAACAAACAAATAATTCCATCAAGGTAATTCTTTTCAATTAAATAAATTAATCATAACCAACATATAATGATCATCTCTATTGTTCTGGGACCCTTCTCTTTATTTTCGTTATTCGTTATATTCTGAAGATCCAACGTTTTATTATCGTAACGGATCTCGAATTGAACGTTGTTTAATGCTAAAATTAAATTTGGGAAAACCCACCAAAGCTCTTCCGCAGTGCCCGGAACCTACAAGTTGTATCAGAGGGGTTATATCATTGATTATAATTATTTTTTTTCATTGGTGATTTCTGCATTTAATACATTAGTTGTTTCAATTCAAGTTAATCTTTCTTTAAAATCTGAATCTTGAGATCTGTTACACCCCTCTTGTTTCTCGTTCATCTTACAAAAATGAATTTTTCTTTTAATTTTGATTAAAATAAAATAGAGGAACACATCCAGATGTGCCAAAATCTCCTAGTCATACAACACCAAAATACACAGTGTGTATTAGGAAGTACACGCCATGTAGTCTAGGTTCAATGCATTGACTGATCCTCCAAATCAGGCCATGTATTGGATCCTATCTAAGTCGTTTATGACACCGTGTGTTGACCCGAAATAGGTGGAACATGGTATCTGGATTACAAGTCGTGTGGTCTAACTGAACACGGCATGTAGTCCCTTCGGGTTAGGGTTGGACAGTGTACCCTGTACACGGATTTCCCAGTTTGAAACCGTGTAACGTGGATACTAAATGGCATGTGTCCAATTGAACATGTCGTGTACTCTGAAAATTTCCGAAGTACATCTACACGCCAGGTCCCTAGGCGTGTACTTCGGATGGACGGTGAACAAAAAAACACGTCGTGTAGTTGGAACTACATGTCGTGTACTCATCAAAGTTATGTAAATTTATTAAAATTTATTATTATATTATACAAACCCTTGAGACGTGTACCATAGTTTAGGTGAAAACTGAGGCACAACATGTGATAGGGGTTTTATATATATGTGTTTAATTTAACAAGTACGTAATGAATGAGAATTCACTGGGTTGCCTCCAAGGTACAAGTTACATAAAAAGACAATTTTAAATGAATTTATTCGTTTAAAATTAAGATGGATGAGAATCTCAAGGAAATTCAGAAAAGGTTTTAAGATAAAAGGATTGATTAATTAAAGATAATTAATTTATTCGAGTGTGATTTAACTTAAGAAAGAACGATTAAATGATTGAATGCTAGTTTTATTTATGTGTAAATATCATTGCATGTATGGATGATCATGGGATAGACAAAGACCTTTGTATGTGAATGGTTCCTTTTGATTAATTTATTTAAATTAAATTTGTGTCCTGCGAGCCTTCTCCTCGTTAATATGTAGGGCCTTCTCGCCCAAGGATTATTTTGTGTAAAAATCCATTTTTACCCCTCACCTACATGTGAGATAAATTAATGTGTAATGGATGGATCTCCCAAGCTAGTAGAGACGGATCAAGTCAGGATCCAAGGTGAAACCAATCCAAGGAGATACAAAGGTGGACAGGTGGAAATATGTAAACATGAACCAGAAAGGTTCAAGGTTTTTCTCCCCTAGGTCTTGTGTTAGTTTATCAACCTCTAGATAAACTGACTAATAGAACAAGCTCATCATCATACCATTTTTTTATTTCCGTCAGTTTCATGGTTTATTTATTATGGGTGTGTTGTCACAATCACACAATTAATGAATTAAACAAGCATGCACGATGTAACTAAAATAAACTGGGTTTATGCATAAATAGTATCTTATACATGGTTAATCAATTAATTATATCCCACTTATATTAACAAACATGTAATCAATTATAATAAAATGGAAATTTACATATAAGGATAAAATCCCTCAAAGAAATATTAAGTCAGTATAGCCTTCGATAATCTTGGTTAGAATCGAACCATAGCTCAAAGTGCTTGACCAACCCTAGTTAGGGTGCTTTCAATTATCGAGGAATTCTAATTCAAGGTTTTGGGTTGACTAAACTTGGTTCGCATCAACGGTATACTACCACAGCAGGACTTGGTGTGACTACGAGGCAAAGGTTGAGGAAATCCGAAATAAAAGGATTTCTGGATTGGGGAGGCCACTCAACAGATCAAGGAGTCATGAGTTAATGCAGTTGGCATTTGGTATTTGGAATTCATACCTAAAACCCTTCAAGTTGCTTGACCAACCCTAGTTGGGGTAATGCGAAGGGCAATATAGATCCTTGCAACTAGAATTTTCAGGCAATAGAATATTCTAATGTCAATGGTGAGGGCTATTGGATTTTGATAAAATAGTGGGAGACTAATAAGTATTAATTTATTTATTTGTCTCAGTTTTATCATAATAAGGTTTTAAACCTTTGCTCATCTTAATTTGTAGAAACATCAAGAAAATGACTTCAAACATATCATTGTGAACCATACTCAAGAAGGAAAACCTTCTCACCGGCACCAATTTCCAAGATTGGCAGAGGCGTTTACGCATCATCCTTCTCCATGAGAGGAAATTATATGTGATGGAAGAGCCTATTCTAGTAGCATCGGGGAAAGAGACCAGTGATGAGTAATTATCTCTCTATATGAAACACATGGATGATGCCATAGATGTCCAGTGTTTCATGCTATTGGCCATGTCTAATGAGCTCTTGAAGCAACATGAAAACATGGAAGCGTATAGCATGATGTCTTACATTAAGGATCTCTACCAAGAGAAGGAAAGACAAGAGAGATATGAGATCTCCAAAACTTTGTTTACAACTAATCTTAGAGAGTATACACTAGCTGGGCCTCATGTAGTCAAGATTATTGGCTACATTGAACGCTTGGACATCTTAGGGATTAAGTTCTCGGATGAGTTGCATACAGATCTCAGCCTATCATCACTGCCCAAGACCTTCTCTAGCTTTATTGTCAACTACAACATGATAAAAAATGAGAAGAGTCTATCGGAACATTTGACCTTAATTCACCAGGTAGATAAGGACATGGGGCATGAAAAACCCACAGTTCTTATGGTGAATAAGAAAAGGAAGGACAATGCAAAGGGGACAAAGACTTATAAACGGTCTAAAGCCCCCAAGCATCGTCCCTCTAAGAAGGGTGAAATTAATAGGAAGGCCATGGAATGGGAGGCAGTATGTTTTTCATGTGGAAAGAAAGGCCAATGGAAGAGGAATAGAACCTTGAAGCGATGGGATGCTAAAGGTACGTTCGTTATCGAGTGTAATCATTCAATTTCTACACATTAGGTATTAGATACAGCTTGTGGGGATCAAATCTATATTCAATTTCAAGAAACAAGTAGATTTACAATCATTTCTATAGGATACATGGATCTTCAAGCTACCAATGGCGTGAGGCTATCTGCATTGGCCATTGGCGATCACTACCTCTCATTACTTAATGGGTTTATTTTGGTTTTACATAACTGTTATTATGTCTCTAGTGTTACCAAGAGCATAATTTATGTATCCTGTTTTGATATGGATGGATTTATTTTCATGTTTAGAATTAAGGGTTTTCTCTTTTATAAGAACAACATATGTTATGGTATAGAACATTTAAATAATGGTTTGTATGTATTAAATTACAAAAACCAAGTGTTAGAAATCGATAACGAAACAAACTCTCATGACTCATACATCACCCAGTTTTGGCATCACCGTCTCGGCCATGTAAATAAGAAGCGCTCGACAAAGCTCTTCCAAGATGGTTATTTGGACTCTACTGAGCTAAAACCACTTGATAGATATCATGCTTGTTTAAAAGGTAAAATGACCAAGCTGCCTTTCAGTGGACAGGGTAAAAGGGCCATAGAGCTTCTTGGATTGGTGCACACAGATGTGTGTGGACCATTTCTAGTAGAAGCTAGAGGTGTATATTCTTACTTCATTACTTTTACTGATGATTTGGGTAGATATGGATATGTCTACTTAATGAGGTATAACTTAGAAGCCTTAGAGAAATTTAAGGAATCCAATAATGAAGTAGATAATCAGCTTTGTAAGAAGATAAATAATCTTCGATTAGATCGAGGCGGAGAATATCTAAACCAAGAGTTCATTGATCTTCTATAGGTTTCTAGGATTCTCTCTCAGCACACTAATACTTATACACCACAGTGGAATGGTGTTAGTGAAATGAGTAATTGTACCTTTTTAGACATGGTGAGGTTGAGGATGAGTCATGCAGATCTTCCATTATCCTTTTGGGGAAATGAATTACACACTACAGTATACACATTAATCTGAGTACAAACTAAGGCGGAAAATGGAATTACATCCGAGTTATGGAATGGAAATAAACCCATTTTTTCTCACACACATGTATGGGGATGTGAGGCATTTTTTAAGTCCTTCTCAGGCAAAAAACAAGCACCCCAGGGCACAAGGTGTATCTTTATAGAATATCCCAAGGCAAAAAAGGATATTACCTATATAACCCTCAAGATAAGTAAGTGACTGTCGTCAGACAAGCCGTCTTTCTTTAGAGGTAGCACATCCTCAAAGGGGATAGTGGGAGTTGGTATAGGAAAAAGTTCCATAGGTCCCCGTGGAAGAGGTTCTAGAAACACAAGTATTGCGTAAGAGCTCAAGAGAGGTAAGGGAACCAGAGAGATTTGGTTTTCTAGTCACCAAGGATGTTCAATCATTATTGTTGGACAATGATAAACTCTATCCTACAAAAAAGCAATAGAAAGCTCAGAAGCTGCAAGATGTCTTGAATCTATGAATTCTGAGATGGATTCCATGTATCATAACCAATTCTAGGTTCTGGTCGACGAGCCAGTTGATGTAAAGCCTCTCGGATGAAAATGGGTATTCAAGAGAAAACTGTACATGGAAGGTTAATTTAGCACCTATAAAACAAGGCTTGTGGCTAAAGGATTTAGAAAACATCAAGGAATTGACTATGATGAAACCTTCTTGCCGGTTTCCATGTTTAAATCCATAAGAATCATATTTTCCATAGAAGCTTACCATGACTATGAGATTTGGAAAATGGATGTCAAAATAGCATTCCTTAATGGGAACCTTGAGGAAGATGTAAATATGACACAACCAGAAGGTTTTGTGACACTAGGTGAAGCCAAACGGGTTTGCAAGTTGAAAAAAATCCATTTATGGAGTAAATCAAGAATCTAAGTCATGGAATATTCAATTTGATGAACCCATAAGGGAATTTGGTTTCATTAAGAACAAATGTGATCCATGTGTTTATAATCGGTTTAATGGGAATTCGATCATTATCCTAGTATTATATGTTGATGACATATTTCTTATTGGAAATGATGTACCAGTCTTACAGTCAGTTAAGGACTAGTTGAACAAGTGTTTCTCCATGAAGGACTTGGGTGAAGCAGCCTATATTCTAGGGATCAAGATCATTCATGATAGATCCAAGAGGCTTCTTGGACTAAGTCAGGGTAGATAAATTGGCCAGATACTAAAGATATTTATTATGGAATAATCCAAGAGGGGATTAGTTCCAGTGGCACATGTCCTACATCTTTCTAAGAAAATGTGTCCACTGACACAACATGAGAAAGATAGAATGAGTAAGATCCCATACGCTTTGGCTATAGGATCCATCATGTATGTCATGTTATGTTCCAAGCATGATGTTTCCTATACACTGAGCATGGTAGGAAGATATCAAAAAGATCCAGGAGAACTACATTTGACTTTTGTTAAGACAATCCTTAAGTATCTTAGAAGAATAAAGGATATGTTCCTGGTTTATGGAGGAGACGATGAGCTTGTCATTAGAGGGTATGTTGATGCTAGTTTTCAGACATATCAGAATGATCTGAAGTTGCAATCTATATATGTTTTCTATATCAATGGGGGAGTTGTGAGATAGAAGAGTTCAAAGCAGCCAATTTTCACTGATTCTACAGTGAATCCTTAATATATATCAGCTTCTGATGTAGCCAAGTAATCCATATGGATTCATAACATTGTCCAGGATCTTTATGTGGTTCCTATAAGTAAAGATCATATCACATTGTATTGTGATAATACTGAAGCGATGGCTCTTGCAAAAAACCAAGGTAACTTCAATGGACAAAGCACATACTCTGAAAGTATCACCTCCTGAGAGATTTCTATCAAAGAGGTGAAGTTGTAGTGAGTAGAGTGTCCACATAAGAGAACGTGGTGGACCCCATTACCTAAGTCATGTCTCAGTAGAATCATGAATATCATGTGAGAGCTAGCGGGTTAAAAGTTGTTAGCAGTTTCCTCTAGTCCAAGTGGGAGTTTGTTGGAGTTGGTGGCCTAGAACCAACTACTTTGTACTTTATACATTAAATAAAAACCTTATCACATCTTGATTGTTCTTCTACGTGACAATGAATTTAATAATTTCCCAAGGATAGTTGTTTCATTAAAGGGTCAGAGAGGATCCCTTCTATGATGAGAACCTGGAAGTTCCATTACACTGTTCTTGAATATATATTCTATATCCATATGATGTTATTTGAGGGAAACAAATAATATAGGCAATTAGGGATGAGTAATCATAAAACCTTGAGGCACCTTCTCATGGTGTGCACCATTGGTAATATCCAAGAGGATATTATGAGAACAAGATCCGCCAGTAGGAAATCCAAATTTTATAGTGTCATTGGATGTTCCTATATACGGACATGTGTCATTGTCCTTGGACTTTAAGATTATTATTAATGGGTATTACAACTCGTGCACTTAGATGTATTGATGAAAACTGTGACAACACACTGTTTGCAGTGAGGTGGGATATGTTGGGTGCGTCATGAGAAATAATGCATTAATAGATAATGTGAGAAAGGATTTGCCTCTTCTGTTCTATAATGGAAGTAGATATCTCAGGCCCATTGATGGTATTGATATAGCCTAAATAAATCCATGGCCATGGTAAGGAATGGTAGATTTCAATTCTAGAATTTCAAAGAAAGAATAATCGATCACATGGGTTGATGGAACTATCATGCAACCCGCTTGATTCGAGATATCTTGAAAAAGTGATTTTATTACATGGTAAGTGTTCGTATGACGTGATACGACTTTGTGGTGTTAACTTCTTTCTCTATGGGTACCTTGGTGTGTTTCTAGATGCTAACCCTGGACTTCAGGCAGGCTCCACCTAATTACATTGTGAAAGAGGCCTAGAGGGTCACACACTAAGTGTGTCCATGTATCTCAGATAAATATTAATTTAACAAGTTAAATAAAGATTATTCCCAGCTGTAATTTAATAATTATTTAAGGATGTCTGGTCACATTTATTTAGACACTAGTTATTCAAAAGAATATATTTTGGGATAAATAATATATATTTATTAGCGAGTAATGAAGTTACATTTATTTAAGAAATAAATATCCATCACTCAAGGTCTAATAAATGTGGTGGAGGAAATTAAGAAAAATGAAAATAGGATAAACACGTCGGGTACATTGAATGTACACGCCGTGTAGTTTTCATGGAAAACTATTACACGACATGTATTAATTATTACATTCCGTGTAGTTTTTCCAGTTGGGATTTTGAATAAATAATATCGTTTTATTAAATTATATTTATTATAATTAGCATGGGAGCATGTTAAAGAATTAATCATTCGACATGGGGGTTTTCAATAAAAGTTGTTGAAATATATAAAATGTGTAACGCATTTATTTATTGTCATAAATCTATAACCTCAAACCCAATTATAAATATCCTCACAACCCCTACACTTTTCTAAGGAGAATTGAGGTGCACAACAATTCTGGAAAAATCTCTGAAGGCTGAGAGAACTCCTTTCTCTAAGAACGCTCTCAAGACCGAGAGAGATCCTCCTCCATTGGATCAAGGTGATCTAAGGCGGACAATGCAAACAAAGTCTTCTTCATAATAGCACCTAGAAATTCCTTTAGAGATTTCCAGAGATATATGGTGCATGTGTGGATCACCACTAGAGGAAGTATACACTTGGCTTCTGCAATGCAATGACGAATCACATCAGAACGTGACAGGAAAACATCAATGAAGAAATAATTCCATCAAGGTAATTATTTTCAATTAATTAAATTAATTATAACCAACATATTATGATCCTATCTATGGTTCCTGGACCCTTCCCATTATTTTAATTCTTCATTATATTCAGATGATCCGGTGATTTATTATCATGACAGATATCAAATCGAACATTGTTTAACGCTAAAATTAAAGTTGGTAAAACCCACCAATGCACTTCTGCTACTCCCAGAATCTACATTTGTTACAAATTTGTCACAACCCATCCCTCGAGGCCTATGTTGTGACTACCCCAAGCCCACCTTTCGTAGGTCAGGGGATGGTTACTAGAACCGGAAAGGTGTTTCCCTTAACGGGAAGGCATTGCCTTAAAACCTGTTACAAACACACAATCCAAGAACACAACAAAAAGAAACCACGAAGTAAACTATTGTAGTAAAAAGTGTGCTGAAGGTTAGGGGGCCTGAATAAAAGCCCAACTAGAATGTATAGGTACAACTGAAAAGTTAAAAACAGCTCCTCAGTCATCCACAGATGATCCTACCAGAAGGGTAGGTACAACTAACGGTCAGTATTCATACCTCATGCCATGTCAAAAGGTCCACCTATGAGCATCGTCTATTCCAAGCTCCCACAAACTCAATCAATGTTGTCCATAATCATCACAAGAAACAACAAGGTGTAAGAAAATACCATGCAGGGGTAAGTATAACAATACTTGGTAGGGACCCTGAGACCACTAAAGTACTCCCAGAGTTCCACAAAGAGAAAACCACAAAGCAAGACCTCAATCACAAAGTACGAAGCCGTCATAAACTCTACTTTGGTATAAGCCCATAAATATACCTAAGTTATAAAGATATACTCGTCTCATACATGAGGGAATAATATCACAATGGTAACTCCAGAAAGGTAAAAGTACCACATAGGTAACACCACGATGGTACGACACAAATAACACCACGAAGATATCACCACGAAGATAAATGTACCACACATGTATCACCACAATTATATTTCTATGAAGGTAAAATTACCACATAGGTATCACCATAAATATATCTCCATGAAGGTAAAAAGTACCACACATGTATCACCACGAAGGTAAAAGACTCATCTCACACCAGCTATTAGTGAAGTATAGAATTACATATGATCAGTCGCGAAGCTAGATCATCTTATTCTGTCAAAAGGCACTACTGCTGACCATATGGAGTTTGACCCAAATATAATGGATAGGTTCTAACCCCCGAAATAAACTTCACTGGATCCAACCCACCCAAATTCTATAGGTACTAACCCCTGCAATGGCCCACATAGGATCTAACCCAAATAGGATCAGTACGCACTGACCCACACAGGATCGTTGAGCATTGACCCACACACGATCGGACCCACATAGGATCGGTATGTACTGACCCACAACGGATTGCTAAGCACTGACCCACATAGGATCTGACCCACATAGGATCGCTCGGTACTATCCCTCGTATGATCTGTCTCCAACCTCTGCCTCACTGATAACAACTGGATTCCCGCTCATAGTATGCTCTATTCTTGGAGAACCTCCCATCAAGCCATTAGTAATATATCAACCTCCATGAAGCTTGAAAAATAATTATTCCAAAGGACCGCCATGTCATAAGGGTTCCAATGCGATAGACGGCATGTCAATCATATGACAGATAAGTGATTTATAATATTTTCAGTTTTGAGGGCCCAGTTTGATTCGGATTCAATCTGAACTGACCATACTCCAATCTTTATCCAAAACTCAAGTGGATTATAACAAAAGGAACCACTTCCCTAAAAGGATCCCAACTCCACTAATGGCATGTTGAACGGACACATGGTTCATCAGTTACGGGTGTTTCTTTATTCGGGTACCGGTTGGGTCGGGACCCGATCCGACTCGGTCAGGTCGGCCCGACGCAATGGGTCCCAAGGTCTACTTGGCCACTCTTGGGTCTAGCCCGCTATGGTTCAGCCCGATTCATTGGGTCCGGCATATTGGGGTCGGCCTGGTTCAGTTCGTGGGTCCGGGCCGCGGTTGGCCCAGCCTGTCAGGTGGGACTCGGCCTACCCGTGTCGGCTTACTGGGCCGTGGGACCATGGGTCCAGTATACTGGGTGGGTCTAGCCCATTCGGTCGGCCTCTATCTGTCCTGGTCCTCTAGAAGGTGGACCGGTCTTCCCAGCTGGCCATGTGGCTGAGAAGCTGTTTTGGCCAGCCGGTGAGGCACTGCCCCACCGCAATGAATGGTCATCAGTTTTGGCCGACTGAGGGGTCCACAAACCTGGAACAACGTGAGGACCATGTCATTATCCACCTATCACGGCATTGAGCCATGGCCTCCTATAGCTGTGTGGTACGGGGTGCTACTCTATGTTCTTCCAGGGCTGGCCAGTGTCGGCTGCCACTGCCATCCAAAGCTACATGCTGAGGCCCCCATGTCTGGCAGTGCGCGACGGCACACCGCCACTACCTTCACGGCCGGCCACAGTCTCCGCCCTTTGCAGCTATGTTTGTGTCCTTCTTCGTCGGTGGAACATGATGGCATGCCGCTATCTCCTCTTTGGCCAGTCGTTGTCGGCCACTGTCATCACCCGCCATCCCGGGTTTCGTCCAGCGCAAACATTTCTTGCTAAGGAAATGTCAACTTCCAAAAAAAAGGGTGGAGGGTATGAGCCTCGTTCGTTTGGCCCTCACCCTCTTTGTTAGCTAGATATCAAGAGAGTGGTAAAATATTTATCAACTCTTTAAATTAAAAAAGAAATAAACCCTACTTCAAGTTAGATGGAGATCATCTGTGATTGAGGAAAAGTCGGCTTTCCTCATTCCCACAACAAGTCGCCAACAATGCTGCTCAATCATCATTCTTCGGTTCGGGGTTCAGTGGCGCTCATCACAGCCCGCTGGAATCGGCTCCATCTTCCATGTGTTGGACATCGCAGTACTTTACCATAGCTTCGTCGCTTGGTGAAGTTATGCTAACAACTCCCCCCAAGAATCATATAAATAAGAGAGGGGGAGGGTATTTAATGATCGTGGAATTTATGGGGGTTCATTTAATAGGAACTTTCCTAAATTCCAATGATGTTGTTACTTATGATATGAAGTGTCAAGACATTTAATGGCTTGACACGTCACTGGTCCCACACTAATTATTGCAGGTTGGAGGAAAAGAAACAAATAAATAAAATAACAAAGTTATTTTATTATTCTTTTAAAAAGTCCCAAAATTTAACTTTTTCTCCATACTTATTGTGGTCAAAGTAAAGCCTCCATTAAGAGAATCTCCGTGTTGCAGATTCAACGGTGCCCCCAGATTTTTAATCTGAGCACCAGTTCAAAAGATAGAAAATTTCACTCATGCCTTTACTGAACGTACCTTAAAAATAGTTCAGAAATTCATTCTAGGCACACCGGGCCTCAGAATCACGCACCATAAATTTTCGCAGACTTGTAATAATTCCATATAATTATAAAAATTACATGGAAAATCCATACCTTTACAGAGTACGCTATTGTACATATGATGTCATTAAGGTAAAATTGCTATATAATTAATTAATACTAAGAAATATGAAAAATTATAATTCTATATTCAACTCAGATGTTACACCCTTCCCCCCTTTTGAAAATTGATTCTTAAGAATTTAAAATTTTGTCTTGGTAACAACGGTTTCACTTTTCAAAATTACATCACTAAAATCGAAAATTAGAAAAAGAGTCAACAACACCTCCAATTTAACACAATGAAAGTGAATTAAAAAGGTCACCTGAGATAAAACTACTAGATTTCCATCTAGGAAAACATGGATATGGAAGAGAAAACTAACTATCAAAATCTGATGGAGAGTGATAAAAAAATGGATTGGAAATGTTAACAATCAAAAAACCATAAATTTGTGTTGGGATAAACGATCTTTGATTTCATAGTAGTAAAAGAAAACAGAAAACAGTTTTGTTTTATGAACCATTTCATAGAGTTGAGAAAATCTTTTACTACTTAGAATAAGAATATAAAGAAATATACTTACATGAAAAGTAGAGATTCATCCTTTAATAAAATTCAACCACAAACTAATATTTCTCTCCAACATCTAGTATTCGAGATGAATGTTTTACGCATGAAGCACTTTAATCAATATCCATATAATCACATAATCCAAAAAAGATTAATTATCTATTTTTATGGTATTGAAACATTAACAAAAACAAACATGGTTATGATAAGATAAAAGAATTTTCCACAAAGAATAAACCATTGGAAGAAGAAAAACTAATTTTAATCTCTAAAAGTAAATATTAATACCAAAAGTTAAACATAGACCATTAATGAAATAAATACCCTTCAAATATCTCAAAATAATCCAAACCAAGTTTCAAACCCATAACACGGGCGAATTTGATTTTATAGTCTTCCAAGATAATTTTTAAATTTTATCTCTAGATAACATCAACCACCCTTAATGTCCCATACCAAAAAAGTAGTTTTCAAAATCAAATAGTCTCCAAGATATGTTAATCATTTCTATATAGAACTTTAATTTGTATAAGTACACAATAAAATCATATATTCTCTAAGAATATAATTCTACCATTACTCATTATTTAAAATCTTACAGTATTTTATTTACCTTAAACATTTAAATTTCCCAAAATATTGAACATCTTCCGAAATAAAATTTATCACATAATCCCTGAATCATTTTCCAATAATAAGGATATCCATTTGATAAAACATAAGTTCCAAGAATCTTCTTATTCTTATATCACCAACATTTTTAAATAAAAATAAAAGTTCATATTAACTATGGGCATCATGTAGGCCAGTGGTTAGTGATGAAGCCTTCTCACTCTTCTGTTGTGGGTTCAATTCCTACAGCCTTGTCAGACATGACATGTTGTCACCCATATTGTTGGTTGTCCCTTTCAAAAAAATTGAAAAATAATCGTAACAGGTTTTAACATCAATGGTCATCTTATACCTCTCATTTTAATCCCAAATCCTTATGACCTCAACATCTTAATTCATGAAGTCTTAAATATATTTACATTTTTTCTTTACCTCCATATGATTTAATAAAACTATTCTAAAAATAAATAAAGTCAGACCATGAGCACGGTGTCCACCTAGTTTCATCATCATTTTGTTCACATAGATAGAATATTTATGAATTGGAAAAATGATTTAGATATTCTTTCAAATCACTTTTCTCATTTATCCTAATATAAATTGTACAAAATTGTTCATATGGGTGTCAAAAGAAAAAATTGTTTTGAAAAATATTCATGCATGACATATAATATTAAAATATATGATAAATAATGATTTTTATAAACCATTCGGACCATGTTTGAATTCAAACATTCAATTAATGTTCCTTTTAAAATTCAATAAGTATGTGTTGAAAACTATATTTTAGACAAAAGTATAAATAGTTTTTACAATGGTATCCTTATTTATTAGAATTTTAAAAATTATAAAATGCTTAAAAATCTTTTGATAAGGTGAAATATCTGAAAATATCTTGATAATATTTACCTTTTGTCATGACCCATCCCCCGGGGCTCGTGTCGTGACATACCCCAAGCCCGCCTTCCGAAGGCCAGGGGTTGGCGACTAGTGTCGAAGGTGTCATCCTGCAAGTGGGAAGAATTTTTCTAGATACCTGTAGACACATACACTCACAAACAAAAACCCAAAAGCATAAAGGCGAAAACTAAGTAATCAGAAACTAGAGTACAATATCAAGTAAAGCACTAAGTGGTGTAACTGGGCTAGAATACAAGCCCATCAAAAGAACTGAAAACACTAAGGTACAAAGGGAGCACTAATGATTGTTTGTCAAAGATCCCAATAGATCATTGGAGTAGTAAATCTAATGGAATCCAAAGTAGTATTTCATGTCTTCCTAGTCCTACTAGACCCCTCATGGTAATAGGACACCAAGTCCACCATCAGAACGTCAGTCGGTCCTGTCTTCATGAGTGCTCCTATCGAAACAACAAATATATTCACCATACACAACACATGAGGTCAAGGCCCGTGTAGGGGTGAGTATCTCAGTACTTATTAGGGGACCCTGAGACCCTCAATGGTCTCTCATAAATCCACAAAATAAAAATACCATAAAACAACCACGAAGTAAACTACAAAGAATATGCATAGTCATCTCTACTCAGGTACATACCATTGCATAAACCTAAATCATCCAGATATACTCATATCTGCCAAAAAGAAATATAAGGCCCCGACCTCAAGACATTTCCAGGATTTCTAAAGTATGCAAAAAGCATAACTCAAGGATCAGGAGTACACGCTCCATGAACTAGACATCCCTGATGAAACCTATCAGAGAGATGTACTCCACTAGGTATAACTCAACCATTCCTAATGGAAGGTCTAAAAGGACATGCTTCATTAGGAAATTTCTTCTAGAACCACCTCTATTGTCCGACAATAGAGGTCTCTCCATCACAGTCTTGTGCTCTAGGGAAGACCAATGGAAATAAAGTAAAGAGCCCCACTCCTCGACACTACGTTCAGATGGTGGAGTACTACTCCAGTCTAACCCACGATATCTCAGTCACACCAGTAATAAGTGGCCTCCACCTCAGTCCATCAAGGGAGTACTAACTTATACCCTGGGTGTCCATTACATTAAGTGGAGGGGCCCGCTCCTCATAATAATGTCCTGGAGTCGAGGGAGCTCTAACTCCCCTAAAGGACATGCTCCCCGTCGCTACTCGGATATGGGGGATTACTACTCCATATGTGAGGACCCACGCCCTATGAGGTAGGGGAGTACAACTCTGGTAGTTTGTTCACTGTGGGGGGGGCGCTCCCTAGTACATCAGAGGAGTACCAACCCCAAGCTAGAGGACCTACACCCTCGCATGGCAGGGGAGTACCGAATCTGTTGTGGCACTACATAAGGAGGACCCACAACCTGGGTTGAAAGGGGAGTACCTACTCCTAACATAGAGGACCTGCAACCTAACTGGTAGGGGTGTACCTGATTCTATGTGAGTTAATTATGGAGGACCCATTATCTAGTCCATTAGGGGAGTGTTGTCTCTTCTGGAGTAGAATAGTAAGGAATACCCATGCCTTGAGTCATTAAGGGAGTAGCCATCCTAACTCTCATTACAATAAATAACCTGGTTATTCTCCTCAGGTTATCGGTCATACATCAATTGCCAAAAATTCCCACAATGAAGTAACCTGATGATCCTTCATTTCATAATTGTTCCAATTCAATAGACGGTTCATCAACCAGACACTCGGTCTGAACGTTATAGGCATTTTAGTACTGAGGGCCTGATTGAAATCGGGTACAATCCAACCCACCCAAAATCCAAATTTCTCCGAATGTTATGTGGAGTATCTCAAAAGGACTGTCTACCTCCAAGGATCTCATCGCAACAGATGGTTCATCAAACAGATGTCTGGTTCGCATGATATGGCCTTTTAAGTGTATTTGGGCCCAAGAGGGGTCTTGGTCCAATCCGACCTGGTCGGACAGACCCGGTTCAGGTCTGACCCGACCCAGTCCCGTCTTGGCCCACCTGAGGGTGCGACCCATGCGGGGGTCACGTGGTCCATCTCCTGAATGGCACAAAGGAGTCGTTCGACTCCTTTATTGGTGGCATGAGGTGGCGCTAGCTCGTCACCTGCGGGACCCGCATGGAGCGGGTCCCCTTGCGCCTCTGCCGCTGCTTTGAAGCCTCGTCACAGAATGGTGTGCCGCCTCCTATATCTATCATCAGCCATTGCCTTCCACTTATCAAACTACCTCGGCATTGAGCAGTGCCACCCTCATCCACGGAAGGCGAGCGTTGGTCGCCGCCTTTTCTTGCTGGTGCCATCACGCCTATGTCACGCCGGTGAATCTTCTATGGGCCACCAGGTGAGCTCTGATGGTTTGTTATTCCTTTCAAACGCACCTACGGCCCTTCTGATATGCCTTCGTCCTTTTTTGGCACTCAAATATGCCTTTTCACTGTGTTTGTTGTTCCTCCATGAAAAACACACAAAGGAAAAGTTTATAGTAGGGTCTGGGCCTAGTTTGTTTCGTCCCATTCCATCCACGTTAGCGTTTTAAACATGAGGAAAATAATAATAATAATTAAAATGAAGAATAATCCAAAAATTTAAGATCCTGCGACAACCACCCTCATGAATAGACGAGACATGGATTAACCTGTTAGTCAGTTGGTCAGTGTTTCTAATATTTTTCAGAAACATAAAGAGAGGGAACATCAAAGCACGTAAACACCCTACCTCAAGTTCATTGGAAGCCTATGTGGATGAGGAATATGTGTACACGTCCAAAGGTGTTAATCAGCGTTTGCATTCACCCTTCGATTCCTCCATCATCTGTCACTCGAAGCTTCGTTATAGGTTTGTGGAATTTGTCACTACACTTTGTCACAGGTTCCCCTCTAGCGTGCCAAAACCCCATTCTCGAGCATCGTTTAAATAGAGGGTAGGAGAGGATCAACACACCACACAATTACTGAGATACATTAATGAGTATAATTAATGAAGCTATTTAATTATCTGAATGGTGTTGTTATACGTTCATTTAAATCTCCCAATAGTGTGGTTACAGAAATTATCATTCGATCCATCAAATGGTTTTGATGTTGCACTACGGTGCCAACACTGTTTGTCCAACGGTTGCACAAATAAAAAATAAAATAAATAAAAGTTTTTTTTTGTAAAGTCCAAAAATTAACATTCCATCTGACCATTTTTGGTTGAAGCTAAACTTAGCTTAAGTTAATTTTGGTGTTGTGGATTTAATGGTTCCCTCATATTTTTAATCCAACAACCGGTTCAAAAGATAGAATTCACCACCCGTACATTTACTGAAGGTACCTTAAAAATGTTCAAAAATTATTAACAGCCACCCTTGACCCGTGTCGGTCGAGGATAGGCTTCACTTGAGGGGAACACGACAACACAAGCTCAAAGGTACTCTTGAATTTTCAAACCAAGTCTCCATTTAGATGTTAAGTATTTTATAATAAAATAATTGTTAATTAATTATTTTATTTATGTAGAAAAACTAACATCCACTAGCGGCCCGTGTCAGCCAATGTTATAATATCACCTAAAAAAACATAAACTCATGAGTTCATTGGTTTTTTTGGATTTTTAAGTTGATTCACCTTTTCTGAGGTATAAGCATTTGAAAAATAAAATATTTTTATTTAATTTTTTTATTTACAGTTATGCAATTTTCAGGTTTCCTCACTAGAGGCCTACGCCGACTAAACATAAGTCATGGCTCGGGTAAACCTGTCATCCTGAATGCAATAGTGCCCCCATATTTCTGATTTGGGGACCCGTTTACGAGTTATTACACTTTTTCTGGAAAAATACTCACACATGTTATTTAAAGCTTAAAAAATTCAACGGATCATTCAAGGAAATCTGGGCCTCGGAATCACGTGCCGTCAGATTTTTCGGTCTCGAAATAATTCCATATAAATAAATAAATAGTTACACAGAAATTATAAGGTGTTACACCTTTCTTAAAATATGTGAATATTAAGAGAATTATATTTTATTAAAAACCCATTAAGGCATTTTTATCAAAAATCTAATGTAGGGAGGATTTCGGTATAAGCCTAATGAGGTTTTCTAAAGAGTAAGTAAAGTTCTTAAGCATTAATATTCATTTTACATCTTCTTATAAATACATAATCTCTTCTCCAACTATTTTAGAATAATAAAAATAGAATATTTTATATACTAATATTTTATTATTTTAAACTAAAAACCTATATCTTTCTCCTATTCTATCAAATGGGAAATGAAATCTTTGATCAAGTGTATGGAGTACTACCGATTCGTTAACCGATGTGGTTTATTTTCAATAACCACCTCTCACAAAAGGATAGAATGTTAAATTTAACATATTTATACTATATTTATGACATTTATATACTTATTTATTTATAATTTTACATATACATTCTTATCTTCCAATATTTGGGAAAATAATAATGTCACTCGTGCGTACGTGTAGACTAGTGCCTCCACATAACGAGGCGAAATTGTTTTAAATTTATTTTGAAATGGACTTCAATAAAGATATATTTAATGAATATAAATAAAATATTTTCTATAAAAATGGTTCTATAAAGGTGAAATATTATTTTTCTTTCTTACCTTTTATATTTTGGAAAAATATAAGCAGTGTTAATGTGTATATACGATCATCCATCTCTAAGAATAGTGTAGCTCATTTTCAGATATATAACTTTTATATAAAATAATAAATACTTATATAAGTATTATATATGATATTATTATAATTTTTAACATTATATAGATTATGGAACTATGATAAATGTATAAGAACTGAAATTACCAAACCAAAATAGACATGAAAATGAAGTAATTATCACCGAAAATAGTGATTTTAACAAATAATTATTAATAAACAGTACATATAAGAATATAAGTCAATAATATACGGTATGAAATAAATTATTATTCTTATTAAATAGATTTATAATAAATCTATATTTATTATATAGTAATTAAAGACATGTACGAAGGAAATCAAACCTGAGGTAAGGGTCTGTCATCACAATTTTATTTCTGTGAGGCTTATGCCATATTCACCACTTAGTTATTTTTTGTGGTGTGTATACAACATATTTTATATATTATGTCATGAATACATTTGTCTCAATGGTATTTAATGTTTCAATTTGTGTTATTTCTTTCATGGGGTTTATGATTTAGAATTTACAAAATTCCTAAATTTTTATCTTACATGTCATTGTTTATCACGATTATTCATGACTAAGTTTCAAATGTGGAAATATTATGATATATATTTAAATGAAATCATGAATTTTATTCTCATATGATTATTTCAAGAAAATACTTGTTTTAATCTCATTTTCCTATCTTTATTAACAAAACAAACCAAAGGAATGTTTTTAATTGAAACCAAGTTCGTTTCTCTCTTTGATAAAAAACCCCTTTTTCTTCAGAATAAATTTTAAAAAAAAATCAATAATATATTAACATTATAAAAATGGTTTCTTAAAGGAAATTTTACCTATGTTTTAATTTTAAGAAAATTATTTGAAATAAAACTTCTTTTCATTTTCTAAACTATTCACTTTTAAACTTTTTTTTAATATTGTGAAAAGTAATTTCTTTATCATATATAGAATCCATGGAATTACTTATCATCATGAGAACTAATTTATTTGATGATTAATTTCAAATTTTAAAAGGATATTTAAAAAAAATTATTTTGTAAATATTTTGTTTTTGAATGTGATTTTAAAATTGTAAATGATATTTTCCTCATGATTTACTAATGGTATCTTTACATTATTTCAATTCAGCAATGAAAAAACACTTAGTTCAATTATTCTCCCTTGGGAATATGTTGTAATATTACCATCCTTATTATCACTCTAGATGGAATATGATCTATTTGACTTAATATGTACTATTTTGATACCATTCACAATATTACATTGAATGGTTGATGAATATATTAATTAATTGTGGAAAGTATTAACATTTTATATGATAGTTTCTCAATAAAAATTTCTATGTTTATCATGTTTCACCACATTCATATGATTAAATCATTACACTTTTTAAGTGATGAGTGGGGCCTTCAATATCCCCTTAATGCATCGGTAGGTCTCATGAGACAAACTAGCTTGGGTATTTGGCTGAGGCCTTACGCATTTATGGAAGATGTCATGGAATAATGAATTTATGTTATGGTTATGATATCAATAATTATGAATTACCTCACTATGAGATTAGTTATTGATGTGCATGTGATTATTCAATTAGTTAGAATATCCATGGATAAGTTTCAAGGTAATGTGATTTTTTATATGGAATTATTTGATCATTATTTATTTCATCAATATTTTTTTCAAGTTCAATTTATTAATTAAAATGAATGTGTTTAATTTATCTACCATTCTATATTCATTATTCCTTATTTATTCATGATAGCTTCCATTGTATGCATACCCTTACAAAGAACTAGTGCTCACTCCTTTATTATATTTCCTTTCCCTTTGATGCTAATAATTGTATTATGATTGATATGTAGAGGTATGATAAAGGTAATTATAGTGTTCTCAAGGAAAATCCTATGTTTTATTTTTTTCATATGTAATATGATATTCGAGTATTTATCAAGTATTCTAATACTACTTAACTATTAAGTCTTTCAAGATTTGATTCCTTATATCAAGTGACAATTTAATAAAGTAACCACTAACTCCAGTCTACTAGGATTAGGGACTTTACAGCTTCAGTTCATAACCTAAGATTCCACATATAATATATTCCCATGATTTCAAAAGGGGGAGACGTTAAAGATTCCCAACTAACCCAATATCTGAAAATACTCTTACATTACCAATGTTACCATCTAATTCAACCAATGGTTATTGCCCTGTCGAGACAGATGTAGTGTAATTAACCATTTTCTATATAGAGATGTCACTAGGAATGAGTTTCAGGAACATGAATCAAATATTTGTGGGTGACTCGGACTAGGCGATGGGCTCCATGGAGGATTCCATAGAAGGTGGGTCCAACATCCTAACATCGTGTTTCTATCAAGTATATGACATCACCAGCCATGGTAATGGAACCCACCAGCATTTAGAAAGTGGGAATGTGGGGAATATAAAAGTGTTCCATGACCGTTGATCCACACCTTGGTGGAAAGTGTCAGAAAACAATGTGATTTATATTTCTTTGAATCAAAAAATGAACTCATAAACAAAATACCATGTAATCATATTTAATTAAATTTATCCATTTCTATCAACTGACCAGTGATATATTTTTCCATTAACTTATAGGGTAAAAAAACTCTTTACTTCTTAAATTAATTCCATATCATTTATAACATACCCAATGTATACACAACCACTTCATGTGCACATGTCAACAAAATTCTTATAAATACCTCAAATTATATGATTTGTGATATATATCAATAGTATTATCTCATCTAAGGACCAATATAAACATCCTCATATAAGAATATCTAATGAAATTTATAACATATATAATTCTTATCGGTATTTCAATCCTCATAAACTCCCTATCTTGGGTATTATCAAATGTCAACTTCATGAGAAGTTGTATAAATGTGTTATGAGCCTCCAAAAACCTAATAGTTAAAAATTATTTTTTATTATAAAACTAATATTATATATACTATATAACATTAGTCAAATAATATTTTCATATCATTTCTAGGTTCTCATTATAATGGGAAACTGATATACCATTTTAATTAGAAATATGTAATGTTAAAATTATCACATTAATGTTACAAAAGAAAAATCGTCATGTGATAAGACATTTACTAATATTTTGATGATATGAAAGAGTGAAATAAATAAACAGAAGTAATTAATAAACACATTACCACTACTATAAATAAAGGATGGACTATTCTTTACTTGAAAAAAACAGGTTGTATTTTATATTTATAAAAATAAATTTATATGATATGAAAGAAAATATATTTATGTTCTCATATTTTTATAAATATTGATGAATTATGATTTAATGAAACTTTCTTCCCATTTAATTCACTATGAAAGGATTATTTCTAAATAAAAATATATAAATAATATATTAGAACTCATAGAAAGTATAGGAATCATAAGTAAGTGTGACATAATATAAATTTCCTCTACTTTAAAATATTATGATGTAATAGTGAAAAAATAGTTTACTATTTTTCTTTATTGAAACATAATAATAATTATCTATATTTTCTAAGTAAAATGTACTTTCAAAATATTTTTAGCATCCAGAATAGTATAGTCACATTGGATGTGTAATTTTCATAGTGTCACCACCTGATTATTTTGAGAAAGAAAAGAAACCTATGGATAAAAAAGGGAAATGAAAATTATGAAGGTCCAGATATATAATATAATACAGAATTTTTTGGTTGTCATTCTAATGTGATGATCTAGATTTTTTTAAGGGATCAGCCAAAAGAATCAACATAGCTGATCTTGAAGTTTCTCCTTGAAATAGTTTGTGTATTATTTTTTTATAATTACATATTTGTTTTTATATACCCTCTAATATAAATTAGGAGAATCCTGAATAGATCCGTGTACAAATTTATTTATTATTATTTTATTATAAAATATTTCTTATTGTATTACCTATAAAATTATTTTTAGATCAATTTTAATCATTTGTGTTTATTTCTTATTTAATTTATCAATTATTTTTATTCTATGAATTTTGGTCAAAAATATATCTATGTCGGGATCATCCATGAGAAAGACTATGGATCAACTTCATGTATAATGGATATACCACATGTATAATGTAAGGATAGAATATGTTATGGATCTACATAATATATAATATATCAACATTAATTCCTCAATCATCCATGTCATAAAATCTATTGTGACTATTGACCATGTCATGAAAACAATTTTCATAGAAAGTCAATCACAATATTTCTAAGGGTTTAATTGACCATACATAGAGTTACAATCAAATGTACTATTCAATTTTCCATTTTATTCAATTTACTGTGGATGAAATATCAATAATGTCCTCAATTAACCAAACATTCAATATGATTGACTACGCATTCATTTTGATTGAACGCACATTGATTTCGATATACTATATATTGATTAATATTGAACACATAAATAAATCCATGAACTACTAAATGGATTAAACTATAATAAGGATTAACCTATAATAAGGAATGACCTTCCATATGGATATATCTTCCATAATAACTTTATCCAACAGAATATATCAAGTGTAGCGATTTCAAAGATGCTATTTTTTTAATAAATTTCATTTTTATATTAAATGTATGTTTATGTTGATTATTTTAACTATTTTATTTGTTCTATAATTACCCATTAATCGTGTTTATTATATTGGAATTTTTTTGAATTATTTTGTGCATATTTAAATGAAGGATAAATATGTCAATGTCTATTAGATATTGTTGATGAATATTTACTTCATAAGATTTAAATCTGAATATTTATGAATTTGAAGAGTTTAACTAAAATGAATTCAAGGAGAATTCAAATGAATTTAGTGTTCATTATTCTGAAAATATTTTAATCTTTTATTCATTCATTATTAACAACTCATTATATAGCCTCTTTTTATTTTATAGACTATCAATGAAATTTCAGTATACCACCACATGAATGGTTATATTATTTCATTTTGTAAAGTGGTTCTGGATGCTTAAAGTGGTGATTATTATTTTTAAAGATTTATCATACATATGGTAACACTAAATATAATTTTTAATATAACCACTTCCAAATTTAGTAGGCTAGGATACTTTAAAATTGTATTATTTGACATAATTTTTGTGATCAGTCACTAGGACATTGTCAAATAAACTATATCATTTTGAACCATTGATGTTGAAGAGACCATGGCAGCCTCATCACTCCCACTCCAACTATTCAGCTAGTATCCATGGTTATTATTTCTCCATATTCTTTTTTTATTAATTGTGTGGGTAATACAACCCTTCAAATGGTAGGACCATTTAATCTAGTTATATCATCCCAAATAATAAGTATGTATAGGATCTGCCTAACTGATAAAATGATATTTGTTTTGCTTTGACTTTGTATAAACAAAGGGAATTTTTTTATATTACACCACCTTAAAAAGTGTCAAGTTAGGTTTAAATATGGGTGTGAAAATTATGATTTGGGTTGAGCCTTTATGGATTAAAACGTCTATTGTAAAGGGCTACGACTCTAAATAAAAAACTTGAAATTCCATTAAGTGGGTTACATTAATAGATGAATTTGAAAGGGGTGAAAAATATATTTAGGATAAATTTTATTTTATGTACTATATGAAAAATTATTTTCATTTAATTTTTATTTTTTTTCTACAAAAAATAACTCAACTCTGATTATCGATAGAAAAATACTTTGAAGGTCAATTCACACTGTTACCTCTTGAAGATTCTATCATTATCTAATTGGGACCAAAAAAATATTATTAAATATTTTCCCATAAATTTGGTGTATGTATATATATATTATAACAAGAAAATCAATATATAAACATAATAGGGAATGATATTTTCAGATGGCATGAACATGTTCAATTGATGGATGGAGTCCTCAAAGGCCAGAATTACTTGAAGGAACGTATTATATATATTGGTGGTGAAGCAGGGAATCTTAACATAAGAACCTGGTAATTAATTGTAGGACTATCACAGTGAATCCATAAATAATACCAGGAGTTGACCCTAATGCATTAACTGGTAATGATGAAAATAAATAGGTTCTAAATTATAAGGCAATGAATATTTTTTATTGTGTTGTCTGTATAAATTTATATTTCTATGTGTATGTATAAAAAAGAATAGAATTTTTTTAAAATTTTAGAAGTCACTGATCATGGGTGAGATAAGTTAATAATAAGTAATATAAGAAAGTTAATTGTTGAGTTTCAAGAATTTAAAATTGGAGAAGAATAAATTATTAATCAAATGTTACAAATATTTACAAATATATAAAAATTAATTATTGGTTTAAAAGAAAAATTAGAAAATATATTTTTGGTTCATAGAGTTTTGAGATATTTTTCGGGTAAATATCATGTTAAGAAAGTAGAAATTTATGAAATTTTTTTTAAAAATAATATAAAATAACGATATTGTTGGTTAATTATTACAGTATGAGTTAAAACAAAAACATATTGCTCAATAAGATATTTTGAAGAAGAATGTAATTAATTTTAAATAAAAAATTACTATTAGTACTTACTCATATGATTTTGATCTAAAAATAAATAAAAGGGACCATGTTTTACTAATTTCCCAATGAAGATGGAAGAAAGGCTACGTAAGAAGATATAAAGGGATTACTCTTGAAATGATGAAAAGGGAAGCAGAAAAGATGATTTTATGTTTAATTATTCTTCAGATATTATTTTTTAGGATGGTATAAAAAATTTACAAAAAACATGAATATCCTCAACTCAGTAATGATAAAAATAAGGGAAAATAATACAATAAATAGTAGAAATCCATGGAATATGGGTGGATTTATATAAAAGATTCTAGTTCTAGTAAAAATTTTATTTTAAAAAGGGGTTGGATGACTTTTATTTAATGGATTCAATAATAAAATTGAATCTAGTTACTATTCATCATTTGGGTTTGATTCTGAAAAACCAACTGAAGATCAAAATTATCTTGAAATAAAGAGATCAAATTTAAAGATAGAAAAAACATTTGGTTATCTCAAGGATTATAAATGTAATCATATTGAAATTTTCAATAAAAATAATAGTATTATTACTCAAAATTAAAAATTCATGTAATATTATCATATATATTTAGATTATTCTCACAATAAACTAAAATGTGTACATACTAACATTGAAAAAATGATGTTTGAAAATAAGGCGAAAATTAAATTCATGTCAAAGTATAATTAAGTATAAGACAAAAAAAATTAAATGTAATTCTATAAGTGAATAGAAGGCCAAAAAGTAGAATTGAAATTTTAAAGAGATTAATATCCTCTTTTTTTCATGGTAAAGAGACTAATCATAAAATTATGCGTGCAAAAATAATAAGAAAAAAATAACTTTTCTTATAATAATTTTTAACTAAAATTTTATAAGATATTCTTTATTAATTGTTCAAATGAAAATATTTCAGGTTTCATATGTTTTAGATTTCAAATAAATAAACATTATGAAAATAATTATTCATTGATATTTATATAATCTCTTTTCAAACAAATAAATTTATCTCTAAATCATTATCCTCTAAGTCGCCTGTAAATAAATGTTTGAAATTAGTTTGGGTTCTAAAAAATTATTTTTCTAACCCAATTGGATTCTGGTTTTCTTGGGTACCAAAAACATTAAATCTATTTGTATAGTATGTCTTGTAAAATTTCAGTAAGGAAACATGGTACATAGATTGTGGAGAATCATGACATATAACTCGTGATATCATGAATGTATTGTCTTTTAATAAGTGTAATGGTGTAAATGTAACATTTGGTGAAAATTAAAAAGGTAAAAGGTTTTAGAGAAGTTCGAATATTAAATTATTAAATTATTTATAAAGTAATAATGTTTAATGGTTTGAAGAATAGTTTTATTAAATTTTATCATCTATTTGATGATGGAATATATATTAAATTTTAAAATGATAAGTGTGTTTTCTTATAGGTTGAATCTACAATTTTTTCAAATAGATATAAAAATATTTATTCAATAAATTTTGTTGAAGAAACTAAACAAAATGTTAAAATTTTAGATTCTATATTATCTAATGACATTTTTCACAATAAAATATTAGTTTAAGATAATTTTAGGTTTATTTTCATGTTTTATAAGAAATAAACTATTCTATGGTTACTCGAACCTAAAGGGAATATCACTTATGATTATAGATCTTGTATTCAAGTTAAACTACACAAGATATCCTTGAAAACTACAAAATAAGTTACCATTTTAAGTCCTCTTCATCTTCCTCATTTACATTTATTTTGGATTGTTATACCTGTTAGTCAAGATTTAAAGAAATATTCCTTTTTCATTGTATATTATTTTACATGGTTTCTTGGGTTTATTTTTTGCACACAAATCAAAAATTTGAATAACATTGTGAAAATTATAAATTATTTAAAAATGAGAAAGGACTCCAAATTATACCAATTAGGAGTGATAGAGAGGGATATGTCTTAAATATTAAAATTTTAATAGATTTTTCATGAAAATATGAATTTTCATAATTTTTCACCACCTTAGACATAACAAAAAATTGGTATCATAGAGATGAAAAATAAAAAACATCATGAAATAAATAGATCCATGTTAGATAAATATAATTTACCAAAATTATTTTTGGATGAAGATATAAAATCTTTTTGTTATATTTTAAATTGAATTATTTTAAGATATATTTTAAAATATATATATTATAAACATTCTAAGGGGATAAAATCTAAAATTATTTATTTTAGATTATTCTTCTCCAATGTTTTCTTTTCAATACTAAGAAAACCATTCATAAATTTGATGTAAGATATAATAAAGTAATTTTATTTAGTTATTCAAATTTAAGCAAGTCTTGTCGGGATTAAAATAGAAAAACCTTGGTTATTAAAGAAACATTTCATGTTAATTTTGAGGAATTTTATTTAACATAAATGAATACAAGTTTACATAAAATTATTGAGTAATTATGACTATCTAATACTAGGTAAGATAAAATTAATGAAAAAAATGCATCTGTGGAAGGGGAATATGAACAATCACCTTCTCAACATAATCCTAAAATATAGATAGAAAAAATAAAGATCATCTAAATGAAAATATAATTAGAAATTTTAAATAAAATGTGAAAAAAAGGAAAGAATAATTGAATATTTTTTCTTATAATGATTTTATTTTATATTTTCTTCCTAAGGATGTTAAATAATATTTAATGGATTCAAACTGAATATGAAAATCAATGAGGATTTAAGGTATTTTTATAGGTATGTACCTTAGTTGAACTCCCTTAGTATCAAAACATTATGGGAACAAAATGGATATTTACAAATAAATTAGATGAATCTAGATAAATAATTAAAAAAATTCTTGATTAGTGGTTTCAGGGTAAAATAAAGAAAAAACCATTGAGTTTAAAGAATAATTTTCCCTAGTTGTTATATTGTAATATATAAGAACTATCTTGGAATATTAATCTCATTTTATAATTCAAATTTTTCAATTGTATGAAAAAAAGGGAATTTTTACTTGTATATTTTTCTGAAAATATTATAGTAAAACAACACTCGAGTTTTGAGAATGAATCTAAACATAATAATGTTTCAAAAAAGTCAAAATATATTTATTTTTTAAAACATTCTTTTATAGATTAGTATCAAATTTTTTCAATGTTTTAATTAAATAATGGTTTTTAAAATGGAAAAGTTGATCTAACTTTATTTATTATAAATAGTTATATTGATGCTTTTATTGTCCAAATTTATAATGATGAAATGTTTTTAGATCATAAATTGGAGAAAAAATTAATGATTTATCTAATTTATAGAAATTTCAATTTAAAATGAATTTAATTGGTGAAGTTAAATTCTTACTTGGTCTTTAAAATTATCAATGTAATGATGGTATTTTTCTAAATCAATCTAATTATCCTAAAGAGTTATTCAAAATATTTGGTTTAGACTCTTTTAAAAGTATTAATACTCCCATGAGTAATTTGTGTAAACTTTAAAATGATGATTCTGAAATATATATTTATGTAAAAATATTTTGGTGCATTATTTAAAACTTATTAGACTTAACATATAACTGGCCTAATTTAATGTTTAGTTATTGAATGTGTGAAAGATTTTAAATTAATTGTTAATATTTTTTTTTGAAATATGTTGAAAGGATTATAAAATTTGTTAAATTATATTTCAATATTAGACTATTTTATCATGATGGAACTTCTTTTGAATTAATCTGTTCTAAAAGATTCTAATTTTTGTGGATAAAAAATAGTTATAAAAATAAAATCAAATATGATTAAATTTATTATTAAATTTTTTAGAGACTAATTTTTTTAGGAAGACTTGTAAATATTTCTATGTATATTTCTATAGTAAGTCTCTGAGACGAAATGTAATTCGGAGACCCATTTTTCCATAAATTAATTTTATAAAAATATTAAATATATTTTATATTACGTGCACGTAGTTTCTTAAAAAAAATAGGATTACACTTAAATGAAATTTTTGTTTGAAAATTGGATACTATGGTTGAGTCCAGAATTCATTGTTCACTCTAGGCCAAACCTAAAATGGATCGACAGAGGGTGTTCAGATATCTCAACCAATGGCGGTGTGTTTAGTTGAGTAAGTAATTGAATTGTATTAAATAATTTAATTTATTTAACCTAATTAGACTCCTATAAGAATAAAATTATAGATGTTTTCAAAGGGTTAGTCTCATAACCCTAGGATCATCAAGAGGTTCTTATTCCTCCTTTTATTGGTGAATCACACCCAACGATGATGAATCTCTAGATCAGAGAAGATCGAAGTGTAGTGAACACAAAAATAACTTTTTTTCATTGGAGAGCATGTTATTCTATAAATAATTATCGTATGTACAAGTATAACTCATCAAACTTAATATTTCACCCATTTTGATTAAATTTATTGAGAAAAATCATCCCTTTTAAGATATTCATCAATTACTGATCCTTGGCATGCTCATATATTCTGATTAAATTGATTATTCAACTATTTTCTAACCCCAGTTATACCCATTCTTGATATTTGGTAAATAAATATTGAAAAAGATTGATAAAACTTTATTTTTATGCTTTCCTACAATAATTTCTTTTAATTCTTCACCAGTTGGACCCTGGGGTCTCGGTTCAACATTGTTGAGTTTTACCATGCCCGATTGGACCCCAAAATCATGAAAAATATGCATAAAAGGGTTGAGTGTACAAACCAAGGATCTTTTAGATGGATTTGGGGTTTTGGGAGATCATTTTAATGATCATATTCAAAAATAATAAACTTTGGAGGAACTATAGGTGTGACTTGTGTGAAGTGGAATGTGCGAAGCTATAGGATTTGGTTTTTTGGCCATGTGATGGCCAGAATCCAGAAGTCGTATATAGATATACCATTTTCAAGCGAAGAAAAGGAAAAAGTTGAAGATAGATGATTAGATCTAGAATGTGCAGATATGATCTATGTTTTTGGATGAATCCCGACAACACACCCTATAGTTTTAAGAGAACACATTGTGTGGGTCCTTATACTATGGTGTCTATGGTTTTGGAAATTTATAAGGATGAAATAGCAGGTAGCACTAATATATTCCACGTACCTCTTCCCCTAGTAGATAAGCCATCTATAAGAGAATGCAGGTAGCACCCCATGTGAGAAGAGATGACTAGAGACACATCGTGTACTAGAGTACAAGGACATGGTCAGGTACACATCATGTGCAAAGTTCATAAACACGGCTTGAGCACATGGACATGGGATAGATACACTAACATGTACAATCACATGGGAGGGACCCTAAATTAATGGGAATACCATGTAAATCCCCTTTGTGGATTGTATCCCTACATACTTAAGAATGTTGTGTACCACCAAGGAAACATCCAGGTGATGGATCGAGACCACGCACAATTTGGGTCCCCTCACAGGTGGTGTACCCCTTAGTTTCTTATAGAGAAACATCAATCTCTTGTATCTCTTTCATTGGAACTCATATTTTTTTCATGTGAATATCCTCTCATGAGTGTTTTTTCATGTATTATGTGGTGGTTATATATCTTGTGGCCTTTCAAATATGACTTTTTATGTTTCTATGAATGATTCTTATTGAAGTGACGCCTTATGACAATAGTTATTAGGTAGAGGATCACCAGTGACCTATAAAGTGGAACCCCCATCATATTTGGAGTGGGACCACAATCTTACCGAGTGGAACCCACAATCAGATGGTTTATGGGTCCTCGAACTATAAAGTAGAACACCCCACCCCCCATCTACTTCGGAATGGGACCTCTATATACAGAGTGGAACCCACTATTGGATAGGGTTTGGGTCCTCATAATACTAGAGTGAAATCCCCCCATCTTCTTGGGTTTGGGTCCTCTATCTACCAAGTTCAACCACCTATCGGATATGGTGTAGGTCCTCATGACACTATAGTGACCCCCCCCCCCCCCCCACACACACACACCATCATCTTGGGTGTGGTTCCTTTATCTACTAACTAGAAACCCCCAATCGGATAGCATGATAGTCCTCGTGAAACTAGAGTGGAACTATAAGGCCCCAGCCTTAAACCTTACTTAATCTTGAGTTATTACAAGATTACACATTGAGGATCTTTTCCGGTTTAGAGTTTTAGAGAATTAGATCATGAAACTTGCATTATATTCCACATTTAAACAAAGTGGTTACATAAAAGACAGTATTCATTCTTCCCATCAATGGAAACATATTGAAAATAAAACATGGATTCTTTCTTGACACATCCTTGACACTATCATCAGATCATGTACCTTTCCCTTGACCTGTGAAAAACATTTCAAAAACTTGGGATGAGCATAAAAAGCTCATTAAGGGTTATAAAAATATGGAAAGGAAACATGTGTTCATATATACGTAAGAATGAAATCATACTTTACCCATAAAACATAGGCATTTTAACATACCACATCAAACCATGAATAAATCATATAAAACATAAGACATAAAGGTAACTTGAGGCATTCATAAAATTCTTACGTAGGGAGTAACCCTCTTGGTTACATTTGGAATACCCATCATAGTATATTCCCTAAATCTCTTCGGAGAAACCTTAACGTTTCACTCCTTCGCGTTACCCAATGCATTGGAGAGCTATATTGGGCTCACTCGCCCTTAGTTTATCACGGAACCACCCGTTTTCATAACAATTCCCAAAAACCATAACATAAATGTGTCACATAAAACATGCATAAAGGAAACATAACATTTCCACATTTCAATCACAATATAACATTTTAGTATATTGAAATAATGAATCCGTTCAAAAAGAAACCATTTCCAAAACCATTTAAAACATTTAATAAGGAGATTTTTTAATCAAAGTGTCACATACCACCTTGAAGCTTTTAACATTTTAACCCATTAATATCCATATAAATAAATCCTTAAAACCATTTTGAAAACATGGATATTAATAAGAACAAGTCATTAAAACATTTAAAGCGATATTTTGGACAAAGGGTTTTTACCAAAATTAGAGACACTTGAATACAATAATTGAGGAATAACATTTAATCAGAACTTTATAATATCATGAGAATAAATGGATTCATGATATAATATTCCAAAGGACAGTATATACACCATATAAGAGTGAATTGGTGCATAACAACAATGAAGTCTCAATAGGGATCTAAAATGTGATGAAATCCCTTATAAAGAAGGTATACTTATATTAAGGATAAATAAATCTCAAAATTATGTGTGAAAAATATAAATGCACCCAATATAATTGGATATTAAGTGTAAAACAATAAAAGGTCATTCACACATATTCAAAGGATGACATATTCAATAACTACATGTTGAACCCAAAGAAATCAAAATTGGGTTAAGAAGTTCCCTTGACAGCCTAACGGCGTCACATCAAAATGAGTTGATGAGAGATAGAATGTGTATCTCATCACTTGGACATAAAATTTACATCAATAGGGATATATGAGAACATATCCCAACATAACAATATGTAAATTAAAAGACCCAACAAAAGAAGTCTTTTAAAAAAGAGGAGGATGAAAGGTTCCCTTACAGACTTGGGTATCTTTCAAAACATACACCCCAAGAAAGAAGGACAATAGATCATTGATGTAAATACTCATAAATGAAAGTATATTACACAAATAGTAGAATAATGGGCAGTACATACACCACTCAAATGAAACTGTGGCAAATGTAGCATAAATCTCACAGGAATAAAAGTGAGATGAAAAATCCCTTACGAAAACTCGGCAGCCTAACGGCGCCACTTAAAACTTCCAAAATGGATTGATGATAGAAAATAGGGTCTCTCATCATATGAACATAATAAGTACAGTGGGATTAATATAAAATAACATCCCAATCATAAGAAATATGATCTTAAAAGGAATTACATAAAAGAGTGTACTTAAAAAGAAAGAGAGGTGTATGATCCCTTACCTCGGGTCCGAATTGACTCGATCATTCTTTAACTTCATGAATAATAAACTTGAGTTAATTTCTACTTCCTTAAGAACCTTTTTCAAGTTCATTATTCCTTTTATATCACTTATTACCATTTCATAAACATTATGTAATCATTTAAGTTAATAATATTTGTTTTGCCGATATTTGGTTCTTAAGTCGAAAGTGGACTTCTTACAATTACATGTTGTTCGTGTGGCCAAATGTTTATTATATCCTGAATTGTATTCATGATTTAGATATCATATATGTCATATATATCCAGTACATTCATGAATTTATAACGTTACATAATCATTTGGAGGTAAGAAATGAAATGCACCGTTCATGGAGACGGTAAGCCGTACGTACGCATGAATGCTACTTTCATTTCTATTTCGTATTTTATAAAATGGAATAATAATGATATAAAGGTATATTATAATTCCAGTATAATATCATATATAATATCATAGTTCCATCCTTTATACGTCCCACATATGGTATTTAACGAATCAAATCACTTTGAGGGGGCGGTAGTCCGCACTTCCTAAAATGAAGATATCGCGTATACCCATAATGGATTCCATAAAGTTAAGACACAAATGAGAAATACAGAAGAATAAGTAAAACATAAACATATTATATATCATATATAAAAATATTTACATCATAATGGCCACCTTTGAAGGTGTTAAATGAGTATTGAACAATCATCGTTTCGGGAGGTAGAATTTCTCCATCCACGGAAACCGTATGTTCTTTAACCATTTGATGTAGTTGTGTGAGAGTGTAGCTCGAATAAATATTATAAAAACATCCTAGTATATTGAAGATACTGGTTTTGTTACAAAAGAAGTAAATAAAAAGAGTTTAGGGGGTTGGAGAAGCAAAATAAAACAAATGAACGTGAGGGAATGAATTACCTTTAAAAGTGTAACTCCTTTTGATTTGAGCCTAAAGGCTTCCTTTGAAAAGATTCTGACCAAAGGGAATCCTCTAGGATGAGAGAGGGATGTGGAGAGAGTAAATGGGCAGGGGTTGGCCGAGCCAAAGGCTTGAGGAGTGTGTGAAATGAGGTAGAGGTGGGGGCCTTTTATAAGAGGAGAGGAAGGGCACTTTTGGAAAGTAAAGAAAAATATTACTTTATTTGAAAATGTGATTCGGTTTTAAAAGGTCCCACATTGATATAATTTTTGGATAAGGTTATAAAGGTTAGAAATCCACCAATCCAATAAGTTTTGGACATGTGTATTTCATATATTTTACATTATCTTTCCATTTTATTTAAATTGTTAAATAATGATGTCATCGCTGCATCATTATTATGTCATAAATAATTTATTTTATTTAATTTTTAAAAATTAAAAAAAAATACTATGATATAGTAAATCTTTTTATCTTTCCAATTACTATTTATAATCAAATATCTGATCTTTATAACCCCATGTAAATTTTTTTTTTGTAAAACATATTATGTTTGTGTCATTTTTACTTTTACATTAAATAAAAAGTTATTTATGTTATTTCCCAACCAAAATGTCTCCATGGGGTCCCCAAGTTGACCCATGTCTTGTCTTGGTCGGAAATGACACAACCAATAAGGTTGGTACATGTGTCTAGGTCATTTCATATTATTAAAGCATTATTTATACCTTAAACTACACTAATTACCACTAATCGCGATTAAGAACTTAATAAGTTACTATTCACCAAAAAATTATTATAATCTCATTGAACGACATTTTAATTATTAATGACTACCATGTATGTCAGATTTTTGAAATTCAAAACACAATGATGGCAAAATTTCATTTAAACGGAAAATCAGTCTTTATAAGTACCACTTAGTGGTTTCATTATTCATCAAAAATTGAAGTTTTTCAGAAAAATACCAAAACTTCACCCGAAGATATATTTGATATTCCGAATTCAAAAATGAAGTCTATTTTAAAAAATTCAAAACATATAAGTCACATTAATTAATTTAATAATTAATTCCCGCTGTCAGAGCAAATAGCGTGTTTTTATGAAACAATAAGTATCAAAAGATTGACAATAGTTTAAGTCCGATTTCAAAGTAAAATTAATTCCAACGACCACTATTGGATTTAATGGTAAAAATATTTTCTAATTTCTCTTTAAAACCAATTCAAAATATTATCTAATCATAAAAATAAATTAGATTAAAAAGAGTTTTTGAATTAAAACACAACATTTTACACTATTCATTAAAAAATGAACTTTATCTGAAAAATACCAAAAAAATACACAAAGTAAAATTTGATGTCCCGATTCTTAATAAGAGTTTTATTTGGTCCAAAAGAATGTATAAGAGTGATCAAAACTATATTTAATGACGGTTCGCCATCAAAAGGCGATAAGTGAACCTTTAGTGAAAACTAGGGCATATACGCCTAAAATTTAATTCTTTCCGTATTTTAAGCCTTTATATTTTATTGTATAAATGTAAAAACATTTAATAACATATATAATCATATTTTAGATATTTCTATCCATTCCCGCCATTACAACGACTACATGTTAACTACCATTTAAAATAATATTATTTTATTATTAGAGTGCAACGTAAGATTCCCAAGAAACTCGTTGTTGCGTGTTGGGTACGCCATCGAGCATAGCATCCCCTTTAAAGTAATATTAATATTTGATTCACAAATATGGATAAATATAAAGATGAAATATTCTTTATTTACCTTGGGTGTTACATCCTTCCCCCCTTTTGGGAATTGCGTCCTCGTAATTTTAAAATTGGGCTTGGAAACATCCTTGAATGTCCCACATCGGAACAAGGATCGGTAAAAAAATCACTTTAAAATAAAGAAATATAAGCACAGAGGTCACCCGAGTTAACCCATACTAGGATTCCAAGTATGAAAATATGGACATGGAGGAAAAAAACAAAGGGTCATGTTCTGATGGAGAGTGATAGAAAACATGTTTAGGAGAAAGTTAACCACGAGAAAATCACAAACTTGTGATGGGTTAAACGGTATTTGATTCCCCAGTAGGAAAAGTTAATAGACAACATTTTTGTTTTAAGTTAATTTTTATTGAGGAATTTATTCATAAGGAAACATAATCACTTATCATATTGACTTTCAACTTTTATTAGATTCCTTACACAAACTCATATTTTCTCCAAAAGATGAGTATTTAGGAAGACTTGTTCACATTAAGAGTACTATAATCAACTTCTAGAGAATCACCTAATCGACAAAATAGAACTATATACATTCCATGTCTTTAGACTTTAACCAAAACCGAAAAGTTTATTACAAGATCAGATAATCCAGAAAAGGATAACCCTTTATAAAAAGAAAATCTATTCTTAACCTCCAAAATTTGTCCAATAAAACCCAAAGTTCAACGAGGACCATTCTATAATCAATTTGTCCATAAAATTCTTCAAAGTAAACCAATCTAATATTTAAACCCAAATATTTGAAGGATTTAGTCACATAGTCTTCCAAGTTAAATCGTAACATTTATCTCCGAACAACATCAGTTGCTCCTAAAGTCTCGTATTGAAAAGTAATTAACCTAATCACATATCCTCCATGATAGGTTAATCATTTTCATAAATAATCCAAAATAAACTTACTCCTAATTAATAAAATCATATAACTAAAAAGAATCAGTCAAACTAACCAGGGAATTCACGTAGTCCAGTGGTAGGCGATAAATACCAGTCGCACTTTGTTTGTGGGTTCGATTCCCGCAGCTTTGTCCGACGCGACGGGATGTCACACGGTCTGCGTGTTGTCCTTTTTCCAAAACTATATTTTTTTTTTTCGTAAGAGGATAACCCTCTGACCATTTATTAAAAAGAGAAAGAAAACCGGTTTAAGGGTTTCCGATACCCATTACAAAACATCCCCGCGACATACATTTCAAAACCCAGAACGAAAAAAATTCAAATTCACAAAACCCAAACCACTTTCCATTTTTCCTGACCGCGTGTCCCCCTTCATCATTTCCAAGAGCCACCTCGAGACGCGAGTGTGGAAATCGTCACCCACCGCTAAAATCACGCCTGGAACAAAATCAAATTTTCAAATTTTCAAAACCAAAAAGCAGTCAAAAATAACCAGATCACGTGCTGCTGCTCTTCCCGAGAGACCATCCCTCGATACCCTCATTGCCATCATCACAACCCTAGCATCAGTCATCATCATATCGCCGGAGCCGGACAAGGCCCCGCCGTCGACGGTCGAAATGTTGTCACCGTCCACCTCCCATAGAATCCAGATCACCGGAGGAGCATCTCCATTCATCACGCACCACAAAAACGAGAGACACCAGACCAGATTCATCCAAACCAATCCATCGCAAAAAAGAACAAAACACCAAGAGTAACAGCCAGCAAATCCAAACTCTAAAGATGAAAAAGGGCAAGAACGCGAACGCATCACCATTCTGGAACACCGAAGAACAACCAAGTCAGCGGCAGATCCCGTCGCCGCTACCAGTCCAGCCGGAGAAGACCTCCACGAAACTTTGTAGCATTCATTCCGCCGCAAAACAAGACCACAACCCCCAAACGACGATAGACTAGGACAATGCCACTCCTCCAGTAGCTGGGATCCCACGAACGCTCCGGAGAGTAAGCCAGCGAACAAAGCGACCTCGTCGCAAGCTGGTCTTACGCCCAAGGATCCTGAACCGAAGTGTTGCAGAGCCCATAGTAGGAACGACATCAGAAGGATGAGCCGCGAGCACGAATGGAGAGCGCTGGAAAGCCTGCAGAAGATCCACCGCGGGGGAGAAGATAGCGGCGGCGGGGGAAACCCTAGCGCCGTAAGCCCCTTACGGGCGCATCCCGTGAAGGTGACTTCGTGATGGTCCAAAACTATATATTTCTTAAAACATTCCCCAAAATGAGGTAAAATCTTCAAGAATAATCATAACATATTTTAACCTCAAGTTTGTCTCATGCGCTTAATTTTCCATCATATCATATAATAACCCATAATTACCTCAAAAGTAAGGATCATATAAACCCTAATGGTTACCTTAATAATTATTACCTAAATTTCCACATCGAGTTGGCCATCTCGTACATGATGCATTAGAGAACTCACCAAGGTTGAAGTGATTGATCATGACTCCTTGATAGTTGGTTTAGAAAAACTATGAGATTTCTCATTGAATCCCCCATCTCATCTAGTATCTTAATCAGAGAACCACCATAGTTTCCTTCAAACCCATTGTCACTTTGGTGCCTTCTAGATCCATCCATTTACTAAAACCAAAAAGTTCAGTGTGAGTATATCAACAAAACCATCATGTACTAATGAGGAAGGTAAACACTAAGATATACTTACTCATTCACTTTATCTAAAATTAGGACTCTTTCTGAAATCCTAACCATTATGGTAATGTCACATATGCTTAAAGAATACCCTAACCTCTAAAGTTATCTAAACCGACCTTTGATACCAACTATAAGGCCCCAGCCATAATCCTTACTTAATCTTGAGTTATTACAAGATTACACATTGAGGATATTTTCAGGTTTAGAGTTTTAGAGAATTAGATCATGAAACTTGCATTATATTCCACATTTAAACAAAGTTGTTACATAAAAGACAGTATTCATTCTTCCCATCAATGGAAGCATATTTAAAATAAAACATGGATTCTTTCTTGACACATCCTTGACACTATCATCACATCATGTACCTTTCCCTTGACCTGTGAAAAACATTTCAAAAACATGGGATGAGCATAAAAAGCTCAGTAAGGGTTATAAAAATATGGAAAGGAAACGTGAGTTCATATATACGTAAGAATGAAATCATACTTTACCCCTAAAACATAGGCATTTTAACATACCACATCAAACCATGAATAAATCATATAAAACATAAGACATAAAGGTAAATTGAGGCATTCATAACATTCTTATGTAGGGAGTAACCCTCTTGGTTACGTTTGGAATACCCATCACAGTATATTCCCTAAATCTCTTCGGAGAAACCTTAACGTTTCACTCCTTCGCGTTACCCAATGCATTGGAGAGCTATATCGGGCTCACCCGCCCTAAGTTTATCACGGAACCACCCGTTTTCATAACAATGCCCAAGAACCATAACATAAATGTGTCACATAAAACATGCATAAAGGAAACATAACATTTCCACATTTCAATCACAATATAACATTTTAGTATATTGAAATAATGAATCCATTCAAAAAGAAACCATTTCCAAAACAATTTAAAACATTTAATAAGGAGATTTTTGAATCAAAGTGTCCCATACCACCTAGAAACTTTTAACATTTTAACCCATTAATATCCATATAAATAAATCCTTAAAACCATTTTGAAAACATGGATATTAATAAGAAAAAATCATTAAAACATTTAAAGCGATATTTTGGACAAAGGGTTTTTACCAAAATTAGAGACACTTGAATACAATAATTGAGGAATAACATTTAATCAGAACTTTATAATATCATGAGAATAAATGGATTCATGATATAATATTCCAGAGGACAGTATATACACCATATAAGAGTGAATTGGTGCATAACAACAATGAAGTCTCAATAGGGATGTAAAATGTGATGAAATCCCTTATAAAGAAGGTATCCTTAAATTAAGGATAAATCAATCTCAAAATTATGTGTGAAAAATATAAATACACCCAATATAATTGGATATTAAGTGTAAAACAATAAAAGGTCATTCACACATATTCAAAGGATGACATATTCAATAACTACATGTTGAACCCAAAGAAATCGAAATTGGGTTAAGAAGTTCCCTTGACAGCCTAACGGTGTCACATTAAAATGAGTTGATGAGAGATAGAATGTGTATCTCATCACTTGGACATAAAATTTACATCAATAGGGATATATTATAACATATCCCAACATAACAATATGTAAATTAAAAGACCCAACAAAAGAAGTCTTTTAAAAAAGAGGGGGGTGAAAGGTTCCCTTACCGACTTGGGTATCTTTCAAAACATACACCCCGAGAAAGAAGGACAATAGATCATTGATGTAAATACTCATAAATGAAATTATATTACACAAATAGTAGAATAATGGGCAGTACATACACCACTCAAATGAAATTGTGGCAAATGTAGCATAACTCTCACAGGAATAAAAGTGAGATGAAAAATCCCTTACGAAAACTCGGCAGCCTAACGGCGCCACTTAAAACTTCCAAAATGGATTGATGAGAGGAAATAGGGTCTCTCATCATATGAAAATAATAAGTACAGTGGGAGTAATATAAAATAACATCCCAATCATAAGAAAGATGAGCTTAAAAGTAATTACATAAAAGAGTGTACTTAAAAAGAAAGAGAGGTGTATGATCCCTTACCTCGGGTCCGACTTGACTCGATCGTTCTTTAACGTCCTGAATAATAAACTTGAGTTAATTTATACTTCCTTAAGAACCTTTTTCAAGTTAATTATTCCTTTTATATCACTTATTACCATGTCATAAACATTATGTAATCATTTAAGTTAATAATATTTGTTTTGCCGATATTTGGTTCTTAAGTCGAAAGTGGACTTCTTACAATTACATGTTGTTCGTGTGGCCAAATGTTTATTATATCCTGAATTGTATTCATGATGTATATATCATATATGTCATATATATCCAGAACATTCATGAATTTATAACGTTACATAATCATTTAGAGGTAAGAAATGAAATGCACCGTTCATGGAGACGGTAAGCTGTACGTACGCATGAACGCTACTTTCATTTCTATTTCGTATTTTATAGAATGGAATAATAATGATATAAAGGTATATTATAATTCCAGTATAATATCATATATAATATCATAGTTCCATCCTTTATACGTCCCACATATGGTATTTAACGAATCAAATCACTTTGAGGGGGCGGTAGTCCGCACTTCCTAAAATGAAGATATCGCGTATACCCATAATGGATTCCATAAAGGAAAGACACAAATGAGAAATACAGAAGCATAAGTAAAACATAAACATATTATATATCATATATAAAAATAGTGACATCATAATGGCCACCTTTTAAGGTGTTAAATGAGTATTGAACAATCATCGTTTCGGGAGGCAGAATTTCTCCATCCACGGAAACTGTATGTTCTTTAACCATTTTATGTAGTTGTGTGAGAGTGTAGCTCGAATAAATCTTATAAAAACATCCTAGTATATTGAATATACTGGTTTTGTTACAAAAGAAGTAAATAAAAAGAGTTTAGGGGGTTGGAGAAGCAAAATAAAACAAATGAACATGAGGGAATGAATTACCTTTAAAAGTGTAACTCCTTTTGATTTGAGCCTAAAGGCTTCCTATGAGAGGATTATGACCAAAGATAATCCTCTAGGATTAGTAGAGAGATGTGGAGAGAGTAAATGGGCAGGGTCTGGCCGAGCCAAAGGCTTGAGGAGTGTGTGAAATGAGGTAGAGGTGGGGGCCTTTTATAAGAGGAGAGGAGGGGCACTTTTGGAAAGTAAAGAAAAATATTACTTTATTTGAATATGTGTTTCGGTTTTAAAAGGTCCCACATTGATATAATTTTTGGATAAGGTTATAAAGGTTCTAAATCCACCCATCCAATAAGTTTTGGACATGTGTATTTCATAGATTTTACATTATCTTTCCATTTTATTTAAATCGTTAAATAATGATGCCATCGCTGCATCATTATTATGTCATAAATAATTTATTTTATTTAATGTCTAAAAATTATAAAAAAAGTACTATGATGTAGGAAATCTTTTTATTTTTCCAATGACTATTTATAATCAAATATCTAATCTTTATAACCCCATGTAAAAATTGTTTTCGTAAAACATATTATGTTTGTGTCATTTTTACTTTTACATTAAATAAAAAGTTATTTATGTCATTTCCCAACCAAAATGTCTCCATGGGGTCCCCAATTTGACCCATGGCTTTTCTTGGTCGGCCATGACACAACCAATAAGGTTGGGACATGTTTCTAGGTCATTTCATATTATTAAATCATTATTTATACCTTAAACTACACTAATTACCACTAATCGCGATTAAGAACTTAATAAGTTACTATTCACCAAAAAATTATTATAATCTCATTGAACCAAATTTTACTTCTTAATGACAACCATGTATGTCGGATTTTTGAAATTCAAAACACAATGATGGCAAAATTTCATTTAAACGGAAAATCAGTCTTTATAAGTACCACTTAGTGGTTTCACTATTCATCAAAAATTGAAGTTTTTCAGAAAAATACCAAAACTTCACCCTAAGCTATATTGGATATTCCGAATTCAAAAATGAAGTCTATTTTACAAAATTCAAAACATATAAGTCACATTAATTAATTTAATAATTAATTCCCGCTGTCAGAGCAAATAGCGTGTTTTTATGAAACAATAAGTATCAAAAGATTGACACTAGTTTATGTCCGATTTCAAAGTGAAATTAATTCCAACGACCACTATTGGATTTAATGGTAAAAATATTTTCTAATTTCACTTTAAAAACAATTAAAAATATTATATAATCATATAAATAAATTAGATTAAAAAGAGTTTTTGAATTAAAACACAACATTTTACACTATTCATTAAAAAATGAACTTTATCGGAAAAATACCAAAAAATTACACAAAGTAAAATTTGATGTCCCGATTCTTAATAAGAGTTTTATTTGGTCCAAAATAATGTATAAGAGTGATCAAAACTATATTTAATGACGGTTCGCCATCAAAAGGCGATAAGTGAACCTTTAGTGAAAACTAGGGCATATACGCCTAAAATTTAATTCTTTCCGTATTTTAAGCCTTTATATTTTATTGTATAAATGTAAAAACATTTAATAACATATATAATCATATTTTAGATATTTATATCCATTCCCGCCATTACAACGACTACATGTTAACTACCATTTAAAATAATATTATTTTATTATTAGAGTGCAACGTAAGATTCCCAAGAAACTCGTTGTTGCGTGTTGGGTACGCCATCGAGCATAGCATCCCCTTTAAAGTAATATTAATATTTGATTCACAAATATGGATAAATATAAAGATGAAATATTCTTTATTTACCTGGGGTGTTACAGGAACCACCCTATCGCATCAGAGCACAGGTCAATGACCTTTTGAGTGGAACCACCATGACACATCAGGGGTGTGTCCTATACAAATACTTATAGAGTGGAACCCCCCCCCCCCACCCCCCAATGAACTAGGTAGGGCATCCTCTACATAGATTTTATACACCCTCAACTGTGTAGCATTGTGGTGAGGCATGGGCCTTACCATGGTTACTTATGTGTAGACAGATGAGATGTTGGGAATCATTGTTGGACTTCTATAAATATTGGAGAATCTTTTCCTAGGTCTACTATAAGATGGATATCCCCTTAATCTATCATATGGGATTATTTATTTCTGATCATATATATATATATATATATATATATCCCTACCTTTGGATTTGGTAACTCTTCATCCATCGGTTGTGAATATGGATGAGGTATGCCATGTGCTTTCCATGTTTTCTTCTCATAGTTGGATGAGGTTACACCCTTGTTGTGCATGGAGAAGACACTATGCGTAGTCCATATACCCACCATGTCGAGCCCCTTTTTCTTTCAAATGGTAACTCTTTCCCATTTTTTGGGTTGAGATACATCATATTTATTATCGATAATATTTCCTTTCCTACTATCTCTATTACTTATCCCCCATTTAGATTTCAGGGTGTCCAAATTGGTATATATATACTCACCCATCCATGGACTGATCCCACATGTGTCATGTCTTACGCAGATGAAGGACAGATTAGCGATGACTTTAGAGAATCCTAGGGATACTGGGTTCTTGGAACTGTGTATGGTGGTCATAGATTAAAGATTATAAGATTGTCTCTATTAGTAGTTTACTTTCCTATTTTTTTAGGTAGAGACATATTTCTAGTTGGGAATTTATTTTTCCCCTTTACTTTTCAGTTTTCACTATGATACTATTATACACCCTAGTTTTTTTTTATTCTTGGTTTACATTATTACTATTGAATGTTTTTATTTTTATTCATCTTCACTTATACATTGATATGGTCAAGTGTGTGCATAGATGTTCATTAGAAAAAATCATCCCATTTAGGATATTCCATTGTTGCAAGTCTCCACCCCTATCCTATGGAGGTGAGCTTTAGGTAGTTGCTAATCAAGCCCTGGTCAGGGTTGGTTCATGACAAATTCGTATCAAATGAGTTCATTCCTTGGGATTTTTTTTAGATTAGTCCCCTAATAATGATTTTGGTTGGGATTTGGGAAATGGTGTCAATGTTTCTTGAGTTTAGATATCAGACCAAGGAATCTAATGATGGTACGAGTAGCTGATGTATCTGTTCACTAGAACCATGACTACCTTCTTGTTGACAAGTCATACTGAGACATTGGTTGCAATGATCAATGATACATGCATCATACAGGATTGAATCTTTTATTTTCCTTCTTAAGTTAGCTCCCCATTGTTGTGTGTGACTATATGTATATGTTTATATGAAAATGGTATGTATTGATGAAAATTGTAGGATTTCCCCATGATGAAAATGATCATGGATAACCGTTCCAGATCAGGATGATGATCTGATGAGTGATGAGCCCTCAATTCAAGTTTCATCCCATGAGCTTCTTCCTATAGGTGGGAAATTAGTATCACCTATACTTTTTGTTTAGTAGATCATCCTAGAATAGAAGGTTGAGGATGTGCACTGACTTAGTGCACTCTGCATGTTCTAGCACCAGAGGCTGCTAAGGTTCAGTAGTGATCCATATCCACAAGAAATAAAGGATTGTCTAGATTCAGTGCTTTATATCTTCATACTTATCTAGACATAGATGGGCCATGTGTTTGCATTGGAATATATCTTTTTCCAGGGAACATATATGAACTGGTGGATTCTTGGTACCCATATGCCTGATGTGTAGACACTCTCATAGCCTGAATTCTATCAATTGTTTCTTAAGGATTACTACCCCTCATGTTTGTTCTCAGTTCAAAATTAGGATCCTTTTGAGTTTTATAAGTGAGGGATTATATTTTATGAGTATGTAGCAAGGTTCACATACCATAAATGGTACTCTCTGAAAATGTTCTTGGATGGCTACATCTGATCATAAATGTTTGAGAAGGGACTCTGTATAGAGATTTGTTCAAGTGTAGGGCCCTTGTTAACCCCCACATATGATGGGGTGTTAGAGAATCCACTGGTTCTATATATATATTCTTTTCATATGGACACCAGGAAGTTGGAGTTTTCAATTCATGTTATAGGGTTGAGCCATATGCAGCATCTAGAAAGTGTCATCTGACAGAATCTCAGTGCAGGATACCTCCCCATGATCAGCATCAGGCACTTGGTTAGGGTTAGAATAGAGGACTAGGGTAGCCTAGAGAGGTTTGGTACTAATATTTTGATGAGCAAGGTTACATTGCATTTGACTTCTCAACCAAATGTGTTGAGGATCGTAGGTAGGTTACTGATGGACAGCCATGGAAGAGACAACATCATGATTATGGATATCCCTTGAGAGGGTAGGGAGGCTACCAAGGAGGTGAAGTTGGCCAAGGAGCATGAGTACCTATGGGTGTGGATGATGTTATGATATCCTTCCACCACCACCACCACTAGTTGGCCCAAATCAGGCTTAGGGAGCTGGTCATCATAGCCACGAACAAGTGTAATATTTATAGTCTTATGACCCCACAGTGCATGATATGATCAAAGTTATGATATGTGTATTTTATACTCTTTATTTAGTGTTAATAGACATATTTTCCTATAATTCCTTTATCTCAATACTCCTAGTGAGATATTTGGATCTCCCAAGTGAGGTGTTAGCCGAGAAGATTCATCTTCACGTACCTACAGGGAATGCTTCTTCTGAATCTTTTATTTGACAGAAGTATGAGCTATTAATTGGTATTGAGTTCTTAATGTTGGACCTTATGTTAATCATAATGGAATAGTTTGAAATCATCTTCTTTATGGATTTGTTTTATGTGGTCCAATCCCATCTTGATAGTCAACGCAGACGAGTCAAATTCCATCACACTGATGAGATGTGATTCACCTTTAAGGGAGGGATATATCACATTGAGGGATGAGTGGGATCCACATTTTAGAGGTTTTAGACCATCACCAATTATTTGGTTAGTATTCACCTAGGTTATTATGCCATTCTGGCATTTGGATTCCTTTTGTTTTGAATGATTTTATGGATGTCTTCCCCGAGGATGTAATGGGACTAACTTTGAGGTGGTATATGATGTTTTGTATCAACTTACATCCAGGGACCACTCTTATATCTTATATGGAATATTATATGGTCCCTACTAAGATCTGGGAGGTGTGGTTACTATTGGATAACCTTTGAGAGAAGGGTTTTAGTAGGCCATGTGTGTCCCCTTAGGCTTCTCCAGTGTCGTTTGTGAAAAAGGTGGATGAGAATTCCCATATTTTCCTATATTAACATCGCCTAAACTAGGACCCAATAAAGAACAAGTACACCTTGAAAATTATTTATGCCATCTTGGACCAATTTTGAGGCATCATATGATTCTCAAATATCAATATTAGATCTACTACCACTAATTAAGGGTTCTCAATGATGATATTCTGAAGCTAGAATATTGAGGTCACTATAGACACTATGAGTTCTTGGTGATTCCATTTGGTGTGAAAAAATCCACCACCATATTTATGGAATTGATGAACTAGTTATTCCAGCTGTACTTGGACCATTTTTTGTTTTTATTCCCTAAAGACATACTCATTTACTCTGTGACAGAGGAGAACCAAGCAGATTACTTGAGGATGGTCTTGGATTTTCTTCGAGAACACTAAATTTATGGAACTCTCTTGAATTGAAAGTTCTATATTCATGAATATTTCATTATGGGTAATTTCATTTAAGATCATTTTTATCTATGTACACATTTATGATATATTCAATTCTTACTTGGGATCCACGCAATAGCATGTCAGTGGTTTGGAGTTTTCCTAGCTTGGCAGGGTACTACAGAATGTTTGTGGTAGACTTATCTAAGATTGCAACCCCTTTGACCCCCTTGGAATGGAAAAGGTAGTTGTTTTCTTGTACTAATTAGTTTCATAGGTCCTTCAAGGATTTGAGGTTAAGGATGATGATAGATAAATTGTTGAGACTACTAAGGGAGGTTGTGGGGTATGTAGTGTATTGAGATGCCTCAGGAGATGGGCTCAGCTGTGTGTTGATACAACAGTAGGAAAATATTACATATGGTTTGAGGCTATTGAGAACCCTTGATAAGAGCTATGAAACTCATGAAAAAGTTCTATAAGTAGTAGTATTATCCCTGAGGATGTACAAGCATGACCTTCTAAGAGAGTGATTTTTAGTTTACTTAGACCATTAGAGTCTTGGGTACATCTACCCACAATGATACTTGAACCTGATATAGGAGCACTGGTTTGACTTCATGTAGGAATATTACTTTGAGACAGTCAATACTCCATGGAAGGGAAGCATAGTATTATATTCCCTTAGTAGGAAGTCCCAGTCTCTCTTGGTGTAGGAGGATTCTGAGTAGTTGGATTCCTTGTATCTAACCCTGGTGGAGGAAAAGGGTATATCTCTTCTTCAATCGATGGTGTGGACTCCTCTACTTCTCAAGAATGTCAAAGAACCCTATTTGGGAGACATCAACCATGAGGTATTTCATGGATGGATATCCATATGAGACTCACCATATCAATATTATTAAGGATGGTATCACATCATCCTTTTCTTAGGATTAATGGTAGTCTCAGCCATGATGTGGGAGGAGGTGATGCGAGAGTTCCACGTCTCTCTTTTTTCTATATATCTTGGCGTGGGAGATATGTGCATATACCTTTAGGGATAGTTTTGGTAGTCTTAGATGATATGGATTATTGTTGTGTTCATCTCATGGTGCCTCACCTATTAGCTGGTGAAGGCTATTAACCAGGTTTGGGCTGGACTTTTTCATCCCCTTGACATCCCTAAGTGGAAGTGTGAAGGCATTTATGTGGACTTTGGGATATGGTTTTCACGCACATCAAAGGTTTATGACACCATCTGGGAGATATTTTACTAACTCACAGAGTCATCACACTTCTTTTCTATTACGGATAAGAGTTTAGTGTAGATTTTGGGATGGTTTTATATAAGAGATACTGCCCTACTCCATGGGTTTTCATTGATGATTCTCTCCTTTAATGGTGCATGGTGTATGTCATGGTTGTGGGGAGAACCATTGAAGGGATTCAGAAAATAGATGAGGATGAGTACATCCTTTTAACCCCATAAATATGGGTAGACCTATTGAACTATTCTAGTGTTGGAGGATATGTTGATGGATATCTTGTTAGACTTTTTCCAGAGATGGGAGGATAACTTTCCCTTGATATATTTTACGTAAAAGAATAGTTACCACTATATTATCAAAATGTAACCAATCGAGGCCATATATGGGAGACCCTTCATGTCAACCATGTGCTATGTAAATATTGTAAAGATTTATCTTGTGGGTCTGGAGTAGTTTTAGGTGACAATGGATAAGGTCTAGGTCATCCGTTAGTAGATGAGGATGGCCCAGAGAAGGAATAAATCTTACGCAAATCAATATCATAGGCCCTTGGATTTATAGTAGGGAGTTGATGTTGTCTATAGATTATGCCCATTATAATAATTTGGGAAATTATACCGAGGATGAAATCTATCACTGAGGTTCATCCAGCCATTCGATATCCTATAGAGGGTTGGTGAGGTTGCTTACTATCTCAACCTATACTTGTAGTTGGAGCAGGTGCACGAAATATTGTGTGTGTCGCAACTGAGGAGATACATGCATGAACTTATGCACATCATTGAATCGGGTGATATAGATATTGAGTATAGATTCACCTTTTTATAGAACCTAGTGGAGATTTAGGATCAATGGGAGAGTACCCGGCACGGGCGGACCATCCCCTCGGTTCGTGTGTTGTGTCAGCACATGAATGTGTAGGAGAGATCCTCGGAGAGGGAGGGCCAGATGAAATCCCAATATCCTAAGTAGTATTTTAGTTTTAATTTTCAAGGAAGTAAATTATTAAGGATTAAAGGATATAGAGACCTTTTTTTCCTTTTTCGAACATTGAAAAATTTCTATATATATTTCCAAATCCTAGAGCGGAGAGGTGTGCAATTCTGAGGTACGATGTTCCTGAAATTAATTTTATAAAAATACTGAAGGTATTTGATGTTATTCCAATGAAATTTATTAAATAAAATGGTATAAATCTTAAATTCAATCGTGGATAAGAAAAGTAAGACCATGGTTGAGTGTAAAATGAATTTTTTACCTGAAGCACGACATAAATTGGGTCAACATGGGGCATTAATATATTGTTTATAGTGAGTTCTGTTGGTTAATTAATTAAAGTAATTTAATAAATTTAATTTATTTAATCTAATTAGACTCTAATAAGAATACAAATATGGAGATTTTCCTATGGTTAGCCTCATAACCCAAGGACTATCAATAGCTTCTTCTTCCTCCTTCTATTGTTGAATAACATCGGATGATGATTAATCCCTAGATCTATGGAGATTGGAGTGCAGAGAACATAATGACTTCTTCCATTATTTTGAGATAGAATTATTTAAATTTGAATGATCTTAAATTTTTGTATGGATAAAAAAAATGAATTTTTCTCGTTTTGATTAAATTGATGGTCTATAATCATTTCTTTTATAATTAGCACCAATTACTGATCCCTGGTATGCTCATATGTGCCGATTAAATTGATTATTCAACTATTTTCAAACCTCAAATATTCCTATTCTTGATCATTGTAAAATAAATCTATTCATAAATAAATAAAAATTAATTTTTGTGATTTTATCCTATAATTTATCCATGTTATTCAATAGTTGACCCTGCGGTCCTAGTTCGTTATTATTGGGCAATACCGAGCCTGATCATACCCCCAGAATTTTGATGAATCCATGAAAAAGGGATGGATGTACAACCTATGTATTTTTTCATATGGATTAAAGTTTTTGAGAGATAATTTTAAATATATGATTCCAAATCATCAACGTCATAGGAAACTGAGGCGTTTGTGGTGTGTATTAGTGCATGAAAAGCTCTGAGATTTGGTTTTCCATCCACCGGATGGCCGAAATCCCCTGTCCAGAGATAGATCTACCATTTTCAGGAAAATAGAATTCCTAAATCAAAGGTGGAAGACTGGATCAAGCATGCATAGAGTGGATCTGGGTTTTTTTATAAACCATGACTATAATCCATGTAGTTCAAATAACACATGGCATGTCATACCTAATGTTATGGTTGTTAGGGTTTGGGGAATTTATATGGATTGCACAACGTGTATCCCTCCAACACATCATATATCTCTTCTAAAGTTGGACAAGTTATGTGGTGGATTACATAGGTAGGACCCCATGTGGGGAGACACAAACAAATACATATTGTGTACTAGAGTACACAAACACAGATTGGTGCACTCCATGTGTCAAGTAAACTGGCATGACTAGAGTATATGGAAATGGGATAGATACACAGACAAGGCCAAGAACACGAGCAGGACCCTGAGTTCATGGGAATACCTTCTGAATCAATAAAAAATTGGGTATCCCTACATGGTTGGTGTGTACTATACCTCCAGGGACACTACCAGGTGATGTAGTGGGATTACATTCCTTGTGGTTCCCCTCACACACGGTGTACCACTTGGTTCCTTTTGAGGAAAATTCAAGTTCTTATATCTCCTTCATTAAAAATCTAATTTGGTCCCATGACCAGTTTTTCGTAAGTTTTTTTCCATATAGAACATGATGGATCAATCTATTCATGATTTTGGGATGAAATATGAGATTATATAGGGGTGACACTTATTGAGATGATGCCCATAAATGAAAGTGATCAGACAGAGAATCAACAATGATCTATAGAGTGGAACCCCCCATTATCTTGGGTGTGGTTCCTCTATATTAATAATTAAAACCCCTATTAGATGGGGTCTAGATCCACAACCTATATAGTGAAACTTCCCATAATCTTGGGAATGGGTCCTCTATCTACCAAGTTGAACCCCTATTGGATGGAATGTGGGTCCTCTGGATACTAGATTGAAACACCCCCCCCCCCACTAACTTAGGCACATGTCCAAAACCCCCTATCAGATAGTTCATGGGTCTTCATCACACAAGAGTGGACCCCCCCCCCCCCATTATCTTGGGTGTGGGTCATCTATCTACTAAGTGGAACACCCTATTAAATAGGGCTCAGGTCCTCATGACACTAGACAAGAACCCCACAGACACATCAGGGAGTGGGTCCTCTTCAGATACTTATAAAGTAGAACACCCCTAACACACAAGGGAGTTTTTCCTCTAATTCTAGTTTGTTCCCACTCGATTGTGTGGCATAGTGGTGAGGCATGGGACCCCACACGATTACTTATCGGAAAACATGTGAGATTTTGGTCATCATTGTTGGACTTTTAGAACTGTTGGAGACTCCTTTCCTGGATTGGGTTGTGAGATAGAGATCTATTTACTCTCTCATATGGGCTTCCTTTTTCTGTGCACACGCACATATATATATATATATATATCCTTACTTTTGTATTTGGTTACTCTCTATCCATGGGTTGCAAAGACACATGGGGTATGCCACATGATTTTTTCATTTATCTTCTCATGGTTGGATGAGGTTACTCAACTTTTGTGGGTGGAAATCACTCTAAATGTAATCCATATATAGATTGTGTAGATCCCCTTATGCTTACAATAGATTACTCTTTATCTTTATTTGGGTTGAGCTACATTGTGTTTACTATCAGCAGTATTTTCTTTCCTATTTTTTCTCTTACTTCTCCCCCTTTTAGATTTTAGGACAACCTTATAGGTATGTATATACTAACCCCTTCATGGAATTTTCCCACACATATCATATCTTATATAGATCCCAGAAAGGTCGGTTGTGACTTTTGATGATCATAGGGATATAGAGTGCTTGGGATCACGTATGGTGGTCACGGATTGGAGATAAAGAACTTGTTTCTTTCAATAGTTTACTTTCTAGTTTTGTGAGTTTGGGACATATTTCTTGTTGGGCATGTATTTTCCCCCTTTACTTTTCAGTTTTTAATGTCATACTATTATATACCCTAGAGGGTTTTTCATATTTGGTTTACTTTCTATCTATTACATATTATTATTATTATTCCTCTTAACTTATGAATTGATATGGTCAGGTGTGTGAATACATGTACATTAAGAAAAGTACTCCAATTAAGGATACTTTATTCGGTGCTTATCACCACCCACTGGACTATGGAGGCGATCTTGGAGTAGTTGCGGCCCGAGCCCTAATTAGGGTTGAGTCATGAAAATTTATTTGTATTGAGGAGTTTTAGGAAAAAATAATTTTTTTATCAAATTATTAAATTTTTTATGTTATTATTATATCATTCTTGTCATAATAAGTATAGTTTAAGGAAAAAACATCACTACTTCAGTTTTAGTTTTTAAAAGAACTTTATTTATTATGATAATATGTGACGTCGTGAACACATGATCTTGGATCTAATGCCATATACACATACTTTACAAAATTTCTTTGATACCAACTATGAAGTACTATATATAAAAATCCATAAATAAAATATCCAAAATTATTATTTCATCACATATATCTGAAGGGTATTTTTTATTTATATATTTATATAATTTTTAGAAAATATATACTTATAAATCCAATGTTTTTTGTATCAAATGGAAACTTTTACCATTATATACAAAAATTATTAATTCATGAAAAGTATTTGACATCTCCATAAAATTATTTTACCCATGTTATCCTTCTAAACATATCACATTTACTACTTTTCTCTATGACCTTGGGAAATGGAAACATAAGAAGGTGTGTCTTCAAATGCTAAGTAAGGTAATCATATAAAAAAATAAATCATGGAATAAACATGGTATAAGTAAAAATTGTAAATGAATAATCAACTTGACACTATGATCATGTTATAGCCATGATAATAAATGAACACATGGATTTTAAAATTACAAATTTCATACTGATGGAATGCATAATGTTGGACATCAAAAACCTATTGTTAGGGCCCTATGTCAAGACACATAAATTATCATTGAGGTTATAGTAAATACGTCCTAAAATAAAGACCTTAATCTAAGACATTATCCTATTATAGGAAGAGGTATACACCAAAACCCAACCTTTTTTGTCCCATAAGACCTATCGATACATTTATGGGATATATAATGTCAGGAACCACATTTCACTTGTTTAAGTCTAGTGTATTCACCATAATAGAAAATAAATAAAGAATACATAATAAAATTTTAAAATAATCATCCATGTAGAAATAAAAATATACTAAACTCTAATAACTTTACACATTTTAATAAAATGGATAACTTAATCATGACCCATATGGAGTTAGAGTCCAGATGGTTGAACATGGAAATGATCTTCCATATTAAAATAAAAAAATGTGATACATCAACACTTTTCCCCATGATAATAAAATATCATACATTCGATGTATAAATAATCCAATATATGTTATGTAAAATGTTATTATCATTCCATTTTTACAAATGATTATATATCTAATTCAATACTTTAATGACATGAATATAATCCATTTGGAGAAAGATAGTGTATGGTTTCAAAAGAATATATCCCAAGAAGTGAGAAATATTTATTAAAGGGATTATGTGTTATGAATTTATATCCCATGAAAAATTTGACAAAATAATACATATTAAGATCAAATGGTATAACTAAGATAACTTATATAAAATAAGTTTAATAGAATGGTCATAACTCAAAAAATTGAAGTTGAGCTACAATGAATCCTAACTACTGGGGAAACAACTGAATCAATAAAAAAATGAATAATGGATTCTAAATTGGATAGTAAATCCCATGAAATAAAGATATTATGATAATAATATATTAATATGTATATAATACACCATTAAAAGAATACGTGGTTTACAAAATGTATTAATCCTCAAAAAAATCATATTTAAGACCAAGAAATGACTTATGTCTTCGAAACATTCAATTATAACCCCATGAAAGATAGGGATTGAAATTTACCATAAAATAACATGATTAAAGGATAACTCAAGATATTATATCTCAAATAGGAAATATATACATCATTTAAATAAAATTAGATTCATAAATAATATAATTTTCTCAATGAAGGGAAATTAAGACAAAACATCATACCTCTTGTCCAATATTTCATAAACATAATGTATCCTATTGTATCACAAAAATATATATCTTAATAAATTAATTTAAAAAATTATTATATCCATTTTCATTAATATTCTTCATAATTTTTCATTATCTACATGAATTATTTTGATTTTCAATATCGGGTGTTTATAGTTTTGATCATTTATACTAGTTTCACAGTAGCAATTTCTATGTTCATTATTCATTCATATTTTATTACTTATATATCATTAAAAATTATTTTATAGAAGATATATAACTTTTTAAAATATTTTTAATTCCTCTAATGGTTGTTTTATACTTTATCTGTGGAGATAAAATTGATAACAGGCATGTTTCAGTGATTCGTATTGATTGGAGTATGTTTCTCTAATTAATGAATTAAATATTGATATAACATATCTGAAACCAAATAATAATTATTTAAACATTTATATCATATAATACCATAAATTAAGGTCCCATAGTCATTCAAGATATAAATTCATAGTATTATTAAATTAGGTGTCTAAACAAACCCAAGCATAGGCATACCCAAATTTAATGAAAGATTATGAGATTGTTTTAATAGAATTAATTATATGTGAAGAATAAAAATATTAGTTAGTGTTTATTATTTTTATATATCATAATTGGAATTAATTATAAAAATAAATAATGAATATGAAAATATTACATAATTTGAATAAAATATTATCCTCTTAGCATGGCTATTTTAGACGATTAAAATAACAATGATCGTTTGTTGATCATATCATTAACAGGTTTTACAATTTGTCATCCAAATACTTAATGATATTATAAATATCATACTTATATTTTTATACCATATTTATAATCATATTTTTATGTTGGTGATGGAAAATGATACACATTGCATTATAGAGGTAGTACTCAACACAAAGCACGAACAACAATTTTTTTATTCTTAATGGATGGGGTCTATGAATAAATAATGATAACAACTAAAATATTATAAATTAAATTATAAAAATTATAATTATATAATTATATTTTTTTTTATATAATAAATTTTACATAGTATAATTAATAAGAGACTAAAATTTTTAATAATACTCGTATCAGGACCGTGAATTTCATTGAAAGTCTCCAATTATTTGAAGGGATTAGGATAATTAAGAGTGAACAAGGCTTAATGTTTGTAGAAGGGGTTCTAAAGAGAGTAATATTTAATCATTTAATCAAATAATTTGATGGAAATATGCATCTTTAATTAGTGAATATGTTATATTTTAATAAGTGAAGGGAATGATATTTTTGGAGTAACTCTTAAATTTTCAATAGTTCTATGATAGTATTCTCAGGTCAATGGATAAAAAAACAATGTGGGGGACACATGTATTTCCTGATAAAGGTCTCAATAATTAAATTCAATCCATGGTATTTAAATTTTTTAGGACTTTTCCACTATGTTAAACCCAATTTAACCCTCTTACATTTACCTTGGAAATTGATTATTAACATTAATTATAATTAAAAATATTAATATTTACCTTTTTGCCTAATTTGACACTTCTAATTTCAAATTTGACTAAAATAATTATCAAAAAAATTTCAAATATATGTGAAAAGTTATTTTCAAAATAAATACACTTAATTGTGTAAAATAAGTTTTCTTGGAAATAACGTTTTTATTATTTAAATTTAAATATATGATAAAATTATATTTTATACGGATTTAATTATATGTATTGATTTACTATAAAAAAAATTATTCTTTAAATGAGAGACAAAACATAATCTCCCATTAAGAATACTTGATTGAATGAAAAGACCAAACATAGTTTTTATATTAAAGGAACATTTTAATTAGATATAAATATGCATTCCATGGGTATTTCAGATTCAAAGAATATATTAAAATGGATAATTTTATTACTCAAATTCATATTTTATTACTTAAATGATTTTTAACTATTATAGTTTATGTATAATGACCCAAGATTTACATACATAGATATGACACCATAAAAGATGAATATCAATTTAATAATAAAAAGTCACACATGAGATCCATAATGGTTTGGTGTTTTTGGAAAAATGGATAAATAAAAAACTAGTTCATATGTGAAATACATCATCTGTCACTATGTTCTTCATAAATAGAACCCTTCTTATAAATATCATAAATTATATATTTTTTCATAACCTTGGGAAAGGAAACATATAAATGGGTGGGCTCAGATGCTTGGTAAGGAAAAAAAGGTTAATATCAATATAACATGTGCATCGGGATATCAGAATAATATATTAAAATTTTGAAACCATACTTTGTATATCATTTCTCAAAAACTTGAGTCATTGCTTTAATATTGGTAGTTAATAATACATTAATTAGAAATTAATCAAATAATATGATCCATGAGAACATAAAACTAGCATAAGACATAGATTTTTGGCATATACATAAGCATATAATATCATTTAATTATTATTAAAGACTTACTACAAAGGATGTCATAGTTGTATGGGATCACTCCCAAAACCAACATAGTAGTCCAGGTTCACTCTCAAGACTATTCTAGTGGACATGGTCCCTTACTAAACTAGGTTCACTCCCCATTCTAATATTTTTTATCTCATTAGATATCAATTTTTACCAAATACATTGGAGGGAGATATATGTCCCACCCATCACATAGTGAAAACCATATATAAATGGGCCACAAGATCATAATACATTCACCAAATGAGAACCCATGAAATGAAGTGTGTTCTAAAAACATTTAATCATAGAATATCCCATTTTAATGGAATGAGTTTTATAAACCTTTCATCATTTTATAACCCATGGAAAATTAACAGATTACATAAACATTTTGTCATAGCATAACCCCTGGAAAAGGAATGGGTTTCTGAACATTTCATCATAGCATAACCCATATAAAAGGAATGTATTTCATGAACATATTTTCATAATAAACATAAAACATATAGATAAATAATAAGTATTTTTTCATTGGAGGATATCCCAAGTAAATACTACATAACATAAACTGATTTTATCATATATGGAAAATGATTTTGAATGATCCCTTAAAACATTTATTGAGGAAAATATCTTTTTCTATTTGGAATAACTTATTTAAAACAAAAAATAAATTCCCAAATATTATGTAAAAATAATTATTCTAAAATAATATTAAAAACTTATAATATAATATTTAAATAATTGATTTTTCATGATGAAAGAAAATTATGTACGTTAAAACAAAGATTCTTTTCACATTTATAATAAAAATTCAAAAGTACCTCATTCCAAAAATGACAAGAATATTTTATTTAAACCATTTTATAAAAAAGTAAAACATGGGTAAAAATTTATATAAAAATCATTTTATAATAGTGAAATATTATTTTTAATATTTTTTGAAAATATCGATATGGAAGAAAATGATGTTTCCACCAAGGGGAGAAATGAAGTTGAATTTTTTAAGAACATTTATTTTCGTATAATTAATCAATTAAGAGATTAAAATGAAATAAAAATGTGTATTACATATAAATTAATATAGGATAAGAAATTCTTTTGTTTCAGGAGTTGTATATCAGACATATTTCGTGATTGGAAACCTAAACATAAACAATCGAGATAAACAATGATATTATAACATATAACTTGTAACAATATGGTAACGTTAGAATCGTAAGCCGCATTAAATAATGAAAATAATATGAAAATTTATATACCATAATTCTCATTCTAATAATCATAAAATAAATTCATAGTTAGTATATACACCACAAAAATGAAACAAGTGGTGAATATGTAATGTTTCCCTCAGAAGAAAAAGTGAGATGAAAATCTCTTACCTTAAATATTGACTACCATTATACACCTTTCATTATCCTTTATAATAAATTCAAAACAATTATATATATTTTATAAAACCATAATCATATTTATGATACAACATATCATTTACTTATGACCTTTTATTACTAATTTGTTAATAATTCCTTATTAAGATTATGTTTGGGGTAATAACTGCTTCGTTTTCATGTTAGTTAGGTATTGGTATTTTCAGTACTATTAATTTAGAATTTCTTAAATAATAAAAATATTTTTAAAAATGATATAAATATAATATATATTCATTATATATGTATTTATAGTAACTAATTAATCTTATATACACAAAAATGAATTACACTGTTCATGGAGATCGTAGGTCTCACGTACGCATGAACGATGTTCTCATTATCTCGATGGATGAAATAAAAGAAAGGTAAATAATATTTTACCTTTAAATAATTATTTTTATTTCATATATATCTCATATTTTCATTATACATTCCCTTATTAATTTTCATGTAAATCAAAAGTTAAAAACATATCACATCACTTCATGTGGCGGTAGTCTGTCATATTAATGATCGACATTGTCGTATTCACATGCAATGAAATGTTAGAAGGTATATATGATATTATAATAAAATAAGTATACTTATTTCATAAATATAATATAAATCTGATAAATACTCCATTATATCCATCTCTGAGATGTGGTGATGGAAAATGAATTACATCAGTTTGTGAGGCAGTAGTTCGTTACACACAATCGATTGTTTCAATTATCACTTTATGGAATAGGAGATATTTGTAGGTAATTAAATTAAAATAGTAATATATTAAAATATATTATATACTTATAATATTATATCATCATGTTTGAATAATATTTCAAGGTGTTAGATGAAGAAATTAATGAAAATGCACGGTTAAGGATTATACCTCTTCTTCAGATAACCCCTTCAGTTTTCACCTAAATACCTCTTAGGAAGGATTACTAATAAATATAAGGTCTCTAGGATGTTTGGGGTTAGTTATTGATATATTTATATATGTATATTTTGAACCAGTTTGTTTTTGATGTGTGAAGATGAGGGGAGAGAGGGTGGCCTTTTATAAGTGGGGGAGAGGACATGCTTGAAATTTTTGAAAAGAAAAAATGCGTACCCTTGTTTTTTACATGTCAAAAGGATTAAAATGCGTTATTTTTGAACATTAGATGATATAAGTTCTAAATATTTCCATAAAATGTATTCATAAATATTTTTAGGTCATTTTATCCCTTATCTTTTTAGTTTAACCTTCGGGTAAACCCATTTTAGCCCTAACAGTGGAAATTAATTTTTATTCTTTTTACTATTTATTTTGCCCAAAAACTAAGTTTAACTTATTAATGAATATTAACTATGATTTTTCTAAATATTTAATTGATTTTTCCAAGGTAAGTACAGAGGATTGGGAAATTTTAATTTCAAATTAAACCCATACACATGAAGGATAAAGTGGTTTTATAAGGATAAATTTTCATAAATATAGAAAGTTTTTTATATAATAATTAAATATGAAATTTATTTAATTGACCAAAATTTGATTTATAAATATATAATTAAAATAATATTAATTTAAAAACAATTTAATAAAAAATTATACTTGTAAATTCTTTAATAGAACATGCAGTTATTAATAATAAATATTAAATTTTTATTATTCATTGAAAAATCAATCATTGTAGAAAATACTCAAATGTTCAGTCAAATATAATTTTTACATTTAGATTTCAAATATGAAGTTAATTTTGTATATAAATGTTCTAGAATTGGGAAAAATACGTTTATTATTTGTTAACAAAATGAAATAAAAACATTTTTTAGAAAATAATAAAAATCAAGTACCTTTTTATCAATATATTTTCATTATATAAAGCTGTTATACTTTTTTTAAATTTTATTATTACCATTAATAATTACAAGTTAAATGGACAGTTTATAATTTTTGTGTTTAAATGATAATAGTAATATCATATCGTAGTTTTTTAGAACTCGGTGTTGTGTGTAACACACTCAATCCAAGAAATTATATGTATTCAAAACCATATTTCACAAAAAAATCAGGGTGTTACATTTCAGCCTCTTAAAATGAATTTCAATCTCAAAATTAATCTCTCAAACATTAAAAAAATTATCGAACTTCTACCTCATTATACTCTCAGGTTCCATTATGCTTCTTCAAATTCGTGGTTTTTTTACAAAACATTGATCAGGTGATTGGTGTTCTTTCATAGAACATTTTCTCTATAATATAGAATCTCCACCATTTTTTCATATATAAGATTATATTCTGGTATTATGAACATTGAATTCATTACATTCGAAAGATCATGTATGTAATTTCTTAGTATAAATACATGGAATACATCATGGACTTGAGAGAGGTTCCGGGGAAATTTCTTACGATAAGATATGGTCCTAATAACAAACAGACTGATATACCTAGGTCTTAGTTTTCCCTTATTTTCAAATATGATAACCTTATTACATGTGAAAATTCATAAAAACCCCTTCTCACCAACCTCAAATTCCAGATCTCGTTAATGATAACCAGCATAAAGTTTCGGTAAACTTTGTATCACCTTTATGTTTTATTGAATGGCTATAACATCCACTTCCATGTCATATACAAGATTTGATCCCAATAGATTTATTTATCCAACTCCATCTAATAACATAATATTTTTATACTTTTTTTCTTATAAGGGTTAATAAGGAGCCATTTGAAATATTTATTGAAAGCTATTGTTATAACAAAACTCAAGTAGAGGAAGGTTTTTATCCCAACCTCCTTTTAAATACCGTGAAAAATATATTGGAATATCCTCTAGGGTTTGAATTTTTATTTTATACTGAAAATATATCGGAGGAGGATACACAGTTCTAAAACTCAACTCTATATCAATAGATTTCGGAAGAGGTTGCCAAAACATTGATGTAAACATCATATCCCAATCAGACACATTGGAATGTGGTTATCTATAAAACATTACAACTTAATTAATTAATATTCTATAAATTTAATCCAAAGAAGAATCTTTTATAATTGTGATGAAGATTTCTATCTTTTAAGTTGGTCAATTAAAACCCATATGGAATTTTCTATTTAGCTATTTTGGGGAGCCTGATAAAAAAAATATATCATGATGTTTTTGAATTTCCATTCTAGTATGTGTAATAGTTGTAACAACCCCTTAAAATTTTGTCTCTCAACCTTGACATGCTAGCATACTAAGAACCGAGATAAAAAAATTCAACATCTCCCTCTCTCTTCAAGACTTCCCATCAAAAACACTCTTTTTAGTTATTAATACATAATTGTACTTCTTAGATGAATATATAATAAAGAAATATGAGCATACTCTAAAATTTATTTCATTAATTATGGTATTCATTGAACACATTCATGGTTCCTAAACCTTCTTATTCCATCATGATCATGTTTAAACTCAATAACATTTCTCATCTTCTTTTATCGAACCATATTATCCTTTTATACCTATTTTATCCTCGCATTTATTGATGGTTGAACACTTAGTTGATAAATAAAAGATTTCTCCCCTTCCTTCATTATTTCAAGATCCATCCCATGAAAATTTCTAAATATTGGATCTTTTTTATCTTTATAATGGATATACTAGTATGATCCATTCAACTCAATGAATCAACTACCTCGTTTTATTCCTTATATTGTTAATGTATTGAGTTATCATAATGATTAATCATCTCCAATTATATTCTCTGGCGTAAACTCAACTCCTAATGTGTGAATATATACTTCAAAATTTTATTATTAGTATATATATTAAACTTTTATCAATAAATATAATTCCCCCATATCTTTAATGAATAAATATCTGCAGTTAACTCCAAATCCTGAGTTAGGTAATTTTTCCCATGAGCATTCAATTTTTGTGAGTCATTACCTATACCCTTATCATTATTCATGAAAATGTATCCAAATATCGTATTTTATGAATCACTATAGACTACATATTTCTCTATAATACAAGTTAATGTAGGAATAGATGTCTTGACTAAATTTCTATTTCATTCCTTGGAATTCCCCTCATATTCATCGATCTAGTGGAACATAGATCCCTTCATAGTTACCTCAGTGAGTAGATTAGATAGACATAAAAAGTTATCCACAAACCATCGATAATATCAATCCAAACCAAGAAAAATTGGGATCTCACTTACCATAGTTGGTCTAGGAAAACATTAAATAACATCAGTCTTTGACGGATACACTAATATACCCTTTATTTAGATTATATGACACAAAAATGAAACATTTTGTAGAAAAAATCACACTTTGAAAATATTTAATATATTTTATCATTCCTTAGGGTCTTTAGTACGATTTATAAGTGATCCTAATGCTCTTCCATTCTCTTTTAATATATAATAATATCATCTATAAAGACTACCACAAACTATTAAAGGTGATATCTAAATAATCTATTCATTAAATACATTAAGGCATCAGTTGAATTAGTATGAATAAATAACATAACAATAGAGTCATAGTGCATATGCCTTTCATAAAACATTTTCTTGGGTATATCCTCCTTCTTGAACCTCAATTGATGATAGCTAGAATGATATTCAATCTTGGAAAAGTATTGACCTCTATGCAGTTTATCAAGAAAGCTATAAATATTTGGTAAAGGATAATTTTAATTATTTTGATCTTGTTAAGCTCCTGATAATCAATGTAGAGTCATATCAATCCATCTTTCTTTTTAAAAAAAGGGCATGTGCACCCCATGGTGACACACTTGGATGAATGAATACCTTTTCAGGATTATCCTTGGGTTTCTTCTTTAATTACTATAACTCAATTAGTCCCATTATATAGATATTATTTCAAATATTGTAGCACCATGTATTAGTTATATGGATAAATAAACATCATGTTTTAGTGGAAGACTCGGAAACCCTTCTGGAAATACATCAACAAACTTCCATGAATTGGGAATATCATTGATGTTGAGTTTCCCCCCAACCATAAAAGATAAAAAAATCCCTTTTGAATGGGAATAAAGACCCATAAAATGGATTTGATTTCCATCAGAAGTTCAGATTTATTACAACACTGACAAACGATCATATTTTGGTTTGGAAAATAAAATATAACTTCCATTCCTTATAAATTCATGCAAGATTTATATAGAGAAAGAAAATCCATGACTAAGATAACATAAATTTTAACCAGAGGTATAATAAAAATATTTTTAGGAATAAACTTCTCACAAAATTCAACTAGAAGAGAATCATTGACTTGATATGTGAGCATTGTTCCATTAGGGGTTTTCCATTCTAATTCGACATCTAATAGTTTGGGTGGAATTTGTATTCCCATAGATAATTATTTATGCATAAAATACTGGTAGATCATTTTTTTAATAATACATTAGCAGTTCAATATTGTATTTTTAGAGCACGTTTCACCACATCATTATCAAACCCCTCAACTAAAATAGTGATCTCAATAGATTTTCCTTTATCTCTCTTCTTAAGAGGTTAATAACGTAAATCATCATCATTAAACATAGAATTTGAGAATTGGTTAGAATAATTCCTACACTCCTTTAACTTGAAACATTAGAGTGCTGATGCTTCATTATATGGCTCTCTATCTTTATTTTTATCATTATATAAATTCTTCCCAACACTTCAAAAATCAATTTCTCGATTACCTTCCTTCCCGCCCTTAAAACATTTACCATTCCCCTTAAGAAAATTTTCTATATGTTTCCTTACACATTTTGAGCATAAAGGAAATCACATATTATTTTCTCCATGGATTTTAGAGTTTCCTTGGGATTTTATTTTTTTCATATGGAAACCTTGAGAATGATGGCTAAATCTAATCCTCATTTCTTCTATGATAGCAGCAAAAATGATTGCTTTATAGCTACTAAAGTCCATTATGTCCAATTATATTCATAGAATTAGTTTTAAGATATTTACTAATCAATAAACATTGATTTTATGATGGATGATAACACCAGAATCATACATCGCAAGTCTTGTAAAAATTTTCTCATAAATACCAATGAATTCATCCTCATTTTTCTTTAACTCAATGAATTCCTTCTCGATTTTCATTTGAATAATATGAATAATTTACTAATTGATAAATAATTTATTAAACCCATCTTATTACATGGAGTCAATTTCATCTTGTTGACTTGTATTCTTGATATGATCACAATATTTATCTACTTCTACATCCAAACTACTGTCATCTGAAATGAATTTTTTATGTTACAAACACAATAGAACAAAAAATATATTTTCAATGGTAATGATCCATTAATCATATAATTATTGATAAACATACCCACTAAAATAAGGTGGATGTTTCCTCATGAAGGATTCTACAAAATATTGTTCCCCCTTTTCCCATTTGTAAGCTCAGCATGATTTATATCTTGTGATATTTGTGTTGGAATAACAATGATATTTTTATTCTAGATCCCATAACATTTGGTTTCTTAGGAGGAAAATAATTTTGAAGGTCCATTGCATTCAACATTAAAATTATTTTTTCTGGTTTGATCCACTAACTAAAACTAAAAATCATTGTGTGGGTAACAATAATCATAGTGGGAAACCACGTATTCATGAAAAATAATTTATAGTATTTTTAAATCAGGACACCTTATTTTTAATATATGCCACATTAGGTTTAAAAAATATTATTCATGGTCATAATATATTCAAATCCTTCATATTTTTTATAAATAGTTTTTATATTTCTAGCGCATATCACCCATGAGTGTCAAACTAGGTGTGCCACAAGGTACATTTTTGTGCACCAGGTGATCATCGAGTCCACCCAAATGTTCACTTTTCAGAGCTATTACTCCTAGGTGAAAATATACCATAGAAACATCCACTTATAGTATCCATATAGGTTATGTAATTACTTGAAAACTACTCACTCTGTCCTTCACTAAAATGTCATAACATTTTATCATAATTTTAATTTTCCTTACACTTATCCTTAGGAATATCCCTAAAAAAATACATAAACATATCCATTGGGATCTCAATAAAGTTTTCTAATAATATTTTATAAAGTTAAACTAAAGATTTCCTCTAATAGAAACTATAACGACACATGCTTTATACACAGAGATATTATATCTTAAAATATAAATATTAATTTAATAAAACAAAAACATGCTTGAGGGCCATAATGCTTTAGTGTCTTTGTAAACATGGATAAATAACAAATTGGTTCATATGTTAACTTCATCATTTCCCACTATGTTCTTTGTAAATAGAACCCTTCTTAGAAATAGCATACATAATATATTTATTCTTAACCTAGGGAAATGAAAGATAATAATGGGTGAGCTCATACGCTCTATAAGTGTACAAAAAATGGATATATCAATATATAATTAGTATAATGGTATGAGAACATAAGAGTAAAATTAAAAAACCATACTATATATATAATCAATCATAAAATTTGGCCATGGAATATATCTTGGTAATTCATAAGACATGAATCATAATGAAATAAAAGAACATGATCAAAGATAATATAAAATTTTCATAAGACATAGATTTTTGGCATACACATAATCATAGAATATCATTTCCTCAATATTAAAGGCTTAATTCCAATGATATCATAATTGAATTGGTTCACTCCCCAAACCATCATAGTAGTTAAGATTTACTTCCTTGACTATCATAGTGGATAGATTACATTACTAAATTGGGATCACTCCCTATTCTAGTCTAATTTATTTCATGATATATCAAACATTACCCATTTAATTTTAGGGAGATATAGTTCCCACCTATCATATAATTAAAATTATACATATGTGTGACATAACATCATAATACATTCACCATATCAGAATCTATGAAAATAATTGGGTTTCGCAAACATTTCATTATATAATAACACATGGAAAAGGAATAGTTTTCATAAACATTTCATCATAACATAACCCATGAAAAATAAATGGGTTCCAAAAACATTTCTTCATCGCATAACCCATGGAAAAGGAATGAGTTTTATAGTACTTTCATCACAGCATAACCTGTGTAAGAGGAATGGATTTTGAAAACTTCTTTTCATCTTAAACATAAACCATATATAGAAAGAATTAGGATGGTTTCAATAGATTATATCCCCAATAATTATTAATTAACATCAAAGGATTTTATCTTTGAAGGAAAATGAATTTGAAATATCACTTGGATCATTTCTGGAGTAAAATATTTTATTATAATTGAAACCACTTATTAAAATAACAAAAATCACAATATTATGGAAAACAATTTATTTAAAAACAAAATTAAAACATTTAATGTATGATTCAAAAAATTTAGTGGCCATGATGATGGAAAATTCTTTACGGTAGAATAAATATTCATTTCACATTTTTTTAAAAAGCTAAAAGTACCTAATTAGGAAAATAAAAAGAGGATTCCTTTTTAAAATATTTTTAAAAAGTATTTCACTGTTAAAAATATCATTAATAATCATTTTATAATATAAACAATATTCATTAAAATATTTTCATAAAACATAGAGAGGGTAGAAAAAGGGTTTTGACTGAAAAGGGAAATAAAGTCGATTTTTCATGAAAACATTGTTTTTTCACTTTAATCATTTAAGAGATAAAAATTAAAAGAAAAAAATTATTCACAGGAAATAAATTGAGTAGAATAAAATACATGAGCTTCTTGAGAGGTATATTGTAATATTTTTTTCATTATAAACTTAATCCTAAAGAATCCTGATAAACAATGAGATTGTAACATAAAAGATTAAGCACTTCGGAAACTTTTGAATCATATGAAACATGAAAAATATATACTTAAATAGATATTTATATCCCAAAAATTTTATGATAAGAATTATAAATTACATTTATGGGTATAATATACACCACACTAAATAAAAAAGAGGTAAATATATAATTTTACCCATGGAAATAAAAGTGAGACGAAAATTCCTTACCTTCAGTCACAACTTCTATGGTACATGTTAGAGCCTCCTGTATAATAAATATAGGTATCTTATATTTCTGTAAAACATTATCATATTTATCATACCATATATTATTTAATTGTGACCTTTTATTACCCCTTTGTTAATAATTATTTATTAAATTCATGTTTTGGTTCTTAACTATTTTGTTTTTCATATAATTTTTTATTTTAAATTTTTCATTCCTTTAATTTGGTCATAGTTACATCATATATATAATTTTTAATTAGATATAAATATCATATATATTCATTATATATTTATTTATATTACTTCATTAAATATATATATATATATATATAATAAATTACACCGTTCATGGGGATAATAGGTTTTATATAAACATGAATGTTATTTCCATTTTCTTGATGGATGAAACGATAGAAAGGTAAAAAATAAATTAAATTTCTAGAATAATTTTTATTTCATTTATATCATATATGTTTATTAAACTTACCCTTATTACCTTCTATTTAAATCATAAGTGAAAAATGAATCACATCGCTTTGTTAGGCGGCAGTTCGTTGCACACAGAAGCAAAATTATCATATTCTAAATGAATGGAAAGAAAGAATATATATATGATATTAAAATTCAAGAAGTATATTTATTTCATAAATATTATATATATATATTAAATATTTAATTATATCCTTCTTTGATAGGTGGTGATGGAAATAAAATTACATTGGTTTGTGAGAAGGTAGTCTGTTGTACACACGATCGGTAGTTTTGTTTCCCACTTGATGAAAGAGGACATAGATATGTGTAATGAAATTAATATAATAACATATAATTATATTTTATACAATTATGTTATTATACCAATATGGTTTAAGAATATTTCAAAGGGTTATATAAATAAATAATATGAAAATTCAGGGTTAAGGCTATACATATTCTTCGGAAAACCCCTTTAGGATTACAACTAAATCAATATTAGGAGGGTTTCATAATGAAATTAAGTTCTATAAGACGTGGGGAGGTAATTGATAAATTTATTTGGATATATATTCACTAAAAAGGCTTTTGGATCTATGAATATGAGTGGCTAGGGGTGGCCTTTTATAAGTGGGGGAGAGGGAACACTTAGAATTTTTGAAAAGGAAAAGGTGTACCCATGTTTTTCACAAGTCACAATGCTAAAATATGGCTATTTATTGAACATTAGATTATATAAGGTCTAAATATTACAAAAAATGGGATTTGGACAAGTTTATAGGTAAATTTTCCCCCTATCATTAAATCATCACCCCATTATTTTTCCTATTTTAACTTTAACCGCAAAAATTAATTTTTACTATTCATTTTATTCATTTTGATCAAAAAAATAAAAAAATTAAATAATATTAATTATTGTAATTCCAAGAATTTAATCTATTTTTCTAAATTACATTCACATTAGTGTAAATATTTAATTTATAATTAAACTTCGAAACATGATAAAAATGTGGTTTTTTAAATAGAAACTTTTCATAAGTATAAAATGTTTTAAATATAAAAAATCAACATGAAATTGAGTATAATGATATAAATTAGATTAATAAATAGTCATTGAAAAATTAAAATATTCATAAAAATCGCAAAAAATCACTCAAATATATTTTAGATATTTAAATTTCCAAAATAATTTTTATTTTCTCAAACAAATTTTATAAAAGTGGAAAAAAAAACTTTTTGTATTTTTTCAAAAATAGCAATAAAATCATTTTTTAATAAATAGTAAAATTTTTGTTCCTTTTTATCAAAAAAACATTATATATAAACATTATACTAAATTTTTAAAATTTAGTTATTTCTATTCATAAAAAAATTAATATAATGGTAATCATGGTCATGTTTAGATAATAATATTAATATTATATCACAATTTGTAAAAATTTATGTCGTGTGTAACACATGATATCGAAGAAATTAAATTTATTCAAAAATATTAATATTATATAAGAACTAAGATTGTTAATTTATGATTACATACTGATAAAATCAATGAAATTGTAATTTTCCTTAATCCTATATTTTCAACTAAAATCAACTTTTTCATAAAATGCTCAAAAAATCAAAATAAGAAAATTTTGATATGATTAATAATAAAATAAAGTTTATTTTTTTAATTTCAAATTAAAAAATTTATAAATTTACTTCTTTATTGCAATCATAAAATATAATGAAAATGGTTTTTATTAGAAAATGAAATTTTAAAATATTTTCTAATATTATTCTTATTTTATATCATTTTCAAACTAAATTGGTGTTATACAATTAATAATATCAAACATAATTTATCATCAATCATATATTTCTAGAAGTATAAATATTTATTATAATTGATTGTACCTTATCGGCCTGTTACATTTCCATATTTGTAGTCAGAGGTGTTTGGAGGTGGCTTTAAGAGGGTTTTTTAGAATGGGGGTTGCAAAGTTACTGTAGCAGGTACTTCACAATGTTAATATGTATTCACATCATTAGATATTTATTCACAGCTAGGTGGTTAGTGATTAAAGACTTATGTTCATATGATGGGTCCTATTGTAAATGAACTCATGATGCGATATAAAAATTCATGACATGAATTAAATCGAGGTTGAGGTGAATTAAAAATTGCCAGATTTTGTTTGGTTTTGGAATTTGATGTAATTATGACCTAAATATGATTCATGGATTGAAATGGATGGTCTAGTGAAAAATAATGTTATGAATGTGGAGAGTTCCGTATTTTTTATAAATATGATGGTTCTCAAAAATTCTATCATTCCAATATCATTCCTCTTAATTTTTTGGCATACCTAAGTAATTTTTTTAGGATCTTATATCCCCTTTCCTCCTTCTTTGATCCTTGGTTTTCAGAGGTTGTTATTTGGAAATATGTGGTGAGTTCTTATCTTTATCCCCTTCTTTCCTTTTTTTCTTATTTTAGGGATTCACAGTTGTGGTGTTTTTCTAGTTTTAAAAGAATTCAGGCTACATTTTTTATGATCCCAGGATGTGTTCGTGGTTTATCTTAGGTTTCCTAGTGTAATTGTTATTTCCAAGTTATTAATCATTTTCTTTGTTGTTCTTGGTGAATCAAAAAACATTATTTATAAAGGGGGTCCTTATTTAACCCTATTTTGGTACATGTGTAGGGATTTAAATACTTTTACTTCAATTGGGTGGATGTTAATGGTCAGCTTAATATAGATAATGTATTTTCTTAATCATAAATAAATTTGAATAGGGTTAAATCACATGATTTATTGATTTTGTTTTATTAAGGATGAGTTATGAATTCTTGTTACCATTACTGAAAATCATGGTTGTTTGGATCCTTGGTTATATTTTAGATGACATGTATGAGAGACGCTTTCTATATTTATTGTTTGATCATAGCTAGAATAAAATTATAAGTATGTATATGTGGCTAATGAATTGGTTATCCATGTAAATATGTAATTTTTATGATAAATATCTTTCTTAAATAATGATGTAAAGTAATTTAAGACCTTGAATATAAATTTTGGAAGATTATCTATGATGATATGTGTGGTTTTGTTTGTTGTGTTTCCTTGTGTGATGTGGGTTGTTGTGTGGTGATGGTGGTGACTGAATGGGTGATGAAATAAGTCTATTAGTGATGAGATCATTGGTTGGATTTGGATATGATGAGGGAATTTTTGTGATGGTAGTTCTGTGTTATGGCTAATATGTGTAGTTTTAGGGGTTAGATGGCTTTCCAGATGTGGTGTTGTGGTGATAGTTGATGTGTGATAGGAAAGATATTGTGGGTTGTGGTTGTGATAGTTTCTTAATTATTCTTGGAATAAATTTTTATGCCTAAATTAAATGAAAGGGGTTAGTAAATAAAAAAGAATGAGATTGAATGGATGTCTGGTAATTTCCATAAATTAATTAAAAAAATATCAATGAGTTGTGTAATAATTATTTAAATCGATTAATAAATAGGAGTTAATGGAAAATAATCAAAAACAGAAAGTGTTTTAACCTTTAATTATAAGGGGTATTCTCTGTCTATGTGTGGTGGTTTTGTGGTGAGATGCATTTAGTGGTGTAATATATTGTGGTAGAAGTTGTATGGTATAGTGTTCGTGATGTGGTATTTTCTAGTGCAGTGCATGTGAACCCATAGTTTGGATATTTTGTGAGATATATCGATCATGTATTTTACATTATTTTTATACTCACCCTGCCAAAGCTAGATAACCATTCCAACTCCCATTAGTTTTGTTTTTATTGTGGATTCCATAATATCTCAAATGGTGGTGATATAGATGGATGGATACCCCCTTTTCCATACTCTTACTTTAGCAGTGATGATACAGGTTGGTGTTAGAGATATCCCAGTGTTGGTATGGGTTTATATATGAGATTTCCTAGTAGTTATTAGGATGTGATATGGGATGGGGTCATGTGTGATTGAACGAGGGAACACAGTAGACTTCCTTCATGATCATGATACCCTACTACCCTAGTTATTTGATGTGGATGTGATGTTATGAGGATATTATGTGATGACCACTGATGCTAGAAATGAATTTTATACCTTTATTTGTTGGGTTGGGTAGGGATGTGTCCCCATCTACATCAAAGATGGATGGATATGTGATGTGATGTTATTGTAAGGGATGTATGAAAGGTACGCTTGATGTTGGGGAGTGTTAGTGGAAAATTAGTAGGGAAGAATCTATGGGGAACCTTTTTTATGTTATTTATACTATGTTGCTATATTATATGCATGAATTTGTGATCAATCCCTGGTGAAGATGATATTTGTAAGTTTACCTAATCTGGATCTTGTTGGTTCTTCTATTTATTCACTAGCACAATAGTATACTAATTTCAAATTTTAGCTAGAAACCTTATGTATGATCCATCTGAATATAAATATTATGCTCACCCTACTTATATATAAACTATTTTTAGGTATATATGAGGGATTTGGGGAACAAAACAGACATTACTATCTTGGGTTTGGGCTATTTTTGAGTCACTTCCATACAACTGGTCTTTTAGTATTTATATAAAAACTTTTATTTGTATTTTTTGAGATATTTCATTCATTGTGGGATAGTTTTGGGTTTAAATTTATATTATGTTCTATGGTTTCTTGGTTTTTTTCATCGTAAATCCTAATCTCGTGTTATTATAGAGGTTAATGCCTTCCTTCTGTGAGGTTTATATACCCTCGATGTTTTTCATGAACCTAGGGCCTAATGGAGGTTTGAATCAAGGTTCATTACCAATCCTCTAATGTTACTAATCCATAAGGGATTCATCTAGATGTGTGGGTCAAGAAAACTGGTATCAACAGTCATAGTTGAGAGATACGATGATTTTTGGAGTTATGCACTATGAGGATTTCATGGGTTAGTGGGGAAATGGGGTCGGTTGATCTTGGTGCATGAAAATGTCTAGATAGACTAGCTAGGGATTAGGATTTTAAGGCCCCCCATGATTCAATGCAATAAATATAAGATTATTAAAAAACCATGTGTGGTAAAAAAATAGGATAAATACCGAGGAGAGGTATATAAATCATGATTGATTGTGTGAATGTATGAACATGATGATTATGGGAAATTAAAAATAATTAATTAAATAATATTTGACAAAATTCCATTCTAAATATATTAGTATTTCTCCTTGATTTTCATGAATGTATTATGGTCATCATCCATGAGTATATTATTCTATTTAGGTCTATCTGGATTCTCCATTCAAACATTAGGTGATCAAACCAAACGAGCAGGATAAGGAAAAAAGAGGGCCTTCTGTGTCTTTTAGTGTCATGTCATGGGAAATTATGAGGGAAAAGAATTTAATATTGAGATAGGATACTGGTTGGAGGATCTCGAGATAAAATTTTGTGTAATTAAAAATTAGGTTGTGTTTTGGGTACCTTTAGTTGTTAGTCATATATGGGGATATTCATGTCAGTGGTGGATGTTGTATCTTGGAGACCACAAGAAGGCAGATGTGTTTCGGAGAGACATTCAGAAGTAGTTCCTTTTTGAATTCATGACATCAATGATGAATTCAGTAACGTGACATGGGTTTCTATTTTTTTTAGTGGATCATAAGTGATATGGATATTGGTTTAGGTTTCAGTACCTCCTATATTTTCCCCAAATGTGTATCCAAAAGCTAATTCCAGAGTGTGGAATCTATAGGACTTGTTATTCCCAGCAATATGGAATGTTCTAACAACGTTTCCTCTTTCTATGTACTTGGAGTTGAAAGAGAAATTTAATGTTATCAAGAAGACTGTTTATTTATATTTTGATCCTTGAAAGATTGGAAAAAAGGGAATATCAAAGAAAAAAACATCAGGCAGTTAATCGTGGACATTTAGGTAGTTGGGGTTTCGACCAATGGGGAACTGACAATGGAATATCACATTACATCCTTATGGATAATGTGTTTTTTTAAAACCTATTAGGGGATTTATATTTTTTCTATGTCTATGAGTCATATGGACACTACCAGTCTCAATTTCCAACTTCTTAGTGAGACTCGTTTAAAATGAGTGGACAACCCTATTTTTGGAAATAGCAGCAATTTCCACTAATTCAGTATCAGCTATAGAGACCATCCTTTATTATTTATAAGTTGAGGGTATTTTTTGTTGGAATGGGAAATAATCATGATGGTTCTCGTCCTCAATTAACTAGGCCATATCATAGTCATGGAGGCTGAAAAAAGAGCGGTATAGGATCTAAGCATTGTGAAATTCATTAAATGGGGGGTAGCAACAACAGGGAAAAAAATTGGTGTACTATTAGTGTATCATCTACACTTGATTGTTCCTAGTTTCATTTAGGAATCTTATACTCATTTTTTATCTTACATTGGATTATACCTTTGGACTAGATATGGAGCGTCTCCTAGTTCCACTAGTGTTATATATATCATTTTGAGGTCAGCCAACTTTGTTTGATGTGTTTTGGGGATGTACTCTAGTGATGGGGAAACACCAGTCAATGGTATATTTCCTTTTACTAAAAATATAGACTAATGATGTTATCATTGGCATGGATTGGTTTTATTCCATGCGTGAATTCATCAACTAGTTCCATAGGATAATTTTGATTTCTGATGTGGAGGGATAGTATGTGTAATTTATTGGTAAGAAGGTTAATCAGATGGGTAGAAGAAAAGTGGATCCAAATTTAACTTAGTATGTAGAGATATCAGTGGGAACATAGGTCTAGGATGTTCCTAGGGTTGTGGAGGAGTCCATTTATTTTTTTTTCTAGATGATGTTATGATACTACACACTCAATGTGATTTCAAGTTTAGGATAGAGTAAAAACCTGGAGTTTTTAAAATTCGAAAGGATCCATGTCGAATGGTACATATGGAGCTATGTTATTTGAGCCTATAGGTGGATGATATGTTGAAATTGGGTTACATCTGATCCATTGTGTCTTTTTGTGTGTACTCCAGTGTTTTTCTCCAAGAAGATGGAAAGTTGTCTGAGTTTTTTCACATAATACCGTAGGATGAATAATTTAATGGTCAACAACTACTAACCTCTTTAGGGGATCTAACTAAAGATCTATTTGTGTAATACATATAACAAGATAAGGGTGAAAGATTAATATATCCTAATAACTATCTTTAGAAGTACGTATGAGAACTTCTATTTTATACTCACGTTATTCGGTGTCATAAATGCACCTGTTGTGTCCATAGGGATCATGAATCTATAATCCATGAGTTCCTAGACCAATTCATTGTCATTTTCCATGATGATATCTTGATATACATGAATTTTTAGGAGGATCATGTTTTTCTTCTCTAAGGTATCCTACAAGTCATTTTAAACCACCTTATCTACAGAAATATTTCATAGTGTAATTTCTGGATGTGAGAGGTGTATTTCCTTGACCATGTGATGTCCTAGAAGTGTGTGGATATGGACCAATTGAAGATCAAGGAAGTTTTTTCTTGGGAGAAACCCAATAATGTAGTATAGGTGTTCATTTACTTGGTTTTGAAAAGTTTTATTGGAGTGTTGTGTCTTATTTCTCTCTAATTACAGCCCCTATGATAGCTTCGATGAGGATGGAATGGGATTTAATTTTGACTTATCAGCACAAGTCATCATTCAGTTACCTGAAGGAGTGGTTGATTAGTTACCAAATGCTTCATTTTACCTAGGAGGGTTTTTTTTTGTAGTTTTTTCTGACACATCATATATGAGATTGGGATGTGTCTTAACGTATTAGAGTGAGGTGATCTTTAATAGGTCTAGGAAGTTACTCCCCAAAAGCTATAACTATTCCACCCATTATCAGGAGTTGTAAGTAATTTTTTCACTAAATATGTTTCATCATTACCTCCTTAGTGAGTTCTTTATTATTTTCATGGACCATAAGATCCATAATTACATATTTTCTTAATAATATTTGAATATAAATGGTCAAATATGGATGGATTTTCTTTAATATTAGGATTTTAATATCTCTTACACATTGGTAAAGGGTAAGGTTATTGTCAATTATCTAAGTAGAATTCCCCAAGGAGATGTGGCTCGGGGGTATTCAAATGTTTGGAAAGGGATGAATGATCTTTTAGTTATGTATCTCAATGTGGAGGAGAATAGTGGTTTTGGTTATCTTTATCATATTATCAGGGAGTCATCCCTAATATAGAAATTGTAGGAGTATCAGGGGGAGACATAGAGGTAGAAGTGATGTGTGAATGTGGTGACCATGGAGATGCTTCTGGGGGGTGGTCATTAGATATTTAAAATTGAGTGTAGTTTCAGTGGAGGATATATGTTCCATTAATAATGAAATAGGGATTTATGTATCATTTTTTACACACATTTCTTGGTACATTCTATTTTGAATAAGAAGTGTCCTGACTCAAGGATATAGAACTGGTTATAGCGACCCAAGATTTTTACATAAAACATTTCATGATTTTAAGAATAATTAATCCTCAGAGTACAAGCCAAGGATTGATAAGCCTAGTGTCTTGGAAGACTAGGTATATATAACATAAAACATGGGGCTAAAAAAACATCTTTATTTACTCTCCATAAAGAGCTTCTAACTTCCTTGGGGCTCATACATCTGCATAGGGTACCCTGGGGAACACATGAACAAAGGGATGAGCTAAAAAGTCCACTAAGGGAATGAACATAAGGATACATCCCAAGCACATGAGTTAGGATGCATGACATAATGATATCCAAAGCATGAAACTTATGAAATAAATAAATATAAGAATGGGATCATATGAACATGGAATCATATAAATGTGGCAGAATCATAAAACATTTATTTAGTATGGTTCAAGGCTGACTTCCAATCTCTTTTCCCATTTCAATATGGGTCAAGGCTGACCTCCAATCCTGTTTCACATTGCATCTCATGAGACTTATCCTTACCCAATGCATTGGAGCGCTATCTGGGAACACCCATCTCAACATTTTCATGAATATTCTTGACATATGAATATTCTTACCACATAAAGCTTCTTTCCACATGTGTAATCATACATAATCAATTGTTCATAAACACAAGTTTACCCATGGACAGAATTGGGTACCACAATCATGACATAAAGCATAACCAATGATTGTATCATAAAATTGTCCATGAAAGAAAAGTATTATAACTTACATGGCAGTTAATAAGGTAATTTAGGCATAAAACATGGTAGGTGGTAACAAATATAAGTGACATCACATAAGAAATGTATTTGAGAGACATTAGCATTAAAACATTTTTGTACGGTTTTAAGGAAAACACTATAGAGATTTTAAAATAGTAAAGAAGGCATTATTTTATATAAAATCATAATTGAACCAAGAAGGTTTTCATAATACAAATACTGAATTTACAAATACAATGGTGTCTTAAAACATAATATATAGTGTACTTGAAATTGGGTAAAAGTTCGGAAAGTTCCTTTAAAACGAGTGTGCTTATTGGGAAGTATCGAGGAGAGATTCACTAAAAAGCATGTATATCTCGGAAAGAGAATGAGAGATGGATATTAGAACATGATTTTTGAGTATATAAACAGAATTTTGAAGTTCTACATAAAAATAAAGGACAACTATATTTTGGTAAAATGAAAGATAGAGCAACCCAAAGGAATAAAGGATGTTCGGGTAGAATCCATTAAGGTCTATCGACATGGTATCTGGTGTAACTAATAGGGATTTATGAGAGAGATAAGGGGTTTATCATAACTTATAAAACATTATGGAAGTATGGGGAAGTTTTATAAACATACCCCATCACTTGGTATTACACAAAAAGGCATAGCATAGAGAACAATCTTGATTAAGAGTGAAAACGGGAGGATCCCTTACCTTAAATCTGTTGGTGTTATCCACTTGTTATTAATGACATGAATAAATAAATTGGGCTTATTAATTAATAATTCCATAACCTATTCTATATTTTATTTATTTATTTAACCCTTTTTAGTTCATTCAAAGCCTTTTTGATTAGTTACAATGTTCAATTTCATTGTTCGGGCTCATTTGTTTACATGGCTTTAAAAGATCGGTTCACTTATATTCAAGTTTGGATTATATGCAAGATGAAAGTGGTTGTACAGAATTGAAGTTATATTCTTTATTTAATATCCATGAGATAAATTGTTTTAAATTTAATTAGGTTTCTTAGATTGAATTAGAAGTATTATATATATAACCATGGTGATAACTGTTTTTGTTAATCGGTGGATTTGATTACAAAGAATGTGTTTTGCTTTATAACTTAATTCCATTTGTACCAAAGGATTACAAAAAAAAGGATATATTACATATATAATAATCTATTTTAACCATAACACAAATGGTTTCATGACCAGAATTAAAGATAAAAATAGAAATTGATAAATTGTTGTCCTTGAATGTGCTAAATTAGCACATCTCAAACGGTGCTTTCATTTCTTTAAAATAAAAGGGTGGGGAAAGGAGATAAATAATGAAATATACCACTATCATGAAGACATTAAATTAAATTTATGTTACTGTATTTATCATACTATTATGGTGAAGGAAGGTGAGGAATGAAATAAAAATAAAAGAACTTAAAAGAAAAGAAGAAATTGGGAAGAGGAATTTACCTCTTGAGACTTCCTCCTTTGAGAACCTATTAAGGAGAGAGGTTTTGGTATTTTGAGGAGTATTAGAGCTTTTGGAAGTGGGGGAGGACCTTGGGGATATATTTTGGCAGAATAATGGCAAGGCACAAGGATTTAGATGAGTGGAGAGAAGAGGGAGTAAAGGGGGTTTTATAGTGGATGAGGGGAGGGATTTCATAATATTATAATCATTAATTTATTATTTCTTCCCAAGAAAAGGAATAGTAAGTATTCCATGACCAATAATAGTGATTTTATCATGTGATCCCTAAACAATTGGGCTTACATCAGAATAACATCATCGATGACTCAATTAATCGATTATTTAGCATTTATCGTGAATTATCGGAATCGACTATTCATCAAAAATTCATGTATTTCAGAAAAATCCCAAAAAATATCCCGAACAATTTTACGATGTGTAGAATCCAAAAATGAAGTCCATTTTTCAAAAATAATTTTCTAAATGTTATTATTTTAATATTTAATTAAAATAATAATTTATTATCAAAACCACTTTTAAAACATTCATTATCTTATTCAAAAATATATGTATATCGTACTTACAAATTGAGTATTATTTTTATACCACCATAGGTGAGTTTACTATTCATTAGGGTATATCACTATTCATAAGGGTATGTTACTATTCATAAGGGTAGGTTACTATTCCCCAAAAAAATTATTTTTGATTTATTAGACACTAAAAAACACCTTGAACACAACCGTGCATGTCAGATTTTCAAAATTCCAAACACAAAAGTGACAAACTTATGTTTAATGTTCACTTATCACATAGTAGTACATTGTGTTGTGTTTTCATTTGATTTTATGACCTAATTATAAGAATGGAATTTCCATTGAAAAACTTTGGGTCATTACATTCTTCCCCCCTTAAGAAATTTCAGCCCCAAAATTTCACTTTACACAAACAAGTGAGGGTGTTTCTCCTTCATTGCCTCTTCTGGTTCCCAAGTTTCTTCCTCAAACTTATGGTTCCTCCACAACACTTTGACAAGATAGGATTTCTTATTGTGTAGAACCTTATCTCTCCAATCCAAAATCTTTACTGGCATATCCTCACATGAGAGATCATCTTCCAACTACACCACCTTTGAGTTTAGTACATGCGAGGGATCAGGTATGTACTTCCTCAAGAGTGATACGTGAAAAACATCCTGAAATAGATCCACATTTGGTGGAAGTGCAAGCCGATAGGCCACATCTCTTATGTGATCAAGGATCTCAAAGGGGCCAATATACCTTGGTCTTAGCTTCCCTTTCTTCCCGAATCGCATGACTCTCTTCCATGGAAATATTTGAATTAATACTTTATCTCCAACGTGGAACTCCAATTCCCTTCGATGGTTTTCAGCATTGCTATTTTGCCAACTTTGAGCAGCTTTGATGTGTTTCTGGATGACTTGAACGTTCTCTGCCATATCTTGAACAAGATCGGGTCCAAGTAGCTTTCTTTCTCCAACTTCATCCCAACAGGTTGGAGTTCTACATTGTTTTCCATATAGAGATTCATATGGAGAAATATGAATACTCGAGTGGAATCTATTGTTGTAAGAGAACTCAACCAATGGGAGATGTTGATCCCATCCACATTTGAATTCTAGAGAGTAGGCTTTAATCATATCTTCAAGAATCTGAATAGTTCTTTAAGACTGGCCATCAGTTTGGGGGGGATAGGTCATGCTAAAATTTAATTCAATACTCAAAGAATGTTGAAGGCTCCTCCAGAATTTAGATGTGAACCTTGGATCATGGTCAGAGACAATTGAGAGTGGAACACCATGCAGTCATCCCACTTCCTTCACATATATCATTTCAAGTTGTTCAAGCGAGAGATATTCCCGAATAGAGATGAAATGGGATGTCTTCGTGAGTTGGTCAACCACAACCCATATCACATTATTTCCCTTTGACGTCTTCGGGAGACCCATGACAAAGTACATAGTAACATATTCCTATTTCCACATGGGTATATGAAATGGATGCATCATACCTATGGACTTTTGTCGCTCAACTTTAACTTGATGACATTCTAAGCACCATGATATATATTCTTCAATATTCGTCTTCATGTTATCCCACAAGAAGTGTTCTCGAAGATCACAGTACATTTTGGTACTCCCATGATGGATAGAGAAGGTTGAGCTATGTGCATCATTCAATATCTCCTTCTTTATCACTGGATTACATGGTACACAGAATCGTGTCCCAAATATTACAACTCCTTTTTCATCAATTTTGAAATCGGAGGATTTCCCATTTTTAACAGCTTCCACCCTTTTCTGAATTTCCACATCCTTTCTTTGAGCATCCTTTATTTACTCCAAGAGGGATGGTTGAGAAATCATTTGAGAAAGAATTGATGATGTTTCTCCCTTATTGATTCCCATGTCTATCCATTTCAAATATAATAAGATTGGATCCTTTTCAGTTCTCATCCTTGATAAAAATGTAGGATCCTTTATACTTAGAGCATCTGCCACCTTGTTTTTCTTACCGGGAGGGTAGTGGATTGAGCAGTCATAATCCTGGATGAGCCCTATCCATCTTCTCTGGTGCATATTAATCTCTTTCTGTGTGAATATATATTTGAGACTCTTGTGGTCAGTATATATCTCACATTTTTTCTCATAGAGATAATGCCGCCAAATTATATATATATGATATATAAATCATTTTTTATATTCTTGAATTATTTAAATCATGATCTAAGTGATACAATGAAGAGTAACAAGTTAAAACACGTATGATAAAGAAAGCGATTATTACCAGAAATATTAATATAACATGGAAATTTTTATTAAATGGGCAGTATAAAGTCATAAATGAATAATGTATGATATCATAAATATTAACATGGTTCTATTATAATTTATCAATATAATATAGTCTTCATATAAGAGGTTAAACGTACCCTCGACAAAAGGAAAGTGCAAGGTAATGGGTTTTCATCTCACTCCTTATTCTCGTGAAATTCGTGCCATATTTCCACTATTACCTTTTGTGTGGTGTATGTACTGCCCATAACTGTATTATTTGTATAATACACTTTAATTTATGTGTATTTACATATTCATTGTATGATACCTCTCTCATGGGGTGTATGTTTTGTAAGATACCAAGATGGTAAGGGTTTATCTCACAATCTCTTCATTATCTGAGGTTGTTTATACGTAATTATCTACTGGGACCTCTTTATCATCCACATCCATGTTTCTTAAAAATGTATTTTAAAACATTCTTACTATTTTATATAATAATGATTAAAGTCATTTAAACCCTTGTTTTACATTTTATAATAAATTTATAAAGGAATCTTTCTGTCATTTTCCAAACAAGGTCCTTTTTAACCTTTTCAACAGCATTAAGGTAAGAATGTATTTTTTTTAACATATACGGAAGGTGCAACTATTTTCCTCCATTATAAAATCGTCGAAGCTTCCCTTACAACCTTATAAGAATATTTTAAAAGTAACTATTTTATTTTATAATTATGTGACATTTAAATGATTTCAAAATGAATATTTTAAGAAATTGTGAAATGTACTCTTTATCAAGATCAGAATTTTAAATGTTTTAAAGATTTATCTTTCTAAATGTTTTTAATTAATGTTCATGTTTTTAAAAATGATTTTAAGGATTTATTTATATTGAAATTAATGTTTTGAAATGATATTTATTTTCAAAATATTCAAAGTGGTATGGGACACTTTGATTCAAAAATCTCTTTTAAATTAATACCTTTATAAATGTGTGACTTTTCAATGATTTCAAAAAAAGATATTTCTATCAAATAGTTTTGATTTCATCTATGTCAACATCCTTTGTTGGATTTTATGTTTATTTGAAGATAATTTATTATGATACAAATCTTCCATATTGTATTGAAGGTTTTTTGATATGTTTGATTGTGGATGTGTTATTTTTATACCATTCATGGTTTATGGGTAAAGTATTGACATTTCGTATGTTAGTTTTAATACAAAGGTTTATGTTATGTTTAAACCTTTTCATATGAGGAATGCATTGGACTTAGTAAGTGACTGGTGGAGCCTGCTATTGCACCTCAATGCATCGGTAGGTCTCATTAGACAAACTAGTGTCTTAGGAAAAGGCCTTGACAAAATCCTATTTGTAGTCTTGGTACAAGGCCTTGACTATGTGGTTATGATAGTCTAGAATTATGCATTCCATCATTATGAAATTGGTTAGTGACATTTCATGTGATTATTCGACTAGTAGAATATCCAAGTGGACAAGTAAATGGCATTACTTCATTTTATTTTTTCCATATTATGATGAATTTCAAGTTTAAAAGGATTTTGTTTTAGTTATACATTGCCTTAAATGTTTATTCTTATTTATGAAGGTTTCCGCTGTATTGTTATCCTTACCGAGCATCTGAGCTCACCCCTTTCTTTATTTTATTTTTTCCAGGATTTCAAAAAGTTTATTATGATTAATATGCATAGTTAAGCCAAGGGAATAATGATGTTTGTGAAGGATTATTTATGTTGTTTTGTATGTTATGAAGTGTAATGTAACATTCATGTATGTAATCTATTTTCCAGGACAGCTAAACTGATCAGTCCTTCGGGACTTGATTCTTTGTAATCATTCCAATGTATTAAAATAATGCACCGACTCTGGGTAACTGGGGTCGGGGCATTGCAGTTGGTATCAGAGGAAGTTTAGAAATAATCTTCGAAGCTAGATTTAGATAAACTCTGATTAGAGCACATATCCCTAAGATAGACTTTGAGGATTAGTATAGAAGAAATTCCAAGAATTTTGATATTGTAGAGATTTTGTGAGTTTTCCAAGCAATACATCCATGTCTGGACACGAGCAGGTAGAGGCGGCTCTGGCACAGATGTACCTAGGGGTAAAACCGAAAAACACTGCTTTGAGCTAGACTCGAACGGGAACTGGTGCACAACAACGGGCCTTTATGTACTCTTGGTTACGACACTCCTAGGGGATATGCTTAGGATAATTCCCATTTTCTTTACAAACCATTATGAAGGGTTTATGAGTATATACTTCCTCAAAGAAGACATTTTTATGATTATGGATTATATCCATAAACTGTCTAATTTATGTTATGTGTTTTACAAGTTTGGGATTAGGTATTTATATTCATAAACTAATCTAGTGTATGCCATTGTTTAGAAATCGCACCCAGTAGAAATAATGAGAACTCCAGTAATACACATGATCCAAAGAGTAAGAAATATCATATCTTTCATGGTCTTAAGCCAGAATTTAGAAGGGAAATAGTCTCCCATGTATTATCATCATATGAGTAAATAGAATCATGTCTCGATAAAATAAGTAAATAATTCCCGGATTCCTATGGCTTTGAAAGGAAGCTAGAGAAGGAAAGGATGGTAGAGAGAAGGACAGATAAAGGGAAAAAGGTAAAAAAGGATTTTCCTATATGTAATAACTGTGGAAAGAATCACCTTGGAAAATGCATGAAGGTAATGGGAGTATGTTATAAGTGTGGAGAAAAAGGACACCAGGTACGTGACTGCAAGGGTAAGAAAAAGGTTTCAAATGTACAATGATTCATCTGCAAGGAGTTTTGACACTACGCGAACCAATGTCTCAGTCATCAGACTTGGTGCAAATGATGCTATTGGATAATAATCAAGTTATGATACTACCACAGATGAAGAGGAATGACTAGTGTTCTTATGTTGTTATTTTGAAATTATTTCATTGAAGTGTTGTATAAATGATGTACTGGAAATAAATAAGGATTGTACTGCAGTAATATTTCATTAATGATTTGAGATTTTATGGTACTAAGAAAAGTGACTCTATAGAGAGTGAAACTTTTTTGGAAATAACATGGTTGAAGGAAAGATAAACCTTAATATGGTCCTAATATTGAGGTACTTATTTTTGGAATAAGATATGGTTGATTTGGGTAAATTATATTGGATATTCTTGACTGCCTTGAAACTGATTAAAGATTTGTATATTCTATCATTGATGGCGTTTACAACATTTTTGGATGGATGAAGTATATCCAGTATTCTATAAGGAATATAGGATCAAGAATGTAATCAATAAGGTTTTATGATAATTCAGGATGTTTCAGTGTTTTAAAATAATACATGATGAAGGTATTCACAAGCTATTATGAGGTAAAAATGATCTACATTAAGTTTTCTTCCATATAAATTTTGAACTGAGAGTTTACAGAAGTATTTTCGATAATAATAATGGTTTGAATGGATTATATTTTACATTTAATACTATTGTTAAAGTTATTTTTGGATATTTATAAAAAGGACAACACGCAGACCGTGTGACAACCCGTCGCATCGGACAAAGATGCGGGAATCGAACCCACAAACATAGTGTAATTGGGATTTATCACCTACCACTAGACTATGTGAATTCCCTGGAGTGTATAATGTAGTTTTCTTTTTTTTAAGTTCTGATAGATGAATTGTAAATTTATTTTTGGAACCTGATACGGTTACGATAAATAGAATATTTTTGAGTTCTATTAACTTTTGGAGTGAAAGATGGGTTTGTGGTAAAAATTTATTAAAGAATGAAAGTCTACATGAAAAGTAAGTATATTTCCGTACGTTCTTCGTAAATCTCCTAAATAAATTCCTCAAATTTATGAAAGGTAACTTAAAACAAAAACGTTGTCGGTTAAATTTTCCTACTGGGGAATCAAAGACCATTTATCCAATCACAAGTTTCTGATTTTCTTGTAGTTAACATTCTCCTAATCCTATTTTCTACAACTCTCCATCAGACCTTGATGGTTTTTTTCTCCTCCATATCCATGTTTTCAAAGAATCCTAGTATTGGATATCTCGGGTGACCTTTTTACTTCTCTATCTTTATTTTAAAGTTATATTTTTATTAACCCTATTTCAGATATGTGTTTTCCAAAAAGGTATTTTCTATTTTCAACCTTTTATTTTCAAAGAAAATTTTCAAATTGTGAGGATAAAATTTATTGAAGGAGTTGAGAATGTAACACCCCAAGCTTCCATGGTACATTTCCCTTTGAATAATGCAATATCTTGCATTGTACGCAACTTCAAGATTCTAACACATCGTGACCAATCAAAATAGTCGTTATGAATAGTAACAACCACATTTTTAAATTTTATAAATTTTATCTTTCAAAATGGAATTCATTTTTAGATTCAAAATATCGAAATTATCCTAGGGTGAAATTTTGGTATTTTTTAGAAAACATTTAATTTTTGATAAATAGTGAAAATTACTAAATTTTAATTAAAAACAACTTTTTTAATCAAAATAATTAATAGGAATAAATTATGAAAATGAGTGGTTTTAAAGTATATTTAGAATATATTTTTACCATTTAATACAATTTTGGTCATTGGACATAATTTCACATTTAAACCGGACATAAACAAATGTCAATCATTTGGTAGTTATTATTTCTTAAAAACACGCTTTTTGTTTTAACAGCGGGATTTAATTTTAAATTAATTTCTTCCACTTATGTGTTTTGAATTTGAAAAAATGGATTCCATATTTGGAATCCGAATTTCCAAATTGTGTAAATAGGTAACTCTTATTTTTAGGCAATTTGAATAATTACTTCAGTAAATATTTTATTTCCCTTGGTTAAGGTAAATCTGGTAACTAAGGGTAAAAAAATAATAAAATTATAATATTAAATTATCCTAAAACATGTCATAATCCTATTTGTTGATAGATTTCCGACCATGGGCATCTTTGGGTCGATTTTGGGACCCCATGGATCCACTTGTAAGTGATAATGACACTTTATATTAATTATGTTAAAGTAAATACAAAAATGACATAAGCATATAACTTATAGAAAAACAATTCTTACTTAGGGTTATATATGTTATATTTTAGACTATAAATATTCATTAGAAATATAAAAATATTTCCTACATTATGGTATTTTATTTATAATTTTTAGACATTGAATAATTAAATTTATTTAGGACACAATAATAATGAAGTATTTTCTTTATTAATGAATGAATCAAATAATTAGTATTATAAATTTTAAAATACATATAATTTGAAAGTTTTGATGCCATCCAAGAATTTTATTTATTACTATGACATGTTATTATTTCTAAAAATAATTTTTTTCAAATTAATAAAGTTTCTAATAATTTAAAAAAAATCATTTATTAAATAGTATCAAAATTGACATAAATGATTTTTTAAAACAAATATTATATTATTAATTCATATTCTATTCCTAAAAATCTATGGTTCATCCAAAGGACTTATATAATGATATTTGTTTCATTAATGGACCACTAGAGGGTCGCTTGGAAGTATATAGTAAGTTTATTAACCATATAATATAAAAATACAAAGTGACATGTAAATGTCAAACTAATTAACTAAGAGTTAGTTCTAAAAGATAAGGTTAATAAAGTGAAAAAAACCAATCTAAAATATATTGGATGAAATTATTTCGACCCATCCACACCTTATACTTTGAATAAACCACTTTTTAGCAATTAGAAACTGAATATGAATTTATTATAAATTAATACTAAGTTTTTTCTAAAGATCCCCTCCTCTCCCTTATAAAAGGACACCACTTCTAACCAATTCTTCATACCTTTAAATCATTTTGGTTCGGCCATCCTCTACCCAAATACCCTCTCAACTATCCTACCTTAATAATAGAGGCATTACTTTAGTCATAAAGCGAACCTAAGGAGCCCTTTTGATCAAATCAAAAGGAAGAACCCGAAGAAGATGTAATTATTTCACCACCCTCTTTCAAGTTCCTTTCTTCTTCCACTTGATTTTTCTTTGTTGTTTCCATTATAATATAATAAATCCAGTATATTCTACATATTGTGATGTTATTATAATTATGGTACAACCAAATTCATTACTCTATCCACCCTTTGAATGACATGTCACCATATGTGCGTACGTACGGCTTACCGTCTCCACGCCGTGGTGTAATTTATAGTCAGTACATTATTTTTTGGATGGGTATAATAATGATGTGTATTTGATGTAAATAATAAATATAACATGATAATAATTCTGTATATATGATATACCTTCCAATTATATATTATTCTAATATCAAAAGAATGATATTTTTACTCGTGCGTACATACGGATTACTGTCTCCACGACGCGATGAGATTCATTTCAAAGTTCACCATTAGTCGAGGATTATAAAAATTTATATTACTAAAAAGTATGTAATATATGAAAAAATAATGCTACTGGAGATATATATATTTATATATATATAATTATTTATGTACTTACATATATCTTATTCACTTACTTCCATTCAATACTATATGAAAACGGAAACAGCGTTTATGCGTACTTACGGACTACCGTCTCCATAAACGGTGTTTTCCATTTCATATATACGTCTATTATAAATATTTATATTCTAAATATATATGATATATAAATAATTTTTTATATTCTGGAAGTATTTAAATCATGATCTATGTGATACAATCAAGAGTAACAAGTTAAAACATGTACGATAAAGAAATCGATTATTACACGAAATATTAATATAAAATGGAAATTATTATTAAATGGTTCATATAAAGTCATAAATGAATAATGTATGATATCATAAATATTAATATGGTTATGATATAATTTAATAAAATAATATAGTCTTCATATATGTGGTTAAACGTACCCTCGACAAAAGGAAAGTGCAAGGTAAGGGGTTTTCATCTCACTCCTTATTCCCGTGAGATTCGTGCCATATTGCCACTATTACCTTTTGTGTTGTGTATGTACTACCCATAATTGTATTCTTTGTGTAATACACTTTAATGTATGTGTATTTACATATTCATTGTATGATATCTCTTTCATGGGGTGTATGTTTCGTAAGATACCAAGTTGGTAAGGGTTTATTTCACAATCTCTTCATTATCCGAGGTTGTTTATACGTAATTATCTACTGGGACCTCTTTATCATCCACATCCATGTTTCTTAAAAATGTATTTCAAAACATTCTTACTATTTTACAGAATATAGTTTTATTTCATTTAAACCCTTGGTTTACTTTTTAAAAGAATTTTATTAAGGAATCTTTCCGTCGTTTTCCAAATAAGGTACTTTTTAACATTTTCAACAGAATTAAGGTAAGAATGTATTTTTTTAACATATACGGAGGGTGCGGATATTTTCGACTGTTATAAAATCGTCAAATCTTTCCTTACAAGATTATAAGAATATTTTTAAATTAAATGTTTTATTTTATAATTATGTGACTTTTAAATGATTTCAAAATGAATATTTTAAGAATTTTTGAAATGTACTCTTTATCAAGATCAGAATTTTAAATGTTTTAGAGATTTCTCTTTCTAAATATATTTAATTAATTTCCATGTTTTCCAAATGATTTTAAGGATTTATTTATATGGACATGAATGTTTTGAAATGATATTTATTTTCAAAAGTTTCAAATTGGTATGGAACACTTTGATTCAAAAATATATTTTAAATTAATTCCTTTATAAATGTGCGACTTTTCAATGATTTCAAAAAAAAGCTATTTCTCTCAAATTGTTTTTATTTAATCTATGTCTAAATCCTTTGTTGTATTTTAATCTTATTTGAAGATTATTTATTGTGATACATATCTTCCATATTTTATTGAAGGTTTTGTGATATGTTTGACTGTGGATGTGTTATTTTTATACCATTCATGGTTTATGGGTAAAGTATTGACATTTCGTATGCCAATTTTAATATGAATGTTTATGTTATGTTTGAAACCTTTTCATATGAGGAATGAATTGGACTTAGTAAGTGAAGGGTGGAGCCTGCTATAGCTCCACGATGCATCAGTTGGTCTCATGAGACAAACTAGTGTCTTGGCATAAGACCTTAACAAAATCTTATTTATAGTCTTGGCACAAGGCCTTGACTATGTGGTTATGATAGTCTAGCATTATGAATTCCATAATTATGAAAGTGGTTAGTGATACTGCATGTGATTATTTGACTAGTATAATATCCATGTGAATAAGTAAATGGATTTACTTCAATTTATTTTTTCCCTATTATGCTGAAGTTCAAGTTTAAAAGGCTTTTGTTTTAGTTATACATTTCCTTAAATGTTTATGCTTATTTATGAAGGTTTCCACTGTATTGTTATCCTTACTGAGCATCTGAGCTCACCCCTTTCTATGTTTTATTTTTCCCGGGATTTAAAGAAGTGTATTGTGATTGATATGTAGGGTTAATCCATGGAAATCATGACGTTTGTGAAGGATTATTTATGTAGTTTTGTATATTATGAAGTGTAATGTAACATTCATGTATGTAATCTATTTTCTAAGACTGAAAAACTGATCAGTCCTTCGGGACTTGATTCCTTGTAATCATGCCAATGTATTAAAATAATTCACCGACTTTCGGTAACTGGTGTCGGGGTGTTACATTATAACATGGCATTGCAGGCTAAGTGTTGATTTGAACCTTCCTTTCTTCTTCCACATTAGAAGGATTTTTCATATCCCTTCGGCAGTTCTTGGATAGATGACCAAACTTTCCGCATTTGAAACAATTCTTTATTCCCTTGAGACAGTCACCAAGATGCTTCTTCCCACAATTTTTGCAAAGGGGAAAGTGAGGCTTCTTTCCATCATGGGATTTGTTTGATGAACCACCCATGTTGTTCTCTATTTTCCACTTCTTGTCACTAATCCCATGAGACCACTTAGAGTCTCTAATCTCCATTTCAACCTTGAGGAAAAAACATACAATATCCTCATTGATGTCGAAGTCTTGAATCGCCAACACTTCTCATAGACTCAGCTTTAGTTCACTAAATAAGTGATCCACCTTGCTTTCGGTGTTCATGAAAAATCTAGAGGCTTACCTTTCAAGCCTTGTAAAGTTCGCTTCATACGCCCCAATTGACTCATCTTCCTTCTTCTTGAGTTCAAGGAACTCCCTTTCCATCTTGAGACGAAGGGTTCGAGTAAAATATTTTTTTGAGAAACATCCTCTTGAATTCCTCTCATTTTATGGAATTAATTTCCTCTTGGGACTTTGTATTCTTGATCAGTGTCCACCATTGATCAGCTTCCCCATCAAAATGATAGACTGCCAGTAAAAATTTCTCTTCTTCCAGGCATTGGAGAACGAAGAAAATCTTTTCAATGGATTTAATCCATTGTTATGCAAGGAGGGGATCAAAAGACCCGCTAAACATGGGAGGCCTTTTCCACATGAAGGATTCTACAGAAACTTCCTCTTTCCTTAGAGTTGGGGGACGTTCCACCTGATTCATGTTATTATTCATAAATTGAGCCAGCTGAGCAAGTACTTCCATGAAGTTTTGAGAACCCGCTTCTGTCACATATGGCATGTCATGAGGTAAATCATCACATTTCCTATCACATTGGTTGTTGGAAGTCATTCTTCTATTTCCCACCATTATCTAAGAAAAAGAACGTATAATTATAGGTCTTGAATACTTAGCTATTGAGTATAAAAATAAACTTTTAACAGAAAAGTATGAACTTATAAAGAAGAAGTATATCCTGACTTGTGATTCCTTAGGATTATATCTAGGTTATCCTCGATCTATTTCTTAACTTATATTCTTATGGCCTTCTTTTTGTCCCTTCATAATGGTTTGTACTAAGCTCATGAATCTACCAAATCATATCCCCCTGGAGTGTTATAACCAAGAGTGCAGTAAGGCCCGTTATCGTGCACTAGTTCCCATTGGAGTCTAGCTCAAAGAAGTGTTTTCGGGTTTTACCCCTAGATACTTCTGTGCCAGATCCTGCTCTACCTGCTCATATCCAGATAGGGATGTATTTTCTTGATAAACCACTTACTCTATACTCACCATAATTTAGTACTATTTTCTTATACTTAGTCTCATACTTAAGGTTCTCACTAAGGTTCTCTATTCCTAATCTCTAAAAATAACTAGACCATCCTCTGATACCAACTATAGCAACTCGAGCCTTTTACATAAAACATTTCATTATTTTAAGCCTAATTAATCCTCAGAGTACAAGCCAAGGATCGATAAGTCTAGTGTCTTGGAATACTAGGTACATATAACATAAAACACGGGGCTAAAAAAACTTTTTTATACAATCTCCATAAAAAGATTCGAACTTCCTTTGAGCTCTTACATCTGCATAGGGTACCCTGGGGAACATATGAACAAAGGGATGAGCTAAAAGGCCCACTAAGGGAATGAACATAAGGATACATCCCAAGCACATGAGTTAGGAGGCATGACATAATGATATCCAAAGCATGAAACTTATGAATTAATTTAATATAAGAATGGGATCATATAAACATGGAATCATATAAAAGTTGCAGAATCATAAAACATTTGTTTAGTATGGGTCATGGATACCTTCCAATCCCATTTCCAATTTCAGTATGGTTCAAGGCTAACCGCCGATCCTATTTCACATTGCATATCATGATATTTATCATTACCCAATGCATTGGAGCGCTATCTGGGTTCTCCCATCTCAACATTTTCATGAATATTCATGCCACATAAATATTCTTTCCACATAAATCGTATTTCCACATGAGTAATCATACATAATCAACTCTTCATAAACATAAGGTTACCCATTGAGAGAATTGGGTACCACAATCAAGACATAAAGCATAACCAATGAGTGTATCATGACAGTATCCATGAAAGAATGGGATTAGAAATTACATGGAAGTTAATAAGGTAATTTAGCCATAAAACATGGTAGGTGCTAACAAATATAAGTGACATCACTTAAGAAATGTATTTGAGAGACATTAGCATTAAAACATTTTTGTGCGGTTTTAAGGAAAATACTATAAAGCTTTTAAAATAGTAAAGAAGAAATTATTTTATATCAAATCGAAATTGAACCAAGAAGGTTATCATAATAAAAATACAGAATTTACAAAGACAATGGTGTCTTAAAATAGAATATAGAGTGAACATGAGATTGGGTAGAAGTTCGGTAAGTTCCTTTAAAACAAGTTTGCTTATTAAGAAGTATCGAGAATAGATTCACTTAAAAGAATGTATATCCCCAAAAGATAATGAGAGATGGATCTTAGAACATGAGTTTTGAGCATATAAACATAATTTTGAAGTTCTACATAAAAATAAAGGACAACTATATTTTGTTAAAAAGAAAGATAGAGCAACCCGAAGGAATAAAGGATGTTCGTGTAGAATCCATTATGGGTTATCGACATGGTATCTGGTGTAACTAAGAGGGATTGATGAAATAGATAATGGTTTTATCATCACCTATAAAAAATTAAGGAAGTATGGGGAAGGTGTATAAACATACCCCATAACTTGGTATTACACAAAAAGGCATAGCATAGAGAACAATCTTGATTAAGAGTGAAAAGGGGAGGATCTCTTACCTTAAATATGTTGGTGTTCTCCACTTGTTATTGAAGACCTGAATGAAAAAAATTAGGCTTATTAATTAATAAGTCCATAACCTCTTATATATTCAATTTATTTATTATAACCCTTTTTAGTTCATTCAAATCCTTTTTTATTAGTTACAAGGTTCAAATTCATTGTTCGGGCTTGTTTGTTTACATGGATTTAAATGATCGGTTCACTTATATTCAAGTTTGGATTATATCAAAGATGAAAGTTTTTTCCCATAATTAAAGTTATTTTATTTAGTTAATATCAAGTTGATTACATTTTTTTAATTTTAATGAGGTTAATTAGAGTGAAGTTGAAGTATTATATATATAACCATAGTGATAACCATTTTTCTTAATCAGTGGATTTGATTACAAAGAATGTGTTTTGAAAATATAACTTACTTACATTTGTACCAAAGGATTACAGAACCAAAAATAGGATATATTACATATATAATAATCTGGTTCAACCAAAACACAAATGGTTTCATGACCAGAATTAAAGATAATAATAGAAATTGATAAACTGTTTTCCTTGAATGTGCTAAATTAACACATCTCAAATGGTGCTTTCATTTCATTCAAATAAAAGGGTGGGGAAAGGAGAGAAGATAATGGAATATACCACTAGAAAGAAGAAATTCCAATACATGTATGTTACTAGATTTATCATACTATTATGGTGAACGGAGGTGAAGAAATAAATAACAAGAAAAGAACTTAAAAGAAAAGAAGAAATTGGGAAGAGGAATTTACCTCTTGAGACTTCCTACTTTGAGAACCTCTTAAGGGGAGAGGTTTTGGAATTTGGAGGAGGATGAGAGATTTTGGACATAGGGGAGGACCTTGGGGAGAGATTTGGGTAGAATAATGGCAAGGCACAAGGCTAGAGAAGAGTGGAGAGAAGAGGGAGTGAAGGGGAGTTTTTATAGTGGAGGAGAGGAAGGATTTCATAATATTATAATAATTAATTTATTATTTCTTCCCAAGACTATGAATATTAAGTATTCCATGACAAATAATATTGATTTTATCATGTGATCCCGAAACAAGTGGGCTTACATCACCATAACATCATCGATAACTCAATTAATCCATTATTATGCATTTATTGTGAATTATAAAATTCTACTATTCATAAAAATTCAAGTATTTCTGAAAAATCCCAAAAAATAACCCTAAACATTTTTCTATGTGTAGAATCCAAAAATAAAGCCCATTTTTCAAAAATAGTTATCTAAATGTGATTATTTTAATATTTAATTAAAATAATAATTTATTATCAAAACGAGTTTTAAAACATTCATTAACTTATTCTAAAATATAGGTATATCGTACTTCCTTCTTGAATATTATTTTTATACCACCATAGGTGAGGTTACTATTCATTAGGGTATATCACTATTCATAATGGTATGTTACTATTCATAAGGGTAGGTTACTATTCACCCAAAAAAATTTATTAGACTCCAAAAAACATCTTGAACACAACCGTGTTTGTCATATTTTCTAAATTCCACACATATAAGTGACAAACTTATGTTTAAAGGTCACTTATCACTAAGTAGTTCATTTTTCTGTGTTTTCATGTGATTTTATGACATAATTATAAGGAGGGAATTTCCATTGAAAAACTTTGGGTCGTTACATTGGTGGTTGGGTAAGAAATGTTCAGTGGTAGGGATTGTGTAAAGGTGTCTCATTTCTAAGAATGTAAAATCCAAACACTATGTTCTTGGAGGATTAATATAGTCCTTGGATATTCATGAGTTGAAAGGGGAGGACATAATAATGGATTTTATCATCTGGTTACCCTTGCATTATGGAGTATGTGATGTAGTTTGGGTGATTGTGGTCCATTTAATGAATTGACTCATTATTTAGAGATTTGTGAATCGAGTTCTGTGGATGACTTAGAGAGAGATATGTAGATGATGTGGTTTGGATTCATGGGGAACCATGTACTATCATCTCTAATCAGGATCTTTGTTTTAACACATAGATCAATAGTGGATTATAGCATATATTTGGATCAAATTTGTTCCTTAAACTACTTCCCACCATTATGAAGATGGGAAGAGAGATCATACCATCCAAACACTGGAGGATATATTGTGATGTTTCATCTTATATTTTGGTAAAAAGTGGCTAAATAATATACTTATGGTTGATTATTCATACAAAAATAGATACCACGCATCCATTTGAATAGTTCCATTTAGGGTATTTTATGGGTGGTTGTGTCGTTCTCCATTTTGTAGACAATGTTTGGGGAGTTAGTTCTTCTTATTCATGATGTGGTGTAGAGAAGGCCAAGAAATTGGACCAAGAGTGGATGAGATAATTTTAAGACCATCATAAGGCCTATGTTGATCATGGGTGAAATCTCATGGAGTATGATGTTGGAGACAATGTGTTCTTGAGGGTTTCCCCTCATCGGGGATAGTGGAGGTTTGGCTTAGGGGAAATATTTCTCCCTGCATTGTCAAGCCTTTTGAGGTGTTATGGTGAGTTGGGAAGGTGGTGTTTCGGTTGGCATGGCCACTATAAAGGGATTGGATCCAGGAAATCTACCACATGTCCTAGCTTCATGGATATCTTCATGATGACCCCCACGTTCATGACTTGCGATGTTTTAATATCAAAGATGATGAAATGTTCATGGAGTGACCAGTAGAGATCTATGATTACATAAAGAAGGTGTAATATAGATGAACCAACCCCATTTTTCATTTATTACATAAAAATATTGTCTTGGAGGAGAGTACCTTAGCGTGTGAGATACATATGCGTTCCTATAACCTATATTTATTTTGATTTTTTTGTCCTATTTTTATTTGATAATATAATGTTTAATCCTTATTGGTTTATGATATGTTCCTTTTTCCCTTGTTTGTGATGTTTTTTATATATTTAATTATATATACAGAAAAAAACCCTATCCTTATAAAGGCTTGCTATATTATGAGACATTTTAAATCTATGATGATGAGTTATTGCCTCCCAAAGAGAGAAATATCTTGATATAGAGGGAAGGATTCCTTGATTTGTGTGCTTAGGTAAATATTATGGGATGTTTGAGGTGGTATTTGGTTTTTGATTTATAGAGGTTGAAATGGAAATATGAATGGTTATGTGGAATAGAGATTTCTTGTGGCTAGTATGTGATGGTTATGTGGTTGTGTGGGGTGTCTTGTGGACGTTTTGGTATGGTGTGTTTTTTTGTTGGTGGTATTTTGGGGTACAATCAAATCCCAAAGATGTATCTCGTGGGATTTTTGTTCAGACCCTCCCCTTTATTTTTCAGTTTTTTTATTCTTGATAAATATAATCATTTGAGAGGTATCTATGTAAAATATCATGCTTTCTTGGATTATTACTTTGTTGGTTTCGTAGATGGAGGTGTTCAAAGGGGACTTGAGGGGGTTCACTGGAGTTGGGGCTAAAACTTTATCATAGGAGGTTTTTTACTGTTGGAACTAAGGTATGTCATAGCTGGAAGCTATAAATGGATTCTAGTTTCTGTTTTTTGTCAATCCACACTAGGTTGATCGGGTATTTTGTAAGGAAAGTAATCTTACATTACAAGATGACTAAATTTTTGAAAATTAGTTTTTCTATATATTATCATCATAAATATAGTAAAGGTATGAGTTTCTTGAAGATTGTGTTTCACAAAGGTAGAGATTCTTGAAGATGTGGAACATCAAAAATAAGCATCGTGAACAGTGTGATGAGATAATGGTAAATATTTATGACAATAAGAAACTTCAATAATGTGTGAGGGTGTGATATTAAATCTATGAAACTATGATAATATTCATGAATTGGTTAAATTTCACTAGTGCTTCCTGATTGAAGAAGCATCATGAACATGAATTTAGTGGTTTTTGAAAAATACACTAGGATATTCGAAACATTTTGAAAGGATGGGCCTACAAATAGGAAGCTACCAACAATTCATTTTACATAAAAAGTATGAGTGAAAAGGCTGAATAATTATAAATTCTTCAAGTCCAACAGCTTAATAAATCATGTATTTATTGTGATCATGAGCATGGTGAAAATACTATCTAATTTTTGAACAATTCTAAGGTATCTTGGAATAATTCGTTTCAATATGATTTGTTATTCAGAAATAAATTAGTGTTCCATGATTGGATTTTTCTTCATGAAGGTAGTTAGCTTCATAAATAGTAGTATTGAAAATCTAATTTAAGAAAATAGTGATTTCAAGTGCATCAACTTCGGAAGACAGTTCAAGAAAATTTTTTTGCTAATCAACAATGAAGACTTAAATTCCAATATACTGAAGTGACTTTTATGTCACAAAACTAACTAATAGTTATCCAAAATCAGTAGGCTAGATGGAGTAGAAGGAAGGGTTTTATGGGAGCGAGTGTGTTATCCCTAAAATCTTGTTAAGGTAGTGTTCATGGAATAATGTGATTCTATCTAAACAAATGTTTTCCACGATAACTAGTAAATCATTTAGGATTTGGGATGAATGAAACACGTTCACCATATTCTCCTTCGACTATCCCTTAGTGGTGAAAAAAGTAAAATTGATGTGTTGTGTCTCTTTATGTGAATGTTTAATTACTGGATGATTCTATTAGATAGGTTTAAAAAGTTCTGACCAATGTGGGAACAAGATCTATTGATTTAAAATAAATATTTGGAACCCTAACTCGCACCTCCCTTTTCAGGGTGTTTTGGGGTCCTATAAGTGGTATTAGAGGATATAGGTTATCGGATTTAATTCTATCCTATTCGGTTTTCATATAGAAATTACTAAATTCCATGGGAGTCCCCCTCTTTGAGGAAACAACTTCCCAATTTGGAAAAATATGATGAGATATCATCTGATATACCTTGGTATGGAAGTACATTTTTCTATAGCACATTTAATATAGGTCACTAATGAAATAGTTATTTCTATGACAAAAAAAGATATGAAAATACTTGATGTAGATGCCAAAAATCAAAATTCCCTTACTACAGCTCTATATAATCAAATCTATTTAAAGGTGGTGAGTTTAAATTAATCCAATACCATGTGGGGGAAACTATAAAATATATACAGAGGATATAACAAATTGAAGGAGTAAAAATTCCAAGTTCTTCACAAAAAGTTTGATGATCTAAAAATTCATCAAGATAAAAATGCATAGTGTTGTTTTAACCAAATTACAAAAGTTGTTGGAGAAATTCAAGTACTTGGTAAAGAAATTAAATATATTGACACTATGAATAAAATATTAATAAGGACTCTTCCCCTTCACAATCCCAAATTTAAAAATCATAAAAAAAAATGTATCTATCTAAATATTCTCTTAATGATCTATAATGTAGTCTTTAGGGTTATAAAATTCGAGTTAAACTAGAAGATGCTACAACTCGAGTAAGTAAGGAAATGAAATTCAAATCTGTGGAAAAACATGAGATTTCAAAATATAGTATTGATTTATATAATGATGAAGCAGAAATAATTTCTCTTTATTCAAATAAATTCAATAAAATAAAGGGGATCTTTGAAGGAAAGCAACATTTGGATTGTTTTTTATGTGGTATAGTTGGGTACATTGCAACTCGGTTCTCAAGGAAGTTATATGTTAAAGAAATAGAAATAGGAATCTTGCATAATCCGTAGAAAAGGTTTCCCCAAAAGGGGGACTTCAAATCCGGAAATAAATTATAGAGAAATATTTTTGTCTGTAAATAATATCCAGATGACAATGACTTTTTTAATGATGCGGAACTAGAATTTAAATCTAAAACCCAAGCAACTATGATTGCTATAGTTGAAAAGGTAGATACTTTAAAAGATAATTATAACCAGTTGATTGGTGTTGCTGATTTCAAAGTGGAACTTGAAGATACTCTTGATAAGATTAAAATTTAAATAATGAGAAATAGAAATATGGGATCTGTTTTGGAAGAGTCATCAGAGTATGTTTATTGGCTTGAAGCCGAAATTGATTGATTGGAAGTAGGGGAGAATAAAATTTAACAACTCTTGGAAGCATTAATGATGTTTTGGAATTTAATCTTAGGATGAAATAGAAGTCAAAAAAGATATCAATGGCCTTATATCCAGACTGGGGGAGAAGTCTAATATAGTTGAGGGACTTGAAGATGAATTTGTTACTATAAAGAGTAAACTATAATCTAAATAAAAATCAAGGGAAATAAAGAAGAAATTACATTTTGGAATATTCTCATATGCAGAGCTATTAAAAAGAGATAAATGTGGCTATGAAGGAGTAGAAAAAGCCTTGAATGATCAAAGATCCTCTTGTATGGTAAAAAGTGGAATTGGATGTGATACATAAACATCAATGGATGGAAACAAGATTATCCAAAATAAAGGGATCTGGAAATCTGAACATATCACAAAGGTGGCTTATTTCCTAGTAAAGAATGCTTCGAACCAAAAAGAAAAGAGCGCTAAAAATAATCCTCAAGTAAGAAGATAAGATCACAAGTCATGAATAATTAAAAAATAAAGGGCATGTGGGGGAATGGAACTAAGAATATTTTTCCCATTATGAAGTGTCAATTCTGTGGATTTCTACACCATACCATGTCTTACTATGAAGATTCAAGGAACAATCTAAATGGGGAAGTTACTAGAAATCAACAAAGGAGAATGATACTATATCCTTAATAATAAAAAATAAATAGATTCTATGGATATTGTTTTCATTGTTCTAACTATGGCTATAATGTTATTCATTGCAATAAGAGGAAATGTGGGAACAATAACAATAGGTCTTTGAGGAAATTCAATACCAATCTACTAAGAATAAATTATATTGAAAATAAGTATTCTCCTCTATAATAAGAATATGAATATTATGAACCCATTCATATTTAAATGATATTGTAAAGGTCATATTCTTCCTTATATCAATCAGGTATCTCATTGAAGGAAAAGAAGAGAATCGATAAAACCAACATTGTATAAATCTCACTCAAAGCTATAAAGAATTGTATCACCTGACTTCCTAATTTTGGATTCTCATACCACATGACAGAAAATATTGATTTTATAATGAATTTTAAGAATAAGGTTGATGAAACAATGATATTTTTCAACAATGGAGCTTTAAATATCAAAGGAATTGGAAGTACAAAACCGGAAAATAACAAGATAAGGAAAATTGAAGTTCTCTATGTAAACGGATTGCATCATAATCTCCTATGTGTGAGTAAACTATGTGACTCGGGACTGATAGTGAAATTTAATCAAAAGGGATTCACTATCAGAATAAAGATAGATAATTATCTCATGAAAGGATGCATGACGTATGGTAATTTATACTAGGTTCATAGTATAGACACCATTTGTTACTTAACATCAAGAGAAGAAAACAAATTTTGGAACCATAGGTCGGGTCACATCTATGAATAGAGAATGGAATGGATATCTAATCTTCATATAGTTTTTGAAATTCCCAATCTAAATTGTGATTGAGAAAATACATGTGATTCATTCATGTAAGTAAATATAGTCAGTAGTTATTCTCTACAAAGACCAAAAGGGAATCGAATCTTCTTGATCTTATCCACTCATATGTGTGTGATTAAATAAATGTGGTTGGTAGATATAAAGAGAGTTACTTAATTTTTTTTATTGGTGATTATAGTGTAATGGTGAATCAAATGATTCTATAGAGGAGACATAAATTTCTTGATTTCATGAAAAGTTATCATTAAATAACTGAGGATAAAGTTGGCTACACAATCAAGATTCTACGATCTAACAATTTAAAATAATACACTCCCATTTAATTTGATAATTGCCTGTTAAAAAAGGAAAAAAGAATGAGGTTGATGTAGTGAGAACCCCATAGTAAAATGTGGTTGTTGAACATAAAATTTATAGGTGAACAATATGGATTGAACTATGATGATTGAGAGTCATATTTCTCATCATTATTGTAAATTTATTTTCTAAGTAGTTGTTTACACTCAAAATAAAATAGGGATTTTTATGGGAGAAATAAAGACACCATATGAGTTATGGTTTGCAAGGAATCCTTTTATAAAGTATGTTCATGTTTTTGGAAGTAAGTGTTTCTTATTAAACAAAGAAGGAAATCAAGGAATGTATGGTGAAAATGTAGATGAGGGAATATTCTATTGATATTCAAGGAAAAGTAAATCCAAAAAATGTTACCATAATTGTCTTGGAAGAATTATGGAAAGTAGTGATTTCAATATCATTGAAGATAAAACTATAAATACCTTGAGGATCTCATACGCTGAGATGAGTGAAGATGAAGAAGAAATTGGACAAGGGATAGATTCAAATACAAAATAGTAGAAGGATTGAAAATATTCAAGTCCCACAAAACAATGATGATTCGGAATAAGATTTAGAAGAGGAAACCATGGCTAATAAAACTTCATCAGAACATCATAGGAGAAATAGAATAGCAGAAATTGATGAAAACAACATCATTAGGAATTGGACCACATCCATATAGATATGGAGAAAAATAATGAAGTTCAATATTCCTTCCTATAAATTTTGGTACAATCCTCATATGAAGAATCTGAAAAGGATGAATCATGGGTTAAGTCCATGAATGAAGAACAAGATCTAATTGAAAAGAACGGGACTTGGGATCTTGTTAAGAGACCTAAAAATAATTGTGTGATTGGAACAAAGTGTATCTTTAAAAAAAATATGAACATTGAAATTTGATCAGAAATAAAGCACACTTAGTGTGTAAATGCTATGCATAGATTGAAGGTATTGATGTTGAAGAAACATTTTCTCCAGTAGTCATATTGGAGTTAGTCAAGCATTTTTATTCTATGGAAATTCAGAGATAGTACAAGTTTTCTTTGATAGATTTCAAAACAAAATTATTAAATGGAATTCTAGAATAATAAATCTATACTGAATAACAAGTGGTATTTCCAATTGGAAATGATGAGACTACATTTTATAGATTAAATAAGTGTCTTCGTGGTCTGAAGTAGGGACCACGAGCATGGTATTCTTGAATCAATGCTTATCTCAAGAATCTTGAGCTTAAAAGATGTTTTTTTACCATAATATTTATATGAATAATTCCCAAAATGATTAATTTATGGTGCCTGGGTATGTGGATGATATTATTTTTTATGGAAGAAGGTAGGGATCAGTGGAATAATTTTCTTCTCACATGAAATTATAATTTGAAATGTCCAATATTGGTAAAATCACATACTTCCTGAGGATACAGGTGATTTAGAATAAATATGGCACCTTACTTTCTCATGAAGAATATGAAGGAGATATGTTGAAGAAATTAAACACGCACAACTCAAAACTGATGTCATCTCTGATATTGGATGGGAAAAAACATTGAAATAATGAGGATGGTACATATTTTGATCCCAACCATATATGAGAATAATTGTAATCTTATTATAGCTTGCTTCAACATGGATGGATATCATCTTGGGAACATTCTCAGTGGACCACTTTCAAAGTAATCTGATAGAAGAGAATTGGGAATTAGCTGAACAAATCATGAGGTATATTCCTGGTACATGCAATTTTTTCTTATACATTGAAGTATGAAGATATAAAGAATTATTAGATTTTTCTATTATTGATTGGGCTAGGGAGGTGTTAAACCAAAATTCCATAATTTGGGGTGATTTCATTATTGGCATCAAATATATGGTATGGTTGAGAAAGAAATAGGAAATTACTTCTCTTAGTGTGGCCAAAGCAGAGTATATAATTGCTAAAAATAATTTTACTTTTCTATTTTGGATGAATCAATATCTGACTAATATTAGTTATGACGTGAAATGGGCAATGGTGATTTACTGTGACAATATGAGTATGATCAAACTTACAAATAATTTTATTCATCTCTCTAATACCAATCGTATTGATATTAGATATCACTTCATCAATGAAAATTTTGAACCAATTTTTATTATAATGAATCATGTTAGAACTAATTATCAAGGGGGTGAAATTCTAACTAATTCTTTGGTAGAACAAATTTTTGAGAAACATAGGTTGAACCTCGGTGTTCAGAAACCTCTCGATGCTTGAGGAGGTTATGTTTCATCCCCTATTCCCTTTTTCAGCTGTTTTAATCTTTTTGTGGAAGTGATGTAGGTTTATGTGGGATATATGATCCAGGGGGAGTCTATTTTAAGCACTAAAATTATATATATAGGACCTTTGGGATTATTTTCTAAAGTGGAGATTTAAAAAAATTGGGATTGTTTTTTTGGTTTCAATGTAGGATTTATGATTTTAGGATTTTTTGCAAACCATTAAATACATCTATGACATGATGAGAATTATTTTTTCATGTGGAAACAATTCATTTTTCTCATAGATTATAATGGAAATATTTAAGCATTCCAAAACATGAGAACCCAATTCATGCTTCCACCCTTGTTATCTGCACTGATCTTTTCTCATGTTGTCTTAGAAAGTTGGATGTTATTTTCTTACCTTTCAAATTATTTTTTAAGGTTGGAAATTTATTGAATTCGAAAAACATATTTCCAATAAACCCAAAGGGGGAGATTCTTGGAATCAAGGCCTATCATAGATGAAAGTCATAAATGGAGTCTAGTTTGTGTTTGTTGTCAATCCACACTATGTTGATCAAGGATTTTGAAAATAAATTGATCTTATATTACAAACTAACTGTAGTTTTGAAGGTGGAATCATTTCCCAATGTTTTCTATATTTTTCATCTCAAAATTAGTAGGAAGGGAAAAGTTTTTTGAAGTTTCATGCCATCACGAATGAAATTAACAAAAATTGTATTTTCATGATTGACTTGTCTCAAATATTATAAAGGAATGAGTTTAAAAAATATTGGGTTTCATGAAGGTTTATATTAATGAATTTTTGGAGCATCATGAATGAGCATCACGAATGGCATGATGAGATAATCATAAATAAAATTGATTGTGAGAAGCTTTGAGAATGTGCAATGGAGTGGTGGTAAATCTATGTTACTATGAGAAATTTGGAGAAAGAGTTAAATTTTAGTGGAGATTAATTAATGAAGGATCTTTGAAAATGTGAATTTGGAGGTTCAAAAAAACATCGATGGTATCTTGGAATCATCGTGAAATGATGGGCCTATAAATAGGCAGTTTCAACCACTTCATTTTACACAAAAATAATTATATAAATGGATTAATCGTAATGAATTTTCAAAGGTTAAGAGATCTGTGAACCAAGTATTGATTTTGAGCCTGATCATTGTGAAAACAATTTATTTTTCTTGGACAATTATTATTTAACATGGAAGAAGGAGGTTTGTGATGACAGGCTATTCTGCGATGACTTTATGTTCCATGAAGGGAATTTTCTTCAAGAAGGTATTTAGCATCGTCAAGAAGCTTCAAAAAGTTGATTACTGGAAATTCGTATTGAATATCTGATTTCAGTGAACAGTTCTTTTAAGTTCATCAACTTAGTATTACAGTGAATGAATATTCTCATTCTAATTAGGGAAAAATACTTAAATTCCAATCTACTGAAGAGACCTTCAAGTTCTTAAACAGAGTAATACTTTTACCAAAGTAGTGGACTAAGGGGATTCAATGGAAGTTTTCTGAGGGAGGAAGTCTTTTATCCCTAAAAGAATATTAATATAGTGTTCTTGGAAAGAATTCATTGTGTTTGGACTTATTTTTTACACAAGAACAAGTAAATCTTAGTGGATTTAGATACAACTCACACATTTTCAATGTATTCTCCTTAGACTAGACAGTAGGGGTGAAGTAAGTAAAAAAATTTTGTTTTCACACTATATGTGAATTTTAAATTAAAAAAAAATTCCATCAGTAATTTTTAAAAAGTTCCTACCAATGTGGTAACAAGATCTATCACTATAAAAGGCGAAGTTGACACCCTAATCCACCCCTCCCCTCTCAGGGTGTTCTGGGGTCCTACATTCATGACATGAATATCTATTCAAATCATGAGATGGTGATTCATAGATAGGTGGTTGTTTATTCGTAAATTAAGATTGTATGAGGAGTCATGTGTAAAATAAAGTCATTATATGAATTAAATTTATTTTTAAGAACTATAAAAATCAGTTGATGTCTGTCGGGTTTGGAATTTGAAGTGTTCATGAAAAAAAATATAATTCATGTATTGAAATGAAAGGCCATGTGAAAACTCATAATATGGATGTGTTATTCATTATTTTAATATGTTTAGTTATAGTTTGTTTATAAATATCCTATATCACCAAAACAAATTCATTCCACTCTCATTCCTCTTTATTTTTAGCAAACCTAATGAATTTTTTTGAGGATCCTCCATCCCATTTCCTTCTACATTGATACTTGGATTTCTATGTTTTTTAATTTGAAATATAATGTGATTTAATATCATTATCCCAATACTTATTTTAATTTTTCTTTTGTAGATTCACATAAGAGATTTTGTTCAGGTTCAGGTAGAATTTGGGATGTGTTTTTTTATGATCCCCCAATGTGATCTAGGTTTATTAAAGGTTTCCTAGGTCAGTTGTGTTTTCTCAATTGTTTCTCCTTCACCATGTTTTTCATGGTTAATTATAAATATAATTTGAGCTATGGTATCCATGTGGTCTCCCTATTTATGTGCATATGTGGTGATTTAATTATTTTCCCTTTAATTGGGCTAATCATAAGGGTCTGCTAAAAATAGACAATGAATTTCTTTAATATAAAATTGATATGAATTAGAACAAATCAAATTTTTAACTTATTTTGTTTTTATTGAGAATTAATTATGCATGGTTTTTCCATTATTGAATATCATGGTTTTTGTAGTGTTTATTATGTTTTAGTTGACATGTATATTAAACCCTTGTTGTGTTGGTTGTTTGATCACTCCCTGGATAAATTCAAAGAATTTATATATGGAAAATGAATGGGTTTCCAAGGTAAATATAGGATTTTTATAATAATTATGATGATAAATAATTAAGAAAATTATTATAATCCCCTCAACCTAAATTTTGGAATATAGGGTGTGTTGTTATGTGTGGTTGTGTTTATTGTGATTCCTTGTGTGATGTGGTTTGTTGTGTAGTGATGGTTGTGATTTAATGGTTTGTGAAATAATTGGGGTAGTGATATGATGGTTGGTTGTCTTGGGATGTGATTTGGGAGGTTGTGTGATGGTAGTGATGTACGGTGGTTTAGAAATGTGTTTATTGTGGTGATATGGCTTGTATGATGTGTTTTTATGGTGATGGTTGATGTGTTATAGGTGATCCATTATTTGTGTGGTTTTTTTAGTTTACCGGTTATACATGTAATAAATTTTAATGCCTAAATTAAATTTCATGGGTTGGTAAATGAATAAGAATAGTATAAAATTGATGTCTGGTCATTGTCACAAATTAATTGAATGAAAATTTATGAGTTGTGTAAAAGTGAATAAAATGGAGTAGTAAATGGGAGTTAATGGAAACTCTTTAAATTTGGAAAATGGTGGCACATATAATTGTAAGTGGTATTGTCTTTCTATGTGTTGGGGATGTGTTTTGAGATTTACTTACTGTTTTTAGAAGTTGTGGAAGATGTTTTATAGTGTAGTGGTGGTGACGTGGTGTATGCTAGTGAAGTGGATGTGAACCCGTAGATTGGGTATTTTTTGTTATCTATGTATCATGGATATTATGTTATTTATATACACAACCCACCAAAGTTAGATTACCTTACCAAAACCTAAAGAATTTGGGTTTTGGTTATCTTCCCCAATATCTAGGATACTGGTGATACAGATGGATTTACACCCCCCTCTTCCCCCACTCTTCCTTTTGCAGTGATTTTATGGGTTGGTGTTGGAGATCACCCACTAATGATATAGGTTAGTGGTTGAGATTAAACAATATTGATAAGGATGTGATATGTGGTGGGGTCATGCATGGTTGGAGTAGAGAATAAGGTTTATATACCTCACAATCATAATACCTTACTACCCCGATTGTGTGATGAGGTTTTGATGTGTTGATGTTGGGATGTGATGATGACGAATGTTAGCACCAGATTCTAGAACTTGGGAGGGTGGGGTAGGTAGGAATGAATCCCAACCCACAGTAGAGATGGATTGATATGTGATGTGATATGTATAGAAGGGATGGGAGCACAGTACATTTGATTTTGGTGTTTTAGAGCATCAATTTAGTGTGAAAGCAGTTATTGGGAACCTTTGTTTATGTTTTTGATACTCTGTTGCTATATATGATTTCTGATTTGGTGAGAAATCCAAGATGAGTCTAGGATTGGTTTGTTGATTTATTTAGGTTTCTTTGGTTTTTTTCTTTAATCACTTTCACATTAGTATGATCTTTTCACATGTGGATGAGAGACTTGGGTATGATCCAAAATACTATATATTTTATTCTCACCCTTCATATATATAAACAAGTTTTCAATTTTATAGGAGCGATTTAGGGATTGAGAAAGACATTACCAGCTTCTATTTTAGAGATGATGTTGATTAGCTAGAAAAGGGCTTGCGTTTTTTATTTACTTGGAGGCATTTTTTGAATTTTTTATCATGGTTCATGAATTGTGGGATGGTTTTGGGTTTACTTTTATATTACATGTAGGATTTTCTTCTTTGTTTATTTTTATATCTCCTAATATCATATTATTTTAGAGGTTAATTCCTTCCATTTGGGATAATTTTATACACTCAGTGCTTCTCACCGACCCAGGTCCTACTGGAGCCATTAGTCGAGGGTCATTATCTCTCATCCTTCATTGTTAGGTTAGGAAGGTTACCTATCGAGGAAGAGGTTCCTAACATGTATCATATAAAATTTATTTTTTAAAAAAAATTCTATAAACAATAAATGATATTATTTGTCATTTTATGTAAACTAATTTATTTTTATTCATATTAAAAGTTTCATAAAATTCATAAAGTGGTTACTCCTATTCATTGTCACTAATTCAATGGATAGGTCATTATTATTTTACTTTAAAATTTATATTTTATAAAAATATATTGTGCTTCCCCTAGTATAAAAACAGAATTCTATATTGAACTGTTAACATTTGTTTTTCGAAAATAGATTTCATAATGCATTCAGGGGGACTTTAAACATTAATTTTTTAAAAACAAATGTTAAAACCTGTCATGATATAACTATGATGTCATTTTTTATAAAAAATATAAAAGGTTTTATAAATTTACATTTGGAATCTTTTTTTAAGTAAAAATGACTCCATTTGTTTTTCTTTAACTTTTTATAGCAGTTTTTATAAAAAACTAATGTCAAAATGTTTTTCTAAATTTAACACATCATTTTAAATAAACAACCAATTTCAAAACCATTTTAAAAAATTTGCGATAGGTTTCCCTTCATTAATTCATTGATCGTTTTTCTGAAACTCTCATAGTTTCAGATCATGAATCTTGACCACACTTATTTACCCCAAATATTCCTCATTTTAAATATTTTATTAGTTTTTTTCATTATTTTTCTTCTCTGTTGAATCCACCTGACTTTTACTTTTCTTCATTAGTCTCACCGATATTAGTTCCGTTTATCTTGTTTTAGTTTCATTATGGTCATATTTCATAACTATTATGATTTATATTATTTTTCTATATGAAATTTAAAGTGTATCAATCACCCATTTGGATCTCTTAATAAAACATTTGAATCATGAGTCCTTGTATTTTGAAAGTATTATTTTTATTTTTATTTTAATAATATTTCTTTAGTATTTGTTTGTTTTAAATTGTATTAATTCATTTATTTGTTTACAAATAAATATTTATCAACTATAAATTATTGTGATTATAATTAGTTTCTTTGTATAAATGTCATTTTAATTATATTTTTATGTTATTGTGTTAAAAAAATTGTAATTATAACTTTTTGTCTTTATAATTTCTCATATTAATAGATTTTTTATAATAAATTTTTTTTATAGCAAACCTTATTTAATATTAGATAATAAAGGATGGATGTTGTATAATTTAGTTGGTTCTTTGATATTAAGGATTGGTAAATCATTTTAATAGATGATATTTCGATAATGAAGAATAAATATTTTCAAATTAAATTGGATGATTTGTTTTTTGAGATTGGTGGGTCATCTTGCTAACTAATGTCATTTTTTATTATTCCTTTGAATTTTTGAAAATCATATAATTTAAGTGTATCTAAAAATATTTTATTATTTTTTATAATTGTTTTTTTATTAAATAGTTATCAATAAATGGTAAAATAATTATTTTTGTTATACGTTTCTTTGTTTAAAAGTTATATCTTTATATATATGTTTATATGTTTATATGTTTTAATATATTGTAACATTATATTTTGATCTTATATAAATAATGGATCTTAGTTAGATAAATTCTTGAATAACCTATAATGAATATTAAAAAGGGAGTTTAAAATTTTTTGTAATTTACTAAATGATATCCTAAAAACAATGATCCAATTTTCTATCCATGCATGAATTGTTTGAATACGAGAAATTAAAATTCCATATAACTCACATACCATCTAATTTTCTATGGTATTAATCATAATTATAAACATTGGATATATCATGGTGGAGTAACATAAATTTTTACATCTAATTTAGATGAATATATATTTCATGAGTTGGGGGATTGTATTGAAGAATTAATTCATGGTGTAGTCATTAAAACCATTGAAAAACTATATTTTTTGAAAGATTATTTGGAGATGATGAGAAACCACTATTCCAATTATGCAATAAATTTATATTATTATAAAAAATGGTGAGATTAGTTATATTAAAAGTAATAAATTGGTGAAGAGATTTAAGTTTCACTAAATTTTATAAACTTTTAAAAGTGCCACTTATAAATGGAAACAGGCTTCTATATTCCAATTAAATCACAAAAAAAATATTATACCCGTAGAATTGGGGTATAAAAAGATGAAATATTTCAACAATTATTGTGTGCTTTATAGAAATTAATATTAATGTTTATCATAATTTCCTAGATAATGGAAATCATGATTTCAGATGGATTTAAAATTCAATAGTGATTAATTATCAAGTACAAAAAGCTAATCTACTGCTAATTAAATTTGGTATCTTCAAATAATTCCTTTTTTGAAGAATATATTTTCATATTCAAATGATGAAAATTGGTTAAGATTCTATAAATATAAGGACATCTATGATTTAAACTTATGTTTCCCAACTGATTCACTACAGTAGAAGAGATTTTATAAAAAAAATATTGATTTTAAATGTGAAGCAAAAAATATAAAAATGGTATTGTGCATAGATGGAATGAATATACATAGGGGACTCAATATCCAACTTATTTCATTACCTATTATATTGGTAATTTATAACTTTTACCCATATATATATATTACTAAAAATAATTATATGATTGGAATGATGATTTTTAGACCAAAATAGCCAAGAAATGATATTGATGTGTATGTATCACTATTGATTGATGATTTGAAATTTACATAGGAGGTAGGTATTGAAATTTTTGAAGCATAAAAGAAAGAATATTTTATTTTCATGTTATTATAATGTTCACTTTAAATTACATTCATGCATATTGAAACTTTTCTGGATACATTGTTAAGGGTTTTAAATATTGTCCAATATTTGTAGAATAGACTTCATATTATCAATTGAATAATGGAAGAAATACATAGTAAATGGGAGATCAATGGTTTTTTTTAGTGCATCATCATTATAGAGGATTCAAAAAATAATTTAATAGTTTACCATAGTAAAATATACCACACAACCATTTTAAGTTGAAGAATATTACAATAAGGTGAAAAATGTTTATTTTTAATTTAGAAAGAATGGAAGTTCTTATCATAAAAAAAACCTAGGAGAAACATCATATCATATTGAAGCTACCATATTGGATATTTTCAGAGATAAATTATAACATTATCATTATACATGTTGAGAAAAAATATATTTTATAGTTTGATTGGAACATTCTTAAAAAAAGGGAATAAAAATTATGGATTGCATGGAAAATTTGACATAATGTGCATGGGAACACATTCATGGTTACGTACCACTAGGATAGAAAAATACATATTTATCTTAATCTTATCACACATTAAGCAAGAGTGAAAAGATGATTTTTTCATGTTTGAATTATATTAATTCACCCTGTGAATATTTTTGAAATGCGAAGAATTTGGTTTCATTAAAGGAATTGAAATTAATGGGTATGAAATATCATGGCTATATTGTATTGATGCAATAATTGTTATTGATTAGACTATGATTTATATTCTAGAAACATGTTTGAAATTATATAATTAGTTTATGTTACTTTTTCAAATCAATTTTTAACAAATTCATAGATACTAATTTTTTAAATGTTTTTGAGAATGAAGCTACCATCATTTTTTTTAATAAGAAATGTATTTCCTGCCAATGTTTTTTTATATAATGGTTAATATAGTGTTACATTTTGTGGGAGAGATAATAATATTTCAGAATTTTTATTCACATTGGATGTATCCTTTTGAAATATATGTGAATATTTTAAAGGTAAATGTTAAAAATCCTCATCTATTAGAGGCATATATTGGTTGAAAATATATATTAGAAGAGGTGATTGAGTTATGTACTTATTATTTTTACTAAGAGGATCACATTGTTATCCCTATATATCATTATTTGATATTTGATAGTGAAGGTATTAGTATTATTTTCTAAAAGGTACACTTATTTCAACGTGATGATGTGATACACGTACACTTAAATATTTTGAACAAAATGAGAGAGGTTTCACCCTATATATAATAACCTATTGTTGGATTGAATGTTTAATATATTAAAATAAATGTAAATTTGATGATTATTAAGAAGAAAAATACATTTTTTCATGGTTTAAAAATAAATTTAACACATATTTATCTAAATTAAAAACATTGAAATAGTTTTCAAAGGGACCATATCTTAATGTTATCACATGGCTTGGTTTTGATATTAATGGTTTCACATATTAAATAAAAAATTAGGATGATAAAAGTACCATTAAAAATAGTGGGGTAATGGTAATCACTGAGAAACTACATTTTCTGAGTGAAAAAAAGATAGAAAACCAATTTCTGCATCAATGAAATATTTTCAAGTCGTTGAGGATATATGGGAAATTGATTGAACTAAATTTCAAGTAACCTTTTTTAAGGATAAATGGGTTGGTATTAAATGTTTTTTGAAACATGGTGATTAAAAATTAACACTCACAGATTTTAAAATATTTAGTATCAAAGAGGAACCAATTAGCATGGAGACACGTGAAAAGTAGATATTTTATGTTACTAACCCATAAAAGAGATTGGTGTACTATAATTTTTAATGGGAAAAAACTCATTTGGGTGATGAGGATAATGGTGATGTTATGGATTTATGTGGGATTTCGTAATCTATTATACAATTTATTAATGGTTATAATTACTATAATATAGATTCTTTAAAAGATGAGGTGGATGTCTTAAAATAGTCAATGGGAAATCAAATCAAATCCACTGTGCATTCTATATTTGAACAAATGATGATATAGTCACAACCTCCCCAACCTCCCTTCTTTGGTTATCTATCTCTTCAATCATAATTGGCCTTATATGTGAGTTATATTCTAGGGATCCCCATGTACATCCAATGTAACTTTTTGATTTTCTAACACTTTTAAGGGAAAAGTGAGAACACAAATAGATAACACATTCAGACACCAAACGAGACTACTCACTTGTTAAAGAAGAGTTTGGGCATATTGAAATCAATCTCTCTAAACATTTTCTAGGGGAGAGAATTTACCTGAGTGTCAGGATATTCCTTTAAGACATATCCATAGTTATATGCCAATTAGTCCCATGATTTCATGTATTCCCCCTAGATAATATTTCCCTTGTTAAATCCTCAAACCAAAATGTGATCCTTATCGTCAATCCACTCAACTTGATCCTTAGTGGTGTCCACCCAAATCAATATTCCCATCATTTGGTCAACCTCTACCTCCATCGCCTTAATCTACTGGATTTCCTCCACCATTTCTTTACCATAGTACATGAGCAGTTTCATGTCCCCCATTAACAAAGATTCTTGAGGTCCTGAGGGAGATCCTGCCTCATACTAAAGTCCAGGTGGATATTTGCTGTTTTTTAAGTGTTATTTACATAGGATTGAAAATTAATTTTAATGATTTCATATATTTAAATTATATAGGGGTCAATAAAATCAAAGGAATATATAAAAAATGAAACAAAATATTTAGGTACCGAAAATATTAGATACTTTTAAGATTTTTGATGGTCTAAAGAGATAATTAAATATCTATTCTTATGTGGATAATTTTTATGATTTTTTGACTATTTCTGATATATGTGGAAGATAATATACAATGATAATATTAAAAAAACATGGATCTAGATATTTTTTATAATCACATCATAACTATGTTTTAGTTGTTTTCCATATAAGTAAATTTAAAGTTTATTTTATCTTCATTTAGATAAATATTACTTTAGGTGACTTAAATTTCTAATTATATAATTATGTATATCAAAATTCTTTGAAATAAAAATAACAATACTTCCATTTATGGTTCTATGGATCTGGAAAACATTTAAAAGGTTATTCGATATATGAATGATAATATATCAACCCTGGCCTTTTACATATAACATTGCATCATTTTAAGCATAATTATATATCAGAGTAAAATCCAAGGATCGTAAAGTCTAGTGTCTTGGAAGACCAAGTACATAAACAAACATTATCAAAACAACCTTTTATTTAAACTCTATTATTAGCTCATATCTTCTATTGTGTTCATATATCTATATAGGATAACCTGGAGATAACATGAACAATGGGATGATCTAAAATCCCAATAATGGAATAACTATAAGAACAAAGCATTATAGCATGGGATAGATGGCATGACATGATGATATAAAAAGGAATGTAACATATGGAATCATAACATATAAACATGGGATCATTTAAACATGGAATCATAGAAATATGTAATAAACATAATACATGAATTTAGTACAATTCAAGGCTAACCACCAAGACCATTTCTCATAGTATCATAAGCTAAGGCTAACCGCTAATACAATTGCACATAGTAGAACAAGCCAAGGCGAACTGCCTAGACCGTCGCACAAAACCTCTCATGAGACTCAAATTTACCCAATGAATTGGAGAACTATATGGGCGCACCCATATTACATTTTCATAAATATATTTTCTACATAAATAATCCTATATAATTAATATTACATAAACATAAGGGTTACCCAAGGAAAGAATTGGGTACCACAATCATGACATAAAGAATAACCAATGGTTGTATCATGAAAGTGTCCATAAGAGAAAGGAATTAGAACATACATGGAAATTAATAATGTAAAATAGTAATATATCATGGTAATTTATTTCAAACATAAGTGACCACATGTAAGAGATGTATTTTGGAAATTTTAGCATTAAAGTTTTTTTCAGTTTTAAGGAAAATACTATAGAGCCATTAAATAGAAAAGGGAACACTCTTTTATATAAAACCATAATTGAACCAATAATTCTTTAATAATAGAAATTATGATTTAATAAATACAATTTGGTATTAAAATATAGAATACAGTTCACTTGAAATTGGGTAAAAGTTTGGGAAGTTCCCTTAAAACGAGTTTACTTATTGGGAAGTATCGAGGAGGGAATCACTTAAAAACATATATATACCAAAAATATAATTATGAATATAACTTGTTACATTAGTTTGGAACATTAAAAAAAATTATAATATGAAAATTATAATAATCGATAACCTTGTTTAGGTAAAAAGAGATATAATGAAATCTGAAGGAATAAAGGAGGTTCAGGTTGAATCCCTCACGGAATATTGGCATGGTATTATGTGTACTTGAGATGGATAAATGAGAGATAAAGGGGTTTATAATCATTTAAAAATAATTATTAAATTATATAGGAGGTGTGTAATCAAACCCCATCACTAGTAATTACACATAAAATGCTATAACATGGAGTTCAATCTTCAATAAAAGTGAAATAGAGAGGATCCCTTACCTTAAGTCTGATGGTAATCTTTTCTTGAACTTAATGATATGAAAAATAAAATTAGTTTCATTAATTATTAGTTTAATAACATATTATAAATGTAAAATATTTATTATATCCTTTATAAGTTCATGTATAACCATTTTTATTGGTTATGAGGTTCAATTTCATTGTTCGAGTCTGTTTGCTTGCTTGGTTTTAATGATCGGTTCATCTTCGGATAAACATGTATGATGAAGGTGGTTGTCTAGAAATGAAGTTAAATTTTATTATTGAAAACCCATAAGGTTACATGTTTGAAAACATAATTTTGTTATTTTAAGTGAATTTGAATCATTTTATAAAACTTCAGTGACATCCTTTTGGGTTAATTGGTAGTTTTTGACCGCAAAGAACACATTTTATTTTATAAACCAAAACCATGTGTAAAAAATGATTAAAGAACCATAGATGAAGTATCATACATATATTATGGTCTTGTTGAACCATGAAAATGATTTCATTACCATAATTTAATACGGTAATGTAAATTGATAACCCATCATCCTTGATTGTGCTAAATTAACACATCTCAAACGGTGTTTTCATTTCTTTCAAATAAAAGGTGGGTAAATGAGATAAGATAATAAATTATCACATTATAATAATATAATTTAATTAAATTTACGTTAATGGAGTTATAATATCATTTTGGTAAAGTTATTTGAGGAAATAAACATGAAAATAAAATAACTTAAAAGAAATAGAAGAATTGGAAAGAGGAATTTACCTCTTGAGTTTACCACCTTTGAGATCCTATTAAAGGGAGAGAATTTGGTATATTGAAGAGACTAAGAGATATTGAAAATGGGTAAGGACCTTGGTAATATATTTGGGCTGAATATTGGCAAGTCACAAGGCTACATAGGAGTGAATAGAATAGGTAAGGATAGGTGGTATTTATAGTGGAGGGGGAGGGTTTTCATAATATTATAGTAATTAATTTATTATTTCTTCACAAGACAATAAATAGTGAGTATTTAATGACCTATAATAGTAATAAATGCATTTTAGTTATATATTTGGTTTCTTACATCACTTATGATGTTAGTAATAGTGGATTTAAATTATTATGTATCTATACGGTAAATTAATGTATTTTACTATTCACCAAAAATTCACATACTTTAGAAACATCCCAAAACTTCACCCTAACTATTTTTCGACCTGTAGAATCCAAAAATGAACTTCATTTTTCTAAAATAATTTTCTAAATACTATTAAATTAATTTTCTAAACACTATTAAATTAATTTTTAATTAAAAAACAAATTTACTCAAAAAAACAACAATTTTAAAACATCTATTTTCTTATTCCTAGGTATAGGTATATCGTACGTCAACTTGAATCTTATTTATATACAATAATAGGTAATGTTACTATTAATTAGGTTATTCCGCTATTCATAAAGGAAAAATTATTATTCATAAGGGTATGTTACTATTCACCACAGATAAAGTTTGTCTAATCGGACTCCAAATATCTTACAGATCGCAATAGTGAATGTTAGATTTTCGAAATTCCAGACACAGTAGTTTCAAAATTATTATTAAAGGTCACATAGTACTTAGTAGTTCATTTTTTATGATTTCATGTGATTATCTGGCATACTTATAAAAAAATAATTTCCATAAAAATACATTGGGTCATTACATTCTTCCCCCCTTAAGAAATTTCACCCTAAAAATTTCATTTTACATTTTAGGCCATAAACAGGTGTGGGTACTTTCCCTTCATTGCCTCCTCTAGTTCCCATTTAGCCTCTTCATAATTATAGTTCCTCCACAGTACCTTTACCAGGTGAGTAGTATTGTTACATATAACTATATCTCTATTATCCTAGATCTTCACATGTTGCTCCTCATAAGAAACCTTATCCTACAACTATACCACCTCTGAAGAGAGTACATGTGGAGGGTATGGTATGTAATTCCTTAAGAGAGATACATGAAAGACATGATGTATTTTGTCCATGGTAGGTGGAAGTTCTAGTCAATATGCAACAGGCCTGACATGATCAAGAATCTCAAAGGGGCTGATGTAATTGGGACATAACATCCCTTTCTTTCAAAACCTCATGACCTTCTTATATAGAGATCTGTGTAGAAATACCATGTCTCCAACTTTGACCTCAATGTCTCGTCGATGATTATCTGCGTAAATCTTCTGTCGACTTTCAGCTTCCATGATATGCTGTTGAATGGTTTTCACCTTCTCTAATATTTCTTCGTCTATTTCAGGTCCTAGAATCTTACGCTTACTAACTTCATCCCAACATGCTGGTGTTCTACACCTTTTCCCAGAAAGGGCATCATATGGTGTTATTTGGATGCTCAAGTGGAAACTGTTGTTGTATAGGAATTCAACCAGTGTAATATGTTGGTCTCATCCTCCTTTGATGTTCATAGAACATTCTCTCAACATATCTTCCAATGTTTGAATAGTTCACTTAGATTTTCCATCAGTTCTAGGATGATAGGCCACACTGAAGTTCAGTTTACTGCTTATAGCATGTTGGAGACTTTTCTAGAACTTTGAGGTGAATCTCAGATCTCTATTAGATACAATAGATATTGTTACTCCATGTATACATAAAACCTATATGATTCATATTCATGCAAGTTTATCCAATGATAAGTCCTCTAAAATTTCAATAAAGTGAGTTGTCTTTGTAAGATGATCCACAATGACCCATATAGCATTTTTTCCTCTAGATGTCCTTGGAAGTCTAGTGAAAAAGTCCATGGTGATGTTCTCCCACTTCCATGTTGGTAAGGGTAGTGGTTGCATCATACTTTTTCATCTCAACCTTAACTTCCTGACATATCAAGAACTTTGATGTATATTCATCAATCTCCCTTCTCAAATTTTCCCACCAAATGTTTGCTCAGAGATCTTGATACATCTTATTTCTCCCTCGGTTAATAGAGAAGGTTGATCTATGTGCATCATTCAAAAGCTCCTTCTTTATCTCTGGATCAAATGGTACACATAATCATGACCCAAATCTTACAACTCCTTTCTCATCAATAAAGAACTCTGAGGATTTCCCATTTTTGATATCTTCTACCCTTTTGAGAATTTACATATATTTTCTTTGAGAATCCTCTATTTTCTCCATGAGGGATGGTTGAGAAATTATTTGAGAAAGGATTAATGACGTTCTCCCCTTGATGATTCCCATGTCCATCCTATGTAAATATATTAATATTGGATCTTTTTCAATTATCATCATTGAAAAAGATGCAAGATTCTTTCTACTTAGAGAACATTCCACCTTATTAACCTTACCGGGAAGGTAGTGGATTGAGCACTCATAATCCTTGATTAGATCTATCCATCTTCTTTGTCATATATTTATCTATTTCTATGTGAATATATATTTGAGATTCTTGTAATCAGTATATATCTCACACATTTCCCCGTAGAGATAATGATGCCATCTTTTCAATGAAAAGATCACAGTCGCCAACTCTAGATCATAAGTGGGATAGTTTTGATCATGGATTTTTAGCTACCTTGAGGCATTGGCTATCACTTTATCATTTTGAATTATTACACATCCTAATACCTTCTTTTAAGCATCACTATACCCCACAAAGATATCTCCACTTGTTGGGAGTGTGAGTATTGGTGCAGTGATAAGCTTCTTTCTCAACTTTTTGAAATAGTCTTCACATTACTGAGTCCAGAAAAACTTTAATCCCTTCTAGGTAAGCTTGGTCATTGGCTTTTACAGTTGTCAAAATTTATTCCCAAATTGTTGATAATACCCAACTGGACCCAAAAAGTTACGGATCTCCATTACAGATGTTGGCCTAGGCCACTCTTCAATTGCCTTTTTCTTGGAAGGGTCTACATATATCCCTTTTCTAGTGATAACATGCCTTAATAATGATACTTCCTCGATCAAGAACTCACATTTACTATACTTTTCATAAATCTTATCCCTTAACAAAGTCTTTAACATATAATTCAAATTCTCTTCATACTCCTCCTTACTCTTAGAGTATATTAGAATATCATGAATAAAGACTACCAAAAAATTTTCAAGGTAATCTCTAAACACACTATTCATTAAATCCATGAAAATTTATGGATCATTAGTGGGTATGAAGGGCGTCACTATGAACTCATAGTGTCCAAAACTCATTCGGAAGTCAGTCTTGGGAATCTCTTCCTTCCTCACCTTTAGTTGGTGATATCTCGGTCGAAGGTCCACCTTAGAGAAATAACAGACTCCACAAATCTAATAGAACAAGTCATCTATCTGAGGAAGGGGACAATTTTTCTTTATCATGATTTTATTAATCTCACGATAATCAATGCAGAGGCACATTGATTTGTACTTATTATAGATGAATAGTAGTGGTGCACCCCATGGTGAAGCACCAAGGAATATAAATATCTTCTCTAGATTCTCCTGTAACTGCTTCTTCAGCTCTTCCAACTCTATAGTGTCCATTCTATATGGTTTCTTTGATATAGGTAGAAATACAAGAATAATTTCAATTGAGAACTCATCCTTACATTCAGTAGGAAGACCAAGAAACTCTTTAGGGAGTACATAAGTGTAATCCCTCACAATGGTCTTGTCTTCAATAATGATTCTCTACATTTTCTCAATCATTTGAGATATATATTCTTGCTCATAAGGTAAAAATATCCACAAATGAGACAATGGTTCTAATGGTGATTAATCTTCCTCCTTACACTTGTAAAGAATTGGAGGATACTTCGGAATGTGAAGGGTGATCTCCCTTTCATAATAGTTGATGTTGTAATTTTATAAAGATATACAATTCATGCCGAAGATAACATAGAACTCCACTAAAGAAAGTATGACAAGACTTGCTGGGAGGTTTAGTAAAAAACATTTATCTGGGAGGAGTTATAAACCAAAGATGCTATAATTTCCCAATTTGTTGTTATTATAGATAACTTTTCCTTCAAATTTTGAGGTGGTGTTTGAATAGTTCTACTAAAAATTCAAGATATGAAATAATGCATGGAACTATAATCAAATAGTATATTCTCTATTATTGGATGAATAACTAGTGTACCTATTACCACATAGTTTTACGACTCCACCTTCGCAGTATATATAGCATAAGACCTTCTTTGTTTCCTTGTAATTTGTTGTTGATTTCCTCTAACAGCCCTTGGATTAGGGAAATTGTTTGCATAATGCCCATTCTCCTTATAGTTTTAACACTGCACCACTAACTGAGCATTGATCTGAACCATCTTTTCTTCTTCTAAATTAGCAGTATTTTTCATATCCCTTCGATAGTTCTTGGCCATATATCTCAGAATCCCATATTTGAATCAATTTCTGGTTACCTTTAGACAGTTCCCATGATTCTTCTTCCCACAACTTTTATAAGTTGGATATTCAGGATTCTTTCCCTCATGGGATTTCTTTGTTGAACCACCCATGTTGTTCTCCATTTTTCACTTCTTGTCACTGGGCCCACAAGACCACTAAGAGTCTCTGATCTCCATTTCAACCTTGAGGGAAAAATGGTCAATCTCTTCATAAATGTTGAAATCTCTAATTGCCAACACCTTATATAGACTAGGCTTTATCCCTATAATGAATAAATCCACCTTTCTTTCATTATTCATGAAAAATCCATAGGCGTACATTGCAAGCCTTGTAATGTTTTCCTCATACACCCCCATGGACTCATATTCTTTCTGCTTGATATGGAGGAACTCTCTTTCCATCTTGAGATGGAGTGTTCAAGGGAAATATTTGTTGAAACACACCCTCTTGAATTCCTCCCAATCCATGGAATCAATTTAGTCTGGGTAATTTGTATTCTTGGTCAGTTTCCACCACTGATCAGCTTCCCCATCAAAATAATAGACCACAAGTACAACTTTCTCTTCTTCCAAGAACTGGAGGATGGAGAATATCTTTTCAATGGAGTTAATCCACTATTCCACAAGGAGGGGACCATAAGATCTGATAAACATGGGAGGCCATTTTCCACATGAAGGATTCTACAAAAACTTTCTCTTTCCTTGTAGGAGGAGGGAATTCCAATGATTCTAGTTATTATTCATAACTTGATCTAGCTAAGAAAGTACTTTCATAAAGTTTTGAGTGCCCATTAACAACATATCAGGCATTTCATTATGGAAATACTCACATTTATTATCACATTGGTTATTGTAATGTGTTCTTCTAATTCCATCCATTAACAAAGAAAAATAACGTACAACTAGAGGGATTGAATACTTAATTATTGAACATAAAAAAGAAAAATTTTGAGCATAAAAGGATAAACATGTAGTGGAGAAGTATATCCTAACTTATGGTTCCATAGGTTTAAATCTAGGCTATCCTTGATCTTCTTCTTAACTTATATTCTTATGGTAATTTTTTATTCCCTTAATAATATTTTGTAATAAGATGATAATTTACCATAGCATATCCCCCAGGTGTGTCAAACCAAGAGTGCAGCGAGGCCCATTGTCATGTACCAGGATACCCTAGTTCAAGCCCGAAACTCCATGTTAGAGTTTTCAATATTAGGTACTTCTATACCAAATCTGCCTCTACTTTTTTGTATCTATACAAGGATGTATTTTCTTGATAAAACACTTACTCTATACTTACAAAAAAATTAGGAATGTTTTCTTATACTTCATCTCATACTCAAGGTTCTCACTAAGGTGTTGTACTCCTACTCTCCAAAAATAACTAGACCATCCTCTGATACCAAATATAGTGACCCTATCCTTTTACATAATACTTTTCAAGATTTTAAGAATAATTATAATTTAGAGTATAATACAATGATCGTAATGTCTAGTGTCCCGGAAGACTAGGTACATAAACAAACATTATAACACCAAATTTTTATTTAAACTCCATAATGAGAACCTATATTCCATTGTGATCATACATATGCAAAGTATAACCTAGGTATAACATGAACAAAGGGATAAGATAAAACCCAATAAGGTAAAAACTATAAGAACAAATAATTATAACATAGGATAGAAGGCATGACATAATGATATAAAAAGGAATGTAATATATGGAATCATAACATATAAACATGGGATCATAGAAATGTGGCAGAAACTTAAGAAATTAATTTAGTATGATTCAAGGCTAACCATCATGACCATTTCCCACAATAGCATAAGCCAAGGTTAACTACCAAGACCGTTGCACATAGTATCCCAAGCCAAGGCTAACTACCAAGACCGTCGCACAAAACTTCTCATGAGACTCAACTTTACTCAATGCATTGGAATGCTATCTAGGTGACCCATCTTACATTTCATGAATATTTTTTCCACATAAATAATAATACACAATCTATCTAACATAAACATAATGGTTACCCAAGGAAAGAACTGGGTACCACAATCATGACATAAAGCATAACTAATGGGTGTATCATGAAAGTGTCCATGAGAGAAAGGAATTAGAACATACATGGAAGTTCATAAGGTAAAATAGTCAATAATTAGGGTAATTTTTGTTAAATAGAAGTGACCAGAAGTAAGAAATGTATTTAATAAATTTTAGAATTAAAACATTTTTGTGCGGTTTTAAGAAAAATAATATAAAGATTCTAAAATAGAAAAGGAAACAATATTTTATATAAAACCAGAATTTTAACAATAAGGTTTTCATAAAAAAAATACTAATTTCATAAATACAATGTTTTCTTGAAACAGAAGATATAGTGCACTAGAAATTGGGTAAAAAATTGGGAAGTTCCCTTAAATCGAGTTCGGTTATTGGGAAGTATCAAGGAGGGAATCACTTAAAAACATGTATATCCCCAAAATAGAATGATGAATGGAACTTGTTACATGAGTTTGGAACATTAAAATATAATTTAGAAGATGAAAATTAGAAGAATATATAACCTAATTTATGAAAAAATAATGATAATGAAACCCAAAGGAATAAAGGAGGTTTGGGTTGAATCCCTCACAGAACATCGACATGGTATCGTGTGTACTTTAGAGGGGTTAATGAGAGAGAATATCACGACCCCCTCCCCAAAAGTGTACCCCTCCTGGGCCGGCAATGTGAGAAAAGAGATAATGACCCTCGAGTCCCTCCTCAAGTAGGCCCCGGGTTGGCGACTAGCACCGAGGGTATAATAAACATACAAATGGGAGGCATTACCCTCTAAGAGAACACATGCAGAAGAGAGAGATAGAATAGACTCCAATCAACTCCAACTCAGAACTGAAATATAAAAAAAATCCAAGTACATTTATGAAATGTCATGCCAAAGTACTAAAACTGATAGGGGAAACTAAAAGAACCCAAACGAATGTAAAACGGCAGTGACCACAAGCCCGAACAGCTCCTCCTCCAACCACAAGCTAGTAGTAACCAGCTTGACCTCCAACCTTCTCCAAGTGACCTGAAAACAGTTTATATATACATAGGGTGAGTATAACAGTATACTCGGTAGGATCCTCCCCAAGCCTCTCGTGCAAAAGTAAATAAAGCATGCTAAAGCCCAGTGAACAACAAGTGAAACTAACTCGTCACCTAAACAGGTATACTAAGTTCCCAACCTCACCATGGCTACTCTCACCAAGTAACGCATACAAGAATATAGAATATAGTAAAGAATATCAAGGGTACCCCACTACTACTTCCCTGCTGGTATGCCGCTTTGCGCCAACGACATACATCTTGTGCTTCTCTCTCCAAGGCTTGCCCGCAGACACCTGGGCTAAGCTCCACAATCTGCACCTCGTGCACCACAAAGGCTTTCCCGCAGACACCTGGGCGAAGCACTACAACACCCTCACAACCAAAAGCAACCGGGTAAGTTCTGGGATCCACCACATTCCGCATAACGTGTATCATACATTGGGTATTATACCTCAATCCATTATAGCCCATACACTGAATAGGGATCCTCATGCCATCACAGCCTATACACGTTACACCTATAGTATTCCATAGGATAATATATCCAGAATATATGTGTGTGAAATAACCACAAGCCATTATAGCCCTATACACACATATATGGGTAAAACTAACCAGTGTTCCTACTATTACAAAGATCTATCAAGAGAAGAGAGAGGGGTCAAAGGGGGTAGTCAGCCATTCAACCTCCCATCAGAATGTTGGGGAAAACACCCCCCAGGGCTCAGAATCCCCGGGGTGTCAGTTTCCCTTACTGACAGGGTGGATTAGCGTATAGAAACACAAAAAGTATAGAATATATATATAACTCACATCCACACTATGGGAATTACCTAGTCTTAGATTCAACTACAGCTAATGTCTCTCAGACTCCAGGCTTCTACTTCTAAGACTAGGTATCCTATAAGCACACAAACATTTTAAGAGCTTTATTAGATTACTCTGTTCTCATTTTATCAGTTTCACTGTACATTTATTAATTCTTTAAACATTAATTAAGCATGAACAATTCCACATTAAACTGAATTGGCATCACATTCAAAATCAACTTCTCCTTTTAAGATTCACATCACCTTATAAATTCTAGTATCTCTATCCCCATGGATTTTCACCATTTAATCAAAAATTCATTGCAGAATTACTTTTCCATATTCCCAGGAATTCTAGAAAAGCATCCTATGCTTCTAAACATAAAGGAGGCTCAACACGGTGAGTATATATACTAACCGTCGAGTCTTTTCCACCTATACAAAGAGCATAGACCCATTCTCCCTCGAGAGGCTAAACACGAAAAAGCACGTGGCATACCCCGCGCGTCTTCGCCTGCTTTGGAAGAAGGGTAAGCAAGACCAGTTGCCTTGAGCAGTGGGGAAAGGAAAAGTAGATAAACATTCAAAGAATCCACAAGCATCCAGCAACCACATCCATCCCATTCCATCACCCCTGGTGTCCTCCCCGACACCCACATGCATAAGCTGATACATCTCGCCACCCTAGGCGTCATCCACTGCCACAACCACAAGGCCTCCATGACTCTACATATCACAACACCCCTCAAGGTTCACATCATAGCACAAGCAGCAGGAAAACAACAATCACATCAATAGGCTCTTGGCCCTTTAATAAACAAGAGGGTAACTCAGAACCCTTTTTGAAATTCTCACACAATCTGTTCTTTAATCCATATTGAATTAGCAGATTTGTTATGCATAGGTTCCAAATACAGGATACCTAATCAGTAAGCTATCACAATTAAATAACCATGTTACTTCCCTAATTTGATTATCCTTAAATTAGAACAACTACAACAACGGAAATAACCATATTAATTTACATGCCTCTTTATCTTTATCCAATTAATTAACAATTAATTATGGATTTACGTTCATTATCAATTTTTATCATGAACGAACAAAAAATCAAAGAAAACATAGATATTACTCTATCTAGAAAAACATGAGGCAAACCGTTATCACGGTATAAAGCAACAACATGCTATCAACCAATTCTTTTAATCCAGTTCAAGTATTTAATTAAGTCAATTTCATTGTGATCCAAAGGACTAAATCATGCTAATTCTATGATTGCACATATACAAATAGAGAATCCATGAATCCCCTTCCACGAAGAGTTCTTGACATCCTTTATCCACACAACGGGTCAAAATCCTCCTCTCACGACAACTGCATCCACCAGAGGATGCCATAGTACGACAGTACCAACCAACCCCAAGAAAAACCGATTAGAATCTTGGAAATTACATGGTATAATATAGAAGGGAGAAACAAGAGAAGATGATCCCCAAAGGAACGTCGATAAAACATACCTTATATAGAAGATTCACCGACACAGCTCGGTTGTATCCAAAACAGAGTAGAACCAATCCTAGGAGTAAATATTGATTGTGCAACTCCTACGGGAATGATTGAAAGGTTCTAGCATCTCTTAGCTGAGAACAAAGGGAAAGAACAAGGGAGAATGATATCTCGTCCCTTTTTAAAGATTTAATGGGGTGACGGTTTAAGATCCAGTTAATTCTCCATTAAAAAAGGATCGTATTAACCCACGCGGTTTGACCAAGTAAATACATCCCGGCCTTAGGAATAATTAGTATAGGATTTATGGCATTTGAAACGGTCGTAAGAGCCCTTAAAATAAGGATTTAAATATATTTTACGTCAAAGGAAACGTTAAAAGGGAAAAACTGTAGGAATCTGAAAACACTGTTCACCCACTGTTAATGTACATGAAACCGATCTGTCAGACCGATCTGTGAGACCAATCTATGAGACCGATCTGTGAGACCGATCTGTGAGACCGATTTATCAGACCAATCTGTGAGACCGATCTATCAGAACAATCTGTGAGACCGATCTGTGAGACCGATCTGTGAGACTGATCTGTGAGACAGATCTGTGAGACCGATCTGTGAGACCGATCTGTGAGACCGATCTGTCAGACCGATCTGTGAGACCGATCTGTGAGACCAATCTGTGAGACCGATCTGTGAGACCAATCTATGAGACTGATCTGCGAGACCGATCTGTGAGACTGATCTATTACTGTTCACAAAACTGGAAACAATGTTCACAGAACTGGAAATTTGGAAAAGTGTTGGGGATAAGTCACCTTGACCTCCCGGAACACCTCCAACAGCACATTTTCACAAAGTAATGGACCGGAGAAGTCTGGGCCATTACATTAGATACCTCTCAAAACATTCTCATCCTTGAGAATTAAAAACCAACCCAGAAGAAAAGAGGGGTCCGGACAACCACCCCATAAGATACCTCTCAGGGGAAAACCACCATGAGTTGTTCGAAAGCTAGAACAAAACTACGACATTTGAGAGTATGGAAACAAACAATCTATATCCAAACAATTCAATCATAACATCACATCAAAGGTACATAAATAAAACATGAAAGGTCTAACCATAAAGGAAACTTCATTACATGAAAGGAGTTAAACATTAAACAACTCTGGGTACTGAGCACGTATCTGTGACTCACGCTCCCATGTACTCTCCTCCATGCAACCGTGTCACCACAAGACACGAACTAAGGGGATATAACGCCCATGAAACACCTTCTCCTTGTGGTCTTGGATCTCCATAGGTCACTCCTCGAAGGTTGCATCATCATCAATATCGATCTCTCCCCAATAGATAACATGAGATTCACCATGAAGATAACGACGGAGCTGTGATACATGGAAAACATCATGTATCCAAGTCATCTGAGGGGGAAGTGCTACTCGATATTCCACATCTCCAACATGAGCTAACACCTCGAAAGGCCCAACAAACCGAGGAGAAAGCTTACTTCCACGACCAAATCTTCGTTGCCCACGATGGGGAGTCACCTTCAGAAACACATGATCCCCAACATTAAACTCTAAGGGTCTCCTTATTTGATCAGCATATGATTTCTGACGATCCTGTGTTGTCTTCATCCTCTCATGAATCACCTGAACCATCTCTATTGTATTCTGCACTAGTTCTGGTCCAAGAATTGTTGACTCTCCGACCCCAGTCCAGCACAACGGAGAACGGTATGGTCGGCCATACAAGGCTTCAAACGGTGCCATACCGATGGTAGAGTGAAAACTATTATTGTAAGAGAACTCTACCAAGGGTAAGTGCTTTATCCATAAAACTCCAAAATCAGGAACACAAGAGCGCAACATGTCTTCAAGAGTCTGGATGGTTCGCTCTGTCTGACCATCCGTTTGAGGATGAAAAGCAGTGCTAAGGCCCAGTTGAGAGCCAAAAGCATGCTGGAGACTTCTCCACACCCTAGAGGTAAAACGAGGATCTCGATCAGAAATGATTGTCCTAGGTACTCCATGAAGTCTCACCAGCTCCTATAGATACTTCCTCGACAAAACTTCCACTGAGCTCGACTCCTTGATCGCTATGAAGTGGGCCAACTTTGTTAAACGATCCACTACCACCCATATAGCATCATGTCCTCCAGGAGCTCGAGGTAAACCTGTAACAAATTCCATTGATATGTCCTCCCACTTCCACTGAGGAATCTCTAATTGCTAGAGAAGACCACGAGGAACACGGTGTTCGGCCTTCACCTTCTGGCAGACTAAACATCGAGACACACACTCTACAACCATACGCTTCAGCCCAGGCCACCAAAACTGACTTCTCAAGGATCGGTACATCTTCGTCACACCAGGATGTACTTCCAAGGGTGAACTATAGAACTCTCGGAGAACCGTCTCGTGCATCGCCAAGGGAACAAAAATCCTGCCATGATACAACACTCAGTGTTGTTCATCCTCCGACCAACCATCAGGGGCCTCGCCACAAACAACTATGTCCCTCCAAACTTCCACCTCTAGATCACCCAACTGAGACTCTTCCACCTTCTCCATCAGGGGTGAATGCACCGTCATCTGGAAAAGACAACCTCTACCCCCAACTTCTCCCATATCAAGATGTAAATCTGATTTCTCTTCCATCACTCTCCAGGAATCACCAGATTCACGCACAACATCATTACGTGACTTTCGGCTTAGTGTGTCAGCTACAAAATTCCCTTTTCTAGGTGTATACGATATTTCAAAGTCGTATTCCTGTAAGAACTCCATCCACTGATGCTGCCGCAAGTTCATGTCACGTTGGGAGAAAACATACCACAAACTCTTATGATCGGTGAAAACCACAAAGTGCTCACCAAAGAGGAAATGTCTCCACAACTTCAGAGCAAACACCTCGGCTGCCAACTCAAGATCATGGGTGGCATAGTTACATTCATGGGGAAGCAACTGCAGAGACCCATAAGAAACAACTGACCTCTGCTACATGAGAACACAGCCTTGCCCCAGATGTGAAGCATCACAGAAAACATCAAACTAGACTCCCTCCACTAGAAGACAAAGGACTGGAGCACTTACCAACTTCTCCTTTAGATACTCGAAAGCTGCCTGACACTGATTAGTCCATATGAACGCTTGATCCTTCCAAGTCAAAGCTGTTAGAGGAGTCAAAAATCGGGAGAAATTGGATACAAACCTCTTATAATAGCCTGTGAGACCAAGGAAACTTTGCACCTCTGACACGGTCTTGGGGGCTGCCCAAGACACCACTGCTTTTATCTTCGACGAATCCATAGCTACTCCCTGTTGGGACACAACATGCCCTAAGAAACGAACTTCTCGATCCCAAAACACACACTTGGACAACTTCCCAAACAACTGATGTTGGCGAATAACTCCCAAAACGGCTCGTAGATGATCTGCATGCTTTTCTTCAGATGTGGAGTACACAAGGATGTCGTCGATGAAAACCACAACAAAATTGTCCAGGAATTCACAGAACACAGCATTCATCAACCCCATGAAAACAGCTGAAGCATTCGTCACGCCAAATGGAATTACAAAAAACTCATAATGCCCATGATGACAACAGAAAGCAGTCTTCGGGATATCCTCATCCTTTACACACATCTGATGATATCCTGACCTCAATTCGATATTTGAGAACCAACATGCACCCTTCAGTTGATCGAATAGGTCATCAATCCGTGGAAGAGGATAGCGGTTCTTTATTTTCACTTTATTTAATCGACGATAATCATTGCACAACCGCAAACTGCCATCAGCCTTTTTCACAAACAAAACTGGGGCACCCCACGGTGACACACTTGGCTGAACAAAACCGCACAGCAACAGACCCTCAAGCTGTATACGTAGCTCTCGTAACTCAGAAGGGTCCATCCTATACGGAGACATAGAGATAAGATATGCTCTTGGCTGTAGCTCGATCCCAAACTCGATCTCTCGTCGAGGGGGTAACGCTAAAACCTCTTCTGGAAAGACATCAGGGTACTCCTCTACGACCATAGGAAACGCCAACTGTTGAACCTATGAAGAACTTAGCATCATCCCAGCCATCATGGATGATAAGGATAGAACTCGTCTATGACTCATTCGAGGATCTCTATCACCCAAAAACACCACTTTCTCTCCATCTGCATCAAAGAAAACGACCTTCTTCTTGTAGCAATCCACAATAGCCTGCACTGAATACAACCAATCCATGCCGAGTATGACATCATATGGTTGTATTCGTAAACTTAGGAAATCTCCCCAAGAGCGGTGTTTCCCCAACACTAGCTCACAGTCTCTACATACTTCAAACAAGTCGGCTCGACCTCCAACTAGCGTAGTCAACGCCAAGGGAACTGGAAGCCTCTCTACCTCAAGTCCCAAAGCATGGACAAGGGTAGGTGATATGAAGGAGTGTGTTTCTCCTGAATCAAAAAAGGCATACACCAATGTAGAAAACAAGCAAAGAGTACCTCGAACGACATTTGGCTCGCCTCGGGATGGCAACGCTAGAGCATGAAGCTGACCATGACCTCCTTCATGGCCTCTCTGATCCTGATGATGACCACCACCATGATCGTTCTCTTCTCTCTGAGGACGGGGAGCGTCATGGGGTTGTACTATGTCTGCTCCATCTACCCTCTGGTGATCTAAAGCTGGTGCAACCTGCTGCTGATGCCTTGGCTGGAACTGCCTCAACGGAGGAACCTGGAGTGGAGCGCCTGTTGCACGATGACTGCTCTAAAAATTTGGGCACTCCCGTTGCTGATGACCATGACCACCACAAGAAAAAAAAGCACCTGATCCCTTGGCATAGGCCTGAGAGTTGCTGCCTCCAGAGAAACGAGATGGAAAGGGCTGGGACCTTCCCCCAGGTGAACGGAAACTCTTCTGCCCTGAAAACCAGGAACCCCGGACCACAGCTCTGCTTCGTGAGGAATCATGATGATTCCCCTCTCGTGACGATCCGGTCCTGGCCAAAGTTCTCTCAATAACCTCTACCCTCACCAGCACCTCGAGATATGTCTTCAGCATAAATGGGGTGACCTAGTGCTGGATCTCTGGACGCAAAGCCTCCTCCAAATGCCTCGTCCTGGCCTCCTCATCTGGTAACAGGTCTGAATCATATCGTAGAAGGTTCCTGAAACGGATTCCAAACTCTCGAACACTAGAGCTCCCATGTCGAAGTGTAAGAAGCTCCTGGCGACTGGACGCCTTCGCAGTCGAAGAAAGAAACTCAACTCTAAACCTGTCTCGAAACTCCTCCCATGAGATCGCTGACTCCTCACGATCCCCAAGGAACATGAACCACCACGGCCTCGCTGCTCCACACAACATCGTCACAACCAAGGACACCCAGTGTTCCTTCTGAGCACGAATCGAACTGAAGCCTATCTCGACCTCCTCCAACCAGTCTTCTGTGACTGCATCTGAAACGGAGCCCCCGTACTTCTGTAGACTCTGGCACTGAAACTCTCGGAGTGTCTTCCTCCAAGTTTCATCGTCTTCAACCTCTACCCAGTGGCGATCTGCTGGAATAGCTTGTTGGGAATCTTCTGCGCAAACCTGACGAGGACGTCGACATGGAGCCATACCTGTAAAATAAAAACTATTAGAGCTCCTAAGCATGGAATATGGAAGACTCAAGATTAATGAATTAATTGTTTTCTTTTATTAATTTAATTTTAACCTATCCCAAGGTCTACCCATTCAAACACAGGCGCAAAGAAGAATGATGCATGATCCTTTCCTAGGTCTCTACCCTGCAAACAGTATCACTTTGTTTAGTAGCTATCGTAAACTTAAAGGTTCGTGCAACAGATCATAGGGGGCCCTAAACGCCTATGTCGCTGCCGGTCTCCAGTGTTTACCCCACTTGCTAAACCTGAATGACACTGTTTCCCTACCATCCCATGCATCCTCACCTGTGCCTAACTCCAAACTCCATCCTATCCCTCAACCAGACCTCTGATACCACTCTGTCACAACCCCCTCCCCACAAAGTGTACCCCTCCTGGGCCGGCAATGTGAGAAGAGAGATAATGACCCCCGAGTCCTGCCTCCAGTAGGCCCAGGGTTGGCGACTAGCACCGAGGGTATAATAAACATACAAATGGTAGGCATTACCCTCTAAGAGAACACATGCAGAAGAGAGAGATAGAATAGACTCCAATCAACTCCAACTCAGAACTGAAATATAAAATAAAATCCAAGTACATATATGAAATTTCATGCAAAAGTCCTAAAAATGAAAGTTGAAACTAAAAGTACCCAAACGAATGTAAAACGGCAGCGACCACATGCCCGAACAGCTCCTCCTCCAACCACAAGCTAGTAGTAACCAGATTGATCTCCAACCTACTCCAAGTGACCTGAAAAAAAGTTTATATATACATAGGTTGAGTATAACAGTATACTCGGTAGGATCTTCCCGAAGCCTCTCATGAAAAAGTAAATAAAGCGTGCTAAATCCCAGTGAACAACAAGTGAAACTAACTCATCACCTAAACAGGTATACTAAGTTCCCAACCTCACCATGGCTACTCTCACCAAGTAACACATACAAGAATATAGAATATAGTAAAGAATATCAAGGGTACCCCACTACTAATTCCCCACTGGTTTTCCGCTTTGCCCCAACGACATACGTCATGTGCTTCTCTCTCCAAGGCTTACCCACAAACACCTGAGATAAGCTCCACAATCTGCACCTCATGCACCACAAAGGATTGCCCGTAGACACCTGGGTGAAGCACCACACCACCCTCACAACCAAAAGCAACCGGGTAAGTTCCAGGAGCCACCACAGCCCACATAACATGTATCATACATCGGTTATTATACCTCAATCCATTATAGCCCATACACCGAATAGGGATCCTCAAGCCATCGCAGCCTATACATGTTACACCTATAGTAGTCCATAGGATACTATATCCAGAATATATGTGTGTGAAATAACCACAAGACATTACATCCCTCTACACACATATATGGGTAAAACTAACCAGTGTGCCTACTAGCACAAAGATCTACCAAGAGAAGAGAGTGGGGTCAAAGGGGGTAGTCAGCCATTCAACCTCCCATCAGAATGTTGGCGAAAACACCCCCCCAGGGCTCATAATCCCTGGGGTGTCAGTTTTCCTTACCGATAGGGTGGAGTAGAATATAGAAACACAAAAAGTACAGAATATATATATAACTCACATCCACACTATGGGCATTACCTAGTCTTAGATACAACTGCAGCTAACATCTCTCAGACTCCAGGCTGCTACTAAGACTAGGTATCCTATAAGCACACAAACATTTGAAGAGCTTTATTAGATTACTCCGTTCTCATTTTATCAGTTCCACTGTACATTTATAAATTCTTTAAACATTAATTAAGCATGAACAATTCCACATTAAACTGAATTGGAATCACATTCAAAATCAACTGCTCCTTTTAAGATTCACATCACCTTATAAATTCTAGTATCTCCATCCCCGTGGATTTTCACCATTTAATCAAACATTCATTATAGAATAACTTTTCCATATTCCCAGGAATTCTAGAAAAGCATCATATGCTTCTAAACACAAAGTAGTCTCCACAAGGTGAGTAGATATACTACCCGTCGAGTCTTTGCCACCTATAGAAAGAGCATAGACCCATTCTCCCTCGAGAGGCTAAACAGGGAAAGCACATGTCATACCCAGCGCGTCTTCGCCTCCTTTGGAAGAAGGGTAAGCAAGACTAGTTGCCTTGAGCAGTGGGGAAAAGCAAAGCAGATAAACATTCAAAGAATCCACAAGCATCCAGCAACCACATCCATCCCATTCCATCACCCCTGTTGTCCTCCCTGACACCCACATGCATAAGATGATGCATCTCACCACCCTAGGCGTCATCCACTGCCACAACCACAAGGCCTCCATGCCTCCACATATCACAACACCCCTCAAGGGTCACATCACAGCACAAGCAGCAGGAAAACAACAATCACATCAATGGGCTCTTGGCCCTTTAACAAACAAGAGGGTAACTCAGAACCCTTTTTGAAATTCTCACACAATCTGTTCTTTAATCCATATTGAATTAGCAGATTTGTTATGCATAGGTTCCAATTACGGGATACCTAGCCAGTAATCTGTCACAATTAAATAACCATGCTTACTTCCCTAATTTTATTATCCTTAAATTAGAACAACTACAACAACGGAAATAACCAGATTAATTTACATGCCTCTTTATCTTTAGCCAATTAATTAACAATTAATTCTGGCTTTACATTCATTATCAATTTCTATCATGAACAAACAAAAAATCAAAGAAAAAATAGATATTACTCTATCTAGAAAAACATGAGGCAAACCGTTATCACGGTATAAAACAACAACATGCGATCAACCAATTATTTTAATCTGATTCAAGTATTTAATTAGGTCAATTTCATTGTGATCCAAAGGACTAAATCATGATAATTCTATTATTGCACATATACAAATAGAGAAGCCATGAATCCCCTACCTGGAAGAGTTCTTGACATCCTTTATCCGCACAACGGGTCAAAATCCTCCTCTCATGAAAACTACATCCACCAGAGGATGCCACGGTACGACAGTACCAACCAACCCCAGAAAAACCCATTAGAATCTATGAAATTACATGGTATAATATGGAAGGGAGAAATAAGAGAAGATGATCCCCAAAAGAACATCGATAAAACATACCTTATATAGAAGATTCACCGACACAGCTCGATTGTATCCAAAACAGAGCAGAACCAATCCTAGGAGTAAATATTGATTGTACAACTCCTATAGGAATGATTGAAAGGTTCTAGCATCTCTTAGCTGAGAAAAAAGGGAAATAACAAGGGAGAATGATATATTGTCCCTTTTTGAAGATTTAATGGGGCGACGGTTTAAGATCCTGTTAATTCTCCATTAAAAATGGATTGCATTAACCCACGCGGTTTGACCAAGTAAATACATCCCGGCCTTGGGAATAATTAGTATAGGATTTATGGAATTTGAAACGGCCTTAAGAGACCTTAAAATGAGGCATTAAATGTATTTTACGTCAAAGGAAACGTCAAAAGGGAAAAACTGTAGGAATCTGGAAACACTGTTCCCCCACTTTTACTGTACATAAAACTGATCTTTGAAACTGATTTGTCAGACCGATCTATGAAACCGATCTCTCAGACCAATCTGTGAAACTGATCTGTTAGACCGATCTGTGAAACCGATCTATCAGACCGATCTGTGAAACCGATCTCTCAGACCGATCTGTGAAACCGATCTGTCAGACCGATCTGTCAGACCGATCTGTGAAACTGATCAGTCAGACCGATCTATGAGACCAATCAACGAGACCAATTTGTGAAACCGATCTGTGAAACCGATCTGTCAGACCGATCTGTGAGACTGATCTGTGAGACCGATCTGTGAGACCAATCTGTCAGACCGATCTGTCAGACCGATCTATGAGACCGATCTGTTAGACCGATCTACCAGACCGATCCTTGAGACTGATCCATGAGACCGATCTGTGAGACCGATCTGTGAGACCGATCTATGAGACTGATCTCTGAGACCGAAATGTGAGACTGATCTGTTATGGTTCACAAAACTGGAAACACTGTTCACAGAACTGGAAATTTGGCAAAGTGTTGGGGATAAGTCACCTTGACCTCCCAGAACACCTCCAACACCACATTTTCACAAATTAACGGACCGGAGAGGTCCGGGCCATTACAGAGAAAAGGGTTTGTCAAAATTTAAACAACATGAGTAAAGTATTATGGAGGTGTTTAATCATACCCTATCACTCTGAATTACACATAAAATTCATAACATAGAGGACAATCTTGACAAAAAGTGAAATAGAGAGGGTCCCTTACCTTAAGTCTGATAGTGATAATTTCCTGAACTTAATGACCTGAAAAAAAATTAGGCTCATTAATTAATAATTCGAGAACATATTATCTATGAAGAATAATTATTATAACCTTTTTAATTTCATTTATAACCATTTTTATTTGTTATGAGGTTCAATTTCATTGTTCGGGTCTGTTTACTTGCTTGGTTTTAAGGATCGGTTCATGTTCGGATAAACATGTATGGTGAAGGTGGTTGTCTAGAATTGAATTCATATTTTATTATTAAATATTAAAAATATTAAATGTTTAAAAACTTAATTTGGTTACTTAATGTGAAGTTGAATCATTTTATAAAACTTTAGTGACATCCTTTGGGTTAAGTGGCGGTTTTTTACCACAAAGAACACATTTTGTTTTTTAAACCAAAACCATGTGTAAAAAAGGATTATAGAACCATATATGATGAATAATATATATTATGTTCTATTTCAACCATGAAATTGGTTTCATGATCATATTTTTAGACAGTAATGGAAATTGATAACTTGTCGTCCTTGATTGTGATAAATTAATACATCTCAAACAGTGTTCTCATTTCATTCAAATAAAAGGTGGGGAAAGGAGAGAATATAATGAATTATCTCATTATAAAAATATAATTAAAATATATGTTTATTAGTGGATTTATCATACCATTTGGGTGGATGTAGGTGAGGAAAGAAACAACAAAACAAAATAACTTAAAAGAAGTAAAAGAATTGGAAAACGGAATTTGCCTCTTGAGTTTGCCTCCGTTGAGAGCCTCTTAAGGGGAGAGAATTTGGTATATTGAAGAGACTAGGGGATGTTGTACATGGAAAAGGATCTTGGGAAGATATTTGGGAAGAATATTGGAAAGGAACAAGGCTTGAGAGGAGTTAATAGAAGAGGTAAGGATGGGTGGTATTTATAGTGGAGGGGAGGAGGGTTTTCAGAATATTATAGTCATTAATTTATTATTTCTTCAGAAGACAAGAAATAGTGAGTGTTACATATCATAGAATAGTGAAAAACTCATGTGAGTTCTATATTTGGGCCCATAAATAGCTTATGATTTCAAGAATCGTGGATTTAAATTATAATTTATTTATACGATAACTTAATGTATTTTATAATTCACTAAAAATTCATGTATTTCAGAAAAATCCAAGAAATTCACCCTAACAATTTTTTGATTTATAGAATCCAAAAATGAACTCAATTTTCCAATAAAAATTTTATAAATACTATTAACTTAATTTATAATTAAAATAACAATTTACTTCAAAAACAAAAACAATTTTAAAACATTTATTTTCTTTATTCCCAGTTATAGGTATATCAAACTTCAGCATTAATCTTATTTATATACTATCATAGGTAAGGTTACTATTCATAAGGGTCTATCAATATTCATAAGGGTAATGTTACTATTCATAATAGTATTTTACTATTCACCAAAAATTATGTTTGTCTTATCAGACTCCAAATATTTTACTCATTGCAATCGTGAATGTCAGATTTACGAAATTCTAAACACAGAATTTTCAAAATTATGTTTAAAGGTAAAATAGTAATTAGTTGTTTATTATGTTGTGATTTAATGTGATTATATTACATATTTATTAAAAAAATACATATAAAAACATTGGGTTGTTACAGATAATGTTAGAGTTAAATATATCTGTGAAAGATTACCAAATATAGATATTGGGTATTGGTATTTCCATTCCTTTACGGGTAAGAAGACTAATTTTATTATTAACTAATATTAATTATAATGTAATTAATTGTGAATTTTTTATATTTAAGTGTTCATTGGATGTTAGTCATATTCTTCCCCCAAGAATGGATAGTATATTGGTTTTTCCCTTTATTAAATGGAGTTTGTAAAACTTTTGTAAAATTGTTAAAAAAGTAAGTTTTATTGTTTTTTATAAGTTCTTTAATATTTAATCTTCTTGTTATTCATTTTTTAAGTCGATATATAAAAACACTTGTTATTTTAAAAGTCTAACTATGTTCACTTTATATAAAAAGAAAAATAAAACTAAATACAAGAAAATACAGGTAAATAAATTTTATAGATGATAATATTTATTTTTTCTTATATAAATATATATATATATTATTTATTATCCAGTAAATGTTTTATAACTGTAGTTATATAATAAAAAATAAAATTTGGAATGTGTTTAATATGTTTTAAAATTCTTGTTAGAGATCATCGCAACTAGGATGGTGCTAGAATTTAATAAGGATGGATCAATTATGGATTTTTTGTTTTATAATGAAATATTATATATTTTAATCTTATAATATTAATTTTTATTATAAATTTTCAATGTTGTTTAATAATATATTTATGAAGACCTTAGTTCCCTTAGATATTTTTTTGGAAACTATATTTTAGGTATGGTAAATGGTTAGATTGAGTATTTGTATGTCTATTTTAAAAAATGTTTCAAAATTTAATATTTAAAAAATAGGTTTACATTGTTTTTTATTTTTTTACATTAAAAAATTACATATGATATTAGGGAAATTATTTATTTCTATTTTTTATAGATCATTACCTATTGATTTTATTATAAACTGATGTGTAATATTAATGTGAATAGCTTTTAATGTCAACTCTAACCAAAAACTGACCTCAAAATCCATTTCCACATCAGTTTTTTAATGTAACGAAAATGTAAAATCCCACATTATTTATTTTAAAATAATTCTATGCTTGTTTTATCATAAAAAGGATGTGTATATATACAAAATTCTCTTTTTATAGATTTTATCATCAGTTATTACCAAAAACTAAGGTGGAAAGCCTCTCCCAATATCGATCTTTTTCAATCGACAACATGAGTTCACCTAAATTTAGATTTTTATTTAAAATTTTGACATTAGATATCAAAAAAACAATGATGAAACTATTATTTTTAACATTACCTAGATCTAATTTGGTAAAAATGTATGTTTAATGTTAAAATAAATGATGCTAAAATATTTTTTTTCAACTAGCTTTTCATTTAAGTTCAGTGTTGTGTTTACAGAAAACTATCAAACATAGTGACTTATTTAAAGGTAATAATATATTAATATATTGGGATATTATATAATAATATTTTTATTAATATTTCCAAAAATAACATAAAACATTTTCGAACTAAACCTATTGATGTATGATTTCACTTTCTTAGATATCATGTTCAAAAAGGGAATATCAATCTGGAAATTATTTCAATATAAAATCAGTTTTTTTCATTTTATATAAGACTTTTGATTTAGATATATTTAATAAAATGAAATATTTATCTTTGCAAAATGGAAGTATAATTTTATAGTACATTCTTTGTATCTATAAATGGATTACTCAATAATTAATTAAATCCCTAGAATATCATATAACTTGTTTCATGACTCATTAATGTGGGTATATTTTGATAGATTAAGGAGTTTATTAACATTTTCATTCACTTTTATATATTTTTAAATGAATCATAGATTAAGGGTGATATTTCATGATATTAACTCTTAAATTTATTTGAGTAGGTTTGATTTTTTGTTTACACATACATTTTTCTAATTTTATATTTTGTTCTAAATTTTAAAATACATATAGATTCAAAATATAACAATTTAAATATGATAAATTTTCATTCTCTAAAATCTGATTTGAGAATTAAAAAATTATATGTTTTTAATGTTCCCGAATATTGTTTAAAATATAAAATATGTAAATATTTCAATTTTAGTTTTATAATCATATTTATATCTTATAGCTATATACGGAGAGATTATAAATTATATATCGATTTTAATCATAATTTAAGGATGAGTGATTAATATCTTTATGGTATAATGATTATTGTTTTTAAATATAGTTTTATTCTAAATTTAAAATTAGTTATTTTATTTTCCAATAATGATTGTGTATCATTGGGAGAGCATGTTGGTAGAAAAATTTTTGATATAAGAAATGGTAGAAATGTTTTTATAATTAATTTATTCTTTTTGATCACTTCAAAAAAGGGGATAAATTTTAAAATTGATCTTTTGTTTTGAAATTATCAAAAATGTGGAGAATTTTAAAGTGGATTTATGAACCATATTTTTATTATGTTTAGATAATAAAAAAGTTTTTCTTCTATTCCCTCTAAAATAAAGTGGGGGAATGTTAAAGTGGTTCCTTGAACCAACTTATTTAGTATGTTTTGATAATTATAAATTTATTATTTAACTTCCTCTAACATGAGTTTTTAATATTTTTTATCATATTGGTCTATTTATTTTTTAATTTATATATTATTTTTTCTATGAATTATATTTAAAATTTATCTAGGTCTAGATCAACTATGGGTAAGAATATAGGCTGACAAAATTTATAATGGATGGATTGTATGTACATTGGATTGACTAAATGTTCTACAGATTGACCACATGTATTATGTATTGGCTAAATATCCTTAATCAATCATAATGAACAAGATACCATGACTATCAATTATTACAAATAAGTGATCTTCATAGACATATATTCTAAATATTTATAAAGTGTTAAATTATATCTATATAGAGTTTCAACTTCTCATTCCATTCAATTGACCATCACTAATTTTTTTCAATTTCCTAGATGAGTTGCACATTCATTAAAATCAACTTCACATTCTTTTTGATTAACCTCATGTTTATTATAATCGTCCATATATTGAATTTTATTAAAGTCATGATGAAATCATGGACCCACTGTAAGTATTAACCTACCATAAGGATTGAAATAATTCAAGGATTGATGAACGTTGAGGATTGACCTACCAAGAATATTGACCTCCTCAATAATTTCATCCTACCAAAGAAATTTATCATAGTTGTTTCACAGATACTATTTTTCCATACTATTCATATTAAAGTTTACTATATATTAATGTTGATTATTTTAATTGATTTATTTTAATTGATTTATTTTAATTGATTTATTTTAATTGATTTATTTTTCTTCAATTACTCATTAATAGTTTTGATTCCAAGTTAATTTTGTTGATATATTTTATTCTAATTTAAATTAAGTGAAAATAAGTTCATGCGTTTTCTATATTCTCAAGGAATATTTACTTCAAGAAAATAAAATTTGAATATTTTAAAATATGAAGAGTTTATCGCACATGTGGTGAAGGATATTTCTAATGAATTTTATTTTTGTTATTATGGAAATATTTTACTTATGTATTAATTTATTACTAACAACTCATTATAGATAGTATTTTTATTTAATATAATATCAAATTAATTTCGGTATACCTCAATGTGAATGATTTTATTTTTTCTTTTATGAAGGTGGATTGAGATATTTAAATAGGATATTTTTATTTTTGAATATTTTTGTACATATGGTACCTAAATATAAAGAGTTAAATTGAAATGTTCCAAATACATAGGTTGAGGATACTTTCAAATTTTATTGTGTAAAAAACAATTAGGGATCAATCATAAAGACACTCTTGGTTGAACTACATCATTCAGATCTTTTTTGTTAAAGAGTAAAATACTGACTCAACACTATTGTTTCAATCTTTCAATGGGTTTATGTGGTTCTTAATTATATATATTCTTCTTTTATGTTCATAATTTCATGGGTTAAACCAGTAGGTTTTGGGCACAACAGAAGCGTGTGATGGGTCGTGCCCAAATTTTATTTTTTTCATGATCCATGATCAATCTGAGATCTACATAATGGGGAATATTGTAATCAATGAAATTTAATCAATGAAAACAAACTAAGGATAGAAACCTAGAAGAAAACATAAGATCATCACATATTATACATATTTAATTTAATCAATTAAAAAATTTCCTTGTGTGAATTCTTTCTTTATTGATGGATTTGACAACTGATCTATATTTTTTCATCACTATATTATAAGAATCAAGAGAATTTCCCCTCTATCAGTGATCCACATGTGTTCCAAAAATCATTGAATGTCACCAATTAAATCTCTGGGGGATAGTTCGGTAGATCCTAACACTTACGTCGTTCACTTTTGATCATCGTGAGAATCAATTCCAAAGCATTCTCTTTAATCTCCCTGGTTTCGAGAGTGGGAGGTAGAGGAATATTTATCAACATTATTTTGAGTGTTCTAGAGAAGGTACCTATCTAGAGCTTGAGATGATTCTCTCTGGACCTTATTACACACAATAAAAATGAATTGGATCAATTTAAAAAATAATATAATTGGGTTTAAATATTGCTAGGCTTTAGAAATAAATATTTTCAAAAGTGAACTTTAAAATTTATTTAGTCGCTTATGGAATCCCATGTATAAAATAATAGTAAAATTATTATTTCTTCAACATGTGGTTAACTTAAGAATTGAATTAAATATTATTTAATAAAATTATATTCAATATATAGATTATTTGTCACCAGCCCTAAATACACGGTCGTCAATTCCTCTACAATATTTATTGATCCATTAATAATGAATATTTAATAAATAAATAAATACCACTACATTATTCACCAATAAAAAAATAAATATTATATACACAAAATAGTAAATAAATATTTATTAAATATTCATTCCAAAATATATTATATTGAATAACTAGTGATAGAATATATGTGATCAAGAAAACCTTATTATTTATTAAACCACATGTGGTAATAATAATTAATGAAATTTTTGTATAATAAATAGTAATATATAATTTAAATTATATTCTGGATACACTTAGTGTGTGACCCAATGGTTCCGTTTCTTAGTGGCATTCAGAGAAGCAGCCTAAAGTCCACGGTTAGCATCTAGAAACATGCCAAGGCACACATATTGAAAGAAGTTAATGCCGAAATGGAATAATAACTCATACGTAAACTCACTATAAAGTAAAATACCTTTATCATGATATCTCTAATAAATCATTTTTCATGCTTATGCCATCAACCTATGTGATTGATGTCTCTTTCTTTGAATTTATGAAAACTGAACTTTCCTAATAAACACCATGGCCATGGATTTATTTAGGCTACATCATTTCATTAAAAGGGACAGACATATCAAATTTCATTAAATAATAGAAAATAAAAATACTTTCTTTCATTATTCTTTAATGAAATAAAAATAGTGACACCCCCACCATATCCTAACTCGCCACGAACATAGGTCATCATGGTTTTCGTCATTACGTCAAAGTACGAAAATTATAATATTAATTAATAATAAAATTAATGTATAATAATCAATACATGAATCCAAATATAGGAACACACAATGAAACATATAGATTTTGATTTCTTACTGGTTGTTCTCATTCTCCTAATATCATAAACTGGATATTACCAATGGCGTACACCTTCAGAAGGTACCTCAAATTTCAATGAGTCTCCACCCCAAATATAATGTATCATTTGTGTCCCTAAAATGATATCATTTGGATATATAACAAATATTTAATAATAGTTTCATAACACTTCAGGGTTCTCATCATAGTAGGGAACATATATAACCTTTTATTGTGACAGATACTGTAACGACCCGAAATTTTGAAAAAATATTGTTTCCTAATTTTATGTGTTATTTTATTTTATTTTTATACTCAACAAAAATGTTTCATTTGATAACATGATTATAATTAAAATGAGACCGTTGGGTTCTGACTGTTATATGACCATTGGTCAATATGACCGTTGGAAACTAAACGTTTCTATTATTGTCTCTAAATACAAGTAATCTTGGTTAATTATTATAGAAAGAAGATTCGATGGCCTCACCCAGTAGTCTTGGACTGATCGAAGCCCATCTAACAGAACTTGGGAAGGAGGTAGCACCATTGGGATTTTCTCTGGACCAAACCCAAGCCGAACTTCATTGTGTGAAGCTAGAATGGAATCTCCTTTGCGAGAAGTTCAAACTGATAGAAATTACTACTCATGCGATGTTGGCCGAGCCTCCCTCATATTCTCTCACCTTAGCACACATTACACTTAGGTCATATGCTGGCGTGATAAGGGGCTATTTAAGGAGACTATAACTGCCTTGTGTAATCCTTTGTTTTAAATAAAAATTGGGATTTCTTCTTATGATGAAGTTTATGAATTTTCAAATGATCGGATAAATATAGTATACATATTTTTGATGAATTTTAGAAAAAGTATATTTTAAAAAAATGTTTATGTAAACCTTAAATAATTAAAAATATGTAATGATTTTCCAAAAATGGTCTTCTACAATTATGTTCAGTACAAAATTTAGAGTCTAATAAGATCAACTTGATTTTTGATGAATAGTAAATTATGAATAGTGATTTTATGAGATTAGTAATGTGACCAAATGGATTAGTAATCTCACTTAATTAAAGTATTAATATAATCTAGGCACCTTGATTAAGTAATGTGATTCAATAAAATGGTTAAATAACGGTTTCATAAATTATTTTTCAAGTATTAGTTTTTTCAGGTGAATAGTGTTTTTTAATTAAAAATTAAATTAAACATATTTATAAAATTATTTTTATAAAATGGATTTCATTTTTGAACTCAGAGCATTGATATTATGTTATGTTAATTTTTGGGGTTTTTTTCTGAAATAATGAATTTTCGGTGAATAGTGTTTTTATTTAAAAATTAAATTAAAAATATTTAGAAAATTATTTTTATAAAATGGAGTTCATATTTGTAATCAGAGCTTCGATATTTGGTTAAGGTGAAATTTTGGGATTTTTCTGAGAAAGATGAATTTTTAGTGAATAGTAAAAAAGCAGTTTTACGGTTTCAGTATGTTTAATGACATCATAACTGTGTCATGCTGATTTCATGAGATATTTTAAGGTTTTTCCGACCAAAGGTGATGAATTTTTGTATTGGGGGCCCCATGTGGCCTAAATTCATGGGAAATATCATGGGAGATCCCATGGTTTTGAGAAAACCACTTTTGAGGGGTCCTTGGCCATTAATGCCTTGTCCCCTCACTTTCCCTATAAATACCAAGCCCTACCCTCATCCATTAGACTCAAAAACCATCCTAAACAAATTTCTGGTCTCCTTACCTCCCAAGGAGTCCTCCCAAGGTTCCCCCAAGCCCTCAAGGTCCCAACCATTGAGTTTTAAGAGTTACGTTTTAAGGTAAGGGATCTGACCTCTCTCTTTCTTTTAATGAAATCTCTTTTATGTAATTTCTTTTATGCTCTATGTTATAATGTTAAAGGATGTTCTTTTATACTCCTCTTACTGCCCTTTTCATGTTCATATAATGAGATATCCCCTATTACTCTCATTATTTCGTTTTATGAAGTTTTAAGTGGCGCCGTTAGGCTGCCAAATTTTTGTAACAGATTCTTTCTCCCTTCTCATTTTTCAAGATCTATTTTCATGTAAAGTATTTCAAGTTATTTTTTATTATGTTGGGTTATGATCTCTATATATATCATACGGATCATTTATGTTCATATGATGAGAGAGCCTATTTGATCTCGTCAATCCATTTTTGGAAGTTTTAAGTGGCGCCGTTAGGATGCCGAATTTTAAGTGGTTCTTTCACCTTTCTCCTTTTTCAAAGTTCTAATTCCATGTCAAGTCTTGAAAGTTCCTTTTTATTATGTTGGGTTATGATATCTAAATATATCATACTGATATTTTATGTTCATATGATGAGAGACCCTATTTTATCTCATCAATTCATTTTTGTTGAAGTTTAAGTGTCGTCGTTAGGCTGCCGAATTTCTAAGGGGTTCTTTCACCCTTGTCTTTTTCAAAGTTCTACTTTCATGTCAAGTCTTTCAAGTTCTTTTTTATTATGTTGGGGTATGATATCTATATCAATCATACTGGACTCTTATGTTCATATTATTAGAGACCCTATTTGATCTTTTCAATTCATTTTTGTTGACGTTTAAGTGACACCGTTAGGCTGCTGAATTTTTAAGGGATTCGTTCACCGTTCTCTTTTTCAAGTTATATTTTTTGGTCAAGTCTTTGAAGTTACTTTCCATTATGTTGGGGTATAAACTCTATATCTATCATACTGATCATTTATGTTCATATGATGAGAGATCCTATTTGATCTCGTAAATCCATTTTTGGAAGTTTTAAGTGACGACGTTAGGCTGTCGAATTCTCATAAGAGTAATCTTATTTTTTTTCATCCTTTCAAGTTCTTCGTTTCATATGGTATATCATTAAAATTTCATTACCATGTTCTTAAATACTTTATATTTTGTTCCCCTACTATTTTATGGATCATTTTTGAGTGGTTTACCCATGTCCCCTCTCTTTTCAATGTCTTCTAAAACCTTTTAACATAGTCGTTATGCTGCAGAATTTTCGTCTCAAAATGCCTCCCTATTTATCTCAAAATTATTTTATATTATGAATACTCAAAGCTCTTATTTCTAAAAGGTTATTCACATATATAACAAAATGTTCTGTTTTAAATTCTGGGATTTACATACATGAAACCCGCTTTCCCTTTCCGTGGGTTTAAAGTGACATAAAGATCATGTTTTTAAAGAAGTTGTTAAAACGTTATGATTATGAAATGAAACCCATTTATTTTATGCTATATGGGTTGTTTATGAAATGATTGATGATGATATATGTGGCCCACATGATAATAAAGACATGTCAAGGGTTCGCCCAGATAGCGCTCCAATGCATTAGGTAAAGACTTAATCTCTAGAGATGACTTTTTAGACTGATACCTTGGTGAATAACCTTGGAAATTTTTAATGAAACCTTGGGGATGGACCTTGGTGAAAAGAAATGATTGTCAATATTAAATTTTTCAGCCACATCTTCAAGTTATGAAAAATGTTATTTTTATTATGATATATCTCATGGTTTCTTTCTCATGCCTTAAAGTTCTTTTCATGTCCTTATTGAAGTATCTCAAGTTCACATGTAAAATGTTTCTCTTGTTTCCCTTACAGGGCATTCTTCTCACCCTTTCTTTTGATGTATGTCCCCAGGTTATTAGATGTAGTAATGAAACTAGGATGAACTTAAGAAGAAGCCTTTCAAGTGTTTAAGAAGAATTTTTTATGTTGTTTTCATGTATTATGTTGCTTGTTTCCAAGACACTAGGCCTTAAAGATCCTCAATTTTGTGTAATGTAATGAAGGTTTATGTTATAAAAAGACGGGATGCTATAGATACTCTTGGGACATTATCATATACTGTGATATGCAGAAGAACAATCATGATGTGATAATATGTTTATTAATATATACAACTATGAATATAGGTAATCATAAAGTACAAGGAAGTTGGTTCTAGGGATCCAAATCTAATAGACATCCACTTATACTATAGACAACTCCAAATATACTTTAGTCCTATAAATCTCACATGATACTCATGCTTCTGCTGAGATAAGATTTTAGTAAATGGGTCTATCATGTTCTCTTCTGTGGGAACTTTTCTTACAACAACTTCACCCATTTGATAAAAATACCATAAGAGGTGATAAATTAATAGTATATTATATGTCTGATGGTGTAAACTTGGATCTTTCTCAAGAGGCACTAGTATATTATTATTCCAATATGATGTGAAAGGGTCTTTACAATTAGGTACCACATGAAACTTAGGCAAAACATTCCATATCTAAACAGATTCCTTGGCTTCATCAGAAGCCTCTATATACTCTGACTCCACTGTAGAATCAGTGAAAAATGGCTTATTTAAACACTTCTAGCTCACAGTACCTCCACTAAGATAGAAAAAATATCCATATTGCAACTTCATATCATTATGATATATTTAAAACTAGAATCAGTATGACCCCTGATGAATAGTTCTTTATCTCATCCATACACCAAGAACATATCTTTAGTTATTCTTAGATACTTGATGATAGTCTTAAAATCTAACCTATTTTGTTCTCTTGTATATTCTTGATAACTGCCAAACCTGCTCACTGCACAGGAAACGTCAATTATAGTATACAATAAAGAATACTTGATTTCCCCCATTGCTGATGTGTATAGGATCTTACTCATTCTTACTTTATCCTGTTGTGTCTCAGGACACAATTTCCTAGAAAGATTTAAACCATGTGAAACTTGAACCAATCCCCTCTTGGACTATTCCATACTAAATCACTTTAGTGTACAGTCAATGTATATACTTGGACTTAGTCGAGGAATCCTCTTAGATCTATCACGAATGATCCTAATCCCAAGAATAAAGGTTGCTTTAACTAAGTCCTTTATGTATAAACAATTATTTAACCAGTCCTTAATATGCTATAAAACTGTTATGTTATTTCAAATAAGTAATATGTATTCAACATATACTACGAGGATAATGACTTCATTACCACTAAACCTCTTATAAACACATGGATTGCATTATTTATTAATAAAACAAAATTCATTTATAGATTCATCGAATCAAATGTTCTATGACCTCTATCTTTTCATCAATATATAAATAGTTATTTGGATCTTTAAAATCTTTTGGGAATCCCTTGGAGTCACAAACCCTTCTAATTGTTTCATATAGAGATCTTCCTAAAGGTTCCCATTATGGAATGTACTTTTAAAATCCATCTATGAAATCTCATTTTCATGGTAAGCTGTTATAGTAGGTAAAATTATAATGGATTTAAACATGGAAACTAGTGAAAAGGATTCATAATAGTCAATTACTAGACACTGTTAAACTTTTTAGCAACTGGACTGTATATATAGGTATTTAATTTACCTTACATGTACAATTTTCTCTTAAATACCCATTTGAACCCTATGGTCTTTACGTCAATTGATGCATCAACCAAACCACAAACATTGTTTGGATACATAGAATCCATTTTAGAATTCTTGTACTATTTATATCTTTCATATTTTGATATCTCTACTACCTCTTTATATGAGAGAGTTTCATCATTTTCAACCAATATTATTTCACCATCCTCAGTGACTAGAAAACTATATCTATTGGGTTCTCTTACCTCTCCTGGGATTCTATACAGCACTTTTGTTTTAGAAACTATTCCTTCAATAGGGACCTATGGAATCTATTCTTTTACCAATTATTTTGTATGTTGAGAATAAACTTCCTCGAAATTAATCATGCTCCCACTATCATTTTTGAGAATTTTTTCCCTCTCAAGAAAGACATTTTTTTAGAGACATTCACTTTTTTGTCTTAGGGGTTCTATAATTAGTATCTCTTTGTTTCCATAGGATACACAATAAAGATACACTTTCTTCCCTAGGTAACTTTTTTTTGCCTAAGAGGGCCTTAACAAATTCCACGCAAACCCATGCACAAGTATGTGACAAAACAAGTTTCTTTCCACTCCATAACTCAAAGGAAGTTCAATATATCACTTTAGTTGGTACTAGGTTTAATTTATATACAGAATTTTCTCATGCATATCCCCAAAAGGATAATGGAAGATCTGCATGAATATTCATTGACCTTGCCATGTCAAACAAAGTAGTGTTCCTCCTTTCATTAGCACCACTCCACTATGGTGTATAATGATAAGTGAGTTGAGATATAATCTCAAACTCCTGTAGAAATTCAATATAACTCTTGGTTAAGATATTTACCCCCCCCCCCCCCACGATCTGATTGAATCTTCCTTAACTTCTTTCCAAGTTGATTCTCTACTTAATTCTTGAATTCCTTGAATTTCTCAAAAGACTCAAACTTATACCTCATTAAGCATACAAAACCATATCTACTCAATTCATCAGTTAAATTTATGACGTGAAAATACCCACCTGTAACTTTTACTGTAAATGATCCAAACACATCAGTGTGTAGCAATCCTAGAAGCTATGTGGCCCTTTTACCTTTTCCAATGAATAGAGGTTGGTTCATTTCTCCTTGAAAACAAGCAATAAATCCTTCAAGTGGTTTCACCTCAAATAAGTCTAAATAACCATCTTGATAGAGCTTTGTCAAAATATTCTTGTTTACATAACCCAATCGGTGATTCTAGTGCTAGGTGTTATATGAGTCTTGTGAACCTGATTCTATATCAACTTAAAATACTTAGTTTTCATAATTTAATACATAAAAACATTATTTAAATGTTTTATATGATTATATATTTTTTTATTATAAAAGAAACAACTTTTATTTCTAAACATGAATATAAACCCATCTACATCTAGGCATGATATAGAAATTATGTTCTGGGTAACCAATTGTACATAATAACAATCCTTTTAAACCAAAATCATTCCCATTGTAAATAAAAGGTGGTATCCACCAATGTCTAGAGAAACTATCCTCACACAATTTGCAGCTCATGGATCCACCTCTTCTCTAGAAATATTTCAGAGTCTATTTGGTTCCTGAATTTTGATATAGATGTGAGAAACATAATCTATATATAATACCCAATGTGTATATATTGAAAGATTATATTCTATAAAAAATGAATCTGTAGAATCAACGTTATTTTGGATGTAGTTCTTCTTCTAGTGGCCTTTCTTTCCACATGGAAAACATAATACCTCATTTTCCTTACCCTACCTCTAGATCTTATTTTTCTTGTAAGATACTACTCAGGAGGTTTAGACTTGATATGATTTGTGGTCCCCTTCATCTTTTTCTCTCTTTTATTATATACCATATGGAATTTTCTTTTGTCACACCCCAAGTCTTTATCCACTTGGTTATTCAAAATAATAATTTCAGAAATACTCTTCTCTTTCTTTCTCAAATTGTAATTAACAATAAAAATGGGGAAGTTCTCAGAAAGTGATAAAAGTATGATATCTATGCATACCTTATCTGTTAATTTAATCCCAAAAATTTAGTAATGTTAAATGTATCCAATAATATTGACCACATGAGTCTTGGATGTTGTAGACTATCCAATTTTAGTTGTAAAAAAATCATTGAAGATCTCATATATCTCTTGTCTCGACTTCTCTTGGTAAAGATCCCAAATGTGAGACATTGTGTTATATGCATCCATGTCTTCATGTTGCTTCAAAATCTCATTGGCTATGGATGATATCATGAAACACTGAACATCTTAAACATCATTAAAATGTTTCTAATAGTGAGATAACTCTTCATCACCTACCTCATTTCTAGTAATTTTAGGAATTAGTTCTTCCATCATATATAATTTCTTATCATATATAAGGATAAATCATAACTTAATTTACCACTCTTGGAAATTTATACTAGTGAGAAGGTTATCCTTATCAATTATTGATTGTTGTGGTATGTTTTAAGTAATTTTATTAATATTTATAAAAATAATATGAGCATAATTTTAGTATTTTATATGGTAATATTTAGAGAAATAAATAAATATTATATTTAATAATCTCCCACTATTTTTATAGAAACCCAATATCCTTCACCATTGGATTCAGAATATCATATTTCTTGGACACTCTAGTGGAAAGGATCTATATTACCCTTCCCATTACCCCAACTTTTCTTGGTCAAGAAACTTGAATGGTTTTAGGTAGTCATTCCAAATTCCACCTACATTAACTCATTATTCCTTGATATGTTGAGTGAAATCCCCAATTCTAAAATCCTTAAATTAAATCTCCCAATCTCGTTCCTCTCATTTACACAAAGTCATGCTTCATCAGTCAACCATTGATATTAACTAAGTTAACTCAACCTAAAAATTCAAGTTAGAATTCCCAAATAATTGAAATCACCCCAAATTTTATTATTCAAGAACTTTCAGATATGGTACGATTTTAACTGAAGTAGTGTAAGGATATACTGACTTAATATATGTAATTGAGGGAGTTTATCTTTTCGGAATACATTAACAATTATAATACTTATCACATTATTTTTAATGCTAAGTGGATTTAATTTAGTGATTGGCCATTTATTAGATAATATTTACACATTATACAATTTATATTAGTTCTTTCATTCGTTCTTGTTAATTAATTAATTCATGTTATTGCTACAAACAGCCATAATGAAATGGCCACTCAACATGATTGAAATAAAATAATAAATTTTTATGATCCTGAGCATTTACTAATAGTTCATTTATATAGTGGATAATAAACTAATCATCAACCTAGTGGGAAAACACCTTGAACCTATTAAGCATTATTTTACAGCTTTCCACTTTTCCACCTATATATCTCTCTTGGATTGGTTTCTCCTCGACTCAAAACTTTAACCACCTCCACTACCTTGGGAGATCCATCCATTAATTATGATTTTACTTACACACGTATGAGGGGAAAGGGGTTTATATAAAATAAACCATGGGAATGTAAGACATTACATAATAAGATCAGAGAAGGCATGCCTGATACAAATTTAGTTTAATAATTAAGTACATGAAACCAATCACATACAAAGTTCTATCTTATTCTCATGATCATATACATTATTACAATGAATTATGTATTTAATAAAACTATCATTCAATTCTTAATATTTCTTGTATTATATAAATCACACTTGAATCAATTAATTATCTTCTTTAATTATTTAATCTTTTTATCTTAATTCTCATCCAAATTTATTTGAGATTCACATAAATCAAAATTTTAAACAAATTAAATAAATTTATTTAAAATTAACTATGTACATAAATGTAACTTAGAGGAAACACAGTGAATACCCATCTGAATCTACCCAATATGTATTATACTTGTGTACAGATTAATCTGGTCACATATGGAATACACGACTAATCATGTAATTTTTTGATGTGTACTATCAACTTAATGATTACATGAATTACATGTTTTTTCCATCACAGGTTATGGTTCAAGGCACATAGAGTAATACTTGTAATAAAACTCATAGATGATATGAAAATTTGAACATTATTCAAAAATTCATTAAGAATTTATATATATATATATATATATATAAACCCATCACATGGAATTTTCTATCAACTTAATAACCACACGTAATAAAATGTCAACATGGTTTAAAAGTTATAATAAATTAATTTTAGATCTGCGTAAGTTGGTATGAGTACGTAGTGTGTATAGGAGACCTAAATGGTGTGAATGTCTCTCATCGTCTATCCTAAGAACATGTATAAGGACTCGGTGTGTAGAAAGTGCCTCAAAAAAAATATAGTATACAATGTGAAAAAAGGGACAAATGGTGTGTGGTATCCAAGTTACATGATCACCAGTTAGGTAGTCTATGTATTGAAATACACGGCCTATATGTGACTTAGAGGAATACATAACATGTACATGGGTGACATGGTCTATAGTCCGGCTGACTGTGTACTAGGATGGCCAAGTGAACACACAATGTCAGAAATAAATCCACCACGTGTATTCAATTCACACAATTTGAATTAATTACAAACTAATTATTTGTTCATTTAACACTAGTACACGGTGTGTACTTCTATGTCATCCATCCAGCATCCTCATCATTTCTGAAGGAGATATTCGGTTTTATTTCATTAAAAAATTAACTGATTTGATTGGATCTAAGATAAATGAAATGGGGAGAAAAAAATATTGCAATAAGGATTAAAATAATGATTGAGCATGAATTTTAAACTAAATAAAAAATGATTAAATTTTTCAATGATCTTTAAATAATAATAAATAATAACGCGACCTCTCTGTTACTAATTGTAGGTTCCTGGTGCGGTGGATATGTGTGATGGTTTATACCCAACTTCTCTTATTTTAATGATCGATGATCAATCCAATATTTATATGAAGATGAATTCCATAATCAATGTAATTTAATCAATAATGAAATTTAATGGATAGAACACAGAAACCAAGCACAAGATCATCACATATTATTTATAATTAATTAAATCAATTAAAGAATTACCTTGAATGAATTATTTCTTTCTTGATGGATATGATAATAGATCCACATTTTATTGTTGTTTCATTATAGGAATAAATATAATATTACCTCTAGTGGTGATCCACATGTGTTCCACAAATCTATGAATGTCGATGTAGGAATCTTCAGGTGTTACTGCGGAAGATCCTAATTCTTATGTCATTCAATTTTGATTTCCATGAGAATTTATTCCAAAGTGTTCCACTTGATATCTCTAGAATCAGGAGTGGAAGGTAGAGGAATAATGCTCTACATTCAGGGGAGCAATCTTTGAGAGGGATCTCTCTAGGGCTTGAGATTATTCTCTCTACGGATCGTTCTCCACAACAAAAATAAAGTGGTTCTACTGAAAAAAACTATGATTGGTTTTATATTACACTATGGTTTAGAAAAAAATATTTTCACAAGTTACATTTAATATTTATTTAATCCATTTTTGAACCCCATGTCTAAAATAATTATATTATCATTATTTTCTAAAAAATCTCTTAACTTGAAAATTAAATTTAAATGTTATTTAATCAAATAATTATCAATATATATATTATTTATCACTGGACATAAAAACTCGGTCTAACATTACTCATAAATATTTATCAGGATATAAATAATGAACATTTATTTAATAAATAAATATAACTACATTATTCTCCAATAAATATATAAATATTATATTTACTAAATAGAAAATAAATATTTACTAAATATTCAAATCACATAATAATATTTCGAATAGAATGTGGTATAATATATTTTATCCAAAAACATGAATAACTATTAAATCATATGTGGGAATAATATTCAATAAACTTGATATATAATAAATAATTATATATTATTTAATGCAAATTATGGATACACTTAGTGTGTGACCCTCTAGACATATTTCTCGATGGCATTAGGTGGAGTAGCATATAGTCTAAGGTTAGTGTCTAGAAACATAATTAGGAACTGATATAGAAAGAATTTAATGCCTCATTCCATAATACCTCAAACCGATTATCAATTTCTAATTTATTCCCTTTATGAGGATATCACTAATCAAGCGGGTTGTATACTCATGCCATCAACCTATGTAATCAATGTATCTTTCTTTGAATTTCCAAAAACTGAAATTTCCCATTGGACACCATGGCCATACGTTTTTTTAGGATATATCACTTCCATCAAAGGGACTAAGATTTAAACTTATGCTAAAGAACAAATGAGAGAAATATTTTCTCACATTATTCATTAATGCAATATTACTGAGGATGCACCCAAAAATCCTACCTCACCAAGAACATATGTTATTAGGGTTTTTGTCAATACATAAAACTATGTGACTTATAATATTCATTAATAATAATATTAAATTCTAAGGATCAATACACATATCCATGGATAGGAACACTCAATGACACATATGAATGTGGATTTCCTACTAGTGGGTATAGTTCTCATAATATCTAACACTGGATATTACCTAGGGCAGATACCATCAGTAGGTGCCGCAAATTCCTATGAGTCTACACCACTAATATACTTCATCATTTGTGACTCTAAAATTATATCATCTGGCTATAGAACATATATTTGATAATAGTGTCGTATCACTTCTGGGATGTCGTCACATCAGGGAATTGCTATGAAATTTTATTTGACAATGACTCTTAGGAAATTATCACATATTATGTTACGCTTAAGAATAATCATGATGTGATTTGGTGTTTATTAATATTCTAACTATGAACATAGGTAATCATAAAGTACACAGAAGTTGGTTCAAGGTAACCAACTCCAACAATACTACACTTTAAAAGGTAGGACCACTGTGTCAGGTTATACCACCCCAAAAAAAGGTATGTATGGGTTATACCTAACTAGGAAAAGGTATGGGTTTTAGTTATTCTTTCATCTAGATAATGGTTTTTTTGTTTTATTACACCACCTTAAAATTACGTTCGCTGTGTTTTGAATCCAGGTGTGAAAAATTTAGTCTTGGGTTGAGCCTATAAAGATTAAATACTCTATTATAATTTTTTTTGATTACCCTTAAAATTTAACAAATTCCATTTAATGGGATCATTAATCCCTATGTTTGAGAGGAGTGAAGAGTATACAAAGGATTAATTTGATCCAAAAAACTATGAAAATATTTCTGTTCATTTTATTATTATTTTTACTATATAGTTTTAATTAATTCTAATAAGTTTTTTAAAAAATTAAAATATTAATTCACCACCCTCTTGACTATTCTTTCATTCTCTCAGTGGGAACAAACAATTATTAACAAATCCTTTAACCTAGTTTGTGTATATATATATATATATTGTTTTTCACTAATAAAATCATGACTTAAACATCAAGTGGAATAGATATTATAATAGGGAAGAAATATTTTTAAATGATGGTTGGACACCTCAAAGAACTCCATTATTTGATGGAAGAAATTATGGATAAAGTCAATAAAGTATGAAATGTTATTTTGATCACCTAATAATTTATAGTTGGACTATCACATTCAAGAGTTATAAAGTACCCAAAGTTGACCATGATGCATTAACTAGTAATGATTTATTTATATATGTTTTGAATTGTAATGTAATGAATATTTTTTACATTTATATGAGTAGAAATGTATATATCCATGTATCTTCATACAAAAAAGTACATTCTATTTGGAATATATTGTATGATACTCATCTGGGGCCAGGTAATTTAATGATTACTATGCTCAATATGTTAACAGATGAGTATCAAGAATTTCAAATGTGAGAAGATTATTTTTTTAATCAAATATTTCATTAATTTACTAGTATAGTAAATTTTATGAGTGGTTTATGAGAAACATTAGTATATAGACACAATATTTTCATACATAAATATTACAAATTTTTAGATGATTACTCTATACATTTTACAAATAAACACCTAAAGATCATAAAGGTTTATTGTCTTAGGAGACTTGTTACACAATATTATTATTTCATGAATTATCTTCAACATCTCTCACAAAGGTATTCTAATTTTGTAATCTTCATAGACATAGCCAAATTAAACCTTTCTTGATATCCTGGGGAAAAGAAATATAAGAAAGGTTGATCTCAGATGCTCAGTAATGGTAAACAATGAAGATATCAATAAATGGTCATATTAAAGCATAAGATAAGCATAACGGTATGAGTTTATGAATATTATATAAAATGTTCACTCCTGATCCATCATAGATTGTAAACATGTGAGAGGTAATAAAGCATTATCATCTCAAAATACATGAACCATAGACGTGATAAATCATTATAAATAAATCATGAACTAAAAGTTCATGTCATATAAGTGTGGCCCCATCATATATATATAAACCATTTTGTATGTCATGGTTAAAATACGATACAATAAAATAATAAAATATCATGCATAGACACTTATTATTTATTTAATAATGGATTAGGAATCATCACATTTTTCTTATACTGGATAAATCACATCGTCATGTTTCCCATAGTGTATCAAGCACGTAATATTATTTCCCGTCATTATATCATGAGATATAAAACGCTACCCAATGCATTGGAGGGAGACATAGGTCCCACCTATAACATAATATATACAATTTGTGTACCAAAAGATCATAAAACATTCACCATATCATTACCCATTGAATGTATGTTGGATTCATATACATTTATTCATAGCCTGACCCATAGAAAGAAAATCAGTTTCATGATTATCTGATCAATTAATCATAGCACAACCAATGGAAAAGGAATGGGTTCCATATAAATATATTCATCATATTAATAAACCATACATAAAATTAATAAGGATGGTACCATTGGATCATATCTTCATTAAAATATAAGAAACTCTAAAGGTTTTTTTAATGAATATAAATTAAATAAATTAATCATTAAAACATTATTGAGTAAAATATCCTATTCATTTTGAAAACACTTCTTTAAAATATAAATAAATCATAAATAAGAAAGAAAAAATTTTATTTGAAAAATAACATTATAAATTTATAAAGGAACCTTTAAATCAATGACCAGTCATGATGATAAGAAATTCCATTCATATAGTGCATGCTGAAACAAATATTCCTTTCTTATTTTTGATAAAAAATTAAAAGGGCCTCATTTAAAAAATGACAACAAGATTAATTTTAATCCATTTTAGGAAAATTAAAAAATGGGTTGAAATAAATTTAAACAATATTTTTATAATAGTAAAAACTTTTTTTAGATCATTTTTAGGAAACATTTACATTTTTGACTAAAGGGAGAAATAAGTTTGGTTTTACTTAAAACATTATTTTGGAATATTTAGTACATAAATAGAGTTAAATGAAAAATAACAAGTATTTTCATTCAAATAACGATATTATAGTAAAATTAATGAGTTTATTGAGTGATTTATCATAATATTTCATCATCGTAATCTTAATCATAAACAATCCTAATAAACAATGAGATTGTTTCATAAAACTTTTACTAGATTGAAATATTTTTAATCATAAGCCCCATGAAATAAAGAAACATATATGGATATTTATATCCCATAATTATAATAATAATAATCACAAAATACCATCATGGTATGTATATACAACAACAAAAATAACCATGTGTTGTATAAAGCATGTGTCCTGCAGAAATAAAAGTGAGTTGAAAATTCCTTACCAATTTTGAGACTTTTGAATCATAAGAACAATTAAATAATAACATCAAATGAATCATTAAATATCATTAAAAAATGTATTTATGATATAACATGACAATTAGGTAGTATACGCACTAAACAAAATCAATGAGTGGTGAATATCAAAAATAAAATAGAGACTTGAAATCTCTTATCTCAAGTGTTGTCTTTCTTCACAGACATCAAAAAATATAATATAATAAATATATGCATATTATAAATCTTTTTTTAACCTTAATAATATACATCCTACCATATATGATTTACTTATCACCTTTTAGTACTTATTTATTAACAATTACTTGTTAAAATCACATTTTGGGTAATAAATGCTTTGTTTTCACGTATGTTTTTTCTTTTGGTAGTTTTAAAAAAAAATATTTTATCAAGGTACAATAATATAAAAAATATTATCCATTATTTAATTTTAATATATATTCAATATTTAAGCATTTAAATTAATCCATAAAAGTTAGAGATAAATAATGAATTACCCTGTTTATTGAGACAGTAGGTCAAACATACATATAAACAATGTTTACATTTTTATTAAGGGAGGAATTAAAGAAAGTAATTAACACACATTTAAAGAATAATTATTATACTATATAAATCATATATATTCATTAAATATATACATATTAACATCCACATAAAAATAAAATAAAAAATGTATCACATCGCTATATGGATGTTATCTTTTTCTAATGGATTGGATTTTAAGAATTTAGATGTGGTATTATAATTCCATAAGTATAATTATGTAATAAATATCATATATATACTTTTAATTCTTCATTATATCCACCTATGATAGGCTGTTATGTAAAATGAATTACATCGGTTTGTGAGGTGGTAGTTCGTCATACACACGATCGACGGTATCGTTTCTCATTTGATGGATGAATAGATGGGTATTGGTTATGACATTAACCTGATAAAATCTCATCATATGTTAGATATCATTTTATAATATTTTAAGAATATTTTAATGAGGTTTAATAGGAAATAAAACAAAATGCCTAGTTAAGAACGATACCTCTACTTGGATAACCTCCTTAGGTTTTCACAAAAATTCCTTTAAGGAATGTTTACTAATAAAAATAAATCCCCTAAGATGTGGTTACAAAATTAAGGAAAATATTTGGGAAGGAATTTTCCAAACCAAAAGGTATTAGTAGTTTGAATAGGAGAGGATAGGCAGTGGCCTTTTATAAGTTGGGAAGAGGAAACACTTGGAATTTTGGGAAATAAAAATTTATACGCAGGTTATTTACATGCCAAAATAATGAAAATGGATCATTAAATAACTATATATGCAATAAAGTTGAAATATGACCATAAAATAGAAAATGGTCAAGTTTTTAGATCATTTTAACACTTATATTTCTAGTCTAACCCATGGATAAACTCATTTTAACCTTAACCATGTTAATTAATTTTTACTATTTTTATTATATATTATGACCAAAAATTAAGTTAGCATTATTATATGATATTAATTTTTCTGATTTAAAATTTGAAATCCATTTTTAAAAATTAAATTTATATGATTTTAAAATTTTAATTTAAAATTAAACCTGCAGACGTGATGAAAAATAGTTTTCCAACGAAACATATTTTAAAAGTATAAGAAGTTTCTATATTAAATTTCAATATTAAATTGACTCTAATGAAATAAATTGAATTAATTTATATAAAATTGATCTAATTTTTATTTTAAATCCTGATTAAAATAAAATAGAACCTAAAAAATCTATAAATGAAAAGTTCATTTGTAAAACAAATCAGTATTTTTTATTATTCATCAAAAAATTAAACTTTCAAACAAAATTAAAAAAATATCCCTAATATAATTATAACAATTTAACTTCAAAAATGACTTTTTTAAATGAATTTTAAAAAATTAAATTTACAATTTTTTTAAAAAAATCAATATAAACATTTTTTGAGAGAATTGTATTTTCGAAGAATTTAAAAACTTTACTAAACATTAAGTACTTTTTATCAATATTTTCTTAAATAAAACCATTATAATTAATTTAAAATATATATTCCTATTCATACCACCCTTTTTAGCATCTATATTTTAATATTTATATTTAAATCATAAAATTAATAATATATCATCGTTTGTTAAAACTCAGTGTTTCTTTTAACGTTGGTTATCGGAAAAATTAAATTTTTTTGAAAAAAAAATATTTTATAAAATCTTAGGGTGTCACATTCTACCACCCTTAAAATAAATTTTTTCCCTGAAATTCATCACTCTTGATAAAAACAATTGAGTATACTTCTAATTTATCATATCCCCAGGTTTCCACATAGCTTCTATAAATTGGTGGATTCACCACAAAACATTGTCTAGGTGAGTGGTCTTGTTTTTTAGAAAATTCTATCTATGATCAAAAATATAAACTAGTTGTTCTTCAAAGGAAATATATTTCAATAATGGTAAAACCTATAATTTCATTACATTTGGTGTATTAGGTATGTACTTCCTCCATAGAGATACATAGAGCACATCCTTGACTTTAGAGAGGTTCAGTTGAAGCACCAATCGATACTCTACCATGCCAAAATAATACATAATATCAAAGGGATATATATACCAAGGTTCTTTGTTTTCCCTTATTTCAAAATAGCATTACCTTCTTCCTTGTAGAGATTCCAAGAGACACATTGTCACCAATTTCAAATTCCAGATCATGCCATTGATTGTGAGAATAACATTTCTACTAACTTTGTGTTTCCCTTATATGTTGTTGAATGTCTCTAACCTTTACATTAATTTCATAAACTATCTTATGTACCAATATCTTTTTCTCTCCAAATTCATCCCAATAAGTTGGAGTTATACACTTATTTCAATAGATCTTTTCATAAGGATTTATCTAAATTCGTGAGTGAATGTTATTGTAGTATAAAAACTCAACGGGAGGAAGGTGTTGATCCCAACCACCATTGAAATACATTGAAAAAAGTATCAACATATCCTATTGGGTTTTAACTATTCTCTCAAATTTAATATCTATCCGAGGATGATACATGTTACTAAAACGCAACTCCGTATCAAGAGATTATTGAAGACTTCTCCAGAACATTAAGATAACCCTCAAATCCTGATCAAATACAATAGAATGTGGTACTCCAAGAAACCATACAACTTAATTAAGGTATATTTTATGAATATGATCATGAGATAAGTATTCTATAATAGAAATGAAGTGTGAATGATTCATAAGACGATCGACTACAACCCATATATCATTATTCCCTTTAGAAGTTTTGGGGAGTTTGATGACAAAATCCATATTGATTTTTTCTCATTCCCATTTAGTTATGGGTAATGGTTGTAACATCCCCTTAGAATTTTCTCTCTAAACACTAACTTTCTAACATACCAAGAACCAATATAAAAACTCTATGATATATCTCTTAATGTCATCCCACAAGAATACTCACTCAAATACCTATACATATTTTTACTTCTATGCTGAATAGAGAATTCAGAACTATAAGCATCTTCTAACAACTCCTTATTCAAATCTAGTATAGATGGAATAGATTCAAGGTTACTAAACATTATCATTCCATCACAACCAAGTTTGGACACAGGAATATTTCTCACCTTCTTTTATATCTCTATATCATCCTTCTACCCCACTTTTATCCTTACATGTATATATGGATTAACACTTATTTTATAAACATAATATTTCTCCCATTACTTCAAGATTTCAAGATCACTCCTTTGAAAATCAATAAATATTGGATATTTTTTTCTCCTCATCATAGATAAGATGGCATTATCATTTAAACTCAAAGCATTATCCACCTTTTTAACTTTCCCAGGATAGTAATATATTGATCAGTCAAAAACTTAAATTAGTTCCAACCATATTCTCTATCGCATATTCAACACCTTCTGTGTGAATATATTCTTTAAAAAAATTATCAGTATAGATATCAAACTTTTCTTTTTTAAATATGATTCCTCTATATCTATAATGTATAAATTACTATAGTTAACTCTAAATCATGAGTTGGGTAATTTTTCTCATGAACCTTCAATTTTCATGATGCATAAGCAACAACTATGTATTCTATATGATAACACATCCCAATACCTTCTTGGATATTATAGAGACTTTTTTTCATGTTACACTTTGTAATATTCCTAAGAATATTTTTGGTGGATAGTGATAAGACGGTGAGTGATTTTGAGGCCCGGTGGTCCTAGAATTAATTTTTTTAAAAATGTAAAATATATGTTCATATTTCACATGTGGATTTATTGTAAAATTATAATATCTCAAAAATGGTGTCTTAGATAAGAAATTTGAGATCATTATTGAATCTGTATCATGTGTTTTACCCTAGGTGCGACCTAAGGTTGGTCGGCATAGGACATTTAGATGAGGTAGTCATTGGTGGGTGCATTGGATAAATTAATTATTTTAATTTATTTATTTAAAAAATCTAACACAAATCACTCAAAAATAGAGAATCTAATAGGAAATCCTAGACCTTAATTGAGTTCATAACATGGTTTTTAGCCTAGGAGAGATATAACCTTGATCAGTATTGGGCGTTTGGATTTATTTCTATCATGGGAGAAATAATTAAATAAATTGATATATTTGTTTAATTGTTTATAAAAGATCCTAACCTAAATTTTTTTCTACAAATATATATTTATGGTCAAATAATAGGGTTAAACACATAAATCAATGATCTTAGAGGGGATTCCACCCCTTATTCATTAGCGTATTGAGACAGGACAACGATCAAGGGTCGGATCGGGGTGAATTAATATGCGATGGATGCAGCAGATCATCTTCATCACTTGAGGATACAATATTCACCAATCATCGATCCATAATTGAGTTAGGATTCATAACTTTTGGTTTACCCCCTATTGATTAAATGTTTGAGCATGATCAGATTTATTTCATTGGTTGGCATTTAAACAAACCTTCGCATCAACCTGTGTATCAATAAAAATTATTCTTTCAATTTATTTCTTGTCTATTACATGTTTCTCACCCCGGTTCCCCTTCTATGAAATCAGTATCCAAGAATGCATGGCCAATGATATTTCTCAACTTTTTCAATGGTTTTTTGCCTCGCCTTTCATCATGGTATTCATTTTTGGACAACGGGGTCATGATTCGACATTTTTTAGGCGTGTTAGAGTCTGATAGAAACCCCATATTCATTGTGGTAGCATAAGCGACACGTGGATCGATGCTTTCGGGATATATTGATAAATGAGTGGTATGGTGTTTTATGAATACATTGGTTCAGTACTGTGGCTGCGGGTTTGTGATCAAAGGTGGTTCATGATCTTATCAGTGATCCTCATCTTCCAGATTGATGCATTGTGATGGTTTTTGGTGCGATGATATTGATTCTGAGTGGTGTCCATGTGCGGGAATGCATGGAAGAGGATAATCAGAATGGATGTTATTGTGGTCTGAATTGATTCTTTAATGAGGCTGTTGGACATGTTCTCTACCATGGGTGTTATTATTATTTTTAATAATAATAATAATAACATTAAAAAAACTATGTGTGTGTGGTTAATTAAATTAAATAGTTTAAATTTAAAAGCAGAAGAAATGAGAAACCTATGGATGTATATAATTTAATATATAAAATAAATGATAATTGCAATTATTGTAATATTGATTTATTTTTAAAATTTTAAATGAAGAGAGAGAGAGAGAAGGGATGATGCCTGTGGAGTTCTAGGCGTGAACCAAGTCATTGATATCTTCCTTGATTTATGGTTTTACAATAATAATGATAATAGAGACAAAATATGAAGTAGAGTCATTGGAGGCCCCCAAGGGGAGGCGCGTACATAGGTAAGGCCTTTGAGTGTGAATAAATATAAATAAAATTACTAGGGTTTAATATATATATATATATAATACAAATCATCATTATTATAATTTTGGTTGTTACACCTTAATTCGGCCATAACTTCTCTGTGAGACTTCAGATTAATGAATTGTCAGTGGAATCATGACTCTAGAATTGAGACATCCATTTTAAGACCTATTTTGGATACCTTTTTTGGACTCTTGCCTTGGGTCAAAAAAATGCCATATGATAATAAAATTATTATTATGGTGGAATCTTTAATCTGACGTATCTTCTTCATGCGGTGTCTAGATGACAAACCATTTGTGAAAATTTGACCCTGATATTGAGGCCGATATTTCAATACTGGTATCTTTTGTTTAATTTGGGTCCATGGATTGATCTGAAAAAAAACCATTCATGTGTAATATAGTGAAACATGAATTTTTCACAAGGTGCCCTGTTTAAGAAAATGAATAGCCTATCCTGGGAATTTTTTCATGATCACATAATGATGGGATATTTTCTTCCATTTAGGGCAATTTCCATAGGTATATTAGTGGAATCACGTTTTTTCCCTTTGCAACGATGATGATCTAAATATTTTTTTTAGGGTTGGTTGAGACACATTATGTAGTACGCTTACACGTTGTGTAATAATACATGGTCAGAAATTTGTGTGTTGGTAAGGAAATATCCCAATGGTAGAGCAAGACCACACAATGTGTGGGTCCCTTACATATTGTGTATGACTTTATTAATATTTTACCTCTTGTATCTCCTTCATTTGGACTTATATTTTGTCCCAAGAATATCCTACCTTGAGTGTTTTTTCACGTAGAACACAATGATTCCCTCACTTGTGGTTATTAAGATACGATGTTGAATGTTCAGAGCACAATTATTGGTTAGGAAATGCTCTATGATGGTGGGGATCACACAGGATCACCATATGCATTCTGAGTGGTACCCTCCAACCAAGTTGGGTTGTAGTCCTCAATGACTTCTTGGTGGTACCCTCCAATAGAGCTAGGTAGTGGGTACCTGAATACTTTTGAGTGGTAAAATCTAATAGAGCTATTTCTTGGGTCACTGATGACATCCAGGTGGTACCCTCATGTAGAGATGGGCAGTGGGTCCCCAAAAACTTTTTGGTGGTGCCCTCCAGTAGAGATGGGTAGTAGGTTCGCGATTACTTTTGTGTGGTACCCTCTAGTGGAGTAGGGAAGTGGTCCCTCGACGTCTTCTGGGTGGTACCCTCAAGTAGAGCTGGGTAGTGGTTCCCTGATGACTATAGATAGGTACCCTACAGTAGATCTAGGTATTGGGTCCTGGATGACTTCTGGGCGGTACCCTCTAGTAGAGTTGGGAAGTGAGTCATCAACAGCTTCCAGGTGGTAACTGCCAGTAGAGCTCGACAGTGGGTCCTCGACGATATCCGAGTGGAACCCCTTATTGGATAAAGAGTGGGCCCTATATGACTACACTCAAACCCCCTATCACACTATGGCCCAAGTCCTCAACCTATAGAGTGGAACCCCCCCCCCCCATTTTCTCGAGCGTGGGTGCTCTACCCACCGAGTGGAACCCCCTATCATCACAGTGTGTGGGTCCTAATGAAAACAGAGTGGAACCCCCTAATTTACTAGGGAGTGGGTATTCTTCTCGTATTTGGTGTCCCTTAGACTATATGACACAGTGACAATGCTTGGTTTGAATTCGATGGTTACTTCTGGGTAGACAAATGAGATTTTGGGTATCATTGATGAACTTTTAAAACTATTGGTGACTCTTCTTCCTGGGTTGAGTTGTGAGATAGAGATCCCATTTCTATCTCATTCTAGGCCTCATATGACTGGTCATATATATATATATATTCATGCCCTTGTATTTGGTAACTCTCTTTCAAGAATATGAAAACACATGTAGGGTTTTCCACGTGATTTTAGTGCTTAGTTTCTCATGGTTGAATGACTTTACTCTCCTACTATGGCTGGTGAAGACTCGACATGTAGTTCATTTACTCAATCTGTCAAGCCCCCTGTACTTTAATGTGGTTAATATTTCTCTATATATGGGTTGAGCTGCATCATATTTACTATTATACTATATTTAAATTTCCTATTATATATCTTCTTTCTCTCCCTTCAACTTAGGGTGCTCCCTACTGGGTATGTATATACTCACCCATGCCTGGGTTTTTCAGACATGTGTTGGGTTTATGCAGATGACAGATTGGTCAGTGGTGACTTTAGATGAGCTTAGGGATACTGGTTGTTATGGAATGCATACAGTTTTTATAGCATATAGATCAGGATATGGGATCTCTCAATAGTTTACTTTTCAAGTTTTGTTAGTTTGGAATATAGTTTCGATTAGGTGTGTATTTTCCCCCAACACTTCCTTGTTTGAAATGTCATCCTTTTCTACACCCTAGATTTTTCTCATGATAATTATAATTTATAGTTTTCACTTCTTTTTATTATTTCCTCTTCACTTCTGTATTGACATGGTCATGTGTGTGCATACATGTACTTAGGTAAAGGCCTCCCATTTAAGATATGCCTTTCAATGATTTTCTCCACCTTTTGGTCTATGCATACAGGCTTGGGTTAGTTGCGACTCATGCTCCAGTTAGGGTCATCTCATGAAAGATAGTTATCAGATCATTTAATTCCTTGGGTTGTTGACTGGAGTGGTCACCATGTGAGTATTTTCATTGGGATTAGAGAAACATTTTCAGACTATCTTGTGTGTGGATCTCAAGCCAAGGAATCCATTGATGGTGTGGGAGGCCGATGTATCCATTCACAAGAACGTTGACTACCTACTTATTGACTCGGAATAATGAGACATTGGTTGCAAGGATAAATTTCACTTGCATCATATATGATTGAGTCATCACAACTACAAAATAGGCCATCAAAAGTGCTAAAAATAGACTTTATCAGTGCTAGAGAAGCACAGACTATCAAAGAAGGATTAAAATCCCCATGATTTTATCATCACTAAAAATGTAATGATAAAGGGAAATATTGTAGGGTGTTGTAATAGAACACTTTATCACCAGTTCAGTGCACTATAAGAGCACACTGTAGCACCACAAACCCAACCAGATATCAAAAAAATGAAGTACTAATAAATAATTTATGTGAAATTAAATTTATAACACAAATACAAGAAATAACTATATTATAGATATTTCAAGAATCAGTTTATACTATGACTTAAGTTCAAATTATTGTGTACATTCAAAAAACATCAATGTTCCTTTATCTTTTGATCCTGATGCCGACTCATGCTATTATCAAACAAACCACCCCTACTCGATCAAAAGAACCCACCTGTATAATAAAAATAATAATATTTATCTAATAATATAAATATGTTAATAAATAAAAAAGTATTAATTTTAAACTAAACTTTGATTCATTCTAGGAACATTGTGTATCTGATTGAATTGTGGTTAATTCTTGCACATCACACCATTTCTTGTTCATATTCAAGAAATATCTATGTTAAAATTAATTAAATAAGTATAAGATAAAAATGATAATTAAAGAAATTAAGTAATAGAATATAGAATGATGAGAAAACAGTCAAGGCTCATTTTCGTGATTTCGGCCATGTGATGCATGTTTTAAACAAAAATGACACTTATATATTGAAAAGATATACCTGGAGTCATATCAGTCACACCGTGCATCAAATTAAGGTGAGGATGATTCTTACACATCTCAAAAGACTTATGGGTCATTTTTTTCAAAAGGGTCAATATAATCTAAAAGTGTTTTTTGGGTTTTGAGTACATCACTTGTCTTTTCTAATGAAATGTACTTTTAAAATAAAAACACACACTTTGACTCATATTGGTTACATAGTGTGTTGGTTGTTTGTGAGACCCATTCCTATAAGTCACAAAAGATTTATGAATCATTTTCCTAAATTATCAAGAAAATTTTAGAATGTTTTTTTAGATTTCAGTGAGTGACTCCTTGGGAACAAAAATATTGATTTTAAACTAATAACGGACACATTAAGTCATATTTTGTACATTTTATATTGTATTGAAATTCGGTTGATTCTTACACATCAAAAATGAATTTTAGATCCTTTTCATAAAGTATCAAAATAATAAAAATGTGTTTTCTCATTTTTTAGTAGGTCAGTTGTCTTTTTTATTAAAATTGATTTAAATTTTAAATAAAAAGATTCTCTTGGAGTCATATCAGTCACACCATGCATTGGTTTGAAGTGAATATAATTCTTACACATAAAAAATTACTTATGGATCATTTTATTAAAGTATAAAAACAATTATAATTCTTTTTATCATTTTTTATTACATCACTTGTCTTTTTTACTAAAATTTCATTTTAAACTTGAAACATGCACTTTGAATCATACAGGTCACATCATGTGTAGGTTTGACATGAATGATTCTTATATGTTAAAATGATTTATTAAAATTTTACCAAAATTATCAAGACAATTGGAGCATGTTTTCTTAGTTTTCAGTGAGTGACACTTTTTTAACTAAAATATTGATTTTAAACTGATAATGGAAAATTTGAGTCACACCGAGCACATCTTGTATAGTATTTGGGTGTAGATGATTCCTACAAATAAAAAATTACTTAAAAATCATTTTCATAAAGTATCAAAACAATCTGAATGTGTTTTCTCGAATTTGAGTAGGTCAATTGTCTTTTTTAGTAAAATTGATGTCAGTTTTAAATAAAAAGACGCACTTGAAGTCATACCAGTCACATCATGAATCGTATTGAGGTAATTAGGATTCTTACTTGCCAAAAATTACTTATATATAATTTTCCTAAAGTATCAATACAGTATAAATATATTTTATTAGATTTGAGTATGTCAATTTTACTTTTTACTAAAATATCATTTTAAACTGGAAACACACACTTTGACTCATACTAGACACATCACATGTCAGTTTGACATGAGACTAATTAATAAACATCACAAATTATTTATGAATCATTTTCATAAATTATAAATATAATCTAGGAACATTTTCTTATTTTTTATTAAGTGACACTTTTTGTACTAAAATATTGATTTTAAACTGAGAACAGACACTTTGAGCCATACCCGGCACATCATGAATCATATTCAAGTGTGGAATATTATTACACTTCAAAAATTAAATATATATTGTTTTCATAAATTATAAAAGCAATAGGAATTATTTTATCAATTTTGAGTAGGTCAGATGTCTTTTTTACTAAAATTGATGTCAATTTTAAATAAAAAGATGTACATTGAGTCATACCAGTCACAACGTGCATATAATTAAGGTGTATATTATTTATACATATTTAAAATTTATCATTTATCATTTTTTAAATTATAAACATAATCTGAATGTGTTTTATTTGTTCTGTGTATGTCACTTGTCATTTTTACTAAAATGTCATTTTAAACTTGAAACACACACTTTGAATCATACTGAGAACATAGTTTATTATTTTTATGTGAGACTATTTCCTACATATAAAAATGATTTATTAATATTTTTCCTAAGATAAAAATATAATCCATGGATGTTTTATTACTTTTTAGTGAGTGTCACTATTTGAACTAAAATATTGATTTTAAACTGATAATGGACACTTTCAATCATACCAGGAAAATCATGTATTGGATTGAAGTGAGGATTATTATTACATGTCAATAAAGACTTATGGATAATTTTAATTAATTATAAAAATAAAACTAATGTGTTTTCTCATTTTTTTTAGTTGGTTATTTGTCATTATCAATAAAATTGATGTCAATTTTAACAAAAAAGATGCACATGGAGTCATACAAGTCACAACATGTGTCAGATTGAGGTGTGGATAATTCCTACACATATAAAATGAATTATGGATCATTTAAATAAAGAATAAAAATAATAAAAACTATGTTTCATCGTTTTGAGTATGTCACTTTTATTTTTTACTAAAATGTCATTTTAAGCTGGAAACACACACTTTGACTCATATCGATCACATAGTGTATCGGTTTGATGTGCGAATAATTACTACACATAAAATATTATTAATGAATATTTTTTATAAATTATCAATAAAATACTATCTTGTTTTCCTAGTTTTTAGTAAGAGACACTTTTTGAGCTAAAATGTTTATTTTAAACAGATAATGGACAATTTGAGTCATATCGGGAACATCGTGTATAGTATTGAGGTGAAGATGATTCGTACACATCATATATGACTTATATATTGTTTTAAAAATATATAAAAATAATCTAAATGCATTTTTTTGGTTTTTAGTAGGTTATTTTTTGTTTTTACTAAAATTGTTGTCAATTTTTATTAAAAAGAAACACTTAGAGTCATACCAGTCACACAGTGTGTCAGATTGAGGTGACACTAATTCCTACACATCTAAAATGACTTATGGATAGTTTTATTAAGTAAACAAAACAATCGAAATGTTTTTTCCCTGTCTTTAGTATATAACTTGTCTTTTTTACAAAAAAACGTCATTCTAAACTTGAAACATGCACATTGACTCATACTGACTACATCATTTATCAGTTTGACATGAGACTGATTACAAAAGAAAAAATATTATTAATCATTTTCATAAATTAGTAATAAAATATAAGAACTTTTTCTTGGTTTTTAGTCAGTGGAACTTTTTGAACTAAAATATCGATTTTAAACCCATAACGGACACTTTGAGTCATACTTGGAACATCAGGTATCAGATTGAGATACAGATGATTCCTAAACATAAAAAATGAATTAAAAATAATTTTCTTAAAGTATCAAAACAATATAATTTTTTCCCATTTTTGAGTATGTGAGTTGTATTTTTTACAAAAAATAATGTCAATTTTAAATAAAAAATAACTTGGAGTCATACCAGCCACACCGTGTACCAGATTGAGGTGTGTCTTATTTCTATACATCCCAAATTCTCAAAACATTCCCAACTAAATTTTTTCTATAATTTCCATTATATTTATTTTTCAAACTTCCAAAACAGCATATTGACCCAATGTTCTTAGTTGAAAACCCATTTTAGGAAAATAAAATCAAATAAATATGTAGTGTTGTAGTTCGATAAATAAAGGAAATGAAAATCATGGAAACATTGGCAGAAAAGAACAGTTTATCTCTTTCATGTCCTGTTGTAAATAGTTCAAAGAAAAATATTACTTCCAAAAAGATATCTGAAAAAACAAAAAAAATATTAGATAAAAATAATAAGAAAATTACTTATAAATAGTAGATAAAATGATGAAAAAATTAATTAAATAATTAATATAAATTCACCTTTTATCGGTGGTTGTATACATTACTGAAGTATTTTATTATTTTCATTATCTCAATTTTATGCTTGAAGTCCAATCTCTCATGAGCATGAGTATATTCGAACAAAGCACCCCAACTCGATCAAAATAATACACTTATATAAGAAAAAAAATATTATATGAGTAATACTAAAAAAATAAATTAAACATAACAGTGAAACAATATATTAATTCTATTCACAATGATTTTACTATGAAAAAAATAGGACTACCTCTATTGTGGAGCAGCAGAGGGAACATAAAAGAAAGTGATAAATTCCAGAACAATAGGGGTGAAATGTTTTTGTGGGAGAATAATTATATGGAAGTTTTGGTTCAGAAGGACATGAATTATGGACAGACCACCCTAACCTGAACAAACGAATCCACCTGTATAAGAAAAAAATTCTTGGATGAGTAATACAAAAAATAAATTAAACATAAATATGAAATAATACATTAATTCTAGGGACATTGATTTTACTATGAAAACATAAAGATTACCTCTTTGATTGAGTAGATGCAGCATCATTGTTATTCTATCAAAGTCAGTAGAGGGAACATAATGAAAAGTGATAAATCCAACATTTCAGGGGGAAAATGTTTTGAGGGAGAAGAAGTTTTTGTAAGTTTTCATGTATAAAGGGATGAAATATGGATATAAATATTATCAAATAAATGAATTCTATAAGGGATAATGAAAATTAAACCAACTCTTTGTTATATAACATTTCTGTAAAGTAGAGAAACTGTGTCATAATATTAATGTTACATCTTCAAAAATGGTTTCTTTCATTATAGTTTTTTATTCCTAGGGATTGGTGAAATAATCATGTGAAGAATAAAATGTATACACGAGTAGTCAATCATTTAATTTATATTATGTTAATGCAATATATAATATATAATATTAGGAGGAAAAATATAGTATATTAAAAAAATTACATTCTCATTGTGAACTCTTTATTTTTTATAGGTTTTAAATATTATGTTCGTCTATCGAGAAACCATTCCCCTATTTCTGGTCCCCTCTAACATACAACACATTTTCTACATTGGGACTCTCATGAACTGATTATTATCTCCCAATGAAAGGTTCGTCCCTGATTGAATTCTCAACTGAACAGATATTTGTTTTAGTCACCAGAATGACAATCGATCGATTCATTTTTATGTATATGAGATATAAAATACTTTCACTTATTTTTATTCCATTATGTACAACTTGTCTTTTTTCCCTTCTACATTTAATTCACCTTCATGAAGCCCATTTCTTTAACTTTCACTACAATCATATCATCAACCCATTTTCAATATAAAATCAGCAGTTTAAATTTTGTATAATCCAAATCATATATCAATTTGATAATTCCAAAATATGACATGTTTTCATAAATTGTATTTATATACTTGGAGCCAGATATGTGCATCACTTCATCTACAAGAATAGCACCGCTATTTTTCATCATACTATTTTAATCGTGATCTATTTTATAGAATATATAACCATTGATTAAAAATTCAATGTAAGATATAACATTTTATTTTGGTGTCTTTTCTCTCCATTGATTTCATTCAGCAATTGAATTTAGATTTTCATATAACTTCTTATAAATGTAATCTTGGAACCATCCTATAAACTTTTGATTTTGTGTATTTGATATCCATACTACATCCCTTAATGGATTAAAATATCAAATAAATTCATTGTGGTATTCAATGTAAGGATAACAATCATCCCCATTATATAAAATTTAAAGGTTTTCCTTCTCACACTCTCTCAAGTTAATTGTAACAACATCTATTCTGTAAATCCCTTCGCCCATAAGGCATTATCTGTGATAAGATTTTGGGAGACCAATGTTGTCAACATCTCATAGGTAATTGCTACATAATTCAATAGCTTATTCAAAAATATATCATTATTCAATAAAACCTTATGGATGAATTCAATTCATGAAATAAATTTTCAAAATCTTCTTATATCATTCAATGGGGTACATCTATCTTTAATGGATAGGACCACATAGTTGAACCTTTATAACCAAGTGAACCATTGGGTGGACCATTATATCAAATAATGATGGTGAGAAGAACATATCTAATTAACATAATATGAAGGTAACATTCTTATTCATGATTAGAAACTTTTTCATATCTATTAATTTTATGTATATTAATTTGAAAATTAAACAGAGTATGGTTAATGTATGTCATACATTTTAAGGTAGAATGCAACGAAAAGTAACAGGCATAAAATATTTCATCAAAATATGAAATTAATGTGATTTTATTTCTTTTAACTTCAAATTAGTCATTTATAGGGTATTATTTATATTTTATAAATACCCCTCTAGAACTTTTACACTATTAAGGAAAAGAAAAAATTTCGATTTTTCCTATATGGATATAGTGTGAGATATTGGAAGAAGAAAATTCCACCCTTTAAACTTTATTGGTGATAACTCTACCCTTATCCCCATGCTAATAATTTACAACCTATCCTTGAGGAAAACTTTCATTTTTCCAAGGACATTTAGTAACATACCAATAACACTATAAAATAAATTTTCTTATATATGCAAGACATTAATAAAATTTATAACATACAAACAATTCCATTATGGTAACTTGAATAAAATTGATCTGTTATTCAAAAATTATTTTATAAGGTTTTTAAAAAATGTTTTAATGAAAAAAGTTTCAATATATTATACTTTATTGAAAAGATGATCACTATTTACTAGATACATTGTTCTACCTTGTTTGATATTCCCATCGAATGTTGTCATTTAGGATCGGTATTTTTGTTGTTGATGTAAAAAAATCTGATGTCCTAAAAACATAGTCTTCGGGGAATGTTTCAAATGAACTGAGTGTCTGTGTTTTTTACAAATGGGACACCCCAACATTACTTTAATTCTATATCCTACTAAATTTCCGTAAGTAAGGAAGTAATTTATCATCCCATAAAACATGGGCCTCAATGTGAATTCTTCAAATCTATGAGTATCATACATTTTAACACATTTATCCCACATTAATTTCCTATCATCAATCAATGGATCCAAATAGACTCCAATATCATTACCGAGTTTCTTTGTTCCACATAAAAATAGAGACAGCATAATTTATTTGCGCTTCATACATAACCATGGAGGAAATTTATAATTAACCAACATGATGGTCTATGTACTGTGTGTACTAATCTATACACCAAATGGATTTCTTCTATCTGTAGATAATGTAAGATAAAATTTTATTATCTCATTTCCAAATTTAGGATACTCATAATAAATTTCTTCCACTAAGAAGAATCTATTGGATGACATAGGTTCCCATATTTAATTCCTATATCTACATGCCACATTAATTATCTCATAGTTTCCTAACATCTATATTGTCTTCTAATCCTTGGAATGATGGAAAAATACCATAAATATTTCAAAGTACTTGATTTATTTTTCTGGTATCGATCCACACAGCACTTAGGAAATTTTATGAGTGATTCATGGTCCTTGAAAAAAATATTTAATAATTTTGAAAAGAAAGAATTTTTTTAGAGATCATGACCATTGAATATAGAATTTATTTAGTATCATATATTCAACATGGTAGTTAATTTTATTTTGGTAGAATATCATTCAGGAGACCAAGTGGTTTTATAAACATGGTTTCACTCTATTTTTTGACAACATTCAAATTATATAACTTCAATATAGTTGACAATGTTGTTTATTTAGTACAATCATTATATAATGGTCTCTTAGCACATCTATTTAACTTCTCAAATAAATTTTCATAATCACTAAGGTCATATTCAATTTCCATTATCATTTCTTCCATGTGATCTCTATCATCTTTTACACTAGTATTCATATCAAATGATTCATAAAATGAAATTTAATCCCAATCGGTGTGCATGTTCAATTTATCCCCATGTTAAATCTAGAATTTATAGCTCTGATCTATTTTGTGATAAATAAAACGCTCTTCCAACTCTTCCAATCTAATTTTTATTGAATAACAACAAAATAAACATGGAAAAAGGATAATAAAAGGGTGGTATGCATGCTCTATTCCAAACTTGCTGAACTCTTTACCTCTATCTTCAAGCTCTCTAGTCAAATGATTATCATAAATCCGTTTTTGATCTATATCCATCCTATTAGTCTCATAAAATATTAATTTTTTAAAATAAATAAAAAATAAAGATAAAATATTCATTGTTAAAGGTGAAAGTTATAGATAATTCTAATAATGGAAACCCAACATTTGATTATTTTTATTAATTTTAGTAAGAATTTAATAAAATGTGTAATTGAATTTAAGAAAATAATTACTTCACTTTGGTTGGTCTTATCCTCTGAATTCATTCAAAGTTGAAAGTTATAGACAAAATTCATCCTCATCAACTCATCTCCAAAACATTTATCATTGAAATTTTCTTTTTGGCACACATCCTCCATCTCTTGTGGACATAAATATATGTTTCTTAAAATACTTTAAGAAGTAGTCATACATGGGATGAGTAATTCTCATAGTAGTACAAGCGACATAAAATAGATGGGGTGAGTCTCAAGAAACAAATTCCAATAATGATTTTTCGGTAGATGAATCTGATGCGGATGATAGTTTAACTAAATTATGTTCCCTAAAAGGGGTAATACCTTCCATTTTTTAGAATTACACTATTGTAACTAGTTAATAACTCGTGGCCTGTTGAAGGTGAGATTTTGACGAATAAACATTCTTGTCAGTGATTCAAGGGGTCTCAGTGGGGAAATGTCATGATATATGAATATTTGGGGCCTCCGTGAATTCTATATTTAAAGAAGAAATAACAATTTTTATAAGTATTAATGAGTCAGTTATCATTTCAAAGATAGATATATTTTTACAAAGGTATAAAAAACCAGCCGAACCATATTTTAATTTGGGTTCTATAAATATTTATGGTAATTATTATTAAAAGGGGAAATTGATTTATGGTAGTGAAAAACTGATCATATTAGTTAATGAGACATTTAATAACTAACTAAAAAGGGTGGTTTGAGATTTTTTTATGTTGAACTGATAAAATTGAAAGATAATTTTTACTAATTAAAATGATAGTACAGTTAATGATTAAAATAAATTTGATCTTTAAATGAAACAACCCTTGGGTTTTCCCTAGAGAGACTTCCTCGTGAATATGCTCTATTAGTTTGTTGAGGAAATTTGATGAAACTAGAAATATAAAAATGTGAGCTCCCTCTCAAAGTACTCACATGTTTTAATTGGAATATCTCGATGAGATACTTTAAATTTTTTAGGAATATGGTCCTTCCCAAAAGTGGTTCTTCTATTCTAGATTTTCATTTTTTTCTTATCTTGGACCATCACCTCACATAATCTTTGGCTAGGACATTCATTCATAAAGGAAAAAAAATTCACCTAATCATATATTAGAATCTTGAGGGTTTCAAAGATCCTCTGAATTTTTTCAACACAATCCTCTATCTCTTTAGGATCATATTACCTTGAAAGGATGGAGACTTATGGAGAAGAAACTCTTGATCGGGATATGTATCTCCATATAATTTTAATTAAATCAAAATAAAATGGATATAAAATTCTTATAACTCTATAAAATATAGACAATGTGCATGGTCAATATCCCAGCTCAAATAGAAGGATAAAATAATCATCAATTAAAATTTTTTTCCCAACATTACTTGGAAACTCAATAGAGGAGCCTAAGAGAAAGTAGATGTTTCAAATAGATATCACCCAACAAACAATCAATGAGTAAGGAGGGTGAGGGGAAAATATGATACCTTGGACTAAAGCATTGAATCATCTAAGACAATGTAGATGTTTCAAAAACTTGAAAACGTTCGAGCCTTGTATTCATTCAACTCTTCAATCATTTGAGCCTTGAATTTGAGCCTTGGAAATGTATGATCCTTGATTCGATCCTTAATTCAAACTTCGATTCACCAAGGAGGAGTACCGGCAGAGGGTGGCTTCCATGGAAATCTTTGGATGTCTTAATGAGTTCACGACTGGTTAGAGTTTTTAAATATATCAAGGCACTTTTCACAGTGCTTCCAAAAAAGCACTAAAAAATATCCCTCTTATCAGTGCTAAATTAATTTGCACTGATAAAAGTCATCTTTATCAGTGCTTTTTTTTAATTGATAAAGGATCTAAAATTATAATTATAAATAAAAAATTATAAACATATTTATATAATTTTATTTATATATTTAATAAATATATATAAATATAAATATAGTAAATATATTATTTATTTAAATATATTTATTATAATTGTATAATTATTTAAATATATAATTATTTAATTCTAATTATATAAATACATTTTCAAAGAATAATATTTATATCATTATATATATCTATATATATATATAATAAATATATATAAATATAAATATAGTAAATATATTCTATATTTAAATAAATTTATTGTGAATTTTATAATTATTTAAATATAAATAATTATTTATTTATAATTATATAATTACTTTTAAAAATAATAATGTTTATTTATTTGTAATTATAAATATATAATTTTATAAATATAGTAAATATACATTTATAAATATTTTTATACAAATATATTTTCAACATTATTAGTGATTATTTAATCTCAAATGCATGCATGTTAAAAATGTGCAAAATTGAATAATTAAATATGAGTAAACTTTAAAAGTATTGAAAAAATGGATAGGATTTATTAATTAAATATAAATTATTAAAAAAATATGGATATATATTAAAAGAAATATGAATACATATTTAAAATATTAAAATGTAGTAAATAAATATAAATATATATATAATAAATAATTGAAATTAATTAAATTCTCAAAAAAATATAAAACAAAACATATTAAAACTGAATCAATACCTAACTATTATAAAATTAAAAATAACTAAATAAAATTTACTATGAGTAAAGAAATGGTATATTAAATCTATCATGTTGTAATGAAATTCTAAAATGAATACTAAAATTTGAATAAATTACATAAATATTAGGTGTATGTGTTTCTATATAATATTTCATTAATTACATAAATATTTTCGTGTGTGCATTGTATATAAAAATTAATTAATTATGTATATGTGAAATCAATATAACACACATTTTATCTATGTTAAATTGAAAAATAAAACATCATTCAATTAAGTCCATTATTAGAAGCTATTAGTTGGTATTTTCAATTCATATTAATTTTCAATAATAAACCATTATTAACTAAATATATGACTATTTAATGTAAATCATAAATATTTTGTATTATATAAAACATGTTTATATACATTCATATATATCTATATGTTCAATGTCACACCCTACCCGTGAAAATCCCCTTATTTCACTACTTTTTAGGATTTGGACCTTCTAGTTGTGGTTCGAATTGAGTTCATGGCTTAACCTTTTGAGTTTTTGAGTTTTGTGTGAATTTTTTGTCTAAGCATGGGTAGCATACGGTTAGTGGAAACTGTATGTCCTATCCCAGGTAATCATGTTTCAGGTCCTAGAGTTTGACAGTAGCCACCGCACATTTTGATCATGGTAAGTCAAACCGTGCAGGTTGGTTGTGTGGTTGGTCACCTCTTGGACAGTATCTACTGCACAGTTGGCATATAGTTTGAAAAAGTGTGTGGCCAAACTGTGCGAGCTATCCATTAATTATAAATTTCGAGTTTTCCTGTTTTCCCCTATGATTGTTTAACCCCATTTCGGGATTCTCCCCCTCCTACAACCTAGGAACACTAGGGGGACCGTAGAGACACTCCTCCCATGCTTCTAATCTCACATGGATACTTCTCCTTCGAATCTAATGTAATATCCTTTGACCTTTTGGGTCAATTTTCCTATATCTCTCCCTTTCTCTCTTGGTTTGGGGTTCTCCCTTGTCGGGGTTCTTGTTTGGTCGAACCTAAGATATTAGGGTTGATGTGTGGTTCTATTTTCTTGATGTTTATGGTGTGTAGATTGATATTCAGAGCCTATTCTTCCTCATTCCAAAGTTTCATCACATTATCACACTATTGAGGTAGGTGATTCAGTTATTTTCCTTTTTGGAACAACCCATTAATGATTTTTTTTCCTAAATAACTTATAAATTTCTTTCTCATGCTCATGATGCATATGGTTAATTTATCATGATGTTTTTAAGTTGGTATGATTAGGTAAAAAAGGTATTTGAAGGGCCTATTTCATTATGCTTATAAATATGTGCACACAAGGTGTTTGATGAAATGTCAATTGTTTCATTTTAATGAAACATTCTGATTTGAGGGGTTTTTTTCCTTTGGAATAATGAGATAGTTTTTTTTTAATGTGAGTTGCACATCATATAAGGAAATGGGTGATTTATGTATTGTGATTCTTGTGCATGGTTTGTGTGTTTTCGTTTCCATTTCAAGTGTGTTTATCTAAAAAGGTTTTGGATGATCTCTTCAGATTTCATTTTGGTTCCAACAGATATAGGCACATCCATATGCACACAAAGAGAACATATAGATATGCCATTAAATGATAGTGTTCTTGGGTGAGTTTTCTCAACTTGGAAAACTTTATTTCAAAAACACTTATCTTTTTTCCTTCTTTCCTTCTTCCAATTATTAGTGTTTTACTAATGGTTCCATAATTTTCAAATGATGTGAAAGTGGTTTCAAAATTATATTATAAGTTATTAACCTTATGAAACTTTGATAAACTGTTGGTTTCTAAATGGTAATAATTTTTTTTAGAACCTTTAAGTATGTTTTGCCTTCATGATGGTTTTAAAATGGTACAAAAAAAGAATTGGACTTCAAATATTAAAGGACTGTTTTCCATTCTATATATCAAAGTGGTTTTTTGTTGTGATTTTGGGAAAATTATTTTAAATCAGTTTCATAAATTTATTTTTGGTTTTAGAAGTATAGGGCTCATTGGAACATGAGATTCATTTGGAGTTTTGTTTTAAAACATACATGATGTGAATATGATTGGCATTTTATGAAGGTTTTGGGGAATGATTTGGAAGATTAGGTGATGTGATGTCCCGATAGGCACTTTTGATATTGTGATATGTGACAGTCACCCCTATTTAGGATTTCCCTTTTATGGTTTATCATATAGGTGGTTTCAGTGTTTGTGGTACGGAAGCGCGGTGGCGGCAGGTAAGGTGAGTCACACGTGCAAGGTCCTCCTACTTACACAATATATTATTACCTTGGGTTCCATGGGAATATTTTATAGGGTTGAGTGATGGTTTCTTATCGACCCTGATTAGATGGGTTGGTACCCCTTGGATGTCTAGAGTCTAGGTGAGACGTGCCACAGGTAAGGCTAGTTAAAAGTAGTTAGTTGGTTATTAACTATGGAGATTAACCATATGTTGTCAAGTTTGTCCGACTCAAGTATGTCCAGGGATCTCTCAAGGGATGTTTAGGATATTCTCATGGTTAATATCTATATTTGTTTATTTACATTATAATGCATTTTTTTTCTTGTTCATTCTACGTATTTATTTTTTTATCATGGCCTGGAATATGTTTTTTTTATTTTACCTTAGGTTTGGGTTTTTAAAATGATATTCTTCTTTGAAAACTTTTGATGTGATGTGTATAATTTTAAAAGGTAAAATCAACGTTGTTTATAAAAATTAGAGAATCCTATTTTCATATATGTATTTCAAACTAGAATTAATGGACTGTTTTCAGGAAAAGAAATATATATATGGAATCTTTGGTGGTTACCTAATAAGCTCTCAAGATCAAACCTTACTTGTAAAATTCAGTGTTAGTATACCTGAGCTGTTTTGTAGGATTAGTTTTATGGTTTGATTTTTCTCTTAGAGTGGTTTGGTCTTGGGGTTGGTGGGGATATAGAGGTCACATGGATATTGGGTTGACATGTTAGTTTCAATTTTGTATTTAGTTTGTACTTTGTTCAGTTGTTGAAACTGAATCACTTTTGTATATTTATTTAAAATTTAGTTATGGTTGGATCTTTTTCTTGTTTAGTTACTTTGTTTTGACCATATTTTATTGGGAAAAATTTGTTCCCCTTAGTGATAACTTTTATTTCCAACACTAGTTGTCAGCCCATGGTGATTGGGAATTCCCTTTGGGCCATGTCTCAGACCTGGTTGGGTTTTAGGTCGGATGGAATCCCAGCCTGGTTCATGACATTTAACATATACTGTTTATTAAAGTTATCAATAATAATTTATTTTTTAAAATTTTTATTCATTTTTATCAATAATTATTTAATTAATAATATTTTTAATATTTTTTTTAATAAACACATTTTTTATTTTATTTTTTATTTTATTTAATTATTTAATTTTATTGGGTCATTTATCAGTGCTAAAAAGTGATTATAAAGGAACCATTTATGAGTGCTAAAAATAAAACCCTGAAAAATGGAACATTTATCAGTGCTAGAAAAAAGTACTGATAAATGGTACCCTTTATCAACACTTTTTTCTATAACTCATCGAGGCCAACATTGTTAAAGGCCTATTTTGTAGTCGTTCATTGACTATCCTTCTTGGTTATGCTCCCCATTTTTATTATATATATATGCTCAAATGATTGTGGTACATCTCAATAACTTTTGAGATTCTTTTATGATTACAGCTTTCTAGGATACCAATATTGGATCATGAAAATGATATGATGAGTGATGAGTCCTTAGTTTGGATTCCATCCCATGAGCTTCTTCCTAGAGGTAGGAAGGTAGTCGTACCACCACATTTCAATCAGGAGATCATTCCAGCAGTGTATTTTGAGAATGAGTGCAAGCTTAACGCACTCTGAGAGTTCTAGTGCAAGACTCTGGTTATTTTTTTGATGATATAGAACCCTAGGCAATATAGGTTTGGCTGCAGTCAGTGATCTGAGTTTTTAGGATTTTTCATATCCCAACTGGTCAGATGGTTTTACTCACAACCAGTTCTATTCATAGAGTAGTATTTGGTTTTGGTGTTACCATAAGATGATTTACCGATATTGATTAGGCATTCTAGGTTCCAGATATAAGTATCACCCATGTTTCATGTTGAGTCTGACTCCCTTCTTAGGTGGCTGAGTTCTAGATATATTCTATGGTTTGTAAATCCCTCTAAGTTAGGATTCCTTTCAATGGTGATCCACGTAGTGAGACCTATCTAAGACAATAATGGGAATCGATAGAATCCTATGATGGATATTTGTTAGTGTCACATTAGACATACAAGGAAGTGGGACACTTACCCCATTGAGCCACATATTTATGACACATTTCAAAACCATGCAGGAAAGACAGTGTCATCCAAAAGAGGGTAGTATCGAGGTGTGGTGGAGAAGTTCCTTTAACTTTAATGTTCGAGATGTGAAGATGTGATGGGTTTTTGGATTAGGCCCTGGTTGAGGATAGAAGTCAAGAAAGGGAATGGATGAGCTCTTGGCAGGTAGTACCTCTGTCTGGGAGGCTCCACTGTGGTTCAGGATATGACATATGTCATAACTACTCCAATATTAGTTGTTAACATAGAGTAGAAAGCCATATTTCCCTACTCATATCCCATTTTTGTGACCTGGAGACACCATTGGAGTCTCTTTTTACTTGACCCTTATGTTGTAGGCTTCTACAGAGAGGTCCAGTGGTCACAAGTTCCTTTTAATGGGGTGAATTTAATTTGTCAGGAGATAGATATCCTCACACCAAATATTCCCATAGTGGCAGTGAGACCCTAAATTGTTTTCCTCGACATGGATTGGTTATTTACAATCCTTCACCAGATGATTTCTACCAGTCAGTATGGTAGTTATTCCATGTTTTGGGATGAAGTTCTCCTCCTTGATAAAGATTAATCCCTAGATGGATTAGGTTGAGATCATTCGCATAAATTTATAGCGACTTCATTATCAGTTATCTAGTATTACCCTTGGAGTAGTGGATTCTACGAGCTTTCAGTTTCCTTGGATGGTGGAGGAGTATGAGGACATCCTTCTTGAGGATGTGTCAGGTTTACCTCACCATTGAGAGTTTGTATTCTACATGGAATCGCACCATGGAAAACATGATGTTTATACTAGTACATCATATGACCCCATGTGGCTATGAGAGATGGAGGTGTAGTTAGAGAACTCTATGGAGTGAGGACTCTGTAAGGCCCATTGTGTTTCCCTGGGTAGCCCAGTGTCATTTTCCTAGTGGGACGATGAGATATTGAGGTCAGGTGTGGATTTGTTTCACTTGAACAATGTGAAACGAGAAAGTTTATCCACCCCCAAAAATCCTTGAGTTCTTCAACCAGTCGATTGGAATGAAATAGTTCTCGGAGATTGACCTCAATATGGGTTATCACCAACTCCAGGTTTGAGAGGTGGGTGTTCTAAGCAAGTATTCCTATAGCATATGTAGTTTCTTTGAGTTCTTTTTTATACCCTTTGGCATGTTTAATTCTCCATCAGAGCTCACAAGACTTAGGAGTCAGGTCTTAACCCATCTTGGATTGGTTCGTGCTAGTCTTATACGTTGGTACCCTCATGTCCTCAACATCATAGATAGATCATGAGATACACGAGAGGATAGTGGTAGACATGATCTTGGAGTCTTAGTCATATAGAATCTTTGGTGGATTTGGTTCTATATTTTAAGGTACCCTTCTCAGGATATGTATTCTTATACATGGGAGTGAAAGTGGACCATGTAGATGTTAAGGCAGTGTAAGCTTCAGGTCCACCCATGGAATGGTTGTGGTAGGTGATGGTCACACTAAGGTTTTCGGTCTATTTTTGTTGATTGAGGCGATGGATCAGTCAGCCTATTTTCACTCGACCCTTATGGGTGAGGATGGTGTAACATACCTCCATTTGATGGTTGTTACCCCTCTAATTCCTCAGTGATTTAGGGAGGAACAACATGGAGATATTGACTTGGAGATATAGTGTGACTATATGTTCTAAAAAGATTCACCATATGCATTTTTTGAAGAAGGGAATCATGTCATATTTTTTCATGGACAGAAAGTCGTTCTAATCACATTCTGAGAGGAGGGGATGTGGGAGTTTCCCACATCTCCATTGGTTTTATAACCCAATCTAGGGAAGATGTATGGGGGAGCTAGATGCGGGATTATTATCCAAACCTTTTCCCTTAGTTTTTTCTTTTTGGGGATGAAAATATTTGAATAAGGGGATAATTTAGAGACTCTAGTTTAACTATGTAAAACATTGGAATATTCTAGGAATATTTTTAGAGCTAGACATTGAGACAGTGGGATATTCTGAGGCCTGGTGAGCCAAGATTTAATTTTATAAAAAAATATTAATATATATTTATATTATGGGTGTGGTTTTCCTAAAAAGTGGAATATCTCTAAAATGGTTTCTTGGATCATAAATATGATATCATAGTTGAATCTATAGCACATGGTTTACCCTAGGTGTGACCTAATGTTAGTGAGTGCAGGATCTTCGGATGGGGCGGTCCATGCTGGGTACATTGGATAAATTAATTATTTTATTTAATCTATTTAATAACCCTCAAGAAAATAACTCACAAACTAGTACTCCTAAAGGAAATATGATACCAATGTTGAGTTCATAACATGGTGTTTACTATACGTGAGACATAACCTTGATCATTGTTGGGTGTTTGGCTTGAGTGCCATCATGGGAAAAATAATTAAATAAATTTAATTATTTATTTATGTATTTGTTAAAGAGACTAAAATAAATATTTTTCTATAAATATATGGTTATGGAAAAATCATAGGGTTAGAAAAATCACTCTGAGATTTGAGAGGAGCTTCCACCCCTTCTTCATTTGCGGATTAAGACCAAACGATGACCAGTGATTGGATCAAGGTGAATCGACAGGAAGCAGATGGAGTAGATCATCTTCATCACTAACGGATGGGTTCTTCACTAATGATCAATACATAATCGAGGTAGGAATAATCAATTATAGTTTCCAACCCTATTCGTTAAAATATTCAGCATGATCAAATTTTTTTACTTGATCTACAATTAAAAAAACTTTCGCATGAGCCTGTGTATCGGAATAAATTATTCTTCCAATTTATTTTTTTCTATGCCATGTTTATCAACCCAGTTTCCCTACTATGAAATCATTGGCCAAGAAGTCTTGATGAATGATGTTTATCAACTTTGTTAATGGTGATTTTCTCCCACCGTTCATCAAGTTATTCATCGTTGGACAATGGGGTCATGATTCTACATTACCTAGGTCGGTTCAAGTGTGATCAAACACCTAGATTCATTGTGGTAGTATGAACGACACACTAATCGATGGTTTGGGGACAGTTTGATAAAAGAAGGGAATGGTGTTTTTTGAACCTATTATTTTAGTACTGTAGGTGCAGGTTTATGATTGGAGGAGGTTCATGATAATATAGGTGATCCTCATCTTCCGGGTTGACACAAGGAAATGATGTGTAGTGAGATAAGATCAATTCTAAGTTGCAGTCATACGTAGGGATGCATGGTGGAGGTTGGTTGGCATGAACATGATGGTGGCTGAACCTGAATCTGTGGCAAGGTGGTCTGGCATGTTCAAAGTTGCAGGTGTCATTATTATTTTTAATAATATTATTATTATTATTAAAAAATGTGTCTATGTGGTTAATTAAATAGTTTTAATTTTAGAAGATAAGATATTAGGCACCTATAGATATATATAATGTATTATATATAATAAATTATAATAGTAATTATAATAATAACTATTTTATTTTAAAATGATAAATGAATATAGAGAGAGAGAGAGAACGGATTATGTGCATGGGGTGCTGCAAGTGAACTAAGGCATTGAGTGTTTTAGTTGGGTTCATGGCTTAGGTCAATGAATCACTGTTTGTGCATTATATGGTGAAATGTGTAATTTTCACCAGGTGACTGATTTGGGTAAGTGAATAGCCTATCCCGAGTGTTTTTTCATGAGTATCACAATTATTTGATCTATTTGGACATCCAAGGTTGTTTTCATAGATATATCATTTTAATTGTGTTTTTTCCTTCAGGTAGATGATGAGCCTCCTATGTTTCTCAGGCTTGGATGAGACATGTTGTGTAGTACACATACACTTTGTGTAATACTACATGACTAGAAATCTATTTGTTGGAAAGTACAAGGCCTATAAGAAGAGTGCGACCACATGTTGTGTGGGTCCCTTACAAGTCATGTACTACTTTATGAATCTTATACCTCTCATATCTCCTTCATTTAGAATATAATTTTGGCCCATGAATAGAATATCCTGAGTATTTTTCCATGTAGAATGAGATGGTTCCCTCAGTTGTGGATTTTACAACATAATGTGAAATTTTCTAGGAATAACTCTTGGTTAGGAAATTCTTGATGATGGAAGTAATCACGCAAGATCACCATAGTAATTTCGAGTGGTACCCTTATATAGAGCTGATATGTGGGTCCTCGATGACTTCTTGGTGATACCCTTTAGTAGAGCTGGGTAGTGGGTCCTCAATGACTTTTGGGAGGTACCCTCTAGTAGATCAAGGTAGTCGGTCCTTTACACCCTCTAGTAGAGCTGGGTAGTGGGTATTTGATTACTACTTTGTGGTACCCTCTAGTAGAACTGGGTTGTGGGTCCCTGATGACTTTTGGGTGATACTCTCAAGTACATCTAGGTAGTGGATCCTAGGCACCCTCCACTAGAGCTAGGAAGTGGGTCCTCGATTAATTATGGGTGGTACCCTCAAATAGTGTTGGGAAGTGGGTTCATGATGAATTGTTTTTTAGTACACTCCAGTAGAGTTGTAGAGTGTATCATCGATGGCTTCTAGGTGGTAACCTCTAGTAGACCTGGGCAACGGGTCCTTGACAACTTATGGGTGGACCCCCTATCAGATATGGCATGTTTCCTTGATGACCAAATTTGAATCCCCCCCCAATCACACCAGGGTTCGATTCCTCAACCTATAAATTGGAACCCGCATCCCCTTGGGTGTGGGTCTTTTAACAACCTAGTGGAACCCCCCCCCCCCCCCATCAGTATAGGAAATAGGTCTTCATAACACAATAGTGGAACCCCCTAACTTACTAGGGTGTGAGTCCTCTACTTGGATTTTTTTCCCCTTCATTGTGTGACAAATTTAAGAGGCGTGATTTTGATTGGATGGATACTTTTGGGTAGAACTTTGAGATGTTGGGAATCATTGATGGACTTTTGGAACTACTTGTGACTCTTCTTCCTAGGATGATCTGTGATATGGAGATCCCATTTCTCTACAATTTTTGTTTGTTTTGACTAGTTATATATATATTTGTGTGTGTGTGTATCTATGTATCTATGTATCCATACCTTTGGATTTGGTTACTCTCTTTCCACGATATGCAAAGACTTGTGGGGTTTCTTGTATTCTTTATATGTTTATCTTATCATAATTGGATGAGTTTACTCTCCTGTTATGGTTGGTGAAGAATAGACATACAGTTCATCTACTCACTGTGTCGAGCCCCCTATTCTTAGATGAGGTTACTTTTTCTCTGGATTTGGGTAGAGGTGCATCATGTGTACTATTATAATGTATTTCTATTTCTTATTTTATCTCTTGCTAACCCCCACTCCCCCCCCACCCCACCACTTCATATTTTGGGTCATCTTACTGGGTATATGTATATACTCACCACTATATGGGATTTTCCCATACATGTCATGTCTTGTGTAGACGACGGACAAGTAATTAGTCACTTCATAGAAGCTTATGGACACTAGGAGTTGCGTCCCACATATAGTGGTTATAGCTTGGAGATTAGGATATGGTCTCTCTCAAAAGTTTACTTCTAAAATTTTTTTAGGTTGGGACATATTTCTGGTTGGGTGTGTGTTTCTCTCCCTTTAATTTTCAGTTTTAGTTGTTATAATTTTGTACACCCTAAAGGTTTATCGTTCTTATTTTACTTTCTAACTATTTCATTGTTTTATTATTTACTCTTAGCTTTTATATTGAGATGGTCAGGCATGTGCATATTTGTACTTAGGAAAATTCCTCCCATTAAGAATGTGCCTTTTGGTGCTTGTCGACAACCCTACGCCTATGGATGAAATCTTGGGGTAGTTCCGGCTCAATCCCTGATTAGGGTTGGGTCATGACAGATACATCACTATAGATTAAAAAACATTATCCACTATAGGGTAACTTAAGTACTAGTACACTGGCCAAACTTCTATTCATTTCCTTAAAATTTTCCTCACTTTTATCCATCCAGAGGAACTTATCCCTCTTCTAATATAACATAGTTTGTGTATTAGTTAGTCATAAAAAATTATCCACAAATCAATAATAATATCCCTTCAAACAAAAAAAATATAGATCTCAGTCACTGTGGTTAGTTATATCCAACATTCAACAGCATCTGTCTTTAATGGATCCATAGATACACCCTATCTTTATATTATATGACCCTAAAATGAAACATTTCATATCCAAAATTCACAATTTGTAATTTTTTCATACATATTCTCCTTCCTCAAGATCTTCAATATAATTCTCAATTGATCTTTATTCTCTTCCTTGTTATTTTAATGGATAATAATATCATCTGTAACGACTACCACAAAATGATAAAGGTAATACATAAAGAATCTATTCATTAAATATATAAAGATAGTGGTTTCATTAGTAGGATGATATGGAATCACTATATATTCATAGTGTCTATACCTTGTATAGAATTTTGTATTGGTTATATCCTCCTTTTGGACCCTTAATTGATGACATCCATAATGAAGGTAAATCTTGGAAAATTATTGACCTTTCACCGTGGATAAAACAAGTCATCGATATAGGGTAGGGGATACTTATTCTTGATTGTGATCTTGTTCATCTCTTGATAATAAACATCAAGTCACATAGATCAAAATTTCTTCTTAGTAGAAAAAAGGTGCACCCTAAGGTGACACACTTTTCCAAATTAATACATTTCTAATATTCTCCAAGATTTTCTTCTCCAATTCCTTTTAATCAATTGGGGCCATTATATAGTGATTATTTGAAATAATTGTTCAACCAGGTATGATTTCTATTGATAACACAATATCATAGTTCAGTGGAAGACCGGGAACCTCTTATATAATGGCTTTAAATACTCTTGTAAAATATCTATATCATCAATGTTGAGTTTCACCCCAACTATCTCATATAAAAATCTATTTTTAATATGAATTAATACCCATTAAAAATATGTTATCTCCATCAAAAGTTCATATCTATCATCGCACTGATAGATGATTATAGATCTTCCTGAAATATTGAATATAACTTCTCTTCCTTTAAAACTGATGTGGTATTTATGTATATAATTTTAATATATTCCTAAGATAACTTCAAATTCAACCATAGTGAGAATAAAATTATTTTCAATAAGTACATTCCCACAAAATATTACATGTGGAGAATCATAGATATGAAATGTGATAATCATTATATTAGGGGTTTTTTCTAAAAATTAACCATCTAATCATTGGGGATAGGAATAAACATTAATAGAGACTTCTCATGTTATATATTAATTAATATAACTAATATTGAATAAGATACTGCAATATTTTATATTACTTATCACCACCCAAACATTTTGTAGGTAAAGGTTAACATAAAGGGCCATAAAATCTTAATGGATAAAGAATCAAAAAATGTTTCCCATTTGATAATATATTAGAAATCATCACCTATTAATCATATGGGATCAATCACATCATCATGTTTCCCATAGAGTATCAAGCACATCGGCTTATTCCCCATCATTATCTCATGAGATATAAAACTTTACCCAATGAATTGGATGGATATATAGGTCCCACTCATCACAAAATCTATAAATTTTTGTTCCCAGATATCATTAAAAAAAACATAGCATAAAACAAATAAATTAAAAGGGTTTCATAATCATATCATCATATTATAACACATAGAAAGAAAATGAGTTTATAATTATCTCATCAATTTGTCATAGCACAAATTGTGTAAAAGGAATGGGATTAATAATAATATATTCATAATAATAATAAACCATACAAATAAATAATGAAAATAGCATCATTGGATCATATCCATAGTAAAATATCATAAATTTTGGCGGTTTTTATTGATAATGAATGGAAATTCAATAAAAATTCCATTAAAACAATATTGAAGAAAATATCTGTTCCATTTTGAAAATGCTACAAAAAAATATAAAAAATTACCAAATATTAAGGAAAAGATTTTCTTTGAAAAAAACCTTGTAAAATAGTAAAGTAATATTTAAATAATTCAGTGGTCATGGTGACAAGAAATACTAATAATTACATACACATTAAAACAATGATTCTTTTCATGTTTTTGGAAAAAAGTGAAAAGGTTCCTCATTCGAAAAATGACAAGAAGATTAATTTTAATAAATTTTATAAAAATTGAAACATTAGTAAAAATGTATTTAAAAATACTTAGATAATATTAAAATATTTCATTATATAATTTTTATAAAACATGAATAAGTTGGAAAAATAATTTTTGTCCAAAGACAGAAATAAATTTGTTTTTCCTTAAAAAACATATTTTGGAATATTGAGTAAATAAAGAGGGAAAAATGAAAGGAAAAATTTTATTTTCATTAAATAGCCATATAAAAATATAATTCTGGGGTTTAATGATAGATATATCACAATATTTAATCATCTCAACCTTAAACAAAAACAATCCCTATAAATAATGATATTGAAAAACAAACCTTTACCACATTGGTATCTATTGAATCGTAAGCCCGATGAAATAATTTGCCTCATATTATATTTATATACAATAATTATCATAAAAATAATCAGAAAATATATTCATGGGTTGTATATATACATCAAAAAATATACAACTGGTATATAAATCTTGTGTCCAATAGAAATAAAAGTGAGGCAAAAATATCTTACCACTTTAGAATATTTTGATTTATAAGCCCAATTAAATAATTAAAATCAAATGAATAATTAAATATAATTTAAATAAATATATTAATGATATAAAATGTTAAATTTTCAGTATACACCCCACAAAAAAGAAATGAATTGTGAATATGGAATATGTCTCCCAGAAATAAAAGAGATGAGAAATCCCTTACACTAGGTCTTCAATTTCTTCATACACATCTAAACCTCCTGTATAATAAATATAGGTTTATTATAAATATATTAAATAAAAATAATAAAATAAATAATAGCATATTTTCTTTACTTATTAACTTTTTTTAACAGTTTATTTACAATTCCTTATAAAAATCACATTTTGGGAAATAATTGCTTCGTTTATTAACAATGTTTTGATATGGTAGTTTTGGACCTTTCAATTTGATAATGGTTCCATAAAATACATAATTTTATACACGATATAAATATCATATATATTCATTATATAATTATTTATATTAATCCATAAAATTTTTATATGAAAAAATAATTACACCATTCATAGAGACAGTAGGTCGTATGTACGCTTGAATGATGTTTTCATTTTCTCAACAGATGGAATGAAATAAAGTTAAATATTAATTCACTTATACATAATAATTTATATATAATATATATAATATATATTAATTTAATATATCCTTATTACAATCCATTTCAAAATAAAATAAAAAACGTATCACATATCATTGTGGAGGTAGTAGTTCACACGTACATACGAGTGATGTTATTGTTTTCTAATGCATATAAAGGAAAGAAGTTATAAAAAATATTATAATTAAAAAAGTATATTTATTTCATAAATATAATATATATATATATATACTTTAAATTCATCATTATATCCACCCGTGAGTGGCGGTGATGCAAAATGAATTACATCAATTAGTAAGGCGGGAGTCCTTCATGCATGTGATCGACGATTTCATTTCCCATTTGATGAATGAGGAGATGGATATAGGTTATTAAAATAACATAATAAAATCTAAGTAGATGTGAGATAATTATTTTATTACATTATAATATTTTAAGAATATTTTAAGGTGGTCGAATAATAAATAAAACAAAAGTCTCGGTTATGAACTATACCTCTTCTTTAGACAACCTCTTTAGATTTGCACCAAAATCCTTCTTATGAGGATTTTATAATAAAAATAAGGCCTCTAGAGAATGTTTATGGAATTAAGGAACATATTTTGGAATCTATTGGCTGAAAAAAAAATGACATTGTAGTGTGTCTAGTAGAGAGGAAGGGTGGCTTTTATATGTGGTAAAGAGGACATGTTTGGAATTTTTAAATTGAAAAAAGTTATACCCACATTTTTCACTTTCCAAAGGTATATAAAATGGATAATTATCTGAAAAAAATATGTTATAGGTTTTAAATATGACCATGAAATTTTAATTTTTAAGTATTTCAGGTTATTTAAACAAATAAATTTTAGTTTAACCCCACAATAAACTCGTTTTATCCTTAACCGCAGTAATTAATTTTTACTATTTTTACAATTCATTATGATGAAAAATAATTTGTATTTTTTATATAATATTCACTAATGTTATGAAAAATATTTAATACATTTTTAAAAAATAAATTCATTTAATTTGTAGAATTTAATTTAAAATTGAACCCACAGAAGTGGATAAAAATGGGTTTTGAAAGAAAAAATTTCAATGGTATAAATTTTTTTCATATAATAATTCTATATGTAATTTATTCCAATTTTATAATTTTATTAATTTATATATTATTGAACTAACTTTAATTTTAAAACCATCTAAAAATAAAATTGATCTTGTAAATTCTTTCAACGAAAATTCAATTTTGAGTAAAAAATAGTGTTTTTTACTATTTATCAAAAAATTAATCTTTATACTAATTCTAAAAAATTAACCCTAAGATAATTTTTACATGTAGATTTCAAAAATGGATTTAATTTTTTCAAATAAATTTTCAAAAATTTTAAAAAATTACTTTTACTATTTGTTCACAAAATTCTATAAAAATATTTTTTGAAAAAAGGGTATATTCGAAGCATATAAGGATTTTACAAAAACTTAAGTACTTTTTGTCAATAAGGGTTATTTATATAAAACCATTATACATAATTTTCAAAAAATATTTATTCCAATCCATAATTCTATGTCTAATTTCTAGGTTTTAATGTTTTTTTAAATAATAATATTAATAGTACATCGTGGTTCCTTAAAACTCGATGTTGCGTATAACACAAGTTATCAAATAAATTAATATTATTATAAAAAACATTAAATTATGGTGTGCTACATTTATATAATACATTTTTTAAAGATTTTTAATAGATGTAACAAATAAATTTCATTTTATTAAAGAATTAATTGATAAAATAAAAAAATCAAAGAATATTTATTAGGTGTGATTATTGAATCATTATTAAAATATATTTTAGAACTAAAATAATTTCACAAGAATCGATTTCAAAAAATAATGAAATTTATTCTAAAAATAAAATAAATGTTACTACATAATCTTTTTTTAAGTTAAAATTTAGTGAAATGGTCCATACTATATAGTTTTATAAAGGAAGATGGAAAAAAGGCTTCTCAAGGTAAAATAAAATGGAATGCCCTAAAAATGATGGTAGAGGAAGAAAGAAAGGTAATTATATTTCTAATGATTCTTTTGGTATTATTTTTACAATTATAGGAAAATATTTCACATCATACTTGAATATACTTAGCTCAATAATGATACTAACAAGATAATATAATATAATAAATAAAAGAAATCCATGTCAGTTGGGTGGATTTGTAAAGAGAATTCTAGTTCAAATGAGGAACCTAATTCTGAAAAGGGTGTGGGAAACCTATTTTTAATAGCCTCATAAATCTATGTAAGTGAATATTATTATTATTAATATTATATGTCTAATTCTAAAATCCATATTGATGATTATATTTATATTGAAATAAATAAATTAAATATTTATACAGAAATTTATTTTGGTTTACACAAATATCATAAAGTAAAACATAATGAAATTGTCAAGAAAAAATAAGATAATTTTTCTAAAAAATAAATAATCAAGGAATTTTTTCATATATATTTAAATTATTCTCACAATATAATACATTATATCCATATTTAAATTAAAAAATGGAAAAAATGGGTGAAAATTTGATTTCATTTCAAATATCAATGAATCTAAACAATGAAATTTCAATTCCATTCTGGAAGAGAATGGAAAGGTTAAAAGAGATATTGAAAGATTAAAGAAATACAAATCCAATTTTGCATAGTATAGAGAGATATTATAAAATTATGAGTTTGGGAAAATGAACAAAAACAACAATGATATTGGATTTGGTAATATTTTACATAAAATGTATAAGTCCTTTGTTAGAGGTTCAAAGGGGGGTGTTCAAAGTGTCCGATGTTTTAGATGTCAAATTAAGGGAAATTATGAAAATGATGGTACCTTAATATTTCTAAAATATATTTTATAGTAAGATATTTATCCATAAACCATTATACTCTTAAATAACCTATAAATAATTTTTTGAAATCAGTTTGGGTTCCCAAAAAAAATTTCCATTACATAATTACACCCATGTTTGTATAGGTATCAAAATATTCTTAAATTTATTTTTATAGGAAGTATGTCATGTAAGTGTAAAAAAGGACACATGGTACATGTATAGTGGATGATTAAAACATATTATTGGTGATACCTAGATTTTATTATTACTTGATAAGTGTGATGGAGGTAATGTTACATATCGTGATAATTCAAAAAGAAAGGTAAATGATTTTATAGAAGTTGGAATTTTTAATTCTATCATTATGTAAAAACTATTAATTGATGAAGGTTCAGTGAATAATTTAATAATAATTCCCCATATATGTGATTATGGGATTTTTGTTAAACCTCAAAATGATATGTGTTTTGTTTTATATGATAAATATATACTATGTTATATAAATTGAAAAGATAACATTTATTCAATCAATTTTTTCTGAATTAACTAGACAAAATATTAAAGTATTAAATGATATAAAATTTTATTTCATTTGTTGGAATAAAATATAAAAATCATGTTAATTTTATTCTCCTACACAACCTTTATGTATAAAAAATATTCTTATGTTACCAAAATATAAAAGGAAAAATATCATATCATATTAATTTTAACATTGTAAGTCCACTAAAAATTATACATTTAGATTTATTTGGCCTAGTTAAACCTATTATTCTATATGTAAGGAAATATGTCTGTGTTTCTATAGCTGATTTTACATGGTTTATATGGGTTTATTTCCCTGATCGCAATTATTAAACTTTATCTGACTTTAAATATTATTAAAAATTAGTTATAAATGATAAAGGATAATTAATTATATCAATTAACGCTGATAGATATAAGGAATTATTAAATATTGAATTTTAATAGTGTTGGTAATAAAATTTGTAATTAAAAAAATTTACCTATGACACTGCAACAAAATGGTATTATGGAGAAGAAAAATAGAACACTTCAAGAAATATATAAGACATATTAAATTTATATAATTTAACAAAATTATTTTTTTTGATGTTATGAATTCCACTTATTATATTTCAAATAGAATCATTTTAAAACATATTTTGAAAAAGTAACCACATGAACTTTGAAAGGAAATAAAACCTAAAAATGGTTATTTTAGAGTCTTTTTCTACAAATTATTCATTTTGAATGCCAAGGATACCATGGATGAATTTGATTTAAAATCTGATGAATGTATTTACTTGGGTTATTCAAATGTAACAAAGGATATAGAGTTTATAACTAAATAATGTTTATTTTTGAAGAAAATTATCTTATTAAATTGGATAAAATTTATTCAATAGAAAAGATAAAAAATTTAAATCAAATTATTAAGGGGGTCATGAACACTCCCTTTTTTGTTCCTATTATAGAAGTTAGAAAACTCATAAATATCCTATAATTTAAAATATTGTTGGGAATAATGAATTATATTTTCAAACAGGGATATATGTCATGAATATATTTTTGTATCATAGTTTTATTTTAGAATTTGTTTCAACTCATTTTAATGAAGCATTAAAGGATTTAAATTGGATTATGGATATGCATGAAGAGTTAAACCAGTTTGATAAAAATGAATAATGGGCCATAGTTTAACCACCTAATGATCAAAATATTATTTGAAACAAATGGATCTTAGGGAAGAAATAGATAAATATAGACAAATAATTATAAATACGGATATATTAATGGATCAAGGATATAATGAAAAATAAGGAATTAATTTTTAAAAATCTTTTTTTTTTGTTTTTAGATTAGAATATATAATGATTCTCTTTGTATATGAATATCATTTTGGAATTCATATTTTTAAAATGAATTTCAAAAGTAAAATTTTAAATGGATATATTTCTGATTTTTTTTTTAAAATTACCCTTGGTTTTTTAGAATAAATATAAACCAAATCAAGTTTTAATATATTAAAAATTTATACATTATTTAAAAAATATCCTTGATCTTGTTATAAAAAATTATCATTGTTTCTCTTAAATAATGGTTTAGAAAAGGGAAAGGTATATCAAAATAATTTTTTAAAAAAGAGTTATAATGGTATTTGAATTATTCAATTTTAGATTGATGGAAAGGTTTTTGGATCATCATGTGAAAAACTCATTATTGAATTTAAAAAATTTATGACAAGTGAATTTGATTTTGATTTAACAAGAGAACATATATTCTTTCTTAGTCTACAAATTTATTAAAGAAATGATGGTATTTTTCTAAATAAATCTGGGTATGCTAAAATTTTAGTCAAATGATTACTTTAGACTCTTGTAAAACTACCAATAATCCCATGATTACTTTATGTGAAATTAAAAACGATGAATTTGGAAAAATATATTAACGATAAAACATTTAGATTCATGATTGATTGCTTATTATACCTATAAAGGTTTTGGCCTAATTTAATGATTAATGTTTTGAGGTATAATAGATTTTAATTTAATCCTATATAAAGTAATTTGAATGATTTTAAGAGGATTATAAAATATATTAAAGGATCTTTAAATCTTGTTTGGTTTTATACAGATGGAACTTCTTTTGATATAATCAGTTATAATGATTGTTATTTTTTGTGAATAAATATAGATTGAAAAAGAACGATAGGTATGTGTAATATTCAAATTAAATGTTTAGTCAGACTAAGTTCCAATAATAAAGTCAATAGTTTTATTGACTACTGAAATTGAGTATGTTATTGTTTTATTTTTTTGTTAAAAATCATTATAGATAAAAAAACTCTACCTAATTTTAATTTTATTTTTGAAAAGATCCATAATAATTGTGACAAAAGCACTTTTTTCTAAAATAACTTACATGATTCTAGAACTAATCATATTGATGTCAAATTTACTTTCCTAGATATCATGTTCAAAAATATAATATAAATATCGAATATTTTTATAAAAACATATGTGTGTTGGTATTTTTAAAAAGTCTATGGATTTAGATAAATCTGAGAAAATTAAATTTGATTATAACATTATGGATGAAAAATTATTTAGTACTTGGAACATATCAAAAAATGGGTTACTCTTTAATTAATTAAATCCCATGAATATCATATAACTTTTTTTGAGTCTCCATGTAGAAGTAATGTTTTATAAAATTAAGAATTTTCTTAAGGATTGTATTCACTATTATATAAGTTGGTATAGAAGAATTGATTAAGGGATATATTTATTAAACTTATCTCCTAAATTTATTTGAGATGATTTCATTATTCTATTTATGCATGTAATTTTCAGATTTTAAATTTCATTCCAAATTTTTAAATACATCCAGATTTTATATTTAAGCATTTAAATCTGAGTAATGTTTTGTCATTAAAATATGATTTTTTAAAGTAAAAAATGTGAAATTTTTAAAATTCTTGAATATGTTTAAAAATATAAATTCTATAAAAATTTTAGTTTTATATTATTAGAAAACATTATATCTTATAAATATTTAGAGTGAGCTTAACTGTTATATATTTTTTAATTATAATTGAAGGATGAGTTAATAATATCTTTAGGGGAGAATTTTTTTTCGGAAAAATATTTTTTTGATGATAAATTTAGAAGACATAATTTCATTCATAATAATGATTTTATATCTTTTATATAGAATGTTTACATAAAAATTATTAATAAATGAAATTGGGATAATTGTTTCCTATATAATTCAATCTTTTTTTATAAATTCCTAAAGGGAGGGATTTTGAAATTGATATATTTTTATAATTATCAAAAATCTAGAGAATATAAAGTGACTCCATGAACCACATTTTTTATAGTGTCCTGATAACTACAAATTTATTGTTTTATTCAATCTAGCATGAAGTGGGATACTATTGAAGTTGATTCATGAACCACTTTGTTTAATATGTTTTGATACTTAAAAATTTATTATTTAATTTCTTCTAACCCGATTTTTAAATCATTTGTTATTATATGTGTTTAATCATTATTTAATTTATTTGTTATTTATATTATGTGAATTTTAGTTAAAATCTATTTAATTTTAGATCAGCTATGATGAATACTATAGATCAGATGCATGTATAATGGATCAACTACATATATAAGGGATCAAATATGGGCTATATATTGACAACATGTACAATGTGTCAACCCCAAGTCCTAAATCAATAGTGATGGACAAGTAATAGTAACTATAGAACATGTAAAACAATAAACTTTAATAGATAGGCGGTTGATATTTTCCAAAGTGTTGAATCAACTGCATGAATTGTTTTAATCACCCATAACATTAAATTGATGGTGACTAAAATTTATTCAAAGTACTAGATTTGTCACACATTATTTTGGATTGACTGCACGTTCATTCGGATTGACTACATATTGGTTCTAATCAACCACATATAGATTCTAATTAACCATATAAAAAATGTTAGGACCTACCATGAAAATTGACATACTAAACTGATTAATCTACCATAAGTATTAACCTACCACATAGATTTACCTACCACAATGATTGATCTGATGCAAATAATTCATCCTATCAAATCACTCCACTATAGTTATTTTAAAGATAATCTTTTTTTCATTTTAATTATATTTTTATTTATTGTTTATATATGTTTATTATTTTAATTGATTTATTTATTCTATAATTACTTATTCTCCATTTTGGTTCCAAGGAAATTTTTGTTGAATTATTTTATGAAATTTTAAATGAATGATGATGTTTTATATGCGTGTTCAATATTCTCAAGAAATATTTATTTTATGATATTTAAATTATAATATTTTAAAATTTAATGATCTTATCATGAATGAATTATAGAAGTATTAAAATTGATTTATTTTTCATTACTATTAGAATAATTTAATATTATATTCATTTATTATTAACATCTCATTGTATAACTGGTTTGAATATTACAGATTATATAAAAAATTTAAGTCTAACATAATGTGAAATATTTTATTATTTTATTTATAAAATTTGATCGAGGTCTTTAAAGTAAAAAATTATGATTTTTGGATAGTTGTTGTACATATGGGAACTCTAGGTAAAGAGTTTAATAAAATGGATTCCAAATATAGTGGTTACTGATACATTCAAATTGTACTATATGATACACTTTTTATATAACTTATTGGGACACTCATAGTTGAACTACATCATTATTATCCTTTTCTATGGATGAAAACACTACTTCTTCAAAAAAATCTTCAATAGTTCAAATGGTTATTGTGGTTATTAATTATTCTTATTCATTTTCTATGTCCATAATTGTGTGGGCCATATAACCTTCAAAAGGTAATACATTGATTTTATATTATATCACCCCAAAGAAAACATTCATAGGGGTTATGTGTAACTAGTTAAATAATAGGTATTTTTATTGTGCCTTGCTCTAGATAAATGTGGGGTTAGTTTCTTCTCCCCCTCAAAAGGAATCTAGTTGGGTTTTGAGTCCTAGTGTGAAATAATTAATCATGGTTTCAGACTCTAAGTATTAAAAAGGATATTATAAAGAGTTTTTACTCCTCATCCATAGTCAAATATTCTATTTAGTGGTTTATATTTATCTCTCCATTTGATAGGAGTGAAGAGTATACATAAGATCAATTTGATCCGAACAACTATAAAATCATTTTTTTATTATGTTTTATTTCTACTGTAAAAATTAACTCAACTTGGATAAGTGTATGAAATTTTACTAAAAGGTTAATTTATACCCTCTTAAACATTATTTCATTCTTTCATTCGAACCAAGTATCAGAAACCACTCTATAAAGATAAATACAACCCCAATTTTGATGTTATTTACACCCCTTGACATCTTTCCTTACCATAGGTAATCATTTTTTTAATAATAGTTTATGCAAAATGTGAATCAAAAACTTTATATACCTTTATTTTATTAAAATTATATTGTGTGAAATTGATTTTGATTCATATATATCAACACCCACTCATAATATTATTTTGGGTGGTACATTTTACAATATCTGATGATAAATTTTATACAATAAAAAATGTAAAAATGATGATATGATATTAATTATTCCCATAGATAATGATTTAAGTATCAAGAAACATGTTCCCCTTAATAATTAGGATATTAATATGGTTTACCATTCTATTTCTACTTTCAAATCATGTTAATTTAATCTTATAAAGAAAGAAAATTATAATTAGGTTTGTCATTTCTAATTTAATTTAAAATATTGAATTTTACAATTAATGAAAAAAACTTTAAACTAATGTATGTTATTATGGATGTAGAAATAGAATTTGAAGTATAATTTCATTTAAATTGAATCTTAATGATCATTTAATTGATTGAAAATACCTTCTGAGTGTGAAATTAGCCCACCAATTACACAACTATATTTATAAAATTAAAATTTCATGTATATAGAATATTTAGAAATAAAGATATAACCTACATTAAATTTGAAGATAAAAAATATAGATAATTCATTTGTTCTATGTCTGATCTTGATAATGCAAATAATATTATCAATAATTGATGGTTGGTAACCTATATTGTGAATATATAAATAAGGTGTGTTTTCATAATTCTTTTTTCTAATAATTGATCTATTATGTTTATGATTGTTTAATACTATTCACATTTTCTATAGGTGTATATATCACACAACTGCATATTTAATTACTTTAAAATAACAATTTATAATCATTACACCACATGTCACTTCTACACAAAAACATTAGTGGATCGTGATAAAATTTAGGTATGAGTAAACTGAGTAATTGTAATGTTTATAAAGAAAGTAATAGATGGAATGCACTTCTTATTTCCTATAATATAGGGGTAAAACTCTACACTATAATCATATAAAAATTTACTTTTTTTAAATACTTTTTTCTTTTTCAGTGATCACTGGAATTATTTTTTCAATTTAGATTCTCTAAATATATTTTTTATCCAATGGATGGATATCCAAAAAAAAGACCTTTCAAGATATCCATTATAAAATTTTAATACAAAAAATTTCAAACATATTTTATATAATATGTTATATTTTAAGTTTTAACAATCATTTTTTATGATTAAGATGTATTTATTTATAATCAAAACCATTATATGAGGATATTCAATGAGAACAAGTAACTAATGGATTTTTTACACTAGAAAAGTATTAGGGTATATAAAATAAAATTTCACTATCATTAAATCAAAAAAAATTATTTATATTTAATAATATTTATGTTGTGTAAAAAACAAATTAATGACATTTATTTTTCTTATTACAGTTTAAATTTTAAAAAATATATCATATTCTGTCCACAAATTAGAATCCATAGATTTATTTCAAATGTTAATTATAATTTCAATTAAAATATTTACTAACAATTTATTAATTTATATATTTATAATAATATAACAATTTTCAAATTCCATATGTTAAAAATAGGAAATATATTTGTTTTGGAATGATTGGGTAAATTTAAATGTGTTAGAATATATGTAAACAATATGAAGAGGTAGTTTCCTATCATGTTTTTAATTTTTTATTTTATAGAGATAATGAATATGTGGTATGCCTATTTATTATTTAATTTTTTTTATCATTACCAATTAGTATTTGAAATATTTATTTTAGTTCAATGTGATTATAAATTTTTTAGGTGATCTAGAATATTAAATGCATTACAGAATTAAAATAATAATGTTGACTGAAAAAAGGTTCACCTATTGTGTTGGTATCAAATTTTCAACAACTAGCTTATAGTCTTTTTAACTCCAATCACTATAATAAGTAACTATATATAATTTTTATTTGAACATATATCTTTTTCATAGTAATTATCATTAATGGTGATAATTCCTATTGCAAAAAGAAATTCTCATATGAAAACAAAATCTCAAGTTACTTTATGCAGTGGTTAGATTTGTCAAAAACTACCAACTAGTTATTGAAAATTTGATACAAACACAACTGGATTGGATAATCCTATTTACGTTAATATATGTGGTACATTGACAAAAAATTATTTCTAATTATTGATGTACTATTTTTATTATAATTTTAGTTGTGTGGTTTTATTTCAATTTTATATATTATAATTATATATATATTGTAAAAGTTGATACTATTATTAAACTTTTGTAGTACTCAAACTAATTTTTGAAAAAATTATTTATCTCATACTTTTTTATTTTTGTTTTTAAGTGTTCAAAATACATATTTTCAATTTAAAAATGACATTTTAATTCAAGAATGTGTATCACATAGTCAAAAGAGAGAAAAAGAAATAATATTATAATGATTCTTTAGTAAGCATATCAGTTATTAATTTGAGATATTTAAGAATGAACTACATGTCAATATTACATGATTTGATCACCTTTATAACTAAACATGTCTATTTTGAATTTAAAATTGAGATTTTAGTTCAAAACATGCATCGCATATTTAAAACCAATCAAATGTTCTCTAATATTTTTGATACATTAGTAAAATTATATTTTATTCATTTTTTATATACAATAATTATACACCTATCAATATGAGTCATGGTGTCATTGGTATAAATTAATGTGTGTGTTTCCAATTTAAAAGAGAAATATGAGTTCAAAAATGTGTGTTATATAGTCAAAACAAAACTAACACACTCGGTTTTCTGTAATCCTTTAAAACAAATCCATGATTTATTTGCAACATGTAGAAATTAATCAAAACTCATACTAAGACATGGTGTTGTCGATATGGATAAAAGTGAATGTTTTCTATTTAAAAGTTACATTTAGTTCAAACTTCATGGCAAAAACTCTAAATAAATGAATCATGTTCAAATTATCTTATCACTTTGGTAAAATGATCAATGAATCATTTTTTGTATGTAAGAATCAATTGAATTTTATTCTGATACATAGTGTGGTATGTATGACTAAAATATTGTGTTTTCAATTTAAAAGTTACATTTTAGTTCAAAACATGAGTCACATACTAAAAACTAAGAAAAAAACTTTTATTTCTATGATAATTTAAGAATGTGATCTATGATTAATTTATGAGGTATAAAATTTAGTTTCACTTCATTCTGACAAGAAGTGTAGATAGTATGAAAAAATGTGTCCATTTTTATCTTAAAAGTGACATTTATGTTCAAAACCCACATCAAAAACACAAAACTATGGAACCTCATAGGATTCTATTGATAATTTGGGATAATAATCGATGATTCATTTTTGACATGTACAAATTAATTGTATTCAATTATGATACATGATGTGGCCAATATTACTAAAAGAAAGTTTTTTCAATTTAAAAGTGAAATTTTTGTTCAAAACACCCATCAAATACTCAAATTATCGATGATTCACTAATAACTTGAATGAATTAATGTCATGTTGATTTGATATGTGGTGTGGTCAGAATGATTGAAAGCGTGTTTTTTATTTTAAAAGTGGTATTTTATTTCAAAAGGTTCGTTTATTTTATCATGTGTATTTATGTTATATTTATGCATTATTTCATCATATTTATTTTTATTTATTACTTTATGTATTATTACTAAAATAAGCATTGTTTTTAATTATAGGTATATTCTTTTTTTCATGGGGTTCGATTGATCACTAGAGAATCTAGTCTCCCACTTGTATAACTCTTTTTGTGTATAAACATTTTAATTTTTTTGTAATGAATTATACATATCAAATGTAATTTTAATATATGATAATGGTTTAATGTAAATGTATTTGTATCAAAATGTTTCAATATTGATATATTGATTATTATATTAAAATCATTGAATTGCTACAATATAAATTTTTCTATTTATCGATATTTGTTTTTGTTATGTGTTTATTAAGTAAAATAATATTGAATAAACTGGCATGATTTTTACTAGAACTGGTCTTATTTATGATATAAGCATAAGGTTATTAGTGACAAATCTTGTGCTGATAAAATATCATTTTATCAGTGCTAAAATTCATGCGTGTAAAAGACAACTTTTATCAATATTATAACAAGTGATGGTAAAATTGGTGTTTATCAGTGCTTTTTTAGTTTGATTAAACCATCGGGATTAAAATAGATCTTACATCATGAGTGATTTAGAAGCGATGATAAAATTAAAGTTCCAAGTGTGTTTTTAATGAAAACTAAGAGAAGGGGTGAATCAATGTTCCCTTTTTTATCATGTTTTAATTTTTCTTTAATTATCCTCTATTAATACATAAAATAATATCTTGGTCAAGAAGTATGGATTTTTTAATGAATACACAATACTCATTAAGACATTAAATTCATGAATAAAATATTAATAATAGCATGTTGCTTATTTAAACAGTCTGAATTCCAAGAGGAAGCCCACGCCTTTTTGTGTTCAAATATCTTTGAGACATGGGTATCACTGTTATAATATAGTGAATACAAATTTTTTTGAAGGTATCATCCCCTAAAAAATAAACAAAAGGGTTGTGAATTAATCATCCACATCCATAAGGTTGATATCATCCACTTCCCTTGATATTTTTCCCGAATTCTTCTTCATTGTTTCAACCAGAATGATGGTGTGGTTTATACTCGTATAACTAGTCCTCAATGGTTCATTCAAAAAAACCATTAAAGGGGTCTTCAAACATAAAAAATTTATCTAAAATGATCTATGAAATCCATCCATATTATCCAACTGAATATCACTATAAATTTTATCACAATGGATCATTAATTTCCAAGATACTATATACAAAGGATAGGCATCAGAAATATTAGTCAATCTCTCTTTCTCTCTTTCTAAACTTTAATCTATAATAATGGGGTATCATAGGAAACTTAAACTCTATTACTTGACGTATAGTTTATTATTATTCAATGTAATCATATTCAATTTTTTATTTGACACTCAAATATGTTCTAGGTAGTAGTGGCATTGGGTTCTTGATTGACTAACTGTATAATCTCTCTTATTGTTCTATTTTTTACCTCAAAAAATCATGATAAAATTGTTTCTATATTTTAGTTATGGAAATATACCTTGAATCTTGGATATGTAATCTTATCATTTTTTAAATTGGTAATCCATATCCACCTATTTACCTCTCATACCATTCAAACACCCAAATAATTCATGATTTTATTTCTATCTTCAAGCACACCAAAAATCCATGTGTACTCATATTATCTCAATATTCTTCCAGTTCTATGTGAAATCATATAAAATACCTCATAATATTGTATATTCTCTTTATATAATGGGAAAATCAATTGTGGTGTGACTTTTATATTTCACAAAATAAAATTACGCATGTTTTTCTTATAAAATAAAATCACAAACTCCTTCACAAAGTAATTATTATATCTATTTCAATGAAGAATTGATCTTTTATCCTATTATTGTATTTCATTCATTGGAACTATTTATTATTGAAATCCCACATTTGTAACAAACATTGTTCTTTACATAGGAAGTATAAATTATTACATATCACAATGTAAGCTCTTCCCTTCACCATATTTCTCACACTGGTGAATCATATTAAACATAATTATTCCTCCTATATATAATATAATATTTATAACTTTTTCAATTTTTAGAAAGCTCATAAAACATTTGGAAATATTTTATATGCCTCAAACACCTCTTCTATATTCATTGGACATATTCTATATCCAATACCATTTCTATTTTGACAACTGCTTATAATAAAAACTTATATTTTCCTAAAACATCTTATTACACATTAGTCCATTTTCATTTTCCTAAATCTCGGGCTGAGAAATTATTATACATTCTATAAAAAGTATTCATAGATATTAAAATTCTTATGTATTATCAAAAATATTATATTTATCCACTACCATTAAAAAATTCATAGAATCATCTCATGGAACAACTTATGTATCATCCATTCATTTTGGAAATTACAATAAACTAATTAACTTTATGAAATTACCATATAAACCTTATAGAAATATTCAATTACCCTTATATAAACCATAAATGGCCATTTTAGAATCATTAATGAAACTTCCAGAATCATTGATGTCTCTTACAAAAGATCATTGATCTCTTACTTTTCCAATTTATTAACTCATTGTTGAACATTATGAAAACATATTTTATTTTTATTTCTTGAGCATGTTACTCTAGTTAACACTTATGAATTTCCAAATGAACATTACACAATTTTGTAAATTTCATTAATTATCCAATTTTCAAATCCAATACAGAATTTTCATAATCTCTTCAGATCAATCTAGGACTCCATTGATTTTCTCAGGGTAGACTCAAACTATTCCAAAACAACTTAGTAATCATACAAAGAAATATTATTCTCTATTATAGTAGCCATCATGCATAGTTATCCTTTAATGGATTATACATTATTCCAGCCAAATTTTTCATCATTAATTAATTCTTCAAAAGCTATATTGTAGCTAGTATCTTCATTTAATTTAAAAATATTACAGATATTACTTCCCAAGACATCATCCCTATTCTTTTACATAAATATTATACCACTAATCATAATGTATGACCACTTACCAACCATAATCATTCATTTCTCCTTTTTCATGCATCTCAGTAGAGTCTAAAGATTCCTTTAATGGTAGTAATATTCATCATTTATTCATATAACACAAAACTCATATTAAAAACATCACTGTTTAACAAAATCCTTTCTTATTATAAACAAGTAATATAAAAATTCTATTTTGGTCTTTTCAATCTCCCTCTTTAGATTTTCTATCAATACCATTACATTCCTTTAAGTAAATATGTATATTTATTAGATATTTTTCTCCCCTATATTGATAATTAATTCATTGGTGAAAATATAAGGTATTTTCCTAATTCCATATTTTTTTAATCAAATTTTTCTCCCCTTTTGTTCCTTATTATTTCATGATCCAATCATTAATTGAAGGAAAGAATATCACCATTATTAGAAATGAGACCTAAATCAACAAACTATATGACTATGTGCACAATGATTGATATAGAAAAAAATAGTGATTGACTCAGGTACCAACATTTTCGATAACTTATTCAATATGTGATACTAATTTCATATATCTCCTTCTTCAAGGTTTTTTAAACATATTCATCAAAATGTGTATAACATGAACTCAACCTCATAAACACATTAAAAATGTTCATGTGAAGATATGTTTCTCTCCATTACACGTCATATTCTAGTTTAAAAAATATCCCCTTAATAATAATATTTGGAATAATTAATTCAATGATGGAAAGTGATTATTTTACCTCAATATTTATCTTTTTCAAGAACTATTTACATTTTTAAGATTTCTCATGAAATAGTAACCAATGATAGTTTATTCATCTTATAAGATCCCCTTAGGGGATTCACTCTGTTATTCTTCATCATGGAAGTATTTATTTAATATGAACTCCAGGAATAATTTGATATATCTTTAAATTCTATCATTATACATGAATTCCTATATGATGGATACAATATTTTAGCTATATAAAGTTTATAGATTTCATCCAGTTCTCCTTTTTCAAATATCACCATTAATTCCTTGAATGATAAAATATATAAAAATTAAAAGGGAATAATGTATGATTTTTCATCAATTACTTAATAATAGAAGAGATGATGAGACTTAGATCTCAACCAAAAAACAATTTTCTTTATATCCCTACATTCATAAGAACTCTTCATGCTTATACTCCCTTTATTTTTTCAAATTTAAAATTCCTTGGAAGGAATTAACTTGTTTTATTTAATAGTACCCTTATATAGATTTTTATTCTTCAAATTAGCCAATATGGGAAATGAATCTCCTAGTGATTTATTCTTATTATTTAATAATTTTTATTAAGCAGATAAGATGGTTATGTATTCCTATGAAACATTTTTTTCCTAGTTTCACTTTCTACATACATTATATTCTTGAAATCTTGATTCAACCCCTTTTGAAATCATCTCTTCAAATTTGAGTTCCTTTACATGAGTAATTACTTATTTTTCATTAGAACTTGAACTTTCTTGTGCTTTTTCTATCATTCCAGAAATTTCTAAATTAGCTATAAAAATAGTCAAGCACCATTTTTCTAAATGGATGACCATTTTAAAATTTCCACATAGTCCCTTTAATTTTTGTGTTACCCTCTTTAGGAAATACCTCCAACTCTTATTGTAGACTGTATTCTATCAAACAAATCCACTTTTTCTTCTCTTATATTGATTTCCTTATTTATTTTGTCTATCTTCTATTGATTATAATTCCCATGGCCTATTGAAAATGGTCTATGGTGTGGTGTTTTCTTCCATAGTATAATAATTCTAACATAGTTTAATAAAAAATTTAGTGTTTATCTTGAATGTTTCTTTTTAGAATTATTTTTTTATTTTTTAAATATTTCATCACTTTCTTACATAACAAGGAAGGTTCACATTTATTTTCCCACTACTTATTCTTTTATAGTCTTTATTTCTCATTACCATATGAATTGTGCATGGTTATTACATGGTATCTGTACTAACCCAAAAATTTTATCAATGTGGATTCCCTTTTTATAATTATATCATATAGTATAAACCATATAAAATCACTTTAATAAAACAATAAAAACTTTATTAATATAGAATTATTGAAATAAGAGGTATTTCTAGAAATTAAGGAACTTATCCTGAGGGAATAGTAACCTGGCCCCTGGAATAATAACATGACCATTAGGAATAATAATTCATCCAACAGAATAGTAACCTCATCTATGAAAGTATAATTAAAATTTTTGCATCTTATAAATGATAATATGATATAATTATATCATATTATAATTAAATAAATATTTTAAAATTTATAGTTAAGTGTTGGTGTTTTATAAAACATAAATTTTAATTTATAATTTTATAATAAAAGTATTAATTTAAACCAATATTTATTTTCATAAAATAGATTAACAAGTTAACTTTTTTTATTATTATAATATAATTTTATGAGAACTTAATAAAATTTTAGAGTGTTATAAAATCTGTTATAATTCAAAAATTGGTATTTTTTTAATAAATGATGATTTTAATTAAAAAATAAATTTCTCAGATTTAGAAAAATTATTTTCATAAAATTGAGTTCATTTTTTAATTCTAAGCATCAAAAAATTGTTAGTGTAAATTTTTCATATTTTTCTAAATTACTTGAATTTTTTGTCAATAGTAAAATACGATAATTTAGGATAAAATATAAATAAATGAATTATTGAATCATAGATGATGTATGGATGGTATAAGTCTAAAATGTCAAACTATAATTCATTAATTTATTATATTTAGTGATAATTTCATACTATTAATTGTCTTGATCCAAAATAATAAACTAATGAATAAAATAATGAGAAAACACCCCTCTCCTACATTATAAATACCACCTCTCGCCACCTTTTCTCCTCACACCTCAAAATCATTTAATATTTTCAAGATTTTAATAAATAATATGACCAACCCAATCTCTAACGTTTAGGACCTCTTGGTATCATCAAAATACCTAACTCTTTTCCCTAAGGAGGTTCTCAAGGAGGAAAAATTCAAGAGGTAAAATACTATTTCTTTTTCTTTTAATTTCTTTTCAATTTCATTTCATTTTTTATCCTATAATAACCTAAAATTATACAATAGGAATGATAAATCCATTATATTTTATATAAAATAATTTTAATATATTAATTGAATAATTCATCTCATAATCTATTCCCTTTTTCTTTTATTCTAAAAATGAAAATACCATCCATGGGGTGTCTATTTACCACCATAGTGGACAATGCGTTTTCATTTTTCACTACCTCCTTCAAGTATGGTCATAAAACCATAATTATGGTAAAATAAGATTTTATTTTACAGATTATAATTTTTATAATGTCCTGAAACCAATATAAAAACATAATATTAAAAACAAATGATATAAGTTCGTGATGGTCAAAAAATACTCTAAATAAATTAAATCATTTTCATTAATAATTTACCTAATGATTCGTCCTCATAACATATAACCAAATAATATATATAATCATTTAATATAAAATAATTTCATTAATAACATATAATTATAATTATGGATAACTATTCCAATTTTATATGAACTTTCATAATCATATACAAGAAAACTGATCATGAAAACAAAGAAAATAAACAATCCTAAATAATAAAATTGAACTCTATAACTCATTATATTGGTAAAAAATGAACTAAATAAAATTATAATAATAAAAATACATTTATAATAGGTTATTTATTTATTAAATAATTAATTTAATTTTATTATCAAGGATATTAAAGAGATAAAATAACAGGAACATTAGGTAAGCGGATTCTCGACCCAATTTCCTTTCTTTGGGTTATTCCTATTTCATTCAAAATTTAAGTATGGATTTTATTTTAATATTAATCAAATATAATTTCATTTCCCTTACCTTTTCATTTCTGGTATATACATGCTTCTAATCTTATCTTTTGGCAAATGCAACGATTTTTTCAAAAGAGCTCTTCTTTCTAAAAAAACATCTTTTACTTCTCTTGAGATTGTTTCTTATTAACTCAAGATTGGGGATTCCTATAAAAAATATTTTACTCCCTTTTTATTTTCAAAACCCCAATTTTTATTCATGAAATTATGTTTTATTAAATTATCATAAAATTAATTTCCTTTCCATGGGTTATTTTATGGTAAAGATTGATATACGTTCTATGTGGCATGCATGATTATGTAAAAGTCATGATATGATGGGTGCACCAAGAATTATATAACTCATGTAAATTTTATGATTTGATGACTATGCCTGAAATTATATAGTTCTCTAATGAACTGCGTAATATGATGTATCTCATGAGATAATGTGAAATATGAGGGAACATGGTGCTAGATTTTTTTACAACTATGTATTGTGGTTAACCACTAAGACATTATGTTTCATTTTTATGTATTTACACATTCTGTGACTTTAAATAATTATTTCTATCATGATTATGATTATCATCATTTTCTTATGTTATGATGATTATGATGATTATCCTCACCCATGTTTCATGTCTCTTATCCATCCTTTTACTGTGCTTTTAGCTCACCCATTAATTGGATGTATATCCTCAGGTGAATACTTGTACTATAGAAAAAACAAGGGGCAATATGAAGCTAGAGAAGAATGAATTTAATTAATCTTTATGTTTTATTATTTAAAATCTATGTATTGTCTTAATTTTCCTCATACACTATACCTTTTGATCCTAGTTTTGTAGCACTATTTTGTTTTTTATCATTAAAATGATGTAATAGTTATGTAAGAAAAAGAAGGGATGCTATAGTTGGTAGAAAATCATGGTTTAGTTAATTTAGGAATTAATATTATAAAACCTTTGTGAAAACCTTTAATATAAGACTAAGTATAATTAATCACCCAAGAATCTTTTTTTAGAAAAATTATAATCATAGATATACCATAAGATATGTATTTAGAGTTAATTTCATAAAGGAACAAATTATTCATAACTTATTGACTTATGTTTTGTTCTAACCTTTTCAATTTTATAAAATGGTGTGAACATGGAGAAACCAGGCCAAAAAAAGTGTGAGGGACAATATAGCAATTGCCCAAACGATATTCCCAATGCCTTGGGAGGTGGATTTCAAAATATCCTAAATATTCTTAATCATCTGTCTCAGGATGTGAACAATAACCTGAACAATTTAGAACATCCTCATTAAGCTAAAAGAGATAAACTAGATATTGATTCTTTTATGCGGAAATGACCACTGACATTTAGTGGATCTTCTTATCCACTAGTAGTAAAATAGTGTGTCAACTCAATGGAGAAGAAATTTTATGTTCTTTTCTATTCTGAGAAGGTGAAATTGAATATGGTCATTTATCATCTAGATGTAGAGGCCAATAAATTGTGGGTGTTGATTAAAAACACCAAGCTGAAGGATGAAATTTAAGAGATGGAGTTGTAAGACTTTAAGATAATGTTTCTTAACAAGTATTTCCCTCAAACTTTTCATACAATTATGACAATATAATTAATAGAGCTAAAGTAAAAGGAAATAGAATCTATCATGGCCTAAAAATAAAAAACCACAAGGCTTTCAAGGTACGATTTGAATTTTCTTATTAATAATGATATAAAAATAGATAGATTCTTTAGTGGTTTAAAGACACACCTTAAAATGATATAGCAATTTGAAACTTTAGGAGTTCTAAATAAGTTTTTCAATGTTATCTCATAGTGTAGATGGTTTTTATAGAATGATCCCATGGATATGAAGATAAGAAACAAAAGATTTAGTTTCAAGATGGGGGGTCTAAAGAAAAAGGTGGAAAGAAAGCCCAACCACTCACATGTCAAAAATGTGGGGAGAAGCATCATGGTAACTACCTAAAAGGGATAGGGAAATTCAATAAGTGTGGGAGAGAGGGCCACAAATCTCATGAATATCAAAGATACATAATGAATTTTGTCGATATGATAGAGGAAAAGAGAGAACCTCCCACGGTTCAATGCTTAAGAAATATAGAGAAAAGGAACTATACAAGCGAGTGCACTAAGCCTTGATTCCTTGAGGGTAATCAACTTCATCAACCACCAAATCCAAGGGAGAAAGGGAATGTTTATTCCATAACTACAGTTGAGGTGAATCCCAACAATGATATGGTGATACATACAGTGGTTATTCATTCAATAATAGTGAACTTACTATTTGATTCTGGTTATACACATTATTTCATATATTTCATGTTTAATAGAAATATTCAAAAACCACCTCTAAATATGGAGGTTGAGTTATCCATCAAAATAGAAAACATGGAAATTATTCCATCCAAAGTATATTACTCCTCCCCAGTTAGCCTTTGTGGAATAAACCTCCTAGAAAATATTTTCTTACTTCCTTTGGTGGAGTTTGATGTTCTTTTAGGCATGGATTGGCTATCTTTATACAAATCTAACATCAAATATCATGAAAGAGAGATCAATCTTCACATTCTTAAGCATTCTCGAATTCTATAAAAAATGTAAGGAGAAGAATAAACCTTTTTGGGATCAATCATCTCAATTGTGGATATTATTTCCTTATGAGAAAGAATACCTATCTCAAATTATTGATAAAAATAAAAGAATCATGATCGAAGACATTCCCAGGATAAGGAACTACACTGATGTGTTCCTTGAAGAATTATCTAGTCTTCCTCCTGATCGAGAAGCTAAGTTCTCAATTGAACTTATTTCTATATCTCTTCCTCTATAAAAGTCACCTTATATAATGGACACCATTGAGTTGGAGGAATTTAAGAAGTTGTTATAAGAGAATCTAAAAAATGGTTTTATATGCCTGAGTGCTCCACTATGGTGTGCACTAGTCCCCTTTAATAAGATGAAGTATGTATCAATGTGAATCTACATTGATTATCATGATCCCAAAAAAATAAAGATAAAGAAAAAGTATCCCCTTCCATGTATATATATAACTTGTTCGATCAACTGTGTGGGGCTATGTTTTTCTCTAAGGTGGGCCTTTTGTTGGGATATCACCAATTAATGGTGAGAAAGGAAGATATTCCAATGACTACCATTTGAACAAGATATGAACACTATGAGTTCATAGTGATGAATTTTGGACTCAATAATGATCTATCAATATTTATGGACTTAATGAATAGATTGTTTAGAGATTACTAAGACAAATTTCTGGTAGTCTTTATTGGTGGTATTCTCATATTCTCTAAGATAAAGGAGGAACATGAAGAGCATTTGAGTATTATGCTAAAGACTTTTTGAAGGAATAAACTATAGGAAAAGTACGGTAAATGATAGTTATGGATAGAGGAATTATATTATTAGGGAATTGTATCACTAAAAAAGTAATATCTGTAGACACTTCCAAGATAACGGTAATGGAAGAGTGGCTTAGAATAACATATGTAATGAAGATATGTAGTTTCTTTGGTCTAGCTGGGTATTACCAATGATTTTTAAAGAAATTATCATGATTTTGAAACCCATTAACCAATCTAAATCTGAGTGGAGAAAAGATTGTTTGGACTAATAAATAAAAATATTGCTTCAAATAGTTAAAAAATAGGCTTATCATAATGCGAGTAATCACACTTTCAATATGTGGGGAACTCTTTGTGGTATAAAGAAATGCTTCAAAGATGGTGTTAGGCTATGTAATGATGAAAAAATATAAAGTGATAGCCTATACCTTAAGGTAATTGAAAATTCATGAGAAAAACTATCCCATGCATGATATAGATTTGGGCAGATATGGTCTTTGAATTGAAAATTTGGCAGCATTATCTCTATAGGGAGAAGTTTGGAATGTATACGGATTATAAGAGCCTAAAATATATATTCACATCAAAGGATATTAATATTCTACAGTAAATATGGTTATAGCTCATCAAGGATTACAACTTCTCAATCCACTACCATCCAGGGAAAATGAATAATGTGGTAGATTCACTAAGTATAAAGGATTCAACAACACTATCGATGATGATAATTGAGAAGGATCCAATCTTCTTATATTTAAAAAGGATAGACATGGGAATCACTCAGGGATGAATATCACCAATCCTTTCTCGAATGATTTCTCAACTATAAATCATGAGTAAAATATTGTATGTTCAAAGAAATTATGTGGAAATTCAGAAGAAGATGGAATATATGAGAAAGGGGAAATCCTCATAGTGTAAAATTTATGAGGAAGGAGTTTTAAGATTTGGGTCACGACTATGTGTACCATCCAATCTAGAGATAGGGAAGGAGCTTCTGAATGATGCACATATCTCAACATTATCTATTCACCCAAGGAGAAAAAATATGTATTGATATCTTTGATAGCACTATTGGTGGGGTAATATGAAGAAGGAGATCAGAGAATATGAATTAAGGTGTTTGGTGTGTCAACAAGTGAAGGCGGAAAGAAAAGGTTTAAGGGTGTGATGTAACCATAACCCATACCAACATGGAAATGGGAAAACATCACCAAAGACTTTATTATCAAACTCTTAAATACATCCAGACGAAGCTATTCTATATGGGTTGTTATGGATCATCATAAAAAGAGAGCCCACTTTATCACAATTTGAGAGGACTTCTCACTAGATCAACTTTCATGGATATACATCAAAAAAGGGCTAGGTCTGTATGGAGTACCACTATCAATTGTATCTGATCAAGATCCTAGATTCACCAATAAGTTCTGGAAAAGTATCCAACATGATATAAACACTGATCTGAACTTCAGTATGGCTTATCATCCTCAAACTGTGGGACAATCTGAACAAACTATTCTAACACTAGAAGACATGTTGAGGGAATGTTTTATGAACTTAAAAGGTGGATGGGACCAATATCTACCTCTGGTTGAGTTCTATTACAACAAAATATTCCACTCGATCATCCAAATGGCTCAATATGAATCCCTTTATGGGAAAAGATGCAAAACATCAGCATGCTAGGATGAAGTCGGTGAATGTAAGCTACAAAGACCTGAAATGGTTGAAAATGGGGGAAAGGGTGAAAACCAATCAGTATCACATTAAGGAATCCCAAAGTCGACAGAGGATATATGGATACAATCATTGATGGGACCAAGATATTAAGGCTATAGAAATGGTATTACTCTACATATATCCATGGAAGGGGGTCATGAGATTTTGGAAGAAAGGAAATCCAAGTCCTAGGTATATCAGCCTCTTCGAGATTCTTGATCGTGTCAAAGTTGTGGCCTATAAACTGACACTTCCACCTACCATGTCTCAAGTAGATGACATATTCCATGTATCCCTCTTGAGTAATTACATACTAGATCCATCATATGTACTAAATCTAGAGATGGTATATTTGGAAAAATGATCTCTCTTACGAGGAGAATCCAGTGAAGATCTTGGACCATAGAGATAGAATTCTACATAGCATGACTACTCACTTGGTCAAAGAAATATGGAGAAACCATAAGTATGAAGAGGCAATATAAGAACCATAGGAAGTTACTAAGGAGAATTACCAACACTTTATTTCACCATAGTATGTAAAACACAATTTTTGAGGGAGAAATTTCATAAGGGGGGAAATGGAATGACCCATAACTTTTATCAATGCAAATTCCATTCTAATAGTTATAATATATATTATAAACCATATAAAATCACTTTTAGAACACAATGAAAACTTTTTAAATAAATAATGAATGAAATAAGAGGTATTTCTAGAAATTGAAGAACCTGTCCAGATGAAATAGTAACCAGAACTTTTGAATAGTAGCATGACCATTAAGAATATTAATTTAGCCAATAGAATTGTAACCTAATATATGAAAGTATAATTAAAATTTAGGTATCTTATAAATGATAAGATGATATAATTATATCATAGCATAAGTAAATAAATATTTTAAAAATTATTAGTTAAGTGTTTGTATTTTTATAAAACATAAATGTTTATCTATAATTTTATAATCAATATATTTATTTAAAATAAAAATTATTTTCATAAATTAGATTATTAATTTAACAATTTGTTCTTATGATTATAATATAATTTTATGACACCTTAATTAATTTTAAAAGTGTTATAAAATCATTTATAATTATAAAATCAATATTTTTTGAGTAAATTATGATTTTAATTAAAAATTAAATTTCAAATATTTTAAAAACTTATTTTCTTAGAATGGAGATTATTTTTTAATTATACACATCAAATAATGGTAAGGGTGTAATTCCCCGACCCCAGTTACCCAGATTCGGTGCATTATTTTAATACATTGGCATGATTACAAGGAATCAAGTCCTGAAAGACCAATCAGTTTAGCAGTCTTGGAAAAGAGATTACATACATGAACGTTACATTACACATTAGAATATAAAACACAACAAAAAAGATCCTTTGAGAATGCCATTAATCCCCAAGCTTAACCCTTCTTATCAATCATAATACACTTCTTTGAATCTTGGGAAAATTAAAACATAGAAAGGGGTGAGCTCAGATGCTCCATAAGGATAACAATATAGAAGAAACTTTGATAAATAAGCATAAACTTTTAATGAAATGTATTAGAATAAAACAAAAGCATTTTAAACTTAAACTTCAGCATAATATGGAAAAGATACAATAAAATAATTCCATTTACTTATTCACATTGATATTCTACTAGTCTAATAATCACATGCAACATCAATAGCCACTTTCATAATGACGGAATGCATAATTCCAGACTTCATAACCACATAGTCAAGGCCTTGTGCCAAGACTACAAATAATATTTTGTCAAGGCCTTGTGCCAAGACAATAGTTTGTCTCATTAGACCTACCGATGCATCGAGAAGCTATAGCAGGCTCCCACTACAGGAAAACAGGAGTTTCGTGGCGGTTTTTTACGGTGGTTTTGAAAACCGCCGTGAAATGAGTGATTTTTTTTTATTTTTTCGAGAATTAGCGGCGGTTTTTAAAAAACCGCCGCTATTTCAGGGTGGTTTGGGTAAAGCCTCCGTGAAATGAAAAGAAAAAAATAAAAAAACATGAGAAACCCTGAAATCACTAAAACGACCATAACATCTAATTCGGGCATCTGTTGTAGCACCACAACCAGTAAAATCGAATCTCATGAAGAGATATAGAGGCATGTGTAATCAAAACCATGAGACGGTCTAATGTGAGGATGATATAAGAGTTATAAGAAAGTTGAAAAAAGTTCTCCAACTTCAAACGGCCATAACTTTCGCCCCGGGTGTCCGTTTGGGCTCTACCACATATCAAATCGAAGCCAGCGAAGAGAGCTACGTACCAATTTGACAAAAGCAACCTTCTGTCATGTTTTGAGAACCCAAAAACCCCTCTAATGGCCTCTGAAATCTAACTTCAGACACCAGTGTCCCGTCGAACTTGTCTTCAAATGGACCTAACTTTTGATCCACGTGTCAGTTTGGACTCCTCCGACTTCCAGATCGTAGTTGGTTCCATGAGCTTCAGTTTGACTAGTCGCGGTTCCCACATTGACTCCTGGACCATAAGTTATGGCCTTTTTAGTGGGTATCGGGTTTGTTATGTTTTTCGACGCCTCGTTTCTAGCACCCATTCCCCGTCTATTTTTTTTTCAATGGTCGTAACTTCCGATCCGCTAGTCCTTCGGTCTCTTTCACCTATCAGGTCAAAGATCGTTTTAGGAATTTTTTTTTTTTTTATTTGACTGGTCGCGGATCTGGAATGGATTCTCGGATCATAAGTTATCTCTGTTAATGTGAGTCCAATGTTTTTGTCACTTTATGACCGTTTTGATGGGTTTTAACGGTTGCTCCATTTACTACTGTTTATTTGGGTTTCCATGACTTGTTATCTTTATCAATGGTTTTTTGTTGGTTATTATGATGATTATATTGAATTCTTAAGGGGTTTTCCAGAGTTTTCATGAGTTTTCATGTGTTCTCATGCTTTCTAATGCTTCCTTCTTCATGTTTCTCCATCTGTTTTCATGCGTTTTCATAATTTTTCATCCCTTATCACGCCTTTTCGTACTTTTTCATGTGTTTCATTTATTATTTATTATATATTATTTATTATTTATAATATACTTTAATTTATTTATTATCTATTATTTGTTACTGGTTATTTATTATTTATTATTTAGATTTATTTATTATTTATATTTATTTATTATTTATTATTTATTATTTATTATTTATTATTTACTATTTATTATCTATTATTTATTATTTATTATTTATTATTTATTATTTATTATTTATTATTTATTATTTATTGTTACTATTATTAATAATTGTTACTGGTTATTTGTTATTTATTATATATTATTTATTATATATTATTTATTATTATTATTAATAATATTTTATTTATTATATATTATATATTATATATTATTTATTATTTATTATTTATTATTTATTATTTATTATTACTTATTGTTTATTATTTATTATTTATTTTTTATTATTTATTTATTTTTTTATTTATAATTATTAATTATGTGTTATTTATTATTATTACTATTTATTATTTATTGTTTATTGTTTATTATTATTATTTATTATTATTATTTATTATTATTATTTATTATTATTATTTATTAATTATTAGTTATTAGTTATTATTTATTATTTATTATATATGTATTATTTTCTATTATTAATTGTTGTTTATTATTTATTATTTATTATTTATTATTTATTTTTATTGTTTATTATTATTATTTATTATTATTTATTATTATTATTTATTATTATTATTATTTATTATTATTTATTATTTATTATTTATTAGTTATTATTTATTATTTATTAATCATTATTTATTATTTATTATTTATTATTCATTATTTATTATTTATGTATTATGTATTATTATCTATTATTAATTATTTTTTATTTTTTATTATTTATTATTTATTATTTTTTATTATTTTTTATTTTTTATTTATTATTATTTATTTTTTGTTATTTATTATTTATTATTATTTTTTATTTTTTATTACTATTTTTTATCTATTTTTTATTTTTTATTTTTTATTTTTTATTTTTTATTTTTTATTTTTTATTTTTATTTTTTATTTTTTATTTTTTATTATTTATTATTTATTATTATTTATTATTTATTATTTATTATTTTTATTTGTTATTTGTTATTTGTTATTTATTATTTATTATTTATTATTTGTTATTTGTTATTATTTATTGTCTATTATTTATTATAAATTTTTATTTATTATTTATTATTTATTATTATTTATTATTATTTATTATTAATTATTATTATTTATTATTATTTATTATTATTTATCATTATTTATACTTTTTTATTTTTTTTTTATTTTTTATTATTTTTTTTATTTATTATTTATTCTTTATTCTTTATTCTTTAGTCTTTATTCCTTATTATTTGTTTATTATTATTTTTTATTTTTTATTTTTTATTCTTTGTTATTTATTCTTTATTCTTTATTCTTTATTCTTTATTCTTTATTCTTTATTCTTTATTCTTTATTCTTTATTCTTTATTCTTTTAATTTCGTACTTTTATTATTTTATATTCATAATTTTATAATTTATGTAAATATTATTATAATTTATTTTTTATTTATTGTGATAAACAAGAAATAATAATAAATAACTCATTAAATAACTAATAAATCAATAATTATTAATTATTAATTATTGGTTATTAATTATTGATTATTTCTTATTGTTTAATTATTTTTTGGGTTTATATCTATTAGTTATGTATTATTTGTTATTTCAATTAGTATATATAAGTATATTAAATTTTGTTTATTAACCACATGACGAGCTTGCTGGAGTGGTAAAGTCTTTGGAAAATATGCAAGATATTAGGGGTTCAAATCTCACCAAACGCGGAATTTCTTTATATTGCATGGGCATGGGCATGGGCATGAGCATGCATGCATGGATAAATTAAATAAAGTAATGCAAATTAAATGAAATAAATATAATAAATACAAAATGAATAAATAAAATACAAAATAAATAAATAAAATATGAAATAAACAAATAAAATACGAAATAAATAAATAAAATAAATACGATTAAATAAAATAAATAAACTAAATAAAATAAAATATATAAATAAAATAAAATAAATAACTTAAATAAATAAATAATTTAAATAAATAAATAAATTAAAAAATCAAAAAAATCAAAAAAAATCAAAAAAAATCAAAAAAAAATCAAAAAAAAAAAATCAAAAAACTGCCACTAAATCATTTAGCGGCAGTTTAAACCACCGCTAAAAACCGCCGTGAAACGTTCTATGGCGGTTTTGAAAACCGCCGCGAATAGTTTCCTGATGCACGATTTAGCGGCAGTTTAAACCGCCACGAAACGAAAAAAACCGCCGCTAAATCGTCATTTTGCCGTAGTATCCACCCGTCACTTACTAAGTCCAATGCATTCCTCATATGAAAAGGTTTAAACATAACATAAACATTCGTATTAAAACTAGAAAATGATATTTCAATACATTATCCATAAACCATGAATGGTATAAAAATAACATATCCACAGTCAAACATCTCACAAAACCTTCAATACAATATGGAAGATTTGTGTCCTAATAAATTAACTTCAAACAAGTTCAAAATCCATCAAAGGATGTTGACATAGATGAAAATGATTTGTAAAACTCTTTGAGAGAAATATCCATTTTTCATGAAAACATTTAAAAGTCACACTATTTATAAAGGAAGATATTTAAAGATATTTTTTAATCAAATTGTCCCATACCACTTTGAAACTTTTGAAAGGAATTAATATTTTAACCATTCATGTCCATATAAATAAATCCTTGAAACCATTTTAAAAACATGGACATTAATGAGAATGTTTTAGAAGAATAAATCTCTAAAACATTTAAAATTATGTTTTATTAAAAGCGTACCTTAAAAATAATCCCTTCGAAAACACTTTTATGCAACATGGACATGGATAATAAATGTAACGACCCAAACTTTCATAAATGGAAATCCCTCTTGATTTAATTAAATGTCTCTTTATGTAAAATTATTATATAAAATTTCAACTTCTTTGGTTTTATGTTTTTGGATTTTAAGATATTGTTAATAATTTTGATCGTTTCTAATATAGTCATTGAACAGTGATCACCTGATTAGTATAAATATAGGGCTTTAACAAATCCAATTTACTGAGACAAAGGAAGTGATGGCCTCATCTTGTAGACATGCCCTATACAAAGCCCATTTGTCAGAGCTCGGAAAGGAGGTTTCGTCTTTGGGATTATCTCTTGACCAAGCCCAAGCCGAGCTTAAATATGTTAAGCTCGAGTGGGACCGCCTATGAGAGAAATGGATGTTGATAGAGATTACCACCCGAGAAATGTTATCTAAGCCACCCCAAGAGTCTGTCACCATCGTACACTTTCCCCTTTGATATTATACGGGTGTTATAAGGGCTTATGTAACAAGACCCTAGCACTATGACTATGTACATTATTTTTGTATAAAGAATGTGAATTCATTTTATTATTGTTACTTTTTAAATAGTTTTTGAAGCACAAATAATATTTTTAGTTAATATTCAACTAAGAAATATATTTTGATGAATTAATGGATTTTTTAATTAAATATTTTTTTAATAAAATATTATTATTAAATTAATTCTTATTAAATATAAATGATCATATAATTTTATGAATGCAATTGTAATTTTTATTATGGTTTGAAAACTATTTTTTTCAAAACCCTTGAGTTTTCGGTAAATGTCGGTTTTTATTTTAAAAGTAAAAAATCAAATATTTATAAAATTATTTAGATAAAATGAATATTATTTTTGGAATCGGGACGTTAAATTATCCAACGGTGAATTTTTCATAACTTTCTGAGACACTTGAATTTTTAGATAAAAATTAAATACCGTTTAAATATATAATGTGTTTTATGACATCATAATGACCCAATAGTGATTTAATAAAATACTATAAACATTATATTATTCTAATATATGTTTTAGAATTAAAATAATGTGATTTTATATTTGTTTGATTTATTTTGAAAAACTTTAGTGGACCCTCCAAGACTTATAAAACATTTTTTCTTTTTAAATTGTTTTCCTTGAGAGTGTGACTCACCTTCACATAATCAACCCTATTATTTTAAGACTTTAGGACTTTGGACTTATAAAATATTTTTTTCCACTCCACTTTTTTAAAAACCATGGGGAAAAACCATGGTCTGGTTTGTGTTTTTGATTAGTTTAATGTGAGGTGTCCCAAACCTAAATAATAAACAATTCCCTCTCCTTTCCTATATAAACCCTCCCATACTCCAACTTCTTCCTCACTCAAAGCCTTTGGAGTTGATCTAACCTCTTCCCTCATATCTCTAGAATCCTCCCAAGGTGCCCCATTCTCCCAGGAAGCCTCTCTCAAGCCTCTCTCAAGCCTTTGGGAGCACACATCCAAGTAAGGGTTTTTCTTCCTTTCTCATTTTTGCCCAATTTTCTTAATGTTGTTATGCCATTTTAATTTCAGTTATAAATGTTGGAGTATGGTTTTTCAACTCCCCCATACTGCCCTCCTTATTTTTTAATTATGAGATACCCCTTTCTCTCTCAATAAATTCATCCCATGTGCACCTGATACTATGTTGAAATTTCGAAAGGAATTTATATCAACTCACTTGCATTCAAGCAATTCTTTTGTATCATGAATATAAATTCCATTACAATTGTGTGGACATGTATCAATATGACCCCCTTACCTTCCATTTCATGTACATATTATGAGACACACCTTTCTCTCTCATCAACCATTTTTATGAATTCTTACGTCACACTGTTACGCTACCGAAATTGCACCAATTTTCCAAGCCAATGTCAATGTGTAGTGAATACCATGACCATTTCTCTATCAAGGGTATTCAACATTATGGAAATTTACTTATTGATTATAAAGTCTCATATATAAATTTCACATTTCTTTATCATGGAATAAATTATTATGTTTTATGAATCCAGGTTATATAATCCATGTGGCACACATATGCATTAAGTGAAATGTTTAAGAAGGGTGTGCCCTGATAGCGCTCCAATGCATTGGGTAAAGTATAGTATCATGATACGTCATGTGCAATGGGTGTTGACTCATGACAATTCAAGTTCAATGAGTTTTTACTCGTGCTTTATGTGCAATAAGGGTTTACTCATTCTCCATGTGCAATGAGCCTTGGCTCATGATAATTCCATGTTAAGTGTTGTTACAACATTTCAAAGTTATGATTATCATGCTTTATCATTCCTTTATGTTTATACTTCTCTCGTGATCTATTGATATGCCTATTATCTAACATGTATTGTATTACTCATGTAATTCAATCATTAATCGCTTAATGGGCTTAATATTTCACCATTTTCTTATGCATGTCCTCAGGTTATCTCATGCAATGCTAAGTACAAGGGAATGTAGTGGTCATGTAAAGGAAGTTTTCAATAAAGATGTTGTGTGTTTATGTTCTAAGATGTTATGTAATGTTCCTAAGCCCCAAATACACTAGACCTCTCGATCTTTTATGTTGTATCAAGTGAATATTTTGTGTAATAAATCAGGTTTAAGTGTGTAATAAAAAGAAGGGTTGTTATAATAAATATGTCCCAGTAGATACTTACGTAAAAACAACCTCAGATAATAATGAGATTGTGAAATTAACCCTTACCTTGTACTTCCTTTAGTCTAGGGTACGTTTAACCTCATATATAAAGACCATATTATGTTATTAAATCATACCAGAACCATATTGATATTTATGATATCATACATGATTCATTTATGACTTTATACTTCCCATTTAATAATAATTTCCATGTTAAATTAATATTTCGGGTAATAATCGCTTTCTTTATCGTATGTGTTTTAACTTGTTACTCTTGATTGTATCACTTAGATCATGATTTAAATAATTCCAGAATATAAAACATGTTTTATATATCATATATATTTATAATATAAATATGTATAATAGATATATATAGGAAATGGAAAACATCGGTTATGGAGACGGTAGGTTACGTACGCATAAACGTTGTTTCCGGTTTCATATCGTATTGAACGGAACTAAGTGAATAAGATATATATAAGTAACTATATATATATATCCATTATAATTATTATGTCATATAATACGTACTTATTAATGATATATACATTTTTATAATCATCATTGAATGGTGAACTAGGAAATGAATCTCATCGCGTTGTGGAGACGGTAATTCGTGCGTACCATGAGGGACAATATCATTATATTGAGAGAGAAATAGTATGTAATTTTATGGAATATAATATATAAATAATCATTAACATGTTATATTTTTTATTTACATCAGTTATACTCATTATTATACTCATCCAAATAATGAAGTGTTTGAATAACAAACTACACCACGACGTGGAGACGGTAATCTGTACGTATGCACATATGGTGACTTTGTCATTTATAGGATGGATAGAATAATTAATATGGTTGTAAAAAAATTTATAATAACATCATAATATATATAAGATACTGGAGTTATTATTTTAGAATGGAAACAACCAAGAAATAGGAAGTGGAAGAAGAAAAGAACTTGAAAGAGGTGATGAAACATTTACCTCTTCTTTGGGTTCTTTCTTTTGATTTGATCAAAAGTAATACCTAGGTTTGCTTTATGACCAAAGGAATGCCTCTATGATGAAGGGAGGAAATTTGGGAGGATATTTGGGTAGGGTTTGGATGATCCAAAATGCTTTGGAGGTGTGAAATTAAGAGAAGGGGAAGTGCCCTTTTATAAGAGAGGTGAGGGTCACTTTCGGAAAAGTTTGAAATATTATTTTATAATGAAATCATTTTCAGTTTCTAATGGATCAAAAATGAATTATTTAAATTATAATGTGGTGATGGTTCAAAATCCTCTCAACCAATAGGTTTTTTACAGGTTTAGGTCATCATATTAACATTATCTTTTAGATTTAACTCTTAGATAAATAGTTTTACATTTACCATGTCTATTTGTATTTTTATATTATATGGTTAATAAACTAACTATAACTAGCCAAGAGAACCCCATGTGGTTTATTATTAATATATATAACCTTATCTACATCCTTTTTCTGAACCATATATTTTTATGAATATTATATCAATTAATAATATAATATTTGTTTTAAAAACTCAATTATGTCAATTTGACACTATTTAGTTTTTGATTTTTTTGAAAGCCATAAAAACTATATCATTTAAAATAAAATTTATTTAAGAAACCCTAAAATGTCATATTAACTTATAAAATTAGTTAAATTCATCATAAGTCTCAATTTACATTTATTTGGATATTCATAATATCAATTATTTTAATATTTCATTAATAATGTAATTATTGCATCATCATTGTGTCATAAATAAATTAAATTATTTAATGTATAAAAATTATAAATAAAATTCCATTATGTAGGAAATATTTTTATATTTATATTGAATATTCATAGTTGAATTTAAGTTGTGTGTAACCCTATATTAAAAATGGTTTAGTTATTAAACTCTGAATTTAACTCTTTTAACTCTTCTTTAAATAAAACAATAATAAATGTCCTAATCTAATACAAGTGGACCAAATAGGATCATATTTTATTCCTAAGGTTGTTTTTGGTCAAATTATACTTATCCAACAGAATTAGGACATGTGTTAGGGTAATTATGATATCATTTTTACCCTTAAATACCCTATTTACTTTTAACCGTGGTAAATAAAAGTCAAAAGATATTATTCACAAAAAATTACTTTCATCTTATTGAACCACATTTTACTTAATGATATTAAATGTGTCTCTTGGATTTTGGAAATTCAACTCACAGAAGCGATAAAATAAAGTTTTATTCAAATTTTCAAATGCTCCTAGGAGGTGGGTAAAAGATGGTAAAAAGTTTGATAAAATTTTATGTATCTAAAATTATTATAAAATGATGCCAATGAATTACATTGAACTTATATTTGAATTATATAAATATTTTTACTTAAAATAAATTAAAATAAAATAATTAATTATTTAAATAAAAACTCAGTATTAAATAATAATGTAGTATTTTTAACTATTCATCAAAAATTGATTGTTTTCAGAAAAATACCAAAAATTCACTATAATATAATTTTGATATTCCAAATCCAAATATGATTTTTATTTTACCAAATTAAAAACCTATAAGTTTCATTAATTAATTTAAAATTAATTCCCATTGTCAAAACCAAAAAGACGGTTTTTAAAAAGTAAAAACTATCAAAAGATTGACATGTTTTTATGTCAAATTTAAATGTGAAATTACTTATAATGACCTAAATTGTATTAAATGATAAAAATATAATCTAATTATAATTATAAACCATCCAAATTCATAACTTAACACTATAAATTATCTCGATTAAAACAGTTTTTTTCAATTAAAACGTGGTATTTTTCATTATTCATCAAAATATGGAATTTATCTGAAAAGTACCAAAAATTTATCCAAACTAAATTTTTATGTCCCTCTTATAAAGAGTAATTTAATTTCATTATATTTAATATATAAAAGTGTCAAATGTTGGTTTTAAAAAAGGTTCTCCATTAAAAGGCTGTAAAATTTCATTTTTTGAAAAATACTTATTTTATCCAAAAAAATGAATTTGTTCTTATATTATGTCTAAGAAACACATAATATGGATGTTAAAATTATATAGACTATATAAGATTCAAAATGTAGTTAATACTATTCATACCACTTTTTGAACAGTTAGTTTAGTAAGTTGTGGTGCGCTCGAACTCGGTGTTGCGTGTAGCGCAAGCTATTGAATTAATTTAATGAGATAACATACTATGAAATCCTGGGGTGTTACATTGTCCTCTCTTCCAATAAATTGCGTCCTCGCAATTTGAAATTTTTCTTTGAAAATAAAAGGTTGAAAATAGAAAAATACCTTTGTGGAAAACCCACCTCAGAAATTGGGTTAATAAAATTTATTCTTAATAAGAGGGAAAGGGAAATGAAAAAGTCACCACCAAATTATGATCTCGATTAAGAGAACATTGGTGGAAATTAGAGAAATATATTTGGAGGAAAAACGTAAATATTTATCGGGAGTGATTGAGGTCATCAATCACAAACAATTGTACAATTGAGGGCCTCAAATCCATCGATCTATGATGATTTAAAATATCATCAATTCAAAAAAACATAAGGTATTAGGATAACACATTTTTGGTTTTAAGATCTCTTACCTAAATTTTAAGAATTAATTTATTCATTGAATAAGATGGAATATATATATATATATATACTTGACAAGTTGAGTTTCATCCTTCAACTAATTCCTACCACAAACTAATTTTTCACTCTAAAACATAATAAAATTCAAAAATATTCTATTTATCGTAATCATATAGGGTAAAAAAATGAATTTATATTCATTTGTCAGACTATTTAAAAAAAATTATAAAAACCAGGACATCACGTAGGCCAGTGGTAGGTGATTCACCCTTGTCACCCTTCGATAGCGAGTTCAAGTATCGCGGCCTTGCTGGACATGACGGGTTATCGCCCGACCTCCGAGTTGTCCTTATTATGACAACCCAAAAAATAATCTCAATAAATTATTTAAACTTAACAACAGTATCCAATTTAAAACTTAATCAATTCTAACCCTTATACTTATCCAAAATACTTCTATCCAAACTCACAGTCTGAAATTTATAAGGAAAGTAAACACAATGAATATCATTTTTTCCACATAATATCATGTGAATACCTTCATCATGTATTCTTATAAAACACGGTAACATCCTAAATTATTATATAACCATATTTATTACATTCATTCTCCCTTATTTCTTATAGAATACTAGATATACTTATTATATCCAAAAATGTTGTAAACTCCAACAATGATGGAATATACAAATCATTAATCTATTTCAGGGTAGTCAAGAATATCAAATATAATTTATCCAAATCAATCATATCTTATTCCAAAATCACTACCTCAATATCATAATCATATTAAGGTTTATCTTTCTCTCGAGCATATATTTTCCAAAAAAATTATCCTGCCACTGGGTCACTTTTCTTGGTTCCACACAATATCAAGTCCTTAATTAAATAGTATTGTAGTAAAATCCTTATATACTCTATAATTATTATAACCAGTACATTGTTGATACAATACTCAAATGACACAAGTCTTTAATATCAACATAATAACACTGATCATTACTCTTCATCTATGGTAATATCATAACTTGATTATTATCCAACAATATCATTTGTGGTAAACTTTGATGATTTGGACATTGATTCACGTAGTGTCCCAAATCTTTTCAGATGAAGCATTGTACATTTGAAATGATTTTCTTACCCTTGTAATCACGTACTCACTATCCTTTTTCTCCACACTAATAACAAACTCTCATTCCCTTCAAGTATTTACCAAGGTATTTCTTTCTACTATTATCACATATGGGAAAATATTTCTTTCCCATATTCCCTTTATCCATCTTTCTCTCTACCATCCATTTCTTTTTTGGCTTCCCTTCAAATCCATATGAATCCAAAAATTCTTTACTTATCTTATTAACACATGGTATTATTTCTCCATATGATAATAATACAAGGGAGACTATTTCCATTCTAAATATTGGCTTTAAACCATGAAAGTTATGATCCTTCTTACTCTTTGGATCATGTGTATTGTTGGAGTTCTCATTCCATCTACTAGGAACTATTTGAAAAAAATGGAATACACAAGATTAGTTTATGAATCGCAATACATAATTCCAAACATGTAAAACATTTAACATAAATTGAACAGTTTATTGATATAATCCATAACCATAAAAAGGTTTTCTTTGAGGAATTATATACCCATAAATCCTTCATAGTGGTTTATAAGGTAAATGAGAATTATCCAAAGAATATCCCCCAGGAGTGTTGTAACCAAAAGTGCAGCAAGGCCCGTTGTCGTGCACCAGTTCCCATTCAAGTTTAGCTCAAAGCGGTGTTTTCAGGTTTTAACCCTAGGTACATCTGTTCCAGAGTCGCCTCTACCTACTTGTATCTAGACAGGGATGTATTTCTTGGAAAACTCACAAAATATCTACATTACCAAAATTCTAGGAAGTTATTCTATACTAATCCTCAAAGTCTATCTTAGGGTAATGTTCTCTAATCAGAGTTTTTCTAAATCTAGTTTCCTAGGTTATTTCTAAACTTCCTCTGATACCAACTATAACTTCCTGACCCCAGTTACCCAGAGTCGGTACATTATTTTAATACATTGGCATGATTATAAGGAATCAAGTCCCAAAAGACCGATCAGATTAACAGTCTTGGAAAATAGATTACATACATGAACGTTACATTACACATTAGAAAATAAAACAGAACATAAATTATCCTTTGATAACTCCATTAATCCCCTAGCTTAACCCTGCTTATCAATCAAAATACACTTATTGGAATCCTGGGAAAATTAAAACATAGAAAGGGGTGAGCTCGGATGCTCAGTAAGGATAACAATATAACATAAACTTTCATAAATAAGTATAAACATTTAAGGCAATGTATAATACTAAAACAAAATCCTTTTAAACTTAAACTTCAGCATAATATGGAAAATATACAATAATATAATTCCATTTACTTATTCACATGGATGATCTACTAGTCGAATAATCACATGCAATATCAATAGCTACTTTCATAATGATGGAACGCAAAATGTCAGACTTTATAACCACGTAGTCAAGGCCTTGTGCCAAGACTAAAAATAAGATTTTGTCAAGGCCTTGTGCCAATACACTAGTATGTCTCATGAGACCTACCGATGCATCGAGGATCAATAAAGGGCTCTACCTACCACTTACTAAGTCTAATTAATTTCTCATATGAAAAGGTTTAAATATAACATAAACATTCATATTAAAACTAGCATACGAAATGTCAATACTTAATCCATAAAACATGAATGCTATAAAAATAAAACATACATAGTCAAACATATCACAAACCCATCAATACAATATGGATGATTTGTATCATAATAAATCAACTTCAAACAAGTTTAAAATCCATCAAAGGATGTTGACATAGATAAATTTATTTTTAAAACTCTTTGAGAGAAATATCCATTTTTCAGGAAAACATTTAAAAGTCACACAATTTATAAAGGAAAATATTTAAAAACATTTTTTAATAAAATTTTATCATACCACTTTGAAAATTTTTAAAAGGAATTAACATTTTAAAACATTCATGTCCATATAAATAAATCCTAAAACCATTTTAAAAACATGGACATTAATGAAAAAGTTTTAGAAGAATAAATCATCAAAACATTTAAAATGATGTTTTATTAAAAGATAAATTTAAAAATAATCCCTTTGAAGACACTTTTATGCAACATGGACATATATAATAAATATTTCCCAGTAGATACTTACGAAAAAACAATCTTGGATAATAATGAGATTGTGAAATTAACCCTTACCTTGTACTTCCTTTAGTCGAGGGTACATTTAACCTCTTGAATAAAGACCGTAGTATATTATTTAATTATACCGGAAACATATTAATATTTATTATATCATACATGATTCATTTATGACATTAAACTACTCATTTAATAATAATTTCCATGTTAAATTAACATTTCGGATAATAATCGCTTTAATTATCGTATGTGTTTTAACTTGTTACTCTTGATTGTATCACTTAGATCATGATTTAAATACTTCCAAAATATAAAACATGATTTATATATCATATATATTTAGAATATAAATATGTATAATAGACATATATATATGAAATGGAAAACATCGTTTATGGAGACGGTAGGTCGTACGTACGCATAAACGATGTTTCCAGCTTCATGTCGTATTGAACAGAACTAAGTGAATAAGATATATATAAGTACATATATATATATATATATATATATCCAGAATAATTATTATGTTATATATTACATACTTATTAATGATATATATATATATATATTTATATTTATAATCATTGTTGAAGGGTGAACGTGGAAATGAATCTCATCACGTCATGGAGATGGAAATCTGTACGTACGCACGAGTGACAATGTCATTATATTGATGGAGAAATTGAATATAATTTAATGGTATATCATATATAAATAATCATTAAAAAGTTATATTTTTTTATTCATATCATTTATACTCATTATTATACCCATCCAAATAATGAAGTGTTTCAATAACAAAATACACCACGATGTGAAGACAGTAATCCGTACGTACGCACGTATGGTGACTTTGTCATTTATACGATGGATAGAATAATGAATATGGTTGTAACATTTTTATAATAACATCACAGTATATAGAAGATACTGGAGTTATTATTTTATAATCAAAACAATAAAGAAAAAGGAAGTGTAAGAAGAAAAGAACTTGAAAGAGTTGATGAAACATTTACCTCTTCTTCGGGTTCTTCCTTTTGATTTGATCAAAAGACCTCCTTGGGTTGTATTTATGATCAAAGTAAGGACTATAGGATGAAGTGAGTAAATCTGGGAGGATATTTGGGTAGTGTTTGGCCATGACAAAAGGCTTTGGAGGTGTGAAATTAAGAGAAGGGGAAGTGCCCTTTTATAAGAGAGGTGAGGGTCACTTTAGGAAACGTTTGAAATATTATTTTGTTATAAAATAATTTTCTGTTTCTAATGGCAAAAAAATGAATTATTTAAAGGATAAGGTGGATATGGGTCTAAAACCTCTCAAACAAAAGGTTATATATAGTTTTAGTTCATCATATTAACATTATCCTTTAGATTTTAACTATTAGTTAAATAGTTTGACATTTACCATGTCTCATTGTTTTTTTATATTATATGGTTAATAAACTTACTATAAAAATCCAATAGAACCCCATGTGGTTAATTATTAATATATATAACCTTATATAAGTCCTTTGACAAAACCATAGATTTTTAGTAATATTATATCAATTAATAATATAATATTTCTTTTAAAAACTCAATTATGTTAATTTTGACACTATTTAGTATTTGGTTTTTTTGAAAGCCATAAAAGCTTTATCACTTAAAATAAAATTTATTTAACCAACCCTAACATGTCATATTAACTTATAAAATTAGTGTAATTCATCGAAAGTATCAATTTACATTTATTTTGATATTTATAATATCAATTATATTAATATTTTATTAATAAGTTAATTACTACATCATCATTGTGTCATAAATAAATTAAATTATTTAATGTCTAAAAATTATAAATAAAATACCATTATGTAGGAAATATTTCTATCTTTCTAATTAACATTTATAGTCTAATTTATATTTTGTGTAACCCTATATTAAAAATGGTTTAGTTATTAAACTTTGAATTTAACTCTTTTAACTCTTCTTTAAATAAAATAATAATAAATATCCTAATCTAATCCACGTGAACCAAAGAGGATCATATTTTATTCATAAGGTTGTTTTTGGTGGAATTATATTTATCCAATAGAATTAGGACATGTTTTATCCTAATTATAATATCATTTTTACCCTTAATAACCCTATTTACTTATAACCGTGGTTAACAAAAGTCAAAAGTTACTATTCACAAAAAAAAATCATCTTATTGAACCAAATTTTACTTATTGATATTAATTTTGTTTCATAGATTTTTGAAATTCAACTCACAGAATCAGTAAAATTAAGTTTTATGCAAATTTGAAAATGCTCCTAGGAGGTGGGTAAAAGACGGTAAAAAGTTCAATAAAGTTTTATATATCTAAACTTATTATAAAATGAATCCAATGAGTTAAATTGAAATTATATAGGTATTATATATTTATTTTAACTTAAAATAAATTAAAATAAAATAACTAATTATTTAAATAAAAAGTTGGTTTTAAATAATAACACCGTGTTTTTCACAATTCATCAAAAATTGAATGTTTTCAGAAAAATACCAAAAATTCACTATAAGCTAATTTTGATATTCCGAATCCAAATATGATGTTTATTTTACCAAATTAAAAACCTATAAGTTCCATTAATTAATTCAAAATTAATTCCCATTGTCAAAACCAAAAAGCCGGTTTTAAAAAAGTAAAAACTATCAAAAGATTGACAAGTGTTTATGACAAATTTAAATGTGAAATTACTTCTAATAACCTACATTGTATTAAATGATAAAAATATAATCTAATTATACTTATAAACCATTCCAATTCATAATTTAACACTATAAATTATTTCGATTAAAAAATTTGTTTTCAATTGAAAAATAGTATATTTCACTATTCATCAAAATATAAAAGTTATCGGAAAAGTACCAAAAAATTAATCCAAACTAAATTTTTATGTCCTGCTTCTAAAAGGTGATTTAATTTCATTATATTGAATATATAAAAGTGTCAAATATTGGTTTTAAAAAAGGTTCTCTATTAAAAGGCGGTAAAATTTTATTTTTTGAAAAAATATTATTTTATCTGAAAAAATCAATTTGTTCTTATATTATGTCTAATAAATACATAATATTGATGTTAAAATTATATAGAGTATATTAGATTCAAAATGCAGTTAATACTATTCATAACCGCTATTTGAATGGTTAGTTTAGTAAGTTGTGGTGCGCTAGAACTCGGTGTTGCGTGTAGCCCAAGTTATTGAATTACTTTAATGAGATAACAAACTATGATATCCTGGGGTGTTACAAAGGGTTAATTTTTGGTATTTTTCTAAAATACTTGATTTTTTTGTGAATAGTAAAATATGACAATTTACGATAAAAGCTAAATACATGAAATATTGATTCATAAATGATGAATGGATTATGTAATCCCAAAATCTCGAACTCTCCTTCGTTGTTTTAATATATATAGTGGTAGGGTTTAAAAAATTCATATTATTGAGCCAAAATAATAAACTAATGAATAAAATAATGAGAAAACACCCCTATCCCCCTATAAATACCACCCCACCACCTCTTCTTTTCGCACCTCCAGATCCTTGTAGCATGTATATATTCTACTCAATCCTCTTCCCAGAACCATCCCCCACTTTTAGGAGCCATTTCTATCATAAAATGACCAATCCCTCTACCCTATGTTTGTCCTCAAAAAGGATAAACTCAATAGGAAAAATCCTCTTTCTCTTTCTTTTAATTTCTTTTCAATTTCATTTATTTTATTATCCTATACTCAACTCCACATATCCAACAGGCATGAAAACTCTGGTATATTTTATATACTATAATTTTATTATCTTAATGGAATAACTTGTCTTATAATCACTTCCATTTTACTTTTATTCTAAATATTAAAATATAGTTTGTGGTGTGTCGATTTACCACCATTGTGGATGATACGTTTTCATTTTTCACTACCACCTTCAAGTCTAGTCATAAAACCATAATTATGGTTAAATAATATTTCATTATACATATTATAAGTTTTATTATGTTTTGGAACCAATATTTAAACATTATATAAAATAAAATGATATGAGTTTGTGATGGTCATAAAATCCTCCAAATAAATTAAAACATTTTCATTAACTATTTATCTATCGATTTATCCTCATACCATATAACCAAATGATATATAAGATAATTTAATATTCTTTAAGTTCATTTTTAACAAATAATTCCTATTTGGTATAACTATTCCAACATTACATGAACTTCCATACACATATACAAGCAAAACGATCATGAAAACTAAGAAAACGAACACTCCAAACTGATGAAATTGAACTCTATAAATCTTCATAATGGTCATATATGAACTAAATAAAATTATAATAAATAAAATACATGTATAATAGGTTCTAGATTTATTAATTAAATAATTTAATTTGATTATCCGTGATATTAAAGAGAATAAATCACTTGAACATAAGGTAAGGGGATTCTAAAACCCAATTTCCTTTCTTTGGGTTATTCCACTTTCGTGCCAAATTTCAGTATGAATATTCTTTTAATATTAATAAAATATTTAATTTTCATAACCTATTCATTTCTAGTATATATATTCTTCCAATCTAATTTTGTTATAAATGAAATGACTTTTCCTAAATATCTCTTCATTCTAAAAAAAACACATCTTTTACTTCTCTTAGGATTATTTCTTCTTCACTCAAGATTGATGATTCTTATAAAAAATATTTTTTACCTTATTATTTTGGGAACCCCAATTTTTATTCATGAAATTATTCTTTATGAAATTATCATGAACCCCATTTCCTTTCCAAGGGTTTTTTATGTAAAATATTGATATATGTTCTATGTGGGATTCATGGTTATGCAAATGTTATGATATGATGGGTGAGCCTGGAACTATATAGTGCATGTAAATTTTATGTTGTGATCGGTACACCAAAAATTTTATATTGCTCTAATATATTATATAATCTGATGTATCTCAAGAGGTAATTTGAAATATGCCTGAACATGATGCTAGATTTGTTCACAACTATGTGGGGTGGTTGACCACTAAGACATGATGTTTCATTTTTATGCATCTCTAAATTACATGACTTTACCTAATGATTCCTCTCATGATTATGATGATGATAATTTTCTTATGTTATTATGATGATGATTATGATCACCCATGCTTCATGTTTCTTATTTATCCTTTTAATGGGATTTTAGCACACCCCTTATTTTGATGTATATCCTCAGGTGAATACTTAATCTATAGAAAACATGAGGTCCAATAAGAAACACGATAAGATGTAATTAAAAAAATTAGGTTTTGTTATGTAAATTATATGTCTGGTTCTAATTTTCCCATGACACTAAACCTTTGGATCCTAGTTTTGTATCACTATTATTTTTTTATCTTTAAAATGATGTAATAGTTATGTAAGAAAAAGTAGGGTCACTATATTATCACTCTTCATAACTATGACCACATTTTGTGTGATAATAATTGAAGTATTTTCAGCATCCAAATCAATTCTTAGTAGATATATTCATCTTCTTCTATAAATTCTTCTTTCTGAAAAAAAGTTCAATTTTCCCTTTAATTTTTTACCCCATTAATTGAAGGATTTTATATTCTTTATGAGTTAAAATATTACGCCAATACTTAATTTCCTTCTACCCAAACCTCCAATGGTGCTAATAGTTTCCAATGAATTTAATTCTTCTTCTTATAGATATAATCTATCCAAAAATTACATCTTGTGATCCAAACTATTTTTTGTATAAATATAATTTTTTTGGGATACTCTTGGGGATAATATAGTTACCCAAGATAAACATGAAATAAATAATATATTAATCTAATTGTATAAATATGTCACTACCTGACCCACTGGGCCCTCCAAGCTGGCAGAAGACTCGGCCCCCAAAACCCCGAGCCAGCCTCAGTAGTCTAAGGGTTGGTAACAAGCACTGAAAGGAATAACTAAGGCAGGAATAGTTTTCCTAAAGTAAATGTACACATGCACCCAACCATTTCATTGTATAAGTGAATATGAATAAAAATAAAATACAGTAACATCTATAGTAAAGCATTGAATTTAATAACCTTTAGAGAATATTAAAGAGAAAAACAACATAATCTAAAAAATAATGGTGCAAAATACACACCCAACTATAAAATATATCCCAACCTAAAAAGTAAGTTGAAAACAAAGAAAGATAAGAGATAATGAATCTATATCTCCTATACCAACCACCATATATGGTTTTTTCACCCCAAGTATCCCTATGCTCTTCTAAAATCATCATCGACCTATCTGTCTTCTCTATAAGACTTGACACATGCGGGAAAATCTCATGCAGGGGTGATTATATACCTACCTAGTAGGACACCCCAAAAACTGAAGGGAGAGAAATAGAAGACAAAATATAAATATTTATCTCTCACAAAATAAATAGGGAAAAAACACAATAACAAAAATATATTCTCATATAAGAGATCTGGATAGAAGAGAAATGGGATATTCATTTCACAGCCCATCTCAGGAAAGAGTTTACCAATAGTTCCAAAGGTCCATCTTAAATTCCCAGCATCTCATGTTTCTTCTAAAATAAGTCATGACAGGTTCCCACACCCTATTTTTATAGAGACTTTATATCTATATATCTATGAATATAATATAAAGGACCCATGCTCTTGTATGACAGGGGAGTATCGTCTCTGTGGATTGAGGACCCATGCCCTAGTGTGTCGGGATAGTGTCGCCTCATTATATGTATGATGAGCATAGAGGACTCATTCCCTTGTGTGATAGGGTAGTACCATCTCTGTGTATATAGTTCCCATTCCTTATTACGACAAGGTAGTTTCACCTCTGTAACTGAACAATGTGTATGGAGTACTCGCGCCCTAGTGCAACAAGGGTGTACTATCTCACTGGATAGAGGACATGTGCCCTACTATGAGAGGGTATTTCTACCAATGTATATACATAATGAGTATGGATGACCCACTCCCTATTGATATATGGTAGTACCATGTATTTGGATAGAGGACATGTGCCCTAGTGTGGAAGAGGATTTTCACCTATATATCTGAACTCTTCGATAATCCTGCCCAATAATTTTCATCATCAAGCATCTCCTAAAGAAGCATCACAATATAAACATATTTTATCATATCTCAAAATAAAATATGAAGGAAACTATCATTTTATACATAAAAAATACTCAGGATATGCTACTCATGGTCTAAAATCTGAATCAAAATGAAGGAGATGCAAGAGGTAGAATTTTCAGAAAGAAGTACATAGTGTGTATGGGTGTCCACATGGCATGTGACCTCACCTTCCACCTAGAAGTGTTATTATATATACATGTAGTGGTGTCTATTTCATAATACATGGAATTTGTAGGACCCACGTGACATGTCTCATCCACTCTAGGTGATCTCATGTTCTCATGTCTATGTACCAAGTCATGCTCGAGTACCAACACATGCCTGTATACCTGGCCATGTTCGTGTGTCTGGTCATTCTCATTCCCACATACTCATGGGGTATATGTTGGGTCACCAGTACTAGGTCACATTTTTTTTAGATCCCACATTGGGTATGATACTTATATCTATCAAGAAACCCTAGTCTCCATAGATAGGGTACTACATGGCGTGTGTTCATCCCAGTACAAGCTGTGCAGTCGAGAATTTCACAAAAAGTATGGATCTCCACATGACTTCCAAATACGGATCTCCCACAATATTTTACACCATTTTACTATCTGAAATAAAATATGATCACCTTATTTCATCTATTCCTGGTCTCTAGTGGCTAGAAATTAGATTTATGATTCTCGGTTTAAAGTCTCCAGGCACCTCTTGTGCCTCTCGTCATTGTCATTGCTTTGGAAACTAGATCAAAGGAGTATCACTTTTATTCCATACTGATCCATCAACAGTTAATTGATTTGGTTGTTTTTCACACATCCATCAAGATTTTGAGGATCAAATCATGCTCAGACCCACCAAAAAATGTCAAATTGTGTCCCCATAGACAAACAGTGAAGAATGTGAAGAAGAGGTGGGGAAAAGGCACAATAATAAGGGTGAATCAATCACTGGTCAAGATTTATTAACCCATAATCTTAGATCGGGGATATTTAGGGTGATAAATATTTCATAACCAATATTTAGTTAAATACAAATTTATTTCAACAAAGGGGTTCATCCAAAGGATTAAGTTAATCACACATTAATGAAAATCATATAAGAACATGCTCAATATTTCAGTCAAAGGAAGAACCCACAATTGAAAAGACCTTCTTCAAGATAAAATTTATAGTTTTTAAAGAATTTTTTCTCCAGTGATGAGAAATATTCACTACATCTCCTTCCTATCAATTCACCACGATCTAATCACTGATCATTTCCCAGTCTCAATCCGCCAATGGGGGTCATCAATGTTCCCCTAAAAATCCACACAAGTATATGAGACTAACCCTAGATAAATGTCATAAATATATATTAATATAGGATTAAATTTATGTAATTTAAACTAAAATAAATAAATAAATAAATTATATTAATTTAACTGCACGCTTCAATATATGCCACATTAGAAAGTTCAGAGCTGACCAATGTTAGGTAAAACCTAGAGTAAACCTAGTACTATGGATTCAACCATGGTATCATATTTCCAATCTATGACTCCATTTATTATATATTTTATTCTATTTTAAAAACTTAATATTCATTATATAAAATATATTTAACATTTTTATAAAATTAATTTTGGGATCACCGAGTCTCAGAATCACACGTCATCTCAGTTCCTGGCTCTAAAAATATTCCTTATTGTATTTTAAAGTGTTACAATTCAATAAAATAATCTATATATTATTTAATCCTTCAAAAATATTCATTTTCTATAATTAAAAACTATGAAAAAATGTGGGGATACTGAGACTGCATCTGAATCTCCCTCACCCCAGAGCTCTCCAACATGCTCTCATGTGGCCATAGCACACGAACCAAGGGAATGGTCCATCCATACAGGATCCTCTCTAGTAAATCCTTCATCACCACTAGGTACTTCACAATTTTGGATCCTTACTCGATGTTTATCTCTCCATGGTTAATAACATACCCCAAATCATGCATGTATCTCCTAAGCTACGACACATGGAAGGTGTCATGTACCCTCTCCAACAATGGGGCTAAGTCTAGGTGGTAAGAAACCTCGCAAACCCTCAATAGGATATCAAATAGCCTAATGAACCTCAATCATATCTTTTCTCCCCATATTAATCTCTAAAATCCTCATCATGGGGTGACTCTCAGGAAAACCTGGTCTTCATTATCGAACTCCAACTTTCTATGACATCGATCTTTGTAAGATTTATACCAGATATGGGTGGTCCTCATCTACATATAGATCACCTAGATATTCTCTATCATTTTATGTGTTATTTATGGCCCAACTAGAGGCATATTTTTAATCTCAATCCAACATAAGTGTCACGACCCGACCCTACCCGGGCTCGAGCTACAACTACCCAAAGCCCGCCTCCATAGGCCTGGGGCTAGCGACCAGCACCGAAGGGTAAAAAACTTGGGGAGGCCTTTGCCTAAGTACCTATACACACACACACGCAGCCCACTCAATGCAGAAGTCCAGAGTAAAAAAGAAAAGTAAAGTACGAACTGCTATAAATAAACCACAAAGTGCATCGACCTCTAAACAGTAAAAAGAAATTGCTGAAGGAAAACTAAAAAGAAAATGGGAAAAACACACGCCAAACCAGAAAAGTGTCACAACCTCAAAACATGTAAACAAAAGTAAAATAGCAGGGAGAGTCCCACACCTCGAACCCAACTACGACCACCACACGCGGTCCAATCTCCTGAACTCCTAAGCTCCTCTGACGTCACGACCAACCTGTCTATTGTCTACAAGGGCACACCAAGTGTGGGAAAAGCCCAAGCAGGGGTGAGTATAAAAATATTCAGTATAATGCCCCGAAGGATCGAGGGAGAAACAAAGGAGGTACTGAAGAGGTGAGAAGAAGCTCGAATAGGGAAAAGTAAAGGAGTATAATCGAGAGTGAAGTAAAGAGTACAGTAGAGTATCAGCTCAACCAAACAAGAGAAAGGAATTATAATCATCCAAACATAAGGAGCTAGAAACGGTGATAAGATGAAACTTCTCCTTGAGTCTTCACTACCTATAGCAGGAGAGTAGACTCGTCCAACCATGAGAATCTAGACACGGAAAGCACGTGGAATACCCAGCGCGTCTTCGCCTCTCCTAGAAGGAGAGTAACCAAAACCTAAGAATTGGGTACTGGAACAAGGTATACATATATATAAGCTCTGTCAAGAAACTCGAATAAGATCGTAAGGGGATCTTCATCCCGTAGCTCAGCCCAAGGAAGTGAGTTTCCAACAGTACCAGAAGTAAACACTATCGATGCCTAGTATTCGTACATCTACCCTGAAATGCAAGTCACGGGGCTCAAATCATTGTAACTCGACACTATCCGCTTTGGGCGGCACTAACTCACCCGCACGGTTTTAGGTCGCGTCACAAGGATGTATCTTGGTGGGGAAAGCTCCCCTCATACTTGATATTTCTAGGGGAGTGTCAAGACACACCTCATCACTGTCACACATTTGAGAGGTCGATGGGTTACCACTGCCCAGCCCTGCGAAAGGCTAATCCGGTAGAGGGAGACTCGTATCTGCTCTGGCCATCCCTGCTGGATGGTACCCAACTGGCCATCCCTGCTAGATGGTACCTCACTAGCCATCCCTGCTGGATGGTACCTCAATGGCCATTCCTACTGGATGGTACCTCACTGGCCATCCCTGCTGGATGGTACCTCACTGGTAACCAGAACACGTAGTGGGAAACACATCACAATAGATTGTGGAAGGAAGATATGATCTCGATACACAGCTAGGGAGTCTGCGCCCAAGGCTCACCAGGGGCTCCGTACCCTACTTGAAACAACCTCCTGGGTAGAGGATCAGTGCCCGCATAATGTTTTGGTCACACTGATACCCAAGGAACCCTACTAGGGAACACGAAGAGATGTGAGGATCTCACCAGGCCTCTCGGGGTGATACATGCTCCAATCCGTGGAGTCTACTGTCGAAGTGGACCGAGACAACTCACTCCAGAAAGTGGGAGCACACCCACACTATATGAACACACATATCCATAAACGATGTCGCAGTCCGGTGAAAGGGACACAACACTGAAAACCCCCTTAGCTGAAAGAATAGGGGAACCAAAACAACTCTGCTAGTCAAACCATCGAGAACAGAACCAGGGGACCCACTCAACCCTACTGGTCGAAACCATCGAGAATAGGAGGACCCTCTATGTCTCGAGAGGTCAAAGGTACGTAAAGAAGAACACAGAGCACACACGGGGCCCATACGACATGTGGCCCAAACTAATCTCCAAACCAATCGCACAAATGTTCTCAGGTACAAACTACAACATGTACCTCAAAGCATTCCCATATACTCCTAGAGTATACCACATTTCCAGCCCAAGGGATGTTGTATACACGAAATCCAACGTCAGCACAAAGGGTGAAAATGTAATTTTACCAACCTGCTTCTTCCACGGCCCTAGAACGGCCAACCACATCTCTTTAAGCATTCACTTCACTCTCCCAAGAGTGAACACGATCACACGCCAAGGTTTCTATACAAACACCATAGGAAGAACCACCACTAGTAAACCTTTCATACTTCCACACTAAATGAGATCTTGAATGAGTCTCTACACATCCAAACGGATCGTACCATTGCAATACTCATGGAAAACATGCAAGATAGACTACTTACTCACCTCAAATGGATATCTGACGGAAAAGATGTCCAATACCACTTTACGCTCAAACAGAAACCCGAGCCTTGGTCTCAAAAAAAATCGGGTGCATCGCACCGTTGCGATATCCTTGGAAAGACACGTCAAATTGACTGCTTACTTGCGTGGAACGGATGTCTAGAGAAAAATAAGCATTTCATCATACCGTAAACGAGCGGTGCATCGTCTGACCCACATCTTTGTCCCGAAGCGCAACGAACGGGTCGCACCGTTGCGATACTCTCGAAAAAAGTACACAAGATTGACTATCCACTTGTCTGAAACAGACACCCGGTGATAAAGATAGAAATCACTGCCAACTCCCAAAACGGTCCTCATGGGCCCACACTATCATGCAGAATTAAAGCGTGCAGATTGTGCTATTGAAATGCCCTTGGAAGAACACCCAAAATTGAATGCTTGCACGCCCCGAACGGATATACGATGAAAAATTTGCTAAACGTTGCTCGCAGCTTAAAAGACGGCCCATGGGGCCCATTCCTCAACTCTGGTTTCAATGCCCGTAATCGTACTGGAAATATTTTTCATGATGTTAGGGTCGCAACACTGCTGGCGGCGCTCAAAACCGACTCTGGATGTGTCTGCGCCATCCAAAACAAGAACCCTCAGAAAAACACCAAACCACTTAATGCACGTGTTGCACCACCGAGCCCCTTGTCTCGGGTATTAAAAATCCCCGAAACCATCTCAAAAAGTTTGTCTTGACGCCAGGAACACGTCGTTGTAGACGGTACACGAATCTGACGCCTAGTTTTCATTTTAGAATCATTTTAAAAAAAAAAATTAGGACGAAAATAGGTGGGCCGGGCCGGTTCGGCCGGCCCACCCACACCCTGGACCGGCGGTCTGCGGTTCATAGCACGGACCGCCCCAAACCGCCCGGACTAGCTCGGTCGGTCCGGTCTTCGAGTGGACTTGCGTGGGGTGGGTCATGTCTGTCGACCGGGGTCACAAGACCCCGGTCCTCCGCGTCGTCGCGCCCTGGTGATGACCCCGCTTGACGTCACCCCCAGCTCGCCTGGCGCCTCCGCTCAACTGTGATGTTGCCCGCGGCTGCCTGCCACGGTCCCTCGCCAGGTCACCATCACCCTCGGACCGTCGTCCGCGCCTCGCCGCTCCGCCATCTAGGAGCCCCGCTCACCCGACCGAAGCCACCCGCCACCTAAGCCGTATCGCCCGCCGCCTGAGCCGAAGCCGCCCGCCACCTAAGCTGATGCTGCCCACTGCCAGACCTGCCAGAACTGCCGAAAAACCTCTAAAAACCCGCAGATCTTGGGTGGACGACTGCAATCGCCTCAGAACTCGTATTTTCAATCTGAAACATGTGTTGGATAGATCGGAACATATACTACGCAACCAAGGGCTTCTCTCAACAAAACAATAGCAATTAGATGCCATAAACCAATATCAAATAGGGTGCAAAAACATAATATGAAACAAAACGACGCCTACCTCGTTGGGCATAGCCCGAAGCTTCATTATTGATTCTTCGAAGTCGCGCACCACATTGGGGAGGAGAGGATGGAGGAGGGCTTGTTGGAGGAGCTCCTTGGTTGAGACTTCTTCTTCAATGAGGTGAAAATGAAGTAGAGGGGATGGGTTAAGGTTTAAATAAAGAAAAATTAATTAAAAAATTAATTAATTTAAACCCCCAATTTAACCTGCATCTAATGCTCTCGATGAGGTCGAGGTTAAGCCTCCCCTAGGGTAAACACTACCTCCTGAGCACAACGGATTTCTCAAAATTTTAATCTGAGGCCTCATTAAAAAGATAAAAAGCTTAATGTCTGAGGCTGCTAAATTACGAAAATTCCCCTGGGGCCATTTTCCACAAAAGGCCAGCGCCCGTGAAAATTACACCCCTCCTAGGGTAAACGGCACACTCCGGACCCAACAGTGCTGTCAGTTTTCCAAACCGAGCTACCTTTTAGTAGTTACATGAGTTTAACCATTAAATTAATAAATTAATTATTTTATTTATCCGTTTAACATTCCGTTAACGGGCGAGGGGTCCCAACGTCCCGCGCAGACATGCTTTATGTCATTCCTAGGGTAAAAACCCAATTTTGGACCCATCCGTTCACTAAGATTTCTGTTCCGAATCTCTGTTTAGGAGTTATTCCATTTATTTTGCGTGCCCAGTGTGAACGTACTAAAAATTTAATTCCGGCCACACCGGGGCTCAGAATCACACACTATCTGAAGGCGCTGCTCTATAATAACATCAAGAAAACTTCAAAATCTTTTATAGAAAAAAATGAGTTCTTACATCATTCACTCATTCAAGATTTTCATCCCCAAAAATAAAAACCTAGGAACAAAACAGGGTACTAAGCCCACACCTGGCTCTCCCATACCCAGAATAACCCTTGCACAGTCTCGCATCACCGCACATAAACCAAAGGATTTGATCTATTCACGCGAGGTCTACCCTTGCTGATGACGTGCATAGGTGCATGCACATTTCTTCTCAGGTGAGTGACGTTGGAGACGTTATGCACCCGAACCAACCTTTGGGTTTAGGGTAAGGTGGTAGGGACCTCTTCATCCCTTCGTACGATCTCAAACGGCCTAAAGGCCCTCGGGGTATCTCACCTCCTCGGTCGAACCCCCACGTCGCACGTCGCGACTGAAATCAGTGCTTGGACCTGGGATAAAGCCCGATGATTCCCTCCTTCATAATATCCATATGGTGAAACACCCAAGGATATCTGGTCATACAAGATTTCATAGTCGATGTCTCACAACCAAGACCCTCTTACACGCTCAGAAAGCGATGGAGTCGACACCATCGAATAAAGAGAAAGGTTCCACGCCTCCTATTCCACTAACACAGGGTTACACCGATGCCCTGCGTCACCTTGGTAACAACTCAAGCAAGGAGCAGGGATAAAATAATTTCACACAAAGAGTCTAATAATTATATTTGCAAAAAGTATAAGAGCCATAGAGCATACCTCTTATCACCTCATACTCTGTAGGATCGTAGACATCCAAAGTTTGCGGCTGTCTGTAGTCCCAACTGTCAGCTCCCAGAGCCTGATGTGTACCGTCTGGTGGTGATGGAAAGACCTTGTAAATTTGTCCCCCACTACCAGCTCCTCCCACTCCTCTACTAGCACCACCTCTCTGGGGACTACTCTGATCATGGCGCTACCTCTGTCGTGGTGGTGCACCTGCTGCCTGCCCGATATTCTCAGCGTGGCTGGTTGGGCATTCTCATGCCAAGTGACCTTGCTCATCGTAAGCATAACACCGACTCTCTCCAGACTACATTAGTACCCTCCGGAGCCACTGTGTTGTACGACCACGCCCCTGAGTCCGGTTATCGGAGAGCCACCTGTGTTGAGGTTCTGTCAGCCGACACTCGCTAGCTGCGGCAAACGTCTCGGTTCTGTCGCGCCCATTGCCACCGCCAACTGTAAAGCGTGGCAGGAAACTCTCTATCACCAACGCCTACTCTAGCACCCCGGCATAAGTGAGAATGCCCAAGGGTACTATGATAGCAGTAATCTCTCTATGGAGACCTGCTCAAACTTCTGTGCTCGGAAGCTACCATCATGGACCAAGTCCGGGTAAAAACGTGCACGTTCTACAAAACTAGTTGTGTACTCAGACACCGTCATCCCTCCATGCTGAAACTGAAAGAGTTTCTGGATCCGAATGGAGAGTAAGCAGGAGGGGTAAAAATCCTCACAGAACAGCAGCTGAAAGTCGCCCCACAAAAGTGACGACTCATCAAGTAACTGAGTCACCAGACTCCACCAACGCTCAGCTGCTCTGTGGAAAAGGTTGGCTACCAAATCCACCATCTGATCTGCCGGTGTATGCACAATACTGAAGAGGCAAACCAATGTCTCGAGCCAAACCTCTGTTACTTGAGGGTTTGGCTCACCACGGAACCTCGGTGGTCTTTGTCGCTAAAACTCATGGAGCATGCTCAACCTACGCTCAAGCTCAGTCTGCTCTGGTGAAGCTGTCTGCTGGTAACCAGGTGGGGGTTCTGCTAACGGCCCACCTGGAGAAAGGGACTCGCATGATGGGTCCTGGACTGAGGCCTCGTAGCTCACAGGGTCGTCGTCACGAACCAAAGCTTGTATCATGGCTGGCTGTCTTCGCGGAGACATCATGAATGTTATCAAGGAGTGTCGCGATCAGATAAGCATATATGTATATAACAGTAACAATAATGGGGATCTGACTCAAGAAAGACAGTAAAGACCTAATCCTATGTAATCTAAAAACCAATTTTCCATGCAATGAGTGTCTCAGCATGCCGATTCGACAAGCGGGTTAGTAGGGTCTTGGTGAATGGATATGTCGGCTGCTGCACCATCACTGGACTCCCGGGCCTGAGAGAGGATCTCGAGAAACATTGACACTATTTCCCTAGATCCAAACCAATTTCTTTTTAGGGATGTTCGAACAACATCTCAGGGAATGAACCGCCTCTGATACCACTTTGTCATGACCCGACCCTACCCGGGCTCGAGCCTCAACTACCCAAAGCCCGCCTCTATAGGCCAGGGGCTGGCGACCAGCGCTGAAGGCTAAACAACTCGGGGAGGCCTTTGCCTAAGTACCTGTACACACACATGTATCCCACTCAATGAAAAAGTGCAGATTAAAAAAGAAAAGTAAAGTACCAACTGCTATAAATAAACCACAAAGTGCATCGACCTCTAAATAGTACAAAGAAAGTGTTGAAGGTAAACTGAAATGAAAAGGGGAAAAACACACACCCAACCAGAAAAGTGCCACAACCCCGCAACAGGTAAACAGAATTAAAATAGCTGGGAGAGTCCCACACCTAGAACCCAACTATGACCACCACACGCAGTCCAAGCTCCTGAACTCCTAAGCTCCTCTGACATCATGACCAACCTGTCCATCATCTGCAAGGTCACACCATGTTCGGGCCAATCCAAAGTAGGGGTGAGTATAAAAATAATCAGTAGGATGCCCCGAAGGCTCGAAGAATAAACAAAGGAGGTACTGAAGAGGTGACCAGTAGATCGAACAGTTAAAAGTAAAGGAGTAAAACCAAGAGTGAAGTAAAGAGTACAGTAGATTATCATCTCAACAAAACAAGAGAAAGGAAGTAGACTCATCCAAACACAAGGATCTAGAAACGGTGAGAAGATGAAACTTCTCGTTGAGTCTTCGCTACCTATAGTAGGAGAGTAGAATCATCCAACCATGAGAAGCTAGACATAGAAATCATGTGGCATACCTCGCGTGTCTTCACCTCTCCTGGAAGGAGAGTAACCAAAACCCAAGAAGTGGGTACTGGAACATGGTATACATATATATATTCTCTGTCAAGAAACCTGAACAAGATCATAAGGGGATCTCTGTCCCATAGCTCAGCCCAAGGAAGTGAGTAGCCAAGAGTCCCATAAGTAAACACCATCTATGCCCAGTATTCGTGCGTCTTCCCCGAGCTGAAATTCAAGGAGCTCAAATCACCACACCTCGAAATTATCTGCTTTGAGCAGCACTGACTCGCCCGCACAGTTTTAGGTTGCATCACAAGAATGCATCTTGGTGGGGAAAGCGCCCCTCGAATTTGAGAGTTATGGTTGAACGCCAACCCAAACATCATCACTATCACACAGTCGAGAGGTCTTCTCAAAGACGACGGGTTCCCACTTCCCAGCCCCATGAAAGGGTAATCCGCTGGAGGGAGACCCGGATCTCCTCTAGCCATCCCTACTGGATGGTACCCCACTGGTCATCCCTACTGGATGGTACCGCACTGGCCATCCCTGCTGGATGGTACCTCACTGGTCATCCCTGCTGGATGGTACCTCACTAGCCTTCCCTAATGGATGGTACCTCGCTGGTAACCAGAACACGTAGTGGGAAACACATCACGATGGATCGCGGAAGGAAGATATGATCTCGATACACAGCTAGGGATTCTGCACCCAGGGCTCACTGGGGGCTCCGTACCCTACAGGAAACAACCTCCTGGGTAGAGGATCGGTGCCCGGGTAATGTGTTGGTCACACCAATACCCGAAGAACTTTACCAGGGAACATGAAGGGATGTGAGGATCTCCCCGGGCCTCCCGGGGTGATACATTCTCTAATCCGCTGAGTCTACTGTCGAAGCGGACCGAGACAACTCACTCTAGAAAGTGGGTGCACACCCACACTGTACGAACACACGTTGCCATAAAGGATGTCGTAGTCCGGTGAAAGGGACACAACACTGAAAACCCCCTTAGCTGAAAGAACAGGGGAACCAAAACAACTCTACTAGTCAAACCATCGAGAACAGAACCAGGGTACCCGCTCAACCCTGCTGGTCCAAACCATCAAGAATAGGAGGACCCTCTTCCTCGCAATAGGTCAAAGGTATGCAAAGAAGAACACATCACACACACGGGGCCCATACGACATGTGGCCCAAACTCATCTCCAAACCAAGCGCACAAATGTTCTCATGTACAAACTACAACATGTACCTCCAAGAATTCCCGTATACTCCTAGAGTATACCACATTTCCAACCCAAGGGTTATCGTACACACGACACCCAACGTCAACGCAAAGGGTGAAAACATAATTTCGCCAACCTGCTTCCTCCATGGCCCTAGCATGGTAAACCACATCTCTTTAAGCATTCACTTTACTCTCCCAAGAGTCAGCGCGATCACAAGCCAAGGGTTATCTACAAACACCGCAGGAAGAACCACCACTGGTACACCTTTCATACTTCCACACTAAATGAGATCTCAAATGACTCTACACACATCCAAACGGATCATACCACTGTAATCCTCACGTAAAAACACATAAGATAGACTACTTACTCATATCAAATGGATATTCGATGGAAAAGACAACTAACACCGCTTTACGCCCGAACGGCGACCAGATCCTCGGTCCCAAAAACAGTCGACTGCATCGTATCGTTGCGATCTCCTTGGAAAGACATGTCAAATTGACTGATTACTTGCATGGAATGGATGTCTGGAGAAAAAGATGCATTTCGTGGTACTGAACACGAGCAGTACTTCATGGGACCCGCATCTCGGTCCCGAAGTGCAATGAACAGATTGCACCGTTACGATCCTCTCGAAAAAGTACACAAGATTGACTATCCACTTGTCTGAAACGGACACCCAATGACAAAGATAGAAATCGCCGCCAACTCCCAAAACGGCCTTCATAGGGCCTGCACAATCGTGCAGAATTAAAGCAGGCAGATTGTGCCATTGCAATGCCCTCAGAAAAACACCCAAAATCGACTGCTTGCACGCCCCGAACGGACATCCAAGGAAAAAGTTGCTAAATGCTGCTCGTAGCTTAAAAGACGGCTCATGGGGAACATGCCTCAACTTCGGTTTCAACGCCTATAACCATACTAGAAATCTTCACCTTGATGCCAGGGTCACAATGCCATTGACGGTGCTCAAAACGGACTCCGGATGTGTCTACGCCATCCAAAACAAGAACCCCCGGAAAAACACCAAACCACTTAACGCACGTGTTGCGCCACCGAGACCCTCGTCTCAGGAATTAAAAATCCACGAAACCATCTCAAAAAGTTTGTCTCGACGCCAAGAATGTGTCGCCGTAGATGGTATGCGAATCCGACACCTGGTTTGCATTTTAGAATCATTTTAAAATTTGTAGGATGAAAAAAGGTGGGTCGGGCTGGTTTGGTCGGCCCACCCACACCCTGGACCGGCGGTCCGCGGTTCACCGCGCGGACCGCCCCGTACCGCTCGGACTGGCTCTGCCATTCCGGTCTCTGATTGGAACCGTGTGGTGTGGGTCCTGTCTTTCGACCAGGGTCACAGGACCCCGGTCCTCCACGTCGTCGTGCCCTGGCGACGACCCTGCTCGTCGTCGCCCCCGGCTCGCCCGGCGCCTCCGCTTGACTCCAACGCCACCCGCGGCTACGTGCCACGCTCCCTCACTCGTCTTCCATCACCGTCGGCCCGCCAACCGCACCTCGCCTCTCCGCCATCCGGGAGCCCCGCTCACCCGGTTGAAGCCACCCGCCGCCTAAGCCGTGCCGCCCGCCGCCTGAGCCGAAGCCGCCCGCCGCGTAAGCTGAATCCGCCCATCACGGGACCGGCTAGAACCACCGGAAAACCTCCAATAACCCACGGATCTTCGGTGGATGATTGCAATCGCCTCGGAAGTCGTATTTTCAATCTGAAACATGTGTTGGATATCTCGGAACATATACTACACAACCAAGGGCTTCTCTCAACAAAACAACAGTAATTTGATGCCATAAACAAAGAACAAGAGGGTGAGGAAACTTAATATGAAACAAAACGACGCCTACCTCGTTGGGCGTAGCCCGAAGCTTTGTTTTTGATCCGCAAAATCCCTGCACCACCTTGGGGAGGAATGGATGGAGGGGGGATTGTTGGTGGAGCTCCTTGGTTGAGACTTCTTCCGCCATAATGTGCAAATGAAGGAGAGGGTATGGGTTAAGGTTTAAATAAAGAAAAATTAATTAAAATTTTAATTAATTTAAACCCCCAATTTAACCTGCATCTGATACTCTCGAAGGGGTCGAGGATAAGCCTCCTATAGGGTAAACACCACATCCTGAGCACAACGGCGGTCTCAGGATTTTAATCTGAGGCCTCTTTCAAAAGTTATAAAACTTAATTCCCGAGGCTTCTAAATTACGAAAACGCCTCGGGGGGCCATTTTCCACCGAAGCCCCGCACCCGCGAAAATTACACCCCTCCTAGGGTAAACGGTACGCTCCGGACTCAATGGTGCCCTCAGTTTTCCGAACCGAGATACCATTTAGGAGTTACATTATTTTAACCATTAAATGAATAAATTAATTATTTTATTTATCTGTTTAACGTTCCTTTAACGGGTGAGCGGTCCCAACGTCCCTCGCCGACTTGCTTTATGTCGTTCCTAGGGTAAAAACCCAATTTCAGACCCATCCGTGCACTCATATTTTTGATCCAGATCTCTGTTTAGGAGTTATTCCCTTTATTTTGTTTGCCCAGTGTGAACACACTGAAAATTTAATTCTGGCCACACTGGGGCTCGAAATCGCACACCATCTGAAGGCTCATCTCTCAAATAACATCAAGAAAATTCCAAAGTCTTTTATAGAAACAACCGAGTTCTTAAAATAAGGGTGACCTAAAAGGTCTCCCATATAGAGACTAAAATGTTTCCATGTTGATAGTAGGGTGATAACTGTTATTATAAGAATACTCAATCAAAGATAAGTGATACTCATAACTCAAGATGAATTCTAACACACATGACCTCAGTGTATCCCCCAGCACCTAGATAGTGTTCTCGATCTTCCAATCCTTTTGGGGATAAAAAGTTGTACTCATCCTCAACTGGGTCAAGAATGAATCCTACAGGCCTCTCTACAACTGTGATGTGAACCATGAATCATGGTCATAGAAAATTATTAAGGGGAACCCATGAAGAATAATGATCTTCCACACATAAAATTTTCCCCAAACTCTCCCTTAAACTCTACTCCCTAATATCATGGAATTTCACTAACTTATTAAGTTAGTAAACTATCACCCAGATGGAATCATGGCCTCTCACTATCCATGGAAGTCCTAGAACAAATTCCATGGATATGACTTCCCATTTCCACTTCTGGATCTCAATAGGCAACAAAAAACCTACCATAACATGGTGTTAAACCTTCGACTACTAAAATGTGAGACACTGAGAGATGAACTCAACAATTATCATCCTCATTCCATCCCACAAAAACTATTTTTAAAGGTCCTTACACATCTTAACTACACTTGGATTTATTACCAGAGTAGAAGTGTGAAACTCCCTCATCACCTCCTCTCAAATCAAACCAGAACCACTGTTCTTCCCTAGAAAATTATGACATTATTACCTCCTTTAAAAAATCAATATGGTGAATCTCTTGAGGATATATGGTCTTGTTAGACCACAAAGTTGATGTTTCTCTACTAAGCCTCCCTCACATGATGGAGAAGCTGAGGATTAAACAACATAAACTAGAGAAAATTTTCCCTATACTTATCTACCATGGTAAGCTATAAAGAATCAAACTTCTCATACACATCCTACCCCAAGAGAGACTGGGAATTCCTACAAAGGGCATCTAACACCACATTTCCATTCCCATGAGTATATACTACCACAAAGTCATAGTCTTGTAGGAACTCCAACCATAGTGTCTATCGTAGGTTCAAATCTATCTATTTTAAGAAATACCTAAAACTATGATGGTATGAGTAAACAAAAAAGCATTATCCTAGAAGATACTGACCCTACATTCTCAGATCTAAGACCATAGCTACCAACTCTAGGTCTTGAGTCACATAATTCTTCCCATGGGGTATCAAACACATTGAACTGTATTAAATCATTTCCTACCTATACATAAACACATAGACAATTAAATCTCTTGAGGCATCACAATATAATACATACTGCACACCATCCTTTTTTTGTATCTAAATAGGATCACTAGTCAGCCTCATCCTCAAATCCTCAAAGGCTCCCTAACTGTACTTAGTCAAGGTAAATGGATTCCATTTTTACACGAGAGCAGTCAATGGGTAAGAAATCCAATAGAAGTCAATCACCAACCTCCTATAGTACCCCACCAATCCAAGAAAACTCTAAACCCCTAACACACTCCTGAGTTGATTCCAAAAAATCAGGCATCAATATTCGAGGCCCACAGCTAATCCATTCTGACAAATGACATGCCCCATAAAATGAACCGCATGGATATAGATCTAGAACTTTGAGAGACTACCATAAAAATGGTGCTTTTAGTTCAAGTATAAGATCATACTCAAGTTCTCTCCATGATCCTAATATGACGTATATTAGATGGGTATTTCATCAATGAATACAACCACAAATTGGTATGAGTATTGATGGAATATTTGATTCATCAAATCCATAAATACAATAGGGTAATTAAAAACAATGAAATGCATCACCAAAAACTCATAATGTATAAAGAGAAATTCTAATTCCAGTTTCATAATATCATCCTCGTAAACCCTCAACTGGCGGTATCCGGGCCTGAGATCAATATTAAAGAACCATATCGTGCCTTGTAACTAATCAAATAGGTCATCAATCATTAGAAAGGGGTAATTGTTCTTTATCATGGACTACTTCAGGTAATTATAATCAATATAGAGCTGCAAGAACCTATCCACCTTGTTCATAAACAAAACTAGAGTTTCCTATGAAGACACATTGTATATGATATAACCCTTCCCTTGAAGGTCCTATAACTACAACCTCAACTCCTGAAGATCATTGGGGTCTATATGATACACCAAAAATTATATTTGAGTAGTCTTGAGGTGAAATCCAATGTAAAACTCCATCTCCCACCTCAAAGGTAGTCATGGAACATCCTCCTGGAAGATTTCCATATAATACTCCTTGACTAAAGAAACCCTAATTCTTGAAGATCCCATTGCACCATGGGGTGAACTCTTTAAATTATGAGTGATGGTTTATAGCTTCTTGATTACAAGAGCCACTTTCTCAGTCATGATATCTCTCTTGCCCACAAATGAGAATCTCACCACATATGTTCAAAGGCATCCAAATCATCTATGGTGATAGTTAATCTAGGATCAGACCATGGAAAACCAATCCACACCTAAGATTATGTCATATGGTTTAATCGTGATGACAAAGATGTCCAACAAGAAAATATCTCCACCAAGTGATACTATAATGACCCAAACTTCGATTAATGAAAATTCTGCTTGATCTAATTAAATGTATTATTATGTAAAATGGTTACTTAAAACATATTCAATTCCTTGGATTTATGTTTTTTTAATTTTCAAAATGCCATTACTAATTGTTACCATTTCTAATATAGTCGTTTAACAGTGATCACATGATTAGTAAAAATATAAGGCTTTAAAAAATCCAATTTACTCATAAAAAGGAAGAGATGGCATCATCTAATAGAATTTCTCTATATGAAGCCCATTTGTTGGGGTTTGGAAAAGAGTTAGAATCACATGGCTTTTTTCTTGACCAATCCCAATCCAAGCTTCAACATGTTTATCTTGAACGGAACCACCTATAGGAGAAGTGTAAGTTAGTAGAGATTACCACCTGAGCGATATTATGAGAGCCACCCCAAGAGTTTGTCACCATCTCACACCTTACCCTTAGATCATATGCGGGTGTTGTAAGGGGTTATGTAACAATAACCTATAACTATGATTACGTGTATTATTTTTGTATAGAATAAGGAATATACATTCATTTTATTATTGTTACATTGTAAATATATTTTAAAGAACAAATAGTATTTTTTTAGTTAATATTAAATTAATAAATCTATCTTGATGAATTAATGGATTTTTTAATTAAATATTATTTTAAAAAAGATTATTACTAAATTAATTTTTATTAAATATAAATTATCTTATAATTTTTAAAAATACAATTTTAATTTTTATTAAGGTTTGAAAACTGTTTTTGTCAAAACCAATGAATTTTCAATAAATGTCGGTTTTTATTTTAAAAAGTAAAACTTAAAATATTTGTAAAATTATTTAGATAAAATGAATATTATTTTTGGAATCAGTACATAAAAATTATCCAATGGTGAATTTTTCATAATTTTCCAAGATAGTCGAATTTTTAGGTAAAATTAAATACAGTTTAAATATATAATGCATTTTATGACATCATAATAACCCAATAGTGATGTAATAAAATACTATAAATTGGAAGTTTGTCCAATATATGTTCTACCTTTAAAATAATTTTATTTTAGTTATGTTTGATTTATTTTACAAATCATTAGTGGACCCTCCTAGACTTATAAAATAGTTTAACATTTTAAAATGATTTCCTTGTGAGTGTGATTCACCTCCCCAAAATAAAGCCTAATATTTTAATAATTTATACCATTTTACTTATAAAATAATTTTTTCCACTCCCCTTTGGCATAAACCATGGTCAAAAACCATGGTATGGTCTGTAGTTTCGATTAGTTAAATTTGTAGTGTCCAAAACCTAAATAATAAAGAATTCCCTCTCTTTTCCTATATAAGCCCACACAAGCTCCCACTTCTCTTCACTCAAACCATTTGTAACTCGACCAAACCCTGAACTCATCTCTCTATAATCCTCACAATGTTCCCCAAGCTCCCAATAATCCTCTATCAATCCTCTCCCAAGCCTTTGGGATCACATTTCCATGTAAGGGATTTCTTCCTCTCTCACTTTTGTCCAAGTTTATTTATGTTTATATGCCCTTGTCTTTTCAATTAGAAATGTTGGGGTGTGATTTCTAAACACCCCCATACATCTCTAATTATGTTTTAATAGTGATATACCCATTTCTCTCTCATTAATTCCTCCCATGTACACCTGTTACCAGGCTGATATTCTATAAGGAATTTCTCTATTCTCATTTACATTCAAGCAATTCTTTTATATTATTCATATAAATTCCATCACAGAAGTTGGGAAATGTATCTATATTAACCTCTTAATTTATATTTCATGTACATATGATGATATAAATATTTCTATTTCATCAAAAAAAATTATGAATTCTTATGTCACGCTGTTATTCTACCGAAATTGCACCACGATTTTCCATACCAAAGTCATTGTGTAGTGAATACCATGCCCATTTATCTATTAAGGGTATTCACCTTTATGAACGTTTACTTATTGATTATGTATTTTTATGCATTAATTAGACCTTTTTCATTGAATAAATGATTAAGTTTAATGAATCGATGTATTATAATCTATGTGGCACACTTATGCATGAAATGAAATGATTAATAAGGGTATGCCCTGATAGCGCTCCAATGCATTGGGTAAAGATTGGTGTCATTATATGTTAATTGAAATGTGGTTTTACTAATTTTAATTCTTGTTCATTGAGGTCTTACTCATGCTACATGTGCAATGATCCTTCTATCATGCTAATATCATGTTAAAAGTTGATGCCACATTTCCATGTTATGATAATCATGCTATATCATTCCTTTATGTTCAAGTTTCTCTTATGCTCCATTAATATGCCTATTTCCAAACATGTACTATATTTTTCATGTTATTCCTTGCTTACTCCCTTATTGGGATTTATGGATCACTCTTTTCTTATGCATATCCTCATGTTATCTCATGCAATGCTAAGGACAAAGGAATGTGTGTGGTCATGTAAAAGAAGTTTCCAATAGAGATGTGAATTTGATGTTTTAAGTTGTTATGTAATGTTACTAATCCCTAAATACCCTATACCTATAGATATTCTCTGTTGTATAAAGTGAATATTTTATGTAATAAATTATGTTTAAGTGTGAAATAAATAGTATGGTTGTTATATTTGGTACTAGAGGATAGGTTTAGTTATTTTTGGGATTATGATGAGAAAACCCTAGTGAAAGCCTCAGGGATAAGCCTAAGTAAAATAAAAACATCCTTAAATTTTGGTTAGTATTGAGTAAGTTCTTTATCAATAAAATATATCTCTATATGGATACGAGCATGTAGAGGTAGCTGTAGCACAGATGTATCTAGGGGTAAAACCCGAAAACATTGCTTTAAGCTAGACTCGAACGGGAATTGGTGCACAACAACAGGCCTTGCTGCACTCTAGGTTACGAAACTTTTAGGGGATATGTTTTGGTAAATTCATAAGCTTAGTATGAACCATTATTAAGGGAATTAAAAAAAATACCCCTAAAAATATATGTCGGGAAGTAGATCATGGATAACATAGATAAGTCATGGAAATAAATGTAATTTATAAGTTATCCCTTTTTTAATTGGATTTCACTTTATGTGTATCCCCAAAATTTCCTTTTACTCTAGCCAATGGCTGGTAATAGGAGGACTCAGGATAAAAATTGATGTGAAGATCAATGTGATGATTGTTCTAATGAGATTACCAATTCGATAGGAGCGTGAATCAAAAACATTGTCATAATACTCTCTCAATTAACTCACATTTTTAATAGAAACATGGGTCAAGAGGAATGTTCAACCCCCCCCCCCCCCTAAGAAAAAACAAGTTGTAATTGAGAGATTAATGAGATAAATGCATCCTACTTTTAATGGATCATCTGATCCCTCAATTTCTAAACAATGGATAAAATCCATTGAAAAAATATTCTCTATCCTTCAATGTTCTGAATAAGAGAAGGTTCTTCTGGCTTCTTATTATATGGAGGGTGAAGCTGATCAATGGTGGAAATTGATAAAAAAATATGAATCCTGAGGAATATATTGAGGCGTTAGAATGGAAGGATTTTCAGAAAATGTTTTTTGAAAAATATTTTCCTTGCACCCTCTGACATAAGATGTAAAGGGACTTACTTTACCTTAAGAAAAAAAGATGACGAATCTATCAGAGCGTATGAGGAAAACTTCACAAGGGTTGCACGATACACCTTCGGCTTTGTTTTTATCCCTGAATGAAAGGTTGATCTCTTCTTTTGTGGGATAAAACCTAGCCTATGGAAATTTCTAGAGATTCGTGACTTTGATAGCTATGAGGAAATTGTTCGATGTTCCCTCAAAGAGGAAATGAAGATCGGCTAATCTTAGGGGTATCATGGGGATAAGAAGCATGAGGTGGAATTTAATTCTTGTAGCCTGATTGACAAATCTAGCAGTGCTAATAAAATCCAACACCCCACTTTTCAAAGGTGTGGAAAGAAGCACCCCGAAAATTTACTGAAGGGGACATGGAAATGCATTAGGTGTGGAAGAGAAGGTCACTTTTCCATTAACTACCGACTAGAAAAAACCCATCGATGCGATAGAGGATAGGAACACTCCATTCAACCCTCAACACACATTTCATTTCTTCAACTGCAAAGAACCAGGGCACTTTGCAAAACCAATTCCCTAAGATAAGGGTTTTCAAAGCCAACCAACAGCCTCTAAGGCAGCAAGGGTGAGATTTTTCCATCCCTACTGCCGAAGTGAACCCCAAAAATGAAGTGGTGATAGGTATGCTAGTTATTCATTCATGAATAGAGAACATACTTTTTTATTCAGGTTATCCACATTCTTTTATATCCCGAAATTTTAGTATAACTATCCCAACACCACCACAAATCATGGTAGTAAAGATGTCGGTGAGAATGGAAAATGGGTCAATCATTGCATATCATGAATATAACTCATCCCCTATCAAAATATGTGGATTGAGATTTCCAGCGAACCTCTTCATACTCTCTCTAGTGGAATATGATGAAATTATTGGAATGGATTGGATTTCCTTATATAGAGCTAATATAAATTTTTGTTAGAGGGAAATAACTCTTCATATGGAGAATCGACCCCCGATTTCGTTCAAGTACAGGATGATGAATCTTCTTTAGCACCATCATCTCAATCATGGATATTACTGCCCTATGATCATGCGTATCTTGCTCAGATTATTGAGTCTAAAGAAGAAACCATCCTGGAAGACATGCCTATTATGAAATAATTCGCTAAAGTTTTTTCCAAGGAATTGTCTGGTCTTCCTCCAAGAAGAGATGTTTAATTCTCAATTGATCTTATACATGGGCCGTTGTTAATATCCAAGACTCTGTATAGAATTGTTATTGTATAGCTTAAGGATATGAAGAAACAACTATAGGTGAATCTAGATAAATGGTTTATACACACAAGTTCTTCACCATGGGGTGCACCAGTCCTCTTAGTCAAGAAGAAGGATGGGTCAATGCACCTTTGCATTGATTATCGTGAGATCAAAAAAATCACGATAATGAAAAAGTATCCTTTTCCCCGAATTGATGACTTTTTTTATCAGCTATGTGGATCACAATACTTCTCCAAGGTAGATTTGTGGTCAGGATATTACTAAGTAAGGGTGAAGAAAGAGGATATCCCCTAGACTTCTTTCCGTAAAAGATATGGGCACTATGAATTCATATTAATGCCTTTCAGACTCACTAATGATCTATAAATATTCATGGACTAGATTAATAGAGTCTTTATAGATTATCTCAAAAAAAATTGGTAGTCTTTATAGACGATATTCTAATATAATCCAAAACCAAGTTGGAGCATGAGGAGCATCTAAGAATTGTACTAGAGACCTTGGGAAAAGCAAATATCTATGGAAAGTACAGAAAGTGTGAGTTTTTGGTTTAAGGAGGTCTCATTCCTGGGTCATATCATCACAAGAAATGGGATATCTATGGATCCCTCTATGATAGCTGCAACTGAGGGATGGTCGAGGCCAACATCAGCCACTGGTATCCATAGCTTCTTAGGGTTAGCCTGATATTATCGCCGATTTGTGAGAAATTTCTCATGATTTTCAAACTCTCTTACAAAGATAAATCAGAAGGGATTCAAGCTTTCTTGGAGTGATGAATGTGAAGATAGATTCAAGGAGTTTAAAAGGAGGATTATCATTGCACTCAAGCTCACACTACCCATAAGTAGAGGACTTTTTTCGTATTTAGTGACTCTTAGAAGAAGGTCATGGTCTGTGTGTTGATGAAAAATGACAAATTCATTGCCTATGCTTCAATCCAGTTGAAAGTTAATGAGAAACACTACTCAACACATGATCTGGAGTTGGCTGTAGTAATAAAATTTTGCAGTATTATCTCTTTGGGGAGAAGTGTGAAGTATATACAGATAAAAAATCCTCAAGTATATATTCACACAGAAAGAGTTGAATATACGCCAACGAAGATGGTTAGATCTGATCAAAGACTATGAATGATCAATCCATTACCACCCTGGGAAAGTGAACAAGGTGGAAGATGCTCAATGTAGAAAGGACCCAGTGATTCTATCATTTATGAGAATTAAAAAGGATCTAATATTCTTATATTTGATGAAGATGGACATGGGAATCATAAAGAAGGTAACATCATAAATACATTCACAAATGATTGTTCAACTGTATCTTTTGGAAAGACTAAAGGATGCTCAAAAGGATGATGTGGGAATTCAGAAGAAAGTGGAAACTATTAGAAAAGAAAAATACTCAGAGTTCAATGTTAATAAAGAGGGAATTTTGAGATTTGGGTCAAGACTATGTGTTCCATAAAATCAGAAGCTAAAGAAAGAAGTTTTAGATGATGCACATAGTTTAAATTTTTCCATTCACCTAGGAAACACAAAGTTGTATCAAGATCTCTGAGAGCACTATTTATAGGATAACATGAAGAATGAGATCATTGAGTATACATCAAAGTGCCTGGTATGATATCAAGTAAAGGCTGAGAGGAAGAATTCTAAGGGGATGATAAAACCATTACCCATACTAGCATGGATATGGGAGAACATTACCATGGACTTTGTCACCATAATTCCAAATACATCCAAAGGAAACAATGCAATCTTTGTAGTTATGGATCATCTTACAAATACTACACACTCATTGAAATTTGAGAGGATTTATCATTGGATCAACTAGAAAGTATATATATCATATAAGTGGTAAGGATGCATGGATACCACTATCTATAGTATCCGATCAAGATCCAAGATTCACCTCTAAGTTCTATAAGAGTCTCCAAAAATCTCTAAATACTGAGCTAACTTTAGTATGGCTTATCATCCTCAAACTGATGGCCAATCTGAGCATACTATCCAAAAACTTGAGGACATGTTGAGATCATGTTCAATGGACTTCACAGGAGTATGGGATCAACATCTTCCTCTGGTTGAGTTCTCTTACAACAATAGTTTACACTCAAGCATCTAGATGACTCCTTTTTAATCCCTTTATGGTAAGAGGTGAAAAGCACCAGCATGTTGGGATGAAGTTAGGGAGAAAAAACTCTTAGGTACAGAAATGGTCGAAGAAATGGTGGATAAGGTAAAGACCATCCAACATCACATTAAATCTACTCAGAGTAGACAAAAGATATATGATGATAATCATTGACGAGACCTATAGTTTGATGTTGGAGACATGGTGTTCCTCCACATATCACCGAGGAAGAGAGTTTTGGGATTTGGGAATAAGGGAAAGCTTAGTCCAAGGTACATCGGCCCTTTTGAGATCCTTGATCGCATTGGAGTAGTGGCCTATCGCCTAGCACTCCCATCGAACCTGTCTCAAGTACATGATGCATTCCATGTATCAGTCTTGATGAAGTACATACCTGACCCATCGCATGTACTCAATCCAGAGGTGGTACCATTAGATAATGACCTATCCTATGAAGATAAGTCGGTGAAGATCTTAGATCGAAGGGAAAAATTTATACAAAATAAGACAATACTCATCGTCAAGGTGTTATGGTGAAACCACAAGTTTGAAGAGGCAACATAGGAATCAGATGAACTGATGAGGCAGAAATAACGACATCTATTTTTGTGTGTTAAAAGAAAATTTTGAGGGAAAAATTTCTTAAGGGGGGGAGATTGTAAGGACCCAAACATTTATTAATGAAAATTTCTCTTTATCTAATTAAATGTCTTATTATGTAAAATGGATATGTAAAATATATGCAATTCCTTGGATTTATGTTTTTTTTTTATTTAAAAATACTATTAATAATTTTTACCGTTTCTAATATATTCTTTAAATAGTGATCACATGACGAGAATAAATATAAGGCTGTAACAAATCCAATTTACTCCGAAAAAGGAAGCAATAGACTCATCCAGTAGAATTGCTCCATACAAAGCCCATTTTTTAGAGCTCAGAAAAGAGGTAGCATCACTGGGCTTCTCTTTTTACCAAGCTCAAGCTGAGCTTCAACATGTTAATCTTGAACAGAACCACCGACTGGATAAGTGGAAGTTAGTTGAAATTACCACCCGAGTGATGTTATCCGAGCTACCTCAAGAGTCTTTCACCATCAAAAACCTTACCATTGGGTATTATGTGGGTGTTATAAGGGTTTATGTAATAAGACCCTAGCACTATGATTATGTGTATTATTTTTTATATCATAAATAATATATATTCATTTTATTATTGTTACATTATAAATAGTTTCTAAAGCACAAATAGTATTTTTAGTTAATATTCAATTAAGAAATCTATTTTGATGAATTAATGGATTTTTGAATTAAATAATATGTTAATAAAATATTATTACTTAATTACTTTGTATTAAATATGAATGATTGTATAATTTTTATGAATACAATTGTAATTTTTATTAACATTTGAAAAATGTTTTTGTCAAAGCCTATGAATTTTCGATAAATGTAGTTTTTTATTTTAAAAGTAAAAAATCACATATTTAGAAAATTATTTAGATAAAATGAATATTATTTTTGGAATCAGGACATTGAAGTTATCCAATGGTGAATTTTTTATAATTTTCCGAGATAGTCGAATTTATGGGTAAAAATTAAATATTTTTTAAATTTATAATGCATTTTCTGACATCATAATGACCTAATCGTGATGTAATAAAATACTATAAATGGCATTTTCGAAAAATATGTGTTTTAACTTTGAAATGAATTTTCTTTTAGTTTTTTATTTATTTATCTTACAAAGCCTTGGTGGACCCTCCAAGACATATAAAACATTTTAACATTTTAAAATTATTTCCTTGAGAGTGTGACTCTCCTCCACATAATCAAGCCTAATATTTTAATAATTTCGTCCAATTGCCTTATAAAATAATTTTTTCCAATCCCCTATGGATAAAACCATGGTATGGTTTATGGTTTTGATTAATTTAATCTCTAGTTTCTAAAACCTAAATAATAATGAATTCTCTCTCCTTTCCTATATAAACCCACCCAATCTACCACTTCCCTTCTCTAAAACAATTTAGAGCTCAGACAAATCCTACCATACTCTCTCTATAATCTTTCCAAGGTTCCCTAGTCTCCCAATAATCCTCTCTTAATCCTCTACCAATCCTTTGGGATCCCACTTCCAAGTAAGGGATTTCTTCCTCTCTCGTTTTTTTCCAAGTTTCTTTATGTTGTCATAGCCTTGTCTATTCAATTAAAAATGATAGGGTATGATTTATCATCTCCACCACACATCCCTATTTATGTTTTAATGATGATATACCCCTTTCTATCACATTAATTCCTCCAATGTACACCTATTACCATGCCAAAATTTCGTAAGGAATTTCTCTCTTCTCATTTACATTCAATAAATTATTTTATATTATGCATCTAAATTCCATCACATATGTTGGGACATGTATCTATATAACCCCCATACTTTCCATTTCTTGTACATATGATGAGATACCCATTTATCTCTCATCAACCATTTTTTTATCAATTCTTATGTCATGTCCTTATGTTTCCAAAATTGCACCATGATTTTCCAAGCCAATGTCATTATGTAGTGAATACCATGACCATTTCATAAGGGTATTTACCTTTATTAAAATTTACTTATTTATTATGGATTTTAATGTATTAATTCCACATTCCTTTATCCTGTAATAAATGATTATGTTTGATGAATCCATGTTGTATGATCTATGTATCATACTTATGCCTGAAATGAAATGATTTAGAAGGGTGCACCCTGATAGCGCTCCAATGCATTGGGTAAAGATTAGTGTCATGATATGTCAAGTGAAATGTGGGTTTACTCATTTCAATTCATGTTTAATGTGGTTTTAATAATGTTCAATATTCAATGAGCATTGAATCATGCTAATATCCTGTTAAATTTTGATTCCACATTTCCATGTTATGATAATCATGGTATATCATGCCTTTATGTTCATGTTTCTCTTATGCTCCATGGATATGCCTATTTCCTAACATGTATTGTATTCTTCATGTTATTCCTTGTTTAATCCATTACTAAGATTTATGTATCACACTTTTCTTATGAATTTCCTCAGGTTATCTCACTAAATACTAAGTACAAAAGAATGTTTGTGGTCATGAAAAAGAATTTTTCAATAAATATGTGAATTTGATGTTTTAAGATGTTTTGTAATGTTACTAAGCCCCAAATACACTATACCTATAGATATTTTATGTTGTATAAAGTGAATATTTTATGTAATAAATTATGTTTAAGTGTGAAATAAAGAGTAGGGTTGTTGTAGATAGCCCTCATTGTAGGCAGATAAGTGACAATAAAGAAGCGTTCCTTATAGGAACCTCAAGCTGAAGTTGTTGGGATAAAGTATCAACTTGATTCTCTAGATCTCACACCAGGAGTAAGGATATGATGTAATAACTAGATCCTATGTCTAATAGTTCTAATTAAATAGTATAATAAACATATATCATACCTTTAATCATCTCTTAATCTTTCGGGTCATAAGTCTCCATAGCTTACAGTTGTCTGCAATCCTAACCTCCAGTTCCCTAAGCCTAACTTGGGCCTCCTGGTGGTGGTGGTGGTTAGATATCATAACTCCATCCACCACCAAAATCTCATCTCTCTAGATCTATGCCTACTCATATTCTGACACTACCTCCATGGTGGAACCCCTAGCCAATATTGGGAGATCCATGATCATGGTTCTACCTCTGCCAAGGCAGTCTATCCAAAACCTACCTTCCCTCCTTGGTAAGTCGAGTCAGGAAATCATGTGTCTTGTGACTTCACCAATCACATTTATAGCATCACCCCTCTCTGGGCTTCCTTGATCCTTTACTTGGTCCTTAATCCACATGACCACTTGCTTGAGTCCTTACATGGGAAGGAATCTTATACCAAGACAATGCTGACTTATGCAAGCTAGCTTCTATAGTTGACTCAACCTCGTGATTCCCACTACCAAATCATACAACATGGAATACCTTAGATAATAAGATCTTCATCACCAGTTCCCACTCTAGAACTCCATCACACGTGGGAATTCATATGGGTACCACACTGTAATGAATGTATCTGTGGAGACCCTACTCGAACATCCACTCCCAAAAGTTACAATCATGAATCATGTTCTGGGAATACTATGTAAATTCAATTAAACTACCAAAATACCAATAAAATATCAACCCTCCATACTCTATCTCAAAAATATAATGAATATAAACTAATAAAAATCACAATGGGTAGTACTACTTATAAAACAGCTACTATAATTTAGACCATGAGAGTATCGACTCATCATGCGTCAACATGACTAAACTCTACCAGAGCCCAGCTACTCAACGGAAAATACTATCTTCTAGCACTACCATATGATTTTTTAGGGTCCTCACAAGTCTAAAAACTCATATCACCATGTCAAGTCAATCCTAAAATTCCTAGAGATTTATCTCACTACAGAACCTAAACGACCATTGGTATTAGAACTTTTTGAGTGTGTTAATCCAGTGTGTACCCTCATCCTACTCTGCTCATATGATATGTTTCTCAATAGGAAGGGGTGTTATTACCTATATTTCTAGAGTAAAGATCTCATGAGATGGCCCTTTAACTAAGGCCTCATCACTCATTGTATCTTTATCATAATCCTGAATTGGAAACCTAACTGGTCGTCTTCATGGAGGCATCCAAAAAATTAATCAAGATCTACCATGGTCATATGAGAATATATATATGGGTAGATGACTCAAGAAGAACAGTGAAAGTACTCAATATTATATGATGCATGTACCAATGTTCTCTAAAACCAATTTCTCAATATGTGGAGTCTACAAGCAGGTAGCTAAAGTCCTAGTGTATTGATATGTTAGCCACTGCAATAATGCTAGGTTCCCCGGCCAGAAAGCTGCACTTGCAAAACTTTGAGACTTTTACAAAATTACCAACCAAAACTCATAAGGGGAAAAATATCAAAACACATTCCCAAGGAAAAACCACCTTTGATACCAATATTTCATGATCTGACCCATCAAGGCCCTCCTAGCCGGTAGAAGAATAGGCCATTATAACCCCAATCCCACCTATATAAGCAAGGGGCTGGTGACAAGTGCTGAAATACACAACTAAAATGGGAGGCCTTTCCTAAATTACCCACATGCACACACCCAAATATCTCCATGAATAAGTGAAGAGGAATAAAAATAAAATATATTAACATCTAGAGTAAACCATGCATGTAATAACCTCTAGGGAATAAAAAAGTGTATGAAAAACTAATTTGAAAAGTAAAGAGGAAAACTACATGCCCATTAAGAAAATATGTCCAAACCTAACAATAACTAAAAAAGAAATAATGTTGAGATTTCCCGACTCCTAATCTCCAAGACCAACCACCATACATGTTCTATACACCCAAGTATCCCTATGCTCCTTTGAAATCACTATTTATATGTCAGTCATCTACATAAGACATGACATATGCGGGAAAAGCTTATGCATGGGTAAGTATGTACATACCCTATATGACACCCTAGAAAATGAAGGGTGATAAATAGAAGACATAATAGAAACAGTCATCTCAACCCAAATAAAGAGGGAAAATAAAAACTAAAAAAATATATATTTTCATAAAAGAAACCCACATAATAGAGAAAATGGATCTCCATTTCATAGCCCAGCTCAGTAAAGTGTCTTCCAACAGTTCCAAAGGTACATCATTGATTCCCAACATCTCACGTGTTTATTCAAATAGGTAATGATAATTTCACACACTATGCTATGATAAGGAATTTTATATCCATATTTTTAAAAAAAATATAGAGGACCTATGCCCTAGTATGATAGTTGAGTGCCATCTCTATAGATAGAGGACCCACACCCTAGTGATACAGGGGAGTTCCACCTCTATATTCATACAGTGAGTACAAAGTACCCATGTCCTGGTGCGATATAGGAGTACTATATTCACAGATAGAGGACCATAACCCTAGAAAAATAGGGGAGTTCTACCTCTGTATATATACAATAAATATGGAGGACACACACCCCGGTGTGATAGGGGACTATTTTCTCCTTGGATAGGGTACCCATACCCCGATGCGATAGGGGATTTCTACCTCTCTATTTATAAATTGATTATAGAGGACCAACACCCCAATTCAATAGGGTAGTAACATCTACATGGATAGAGGACCCATTCCCTAGTGAGATAGGGGAGTGATTCCTCTGTATCTAAACTCTCTATTGATCTTGTCCAATCACTTTAATCATTGAGCATCTCCTAAAAAAGGTTCATGATTATAACATCTCCCATAATATCTAAAAGTACACTATTAATTCTACCATCACATTATATATGTAAAAAATTAGGATAGTCTACTCATGGTCCAAAATCCAAGTCAAAACAAAGGATATACAATAGGTAGAAGATTCATAAAGAAGTGCACGACATGTATGGGGGGTCCACATGGCGTATGACCCCACCTGGCCTCCTGGAAATGTTCTTATATATACATGGATATATTTCCATTTCACCATAAATGGTGTTTATGGGATGCACATCGTGTGTATTTACAACTTGGGTCCAACTCGTGTGCTTCTGGCCGTGTACCTGGTTGTGGAAAGGTGTCAATGCATGCTCATTATCCTAGTCGCGTTCGTGTGTCAAGCTGTGTTTGTGCCCATGTACTCCTAGAGTACATTATAGGCCTCTAGAACCAGATCACATGGCATGTATAGATATCATATGGAATTTGATACATATCTCAACCCATAAACCCTAGTTGCCAGAGCCAGGCAACTAAGCATGTTTTCATCCCAGTATAGGCCATGTAGTTAGGATTTTCCTAGAATGTATGGATCACCACACATATTATATATCCTTCTCTCCCACTATGTTTTATTTTGTTTGACCACCTAAAATTTAATGGGATCACCTTTATCCATCTATTCCTGGTATCTGGTGGCCAAAAATCAGATTTTTTATACTTCGCTTGAAGCCGCCACACACCTCATGTGCCTCTTCTCATCGCCACCTATCTAGATACTCTATCCATGAAGTATCACCCATGTTCCATCACAATTCATCAACAATTCATTTATCTAGTTATTTTTTATAGATCCACCTGGATTCATGGGGTCCAATCATGCTCAGAGCCACACAGAAATGTTGAATTGTGTCCACGTATCCTACTAGAGATAAACGGGAAGAACAGCTGGGGGAAAGGCACAAGAACAAGGGTGAATCAATAATTTTTCAAGATTTCTTGTCCAATTATCTTGTATTAGGGATATTAGGGGTGAGAAATATGTTATAACCAATAATAAATCAAATAAATAACTTTTTTCAACAAAGGGACTCATTCGAAGTAACAAATTTATAAAAGACCAAAGAAAATAAGATAAGAACATGATTACCCTTTTAATCAAGGTCTGAAACCACAATTGATGAGAACTATCTCAATATTGGATCTATCATTGGTTAATAATACACTATCGAATGGTGAGGATGATTCTTTGTGTTTTCCTCCTATCGATTCACCTCGATTCGATCACCGGCCATCGTCCTATCACAATTAGCCAATAAAGGTCATCAGAGGTCCTCCCAAAAACCTCTCATGGTTATGTAACTAACCCTAGATAAATATTAAAATATATATATATATAATTATATTTAGGTGATTTAAATTAAAAGAAATAAATTATTTATTTATTTTAATTTAAACGAGCATGCCAACAGCTTCCCCATACAAGCGTCTAGTGCTAACCAACTTTAGGTCGCACTTAGGGTAGACCTCATTCTATAGATTCAAGAATCATCTCATAATTCTTATTTGAGACTCCATTAATGATATACTCTATTAAATATTAAAAAAATCATACATGATATAAAATATATTTATAATATTTATAGTATTAAATTCATGATTACGTGGCTGGAAAATCATGCGTCGTCTTGGTACCTAGCTCCGAAAATATTCTTTAATATATTTAAAAGACTTGTAAGGAAAAATATAGTCTCTAAAGAATAATTCATTTCATATTATCCACATATCCTAAATAAAAAAAGGTTTAGTGTATTATAAATTTTCTACAAATACATCTTATTTTACTACACATGTAAACATTTCTCAATAATCATTCTTCTCTAGACCTTTTTCTATATAACTAACATGATGTAATCATCTTCATAAAGAGGGGATTAGAAACATAATAATGGTGTGAGATCATATTCCCATAAATTAAAAAACATATCATAACATGAAGGAGAACATGAGGGAGACATAAATATCATAATAAAATATCTTTAGACCAAAGATGATTATCATAAAACCTATTAGAGTAACATAACATCAAAAAAATATTGTTAAGAAAGTATGAAAGATATGGCATGGATCAAAATACATCTAAATAATCATATAATGTAACATCCCACCCCTCACTAATAAACTTTTGAAGAGTTGGTGGTTTCACTGGGCCTTAGTTGACACTCCTAAGACACCAAAGGTTGGAAATAAGTTCCAAAGGACTCAAGAACATTTGGGTGATGATTTTCCCTTTGGAAAATAAAACATACAAATTACAAAAAACAATAACCAAACAAAACTCTATATGATGCATGAGAAAACAAAATACAACCCAAAACATGACCAAACCAACAAACCTTATCAGAGTATAAGAGGAACCAAAATACACACTCAAGAGGAGCAAAAAAACTACAAAACATAAAACTCTAAATTGAAAATAACCAAAAAAACCACACCCACTATAGGATCCAACTCCACATGCCAATCCATGGTTTTAATAATCATCACTAAAGAACCGATATACCTTTTCTTTACCTTTTTCTTGATATGTGACATCTGAAAACACATAATATTTCCCAATAATGGGGTGATTCTAAAATTAATAGGATTTCCCAAATGACTTCCCAACTCAAGTTTTAAAGAAAAAACTTGTTAGAACATTTTATAAAATGGTTTTATGTAATAAAAATAGTTCATATCAAATCCATAAACTAGTTTTCCTAGGAAATCATAAAAAAAATATTTAAACCATTTTTTATTTGATTTGGAATATTCTTTTCTAGGTCCACACACACACACTCAATTTCGGTGTCACAATTTATTATGGAAATTTACATCCATACTCTGTACCATTTGCTGATGGTACTTCCTGACCATCATCCATCTTATTTCATGGTGTAACTTTACAACCATTATCCATCCCATTTTACTAAAACCCAAATATTTATTCCAACATCATGAAAATTCATTTATGTCAAAATACTTATTTCTATTTAAACCATTTAAACAAATAATTTACATGCATAAAACCAAACTATAATTTTAAAATCATCAATTTAAAATTCAATACAATGGGGTTTTCTAAAAACTGATCACTTTACACAATTTCCAAGATAATACCAAAACACAATTTCCAAAAAGAATCAAAAAATATTTCATAATAATTTCAAAAATAATAATTTAATTAAAACTAAACCTTTAAGTGTAAATCAATTGGAGTGAGGAGATAGACCACCAACCTTTCAAATGTTGGATAAAATGAAGAAAAACACAACAAAACTTCAACATTAAATCACAACGCATTTTACCTTCACTAGATCCAACAAGATTTCATCATGAAATTATTCATAAAAGATATCTCTATCCATTAAATACTAGATTTATGGACCTTAGAGAGAGAGAGAGGAACCTTAGATCTAAGAATAAAAAATAATAACAACCACTTACTGATGAATTCGGGCCTCCACCAGAGATTGATTCACCTAAGGGTCACTTTGGATCAAAAGTAATCATATATCATGCCTTGGGAGAAAAAGGAATTCAGGTTATGGATATATTATGGTAAAAAACAAGGCCTTAATGGGATAATTCGAATTAGATCTACTTATTAAGGAGGGATAACTTCACACTGCATGGTTAGGATACACGGTTTGGAAAACTATGCCCCAACCATGTGGTGTTATTGTCTTAAGTTTATACCTCTCATGGTTGGCACACATGATCAGATAAACCTTGTGCCAACCATTTATTTCCCTATATTTCAAGATGCATGTTTTCTCCTAAGAATCTATATAGTTTTTCAAAACCAGGAACTAACCATGAGCTTTCCTAGTTCCCATTGTCTTCCCTTTCACGATTTCTTGGATATGTTTCATGGTTTCAACTAACCATGCACAAACCATTTACCTCCATAAAATCCTCAAAAAAGTGCCAAAACGCCTCAGAACCACCCAAAACATAACCCAAGCATTATATAGACTCAAAATAATTTGATAAAGTGTCATGTAAATAAAACCAATGGTGATAAATTCTCCCCAACATTGGACTTTACATCATTAGAAATTAGAAAACCCTTTCTTTCTTGAAAGTGTTAGGGTTATTTCTCTACCATTTCCTGCTCAAACTCCCACATTTATTCCTTAATTTGACCACGTTTCCATAAAACTCATAATATACTGATTCTTTTCCCGTGAAATATATTCTGTTGCATATACACAATTTGTATCAGCACACGAATCAATGTAGCATCTGGCTCTAGGTCGGCATGATCCCATTGAATCACATGATCATGATAAGGTTGGTAATTATTCAAATAAGATACATGAAATACATTTGTGCACTAAGATAAACCTTGGTAGAAAATACAACTAATATGACTCCTCATCAACACATTCATGTATTTCAAAAGGTCTGATGTATCAAGGAGATAATGTTACCTTCTAACCAAAAAAAAATTTCCCAAACCATGAAGATATTTTCAAGAACCTATTATCACTTGCCTCAAATGAAAAGGTTCATCAATGATTATATGTATATTATTTCTGATGATTCTGAACCTTATCCATTATTTTTCTAATCAACTAAATATTAACTATCTTTTTCAAAAGTTTGGGTCCAATTAGTGATGTCCCACCTATTTCCACCAAACAAAGAAGAAAATGATAAGGATTTTTATACAATGATTCAAAAGGATCCATATGTATTGAGTTCTAATAACTATTATTGTTAAATAACTCCACCCATGGTAAATTGTCTTCCCATGATCTATCAATATCCATTACATGGTCCTTAATAATTTCCTCCAATGTCTGGATTTTCCATTTTGAAGTTCTTCTTGACAATCCAAGCATACAAACATCTGATCTATAAAATCCAACATTGAATTCTCATCCTTCATTCATCCCTCAATGGTCTCCCAACCATTGTGTTTTGACCTCATAGTAACACAATCATGATTGGATGTCTGATAAAATCTAACTTGCTTATCCAAATCAGAAACAAACAAAACTAAAAGGAAAACTACAATTCTACCTTGTTCTGAGTATTCTATATGCACATCTACTATGAATGAAATTAGTTTCCACTGGTCTAAAGATTCTTTATCCTACTAAGAATATGATATCTTACTCAATTCATCCACCATAGAGTTCCCTTTACTCATGTGTATACATCAATTCAAAGTCAAACATCTGTAGACACATTATCCATATACATTGTCCTAAATTGAAATCTCTTTCTGAGAAAATGTGTTTCAAACTCTTATAATCCATAAAAATATGAATTTATCACCAAATAGGTAATGACGTAATGTCATTAATTCATGGACCATAGAATCTACTACAAAATTATGTGCTAGTTATTTCTTCTCATGAAAATGTAAATACTATTATACATAATAAAAAACATGATCTTTATACATGATAACACATCTCAACCCAGATCCTGATGCATCATAATAGAATACATATCCCTATCTAGACTCTAGAAACATGAGGATAGGTTCGAATTTAATTCTAACCCTAGTTTCTTGAGACGATTTCTGACATATTTTATTTCATTGAAAAGGGAAACCTTTTCTTATAAAATATTTCATCAGTGATGAAAAAATTGAAAAATCATATACAAAAATTCTATAGTATCCCACTAATAAAAGGAAACTACGTTTCTTAAAGGCATTATTTAGTTGTTTCCAACAGATAAAAACTTCAATATTTTCAATACATATAGAAATGAATTTTTAGAAATTACATGGCTAAGTAAACTTACCTCTTATACCTATAAATAAAACTTTGATTACTTTTCATACAGACAATGTTCCCGCAAGATGTCCAACAATACCTTTAAGTGTGGATCATGGTCCACTTTTGTCCTAGAATACACCAGTATTTCATCAAAAAATACCAAAAAAAATGGATCTATATATTTATGAAAGATTTTATTCATAAATTCCATGAATATAGATAATGAATTCCTAAATCCAAAAAGAATAACATATTCATAGTGGCCATATATTATTATGAAATATATATTCATAGTATCCTCCTTCCAAACTCACAATTGGTGACATCCCAAACATAATTCAATTTTTGAAAACCACTGGGATCCTATAACATGTTCTATTAGATCATAAATGTGTGTAAGAATATATTTATTTTTTATTGTAACTTGGTTAGTCTTATGATAATCCACACAAAGACTAAGACTTTCATATAAATTTTTTACAAATAGAACTGGTTCTATCCACGGATTCATACTCAGTCAAATGAACCATTTTTTTCAACTCTTATAACTAAAATTTCAACTCCCTTAATTTTGTTGGTACCATATAATAACATGAAAGTTCTATAGGAATGTTCCATGTTTGGAGATCAATATTAAACTCAACTTCTCTTCCAGGTGAAAACCCTAGAAATTTTTCAGGGAAAACATCAGGATATTGATCAACAATTGTTTGAAAACCTTAATTCCCAATATCATCCACATATTCTAGGGTAATATCTTCCAAATGATAATTCATGGTTCCAACCAATGGTGACAAAACTTTTTCATTACAATCATTTACACCCTAATATCATCTAAAGAGATTCTAGACTCCATCCAAATATGTGAAACTAACATTTTGGGCATAACAGTTCATGTGGGCTTGGAACAATTTCAACAAATCCATTCTCAAAATTAATTCATAGATAACCATATCAAGTATAGATAAATAACAAATCAACCTATCCCCATAGATAGTTATGTAAAAATCTTAACACAAAAATTCTCAAAACACACTTTATCTAAGAGGAGTTTTAGTTTTAAAATTGAAGGCAACATCTCAATAAATAAAACCATATTATTAACAAAAAAATAAGTAATACATTAGTGGGATTAACCTATATCAAAAAAAACTTACATAATGGAATAATTCAAAAGAATTTTATCTCTCACCAATGAAAGACTAGATTTATCTGTCATGATTATTTTCGTAGATCATAAAATTACTTACTTAATAAACTTTTCTATTTGTTTCCTAGTTGTAATTTCACTATTTGAGGAGTCATGCTTTTTATAGAATAAAATTTTATAGCTCTATTCTAATGATGATAATTATTCTGTGTCACTTATACCTTCGAAGAATATGATTAGTAACAAGCGTGAGATGTGTCTCTAGAACCTGATCTTGGAGTGTTATGACAATAACACTAAATATGTCCCATATTTTTTTAGTTATGACATGCTCTTCATGGTTTCATACAATCTCTCTTGATGTGATCCACTGAACCACACTAAAATATTAAAACTTACTTTTACACTATGGAGTAAGATTTTTGAATCCCATAGTATAAATTTAAAATGTCCCACGACTTTAGAAGTAGGTTTCCCTCTTACATTTATTCCCAAAAATAGAGTTCTCACTTCTTACCATAGTAAAATACATAATCCCTCCAACCATATTTCTAAATATATCCCTTTACACTATTGTTTCTCTATTGATAAACTCTGTATAATCTATTATACAAATCATGGAAATATTTGAGCAAATATCTGATCATAATCGAGACCCAAAAATGTGTTCCTCTAAGGAAACACTTATAGTAACTTCTTGGGAAAATTAAAATAAATTCATAAATTTAACTGCATACTCTATCACCAAGAGATTCTCTTTCTTAAAAATGAAAACGTATGTTGTTCTAGAAATATGATTGGTGTGAGGATAGAATTATTTGTTAATAAATTCTTTAAAATCCTCCCATGTCATGCTTTATTCCAATTTAACATGAACTACTAATTCCCACTATTAGCAAGCCAAATCCTCCATTATATACATTTCCAAATTCACTTTTAACTCTACTGATGTCCTAAGGAAATCTAATATACAATCATCCTATCCAACAAGACTTCTTATTTTTTCAGATAGGTATCCCCTTGAAATATAGGTGCATTTTGGTTTTGTAATGGAACCCAATATCCTACTTTCTATGGTTTATCATTCATATTACCCTTATCCACATCATGGAAATCCTGGACAGTTATTTGAACAAATTGTTGGTTCACCTGTAGATTATATGCAACTTCATTTTTAGTAGCCTCTTCCAGTTGGTTTCTATGATTCCAAACTAGTTCCAATCACAATAACTAGAAGAAAACTCTGTTTAATATCACTCATTATAAACTGAAGTCCTAGAAATTATAATCTACCACATCAACACATATCACAACATATCATTCCATAGTTCAACCATAATGAATCATTTCAGCCATTATTTAAAATAATACAACCATTCTTTTCAAAACAATTATTTTCACTATTTTCAAAAAACAAAACTTTTCTTAAATTTTAATAGTTTTTGTACTCATAATGAACAATGAATCTTTTTTGGGAAGTCATACTATCAATTCATGTTAATAAACTCTTAGTGGATAAACTCATGATGATAAGGTGAAAAATCTATTGGAAGTGTCTAAAAATACTCAAGTACCCAAACTCCCAATTAACATGAAGTTTAGCATAAAGATGTTATCGATTTCTTTTTATTCTCTACATTTCAGGTTTTGATAATCCTACTCTTTACTACAATCCCAAGAGATAGACTAATACTATTTTCAACTCCATGATTAAACAAAACTAACACCATTTCCTATGTCAGGGATCGAACAATGGTGATGCCATTTATCCCAAAAATATATATGGTTTGAGTGAAGAGGATATAATTTTTTATTTCCAAGATCAAATAAACCAATACCATTTGTCTCAAAAAGATATTATAACTGCAAAAAATGATACCATTTGTCTCAAAAATATATTTGGACTGATGAATACTAATACCATTTTTAACCTTCCACCCCTAACTTATTCTATTGGGAATAATTTGTGGTGTTACTAGGCCTTAGGTGACATAACCAAGACACTAAAGGCTGGAAATAAAATGCCAACATCCTCAAGAACATTTTGGGGACAATTTTCCCTTTTAAATATAAAATATCCAAACATAAAAACAATAATTAAAAATCCTAAATATCATGAATCAGTACAAAATACAACCCAATACATAACCAAACCAACAAACCAAATAAGATTACAAAAATAAACGATAAAAAATACTCAGGTGGACCAAAAATTCCAAAAAAATTAAAAATCCAAATCTAAAACAAATAAAAACACCCCACCCACTCCAAGATCCAACTCCACATGCCATGACATGGTATCAAAAATTATCACTAAATAAATGAGTCATTGTACCTTTACCTAGGTCTTGATATATAGAATATTAAAATACACAATATTTCCTAAGTAGGGGGTGAGTCTAAACTCGATAGGATTTCCCCAATGACTTAAAAAATCACCCCATAAGGACAAAACTTTTTATCACGTTTTATAAAATAGTTTTAAGTAGTAAAAACTATTCATATCAAATTCAAAAATCATTTATCCAAGGAAACCATAATCAAAGCCTTTAAACCATTTTTTGGATTGAAATGTAAATGGAGATGGCTAAATACACAAGGGGGTGAATTGTAAGTTTAAAAAAATTGTTCTAAACCTTAAAGGAAATTTAGTTTAAAAGGTTAAAATAAATCATATTCAAAAAACCTCTAAGGTATTTAAATTGTAATCAGACTTGGGCCTAGGGTCTGATAATCAAAGTATCATAATCAAGTAGATTTTGATATGTATTCTATAGGTTATAAAGATGTTATATCTTAATAGTGTATAGAACAATATTTATTAAGTAGAGGTAATTAATTCAATGTTTAATCATATCCAAAGTACAAAACAATTTAATTACAGTATGCACAAAAGGAATCGTAATCACAATGGTTATAATAATTTAGTGTAATACAAAATTAGTGATTATATCTTAAATCGAATATAATCATATTCAAAGAAAAAAATTGTATTGTAATGAAATATATTATGATAAAAAATACAAATAGAAAGACTAATATAAAAGGATTCAATTCCTATTACAATTTTAGTGGATATAAAGAACTTTTAATAAATTAATTAAATGAATACAATTATTTTAATCCAAATAGAATAGTAGCCAATAACCTAGGATAATGGTCCCTTGTTTTATACTTACAAAAAAGTATAACTTTCCCTTACTAGGGAAAACCCTCGTTGTGAAGATCAGTCTATCTCACTATCCTCATGATACCTTGATATGATGATCAGCTTTGCTCTGTCTACATATCCTTGGTATCCCTCGATGTGATGATCAGATTTTGTATTTCTATCAATGAAATCCCTTGATAAATAAGGTGACCAGATCCTCTATCTTCCTATCCATATAATCCCTCGATAATAATCATGTGATCATTCGTTATTATTTCAAAACAAACTCTAATATTATAAGTACAAAGAATAAGTAGTTCACTCTTGTAAGCTTCAGAGCTCTTGTATAGCATAAAAATCAGCAGTGTCTCTATGTGAGTCTACATATACTTACAAACTATTCAAATGACGATGTATTTACAGTAAAGATTCGAATATTCATCTTGATCCTCCAATGGTCGTAATTTATTTTAGATTTTTACAAGTACTTGGTCACCTAGAACTTCAACGATCATATTATAATATAATGAACAACATCATTTTTTGTCCACATTTATAGTAAAAAAGTTATTCTATTACAGTAGACTATGGTTTTCTGTATTCAAAAAATTAAACCGAGGAAAATATTATGGATTTCCTTGAAATATTTCATTATGATTTTCTTCATGAGTACGATTCTGATACTATCGACTCTAATTTCAAATCTAATTATAAAACCACTTAACCATATGATTTTAAGATAGAAAGTATTTTAATTTTGATTTGATAAAGTCAAGTCCAATCATTATCAGATTTATGCTCAATATGATGATTTTAATGAATAAATTAAGTTTATATGCACAAGTAATTTAAAACTAATTCTATGTATGGTAAAACATATTTTTTCTATAAAAAAATTCTTAAAATAATTTGAACTTAAGAGACATAGTAATTAAGTATTTAAGAAAGATTTTTTGATTTCAAAAACAAAAGGAATGGAAAAGTCATAAGGAAATTTTCCACTCAACAATATCCCCCTTTTTTGAAAGAACAAACCATAAGACTTAAGTATAAAATAACATTGAAAAAGTTACATCCATTATTATTTTTAAAAACTTTGTATTCATAACGAAACATTAATACTTATCTCCACTTTATTTTAATAACTTATGAGGAATAATACCAACTCACCCTTAGGATAAGAACTTCTCTAAGGATCATATTATATTATTATATAATTATGTATCCCCCTTACTTATATCCTCACCCCCTTTCTATAAAATTCTTCCCCATTGTATAAATTTATCCCCCTTTGTGATTTTCAAAAAGTAATGGGGAAGAGTCTTGAAGTACCTAAAAAGGGTTAGAGAAAATACTATATTAAACACAATATATAAAGTACTTGATCATATAAAATAAGTGAAATAACATTCAACCATCAAGAAATGGAATACATTCAAACAAATTGTAGATGAAAAGGTCTTTTAATGAAATTAAAAACAATAAAAATACAACAAGAGTTTTAATAAATCATTCATTATTCGGCATTAAATATCTGACAATTTTTTTTAACTTCTTAAATTCATTTATTAACCCTTCATTATTTTTCATAAACTCTCCCAGGGATTTTTTTTCCATATCTTGAATACTTTCCTCATGGATGTTAATTTTTTCATCTTGCTCCTTTAACTTTTCGTCTTGAGATTGAAACTTTTCTTCCAAAATTTTATTCTGATCTTCTTGATCTTTCACTCTTTCGGAGAAAACTTCATTAAAATTATCCAAATAAATAAACTCATATTAATAGATGTTAAATCTAGAAATATATTTGATCAGAAACCATAATCTCATTTATAAATTAGAGATATCTTGAGTCATTTTCTCAGATGTACTTCTAAATTGTTCAAGTTATTTAACCTTGTTGGTCATATAATTTTCAATAACACTAAAAGAAATATTGGTTTCATTAAAAACCTTATTGAACTTATCAAAATTATCCTCATGAATCTTGATATCATTGTCAATATTATGAGACCATCTTTCTACCTTATTACATACTTTCGTATGAGACTCAAAAAATTTATTAAATATCTTGAAATGTGCTTCCAAATGCATCAACCTATCTGTAAAGGATTTTACTAAATCTGATTATTTTTGTTGATTTTCAACAACCAAATCAACCTTGGTCTCCAACCTTGGAAGATAAGGAATTATTTTATCCAATCCTCTCAATGTATGATAGATATAATCGAGAACCTAATTTGTGATCATATTTAGATATTCTAATTCTGATTGAATATTTTTGGGACTGGTTCTGATTTCTGGTTGAAATGTTTTTCCTTTTTCTTTCTTTGAGACTAATTTCTATTTTCCATTAGATATTTAAATTTCATAAAAAAAACTCTTTTAATTCCTACATAATTTTGGTTTTGATTTTGTTTATACCTCTTGGATGAAGATGAAACTTCTTGAAACAATGAAAATTTTTGTTTCTCCTGACTAACTGAATTCTCATTACGATTTCCCAAAGATGATAATTGTTTTGAAGAGTCTTTATAATTCCTTATAGAGAGTTTATCAGATTTCTTCTCATCCTCCTTTTCTTTGTAATTTTATTTCTCTTGACTTTCTTCATATTTTTATTTATATTCACCTTCTTCTTCTTATTATTCATTTCGTTCTCCATCTTTACCTTCTTCTTTATAATACTTTTCAATTTCTTGGAATACATTTTCTTCTTCAAGAAATTTACAAATACCTTCTTTCAATAGCTTATTAATGTATGAATTCAATATCAAATTTAATTTCTCAATAGGAATTAAATCCTTATCAATGACAACATCTTTTACCTTATCATTGGAAGAGTAATTATCAACATTAATGATTTCAAATTATTGATATTTCAAATTGGCATGATGGGTAAAAAAAATTGTAGAATCATCCTCAAAAACATTCATCAATATATCAACTAAATATTCACTTTGATGTTTCTTCATCAATTTCTTCTAATTTTTCTCATTTTTAAATTCTTCTTCACCATGAATTTTTAAAGCTAGAGATTTGGTAGGGTTGAAACTAAATTTTGTTTGTCCTTATTTTCTTTCCTTCTATTGTCTTCTATATTTTTTAGCTACTTCATCGAAAACTTTCTTTTTCTTCTATTCTTTTTTAATTAGAAGTTAATAAACCTTTATCTTTTTATTTTCATGTTTCTAACTTTTCTTTATCAAAGAAGGTTCTAACTTCAACACAAAAACTTGGGGATTCTTAACAAACATTTTTTATCCCAAATAAAAAACATACTTTATTATTTTAATTGTATATTCACTGATAAAAGATATCTTCTCTCTGCTAGGTTCAAACTTTATTGAAATATTGAAATTAATCATGGACTTTTCAATCATATTATGAATAAATTGTGGAAACATTATGATCTATGATTTAACCGAAATAGATTTAATATTATTGAAAATAAAAAGAATAAATATAGTGAGATTTATTTTTCTCCTATTGAAAAGAAAAACTAGAATTAAGATATCTGATACTTTCATAGTATCTCAATCACCCTTTCTCAGATTGAGAAATAATTGCATCCAAATAGCTAAAACTCTATGATCTATAATTAAATGAGTGACTTTTATCATTTCATCATCAAATACATTCTTGAACAAATACATTTCGTCTATATCTATGAAAAACATACGCTTAGAGTGCGGAATTTTATGATAGGGGTGAAAGGCATCTCCTTCATCAGAAATATCAAGAAAATTAGCAATGGACCTGGGTTTCATCTTGTAAGAATACTCATATATTTTAAAAGAAAACATTTCCTTTCAAACTTCTTTAAAGAATGTCACAAAATCCTAAAATTTTCTAACCAAATTCAGATAAATTAAATCGTAATTGCGATCGAACTGTTCAACACGTAAAGATTATCATCCTTGAAACTCTTTTATTCTTCTTAAATATGAATCATATTTCTAATAAAAAGATCTTGAAAGTGAAATTTTTTGTAATATAATCCACTTGTTATAATCCTTTACAAGGGCAATCATATTTAGAGAAGAGACTAAAAATTCAAACATGAAGAAAGAAATTTGATTGGAAGTCTTAAACAAAGTAGAGCTTCAGGGCTTGAAATCTGAGAAACCCAGTATAGGACATGAGGGGGTCCCCTTTATATAGGTGATGGAATGTGATGATTCAAATTCCAAACATATCTTATGCTGATATTTTATCCCTTTAATCTCACGGTAGTGATACTTCCCGATGAAATATTTTCTTAAAAATATAAATTCTAGATGTTTTATAAAATTTTATCATATTGAGTGAATACAATGAATTTAAAAAAAATTATCATATTGGGTGAAAATGATTAAAAAGAATTTGAAAAAAAATGAAAAATTTTATAATAAAAAAACAATTATGAAACTAATCATAATGGAATAATATAAAAACATAAAATAAAGAAGAATACCTTTTAAAGTAGAATCATTGATATGATAATTTTTTTTCTCTATTTTTAAATATTACAATTATTAAAATTTAAAAACTATAAATGAACTAAAATTTTAAATACTAAAAAAATGAAAGAGAAATTCAGAACAAAAAAATATGATTAAGAAAATCGAATTATGAAAATCTTATTAAGTAAATCTGATTTAAAAAATATTATTATGAAAATCTACTTATGAAAATATGACTACAAAAATATGATTGTGAAAGTACGATTATCAATATATTATTACAAAAATTTGATTACAAAAGTATTCAAAAAAAATTGAATTAAAATAGATTTCGTAAAATTTAATTCTAGAGTATGAAAAAATAATTTCTAAAACATTTTATTGTGATTTAGAACAACTCATTACGATAAAAAGTTAAATAAAATTGAAGAACTAAATTTTTTTCAAAAAAAATCATATGTATTGCCCCTATGTAAAGAAGTAAATTAATGTAACCAGATGGTTTAAACAAGAATTAGATATGAATGATTAATTTTTAGTGATCATTCCTAGATTTTGTTTAATGTATTTAAATATATTAGAAGGTACTAGTTTTGTAAAAATATTAGAAATTTTTTTATGTTCCAATGAATTGTAAAATAATATCTTCTTTCAGTGTGTGATCCCTAAAAAATTGAAGCCTACTATCAATGTGTTTCACTCGAGAGTGATGTGTAGGGTTTTTACTTAAAGAAATGGAACTAGTGTTATCACATAGTATTTTAGTTTTAGTAAAACTTCATCCATAGTCTATTATTGTTTGTTGCATCCACAACACTTGAGCACAAAAATTTCCAGCTACCACATATTCGGCTTAAGGAGTGAAAAGTGCTACTGAGTGTTGTCTCTTTCAAGATCAAGAAAATAATGAATCTCCTAATAAATGGAAATTTTTAGAAGTAGTTTTTCTATCCATTAAATAACCACCACGTCATTTTGTGAAAAAAAATTAATTCAAAATCATTTCTAAAAGAATAGAAAAGTCTTAAATCAACAGTTCCCTTTAGATAATGAAAATTTTATTTTACAGCTTTAAAATGGGATTCTTTTGGATTTTCATGATACCTTGTACATAAGCATGCAAAAAATATTAAGTCTAAATCAATAGTTGTTAAGTATAGTAGACTTCCTGTCATACCTCTAAAATTTTTTTGATCTACTAGTTTCTCAGCCTCATTAAAATCAAGTGTATTTAAGGTACTGATTGGAGTAATAATACTTTTAGTATTATTATATCTATAATTTTTAAGAATAAATTTTCTATTCTTATGTTGGGGTATATAATTACATTCTAGTTTTTGTGAAATTTTTAAACTATGAAAATTGTTAACTCACCCATCCTACTCATTTCAAAAATAGATTTTATAAGATTTATAAAGGAATCTTTTAAATATTTTTCAGTTGATCTGAATATAATTTCATCAACCTATATTTGAACAATCATAATGTTTTTTATCTTTATTTATAGAAATAGTTGGATCAGTAGTTCCCTCAACATAATTTTTTTGTAACAAAAATCATTTTAATCTATTATACCATGATCTAGGGGCTTGTTTAAGTCCATATAAAGATTTGGAAAGTTTAAAAACATATTTAGGACACATTGTATCTTCAAAACTAGGGGTTGTTCAAAAAACATCCTCTTGTACATATCCATTAAGCGAAGGAAACTTTACCTCCATTTGAAAAAATTATAGAATTTAATAATGCTACAAAGGATAATAGAATATGAATAAATTCAAGTCTAGAAACTAGTGCACAGGTTTCATCATATTTTTTTCCCTCTTTTTGATTATAACTTTTTTCAACAAGTCTTTCTTTATTTCAAATAATGATTCCATTTTCATCACAATTGTTTCGGAATACCAATTTTACTCCAATTACTTAACTTTCTTTAGGTCTTTCAACCAAGGTCCAGACTTTATTCCTTTAAAATTCGTTTAGCTCATCTTGCATTTATTTTATCTAATCATAATCACTCAAACCCTCATTAAGATTTTTATATTCAAATTGGGAAAGAAAAGAAATATTTTTTTTTTAATTTCTTAAATAATTTCTAGCCCTAACTAGTTGATTAAGATCACTAAGGATAATATCACTAGGATTATTCCTTAGAAAAAACTAACTTCAGTTTTGTAAGGTATGTTCATCAATATAAAGTTGTAACTTTTATTGAGTAAATACTTCAGAAATAGCTTCTTGAGTATTTTCATAATTAGAAGAATCTTCTATAAAAGGTTGAAAATCAGCTTTATAAAACGCATCTAAGGATGTTAGTTGGGATTGTTTAAAAAAAAGGAACAGTTTCATCAAATTTAGTATGTACTGTTTCTTCAAGAGTACAAGAATTTTTATTAAATAATATATATGCCTTTGAAGTAGTTCAATAACCTAAGAATATAACTTCATTGGATTTGGGTGAAAATTTTAACAAATTATCTTTTGTATCAATATAAATACTTTTCATCCAAATACTCTAAAGTATGAAACTTTTGTTTTTACGGCATTTCCATAACTCATAAGGAGTTTTATTAATAAAGGGTTGAATTAAAACTATATTTATAGTATATAAATAAGTAATAACAGGTTCAGGCCAAAAATATTTAGCAATTGAGTATCCACTCAACGTGGTTCTTGTTATTTCTGGAAGAATATGATTTCTTCTATCAACAACAGCATTTTATTGAGGAGTTCTAGGAGTTGTAAAGTTATGTGTAAAGTATTTATTACTACAAAAAGTTTCAAAATCATAATTTACAAATTCCCCACAATGATCACTATGTATATTTATCAATGGAAGTTTTTTCTTAGTTTTTATTTTGGCTACAAAAAGTTTTAAAATAAAAAATGGATTAAGATTTCTTTTTCAGAAAAAAACCCAATGTAAATATAGTGTAATAATCAACTAGAACAAATACATAGTGTTTTCATCCAATACATACAGTTTTTTTAGGATCGAATAAATCCATTTTCACAATCTATAATTCATTAAAAGTTTATACTTCACTAATAGATTTAATGTTCGACTTATGTTGCTTACCGTATTGAAAATAGTGGCAGATTTTTGAAGAATCAAATTTAAGCTTTGGTAAATCCTTTACGATTCTTTTCTTTGTTAATTTACATAAGTTTATAAGGTAATAGTATCATAACCATCTATTTCATAACCAATATTGATCTCACATTTTACAAAGACAAGGTAAGTCTTATCTTCTAATGTCTTCTAAGTTAAGAGTGTAAACATTATCATGTCGATGGACTGAAAGAATGAATTCATCCTTGGAATTGTGTAGCAGAAATTTATCATTCCTAAAATTCACACGGTAACCTTCATCACATAATTTAATTATGATAATAGGGGTTTTTTTAATATCTTTAACAAACAAAAAATTTTAAATTTAGTCTTTTATAATAAGAGAAACATTACCTATCCCGATAATTTCTACTTAAGAATTATCTCAAAAGGTAACATTTCCTACTTTAATTTTGATAATCCTTTCAAACAAATATTTTTTACAAGTTATATATTGGGAATTAAAACTATACATGTACCAATTATTCTTATTTTTTGTACTTACTTTGCTAACCTGAAAACAAAACAATTAGTCTTTATAAACCCACAAGTTTTTGGGTCCAGAAATGTTGGAAAAAAGATTTTAGGAATCCACATTTGTTTTGAAAAATGGTCATGGTAAAATCCTAATGATTGAAAATTATTTAGAGAACAACTTTTATTCCATTGACCTCCACTTTCACATTTACTACAAATGGGTTCACTTTTTTGAACAAAGTAATTATTACTAAAAATTGGTTTGTAATGAGTGTAACCCATTCCTAAACCAGTACTATGAGAGTAGATTTATTGGTACATATTTTCAAAATTTTCTTTTACGCAAGTTAACTTTGATAAGGGTTTCTTTAAAGAAAATATTTCAAACTTTAGTTTGATAAATATATTCTTATCCTCAAACTTATTAGTTTTATAATTGTGTTTGTTTCTAAATAATTTTTCTTAGAAATAACTTTTTTAGAATAATTAGAAATCTTATCCTTTTCAGAATTAGTTTTTTCTAGGTTTTTAAAAATAGAATCAATTTCAAAAGTTTTCTTATCAAGATATTTTGAAATATCTAATACTTATTTTGATAAAACAATTATTCTATAATATTATTTTTTGAGTTTCTTATTAGCTTTACAATTTTTGTTTTCAAGAATTTTAGAAAATCTAGATACTTCTTCATAAGAAGGTTAAGTACTATTTTCAAATGTTAATGAATATTATTCATTAGAATATGTATAACCTCTCTCAACAAGATGATTATAATTTAAATACATATTATTTATAAACTCATTTGTGTGTAGCTTAGCCATGAAACATTGATTTTCATAGGGAATTATAGCGTAGACCAATATTCCTCTATCTGGATTTTTCATCATCAGAAAAATAATATGAAGACTATCCTTCACTGGAACTCTAAGAATCATTAGCTTTAAAAAATTTATTTCTTTTTAACTTGAAGTTATTTTTATTATTTTTATCAGAACACCTTTCCTTTCTATTATTCCTTTTGATCTTGGGATAATCATGACGAATATGTCTGGCTCTTTTTCATTCATAAAAAGTAACTTAAGAATATTTCTTGTTATTTCTTTCCTTATTAATATTCTTATAATGATACTGAAAAACCTTTTTAACAATAATATTATTCATTATTAGAGTAATATTATCTATTTCATTCTTAGAATTTTTAGAATCACTTCAATCAGATTGAATAACAACCTTTTTCTTTATTGACTTAACAACCTTCTCAGGAGTCTAAGATTTTATCGGATTTGAAGTAGTAGTAAAAGAAACTCAAATATTATTTTTCTTTACTTTCTCGGAATCTATTTTTATTCTACCCTCATACTGTAAAAGAGTTCCAATAAATCATCAACATTAATATTTATTATCTTCCTTGATTTATCAAAAGTTGTTATCTTGGATTCCCACTCATTGGGAATGATATCAATTATCTTTTCAACAAGGATTTATTCTTCTAATTCATTTATCTCCCATGGATTGTAAACTATTGAATATTTTTATAAACCATTTTTGTGATTTTTCAAGAATTTCACTAAAAGGGAATTCAAATGCTTGATAGTCAGCTCTAAGTATTTCACTTCTAGTTTCAACAACTTTTGAAGTTCCAAAATGAGTAATCACTAATTTCTTTTAAATAATATTATCATATTCATAATAATAAATCTGAATATTAATGATCTGGGTCATATAATATAATAAAGTGTTTCTAACTATGTAATCCAATTGGTACTTTTTTTTTCTTGATTTGTACAATTAGTCACTTCCTTGTAAATAATCTTGTAATATCTAGTTAAAATAACAAAATAGTCAACTCCAGTATTTATAAATAATGTTTTCATTAAATATCTCTAATAATCATAATCAGCTCCATCAAAAATAGTTAGTCTATCTGGATTGAGGTTATATATTAAACCAACATTGATTCCTTCCATCTTTAAAACAAATACACAAATTCTATTCCATAATACACATTAGTATATAAAGTATTTATAAAAAAATTATGACAAAATTTAAATAACTTGAAAAAGTTGGGAAGATAAAGGTAGAAAGTATGATTAGTGGAAACATGCTCTAATACCAAATCTAAGTATTAGTAAAATAGAAACTTGGCTCTAATAAAAAAAATTGGATTGAAATGTTTATCAAGATGGATAAGTAAAATAGGGGGTTAATTGTAAATTTAAAAACATTCATTTTTAACCTTAAAGGAAACTTAGTTTAACAAAGTTAAACTAAATCGTATTCAAAAAAACCTCTTAGGTATTTAAATGCTAATCGCACTTGGCCCTAGGGTCTGATAATCAATGTATCATAATCAAGTAGATTATGATATATATTCCATAGGTCATAAAGTGGTTTTACCTTAACAGTTTATAGAATAGTATTCAATAAGTAGTGGTAATGAATTCAAAGTTTAATTATTTTCAAAGTAGAGAATTATTTAATCAGAGTAAGCATAAAAGGAATTTTAATCAAAATGGTTATGATAATTTTGAGTAATAAAAAAGTAGTGATTCAATCTTAAAGATTATAGAATCATATTCATAGTAAAATAATTGTATCATAATAAAATCTATTACGACAAAAAAAATGAATATAAAAGGATTCACTTTCTATTACAACTGAATTGGAAATAAAAAACTTGTAATAAAACAAGTAAATGATACAATTTAATTAACCCAAAGAGAAGGGTAGGATAAATGTCCCTTGTTTTATAATTACAAGAAAGTATATCATTCCTGTACTAGGGAAAAGCCATGGTATGAAGATCAGTCTATCTCACAATCCCCACAAGCCCTCGATACGATGATCAGCTTTTCTCTATCTACCTATCCCTGGAATCTCTTGATACAATGATCAAATTTTGTCAAGCTATCAACGCAAGCTGTCAGTCAATAATCTGATCAGCTCCTTTATTTTCATATTTATCTAATCCATTGATAATAATCACATGATTGTTGGTTACGATTTCAAAACAAACTCTAAGATTAAAAGTACAAGGAATAAACAGTTCACTCTTTTAAACTTCAGTGATCTCGTACAGCGGAAAAATTAGAAGAGTGTCTCTACGTGAATATACATCTATTTTTGAACTCTTCAAATAACTAGGTATTTATACGCAAGCTTCTAGAAGTCGTCTTCATCCTCCAACAGTCATATTTTCTATGATATTTTTGTAATTACTTGGACACCTGGTACTTCAATGATCATATTATAACAGAATGAATGGCATCTTTTTTGTACACATTTACAGTGCAAAGGTATTCTATCATAATAAAATATGGTTTTCCATATTCAGAAATTGAATTTAGGTAAATCCAATGGATTTTCTTATAGGATTTCATTATGATTTTCATTATCAGTATGATTCTAATACTATCATCTCTATTTTGAAATATGATTATAAAACCTTTTGTCATTATGATTATAATACATAAAGCCTTTTAAATTTGATTTGATAAACATGAATCTGATCATTATCGAATCTATTCTCAATACAGTGATTCTAATGAATAAAGTAAGTTTATATTCATGAATACTTTAAAAGTAATTCTAAATATGGTAAAACATATATGTTTTATATAAAAACATTCTTAAAATACATTGGACATAAAAAATTTTGTAATTAATAATTTAAGAAAGATATTGTGATTTCCAAAACAAAAGGAATGTAAAAGTAATAAAGAAATTTTTGACTCAACACAATTTCTCATTTGATTTATCATATTATTTTCCATGTACACATATACTCAATATTGGTCTCCCAATTTATGGTGTAACTTCATGTCCAAACATTGTCATATTTGATGGTGCTACTTCCCGAGCATATCCATCCCATTTGATAGTGGTACTTTATTACCATTATCAATCCAATTTAACACATTCCCAAATATTTATGCCAACATTATACCAAGTCATTTCAATGAAAAAAATCTTTCTTTCTAAATAATTTTAATAATACTTTAAATACATCAAACCTAACAATAATTTTAAAATCATCATTTAAAAATTGTAAACAATGGGGTTTTCCAAAAACCAATTACTTTCCACAATTTCCATGATAATACCAAAACATGAATTCCATCAAGAATCATAGAATATTTAATAATAATTTCAATTAAATAATTTAACTAAAAATAAGGCTTCAAATTTAAATCAATTAAATTTTAGAGAGAATCCACAAATCTCTCAACTATTGGAGAAAACAAATAATGGAATAACAAAACTTCATGATATAGTCACAAACCACATTCCCTTCAATAGATACAACAAGACTTCATTATAAAATTATCAATAACACACACACATATATATATATATATAATGTACTAGATATATGGTTTTGATAGAGATAGAAGAACCTTGGATATAAGAATAAGGAATAGGAATAGCCACTTACCAATGAATCAGCGTCTCCAGTGCACTTTGATTCACCTAAGGATATCTCCTTCATCAAAGGGAATCATCTCTCATGCCTTGTGAAAAAATAAATTAGATTTATGGAGAGACTAGGGGAAATAAGGGCTTAATGGGATAAATCAGAATAGATCCACTTTCTAATGAGGGACAATTGTATGCCATATAGTTAGGCTATACGGTTTGCAAAATCATACTCCATATGTGTGGTGATATTGTCTCAAAGAAATAACTCACATTGTTGGATTAAATGGTTATACAAACCATGTGTCAGCCATGAATTTCCCTATATTTAAAGATGTATGGTTTCTATTATTACCAACATAGTATCCTGGAGATGCAGAAAGCTTTCTACAAATATTTTAAAAACCATGAACATCCATAAAAGCCTCTAAAACATTCCAAAACCCCCCATAACTTCCAAAAACATAACTTGAGAATTATATAGAATAAAAATACATGAATAAAGGGTCATGTACCTAAAACTTCAGGTTCTATTTATAACATGGAAGAATTGCATAAAATAAATGAATACTTTAAAAATAAGGAGTAATCATGAAAACATGGAATTTCATGGAAATTAAATACATCTTAAAATTTTTACATAATTTGATAAACAGGTTGTAAATGTGGAATGTAATTAAACACTAAAAACCTATGTGAGCATTACTCTCATAATTATGAGAGAAAACTCATTATTTATATAATTGAGAATGCAGGAAAACCCCATCATGTCCACACTTGTGCAATAAAACTCAATATTCCAACACAGAAATATTAAATAAGATATAATATTTAACAAATTTATTAAAGGATATAGAACCACACCTTTCATTATCCATACAAATATTTTCCACTTAAAATAAATCATAAACATTTCTTAATGAACCCATATAAAAATAATAGGTTTCTTAAATATTATGAAAAAATCAAATATCATAAACATAAAAGATCACAACATATCAAAAATATCATTTTAAAAAAGTAATAATATCATAACATTATATAGAGGGTGATAAAAACATCACTTTCTGAAATAAATTCCTTGAAGGGTAAGTAGAAGTGAAAAGACTAAAAATCACCAAAACTTTTACAATATCCAATTAAAAATTACTTTCAAGAAATAAAAATTAAGGGAAAGAGAATAATTTTTAAAACCTTAATAAAAATTGTTAAAAATAAAATATCCTTGAAAATAAAAAAAAGGTTTCAAAAAAGGAAAAGTGGAAATATATCAAAAAGGATTACTTTTAAAAGAATATTTAATAATTGATACTTTAAAAGACATAATATTTTCAAAAAAATAATTTAAAATTATTTAAAAAAATCCTTTTGAAAATAATATTTAATAATGGAACCTTGAAAAAGATATAAATTTATTAAAATAACATGTGTATTGGATGATAAAACTTTTATTTTAAAAGTTATAGAAAACCACTTTAACATTTTGAAATAGCCTTGTTGAAAACCCACATTATTAAAATGATGATGAAACATTTATTTTGAAATGAATAAAGGGGGAAAGGATCATTGGATATAAAAAAATTGTGTATCCAAAATATAAAAAAAAATTGAACATTGGTGTGAAGTAAAACATGTATATGGATGTAAAATCCATTAAAATAATAAAAATTATTCTTAATAAAAATGAATTTAAAAAAACTTAATCCTCAAAGAAGAATAATTTGGTGTGAAACATGATTCACCTAAAGAAGAATGTTTAATTACATCCAAAAATAATCATATTTTATAATATATCAATCATGAAAGACAATATATATTAATATTTATTATAACCCAAGGAATATAATTGAGTCACAAAAACCCCTTATTGAATCATTAATTTATGAATATATAGTAATTATAAGTTAAAAAATCATATGGTTATGTAAATATAATGAATTAAATCATGTATTATTTAAAAAAAATTAATGGTGTGTATATACACCATATAAGTAACAAATTGGTACATGACATTAGAACACATCTCAATGAAGAGAAGTTGAGACAAAAAAACCATTACCTTATTTTTGTGATTAGTTTATGACACTATAACTTACTAAAAACCATAGATACCTCAGTCATCTATTATATAAACTTATTCATATATTTTACCTTTTATATTCATCATTTATAATTATTTATTATGGGTATATTGGTTAGTTATAACTTATTTTCATTTATCAAGTGTTAATAACTTTAATAGATTGTGTTGGTTCTATAATATTTATATCATTATCAATTATTTTATTAAAAGTTAATAAATAATATATTTTTAAATATACTATAATATAGAACTTATATTTATTTTTAAGTATCTCATATAATTCCATAATAATATTATTTTTATGTTTTTATTATTATTAACCATATTTTAAGATTTTTTATAACTAATTAAAAACTATAAAAAATGAAAAAATGATTCCTCATGGAGGAGGTAGTCCACACACATGCACCATTGACATTTATTTTTTTATAAGTAGTTTTAAATGAATAAATAAGGTTTTTACCATTAATATAAAAAATATCATTATACTAATTATACTAAATTAATAATATTATTATGGTGGAAATATATTTGGAAGAGTAATATTAAGAAGAAAAACATAAGGATGTAATACTTACGTTGGTGACTTGATCTTTCCTTGAAAGTCCCCTTAAAATTGAAGGGATTAGGATAAATATGAGTGATAAAGATATTATGTTCATGGGATATGATTATAGGGATATTAAAATGGAAATTTTTAAATTAGGACTTATAAAGAGAGTTGATTCATGAAGTAGTGAAAGTGTTAAATTTTTATAAGTAAAGAGAAGGGTAGTTTTTGGGAAATACCCTTTACATTTCAATTATTTAATTTCACTATTAAAGTTTCAAGGGATTAAAAATGATTAAAATTTGGAAATTAGTTCATATTTGTTCTATAAACACCTCAAAAATACATTTTCAAACATTTTTTACCTTTTTTTTTCTCTTCCATAAAATAAAATATTTTTTAGCATTTTTCCTTTATACCTAGGTAACTAGTTTTAACCTTAGTAAATAATTTTAATGAACAAAATTAAAATTTTCCTAATTAAAGAATTTGAACCATTTTTTAAAAAAATTATCAAAAAAATTACCAAATAAATTTTATACATGTATGAAAAGGTAATTTTAAAATAAAAACTCTAAAACATGTAAAATTGTTTTTTCTTAAAATGGAATTATTATGATTTCAAATTTATATATGATAAAGGAATCATGGATACTGGTTTTAGAGATGTAAATTTATTGGTAATGAATTTCATAAAAAAATTTAGTCTTCCAAGTCAATCCAAAACTTAACCACAAATTAAAAGTACTTGATTTAATGAGAAGGACAAAAATAGTTTATTTTATTTATATTAATTTAAAATTTTGCCTTAGTTTTAAAATGGTTGGCATAAGTTTTATATGTATAATTAATATTTTAAAATTCATTATTTTATTCTTTAATTTTATATTTTATAAATCTAATGTTTTTTAAATCTTCTATGTTATGCTTATATCCTGATAAAATCATAGAAATTAAAAAAAATTGAATCTTTCATTTTTCAAATAAATATCAAGATTTTTGAAAAATGATTAAAAAATACTATTAAGATAATATAGACATGATAAATCCAAAAAATATGTTAAATTTTTCATATTATTATCCGAATAATTATAAATTTTATTTAAAATTATAAACATAAATTTTAGCAATAATCATTTTTATAGAAACAGACATTTTAGTATACTAATTATATTTTTTACAATTTACTAAAAATTTAGTTTTAATATTTCTTTTTATTATTAAATCAATGTAAGTTTATTTTTTTAAATAAATTTCCAATTTCTAAAAAAATTATCAAAAATTGTATTTAGAAAAAATTTAATTTCTAAAAGTATATAAATATATGTTATATATATATATATAAATATTTTATTACATTTTTAAATAATCCAACTTTATATATAAATAACCTCTTATGATATCTACATAATACATATGAATCATATAAGATTTGTTTTTACTTTTGGGTGGTGGTTCAGCTATCCTGGATCTTTTGGAAATCTCCACGATCTTGAACTTCTCTCGTATACAATTTTTCTCAAATTTTGATTTCTTGAGTCAGGATTGGTCTTGGTTAAGGGAAAACCCTAGAGAAGATAACTCCCTTATGAGTTCAAATAAATAGGATTCATAAGGAAGATTTTTTCTTCCAGATTTAATTTATTTTTACTTTATTTATTGGTTTTGTGATATAGTAGCTTCAATTTATACTAGAAAATTTAATGGATAAATTTTAACAATAATATCTAATATTTAAAATATTATAAGTTTTTTTCATTTTATATTGGTTTTTCATGTAAAACATGCTATTAAAAAATATTCCTTTGAAAATAATATAGGGTGCAATCTTAGGTTCATCACTTTCTCCCCCCTTAAATAAATTTTTTCATTGTAATTTTAATTATTACTTACTAAGAACGTTAGCTAGGGGTATTTATAAGATGAATCGAGATTTAATTTTATAATGAGTGGTAAATCATGACTATTTACTTATAATAAACATAATCACAATATTGTGCTTCAACCAAACCATTTGAGTTAAATTCCATTCATTGTTTCGTTTTGAGACCTATTTTATTTTTCTTTGATTTCATAATTCAAACCTATAGTGAAAATTATCATAAAATGGATTAAGGAAAGAAATGTGATTCCTTTTTTCATAATACATACACCAAAAACACCTATATATAGTATCCTATGGTTCCTAAACCTGGAAATGGAGGAAAAATTGAAGTTTAATGATGAACATGATAAAGAATTCCCTTCTTCCTTATAAGTCACATTGAGATCCATGTTCAGACAGCTCCCAAAACTTTATGGAGTAGTTTTCTCCTATTTATAATCTTGAACCCTCATTTTATTTTCCCTTATCTATGTTTCCAAATTCAATATATAACCAATCATCTCTTCACCCACCCTTTGTTCCATCACTAGCATGCCCACTCCATAAAAAAACCTATCAAATAATGTTTTACAGGAGATGGATACCTCACTACACCCACTCCAAGTGGAATTTCATGAGTCCAAATAGGGCCCTCCATGACCATAATTATTTCCCACAAACCCCACATGGGGTCACATTTTTTGGGACATTGATCCAAATTCAAAAACTACTCCCAACCCCAAGGCCACTAGGTGTCTTATTTTTTCAACAGACAACCATTTCTTGTGGAACTAGTGGAGGTGGGTTGGGATTTTATTCTACATCCACCATTGGAATAGTTCTTTCAAATTCCCGAGAAACATCTAGGCCTTTAGGCATGATGATTCGTTAGTGACAACTACTATTATAGTGACATAAATATCTCTCTATAATGGATATTGGTTTTTATCTCTAACCCCATCCATTTTCAATAGTGAGGATGTTTTGGGTAATCTAACCATTATCAGTTAACGTAGAGTCTTTGTTGAAATAGTTAATCCATTATGTAAAATGAGTCTAAAGGTACCACACTAGTAATTATATTCTCATAATTTTAAGAAAAATATTTTATAAATAAGCATCAGAGTAGTATGATTAGAATACAATCTAGGAAATATATAGTTTCTATAATAAATATCTGATATTCATAATTAAAAATTAGAGGATTTATTTTTCATAATACACCTTAATATAAGAAATTTAACATGATCAACTAGGTTCCCTTAGTTATGGTGGTAATATACACCAATTATTTATATCCATCTTAGACTGATGACCCTGACTTGAGTAATGTACAAGGTTTCCACACTTAAGGAATTAGACCATTAGTAATTATATTGGATTCATGTTTTAACCTCCCATCATATTAACTAACCTCTTCATTTTCGTACAATATTTTGATGCCCAATAATCCCCTCCTACGTAATTAAATCATCTTCCAGTCCCCTTAATACAATTCTCTTAGTGATTTTTCAAAAAAAATTGACATATAAAAAATTGAAAATTTTTTCCTTCATCATCTTCATCAATTGATCTTTCATGAGGCTCTATCATTATATTCATTGGTTCATTTGGGACATAGAATATATACACATTTTTAATCACAGTCTATGACTGTTGGTTCAGAATAATCCCAAGGTTTATCATTCCAACTCCCATTCTGATGGGTTTTTCATTGAGTTAATCTCCAAATGGTGCCTCACACCCATGGTTTTTTATAGTTCAAACCATTATTAAAATAAAATAGATTTATATTAATGATGAAAATTTTAAAATACATAGATATTATTATAATCATAAAAAGTAATTCCACCATAAAAAAGACTTTTTATTTTATGTTTTCATTTTTTTCTAATTATTCCATTAGTTCAACCTATATCAATCTTAGTTTGATATAGGTTGCTTTAAGTTGGGTTATATTAAGCTCCTCAAAATAACTAAGAAATAAATCCTTAATAATTGTTTTAAAATATAATATGATCAACCAAATAATATCCCTTAGGAGTTTCAAACCATTTCTGTATATAGGCTCTTTATCATGCACCAGGTAATGATTGAGTTAATAACAAACACAACCCTTTCAAGGTTATTAACCCTAGGTGAATTTTTGAAAGTGACCACATACACTTTTAGTATTTATATGGGAATTTATTTTTTAAACTTTGGTATTTTATGAAATATTTTTTCAAATAAATTTAATTTTTTTGAGAGATTTTGTTACATGCACCATGGAGTCTTAACAAACCACGACATAATATTAAAAATATTATTTTTTTTAAATATAACCATTATAACCTATCCATTAAATTCGGAGGTATGAATAGGAATAAACACATTTTTTAAATTTAGTATGAATTTTTTATACAAATAAAACATATTGATAAATATGTACTTAATTTTTTTGTATAGTCTTTATATGACTCAAAAATACATTTTTTCTAAAAAAATGATTTTCATTTATTTTTGTGAATAAATATTAAATTAAAATTTTCCACTTTAAAAAATTTATTTTAAAAAATAAACTTAATTTTTTAAAATCATCATTTCAAAATTATATTACAGTTAATTTTTTAGAATTTTCTAAAAAGATTATTTTTTGAAAACCATATTTTTATTTAAATAATTTACAAAGTTTCATCATTTTTAAGATGGTTTAAAAGTAAAATTAGTTAAATTATATTATAATTAATTTAATTTATGTCATTTGAATCAATTCCATATTGTATTTTGATAGCAAAAATTTCTATACTTATGAAAACATTTTCTTTGGAAAATCGCTTTTTCACTGTCTATGGGTTTAATTTTAAATTAAATTCTTACAATTATATGAATTGAATTTGGGAAAATGGATTAAATATATTTAATAATAATAATAAATATTATATAATAATATTAACCTAATTTTTTCCATAATTAATATAAAAAACATTAGAAATTAATTACTCTGCTTTGGGTTAAAACTGGTTTATCAAGGGGTTAAACTAAAAAGATAAGGGTTAAAATGACATAAACACTTGTCACAATATTATTTTCTATCAATATCTAGAACTTATCACTTCTCATGTTTTATAATTATTCATTAATTATCCCTTTTCATTCTTAATACATGGATATAACTTTTTCTTTTCAAAAATTTCATGTGTGTCCTCTCTCCCACTTATAAAAGGGCACCCCCTCTCCTCTCCTCTTTACACTTCCCAAGTATTTTGGATTAGAAAATACCTTCATTGATTCCATAACCACATCCTATATTCCACATTTTTATTATTAAACCCTCCTAATGAGGGTTTTGATTGTAACCTATGGAGGTTGTCTGAAGAAAGAAGTATCGTTCTTAAATTAGAATTTTTATTTTATTTCTCCATCCACCTCATTAAAATATTCATAAACTATAATGGTATAATAACATAAGTTTCTATAATACCCTAAAATTTTTATATTAATTTCACAACCTTTATCCATATACTCTTCTATAAAATGGGAAATGTAACCGTCAATCGTGTTTACGGCGGACTACCACCTAGCGAACTGATATAATTCGTTTTCTATCACTACCTCTCAAAGCTGGGGATAATAGTTGGTTTAATGTTTATACGTGAAATTGATGACATATTTATACTCCAGGAATTATAATATCAAATATACCTTATTACATTCCAATTTGTTGTAAAAATATAACACCTCTCCTTCGTACATGTAGACTACCACCTCCACAAAGTGATGTGATACATTTTTTATTTTATTTTGACATTAATGGTAACAAGGATATATTAAATTAATATACATGTTATCTAAGATATAAAACAAATTTTTTAATTTTGAATTAATAATTCTTTTTTTATATCTAACATTTATGTATTTATATAAATAAATTTATAATGAATATATATGATATTTATATCGTGGTTTTCATTTTAGAGATTATGAAACCATGATCAAAGTAAAATGAACGAAAGTAAAAAACTAAAACATGCATAAAAAAAGAATCTCTTATTGCCTAAAACATGGTTTTAAAAAATAATTGTTAACAAATGGAAAATAAAATATCATTGGTAAATAATATATGGTATGATATATATGATTATTCTTTTTTAATAGATGTATAATAAACATATATTTGTCAAAAAAGAGTTTCAAATATGTGTGAAGAAATTTTAGACAGTGCTATAGGATTTTCTTATCACTTTTATTTTAAATGGACACATTCCATATTCACTGCCTGTTTATATTTTGTGGTTTATATATTGAAAATCTATGTATTTTATGATTATAATCAAGAAAGTTAAGTAATATACATATCCCTCTAATTTTTTCTCTTTCATGGGGCTTACAATTCAAAATTTACCAAAGTGGTAAAGGTTTTATTTTAGAATCTCATTGTTTATCTGGATATTTTATGATTAAGTTTCGGATGATGAAATATTATAATCTACCTCTCAAGAAACTCATGAATTTTATTATAATCTAGTTATTTATAGAGAATGCATGTTCTCTTTTCATTTTTCTCTCTTTGATTACTCATGAGACCAAAAGAATGTTTTTAAGAAAAATTTAATTTATTTATCTCTTCGGTCAAAAACACATTTCATTTCATATCCATGTTTTATAAAAAATCAATAAAGTTTTCAATATAATAATATAATGGTTTAGAATAATTTTTTCCACTGACTTAATTTTTATAAATTAGTTTAAAATTAACCTTCTTGTCACTTTCCAGAATGAGATACTTTTCACTTTTTACCATAAATGTGAAAGGAAAATTTATTTTAATATGTATGGAATGAACAGTATATTCCATTATCATGAAAACTCAATGATTTAAATATTACTTTACAAGATTCCAAATTTATTTTAAAATAATTTTTTTCTTTAATATATGGTAAAATTTTATTATTTTAATGAATTTATTTCCAAATGGAAATGATAATTTCCCCAAGATATGTACCAAGGGATATTTCAAATAATTATCTATCTAATCTGACATAATTTTATGTTACTTAATATCTATTGGTACATGATCCAAAGATACCATAATTATTCTTTCTTTGTATGGTTTATGTTTATGATGAAAATATGTTTATAAAATATGTTCCTTTTTCATGGGTTATGCTATGATGAAATGATGAAATATTTATGAAACTCGTTCCTTTTCCAAAGGTTATGCTTTGATCAAATGATGAAATTTTTATCAAAACTATTTATTTTCCATGATTTCTGCTATGATGAAATGTTTATGAAACGCATTTATCATCATGGGTTTTGATATGATGAATGTTTTTAAAAAATTTAGCACAAATATATAAGATTCCATTATGCGACTGCTGGGACCTATTTATCCTTCAAATTCATTGGGTAAATATTGATATCTCATTAAATAAATAGGACTAGAATGGTGAGTGAAACAAGTTTAGTAAGTTACTTTATCCACTATGATTTTCATTGGAGTGAACCTTGAAAACTATGTTGGTTTAGGGTGTGAACCCATTCCACTATTATATTATCATAAATGAGCATTTACTAAAAAGGAAATGATTTTATATTCTTGTGTGTATTAAATAAATCAATTATAATGTTATGAACTCATGGATTATATTCTCTGATTCATTTATCATTCATGTCTTATAAACTACCAAGATTTATTCCATGACTCAGTTTTATGATCTATGATATGTATTTTATGGTTTATAAATGTTAGTCTCATGATCGCATACCCTTATGCTCATGTTATGTTGATATCTCCCTTATTTTCCCTTACTTAGAATTCTAGATCACCCTTTATTATGTTTTATTTCTCTAGGTTACGGATAAAGTTATTGTGTATTATATGTCTACAAAGGGTGATAGTTATGAAGAACATAGTGGGAGATGTTTTAGTTCACTTATAAACTAATTATATATGTATCCCAATTTCTAAAGATAGTAAACCTTTACGGCCCTAATGTGTGTTTATGTAAAATGACATGAATATTCATACATTAAAATGTAGTATATGTGTATTAATGTCTTGGTAGTTATATATGGTATCAGAGGAAATGTTTAGTTAAACATTGGAAATTAGAATGAGAAAACTTCTGTGAGATCTCTAAGGATGTGACTAAGGATAATTCTAAGGATAATTCAAGTCATATTAAAATGTCATATGGTTTTAGATAAGGATAGAGTGGATGTTTTTCAAGAAATTACATCCTTTTTATGGATACTACAAGTAAATTTTGATCTATCATATTTGTACCTAGGGGTAATAAGTCCAAAAAATGTATATTAAGCTATAATCAATCATCACTTGCTACATGAAAATGATCCTTTATGCACACCAAGATTGATAATCCCATGAGATATGATTTTTAAATTCAAAAACTCATTACAAACTATCATGAAGTATTTTAATAATGACCATTAATAACCTAGGTTAAGCCTAAGGTTTCATAGATTGAATAAAAGGTGTTATGATTTAGACATCTTATAAGTTATGTTTCATGATTACATGGTTTCCCACTATGATTATTGTTTCTCAAACTACGTTTTTTTAGTCAATGGTTGAAACATAAGGTAACCATTTTGATTATAAATGAAAATTACAATTAAATGATTTTCCTCTTGATCAACCAAATTTTATAGGAGCTCGAATAAAAAATCTGGTTCTTATACTCACATAAGTTTCTATGGCTATGAATCATGTTGACCACAAAAATTATCAAAGTAGGTAACAAAATTCTATTGAATCCTTATTGAGGAAATTTCTATATTATTATATTGGTTTTGTTGATCCCCTAGTTTTTGAGAAAAGGATCAGTACTATTGAAAATAAATTTTCGAGCCTCGAGTGTTTATAACATGAATAATTCATTTATTTTTTCCATAATTTGGAAGTTGAAGTGGATCAATATTATACTATTATCAAGAATATGAGTTAATAGCAAGAAATCAACTTAATTGGTTTGGGTGAGTTTTAGATCTTATTTTTCAATAAGTACCTTACTCATATTCTTCATAAAAATAGAGAATCAATTCCTTGATCTAAAATAAAAGGATGTGGAATAAGTTGGTACCTATAAGGAAAATTTTATAATAATTTCAATTTAATCTTCTAGTATTATTATCCAATATGAATGTAAGTTTGATCAATTCTTTAGTGTCTCAAAACCAAGTATCCAAAGGGTATTATCCATAAGGGACATCAATAGCTATGGATAAATTTTTTGACGTTCTATCAAGGTGGAAATGGAGATGGGATTTACCGACAAATATTATGGTTTTGATAAGAAATAAATTATTTTATTTAAAGGAAACTCTAAAAACCATGGAGAGATAAATATCATATTTTGTTTAATTCTTGATGTGTGGAAGGAAACATGAAGGAAATTTTCTTAAGGGGACTAGTAAATATTTTAAGTGGAGAAAGTATGTTCATCATGTAATAAATTTCTAAAGTGATGGGAATACTTTATCTAAGGATGTGAATATATATAAATATCTATTGTAACACCCCACGCTTCCACGGTACGTTTCCCTTTGAATAATGTAATAGCTTCCAATGTACGCAACTTCGAGATTCTAACACACCGCGACCAATCAAACTGGCTGTAATGAATAGCAATACCCACTTTTCGAAATTTTATAAATTTTATTTTTTAAAATAGACTTCATTTTTGAATTTGTAATATAAAAATTATCTTAGGGTGAATTTTTGGTATTTTTATGAAAACTTTCAATTTTTGATGAATGGTGAAATACAAAGCATTATTGGTTAAAACCGACTTTTTATTTAAATAAATATTTATTTTCTTTAAATTTATTATAGTTCAACTTAGATACATAATTCTTATATAATTTCAATGTAATTCATTGGAGTCATTTTATAATAAGTTTAGATATATAAAAATTTTATTGAACTTTTTACCGTCTTTTACCCACCTCCTAGGAGCATTTGCAAATTTGCATAAAACATAATTTAACCACTTCTATGAGTTGAATTTTAAAAATCCACAATCCACAGTTAATATTTTTAAGTAAAATTTTGTTTAATAAGATGAAAATAATTTTTGGTGAATAGTAACTTTTGACTTTTATTTATCATAGGTAAAAGTAAATAGGGTAATTAAGGGTAAAAATGATATCATAATTACCCTAACACATGTCCTAATTCTATTGGATAAGTATAATTCAACCAAAAAACCTTAGGAATAAAATATTATCCTCTTTGGTCCACTTGTATTGGATTAGGACATTTATTATTATTTTATTTAAAGAATAGTTAAAATAGTTAAATTCAAATTTTAATAACTAAACCATTTTCAATATAGGGTTACACACAATATATATTCGATTTTAAATATTCATTGGAAATATAATAATTTTTCCTACATAATGGTATTTTATTTATAATTTTTATAAATTAAATAATTTAATTTATTTATGACACAATGATTATACAGTAATTACCTTATTAATGAAATATTAAAATAATTAATATTATAAATATCCAAATAAATGTAAATTGAGACTTATAATGAATTAAAATAATTTTATATGTTAATATGACATGTTAGGGTTGGTTAAATAAATTTTATTCAAAGTGATAAAGATTTTATGGCTTTTAAGAAATCAAATAGTAAATAGTGTCAAAATTGACATAATTGAGTTTTTAAAAGAAATATTATATTATTAATTGATATAATATTCCTAAAAATATAAGTTTTGGTCAAAGAACTTGGATAAGGTTATATATATTTATAATTAAACACATGGTATTCTCTTGGCTTGTTATAGAAATTTTATTAACCATATAATATAAAAATACAAAGAGACATGGTAAATGTCAAACTATTTAACTAAGAGTTAAATCTAAAAGATAAGGTTAATATGATGACATAAACCTATCAAAAACCTATTAGTTGAGATTTTATAGACCCATAACCACCTTATCCTTGAAATAAATCATTTTGGATCCCTTATAAACCGAAAATTATTTTATTATAAAATAATATTTCAAACTTTTCCTAAAGTTACCCTCACCTATCTTATAAAAGGTCACTTCACATTCTCTTAATTTCAAACCTCCAAAGCCTTTTATATTGGACAAAACCTACCCAAATATCCTCAAAACTTTTATCCCTTCATCATAGAGGCATTACTTTGGTCAGAAAGCCAACCTAAGGAGCCCTTTTGATCAAATCAAAAGGAAGAACCCGAAGAAGAGGTAAATATTTCATCACCTCTTTCAAGTTCTTTTCTTCTTTTACTTCCTCTTTCTTTGTTTTTTCCATTCTAAAATAATAACTCCAGTATCTTCTATATACTGTGATGTTATAATAAAAAATTTACAACCATATTCATTATTATATCCATCATATGAATAACAAAGTCACCATACGTGCGTACATACGGCTTACCATCTCCACGTGGCTTACGTAACCAAGAATATAAAGGAAAACGAATCTGTTAACAGCCGAAATGATGATAAAACTAAAATATTATTAACAAATCAATATTATAAGATCATATATGATATCATATTTACGTATATGGTTCTTTTATAATTTAATAACAAGGATTTATCTATTATAAAGGAGGTTAATGTACCCTCGACCAAGGAAAAGTACAAGGTAAGGGGTTTCCTATCTCACTTTTAATTCTGTAAGATTTCCATTGCTTTCCACTTATTTATTATATGTGGGGTATTTTTTACTTACATTTGATATATATTATCATGATTCTATTTATATTCATGGTATTATATGATTCATTTGATGTTTATTAACTTTTGGTCATACGACATGATTGATTACAATGTGGTAAGGGTTAATTTCAAAATCTCTTTATTATCCGAGGTTGTGTTTACGTAAGTATCTATTGGGACCTCTTTATCATCCACATCCATGTTTCCTAAAAATGTATTTAAAAATATTTTTACTATTTACTATACTATAGGTTGAAGTCATTTATACCCTTGTTTGACTTTTTATAAAATGGTTTGAAAGGAATATTTCCATCATTTTCCAAACAAAGTACTTTATGACCTTTTCCACAAAATTATGGTAAGAATGTATTTTTAACTTATACGGCAGGTGTGGTTATTTTCAGCTGTTATATCATCATCTAATCTTCCCATAAAATTTTATAATAATATTTTCAAAATAAATTCTTTCTTTTAAAATTATATGACTTTTAAATGATTTCAAAATAGAGAGAGATATTTCTCTAAAAAAGTTTTGATTTCATCTATGTCAACATCCTTTGATGAATTTTAAGCTTGTTTGAAGTTTATTTATTATGATACAAAACTTCCATATTGTATTGAAGGTTTTTTTATATGTGTTGACTATGTTTGTGTTATTTTTACACCATTCATGGGTTATGGATAAAGTATTGACATTTTGTATTCTAGTTTTAATACGAATGTTTATGTTATGTTTAAACCTTTTCATATGAGGAATTCATTGGACTTAGTAAGTGATGGGTGGAGCCCGCTATAGCTACTAGATGCATTGGTAGGTCTCATTAGACAAACTAGTGTCTCGGCATAAGGCCTTGACAAAATATTATTTTTAGTCTTGGCACAAGGCCTTGACTATGTGGTTATGAAGTCTGGCATTATGCATTCCATCATTATAAAAGTGGCTATTGATATTGCATGTGATTATTTGACTAGTAGAATATCTATGTGAATAATTAAATGGAATTATTTGATTTTATATTTGTCATATCATTCTGAAGTTTAAGTTTAAAAGACTTTTGTTTTAGTCTTATACATTGACTTAAATGTTTTTTCTTATTTATGAAACTTTCTATTATATTCTTATCCTTACTGAGCATCTAAGATCACCCCTCTCTATGTTTTATTTTTCATAGGATGTGAAGAATTATTTTATGGTTGACCCATAGGGATAGGATAAGGATGTAAGTGTGTTCAAAAGGGGACAAAATGTTGTTGATGTTTTTATTTCATGATGTAATGTAAAACTTATGAATGTATCTAGTACTTACTAGGCTACTAAACCTATTGGTATTTTGGGACATGATTACTTGTATCATGACAATATTATGTAATAATTCATTGACTCTAGGTAATTGGGGTCGAGGCATTATAATTGGCATCATAGAAAGTTTATTACAAACCTTGGAAACTAGATTTAGAAAAACTCTGATTAGAGAACACTACCCTAAGTTAGACTTTGAGGACTAGTATAGAAGAACTTTCAAGAATTTTGGTAATGTAGAGATTTTGGGAGTTTTCCAAGCAATAAATCCCTATCTAGATATGAGCACATAGAGGCAGCTCTAGAACATATGTACCTAGGGGTAAAACCCAAAAACACCGCTTTGAGCTAGACTCGAACGGGAACTAGTGCACGACAATGGGTCTTGCTGCACTCTTGGTTACGACACTCCTGGGGGATATGCTTAAGATAAATCTCAATTTCTTTACAAACCATTATGAAGGATTTATGAGTATATAATTCCTCAAAGAAAACATTTTTATGATTATAGATTATATCCCTAAACTGTTCAATTTATGTGAACTGTTTTACAATTTTAGAATTATGTATTGCGATTCATAAACTAATCTAGTGTATGTCGTTGTTTAGAAATGGAACCTAGTGGAAGGAATGAAAAACATATAAATTCATATAATCCATGTAGATATTTCCCTCCTACTCAAGATAATTATAGTGGAGATGGTGATGCAACTGGTGTTGATCAGCTTATCACCGTACTCGGGCAACTCACTCATGTTATAAATAATAACCTTACCTGTATGGAGCACACTGATCCACAACATGGAGGATAAATTTTATACCATTTCATGAGGTAACAACCACCAAAATTCAATGGGAGTAAAAATCCATTAGTAGTTGAGTAATGGATAAGTTCCTTAGAGAAAATATTTCACACTTTGGGGAGTAGGAAAAGGGAAAAAGTTTTCATGGCAGTTTATCACCTCACAGGAGATGCAGATCAATGGTGGTCATTGATTAAAAACACAAAGTAAGATTATGAAGTATAAAATATGGAATGGAGTGAGTTTAAATAGATTTTCTTAGAAAAATACTTTCCTCGTGACCGTCGAGCGGACATGGAAAGGCAATTTTTGAGTCTAAGACAAAAGGAGGATGATAATGTCGCAAAATATGTGGCTAACTTTACAAGGTTATAAATGCATGCTACAGATTATATACATAACCCAAGGAGTAATATTGATCAATTCTCTGATGGGTTAAAACCATTTCTCCAGTAATCATTAATCTCACAATTCTTCTTATCATATGAAAATATTGTCTCACATGCTATCAAGACAGAAAAAGAATTCCCTAAGTTTATGACATTAAATAAAATTAGGAGAATAAGAGATATTTTGAACACTCTAGAAATAGAAATAAGGTAAATAAGGGAAATGTTGAATATCCATCCTGCAATAAATGTGGAAAGAAACACCCCAGTACTTTCCTCAAGGGAATGAGAGTCTGTTACAAGTATAGAGAAAAAGGCCACAAAGCTCGTGATTGCAAGGGGAAGAAAGAGGTTGTCAATGTTGAATGCTACAATTTTAGATAAAAGGGGAATTATGCAAATGAATTTCCTAAGTGCCAAGGAAACTTTTCTTAGAAAAGGCCAAGGGAGCAAGGCCAAACTTATGCGATCACTACTGCTGAGGTTGATGCTCCAAAAGATGTGGTGGCAGGTAATTTAATGGTTTTCTCATGTTTAGCCAATGATTTATTTGATTCTGGATTATCTCATTATTCCATATCTTCCAATTTTCATAAGAAAATTAGATATTTTCAATTTGACTTAACAAGGGAGTTGTCAGTCAAAAAACCTATGGGAAGTATCACTACAACAATGTTTTGTGAATCAGTTCCCATTAGGGAATATAAATGTTCTTTATATATTGATCTCATCATCATACCCATGATTGAATTTGATATAATCCTTTGTAAGGATTGGTTTTCATAGCATGGTGCAGAAATTTATTATAATAAGAAGCAGGTTATAATTATTGATGATGATAAAGAGTAACTTATCTTTAGATCAGAAACTTCACCTCCTAATTCTTACCTAGCTCCACCCCCAATAGCCCAACTAAATTCAATTATTGGGGAGGAAGATAATGAAATAACTATGGGTGATAAAAGGAATGTTAAAATATATTATGTACCTATTGTGCAAGAATATGTTGATGTGTTACCAGAGGATTTACCTGGACATCCTCTAGAATGAGAAATTGAGTTTTCCATTGATTTAATTTTTGGTTCAAGGCCCATATTGAAGACACCTTATAGAATGACCACTGTGGAATTAGTGGAACTAAAGAAACAACTAGAGGAATTGAGTAATAAGGTATTTATTCTCCCAATTGTTTCTTCATGGGGAGCCCATGTTCTTTTTGTTAAGAAGAAAGACGGATCTATGAGGTTGTTCAATGACTATAGAGAGATCAATGCTATAACAATAAAGAACAAGTATCCCCTACCTCATATTGATGATTTATTTGACTAAATTCATGGAGCTAAATATTTTTAAAATATTGATCTTCGATCTGGATATCATCAGTTGTGTGTGAAGAAGGAAGACATTCTGAAAACATCATTTTGAACCAGGTACGGGCATTACGAGTTTACAGTAATGCCTTTTGGATTGACTAATGCACCCTCTGTTTTCATGGATCTAATGAACAAAGTTTTCAAGGAATATATTGATGAATTTATAGTGGTATTTATTGATGATATCTTGGTATACTCCAAAATCTATTAAGATCATGAAAATCACATGCGTATTATCCTAAGGACTCTTAGAAGAAATGAATTACATGGGAAGTTTGGCAAGTGTGAATTTTGGCTTCAAAAGATTTCTTTTCTTGGCCATATTGTCTCTAAGGATGGAATCTCTGTTGATCCTTCTAAGAAAAAGGAAATCCAAGAATGGGTAGCACCAATGAGTATAACTGAGGTACGTAGTTTTATTGGTTTAACAGGTTATTATCGGTGTTTTTTCAGAATTTTGCCCGATTTGAAAACCCATTAACCAATATCACACATAAAGGGGTTAAATTTGTCTGGAAAAAAGAGTGTGAAGAATGTTTTGAATAATTAAATAGAAGATTAGTAAATGCTTCTATCTTGAATCAACCATTAGGGAATGATGGGTTTGTTATTTATAGTGACGCTTCAAAGAAATGAATTGGTTGTGACCTTATGCAGAATGATAGAGTTATTTATTATACATCATGATAGCTAAAAATTCATGAGAAAAACTATCTCACTCATGATCTTGAGTTAACTGCTGTAATCTTTGCTTTGAAGACATGGAGACACTATCACTATGGTGAAAAATGTGAGATTTATACTGATCACAGGAGTTTGAAGTATATTTTCTCACAAAAAGAACTCAACATGAGGAAAATGAGATAGCTTGAACTACTCAAGGATTATTATTGCACTATAAAATACCACCCAGGGAAGGAAAATAAGGTGTAAAATGCTTTGATTAGAGAGGATCATGGAGTTTTGAACAAGATGAGAGTTGAAAGGGGTCCTATTTTCATAGATCTAGTGTAGATGGATATGAGAATAATCATGGAAGGTGTAACATCAATACTTTTTCAAATGGTTTCCAAACCATATTTACTAGAAATGATAAAGAGTTATCATACTGATGATGAGGAGTTTTAAAAGAATATTAAAGATGTGAATGATGGGAGATTGAGTGACTTCATATATGAAGATGAAATTTTGAAATTTGGAAAAAGACTTTGTGATCCTAACATACCTGGTCTAAACAGAGAATTGTTGGATGATGATCATAGCTCCAATTTATTTATACACCCTAGTATCACTAAGATGTATAGATATTTTAAAGAACATTTTTTATGGGAAAAACTGAAGAGAGATATTGTTGATTTTTTTTCGAGGTGTATGGTTTTTCAACAAGTGAAAGTTGGAAGACAACATCCTAGAGGAGTCATGCAACATCTTCCCATAACTAAGTGGAAATGGGATGATAATATGATGGACTTTGTCATGGGACTACCAAAGACTCCGAGAAGTAATGATACAATATGGTTCATTGTTGATCGTCTTACCAAGTTGTCACATTTTCTTGTTATAAAAGAAGATTTACCACTTGAACATGTTGCAATACTATATATTAATGAAGTTTTAAGACTTCATGGAGAACCCCTATCGATTGTTTCTGATTGTGATCCCCATTTTACATCAAGATTCTGGAAAATTCTTCAGAAATCCCTAGATACTGAACTTCGTTTGAGCACTGCCTACCACCCTCAAACCGGTGGACAATTAGAACATACTATTCAAACCTTATAAGACATGTTGAGAACTTTCACACTTGACATTCAAGGTATGTGTGATCAATATTTACCTCTAGTAGAATTTTCCTATAATAATAGCTTCCATTAAAGTATTCATATGGTACCATATAAAGCATTATAGGGAAAGAGATATCGCATAGCAACTTGTTGGGATGATGTTGGTGAAAGAAAACTCGTAGGTCCAGAAATTGTTGAGGAAATGATGGAAAAGGTGAAGGTTATCCAAACCCATATCAAAGATGCTCAATGTAGGTAGAAGAGATATGCTGATAACCGAAGGAAGGATTTGGAGTTTCAGGAAATAGATCATGTTTTCTTAAAGGTATATCCATGGAAGGGAGTTATAAGATTCGGTAAGAAGGGTAAATTAAGTCCCAGGTACATCGGACCTTTCAAAATTCTTGAACAAATTAGGGATGTAGCTTACCATTTGGCAATGCCGCCAAGTCTCTCCAAAGTTCATGATGTGTTCCATGTATCATTGTTGAGAAAATACATGCCTGACCCAATGTATGCACTCACCTATAAAGAAATTGAACTGGAACCTGATTTATCTTATCTTGAAGAGCCTATCAAAATTCTTGATACAACAGAAAAAGTGTTGAGAAACCAGACAACTCGTCTGGTAAAAGTTCTATGGAGAAACCATAAGATGGAAGAGGCAACTTAGGAACTAGAGGAACTTATGATGAAGAACCGCCCGAATCTTTTTGTACGGTAGTATTCTAGAAATTTCAAGGATAAAATTATTTGAAAGAGGGAAGAATGTAACACTCCAAGCTTCCACAGTATGTTTCCTTTAAATAATGCAACAGCTTGCATTATACACAACTTCGAGATTCTAACACACTGCGACCAATCAACTAGCTGTTATGAATAGAAATACCCACTTTTTGAAATTTTATAAATTTTATTTTTCAAAATGGACTTCATTTTTTAATTTGGAATATCAAAATTAGCTTAGGGTGAATTTTTGGTATTTTCTGAAAACTTTCAATTTTTGATGAATAGTGAAAGACACTACATTATTGGTTAAAACTGACTTTTTATTTAAATTTATTTTAGGAAAAAATAGATACATAATACATATATAATTTCAATTTAATTCATTGGATTAATTTTATAATAAGTTTATATATATATATATAAATTTTATTGAACTTTTTACCGTCTTTTACCCACCTCCTAAAAGCATTTGCAAATTTGCATAAAACTTAATTTTACCACTTATGTGAGTTAAATTTCAAAAATCAAAGAGACATGGTTAATATCAATAATTAAAATTTGGTTCAATAAGATGAAAATAATTTTTTTGTGAATAGTAACTTTTGACTTTTATTTACCACCGTTAAAAGTAAATAGGATAATAAGGGTACAAATGATATCATAATTACCCTAACACATGTCTTAATTCTATTGGATAAGTATAATTAGACCAAAAACAAACTTATGAATAAAATATGATCCTCTTTGGTCCACTTGGATTAGATTAGGACATTTATTATTATTTTTTAAAAAGAATATTTAAAAGAGTTAAATTCAAAGTTTAATAACTAAACCATTTTTAATATAGTGTTACACACAATATAAATTCTACTATAATTATTTATTAGTAAGATAAAAATATTTCCTACATAATGGTATTTTATTTATAATTTTTAGAGATTAAATAATTTAATTTATTTATGACACAATGATGATGCAGTAATTACCTTATTAATGAAATATTAAAATATTTGATTTTATAAATATCCAAATAAATGTAAATTGAGACTTTTGATGAATTGCACTAATTTTATAGGTTAATATGACATGTTAGGGTTCGTTAAATAAATATTATTTTATGTGATGAAGTTTTTATGGATTTCAAAAAAATCAAATACCGAATAGTGTCAAAATTGACGTAATTGAGTTTTTAAAAAAATAATATATTATTAATTAATATAATATTACTAAAAATATAATTTTAGGTCAAATGACTTATAAAAGGTTATATATATTAATAATTAACCACATGGGGTTCTCTTGGATTGTTATAGTAAGTTTATTAACCATATAATATAAAAATACAAAGGGATATGGTAATTGTCAAACTATTTAACTAAGAGTTAAATCTAAACGATAAGGTTAATATGATGACCTAAAACTATATCAAACCAATTTATTGAGATTTTTTCGACACATACCCACCTTAGCCTTAAAATAATGCATTTTAGAGACATTAGAAACCGAAATTGGTTTTATTATAAAATAATATTTCAAGCCTTTCCTAAAGTGACCCCCACCTTTCTTATAAAAGGGAACTTCCCCTTCTATTAATTTCACACCTCCAAAACCTTTTGGCTCGGATAACCCCTACCCAAATATCCTTCCAAATTTTCTCCCTTAATACTAGAGTCCTTCCTTTGGTCAGAAAGCCAACCAAAGGATCCCTTTTGATCAAATCAAAAGGAAGAACCCGAAGAAGAGGTAAATATTTCATCACCTCTTTCAAGTTCTTTTCTTCTTCCACTTACTCTTTCTTTGTTGTCTCCATTCTAAAATAATAACTCTAGTATCTTCTATATATGTTTATGTTATTATAAAAATGGTACAACCATATTCATTATTCTATCCATCATATGAATGACAAAGTCTTCATATGTGCGTACGTACCGCTTACCGTCTCCACGTCGTGGTGTAGTTTGTTATTCAAACACTTCATTATTTGGATGGGTATAATAATGAGTATAATTTATGGAAATAATAAATATAACATGTTAATGATTCTTTATATATAATATAAAATTCAATTACATGTGATTTCTCTATCAATAAAAAGATATTGTCGCTCGATTGTTGTCTCCACGAATGTGATGAGATTCATTTACCCATCGTAACCATTCAAGAATAATTTTAATTTTGTGATTAAAAATAATGTTTAAGAACTTAATATCATTATGGATATGAATCAAATACATCCTATCCATAACAAACATGGCTTACGTAACCAATCATATAAAGGAAAACGAATCAGTTAACACCCTAAATGATGATACTACTAAAATATTATTAACAAAGCAATATTAGAAGATCATATAAGATATCATATTTACATATATGGTTCTTTTATAATTTAATAACAATTATTTAACTATTATATAGGAGGTTAACTTACCCTCAACCAAGTAAAAGTACAAAGTAAGGGGTTTCTTATCTCACTTTTAATTCCATGAGATTTCCATTGTTTGCCACTAATTTATTGTATATGGTGTATTGTGTACTTCCATTTGATATGTATTATCATGATTGTCATTATATTAATGGTATTCTATGATTAATTTGGTGTTTATTAACTTCTGGTCGTACGACTTGATTGATTACAACGTGGTAAAGGGTAAATTCACAATCTCTTTGTTATCCGAGGTTGTTTTTAAGTAAGTATCTACTAGGACCTCTTTATCATCCACATCCATGTTTATTAAAAATGTATTTCAAAACATTTTTAATATTTACTATACTATGGGTTGAATTCATTTATAACCTTGTTTGACTTTTTATAAAATTGTTTGAAAGGAATATTTCTGTCATTTTCCAAATAAGGTACTTTATGACCTTTTCGACAAAATTATGGTAACAATGTATTTTTTTAAATTATATGGTGGGTGTGGATATTTTCAGCCATTATATCATCATCTAAGCTTCCCATACAAGCTTATAATAATATTTTTAAAATAAATGTTTTCTTTTATAATTATATGAATTTTAAATGATTTCAAAATATAAAGAGTTATTTCTCTAAAGAAATTGATTTCATCTATGTCAACATCCTTTGATGGATTTGAAGCTTGTTTGAAGTTGATTTATTATGATAAAAACATTCATATTTTATTAAAGATTTTGTGATATGTTTGACTTTTGATGTGTTATTTTTACACCATTCATGGTTTATAGATAAAGTATTTACATTTTTCATGCTAGTTTTAATACGAATTTTTATGTTATGTTTAAACATTTTCATATGAGGAATGCATTAGACTTAGCAAGTGACGGGTGGAGCTCACTATATATCCTCGATGCATCGATAGGTCTCTTGAGACAAACTAATGTCTTGGCACAAGGCCGTGACAAAATCTTATTTTTAGTCTTGGCACAAGGCCTTGATTATGTGGTTATGAAGTCTGGAATTATGCATTCCATCATTATGAAAGTGGATATTGATATTGCATGTGATTATTAGACTAGTAGAATATCCATGTGAATAATTAAATGGAATTATTTGATTTTATATTTTTCATATCATGCTGAAGTTTGAGTTTAAAAGGCCTTTGTTTTAGTCTTATACATTGCCTTAAATGTTTATACTTATTTATAAAAGTTTTTGCTATATTGTTATACTTAATAAGCATCTGAGATCACCCCTTTCTATGTTTTATTTTTCCCACTATGTGAAGAAGTATTTTATGGTTGACCTACAGGGATAGGCTAAGGATATAAGTTTGTTCAAAAGAGAAAAAAATGTTGTTGATGTTTTTATTTCATGATGTAATGTAATACTTATGAATTTATCTAGTACTTTCAAGGCTGCTAAGTTGATCGGTATTCTAGGACATGATTCCTTGTTTCATGCCAATGTTATGTAATAATGCACCAACTCTCGGTAACTGGATTCGGGGCATTACATCCACATAATTCACCACCCACACTCCAGTGCTTAAAATGAAAGGAGTATGGGTATTATGATAAAAAGTTCCCAAATAAAAAGGTTAATGATTATAATCAACCTTAGAAAACTCTAAACCCTAGAGATAGATAGAAATCTCATGTAGCCACTATTTCAGATGAGGGGTGTGATAAAGATGTGGTGAAAGGTACACTTACCATACACTCTATAACTAATAATTTATTATTTGAATCTATATCCACCCACTCTTTTATATATGGAAAAATTTCTAATGGTAAAACAATTCCACCCCAATGATTATATGTTGGATTAGTAGTGAAAACCCTTAATGGTACAACAATCGTATCCCAAGTCTATGATTCTTCTCCAGCAAAATTTTAAAGGAATTTGAATCTTGTAAACCTTTTTATTCTCCTTATATTTGAATTTGATTTTATCTTAGTCATGTATTGGATTTCTATACAAATATATCACATAAATTAATGATGAGGTTATGTTTTGTTTGATATTCCAATCCCACCAATGATTGTATATCAACATGAAAATAGATATGAACTTCTGATGGAAATCACATCCATTATATAGGTGTTGATGCCTATTAAAAGGGGGTGTTTATCTCAGGTGTTTGGGGAGAAACTCAACATCGATGATATACCTATTGTGTGAGAGTTTTTGATATATTTATAGAATTGTTTCCTATTCTTCCACCAAAATGTGAATTTTTGTTCGCAAAAGATCTCTTACCAGGTGGTACACCTATTTTAAAGACTCTTTATATAATAACCCAAATTGTGTTGTAGGAATTGAAGAAACAACTCCAATATAATATTAACGAGGGGTTTATTCATCCAAGTGTGTCATTTTGGGGTGTACATTTTCTTTTTGTTAATAAGAAAGATGGATCGATGCGACTCTTAATTGATTATCGAAAACTGAATAAGATACCATTCAAGAAAAACTATCCCCTACCCCATATTAATGTCTTGTTTAGAAACTATATGGATATAAATACATTTGTATTATTGACCTTCACTCTAGATATCATAAATTGGGGGTTTTAAGGAGGATATAGCCAAAAAAATATCTGTACAAGGTATTATCACTATGAATATTTAGTGATTCCATTTGGTATTACCAATTCCCCCACCATCGTCATGGATTTATTGAGTAGACCATTTAGATATTAAATCTATTAGCTTTTGGTAGTCTTTAAAGATGATTTTATAATATATTCAAAGACAAATGAAGAGAATGAAGATTATTTTAGGTTTGTAATGAATAGACTAAGTAAGGAAAAGTTGTATGAAAAAATTACTAACTATGAATTTTGGGTTCAAAAAGTTTCATTTTTGGGTCATATAATATCCAGAGAGTGTATATTAGTAGATACATAAATTAAGGAGGGTATTGAGGATTGGACTAGACAAACCATGGTGATTGAGATCCAAATATTTCTTGGTTTAGCTGAATATTATCGATGGTTTGTGGAAAATTTAGCAATGTTGTCCAATCCAATCACAAAATTAACTTAGAAGAGTGAAAGTTTACACTATAGGGAATAATTTGATAAAAATTTCAAGGAATTAATGAGAACTTTATTCAGTATACCTATTATTACATTACCCTATAGTAAAGAAAAGTGTGTAATATATATTGATGCATTGAAGATGGGATTGGGGCGAATTTTCTTATGGAATGGAATGATTATATCTTATGCCTCATGATAATTGAAGTTTCATGAGAAAAATAACCCACCTCATGATTCAGAGTTAGTTGTGTTAATTTTTTCATTAAATATATATAGCCATTATATTTATGTAGAAAAGTGTGATATATATACTAATCATAAGAGTTTAAAGTATATATTCACAGATAAAGAGTTGAAAATGGTCCAAAGAATATGGTTAAAGATTATTAAATATTATGATTTCTCAATAAATTTCCACCTTGGGAAAGAAAATAAGGTGGAAAATGATTTTAGGTGAAAGGATCACGCTGAATTATCTATAACGAAAATCACAAAAGATCCAATATTTATTGATTTTCAAAGAATGTATCTATAAATAATGAAATAAGTTATAAAATATTATCTTTCTTAAAAAAGTATTCAATCATATATCCATGTAAATATTAAAGAAGTGTAAAAGGATGATGTACAATAGTATAATATTATCATATATGTTTGTGAGTTTAACCTTGGTTATGATAGAATAATAATTTTTAGGAACCGTGTATGTGTCCCATCCATATCTGATTTGAAGAATGAGATATTATACGAAGCTCAAAGTTCTTAATTCTATATTCATTCTGGAATTACAAATATATGTAGATATTTTAAAGATTATTTATGGTGGAATGGCATGAAGATAGATATTTTAGATTTTGTATCTTAACTCTTGGTATGCCATCAAGTTAGGGTTAATGGACAAAAGTATAAGGTGATATTACAACCATTACCCATACCAAAATTGAAGTGGTAAAAAATAACCATATAATTTTTTATTAGACTCCCTAAAACATCTAAGGGTCGCAATGATATATGGGTTGTAGTCGATCACCTTATGAAGTCATCACACTTAATCGCTAACAGATAAGATTTATCTCTAGATCAACTTTCTGGGATATATATAAAGGAAGTGTTAATGTTTCATAGAGTATCGTTTTATATTTTATCAAATCCGGAACTGAAGATTATATTGATGGTTTGGATAAGTCTTTAGTAATATCTTGATGTATATTTGAGATTCAAAATTACGTACCATACTTAGACAAATTTTCAGTCTCATAGAATAATTCAAACACTATAGGATATACTATGATTTTTTTCAATGGATTTAAAAGGTGTTTGGGATCAATACCTTCCTATGGTAGAGTTTTCTTACAACAATATATTTCACTCAAGAATTAAGAAGGCTATTTAGGAATACATCTATGTAATGAAATGTAAAAATCCAACATGCTAGGATGAATTTGTAAAAAGAAACCTATTAAGACCTGGTCTAGCTATTTAAATGGTAAATAAATTCAAAACCATTCAACATTACATAAATTCGGTTAATAGATGAAAAAAAATTTTATATTGATAATAATTGACATGATCTATTAGAGATGATAGCTTATCTCCCGGTGCATCCATCAAACCTCTCTCTGGTTTATGATGTGATCCATGTACCACTCATTAGGAAGTAAATACCTGATCCTTCACATGTAAAAAAATATAATTCATACCACTAGATCATGATATATCCTATGATGAAGAACCATTATAAATTCTATCTCTTAGAAAGAAATTTCAATGAAACAAGACCACTCACTTTGTTAAAGTTTTGTGGTGAAACCACCAAGTTGAAGAATCTATGTGGGTATATGAGGATACTATAAGGAAGAAGTATCCTAATTTATTTTCATCAAAGTGATGTAATTTTGAGGTTGAAATTAATTTTAATGGGGAAATAATTTAACACCATGATAATTTATGAAAAAAAATCTAATAAATTTAATTTCCTTGATAATTAGTGTTACACACAACACTGAGTTTTAAAAACCGTGATATACTATTAAAAATAATTATTATTTAAACATGATAATTATAAACTGGCCATTAAATTTTATAGTATGAATAGGAATAACAAAAAAAATTAATTAATTATTATGTTTTTAGACAAAGAAAATATATTAATAAATGAGTACTTAATTTTTTATAAAGTCTTTATCTCCTTCAAAAATACATTTTTTCTCAAAAAATGATTCTCATTTCATTTTTTGAAAAATAATAAAATTAATTTCTTATACATTTAGAAAATTTATTTTAAAAAATATACTTAAATTTTGAAATAATCATGTCAAAATTATCTCAGAGTGAATTTTGGAATTGTTTGAAAAGACTAATTTTTCAATGAAAAGAGAGCAAATACTGATTTTTATTAAAAAACTATCTTTTCATTTGAAGGATTTAAAATTTTAAATATTGTTTTAAAATGGTTTAAAAGTAAAATTAATTCTATTATATTATATTTAATTTTATTTATATCATTGGAATAAATTTAATATTTTATTATTATATTAAAACATTCTATACTTATGGAAAATTTCCTTTGGAAAATCTATTATCCGCCACGTCTCTGGGTTTAATTTTAAATTAAACTCTAAAAATTATATGAATTTAATTTCTACAAATGGATTAAATATTTTTAATCATAATAATTTTTATTATATAATAAGTTCAACTTAATTTTTTTTCATAATTAATAATAAAAATAGTAAAAATTAATTACAGTGCTAAAGTTTAAAATAGGTTTACTATGGGGTTAAACTAAAAAGATAAGGGTTAAAATGACCTCAAAACTTGTCAAAATCCTATTATATGGACATATTTTGACCTCATATAACATAAGTTTCTATAATTATCCATTTTGTAACCTTTTATAATGTTTAAAATGGGGGTATACATTTTTCTTTTCAAATATTCCATGTGTGTCATCTCCCACACTTATAAAAGGGAACCCCCTATCCTCTCATATTTAGAATTACAAAGCCTTTTGTTTTGGAAAAACCATACCCAAATAACATCCTTAATTCCCTACCCACATAATAGAGTCCCTATTTTTATTAATATATCATCCTAATAAGTCTTTTGGTTCTAACCTATTGAGGTTGTCTGAGAAATATGTATCGTTTTTAACCAAGCATTTTTATTTTATTTCTTCTTCCACATCCTTAAAATATTATTCAAATATGTTTATATAATAACATAGTAATCTATAATATGCTAAGATTTTATTATATTAATTTAATAAACTGAATCCATCTCCTCTTCCATTAAATGTGAAATGAAACCATTGATCATGTGTACGGCAGACTATAGCCTCGCAAACTGATGTAATTCATTCTCCATCACCACCTCTCATGGAAGGAGATAATGATGTATTTATTATTTATATTTTATACTGATGACATATATATACTCCTTTAATTTTAATATCATGTCTACCTTCTTACCATCAAATCCATTGGAAAATATTAATGTCGCTTATGTGTATGTGTGGACTACCGCCTCCACGAAGCGATGTGCTGTTTTTTTTAGTTTATTTTAACATGGATGGTAACAAGGATATAATAAATGAATATATATAAATATATATGATATATATGATATATATGATATAAAAATAATTCTTTAAAGTTGAAATAATATTTACCTTTCTTTCATTTCATCCATCAATAAAATGGAAACATCGTTCATGTCTACGTACAACCTACCATCTCCATTAACGGTGTAATTCATTTTCTATCCATAACATTTATGGATTCCTCTAAGTAAATATATAATGAATATATATTTTATTTATATCATTTTTAAAATTATTGATATTATGGAACCATGATAAAAGGAAAATTACTAAAAATAATAAACTAAAACATACATGAAATATGAAGTAGTTGTTACCTAAAATGTGATTTTAACAAATAACTCTTAATAAAAAGGTAATAAAATTTCATAAGTAAATCATATTTGATATGATATATGTGATTATGGTTCTGGAATATATTTATTATAAACTTTTATTTATTATATAGTAGGTTCAAATGTTTATAGATAATGTTAACCTTGCGATAATGGATTTTTGTCTCACTTTTATTTTTGTGGGACACATGCCATATTCTCCACTTTTTCTTTTGTGTGGATATATATTACCCATGAATTTATTTTATGTTTTTTATCATGATATTTATGGAATTTAAATATCCATCTATGTTTCTTCCTTTCATGGGGCTTACGATTAATAAGATACCAAAGTGGTAAAGGTTTTATGTTATAATATCATTATTTATCAATATTTTTTATGATTAAACTTTAGATGATGAAATATTATGATCTACCTCTCAATAAACTCATGGATTTTATTATACTATGGTTATTTCTAGATAATACATGTCTTCCACTAATTTTATTCTATTTAATTTATTTTTACCCATGTTTTAATTTTTATAGAATGGTTTAAAAGGAATATTCTTGTCTCTTTCCAAAATGATGTATTTTTTAATCCTTATCAAAAATCTAAAAAGAAAAAAAAAATAACATATACAACATGAATGGTATTTTCTACTGTCATGAGCACTTGGTGATTTAAATATTTCATTAAAAGTTTCCAAGTTTATTTTTAAATAAAAATTTTTTATTTATATTTAGTAAAATTTGAATATTTTAAATAAGTGATTTAAAAATTAAAAGCATATTTTCCCCAAGAAATTTTCGAAGTGATTTTTCAAAATCATTTTCCATATAATATGACATCCTTTGATGTTAATTAAGCATTACCAGGACATGATCCAAGGATATCATCCTTATTCTTTTTCTATATGTTTTATGTTTATGATGATAATATGATTTTGAAATCCATTACTTTTTAACGGTTATGCTATGATGAAATTATGAAATATTTATGAAACACATTCTTTTTCCATGAGTAATTATGTAATTAAATGATGAAATTTTTATGAAACTTATCTCTTTTCCATGATATGGTATGATAAAATTCTTATGAAATCCATTTCCTTTAATGGGTTATAATATGATGAATGTTTTACTATTTTTTGGAACACATATATAAGATTTACATGATTTGATGGTTCGGACATATATAACCCTCCAATGAATTGGAAAAATATTGATATATCATGAGTTGAATACAAATGGAATGGGGAATTAACCAAGTTCAGTAAGGGAATTTCTCTACTATGATAGTCTTGGGAGTGAACATTGACTATTATGATGGTTAGGGGAGTGAAATCATTCCACTGTTATAGTCTTGGAAATGTGCATTAACTACTGAGTAAATGATTTTATATGATTATGTGTATGCCAAAAATCAATTCCAATGTTATTCTCTCATTGCTTATCTTCTTTCATTATTTTCTGATTCATGACTTATAAACCATCAAGATTTATGACAGGACTCTAGTTTATGATCTATGATATGCAAGGTATGGTTTTCAAATGTTAGTATCATATTCTCGTACTCATGTTATGTTGATATCTCCCTTGTTTTCTCATACTAGGCATTTGAGATCACCCTTTCTTATGTTTCCTTTCCCAAGATTGTGAAGAAAATATATTATATTTTCTATGTCTAAGAAGGGTTATAGTTATGAAGAATATAGATGGAGATTAATTAGTTTACTTATAAACCAGTTTTTATGTATTCTAGTTTCCAAAGAGTTAAACATTTATGGTCCTTATGCATGTTTATTTAAAAATAAATGAATATTCATCTATTAAGATGTAATATCTATGTATGGAAAGTATGGTTATATATATCATTTATAGGGAAACCCATATACTCAAGACTTTACCAATATTCTAGTATATCATCCTATATATAGACTCAATTATAGGGGTTTTTTATTATTGTTCTCTAACCTTAATACAAAAGGTGACTAAACTAATCTCCAAAAATAAATAACTTAATCTTCAAAATAAATAAACTAATCTCCAAAATAACTAAACACTTCTCTGATACCAAATATAGTGAACCAATATAAAAATAAGATAAATAACACATCGATCTCAAGGTTTAGATAATATATCCCACAACATTCATATATCCTAAAGACTAAAAGGTTTAGTGTCTTTGAAATTAGCTATATATATCTTATTTTATAGAACTTTTGAACATGTATCTAGATTCATAATTTACTATACCTTTTTTTCATAACTCACAATATGTAATCATATTTATAACCTAGGTATTTCAAACATAATAAATGGGTGATCTCAGACACTTAGTAAAGTAAAAACATATCATAACATGGTGAAGGACATGATAGAGAAATAAATATCATAATAAAATATCATAATACTATATGATATAACCATAAAACAATTCTTAGAAACATAATATCACAAAATTATCATTAAGGAATCATGATTGATATTTCATGCCTCAAAATAGATCTCAATAATCATATAACCTATGACCATTACATAAAATTTTACAATACATTAAAAATAAGTTGTAATAATAAAACCAGGGTATTTCATGGAAATTAAATGAATATTAAAAATTTGTAATAACTTTATAAAGAATATGCAAATGTTTCATTTCCATAATAATAGGAAAAACTTTTTGTGAAAACTCATTATGCCGGCACTTATGTAAACAAACACTTTATTTTCGTTCCTAAAAATATAAGAAAATTCATCATTCCCATGACTATGTGAACAAATTAATTATTTCTAAACCGAAATATCTCATGAGATATAACACTAAACCAATGAATCGGAGTTAAATATAGTAACCCTCCCATTATCATCCATAAATATGTGTACCATTTAAAATCAATCAAAAACATATGTTAGTAAACCCATGTATGAAGGGTGGGTTTCTTAAACTTTCCAAAAATATCAAATAACATAAACTATTAGATCATAGGATATCAAAAATATAATTTTTCAAAAGTAATCATATCATACCATAATATATATGGTGATAAAAATATCACTTCATGAAATAAATACATTGAAGGGTTAATAGAAGTGAAAATAAAAAAATCACAAAACCTTTTCTCACATTGAAGTACAAATTACTTTCAAGAAAACAAATTAAGGGAAAGAGAATGATTTTTAAAACATTTATATATATATATATATAATATCCATTAAAATACATAATGGAATAAAAATGATAAGTTAAAAAACTTTGAAAAATTATACTTTTAAAATAATATTTAATAATAGAGAATTGAAAAAGACATAAAGTTTTCAAGAAAAACAATTGAAAATAATTTGAAATATTTTACTTTTAAAAATAATCTTTAATAATAGAACCTTGATAAAGACATTAAATTTATCAAATGAAAAATTATAGTGGATGATAAAAAATTTATTTTCAAAGGGTGTAAAACATCTTTGAATATTTAAAAAAACCTGGTTGAAAACCCACATTGTTAAAAGGATGATGAAAACACTATTTTAAAATAAATAGGTTGGAATGATCATTACAGATAAAAAAATTAGTTTCCACTAGAGAAAGGATAAAATTGGTGTGAAGTAAAAACATGGATATGGGGGGGATTCATTAAAATAAATAGGAAGAATTTATAAAAAAATCATTCTAACAAAACAATAAAATCATTAAGGAAGAATAATTTTGTGTGAAACATGATTCCTGTATAAAATAATATGAAATTACATAAGAAAAATATCATAGTTTTGAATAGATCAATCATTAAATATAATAGACAAGAAGATTTATTATAAACCAATGAAGATAATTGAGTCTTGAAAACCCATTACTTTAAAAGCCATAAGGCCTTATATTTTTATTGATTTTTGGAAAATGACCCTTTTTAAGGGTTGAGGGGGAACACTTACATGACCCATAGGTTCAAGGCATAAGTTCCATACATGACCTGAAGGCCTAAATGCACAAGGCACTTTACATGACCTACAAGGCCCAGACCTAACACACTTAAAATAGCCCCTCCCAAACATCTGAATCCTGAAGGTGCCTAGCTCCCCACCTCGCTTGTCTGATTGGCTAGCATTGCCCTGTGTAGAACTAAATAGTTCATAGTACTGATGAAAATTTACATACCCTATCATTCTTCCAATATGGTTATATCTTCTCTGTTAGTTGATACTTTTCTCTAAATCCTCTTTTAGTACTACTCATGTGTGGTCTTCCCAGGCTTCTTATTGGTCTCGATGGCCTGAAATCCCTATGGCCTAAAGGATATTGGTGGCCTAAGATCCCAATGGCCTGAAGGCCCTCGGTGGCCTGATGGCCCTGTGGCCCGAAGGCCCTCAGTGGCCTGAAGGCCCCTTGGCATGAAGGCCCTTAGTGGCCTGAAGGCCCTATGGCCTAAATTCCTTGAGGCCTTTAGACCGAGACCAGTGGTCCAAAGGCCCAAATTGGATTAATAGGAATAATAAATTGGTGCATAACATTAAAACATGTCTCAAGGAATATAAGTTGAGATGTAAAATCCTTGCCTTATTTTCAATATTATTTTATGACATTCTAGATTTATATAAAAAAAACATATATACCTTAATCATCTATTTCATAACCTTATTTATATATGTTACCATTTATATCCCTCATTTATAATTTATTTTCAACCATCATGCATTAATAAATTTAACCATTTGTGCATGTTCTATAATGTTGATATCATTTCCCATTATTTAATAGAAAGTTAAAAATTATTATATTTTTAAATATTATATAATATATAATATATAATGATTTTTTAATTCACTCATACCATTCCATTAGTATTTTAGTTACGCAACAGGAAAATTTAACCGGTGTTGTATTATTTCAATGATTTTAGTGACTGAAAATGATACTTTAATAATGAGTTTAATACTTAATATAATATTTATGAAACCATAAAACAGTAATTAATTAATTATTATATTATAATAACATTATTTTTCATGTTACTATAGTCATACATAATAGAGTTTTATAGTATCATTCATATAGGAGGTTAAACCGACCCAAATTTGAACACGCTTTAACTTAACTAGTGAGTAAGGTTAAGGAGGTTTTTTATTTTGATATAATATAAATATAACATAAGAATAATATTTTTATTTTTATTTTTTTATGATGTTGAACTAGATTTGAAAATTTCTATATGAGGAATGAAAAACAAGAAAAAAAATGAAAAAAATAATAATTATTCATGGAAGTAGTAGTTTGTGCACTCGCATGATTGGTGTTACATTATTTTTATAAGTATATTGAGATGAATAAAAATAGTTTGTACAATTAATATAACAAAATCAAAGTACAATAATGATATTTAATTCATCATATTATTATATTGATAAGAAATTCGGAAGATAAATATTAAGAATAAAAACATAAGACGGAGATAATACTTACTTTGGTTAATTGATCATTTCTCATAAGTCATTTTGAAATTGAAGGGATTAATTTTCCTATGAGTGACTAAGGTATTATTTCATGGTATAGGGTTCTAGGGAGAGTAAAATTTAAAATTTTCAAGGATTAATTTTAAGGATAGGTTATTCTTGAAGTGGAAAAAGTGTTACCTTTTTAAAAGTGAATAGATAGTTAGTTTTAGAAATACCCATTTAATTTTAATAAATTAATTTCACTATTAAATGGTCAAGGACATAAAAAAGAAACATTAAAGGGGATGAGTTTTTTTCAATACAAACCTCAACCAACCCATTTAAAACATTTTTTTAACATGTTTTTTTGTCCCCCCTTCGTAAAATAATTTTTACAATTTTTACTTTTTATCAGGGTAACAAATTTTCAACCTTAGAAATTAATTTTAATGTCCAAAATTAAAATTTAATTGATTATATAATTTTAACCTTATAATTAAACTTTTTAGAGACATTTAATCAAATAAAATTTCTATAGGTATGAAAATTTAATTTTAAAATAAAAACACTTAAATGCGTAAAACCATTTTTTGGAAAATAATGTTATTAGGATTTTACATTTATACATTATAAAGTTGTCAGGCTAACTAATTTTAAAGTCATAAATTGATTTATTGTGGATTTAATAAAATTTATAAGGATTACAATCCAAAACCAAACCAAACCTCACATCGAAAATTCTCAATTTAAAGAGAATACCAACAATAGTTTTATTTCATTGTATTAAAGTAACATTTTCCTTTAGTTCTAAGAATGTTTGGAATAAGTTTATATATAAAAATAATATTTAAAAATACATAATTTTATCCATAATTCCAAATTTTATTTATTTAATAGTTTTAAAATATTATAGTTTATTCTTACATTGTGATTAAACTATGGAAATTATAATTTTTTTAAATCCCACATTTTTCAATTTAAAATTAAATTTTTTGGAAAATGATCAAAAATTAATTATAAAATAATATCTATATGATAAATAAAAAATGATTCTAATTTGTTCATATGAACGCCCTAAAATTTATAGATTTTATTTATCATTTAAAACAAAAAATGTAAAGAAACCCATTTTTATCAAAAAATGAAATTTGGTGCATTGATTATATTTTTTATAATTTACTAATTAATCTATTGCCAACATATATTTCTATTACTAAATCAAAGTAAACTTATTTTTTGAAATAAACTTAAATTTTATAAAAAAATAAATTCTTCAAGCATAAAGTGAATTTTTCATAATTGACTTTCGAAAAGTATATAAATTTTCAATATATAAATACAAATAAATATTTTATTACATTTTGAAATAATCCAAATTTCAACATACATAACCCCTTATGATATCTGTGTAAGAAAAAAACATAAAATAAGCTCTCGTTGTAGTTTTGGATGGTGGTTCGGCTTTCATAGATCTTGTGGAAATATCCATGAGCTTGAAATTATCTTGTATATGGTTTTTATCAAACCATAATTGCTCGAGTTCATCTTGGTTATGGAAAAAACCCTAGAAAAGCTACCTCCTTTCCAAGTTTTGATAAATGGGATTCATAAGGAACATATGTACTTATAGATTCCATTTATTCTTACTTTCTTCATTGGTTTTGGGATATAGTTACTTCAATTTATAATTTCTAATATTACTGTAAAGTTTTAATGGTCATATATTTTATTTAAAATATATCAAGGAATTTTTTTCACTTTAGTTTTGTTTTTCATGTGAAGCATACTATTAAAAAATATTTATTTAATGATAATATATACTAAAATCCTGGGTCGTAAAAGATCTATTTTTCATAGACTTTCACATATCCACCCTTGGTGATTTGGTGGGTTTCTCAGTATTTTTATTCACCCATATTTTCCAAGATTTTATATAGAAACATATACTATCATATGAACTAGAATTAGTAAAAATATAATTACTTAATTAATGGTTTATCTTTCTCCTAGATCATGTCATATATTTATAAGAAGATAACTTTATGTTATTATTTCCATTAGTATGATTCCTTTTAGAGATAATAATCTTATCTAATGTTTTCCTGGCATCATCATTCCTTCTACTTTTTTTGAATATCCAGCTTGGTTGGTTTCCATATTTCTCATATTTACCTTCATCTCAATATATCTTAAATTCAAAGAGTAATTTTGTTCTTTATGTTATTTAATCCCATATTCACACTCACTTTTCACATTTCCAACCTAATCATCATTCACATAACATTCCTCTTCCAAAAATTTTGAAGCTCCATTATTCTCTTTGATTTAATTTTATATTGAACATTTTTAGCATTCATAAGTGTTTTAATATTTTCTCTATTATATTATCACTTATCCACAAAATAAATCAGCCATAATTTTATCACAAACACTTCCTTAGAACTCTTATTCAACTAATAGAAAATGTTACTTGCAATATATTAAAAATTATTATTTGTTGTAAAAAAAATTTTGAGTATTTTAGATCTTTTGAATTCTATTTACAAAGTACTATCATATCTTTAACCTATAATTGTTGCTATTTTTTTCATCAATATATACCTTGATAAATCCAAATTTATAAGTGGCCAGTTAAATGGGAACATGATTCAAATAATATTTTTATTTAGAGTATAGGTCTTCAACTATTTTAAATAGACTCATTTTCCTCATACTCTCTATATCCTGAAGCTTCTTATTCAAAAGGATAACTCTAAATAGATTTAGTAGATGAAAATTTACCACTATCATCAACTTCAAGTGGTGGTAGATCCTTATTTTCTTTTGAGATATTTTTCATTTTCTTTTCCACTTTCTACATCCATTTATTTTGGTTTTTAGATGAGACCAATATTTCATAATCCATAGGAATGGAGTATAAATTATCCATTTTAGGAAATCTTAAAAAAATCATATTTTTACTTCATATAAAGAAGTTAAAATAATAATGATAAATTTTGACTCAATTATAGGAAACCTAGTTTTCTAATATAGAAATTAATGTTCCTAGTGAAGCATGAAAATACATTGAGGGGATTAGTGAATTAGTGTCTTCTATTTTACCATGTTTTACTTTAACTTTTTATATCCCCTCTTGATACTTGAACCTTTTGATCATTTAAGAAGTGTGGATCTATTAATATGCACTCAAGACTCACCACAACATACAATGTAGGAATCAAAAAAGAATAGTAGCATGAAAGGTTTTTACAAGGTTAATATGCTGGTTTTAACCTTCTCTTACTATTACATGATAATATTTGGGTGTTAGGGGTATTGAGTGAAGTTTGTAGGTGAAACTGGTGGAGTTGGATTAAGTTTTCTAGTAAAAGAAGAGGTTGTGGTGTGGTTCTCTTGGATTCAACATAGTAGGGGATTTTATAGTGTGGTTAAGTCCATATGGAATTGCATCTATAGGATGTCAGGTTTTAGTGGATCTACCAATTATATCATAGTTACATCATAGAGGTGATTTTTGGCTTAGAGACAATAACAGTTCGGTTTGGGTGGTTTTGTAAATCTAAGGGGAGTTTTGGAATAACCTGATGTTGTGGTGTGGTGGGTTTAGAGATATACCTCATATAGTGTAATAACTTAAATTTTGTCATGGAAGAATTATTTATGGGGTTTTCTTTCTCTATAGTTTTTGTTGTGGATATATTGTGGTGTAGCATTTTCATCATAGTTATACCCCAGGTAGATAAGAGGAAGTCGGGATCTGGGTCATGGAATATGGGGGAGGATATATTTAGGGGTGATTATGCCATATATCTCAATGTTTCACCACGGTATTAGAATAAAAACTAATGCTTATGGAATATAAATTTATGTTTTGACATGGTATTTTAATCAATTTGGGGGTATAAGTTTCCAAACTCTTCAAAAAATCATCACTTACCCAACTTTTTCTTAACTTTTGGGTGACCCAGGTGTAGTTTAATGAGTTATTCCATTACCTCTTCATCATATTTTAACCTTATCCTTGAAAGATAGATTTTCAATAATAATTGGTGAGTTTCATCTTCTATATTCTTGTTTTTACCACAGTTATTCATCCATAGAAATTTTTAGTTGATTGATATGTTTGTTTTTATGTGATATTGTTGTAAAATATTGATGGGGGAAATTGTTTATAAGTTTTTTGATACCTTCTTGGTGTTCCCTTATGTTATTTTGGCTTAGTGGTCATCTTATTATTAATTACATCTTGCATAGTGAATCTGAGATATTATTTTGAGGTTAGGGATCCTAGTTCTCTCCCTATTATTGTACATTTTTGGGTTTATAATGCTTTTTTTCTTTGGTAAAATAGTATAGATTGTCCTAACAAGATAAAATACTAGATGAACTAAAATCTAACTAGTAGGGGAGTTAGTCTGGCTATGTTTATTTATTTCCTTGTTACCAACTTTAACTCTTCTTTGAGACTTAACGCTACTGAGATATTTATTTATTGGTGATCCCTATGTGTGATGTGGTTTTTTTGATATTGATATCCCTTGTTTTTTTTGTTTTCTTGAACTCATTATGCATAAATGGATAATCACTTATAAATGAATAATGGACAAGTTATGATGGAATCTATAATTGTATGAAAGTAACCAAGAAAGTGATGATGATATGTTATGAAATCACTCTTTAAATTGAGTTGTGAGTTAAAATATATAGGTGTGTGTTGGTGCTCTTCCTAAAAACAATTGTGGTTTTGTGAACCTTATGAGTTTTATACAATGATGTTGGGGACTATATTAGAGGTGGAATGTGTTGAGGAGGTGGGATTATGGTTTTTTATCCTGGGATACATATAGGTTTGAGTTACGGTGTTTAGATGATAGTTGTGGGTCAGTGATGGTTGGGATGATGTGATGGTTTAGGAATGGGATGTGGTTTTATTATTTAGAGACAGATGGGTTGTTATGTTGTGGCATGTTTTTTTTATATCAATGGTACGAGGCTATTAATGATGAAAGGGGTATTTTATGGGACGAAATTAAATAACTGAGGTCCAAAATTAATTTTGTGGCAATTAATTAATAATTTGAATTGAAAATAATGGGTTGTAATGGAATGTTAAATGGTTTAATTGAATATAGGGTTGTTCTTGAAGAGTGTTTTTTCATTAAATATTGAATTTTATTTTAAAATAATTGGAAATTTTTTTATAATTTGTGAATCTTTAAATTGGATAACTCATAATTGGAAGAAAATAATTTTGGGTTATGTGTGTGGCTAATTTATGTTGTAAAGTTATATTTAGTGGTGGTAATAGTTGGTTGATAATGTAATGAGGTGATGAGGTAGATATTTTTTTATTCTGGTTTCATTTTATGTGAATTATCAAGTTGGTTAATGTGTATCATCTGTTCCCCTTGTATTTTTTTCATTTTACTTCTATAGCTCCCCACCTGTACAGAGTACTACATACAGGCACCCAAATGTTTTGGGGGTGTTTTCTCCAAAATCTAAGATGGTGAGGGAGAATATGGTTAATCCCCCCCATATTTCTCACTATCCCTTCGACATTATAATATGGAAGTGTTACCTAGTTAGTGGAGAGTACTGATTGAAAATTGAATAGCTAATGGTGATTCCTAGTGATGAGAGGATGTGACATGTTTTGGGTTCATGCATGGTAAGGGGAGGGAAAAGGTTTGATTTCCTTCACATTAATGATGCCCTAATTTCCTGTTTATGAGGTTATGATCGGTTATGATATGGTACAGATGATTATATGGAAGTGGAATTTGATATGTAGGTAATGATTGATTCTAACACAATATGTTGGGCCACGTAAGTGGCTAGGGTAGGTAGGGTTGTGACCCTACACACATTAAATATGACATGATATGTGATTACTTGTATGTGTGTAATAGATTTGAGCATGATACATTTGATCTTTGAGAATGAGAGCAGCAACTCAGTGGGGAACTATATGTGGGCACCTAAACCTATGATATCTTGATATATCCTACTACCATGAATGCATTATTTGGTGAATGATCCTTGGTGTGGTTAGGATGGATAGTTTACCTATTTAGTTCCATGTTAGTTCTTCTATTTATTAACTATTTCATTAATATAAAATTATCATATTTTCATGAGAAACCTTGGGTTTGATCCTATCTAGTACACATGTTAAGATCACATTATGTATATAATATATTTTTCAAGTTTCTATGATGTATTTAGATACTGATCTTGGAATTACTAGTTTTTATGTTTAATTCATTGTGGAGTTTCTACTTTAGGATTTCCCTTAGTACCATTTCATTTTGTAAACTGGTATTTTTATTGATTGACATGCATTATGGGTTATTGGTTTAATTATTTTATTTTTTTAAGATGGAGTTTTTTAGTTTTTTTATCTTATCTATTTATCCTTTTTAATGTATTGAGGTTAATAACTCCCATTTGAATCTTTTACACCCTCAATTATAGTCTCTAACACAATTCCTACAAGATGTAGGACTCAAGAGTCACTCCTTCTTTTCTCTATAAACCAAGGATGGGTGAAAATGGAAGGGGTTGTGAAAGAGTGGTATTGGATATTTTAGTTAAGATATAGGTCATGGATTAGGGTTAGGAACTTATGATAACTTCATGGGTTTATAAAGAAACAATGTCACTTGAATATAGATAATGACATAGGTAAGTGATACTTATAAAGAAACTAGATTTTAGGGGGCCCTATGATCTGATGTACGAACCCTAATCATTATGAACATACTATGTGAAGTGACACTATTTGCAGAGTAGATACCTTAGAGAAGTACAAACATAACTTTTGTTTATTCTTATTATTGAATGGGGGGATGTTGAGAAATTGAAATGAACATAAATAAATAAATTTAAAAAAATTACATGCTTTTGGGATTAGGTTTTCTGTTATTCCTGCTATTTAGAAATGGTTCCAGGTTTTTGACTAGGTAAAATTCAAGGAGGATAGGTTAAATAAGTTGATCCAACCAATTTTCATAGGATTGATCCAATTAAGGAGGATGAGGTTTTTCAAATGACATTGAATTCTATATATCATTAGATTCTATAAAAGTAATAGGGGAAATTATGATTTGGAGATAGATCATTGGATGGAGGGGATTAAGATCTCCTTTAGTTTAATTTGGGCCTGAGAAGAGTGTTGGGTTCCATTAGTGATCATCTAGATATGAAGTTAAGCACATCAATGATGTATGTTTTATCATAGATAATAAGAGAATGTGGTTGTATCCTGAGCTAATTTCATAAATAATTTCATTATGTGTTATTATCCTCGATGGTGAAGGCCGCTAAGAGGCAGGAGCTTATCTACCTTTATCAAGTGATACTGATCCTATAAGAAATTAAGATTTGGTTTAAGGACCACCTGTATTTTATTAAAAATATAATTCCATATGAGGAGTTTATAGTATGGTTTCTTGAGGATTAATTTCATCCAATTCTCAGATATACAATAACTCTATTTATAATTCATATATACTTGGATATGTAAAATAAAGAGGAATTGATCAGGAATATTCACTCTCCTGGAAGAGAACATCTAGAGGGAGGTAGGCAAGGTTTTTTGAGGAGAAAATATTCAATTGTGGGATTATTAATGTTAGGTAATTCATGCTTTTTATGATTAGGGATTTAGTTGTAGTAGTTTGCTTCACATTTTTCTAGGGCTAGTAGTTCCTGAGTATCTACCAAGATCTCTCTTTTGTTGTCATTTACTTGTGGTGGTCATAGACATTATTTTTATTAGTGTCCAACCAATAAATTATGACATTTTTTCCTAGGTGATAAGACCCTCTTCAGTTGCAATAGTAGTAGATTCCCCTAAAGTTCTATTAGTAGTTAGATCCAGGAAAATGTATTCAATAGGCTTTTCCCTTACTGATGGGAGCAATATATGATATAATTAGGCCCCATGATGGTCCTCATCCTCAAGTACATTGACCTAATAAGGTAAAAGGATGTCATTAGTAGTGATTCAAGGATATGGGAATAGATAGATCAATTCTATAAAGGTGTCATCACTAGAGAGGCCATCGGTTATTTGAGATATAATCAGTTTATTATCAAACATAGTTTCTACATTTTCCATTCCATAGCTTCAGATTCCTTCATTATGCTCACCTTATTCTTCACATTATAACTAGAGGTGGGGATAATTCTAGTTCCCTTGGTGTTATCCATTCCTTTTGGAGGTATGGATAGGTTGTTTTGATGTGTTTTAGGGGTGAATACTAATAATGGGGAAGTATTAGTCGATGGTTGACTTCATCCTATTATGGATATACCAATATGATTTCATCCATGGAATGGATTTTTGTATTATGAGTTTATATTTTTTGATTGATTCTATATGAGAGTCACTTTTTTGATTTGGAAGGCTAACGAGTGGTGCTTGTTGGAAAATGGGGTTACCAATGGTTTGATTGTATAAGAATCCTATCTTATCTCAGTTAGTACATTTTTTAATAGATTCTCAGTTATTGAAGTCCCCCAAATCCATTAAGAAGTTTCTAGGTGTCTTCCAGGATGAGGTTGGTACACCGCCCCCTCGTCATGAAATTCAATTTGGAATAAAGTTAGAGTTGGCTGCATCTCCGATTATTATGTCTTCTTATTGAATGTAACCCATGGAGCTATGGGATTTAAGGGTAAAGGATGATGCTTTATTATAGAGGGGATTCATATGTCCTAATATATCCCCTTATAGTGCTATTGTTTTATTCACCAAGAAGGTAGATGGTAGTATGAGGCTCTATGTGGACTACTAGAGGTTGAACCATGTGACACTCAATAACCATTACCCACTTTCAAGAATACATTATCTATTTAACTAGCTGAAGGGAACCAGTTGGTTTTAAAAGATTGATCTGTGGTATGTATATCAGCATATGAGGGTGAAGGAGGAGGATATCTTGAGGACTTCTAGTTAGTGCAAGTATATGAATTTTGAGTTTGTAACTAAGATTTTTTGGAGTTAAGAAAGCACTTATAGTGTTCATGTGACTTATTAAATCCATGTTTCATGAGTTCCCAGATTATTTCATAGCCAAGAACATTGATTACATCCTCATATACACAAACCTGAATGAGGATCATTTTGATCACCTTATAGTTTTCTTGAATATTCTTAAACACCATAATCTCTATAGGAAGATTTAAAAATGAAGGTTTTGGACATATGAGTTAGACTTACTTATACATGTGTTATATTAGTAGTGTGTGGTCATGGACCCATCAAAAATTGAGACAATTGTTACATGGGAAGTTCCTAAGAACATGGTATAGGTTCACATATTCCAATCTCTTTAGGGATATTATCAGAGGTTTTTGTATAAATTGTCTCATATTTCAACCCCATTAATATCACTAGTTGTAATAACATTGAATCCAAACTCTTGAATCTAGTGCTAAAAACATAAACTTTAAATTGATGGCTTTGATACTAATAAATTTTACCCAATTTTATTTTTCCATAAGAAACAAACAATGTAAAAATGAAATATTATATCCCTTAAATACCCTAAGACCTTTTTAGGTTTATAGTGTTAGAGAATTAGGATGCACACTTAAAAACTTAGATTCATAAACAAATAACTTATAAAGATCAACATTATCACCCACTATACCCAACTTTTCTTATTTTACATTAGGTTATTAACATTATCCATGTGAAATCCTTCTAAAAATAATTCATTTAACATATTTCCTTATAAATTGAAGAAAACAAAACATAATAATGGTGAGATCATATTAAAAGTAAGGGTAAACATAGGTTATATCAGTCTATGATCATATGAAATCAAAAAATAAGAATAAGGGTGTGTGATCATGAACATAACTTTCAAATTTCATACCCAACCTTTCATGAATCATAAACATAATTAAGGGCATAAAACACGATCATTTTAGAAAAAATGGGCCATAAGAGTGATAAGTCATTATAAATAAATAATTAACTATAAGATCATTTTATAAAATTATGGAATCATTATAACTATAAAAACCATTTCATATTTCAGGGTAAACTACCAAGACCGTCGGATCAGGACTCAACACCTATTTCCCATTGTGGATCAGGAATAACATGTTTCCCATTATGGAATAAGACACACCTATTTACAATTGTGGATCAGGATTAACCTATTTCCAATTCTGCATCAAGACACGTCTCTTTCTCATTTTGGATAAAGATGTACATATTTCCCATTATAGATCAAGCTCATCAACTTGTTTCTCATAATAGATCAATCACATCGACTTATTTCCCTTAACTAAATCATGATATATAATTAATTACACAATTCATTGGATATATATATAGGTCCCATCCATCACATAATTAAAACCACACATATGTGTTCCATAGGATAATAAATCATTCGTCATATCACAACACATAAAAATAAATGGGTTTCATAAACATTTAATCTTAACATAACTCATGGAAAATAAATGAGATTCATAATTATCATTCCATCGTAAACATAAACCATTTAGAGAAAGAATAAGGATAGTATACTTGGATAATATTCTGAGTAAATCATAATTAACATCAAATAATTTTATCATATATGAAAATTTATTTTTAAATATCCCTTGAAATAATTCTTGAAGAAAATATCCTTTCTGTTTTGAAATCAATTTTTTAAGATGAAAATTTTTAAATGAAAAACATTTTCTTTCAAAAGAAAATTGTAAGATTGTAATGTAAGATTAATATCATTAAGGAAAATTGATGTTGATAAAATTAATCTAGGTCTTATATGTTAAAAAATAATCTTTATACATTTTTATTAGAGAAATAAAAAAGAACCACATTTAGAAAATAACAAAAATATTTCTTTCAAACATTTTTTTAAAAAGTGAAACAAGCTTAAAAAATTAAAAAATAGTAAAAAAAAAATTTTATTTTTTTTAGAAAACATAGATATGGAAGAGAAATATTCTCCATTAGATACTTAAATAAAAATAATCCTAAATAATGATGAGATTGTGAAATAAACCCTTACAACTTTGGTATCATTTGAATTATAATCCCCATGAAAGAAAAAAACATATATGGAAATAAAATACCATAATTTTTATGATAATAATAATAAAATACAATCACTAATAGTATATACACAACATATAAGAAACAAGTGGTATATAAGACATATTCTCCATAGTAATAAAAGTGAGATGATAATCCCTTACCTTAGGTTTGACTTCCTTTCTATGTGTTCGAACCTTCTGTATAATAAATATAGTCTTTTTAAAAAATTATTATAATACCATAATTATATTTATTATACCATATGTGGTTACTTATATTATTTTATCTCTCATTTATTAACAATTTCTTATTGAAATCATTTTTCAGGGTGGTAAGAGCGTCGCTTTTTTTCATGTGTGTTTTGGTTTAGTGGTTGTTGTCCTTGTAATTTAGTCATGTTTATATAATATTCAGAATTCTAATCATGATATAAATATCATATATATTCATTATATATGTATTTATATTAGTCCATCAAATTTAGATATATAAAAAATAAAAACATCATTTATAGAGACGGTAAGTCGTACAAACGCATGAACGCTGTTTTCATTTTTTAAGGAATGAGAAAAAATAAAGGTAAATAATAATTAACATTTACAGAATCATTATTATATCATATATATAATATATATACATAAAATTAATCCTTATTACCATCCATTTTAAATATAAATTAAAAATGAATCGCATCGCATCATGGAGATAGTAGTCCACACGTACGCATGGGCGATGTTATCATTTCCTAAAAGATTGGATAATAACAAGTTAGATATGATATTATCATTGAATAAGTTTAATTATGTAATAAATATAATATATAAACATTAAAACCATCATAATACCCATCTATAAAATATTCTTATGAAAAATGAATTGTATCGTTACGTGCAGAAGGTAATTCTTATGTAAGCACAAGCAATACTTTTACTTATTAGATGAGAAAGAGGGTTTATAATGGTGTTTTAATAAAAATATTAAAATTTAAGAATATTTAGGATTTTGAATTTTTTATTTTATGATAAATATAAATTATTTATAGGAGTTTAATAATATTAGGAAAAGAAAGTGATCGGTAATAGGGAGTTCATATACTTCAAAATGACTCCTTTCTATCTCCTCTAGAGGTCTCTAGAGTTGGTCTTTTAGAAATACCATCACCTCATCCTTAGGGACATTGACCTAATCACATATAGGTATTTCATTAGTACTGATGTAAAGATATGATGATAGATAGATTAATTCTATAAAGGTGTCAGTGCCATAGTGGCCATAGGTTATTTGAGGTACGATCAGTTTATTATCAACCTTAGTTTCTACCTTTTTCCTTCAATAACTTTAGAATACTTCATTATTATCACCTTATTATGAAAATTATAACTAGATTTATAGATAATTCTAGTTCCCTTGGTGTTATCCATTCCATTTTTAGGTATAGATAGGTTGTTTTGATGTGTTTTAAGGGTGAATACTAATAATGGTGAAGTATCAGTCGATGGGTGACTTCTTCCTATTATGGATAAATCCATATGATGCCATCCTTGGCATGGATTTTTTTATTATGTGTATGTATTTTTGGATTGATTATAGATGAGAGTAACTTTTTTTGATGTGGAAGGCTAACGAGTGGTGTTTGTTGGAAAATTGTGTTACCAGATAGGTTGATTGTATGAGAAGACTCTTATTTCAGTTAGTGGAGTTTTCAATGGATACTAAGGTAATCGAGTCCCCCAGATCCATTAATAAGTTTCTATGTTTCTTCAAAGATGAGGTTGGGACACCACTCCCACTTCATGAAATTGAGTTTGGAATACATTTATAGTTGGGTGCATCTCTAATTTTGTTGTCTCCTTATTGAATATCACCCATGGAGCTACGGGATTTAAGGGCGAAGTTTGATGATCTGTTATAGAGGGTATTCATATGGAATAATATATCCCTTTATATTGCTCTTATTTTATTCACCAAGAAGGAAGATGGTAGTCTGAGGCTATGTGTGGACTACTGGAGGATGAACCAGGAGACAGTCAAGAACCATTACCCACTTTCAAGGATATATGATTAGTTTAACTAGCTCAAGAAAACCATTTGGTCTTCAAAGATCAATTTGTGGTATATATATCAGCAAATGAGGGTGAAGTAGGATGATATCTTGAACACTTTCAGTTAGTGAAAGTATATAAATTTCCAGTTTGTAGCTAAGATTTTTTGGAGTCAAGAACACTCTTATAGTGTTCATGGGAATTATTAAATACATGATTTATAAGTTCCTAGATTATTTCATAGTTGAGATCATCGATGACATTCTCGTATACTTAAATTTTAATAGGGACCATGTTAATCACCTTTTAGTTTTCTTGAAGATTCTTAAACACCATCATCTTTATGGGAAGCTTTTAAAGTGAAAGTTTTGGACACATGAGTTAGACATTCTTATAAATTTGTGGTATTAGTAGTGTGCGGTCATAGACATATCCAAAATTGAGACAATTGTTTCTTGGGAAGTTCCTAAGAACATGGTATAGGTTTACATATTCCTATCTCTTTAGGGATATTATCAGAGGTTTTTGTATAAATTTTCTCATATTTCAATCTTGTTAATATCACTGGTTGTAATAACACTGAACACAAACTATTGAATCTAGTGTTAAAAACAAAAACTTTTAATTTATGGAATTGATACAGATAAATGTGACCCAATTTTATTTTTACATAAAAAAATATGATGTAAAAAAAGGAAATATTAGATCCTTTACACACCTTAATACCTTATTAGGTTTATATTTTGAGATAATTAGGATAAACACTTAACAACTTGGATTCATAAACAACTAGATTATAAATATCATTGTTATGACCCACTATACCCAACTTTTCGTATTTTACATTTTGTTATTAACATAATCCATGTGAAATCCTTCTAGAAATAATTCATTTAACATGTTCCCTCATAAAATGGGTAAAATAAAACATAATAAGTGTGAGATCATAATCAAATTAAGGGTAAACATAGGTTATATTAGTCTATGATAATATGAAATCATAAAATAATAATAAGGGTGTGTGATCATGAACATAACTTAAAATTTTCATACCCAACCTTTCATGGATCATAAACATAATTCAGAGCATAAAACACTATCATTTTAGAAAACATGGGCCATAATAGTGATAAGTCATTATAAATAAATCATGAATTATAAGATCATGTTATAAAAGTGTATAATCATCATAACTATAAAACCCATTTCATATTTTATGGTAAACTACCAAGACCATCGGATCAAGCCTGAACACCAATTTCCCATTGTAGATCAGGAATAACATGTTTCCCATTGTGGATCAAGACACACCAATTTCCCACTATGGATCAGGATTCACCTATTTCTAATTATGCATCAAGACACGCCTCTTCCCCATTTTGGATCAAGATGCACCTATTTCCCATTATAAATCAAAATCATTGACTTGTTTACCAAAATAGATCAAGCACATCGACTTGTTTCCCTTAACTATATCAAGATATAAAATTAATTATACAATTAATTGTATAGATATATAGGTCATATACATCACATAATTAAAACTAAACATATGTTTTCTATAGGATCATAAATCATTCCTCATATCAAAACACATAAAAAGAAATGGATTTCATAAACATTTCATCTTAACATAACTCATGGAAAAGAAATGAGATTCATAATTATCATTCCATTGTAAATATAAACCATTTAGATAAATAATAAGGATAGTACACTTTGATCATATTTCTAGTAAATCATAAGTAAAATCAAAAAATTTTATCATATATGGAAAATTATTTTGAAATATCACTTGAAATAATTATTGAGGGAAATATCCTTTCCATTTTGAAATCATTTTTTTAAGATGAAAATTTATAAAGGAAAACATTTTCTCTAAAAATAACATTTTAAGCTTGAAAATTAAGCTTAAAATAATTAAGTAATATTGTTGGTGGTAAAATCCATCCATGTCTTATATGTTAAAAAAACAATCCTTACTCATTTTTTCAGAAAAATAAAAAAGAACCACATTTAGAAAATAACAAAAATAATCCTTTCAAACAATTTTTGTTAAAAGTAAAACATGGGAAAAACATTAAAAAATAGTAAAAAAACTTTTTTAAATTTTTTTAGAAAACATACACATGTAAGAGAAATATTCCCCATTAGAGATTTAAATATAAAAAATCCCAAATAATGATGAGATTGTGAAATAAACCCTTTACACTTTGGTATCGTTTGAATTGTAAACCCCATGAAATAAATAAACATATATAAAAATGAAAATAGAATAATTTTTATGATGATAATAATTAAATAAAATCATGAGTATTAAATATACCACAAAAAATAAACAAGTGGTATATAAGACATATGCCCCACAGAAATATAAGTGAGATGATAATCCCTTACCTTAGGTTTGACTTCCTTTATTTGTGTTTGAAACTTATGTATAATAATTATTCTTGTAATAAATTTATTAAAGAACCATAATACTATATATTATACCATATTTGGTTACTTATATTATTTTATCTCTCATTTATTAAAAATTTCTAAACGAAATTATTTTTCAGGGTGGTAATAGTGTCACTTTTTTCATGTGTGTTTTGGTTCGGTATTTGTGGTCCTTGTAATTTAGTCATGTTTAAATAATATTTATAATTTTAATCATGATATAAATATCATATTTATAAATTATATATGAATTTATAGTATTATATGAAAGTTAGATATATAAATAATAATAATACAATTCAGGGAGATGGTAAGTCGTACATACGCATGAACGTTGTTTTCATTTTTTGACAAATGGGAAAAAATAAATGAACATAATAATTAACCTTTAAAGAATCATTATTATATCATATATCTCACATATATTCATAAAATTAATCCTTATTACCATACATGTGAAATATAAATGAAAAATTAATCACATCACATCATAAGGATGGTAGTCCACACGTATGCATGGGCGATGTTATCATTTCCCAAAAGATTGGATTATATCAAGGTAGATATGATATTATCATTGAAGAAATAAAATTATGTCATACATATCATATATAATCATTAAACCCATCATAATACCCATCCATAAACGATGATGATGAAAAATGAATTGTATCACTGTGTGGAGAAGGTAAGTCGTATGTAAGCAAGAGCAATAGTTTCACAACTTATTAAATAGGAAAGAGGGTTTATAATGGTGTTTTAATAATAATAATAAAATTTAAAAATATTTAGGTTTATTAATTTATAATTTTATGATAAATATAAAATATTTATAGGAGTTTAATAATAGTACTAAAATAAAGTGATCGGTAAGAGTGATTACCTATTCTTCGAAATGACTCCTTTATATATCCTCTAAAGGTCTCTAGAGTTGTTCTTTTGGGAATACCATCACCTAATCCCTATTTAAATTAAACTAATCATGTACAATTATGTCATTATTAGCCATTTTAGTATATGGGAATGGATAGATGAATTCTATAAAGGTGTCAGCACTAGAGGGGCCATAGCTTCTTTGAGGTATGATCAATTTATTATCAACCTTAGTTTATAACTTTTTTATTCCATAGATTTAGACTCCTTAATTATGAACACCTTATTCTGATCATTAGAAATAGTGGTGGGTATAATTATAGTGCCCTTAGTGTTATCCATTCCTTTTGGAGGTATGCATAGGTTGTTTTGATGTGTTCTAGGAATGAATACTAATAATAAGGAAGTATTAGTCGATGGGTGACTTCTTCCATTTATGTATATATCCATATGATGTCATCCTTGGCATTTATTTTGTATTATGTGTATATATTTTTTGATTGATTCTAGATGAGAGTCAGTTTTTCTGATTTGGAAGCTTAATGAGTGGTGTTTGTTGGAAAATGGGGTTACCAAATGGGTTGATTGTATGAGAAGCCTATCATATCTCAGTTATTAGAGTTTTAAATGGATTCTCAGGTATTAGAGACCCACAAATCCATTAAGAAGTTACTAGGTGACTTTCATGATGAGGTTGGGGCACCACCCCCTCATCATAAAATTGAGTTTGGGATGCAATTATAGTTGGGTGCATCTCCGATTTTGATGTCTCTATTGAATGGCACTCATGGAGCTATGGGATTTAAGGGTGAAGGTTGATGATCCATTATAGAGGGGATTCATATATCCCAATATATCCCCTTATGGTGCTCTTGTTTTATTCACCAAGAAGGAATATTGTAGTCTGAGCCTGTGTGTGGACTACTGGAGGTTGAACCAGGTGACAGTCAAGAACCATTACCAACTTTCAAGGATAGATGATGTGTTTAACTAGATCAAGGGAACTAGTTGGTTTTAAAAGATTGATATGTGGTATATATATCATCAAATAAGGGTGAAAAAGGAGGTTATCTTGAGGACTTCCAGTTAGTTCAAGTATATGAATTTCAAGTCTGTAGCTAAGATTTTTTGTAGTCAAGAACATGCTTATAGTGTTCATGGGACTTATTAAATCCATGTTCTATGAGTTCCTAGATTATTTCATAGTCAATATCATATATAAATTACTCTAAGGCCTACGGTCCATGTAATACTTATTCCTACAAGCCTTGTAAGGGTTCCACCTCACCCCTTGAAAGGTGGATTATAAAAATCAATAAAAAATTAAGGCATTTGGGCCATTGGAATTAGGATCATGTTGATCAGCTTATACTTTTCAAGAATATTCTTAAATTCCATCATCACTATGGGAATCTTTACAAGTGAAAGTTTTGGACATGTGAGTTAGACATCCTTATATATATGTTTTATTAGTAGTGTATGGTCATGGACCCATCAAAAATTGAGATAATTATTTCATGGGAAGTTCCTAAGAACATGGTATAGGTTCACATATTCCTATCTCTTTAGGACTATTATTAGATGTTTTTGTGTAAATTACCACATATTTAAACCCCATTAATATCACGAGTTGTAATAACACTGAATCTAAACTCCTAAATCTAGTTCTAAAAATATAAACTTTAAATTTATGGCTTTGATACTGATAAATGTGACCCAATATTATTTCTCAATAAAAAAATTACGATGTAAAAAGGAAATATTAGATCCCTTACATACCCTAAGATCTTTTTAGGTTCATATTTTTAGAGAATTTGGATAAACACTAAACAACTTGGATTCATAAACAATTATCTTATAAAGATCAACATTATCACCCACCATACCCAACTTTTCTTATTTTACATTAGGTTATTAACATTATCCGTGTGAAATCCTTCTAGAAGTAATTCATTTAATAGTTTTCCTCATAAACTAGGGAAAATAAAACATAATAAGGGTGACATCATATTGAAATTAAGGGTAAACAAAAGTTATATCAGTATATGATCATATTAAATCATAAAATTATAATAAGGGTGTGTGATCATGAACATAACTTACAAATTTCATAATCTACATTTAATGAATCATAAACATAATTCAGAGCATAAAACAATATCATTTTAGAAAACATGGTCTATAAGACTGATAAGTCATTATAAATAATTCATGAACTATAAGATCATGTTATAAAAGTGTGGAATCATCATAAATATAAAAACCATTTTATATTTCAGGGTAAACTACCAAGACCATCGGATTTGGCCTCAACACTTGTTTCCCATTATGGATCAGGAATAACTTGTTTCCCATTGTGGATAAGGACATGCCTATTTCCCATCATGGATCAGGATTCGCATATTTCCAATAGTGTATCAAGACACACCTCTTTCCTATTTTTGATAAAGATACAACAATTTCCCATTATAGATCAAGATCATCGACTTGTTTCTCATTATAGATCAAGCACATCGAATTGTTTCCCTTAACCATCTCATGATATATAATTAATAATACAATTCATTGGATGGATATAAAGGTCCCATCCATCACATAATTAAAACTATACATATGTGTTCAATAGGATCATAAATCATTCATCATATCAAAACACATAAAATGAAATGGGTTTCATAAAAATTTCATCTTAACATAACTCATGGTAAAGAAATGAGATTCATAATTATCATTCAATCATAAACATAAACCATTTAGATAAAGAATAAGGATAGTATACTTGGATCATATTCTTATTAAAGCATAAGTAACATAAAATTATTTTATCATAGATGGAAAATTATTTTTAAATATCACTTGAAATAATTTTAGAGGAAAATATCATTTCTCTTTTGAAATCATTTTTTTAAGATGAAATCTTATAAAGGAAAACATTTTCTTTGAAAAGAAAATTTTAATCTTATAAAGTAATTTTAAAATAATTAAGTAATATTGATGGTGTTAAAATCCATCCATGTATTATATGTTAAAAACCAATCCTTATGCATTTTTTTCATAAATATAAATAATAATCAAAATTATAAAATAAAAAAAAATATTCCTTTCAAACAATTTTTTAAAAAGTGAAACATGGGTAAAAAAATTAAAAAATAGTAAAAAAACTTTTTTGAATATTTTTTAAGAAAACATAGACATGGAAGATAAATATTCTCCATCATAGACTTAAATATAAATAATTATGAATAATGATGAGATTGTGAAATAAACTCTTACCACTTTGGTATCATTTGAATCGTAATCACCATAAAATAAATAAACAAATATGGAAATGAAAATACCATAATTTTTATGATAAGAATCATAAAATAAAATCACGAGTAGTACATACACCACATAGAAGAAACAACTGGTGTATAATATATATTTCCCACAGAAATAAAAGTGAGACGATAATCCCTTACCTTAGGTTCGACTTCCTTTCTATGTGTTCAAACCTATATATAATAAAAATATTCTTATTATAAATTTATTATATAACATTACTTATAAGAATTATTCCACATGTGGTAACTTATATTATCTTATCTCACATTTATTAATAATATCTTGTTGAAATCATTATTCAGGGTGGTAACAGCATCGCTTTTTTCATGTGTGTTTTGGTTCGGTAGTAGTGGTCCTCGTAATTTAGTCATGTTTAAATAATATTCAGAATTTTAATCATGATATAAATATAATATATATTCATTATATATGTATTTATTATAGTCCATGAAATTTATAGATATAAAAAACAATTGCACCATTCATAGAGATGGTAAGTCGTTCATACGCATGAATTATGTTTTCATTTTTTGACGAATAGGAAAAATAAAAGAACATAATAATTAACCTTTAAATAATCATTATTATATCGTATATATCATATATATTCATAAAATTCATCCTTATTACCATCCATTTGAAATATAAATGAAAAATGAATCGCATCGCATCATGGAGATGGTAGTCCACACGTACGCATGATTGATGTTATCATTTCCCAAGAGATTGGATGATAACAAGGTAGATATGATATTGTCATTGGATAAGTTTAATTATTCCATACATATCATATATAAACATTAAACCCGTCATAATACCTATCCATAAAATATGGTTATGAAAAATGAATTGTATCATAGTGCAGAGAAGGTAAGTCATATGAAAGCATGATAAATACTTTCACTTCTTATTAGACGGGAAAGAGGGTTTATAATCGTGTTTTAATAATAATATTAAAATTTAATAATATTTAGGATGATGAATTTATTATTTTATGATAAATATAAAATATTTATAGGAATTTAATAAGAGTAGGAAAATAATGTGATTGGTAAGAGGGATTACCTATTCTTCAAAATGGATCCTTTATATCTCCTGTAAAGGTCTCTAGAGTTGGTCTTTTGGGAATATCATCACCTCTAAAATGATTCTAGGGAAGTGTATAAGATAATTGTTCAGAGTATGGTCGATATATAAGGATAAATTTTGTGGGTGAAAATGAATAGGGGTGAAATTTTAGACAATATATTATATCCTTTGTGATTATTTAATATTATTTTTTTTTAATAATTTAATAAAATATTAATCCCATAAAATATCATAATTTTCCCTTTTGATACTATTCATTACTTTTATTTTAAAAACATCAATAAAATAATAAAAATTCCAAAAAACTATTTTATTATATCCTAAAATTTTCACTTCTATCAAAATAATTCTTATATGGCCTTAATTATTTTATTTATAATACTTTTATTTTTTATACTATCATTTATTGGATTTTTCCATTAATTAAATAATTACTGCATTAGCGATGTGAAAGCATTTAAGGTAATTATTTTTCACTAAAAATTAAAAATAAATTATCATGATGAATATAAATAGTTTATGTTTCAAAATAATATTTATAGTTGAATATATCCTCTAGATAACCACATATTTAAAATATTACGCTTAATAAAAATAAGAGTTTCACATGTTTGAATTTTCATTATAAAATATTATAATGGTCATAATATTATCCAAGTGGAACAAAAATGTCATAAATTATACCCTTGTATGATTATGGACTATAAATAATTATCTGATAATATTTATGTTATTGTTTAGTTTGATCATTTTGTTTTTATCCTTTAATTATCCGGTTTACTCTTTATCGTGGTAAAAAATTACTAAGTTTACTATTAATATTGTCCAAAAATAAAAAGGGTACTATTTACTAAATTTTTACCACATTATTCAAAATATTTAATCCATTTTTAAAAATTTAAATCATAGAATTTGTAGAATATAATTTAATGTTAAACTAGAAAAGCACAATAAAAAACAATCTTTCAAAAAAATATCTTTTAAGTATGAAATGTTTTTATAATAAAATAATGCATAAAATAAATTTTAAAGACTACAATTAGATTATTTATAATCAAAATTATCTAATTAAATTTTAAAAATAGTCACAAATAGAGTTTTACATTGTAAATTCTTCAAAATAAAATACAATTTTCAATGAAAATAAGTATTTCTCACTGTACATTAAAAATTAAATTTTTTCAAAAAAGTATAAAAAAATATCATGAGATTATTTTGAAATAATGAATAAAAAAATTAAATTAATTTAGTCAAATAAATTTTCTAAAACATTAATTCTAATATTAAATCATAAGAAAAACTATTTTTGCATAAAATGTATTTTTGAAGAACTAGATGACTTTACTAAAAATTGAATGATTATTTACTAGAAATTTATCAACACATTTATATTGAGTAGTAAATTTATATATATTAAATAAACAAAGTAATCTTATTCATATCCACAAAATTAAGGACTAGGTTATAACTATCAAATGAAATAATAATATTTTAATAGTGTATCGTAGTTTGTTTAAACATGGTGTTGTGTGTAATGCAAGACATCAAAGAAATAAAATTATTTAAAGAGAAATATTTCCTAAAATATTTGGTTGTTAAATTCTCCCTCCCTTTAATAAATTCTTTCCTTGTAATTTGAACTTGGTCTCGATAACAAGGGTTTGAATTTTCAACCAACCTTTATTGAAATACAACATAGTAAAAATGATCAATAAAGCTTGCTTTTGAAAAGAGAGAAAGGAACATATGAAGGTCACTTGAGATAACACATACTAGGTTTAAAAGTAGTAGAGATAAGTGGGAAATGAAAACATAGATATGTAAGAAAAAATTAACTCCAAAGTACTGATAGAGAGTGATAGAAAACATGGTCAGGAGAATGTTGACCATCACAAAACTATAAAACTATGATCGGTTAAAAGACTATTAATTTCTCAGTAAGAAAATTAAATGGATAACATTTTTTATTTCAAGATAATTTTCCTAGATTTGATAAATTACTTTACTACCTAGTCTATGAACATGAGTAAAAATACTTATATGGCAAGAAGAATTTCATCCTTTAATCAATCTCTACCACAATCTCATATTTTGTTCCAAATTTTTAGAATTCGTATTGAATGTTTCTTCCATATAGCACGAAAATAAAATTCTAATGGATCTCATAATAAAAATAATAATAACAACCTATTCCAAGTATATTTATGTATTAAAAACCTAAAATTCTAAGCTCATGATAAGATGGTTCCAAAAAATGAATAAACCTTTAAATGAAGAAAAAATTCCTTAATATCCAAAATTCAACAATACTACCCAAAGTTTAATATAGATAATTTACTAAATAACTATCCTTAAAATTCCACAAAAATATCCTAGACTAAGATTAATATCCAAAAATCATAAGGATTTGATCGTGTTATATTTCGAGATAAACTTAGATTTATCTCCCAAAATATATACACCCTAAACATATAATCTCCTAGATACACTAACCATTTACATAAATAATATAAACCACCATAAATCCAAAAATAATAATTCCAACATTATTTCTCAAATAAAATCCCATAGTATTCTATTTACCATAATCATATAAGGTTCCAAAAATAGTGAAATTATTTTGAAATGACATTAATGACTTAATCACCAAATAACATTTCAACCCCATGGTTATATATACGATAAAACATATGTTCCAAAATTGTATTAACCCATAATTACCTCAAAATTAAATATCATTTTAACCCTAAAGTTTATAAATAGAATAAAGATTATGTTCAAAAAATGTAAACGCATTCTTCCTAAAATAATACTTCATGTAAAACCTAAGGATTAACTATACCTCAACCAATTAAAACAACTCCCAAAATATCATTAACATCCTTAAAACTACATCACTTAAAACCTCAAAAGGGGTTTATAAGACTCTAAAAATATGTTCAACCTCAAACTTATATACCAATTATGGTATCCCAAACTCTTAAGATAACTTCTCAGGAAAAAAAACTAATCTATAATGTTTTCTAAACCCTACCATGATACCAACAGTAATATATCTAAATCTGAACTACTGAATCCAGTTCTAAAAACATAAACCTTGAACTTCTGTCTTTGATAAGGATAATTGTGACCCAATTTTTTTCATCAAAAACGTACAATGTCAAAGGGAAATATTATTTCCCTTACATAAACTAGGACATTTTTAGGTTTAGTGTTTTAGAGAATTATGATAAACACTTAACAACTTGGATTCATAAAAAACTAGATTATAAAGATCAACATTATCTCCCACTATTCCCAAATTTTCTTATTTCACATTTGGTCATCAAAATCATCCATGTAAAATCCTTATAGAATTAATTAAATTTATATCTTTTATCATAACCTGAGGAAAAGAAAACATCATAAGGGTGAGATCAGATACACAATGAGGATAACTATAGATGATAATATATGATCATATGAAATTATAAAATAATAATAAGGTTATGTGATTATTAATATAACTTACAAGGTTTATACCCAACCTGTCATGGATAACAAACATAAGTAATGGCAGAAAACACTATCATTTAAGAAAACATGGTCCATAAGGGTGATAAATCATTATAAATCAATCATGAACCATAATATCATATTATTAAATTTTGGAATCATTGTAATTATAGAAACTATTTCATTTTTCAAGGTTAACTACCAAGACCATCAAATCATCCCTCAACACCTATTTCCCATTGTGGATCAAGATGCACTTGTTTCTTATAGTGGATAAAGAAACACTTTTTCCTAGTTCAGAACAAGATGTGACTATTTATCATTTTGGATATGACACACCTATTTTTCCTTTTGGATTAGGGTACACCTTTTTACCATTTTGGATCAATCCCATCGACCTATTTCCCTTAACAGATCAAGCACATCGACTTGTTTTCATTTACTATCTCATGGAATATATTTCATTAACAAATGAATTAGAGATAGATATATTTCCTACCCATAACATAAATAAAACCTCACAAATGTGTTCTATGAGTTCATAAATATTTCATCATATAATAACACATAAAAAGACATGGGTTTTATAAACATTTCATCATAACATAACTCATGGAAAAGAAACGGGATTCAAAAATATCAATCCATAAAAAACATAAACCATTTAAAGAAATAATAATGATAGTATCCTTGGATCATATCACTATTAAATAATAAGTATCATCAAATAATTCTATCTTAAATGGAAAATGATTTTGAAAGATGAGTTGAAATAATTCATGAGGAAAATATCATTTCTATTTTTAAATCATTATTTTAAAAAACATGAAATTATAAAGGAAAAAATTGTTGAAAATAAACTTTTATATATTAAAGTTATATTCAAATAATTAAGGCACCATGATATTGTGAAAAATATTTCATTTTGTATATGTTAAAAAACATTCCTTCTATATATTTTTTCAGACAAATCATAAATAACCTCATTTAGTAAAAGGAAAAAATATTTCTTTCAAAAAGTTATGTAAAAAAAACATGGATAAAATAAATTTTAAATAATATTAAAAAAACATTTTTTAAAACAATTTTATAAAACATGTACATGGAATAGAAATATTCCACAGTAGATACTTAAACATAAACAGTCCTGAAAAAGATGAGATTATGAAAAAAACATTAACACTTTGGTATCATTTGAATTAAAAACTACATGAAAGAAATAAACATATATGGATATTAAAAATAACATAATTTATATTATAATAATCATAAAATAAAATCATGGTCAATACATACACCACATATAAGAAACAAGTTGTATATAAGACATTTATCCCGCATAAATAAAAATGAGATGATAATCTCTTACCTGAGGTTCGACTTCCTTTGTATGTGTTTGAACCTCATGTATAATAAATTTAGTCTATTTATATATTTATTAAAGAAAAATAATCATATATTATATACCGTATATGGTTAAAAAGATTATTTTATCTACCATTTATTAACAATTCCTTATTAAAATTGTTGTTTTGGGCGGTAACAGCTTCATTTTTTTCATGTGTGTTTTTGTTTGGTAGTTGTAGTCCTTATAATTTAATCACGTTAAATAATATCCATAATGTGATTCATGATATAAATATAATATATTCTCATTATATATGTATTTATAGAAATCCATAAAAGGTTGATAAAGAAAAATAAATAACATTGTTCATGGAGATGGTAGGATTTACGTACGCATGAACGTTGTTTTCATTTTTCAAAGAATGGAAATAAAGAAAGGTAAATGATAATTAATCCTTATATAAAAATTATTATATCATATATATCATATATATTCATAGAATTTATCCTTATTACCATCCATGTGGAATATAAATGAAAATCTAATCACATTGCATCATGGAGATCGAAGTCCACATGTACCTATGAGTTACATTATCGTTTCCCAAAAGATTAGATGATAAGAAGGTAAATATTATATTATCATTGAATAATTATAATTATTTAATACATATAATATATAAATCATAAACCCATCATAATACCCATCCATAAAATATGTTGATTAAAATGAATAGTATCATTATGTGGAGATGATAAGTCGTACATGCGCACGAGTGATGTTTTCACTTCTTATTTGATGGGAAATAGGTTGTATAATGGTGTTTTAATAATCATAATATCATTTAGTAATATTTATGACACTAAATTCATTAGTTTATGATAAATATCATATATTTAGTGTAGTTATAGAAGAACTGGAAAAGAAAGTGATCGGTTAGAGCGATTACCTCTTCTTCGAAACGAATCCTTTAGATCTCCTATAAAGGGATCTAGAGTTAGTCTTTTGGGAATCAAATCACCACTATAATATTTATAGGTAAGTTTAGAATATAATTTATTTGAGTATTATCTATATATAAGTCTCATAGTGTTAAAAATAAGTGAAGGAGGAAATGTTCATTTATAGTTAACGTGAGGGGCACTTTAGGAATTTCTCAAAAGATTAAAATATAATAAGACTATTCTTGATCCAAATTATTTAAAATGTCATATAAATGATTAGAGAATGAATTTTTAGACCACATATTATCTAATTTATGATTATATTATATTTTTATGTTTTTAAAACAATTTAATAAAATATTAATCCCATAAAATAACATTATTGTCAATTTTGATACTATTCATTACTTTGGCTTTAAAAAAATAAATAAAATAAGTAAAATTATAGAAATATATTTTATAATATCATAAAAATGTCATTTTAACCTATATAATTCTTTTATGAACTTAATTATCTCAATTTATAATACTTTTAGCATCTTTAATATCATTTATTTGATTTTTCCATTAATTAAATAATTATTGTATTGGTATTGTGAAAGCATTTAAGGTAATTATTTGTGCACTAAATATTAAAAATAAATTAACATTATTAATATAAATAATTAATATTTAAAATAATACTTATATTAAAACATATAATCTGGATAACCACATATTAAAAATATTACACTTATCGAAAATAAGAGTGTGACGTGTTTGACTTTTCATTAAATAAAATATTATAAATTTTTTGATCTTATCCAAGCGGCTCCAAAATATCATAAATTATACCTTTGGATGATTATGTTAAATATTTAATTATCCAATAACATTTAGGTTAGTTTTTGGGTCATTTAATGGTTCTTATCATTTTATTTTTAACCATTAATTACACGATTCACCCTTTACCATGGTAACAAAAATTACTAAGTTTAATATTCATATTCTCCAAACATAAAAGGGAAATATTTACAAAATTTAGACCTAATGCTTAAAAATATGGAAATAATTTTAAAAAAATCAAATAAAAAAAATTAAAAATTTATTTTCAAGTTAAACAGGCAAAACACGACAAAAAACTATCTTTCAGAAAAAAATGCCCTTTTAAGTGCAAAATTTTTTACCTCTAAATTCTTGTATAAAATTCATTTAAAATATTAAAATTAGACCATTTAAAATAAAAATTAACTAATTAAATTTTAAAAATAATCCAAAAAATAATTTTACATGTTAAATTATTTAAAAGAAAATATAGTTTTTAATGAAAATTAGTATTTTCACTATTCATTAAAAATTCAAAGTTTTCAGAAAATTCTAAAAATATCATCCTAAGATTATTTTTACATGATTAATTCAAAAAAAAAATATTTTATTCAAATACATTTTCTAAAACTTTAATTATAATATAAAATTACAATAAAACCTATTTTTGGAGAAAATGTATTTTTAAAGAATAAGATGACTTTACTAAAAATTGAATGATTATTTACTAAACATTTATCAATACATTTATATTGAGTAGGAAATTTATATATTCCATAAATTAGTTAATCAAATTCATTCCCTCCAAATTAATAGCAAGGTTATAATGGTCACATAAGATAATAATATTTTAATAGTGTATCGTGGTATGTTTAAACTTGGTGTTGGCTGTAACACAAGACATAGAATAAATAAAATTATTTACAAAGAAGTATTTTATAAAATGTCAAGATTTTACACTCGTTAGGAAGGACTGGGCCTTCTTTTGGACTGATCAGTGTCAATAAACATTCAACTAGCTAAATGGGAAACTAATTAGTGCCCCAATGCTTCATTTTCTTGAATATGGGGTTACATTAGAGGACTTTTGTGACACTTTATATTTGGGATTAAGATTAATCTTGATGAATTAGAGGGTAGTGTTCTCTTATGGTTCTAGGAAGTTATGTACCCCTAAGTGTAACAATACCACCCATGACCTAGATTTGGTGGTAGTAGTGTTTTCCCTTAATCTATGGAGATATTAACTCATCGGTGAACATTTTGTGGTTTTCATATACCATAAGAGTTTTAGGTGTACTTTCAGTTATTATGATCAAAATCTAAGTTAGTGGTGGTAGATGTATTCTTTGGATTATGGATTTTATATCTCTTATACTCCAAAAAAGGGGAATGTTTTGGCTAACATACATTTCAAAGAAGTTACAAAGAGAAGTCATTCAAGATTTTGAGGGTATTTATAATGTGATGGAAGACTTGGTGGCAATTCATATTGATGCATAGAAAGTCAGTGGTATGGTTTTCCTATATTAGATGATAGTGGAATCACACTTTTTGTTTCTAGTGGAGTAGTCTTAGAGGAGATACTTGACGTTAGATGTGATGTGAGACTGTGTCAGTCATGGTGATACTCCAAAGGGGTGGTTAGAGGATGGTCAGAATATGATATTAATTCAGGGGTGTCTATTAGTTCTATTGGCCTTGTGTGAGGTTGTTCTCTATGAGTTTAACAACTCAACCTTTTCAGTTCATCTGGGTGTGTCTGTGATTTAGTGTGGTTTAGGGAGGCATCCATGGTGTCCTGAGATAATGAATCCATTGGCAGAGTATGTGGCGTGATGTTTGGCCTTCCAGTCGGTGAAAGTAGAGCACCGTTTCCTTATAGGTTTTTGGTAGTATTTATATTTCTGTCAATATAAATGGGTGGAAACCTCAATGGATTTCATCCGTATGTTACACCATGTCATGGGAGGATTTTTTTCATTTGAGTTATCATGGGACAACTAATTAAGTTGAACTATTTTCTAGTGATTCGTGAATTGAGTTCCATGGATGATCTAGCGAGATAGTACATGGATAAGTTGGTGATGATCTAAGGGGTAACAAGGACTATAAACTATGATTAGGATCCTTGATTTCACCTCATGATTCTAGAGGGGATTTTATCCTCTTTTTGGCTCCAATCTATACCTTGTAACTATTTTTCATCCCCAGTTGAATGACCTAAAAAAGTAGACCATTTAGACACTATAGTATATATTAAGGGATCGTGTCTTGTATTTTAGTGGATTATGGGTGAGATACCTACCCTTGGTTGAGTTTTCATACATTAATAGCTTCCACTCATCCATCAGTATGGATTAATTTATGGAATTTAATGGAAATTCATTCCAATCCTCATTGTACTAGACTCTGTTTAGTGAGTTAGTAGTCATTAATCCTAAAGTGGTGCGGAGTACAAAAAAATATCCATATGGTTATTTTGAATCAGTATTATAGAACTAATACTAATTAGGATAATAATAATATGCACATATGTATAACTTACAAGAGGGGTGAATTTTAGTTTTAGAAACATATTTTAAAATAATTAAACTAAATAATACACTATGCCTCTTAAATTACGCTACCGAACTTGGACCTAAGTTTGATGATCATAATTATATAATTGGAATCTAGATACGGTTTGATTAAATTAGAGTAAAAAATTAAGGTCACCATGGATCTGATTATCAGAGTATCATAATCACGATGGATACAATTGAATCAAATATATTGAATTTATCATTATCAGATTAAAATAGATAAAACAATTAGAATAGAAATATGAATATGATGTTTCACTTTCTATTTAAAATTTTTAGTGGAAAATAATCTTATAAACAACAAAATAAACAATTGCGTAAAAAATAAAGAATAAATTTATAGTTGTTAAATAGATGACTATTTTAACTTTAAGAGAAAGGTAGTCCATAACCCAGACTAAAGGTATATCTTGTTTTATACTTATAAGAAAGTTTTTTCCCATTATCAAGGAATACCTTGATAAAATTATCAGAAATTCTATGTCTTCATATCTATGGAACCCCTCGATACGAATATTTTATTCTCTATCTACCTATCCCTGGTAGACATTTATTTGATCGATTGGATTCTGTATCTTTATATCCCTAAAATCCCTCAATCATTAAGATGATTAGATGAAGAAACAATTGTAAAAAAATATTAAGACAACCTGATAAGGTTTCCTTAATGAGACTACTCTCTAAAAGAAATACAAAGATTAAGAACAAGGTGTTCACACTGATTATTCTTCCAAAAATTCAAGAGAGAATGTAATAGACCAGCTAAATGCACTGCTCCAAACTCTTTGAATTACTGGGTATTTATAGGTATCCCTTAAATGGTTACTTGATCTCCCAATTATCATATTTATCTATGTTTGTCATAATTAATTGGACACATGTCACTTCAAAGGATTTATTGTAACTAATTTCCCAACATCATATTAGTGTACACCATTACAGTGTAAAAATAATTCATCACATTATAAATAATTCTTCTGAATATGATTATATACTTAAGTCACTCTGATGGACTTCTTTGTTATTTTCATTACGATAACCCATATGAGTATTACTATGATGTTTATCAGTGTCGATATTAGTCTGACGTTTATGACTTTGTTAGTACAAAATACCTGACAAAAATTCTAACATCCATTCTTATAAAGGTGAGTGTGGTTTATCAGACACATAATCATTACAATAATAATAATGGAAAATTATTAGTTTATTTTCATAATTCATTAAAATTTATTCTAAGTATGGTAAAAGAATTTGTTTTTTACAAAAAAATTATAAAACACTTTGGACATGAAAAATCATTAATCATTTTTTCAAGAAGGTGTTTTTTATTTCCAATAATAAAGGAATGGAAAAGTGAGAAATGTAATTTCTAACTCAAAAATATACCCCCTTTATAGAAATCACAAACCACAAAACTTAAAAGAAAAATAACTTTGAAAAATCGACAATGATTTTTCTTTTATGTACTTCATATTTAGAGTTAGTCATTAAACCTTAACTTCCCCTGAATTCATAAGTCATCTGAATATGATAGAAAGAAATATGTTGAATAATATTAACTCCCCCATAGGATAACATCTTCTCCTAAGTATTTCATTCTCCCCCTTAGTCAAATATTCTCTCCCTTTGTTAATAAAACATCCTTTGATAAAAAAATTATATTCATTCAAGAAAAAATCCTCCTTTAAGATTTCTCCCCCTTACTGTAAAACTTGTACCCCTTTTTTATTTTCAAAAGGGAATGGGGAATGAATCTGAAGTTTCCTAAAAATTATATAAAAAACATACGGAACAATATAATTAACAAAATAATAATCCAAAAAATATATGAAATAACATTCATCTAATCGAAATAAGAAAATATTCAAACAATTAATAATTGTATGAAAAAGTAATTCATTCATAAAAATACTTTCAAATGTTTTAAAAAATAATTATAATAAAATTTCAAAAGAAAAAATGTTTGGTCTTTCTTCATGAGGTTATTCACAAAATACTTCATCTTCTTGAACTATTTTCAGTCTTGTTCCAACTTTACTAGTCTTTCTTCATGATTCTGGAATTTTTCAAAAAAAAATCTATTCTCAATCCTGGATGAAAATTAAATTTTTATTTCAAAAAAAAAATTACGAAAAAGTGAGAAACTAGAGTGACATCAAAGACTAAATACACAACTATGCCTCCATGGGACAAGTTCATCAAGACAAAAGACAATCTAATTCAAAAGTACGAAAAATCTCCACCTTGGAAATAAATTAATACGATCATCACCCACCTTCCCATCACTGCATGTCTATTTGTCTCATGCAAACATGTACATGATTGGTACTGATGAAAAACACCATACCCTCTCAAAACTAACAATTATGAGTAGCGATGATGAGGAGAACGCTCCCTGCTTTGAACCTCATCTGGGAAGTCCCTTATAAGAAAACTGGATGCAGTGTCTCATGGACCTAGGCCACAGTGCCACAAGAAAATTCAAAGATTCAAATTGCAAAGCCTCCTCAATGCACAAAATCATAGAACAACACAACCTTCACCAAGTCATAAGAGATCAAAGCTGAATCTCCACAGATCGAAATACATTGTGTCTTTGTTTTCACCTTCACTGAATACAGATCACACCAAAATCTCACGCCACCAACACACATAAGAACGCAAGCATACCAATGTCATTCCAAGTGAAAATATTCCACTCTACTACCGCAATACTGATTATTCCACCTAACCCAAACCAGAACAAACTTTAAAGGCCTCCGCAATTACCACATCAAGAAAAAATTCATATCCGAGCTTCTCGGGTCCAACGCAGACAGCATAACCAGATCCAAAAAATTCAGAATACCCGAAGAAAAAAACCCCAACAGCAAATAGGTAAAAGGAAAATAAGGAGAAACAACCCAAACCCCGAAGGCAACCTCTCAGCCTTGATGAAAACCAGGCCATATCCTATCATCACCTTAACAAGCTCACCCGAAGACCACCTCGAACTGTTGTGCACACTCCTAGATGGCACAAAACCACACGCTGGCCCACATCTGAAGAAGCTGGAACAATGACCATAGGATCCACTGTGCCACCATATGAAACCCTACCCAGTAAAGATGGGGTAGAGGAAGGAGATTCCAGCAAACGATGAGAATGTCACACCGTCCATGCCCATAAAGAATGAAACCTCCCATGGAAAGGAATTTGTCATCACGAGAGCACTGTGAAGGAGTGGGAAGGCGATCTGATGCGACCCGAAGTATAGTGGATATTGGCAGTGATAGGGGAAACGCTACCAAGTCAGCGTCCCTTACGGGCTCATACCAATCGCCAATGGGATCCTTCACAGATTATTCTCATAAATTCTTATTCCTCAAAATGTTGAAATTGTATTTATCATATTTGAGTCTAGTTATCTCCAATGAAATGTATCGAATATTTATATTTAGATATTTTAATTCCTTGATCTGACCAACATTTTTCTCTCTGAAACTTTCCCCAAACTTTAACCTATCATCCATGTCTTTTTAAACTAGTTATGGGAATCAATATATTAATTCAAAAGATTCTTTACATCTTCAAAATTCACATCATATAACCTAATATCAACATCTACTTAATGAGACCATTTTACCATTTGATTAAAATATTTTCTATGATTTTGATAAATTTCTTGATATACTTTCAATTGAACTTCAAGTTTAATTACTTTTTATGTTAACATATTGATTGAAATTATTCCTCATTCAAACTTTCTTGAATCAACTGACACTGGGATTTGAGATTTAAAAAATAATTAATTGTTCCTTGAAGCATTTTCAAATGACTAAAAAATTAATCCACACCTTCAAAGGCAATTATCCAAGCAGGATCTAATTTTTTTGATTGAATCTCTGGAGGTTTGATTTTCCTTCTTATGGTTTCCACTTCTTTCCATTTGTATCTATCTTTATTTGAAACTTATTTCTAAATTTCTTTATAACCTTTGTAATTTACTTCCTTATCATATGAAAATTCAAGGATCTCATCATCCTTATAATCTATGACTTTGTCATCAGCTTTAGTCTTTGAATTTTTATCACTTTCTTTCCTACATTTATACACATCTTCCTATTTTGATAATTCTTTTTTTTTTGAAATTTTATACTTTTATTATTTATCATCTTTAGAGGGTAAATCCTAAGATGATGCATCCAATTATTTTTTGGATTAATTTTTCTCATTTTGATCTTCCTCTTCATCTCCATCCTCTTTATTATCTTCATCTTCATCAACTTCCTCATTCTCATCTTCTTCTACTTCTTATTCAACAAATTATTCAACTTATTTATATTGAATTTTTTTACTTCCTTATTTTTCTTCTTTCCCATGTTTATCGATTCCATCAACCTCTTCATATACTTATTTATGAAGATCATATTTCATCTGTTTATCAGTTCTTAAATCACCTTTTCTTAGTTCCATTTTTGATTCCTTTTCTTGAAAATTTTGTGCTAATTATTTTTCAACAATCTTTCATTTTCCTTTATCTTCCATAGATGGAAGATTGGTATGCACAATAGCAGTTTCTTGGAAAACTAACCCTGTATCAGGGTTTATTTGATCAGTTTGTGAAGTATGTGAATCTACATTTTTGAAGGCTCACTTAACCCCCTTCAATAAAATGTCACATAGTTGAGTATCTAACATCATTCTCTTTTGTTTCCTTTTCTTTTCTTCTTTTCATAAAGTATTGGCAACACAATTCTTTAAAACCTTAGCCTTAATAAGATCATGTCTGATTTTTTATTCTCTTGATTTTGTTTCTTGTTTTTCTTTATCCACTATTCAAAAATTTATTCAGGGAATATTTTTTATTTTTTCTTATTTCTTTGGTGGGGAAGTTTGAACATTCCTTTTCTTTTTATTATTTTCACCCTTCTCATATTTCCTTAATAGTTCTACATTAGAATAAATATCACAAACTTTCTCAACTAAATTTTTAGACTTGTTATCAAAAAAATCTCATCCTATTGATTGTATCATCACTGATGAATAAAATCTTCACCCTCTTTTGATTTTATTTATTTTCAATCTTGAAAAATATCATGCACTCAATAATTAATTTTATTATTATAGAAAAAACCATAATGATCTTTAACATCATAGATATAATATTCATGTTATCAATGGTAAGAAATGTGAATCTAAAAAGATTTACCTTCCTCACATTCACTAAATAATCCAATAATATAACATCAAAAACTTTAAGTATATATCAATCTAACATCCTTGGTATAATGGTCAAACAAATAATATTCTACCTTATGTCTATTTCATGCATAGAGATCATCTGGAAGTTTATGTGAAGTACAATAGGCTTCCCCTTTTGAGGTCACTCCTATCAAAATCACATTTTTTCTATAAGATAACTTGTATCTCTTACCATTCATAGTAAAAGAAAAATTTTCAATTCCATATTCCTTGAAAAATTTAATAGTCATAAAAATATCTGACAATATTTGGGTAGAAAATGTCAAAATCCTTTTCAATTTTTTTGACACATACAGATTCCCATCCTTGAAAATTAATGATGTTTCTCAAAGTATCATATTTCTCATAGAAATATATTTCGACTAAAATTTCTCATAAAAATCACTAATTCTTTTAATATTCATCAAAATCCATCAAATTAAAACTAAGAAAGGTTAAACGAACGAAAATATGATCTTTCATACTGGGAAACTTAAAAGGTGCAGCAAGTTATGAGGAAAAGATCTATCCAACCTATGTGGACATGGGGAGTCCACCTTTATATAGATTCTTAGTTTTTCAGTTTATCTTACAAAATGAAATCAATATTTGATATTTAACCCAATCTGATCTGATGGTTGATAATAATCTAAATAAATTTTAAATAAATTTGGAACTATTGAGTTTTAAAAAAATCATATTGATAATGAATAAGATTGGAAAATTTTAAAGAAAAACTTTTAAAATCATAATATAATTTTTTTTTTAAAAAATGAAAGTATAAAAAAATACTATAAATCAATCGTAATGAAATAGTGAAGATATTAAATAGTAGAAGACTACGTTTTAGAGTGATAAAAGTCATTGGTATTATTACATATTCTTCTTGATTTTTATAAACTAAGTATATTAAGATAGTTTTGATTACAAAATACCAAGGTTTTTAGTAGGAAAAAAATAAAATAGTTATTAAATAAAACTAATTATGATTATTTCATTTAAGAAAACTAATTGTAATAGTTTTATTAAAAAAACTTATTACGGTATTTTTTTAATCTAATAAATTGTAACAAAACTTGAGTCCATAAATTTTTATAATAGTTTCAGAATATAAAAATATATTTAATTATTCTAAATATGAAAATTTTATAAAGAAATATGAGTCTAGAAAACTCATTACGAAAGAAAAACTAAAAATTTTGAAAAAAAAATTGAAAAACATAAACATATATACAAACCCTATGAAAAGAATTAACTTAATGTAAGTATATGGGTAAAAAATAAGTAGATATGATTGATTACTTTAAATTGATCATTTCTATAATTTGTTTAATATATTTAAATCTATCAGAAGGTAAAGGTTTTGTAAAAACTCCAGCAAGTGGATGTTGTGTTATGATGAATTGTAAAATGATATCTCCTTTTAGTGTAAGATATCTAAGGAAATGGTGTCTTATATATGTTTGATTGGAACTTGATTGATCTTCTAGGTTTTCACTTAAATTAATGGCACTAGTATTATCATATAGTTTTTTAGTTTTAGAAAAACTCAATCCATAGTCAGTGAGTGTGTGTTTCATCCAGAACACTTGAGCACAACAACTTTTAGCTACCACATATTTGGCTTTAGTAGTGGAAAGTAATACTGGATTTTGTTTATTACAAGACCAAGAAACTAATTAATATTCTAAGAAATGAAAAGTTTAGGATGTTCTTTTCTTATCCATTCTACAACCACCAAATTTATAATCTGAAAAACTTTTTAGTTCAAAAACATTTCCAGAAGAATAGAAAAGTCCTAAATCCATAGTTCCCTTTTGATAATAAGGAATTAATTTTAATTATTTTAAATGGTATTATTTTGGATTTTATTGGTATCTTGCACATAAGCATATAGAAAACATTAAATCTAGATGACTAGAAGTTAAGTAAAGTAAACTTCCTATCATACCTCTAAAATTATTTTGATCAACTGGTTGACCAGTATTATCAAGATCAAGTGTATTGTATATACCAACAGGAGTAATAATAAATTTAGTATGTTCATACCCAAATTTCTTAAAAACATATTTTATATACTTATCTTGATATATAAAAGTTTCTTCTTATTTTCTTGAGATTTAAAAACCAATAAAATGTGTTAACTCACCCATCATACTCATTTTAAACTCATATTTCATAAGATCTACAAAGAAATATATTAATTATTTTTGAGTCTATCCAAATATAATTTCATCAATATATATTTAATCAATACTAATATTTCAATTTATTTTTATTATAAAAAATTTTGGATCTTTGTCTCCCTTAATAAATTTATTTTGTAGCAAAAATCATGTTAAACCATCATACCAGGCTCTAGGGGATTGTTTAAGTCTGTATAAAAATTTGGTAAGTTTATAAAATTATTCTAGATATTTTTTATTTTCAAAAATAGTTTTTTTTTTAACATAAACTTCCTCCTGAACATATCCATTAATAAAATCACACTTCACATCCATTTGAAAAAGTTTGAAATTAAACAATGTTGCAAAGGATAATGGAATATGAATAGTTTCAAGTCTAGATACTGGTTTATAGGTTTCTTAATAATCTATTCCTTCTTTTTTATTATAACACTTAGAAAAAATTATAGATTTATTTCTAACAATAATTTCATTTTCATCACATTTGTTTCTAAAAACCTATTTTACTCTAATTATAGATGTTTCTTTTGGTTGTTCAATTAAAGTTTAGACTGTGTTCCTCTCAAATTTTTTGAGCCCATCTTGCATGTTCTTAATCCAATCTTCATCACCCATAGCCTCATTATGATTGTAACACACCAAGATTTAATGATATGCTTCTCTTTAAATAATACAATAGTGTGCGATGTACGTAACACCAAGTTCAAGCACACCACGACCTATCAAACTAGCCGTTTAGAATGTGGTTATGAATAGTAATAACCAAATTTTGAATTTTATATATATACCATAAAATTTTAACATTCATATTTTTTGTTTCTTAGACATAAAATATGGACAAATTCAATTTTTCAGATAAAAGAAGTATTTTTAAAAAAATACAGTTTTTTTGCCTTTTAATGGCGAACCCTTTCTAAATCCAATAATTGGAACTTTTATATATTCAATTTAATTAAATTAAATTCTTCTTTAGAAGCTGGACATAAAAAATTAGTTTGGATAATTTTTTTGTGTTTTTCTCATAACTTTCATATTTTGATGAATAGTGAAAGATACTAAATTTTAATTGAAAACAACTTTTTAATCAAAATAATTTATAGTGTTAAATTATAAATTTGAATATTTATTAAGTATAATAAGATTTTATTTTTGTAATTTAATACAATGTTGTTCATTGGAAGTAATTTCACTTTTAAACCGGACATAATATCAATCTTTTGATAGTTTTTACTTCTCAAAAAACTACTTTCTAGTTTTAACAACGGGAATTAATTTTAAATTAATTAATGAAACTTCTATGTTTTAAATTTGTTAAAATAGACATCATTTTTGGATTTGGAATATCAAAATTTTCTTAGGGTGAATTTTTGGTAATTTTCTGGAAACTTTCAATGTTTGATGAATAGTGAAAAACACTACGTTATTGTTTAAAAACTGACTTTTTATTTAAATAATTATTTATTTTATTTAAATTAATTTTAAGTAAAAATATATACATAATACTTATATTAGTTCAATTTAATTCATTGGAGTCATTTTATGATAAAATTCGATGTATAAAATTCTATCGAATTTTTTTAGCGTTTTTTTAACCACCTTCTAGGCACGTTAGAAAATTTGCATAAAACGTAATTTTATCACTTCTGTGAATTGAGTTTCAAAAATCTGAGAGACACGGTTGGTATCATTAAGTAAAATTTGGTTCAATAATATGAAAATAATTTTTGATGAATAGTAACTTTTGACTTTTATTTACCACGGTTAAAAGTAAATAGGGTAATTAAAGGTAAAAATGATATTATAATTACCCTAACACATGTTTTAATTCCATTGGATGAATTTTTTTCGACCAAAATCAACCTTAGGAATAAAATATAATCATATTTTGTTCACTAGGATTAGATTAGGACATTTATTATTATTTTATTTAAAGAAGAGTTAAAAGTGTTAAATTCAAATTTTCATAACTAAAACATTTTTAATACAGGGTTATATATAAGATAAATTAGACTATAAATATTCATTAGAAAGATAAAAAAAATTATACATCATTATATTTTATTTATAATTTTTAGACATTAAATAATGAAATTTATTTATGACACAATGATGATGCAGTAATTACCTTATTAATAAAAGATTGAAATAATTCGTATTATAAATATAAAAATAAATGTAAATTTATATATTTGATGCATCCACGAATTTTCTATATTAATATGACATGTTAGGGTTGATTAAATTTATTTTTTTGAAGAAATAAGATTTTTATGACTTTCACAAAAACTAAAAACTAAATAATGTCAAAATTGACATAAATGAGTTTTTAAAACAAATATTATATTATTAAATGATATAATAGTCTTAAAATATAAGGTTCATCCAAAGGGATTATATAATAATATATTTGTCATTAATGAACCATTTGGGTTACTCTTGTCATTTTATAGTAAGTTTATTAACCATATAATATAATAATACAAGGAGACATGGTAAATGTTAAAATATTTAACCAACAGTTAAATCTAAAAGATAAAGTTAATATGGTGACCTAAACCTCTCTAAAACCTATTGGTTGAGATTTTTTCGACCCATACCCACCTTAACCTCAAAATAAATCCTTTTTGAGCCATTATAAACCAAATATGATTGTATAATAAAATAATATTTCAAGGTTTTCCTAAAGTGACCCTCACCTCTCAAATAAAATGGTACTTCCCCTTCTCTCAAAATCACACCTCAAAATCCATTTATCTCAGCCAAAACCCTACTCAAATATCCTTTTAACTGCCATCACTTCAACATAGAGGCCTTACTTTGATCATAAATCCAACCTAAGGATCCATTTTGATCAAATCAAAAGGAAGCACCCGAAGAAGAGGTAATTATTTCATCACCTCTTTCAATGTTCTTCTCTTCTTCCACTTCCTATTTCTTTATTGTTTCCATGCCAAAATAATAACTCCATTAAATTCTACATATTTTTATGTTATTATAAATATGGTACAACCATATTTATTATTCTATTCATCCTATGAATGATAAAGTCACCATACGTGCGTACGTACGGCTTATTGTCTTCACGTCGTGGTGTAGTTTGTTTTTTAACACTTAATTATTTGGATGGGTATAATAATGAGTATAATTGACGTAAATAATAAATATAACATTTTAATTATACTTTATATATGAAATTCCATCCAATTACATATTATTTCATCATCAATAGAATGGTATTGTCGCTCGTGTGTACGTACGGATTACCGTCTCCACGAACGTGATGAGATTCATTCCCCATCGTAACCATTCAAGAATAAATATCATTTTATAATTAAAAAATAATGTTTAAGAACATAATATCATTCTATATATGAATCAAATACATCCTATGTATAACAAACATGACTTACATAAAAAATATATAAATAAAAACGAATCAGTTAACACTCGAAACAATAATACTACTGAAGTATTATTAACAAAGTAATCTTAAAAGATAATATATGATATCATATTTATTTATACGGTTACTGTATAATTTAATAAATATTATTTCACCATTATATATTAGGTTAATGTACCCTTAACTAATGAAAAGTACAAGGTAAGGGGTTTTTATCTCACTTCTTATTCCCGTGAGATTCATCCTATATTGCCACTATTTCCTTTTGTGTAGTGTATTTACTACCCTTTATTGTATTATTTGTATAATATAATTTAATTTATGGGTATTTACATCATAATTTTATAATAATTCTTTCATGGGGTTTATAATTCGTAAGTTACCAAATCGGTAAGGGAATTTAAAATTTCAATTTCCACTCATTGGGTTTTAAGAAAACTTCATTGATTATTTTACTCCAAGATTATGTGTGAAATCACTATTTATTTACTTATGTAGTAATTTACACTCCCCTTTGTGTAGATATACTTTTGATACACATAATTACTCCATTGATAAATTCCCAAGTCATCGATATGAACTTGATAAGAGTAATTTTAACTCAATTTCTATTCATTGAGTTAAACATCCAAGTCATTGGTGTTATTTTACAAGAATATGTGTGAATGTCCTCTGATTGATTTACACTTAATATCCAATCATATTGAGGGTATTTATATTTTTCACACATAATTATGTCATTGGTTTATCCTTAACCTAAGAATACGGTATTTATAAGGGATTTCATCTCAATTTACATTTCATTGAGACTTCTTTGTTGTTATGCACCAATTCACTTTTAAATGGTGTATATAATGTACTTTGACATAGTATATCATGAATCCCTTAATTCTCATGATATTATAAAGTTTTTATTAACTCGATTATTTGTATTCAAGCATCTCTCATTTGGTTAGGAACTCTAACTAAAATATCATTTTAATGTTTTAAATATTTATTCTTCAAAATATTTCTCATTAATGTCCATGTTTTAAAAAAGGTTTTAAGGATTTATTTATATGGAAATTAATGTGTTAAAATTAAAATTATTTTTAAAAGTTTCAAATTGGTATAGGACACTTTTATTAAAAAATATATTTTAAATGTCTTTTTGATAAATAGTGAGACATATAAATGTTTTCTAGAAAAGGGGGGATATTTCTCTCATATAGTTTTGATGATTATTTTCATCTATGTCAATATCCTTCATTATTCTCGATTGAGGTTAATTTATTATAATAAAATATTCCATATTGTATTTAATGAGTTATGTTTGATTGTGGATGTTCTATTTTTATACCATTCATGGTTTGTGGTTAAAATATTGACATTTCGTATGCAATTTTTAATACGAATGTTTAGATTATGTTTCAACCTTTTCATATGAGGAATGAATTGAACTTAGTAAGTGGTGGGTGGAGTCTGCTATATCTCCTCAATGCATCTTTAGGTCTCATGAGACAAACTAGTGTCTTTGAACAAGGCCTTGACAAAACATTTATTTGTAGCCTTGGTAGGAGGCCTTGACTATGTGGTTATGATGTCCGTCATTATGTATTCCATCATTATGAAATTAGATATTGATATTACATGTGATTATTGGACTAGTAGAATGTCCATGTGAATAAGTAAATAGAATTAATTGATTTATATTTTCCATATTATTCTAAAGTTTATGTTTAAAAGTCTTGTATTTTATTCTTTTACATTTCCTTATAAGTTTGTGATTATTTATGATATTTTGTGCTATATTGTTGTCCTTGCTAATCATCTTATCTCACCCCTTTCTTATATTTTATTTTTCCCAAGATGTGAAGAAGTATATTATGACTGACATGTAGAAATAGGCTAAGGGGTATAATAGTGTTCAAAGGAGACACAATTTTGTTGTTTTTCATTTGATAATGTATTATAAAACTTATGTATGTGTCTAGTACTTCCAAGGCTACTAAACTAATAGTCCTTTTGATATTTGATCTATTGTGATTATGCCAATGTTGAGTAATAATGCACCGAATCTGGGTAACCAGGGTCGGGGCATTACAATTGGTATCATAGGAAGTTTAGTACAAACCTTGGAAGCTAGATTTAGAAAAACTCTAATTATAAAACACTACCCTAATATAGAATTTGAGGATTAGTATAGAAGAACATCCAAAAATTTGGTAATGTAAATATTATGTGGGTTTTCAAAGAAATACATCCCTATCTAGATATGAGTAGGTAGAGAAAGCTCTGGAACAGATGTACCTAGAAGTGAAAACTCTGATAATGAGTTTTGGGCTTGACCCAGGGTATCTTGGTACATGACAATGGGCCCTGATGCACTCTTGGTTTCGACACTCCCAGGAGATATGCTTAAGATAATTCACATTTTCTTTACAAACCGATTTGAAGTATTTTAATATAATATGAGAATAAATAACATTTTTTAATTCTAAGGTGTTTTAGATTGAAAATAAGGTGTCATGATATTCTCTAAATGATTTTATGACTCACACTATGCTTTCTTGTGTTAGTCAATGGCAGGATTCCAAGGAATTCATAGTAACATTGAACATAATGTACATGGTGGGCACGATGATGTAAATGAGCAAATAAATGGAATGTTAATGAGTGTAAAAGATATCTTGTTCATGCCAAATCAGTTTTCCAAAAATAAGATCCAAAAAATATGTATTAACCAACTCCCAATCTCAACAAAGAAGAGAAAGGAGGTGAATGATAAGAGCTCCAGCTGTGGAGACCATGGTAAAAGAAAGCTCCATTTCCATCATGTAGAAAATGTGGATGGAGACACCCAGGAAAATGACTCAATGGAATAAATAAATGCATTATGTGTGGGAAAGAAATACATAAATTAAATAATTTTCAAGGAAAAATGAAGATTTATATAGAAGAAAATAAAAATGATCCTAAGAATCCAATTACAGTAATTTTCTTTAATTTTAAGGGACCTTGGAATTACCAATTCAATGCCCTATTCTATAGGATAACCTTGAGGTCAAGGAAGAACCTATGTGGAAATAAATGTATGGAGAAATTTTTAAAAGTATTAATGATCTTTGTTTATGGGATTAATTTGGAAGACTATTCTCTTTTATGCGTAACCATGCAGTTTGTTATGTGAAAATTCTATTTGAGGAAGAATTATCTTTTCTTTTGGGGATATAGTTATAAAGAACCATTTGGGTTTATATGATCCTTTAATTTGAGGCAATTACAGGTTTTTAATTTTTCGGATGAAAATGTGAGGTGTGAGATAACATTTGTGGTTAAATTATGTTATGGTTATTTTCAGAATTTATCTCAATTTTGGAATTTTATAAAAAAATAGTTTTTGAAAAAGGACAGCACACAGAGCATGTGACAACCCGTCGCATTGGAAAAAGTTGCAGGAATCGAACCCACAACTAGAGTGCGATTGGGATTTATTGCCTACCACTGGACTATGTGAAGTCCCCGGTTAGTGTGACTAATTATTTTTGGTTGAATGATTTTATTGATCAATAATAAGTTGATTTGGGATCTTTTGTTTTATCAAATGGATATCCTTACTATAGGAAAATGATTTGGTGATTAAGTGATAAATGTTATTTTGGAAGACATATGCTCTGTTGGGAACACTATATGTCTAAGGAAAATAGAATACTATGGAATTTCATTTGAGTATTAATAGTGGATTATTTTTAATTTGGAAGAATCTATGTTTTTTTTAGTGATTCAAGTTATTAATGGAAATGATTTACCTATCATAGAGAATATGTGATTTGGTTAATTACACTTCTGTATGAGACTTTAAGAATAGTTGATGTTATTTGGAGATAAATGTTAAGATTTACTATGAAAGAATATGTAATTAAATTCTTCTTAGTTTTAGGTTTCAATCTTAGTTTGTATTATATTAAAGGATTTTAAGGACTATTGTTTATTGAATGGTCTTTATTGAACTTAGGGTATTGTTTGTTCAATTTTGGAAATTAAGATTAGTATTTATTTCTATAAAAGATTATCCATTTTGGGGATCATATGATCTTGTACTAACCATTTGGTTTTGGTTAATCTCTAAAGACAATGGAAATATATAGTTCATCCTTTTTGGATTATGTTATTCTCTAGAAGTTGATTCTAGCACTTTGGGTGTGACCAAGTCATCTTTAATACTCATCATTTGGAAAAAAGATGAGTTAGTGGTAGAAATTTATTATAGGATAAAAATCTACTTAAAATTTAAGAATATCTCTTTATGTTCTTAGTCAATCTCATAAATAAATACCTCAACTTTATTAAATGGAACTTAAAACAAACAAAAAACCTTTCTCGTTTACTTTTCCTACTGGGAAACTAATGATCGTTTAACCCATCACAAGTTTGTAGTTTTATTATTGTTAACTTTCTCCTGATCATTTTTTTATCACTATCCATCATAACTTTACACTTAGTTTATCTTCCATACCTATGTTTTCCTACATGGAATCCTAATATGGGTTATCTCGGGTGACCTTTGTACTTCTCTTTCTATCTTTTAAAGTCATAATTTTATTGACTCTTTTCCAGATGTGGGACTTTCAATGATGTTCCCAAGAAAAATTTTAAAATTTCTAGGATGCAATTTTCAAAAGGGGGAAATAATGTAACACCCCAAGCTTCCATGGTACACTTCTCTTTGAATAATACAATAGCGTACGATGTACGCAACAATGAGTTCAAGAACACCACAACCTATCAAGCTAGCCGTTTAGAAAGCGGTTATGAATAGTAATAACCACATTTTGATTTTTATATATATCCCATATAATTTTAACCTTAATCTTTTGTGTTTCTTAGACATAATATAAGGACAAATTCAATTTTTCATATAAAAGAAATGTTTTTCAAAAAATGCAGTTTTTCCACCTTTTAATGGAGAACCCTTTCTAAATAAAATATTTGGAACTATTATATATTCAATTTGATTAAATTAAATTCTTATTTAGAATAGGGACATAAAATTTTAGTTTGGATAAATTTTTGGTGTTTTTCTTATAACTTTCATATATTGAAGAATAGTGAAAGTTACTAAATTTTAATTGAAAACAACTTTTTCAATAAAAATAATTTATAGTGTTAAATTATACATTTTAATGGTTTTAAATTATAATTATATTATATTTTTATCATTTAATACAATGTTGGTCAATTTAAGTAATTTCACTTTTAAATCGGACATAAACACATATCAATCTTTTGATAGTTTTTACTTCTCAAAAACCAGCTTTCTAGTTTTGATAATGAGATTTAATTTTAAATTAATTAATGAAACTTATATTTTTTGAATTTGGTCAAATATACATCATTTTTGGATTCGGAATATCAAAATTTTCTTAGGGTGAATTTTTAGTATTTTTCTAAAAACTTTCATTTTTTGATGAATAGTGAAAAACACTACGTTATTGTTTAAAAACTGACTTTTTATTTAAATAATTATTTATTTTATTTAAATTAATTTTAATTAAAAATGGATACATAATACTTATATTAGTTCAATGTAATTAATTTGAGTCATTTTATAATAAAATTAGATGTATAAAAGTTTATTGAATTTTTCTAACGTTTTTTTTTTACCCACCTTCTAAGCACGTTAGGAAATTTGAATAAAAAGTAATTTTTCCACTTCTGTGAATTTAATTTCAAGAATAAAAGATACATGGTTGATATTATTAAGTAAAATTTGGTTCAATAAGATGAAAATAATTTTTTATGAATAGTAACTTTTGACTTTTATTTACCACGGTTAAAAGAAAATAGGGTAATTAAATGTAAAAATGATATTATAATTACCATAACACATGTCCTAATTCTATTGGATAAGTTTTTTTTTGACCAAAATCAACCTCAGGAATAAAATATGATCCTCTTTGTTCTAATTAGATTATATTAAAACATTTATTATTATTTTATTTAAAGAAGTGGTAAAAGTGTTAAATTCAAATTTTCATAAATAAAACATTTTTAATATAGGGTTCTACATAAGATAAATTCAACTATAAATATTTATTATAAATCTAAAAATATTTCCTACATCATGGTATTTTATTTATAATTTTTAGACATTAGATAAGTAAATTTATTTATGACACAATAATGATGCAGTAATTACCTTATTAATGAAAGATTAATATTATTGATATTATAAATATAAAAATAGATATAAATTGATACTTTTTATGCATTACACTAATTTTAAAGATTAATATTACATTTTAGGGTCTATTAAATGTATTTTGATCGAAGAAATCACATTGTTATGACTTTCACAAAAACCAAATACTAAATAATGTCAAAATTGACATAAATGAGTTTTTAAAACAAATACTATATTATTAAATAATGTAATAGTCCTAAAAAACAAAGTTTCTACAAAAGGACTTATATAATAATATATATTTCATTAATGAACAATTTGGGGTTATATTTTCATTTTATAGTAAGTTTATTAACCATATAATATAAAAATACAAGGAGACATGGAAAATGTTAAACTATTTAACCAAGAGTTAAATCTAAAAGATAGGGTTTATATGGTGACCTAAACCTGTATAAAACCTATTAGTTGAGAGTTTTTTGACCCATCCCCACCTTAGACTTAAAATAAATCCTTTTGGATCCATTATAAATTGAATATGATTGTATAATAAAAAAAATATTTCAAGGTTTTCCGAAAGTAACCCTCACCTCTCTTATAAAAGGGTACTTCCCCTTCTCTCAAAATCACACCTCCAAATCCATTTGTCTTGGCGAACCCCTACTCAAATATCCTTTAAACTACCCTCAATTAAACCTATAGGCATTACTTTTATCCAAAATCCTACCTAAGGATCCATTTTGATCAAATCAAAAGGAAGCACCCAAAAAAGAGGTAATTATTTCATCACCTCGTTCAATGTTCTTTTCTTCTTCCACTTACACTTTATTTGTTTCTTCCAGGAAAAAATAATAAATCTATTACCTTTTACATAATTTTATGTTATTATAAATATGGTAAAACCATATTCATTATTCTATCCATCCTATTAATGAAAAAGTCATCATACATGTGTACGTACGGCTTACCATCTCCACGTCGTGGTGTAGTTTGTTATTCAACACTTAATTATTTGTATGGGTATAATAATGAGTATAATTTATGTAAATAATAAATATAACATTTTAATTATTCTTTATATATTAAATACCATCCAATTACATACAATTTCATCATCAATAGAATGGTATTGTCGCTCGTGCGTACGTACGGATTACCGTCTTGACGAATGCGATGAGATTCCTTCCCCATCGAAACCATTCAAGAATAAATATCATTTTATGATTAAAAAATAATGTTTAATAACATAATATCATTCTTTATATGAATATAATACATCTTATCCATAAAAACATGACTTACGTAACAAAACATATAAAGAAAAACGAATCAGTTAACACTCGAAACAATGATACTACTGAAGTATTATTAACAAAGCAATATTAAAAGATCATATATGATATCATATTTATTTATATGGTTCCGGTATAATTTAAAAACAATTATTTCACCATTATACAAGAGGTTAACATACCCTAAACTAATGAAAAGTACAAGGTAAGGGGTTTTCATCTTACTTCTTATTCCCATGAGATTCGTGCTATAATGCCACTATTTACTTTTGTGTGGTGTGTGTACTTACCATGATTATATTATTTGTGTAATATAAATTAATTCATGGTTATTTACATCATCGTTTTATGATACTTCTTTCATGGGGTTTTTGTTTCATAAGTTACCAAATCGGTAAGGGAATTTCAAATTTTAATTTCCACTCATTGGGTTTTACACAAACTTCATTGATTATTTTACTCCAAGATTATGTGTGGAATCACTATTTATTTACTTATGTAGTAATTTCCACTACCCTTTTTGTGTATATTCTTTTGATAAACATAATAAATCCATTGATAAATTCTCAAGTCTTCGATATGAACTTGATAGGTGTAATTTTAACTCAATTTCTATTTATTGAGTTAAACATCCAAGTCATTGGTGTTATTTTTACAAGAATATGTATGAATGTACTCTGATTGATTTAAACTGAATATCCAATCATATTTATTGTATTTATATTTTTCACACATAATTATTTCTTTTATTTATCTTTAACCTAATGATACGGCCTTTATAATGGATTTCATCTCAATTTACATTCCATTAAGACTTCTTTGTTGTTATGAACCAATTCACTTTTATATGGTGTATATACTGTACTTTGACATAGTATATCATGAATACCTTTATTCTCATGATATTATAAAGTTTTTATTACCTCAATTATTTGTATTCAAGCATCTCTAATTTGGTTAGGAACTCTAACTTAAATATCATTTTAAATGTTATAAATATTTATTCTTCTAAATATTTCTCATTAATGTCTATATTTTAAAAATGGTTTTAAGGATTTATTTATGTGTAAATTAATGTTTTAAAATTAAAATAACTTTTAAAAGTTTCAAATTGGTATGGGAAACTTTGATTCAAAAATATATTTTAAATGACTTCTTGATAAATAGTGAGACTTTTAAATGTTTTCAAAAAAAGGGGGATATTTCTCTCAAATAGTTTTGATGATTATTTTCATCTATGTCAATATAATTCATTATTCTCGATTGAGGTTAATTTATTATAATAAAATATTCCATATTGTATTGAATGAGTTATGTTTGACTGTGGATGTGCTATTTTTATACCATTCATGGTTTTTGGTTAAAATATTGATATTTCGTATGCAAGTTTTAATATGAATGTTTAGATTATGTTTCATCCTTTTCATATAAGGAATGCATTGGACATAGAAAGTGACAGGTGGAGCCCGCTATAGCTCCTCGATGCATCGGTAGGTCTCATGAGACAAAATAGTGTATTGGTACAAGGCCTTGACAACATCTTTATTTTTAGTCTTGGCACGAGGCCCTGACTATGTGGTTCTGATGTCCGGCAGTATGCATTCCATCATTATAAAATTAGATATTGATATTACATGGGATTATTCAACTAGTATAATATCCATGTGAATAAGTAAATGGCATTATTTGATTTATATTTTCCATATTATGCTGAAGTTTAGTTTAAAAGGATTGTGTTTTACTCTTATACATTTCCTTAAACGTTTATGATTATTAATGATAGTTTCCTCAATATTGTTGTCCTTACTGAGCATCTGAGCTCACCCCCTTCTTATTTATAATTTTTTCCAAGATGTGAAGAAGTATATTATGAATAACCTGTAGGAATAGGATAAAGGATATAATAGTGTTCAAAGGATACATTATGTTGTTGTTTTTCATTTGATAATGTAATGTAAAACTTGTGTATGTATCTAGTACTTCTAAGGCAACTAAACTAATCGGTCTTTCAAGAATTGATCTATTATGATCATTCCAATGTTAAGTAATAATCCACCGACTCTGGGTAACTAGGGTCGGGGAGTTACAAGGATTATTAGGTTCAATTTGGGGTAATAAATATAGATGTTCAATTTATTTCATTAATGAACTTCTAGTCCTAATTGGTTGATCAACGTCCCTGATGATAATATCACTAGGATGATTCCTGATAAACAACTAACTTCTTGGGTTTTGAAAACTCCATTCTTCAATATAAGGTATAAAATCTTTCTAAGTAATAACTTCATAAACTATTTCTTGATTTATATTCTTATGAGAATAATTTTCTTACAAAGGTTTAAAATCAGTTTTAGAAATCACATCTGAGGATGTTAGTTGGGTTGTTTAAAAGAAAAAGGGTCAGATTTATCAAATATAACATGCACCATTTCTTCAATTGTAAAATAATTTTTATTAAAACCCTTATAAGCCTTATATGTAGTGTAATAACCTATAAATATTCCTTCATCAGGTTTGGGTGAAAATTTATATAAGTTATATTTCATATTCAAGATGAATACTTTTCAACCAAAAACTTTGAACGAAGAAACTTTTGGTTTTTTTCCCTTCCATAGCTCAAAAAGAGTTTTACTAAGGAAGGGTCTAATTAAAACTTCATTTATAGTATATCAGGTAGTAATAACTACTTTATCCAAAAAAATAGGAATTGAGTATTCAATCAATATGGTTCTAGTTATTTCTTGAATAATTCTTTTTCTCCTTTCAACTATGCCATTTTTATGAGGGGTTCTATTAGTAGAAAAGTTTTGTTAAATACCATTATTACTAAATAAAGTTTCAAAATAGAAATTCACAAATTCTACAATATCATCACTATGAATAGTTTTTGAGGGAAGGTGTTTCTCATTTTTAACATTGGCTAAAAAGTGTTAAAATAACAAAAGGCTTCATATTTATTTTTGAGAAAATAAACCCATGTATATATATTGTGATCATCAACTATGAAATATACATAATATTTTCCACTAATACTCCCAGTTTTTGTAGGACTAAATAATTCCATGTGTATTAACTGTAAAGAATCATAAGTTGAGACTTCACTAAAAGATTGAAAACTTGACTTATGTTTCTTATCATATTTAAAAGAGTCACAGACTTTTGAATAATCAAACCTAAGCTCTTATATATTCTTAACAAGTCTTTTCTTAGTAAACAAAGTTAAGTTTCTAAGGTTATAGTGTCCTAAAATTCTATACCATAACAAATAATAATCATCCATTACACTTAGGTAAGGTAATTCTTGGCTCCTAAGGTATTCTAAGTTAAGAGTATAAACATTCTCATTATGATGGGTATAAATAATGAATTCATCCTAGGAACTATGTATTAAGAACTTATCATTTCTAAATTTCACTAAGTAACCTTCATCACATAATTAAATTATTCTTATAAGGTTTTTCTTAAGACCATTAACAAAAAAATATTTGAAATTGAATATGTACAAATAAGAACAATATTACATATACTGATAATCTATTTTTGATCATTATCTCCGAAAGTGACTTTTACACCTTTCATCTTTATTATATTCTAGAAGAAATATTTTTTACTAGTCATATACCTAGAGAATTCACTATCTATGTACTATATATTCTTTATATTGATACTTTCTTTATTTTCATAAAAATAAAAACATTATACTTTCAGTACCTAGACCTTCTTGGTTTTGATATTTCTAGAAAACAAAACATTTGGTAGCCACATCTATCTGATTTTATTTTAGGAAGATTTCATTTCTTTTGAAAAATAGGATTTATGAAATTTTAGATATTTAAATCAATTTATAAAACTTTTTTTTTCTAATGGTCGCCACTTTGACACATAGAACAAAAAGGGTAATTTTTAGGAATAAATAAATTGTTACTAAAAACAAGTTTTTTATAAGTATAAAACATCCCATAACCATTACCATGAGGATAGATTTTTTTATACATTTTATTAAAACTTTCCTTTCCAATGGTAAAGATTTATAAAAAATTTCTCAAAATTGAAATTCCATATTTTAGTTTAAAAAATAAATCTTTATCCTCATAGGTATTAAATTTATAATTAAGTTTCTCAAAACTAGTTTGTAAGTAATATTTCTCAAAAATTACTTTTTCTAAATCATTTGAATTAGTATCATTTTCATAATTAGTCTTATTAAGATCTTTGAAAAGATATGATATTTCATTTTTAAAAATATCTATTCTTTAATCGACCTTGGAAGGTTTTTCCTTATCATTATCAAGTTTTTTATAAATTTTGAAATATTCATTTTTTAAAAGTTTTGAAAAATGGAAAACATATTCATAAGAGGGTAACGAATTATCATAATTGGGTGAGGAAGATTATTCATCCAAAGATAGTGAATCCTTCTCATCATGATTGTTTTCATTAAGAGACATATTAGTAATATACTTATATGTTCATAAATTTTCCATGAAACATTTTTTTTCTTGTGGTACTTTAGCAAAAAGACCTAAGTTCCTATATTTGGAACTTTCATTATCACATGAATTTTCACAAGAATCACCTCCACTGGAACTCCAAGTGTCAGCAGCCTTCAGAACTTTATTTCCCTTAGATTTTTAATATCTCTTGGCATTAATTTCTGAATTCTTATCTTTCCTATCTTTTCTATTCATCTATGGACAATCCATTCTGGTATGTCCACTTTTCTTGCATTCATATAATGTAACTTCATCTTTCTTGTCACTTCTATCCATATTACATTTCTTATAATGATATTGAAAATCCTTCTTTCCAATAATATTATTCATCCTTCTTATGAGATTTTCCAATTCATTTTCAAAGTGTTCAAAATTACATTAATCATATTAAGGGATAAATTTCTTCTTTCTAGATTATTTAACAATTTTCTCAGTATATTAAAAATTAGGAGGTAAGGTAGTAGTGGAAAAAGAAACCCCTCCATTTTTATTTTTCTATTTCTCAACAACTATTTTTAATCTACCCTCATATTTAATCTACCCTCAACAACAGTAGTCTTATTGGATACCTACTCATTAGGAATGATATAAATTATCTTCTCAATAAGTATCTTGTCATCAAGATATTTATCACCAATATATTGTAAACTATTAATAATGGTGATCAATCTCTAACGCATCTAAACAACTAATTCACCAGCTAGAAAATTTAAGGCTTGGTAGTCTGCTCTTAATATATATTTCCTTGTTTCAACTACTTTGGAAGTTCTAAAGTGTGTAACTTCTAACTTTTTCCAAATATTGGATTCTCAAGAAGAAATTTGACTATAAATTATTATTGTCATAGAACATAAAAAATTATTTCTAACTCTATAGTTTATCTGATATTCATACTTTTATTGATGAGTAAAAGAAGTAACTTCCTTATCAGGAATTTTATAATCTGTAGTAATCATGAAAAAAGTTATCAAATCCTTTATTGATAACAAAATTCTCTATCCTATCCCTCCAATACTCATAATCAGCACCATTGAATATAGGTGGTCTGTTTGGATTAATATTATCTATGCATTTAATATTTATTATTTCGATATTTAAATATATATATATATATATTATTTTCCACAAAACACGTTATTGTAACAAAAGTTTTATAAAAAAGATGTTTATAACATAACTTCAGCAACTTGAAATAGTAAATAAAGTAAAAACACGTAAAGTAAATAAGAAATGGACTCCTAATCTAATATCAATTGTTGGATCATTATTATAGAACTAATATGAATTATGATTTTAAGAATATGTTCATATGGATAACTTAGAATGGAGTGAAATATAGTTTTAAAAACCTATTATAAAATAATTAAACTAAAAAATACACGAATCCTCTTAAAGTATGTCATCGTACTTGGCCCTCATTATAATGATCATAATCACAGAATCATAATCCATATTTGGTTTGATTAAATTAGATTCACTATGGATCTAATTATTATTGTATCATAATGATTATGGATATGCTTGAATCAAATATATTTTTTATCATTATCACATTAAAATAGGTAAAACAATTAGAATATAAATATGAATATGGTGTTTCAGTTTCTATTTAAAATTATCAGTGGAAAATAAACTTATAAAAAACAAGTAAAAAATATCATACAAAATAAATAATGACTTTATAGATATTAAACAGAAAAGTTATTAAACCTTAAGAGAAAGTTAGTCTATACCCCTCACTAAAAGTATCCCTTATTTTATACTTACAATAAATTCTGCCCTCCCTTAATAGGTAATCCATCGATACGATGATCAGAGTGGATCTATCTTCTTATCCTAGGAATCCCTCGATATGAAGATTAGATTCTCTATCTACCTAGCCCCAATAGCCCTCGAACTGAAGGATAAGATTCTCTATCTTCTTACTCCTAGATTCCATCAATCATTACAATTATAGTATTCAGAAACAATTAAAAAAATTATTAAGGAGAAAACTTGACAATGTTCCCTTGTGAATACTACTCTAAACTCACTGAATGACTGGGTATTTATAGGAATACCTCAAATGTTCATATTGATCTCCCAATATTCATATTTCTCCCATTTCATCACAATGACTTAAACACCTAGCACTTCAATGGATCTATTGTAACATATTGCCTGACGTTGTTTTGGTTTACACCACTACAGTGTAAAAAGTATTCCTTTCATTAGAAATAATTCTTATGAATATTACTATAAAATTAAGTCGGTTTAATGGACTTACTTATGATTTCCATTACGATAACCCTTATGAGTATTAGTCTAATGTTTATCGGTGTTGATGTCAGTCTGATGTTTAATACTTTTTCAGTACAAAATACAAGGAAAAAAGTATAACATATATTATGATAAAGGTGATTCTAATTCTTATCAGACACATACTCATTATGATAATAATAATGAATAATTATAAGTTTAATTTCATAATTCATCATAAATTATTCTAAATATGGTAAATGAGCATGTTTTCTAAAAATAATCTAAAACACTTTGCACGTGAAAAGTCAATAATCATGTTTTTGATAAAATGTTTGTGATTTCCAAAACTAAAGGAATAGAAAAGTGAGAAATATAATTTGTAACTCAATAGGTTCAAGAGAGGATAAAGGTGAAGGAAGATAACCAGAAGGATTATACTGATTTTAGGTGAAGACCCTTGAAGTTTGAGGTTGGAGACCATGTCTTCTTGAGGGATTCCCCTCGATGGGGGTGGTTGAGGTTTGTCTAGGGAAGTAATATTTCTCTCTTTTTTTAAACATTTTAAGGGATTGAAATTTTTTTCTAAGACTGTATATCATTTATCACTTCCACCATATAAGTATGGATCAAAAACATCTTCCACATGTACCATGTTTAATAATATCTTCCCAATGACCCCCATTTCAATTTTTAGGGAGAGTTGGATATCAAGGAGGTTGTGATACCCATGGAGTAGCTAGTTAAGATCTAGGGTTATCAAAAGAAGGTGTTTCATGGGATTACAATTATCCTAATTCATGTTTTGAGGAGGATTTATGGTATGGAGGAGGTTACTTGGGATTATGAGACACATAATTATGCCCAGTACCCCAAGTTATTTTGAACCTTGTTTTATTTTTTTATTTTTTTTGATTTGGTGATATAAATCATGAGTTTATTATATTATTTTCTAAAATTTGGTTGTTTCCCTTGTTTCTTATGTTTGGTTAGTGGTTTTATTTGGCAGTAACAATATTCCTTATATGTATCTCATGGGATGGTTGTTTAGACCTTTCCCTTTTAACTTTCTTTCTAGGTTTAGTTTTTATTCCAAAGGATGAGAATAATTTGAGAGGTATCTAATGTAATGGTATAGACCTTCTTGGTTTGTTACATAATGATCTTTGGTTCTAGAAGACTAATACCCAGTGTTCGTATGGGTTGTGAAATTCAAAATGAAATTGAATTTTTTTTAGTGAGAGGATAATTTTGAGAATTGATATTTTGAGCAAGATTTTAAGAGTCTGAATATCTCTAGGAGATGTTTTTGGACAAGGAACAAAGATAGATAGGTGTTGGGGATGCTTGATTCAGCATTGAAGGATGATCAAGTGGAAGGTTTGCTGCTTTAATGTAGTAGCAACCCACTAACTAGCTAGTGATGTATGACTAATCAGTTAGTGGGTTAAACAGTTGTCCATTAACCTGTATGGGCTCACCATCCATCCAGTGGTCCATCAGCATGTTGGTGAGGAACAATGGCTTTCTGAAGGGGATCTAGGATATTATTTTAATGAGGTTGATCTCGTCTTTTCCAGTTCATGGGTCTTTGGGTTTCAGGTGGAAGTCGGATCAAGAAAGGATTTTTCTTGGCCAAATCTCCCTCCCTTTACCTATGGTTAGATCCTCCTTGAGTGGGTATGGTTTTTGGTGCATTGTGATGGTGACTCATGGTATGAATATCCATTTATTCTTGATCATGATTCCCCTTTGTTATCCCTTTGATCTTGGTTCATCTAGGTTGGGAATTTGCTGATGATTTAATCATATCATGTTGAAATCATCTGAGTATGATGGGGTTTTGGATCAACTTAGCTAAAGGGTATCCCGAGAGGACGTTTTAAAGCTATCATATTCTTTTTTGATTGAGGTATGTTTCCTGTGATTTATTTCAGGGTTTTTGATGAAATTTGGTTAATATTTTAATGGAATTAAGTGTATAAATTGGGAATTTTTCTTGGATTTGGTTTAGGCCTTCTCTAAGAGTGGATGGCACTCTATTTCCATGGTTTCAGCAAAATATGATCACCTGGTGAGTTTTTAGGCACTATGACTACTTATTTTAAATTGGGAATAAATTATAAATGGTTTAAATTAATTGAATAATTAATTATAAATTGTTTATAATTAATTATTATATGTTTTCATGTGAGATATGACCTCACGGTGGTGGGTGGACAGTTGGACTTGGATGATATTAGGTAAGAAATGTCATATTTCACTTAAAAATGGAGAAAATTGAGGTAGATGGTCCTTATGAATTTAATCTATGGTATTATGCATTTTATTTATTCATGTGATATTCGGTCTCTCTATCAAGGGTGATTTTCCAGATGAAATTTTATAAATTATGAAATTAAATATATATGCATTGTCACACTCAGACCCTAAGGGGTGATACATAAATGGATTAAGTGATGTAGTGGACCTTGGAGAGGTTCTTCTAGATCCCTTGAGTAGAAGTGAGTGATGGAATAAGAGATTATACCTATTAGGACTTTATAAAACCTTAAGATGCCATGAAATCTTTGGGATAGTGAGACGACTATGGGGTGAGTGTTCCTCCCCTAATAATATTTTCATCAATTGGGTGGGTTGACCCTATAAATATTGATGTATATGTTGGGTGTGAGGATCTACCTAGAGTAAGGTGGGAAGGGAATGGTATTGAAAATATATCTCAAGTGATACCTTCCTAGGATTATAGTTAGGCCCTAATGTGATAATAATGATATCGAGGGACACATAAACTGAGAGTGATAAGTGTTGATGTAACAACTCGAGACCCGTACTCCCAGATCCGGTGCTAAAACCATAAAATTTACATTTATGGCCTTGATAATAATTAATGTGACCCAATTGTTATCATCTAAAACATATAACATTAAAATGAAATATTTTATCACTTACATTCTCAAGGACCCTTTTTCTTTTGAGTATTATATAATTAAGACACACTCTTAACAAATTGGGTTCATAAAAAACTGGTTCATAAAGATCAACATCATCTACCACTACACCCATATTTTCATATTCCATGTTAATTCTTAAAAATATCCCATAAAATACCTCACATATGAAACCTTTCTATGCCCAAATCATTATGAATTATTCTTAATAACCTAGGAAAATGAAACATAAGAAAGGGTGAGCTCGAATTCTCAGTAAGGGTAAGCATTATAGATATCAATTGATCATCATATGTAATAATAATATAATCATAATGGTATGAGATCATTAAAATAACATAAAAATTTCATAACCAATCTGAAAAATGTGATAAAAATGATTTATGGCATAAAACATTATCATTTAAAAATATATGAATCATAAGAATGAGAAATCATTATAACTCAATCATGAACCATAAGTTAATGTCATAAATGTGAGTAGAACCATAATAAGTATAAAACCCATTTCATATTTCAATTTTAACTTCTAAGACCAATAGATCAGGAATCAATACCTCTTTCCCATAGTGGATCAATCACATTGACTTATTTCTCATAATGGATCAAGAACTTAGACTTTTTTTCCATAACTATATTGTAAGATATAATATTTTACCCAATGAATTATTGATATATATAGGTCCCACCCATAAAATAATAAAAAATCATATCTATGTGCACCATATGATCATAAATCATTCGTTATATCATAACCCATGAGAAGAAATGGGTTTGATAAACATTTTATTATAGCATAACCCATGGAAAACAAATAGGTTTCATAAACATTTATTCTTTTAATCATAAACATAAACCATCAAGAGAAATAAGAAGGATGGTATAATTTGATCATATACACAGTAAATATTAAGTAATGTTAAAGGATTCCATATTAGTTGATTTTAAAAATCACATGGAATAATTCTTAAGGAAAATATCCTTTCAATTTTGAAATCACTTATTTTATGCGTGCACTTATAAATGAAAAAAAAAATATTTGAAAATAAATTTGTAAACTTATAAAGTAATAATAAAATATTTTTTTATTTCAATATGGAATGAAAATCTAGTCATCTTTTATAAGTTAAAAAACAATCCTTTCATATTTTTATTAGAAAAGTCACAAAGTAACTCATTTGTAAAATTTAAAAAAAAAACTTTCAAAACATTTTGTAAAAAAAATAAAACATGGGTAAAAATGACTTTAAACAATTGTAATATAATAGTAAAAAAAATCAGAAAATTTTTTATAAAAAATGTACATGGAAGAGAAATATTCCCCGGAAGATGCTTAAACATATACAATCCCAGACAAGGGTTAGAATGTGAAATAAACCCTTACCACTTTGGTAACTTTTGAATCATAATCCCTATGAAAGAAATAAAAAAATATGGTTAGTTAAATACAATAATTTTCATGATAATAATAATAAAACAAATCCATGGGTAGTAAATACTCCACACAAACGAAACAGTTGGTATATAAGACATATGTCCCATGGAAATAAAAGTGAGATAAAAATATATTACCTTGAGTCTGACTAATCATGTGTGTTCTTTATCTTCCTCAATAATAAAATTAGGTTAATTATTTAATTTAATACTAAAATTTTTCAATTTTATTATTCCTATTATCTGAATTATTACCATGTTATAGTAATTAATCATTTATGTTTAAATCAGATGTTTTAGGGATATTTGATACATAGGTCCAAAATGATTTCAGTAGGTTGATTATGGTCAAAGAGGTCATTATTCCATCATATAATAATAATCATCATGAAATAATTATAATTTATATATAGAAATTATACTTTTAAACCCAACTATTAAATATGGTTATGAAAAATTAACTATGTTACAAGCACTAAGACGGTAGGTTGTACATACGCATGAGTAACATTTCTATTTTTCAACGATCATTATGGAAAGAAGTTTGGTACTATTTTTATATTTATACAGTGATAATAATATAATGTATATATATATAATATTATTTATTTAAATATACTTATATATATCATCCATGTGATTCGGTGATGAAAAATGAATCACATCATTGCGTGGAGGTGGTAGTCCACATGTAAGCACGAATGATGTTATCATTTTTCATTGTACGGAATGGTAAAAGGGTAAATTATATATTATCTTTATATAATGATAAGTATTTAATTAATATAATATTTAAAAAATAATTCCATCATTACAACTAGTCTTAAAAGATGGTGATGGAAAATGAAGTGCATTAGTTCGTGAGGCGGTAGTCTGCCATACACAAGAACGATGAATTTCATTCCCCTTTAATGGATTTTGGATATATATATTGGTTATTAAAATAAAATATTAACATATAATTATTTTTAGGACATTATTTTTATTATTTTATCTTGGTTTAAAAATATTTTAAGGAGGTGGAATAATAAATAAAACAGAAATGAATGATTAAAAATGATACCACTTCTTTGGATAGCCTCTTTGATTATCACCTTAAGACCACTAAGGTTAGTGTTATGCATCAAGAAATAACTATATAATTATGATATGGATTCTAGGAAGGGATTTTGTAAGGTATTTTATGAACCAAATAGTTTTTTACATATGAAGTAATGAGAAGAAGATGTTCCCTTTTATAAGAGATGGAGGGTCACTCTTGGAATTTCTCAAAATATTAATTAGTATAAATTAATATTCAACTAAAAATGTATCTAAACTAATTTATTTAGAATATATGATAATTATGGGTCAAAATAATCTCATCTAGTAATTTTTGTACAATTTTAGGTCACATTTTTTACCCTTATCATTTGGTTTTAACCCCTCATTAAACCTTTTAAACTTACCATGACAATAAGGATTTTTACTCTTTGAGGGTCAATATAATTACTATAAATAGATAAAAATTACATAAATGGATCATTTTTTATATTATAAACCTTATCAGAATCAATTTTAAAAATATAATATTCTTAGTAATTTTACATCATTTAATAAAATATTATTTACTATAAAATATTCATAATGTCCATTTTTAGAACTATTCATTACTTTGTATTTAAAAATATAAAAACAAAACCTAAAATTAAAAAAAATATCCCCAATATTCCATGTTCAAATATAAAATTAATTTATCACAATATTTATCACAAATTATATTTATTATAATATTTTTAATATCATTTACTTGATTTTTTCATTAATTGAATAATTATTGCATCCATGATGTGTAAGAATTTAAGGTAATTATTTATTAAATAAAATTTAAAAATAAGATAACATGATGAATATTAGTCCTTTTATTTAAAAATAATATTTATAGTTGAGTATATCCTACAGATAAATCCATGTTAAAAATATTTTATTTATTAAAAAGAAGAGGGTGACCTAAATGAATTGTCTTTCAATAAAATATTATAAAGGTCGTAATCTCATTCAAGTGTTCCCAAAAGGTTATAAATTCTACCCTTGTATGATTAAGGTTGATATATACTAATAAAATAATATTTATTTATGTTTTTGGGTCATTTAATTGTACATATCATTTTTTTGTAACCTAAATTACCTGATTTACTCTTTATTGTGGTAATAATAATTACTAAGATTACTATTCATATTGTCTACAAATAAAAGGGTCATATTCACTAAAATTATACCTACTGATTCCAAATGTGGAATTAATTTTCCATAATTCAAAACACAAAAGGTTTATAATTTACTTTAAAATTAAATCGTCAAAATGTGATGAAAAATAGTTCTTTAGAAAAATTCTTTTTTAAAATATAAAATTTTTTTATGCTAAATTCAAGTATAAAATCCATTAAAAAACAATAATTGAATAATTTTAAATAAAAATTAAATAATTAAGTTTTAATAGTAATCTTTAATATAATTTTACTTTGTAAATAATTTAAATGAAAAATATGGATTTCAATAAAAATAAGTATTTTTTACTATTCATTGAAAAATCAATCTTTCCATAAAATTCTCAAAAATTATTCTTAAGATAATTTTTTTATGATCAATTAAAAAATTAAAAAAAATCAAATGTAGTTTTTAGAACTTCTAGAAATTAATTATTATAGTCACTCATAAAAAGGAATAAACGTCATTTTTTATGAAAATGTATATTTTGAAGGATAAAATGACTTTAATAAAAATTGTGTGATTATTTTCTAAGAAATTTTCAATAAATTTACATTGAGTTGGAAATTTATATTTATTTAATAAATTATTTAATGCAATCCATATGTTCTAACTTGATGACTAGGTTATAATGAAAATATTTTGTTGTTTGTTTGAGATCATTGTTTTATATCTTTTATGCTATAGTATTTCTTTAAAATATTAGAATATTAAATCCCCCCCCAAACACACACCCTTTAATAAATTTAATCCTATCAATTTTAAATTAGTCTCGGTAACCAAGGTTTGACTTTTCAAAATCCCTTTGTTGAAATCTCACATTGAAAAAAGGGTCAATAAAACTTCCACTTAAAAAATAGAAAGTGAAGTTAAAAGGTCATATAGATTAAAATATACTAGGTTTTCATGTATTAAAATATTGGTTGTAAGTGAAAACATGTATATAGAAGATAAAAAAAATTCTCAAGGACTGATAGAGGGTAATAGAGAAAATGGTTATGTGAAATTTAACCATCACAATATGGTAAATATATAATGGGTTAAAATTTCATTGATTTTTTTGTAAGAAAAGTAAATGGATAAAGTTTTTATTTCAAGATAATTTTATTGGAGTTGAGGAATTACTTTAATCCATATTCTAATAATACAAGGAAATATAATTACTTGACATATATTGTTTCATCCTTTAATCAATTTCAACCATAATCCCATATTTTTCTCCAAACAATGAGTATTTAGGATGAATTTTTCATGCCTGGAGAACTAAAATAAACTTCCAATGGAACTTATAATATATAAAATAAATCTACCCATCCAACCTTTATGCATAAAAAACCAAAAAACATTAGTACATGATAAGATGATTTCCAAAAATAATAAACCTTCATATAAGGAAGACTACTTTAATCTCCAAAATTCAACAGTAATACACAAAATTCAACATAGGTAATTTAATAAACAACTATCCTTAAAAATCCTCAAAATATTACATACTAATATTTAAACACAAAAATTATTAGGATTTGATCACATAGTCTTCCAATATAAATTTAGTATTTATCTCCCAAAATGTGCATGCCCAAAACACATAATCTTTGAGATATGCTAACCATTTCCATAAATAACCTTAATTTTCATAAATCATATATTCCTCCATAAAAAAATTCATCTTATATTCCTAAAATATAATTCCATAATATTTTGTTTAACTTAAGTATATAGGGTTACCAAAACAATGAATGTCTTCCAAAGTAACATTAATCACTTAACACCAAATCGATTTCCAATTTCGTGGTTATCTATATGATAAAACATATGTTCCAAAAATGAACATAACTTTTATCTATTAGATAGTTAAAATAATTAAAACAAATTTCATACTAACTAGGACATCACATAGGGTAGTGGTAGGTGATGCACCCTTTTTAGCCTTCAGTTGTGGGTTCAAGCCTTTTAGCCTTTCCAGATGTTACTGGTTTTCATCCAGCCTGTGGGTTTTCATTTTTCTAAAAACAATTAATATAATCCTTATAAAATTCCCAAAAATGTTATAAAAATACTCAAAATATACTTATTATATTCAACATTAATGAAATTTTTTAACCTTAAAGGTTATCTCATGCCTCTCATTTTGTATCCCCAAAAATTTAATAAATCATCATTACCTAAAAATCAAAGAGAATATAAACCCTAATGTTTATAAATAAATTTAAAACTTATGTCCACAAAATTTAAGAACATTATTCCTCAAATAATAATTCATGTTAAACTTAAGGTTTACATATACAAATCCCAATATATCATTAGCCTCCTTAAATTTCCATCACTTAAAACCTCAAAAGGGGTGTTTAAGACTGTGAACTTATGGTCAACCTCAAACTTATATACCCATGATGGTATCTATAACTATTAAGATAAATTTTCATGAAAACATACTGATCTTAAAATTTTTATAAAGCCTCCTGTGATAACAACTGTAACATCCCAAGACACGTACTCCTAGATCTAGTGCTAAAAACATAAACTTTAAATTTCTGGATTTGATACATATAAATTTGACCCGGTTATTCCGATCTAAATCCTATAAAATCAAAAAGAAATATTTTTTCAATTACATATCCAAGTTCCTTTTAGTTTTTTAGTTTTAGGGAATTTAGAAAAAACAATTAACAACTTGGGTTCATAAACAACAAGTTTGTAAAGATCAACATTGTCTCCCACAATATCTAGATTTTCATATTCCACATTAAGTATTCAATATATCCCATAAAATTACTCAAATAATAAACCATTATAAAAAAATCATTTTGCATCATTCTTCAAAAGTTAGGAAAAGGAAACATAAGAAAAGGTGAGCTCAGATGATCAGTAAGGGTAAGCATGGTAGATATCAATTGATGGTCATATATAAGAATACGATAAGAATAAGGGTCTGAGATCATGAAAAATTCCATACCCAATCTAAAAAATATCATAAAAATGATTTATGTCATAAAACATTATCATTTCAAAATACATTATTCATAAGAATGGGAAATCATCATAACTCAATCATGAACCATAAGATCATGTCATAAATGTGTGTGGGGACATCATAAGTATAGAAACCATTTAATATTTCAAGGATAACTACCAAGACCATAAAATATGGAATCAATTCCTATTTACCAAAGTGGGTCAACTGTATTGACTTGTTTTCCATAATGGATCAACCACTTCAACTTGTTTCCTATAACAGATTAGTCACTTCATCTTGTTTACAAAAACTATCTCATGAGATATATTACTTTACCAAATTCATTTGAGGGATATATAGGTCCCACTAGTAACAAAATTAAAACCATAAATATGTATTCCATAGGATCATAAATCATTCATCATATTATAATCCATTAAAATAAATGGTTTTCATAAACATTTCATCATAGGATAACCCATAGAAAAGAAATGGGTTTCCTAATCATTTTTTCTTTTCATAATAAACATAAATCATCTAGAGAAATAATAAGGATAGTATCATTAGATCATATCCTCATTACATATTAAGTAACATCAAATGATGTCATCTTAAATGATTTTTAAAGATCACTTGAAATAATTCTTGAGAAAAATAAACTTTCCATTTTAAAATAACTTTTTTTTTAACCACGCGCTTATAAAGGAAAAACATTTATTTGAAAATAAACCTATAAACATGTAAAAGAAGCTTAAAATCATTGAGGTGTCATGATGGTGTGAAAATTTTCACATTTATTATAAGTTAATAAAACATTCCTTAAATAGTTTTGTAAGAAAACTCACAAAGTACCATATTTGGAAAACGATAAAAATTTTATTTCAAACTATTTTATAAAATAGATAAAACATGGGTAAAAAATGATTTTAAAATTTTTAGTAGAATATTAAAAACATTTTGAATTTTTTTTTAAAAAATATGGATATAGAATAGAAATATTCCCCAATATATATTTAAACATAAACAATCTCAAATAATGATGATATTTTGAAATAAACCCATACCACTTTGGTAACTATTGAATCGTAAACCCCATGAAAGAAAAAAACATATATGGATATGTAAATCCAATAATTTCCATGATAAAAATAATAAAATAAATTTATGGGAAGTATATACTCCATACAAAATAAAAAAATGGTATATAATACAAGTGTCCCATAGAAACAAATGTAAGACAAAAAACCATTACCATGATTATGACTCATCACGTATGTTCTTTATAATCATAAATAATAGATTTAGGTTAATTATTTAATTTCTTAAGATCAATTTTCAAGTTTATTATTCCTTTTATTTCACTTATTACCATGTTATAACAATTAATCCTTTATGTTCACATCGTATGTTTTAGTGATATTTGTACATAAGTTCAAAATGGCATCGGTAGGTTGATTATGGTCAAAGAGTTTATTGTTCCATCATATTCAGAATAATAATCATTAAATAATTATAATTTATATACATAAATTATACCTTTAAATCCAACTATGAAATATGGTTATGAAAAATTAACTATGTTACAATCATGGAGACAGCAGGTCGTACGTACGCATGAGTAATATTTCCATTTTTTTCAAAATCATTATGGAAAGAAGGTGAGTATTATTTTTATATTTAAAGAATAATAATCATATAATATATATCATATTAATTATTTAAATATAATTATATATATATATAATCTATGTGATGTGGTGATGAAAAACGAATCACAACGCTTCATGGCGATGGTGATCCACAGGTACGCATGAACAATGTTATCATTTTTCAATGCATGGAATGGTTAGAAGTTAAATGATATATTGTCATTTTATAATGATAAATATGTCATTAATATCATATATAAACATTAATTACATCATTATAACTAGTATTGAGAGATAGTGATGGAAAAAAACTATATTGGTACGCGAGGCAGTAGTCCTCCACACACACTAATGATGAATTCATTTCCTATTTGTTGTATATTGGAGATGTATATGGGTTATAAAATTAAATAATAACATATAATTATATTTAGGATACTGGTTTTATTATTTTATCATGTTTTATAAAGATTCAAAGGATATGGAGGAAGAAATAAAACATAAATGCTCGATTAAAAATGATGCATCTTCTTTGGACAACCTCCTTTGATTATCATCTAAAGACCGCTAAGGATGTTGTTTTATCTAAAAAAATACATATATAATTAGTTTTTGGTTTATATTAAGGGATTTTGGTTAGTATTTTCTGATCAAAATTGGTTATTAATTGTAAATTCATGAGAAGGAGAGGTTCCCTTTTATAATTGAGGGGAGGGGCACTCTTGGAATTTCTTAAAACATTAATTAATATTCAATTCCAAATGGATCAAAACTCATTTATTTATAATATAATATAATTATGGGTAAAAATACTAATAAAATAATTTATTTACAATTTTAAGTCACATTTTAACTTTACCATTTGGTATTAACCCCTCGTTAACCCTTTCTAAACTTACCATAATAACAAGGATGTTTACTCTTTGAGCGTCAATATAGTTACTATAAATGGAAAAAATTCCTATAAATAAAACATGGAAGATATTATCAACCATATATTAATAAATTTTATGAATATAATATTTTTATAAATTCTATATCATTTAATAAAATATTTTATACTATAAAATGTCCCTAATGTCAATTTTTAGTACTATTCATTACTTTAACTTTAATAATATCAAAAAAACATATAAAATTCAAACCAAATATTTCATTATATCCTAAAATTTTATGTCCATATATAAATTTAATTTATAATATTATTTATCTAAAATTATATTTATTATAATATTTTTAATATCTTTTAATTTATTTTTTTATTAATTAAATAATTACTCCATCAACATTGTGTAATAGTTTAAGATAATTATTTGTTCACTAAATTTTAAAAATAAAATAAAATTATGAATTTAAATCCTTCGTATTTCAAAATACTATTTATAGTCTAGTATATTCTCAAGATAACCCCATGTTAATAATAATTTAGTTATTAAAAACAAGAGGGAGACATTTTTTACTTTTCTTTAAATAAAATATTATAAAGGTCATAATCTCACCCAAGTGGCCCAAAAAAGACATAAACTAGACACTTAGATTATTATGGGTGATATATACTCATAAAATAAGATATATAAAAGTTTTTGGGTCATTTAATGGTTCTTAATATTTTATTTGAAACCTAAATTACTCGATTTACTCTTTATCATAGTAATAAAAAATGCTAAGGTTATTATTCAAATTGTCCCAAAATAAAATAAAACTATTTACTAAATTTTGAACTAATTATTTCAAATATTTAATAAATTTTTTAAAATTCAAAACATGAATATGATATAATTTATTTTCAAATTAAATCAAAAAAACATGATGAAAAACAATTTTTCATAAAAATACTCTTTTTAAAATATAAAATGTTTTTATGCCAAATTCAAGTATAGAATCCATTTCATAAAAAATAATTTAATTATTTTAAATAATAAAGTAACTAATGAAATGTTAATACTAATATAAAATATAATTTTACTTTTTAAATACTTTAAAATAAAAATATAGTTTTCAATAAAAATAATTATTTTCACTATTCATTGAGAAATCAATATTTTTAGAAAATTCTCAAAATTTCATTTTAAGATGATTTTTTCAAGATGAATTAAAAAATTAAATTGATTTTTCCAAATAAATTTTTTGGAAATTCTAGAAATTAATTATAATATTCGCTAATAAAAATGAAGAAAACTCAGTTTTGAAGAAAATGTATTTTTTAAAGAATAAAATGAATTTACTAAAAATTGTTTGATTGTTTCATAAGATTTTTTCAATAAATTTATATTAAGTTATTACTTTATATTTATTTCATAAATTATATAGTCATATTCATATTCTCCAATTTAACGACTTTGTTATAACAATAATATTTCATTGTTCATTTAAGCTCAGTGTTGCCTATCTTATATGCTCTTGAATTTCTTTAAATTCCTAAGATATTATAGTTTAACTAAGAGATATAAATGGGAAAAAACTAATAGGGGTGTATGTTCTTGATGTTTCCTAGGGTACCTCATTGGGTTCCCTAGTGACATGTTGAACCTAGTGAGAGGTTGTTCATGGGAATGGGTAGTAATGATTATGGGTGTCACCTTAGAACCTGAATTTTTTATTTAGTCTATTATGATAGTAATTATTACAAGAAGTTTTCTTGATGTGATGAACTTTTTATACAATATTCTCTTGGTGATATGGCCAACCCCATTGTGTTGCGTATATGAGATGTCATGGGAGGTAAATTTTACCCCTCTTAGATGCATGTTGTGGATGGAATGCTCACGATTACCTTATTGGGTTTGACATGGATCCTGAGGATAATATAATGCTCATGATTACTTCATTGGGTTTATATATTGTCCCTTATGACAATAGAGTGCTCAGGATTACCTCTTGGGGTTCATCTCAGAGCCTGATGACTATAGAATAATTAGGATCACCTCTTGGGTTTTGGTGATGACACCTGATAACTAGAAAACTTAAGTTAACCTATTATTGTTTGGTGGTGATTCATGGTGACTATGGAATTCTTAGGATAACCTCCTTGTGTTCATCAATTTCACCTAATGTCTATAGAACAACCAATATTACCTCATGGGTTTATGTGATTATGCCTGATGACTATTGATCAACTAGGATCATCTCATATTGATTAGCTTGCATCCTACTACTATGGGTTGCCTTGGACATGATCCTTGGATATGGTAGTTATGTCAGATTCTTTGTGGATACCATTGAAAATTTCTAAGGATATAGAATTTATACCTTCTACTATATGATCTTTGGGACTATTATATATTGGTATAGTTGTATGACATTCTTAAAGACACTCCATTACTAGACAAAGTAGGTTTGAGTCTATCAGAATTCTATGGTAAAATCCAAGGATTGATGGTGGTTATTTATTTACACTTCTATGTAGTTATTTTTTAATTTTCTAAGCATATCAGTTGTATAAACTATATTTATTGGTTATATATAGGAGTATGTTGGTGGTTCCCTACTAAGTTGTACTCACACCTTACTCAAGTGTCCATAGCACATGGGTACCCAAGCTAACTTTATTATTCATAGGTTCTGGTTGGGTAGTGTCCTATAATTGGATAATTTATCTAGTTACCTTGTATGGTGTCTGAAGATAGATGAGTTATGCCTCAAAGATATAGTAGATCCTATTACTTTATTCTTTTATTTAATGTATGTGTGATCATCCTAGTGGGTGATCAGTTTTTTTTACCACTTACTTTCACATTAATTTATTATTGATTATTGTTGTTGTATTATGTATACTCTGATGCATGTTTATATATTATAGATGTTTTTATATTTTTATCTATTATTGTGCACTCTAATATGGTGGTATAGTCTCTTTATAGTCACAACCTAGAACCCAGCTACTATTCCATAGCCTCTAGTATATAGGAAAGTGCTCCAAAGGTCATGTGGTAACCTTGTCTGATTACTTTATAGAGTGAATCGGAGTGATGACATTACAAAGTGGTACCAATGCCATTATGTGATTGATATTAGAAATTTAGCATGCTTTTTATGTTATTTTACTATTTCAATCTATGGTAAAATTGAAATATAGGGATTTTTTGGAGCTTATGATGGAACCTGGATTGGTGTATCAAAAACACATTTTCTTATGGAAGTCTAGGTTTTTGAGGACATGGGATTTATATTCTTGGTTTTCTCTATTATAGTTGTTTTATTTCACCTTAGGTGACACACATGAGATTTTTAGTTTCATGATTTATTTAGGATTTTTCATCTTAACCTATGTAGGTATGAGGCTTCTCATTCAATATAATTATCATGTATAATTCACATGACATATTCCTTCTTTTGTGAAATTTTACTTATGATGATATACAAAATATTTAAATTTCTAGAAAAAAATTATATGGTGTTTTTTCCATTTAATTTTTTTATATTATACTTAGTTGTTCCATGATGTATTTCTTTCTGATGCTAGTTTATGTGGATCTCATGGAAAGATTATCAATGACAATGGTGGTTGCATACTTCTGCTGAGTATGGGACGTATAGTGTCCCTAGTAGGTCAGTACAGGAAATAAGTACCTTGGTGATAGAACCCCAAGTTGTTGAATTAGATATTGGTTATAACCATGGGATACTCTATGTGGATTGTGGTTAGAAAATCCTATTGTTTATAAATGATGACATGTGGGAATATAATCCTTGAGGGGGTGAAACTCATATATGGAGGCATGATGAGGATCATCCTGGGATAATAACTCTCTAGGGGTAGTCTTATATATTGATGCTCTATGAGAATCAGTTCCTGTGATATACTGATGGGTTGCAACACGATGTGAGATATGGATGTGAGACCCTAGAGTTGGTGTTGTCATAGGAGTTGTCGTGTGGTTCTAAGATGAGAACAGAGAGTTGTTGCCTATGAATTATGACCTATGTGAGACCTAAGTTATGGGATAGGAGGTAGATCTTATCACTTTTGAGATTAGTTCAGGATAGATTATTCAAGTCTTATGATTTCAAGAGCTATGGTATAAAAGGGTGACCAAAGTGAGTGGTTATCCCAAGCATGTGGGTGCGTTGGATATGTAAATATGGGTAGATGATTCAAGTTTTGATATAAATGCATGTTAAATGATGCAGGGTATCTAGTTTATGCATGGTATGCCTTGGGTTTTTTTGGTTTATAGAACCATGATTTCTAGTGTTTGGTTATCAAGGCTTGGTTTTCGAGGGAAAAATCAGTAATATTTCTGACCATATTGATTCTGGATTCTCTTCAGGAGAATAGGGAGAATTGGGATAGACACTTGAGATTTTTTAGATGATTTTTAGATTGATGGGTGGTTGTGGGATAGGCATGGTATATGTAAAATTCCTAATTATGAGGTGGAGTTTCATGGAAGATTATTACTTGATGAGACCGTCATGATTGTGAATCATGGTTTGTGGTTAGGTGCACAAGACAAATACTGATAGTGTACAACTCTCAAGAGCATGAGGTGGTGATTAGATCGAGTAATACTAGATCATATACTTATTGGCATGTAATGATATTTAGGAAGTTCATGTTGGTGATGTGTGGTTCCTATTTGGTTTATGGAGCGGTTTAATGGGTTGTGTGTTGGCTATTGATAATGACCAGGTTATTGAGGAACCAGATTAGTATAGCAGTAGTAGCACTATGGTGGATTCAGTTCAAGGTCACTCTTATATTGAGGTGATGGGTGATTTTAATGAGACACTTGCGGTAATTGTTTCCTGAGAGTTTAATGGGAATAAGGTTTAATCCCTAATGATGGATGGTTATTTTATGAATGGAATGGTTACCATTGTATGGTAAACCCTAGTTGTTCCTATATTGGCGCTAAAATTATGGGTGAGCATGTCATATGAGGAGCAGCATGCATGTATTGATGATGATAACTTTTAAGTTTTTTCTCATGAGTGGTATAGGTGATTCCATATAGTGGGGATTTCACCATTGGTTGTTAGAGGGTGCATACCTAATTATGAATAAATTTTGAGTGGATGTCATGGATAAAAACTCATAAGCCAAGAACAACTAGTGAGTGATGTTTTGTGTTGGTTCCCAACTATGAGTGGGATAGCTATTTTTAGTTCTTATATTTGATAACATATGATGCATGGGTGATGGTGATCAGAATTTAATTTCAGTGGAGTGATAATAAGGAAACTCCCATAATATGAGCATTTAATTAGTCACGAAAGTCATGAACCTTATGTTGGAAGGGTATTAATGAAGTGAGACTAGTCATTTGGTAGTCTAGGTGGATTTTGGATGTATTTGAGCTAATTAATTATATATGTGAATTCAAATTCAGAATTGTATAGAGTCTGATCATCAGCATCAGGTTAAGGATGAAATAGAGATGATCCAAGAATGCATCAGATTAGTGTTGTTCTAGTGCTCAGGGTGAGATCATGGAAGCTATTATGGATAGTGAAGATTTAACCATGGAGTTTAATTATATTTTGGGTTCAGAATTTGGTGTGTTGAGTGATATGAGGATGCCTCTGAGTATTAAGTCATTGTGATCAAGTGGTTTGATTATGTGTTAGTAGTTAAAGCCGAGTGTTTTTTAGGGAGGTATGTCGAAGGGGGATCAACTAATTCTTTTGTGTATAATTGGATACATTAATTTATAAGTCATATTAGGTACATAAAATTGGATATTATGGATTTTTTCAAATAATTGTTCATGTATTTTTTAGAAAAAGTCAAAATGTTTGGGCTCCGTGCATGGATGATGGAGAATCATCCAATTCAATTAGGAGTCGAGATAAGGATTTGTATCAACATTTGACTAATTTTGTTATATTGAATTGAGTTAGGAGATTAAATAACACACTAATTATGTCATTAGAATTTTTTAAATGTGTTTTGATGGGAGATTTTGATGGTGAGAAGCATCATGGCACAGAATTATCCTGATGGGAAGAGGCCTATGGTGGAGAGTGCCAAAGGTATAGGGATGACTTGATCAATGAAACCATGGTGTCTCATGAGGGATCGTAATATGTAAAATCATATTATTGGTATCAATGATAGTGAAAATAATATTCTTATGTTTTGATAAATTATGTGTCATGTGTTAGGAACAATACAATGAAATCTTCATTGTCATTCTAAAGTTGAACACAATGAGCTGGATGAGATTTAACAACCAAGATAGGTCATATTCAATGAATTAATGGTTAAAAATACTTCTCAAGTATGAGAATTGATATGGTGGGGATATTGTAATACCCCATTTTTTAATGGGTTGTAAAATTTGAAATGAATTTGAATTTTCATTTGGTGAGAGGTTTGTTTTGGGATTTGAGATTTGGAGTGAGATTCTGAGAGTTTGAACATATATATGAGATTTTTTTAGATCAGGAAAAACTCTTAGTAGGTTTTAAATATTATCATGATAGTATTAGATAAAGGTTGGGTGGTTGGGTTTCTTCTTTAAAGTAATAGTAGGCCACCAGGGAGAAGGTGGGAACCACTGGCTGGTCGGTGTGGTGGGTAGTAGCCCAACCACATTCCTTGGATCACGGTCTAGTGGGTGGGACCTCATCTTTCTAGTGAGTCCCAATGGCTAGCTGGTGGGAATCTATGAAGTATTTTTAATAATGTAAAACCTATATTTTCTAGTTCATGGCCCATCAGGTTTTAGTTGGATAGAGGACTCAGAAGAGGCCATTTCTTGGATGAATCTCTCTCATTTTTCCTTTATTTGATCATCCTTGATAGGGGAAGATTTATGGTGTGTTGAAATGTATATTCAATTTATAATCATCCATTTATTCCCATTCATGATTCCCATTTTCTATCCCTTTGATTTTTCATTGTTTGTGTAAGGTATTTGGTGATGATTTCCCCATAGCATGGTGAAATCATCACAGTATGATGGGGATTTGGTTCGGATTGCCTAAAGGGTGTCTTGGAAGGATATTTTCAAGCCATCACACTTTTTTTTTATTGAGTTATGTTTTCTTAAAAAATTTCTTATATTTAATTAATAAATTGTAAGAATTTTTCCATGGAATAAAGTGTATAGATTGTGTTTTTTTTATTGTGTCTGGGATTGTGTCGGGAGTGGTTCGCACTCCATTTTCGGCACAATGAGAGTTCCTAATTAGTTTTTAAGTGTTATTCCTTATTTTTTAAATTAGGAAACAAATATAAATGGTTTCAATAAATTGAATAATTAATTTTTAATTGTTTATAATTAATTATGGAGTTTAAGGATGTGAGATAGAGCCTTACAGTGGTGGGTGGGTGGTTGGAATTTGATGAGCTTGGGTGAGAGATGTCAGGTTGCACATAAATGGGGAAACAACTTTTTGTGGTAGGTCTTACTTTCATAATTAACATATGGTATTATTAATTTTATTTATGCATGTGATATGTGGTCTTTCCACTAATGGCGATCAACCTGATAAAATTATATAAATTCTTTAATTGATGTTATATGTCTTATGACACTCGATCCCTAAGGGGAGAGATATAAATGGATTAAGCGATGTAGCAGGCCTTGGTTAGGTGACCGTAGTTTTCTAGAGAAGGGGTAAGTGATAGGCTGATTGATTGGGCCTAGTGGGACTTTATGAAATCTTTTGACATACCTTAAAGACTTTGGGTTACTTAGATGACCATTGGGTGGGTGTTCCTCTCCCACTGAGATTGTGATCATCTGGGGGAAGTTCTTATAGATACTAATGTATAGGTTGGGTGTGAGGACTGGCCTTGGGTGGCATGGGAAAGTAATGGGCTTAAGGCTATATCCCTAGTGATACAATAACATCCTGACCTCGGAGAAACTGAATTAGTGCTATGGGCTTGTGCATAATAAAGTAGTGTCAGAGGGGTTGGATATAAAGTGCTAAAAGTGTTTGGAAAGTCACCAAGTAGTATTAAAGGTGATATTTTTAAAATAGTGTATTATATGGTTTATGGTAGACTGGAGCCCATGAAAGTGTTGAAATATGGGATGGAGGTTGTGTTGTGTGTTTAGATAGCACATGCATGAACTAAATTCTAAGTTACTGGGGTAAAAGGGATTTATGTCTTGGTTTTCATGGTTACAAATAAGTTATTTGATTCATATTTATTTGTATTTAATATTACTAATTTTTTTATACTCTTGTCCTGAGAGGTAAGAGGAGAGAATTCATGCATCATGATAGGCACTTAGGCTCACACGACACATGTGTATTACTGTAGTAGTTTTTTGGAAATTGAAATAAATAAAAAGGGTTGTGTTTTTTAAAGTGACATCAACAAGAAAAACAGTGTTTTCTATTATAGCCTCATGGTGGAATTATAATCATCAATCCTTGATATTTGGTTCCTAGTTTTACTAGTATGTGAACCTATGTGTATATGATGTATGTGGTTTCAGAATCTTATATGGGTAGAAAGGGGGCCATGATTCCAGATGATATGTGACATGGGTAAGGTAGGGAAGAGTAAGGGTGGAGAGATGCACTTCCTATTACAACATTCCCTATTTTCAATATCTAGATAATTATTATTGGTGTTGATCATGATATTTAGATCTCAACATGATGACTCCTATATGGGCTTTAGTGGAGTGTTGGGAAGACAGGGATTTGGTGTCACCAGGGTATGCACAGGTTGAGGCCCCTGAGGAAATAGATAATCATGATCCATAGGTGGATTCTCTGAGTAATATGGGATGAATATAGTGAGAAATTAATATTAATCCTTGGATGGATGAGTATATCAGGTCGAAATTTGTTGTGGGTCATTTAGAGCATTGAATAGGGAGATCGTGAAGTTGAGTTGTCCATAGCATATCTAAAGTGGGAGTTTCATTTGTAGAATCTCCCTTTGTTTCATGGTGAGGTTGGACCGTAGGAGGAAGAGTTATAGATAGAGTCATTGTATAATATATTCATCCAGATTGAGATTCCCCCAATGAATAGGAGGAATGTTTCCACTTATATGCTCATGGAATTGGTAAAGCACTAGTAGAACATATAGGTACATGTTATCAGGCATGAGAGACTGACCTATAAGTAATTCAAGACTATTTTCTTCAAGAACATATTCACTTAGTTCTTTATGGGTGATCGATATCATGAATTTATGCACTTGTGGTATGGATACACCTCATTCATGGATTATAATAGGAGTTTCATGGATCTATTATGTTTTACACCCACTCTGGTGGGAGATTACATCTCCATGGTGAGGCGGTTCAAGGATAGTTTTTGGAATGCTATCAGAGTACAGGTGAACATCTTCATATTGAACTTGTTCATGAAGGTATTGAACTAGGAATTGATAGATATTAGGAACTTTATGGATAGGACCTTACTGAGCTGGATGATGGCATCAGGTTCACTAGGTAGTGGTGCTCCAGGTAGCTGGAAATGATGATATGAGGAGACTTGGTAGGGCAGTTAGGTTAAATACTTGGGGAGTCCATTGAGGATTGGATCATAAATGGTATGATTTCAATGTTTGAATAAGGGACATGTTCAAACATAGTGTGATCAAACTAAAAAATAGTGTTGGGATGGGTAGATGGGTCATTTGGAAATTTTTTCCAAAATACATCACAGATAGCTAGGAGTCAAGGGACTGGGTTAAACACAGAGATCTGAGGTAGGACTAGTGCAATACCAAGTATCAGTAGAAAAATATGACTACACATGGAAGGGAGACAGATACCAGGGATAGGGGTAGTGGTTTTTAGTAGGTATAGCTCTGTAGGGAAGACAATATTCATGCTAACTACATGTGGTTGAGATAACAGTTTCATAGTAGGACAAGGATCCAATTATGGTTAAAGGTATGCCATGAGTGTGGTTTTTTTCTTTTTTTTATAATAGAAACAAGTGAATGAGTTTAACATATAGTAGGTTAATTTTCCCAATGCTTATTAATATGTGAGCATCAATAATGATGTATGATTGACAAGGGATGTGTTGTCTTTAGGGAACTTTTGTGGACGTCAAATGTGATGTAATACTTTTGGGAATCAGGTGTGATATGGGATATTTGGAAATCGGCTATGATGTTGTAAATTTATGCCCATAATATGTTATTTGGATGTAAAATATGCATTGTATGAGATGTAGGATTGAAAAAATATGATGTTTATGATGTGTGTGTCTAGGGGATGGTCGGTGTGGAACCATCGAGATTTTAGGAAATGGGTTAAGAAGTTACAGGGTAGGTAATTCCTGAGGTGGGGGATCTATAGGATGAATTAACCTTTTGAGTGAGTAATAAAGGTAGTATGTGATGTTGGTAATTATATGGATATGTTTATTATCTTCTCATGTGATAGGAAAGTGGAGAGTTGGAAGCTTGAGAAGAGTTAGAGATCAGGTCAACATGTGTCCAAATTGCTCAAGGATAAGCTATTACATGGTGTGGAGGTTGTAAGATTATATATCTTATAGGATGTGATAATATAATTAAATAGGGATTAAATACGTTTATTTTAAGGGTTTTTTAGTTTTTTAGTTTTTGAGAGTGACCTGGGGTAGATTTCAGGTGAAACAGAGTACTCGGGGCTAAATTGGTTGTTGCCTGTGTAATGACTCTGGTTTTGATAGATTAGTATTTTGGATATTTCTATGTATATTTAAATATATATATCTATATCTATATCTATATAGTTGGCATAGTTTTTGGGTGTCTTGGGAACCCAAAATTAATATATCAAAAATATTAATATTTGTTAAATAACATGCACACATCATTTCAATATAAATGGTTTTATCATTATTTAGGACCTTGTATGGGAAATATGATACCATGGTTGAAATCAAAATGTAGGGTTTACCTTTGGACTATCATAAGGTTGGTTGGCATTATACGTTCTCTAGGAGGTGACCATTAGCGGGTGTGTTTAATAAAATAAATAATATATTTTATTTATTTTAATTAAATAACCTAACCTAGACTAATCATCTATAAATACATCATTATGATGTTTCTTCGGGGTTATCCTTATAACCGAAGGAGGATTAGAGTAGGAGAGTTCTCTTCATTGATAGATCATATCGGAGAATTATGGTGATTGAATCAAGGTGAATCAAGATGAAAACAGTGAATTCAGTGGATCTTATTCATCATTGTAGATCGCATTCTTCACCAAAAATTAATCCATAATCAAGGTAGGGCTCATTATTTGTGGTTTCCACCCTTTTTAATAAATATTAATCATGTATTTCTTATCTTATTTCCTTTTATAGTGATTACCATTCTTCACATGATCCCATTTATAAATTTTATTTTTTGTTCCGTTCTTCACCACATTTTTTCCAACCTTATGACCATTGGACATGATTACATTGTACAAAAATGGATTCACATCATTATTGTGATTTTTCCCCCACTGTTATTCACCATTAGCCCATGGGGTTATAGTTCAACATTTCCAGGGCGGTTTCAATAATGATCAAACCCCTAGATTCATGGAGGTAGTGAAAATGATTTATAGATCAAAAATTTTGTGAATAGTTGAGGTTTGATTTGGGATGCAGGTGATTTATTTTAGATTTTATATCCAAATTAGTGGTGGACATGTGGAGGATTCCCATGTGGGAAATTGGACTTCTGATTTCCATACATCGGAGTCCAAGAATCGATTACCAATGATGTATCCCTCAATTTCGATGGATTTGAGTGGTCAAACAGGCACAAATAGTGGTAGAAATGAAAGATCTAAGATCTTCATGGAGAAATTCAGTTTAAATTAAAAAATGACTACCTGAAATGTAGTTAGGAAGAACACATTCTATTTAGTCCCTCGACTATGATATGGTTTCAGGTAGATATAAATATCACACATCATTTGTGGCTATATACACACCAAGTTACCCGGTACTAGTTTATTGGTGTGTACTCTAAAAGTATATGGTAATGGACATATCCAGGCACATGGGCATGGCCATAGTACACATGCATGGCCAGGGTACACAGGCATAACTAGTGTACACAAGTATGGTCCATGAGGACACAGGTAGGCCCTAAATGTCTGAGACACATCATGTACCACCTAAAAACTTCATGTAGTATGAAATCACTTCGTAATACATGCCCAGGGGAGAACACACCCAGATGATGAGGTGAGGCCACATGCCATGTAACCCTGTGTACATGTCGTGTACTTCTTCCAAGTACTTCTACCTTCCATATCTTCTTCTTTAGAACTCATATTTTGGCCCGTGAGTATCCTATCCTAAGATCTTTTTCATGTTGAATATTATGGTAGTATTTTTTATATCATATAATATATGGTGTGAGTTGTTTTGAGTGTGACACTTCTTCAAGAGACACTTGATGGTGGAACTGATTGGGAAGGATCATTAGAGAGATATCAGGGTTGGAAACCCCTCTATCACACTAGGGTGTGGGTCCCCCATACTCTCTACCTATACTTAATGGTACCCCCCCCCCCCCAATCACACTAGAGTGTGGATCCTCTATCTACCGAGTTCCCCCTATCAAACTAGGGAATGGGTACTTTATCAACTGAGTGAAACCCCCTTGTCACACCCAAGCATAGGTCCTCAATATACCAAGTGGCACCACCTGTCGCACTAGGGTGTGGGTACTCAATATAATGAGAGGACCCCCCCCCCCCATCACACTAATTAATGGATCCTCCATTGGATATTACACCCTAGTGGTCAGTGGAGTGAAGTGGCGAGGTGCAAGCCCCTAATACAGTTTCCTTATATGGATACATGAAATTTTGGGCATCGGAGATGGACCTTTAGATTTGTAGGAAGACACATCATCCTTGGATGGGTTATGGAGATGGAGATCCCCTTTATCTCTCATCTGGGTTTCTTTATGTTAATATATATATATATTGATTTTTCACCTCCCTCTTGATATGGGTTGATACGAATTATGTTGTATCTTTTTATTTCTCCCGTTGTGGTTTTTGGGGAATCTTACTGGGTATGTATATACTCACCCGTACATGGTTTTTTCCTGAATTTTTCATCTACTATGTATATGACATACAGTTTGGTAGTGACATTGGTGGGTCTTAGTGATATGTGGGTTCATTTACTGCATTCAGTGGTCGGACTTGGAGATCAAGAGTCAAGTTCTCTCTCTTCATATTTCCTTTTTCCAATTATTATCTGGTTGGGACTTCAAATTTGGTTAAGTGTGTATTTTTACCATTTATGCTTTAGTTTAAACTATCATACACTGATGTATTCCCTAGAGTTAATTTCTTGCATGGTTATATTCCAGATGTTACAGTCTTTTAATATTCCTCTATAATTTTTTATAAAGATGGTTGTGTGTGTGCATATAGATACTAGGATAAGGCCTGACATTTCATCTATGACTTTCTTGTTCTTTTATTCATCCCCTAACCTATTGGAGTCATGCTTGGGGTTATCATACACAGTTTGTCGCCACCTAGGAAGGCTCTAGGGATCAGGTCATGGGAGAGTTTTATAAAAGGTGGTTCTTCCATGATTCAATGTTTGGAGTTAGACCCATGGTGAGGATTGATTAGTAACTTATGGAAAATGTATAACAGTTTCTTGAGTGTAACTTTTCAGTTAGGGAACCATGTTTTGGGTTGGTGGCTGACGTATCCATTCACTTGGAATCAAACAACCAACTTGTAAACTTGGAATACCAAGACATATATTTTTGGGAATCATTGGTATGTGAATCATATATGATTGAGTACTTTAACTATTATTCTTGAGTTATCTATCTATATTTATGTTTATCTAACCATGGTACACCATGATAGTTTTCAGGATGCCTCTGTGAAGACAGTTGTCTTGGATATAGATATTATGTCATGACAATAATCCGTTGAGTGATGACGCCTCAGTTCAGGGGTCATCTCATAAGGTTTTTCCTCTAGATAGGCAGGGAGTAGTTCTATTTTCATTTTAGTGGTAGATAGTACCAAAAGGTCAGGTTGATGATGCACGTAATATTATAACTCTATGAAAGTTCTAGTGTCAAAGACCATTGAGGTTGTACAACAAGTTAGATCCCCAAGAACAATAGGATTAGCTTGAGTTAGTGATCTGGGTCTTTAGGCTTATATGGACCCTGAATAATTATATAGCTTCACTGGAAGCCAGTCTTTTCCATGGAGCAGTAGGGTGCTGGTGGAATCTGATGATGTATACCCATGATGAGATGATTCTATCATGATTAGACTTATATTATCTATTTAATAATGAGTATTACCCTTATTTATTGCACACTATGAGGATTTAGAAGCTCCTCAAGATATAATAGGGTGATATGATGGTTACTGAGTACACTACGAGGTTTAATGACCTCATGTTTTACTCCCTTGATATGGTGCGAGATAGATTCTTCCATGTATAAAGGTTTGAGTAGGGACTCCGAAGATACATCAGTAATAGTTTATTCTCCTTGTGCATACCAATTTACGATGGATTTCTAAAGTGGGCTCTGGTTATAGAGAGATTCTTGGCTGAGGGACACTAAGAATCTGGAGCCGACTATGGTCATCGTGGGGCTGATTTGTCTGTAGCAGCTGGTATACATCATTCATTAGGGTCTCAGTATAGGATACTTTCCCATGGTAGTAATTAGGCACATGGATCTTTGGTGTAGGGTCCATGCAGATAATCCAGTTAGCTAGGAGAGGTATAGTTCTAAGTTTTTAATGGGTGAGGTTATATAGCGTGTGACTTCCCAACCCAATGTGTCATGGAGGTAAGGAAGGTAGTGCATAGAAAATCAAGATAGAGGAAGTTTTGTGATCATTGATCTACCAGGCATGGCTAGGGTAGACCCCAGGGAAGTGGTGCTAGAAGAGGAGTGGGTGGAGCTTCGAAGGGAGGTGCTACTAGTTGAGGGTGATGTTGTTTTCTACTACCACCACCACCACCAGGTGTACCACGCCTGGATTAGAGAACTGGTAGCTAAGGTCACGGATAGCTCCAGGCTATAGAGGGATATGACTAGGTAGCCCATGAAATTATTAGAGGTATGATCTATATCTTTTCTACTCTTGAACTAGTACTTTTAGATATAGGTATGATTCATTCTTTCATATCGATGTCCCTAGTGAGAGCTAGATCTCCCTATTGAGACCATATCCCATCATCGTTTGCTATATTTTCCAGCCATATATGATTATTCAATATTTAATATCTATCAGTAGAATGATTTAGTGATTAATGGAGATATTTTTTCATGGTATATCTTGGTCTTCACAGTGAAACCTTGTGACATTGTCTTGGGTATAGATTGGTTATATACGGTTTAGCCCTAGATTGAATGTCATCACAGATAAGATAGATTCCTTATGATATATGGGATGATATTCTCCTTTTGGGTGTGATAGATCTCATGGATGAGTAGGTAGTCCTTGTGAGAATGAAGTTGTAACCCATCACCTATAATATAGAGAGTTTATCCCTTACTGAAGTTGGATATTTAGGCATCTGGATTACTTTGGTAGTAGAGGATTATATAGACTCTTCATTAAGGATGTTTCATGAATAACTATAGGGAGGTATATGGACTCCTATATCGAATTACACCTTATGACTGCACCGATATATTTATAGGCATATCATGTGGCCTCTACCAAGATTCAAGAGCTGATGGTGTAGTTAGAGGACCTTTGAGAGAATGGTTTTTTTAGACCCAGTGTTTCCCCCTATGTAGCTCTAATTTTTTTCATGAAAAGGCAGATGTGATCTTGAGGATTTTAATTGATTATCATCACCTAGATCAGGTAATGATAAAGAAAAATTACCCCTACCAAGGATATATGACCCCTACAACTAGATAAGATGTGTGAATTGGTTTTTTAAGATCAATATCAAGTATATCTACCACTAATTGAAGGTTTCCATGGATAGAATTATGAAGATGGAATTTTGATGTCTCTAAATACACTATGAGTTCTTGGATATGCCTTCTGGTGTGATGAATTCCCAACTAGTGTTTATAGATTTTATGAATCATACTTTCCAGCTATAGTTGGACCAATTTTTTTTCTTTTTTGATTACATACTCATTTACTCTATATTAGAGGAGGAGCATGTAGAGAACTTGATGATGGACCTAGACTTACTCTAGGAGTACCAACTTTGTGGTAATCTCACAAAGTGCTAGTTTTGGATTCAATAGGTTCAATTTTTTAGGAATTACATCTCTGAGAATGGTTTAACTGTGACCCCAAAAAAATATTGATGTGGTGATTTCTTATGAGCCACCCAAGAAAATGTTGAAGGTGTATAGTTCCCTTAGCTTGGCATGGTACTATAGGATGTTTTTGGAATACTTATATAATATTTCATCTCCTTTGACCACCTTGAAATGGAAAGGGAATTCATTTACCTAGATAAAGGAGTTTTAGGGAGCCTTTGAGGAGTAGAGGTTGAGGATGAGTAGTGCTCATGTGTTGAGAATACCAGATGAGGGTGTGGAGTACATAGTGTTTTGTGATGATTATATATCTAGACTTAGGTTCATGTTGATGTATCTTCAAGTAGTGATCACTTATGGGTTGATATAGTTGATACCCCATGAGTAGAACTATAATACCCACAACCTAGAGTTAGAAGTTATAGTCTTCACTCTAAAGATGTGGAGGTACTATCTTATGGGTGAGTAATTTTTTGTTTACACAGACCAAAAAATTCTTAGGTGTATCTTTACATAAATAGATCTAAACATGAGATAGAATCATTGGTTAGGGTTTCTATAGGAATATGAATTTCATATATTCTATACTTTAATTAAAGGCAATGTGGTGGCAGATTCCATGAGCTGAAAGTCCCACTCTCGCCTAGTAGATGAGGCATCTAAGTAGTTGGCTTCGTTATAGCTCACCCTGGTGGAGTATAAGGGATCATTTTTTCTTCATTCGATGGTGTTTAATCCTCTGCTTCTTTAGCATGTGAGAGAGGATCGGTTGGGATACATCGACTGTGAGGTTATAGATGACCATATATCCTTAAGAGATACACCAGATGAATTTTATAAAGGAGGAGATCACTTTATCCTTTTGGGGGGATGAACATTGGTTACAATCACATTATTGGAGGAGGTGATATAGGAGTTTCACACTTTTACCTTTGTTGTACATACTGGTGTGAAAAATATGTACAAGGACCTTTAGCAGTATTTTTGGTGGTCTTGTATAAGGTAGGGTGTTACTGAGTTTGTCTCACAGTGTCTCACATTATAGTAGGTAAAGGATAATCACCAGGTTCTGATGAGTTTCACACAGCCTCTTGGGATCCTAGAGTGGAAATGGGATGGAATTTACATAGAAATTTTTATAGTAATTCCCTAGATAGTGAGAGGCCACGATGGTATCTGGGTGATTTTTGACTGACATACTAATTTTTTTCACCTTATTTCTATCTGAGAGCAAAGTTTGGTTAAGAGTATTTCGAATTTTTATATGAAAGATATCATTCGAATTCATGGGGTAGCCTCAATGATCATCTCTAGTCATGATTCTCAATTTACATCATGGTTTTGGAGAGGAAAACAAGAGGATTTTGAACCCATTTGTATATAAGAACTGCATTTTACACCCATGTGAATGACTAGACTAAGTAGACTATCCAGTTGTTAGAATATATGTTGTGGGCCTATATGTTGGACTTTGGATGAATCTGGGAGGATCAATTTCCATTGGTATAGTTTTCTTATAATAACATCTATCACTCTACTATTGGAATGGAATCTTTTGAGTCCATGTACCAGAGACCTTGAAGTTCACCCTTATACTGGACTGAGATTGGTGAGACGTCTCTTATTGGGATAGAGATGGGGTTGGTGATGATGGATAAGGTTCAAGTGATCTGTGAGCATATGAGGATAGCCTAGAGCTGATGGAAATTTTATATTGACCAATATCATAGGCATTTGGAGCTTGAGTAGGGAGACTATGTTTTCCTGTGAGTATACCCATGGTGAGGATTTCATAGGATTTTCTAGGGAGGAAAGTTATCCCTGAGGCTCATCAGGACATTCTAGATCCTATGGAGGGTTGGAGAGGTTTCTTACCACTTAGACTTTCCCCTATTGTTATATCAAGTGCATTATTTATTCCATGTATTGCATATGAGGAGATATGTACATGAAAATACACACATTATTGACTGGGGTAAGCTGGACATCGAGGATGAAGCCACATTTTTGGAATACCCAAAGGTGATTGAGGATCAGTTTGAGAGGATCATGCATATATGGATCATCCATTTGGTTCATGTTCTTTAGCAGTATGGGATCAAGAAATAGATATCCTAAGAGGGTGAGAGTCGTATATGGACCCATTACCCCTACCTTTTTGTGTAGCATATTCTTTTTGGGGTGAAAAGATGTAAATGAGGGGGGAATGTAATTATTCTAGTTTTTATGGATTAGTCCTTTAAATATTTTTATGTATATGTCTAGATTTTTTCACAGAGTCATCATGGTGTTTGGGTGTCTTGATATCCCAGAATTAATATATTGAACATATTAGTATATTTTAAATCACACACATGCATAATTTCAAAATAAATGGTTTTCCCATTATTTGGGATATCGGATGGTAAATCTGAGACAATGGTTAAATCTGAAACACAGGGTTTACCCTAAGTGAGACAAAATATTGGTCGACATCAGACGTTCTATGGGAGGTGACCATTGGCAGGTGTGTTTATTAAAATAAATAATTTATTTTGTTTATTTTAATTAAATGTCCTAACCTAGACTAATCCTTTATAAATGCATCATCATGATGTTTCAATAGGGTTATCTGCATAACCAAGGGAGGATTAGAGGAGGATATCATTCTTCATCGACAGATCTTATCAGAGAATGAAGTCAATCAGATTAAGGTGAATCCAGAGGCAGATAATGAACACAACAGATCCTCTTCATCATAGGATAACATGTTCTTCGCCAATGATCAATCCAAAATCAAGGTAGGGATATTTATTTGTTGTTTTATTCATTTTGAATAAATATTTATCATGGATTTCTTATATGATTTCTTTTTCTGGTGATTGGTATTCTTCACATGAGCCCATTTATAAATTTTATTCATTGTTCCATGATTCACCTCTGTTTCTCCCACATTTTGATTATTATCTATGTCTACATAATCCAATTATGGATTCACCTCATTATTTTTCTTTTCCCCACCATCCTTTGTGTTCTTCACTGTTAGATTCGACATTGTCGGGGTGGGTTTGAGTGCGATCAAATCCCCATATTCATGGAAATTGCATGAACAACATACAAATTGATGGTTTGGTGATGGATTGACTCTTGATTTGGGATGTGGTTGGTGCTACATAGATTTAAGATTTGGAACAGTGTAGGATGCCCCATGGATTCTCACGTGGGCAATTAGACTTCAAATTTCTAACCATCAGAGGATGGGGATCTATGTTTGGTTTGATTACCCTCGATTTTAGTGGATTTTAGTGATCAAACAAATGAAATTGGTGATGGAAACAGAGGATATTGGTCCTATATAGAGAAATATAATTTTTGTGAAAAATCAAACTACATGGTGTGTAGTCCAGAAAAACACATGTCATGTAGTCCCACGGCTTTGATGGCTATGTTTTTGGGTGGAGATAAATATCACATGAAATTTATAGCTATATACACACCATGTGACCTAGTTATAGTGGCTTAGCATGTGTTCTGGGATTACACGGGCATGGATACTTCTAGTAAAACATTCACGATTAGAGTACAAGGACACAGTCGTGTACTCAAACATGGCCATGGTATATAAGCATGGCCATTATATAGTGGCATGGTCCGAAAGAAAATGGGTAGGCCCCAGGTGGTTGAGACATGTTGTGTACTATCTATACATGTCATGTAGTATGAAATTTACACCCAATACATTTCCAGTGGATAACCCACCCAGGTGATGCGATGAGGCCACATGTTGTGTGACCCCAGTACACTATGTGTACTTCTCCTAGGGACTTCTATATTCTATATCTCCTTCTTCGAGACTCATATTTTGGCCTTTGAGTAGCCTATCCTGGTTTTTTTTCATGTAAAATGTGATAGTACCCTTATTTGTGTAATATGAGATATAATGTGAGGTTTTATAAGTGTTAAGCTTCTTTATGAGATGCTTCGATATGGAAATGATTGTGAAGGATCATCATATAGTTATCAGGGTTGGAAACCCCCCTATCACACCAGGGTGTAGGTACCTTATACTCTCTACCCAGTTTTATTGGTACCCCCTATTGAAACAGGGTGTGTCTACTTTATCTATCGAGTGGAACCCCTTGTCGCACTAGGGCAGGGGTCCTCTATTTATCGAGCAGCACCCCCTCTCACACTAGGTCATGGGTTGTAACGACCCAAAGTTTTATCAATGAAATTATCTTCTTATGCCTTATAGTATAATCACATTAGGAAGTAAAATGACATATCATGCTACTAAATACTATGTGATCATTAAAAATAATTTTTTCACCTCTGTGTTTTGAATTTCGAAAATCTGACATACACGGTTGTGATCAGTAAGATGTTTGGAGTCTGATAGGAAAAACTTAATTTTTTGTGAATAGTAACCTACCCATATGAATATTAACCTATCCTTATGAATATTAATATGACCCTTATGAATATTAAATTGTCCAAAAAAATAGTAACCTCACCTATGAATAATTTAATAAAATTTAGGCATCTCATAAGTGACAATATGACCGTAGTAAAAGTATTGGTATTTTTGTATGTCATAAATAATTAATTAATTAATTTAAAAAAACATATTTTCCTAAAAGTTTTTTATAAATTAATAATTCTATTTCTTCTGGTTTTAATATTATTCTATAAGACCTTATGTAATTTTTGAAAGCATTATGAAATCAGTTTTAATTTTAAAATATGTATTTTTCAAGTAAATTATGATTTTAATTAAAAACTAAATTAATCATATTAAAAAAATTATTCTAGAAAAATTGTGTTCATTTTTTTATTCTAAAAATATAAAAATGGTTAGGGTTAATTTTTAGTATTTTTCTGAAACACTTGAATTTTAGGTGAATAGTGAAGTTCAATAATTTACAAAATATGCTAAATAAATGAATTTCTACATCATGCTTGAGTCATGGATGATGTAAATGGCCATTGTTTATAACTCACATTCACTTATCACTATTATTGGTCATTTTATCACCACTATGACTTTTCTTGTGGAGAAATAATAAATTAATGAATATAATATTGAGAAAACCCCTCTTCCCTCCACTATAAATACCACCCTTCACACCCTCATTTCTTTACACCTCTCAAGATTAAAGACTTGTCTAAAATCTTCCCAAAAATATTCCCTAGGCCATTCCCCAATTCTAATATCTTTTAGTCTCATCAAAAGACTAAGACTAGGTTCTTTAAGGAGGATCTCAAGAGGAGGATTCAAGAGGTAATTCCTCTCTCTTTTTTCCTTTAATTTCCTTTCAATTTCAAGTTCTTTTCTTAATCTCTCCCAAACTATCCTCATAAATATGGTATGTTAACTCCATTATCATAAATATAATTTCATTTTATGATACTAATGGTATATTATATCACCCAACCCCCTTATCCTCTTCTTTTTATTTTAGAAATGAAAACATTGTTCGTGAGGTGTTAATTTATCACCTTCAAGAACGACATGTTTTCATAATATTTTACCCCTACAGATCTGGTCATGAAACCATTTTTATGGTTGAAAAATATTCTTTTATATTTATTATATCCTATTTAATGTTCTGGAACTAACTGATGTACATATTACTAAATGATAAAACAAAACAAGATCGTTGTGGTTGAAAAACCGCATGAATTAACTAAAACGATCATCATTAAATTATTTTCTAATGATTCATTCTCATGATATATAAAAAATTATTTTTAAGATAATTTAAAATTATGTAACATCATAAATAACATATAATTGAAATTCTGTATGTTTATCCATATTTTAAATGAACTTCCATTCATGAATACAAGTGAACCGTTCAAGAAAACTATAAAAACGAACACTCCCAAACAATGAATTTAAACTCTATAACTCATCAAAAGTCATATAAAATAACTTAATGAAACCATAATGAACCATATTCATGTATCACTACTGGAAATTGGTCCTATACCCACGGTTTTTCACAAAACCGTGGGTATAGGTCCCCCCTATACCCACGGTTTTCCAGAACCGTGGGTATAGGTATAGTATGGGAACCTATACCCACGGTTTTGGAAAACCGTGGGTATAGGTACCCAATACCCACGGTTTTGGACAAAACCGTGGGTATAGTTTTTTTGTGAAGACCTATACCCACGGTTTTGCCAAAACCGTGGGTATAGGGATTGCTTCGGAAACCTATACCTACGGTTTTTGAAAACCGTGGGTATATGGGGTATTTTTTTCAAAGACCTATACCCACGGTTTTCAAAACCGTGGGTATAGGTTTCCCGCGTTATTGCGGGTGGCGGGAATGGGAAAAAAAATTGCGCGGGATGAAATAAATTTTATGTGGGAACAATGTTTTAAATAATTTAAAAAAAAAGATACCAACATCAATTAACAAAACTTCGGTAGGTGTGTTGGTTCAGTTCGCCGTTCCCTTCAGAGAAGCCCGGTGTTCGAAACTCGGCACGACATAATTTTAAATTTATCAATATTATTAATATAAGTATAGCAGCGTATAATTTAATAGACAAAGTCCGCTTAGCTCAGTTGGTTGTTCTCTCGGCGCGTTGGTGACTCCAGCGGGAAGCGCCGGTTCGAAACCCAGCCGCATATATTTTTGAATATGCGAAGAGAACCTATATTAATTTATATAAGAAAAAATATATATAAATAACATATTGAAATGGCAGCTCGGTTGGTTAGTTGCGGTGCACGGCCTCGTTGCAGCGCGTGAGGCGCGAGTTCAAACCCTTCCAGACGCGACTTTTTCGAAAATAATTAAAATCCCCACGGTGTGAAAACTGTGGGGTATTTGCCTGCCACGCTGTACAGCGTGGTGCTGGTGTGTGACACACCTATACCCACGGTTCTACCAAACCGTGGGTATAGGTGAAGACCCCTATACCGACGCCATTCCAGCCCACGGTTCCCAAAACCGTGGGTATAGCCTATACCCACGGTTTTGGGGGCTATACCCACGGTTTTGAACCGTGGGTATAGCCCGTTTTTCCAATAGTGTATAAAAGGTTATATAATTTCTAATTAATGAATATAATGTCATTATATAGAACTTTAAAGTGAATAAAGGGTTCAGATACAAGGTAAGGGGAAATTCTCGAACCCAACTCTATTTCTTTGGGTTTTCCCTCTTCAACCCATTTTCAGTATGGATATGCCTTAAAAATAATTTATTAATCATTATATTAACTTTTATAGGATATAAATTTTATCTAATTGATTTTATGAAAAACCAATTTTTTCCAAAAGAACTCTTCTTTCAAATAAACACACCCTTTTTACTTCTTCAAGATTGTTTCACTCTTCACTCAAGGTTAATGGTTCTGTGTAAAGAATGATATTCCATATTTCTTTTGGGAACAAAATATTTATGAATATATGATTTGAAACCCATTTATTTCCATGGGTTATTTTATTTTCAATTTTTAAATATTTTCAATGTGGCATGCATGATAATGTAAATGTTATAATGAGACGGGTGTGCTCGGAATTATATAGCGCAATATAAATGTTTGAATGTGACAGGTGCACCCGGAATTATACATCACTCTAATGAATTAGGTAATGTGTTGAATATCATGATTTAAATGAAAATTATGCATGAACATGATTCTATCATTGTTCACAACTACGTGTGGTAATTAACCACTAAGACATTATGTTTTCATTTTTTATGCATTGTAACATTTCAAGTCTTTAATTAATGATTCCTATCATGTTCATGATCTTTTGCCTATGTTATGATTGTGATCAAAAATTGTTATATTTTTCATATCTATCCTCTTACTAGGCTTTTAGCACACCCCTTTTTGATGTATATCCTTAGGTGATTATGTGTACTAAGGAGTTTTCAAGGGACAATAAGAAGCTGGAGAAGAATGAATTAAATAAATGTTATGTATGGTCCTAGTTTTCCCAAGACACTAATCCTATGGATCCTCGTGGTGTAATAATAATATGTTTTTTATCTTCATAATGATATAATATCAATATAAGAAAAGGTCGGGTCACTATAGTTGGTATCAGAGGCAAGGTTTATTTAATTTGGGAATTAGGATTAGTGAACCCTAGAGAAACCCTCTAGTATGAGACTAAGTAAAAATATGCACACAAGAATATTTACATAGGGATCCCATAAGTTATTCTTTTAGTAAAAATTATACAAATGAATAAGTTATTTATTCATGACTTGTTGACTTATGTTTTGTTCTAACTTTTTCTATTTTAGAAAATGGTGGGAACCAGGAGAAACCAGGCCAAAAAAACATGTGAGGGCCAATTCAAAAATTGCCTGAATGAAATCCCCAATGCTTTGGGAGGTGGAGTTCAAAACTTCATGTCGATGCTTACCCAAATATCTCAGTTTATGAAAAATAACCAGAATAATGGGGAACATCCTCCTTCACCTAAGAGGGAGCAACTGGCTATCGAGTGTTTTATGCGGTAATGACCACTGACGTTTAGTGGGTATTCTGATCCACTAGTTTCAGAATAGTGGTTCAACTCCATGGAGAATTATCTTTTTTTTTTCTTCATTGTTCTGAGAAGGAGAAGGTGACACTAGTTGTTTATTTTATAGATGGAGAGGTCGATCAATGGTGGGATTTGATTAAGAACACCAAGCCAATTGAAGAAATTGAAGAGATGGAATGAGAAGACTTTAAGATCATGTTTCTTAACAAGTATTTCCCACAAACTCTTCATACTAAGATGGATAGATAATTCATAGAGTTCAAGCAAAAGGATGTATAATTCTTCATGACCTACAAAGTGAATTTCACAAGGCTTTCAAGGTACGATTTGGGTTTTGTTATCAAAAATGATAGAAATATTGATAGATTATTTAGTTGATTAAAACCACACCTTCAAAAGGATCTACAATTAGAGACTTTGGGAGTTATGAAGAAGTTTTTCTAAGTTCCCTTTAGTGGATTAAAACCACACCTTCAAAAGGCTCTTGCAATTCGAGACTTTGGGAGTTATGAAGAAGTTTTTCGATGTGCCCTCAAAGTGGAGAAGAAGTTTTTATAATGGTCTCATGGATATGGTGATGAGAAAAAAAAGATGGAGTTTCAAGCCGAAATATCTAATGATAAAGGTGCGAAGAAAACTCAATGACCCACATGCCAAAAATGTTGGAAGTTGTATCATGGGAACTTCCTCAAAGGGGTGGAGAAATTCTTAAAGTGTTTTAAAGAAGGACACCATGCTTGTAGAGACCCGAAGCCTGACGTACATAGACATTACATTACTTTTGCGGAATACTTTGTACATAACAAAACACACACACAAGGATCGTAATAGTTTAGTGTCTTTGGAAACTCGGAATATAATCTTCTAATCCTGGTGAAAGATATTCAAAATATCCCATAAAGATCTTCCTTTTTTTTACCTAAAACCTTTCTTTATATCCTGGGGAAAAGAAAACATAAAAGGGTGAGCTCAAATGATCAGTAAGGGTAAACAAAAGAAATATCAATCACATCATATACATAAGCACATAACTTTTGGAAATCTTAACCTGCAAAAAAGATCATAATTTCATAACATGGGGTAAATCATGGCAGTGAAATGTAATCACAATAATCATAACCTAAAACATGAAACTTTGTGGCATTCACACATAATCATAGAGAATCATTTCTTGTTAGTCAAGACTCATTTCCAAGACTATCTTAGTGGACAAAGTCCCTTTCTGAATCGAGTAACCCTCGTTTCAGTCATGTTTCACTGAACCGGTATAACCTACCATTCCAGCCATGTCTATCTCATGAGATATAAAATCTTTACCCAATGCATTGGAGGGAGATATAGGTCCCACCCATCTCATAATGAATCCTTTCTTATGTGTGCCACAAAATCATAAATCATACATCATTGCATAACCCATGTAATAAAAATGGGAATCTTTAAACATCGTGACATCATAAAACAATTCATATAAGATAAAATATTTCATAAAAATATTTCCATCACAACATAATCAAATCCATGTAATAATAGGGATAGAAACAGAACCCTTTATTATCTTAGATGGAAAATAATTTTGATAAAACACTTGAACTTCATTCTCGAGGAAAATATCCTTTCTACTTCAAAAACAATTTTCCTTTCATAACATGTCATACGACTTTAAAATAAAAGAAGTTGATTAAAAGTAAACTTGAAAACTTGTAAAGGAAGCTTCTTGGAAATAATGTTTTAAAAATCCATTCATGCCTTATAAGTTAAAAAAAACATTTTTCATACTTTTGTCGGAAAAGTCAAAAAGTACCTCGTACGAAAAACGACAAAAGATTCCTTTCATTTCTTTTACTAAAAACTCACCGAAGAGTAAAAATGGATTTAAACAATTGTAGGTGGATGGAAATAATATTACATATTTATGAAACATGGATGTGGATGATAAAATACACCCCAGTAAATACTTACGAATAAACAATCTCGGATAAAAATGAGATTGTGATATTTCCCTTACCTTAGGTCCAATTTGCTTCGTATGTGTCTGAACCTTCTGTATAATGATTTAAATAATGTCATTGACTTATTACAGAATCATATTCATTGTTATGATATCATATATGGTTCACTTATGACATTATATTACCCGTTCTTTTGTAAATTCCATGTTAAAGAAGCGTTTTGGGTAAAATCGTTTCATTTATCGTAGGTGTTTTGACTTGTTGTTCTTGACATTATTATTACTTATATCATGATTTACTTACTTCCAGAATATAAAATATGATTTATATATCATATATATTCAGTATATATATATATATATAATAGATAGATAAATGAAATGAAAAACACCGTTCATGGAGACGGTAGTCCGTACGTACGCATGAACGCTGTTTTCCTTTCCTTATTGTCTTGAATGGAAGTAAGTAGATGACATACATATATATATATATATACATAAATCTAGTAGCTTTATAATGTCATATATTTCATTATTATTTCTTATATATACTTTATAATCATTCTTAAATGGTTAACATGGAGAATGAATCTCATCGCGTCGTGGAGACGGTAGTCCGTACGTACGCACGAGCGATGATATCATTTCCATAAATATTGAATTGAATTGGAGTGGATTATACAATATATCAGAATCAATATGATGCTGTAATAACTATGTATAGTTATTCTTTACACCATTATACTCATCCATGTAAGGTGGTGGTGGAAAATAGATTACACCACGGCGTGGAGACGGTATTCCGTACGTACGCACGCGCGGTGATTTCTTTTTCCGTAGGATGGATAGATGGTGAAATAGGGTTGTTTCATACTTATAATAACATATCAGTATATGAGTGATACTGATGTTATTACTTAATAATGAAACAACCTAAGAAGAAGAAGTGGAAGAAGAAATAAAGATGAAAGAATTGGTAACGGTAATTACCTCTTCTTTGAAGCGCCTCTTTGAGACCTCCTCTTAGGGCACTAAAATTGGTCTTTGAGGAAGACCAGAACCTCTAGGATGTTGCTAGGGAAGTGGAGAAGAGATTTTGGCAGGGTTTGGCCGAGCTTGAGTGCTCAAATTGGTGTGAGGAGGAGGGGGAGGAGGTGTCCTTTTATAAGGGAGGAGAGGGGCACCTTAGGAATACCTCAAAATATTATTTTATATTAATGTCAAAATCGGTTTATAATGGTTCCAAAGGGTCTTATTTCGAAGCTAAAGTGGGGATGGGTCGAAATCCTATCAACCAATAGGATTTAGACAAGTTTATGGTATTATTTTAACCTTATCAATTAGATTTAACTCTAAGTTAAATAATTTAACTTTTACCGTGTCTTTTTGTTTTCTTTCACTATATGGTTAATACACTTACTATAACATGCCAAACGAACCCCAAATTGTATATTATTAATACATATATCCTTATCTAAGTCATTTGGCCGAACCTTAGATTTTTAGGAATAAAATAACAATTAATAATATAATATTTGATTTAAAAACTATTTTGTGTCAATTTTGACACTATTTGATATATGATTTTTTTGAAAGTCATAACAGAATTATATGTTCGAACAAAATTGATTAAATCAACACTAATATATCATAGTAACCTATAAAATTAGTGTAATTCATAAAAAGTCTCAAATTACATTCATTTGAGCATTTATAACATCAATTATGTTAATATTTCCTTAAAAGGGTAATTACTGCATCATCGTTGTGTCATAAATAAATTAATTTATTTAAGGTCTAAAAATTATAAATAAAATATCATTATGTAGGAAATATTTTTATCTTTCTAATTAATATTTATAGTCGAATTTATCTTATGTATAACCCCATATTAAAAATGATTTACTTATTAAACTTTGATTTTAACTATTTTAACCCTTCTTTAAATAAATTAATAATAAATGTCCTAATCTAACCCAAGTGGGCCTAAATGGTCATATTTTATTCCTAAGTTTGTTTTTGGTCGAATTACACTTGTCCAATAGAATTAGGACATGTGTTAGGGTAATATTAATATCATATTTACCCTTAGTTACCCTATTTACTATTAACCGCGGTAAAAAAAGTAAAAAGTTACTATTCACCAAAAAATTATTTTTATCTCATTGAACCACATTTTACTTACTGATATCAACCGTGTCTGTCAGATTTTCAAAATTCCATTCACAGAAGCGGTAAAATTAAGTTTCATGCAAAATTCCGTTTTTTAACCTACCACTTAGTGGTTTCACTATTCATCAAAAATTGAAAGTTTTCAGAAAGATACCAAAATTTCACCCTAGGCTAATTTCGGTATTATGAGTCCAAAAATGAAGTCCATTTTGAGAGATAAAATTTCTAAAATTTAAAAAGTGGTTATTACTATTCATAACGGCTAGTTTTAATAATATTTTAATAGCATATCGTTGTTTCGTGAAACTCAGTATTGCGTACTACACACGCTATCGAGGAAGGTTGCGATTGCGTGTAATGCAAGGCAAGTCAAGGATGCGTGTTGTGCAAGCTCCTTTTGGTGAAGCGTACAACACAAGACATTAGTGAAATTAAAAAAGGATATTTTTCATAAAATCTTGGGCTGTTACATTCTACCCCCCTTAAAATGAATTTCGCCCTCGAAATTTGTTGGGGTTATAAATGGTTTACTATTTGAAAGTTTCTTTAATAGAAACCCACATCGTAAAAAGGAATATCAAAACCAATATTTAAAAACAAAAGTACGAAACATAACGGTTACCCAAATAAACTAATCACTGGGTTTCCACATAGGTGAAAATATGGATATGGAAGAGAAATCTAACCATCATGTTCTGATGGAGAGTGGTACAGAACATGGCTATGGAAAAGCCATTAATCACAAAGCCATAAATTTGTGACGATCTAAGGTACCATCTGATTCATCAGATATAAGATCACTAGGACAACATTTTTGGTTTTCCAGATCGTTTCCCTAAAGTTAAAGAATTTGAATTAGAATAAATACTTACTTTATGTTGGTACAACCTCACTGTTGTTCGTGCCTTTAACAATTTCCACTTCATCTCTTAAATAAATGAAGTTGAATTTTTTATTCGTGAAGTGTTAGCAGATCATGTGATAGAATGACGGGTCATTCCATCTGTCTCAAAAGGTTAGCAAAATTTATATACATAAGTCGATCTATAGTGAGATTAATCATATATGGTTCCTAAAATGGACTTATACTTTATATATCATACTGCTTAATATAATAAAACTAGTTTCTACTAAATAGGGACTTCCTGTAGGCCAGTGGTAGGAGATAAAGGTCAGTCGCACTTCGGTTGTGGGTTCGATTCCTATAGCCTTGTCCGACGCGATGGGTTGTCGCCCGTTCTGCAGGTTTTCCTTTTTCTAAAACTATATTACTATAACATCCCATCGAAAAAAAACTTCTATCCTTAAACAATACTAACTTATGTCCAACATAATCCATTATAATCTTTAGGCTTATCCATAATACTGCAGTCCACTCTCATAACATAGTGAAAACGATTACCAAAGATTTAACACCATCGTCGATCCCCATATATCATAAGATATGTTTTGTTGGTCACATTCCAAACATTCAAAGTCATTAATCATGTATTCTCTTGAATACCTTAGTGAAAACATGAATGCAGCTAAAAGTTAACACTTTCCACATACCAAAATCCTCAAAATTCTATATACTCAAACCATGATATCACTTAGTCCTTATATCAATCATGATCTCATGAATACTGTTAAACATTTAATTTTCTCCTTATCCCTTCATTATGCGCATATCATCTACATTCCAAAAATATCTGAATAACCTTTCATGGATACTGGTAACATTAATAAAACACTTTTAAAACTCAAGGAAAGACAACAATGTAACAATCCTTAGATGTCTCTTTATTCCATAGTACCATGAGATTTCTTATACAACATTACACATGATAAACATGTAATCATTTCACTACATTCTTAAACCATTAACCGAGCTTCAACAATTCTTTCATCTCACATATCATTTGTAGTCTCTTCATTATCATCCACATAAATACTACCCATACGACCATACTGATTCTCTTCATGAGTCTTTCCCTTAGGGAATTGGTTTTCATAATGCCCATACATTCCACATTTAAAACACTTAACCATTTTTGATTTCATAGCAATACCATTATCCTCATCCATGGTGTTAACTGAACCTTTTCCTTTGCACTTACTTGCTTTGTGTCCTTCTTTTCCACACCCAAAGCATCTTCCAGTTCCCTTGAAACATTCTCCTTGATGCCTCTTCCCACATGATTTACATAGGGGAAATTGAACTTTCTTTCCTCTATGATCATCATGAAACTCCATCTTTCTCTTATTAGCCGAGTCAGGAAACTTACCAAATTTTACTTTATTGATCATATTATGAGATTGCTGATTCGGCATAATAATGATGTTTGGACTTCCAAATCCCATTTCATTTGGTTTCTCATAAAGAATATCATTCCATTGTCCATCATATCCTCCATTATCGTGAATCATCTTGTTTCCAGCCATTTTCTAAAACCCAAAAAGAATAGTGTGAGAGGCAAAATAATGCTAAGGAAAACAACATAGTAAAGGGGGAGTACCCTTAATATCTAACATCTTAGGTTAAATTATATGATCGTTAGCGTAATTCTAGTACTATAATCTATACGTATACTTAACCTTAGGGACATCCCTAGACATACCTTAGAAATATCTCTAGGGATCTCACTAATGTTTTCGCGTCCTAGTTTCCAAAGGTTGACTAAACCTTTCCTCTGATACCAATTGTAGCGGTCTAGAATTACTTCCAGTGGACTACAGTTGATACCTATCAGGGCACTCCATGGGCGGCTACACCCCATGGGCGGGACACACCACCATCCCCAGTGGCAGTCATTTCCTCATGAAGCCCTTGGGCGGAGAGCCATGCTTCGTCCAACGCTCACATGTGAGAGTTCCCAAGGATCGGATACATTCCTACCTCTTTTGCCTCTGATACCAACTGTAGAGACCTGAAGCCTGACGTACATGGACTTTACATTACTTTTGCGGAATACTTTGTACATAACAAAACACACACACAAGGATCGTAATAGTTTAGTGTCTTTGGAAACTCGGAATATAATCTTCTAATCGTGGTGAAATATCTTCAAAATCTCCCATAAAGATCTTCCTTTTTTTTACCTAAAACCTTTCTTTATATCCTGGGGAAAAGAAAACATAAAAGGGTGAGCTAAAATGCTCAGTAAGGGTAAACAAAAGAAATATCAATCACATCATATACATAAGCACATAACTTTTGGAAATCTTAACCTGCAAAAGAGATCATAATTTCATAACATGGGGTAAATCATGGCAGTGAAATGTAATCACAATAATCATAACCTAAAACATGAAACTTTGTGGCATTCACACATAATCATAGAGAATCATTTCTTGTTAGTCAAGACTCATTGCCAAGACTATCTTAGTGGACAAAGTCCCTTTCTGAATCGAGTAACCCTCTTTTCAGTCCTGTTTCACTGAACCGGTATAACCTACCATTCCAGCCATGTCTATCTCATGAGATATAAAATCTTTACCCAATGCATTGGAGGGAGATATAGGTCCCACCCATCTCATAATTAATCCTTTCTTATGTGTGCCACAAAATCATAAATCATACATCACTGCATAACCCATGTAATAAAAATGGGAATCTTTAAACATCATGACATCATAAAACAATTCATATAAGATAAAAGATTTCATAAAAATATTTCCATCACAACATAATCAAATCCATGTAATAATAGGGATAGAAACAGAACCCTTTATTATCTTAGATGGAAAATAATTTTGATAAAACACTTGAACTTTATTCTCGAGGAAAATATCCTTTCTACTTCAAAAACAATTTTCCTTTCATAACATGTCATAAGACTTTAAAATAAAAGAAGTTGATTAAAAGTAAACTTGAAAACTTGTAAAGTAAGCTTCTTGGAAATAATGTTTTAAAAATCCATTCATGCCGTATAAGTTAAAAAAAACATTTTTTGTACTTTTGTCGGAAAAGTCAAAAAGTACCTCGTACGAAAAACGACAAAAGATTCCTTTCATTTCTTTTACTAAAAACTCACCGAAGGGTAAAAATGGATTTAAACAATTGTAGGTGGGTGGAAATAATATTACATATTTATGAAACATGGATGTGGATGATAAAATACACCCCAGTAAATACTTACGAATAAACAATCTCGGATAAAAATGAGATTGTGATATTTCCCTTACCTTAGGTCCGATTTGCTTCGTATGTGTCTGAACCTCCTGTATAATGATTTAAATAATGTCATTGACTTATTACAGAATCATATTCATTGTTATGATATCATATATGGTTCACTTATGACATTATATTACCCGTTCTTTTGTAAATTCCATGTTAAAGAAGCGTTTTGGGTAAAATCGTTTCATTTATCGTAGGTGTTTTGACTTGTTGTTCTTGACATTATTATTACTTATATCATGATTTACTTACTTCCAGAATATAAAATATGATTTATATATCATATATATTCAGTATATATATATATATATATATAATAGATAGATAAATGAAATGAAAAACACCGTTCATGGAGACGGTAGTCCGTACGTACGCATGAACGCTGTTTTCCTTTCCTTATTGTCTTGAATGGAAGTAAGTAGATGACATACATATATATATATATACATAAATCCAGTAGCTTTATAATGTCATATATTTCATTATTATTTCTTATATATACTTTATAATCATTCTTAAATGGTTAACATGGAGAATGAATCTCATCGCGTCGTGGAGACGGTAGTCCGTACGTACGCACGAGCGATGATATCATTTCCATAAATATTGAATTGAATTGGAGTGGATTATAAAATATATCAGAATCAATATGATGCTGTAATAACTATGTATAGTTATTCTTTACACCATTATACCCATCCATGTAAGGTGGTGGTGGAAAATAGATTACACCACGGCGTGGAGACGGTATTCCGTACGTACGCACGCGCGGTGATTTCTTTTTCCGTAGGATGGATAGATGGTGAAATAGGGTTGTTTCATACTTATAATAACATATCAGTATATGAGTGATATTGATGTTATTACTTCATAATGAAACAACCTAAGAAGAAGAAGTGGAAGAAGAAATAAAGATGAAAGAATTGGTAACGGTAATTACCTCTTCTTTGAAGCGCCTCTTTGAGACCTCCTCTTAGGGCACTAAAATTGGTCTTTGAGGAAGACCAGAACCTCTAGGATGTTTCTAGGTAAGTGGAGAAGAGATTTTGTCAGGGGTTGGCCGAGCTTGAGTGCTCAAATTGGTGTGAGGAGGAGGGGGAGGAGGTGTCCTTTTATAAGGGAGGAGAGGGGCACCTTAGGAATACCTCAAAATATTATTTTATATTAATGTCAAAATCGGTTTATAATGGTTCCAAAGGGTCTTATTTCGAAGATAAAGTGGGGATGGGTCGAAATCCTATCAACCAATAGGATTTAGACAAGTTTAGGGTATTATTTTAACCTTATCAATTAGATTTAACTCTAAGTTAAATAATTTAACTTTTACCGTGTCTTTTTGTTTTCTTTCACTATATGGTTAATACACTTACTATAACATGCCAAACGAACCCCAAATTGTATATTATTAATACATATATCCTTATCTAAGTCATTTGGCCGAACCTTAGATTTTTAGGAATAAAATATCAATTAATAATATTTTATTTTATTTAAAAACTATTTTGTGTCAATTTTGACACTATTTGATATATGATTTTTTTGAAAGTCATAACAGAATTATATGTCCGAACCAAATTGATTAAATCAACACTAATATATCATAGTAACCTATAAAATTAGTGGAATTCATAAAAAGTCTCAAATTACATTCATTTGAGCATTTATAACATCAATTATGTTAATATTTCCTTAAAAGGGTAATTACTGCATCATCGTTGTGTCATAAATAAATTAATTTATTTAAGGTCTAAAAATTATAAATAAAATATCATTATGTAGGAAATCTTTTTAGATTTCTAATGAATATTTATAGTCGAATTTATCTTATGTATAACCCCATATTAAAAATGATTTACTTATTAAACTTTGATTTTAACTATTTTAACCCTTCTTTAAATAAATTAATAATAAATGTCCTAATCTAACCCAAGTGGGCCTAAATGGTCATATTTTATTCCTAAGTTTGTTTTTGGTCGAATTACACTTGTCCAATAGAATTAGGACATGTGTTAGGGTAATATTAATATCATATTTACCCTTAGTTACCCTATTTACTATTAACCGCGGTAAAAAAAGTAAAAAGTTACTATTCACCAAAAAATTATTTTTATCTCATTGAACCACATTTTACTTACTGATATCAACTGTGTCTGTCGGATTTTCGAAATTCCATTCACAGAAGCGGTAAAATTAAGTTTCATGCAAAATTCAGTTTTTTAACCTACCACTTAGTGGTTTCACTATTCATCAAAAATTGAAAGTTTTCAGAAAAATACCAAAATTTCACCCTAGGATAATTTCGGTATTCTGAGTCCAAAAATGAAGTCCATTTTGAGAGATAAAATTTCTAAAATTTAAAAAGTGGTTATTACTATTCATAACGGCTAGTTTTAATAATATTTTAATAGCATATCGTTGTTTCGTGAAACTCAGTATTGCGTACTACACACGCTATCGAGGAAGGTTGCGATTGCGTGTAATGCAAGGCAAGTCAAGGATGCGTGTTGTGCAAGCTCCTTTTGGTGAAGCGTACAACACAAGACATTAGTGAAATTAAAAAAGGATATTTTTCATAAAATCTTGGGCTGTTACAATGCTCAAGAGTTTCTAAAAGACATGAGAAGGAAGGATAATGTAGTGGAATAAAGGGGAGCCCCACCCATGGTTAAATGCTACAACTATAGGGAGCAAGGGAACTATGAAATCCAGTGCACTAAAGCTCAATTCCTTGAGGGTAATTAGCTCCAATAGACACTGAATCCAAAGGAACAAGGGAAATCTTATGCCATCACTACTAAAGAAGTGGAACAAGATAATGAAGTCATATAAGGTACAGTTATTATTCACTCAAGAATGGAAAATTTCTTATTTGATTATGGTTCTATGTACTCCTTTATATCTTGAAAGTTTTCTAGAACTATAGAATCAAAACCCTAAAACCTTGAAGTAGAGGTGTTTGTAAAAAAACCTAGTGGTGCAATCATTACAACCCAAGTATTTAACTCTTCTCCTGTTGGAGTATGTGGGAAGATTCTTCTACTAAATATCGTAATACTTCACTTGGTGGAATTATACGCTATAATGGGAATGGATTGGATCTAGTTATATAGATCACATATTAACTATCGAGAAAAGGAGATATATTTTCATATTCCAAACCATCCCATGCTCCTCTACAAATGAAAGGAAGGTCGTGAATCTCCTTTGAAAAATCCTTGAACGGTGTGGGTGTTGATACCCAATAAAGAAGCATAAATCTCCCAAATAGTTGAGTCAAAGGAAAGCTCCAACCTTGTAGAAATTCACATTGTGAGGGAATACAGTGGCATATTTCCCAAAGAGTTACCCAGACTTCTCCCAGATCGTGAGGTAGAGTTATCAATAGAACTCATACTCAGAGATACTACAATATCAAAGTGTCCCTATAGGATGGATCCTATCAAACTGGAGGAGTTAAAGAAGCAACTACAAGAGTATTTAAACAAAGGTTCCACATGACCTAGTGCATCACCTTGGGGTGAACCAGTGCTCTTTGTGAATAAGGATGGAACAATGTACCTTTGTATCGACTTTCAGGAACTCAATAATATCCCCATAAAGAACAAGTATCCTCTACCAAGTATTGATGACTTGTTTGATCAGTTAAGAGGAGCTCAATACTTATCAAAGGTGGATCTTCATTTCAGATATTATCAGTTAAATGTAAAGAAGGAAGATATTTAGAATACTATCATCCATACAAGGTATGGTCACTATGATTTTCTTTGGATGCCCTTAGAGCTTACTAATGCCCCCAAAATCTTCATGGATTTGATGAATAGAGTTTAGACATTACCTAGAAAAAAATTTGGTAGTGTTTATCGATGATATTCTTATCTACTCCAAGAGTAAGGAAGAACATGAAGAACATATAAGACTTTTATTGGAGACATTGAGAAAGGAGAAGTTGTACACCAAGTTTATCAAGTGTGCATTTTGGATAAAGCAAGTCAAGTTCTTGAGACATGTGATCACAAGTGAGGGAATTTATTTGGACCCTTAAAAAACAACGGTGATTGAGGAATGGCCCAAACCCTCTAGTGTCATTGAAATATGTAGTTTTCTTGGATTAGTTGCATACTATCGATGTTTTCTAAGAAATTTCTCATGATTGTCAAGCCTGATAACTAAGTTAACAAGGAAAGGGGTAAAGTATGTTTAGATGGAAGAATGTGAGGGAAGCTTCAAGGAGCTAAATAGAAGGTTGATCACTGCACCTGTACTCACATTACTAAAAAATGGGGAAAGTTTTTTGATATACAGTTATGCTTCAAAGAAATTTTTGGGTTTTTTACTCATGAAAAGCGATAATGTGATAGCCTATGCCTCATGGAATTTGAAGATCTGTGTGAAGAACTATCCAATGCATGATCTAGAGCTAGCAGCCGTGATTTTTTCCTTGAAAATCTGGCAGCACTACCTTTATGATTAGAAGTGTGACATATACACCGACCACAAGAGCTTAAGGTATATATTAGCACAAAAGGATCTCAACATGCATAAAAGGATATGGTTAGAGCTAATCAAGGACTACGATTTCTCTATTCACTATCATCCTAGAAAGCCGAACAAGGTAGCTGATTCTCTAAGCAGAAAAGAACCGGTTACTCTATCCATGTTATGGATTGATAAATACCCTATCTTATTGGATATGAAATGGATAGATTTGGAAATCATAATGGCATGAGATATATCCTACCTTGCTCAAATGATTGCGCAACCATCTATCTAAGAGAATATTAAGAAGGCACAAAGGGATGATATGGAGTTACAAAACAAGGTGAATGCATTAAAGGAAGGGAAGTTTCAAGAGTTCCATATCGATGATGGTGGTGTGATTTAGTTTGGAATGTGGATTTGTGTGCCTTCATCACCTAGGATAAAGAATGATCTGTTGGACAATGCACATAGCTCAATATTCTTTATCCATCCTAGTAGCACTAAGATGTATCGAGATCTCCGAGAACACTTCCGGTGGGATAACATGAAGAAGGATATTGTGGAATATATCTCAGGGTTCTTGGTATGTTAGAAAGTTAAATCATAGCCACAAAAGTCTAAAGGGATGATGCAATCATTGCCTATACCCATGTGGAAATGGGAGAATGTCACTATGGACTTTGTCATGGTTCTCCAGAAGACGTCCAAGGGAAATAATGCGATATGGATTCTGGTTGACCGACTCACCAAGACTACCTATTTTATTACGATTCAGGAAGATCCTTCACTTGAACAACTTGAAAAGATATATGTGATGGAAGTGGTGAGACTAAATGGTGTTCTACTCTTGATTGTCTTTGATCATGATCCAAGGTTCACATCTAAATTATGAAGGAGTCCTCAACATGCTTTGAGTACTAAATTAAATTTCAGTATGTCCTATCACCCCCAAACTGATGGCCAATCTGAAAGGACTATTATTACGCTTGAAGATATGCTAGGAGACTTCTCTCTAGAATTAAAAGGTGTATGGGATCAGTATCTCCCATTGGTTGAGTTCTCATACAACAATAGCTTCCACTCTAGTATTTAGATGGCTCCATATGAAGCTTTATGTGGAAAGAGATGTAGAACTCCAACCTGTTGGGATGAATTTGGAGAAAGAAATCTACTTGGACCCAATCTTGAGCAAGAGATGACAAATAAGGTTCAAGTCATCTAGAAAAATATCAAATATTATCAGAGTTGGAAAAGAAGTTATGCTGAAAACCATCGAAGGGACTTGGAGTTCGACGTTGGAGATAAATTCTTCCTTTTAATATCACCTTGGAAGAGAGTCATGAGGTTTTGAAAGAAATGGAAGCTAAGCCCAAGGTACATTGGCCCCTTTGAGATCCTTGACAGCATAAAAGTCATGGAATATTGGCTTTCACTTCCACTGAATATGGCTCAAGTTCATGATGTGTTTCACATATCACTCCTGAGGAATTACATATCAGATCCCTCATATGTATTGAACTCAGAGATGTTATAGTTGAAAGATGATCTCTCTTATGAGGAGCAGCCAGTAAAGATTCTGGATAGGAGAGATAAGGTCCTACGCAACAAGACAACCCATCTTGTTAAAGTGTTGTGTAGGAATTGTATGTTTTAAGGAGCTACTTGGGAACTGAAAGAGGCAATGAAGGAGAAGTACCCTCACCTGTTTGTGTAAAACAAAATTTTGAGGGCAAAATTTCATAAGGGGGGAAGAATGTAATGACCCAAAGTTTTAACAATGGAATTATCTTCTTATTCCTTATAGTATAATCACATTAGGAAGCACAATGACATATCATGATACTAAATACTATGTGATCATTAAAAATATTTTTGTCACCTCTGTGTTTTGAATTTCAAAAATCTAAAATACACAATTGCAATCAGTAAGATGTTTGGAGTCTGATAGGAAAAACTAAATTTTTGGCGAATAGTAATCTACCCTTATGAATAGTAACATACCCTTATGAATTGTAATATGACCCTTATGAATAGTAAATCGTCCAAAATAATAGTAACCTGACCCATGAATGATTAAATAAAGTTTAGGTATCTCATAAGTGACAATATGACCCTAGTAAAAGTATTGGTATTTTTGTATGTCATAAATAATTAATTATAATTAATTAATTAATTTAAAATAAAATGTATTTTCCTAAAAAAAATCATAAGTTAACAATTATATTTCTTCTAGTTTTAAGATAATTCTATAAGACCTTATGTAATTTTTTAAAGCATTATGAAATCAATTTTAATTTTAAAATCTGTATTTTTAAAGTAAATTATGATTTTAATGAAAAATTAAATTAATAAAATTTAGAAAATAATATTTAAAAAATGGAGTTCATTTTTGGATTCTACACAATGAAAAATGTTTAGGGTGAAATTTGTGATTTTTTAGAAATACTTGAATTTTAGGTGAATAGTGAAATTCAATAATTTGCAAAATATGCTAAATAAATGAATTTATGCATCATGGTTGAGTCATGGATGATGTAAATTGACATTTTTTCAAAATCACATGAAATTATCACTATTATTGGTCATGTAATCACCAATATCACTTGTCTTGTGAAGAAATTATAAATTAATGAATATAATATTGAGAAAACCCCTCTCCCCTCCACTATAAATACCACCCTTCACACCCTCATTTCATCACACCTATCAAGATTTAATCCTTATCTAAAATATGCCAAAACATATTCCCTAGGACCTTCCCCACATCCAAGAGCTTCTGGTCACATCAAAAGACCAAGCGTAGGTTCCCTAATGAGGATCTCAAGAGGAGGATTCAAGAGGTAATTCCTCTCTCTTTTTTCCTTTAATTTCCTTTCAATTTCAAGTTCTTTTCTTAATCTCTCCCCATGTATACTCATCCACACAGTATGGTAACTATAGTATCATACATATAATGGAATTTTATTATACTAATGGGATATTATATCATCCAAACCCCTTATCCTCTTCATTTTATTTTAGAAAGGAAAACGTTGTTCGTGAGGTGTTAATTTATCACCTTCAAGAACGACATGTTTTCATTTTACTTTACCACATTCATATATGGTCGTGAAACCATTTTTATGGTTGAACCAGATTATTTTATGTTTATTATATCTTATTTAATTTTTTGTAACTAACCTATTTATATATTACTAAATGATTAAACAAAACAAGTTCATTGTGGTCGAAAAACCGCCTGAATTAACCCAATTGATCATCATTAAATTATTTTATAATGATTCATTCTTGTAGTATATAAAAAATTATTTAAAAGATCATTTAAAGTTCGGTAACATCATAAATAACATATAATTACAATTCTTTATGTTTATCCACATTTAAAATGAACTTCCATTCATGAATACAAGTGAACCGTTCAAGAAAACTATAAAAACGAACTCTCCTGAACAATGAATTTAAACTCTATAACTAATACAAAGGCCCATAAAATAACATAATGAAACCATAATGAACTATATTAATTTATAAAATGATTATTAATTAATAATTAAAGAATATAATTTCATTATATAGGACATTAAAGTGAAGAAATCGTTTGGATACAAGTTAAGGAGAAATTCTCGAACCCAACTCTCTTTCTTTTGGTTTTCCCTCTTTAATCCATTTTCAGTATGGATATGCCTTAAAAATTATTTATTCATCATTATATTAACTTTTCTAGGATATAAATGTTATCTAATTTATTTTATGAAAAAACCAATGTTTTCCAAAAGAACTCTTTTTTCAAATAAACACATCATTTTTTCTTCTTGAAGATTGTTTCACTCTTCACTCAAGGTTAATGGTTCTATATCAAGAATGATATTCCATATTTCTTTTGGGAACCAATTGTTTATGAATGTATGATGTGAAAACAATTTTTTTCCATGGGTTATTCTATTTTCAAGTTTGAAATGTTTTTAATGTGGAATGCATGATAATGTAAATGTTATGATGAGACGGGTGCGCCCAGAATTATATAGCGCAATATGAATGTTTGAATGTGATGGGTGTGACTGGAATTATACAATACTCCAATAAATTGGTTAAAGTGATGAATATCATTATTTAAATGGAAATTATGCAAGAACATGATTCTATCATTTTTTACAACAATGTGTGATAGTTAACCACTAAGACATGATGTTTTCATTTTTTACGCATTGCCACATTTCAAGTCTTTTATTGTTGATTCCTCTCATGTTCATGATCATTTTCCTATGTTATGATTGTTCTCACCCGTTGTTATGTTTTTCATATCTTTCCTCTTACTGGGATTTTAGCTCATCCCTTTTTTATGTATATCCTCAAGTGATTTTGTGTACTAAGGAGTTTTCAAGGGATAATAAGAAGCTACAGAATAATGAATTAAATAAATGTTTATGTTTGGTGTTGTAAATGTTATGTATGGTCCTAGTTTTTCCAAGACACTAAACCGATGGATCCTCATGGTGTAATACTATTATGTTGTTTATATTAATAATGATTTAATAGTAATGTATGAAAAGTCCGGGTCGCTATATGGGTCCTCTATCTACTGAGTGGAACCCCTATCATACCAGGGCTTGGGTCCTCTATCTACTAAGTGGAATCCCCATAACACACTAGGGAGTTAGTACTATATTGTATATTTTTTCCCCCTTGAGTTGTGGCACGTAGTGGTGAGGTGTGGGTCCTCTATAAGGTTTTCTTGTATGGATACACGAGATGTTGGGCATTGCATATGGGCCTTTTGAGCTGCAGGCATACTTATCATCCTTGGATGGGATATAGAGATGGAAATCCCCTTTATCTCTCATCTGGGTTTCATTATGAGCATATTTATATATATATTATTTTTTCATTTCCTTCTTTCTATGGGTTGATATGACTTCTATTTTATCTTAATATTTCTCCCTTTGTGGTTTTTGAGGCATCCTATTGGGTATGTATACACTCACCCCTTCATAGCTTTTTCCACATGTGTCGTGTCTTGTTCAGATGATAGGCATATCAATAGAGACATCAATGGAGCTTAATGATATGTGGGTGAATTGACCACGTTCAGTGATCAGGCTTAGAGATTATGAGTTGGGAACCCTCTTCAGCTTTCCTTTTTATAGTTTTTTTCAGGTTGGGACTTTGTAAGAACCCGGTTCTTTTTTTTTTTTTTGAGGTATGTGTTTCTTCTTTTCCATTTTCCTTAAGTGTTTTTGAGAAAATAAGGAAAATGGGAAAAACTCTCACATTTTGTGGGTACACACCGTGTACTTTTCCACATGCCATGTACTTTGGCTGTGTGGGGTGAGTACATAGGGCATGTAGGCCTATCGGTGAGAAAGGGTGTAAAAAATGATTACATGTCATGTAATCAGTCGGTAGGTGAACAGTAATGTGGTGGGGGCAGCCGCCAGCAGAGCAATAGTACATGCCATGTAATCAAGAATACACGTTGTGTACTCATGTCGATGGATGAACAGTGCCGCGGTGGAAAGAAGCCTCCAGAGGAACAGTTTAAAAAATGAAAAGTACACGTTGTGTACCTGAGAGTACATGCCGTGTAGTTTGTTTTTTTCTCTTAAAACAGGCAGTAGCCTCCTCATTTGGCATAGGAGGCTTTGAGTTTGTTTTGGATCCGGGACAGGAGGCCGGAGCTTCGGAGATCTCCCAACCGCACATCGGGAATCTGAATCCTTCTCTAATGGTCTCGATTGAACCGCGTGGGTGAGTTCTTCCCTCTCCTTGTGTGTTCCTTACCAATTCTTTCCTGAGGGAAAGTTATTTGAGTTTGAATGAGTGAACGTTTATCCAAGATCTACGTCATTCTTGGATGATTTGGGAGGCATCGTTCACGTATACCGATCAGAGACGATCGAGGTAGGTGGTCTGATGTTCCTTTCAACTATTGTGTTGAAATTGTGTAATTTTGTACTATGCGCCCATGGTTAGGGTGTCGTATGGCTGAGTCATTTGGTGAACAAATATCTATAATTGCATAGATAATCTAATGATAAGTTTAAACTACTGTTTGGGATCACTTCTTGGATCCAAGACCACCCCAGGGGTGCGTTCCTCTATTTATCCATTTAGCCAAGATACCCTAGGGTATGCCATGATTATATTGTGCATTGCATTTTCTTGAGAGAAATTTTATATAAATTTTTGTTTATGCTTTGGGATCAGCCCGATTCCTTTAGCCTGAGGGTAGTGTTCTATTAGCCTATGGGCAGTGTTTTTCTTAGCCTGTGGGCAGGGTTTGATTAGCTTAAGGGTAACCTTTGTTTATGCCTGTGGGTAGTAGTTTCGGTGCCTGAGGGAAATATCACGTATGCCTGAGGGAAATGACTGTTATGCCTGAGGGAAATCACCTGCGGGTATTTGATTCTGTTACCTAAGGGTAAGGATAGTATGTCTGAGGACAGGGCTATTTAGAGTATTCACTGTGGTGATTTTCTATGTTGTACTAGCCAAGATGAATCACAAGCTTGGAGGTGATAAGTAACAATTAAAATGGAAATTAAAATGGTAGTGATAGTTACTTTTGAGTACTTACTAGTTTACTGCATTTACTTTTGCACACTGTTATTGCACATTTTCACTGACAATTGGGCACAGGCCTTTGGTGGGTGCCTATTGGGATTTATTTCTCATACCCTGTTTGGGTCATGTCTTCGGCCCAAATAGACTATATTACTGTCGGTGTCAACAGGGGAAAGGGTCCCTATACAGGTACATGATTTTAGCAGAGGAGTAGGAGAGCATGGGACTGAGCTTAGGCTTGTGATGCTGTTGCGTTTTGTTCACTCTGTTTTTTTCTATTTGTTGTACCTTGTACTTTGAGTTGTATTGTATTGTATTATAGTGTATCCTATTTTAGATGCTTTCCTAGAAATAGTGACATGCAGTATTTTTATATATAACTGTTGGTTATCTTTTACTGCAGTTGTTCATTTCTAGTTTATATTGTTTACTTCTTCCACTGTTGTATGTTATTTTCTTTTCCACTGTGCTACACTTTGAAAAATGAGGGTATAGTTTCCCCACTATCAGACCTAGGCCCTCGCTGCTATTCGGAAGCCTCTGTCATTTGGGGAAATGCGCTTGAGGTCATGTGACCAACCGGGTTCGGGGCACCCGTTGTGTGGCTTCCGGATCCGGGATGTTACAAAGTGGTATCAAAGGGGGGGTTTCTTTTACTTGTTGTTTGGATCCTTAGTCAGGGATAGGAGGGAAATGGTGGTTGATAATAAGTTGTGTCTGGGAGTAGCTAAACCATGTACAGGGAAAATCCAGTCTACCTCATTATTGTAATTTTTCTGATTTTGCAAATTTGACAGTTGACTTGATTTTCACCGTTTGGTGACACACTTGTAGTGTGCTGTTTATATTTCATATATGGGTTCTATTTAGTTGCAAACTGATGAGATGAGGGTATGTCATCTCATGAATCATTTAGGCATATGGTAGAAATCACATGTCATACATTCTTTCCATGCCATGTAGGTGCATTAGAAATTGCATGTTGTTGTGGTAGTTGTTGTGCTAGAAAATCATGTTGTTGTGATAGCGGCTTTAATAAATACCTGCTATTTGATAGAGTATTGTTGTGTGAGGTTGTTGATAGGATGAACGCCAAACTTTGGCTTTTGGGGAGTATGGGCCCTCAATAACCTAAATTTGGTGGATCATTGATGAGTTTACTTTGTTATAACATGTATAAGATGACAAGATTTGATTCACAGGGATTATGGGCCCTCACGGATCAGAATTTGGAACTTAGGAGTTGTTAGGTGTTTTTTTATGGGTTCCGGAGTAGTTTCTGAGGCTTACTGTCCGTAAAACCTAGGATACACGCCGTGTAGTTCCTTGGACACACGTCATGTGTTATTCTGTCCTAGAAGAAAGGAAAAAATTTTAATTACACGTCATGTACCCTAAGTACACACTGTGTAGTCTCTTATCGTGTCATAGGCCGTGTAGGCAGAGACACGGGATAGGGAAGTTTTGGGGGGAACACGCCGTGTACCAGTTGTACACACTGTTTAGTGTCGACCAGGTATCTTCCCGTGTAACTAACAACACGGATGGCAGAACCTTAGGACATACACACTGTGTCGACCTTGAACACACTGTGTAGTCTAACCCAGGTACCTGGCTGTGTCACTAACTACACGGGTCAGTGTTATCTTTCCAAATACATGTCGTGTTCCTATGGGACACGCCGTGTAGTTTTGTTTTAGGAGAGTCATGTGGCTTAGATGTGTAGAAGGACTCGGGCAGGGGAGAAGGATTCATGTACACGTTGTGTATTCAGAAGACACGTCGTGTGTTTGGGGTGTTACACGACTAATTCTAGCTGGAGTACATGCCCATGTGAATGGCATGTGAGAACACGTCGTGTAGTATTTATACACGCCATGTAGTCAATTTTTGTAAATCTTGAATGCTTTTGTTCTCCTGTTCCCTTCTTAGCCTCCTCATTTTCGGTCTTTTATACTCTTGATCAAAGGTGTGTGTTTGACCTTGTAGAGTCATGCCACAGATATGACCATCGGTTGTTCACCAGGAGAGTGGTGATGATTATACTCCTGAGATGGTGGGCCATGGGCTACCATTGGATCCTCCAGTAGTGCCAGATGCGGCGCCAGCCTTTATATCGGACACAGGCGTGGATGCGCAGTTCCATGAAGGCTTCATGCGGTTCATGCAGACCTTCCAGGGAGCACCGCAGGCTGCCACATCTATGGAAGAGCTGACGCGTATCTTCCAGCAGTAGCATCTGCCTATGTTTTCAGGGGATGGCAGACCATTGGCTGCGGAGTCATGGATGGATTCGATGCAGACGATATTCGAGCATTTGGAGACACCTCTGGGGATGAGGGTAAAGATCGCTATATAAATTTTGTGTGATTCTGCCAAGAGGTGGTGGGATGTTACCACCTAGTCTGAGAATCACTGAGACATGGCGTGGGAAGATTTTTAGGCAGCCTTCTATGACTTCTTCTTCCCGGAGATGCTGCGGGCAGATCGAGCTCGAGAGTTCATGAATCAGCAGCAGGGCGCCATGTCAGTGATGGATTATTCTGCTCTCTTCACTGAGCTTCAACATTTTTCACCTGTTTCGGTGGGTGATTAGACATTGAGGGCTAGATTATTTGAGGATGGTCTTCAGTGTGACATCCGAGAACTGGTGAATGTTTTCAGGTTGCCTACTGTGCATGCTATTATGAACCAGGCACTGATTAAAGAGCGGAACCTATGGGAAGCTAGTGGTGTGGTCCAGGGTGGTTCAACACCAGTTTTGGGTGCTATTTCTACCGGCAAGAGGAAGAGGTAGATGGACTTCTCTCATGGTGGTAGTACTAGTCATAAGAACACTTCAAGTGGCCAGGTCATGTGCTACCAGTGTGGTAGAGAGGGGAACAAGAGACCTCAGTGTCTGCATGACCTAGTGGAGTGTCGAGCTTATGGAAAGATGGGTCATCTCCAGCGTTTTTGCAAGGCGTTTCCACCAGTTTCTCGTGAGAGGGGTTCTGTGCAGACTCCGCGTGTGGGAGCAGGACCAGCAGCTTATTACCAGTCAAGAAATTGGGGTACGTCAGGGCATGCAGGCAGAGATGGTGGTCGTGGCCATGGTAGTCAGACACCAAGATCTCAAAGGCAGCAGGGTGGGTCAGCTCAGGGTATCCAGGCTGTGTTGCAGGGCCGCGGCACTGGGCAGTCATATGCAGTGCAACAGACCCAATAGGAGTAGGATCTCGGGCCTTCCACTATCAAAGGTATTATTCTAGTTGCTTCTTTTTTATCTTCTGCACTTTTTGATACTGGTGCTACACATAGTTTTATATCTGTGTCTGTTGTGGAGAGCCTTGGGCTCTGTGTTTATTCTTCTTCTGATACCATGACACAAGACACTCTGTTAGGAGTAAGGATGGCAGGTGTGCGTCAGTGAAAGGAGTTCCCCCTTGAGGTTGGTGGGTGTAACTTCCTATGGGATCTCTATGTCTTATAGATGACAACTTATGATGTCATTCTCAAGATGGACTGGTTGGTACCATTTCGAGCCTTTGTGGATTGCTATCGTCGTAGGGTGAGTTTCACATTACCAGAGGGTGGAGAGTTTCTATACAAGGGAGAGTGGGATGTCCAGGCGAGCTGAGCTGGACCTAAGCATCGTGGGTGAGGTGGAGTGATAACCCAGATTATGAGATTATATCTAGATGACCAGGGAGCGTGTCATAAGGATTTCCCTCCAATATTTGATCATTTCAGGGGTATCTTCTCGGACAACTTTTCAAGTCTACCTCCAGAGCATGAGGTGGATTTCTCTATTGAGCTTGTTCCAGGAGTGGAACCGGTGTCCATTCCTCCTTATATGATGGTCACACCTGAGTTTCAAGAGCTCAACAGGAAGTTAAAGGAGTTGCGGGAAAAGGGTTTTATCCAACCCAATACTTCTCATTGGGGTTCACCTGTCCTTTTTGCGAAGAAGGCGGACGTTACCCTCAGACTCTGTGTGGACTATCGTAATCTGAACCAGCTGATGGTTAAGAACTGATATCCCCTACCGAGGATTGATGATCTTTTAGACCAACTTTGAGGATCACGAGTGTTCTTGAAGATTGACTTAAGATCCGGATATCATCAGTTGCACATGAGACCATCGTACATACCGCTTATAGCCTTTCAGAGTAGATATGGTTTATATAAGTACTTGGTCATGCCGTTTGGACTCACGAATGTGCCAGAAGTTTTCATGACTCTGATGAATCGTGTGTTTCACCCCTATCTGGATTCTTTTCTGGTAGTCTTCATGGAAAAAATATTGGTGTACTCTCACACTTGACACAACCATGCTACCCATCTTGAGATCGTATTGAGTACACTGAGAGAGTATCATCTATATACTTAGCTCTCAAAGTGCCACTTTTGGATGGACCAAATTCACTTCTGGGGTCATATTATCTCAGAGGCAGGAGTTGCAGTAGACCCAGAGAAGGTGATAGCAGTATTTTCCTGGGAGAATCCTAAGAACGTGTTTGAGATACGGAGTTTCTTGGGGTTGGCTGGTTACTACAAGCGTTTAATACAGGTCTCCTCCCACTTAGCAGCTCCGTTGACGAGTTTGACTAAGAAGGGTGTGAAGTTCATTTGGTCAGAATCTTGTGACACAGCCTTTCAGGAGCTGAAGGGAAGGTTGACATCAGCACCAATCCTGATACTTCCAGAGCAAGGGAAGAGGTATACAGTTTGTTGTTATGCATCAGGTATTAGGCTGGGAGCAGTGTTGATGTAGGGAGATCGAGTAGTTGCATACGGGTCTTGGAAGTTGAGTCCACATGAGAGGAATTACCCGATGCATGATCTCTAGTTGGCTGCAGTTGTTCATGCGTTACATTGTTGGAGACATTATCTCTTGGGATAACATTTTGTAGTGTTCACAAACCACAAAAGTCTCAAATATATCTTTACCCAGTGTGACCTGAATTTGAGACAGCGAAGGTGGGTTGAATACCTTCAGTCCTTCGACTTTGAGCTTGACTATACACCCTGTAAGGGTAACACAGTTGCTGATGCACTGAGCAGGAAGACTCAGATACAAGTATTTCATGAGGCCAGTGGTGAGTGGCAGCTTATGGCCTTGTTCTCTGAGATGTAATTGAAGGTGCATGATAGTCAGGGGAAAACCTATCTTTCATCCTTAGCTGTGACTTCTACCCTCCTGGATAGAGTGAGGATGAGATAGATATCTAATTCCTAAGGCTGAGTTCTACGGGAGTCGGTGGAAAGTGAGGACCCTCCTCCTAGTTGGACGATAGGCGATGATGAGGTACTATGTTTCCATGGATGAGTTTTGGTTCCAGGGGATATATGCGAGGATTTGATGTGAGAGTTTCATGCTTCAGCTTGGGCAGTGCATCCTGGAGTTACCAAAATGTATCGTGACTTGAGACATCAGTATTGGTGGCTAGGTATGAAACGAGAGGTAGCTGGTTTTGTTACAAGATGTTCCGCCTGTCAGCAGGTGAAGAAGGAGCATCAGAGGCCAGCTGGACTATTACAACAGTTACCCATTCTGGAGTGGAAATGGGATGATGTTGCGATGGACTTCGTGACCGGGTTGCCGAGTTCACCTCAAGGCAGTGATGCCATGTGGGTTGTTGTAGATATACTTACAAAGGTAGCTCACTTTTTTCCGATCAAGGAGACCTTCGGTTTTGACGAGATCGATAAGTTTTATATCTAAGAGGTAGTACGCTTTCATGGGGTCCCTCGTTCTATTGTTTCAGATAGGGATTCATGTTTTACATCTCGTTTCTAGCAGAGCTTTCAGAGGGAACTGGGTATACAGGTGCTTCTGAGCATGGCTTACCACCCTCAGACCGATGGTCAGTCAGAGCGTATGATACAGGTGCTAGAGGATATGTTGTGTGCATGCGTCCTAGACTCTGGGGGATCTTTGGAGAAGCACATACCCCTGGTCGAGTTTGCCTACAATAATATTTTTCAGGAAACTATTGAGATTTCACCTTACGAGGCTTTATATGGTATGCCATGCCGATCACCTTTATACTGGATAGAGGCAGGTGAGGCAGCTTTACTGGGACCATGTCTCGTGTAGGAGACTTCTTAGCAGGTCCAGTTGATTTGAAGCGGATTGCTACTGTACAGTCTCGTCAGAAATCTTATGGTGATCACCGTAGATGACCCTTGGATTTCATGGTCGAGGATCAGGTTTTCTTGCGTGTTTCGCCGAGGTTGGGACATAGGCGGATCAGGAGATAGGGTAAATTTTCACCGAGGTATGTAGGGCCATTTGAGATTCTAGAGAGAGTCGGGCTAGTTGCCTCTCGGTTACAGTTACCACAGAGGAAATGGTTCATGCACGATGTCTTCCATGTATCTCAACTCCGTTATTATCATTCAGACCCGTCTCACATTTTTCATCCCGAGGAGGTTGAGCTTCAGGTCGATGCATCCTTTGAGGAGCATCGGATTCATATTGTTTATAGGGGCATTAATGTTCTCTGAGGCCGGTCAGTTCCTCTCGTTTGGGTGCTATAGCAGCATGGCTGAGTGCAGGATGAAACCTGGGAGCGGGAGACCGATGTACGTGCTCAGTGGCCAGAGTTGTTCACAACTATATCTTCACCACCCTTTGAAGGGAAATTCGGGGATGAATTGTTTTAATGGGGGAAGTTTTTAATAACCCAGTTCTTTTTTCTGAGGTACAGGTTTCTTCTTTTCCCTTTTCCTTAAGTGTTTTTGAGAAAATAAGGAAAATGGGAAAAACTCCCACATTTTGTGGGTACACGCTATGTACTTTTCCACACACCGTGTACTTTGGTCGTGTGGGATGATTACACAGGGCGTGTAGGTCTGTTGGCGATTAAGGGTATAAAAACTGACTACACGCTGTGTACTTAGTATTTACACGTTGTGTAATTAGTCGGAAAGTGAACAGTAAGGCGGTGGAGGCAACCGCTAGTAGAGCGACATTACACACTATGTAATCAGGAATACATATCATGTACTCATGTCGATGGATGAACAGTGCCGCGGTGGAAATAAGCTGCCAGAGGAATAGTTTAAAAAATGAAAAGTACACGTTGTGTACTTGAGAGTACACGCCGTGTAGTTTGTTTTTTTCACTTAAAATGGTAAGTAGCCTCCTCATTCGGCATAGGAGGCTTTGAGTTCGTTTTGGAGCTGGGAGAGGAGGTCGGGGCTTCGGAGATCTCCCAACAGCACACTGGGAATCTGAATCCTTCTCAGACGGTCTCGATTGAACCATGTGGGTGACTTCTTCCCTCTCCTTGTGTGTTTATTAACAATTATTTCCCAATGGAAAGTTATTTTAGTTTGAAGGAGTGAACATTTATCCTAGATCTATGTCATTCTTAGATAATTCAGGAGGCGTCGTTCACGTATACCAATTAGAGATGATCGAGGTAGGTGGTCTGATGTTCCTTTAAACTATTATGTTGAAATTGTTTATCTTTGTGCTACACGCCCATGGTTGGGGAGTCGTATGGATGACGCCTTTGATAAAAATATATCTATAATTGCGTAGATAATCTAATGATAAGTTTAAACTACTATTTGGGATCACTGCTTAGATCCAGGACCACCCTGGGGGTGCGTTCATCTGTTTAGCCGTTTGGCCAGGATACCAAAGGGTATGCCATGATTATATTGTGCATTGCATTTTCTTAAGAGAAATTTTATATAAATTGTTGTTTATGATTTGGTTTCAGCCTGGTTCCTTTAGCCTGAGGGTAGTGGTCTATTAGCCTATGGGTGGTGTTTTGCTTAGCCTGTGGACAGGGTTTGGTTAGCCTGAGGGTAACCTTTGTTTATGCCTGTGGGAAGTAGTTTTAGTGTCTGAGGGCAATATCACGTATGCATGAGGGAAATGACTGTTATGCCTGAGGGAAATCACCTGCGGGTATTTTATTCTGTTACCTGAGGGTAAGGATAGTATGTCTGAGGACACGGATATTTAGAATATTCACTATGGTGATTTCTATGTTGTACCTTCCAAGCCGAAGCACAAGTTTGGAGGTGATAAGTAATAATTAAAATGGCAATTAAACTGGTAGTGATAGTTAATTTTGAGTACTTACTAGTTTACTGTATTTACTTTTGCACATTGTTATTGCACATTTTCACTGACAGTTGGGCACGGGCCTTTGGTGGGTGCCTAATGGGATTTATTTCTCACACCCTGTTTGGGTCATATCTTCGGCCCAAACTGACTATATTGTTGCAGGTGTCAACAGGGGAAAGGTTCCTTATACAGGTACATGACTGTAGCAGAGAAGTAGGAGAGCATGGAACCGAGCTTAGTCTTGCGATGCTGTTGCATTCTGTTCACTCTGTTTTGTTCTGTTTGTTGTACCCTGTACTTTGAGTTGTATTGTATTGTATTGCAGTGTATCTTGTTTTGGATGCTTTCATAGAAATAGTGACATGCTTCATTTTTATATATAACTGTTGGTTATCTTTTACTACATTTGTTCATTTCTAGTTCATATTGTTTACTTCTTCCACTGTTGTATGTTATTTTCTTTTTCGCTACACTACACTTTGTCAAATGAGGGCCTAGTTTTCCCACTATCAGACTCAGGCACTCACTGCTAGTCGGCAGCCTCTGGCGTTTGGGGAACTGCGTGTGAGGTCATGTGACCAACCAAGTTCGGGGCACCCTTTGTGTGGATTCCGGATCTGGGAGGTTACAGACTTCATTTATATTTGGGTGTTTATTTTTTCCTTTATTCTTTGTTTTACACTTTCTTCCTATGATGTATTCCCTAGAGGTTATTTCATGCATGGTTATACTCTAAATGTTTACATCATTTATTATTCCTCTACACTTTTGTATGTTGATGGTTGTGTCCATGCGTATAGGTACTAGTCTTAGGCTTCCCATTTCATCTATTACTTTTTGGAACTTGTCTCCAGTCCCTAGCATAGTGTAGGTGGGCTTGGGGTTGTCACACTCAGCTTTTTGTTGGTCATGCGGGCCTCAGGGGTTGGGTCATGATAGCCTACAACCATTCATGTCGTGAATCTGAAATTCATGGCCTGAATAATCTGGATGGGGGTGATTCTCTCTACCCTAGGTTTTCATAGTGTGAACCTAATTTTTATGCTATGAAACTATCAACCCAGTTAAAAAATAATAAAAAACAAGTGGATGGGGAAATGGATATTTGACTATGAAAGCAGAGGAGGCCCTATTCCTCTCTGCTTAGGGTTATATGATTTGATCTCCGTTATTTCAAGCTAAATTTGGGTGTTTTTCATCATAGGAGGTAGTATGGGGTAAGGCTAATACTCTATCTTCCTTATTTTATTTATCATGATTATTTCATAGTATTTCATCATTTACAGTGTTACGCCCTATTTTTAGGTTTTTTATCTGGTTTCATGATTTCCACCATCTGAAGCTAAATCAAAGGTTGGTCTTCAATAAGTAGACATATATAGGTATAAGGTAGGTGGCTCCTATATATCTCCAAATTATTCACATATTATGTGATACATGGTAAATTTGCATGAGTGGGGTGGTCCATGTATGATTGTTTTTATACTGATTTTGTTTTTATATTATTCATGGGTTGTTTTAAAGGGTACCGATGTGTGTAATAGGGTATGTTTGAGTCTTATATGGCATGAAAGGTGTGATATGGGGTTATGTGATCAGTTTGGAAGGTTTTTGATGGTTATGTATTTTATTAAAGTGAGTTAATGGTCATGATAGTTATGTGGGAATGTCTAGGGAATGCCCTGTGAGGCCTTGGGTGATGTTGATCACTGAAAGTTTGGAAATGTGACTTGTAAGAGTATAAGAGGTTTACCTAGAGTTATGAACTCGGATTTTTTTAATTTATTCTCACTGTGGTTAGACAAGAGCACCATCAAGGTCATGTGAACACAAGATAAGGGCCTATTGAGGTGGTTTTTTCCACTTGGTATGGGTGGAGGCCTCCATAGATTTGAGGCATAGGGGATGGATATGACCATATTTATGGAGGAGGTTCTCACCATATAAGGCCACATATGATGGTATGTGAGACCATCGAATGGAGGTTGAGGCTTGCGATTATGTTGGGGGAAATGGTTTGGGGTTATGGGGGGATGAATATCACAATTCCTTGGTACATCGGGAATCCAAGCTAACGGTAATTTAATAAGTGTAAAAAATGGACTTGTGATGTATTTATAGGCATATCTATGGGATTTCAGATTAACTTGATGGGTTTTTAGGGAGATGCGGGCAGGTAATGACATGTTGTGTATGTGGTAATGGTTAGTATGTGATTTCATGGGGTATAGAAATGGATGGTATATTTATGGTTCATCTAGTATAACAAACTATTGATGTATCATTCCACTCAATCATTGCCCGAACTAGCTAAAGGATCCCTTATGGCTGCTGAGCGCAAGTGAAGTGGGATATGTGAAGTGTGATTTGTTTTTATTTATTTACATTTTTCATACAATGGTATATGTATGTATTATAAATACCCTAACCCTAGTATCCCAGAGTCAGTTGTTACTTTATTACATTATCACTAGATATAAGGAATCTCATCCTGAAGTTATGAATAGTTTAGTAGTATTGGAAAACTAGATACAAACTTGAATTCCAAACTATAACTGAAAAATAAAAATAAAACATATAATTTTATTTGAGAACACCATAATTTCCTTTATATTATCCCTTTATATCAATCATAATATGCTTCTTGGAATCCTAGGGAAAGGATATATATGAAATGGGTGAGCTCTAATGCTCAGTAAGGTTATGCATACATTGAAATTTGTCACAATTAAATAAGGAATAATCTATATGGTAAGGTAAATAAATGAAACACATTTCATTTAATCAATAACTTTAACATGAATAATAATATGACAAGAATACATAATGATCAAATAATTCCATATAAATAATCAAATGCACTTGAAACTTATCCATAGATATTCTAACTAATTGAATAACCACATGGACATAAAAATTAATATCATAATTAAGGAATTAATAATTTCATACATCATAAACTTACCATCAAGTCCTTATTATAATACATCTTACATAAATGGGTAAGGCCTCAACCCAATACCCAAGCTAGTTTGTGTCATTAAACCTACCAACGCATCAAGTGGATATAGAAAACCTCATCCATCACTTACTAAGCCCAATTAATTAATAATATGAAAGGGTTGAAGCATAATAAACATAAACATTCATATTAAAAAACTATTATATGAAATTTTAATACTTTCCCTAATCAATAAACATAATCATAAACCAGTAAGAGTAATGTGGTAAATGGTATCAAAATAGTGCATCCCCAGTCAAACTAGTCATAAACCATCTTGATAAATAATAAGTAGTGTTATTAAAAAAATTCCCAATGGATCAAAAGTTAAATAAATATTGTTTTCATTGATGAATATAAATCCCATAAAAATTCCATTAAAACATTTTTGGCAAAAATATTCTTTTCACTTTGAAAATCAATTTTAAAAACCAAAATTTTCCAAAATTTTAAGAAAAACAAATTTTAAAAAAAAATTCTTAAAAAATTGTATATGAATATTAAAAACAATGATTTTTAATGATGTTATATAATTCCTTACACATGTTATAAGTTGAAAAAATATTTCTTTCAAACTGTTGAAAAAGATTAAAAAGTTCCTCGTTATGAAAACAACAAGAAGATTACTTTCAAACTATTTTGTAAATATTAAGACATGGGTAAAAATATATTTAATAAATAATTTTTATAATGTTAAAATATTCTTGAAAAAAAAATTAGAAAACATGTATGTCGAAGAAAAGTGTTTTTTGACTGAAGAGATAAATGAATTCTATTTTCTTTAAAAAAAATTGGTATCTTTTTGTTATTAAAGAGAGGAAAATGAAAGGAATGCATGTATTCTATATAAATAACCATAGGATAATAAAATTAATGATTTTATTGAAATATATATCATAGTATTTCATCATTGGAAACTTAATCATGAAAAATCCTAATAAATAATGATATTGTAACATAAACTTTTACCACATTAGTAACTTTGGAATCATACGCCCCATGAAAGAAATAAATTCAAATTAAAATTTAAATACCATGAATATAAACGTATTAATTATATAATATATAAAATTTTTAGTATATACATATAAAAAAATAACTAAGTGGTGAATATGGCATATGTCATATGGAAGTAAAATTGAAACGAGAAACCCTTACCTGAGGCCCAATTTCCTTTATACATGTTTGTACCACTTGTATAATAAATTTATATTTATTATAAATCTATTATAGATCCATAATAATATATTTAATTCCATATATGATTTACTTATAGTATTTTATGACCCATTTGTTAACAATTCTTTGTTAAAATCACACTTTCAGGTGATAATTGCTTGGTTTTTCATGTTTTCTTTGGTTTGGTAATTTCAGTAATTTAACATTAATCATGATTCCATCATATAAAAAAATTTACTATGATATAAATATCATATATAATTATTTATAAGTATTTATAATACACTGTAAAATTTAGAGATGGGAAAATGAGGTACACCATTCATGAAGATGGTAGGTCGTACGTACACATGAACTTTGCTTCTATTTTTCTAACAGACAGAATGTAAGAAAGGTAAATAATATTTCACCTTTAAAAAACCATTATTATATAAAATATTTCTTTTATATTCATTAAATATATCCTTATTACTATCCATGACAAAATAAAATGAAAAACATTTCACATCGATGTATAGAGGTCGTAGTCCACACGTACGCACAAGTGACGTTATAGTTTTCCAATGGATTGGAAGGGAAGAAGGTATATGTGATATTATAATTATATAAGTATATTAATTTCATAAATATCATATATATATATATATATTAAACCCATCATTATATCTATCTATTAGAGGTGGTGATAGAAAACAAATTACATCAGTTCGCACGGTGGTAGTCCACCCTACACATGATTGATGGTTTCGTTTCCCATTTGATAGAAGAGAATATGAATATAGGTTATGAAATTAACATATTAACATAACAATATATATTTTATATATTTTTTATTATTTTATCATATTTTATGGAGTTATGGTGGGAAGTAAAAAAATTATCGTTAAGAACTTCACCTCTTCTTCGAACAACCTCATTAAGTTTAAATGTAAATCCTTCCTAGATTAGATTTATAATAAAAATAAGGACTATAAGATGTGGGGAAGTACGTAATTAATTTATTTTTTAATTTATAATCAAAACCAAAAGGATTTGGTAGTGTGAAGCGGAGAGTAGATGGGTGGCCTTTTATAAGTGGGAGCGAGGACACTCTTTGAATTTTTGAAAAGAAAAAGTGATACCTTCATTTTTCACATGCCAAAAGGATAAAAAATAAATAATTATCAAACCATTTAAGATATAAGGTCTAGATAAGAATATAAAAGAGTAATTATAGGAGTTTCTTGGTCATTTTAACCCTTATATTTTTAGTTTAACCTAACAGTAAACCCTTTTTAACCTTAACTATGCTTATTAATTTTTACTGTTTTTAATATTCATTATGAAAAAAAATTAAGTTGATCATATTATATGATATTCATTATTCTGATTTCAAATATGGAATACATTTTTACCAATTAAACTCACATAATAGGATGAATTTATTTTAAAATTAATCTCACAGACGTGACGAAACAGTGGTTTTCCAAAGAAAATGTTTTTATAAGTATAAAATGTTTTAAAATAAAAATTAAATATGAAATTGATTAAAATGACATAAATTGTATTTATTATAATATAATTTTACTAATTTTACTTTAAAAACAATTTTAAATCAAAATTGAACTTTTATATGCTTTAAAAGAAAAGGTGGTTTTTAATAAAAATCAATATTTTTCACAATTCGTCAAAAAAATAATATTTTCATAAAATTATCTAAAATTAACCCTAATATAATATTGAAATTATAAATTAAAAAATTAATTTCAATTTTTGAAATAAATTTTCTAAAAATGGGAAAATATTTTTAATTTATTTTCGTAAAGTGCGATGAAACCCCCTTTTCGAAAAATACAGCTTTCGAGAAAACATTTATTTTTCTTTAAAATAATTATTATTTTATTTCTAATAAATATATAACCATAAAAATTTATATTATACATGTGTATGCCATATAATTTTCATAATTTATTTATTCTTATTTAGACCCACTAAATTAATTTCTTGGTTAAAATGGTATATTATGATGCAGTTCATTTAGACTAGGGGTTACGTGTAACATAAGTTATTGAAGAGATTAAATTTATTTAATATATATATATATATATATCGTAAAGTCTTATGGTGTCACATTATTCCCTCCTAAAAAATGATCATCCTCAAAATTTTCATAATTTCACCTCATGAAGAAATTTGGATTTTTCTTCATCATAATATCTTTAGTTTCCCATGTCACCTCTTCTATATTATTAATTCTCCAAAGTAACTTTACCATCTAAGTTATATGATTCCTCAACACTCTTTACCTATTTTCTAGAACCTAGATATTCTCTTCACAATAAGATACATAATTTTTAAATTTTATTTATTTAGAGGTGATAACATGTATTGGGTCTAGAATGTACTTCCTTAACAATGATATATGGAACACATCATGTACTTTATAAAAACTTGGTGTCATTTCCAAATGGTATTCCACAACTCCAATTCATTCCAGGATTTGAAAAGGTATGATGTACATGGGGCTCAATTTTCCTTTCTTTCTACACCTTATTACACCATTCCATGGTGGCACTTTCAAGAAAGCATGATCTCCCACTTGAAATTCCAAATATTTCATTTGGTTATCAGCATAGGTATTTTTCCTACTTTGAGATGCTTTGATATGGGTTTGAATAGTCTTTATCTTTCCCATTGTCTCCTCCACAAGTACTGGATCAAAAGCTTCCTTTTACCAACTTCATCCCAACAAGTTTTAGTACGACATATCTTTCCATATAATACTTCATACAGTTCCATTTGAATACTTTAATGGAAGCTATTATTATATGAAAACTATAACAAAGATAAATACAGATCTTTCATACCAAGAATGTCAAAAAAACATAACTTTAACATTTCTTCCAATGTTTGAATAATCCTTTTAGACTATCCATCAATTTTAGGTTGATAAGCAGTGCACAAATGAAACTCAGTATCAAGATCCTTCTAAATACTTTTTAAAAATTTTGATGTATAGTGTAGATCACAATCAGACACAATTAAAATATGCATGCCATGAAGTCTTACAACTTCATTAATATAGATCCATTCAAGGTTCTCCATAGGTATATCTTCTCTTATAGATAGTAAATGTGCATATTTGGTGAGGTGATCAACAAAAACACATATTTCACTATTCTTTCTAGGATTATTTTTTAATCTAATGATAAAGACCATGGTAATTTCATCCCATTTACACATAGTAAAAGGAAGATGTTGTATGAATCCTCTAGGTTATTTTCATTCATCCTTCACCTATTGTAAAATCAAACATCTTGACATATAATCATCAATTTATCACTTCATATTATCAGAGAAAAAATATTCCTTCAAATCCTTATACATCTTGGTTATATAATGGTGTATAGAGAAATTTGATTTATAAGTATCATCCAAAAATTTCCCCTTTAGCTTTGATATAGATGGGACACATAGTCTATTTCCAAATTTCATAACACCATCTTCACAAAATAAGTATACCAATATCCCCCCATTCATGGCTTTAATCTTATTTTGAAAATTCTCATCAACTAGTTGAGAACTTTTTATCTTGTACAAAATTTATAGTTTAGTAATAATTTGAAAAAGGAGTGATGTATCCCCTTTATTAATACTTCTCATATCCATATTAACTAAATACACGAACATAGGATCTCTGTTAATCCTCATTTTTTATATAAATTCATGATCCTTTTGGATCAATGCAACCTCTAACTTATTTGACTTCCCTGTGTGGTATTATATTGAGAAATCATAGTCCTTGAGTAGCTCGAGTCATCTCTATTTTATCATTTTGATCTCTTTATATGAAAACATGTATTTCAAGATCTTATTATCTGTATATATCTTAATAATTTAACCATATAGATAACGTATCAATATCTTCAAATAAACAATTATGGATTCCAAATTAAGATCATGGATTGGATAGTTTTGTTAATGAACATTTAATTGTCTTGAGTCATAGTAAATGACTTTATCATTCTATAAAAATGACACAACCAAGACCATTCTTTGATGCATCACTATATATCATAAACCCATCATTTTCTGATAGTGGAGTAAAAATTTGGGCATTCTACGATATCCTCTTCATTTCTTCAAAAACATTATTTACATTCATTTTTCTATAAAAACTTAACCTTTTTACAGGTAAGCTTGGTTAACAGGTTAGCTAATCAAGAAAATTTTTTAACAAATCATCAATAGTAACCTTCCAAAAAAATGAATCTACATACCTTGGTTATGTTCATTGGTGTATTCCATTATTGGAATACATTTTTCTTCATAGGATCAACTGAGATTACATCCTTAGAGACAATATGTCTAATAAAATAAACATTCTGAAGCTATAATTCACACTTGCTAAATTTCACATATAACTCTTCTCTTCTAAGAGTCTCATGATTAATCATCAAGTGATTATCATGGTCCTTTTTTCTCTTAGAGTGCACCAATTTATCATTAATAAACACCACAAAAAAATTATCAAGATATTATTTAAATACCCTATTCATTAGATCCATAAATATAGAGGGTGCATTAGCCAAACAAAATGGCATTATTATAAACATGTAATGTCCATACCTCATACAAAAAGTTTTCTTTGGAATGTATTCCTTTCTTAATAGTACCAAAATGAAGGTAAATATTTGAAAAATATTGAGCTCTATGAATTTGATTGAATAATTAATTGATGTGAGGTAGTGTATACTTTTTATTTATTATAATAGCATAGATTTATCTATAATCAATACACAGCATCATATATCCATATTTATTCTTAATGAAAAGAACCAAGGATTCCCAAGGTGAAACACTGGGGTGTATAAATCCCTTATCACACAACTCCTATAGTTGTTTCTTCAACTCCACTAAATCCAAAGTGGTCATTTTATAGGGAGTCTTTGATATTAGTCTTGGATCATGGATTAAATCAATGTAAAACTCAACTTAACACTATGGTTGGTGTCCAGGTAAATCCTTAAGAAATACATCAATGTATTCTTGCATAATAGGTAAATCCTCAATTTGAAGATTAACTTTTCCATCTGTAGATTGTTTCTTTTATTCTTCCCATATAATTTTATTAAAAATAGATAATAGGGTATATCTATACATGACTTGTATGATTAAGTATCCCCTATAAAGATAAGGAATTAAACATCTTCTTCATGAATAAAATATTCTTTATCTTTGTAATAAATCTTTGCAATATATTTTGACAGAAAATACATACTAAGGATTATATCAAAATCAACCATAGGTATAAAAATGAATTCAACAAATAGAAAACATTTATGTGTCATAATGGGAACTGGTTGGCACATCCTTTTTGTGGTGAGACTTTCACTGGGAGTCTTGATAGATAACTCCCTTCTTAAGGTGCTAGGAAAATAACTAATTTTCTTACAAAACTTAGAAAATATAAAGTAATGTGAATAACTAGAATCGAATAAATAATTATCTAAATTTGTGGATATTATCAAAGTACCTTCCACAACATTATTAGGGGATTCAACCTCAGCTATTGTGATCACATGATCTTGGACTTTCTCCCTAGGCCTTTTCTGGGTAAAATTCCCTTGACGCCTCACATAGTGTCCCATCTACTTAAAATTGAATCATTTCAAATTTTTAGATTCTTTTTTGACCTTATAATCACGATAATGGTGTAATTTCTATCCACACTTTTAGAAAAATTACATTCCCATCATGCATGTCCTATGATGTTTCTTTCCATATTTATTACAAGATGGAAATTCCACCCTTCCCTTCCTCCCATTTTCTATTTTCCTTTTCTAGTGTACTCAGCATCCCTCTTCTTATCTTTATTTCTTCAAAGACATAAGACTTAGATAATTCTTTCTCTTCCTTGATAGCACATGATATTATTTCTTCATATAATGAGAAATTTTAGGAGAGTTTTTTCCTTCAAAGGATTGGCTTAATCCCATCAAAGAAATAGTCAATCATTCTATTTGGATTATGTACATAGTTTTCAGTATACCTTGATAACCTTGTAAAGCTAGCTTCATTCTTGGAAAAATTCACATCTTCCTTTTTTCTTAGACTCGTGAATTATCTCTCCATATCCACTCATTGATCATGTGGAAAAAAAATTCCAAGAAGATCACCTTAAAATCCTTCCACTCCATTTTCATTATTTCCTCTTCATACTTAGTGTTTTGAATCAATAGAAACCATTGATTATAATCCCATAACATATGATAAACTACCATGAAAACCTTGTATCTTTCATTACCTCCTAGGGAAAGAAATATATTCTCTAAGTAAATTATACATTTCTCATCTGCAAATGTATTTTTAGTCCCATTGAATGATAGAGGTTTTTGACACCTGAAGTTGATTAAATTTATTACACTTCATGGTAGATCTGTAGGATACTCCGCATGGGAAAGGTTACTACTCATAACCTGAGTTAGATACCCCAATATGGTTATAATTTGATTATTTCTAGTTGTATCTCCAACTCTAGCTTCATTACATTTCCCAATAGTGAAATACTTACATGGAGTATGTGCATTGCTATGGTTCCCATTCCTTCCACTAGGATTCATTTATAAATAATGGAATACACTAGATTGTATCATAACATTATGAAACATAATGTATAATACCAAAACTAGTGAAATAATTAACATAAATTGAAATATTTGTGCATAACTAATCTTATAATCATAATCATGGTTTCTTTTGTAATGTTTTCAAAACATAAATATATTTTCAAATACTTCATAATTATTTGTAAAGAAAATGAAAATTATCCTAAGAATATCCCCTAGTATTTTCAAACTTGGTGTGCAGTAAGGCCTATTTTCATGCACCATGTGAAGATAGATTCAAATCCCAATGTTCCCTTCCCATATTTATTACCCCTATTTATAACTTTTTTAGAACCACATACACTTGTATTATCCTTACAAGGATGTATTACTAGGAAAAACCACATGATCTCTTCCTCACTAAAACTTTTGTAAGTTCTTATACACTTATCCTCAATGTCTATTATAGGATTTTGTTGCCTAATCTATGTTTTCATAAATATAGTTCTCAATGTTTCAATTAAAATTCCCCTGATACCAACTATAAATACCCTAACCCTAGTAGCCTAGAGTTGGTGGTTACTTTATTAAATTAGAAATAGATACAAGTAATCACATCCAGAAGGACTAGATAATTTAGTAGTCTTAGAAAACTAGATACATGATTGAATCTAATATTAAAATTTAAAACATAAAATAAAACATAAAATTTTCTTTGAAAACACCATAATTCCATTTATCATGTCCCTTCATATCATTCATAATACACTTCCTAACATCATGGGGAAAGGAAAAATAATAAATTGGTGAGATCTAATGCTTAGTAAGGTGATGCATACAGTATAAACTATCATGAATAAATAAGGCATAATCAATATGGAAAGGTAAATAACTAAAACACATTCAATTTAATCAATAACTTGAACATGAATAATAATATGGTAGGAATAATGATCAAATAATTATATATAAATAATCACATGAGCTTGAAACTTATTCATATATATTTAAACTAATCAAATAATCACATGGATATAAATAAATAATATCATAATGATGGAATTCATAATGTCAGACATCATAACAAAACTATCAAGGCCATATGATAAGACATCTTATATAAATGGGCAAGGCGTCATCTAAATAGCCAAGCTGGTTTGTCTCCTAAGACCTACCGATACATAGAGGGTCTATAGCAGACCCCTCCCATCATTTACTAAGTCCAATGCATTCCTAATATGAAATTGATGAAACTTAATAAAAATAAACCTTCATATTGAAAAACGAGTATCTGAAATGTTAATACTTTCACTAATAAATAAACATAATCATAAATCATTCAGAGTAATATGGAGAATGGTATCAAAAAGTACATCCCTAGTAAAACTGATCATAAACCATCCAAAGAAATAATAAGGATAGTATCATTAAAACATGTTCTCAATGGAGTATATGTGAAATAAGGGTTTTTTATTGATAAATATAAATTCCATAAAAATTAAATTAAAATAATTCTTGAAGAAAATATTTTTTCACTTTGAAAATCACTTTCAAAAACAAAAAATTTCTAGAATATTAAGAAAAAAAATTCTTTAAAAATATCCTTGTAAAATTTTAAATTAATATTCAAATCAATGATTGGTTATGATGGTGGTTAATTATGTACATTAAATATAAGTTAAAAAACATTCCTTTCACATTGTTATAGAAAGGTTAAAAAGTGCCTCATTTGGAAAACAGCAAGAAGATTCCTTTCAAACCATTTTGTAAAAATTCAAACATGGGAAAAAATTATTTAATAAATCGTTTTTATAATGTTAAAACATTATTGAAATTTTTTTTATAAAATAAATATATAGAATAAAATGGATTTTTTACCGGAGAGAGAAATGAATTCAGTTTTCTTTAAAAACATTCTTTTGGTCTATTTTGTTCTTAAAGAGAGGAAAATGAGAGGAAAACATGTATTATATAGAAATAACCATAGTATAATAAAATTAATGAGTTCATTGAAATAAATATCATAATATTTCACTATTATAAACTTAATCATGAAAAATCCCTATAAATAATGAGATTTTAACATAAACCTTTACCGCTTTTATAACTTCTAAATCATAAATCCCATGAAAAAAATAACTTATAATGAATATTTAAATACCATGAAGATAAAGGGATTAATTATATAACATAAATAATGGTGATTTTATACACCACAAAAAAATAACAAAGTGGTGAATATGGCATATGTCTCATGGAAGTAAATGTGAGATGAGAAACCCTTATCTCAGGTTTGATTTCCTTAGCACGTGTATGTACCTATTATATAATAAATGTATATTTATTATAAATCTATAAAATAACCATAATAATATATTTCATACCATATTTTATTTAATTGTAGTCTTTTATGACCCTTTTATTAGCAATTCTATGTTAAAATTATTATTTTAGGTGATAATTGCTTTGTTCTTCATGTATGTTTTGGTTCAGAGATTTCAGTCATTATACTTTGATAATGGTTCCATAATCTATATAATATTAATAATTATATAAATATAATATATAATTATTATATAATTATTTATAATAGTCCATAAAATTTAGATGTGGGAAAATGAGTTACGTTGTTCATGGAGACGGTAGGTCGTACATATGCATGAACGTTGTTTCTATTTTTACAAAAGATGGAACGTAAGAAAGTTAAATAATATTTCACCTTTATAGAACCATTATTATTTAAAATATTTCATGTATATTCATTTAATATATCCTTATTACCATCCATGTCAAAATAAAATGAAAAACATTTTACATTGCAACATAGAGGCGGTAGTCCACACATACACACGAGTGACATTATTATTTTACAAAGGATTGTAATGTAAGAAGGTATATATGATATTATAATTAAATAATTATATTAATTTCATAAATATTATATACATATATTAAATCCATCATTCTATCTAGCTATGAGAGGTGGTGATGGTAAATGAATTACATTGGTTTGCGAGATAGTAGTCCACCATACGCACTGTCGATGAATTTGTTTCCCATTTGATGGAAGAGGAGATAGATATAGGTTATTCCATGATACTAATAAAATATAATTATATATAATATATTGGTGTTATTACTCTATAAAATTTGGAGAATATTTGAAAATTTTATAAGAATAAGTAAAATGAAAACGCATGGTTAAGAACTTTACATCTTCTTTGGACAACGTCTTTAGGTTTATACCTAAAGCCTTCCTAGATTGGATTTATGATCAAAAATGGCCTCTATAATATGTTTATTAATATAAGGAATATATTTTAGTAGGTATTGGATGAATCAAAAGGCTTTGGGGGTGTTAATAGGAGAGGATAAGGGTGTCCATTTATAAGTGGGGGACAGGATGCACTTGAAATTTTTTAAAAGAAAAAGTGATAACCCTATTTTTCACATGACACAAGAAAACAAAATTGATCATTATATAAACATGGATGATATATGGTCTAAATATGTTCATAATAGATTAATTTTATAAGTTTATGAGTCATTTTACCCTTAAATTATTATTTTAACCCCCAGTAAACCTTTTTAACCGTAACCACAGTAATTAATTTTTACTATTTTTACTATTAAGAATGACCAAAAAATTAAGTTGAACTAATTATATAATATTAATTATTATTATTAAAAATATGGAATCTATTTTTTCAAATTAAATTCAAATAATTGGTAGAATTTAATTTAAAATGAATCTTGCAGACGTGATGAAGAGCGATTTTCCAAAGAAAACGATTTTCTTAAGTATAGATTGTTTTAATATAAAGATTCAATATAAAATTGATTAAAATGAACTAAATTGTATTTATTTTAATAAAATTAAACTAAATTTACTTTTAAAACAATTTTAAATCAAAATGGAACTTTTTAATTCTCTAAAAAATATTTTTTTTTAATAAAAATTTGTATTTGTCACTATTGATCAAAAAATTAATCATTTTAGAAAATTTACCCTAAGATAGTTTTGATATGATGATTTCAAAAATGATTTTCATTTTTTAAATTAAATTTTATAAAATTGGTAAAAAATAATTTTAAATTATTTTCACAATGCTATGAAACCACCTTTTAGAAAAATAAAATTTTTCTGAAAAAATTTCTTTTACTTTAAAAAGATTCTTATTTTATTTATAATTAATAGATAACTATTGAATTTCTATTATAAATGTGTAAAACATATAATTTTAATAATTTAGGTATTCCTATTTATACCCACCAATTTAACGGCTAAGTTATAATGGTATACTATATTACGATTCATTTAGAATCAAGGTTGCGTGTACTGCAAGCTATCAAAGAGACTGAATTTGTTTAAAAATATATATCATAAAGTCTTAGGGTGTTACATGGATATAATATAGGGACACCATTGGTGTTGTAATTATGGTTTCATACTCACACCCTTCACGGGCCCCTCAAGATGCATACAGACTTTATGGCTTTGAGTTTAGGTAAGAGAATAGGCTCATGGTCTTGAGCTTAGTGAGAAAGGATGTTTTGTGGGTTCATGGGATGGATGGCATAGTTTTTGTTGGATAGAACATGTGTTTCATCTGTATTGAGATGGAGATATTTTTGGTTTTTTTTATTATGTACATATTTTATCCATCCTCAGGTGATATTTCATCCTTATATATGACTGTTTAGGCATGTAAATATTATATTACAAATGGTAGGGTAAGGGTAACAACAAAGATATAAAGAAATATGCAAACAAACACATACAGGAAGCTAGAGAGACTCGAACCCGAGACCTTCCCGACACCCCAAATGGTATAGTCTCCCCACTATCACCCAATAGTCCCTCACTACTAGTTGACATCCTTTGTTATATGGAGAGTCACACCTAAGTTCATGTGGCACTCTATCCCAACACATTGATTCAGTGGATTTTGAGGAGGGATATTACAGATACCTACATAAGAGGAAAATAAGGTATAGATGTGACATTAATGATTTTGAGGGACATATTACCCCTAATTGATGTGTGTTGACCTGAGAGATGTGAATGGGATGATAAAACCCATGAGGGGTATCTGTTCTTAACGTGATGTAAGGGACCCTGTTGGGTGCCCTAGTGATGTGTTAACCCTAGTGAGAGGGTGTACATGGGAATGGGTAGTGATGATTGAAAGTGTCACCTTCGATTCAAAATCAAATAATGAAGAATTTTATAAATGTGATGGTTATTATAGGTCATGTGATTGAGAGGATGGACATGTTATGTGAGATGATCTTGGGAATATGTCCAAACCAGAACAGTTTCATATATAAGATATCATGGGAGATTCGTTCTACCACTCTGAGATACATGTTATGAATGGAATAATTAGGATTACCTCTTGGGGGTTGAATTGGATTTTGATGACTATAGAACAATCATGATTATCTCCTGAGGTTCATTATTTACGTTTTATGACTATGAAACACTTAGGATAATCTCTTGGGGTTCAGCATGGAGCATGATGACTACATAACTCTCATGATCACCTCCTGGTGTTCGACGATGATGTATGATGACTATGGAATAATCAAGATGACCTCTTGGGGTTTGGATATTCTGCATGATGATTATGGAACACTCAGGGCACATGAGCATCAAACTAGTTGGTGAGGACTCTTCAAGTGCATCCACGAGACCCAGGTTCAAATCTGGGCAGAAGAATATTTCTAGGTACTGTAGCAATTACTATAACATATATTGTAGTTGTTCCTATTGTAATTATTTTATAAGGTAATATTTGATATTGTAAAATCCATAACTATTCACCTTCATGCCACTGGTTTGGGCCTGGAGTCCTTAAGGTCTTTAGGCCACCTGGGTCTTCAGGTCAGTAAGGCTTTCTGGCCACCTTCAGGCCTTTGGGCCACCATAAGGCCTTTAGGCCACCTAATGTGTAGACACAAACCAAAAAAGTTATATAAGGAACATGCTCCATAAGAGTATTCAGAGAAAGGTGCATTAACCAAAGCAGAGCTATTAGATTTTTAATAATGAGAGGGTATGGAATTTTTCATTGGTACCAGTCTTGTGCATCTTTTCACAGAACAGCTTGCCGAATATCCATGCAAAGGTAGAGTGTTGATCATGATGCTGACACTAAGGTGGGGTAGTTTCACATAGTCGTAGTATGTGGTGTATTCCATTAAATTCTTCAAGTCATTTAATGTCATGAATCCTATGAGAAATGTAATGTAATGGTTTTCCTTCAACCCTTAAAAAGGGTTATTATCAAAAATGAATAAAATTGAAGGCCTTTGGTCCATTAAAGCAGACTATGGAACATTCAGGATGACCTCTTGGGGTTTTTCAATTTCTCTTAATGACTATAGAATGACCATGATCAACTCCTATTATTTGGAAATGATTCTTGATGATTATTGATTGCCTAGGATCACCTCTTAGGGATTGGATTATATCCTGCTAGTATGGGATGACTTAGACATTCTCCTTTGATCAGAACGTTATACTTGATACTATGTGGATTCCTTTAGACATTTATAAGGATTTGGATTTTAGGCATACTAATATATGTTTGTTTGAATTGGTATTGGTTGGCATGGTTGTATCACTATCTTAGAGACACTATAGCACTAGAAAAAGTGGGTTTAGGTCAATCAAGGTTCCATGGTAGAAACTGATGATCGACGATGGTTATTTATTTACACTTCCACACTGTGATTTATTTATTTTATAATCATATCACATGTATAAATTTTATTTACTAGTTATGTATGGGACTGCATTGTTGTTTTCCCACTGAGTTATACTCATACCCAAATCAGGCGTCCATAGCACTTGGTTGCTTGAGAAAACATCACTGCTCGTAGGTTCAGGTTGGGCAGTGTCCTATGATTGGATCGTTCAACTAGATATCTTAGACAGGGTTTGGATATGGATGATGTATGACTCAGAGATATATTAGAGCCTAATACTTAATTTTTTTATTTATTACATCTATGATCATCCCAGTGGGTGGCCGGTTTGTATTTCTTCTTACTTCCATACTCATTGATTATTGATTCATGTTATTAATTATGTTTAATCTGATGGGTATTCATTTATTATATATATATTTTATTTTTATCTGTTATTGTGTGCTTTAATATGGGTATATAGTCTCCCCATGGTCACACCCTAAACCCCCACTGCTAGTTAGTAGCCTTTGGCATATGGGAGGTGTTCCTAAGGATATTAAGTGACCTAGTTTGGTTACTATAAAAATTTAACTGAGGTGGGGATGTTAAATTGGGGGAATTTGGAAATTTTTGGAGGAGAAACTAGTGGATATAGGTTAGGTTATTATCTAGAAAATGAGTTTTTGACTATGAGATATATGTTGTGGTATGGTGGAGGCTTTTGTAATGTGTTTAAGGATCTGTGGTGTATTGTCCTGCGGATGTTGTGTTTTGGTGTCTCTTCCAGTTCTGGCATGGTTATAGTGTGGAGGTGATCTATGGAATGGTTATAGTGTGGTGTATTTGGAGATGGATCCATTTAGTCATACTACCTTGGATTACAGCATGGAATCTTCATCCATGGGATTTTTATGTATCTATATTTTTGGTACTATCTATGGCATGGTACTTTGGTTGTGTCACAATCTTACCTCGAGTAGATACGATATATAAAGGATCTGTGTCATGGATTCCAAAGTAGGTTGGACTAAGGGTTTCTTGTAGCATATCTATCAGTGTTGTACAGTGTTATAAGGTGATGACCTAATGTCTATGATGTTGTAAGGGGTGTTTCACTATGGTAATTTAATTAATTTTTGGGTATAAATTCCAAAACCCCTTCAAAACCCATCACTTACCCAACTTCTCTCTTGAATTTTAGGTGACCTGGGTGTAGTTTTGGGTAGTATTTCATCCTGTATTCATCATCTTTGAACCATGTCCTTTGGATATTGATTTCTAGTAATCCTTGGTGAGTTTCATATTCCCTCTTCATGCTTTATCCTCCTTTCTTCATCCATTGAAAGTTGTGGTTGAGAGATATGGATGGTATGGGAAATGTTTTGGTTGAATCTTTATGGGGGTTCATTGTGTCTTAGGTTTATTATACCTTATTAGTTTTACCTTGAGTGATTATGGACTGACGATCATTATCTTCTTTCTTTGGTCATGAACATTGAATCTAAGAGATTCCTTTAAGGTAGGGTATCCTTGTTCTATATTAATTACTATGAATTTTTGGGTTTAATATTTTTTTGTTTTATTTTTTGGTAGATAGTAAATATTGGATAACAAGATAATTAAACTGATGAACTAAAATTGAAAGTGGAGGGGAATTACTTTACATGTGTTTATTTATTTCCATATTACAACCACTTTCTCTTACTTGACACTTGATGCTTCTGAGATTATCATTTATTTTTTATCCCTCTGTGTGATGTAGTTTCTGTGAAATTAAGAACCCGTTTTGTTTTTGTTTGCTTGAACTCTCAATGAATAAAAGGTTAAGCACTTATATATGAATAATGAACCATTTATGTGTGAATTAATAACTATGTGAAAGTACCCATGAAAGTTATGATGATATGTTATGAAATCCCTCTTTAAATCAAATTTTAAGCTTAAATATATTTATATGTGTAGGGGTGTGCATGATGAAAATCTATAGTGGTTGTTTGAACCTTGTGGGGGCTTGTATAGTGATGGTGGTGACCGTCTTAGAGGTGTATTGTGTTGATGCAGTGTGGATGTGGTTGTTTTTTATGGGATACATAGAGGTATGAGTTTTTTTGGTTGTATGATAGATATTAGTGTGTGATGGTTGGGTTGTTGTAATGGTTTAGACATGGGATGTGGTGGTGGTGTTGAGATATGGATAGGTTAATATATTGTGGCATGTGTGGTAATTTTATGGTTGTTATGGTATGAGTCTAGTAATAATAAAAAGGGTGTGGAATTGTATGAAATTAAATAATTGATGGAAAAAATTAATTGTGTGGTAATCTGTTAACAATTGGAATGAAAATAATGGGTTCTGATGGAATGGTAAATGGTTTAATTGAATATGAGGTTGTGTTTGGAGTGTTTTTTAATTAAATATGGAATTTAATGTCTAAATATGTGGAACTTGGTTGATAACTTTTAAATATAGAAATTGGATAACTCATAATTTGAATAAAAGAATTGTGGGTTCTATGTGTGGATGGTTTATGTGTTGAAGTTACATTTAATGGTGGCAATAGTTGTTGGTAGATATCATGGGGCAACAAGGTAGTGATTTGGGATACACTAGTGTAGTTTTATGTAAACCATTAGGTTTGTTATTGTGTGTTATATACCACCCTTGTATTTTTTTCATGTTATTTCTATACGCATTCCACTCAAGCCAGGTACTGTGTATCGGCACCCAATTGTTTTGGTTCTATTTTTTTCAACATCCAAGATGGTGAGGGAATGTATGGATTATTTTCACATCTTCCTTGTTCCCCTTTGAATGTAGTATATAGTGATGATACCCAGTTGGTGGTGAATATATACCAATGATGACACAGTTGGTGGTGATGTCTGATGATGAAAGGATGTGACATGTGGTGGGGGTCATATGTGGTAGGAAGATGGCATAAGGTTGATGTCCTTCACATTCATGACACTCTACTACCATGGTTATGAGTTTATGATTGGATACGAGATGGTAAAGATGATGATATGGTAGCATAAAGTGATATGTAGATGATGATTGATGCCAACACAAGATGTTGGGCCCTATGTGAGGCTTGGGTAAGTAGGGTTGCGACTCAAACCACATCAAATATGGCTTGATATGTGATGATTGATATACACAGAATGTATGGGAGCATAGGAAATTTGACATTGGGTCCTAAAAAAGGTAAGTTAATGGGGAATTAAATTTTAGGTTCTTATATCTATGTTCCATTGACATATCATACTACCTTGGATGTGTTATTAGGTGAGTGATCCTTGGTGAGGGTGGGATATTTAGTTAACCTTTTTAGGTCCTTATTAGTTATATTATTTATTAATAGGTGTATTAGTATACTCTTTCTACATTTTCATGAGAGACATTGGGTATGATCCTAATGAGTATACATGTTATTATCACCCTATGTATGTAAATTTGATTCCATGTTTCCTAGAGAGTTTCATAGACTAAGTTCGGCATTACTAGTTTTGAGGTCAGTGTCGCTGTAGAGTTTCCACTTTAGGATTTCTCTTGGTACTATTTTATTTTGGATACATTTATTAATATTGTTTGATATGCATTATGGGTTGTTGGTTATTTTATTTTATTTTATGATGTATTTATTTGGTGGTTTTTTAGTTTATCTATAAATCCTTTTCAATATATTGAGGGTAATACCTTCCATTTGAGTGTTTTACATCCTCAGTTCTAGTCACCAACTCAGGTCCTACTAGAGGTGGGACTCAGGGGGTCACTCCTTTTATTAATTACTAAACCAGGTAGGGTACCATTGGAGGATGGGGGATCATGAAAATTTGGATCCAATGAGGAAACCTACTACTTGCAATGTCTAACTCCCATTAAGACACTAATTATCATAATTATATTTTAATGATTACAAATTGATGTCAATGTATCATCAACTCTACAATGAACATAGGGGATGGGTAGGAATCACTACCATAGAAATCCACATAGTCAATGATCAAAATGGTATTTGTAGGTGCTAAAATCACAAATGTGCTAAGCACCCTAAAAGGGCTATAGATATTATTAGTGTTTTTTTAGTGCAAGCTTTTATCAGCACTTTTGTTTAGAACTGATAAAATTTTGAAATTATTTTTTAAAAACTTTTCATTCAACCCACCCCTTTTATCAATGCTCCCCCTATCAGCACTACGACCCCCTATGTTCCCACCCTATAGCCATTCTCAAGAACACCCCCCCCCCCCATCGATGCTTTCCACCCCCTTTATCAGTGGTTTTTATGCCATATATAGCCTTTCTCAAGCCAAAATTTGAACCCATGGCCTCCTGCCTTCAAACCTAACACCTTTACCGTTGCACCATAATGATTTTTTAATCATATATGATATATTTCTTTCTTTATATATATATATACATAATTAATTTTTTTATATATTTATTCATATAATTATATGCATTTTTATAATTTTTTATAAATACATTTTCAAAATGTGTCTATATATTGTATATTTGGATATAAATTTAATACATATTTACATATATACTTATATGTCTATATATTTACATATATATTTATACATATTTACGTATAATTTTATATTTAAATACAATTTTTTTATAATGTGTTTATAAATATTTATTGTAAACACATTTATATACTATATTTAATGATGATAATGATATATTTATAAAAATGCATTTATATATGATGTATTTACACAATATTAACACACACATACAAGCACATATTTACACCCGCACATACACATTTCACACATGCATGCATAAATATTTACATATATGTATTTATTTACATATATTGGAATATACGTATAAATATATATTTGTTTATTGACACACACATATTTATATATAAACATTAGTTGTATAGGTATGTATAAATTGATGTATTTTTATAAGGTAAATAAAATGGATAATTTTTTATTTTAAGTAAATGAATAATAAATATATATTTATTTCCATATGGTTTATATATTTTAAAATGTATTTTTATGTAAATATTTTTAAAATATTTATTTATACAATTGATTTATTATATGTAAATATATGTAAATATGTATATATTTCATTATAAATAACACTAAAATATGAAAAATGATAAAAATGTAACCAATATAATATCCTTGATTTCAAGTTGGTAAGAAAATATAGTTTTACTATGTTCAAAATAACTTCACATTTAAAATTATGTGGAAAAAATATTACTAATATGGATATGTTATAAATGGAATTTATTACTTTTCATGTCTCAAACATTCTTCTACAATAACAATATCATGAAGAAACCATTACAAAGTATTTTTAAACTGCATTATTGTCCTATTGTAAAAGAAAATAATGAAATCCTAAAAAGAAATCGTGAAACCAGTTCTACTAATTCATATTCATTTCTTGAAGTGAATGTGGCTGCTTATTGTGAAGCTAGAAGAAAATTCATTTTTTAACAACACACATTATGTATAATTAAAAGTAATTAATAACATACCCATGAATGTTGTGGAGGCTTATATAGTTAAAATTTATTACATTTTTATCATGTATAGCCTATTTCCATATACTTCTAACTACACATATCATATATATATATATATATATCCCTTGTATCATCATTAATCTATTGAATCTTTTTGTCATCTGATTGTTTTTTAATGATTATTACTCAATAATAATTACCAAATTATTAATTAATATTAATTTTTAATTATTTTATAATCTAGTTTTAACTAAATATATTATATATTAAGTTTAAATGCATATTTAGTCTCATATAAATCATATTTAATAAAATAAATTATATTTTTATCAATATAAATATAATTATATAATAATATATTAATTTAATGATATATAAATTTTTCTATGAAATATACATTTTATCATTGTTAAAAAATAGGTAATAAAGGTCACCTTTTATCAGCAAAAAAAAATCACTGATAAAGGTTATGTTTATTAGTTCTTTTAGCTATCACTCATAAATTCAAGCCCTTTATTAGTTATTTTTTAGGGTTGATAAAGAGAAGAACTAAATATAACCCAATTTGTAGTAGTGAATTATCCACATCTCTAGGGAAAGCATCATCCACATCCCTTAAGCTAACTCTTGAAAGTTTTTTTAGTCTCTCAAATGTGATGATAGTGTTGTTTATACTGGTACCACTAATCTTAAATGGTCCTTCCAATGAACCCATGATTAGGGCTTCAACTAATAAAATATGATTAGAAATACTACATGTAAGTTGTCCTTGTTCTTTAACTCAATATCACTATGATATTTAATCATTGTGGCTCCTCAATCTCTAAGAGTATCAATATAAAGGATAGGTAGCACCAACATTAGTTGATCTCTATCTCTATCTCTCAATAATATTATATGTTAGCATGGTATTATATGAATATTATTATATCTTCCTCGATACATATATCCTTATTATTGAATGAATTTGGATTTATCTATTTCTTCGATACTCTGTGATGTTCTTGGTAGTAGTATTATCGAGTTCTCAGTTAATAAATAATAGTATTTTTTACCTCTATAAAATATTGATAATATTGTTTCCATATTTGAGCTAAGGAAATATCCTTTTATTATTGGTAGTACAATATTCTCATATTTTAAACTAGTTAGCCAAATCCTCTAGTATAATTCACATTGAAATCTCATTCAAACTCCCATAAAATTTAGGATTTTACTTCTATCTTCAAACACTATACAAAATCCTTAGGTATTCAAGTTATTTCAATCTTCTTCAATATCTGCATGACATTGTGTAGAGACCCTCACGATGTGGTAGATTCTCTTCACTGTATGGGAAATTACTTTTTGGTACGACTTCTATATTTCATATAACAAGATTCATCTTGTTCTTATTCTTAGATTGTATCATCATATCCTTATTTTAGTAATTGTGATGTTTATTTATATGAAGAATAAATATTTTATCATTTGATTATGTTTTATTATTTGTAATGTATTATTATAGAAATCTCATGCTTTTTCTGGTTTTTGGTATTTATATAGGAAGTATAACATCTTACATATCACAGTGTGAGATCCTCCCTTTTCCATATTTACCATACTTATGACATGTATGAAAGATAATATTTCCTTTTATATATCACATAATATTTCAGAATTTTTTAATTTTTTGTGACCTCCTCAAGCTACTAGACATATTCTTTATGGCTAAACCACTTATTACATATGCAATGAACCTCATTTATATCCAGCACCCTTATTATATTTTAGAAATTTGTCATAAGAACAAAATATGTGTGCCTGTGATATCTTCTTACATATCAGTCCTTTTCCATTTTCCTACCTCTCGGGTTGTAGAAATATTGTTCATGCCATGTCATATCATGACCTAACCCACCAAGGCCTACATGTCCGAAAGTAAGCCGAGTGTGACACCCCAAGCCCGCCTTCTATAATCCAAGGGCTGGTGACTAGCACCAAGTAAGAATATCACACACATGGGAGGCCTCCATCTAAAGTACTTTTAAACACATGAACTTATCCATACACAAGTATAATGTGGAAAGGATGAACAACTGATACCAAAAATTATTTCATACAACTAATCCCGTATCAAAATACAATAAAGAGTATAGAAAATAAAAGGGATAAATACAAGTGCACCATAACTGTAGAAAAGTCTAACCTATCAATGAAAAGGGGACTGTTTTCAAGATGTAACTCTTAGAAATATCTATGGTCCGTCTAGAGAAACTAAACTCCACCTACTCTGGGTCCTCCTAGGACTTTGTCAAAAAGGCATGTCGTCTGCTTAAGGGATGACACGTGTAGGAAGATCCCATGCAGAGGTGATTATCAATATACCTAGTAAGGAACCCAAGAATCACCAAAAAAACATAAAGAGAGAGATTCATTCCAATATCACAAAGGTAAGTCAATATGAATGAAATTCAATAACCCAAATATTCTTGTTGACATGAAGTCTCAAAGTAAGGTCATGACCTCACTGCCAGCCTAGGATTCTTGCCAAGGATTATAGGTTATGCTCATCCTAGGGAACTCACTTCTAGAGTCTCATTAACATTTATGGAACTCATTTGAGAGGTCACACTGGTTGGGCCTTTCCATGTTGAAGGACACACAAGAACTCAAAATAAACTAATACAAAGGTAGGGGATTACACCCAAGGAATATGGGGGATACTTAAGCCTATGTTGAATAACCCACTAAGAAGGGGGTAACACACCCTGGATGTAGAAAATGGGATAACTAACCCACCCAAGGTAATAATGATCGAGGATCACACACTGGGACACACAGATGGATACCTAACTCTATTTAAAAATAACCCATATAGAAGATCACACATCCTATGCTTAGGACAGGATGCCTCACTATACCCTAATAGGGGTGGTCCAAGGGAATTCACCCATATTGAAACTGTAATGAGGAGATTGAGGGATCAAAATTTCCCTGTAAGGGGTACACTATGTGTATAAGGTATTCATGGTGTGTCTTTCTAAGCCTGGAATTGCCCCTTTTTATGCCCATGTACTCTGGCCAGCGTATGTGTACTCTGGTTATGTTTATGTTCGTGTACACGGGGGTACACACTAGTTCATCAGCTCAAGTTTCACATGATGTACGAATAGGTCACATGGAATGTGATATTTATCTTTACATGTGAACCCTTTTCTCTAAGGAATTTGGTTCACATGAAGTGTATTCTTCCGAAATATACACTATGTATATCATGATTTTTCAAAAATACAGATCTATCTCATGTATTCTCCCATGCACACTGCTACCAATTCTACTATGATCTTCACTATAGAACTCAAATATGGGCTGACTAAGCCTGAAATGTCATTGGTGGCTAGATTTTGGTCACCAATTTGCCAAAAATATCTAGTCATCATGAACCCGAAGAAACTGTACAGCCTATCTCATAAAATCTCTATCACCTACACCATCATCAAACCTTTTTTCCCATCATTAAACCTTTTTTCCATCATCACACCTCCATCATACCTTCAATACTAAATATGAACCCATTATTATGATCTATTGTTTCAAATATCAATTTTACAGTGATCAGTTCATGGGTATAGTTGATCCATTGGTCAAATGAAATATTGATGATGAACGTTTGAAAAATGAAGGGAGAAAATTAAGAAATGGAAATGTGATAAATGAACATTGGTCATTGTTCGGGATGGACTTAGTCTATTGGTGAAGAAATATTCAAATGGGGAGGATAAATAAGAATGAAGCAATTCATAATTCTTCAAATTAATTGTAATAAATGATAAACCATCAAAATTTATCTATGAATTACTTTTTAAAATAATTAATCCACATTTTTCATGGAGAAAACAAGGGTAGGGAATTAAACCAAAAAAAACAAACATTCTACTGTAATATCATATTGATTATTGATGAATAAATATTGTACATCATTTTCATTAGTGATATCCAAGAACACCATTAATGAATATGTTCACATAAGATATGCCATTGATGAATTCATTACATTCGTCGCCATCTCCACCAATCTACTTGATCGCACCTGAAGGTTCTCTCTATGATAGTCCTCCTCCAATCTCTTAGGGTTATGTGCAAAAAACTAGATATTTTTATAACATGGATATAAATAAATATTTTTTTAGTTTTATACATTCAATTAGATAATTAATTAATTCTTTCATTCATTCATTCATTTTTATCTAATTTCCTCTAGTAACTCCACTCTACCGAAACACCCAACACTGACCAAACTTATGTTACACCTAGGGTATAACCCATATTCTAGAATTAATGATAATATTTGTTTTCCAGTCTAAGATTAACTTTGGAATATATTCCATTATTTTTGAAAAACTATGTGCATTTGATATAATAATTTTAATATTTTTAATATATCAATACTAAGGATCCATGGGCCTAGGAATCTTGTGTCGACTCTGTGCCTAATTCTAAAAATATTTTTTAAAATATTCCAAATTATTACATGGAAAAAATAGATTCATTGAATTCTCTCCACTTTAGGACTTTTCATCTTAAAAAATCCAACTCAAATTGATGGGGATACTGAGGTCATATCTAGTTTTCCCATTCCAAGGTGCTCTCTTGAAGGTTTTTGTGCTTAAAGTGAACAAACACAAAAGGAATTGATCACCCATGAAGGATCTTATCCTTCCAATCCTCGATAGCCACCGAGTACTATGAGAAGGTAGATATATCCTCAATGTATAACTCACCCCAATCGATAACATGTGATGGATCGTATACATATCTCCTCAACTATGACACATGGAATACATTCTGCACCTGATCTAAATGTTGTGGTAAGGATAATAAGTACACTACCTCACTAACCCTACACATTATTTGGAGAGGTCTGATGAATCTCAGAGATAGATTTTAACCTCAACCAAATCTATGTAATCACTACTAATTTGAGACCTTCATAAACACATGGTATCCCTCATCAAACACCAAATTCCTTCTTCATTGGTCTACAAAAAAAATGGCTTTGGGAAGTCTTCATTCTCTCCTAGATGATATGAACCTTCTCTTTCATTTCTCACACCAACTTAGATACCATAAGTGATGTCTCCCTTAGATCCATCTAGCACAATGGTGATATGTAGGGTCTCCCATACAAGGTATCAAATGGTTTCATATTGATGATGGAGTGGTAATTTTTTTCATATGAAAACTCCACCAAGGGTAGATAGTACTCACAAATACAAAAAAAATCCAACATGCTTGCCCAAATCATGTCCTCTATAACCTGAATGGACTACTTTATCTGGACTTCTATATTGAGATGGAACATCGTGATCAATCGCAACTAAGCCCCAAAAGTCTCATGTAATCCTATCCATAATCATGACATGAATTAATCATTACGGCCTGATATGATCATTGAGGCAATGTTGTGAAGATGAACTATCTATTTTATAGGTTTCCCAAACTCTCCATTGAAACCTACTCTGGAATGGCTAGGAAGTGATCTGAATTGATGATTCGGTCTACAATCACCTATATAGTTTTATGACCTCTAGTTGATTGTGGAATTCCTATCATAGAATCCATAAAGATACTATCCCACTTCCACTCTATCACCTTAAGAGGTTGGGCTAAACCCAATGGAACCTAATGCTCGGACTTCACCTACTGGAAAGTGAGGTATCGTGAGATTTTCTCAACAACCCATCCCTTCATCTCCGACCACCAAAACTAACACCAAAGGTCTAGGTGCATCGTTTACACTCCTAGATGTACCGCTAAGGGGGGGTATATGAAACTCCCTCATCACCTCTTCTCACATCATCATTGGTACTATCATCCATCCTCAGAAGAATATAGTGTACTCCCTGCCTTCATAAAATTCATCAGGTGCATGTCTAGCGGATATTTGGTCAGGTAAGACCTCATAATTGATATCCCTAAGTTGCGTCTCTCTAACATGCTAGAGAAGAAAAATGGTAACAATTATCTTATGGAGGTATGTTTCACAACCCTCATCCACCATGGATAATAGTAACAAGTCCAACTTCTTGGATTCCTTATCCAACAATTGAAAATTATATTTCTTGCTAAGAGTATCTTATACTACGTTCCCCTTCCTAGGAGTACAGACTATCTCAAAGTCATAATATTGTAGGGACTCTAGCCATCACCTCTAACTCAGGTTAAGATCTTTATCTAAAAATATATACCTTATAATCTTATGGTCGAAATAGATGATTAATCACTCTCCCATAAGATAGTGTCTCGAAGAATTTAGGGTGAACACCATTACTACCTACTCAAGTCATATTTCATATAGTTCTTCTCATGTAGTATAAGTTTTCAAGACACATAATCAATCACTTCCTAACTCTACATTATAATACATTCAATCCAAGCTCCTGAGGCATCGTATAACACAACATACTCAATACCCCCCTCTAGAAGTCTCAAGATGGGGGTGCTTGTCAACCTCTACTAAAACTCCTAAAAAGTTTGTGGAACTTTTTCATCCACACAATAGGATTCCCCTTTCAAGTCAAGGTTTTCAGGGGTGTCGTGATCCTGAAGAAATCTGGCATGAATCTCCAATAATATCTTGATAACCCAAGGAATAACTAGACCTTGGTCACACAATCAGGTGGATCCCAAGATATCACTACCTCAAATTTTGTTGGGTCCACTTCCACTCCCTCTTATGAGATAACATAAACTAGAAAGTGGACCTCTCAAATCCAAAACTAAAACTTGGAGAGCTTCACATAAACTTGGTTCTCTCGAAGTATGTCCAGAATCATCCTCAAATTTCTAGCATGATCCTCCTCTAATGCTGAGTATACGAGGATGTCATCAATGAAGAGTACCATAAAGTGGTCCAAGAAGGGATGAAAGATCTGGTTCATGAGTCCCATGAGAATTTGGGAGGTTTTCTTCATGCCAAATGGAAACTACAAGTACTCATAGTTAACATAGTTTCATTGTATTATCTTCTTCTATATATCCTCCTCTCGAACTTGGAGTTAGTGATAACACGACCTGAGCTCAATCTTTGAGAACCAATTTTCCCCATTTAGTGAATCAAAGTGGCCATTGATTCCTAGAATTGTGTATTTATTATTGATGGACACCAAGTTTAGGCAATGATAATCCATGAAAAACCTCAAGATCTCATTTTCCTTCTTGAAAAATAACATTGGGTCTCCCTAGGGGGACTCACTGGGTCTAAAAAATCCCTTACTCTACAAATTCTCCAACTACACTTTCAGATCTTGAAACTCTGTGAGGGTCATCTGATATTCTAGTATGAATATCAGGGAAGTCACTAGGTGTAGGTCCATATAGAAGTTAATATATTGGTGGGTAGGTAAGGTTGAAATGTCCTTAGGAAATACATCCTCATACTCATCCACCACTCTAGAAAACTAAATGCTCACAACATCTAATTCTCAAAGGAACATACTTTCCAACTAATGAGAAATTAGTTTTATCCTCTTACAAATAAGTCCCTCCTACTCTTACTATGATTCCTTCTCGCCAATTAAGGAAAATATCATCTCATCAACTCAGATGAATCGCATCCTACACCTAAAATAGTCAATATGGACATGAACCATAGATATCCATTTAGTACCTAGAATTAAGTTATAAGTCCTCATCACAGATACGAAAATATCATATATAAAAATCTCTCCTCCAAGAGTTGGGTCACTCTATCAGTAGAAGTGTGTAATCACATAATCATACCTGGTGGGAGACACTAAGCATAAAGTTTTATCCAAATGATCCACTAGAATCTACAGATCTCAAAAAGGTATGTGGTAAGGAAATATTGGTTTGTTCATGTGTCTATCAAAACTATAGCTAAAGTAAAGAAGACATAGTTTGTACCATGGATCATCCCTAGAGCCTCTAGTTTAGAATACTACACTACCTATAGTTGTCCATGATCCTGAACACCAGCTCCTTGAGCCCAGTGGGGACCACCTATAGGTGGTAACAAATCATAACATTAGGCACCACCTACTTATATCCCAACTCATATGCCTCGTATTCCACCCTGTAGACCTCCCTGCTCAAGTTGTTTCTTCTACCTAAGCAGTCCATCGACCATGTCTGCTACATGTTGGGTCAAGAAATCCGGCATGATATGACATTTCCCATCATAGAAGAAACACTTCATCTCATTCAGATGACTAAAACCTCCCTAAGATCCATGGGTTACTGACTTGTTATCCTAAGATTGCCTCTAAATCCACCTCACATGACTACTAGATATTGAGGTCTCATCTCCAGGGTTCCCACTACCAAAACCATATTTCATTAACGGCTCAACCTGAAAACTCTCTATAGCTAAGGAACACTCATTTACCCCAGTATAGGAAGGGATACAAATAGATACCACTCTATCCTAGATATCTCATAAAATTCCACACTCAAAGATTCATGCTCAAAAGTACCCATCATGAACTATGTACATAGAGTACCATGATAGGATAGTGAACCTTGATGCATACTCTATGATTAACATGCTTCCTTGATGGAGCTCCAGAAGCTCTTGGATACATGTTTCCTACAACATCAATGGATAAAACTCCTCCTCAAAGAGGCACTCAAATTCTGTCCAAGAGAGATTCGCCTCATCATGTGTTTGTGTCACCAAGATCCACCATAGCCTTTTTGGTACATGGAGAAGGCTCACTGCTAGGATCACAATCTAATTGGGAGGTTTCATAATAAGGCTAAAACATGAACAATAGCCACGATCTAGTCCTTACTACCTGGGGTCTTCATTTCCCCAAAACCTGATCGATCTCTATCTCTGTAACTCATGAAGTGTGATCAACCTGCATACATCATTAACCAATATTGTGGGAAAAATAAACTTCACAATGGGTGGAGGTAGTATTGGAAAACCACCTAGAGGAACTACCTCATACACAGGTCCTTGGACTAAAGCCTCATCGCTGAGAGGATTATCATTACGATCCGATTGTGGATTCTTAGTTGGATATCATCATGGACGAATCTTTAAATATTCAAGACACACAATGTTTAAATATTATATCTAGGGAGATTACTCCAGAACGACATGGAAACTTAAAATCATTCCTTTATGATTCATTTACTGATGATTTCTCTCTAACTAGTTCCTATATGTACCTAATCAACAAGCAGGTTATCAGAGTCCTAAAGAATTGATACATCAACTTCTGCACCATCACTCAGTTCCCTGGACTGAGAGCTAAACTCAAAACACATTAACCTTGTTTCCCTAATTCTCAAACCAATCATAAAATCTAGAAAATCTCTAAACTCTTGACCTAAGACAACCCACTTTGATACCACTCTATCACAACCCGACCCATAAGGGATCTCTTGGATGCTAGTAAGCTGAGTGTGATACCCCAAGCCTCGCTCCAGTAGGCAGGGGGTTGGAAACGAGTGTTGAGTAGTCATATCACACACTTGGGAGGAATTTTCTTAAAGTACTTGTACACAAATGGAAATATCCATACACCAATATAATGTAAAAAAGGATAAACAAATGATACTAAAAAATCATGCATACAATTAATCTCACATCAGAGTCTGACAAATATTATGGAAAAGGAAAGGGATAAATACAAGCCCATCATAATTATAAAATATTCCAACCTACTAAATAATAAGGGACTGATGTCAAGATACAACTCTTGGAACCATATTTGGTTTGTCTAGTAAAACTAAACTCCACCTACTCTTGGTCCTCCTAGGACTCTGTCGAAAGTCTTATCATCTTCATGGCACATGTGGTAAAATACCATGTAGGGTGAGTATAAACATACCCAGTAGGACACCCTAAAATCACCAAACACAGAGCATCAACAGAGAGATCAATATCAATATCACAAAGGTAATTCAATATAAAGTAAATTCAATAACCTATATATACTTGTAAACACCAAGTATCGATGTATGGTTACTTCCTCACTACTAGCCTAGGATCCTGCATGAGGCTCATAGGTCACACTCATCCAAGGTAACTCACTTATCGAGTCTAATTAACACTAATGAAACTCATTTGAGAGGTTGTACTCATCGGGCCTCTCCATGTTTAAGGATTCACTAGAAATCATAAGATATTGATACACATATAGGGGATCACACTCATAAGATATTGATTCACTAGTAAGGGGATCACATACCTTGGATATCAAAAATGGGATACCTGGTCCAACCTAAGGAAAAATGATAGAGGATCACCCCATGGGCCACAAGGAGGGATACCTGACTCTATCTAAATCTAACCCATAAAGGGGATCACTCATCCTATGCTCAGGAAAGGATTCCTCATTGTACCCTCATAGGCATGGACTAAAACAATACAGCCATAATGAAACTAAACTGAGGGGATTGAGGGATCCAACATTCCATGGTATGGGTTCATGGAATGTATATGGGATATATGGCGTGTCCCACTAATCCCATACCTTCTCGTGTCTATGCCTATATACTTTGTCTTGTGTTTGTGTACTCTAGAGATATATATTTCCATACACTTGGGGATACACATAGGATCTCTAGATAAAGGGTCGCAAGGAATTTGAATAGGCAAATTAGTGTGTGATATTTATATTTACATGTAAACCCTATCCACAGTGGAAGGGGGTCTACACGGTGTGTGTTCTTCCAAACTACAAGTTGTGTGTATCAGGATTTTCCAGAAATCCAGATCTCTCACACGTCTTCGTCTATGTAGCCAATTCTACCTCAATCTTCTCTATATAAATCGAATTTGGTTTGACTAAGACATAAATTTCATCTGTGGATAGATTTTAGTCACCCATTGGCTAGAAATCTCCCATATTCACAAACCCAAAGCACCTATATGGTCTGGATCACAAAATCACCATCACTCACACCATTGTTGGGACTTTGTTGTCATCATCACACCCCCATCACACCTTCAATACTGAATCCAAACCTTTTGTAATGATATGTTTTTCTGAATATAAATTTCGTAATGATTGGTTCCAAATTATAGTCAAACCATCAATTAAAAAAAACCCAATGATGAACATATGAAGAATAAAGGGAGAAAAGCATGAAACACAAATTTGAGAAACAAACATTGGACATTATTCGGGTTGACCATAGTTTGTTGACAGATAAATCATCTAACAGGGAGGATAAATAATAATTAAACAATTATTTATACTAGGAACTAGAATTATGCTATGATAAACCAACAAAAATGATCCGAGAATTAATTTTCATTTTTCATGGAGAAAATGAGAATGGGGAATTAAACCAATGAAAACAAACATCTTACCTTGATATCAGTTCAATCACAAATTAAGAACAATTATTCATCATTGTGGTTGGGGAGATCCAAGAACTTTGTTGACAAGGAAATCCTCCCTCAAGAGATCATTGATTAATTCATTGTGTTCATCGCAATCTTCGTCAATCTCCCTGAACACAATCGAAGGTTCCCTTGTTAGTAGTCCTCCTCCACTCTCTTAGGGTTATAAAACTAACCCTATAGATTTTCATAACAGGGATATAAATAGAGAATTTTCTAGGTTTATACATTTAAATAGATAATTAATTAATTAATTAATTTCATTCATTTATTTTGTCAAGTTTCTGCGATCAAATGCACTCTATCAGAATGTCCAATGCTGACAACACGTATATCACTCCTATGATAAAACCAACATTCTAGAATTAATGGCAGCCTCATTTTTCTCATATGAGATACCCTTTGGAAGATATTCCATTATTTCTAAAAAAATGCTTGCACATGATATAATAAATTTAATATTTTTAATATAGAAATATCGAGGCTCCATGGGCTCCAGAATCTCATGCCAACTTTGCGCCTAACTCTGAAAATATTCTTTAAAATATTTCATAGTATTACATGTAAAAAAACAAAGTCATTATATAGCATCTATTCCATATTTTCTCACATATTCACATATACTTCATATGTATCCACTATTTTTTTTAAATTCATGGCTTTAACTCAAGGCACTTATTCTAGAACATCTATCCCATTAAATTTTAGTAAACTGATGACCCTTATGAAATCACCAGATGAATCTTACAAAAATATCCATTGTCTCTTATATAAATATTCAATAACCCTTAAAAATCATCAATGGCCCTTAAAGAATCATCAATTATTCTTAGATAATCATCTATTACCCTTAAAAAATTATGGGTCTCTTCCTTTATAAATTTATAAACTCACTGATGATCCTTAAAAAACTTATTACGATTGTTATTTTTTGAGTTTTCTACTCTGGATGACACTTATGAGTTTACAAATAACCCTTTTGTAATTTTGTAAATTATAAGACATGGCCAACTTTCAATTCCATTATATAATTTCTAGAATATCTTTAAAATAATCCAAAATTACTTCAATATTCTCAAGGAATCCTTAAACCATTCTGAAACAACTCAAAACTTCATCTAAATAAATATTATCCCCTAATCTAGTAGTCATCATGCATAGTTATCCTTGAATGGATTCTTCAATTTTCTAATCAACTATTTCTTCATTAATTATAGCTTTATAAGTTTCACCACAGTTAGCATTTTCATTTCATTGGAAACTATTATAGATATTAATTATCACATCATCATTACTAGTCTTTCACATGAAGACCAGATCACCAATCGTTAGACATAAGGTTGCTTACAAAGGATAAAAATTCATTTCTCCTTTTCCATGCATGTAAATGCAGTATCAGGAGTTCTTCATTGGAAGATGGATTTATAATTTCTTCATATATCACACAACACATATCAACATCTTCAATTCATAATGGAATCTTTGTTTATTTATAATAAGCACAATCAAAAAGGCTCCATTGGCCTCTTCAGCATGCTAATATAGGCTTGTTTTTTAGTCTTGATTGTTGAATATGTTGTCATGGCATTAAGGTTTTCCTTGAAAATAGGTTGAGATGAAAGGTTTGTAACATGTCGAATATCCTTTTAGGTTGATTTTGTATCCAACATTCATCTTGACAAATATATTACCCATGATATTGATCTCCACCAAACTAGTATTCCCTATCTTGAATACAAAAAATTCACCATGTTGATGTCATGAAGTACTCACAATGAGGAGTGAAGTGGTATGATGTTGTGGTATTGACCACCCACTTTGTGTCTTAGCCTGATATGTGAAGGCGTGTATCATCTTTAATTTTGGAGAAATTTGAAACTTCTCCAGTGATCGTTACATGTGAATCTCTTTTAATTTTGTGTGGGTTACTACTATGATCATTCTCATGTAATAACATTTGACGGTTTTTCTTCATGTGTCATTATATGCCCCAATTGTATCATTTTTATGTTGGATTTATATCCTCTATGGAACTTCCTTTTATCTTACTTCAACCTCTACTTTATCTTTGACCATATCTTTGTTTTCTCCTTTACTTATCCAAGATGAGGACTTCTGTTTGGTTGTAACTCAAATCCTTTCTCTTCGAGACTCTTCATTGAATGAGGTGTCATTTATCATTGTCATGGTAATTTTTCCTTCTGGCGTTGAATTGTGTGTTCACATCTAGAATGTCAATTTGAGTTATGTGTTGATGATATATTATAATCTACCTTTAAAAAAATCAAAGCTACTTGAATTTTCCACTCATCGGAAAACCTCCTCCACTCATGATTCCTATTAGGGACTCTTTTTCCACTCATATTGATTCCCATATCACTAAAAAAACGGGGCCTTTATTTATCAAGAAAAAAGATTTTACAACACACCAATGTTTCTCCCACACACACGAACTTCCAAGGCTCACCTATCTGATTCAAGACATGTAGCTAATGGGGGTGTATAACCATAATTATGAGTCCTACGGTTCATTATGGAGGGTGATCATAGTGCCCTAACGTCTTTAATGTGAATTTAAGGTGTTTTATATTAAATTTTCCTTGTTTAATATTTTTTTCAATTTATTTTTACCTACATGTAAAATTATAATTTATTATTATTATCAAATTTTAATTTTGGATTCAATTTATGTCTGTGGGATGATCTTTTGGTTAGTTTTGTTGTTTGGGACTCCTACTTGGGCCTAGTTTATCGATCATGGCATGGCATGTCCTACACTTGTTATCTGGACTATTTTACTTATTTTAGCCCAACTTGGTTAAATACCCTGAGAGGGGGATGAATTAGGGTATGATAGATTAAATCAAATAATCCTTAGGATCTTGTTTCATCATTAAATAAAACACTCTTCTCTCTGTTTCTCATAGTAATGTATGAGCAGAAATGAAAGCATGCACAAAACACATCAATTTTACTTTGTTTACTCGCACTGGGCTACATCTAAGGAGCATACAGAGGCAGTGTGCCTATGTACCAAATCCACAAAAGTGCACTACTGTTACAAAGTTTAGAGAAGACTCATTATCCCTCCTAGTTCACTTCCATTCACAATTTAAAAGATCATTGCTCTCTCAACTGAAGTTTGCTCACTATTCTTTTAGAAGATTCTTATTTTGATCACTTGAATCAATATTGTTCACCTAATTTGTCACATCATTAAGCTCTACTTTAATACACATGATTAATACCTCTTTTCCAAAGAATTACTGGGAAATCCCTTCTAATTCATGTAAGATTAACATTCATGAAATCCATTTATCAACATTTTTGAAACTACCCAATTATTTGGGAAACCTTTCAAATCTTCATGAAACTTTTACTTTTCTGAAACTCACAACCTTTCATGAAATTTTATAATCTTTCACAAAAATCGCAATTGTTTGTAAAACTTTATCTTTCACAAAACTTCCTTTGTGTAATTGATATTCTTATGAATCCTTCGTGCTAGGAAATCTTTCGCAAAATTTCTTCCTGGATTCAGAGCCTGTGGATTTCATTTAGGCTTCCTCTCACTAAATAAGGGGGGTGTTCACCTATTTATATACATTTTCTCCCCCTTTGTGAAACTTTCAAGCTCATCGCTAATTTTTTGAGAAACTCTTCATACATGTTCATGAAACACTCTATTTTCGTGAAACTTTAGGGAAATTTTCTATTTGTGAAACTTCTCATAATTTCTTAACTTACCATATTTTCTTTGAGACTTAACCATATTTTGTGAATCACTAAACTTTCATGGATCACCAATCTTTCACAAAACACCATACTTTCTTGAATTTCATACCTCTGTCATATTTTCATGTGGCATCCATGGAAATCCAATTTTCATGAAACTTGTTTCATCCACCGAATTTTGGACCCTAAAAATTTGATAATCACTAGGAAATGGTGCCACTTTATACGCATAATTTTTTATATAACTTCTGCATATTTCATACCTATGTCTTGAAGCATTGTAAACATAATTAGTTAACAATTATGCTGGAACTCCATAACTGACTTTTTCAACCATCTTTTTCAACAAACACAATCAACCTAAAAAATACTATAAAGTTACCATGAGGAATTTTTGATCAATGATTTTTTATATCAAACTTGGCAATATGTTGGATGTACACTCCAAGTCATTGATTTCTGCACCACTCCATCGATCATGGCCTTACATTTGTTCAGCTTATCCCATTTTCACTATTTTATTTCTATTCAGTGTGGCTTTGTGGAATGTGTTAGTTGGGTGGGGAGTTAAGGTGGAATGTGTGGTTGTCAAGGGGATTGATGACCCCTGTGACCTCTTTTTTTAGGACCATAAATGATTGGCCCATAGGTGTAGTGATAATCATGAGATAAAATAAATTTAAAAATGAGGAAATAAATGGACACCAGATGTAATGTGGAAAAACCCCTCAAAATGAAAGGTAAAAATAGAAGGATCACTATGGAAAAAATAGGGTACACACTCCCTCACTATTACAAGGAAACAACCCTCATAAAATCTCTCTTGAATAATAGGGAAATTGCCTCAAAAAATACCACAATCACAATGAAGAACTATCGATGAGATAGTGAAGCTGATTAATGATGAGATGCTGAAATGGGAGGAGGATCTTTCATTTTATAGGAAAACCTCACCCCTTGTTGCTTCTCTCCGCTATATGAGTTGGTGGGGTTGGCCACCCACAACACGCCACATGTCTGCCTCCCTTGAAAAATGAAGGAGGCATCCACCATTCATCAAATGAAATACTACTGACACATCTACCACTTGGAGATTTTATTGAGAACCAATCACATCTCCACACATCCTTTATATCTTCTAAACCATGCTAATCACGTCTCTGCGAGGTCGCTAGAGGATCTAAACCATCTGAAATTATCAGAGTCAAATTCCTTCATTAAGAAATCTTCTATATTTTCTTAAGTGTGTATTTTCTGCATGTCCAAACTTCCTTCCTCCACCATATCTCAGAAAAAGTTATATTGTACTCAAATGTGCTTTGTCTTGGAATGGAAAGATGGATTTCTTGCAATGTGTAAGGTAATATGACTGTCACAAAACAATTGAATCTTCTCATGTCTGTGTTTGAGCTCCTCCAACGACTTTCTCATCCAAATCACCTATTTGCAAGCCTGTGTAGCTACCATGTACTCTACCTCCATCGTGGATAATGCCACAACTAACTATAACTTTTAAATTCAACTCACAACTCCTCCTGTAAGGGTAAACATGTAACCAGTAGTGGATTTCCTATGGTTATAATTACCTACAAAATATGAATCAACATAGCCTCTGATAGTAAAATCTGATTCTCCATAACATAATGTAGCATTTGAGGCATCCTTGATGTATCTTAAGATCTTCTTCATTGTGCTACAATGCTCTCATCCTGGATTCTCCATGTACCGAATAACTTATCCCACTGTATATGCAATGTATAGTCTAGTAAAAACCATAGTGAACATCAGACTACTCACTGCTGATGCATACAGTACTTGAGACATCTTCATCCTCTCTTCTTCACTACTAGGACTCATCGTAGAGGATAACATGAAAATAATAGGAAGTAGGGTAGAGATTTTCTTACAATATTTCATGTTGAATCATTTTAATACTCTCTGTAAGAAATTCTTCTGTGATAGAAAAACCTTCCCATTATTTCTATCTCGGTAAATCTGCATCCCAATAATCTTGTTTTCATATCTCAAGTCCTTCATATCAATATCCTTTTCCAATTGTGCCTTCATCTCATGGATCTGATCATTTTTGGGGCTTGAAACCAACATGTCATCCACTTAAAATAGAAGAATGATGAAATCATAACCATCTAAACCCCAGAAATATACACAAGGATCTAAACGAAGTCTGTTTTATCCAAGGCTTGTGATATAGAATTAAAATCTCTTGTACTAACACCTCGGTGCATGTTTGAGATCATACAGAGATTTGTTAAACCTGCAAACCAAGTTCTCTTTTCCTTCTCCTATAAAACCTTCTAGTTGGAGCAAATAGATCTCTTCATTAATATTACCATAGAGAAAAGCAGCCTTCACATCCAACCGCTCTAGATGTAAACTATATGTAACACACATCTCCAGAACTATCCGAACATTTGTCAGCCTAGCAACAGGAGAAAATATTTCATTGAAATAAATACCTTCCTTCTGAGCATATCATTTGACCACCAATCTTGCATGATATCTTTCAACCTGGTCTTCCCATCCTGCTTGATCTTAAAGACCCATTTGTTGTCAATAGACTTCCTTTCATGAGGTAATGGAACAAGATCCGGAGTCTTGTTTTTATGTATGGCTTCAAGTTTCTCCTACATCACCGCTATCCATGAGGATGAATCTTAACTATGGGTTACCTCCACAAAATAAGATGGATCTCCATCCTCCATCAATCAGCAGTACGCAATATTGCTCTCAGTGACATGGTCTGAGTGCCATACTGGTTCTCTTTTCTCCTGAGTTAACTTTCGTGGTCCAGATTCAACTGGTACTTTATCATCATGCTCTGGTAATGCCTCAGAGGAAACTGGTTCTTCCTTGGATTTAAATTTTCCTCTACTACGACTATTTTAGTTTATGTATTCTTTTTCTCTGTGCTCGCTCAATTTTCATTTGCAACTTGTCTTCCGAAAAAATGACATCTCTACTAAAGACAAGCTTGTTGGTAGTGGGGTACCACAAATGATACCCCTTCACACCATTAGTGTACTCCAAGAAGGTATATTTTTTGGATCTTGAATCCAACTTTGATCTTTCCTGGTCATTAAACAATACATATACAGGACTTCCAAAAGTATGTAACCAAGAATATTTAGCGGGTTTACCAGTATACATTTCCATAAATGTCTTCAAATCAATTGTCATTTAAGGAGATCAGTTGATCACATGACAAGAAATATTCACTACTTCTACCCAAAATGTTTTGGAAATTCCTATAGTCTTCAACATCACCCTTGTTCTATCCAACAGGTTCGTGTTCATCTGTTCTGCCAATCCATTCTGTTGAGGAGTGTCTTCCACCCTGAACTGTCTCCTGATGCCTTCTCATAGACAAGAAGTATCAAAATCCTCACTTGTAGATTCTCCACCATTTTCAGTCCTCAAACACTTGATCTTCTTTCCAGATTCAAGTTCCTTTCGCGCTTTGAATGTTTTGAAGACATCAAAAACATTTGTCTTCATCATGATTGGGTACATCCAACATCTCCTGGAAAAATCATCAATGAAGGATACAAAGTACCTTGCACCACCTATGGATATAACTGGTGCTTGTCAAACATCGGAATAGATCAACTCTAAGATCTCTTTGCTTCTTGTTGTTGACACCCCAAACTTTAACCTATGTTGCTTTCTCAAAACACAATGCTCACAAAATGGTAAGGATACCATTATAAACTCATACCTCAACTTCTGATCTACAAGAATATTCAGGCCTTTCTCTGACATATGGTCAAGCTTTCAATGTCATAATGTCGGCAACGCTTCTGTAGAGGTAGTTTATTAAACAACTATATTTGCCTCCTTGTATATTTCACCCATAAGCATGTACAAGTTCTTTGAGATATTTTTTACCTTCATCACCACAAGCATGCCCTTCACAGTTCTCATCACTCCATTCTTGATGTGAGTCTTGCATCTGATATCATCAAATTTTCCTAAACACAATATGTTCTTCTTCAATCCCTTCACAGGGCGTACTTCTTGTATGGTTTGAGCCCGAATGGCCTGAAGGCCTTCGTTTTTTATTTTATTATGGATAATACCCCTTTTAAGGGTTGAAGGGGAACCCGTACATGACACGTAGGCCCAAGGCACAAGGCCCGACAGACCCGCAATACATGGCCCGAAGGCCCAGAGGCATACCATGCCCAATGCATGACCCCTAGGCCTAGCCCACTTGAACTTCCCCTCCCCAGATTCTATGTCATTGATCACCTAGCATCTTCACCTTACATTGCTGGTCGACTAGCATTTCCCTGTATAGAGTTGCACGGTGCCTAGTCCCGATGGCGGTTGTCATACCCTCTCATTCTTCTAATCTGGTCAGCTCTGCTTCTGGTGGTTGCTACTCTTGTTGTTCTGATCCTCTTTTTGGTTCTTTTTTGTGTGAACTGGGATACTCCATGGTCAACGTGGCCCGAAGGCCCTGTGGGCCAAAGGCCTTTGATGACCCGAAGGCCCTGGAGACCCGTAGGCCCAAACCGGTGGCCCGAAGGCCAAAATCGGGTGAATAGTTCTGACTGTTACAGTACCGAACATTAATTGCTACAGTAACTGCTACAATACTGGTGCAGTAACCCGAAAATTCACCTCACCCGGTTTTGAACCTGGGTCTCTTGGATGCCAAGCAGGAGCCTTTACCACTTGGGTACGGGCTCGTTGGCCTTCTTGTATGGTTTGAACAATACCATCATGCATCTTAAATTTGATGGTACCAACTCCAACGATCTTCAGGGTGTGATTATTCTCCATGCACACAAGTTCTTCTGGGATAGTTTCACACTGATCAAACTAGTCTCGTCGAGATGTCATGTGTCATGTTGGTCCCGAGTTGATTATTCATGTATCATTGAGATGTTTTCTACTTCCAGCAGTCGTTATTGTTTCACTAACTAGTATATATCTGCTTTCAGAAGTACTCGCCACATTTTTGTCCATGTCATAATTTTGGCTCCCACTGGAATCACACTCCATCATCACATCTTCCAGTATTTTGTCAATTGTCAGTCCGCAATTATCCTTCTTCATCACAGCATGCATCTTCATTTTCCACAAAATTATTCTTGTTGAATTTTTCAACCTCGAATTTTGTCGTCACCTGGACATGACGTCAGTCCAAAACTTCCAGTATTTCACAATGGTGTATTTAATAGTTTCAATAAAAAATTTTCTAATGTGAAAGATCAACTGGATTCGAAATCACAGAACATATTCAAATTTATGAAAATTATTAATATCCAAAAAAAACGAACATCATTGGGTCAGAACCTCACTCTGATACCACTTGTTGGGATCATAAATGATTAACTCATTGGTGCAGCAATAATCACGAGATAAAATAAAGAGAAAAAAAACAGAAATAAATAGACATCATATTTAAATGTGAAAAAAACCCTAAAATGAAAGGGCGGAAATAAGGATCACTACGAGTAAAAATAGTTACACGCTCTCACTATTACAAAAAATATAACTATCTCTCTTAAATAATAGGGAAACCATCTCACAAAATACCACACTCAAAATGAAGAACTGTCATAATGAACTTAATTATCAATGAGATGTTGAAATAGGAGGGCTCTTCACTTTTATAAGAAAACCTCACCCCCTAGTGATCAATGAGATATTGAAATAGGAGGGCTCTTGAATTTTATAAGCAAACCCCCCTAGTGATCAATGAGATATTGAAATAGCTCTTACTTTTATAAGAAAACTTCACCCCCTAGTGCTCTGGATGATTTGGTGGGGTTGGTCACCCACCATAGGCCACCCTCTCTTGACAAATGCAGTGGGCCTCCGCCATCCGTCAAATGAAAGACTACAGACATCGTCCTTTCAGATGAAGTCTTATGTGCCTCCTGGTCTTGATCCTCTAGTGAAACCCTAATTCTGGAGGGAGGTTTTTGCTTCGAAGACTGTTGGTTCTAAACTTGTTATCCCCCCATTTGTGCTTCTGTTTCTGATGGAGTCTGTGACGACAATACTTCCTTGTGAAAGAAGTGTGGGTTTTAAACGAACTTCGAAGAACCCTAGAGGATCTGCTTCGAGATGTAGAAGAACGGGACATGGGGCATCATCCCTACAAGCCTAGACGTGTGGATTCAGAGACCACTAACAGATCTGGTTTCTGGGTTAATTCTGATTGTTTACACATCTTAAATCGCTGCATTTTTTCTTATATTCACTATCATCATTTCAGCTTCATAAAAACTCATTACATGTATGCTGATCTTTGCTATTTATTATGGTCTGCATAATGGTTCACCAGTGCTAGCGCAATGCCCATGTATTTCTCCACCTACGCCGTCAGGTAGGAGACGTTGAACTCCAGCCTGCCCGCAGGCACCCCCGTAAACCCATCCATACACGTGTCCTCATTTTTCAGCGCAGCGGTCATCCATGTCTTCACGTTCCCCATAATTTCCGTGAACTCTGGCGCGCCCCGCTTTGCCGGCGCCTGGAGAAGCTGCTCCCGAGAGTCCCGCATCAGGGACACGGCATCCTCGATGGTCATCACACAGTCGTGGAGCACGGACTCGGGAGACACGGAGTCCGTCCGCCAGGTGGTGAGGGAGCCGGCGGCGGAGCGGGCAGGGGTCGGAGCGCGGGACGGCACTTCAGCGGCGGGATGGTCTTGGTTTTGAAAGGTTGTTATTATATGCCTTCTGTTACTAAAAACATTATTTCAGTATCCAGATTAGATACTGATGAATTCATATTCAAGTTTGGAAATGGATGTTGCTACTTTTATAAAGATAGCATTTATTTTGGTAGAGTGCATTTATATAATGGGATTTATGTGTTAGACTACACAAACCAAGTAATGGCAATCAATGACAAAGTTAATTCACATGACTCATACCACACCCAACTTTGGCATCACCAGCTAGGTCATGTCAATGGGAAATATTTGAGAAAATTACATCAAGATGGGTATTTAGATTCTTTCGAACTAAAACCACTTGGTGTATGTCATGCGTGTCTACAAGGCAAAATGACCAAAGCCCCATTTAGTGGTAAAGGTGAAAGAGCTAAAAAGCTTCTAGAATTAGTTCACACAGATGTGTGTGGGCCATTTCCAGTTGAGGCAAGGGGTGGGTTCTCATACTTTATAACTTTTACTGATGATTTTAGTAGATATGGATATATCTACTTAATGAGGTATAAGTCAGATTATTTTGATCGGTTCAAAGAATACAAGAATGAAGTTGAGAACTAGCTTGTTAAGAAGATTAAGAAACTCCACTCAGATAGAGGAGGAGAATATCTTAATTAGGACTTCATTGATTTCTTACGGGAGTTTGGGATTCTATCTCAACTCACTCCTCCTTACACGCCACAATGGAATGGTGTAAGCGAAAGAAGGAACCGCACCATGTTGGACATGGTGAGATCAATGATGAGTCATACGAGTCTTCCATTATCCTTTTGGGGATATGCATTATGAACAGCAGCACACATACTAAACCAAGTACCAACTAAATCGATAAATGGTATTCCATACGAGTTATGGAGTGGACGCAAAGCCATGTTATCGAATTTACATGTGTGGGGTAGCGAAGCATTTTTTAAGGCCTCTTCAGGTAACAAACTTGCACCCTGAGGCACAAAGTGTATCTTTATAGGATATCCCAAGGAAACAGGGGGATATTACCTATACAAACCCTCATACAAAAAGGTTACAGTGGCAAGACATGCCATATTCCTTGAGAGGGATCACATCTCCAAAAGATATAGTGGGAACGAGATAGACTTCGATGAAGTTAAGGCTCAAGATACACAGGAGTTGGTACAAGAACAGATTCCACAAAGCCCCGTGGAAGAACAATCTGTTCCAGAGACACAAGAACTGCATAGGAGCATGAGAGAGGTGAGAGAACCAGAATGATATGGTTTTCTTGTCACCGAGGATGGTGACTCATTATTGGTTGACAATGATGATCCTCTTACCTACAAGGAAGCAATTGAAGGCATAGATATTGCCAAGTGGCAAGAAGCCATGAATTCTGAAATGGATTCCATGTACCAAAACCAAGTCTGGATTTTGGTAGATCCTCCAGTTTATGTAAAGCCTATTGGTAATAAATTGGTATTCAAGAAGAAACTAGACATGGAGGGTCAAGTCAGCACCTACAAGGCACGACTAGTTGCAAAAGGTTTTAGACAGCGTCAAGGAATTGACTATGATGAAACCTTTTCACCGGTTGCGATGCTGAAATCCATCATAATCCTATTGGCCATTGCTGCTTACCATGACTATGAAATTTGGAAAATGGATGTCAAAACAGATTTCCTTAACGGGAACCTCCAGGAAGATGTCTACATGACACAACCTGAAGGGTTTGTGACTCCAAAGGATTCCAACAAGGTATGAAAGTTACAGAAATACATTTATGGATTAAAGCAAGAATCAAGGTCATGGAACATTCGTTTTGATGAAGCTGTAATGGAATTTGGATTTGTTAAGAACAAATGTGAGCCTTGTGTCTACAAGAGGTTTAGTGGGAGTGCAGTCGTTTTCCTAATAGTATATGTTGATGACATATTACTAATTGGAAACGAAGTACCTGTCTTACAGTCAGTTAAGGCATGGTTGCATAAATGCTTCTCCATGAAAGACTTGGGCAAGGCAGCATATATTCTTGGGATCAAGATCCATCGTGATAGATCCAAGAGAATGTTGGGCCTGAGTCAAAGTACATACATTGACAAGATACTGAAGAGATTCAGTATAGAACAATCCAAGAGGGGATTGTTTCCAGTGTCACATGGCATTCATCTTTCCAAGAAAAGGTGTCCTCAGACACATGAGGAAAGAAAGAGAATGGAAAGGATACCTTACGCATCCGTGATTGGGTCAGTCATGTATGCTATGCTATGTACGAGGCTAGATGTTTCTTACGCATTAAGTGCGGTAGGCAGATATCAAGCTGATCCAGGAGACTGCCATTGGATGGCAGTCAAGACTATCCTTAAGTATCTGAGGCGTACTAAGGATATGTTCCTGGTTTATGGAGGAGATGAGGAACTAGTCATCAGAGGACATGTAGATGCTAGTTTCCAGACTGATCAAGATGACATGAATTCGCAGACAGGATACATCTTCAGTTTGAATGGAGGTGCAGTGAGCTGGAAGAGCTCAAAGAAGAGTGTGGTGGCAAATTCTATAGCGAAGTCCGAGTATATCGCAGCTTCTGAGGCAGCTAAAGAATCAGTATGGATGTGAAGCTTCATCCAAGAGCTGGATGTAGTACCGAGTAGTAAAGATCCTATCACACTCTATTGTGATAATATTGCAGCGGTGGCACTTGCAAAAGATCCAAGGTCACATCAGCGGACAAAGCACATACTTAGGAAGTATCATCTCTTGAGGGATTTTTCTCAGAGAGGTGAAGTTGTAGTGATCAGTATTTCCACGGAAGACAACGTGGTGGACCCCTTGACTAAAGCCTTGACTCAGCAGAAACATGATCATCATGTGAGGTCTATCAGACTAAAAGTCGTAGGCAGTTGGCTCTAGTCTAAGTGGAAGTTTGTAAGGGTTGGTGTCCTGAGAACCAACTGTTTTAGACTTTGATTACATGAATGTTCACTTATTATATATTGTTCATTGTTCTGCATGACTATAATATAATAATGTCCTGGAATATTTGTTGCATTAATAAGGTTATGGAAGATCTCTGCTATGATTGGAACCTTGAAATGCTATAACAATATTCTTAAATAAAGTTTTGCGGTTGGATGAAATACTATGATAGGACACATAGTATACAGACCTTCATATGCGAGTACTCATAAGAAGACGAGACTCTCTCTCATGGAGTTCGCACTTGGTAATCTCCAAGATGGGAGATTATGAGAATAGACCCGCCAGTAGTAATTCTGCATGTCTTGGTGTCATCGGATATTACTATCTGCGAACGTGTGTAATGGTCCTTAGACTAGAATATTATCATTAACTCATGTCATGACTCGCACACTTAGATTTACTGATGAAAACCGTCACGCAGACAGTTGGCGGGAAGTAGGGTACGTTGGGTGCGTCATGAGTGACATGCTGTTAATGAATAAGTCAAGGAAAGATTTGTCCCTTCTATTTATGGAAGTTGATATCTCAGCCCTTTGATTGAAATAGAACTGTCGCATTAAATTCCATGGCCATGGTGTGAACGACGAGTTTATTTCAGATAGTCAAAGAATAAAAGATCAAGCATATAGGTTTATGACACTACCATGAAACATGCTTGATGAGATATCGAGACAAAGGGATTAAATTACACAGTAAGCGTTCGTATGAGGTGATACGTCAATGCGGCGTCAACTTCTTTCTCTTGGGTGCCTTGACCTGTTGCTAGACAGTAATCTTGGACTTTAGGCAAGTCCGCCTAATGCCAATGAGAAAGAGGCCTAGAGGGTCACACACTAAGTGTATTCAAGTATCCCAAGTAGAATAAAGATTATTCCCGTACGTGGTTTAATAATTATTCAAGGAAGCCTAAATCGTTTTAATAATGGAGGAAAAAGGAAATGAAAAACAAGATATACACGCCGTGTATTAAAGATTACACGCCGTGTAGTTTTTCATGGAAAACAAGTACACGCCGTGTATTAATAATTACACGCCGTGTAGTTTTTTTTATGGAAAGGAAATGAATAAATGAAAACAAGATATACACTCCGTGTACATTGAATGTACATTCCATGTACATTGAATGTACACACCGTGTAGTTTTCAATGAAAAACAAGTACACGCCTTGTATTTATTAATACACGTCGTGTAGTTTTTCCAGTCGGGATTTTGAGGATATAATATTGTTTTAAATGATATTTATTATAATCAGTGTGGGTGCATGTCAAGGAATTAATTATTCGACATTGAGGTTTTAAATAAGAGTCAATGAAATAAATAAAACGCGTAACGCGTTTATTTATTGTCATAACTCTACAACCTCAAACACGATTATAAATATCCTCACAACCCCAACTCTTTTTGTGTGCGTAACACACAAGAGAATTCTTTCAAGGCCGAAAGAACTTCTTCCTCCAAGAACGCTCTCAAGACCGAGAGAGATCTTCTTCCATCGGATCAAGACGATCTAAGGCGGACAACTCAAGCAAAGGTTTCTCCACTCTAGCACCCGGAGACTCCATTGGCGACGTCCCGAGATACGAGGTACACGTGTGGATCACCGCTAGAGGAAGTCTACACTTGGCTTCTGCGACGCAAGGACGAATCACACCGGAACGTTATCAAGAACATCAATGAAGAAAGAACACCCAAAAGGTACTTCTTTGCAATTGATTAAATTAATTATAATCAACCAGTAACGATCCTTGTTTGTGGTTCCGGGACAAACCTTCTTCTTTGTCTTTTTCTGTGATTCGATCCGTGGAGACTGGCGTTTATCGTTGTATTGATCCTGAATTGATCATTTCTAATGACAAAAATCCAAGTGGGCACATCCACCCACGCGCTTCTGCTGTGCCCAGAACCTTCAATAATGAATTTTAAATTTACCCCATTCATATTATTTTCTAACAGGGCATGGGCCTACTTTCGAAAAAACACAAATAAAAGGAGTGCAAAGATCAAATATGTAAATGTGAAGGTAAATATCCATTTATAATTTGTAATTTTTGATTTATTACATAAAAATAATATATTGAATTTACACTCATTCAAACAGAATTGTCATGAACAACAAGGCGTCATCGAATGCGGATATTATATGTTAAGATTTATGTATGAAATAATAACAACTGGGATAGTTGTGAATTTTGACCTGGTAAGATTTCCTCTTAAACTTTTCCATAATATTTCAATTTTATTTATTCATTATACACGTTAACTACTATCCTTTTCATTTGTAGATTTTTGATGACCCTCAACCCTATATTGTTGAAGACATCAAACACTTACAAGTGGAGTGGTCAAATTATTTTACAGGTTTGATTGAATTTTAGTTGTTTGTAATGTAAAATGTAATTTTGAATATTTTCGTTGTAATTGTGTATTTGGTAGTCGTTTAGGTTGGATTTAGTTTTTTTTGAAGTTGACAGTGTAAGTTTTGAATGTTATATATGTGAATGTTTAATTTTTCTCTACTTCTTATTTTGGTCTACTTATGATGGTTTTTCTGGTATGGATTCTGGTATGGGGGGGAGGGGTTCCAAGGGTGTGGGGGGTGTTCAGTGAGGTGGGGGTGTCTAGGGGGTGGGAGCATTTCTAGGAGGGTGGAAGGGCTGTCCAGGGGAGTGGGAGGTTGTCCAGGGGGTGTCCGGGGGTGTGGGGGGGTCTTGTGGGGTGAGGGGGGTTTCCAGGGGTGGGGGCTGTCCAGTGGGGGGTCCAGGGTGTCCATGGGGATGGGGGGAAGTCCAGGGGTGTGGTGGGGGGCTGTCTAGTGGGTTGAGGGGGTTCTGGTCTGTTTTTTGGTAACTTTTTGGTCTGTTTCAAGGGTGTGGGAGGGTTGTCCAGGGATGTGGGAGTGATGTCCAGGGGGTGGGGGTCTACAGGAGGGTGGGGGGATGTCCAGGGGTGGTGGTGATGTCCAGGGGTGTGGGGGAGTGTTCAGGGGTGTGGTGGGGCAGTCTAGTGGGGTGAGGGGGTTTTGGTTTGTTTTTGGTAACTTTTTGGTCTGTTTTAGGGGTGTGGGAGGGCTGTCCAGGGGTGCGGAAGTGCTGTCCAGGGGGTGGGGGTATACATGAGGGTGGGGGGTTGTCCAGGGGTGTTTAGGGCTGTCCAGGGGGTCGGGGCAGTCCAGGGGTGTGGTGGGGGCTCCAATGGGGTGGGGGGCTATCCAGGGTGTGAGGGGGTATACATGAGGGTGGGGGGTTGTCCCGGGGTGTTTGGGGCTGTCCAGGGGGTCGGGGGGGCAGTCCAGGGGTGTGGTGGGGGCTGTCAAGTGGGGTGAGGGGGTGAGGGGGTGCTGTTCAGGAGGGTGGGGGGGTTGTCCCGAGGTGTTTGGGGATGTCCAGGGGGTCGGGGGGCAGTCCAGGGGTGTGGTGGGGGCTGTCAAGTGGGTGCGGGGGTGCTGTTCAGGGGGTGGTGGGAGTCCAGTGGGGGGGTTGTCCCGGGGTGTTTGGGGCTGTCCCGGGGTGTTTGGGGTTGTCCAGGGGGTCGGGGGGCAGTCCAGGGGTGTGGTGGGGGCTGTCAAGTGGGGTAAGTTTTATATGTTATCAATGTAAATGCTTAATTTTGCTTTAGTTCTTCTTTTGATCTACTTCTGTTTTTGTGGTACGAATTCTTGATTTGGTTTCTGGGGAAGAGCAGAGGACTGCATTCGATTTTAAAAAAAAAATGTCTTCCACGTCGGTTATTTTATAACCGATGTGATAAAGAAATCGGGAAGGGTTTATCACATCGATTTTTTTAATAACCGACGTGATAAACATCTGTGGAATGGTTTATCACGTCGGTTATTTAATAACTGACGTGATAAACCCCCCCCCCCCCCCGGACTGGTTTAGCACATCGGTTATTATATAACCGACGTGATAAACCATTTCCCAGGGGTTTATCACGTCGGTTATTTAATAACCGACATGATAAACATCCCCCGCACGGGTTTATAACGTCGGTTATTATATAACCGACGTGATAACCCCCCCCCCCCCGGTTCATCACGGCGGTTATATAATAACCGAAGTTATAACCTCCCCCCCCCCCCCTCGGTTTTTGCACGTCGGTTATTAATTAACCGACGTGATAAACACCGCGATGTTATATTTTTTACGCCCGTTTTTAAATAACTGACGTAAAAAACGTTATTTATAACGTCGTCCGTATTAACTTCGGCTAAAAACCGACGTAATTAACGTTTTATGCACTAGTGACTCCCCGAACTTTAACCTATACTGCTTGCTCAAAACACAATTCTCATAAAATGGTATGGATGTCATTGTAAGCTCATACAGTAACTTCTGATCCGCAAGAATCTTCAGGCCTCGTTCTGACATATGGTCAAGTTTCCAATGTCATAATGTTGTCAGCACTTCCTTTGAGGTAGTTGAGACAACAACTATCTTCGCCTCCTTGTACATTTCACCCCTAAGCATGTACAGGTTCTTTGAGAACTTTTTTTACCTTCATCACCACAAGTGTGCGCTTCACAATTCTCATCACTCCATTCTCGATGCGATTCTTGCATCTGATATCATCAAATTTTCCTAAACACAATATGTTCTTCTTTAATCCCTTCACATGGCATACTGCTTGTATAGTTTGAACAATATCATCATGCATCTTTAATTTGATGGTACCAACTCCAACGATCTTTAGCGTGTGATTGTTCCCCATGTACACAAGTCCTTTTGGGATAGTTTTATACTGATCAAACCAGACTCATTGAGATGTCATGTGTTTGGCGTACTGCTTGTATGGTTCGAACAATACCATCATGCATCTTTAATTTGATAGTACCAACTCCAACGATCTTTAGCGTGACTGTTCCCCATGTACACAAGTCCTTTGGGGATAGTTTTATACTGATCAAACCTGTCTCGTCGAGATGTCATGTATCATGTTTCTCTCGAGTCAATTATTCATGTGTCATTGATATGTTGTCTACTTCAACAGTCGGTATCGCTTCACTGACTAGTATATCTCCACTTCCCAAAAGTACTCACCACATTTTTGTCCATGCCATAATTTTGGTTCCCAGTGGAACCACGCTCCATCGTCCCATCTAGAGGTCTTTAGACGAACTTGGAAGAACCCTAGAGGATCTGCTTCGAGACGTAGAGGATCTGGTTTCTGTGTTAATTCTGATGGTTTACACATCTTAAATCGCTGCAATTTTTCTTATATTCGCTATCATAATTTCAGCTTCATAAAAACTCGTTACATGTATGCTGATCTTCGCTATTTATTGTGGTCCGCATAATGGTTCACCAGCGCCAGCGCAATGCCCGTGTATTTCTCCGCCTGCGCCATCAGGTCGGAGACGTTGAACTCCAGCCTGCCCGCGGGCACCCCCGTGAACCCATCCATACACGTATCCTCATTTGTCAGCGCCGCGCTCATCCACGTCTTCACGTTCCCCATAATTTCCGTGAACTCCGGCGCGCCCCGCTTCGCCGGCGCCTGGAGAAGCTGCTCCCGAGAGTCCCGCAACAGGGACACGGCATCCTTGATGGTCGTCACGCAGTCGTGGAGCGCGGACTCGGGAGACACGGAGTCCGTCCGCCAGGTGGTGAGGGGGCCGGCGGCGGAGCGGGCAGGGGTCGGAGCGCGGGACGGCGCTTCGGCGGCGGAGAGGTTGGCGGCCAGCTGGCTGGTGTGGTTGAGGGAAAAGGAGATGGCGATGAGCGCCAGGCTGCTAAGGTTGGTTCCGACGGCGGCGGCGTAGGGGGAGAGGACGGCGACGCAGACGCCGGGGTACATGGTGGTGTTACAGCTGTTGCGGATGAAGTCGGCGCCATGGACGGTGGTGGGGCATTGGAACGCAGGGATTGGTGGAAAGATGAAGAGGAAAATGGAGATGAGGAAGAGCATGAGGAAGGGAGCCATGGGCTGCACGGGAGCCCACACCACAAATAGTTGGTCACCGTCTGGCTATGGGGACAACCTTTTTTTATACCCAAAAAAAAAAACTTTTTGGCTGTTCAAACTTATATTAATTTTCCAAAAGTATAAAAGCGGTGTGGAGAAAAGGGAATAAATTTGCCTTTTTTGGGTAAAAAATCGGTATTTACTCCCGGTTTTTACGGGAAGTATTTTGGATTTTTTTTAGTTATCAAGAGTCGATACTAATTTTTATATGGAAATTATAAATTTAACTTCGAAAAGATAAACCAGCTGTAGAAAATTAATTCACTGGTGGGTACTTAGGGAACACCAATTGACGCGATTTTGATCACTTTTTATTCTTGATTCAGGAAAATTTAATCCGTTTTTTTCAGAGTTTTTTTTTATTATTTTTTTAGATATGATTTTTGGAGATGCATTTGTTGTGACGTCCTGAACTGTGATCATCTATGATTCATTTAAAACATCAAAGGACCGATTTTTAATTACCAGGATTGAACAAAATTTGGTATTATTACGTCCTTACAAACAGCGAATCAGTTTAATTATAAAAAATATAAGCCGGAAAGATTATGATCTTTAGTTGAATTACTCCTAATTTCATCATATTTATGGGTAATCTTATGATGTGTAGTTTAACCCCTCTGTCATTTGATTATTGAAATTCCTTGGTCATGACGTGCGCTTTACATAAAATTTGTTTTGGTGACCTTTTTTTGATCAATTTTGAATTGATCTTGGCTTGTGGGTGTGAAAATTTTGCGTACCAACCTAATCCGAAGATCCAAATCCTGATGCCTGAATCTGATCATTACAAGACCCCAAGCGTGTTCCATTAAACGCTAAATGGTGACAAACTAGTGTCAATAAATAAAATAAACCGTTGGGGAAACGATTTTCCATTAAAATATTTAATCCAAGTTGAGAACAATGCTAGTGAAATTTAAAATTCATTTATCAAACCCTTTTAAAATTAGCACTCAAAACCAAATAAGTTTTACAAAATCCTATACCAAAATACAATAACAGGTGATTACATAATAAATGTGGCTAATGTCCAATCCACCACCTCCTCCTGCCATGTCACCGTAGTGGATCTATGTGAGACGGCCAAAAAAAACATCCTTATAAAAAACATCATTTGACATGATTATTTATTATATCTCACTACTAACCGAATCCCATATCTCAAATGTTTAGTGTCTTTGAAGACTAGTCACATAATTATCTTATTTTACAACGTCTTCAACATCTCCAAGTTGATAAGAACATCAAAAAAGATTGATCTTTGGTTCTTATGGGGAACAAATTGAAAGACGTGGCGAAAAAAACCAATGACAAGTGTATCGCCGAAGATGCTTTTCACAACATACTTCAACATCTCCTTCGTTGTGCGCCTCTTCTCCTTTGTCGCGATTCCCTTCGCCGCACGCCTCTCCTCTGATGCTGCGATTCTCTCCACCACGCGCCTCTCCTCCGCCGTGAACGCACCTCCGCCACACGCTGAACCACGCCTCCGCGATGAGTTTTCTCCTCTTTCTTACCTGTTTCGCATGTTATTACAGTTTGATATTGATGGTGATGTTGTGAATTGTACTGACTAAACACTCCGCTGAAAATCGCGGTCGTTGATGGTTCTTGTTTGCACACTGAATGAATTACATGTTGGTTGTCCTTGTTTCTAGAGGTTTTGTCTCATGCTAGATCAAGTGATAGGTCAGGTAAACCAATTTTGGTTCATGAACAAATGGTATCAATTATGCTTTGGTTACTCGATTCCACATGTTGGGATATAATGTAGGTGCTATGGAAAAATATTATAATTTATAGCGAAGTTGGCTTCCTTCGTGTTGATGAGTTAGCTCAAGATACACCATTGTCCATGGAAGTACTTGGGGTAGTCAAGTGGGCTACGATAGAGGTGAAAGCTATCCCTAGAAGCCCCATGTGAATAATAATTTGATTGACATCATATAAGGTCAACACATTAGTTTCCTTTAAAAATTAAATATTACACATATCCTTGATCCCAAATCGATTTGTTTGCGGCATTTACTTTATTACGCAAGATATTTCATGCACTCACCCAATGAGAAACACTAGTGCCCTCCCACATCAGTCGTCTTTCCCAGTACTGGCCTGCAACAACCTAGTCTATCTTTAATCTCTCCCACTGAGTATTTCTAACCCTTATTGTGACATCAGTGCACTCTTCTTCCCTCAGAACCCTCATTGGTGTTGTAGTTGAGCATCTAGACACCTCATGGAGTTTTTATCTCAAATGATTCTATTATGAGGGTTGGAACATTTTTTTAGTAAATTAATGAATTTCTCATTTACAAAATTTTGACTTATCCAGATTCCTCCTTTATACTTTAATTTATTTTTCTCTGAATTCCTACAAAGTGTCCTTTTGCATGAAATACACAAAATCATTAGAAATTAGGCAAGAAAAAATTCTTGAATAATATGATCAATGAATGAAATATAAAAAAATTTAATGCATAAATTATAGCTATTAAATCCCCCAAGCTTAGAACATTGCTTGTCCCAAAGTGAAAAATCTCAACACATTCAAAAAGGAACAACCATCATACAATTATTAAAATTCTATTATAAATAATATAAAACAATTATCAGTGAGAAAATAAATTTTCTTATATCATATAAAATATTTATCTTTAAATCCTCACTTTTCAATGAAACAAAATTCAACAAATATTTAACATTTCCCATTTTGAAAATGGCGGAACTAAACATAATTGCTATTTACATATATTAATTCACTCATTCAATATTATATTTTTATTCAAAAACCTTGGATGTTAGGGGGTGGATGTGGTGGAGGCCTAGGGAATCACCACTTATGATGAGGTAACAATCATATGAAAATGAACTAGTACCATGGTAAAGAATGATAATTTCACTCAACCTCCCTTTTCTTATTAAGATGTATATCGTGAAATTCCCCTCCCTCTAAGTGTGAAAAACCAAGATGCACTAATCAACGATTATCGTACACTTCTTGATGTATTATGAAAGATCCCATAGGGTGCTAGAATTCCTTCGATGGAATCCAACCAGAACAGTGGATTCAGATTCCACTATAGAATTTTCAATATTGTAAATCCTAAAAAACAAGGAAGAACTGAACATCACCTTTTTCAATGGCCTAATAGAGATTCCTTGTCCATTGTAAGATTGTAATCCAAAGATCACCGAGCCCTTGTCATCCTATACAAAGACCAACATCATTCAAAGCATAAAAGATCCTTCCAGATTCAGTTTCAACCTTATACTAGGTGTCCTATATCTAACCCATCACCCTTGGTTAGGCTTACCTCCTCCCTATGGGTCATGTTCAATCCTCAAGAGCATCCTCTTAAATGAGGTTGATGACACCCTTCTTGGGGTGACAACACCATGGTTCGCCATAACTGATTTTAGGAAAACCTGAATATGTGTTTGAGAGCTAGGCCTTCATTTTCACACATTGTTCCTTTACTCCCAAAGAACCCAACACACCATAGCATAAACCTTGTCACATATTTTTATCTTAGTACCATGTTACCCAGCCCCCCAAAACAAGGTCATAATAAACTCTTAAGGTGGGTCCCCATTCAATATATTCTCTATGCTATGCCCGACACTTCCCAGAATGGTACTCTCCCATTATCCTTTAGTATGGAGATTCAAAGATGACTGATATATAGGGAAGTAAGAACACATACAATGTAACGCCTAAAAATACCCTTCTTCTAAAAATTCTCATCTGTTTGGTATCACAATGTTCCTCAACTGCCAATCCAAGTAGTTCTTCTTCTTATGTATCTATTTACATCATATCTTTCACATCCACTCATCAGATACATGGTTATAATGAATCATCAACTATTAATCACTCCCATTGACGTGTTTGTATAGTGACTCAAAAAATAGGTGTAATGCGCATCCACTTTATTGATGTTTCGGTGAAGGATCTTATCCTATTACCTAAGTGTTGTGTTTATGAATCTAGGATGCATGTTGGATTCTAAAAAGAAGATATTATCAACTTAGAACCATAAAAATGAGAAGTCATCACCAACCTATTTATGATTCTAGTAACTAATATCATCTCGACCCAGCACACAATGCACCTTCACCTTTAGAAAATTCATCTTCTCGATCATGATACGTGAAAGGCTAGACATCATCTTGGTGTGACCAACCTAGACACTCCATTCATCTCTATATCTATTCTTTATAAATCTCACATATATAGAGTTCACTTTAATAATGTCTCATTCTAGCCTCACATGCATTCTCTTCATGTATTCAAAAACACTTCTTAAATTAATAACCCTTCCTTTATCACATTGATCATTCTCTTCGAAGAATCATAGTGTAATCCTCCTTAGTTATCAACCTAGATGAATGCCTTTATGATTTTTTTCAATATTACTCATGGTTCCCTTAGGTTTCTAGATTACTGAGATGATTTTCATTGGAACTGATGTAAGTAAAATATTCAAAAATTTTATCACTCCCCCGAATGATAGAAAGTAGATATTCTAGTTGGAAATGTCCCCATTGATATGAATAATGACTCATTAAAATAAAACCATCCTTACTTTTCCATTTGAAATGGGTTTTCTTATATACTCTATTGGAAGGCTTCACCATTTACTTCCAAGAATATCTTGTATGGTTATAGAATGCTTGCTTGGTAATTTTTTTTACATGTAAACAATCCTTTTCCCTTGATTTTTTCATTGTCTGCTCTAGTTGTTATAGGACGCCATAATCATATTTAATCCATTGATGAAACTTTTCCTACCATGAACAATGAATTAAATGTTGTTAGAGGTCATGAAATGAGAAACCATTCTGGACGTAAACCTATTTTATTATGGAACGATCTTCCTATCTACCGTGCCACATTAAATGCTCCTAGTGAGAGCCACATGTTTCCCTATAACCCCTCTTGGGTCATATTATATTATAATATTGAATGAGATTTAAATGGGGAAAGATATAGGATATTGCAATGTGGATTTCATAAATCTGTTGGAGATAGATTCCTCATGACATGATCCCCACTTATCACACTATGACGCCTTTAAATTCCAGTTCAAGTATTAACTCAAAATCCAATATAAATCCTTCATTATTCCTTCATTTCCCCAAATCCTTTGAGGATATTTGTTTTATCTTCAGAGAACCTTCATCCCCTATTTGTTTTATTTGTCTATTGGCATCAAGAGATCGATCAACGATGATCCATGACATGTTTTTCTTCTTTTCTCCTTGATTTCCTCTATGTTCATCATATGGAGAAGGTAGAGAAAATGACATTGGTTGGTTCAAGTAATATTGGGATGAGTGATTGATATAAATTTTTGGGTTCTAGGTTGTTGAGGATTCTCTTACATGATATTGGATTGGTGATTATTTATTTCATTGTACTTTCACAGTGGTTGATAAAATCTTCTATTGAGTTAGGGGTTTAGACAATTTTATTTATTTTGTGTAAATTATGGAAGTTGCATGATTTTTCTTGATTTGGTTGGATATTAAGGATTAAATTACCCATAACGCCTCAACTCAAACCATCGGGTTCGATCCAAAGAGCCATAAGATCTCATGTGCACCTCCTCGTCAATGAATTAAGGTTATATCATCAATGGATTAAGGTTATATTATCAATCTTCCAATGGTAAAAGGTCTAGTAAGATGATTCAATAACACTTACACATTAAATGCTCATTGTTAATGGTAGATCCCTATTTGATCAAGAAATTATGACAACATGCTAGATTCTCCACCGATCTATAAATAAAGGAGAAATTAATCATCAATCCTCCAATGGTGTTTTCATCTAATTTCAGTGGCACGCCAATGCAGGAGGCAATGTCATTGAGTATCAAAGGATGCCAAAAAACCTAGCTAAGTCTATGCATTCTAACCCAAATCTATCTGTTAGTGTGCTTCTGTGCAAGCAGATTAAAGTTAAGCTCCCACACAAAGATTCAAAAGATGCTTGGAGTAAGGTTATAGAAGCTAAAATCCCAAGCAATCAAACACTTCTATTCAGACTGAAAGACAAGGTGAAAGTAGCCCTTACCAATTGGAATAATTTTCCAATTGTTGAATCCCAAAATTATGGATAACTTGGATTTCATATCATCTTCATTCAAGGGTTTATCGACTTTAGCCAAAATCAATCAGCCAATGAGGGAGAACCTAAAAGAATCTAACCTTTAGTTCAAGGAATCACGATCTACCTTGGTGACAAACCTCCCATCTTCAGATTTGGAGATCTGTGGTTGGTAGTTCGGATTGAGAGTCTCCTCGGCACAAAACCTTCACAAAAGTAATGCACTTCTCGGGATGCAACGAAGCCACCATAACACTGTAGATCCGAACGCATCCACTAGCCTAAATCTGTCAAGTAGAGACAATATTCATCGCCAGAAACCTGAAAGACGCACCAGATCTGCACGACACAAAAGCCATGTGTCGATATGACGAACTAGCCAAGTCGAGCAGAGGCGTAGTCAATCTTCTTCCTCACCAGCAAACCTAGGTCTCAATCCCCGATGAATCTCAGCTGAATCGCCATGTGAAGCGCTCCGTGGAAACCCCATCTTTCATAAATACATATATTATAATTATATATATATATATATATATATATATATATAATTATATACAAATATTTATAAATATATTTATTTATAGTTATAATTATATCTATAAATAAATATATATATGTAAATAATTATAAAATTATAATAAATATATTTATTATAGTACTTATAAAGTTATAAATATATAATTAAATAAATATATTTATAAATATATACAAATATTTATAAATAAATACACATATTTATAATTATAATTCCTAAATAAATATAGATATATTTAAATAATTAAAAATTATAATAAATATATTAATTATACATATTTATATACAAATAGTTATAAATAAATACAAATAGTTATAAATATAATTCGAAATAAATATAGATATATTTAAATAATTAAAAATTATAATTAATATATTAATTATATATATATATATAATTATAAATATATTTTTTATAATTTTATAATTATTTATTTATATATATATATAATTACAACTCTAAATAAATAAATATTTATTATAATTTTTAATTACAAATAAATAAATATATTTATTTATTAGTTATAAATATAAATAAATACATATTTATTTACATAATTTTTAATTTATAAAAAATATATTTATTATTTTCATATATAATGTCATATATAATTATATAAATATATTTATAAATATATAGAAATATTCATAAATAAATACAAATATTTATATTTATAGTTATAAATAAATGAAGATATATTTAAATAATTATAAAATTATAATAAATATACTAATTATATATATTAATAAAATTATAAATACAAGAAATATAAATTTGTTGTAACTTTATAATTATTTAAATAAATAAATATATATTCATTTTTTAAAAGGTTTGAGGCTCGAAGGCCTCTTTATTAAGATAATAAAAAAGAGGGGGAACCCACTGAGTAGAAAACAATAACCCCATGGGCCACAAGAAACAGTAGCAACAACCATTAACCCGTTCTAGAGAGAGTGCTCATATTGTGATACGGGAGGCATCCACTCCTACCTCGAGGAAGTCGACCCCTCCTCCAAGTCTTGATTTACATCCACAGGCCTTCGTTATCATCTAAAGAATCAACCATAACAGCCTCCTTCATAATTTCAGCTTCATCATCGTGCTTTGTACCATCATCCACACTGCTAGCTATAACAAGAATATCACATGAATTTTGTAATTTAACATTGCTTTTTTACCTTCCCGATTTTAGAATGAGAGATTTGGATTGGAACCACAACATCCTTAGAGATGTAGTCATCATGCCTTTTTAGTCATTGGTCATCAGGGGTAATTGTCTCTATTCTTTGAGCACCTGTAGAGACAATATGTCTATAATTTTTCTACTGTCGCTATCAATCAGAAGAACCCCAGTTAAATACTCATATTATTCATCAGGGGTAATTTTTAGGTTCCGGGCATCGTGGAAGCGCGTGGATGAGTGTACCCAACTTTAATTTTACCGTTAATAATGATCAATCTAAGATCCATAACGATGATAAAATGCTGGATCTTTGAAATAGAACAAAGAACGAAAGGAAAGAGGGAAGTCCCAGAACCATAGAGAGGATCATCATATGTTGGTTATAATTAATTTAATTAAAAGAAAAGAATTACCATGATGATATTATCTCTTCATTGATGATTCCAGTCACGATCCAATGTGATCCTTCATTGCGTCGCCGAAGCCAAGTGTAGGATTCCTCTAGTGGTGATTCACACGTGCTCCACATATCTCTGGACGTCGCCAAGGGGATCCTCGGGTGCTAGCACGAAAGATCTTTCACTTGCGATGTCCGCCTTCGATCTCCTTGAGAGATGCTTCCAAAGCACTCTCCTTGATCCAGTGGATGAGGACCTCTCTCGTAACTTGAGATCGTTCTTAGAAGAAAGTAATTCTCACTTGGCTTGAGAACTTTTTCTAGATCTGTTATGCAAAACCATAGAGAATGGTTAGATCTAATGAGAATAATGTAATTGAGATTTATCACTCATAAAGTGCTCCATTATCAGGGTTAAAAAAGCACTGATAAAGGTATCCTTTATGAGCACTAAAAATAGCACTGATAAAGGGAGTCCTTTATCACCATTGTGAATAATAGCATTTTTAAAGGTATTAAAGGACATTTTTTGCGCTATTAAAGTCCATATTTGTAGTAGTGAATGAGTCATCACATATATATGAAAATCACAATTAATAAGGGTGTTAATGTATAGATGAACATTCACGAGTTAAGAATACATAACATATGTGTCATCATTAATATATGTAATCTTAAAATTTGGAACATAACAACCCGCAATAAAGTTCACAAATAAACTTATGATAAAAACTAGCACATCTTTCTTGGATCTATGGTAGTTTTTATTTGGATGTTGGTTCTGATTATGTCGAATCCCCATTGGTACTTTTGGTGCATAGTTCCAAGTGGAGTTTGAGAAACCTAGAAGAACTAGTGAGGATCTGGTTCAAGATATAGAAGAGTGGGACTTGGTGTATCTTTTCGATGCCCATGCATAAAGATTTAGAGATCATGAAGAGACCAAGAACCCCATACAGAATTATTATTTTTTCCAGGTTTGTAAGTTCTTATTCGTTCTTTTAATTACTGTCAAAGAAGTTGTTTGAAGATTTTACTTGTATTCCGTTGATCCATTCTATTTTGATTTAACATATAATTGTTTCTTTGTTTGGAGATAAGAAAAATGTGTGCATAGGATAGTGTTATTTTCATGTTTACATGTCTTCTTTTTTTCTTTGTTCGATTCAATTTGTATTATTGATTTTGTTTGAATTAGTTGTATGGTTAGAACCTTTTGAATAAAATTTCAGTTCTGGTTTCTGTATTAATTCTAGTTGTTTATACTCTTAGATCGCTGCGATTCTATGATACACATTTTCATAATAAACATTATCACACTTCTCAAATTTTATCTTCATAAAATTAATTCTCTGGTGGGTACTTAGGGAACACTACTTGACCTTCTTTTGATCACTTTCCATTCTTGAATAAATAACTCATTTCTATTCTTTTCATGAATATTTAATCCTTTCTTTGCAATATTTTTTTGTTAGATATGATTTTTGAAGATATTTGTAGTGAAGTCATGAACTGTGATCATCAATGATTCATTTAGAACATCAAAGTACTAATTTTTAGTTACTAAGTATTGAACAAAATTTGGTATTTTTACCTCGTTACAAATAGTGAATCAGTTTCATGATAAAAAATTTAAGTCCCAAAGATTAATATGTTTAGTTTAATTACTCATAATTACATCATACTAAGTGTAATATTATGATTTTTATTTTAATCCCTTATTTTATATTCTTTTTTTGATCTAATTTTAATTGATCTTGGATTGTGGGTATTTAATATTTTGTGTCTCAACCTAATCATAGGATCATAATCCTGATACCCAAATCAGATTTTCACAAGACCTTAAGCATGTTCTGTTAATTGCTAAAGTCTGACAAAATTACCAATGTCGCGAAAAAAATAAACCATCATGGAAAAAATTTTCCATTAAAATATTTAATCTATGTTGTGAAAAATGAAAGTGAAATTTAAAATTCATTTATCAAAACCTTTAAAATTAACACTGAAAGAAAAATATGTTTTACAAAATCCTATACTTAATTACAAAAACACATGGTGACTCGAAGTAAATAAATTTGGCTAATGTCCTATCCACAGACTTCTACCATTTCACCATATTAGATCTAGGAGTGGTTCCCTAGACTAAACATCCATATAAAATACTTCATTTGACATGATTATTCTATAATGTCTTTAACATCTTACATAAAATATTTTCAAAACAATACCCCTTAGACGTAATATACATAATAATCATATTAATAATTAGGGGAAAGAAACATAGGAAAAGGTGGGCATATATGCTTAGTAAGTGAAAAAATATCAACATGTCATAAAGGGGGTGGATCTTAACCATATGTGTAACGTCCCGGATCCGGGTGCCACTCAACGGGTGCCCCGAACCCGGTTGGTCACATGACCTCAAGAGAATTTACCCAAACGCCAGAGGCTACTGACTAACTGCGAGGGCCCAGGTCTAATAGTGGGGAAACTATGCCCTCATTTGTCAAAGTGCAGCGCAACGAAAAAGATAAATAACACAAAACAACAATGGAAGCAATAACCCATACACATTTAAAATGAACAACTGTAGTAAAGAAGATAACCAACAATCATATAGATAATGATGCAACATGTCTCAAGTTCTAAGAAAACAGCCAGAACATGTTACACAACAATACAGCACAATACAACAGAGCTCCAGGAACAAGGTACAGTAAAGCAAAACAAAGCAGAGTAGACAGAACACAGCAACATCGCAAGCCTAAGCTCGGTCCCATGCTCTCCAACTCCTCTGCTACAATCATGTACCTGTATAGGGACCCTTTCCCCTACCAACACCTACAGAAACGTAATCTTTTTTGGGATGAAGGCATGACCCAAACAGGGTGTGAGAAATAAATCCTAGTAGGCACCCACCAAAGGCCCGCACCCAACTGACAGTGTAAATGTGCAACAGCAGTGCGCAGTAGTAAAATGAAATAAACTAAGAAGTACTCAAAAGTAACTAACTTTACCAGTTATATTTCCATTTTAATATTCATTTAATCCATTTAATATAATACATCACCTCATTGAATATTCTAAGTAGATAGTCAGTGTCCTCAAACATTTCAACTCTTACGCTCAGGTAAACAGAAACAAAGCCTTAGGTAACTATCCTCATACATAAAAAATATTTCCCTCAGGCGTATGAAGTGTCGCCCTCAGGAACAAAATTCACTACCCTCAGGCATAAAAAGCGTTTCTCTCAGGCGGAATAGAACGTTACCCTCAGGCTAAGCAGTACCTTGCCCTTAGGCTAAACAAACAATTCCCTCAGGATTAAAAGAACACTACCCTCAGGCACAAGTAACCGGGCCGAACCCAAAACATAAACATGAAATTATATACAATTACTCTCAAGGAAAGTAATGCACAAAATAAACATGGCATACCCTTGGGTATCCTGGCCAAACAGCTAAATAGAGGAACGCACCCTCGGGATGGTCCTGGATCTAAGCAGCGATCCCAAACAGCAGTTTATTATCACATTTAATTACCTATACAATTGTAGGTATTCAAAACAGCTAAGGCCTCAGCCACACGACGCCCCAATATGGGTTCGTAGCTCAACGACACACAAAAACGCACAATAGTTGGAATTTAAACACCAATCCACCTACCTCGATCGCCCCTGATCCATATACGCGAATGACGATCCTCAAATCGTCCAAGAACGACATAGATATGAGGTGAAAGAAAACCCCGTTCAAATGTAAATGACTTCCCCTCAAGAAATAATTTGTAAGAACGACTTAAGGAGGAGGAGAGGCTTACCCGTACGGTTCCAACGAGATCGACAGAGGAGGAATCGGGTTCCTGGTGCTCGATCGGGTGATCTCTAAAGTTTCAGCCGTCTCTCCCAAGACCTCCTCCGGTTCTAAGCCTTCCATGTGAATAGGGGAGTCTACTGCCCATTTTAAGCGAGAAAAACAAACTACACGGTGTGTACTATTAACTACAAAGCGTGTACTTTTCTCATTTAACTGCTCCTCTAGCGGCTACTTTTCCCACCGCCGCACTGTTCATCCATCGATATTAGTACACGACATGTATTCCTGATTACATGGTGTGTACTTTCACTCCGCTGGCAGCTACTTCCACCACCTTACTATTTGCCTACCGACTGATTACACGGCGTGTAAATAACCACTACACGGCGTGTAGTCAGTTTTTACACCTTTCGTCGCTGACAGGGCTACACGCCCTGTGTACTCATCCCACATGGCCAAAGTACATAGCGTGTGGAAAATTACATGGCGTGTACCCACAAAATTTAGGATTTTCCCCCATTTTCCTTATTTTCTCAAAAAAATTAAGGAAAAGAGAAAAGAAGAAACTCGTACCTCAAGAATAAGAACCGGGTTCTTACAAACTTCCCCCCTTAAAGCAATTTGTCCCCGAATTTCCCTTCCAAGGGTAGAGAAGATAAAGCTGTGAACAACTCAGGCCACTGAGCATGTACATCGGTCTCCCGCTCCCAGGTTTCGTCCTGCACTCGGCCATGCTACCATAGCACCTGTACAAGAGGAACTGACCGGACTCAGAGAACCTTCGTACTCTTATCAACGATACGAATCAGATGCTCCTCAAATGACGCATCTACCTGAATCTCAATCACCTCAGGCTGAAAGATGTGATATGGGTCTAAATGATAACGACACAGTTGAGATACATGGAAGACATCGTGCATGGATCAGTACCTCTGTGGTAACTACAACCGATAGGCAACCAGCCAGACTCTCTGCAGAATCTCAAATGGCCCCACATACCTCTGTGAAAGCTTACATTGTCTCCTGATCCGTCTTTGTCCCAGCCTTGGAGAAACATGCAAGAAAACCTGATCCCCAACCATGAACTGCAAGGGTCGTCTGCGGCGATCAGCATAAGATTTCTGAAGAGACTGTGTGGTAGACATCCACTTCTGAATCAACTGGACCTGATCAGAAGTCTCTTGCACGAGATGTGGTCCCAGTAAAGCTACCTCACCTACCTCGAACCAGCACAAAGGTGATCGGCATGGCCTACCATATAAAGACTCATATGGTGCCATCTCAATAGTTGCCTGAAAATTGTTATTATAGGAAAACTAGACTAGGGGTATATGTTTCTCCCAAGAGCCCCCAAAGTTTAGGATGCATGCACGCAGCATGTCCTCAAGCACCTGTATCATACACTCTGACTGGACATCAGTCTAAGGGTGGTAAGCTATGCTTAGAAGAACCTGTGTACCCAGTTTCCTCTGAATTCTCTGCCAGAAAAGAGACGTAAAGTGGGCATCCCTATCTGAAACGATAGAGAGATGGACCCCATGAAGACGTAAGACCTCTCAGATATACAACTTCTCGAGCTTCTCAACACTGAAGGTCTCCTTGATTAGAAAAAAGTGAGCTACCTTCGTGAGCCTGTCCAAAACAACCCACACAACATCATTTCCTCAAGGTGACCTCGGCAACCCAGTCACGAAGTCCATCGCGACATCATCCCATTTCCACTTCGGGATGGGTAACTGCTGTAATAGTCCAGCTGGCCTCTGATGTTGTACCTTCACCTACTGACAAGTGGAACACCTCATAACAAAACTAGCTATCTCCTTTTTTATACCTAGCCACCAATACTGACGTCTCAAGTCACGGTACATTTTGGTAACTCCGGGATGTACAACCCAGGATGTAGCATGAAACTCCCACATCAAATCCTCGCGTATATCCCATGGAACCCATACTCGTCCATGGAAACACAGTACCTCACCATAACCTATCGTCCAATCAGGAGGAGGGTCCCCGCTTGCCACTGACTCTCGTAGAACTAGGCCTTCTGAATCAGATAGTTGTCTCATCCTCACTTTATCCAGGACGGTAGAAGTCACAGCTAAAGATGAAAGATAGGTTTTCCCCTGACTGTCGTGCACCTCCAAATGCATCTTAGAAAACAAGGCCATAAGCTGCCACTCACCACTGGCCTCCTGCACTTCCTGTATCTGAGTCCTTCTTCTCAGTGCATCAACTACTTCATTACCTTTACCAGGTGTATAGGCAAGCTCAAAATCGAAGGACTGAAAGTATTCGACCCACCTTCTCTGTCTTAGGTTCAATTCACGCTAAGTAAAGATATAATTGAGACTTTTGTGGTCGGTGAAAACCACAAAATGCTCTCCCAAGAGATAATGTATCCAAAAGAGTAATGCATGAACAACTGCAGCCAACTCGAGGTAGTGCGTTGGGTAATTCCTATCATGTGGCCTCAACTGCTGAGACCCGTACGCAACTACTTGATTGACCTGCATCAACATAGCTCCCAGCCCAATACCTGATGCATCACAGTACACTGTATAGATCTTTCCATGATCTGGGAGTATCAAGACTAGTGCTGATGTAAACCTTCCTTTCAGGTCCTAAAAGGTTGTCTCACAAGCTTCTGTCCAAACGAACTTCACACCCTTCTTAGTCAAATCCATCAACGGCGCTGCTAAGCAAAAGAAGTCCTGGATGAAGCATCTGTAGTAACCAGCCATCCCTAATAAACTCCGTATCTCGAACACATTCTTAGGCTACTCCCAGGAAACTTCTGCTCTCACCTTCTATGGGTCTACTGCAACTCCTGCCTCTGAGATGATATGACCTAGGAAGTGAATATGGTCATCCAAAAGGGGAACTTTGAGAGCTTAGCATATAGCTGATGCTCTCTCAGTGTACTCAGTACGATCTCAATATGGGAGGCATGGTCGTGTCGAGTGTGAGAGTACACCAAGATGTCATCCACGAATACTACCACAAAATAATCCAAATAAGGATGGAACACACGATTCATCAGAGCCATGAAAACTGCTGGTGCGTTCGTGAGTCCAAAAGGAATAACCATGTACTAGTATAAACCATATCTTCTCTGAAAAGCTGTAAGTGGTATGTTCGATGGTCTCACGTGTAGTTGATGATATATTGAGCTCAAGTCAATCTTCAAGAACACTCGTGCTCCTAGAAGTTGATCAAAAAGATCATCAATCCCCAGCAAGGGATATCGGTTCTTAACCGTCAGTTGGTTAAACTTCCGATAATCCACACATAGTCTTAGGGTACCGCCCGCCTTCTTAGTAAACAGGACAGAAGAACCCCAAAGAGAAGTACTGGGTCGGATGAAACCCTTTTCCTGTAACTCCTCTAACTACCTCTTGAGCTTCTGCAACTCTGGTGTAGCCTTCCTATAATGAGGAATGGACACCAGTGCTGCTCCTGGCATAGGATCAATAGAGAAATCCACCTAACGCTCCAGAGGTAGACCTGAAAAGTCATCCAGGAAGACATCCCTGAAACGATCAACCACTAGAGGGAAATACTTCTGAAAATTCCCTTGATCATCCAGATATAAACTCGCAATCTGGGCTGTCAAACCACCCCTCCCACGATGCTCTGGTCCAGCTCAACTCACCTGAACATCCCATTCACCTTTGTATAGAAACTCTCTGCCCTCTGGTGACGTGAAACTCACCCTGCGACGATTGTAACGACCCGAAATTTTGAATAAATCTTGTTTCCTAATTTTGTGTGTTATTTTATTTTTCATACTCAACAAAACTGTTTCATTTGATAACATGAGTATAATTAAAATGAGACTGTTGGGTTTTGACTATTATATGACTGTTGAAAACTGAATGTTGTGACTTTTGTCTCTAAATACAATTAATCTTGGTTAATTAATATAGAAAGAAGATTCGATGGCCTCACCCAGTAGTCTTGGACCAATCGAAGCCCATCTAACAGAACTTGGGAAGGAGGTAGCACCACTGGGCTTTGCTCTGGACCAAACCCAAGCCGAACTTCATCGTGTGAAGCTAGAATGGAATCGCCTTCGTGAGAAGTTCAAACTAATATAAATTACTACTCGTGCGATGTTGGAAGAGCCTCCCTCAGATTCTCTCACCTTAGCACACCTTATACTTAGGTCCTATGCTGGTGTGATAAGGGGCTATGTAAGGAGACCGTAACAGCCTTGTGTAATCCTTTGATTTAAATAAAAATTTTGATTTCTTCTTATGATGAAGTTTATGAATTTTCAAATGTCCGGATAAATATAGTATACATATTTTTGGTGAATTTTAGAGAAAGGATATTTTAAAAAAATGTTTATGTAAACCTTAAAAAATTAAAAAAGTGTAATGATATTCAAAAAATGGTCTTCTACAATTATGTTCAGTACGAAATTTAGAGTCTAATAAGATCAACTTAAATTTTGATGAATAGTAAATTATGAATAGTGATTTTATGCTTAGGATTAGTAATGTGACCAAATGGATTAGTAATCTCACTTAAATAAAGCATTAATATAATCTAGGCACCTTGATTAAGTAATATGATTCAATAAAATATGTAAATAACTGTTTCATAAATTATTAGTCAAGTATTAGTTTTTTTGGGTGAATAGTGTTTTTTAATTAAAAATATAATTAAAAATATATAGAAAATTATTTTTATAAAATGGATTTCATTTTTGAACTCAGAGCATCGATATTATATTAAGGTAATTTTTGGGGATTTTTCTGAAAAAAATGAATTTTCGGTGAATAGTGTATTTATTTAAAAATTAAATTAAAAATATTTAGAAAATTATTTTTACAAAATGGAGTTCATTTTTGAAATCAAGGCATCGATATTTGGTTAAGGTGAAATTTTGGGATTTTTCTGGGAAAGTTGAATTTTCGATGAATAATGAAAATACAGTTTTTAAGTTACGGGTGTTTAATCACATCATTAAATGATGTATTAAGTATGTAATCAATATGGTAGACTTATGAATATTAAGATAAGATATGAGGCGTCCCAAGTGGCCAATACCATGGTCAAATACCATGGGCAAGCCCATGGTTTTTCCAAAACCACTAATGAGGTGTCCCTTGGCCATTAATGCCTTGTCCCCTCACTTTCCCTATAAATACCAAGTCATCCTCTCATCCATTCGACTCCCAACTCTTCCCCAACGAAGCTCTGGTCTCATTACCTCCCAAGGAGTCCTCCCAAGGTGCCCCCAAGCCCTCAAGGTCCCAACCTTTGAGTTTTAAGAGTTACGTTTTAAGGTAAGGGATCCTACCTCTCTCTTTCTTTTCAAGTACTCTCGTTTATGTCATTTCTTCTAAGCTCCATGTTCTTATGTTGGGGATGTTATTTTATATTCATCCTACTGCCCTTTTTAAGTTCATATGATTAGATATACTCTCTTACTCTCATCATTTTGTTTAATGAATGTTTAAGTGGCGCCATTAGGCTGCCAAATTTTTGTAAAGGATTCTTTCACCCTTCTCATTTTCAACTTCTATTTTCTTGACAAGTCTTTCAAGTTCATTTTTATGTTGAGGTATGATATCTATATCTATCATACTGATCTTTTATGTTAATATGATGAGATAGCCTATTTGATCTCTTCAATTCAGTATTTTGAAGTTTTAAGTGGTGTTGTTAGGCTGCCGAATTTTTAAGGGATTCTTTCACCTTTCTCATTTTTCAAAGTTCTACTTTCATGTCAAGTATTTCAAGTTCCTTTTTATTATGTTGGGGTATGATCTCTAAATATATCATACTGATCTTTTATGTTCATATGATGAGAGACCCTATTTGATCTCGTCAATTCATTTCTGTTGAAGTTTAAGTGGCGCCGTTAGGCTGCAGAATTTTAAGGGGTTCTTTCACCTTTCTAATTTTTCAAAGTTCTACTTTCATGTCAAGTCTTTCAAGTTCCTTTTTATTATGTTGGGGTATGATCTCTAAATCTATCTTACTGATCTTTTATGTTCATATGATGAGATACCCTATTTTATCTCGTCAATTCATTTTTGTTGAAGTTTAAGTGGCGCCGTTAGGGTGCCGAATTTTAAGGGATTCTTTCACCTTTCTCATTTTTCAAAGTTCTACTTTCATGTCAAGTCTTTCAAGTTCCTTTTTATTATGTTGGGGTATGATCTCTATATCTATCATACTGAACTTTTATGTTCATATGATGAGATATCCTATTTGATCTCATCAAATCATTTTTGTTGAAGTTTAAGTGACGCCGTTAGGCTACCGAATTTTCATAAGAGAAATCTTATTTTTGTCTTCCTTTCATGTTCTTCATTTCATACAGTATGTCTTTCAAATTTCATTAACATGTTCTTAACTTTTGCAATTGACCTGCGCCGTTCAATGTTAGTCCCCTACTACAATAAAGTTGCTGCTTTGAATGCAACGACACCCTCAAATTTCTGATCCGAGCACCCATTTAAAAAAAATTCCACTTTTTTAGGAAAACCGCTCATGCGTGCTATTTAATGTTTAATTTATTTCAAACATTTATTCCTGACACCCTAGGCTCTGTAATTTCATGCTGTCACAAAGCATGGTCTCGAAATAATTCCATATAATATTTGAAAATAATACATAGAAAATTTGAGACATTACATTCTCCCCACCTTAGAGCTTTTATGTCCTTCAAAATTCAAAACAAAATACTACACAAATAGATGTGGGTACTACACAAGAATATAATCCTCCCACTCCCACATTTTTTCCTGAAGGTTCTTGTGCTGCCACCGAATTTTCACCAAGGGAATCACTCACCCATGAAGGATCCTATCATGTCGATCCTCGATCTCTATTAGGTACTCTACAAAGGTCACTCCATCCTCAATGTCCATCTCACCCCAGTCGACGATGTGTGATGGGTCATGCATGTAGCTGCGACACAAGGAAGATATCATGTACTCGGTGCAATTATAGAGATAGATCTAGGCAGTACTCCACCTCGCCAACTCTGTGAAGTATCTGAAAATGTCCGATGAACCTTAGAGACAACATGCCACCCTAGAAAAATCTTTGCATCCCTCATTGAAGTGAGACCCAAAGGAAGACATGGTCTCCCTCTTCAAACTCTAGAGGTTTCCATCATCTATCAGCATAAGATCGTTACTGGATATGTGCAGTCTTCATCCGCTCCTGGATGATATGCACCATCTTAGTGGTAGCTCTCACCAACTCTGGACCCATGAGTGCTGACTCTCCGAGGTCAGTCCGACAAAGTGGTGATCGATAGGGTCACCCATATAAAGCCTCAAACAGTGCCATACTGATGGTGGAGTGGTAGCTGTTGTTGTACGCAAACTCCACTGGTGGTAGGTGGTCCTCCCAACCGCAACCAAAGTCCAAAATACATGCCCATAGCATATCCTCCATAACCTGAATGGTTCTCTCCATCTGACCATCTATCTATGGATGAAACACTGTGATCAAGCATAGTTGATTCCCAAAATCATCCTGCAATCCCTTTCACAATTGGGGTGTGAAATGATCATCGCAATAGTTCTTCTCATGCGACCTTAGCTAGAACGAACCATAAGCAATCACTGTCTATCTCTGCATCAGGGCACAACCAAGCCCGGTCCCTAATGTGTCACAAAAAACTACGTACTCAACACCCTCTTCTAGAAATCTCAAGATCTGTGTGCTCTTCAAACTCTGCCTTAACTACTGGAAAGCCTACTGGCACTTCTTAGACCATAAGAAAGGTTTCCCCTTCCAAGTCAAGGCTGTCATAAGTGCTGATATCCAAAATAAATCAGGGATAAATCTTCGATAGTATACTGGAAACCCAAGGAAGCTCCACACCTCTGTCACAATTCAAGGTGGCTCTCATTATAACACTGCCTCGACCTTAGATGGGTCCACTGCTACTCTATCTACTCAGATAACATGCCCAATAAAGAGGACCTCCTGTATCTAAAACTGTTACTTTGAGAGCTTCCCATAAATCTGGTGCTCTCGGAGTACGTCTAGAATCATCCAAAGGTGTATCACGTACTCCTCCTATGATGCTGAGTACACAATGATGTCTTCAATGAAGAACACTACAAACTAGTCTAAGTAGAACTAGAAGACCTGGTTCATAAGTCCCATGAACACTATAGGGGCGTTCGTCATGCCGAAAGGCATCACCAAATAATCGTAGTGACCGTAACGACATTTGAAATCTGTCTTTGGTATATCCTCATCTCGTACTCATAACTAGTGGTAACCCAATCGAAGGTCAACCTTCGAGAACCATCACACCCCTCTCAGCTGATTGAAGAGGTCATCGATCCTCAGGAGTGGATACTTGTTGTTTATCATTTCATGATTTAGGCGTCGGTAATCCAAACACAACCTCAAACTCTCATATGCCTTCTTGGAAAACAAAACTGGGGCCACCTAGGGTGAAACACTGGGTCTTACGAAGCCCTTGATCTTTAATTCCTCCAACGGAACCCTTAGCTCATGACGCTCTATGAGATCCATATGATATGCCGGTGAGGATATCAGTGCCATACCAGGGTGTAAGTCGATGCAGAAGTCGATTTTTAGGCGGGGATGTAATCTTGGAATATCTTCTAGAAAGATGTCCTCGTACTCCGCCACTACAGCTAGGAATTGAAATATCACAACATCTTCTGCTCTGAGGCTAAGGCTAGCCAACTCATGAGTGATCGGTTGTACCCTCCTAAGCGTGATCCCATTCTCTACTACCTAAGTTTCCTTTTCACCAACAAAGGAAAAACTCGTTCCATCCCTGCAGACACACCACACTCTTCACCTAAATCATTCAATTTGGGCATGGACTGAAGATAACCAATCCATACCAAGAATGACGTCATAAGGTCTCGACGCTTCCAACAAGAGGTTCAAATGAAACTCTTGCCTCTAAGGGTAAGATCACACTTTTAGTAAAGATGTGTGATCATCGAGTCTCCTCCCATAGGTGTCTCCAAGTGTAAGGGTCAAGTCAACAACTCCACTAAAATCTCAAGGTTTTACACCAGACATGTGGCAGGGAAGGAATGACTGGAACCTGTGTCTATGAGTACGGAAGTTAGGGTAAAAAAGACACAGATCAAACCACGGATCATCCCTAGAGTCCCAGGGTCATAAACGTTGGCCGTGTGCACATACCCATCTTCGACCCATGTATGCCAACCCATGTACCGGTACATAGGGTAGCCCACATAACTGGTCTGGTCAAGCTGTGTGGTGGAGTACATGTCGTGTACTCCACCCTGTGTCCATGTATCATCTGAGATACATTCTGAGTCCCACCTAAGGACCCACACGCCATGTGATAGTTTTCACACGCCATGTCATCGCTTCCTACATCGCAAAACCCTAGCCACTACAGGGCTGGCCCCACATGTCTTGTTATTCAAAGAACACACCGCGTTCTTCATGATTTTCCAAAATCATTGTTCTTCCTCTACACGCCTCTGGTGATCTTTGATTTGTAAATCCATCTATTCAATCTCCTAAAAACTCAAGATCTTGGGTCACCCCGTCATGGCAATGATGATTCGATAAGTTTCAAGAATCTGATCGGCTCCAAAAATGTGTTTCGATCATCCATGCGAAGGACGATCGAAGAACAATTTCTTCTGATCTAGGTCGATTCATCATCTTCCATCATCGTCACACCTATGTTGGGTCGTCACGATGTCAGATCTCCAGTTTGGGATTGTTGCGTTGTGAGATGGATGCGCAACGATTCGTTGTCCATATCCCCACAAAGAACGCGAAGAACATGTGGGTCGAGGGGAGAATAAATCAAAATAGAGAATCGAGGAACGAACCTCTACCATCATTCATCACGGTGTTGATCCACTCATGTTAGAAGAATCAAATAGAGAAAATAAAAATATGAATCAAATCAAACATGGATCAATTCTCCAAAATAAACTCGATAAAAGACCCTCCCGTAAGAACGAACGATCTGTGGGTCAACCTGTTCGTGGGTTGATCCAAGTTCATCGTTTAATCAAAGAATTGGGAAAAATGAAATCAAAACAACAACCCCTACCTAGATTGTTGGCAAAGAGGGAGAGAGGTCATTGGTTAGCATTCAATCTCACTGTGCAATGATCCACGCATCATCGCTCGTCATCGTTCATCGAGATTCCTCTAAGGATGACTCCTCTCCAAAACCCGAGAGCATCCAAGGAAAGTTTTCCCAGGTTATGACCCTAACCCTGGGCTCCTGGTTATTTAAAATCAACAAACGTTTCGTTGCGTTAATTAAAATGTCTAAAATAAAATAAATTATTAATTTATTTTATTTCCTTTAAAACATCTAGAAATTAACCTTTTCAGCTGACCCGGGCCGTTCAATGTTAGGCCCTGCCGAAGGTAAAGTCACTACTCTGAACACAATAGTGCCATCAGATTTCTGATCCGGGCACCCATTTAAAAGTTATTATACTTTTTTAGGAAAACTGCTCACGTGCACTATTTAAAGTTTAATTTATTTCAAACATTTATTCTGGGCACCCCGGGCCTCAGAATCGCATAACATCACAAAGTCTAGTCTCAAAATAATTCCATATAATATTTGAATATAATACATGGAAAATCCGAGACGTTAAACTAGAAACATTCACTTTCCCCCATGTTTATTCCAACATTTATAACTTCAATCAATTCCGTGATATATCAAGTGTTCTTATCACTCCTTTAGATTAATTAGTCTTGAATAACAACAACATAAACATGGACAAAGTATTTGATAAGGGTCATATGTGTGATCTTTTGCAAATGTGATGAACTCCTTCACTCCATATTCATACTCTTTTTTCATATGATTGAAATCCATCCATTCATTAATCAAATTAATCATATTTGATTCGTTAATATTAATATTTAACAAAATAAATATACAAAATAAGTTCAATTGAAGATGGATTTGATGAATTGCTTGACAGAAAATGGAAAGATTGAAAAATGGTTTATCACCCCACATAATCAAAAAAAACTCATTGAAGGAAATTTATAAATACAACTATTGAATGTAATAATTGAAATATAAAAAAAAGATATATTATTTGAAAACCCTTTTCATAATAGAAAATATGGCCATTGAAAAAAGGTTGATCATCCCACATGATCAAAAAAAAGAACGTATTGAAGGAAATTTATAAATATAATGGAGGAGATTTCACTTTTAAAATGTATTTTTCACTTCATATTTTTAATGATAAAAACCGTTTTTGTATGATTATAAATGAATTATAAAATCACATTTACATTATAAAAAACCAATGAAAAACGACTATTGAATGTAATAATGGAAAAAAGATATATTATTTGAAAACCCTTTTCATAATAGAAAATATGGCTATTGAATATAATAATGGTTTCAAAAATAAAAAAAAAAGAAATTATTGTATTTTTTAAAATATTTTCAACACTAACATTAAATTTCTGAAAGTATAAAAGTATTAAACTATTGATAAATTAAAAAAAATTACAGGTATAAAAGTATAAATAAAAAATGTATATATATTTATGTTAGTATATAAAATTATAGACGTATATAGAAGTATACAATTATATATAATTTATAAAAGAATATATATTTTAACGTAATATACATTATTTATAAATGTTTATAAATTTATAAAACATTATAAAAGTACATATATGTTATAAAAGTATACATAATTTATAGAATTATATTGTTTTACAAATTTATAAAAGTATAAAATTATAATATATAAAAGTAAAATTTATAAAAGTATAAAAGTATAAAATAATTTTATTTTAGTCAAAACGGGCCTTTTAGAAACCCACCAAGAGGCCAATTATCTATATAATACTTTGAAATCATTTGTAAGATATTTCTTAAAACCTTACACTTAAACCACCCTTGAAATCAATTTATAAATTAGTCCACCTTTTATAAAATCACTTGATTGATTAAAACATTGCCATAACTGTCTTATCCGATAAACCAAACAGGCCAATAAGAGTCACCAAATGTAATGGAACCCTTTATTTTTCACATATCCTATAAAACCAAGTTTATATACACCCCTTTGGAATATGTAGGGTGTGAAGAAAATCCCAATAGGATAACACATTGAATCAAAATAATGTTTTTCACCATAGAAACAATTAGTTCTAGTTTGAAAAAATGACATAAAAACTGTTGATTCTATAAAATAATATTTTCATAATAGAAAACATGAAAATGGTCAAATAAATTAAAACCAAGGTTGGATGACAATGGAAATATCAAGATTCAATAATAAAGAGGTAAATAAAGATATCACATCATGAGTACTCATTAATCACACATCATATGATAAAACCTTTGAGTTTGAGGATTCTAAGACTGTCACTAGGAACAGTAGATGAAATACATGAACCAAGTATTCCATACAAGAGAACTCATCTATCCCATTAGGGTACTAATCAATCCTTTTAACACACTCAGTCTAACCAAGCCACTATCACTTTCTAGAGCGTAATTTGTACTGGTCGATGCATCTGTCAGGGTTGCCAAATCACCCAATGTCTTCCATGTACAAATAATAATCCAACATATATAATTCAATTATCATAAATTTTCAATTAAAAAAACATCATTTCTATGTTATATTTGAATAAAAAATTATATTGATAATTTATTTGAAACCAAATCATTCCATTAAATCACTTCATTGAGCACCTGATGCACCCAAAAATGTTTCCCATTAAGAATCCACATGGAATTTCTTTTTAGAAAACAGAAGTCATTAAATTAAATAGTAACCCATAATGCTTCATTTTCATAGGGAATGAAAAAATATTTAGAGGTACCTACATTAAAACTGATAAACTGTGTCACATTCATATAGAATCGCTAAGGATCCTTAAGAACCATGAAAGACATGAAATTTCATTAAACCCTCCTCCCCTACCCTAAGTTCATCCCCATGGCCATCTATAGTTTCAATCACCAAGGAAAGGGATTGAATAATGAAGAATAAGAGGTTAGGAGAAATCATAGAGAAAAACAGAAAAACAAGATTTGAATATCATACCTTTAGTTTTGAGGGCCTTGATCCGTCGAAAATGTTGCGACAGTGGGGTTCATTGAGACGGTGTGGCGGCAGTGTGGTGGAGTGGCGACGCAGTGGTAGTGCAGCTAGGCGAAAGCGGTGCGCGGTGACAATGGGGTTCGGTAAGAGCGGCGACACAACAGGTTGCGACAGTGCAGTTGGGCGAGAGCGGAGGAGCGGCGACAGCAGGGTTCGGCAAGAGCAGTGGCGTGACAACAATAAGCTTCCACGATAGCTTGAATGTGGGTGATAGAAGACATTTGGTTATGGTTCTTTTAAAAAAGGAAAAATCTTTTGTCAAACGCTTTCCAAAAAACACTGATAATTGATAGTTTTATCAGCAGTGATAAAATTTACCTTTATCAATGTTTTTTTAGTGGTGATAAAGATACACCTTTATCAACGCTAAAATTATAGTGTTGATAAAGAGATATCTTTATCAGTGCTAAAAAGTCACCGACAAAGATCTAATGTTAATAATTTATTTATATTATTATATATATTTATAATTATAACTATGAATAAATATATATTTATTTATAATTGCATATATAATAAATATATTTATAAATATTTGTATATTTGTATATAATTATATATAATTATAAAAATATAAATATAATAAATATATTTATTTATACATATAACTATAAATAATTAAATATTTATTTATAATTATAAATTTATAATAAATACATTTATTATATTTATAATTTTATAATTATATATAATAAATATATTTATTATAACTTTATAATTATATATATATAATTATAATTATAAATATTTGTATATATTTATAATTATTTGTATATATTTATAAATATATTTATATAATTATATATATTTAAAAATTATAGATATAATAAATATATTTATTATAATTTTATAATTATTTATATATATATATATAATTATAAATATAAATAAATATATTTATAAATATATTTATATCTATATATTTATTAATATATAAATATATTTATTTACAAAATATTATAAATATATTTAGTATAATTTTGTAATTATTTAAATAAATATATAAATATTTATAATTATAATTATAAATAAATATGTTTACAAATATTTGTATATAATTATAATTATACCAAACAGCGCGAACCATGTGTTGAAACCCATGGTTCAAAAATTTATTAAAGAAAAGAGTCAAAACAAACACCGAAGGTTGAGATTGAAACAAAGACAAGCTAATGAAAAGTAATAAAATCATCTATGGATTTGGCCACCGCCACTGACTTTCGGATGACAAGCCCTCCTCCATGTTTCCGGTCGGTGTCATGCCCTCTCAACAACATGAGTCTCAGTATGATCATCTGGTGGGGGAGGGTCCTCATGATGCCAAGTGTCCACTCCCTCCAGATCAAAGCCATCCAGTACTTTATCGGCACAAAAAGCCCCGTGAGGGTTGCGAAACTCCTCGTGAAACACCTCCTTGTCGTTAGACCTGTTCAAAATGTCAAGTATGCTAAATTTATTATTATCAAGATCAACCAAAGCACCCTCGTGAAACACCTCCTTGTCGTTAGACCTGTTCAAAATATCAAGTATGCTAAATTTATTATTATCAAGATCAACCGAAGCATGTCTGCCATCATCCTTCGTGGGTGAGATGCTCTTCATGGGTGCCACCGCATGAGAGGGGCCACCTGGAAACTCGTTGGCATCATCACCGCTCCTGTCCATCTTCAATGGAGTCTGAATACCACCTAGATGGTGCTGATCCTGCATACCAAGACAGAGAGCACTATGAGGACCTTTCATCGTTTCAGAGACTTTATGAATGGCCAAAGGAATCAGTGCTCTTGTTGGGCGCACTGCTACCCATCGCTATGTTTCCTTTTCTTCAGAGTCAGAGACCATTTTTAATTTACCCTTTCTATTCTTTGCAAGAATCAGGTCATGTTCTTGCCATAGTTAACTATCCACATTATGTTGAGCCTCTAACTCGCAGATAGATTGCTCATAATCAAGTTGATCACCAGTGATAGATTGCTGACGGGCAGATTTATCATCATCAAGTTGCTCATAATCTTCCCTGCCGAGGGCTTCTTTAACAGGAACTCTATCACGAAGGAGCATTAGTCCCTTCAACAAATGTGTGTAGGATGGTGTTATTGTCGTGTTTACATGTCTTTTTTTTCTTTTTGTTCAATTCAATTTGTAGTGTTGATTTTTTTTGAATCAGTGGTATGATTAGAACCTTTTGAATAAAATTTCGGTTCTGGTTTCTGTATTAATTTGGGTTGTTTACACACATTAGGTCACTACGATTCTACGATACACATTTGCATATTAATCGGATTTCGTCTTCATAAACTTAAGATAAACTCATTACATATAATCTTTGATATTTGTTGAGGGTGTATGATTAATGTTAACCTCAACACTCCGCATAACAGGTCACCATCGCCAGCGCAATGCTGGTGTACTTCTGCGGCAGCTCCATCAGGCTGGAGACCTTGGACTTCAGCCCGCCCTCCGCCACATGCTTAAACCCATCAATACACGTGTCCTCGTCTGTCAGCGCCGCGCTCATCCACGTCTCCACGTCCCCCATAATTTCCCTGAATATCGGCTTGCCCCGATTTACCGGCGCCTGGAGAAGCCGATTCATAGAGTCCTTCGTCTGGGACACGGCATCATTGATGTTCGTCAAGCAGTCGTGGAGCGCGGACTTGGGAGACACGGTCCCGGAGTCTGTCCGCCAGGTGGTGAGGGAATCGGCGGCGAAGCTGGGAGGGGCCGCCTTGTCGGCGGCGGAGAGGTTGGCGGCCAGCTGTTTGGTGTGGTTGAGCGAAAAGGAGACGGCGGTGAGCGCTAGGCTGCTGAGGTTGGTTCTGACGGTGGCGGCGTAGCCGGAGAAGATGTGGACGCAGTCGGTGGGGTACAGGGTGGTGTTACAGCTGGTGCGGATGAAGTCCGGGCCATTGACGGTGGTGGGGAATTGTAGTGCGGGCATAGCCCGTGCAGCGGTAAGTATAAGCTACTCAGTAGGGACCCCGAGACCCCCGAAGGTCTCCCAAAATCCACAAAGGATAATCCACAAAGGAAAGATACAATCACGAAGTAACATCCGACACTGCTTAGGTATATGCCCATACATATATCTAAGTCATCAATTCTTGTTCGGCTCTAACACCCGAGCCCAAGTACAACCCAATCCACATAGGAAGCAAAATGTAAATCCACACAGGATAGCACAACACAATCCATATAGGAAAGCAAAACGTAAATCCACATAGGATAGCACAACACAATCCACAAAGGAAAGCAAAATAGGATTCAGCTCACACAGGTATACATCATCGAAAAGGTGAAAAGAGATGATCAGACATAGATACAGAATCATCTAAGCTGGGACCCACATAGGATACAAGATCAGTTATCTTCATTGATTCATCTATGCTGGGACCCACATAGGATACAAGACCAGCACTGAATCATCAAAGATGGGACCCACATAGGATACAAGACCAGCACAGCTAGGACCCACAAAGGATACAAGACCAGCTGTATTCAATGATTCATCTATACTGGGACCCACATAGGATACAAGACCAGTACTGAATCATCAAAGCTAGGACCCACATAGGATACAAGACCAGCACAGCTAGGACCCACATAGGATACAAGACCAGCTGTCTTCATTGATTCATCTATACTGGGACCCACATAGGATACAAGATCAGTACTGAATCATCAAAGCTGGGACCCACATAGGATACATGACCAGCTGTCTTCATTGATTCATCTATGCTGGGACCCACATAGGATACAAGACCAGTACTGAATCATCAAAGCTGGGACCCACATAGGATCGATAGGTACTAACCCCCGCAAAGGCTCACATAGGATCGGACCCACACAGGATCTGTAGCACTGATCCCCGTAGGATCGCTGAGTGCTGTAGTCGTCGCCGTCGAATCCACTGAGGATCTTTGCACAGTCGTCGTCGAAGTCGCAGTCGCAGCCAGCACTAGGGTTCCCGCACACAGAAAGCTCGTTCGGGAGGGTCCGCTCCACGAGCCGAGTGGCTGATACATCAACTGACACATCGTCCGAATTTGATGTATCCAAAAGTTCTGTATCATCAATAGGAACTCAACACAACAGACGGCGCGTCAATCGGACGCCCGGTCTGAGAGTTATTGGCTCGTTCCAGGGGTCCTGTTGGTTTTTAAGGAAAAACCAACCCGAACGTACTCCACCTGCGTCCAAACCTCAGGCGGAGTGAGCTAAAAGATCCATCTCACTTATAGGAATCCAACAAAGTCGACGGCACATCAATCGGACGTCCGGAGCTCAAGATATATCTGTTTCCGCTCTGAGGGCCCGGTTGGTTTCGTGTACGAACCAATCCGGCCGAACCGAAAGTTCTCCAAAACCTTGAGAGTAATATACTGAAACGACCATCTTGTTCCAAGGATCGTGTTTCCGCTGACGGCGCGTCGATCAGAGGTCTGTAGCCCAAGATATGGGCATTTGAACCAACTCAGTCCGAAAATAGGGGGTCTGGGCCCAGCCCGGCCCGACCCAGTACCCCCTGGGTCGGCCGAACCGGGTCGACCCGCCCCGGGCTGCGACCCGGATCGACGGCCCGACGGCCCGGCCCGACCGGCGGCGCGGCCAGCGCAACCAGCGTGCCTCGCAAGCGCGCCCAAGGGAGGGGCGTTGCCCCTCCTTTATGAAAAACGGCGGCCCCCTTTAAGGGGCCGCGCCATGTGCAACCCGGGGGGTGTAACCCCCCGGATTTTCCCCTGTAACGGCCGGCCAGCGCAGGGTCGGCCGGTTTCTTGCCGCGGGACCCCACGGTCCCGCGCCTTCCGGCGCCGACGGCGCGGAGTTCCGGCCGCCTTCTTCGAAATCTTCGGTGGGTGGTTTTTCCGGCCGCTACTTCCAGGATGGCAACAAAATTCGTCCGGCACGACATAATGACGCCACGTCCTTCCGGCGCGGCCCGACTCCGACCGCGGCCTCGTTCGTACCATCGACGCGGCGCGACGGCGTCGCGTTTCTTCGTCGTGGCCCGCATCGTTCACGTCTCCTTTCGCTCAAGCGCGGTGCAACGATGCATTACTGTCTTCGCTAATGAAAACGAAGAATAGCAAAGGGGGGAGGGCTATCAGCCATGTTTGTGCGGACCGATCCCCTCCCGTTATATCAATAACAGTTGGCCAAAACGTAAAACGTTTAACCTTCACAATTTTTAATTTAAATAAGAATTGGAACATGGTCGTCAGATTTATCTTTCATATTCGAAGGATAGAATCACCAACTTAAAATAGTCAAACCCCTACAACCTCATAAATAAAAAGAATCTTAATAATAATCCCAACCCGCAAATTAATCTTCACGGATCAACATAATATTTAGTTGATCCGTGTTCTTAGATTTAGAAGGGAGTAAACGAGGGTTCACCAATAATCACAATTTAAATTCCCTACCTCGGTTCAGGAACGGTGCACGTCAATCGAGCTGCGGAAGACGAGCGTCGTGGAAGTTGGGCATCGCAGAAAACGAACGTCGATTCCATTTTCGTCAAGGTGCGTTTGAAGACGAAACATCGTTGGAAGAATACGTCGCGTTCTTCGGCGGAGATGTTCTTCGTTGAAGAACGGTGTTCTTCGCGTTCTACGTCGAGGTTGAAGAAGAAGAAGACTTCACGCTTCCCAAACCTCTCAATGTGGCAAAAACTCTAACAATAATAAAATAAGACCAAGTCTTAATTTTATTAACACAACTTAACCATTTGAATTTCATGAGTTTGAAAATAAGTAACTCACCTTATTAATTATAACAAGTTGTCAAAAAAATTAATGAAAGTGAGTTAATGGGGAGTTAGGAAGGTGAGGGGTTAAGAGGAGTTAAGGGATTTGAGTGGGGGGGGGCTCGTGTGGGCCCCACCCTTTCAATTATCCACACATGGGAAGTTGGGTGTATGTGGGCCCCACCACCAGCTTCCCATGGGTTAAATTAACCACCTTGATAAGAAATAAAATTGATCCAACAATTTTATTTACTTTTTAATTAAACCCCATTAATTAACTTCTTCACCCGCACAAACGCAACTATGGTAAAGGTTCCCTTAAGTGATTACCGGCGTTGTGAGTTCATCGGTGCCATCGGATTTCAATTCCAAGCTCCGGTTCAAAAGTTAGAAAAATCTCACTCGTTCGTTCACTGAACGTACCCGAGCCAAACTTCAGAAATTGATTCCGGGCACACCGGGCCTCAGAATTAGGTGCCATCAGAAACTGCGTTCTTGTAAAATTCCAAAGAAAATTAAGAAAAAAATTTCCTTGAAATTTTCGAGTCTTTACATTACTCCCACCACAGGGCTTTATGTCCCCGTAAAGCTTCAACACAAACTAGGGATACAAAGGCGGTAGAGCTAGGCGGTAAGCCACCTCGCCAATCCTGCTGAGGACCTGGAAGGGTCCGATGAAGCATGGAGACAACTTGCCACCTCGGCCAAATCTCCGTAATCCACGTCGAGGTGAGTCCCGCATGAAGACGTAGTCGCCATCCTCAAACTCTAGTGGCCTCCGCCTCCTGTCAGCGAAAGACTTCTGTCGGCTCTGAGCTGTCTTCATCTGCTCCTGGATGACCTGAACCTTCTCTATCGTGGCCTGGACCACCTCTGGTCCCACAAGAGCTGCTATGATTTCTTCTTTGTCGATAAGAGAAATCCGGTCTCATCCCCTGTATGAACCACTTCCTTTGCCTAATACAGTCAATCCTGACATGGATGTTACTATTCCATACCAAGGATGACGTCGTAAGGCCTCGATGCTACTACCAATAGATCCAACCGTTACTCTCACCTCCAAGGGTTGAGTCACACTGTCGGCATCAGTGTGTGGTAACTGAGTCTCCTCCAGTAGATGTCTCACAAGTGAGGGTCAAGTCAACAGTCTAAACTGGAACCTCTTAGTAACAACACAAAAGAGGACAGTAATGAAAACATCACAAAGGTATGTGTCTTTTATTATTGCAGCTCATAATACAAAGACACTACACAATATCAACAAGGAACTAGAAGTACAAAAGACGTATCCACTAGTTCCGCTCCTGTCCATTTGCTCCCAGAGCTCCATGATCGAAGGCCTCAGCTGCCTGAAGCTGAGCTCTCCCATGTCCACCAACTCCCTGCGGTTGGGGCGGACCTCCTGGTGGTGGTGGTGGTGGCAACCCCTCGAAGCGTCGTCCACCACCTGCTACTCAGCCAGCTCCTCTGCCTCACCCGCCTGCACCCTGTGGACCTCCATGGCCAAACCTCTGTCTGGGAGGTCCCTCTACCACCTGCTGCTCATCTGTAAGACGAGTCGGGCAGTCTTGAGCCATGTGACCTTTCCCGCCGCATGTGTAGAAATGCCTGCCCCTCATGTAGCTGGCTCTCCTTCGTGTGCCCCGCACAACCGAAACTTCATCCAGTGACTGCCCATCTGATGGTCTGGCCCGTTTGGACCTCTGCGTCACCTGTCTACTACCAACTGCAGAAGACCCTGCTACGGGCCGTCCTGCGGAGGGCCCTGTCACTGGAGCCTGCTCGGAGAGAAAACTCTCCACTAGAAGGGCTCTCTCCAACACCTCTGCCTGCGTCAGAATGTTGAGGGAGATCATCGAAGCCCTGATCTCATGCCTCAGTCCCTGCTCGAAGGTCCAGACCCGGAAGAACGGGTCCCGTACCATATCTGTGGAGTAGCACGAGAGATCAGTAAATCTTGTCGAGTACTGGACCACTGTCAAGCTGCCCTGCCGCAGCTGAAGAAGCTCCTGAATACGCACCACACGGAGGGTGGCTGGGACGAACTCGGAGCGAAATATGCTCTCAAAGTCCGTCCAGAGAAGAGATGTCTCGTCGTGCACCTGGAGCATCAAGCTCCACCATCGGCCCGCTGTTGCGTGCAGTAGGCTCGCTGCGAGGATCACCATGAGGTCTGCTGGTGTCCTCACTAGCCTGAAAACTCGTACGACTGCCTCCAGCCAGTCCTCGGCTGCCTGGGGGTCCGTCTCCCCACGGAACCTGGGTGGTCGCTGACACTGGAACTCATGCAGTGCACTAAGGCGACGTGCATCATCAGCGGCTGGGGCTGGAAGCATCGGTGGCTCGGCGGGTAGCGGTACCGCCGGTGCCTCTACTGTCAAAGGGCCCTGCACCGAGGCCTCGTCGTTCGGTGGGCTGTCGTCACGCTCAACTCTCGGAACCCTGGCTGGCTGCCGTTATGGGGCCATCCTGAAAAGGAAACAAGTGCGCCACGGTCATAACAGTACACCTGGTGAGCTGACACAAGTAATCACAAAGAAAACTTGAAACACACATTCAATCAATGTTTTCGTGCATTAAGTCGGAAATCAGAAGTCAGAGTCCTGGTGTACGGATACGTCGACCGCCGCACCAACACTAGACTCCCTGAACTGATAACCACACCCAATACGCTAAACACTATTGCTTCACATAGAAGAAAGATTAGAGCTCCGAGTTCTGTGGTAGAACCAAACTCCTCTGATACCAATTTGTCACGACCCGTCCTCGGGGCCCGTGTCGTGACTACCCCAAGCCCGCCTTCCATAGGCCAGGGGCTGGTGACTAGCACCAAAGGCGTAAATCCCGATATCTGGGAAGGCATTGCCTTTATAAGAGTAAACAAACACCTCAGAGTACAAGCATAAAAAGTAAACACTAAGTAAAACTATACAACAGTAGGTGCAGGAAGTAAAGGGGCCGGAAATACAAGTCCAACTGTAAAGTACAACTGAAAGGAAAAAAACAGCAACTGAAAAGAAAAGTCGCATCGTTGAGCCGTCCTCTGGAAGTCCCACCTAAAGGGTGGGTACAAATAGCCTCCACAGCTCCTCGGTCCCATCGTCCGCTCTGAGTACACCCCACCCAGTGGTCCACCTCCTGGTATCGTCCTGTTCCGCAAACCTCGACCACGATCAGCGCTGTCCGTCGTCTGCAACCAACACAATGTAGTGCGGGCATAGCCCGTGCAGGGGTGAGTATAAGCTACTCAATAGGGACCCGAGACCCCCGAAGGTCTCCCAAAATCCACAAAGGATAAACCACAAAGGAAAGATACAATCACAAAGTAACATCCGACACTGCTTAGGTATATACCCATACATATACCTAAGTCATCAATTCCCGTTCGGCTCTAACACCTGAGCCCAAGTACAACCCAATCCACATATGAAGCAAAATGTAAATCCACACAGGATAGAACAACACAATCCACATAGGAAAGCAAAACGTAAATCCACACAGGATAGCACAATACAATCCACAAAAGAAAGCAAAACAGGATTCAGCTCACACAGGTATACATCATCGAAAAGGTGAAAGAGATGATCAGACATAGATACTGAATCATCTAAGCTGGGACCCACATAGGATACAAGACCAGCTGTCTTCATTGATTCATCTATGCTGGGACCCACATAGGATACAAGACCAGCACTGAATCATCAAAGCTGGGACCCACATAGGATACAAGACCAGCACAGCTAGGACCCACATAGGATACAAGACCAGCTGTCTTCATTGATTCATCTATACTGGGACCCACATAGGATACAAGACCAGTAGTGAATCATCAAAGCTGGGACCCACATAGGATACAAGACCAGCACAGCTAGGACCCACATAGGATACAAGACCAGCTATCTTCATTGATTCATCTATACTGGGACCCACATAGGATACAAGACCAGTACTGAATCATCAAAGCTGGGATCCACATAGGATACAAGACCAGCTGTCTTCAATGATTCATCTATGCTGGGACCCACAAAGGATACAAGACCAGTACTGAATCATCAAAGCTGGGATCCATATAGGATCGATAGGTACTAACCCCCGCAAAGGCCCACACAGGATCGGACCCACACAAGATCTGTAGCACTGATCCCCATAGGATCGCTGAGTGCTGTAGTCATCGCCGTCGAATCCACTGAGGATCTCTGCACAGTCGTCGTCGAAGTCGCAGTCGTAGCCAGCACTAGGGTTCCGGCACACAACAACCTCGTTCGGGAGGGTCCACTCCACGAGCCGAGAGGCTGATACATCAACTGACACATAGTCCTAAGTTGATGTATCCAAAAGTTCCGTATCGTCAATAAGAACTCAACGCAACAGACGGCGCGTCAATCGGACGCCCGGTCTGAGAGTTATTGGCCTTTTCGTTCTAGGGGCCCGGTTGGTTTTTAAGACAAAACCAACCCGACCATACTCCACCTGCATCCAAACCTCGGTCGGAGTGAGTCAAAAGATCCATCTCACTTAGAGGAATCCAACAAAGTCGACAGCACGTCAATCGGACGTCCGGAGCTCAAGATATATCTGTTTCCGCTCTGAGGGCCCGGTTGGTTTCGTGTACGAACCAACCCGGCCGAACCCAAAGTTCTCCTAAACCTTGAGTGTAATATACCAAAACGACCGTCTCGTTCCAAGGATCGTTTTTCCGCTGACGGGGCGTAGATCGGAGATCCGTAGCCCAAGATATGGTCATTTGAACCAACTCAGTCCGAAAATAGGGGGTCTGGGCCCGGCCCGACCCGACCTAGTACCCCCTGGGTCGGCCGAACCGGGTCGACCCGCCCCGGGTGGCGACCCGGACCGACAACCCGGCCCGGCAGGCGGCGCGGCCAGCGCGGCGGTGCGGCCAGCGCGGTCAGCGTGCCGCGCGAGCGCGCCCAATGGAGGGGCGTTGCCCCTCCTTTATGAAAAACGGCGGCCCCCTTTAAGGGGCCGTGCCATGTGCAACCCGGGGGCTGTAACCCCCCGGATTCTCCCCTGTAACGGCCGGCCAGCGTAGGGCCGACCGGTTTCTTGCCGCGGGACCCCGCGGTCCCGCGCCTTCCGGTGCCGATGGTGCGGAGTTCCGACCGCCTTCTTCGAAATCTCCGGTGGGTGGTTTTTCTGGCCGCTACTTCTAGGATGGAAGCAAAATTTGTCCGGTGCGGCGTGACGACGCCGCGTCCTTCTGGCGCGGCCCGAATCTGGCCGCAGCCTCGTTCGTACCCTCGACGCGGCGCGACGGCGTCATGTTTTTTCGTCGTGGCCCGCATCGTTCACGTCTCCTTTCGCTCAAGCACGGTGCAACGATGCATTACTGTCTTCGCTAATCAAAATGAAGAATAGCAAAGGGGGGAGGGGTATCGGCCGTGTTTGTGCGGACCGATCCCCTCCCGTTATATCGATAGCAGTTGGCCGAAACGTAAAACGTTTAACCTTCACAATTTTTAATTTAAATAAGAATTGGAACATGGCCGTCATATTTATCTTTCAAATTCGAAGGATAGAATCACCAAGTTAAAATAGTCGAACCCCTACAACCTCACAAATAAAAAGAATCTTAACAATAATCCCAACCCGCAAATTAATCTTCGCGGATCAACATAATATTTAGTTGATCCGCATTCTTAGATTTAGAAGGGAGTAAACGAGGGTTCACCAATAATCACAATTTAAATTCCCTACCTCGGTTTAGGAACGGTGCACGTCAATCGAGCCGTGGAAGACGAGCGTCACGGAAGTCGGGCGTCGCAGAAAACGAACGTCGATTCCGTTGTCGTTGAGGTGCGTTCGAAGAGGAAACATCGTTGGAAGAAGACGTTGCGTTCTTCAGCGGAGATGTTCTTCGTTGAAGAACGGTGTTCTTCGCGTTCTACGTCGAGGTTGAAGAAGAAGAAGACTTCACGCTTCCCAAACCTCTCAATGTGGCAAAAACTCTAACAATAATAAAATAAGACCAAGTCTTAATTTTATTAACACAACTTAACCATTTGAATTTCATGAGTTTGAAAATAAGTAACTCACCTTATTAATTATAACAAGTTGTCAGAAAAAGTAATGAAAGTGAGTTAATGGGGAGTTAGGAAGGTGAGGGGTTAAGAGGAGTTAAGGGATTTGAAAAGGTGGGGGGGCTCGTGTGGGCCCCACCCTTTCAATTATCCACACATGGGAAGTTGGGTGGATGTGGGCCCCACCACCAACTTCCCATGGGTGAAATTAACCCCCTTGATAAGAAATAAAATTGATCCAACAATTTTATTTACTTTTTAATTAAACCCCATTAATTAACTTCTTCACCCGCACAAACGCAACTATGGTAAAGGTTTCCTTAAGCGATTACCGGCGTTGCGAGTTCATCGGTGCCATCGGATTTCAATTCCGAGCTCCGGTTCAAAAGTTAGAAAAATCCCGCTCGTTCGTTCACTGAACGTACCCGAGCCAAACTTCAGAAATTGATTCCGGGCACACCGGGCCTCGGAATCAGGTGCCGTTAGAAACTGCGTTCTTGTAAAATTCCAAAGAAAATTAAGAAAAAATTTTCCTTGAAATTTCCAGGTCTTTACATGGGAGAGCACTTTGTGGTTTTCACCAACCACAAGAGCCTCAAGTATATCTTCACTCAGCGCGATATGAATCTGAGACAACGTAGGTGGGTCGAGTATCTTCAGTCCTTTGACTTCGAGCTCGCCTATGAGCCAGGAAAGGGAAATGCAGTGGCAGATGCGTTGAGTAGATGAACTCAGATTCAGGCAGTTCAGGAGGCCAGTAGTGAGTGTCAGCTTATGGCTCTGTTCTCTGAGATGCACTTGGAGGTTCACGATAAACAGGGGCATACTTTCCTTTCTTCTGTAGATGTTACCTCTACACTTCTTGATCGGGTAAGAATGAGGCAGCTATCAGACTCAGAGGCCTTGGTCCTGCGGGAGAGTGTGTCAGGAGGGGACCCTCTTCCTGGATGGATAGTGGGCGAGGATGAGATCTTGCGTTTCCAGGGACACGTATGGGTGCAAGCAGACATACGCGAGGAGCTGATGCGGGATTTTCATTCCTCAGTTTGGGCAGTTCATCCTGGTGTCACCAAGATGTATTGGGATCTTCATTGCCAGTAATGGTGGCCAGGTATGAAGAGAGATATTGCTGGTTTTGTCATGAGATGTTCTACTTGTCAGTAGGTAAAAGCAGAGCATCAGCGACCAGAAGGGCTTTTACAGTAGTTACCCATTCCGGAGTGGAAGTAGAACAATGTCGCGATGGACTTCGTGACCGTGTTACCGAGGTCACCTTAGGGAAGTGATGTTGTTTGGGTCGTCGTCGACAGGCTCACAAAGGTAGCACACTTCTTACTGATCAAGGAAACCTCCAGTATTGATGATCTGGGACGACTATACATCCGAGAGACTGTGCGTCTACATGGAGTTCCACACTCCATTATTTCAGACAGGGATGCGTGTTTTACCTCTCAGTTCTGGCAGGGACTTCAGAAGGCTTTGGGTACACAGATACTTTTGAGTGCAACATACCATCCCCAAACTGATGGCCAGTCCGAGCGCACGATCCAGGTGCTTGAGAATATGCTCCGAGCTTGCATTCTAGACTTCAGCGGTTCTTGGGAGAAACATATACATCTTGTGGAGTTCGCCTACAACAACAGTTTTCAGGAGACCATTCAGATGGCACCATACGAGGCTTTGTACGGTAGGCCATGCTGATCACCCTTATGCTGGCTGGAGGAAGGAGAGGCAGCTTTGCTAGGACCTCATCTTATTCAGGAGACCTCAGAGCAGATAGAGTTGATTCGGAAGAGGATGACTACAACACAGTCTCAACAGAAGTCTTATGCTGATTAGCGGAGACGAACTCTGGAGTTCGAGGTCAGAGATTAGGTTTTCTTGCGTGTCGCACCGAGGTTGGGACAGAAGAGGATTCAGAGACTGGGTAAGCTTTCATCGCAGTACGTCGGGTCGTTTGAGGTATTGGAGAGAGTTGGGCCGGTTGCCTATCGGTTGAAACTAGCTCAGAGGTACCGGGCGATGCACACCGTCTTCCACGTCTCTCAGCTCCGACGTTACTTTTCAGACCCGTCTCATGTCTTTCAGCCCGAGGAGGTTGAGCTCGAAGCGGATGCGTCATTTAAAGAGCATCCTATCCGGATTGTCGATCGCAGTACAAAGGTTCTCTGAGGCCGGTCTGTTCCTATGGTACGAGTGCTATGGCAGCACGAGCGAGTATAGGACGAGACTTGGGAGAGGGAAGTCGAGGTTCGATCGCAGTGGCCGGAGCTGTTCAAGGATTCTTCTTCTACGCCTATCTAGGGAAATTCGGGGACGAATTTCTTTAAGGGGAGGAAGTTTGTAAGAACCCGGATCTTCATTTCAAGTATGTCTTACTTTTTCTGGAGTTTTTGAGAATTTTTGGAGTTTCTGGAAATTTTTGAAGTACACGCCATGTACTTTTTGAGTACACGCCGTGTACTCTTTTCCCGCTCGAAACCGTGTGCTGACCGTGTCCGGACCACACACACGGTGTGTAGGGGTGACGTGGAGGCCGATTTTGGCGGAGTACGGAAAACCCCACTACACGCCGTGTACTTTAAAAATACACGCCGTGTACTTTTTTTTCACTAAACAGACCGGGGTCGCACCTAATCGTCATAATCGTCTTCTTCTAGGTCTGGTTCGACCGAGAGGCGTCGTACGACCGCGAAACTTCTCCGGATTCCTGAGCCTCCATCTGTCCTCTGATTCAAGCTCTGTCGGTTGCGTTGGAAGCGCAACGGTGAGTTCTCCCTTCTGCTTGAACGTTGTTTTCCAATTCTTCCTCCTCCTCAAGTTATCTAAGGTTGAATGTTTTGTGTGTTTTCTCAGATCTACGATGTTCTAGGGAGAATCAGTCGTCGTGGTTCAAGTATATCGATCTCCTAGGATCGAGGTAGGTGGTTTGTGCCTTACCGTTCAAAGTCTCTGAGTTTATGTGTGAATTTCCACCAATACCCGTGAACGGGGTATTGTGTGTTTACCTTTTTGCCCTTGATTTGTTCTGTTACGACCTTTGGGTCTCGTTTGCCTTTGGGTGCTACACTTGTTTTCATGCGTTGCGGTTATAGGTTGAAGTGGAACTCATGACATGCTTGTTTCCTTGTAGACGGTTTAGCTAAGTAGCTCTATAGGTGTACTTTGGCCTTATAACATTATTATGCACTGACTAGCACAGGGCTGAGAGAACCTGGTGCTATAGACTATAAAGGATAGACCGAGTGAGCTTCCCAGAGAGTCTTAGATATTATAGACTACACAGGGGATGGACCGAGTGAGCTCCCAGAGAGTTGGATTTTATAGACTACAGGAGGGTAGACCGAGTGAGCTTCCTCAGAGAGTCTTACCTTGTTTGAATCTCTTTAAAAACCTTTCCAGGCTAGAGGAGGAATTGACCGAGTGAGCTTCCTCAGAGAGTCTGTGGTATACCTGAGGGTATAGGAGGAATTGATCAAGATAGCTTCCCCAGAGAGTCTCTAGACCTTGAGGCTAAGAGGGTTAGACCGCGCGATCTTCCTCAAGAGAGTCCCTGACTACCTTAGACTATAAGGGGAATTGACCGAGTTAGCTCCCCCAGAGAGTCATAAATTCGTATGACCAAGCCAGATGGGTTAGGCTTAGTGCACTACTCAGAGGGTTGTGGTACTTCTTGGATAGGTCCAGAAGGGATGGCTGCGAGTAATTCCCAGAGGGTTTCCGGCTTTTTAGCTGTTTGTTTTACTGTTATTGATTGGTTGTGGATTGATTGCCGCTATGTATCATCCTGTTTTACTGCTTACTGTTACTGCCTTTTGCTTGCTGTTGGTGTTTACTGTTTATGATACTTTTACCTGTCATATACTCACTGACTGTTAGACACAGATCTTCGGGTGAATGACTACTGAGATTTTATCTCACACCCTGTTTGGACCATGCTTTTGGGCCCAAGCAGACTATGTTGTTGCAGGTATAGACAAGGCCAAACGCCCTTTGACTTCCGGAACTTGATTGTTTGGAGCGGGGAGCATGAGATCAAGCTTTGGCTTGTGATGCTTTTTACTTTTCTTCTGTACTTGTTTTGGTACTGTAGTGTTTTCCAGCATTGTGACTTGTTTGGCTGCTTTCCTAGTTATGTATCATGCATCATTTCATATATATACATATGTGCTCCAGTTTGTTGATTTAGTCTTCTGCTATTTATATTGTTGGTTATTACTGCTTTCGGTATTGTATATTTTTTTTTTCTGGTACCCATCACTATGTTTCTTTATGTTGAGAAAGTTCTGCTACCCATCACTATGTTTCTTTATGTTGAGAAAGCCGAGACCATTTTTAATTTACCCTTCCTATTCTTTGCAAGAATCAGGTCATGTTCTTGACATAGTTAACTATCCACATTCTGTTGAGCCTCTAACTCGCAGATAGATTGATCACAGGTAGATTCATCATCATCAAGTTGCTCATAATCTTCCCTGTTGAGGGCTTCTTTAACAGGAACTCTATCAAGGAGCATCAGTCCCTTCAACAAATGTGTGTAGGATGGTGTTATTGTCGTGTTTACATGTCTTTTTTCTTTCTTTTTGTTCGATTCAATTTGTATTGTTGATTTTGTTTGAATCAGTTGTATGGTTAGAACCTTTTGAATAAAATTTCGATTCTGGTTTCTGTATTATTTCCGGTTGTTTACACACATCTTAGATCGCTGCGATTCTACCATACACATGTGCATATTGATCGGATTTCATCTTCATAAACTTGAAATAAACTCATTACGTATAATCTTTGATATTTGTTGAGGGCGTATGATTAATGTTAACCTCAACACTCCGCATAACAGGTCACCAGCGCCAGCGCAATGCTGGTGTACATCCGCGGCAGCGCCATCAGGCTGGAGACCTTGGACTTCAGCCCACCCTCCGCCACACGCTTAAACCCATCCATACACGTGTCCTCATTTGTCAGCGCCGCGCTCATCCACGTCTCCACGTCCCCCATAATTTCCCCGAATATCGGCTTGCCCCGATTTACCGGCGCCTGGAGAAGCCGATTCATAGAGTCCTTCGTCTGGGACACGGCATCATTGATGTTCGTCAAGCAGTCGTGGAGCGCGGACTTTGGAGACACGGTCCCGGAGTCCGTCCGCCAGGTGGTGAGGGAATCGGCGGCGGAGCTGGGAGGGGCCGCCTTGTCGGCGGCGGAGAGGTTGGCGGCCAGCTGTTTGGTGTGGTTGAGCGAAAAGGAGACGGCGGTGAGCGCTAGGCTGCTGAGGTTGGTTCCGACGGTGGCGGCGTAGCCGGAGAAGACGTGGACGCAGTCGGCGGGGTACAGGGTGGTGTTACAGCTGGTGCGGATGAAGTCCGGGCCATTGACGGTGGTGGGGCATTGTAACGCAGGGACCGGTGGGGGGATGAAGAAGAGGAAAATGGAGACGAGGAAGAGCATGAGGGAGGGAGCCATGGGCTGCATGGAAAGGACACACCACAGATAGTTGGTCACCGTCCGGCAATGGGGATAACCATTTTATACCCCCCCAAAAAAAAACTTGTTGGCCTTGTGGAAAAAAGGAGATAAATGGAATAAATAGGCCTTTTTGGGGGGTAAAAAATCAATATTTATCTACTCCCGGTTTTATTTTACGGATAATATTTTGGATTTTTTTAGACATCAAGTGGTGGGACTAATTTTTATATGGAAATTATAAAAGTTAAGCACCTCCGTGTAGAAAATTAATTCAGTGGTTGGTACTTAGGGAACACTAATTGGCCCGCTTTTGATCACTTTCCATTCTTGAAGAAATAACTCATTTCTATTCTTTTCATGAACATTTAATCCGTTCTTTGCAAAGTTTTTTTTTGTAAGATCTGATTTTTGAAGGGATATTTGTTGTGCAGTCATGAACTGTGATCATCTATGATTCATTTAAACCATCAAAGGACCGATTTTTAATTACAAGGATTCAACAAAATTTGGTATTTTTACCTCGTTACAAACAGTGAATCTGTTTAATTATCAAAAATATAAATCGAAAAGATTAAGATGTTTAGTTTAATTACTCCTAATTTCATCATATTTATGGGTAATCTTATGACGTGTAGTTTAATCCCTTGTTTGATTATTGAAATTGCCTGGTCTTACTTTAAATTTGTTTTGGTGGCCTTTTATTTATCAATTTTTAATTGATCTTGGCTTGTGGGTATTGAATATTTTGTGTATCAACCTAATCCAAGGATCCAAATCCCAATCCAGTCGTCACAAGACCTCGAGCGTGTTACCTTAATCACTAAAGGCTAACAAACTAGTGTTGAGAAATAAAATAAAATAAACCATCGAAGAAACAATTTGCCATTAAAATATTTAATCCATGTTGTGAACAATGCAAGTGAAATTTAAAATTCATTTATCAAAACCTTTAAAATTAACACTGAAAGCATAATATGTTTTACAAAATCCTATACTTAATTACAACAACGCATGGTGGCTGGAAGTAAATAAATGTGGCTAATGTCCTATCCACCGACTCCTACCATGTCACCGTATTGGATCTATGTGTGGTGCCCCACACTAAACATCCATATAAAATACTTCATTTGACATGATTATTCTACAATGTATTTAACATCTTCCATAAAAGATTTTCAAAACAATACCCCTTAGACGCAACATACACAATAATCATCTTCATAATTAGGGGAAAGAAACGTAGGAAAAGGTGGGCTTATATGCTCGGTAAGTGAAAACATATCAACGTGTCATAAAAGAGGTTAAATCTAAACCATATGATAAAACATGAGCATCAAAGAAATATCATATTAAAAGAACATTAAGCAATAACATATCTCCATAAGCATGTCAGATAGACATATAACCCCAAATGATTGAACATATACCATGGCATAAGAAAACATAGACATGAGGCAATAATCAAGAGCCATGTGGCATATCATAAACATATAACATAAAAATTTGGTGAATATCGAGTTAATAAAATGATTCATTTGAAAAGGATTTTATGATAAAGAAATGTAAATCCCCGGAAAAAAGAAATTTGAAATAAAAAACAATTCAATCACAAGGTATAATTCACCCAACTTATAAGAATAATGTTCAAAAAGACCAATCATAACTCAATGAACATAAATTGAGTTAGTAAAAACCTAACACCTAAATCGAAAAACCCTAGAAAAAGAGAAAATGTGATGGATTTTTAAATTCATTGAATTTAATGAAAGGCATGATAAAATTCATCTATAGGGTACTATATACACCACATAAAAATAAACACAAATGGTGAATATTATATACGTCTGAAAGAAAGAAAATCGAGACAAAAAAAATCCCTTACCTTTTTTACTTCCGACTTCCCCAAAAACTCTTTATCCTCAAGTATAATAAACGCAACCATCATAATCGCCTATTTTAGAACCTTATATATATCCACAAACTTTTCTACACTTTAATTATTATCATTAATTGTACATTCATTAGTTATTTTTTGTTTATTTTCGTCATCAAATGATGGTAATTTTGATTTTTTTTTCGCGCATATTACGTAATGGAGATATCAAACCCCATTCTTTGATATTAAATCCATCATTATCAATTTTGAAAAGATATTGAAATCATTTTTTCATTGATTTATACATCCCCATGTTCATTGGATTGAAACTGTTGGCATGGTTCGAGAGAACTCGATCATGATGAGCTTGTTTCAGATAATTTACCGATATCAATGGATCACATTACAATGATCATCAATTTATTCCATATTTTTTAAAAAAATATTCAGGATATATAAACTACTTAATATAATACATATTCATCAAATATATTTTAGAACCATCCATGTACTGTGGTAATGAAAATGAAACATGTGTCTATGGAGAAAGTAATCCGTAGGTACACACAAGTGACACTTTCATTTTCTAAGGAATAAGAGGGGATAAAGGTAGATACTTATTTTTCTTTTAAGAATCATAATTATTTCCTAAATATAATATTAATTTATTAAATAAATCCTTATAACTATCCATGTGAGGCAGTGATGAAAAATGAAATACACCATTCATTGAGGTGGTAGCATGCAGGTAACATGAGCGACATTTTCATTTTTCATGTGGATGGGGGGGCACAGACAATGGTTCATCCATTAATATAATGTTTTTAGTATAATAATTATACATATTTCATTCTATTATAATGGTTAGTATAGGTTTTGATTAGGAAGATAGAGAAAACAAAAGGTTAAGAAGTGGATAGTACTCACATTGAGAAATTGAACCTTCTCATGGAGGATCCTTTGGAAATAGAGGACATAAGAAATCTTTATGAAACAAGAGGATACTAAACATGGAAGAGGTCTCTAGGGTTTTTAAAATGGTAAGGTATTCACAAGGAATTATAATTAGTGGTGTGGCTTTAACTGGGTGGAAACGTGATCCTATAAGTGAAAAGGGACTTTTCCTTTGAATTGAAGGGTAAGTGAGGGGTAAGAATGGAATTCCATGAGAGTTAGGTGATTTAGGTGAGGAGAGGTTGGAGAGACATGTGGTTATGACTTTAAAACCTAAAAAAGGTGTTCTAGAATGCTTTTTTTCTTTAAATTAATTTAGTAAAATTCAAGCAACTTTATTTTCCTCAACTTTACCCTTATTAACCTTGATTAAAACTTACCCATGATAATTAATTTTTTACTAAAAATATAATATTTTCCCTCTTAAAAAATATTGAAACGATAGATATAAATTTTAAATCCATTTAATCTAATTAAATTCCTAAATATGAGAAAATTAACTTTAAAATCAAAACATAAGATATAAAAAAAAGGAATGGATATATTTATTCCTTTTATACATTAGGTGTTTTTATTCAGATATAATATCGATAACTAATTAATTCATGTTAATATTTTTTTTTATATATTTAAACATCATATTATAAAATTATTTAAAAGGGATTAATTTTTTTATTTATATGAAAGTTACACAGTGATTATGAAAACAATTCTTTGAAAATAATCCTTTTACTTTTACTGTGGTAATTAAATTTAATCTCAGAAACCTATTTTTATGAATAAAAACGAAATTTACCTTATTGAAAAATATGAGCATACCGATTAAAAATATAAAAATCATTTTATTTGATTTATTAAATGTGATAATAATTAATTTTAATTTAAGCCTGAATAACACATAACTTTTTTAAGAGAAATATATCTTCTATGCATAAAATACATTTATTACATACTTAGTAATTACTCTTGGATAGATTTTAAATTACTTTATTGTATATATAATCAATATTAAAATCCTTATTTAAATATAATAAAATGAATAGCATAGAAAAGGACAAGTTTTAATAAAATATATATTTTTACATAAAATGATTTTATTAGTTATTTATCCACACTAATTGAATTGTATAAATTAATTAGTATTAAAAATGAACTTTATTTTAATTTTGACATATATTTCATAGTGAATTTACATCTATTTATACACTCCAACCTAACAGCTACATTATGATGATTATAATTACTACTTAAAATTTTATCTTAATGAAATGTATCACTGTTCATTTTGGTTTGGAGTTGTGTGTTAAACAATATATTAAATATAGTTTTTATTAAAAGGGAATTCATACTAAAATCTCAAAGTGTTACATTCTACCCCACTAAAACAAATTGAATCCTCTCAATTTTAATTTATACCCATTAATGAAAAATATGTAAGGTTATGACTCCAAATATAATTTCCAACTCTCTATCATGGACTATAGAAAACATATTTTACTTTATAATAGGAAAATATTGAGATTCTCAACAATTTGTTCCAAATATTCCTCCTCAGGTATCTATAAGCTTTAGGAGTTTCAAGGTACATACCTTTTAAGGTTTTATTTGCATGATTCAATTTCCAACTAAATACTAAAACAAAATGGTAATGATAAAATCCAATAAAATTAGAGTAAATGAAAATATTAATATGAAAACTCAATCTTAAGATATCTCTACAATGTAACCATATTTTCAAATTATGATACTTTTATTTAAACTACGATATATTTTGATCAACCTATAACTCCTTCATTTTAACCTAGATTCTCCATTATCATATTCCTATCAGCTTCTATAACATAACTAATTATATATTATATCATCAATATCTAATAGAATCCTTCATAATAGTTCCTAAAGAGAATGTGAATCATGAAAGAATATCCTTGAGGAGTGTCAAATTAGGTTTGCAGTTAAACCTATTTTTCATGCACCAGGTGAAGATCAAGTTAATACTCAACCGACCTTTTTAGGGTTATTACCCATAGGTGCATCTGTTCTAGAGCCCGCATCTACTTTTTTGTAGCCAGGTAGGGATTCCATTTATACGAAACCACACAATCTCTACTATACCAAAAATTTAGGATGTTTTGTTATATTTATGCTTAACCCTTAGGGGTTTTCACTTATGTTATGTAGTCCCAATCACCAAAATAACCAAAATAATCTAAAAAAATAACTAAACCCCGCTTTGTTACCTACTGAGGTGTCCCATACTAAACATCCATATAAAATAATTCATTTCACAAGATTATTCATTACATATCATAATTAGTCACACCACCGAACCCAATGGTTAAACATCATACATAATAATCTTCTTTATAACTCAGGGAAAGAAACATAGGGAAGACTGTATTTAGATGCCCAATAAGGGAAAAATTATCAACATGTCATTAAAGGGTTATATCTTAATCATATGATAAAACATGAGTATGGTATAAATATATTATTAAACTAACATTGAGAAATAATAGATGTTATAAGCATTACATGTAGACATATAACCCCAAACAATTGAACATTTACCATAGTGTAAGAAAAAAAATACATGGGGTAATAATCAAGAGCTATGTTGTATATCATATGCACATAACATAGAAATTTGACATAAAAAATGATCTAAATCTTAATATAGTGGATTCAGAATCACATCTGGTTTCCCTTAGTGGATCTAGAATCACAACATGTTTCCCATAGTTGGTTGAGCATCCTTACTCATTTCTCATAGCATATTGAACATAATTACTCATTTAAAATTATTATATCATGAGATATAAAGTTTTACCTAATGAATTGGAGAGTTATATGGTTACCACCCATCACATAATGATAAACCATATATATGTGTGCAATAAGAACTTGGAAACATTCATAATTCATCATAGCCTGATTAACCTATGAAAAGAAACACGTTTCATGAAAAACATAAGCATAATAATAATTATAATCCATTAGGTGAAATAAAGTGGATGATTTAATTAGATCATATTCCCTATTGAAGCATAAGAAACATTAAATTATGGGGATATATATGATTTTTTTCATAAAATCATCACAATTTACATGAAGAAAGAAGAAGAAAAAACAATTTTTATTTTTATTTTCCAAAAAAGTATTATAAAAAATGGGAATATAAATTCCTTTTAAAAAATAAGAACTTATAGGGTAATTTTCTCAATGAAAACTGATGAAGGAAGTAGGAAAATGTGTTAGTACGAAAAGCATTTTAAACAAATATTCCATTCACATTTTGTAAAATGTAAATGTTAGTGGAAAATGATCACACTAAAAATGTCAAAATAAGATTCATTTTTTTAAAGAAAGTCAAGTTCATTGAAAAATCCTTTAATAAATCATTAAATTAGAGACAATAATGTTCATTAAATAAAATAATTAAGATGGACTTTGATGAATAATTTTCTCAACAAAAAAGAAGTGGTCAGGTTGGTTTCTATTAAAAGAATCACTTTGAGTGAATTACTATCCAAAGGGGAAGTGACATGGTAGGAGAAAAGTTAAACCTCATAAAAACCGTAATATAAGAAAATAAATATGGTTTTATAGAGAAACAATACATAATTTCCCTAGATTGTAATTTAGTCATAACAATCTTGAATTCAAAATGTGATTGGAATGAAAAACCCTTATAAAATTAGTAAAATTTGAATCAAAATAATTTGAAAAGGTGAACTTGAGTTGGATGCGTAAATCCCTTAAAATCCATGAAAGTTATGATAATTAAATACTGATGGAAGTATATTCACCACACAAAATAAAACAAGTGGTGAATATTTCATATATCTCAAAGAATACAAATTGAGAAGAGAAACCCTTATAAATTTGGTAACAATTGAATAAAAAGAGTTTAAAGTAGGGATTAATTAAAAGAAATATAAATACACTGAATGAATAATTAATAATAAGAATATAAAAATAATGGGGAAGTAGGTACAACATATAGAATAATAGGTGCATAATATGAAAACATTCCTTAATAAAGGGAAATTGAGACAAAACCCTTACAAATATCATATTTTTGAATTAAGTTTTTTTTAAAAAGGATTTTATGAGAAATAAATGTATATACATAGAAAGATAAGATGAAGTATAACATAATTAAATCATAAGGAATAATTCACCCAACTTATATGAATGATGTTCAAGAAGAACAATCATAACTCTCTACTTCGGTGGTGGCGCAGTGGTGAAGGTGAGGAGAATAACAACGCTGTTCTTTGAGAGGTGCAGTGTTCAATTATTAGGAGCCTGATATTGGGTGATTTTTCCCTCCCTCGAGATCCAATCATCTTTCCTAGTCACCCAATTCTTGAATGGGTGAAAAAATGAGGCACAAACCACCCATGCTGATGGTTTGCTGTGTCAAACCATCGCTAATTAGGTTGTCACCCTCTAGGACGCTCTGCCATATCGGTTGACAACAACTCCTTCCCAACTGGGCTCTCTCCGAAGTGATCCCTTCACAGGGAGGGGGGGGGGTTCCCTTGTGTGTAGGGTTCGAAAAAGCCACACATGGGGATTCCCTTTTCTTAAAAAAGAACAATCATAACTCAATGAACAGAAATTGAGTGAGTGAAAACCCTTACACCTTTAGTAACACATGAATCGAAAAACCCATGAAAAAGAGAACTTGTGATGGATTTTTAAATTAATTTAATTTCATGAATTTTATGATAATTTTCATTTATATTTTAGTATATACACCATAAAAATTAAAACAATGGGTGAATTTTGTATATGCCTTAAATAAATAAAACCGAGATAAGAAAAGCCCTTTCCAGTTTACTCTCGACTTCCATGAAAGCTCCTTAAACTCTTATATAATAAGAATAACCATAATAATAACCTATTTCAAAACCTTATTCATATTTAAAACCTTTTATAATATTTAATTATACTTATTCATTATATGTTCTTTAGTTAGTTATTATTTATTTTCATCATTGAATGTTGGTAATTTTAATTTTTTCGCACATGTTTCATAATGGAGACACCAAAATCTATTCTCTGATACTAAGTTCATCATTAACATATTAGAAAATATATTTAAATAATATTGTTTCAATTATTTATACATACCAATGTTCATTTCTTTAAGGGTTCAGATATGTGTGGATCGACCCTTTGCGTGTTTTTGAAGATCGAAATGCTCAAAGGTGGCTCAGAAGAAGATTGGAGAAGTTTGATTAAGTAAATGCTATAAGAAGGGGATTACACATTGTGTAAGAGAATTACATGATGTGACATCCTATTTAACGGGTTTTCCTATAAAGATTCACGATGTGCATACTTTTACATGGTGTTAAAGGGGGATTCATGGCGTGAAATGTTTCATCGTTCAAAAAATAAAATAAAGCATTTAAGTGATACTTTTTTCAGAGGAACTCAACCTCGAGGCATTACACAATGTGAATGGGGATTACATGTCGTGTAATTACCCGATGCTGTTTTTTTAAGTGTTTTTCTAGATTCTTGGGTTTTTTCAAACCTACAGATGTAGAGGCTCTCCCTCAACCCCAAACGACCCAATGACCCTCTCTTCAGCATTTTGGGGATTCCTTCTTCAAGGAATGATCCTTCACTCCCTCCTTCTATCCATAGTGATCTGTCTTCCATTTAAGGTATGATCTACTTCAGTTCTTGTGGTTTATTCAATACATTTCCTCCTTTTTATCCTTTACATGTTATGGTGCATGATCTCCATGTTTCTATGGGAGTTTTCTTGGTGGTTGGTTAGTGCGGTTGTGTCGTGGCATCCTCGAATGGATGTAGTTTTTGCGGGAGAGGTGATCATGATCCATTTCTTTGATCTATTCTCATGTGAATAATGTCAACGACCTTTTGAGGTCAGAGATTCTATGCTTCTCTATTTACTCATTTGCAATCATAGAGCTAGCATGATTTATCCCTTTGGATCACAATGAAATTGAACTAATAATTATATGAACCAGATTAATGGAATTGGTATCGATCTTATATTGTTTCTTTATACCTTGATAATAGTTTTCATATTGATTTTATAGATAGTTTGATATCTATGTTTTTCTTGATTTAACATGTTTTTCTTGATGGAAATTGGTAAAGAACGTAAAACCAAAATTAATTGATAATTATTTGGATAAAATATAAATAGTAATGTTTAAGGAATTCGGTTGTTGTTGCTGAAATTTAAAGATAATCAAATTAATGCAAGTGAGTATGTTTAATTGAAATTGGTTGATGAAACTGAAGCATGTTTATGCTTGTTGAAAAAAGAGTAAAATAATGAATCGGTTAATTCAAGATGGAATAATAACTTGTTGTGTGATAATGTAAATGTTATTGGGCCAGAGTTTCTTGCTTTCTTATAAAGGTTGAGTACCTTGTGCTTGGGATCCATGAGAGCTCGTTTTGTGTGAAGGTTGGATGCCTTGTTTTAGGGTCGAGAACCCATTGTTTTTTGTTCCCACTGCTTGTAAGGTTCTTTGGATACAATACTTGTGGTTATGGGGGTAGGGAGGCCTGGATGTGACGTGATCATAGGATGGCTGAGCCTGGAGGGATGTTGTGGTATGTGGGGGCAGGGAGGCCCAGTTTTTGTGGAAACAGTTTATTCCTAGAGTGGTGAGATGCATTTGTTAATTCATATGGGTGTCAGGGAGAACACCAAATATTATGGAATGAGTTGAAGTTGGGCTTACCCGTTGATGTGAAAGTGGTTGCTATTGAATCTGTTGTTTTTTTTATCCATTTTACAATACCCAATTTTTGAGGTAGATGGTCTTTCTTACCCTCTTTCCAAAAGAGGTGAAAATGTGCAGGGTATACCACCCACTTTCTATATTTATCTTTTCGAGGATGAATGGGTATATGCTCCTGCTATATGTGGAGAAGACTCGATGGGCAACTCATCTACTCACCGTGTTGATCCCCTTACGTTTGGTATCTTAGAATGATTTTCTAGAATGCCTGTGAATATGGAAAATGAAAAAGTTGTTAAATATTTGAATAAATGATGTTTAACCCATGGGGTTGGAGGTTGCTGGGATGCAATGCTGAGGTTGTGATTCTGAGAATCCATAGACTTGGTTTTGGTTATACCTAGAGGGCATGGATCTTGGTTGGAATGTTAATGGAATGTGATGTAGAAAAAATGACAATGGTTAATTAATTGTTAAAGAATTAATTAACATAAAGTAAAACTGATAAAAAGGGGATAAAGTAAATTAATGTATCTATTTAAATGGTTTTTTTCTTATAGGATATCTAATCTTAGTAGTGGAAGCTAGGAGTCTGAGAGACGTGAGCTATAATTGAGTATAAGAATAGGTTATTCCCATAGTGTGGTTGTGAGATATATTATATCTTGTAATTTTTATGTTTCTATACGCTACCCCACCCTTTCGGTTGTGGCGTTTGAAACCCCAGTGATTCTAATCCCTAGGGGGTGTTTTTCTTAACATTCTGGTGTGAGGATGGATGAGTGCCCCCTTTGGCCCCACTCTCTTCCTTGGTAGTTACTTATGATGGTATGTAAGGAGGTTAGTTTCCCCCATATATATGTGTAGAGGGTTGTAATGGATTGTGGTTATTTCACAAACATTTATTCTGGATATAGTTTCCTACAGACTACTATAGGTATGACATGTATAGGTTGTGATGGCTTGAGGATCCTTACTCGGTGTATGGGATATAATGGCTTGAGGCATAATACCCGATGTATGATATATGCTATGTGAGCTGTGGTGGATCCTGTAAACTACCCGGTTACTTTTAGTTGTGAGGTTGTGGTGGTGAGTTGCATGAGGTACATGTTGTGGTGCTTCACCCAGGTGTCTGTGGACAGGCCTTTTTGGAGAGTGATTCTTAGGACGTGCGACATTGGGGAAAAGTGGAAAAACAGTGGGGAAGTGGTAGTGGGGTACCCTTGATATTATTTAATATATTATATACTCTTATATGAAATAATTGGTGAGAGTATCCATGGTGAGGCTGGGAACATAGTATACCTATTTAGGTGATGAGTTTGTTCCACCTGTTGTTCATTGTGCTTTAGCATGATTTCTTTACTTTTGAACCAGAGGATCTGAGGAGGATCCTACTGAGTATACTGTTATACTCACCCAACATATATATAAACTGTTTTCAAGTCACGTGGAGAACGTTGGAGATCAGGATGGTTACTACTGACTGGGAGTTTTGTAGGAGCTGTTCAGGCTTTGTGGTCACTGTCATTTTACGTTCTTTTGGTAGTTTCAGTTTTCCCTTTCAGTTGTTGTAGTCTTTGCATGACATTACATATGTGCACTTGGTTTTATTTTATATTTCAGATTAGGAGTTAGTTGGTTTCTGTTTTATCTCTCTATTCCACATGTTTTCTCTTAGAGGGTAATGCCTCCTATTTGTGTGTTTGCTGTACCCTCGGTGCTAGTCTCCAACTTAGGGGCTTACTAGAGGTGGGAATCAGGGGTCATTAGCTCTTTTCTCACGTTGCGGTCCCATGATGGGTATACTTTGTGGATAGGGGATCATGATAGAGTGGTATCAGAGGTCTGGTTGAGGGATAAGATGAAGTTTGGAGTTAGGAATAGGTGAGGTTGCATGGTTTGGTAGGGAAACAGTGTCAGATAAGTTTAACAATTACTATGAACACTGGAGACCAATTGAGGCACATTTACTTAGGTCTCTATAGTGACCTGATCCTTTTACATAAAACATTTCATGATTTTAAGCATAATTAATCACCAGAGTACAATCCAAGGATCGTTAAGTCTAGTGTCTTGGAAGACTAGGTACAAATAACATAAAACATGGAAAAAAAAACTTTTTTATTTAATCTCCATAAAGAGTTTCTAACTTCCTTTGATCCCTTAAATCTGCATAGGGTACCCTGGGGAACACATGAACAAAGGGATGAGGTAAAAAGCCTAGTAAGGTAATTAACATAAGGATACATCTCAAGCACCTGAGTTAGGAGGCATGACATAATGATATCCAAAGCATGAAACTTATAAAATCATTTAATATAAGTGGGATCATATAAACATGGAATCATATAAATATGGCAGAATCATAAAAAATTTCTTTAGTACGGGTCAAGGCTAACTGCCAATCTTGTTTCCCATTTCAGTACGGGTCAACACTAACCGCCAATCCCGTTTCACATCGCATCTCATGAGACTTATCCTTAACCAATGTATTGGAGCGCTAACTGGTCGCACCCATCTCAAAATTTTCATGAATATTATTTCCACATAAATATTCTTACCACATATACAATCATACATAATCAACCATACATAAATATAAGGGTACCCATGGAAAGAATTGGGTACCACAATCATGACATAAATCATAACCAATGGGTGTATCATGAAAGTGTCCATGAAAGAAAAGGATTAGAACATACATGGACGTTAATAAGGTATTATAGGCATATAACATGGTATGTGGTAACAAATATAAGTGACATCACATAACAAATGTATTTGAGAGACATTAGCATTAAAACATTTTTGTGCGGTTTTAAGGAAAACACTATAGAGATTTTAAAATAGTAAAGAATACATTCTTTTATATAAAACCAGAATTGAACCATGAAGGTTTTCAGAATAAAAATACTGAATTTAAAAAGACAATGGTGTCTTAAAATATAATATAGAGTGCACTTGAAATTGGGTAAAAGTTCGGGAAGTTCCTTTAAAACGAGTGTTCTTATTGGGAAGTATCGAGGAGAGATTTATTTAAAAGCATGTATATACCCAAAAGAGAATGAGAGATGGATCTTGGAACATGAGTTTGGAGAATATAAACATAATTTTTAAGTTCTAAATAAAAATAAAAGACAACTACATTTTGGTAAAAAGAAAGATAGAGCAACCCGAAGTAATAAAAGAAGTTCAGGTAGAATCCATTATGGTTTATCGTCATGGTATCAAGTGTAACTAAGAGGGCTTGATGAGAGATATAAGGGGTTTCTTATCACTTATACAAAATTAGGGCAGTATGGGGAAAGTGTATAAACATACCCCATCACTTGGTATTACACAAAAAGGCATAGCATAGAGAACAATCTTGATGAAGAGTGAAAAGGGGAGGATCCCTTACCTTAAATCCGTTGGTGTTATTCACTTGTTATTAACGACCTGAAGAAACAAATTAGTCTTATTAATTAATAAGTCCAAAACCTCTTCTATATTCAATTTATTTATTATAACCCTTTTTAGTTCATTAAAAGCCTTTTTGATTAGTTACAAGGTTCAATTTCATTGTTCGGGCTCATTTGTTTACTTGGCTTTAAAAGATCGGTTCACTTATATTCAAGTTTGGATTATATGCAAGATAAAAGTGGTTGTACAGAATTGTAGTTATATTATTTAGTTCATATTCAGGAGATTACATGGTTTTAATTTTAATTAGGTTACTTATAGTGAAATTGAATTATTATATATATAACCATAGTGATAACCGTTTTTGTTAATCGGTGGATTTGATTACAAAGAATGTGTTTTGTTTTATAACTCAATTCCATTTGTACCAAAGGATTACATAACCATAAATAGGATATATTACATATATAATAATCTGGTTTAACCATGACACAAATGGTTTCATGACCATAATTAAATATAATAATAGAAATTGATAAACTCTTGTCCTTGAATGTGCTAAATTAGCACATCTCAAACGGTGCTTTCATTTCTTTCAAATAAGAGGTGGGGAAAGGATAGAAGATAATGAAATATACCACTAGTATGAAGAAATTATAGTACATGTATGTTACTGGATTTATCATACTATTATGGTGAAGGGAGGTGAGGAAAGAAATAAAAAGAAAAGAACTTAAAGGAAAAGAAGAAATTGGGAAGAGGAATTTACCTCTTGAGACTTCCTCCTTTGAGAACTTCTTAAGGGGAGAGGTTTTGGTATTTTGAGGAGGCTGAGAGATTTTAGATGTGGGGGAGGACCTTGGGGAGATATTTGGGCAGAATAATGGCAGGGAACAAGGCTTGAGAGGAGTGAAGAGAAGAGGGAGTGAGGGGGGCCGGGTTATAGTGGAGGAGAGGAGGGATTTCATAATATTATAATCATTAATTTATTATTTCTTCCCAAGACAAGGAATAATAACTATTCCATGACCAAGAATAGTGATTTTATCGTGTGATATCAAACCAAGTGGTCTTATATCAGCAGAACATCATCGATGACTCAATTAATCCATTATTTAGCATTTATTGTGAATTATCAGATTCTACTATTCATAAAAAATTCAAGTATTTCAAAAAAATCCCAAAAATTCACCCTAACTATTTTTAGATGTGTATAATCCAAAAATGAAGTCCATTTTTAAAAAATAATTTTCTAAATATGAATATTTTAATATTTAATTAAAATAATAATTTATTATCAAAACCAGTTTTAAAACATTCATTAACATATTCTAAAAATATAGGTATATCGTACTTCCAACTTGAATATTATTTTTATAACACCATAGGCGATGTTACTATTCATTAGGGTATATAACTATTCATATAGGTATCTTACTATTCATTAGGGTAGGTTACTATTCACCAAAAATTAAGTTTTCCTTATCGGACTCCAAATAACTTACTGATTACAACCGTGTATGCCAGATTTTCGAAATTCCAAACACAAAAGTGACAAAATTATGTTTAAAGGTCACTTAGAACTTAGTAGTTCATTATGTTGTGTGATACTTATGAGAAATGAATTTCCATTGAAAAACATTGGGTCGTTACATTCTTAGCCCCTTATAGAATTTCGCCCTCGAAATTTCGTTTTATATTCTAAGCCAAAAACAGGTGTGGGTACTTTTCCTTCATTGCTTCCTCCAATTCCCATGTTGCCTCTTCGTACTTATGGTTTCTCCATTGTACCTTGACCAGATGAGTTGTCTTGTTGCGTAGAACTTTTTCTCTATGATCTAAGATCTTCACTGGCTGTTCCTCATAAGAGAGATCATCCTCCAACTGTACCACCTCTGAAGACAGTACACGTGAAGGGTCTGGTATGTACTTTCTTAAGAGGGATACATGAAAGACATCATGTACTTTCGACATGGTAGGTAGAAGTGCCAGTCTATAGGCCACAACTCCGACTCGATCATGGATCTCAAAGGGGCCGATGTACCTGGAAATTAACTTCCCTTTCTTCCCAAACCTCATGAACTTCTTCCATGGGTATATACGTAGAAATACCATGTATCCAACTTTGAACTCAAGGTCTCGTCGACAGTTATCTGCATAACTCTTCTATCGACATTGGGCTGCCTTAATATGCTGCTGAATGGTATTCACCTTCTCCACCATTTCTTAGACCATTTCAGGTCCTAGCAGCTTATGCTCACTGACTTCATCCCAACATGCCAGTGTTCTGCACCTTTTCCCATAAAGGGATTCATATGGTGCCATTCAGATGCTTGAGTGGAAACTATTGTTGTAGTAGAATTCAACTAGTGGAAGATGTTGGTCCCATCCTCCTTTGAATCCCATTGAACACACTCTCAACATGTCTTCCAATGTCTGAATAGTTCACTCAGATTGCCCATCAGTTTGAGGATGACAGGCCGTACTGAAGTTCAGTTCAGTGCTCAGAGCATGATGGAGACTTTTCCAGAACTTCAAGGTGAATCTCGGATCACAATCAGATACAATAGATAGTGGTAGTCCATGCAGCCTTACCACTTCTTTGATGTAAATCTGTGCAAGTCGACCCAATGAGAAGTCCTCTCGAACCATGATAAAGTGAGTTGTTTTCGTAAGACGATCCACAATGACCCATAAAGAATTGTTTTCTCTAGATGCCTTTGGAAGTCCAGTGACAAAGTCCATGGTAATGTTATCCCACTTCCATGCTAGTATGGGTAGTGGTTGCATCATCCCCTTAGACTTTTGTCTCCCAGCCTTCACTTTCTGACATATGAGGTACTTTGATGTATATTCAGCAATCTCTCTTTTCATATTGTCCCACCAAAAGTTTTCTCAGAGATCTCGATACATCTTTGTGCTCCCTGTGTGGATAGAGAAGGTCGAGCTATGTGCATCATTCAATATCTCCTTATTTATCTCTGGATCAGATGGTACACATAATCATGTCCCAAATATTACAACTCCTTCCTCATCAATTTTGAAATCGTAGGATTTCCCATTTTTAATAGCTTCCACCCTTTTTTGAATTTCTACATCCTTTCTTTGAGCATCCTTTATTTTCTCCAAGAGGGATGGTTGAGAAATCATTTGAGAAAGGATTGATTATGTTTCTCCCTTAATGATTCCCATTTCCATACTTTAAAAATCTAAGAAGATCGGATCCTTTTCAATTCTCATCATTGATAAAGATGCAAGATCCTTTCTACTTAGAGCATCTGCCACCTTGTTTGCCTTACCGAGATGGTAGTGGATTGAGCAGTCATAATCCTTGATGAGTTCTATCCATATTCACTGGCGCATATTAATCTCTTTTTGTGTGAATATATATTTGAGACTCTTGTGTTCAGTATATATCTTACATTTTTCCCCATAGAGATAATGCCGCCAGATTTTCAACGCAAAGATCACAGCCTCCAACTCCAGATCATGCGTGGGATAGTTTTGCTCATGGATTTTCAGCTGCCTTGAGGCATAGGCTATCACTTTATCATTTTTCATTAGCACACAACCTAATACTTTCTTAGAAGCATCACTATACACCACAAAGAGTTCTCCACTTGAAGGGAGTGTGAGTACCGGTGCAGTGATAAACCTCTTTTTCAACTCCTTGAAACAGTCTTCACATTCCTGTGTCCAGACGAACTTTACTCCCTTCCATGTTATCTTGGTCATTGGGTTTTACAATCATGAAAAGTTCTTCACGAATCGTCTATAATACCCAGACAGACCTAAAAAGCTACAGATCTTCATTACAGAAGTTGGCCTCGACCACTCTTCAATTGCCTTCGTCTTGGAAGGGTCCACAAATATCCATTTCCTGGTGATAAAATTCCCCAAGAATGATACTTCCTTCATCTAGAACTCACATTTACTGTACTTTTCATACAACTTCTCCCTTCACAAAGTCTTTAACATAGTTTCCAAATACTCCGCATGTTCCTCCTTTCTCTTGGAGTATATCAGAATATCATCAATAAAGACCACCACAAATTTGTCGAGGTAATCTCTAAAGACTCTATTCATTAAATCCATGATTTTTTTTGAAGAATTAGTGAGTCCGAAGGGCATCACTATGAACTCATAGTGTCCATACCTCATTCGAAAGGAAGTCTTGAGAATATCTTCCTTCCTCACCTTTAGTTGGTGATATCCCGATCGAAGGTCCACCTTAGAGAAATAAATGGCCCCACAAAGCTGATCAAACAAGTCAACTATCCGTGGAAGGGGATACTTGTTCTTTATAGTGATTTTATTGAGCTCATGATAATCAATGCAGAGGCACATTTATCCATCCTTCTTCTTGATGAAGAGGACTGGAGCACCCCATTGTGAAGCACTTGGGCATATAAAACCCTTCTCCATATTCTCCTGTAACTGATTCTTCAGCTCTTCTAGCTCTACAGTGGCCATTCTGTAAGGTGTCTTTGAGATTGGTAGAGATCCAGGGATAATTTCAATAGAGAACTCAACCTCTCGGTCAGGAGGAAGACCATGAAACTCTTTGGGGAATACATTAGTGTAATCCCTCATTATGGGAATGTCTTCATGAATGATTCTATCCTTTGTCCCAATCATTTGAGCTAGATATGATTTCTCACAAGGAAGCAGTATCCAAACTTGAGATGAAGATTCTAAAGGAGACTCATATTCTTCCTCACACTTTTAAAGAATCAGAGGATGCTTTGGGATGTGAAAAGTGATCTCCCTTTCCCAACAATTGATGTTGGCCTTGTACAAAGATAGCCAATCCATTCCCAAGATAGCTTCAAACTCCACTAAAGAAAGTATGACAAGATTTTCTGGGAGGTTCAGTCCACAAACATTAACTAGGGAGGAGTTATAAACCATGGATGCAATAATTGACCCATTTTATGTTCTCATAGATAACATTTCCTCCAAATTTTGAGGTGTTGTTTGAATAGTTCTACTGAACTTGCAAGATATGAAAGAATTCATAGAACCAGAATCAAATAGTACGTTAGCTATTGTTGAATTAATAACAAGCATACCTGTCACCACATCATTTTCCAACTCCACCTCAGTAGTAGTGATAGCATAAACCCTTCCTTTTTGCCTTGGAGGTTGTTGCTGATTGCCTCCGACAACCCTCAGCTTAGGGAAATTGTTCGCATAATGCCCAAGCTCCTTGTAGTTATAACACTGCACTGCAGGCTGAGTGTTGATCTGAACCTTCCTTTCTTCTTCAAAATTAGTGGGATTTTTCATATCCCTTCAGCAGTTCTTGGCCAGATGACCAAACTTTCTGCATTTGAAGAAATTCTTGGTTCCCTTGAGAAAGTCACCAAGATGCTTCTTCCCACAATTTTTGTAAAGGGGAAAGTAAGGCTTCTTTCCATCATGGGATTTGTTTGATGAACCACCCATGTTGTTCTACATTTTCCGCTTCTTGTCACTAGGCCAATGAGAACACTGAGAGTCTCCAATATCCATTTCAACCTTGTGGGCACAACGAAAAATCTCCTCATAGCTGTCGAAGTCTCGAATCACCAACACTTTTTGTAGACTCGGCTTTAGTCTGCTAAAGAAGTGATCCACCTCGCTTTCGGTGTTCATGAAAAAGCCATAGGCGTACCTTGAAAGCCTTGTAAAGTTCGCTTTATATGCCCCGATGGACTCATTTTCCTTCTTCTTGAGTCCAAGGAACTCTCTTTCTATCTTGAGATGGAGGGTTCGAGGAAAATATTTGTTGAAAAACATCCTCTTGAATTCCTCCCATTCTATGAAATCAATTTCCTCTTGGGACTTTGTATTCTTGATCAGTGTCCACTACTAATCAGCTTCCCCATCGAAATGATAGACTGCCAGTACAACTTTCTCTTCTTCCAAGCACCGGTGGACAGAGAAAATCTTTTCAATGGAGTTTATCCATTGTTCTGTGAGGAAGGGATCAGAAGACCCACTAAACATGGGAGGCCTTTTCCACATGAAGGATTCTACGAAAACTTGCTCTTTCCTTAGAGGAGGGGGACGTTCCACCTGATTCAAGTTATTATTCATAAATCGAGCCAGCTGAGCAAGTACTACCATGAAGTTTTGATCACAAGCTTCCGTCACATCATGCATGTCATTAGGGAAATCATCACATTACCTATCACATTGGTTGTTGGAACGTGTTCTTCTATTTACCGCCATTAACTAAGAAAAATAATGTATAATTAGAGGTCTTGAATACTTAACTATTGAGCATAAAAATAAACTTTGAACATAAAATTTTGAACTTATAAAGAAGAAGTATATCCTGACTTGTGATTCCTTAGGTTTATATCTAGGTTATCCTCGATCTATTTCTTAACTTATATCCTTATGGGATTCTTTTTGTCCCTTAATAATGGTTTGTACTAAGATCGTGAATCTACCGAAGCATATCCCCCAGGAGTGTCATAACCAAGAGTGAAGCAAGACCCGTTATTGTTCACTAGTTCCCATTCGAGTCTATCTCAAAGCGGTGTATTCGGGTTTTACCCCTAGATACATCTGTGCCAGATCCACCTCTACCTACTCGTATCCAGACATGGATGTATTTTCTCGATAAACTACTTACACTATACTCACCAAAATTTAGTACTGTTTTCTTATACTTAGTCTCAACCTTAAGGTTCTCACTAAGGTGATCTATTCCTAATCTCAAAAAATAACTAGACCATCCTCTAATACCAACATAGTGACCCAAGCCTTTTATATAAAACATTTCATGATTTTAAGCATAATTAATCATCAGAGTACAAGCCAAGGATCGTTAAGTCTAGTGTCTTGGAAGACTAGGTACATATAACATAAAACATGGGAAAAAAAATTCTTTATTTAATCTCCATAAAGATATTCTAACTTCCTTTAAGCCCTTACATCTGCATAGGGTACCCTAGGGAACACATGAACAAAGGGATGAGCTAAAAAGCCCAGTAAGGGAATGAACATAAGGATACATCTCAAGCACATGAGTTAGGAGGCATGACATAATGATATCCAAAGCATGAAACTTATAAAATAATTTAATATAAGAATGGGATCATATAAACATAAAATCATATAAATGTGGTAGAATCATAAAACATTTCATTAGTACGGGTTAAGGCTAACTTCAAATCCCGTTTCCCATTTCAGTATGGGTCAAGGCTAACCGCCAATCCTGTTTCACATCGCATCTCATGAGACTTATCCTTACCCAATGCATTAGAGCGCTATCTGGGCGCAACCATCTCAACATTTTCATGAATATTATTGCCACATAAATATTCTTTCCACATATACAATCATACATAATCAACCATACATATATATAAGGATACCCATGGAAAGAATTGGGTACCACAATCATGACATAAATCATAACCAATGGGCGTATCATGAAAGTGTCCATGAAAGAAAAGGATTAGAACATACATGGACGTTCATAAGTTATTATAGGCATATAACATGGTAGGTGGTAAAAAATAGAATTGACATCATATAATAAATGTATTTGAGAGACATTAGCATTAAAACATTTTTGTGCGGTTTTAAGGAAAACACTATAGAGATTTTAAAATTGTAAAGAATACATTCTTTTATATAAAACCAGAATTGAACCATGAAGGTTTTCAGAATAAAAATACTGAATTTACAAAGACAATGGTGTCTTAAAACAGAAGATAGAGTGCACTTTAAATTGGGTAAAAGTTCGAGAAGTTCCTTTAAAACGAGTGTGCTTATTGGGAAGTATCGAGGAGAGATTCACTTAAAAGCATGTATATCCCCGAAAGAGAATGAGAGATGGATATTGGAACATGATTTTGGGGAATATAAACAGAATTTTGAAGTTATAAATAAAAATAAAATACAAATACATTTTGGTAAAAAGAAAGATAGAGCAACCCGAAGAAATAAAGGAAGTTCAGGTTGAATCCATTATGGTTTATCAGAATGGTATCAGGTGTAACTAAGAGGGATTGATGAGAGAGATAAGGGGTTTATTATCACTTAAAAAAAATTAGGGCAGTATGGGGAAGGTGTATAAACATACCCCATCACTTGGTATTATAAAAAAAGGCATAGCATAGAGAACAATCTTGATTAAGAGTGAAAAGGGGAGGATCCCTTACCTTAAATCCGTTGGTGTTCTCCACTTGTTATTAATGACCAGAATAAAAAAATTAGGAATATTAATTAACAAGTCCAGAACCTCTTCTATATTAAATTTATTTATTATAACCCTTTTTATTTCATTCAAATCCTTTTTGATTAGTTACAAGGTTCAATTTCATTGTTCGGGCTCATTTGTTTACTTGGCTTTAAAAGATCAGTTCACTTATATTCAAGTTTGGATTATATGCAAGATGAAAGTGGTTGTCCAGAATTGTAGATATATTATTTAGTTCATATCCCAGAGATTACATGGTTTTAATTTTAATTAGGTTACTTATAGTGAAGTCAAATTATTATATATATAACCATAATGATAACCGTTTTTGTTAATCGGTGGATTTGATTACAAAGAATGTGTTTTGATTTATAACTTAATTCCATTTGTTCCAAAGGATTACAGAACCAAAAATAGGATATATTACACATATAATAATCTGGTTCAACCATAACACAAATGGTTTCATGACCATAATAAAAGATAATAATAGAAATTGATAAACCGTTGTCCTTGAATGTGCTAAATTAGCACATCTCAAATGATTCTTTCATTTCTTTCAAATAAAAGGCGGGGAAAGGAGAGTAGATAATGAAATATACCACTAGCATGAAGAAATTACAGTACATGTATGTTACTGGATATCATACTATTATGGTGAAGGGAGGTGAGGAAATAAATAAAAAGAAAAGAACTTAAAAGAAAAGAAGAAATTGGGAAGAGGAATTTACCTCTTGAGACTTCCTCCTTTGAGAACCTCTTAAGGGGAGAGGTTTTGGTATTTTGAGGAGGATGAGAGATTTTGGACGTGGGGGAGGACCTTGGGGAGAGATTTGGGTAGAATAATGGCAAGTTACAAGGCTTGAGAGTAGTGAAGAGAAGAGGGAGTGAAGGGGGGGGGGGGGGGGTTTATAGTGGAGGAGAGGAGGGATTTCATAATATTATAATCATTAATTTATTATTTCTTCCCAAGAAAAGGAATAGTAAGTATTCCATGACCAATAATAGTGATTTTATCATGTGATCCCAAACCAAGTGGGCTTACATCAGCAGAACATCATCGATGACTCAATTAATCCATTATTTAGCATTTATTGTAAATTATCGGATTCTACTATTCATAAAAAATTCAAGTATTTCAGAAAAATCCCAAAAATTCACCCTAACCATTTTTTGACACGTAGAATCCAAAAATGAATTCCATTTTTCAAAATTAATTTTCTAAATATGATTATTTTAATATTTAATTAAAATAATAATTTATTATCAAAACCAGTTTTAAAACATTCATTAACTTATTCTAAAAATATAGGTATATCATACTTATAACTTGAATATTATTTTTATACCACCATAGGGGAGGTTACTATTCATTAGGGTATATCACTATTCATAAGGGTATGTTACTACTCATTAGGGTAGGTTACTATTCACCAAAAATTAAGTTTTCCTTATCGGACTCCAAATAACTTACTGATTACAACCGTGTATGCCGGATTTTTAAAATTCCAAACACAAAAGTGACAAACTTATGTTTAAGGGTCAGTTAGCACTTAGTAGTTCATTATGTTGTGTGATACTTATGAGAAGGGAATTTCCATTTAAAAACATTGGGTCGTTACAGGCCCCCTGTGATATAATCCACACGCCTTTATGTGTACAATGAATACTAAACAAGGTGATACTTGTTGTAGGGTAGAGACCTAGGGAAGGATCATGCATCATTCTTCTTTGCATCTATGTTTGATTGGGTAGAACTTGGGATAGGTTAACCTAAAATGAATAAAAAATTGAAATTAATTAATGTTAAAGTCTTCCATATTATAGGTTTAGAGGATCTAACTATTTATTCTTTTTTAGGTATGGCTCTAGGTCGACGTCCTCATCAGGTTCATGCAGAATATGTACAACAGGTTGTGCTAGCAGATCACTATAGAATAGAGGTTGACGAGGACGACACTTAGAGGAGGACACTTCGAGAATTTTAGTGCCTAAGTCTATAAAAGTATTAAGGATTCATTTCAGATGCAGTCATGAAAGACTGGTTGGAGGAGTTTGAGATAGCTTTTAGTTTAATTCATGCTCAGAAGGAGAACTAGGTGTTGTTGGTTGTGATGATGATGTGTGGGGTAGTGAGGCAGTGGTGGTTCTTGTTCCTCAGGGATCATGAGGAGTCAATAGTCTCATGGGAGGAGTTCTAAGACCATTTAAAAGTTGAGTTTCTTTCTTCGACCATGAAGGCGGCCATTCACCAGGAGATCCTTACCCTTAAATTTGGGATCTCTAGTGTGTGAGATTTTGGAATCCATTTTAGAAACCTTTTTTGATATGCTTCAAACCTGTTGCTAGATGAGGAGGCTAGGGAAAGGAATTTAGAGGAGGATTTACATCCAAAGATCCAATTCCAGGTCACCCCATTTATGATGAAGAGATATATTGAGGTGTTGGAAAGGGAAGATGTCACCAAGAGGATGTTATCCAGGACCTGATCGTTATTAGGGGGGAGTCATCGGGATTCCTCACGAATTAGAGATGTGGACTGGGGTTCCCAGTTTTTAGGGAAGAAGAGTTTTTGTTCGGCCAGGGGTAGGTACCAGCCCTCAGCATCTCGTTTATTTGGGGGAAGTGGCTCTCATAACTATTCTAAGGGATCAAACACTTTTTTTATTATGGATTTCGAGGTAATAAACAATGAGAGTGCCCGACCTTTATGAGAAGTCAGCATGCAACAGGTGTTCGGCTTCAGGTTCCTCCATTAAGGCAGTTCCTACTAAGGCAAAAACATCAAGATGCACTAGTTTTGGATCAGTAGAGAGAAAATGGGGTGGGTATAGGATAGCCCTGAGACACTTCTCATCCTTATAGAGTTGAGTGTGGCCATGGAGGTGGTCATTGTTAGGGTTAGGGAGGTTGTGGTCAGCTTCATGCTTTAGTGTTTCATGTGCCAGGTGAGCCAAATATCGTTCAAAGTACCATTTTTTTGTTTTTTACTTGGGTGCATGCCTTGTTTGATTCAGGAGAGACACGCCCCTTTATATCACATGCACTTTACCATGCTTTGGGACTTGATGTAGGGAGGCTTCCAGTTTCATTGGCATTGACTACACTAGTTAGAGGCCGAACTGAATTGTTTTAAGTATGTAGAGACTAAGAGCTAGTGTTGGGGAAGCACCAATCTTGGGTAGATTTTCTATGTTTACAAATAAAACCATATTATTTCATCCTCAACATGAATTGTTTGTATTTGGTGAAGGATATCATAGATATCTTCTTAAGGTAGGTGGTGTTCTTTGATGCTGATGGAGAGCCACCAGTGTTTGTTGGAAAGAAAGACCCTCATATGGGTTAGAAGCATATCCCTTCTTTATTATCCTTATTGGATGAGCTGATGCTGATTTCATCAATGGTTCAGTAGTCAACATTTCCCAGGGTCGCTGAAGAGTACCCTAATGTCTTTCCAGAAGAGGTTGTCGCATTATCCCCTCAATGGGAGATCGAGTTCGGGATCGAGCTATAGTTAGAAGTGTCTCCTATATCGATGTCTCTAAATAGTATGACACCTTTTGAGTTGAAAGATCTACGTATATATCTCGATTGTCTATTGAAGTGTGGTTTCGTTCGACCAAGCATGTCACTGTGGGGTGAACCAGTTTTTTTCTTGAAGAAGGCTAAAAATAGTTTGCAGTTGTGTGTCGATTATCATTGCTTAAACAATGTGACAATGAAGAATCACTATCCTCTTCCAATGATTGATGATTTATTCGATAAACTAAAGGGTGAAAGTTGGTTCTTGAAGATCGACTTGAGGTGAGGATATCATTAGATGCGAGTGAAGGATGAGAATATTTTAAAGACTATTTTCCATTTTCTTCATGGGCATTATGAGTTCATTGTGATTCCATTCAGTGTGACAAATGCTCCAGATATGTTCATGGGGTTAATGAACGCCGTGTTCCATGAGTTCCTAGATAAGTTCTTGGTGTTTTTTATTAATGAAATCCTTGTGTACTCCACATCTGAGGAGGATTATGCAGAGTATCTGCATGCCATTTTGAGAGTTCTTTGTCAAAAAAAGCTATTTGGGAAGTTGTTGAAGTGTGAGTTTTGGGCCCGAGAAGTCTGTTTCTTGGAAAATGTTGTATCTCAGCAGGGAGTAGCTGTAGACTCGTCAAAGATATAAGTAGTGGTGTCTTGGGAAGCCCCCCAAAAAATATAAGTGGTGCAAAGTTTCCTCAGTCTTGTAGGATATTATAGGAGGTTTGTAACTGATTTATCTCATGTTGAGACTCCTCTAACAATATTGACCAAAAAGGATCAAGTGTTAATTTGGAGTGATCAGTGTCAAGTGGATTTCGAGTATCTAAAGGATAAGTTGGTCAGTGCTCTGGTTCTTTGTCTTCCAATAGAAGGAATTTAGTTTGAGGTTTTCTATAATGCTTCACATTTGGGGTTAGGCTGTGTTATGATGCAACAAATATCAGTCATTTCTTATGGGTCTCGGTAGTTGCGTCCACATGAGCATAACTATTACACCCATGATCTTGAGTTGGAGGTAGTGGTGTTTTCCCTAAAGTTGTAGAGACATTACCTCATTGATGAGCATTTTTTGGTCTTCACCAATCATAAAAGCCTGAGGTATGTTTTATCCTAGCATGACTTGAGATTGCAACAACATTGGTGGATAGAGTTCTTATAGGATTATGACTTTGAAATTTCATATAAACCTAGAAAGGGGAATATTGTAGCCAACACGTTGAAAAAGAAGTTGTGTAGTGAAACAGTGAGGGAATTAGGCGATTCTTGGAGGGTGATGGAAGAACTTTCATCATTACATCTGGATATGAGAGACGTTGGGGGAAAAGGTTGTCTTTTTCAGATGATGGTACAATCATCTATAGTGTAGAAGGTAGACGAGTCCCAGTTGGGGGATCTTGATGTGGTGGTCTGGAGAGACCAAGTTGTTTATTATGAGGCCCCTGATGGTTTGTATGAGTTTGAATGACACTAGGTATTTCTATAGGGAAGGCTTTTCATTCCTTTGGAGATGCATGATATGGTTCTCAGAGAGTTCCATATTTCACCCCTAGCGGTACATCATGGTGTTAAAATGAAGTATTGATCCTTGAAAGGTCATTTTTGGTGGCTTGGGTTGAAGCATGCAGTTTTAGAGTTTGTGTCTCGATGTTTGGTCTGCCAGAAGGTGAAGGCTGAGCACCGTGTTCCCGGCGGTTTACTCCAGCCATTAGATGTTCCTTAGTGGAAGTGGGAGGACATATCAATGGAATTTATTACCATTTTAACTCAATATTAGGGAGGCTATGATTCTATATGGGTAGTAGTGGATTGTTGGATGAAATATTACCACTTTATAACAATAAAAAAGTTTAGCTTAGTAGATGTTTTTTATAGATAGTATCTGGAGAAGGTGGTGTGACTCCATGGAGTCTTGAGGATGATCATTTCCGACTGAGATCCTCATTTTACCTCAAGGGTTTGGAGAGTTCTATAACATGATTTTTGTTCTTAGGTATACCATAACACTGCTTTTCATCCATAGAAGGATGGTCAAATAGAACAGACAATCCAGACTCTTGAAGACATGTTATGCTCTTGTGTCCTGGATTTTGGAGGTTTTTAAATGAGGCACCTACCTTTGGGAGAGTTCAATTACAACAATCATTTTCACTCCACCATCAACATGGTGCTATTTAAAGCCTTGTATAAAGACCTTTCCATTCTCTGTTGTGTTTTAATGGGGTTGGAGACTCACCAATTCTTAGGCCAGAACTGATACCAAATATGATAAAGATAGTTTAGGTGATTTGTGAGTGGTTGAAGGTAGTGAAAGATCGTCATAAGTCCAATGTTGAACATAGGAGGATACCTATGGAGTTTGACATTGTGGATCACATTTTTTTGAAGGTGACTCACCATCATGGGAAGTGGAGGTTTGGTTGTGGGAGTAAGATTTCTCCCCAATTTTTTGGGCCCTTTGAGGTGTTGGATTGTGTTGGAGACATGGATTATTGGGTAGAAAATTCCCCTATAGATGATCTAGATACATGATTTTTTCCATGTGTCATAGCTCTATGGTTATCTTCATGATGACTCCCATGTCATTGATTAGGGTGAGATCGATGTTAACGATGATGCGAACTTTGAGGAGTGGCCTGTAGAGACCAAGGACTGTAAGAAGAAGGTGTTGAGTGGGCATTATATCTCCTTGGTTTGTGTCTTGGGGAGGCATAGTGGCGTGGAGGAGAGTACTTGGGAACCTAAGTCATAGATACGTTCTTGGTACCCCAATATTTTTTATGTTTAACTCTTTTCTTGTAACATTGTTCCTTTGGTGTTTGCAGACCCTTTCTATTATGAGATTAATTTCTCTTGTTGCTTGTTGTGGCTTGCTCTCTTTTGAGAGGTATCTCCCCCATGAGAGTGTTTAGGAGCCAGTTGTTGTTGTTGCCTGGTTTAAAGCTTGTTCTTCTAGTGAGGTGGTGAGCTCCTGTGGTGGCCAAAGATTTGAGAGTTATCACATGGGGTGGTTATTTGGATGACCCATTTATATTTCCTCTCTTGGTTGATTTTGGATTCTCTAGGATTAGAATGTTTTGATATGTATTTTATGTAAGGGATCAGATCTAGGTGGATCAACCCTTTGCGCTTTTTTTAAGATAGAAGTGCTCAGAGGTGGCTCAGAAGAAGTTTGGAAAGTTAGGTTAATTAAAATATGGAAGGAGAGGATTACACACCGTGTAACGAAATTACACGATATGTCATCATGTTTCATGGGTTGTCCTAGAAATCTTCATGACATGCAAAATTTTACACAACGTGAAAGAGGGATTCACATCATGAAATGTTTTGGGGTTCTAAAACAAAAATAAAACATTAAGGCAATGCATTTTTTGGCAGAACTCAACCTTGAGGCATTACATGATGTGAAAGGGGATTACATGTCATGTAATGCCCCAACATTGTATGTTTTAAGTTTTTTTTAGTCACTTGGATTTTGTCAAACCTAAAGTTGTAGTAGATCTCCCTTGACCCCAGGTGACTCAATGACCCTCTCTTCATTTTTTTGGGGATTCCTTCATTAAGGAATAATCCTTCACTCCCTCATTTGATCCTTAGCAATCCGTCTTCCATCTAAGGTATGATCTACCTCTGTTATTGTGGTTTATTGAATCCATTTCCCACCATTTCTTCTTGACATGTGATGGAGTGTGATCTCCATGTTTCTAATAGAGTTTTCTTGGTGTTTGGTTGGTGTGGTTGTTCTGTGATTTCCTTGGGTGGATGCAGTTGTTGTGGAAGAGGTGATCATGATCCGTTGATTTTATCTGTTCTTGTGTGAAGAACGTCAATGACCTTTTTAGGTAGGGAATTTGATGCTTCAATATTTACTTACGTGCAATCATAGAGCTAGCATGATTTATCCCTTTGGATCATAATGAAATTGACATAATAATTAGATGAACCAGATTAAAGGAATTGGTATCAATCATATGTTGTTTCTTTATACCGTGACAATAGTTTGCCTCTTGATTTTCTAGATAGTGTGATATCTATGATTTTATTGATTTAACATGTTATTCTTGATGGAAATTAGTAAGTAACGAAAATCCATAATTAGTTGATAATTAATTGGATAAAAGATAAAGAGGCATGTTTACAGAATTCAGTTGTTGTTGTTGAAATTTGATGATAATCAAATTGATGAGAGTGACCATGTTTAATTGAAATTGGTTGATGAACCTAAATCATATTGATTCTTGTTTATAAAATAGTTAAAGTCATGATAAATTAATAGTTTAATTACTTTGGTGATATCTTGTGATAGTTTGTTTCTTAGGTTTCTTGTAGTTGGAACCTATGAATAATGAATCGATTAATTCAAGATGGAATAAGAATTGGTTGTGTGATAAAGTTAATGCCTTTATCGAGCTTCAGTTTCCCACTTGCTTATAAAGGCTGAGTGCTTTGTGCATGAGAGCCATGACATCTTGTTGTGTGTGAAGGATGGATGACATGTTTTCAAGCTGAGAGCCGATTGCTATTTTTTCCTACTACTTGGGATGTGCTTTGGATACGAGACTTGTGGTTGTGGGGGGAAGGGAGGCCCAGATGTGATGCGAGACTAGGATGGTTGAGCCTAGAGGGTTGTTGTGGTATGTGGGGGTAGGGAGGCCTAGTTTTTTTGGAAGAAGTTGATGCCTAGAGTGGCAAGAAGCATCAGTTTATGCATATGGGTGTCAAAGAGGACACCAGAGATGATGGAAAGGGTTGAAGCTGGGCTTACCCATTGATGTGGAAGTGGTTTCTATTGAATCATTTGTTTGTTTATCTACTTTACTTTTCCCATTGATTGAGGTAGATGGTATTGATTACCCTACTTCCAAAATAGGAGAAAATGCATGAGGTATGCCACATACTTTTTTCATTTAGCTTCTCAAGGATGTATGGGTCTAAGCTCCTGCTATAGGTGGGAAAGACTCGACAGGTATCTCATCTACTCACCGTGTTGAGCCCCATGCATTTGGTATCTTAGAATGCCTTTCTAGAATTCTTGAGAATATGGAAAATGGGAAATATGTTAAATAAATGAATAAATGATGTTTAACCCATGGGGTTGGAGCTTGCTTGGATGGAATGTTGAGGTTGTGATTTTGAGAAGCCACGAACTCAATTTTGGTTATGAATGGAGGGCATGGATCTTGGTTAGAATGTTAATGGAATGTGATGTGGAAAAAAGATAATGGTTAATTAATGGTTAAAGAATTAATTAACATAAAGCACGAATGATAAAAAGGGTATAAAGTAAATTAATGTATCTATTTAAATAGTTGTGTACTTATAAGATATCTAGTCTTAGTAGTCGTAGTCGGGAGTCTGAGAGACGTTAGCTATAATTGAGTCTAAGAATAGGTTATGCCCATAGTGTGGTTGTGAGCTATATTATATTCTATAATTTTTGGGTTTCTATATGATACCTCACCTTGTTGGTTAGGGTGACTAACCCCTTGGGGATTCTGAGCCCTAGGGGGTGTTTTACCCAACATTATAGTGGGAGGATGGATGGCTGACTACCCCCTTTGGCCATAATCTCTTATCATGGTAGTTAATTATGCCGATATTCACGGTGGTTAGTTTTCCCTGTATATGTGTAGAGGGTTGTAACAACTTGTGGTTATTTCACACAAATGTATTTTGGATATAGTTTCCTATGGACTACTATAAGTATGATATGTATAGGCTATGGTGGCTTGAGGATGATTACTCTGTGTATGAGCTGTAATGGCTTGAGGTATAATACCTGATGTATGATACACACGATATGAGCTATGGTGGATCCTGAATGCCACCTAGTTACTTTTGGTTGTGTGTTTGTGGTGGTGAGTTGGATGAGGTGGATGTTGTGGTGCTTCTCCCATGTGTTGGTGGGAAAACCTTTTTAGATAGAGATTCTTATGACATGCGATGTTAGGGAAAAGCAAAAAAGTAGTGGGGAAGTGGTATCAAGGTACCCTTGATATTCTTTATTATATTATATACTATTTTATGTGATACTTGGTTAGAGTATCCATGGTGAGTCTGGAAACATTGTATACCTATTTAGGTGACAAGTTAGTTTCACCTGTTGTTCACTGTGCTTTAGCACACTTTCTTTACTTTTACACGAAAGGATCGAGGGAGAATCCTATTGAGTATACTATTATACTCACCCTATATATATATAAACTATTTTTAAGGTCACTTGGAGCATGTTGTAGATCAAGTTGGTTGCTACTATCTGGGAGTTTTGCAGGAGCTGTTTGGGCTTCGTGGTCGCTGCCGTTTAACTTTATTTTGGTACTTGCAGTTTTCCCTTTTAGTTGTAGTAGTCTTTACATGACATTACATATGTGCAATTGGTTTTATTTTATATTAAAGTCTAATAAGGATTTGGTTTGTTTCTTTCTTATCTCTATCTTCCATATGTTTTCTCTTAGATGGTATTGCCTCCCATCTGTGGGTTTTCAATACCCTCAGTGCTAATCGCCAACCCGAGGCCAACTAGAGGTGGGACTCGGGTGTCATTATCTATCTTCTCACATTTTTGGATCAAGAGGGGTACACTTTGTGTGGTGGGGGTCATGAAATTTTTTATGAAAACTATTGGAAATATTTTAGAGAATTATATCCATGATGAGATTGTTTTTGGGTAATTTATGCATATCAACATATTACTTTATATTGATCATCAATTTTTGTGTCATCCTTTCAGAATTATATTAATGATATATATAAATCTTTAATATAATAGACACAAACACACAAAAATATATATATATATATATTTATCAAATATATTTTATAACCATCCATATAAGGTAGTGAGGAAAATGAAACACTTCATCCATGGAGACTGTAGTTTGCACGTATGCATGATTGACATTTTCACTTTCTATGGAATGAGAGGGAAGGAAGGGAGATAATTATATATATTTTAATAATACTAATTATTTAATAAATATAAAATTTACCCATTCAATATATCCATATAACCATCCATGTGAGGTGGTGATAAAAAACAAAATATGTCATTCATAGAGGCTGAAGCCCATACATAACACAAGTGACTTTTTTATTATTCATATGGACGAGGGAAGATAGATAATTGTTGTTTAATTAATGTCATAACATTTAAGTATAATAATGATACCTATATAATTATATTATAATGGTTATAATATGGTTTTAAGGGGAAGATAGAGAAAACAAGAGGTTAAGGAGTGGATAATACTAATATTGAGAAATTGAACCTTCTCTTTACGTAACCTTTAAAAATGAAGGAATTAGGGATTCATCATGGAACAAGGGGATTCAAAACATAGAGGAGAACTCTAGGGGAAGTAAAATGGGTAGGTATTCAAGTGAAATTAAAACTATAATCATGTCTTGGAGTGGGTGTATGTGTGCACCTTTTATAAGTGAAAAAGAGGGAATTTTCCTTGGAATTGAATGGTAGGTGATGCATAAGAATAGAATTTCATGAGATTTAGGAGAGTTAGGTGTTGAAATATTAGAGAGACATATGGATATGACTTTATAACCTAAAAAAGGTATTATAGATTGTGTTTTTTCTAGTTAATTTAATAAATTTGATCCATTTTATGTTCATTGTTTTTACCCTTATGAACCTTGATTATAATATAACAATGACAATTAGTATTTTACTAAAAAATTAAGACAACCCCTATCAAAAAATTATTATGTGATGAATCCAAATTTTGAATCTATTTAATCAAATTAAATTTCAATACATTTGAAATTTTATTTTTAAATTAAGACATATGATATAAAAGAAAATCGTTTTTATAGAAAAATGTCCTTTTATCCATTGAGTGTTTTTATTTTTATTTCCTATAAATTAAAAATTAAATAGGTTTTAATATATTTTTTATATGTTTAAATATCACAATAGAGTTATCATTTTAAAGATATTAATTCAATTTATTTAGATAAAAAATTTCACAACATCTATGAAGAAAATTATTTGAAAATAATCCTTTTACCATCATTATGATAATTAATTTAATCTTGGTAACTTATTTTTATTCATAAAAATGAAATTTAATTTATAAAATAATTTTAAAATGATGATTAAAAATAGTAAAATATTTTTATTTGATTCAATAAAAGTGATAAAAATTAATTTGAATATAAGCTTGCATCACACATAAAAATAATTTTATAAATAATGTATCTTCTATGCATCAAATGAATTTATTAATTTCCTAGTAATACATATTTGATATATGTTAACTTATTTTATTATATATATTATCTATATTAAAATAATTATTTAAATATGTTAAAATGAATAGCATATAATTAAGATTTTTTTCGTAAATTATATTTTTATGCATAAAATGATTTTATTAGTTATTTAACTACACTATTTGAATTTTATCAAAGAATTGGTATTAAAAAATAACCTTTATTTTTATTTATAAATATATAAAATGATGTGGTTTCCTATATTTATACTCATAAACTTAACAACAACATTATAATGTTTATATTTACTACTTAAAGTTTAATCTTAATAACATGTATCAAAATTTGTTTTGGTTTGGAGTTGTGTTTGAAACAAGATATTCAACATAGTTTTTATTAAAAGGGAAATTGATACTAAAATATCATAGTGTTACACTACAAATTTCCACTAATAAAGGATGAAACCTTTCCTTTAACTACATCGTGAACAATCTGTGTACATGCCCACCAAAGCATGCATATAGGTGGTGTGTATAAAATCAGTAGGATTTCCCTATGAATACAATAAAAAATCACACATGAGAGAATCCAAAAAATTAAATGTTAAATAATAATTATAAATCAAAACAATTTAATCCCAAAAATTGATTTATCAAATGCATTTTAAAAACATGATATCAAAACCATGATATTAAAACCATTTACTCAAAAATACACATTTATATGAATGAACAATTTAAAACAAAACCCTAATTTTAAATTCATTTTGAAACATGTTTCTTTATTGAATATTACCAATTCATTAGAAAATCTTCACTTCCTAAAACACCATAAGCTCTTAATTTCTAAAAAATCATTGAAAAATACTTGTATCTTGAAAGTTTACTCATGTTAAGAAATAAATAAGAACAATCAATTCAAATTGGATATTTTCTAGTTAGATTTATATTGTGTATAAAAATAAAACACCTTTTTACACATTTAAATCATAACCCCACACTTTACCATAATAATAAATGAGTTGTCACCTTCCAGCCATCGCTCGTCATAACACACACACACACACTATAAGTTACTTGATTTACTATGGGTTAATTATAAAGGTTTCCAAAAACCATTTGACTAAAATAATTTTCACACATAAAATCACACCACGTGAGAATATAAAATAAATAGTTTAAATCATTTTACAAAAAACAATACATTGAATATTTCCACAGTTTAGTTTATTAAAAATTCATTTATAAATAGAATCCTAATTTATCACAAAATCTTGGATAACTTAATCATTTCATGATCATAATATATCAAAAAAGAATAAATAAATTATCCAACTCATAGAAAGTATCAAATCCACCTACCTAGATTATCATTCATGTTTTCTCCACAATATCTAAAATTGATGAAATTTTCAAGGTAAAATCTTATTATAAGAATCCTTTATAAATTTTAATTGGTGAATAAGATCTCACAAATCCCCATTTCTAGGTATTTTGGAATGGATTATGCAATATTATCATGTCCCCATGCATCTCCCTATTTAATAGTTCATGGCCCCTAGTAAGTTGCACGACCCCATGCCATTTTATCACAACCCCTTGTAACTCTATGGTTATGAAATATATGAGGAGAGTTAGTGTGAAAAACTTATAGTTTATGGCATGAACCCGATGAAAATTTTGTATAACCCATGCCAAATTACATAAATCCCTTTTTGATACCTCTTAGAGAAAACCTCAAAAATTATATTTTTATAGCATATTAACACCCCCTAAAACTTTAAATAATTTAATAAAAAATTTAGAACAACTCATTCTACATACATTGATCCTATAATGAAATTCATACCTTATATTGACCTTTCATCTACCATGCCTCCCAAGCTCTACCATCACTACAGGATCACATGAGTTCTATTAAAAAATGATAATGAAATCCTAACAACTCTAATTTACAAACCCCATCATAAAAATCCTAATAATAGACCATGAATTTTTTTAATGAGTCAATATTCTCTCATTAAAATACTTTAAATTATCTATGTAACTTCCAATATACAATACAATAATTAATCCCCCCATACACACATATATTCAAACTTCAAATCATCCATTCAAAATCCCATTCAAATGTCTATTTATTTTACAGTAATTTTTTTGTGGACCAATACCACAATTTAAATAATTAATCACCATATCTCTATGCAAAACATGTTTCTCTAAATTAATTCTCTTGAATTTAGTCTCAAAACCTCAAAATAAAAATCATTATGTCATATAAAAATATAATTAAATTAATTACCACAATTTAATTTCATTAATCATATAATCCTCTAACTATGAAATAATTATATATTAAAAATATTTCATAATTAAACCAACCAAATTTTATCTCCATCTCAAATAAAATTACATAAATAAAAAATAAAATAAAATCTACTTAACTCCCATTATATGAATTTTCATCCCCAAAAATTCATAGGGAATATTTACCATTAAAATATATGGACACTTATATTAAATATGAGAATATATTCCCAAGTATCCTCTTGAATAGTTATATGCTATAATAAAACTACCATTAAAGGAATAATATGTCCTAAGAGAATGTTTTATCTCGAGTACATAATGAAAATTGTTTTTTTCACATAATATATATTGGGTTCTAGATCATATCTTCCAAATCTAGGACATGAGACTCAAAAAAAAGTACTTATTTAATTGAGAAAAAATTTAAGCACTATAAATTATTCCATATTTTTGTGATAATGAAAACCAATAAGATGCTTCACCAAACCTTTATAGGACTTCAAATGGAACTATATAGCATGAAATTGATTTTACTTATCTATAATCTTCAATACCCAAACCTTGGTCAAACCTTAAAAAACATACCATCCTTAAAATAAAATTTCAAGGGTAATATTCAATAATTTACATATGATTTATTCCTGATCTAAGTTTAATACATTCAATTTGGAATTAATTTTACTCAATATATTGTCTCTTGCACCAAAATAGGTCTAATAAGAGTCTTTTCACTAAACCTAAACCAATTTAATGGTGACCAACATGGTTGGCCATATATTTCTTCAAAAGGTACCATGATTTTTTTTATTGATAAATGTTTTTATAGAAAACTCCACCAATGATTGATATTCCTCAAAATATTTTCCCAAGTTGAGAACACATGAAAGAAGAATATATTTTAAAACCCAAATAACTCACTCCATCTTCCTATATATTTGATGGTGAAAAGATGCACTCATTCTTAACTGTATTACCAAAGAATTATGGTGGAACTTCTTGAATATAGACATAAATCTTATGTCCCTATCTAAGAAAATAGACTATGATATACCATAAAGTCTAACAACCTATTCCATGTAGAGATTTATAAGGCCATTAACTGATAACCATTCTTAAATAGGAAGAAAATTCATTATTTTCATAAGACGATCCACCACTACCCAAATACCACCATGTTTTCATTAGGATCTCAATAATATAATCACTCAATCCATTGAAATATCTTTCAATATCCATGTTATAATGGGAAACTATTGTAACAACTTCACTAGTTGTCAATGCCCTGCCTTATTTTACAAACAAGTCAAACATTGAGAAATAAATTCTACAATATTCATATTCATTCATGACTAGAAGGTTTTTTATTTAATTGTATATCTTGATAGCTCTAGGATTCATTTTAAAACTCCTTAAAACTCTTTTATTCAATCCCTTTGTAATAGATACTCCACCTCTAAAATTTAGCAATAAATTTGGTGTGATTACCAATTCACAAGTAGTATCCCCACCATATATGTATTTCATTATCCTCTTTCCCTATTAATCTGATAATTATTACTATTTTATCCAATATTTTACAATGTATGTCACATAAATATAATAAAGGAACACACAACATATCAATTCACCTATCTCTTTATGGAAGTCTATAAAAAATCCCACCGAATTCCACTATTCTCCAACTTCCATTACTATTTGGGTAGGAGTCTTCTTACTTAAAATCATTTTACACAAAATTTCCCTTTATTTTTGTTTAAAAAATCTAAAAATAAAAATTTAAAACACACTCTGCCCACTTGGGTTGTATCAAGTTGAGGCCAAACTATTATAAAATATATTAAAATGTCTTATGATTGATATACATAATCAATTTCTGACCAAAAATATAATTCCTATATTTCATCAAAGTGTGAAAACAAAAATAATAATTTAAAATCATGCATATGATAGTTTTTTTTATGAAGTCTTAAATTCCTAAACCCACATGCCAAGACCTTGAGTCCCTAGATCAAAACACATCCTAATCCTAATCTAGATGCATCACAATATACATTATAATTAGATATTGGATCAATAAGTATTAAAACAAGGGATAAAATATATCCCTTATTTAATCCATTAAATGATTCCAAACATTTAACATTCTAATAAAACGTTATTATTTTTTAACTGAAGGCCATCATGGGAAAATCTAATTTTGAATATCCATGAAAAAATATCCAATAATATTTACACAAAATAAAGAAACTCCATTTCCAAAATTAATTATTGGTACTTTTCCAATATATAATGGCTTCCACATTATCATGAAAAAATGAAATTGCTTCACTAGAAATGATTTTGTGAGAAAAATTCATTTCTTGAATCCAAAAGTTACATTTTTAGAACTTTCTATGAATCTTATACCTAAAAATTTCCAAAAAAATATTTATGTGTTTCCCATGACATATTTCCCTTTTATAATATATCAAAATATACTATATAAATACAATAAAAAAAGTATCTAATTTTTTTAAAAGACATGGATTATCAATGTCATAAACCACAAAGGTGCATTAGTAATTGAAAAAGACATGACAAAAAATTTATATTTGTCATGATGACATTGAAATTTAGTTTTTGGAATGTCCACTTCCTTTACCATAAACCGGTGATACCAAAACTAATGTTTTTTCTATAAAAACCAATGATAACCCTTTAGAGGGTTAAAAATATCATTAATTAAAGGAAATGAGGTTTTATTATTCATCTTTATATGGTTTATATTCTGATGGTCAATACATAAATGAAACATACCACCATATTTCATGGTATATAGGGATAATGCTATCTAATGAGAAAAACTCAGTCAAATGAATCTATTCTGATCAAGATCTTCCAATAGTGCCTTCAATTATTTTAACTCTGCTTGATCCATATGATATAAAAGAAAGAAAATAAGTATTTTTATATATAAAAGTTCAATATATAATTATATATCCCTTCTTGGTAGAAATATAGAAAAATTCCCAGGGAAAATATCTAGATACCAATCCACTACTATAGAAAGTGGAGGTCATTTATTATTATCTAATTATTAAAAAACTAAACCTACTAATTAAAAAGATAAATATTCATATTATCTTAATATTAGACATGCTAAACTGGATTAAGTATCCCACTCTTCTTTAAAGGTGTGGATGATCCCGTCCAATGTCATGGATATAATTCTTTGACTATAACAGTCAATATGAGCATTAAATCTACTCATCCATTCCATCCTAATAATTAAGTAATATTTTTCTCTCTTAAGTAATAAAAAATAACATTAAATATTCATGTTGTATATAATTTTCATGAAACAAGGACAAATAAATCCTTGATCTACCCTTTAACCTAATGGAGTATCAATAATCAAAGAATTTAGAATCAACTATACTTATAATATCATCTTATCAACTAAGAATACCAAAACTAAATGAGTGCAATATTACCATGTTAAAAAATATAGAAATAATCATAAAAGAAATATAAATGGTATAACACACCATAGAATTCTCTGTAACAACATTCACTTACTATAATATATTATTCTATGTAAATAGTTTCCCTTGGATCAATTTAGGAGATAAAATTTCTTATTAATATGGTTTCATGAATCTACCACGAGTCCTTAATTTGGATTGATTCAGTCTGTAATTTTTTGTCTTCATTCCCTACATTTGCTTTTATTTTCACCCACTAATTTCTCTAAAAAATATTCTATAATATTTCTATTAAGTTTCCCACATTACCATATTTGAAACATGTACATGGTAGGGCTAAACACTTAAACTTCAAATTTTCTACTTCACCATACTAGAAACACTCAGTTGGGAACTTCTCATAAGAGAAATGAGAATATGAATTTGTTGGTTTCCATTATAAGTATTTCCTCTTCCTCTTATAGAAATTGAAGGTACTTCTTACCACACTAGGATGAAGAATAAAGTGATAAAATTTTTATTATCATTGATGCCAACCTTCATTTATACTGATATACTAATCACCATTGGATAAGTGGGTAGTTTTAGAAAAATAATCCTTTATTGTATTTTTGGTCCCAATGGTATCTCTAATATCTAAATATTAAGTATTTAATTAGTCACAAATTTTATCACATACTTCCCCATATAAAAAATATCAATTCATGACCTATAATTGACATTCTATTTCTAAAATATCAAAACTTATGAGCTTTTTATAACTTCATATCATTTTGAAAATATTGATCAATGAAAATCTTCTAAAAACCATTCTATTAGATATCTTATATTTATACAATTATTCAATTGATTCCCACTATTTCCTAAATATCCCCTATAATAAATAAGACCTGAATTCAGCCTTTAAGGTATCATGTGTTTGTAAAAATAGAAGTATATTATTTTTTACCTCAATCCAGTTCTCATCTTACTCTGGCCCTACATTAGTATTGAATGAGGCTGGATGCCGTTTCAGAAATTCCAAGGCTTAGTCTATCTCCCTTAACCTATCCAAGTCAATGTATATACCAATCCATTAGATATTGTAGAGTCCCAAAGCTTGATGTACATGGGCATTACATTACTTTTGTGGAATACTTAATACATAACAAAAACAGACACACAAGGACTATAATAGTTTAGTATCTTTGGAAACTCAGAATATAAACTTCTAATCATGTTGAAATATCTTCAACAACTCCCATAACGATCTTCCCCTTTTTGTTTCCTTACCTAAAACCTTTATTTATTTCTTGGGGAAAATAAAACATAAAAAGGGTGAGCTCAAATTCACAGTAAGGGCAAACATAGATAACATAAAAAAATCGATAAACATTTGGAAGCAAAAACTTGAACATGAAATTTAAACATCAAAATCTTGAGCAAAGACATAAATCGTGGAAGTACGCAAGGAATATATCATAATAGAACATCAACCATGATAAAATATAATGGGAATAAAACATGTAATTGTGGCAACCATTCCTCACATGTTATGATTTCCATAGTAGCCAAGGCATTGCTGCCAAGACCATCTTAGTGGACAAAGTCCCTTTCTGAATCGAGTTCACTCCTCGTTTCAATCCAGTAACACTGAACCGGATTAACTTACCATTCAAGCCATGTATATCTCATGAGATATAAATCTTTACCCAATGCATTAGAGGGAGATATAGGTCCCACCCATCTCATAATGAAATCATTCTTTCGTGTGCCACAAAATCATAAATCATACATCATAGCATAACCCATGTAATAGAATGAGATTCTTAAACATCATGCCATCATAACACAATCCATATAAAAACATGGATATATTTTCATCATAAGAAGAATCAAACCATGTAAATAATGTAGACATTATACTTGAAACATAAACATATTAAATAATGTCATTTTAGATGGAAAATAGTTTTGATAAAAACACTTGAAATGAATTCTTGAGGAACATATCCTTTCTTCTTCAAAATCATTTTATTTTCACAGAATGTCATGAAATTTTAAAAGAAAAGGGTTTTATTGAAAATAATCATGCAATATTGTAGAGGAAGCTTCATGAAAATTAGGCGTTATGAAACCGTAAAAATCCATTCACGCCGTATAAGTTAAAAATAACATTCTCCTCATACTTTTGTCGGAAAAGTCAAAAAGTTCCTTGTATGGTAAATAAAAGAAAGATTCCTTCCATAACACATGGTAAAAGTCAAAAAATGGTAAAAGGACTTTAAACATACATGAAAACATTTTTATAAAACTTGGACATGGATGATAAATATAACCCTAGTAAATACTTACAAATAAGCAATCTCAGATAAAAATGAGATTTGCAAAATTATCCCTTACTTTAGGTCCGATATGCTTCGTACGTTTCCAAAACTCCTGTATAATGATTTAAATAATGTGATTGACTTATTACAGAATAATATTCATTGTTATGATATCATATATGGTTCACTTATGACTTTATATTACCCGTTCTTTTGTAAGTTCCATGTTAAAGAAGCGTTTTGGGTTAAATCGTTTTATTTATCGTACGCGTTTTGACTTGTTGTTCTTGATATTATTACTTATATCCTGATTTACTTAATTAAATAATGTAAAACATGATTTAAATATAATATATATTTTAGTATATACATATATATATGATAGATCGATTAAATTAAATGAAATACACCGTTAAGGGAGACGGTAGGCCGTACGTATGCATGAACGCTGTTTTCATTTCCTTATTGAATTGAATGAAATTAAGTAGATGACATACATATATACATACATAAATACAGTACCATTATTATGTCATATATTTCATGATTACTTATTATATATACTTTATAATCATTCATGAATGGTTAACATGGAGAATGAATCTCATCGCGTCGTGGAGACGGTAGTCAATACGTACGCACGAGCGATGATATCATTCCCATGATCATGGAATTGTATTAGAGTGTATGTATACTATTTCAGAATCAATATAACTTTAAAATAATCATATATAGTTATTATTTACACCATTATACCCATCCAATTAAGGTGGTGGTGGAAAATAGATTACACCACGGCGTGGAGACGATATTCCGTACGTACGCACATGCGGTGATTTTGTTTTCTGTAGGATGGATAGATGGTGAAATAGGTTTGTTTCATACTTATAATAAAATATCAGTATATTAGTGATACTGATGTTATTACTTCATAATGAAACAACTAAATAAGAATAAGTTGAAGAAGAAATAAAGTTGAAAGAATCAGTAACGGACATTACCTCTTCTTTGAAGCGCCTCTTTGAGACCTCCTCTTAGGGCACCAAAATTGGTCTTTGAAGAAGACCAGGAACTCTAGGATGTTTCAAGGGAAGTGGAGAAGAGAATTTGGCAGGGGTTTGCTGAGATTTAAGGCTCAAAGTGGTGTGAGGAAGAGAGGGAGGAGGTGCCCTTTTATAAGGGAGGAGAGGGGCACCTTTGGAATAACTAAAAATATTATTTTATTATAAAGTCATATTCAGTTTTTAATAGATCCAAATTTAGTTACTTAGAAGATAAGGTGGGTATAGGTCTAAATCCTCTCATCCAATAGAATTTAGACAAGTTTAGGTTTCTATTTTAACCTTATAATTTAGATTTAACTTTAAGTTAAATAATTTTTCTTTTACCATGTCTTCTTGTTTTCTTACACTATAAGGTTAATAAACTTACTATAACAAGCCAAACGAACCCCAAGTTGTTTATTATTAATATATATATCCTTATCTAATTCATTTTTCCAAAACTTATATTTTTAGGAATAAAATAACAATTAATAATATAATATTTTTTTTAAAAACTATTTTATGTCAATTTTGACACTATTTGGTAATTGATTTTTTTGAAAATCATAACATAAAGATAAGTCCGAACAAAGTTAATTAAATCAATACTAACATGTCATATTAACATAGAAAATTATTAGAATAAAAAGTCTAAAATTACATTTATTTGGGTATTTATAACATTAATTATGTCAATGTTTCATTAATAATATAATTACTGCATCATCATTGTGTCATAAATAAATTAAATTATTTAAAGTCTAAAAATTACAAATAAAATACCATTATGTAGGAAAGATTTTTATATTTCCAATGAATATTTATAGTTGAATTTATCTTATGTATAACCCTATATTAAAAATGATTTTCTTATTAAACTTTGATTTTAACTATTTTAACCCTTCTTTAAATAAATTAATAATAAATGTCCTAATCTAATCCAAGTGGGCCTAAATGGTCATATTTTATTCCTAAGGTTGTTTTTGGTCGAATTAAACTTATCAAATAGAATTAGGACATGTGTTAGGGTAATAATAATATCATTTTTACCCTTAATTACCCTATTTACTTTTAACCGTGGTAAATAAAAGCAAAAAGTTACTATTCACCAAAAATTATTTTCATCTCATTGAACTACATTTTACCTAATGACATCAACCGTGTCTCTCAGATTTTTGAAATTCCATTCACAAAAGCGGTAAAATTAAGTTTTATGTAAATTTGCAAATTCTCCTAGGAGGTGGGTAAAAGACGGTCAAAAGTTCAATAAAATTTTTATATATCTAAAATTATTATAAAATGACTCCAATGAATTACATCGAACTTATATAGGTATTATGTGTCAATTTTGACCTAAAATAAATTTAAATAAAATAAATAATTATTTAAATAAAAAGTTGGTTTTTAAATAGTAACCCAGTGTTTTCACTATTCATCAAAAATTGAAAGTTTTCAGAAAAATACCAAAATTTCACCCTAGTATAATTTCAATATTCCAAATCCAAAAATAAATTCCATTTTGAAAGATGAAATTTAAAAAATTTCAAAAAGTGGTTATTACTATTCATAATGGCTAGTTTTAATAATATTTTAATTGCATATCATTGTTTAGTGAAACTCGGTATTGCATACAACACACTCTATCGAGGAAGGTTGCGATTGTGTGTAATGCAGCCAAGTTAGGGTTGCGTGTTGTGCAAGACTCCTTTGTTGTAGCGTACAACACAAGACATCAATAAAATTAAAAAGGATATTTTTCATAAAATCTTTGGGTGTTACATTCTACCCCCCTTAAAACGAATTTCGCCCTCGAAATTCGTCGGGGTTATAAATGGTTTACTACTCGAAAGTTTCTTTAATAAAAAACCACATCGTAAAAAGGAATACCAAAACCAATCTTTAGAAATTAAAGTATGAAACATAACGGTCACCCAAATTAACTAATCACTGGGTTTCCACATTCGAGAACATAGGTGAAAATATGGATATGGAAGAGAAACCTAACCATCATGTTCTGATGGAGAGTGGTAGAGAACATGGCTATGAAAAACCAACAATCACAAAGCCATAGATTTGTGATGATCTAAGGTACCATCTGATTCATCAGATATAAGGGAACTAGGACAACATTTTTGGTTTTCAAGATCATTTCCCTAAAGTTGATGAATTAAAAGAAATACTTACATGATTTTGGTACAATTTCACTGTTGTTCGTGAATTGAAAAATTTCCACTTCATACCTTAAATAAATGAAGTTGAATTTGTTATTCGTGATGTATTAGCAGATCATGTGATAGAATTATGGGTCATTCCATCTGTTTCAAACAAAAGGATAGCAAAAGTTATAAGTCCATCTTATGGTTAGATTAATCGTATATAGTTCCAAAAATGAACTTATAATTCATATATCATACTACTTAATAAAATAAAAATAGTTTCTACTAACCAGGGACTTACTGTAGGCCAGTGGTAGGCGATAAAGGCCAGTCGCATTTCGGTTGTGGGTTCGATTCCCACAGCCTTGTCCGACGTGATGGGTTGTCACCCATCCTGCAGGGTGTCCTTTTTCTAAAACTACATTACTATAACATCCCATCAATAATATCGAAAAAACTTATATCCTTAAACAATACTAACTTATGTCCAACATAATCCATTCCAATCTTTAGTCTTATCCATAATACTGCAGTCCACTCTCATAATATAGTGAAAACTATTACTAGAGATTTCATATAACAAGAATGTTAATACCATCATTGATCCCCATATATCATAAGATATGTCTTGTTGGTCACATTCCAAACATTCGAAGGCCTTAATCATGTATTCTATTGAAAAATGAATACCCATTGAATCTTAATGAAAACACGAGTGTTGTCAAAAGTTAACTCTTTCCACATACCGAAACCCCAAAATTCTATATACTCAAACCATGATATAACTATTACCTTATATCAGTCATGAGCCCATGAATACTGTCAAACATTTCATTTTCTCCTTATCCATTCATTATGCGCATATCATCTTCTTTCCAAAAATATCTCAATCACTTTCTATGGTTACCAGTACCATAAAATTATTGAAAACCACAATAGACCAATATATAAATATTCCAATATTCCATGATACTATATACAACATTATTTTGGAATCCCATTACATAAACACTTAATCATTTCACCACATCGTTGTCATATTCAACATCGCCAATAGTGATCACATGTGACTTCCCTTTGTCCTTTGCCTTAAGTGGTTGCTCATGTCGATCATCATTAACCCTTGGATTAGGGCATTGATTATCATAATGCCCCATTTCATTGCACTTGAAGCATTGAAGTGTTGGTGGTGCGTTCTCTGCAGTATTTTCTTTATTCACACCATTAGCAACCCTTTTTCCATTACTTCGACACTCATCTGCTCGATGAACTTCTTTTCCACACTTAAAACATTTTCTAGTCCCTTTAAGACAATCTACACCATGCTTCTTTCCACACTTTGAGCATAAGGAAACATTCATCTTCTTTTCACCATTATTCTGAGATTTCTCCTTGAACTCCATCTTTCGTTTCTTGTCAAAAACATGAGATGGATATGTAACACAAACTTCCATTTCTACCTTGATAGCACAACACACAATTTCTTCATAGCTACTGAAGTCTCTTATAGATAATGCCCTTCGAAGATTTGGTTTTAAGCCACTGAAGAATCGATCAATTTTACTTTCAGGTTGGATGATAAAGCCAGATGCATACCTTGAAAGCCTTGTAAAATTTGCTTCGTATATACCAACAGATTCATCATCCTTTTTCTTTAGTTCAAGAATCTCCTTCTCCATCTTTGTTTGAAGAATACGAGGGAAGTACTTATTGAAAAATAAGTTCTTGAACTCGTCCCATTCCATGGACTCAATTTCATCTCTTGGCCTCGTATTCTTGATAAGATTCCACCATTGATAAGCTTAAACTTCCAAATGATATACTGATAAGATGACTTTATCATGTTCAGAACATTGAAGAACTGAAAATATCTTTTCAGTGGTACTGATCCATTATTCTGCAACAAGTGGATCAGAAGACCCACTGAAAGAAGGTGGACGTTGCCTCATGAAGGACTCAATAGAATATTGTTCCCTTCTCTGCTCATTTGGAAGTCCAAAATGATTCATAGCTTGTGTAAGTATAGCAATAATATTTTTCACTCCATCTCCCATAAAATTTGTTTGTTCAGGAGGAAAATCATTGCATTGTACATTACATTGATCAACACGGTTCCTTCGGGTTCCAGCCATCGTCTAAAAACCAAAACGAATAGTGTGAGAGGCAAAAATCATGCTAGGGAAAACAACATAATAAAGGGGGAGTACCTTCAATATCTAACATCTTAGGTTATATTCTAATATCGTTACTATAGTTCTAGGACTATATCCTATATGTATACTTATCCTTAGGGACATCCCTAGATATACCTTAGAAATATCTCTAGGGATCTCACTAACATTTTCGCATCCTAGTTTCCAAAGGTTGACTAAACCTTTCCTCTGATACCAACTGTAGAGACCCAAATCTTGACATACATGGACATTACATTACTTTTTCGGAATACTTAATACATAACAAAAACAGACACACAAGGACTGTAATAGTTTAGTGTCTTTGGAAACTTGGAATATAAACTTCTAATCATGTTAAAATATCTTCAAAAACTCCCATAACGATATTCCCCTTTTTGTTTCCTTACCTAAAACCTTTCTTTATTTACTAGGGAAAATAAAACATAAAAAGGGTGAGCTCAAATGCTCAGTAAGGGAAAACATAGATAACATAAAACAATCCATAAACATTTGGAAGAAAAAACTTGAACATGAAATTTAAACATCAAAATCTTGAGCAAAGACATAAATCGTGGAAGTACGTAAGGCATATATCATAATAGAAAATCAACCATGATAAAATATAATGGGAATAAAACATGTAATTGTGGAAACCATTCAGTACATGTTATGATTTCCATAGTAGCCAAGGCATTGCTGCCAAGACCATCTTAGTGGACAAAGCCCCTTTCTGAATCGAGTTCACTCCTCGTTTCAGTCCTGTAACACTGAACCGGATTAACTTACCATTCCAGCCATGTCTATCTCATGAGATATAAATCTTTACCCAATTAATTGGAGAGATATATAGGTCCCACCCATTTCATGATGAAATCATTCTTTCGTGTGCCACAAAATCATAAATCATACATCATAGCATAACCCATGTAATAGAATGAGATTCTTAAACATCATGCCATCATAACATAATCCATATGGATATCTTTTCATCACAAGAAGAATAAAACCATGTAAATAATGGATCCATTATACTTGAAACATAAACATATTAAATAATGTCATTTTAGATGGAAAATAGTTTTGATAAAAACACTTGAAATGAATTCTTGAGGAAGTTATCCTTTCTTCTTCAAAATCATTTTATTTTCAAAAAATGTCATGCAATTCTAAAAGAAAAGGGTTTTGTTGAAAATAATCATGCAATATTGTAGAGGAATCTTCATGAAAATGAGGCGTTATGAAACCGTAAAAATCTATTCACGCCGTATAAGTTAAAAATAACATTCTCCTCGTACTTTTGTCGGAAAAGTCAAAAAGTTCCTTGTATGGTAAACAAAAGAAAGATTCTTTCCATAACACGTGGTAAAAGTAAAAAAAGGGTAAAAAGGACTTTAAACATAAATGAAAACATTTTTATAAAACTTGGACATGGATGATAAATATAAACCTAGTAAATACTTACGAATAAGCAATTTTGGATAAAAATGAGATTTGCAAAATTATCCCTTACCTTAGGTCCGATATGCTTCGTACGTTTCCGAACCTCCTGTATAATGATTTAAATAATGTCATTGATTTATTACAGAATCATATTCATTGTTATGATATCACATATGGTTCACTTATGACTTTGTATTACCCTTTCTTTTGTAAGTTCCATGTTAAAGAAGCGTTTTGGGTTAAATCGTTTTATTTATCGTACGTGTTTGGACTTGTTGTTCATGATATTATTACTTATATCATGATTTAATTAATTCCAGAATGTAAAACATGATTTAAATATAATATATATTTCAGTATATACATATATATATATATATATATGATAGATCGATTAAATGAAATAAAATACACCGTTCATGGAGACGGTAGGCCGTACGTACGCATGAACGCTGTTTTCGTTTCCTTATTGAATTGAATGAAATTAAGTAGATGAAATACATATATACACAAATAAATCCAGTATCATTATTATGTAATATATTTCATTATTACTTATTATATATACTTTATAATCATTCATGAATGGTTAACATGGATAATGAATCTCATCACGTCGTGGAGACGGTAGTTCGTACGTACGCACGAGCGATGATATAATTCCCATGATCGTGGAATTGTATTGGAGTGAATGTATACTATTTCAGAATCAATATCAATTTACAATAATCATATATAGTTATTATTTACACCATTATACCCATCCATGTAAGGTGGTGGTGGAAAATAGATTACACCACGACGTGGAGACGGTATTCCGTACGTACGCACACGCGGTGATTTCGTTTTCCGTAGGATGGATAGATGGTGAAATAGGGTTGTTTCATACTTATAATAACATATAAGTATATGAGTGATACTGATGTTATTACTTCATAATGAAACAACTAAAGAAGAATAAGTGGAAGAAGAAATAAAGTTAAAAGAATCGGTAACGGACATTACCTCTTCCTTGAAGCGCCTCTTTGAGACCTCCTCTTAGGGCACCAAAATTGGTCTTTTAAGAAGACCAGGACCTCTAGGATGTTTCTAGGGAAGTGGAGAATAGAATTTGGTAGGGTTTGGCCGAACTTGAAGGCTCAAAGTTGTGTGAGGAAGAGAGGGAGGAGGTGCCCTTTTATAAGGGAGGAGAGGGGAACCTTTGGAATAACTAAAAATAATATTTTATTATAAAGTCATATTCGGTTTTTAATAGCTCCAAATTGAGTTATTTATAATCTAAAGTGGGGATGGGTCGAAATCCTATCATCCAATAGAATTTAGACAAGGTTAGGTTTCTATTTTAACCTTATCATTTAGATTTAACTTTATGTTAAATAAGTTTTCTTTTACCGTGTCTTCTTGTTTTCTTACACTATAAGGTTAATAAACTTACTATAACAAGCCAAACGAACCCCAAGTTGTTTATTATTAATATATATAACCTTATCTAAATCATTTGTCTGAACCATATATTTTTAGGAATAAAATAACAATTAATAATATAATATTTGTTTTAACAACTATTTTATGTCAATTTTGACACTATTTGGTAATTGATTTTTGTGAAAATCATAACAAAAAGATTAGTTAGAACAAAGTTAATTAAATCAATACTAACATGTCATATTAACATAGAAAATTATTGGAATAGAATGTCTCAAATTACATTTATTTGGCTATTTATAACATCAATTATGTCAATGTTTCATTAATAATATAATTACTGCATCATCATTGTGTCATAAATAAATTAAATTATTTAAAGTCTAAAAATTACAAATAAAATACCATTATGTAGGAAATATTTTTATATTTCCAATGAATATTTATAGTCTAATTTATCTTATGTATAACTCAATATTAAAAATTATTTACTTATTAAACTTTGATTTTAACTATTTTATCCCTTCTTTAAATAAATTAATAATAAATGTCCTAATCTAATTCATGTGGGCCTAAATGGTCATATTTTATTCCTAAGGTTGTTTTTGGTCGAATTACACTTATCCAATAGAATTAGTACATGTGTTAGGTTAATAATAATATCATTTTTACCCTTAATTACCTTATTTACTTTTAACCGCGGTAAATAAAAGTAAAAAGTTACTATTCACCAAAAATTATTTTCATCTCATTGAACCACATTTTACTTAATGAAATCAACCGTGTCTCTCGGATTTTTGAAATTCCATTCACAAAAGCAGTAAAATTAAGTTTTATGTAAATTTGCAAATTCTCCTAGGAGGTGGGTAAAAGTCGGTCAAAAGTTCATTAAAATTTTTATATATCTAAAATTATTATACAATGACTCCAATGAATTACTTTGAACTTATATTGGTATTATGTGTCAATTTTGACCTAAAATAAATTTAAATAAAATAAATAATTATTTAAATAAAAAGTCGGTTTTTAAATAGTAACCCAGTGTTTTCACTATTCATCAAAAATTGAAAGTTTTCAAAAAAATACCAAAATTTCACCCTAGGCTAATTTCGATATTCCGAATCCAAAAATGAAGCCCATTTTGAAAGATGAAATTTAAAAAATTTCAAAAAGTGGTTATTACTATTCATAACGTCTAGTTTTAATAATATTTTAATTTCATATCGTTGTTTAGTGAAACTCGATATTATGTACAACACACTCTATCGAGGATGGTCGCGATTGCGTGTAATGCAGCCAAGTTAGGGTTGCATGTTGTGCAAGACTCCTTTGTTGTAGCGTACAACACAAGAGATAAATAAAATTGAAAAGAATATTTTTCATAAAATCTCGGGGTGTTACAGATATATTACAAAATTTCATTCAATATTTATATGTCCATAGGAGAATTATCTACCACTCCTTGCTCACGTCCATCCAGGATATTTCTATATGACATAATTCTATAATATATAAAATAAATAACCATGACTACACACCCTCAACAATCACCATTATAGGGTTATTATTATATATAAAATCATAGTTAATTTCTACTCCTTTTTTCCATTGACTAATTTCTATTTTTTTAATTATAACTATTCAATAAAATTATTAGTAATTCTATTTTGAAAAATAATTTTGTATAATGAAAAATTATAATCTTTGGAAATATATTCAATAAAAAAATAATTTTCTTTCAAAGTCCTAGACATGTGATGAAATTTTTTAACAAAACTATTAAGATTCATGGTCTCTTTCTAGTTCTAAACCATTATGGTTTAACTTGTAATAAGAAACAAAATTTTACTAGGTCACCATAAACCTTTCATTTACCATGGATCTCCCTATAACATAAGGGTCTCAATAAAAAGGTTAGATACATCTTTTTATGGGTACATTTCAAGTTAAAACCATTGTAATATATTTTCCTATCATAATTTCCATGAATTTACTCACAACCATGGTCTCATACCATTTTTTAATGACCCATCACAAAGGTTCGAATCTTGAGACCCAAACAAGATCACCAAATTGACTCAAGTGCATTCACCTAATCGCAATAGGATGAAAAATAGTACCAAGGGATAAAATAAACTATTAGGAAATGATTTTCATTCAAAATATACAATCCAAGTTAAGAAATAATGCATGTAAAAATTTAAATTCATTTAAAAAACTATTAAAATTAACAATGGATGAAAGATATGTTTTACAAAATCTAGTACCAATTACAATGAAATATTTTGACATAATTTAAATAAACATGGGTAATGTCCCATCCACCAAATCCTCAAACCATATCACAATAGTGGATCTATGAATATCCATTAACAAAGTGTGTGACCTTTATTTTACCTACATCATGACTAATTAGGTCTATAAGCCTACTAAAGTGAGTATGTAGGGGGTGTTTATAAATTTAGTAATATTTCCTGAAGAATCTAATAAATATTTATACATGATAAAATCCAAAAAATGAAATTCTAACCAATAATAAAAAATTAAAATATTTTAATCTAAAATATTAATTTATCAAATTCATTTTAAAATAATAATATAAAAATATTGACATCAACAACATTTTCTCAAAAATAAAAAATTCTAAGAATAACACCTTAAGGTAAATCCCTAATTTTAAATCTATTTAAAAACAAACTTCTTTCTTAAAAAATTATTTTATAAAAATTCTTATTTTTCCAATCCAATTGAAAATTACTCATTTTTCCATAACATTAAAAACTCATAATTTCATTCAAATCACTAGAAACTCTCCGCTTCCTAAAAATTCACTCATTCTAAGCCATGAAAAATGAAAATAAATTTTAGTTAGAGATTCTCTAGAAAGGTTTCTATTTTTTAAACTATGTCATTGATCATTCACTAATTTAACTCTAAACACCTTGCTTTATTATGATAAGAAATGATTTGTCACCTTTATACCATTACTCACTTTAACACACTATCTTTCAATTCCCCACATTACCACCATGGAATCATAAAGTTTTTTAAAAAATGAATCATTAAAATCATTTTCACACATGAACTCAGACCATGTAAGAATATCTAATAAAACTAATTTAAATCATTTAATAAAAATAGACCCTTCACCAAATATTTTAGGAATGAAATTTAACAAAATTTCATTTATAAAAAAAATCATGGTTTATAAAAAAACATGGATTTAAAAATAATTTCATGTTCGTAATCATTTAGAAAGAATAAATTAATTAAATAACTAATAAAACATATCAAAGCTAGTTATACGGATGATCTTTCTCCTTTTCCCCAAAACATATCACATTAATGGTGTTTTCAAGGTAAATTACCAAGTACTAAATTAAAAATCCTTAATGAATATGAATTAGTGAATAAGAGATAAAAAATATAAATTTTAGGGAATTTGGCGTGGTCCATGCCATATTGGAACAACCCCATTGTTTTCAATGGAAACTTATGAAATGATCCTATTTCTATAATGGTTTGATGAAACATTATTTAATATCCACTTTCCAAAGATGAGTGTTTTTTAGTGGTTTTAGATAGTGATGATTTGGAATGTGATTTGGTCAAGAGGATGAGAGTTTGGGCTCATATAACCCATTTTAGGGGAATTATTTTGTAATATGGGTATCTTTTATAGATTTATTACATTTTTATGAATCCTTCCCAAATTACAACACAATAATATTTAACCCTATCCAATGATCAAATCAAAACCATGAAATAATGTGATCATCAATTTAAATTGAACGTTCTCTATAATTATCATATTAATTATTGATGTTTTGGTTTAAAGATAAATAGTTGGGAATTTGGGATTCTATCAAAATCTAGGAAGGCTATAGGTATGTGGTGCAGGGATCCATCCCATGAAAGAGGTATCATATGTACCACCATTAAGGTAATTACAACCCATGTGTCTTGGTTCCATTTAATGGGGTACATCATACCTTTTATGTTATTGTAATAGGGACCACTTCGAAGCAGTTTAACATCATGTAGAATACATGACTAGGCAATGAGTATTAAGATATGGATGGGGTGAGAACATGTATATACATCTAATACATTTTTATATGGCATGGAATATATTTATGAGACATAGAATATATAAATCCTTTATCAACTAACCCATCCATTCTCACATTTCTAATTTGGTTAACCGAAATAGACAAATACAGAACATGTCATTCATCCTAGTATATTTTTTATATTAAAATTTATACGTCACTTAATATCCATATCATATGAAATGATATGAAATGATATGATATATATCATTGTTTTCGATATGGATCACAAGAAGTTATATTTGTGAACAATAGGATAATTTATAGACTATATTTGTATTCTTTTATAAAAATTATCATAATATTTATCTTGCACATCATGTAATGATTTAATTATTAAATTGTAATTTATATTTAATTATTGGAGAGTTAAACGATCACTTGAGATAAATTAATCATACAATATAAACATATAACATAGAAAATCATTTTCTGCCTAAGAATTAATGAAACACATAAAGTAAGAGGGGATACTTTATTAATAAAGGTAGTCTATAGAAAGGAATTCAAAGCTTCATTTATTGATATAATGGTATGAAATTCAAATTTTAAATTCTATATTATTTCTGATGTATATTCCATAATCAAAGGGGTACTAAAATAACTTTATAATATAGATATGGTTCTTCCCAGACTATTTTAAGATTCTATAACTAGTGGATCACCTTTAGTTGAAATAACTTATTGATTATTGTTAAGTTTCCCCCATAAACTGATTGCATTGAATGATACTGGATAGAAGGAATGTTATTTTATATTATTCATGTTATTCTTTTTTTATTTTTTTGAATGAGCTTCAAAATTTGGTTTTATATTTTCACTATATATAGGAATACTCAATACTAATAAAATTGAGAAGTGGTATCAAAGGAATCTTTAGTATAAAATTTATGAATCCCAATGATATGAAAATAATATTTTTTAAAGAATAGTTCAATTACGGTCTCTGATATATAAATGTAATTGTACATGATATCAAAAAACCTAATCTAGGCCTTTTATCATGTTAAGTTGAAAAGAAATGTTGGATATTTCTACCCATGATAGGCTTAGGTCACACAATTTAAAACAGAGAATCATAACACGATAGTGATAGAGTGATATCGTTGCACTTATTATAGTTCAAAGTGATGGGTTAAGGTTATTACTATCTATGAAACCTAACATGGATAGAGATATAGTATGGTTGTATAACAATAATTATTATTACAAGTATCCTAAAAAGTGATATATGGATATCTCAATCTGTGATATCATGAGAAACATTATGTAATGGGCTATGATATAGGATCACCTATATCACAAACACCGATATATCAATATCATTTTCCATGGTATAGTTATTCACAAAAAATATCTTTATAATTAAATGAATACATTCTAAAGTGTTTATTAATTATAAAATATGTAAAATATAAAATATTTATATTGGTATTTATGAAACATTCATAAGTGTTATAATATTAAATATTCATATTAATTCTATATTTTATATAATTTTTTATATTATTTAGTTAAAAATTCACATGATTAATATATATTGAAATATATTTAAATTTTTTAGTTATTTATTTAATTCTATAACTAATATAATTTTATTTTTTTATATTAATATTTTTTGTATGCTTTAATTTTAAATGATTAAATTTACTTTTGATAAATATCATGTCATGCATTTAATAAGATTCAAGATAATAATAATATAAAAAGTCAATTTAAGTAAACTAAAATCAGTAAATTTCCTTTTATAAATCCAAAATGGGGAGTTATGATAATTATTTATACATATTTGGATTTATAGTTATACTGAAATTTATGTCACTCTTTAGTGTTGGTCTTTGGATAGTGTGACTTTGGGTTGGACTTCCACTAGAACGAGGATTACAATTTTGTCTTGAAAGCTTGAGTTGAATACCTTTCACACCATATATACCCTTGAGTAAGATTTTTTCACATGATTTTATCTGTTAAATGAAATATTTTCATATAAACTATGCATGAGATGAATATGAATATGTTTTTAATATTATAATTGAAAAAATAATCATGAATGAAGAAAAAAATAATTATTTATATAATATCTATCAATTAATAAGAATAAAACATGTTCATTATTTTTAGATAGTTTAATTATAAATTAAATCATTTGAATAATTTATACATAAAGGGAATTCATGAGATTCATATAAGAAATGGTGAGATATTTTAAAACCTTTTTAAAATAATTTGTGTTAAATTCATTTCAAATTAAACACTCTCTAAGACCTTAATCATTTGATACGAGTGGTATTGAAATTCTGGTTGCTATAAAATATATTATGTAATATGTAAAAGGTTTGGAAAACCCTAAAAAATAGGTATCCATATTTGATATTTATATTTTGGGAATCATTTAGCTAGTAATCCCTAAATGTTAAACTACTACAAAAGTAGCTTATAACAATGTAATCAACAAATAATAGTATTCCCAAAAACCCACGTCAAATGTTTTGGCCATGGTTTCCATATCTATGGGCTCTACTAAAATTATAGTATAATTATTTTCATGGTAATACATGATCATTGTAAAATAAAAGGTTTATACACAAATATTCTTTTACATGTGATTAAAAATTTATGTTTCTCTCAGTTTCATTTGGTTGATTAGTGATCCTTGGAATCATATAATGAACATAAGTGGCTTTAATTGTTCTCAATGAGAAATTTTAATTAAAATATTATTTTTTGATTATAAAGGTAAAATTGATAAATTCACCTTTATTGGTGTGTCTTATATGAAAATGGACTACACCGTTGAGTCCAAAATGGGGTGTTTACCATATGGTAAAATTTAAATAATTTTTGGTTGCGTTTGAGGTTGTGTGTAGCAGCGAAAAAGTGTTTTTAAATGAATTATTATTTATTTAATAATTCATTTATTTTTTATTCTAACAAAAACTCTTCATTAATCACATTATATAAGTAATTGATGGGAGATCTATGGTTTGTGGAAGTGTTTCCATAGGGATTTCCATAATACGGGAGTGCTTGGCAGGATATCAATGATAATCACAAATAAGTATAATTCATTGAACCGATGTGTTTATTTTAACCCTAAATATCTCTTATTTTTTATCAAATGATTGAATTTTCTTGTGAAATTATAGTATGTTATTCTTTGTTTTATAATAAATCGGTTTCATTTGGGTTCATGAAAATTTGGTAATTTTTTTGAGATATACTTATAGGGAAGTTATGTGGGAACTTTTAGAAATCTATTGATATCATGTACTTTTTTAAAAATAACAAACCTAGAATACCTTATTGTAAATATATCAACAAGATGAACCTAAAACCTCTAGAAGCACTCCAATAATATTTTTGAGAAGGCCTAGATAAAATGTTTTGTGAATTCATTTTTCCTTTTAAAATCAAGGACACTTAGGGGACAAATCATGAGAAACCAACCTTGGATTTGTAATATAGGGTATAGAAACACCCATGTATGATTTTTGGTTTTCATTTAATGAAGTAAAATAATTCAAACCATCATAGGTGGTGGAATATATTACCATCAATATGGAGACCCAACAAATAATCCAAGCACAGAGTAACTCTAAAAGGTTTTTAGTGCCTCATAAAACCCTAATGTGATTAAAACTATTCAATCATATGGATTTAACAATGACCTAGGTAATATGTATCACTAAAGGGGATAAATGAGTTGGAATCAGCTATGATAGTCATGAATATCTAATCAACAGATTGAACAACCACAAGTGATGAAAAATGACATATAATTAATAGAGATGGTTACTTTGATAATTCAATAACCAGAATGAAATAATGATATAACACTGAGGATGATGTTTCCCTCAGATGGTGAGGCATAATTACAAAGGAAGTAGAGGGTTCTTAATGAATGACCTATAATTAATGAGTATGACTGGGTAGGTAAATGAAATAAATTTGATTACATGGGATAGAATGGATGAACATTTAGGTAGATAAGGCTATATCATCCTATTTATGACGTCCTCTATCAAATAATTCAACAAAAACCTCTATCATTATTGAATTATTATCATTAGAAAATGATGATATGTGTATATAGAAATCCATTGAGTATTTTTCAGGATTAGGATATGATCATGTGGAATACAATATCGATTGTGCTGTAATATTACTAGAGAAATGATTCAATATCTATTATTCATCTGTTATTAAATTATCCCACATATTCTATGATCTTAGCCATTGGTAATCCAATGAGGATGATATAGAAGTCCTAGATTTCTATAAGATAGTCTTGCATGATTTATGGGGGGATCTTTGACTATGATTCAGTCAATTTTTATGTGTATTCATTAACCTAAGATGTGATACACCTTATGATGGGTGGAAATCATTTACTATGAGATATGAGAAAACACACACACAAAAGAATTTTGATTTATTATAGAAGGAAAAGTGTCTGAAAATCCTATAAAGGTAGAAATCAAGGAGGTCTAAAATAGTAAAGTCCAAGAACATTAGCCAAAACAAAATGAGTACTCTCAGGAGGAAATGAACCTAGGAAAGAGAAAATGAAAAGAGGATCATCTAGAAAAACTATAAAAGAAAGAAAGTAAGCCAACATATTACCCTCAAACCAAGTATGAAGGATGTACACGTGATTATCCACAAGGCCCTTTCATCTCCTGACTGAGTATTCAATGGACCAAGGAGTCGAGCCTTTACATGAGATTGCATTGAAGATGAAAAGAGAGTCACTCGCAATTTACTTGATAGAAATATTCCTCTGGTAAAAAGAAGGAGTCCTGTGAGCATGGAAAAAGCTTCCTTTTGAAGAGAATCCCCATTCCCAAAGGAGTCAGAGAAGGCAACCCCAATTGACCCATTAGGGTCTCTAATAACTACACCACACATATCCCCCAAACAGAAAGATACAACTATGTTCAATTTGTACCATGATTGGGGAGGCTTCCAACTGATCAATTTCCCCTAGTTGATTATGGATTTGAAGTGGAAGGAGTTTTAGGACATAATAGGATAGAGGGAGGGCACCATCACCTAATCTTTACACATCCCAAAGAATCCCATAATTAAATTTCTGGTATTGAAGATGATGCACATAGTGTATTTTGTTAAAGAGTGATGAATTTTATCATTTATGTACTTCTATAGAAGCCATAAACCTACTGTGAAAAAAATTACCCTTTCCTTACATTCCGTATAATGTTTGTTCACAACATGAAGCCAATATTATAGGAACGAATTAGTAGAAGACACATGATCGGACCACCTAGTGAACTAGACAAATGCACCCCATTCGACCTTATCCCAATCAATACTACAAAATAAGTGGTCCATTTGATTTAGAATGAGGCTCACTACAGCATAAACATCTCATATCAAGACATACACCTATCCTATGAATGTTCTACTTGGTAGGCAAGGCATTGTGTCTGATACACCATACCAAAAAAAGGAATTTCAAGGGAAGGTCCTTACAACACAAGATTTACCCCCACTGATCTTAAGGGAAAGATACAGATTGAATTTTTAAAAATTCATGGATAGAAAAATTATTAAATGTATAGGCTATGAAAGCACACTTATCTAGGTCACTGGACATCAAAATTTCATTGAAGAGAATCCTCTTATTGTCATCCTGGGTGGTTTGAATGAAGGTTTGATGTTCGATATCCTCCTTGAAGGTGATGTTAGGATAAGGGAAATTCAGGAATCCTAAAAGCGTCCCACACCAGTTATGATGGCAATAACTAATATCCCCTTTGCTAATAATCCATCGAGTATGCTGCTGAAGGGAAGGAATATAAGGTTAAACCAACTTCTAAATTTTAGTGGGTTTCAGCCTGGATGAACTCCCTTCTAAGCCATAAGTGCCCAGAATGTATTTTCCCCACAAATTTTCCCCTCAAGGATCTCCCAAGAGAGTTTTATATGAAATCCATTTATAGAGCTAAAACACTTCTGAGATTAAGACCCCCATCACTAAAGGGTTTGGAAAGTTTACCCCAAGAATACCAATGTTCCTTGACTTATAAATTCCCATACCATAAGAAGGAGATTAGAGTATGCTCAATTTTTGAAATAACCTTCTTGGGAACCTTTAAGGTGGAAAAAATATGCAAGGGTATAGAGGACAGGACAGTGTTGATCAAGGTAATTCTCCCTCAAAATGAAATGAACCTATTTTTCTAATTGTGAATGCTGCCCATGATTCTATCAATAACCATATCAAAGTGTTTAAAAAGAATAGGGTTAGGGTACATAGGGGAAACCAAATAGATCATAGGAGAGGACCCTTTTCTCATGCCCAAAATGGTTTCCAAGAACCTAATCTACCTCTCCAAACATCTGTTAGGAGAAAAGAAATTGATCTTCTCACAGTTAACCACCTGACCAATGGAAGTAAAATGAACCTCATGATCTACATTAACCACCTACATATACCTTCTACTTCAATTGAAAAAAATAGTAGTGTCATCGGAAAACATGAGGTGATATATATCCCTTGTAAACTACTTGTTATGATATGACTTAACCTTTTCCATATCAATGCAATGGTTAAAATAGTGACTGAGCACATATTGAGAAGAGATAAAGAGGGAGGGGTAAAGGGGATCTCCCTATCTCAACCCCCCAAAAGATTTGAATAACCCAAACTATTTTCTTATAAAATTAGTGGCCATACAAGGGGAACTACAATAGTGGAAGAGAATATTATAATCCCAAACATAGAAACCCATACCAGCCAGGACCCTGATGAGAAAACTAGATTTTTATTTCTCATAAGCCTTGATCATTTCCAATTTAATGGCCAAATTTCTACCAAAGGTCTTCAAGTTGATGTCACTAATAATTTCATAATACAAGGTAATTACCCCTTGGATAGACCTACCATTCAAAAAACCATACTGCACTTTAGCTACCCAACTTAAGATGAAAAGAGACAACCTTTTATTGAGAATTCCCACAAAAAATTTTTAGGGTACATTGAACAAGCTAATAGGCTAATAATGATTCCAAGAATTAGGGTCTTTAACCTTAGGAACAAGAAAAACCTTAGTAGCACAAGACACATGACGAAGGTTACCTCTATGAAAGAAGTCCTGAAATACACAAATCAAGATGCATTTCACAATGTCCCACGAGCACCTATAAGAGAAAGATGGAAATGAATCAGGTCTAGGAACACTGATAAGATTAATGGACCACACCGCCTCACGAATATCTTCCTCATTAGAGATAGCCTACATCCTTTCATTCACTTCACTAGTTAGAGATCAAAGAACAAGCTCAAACATAATATAAGAACATCTTGAATATCCACTCTCCATGTGAAGGTTGGGAGATACCAGAAGATATTTGAGATATCTATCCACAAAATTCCTCACAACATCCCTATCATTGGAAAAATACTTATCATCCATATGCAAGTTATAATACATACATTTTTGTTTTTATTTAATACAAGCATGAAAATAAACTGAGTTCTTATACCCCTATTACAACCATTTAACATTGGAAGTTTCTCAAGAAACCCCTTATTACTTAAGTAACAGATCCACAAGGTCATCATTTTTTCTTCTCAAATCAGAAAAAAAATCATCCTACCATCGATCTTCCAAGATCAACTACAGAACTTGAATGTCTCTATTAAAAAATTCCAGGTCATGATTACTCGAAGGAAGGCCCTTGACCCATGATATAAGATGATCTTTGAGATGTATAAGGTTATTATGAAGAGCGAGATAGGGTTTTCATCCATATGGTTATTCCTAGGAATCCTTCATAGTGTTAAGGAATCTTGGATTCTCTACGCATGAAGAGGAGAAATGAAAGAAATCCTCTCGAACACTCCTAGTCTGCAAAGTTATGTAGAGGGGGGAGTGATATAAAAGTCTATAAATCTGGTTGGAAACTTTGATATCTAAGAAGGAGGAAAGAGATGACTCATTCATAATGAAATGATCAAGGTGGCTTCAAGCATGATGACTATCGCATTGAATATAGTGCCAAGTATAAAGGTCTCTAATGAAACTAGCATCCAAGAGTCCATTTATAGCTATTAAATACACAAAATATTGAATACTTCTTCTAGGGAAGGGTCCAAAACCTTTTTTTATCTGGATTAGATATAATGTTAAAATACCCTCCAACAATCCATGGAGACTCCCCAAAATTAAGAGCACTTAGTTCCTCTAAAATAGACTCTCTAGATTGAGAATCACATTTGACATAAACAAATGAAAGAAGAATCATGTTACCTCACACCGAGAGTTAGATACTGATATGTTTTTCTGAAGTATAAATAAAGTAAATAGAAGAACCGACTATCCCTAAAATCTAGATGTGAGAATTCATGGGAGACCCATTGAGGAAGCCATGGGATATCAAACACCGAAAAAAAATCCTTGAATTTAGAATCTCCCTATTTGGGTTCCAGAACTATAACTAGAGAGACTGATTGAAAACAAAACTCATTGGAAATGAAGTCCAGTTTAACCTGAGATCCAAATCCATGGGATTTATAAATAAAGAGGTTAATCATTGATAGAATAATCTTGTGAAATTGTCCCTATAATCATATACCTTAAAGTACTTTGAATATATGAAATTGGTAGATGACATAGATTGATATCTAGTTTACACTCTAATTGTGATTTGAAAGATTGAAAAGTAGGAGAAAATATTTTAAGAATTGAAAACTTTGGAGTATATGGCAGGTTGTTCTATCCCTTGAGAGGACCCTTGGAGATGGGGTAACCTTGGGAATTACTTGAAAAAGGATTAGACTCCTCCCATAGAGAGGAGGGAAAAGCGGACATCTCTAGATGTAGGATGGGTTTACAAGGTCTCTGGACCCTAAGCCACATCACCGAAGATATCTGCTTTTGGAAATCAACAATATCACTGTTATGAAAAGAGTAGAAAAAACACCATGCATATGATGGACCTGGATTAAAAGGCAGAAAAAATTCAGACCAGGGACAAAACATAAGTCCCTTTCCATGAACCAGCCCAGGAGGGGGAGTTTTGGAGAACATAGAGACCTTTGAAAGGAGAAAGACCAGATGAGAGTAAGGTACTAAGTCTAGGTAAGAAGAGTACTCAATGATGGGAGTTGAAGTAGAACCTGCCTTTAGTAAAAGGAGGGGGGGGGGGGTGAGGGGGGGGGGTAACTTCCAAGCAAGAAACTTCCAGTAAAATTCCTGAATCCCATTTCATGGGGGGACGATCTATAGGGGAGACCAAAGGAGGATCCATAAGAAAGTGGGGGATATGACATCTCAATCCATCATTCCCAAATTGTTGATGACTCCTACAAATAAAAAGGGAGTGACCCTGAAGTCAAAAAAAGGAGTAATACCTAGGAGGATATGGGAAGACAAGAACTTGGATCCAGAAGAAGGAATCCCGAACATTGTGACTGATCTATTCAAGGAGGGAATGAGAGATATCCATCTCAATACTGATCTGAACCACTGGTGAGTCCTCTATCAGAAGGGTCCAATCCTCCATACATAGGAATACCCCCAAGGAATTTCCCATGTCATGAAGGAATGAAACATTATGAAAGGTAAGAGGAAGTCCTAGAAGGTTGATCCACACTGTAGTAGAATAAGACTCCCTCCCTTGATGCACCTCTATATCCCACTAGGAAAGACTAAAGTGCCTATTGGTAAAGGTGCGAGGAGAATGACACCATTATTTGATGAAGTACTCTTTAAAATATAATTCAAGGTAGAAGGACTTAAAATTCAGTGAAGAGACACAAGTTGGAGATAGCATCCCCTAAGAACCGACAAACCCTCTGAAGACCTGAAATGGAATCCTGATAGCACCAAAGAACACCAATATAGTGTAATGAAGAAGAGACGAGGATTACTTGAGAGATAGTATCAGAATATTGAGTACAAGAGGGCTACCATCTGAAGACCCTGACAGAAGGTTAGGATAGAGCCCAGGAAGGAAAGGATACAAGAAACTGGTTGAGCTAGTGAGGGAATCTTTTAAGGACCACAAACCCCAACAACGGGCCGATCGAAAATAAGAAGATTCCAGGGAGAAGCTTCGATTGGAGGAGTATAGTCCACAGAAGTCAGAAGAGGCACCATTGAAGAATCTAGGAGAGCCGCTAGGGGAATGGTCATTTTTATTTGAAAAATGGGAGGTGTGTGATGTGAATTCTCCAGGGCACATGAAACAGAATCCAGTCCCCAATGAGATTTGGCAATGGATCATCTTATACTCACCCTCTAGATAATATTGGTTTTCAATTACATTGACCAAACCCTATCTCACTCACTAACATGGCTAGAGGATGATGATGACATTTTCAAGTATCTACCACCAATCACCCACTACTCTAAGATGGGATTGGTAGGATATTTATGGGATATAGTTAGGGATGAGTAATTATAACGACCCAATGTTTTATCAATGTAATTACCTTATTATAATTTTTTTATTATAGTATAATAACATAATATTACTTATATAACACAATGAAAACTTTATAAATGAATAATGAGTGAAATAAAAGGTATCTCTAGAAGTTAAGAAACATATACCGATAAAATAGTAACTTGACCTTTGGAATAGTAATGTGACCCTTATGAATAGTAAATCAACCAATTTAAAAGTAACCTTACTAATGAAAGTATAAATAAAGTTTATCCATCTTATAAGTGATAATATGATATAATTAGATCATATTATAAGTAAATATTTTAAAAATTATTAATTAAGTGTTGGTATTTTTGTAAGTCATAAATATTTAATTACAATTTTATAAATAAATAAATAATTTAAAAGAAAATATTTTTTCAAAAAAGTTATTCATAAATTAATATTTTTATGTCTTATGATTATAAGATAATTTTTTGAGACCTTAATTAATTTTTCAAAGTGTTAGAAAAGCAGTTTTAATTTTAAATTTGTATATTTCAAGTAAATTATGGTTTTAATTAAAAATTAAATTTCTCATATTTAAAAAATTATTTTTATAAAATGGAGTTCATTTTTGGATTCTAAATTTTGGAAAATTATTAGGATTAATTTTTGGGATTTTTCTAAAATACTTGAATTTTTGGTGAATAGTAATATATAGTAATTTACAGTATATTTACATTATAAGTTAAGTACACTATTCAATGAGTCATGGATGATATAAGAACCATTATTTCAATCTCACATGATATAAATACTGTATTTATTTTCAATAATCATCTCTATTTCTTGTCTTGAGAAAAATAATAAACAAATGAATTAAATATTGAGAAAACTCCCCTCTCCTCTACTATAAAAACAATCCCTCACAAACTCTTCTCTTCAAAACTATAAAGACTTATACCATATAAAAATTATTATAAAATATATTTAAAAGCCTATAACCTATTCCTAGTAGATCTTGTTCTAATAAAAATACCAAAAACTCTTCCCTAAAGAGGCTCTCAAGGAAGATAAATTCGAGAGGTAAATTCCTCTTTTTGTTTCTTTTATTTTCTTTTCAAGTTCTTTTCTTTTCTCTACTCCCCACCCCTCATAAAAATGTAATGATAAATCCAGTTCTTTCCATACACTAGTATTTTTTATGATAGTGGAACTTTTCATCATCTTACCTCATTCCCTCTCCTTTTATACCAAAAATTAAAACACCACCCGAGATGTGTTAATTTGTCACATTCGAGGATAACGAGTTTTCAATTTAAGTTACTATTTTATTGGATGGTCATAAAACAATTTTTATGGTTTAAAAGGATCATAATATATGTATTTAATCTTATGTAATGTTATTTAATCATTATACACACATGATGTAAAATGATAAATCAAAACAAACTTGTTGTGAGCAAAACTGCTCAAAATAATCAAAGTCATTATCATTAAAATTTTGTCTAATAATTCATTCTCATCCCATGAAATAAAATGAATGATATAACCATTTCATATTATGTAATTTTATTAATATAATATAATTACACTTCTGTAAAACCATTCTCATTTTACATGAACTTTCATACTCTTATAGAAACGAACCGATCATGAAAATTAAGAAAGCGTGCACTCCTGAATGATAAAATCGAACACCATAACTCATAAAAAAGGGTATGAATGAAATTAATAAAATTATGATAAATAAATTATATTTATAATAGTTTCTTTAATTATTAATTAATGAATCTAATTTTATTATCCAAGACATTATGATCAAGTGAATAACACCTTAGGACTTAAGGTAAGATATTCTACCAGAATCTCCATTATTTCTTCAGGTTATTCTTCCTCTCCCTTTAACCAAATGAAATTCTATATTATTTTTATGTAAATATACTATTTTTTTATATTTTTTAAAATAATTTATCAATATCTTTTCATCCTTATTATTCTTGGATATACATGTTTTTAAGTGGTTCCCTTCTCGATACCTCCCTATAAGCAATCCGTTTTAAGGGAACTTCCTGAATTTTTACCCATTTTAAAGTACACTCTATAATCCATTTTTCAACAAAATATATTTTATAAAATAAATATTTTTATTATTAAAACCTTCTTTTTTTAGTTCTAGTTTTATATAAAATATTATTCCATTTTATGTTCTAAAATCTCTTTAATATGTTCCTTAAACAACACTAAAATATTTTAATTCTAAAGTTTCTTATATACTCTTTTTACATATTGTCACTTACTTTTAACATATCTTATCATGATATATGCTTATTTTACCTTATTAAAATACATGAATTATTTAAATCCTCTCTTTTATTAACACCATTGTGATATTCCCTTATGTTATTCCTTTTAACAAGTTTATGATACCCAATTCTTACCATGGGTAACCCTTATGTTTATGCTTGATTACTTATGTATGATTATTAATGTGGTACACATATTAATGAAATAGTTATGATGGGTGAACCTATATTGTTCTCTGATGAATTGGGTAAAGTTTAGTCTCATGAGATGTTATGTGCAACAGTCTTAGCAGTTAGCCTTGACTCATGCTCCATGTGAAACGATCTTGGTGGTTAGCCTTGACTCATGATCCACTATGTTCAAAGAGCCTGGAATCATGATAAAGTCATGTTTAATATTTATTCTACATTACTATGATTCCATTTTTATATTATCCCTTGTTTTATTTGTTATGATTCCATATGTTCAATCATGTTCCATGCCTTTTTATATCATTATGTCATGCCTTCTAACCCATGTGCTAAGATTTATTCTTATGATTATTCCCTTACTGGGATTTCTAGATCATCCCTTTATTCATGTTATCACTAGGTTTTCCTATAAGTATGTTTAAGTAAAATTAAAGTTAGGTTCTCAATGTGGATATTAAATAAAAGTTGTTTTTATGATGTTTAAATATGCCAAAAATCATGCAATGATATGTGTAAAAGGCTAGGGTCACTATAGTTGGTATTAGAGGCAAGGTATAATTATTTTTGTAGATTAGGAATAGATCAATTTAATAATAACCCCAGAAATTAGAATAATTCTAATAAAAACTACCTAAATTTTTTAGTATAAAGTAAGTGGTTTATTATACAAATACATCCCTGTTTGGATATTACAAGTGGATGTGGTTCTGGAATAGATGTACCTAAGAGTAAAAAATATAAAAAGGTGTTTCAGGCCTGACTTGGGGTAACCTGGTACATGAAAATAGGTCTTACTATGCATCTAGTTTGAAACTCCAAGGGTATATGCTTTGGTAAATTTATAAGCTCATTATGAACCATTATTAAGGGGAAAAAATATCACAAGAGAATATGTTGGGACATTGATCATGGATAACCTAGATTGAAACAAAGGGAATCATAAGTTAGGATATAATTTTTCATTTAAAATTTTATCCTTTTATGTTTAAAGTTTTATTTTATTTCTTATTAGCTAAGTATTAAATCCCCCCTAATTGCACTTTTTTTCTTAGTTAATGACGGAAAATAGAAGAACATGTGCCACCAATAATTGTGAAAGGGAATGTGATGATTTACCTAATTATATTCCAAATATGATGGGATGGAGTGATAAAAAATTAATGACAGTACTTGATCAGCTGTCTCAAGTTATGAATAATAACTTGAATCAAGTAGAACACCCTCCTTCTCTAAGAAAAGAGCAAGTGGCCATAAAATCCTTCACACGTCAAAGGAATCCCATGTTTAGTGGATCTTATGATCCCCTCCTCATAGAAAAGTGGATTAACACCATTGAATATATATTCTCTATCTTCTAGTTCTCATCAGAAGAGAAAAATATACTGGAGGTCTATTGTTTTTATGGGGAAGCAGATCTGTGGTGGGCATTGATTAAGAATATGAAGTCCAAGGAGGAAATTGATTCCATAGATTGGGAGGAATTCAGGTAAATGTTTTTCAATAAATAGTTTCCCTGAACCCTCCATATCAAGAAAAAAAGAGAGTTCCAAGAACTTAAGTAGAAGGAAGATGAGTCTATCAGGGCGTATGAAGCAAAATTCACAAGGCTTGCAAGATATGCCTCTGACTGTATCATGAACATCGAAAGCAATGTGGATCACTTATTTAGTAGACTAAAGTTGAGTCTACAAAATTTTTTGTAGATTAATGACTTTTAATGTTATGAGGATATTATCCCTTATATCCTCAAGGTTGAAATGGAGATCAAATACTCTCAATGGTATCACGGGACTAGTGAAAAAAGCAAAAAATGGAGTCTAATATGGGTGTTTCAGCAAATAAATCCCATGATGGAAAGAAGACCGAACATCCCACATGTCAAAATTTTGGGAAGAAGCATCGAGGGAACTATCTAAATACAACTAGGAATTGTTTTAAATGTAGAATAATGGGACATCTGGCTAAGAAATACCATAGGGATATTAAGAATTCCACTAATGTGGAAGAAGAAATGAATATTCAGATCAATACTCAACATGTGGTGCAGTGTTACAACTACAAGGAACATGGGTATTATGAAAATAGTTTCCCTAATCCATGGGTTTTTGGATGCAATCAATAAAAACCTACAAGGAAACAAGGAAGGGCTTATGATATCACTACTAATGAGGTGGATCTAAGCAATGATGTGGTGATAGGTACACTAGTTATTCATTTAAGAATAGAGAACATACTATTTGATTATGGTTTTATGAGTTATTTCATATCTTGCAAGTTTAGTATAATTATTCAAACACCACCTCAAAATTTGGAGGTTGAGTTATCTATTATAACATTGAATTGGAAAATTTTTATGTCCAAGGTTAATAACTCCATCCGAATAAATTTTTATGGATTGAAACTCCCAGTAAATCTTGTCATACTTCTTCGGGTGGAGTTCAATGCTATTTTGGGCATGTATTGGATATCTTTATACAAATCCAACATTAACTGTTGGAAAATGGAGATCACTCTTCACATCCCATAGCATCTTCCAATCCTGTACAAGTGTAAGGAGGAAGATGATTTTTTTTAAGAATCATCATCTCACATGTAGATAGTGTTTCTTTTTTAGAAAGCACATCCTGCTCAATTGAATGAGACAAAGGAGATGATACTTCTTGAAGTTATTTTTATCATAAGGGATTACACTAATGTATTCCCAAAATAATTTCTTAGTCTTCCTCTTGATTGATAGGTTGAGTTCCCAATTGAAATTATTCCTAGATCCCTACCTATATCAAAGACACCTTATAGAATGGCCACCGTTGAACTGGAAGATCTGAAGAAACATTTATAGTAGAATCTGGAGAAGGGTTTTATACAGCCAAGTGCTTTAACATGGGGTGAACCGGTCCTATTTTTCAAGAAGAAGGATGGATCAATGTGTCTCTATATCAATTATCTTGAACTTAATAAAATCATGATAAAGAATAAGTATCCCCTACCATGGATAGATGACTTGTTCGATCAGCTTCATGGGGATAATTATTTCACTAAGGTGAACCTATGGTCAGGATATTACTAATTAATGGTGATAAAAGAATATATTCTAAAAAATAACTTTTGAATGAGGTATGGATACTATGATTTAATAGATATGTCCTTCAGACTCACTAATTCTTCAACAATATTCATGGATTTAATGAACAGAGTCTTTAGAGATTAACTCAACAAATTTTTGGTAGTCTTTATCATTGATATTATGATATACTTCAAGAGAAAAGAGGAACATGAGGATAATTTGAATACTGTGATGATGAATTTTCAAATTAATTACAGTGAATATGAGTTCTGGATGGAGGAAGTATCATTCATGGGGCATGTTATCACTAGAAAAGGAATATTTGTAGACCCTTCCAAGACAAAGGCAATCAAAGAGTGGCCTAGGCCAACATATGTAATGGAGATCCGCATCTTTCTAGGTATATCCAAGTATTATCAGTGATTTTTTAAGAACTTATCATGATTTTCAAACTGATTGACCAAGATGACATGAAAATGTGTGATGTTTTTTTAGACTCAAGAATGTGAGGAATGATTTAAGGAGCTCAAAAAGAGGTTTATTACTGCATTAATACTCACACTCCTGAAAAGTGGAGAACTATTTTGGAGTATAGTTACTTTTAAAATAAGGGATTAGGCTGTATGCTTATGAAAAATGATAAAGTGATAGCCTATGCCTCAAGGCAGCTAAAAATCCATGAGAAAAACTATCCCATGCATGATCTAGAGTTGGCAGCTATGATCTTTGTGTTAAAAATCCCACGACATTAACTTTCTAGGGAGCAGTGTGAGATATATACTAATCACAAGAGTCTAAAATATATATTCACATAGAAAGATCTGAATATGAACAAAAAAATATGGTTAGATCCCATCAAGGATTAGGACAGCTCAATCCACCACCATCCCAGTAAGGAAAATAAGGTGGCAATGATCTAAGTAGAAAGGATCCTACATCTTTATCAATGATGAGAATTTAGAAGGATCAAATATTACTAGATTTAGAGAGGATAAACATGAGAATAATTAAGGGAGGATCATAATCATTCCTTTATCAAATGATTGCTCAAACATCCCTCTTGGATAAAGTAAAGGATGATCAAAGAAATGATGTGGAAATTTAGAAAAGGGTGGAAGCTATTAGAAATGAAAAATTATCTAAGTTACAGATTGACAAGGATGGAGTCATAATATTTCGTTCATTATTATGTGTACCATCCAATCAATAGATAAGAAATGAGTGTCTTAATGATTCACATAGCTCAACCTTATCTATTCACCCAGGGAGCACAAAGATGTATCGAGATTTCTGGGAGAATTATTGCTGGGACAATATGAAGAATGAGATTACTGAGTATACATCAAAGTGAATGGTATATCAGAAAGTGAAGGATGAAAGGAAAAATTACATGTGGATGATGAAACCACTACCCATACCAATATAGATGTGGGAGAAAATAACCATGGACTTTGTCACTGGACTTCCAAGTACATCTAGAGGAAACAATGCTATATGGGTCATTGTGGATTGTCTTACAAAGACAACTCACTTTATCAAAATTCAAGAGGACTTATCATTTGATAAAATTTCATGGATATATATCAAATAGGTGGTAAGTATTAATTGAGTACCACTATATATTTTTTATGATAGAGATCCAAGGTTCACCTTGAAATTCTGGAAAAGTCTTCAAAATGATCTATGCACTAAACTGATATTTAGTAAGACCTATCTTCCTAAAAAAGATGGCCAATATGAGAAAACTATTTAGACACTGAAAGATATATTGAGAGAATGTTCTATGGACTTAAAAGGAGGATGGGACCAAAATATTACATGGGTTGAATTATTCTACAACATCAGTTTCCACTCCAATATTCAAATGGATCTATATGAATCCCTTTATAGGAAAAGGTATAGAATATCGGTGTGTTGGGATGAAGTTGGTGATCGTATGCTTCTAGGAAATGAAATGGTTGATGAAATGGTATATATGGTGAAAACCATTTTAGTATCATATTAAGGTAGCCAAAATTTGTCAAAAGAGTTATGCAGACAATCGTCAATGATACTTTGAGTTCAAAGTTGGAGACATGGTATTCCTCTGCATATCTTCATTAAAGAAGGTCATGAGATTTGGGAAGAAAGGAAAGTTATTTCCTAGATACATTGGCCCCTTCGAGATTCTTGATCATGTTGGAGCTATGGACTCTCGATTAGCACTTCCACCTACCATGTCTAAAGTACATGATGTCTTCCATGTATCCCTCTTAAGGAAGTATATATTAGATACTTCACATGTACTGTCTTAAGAGGTGGTACATTTAGAGAATGACATTTCTTATGAGGAGTAACAATGAATGTCTTGGATCACATAGATAAAGTTCTATGTAAAAAGACTACTCACCTGGTCAAAGTACTATGTAACAACCATAAGTACAAAGAGGCAACATGGGAACTGGAGGAAGCGATGAAGGAAAAGTACCCACACCTGTTTTCATCTTAGAATGTAAAAAGAATTTTTAGGGTGAAATTTCATAAGGGGGGAAGAATTTAATGAACCAATGTTTTATCAATGGAATCCAATTATTATAATTTTTTATTATATTATAATCACATAATATTAAATATAGAACATAATGGAAACTTTATAAATGATGAATGAGTGAAATGAAAGGTATCTCTAGAAGTTAAGGAATATATACCGATGAAATAGTAACTAGACCTTGGGAATAGCAATGTGACCCTTATGAATAGTAAAATGGCCAATTAAATAGTAACCTCACTAATTAAAGTATAAATAAAATTTATCCATATTATAAGTTACAATATGATATAATTATATTATAGTATAAGTAAGTAAAAATTTAAAAAATTATTAATTAAGTGTTGGTATTTTTGTAAGTTATAAATATTTAATTACAATTTTATGATTAATTTAATAATTTAAAAGAAAATATATTTTCCAAAAATTTATTAATAAATTAATATTTTTATGTCTTATGATTATATGATATTTTTATGAGACCTTAATTAATTTTTCAAAGGGTTAGAAAAGCAATTTTAGTTTTAAAATTTGTATTTTTCAAGTAAATTAAGATTTTAATTAAAAATTAAATTAATCATATTTAGGAAATTATTTTCATAAAATAGAGTTCATTTTGGATTATAAATATTTAAAAATATTTATGGTAATTTTTTTATAATTTTCTGAAATACTTGAATTTTTAGTGAATAGTAAAATACGACAATTTACAGTATATTTACATTATAAGTTAAATACACTATTCAATGAGTCATGGAAGATATAAGTACCATTATTTAAAACTCACATGATCTAAATAATTTATTTTTTAATAGGAATCATCACAATTTCTTGTCTTGAGTGAAATGATAAACTAATGAATTAAATATTGAGAAAACTACCCTCTCCTCCACTATAAAACCACCCCTCACCACCTCTTCTTTGAAAACCTATAAAGACTTGTGAATTATAAAAATTATTCTCAAAAATCTTTCCAACACCTCCCCCATTTCCAGGAGCTACCAATCTCATCAAAATACCAAAACCTCTTCCATAAAGAGGCTCTTAAGGAAGATAAATTCAAGAGGTAAATTCCTCTTTTCGTTTCTTTTATTTTATTTTCAAGTTCATTTCATTTCTATCCTAACCTCCCCTCATAAAAATGGTCTGATAACTCAATTAAATTAAATATTCTGGAATTTTTTTATGCTAATGGAATATTTCATCATCTTACCTCCTTCCCCCTCCTTTTATACTAAAAATGAAAACACCATCCGAGATGTGTAAATTTATCACATACAAGGATGATGAGTTTTCAATTTCATTTAGCATATTCATAGATGGTCAGAAAACCATTTTTATGGTTTAACCAGATCATAATATATGTATTTAATCTTATTTAACATTCTGGAATCATAATATACACATGATGTAAAATAATAAATCAAAATAAGCTCGTTGTGAGCGAAACCGTTCAAAAATAATCCAAGCGATTATCATTAAAATTTTATATAATGATTCATACTCATCCCATTTAATCAAAATAATTGTATAGAAATTTTATATACTGAAATTTTATTAATAAAATATAATTAAAATTCTGAAAACCATTCCCATTTTACATGAACTTCCATACTCTTATATAGGCAAACCGATCATGAAAATTAAGAAAAAGAGCACTCCCGAATGATAGAATTGAACACTATAGATCATCAAAAAAGCCATGAATGAACTTAAAAAAATTATGATAAATAAATTAAATGTATAATAGGGTCTGTAATTATTAATTAATGAATCTAATTTGATTATACAGGACATTAAGATCAAGTGAAGAACACATATCGACTTAAGGTAAGAGATTCTACCCAAATCTCTATTCTTTTGGGTTATTCTTCCTGTCTATATACCCACATGAAATTCTATATTATTTTTATTTAAATATTATAAATTTTGTGTATATTTTTCAAACTCATTTATCAAGATCTTTTTACCCTCCTTATTTTGGGATATACATTTTTGTAAGTGGTACCCTTCTCGATACTTCCCGATAAGCAAGCTATTTTAATGGAACTTCCCGAATTCTTACCCATTTAAAAGTACACTCTATAATCTATTTTTCACCACCATATATTTTTTAAAATACCTCTTTTTATTATTAAAACCTTCTTGTTTTACTTCTATTTTTATATAAAATATTATTCTATTCTAAAATCTCTTTAATGCATTCCTGAAACCGCACTAAAATATTTTAATTTTAATGTTTCTTAAATACTATTTTTTACATATTGTCAATTAAATTTGACACATATTATCATGATATATGCATATTTTACCTTATTAATATAAATTAATTATTTAAATCATCTCTTTCATGAACACCATTACCCTTATGATATTCCTTTTTGACAAGATTATGATACCCAATTCTTACCATGGTAACACTTATTTTTATGATTGATTACTTATACAAAGATGCATATTTACTCTAGTACTACCAAGATAATTGGATTCACATATTTTATGTACTTTCCAATAACTAGTGTATCTATGGTGAATTAATTGAAGAAAACAATATGATGAGTTATGTGGTATGATCTTAGTTTGTTTATTGTGAATACATACTATTTAGAGAGAATGATAAAAGTGAGATATGGGTTTATTAATTAGTATGGATAATGGGTCTTCCTATTGGTGAAATTAGGTGATTTAGAGTTCTTCTATAATTCACTTATTATTAATGCACAAAGAAACTAGATGTTAGGGTGTATTCTCATTACATGGGATGGCCATACAAGGCATCATTATACTAACCCATGCATGTGAACCTATTTATTTTTCACCTTGAGTCCATATATATTAGCAGAAATAGATGATGGATGATAATAGATCCAAGATATAGATGGAAAATATGGATTTTATGTAGATTTCTTAAGATCATGATGATGTATACTCTCATGTCTTTATATTTTAAAATTATTTCTTTTTAAGATGAAATGGATGTACTCGGTGATTCATTTTTATTATTTCAATGTATCCGGGATATTTCATTACATTTATAATTTTTAATATTATTTAGATTATGTTTCATCTATATTATGGTGGTTGTGGATGTATGATATTTAGTGATAGGTCAATATAGAGAAAATTACTCCCATGATTATGTGGATACCTCAGTGATGGTTTCTAGCCCTTGGTCTAGGGAGGCAGGATTAAGGGGTTCAACGAATGGTAATTTGGAAAATGAATTACTGGTGTTAGAGTAATAAGATAGATTATGGAGTTAGAATAAAAAAAATTATTGGTTGAGAAAATCTAAACATAGTCTTATTAAGGATCTCTAATACATTTATTAACAATTGAGGAACTTAAAAAGGGATATAGAAACCCATGTATATTTAGTAATGAATCTTATTAATGATAAATTATTCAGATCTTAGTATACCTTCTAGGAACATAAATGGGATCGTGCATCATTTAGGTCTAAGACATGATTTAATAGTTGATTTTATTAAACCCATGGATACACTATATAAGACATACTAAAAGAAGACTTATCAACTTATTCATATTTTCCATGAGTTTGAGGTATAGATTATATTTAAAAGATAGATAGTATTTATTTATAAGGTTGGGACATTGTGTTGTGAATTATTCGTTGTAATTATGAGTTGATCTTGATACAACACATGGTACACTATGGCATAAATCTGAATGATGAATTTCAGAGTACTATAGTAGACTTATATAGTAGTCTAGGTTTATTGTTATGTAAATTACTTATATAATGAATAAGATATTCATAAATGTTCTTTGGATATCTCTATGATATATATTGATCTGATTCAAAATTTTAACCTGGTGACTATATAGACTCCCATGATAAGTAAAGTGGTATACTACTGAGTTTACACTGATTAGAATGTCTCCCTTAGGCGTATTATTATGGATGGATCATTGTGATTAAAATAACACACTATAATCATAATGTGAGTTGAGATATCTCTAGTAGTTATGAATTTTTATGACTAAAACTATCTCCAATATAAATACCCATTGATAATAGATATGTAAATTCTATAAAGGGGATCCAATAATTCATTTATTCCTGGTTTCCAAACCATGGGAATCAATATGTTAATGTGCTATAGTGATTTTATTTCAAGATTAGTCTACTTATTTATTTGGGATATATGTCTATACTGGGAATTTATGATGGAGATTCATGTTAGGATGGTGAAAGTATTGATATATAGTTTTTCTTGGACATTTTCATTATTATTCTACTCTAGTCAGGTTATATGATTAGGATTAGACTAGAACATTTCTTATGGTATCAAGAAAATATTTATTGAACATATCAGGTGGTTGAGAAAGTATGAAGGGAGAAAAAATTGAATATGCGACATCAATATTAATGGTAAAAATGTTCTTATGTGATGAAAAAATTAATAAAGGTGGTAAATGTTTTCCTTATTGATAAAATAAATTTAGTGGTATAGACAAACACCTTTCTCAGTGGAATGTGGAAATGAGTAGATGGAGAGTATTATTTTTTTCATGCAGCATGAAATGCCTATGAATTATAATCTTTAATGGTTATCAATATTTGAAGTGATTTTAAAAGAGTGTAAAGAGTTTACGTGTAATGAAATTATATAGTATAATCAAATAATGTTTCATGGATATAAGAAAGGGTTGATCATATGTTCTCAATGGCTGAAATTAAATTGTTATATGATTTTTTATGATCCCTTGACTAGTGGTTTCATTATATGATGTAAAAAATACTTATTTTCTAATTGTATCTACCCTTATAGGGTTCTTAGAAGTGCCCTAGGATACCCTTAGTGTAAGGTTTTGAATAAGGATGAATATATAATGATACCTTTTAAAGGTAGTCGACTATAGTACTGATATATTATTGAAATATTTTTAAATTTATATTAACAATCCTTTAAATTTCTGGTTAACTCATGGGGAGTGGTTTTTTAGGATTGTAGATACTAGTAGTTATTCTTTTTAAAAAACTGTGAATCTTTAATAATGGTGAGTAGCTTTAAATATGCCTATTAAATGATGATATATTGTAAAATATGAAATAATGTGTAAGAAAACCTCACACTTTTCAATGATGATATTAAAAATATCTTGAATTTAGATGATTGTGCAATTTTATAGTGTATTTTTTTAATTTTAGTTTCCTTGAATCAATGTGTTTGATCCTTTTGATAGATATTCTATACTATGATCATAGTTTTTTGTTAATGTAATAGTTATATGAGGTTTAGTGGAATGAATAAATTTTTATTTTATAGTATCCTCATGATATATATCCTAGACAAGAGGGGCTTATCATCATCATCATAATTATATTTTCCCAATATTGGGGAAAGTTTTGTAGTATATTTGTGTTGACTAAAAGGATTATCATAGCTAACAATTATTGGTTAGTGATTGTTTGGATGATTTATTATTCTAGAATGGAAGGTTATTAATGTGTTGATTGAGGTTTCTATGGTTTATTTTCATTTTGAGGATGAAAATTTTTATGGTGGAGAGGATGTAATGACCCAAGTTTTTGATCAAGGATTCCATTTAATTTACTTAGAATAGGACACTTGTCTCATTTTATTTGAGTTAATTAGAATTTATTGGAATCAAATGATGAACCTTAGTGTTTTTGATTGATCTTTATGAGTAATTTTATATTAAAATATAGATTTTTTATTATAAAGGGAAAAGAGTAAATTTACCTTGGTTGGGATGTTATATTAGAAAATGGACTTCAATATTATGTTCAAAATGGTGTTTACCCCAAGGTAGGAGTTTCATAATTTTCAGGTGTGGTTTCTATTATGCTCAGGGATGGAAAATTAATTTTTAATGAATTATTATTTATTTGACAATTAATTAATTTTATTATTTTAACACACCACATTAATTGATCCTATTGAAGATTAAATCTATGTAATTATAGGATTTATGGAAAGGATATTAGATAGATTCTTGGAATGTGGTAAATCTTATCCAAAAATCGATGATCATCATGAATGAGTATGGTCTCTTGATCCGATGTGTTTATTTTGACCCTATAATTTTCTCCTTTTTTTACTATCAAATAATAAAATATACCTATATGAAATTTTAGTATACTAATATCTATTTTACAATAATACCACTACCCATGAATTCTTTAAAATTAAATGAATATACTTTAAGAAAATTTTTGAGGGATGTTACTGGGGAATTTTAAAAAATTAGCATATATCATATTAAATTGAATGAAATCATTCAAAGTTTATTAATGAGATAAAACTAATGCTTCTTTAATCACTCCAATTGGAGTAGTGGGTTGTGAGAAAACATAGAGAGATTTTTTTGGGAATTATTGTTTCTATATAAAATTTCAGACACTTATGCAACAAATATTTTGAAACCCACATAAAATTTAAAATTAGGTGTTGAAAATTATATGGTATACTATTTGGGGTCCATACGATGAATTCATCCTAATAAAACCACTATTTGTAGCAATATATGGTGATGTTAGTGAGGAAAATTAGAAAATACCTCAGCCACATGATGATAGCTATACAATCATTGGTTAGACTTCTCAAAGGGGGGAAAAATTTCCCTAAGGTGGCCTTGGTATACATAGTACTTTAAAGGAAATGACATTTGTCTAATAGTATGGGTTATTTATAGAGTTAGGTGCCACATAACCTTAATAGGGATACATGGGGTGGTGGGGGCCACACTGGTCCTGGCTATATGATTGACAGATGAGATATCCATGTGTATTGAATTAAATCATGTGTGAGTAGAGTGATGTATCCCAACATAGACCATTTGAATAGTGGATTTGATGATCATTATTTACATGGAGGTTAAATTAGGTTTAGTTTATGTGACATTTATTGGAACATGAAATCAAATGATTGAATGATTGAAATTAAATTGGGCGATAACACAGATGGAGCATGAATAGATCATGTACAGGGGTTTCATATAGAATGTGCATTGGAATAAAATAGTTTGGGCATGTGGGGAAATGTGAGGGGTCTAATTTGAAACTTAATTTTTTTTATAGACTCTTATTTTCATCCCAAACCACATGAATCCAATTTTGGGTCACTTGGAGATTACATGATGGAATATTTAAGACTTTTTTGATTATATAATTACGGAAAAATGTTATTATTTAATAAAAATAATTGGATGTTTTTTAAATGAAAAATTTTCATGAAGTATCACTGTAGGTCATAGAATATGTATTTGTTATGTGGAAAAAATTTAGTTGAATGTTGAATTCTAGGAAAGGATGTTAGTTTTTATCGAGTGATCATGTAAATTTTATTATTATTGAATCATAATAATATATGAAATAATATTGAAGAGTCTTGAGATAATGATCATGAATTACCCTAACATATAACGTTCTTAACCACATGAGGTGGTGAGTGATTTTAACACCTCGACTTGGAATTTACTCGATTGGTTCCCTAGGATAGTGCAACATAATCCCTCAAGAGTTCCTCCACATACACCAAAGAGTGATGACTTGTAGTGAGGGACTATGAGGTTGCCATGGGGAGACTATACCATAATTATCACAGTATAAGAATAGTGAAAATAAAAATAAATAGATAACATCCAAATAAAAATCACTATCAAGAAATTTTTTGATAATTAAATACAACCAACAAATGATAAATAATGAATGTTCCATATGTACTAGATCCCCTATGGGAGAATCATACAAAAGTTGAACAAAAAAAAATTAAAACATATACTGTTAGTTTATCCCCAACCTTTCCTAATTACTACCTCATCCCATCATCCATAACCTTACTAGATGCTGAAAAAACAATCAAATAGTTTTGGTTATTTCCCTATAACTATCTTTACGACAAATAAGAACATCCTCTTAGGTACCCAAGTACTATAGTGGCCTGAGTAGGGTGTGAGTATAACTCAGTAGGTCACCACCAATGACATACCTAAAATAATTAGTATAATAATTAGTGAATATATAAATGATAAAGGTAAAAATTTAAATAATTTAACAACTAATTTAATAGTATAAAAATAACTACCAAATCCCTATATCCATAGTGACACTCGAGATCAGAGTATTTCATTATCAATCTTTAGGCCCATGACCGTGATTGGCCATACCTACTTCAACCAATACTGAGGTGTCTTTGATAATATATTTATGACTGAACCATCAATAAATAACCACATGGAATACAGGGTTCATCCTAGCATTCCTCATTATCATGAAGTGTCAAATAAAATTTGTGTACTTCTCCATGACATTCCTTAGTCATAAAGTATCATATGGAATCCATAAGCTCATCTTGGTATCCCCCATAATTAGTTATCACATGGAATCTAGTTACTCATCATATAATTCCAATTGAATCTAAGTGCTCATCCTGATATTACCAATTATCTTGTATCACATGGGTCTAAGAATACCTCAAGGACATCTCTAGACACCATCAATCACATGGAATCAGAGCGATCATCAAATAATTCCAACCTATTGAGCATCATATGGAATCTAGATTCTCATCCTGAAATTCCTATGTAGTAAATTTTATATTGAATCCAAGCTCTCATACCGAAATTATAATTCAATAAGTATCATTTTAATCATTTAAGTAACTTACCATTCATTTTATTTATTTATCATTATGCTTAAGTCCATAACTAGCCATAACCATGACCTCACATCTTAGGTTAAATTTACCATTTCAAACCCATGATTTATTAATTTTATAAAACCAACCCATAATGTAATTTAAAATCCCACTTAATATAGGTTTTATCAAAATTCACTAAGTCACCCTCATAATCTACCCATATCAATTTAATCGATTATACTCTATTTTATATGTCTTGGTATTCCCAACCCATTCCTTTGATACCATACCATTACATTAGGTCTGATCCATAGGTCAAAACCATTTACAATTATCGATGGTTGTGAAATTAATTTTCACAACCATTGATTCAAATCAAGTTTCATTGAAACCATTGAAAACTAAATTTAGTTATATTAAAGCATTGATCCCTTTCAAGGTTATATACTCCCACCAGAAAATTGACATCAAATCAACATTTACTAAGGTATAATGAATATTAAATGGGCATTTTAACTTAGGAAACTCAAATTGAAACATTTTTAAACAATATTTGATCAACCACAGTGAATTTATCATGACCATACCGTACATGCACTCAGAAATAAAGTGGTATTATGAGTTAAATTAAATATATCCCCTACCAAACTCTCATATGAGTCTATTAATCTTTTATAATACTTCACTTCAAGATAAAATGGTAGATATAGAGAAAATATATGAACTCCCTAAAAATAGGGCATAACCCACATAAATGGAATGAAAGAATTGAAGGGATAAAGGAGTGTTAGACCCACCAAGGTATTTCCAACATGATATATTAAAAATAAAATTTCCACGATCTAGGGGAGATCCACCATGACTATAGAGAGGAAAGGGTATCCTCCTCCACAACTTAAAATTTCATAAAAATTATAAATTTATGAGTTTAGAAGAAGAGGGGGTGGCAGTGGTGGAGAAAGGGTGTAAGTGACACTTTTAACCATCTTTTAAAAAGAAAAAATGAACCCAATGGATGTAAAATAATCTCAACTAGAAATTACTTCCTACAAGAAGACCACTAGCTAGCCGATGGACCCATACCAGCTAGCCTATGTGACTGTAGTAGAATAGTGTACTCTTGGGTCCTTCCCTAGTCCCCCCAACTCGCTCCTATAACCTATATGAATCCCCACCCATGCTTAAAAATGTGTTTGAGGTGATAAAACTCTGAAAACATTATTTCGAATCCCCGTTAAATATTTATACCACCCATTAGTTAAAAATTCATGTTCTCCTTATGTTCTGAGCACTCATATGTGTTCGAGCATTACAAACTCTCCACCATAACACTTATCATACACAATAAATCTTGGTGCTCATATGTACATATCTCCTAACCTATTTTGGTTAGAAATTTAAGGAATAAAAAACCCATTATATTCCAAAACTCTTGAACCATGTACAAGGAACAACCATCAACATAATATGCTCGAACCACTAGAACCCATGCTACCACTTGTCATCAAAACTGTAACCCCATGATGGTACTTACCTGAGACCATCTAACTTAAACATCGATGGTGTAATCATTCAAACACCTAATAGGTTAATGTTACTTCCCACCATAATATTAATCGCATACCCCCAAATTATAATGATTTGGATCCCCCCATTGAAATATCTTATTGAAAATCTACTACCACGTTCTAATGGCACACCAAGTGTAGTTTTTTTCTCACCAAACTCAAACATACATGAGAATGATGATTAGAAGTTAATACCCATCCTTGCTACCAGATTTCAACTAGGGATGGAGCATCAACACTGCCATGAATAATCTAGGAACACACAAGATTTCCCTTTAAGGATTTTTTATTTCCAAAACGAACTCTTAATATTTGAAAGGACACACTAGATGTGGTTTTTAAATCACCACATCTATATTCATATGTAGACCCATGTTGGACTATCCTTGACCAACTCGTCTTGAAAACACCCAACTCTAACTGCTGAAGTGCCACCAAACCACCTAGTTATGATTCCTTCATGCCTAGATAAATCATAAAATCACTTGAACATTCTCTCTAGAGTCCATACTCGACTCATGATGAGATTATGCATCTATACCCCTAACTGACCAAACCATAGTTTTTCCACCTTAAGCACTATCATAGTTCCAACCCAGGCACCCTAATATCACTTGAAATTTTCTCTATGCCCAAATCCATTGATTGGTATCGATCCACCATCATGTACTATTTCTATATGGAATTCCCTAAAAAATCTAGGTATATAACTCATCTGATTATTCTTAGGACCCTGATTCCCCTAAACCACTCCATGGTTGGTTCCACACAATCACGAACCTTCCCATGAAAGGGTAATAAACACATGATCAATACATTTCTCCCCATCATAGGAGTGTCATTATAATCACATCACATAAATAACTTCCCACCAATATGTTCCACACTCCATTTAACACTAACTCAAAGGTTGGATATGGTTGTCTCACTCTCAAAAAAGTGATAAAATGAAGAATCAACTAATTCCCATTCTTAGCTTCCAAGAATTGGACCAAAAAAATTCTTTTACATATGGACCAAAACGTGGAAATTCCCCTCTAATGGCTAATAGTTAACTCCACATCACATTTCTTCACTTATACTAATTCTTGGGTGAAACCTATATATTTTTATCTTAAATTAAATATGGGGAACTCTTTCAATCCACATTTGATACACTAAAATCCATTAACAATGTCACTCTAACTATATGGAAAAATGAAAACCCAACCAATATCCCCAAGAATCCTTACCCACAAGCATATCCCCAACCCCTGGTCACCTATCTTTGAGAAGGAATCTTCAACTAAAACTTGCTACCAAATCACGAATCACTACCAAGGAGCCACAAACTAATATTCCTAGTGGAACTACATCCACCCCACTACTTGATCACATATGAGAAAAAAATTGTCTTCCATGGAATGAATATGGTCCATTTTACCTATACAAAACTCAACAAGATCCAAATATATCCTGCATGAATCACCTCATCCAAAAAAGGTAACAATTTCTTATTTTCAAGCCAAACAACCACATAACCCAAATTTCATTTCATATATCTTGGATACACATAACACCTAAACCATATAAAAAAACATATTTTCACATTCTTACCTCCAACCATTTACCAAAACTAACTCAGGATTCCATGAGTAGTACATTACTATTTATAGCCTCAAAACCCACTCAAGTATCTGACCATGCCTCCCAACACATCAGTTCCATAAAAGTTAAGGAATTGATGATTATTTCACCCCACAATCTTGAAATTTATCATGATTCAAGTATAACCACTTTGACACCCATTATCTCAGGAGTCATCCAAAGATTAGAAGTACTTACCGTGATCTATCAGATCTATAAACATATAACTAGGTTCAATACAGATTATATTCTTGAAAATAACTTTATACAAAAATCCAATAAAAGATGATTAATTTCACAAAACTTTGATATAACATCCTGTGAATAAATCCCACATACTGAAGAATCTACCCATGGATCACGTGCTCAAAACATCCACAATACAGGGTAACTACCCTCGCTGTCACCCCTGGTCCCAAAATCATTAAATTGAGACCATAACCTAAGTCATATACCAATGAGTGATAGTATCTTACACCTTTCCGTTAGGCTCATCCTCACACAATCCACTTCTCATGGATAATATTTCAATCCCTATCCCAGAATACATGCCTAAAAACCTTCCAAAACCAACTACTTAACACAGGTTCCACATTCCCATCGATAAATGACCACTCTTATAGAACTACAATTTACGACACTTGATCTAGGTTCCAACATAACCCACAAGGGTCACAAACCTCATGGGATACAATAAATCATGATACAATGTAACATCCCAAGTATTTACAAATAAATTTAATATTGAATGCATAAAACACTGAGTCTCTACAACACAATACTTTATTTTCTTAAATGTTTGGGGCCGAAGCCTCAATTTATTATTAGAGAAAAGACCTATTTAGTGTGGGTAGAGGGAGACACATTACATAGACTGAAGGCCCAAGGAAAATTGGCCTGAATTCAAGGCTTGAAATCCCATTTTTTGGCCTAAAGGACCACTTATAGAACTGTATTGCTACAGTACCCGCAGTGCTACAGTACCTGCTATAGTACCACCACCGCTACAGTACCTACTACAGTGCCACCATTTATACAGTCACCGCTACTACAATACTACTATATTGCCCCTTGCTATAGTACTACTATAGTACTCATAAATGCATCCCTTCCTGGATTTTTCCACTTTTCTGATTTGAATTTCGAAAATCCGACATACACGGTTGCGTTCATGGTGATTTTTGGAGTCTGATAGAATAGACTTATTTTTTTGAAAATAGTAACCTACCCTTATGAATAGTAACTTAACATTATGAACCATAATGTACTCTTATGAATAGTAATATACCCTTATGAATAGTAACCTCACCCATGGATGTATAAATAAAATTAAGGCACATTATAAAGGAAGTAGAATATTTTATTAATTATTGATTAAGTATTGGTATTTTTGTGAGTGATAAATATTTAATTACAATTTTAAATTAATAAAAGGATTTAAAATTAATTTTCATAAAATATCTTCATAAATAAATATTTTTTTCTCGAATTATTTTGATATAATTTTATGAGACCATAGCTAATTTTTGAAAGTATTACAAAATCAGTTTTAAATTTAAAATATGTATTTTTAAAGGATTTTATTGAAAAATTAAATTTCACATATTTAGAAAATTATTTTGATAAAATGGAATTTATTTTTTGATTCTACATGTCAAAAAATGGTTATGGTGATTTTTTTTGTGATTTTTCTAGAATACTTCAATTTTAAGTAAATAGTAAAATACGATAATTTACGATAGATGCTAAATTCATGGTTTATTGAGTCACAGGTGATGTAACTCTGATGTAAGACCACTTGGTTCGAACTCACATGCACATGTTACAATTCTTGGTCACAATACTCAATACTATTGTTGTTCTTGAGAAAAATAATAAAATAATGATTATGATATTAAAAAATTACTGCTCTCCTCTACTATAAAACCCCCCTCACTCCCTCTTCTCTTTAATCCTCTCAAGGCCTGTTCCTAGTAAAAATTAGTCCCAAATCTTTCCCTAAGATAATATCCAACGAACATAATCCCTTGTTATCATAAAAATACCAAATCCTCTCCTCTAAAGAGGCTCTCAAGGAAGATTAATTCAAGAGGTAATTCTTCCTTTCAATTCTTTTACTTTCTTTTCAAGTTCCATTATTTTCATTTTTATCCTCACCTATCCTCATCCAAATTTTATGAAAACTCTAGTAACTTACATGTAATTTAATTTTTTTTTATGATTATGGAATAAGTTATTATCATATCTCCTTTACCCTTCTTTTATGCTAGTAGTAAAAAACACCATCCAAGATGTGTTAATTTTCCACATTGAAGGACGATGAGTCTTCAATTTCTATTACCATCTTAAATTCTGGTCATGAAACTTATTATCATTGAACCAGACTATAATATATGTATTATTTTTACCATATGGTTCTGGAATATTTTTTTACACATGGTTTTGATTTATAAAGCAAAATGACTTCATTGTGTTCAAAAATCGCCAATTAACCCAAACAGTTATCATTAAATAATTTATATAATGATTCATCTTCACTCCAAGTAAAAAAATTAAATTTACAACAATATAACCTTATGTATGTTAACTAATAAAATATAACTTCAATTCTATAAATCCATCCTCATTTTACACGATTCTCTATTCATGTATATAAGTATAGTGATTATGAAACAAACAAACCCGAACAATGAAATTGAACCTATTAACCCATAAAAAAGGCCATGAATGAACTTAATAAGGTTATAATAAATCAATTACATGTAGATAAGGTTATTTAATTATTAATTAATGAACCCAAATATGATTATTCTGGTCATTAAGATCAAGATAATAACACCATCAAACTTAAGGTTAGGGGCTTCTTCATCTCACTTCCATTTTTGTGAAATATTCAGTATTCACTAATATTACTTGTGTATGGTGTATGCATACTTCCCATTGATGTTTCATATCATGAATATATTTATTTTAATTATATTAAATGTATCATTTTATGATTATTAATTTTGGTGCATACAATTAAATTGATTACAAATTTGTAAGGGTTTTCTACCCGAACCTCCATTTTCATTCAAGTTACTCTTATTCTATACATACCGCAATTAAATTATTATTTATTCATATTTAATCCTCATATATTCTATTATAATGTTATGTATATATTTACAAACCATAATAATACTTTCATCATTGGGTATTTAATTGTTTTAAAAGATATTTGATAAATTCTTTTTGAAATACAAGCTCGATTTAAGAGAATTTCTAAAATTCTTACCTATTTTCAAGGGAACTCTATAATATGTTTTTAGCAACTATTATCTTTATAAAATTAATCATTTTATTATGAAAATACTATCTTACTTCACTTCTGGTTTTATACAAAGACTTTTCCAAAATAAATCTTCCTTTGAAAGTAAAAGAGTATTTATCTAAAGAATTAATCGATGATTTTAAAATAGTGTCTTCATCTGTTTCAACACTCTAGATGATTATTATGTATTTTTGTGATTAATATTTAATAATATCATATTTAATATTTAATTTAATGGTTTATGATGAGTTTGTCTCTGGATATCCAATCTTAAAACCATTCACAAATTTACTCTGAATGGTTAGTGTTTATGCTTAATGTTTGGGGAAGGTTATTTACATTTAATATATTAGTTTCAATATAAATGTATATGTTTTTTATATTTATCCCCTTTCATATGAGGAATGGATTGGACTTATTAAGTGTTAGTTGTGGCCAAATATATCCCCTAAGTGCATCGTTAGGTCTTGTGAGACAAACTACGGTCTTGGCACGAGGCCTTGACAAAATGGTTATTTATGGTCCTGGAACGAGGCCTTGACAGTATGGTTATGATATCCCACATTATTTATTAACTATTTATGAAACTTGTAATTGAAAGTTCATGTGGTTTTTAGACTATTATAATACCTATTATTATGTTTTTTATGGAAATATTTACTCATCTCATATTCCTCCCATATTATGTTCAGGTTTATTTTTAAAGGCATGTGTTTCTAACTATTCACCATACATAATGTTTATTTTTATGGAATCTTATGATGTATTGATTAACCTTAATGATAATTTGAGATCACCCGTTTCTTATGTTTCATTTTCTCAGGACCTGAAAGAAGTTTATTATGAATGACCTGTAGGGATAAACTAAGAGTTGTGGATGTTCCTAATAAAACTTATATGTTGTATTTCATTTCAATTTTTAATGTTAAACCTATGTATGTATCTAGTTTTAAAAAACAACTAAACTACTCAATCCTTTAGAATTTAATTCATTGTAATCATGCCAATGTAATGTTATATGACACCAACTTCAGGCAACTGGGGTCAGGACATTATAGTTGGTATCAAAGGAAGTTTAGAAGAAAACTTGGATACTAGATTAAGAAAATGTATATTACTGAACAAAAAACTAAGATAGACTTAAAAATACACATACAAGAACATCCTATAATTTTGGTAAGGAATAGATTATTTGGATCTTCCTAGAAAATAAATCCCTCTCTAGATACTACAAGTGGACATGGTTCTGTAATAGATTTACCTAGGAGTAACAACTCCAACAAGGTGTTTTGGGCTTGACCTGGGGTAACCTAGTGCATGAAAACGGGCCTTACTACACCCCTAGTTTGAAAATCTGAGGGGATATTCTTATAATAATTCACATTTTCATTACAATCCATTATGAAGGATTTATTCCCCTTTTTTAGCATCAAATCGTTTTTTTTCATTTTTGAAGGCCGGTTTAAAGGGGTACCGGTACCCCAACTTACAATCTATATACAAAAAGGAAGAAAAATAAATGGTACAGAACATCGTAGTATTACACATCATAACAGCCGTAATCGTCCCCAAAACCCATGCAGGACTCCTCCTCTCCCGTAGCCGAATACCACTCTGGATGCCTCCAAAAATTTGCACTTTGAACCCGACTTCTAAGCTGCTCTAGTGCAGGCCGCTCAGGTGAAGCATTGTTGGGTACCCTTCCCTTTTTCAAATCAAGAACCACCTCTCCACTCTGCTTAGAGGAAGATCTAGTCCTCAACGGAGGCGGAAGGTGAGAATAATCCTTCCGCACTATTCTTCTTGTTTGTGTAGACAAAGGTTAGCCACTTGTAGCCATCCTCTGGTTTCCACTCTTAACAATATCACTGAATGAAAGGCCAGTCAGACCACTCACAGTTTCTTTTCCTCCCCCAGAAGGATGTATTCCCCTAATTCATCCAACGTATACATTTATAGGATATGTGATTCATAAATTTATGTTATGTACTATACCATGTTTATGGTTATATAGAGTTTATAATTTTATGAGCTAATTAATATATGAAATTGATTAGAAATGGAAACTAGAAGAAGGAAAGAGAACTTCACTAATTCATGTGATGCAAAGAGTAAGATAGATCATATCTCTCATGATATTAAGCCATCATTTCAAAGGAAGATAGTCTCCCATGTGTCCTCATAATATGAGACAATAGCATCATGTGTTAACAAAGTATGTAAATAATTCTCTGAGTCTTATGGCCTTGAAGGGAACCAAAATAAGAAGAGGATGATATAGAAAAATATGGATAATGGGAAGAAGGGAAAGAAGGGTTTTCCCAAATGTGAAAATTATGGAAAGGATCATCCTGGTAAATGATTCAAGGGAATGAGAGTTTATTATAAGTGTAGAGAAAAAGGAAATCAATTTCTTGATTGTAAGGGTAAGGAAAAGGTTTCTGATGTACAATGATTCAACTGCAAGGAGATGGGACACTATGCAAATTAATATCTCAATCATCAAAGGAATATTCCCCAAATGATGTTACTAAATAATGATCAAGTTATGATAGTTCTGAAAATGAAGTGGAATGATTAATATGCCTCATTAAGAATCATTTCATTTTAATATTTTATCATCAATGTACTGGTTATAAGAATTATAGAATATATGAGGATTGTACTGTAGTACTATTTTTTTAAGTATTTGAGGTCGTATGATGAATTGTACCAAGGATAAGTTACTCAATAGAAAGTTAATATCTTGTGAAAGAATATGGTTGTGGTAAATAAAACCCTAAATATATTCTTGATGATTAAGATAATGATGAAGAGATGATTAATTTGGATTAGTACTGACTACCTCAACAAATGATTATTGACTTATCAACAAGTGGTTTATGCTATCATTGATGGAGTGTACAACATTTTTTTATATAAGGAATATATCCAATAGCATGTGTAAGGATGAATGCATATTTCAAATAATGATTTATGGTAATTTGAGTTATTACCATATTTCAAGAGGACACAAGATGAATATATTCACATGTTTTGAATGTTAAAATTTAGGGCTACTTCATTTTGATTAAAGGCAGATAAGGTAACAGATTCCTTGAGTAGGATATATTATGGAGTTTTAAGAAATAAGGATTGCGAAGGACCCTGTGTACATGGATCTAGCAAGGATGGATAAGGGAATGATTCTTATGTGTTGGATCATGATCTATTGAAAAGTTCAACCATTTATGAAATGGTTTAATTTGATCATTGTCTAAGGATATAGAGTTTAATGTCACCACATGAGGCAACCTATGATAAGAGATGAAGTATAGATAGTTCCAGGCACAAAAAAGGATAAGATTGTGTTTATGAAATAGAAATATATATTTATACTCTTATAGAGTGGAATAATTACTCAAATCTAAGAAAAGAGTCTTAAAATATAATGTTGTCCTATTATCATTTTTTCATACCTATAGTTTATGGTTTTGTGGTAATGATCTTTCATGTGAGCATGTTCTCTATCACTTTCCAACAGAACATGATGATTTTATTATTCTTCAATGACCATGTTATCCAATTAGAATGTGTAGTTTTGTATTAACCAATGCATTTACCATTCCCTATTATCAAGAGGATATTTTAACCATATGTGGGTTTCCACCAAATAAATTTTCAAGTATCAACCATTTACTTTCATAATTCAATTTCAAAATATTAAGGATGAAATTTTTGTAAGGAGGGGATAATGTAACACCCCAAGGATTTACAAATAAATTTAATAGTGAATGCATAAAAAACTGAGTCTTTACAAAAAAATACTTTATCATAACTGAGCCAATAAACATAATATTTCCACTTTTGTGACTTGAATTTTGAAAATTTGACATACAAAGTTGCATTTAGTGTGATTTTTGGAGTCTGATAAAACAAAATTAATTTTTGGGAAATAGTAACCTAGACTTATGAATAGTAACTTACCCTTATGAATAGAAATGTACACATATGAATATTAATATACCCTTATGAATAGTAACCTCATCCATGGATGTATAAATAAAATTTAGGCACATTATAATTGAAATGGAACATTTTATAAACTATTGATTAAGTATTGGTATTTTTGTGAGTGATAATTATTTAATGACCACTTTAAATTAATAAATGGATTTAAAATTAATTTCATAAAATATGTTTTTAGATAAATATTTTTTGTCCAATTATTTTGTTATAATTTTATGATACCATAGTTAATTTTTGAAAGTATTACAATATCAGTTTTAAATTTAAAATCTATATTTTTCAATTAAATAATGATTTTATTTAAAAAATAAATTTCAAATATTTAGAAAATATTTTGATAAAATGGAATTAATTTTGGATTCTACATGTTCAAAAATTATTATGGTGATTTTTTTAGATTTTTCTAAAATACTTCAATTTTTGGTGAATAGTAAAATACTATAATTTACAATAAATGCTAAATACATGTTTTATTGAGTCATAGGTGATGTAAGGTTTATTTAAGAACACTTGTTTTGGACTTAATGAACATATTACAATTCTTGGTGACAATAATCAAAACTATTCTAATGTTGAGAAAAATAACAAAATAATGATTAAGATATTTAAAAATTACTTCAATCCTCCACTATAACCCCCCCCTCTCTCCCTCTTCTCTTCACTCCTCTCAAACCTTGTGAATAGTCCAAATTCTGACCAAATATATCCCTAATCGCCTCTCCCATATCCATAATCCCTTGGTCTCATAAAATACTAAATCTTCTCCCCTAATGAGGCTCTCAAGGAAGATTAATTCAAGAGGTAATTCATCTTTTCAATTCTTTTACTTTATTTTCAAGTTCCTTTATTTTCATTTCTATCCTCACCTCTCCTCATCCATTTTTTTGAAAAATACAGTAACTTACATGTAATTTAATTTATTTATAATTATGGAATAAGTTTTTCTCATCTCTCTTTTACCGTTCTTTTATGCTTGTAGTAAAAAACACCATCCGAGATGTGATAATTTTCCACATTAAAGGATGATGGGTCTTCAATTTCTATTACCATATTCAATTATGGTAACTAAACCATTATTATGGTTGAAACACACTATATTATATTTATTATGTCTCCTATGTGGTTCTTTAATATTTTTTTACACATGGTTTTGATTTATAAAGAAAAATGAGTTCGTTGTGTTCAAAAACCACCAGTTAACCCGAATGGTTATCATTAAATAATTTATATAACGATTCATCTTTACTCCAAGTAACAAAATAAAATTTAAAACCATTTAAACTTATATATGTTCACTAATAACATATAAAATCAATCTGGATAACCATCTTCATTTTACAAGATTCCCCGTTCATGTATATAATTATACCGATCATGAAACAAATGAACCTGAACAATGAAATTGAACCTCTTAACCCATAAAAAAGTACATGAATGAACATAATAAGGTTATAAAAAATCAATTAAATATAGATTATGTTATTTAATTATTAATTAATTAACCTATATATTATTATTCAGATCATTAAGATCAAGAGAATAACACCATTAGGCTTAAGGTAAGGGGTTTCTTCATCTCACTTACGTTTTTGTGAGATATTCCATATTCACTACTATTACTTGTGTATGGTGTATGCATACTTCCCATTGATGTTTCATAACATTAATCTATTTATTTTCATGATATTAAATTTATTATTTTATTATTTTTAATTTTGTGTCATATGATTCAATTGATTACAAAGTTGTAAGGTTTTTCTACCTGGACTTCCATTTTCATTCGAGTTACTTTTATTCTCTAATTACCACAATTAAATAATTATTTATTCATATTTACTCATCATATATTCTGTGATAATATTATATATATGTGTACCAACTATAATCCTACTTTCATCAATAGGGAGTTAAATGTTTTAAAAGATATTCTGAAAATCTTCACGAAATACAAGCCCGATTAAAGAGAATTTCTAAAATTCTTATATATTTTCTAGCGAACTCTATAATATTATTTAGAAAATATTATATTTATAAAATCAATAATTTTATTTTTAAAATACTATCTTACTTCACTTCCTGTTTTATAGGAAGACTTTTTCAAAAGAACTCTTCTTTTCAAAGTAAAAGATTATTTATCTCAAGAATTACTCGACGATTTTAAAAGAGTATCTTCATCTATTTCATCACTCTTGTTGATTCTTATGTATTAGTGGGATTAATTTTTTTATAATATCATATTTTATATTTAATTTAACGTTCTATGATTAATTTTACTATGGATTTACTATCTTAAAACCATTCACCAATTTACTCCGAATAGTTAGTGTTTATGCTTAATGTTCATGGGAAGTTATTTACATTTCATATATTAGTTTCAATATGAATGTATTTGTTATCTATGCTTATTACAATTCATATTCAGAATTAATTGGATTTATTAAGTGTCATATGGGTCCTACTAAATTCCCTTGGTGCATCGGTAGGTCTCATAAGACAAACTACGATATTGGCATGTGACCTTGAAAAAATGGTTATATATGATCTTAGTATAGGCCTTGGGGGTATGGTTATGATGTCCCAGATTATGAATTACCTATTTATGAAACTAGTAATTGAAAGTTCATGTGGTCATTCAACTAGTATAGTACCCATGGTTATGTTTTATTATAGAAATATTTATTCATCTCATATGACTACCTTATTATGCTCAAGTTTATTTTTAAAGGCATGCCTTTTTAGAAATTCATCGGACCTAATTTTTATGTTTATGAAATCTTTATCTATATTGATTACCCTTATGGGGAATTAGAGATCAACAATTTCTTATGTTTCATTTTCTTAGCACATGAAGAATTTTATTATGATTGACCTACATGGATAAACTTAGAGTTGTGGATGTTCCGAATAAAACTTATATGGTATATTTTATTTCAAGTCGTAATGTTAAACCTATGTATGTATCTAGTTTTACAAGACTCCTAAACCTCTTAGTCATTTATTATTTAATTCCTTATAATCATGAAAATGTAATGTTATAAGGCACTAACTCTAGGAAATATTGGTCATGGCATTACTTACAAGGAGATATATAACAACCTCAAGGTCAAAACACAAGTCAAGGCACAATAAGCAACACCTGCCTATCTAGAGCCCCCAAACCCATCAAGGTCTCACGACACAAAAACAAGGGTATCACCACCTGGGATATTTCTATAGGAATCAACTAACCATACTTACTGTCTAATTATAAATATAAATGGTAATAATCACCACAATACCTAAAGTTCCCACCATTTTCAATTTCACTTCAATTAATCATTACCATTTTTAAATCCTAAGGATTTTCATTTTAAAAGAATTTTCATTTTAAAATTTTTGAAATTTAAAATAATCATTAGATTTAAAATTATATGTTTGGTTAGATAGAATTTCATTCAAAATTTATAATCGAAAACACCTTATAAGTTCATTACTATAACCTTATTTTACCAGAGCAAGTAGTTTATAAACCAATTATATTTTCCTATTAACTAGAAGTTACCTGATGAATAAGTAAATTATAATCCCACCATAAAATTATATGTAAAACATATAAATAGATGTAGAAAATTAAATACCAACCCTAATTAATTATATAAAACCATAGGTAAAAAAAGGCTCACAAAAATAAGGCACAAGTAGTAAATAAAACACCAACACATGGGAATTCCAGGAAACTATCAATCAATAGTTATTTGTGGATAACATATCAATAATTTATTCATATAATGATGTATAAATTCACAAATAATCTTAATATACCATCTAAGAGAATAAAACCCATAAACTAATAAAATTACACCCATGTAGACCACTTCAGATGAAAATCAACCAACTGTAAAAACATAATGTAAGAAAAATAATTTAAAACCCAAGAAACTCAGGTTCCCACCATATGTGGGTATATAGGAACCCATGAATGATATCATTACCAAGATTAGATAACATCATAATCCACTGTCTACCATGAACAATTAGTAATATAAAATAAAAAGAGGTCTATAATACCACTTTGTAACACTCTGACCCAGAAGTGGCTCAACCAATTACCCAAGATGGTGTGCCACAAGACCTCACGCATGCCTCCCTATACACAAGAGGAAAACTAATAGTGGCTAGGGTCTTTGAGGTTACCGTTGGGTAACTATTCCTTCATTATAAAAGTTTAAAAATAGTCAAAATAAAATGAAAGCGATAACATCCAGATAGACATCACAATGAAGAAAAGTGACGAAGAGTGAATAAAACCAATAGTTTCAATAATGAATGAACATTACATATATACCAAATCCCTCCTGGGTGGATCATAAATAAGTTGTACGAAATAAATAAATATAAAACTAAGAAAACAAACCTATCCCTAACCAGTCCCGATTCATGCACGGTCCCATCGTCCATGCCCCCTAGAATATAAATAAAACATAAAAAATTATAAATTCTTTCTCTATAACATCCCATGTTATAAAAAATAGAATCTTATTGAGTAACCAAGTGACATGGTTTCCCTATTAAGGTATGAGTATAACTTAGTGGACCACCACCAACGGTGTGTCTTAAATAACCCGTTTGATAAGAAGTTCAAGCAGAAATGGTATAGTTAAAAAATTTAAATAAATCAATAACTAATTTGATGTCAAAAAATAACCACCCAATCTTGGGATCCTTGATGAAACCTGAGATTAGTGTATACAATTTTCAATCTTTAGGTCCATTAACAAGGTCAATACAAACTCTTTCACAAAGTGATTGGGTGTCTTTTAGAATTTCTTGATGATTATTCCAACCATAAGTAACTACATGGAATCCAAGGATCAACCTAGGATTCCTCAATATGATGAAGTGTCAAATGGAATCTCAGTGCCTCTCCATAGGATTCCCCAATCATCAAGTATAATATGGAATTCAAATTCTCATCATAACATCCACCATCATTATCCATCACAAAGAATCCTGATGCTCATCCTCACATTCCATTGGAATTTGAGCACTCATCTTGGCATTCCCAATCATCAAGTATCACATGAGTGTAATCATACGTAATGGACTTCCCGAGTCATCATCAATAAAATATAACATGAGAACTCATATCGATATTCTAACCCATAAATCATTATATCGAATTCATATACTCATCCTAAAAATACCATGAATCATGTGTTGTATGGAATCTAGACACTCCTATCAATATTTACAATCATAAATTATCATTTTAATAATTTAATTAAATTAACACTCATTTAATTTATTTTACATTAGTCCCATGACCACTACTATCAATGGTAATCATTTCATATATTAGGTTCCACTTATGATTTAAAAACTATCACTTATTACTTTTATAATAAAACATCATTAAAATTTAACCCCCATTTCATATAGGTGTTATCAAATTCCCCATGGAACTTAGATATTAACCCAACATTAAATATAATTTAACAAATTAAAATCCATTTTATAAGTATTTTGATTACCAGAACATTCCTTTAACAACATACTACTACATTAGGTCTAATAGAATGGTCAATACCATCTAAAATTATCAATGGTTGTTCAATTCCATTTCATAACCATCAATTCAAACCAAGTTTCCTTTAAAATAGATGTATTAAAATATGACAACACATAAAATTTATACATTTTAATTCATGATTTATTACATAAAGGATAGTCACATCGATATGGATACCCTTTAGTGGAAATGGGGATGGGTATTCACAACACAAAAGTTTTCCATAGAAAATTAGGAGATAATTTCAGTATAATAACTGATGTACATAAAGGTTCTTTGAAGGTTTTAATGAGAGTGAAATGTGGTATATAATTTCTTGGGAATAATAAGGATAGTAAAAGTATGTGTAAAAACACATTATAAAATGAATAATTGGAAATAAAAAGTCTTAGTATAAATAAATACATGAAACAAAAAGGAAGAGAAGAGGATGCGTTACCTTGAGAGGGTGATTCTAAAATCTTGGGAGATGATTCTTAAGATATTGGTAAAAAATTAAGAGGAATTTATAGAGGGATAAGGCGAATAAATTCATGGTAAATGGGTTTTGAGTGACGAGGAGTGAGAGGTTGGGTGGATATTTATAGTAAAAGAGTGGTATAATTTTTATTAATTTCTAAAATTATGTTTTGGACACTATATTATTGGATTGAAAGAGTTGAAAATGTAATAAAAGAGGAGTGGGGAGGTTAATTGTAGTTTTAAAACTTTAAACGAAACACAAAAGAAAAAACCTATTTATGTAAAAAATGACCGAACACAAAGATAATCCGATGATCAGAGTAACAAAATTGGAATAAGGGACTATTAGATTATTAGATTATTTTTATTGTTATCATGGTCACACCGATAAAATATATTTTTTTATAAATATAAGTATAAAAAATAACTTTCAAATAAGTTCACATTGGAATATTAAATCTTGTAGAAACAATAAATACAAATCCTATATTAGCAAAAGTGAATTATAAGCTTATAAAATAAATTACTCTTTAACCTTAATATTTAATGTAGTTAAAAACCTTGACTAAAAGTATCCATAGTTTTGAACCCATTTTAAGGTATTTATTTCCTTACTAAAACATCCCTCGATACTATGATCAGTAGATCTATCTTCTAGTCCCACAGAATCCCTCGATATGATGATCGATCTCTATCTTCATAGCCCTAAAATCCCTCAATCCAATGGATTGGATTCACTTTTATGTTCATATCCCCAGAATTCCTTGATTAATACCAAGATTGTAAAAGTGATTTAAAAAGTAATTTTTTATAAGGTAATTAAAATCCACACATGGATTCTTTAGAACTTCAAGTCTCTAATTTATTTCAAAGACTTTGGAATGATATGTTCACATCAGAGTAATATTTAAATATCTTGAGTTTCGAATGTATTAGCTCCCATCTCTTCAAATGACCTACTATTTATGGTGATCTTAAAATAGCCATATTTCAGAGTTGGTTGTGGTATCCTCATACATATTTCATTTGATATATTATCTATAACTAAATTTTTTACATCATTTTGTTAATCACCATTAAAATGATATTTTGTATTCCTTATGATAGAAAAAAATCTACATATTCTGATTTTAAAATTTGGATAGTCTGATGGACTTTCTTATTGTGTGTCAATCCAATAAACTGATAATGTTGGTGAGTGGGAGATTATGAGACTTGATCTTATCTAAGATATGATCGATAAGTTTCAATATATTAAAAATCATATGAAATCCAAAAAGGGTCGATAGAAAATATATACATACAATAATTAATGAGTCTTTGAGTCTGAGGTTGAAGATAAGGTGTTCCATCATATATCATCATGGAATAAAGTCATGAGGTTTGGGAAGAAGGGAAAGCTTAGTACAATAGTCATCATACCATTTGAGATCCTTGATCATGTCAGAGTTGTGGGCTAACTACTATCACTCTAACCTATCCTCTATCAAGTACTTGATGTGTTCCATGTATCTCTCTTGAAGAAGTACATACTAGATCTCTCACTTGTCTTGAATCCAAAGGTGGTACCTTTGTAGAATGATATTTCATAAAAGGATAATCCAATTTATATCATGTATCATGGAGAATTTTTTTTATGAAACTATAAAAATCACCTCTCCAAGTTACTATGGTGGAACCAAATATTTGGGGAGGAAACATGGGAACCATAAGAGGAAATGAAACCAAAGTACCTTCATCTATTTTAGTGTATAAAATGAAATTTTGAGGGAGAAATTTTTGATGGGGGGAGAATGTAACAACACAAAATTTTATAAATTAAATTACCTTTTAAATGAGTAAATAAACATTAAATAATGTCTTTATAAAAAACACATACACTAATTTGGTTATTTTGGACCATTACAAAATATAGCCAATCAGATTTAAAATGCAGTTAGGAATTATAACCATTGATAATATATCCATTGTATAGTGACCATTAATATAAGTATATATTAAGGGTAGTGATAAATTCTAATTGACAGAGAAATAAGAAGTGATGGCCTCGGCCAGTAGGATATTACCGTATGAAGCCCATTCATCGGAGCTTCTGATGGAGATGGAATCACTGGGCTTGGCCCTTGAACAGGGCTAAGTTAAGATAAAATAAATGAAAAATTAGAAAAATAATTTATATATTAATTTCAAACTTATCAAGATCATGACACAATCCATGTTCCTCAAACGACACCAAGAAAGCACTATCATTGACCCCCTTACCCTTAGGGAGAACACTAGTGTAAATGGGTTAATGTATCTAGACCATAGTGGTATAAATTTTTATATTTTATTTAAAATGAAATAATCAATATATATATTCCTTTTTATTATAACTTTATAAATGATTATATAAAGAGTGATAAAAATTATATTTTAATATGAATTAACTAAAATTTTATATTTTGGAAATATATAGTTTAGATTAAAACACTCTTTTGGTAAATTCAATAATTTTTTTAATAAATATTATTTCAATAAAATATACTTATTAAATAATTTTTATTTTAATATTAATGATAATATAATTTAATGAGGTTTGATGTAATTTTTATAAGGGCTAGAAAGTTGATAGTGTTGTAAAAACTAGTATTTTCTAATAAATAAGGATTTTTATTTAAAATTGAAAATTTTAATATTTATAAAATTAATTTGGTAAAATAAATATTATTTCTAAAATCAATATGTTAAAATATTTCAATGGTGAATTTTTCATAATTTTCTAAGTTACATTATTTTTTGGGAAAAATTTAAATATGGTTTAAATATATGGTCTGTATTATGACATCATAATATCCCAAAAGTGATGTAATAAATTCTATAAAAGAAATCCATGAAAAAATATAGATTTTTTATTTTAAAATAATGTATTTTAAAAGTTATTTGATTAATTTTATAAACCTTTAATGAATCCTCCAAAACCTATTATTATATTTTTAGGTTTAGAAATCAATTAGTTATGAACTTGACTCACTTACACATCACCAGTGGTATTATTTTATTATTTTACATTCTTAGACTTATAAAATATTGAAAGAAACTTCTATTTGGAAGAAAAACTGGGAAAAATCATGGTAATGTTTGTGGTTTTGATTATTTTATCATATATATTGAGTCGAAAGTCTTACTTTCTATGTTTCCATTCCATTAGTTTTGGAGATCACTAACACATTCTTAAAACTATGTTTACAAAATTTTTATATCAAATCTGTTTTAGTGTATATTTTTTTAAAAAACATCACTTTTTACCATACATAGAAATGTTTCTAATGTATTATGAATATAATTTTTTTATTCAATTTAATTCATTATACTAAAGGTGTGTCTGATTCATCAGATATGCATTAGTTCTAACTAGTGGTTAGACTTATTTCTTGTCTATCGTATTGAAAAAATTAAGAACATAGGAATGATACTAGTACTGATACATTGGTCTGACCATCATTCAATTTATGAGATTGAAAATTAATAAAGAATTACATCAAACTATCAAAAGTTTATAATTAGAATATGTAGATTTTCTTTTATCATAAGGAATAAAAAATATCATTGTAATGATGCTAAAAATTGTTTGACATTCAGTTATAGATGAGATATCAATTTCAATATTTCTAAGGTCATTTAAACCAACTCTGAAATATTTTCATGGGAATATCACCTATAAATTGATGGTCATTTGAAGATATGTGATTTAATACATTCACAACTCAAGATATATAAATATTTCTCTATTGTGGACATCTCGTTCCAAAGTATTTGTAATAATTTAGAGATTTAAACTTCTTAGTAATCCTTGTGTGGATTTTAATTCATTTATAAAAAAATTTATTTTGTAATTGCTTATTCGATCATGGTATTGATCAAGGAATTCCTAGGATGGGAAGATAGAGATGAATCTGATCCATCAGATTAAGGGCTTTTGGGGCTAGGAAGACAGATACCGATAATTGTATAAAGATATTTCATAGGATTGGAAGACATATCTACCAATCATCATATTGAGGGATTTATTGGTAAGAAAATAAAAACCTTAAATAGGTATAAGACTATGGATACCTTTTTTCAGTGTTTCTCACTACATTAACTCTTAAGGGTAAACAATAACTTCTTTTATAAACTTTCAATTCATTCTTATTAATATAATCTTTGTATTCCTTGTTTTTGGAATATTTAATATTCCAATGTTCATGTATTCGAAAATTAGTTTGTATACTTATCTTTATAAAACTAATTATTTTATCAGTGTGACCATGATACTGATAAATGTAATCTAATATTCAGATAGTTCAATATTCCAATTTTGTTACTCTGGTCATCAGATGATCTTTGTGTCTGATCATTTTTACTTTAAGTGGTTTTTTGTTTTGTGTTTAGTTTAAGGATTTTAAACTATAACCGCCTTATTAATTCCATTTCAAAACTCTTTCGATCTAACAATTGGTATTATATCCTCTTCTACTAATTATACTTATTGAGTTTTTTACTTATTCAATCATATTGAAGTCTTAAATTTTTTTTTATAAACTACATGTTTATAAACTTTATTTAAACTAACTTGTTTGTAGAAAAATAGTTTTTATTTTCTTTAGGATGGCGGGGTTAAATATTGGAATTGGAAAAACTCAATCCTTATCACGAACCATCCCGGGTACCCTGGTAACCTGATAACAAAGCTAGCCCTGACATAGCCCAAAGAGCGTTCCCAATCCCCACGGGTTAGCGACTAGCACCTAACATCACACAACAAGCAAGTGGGAATGATTTTTTCCACAGGAATGTGGAAGAAAAAGAAACAAGAAAATATGCATAACAAAAAGAAACTCCCCTGGGAGTAATTTACTAGAAAAAAAAGAGGCATAAAAATCCCATAGTACTACAACCCAAGTACCCAAAAAGGGAAAACAGTCCCAAAGTCCGTAAGGACAAAACTCACTAAGACCAGAGATCAACAACTGGATCCACCTCTAAGAGGTCCCTTCCCTTTGCTCGATCCTGGAAGAAGAAAATCTACAAACACTTGAAGGAAAAAGTAGGGTGTGAGCCTAATCCCAGTAGGATACCACCAAATATTCCATAATAGATGCCAAAAATAGATTATCCAAAGAAAAGATTTCAATTTTCAAATGATCAGGTTTGGAAATTCAAAACCATATTCTAACAAAATATGCTAAACATTTTCAAATGATAGAAATAAATACTTTAAGAAAAGGCTTTACAAATGATGAAATATTTCTAAAACGATGGCTTAAATAAAAAATTTATATAAAATAGTTTATATAAATTCAGTAGGCATGTAAATTAGTTCACAAGCATTGGCATATATTTATATCTCAAATATAAATAAACAAGCGATCAACATGGTCATCTGCTAAAAGGTACGATAGTATTAACTAGTTATAGGATTCCACAATCTCTATGTGAACTCAACAAAATGTGCACACACATGTCCCTATGACACTAGCCAAAGGATACTCATCACCAACCCATCGAGGATGTGACCTGCCACAAGTATGTTTTAGAACGTTTTTGTAGCGTAGAGTGTATCCAAATAACTCACTAACTACATAAGTCTTGCATGTGCTCTTACATGATGGGCGAACTATTTTAAGAATGCTTAAAATATGATCAATCCAATTCTTCTATTTCAAAAGTGCCAATTTTATTCCATTTAAAACCAAAACAGGTTTTATTCAAAACATGCCTTTTTCACAAGATAAAACCACTGGGTTTTTATCAAATCATTTTAAGCCATTTTCACCAGTTTGAAATCCATTCAAAACCAATTCCATCATCACATAATTTATTTTCAAAATCAAATTCAACAATTCAATTGAAATTATTTCCATCAAATCCTCAATTTAAATTGAACAATTTAAATCAGAAAATTTCCATAAACACACCCAATTAAATGGAATTGGGATTTTCTAAATTTCCATGCCCAAACCATTTCAAATATCTCGATTCACTAGAATTGAGTTTTTATCAATTTAATTGAAATAAATTTTGAGAAATTTAATTTAAATCAACAATTGAAATAAATCAAGCAAATACAATGATAATCAATTTGGTAAGTCGGGATGGAACCACCTACCTCGAAGGTTTTGACCAAAACCACAACGGTCGAGAACACTCAAGAAAACTGGGTCCCTTCTTCAAAAACCCTCCTTAGATCTCTTATCCTAGAAAGATTAAGACCAAATCACATCAAATTTGGTACCACACACTTAGATCTACCCATAACAGGAGTAGATCTAAGAAACTGAGAGAATAGGAGAAGTAGATCTAGGTAGATCTAAGAAACCAATCAAGAACGATGAAGAACAATCACATACCTAAATAATATAGCTTCAATTCACAAAGAGGAGACTTTGGATCACCTCTAGAATTATGGGAGAACCCTCTATGACATTAGCAGAAGAAAAATCCCAAGTTAGGGCCGCTTAGGAAAAAAAACAAGGCACTTAGAGGCAAAACCTAGTGAGATCCACAATTTAAGGATCTCATTTAAGTTACTGAATGGTTTGACAAACTGTGCACTAACCGTGCGTGAGATAATGCCTTGGCCACAATTCTTGCATGGCTTGGACGCACTGTTAGACAAACCATGCGCCGCCCATGCAGAAGCTTCTATCCATGTTTCAAGGCTGGCACGGTTTGGTCGCACGGTTTGTCAAACCATGCGCAAACCATGAACAACACATTGTCCTCTAGTTTTTCTTTAAAATTTCACCCAAACGTAACCCAAGTATTTACTCAGAAATAGAGGTACATAAAAACATCAAAAGTACCTAAAAATTTAACGTGATGTTACAACCTCCCCACCATAAGATATTTCTGCCCTCAGAAATCCTATGAAGAAACCTCAACTTCAAAAATATGAGGCCACTGATCTCTCATTATTGCCTCCCTTTCCCACATCTCATGAGAATTAGAACCATGTTTCCATAGTACATGGACCAGAGGTATCATTCTTCCACGAAGTACCTTGGTCTCAGAATCCACAAGCCTGACTGGTCGTTCAGTGACAGATAAATCTTGTTCAATCTCAAGATCACTCCACCTCATAACATGAGATGGATCAGAGAGATACTTTCGCATATGCAATACATGGAACACGTTATGTATTGATTTCAGTTGTGGTGGTAGATCTAGATGGTAAGCAACTTTCCCCATAATACCAATAACCTCAAAAGGTCCCACAAAATGAGGGGCAAGCTTCCCTTGCCTCCCTAGCCGTCGATGACCTAGACGGGGTGAAACTTTCAAGAACACCTGTTCACCAACTGAGAACTCTAAATGTTTATAGTGACGATCAACATAAATCTTTTACCGACTCTGTGCTGTCAACATTCTCTGACGAATCAACTGGATCTTAGCTGTCATCTATTGGACCAAACTCGGTCCTACCAAAGATCTTTCACTAATCTCCGACCAATATAAAAGTGATTTACAAGGAAGACCATACAAAGCCTCAAAAGGATCCATTTTGATCACATATTGATAACTTTTGTTATAATAAAATTCAACTAGCCTCAGATGATCATCCCAAGACCCACAAAAGTCAAGAACATAAGCGCGGAGCATATCCTCAAGGATCTGGATAGCTCTTTCTCTCAGGCCATCTGACTATGGATGGTAGGCCGTGCTCAAATGAACCTAAGATCCCAGTGCCTCTTGAAGGCCTCTCCAAAAGTGAGAAGTAAACTGAGGATCCCTATTAGAGACTATAATAGATAGAACTCCGTGCAAACGAACAACCTCTTTCACATAGATATTTCCCAACTCCTCAACTTTGGTTGTATCTCGAATAGGTATAAAATGAGCTGACTTGGTCATCCTTTAGATCACAACCCATATCGTAATCTTCTTCCTCTGGGTTTGAGGAAACCCAACCACAAAGTCTATAGATATTTCATCCCACTTCCATGTAGGGACTAGAAGTGGTTGAGGCAAACCCAAAGGTTTCTGGTGCTCGACTTTCACCTACTGGAATGTATAGCAATGAGATACAAACTCAGAAATGTCTCATCTCATAGCTGGACACCAGAACTGTCGCCGTATATCATAGAAAATCTTCGTGGTTCCTATGTGTACAACCCACTGAGAGTTATGACACCCCCCATCAAATTCTTCCTTGCCGCTAACGGCACAACGTAACGGTTTCCATAACACAGAACACCCTCTTTGGAGAATAACCACAGAGTGTCGGTCTCCCCACCATAAATAAAGTCCCTAATGGTATGAAATTCATCACCCTATTGTTGTTCTTGATGAATTAACTCAAGGAGAGCAGAAGTCAACTGTACACTGTCTAAAGAAACTTTATTCCCCTTCCACTGAACTCTAACATGTAATTGAGAAAAAAGATCCATATGAATCCACTCTTCTGAATATTCTTTCACAGCCTATGATGGTAGTTTCCTTCTTAATGCATTTGCAACTACATTCCCTTTCCCCGGGGTATAGGAAATGTAAAAGTTGATAGATTGTAGGCACTCTACCCAATGCCTTTGGTGAAGATTAAAATCTATTTGAGAGAAGATATAACTCAAGCTCTTGTGGTCTGAATACACAGTAAAACTTTCTCCATAAAGGTAATGTATCCAACACTTAAGTGCATGCATTACAACTGCAAGTTCATGGTCATGGGTAGGATAGTTATTCTCATGAGGATTAAGCTGACGATACCCATAGGCAACAACATGATTACCCTGAATGAGTACACATCCCAAACCTGAACTCGATGAATCACATAAGACCACATAACCTATCCCAGCCTCAGGAAGAGTTAACACCGATACAATATTCAAAAGGTAATTTAGCTCAACAAAAGAACTCTAACATTTATCATTCTAGGAAAACTTCACTCCCTTTTGAGTCAGAGAAGTCATTGGAGAAGCTAACTTTGAGAAGTCTTTAAAAAACCAGTGATAATATCCTGCTAATCCCAAGAAGCTCCGAATCTCGAAAACATTTTGTGGTTGTTCCCAAGTCATAGCAGCCTTCACCTTTTCAGGATCAACTTATATTCCTTGTTCTGACACGGCATGTCCCAATAATTTCACTTCCCAAATCTAGAAATCACACTTTGAGAGCTTGTCATAAAGTTGGTGATTCCTTAGAAGATTCAGAACTGTTCTTAGATGATGCACATGATCCTCCTCAGACTTGGAGTAGACTAGGATGTCATCCACAAAGACTACCATGAAAGAATCTTGATACTCACAGAAAGCCGTGTTCATCAAATCCATGAAAAATTAAAGAGAATTTGTTAGGCCGAAGGGCATAAAAAGGTACTCATAATGTCCATACCTACTCCAAAAAGCGGTCTTAGGAACATCAGATTCTTTTAACCTCAACTGATGGTAACCAGATCAAAGATCAATTTTTTAAAACCAATTTTTCCTTTAAATTGATCAAATAAATCATCAATTTGTGGTAACATATATTTTTTATTTATCGTAACTCGATTGAGATTTTGATAATCAACACATAAGTGAAGAGAACCATCAACCTTCTTGGTGAAGAGAACAAGTGCTACCCAAGGCGACACACTCAGGTGTATAAAACCCTTATCAAGAAGATCATCTAACTGAGACTTCATTTCTTTTAGTTCAGCTGGATCCATTCGATAAGAGGGAATAGAAACTGGTTGAGTACCAGGCATTAAGTCAATAGAGAAGTCAACCTCTCTTACTGGTGGAAAACCAGAGAAGTCAGAAGGAAACACATCGGAAAACATAGCGACGAATGTAAGAAGATCACCACACATTTAATCTCTCTCCCGATCAAAATCAAACATTGATATAACTTTCCCCAACTTTAGATAAGAGGGTTCGACTCTGCTTGACCCTGGGTCCCATTATCCTTGAAAAACAAGAGGCACACCACTGGGTGTAGTAAGGTAGACCCATTGAAGATAACAATCGATTGGGGATTTATTGGAAACGATCCAATCCATCCCAAATATGACGTCAAAAGATTTCATGTCAAGAACCAAGAAAATCCAAGCATGATCAACATCTGATAGAGAGAAGACACAAGCAGGACTATGAAGACCCTTGTCTCTCATTACACCAAGGGGTGTAGTAATATCCATCGCACAAGATAAAAGTTCCATAGGTAGATTAAGCAGATTAAAAAGATGAGTTGAAATAAAAGAGTGAGATACACCAGTATCAAAAAGAGCTGTCACTAAAGAAGAAGCTATAGTAATTGTACCTCTCACAGTTGCAGGACCTACATCAGTTAGCTCTAGTGAATCTTCTACTGCGTGAAGAAGTTTCATTCTAGATGCCTCTGGCTGGAACCATTTTGTACCTGTATCATTTGATTGACCCATAGTATTTGGAGGTGCTGATGATCCTGTTCCACTACGTGGAGTAGAGATGTGATGGTAGAATCTCTGTAAGTGACCTAAACGTCCACAGGAGATACAGTTCTTGGGTGCCTCAGTGTAAACCCTTTTAGAATGTCCTGGATTCCCACACTGATAGAAAGTCAAAGAATCCCCTCCTAGTGATACTGGAGGTCTAGGATGACTCTACTATCGATAAATACCATGAGAAAAGTCACGCTTCCGTTTTCCTTTAAAGGAACCCACACTGCCACTAGGAGGAAAAATGACCTCCTTCAACCCTGACTTTCCTGCCAAGTCTATCTCAACCATCATCACCTTATCCAGCACATCAGCATAGGTGGGTAGCTTCAGTAGGAAAACCTGATAATGGATATCTGATCAAAATACCAACTTGAATCCTCGAGCCTTCATCCTCTCTTAGATACAATCTCAGGAGAAAACTGTACCAGCTCAGAAAAACAATTTGAGTACTCAGTCACAGTTTTGTTGGCCTGAACAATCTTGAAAAACTCCACAGCCTTGGCCAACACCATTGATTCTTGATAGAAATGGTTAGTGAAAAAGACCCTAAAGTCTTTCCACTCTAGACCCTCATGTTTCCCAGCCGTCGCCATTGTGTCCCACCATCTCCTACTTGGTCCCTCTAGCACGAAGGTGTCACACTCCACCTTGATCACATAAGGTGTCTCCAAAAACCCAAACAGACGTTCAATCTTACTGATCCATTCCTCAGAATGTTGATGGTCAATGGAGCCTTTGAAAACTGGTGGCTTCTGGCGTAGTAATTATTGAGAATGACTTTGGAGAATATCACTATGAGGATCTGTTGCTAGAGTCTGAACATGAACTAGAGGTGGTGTATGTATCAGATCTTGGACAGTGCGAACAATCACCTCAACCATACTCAGATCCACAATAGGACTCACTTACTGAGGTTCAGCAGTAGCCTCTTTTTGGATCTGAACTACACGTCTTCTCGAAGGCATGATGCTGCACAACATAAAAAGACATAGATTAACACCCAAACCGAGTAACAAGGAAAACTATTCTTAATAGAAGGGGATAACAACATTTGGATTCCACTCTATCCAAATCAAAACAGGGAAAATACTAGAACAAATCCACAAGTCGTATTTCCCTAACCAACCCTGGCGACTTAAGGTTAATTGCAGTGAGAGGTGGCCAGACACTCAATCACAACTGCCTCCTAAGTCCCGACAAGAATACTCAAACACATACTGTCATCAAGGAAATATGCTTAACCTCCCTCTGATACCACTTTGTCATGAACCATCCCGGGTACCCTAGTAACCCGATAACAAAGCCGGCCCTGACATAGCCTGAAGGGTATTATCAATCCCCACGGGTTGGCGACTAACACCTGGCATCACACAATAAGCAAGTGGGAACAATTTTTTCCACAAGAATGCAGAAGCAAAAGAAACAAGACAATATGCATAACAAAAAGAAACTCCACTGGGAGTAATGTACCAGAAAACAAAGAGGCATAAAAAGACCATAGTACTACAACCCAAGTACCCAAAAAGGGAAAAATATTCCCAAATTCCCTAAGGACACAACTCACTAAGACCAGAGATCAACAGCTGGATCCACCCCCATGAGTTCCCTTCCCTTTGCTCGATCTTGGAAGAAAAAAATCTACAAACACCCGAAGGCAAAAGTAGGGTGTGAGACTAAGCCTAGTAGGATACCACAAAATATTCCATAACAGATGCCAAAATAGATTATCCAAAGAAAATATTTCAATTTTAAAATAAACAAGTTTGGAAATTCAAAAGCATATTATAAAAAAATATGCTAAACATTTTCAAATGATGGAAATAAATACTTTAAGCAAAGGCTTTACAAATGATGGAATAATTCTAAAACAATGTCTTAAATAAAACATTTATATAAAACATATTATATAAATTCATTAGGCATGTAAAGCAGTTCACAAGCATTGGTATACATTTATATCTCAAATATAAATAAACAGGCGAGCAACATGGTCATCTTACAAAAGGTACGATAGTATTAACCAGTTATAGGATTCCACACTCTCTATGTTAACTCAACAAAATGTGTATACAAATGTCCCTATGACACTGGCCAAAGGAGACTCATCACCAACCCGTCGCGGATGTGACCTACTGCAAGTATGTTTTAGAACGTTGTTGTAGTGTAGAGTGTATCCAAATAACTCACTAACTACCTAAGGGTTTCATGCACTCTTACATGATGGGTGAACTATTTTAAGAATGCTTAAAATACGATCAATCCCATTCTTCCATTTAAAAAGTTCCAATTTCATTCCATTTAAAACCAAAACATGTTTTATTCAAAACATGCCTTTTTCACAATATAAAACCACTGGGTTTTTATGAAATCATTTTAAGCCATTTTCACCAGTTTGAAATCCATTTAAAACCAATTCCATCATAACAAAATTTATTTTCATAATAAAATTCAACAATTCAATTGAAATAATTTCCATAAAATCAACAATTTAAATTGAACAATTTAAATCAGCAAATTTCCATAAACACACCCAATTCAATGGAATTGGGGTTTTTTAAATTTCCATGCCAAAATCATTTCAAATATCTCAATTCACTGGAATTGAGTTTTTATCAATTTAATTTAAATAAAGTTTGAGAAATTGAATTTAAATCAACAATTGAAATAAATCAAGAAAATACAATGATAATCAATTTGGTAAGTTGGGACAGAACCACCTACCTCAAAGGTTTTGACCAAAACCACAACGGTCAAGAATGCTCAAGAAAACCAGGTCTCTTCTTCAAGAACCTGCCTTAGATATCTTCTCCTAGAAATATTAAGACCGAATCACATCAAATTTGGTACCACACACTAAGATATACCCATAATGGGCGTAGATCTAAGAAACCGAGATAAGAGGAGAAGTAGATCTAGGTAGATCTAAGAAACCAATCAAGAACGATGAAGAACGATCACATACCTCAAAAACCCGACTTCAATTCACCAAGAGAATCCTTTGGATCGCCTCCGGAAAGATGGGAGAACCCTATCTAACCTTAGGAGAAGAAAAATCCTAAGTTAGGGCCACTTAGGAGAAAAAACGAGGCACTTAGAGGCAAAACCAAGCGAGATCCACAATTTAAGGATCTCAATTAAGTGACCGCACAGCTTGGACGCACAGTTTGACAAACTATGCACTAACCATGGGTGAGCTACTGCCTCATCCACCCTTTTCACATGGCTTGGCCACACGGTTAGACAAACCATGCGTCGCCCGTGCGGAAGCTTCTGTCCAAGTTTCATGGCCGACACGATTTGGTTGCATGGTTTTTCAAACCGTGCGCAAACTGTGCACAACACACTATCCTCTAGTTTTTCTTTAAAAGTTCACCCAAATGAAACCCAAGTCTTTACTCCAAAATAGAGGTACTTAAAAACATCAAAAGTACCTGAAAACATAACGTGATGTTACAATCCTTGTCAACCTCCTATCTTTGATGATAATGACTATGATTATTGAGGAGATAGGATGAAAACATTTGTTATCAATATAGGATTTGATAATTTTCTGATGCTTACGAGTAATTATAAGATTTCAGATAAGGATATTACAACCTTTAAAAATCAATAAAAGTTAGAGTATCAATTGAATTATAGAGTATAGAAAACTTTTTAATGTTCTATTAATTGAAACCTATATAGTTATATTTCTTTATGTGAAGCTGCCAACAGTATTTTCAAAAAACAAAAAGTAACTAATTTTTGAACATCTAAAGTTATCAAAACAATAATAGCTATGCTTTTTAATGATTATCAGGCCTTTTATTCTCTACCTAGAGAGACAGATTCCAAGATGCACCTATTTTTTATGAATATTATAAATATTTTATAATCTCTTGAAGATAAAGGTATTGAAGATAATATTTTAGTTGAAAATATTATAGATATCATTTTGAATGAGTGGGAATCCAAATAAACAACCTTGGATGATATAAGGAAGATTAATAATATTACACTTGATGATCAAATTATAACTCTCATGCAATATGAAGGCAGTCTTAAAGAGATTTTGAGAATCTAAGAAAGAAGAATGTAGGTTTTTCATTTGAAAAAACATTAAATATTCCTACTAAATTTCAGTCAGTTAAGAAAGTTGTGAAATACTTAAATATAAAGAAATCTATTGTTAATTATAATTTGATTCCATCGGAACATTATGAGAATAAGTTTTAAAATATTTCTAGAAGGATGAATAATATTTTTAGTAAGAATTATTTTCAATATTGATACAAAAAAGATTCCTAAGTGTAAAGATAATAAATAATCTATTGATGTTTTTTTCTGAATGTAGGAATACAAGACACATTCAACCATATTTTCCTAAGTTCAAAAGAATAGATAAGAGGGAAATAAATTCAGATAGAAAATAAAAAAAGTTATATAAGTCTAAGAGCAAGAAGGGTTTGAAGGCTTCTGACACTTGGAGTGCAAGTGGAAGAGATATTTCTTCAGAAAATTATTTAGATAATGAAATCTCTAGATAGAGGAGCATTGAATTATTTGTATAAATACCTTTAGTAAATGAAATTCTTATGGATAAGGTACACACTATTGTTTCCCTTAAAAATTTATATTTAAATGAAAGCTACCCTAAGTATCAATGATAAAAATTATATATCTTCATATGAATAATCTTCCTAGGCTGAAGATGATAATACGTTACCTGGTTATGAACAGGTATCAAGATTTTCTAAAATTATAGAAAAGAAAAATTCTAATGTTTTTAAAAAACATGATATTTCCCAAAAAAAACTTGTGATATCATATTAAAGAATAACTATCATAACTATTGAAGTATCATATCTTTCTAAATATCATGATAAAACAAATTTTGAACAGGAAAATAATTCTATTGATCTTGAGAAATTTATTTGTAATAAATTTTTTTTACAAAATAAATTTTTAAGACTTAGTTATAATTCTATTACTAGTTAGGATAAGAGTTTAGTTGTAAAAATAAATTCATAGATTTCTACCTTAAAGAAACTTTTATCCAAGTTTATCACTGTTAATGAAAAATTTGATAAAATGTATAATAAAATTTTACCTCAAAGTGATAATATGAGAATGGGTTTTACTAACCAAAACCTGTTTTTATTAATAACTATTTTTTTAAAAAGTTATCTATTTTTCACTAAGTTTCAAAGTGGTGGATATTGTGAAAATAATTTTTTAAATAGAGTTCAATATCTTGGATTTCATAAAGAATGTTTTTATAAGGAAGTAAAATTTTCTCAAAATAATATTTTGGATAAATGTGGTTACCTAAAATATTATTATTTTTAATACCGGACCCAAGAAGGTTTGGGTTCTAAAAAAATAATTTCATTTTTTTTCAAGAAAATAGATATAGTGTCATTAAAAAAAACATTTTGTACATGGATAGTGGTTTCTAAAAAAATTACTATAAATAAATATTTATTTAATAAGATTATAAATATGAAATGTGGAAAAGTAACTTTTAGAGATAATTATCAAAGATAAATCATTGGTGTATGTAACATTATTATTACTGGAAAATATTTAATTTCAAATATATTATTTTTTATAGGACTTAAGCACAAACTTATAAGAGTAGTTAAATTATGTGATGAAGGTAATATTGTGAACATTAGGAATGATAAATGTATTGTAATTATTTCAAAAGATGAGTTTATTCTTTTCTCCAATCGGCATGAGAATGTTTACACTATAAACTAATAAAACCTTAGGATTCAAGACTTACCTTGCCTTAGTGTAATGTAAGAATACTCTTGGTTAATGCATAGAATATTTGGATACTTTAACCCTATAACATTAGCAATTTAATCTAAGAAAGTAATAGAATATTTGGACACTATAACCTTATAACTTTTGTGATTTAATATAATAAAGGACTTATTAAAGATATACCCAAACTTAGGTTTGATTATTCAATAGTATGTTATCCTTTTAAATATGGCAAGAAACATAAGTCAAGTTTTCAATCTATTAGTGAAGTCTCAAATTATGATGCATTATATTTAGTTCACATGGACTTATTTTGTCATACATAAAATGTAAGTATTGGTGGAAAATATAATGTATATGTTTTAGTTTATGATTACACTAGATACAGATGATTCTATTTTCTTACAATAAAATCTAAATACTTTAGCTATTTTAAAACTTTTTTATCCAGAGTTAAAAATGATAAAAACCTCTCCTTGATAACTATTCATAGTGATCATGGGGGAGAATTTATAAATTTTGATTTGGAAAAAAAATTAGTAGAAAAGGTATTGTGCATAAAATTTCATCACCTAGAAATCTATTGAAAAATGGTGTTGTTGAAAGAAGAAATAGAATTCTTCAAGAGATTACTAGAACCATGTTGAGTGAATACTCAATTTCTAAACATTTTTGGCATAAAGTTATTATTACTTATTTTTATACTATAAATTTAGTTTTAATATGACTTTTTATCAATAAAACTTTTTATGAGTTTTACATAGAAAGAAAACCAAAAGTTTCATACTTCAAAGTTTTTGGATGAAAAGTATCCATTATGAATACTAAAGATAACTTATATAAACTTTATAAAAAATACTATGAAGGGATATTTTTATGTTATTCCACTACTAGTAAGTCTTATATAATTTTTAATAAAAAAAATTACTATTGAAGAAACAACACATGTTAAGTTTAATGAAACTTATCCCTTTTTTTCAAACATCTCCAACCTATATCCTCAGGTGTTATTTCTGTAATTAATTTTCATCCTATAGTATAATGTTCTTATCATAAGGAAATAACATAAGAATATGGTTTTGAATTTATTCCTCAAGAATATTTTCAACCTATTTTTTAAGAAAATTATTTTTAAAACTTAAGAAATCAGAAGTTTCTTAGGAATCATCCTATTGATAATTTCATTGGTGATGTAGATCAATCATTTTGAACTAGAAGTTATTTGAGAAATGAAATTAAATATTTATCATTTTTATCTCAATTCGAACCTAAGAATACTGATGAGGCTTTAGGTGAAAAGTATTGAATAAAATATATAAAAGATGATTTCAATGAGTTTGAAATGAAAAAAGGTTGTACTTTTCTTGAACAACCTAAATAAACTTATATAATTGGAGTAAAATGATATTTTTGGAATAAATATGATGAAAATGGAATAATAGTTAGAAATAAATATGGAATTTTTTTAAGGGTTGTAATCAACAAGAAGGAATATACTATGAAGAAACCTATGCTATGATAGTAAGACTTAAATATTTTTGTATACATTTAGCATATACAACATTATTAAATTCGAAACTATTTCAAATGGATTTGAAGTATGATTTTTAATGGATAGATTCATGAGGAAGTTTATGTAAAACAACCCCCTAGTTTTTAAAGTACAAAACAAACATAAAATGTTTATAAACTTACCAAATCACTTTATGGGATTAAACAAATCCATAGATCTTGGTATGGTAGATTAAATGGTTTTTTACTAGAAAACAATTTTTTAAGGGAGCTACAGATCCAAATATGTTTATAAAAGAAATTATTAAAACATTATGATTTTACATGGAACACATCAAGTACTTGATAGAGGTTAGGTTAGAGTGCTAGTAGTCAGTACACAACTCTGACATGATCATGGATCTCAAATGGGATGATGAATATTGGACTAAGCTTTCCCTTCTTCCCAAACCGCATGACTTTATTCCATGATGATATATGAAGGAACACCTTATCTTCGAACTCAAACTCCAAGAATCATTAATGATTGTATGTATAGATTTTCAATCGGCCTTTTTTGGATTTCATATGATTTTTAATATATTGAAACTTATCTATCATATCTTAGATTAGATAAAGTCTTATAATCTCCCACTCACCAACATCATCAGTTTATTGTATTGACACACAATAAAGAAGTCCATCAGACTATCCAAATTTTATAATAAGAATATGTAGATTTTTTTCTATCAGAAGGAATAAAAAATAGCATTGTAATGGTGCTTAACAACATGATGTCAAAAATTTAGTTACAGATAAGCTATCAAGTGAAAGATGTATGAGTATACCAAAACCAACTCTGAAATATGATTATTGGAAGATCACCTATAAATAGTAGGGTATTTGAAGAGATGAGAGATAATACATTCATAACTCAAGATATCTAAATATTTCTCTCATGTGAACATATCATTCCAAAGTCTTTGAAATAAATTAGAGACTTGAATTTCTAAGGAATCCTGATGTGGATTTTAATTCCTTTATAAAAAATTACTTTTTTAATCACTTTTCCAATCCTAGTATTGATCAAGGACTTATAGGGATATGAACATAAAATTGAATATAATCCATTGGATTGAGGAATTCTAGGGCTATGAAGACAGAGATTGATCATCATATCGAGGGATTTTGTGGGACTGGAAGATAGATCTACTGATCATAGTATCGAGGGATGTTTTAGTAAGGAAAGAAATACCCTAAAATGGATTCAAAACTATGGATACTTTTAGTCAAGGTTTTTAACTACCTTAAATATTAAGGTTAAAGAGTAATTTATTTTATAAACTTATAATTCATTTTTACTAATATAGGATTTGTATTTATTTTTTCTATAAGATTTAATATTCCAATGTGCATATATTTGAAATTTATTTTTTATACTTATATTTTAAAAAAATATTTTATCAGCATGACCGTGATGACAATAAAAATAATCTAATAATCTAATAGCCCCTTATGCCAATTTTGTTACTCTGATCATCAGATAATATTTATGTCCAGTTATTTTTTACATAAATAGGTTTTTTGTTTTGTGTTTAATTTAAAGTTTTAAAACTACAATTAAACTCCCCCTCCTCTTTAATTACATTGTCAACAATTTCAGTCGAATAATATAGTGTCCAAAACATAAGTTTAGAAATTACTAAAAATTCTACCTTTATTTTTCTATAAATATCCACATAACCTCCCACTTCTCTTCACTCAAAACCCATTTATCTTGAATTTATTCTCCTTATCCATCTTTAAATACCTCCTAATTTTTTACCAATATCTTAAGAATCATCTCCCAAGATTTTAGAATCACCCTCTCAAGGTAAGTTATCCTCTTCTCTTCCTTTTTATTTCATGTACTTTATTTATACTAAGACATTGGAATTTCAATTATTCATATTATAATGTGTTTTACACATCCTTTTACTGTCCTTATTATTAACAAGTAATGATATACCACATTTCACTCTCATTAAACCCTTCAAAGAACCTTTATGTACACCTGTTATTATGCTGAAATTATCACCTAATTTTCCATGCCAAACTTCTGTGTTGTGAATACAAATCCCCGTTTCCACTAAAGGGTATCCACATAGATGTGACTGTCCCTTATCTAATAAATAATTAATTAAAGTTTATAAATGTTATGGGTTTTCATATTTTATGGTATCTATTTTAAAGGAAACTGGGTTTGAATCGATGGTTATGAAATAGAATTGAACAACCATTGATAATTTTAAATGGTATTGACCTTTCTATCAGACCTAATGTAGTAGTATGTTGTTAAAGGAATGTTTTGGGAATCAAAAGACTTATAAAATAGATTTTAATTGGTTAAATTATATTTAATGTGGGGTTAATATGTAAGTTCCATGGGGAATTTGATGAAACCTATATGAAATAGGAGGTAAATTTTAATTATGTTTTATTATAAAAGTAATAAGTGATATTTTTAAATCAGAAGTGGAACCTAATATATGAAATGATTACCATTGATAGTAGTGGTCGTGGGCCTAATTTAAAATAAATTAAATGAATGTTAATTTAATTAAATTATTAAAATGATAATTTATGATTGTAAATATCGATATGAGTGTCTAGATTCCATATAACACATGCTTCATGGGATTTTTAGGATGAGTATATGAATTAGATATAATGATGAATGGGTTGGAATATTGAGATGAGTGCTCAGGTTCTATGTGATTGATGATGACTCGAGAAGTCCATGAGGTATGATTATTCTCATGTGATAGTTGATGATTGGGAATTCCAAGATGAGTGCTCAAATTCCAATGGAATGTGAGGATGGGCATCAGGATATTATGTGATGGATAATAATGGGGGATATTATAATGAGAACCTGAATTCCATATGGTACTTAATGACTGGGGAATCCTATAGAGAAGTGATGATATTCCTTTTGACACTTCATTATATTGAGCAATTCTAGGTTGATCCTTGGATTCTATATAGTTACTTATGGTTAGAATAATCATCAAGAAATTCGTAAAGACACCCAAGAACTGGGTGAAATAGTTTGTGTTGACCATGGTCATGGATCTAAATATTGAAAATGGTATACACTGATCTCAGGTTTCATCAAGGATCCTAGGATTGGGTGGTTATTTTTTGACATCAAATTAGTTATTTATTTATTTAATTTTTTTAACTCTACCATTTCTACTTGCACTTCTTATCGAACTGGTTATTTTAGAGACACCACTGGTGGTGGTCTACTAAGTTATACTCACACCTTACAAGGGAAACCATGTCACTTGGTTACTCAATAAGATTCTATTTTTTATCACATTGGATGTTATAGGTAAATAATTTATGCTATTTTATGTTTTCTTTATATGCTAGGTGGGCATGGATGATGGGACCGCGCATGACTCGTGACTGGTTGGGGATAAGTTTATTTTATTAGTTTTATATTAATTTATTTCATACTACTTATGTATGATCCACCCATGAGGGATCTGGTATATATAGAATGTTCATTCATTATTGAAACTATTGGTTTTATTTACTTATCGACACTTTTCTTCACTGTGATGTCTATCTGGATGTTATCTTTTTCATTTTATTTTGACTATTTTTAAACTTTTATAATGAAGTAATAGTCTCCATATGGTAACCTCATAGACCCTCTCCACTAGTAGTCGCCCTCTAGTGTATAGGGAGGCATTCCTGAGGTCTTGTGGCACAATATCTTGGGGAATTGGTCAAGCAGCTTCTAGGTCAGAGTGTTACAAAGTGGAATCATAGAACACTTTTTATTTTATATTACTATTTGTTCATGGTAGACATGGGATTATTATGTTATATAATATTGGTAATTAGATCATTTATGGGTTACTATACACCCATATATGGGGGGAAACCCAAGTTTCTTGGGTTTTAAATTATTTTTCTTGCATTATGTTTTTACAGTTGGTTGATTTTCATATCAAGTGGTATACATGGGTGTAATGTTATTAGTTTATGGGATTTATTCTCTTAGATGGTATATTAAGATTATTTGTGAATTTATAAATCATTATATTAATAAAGTATTGATATGTTATCCACAAACAGCTAGTGATTGGTAGTTTCTTGGAATTCACATCTGTTGGTGTTTTATTTACTACTTATGCCTTATTTTTGTGAGTCTTTTTTTACCAATGGTTTTATATAATTAATTAGGGTTGGTATTTTTATTTTATACATATATTTATATGCTTTACATATAATTTTATGGTGGAATTATACTTTACTTATTCATCAGGTAACTTCTAGTTAATAGGAAAATATAATTGGTTTATAAAGTGCTTGTTCTGGTTAAATAAGGTTGTAGTAAGGAACTTATAAGGTGTTTTTGATTATAAATTTTGAATGGAATTCTATATTTCCAAACTTGTAATTTTAAATCTAATAATTATTGGAAATTATAAAAGTTGTAAAATGAAAATTCTTTTAAAATGAAAATCTTTAGGATTTAAAAATGACAATGATTAATTAAAGTGAAATTAAAAATGGTGGGAACTTTAGGTATTGTGGTGATTATTACCATTTATATTTATAATTAGACACTGAGTATGGGTAGTTGAGTCCTATAGAGATATACCAGGTGGTGATACTGTTGTTTTTTGGTCATGAGACCTTGATGGATTTGGGTGTTCTAGATAGGCAGGTGTTGCTTATTGTTCCTTGACTTGTGTTTTGACCTTGAGGTTGTTATATATCTCCTTGTATGTAATGACCCGACCCCTATTGCCTAGAGTAGGTGACTTATAAAATTACATTGGAATGATTATAAGGAATTAAATCCTAAAGGATCAATAGGTTTACCAGTCTTGTAAAACAAGATATAAATATAGGTTTAACATTACGACTTGAAATGAAATACAACATATAAGTTTTATTGGGAACATTCACAAATCTAAGTTTATCCTTATAGGTAAATCATAATAAAATTATTCATGTCCTTAGAAAATGAAACATAAGAAAGGGGTTAGCTAGAATTATCATTAAGGGTAAGGAATACAGCCGAAGATTTCATAAACAAAAAAATTAGGTACAGTTAATAGCTAAAAAAGAATGCCTTTAAAAATAAACTTGAGAATAATTAGGCAGGAATATGAGATGAGTAAATATTTCCATAATAAAACATAATCACGGGTATTATACTAGTTGAATAACCACAAGAACTTTCAATTACTAGTTTCATAAATAGGTAATTCATAATCTGGGACATCATAACCATACTCCCAAGGCCTATACCAAGACCATATATAACCATTTTGTTAAGGCCCCGTGCCAAGATAATAGTTTGTCTTATGAGACCTACCGATGCACCGAGGGGATATAGTAGGCCCAAAATGAAACTTAATAAATCCAATTCATTCCTAATATGAATAGTAATAAACATATATTACAAATACATTTATATTGAAACTTTTATATGAAATGTAAATAACTTCCCCCGAACATTAAGCATAAACACTAACCATTCAGAGTAAATTGGTGAATGGTTTTTAGATAGAAAATCCACAGTAAAAATAATAATAGAAAATTAAATTAAATATGAAATATGATTTTATAAAATATTATTCCTAATAATACATAAGAATCAACAAGAGTGTTAAATCAGATGAAGATACTCTTTTAAAATCATCGAGTAATTCTTGAGATAAATACTCTTTTACTTGAAAAAGAAGAGTTATTTTGGAAAAGTATTTATATAAAACCACAATTGAAGTAAGATAGTATTTTTAAAATAAAATTAATGATTTTATGAAGATAATAGTTGCTTAAAAATATTATAGAGTTCCCTGGAAATTATGTAAGAATTTTAGAAATTCTCTCGAATCAGGCTTGTATTTCGTGAAGAATTCTTGGAAGATCTTTTAAAACATTTAACTCAACATAGATGAAAGCAGAATTATACTTGGTACACATATATAGAACATTATCACAGAATATATGAGGATTAAATATTAATAAATAATAATTTAATTCAGGTAATTAGAGAATAAGAGTAACTCAATTGAAAATGGAGGTTCGGGTAAAAAAACTTACCACTTTGTAATCAATTTAATCATATGCCACAAAATTAAAAATCAAAAAATTATAAATTTAATATCATGAAAATAAATATATTAATGGTATGAAACATCAATGGGAAGTATTAATACACCATACATAAGTAATAGTAGTGAATATGGAATGTCTCACAAAAATGGAAGTGAGATGAAGAAACCCCGTACCTTAAGTCTAATGGTGTTCTTCTCTTGATCTTAATGATCTGAATAATCATATATAGGTTAATTAATTAAAAACTAAATAACATAATGTAAATGTAATTGATTTGGTATGACCTTATTAAGTTCATTAATGGACTTTTTATGGGTTAAGAGGTTTAATTTCATTGTTCGGGTCTGTTTGTTTCATGATCGGTATAATTATATACATGAACGAGGAATCATGTAAAATGAAGATGGTTTTATAGAATTGATTTTATATGTTATTAGTGAACATATATAAGGTTAAATTGTTTTAAATTTTTTTTGGTTACTTTGAGTAAAGATGAATCATTATATAAATTATTTAATGATAACTATTTGGGTTAATTGGCAGTTTTTGAACACAACGAACTCATTTTTCTTTATAAATCAAAACCATGTGTAAAAAAATATTACAGAACCATATAAGAGACATAATACATATATTATAGTCTATTTAAACCATAATAATGGTTTCATAACCATAATTGAATATGGTAATAGAAATTGAAGACCCATCATACTTGACTGTGGCAAATTAGCACATCTCGGATGGTGTTTTTTACTACTAGTATAAAAGAAGGGTAAAAGAGAGATGAGAATAAATTATTAAAAAATCATAAAAAAATTAAATAAAATTTATGTTATTGTATTTTTCAAAAAATTTGGATGAGGATAGGTGAGGATAGAAATGAAGATAAAGGAACTTGAAAATAAAGTAAGAGAATTGAAAAGAGGAATTACCTCTTGAATTAATCTTCCTTGAGAGCCTTATTAGGGGAGATGATTTTGTCTTTTATGATACCAAGGGATGATGGATATGGAATGGGATATTAGGGATATATTTGTTCAGAATATTTACTAGTCACAAGGTTTGAGAGGAGTGAATAGAAGATGGAGTGAGGGGGGGGGGTGGTTATTGTGGAGGAGAGGAGTAATATTTGAATATCTTAATCATTATTTTGTTATTCTTCTCAAGACCAGAATAGTTTTGATTATTGTCAACAAGAATATTAATACATGTATTGAGTTCAAAAAAAGTGTTCTTACACCATCCTTACATCACCTATGACTCAATAAAACATGTATTTAACATTTATCGTAAATTATAGTATTTTACTATTCACCTAAAATTGAAGTCTTTTAGAAAAATTCAAAAAAACTAACCATAATAATTTTTGAACATGTAGAATCAAAAATTAATTCCATTTTATCAAAATAATTTACTAAATATGTGAAATTTAATTTTTAAATAAAATGACTATTTAATTGAAAAATACAGATTTTAAATTTAAAACTGATTTTCTAATACTTTCAAAAATTAACTATGGTATCATAAAATTATACCAAAATAATTGGATGAAAAAATATTTATTTAGGAACATATTTTATGAAATTAATTTTAAAACCATTTATTAATTTAAAATGGTCATTAAATAATTATCACTCACAAAAATACCAATACTTAATCAATAATTTATAAAATTTCCCATTTCCATTATAATGTGCCTAAATTTTATTTATACATACATGGGAAAGGTTACAATTTGTAAGGCTATATTAATATTCATAAGGGTACATTCATATTCATAAGGGTAAGTTACTATTCATAAGGGTAGGTTACTATTTTTTAAAAATTAATTTTGTTCTATCAAACTCAAAAAATCACCCTGAATGCTACTGTGTATGTTAATATTTCAAAATTCAAACCATGAAAGTGGAAATATTATGTTTATTGGATCAATTATAACAAAGTATTTTGTTGTAAAGACTTAGTGTTTTATGCATTCCCTATTAAATTTATTTGTAAATCCTTGGGGTGTTATATTTTCCCCTCCTTAAAAAAATTTCATCCTTAATATTTTGAAATTGAATTTTGAAAGTTAATGGTTGATACTTGAAAATTCCCTTGTGGTGAACCCACATATGGTTAAAATATCCTCTTAATAATAGGGAATGGGAAATGCATTCGTTACTAAAAAACTTTTCATTCTAAATAGAGAACATGGTCATGGAAGAATAATCAAACCATCATGTTCTGTTGGAAAGTGATAGAGAAGATGCTCATATGAAAATCGTTTCCACAAAACCAAAACTATAGTTATGAAAAAAATGATAATAGGAATTTTTTAAGACTCTTTTCCTAGAGTTCAGGAATTATTCTACTCTATAAGATTATAAATATATGTTTCTATTTCATAAACACAATATTATCCTTTGTTTGTGCGTTGAAATATCTATACTTAATCTCTTAGCACAGGTTGCCTCATGTGGTGACATTAAACTCTGAATCCTTATACAATGATCAACTTAAACCATTTCATAAATGGTTTAATCTTCTAATAGACCATGATCCAACACATAAGAATTATTCCCATATCCATCCTTGCTATATCCATGTACACAGGGTCCTTGTAAATCAACATTTTTTCGGACTCCATAATATAACCTACTCAAAGAATATCTTAACTTATCTACCTTTAATCAACATGAAGTATATTTAAATGTTCACATTCCAAACTTGTGAATATATTCATTGTGTATCCTCTTGAAATATGGTAATAACTCAAATTACCATAAATCCTTATTCTAAGTATGAATTCATCCTTACACATGCTATTGGATATATTCCTTATATCCAAAAATTTTGTAAAATCCATCAATGATAACATAAACCACTTGTCGATAAGTCAATAATCATTTGTTGAGGTAGTCAGTACTTATCCAAATAAATAATTTTTACATCATTATCTTAACCAACAAGAATATATTTAGGGTTGTATTTACCTCAACCATATTTTCCCCAAGATATTAACTTTCTATTGAGTCACTTATCCTTGGTAAAAGTTATCATATGACCTCAAATACTTAATGAAATATTACTACAGTACAATCCTCATATATTCCATAATTCTTATAACCAGTACATTGCTGATAAAATATTAAATTGACATGATTCTTAATAAGGCATATGAATCTTTCCAATTCATTTGCAGCAATATCCTAACTTGATCATTATTCAGTAACATCATTTGGGGCATATTCCTTTGACGCTTGAGACATTAATTTTCATAATGTCCGATCTCCTTACAATTGAAGCATTGTACATCAGAAACCTTTTCCTTTCCCTTGAAATCACGAAATTTATTTCCTTTTCTCCACACTTATAACTAACGCTCATTTCCTTTAAGCATTTACCAGGATGATCCATTTCACAATTATCACATGTGGGAAAACCCTTATTTTCCTTCTTCCCATTATCCATATTTTTCTATTTCATCCTCTTCTTCTTCTAGTTCCCTTCAAGGCCATAGGACTCAAAGAATTATTTTCATACCTTGTTAACACATGATGCTATTTTCTCATATGATGAGGACACATGGGAGACTAACTTCCTTTGAAATGATGGCTTAAGACCATGAGATATATGATCCTTCTTACTCTTTTCATCACATGAATTAGTGAAGTTCTATTTCCTCCTTCTAGTTTCCATTTCTTATCAATTCCATATACTAAATTAGATCATAAAATTATGAACTATATATAACTATAAACATGGTATAGTACATGACATAAATTTATGCATCAAAAATCCTAGAACTATATACTTTGGATACATTAGGGGAATAAATCCTTCACAATGGATTGTAACAAAAATGTGAATTATCATAAGTATATCCCCTGGGAGTTTCAAAATAGGTGTGTAGTAAGGCCTATTTTCATGTACCAAGTTACCCCTAGTCAAGCCCAAAACAGCTTGTTGGAGTTGTTACTCCTAGGTAAATCTATTCCAAAACCACGTCCCCTTGTAGTATCTAGACAAGGATTTATTTTCTTGGAAGATCCAAATAATCTATTCCTGACCAAATTTTTTGGATGTTCTTGTATGTGTATTTTCAAGTCTATCTTAGGGTTTTGTTCAATAATATACATTCTCTAAATCTAGGATCCAAGTTTTCTACTAAACTACCTTTGATACCAACTGTAATGTCCTGACCCCATTTGATAGAAGTTGGTGCCTTATAACATTACATTGGCATGATTACAATGATTTAAATTCTAAATGATCAAGTAGTTTAGAAGTTTTGTAAAACCAGATACATATATAGGTTTAAAATTAAAAATTGAAATGAAATATAATTTATAAGTTTTATTAGGAATATTCACAACTCTTAGTTTGTCCCTACAGGTCATTCATAATAAACTTCTACATGTCCTGAGAAAATGAAACATAAGAAAGGGGTGAGCTCAAATACTCATTAAGGGTAATCAATACAGCAGAATATTTCATAAACATAAACATTATTCATGGTGAATAGCTAAAAATACATGCCTTTAAAAATAAACTTGAACATAATATAGAAAGAATATGAGATGAGTAAATATTTCCATAAAAAACATAATAATAGGTATTATACTACTCTAATAACCACATGAACTTTAAATTAATTGTTTCATAAATAGGTAATACATAATGTGGGACATCTTAAACATACCATCAAGGACTCCTTCCAAGAACATAAATAACCATTTTGTTAAGGCCTCGTGCTAAGATCGTAGTTTGTCTGATGAGACCTAACGATGCACTGAGGGGATATAGTTGGCCCCAACTGACACTTAATAAGTCCAATCCATTTCTCATATGAATGGGGATAAATATAAACAACATATACATTCATTTTAAAACTAACATATGAAATGAAAATAACTTTCCACAAACATTAAGCATAAACACTAACCATTCAGAGTAAATTGGTGAATGGTTTTAAGATAGGATATCCAGAGTCTAACTAATAATAAACCTTTTAATTAAATATTAAAAATGATATTATTTAATATTAATCCCAATAATACATAATAATCAACTAGAGTGTTTAAACAGATGAAGATAATATGTTAAAATCATCGAGTAATTTTTTAGATAAATACTCTTTTACTTTGAAAAGAAGATTTATTTTGGAAAAGTCTTTGTATAAAACCAGAAGTGAAGTAAGATAGTATTTTCATAATAAAATGATCCATTTTAGAAAGATATTAGTTTCTAAAAACAAATTATAGAGTTCCCTTGAAAATAGGTAATAATTTTAGAAATTCTCTTGAATCGAGCTTGTATTTCAGAAATAATTTTTTAAAGATATTCTAAAATAATTAAACACCCAATGATTAAAGTAGGATTATGGTTGGTAAATATATATATAACATTATCATATAATATAAAAGGATTAAATATTAATAAATAATAATTTTAATGAGGTAAGTAGAGAATAAGAGTAACTTGAATGAAAATAGAGGTTTGGGTAAGAAACCCTTACAAATTTGTAATCAATTTAATTGTATGTCCCAAAATTAATAATCATAAAATGATAAATTTAATATAATTAAAATAAATAGATTCATGATATGAAATATCAATGGAAATTATGCATACACAATACACAAGTAATAGTAGTGAATACTGAATATTTCATATAAATGGAAGTGAGATGAAGAAACCCCTTACCTTCTGTCTGATGGTGTTCTTATCTTGATCTTAATGACCTGAATAATCATATTTAGGTTCATTAATTAATAATTAAATAACCTAATATATATGTAATTGATTTATTATAACCTTATTAAGTTCATTCATGGCCTTTTTTATGGGTTAATAGGTTCAATTTCATTATCCGGGTCCGTTTGTTTCATGATCAGTATACTTATATACATGAACGGAGAATCATGTAAAATGAGGATGGATTTATAGGATTGAAGTTATATGTTATTAGTTAACATACATAAGGTTACATTTTTGTTAATTTTTTTTCGTTACTTATAGTGAAGATGAATCTTTATATAAATTATTTAATGATAACTGTTTGAGTTAATTGGAGATTTTTGAACACAGTGAACTCATTTTTCTTTATAAATCAAAACCATGTGTACCAAAATTTTCCAGAACCATATAGGAAACATAATACATATATTATTGTCTGGTTCAATGATAATAATGGTTTCATGACCAGAATTTATGATGGTAATAAAAATTGAATACCCATCGTCCTTTAATGTGTCAAATTAACACATCTTGGATGGTGTTTTTTATTACTAGCATAAAAGAAGGGTAAAGGAGATATGATAATAACATAGTACATAATCATAAAAAAATTAAATTACATGTAAGTTACTGGAGTTTTCATAAAATTTTGATTGGGATAGGGGAGGATCAAAATGAAAATAAAGGAACTTGAAAAGAAATTAAAAGAATTGAAAAGACGAATTACCTCTTGAATTAATCTTCCTTGAGATCCACTGTAGAGGAGAGGATTTGGTATTTTTATGAGAACAAGGGACTATGTTCATGGGATATGATATTAGGGAGAGATTTGGGCATAATTTGTACTAGGCACAAGGCTTGAGAGGAGTGAAGAGAAGAGGAAGTGAGGGGGGTTTTATAGTGGAGGAGAGGAGTAATTTTTGAATATCATAATCATTATTTTATTATTTTTCTCAAGACCAACAATAGTATTGAGTACTGTGACCAAGAATAGTAATAGGTGATTTTTATGTCGAATGAAGTGGTCTTAAATCAGTTTTACATCACCTGTGACTCAATAAACCATGTATTTAGAATTTATCGTAAATTATCATATTTTACTATTCACTTAAAATTGAAGTATTTTATAAAAATCCCAAAAAAATCACCATAACCTATTTTTTGATATGTAGAATAAAAAAATGAATTACATTTTATCAAAATAATTTTCTAAATAGGTGAAATTTAATTTTTAAATAAAATCATTATTTAATTGAAAAATACATATTTTAAATTTAAAACTGATTTTGTAATACATTCCAAAAATAACTATGGTCTCATAAAATTATACCAAAATAATTGGAAAAAAAAATATTTATTTAGGAAGGTATTTTATGAAAAGTAATTTTAAATCCATTTGTTAATTTAAAATTGTAATTAAATATTTATCACTCACAAAAATACCAATACCTAATCAACAATTTAAAAAATGATCTATTTCCTTTATAATGCGCCTAAATTTTATTTATACATCCATGGGTGAGGTTACTATTCATAAGGGTATATTACTATTCATAAGAGTACATTATGGTTCATAATGGTAAGTTACTATTCATAAGGGTAGGTTACTATTTACCAAAAATTAAGTCTGTTCTATAAGACTCCAAAAATCACCCTGAACGTAACTGTGTATGTTAGATTTTCAAAATTCAAATAAAAAAGTGGAAAAATCTGGGCAAGGACGAATTTCTGTGTACTGTAGCAATTATGTAGTAGGGCACTGTAGTAGTACTGTAGTAGCGGCGGACTGTAGCAATGACGACACTATAGCGATGGAGGCACTGTAGTAGGCACTATAGTAGTGGTGGTACTATAGCAGGTATTATAACACTGGGGTACTGTAGCAGTACAGTTCACCGAGGGGTCCATTGGGCAAAAAAAAAGGGATTTCAAGCCTTGTATTCAGGCCAATAGGCCTTGGGCCTTTAGGCTATGTAATGGGTCTCTCTCTACCCACACTAAGAGGTATTTTCTTTAATAAAAAATTGAGGCTTCATCCCCAAACTTTTAAAAAAACAAAGTATTGTGCTGTAGAGACTCAGTGTTTTATGCATTCAATATTAATTTTTCTTGTAAATCCTTGGGATGTTACATTTTATCAGGATTTATTGTGTCCCCTGAGGTTTATGACCCTTGTGGGTTATGTTGGACCCTAGAGCGAGTGTCCTAACTTATAGTTCTATGAGAGTGGTCATCTATCGATGGGAATGTGGAACCTTTGTTAAGTAGTTGGTTTTGGCATGTTTGTAGGCATGTATTTTGGTAAAGGGATAGAAATATTATCCATGATAAGTGGATTGTGTGAGTCTGAGCCTAATGGAAATGTGTAAGATACTATCACTCATTAGTATATGACTTAGGTTATGGTCTCAAGTCAACGATTTTGGGATCGGGAGTGACAACAAGGGTAGTTACCCTGTATTGTGGATGTTTTGAGAACATGATCCATGGGTAGATTCTTCAATATGTGGGATTGATTCATAGGATGTTATATCAATGTTTTGTGAAATTATTCATCTTTTATTTTATTTTTTAAAATGTGATTTTCATGAATATGATCTGTATTGAACCTAGTTATATGTTTATAGATCTGATAGGTCACGATAAGTACTTATAATCTTTGGATGATTCCTCAGCTAATAGGTGGTCAAGTGTTTATACTTGAATCATGATAAATTTCAATATGGTGGGGTGAAATAATCATCAATGACTTGAATTTTATGGAACTGATGTGTTGGGAGGAATGGTCAGATACTTGAGTGGGTTTTTGACGCTATAAATAGTAATGTACTACTCATGGAATCTTGAGTTGGTTTTGGTAAATGGTTGAATGTAAGAATGTGACCCTAGGTTTTTTGATATGTTTGAGGTGATATCTATACCCTAGATATGTGAAATGAAATTTGGGTTATGTGGTTGTGTGGCTTGGAAATAATAAATTGTTACCTTTTTGAGGATGAGGTGATTCTTGCGGGCTATGTTTGGAGTCTGTTGAGTTTTGTATAGGTAAAATGGACCATATGCATTCCATGGAGAATAATTTTTTTTCTCATAGGTGATTAAGTAGTGAGTTGGAGGTAGTTCCACTAGGAATATTAGTTTGTGGATCCTTGGTAGAGATTCGTGATTTGGTAGCAAGTTTTAGTTGAAGATTCCTTCTCAAAGATAGCAGATCAGGGGTTGGTGATATGCTTGTGGGTAAGGATTCTTGGGGATATTGGTTAGGTTTCCATATGTCTCTATAGTGATAGTGACATTGTGAATGGATTTTAGTGCGTCCAATGTGGATAGAAAGAGTTCCCCACATTTATTTTAAGATAAAAATATAGAGGTTTCACCCAAGAATTGATATAAGTGAAGAATTGTGGTGGGGAGTTTACCATTATCCCTTAGAGGGGAAGTTCCATGTTTTGGTCCAAATTTCAAAGAATTTTGTGGGTGCAATTCTTGGAAGCTAAGAAGGGGAATTAATTGATTCTTCATTTTATCATTTTTTTGAGAGTGATACAACCACATCCAACCTTTGAGTTAGTGTTAAATAGAGTGTGGACCATATTGGTGGGAAGTTATTTATGTGAAGTGATTATATTGACACTCCTAGGATGGGGGGTGATGCATTGATCATGGGTTTATGACCCTTTTTTGGGTAGGGTCGTGAGTGTGTGGAACCAACCATAGAGTGGTTTGGGGGAATCAGGGTTCTAAGAATAATCAGATGAGTTATGTACCTAGATTTCTTAGGGAATTCAACACAGAAATAGGACATGATGGTGGATTGATACCAATCATTGGATTTGGGCATAGAGAAAAATTGAAGTGATATTAGGGTGCTTGGGTTGGAACTATGATAGTTTTTAAGGTGGGAAAACTATGGTTTGTTCAGTTGAGGGTTTAGCTTCATAACTCATTATGAGTCGAGTATGGACTCTAGAGAGAATGTTCAAGTGATTTTATGATTTATCCAGGCATGAAGGAATCGTAACTAGGTGGTTTGGTGGCACGTCAGGAGTTAGAGTTGGGTGTTTTCAAGATGAGTTGGTCAAGGATAGTCCAACATGGGTCTACATATGAATATAGATGTGTTGATTTGGAAACCACATCTAGTGTATCCTTTCAAATATTAAGAGTTTATTTTGGAAATAAAAAAGCCTTAAAGGGAAATCTTATGTGTTCCTAGCTTATTCATGGATGGTGTTGATGGGCCATCCCTAGTTGAAATCTGGTAGCAAGGATGGGTACTAACTTCTAATCATCATTCTCATGTATGTTTGAGTTTTGTGGGATGAAAACAACATTTAGTGTGGAATTAGAACATGGTAGTAGTTTTTCAATAAAATATTTCAATGGGGGAACCAAATCATCATAATTTGGGGGTATGAGATTAGTTTTATGGTGGGGAGAAACATTGACCTATTAGGTGATTTAATGAATACACCATCGATGATTGAGTTATATGGTCTCAGGTAAGAACCATCAGGGGGTTACAGATTTGATGATAAGTGGTAGCATGGGTTCTGGTGGTTTGAGCATATTAGGTTGATGGTTGTTCCTTGGACATGGTTCAAGAGTTTTAGAATGGAATGGGGTCATTATTCCTAGAAGTGGTAACCAAAATAGATTAATAGATATGTACATATGTGCACCAAGACTTCTCGTGGATGAGAAGTGTTATGGTGGAGAGTTTATAATTCTCGTACATAAATGAGTGCTCATAACATAAGGAAAACATGAATTTTTAACTAATGGATGTTCTAAATATTTAACAGGGAATCGAAGCAATGTTTTGAGAGTTTTACCACCTAAAAATTATTTTTAAGCATGGGTTGGGATTCATAGAGGTTATAGGAACATGCTGGGGGACTAAGGAAGGACCTGAGACTACAATATTCTACTACAGTCCCACAGGCTAGCCGGTATGGGTCCATCAACTAGGTGGTGGTCTTCTTGTAGGAAGGAATTTCTAGTTGGGATTATTTTACAACCATTGGGTTCATTTTTTTAAGACGGTTAAAAGTGTCACTTAACCCCTTTCTCCACCACCACCACCCCTCTTCTTCCAAACTCATAAATTTCCAATTTTTAGGAAATTTGAAGTCGTGCAGGAGGATACCCTTTCCTCTCTATAATCATGGTGGATCTACTATATATCTTGGAAATTTTCTTTTTTATATATCATGTTCTAAATCCCTTGGTGGTTCTAACACTCCTTTATCCCTCGAAGTCTTTCATGCCATTTATGTGGGTTATGCCCTATTTTTAGTGAGTTTATATATTTTCTCTATATCTACCATTCTATCATGAACTGAAGTATTATAAAAGATTAATAAACTCATATGAGAGTGAGGTACGAGATCTATTTAATTTAACTCATAATATCACTTTATTTCTGAGTGCATGTATGGTATGGTCATGATAACTTCACTATGGTTGGTCAAATTTAATTTAAAAATGTTTCAATTTGAGTTTACTTAGTTAAAATGACCATTTAATATTCATTATACCTTAGTAAATGTTTATTTGAAGTAAAATTCCCAGTGGGAGTATATAACCTTGAAAGGGATCAACGCTTTAATATAACTAAATTTAGTTTTCAATAGTTTTAATGAAACTTGGTTTTAATCAATGGTTGTGAAAATTAATTTCACAACCATCGATAATTGTAAATGGTCTTGACCTTTGGATCAGACCTATTGTAATGGTATGGTATCAAAGGAATGGGTTGGGAATACCAAGACTTATAAAATAGAGTATAATCGATTAAATTGATATGGGTAGATTATGAGGGTGCATTAGTGAATTTTGATAAAACATATATTAAGTGGTATTTTAAATTACATTATGGGTTGGTTTTATAAAATTAATAAATAATGGGTTTGAAATAATAAATTTAACCTAAGATGCGAGGTGATGGTTATGGATAGTGATGGACTTAAGCATAATGAGAAATAAATGAAATAAATGGTTAGTTACTTAAATGATTAAAATGATACTTAATGAATTGGAATTTCGGTATGAGTGCCTTGATTCCATATAGAATTTACTACCTAGGAATTTTAGGATGAGAATATAGATTCCATATAATGCTCAATGGGTGAGAATTATTAGATGATCACTCTGATTCCATGTGATCGATAGTGTCTACAGATGTCCTTGAGGTATTCTTAGACCCATGTGATACAAGATAATTGGTAATATTAGGATGAGAACTTAGATTCCATTGGAATTATATGATGAGTAACTGGATTCCATGTGATAACTTATTACGGGGGATACCAAGATGAGCTTATGGATTCCATATGATAATTTATGACTCGAGAATGTCATAGAGAAGTACTCAGATTTTATTTGACACTTCATGATAATGAGGAATGCCAGGATTAACCTTGTATTCCATGTGGTTATTTATAGATGGTTCAGTCATAAATAAATTATCAAAGAAACCTCAGTATTGGCCAAAGTAGGTATGGTCAATCATGGTCATGGGCCTAAATATTGATAATGAAATACTCCGATATCGAGTGTCACTCTAGATCTATGGATTTGGTAGTTATTTGTATATTATTAAATTAGTTGTTAAATTATTTAAATTTTTACCTATATCATTTATATATGCACTAATTATTATACTAATTATTTTAGGTATGTCATTGGTGGTGACCAACTGAGTTATACTTACACTCTACTTGGGACACTATAGAACTTGGGTACCTAAGAGGATGTTCTTATTTGTCGCATAGATAATTATAGGGAAGAACCAAAACTATTTGATTGTTTTTTCAGCATGCTAGTAAGGTTATGGATGATCAGATGATTAAAGAATTAGGACCAGTTGGGGATAAACTGACAGTATATGTTTTAATTTAATTTTTTTGTTCAACTTTTGTATGACTCACCCATAGGGGTTCTGGTACATATAGAATATTCATTATTTATCATATGTTGGTTGTATTTACTTATAAAAAAATTTCTTGATAGTGATGTTTATTTGAATGTTATCTATTTATTTTTATTTTCACTATTCTTATACCGTGATAATAATGGTATAGTCTCCCCGTGGCAACCTCATAGTCCCTCACTACAAGTCATCACTCTTTGGTGTATGGGGAGGCACTCTTGAGGGATTATGTTGCACTGTCCTGAGGCACTAATCAAGTTAATTCCAAGTTGAGGTGTTAAAATCACACACCAACTCATGTGGTTAAGAACGCCATATGTTAGGGTAATTCATGATCTTTATCTCAAGCCTCTTCAATATTCTTTCATATATTATTATGATTCCTTAATAATAAAATTTACATGATCACTCAAGAAAAACTAACATCCTTTCCTATGATTCATCATTCAAATAATTTTTTTCTACATAACAAATACATATTCAAGGACCTAAGGTGATACTTCATGCAAAATTTTCATTTAAAAAATATCCAATTATTTTTATTAAATAATAACATTTTTCGGTAATCATATAATCAAAAAATTCTTAAATAATCCATCATGTAATGTCCAAATGACACAAAATTGGATTCATATTGTTCATGATGAAAATAAGAGTCTATAAAAAAATATTAGGTTTCAAATTAGACCCTTAACGTTTCCCCACATTCCCAAACTATTTTATTCCAATACACATTCCATATGAAAACCCTATGCATGATCCATGCATGCTCCATCTATGTTATCGGCCAATTTAATTTCAATCATTCAATGATTTGATTGGATGTTCCCATAAATGTCACATAACCTAACCCTCATTTAACCTCCATGTAAATAATTATCATCAAATATACTATTCAAATGTTCTATATTGGGATACATCACTCTCCTCACACATGATTTAATTCAATACCCATGGATATCTCATCTGTCAATCATATAGCCATGAACAGTGTGGCCCGCACCACCCCATTTATCCCTACTAAGGTTATGTGGTACCTCAATCTATAACTAACCCATATGATCATACAAATATTATTTTCCATAAAGTACTATGTATACCAAGGCCACCTTAGGGAAATGTTCCAACCCTTTGAGAAGTCTAACCAATTATTTTATAGCTATCATCATTTGGATGAGTTATTTTATAATTTTCCTCACCAACAACACCATATATTGCTACCTATAATGGTTTGATCAGGATGACTTCATCATATTGACCCAAAAAAATATACTATAAAATTTTAAACACCTAATTCTAAATTTTGTTTGGGTTTATAAATATTTGTCACATAAGTGTCTGAAACTTTATGTAGAAATAATAATTCCCAAAAACTTCTCTCTATGTTTTATCAAAACCCACTACTCCAATTGGAGTGATTAAAGAAGCATTACGTTTATCTCATTAATAATCTTCGAATGATTTCATTCAATTTAAAATGATATATACTAATTTTTTAAAATTACCTAGTAACATCCCTAAAAAATTTTCTTAAAATATATTGATTTAATTTTAAAGAAGTCATGGGTAGTGTTATTATTGAAAAATAGATATTGGTATACTCAAATTTCATATAGGTATATTTTATTATTTGAAAGTAAAAAAGGAGAAAATTATATGGTCAAAATAAACACATCGGATCAATAGACCATACTCGTTCATGATGATCATCGATTTTTGGATAAGATTTACCACATTCCAAGAATCGATCTAATAGCCTTTCTATAAATCCTAGAATTACATATATTTCATCTTCAATAGTCTCAATTAATGGGATATGTTAAAATCATAAAATTAATTAATTGTCAAATAAATAATAATTCATTAAAAATTAATTTTCCATCACTGAGCATAATAGAAACCACACCTGAAAATTATGAAGCTCCTGCCATTGGGTAAACACACCGTTTTTAACATAATGTTGAATCCCATTTTCTAATATAACATCCCAACCAAGTTAAATTAACTCTTTTCCATTTATAATAAAAAATCTATATTTTAATAGAAAATTTCTCATAAATATCAATCAAAGACACTAAGGTTCATCATTTGATTCCAATAAATTCTAATGAAATCAAATTAAATGAGATAAGTGTCATGTTCTTAGTAAAGGAAATGGAATCCTTGATAAAAAACTTGGGTCGTTACATCCTCTCCACCATAAAAATTTTCATACTCAAAATGAAAATAAACCATAGAAACCTCAATCAACACATTAATAACCTTCCTTTCTAGAATAATAAATCATCCCAACAATCACTAACCAATAACTGGAAGCTATGATAATCCTTGTAGTCAACCAAAATATACTACAAAACTTTCCCCAACATTGGGAGAATATGATTATGATTATAAGACACTATTGTCTAGGATATCTATCATGAGGATACCATAAAATAAAAAATTATTCCATCCACTAAACCTCAGATAACCATTACATTAAAAAAACCATGATCATAGTATATAATATCTATCAAAAGGATCAAACACATTGATTTAATGAAACTAAAATTAAAAAAATACACTATAAAATTGCACAATCATCCAAATTTAATATATTTTTAATATCATCATTCAAAAGTGTGAGGTTTTCTTACACATTATTTTATATTTTACAATATATCATCATTTAATAGGTGTATATAAAGCTCCTCACCTTTATGAAATGACTCATATTTTTTGAAAAAAAAACTAGTGATCTCTATTATCCTCAAAACCACTTCCCATGAGTTAACCAATAATTTAAAGGATTATTAATATAGATTTAAAAATATTTCAATAATAGATTAGCACTATAGGCGACTACCTTTTAAAGGTATCATTATACATTCATCCTCATTCAAAAACATACACTAAGTGTATCATAGGGAACTTATAAGAACCCTATAAGGGTAGATCTAATAAGAAAACAAGGATTTATTACATCATATAATGAAACCACTAGTCAAGGGATCATAAAAATTCATAGAACAATCTAATTTTATCCCGTGAGAACATATGATCTACCCTTTCTTATATCCATGAAACATCATCTCATTATACTATATAATTCCATTACACTTAAACTCTTTACACTATTTTAAAATCACTTCAAATATTGATAACTATTAAAGGTTATAATTCATAGGCATTTCTTAGTGCATGAAAAAAACAATCCTCTCTATCTACTCATTTCCACCTTCCACTGAGAAAGGTGTTCGTCTATACCACTAAATTTATTTTATCAATAAGGAAAAAGTTTTCCACCTTCCTTCATTTTTTCCTCACATAAGAACATTTTTACCATTAATATTGATGTCTCATATTCAAATTTTTCTCTATTCATACTTTCTCAACAACCTGATATGTTCAATAAATATTTTCTTAATACCATAAGAAATGTTCTAGTCTGATCCTAATCATATCACCTGACTAGAGTAGAATAATAATGAAGATGTCCTAGAAAAACTATATATCAATACTTTCACCATCCTAGCATGAATATCCATCCTAAATTACCAGTATAGACATATATCCCAAATCAATAAGTAGACTAATATTGAAATAAAATCACTATAGCACATTAACATGTTGATTCCCATGGTTTGGAAACTGGAAATAAATGCATTATTGGATCCCCTTTATAGAATTTACATATCTATTATCAATGGGTATTTATATTGGAGATAGGATTAGTCATAAAAATTCATAACTACAAGAGATATATCAACTCACATTATGATTATAGTGTGTTATTTTTATTACAATGATCCATCCATAATAATACACCTAAGGGAGACATTATAATCAGTGGAAACTCAGTAGTATACCACTTGACTTATCATGGGAGTCTATATAGTCACCATGTTAAAATTTTGAATCAGATCAATATATATCATAGAGATATCCAAAGAACATTTATGAATATCATAGTCATTCTATATGTAATTTACATAACAATAAAGCTAGACTACTACATAAGTCTACTCTAGTACTCTGAAATTCATCATTAAGATTTATGCCATAGTTTACCATGTGTTGTATCAAGATCAACTCATAATTACAACGAATAATTCAAAACACAATGTCCCAACCTTATAAATATATACTATATATCTTTTAAATATAATCTCTACCTCAAACTCATGGAAAACTATGAATAAGTTGATAAGTATTCTTTTAGTATGTCTTATATAGTGTATCCATGGGTTTAATAAAATCAACTATTAAATCATGTCTTAGACCTAAATGATGCACGATCCCATTTATGTTCCTAGAAGGTATACTAAGATCTGAATAATTTATCATTAATAAGAGTCATTACTAAATATACATGGGTTTCTATATCCCTTTTTAAGGTCCTCAATTGTTAATTAATGTACTATAGATCCTTAATAAGACTATATTTATATTTTCTCAACCAATAATCTTATGATTCTAACTCCATAATCTATCTTATCAATCTAATACCAGTCATTCATTTCCCAAATTACCATTCATTGAACCCCTTAATCCTTCCTTCCTAGACCAAGGGCTAGAAACCAGCAATGAGGTATCCACATAATCATGGGAGTAAATTTCTCTATATTGACCTATCACTAAATATCATACATACCCAACCACCATAATATAGATGAAACATAATCTAAATAATATTAAAAATTATAAATATAATAAAATATCCCAGATACATTGAAATAATAAGAATGAACCACCAAGTACATCCATTTCATCTTAAAAAGAAATAATTTTAAAATATAAAGACATAAGAGTGGACATCATTATGATCTTATAAACTCTATAGAAAATCCATATTTTCCATCTATATCTTGGATCTATTATCATCCATCATCTGTTTCTGCTAATATATATGGACTCAAGGTAAAAAATGCATAGGTTCACATGCATTTGTTAGTATAATGATGCCTTGTTTGGCCATCCCATGTAGTGAGAAGACACCCTAACATCTAGTTTCTTTGTGCATTAATATTAAGTGAATTATAGAAGAACTCGACATCACTTAATGTCACCAATATGAATATCCATGATCCATACTAATTAATAAACCCATATCTCACTTTCATCATTCTCTCTAAATATTATGTATTCACAATAAACAAACCAAGATCATACCACATAACTCATCATATTGTTTTATTCAATTAATTCACCATAGATACACTAGTTATTGGAAAGTACAGAAAATATGTGAGTCCAATTATCTTGTTAGTACTGGAGAAAATATGCATCTTTTTATATCTCAGAAGTATTAATGGTAATACACATATTCACTAAAGGATAACACACATATCCATATCTAGTGGAGTATCAAAATTCAAATGCCAAGGAAATACACATCTCTAACACTAAATCAATTTAATGGTATGTTGGAATAAATACACATCACTAGGGATTTTTTTGAATGTATTATACTATTATATAATTGTATTGTGTGAAGAGTAGAGATATTATTGGGTGCATCTTCTTCCACCTCGACCCCAATGTTGTTCTTGAGGGATATCGTCACCACTCTAGTGGATTAGAATCCATTGTATTCTCATATCGGGGATATTTTAGGACCTTCAAATCACCTTTAAATCACCATCCATCATGTTTATAATGTCTTCTTATCATGAATACTGGATGTATTACCTATATCCATCTATCCTAAATTATATATTTTAAAGGAATTACTATAGTGACCCTAGCCTTTTACACATATCATTACATGATTTTAGGCTTATTTAAAAATCATAAAAACAAATTTTATTTAATATCCACATTGAGATCCTAACTTCCATTGTGCTAAAAAAATTCCTAGTATAACCTAGGGATTACATGAATAAAGGTATGAGATAGAAATCTCAGTAAGGGAATAATCATAAGAATAAATCTTAACACATTGGTTAGAAGGCATGACATAATGATATAAAAAGGAATGGAACATGATTGAACATATAGAATCATAACATATAAAACATGGGATCATATAAACATGGAATCATATTAATGTGGTAGAAACAATAAACATGACTTTATCACAAGTTGAGGATCATTTCACATAGACTAGCATGAGTCAAGGCTAACCACCAAGACTGTTGCACATGGAGCACGTGTCAAGGCTAACCACCAAGACCGTTGCACATAATGTCTCATGATACTAAACATTACCCAATTCATTAGAGAGGCATATGGGAACACCCATCATAACGTATTAATTAATGTGTTTTCCATGTTAAGAATCATACATAAGTAATCAAGCATAAAAATAAGTGTTACCCATGGTAAGAATTGGGTATCATAATCTTCTCAAAAAGGAATAACATAAGGGAATATGACAATGGAGTTGATGAAAGAGAGGATTTAAATAATTAATGTATATTAATAATATAAAATATGCATATATAATGATAATATATTTCAAATTTAATTTACAATAGGTAAAAAAGAGTATTTAAGAAACTTTAGAATTAAAACATTTAATGTGGTTTAAGGAACACATTAAAGAGATTTTAGAATAGAAAATAGAATAATATTTTATATAAAAATAGAAGTAAACCAATAATGTTTTCATAAAAAAAATATTCTTTTTAAAAAATATATGGTGGTTCGAAATAGATTATAGATTGTACTTTTAAATGGGTAATAATTCGAGAAGTTCCCTTAAAATAGCATGCTTATCAGGAAGTATTGAGAATAGAACAACTTACAAACATGTATATCTAAAAAGAAGGAGGATAAAAAGTTCTTGATACATGAGTTTGAAACATATAAAAAAAGTTTATAATGTTTAAATAAAAATAATAGAGAATTTCATGTGGGTATATAGAGAGTAAGAATAACCCAAAGGAATAAAGATTTGTGTAGAATCTCTTACCTTAAGTCGATATGTGTTCTTCAATTGATCTTAATGTCCTGTATAATCAAATTAGATTCATTAATTAATAATTACAGAACCTATTATACATTTAATTTATTTAGAATAATTTTATTAAGTTTATTCATGTCCTTTTTGATGATCTATAGTGTTCAATTTTATCGTTCGAGAGTGCTCGTTTTCTTAATTTTCAAGACCAGTTTGCCTGTATAAGAGTATGGAAGTTCAATTAAAATGGGAATGGTTTTCAGAATTTTAATTATATTTTATTAATAAATTTCCATAATATAAAATTTATATACAATTCAATTTATTAAATGGGATGTGTATGAATAATTAGATAAAATTTTAATGATAATCACTTTGATTATTTTTGAGCGGTTTCACTCAAAACAAGCTTGTTTTGATTTATTATTTTACATCATGTGTATATGATGATTCCGGAACATTAAATAAGATGAAATAAATATATTATGATCTGGTTAAACCATAAAAATGGTTTCCTTATTATCCATGAAGACACTAAATGAAATTAAAAACTCATCATCCTTGAATGTGATAAATTTTCACATCTTGGATGGTGTTTTCATTTTTAGTATAAATGGAGGGGGAAGGAGGTAAGATGATGAAATATTCTATTAGCATAACAAAATTCCAAAATATTTAATTTAATTGAGTTATCATACCATTTTGATGAGGGTAGGTGAGGAGAGAAAAGAAAGGAACTTGAAAACAAAATAAAAGAAACAAAAAGAGGAATTTACCTCTTGAATTTATCTTCCTTGAGAGCCTCTTTAGGGAAGAATTATTTGTCTTTTGATGAGACCGAGAGCTCCTAGAAATGTGAGATGGGCTTGTAAAGATATTTGAGAATAATTTCGAAAATTCACAATAGGGTTTTAGATAAGAGGTGGTGAAGGGTGGTTTTTATAGTGGAGAAGAGGGTAGTTTTCTCAATATTTAATTCATTAGTTTATCATTTTGTTCAGGATAAGAAATAGTGATTATTATTGAGAATAAATATGGTATTTAATTCATTTGAGATTTAAATAATGGAAATTTTATCATACATGACTCATTTAATAGTGTATTTAACCTATAATGTAAATATACTGTAAATTACTCTATTTTACTATTCACTAAAAATTCATGTATTTCAGAAAAATCCCAAAAATTTACCATAAATATTTTTCAATGTGTATAATACAAAGTGAACTCCATTTTATGAAAATAATTTTCTAAATATGATAAATTTAATTTTTAATTAAAATCCTAATTTACTTGAAAAATACAAATTTTGAAACTAAAATTGCTTTTCTAACACTTTGAAAAATTAATTAAGGTCTCATAAAATTATCATATAACCATAAGGCATAAAAATATTAATTTATGAATACATTTTTTGGAAATATATTTTCTATTAAATTATTAAATTAATCATATAATTGTAATTAAATATTTATAACTTACAAAAATACCAACACTTAATTAATAATTTTTTAAATATTTACTTATATTATAATATAATTATATCACATTGTAACTTATAAGATGGTTAAATTTTATTTATACTTTAATTTGTGAGGTTACTATTCAATTGGCCATTTTACTATTCATAAGGGTCACATTGTTATTCCAATGGTCAAGTTACTATTTCATCGGTATATATTCCTTAACTTCTAGAGATACCTTTTATTTCACTAATACATTATTTATAAAGTTTGCATTGTGTTCTATATGTAATATTATGTGATTATACTATAAGACATAATTATAAGAATTGGATTCCATTGATAAAACATTGGTTCATTACATTCTTCCCCCTTATGAAATTTTGACCTCAATTTTTTATATATTCTAAGATGAAAATAGGTGTGGGTACTTTTCCTTTATTGCTTCCTCCTGTTCCCATGTTGCTTCTTTGTACTTATGGTTCTTACATAGTATTTTGACCAGGTGAGTAGTCTTTTTACATAGAACTTTATCTCTATGATAAAATATCATCATTGGTTACTCTTCATAAGAATGATCATTCTCTAAATGTACCACCTCTGATGACAGTACATGTGAAGTATCTAGTATGTACTTCCTTAAGAGGGATACATGGAAGACATCATGTTCTTTCGACATGGTAGGTGGATGTGCTAATCGATAGGCCATAGCTCCGACATGATCAAGAATCTCAAAGGGGTCGATGTACCTAGGAAATAAGTTTCTTTTATTCCAAAATATCATCACCTTTTTCCCTGAATATATGAAGAGGAATACCCTGTCTCCATCTTTAAACTCAAGGTATCAATGATGATTGTCTGAATAAATCTTTTGATGACTTTTTTCTACTTTGATATGATGCAAAAATGGTTTTCAACTTATCTACCATTTCATCAACCATTTCATGTCCTAGCAGCTTACGATCACTGAATTCATCCCAACACACCAGTGTTCTACACCTTTTCCTATAAAGGGATTCATATAGATCCATTTGAATGCTGTAGTGGAAACTAATGCTGTAGAATAATTAAACCCATGTAAGATTTTGGTCCCATCCTCCTTTTATGTCCATAGATCCTGCTCTCAACATATCTTTCAATGTCTATATTGTTCCCTAAGATTGGCCATCATTTTGAGGATGATAGGTCTTAATAATGTTTAGTTTAGTGCTTAGAGCATTTTTAAGACTTTTCCTGAACTTCAAGGTGAATCTCGGATCTCTATCATATAAAATAGATAGTGGTACTCAATTAATCCTTACCACTTCTTTGACATATATCCATGAAATTTTATCAAATGAGAATTCCTATTGAATTGTTATAAAGTGAGATGCCTTTGTAAGAAAATCCACAATGACCCATATAGTATTGTTTCCTCTAGATGTCCTTAAAAGTCCAGTGACAAAGTCCATGGTTATTTTCTCCCACTTCCAGATTGGTATGGGTGGTGGTTGCATCATCCGCATGGAATTTTTCGTTTTAGACTTCACTTTCTAATATAATAGTAAATTTAATGTATACTCAGCAATCTCCTTCTTCATATTGTCCCACCAATAATTCTCCCAGAGATCTCGATACATCATTGTGCTCCTTGGGTGAATAGATAAGGTTGAGATATGTGCATCATTAAGACACCCATTCTTATCTATTGATCAGATAGTACACATAATCATGAACCAAATATTACAACTCCATCCTTTTCAATCTGGAACTCAAATAGTTTTCTATTTTTGATAGCTTACACCCTTTTCTGAATTTCCACATCATTTCTTTGATCATCCTTTACTTTACCCAAGAGGGATGATTGAGCAATCATTTGATAAATTATTGATTATTATCCTCCCTTAATTATTCTCATCTCTATCATCTATAAATCTAAGAATATTGGATCCTTCTCAATTCTCATCATTGATAAAGATGCAGGATCATTTTTACTTAGATCATCTCCACCATATTTTACTTACCGGGATGATGGTGGATTGAGGTGTCCTAATCCATGATGAGATCTAACCATATTTATTGGCACATATTCAGATATTTCTAGGTGAATATATATTTGAGACTCTTGTAATTATTATATATCTCACACCTCTCCCCATATAGTTAATGTCACAGTATTTTCAACACAAAGATCATAGCTGTTAACTCCAAATCATGCATGAGATAGTTTTTCTCATGGATTTTTAGCTTCCTTGAGGCGCAGGTTATCACTTTATCATTTTTCATTAACACACAGCCTAATCCATTCTTTTAAGAGTCACTATACACCAAAAGATTTATCCACTTGTTAGGAGTGTGAGTATTAACGCAGTAACAAGCCTCTTTTTGAGCTCCTTAAATATTTCCTCACATTCTTGAGTCCAAACAAACTTCACACATTTTCATGTCAGCTTGGTCATTGGGTTTGAAAATCACCATAAGTTTTTCAAAAAACATCACTAATACCTGGATAGACCCAAAAATATATGGATCTCCATTACATATGTTGACCTAGGACACTCTTTGATTGCCTTTGTCTTGGAAGGGTCTATAGATATTCCTTTTCTAGTGATAAATTTCCCCAAGAATGATACTTTCTCCATCCAGAACTCATATTTACTGTAATTTCTTTGAAAATTCATCAGCACAGTATTCAAATTATCCTCACATTCCTCCTTTGTCATAGAGTATATCATAATATCAATGATAAAGACTACCAAAAATTTGTCGAGGTAATCTCTAAAGACTATGTTCATTAAATCCCTGAATATTGTTGAAGCATTAGTGAGTCCAAAGGAAATATCTTTGAACTCATAGTATCTATACCTCATTCAAATGTTATTTTTAGGAATATATTCTTTTCTCACCTTTAATTAGTAATATCCTGACCAGAGGTTCTCCTTAGAGAAATAATTGGCCCCATGAAGCTGATCGAACAAGTCATCCATCCATGGTAGGGGAAACTTATTCCTTATCATGATTTTATTAAGTTCACGATAATAGATATAGAGGCACATTGATCCATCATTCTTCTTGAAAAATAGGACCAGTTCAACCCATGTTAAAGCACTCAGGTGTATAAAACCCTTCTCTTGATTTTCCTATAAATGTTTCTTCTAGTTCTATGGTGGCCATTCTATAAGGTGTATTTGATATAGGTAGGGATCCAGGAATAAGTTCAATTGAGAACTCAACCTCTCAATTAGGAGGAAGACCAGGAAATTATTTAGGTAATACATTAGTGTAATCCCTTATGATCTAAATATCTTCCAGAAGTGTCATCTCCTTTGTATCATTTATTTGAGAAAGATGTTCTTTCTAATAAAGAAACACTATATTCATGTATGATAATGATTCTTAAGGAAATTCATCTTCCTCCATACACTTGTACAAGATTGGATGATGCTATGGGATGTGAAGAGTGATCTACCTTTCCCAATAGTTAATGCTAACTTTGTATAAAGATATCCAATACATGCCCAAAATAGCATCAAACTCCACCAGAAGAAGTACGAAAAGATTTACTGGGAGTTTCAATCCACAAACATTTATCCTAGAGGAGTTATTAACCTTAGAAATAATAATTTTCCCATTCAATATTCTAATAGATAATTCAACCTCCAAATTTTGAGGTGGTGTTTGAATAGTTATACCAAACTTTCAATATATGAAATAACGCATAAAACCATAATCAAATAGTATGTTATATATTCTTTAATGAATAACTAGTGTACCTATCACCACATAATTTTCCGGATCCACCTCATCAATAGTGATAGCACAATCCCTTCCCTGTTTCCTTGTAGTTTTTTATTGATTTCCTCAAAAAAACCTTGGATTAGGGAAACTTTTTGCATAATACCCATGTTCCTTGTAGTTGTAACACTGCACCACATGTTGAGTGTTGATCTGAACATTACTTTCTCCTTCCATATTAGTGGAATTATTCATATCCCTAATATAGTTATAATCTATATGTCACATTCTTCTACATTTAAAACAACTCCTAGTTCTATTTATATAGTTCCCCAGATAATTCTTCCCAAAATTTTGACACATGGAATGATTGGTATTCTTTCCAGCATGGGATTTATTTTCTGAAACACCTATATTAGACTCTATTTTTTACTTAAGTCCCATGAAACCATTGAGAGTATCTGATCTCCATTTCAACCTTGAGGGCACAAAAAATAATTTCCTCATAATATTCAAATTCATGAATCTATAATTATTTTCGTAGACTCGGATTTATTCTACTAAATAAGTGATCCACCTTGCTTTTAGTGTTCATGATAAAGTCGGAGGCGTGTCTTGTAAGCCTAGTGAATATTGCTTTATACACCCTGATAGACTCATCTTCCTTCTACTTAAGTTCTAGGAACTCTCTTTCCATCTTGAGATAGAGGGTTCAAGGAAACTATTTATTGAAAAACATTTACTTGAATTTCTACCAATATATGGAATCAATTTCCTCCTTGGACTTCGTATTCTTGATCAGTGACCACCACAAATCTTCTTCCCCATCAAAATGATTGACCGCTAGTATATCTTTCTCTTATTATGAGAACTAGAAGACATAGAATATATTTTCAATGGTGGAAATCCAATTTTATATGAGGAGGGGATCATAAGATCCACTAAACATGGGAGGCATTTGATGCATGGAGGATTTTATGGAAACTTGCTATTTTCTTTGAGAAGGAGGGTGTTACATTTGATTCAAGTTATTATTCATAACTTGAGATAGCTGAGCATGTACTGTCATAAATTTTTTATCACTCCTTCCCATCATATTTGGAATATCATTAGTTAAATCATCACATTCCCTTTCATAATTATTGGTGGAACATGTTCTTATATTTCCCATCATTAACTTAGAAAAAAAGTGCAATTAGGGGGCTTGAATACTTAGCTAATAAGCAATAAAATAAAACATTAAACATAAAAGGATAAAATTTAAAATTTAAAATTATATCCTAACTTATGATTCCATTTTTTTCAATCTAAGCTTTCCAGGATCTATTTCTAAACATATTCTCTCATGGGATTGTTTCCCTTAATAGTGGTTCATAATGAGTTTATGAATTTACCAAAGCATATCCCCTAAGAGTTTCAAAATAGATGAAAAGTAAGACCAATTTTCATATACTAGGTTACCCCAAGTCCGGCCCAAAACACCTTTTCAGAGTTGTTACATTTATTTACATATCTTACAGAACCACATCCACTTGTAATATCCAATCAAGGATGTATTTTCATGATAAACCACTTACTTTATACTAAAAAAAATTTAGGTAGTTTTTACTAGACTTATTCTTATGCCTGGTGTTATTATTAAATTGATCTATTCCTAATCTCTAAAAATAATTTTACCTTGCCTATAATACCAACTATAGTGACCCTAGCCTTTTACACATATCATTACATGATTTTAGGAACATTTAAACATCTTAAAAACAAATTTTATTTAATATCCACATTGAGCTCCTAACTTTAATTTTACTCAAACATCATCATAAGAAATTTTGGGGATAACATGAATAAAGGGATGATCTAGAAATCCCAGTAAGGTAATAATCATAAGAATAAATCTTAGAACATGATCTAGAAGGCATGACATAATGATATAAAAAGGAAAGGAACATGATTGAACATATGAAATCACAAAAAATAAAACAAGGGATCATATAAAAATGGAATCATAGTAATGTGGAGTAAATATTAAACATTAATTTATCGTGATTCTAGGATCTTTGAACATATAGGATCATGAGTCAAGGCTAACCACCAAGACTATTGCACATGGAGCACGAGTCAATGCTAACTGCTAATATTATTGCACATAACGTCTCATGAGACTGAAATTTTCCCAATGAATTAGATAAATATATTGGTTCACCCATTATAAATATTTCATTAATATGTTTACCACATTAATAATCATACATAAGTAATAAATCATAAACATAAGGGTTACCCATGATAAGAATTGGGTATCACAAACTTGTTAAAAGGCATAACATAAGAGAATATCACAATGGTGTTCATGAAAGAGAGGATTTAAATAATTAATGTACATTAATAAGGTAAAATAGGCATAGATCATGATATGATATGTCAAATTTAAGTGACAACATGTAAAAATAGTATTTAAGAAACTTTATAATTAAAACATTTTAGTGTTGTTTAAGGAACATATTAAAGAGATTTTAGAACATAAAATGGAATAATATTGTATATAAAACCATAAATAAACAAATAAGGTTTTAATAATAAAAATATTTTTTTTATAAAAGATATTTTGTTTAAAAATGTATTATAGAGTGTACTTTAAAATGGGTAAAAATTTAAGAAGTTCCCTTAAAATAGATTGCTTATAGGGAGGTATCGAGAAGGGAACCACTTAAAAACATCTATATCCCAGAATAATAAGGATGAAAAGATATTGATACATGATTTTTGAAAATATAAAAAATAGTATATTTACATAAAAATAATATAGAATTTAATTTGTGTAAAGAGATACGAAGAATAACCTGAGGGAATAATGGAGATTTGGGTAGAATCTCTTACCTTAAGTTCGAAGGAGTTATTCACTAGATCATAATGAAATGGATAATAAAATTAGATTCATTAATTAATAATTAAAGGACCTATTATAAATATAATTTATTTATCATAATTTTATTAATTTTATTCATACACTTTTTTATGAGTTATAGTGTTCAATTTTATCATCCGAGAGTTCTTGTTTTCTTAATTTTCATGATCAGTTTGTTTCTATAAGAGTATGAAAGTTCATGTAAAATGGAAATGGTTTTACAGAAGTGTAATTATACTATATGAATAAACATACATAATATAAAATGGTTATATCATTCATTTGAATAAATGTGATGAGGATGAATTATTAGACAAAATTTTAATGATAATCACTTAGATTATTTTGAGCAGTTTCGCTCACAACGTGTTTGTTTTGATTTATTATTATACATCATGTGTGTATGATGAATAAATTACATTAAATAATATGAAATAAATATATTATGATCTGGTTCAAGAAAAAAATCGACCATTCCCCAGTCTGAACTCCTAGATTCTTCAATGGTGCCTCTTCTGATGTCTGTGGACCACACTACTCCAATCGAAGCTCCTCCCTGGAATCTTATTATTTTCGATCAGCCCATTGCTGGTGTCATAGTCCTTAAATGATTCTCTCACTTGCTCAACTAGTTTCTTGTATCCTTTCCTTCCTGAGTTCTATCCTAACCTTCTATCAGGGGCTTTAGATGGTAGACCTATTGTACTCGATATTCTCATACTATCTTTCAAGGAATCCTTATCTCTTCTTCACTACACTACGGTGACATGCGTTGGTGCTGTCAATATTTCATTTTAGGTCTTCAGAGGGTTTTTCAGTATTTTGGGGCTGCTATCTCCGACCCGTGTCTCTTCACTGAACTATAAGTCCTTCTTCCATGCATTGTATTTTAAAGAGGACTTCATCAGAGCATGGTTTCATGCCCCTCTCACCTTCAACAAGTGGCACTTTAGCCTTTCCTAGTGGGATATAGAGGTGCATCAATGGAGGGAATCTTATTCTACTATGGTGTGGATCAGCCTTACAAGAATTCCTCTTACCTTTCACTATGTTTCATTCCTTCATTCCATGGGAAATTCCTTGGGGGTATTCTTGTGTATGGAGGATAGAACCCTTCTTATGGAGGACTCACTGGTGGTTCAGATCTGTACTGAGATGGATATCTCTCAGGCCCTTCTGGAACGGATTAGTCACAATGTTTAGGATTCCTTATTCTAGATCCAAGTTCTTGTCTTCTTATATCCTCCTAGGTACTACTCCTTTTTTCGACTTCAGGGTCACTCCCTTTCTGTTTGTAGGAGTCATCTAAAATTTGGGCAAGAGGGATTGAGATGTCCTATCCCACACTTTCTTATGTCCCCTCCTTTTGTCTCCCCTATAGAGAGTCCCCCATTAAATGGGATTCAGGAATTTCACTAAAAGGTTCTGGCTTGGATGTTACCCCCGTCTCATCCCCTTCTACTAAAGGCAGGTTCTACTTCAACTCCTGTCATTGAGTACTCTTCTTTCCTAGACTTAGTTCCTTACTCTCATTTTTTATTTCTCCCTTCAAAGGTCTCTATGTTCTCCAAGGATTCCCCTCCTAGTCTGGCTCATAGAAAGCGAACTATTTTTAGTCCCTGGTCTGAATGTTTGATGCCTTGAAAACTAGGCCCTTCATCTGCATGGTGTTTTGCCTAATTTTTTTCTTAAAAGTGATATTGTCAATTTCCAAAATAAAATCTCTTCGGTGATGCGTCTTAGTGTCCAGAGACCTTTTAAACCCATCCTATAGCTAGATATGTCATCTTTTCCCTCCTCTTTAGGGGAGGAGTATCATACTTTGTCAAATAATTCCCAAGGTTACCCCCTCTCCAAGGGTCCTCTCAAGGGATATAAAAACCTCCCATGTACTCTAATGTTTTCAGTTCTTAAAATACTTTCTCCTACTTCTCAATATTTCAAATAAAAATTATCGTGTGAACTAGATATCAATCGAAGTCTTATACCAAATCTAGATATTAAAAGTACTCTAAGGTTTGTGATTATAGGGACAATGCCACATGATTATTCTCTCAATGATTAACCTCTTTATTTTTAAATCCCATGTCTTGGGATCCTGGGTTAAACTGGACTTCATTTCCAATGAGTTTCATTTTCACTCAGTCTCTCTAGATGTAGTTTTGGAATCCAAATAGAATGCTTCTGAAGTCAAGGATTTTTTTTTGGTATTTAATAGCCCATGGCTTCCTCAATGGGTATCCTATGAGTTCTCACATCTGGATTTTAGGGATATTCGGTTCTTCTGTTTAATTTATCTCTACTTCAGACCAACATATCAGTATCAAAATCTCAGTGTGAGGTAACATGATTCTTCTTTCATTTTTTATGTCAAATGTGATCCTAAATCTAGAGAGTCTCTTTTGGGTGACCTGAGTGCTCTTAATCTTGGGGAGTCTCCATGGATTGTTGGAGGGTATTTTAACATTATATCCAATCCGGATAAAAAAAGTTTTTGGACCCTTCCCTAGAAGAGGTATTCAAGATTTTGTGTCTTTAATGTCTAGAAACAGACTCTTGGATTCTAGTTTCATTGGAGACCTGTATACTTGGCACAATAATCAATGTGGTAGTCATCATTATTTGAGCCACCATGATCATTGACTTATGAACGAGTCATATCTTTCCTCCTTCTCAAATATCAAAGTTGCTAACCTGGTTTGTATACTTTTATATCACTCCCCCTCCACATCACTTTACTGGACAAGAGTGTTTGAGAGGATTTATTTCATTTCTCCTCTCTGTGGGTAGAGAATCCAAGATTTCTTAACACTGTGAGGGACTCCTAGGAACAAATATATAGAGGACAACCCTATCTATCTCTCTCCATAATAACCTTATACATCTCAATAATCATCTTAGATCATGGGTTAAGGGCCTTCCTTCAAGTGATCATGACCTAGAGGTTTTAAATAGAGACATTCATGTTCTGGAGTTGAGCTTGGATGACAGATGGTAGGATGCTTTTTTTTTTCTGATTTGAGAAGAAAAAAAGATGACCTTGCTGATCTGTTACTTAATTAAGAATGGGTTTATAGAGAAAATTCCAATATTAAATAGTTGTAAGAGGGGGATAGGAACTCAGTTTAGTTTCATTCTTATATGAAAGTCAAATGAAAATGTATGTATCATAAAATTCAGATGTATGATAAGTATTTTTCCAATGATAGGGATATTGTGGGGAATTTGGTGGATAGCTATCTCAAATCTCTTTTGGAATCTCCCAACCTTCACATGGAGAGTAGATATTCAAGATTTTCTTATATTATGTTTGATCTTGTTCCTTGATCTTTGACTGGGGAAGTGAATGAAAGGATGCAGGCTTTCCTTAATGAGGAAGAGATTCATGAGGTGGTGTGATCCATTAATCTTATTAGTGCTCCTAGACCTGATTATTTTCCATCTTACTTCTACAGGTGCTCATGGGACATTGTGAAATGCATCTTGATTTGTGCAGTTTAGGACTTCTTTCATAGAGGTAACCTTCCTCATGTTTCTTGTGCTACTAAGGTTTTTCTTATTCCTAAGGTTAAAGACCCTAATTCTTGGAATCATTATCATCTAATTAGCTTGTTCAATGTACCCTAAAAAGTTTTGGTGGGAATTCTAAATAAATGGTTGTCTCCCTTCATCTTAAGTTGGGTAGATAAAGAGTAGCATGGTTTTGTGAATGGTAGGTCTATCCAAGGGGACATTACCTTGGACTATGAAATTATTAGTGAAATCAACTTGAAGAACTTTGGTAGAAATGTGGCCATTAAATTGGAAATGAGAAAGGCTTTTGAGAAATAAAAATGGAGTTTTCTCATCAGGGTCCTGGACGGTATGGGTTTATCTATTGGGATTCTAATATTCTCTTCCACTATTTTAGTTCCCCTTATATGGCCACAAATTTTATAGGAAAATAGTTTGGGTTCTTTAAAGGTTTTAGGGGGTTGAGATAGGGAGATACCCTTACCCCACCCTCTTTATCTTTGCTTAATACATGGTTAGTTTCTATTTTAACCATTGCATTGAGATGGAAAAGGTTAAGTCATATCATAACAAGTAGTTGACAAGGGATATATCTCACCTCATTTTTTTTATGACTCTCTTATTTTTTTCAATTGAATTAGAAGATCTATTTAGGTGGTAAATTTAGATATTGAGGTTTATTGTACTTGCATTGTTCAGGTGGTTAACCATGAGAGGATAAATTTCTTTTCTCTTTATAGATGTCTAGAGAGGTAGATCAGGTCATTGGAAACCATTTTGGGCATGAGAAAATGGTCTTTTACTATTATCTACTTGTGTTCCCCTATGTCCCCTAACCATATTATTTTGATACAATTTGATATGGTTGTTGATAGAATCATGGGTCGCATTCACAATTAGAAAAATTGGTTTATTTCATTTGTAGGGAGAATTACCTTGATCAACTCTGTCGTATCCTCTATACCCATGCATATTTTTTTCCACCTTGAAGGTTCCCAAGAAGGTTATCTCCAACATTGAAAGTACTCTAATATCCTTCTTATGGTATGTCCATTTATAAGTCAAGGAACATTGGTCTTATTGGGGTAAACTTTCCAAACCCTTTAGTGAGGGGGTCTTAATCTCAAAAGTGTCTTAGCTCTATGAATGACTTTCATTTCAAACTCTCTTGGGAGATCCTTGAGGGGAAAAATTGTGGAGAAAATACATTCTAAGCACTTATGTCTTAGAAGGGAGTTTATCCAGGCTAAAACCCACTAAAATTCAGAAGCAGGTTCAACCTTATATTCATTCCATTCAGTAGTATACTCAATGGATTATTGGAAAAGGGGATATTAGTTATTGGCATCATAACAAGCGTGGGACACTTTTAGGATTCTTGAATTTCCCTTATCCTAAAATCACCTTCAAGGAGGATATTGAACACCCAACCCTCATTTTGACCACCCTAGATGATAATCATAGGATTTTATTTGATGAAATTTTTTTGTCCAGTGACCTAGATAAGTGTGTTTTCATAGCTTATACATGTGATAATTTTTCTATCCATGACTTTTTAAAAATTCAATCTGTATCCTACCATTAAGATCAATGTGGGGGGGGGGGATATTATGGTGTAAGGAACTCCACATGAAATTCCTTTTTTTGGTATGGTGTATCAGACACAATGCCATGCCTACTGAGGAGAACATTCCTCTGATAGGTGTTTGTCTTGATTTGAGATGTTTATGCTGCAACGATCCTTATTCTGAATCAAATGGAACACCTATTTTGTAGTAGTGATTAGGATAAGGACGAATGGGGTGCATTTGTCTTGTTCACTAGGTGGTCTGATCATGTGTCACATCTTAAGTTAATAAATACACATAAAAATTGACTGAATCATAGTCAAGGATCCCCCCATCAATCATTCAAGACTATCGTATATAAATCTAGGACTTCTATATCAACCTCATTAGATTCCCAATGGAAAATTTCATAGAATATCTGGGATAATTTAATAATAGATTAATAATCAATATTGAATCATTTCTCTAGTAATATAACAACACAATCGATATTGCATTTCACATGATCATATCCTAATCCTGAAAAATCCTCAATGGGTTTTTATATACACATATCATCATTTTCTAATAACAATAATTCAATAATTATAGAGGTTTTGGTTAAAATATTTGATAGAGGACATCATAAATAGGATGATATAGCCTTATCTACCTAAATATTCCTCCATTTTATCACATGTAACCAAATTTACCTCATTTCCCTACCCAGCCATACTCATTAATTATAGGCCATTAATTAAGAACCCTATACTTCCTTTTTAAATATGCCACACCATCTGAGGGAAACAACATCCTCAGTGTTATATAATTATTTCGTTATGGTTATTTACTTATCAAATTAACCATCTCTGTTAACCTTTATAACTCAATTCCTTTATCAACATTTAATGTTTAAATAATTTTTTTCTCTTTAAAATTACATATCATCCTTCTTATTCACATTAATTTATATCATATATGATTACCATAAAGAATTCATTATTTCATAATGAATTCATAATATCCATAACTATTTTGGACATATTAAAAAGAAAAAATTATTATGTTAAATTATTTTCTTTCCTTTATATATCCTCTGATCATGTCCATGGAGATTCCAACAAGGACCATTCACCACCCCTATCATTAAAGAACCTATTTGAGTAAATATTTTCCTTTTTCATATTTGACAATATTTATTTTAAATATTATTATTTCAATAAAAAATATTATTTTATGTGTTTACCCACCACAACCATGACATTCCATACCTATAATTCACTAGTCAATGATATCATAACAAGGATAACTCACCACCTCATGTGGTTAAGATCCATATCGTTTATGATAATTCAAGATATTTATCTCAATCCTCATCGATATTACTTAAAATATAATTATTATTCAATAACAATATTTACATGATACCTCAAGAAAAAACTACATCCCAACCTAGTATTCATTGTTCAATTAAGTCTGTTACATTTAACAAACACATATCCAGTGACTCAATGTGATGCATCATACAAATTATTCATTTAAACAATTTCAAAAAATTATTATTAAATAATTATAATTTTAAATAATTATTTAATAATAAAAGTCTTAAATCATCCATCATATGATCTCTAAATAAACCAGTATTAGTTCTATGTGGTTAAGGATGAAAAAAGTATTCCCATAAAATTTTTATGGTCCATGTTCCCGATATGTGTTTTGTAGATATGGGTTACCACATGGTACCCCTATATAGAAGTTATAAACATAGTATACATGTTATCACATGATTTAATTATGACTTACTAATTCATTTATTAGGCGAACTAATCATTTTTTCAACACTTTAACCCCATTAAAATGGTGATTATTCAATCAATAAATTAGATAATCCTTTTCCTGCCACATCACACTCCTAATTCATGATTTTATTTGACTCTTGTGGTTGTTAAATCTATTGATCAGATATCCATGACTATCACAGCTGATTACAACTCATGTATCCCAATTATTTTTATATAGTACCTAGGCCATTGTTAAATCCATATAGTTGGATAGTTTTAATCACATTAGGGTTTTATGAGGCATTAAAACCCTCTTAGGGTTATTGTGTGGTCAGGGTCTTTGTTGGGTCTCCACATTGGTGGTAATATAGGCCACCACCTATGATGGTTTGAATTATTTTAGTTCATTAAATAAAAACCAAAAATCATACATGGGTGTTTCCATACCCTATATTACAAATCCAAGGTTGGTTTCTCATGATTTGTCCCCTAAGTGTCCCTGATTTTAAAAGGAAAAATGAATTCACAAAACATTTTCTCTAGGTATTCTCACAAATATTATTGGAGTGCTTCTAGAGGTTTTAGGTTAATCTCATTGATATATTTACAATAAGGTATTATTGGTTTGTTATTTTAAAAGAAGTACATGATATTAATAGTTTTCTAAAAGTTCCCACATAACTTCCCTCTAAGTATATCTCAAAAAAATCACCAAATTTTCATGAACCCAAATGAAATATATTTATTATAAAATAAAGAATTACATACTATGATTTAAAAAGAAAATCCAATCATCTGATAAACAGAGGAGAGAAATTTAGGGTTAAAATAAACACATCAGATCAAGGAATTATACTCATTCATGATGATCGTTGATATCCTGCCAAGAACTCCCGTATTATTGGAATCCTTATGGAAACACTTCCACTAACCCTAGAACTCCCATATATTACTTATATAATGTGATTAATGAAGGGTTTATGTTATAAGAAATAATAAATGAATTATTAAATGAATAAAAATTCATTTAAAAACACTTTTTCGCTGCTACACCCAACATCAAACACAACAAAAAATTATTTAAATTTTACAATATGGTAAACAACCCATTCTAGACTCAATGGTGTAGTCCATTTTCATATCAAACACACCGATAAAGGTGAATTTATCAATTTTACCTTTATAATAAAAAAATAACCTTTTCATTAAAATTACTGATTGATAATAATTAAAGCCACTTATGTTTGTCATATGATTCCAAGGATCACAAATTAACCAAATGAAACTGAGAGAAACAGAAATTGTATATCACATGTCAAAAAATATTTGAGTATAAATATTTTATTTTACAATGATCACGTGTTACCATGAAAATAATTATACTATAATTTTAGTGGAGCCCACGGATATGGAAACCATGGCCAAAAAATTTGGCTAGGCTTTTTAGGACTACTATTATTTGTTAATTACATGGTTATAAGCTAATTTCATATTAGTTTAACTTTTAGGGTTAACTAGCTAAATGATTCCCAAAATATCAATATCAAATATGGTTACCTATATTTTAGGGTTTTCCAAACCTTTTACATATTACATAATATATTTTATAGGAACCAAAATTTTAATACCACCAATATTAATTGATTAAGATATTAGAGTGTGTTTATTTTGAAATTAATTTAGCACAAATTATTTAAAAAAGGTTTTAAAATATCTCACCATATATTATATGAATCTCCTGAATTCCCTTTATGTATAAATTATTCAAATGATTTAATTTCTAATTAAATTATCTAAAAATAATGAACATTTTTCATTATTATTAATTAATAAATATTATATAAATAATGATTTTTTTCTTCATTCATGATTAATTTTTCAATTATAATATTAAAAACATATTCATATTCATCCCATGCATAGGTTATATGAAAATATTTCATTTAATAGATAAAATAATGTGAAAAAAATCTTACTCAAGGTTACATATGGTTTGAAAGGTAGTCAACTAAATCTTTCAAGAAAAAATTGTAATCCTCGATCTAGTGGAAGTCTATCCCAAAGTCACACTATCCAAAGACCAATACTAAATAGTGACATAATTTTCAATATAACTTTAAATCCAAATGTGTATAAATAATTATCATAACCACCATTTTGGATTTATAAAAGACAATTCACTAATTTTAGTTTACCTAAATTGAATTTTTATATTATAACTATCTTGAATCTTATTAAATTCATGACATGATATTTATCAAAAGTAATTTAATATTTTAAAATTAAAGCATAATAAAAATATTAATATAAAAAAATAAAAAATATATTAGTTAGAGAATTCAATAAATAACTAAAAAATTAAAATATCTTTCAATATATATATTAATCATGTGAATTTCTTAATAAATAATATAAAAAAATATTTTATATAAAATACAGAATTAATATGAAAATTTAATATTATAAAACTTATGAATTCTTCATAAATACCAATACCAATACCAATATTTTATATTTTATATATTTTATAATTAATAAACACTTTAGAATGTATTCATTTAATTATAAAGATATTTTTTTGTAAATAACTATACCATAGAAAATGATATTTATATATCTGTGTCTTTGATATAGGTGATCCTATATCATATCCCATGGCATAATGTTTCTCATGCTATCATAGATTGAGATATCCATATATCACTTTTTAGTATACTTGTAATAATAATTATTGTTATAAAACAATACTATATCAGTATCCAAGTTAGGTTTCATAGATAGTAATAACATTAACACATCACTTTGAACTATAATAAGTGCAATGATATCACTCAATCACTATCAGGTTATGATTCTCTATTTTAAATTGTGTGAACTAAGATTATCATGGGTAGAAATATCCAACATTTTTTTCAACTTAACATGATAAAAGGCCTAGATTAGGTTTTTTGATATCATGTACAATTACATTTAAATATTAGAGACTTTAATTAAACTATTATTTAAAAGATATTATTTATATATCATTAGGATTGATAAATTTTATACTAAAGATGCCTTTGATACCACTTCTCAGTTTTATTAAAATTGAGTATTCCTATGTATAGTGGAAAAAAAACCAACTTTCTAAGATCATTATAAAAAATGAAAAATGAATAACATGAATAATATAAAATAACATTCCTTCTATTCAGTATCATTCAATACAATTAGTTGATGGGGAAAACTTGACGATACTCAATAAGTTATTTCAGCTAAAGGTGATCCACTAGTTATAGAATCTTAAAATATTTCGGGAAGAACCATATCTATATTATAAAGGTATTTTAGTACCCCTTCGATTATGGAATATATATAAGAAATAATACAGAATTTGATATTTAAATTTCACAACATTATATCAATAAATTAAGCCTTGAATTACTTTTTATAGACTACCTTTATTAATAAAGTATCCCCTCTTAATTTATATGTTTCATTAATTCTTAGTTAGAAAATGATTTTCTACGTTATATGTTTATATTTTATGATTAATTCATCTCAAGTGATCATTGAAATCTCCATTAATTAAATATAAATTACAATTTAATAATTAAATCATTACAAGATGTATAAGCCAAATATTATGATAATTTTTATAAAAGAATACAAACATAGTATAAAAATTGTCCTATTTGTTCAAAAATATAACTTCTTGTTATCCATATAAAAAACAATGGTATATATCATATCATTTAATATGATATGGATATTAAGTGAATTATAAATTTTAATATAAAAAACTACTAGGATGAATGACATGTTCTATATTTGCCTATTTTATTTAACCAAAATAGAAATATGTGAATGGATGGGTTATTTTATATGGGATCTATATATTCTATGTCTCACAAATATATTCCATGTGATATAAAAATGTTTTAGATGTATATACATGTTCTCACACCATACATATCTTAACACTCATTGCCTAGTCATGTATTCTACGTGATGTTAAACTACATTGAAGTGGTCCCCGTTTCATGAACATAAAAGGTATGATGTCCCACATTAAATGGAACAAAGACATATGGGTTGTAATTCCGTTAATGGTGATACATATGATACATCCTTCATCTGATCTATACCTGCACCACATACATATAGCCTTCCTAGATTGTTATAGAATCCCAAATTCCCAACTATGTCTTTTTAAACCAAAGAATCAATAATTAATAAGAGAATTATAGATAATGTTCAATTTAAATTGATGATCACATTACTTCATGATTTTCATTTTATCATTGGCTAGGTGTAAATATTCTTGTGTTGGAATTTGGGAAGGATTCATGAAAATGTAATAAATCTATAAAAGATACCCATATTACAAAATAATTCCCCTAAAATGGGTGATAAGAGCCCAAACTCTAATCCTCTCGACCAAAGCACATTCCAAATCATCACCATCTAAAACCCCTAAAAAACACCCACCTTTGGAAATTGGATATTCAATAATTTTTAAATCAAAGCATTATAGACATAGGATCATTTCATATGTTTCCATTGAAAAAAATGTTGTTGTTCCAATATGGAATGAACCATTCCAAATTACCTAAAAATTGATATTTTTCACCTCTTATTCAATAATTCATATTCATTAAGGATTATTATTTTAGTACTTGGTAGTTTACCTTAAAAACACTATTAATGTGGTATGTTTTGGGGAAAAGGTAAAAGATCATCCATATAACTAGCTTTGATATATTTTATTAGCTATTTAGTTAATTTATTGTTTATAAATGATTACGAACATGAAATTATTTTGAAATCCATGTTTTTTATAAACCTTGATTTTTTTTATAAATGAAATTTTGTTAAATTTCATTGCTAAAATATTTGGTGAAGGTTCTATTTTTATTAAATGATTTGAATTAGTTTTATTATATTTTCTTACATGGTCTGAGTGTATGTGCGAAAATGATTTTAATGATTCATTTTTTGAAAAATTGTATGATTCTATGATGGTAATGTGGGGAATTGAAAGATAGTGTGTTAAAGTGAGTAATGATATAAATGTGACAACTCATTCCGTATCATAATAAAGCAAGGTGTTTAGAGTTAAATTAGTGAATTATCAATGACATAGTTTAAAAAATAGAAACCTTTCTATAGAATCTCTAATTACAATTTATTTTAATTTTTCATGGCTTAGAATGAGTGAATTTTTAGGAATTGGAGAGTTTATAGTGATTTGAATGAAATTTTGAGATTTTAATGTTATAAAAAAATGAGTAATTTTCAATTGTATTGTAAAAATATGAATTTTAATAAATTTTTTTTGAGAAAGAAGTGTTTTTTTAAATGGATTTAAAATTAGGTATTTACATTAAGTGTTTATACTTAGAATTTATTATTTTTAGAAAATGTTGTTGCTATCAATATTTTTATACTATTATTTTAAAATGAATTTGATAAATTAATATTTTAGATTAAACTATTTTAATTTTTTATTATTGTTTAGAATTTCATTTTTGGTATTTTCTCAAGTATGAATATTTATTAGATTCTTCAGGAAATCTTACTAAATTTATAAACACCCCATACATATACACTTTAGTAGGCTTATAGACCTAGTTAGTCATGATGTAGGTAAAATAAAGGTCAAACACATTTTTAGTGGATATTCATATATCCAATATGGTGATATGGTTGGAGGATTTGGTGGATGGGACATTACCCATGTTTATTTAAATTATGTCAATATATTTCATTGTAATTGGTACTGGATTTTATAAAACTTATCTTGCATCCATTGTTAGTTTTAATAGTTTTTATAAATGAGTTTAAAATTTTACATGCATTATTTTTTAACTGGGATTGTATATTTTTAATGAAAATCATTCCCTAAAAGTTTATTTTATCCCTTGGTACTATTTTTCAGCCTATTGCGATTAGGGGAATGCACTTGAGGCCATGTAGTGATCTTGTTTGGGTCTCGAGATTCGGTCCTTTGTGATGGGTCATTAAAAAATGGTTTGAGACCATGGTTGTGAGTAAATTCTTGGAAATTATGATAGTAAAATATATTACAATGGTTTTAACTTGAAATTTACCCATAAAAAGACGTATCTAACCTTTTTATTGAGACACTTGTGTTACTGGGAGATTCATGGTAAATGAAATGTTGATGGTGACCTAGTCCTATTTTGAATCTTATTCCAAGTTAAACCAAAATGGTTTAGAACTGGAAAGAGTCCATGAATCATAATAGGTATGTTAAAAAATTTCATCACATGTCTATGACTTCGAAAGAAAAATAATTTTGTTTTATTAAATATATTTCCAAAGATTATAATTTTTCTTTATTCAAAATTGGTTTTGAAAAGATAATTACTAAGAATTTTCTTGAGTATTTATTATTAAAATAATGGAAATTGGTCAATGGAAAAAAGGAGTATAAATCCACTAATATTTGGTATATAATAATAACCCTATAATGGTGATTGTTGAGGGTGGGTAGTCATGGTTATTTATTTTATATATTATAGAATTATGTCAGATAGAAAGATCATATATGGATGTGAGCAAGGAGTGGCAGACAATTATTCTATAGACCCATAAATATTGATTGAAATTTTGTAATATATCTAAGGAATTGGTATTTATATTGACTTGGATTGGTTAAGGGAGATAAACTAATCCTTGGAATTTCTGAAACGACATCCAGCCTCATTCAATACTAATGTTGGTCCAGAGTAATCTGAGAACTAGCTTGAGGTAGTAAATAATATATATTTGTTTTTACAAACACATGATACCTTAAAGGATCAATTAATTTGTTATTTATTAAAGGGGACATCTAGGAAATAGTGGCAATAAATTGAATAATTGTGTCAAAACAAGATATATAATAGAATGGTTTTAAGACTATTTTCATTGATCAATATTTTCAAAATGAGATTAAGCTAGAAAAAGCTCATAAGTTTTGATATTTTAGAAATAGAATGTCAATTATAGGTCATTAATTGATACTTTTTATATTAGGAAGTATGTGATAGAATCGATGACTAATTAAATAATTAATATTTATATATTTGACATACAACTGGGACAAAAAATAAAACAAAGGATTATTTTTCTAAAACTAACCACTTATCTAAAGGTGATTAGTATATTAGTATAAATGAAGGTTGGAATCAATGATAATCAAAATTTTATCACTATTCTTCTTCATCCTAGTGTGAGAAGAAATACCATCAATTTCTGTAAGAGGAAGAGGAAATACTTATAATGGAAAACCATAAATTCATATTATCATTTCTCTTATGAGATGTTACCAATTGAGTGTTTCTAGTTTGGTGAAGTGGGAAATTTTAAGTTTAAGTGTTTAGACCTACCATATACATGTTTCAAAGATGGGAATGTGGGACACTTAAGAGAAATATTATAGAAGATTTTTAGAGAAATTAGTGGGTGAAAATAAAACCAAATGTAGAGAATGAAAACAATAAATTATAGACTGAATCTATCCAAATTTAGGACTCATGGTAGATTCATAAAGGCATGTTAATAAAAAATATTAACTTTTAAAATGATCCAAGGGAAACTATTTAAATAGAAGAATATATTATAGGAAGTGAATGTTGTTACAGAGAATTCTATGGTTTATTGTACCATTCATATTTATTTTATGATTATTTCTATATATTTTAACATGGTAATATTGCACTCATTTATTTTTTCTATTCTTAGTTGATAATATGGGATTATGAGTATAGTTGATTCTGAATTCTATGATGATTGACACTCCATTAGGTTAAAGGGTAGATCAAGGATTTCTTTTTCCTTGTTTCATTAAAATGATATACAACATAAATATTTAATGTTACTTTTTATTAATTAAGAGAAAACAATATGACTTAATTATTAGGATGGAATGGATGAGTAGATTTAATTCTCATATTGACTTTTATAGTCAAAGAATTTTATCCATGACATTGGAAGGGATCATTCACACCTTTAAAGGAGAGTTTGATATTCAATCCAATTTATCATGTCTAATATTAAGAGAATATGAATATTTATCTTTTCAATTAGTAGGGTTATTAATTTAATAATTGGATAATAATAAATGACCACCAATTTATATAGTAGTGGATTGATATCTAGATATTTTCCCTACGAATTTTTCTAGATTTCCACCAAGAAATGAGATATAATTATCTATTGAACTTTTATATAGAAAAATACTTATTTTATTTCTTTTATATAATATGGATCAAGCATATTTAAAAGAATTGGAGGCACTGTTGGAAGATCTTGAGTAGAATTGATTCATTTGACTGTGTTTTTCTCATTGGATAACATTAGCCCTATATACCATGAAAGATGGTGGTCAATTTCATTTATGTATTGACTATCAGAATCTAAACCATATGAAAATGAATAATAAAACCTCATTACCTTTAATTAATGATATTTTTAACCCACTGAAGGGTGATCATTGGTTTTCATAGAAAAATAATTAGTTTTGGTATCACCGGTTTATGGTAACGGAAGTGGACATTCCAAAAACTAAATTTCAATGTCGTTATGACCACTCTAAGTTTTTGGTCATGTTTTTTTAATTACTAATGTAGCTTTGGGGTTTATGACATTGATAATCCATGTATTTTAAAAAAATTAGATATTTTTTGGTTGTATTTATATAGTATATTTTGATATATTATAAATTGGAAACATATCATGGGAAACACATAAATATTTTTTTTGGAAATTTGTTTTTTGTATAAGATTCATAGAAAGTTCTCAAAATGTAACTTTTGGATTCAAGAAATGAATTTCCTTAAAAAAATCATTTATAGTGAAGCAATTTCATTTTTTTCATGATAATGTGTAAGCCATTATATATTCGAGAAGTACCAATAATGAATTTTGGAAATGGATTTTCTTGATTTTTTGTAAATATTATTGGATATTTTTCATGGATATTCAAAATTAGCTTTTCCCATGATGGCCTTCACTTGAAAAATAATGAATTTTTATCAGAATTTTAACTGTTAGGAATAATTTAATGAATTAAATAAGGGATATATTTTATCTCTTGTTTTAATACTTCTTGATCCAATATCTAATTATAATTTATATTGTGATGCATCTAGATTAGGATTTGGATATGTTTTGATCCAAGGACTCAAGGTCCTGGCATATTGGTTTAGGAATTTAATACTTAATAAAAAACTATCATATGAATGATTTTAAATTATTATTTTGGTTTTCACACTTTTATGAAATATAGGAATTATATTTTTGGTCAGAAATTGATTATATATATCAATCATAAGACATTTTAATATTTTTTTTAATAGTGTGGCCTAAACTTGATACAACCCAAGTGGCCAGAGTGTGTTTTAGATTTTGATTTTAAGATTTTTTAAACAAAATTAAAGGGAAATTTTGTGGAAAATGATTTTAAGTAAGAAGACTCCTACCCAAATAGTAATGGAAGTTGGAGAATAGTGGTAGTCGATGGGATTTTTTATAGACATCCATAAAGAGATAGGTGAATTGATATGTTGTGTGTTACTTTATAGTATTGATGTGAATTTAATTGTAAAATATTGTATAAAATAGTAATAATTATCAGATTAATAGGGAAATAGGATAATGAAATACATATATGGTGGGGATACTACTTTTGAATTGGTAGTCACACCAGATTTAATGCTAAATTTTAGTGGTGGAGTATTTATTACAAAGGGATTGAATAAAAGAGTTTTCAATAGTTTTAAAATAAATCCTAGAGTTATCAAGATATACAATTAAATAAAACACTTTTTAGAACCCAATAAAAGAGTTTGGTGAAGTATCTTATTGGTTTTAATTATCACAAAAATTTGGAATAATTTATAGGGATTAAAATTTTTCTCAATTAAATAAGTACTTTTTTGTTGAGTCTCATGTCTTATATTTGGAAGATCTTGATCTAGAACCCAGTATATATTATGTGAAAAAAACAATTTTCATTATGTACTAAAGATAAAACATTCTCATTGGAAATAGTATTCCTTTAATGATAGTTTTATTATAGCATATAACAATTCAATATGATACTTGGGAAATAGATTCTCATATTTAATATAAGTGGCCATATATTTTAATGGTAAATATTCCCTATGAATTTTTGGGGATGAAAATTCATATAATTGGAGTTAAGTAGATTTTAACTTTTTTTATATTTATGTAATTGTATTTGAGATAGAGATAAAATTTTGTTGGTTTAATTATGAAATAATTTTAATATATAATTATTTTGTAGTTAGAGGATTATGTGATTAATGAAATTAATTATTGGCAATTAATTTTATTAGACTTTTATATGACATAATGATTTTTATTTTGATTTTTGGATACTAAATTCAAGAGAATTAATTTGTAGAAACATGTTTTGGATAGAGATATGGTGATTAATTATGTAAATTATGGTATTGGTCCACCAAATATTTACTATAAAATAAACAGAAATTTGAATTGGATTTTGAATGGATGATTTGACGGTGGAATATATGTGTGTATGGGGGGGGGGATTAATTATTATATTGTATATTGGAAGTTACACAAATAATTTAAAGGATTTTAATGGGAGAATATTGACTCATTAGAAAGTTTTTCATGGTGTATTATTAAGATTTATATGATGGGGTTTGTAAATTGGAGTGGTTAGGATTTCATTATCATTTTTAATAGAACTCATGTGATCCTGTAGTGATGGTAGATCTTGAGAGGCATGGTAGATGAAAGGTCAATATAAGGTATGAATTTCGTTATAGGATCAAGGTATGTAGAACGAGTTGTTCTAAATTTTTTATGAAATTATTTAAAGTTTTAGGTGATGTGAATATGCTATAAAAACATAAATTTTGAGGTTTTCTCTAAGAGGTATCAAAAAGGGATTTATGTAATTTGGTATGGGGTATACAAAATTTTCACCAGGTTCATGCCACACACTATAAGTTTTTCACACTAACTCTCATCATATATTTCACAACCATAGAGTTACATGGGGTTGTGATAAAATGGCATGGGGTCGTGCAACTTACTAGGGGCCATGCACTATTGAATAGGGAGATGCATGGGGACATGCTAATATAGCATAATCCATGCCAAAATCCATAGAAATGAGTATTTGTGAGATCTTATTCAACAATTAAAATTTATAATGGATTATAATATTAAGATTTTACCTTGAAAATATCATCAATTTTAGATATTGTGGAGAAAACATGAATTATCATCTTGGTAGGTGGATTTGATACTTTCTATTTGTTGGCTAATTTGTTTATTCTTTGCTGATATATTATTATCATGAAATGATTCAGTTATACAAGATTTTGTGATAAATTTGGATTCTATTTATAAATGAATTTGTAATAAACTACACTGTGGAAATATTCAATGTATTGTTTTTTTGTAAAATGATTTAAACTATTTATTTTATATTCTCACATGGTGTGATTTTATGTGTGAAAATTGTTTTAGTAAAATGGTTTTTGGAAACCTCTATAATTAACCCATAGTAAATCAAGGAACTTATAGTGTGTGTGTGTGTTATAATGAGCGATGGATAGAAGGTGAAAACTCATTTCTTATTATGGTAAAGTGTGGGGTTATGATTTGAATGTGTAAATAGGTGTTTAATTTTAATACACAATAGAAATATAACTAGAAAATATCCTATTTGAACAGATTATCCTTATTTAATTCTTAACACGAGTAAACATTCAAGATAAAAAATGTTTTCAATGATTGTTTAGAAATGAAGAGATTATGGTGGTTTAGGAAGTGAATATTTTCTAATGAATTGGTAATATTCAATAAAGAAACATGTTTCGATATGAATTTAAAATTAGGGTTTTATTTTAAGCTATTCATTCATATAAATATATATTTTTGAGTAAATGGTTTTAATATCATGGTTTTGATATCATGTTTTTAAAATTCATTTGATAAATCAATGTTTGGGATTAAATTATTTTGATTTATAATTATTATTTAACATTTCATTTTTTGGATTCTCTCATGTGTGAGTTTTTATTGTATTCAAAGAGAAATCCTACTGATTTTATACACACCACCTATATGCATGCTTTGGTGGGAATGTACACATGATTGTTCATGAGAACGGAAAGGTTGCATCCTTTATTAGGGTAAATGTTTAGTGTAACACTATGATATTTTAGTATCAATATCCTTTTTAATAAAAACTATTCTGAATATCTTTTTTCAAACACAAATCCAAACCAAAACAAATTTTGATACATATTATTAAAATTAAACTTTAAATAGTAAATATAACCATTATAATGTTGTTGTTAAGTTTATGAGTATAAATAGAGGCAACCACATCATTTTATATAGTTATAAATAAAAATAAAGGTTATTTTTTAATACCAATTCTTTGATAAAATTCAATTAGTGTAGTTAAATAACTAATAAAACCATTATATGCATAAAAATATAATTTGTGAAAAAATATTTATTATATGCTATTAATTTTAACATATTTAAATAATGATTTTAATATAGATAATATATATAATAAAATAAGTTAACATATATCAAATATGTATTACTAGTAAATTAATAAATTCATTTGATGCATAGAAGATACATTATTTCTACAATTATTTTTATGTGTGATGCATGATTATATTCAAATTAATTTTTATCACTTTTATTGAATCAAATAAAAATATTTTAATATTTTTAATCATCATTTTAAAATTATTTAATAATTTAAATTTCATTTTTATGCATAAAAATAAGTTACAAATATTAAATTAATTGTCATAATAATGGTAAAAGGATTATTTTTAAATAATTGTTTTCATAGATGTTGTGAAAATTTTATCTAAATAAATTGAGTTAATATCTTTAAAATGATAAATATAGTGTGATATTTAAACATATAAAATATATATTAAAACCTATTTAATTTATAATTTATAGGAAATAAAAATAAAAACACGCAATGGATAAAAGGATATTTTTCTATAAAAACAATTTTATTTTATATCATATTTATTAATTTAAAAATTAAATTTCAAATGTATTGAAATTGAATTTGATTAAAAATTGGGATTCCTTACATAGTAGTTTGGTGAGATGGGTTGTCTTATGTTTCTATTAAAATACTAATTGTCAATGTTATTTTATAATCAAGGTTCATAAGGGTAAAAATGATGAACATAAAATGGATCAAATTTTATTAAATTAACTAGAAAAAATAACATTTATAATCCATTTTTAGGTTATAAATTCATATCCATATGTATCTCCAATATTTCGACACCTAACTTTCCTAAATATCATGAAATTATATTCTTATGCATCACCTACCATTCAATTCCAAGGAAAAGTCCCTCCTTTTCACTTATAAAATGTGCACACTTACACCCACTCCAATACATGCTTAAAATTTTAATTTCACTTGAATACCTAACCATTTTACTTCCCATATAGTTTTCCTTTATCTTTTTAATCCTCTTATTCCATGATGAATCCCTAATTCCTTTATTTTAAAAGGACCCTTAAAGAGAAGTTTCAATTTCTCAATATTAGTATTATCCACTCTTTAAAATCCTATTTTCTCTATCTTCTCCTTAAAACCCTATTATAACAATTATAATATAATTAAATCAGTATCATTATTATACTTAAATGTTATGAAATTAATTATACAACCATTATCTATCTTCCCTCATCCATATGAATAATAAAAAAGTCACTTGTGTTCAGTATGGGCTACAGTCTCTATGAATGACGTATTTTATTTTTATCACCACCTCACATGGATGTTTATATGGATATATTGAATGGGTAAATTTTGTATTTATTAAATAATTAACATTATTAAAATATATATAATTATCTCCCTTCCTTACCACTCATTCCATATAAAGTCAAATTGTCGATCGTGCATATGTTCGAACTACAGTCTCCATAGAAGAAGTGTTTCATTTTCCTCACTACCTTATATGGACGGTTCTAAAATATATTTGATATATATATATATATATATATCTGTGTGTGTGAATATATTATATTAATGATTTATATATATCATTAATATAGTTCTGAAAGTATGACACAAAAATTGATGATCATTATAAATTAATAAGTTGATATTGGTAAATTACCCAAAAAAATTTCATCAGGGATCTAATTCTCTAAAATATTTCCAATAGTTTTAATAAAAAATTTCATGACCCCCACCACACAAAGTGTACCCCTCTTGATACAGAAATGTGAGATGAGAGATAATGACACCCGAGTTCCACCTCCAGTAGGCCCTGTGTTAGCGACTAGTACCAAGGGTATTGCAAACACACAGATGGGAGGTAATGACCTCTAAGAGAAAACATATGGAAGGAAGAGATAAGAAAGAAACCAAACAAATACTTCTTATACTGTAATATAAAAGAAAATCAAGTGCATATATTTAATTTCATGGAAAGACTACTACAACTAAAAGGGAAAACAACAAGTACCAAAATAAAGTAAAATGGTGGCGACCATAAATCCCAAACAGCTCCTGCAAAACTCCCAGCTTGTAGTAACCAAATTGATCTAAAAAAAGCTCTAAGTGAAGTGAAAAATATTTTTTATATATGTAGGGTGAGTATAACAATATACTCAGTAGGATCCTCCCTGGATCCTTTCATACAAAAGTAAATAAAGTGTGCTAAAGCAGAGTGAAAAACAGGTTAAACTAACTCATCACCTAAGTAGGTATACTATATTCCTAGACTCTCCATGGAAACTCTCACCAAGTATCACATACAATAGTATATAATATAATAAATAATCTCAAGGGCACCCTAATACCACTTCCCCACTACTTTTCCACTTTTCCCTAACGTCGCACGTTATAAGAATCTCTCTCTAAAAAGGTTTTCCCAAAAACACATGGGAGAAGCACCACCACATCCACCACATCCAACTCACCACCACAACCACACAACCAAAAGTAACTATGTGACATTCGGGATCCAACATAGCTCACATAGTGTGTATCATACATCAGTTATTATACCTCAAGCCATTACAATCCATACACCGACTAAGCATCCTCAAGACACCACAGCCTATACATATCATACCTATAGTAGTCTGTATGAAACTATATCCAGAATACATTTGTGTGAAATAAAAACAAGTAATTATAGCCCTCTACACACATATATTGGGAAAACTAACCACCGTGCATATCAACATAAGTAACTACAAGGACAAGAGATTATGGTCAAAGTGGGTAGTCAGCCATCCATCCTCCCACTAGAATGTTGGGGAAAACACCCCTAGGGATCAGAATCCCCAAGGGGTTAGTCACCCTAACTGACAGAGTGGGGTAGCATATAGAAACCCAAAAATTATAGAATATAATTTACCTCACAACCAAACTATGGTAATAACCTAGTATTAGACTCAATTGTTGCTAACGTCTCTCAGACTCCCGGCTATGACTACTAAGACTAGATATCTTATAAGTACACAACCATTTAAAGAGATACATTAATTTACTTTATACCCTTTTTATCATTCATGCTTTATGTTAATTAATTATTTAACCATTAATTAAACATTATTATTTTTTCCACATCACATTCCATTAAAATTCTAACCAAGATCCATGCCCTCCAGTCATAACCAAAATCGAGTCCACGACTTCTCAAAATCACAACCTCAAAATTCCATCCTAGAAAGCTCCCACCCCATGGGTTAAACATCATTTATTCATTTATTTAAAAAATTTACCTTTTTCCATATTCTGAAGGATTATATAAAGGCATTATAAGATACCAAATGCATGGGGCTCAACATGGTGAGTAGATGAGCTACCTATCGAGTCTTTTCCACCTATTGCAGGAGTATAGACCCATCCATCCTCGAGAAGCTTACTGCAAAAAGTATATGGAATACCTCATGAGTTTTCTCCTATTTTGGAAGGAGGGTAAGAAAGAGCATCTGCCTCAAGTAATGGGAAAAGTAAAGTAGATAAACAAACAACAAATTCAACAGAAACCAATTTCACATCAATGGGTAAGCCCAGCTTCAACCCTTTCCATCATCTCTAATGTCCTCCCTGACACCCATATGTATAAACCGATGCTTCTAGCCACTCTAGGCATCAAATTCTTCCAAAAAAAACTAGGCCTCCCTACCCCCACATACCACAACAACCCTCTAGGGTCAACCATCCTAGGATAACATCATATCTGGGCCTCCCTTCCCCCACAAACACAAGTATCGTATCCAAAGAACATCCTAAGTAGTAGGAAAAAATAGCAATCAGATCTCGTCTTGAAAACATGTCATCCATCCTTCACACACAACAAGATTTCATGTCTCCCTTGTACAAGGCACTCAGCCTTTATAAGCAAGTGGGGAACTGAAGATCGATAAAGACATTAACTCTATCACAAAACCAGTTCTTATTCCATCTTGAATTAATCGATTAATTATTCATAGGTTCCAACTACAATAAACCTATGAAACAAGATATCACAAGATATCACCAAATTAATTAAACTATTAATTTATCTTGACTTTAACTATTTTATCAACAAGAATCAACATGCTTTAGGTTCATCAACCAATTTAAATTAAACATTCTCACTTGCATCAATTTGATTATCATCAAATTTTAACAACAACTGAATTCTATAAACATGCCTCTTTATCTTTTAGCCAATTAATTATCAACTAATTATGGATTTTCGTTACTTACTAATTTCCATCAAGAATAACATGTTAAATCAATAAAATCATAGATATCACACTATCTAGAAAATCAAGAGGCAAACTATTGTCACAGTATAAAGAAACAACATATGATTGATACCAATTCCTTTAATCCGGTTCATCTAATTATTATGTCAATTTCATTATGATCCAAAGGGATAAATCATGCTAGTGATATGACTGAACGTAAGTAAATAGTGAAGCATCGAATACCCTACCTCAAAAGGTCATTGACGTTCTTCGCACAAGATCAGATCAAACCAATGGTTCATGATCACCTCTTCCATAATAACTGCATCCACCTAAGGACATCACAGAACAACCACACCAACAAAACACCAATAAAACTCCATTAGAAACATGAAGATCACAATCCATCAAATTTTAAAGAGAAATGGGGGAAATTGATTGAAGAAACCACAATAACAGAGGTAGATCACACATTATATGGAAGACGGATCACTAAGGATCAAATGAGAAAGTGAAGGATTGTTCCATTATGAAGAAATCCCCAAAAATTTGAAGAGATGGTCATTGAGCCACCTGGGGTCAAGGGAGAGCTATTGCAACTTTAGGTTTGACAAAATACAAGTGACTGAAAAAACACTTAAAACATACAACGTTGGGGCATTACATGACATGTAATCCCCTTTCACATCATGTAATTCCTCAAGGTCAAGTTCTGCCAAAAAATGCATTGACTCAATGTTTTATTTTATTTTTAGAACCCCAAAACATTTCATGATGTGAATCCATCTTTCACTCTGTGTAAAATTTTTCATGTCATGAAGATTTCTAGGAAAACCCGTGAAACATGATGTCATATCGTGTAATGTTGTTACACGACATGTAATCTAATCCTTCCAGATTTTAATTAACCTAACTTTCCAAACTTCTTCTGAGCCACCTCTGGGCACCTCTATCTTCAAAAATATGCAAAGGGTTGATCCAACAAGATCTGAGCCCTTACATCAAATACATATCAAAACATTATCATCCTTGAGAATCCAAAATCAACCAAGAGTGGAAATAGAAAGGGGTCATCCAAACATCCACCCCATGTGATAACTCTAAAATCTTTGGCCACCATAGGAGCTCACCACCTCACTAGAAGAACAAGATTTAAACCAGGCAACAACAGAAACCAGTTCCTAAACACTCTCATGGGGGAGATACCTCTCAAAAGAGAGAAAGACACAACAAGAAACAAGAAAAATCCATCTCATAACAGAAAGAGTCTACAAACACCAAAGGAACAATGTTACAAGAAAAGAGTTAAACATAAAAAATATTGGGGTACCGAGAGAATATCTATGACTCACATTCCCAAGTAATCTAATCCACGACACTGTGCTTCCACAAGACACAAACCAAGGGGATATAATGCTCGCACAACACCTTTTCCTTGCGGTCTTGGATCTCTACAGGCCACTCCTCAAAGGTCGCATCATCATTAACATCGATCTCACCCCAATCAATGACATGGGAGTCGTTATGAAGATAAATAAAGAGCTATGAAACATGAAAAAAATCTTGTATCCAGCTAATCTACAGGGGAATTGCTACCAAATAACCCATGTCTCCAACACAATCCAAGACCTCAAAAGGCCCAACAAATTGGGGAGAAATATTACTCCCACAACCAAACCTCCACTTCCCACGATGGTGAGTCACCTTAAAAAAACGTGATCCACAACGTCAAACTCCAGAGGTATCCTCCTATGATCAACATTGGACTTTTGAAGATCTTTCACTACCTTTATCCACTCACAAATCACCTGAACCATCTTTATCATATTTTGTATATGTTCTAGCCTGAGAATTAGTGAGTCTCCAACCCCAGTCCAACACAATATAGAATGTAATGGTCTCCATACAAGGCTTCAAATAGCACCATGTCGATGGTGGAGTGAAAAATATTGTTGTAAGTGAATCCCCCAAAGATAGGTGCCTCATCCACAAACCTCCAAAATCAAGGACACAAGAGCACAAAATGTCCTCAAGAGTCTAGATGGTCTGTTATGTCTGACCATCCTTTTGCGGATGAAAAGTAGTGTTAAGGCATACCTATGAACCAAAATCATTCTATAGAACTTTCCAAACCCTAGAGGTAAAATGAGGATCTCGTTCGGAAATGATCATGCTTAAGACCCCATGGAGTCACACCACCTTCTCCAGATACTATCTTGACAAAACATCTACTAAGATAAACTCCTTGATTGTTATAAAGTGGTAAGATTTAATCAAACATTCCACTAATACCCATATAGAATCATAGACTCCCGGAGCTTGAGGTAAAATTGAAATAAAGTCCATATATATGTCCTCCCACTTCCATTGAGGAAAATCTAATGGCCGGAGTAATCCACCAGGAACACGGTGCTCCACCTTTACCTTCTGGCAGACCAAACACCGAGACACAAACTCTAAAACTACATGCTTCAACCCAGGACATGAAAACTAACCTTTCAAGGATCATTACATCATTTTCACACCATGATGTACTGCTAGGGGTGAACTATAGAACTCTCTGAGAACCATATCACACATCTCCAAAGGAATGAAAAGCCTTCCATGAAACAATACCTAGTGTTGTTCATCCTCAGACAAACCATAAGGGTCCTCATAATAAACAAATTGGTCTCTCCAGACCTCCATTTCAAGATCCCACAACTGGGACTCATCTACCTTCTGAACTATAGATGACTATACCATCATCTGAAGAAAACAACCTTTTCCCCCAGCATCTCTCATATCCATATGTAATACTGAAAGTTCTTCCATAACCATCCAAGAATCACCTAATTCCCTCACTGTATCATTACACAACTTCCTTTTCAACATGTCAGCTACAATTCTCCCCTTTCTAGGTTTATATGAAATTTCAAAGTTGTAATCCTATAAGAACTCCATCCACCAACGTTGTTACAATCTCAAGTCAAGCTAGGATAAAACATACCTCATTATTTTATGATTGGTGAAGACCAAAAAATTCTCTTCAATGAGGTAATGTCTCTAAAACTTTAGGGAAAACACCACTACCTCCAACTCAAGAACATGGGTGGAATAGTTATACTCAAGGGGATGTAACTACCAAGACCCATAAGAAACAACTGATCTTTGTTGCATCATAACACAGACTAACCCCAAATGTGAATCTTTATAGAAAACCTCAAACTAAATCCCTTCTGTTGGAAGAAAAAGAACCAAAGAACTGACCAAATTATCCTTCAGATACTCGAAATACACTTGACACAGATCACTCCAAAAAAAACACTTGATCCTTTTTGGTCAATGTTTTTAGAGGAGTCTAAACATGAGAGAAATCAGCTACGAACCTCCTGTAATATCCTGAAAGACTGAGGAAACTTTGCACCTCTTCTATTTTCTTGGGGGATTCCGAAGACACCACTACTTATATCCTTGATGAGTCTACAACTAATACGTACTGGGATACAACATGCCCCAATAAATTGACTTCTCGAGCCCAAAACTCACACTTCAACAACTTTCCAAATAGCTTTTGTCGACAAAGAACTCCAAAAATGACATGCATATACTCTGCATGCTCCTCCTTAAATGTGGAGTACACAAGGATGTCATTAATAAAAACCACCAAGAACTTATCTAGGAAATCATGGAACATGGAGTTCATTAACCCCACGAACATATCTAGAGAATTTTTCGCACTGAAGGGAATCACAATGAACTCGTAATGCCCATGAAGACAATGGAAAATATTCTTCAGAATATTCTCATCCTTCAATCGCATCAAATGATATCCTCACCAAAATTCTATCTTCAAGAACAAACTTTCACCCTTTAGTTGATAGAATAAATCATCAATCTATAGAATAGGATTGCGATTTTTCACTATCACATTGTTTAAGCATTGATAATCGACACAAAACTGAAAAATATTGTTAGCCTTCTTCATGAACAAAACCGGTTCACCCCACAATGACATTCTTGGCCGAATGAAACCACACTTCAATAGACAATCGATCTATATATGCAGATCTTTCAACTCAAAAGGTTCCATCCTATATAGATACATCGATATAGGAGACACTTATAACTATAGGTTGATCCCAAACTCGATCTCCCATTGAGTGGATAATGCTACAACCTCTTCTGAAAAGACATCAGGGTAATCTTCAACGACCTTGGGAAATTTTGACTACTGAACCATCCATGAAATCAGCATAATCTCATCCATTAAGGATAATAAAGAAGGAACATGCCTCTAACCCATTTGAGGGTATTTCTTGCCCACAAACACTCCTGGCTCTCCATCAGCATCGAAGAACACCACCTACCTCGAGAATAAATCTATGATAGCCTTCACCAAATACAAACAATTCATGTTGAGGATGAAATAATATGGTTGTATTTGTAAACATAGGAAATCACCCCAAGATTGGTGCTTCCCCAACACTAGCTCCTAGTCTCTACATACTTCAAACAATTCAGTTCGGCCTCCAACTGCTGTAGTCAATTCCAATGGAATTGGAAGCCTCCCTAACTCAAGTCCCAAATCATGGTAAATTTCATGTGATATAAAGGGGTGTTTCACTCCGAAATCAAACAAGGCATGAACCCTAGTAAAAAAATAAAAAATGATACTTTGAACAATATTTGGCTCACCTGGCACAGAAAAAACTAAACCATGAAGCTGACAACAACATCCTTGACCCTGAAGATGACCACATGCACGGCTGCACTCAACTCTATAAGGATGAGAAGTGTCTCAGGGATATCCCATACCTACTTAATTTTCTCTCTGATGATCCAAAACTGGTGCATCTTGATGTTGCTGCCTCAGTAGGAACTACCTTAATGGAGGAACCTGAAGTGGAACACATGTTGCATGGTGACTGCTCAGAAAGTTCGGGCACTCTCACTGTTGATTACCTCAGACTCCATAATAAAAAAAGTGTTTGATCCCTTATAATAGTTATAAGAGCCACTTACTCTAAATAAATGAGATGCTGAGGGCTAGTACCTATCCCTGGACAAACAAAAAATATTCTTCCCTAAAAACTAGGAACCCCAGTCCACATCTCTGCTTCGTGAGGAATCCTAATGACTCCCCCCTTATAACGATCAGGTCCTGGATAACATCCTCTTGATGACATCTGCCCTTGCCAACACCTTGAGATATCTCTTCATCATAAACGGGGTGACCTAGAAATGGATCAATGGATGTAAAGGCTCCTCTAAATGCCTTTCCCTAGACTCCTCATCAAGAAACAAGTCTGAAGAATATCGAAAAAGGTTCCTGAAATGGATTACAAACTCTCACACACTAGAGATCCCAAATTGAAGGGTAAAGATCTCCTGGTGAATGGTTGCCTTCATAGTCGAAGAAAAAAACTCAACTCTGAAATGGTCTCAGAACTCCTCCCATGAGACTGTTGACTCCTCGTGATCCCTGAGGAATAAGAACCACCACTTCCTCGCTGCCCCACACATCATCATCACAACCAACAACACCTAGTGCTCCTTATGAGCACGAATTGAACTGAAAGATATCTCAAACTCCTCCAACCAGTCTTTAATGACTGAATCTAAAATGAATCCATAATAAATTTATAGACTCCGGCGCTAAAGGTAGATGCCTCATCCATGAACATCCAAAATCCAGGACACAAGAGCACAACATGTCTTCAAGAGTTTGGATGTTCTGTTCTGTCTGACCATCCTTCTACGGATGAAAAGCAGTGTTAACCCATAACTAAGAACCAAAATCATGCTATAGTCCTCTCCAAACCCTGGAGGTAAAATGAGGATCTCGATTGGAAATGATCATCCTCAAGACTCCATGGAGTCTCAACACCTCCTCTAGATACTATCTTGACAAAACCTCTACTAAGATAAACTCCTTAATTATTATAAAGTGGTAAGATTTCATCAAACAATCCACTACTACCCATATAGAATCATATCCTTCCTGAGCTTGAGGTGAAATGGTAATAAAGTCCATCGATATGTCCTCCCACTTCCACTGAGGAACATCTAATGTCTTGAGTAAACCACCGAGAACACGGTGCTCGACCTTCACCTTATGGCAGACCAAACATCAAGACACAAACTCTAAAACTGCACGTTTCAACCTAGGACACAAAAACTGACCTTTCAAGGATCAATACATCTTTTTCACACCATGATGTACCGCTAGGGGTGAACTATGGAACTCTCTTAGAACCATCTCACACATCACCAAAGGAATTAAAAGCCTTCCCTAAAACAATATCCAATGTTGTTCATCCTTAGACTAACCATCAGGGGCCTCATAATAAACAACTTGGTCTCTCCAGACCACCACATCAAGATACCCCAATCAGGACTCATCTACCTGCTTCACTATAGATGACTGTACCATCATCTAAAAAAGACAATCTTTTTCCCCACCCTCTCTCATATCCAGATGTAATGCTGAAAGTTTTTCCATCACCCTCCAGAAATCACCTAATTCACTCACTATATCACTACAAAAATTCCTTCTCAACGTGTTGGCTATAATATTCCCCTTTCTAGGTGTATATGAAATTTCAAAGTCGTAATAATATAAGAACTCCTTCCACTAAAGTTGTTGCAAGATCAAGTCATGATAGGAGAAAACATACCTCAAGATTTTATGACTGGTGAAGACCAAAAAATACTCATCAATGAGGTAATGTCTCCACAACTTCAAAGAAAACACCACTACCACCAACTCAAGATCATGGGTGAAATAGTTATTCTCATAGGGACATAACTACCGAGACCCATAAGAAACGACTGATCTTTATTGCATCATAACACATCCTAACCCCAAATATGAAACATTATAGAAAACCTCAAACTAAATTACTTCTGTTGGAAGACAAAGAACCAGAGCACTGACCGACTTATCCTTCAGATACTAGAAATCCACCTGACACGGATCAGTCCAAATGAACACTTGATCCGTTTTGGTCAATGTTGTTAGAGAAGTCTCAACATGAGAGAAATCAGCTTCGAACCTCCTGTAATATCCTGCCAGACTAAGGAAACTTTACACGTCTTCTATTTTCTTGGGGGATGCCCAAGACACCACTACTTATATCTTTGACGGGTCTATAGCTACTCCATCCTGGTATACAACATAACCCAAGAAATGGACTTCTCAAGCCCAAAACTCACACTTCAACAACTTCCCAAATAGATTTTGTCGACAAAGAACTTGAAAAAGGGGATGTGGATACTCTGCATACTCCTCCTTAGATGTGGAGTACACAAGGATGTTAATAATAAAAACCACCTTGAACTTATCTAAGAACTCATGGAACACAATGTTTATTAACCACATGAACATATTTAGAGCATTTGTCACACCGAATGAAATCACAATGAACTCATAATGCCCATGAAGACAATGGAAATTAGTCTTTTGAATATCATCATCCTTCACTCTCATTTAATGATATCCTCACCGCAAGTTGATCTTCAAGAACAAACTTTCACCCTTCAGTTGATCAAATAAATCATCCATATGTGGAAGAGGATAGTGATTCTTTACTGTCACATTGTTTAAGAAATGATAATCGACACACAACTACAAAATATTATTAACCTTATTCACGAACCAAACCGGTTCACCCCACAGTGACATGCTTGGCCAAATGAAACCACACTTCAATAGACAATCGACCTATATACACATATATTGCAACTCAGATGGTTCCATACTATATATATACATTGATATAGGAGACAATTCTGACTATAGCTCGATCTCAAACTCGATCTCCCATTGAGGGTACTCTTCAACGACCCTGGGAAATGATGACTACTGAACCATCGATGAACTCATCATCAGCTCATACATCAAGGATAATAAAGAAGGAATATGCCTCTAACCCATCTGAGGGTCTTGTTCGCCAACAAACACTGCTGAATCTCTATCAGCATCGAAGAACACCACCTACCTCGAGAATAAATCTATTATTTACTCACCAAATATAAATATTTCATGTTAAAGATGAAACCATATGGTTGTATTTGTAAATATAGGAAATATACCCATGATTGGTGCTTCCCCAACACTAGCTCATTGTATCTATATACTTTAAATAGTTTAGTTCGGCCTCTAACTGGTGTAGTCAATGCCAATAGAACTAGAAGCCTCTCTACCTCAAGTACCAAAGTATGTTAACGTGTAGGTGATATAAAGGGGTGTGTCACTCCTGAATCAAACAAGGCATGCAACCAAGTAGAACACAAAAAAGGGTACCTTGAACGACATTTGGCTCACCTGGCACTGGAAAAGGTAAAGCATGAAGCTAACCACAACCTACCTGAGCCAAATAATGACCACATCAATGACTGCAATCAACTTTATAAGGGTAATAAGTTTCTCGGGGATATCCTATACCAGCCCCATTTTCTCTCTACTGATCTAAAACTGGTGCATCTTGATGCTGCTGCCTCAGCAGGAACTACCTTAACGGAGGAACCTAAAGAGGAACACCTATTGCATGCTGACTACTCAGAATGGTCTGACACTCTCAGTACTGATTACCTTAGACTCCATAATGAAAAAGTGTTTGACCCCTGAAACATTTCACACCACAAATCCCTCTTTCACACCATGTAAAAGTATGCACATCGTGAAACATTCTAGTAAAACCCCTGATATAGGATGTCACATCGTGTAATGCCCTTACACAATATGTAATCCCCTTCTTAAATCATTTACTTAATCAAAATTATCTAATCTTCTTCTGAGCCAACTTCGAGCATTTTGATCTTAAAAAAATGCAAAGGGTTGTTCCACACATATCTGAACCCTTAAAAAAATGAACATGGGTATGTATAAATAATTGAAATAAGATTATTTCAATATATTTTCTAATATTTTAATGATGAACTTAGTATTAGAGAATAGGTTTTGGTTTCTCCATTATGAAACATGGGTGAAAAAAAAATTAAATTACCAACATTCAATGATGAAAATAAATAATAACTAACTAAAGAATGTATAATGAATGAGTATAATTAAATATTATAAAAGGTTGTAAATATGAATAAAGTTTTGAAATAGGTTATTATTATTTTTATTCTTATTATATAGGAGTTTAAGGAGATTTCATGGAAGTCGGGAGTAAAATGGAAAGGGCTTTTCTTATCTTGATTTTATTTATTTAAGTCATATATGATATTCACCAATTTTTTTAATTTTTGTGGTGTATATACTAAAAAATGGATGAAATGTATCATAAATTTCATGAAATTAAATGAATTTAAAAACACATCACAAGTTCTATTTTTCATGGCTTTTTTCGATTCATGTGTTACTAAAGGTGTAAAGGTTTTCACTCACTTAGTTTCTATGAATTGAGTTATAATTGTTTTATTTTTAAGAAAAGGGAATCCGCATGTGTGGATTTTTTGAACCCTCCACACAAGGGAACCCCCCTCCCCATGAAGGGATCACATCAGAGAGATCCCAGTTGGGAAGGATTTGTTGTCAGCCGAGATGACAGAGCATCCCAGAGGGTTACAAACTAATTTGTGATGGTTTGACATTGAAATCCATCAGTACGGGTGGGTTGTGTCTCATTTTTTAACCTAGTATAGAATTGGGTAACCAGGAAAGATGAGTGGATCTCAAGGGAGGAAAAAAATCACCCATTATTGGGCTCCCATGAATTGAACATTGCACCTCTCAAGGAACAGCGTTGCTATTCTCCTCACCTTCACCACTGCGCCACCCCCGAAGTGGAGAGTTGTGATTGTTCTTCTTGAACATCATTTATATAATTTGGGTGAATTATGAAGTGTGATTTAATTATGTTATACTTCATCTTAATTTTCTTTGTATATACATTTATTTCTCAAAATTTTTTTTTCAAGAAAATCTTAATTAAAAAATATGACATTTGTAAGCGGTTTGTCTCAATTTCCCTTCTTTAAAAAATGTTTTCATATTATGAACCTATTATTATATATGTTTTACCTACTTACACATTGTTTTTTAATTCTTATTAATAATTAATCTTTCATTATATTTATATTTCTTTTAATTAATCCGTTCTTTAAACTGTTTTTATTCAATTTTTACCAAATTTATAAGGGTTTCTCTTTTCAATTTGTATTCTTTGTAATATATGAAATATTCACCACTTGTTTTATTTTTTGTGGTGTATATACGTAAATCAGTATTTAATTATCATACCTTTCATGGATTTTAAGAGATTTACACTTTCATCTCAAGTTCACTTTTTCAAATTATTTTGATTCAAAATTTACTAATTTCATAAGGGTTTTTCCTTCCAATCTCATTTTGAATTCAAAATTTATATGAATAAATTACAATATAGGGAAATTATGTATTTTTTCTCTATAAAACCATATTTATTTTCTTATATAATAGTTTTTAGGAGGTTTAACTTTTCTCCTACCATGTCACTTCCCCTTTGGATAGTAATTCACTCAAAGTGATTATTTTAATAGAGTCAACCTGACCACTTAATTTTGGTTTAGAACATTCTTCATAAAAGTCCATATTAATTGTTTTTTTAATGAACATTATTGTCTCTAATTTAATGATTTATTCAAGGATTTTTCAATAAACTTGAATTTCTTTAAAAATGAATCTTATTTTGACATTTTCAGTGTGATCATTTTCTACTAACATTGAAATTTTAAAAAATGTGAATGAAATATTTGTTTCAAATTATTTTCATAATAACACATTTTCCTATTTCCTTCATCAATTTTCATTAAAAAAATTACCCTCTAAGTTCTTATTTTTTTCAGTGGAATTTATATTCCTATTTTTTATAATAATTTTTGGAAAACAAATAAAAACTGTGTTTCTTCTTCTTTCTCTAAGTAAATTGTGACGATTTTATAAATAGAATCATATATATCCCCATAATTTAATGTTTCTAATGATTAAATAGGGAATATGATATAACTAAAGCATCCACTTTATTTCTCCTAATGGATTATAATTATTATTATGCTTATTTTTTTCATGAAATGTGTTTCTTTTCATAGGTTAATCTGGCTATGATGAATTACAAATGTTTCCAAGTTATTATTGAACAAATATGTATGGTTTATCATTATGTGATGGGTGGGAACCATATAACTCTCCAATTCATTAGGTAAAATTTTATATCCCACGATGTAGTAATTTGAAATGAGTAATTATGTTCAATCTGCTATGAGAAATGAGTTAGGATGATCAACCAACTATGGGAAACATGTTGTGATTTTAGATCCACTAAGGGAAACAAAATGTGATTTCAAATCAACTATATTATGATTTAGATTATTTTTAGGCCAAATTTCAATGTTATGTGCATATTATATACCACATAGCTCTTGATTATTACCCCATGTATTTGTTTTATTACACTATGTTATATGGTCAATCATTTGGGGTTATATATCTACATGTCATGCTTATAACATCTATTATTTCTCAATGTTAGTTTAATAATATATTTATCCCATACTCATGTTTTATCATATGATTAATATCTAACCCTTTTATGACATGTTGATAATTTTTACCTTATTGGGCATCTAAACACAGTCTTCCCTATGTTTCTTTCCCTAAGTTATAAAGAAGATTATGATGTATGATTTTTAACCATTGGGTTTAGTGGTGTGATTAATTATGATATATAATGAATAATCTTGTGAAATGAATTATTTTATATGGATGTTTAGTATGGGAAACCTTAGTAGGTATCAAAGCAGGGTTTAGTTATTTTTTTAGTTTATTTTAGTTATTTTGGTGATTGGGACAATATAAAATTAGTAAAAACCCTAAGGGTTAAGCATAAATATAATAAAACATCCTAAATTTTTGGTATAGTAGATATTGTGTGGTTTCTTAGAAATGGAATCCCTACCTGGCTACAAAAAAGTGGATGCAGGCTCTAGAACAGACACACCTATGGGTAATAACCCTAAAGAGGTCAGTTGAGTAATAAGTCGTTCTTCACTTGGTGCATGAAAAATAAGTTTAACTAAAAACCTAATTTGACACTCCTCAAGGATATTCTTTCACGGTTCACATTCTATTTAGGAGGTATTATGAAGGATTCTATTAGATATTGATGATATAATATATTAATAGTTATGTTATTAAAGCTAATAGGAATATGATAATGGAGAATCTAGGTTAAAATGAAGGATTTTATAGGTTGATCAAAATATATCATAGTTTAAATAAATGTATCACAGTTTGAAAAGTTGGTTACATTGTAGAGATCTCTGAATATTGAGTTTTCATATTCATATTTTCATTTACTCTAATTTTATTGGATTTTATCATTACCATTTTGTTTTAGTATTTAGTTGGAAATTGAATCATGCAAATAAAACCGTAAAAGGTATGTACCTTGAAACTCTGAAAGCTAATAGATACTTAAGGAGGAATATTTGGAACAAATTGTTGAGGATATCAATATTTTTCAATTATAAAGTAAAATATGTTTTCTATAGTCCATGATAGAGAGTTGGAAGTTATATTTAGAGTCATAACCTTACATATTTTTCATTAATGGGTATAAATTAAAATTGAGAGGATTTAATTTGTTTTAGTGGGGGAGAATGTAACACTTTGAGATTTTAGTATCAATTCCCTTTTAATAAAAACTATATTTAATATATTGTTTAACACACAACTCCGAACCAAAATGAACTGTGATACATTTCATTAATATAAAATTTTAAGTAGTAATTATAATCATCATAATGTAGCCGTTAGGTTGGAGAGTACAAATAGATGTAAATGAACTATGAAATATATGTCAAAATAAAAACAAAGGTCATTTTTAATACTAATTAATTTATACAATTTAATTAGTGTGGCTAAATAACTAATAAAATCATTTTATGTAAAAAATATATTTTATTAAAACTTGTCTTTTTCTATGTTGTTCATTTTATTATATTTAAATAAGGGTTTTAATATTGATAATATATACAATAAAGTAATTTAACATCCATCCAAGAGTAATTACTAAGTAAGTAATAAATTTATTTTATGCATATCATATATATTTCTCTTAAAAAAATATGTGTTATTTAGTCTTACATTAAAATTAATTATTATAACTTTTTATAAATCAAATAAAATGATTTGTATATTTTTAATCAGTATGCTCATATTTTGTAATAAGGTAAATTTCATTTTTATTCATAAAAATAGGTTTTTGAGGTTAAAGTTATTTACCATAGTAAAAGTAAAAGGATTATTTTCAAAGAATGGTTTTCATAATAACTATATAACTTCCATATAAATAAATAAAGTTAATCCATTTAAAATGATTTTTTAATATCATGTTCAAACATATAAGAAAAATATTAACATGAATTAATTATTTATCGATATTATAATATGAATAAAAACACGTAATGTATAAAAGGGATTAATATATTCATTCCTCTTTTCTATATCATATGTTTTGATTTAAAAGTTAATTTTCTTATATTTAGAAATTGAATTAGATTAAATGGATTTAAAATTTATATCTATTGCTTCAATATTTTTTAAGAGGGAAAGCATTATATTTAAAAGTTAATTTTCATTTATTGTATCTAAACTTAGCCTTGTTCAAGGGTCAACCCTTGTGATTCCATCTCCACGAGAAGCTCCAATGAATGGGATTCATATGGTAAGATTCTACTTGTCGAGGCCATCACTTATTCTTTCAATGTCAATTAGAATTTATCATTACCCTTAATATATACTTATATTAATGGTCACTATACAATGAATATCTTATCAATGGTTATAATTCCTAACAGTATTTTAAATCTGATAGGATATATTTTTTAATGGTCCAAAATAACCAAATTAGTGTATGTGTTTTTTATAAAGATAGTACTTAATGTTTATTTACTCATTTAATAGGTAATTTAATTTATAAAAGTTTGCATTGTTACATTCTCCCCCCATCAGAAATTTCTCCCTCAAAATTTCATTTTATATACTAAAATAGATGAAGGTACTTTGGTTTCATTGCCTCTTATGGTTCCCATGTTTCCTCCTCAAACATTTGGTTCCCCCATAGTAACTTGGAGAGGTGATTTTTATAGTTTCATAGAAATTTTTCTCCATGATAAAAGATATAAATTGGGTTCTCCTTTTATGAAATATCATTTTCCAAAGGTACCACCTTTAGATTCACTTCATGTGAGAGGTCTAGTATGTACTTCTTTAGGACAGATACATGGAACACATCAAATAATTGAGGGAGGTTAGGTCAGAGTGCTAGTAGCTAGTCTACAACTCTAACATGATCAAGGATATCAAATGGGATGATGAGTATTGGACTAAGCTTTCCCTTCTTCCCAAACCCCATGACTTTATTGCATGTTGATATATGAAGGAACACCTTATCTTCGACCTCAAACTCCAAGACTCATTAATGATTGTATGTATAGATTTTCTATCGACCTTTTGTTTATTTCATATGATTTTTAATAGATTGAACCGTATCTATAATATCTTAGATAAGATCAAGCCTCATAATCTCCCACTCACCAACATCATCATAGCATATTGGAGTCTGAAACCACTTCTCATATAGATCATCATAAGGTGCCATTTAAATGTTGGAATGAAAAATATTTTTATATGAGAACTACAACCGGGGAAGGTGTTAATTCCAAAATCCATAGAAACCCATTGAAAATTATCTTATCATATATCTAGAGTTTGAATGGTTCTATCAAACCGATATTCCATCAAATAGTGATAAGAAGTACTAAAACTCATCTTTATTTGCATCACTTCCTTGGACCGTGATAATTATACTTTAGAATAACCCTTAATATATACTAATCTTAACGGTCACTATAAAATATCTATATTATAAATGATTATGATTCATAATTGTATTTTAAATCCGATGTGCTATACTTTATAATAGTTCATAATAACTAAAGTAGTGCAGGTGTTTTATATAACTATATTACTTATTGAGAAATTTATTTATTCAAAATATGAATTTCATTTATTAATGTATTGGATGTTACATAAAATGCTAATACATTTCATGGTTATATTCAATCACCTAGTATTTCACTTGAAATCACTATTTCCTAAGTTTTAAGAAATAATAAACAAAAATTTGAACTAAGGAAACTCAAAATTGAACAATTTTACATTAAATTGGATCAAGCATGGTGAAGCCATTTGACTGTACCAAAAACACACTACAAAATAAGTAAAGATTATGGGTTAAATTAAAATTACCACCTAACTTTTCCAGTTTGGAATCAAATCATCTGGTATTGACTTTTAGTTCAAGATAATATTATAGATATAGAGAAACCAAAAAAATTCCATGAAAATAAGACATAACCTACATAAACAACTTGACATACTTAGGGGACAAGAGAAAAAATGGAATTTAGAGGAGTGATAGACTCATATATGGATTTACAATATGATATATTGGGATAAAAATAATCACTACGAGAAAATAGTTTTTTAGCAGCGATTATTTCGCGGCGGTTTTAAAAACTGTCGCTAAATTTTTTTCGATCAAAAATTTAGCGGTGGCTTTTAAAAACACCGGAAAAAAACGGACGCTATTTTTTTAAATTTTTTTAATTAGTGGCGGTTTTTTAGCGGCGGTTTAAACCGTCGGTAAATCGTTTTTAATTTTTGTTAATTTTTTTGTTAATTTTGTTAATTTTTTTTTAATTTCTAATTTCTTTATTTTTTTATATTAGTAATTTATTATTTATTTATTTTTTTAATTTTTTATTTATTATTGATTTATTTTATATTTTATATTTATTTTATATTTATTTTCATATTTTATTTAATTATTATTTATTTATTTAATTTTTTTTTAAAAAATAACCTCTAAAAAATTAATTTTTTTAACTGCGTGTTTTTTAAAAAAGAGCCGTGAAATAGCAGTAGTTTTTTGAAAACCGCCGTAAAATTTAAATATTAATTAAATATTAATTATTTATTAAGAATTATTAATTTTATAATTATCAAATATCAAATATTAGTTATTATTAATTATTAATTAATTATTATATATTTATATATTTATTTATGTCTTTATTTATTTATTATTGATTATTTATTAATTAAATATTAAATAAATATTAATTATTTATTAATTCTTAAATATTGAATATTTCATATTAAATATTAAAATTAAAATATTAATTATTAATTAAGAATTATTCATTTTATAATTATCAATTATTAATTATTAGTTATTATTAATTATTAATTATTAATTAATCATTATTTATTTATTTATTTATTTATCTATATATTTATTTATTTATTTATTTATTATTTATTATTTATTCTTTCTTATTTATCATTTATTATTTATTATTTCTTGTTTTATTTTAAATTTACTAAATATTAATTTATTATTAGTTGATTTTTCATTATTTATTTATTTATTTATTTATTCATCATTAAATATTTTTTAATTATTTATTATTTATTTATAATAAATTTATTAATAATTTATAAATTATTTATAAATTATTTATAAATTTTTGAATATAAAATTTTAATTATTAATTATTAATTCTCAATGATAAATTATTAATTATTAGTTATTATTAATTATTAATTATCAATTATCAATTATCAATTATGAATTATGAATTATGAATTATGAATTATGAATTATGAATTATGAATTATTAATTATTAATTATTAATTATTAATTATTAATTTTTTTATCCATTATTTATTAATTTATTAATTATTATTTATTATTTATTTCGTATATATTAAATTATTTTTTAATTAATTTATTATTTATACATTACTTATATATATATTATGTTATATATTATATATTATATATTAGATATTAGATATTAGATATTATGTATTATATATTATATATTATATAGACATATTATATATTATATATTATATATTATATATTATCGATTATATATTCTATTTTATATATTATCTATTATATAATACCTAATTTATAATATATAATATATAATATATATTATATATAATACATTATATATTATATATTAGGTATTAGATATTAGATATCAGATATTTTGTATCATGTATTATGTATTATATATTATATGTTATATATTATATATTATATATTACATATTATATATTATATATTACATATTATATATTATATATGATTAATTATTAATTATTGATTATTGATTAATAATTATTGATTAATAATTATTTAGTTTGTATCTATTTGTTGTGTATTACTTGTTTTTCCAATATATATATATATATATGTATCAGTATATTAAATTCAATTTATTAACCACATGAAGAGCCTGTAGGAGTGGTAAACTCTTTGGAGAATAAGAAAGAGGTAATGGGTTCAAATATCACCCAACACAGAATTTATATATATGGCACGGGCATGTGTATTGGCATGTGTATGGACATAGACTTATGCATGGAGATGGATGTGCATGTGCATGGTAATAATAAATAAATAAATAAATAAATAATAAATAATAAATAAATAAATTACGAAAATAAATAAATAAATTACAAATATAAAAAAATAAAGATATAAAAAATTAAAAAAATTAAAAAAATTGAAAACGATTTAGTGATGGTTTAAACCGCCGCTAAAAAACCGCTGCTAATTTAATGATTTAGAAAAATAAAAATATTTAGAAAAAATTAAAAATGATTTAGCGGCGGTTTAAACCACCGCTAATTATTTCCTGACACACGATTTACGGCGGTTTTCCGAAACCATCGTAGAACGATTTCGCGGTGGTTTAAACTGCCGCTAAATGAAAAAAACCATCACTAAATATAAATTTTGGCATAGTGATTCATGATCTGTGGGAGAACCACTATGGCCTTAGATAGTGGAGGGGATCCTTCTCCACTACTATAAATGGACCTAAAATTGGCTATTTCTGAGTTAAGAATAAAGGGGGGAATGTTGGGTAAATAACTCCTCCCCACTCTTAAAAAAGTACAAACATAACCCACTAGTTAGTCAGTAAGACTAGGCACAACTACCTCCCTATAAGAGGCCCATCGACCAACCGATTGACCTTTAGCAACTAGCTGGTGGGACTATAGAATTATGATACATTTCCAGATCCTTCCTTAGACACCTAATTTGATCCTAAGATCTCTATAAACCCCAGTCATTTCTAAAAAATGGGTTTTATGTGCTCAAAATCTTTGAAGTTTTTTTGATGACCAATTCAAAATTTGGAATGTCCACTAGTTAAAATTTTTCCCCTCAAATTCAGAGCACACATATAGGAACATGCATTATAGTAATTCTTATTGTAAACTCGGTTGTCAAAGAATTATAATAATGTAATTTCATGGTTGTGTGGGATAAATGCATAAAATATTATTATATTTTGAAGTAATAATATTTAAAAGAAGTATTTTCAAACAAAAAAATGAACTTGAACTGCTAACTCAAATAAGTTCATTAACCATTGGAGGTGGTGAATGGTCTTTGTTGAAAAATCAGTAGATATAATCATGGTGGAGTTAATTTCCAATAAATAAATGACTTAAAACTATCAATTTCAATAATATTAAAATACTATAATATTCATAAATATCTTATCACATGGTGATTACTATTATATATAAAATTAATGTGATAATGTCCATAGAATAGATGTTGTGCCAAAGTTTATAGTTATTACCTACTCAATTGATAAGTGGGAGATGCCTGGAAATATTCTTAAATATTTATCATAATGTCTAGATGACATCTTTCTGATAGGAAATAGATGATATTTTGACTTTCAGGTGCTAGATTCTCATAAGATGATTGGGATTCCACTCAAGAAGTTTCAAATGTGGTAATCTTTAAGATTAGAGGTTATAAGGACCAAACCTCAATAATAATTCCACATGCTAAATGTGTCATTGGATATTCATATCTATAGATGTGTGTATTAGTCTTATGACTTGAGATTATTATTAATGTATATAATGAATATAATAGTTTATTTTATTTTCAAAGAATATGATGATATATGCTCATAGGGAAGTAGGATATGTTGGGTATGTCAAAATTGAAATGACATTCATTGTCCACATGGTGTGTTTTTCATAAAAACACACCATATAGGACCATTGGGTACATGACTCAGGGTGTGTCCATATACATGACTAGAAAAAACATGTGAGATATATAGAATGTAGGAGGATACATCATGCCAGGTTACATAACACATCTTGTTCTAGGAACCACAACTCGATACCCCACCAAGTTTACATGCGATTTGTTCCATGAAGTTATAGGATCGAAAGAGTTTATGTTTCACCTACAAGATTTGTTGGAGTTGGTGGTCTAGAACCAACTAATTTGTACTTTATTCATTAAATAAAAGCCTTATCACATCTTGATTGTTCTTCTGCGTGACATGTCATGTGATAATGTCCTAAGGACAGTTGTTGCATTAAAGGTTCGTAGCGGATCCCTGCTATGATGAGAACCCGGAAGTGCCATAACACTGTTCTTGAATGTATGTTCTATGGCCGGATGATATTATTTGAGGGACACAAATAATACAGGTCATTAGGGGTGAGGACTCATAAAAGTTTGAGGCACCTACTCATGGTGTGCGCCCTTAGTAATATCCCGGAGGATATTATGAGAACAAGACCTGCCAATAGGAAATCCACATTTCATATTCTCATTGGATGTTCCTATCTATGGACGTGTGTATTGATCCTTAGACTTTAAGATTATTATTAATGGGTATTACAACTCGCGCACTTAGATGTATTGAAGAAAACTGTGACAACACACTTTTTGCAGTGAGGTAGGATACGCTGGGTGCGTCACGAGTAATTCCGCATTAATAGATAATGCAAGAAAGGATTTGTCCCTTCCGTTCCATAACGGAAGTAGATATCTCAGGCCCTTTGATGGAATTGATATAGCCTAAATAAATCCATGGCCATGGTAAGGTATGGGCAAGTTCAATTCCGGGAAGTCAATGAAAGAATAATCAAGCGCATGGGTTGATGGCACTAGCATGCAACCCGCTTGATTGGAGATATCTTGACAAAGAGATTATATTACACGGTAAGAGTTCGTAGGAGGTAACATGTCATTGCGGCGTGAACTTCTTTCTCTATGGGTTCCTTGGAGTGTTGCTAGACGCTAACCTTGGACTTTAGGCAGGCTCAGCCTAATGCAACTGAGAAAGAGGCCTAGAGGGTCACACACTAAGTGTGTCCATGTATCTCAGTTAAATATTAATTTAACAAGTTAAATAAATATTATTCCCGAATGTGGTTTAATAATTATTTAAGGATGTCTGATCGCACTTACTTTGAAACTAGTTATTCGAGAGAATATATTGTGGATGAAATAATATATTTATTAGCGAGTAATGCAATTAAATTTATTTAAGAAATAAATAGTCATTACTCAAGGTCTAATAAATGTGGTGGAGAAAAATGGAAAATAAAAGTACATACCGTGTATTAATTATTACACGCCGTGTAGTTTTTCCAGTTGGGATTTTGAAGATTTAATATTGTTTTATTAAATGATATTTATTATAATCAGCATGGGTGCATGTCAAGGAATTAATAATTCGACATGGGGGGGTTTTCAATAAGAGTTAATGAAATAAATAAAACGCGTAACGCATTTTTTTATTGTCATAACTCTATTAACATCAAACATGATTATAAATATCCTCAAAACCCAAATATTTTGGAGAGCCATTGGTTGTGCACAACGGATTTGGAAATACTCTCAAGCCAAGAGAGAATTCCCTTTCCACCAAGAACGCCCTCAAGTTACAAGAGCAAGATCCTCCACCGGATCAAGGCAGTCAAAGTCGGATATCGCAAGCGAAGGTTCTTCCACGCTAGCACTCAGAGATCCCTTCGGCGACATACAGAGATACGTGACACACGTGTGGATCACCGCTAGAGGAATCCTACACTTGGATTCTACAACGCAACGACGGATCACCGAATCATGACCGAACACATCAATGAAGAAAGAATTCCAACGAGGTAATTCTTATGCATTAATTAAATTAATTATAATCAACAAATGATGATCCTCCTCAAGGGTTCCGGGACTCTCACTTTTTCTTTTCCTTCTTCGTTCTATTCCGAAGATTCGGCGTTTTATATCGTGATGGATCTCGGATTGAACATTTTTTTACGAAAAATTAAGTTGCGCAAACCCACCAACGTGCTTCCACTACGCCCGGAACCTTCAAGTGGTATCAGAGCCAGGTTATATCTTTGGTTATAATTATTTAGTTTTTTTTTGGTGATTTACGCATTTAATAATTTAGTTATTTCAATTCATGTTTAATCGTTCTAGAAATCTGAATCTCGAGATCTGTTCCTCCTCCATCGTTTCTCGTTCACCTCACAGAAACGGATTTTTCTTTTAATTTTGATTAAAATAAAATAGAGGAACTCATCCGGAGGAGCCAAACGTTTCTGGCCGTATAACACCAGAATACACGACGTGTATTCAGAAGTACACACCGTGTAGTCTAGGTTCAATGCATCGACTGATCCGCCAAATCAGGTCGTGTATTGGATTCTTTCTAAGAATTTAAGACACCCTGTGTTGACTAGAAACAGGTGGCACACGGTTTCCGGAATGCACACCGTGTGGTCCAATGAACACGGCGTGTAGTCCCTTCGGGTTAGGGTTGGGTCGTGTACTCCGTACATGTCCTTCCCGGCTGGAAACCATGTAACGCGGAAACTACACAGCGTGTGTCCCACTGTACACACCGTGTACTCTAAAAATTTACGAATTACATTAACACACCTTATCCCCGGGCGTGTACTTCGGATGGACGGTGAAGAAAAAGTACACGCCGTGTAGTCGGAACTACACGCCGTGTACTCACCCAAATTACGCAGATTTATTAAAATTTATTATTATATTATACAAACCCTTGAGACGTGTACCATGGTGCAGGCGTAAAGCCGAGGCACAACATGTGATAGGTGTTTTATATATATATGTTTAATTTAACATCTGCGTAATAAATGGGAATTCACCAGGTTGCCTCCAAGGTACAAGTCACGTACAAGGATAATTTTAAATGAATTTATTTTTTTAAAATTATGATGGATGAGAATCTCAAGGAAATTCAGAAAAAGGGATTTAAGATAAAAGGATTGATTAATTAAAGATAATTAATTGATTCGAGCATGATTTATCTTAAACAGGAATGATTAAAGAATTGAATGCTAGTTTTATTTATGCGTAAATATCGTTGCATGTATGGATGATCATGAGCTAGACCAAGGCCTTTTTATGTGAATGGTTTCTTTTAATTTATTTAGTTAAATTAAATTTGTTGGCCTGCGAGCCATCTCCTCATTAATATGTAGGGCCTGCGCGCCCAAGGATTCTTTTATGTAAAACCCCCTTTTTTTTCCCTCACCTACGTGTGAGATAAATGCATATGTAATTGATGGAGCTCCCAAGCTAGTGGAGGCAGCTCAAGTCAGGAGCCAAGGTGAAACCAATCCAAGGAGATACAAAGGTGGACAGGTGGAAAGCTGTAAACACGAACCTAAAAGGTTCAAGGTGTTTCTCCCCTAGGTCTTGGGTTAGTTTATCAACCGCTAGATAAACTAACCAATAGAAAAGCTCATGATCATACCATTTATTTTATTTCTGTCAGTTGCATGGTTTATTTATTGTGGGTGTGTTGTCACGATCACACAATTAATGAATTAAACGAGCATGCAAGATGGAACTAATTTTTTTTTGGTTTATATGTAAATATTATCTTAGACATGGTTAATCACTTAAATATATCCCACTTAATATTAACAAGCATGTAATAAAAGATAATAAAATAGCAATTTACGTATAAGGATAAAATCCCTCAAAATAAATATTAAGTCGGCAGAGCCTTCTATAATATCGGTTAGAATCAAACCATAGTTCACAGTGCTTGACCAACACTAGTTGGGGTGCTTTCAATTATCGGGGAATTCTAATTCAAGGTTTTGGGTTGAATTGACTTGGTTCGCATCAAGGGTTGACTGCCACAGTAGGACTTGGTGTGACCAAGAGGCAAAGGTTGAGGAAATCCAAAAAGGATTTCCGGATTGGGGAGTCCACTCAGCGGATCAAGGAACTGCGAGTTAATGCAGTTGGCATTTGGAATGCCTACCTAAAACCTTCAAGTTTCTTGACCAACCCTAGTTGGGGTATTGAGAAGGGCAATATGTATCCTTGCCACTAGAATATTCACGCAAAAGAATATTCCGAAGTCAATGGTGAGGGCTATTGGATTTCGATAAAATAGTGGGAGACTAATAAGTATTAATTTATTTATTTGTCGCAATTTTTATAATAAAGTACTAAACCTTTGCTCATCTTAAATTGTAGAGACGAAAAGAAAATGACTTCAAACATATCATTGCGCACCATACTCGAAAAAGAAAACCTTCTCACCGGAACCAATTTCCAAGAGTGGCAGAAGCGTTTACGCGTCATCCTTCACCACGAAATGAAATTATATGTGCTGGAAGAGCCTATTCCAGTTGCACCTGGGAAAGAGGCTAGTGATGAGGAATTATCTCTCTACATGAAACACATGGATGATGCCACAGATGTCCAGTGTTTCATGCTATCGGCCATGTCTAATGAGCTCTTGAAGCAACATGAAAACATGGATACGTATAGCATGATGTCTCACCTTAAAGATCTCTACCAAGAGAAGGCGAGATAGGAGAGGTATGAGATCTCCAATGCTTTGTTTACCATGAAGCTTGGAGAGTCTGCACCAGCTGGGCCTCATGTGGTCAAGCTTATTGGCTACATTGAATGGTTGGACATCTTAGGGATTAAATTCTCAGATGAGTTGCGTACAGATCTCATCCTATCATCATTTCCCAAGACCTTCTCTAGCTTCATTGTCAACTATAAGATGAGTGGCAATGAGAAGAGTCTATCGGAGCTTCTGACCTTGATTCGCCAGGTAGATAAGGACATGGGGAGTGACAAACCCGCGGTCCTTATGGTGAACAAGAAAAGGAAGGACAAGGCAAAGGGGCCAAAGACTTATAAATGGTCTGAAGCCCCCGAGCACCATCCCTCCAAGAAGGGGAAGATTCAGAGGCAGGGCAAGGAATGGGAAGCAGTGTGTTTTGCATGTGGCAAGCAGGGCCACTGGAAGAGGAACTACACCCAGAAGCGTGGGGATGCTAAAGGTGCGTTCGTTATCGAGTGAAATATTTCTATTTCTACACATGGGTATTAGATACAGCTTGTGGGGCTTGCATCTGTATTCAAATGCAGGAACCAAGTAGATTTAGAAATATTGCCAGAGGAGAGGTGGATCTTTGAGCTGCCAATGGCGTAAGGCTGGCTGCGTTGGCTATTGGCGATTATCACCTCTCATTGCCAACTGGCATGATTTTGGTTTTAAAAAACTGTTATTTTGTGCCTAGTGTTAAGAAGAACATAATTTCTGTATCTTGTTTGGATATGGATGGATTTATTTTCAAGTTTGTAAATAAGGGTTGTCTCTTTTATAAGAACAATGTATGTTATGGTATGGAATATTTGAATAATGGTTTGTATGTATTAAATTATGAAAACCAAGTATTGGCAATCGATAACGAAACAAACTCACATGACTCATACATCACCAAGTTATGGCATCACCGCCTTGGTCATGTGGATGAGAAGCGCTTGACAATGCTCTGCCAAGATGGCTATTTAGACTCTACTGATCTAAAACCACTTGATATATGTCATGCTTGTTTACAAGGAAAAATGACCAAGCCGCCTTTTGGTGGACAAGGTGAAAGGGCCACAGAGCTTCTAGGATTGGTACACACAGATGTGTGTGGACCATTTACAGTAGAAGATATAGGTGGATATTCTTACTTTATTACTTTTACTGATGATTTGAGTAGATATGACTATGTCTAATTAATGAGGTATAAGTCAGAGTCCTTAGAGAAATTTAGGGAATTCAAGAATGAAGTAGAGAATCAACTTGGTAAGAAGATAAAAAAGCTTCGATCGGATCGAGGTGGAGAATATCTGAACCAAGAGTTCATCGATCTTCTACGGGAGTCTGGGATTCTATCTCAGCTCACTCCACCTTATACACCACAGTGGAATGGTGTTAGTGAAAGGAGGAACCATACCTTGTTGAACATGGTGAGGTCGATGATGAGTCATGCAGATCTTCCATTATCCTTTTGGGGATATGCATTACAAACTGCAGCATACACATTAAACCGAGTACCAACTAAGGTGGAAAATGGAATTCCATCCGAGTTATGGAATGGAAGGAAACCCACTTTTTCGCACACATGTGTATGGGGATGCGAGGCATTTGTTAAGGCCTTCTGAGGTAACAAAATAGCACCCTGGGGCACGCAGTGTATCTTTATAGGATATCCCAAGGAAACGAAAGGATATTACCTATATAACCCCCAAGACAAGAAAGTGACTGTCGCCAGACAAGCCATCTTTCTTGAGAGGGAGCACATACTCAAGAAGGATAGTGGGAGCAAGATTGAATTCGACGAAGTTGATGCTCAAGATACACAGGAGTTGGTACAGGAACAAGTTCCACAGGTCCTCATGGAAGAGGTTCCAGAAACACAAGTACTGCGTAGGAGCTCAAGAGAGGTAAGGGAACCAGAGAGATTTGGTTTCCTAGTCACCGAGGGTGGTGAATAATTATTGTTGGACAATGATGAACCTCTCTCCTACAAGGAAGCAGTAGAAATCTCATAAGCTGCAAGATGGCTAGAAGCTATGAATTCTGAGATGGCTTCCATGTATCAAAACCATGTTTGGGTTCTGGTCGATGAGCCAGTTGATGTAAAGCCTGTTGGATGCAAATGGGTATTCAAAAGAAAGCTGGACATGGAAGGTCAAGTTAGCACCTATAAAGCAAGGCTAGTGGCTAAAGGATCCAGACAACGTCAAGGAATTGACTATGATGAAACCTTCTCGCCAGTTTCCATGTTTAAATCAATAAGAATCATACTTGCCATAGCAGCTTACCATGACTACGAGATTTGGCAGATGGATGTCAAAACAGCATTCCTTAACAGGAACCTTCAGGAAGATGTCTATATGACACAACCAGAAGGGTTTGTGACACCAGGTGAAGCCAAACTGGTTTGAAAGTTGCAGAAATCCATTTATGGATTGAAGCAAGCATCCAGGTCATGGAACATTCGATTGGATTAAGCCATAAAGGAATTTGGTTTCATTAAGAATGAATGTGAGCCATGTGTTTATAAGCGGTTTAATGGGAATGTGGTCGTCATCCTAGTGGTATATGTTGATGACATATTGCTTATTGGAAACGACGTACCAGCCTTACAGTCTGTTAAGGACTGGTTGAACAAGTGTTTCTCCATGAAGGACATAGGAGAAGCAACCTACATTCTAGGGATCAAGATCATTTGTGACAGATCCAAGAGGCTGCTTGGACTAAGCCAGGGTACATACATTGACTAGATACTGACGAGATTTAGTATGGAAAAATCCAAGAGGGGATTGGTTCCAGTGTCACATGGCTTACATCTTTCTAAGAAAATGTGTCCCCAGACACAACTAGAGAAAGATAGGATGAGCAAGATCCCATACGCTCCGGCTATAGGATCCATCATGTATGCCATGTTATGTACCAGACTTGATGTTGCCTTTGCACTGAGCATGGTAGGAAGATATCAAGAAGATCCAGGAGAACAGCATTGGACTGCTGTTAAGACTATCCTTAAGTATCTGAGAAGAACTAAGGATATGTTCGTGGTGTATAGAGGAGAAGAGGAGCTTTTCATCAGAGGGTATGCTGATGCTGGTTTTCAAACAGATCAGAATGATCTGAAGTCGCAATATGGATATGTTTTCTGTCTCAATGGAGGAGCTGTGAGCTGGAAGAGTTCAAAGCAGCCAGTTGTCGCTGATTCTACAGTGGAGTCCGAGTATATAGCGGCTTCTGATGCAGCCAAAGAAGCCGTTTGGATTCAGAACTTTGTCCAGGAGCTTGATGTGGTGCCTAGCAGTAAAGATCCCATTACATTGTATTGTGATAATACTACAGCGGTGTCTCTTGCAAAAGAACCAAGGTCACATCAACGGACAAAGCACATACTCCGGAAGTATCACCTCTTGAGGGATTTCTATCAAAGGGGTGAAGTTGCAGTGAGCAGAGTGTCCACAGAAGATAACGTGGCGGACCCCATGACTAAAGGCCGATCTCAGTAGAAGCATGAATATCATGTGAGAGCTAGTGGGTTAATGGTTGTTAGCATTTGGCTCTAGTCCAAGTGGGAGTCTATTGGAGTTGGTGGTCTAGAACAAACTACTTTTTACTTTATTCATTAAATAAAAGCCTTATCACATCTTGATTGTTCTTCTGCATGACATGTCATGTGATAATGTCCTAAGGACAGTTGTTGCATTAAAGGTTCGTAGCGGATCCCTGCTATGATGAGAACCCGGAAGTGCCATAACACTGTTCTTGAATGTATGTTCTATGGCCGGAGGGTATTATTTGAGGGACAAAAATAATATAGATCATTAGGGGTGAGGACTCATAAAACTTTGAGGAACCTTCTCATGGTGTACGCCCTTGGTAATATCCAGGAGGATATTATGAGAACGAGACCCGCTAGTAGGAAATCCACATTTCATAGTGTCATTGGATGTTCCTATCTACGGACGTGTGTATTGATCCTTAGACTTTATGATTATTATTAATGGGTATTACAACTCGCACACTTAGATGTATTGATGAAAACTGTGACGACACACTGTTCGCAGCGAGGTAGGATACGTTGGGTGCATCACGAGTAATACCGCATTAATAGATAACGCGAGAAAGGATTTGTCCCTTCCGTTCCATTACGGAAGTAGATATCTCAGGCCCTTTGATGGAATTGATATAGCCTAAATAAATCCATGGCCATTGTAAGGTATGGGAAAGTTCAATTCCGGGAAGTCAAAGAAAGAATAATCAAGTGCATGGGTTGATGGAACTAGCATGCAACCCGCTTGATTGGAGATATCGTGACAAAGAGATTATATTACACGGTAAGCGTTCGTAGGAGGTAACACGTCATTGCGGCGTTAACTTCTTTCTCTATGGGTGCCTTGGTGTGTTGCTAGATGCTAACCTTGGACTTTAGGCAGGCTCAGCCTAATGCCACTGAGAAAGAGGCCTAGAGGGTCACACACTAAGTTTGTCCATGTATCTTAGTTAAATATTAATTTAACAAGTTAAATAAATATTATTCCTGAATGTGGTTTAATAATTATTTAAGAATGTCTGATCGCATTTATTTTGACACTAGTTATTCGAGAGAATATATTGTGGACGAAATAATATATTTATTAGCGAGTAATGCAGTTAAATTTATTTAAGAAATAAATAGTCATTACTCAAGGTCTAATAAATGTGGTGGAGAAAAATGGAAAATAAAAGTACACGCCGTGTATTAATTATTACACGCCGTGTAGTTTTTTCAGTTGGGATTTTGAGGATTTAATATTTTTTTATTAAATGATATTTATTATAATCAGCGTGGGCGCATGTCAAGGAATTAATAATTCGACATGGGGGGGGGTTTCAATAAGAGTTAATGAAATAAATAAAACGCGTAACACATTTATTTATTGTCATAACTCTATTAAACTCAAACATGATTATAAATATCCTCACAACCCAAACATTTTGGAGAGCCATTGGTTGTGCACAACAGATTTTTAAATACTCTTAATCCAAGAGAGAATTCCCTTTCCACCAAGAACGCCCTCAAGTTACGAGAGCAAGATCCTCCACCGGATCAAGGCGGTCAAAGGCGGATATCGCAAGCGAAGGTTCTTCCACACTAGCACTCAGAGATCCCTTCGGCAACGTCCAGAGGTACGTGACACACGTGTGGATCGCCGCTAGAGGAATCCTACACTTGGATTCTACAATTTAACGACGGATCACCGAATCATGACCGAACACATCAACGAAGAAAGAATTCCAACGAGGTAATTCTTATGCATTAATTAAATTAATTATAATCAACATATGATGATCCTCCTCAAGGGTTCTGGGACTCTCCCTTTTTCTTTTCTTTCTTCATTATATTCCGAAGATTCGGCATTTTATATCGTGACGGATCTCGGATTGAACATTGTTTAATGAAAAATTAAGTTGGGCAAACCCACCAACGCGCTTCCGCTGCGCCCGGAACCTTCAAGATTGTGGGTGGGGGGGGGGGGTGAATTGTAGTTTATAAAATAAAATTTAAACATTTATATAACCATTTTAAGGAAGTTTATCACATTAATATTTGTTTTAAAAAATATATAATCAAAATTTAGAATTTTTTTTAGAAAAATTATATGAAACATTTCTTACAAAATGCACAGTGGAATAAAATATTGTAAAAATAATAATAACAAATCACATACAAAGTATGTAAGGAAAACTTATAGAAACATTTATAAGAAGATAACCACACTTTATCCTTATGTTTTAAGGAATTATTAACCTTACTCAAGGTATCCATGGTATTAACATTACTATAAATTCTGTCTTTCTTATGGTAAGAAATCCTTTGATACAAAGATTTGACAGAACCTCTGTTTCCTTAGCCTTAGGAACCCTCAAATACCAGATCAGTATCCTCTATCTTCCCTAAAAATTGAATCCCTCTATCACACAATATCATAAATAATAATTAAAAAATCAGAAATTTATAAGGCATTAAAAAATTAAACCTCACAATAGATGGATAAAGAAAAATACTCTTTAAAATTTATAATAGAGAATACTCAAGTAACAAGATGTTACCAAATCTTCACAACAACTTTATATAGTTGATGATGCACAAATATCACTCCTCCTTGAATGTATCTTTATTTATAAGAATATCTCTAATGGTCATATTGTTCATTTATTGTAGATTATTACAACAACATTAAACACATCTCTTATTTTACTATAAAAGTTCAGTACAACTTCTCTATCTGATGGTCTTCATGATCTATACCACCAGTATATATTAATATTCCATACCATAGAATATTGTTTCTTTATCTAGTGGAATATATAATGTTATTTTTATGGTAGTATATATAAAAGATCTTCTAGATATCATATCTACCTCCATCTAAAAACATTTATAAGGTAGACTTTGTAAAACTCCATCTGGTGGGACATAATTATACTTTTTCTTCTGAAATTTATAATCCTCTATCCAGCAAAATCTGTATTAGTTCATCTGATATACAAAGTGAATTTATGTATGATGAGAAATCTCTATATGATATCCTCATTTTGAAAAACATTAAGAATGTTTTTTCTATTTGGAAAGGATACTCTTCATCCAGTAAAATAGATTTCCTAAAAAACATCTTGAGAACATAGGAAATATAAAAGTTTGAAATGTTTAAAATTTTAATGAAGTGGATTGTAATTTTTAAAAATAAGGTTAGAAGGTGTTGAAATTAAACTTTCAAATAAAAAATATACCCATTTTTGTAAATAAAAAAACACAACTTTTGAAGAGAAAAACTAAAGAGAAAAACATTAAATAATCATACCACTCCATCTTACATAATCTCAACCTTTTCCATTTATCTTGAAATGTTAAAACTTTATTATTTTCTCCCCCTTTTTTAAAATGTTCCCTTTATCCCAAACCTTTAGATTCTTTCTCCACATAAGTTTAGACACATTATCCCGCTTTTTTATTTTAAAAGGATTTATAGGAGGAAGTAAGTGTTTACCTGAAATGATAGATAATTTGTTTACACAAAACAATTTATATGAAAATAAACATTTATCCAAAAAATATAATAAATTCATAAAAATAATATAAGGAAGTAATTAATCCAAATAACATAAGAAGACATTCATCCAAAATCTGGAAAATAAATATCAAAAAATTTAAGTAAGAATATCCTTCAAAAATATACATAAAAAATATTTTAGTTTTTGGTTATTGTAAAATTTTAAAAGTTTGAAATAAAATTAAATCTTTCTTTAAATAATTCTTAATGATTTCATTTATCTTCTTAAGACCTTATTGGTTATTTTCATACTCATTAACTAATATTTTAATTATCACAACTTCATCTTTCAAAACATATATCTTATTTACTTACTCGATAATATTTTTTTTCATAGAGACTTCTTAATCATGATTCACAGAAAGAGACTTCAGGTTATCAAATCCCCTTAGAATTTTATAAACATTAGAGCTGATACTACTCATAAATTTTGCAAACTGACTTTGTTTCTTTCCAAATTTATTAGGATCACTAACTTTTTAAGAATTAAACCTAATATTTGGTAGTTCTATTACTAGTCATTTCTTAGAAATTTTGGCTAAAGTTCTTAATTTACAGTGTCTTAACATTCAATAAAACAACCAATATTGATCCTTTATTGCACTAAGGCAAGGTATATCTTAGATTTCAAAGTCTTCTATGTTTATAGTGTATAGATTCCCATTCCTATCTATATAAATAATAAATTTAACTTATTAAATTTGAACAATACCTTTATAATTCTTAAATTTATGAAGACATCCTTCATCCCATAATTGAATTATTCTAATGAGTTTGAGATTAAAACCTACAAAAAATAAAAAATTAGAAATTAAAACTTTATCAAGAAGAAAAATATCACATATACTGTATATTCATTATTAAGAATTATCTATGAAAGAAAACTTTTTGTATTGACCCAAACATTTATGAATAAAATTACCTTTCTTTTTTACTTAATTAAATATATTATGGTCATTGGAAACACATGAAATCCTTTTTTTTTATAATATCCAATTGAACTTAAATGATTTTTAAGTATCACTACCATTGATAATATGTCCATTTAGTAGCGATCACATGACTAATAAAAATATGGGGTTTTAATAAACCCTTTTGACAGAGAAAAAGGAAGTGATAGACTCAACCAGTATGATCATACCCTATACAACCCATTTATTAGAGCTTTCAAGGGAGTTAACATTTTTGGGCTTTTCACTAGACCAATCCCAAGATGATATCCAATAACTTAAGCGTGTTAGAAACCTTTTAAGGGATAATTTCATGCTCATTGAGATTATGGACCAAACCATGTTCACCAAACAACCCCATGAAAGCCCCACCATTGCACAACTTACTCTTAGGGAATATGCTGGTGTAATAAAAAGATATGTAACAAGATCCTATCATTATGATAATGTATATTATTTTTTATAGAATAATAAATATACTTTAATTTTATTATAATTACTTTATAAATGATTTTTAAATCCCAAATAATATTTTTAGTAAATATTAAAATTCAATTAGTTAATATATTTTAATGAATTAATGGATTTTGAAATAAATAGTATTCTAATAAATTATTATTATTTAATTAATTTTATTAAATATAAATGGCTATATAATTTTTATGTGGTCAAATGTAATTTTCATTAAGTTTTAAATTTTTTGTCAAAACTTGTTAATTTTCCATAAATGTCGGTTTTAATTCTAAAAGTGAAAATTCACATATTTATATAATTATTTAGATAAAGTTTACTTTTTTTTTTCTGGAATCAGGATGTCATAATTATCCAACGGTGAATTTTTCATAATATTCGGAGACAGTCTAATTTTTGGGTAAAAATTAAATACCGTATAATTATATAGTGTGTTTTATGACATCATAGTCACCCAATAATAATTCAATAAATACTATAAAATTTATATTCAGACAAATATATGTTTTTTACTTTAAAATAATTCAATTTTAAGTTTATTTGATTAATTTTATAAAGCCTTAGTGAATCCTCTAAAACATATAATATATTTTATGATTTCAAAATAATTTCCTTGAATGTATGACTCACCTACACATAGGAAAGGGAATATTTTAATATATTCCACCCTTTCCCATATAAATTAATTTATTCCACTCCCATTTTCTATAAACAATGGGATAAACCATGGGATGGTTTGTGATTTTGAATATTTTATTTTGTAGTGCCCAAAACCAAAATTATAAAGAAACCCCCCTCCTTTGCAATATAATCCCATCCAATATTCAATTTATATTCACTAAAACTCTTAAAACCTTGACCAACCTCTTCCCCATACTCCCTAGAGTCCTCCCAAGGTACCCCAAGCTCTTATGAATCCCCTCCCAAGCATTTGGAGTCACAAAAAATAAGTAAGTGATTTTTCACCCTCCTGTTTTATCAAGTATTGCTTTCATGTTATGTCTTTTAATTTCCTTTTTGTCTATGTTGGGATATGTTATTAAATATAACCCTTAATTTCTATTTTATTTATAAATTTTGTGATCTTAATTTCACTCTCATTGATCCCCCTATTATCCTTTATGTACACCCGTTACTATACCAAAATCTCATAGGGGATCTTTCACTTTCCTCCATTATCAAGAACTCCTTTTGTGATATGCCTTTTAATTTCAATTTTCAGATGTTATAATATGTCCATAAATACTTCCCTTACTACCAATTTTATTTATAAATAATTATATATTCCTTCCAAACTCATTTATCCATTCATGAACCTTTATATACACCCACTACGATAACAGAATTTTGTAAGGGATTTCTCTCTCCTCATTCCCATTAATGGACTTTTTTTATATTATTCATCTTAAATTACATTTCATATGATAATATATTATGTTCCATTTTACCCTTAATATCTATTTAATGTATAAATTATGAGAGACCCCTTTTTCTCTCATTTACCCATTTTATGAATTTCCATATGATGTCGTTTTGCTGTCGAAATTGCACTACAATTTTCCATGCGAAAATCATCGTGTAATGAATACCACACCCTTTAATATATCAAGGGTTTTCAACTTTATGAACATATAATTATTGATTTAGGACTTACATGTATGTATTACACATTTCTTTATCATTGAAACAATGATGATTTTGAATGAATCCATGTTATATGATCTATGTGTCACACTTAAGCATGAGATTGAAATGATTATGAAGGTTGCGCCCTGATAGCGCTCCAATGAATTGGGTAATGTTTTGTATCACTATACAACATTTTTTTATAGGGGTTTACTTAATTCCTTTATGGGAATTTTTCCACCATGTTGGGATAGGGCTTTACCTAATTTCTTTTTGTTTGTGATGTTGTGTTTTAAGTTGTTTCCACATTCCCATGTTATGATTACCATGCCATATCATGAATTTATATTCATGTTGCTTCATGCCTCATTGACATTCCTTGTCTAACATGTATTATTATCCTCATGTTATTCCACATTTATTCCCTTAATAGGATTTAAAAATCACCCTTTATTATGTACATCATTAGGTTATCCCATGCAGTGTTAAGTACGAAGAAACTTTGTGGTCATGTAAAATAATTTTTCAATAAAGATGTTGTATTTGATGTTTTAAGTTGTTATGTAATGTTCCTAATCACAAGAGACACTACATATCTCAATCTTATGAGTTTTATCAAGTTAAAATTATGTAATAAATCATGTTTTAAATGTTTAAAAAAGATTAGGGATGTTATAATTGGTATTAGAGGATTGGTTTATCTATTTATGGGATTAGGATTAGAAAAACCTTGTGAAAAACACTGTTGATAAGTCTAAGTGTAAAAAAGAATCCTTAAATTTTTTTGAGTATAGATTAAGTGTTTTAGAAAAAACATACATCCCTATATGGATATGAATAATTGAATTTGTATTTGGAACAAATGTATCTATATGTAAAACCCAAAAACACCGCTTTGAGCTAGACACGAATGAGAACTATTGCACAACAACGGGCCTTGATGCACTCTTGGTTTGACACTCCCAAGAGATATGATTTGGTAAATTCATAAACTCTTCAGAAACCATTATTATGAGGAAAAACATTCCCATAATAATATATGTTAGGATGTAGATCATGGATAACATAGATTAAAGCCTAGAAACTCATAAGTTAAGTATATAAATGTAATTTATCTGTTATCCATTTAATATATTTAGATTCTTGTTTTTGTGTTCAACAATTTAAGAGTACTCATCCCCAAATATATATTAGATAATGTAGAACCAAAATAAAAATGTAAAATCTGGGGTTATCTTCTATAGTTATACACATTCTTTTATATCCCAAAAGTTTAGTAGAACAATCCAAACACCACCACAAATAATGGAAGTAAAGATGTCTGTAAAGGTAGAAAATGGGGAAATTATTGCATCCCATGAATATAACTCCACCAATATCCCCATTTCTGGATTTAACTTCCCAAAAAACCTTATTATTCTTACCATGGTGTAATTTGATGCAATTCTAGGCTTAGTTTGGCTTTCTTTATATAAATCCAACATAAATTTCCATGAGAGGGAAATCACTCTCTATATGGAGACTCGACCCCCGTTTATATATAAGTGCAAGGAGGAGGATGAATCTTCCTCAACACCATCATCCCAATCATGTATATTAATGTTGTACCTCTCGAACCCCTCAAGGTTTTATTTTCATGATCACAATCACCCTCATATTTATCTAATCCTCTTTCAAGTGTTTTTGGATTGATAGGAATCAAATCAGGTGGCCAAGGAATTGGGCCAAGCAAGCTTAAGTGGCAAAGGAACACAAGTGGACTGAAAATCAGTCCACCGGCCAATCGGTGGCTTCACCACCGGTCGGCCGGTGGACCCTGGGAGGGATGCTGAGCCACTGCCATCTCACCGGCCAGCCGGTGGCACACCAGCGGCCAGCCGGTGGCACCTGCAATCAAGAGGGAGCCACTGCCTCACCACCGGCCAGCCGGTGGCCTCAGCACCGGCCAGCCGGTGGCACCCTCTCCAAATAGTGAAGGCTACTGCCTCACCACCGGCCAGCCGGTGGCTCTGGCACCGGTCGACCGGTGGCCCCTGGACAGGAATCCAATGACTTTTTTCAAACACCGGCCAACCGGTGGCCCTGCACCGGCCAGCCGGTGGACACAGTCAAACTAGCCGTTGGGCTGTTGACCAGCCTGTCCACTTGGCCTCCAACGGCTCTTTAAGCCTCTCCAACGGCTCCGAAGACTCCCCAAGGGTTCCATGCCTATAAATAAAGGCCAAGGAAGCCCCGGACACCCACCGGAACTATACGGAAGCTCACGGACACGTTGTTCATCATTTGGCGTACCTCCGGCGACTTCCTTCAAAGGAACCTCAATAGCTCCAACAACTTCCACATCCAAGGAGCTCCACTCAAGAAGCTTGGGAGTGCACGTCTTCAACTCCATTCAACCTTTGGCGCCCAAGTCTTCCCAATCACGGTTTTTCTTGTATATTTTATTTTGAGCTTAAAATTGGGTTTGTGCTTACAAACCCCAAACTTTTCTCATCCCCTCTTTCTTTGGGTTCTCACACCACCACTAAGGTGTGAAGAGGTTTCTTCAAGCCTTTCCTTTTAAAAGGCTTGTGTCTCGGTGAGCTAGTCTTCACCCGTAAAAAGACTAGTGGGTTATCGCTTAACCAATTAAAAGCATTGGGTTCTTGCTAAACCACAAAAGCAAGCTGTAATAGGTCCTAGTGCTACCTCAAAGCCTAGTGGGTTTCTTGCTAAAACCATTGAAAAGCAAGCGGTAGGAATCTCTCAACGGTTGAGTTGGGAGCGGAGACGTAGGCCGGGTTTTTGGCCGAACTCCGTTATCAAGTTTTGTGTTTTGCCTCATTTATTTCCGCTGCATCTTAACTTTGATTTTTAAATTGTTAATCAATTTTTAAAAGGCAATTCACCCCCCCTCTTGCCATCATTCCCTCCTTGGGGTGTTCTTCCGACCCAACAGTTGGTATCAGAGGGAAATTTGAGTAATACCTTAAAAGGTTTCAAATTCAAAGATCCATTGTGATGGCATCCACCTCTTTCGCCCCCGAGGGCTACTCATTGGGTCGGGCTCCATTTTTTGATGGGACCGACTACAATTATTGGAAAACCCGCATGACTACTTTCCTTAGGAGCATAGGTTATCCCATATATAAAATTGTCATGCATGGTTACACTCTTTCTTCTCCCGATGAATCCAAATGGACCCAAGCCGATATAAAAAATTTCGAGCTTGATGGCAAAGCCATGAATGCTCTACATTGCGGCCTTGACCGAAATGAATTTAATCGAGTTTCCACTTGTACCACATCTCATGAAATCTGGAAACTATTGGAGGTTACCCATGAGGGGACCAACAAAGTAAAGGACACTCGATTAGATATGTACCGTCAAGATTTTGAATCTTTCTCCATGCATCCAAATGAGTCTATTTCCGATATGTTTACTCGCTTTACTGACGTGTGCAATGGAAGGAAATCTCTTGGTGATGATGTTTCAGCCGAGACGATGGTGAATAAGATCTTATGGGTCCTTCCGAGCTCATGGGCACCAAAGGTGACGACGATCCAAGAAGCTAAGGACGTCAAAAATATGCCGGTAGAGGAGCTCATCGGATCCCTAATGACGTACGAGATCACGATGAGGAGGCAAGCTCAAAAGGAGGGCACACCAATCAAGACACCAAAGAATATTGCCCTCAAGGTACAAAAAGAAGTAAGCTCCTCCTCCTCATCCTCTTCCTCCTCATCTTCATCTTCATCAAGCGGCGACTCGGAAATGGAGAATCTCGCCCGCCAAATGCAAAAATTCATGAAGAAGCACAAGAAGGAGAAGAAATCCCGCAAACACCGAAAGCAAGAACCCACCGCAAGATCCGAGCCCAAGGTAAAATGCTACGGGTGCGGCGAAAAGGGCCATTACAAGCCCGATTGCCCACTCAACAAAAAACGGGCCACGCCAAAGGAAAAAGGAAAGAAAAAGGTCCTCAAGGCCACATGGAGTGACACCTCTTCATCCTCCTCCTCCTCCTCAAGTGACCAAGGTACAAAATGCCTAATGGCATTCCATGAGGTAACATCTTCCTCTTCCTCTTCCTCATGTTCTTCAAATTCCAATTCTTTAAATCATCTTTCTTATGAAGAACTCTCATTTGCTAGAGACCAATTAGAAAAAGGTTTTCATGAACTCTCTTCTAAATTTGTCGCGTTGAAAAAGTCTTTTAAAAAACTTTCCTCCGAAAAAGAACAACTTCTCAAAGAGAAGGAGGAGTTGACCCTAAAAATCCAAAATTTTCCAAATGTTGATTCCATGGAATCAACCATCAAAGACCTTAGAGAGACCCTAGCCAAGTTCACCCAAGGTGAACAAAATTTGAACAATTTGCTTGGTTCACAAAGGGTTTCCCGAACCACCAATGGACTTGGCTATACCAACCAAGCCTCCTCCTCCCATGCACCCACTGTTTTTGTAAGGGGGAGCTCTAGTTTTAAATTTTGTAACTATTGCAAAAAACCCGGGCACATGATATATGAATGTAATTGCAAAAACGCCCGGTATGGTAGGCCCAAATCAATTTTTTATTCGGATGAATTTTATAGGAGAAGACCCGCCATGAAACAAATTTGGATTGAAAAATCCCTTTTGGCGAGTCTCTCCGGGCCTAAAATCATCTCTTTCCAAAATCCCTCTCCCCGGTGACTTTTTGTTTTTATTTAGGGGGAGTTAGGATCTTTTAAGCTTTTTTGTAATTTCAAAATTTTCGATTCAAACTTTCAATTTCAACTTTTGGTTTCAAATTTCGAATTTCAATTGGTTTTTGATTCAAAACTTTCAATTCAAACTGTTATTCAAATTTTTCAATTCAATTTTTCATTTCAAAATTTCCAACAATTAGTATCATTTTCAATTGTTTTAAAATCTCGTTTTTCATCGAATTCCCTCAATCAAGTTTTATGCCCCATTCTATTTTGATAATCACAAAGGGGGAGAAATTTCTTGATTGATTGGGGGAGAATCCTTTTTCATCGTGCTTAGAATTTCCTTTCAATTTCAGAATTTTACATTAATTGTTTTGGTGATTGTGATCATCAAAATAGGGGGAGATTGTTGTACCTCTCGAACCCCTCAAGGTTTTATTTTCATGATCACAATCACCCTCATATTTATCTAATCCTCTTTCAAGTGTTTTTGGATTGATAGGAATCAAATCAGGTGGCCAAGGAATTGGGCCAAGCAAGCTTAAGTGGCAAAGGAACACAAGTGGACTGAAAATCAGTCCACCGGCCAACCGGTGGCTTCACCACCGGTCGGCCGGTGGACCCTGGGAGGGATGCTGAGCCACTGCCATCTCACCGGCCAGCCGGTGGCACACCAGCGGCCAGCCGGTGGCACCTGCAATCAAGAGGGAGCCACTGCCTCACCACCGGCCAGCCGGTGGCCTCAGCACCGGCCAGCCGGTGGCACCCTCTCCAAATAGTGAAGGCTACTGCCTCACCACCGGCCAGCCGGTGGCTCTGGCACCGGTCGACCGGTGGCCCCTGGACAGGAATCCAATGACTTTTTTCAAACACCGGCCAACCGGTGGCCCTGCACCGGCCAGCCGGTGGACACAGTCAAACTAGCCGTTGGGCTGTTGACCAGCCTGTCCACTTGGCCTCCAACGGCTCTTTAAGCCTCTCCAACGGCTCCGAAGACTCCCCAAGGGTTCCATGCCTATAAATAAAGGCCAAGGAAGCCCCGGACACCCACCGGAACTATACGGAAGCTCACGGACACGTTGTTCATCATTTGGCGTACCTCCGGCGACTTCCTTCAAAGGAACCTCAATAGCTCCAAAAACTTCCACATCCAAGGAGCTCCACTCAAGAAGCTTGGGAGTGCACGTCTTCAACTCCATTCAACCTTTGGCGCCCAAGTCTTCCCAATCACGGTTTTTCTTGTATATTTTATTTTGAGCTTAAAATTGGGTTTGTGCTTACAAACCCCAAACTTTTCTCATCCCCTCTTTCTTTGGGTTCTCACACCACCACTAAGGTGTGAAGAGGTTTCTTCAAGCCTTTCCTTTTAAAAGGCTTGTGTCTCGGTGAGCTAGTCTTCACCCGTAAAAAGACTAGTGGGTTATCGCTTAACCAATTAAAAGCATTGGGTTCTTGCTAAACCACAAAAGCAAGCTGTAATAGGTCCTAGTGCTACCTCAAAGCCTAGTGGGTTTCTTGCTAAAACCATTGAAAAGCAAGCGGTAGGAATCTCTCAACGGTTGAGTTGGGAGCGGAGACGTAGGCCGGGTTTTTGGCCGAACTCCGTTATCAAGTTTTGTGTTTTGCCTCATTTATTTCCGCTGCATCTTAACTTTGATTTTTAAATTGTTAATCAATTTTTAAAAGGCAATTCACCCCCCTCTTGCCATCATTCCCTCCTTGGGGTGTTCTTCCGACCCAACAATTAATTCACTATAAGAACATTTATCTTGATCATATGATTGAGTCTAAGTAAGTATCCATCCTCAAAGACATGCCTATTGTGAGGTAATTCGCTGATGTATTTCTTGAATAATTGTCTCGTCTCTGTCCTAGAAGAGATGTTGAAATATCGATTGATATTATACCTAGGGTGTTTCAAACATCCAAGAATACTCATAGAATGGATATTGTGGAACTTGATGAACTGAAGAAACAACTATAGGAGAATATGGATAAAGGGTTTATATTCCCAAGTGCTTCACCATGGGGTGAACTATTCGTATTTTTCATGAAGATGGATGGGTCAATACACCTTCGCATTGATTATCATGAGCTCAAAAAAACCGCGATAAATAAAAAGTATCCATTACCAAAAATTTATGACTTATTAGATCAGGTATGCAGAGCACAATACTTCTCCGAAGTGGATCTACAGTCGGTATATTACCAAGTAAGGGTAAAGAAAAAGGATATCCCCAAGACTGCTTTTCATACAAGGTATGTGCATTATGAGTTCATATTGATACCATTCAGACTCACTAATGATCGAACAATATTCATGGAAATGATGAATAAAGTCTTTAGAGACTACCTCAACAAATTTATGGTAGTATTTATAGATGTTATTCTAATATAATACAAAACCAAGGGGGATAAGGAGGAGAATATAATCATTATGCTAAAGACCATGCTAAAGGAGAATCTCTATGAAAGGTATAGTAAGTTTGAGCTACAGTTGAAGGAAGTATCATTCTTGGGGCATATCATCATTAGCAATAGTATATCTGTGGATCCTTCCAAGACAAAGGAAATTGAGGGATGGCCAAGGACAATATCTGTGATAGTTATCTATAGATTCCTTGGATTATCTAGATATTATCATCGATTTTTGAGAAATTTCTCACAATTTTCAAACCCTCTTACCAAGATAACACATAAGGTGAGATGTTTTCTTGGAATGATGAATGTGAATCATGCTTCATGGAGTTGAAAAAGAGGCTTATCACTGCCACTATGCTCACACTACACACAAGTGGGGAGATATTTATAATATTTAGTGATTATTCAAAGAAGGTATTGGGATGTGTGTTGATTAAAAATGACAAAGACATTGCCTACACCTTAAGACAGTTGAAAATTCTTCAGTAAAACTATCCCACACATGATTTGGAGTTTGTATCTGTGATCATTGAATTGAAAATCTAGTGGCATTATCTCTATGGGGATTAGTGTGAAATATATATAGATCAAAAAAGTTTCAATAATATATTCACACAGAGAGAGATGAATATGTGCTAACAAATATGGTTAGAGCTCATTAAGTATTACGACTACTCAATCCACTACCATCCTGGGAAAGCGAATAAGGTGGTAGATGATCTAAGTATAAAGGACCCATCAATTATATCATTGATGATAATTGAAAATAATCCAATATTCATATATTTGATGAAGATAGAAATGGGAATCATAAATAAGGGAACATCATAAATCCTTTCACAAATGATTTCTCAACCGTCTCTTTTAGAAAGGGTTGAAGGATGCTCAAAAAGATGATAGGGGAATTCATAATAAAGTGGAAACTGCCATAAAAGGGAAATCCTCAGAGTTTAGTGTTAATGAACATAGAATTTTGATATTTGGGATGAGGCTATGTATTCCATAAAATCATGAGTTAAAGAATGAACTTTTGGATGATGCACATAGTTTGAATTTCTCCATTCACCCAGGAAACCCAAAGATGTATCGAGATCTCCAGGAGCACTATTAGTGGGATGACATGATGAAGGAGACCACTGAATATACCTAAAAGTGCCTAGTATGTCAGAAAGTGAATGCTGAGAGGCATAATTATAATGGGATTATACAACCATTACCCATACCAATATAGAAATTGGAAGACACCACCATATAGTTTTTCACTGGACATCTGAAGACATCCAAAGGAAACAATGCTATCTGGGTTGTCATGGATCATCTTAAAAAGATTGCACACTTCATTGTGATTCGAGATGATTTATTATTGGATCAAATGGCCTGAATATACATCAGGTAAGTGGTAAGGATTTATGGAGTACCACTTTCTATTGTGTCTGATCGAGATCCAAGATTCACCTCTATGTTTTGGAAAAGTCTCCAGCATGACCTAAACATTGAGATGAATTTCAGGGTAGCTTATCACCCTCAAACTGATGGTCAATCTAATCAGTCCAAACACTTGAGGACATGTTGAGAGCTTTCTCAATGGAATTAAAAGGCATATGGGACCAACATCTTCTTTGGTGGAGTTCTCTAACAACAATAGTTTCTATTCAAGCATCCAAATGGATTTCTATGAAGCCATATATGGGAAGAGGTTTAGACCACCAGTATGTTGGAAAGATGTTGGGGAATGAAAATTTCTTGGTCTGGAAATGGTTAAAGAAATAGTGGATAATGATAAGACCATCTAGCAGAAGATCAAAACAGATCATAGTTGATGAAAGAGATATGTTGAAAATCATCAACGAAACCTAGAGTTTAATGTTGGATACATGGTATTCCTTCACATATCAACATGGAAGAGTGTTATGAGATTTTAGAATAAGGGAAAGCTTATTCCAAGGTACATCAACCCTTTTTAGATCCTTGATCGCATCAGAGTAGTGGCCTATCAACTAGTAATCTCACCGAACCGATCTCAAGTACGTGATGTATTTCATGTGTACCTCTTAATGAAGTGAATACCAGAACACTCACATGTACTCAATCCAAATTTGGTACCATTGTAGAATGACCATTCCCATGAGGATAAGCTGGTGAAGATATTATATCATAGAGAAATAGTTGTACGAAATAAGATGATGCCCCATGTAAAGGTGTTGTGGAGAAACCAAAAGTTTGAAGAAAAAACATGGGAACGAGAGGAAGTGATGAGGTAGAATTACCCTCATCTCTTTTAGTGTGGGAAAATGAAATTTATAGGGCGAAATTTCTTAAGGGGGTAAGGTTGTAATGACCTGAACATTTATGATTAAAATTCTCTTTATTTTGAGTTAATTAAATGCCTTATGGATATAGAAAACACATGCACTCATTTTTGTTTTATTATATCCAATTTTATTTAAATGAATGTTAAGTATCATTATCATTGATAACATAGTCATTGAACTGTGATAAAATTAATAGTATAAATATTGGGTTTAAATAAACCCTTTTGAAACCGACAAAAGGAATGATGGCCTCAACCAGTAGGATCATACCCTATGAAGCCCATTTACAATAGCTTTTGACAGAGATATCATTTCTAGGATTTTCCCTAGACCAATATCAAGCCTATATCCAATAACTTAAGCATGAGATAAACCTTTTACGAGAGAAGTTAAATCTCATTGAGATCACGACCCAAACTATGTTCACCGAATGGACCCTTGAAAGCCCCACCATCGTACACCTTACTCTTAAGGAGTATGCTGGTGTAATAAAAGGATATGTAAAAATAACCTAACATTATGATTGTGTACATTATTTCTGTATAGAATAAAGAATATACTTTCATTATATTATTATTACTTTGTAAATGATTTTTCAAGCACAAATAGTATTTTTGGTTATTATTAAAATTCAATTAAGAAAAATATTTTTAATGAATTAATGGATTTTTAAAATAAATAAGATTCTAAAAAAATACTATTATTAAATTATTTTTATTAAATATAAATTAACATATAATTTATAGGAAGTCAAATGTAATTTTTATTAAGGTTTAAAAATTGTCTTTTTCAAAACCCGTCAATTTTCAATAAATATTGATTTTTATTTTAAAAGTAATAATTCACATATTTAGAAAATTATTTAGATAAAATTAATATTATTTTTTGAATTAGGGTGTCTAAATTATCCAAGGGTGATTTTTTCATAATTTTTTGAGACATTCAAATTTTTCAGTAAAAATTTAATACACTATAAATATACTGTGTGTTTTATGACATCCTCATGAACCAATAATGATGTAATAAATATTATAAAATGGGTATTCAGATGAATACAGGTTTTTAATTTAACATAATTTAATTTTAATTTAAGTTTATTTATTTTATAAAGCCTTAGTGGATCCTCCAAAACATATAATATATTTTAAGAATTTAAAATCATTTCCTTGAAAGTATAACTCACCTCCACATAATCAAGGGAAATATATTATTATATTATGACCTATCCTTTATAAAAAAACTATTCCACACTTCTTTTATAGAAACCATGGGTAAAAAACATGGAATGGTTTATGGTTTTGAATATTTTGTTGTGTAGTTTCCAAAACTAAAATAATAAATAAATCCCCCTACTTTCCTTTATAAACCCACCCAATCTTCCATTTCACTTCACTAAAACTATTTTAATCTTGAAAAAAATCTTTCTCTTACTCCATAGAGTCCTAAAAATTCACTCCAAGCTCCCCATAATCCCCTCCCAATCCTTTGGAGTCACACTTACATGCAAGGGATCTCCTACCCCCTCTTTTATCAAGCATTCCTTTCATGTTATGTCTTTTAATTTCCTTTTATTATATGTTGGGATATGTTATTAAATATCCAACTTACTGTAAATTTGATTTATAAATTATAATATCTTCCTTTCACTCTCATTGACCCCACTATGATCTTTTAAGTACACCTGTTACTATGCCAAAATTTCGTAAGGTATCTTTCAATTTCCTCTTTTATCAAGAACTCCTTTTATGATATGCATTTTAATTTAAATTTTAATATGTTGGGATATGATCATACATACTCATATTATTGTAAATTTTATTTATAAATAATGAGATCTTTCTTCCACTCTCATAAATCCATTCATGATTCCTTATATACAGCCATTACCATACCGAAATTCCATATGGGATTTCTCTCTCCTCATTCCCATTAAAGCACTTTTTTTATATTATGAATATTAAATTCCATTTATTATATTGGGATATTATGTTAAATGATCCCATTACTTTACATTTCATATAGAAATTATTATAGATCCATTTATCTCTCCTCAACCCATTTTATAAATTTCCATATGACGTCATTATGCTACCAAAATTCCACCATGATTTTCCATGCCAAAATCATTGTGTAGTGAATACCATACCCATTACTCTACTAATAGTGTTCACATTTATGAAAATATAATAATGTATCTAGTACATAAATGTATTTATTTCACATTCCTTGATCATGGAATACATGATTACGTTGAATAAATCAATGTTATATGATCGATGTGACCAACTTAAGCATGATATTGAAATGATTATGAATGGTGTGTCCTGATAGCGTTCCAATGAATTGGGTAATGTTTAGTGTCATGATATGTCATTTTTGGATAAAGGTTTAATTGATTACTTTATCATAATTCTGTCCACCATGTTGGGATAGGGGTTTACCTCATTCTTTTTTGTTTATGATGCAGTGTTTTAAGTTGTTTCCACATTTGCATGTTATGATTATCATGCTATATCATGAATTTATATTCACGTTCCTTCATGCCTCATTTATATGACTTTTCTAACATGTATTACTATCCCCATGGTATTCCATGTTTATTCCCTTACTAGGTATATAACTCACCCCTTTCTTATGTACTTCCTCTTGTTATCCCATGTAGTGTTACGTACGAAGGAATGTTGTGGTCATGTAAAATAAGTTTTTAATAAAGATGTTTCATTTTATGTTTTAAGTTTGTATGTAATGTTACTAATCCCCAAATACACTAGACCTATCAATTATATGAGTTGTATTAAGTGGAAATTATGTAATAAATCTATTTTTAAATGTGTAATAAAGATCAGGGTTGTTATACTTTTCACCTTTCATCTTGATAATATTTTGAAATAAATTTTTATATCTAGTAATGTATCTATAATATCCACCCTTCATTTACCAAATATATTTACTATTAGTACTTTTATTATTTTTATAAAATAGAAAAATTAAAATTTTGGTACTAAAATCTATCTTTTGTCCATAATTATTATCAAATAAAACATTAGGAATTAAAATATTTCTATCATTATTACGTTGAATAGATACTTACTCTTCATAAATATAATCTTTTTGGAAAAAAGGATTATATATATATTTTAAAAAAAATTGTTCTTCTTGTGTCCACTTATTTGAAATTTAGTATAGAATGGATAATTTTAGGAACAAAGTTGTTATTTTGAAAATGTTGGATTTCTTTTGTAAAAAAAATACCAAAATTATTTCTATGAGGTTTTTTATATCTATAAATATTATCAATATTTTCCTTACTAGGGGTAAAGTTTTATCGGATTTTTTTTTTCAAAAATAATATTTCAAAACATAGATTCACAAAAAAATCCTTATTTTCATTAGATGAACTGGAAGTATATTTCTTATATAATTCTATAGTAACATTAGAAAATTATATAAAAAGTTTTAAAATTATATAATTTTATTTGTAAAGTTCTTTCCTAGAATTTATAATGTTTTTGAAACTTTTTTATTTTATTTTTATAGAAAAGTGGAATTTATAGATACTTAATCAAAACTAGGTAAAGTATCCTCATCATCTGATGTATTATATTTTTCTTCATCAGATGAAGTAGAAAATTCATCATAAAAATCAAGATAATTTCCATTTAAATTAATTTTATTTATATATTTTGCATATACCTTATCCATGAATCAATTTATATTCTTTTTAATATCTATATAGAAAACCAAAATTTTCTGATCATCATTAATTTTTTTAGAAAAATAATAAGAAGATATATCTCCAATTGTTTCACTCCAAGTGTAAAAAAGTTTCAATATTTTCTTACCATTGTTCTTGTATAAATTTCTTAAACTCTTATAATTCATGTATTTTTTTAGTCTTGGAAAATCTCATCTAATATGACCATGATTATTTGAATTAAAAATAAATGACTTTAGAAGTGCGTTTATTATAACTTCTCACATTTTGGGTTTTCTCATACTTACGCTGAAAATATCTCTTTCAAAAAATATTATTATTCATTTTGGAATGTTGATATAGTTTATATTCACTATATTTTGAATAACTTATTTTAATCTCACCTTTCAATTTATTCTTATTTTGGAAACTTTGTCACAACATCTATCTTTCTTTTCTATAGTAGATGTAGAGGAAAAAGATCCCCCATTATTCTTATTTTCCATTTCAACATATCTCTTAGATATACCATCATATTGATGAGAGTACCAATATAATCATCCATACTAATATTAGTAATATTCTTAGTGCCATCAAGATCTATTCCCTTAGAACCCCATTCATTCTATAAAAATCAATAATTTTTCAACTATATTTTCATTAGTCAAGTATTTATCTACAAGGGATTAAAGACTATTAACAATGTTCATAAAATTTTGATCAATTTTAGAAACTGATTCTCAAGGAAAGAAAAAAAATCACAACAATCTTCTCTTAACATGGATCTTCTAGTTTCTATAACTTTTTTTAGTTCCAAAATGATACACTTCTAGTTTTTTCCAAATATTTTTTTCTATTTCACATGAAGAAATATGGCTGAATATTTCTTCTTTTCATTGAATATAACAAAGTGTTTATAAGATGATAGTTAATATCCCACTCATATTTGTATTATTTTCTAAAAGTGGGGACTTCCTTATTAAGAATATGATAATTTCCAATTGTCATAAAAAATTATCAACTCAGTATTTATAACAAAAATCTTTATATGATATCTATAGTATTCATAATCCACACATTAAAATATAGGTGGTCTAATTTTATTTAATTTTTCAAAATTCCCAATAAAAATATTTCCATCTTAAAAACAAAAATTATATTTTCTATAAAAACAAGTTAGCATGATATCATATAATAATTAGAACCATCTTTAATAAAAAATTTAGGACCAAAATAGAATATGTTTCACCTATGGGGGGTGAATTTTAGTTTAGAAAATAAAATGTAAAAATAACTCCAACCTATTTAATGAGGTTTATTGGAGTAATATTCCTTCTAAAAACATTATAGTTGGAGTTTATAAAATTTTATAAAAAACTTGTGTGAAAATTATCTTACAAAATGCTTAAGAGAATAAAAAATTAAAAAAAAAATTAAAACAAATATTATACTAAGTATATAAGGGAAAATTACAAAAAAAATTAAAATAAGATATCCACACTTTGTCCTTAAGTGTTAAGGAATTATTAAAGAGACTAAAGGTACCCACAATATTATCCTTACTATAAAGGTCTTCCTTTCTTACACTATTAAATCCATCAATACTAAGATCAGACACATCCTTTGTTTCCCTAGCCTCATGATGCTTTGATTATGCCATGTCCATATCCATGGTATTTCCAAACATTGGAAGCCCTCAATCACACCAAAACACAATGATTAAAAAATATAAAATTCTTTAGGGATTTTAAAAAGTAAACCTCAAATGAATACCTTAAGAACAATACTCGTTAAAATCTATGATAGAGTGAAATTAAGTAACAAGTTATTAAAAGAACTTCACAAAAAATTTACATAGTTTATGATATAAAAATATTCCTCTTATTCAAATACAAATTTATTTATTAGAATATCTCATGGATCATATTTCACGTTTATTAGAGTTTATTGCAATGTAATATGACACGATTCTTATTTACTTAAAAGTTTATTACAACTTATCCATCTAATAGTCATTATGATATACAACAGCAAAATTTATTATGATTCCATATGTTGAGTGGGTGTATATGGTTTAGATAGAAGGAACAAGATTTAGTAGAACACTCTTGTTATGATATGGTATCTATTTAAAGTTCTTATTATGGGTACCATATATTCTCTCACCTTTTTTGCATCCTATGAGTTTCTATGGGAGAGAGAGTAGGGGATTTTATAGTATTTATGGTATCCCCTTTTCATTAGACTACTGATCTTGATGACTATTTGTTGTGTATATAATTAATATTATATTTGAGTAATCATTTGTTATTTTGTCCTACTATGAGGTGCATGTTACCTCTTATGATGGAGTTGGAACTCCCTTGGAGATAAGGTGCGTGCATCCTCCATGCTTGGTTTAGGTTTCCAAGTGACCCCTCATTGAGACATGAGATAGTTCATATGTTGATAGATATAGTATTCTCCTTGGTCAACCTTGGACATCGATGAGGTATTGGGTCCGTGATGCATGGAATAGTGGATAAATGATGGTTCATGTGGTCAAGTTATAAGGATGATTCAAATAATCGTGCTCAAAAACTCCCTCGCCCAGTCAATGTATCCCAGTATGGCATGAGTTTCTTGTTTTGGAATGGGGAAGATGGTACGAAATTATTTCTTATCAATTTATATAGATAGCCTAAGTGGTTAGGGATTTATGTTTCACATGGTGAACTAGTCTCCCCTTCGGTATTACACTCATGTTAAGATTTTGTGAGTGAGTGTGGATCCACTCTATGGTTACTTGTTCTCTCCCATTGGGTATATCTAGGTCATAGTTCTCTATTTTTTGGATCCTCCTTTTTTGGTTCCTATCATACATGAGGAGGTGTCTTCCCTTTGGTAGGCTATGTTAGGGAACTCCCATGTAGTATGTAGTGTAGTTTACCCCATCATGGGGTTGGTGACCTCTTTGAGCATCGTATTGTTTTTGAGGTGAAACTACCCCACTTCAGTTAAACTGATAATTCATGGATTGGTGAGAGGGATTCATAAATTACATTATATTTATCAAAAATTTGTTTTGGAAATAATGATTTTCCAATGAGTTCATTTTTTCATCCAATGTGATGAGCATAGTGATTTTTTTTTGATGTGTGTATTGTAAATGATGATTCCCTTTGCAGCGGATCCCCCTAACTAGATCCTTAGGGTTTGATGTGGTGATTATAGAGTTGGTCCCCTTGCATAAGATGAGGCAGTATGATTTTCTATGTCATAGAGGAGTGGATAAGTGTTTACTTTAGTGGAATGTGGCCTACCTATTGTGGATGTGAAAGTAGGTGTTTTCCCTTAGTGTTCATGGGATATGAAGTTCTTTCTTGAAGTGTTCATGAATTGGGTGGTGTTTTCCCCTATGATATGAGATTTTTTTAGTGAGTCCTTATTTTAGGGAATGTGTTGAATTTCAAGGTTATCTATGATATGTTCCCATGATATAATATCCGGGTTTTATTTGGGAGTGACACCATAGATTCTTCCCTGAATGGTGTTTATCCCATTATTAGAGTAGAATGATTTTATGGGTTGGACCTAGGTTTAATGCTGACCTACAATGATGATTCTATTTTATAGTGTGTCACACTGAGTATATTTATAATCACCCATGCACAACCTTTATGTTCCCACATATTGTGTCTGTATAGTAAATGTAGAGTTTTCTGGAATCTTCAATGGGAATGAAACTAGTGGAGATTATTTGGATCATGGTTTCATTCCTGGTAGGAAGTGCTCAGAATGGAGTTGGTTTGACAAGGTGATTTCTTTCTACCCAGTCACATAAGAGTAGTTTTTCTTTGGGCTGTTAGGCCCTATATTGTATTTACATTTTTTTATTTTCTATAATATTGTACACTATAGGATTTTAATGGATGTATGAATGCATATTTTCATTATAGTTATTTATGTATATCCTACATAGATGTAAATATTTTTATTGGATGGAAATGGATATCAACTACAAGTTGTTTATGATAAGACCTAATATATGTGATTTATGACTTCATAGTGCTGGTCATGATCCATTTACCTATTAAAGATGAGATTGGGTACAATACCCGACCTACTGATGACCCAGGTAGGGACTTGGTTGGGATGGTCATGTTTGAGTAATATTAGGGTAGGTTTTTTCATAGGGATTAAATTTGAAGATTTTTTGTCTCATGAGTTTTGTTCTGGACATGTGTGTTGACAATAATTGATCCTTATTAGGTTTGGTTAATAAACCAATTAACCTAGGTAGGATATAATGAGTTCCAAATTTCTATGCAGGGACTCTAATAATTTTTTGACAGACTTGATCACTTAGGGAATTTGTTGAAGGGTATATTTGAGTTGGTCCATGCATCATATATTGGACAATTAATTACTAGTTTCCTGAAATGATATATTACTCTCAAGGTTTTCACCCTGAAATGAAAATTTTGAATTTCATCTGGAGATTATTTACCTAGAAGCGCTAGATGGGTATTCTATAGACGATGGGAGTATTTAGATTACTCATAGACATGAAAAAATATTGAAAAAATCTCCAAGGATATTCTTTGTGGTTTAGTGCATAAAGTATTTATCTCAGTGGATATTATGATTAGGTATTAGCATGAAAATATGGGCATTATAATTCCATAGGTAGGTTTAGTATTTGTATTTTTTTCTGGGTGTTCATGATCCTCTATCTGTGAGTCATTTTAAAGGTAGATTTGGTATTCCCCCAATTTACTTGAGGTGAAAAATCCTATATTCATGAATTTTTTATTACCACATATAAGGTATTAGTCAGGGTATGGGATACTCTACTGGAGTCATCATTCCCCCACTTATTTGGGGGATGATAACAAGTTATACTATTATAGAGAGGTTCCATTTAGATAGGGCTAGTTTTTATAATATATACCTGGGTTTGTGAGCCTCTATCTCATCCATCAGGCATGCTTAGGTATTCACCACATATACCTAGGGTTTGGTTTCCCATAACTGTGGACCTATTAATAAATATGGTCATTAATCCCCTTGTATAATGGGGTATGTGATCCTCTACCCCATCTTATATAGGATTGATAATTCCCATATAAAACATAAAATATGTCCTCTTTTGGGAGAGGTTATGTGGTGTTAAATCACCACTCGTGTGGTTGGATACCTCCATGACTAGTTTATAGACACCCAGCGAGGCATGTATCCATCAATATATTTTAGAGTTCTGGTAGGGGTTTGGATGATGCATGTAATTTTATTTTTATCGCCTAGTTTTGAGTAAAACTCCAAGATGATATCTAAAAAGGAGTTAGTGTATCTTATTAGTCATTATCATGTATTGAGAAATGAGTGTGGTTCATCAAATTCTAGGACTGTGAGACTTATATGGATGAGATGTTACTCCTCATGCATGCATGGGATCATTTTTGTAGAGATCATCATGTAGTGAACATATGAAGGATGATGCTAAATGTGGTGATTATCTCCTAGGGTTAGCCTTATTGACAACCTTGATCGAACAAAACCCATTATTGACTGAGGTTAACCCCATATCCTTTTTCCTTGGTGAATGTTTTTGTTAAACTTATTGAGTGTTTTTATATTGATGTTTTGTGGTTATCTTGGTATCTATAGATCCTAGTGGAGTCATTACACCAGCGCATTATGATAGGAGACTTATTAGAGGGACTATTTTCCCTCATTTCTACCATCAACATGGGATGGTTTTCACATATTGGTTTTTGCAAGGATTTATCTAAGGAATAGCGTGGTTGAGTGGAGATATCATGGTGATGGATGATCACCCAAAATATTAGTTCATGGGGATGGTTGTTTTTGGGTGGTGTTTTGAGATCAATTAGATCAAATATGATTCCCTTTTAATGAAAAGTGAGGCCCATTAAATGATTAAAGACAACACTCAAGAATCTGAAACCATTCCTTTATTTTATTTCCATTCATATATTTTGTTAGTTTTTTTTGTGAATCAATCTTATATATATAGCTGGGTGATGGTCCTTTCCCTATGAGATGTCCCGGCTGGGTTCATGAGTTGTTTTCTAAGTTTAGGAGAATAGAAAATATTGTATTGTTCTATAAATTTTTTATTTTAATGAACCTAGATCATGTTTATTTTAATCATAAAATATTATATGTTTTATTTTAGTAAACTATTTTTTATAAAAAAATGATTATGCCTTGAATCAACAACATAAACAATGAAGTGTCCGTATGAAGAATCTGAGTGATCATGTGAACAAATAAAGAGAGCATAAATAAATTTATCTGAGTATCATATAGACCATGTGTTAAACCTAAGCCACCATATAAAAGGAGACAAAAATGAGTAATAAAAACAACCTTTTTATGTGTTGTAGATACTTCATGAAGAAAGTTAGTGATTTCATGTCAACTTCAACCTACTATATGAGGAAATAATACAATGATAATGGAAGATCAAACATAAGTTTTATTTCAATTGACTGTTGAAGATAGCCAGTATTTCTCAAACAATTAGATTAACCACACGAATAAATTTTATTAACGTTGGCAGTCAAATAAACCACATGACCAGTTTAATCGACCATGTCAACATAAATAACCATAAAGATACCACTTGGATCCACCACCTGTTAAACTAAACCGACCATAAGAATAAATATATCTATATATCCACCATGAGTATTTAAAGATACCATGCATTGGTATAGAATTTAAAGGAATATTTTTGGAATTTATTGAGACCTATCAGAGTGGATTATATGTTTCAGTCCAAGGATGAGTATTTTGCAACTTCTATTTGGAGAAGAAACTTCTTTAAAAACTTGAGGGAGCCTCATACATGTTGTTTTAGTGTGGTGATTGATTGAAAACTCTATTATTACTTTATCCTATATTCCAACACTTTTTTTGGACAAAATTGAAAAAAATATGGAATAAGGTAATGACAATAAATATCACTCTCAATCTTACCGGATGATCATTTTTGGACGCGAACCTTTCTTATCAACAAAAATTGATCCAACAATGAGTTTCATAAAACCTCTCAAAATTTAATTATTCTCTCTATTTTACATTTTTTTCGAGTAGTTCTTAATTTTTTATATCTATTTGCATTGTTCCTACTATGTAAAGAAGATTACTCATATACTCCCTTTTATTATTTATTTGCATTTTTTTACCATAAATAACTATGGATGAGGCATAGTTGATCCTGGATATCCCTATGTGTAGTTTTTTAAGTAAAAATCTATCTAGGTTATGGATTTATTTATTATATTTGATAAAAAATTATTTTAAATGACTTAATTTCAAGTGGAGTGGAATAAGCTACAGTTTCGAGCTAACCACTTATTTAAATTCCATTTAGTATTTTAAAGATTTTCATCTCACTACTTTTTTTACATTAACTTGAAAACTGCTCTTTTACATTTGATTTTCAATAAGTGATTTATAATCCATGATTATAAAAACTTACTCTAATATTTTTCATTTATAATTTATATATATTCTATGTTTTGTGTGGGTAAAATTATTTCAAATGTTAAATTGATTTTCATTATTTTAATTTGGGTATTGATCATGCCATTGGGAAACTATTATAAATTTACAAATTATATATCTATAGTAATTTTAAATTGGTTAAATTTTAAAATGGAGGGTATTTAATGTTTTTATTATTTAGAAATTTTTTTTGAACTTAGAAGCTTAATTCACCCCCATCTTGAGCATCTCACTTGGACCAATAATTTATTTTAGAGGAAATTTCTCTCTATTTTTCAATTTTCGCTTAATATTGATCATTAATTGAGAACAGAAACGTTTATTTTAATTATCTAATTTTTTTTCTTTATGGATATTTTTAAACATGAGGGTAATGTTACCAATCAACATTTTTATTTTTATTTTCAAAACTATGTTCAATGGAAAATCAAAATGCAATTCTATATTGAGGGCATGAGAATTAATATCTTGGGTACTATTGAATAAAAATATAAAAAACAAAAAATACATAAAAATTATTGGAGTGATTTAACTAAAACTAATAATTATTGTAATTGAAAATCTATGAATAATTTATTTTTTTAATTAGGTGAAGAGGAATTTAAGAAAATATTTGTATGTGATACTCCCTAAATAATCTAGGATACTCTTTATATATCTCATAATGGCACATAAAATGTTGAAGATATGCAATTAAATACATATAACATGAAATATGATTCTTTTAAGATTAAATATGTTGGTTCTTTTAAAAAAATGTATTGTAGGTTCAATGAGATCATCAACATAATTATCTCAATTAGAAAACCGATGGATAAAAATAAGTTGGTGTGGTGAATTATGATATATTTACTTAATAGATATAGAAGTAGAAAAATATCCAATCAAGAATCTGGTGTTATCAGAAAGATATGTGTAAAATATATAATTGAAAATCTAATGACATATAAGCAGGATTGGAAAGATAATCATGAGGATTCTAAACATGAAAAGAAATCTGTTGCATTCAAAACATCTAAGTCAAAATATAAAGAAGATATCTAGGATGAAATCATAAGTGGAAGTGAATCCGAAACTGTTTGTAATGGAGAGATGGAAAATCTAGAAAATAAATATTTTTTTTTCAAAAAGAAGAAGTATTTTAGAAAATAAAACTAAAATGTAAAATATAAAAAAGATGGAAACATAAAGAAATATTGAAAAAATGTATGAATCATTTAGAGAAGTTACCAAATATGGATGTAAGAGAAAGTGAAACATTAAATAGTATATATTAAAGTGAATTACAAAAATACATATGATGAAAAATGAAATAATTCAAAAGAGTTATATAAATGAAACCTTGCAAAAATCTATGGATAACTCCAGTGATTTTGTTTTATACTAGGGTAATGTATATGATAGGGGTTAATTTAGGTTTCATGAATACTATATATGTAGTACATGTTACTACTATTAATTGTACTCATTCATCTGATAATGAATTAAAAATTTATTATGACATTTCAAATGAGGAGATAGTGGGATACAATTCTATTCTTGAAGATAATATGAACAAACTATAAGATAAGTATATAAATCTAAATAAAAAACATCATCTATATTATAGAATAAAATCTAACATTATTATTGGAAAAGAGAAGGAGGGAAACTTATTAAAAGGAAATAATGACTTGAAATTTTTATTAAACAACTTAAAAAGGATTCATAGAAATTAATAATGGAAAAAACACCTTAAATATTATGTAAAAAATTAGAAATAATCCAAATTTAATATTGGTATAGGATATATATTCATAAATTAAAGGAATATGTTAAAAAATTACTTTGTTCCTCGTTCTAAATTTGTTAGTAGAAATTATAAAGGCGAATTTAAATATGAGGAAATCCATTTTGGACCTAAGAATAATTTTTTTTCAATCAATGTTAATTATTTTAAATCTAATATAATGAAACCTGTAAATCAAATATGGATTCCAAAATCGTTTTTTTCTAAATTCTATTGGAAAAAGAAAATATGGGTACCTAAATATTTTTGTGGTTAATTATTTATATTTTAAATGATTGGAGAAATATGGTAAAATATTATGGTATATAGACAATGGATATTCTAAAAACATTTTTATAGACTAGTTAACTTTCAAGAATTTTTAAAAAAATTGATGGGTGTATAGGAACAAGGTTAATGAAGTTGGCATAATTTTTATAATTATTTCTATATCGACAGTAAAATTATATAGTCAATAGGAAGGTATTGATTATGAATAGACCTTTATAGCATCATCCAAACTTGAATCCATTAGTATTAAACAAATATTATTTAATCCCATACATGTGAACTTTGATATATCCTAAAAAAAATCTCGGTATGGAATTATTGACTTAACAGTTAAATTTGGAATGGGGTTATTTTACCTAGGTGAGTTATAAACTCCATATAGGTTCTTGGTTGGGCCTTTTTGGGATTTTTTAATTTGTAGGTTTTGTTTTGAACTCCCCTTATTATTCACTCATTCATATATCTTGGTAAGGGGAAACCTTGCCCTGAAAGATCCCATTGGATTGAAGGAAGTCTGAGGGAGAGGGAAGCATAAATGCATCTAAGCAGGCTGAGCGAAGATGGATTGATACACTTAGATCATGATGTATAGATCATTGGATAGCAACCTAGAAGATTTAATGATTCACCATGAGGTAAGGTTTATTATTTTTATTTTTATCTTGTCTTTTCTTTCTCAAACATTTCCTATATTTTTTATATATTTTGTCTATTAGGAATAAAATATGGAATGTTGAGTCAAAATTTTTAAACAACTGGATTTTCTATGTATTTTTTAATTGTATTTAATTATTAAAAGTCTTTGAAAATTGACGGTGCATGATTCTGATGCCCAGAGTTCCCAAAATTAATTTCTGAACTTTTTAGGTATGTTCAATAAATGCGCGAGCAATATTTTATGAATTTTTAAGTGGTTATCAGAATAAAAATTCGAGGGCACCATTGAATCCAAAGAACTAGGATTTGATTAAGGGATGCCTCACTTCGACCATAGTAGGTATGAATAAAAAGTTAGATTTTGGGACTTTTTAATAGAAATAAATAAAATAAATTTTTATTTTATTTTGTTTCTAACATATCCTCCAACGGACAAGTGGAGGTGGGATAAAAAATGTGTCAAGAAAACAAATGGCTTGAACTTTCATTCCTATGTAACAGTATCGTTGGAGAATTGAGAAGCTTCCTAATTAATAATCCCCATTAATTCCCAACACTGTTAGACACCCACCCTCTCCTATTTATATGGAGCTTGTGGAGAGGTGTCGGCACATATTTTCCAAGAAACGAAGTGATGAAGGATTGCCGAGATTCCATACCTTTAAATGATTGAGCCGGTTCTGGCGAGCAGTGACAAGAGACACTGAAACCCCGAACTGAAGGACGACGTGCAAGTGACGTTGTTGGAAGCATGTGGTGGGAACAGCCAACACCGACCCACTTCCTCAACTGTAGGCATTTCTACATCATTCTTGAGGTAGGGGTTTGATTATTTTTTAAATTCAAGTGAATTTATTGAACCCATTTATCCTTGCTCTTGATTACGAGCTAATGTAGAGGTCGTGGGCCTAACAATCCCGACTCTAACCCTCCACTACTTTGCTACCCTTGCGCCCTCCTTGGAAGACCGTCGGCATGACGACACCGATCAGATACAAAGGAGGCGGAAAATCGATGCTCGTTGTAAGAGGAGACTGTGACATGAATCCTTGACAGTCACCGGAGCTTCCAGAACCAGCCAGCCGTGAAGGAGGTGTGGCACGCCGTGGTGAGCCGTTGGTGAGCTAGGGGTCGTGGCTCATCAGCTGTGGAAGACGGAGAAGGCAGCCAACACATTGGCCGACTCTAGAAGGGGAAGCGGTGACACGAGCATGCTACTGGAGAACGGAAAGGCAGAGCAGCCAGCACGCTGCTAGCGAGCAGAGGGTTGCAGCCGAAGTCACGGTAGAGGCAGAACCCACGCCTCTGGCGAGTTTTGTGGTGACCGGGAAATACCTACATGGCACCACAATTTCACAAAACCTAATGGCCTTCGGTCCATTGAGGAGACTAGGGGACCCCCCATACCGGCTTGGACGGACCCCACCAGGCCACGCCACCTGCGGACCATGCTCTGCTGCACATCGTGCTCTACAATGGGCTGGGCTGGTTGCCAAGCGGGCCGTGCGGCTGGCTGGCCGCGCCCCCCTTGCGGGCCTGACTGGCTGGCCGGGCTGCCCCCTTGTAGACCAGGCCACCCCACTTACAGGCCGAGCTAGACCGCAACCCAGCGGGTCAAGCCCTTCATGGCCCAGCCTAGCCGGGTCGGACCGACCGGGTTGGACCGAAACCATTCCCAACCAGACCCATAAACACTTAAAGGGACATATCTTGAGAACCATATGCCCGTTTGATGAACCGTCTATAGAATTAAGATAGATTTATTGAGACAGTACTTTTGGTATACTATACTAGAGTTTTGGAGATATTTGGAGTACGACCAGGTTGGATCGAACCCGAATCCAACTGGGCCCTCAAAACTAAAAGGGTTATAACTCACAGATCAGTCGTCAGATTGACCCACCGTCTATTGCATTGGAACCATTACGACATGGTAGTCCTTTATGTTACTCCTTTATGGAGCTTAGTGGTGGTTATTGTACAAATGATATATTAAGAGTCTAATTCTACGAAACTCGAGTGTACTCGGTGCGAGGAATCCCGTGGCAGGCTGTAACGTGAAGGAAGACCATCGATCTTGTGGGGTTTAGCATGCTTAGTGATTCTGTGTGGGTCAATGCATACTGATTCTGTGTGGGTCGGATCCTCTATGGCTCAGCACTCAACAATCCTATGTGGTTCAGCACATACCGATCCTATGTGGGTCAGATCCTATATGGGTCAGCGGGGGTTAGTTACCTATCAATCCTATGTGGGTTAGTGGGGGTTAGTTACCTATCAATCATGTGTGGGTCAAAAGCAGTTCTACTGAACAAAATAAGATGATCTATCCATATGACTAATCATATGTACTTCTATACTTATATTATACCTGATTATGAGCTAAGTCTTTTACCTATGTGGTACTTCTAGCTTCGTGGTGTTACCTGTGTGGTACTACTGTCTTGGTGGTGGTAACTGTGTGGTACTTATAGCTTCGTGGTGTTACCAGTGTGGTACTTCTATCATTATGGTGTTACCTATGTGGTGATTATAGATTAATGGTGTTACCTCTGTGGTACTTCTGTCTTGTTGGTGTTACCTGTGTGGTACTTCTGTCTTCGTGGTGTTACCTGTGTGGTACATCTCTCTCATCTTTTTTACCTATGTGGTATTTCTACCTTTGTGGTGTTACCTTTGTGGTATTCTTTACTCATGTATGACATGGGTATATTCCTACTTAGAGTTGATGTATTTCTTTGTGTTTTTTCTTTTGTGGAACTCTAAGAGACCTACAGGGGTCTTGGGGTCCCTACTGAGTATCTTTATACTCGTCTCAGCATAGGCTATGCACGCACATTATTGTGTCTTGTTCAAGTGATGGAAAACATTGATCGAGGCTGAGGGAGATATGAATGGACAATACCTGGAGGTGGGCCATTTGGCATGATGTGACACATGGACTATTGTTCGTGAGCTATACCTACTCTTCAGTTAGGATCCTCGGTGGATGATTTAGGAGTTTTTTGTACCTATCAGTTGTATTTTTACTTTCTAGTTGCACTTGTACTTTTAGTTGGGCTTGAATTCTAACCCCTTTAATTTCAGCACACTTTTACTACAATAGTTTACTTTGTGGTTTCTTCTTGTTGTGTTCTTGTACTTTGTGTCTGTATAGGTTAAAAGAAAATGCCTTCCAATTATAGGGATACAACTTTTTGGTGCTAGTCGCCAACCCCTGTCCTATGGAATGTGGGCTTGGGGTAGTCATGAAAAGGGCCCCAAGGGACAGGTCGTGATGAATTTGTGGTGAAGCGATCAAAATTTGGAAGTTTTCTGGACTTCCTCATCTAGAATTCTCGATTAATTGACATGTAGTTCTAAAACCCACACCCTCAATATAACTAGTATGATGTAGGTTGAAGAATATATCTTTACTATGTTTTGACCATGCAGACAAATAATATAGGACCACTGGTCACCCTACTTAAGGTATGGCCATATACATGACCAGAAAACCCATGTAAGGTATATGGTGTGTAGGTGTACAAACAATACTAGGATATATGAAATGTCTTAAGCTAGGGTACATGAATAGGTATACCAAATGGATTATAAACCATTTGTTCCATGAGTCATTCCATGTCTTTTATGAAAACACACCAATTTGGGAAGAGGTACACCTATAGAGTGGGGTGTTGGGTGTACATTCCATGTAAACTATGGTGTGCTCTATGTACCCCATAATTCACTCTATTTACCTTCCCCTTAGAGGTGGCTATTCATATTTTCTCACCGTGGTTTCATATTAATAAAAATAATTTGTCTATTTCAAGAATATTTTATGTAGAATATGATCGTGGAGTCTTAAATGTTATTATATTCCATTATAGAGTTTATTTTATGCTATTTGTGTATCTTAGCCCCATGACATTGATGAAAAGATTTATGTTTTGAGGCAGAGTAGGTGCAAGATCAGTAAATTCCTTGGTATATTTTTGAGTTATATTTCTGGGACCCTTGTATATATTTATATATTATAATTCTCTAGGTGTCTGTTGGCAGTTTTGGATCCATGAAGTATGGATAGGAACAAATATAGGTTTTTCAGCTAGTTTTCTAGGGTAACCTTTATTTATCAAGGTAACTCAAAAGGTCTTATTTATGAACATGGAACATGATGAGATTTTACCTAATTCATTTTCACACTATATTGAGTTAGTGTATGTGGTTTTGATAGGATTTTGGGGAGTTAGTAGTATACTCTTATAATGATTTTATCATAGTTTCCATATCTTATCGTAAGCCAGAAATGTTTTCTCCCCATATAACATGACATGAAATTCTACAGGTGATGGAGTAGGATATTATGGAGAATTTTGATGAAATCCTGTTATCAAACCTCCAGTATTGATGACTATGTGGGGTGAGTAATATGGATATGGGATTTGGGTATGCCCTCGAGTATGTATCATGTGATGAGGTATGAGTTGTCCCTTAGAATGAGGTAGTTAATTCTCTCCCATATATGTGGAAATAGGTACATAATTCTTGGATAATATTACTCATAGATCACTTATCAAGGAATGGGTTGATACTTATATTGATAGTGATGGTATAATAGTTGGTTAACCCTCATATTTGGTGTAGTGTGAGGTCCCCAATTCATTTGTGAGTGGTGATGTGATGGTTGAAGAGGTTAAGTATTGAGCATGACTAGGATTCCTGATTTCAGTAACTACCTTGAATAGTCTATATACCCTATTAAGGAATAAGTTTCTTATCATGGTTTTATATAAATGGAAAGACATGGATGATATTTTAACTATATGAATAACCTAGGTGCTTGGGGACTTATGGTGCACATGGTTTCCCTAGTTCCTCCCACTTTACTTTGATACTCTAGTATACCTAGGTTAAGAGGGTGGGGATTCACCCTATGACTTTTATCTCCCACTTTGGGTGTAACTAAGGTTACTAGACTCCTTTTTTAGATCCTAGTATGCATAAGGAGTTGTGTTAAATTTGGTAGGATGAGGTAAGAAACTCCCCCATGGGTTGGTGTGTAGGTCACTCTATCATGGAATAATAACTTTTTTGGGTAATAAATCCTTATCAAGGTGTGGTTTTCACACTTATTTTAAATCAAGGATTTTGGGATTGGTGGGTAAAATTATCACAAATCATCTATATTTAGAGGCATTGTTCTAGGAATATTTATTTTCTAGTTATTTTGGTTGTTCACCCTTGATGTAAGGTGTGATTATAAGAGAGTTTGAGCTGTATATTATGAATAATAATCCCATTTACAAGGGATCTTTATAACCAGATCCTTAGGGATTGATGTGGAAATTTTAGTTGTAGTCCCCTTGTGTGATCCATGGTGGTTTGATCTTCCATGTCATGGAGGTTCATGATTTTTTTACCCTTGATTCATGTGAAATATTTTCTATATATTGAAAAGGATGTGTTTTACCCTACTATTCATGGGTAAGGAGGTGTTTTTAAGAAGGTAGGTGTTTTCCGTTGAGGCATAATTTTTTTATTAAGTCCTTGTTCTACGAAAAATGTTAAAATTAATGGTTATCCTTGGTATATTCCTATGATATCATATCAGGGTAATATATTTAAGTGATGCGAGATATTCTTCCTAGGATGTTTCTTATCCCCTTGTTGAAGTTGGGAAACTATGTGGTTCTTCCATTGGTTGTCTGTTGACCTATAGTCATGTTATCCTCTTTATTTTTATTACATCCAACTAGAAATATTTTTTTATCACCCATGGATAGAATTTGACCCCACACATGTTGTGTCTATTTAGACAACATATAAGTTGGTTATGTTTACTACAAGAAAAACGCCGTTTAGCGGTGGTTTTTTTGTGGCAGTTTTTAAAACCGCCGCGAAACGCGTTTCGGGCCGCCATTTCGCGGCGGTTTTAAAAACCACTGCGAAAAAACCGCCGCTAAACGGAATTTTTTTTTAAAATTTTATTCGAGGATTAGTGGAGGTTTTTTAAAAAACCACTATGAAATAGCGGCGGTTGCGGTAAAACCGCCGCGAAATGAAATGAAAAAATAAAAAAACACGAGAAACCATGAAATCACCAAAACAACCATAAATTTTGATCAGGGCGTCCGTTGAAGCACCACGACTAGTCAAATCAAAGCTCATGAAGAGAGCTAGAGGCACATATAATCAAAACCATGAGACAGTATAAGGTGTGGAAGATATTAGAGTTATAAGAAAGTTGAAAAAAGTTCTCCAACTTCAAACGGCCATAACTTTTGCTCCGGGTGTCCGTTTGGGCTCTACCACATATCAAATTGAAGCCAGCAAAGAGAGCTACGCACTAAGTGAAGACAAGAAAGCTTCTGCCATGTTTTTCAACCCCCAAACCCATCAGAAGGCCTCCAAAACCCCGTTTCCGTCACCGGTGTCCCGTCAAACTTGTCTTCAAACAGAACTAACTTTCGATCCGCGTGTCAGTTCGGCCTCCTCCACATGTCAGATCATAACTCGTTCCATGAGCTTCAGTTTGACTAGTCGCGACACCCACATGCACTCCTAGATCATATGTTATGGCCTTTTTAGTGGGTATCAGGTTTTTTATATTTTTCAATGCCTCGTTTCTAGCACCCGTTCCCCGTCAGCCTTTTTTTAAATGGTCATAACTTCCGATCCGCCTGTCCATTCAGACTCTTTCACCTTTCAGGTCGAAGATCTTTCTAGGATCCTAGATTTGACAGGCCGCGGATCTAAAACGGACTCTCGGATCATAAGTTATCTCCGTTAATGTGAGTCCAATGTTTTTGTCTCTTTATGACCGTTTTGACGGGTTTTAACAGTAGCTCCATTTATTACTTTTTATTTGGGTTTCCATGACTTGTTATCTTTATCAATGGTTTTTTATGGGTTATTATGATGATTATGTTGAATTATTAAGGAGTTTTCTAGAGTTGTCACAAGTTTTCATGCGTTCTCATTCTTTCTAATGCCTCATTCTTCATATGCTTCTCCATCCTTTTTCATGCGTTTTCATGATTTTCCATCCCTTATCACGTCTTTTCATACCTTTTCATGTGTTTCATTTATTATTTATTATTTATTATTTATAGTATACTTTAATTTATTTATTATCTATTATTTGTAACTGGTTATTTAATATTTAATATTTAATATTTAATATTTATATTTATTAATTATTAATGTTTATTTATTATTTATATTTATTTGTTAGTTATTATTTATTAGTTATTAGTTATTAGTTATTATTTATATTTATTTATTATTTATTATTTATTATTTATATTTATTTATTATTTATTATTTATTATTTATATTTATTTATTATTTATTATTTATATTTATTTATTATTTATTATTTATTATTTATATTTATTATTTATTATTTATATTTATTTATTTATTTAATATTTAATATTTAATATTTAATATTTAATATTTATTATTCATTATTAATTATTGATTATTGATTATTGATTATTGATTATTGATTATTTATATCTATTATTTATTATTTATTATTTATTATTTATATCTACAATGTATTTATTATTTATTATTTATTATTTATTATTTATTATTTATCTTTATTTATTATTTATTATTTATTATTTACATTTATTTATTACTTATTATTTATATTTATATATTATTCATTATTATATTTATATATTATTTATTATTTATTATTTATATTTATTTATTATTTATTATTTATTTATATTTATTTATTATTTATTATTTATTATTTATTATTTATATTTATTTATTATTTATTATTTATATTTATTTATTATTTATATTTATTTATTATTTATATTTATTTATTATTTATTATTTATTATTTATCATTTATTTTTTATATTTATTTATTTTTTATTATTTATTATTTATTATTTGTTATTTATATTTATTTATTTAATATTTAATATTTAATATTTAATATTTAATATTTATTATTCATTATTGATTATTGATTATTGATTATTGATTATTGATTATTGATTATTTATTATTTATATATCTTATGCATTTATTATTTATTTTTTATTATTTATTAATTATTAATTATTAATTATTAATTATTAATTATTAATTATTAATGGTTATTAATCATTTATATTTATTAATTATTTATGTTTATTTATTATTTATTATTTATCATTTATTATTTATTATTGATTATTGATTATTGATTATTGATTATTTATGTTTATTTATTATTTATTGTTTATTATTTATTATTTATTATTTATTATTTATATTTATTTATTATTTATATTTATTTATTATTTATTATTTATATTTATGTATTATTTATATTTATTTATTATTTATTATTTATTATTTATTATTTATTATTTATTATTTATAATTTATTATTCATTTATTATTTATATTTAATTATTATTTGTTATTTATATTCATTTATTATTTATTATTTATTATTTATTTTTCCTTTTTTATTATTTATTAATTATTAATTATTATTTGTTATTTATTATTTATTATTATCGAGTTTATATCTATTATTTATGTATTATTTGTTTTTTCAATTAATATATATATGTATATTAAATTCTGTTTATTAACCACATGACGAGTTTGCTGGAGTGGTAAAGTCTTTGGAAAATATGCAAGAGGTTAGGGGTTCAAATCTCACCAAACGCAGAATTTCTTTATATTGCATGGGCATGCATGTGCATGCATGGATAAATAAAGTAAATAAAATAATACGAAATAAATAAATAAATAAAATAAATACGAAATAAAATAAATAAAAAATAAATACGAAATAAAAAAATAAAAAATAAAAATGAAATTAAATAAATAAAATAAATAAATAAAATAAATAAATAAAATAAATAAAATAAATAAAATAAATAAAATAAATAAAATAAATAAAATAAATAAAATAAATAGAATAAATAAAATAAATAAAATAAATAGAATAAATAAAATAAATAAATAAATAAATAAATAAAATAAATAAAATAAATAAATAAAATAAATAGAATAAACAGAATAATAAATAAAATAAATAAATAAATATATAAAATAAATAGATAAAAAAATTGATAAAAAATAGATAAAATAAATAAATAAATAAATATATAAATAAAAAAATAAATATATAAATAAATAAATATATAAATAAATAAATAAATAAATAAATAAATAAATAAATAAATAAATAAATAAATAAATAAATAAATAAATATATAAATAAATAGATAAATAAATAAATAAATATATAAATAAATATATAAATAAATATTTAAAATTTAAAAAAAAAATTTAAAAAAAATAAAAAAATAAAAAAATAAAAAAACCGCCGCTAAAAAACCGCCGCGAAACGTTCTGCAACGGTTTTGAAACCGCCACGAATAGTTTCCTGACGCACGATTTGGCGGCGGTTTTGAAAAACTGCCGCCAATCGATTTCGCGGCGGTTGCGGCGGTTTAAACCGCCGCGAAACGATAAAAAAACCGCCGCTAAATATCTTTTTTGGCGTAGTGGTTCTTGATGGGTGTGGAGGTTGTGGATATTAGTTATAGCCTGATGGGGTTCATGGAATGTAGTAATTAGATTATAGTTGGCTCTATGTGGTGTTTTCTTTATTCCCATTCACTTGAGGTAAGTTGTACATCAAGGCATTGGGCCTTATATTTTGTTTCTATTTTTATGGAAATTTATATTGTTTGATCTTGGTATGTTTAGTATACATATGCATGCATATATTTATTTTAGTTAAATATGTAAAACCTATGTGGTTGTGGATATTTATGTTGGATGGTGATATATATATCTGATGGATGATAAATAGGATAAATCCTCCAATATTATTCCTTCTCGGTTCAAGTCATAATAACTGGCCTACTGAAGGCATGCATGAGGGGGAACTCTCATCCTACCATTGACCCATGCATGGATCCGATGGGGCATGTTGTGTCACTAATGAGAGACAATCCATATCCCCTCTTAAGTCCAAAGAACAAAATTAATGATTCTTCATGCTCAAGATAATTCTTTTTAAATTTAATGCTGAATGAAGCAAGATATTTGGTTCATCCATGTTAGCACCCAAAATTCCAAGTGATGTGTTCCAAGATTCACTAGGAATGTGTGGATACATCCAAAGGAATTATACCTTTATTTTTTCACTGCAATGACACTTTGATAAGAGCTACTACGAAATTGATCATCAATGATGAAAGAATTATCAAGTCAAAATAGTTCTTGTTAAAAATTAATTATAAATTATATGTTATATGATCCTTTATATGAATATTATAGGGTTATTTTCATCAATTTATGGGGAATTGATCTATATAAACTGATGAAAAATATTATTTATCATAGACCTGACCGCTTTTTCTACTGCATGGGACCCTGGAGTGGTATCAATGTATAACATATTAATTTACAATAATATATTATTTATTAATAAAATATTGAAATTATTTTTGATAATTAAATTCTTATTTTTCTCAATCCAAAAATAAATATACTATGATTTCTAATTTTCATATACCTAAGAACAATCCATAAACATATGAAAATCATAAAGATACAATCTGGTGGTGCTGAGGACTCTAGATAATGAACATTGTAACACCCTGAGATTTTATGAAAAATATTCTTTTAATTTCATTAATGTCTTGTGTTGTATGCTACACCAAGATTACCTTGCGCTATAGGCAACACCGTATTAACTTGCAGTATACGCAACACTATTCTTGGATCGTGTTACACACAATTTTGATAATATTTATTCTACACAACATTGAGTATATATATATATATTCAATATATAAATGAAATATGGTTGGATTCTGTTATACGAAACAACGAAGGATTCTTGCACAACACGCAACCCTGACTTGGCTTGCATTACACGCAATCACGACCTTCCTCGATAGCGTGTGTTGTACGCAATACCGAGTTTTTACTAAAGGACGATATATTATTATAATATTATTATGAAATAGCCATTATTAATAGTATTAACTAAAATTTGAATTTTATAACATTATTATTCATCTTACACATTTTCTAGAACATGGTATAAGAACAAAATAAATTTTTTGGGAAAAATAAGTATTTTTCAAAAAATGCAGTTTTGCCTCCTTTTGATGGCGCACCCACTTTAAATCTAGTTTTTGACATGATTATAAGTTCAATTTGACAAAATAAAATTCTTCTTTGGAATCAAGAAATAAAAATTTACTTTGGATAAATTTTTCATATTATTCTGGTAACTTTCATATTTTGATGAATAGTAAAAACACGATATATTTTAATTAAAAACAACTTTTTTCATCGAAATAATTTATATAGTTAAATTATAATATTGAATGGTTTTAAAGTATAAATAGAATATATATTATTACCATTTAATATAATTTATGTCATTAGCATTTTTTTACATTAAATTCGTTGGTTAAATCAATTCAATCTTTTCCAATGTTTTATGGAAAAACCCATTTTCTTTCGACAACGGGATTAATTTTAATTTAATTTCTGCAACTTTTGTGTATTTAATTTGGAAAAATGGATTCCATAATTGGTATCAGTGGGTCCAAATTATGTTAATAAGATACTTTTTATTTTTGGGAATTATGAATAGTAACTACGGTAAATTTTATTTACCATAGTTAAAGGTAAATCGGGTAATTAAGGGTAAATATAATATTATAAAATTACCCTAACACCGCCAAAATTCTATTGGATGGATAAATGTGACCCATATAACCTAAGGGTTGGATTAGATTCATTTTATAGACTTTTGACCATGAAAATAATTTAATTATTATTAAAACCAAAGAAAGTGACAACATGTCACTCTCTTAAATCTTATAAGTATAATAATTTTTATTTAGTCATAAACATCATAAAACTTCGAACATGAATAGTGTACAGAAATCTAATAAAATTATCTATATCATGATAATTTATTTAGAATTTCTAGGGATTCAATAATTGTCATTAATGGTGATACATTAATGATACAGAAATTATTTATTAAGTGGAAAATAAGTAATATAGTAATAATACCCAATAAAAGGCCCACAAACCTGACCAAAACTTATTGGCAGTGTATATATACACTTTAATCATCCAATTACCAAATATATAACAGTTTGGAGCCTTATAAAAGTGATTATGACACTTATATTATTTTATTTTAAATGATTCCAAAGTTGTCACCTTCATAATTTAATAAATATAACAATTTAAATATTGTGATTTTAAGATGATAAATTCGATTAAAAGTATTATTGTGAAAGGTAATAGATATATCTTCATCATAGGATTTTATTTTTAATTTTTATGCAATAAATAAGTATATTAAATAATTATAAAAAAATGTTGTAGTAATTATTTTATTAAGAGATAAACGAAATAAATGGTTTTAAAAATAATAAAATAAATTTTATATGAACTATTTAAAGTGATCCACTAATTTTATGGATACATATAAACTTTTATTAATCTATTAAAGCTTTTATTTCTAACATATCATCTATATATATTTTATTTAAATTCAAATAAATGAATAATGTCAAAATTGACACTATTGTTATTTTATAAAAATAACATATTATAAAATTGTTTAAAAATCACAAAAATATTTAAAAATTATAAATTCAAATTTATATCATCTATAATGTTATAAAGTAAACAATTATGAAAAATTCACAACAAATAAGTAATTATTGGTTATAATTTAAAATTTAGAATTTTATTACCACAAATAAACTTAAATAGATTAAATAAGGATAAATCAAAATAATAAGGTTTAAAATAAGATCCAAACATCTATAAATTTGATTGGTTGATGATATTACAACCCTATCTCATCTAATATTAGAATATGAGTCATTTTTGGAGGTTTTAAGTGGGGTTAGATTTATTATAAATTAATATTTTTAAGAATTCCAAAGGTGCCCCTCTCCTCCCTTATAAAAGGAAACCTCCTCCCTCTCTTCCACACACCACATTTAGCCTTCAATATCGGTCACACCCTGCCCAATTCTCTTCTCCACTTCCCTAGAAACATCCTAGAGGTTCTGGTCTTCTTCAAAGACCAATTTTAGTGCCCTAAGAGGAGGTCTCAAAGAGGTGCTTCAAAGAAGAGGTAATTTCCGTTACCGATTCTTTCACCTTTATTTCTTCTTCCACTTCTTCTTCTTAGGTTGTTACATTATGAAGTAATAACATCACTATCAATAATATACTGATATGTTATTATAATTATGAAACAATCCTATTTCACCATCTATCCATCCTACAAAAAAAGAAATCACCGCGCGTGCGTACGTACGGAATACCATCTCCACGCCGTGGTGTAATCTATTTTCCATAACCACTTTACTTGGATGGGTATAATGGTGTAAATAATAACTATATATTATTATTGTAAAGTGATATTGATTCTGTAGTAGTATACATACACTCCAATAAAATTCCACGATCATGAGAACCATATCATCGCTCGTGCGTACGTACGGAATACCGTCTCCACGACATGATGAGATTCATTCTCAATGATTAACCATTCATAAATGATTATAAAGTATATATAATAAGTAATCATGAAATATATGACTTAATAATGATACTGGATTTATGTATATATATATATGTATGTCATCAAATTAATTCCATTCAATTCAATGAGGAAACGAAAACAACGTTCATGCGTACGTACGGCCTACCGTCTCCATGAACGGTGTATTAATTTCAATTTATCGATATATTTTATATATGTATATTCTAAATATATATTATATATAAATCATATTTTACAATCTGTATGTAAGTAATCATGATCTATGTAATCATATGAATAATTACAAGTCAAAACACAGAGGACAAAAGAAACGATTTTACCCAAAACGCTCTTTAACATGGAATTTACAAAAGAAAGGGTAATATAAAGTCATAAGTGAACCATATATTATATAATAACAATTAATATGATTCTTTAATAAGTCAATAACATTATTTAAATAATTATACAGGAGGTTCGGATACGTACGAAGCATATCAGAGCTAAGGTAAGGGATAATTTTGCAAATCTCATTTTACCCGAGATTGCTTATTCGTAAGTATTTATTGGGGTTATTTTTATCATCCATGTCCATGTTTTATAAAAGTGTTTTCATGTATGTTTAAATTCCTTTTTACCCATTTTTGAATTTTACTACATGGTATGTAAGGAATTTTTCTTTTGTTTACGTTACGAGGTACTTTTTGACTTTTCCAGCAAAAGTACGAAAAGAATGTTTTTTTAAATTATACGGCACGAACGGATTTTTACGGTTTTATAAAGCTTTATTTTAATGAAGCTTCCCCCAAAATATTTCATAAATAGTTTCAAAAAAATCATTTTCTTTTAAAATTGCTTGTCATTTTGTGAAAAGAAAATGATTTTGAAGAAAAAAAGGATATTTTCCTCATGAATTAATTTCATGTGTTTTATCAAAACCATTTTTTTCATCTAAGATAACATTATTTCATATGTGTATGTTTCAAGTATAATGTCTCTATGATTTACATGGTTTCACTTTTCTTATTATGAAATGATTTCCAATTCTTTTATATGGATTATGTGATGATGGGATGATGTATATGAAACCCATTTTATTTGTTGGGTTTTTATGAATGATGTATGTTTATTTTATGGCACAAGTAAGAATGATTTCAATATGAGATGGTGGGACCTATATATCCCTCCAATGCATTGGATAAAGATTTATATCTCATGAGATAGACATGGTTGGAACGACAAGTTAAACCGGTTCAGTAATACAGGACTGGAACGAGGAGTGAACTCGATTCAAAAAGGGACTTTGTCCACTAAGATGGTCTTGGCAGCAATGCCTTGGATACTATGGAAATCATTACATGTGATTAATGGATTCCACAATTACATGTTTTATTCCCATGCTATTTAAACATGGTTTATGTTCCAATATGATCTATGCCTTATGTACTTCCATGTTTTATGTTGATGCTCAAAATTTTGATGTGTTCATGTTTTTAAGTTCAAATGTATATGGTATGTTTTATTTTACCCATGCTTACCCTTAATAAGCATTTGAGCTCACCCTTTTTATGTTTTCTTTTCCCCATGATATAAAGAAATGTTTTAGGTAAGAAAAAAAGGGGAATATCTTTATGGGAGATGTTGAAGATCTTTCAACTTGATTAGAAGATTATGTTCCAAGTTTCCAAAGACACTAAACTATTACGGTCTATGTGTGTATGTTTTTGTTATATATTAAGTATTCCGCTAAAGTAATGTAATGTCAATGTACTTCAAGCTTTGGATCTCTACAGTTGGTATCAGAGGAAAGGTTTAGTCAACATTGGAAACTAGGATGTGAAAACGTTAGTGAGATCCCTAGAGATATTTCTAAGGTATGTCTAGGGATGTCCCTAAGGATAAGTATACGTATAGGATACAGTCCTAGAACTACGGTAACGATCATAGAATTTAACCTAAGATGTTAGATATTAAGGATACTTTTCCTTTACTATGTTGTTTTCCCTAGCATTATTTTTGCCTCTCACACTATTATTTTTGGGTTTTAGAAAATGGCTGGAAACAGGAAGATTCACGATAATGGAGGATATGATAGATAATGGAATGATTTTCTTCATGAGAAACCAAATGAAACGGGATCTGGAAGTCCAAACATCGTTATTATTCCTAATCAGGAATCTCATAATATGATAAAAAATCTCAACTTTGGTAAGTTTCCCGACTCAGATAATAAGAGAAAGATGAAGTTTCATGATGATCATAGAGGAAAGAAAGTTCAATTTCCCTTATGTAAATCATGTGGGAAGAGGCATTAGGGAGATTGTTTAAAAGGAACTGGAAGATGCTTTGGGTGTGGAAAAGAAGGACACAAATCCAGTAAGTGCAAAGGAAAAGGTTCAGTTAACACCATGGACAAGGATACTGATATTGCTATGACATCAACAATTATTAGATGTTTTAAATGTGGAATGTACGGGAATTCTGCAAACCAATGGCCTAATATAGAATCTCATGAAGAGAATTATCATGGTCATATGGGTAGTATTTATGTGGATGATGATTAGGAGACTACAAATGATATATGAGATGAAAGAAGTGTTGAAGCTCAGTCGGTTGTTTTAGAAGGTAGTGGAATGACTGTATGTTTATCGAGAGTTATGTTGTATAGTTAATGGTACCATGGAATAAAGAATCATCTAAGGATTGTTACACTATTGTTTTTCCTAAAAGTATTTGAAAGTATATGTTCAATGGTACCAGTAACCGTGGAAGGTTATTCAGATATTTTTGTAAAGTAGATGATATGCGCATAATGAAGGAATAAAGAGATAATGAGATGTTTGATTGTATTCATGAGCTCATGATTGATATAAGGACTAAGTGATATCATGGTTTGAGTATATATAATTTGGAGGATTTTGGTATGTGGAAAGTGTTAACTTTTAACTGCATTCATGTTTTCACTAAGGTTCAATGGGTATTCATTTTTCAAGAGAATACATGATTAAGGCCTTCGAATGTTTGGAATGTGACCAACAAGACATATCTTATGATATATGGGGATCAACGATGGTATTAAATCTCTGGTAATCGTTTTCACTATATTATGAGAGTGGACTGTAGTATTATGGATAAGCTTAAAGATTGGAATGGATTATGTTGGACATAAGTTCGTATTGTTTAAGGATAGAAGTTTTTTCGATATTAGTGATGAGATGTTATAATAACATAGTTTTAGAAAAAGGACAACCTGCAGGACGGGAGACATCCCATCGCATTGGACAAGGCTGTGAGAATCGAACCCACAACCGAAGTGCGACTGGCCTTTATCACCAACCACTGGCCTACAGGAAGTCCTTGGTTAGTAGAAACTAGTTTTATTTTATTAAGCGGTATGATATATAAAGTATAAGTTCATTTTTGGAACCATATACGATTAATCTAACCATAAGATGGACTTATAACTTTCTCTAACCTTTTTTTGAAAGAGATGGAATGACCCATCATTCTATCACATGATCTGCTAACACATCACGAATAACAAATTCAACTTCATTTCATTAAGGGATGAAGTGGAAATTGTTCAATTCACGAACAACAGTGAGATTGTACCAAAATCATGCAAGTATTTCTTTTAATTCATCAACTTTAGGGAAATGATCTTGAAAACCAAAAATGTTGTCCTAGTTACCTTATATCCGATGAATCAGATGGTACCTTAGATCATCACAAATCAATAGCTTTGTGATTATTGGCTTTTTCATAGCCATGTTCTCTACCACTCTCCATCAGAACTTGATGGTTAGATTTTTCTTCCATATCCATATTTTCATCTATGTTCTCCTACGTGGAAACCCAGTGATGAGTTAATTTGGGTAACCATTACATTTCATACTTTAGTTTTTGAAGCCATTTTTTGGTATTTCTTTTTATGATGTGGGTTTCTATTAAACAAACTTTCGAGTAGTAAACCATTTATAACCCCAACGAATTTCGATGGAGAAATTCATTTTAAGGGGGGTAGAATGTAACACCCCGAGATTTTATGAAAAATACTCTTTTAATTTCAATAATGTCTTGTGTTGTATGCTACACCAAGATTACGTTGCGCTATACGCAACACCGTATTAGCTTGCAGTATATGCAACACTATTCTTGGATCGTGTTACACACAATTTTGATAATAGTTATTCTACGCAACATTGAGTATATATATATATATATTCAATGTATAAATTAAATATGGTTGGATTATATTATATGAAACAACAAAGGATTATTGCACAACACGCAACCCTGACTTGGCTTGCATTACATGCAATCGCGACCTTCCTCGATAGCGTGTGTTGTACGCAATACCAGGTTTTACTAAACAACAATATATTATTATAATATTATTATGAACTAGCAGTTATGAATAGTATTAACTAAATTTTGAATTTTATAACATTATTATTTATCTTACACATTTTCTAGAACATGGTATAAGAACAAAATAAATTTTTCGGGTAAAATAAGTATTTTTCAAAAAATGCAGTTTTGCCTCCTTTTGATGGATTACCCACTTTAAATCTAGTTTTTGACATTTTTATAAGTTCACTTTGACAAAATAAAATTCTTCTTTTGAATCATGAAATAAAAATTTACTTTGGATACAATTTTCATATTATTCTGGTAACTTTCATATTTTGATGAATAGTAAAAACACGCTATATTTTAATTAAAAAGAACTTTTTTCATCGCAATAATTTATATGGTTAAATTATAATATTGAATGGTTTTAAAGTATAAATAGAATATATTTTTACCATTTAATATATTGTATGTCATTATCATTGATTTTACATTAAATTCGTAGGTTAAATCAATTCAATCTTTTGCAATGTTTTAAGGAAAAACCAGTTTTCTTTCGACAACGGGATTAATTTTAATTTAATTTCTGCAACTTTTGTGTATTGAATTTGGAAAAATGGATTCCATATTTGGAATCAGTGGTTCCAAATTATGTTAATAAGCTACTTTTTATTTTTGGGAATTATGAATAGTAACTACGGTAAATATAATATTATACAATTACCCTAACACAAGACAAAATTCTATTGGAAGGATAAAAGTAGACCCATATAACCTAAGGGTCGGATTAGATTCATTTTATGGACTTTTGACCATGAAAATAATTTAATTATTATTAAAACCAAAGAAAGTGACAACATGTCACTCTCTTAAATCTTATAAGTATAACAATTTTAATTTGGTGATAAACATCATAAAACTTCGAACATGAATAGTCTCCAGAAATCTAATAAAATTATCTACATCATGATAATTTATTTATAATTTTTAGGGATTAAATAATTTTCATTAATGGTGATACATTAATGATACAGAAATTATTTATTAAGTGGAAAATAAGTAATATAGTAATAATACCCATTAAAAGGCCCACAAACCTGACCACAAATTATTGGTAGTGAATATCTACACCTTAATCATCCAATGAAATAATATATAACTGTTTGGAGCCTTATAAAAGTGATTATGACACTTATATTATTTTATTTTAAATGATGCCAAAGTTTCCACCTTCATAATTTAATAAATATAACAATTTAAATATTGTGATTTTAAGATGATAAATTCGAGTAAAAGTATTATTGTGAAAGGTAATAGATTTATCTTTATCATAGTATTTTATTTTTAATTTTTATGCAACAAATCATTATATTAAATAATTATACAAAAATGTTGTAGTAATTATTTTATTAAGAGATAAACCAAATAAATGGTTTTAAAAATAATAAAATAAATATTATATGAACTATTTAATGTGATCCACTAATTTTATAGATACTTATGACCTTTTATGAATCTATTAAAGCTTTTAGTTAGAACATATATTTTTTATATATTTTATTTAAATTCAAATAAATGAATAGTGTCAAAATTGACACTATTGTTATTTTATAAAAATAACATATTATAAAATTGTTTAAAAATCAAAAAAATATTTAAAAACTATAATTATAAATTTATATGGTATATAATGTTATAAAGTAAACAATTATGAAAAATTCACAACAAATATGTAATTATGTGTTGTAATTTAAAATTTAGAATTTTATTACCACAAATAAACTTAAATAGATTAAATAAGGATAAATCAAAATGATAAGGTTTAAAATAAGATCCAAACATGTATAAATATAAGGCCCCAGACTTAAACCTTACTTAATCTTGAGTTACTACAAGATTACACATTGATGATCTTTTCAGGTTTAGATTTTTAGAGAATTAGATAATAAAACTTGCATTACATTCCAAATTTAATGAAAGTGGTTACATAAAAATAGTATTCATTTTTCCCATCAATGGAAACATATTTAAAATAAAACATGGATTCTTTCTTGACACTTCCTTGAAACTATCATCATATCATGTACCTTTCCCTTGACCTATGAAAAACATTTCAAAAACATGGGATGAGCATAAAAATCTCAGTAAGGGATATAAAAATATGGAAAGGAAACATGAGTACATGTATACATAAGAATGAAATCATACTTTACCCATAAAACATAAGAACTTTAACATACCTCATAAAATCATGAATAAATCATAGAAATCATAAGACATAAAGGGAACTTGAGGCATTCATAACATTCTTACGCAGGGAGTAACCCTCTTGGTTACGTTTGGAATACCCACCACAATATATTCCCTAAATCTATTCGGAGAAACCTTAACGTTTCACTCCTTCGCGTTACCCAATGCATTGGAGAGCTATATAGGGATCACCCACCCTTAGTTTATCACGGAACCACCCGTTTTCATAACAATGCTCAAGAACCATAACATAAACGTATCACATAAAACATGCATAAAGGAAACATAACATTTGAACATTTCAATCACAATATAACATTTTAGTATATTGAAATAATGAATCCATTCAAAAAGGAACCATTTACAAAACCATTTAAAACATTTAATAAATATATTTTTGAATCAAGGTGTCCCATACCACCTTGAAGCTTTTAAAATTTTAAACCCTTAATATCCATATAAATAAATCCTTAAAACCATTTTCAAAACATGGATATTAATAAGAACAAATAATTAAAACATTTAAAGCGATATTTTGGTTAAAGGGGTTCTACCAAAATTAGAGACACTTTTTAGAGACCCAAAGCATAACGTACACGAACATTACATTACTTTTTCGGAATAATTAGTACATAACAAAAACACACACACAAGGATCGTAATAGTTTAGTGTCTTTGGAAACTCGGAATATAATCTTCTAATCGTGGTGAAAGATCTTCAACATCTCCCATAAAGATCTTCCTTTTTTTATACCTAAAACCTTTCTTTATATCCTGGGGAAAAGAAAACTTAAAAGGGTGAGCTAAAATGCTCAGTAAGGGTAAACAAAAGAAATATCAATCACATCATTTTCATAAGAACATAACATTTTGGAAATCTTAACCTGCAAAAGAGAGCATAATTTCATAACATGGGATAAATCATAGTAGTGAAATGAAATCCCAATAATAATAACGTAACACATGAAACTTTGTGGCATACACACATAATCATAGAGAATCATATCTTATTAGTCAAGACTCATTGCCAAGACTATCTTAGTGGACAAAGTCCATTTCTAAATCGAGTAACCCTCGTTTCATTCCTGTTTCACTGAACCGGTATAACCTCCCATTCCAGTCATGTCTATCTCATGAGATATAAAATCTTTACCCAATGCATTGGAGGGAGATATAGGTCCCACCCATCTCATAATGATACCATTCTTATGTGTGCCACAAAATCATAAATCATACATCATTGCATAACCCATGTAGTAAAAATGGGATTCTTAAACAACATGACATCATAAAAAAATTCATATAAGATAAAGGATTTAATAAAAATATTTCCATCACAAAATAATCAAATCCATGTAATAATAGAGACAGAAATAGAACCATATATTATCTTAGATGGAAAATAATTTTGATAAAACACTTGAACTCCATTCTTGAAGAAAATATCCTTTCTACTTCAAAAACATTTTTCCTTTATTAACATGTCATACAATTTTAAACTAAAATAAGTTGATTAAAAATAAACTTGAAAACTTGTAAAGTAATATTTTTGGAAATAATGTTTTAAAAATCCATTCATGCCGTATAAGTTAAAAAAAACATTCTTCGTACTTTTGTCGGAAAAGTCAAAAAGTACCTCGTACGAAAAACGACAAAAGATTCCTTTCATATATTTCACTAAAAACTCACCAAAGGGTAAAATTGGATTTAAAAAATTGTAGGTGTATGGAAATAATATTACATATTGAGGAAATATGGATGTGTATGATAAAATACACCCCAGTAAATGCCAAAGTATAAACAATATCGGATAAAAATGAGATTGTGATATTTCCCTTACCTTATGTCTGATATGCTTTGTACGTGTCTGAACCTCCTGTATAATGATTTAAATAATGTTATTGTCTTATTACAGAATCATAATTATTTTTATAATATCATATATGGTCATATTCTTAGCTTCTTAGTAATATTTCATTGCTACTTGTTATTCGGGTGTTTATAACTTTTTGTTCTTATGCGTGTTTTGTCGAATAAATTCTTATTCTTCTCTTTATGTTATAGATACCTCATTTACAAAATTGTATTAGTGTAATATATATCATATTAATTCATTCAATTCATTTATTTAATCATTATGAATTGAAGATCATGTAGAACGAGTCACATCACATCGTGGAGACGGTATTCCGTACGTACGCACGAGTGATGATATCGTTCCTATGATCGTGGAATTGTATTGGAGTGTATGTATACTATTTAAGAATCAATATCACTTTATAATAGTCATATATAGTCATTATTTACACCATTTTACCCATCCAAGTATGGTGGTAGTGGAAAATAGATTACACCACGACGTGGAGACGGTATTCCGTACGTACGCACGCGCGGTGATTTCCTTTTTCCGTAGGATGGATAGAAGGTTAATTAGAGTTGTTTCATATTTATTATAACATATAAGTATATAATAAATACTGATGTTATTACTTTATCATGAAACAACTAAAGAAGAAGATGTTGAAGAAGAAAGAAATTGAAAAAGATCGGTAATGGATATTACCTCTTTTTGACACGCCTTCACTTAACCTCCACTTAAAGAACTAAGGATGGTGTTTGAAGAAGACCAGGACCTCTAGGATGATACTAGGGAACTGGAGAAGAGATTTTGGCAGGGTTTTTCCAAGCTTGAATGCTCAAATTGGTGTGAGGAGGAGATGGAGGAGGTGCCCTTTTATAAGGGAGGAGAGGGGAACCTTAGGAAAATCTCAAAATATTATTTTATATTAAGGTCAAATTCAGTTTATAATGGTTCCAAAGGGTCTTATTTAGAAGATAAAGTGGGTATGGGTCGAAATAATCTCATCCAATAGGATTTAGACAAGTTTAGGTTATTATTTTAACCTTATCAATTAGATTTAACTCTAAGTTAAATAATTTAACTTTTACCGTGTCTTTTTGTTTTCTTACACTATATGGTTAATAAACTTACTATATCAAGCCAAAATATACCCAAGTTGTTTATTATCAATATATATAACCTTATCTAAGTCATTTGGCCGATACTTATATTTTTAGGAATAAAATAACAATTAATAATATAATATTTGTTTTAAAAACTAATTTATGTCAATTTTGACACTATTTGGTACATGATTTTTATGAAATTCATAACAGAATTATAAGTTCGAAAAAAGTTACTTAAATCAATAATAACATATCATATTAACCTATAAAATTAGTGTAAGTCATAAAAAGTCCCAAATTACATTTATTTGGGCATTTATAACATCAATTATGTCAATATTTCCTTAATAAGACCATTACTGCATCATCTTTGTGTCATAATAAATGATAATTATTTAATCCCTAAAAATAATAAATAAATTCCTATGATGTAGATAATTGTATTATATTTCTGGTGACTATTCATGTTCGAAGTTTCATGAAGTTTATCACTAAATTAAAATTATTATACTTATAAGATTTAAGAAAGTGACATGTTGTCACATTCATTGGTTTTAATAATAATTAAATTTTCTTCAGGGACAAAAGTCCATAAAATGAATCTAATCTGACCCTTAGGTTATATGGGTCTACTTTTAGCCATCCAATAGGATTTTTCCCAGTGTTAGGGTAATTTTATAATCCTATATTTACCCTTAATTACCCGATTTACTTTTAACTATAGTAAATAAAATTTACCGTAGTTACTATTCACAATGCCAAAAAATAAAAAGTAGATTATTAACATAATTTGGACCCACTGATTCCAAATATGGAATCCATTTTTCCAAATTAAACACACAAAAGATGCAGAAATTAAATTAAAATTAATCTCCTTGTCGAAAGAAAACAGGTTTTTCTTTAAAACATTGCAAAAGATTGAATTGATTTAACCTACGAATTCAAGGTAAAATCAATTCTAATGACATACATTATATTAAATGGTAAAAAAATAATCTATTTATACTTTAAAACCATTCAATATTATAATTTAACCATATAAGGTATTATGATGAAAAATGTTATTTTTAATTAAAATATAGCGTGTTTTTACTATTCATTAAAATATGAAAGTTATCGGAAAAATATCAAAACTTTATCTAATGTAAATTTTTAAATCCTGATTCAAAAGAAGAATTTTATTTTTTCAAATTAAACTTATAAACATGTCAAAAACTAGATTTAAAGTGGGTGCGCCATCAATAGGCGGCAAAACTGTATTTTTTGAAAAATACTTATTTTACCCGAAAAATTTATTTTGTTCTTATACCATGTTCTAGAAATGTGTAAGATGAATAATAATGTTATAAAATTCAAAATTTAGTTAACACTATTCATAACGGCTAGTTCATAACAATATTATAATAATATATCATGGTTTAGTAAAACCCGGTATTGCGTACAACACACGCTATCGAGGAAGGTCGCGATTGCGTGTAATGCAAGCCAAGTCAGGGTTGCGTGCTGTGAAATAATCCTTCGTTGTTTCGTATATCATAATCCAACCATATTTTATTTATACATTGAATATATATATATATATATATACTCAATGTTGCGTAGAATAACTATTATCAAAATTGTGTGTAACACGATCCAAGAATAGTGTTGTGTATACTGCAAGCTAATACGGTGTTGCGTATAGCGCAAGGTAATCTTGGTGTAGCATAAAAGACAAGATATTAATGAAATTAAAATAATATTTTTCATAAAATATAGGGGTGTAACATTCTACCCCCCTTAAAATGAATTTCGCCCTCGAAATTCGTCGGGGTTATAAATGGTTTACTACTTGAAAGTTTGTTTAATAGAAACCCACATCGTAAAAAGGAATACCAAAAAATGGCTTTAAAAACTAAAGTATGAAATGTAAAGGTTACCCAAATAAACTAATCACTGGGTTTCCACATAGGTGAAAATATGGATATGGAAGAGAAATCTAACCATCATGTTCTGATAGAGAGTGGTAGAGAACATGGTTATGGAAAAGACAGCAGTCACAAATCCATAAATCTGTGATGATCTAAGGTACCATCTGATTAATCAGATATAAGGGCACTAGGACAACATTTTTGGTTTTCAAGATCATTTCCCTAAAGTTGATGAATTAAAATAAATACTTGCATGATTTTTGGTATAATCTGACTGTTGTTCGTGAATTGAACAATTTACACTTCATCCCTTAAAGAAATGAAGTTGAATTTGTTATTCGTGATGTGTTAGCAGATCATGTGATAGAATGATGGGTCATTCCATCTCTTTCAAACAAAAGGTTAGCAAAAGTTATAAGTCTATATTATGGTTAGATTAATCGTATATGGTTTCAAAAATGAACTTATACTTCATATATCATACCGCTTAATAAAATAAAACTAGTTTCTACTAAACAAGGAATTTCTGTAGACTAGTGGTAGGCGATAAAGGCCAGTCACACTTCGGTTGTGGGTTCGATTCCTAAAGCCTTGTCCGACGCGATGGGCTGTCGCCCGTCCAGAAGGTTGTCCTTTTTCTAAAACTACATTACTATAACATCCCATCAATAATATCGAAAAAACTTTTATCCTTAAACAATACTAACTTATGTCCAACATAGTCCATTCCAATCTTTTGGCTTATCTAAAATACTTCGGTCCAAGCTCATAGTATAAAGAAAACGATTACTTGAAATCTCATCAACCAAGCATGTGAATACCATCATTTATCCCCCATATATCTTGTTGGTAACATTCCAATCATTTGAATACCTTAATGATGTATTCTCTTGAAAAATGAATACCCATTGAACCTTAGTGAAAACTTGATCGAAGTTAAAAGTTTAAACATTCCACATACCAAAATCCTCAAAATTCTATATACTCAAACCATGATATCACTTAGTCCTTATATCAATCATGAGCTCATGAATACTGTTAAACATTTCGTTTTCTCATTTTCCCTTCATTATGCACATATCATCTTATTTCCAAAAATATCTCAATCACTTTGAATATCACATTAGACCAATACTTAAATATTCCAATACTCCATGATACAAAATTATTTTGGAATCCCATTACATAAACACTTAATCATTCCACCACATCGTTGTCATATTCAACATCGCCAATAGTGATCTCATGTGACTTCCCTTTTTCTTTTGACTTAAGCGGTTACTCATGTCAATCATCACTAACCCTTGGATAAGGGAATTTATTAGCATAATGCCCCATTTCCTTGCACTTGAAGCATTGAAGTGTTGGTGGTGCGTTCTCTGCAGTGTTTGCTTTATTCACATCAATAGAAACCCGTTTTCCATTACTTCGACACTCAGCTGCTCGATGACCTTCTTTTCCACACTTAAAAAATTTTCTAGTCCTTTTAAGACAATATCCACCATGCTTCTTTCCACACTTTGTGCATAAGGAAACATTCATATTCTTTTCACCATTATTCTGAGATTTCTCCTTGAACTCCATCTTTCGTTTCTTGTCAAAACCATGAGATGGATATGTAACACCAACTTCCATTTCTACCTTGATAGCACAACGCACAATTTATTCATATCTACTGAAGTCTCTTATAGCTAAGTCCCTTCGAAGACTTGGTTTTAATCCACTGAAAAATCGTTCAACTTTACTTTCAGGTTGGATGATAATGCCATATGCATACCTTGCAAGTCATGTAAAATTCACTTCGTATATACCAACAGATTCATCATCCTTCTTCTTCAGCTCAAGAAACTCCTATTCCATCTTTGTTCGAAGAATAAGAGGGAAGTACTTACTGAAAAACAAGTTCTTGAACTCGTCCCATTCCATGGACTCAATTTCATCTCTTGGCCTCGTATTCCTGATAAGATTCCACCATTGATCAGCTTCACCTTCCAAACGATATACTGCTAAGATGACTTTATCTTGTTCAGAACATTGAAGAACTGAAAATATATTTTCAGTGGTACTAATCTATTGTTCAGCAACAAGTGGATCGGAAGACCCACTGAAAGAAGGTGGACGTTGCCTCATGAAGGACTCAATAGAATATTGTTCCCTTCTCTACTCATTTGGAAGTCTAGAATGATTCATAGCTTGTGTAAGTATAGCAATAAGATTTTTCACTCCATCTCCCATAAAACTTGTTTGTTCAGGAGTACAATCATTTCATTGTCCATTACAGTGATCAACACGGTTCCTTCGGGTTCCAGCCATCATCTAAAACCCAAAAATAATAGTGTGAGAGGCAAAAATAATGCTAGGGAAAACAACATAGTAAAGGGGGAGTACCCTTAATATCTAACATCTTAGGTTAAATTATAAGATCGTTACCGTAGTTCTAGTACTATATCCTATACGTATACTTATCCTTAGGGACATCCCTAGACATACCTTAGTAATCTCTCTTGGGATCTCACTAACGTTTTCGCATTCTAGTTTCCAAAGGCTGACTAAACCTTTCCTTTGATACCAACTGTAGAGACCCGAAGCTTAACGTACATGGAAATTACATTACTTTTGCGGAATACTTAGTACATAACAAAAACACACACACAAGGATCATAATAGTTTAGTGTCTTTGAAAACTCGGAATATAATCTTCTAATCGTGGTGAAAGATCTTCAATATCTCCCATAAAGATCTTCCTTTTTTTATACCTGAAACCTTTCTTTATATCCTGGGGAAAAGAAAACATAAAAGGGTGAGCTCAAATGCTCAATAAGGGTAAACAAAAGAAATATCAATCACATCTTTTTCATAAGAACATAACATTTTAGAAATCTTAACCTTCAAAAGAGAGCATAATTTCATAACATGGGATAAATCATAGTAGTGAAATGAAATCCCAATAATCATAACTTAAAACATGAAACTTTGTGACATACACACGTAATCATAGAGAATCATATCTTATTAGTCAAGACTCGTTGCCAAGACTATCTTAGTGGAAAAAGTCCATTTCTGAACCGAGTAACCCTCGTTTCATTCCTGTTTCACTGAACCGGTATAACCTACCGTTCCAGCCATGTCTATCTCATGAGATATAAAATCTTTAACCAATGCATTGGAGGGAACTATAGGTCCCACCCATCTCATAATGATACCATTCTTATGTGTGCCACAAAATCATAAATCATACATCATTGCATAACCCATGTAGTAAAAATGGGATTCTTAAACAATATGACATCATAAAACAATTCATATAAGATAAAGGAATTTATAAAAATATTTCCATCACAACATAATCAAATCCATGTAATAATAGGGATAAAAACAGAACCCTATATTATCTTAGATGGAAAATAATTTTGATAAAACACTTGAACTCCATTCTTGGAGAAAATATCCTTTCTACTTCAAAAACATTTTTCCTTTCTTAACATGTCATACAATTTTAAACTAAAATAAGTTGATTAAAAATAAACTTGAAAACTTTTAAAGTAATCTTTTTGGAAATAATGTTTTAAAAATCCATTCATGCCGTATAAGTTAAAAAAAATTCTTCGTACTTTTGTCGGAAGAGTCAAAAAGTACCTCATATGAAAAACGTCAAAAGATTCCTTTCATATATTTAATAAAAACTCACCAAAGGGTAAAATTGGATTTAAACAATTTTAGGTGGATGTAAATAATATTACATATTGAGGAAACATGGATGTGGATGATAAAATACACCCCAGTAAATGCCAAAGTATAAACAATCTCGGATAAAAATGAGATTGTGATATTTCCCTTACCTTATGTCCGATATGCTTTGTATGTGTCCGAACCTCCTATATAATGATTTAAATAATGTTATTGACTTATTCCAGAATCATACTTATTTTTATTATATCATATATGGTCATATTCTTAGCTTCTTAGTAATATTTCATTGCTACTTGTTATTCGAGTGTTTATAACTTTGTGTTCTTATGCGTGTTTTGTCGAATAAATTCTTATTCTTCCCTTTAGGTTATAGATACCTCATTTCAAGAATGGTATTAGTGTAATATATATCATATTCATTCATTTAATTCATTTATATAATCATTATGAAATGAAGATCATGTAGAATGAGTCGCATCACAACATGGAGACGGTATTCCGTACGTACGCACAAGTGATGATATCGTTCCTATGATCGTGGAATTGTATTGGAGTGTATGTATACTATTTAAGAGTCAATATAAATTTATAATAGTAATATATAGTCATTATTTACACCATTATACCCATCCAAGTAAGGTGGTGGTGGAAAATAGATTACACCACGGCGTGGAGACGGTATTCCGTACGTACGCACGCGCGGTGATTTCATTTTTCCGTAGGATGGATAGAAGGTTAATTTGAGTTGTTTCATATTTGTAATAAGATATAAGTATATAATAAATACTGATGTTATTACTTTATCATGAAACAACTAAAGAAGAAGAAGTTGAAGAAGAAAGAAATTGAAAAAGATCGGTAATGGATATTACCTCTTTTTGACGCGCCTTCACTTAACCTCCACTTAAAGAACTAAGGATGGTCTTTGAAGAAGACCAGGACCTCTAGGATGATACTAGGGAAGTGGATAAGAGATTGTGGCAGGGTTTTACCGAGCTTGAATGCTCAAATTGGTGTGAGGAGGAGAGGGAGGAGGTGCCCTTTTATAAGGGAGGAGAGGGGCACCTTAGGAAAATCTCAAAATATTATTTTATATTAAGGTAAAATTCGGTTTATAATGGTTCCAAATGGTCTTATTTTGAAGTTAAAGTGGATATAGGTCGAAATAATCTCATCCAATAGCATTTAGACAAGTTTAGGTTTTTATTTTAACCTTATCAATTAGATTTAACTCTAAGTTAAATAATTTAACTTTTACCGTGTCTTTTTGTTTTCTTACACTATATTGTTAATAAACTTACTATATCAAGCCAAACGAACCCCAAGTTGTTTATTATAAATATATATAACCTTATCTAAGTCATTTGTCCGATCCTTATATTTTTAGGAATAAAATAACAATTAATAATATAATATTTTTTTAAAAAAACTAATTTATGTCAATTTTGACACTATTTGGTACATGATTTTTATGAAATTTATAATAGAATGATAAGTTAGAACCAAGTTACTTAAAGAAATAATAACATGTCATATTAACCTATAAAATTATTGTAAGTCATAAAAAGGCTCAAATTACATTTATTTGGGCATTTATAACATCAATTATGTCAATATTTCATTAATAAGACAATTACTGCATCATCTTTGTGTCATAATAAATGATAATTATTTAATTCCTAAAAATTATAAATAAATTCCTATGATGTATATAATTGTATTAGATTTCTGGAGACTATCCATGTTCGAAGTTTCATGAAGTTTATCACTAAATTAAAATTATTATACTTATAAGATCTAAGAAAGTGACATGTTGTCACATTCTTTGGTTTTAATAATAATTAAATTATTTTCATGGAATAAAGTCCATAAAATGAATCTAATCTGACCCTTAGGTTATATGGGTCTACTTTTAGCCATCCAATAGGATTTTTCCAAGTTTTAGGGTAATTTTATAATCTTATATTTACCCTTAATTACCCGATTTATCTTTAACTATAGTAAATAAAATTTACCGTAGTTACTATTCTCAATGCCCAAAAATAAAAAGTAGCTTATTAAAATAATTTGGACCCACTGATTCCAAATATGGAATAAATTTTTCCAAATTCAATACACAAAATATGCAGAAATTAAATTAAAATTAATCCCGTTATCGATAGAAAATGAGTTTTTCTTTAAAACATTGCAAACGATTGAATTGATTTAACCTGCGAATTCAAGGTAAAATCAATGCTAATGACATACATTATATTAAATGGTAAAAATATATTCTATTTATACTTTAAAATCATTCAATATTATAATTTAACCACATAAGATATTACGATGAAAAAAGTTGTTTTTAATTAAAATATAGCGTGTTTTCAATATTCATTAAAGTATGAAAGTTATCAGAAAAATATCAAAACTTTATCTAATGTAAATTTTTATATCCTGATTCAAAATAAGAATTTTATTTTGTCAAATTGAACTTATAAACATGTAAAAAAATAGATTTAAAGTGGGTGCGCCATCAAAAGGCGGCAAAACTGCATTTTTTAAAAAATACTTATTTTACCCGAAAAATTTATTTTGTTCTTATACCATGTTCTAGAAATGTGTAAGATGAATAATAATGTTATAAAATTCAAAATTTAGTTAACACTATTCATAACGGCTAGTTCATAACAATATTATAATAATATATCGTTGTTTAGTAAAACTCGGTATTGCGTACAACACACGCTATCGAGGAAGGTCGTGATTGCGTGTAATGCCAGCCAAGTCAGGGTTACGTGCTGTGAAATAATCCTTCATTGTTTCGTATATCATAATCCAACCATATTTCAATTATACATTGAATATATATATATATATATATATACTCAATGTTGCGTAGGATAACTATTATCAAAATTGTCTGTAACACGATCCAAGAATAGTGTTGCGTGTACTGCAAGCTAATACGGTATTTCGTATAGCGCAAGGTAATCTTGGTGTAGAATACAACACAAGACATTAATGAAATTAAAAGAATATTTTTCATAAAATCTCGGGGTGTTACACACTTGAATACAATAATTGAGGAATAACATTTAGTCAGAACTTTATAATATGATGAGAATAAATGGATTCATGATATAATATTCCAAAGGACAGTATATACACCATATAAGAGTGAATTGGTGCATAACAACAATGAAGTCTCAATATAAATTTCAAATGTGATGAATTACCTTATAAAGAAGGTATCCTTAAATTAAGGATAATTCAATCTCAAAATTATGTGTGACAAATATAAATACACCCAATATAAGTGGATATTAAGTGTAAAACAATAAAAGGTCATTCACACATATTCAAAAGATGACATATTCAATAACTACATGTTGAACCCAAAGAAATCGAAATTGGGTTAAAAAGTTCCAATGGTAAAATTCGACGGTCTAACGACATCACTTCAAAATTCAGAAAATGAGCTGATGAGAGATAAAAAGGGAATATCATCACTTAGACATAAAATTTACATCAATAATGATATATAAGAACATATCCCAAAATAATATTATGTGAATTAAAAGACATAACAAAATAAGTCTTTTAAAAAGAGGAAGGTGAAAGGTTCCCTTACCGACATGGGTATCTTTCGAAATATACGCCCCGTGAAAGAAGGACAATACAACATTGATGTAAATACTCATAAATTAAAGAATATTACACAATGATTAAAGTAATGGTCAGTACATACACCACTCAAAGGAAATTATGGCAAATGTAGCATAAATCTCACGGGAATAAAAGTGAGATGAAAAATCCCTTACGAAAACTCGGCAGCCTAACGGCGCTACTTAAAACTTCCAAAAATGGATGGATGAGATCAAATATGGTATCTAATCACATTAAAATAAAATTTACAGCAAGATTAATATAAAAGAACATCCCCCATAATAACAAAGAGGAGCTTTAAAGAAGTTAAATAAAGGAGAGTACTTAAAGAGAAAGAGAGAGGTTAGATCTCTTACGAAAATTCGGCAGCCTAACAGCGCCACTCAAGACATCCAAAATGGATTGATGAGAGAGAATAGGGTCTCTCATCATATGAACATAAAAATTACAGTAAGATTAATATAAAATAACATCCCAATAACAACAAATATGATATTATAAGGAATTACATAAAAGAGTGTACTTAAAAAGAAAGAGAGGAGTAGGATCCCTTACCTCGGGTCCGACTTGACTCGATCGTTCTTTAACGTCCTGAATAATAAACTTGAGTTAATTTACAATTTATTAAGAACATTTTTATATTTCATTATTCCTTTTATATCACTTATTTCCTTGTTATAAACATTATGTAATCATTTAAGTTAATAATGTTTGTTTTGTCGATATTTGGTTCTTAAGTCGAAAGTGGACTTCTTACAATTACATGTTGTTCCTGTGGTCAAATGTTCATTATATCCAGAATTATATTCATGATTTGGATATCATATATATTATATATATCCGGAATATACATGTATTTATAATATTACATAATCATTTAGAGGTAAGAAATGAAATGCACCGTTCATGGAGATGGTAAGCCGTACGTATGCATGAACGCTACTTTCATTTCTATGTCATATTAATGGAATTAAAACCAAATGAGAGGTATGTATATTTTAATTCCAGAATTATATTCATCATTTATATGTAACATACATCATATATAATAACTTTAAATCCTTCCTTTATACATCCCACATATGGCATTAAGGAATCAAATCACTTTGAGGGGGCGGTAGTCCGCACTTCCTAAAATGAAATTATCGTGTTTACCCACAATGGAAACCATAAAGGTATGCCACAAAAAAAAATACAGAAACATAAACATATTATATATCATATATAAATATAGTGACATCTTAATGTCCACCTTTTAAGGTGTTATATGAGTGTTGAACAATCATCGTTTCGTGAGGCAGAAATTCGCCATCCACAGAAACAGTATGTTCTTTAACCATTTGATGTAGGTGTGTGTAAGTGTAGCTTGAATGCTTCTTATAACAACATCCTAGTATATTGAATATACTCTATTTGTTACAAAAATAAATTAATAAAATGAGTTTAGGGGGTTGGAGAAGCAAAATAACACAAAAGGACACAAGTGAAGACATTACCTTAAAATTGGGTAACTCCCTTTGGTTTGAGCTCAATGGCTTCCTTGGGAAGACTTCTGCCCAAAGTGAGGCTTCAAGGAGTTAGAGAGGGATGTGGAGAGACAAAATGGGCAGGGGTTGGAAGATCCAAAGGCTTTGGAAGTGTGGGTAAGGAGGTAGAGGTGGGGGCCTTTTATAAGAGGAGAGGAGGGGCACTCTTGGAAAGGTATAAAATGTATCTTTATTTTCAAATGAGTTTCGGATTTTAATGGTCCCACATTGATGTTTTTCAAGGAAAAGGTGATAAGGGTTCTAAATCCACCCATCCAATAGGTTTTTGACATGTTTAGGTCTTATATGTTACATTATCTTTCCATTTTATTTAAATCGTTAAATAATGAGGTCATCGCTGCATCATCATGATGTCATAAATAATTTAATTTATTTAATGTATAAAAATTATAAAAAAAATAATATGATGTAGGAAATTGTTTTATCTTTCCAATTAATATTTATAGTCCAAAAGATAATTTATGTAGACACAGTTAAAAATATTGTACTTAGGTGATACATTCTTTGTTACATTTAACATTCTTTAAAAATAAAAAGATAAAAAGTCACTTTCTCACAAAAGTGATTCCATGGGGCCCCCAAGTTTGTGACAAGTCATCCAATGGTAGTCCATGAGACAAATAGTAGCCTTAGGACACATTTTGTGGTCATTTTATATTATTATGATATTATCTTATTTTCTTTAACTACCTGATTACTCATTAATCAAGATAATTAAAGATAATTACTGTCGTTACTATTCATAATGTCCAAAAACAAAAGAGTCTTACTTACATAATTTGGACCTTCTGATTCCAAATATGTAATTAATTTTACCAAATTCCAAAAACATAAATTGCAATAATTAATTTAAAAAAACTTCCCGTTGTCAAAACAAATAGCGGGTTTTTTTGAAACAATATTTATGAAACGTTTGGTACTTTTTTATGCCTAATTTCAAAGTGAAATTAATCCCAATTACCATAGTTGAATTACATGTTAAAACTATATTCTAATTACACTTTAAAACAAATTAAAAAGATAATATAACCATATAATTAAATTATATGAAAAAGCAGTTTTGATGTAAAATGCAGTATTTTTCACTATTCATTGAAAAATGAACATTGTCAGAAAAATACCAAAAATTAACCCAAGGTAAATTTCAATGTCCCAATAATAAATAATATGTTTATTTTGAAAAATAGAGCTTATAAAATTTTCAAAAAGTGGATTTAAAAGGGGTTCGCCATCAAAAGGCGTTTAATCGACCTTTTAAAGAATATTAGAATGTTTACGCTTAAAAACTGGATTCATTTGCATTTTTAATCCTCTAACATTTATTGTAAAGAGTAAAAATATTTGAAAAACATATATAATCATTTTGTAGTTAGTTTTGTTCATTCCCGCCATTACAACGGCTAGGCGTTAACTACCATTTAAAATAATATTATTTTATTATTAGTGTGCAACGAAAGATTCCCAAGAAACTCATTGTTGCGTATTGGGTACGCCATCGAGCATAGCATACCCTTTAAAGTAATATTAATATTTTATTCACAAATATGGATAAATATAAAGATGTCATATTCTTTATTTACCAGGGGTGTTACAATAAATTTGATTGGTTGATGAGTTTCAACCCTATCTCATCTAATATTCGAATATGAGTCATTTTTGGAGGTTTTTAAGTGGGGTTAGATTTATTATAAATTAATATTTTTAAGAATTCAAAAGGTTCCCCTCTCCTTCCTTATAAAAGGGCACCTCCTCCCTCTCTTCCACACACCACTTTGAGCCTTCAATCTCGGCCAACCCCTGCCCAATTCTCTTCTCCAATTCCCTAGAACCATCTTAGAGGTCCTGGTCTTCTTCAAAGACCAATTTTAGTGCCCTAAGGGGAGGTCTCAAAGAGGCGCTTCAAAGAAGAAGTAATTTCCGTTACCGATTCTTTCACCTTTATTTCTTCTTCCACTTCTTCTTCTTAGGTTGTTTCATTATGAAGTAATAAAATCAGTATCACTCATATACTGATATGTTATTATAAGTATGAAACAACCCTATTTCACTGTCTATCCATCCTAAGGAAAATTAAATCACCGCACGTGCGTACGTACGGAATACCGTCTCCACGCCGTGGTGTAATCTATTTTCCACCACCACCTTACTTGGATGGGTAAAATGGTGTAAATAATAACTATATATGATTATTGTAAAGTGATATTTATTCTGTAATAGTATACATACACTCTAATAAAATTCCACGATCATGGGAACGATATCATCGCTCGTGCATACGTACGGAATACCGTCTCCACGACGCGATGAGATTCATGCTCAATTATTAACCATTCATAAATGATTTTAAAGTATATATGATTAGTAATAATGAATTATATGACATAATAATGATACTGGATTTATGTATATATATATATATGTATTTCATCCAATTAATTCCATTCAATTCAATGAGGAAACGAAAACAACGTTCATGCGTACGTACGACTTATCGTCTCCATGAACGGTGTATTTCATTCCATTTATAGATATATTATATATATGTATATTATGAATATATATTATATATAAATCATGTTTTACATTCTAGATGTAAGTAATCATGACTTAAGTAATCATATGAATAATTACAAGTCAAAACACGGACGACAAATGAACTGATTTTACCCAAAACGCTCTTTAACATGGAATTTACAAAAGAACGGGTAATATAAAGTCATAAGTAAACCATATATGATATCATAACAATTAATATGATTCTTTAATAAGTCAATAAAATTATTTAAATCATTATACAGGAGGTTTGGATACGTACGAAACATATCGGACTTAAGGTAAGGGATAATTTTGCAAATCTCATTTTTATCCGAGATTGCTTATTCGTAAGTATTTACTGGGGTTATTTATATCATCCATGTCCATGTTTTATAAAAGTGTTTTCATGTATGTTTAAAGTCCTTTTTACCCATTTTTTACTTTTACTACATGGTATGTATGGAATATTTCTTTTGTTTACGTTATGTGGTACTTTTTGACTTTTCCGGCAAAAGTATGAAAAGAATGTTTTTTTAACTTATACGGCACGAACGGATTTTTAAGGTTTTATAAAGCCTTATTTTCATGAAGCTTCCTAAAAAATATTTCATGACTATTTTCAACAAAATCGTTTTCTTTTAAAATTGCATGTCATTTTGTGAAATGAAAATGATTTTGAAGAAAAAAAGGATATTTTCCTCCAGAATTCATTTCAAGTGTTTTATCAAAACCATTTTTTTCATCTAAGATAACATTATTTCATATGTGTATGTTTCAAGTATAATGTCTCTATGATTTACATGGTTTCACTTTTCTTATTATGAAATGATATCCATTTCTTTTATCTGGATTATGTGATGATGGGATGATGTTTATAAAACCCATTTTATTTATTGGGTTTTTATGAATGATGTGTGTTTATTTTGTGGAACAAGTAAGAATTATTTCAATATGAGATGGGTGGGAACTATATATCCCTCCAATGCATTTGGTAAAGATTTATATCTCATGAGATAGACATGGCTAGAACGGCAAGTTAAACCGGTTCAGTAATACAGGACTGGAATAAAGAGTGAACTCGATTCAGAAAGGGACTTTGTCCACTAAGATGGTCTTGGTAGCAATTCCTTGGCTACTATGGAAATAATTACATGTTCTTAATGGATGCCACAATTACATGTTTTATTCCCATGCTATTTTATCATGGTTTATGTTCCAATATGATCTATTCCTTATGTAATTCCATGTTTTATGTCGTTGCTCAAGATTTTGACGTGTTCATGCTTTTAAGTCCAAATGTATATGGTATGTTTTATTTTATCCATGCTTACCCTTACTGAGCATTTGAGCTCACCCTTTTTATGTTTTCTTTTCCCCAGGATATAAAGAAAGGTTTTAGTTAAGAAAAAAAGGGGGAATATATTTATGGGAGATGTTGTAGATCTTTCACCACGATTAGAAGATTATGTTCCAAGTTTCCAAAGACACTAAACTATTACAGTCCTTGTGTGTCTGTTTTTGTTATGTATTAAGTATTCCACTAAAGTAATGTAATGTCCATGTATGTAAAGCTTTGGGTCTCTACAAACATGGACACACAACATGTTACCAAAAATTACATGCTTTGTAGGTAAGGTTAACCACCTAACTAAATAACATCATGTAATTTGAATTTCCCCTATCTGGGTTATGGATAAGAGATTACATATCCTTGACACTAGAATATATATAAAAACCATTCTCTTTATTTCACATCAATTAATGTTTTATTAAATAAAATTACACATAATACAACCCGATAGATCAAGAAATATAGTGTATTTAGGAATTAGGTACATAAAATAACATCTTGAACATGGGATACAACAATATTATTGAAAACTTTCTTAACATACTTCTAAAATTCCATGGATTTTTAAAACTACACGGGATAACCTATGGACAAACATAAGAAATGGATGAGCTATAAATCCCAATAAGGAACTAAAAATGGAATAAGGTGATACATGTTAGAATATAGGAATATCAGTGGGGTATATAATGATTAGGAAACATAAACATGAACAATGAGAAAAGATATAACATGACATTTATAACACAGAAACAATGGAAACAACTTAAAAAACTGCATCATAAAAATAGGTCAAGGATAAAATGCCAAGACATCATGGTGGAAAAATTACCATAAATAAATCAGGTTCACTCAATGTACCAACATGATGTTTCATGAAACAAAATATTAACCAATGCATTTAATAACTATATAATACTGGGCGCACCCATCACATTCATTTCATTCTCATGCTTAAGTGTGCCACATAGATCATACAACATGGATTCATTCAAAATAGTATTTTTTCCATAATAAAGGAGTTTAGAATATGTAAATGTATATACTAAGTCATATAAGCATAATTTTATTGAGTTGAATACCCATTGATATAAATTACATATGGTATTCACTACATAATTGTTTTGGCATGGAAAATCATGGTGAAATTTTGGCTGTATGCCGACATCATTTAAAAATTTATAAAATGGGTTGATGAGAGAAAAATGGGTCTCTCATCATTTGGAAATAAAATAGGATGTAATATGGACATGGAGAAACATATACCATCAAAAGTAATTGTAAATTCAAGGAATAGGATAATTAAGAAACTTGAATAAAGTGGGGAAAGAAAAGAACCCTTACTAAATTTTGGCTTGGTAACAGGTGTACATAAATGATAATTGAAGGATTAATGAGTGCAAAGGTAAGATATAATAATTTATAAATAAAATTTAAATTTAGGGGTATATTTAATAACATATCCATACATAATAAAAAGTAAACTTAGAAATATAACAAAAAGGAGTGCCTGATAAGAAGAGGAGAGTGGAAGATCCCTTACTTGAGTGTGTGACTAAAAATGCATGGGAGGGGATTCTTGAGAGCTAGGAGGTAACTTTTGAGTACTCTAGAGAGTGTATACAATAGTATGGATGTGCTCTAAAGAGTTTTTGTTAAGATAAATGGAATATTTTGTGTGTTTATATAGGAAAAGAGGGGGATTTATTTATTATTTAGGTTTTGGTCTCTACATAATAAAATAACCAAAACCACAATCCAAAACATAGAGTTTCCCAATGGTTTGTACCAAATTAGAGTGGTTATTATTATTTTATAAGTCCAAAGTCCAAACAAAATTAAATAATTCCCTTTATTATGTGAAGGTGAGTCATACTCTAAAAGAAATTATTTTAAAACATTAAAATATATTAATGATTTTGGAGGATTCATAAAGGCTTTATAAGATAAATTAAATATACTTATAATGGAATTATTTTAATTTTTATGCATATATTTGTTTGTTTATCCCATTTATAGTGATTATTACATCACTTTTGGGTCATTATGATGTCATAATACACAAAGTATATTTATATGATATTTAATATTTACCCGAAAATTCAACTATCTTAGAAAATTATGAAAACGTCACCATTGATTAATTTTAATGTTCCTGATTCCAAAAATATTTTTCATTTTTTATAAATAATTTTCTAAATATTTGAATTTTTACTTTTAAAATAAAATCTACATTTATTAGAAAATGCCAGGTTTTTTGACAATAACTATATTCAAACCCTTATAATAAATTATATTTGACTTCATAAAAATTATATAATCATTTATATTTAATAAAAAATATATAATATTAATATTTTATTTACTTATTTGAAAAATCCATTAATTCATAAAAATATATTCCATAATTGAATTTGAATATTACCCAAAAATACTATTTGTTTTATATTGTATCCAAATAAAAATCATTTATAAAGTAACAATAATAGGATGAAAATTTATTCAGCATTATATACAAACTAATGTAAATATTAATAATACTAGGGTCTTGATACATATACTTTTAATGCGTCAACAAACACCCTAAGAGTAAGGTGCGTGATGGTGGGACTTTGATGGGGTGGTTCGATGAACATAGTTTCGCCTGAGATCTTGATGAGCTTGTACTTCTACCATAAACGGTTTCACTCATGTTTATGTTTTGGAATCTTATATTGGAATTGTTCAAGGTAATATCCTATTTATTCTATCTCCCTTGTAATCTTTGAAAAATGGGCTTCATAAGGTACAATCCTATTGGCTTAGGCCATCACTTCTTTTATCTATTTCAATTGGATTTATTAAAACCCTATATTTATACTAAGCATGTGATCACTATTGAAAAATTATATTATCAAAGTTATTGATAATAAATGGTCATTTAAATACAATTTTATATAATAAAACAAAATAAGTGCATGTGGTTTCTATAACCATAATTCATAATAAGACATGTAATTAAATTAGAAGGGGAGTTTTATTTATAACAGTCCGTGTCGTTACAATATTTCCCACTTAAGAAATTTGACTCTAAAATTTCTTTTCTCACACTAAAACAAACAAGGCTAACTTTTCTTCATTACTTCCTCCAGTTCCCACATTGCTTCTTCAAATATATCATTTCTCTGTAACACTTGACAAGGTGCATTGTCTTATTTCATAGAACTTTTTGTATAAAATCTAAGATCTCCACCAGATGCTCCTCATTGGAAAGATCATTCTCCAGTGGTACCACCTATGGATTGAGTATATATGAGGGGTATGGTATGTACTTCTTAAAGAGGGATACATTTAATACATCATGTACTTGTGATAGGTTTGGTGGTAGTTATAGTTTGTAAGACACCACTCTGATGCGATCAAGGATCTCAAAGGGACCGATGTATCTTGGGATAAGATTTCCCTTATTCCCAAATATCATCACTTTATTCCATATAGATATTCTGATAAATACCATTTCTCTAATATCAAAATCTAGACATCATCGATGATTGTTAGCATAGCTCTTCTGTCGACTCTATCCAGCCTTGATGTGCTACTAAATGGTTTTAAACTTCTCCACCATTTCCTCAACCATTTCAGGACCTAGTATTTTATGTTCCACAACTTCATCCCAACATGCCTGTGTTATACACTTCTTCCCATAGAGGGATTCATAGGAAACCATTTGGATACTTTAGTGAAGACTTTTTTATAAGATAAATCTTCTAGAGGAAGATTCTAGTCTCATCCTCCTTTAATGTCCGTAGAACATTCTTGCAACATTTCTTCGAGTGTTCAACCACTTAGATTGACCATAATTTTGAAGATGATAGGCCATCCTAATTTCCTTCTTAGTTTTAGAGCATGTTGTATACATTTAAGGAACATAGAGGTGAATCTTAGATCTTGACCAGATACAATCGATAGTAGTAATCTATACAACCTTACCACTTCTTTGATGTATATCTATGAAAGTTGATCCATTGATAAGTTCTATAGAATTGTGATAAATTGAGATGTATTTGTTAGATGATCCATGAAAACCCATATAGTATTATTTCCCTATATCTCTTCAGACGTTTAGTGAAAAAGTACGTGGTGATGTTCTCTCATTTTCATATTGGTATGGGTAATGTTTTCACCATCCCCTTAGAATTATTCCTTTAAATATTAACTTACTGACATTCCATATAATTTTATGTATACTCATTGATCTCAAACTTTATATTGTCCCACCAATAGTACTCACAAATATCTTGATACATCTTTGTGATTCCTGGGTGAATGGAGAAAGTCTAACTATGTACATCATCCAACAGTTCCTTCTTTAACTTAGGATTTGATGGAACACATAGTCTTTAATCAAATCACACAATTCCTTCTTCATTAACATTGAACTATAAGGATTTAACTTTCCTTATAGTTTCCAATTTCTTATGAATTCACACATTATCCTTTTGAGAATCATTTAACCTTTCCAGAATGAATGGTTGAGAAATCATTTGTTAAAGGATTGAAGATGTTCCTTCCCTTATGATTCCCATGTCCATCATTTTCGAATCCAAGAATATTGTATCCTTCTCAATTATCATCAATGATAAACTTACTGGATCCTTTATTCTTAGAGAGTCTTCCACTTTATTTTATTTACTAGGATGGTAGTGGATTGAGTAGTCACAATCCTTGATCAGGTCTAATGATCTTAGTTGGTTCATATTCAACTTTTTTCTCTGAATATATATTTGAGGATTTTGTGATCCGTATATATTTCACACTTCTCAAAAATAGATAACATCACCATATTTTTAATGTGAAGATAACTGCAGCATAATATAGATCAAGTATTGGGTAGTTATATTCATGAAATTTTAACTCTCTTGAAGCATTGGATATGAATTTTTCATTCTACAATTACACATAGCCCAATCCCTTCTTTTAAACATCACTGAACACTACAAAGATTTCTCCACTTGTGGGTAGTGTGAGCACATGTTCATTAAAAAGCCTCCTTTTTAGCTTCTTAAAGCTCTCTTAACATTCATAATTCCAAGAAAACTTGAATCCCTTCTGAGTTATCTTAGTTATATGGTTTGAAAATCCAGAAAAGTTTCTCAAAATTTGACTATAATACCAATATAATCCAAGGAAACTACAAATATTTATCAGATATGTTGGCATCAACCATCCTTCAATTTCTTCTATCTTTGAAGGTTACACATATATACTATTTATTATTATGATATTACCTAAAAAACATTATTCAAATAGAACTCACATTTACTGTACTTGGCATAAAGCTTCTCCTTTCTTTGGGTCTTTAGCACAGTGTTCAGATGCTCCTCTTGATTCTCCTTGATTTTGGAGTATATTAGAATATCATCTATAAATACTACCACAAATATTTCAAGGTAATATATAAATACTCTATTAATCAATTCCATGAATATTTTTGGAGATTTAGTTGGTCCAAATGTCATTACTATGAACTCATAGTGCCCATACCTTATACAAAAAGCAGTCTTGGGGATATACTCCATCTTCATGATAAGTTGAAATATCCCAACCATAGATCCACATTGGATAAGTATTCTGAATGATATAGATGATAGATCAATTCATTAATCCATAGAATATGATACTTGTTATTTATATTGATCTTTTTAATCTCTCAATAATCAATCAAAAGGTGCATTGAACTATCCTTCTTCTTGATGAAGAGGACTGGTGCACCCCATGGTGAAGCACTTGGGTGTATGAACCCTTTATCCATATTTTCTAGTAGTTGTTTCTTTATCTCCTAAAGTTAAACAACATCCACTCTATATAGAGACTTAGATAATGGTAATTTCCAAGGTATATGATCCATTAAAAATTTAATCTTTCAGTTCGGAGGAAGACTAGGTAATTCCTCACAAAACAAATCATCAGATTCCCTCACAATAGTCATGTCTTTAAAGATGGTTCTTTCCTTAGAATAAATAATTTGAGAAAGATAATCTTTCCCATAGAGAAATAATATCCATTCTTTAGATATTGGTGCTAATGAAGATTCATCCCCCTCCTTTCACACGTGTATAATCAGGGGTTGTTTCATAATATAGAGTTATTTCCTTCTCAAAGAAATTTTTGTTGGATCTATATAAACAAATCCAATCCATACCCAAAATTGTATAAAATTCAACCAAAGGTAGTATGAAAAGGTTTTATGGGAAGTTCATACCACAAATCTTGATAGGGGAGGAGTTATATACATGGGATGTAATAATTATCCCATTTTCCATTTTCAACAATAACTCTACTTTCATGCTTTGTGGTGGTGTTTGAATAGTTCTACTAAACTTTTGGGATATAAAAAAATGCATAGAATTTGAATCAAAAAGTACATTCTATATTCCTGAATGAATAAATAGAATACCTATCATAACTTCGTTATTGGGATCCACTTCAGTGGTAGTGATAGAGAAAGATCACCATTTCTTCTTTAGAGGTTGTTGGTTTTCTCAAAAAACCCTTGGCTTAGTGCATTAGTTTGAAAGGTTCCCTAGTTTGTTGTAGTTTAAGCACTGGAAAATGAATTTAGGGCTAGATAGAGAATTCCTTTCCTCTTTCACCATAGTGGGTTTCTCCTATTGGTAATTTCTATCTAGGTTTCCTTCAATCCCACACCTAAATCATTTCTTCATTCCCATTAGGAAAATTGTAGGGTGCTTCTTTCCGCACCTTTGATAAGGTGGAGGTTGATTTTTTTAGCAATGTTATATTTCTTCATAAAACCAACAGAATTAAACTCAACTATCCTCTTCTTATCCCTGTGATAACCTTGATATTCTCTAACCTCAATTTTGGCTTTGAGGTCACATCAAATAATTTCCTCATAGGTATCAAATTCATGGATTTGTAGGGATTTTCATAGAATAAGATTTATCCCGCCAAAGAAGTGTTTAACCTCGAATTTAGGATTAACGACAAAGCCAAAGGTGTATCATGAAATTATTGTGAAGTTTTCCTTGTATTCCATGATATATTCATCATTTTTTAGGTAAATTAAATCCCTTTCAATTTTAAGATATATGGTTCAAGGTAAATATTTATCAAAAAACATTTTCTATAATTCCTTCCCACTCATCACTTTGATCTCATACTTAGGCTTCATATTTGTGATCAATGTCCACCATGGATCGGCTTATCCCTCCATATGATAGACAACTAGTAGAACCTTCTCTTGTTTTAAAAATTGAAGGATGGATAAGATCTTCCAAATAGATTTTATCCATTTTTTTTGTGATTAATGGATAATATTATACATTGAAAGTCAGACGTAATTCTCGCATAAAGGTCTAAATCACAACTTTTTCACTTTTAGGGGGATTTGGAAGCTTCTCCTGATATAGGTTTCTATTAAAAACCTCAGTCATATGAGATGCTATCTTTATAAATATTACAATTCATGCTACAATCAGGTTGTGAATCTCATTAGAGTAGTAATCACATAGCCCATCGTAATCATTTTTTACCTGATTTCTCCAATTTTCGTCCATTGGATAGAATAAAAGAATAATTTTGTATGATTATTTATAAACCATCAAAAACATAAATAGAAATTTAATTAAATTAAAGGGGAAAACTTATAAGTTTAAGTTATTTATTAACTTATAAATTTCTATGTTTCAATCTATGTTATCCACGAACTAAATCTAAATATATATTATTATGGGAATTTTTTGTACTCTTAATAATGTTATATAATGAAATTATGATTTTACAAAAGAGTATCCCCTAGAAGTGCCAAATGAGTTGTGAAGTAAGGACTATTTTTGTGTTTCAAGTTACCCTGAGTCAGGCCCAACACACCTTGTCAGAGTTGTTACCCCTAGGTACATCTATGTTACAACCACATCTATTTCTAGTATCCAGAGAGGGGTGTATTTTCTTGATAAACAGCTTACTCTATAATTAAAAAAATTATTGTTGTTCTCTTATACTTAGTCTTATCCCTAAATCTTTCACTAGTGTTTTCTAATCCTAATCTCAAAAAAAAAATGATCTGATACCAACTATAACAACCCTACTCTTTATTTCAGCTTAATTCATGATTTATTACATAAAGGTACACATAATAAAAATTTACAGATTGATAAGTATATTGTATTTGATAATTAAGTAAATAACATAACATCTTGAACATGGGATCCAAAAACATTATTGAAAACTTCATTTACGTGCTTATAAAATTCTATGGCTTTTTAAAACTGGATGAGATAACTTGGGAAAAAACATAAGAAATCGGTGACCTATAAATCCTAGTAAGGGAATAAATATGGAGTAAAGTGATAAAAATTAGATAAATAGCATATAAATGGGTAATATAAGGACTATGAAACATAAACATGAGTAATGAGACATGATATAGCATGATAATCATAATATGGGAAATGTGGAAACAACTTAAAACACTACATCATAAACATAGGTCAAGGATAAACCACCAAGTCATCATGGTGTAAAAAGTCCCATAAAGTTATTAGGTTCACTACCTCTACCAAAACATCATTTCATGAAATTAAACATTAACCAATGGATTGGAGTGCTATATAATTCTATCCCCACTCGTCACATTCATTTCATTCTCATACTTAAGTGTGACACATAGATTGTACAACATAGATTCATTCAACATTAAATTTTCTTCCATGATCAAGGAGTGTGGAATAAATGAATATATGTCCCAAGTTAAATAATTATATGTGTATAAAGGTGAATACCCTTGATATAAAGTGTTTATGGTTTCACAATTTTTTTGTCAAGGAAAATCATTGTGAAATTTCTCCAGTATAACGCCGTCGCTTAAAAATTCATAAAATGCGTTGATGAGAGAGAAAGGTTCCTATCATAATTTTTAAATAAAATGGATAGTAATAGGTACATGAAAGAACATATAACATCAAAAGTAATAGGATATATAAGGTATAGCATAATAAATAAACATGAATAAAGAGAAGAAATAAGAGAACCCTTACTAAATTTCAGCATGGCAATGGGTGTACATAAAGAATTACGGAAGAACTAATGAAATTTATAGGAATATATCATCATTTATACAATAAATTTAATGTAAGAAGGATATGTAAGAACATATCCCAAGATAATCAAAATATATCTTTGAGACATAACAAATAGTAGTGCTGATAAAAAGAGGAGATTGTAAGATTTCTTACTTGAGTTTGTGACACAAAATGTTTGGGAGGGGATTCTTGAGAGCTTGGATATGACTTTATAGGAATATATATAGTCAATGTCAGAGTATAAATGTGATAAAAGGAATTTTAGTGAAGCTAAATGGGAAATTTGGTGGGTTTATATTGGAAAATAGTGGAATTTTATTATTATTTTGGATTTATACTCTACAAAATAAAATAAACAAAACCACATAAAATCCCATGGTTTTTGCCTATAGTTTCTAAAAAATGGGATCCGTTCTAAATATTTTATATTTCCAAGGCCCAAACTTAATAAAATAATTCCCTTGCTTATGTGGAGGTAATTCATAATATTAATGAAATGATTTTTAAACTTTAGATTATATTAATTATTTTGGATAATTCATAAAGGATTTATAAGATAAATAAAATACACTTAAAATCAAATTATTTTAAATTTAAAACATATATTTGATTTTGGATCCAATTTATAGTAATTCTAACATCACTTTTGGGTCATTATTGTGTCATCATACACATACTATATTTATACAATATTTACTTTTTAAAAGAAAATTCTACAATCTCAGAAAATTTTGAAAAATTCACTATAGGATAATTTTAATGTTCTGATTCTAAAAATTATATTCATTTAATCTAAATAACTTCAAAAATAGTTTAATTTTCACTTTTAATATAAAATATGCATTTACTTGGAAATTCCACGTTTTTTGACAATAACTATTTTCGAACAATTATAATAAATTATATTTAAATTCATAAAAATTATATGATAATTTATATTTAATAAAAAATAAAAAATATTTATATTTTTTTCTAAAATAAATTAATTTATCAAAAAAAAATCTTTAATTTAATTTTAATATTACCCAAGAAACTATATGTGTTTTATTATTTCAAAATAAAAAACATTTATATAGTAATAATAATAGGATTAAAATATATTCATCATATTATACAATATAATGTACATTTTAATAATGATTGGTTCTTGATACATATACCTTTAATACATTATAAAATTCCCCCAAAGTAAGGTACGTGATCGTGGGACTATCATAGGGTGGTTCGACGAACAAGGTTTGGGATGTGATCTCGATGAGATTGAACTTCTCGAATAAACGGTTTCTCTCATGAATATGTTATTGGATCTCATCTTGGGATTATTCAAGTGAAAATCCTATTGATTCTATCTCAATCAGATGCACTGATAAATGAGATTCATATGGTATGATTCTACTGGCTAAGGTTATCACATCTTTTATTTGTGTCAATTAGATTTTTTAATACCCTATATTTATACTAACCACGTGATCACTATTCAACAACTATATTATCAATACTAATGACACTTTATAGTCATTTAAATCAAATTGTATATAATAAAAAAGAAGTGCATGTGCTTTCTATAACTATAATAAATAATACTAAATTTAATTAAATGTGAAGGGGAATTTTATTTATAACAGTTTGGGGTGTTTAAATCTCCATGGAATCGGATATTCCAAATCCAATGGTGTGGGATATTTGGATTTGATAAAATAATTAGATACTAATAATAATTAATTTATTACATAATACTTGAAAATCATGATGAAGTGACAAAATGTAATTTTATTTATTATAAAAAATGGAATGAAAAAACCTGGAACACTATGATCATTCCTATACAATTACCATGTAGTCACCAACATAAATTTTTAATTGTGGTTAAATTTTTTATACAACGTAATACCATTAGATTTTTGAATAATGTGTTGGAGTCCATTATTCCCGATCAACCTCCTCAACAAGATAAAATATAAATACATGGATGCATATAGCATGATAAAGGGTTGGTGACAACAAATAAAGTCAATAAGGCAAGCGAGTTGTAAAAATCCATTTAAGGATTAAAGGAAGAATCATGGTCATTAAATATTTTTTTTATAGAGCCACAAAATAGTTTGGTTTTATCAAGAATAAAAGTGTTCCAAGTGTCTATAAGTGGTTAAGGAGGGTTCTATACCTTTCTAATTATGATATTTTTAAAATACAATAAACACTAATATTTTGTCATATGGTTAATTAAGACTAATGTAAATTTATCAATGAATGAATTAATCTAGAAATCTAAGTTATAGGAAATAAGATATAAAAGAATAGATCTATGGGTTTTTTATATCAATTCATAGTAAATAATTTTACAAGGTATTGAAAAATACAAGATGGAACAATTCATGACTAAATTTTTATCAGATTTCACATGGCAGGAAATATCTCCGATAAGGGAGGATATTCTTGCGATAAATATGATAACACATGCCAAATATTATTTTAGAAACTATCTCATATTCTAGTATATATAATGATGTTTCATATTTTTTTTATGTATAATGAATAAATGAAAATATCAAAAAGAAATAGGATAAATAAATATAAATATAGTTTTAGCTACCCAAGAGTAATTAAGAAAGGGAAATAGATGAATACCTAGAATTTGGAAAAGCTGGAATACTAGTTGATAAGGGGATATAAAACTTTTATTACTTTTGAAATGTTTGAACAAATATTATATGAAGGATAATGTAATAATAAATACAAAATTATTACATCTAGTGATTACATATGACTAAGATTATTTTAAAAACTATACCATATACCATTATATGAACAAAGGTTTTATATTGATTATGTATAATGAATATAGGGTAAATATCAAACCAATCTTGCATAACTACAATGAATTATTTTAAGAACTATACCAGAGTAATTGAGAAGGTATAATGTAAGAGTACCATGTAGCTGGAAAAGTAGAAATAGTAGTTTTCAAGGTAACATAAAACTAGTCATACTTTAAATGAGTTTAATCTAGTATCATAGTCAAGGTTTAGTTAATAATAAAGGAAATATTATTTTATCTAGTGGTTATAATATCTACAAAGAAATATTTTTTTACAACATCTGATATAGATAATAAAGATTTTTAACAATGTTATTTCATACCAGGATATGATATAAGACAATAAGTCATATTTTTGATATAGGAAAAATGGTTATCACTTAGTGATATCACCTGTTGAGGGATTTTAGCAAAGTATTAGTGTTTTAGTAATTACAAAAAAAATAATTTGTAAATCCCATAAACTATAATCATATCTTAGAAAATCATATCAATAATTTGATTTCTAACATGTTATTTAAAAGACACCTCTAGTAAAAGAGTGAGTCTATTAGATTTCATGCCCTTGAATCAACTGGAATTTTACTTTAGGTTAGAAAAATATTTAAATATAAGGATTTCCATAAACAAATTGATGAGTTTTTAGATAGCATTAATTTTATAATTTTCATTGAGTATATTTTTTAAAAAAGATATTGTAACATTAATTAAATTTAATGAGAATGTTTAAATTACATGAAAATATTCTTAAACACATGTTATATGGTCTAGAAAATATATGTTTGATGGGACACCTATAATCTTTTTAATATGAGGTGCTGTTTGAACATAAATAGTTGAGGATTCTTCTCATGAATTTTTTTATTGGTAATCTCCTGGAAAGAAAATTATGAGGAAATTACTACAAATTTTAATTCCACATATTTTATAATTCATTGGATATTACTATATGTAGACAAATGTATTTTATAGACATGTAATTATTATTCATGTATATCATAAATCATGTACTTTAATGTATTGTTGAAAATAGTGATGAAAAATGCTCATAGAGATGTGGGATACATTGGGTGTTTCATAAGTGATGTTAAATTAATTGAATATGTCAAGAAAGGATTTTTATATTCTAAGTTAATGTAATAAGATATATCTATCATTTTTTTGGAAGAGAATAGTCTGATCAAATACATTGAAATTATAGTGCATCGATTAGTTCATTTTAGGTAGTTAATGGAAGATAAATAAATCATATTGGTTGATTTTACATTGTATACAACATATTTGCTGGGATATTGTGGTAAATAGATTATATTACATACCAAGCATTTATATGAGGTTGTTGTTATTACATTGTTAAATTTTTTTCTTTGGGTTCCTTAACATATTGTTAGATGCTAATCTTGAACATTAATAAATCTCATCTAATGATAAAGTATCCCACAGGGTCATAGACTAAGTGTATCCAGAGTCTTAGTTAAATTCTATTTGATTTTAATATCTATAATAAATATTAATATAAGAATGTGGTTTAATAATTATTCTAGTTTTGTTGATCACATAAATTCAATCTATAATTATTCAAGTAAGAATATATGTGATTAAAATATTGAATATATATTTTTTATTAACTAGAGAATATATAATATTTTTTTATCTATTGTTTAATATTCACAAGAAAGTAAATAAATAAATATTTATTCACTAGTTTAATGAATACATTAATATAAATATTTATTTCATTATGTATTAGTAAAATAAATATTATTTTCACATGTTTGGTGAATATAATATTTATTTATTTATTGAATAAATATTGTTAAGATATTTTTTTATTTAGATAAATTAATATAATTAAAGGTTTGATAAATACCAAGGGGGTCGATAAGCTTAGTTAAGGGATTGATGGAAATGATATTTAAATATCTAGGAGTTATCACATGTAATATAATATAGTAATAACAATAATTTTATTATTTGACCTGGAGAATATATTATAGATAATATTTTTATAAAGGCACTTAGTATAATTATCAAATATTTAACCCTCATTATATATTAAAATTTATATGATTTTATAGGGTAATGAGAATTATTATGCACAATAATATTCTCTAAAGAGAATTGTATAAAGACTGAGAGACATACCAATAATACTATAAAAATGAGAGAAAATCCATATTCTCTCTCTTAAGACAGAGAGAATAAGAGAAAGTATTCTTTAAGCCTAAAAGAATTCTTATTGTGAACAACTATGAATGGAATAATATGTCTGGTTCCTCTATTATAGAACCGAGAATACCAAAGATAATTTTCAGAGGTTCATGGAGCTTAGGTGGATATATCTATAAAAATTCATCTTTGGATTCATTACATTAACTATGATACAATAATAGTGGTCACTGAATTAACTACCAATGATGAACAAATTATTAATTTGAGAAAATTCATGTAATAATTTAATTAAAAACTATATGTGAAATGATACTCTATGTGAATTTTCAATGGATGAATTCATAAAATTATAAGGACTTTATCTAAATAAACAAATGAAAAAACATTATTAGGTATGGTCCTGACCACTTCCACTAAACCCTTGAACCTTAAAATCAAAGGTTATAAATAAGAATGAAAATCATTTAACTTAATAATTTATTCTTTTTAATATGTTTTAAATGATTATGGATATTCTGAATTCATTTTGGAAGAATGAATTCTTTATGGTGATTGTATATGATGTAAATGAACATGAATAGAGTAAAAAGGATGATATATAATTATGAAGATAAAACAGAATTATTTGAACATTAAATTTGGTTAAATGGATTGATTTGTAATTGTTTACAATGATAATTAATGTGAAAAGTCCTTAATAGGAACAAAATAATCATATAACCCAAAGGATGAGGTTTCCTTGGGATGGTGTAGCATATATACAAAGGAATTGGTGAGTGATTAATGAATGCCCTGTAATGGATGAGAATGGATGGATAAGGTAATGAAGAAAATTTGGTTACTTGATGTGGAACTTATGAGACTCCAAGTAGAGAAGGTCATATTTCCCAAGTTATGATGTACCCACCATTAATTTTTCCATGAAAATATTTCTTCTTATTGAATTATTATTGATAACATGAAATGATATGTGTATATGGAAAATATATGGGGATGTTTTGGAATCCATAGATGATTAGGTGGAAAGTAATATCGACCGTGCTATGGTATAATTAGAAGAATGATTCATAAAATGACATTTATCCATTATTAAATTATCACTGAACTTATATGATCAGAACATATGGAAATTTGAGTAGGATAATTTAGAAGAAATTTATTTCTATATGAAAGACTTTGAATATTGATTGGGGGATTCTTGATGATGATTTACCCACTTTTTTGGTGTAATAATTACCTTGAAATGTGATGTCGCTCATGATGAGTGGATATATATGGAATTGAGATATTTTATCTATTTTTATTATACTCAACCTATGAATATATTTAGAGTCGTATGATAGTGAAAATACATTATCTCACCCACTAATCAGTGTAGAGGATTTCAATGACATTTTATTGTAGCTATTACTAGCCACCCACTACCAGGGGAAAATATTGGATTGATATTTCTAGGAGATATTTTGGGATAATTAGTTTATTATATATCTATAATTAAATATCGATGAGGGCGAAAAATACCTAAAGTATCATTAAAATAAGGAAAAGATGAGTGAGATGGGGTAGATGGGTAATTTTTGAGTATATTAGATATGAGAATATGATAGATGTTTATTCACCAGAGTAAAGATTATCTTTCTTACCCACTACTTCAGGGTCGAGGTGCACAATGATGAAATCATTACTATCTATACTATAGAATAATACTCTATTATTATGAGTATAATAAATTATTCAATTATCCTGGATATATATTCCCATTAATTTACCTATATATAACTTTAGTGTTGAAGATGTATATTTCAACTGGTGTTTGGATATATAGACACTTATAGGTATAGAGATTTCAATTTCATTTTGAAGATATGTGTATTTATTCTAGTACATCTAAGATAGTTAGAGATGAGTATTTACTGGAGTACTACCAAGATAGGTGTAGATGTGTATTTCCTCCACAGTCTCACAACTAGTGCATCTAAGGTGAATTATCGGGTGATATATCTATGATGTGTTGTAGATATGATCTTGGTTTCTATATTGAGGAAAATAATATTTATGAATCTTGATGAATGTGAGAAATGGGTTTATTGATCCAGATAGATCATGAGTATGACTACTGGTGATGTCATGTGATGTTATAATTTTCTAGAGTTTACTTATTATTGATTCATATAGGCACTAGATTTCATAGGGATGGATCACTACAAGGATGATTAAATTGGGTATTTTTATACTCACCACTGCATGAAAACCACTGTATTGTTTTCCATGTATCTATATAGATCAATGGATGTAGATGTTGGATGATCATGGATGTTGGAAATGGATGGTGGATATGGTTTTCCAATGGAGTGGAGAAGGTCACAATGATTTCCACTCTCATATCATTAGTTTCTCACATTCCATCTATTATGGCTGCGATGTATGCACCTTATGATTGATTTATATTATTTCATTATAATCCTGGATATTAAATTTTATTTATGAATTCATTAAATTTTTTAGTTTATATTTAATAAATATTTTGGTGGATTATAATGTATAATAGCCGGTTATAGTTTGGTTTAGAGGTAATCCTTTGAACGATTAGGTGGGTACCTCAACATTGGTTAGTATCCTCTGGCCTAATAAAGTCAGGATTGGGTTTAGTTAGATGAGATGTGATAATTAAATCTATATATTCTTATAGAAATTATAATAATCATTACAAATCATTTTTCTATCTATGGTTCTACTTTAGGATATAGATATGTATAGTCACAATCTTTTTTGACCACGGATATAGTTTTATTTGATTTTTGTAAGAAACATGTCATATGAACTAAATGATAACTATGTTCAAAAGAAAATTATATAAAGAAAATCATAAATAAATTGTAAATAAAACTTCAAAAAAATAGAAATATATTTCAACACAAACACATATAGTATCAATAATGTTTCTCATCATTAGTAACTCTTTTACCCTCACCAAAAACAGCTACATCACCACCAGTTTGAAAATTGTCACCATTAACCCTACCATCTTCAATATATGAATCCAAATATCATTATAAACCTAAGTACATGAATCATCAATATTAGAAACAAAATTATTTCCATAATCATCAATAAGATTCATGAAACCATAATTATAAAATGATCACACAATCTACAAACTTCCTCCAATCATTATTTCAATCTTTATAGGAAGTGAAAAGCATATAAATTATATCACTTTGATAAAATTCGTATTCATAGTGTTTTTACTTAGTCAAGACTCTTATCAAGGTTTTTAAATTTATTTCTTGATTGAAGCATTATTATTCTATTATTTAACCATACTAATTGTGATATTGGAAGAATCATTTATTGGAGACTAATATATTGATGTTATTATTTTTATTCCTGATCTATAATGAACCATTCTATGGTTCTCTTCACCCAGGACCAAATGAAGATGAAAATTTAGTCTAAATTTATTTAATTTGTCTTCAGGAATAAGTTTCATAAATCCTATAAAAAACAATTTCATCATATAATTAAATAAAATGATAAATATAAAAAAACATAAAAACGTAAAAATTAGAAAAAAAATTGTATTGGTATATTTTTTTGTGTGTCTCCCAATTAATAAAAAATCTATCTTTAGTCTTTCTACTTTAATAAAAAAATGTTATGGAATGTAACAATAAATATGTAATACTAGTTTTTTTCATAAAATTTTATAAAATTTCAATATATATATATATATATATATTTCAAAGAAAAATGATATATTTCTTCTTCCAATTCATGATTTGAAATGGATGTAAACCTCCAAGTACTATTTTATTATATGAAAATATTATATTTTGTTTCTTTTAGATGAATATTAAGAATAAAAGGTTTGATAAACATCAATGACTGATTATATATTGTAAAAAACAAGTCAATTTTTTATAAATATATTATAATGTATTACTTGAGAGAGTTTTAGAGATATGTGATAGAAGTGTTTTCATATGAAGTTTTAACTGGGATGTGTGGATTTTTAAAAATAATATCATTTTATATTCAAAATTATTAAGAAACCATCACTATTTTAGCAATAAAAATAAAAGAAAAATATTCATAGGTAAAATAAGTAATTTGGTTAATTTATTTAGAACCAAACACACTCATAACCACAAAAACATGTTTAAAAAAATTCACTCTCCCAAAATTTAAAATTCCACACATTCAACATTTACATTCTCAGATTATTATTATGATCATAATTTCTATTTTATTCATATAAGTTACCACATAAATATTTTTATTAAACCTTAAACGTTAATTAATGTTTTTTAATTAATCTAGGGACACTTTCCTTTTTAGTGAGATTATTATTCAGAATTTGTTTCAATCAATACTCACAATAATACATAAATAAGTACACTAAAAATATATTTTTTCATATTAAAAAATCCCGTTTCATTGATTTATAATCAGTATTATAAATAAATAATTATAGTATACAATATATAAAAATAATTAATGTTTTTCATTATTATAAAATTATCTTGTCACGAACCAAATCTGGTCGCCATCAAACCGGCACCAAACATGGCTCATGGAAAGACACAAAGAGTGTTCCATATCCCCATGGGATGGAACAAGTGCTTGGGTATCATAAAAATTCATTTGGGAATGATTTACCTGAGTTTGGATTCATAAAATAACCAAAAACAAACAACAAACCAAATAGGAAAAATTATGCCAAACAACACTTAAAAAAATTCATAACTGAGTATAAGGGTTTAAACAAGACACAAGAGGTCCAAAGGTGTATAAAAGTAGTAGAAAAGAATATCCCATGAGACTCCCCATGACAAGGGGTCATCACCCACGAGTCATCTCCACAACACCGCACCATTGAGAGAAACTAGCAACCTGAACCTCCATCGCCCAAGGCCTTGAATTTGCCTGTGTCAAACATGACCAAGTCTACTTACACCCAAAGGTGTAAGTAGGTTGTGAGAATAATCCTAATAGTATATCACCCAAGGATTATAAGTGATAGGAATTATAAAATAAAAAGATTTCAAGAGTTATAAACAGAAAATGGTAGCATTTATTTCAAAAAGTGAAACTTTGAAAAGAAAATAACTTTCAATGAGGGTAACTTTAAATAATGAGTGAATTTGAATATAACATGAAAGATACTGGTTTTCACATCCCAAAATACCATAAGTAAAGGATAAATTCCAAAAAGTCCATGAGCACCAAGCATAGGAACACCCCTAGGTACTAGTTAGTTGTGATCCCCAAGTACCTTGTACCTCGGTGAAAGTAACCATAATAAAATTCGTTCTCATGCATGAGCCACTATTAGGTAGCATAAACATAACCTAGTGGTCTCCAATCATCTCCATTATAGTTTTTTTAATGTTATCCATGTTAGACTTGCTAAGTGAATTATGGTCAAAACCCCTCCGTTCACTAGCATACTAGTACACGTTAGCCCACCTAGTTACCCGGGTTTCACGTCTTGTGCTCAAATAGTTACCATATAATACCAAAATCAATTTTCACATATAAATATCAGTTCTGGTCACACACATTAAAAATAGTATCTACACATTCGTTGCACCATTTATATAACTCAATAAACCACTTATAATTTCCATAAAACAATTTCAAGAAAAGTAATCAAAATTTTCACATTAAATTCAACTAAAATACCACATTTAAAACCTAATGGAGACCAATATTATACAAAACCATAAATTTCATCATCAATTTTTTTTATAAATCCAATCCATGAATTGTAAAACAACACCAAGAGGCACAACATGGGTTGAACATGTAAAACACCCCTTTTCACAAAAAATTGGCACTAAAAAATCAACCGCTTTGAAAATGCTACCCAAATAAATTTTCACAATACAAACAATGAATGAGGAACATAATGGAAACATAAATACAAAAATACAACACATTCTACAATACCTACATATGAAATCACCTACCAAAAGAGTCAAAACCCCCAAATCCTTGTGCGTCACTTCAACTGCACCTCTGCTGCACCACAATGGAGTAATATAGAACCTAAAACCAGAGTATTGGACCAAGAAACTCAAAACTAAAACCCTAGGTACAAATCCCTATCTTCTGGAAATTGGGGGATTTAATAAAAAATGAAGAAACCCTAAGAAAAAGGGAGGAGGAAGGAAGAGAACCAACTTACTTTAGAAATATGGACGTTTGTTGGAGATTGATAATTTAGGCCCTAATTCGCAATGAGTATGAGATTCAAAAATGGGAAAAGGAATATGGGGGTGAGTCTGTGTTCAATGGGAAGATGTTATAGGTAGAATAAAAAAAGGATAAAAAATGTATATTTTATGAAAGAATTTAAAAAACATTTTAAAACTGGAAATGAGCTTTTGGGTTGGCCCAATAGCTAATTTGATCACCCAAATCCAAGATGATAATGAATTTTTAAGGGTCCAAAATTTATTTGGTAGTTTGAATAGTTAAATTAAGGTCATTTTGGAAGTTTAATGGGTGAAAAAGGTTGAAAAACAAATGAGTTATTAAAGAAAAAAAAATTTATTTTTAAAAATGGAAATGGGCTCTCGGGTTGGCCCAAATTTTGAAAACCCACCATTTCCTTAAAAAATGCATGGAACCCCCCAAAGAAATAATGTAAATTAAATGAAAAATTCCTTTATCATTTTTCATGTATGTGACAATTTTCCCCACCATAAAGGACTTTACGCCCCAGAATGTCAACCCGATGCTTGATCAGAAAACAGGTTCGGGTACTCTTACTCAACCCATGACTTTCACTCCCATGTATTGTGTGTATCAATCCCATGCTGCCAAAGAACTCAGACCAGTGGAATAGAATTTACCCTAAGAACCTTATCTTAGAAGTCCACTATTCGCACTGGCCTCTCAAAATAGGTAAATCAGGCTCTATATCAAACTCTTCCCAATTCAGCACATGGGACGGATCTGAGTTGTATTTCTTCAACTGGGAGACATGGAAAACATCATGGATGGATGTCAACTGAGAAGGAAAATCCAACCTATATGCCACCTTACCAATATACTCAGTGATCTCAAAAGTTCTAATATACCTCAGCTTTAACTTTCCCTGCTTCCCCAAGCGGCGATGACCCAGATGAGGGGCCACTTTCAGAAATACCTGATCACCCATAGAAAACTCTAGATCTCGACGCCTCTTATCAGCATATAATTTCTAGTGAATCCGAGATGTCAATAAATGCTGCATGATCAACTTGACCTTCTCAGATGTCTCTTGCACAAGACTTGGTCCCAATAGCGATGTCTCACCTACCTCATACCAACATAGAGGGGACCGGCAAGGCTGACCGTAGAGCACCTCAAAGGGAGACATTAGAATCGAGGATTGATAGATGTTATTATAAGAAAACTCGACCAATCCCAAATGGATATCCCATTAACCATCAAAGTCCAAGACACATGCATGAAGCATGTCTTCCAGGATTTTATTTGCCCGCCCTGTCTGAGGATGGTATGTTGTGATCATCTTAATTTTGGACCCCAAAGCCTTCTAAAGGCCTCCCCAAATCTGAGAGGTGAAGCAGGGGTATCTATCTGAGACAACTACTGATGGAACACCATGACTCCTTACCACCTCCTGAATATACAACTGGCCCAACTCATCCACTTTAGTTGTATCTATGATAGGAATGAAGTGGGATGATTTGGTCAGACGATCAATCACCACCCAAATAGAATTCTTACCTCAAGGTGTATGAGGTAATCCAATAATGAAATCCATGGCAACCTCATCCCACTTCCAGGTAGGAATGGGTAATTGCTGAAGAAAACCAGAGGGATTCTGATGTTTTTCTTTCACCTGCTGAAAAGTATAGCATCTCGATCAAATTTAACAATGTCTTGTCTCATACATGGCCACCAGAACTTTCGACGAACATCATAGTACATATTTGTGGCACCAAGGTGGACAACCCACTATGACTGGTGGCTATCCTACATTACCACCTTCCTCATAGATAGAGGCACCACTAAATGGACCTTGAAAGACAAGATACCCTCTAGGGAAGAAGACCAATCAGAAGACGTCTCCCCACCATGAAGAATCTGTCTCGATCGCTAGCAAAGCTCATCACTAGGTTGTTCCCACTGAATCAACTCCAAAAGAGAAGGAGTCAACTGGATTCCCACCAAGAATTCCCCTCCAATGTGTTCCCTAGTCTCCACATGCATCTGAGAAAATATCCCCATCAATGTCCACTCATCACTAGACTTCCTCAAAGCCTGCATTGGAACTCATCTGCTCAAAGCATCAGCCACCACAATACTCTTGCCTGGGGTATAGACAATGTAAAAGTCGAACCCCTACAAGTACTCGATCCAGCGACTCTAACTCAAGTTGAGGTCCTTCAGTGAGAATATATAGGCTAAGATTCTGTGATCAGAGTAGACCACAGACTTCTCTCGAAAGAGGTATTGACTCCAAGTCTTCAAAGCATGCATCACTGCTGCCAACTACAAGTCATGGGTTGGGTAGTTCTTTTTGTGTGGTCAGGGTTGGTGAGATCCATATGCCACCACATGATCATCCTACATAATCACGAACCCAAGACCCATACCCGAAGCATCACAATAGTCCACATATCGCTTTCCAGCCTCTGAAAAAATCAGCACAAGGGCGATATTAAACCGCCTCTTCAACTCCTCGAATGATGCCTGATGTTCTGGAATCCATACAAATTTCACCCCTTTCTAAGTGAGTGCAGTCATCGGTGAATCAATCCAAGAGAAATCCCGAACGAATTGCCAGTAATAACTAGCCAGACCAAGGAAAATCCTGATCTCAAACACATTCTTTGGTTTCTCCCACAACATGACTACACTAATTTTCTCAGGGTCCACTGAAAATCCATGCTCCGAGATCACATGCCCCAGAATTTTCACCTCCCTAATCCATAAAGTTCACTTTGACAACTTTTCATAAGGGTGGTGATCACATAATGTACCTAAAATGATCCTCAAGTGATGTTTGTGTTCCTCCTCAGAGCTACAGTATACCAGAATGTCATCCACAAACACCACAACCAAGGAATCTATATACTGATGAAACACCCAATTCATGAGTGTCATAAAGACCACTGGAGGATTGGTAAATCTGAAGGGCATGACCAAATAATCAGAGTGGCCATACCTACTTCGAAAGGTTGCCTTTTGGATACCTGACTCTTTCACCCGCTGTTGATGATACCCTGAACGCTTGTCTATCTTTGAGAACCAATTTTCCCCCTTCAACTAATCAAAAAAATCATCTATTATGGGTAAAGGGTATTTATTCTTAATTGTTACCTTATTCAGATTCCAGTAGTCTATGCACAACCGGGGGGATCCATCAGCCTTTTTCGCGAACAACACAAGAGCGGCCCAAGGAGAGATGCTCTGGTGAATGAATCCTTTAGATTCTAAGTAATCCATCTATATCTTTAATTCCCTCAGCTTGGTGAGGGCCATGTGATAAGAGGGAAGAGATATCAACTGTGTTCCTGGCGCTAGATTAATCAAAAACTCCACATCCCGCTCTAGGGACAACCTGAAAAATCAACCGGGAACACCTCCAGAAACTCATTAACTACATGAAGTAGTATACCTTCAGGGGAAAGGCCATCCTATAGAATGAGAGAATATAACCAGAATATAACACTTCCCAACTCTAGGAGTAGAGGCCTTGCGCGACCTAACAGAGGATCTCATTCTGCACGAAAAACCTGACGACTCCCATCAGGTGCCGTGAAACTCACACGCCATCTGAAGCAATCGATGTGTACCTGTAAGTGTACTAGACAATCCATCCTGAGTATGAAATCAAAAGGCCCATATATAAGACCAAGAGGTACCACTCCATCTCGACCCCTGACACATAAATTCCACATGATGGGCACCTGAGACCCTGCTCCTTCTTCTTTCCCAGCAGTGTCACCAACTCCATCACGAAAGACATCAAATCAGTTGGAAAATTAAGCATGTCCACAAAATGGGCAGAAATAAATGAAACAGAGGAACCAATATCAAAAAGATCAGATTCTATAGAAGATGCAATCAAAACGGTACATCGAACTGTCAGCGGTCCCACCTCTGATCCTACTGGTGCCTAATCCACCGCAAGGAGATGTCCGGTCTCTGCCTGAAGATGACCGCTAGTCTATGGCTGTACCTTGAACTGTATCCACTTAGAAGATGACCCAACCCTACCACCACAACTTCCAAATTGAGATCCCCCAGTACTAGACAACTCTGACTGTGTTGTCACTCCTCCGGGAGCCATGGATCCTGCCCCACTTTGAAGTGGACGTGCTATCCCGCAAAATCATTGCACGTGTCCCATACCTCCACACTGGAAACAGGTCTTTGGAGGATGAGGGTATGCTGGACGGATGTTCCCGGGCTTCCCACACTGGTTTCACATGACCGATCTCGCATCAGAAGCCGTTGGCGAAAACTGCCTAGAAGAGTGCCCTGAACTGCACCCTCCTTTCTTCACATGATCCTCCTGCTTCCTTTTCTTCTCTAAGGAGCTGCCAATTCCCACTGCTGATACTGAACCATAAAAACCATCCTTGTCTTTCCTATCAATCTCCACCATTCACACCCGATCAACGACCTCAGCATAGGTCCGTGTCTTAAACAAGAACACCTGTGAGTATATCTCTTGTCGCAAGCCTTTCTCAAACCTCTGGGCCTTCGCTTGCTCATTAGAGACAATTTATAGATCATACCGAACCAACTCAGTGAAATGTTTGGCATACTCCATAACAGATAGATTCCCCTGAACAAGTTCTATGAACTCTATAGACCTAGCATAATCCCAACACCTCAAGGCATTACTGTTCAATGAAGAAAGCCTTGAAATCTCCCCAGCGCATCTGCTCATTCTTCCCAGACTGAAGCACTGACTCCCACCACTTAAGGCTGGGACCCTCCAACAGAAATGAGCCACACTTCACCCTGAGCTCCTTGGGTGTTTCCAGGAACTCAAACATATGATTGATTTTCTCGATCCATTCTTCTGCTTCCTGGGGTTCTAAGCTACCTCAGAAGATAGGAGGCTTGTTTTTCAGAAACTCTTGTGCTTTATCTTTTCTAGGACCTGTCTTTTATGCCCTAACAGGAATAGGAGTAAGTGCTAGTACCTATCCCAAAGCTTGGATAGCCCGAACCACAGCCTCCACAAGCCTCTGATCAATTGGTGTGGGAGAACTCCCTCCAGCTTCCTCCTGTAGGTGCATGGGAGTTTTCTAGGGAGGCATGTTGCTACAAAATTCAATAGTCACAAAACAATAGTCAATACCCCAATTATGAAAATTGTAATCAAATACATCAAATATAAATAAATTAAACACATTTCAGTAATAAAAGAAACAACTACTCCACCTCCACCTGATGTCCACATGTGGTCTGCAGCCCACACGTCTCACCTGGAAGTGAAGTCAATCTGTAAACTACAACATCCCATGGTGACTCAAGGTATGCCATGAGAGGTGCGGGCCAAGAACCCTACTCACAACCAAAACCCCGAGCCTTGACAGTCATATCTCCTGTCTATCCCAACTCATCCCAAAATAGCAATATAACCCAAAAACTTTAACCTCCTCTGATACCATTTTGTCATGGACCGAATCTGGTCACCATCAAAACGACACCAAAAGCCGCTCATTCTAAGACCCAAAGGGCGTTCCCTATCCCCACGGGCTGGAACAAGTGCCAAGGTATCATAAAAATTCATTTGGGAATGATTTACCCGAGTTTGGATTCATAAAATAATCAAAAACAAACAACAAACCAAATCTGAAAAATTATGCCAAACATAACTTAATAAAAATTCAAAACTGAGTATAAGGATTTGAAAAAGACACAAGAGGTCTAAATGTGTATAAAAGTAGCAAAAAAAAAATATCCCATGAGACTCCACATGACAAGGGGTCATCTCCCACGAGCTGTCTCCACAACACCGCACCATTGAGAGAAACTAGCAACCCGAACCGCCATCGCCCAAGGCTTTGCCTTTGCCTGTGTCAAACATGATCAAGTATACTTACACACAAAGGATTAAGTATGGTGTGATACTAAGTCCAATAGGATATCACCCAAGGATTACATGTGATAGGAATTATAAAATAAAAATCTTGCAAGAGTTATAAATAGAAAATGGTAGCAATTATTTCTAAAAGTGAAACTTTGAAAATAAAATAACTTTCAATGGGGATATCTTTAAAAACTGAGTGAATTTTAATAAAACATGAAAGATAATAGTTTTAATATCCCAAAATACCATAATTAAAGGATAAATTCCAAAAAGTCCATGAGCACCAAGCATAGGAACACCCCTAGGTACTAGTTAGTTGTGAGCCCCAAGTACCTCGTACCTCGGTGAAAGTAACCATAATAATGTTCCTTCTCGTGCACGAGCCACTAGAAGGGAGCATACCTATAACCTATTGGTCTCAAATCATCTCCATTATAGTTTTGTTAGTGTTATCCATGTCAGACTTGCTAAGTGAACCATGGTCAAAACCCCTCCGTTCACTAGCGTACTAGTACACGTTAGCCAACCTAGTTACCCGGGTTTCCCGTCTTGTGCTCAAATAGTTACCACATGATAAAAAAATAAATTTAAACATATAAATATCAGTTATGGTCACAAAAATTCAAAACAATAACTAAAAATTATTTTCACCATTTATATAACTCAATAAACCACTTATAATTTCCCTAAAACAATTTCATGAAAAGTAATCAAATTTTGCACATTAAATTCATCTAAAATCCCACATTTAAAACCTAATGGAGACCAATATTATACCAAACCAGAAATTTCATCATCAAAACATTGTTATAAATCCAATCCATGAATTGTAAAACAATACCAGGCGGCACAACATGGGTTGCACATGTAAAACACCCATTTTCACAAAAACATTGGCACTTAAAAACCAACCTCTTTGAAAATGCTACCGAAATCAATTTTTGCAATCAAAATAATGAAATAGAAACATAATGGAAACATAAATACAACAATACAACTCATTCTACAATAACTACATATGAAATCACCTACCAAAAGAGTCAAAACCCCAAATCCTTGTGCGCCACTTTAACCGCACCTCCGTTGCACCACAAGGGAGTAATATTGAACCTAAAACCAGTGGATTGGACCAATAAAATCAAAAGTAAAACCCTAGGTACGAATTAATTGCTTCTGGATATTTGGGGATTCAGTAAAAAAATAATAAACCCTAAGAAAAAGGGAGGAGGAAGGAAGAGAACCAACTTACTTGGGAAATCTGGATGTTTTTTAGAGATCTAGAAGTTTGGCCCAAATTAGCAATGTTTCTAGGATTGAAAGAAGGTAAAAATAATATGGGGGTTCAGAGGGGTTCAGTGGGAACATGTGAGTGGTGGAATCACTGAAAAATGATAACAAATGAATATTTTATGAAATAATTAAAAAAACATTTTAAAACTAGAAATGGGCTTTCGGGTTGGCCCAATACCTAATTTGATCACCCAAATCTAAGATGCTAATGAATTTTTAATGGGACAAAATTTCTTTTGTGGTTTTAATAGTAAAATGAAGGTCATTTTTGAAGTTTAATTGGTGAAAAAGGTTTGAAAAACGAAGGAGTTATTAGAGAAATGAAATTTATTTTTAAAATTGGAAATGGGCTCTCAGGTTGGCCCAAATTTTGAAAACCCACCATTTCCTTAAAAAATGCATGGAAAACCCCCCAAAAAAGTAATAATGTAAATTAAATGAAAAATTCCTTTATCATATGTCATGTATGTGACATATCTAAACTAATGAAAAAAATTTATTCTCATAAAACATATTAAATCAATTTTTTAATAAAAAATACCATATTTAAATCATAATTTAGTAAAAAACTTAGCGTTTTAACATAAAATAATGAATATTAATTTTATTAATCAAGAATAAAAAATACCCTGATAATTAATATCAAAATTATCAATAAAAACAGACAAATATACATATTCTATATTAATTCATTTCATGAGAACTAATTTTCTGACTTTTATGGTCCAAAATTTGTAAATTACCAAATTGAGAACCACAAATCCACAAGATAAAAGCTTTTTACAATTTAAAAATATATTTTGAGCCTTTAACAAAATTTAAATATAATTTATAATAATTTATTTAAACAAAATAAAAAGAAGGAATCAAATGTTCCTATATAAAATCCTTCACTTCAAAAATATGTGATATAAAAACACATCTTAACCTATTATTTCTCCCCTTTATTTAAAAAAAACTGCTTAAATATCATGAATATGTAGACAATTTTACATAACATAAAATAAAAAATAAGTGCTATAGTTCAATATAAAACTTCATCAAGCATATTTTTCTACATGGAATAATATAAGAACTATAATTCAGTATATAAAATATCAAACATAATAAAGATAAGATAAAAATAGTCATATTACCATTTTATTTATTCCTCTAAAGGAAATCACCCATATAATTCATGAAAAAGTATATAATAACCCATGTTAGAAATAATAAAATAAGATCTATATATTAATTTAACACTTTGAATGTAGAACTATTCCAATAGGCAATTAGATAACTATACTACATAAGTGGAACTTTTTTTGAGGATAATAATAACTTCAAAATAAGTACCTCTTATAATTATCTAGACTATATACATGTCATTCTTATGGTCCCTCCACACTTATTTTAATTCCATTAATCTAACATATTTTTCTTTTTGGCCATCTAGGAAGTTATATCATATCCACATATAATATAAATTGTTAATAATTTATAAATAAAAATAAATATGTGATAAAAAATAGCTTTCCCATATTTCAAAAAAAAAACATAATTATTTTTTTTGATCCAAAATTATATTTGTTATTTATTGAACTAGAATTCTGTTTTTATGTTTGGAATGGGTTTTCATGAAAATTCATAATTCTTCACCATTTTTCCGATGACTTACATATCATGATTATATTCAACCACTATTTTCATGTGTCTATTTCAAAGATTATACATCTCTATACATCTTAATATTTTAATAGAATCATTTTATAAATATAAAAATAAATTTTTAGTAAACATAATAAATAAAATTAAAATTAATTTATATTTATTAATTTAATTATAAACTAGTAACTAAAGTAATAAGAGGTGTTATAGTATCATTTAAACTATAATAAGGGATGAAAACTGGAGGTATAGAATATATACTATAAGAAGGCACAATAACCAGTAGAGTATCCTATATTGTAGAATATATATGTTGAAGTGATGGAGGGAATAAAATTTAAAGAATTATTTGTATAGAAGAAAGTGGTAATGATATTTTGGTGGAATAAAAGGAGTTTTAGCACCTATTATAGATGATGGAGGACAAGGATAAATTGGTGAAGGGATGGGGGGAGTAGGAATACCTTATAAAATTATAAGTGAAAACATATAATATAAATCACTACTCATATATGGGTATTAAATAGAAGGTGATGTCATAATGGGAGGAAATATTCTTTGGGGAATAAGAGAGGAAAATGTGGGGTAACTAATAAATAAGGGTACTATTTTCAGGGGTAATCTTATACTCTAGAATACCCATCATAACTTCGATAAATATAAGTTACCCCATTAATGATGATACCCATACCAGAAAAACTAAAATTTTAAAAAATGAATGTCACTATTATAGAATATTTAATATTAATTTATTATATAATGGTTTATTCTTAGAATTTGTGAGTTTTTGGGATTTAAATTTTAATTTTGAGAAGTTTTAAGGTGTTTTAGAGTTTGTGCATGTTTTGGAGAAACCATGCTGTAACCATTACAGGGGATTTATAGTGGTTTTAAAGGCATTTTAATGGGTCGTACATAGTTTGGAAAATAAAAATAGACAAATCATGTAGATTCTATATCTTTTCCATTTCAAGCTTTAATGTTTGTGCACAATTTTTACAAACCATGAAACCTAATTATGAAAGGTTCCCCAAATCACTTAAATGTGATTTTCCAACATTTATACTATTTTTTATAGGATTCTGGTCTTTTTTCTCCAATATTATTATTTATATGAACATCTTGGGGTTCATGGGGAGGTCTCTCTCCCCATTATCTTTCTTTTGAGTGCTTATACTACAATTTTCAAGGTATTTTCTTCAATGAAATCCATAATCTCTCTCTTTATTTTGTTTCATCCTTTTTTTCATTTATCTATTTTTCATAGGTTCCCATTATCCAAAAAATCTAAATCACTATAAAATATACTTCCAAGTTTTAGGGTTGTTTAATCCAAGTTTTTCTTAAATAATTTCATATAATGATATGAAATTAATTTGTTTCACATACAAAGCATATATGGAAATTTTTAAAAGGTTACATAAATTTTTTTATGGATAATATAAGGCTTGGGTATATTTTATGTTTTTAAGAGAATTTTATTAGTTTCTAATGAAATATATAGAAATAAAAAGGGGCACATTGTCTCATGGGTTTTAAAAATTATTTGTAATAATTCGATTTAAGAAGTAAAATATGGATTTTCCACCCCAAGTTAGTTTTTCATGTGAAAGATCATATGGAACATTAGAAAATTAATGGGTTTTCCCTTGATACCCTTATAATTTTTTGCTTATATTTTTTTAGTGGGTTTGGGTTTTTCATTTGACTTTGATGACTATATGATTGGTTAATGGGATGATTATTGTAAAGGTTTTTGAGGTGAGATGTCACACATCTATTATGTTAAATTTTTGTAATTATCTCAATTTCTTTCTCTCCTTCATATCAGATTGGTCATGGGGACATGCGAGTCTAGGTTGGAGATCTTGATTCATTGTTCCCATGTTGGTATACACACTACCAAGGTCCCCCAGTTTGTCTATAAGAAAGGGTTATAGGGGAGGTTCCAATAATATGGGGTTTTTGTATGTTAATTGAATGGATTGTGTTATTTTTAGATGAAAAATAGGAAATTTTTTTCTTCCTGGTCATTATAATGATGTTATGATAATCTCACTTTAAGAACTAGGAATTTTCTAAAGAAACTTGACCACTAATTGGATGTTTTTATATGGGAGTTCCCTTTTTGTATATATCACCTTTAAATTGTTTGTTTGTGGAACCATTCAATTTTTTTATATTATTTTTACTCTCTTGATATAGTGGTTTATATTTTTATGGTATTTCCATTCCGTATGGTGTCTTTGTTTTTCAAAATGTTTTGAAATCTCACTTCGGATAGTTATTTTAAAGTAAAAGTGGAAATGTTTTATTTTAGGAAGGGGTTTTTATTAATGGTTTTAAATAAAAAAAATTGGTTTTATGTGGATTTTAATCATATTAAATTTCCCCATTTAAAAGTTATAATTGTGTTTTCTTTATAAAATTTATATTTTTCTTGGTTTTATAAAAGAGAAAAGTATTTCCTTCCGTATGTTTAAACACATCTACATTGATTTTATCTAGCATTTAAAAAATTTAAAGCCATATTTTTTATATTTTATTTCAAACTAGAATTTAAGAAAATATTATTTAATGTAATTTTATGGAATCCTTGGTGAGATCCTACTGGTATTATTTGGTTATACCTTACATTCACACAAATATGTGTATATATAACATTCATGTTATATGTATTTATTATGTAACATTATGAATTGGAAATATTTTCTATTGAATAGATATGGGTGAGTGGTGACATGGTAAACAATCATGAATCTAGTTAATTTTTTATTGAATCTTGAAATTTACCTATTTGAGATAATTCTTATCTAATTATGATTTCTATTTGTTTATTTTTTTAGTTATAATTTTTGTTATTGTATATTTGAAGAAGTATATTTTAGTTTGATGGATAACTAATGTATGTAAGTGTCATGATGGACTTTTAATAAATTATATAATACCTTTTAAATCTTATTTTAGAATTAAATAATTACCAATAGTGATCTATTGATACCCTTTCACTAGTTTCCTACCTGAGAAGATTAGGAACACCCTTCATTCCCTCTAACAGGTCAGACTGGGTAATGATTCAGTGGTATACCATGTTAGTTTGTGAAAAAAATTATATTAAGGATGAGGTTATTAGAATCTTATTATCTGTTTTGAAAATCCTATTATTAATTGAGATGAATCATGGTATTATGGAGATAGGGGTGTTTGGAATCATGTGGAATATGTAGGGATGTTCCTAGACATCTCAACCTGATGATGAATCCCGAGTTACCCTAGTTTGTTAGGGTTGAGTTATTAATTTTGTTTTTTATTGACTAGTTTTGAAACCTTTTAATGTGTTAGGATAATATTTTAATTTCTTATAAGTTAATAAAGTTATTATTTGGTTTCATTTGAGTGTTAGTGTGAAACAAAAGTAGCATTTGAGTTACATGCTCAGCCTGCACAGTCTTTCAAACTGTGTGGATCCATTATAGATGGTTTAGTGATATTCAAAAAAATTATTACATGGATAGTTAAAATATTGATAAAACATTTGAGAAAATAATTTAAAACTCTATATTACTTGTGGTTTTGTTATTTTTACCACTCTTGTTTATGGAATTCCCTAAAAGTGGTTCCCACATATTTTTGATGAATTAAAGATGGGTTTGTTAGGGTTTTAATGATTTTGAAATGGATTTTTGGATAAATTATTGTATTATTATTTGTTTATAAATTATTTGAAATTATTTTTAATAAATAGAGTTGAATTTTATCAAACATTATATTTTAACACCAATTTTGGAGTGTTTTTTTGAAAAGGATCTCCTTGTTTTACATGATGGGTTTTATAAAGTGAATGATTTAATTATGGCATTTATGAAAACATTTTTAAATATATGTGGGATATTTTATAAGTGTGTGACTTGTTAAAACTATAATTTTAATCCTTTATTGGGTATTATTAACTTTAATGAAAATAAATATTTTAAGACATGTAGGTGATGTTTTTGGTTATTGGGTTTCTATTTTTGGTCAGTCCCTTTGTTTGTGATGGAGCTGTTCAATTTGATTTTTAAAGTAGGAATCAAATGTTTTCATGTCTTGTTTTATTTATAAAATGAATCCAATAATGGTCAATAATGAAATTAGGTGGCGTGTTTCTTGAAATGATCATCATAGAGGATCCTATTATTATTTGGAGAAGATCTATCATATTTAGGACTATACCAAGACACAAAATAGAGTGGTGGGAAAATAATTTTCTATTATGATGGAACCTTTTTTATACCTCTTGAATCAAGATACACTATCTTCAAGTAGGGATCATGGGTTGACTGAAGTGCTGGATTCATTAGAAGAGATTGAGTGAAACCTCAATTCTATTGGTACTCCTAGATCTTCAAGGGTAAGATATGTTGATTGTTTTCTTGTTGGAATGATCCCACTATGGTGGGAATATGTGGTCTATTATCAGTTATATATAGACATGTCATGATACTTCATTGAGATAATGTTCATTTCATGGTCCTACCATGGAATGTGAAGGTATAAAAATATATCAATTTCAAGAGTTTTCAACAATGTGAACAAACAATAAAGAAGTATGATAATTGTTTCTTGGAGATGATATTATTTCCTGATCTAGTCATCAATTTTTTTATGAATTATTATTTATTTGGAGGTTCTTTTCACCCATATATTGTATTATCTAATCCTGTAATTGGCCTAGCTTCTGTTAAATAATCATTCAAAAGGGTCTTGAAAATAAAAATTTATCATTTATGAAACCAATTATGGTTGATACATTGGAATCATTAATTCTATTTGAGGGCAACCCAAGGGGTGTAGAGAAGAATTTTTATGATCCCACATCATATTTGAAAGTTTGTGTGGTTAAACCTTCCCATAAACACGATGTAGCTTTTTATAAGAATAAACCTCTCATGTTCTTCTAGTGTGGTACACTAATTAAACCTATACCATATTTCTTGAATGTTTTTAAGACTTGCCTTCATTGTGGGTATTTAGGTAATCTTAAAATGTTTTGTACGATTTTTTGTCAAAACCATTCTCAGGTGTAAAATGTTTTGGGTTGATTACTCATTTTAGTGATTTCCCTTTATGGATATGGTTTTGGATATGTTTTTCTAGGTGATTATTACTGGATGTTCTCTTTTGGATCTTCTTTGATCATTTTTGGGGGATATTAATGGTTTTGTGGTTACATTTATGATGTGTTTCTAGATTATTAATTTTCATGGGTTATTTGTTTTTTGTCAATTATGGTAAGGGTTAATCATGGGTTTAAGGACATAGGAAAACCAAGGGTGTATGCATGGGTAAGTAGGATGTGTGAGACATGAGTATATATTATTCACTAGATGGTGTGTGGTTTGAATTTTGTTGTGTCCACCATGATCCCATGTCTTAGTTTTAAAATCCTTGGTTCCCTATCATTCTATCTTTTGACCTGAGGTTAGAACCATATAACTCTATGTTGTGGTATATTGTAGTCCTTTTGTGCCTTTTTTATTTCATTTAAAATAAACCTATGGTTGTAATATGTTTTGATTTATAGACATCAAAATCCATCTAGGGTGGTGTTTTCCCTTGGAGAATTGTGAATCAGCCTCTTGGATGGTTAGTTTTGATTTTTGTTATGGGTTTGGGTCCCTTTAGTGGATTCATCGATGGATTTTATTTTATCTTTTCATGTATATTTGGTTTCTCTTAAGGGAGGTATCTATTTTGGGAGCTTGATCAGTTCTATGGGTGGCCATTTCTGATTAGAGAGTGGTCCCCTTTATTTGATATTTTACTGAGGATGAGGTTTATCTTTTGTAGTGGTTTCCTTTTAGAAGTTATTTCCCATTTGTTTCATGAATTTTAAAGCATTCTAGATAGAAATGAAACATATTCTAGGTATCTATTATCATAGGAATTTTAGTCTGTTAGATTTTATTTAGTCAGAGATTAGAGTTTTATGGTGTTGTTTTTGGATTTAAAAACCAATTTTTAAGGATTTTAAGTGGATTTCTTTTTGATGGTATGTGTCTAATTGTGTACTCAACATTATAAATTTCCAAAATTTTACCAAACCCACCACTTATTATTTGAGGTGTGTAGGTTTGATCATACTGTTGTATATTTTTTTATGGCTAGGATAAACCATGTAGAAAACATGAGAGGAGTTTTATAGCGTTTAAAGTAGAATTTTTAATGGTTAATTCATAGTTTGGAAAACTATTTGTCTCAACCACGTGGGCACTAGATCTTGATCAGTGCAAGCCACATGGATGGAACATAATTTACCAAACTATGAAACCTAACTATGAAAGATACCAAAGGACACTTAAAAAAGATATTATAACTTTTCCCCTCTCTATTATTAAGTAATTTTGGACTCCCTCACACCCATTCACGTGTAAATGGACCTCTTGTCATACATGTGGTGCTCTTGGTCCCTTTAAAACTAATGCTGAGTTGATAAATCATTGGTTTTAGTGTATTTTATTATAAAAAATCCCTTCTCTTTCATTATTATATGTCCTCATTTATTAATTTACCTATTTAATATATTTTCCTCTATCTCCTAGAATACTAAATCACTATACAAGCCAAGTTTTAGGTTTGGGTTTGTACTTACCCAAGGTTTTCAATGTTTAATGCAAGTTGTTGGATTTTATTTATTGGTTGGGACTTTACCATTGATGGTGATTGATTTATATTTGGTTTGAGGTAAGTTTTTCTATGTTGTTCCATTATTTTTCAATTCATGAGATTCTTGAGTTTTATAAATCCATTTTAAATTAATATTTTTTTTCTATATATAGTATCCATGATGGATTTAGAAATTGTTTCCATGGGATTTTAAGCTCTACATAATGTGGTTTCTTAAATAATTTTTTTTATAAATATTTCAAATAATTTGTTTTTCACATGAAAATCACCCATATAAATGTTTAAAAGGTTATTTCAATCGGTTTTGAGAAAGAATATATAATTTTTTTGTTTTGTTTTTATTGGAAGTTATATATTTTTTAGGAAATATTTAGAAATAAAATTGGGGGCATTATCTTAGGCCTTTCAAAAATTATTTAAAATGATGTGATTTAATGATATAAAATATGAAATGTCATTTAAAGTTAGTTTTTTAGGTGAAGGCCAATTTTTTACTTTATAAAATAAATGGTCTTCGTTTTATGAGACCCTCATTGTTTGACCATTATATTTGTTTTACCCATTATGTATTGTTCATTTCAATGTGATGAATATATGATATAATAAGATTCCATTTTGTGTAAGGCTATTAAAGGTGATATTTAAGTCATTGATTTTGTTTTATTTGTGTTATTATCTTAATTTATTACTCATTTACATTTTATATTTATAATGGGAACCTAAGTGTATAGGCTGAATGAATTTATTCATTCTACCATTGTTGGTACACAAACTACTAGCGCCCCTAGTTGTGATACCGACTTGGGATAGATGATAAATTCCATTCCAATAGGTTTGTGTGGGACAATAGGCTAGTGTGGGCCAATTTGATTTTTTTTAATTATTGAATAAAATATTGGCCAAATTTTTCTTCATTTAATTATAAATATATTAAGATCATCTCACTTTAGGACCTAGTGAGTTATTTATCACACTTTTTATAAGATTTATTATTTATATAAGGAATTTCTCTCTTTTTTGTATTCCCTTGAGATAGTGTGTTTATAGAACCAATTATTTTTTTTACCTTAATAATACTCTCTTGATATCATTGTTCCTTACCCTATTATTCTTCCATTATCTATGGTGTGGTCAGTCTTTGAAATGATTTTCTATATGTCTTTGGAAGGTTGGTTGAAAATGAAAGGAGAAAAGTTTTTTTTATTATGAATGAGTTTTCATGAATGGTTTTGAAATGGGAAAAAGGGAAATTTATTTGGTTTTTCATCATTCTAAATATCCTCCCTTTGAATGTTATAAAATAGTTTTCATTTATAAATATCATATCAATCATTATTTTATAAAAGAGACAATATTTCCTTTCGTGTGATTAAAGACATGCGTTTTGATTTTATCCATCATTTATAAAATTTGAAACTATAGTTTTCCTATTTCATTTAAAAATATAATTTATGAATTTATTATTAATTGGAATTTCATAAAATACTTGGTGAGATAATAATTACCCTATTTTCTCAATACCCACTTACACTCTAATGTTTGTGCCTATGTATCTTTCATTTTTTATATAGGTTTCACATCACATTATATATTCTCCATAATTTCCCATGATTGTTAATTAGTGAGTGAAGATGTGTTGGGAACCCATGGATAACCTAGATGTGTTCTTTGGTTTGAAATTGGTTTGTTTTTTTATTTTAGTACATTGATATATTATACATGCTGTGATCTCATATTATACCACTCCTCTCTAGGTCGGAACTAGAGCGATGGATACCCAAAGGTTTTAGGAATTTTAGTTTGGTTGCTATGGGGTTTCCCTCTAGGGTCTCGTCTCCTATTTACTTTAGGCTTTCCTCCTTGGTTTTCCCATGTTTCTAGTTTCTTTAGTATTTCATCCCCTATTTTGATTTTCCTTCCTTGCAGTTATCATTATTCATTCTCGGTGTCTTCATGCATCGTTTGGTGCATGAAGCATTTTTTTATGCTCATAGGATGAAGGTGGGTTAGTTGTTCCATGGATATTGGTGTCGACTGACTGTAGTGATGGGTTCCTAGAATGTCTTACTAGTTTTTTAGGGTGAGTGATTTTCCTGAATGCAGGAGAATTTCATTTCTCGATGGTGTTGGAGGGTTGGGGTGGTCTTCCAATTCATTGGATGTCACTGGAATTTGTTTGTTTGGTGATGATGTGACTTTTTCATCACGGTGGACTACTCAGGGAGGCTATATCTACGGCTCTGTGGGCTGATGTATATGGTGACATGCGACTCATATTTCAGCAGGTGAGATGACGATGTTAGGGTTTTAGGGCTAGTGGTGGTTGACAATGAAGTATATGTTGACAATGACAGTGATAAGATGATGTGATGGTATTTATAGTTTCTAGATGATAAGGTGGGTGATGTGATGATATCAGTGATGGTGAAGTGACTTTAGGGTTTCATGGGATGGTCTTTTGACTAACATAAATAAGGATTCAATTTTTTGAATTTGAATTTTAAAAAATTTATTTTTTAATGGGATTTTTAAATTGTGCAATGCTATGTTGAATTTGACTATCAATTTCTGTAAGGTTCCCACTTAGCATTAAAGAGGTTTATTTAAAAATGGGAAAAAAATATTTGGTGGCCAATATGATTCAATGATTGAATCATCTGTGTCATTATATACATTATTTGATTGAATACCAATAGGTTCATCCAAGAATTCACCATCATAAATTTGACCATATAAAAGATATATTTTCATAAAATTAACAATGACACTAAATATTGGTTTTAAATGGCCAGTTACAAAGAATAATTACATTTATTATGATTCTAGAATATAAGGCTTACAGTTAAGAAGATTACTCACCATTTAAATCACCATAATTCTCAATATTTCTATTCCATAATCTATAAATTATCAATAATAATTTTATTCCATAAAAAAATTAACCATATAATCTTATTTATTAATATTATGATATTTATTCCTTATATTTTTTTTTAATTTTAATCTCATAACATTCTCTAACTCATTTTTAAAAGGGTGAAAAATATTTCATTCTATGATTTTTCAGCCACCTAATTCTTTTTGAAATTATCTTGAGTGTAAGTTTCATTCTATTCTAGTAAAGAGAAACAAGTTGTGGTAATAGAAAAATCATTAAAAATAATATATATAAGATCAATAATCATGTGTTATATTTATATATAGAAGCCCATGCCATCAAATTTTATGATCCATTTATTTTCCCGGAATTACTATGATTTAAGAAAAATTAAAACTAAAAAAACATTGAAAAATGTAAATATGTAGATCCTAGAATGTGAAAGTCACTCTTTAAAATTAATGTTGTTCGGTAAGTTCATAATCATTGAGAAAATAATTTTTTCCCTCATACATAGATAATAAAATTTTGATTTTAAATATCTAGATTTTAATCAATATAAATTATTACTATGGAAATAATAATCTATAATTGGTAGATTCCATTAGGGGAGAAACTTTGGTTTCTAGATATTTATTTGTGGTGGATCATCACTGGGTGAGTACAATGGGGAAAAGTGGAAATAATTTATAATTAAGAAGGGTAACTAGGGGATTATAGTTTCTAATTTTGGGGATTAGTTCTATATTAATAGTAAATTAATGGAAACTACAAGTGGTAGGTGTGAATTTTAATCACAAAACTAATATATTATTTTTCCCACAAAAGTATTTAGTTGATTATAATTTATATGTTATAATAAAATATGATTATATCCATTAAAAACATACATAAGTAATAGTTTCATAGAAAAAAATAAAATATTTGGATGTTGAAAAACCTAAACAAAAATAAAAAAGAAGGAAACCAATTATAATTTAACAATTCAATGAGTAACAAAACATAAATTGTTATATATAAATCTAAATACCCCTGTACAAGATATTATTTTACCAAACACTTCCATTCATGGGAAGTATTCTCTTTAAAACTAAAGCAGTCGGGAGATCAGTAGACTAGATCCGAGGTACAAACAAGTTCCAAACACTTCAACTTCATCAACTAATATAGTTTAAAAAAAGATTACCCAAATGAAAACTATTTTAATAGTGTACATAAAGAGATTTCTCTAGAATCAAGCACCAATTTTATCAATCCTTGATCAATAGAAATTAAATGTTCTATAGACATGGTTGAATAAATTTTCATAAGAAATAATATCATAGTCCTGAATCATTTTTGATCAAAATAATTAGTGTTAGTATATTATTTATTTTAATATAATAATTCATAAAGTCCATAAGATAAAATTTCTGAAATAAAACATAGATCATTACAATGAAAACCTCAAAAAATTATCCCTATTTAAACACACTGAAAAATACGATTAGATGTTCTTGAAGAAATGAGATGATGAAAAATTCAACTCAACTAAAATATTTATAGTCATATTTATCTATACAATATTACATGAATCCGTAATTGTATTTATATAATTTTTTGTAATAAAATAAAATAGTAATATTATACAAAATTCATGTTTATTTTCATCAACATTAAAAGGAACACTTCCTTTTAATGAGTGCTACTCAAAAATCAGATGAAGTAGTTCAACAGGCCAACACAATATTTTAGCATGTTCAAAAATTATATTTACATAGTTTAATAGAATATAGAATCTAAAGATACAAACTATAAATATAAAACTCAAAAAAAAATTCAAGTGAATTCAGTTCAATAAGAGTGTATTGTGGTTTTCAAAAAAAGGATACAATATTAGTCAACAGGCTCCACAATATCCCAAAAAATCTTTCCTTTTTTAGAAATAAAAAACATGAATAAAAAAGATATATTTGAATGAAATGAAAAATAAATACTCCCTTTAATTTTTTATATATACTTCCCTTGATTTTATCATCCTTATGAGTTATATTTCATAAATCTTTAAAACTCACAATGAAAAATACAGTATTAAACAAATTCACCCCGTTAAATAGAAGAAAAAAATACCATTATTTAAACTTCAACCACTTTATATGGACCTGTAATTAAACAATACATATTCTGGTATCTTTAGATAAGAATTCATTTTCTTCCATTCCTGATGATATTTCAGGTTTAGTGTTTTATAGAATTAGGTCATCATCCTTACATAAATAAGTATTACCTCACAAAGTGGAAACATCCCCTTAGTATCCATTTTACAAGAAAACTAAACCTTTTGGATATAAAAAGTTTTATTTTCATGAAAAAACTTCAAAATATTCATATTAACCTTTTCCTTATCCTTACTCATCATTCAAACCCTATAAGTTTTTTAAAACGTTGGATGAACACAAAAATATCATTAAGGGCCATAAAAATAAGGACAAAAAACCATTAGTCCATGAATAATAAAAAAATTAACTTTTCAATATAAACTTTGGGATAAAAAATAACTATTTTCTTAACCATGAAATAAAATTATTTTCCCAAATCACTTCATAAAACATTTAATAATAAATCATAAAGTCAAAATAAAACTCATAATATTTTCAATGAAATCATGAAATATTTATGAAAACATTTTCACAAAATTATGCTTTTGACCCATAAGAAGTAGCACATACCTCCCATTAAACATAAAATCATTTGATTATAGTGGGAAATCATATTATTTTTATAAAAATAATATAAATAAAAAATAAATCATGTAGTAAACTTCATGCATCATTTTCATATCACTCTTATAGTCACTCATACAAATTGAATAACCAACACAATAGAATTCCACACCCAATGCATTATAGGGACACAATGGACCCATCTATCCATGGTTTATATTAGAACCACACATCATTGGTATATAATACAACCACCCTTCATCATAAAAAATTCCCAAGAACCATAACATAATCATAAAACATGGAATCTATCATTTTCATCATTACACTCATAAAATATTCTTTACACCCATTAGAAAATGTTTTTAGATATTAAAATATCAATTCCATTTTAAAATACCTCTTGAAAATAAAAAAATGGAAATGAGGGTTTTTATTTAAAGTAAACATGGAATATTATGATGGAGGTGAAATATCAAATCCTGGTAATAATTATGGGAAAATCAGTTGTTTCCTTATATGTTAAAATAGAACATTCCTTTTATCTTTTGTAAATAAAGTAAAAATGTTCCATATAAAATATGTAAAAAGAATTCATTTTGAATATTTTTGAATGAAACTAAAAAGTTATATAAAATTTCCTTTATAATTCACTTATGTATATATATATATATCTATAAAATAACTTTAAAAATATGAACATGGAAGAAAAATATTTTTAAGGGAAGCATTAAAATAATATTATTTGAAATAAAGTACATTACCTTGAGTTTGAATCATCATGTATGTTCATTATCTCCTTGAATAATAAACTTATATTTATTATTTTCCTTACTAATTAATTTTTTAATGTTTATTATTCCTTTTAGTATGCTATCATCAATTACTTAATTAATTTAAGTTCACGTTGGTCATTTTGATGATATTTGGTATATATATCCAAAATGAATTCAGTAAGTTGAATATGGTCAAAGATTTCAATAATACATCATGTGTGAAATAATAATAATTAAATATTTATAATTCTTATAAATAAATTATAATTACAAAAACAACCATAAAATATGGTTATGAAAAATGAACTACTTTATAATCCTTGAGATGTAGGACATACTTACGCATGAGTAACATTTTCTCTTTTCAATGATGATTATAGAAATTAGGTAAGTCATATTTTTTCATTAATAAATTACAATTATATCATAAATAACATATTATTTGTTTTAATACACATATATATACCATTAATGTGATTCAGTGATGAAAAATGAATTACATTACTTCATGCATGTGGTAATCTACACGTACACACTAATGACATTATCATTATTCAATGGATAGAATGGTAAGAAATTATATTATATATTTAATTTTAATAATAATAAATATTTAATTAATATCATATATAAAAATTAAATTAATCATCATAACCTTTCATAGGATATGGTGTTGGAAAACAAAATACATCGGTTTGTTAGGCGGTAGTCCACAATATAAGTGAAAGACTGTTTCATTTCCCATTTTATAGAATATGAGATAGGTATACATTATTTAATTAACATAATAACATATAAGTATATGTAATATAATTTTTTTATTATTTAAGCATGGTTAAATAGTATTTTAAGGGGGAGGAAAAAGAAATAAAATAAAAACTCCCACTTAATAACTACACCTCTTCTCCGAACAACCTCTTAAGAATAGTCCAAAAGCCTTCCTAAGATGGGTTTATAATAAAAAAAAGTCCACTATAAAGTGTTTACGTATATCAGTAAGGGATTTAGACAGGTATTGGTTGTACCAAAAAAAATTTATGTGTGAAGAAAAGATGAGAGAATGTTTGCTTTTATAAACAGAGGGAGGGATAGTCTTGGAATTACATTAAGTTTTAAATTATTATAAATTAATTTTCATGTTCAAATGGATAGGACCTAATTTATTTATATTAAATTATGAGTATGGGTATAAATAATCTCATCAAATAATTTTTTTACAAGTTTATTTAATTATTTTAACTTATATTTCTGTCTTAACTCTTGATTAACCATTTTGATGATTACCACCATAACGAAGTTTTTTACTCTTTAGGAGTCAATATAATTACTAAAAAAGCAAAAAAATCTCCCAAAAATATACAATTATTTATTTCATAAACTATAACCCTTCTAATTCTTTGAATATATTTTTTTATTAATTTTAAATCATTTAAAAAACATTATTTAACATAAAATATCATTAATGTCATTTTGAAAATATTTATTTAGTTTGACTTTAAAAACATCATGGAAAATATTTAATTTGAATATATTAAAAAAAGATGTTATAATTATATAAAAAATTAATGGGACACTGAAAATAACTTAAATATTATTATTTCTTGAGTTTTTAAAAATCATTTTATTTATTTTTCTACTGCTTACACAAGCACTGTGTTAGTGTTTCATATGCTTATAAGGAAATTATTTCATCAAAAAACTTATAAATAAAATAAAAAAATGAAAAAAGTTATTTATATTTAAAATGAATATTTATTACTAAAATTAACCTCTATTTATCCCTATGTAAAAAAATTAGTGTTAAAAAATAAAGAGAATGAAATTTTTGAATTTTAATTACATAAAATAATATAAACTTAAAAATTATTTATACTTGATAGAAAAAGGAAATATATTCAAAATTTGGATATTTATATACGATATATACTCATAAAATAAAATTAATGAAAGTGACATGGTAATTTTTGCATCCCTATCATATTATTTTAACCTAAATTACCATATTTACCATTACTAAGGTGACAAAAATTTACTATGGTTTCTTTTCATAATGAAAAAAATAAATGGAAAATATTTATCAAATTTGGTCCTAGTAATTATAATTAGGGAATTAATTTTTTAATTTAATTTATATAAGTTGGAGAATTTAATTTAAAATTACACCCGCAAAACGTGATGAAAAACAGTTTTTGGGAAAATGCCTTTTTTCTATAAAAAATGTTTTTATTCAAAATTAAAGTTTAAAATTTATAAAAAATACCATAATAGTATTATTATTAATCAAAATAAACTAATTAAATTTTAAAACTAATTCAAAATATAATCTTACTTTGTAAGTACCTAAAAAGAGAAATTATTTTTTTAATAAATATTAGTGTTTTTCAATATTCACTGAAATTATCAATCTTTTTAGAAAATTCTAAAAATTTCACCTTAAGATAATTTTGATATATTTATTTAAAATTTTAAGTTCATTTGAAAAAATAAATTTTCTATAAGTTCCCTAAATAATTATATTGTTTTCTTACAAATAAAAATGATAATCATTTTTGAAGAAAATGAATCTTTCAAGCATATAATGACTAATAAAAGTTGAGTGATTATTTTCTAATCCATTACCAATAAATTTATATTCAGTATGAACTTTTTATTTATTTAATAAATTAGTTAATACTATTCATACCCTCCAATTTAATTTATAGTTTATAAGGATAATATAGTAATATTTAATGGTTTTATTAAGCTCAATGTTGCACATCTTATATGCTATTAAACAAAGTATTTATTTTAAAATATCAAAATATTATATTCTAAACCTTTAATAAATTGTGTCCTATTATTTTGAACTGATTCTTAGTAATAAAGGGTTTGAAGATTTTGAAATTCTAATATGGGAAACCAAATCATTGAAATTGGTTGATAAAACAACCTATTAAAACGAGGGAAAGGGGATATATAAGAAGGTTATCTCAAATAACCCAAAATCAGGTTTTCAAAAAGGATAAAATTTGTGGTAAGTGAAAATTTATACTTTGAAGATAAATTAATTTATAAAGTATTATGGAGATTTACTGATATCATTGATCATAAAAAAGTTAATGACCATGAGAACATTAATGACCACAAAATCACAACCTAAAAAGATGTTAAAGAAACCATCAATTCATCATAAACAATGGTAATAAGATAATTTTATTTTGTTTCAGGAACCCATTTTTTATACAGTTGAGGAATTAATTTTTCTTTTAGAATAAAATAATAAAGAAATATACTTAATTTAAAATTATAATTTCATCCTCTAATCAATTTCAAAAATAATCTCATCTCTCTCTCTCTAAATGATTGGTATTCAAGATTATTTTTTCATACCTGAATCACTAACGGATCACATAATACAAAAAAAGGACAAAACACTATTCCTCATATCTTAAGACATTAACCAAAACCAAAAATGTTTTTCTTAAGGTAAGATAATTCCCTAAAAGTATAAACCTTTATATGAATAAATGCAACATTAATCGCAATGTCTGAACAATAAAAACCAAATTTCATCTTTGATCATTTTATAAATAACTAACCATAAAATTATTAAAAAAATTACCAAATAAGTTTGAAACCCAAAATGATCATATGTTATTTTTAGATTAATTTTACATTTATCTGCAATTAAAATTAGTCACTCATAAAGTCTTATTCCCAATAATTCATATTCCCTAGTCATACAATCCAAAAAATATGAAATCCATTTATATAAATAACTTGTATCACCATAAATAAACATTAAAATCTTATATTATTCTACCGTAGATAAGGAAATAGATCATGGATATGGAGATGGGTATAACGATGGGTATTGTTTCTATGAACTGTACTATATGCTCTGGTTTGTAATGCTTGCCTGCTGAACATTTCCTTTCTTTTAATAAATGGTCAGAGTCTTTGTCTCTGACTGATATTTTTTGGTATATTTAATCCTTTATTCCTCAAATAAAACCCAATAATATTTTGTTTACCCAAATCATATAAGGTTATAAAAATAGTGATCATCAACCAAAATAAAATTAATCACTTAATCACTAAATCAATTTTCAATACCTTGGTTATCTATATGATAAAACATATGGTACCAAAATAAAATTAATAACCAACTATAAAATAATTTATATATAAAAACAATTTAATTCTAAAGATGACATCATGTAGGCCAGTGGTAGGCACAACACTTTTTTAACCCATTTGCTGTGAATTCAAAAAAAATTCTTACAACCTTATTCGATATGAAAAATTATCATCCAGCCTGTGGGTAATCCCATTTATAAAAATATATTATTATAATGTTCCAAAAAATATGATTAACATCCTAAAAAATAACCTTATTCCTCAATGATAATATAAACCTAAATTTTATCAATTTCTTTAAACTTATCTCCACAAAATGAAAAGGTAATTCTTCTAAAAATAACTTTTTTGACATTTTAAATATATGGTTTACATAAAACACCTCTCAATACTAATTAAATTTATCCCAAAGTACTCCCAAATCATAAAACATCAAAAGAGAATTTATGATTGGAAACTAATGATCATCCCTAAATCTACCACTTCATCCTAACTCTTGGATCCTTGTATTTAGACACCTTAATCATTCAATGTTCTTCCTAATCCATTAACAATGATTTTCCATCTTACTCATTAAAAATTACTTCCTATAAAAAAATATTAATCATTTCCTTATGTTCAAAAATACTAAATCATAATACAAGATATAATCTATAACATTGGTATTTCATTTGTAGTTTCTTCATCTTAAAAATTAATGGTAGCATACATTGCTAAAAATTTATATATATATTCATGTTGAACCCATTCTTGAGATTCCCCCATAGAAAATATATTTTCATAATTCCAATAACCTAAAAATTTATAACATTCAACTGATTTCTTGGGAACAATATTATGCCTCTTCTTAGAGTTAAATGAAATTTTCATTTTTTCTTTAATATATTATTGCTTTATGCCATTCTTTACCACATACAAAGCATCTTACCATTCTTTTAAGATATCTTCTTGGGAACTTCTTTCAACATTATTCAAATATAGCTCATTGAACATTTTTACCTCGATGAACTTTATCATTTGAACTTCCATAGATCATAACTTATTTCTTATTTGATGCGTTGGAAAAATCACCTACATCCATATTGTTAATAATAACTAACTCCAACTCATTAAGAATACACACAATAGTTTTTAATATAAACCCCATTAAATTATGTTTCTTATTTATAAAAACATTTTATTTTACTTTATATCCATTTTTACTTTTGTTTCTACTATATCCATCCATTTACTAAAACCAAAAATGGTAGTGTGAGAATATCAATAAAATCACAAAAAAAAATCTCATGTGGAGGATATAAATTACGATATCCTTAACCATGTTTTCTTAATCTGTTAATATTTATAAAAAATAACCATAATTATCCTAAATATACTATCTTTTATGGTTATATATTCATTTTAACTTATGATCAAATAATAACCCAACCTCTAAAGTTATCCAAAACATCACAATGATACTAACTATAAGAACCTAGCCTTAATAAATACATATTATAGTATCTTTAGACTATAATTAAAATTCATTCATTAAAAAATATCTTTTAGTTTTAGAGTTTTATTGAATTTGGTCATCACCCTTATATAAATATGTATTACATCACAAAGTGGAAGTATACACTTAGTATTAAATTTTCATGAAAAACAAAACTTTTAAGATATAAATAGCTTTATATTCATGTCACATATTCATAATTTTTATCTTAACTTAATACGTTTACCTAATAATCCTTAAAACCATGTGAAATAATTTTTATATTGAAATATGAGAACAAAAACTCAATAAGGTAAATAAAAATAAATAAATAAAAACCTTAGTCCATAGATACTTATAAAAATTTGTCTTTCTAAAAATAAAATTTGGGATTAAAATAAATTTTTTTCTTACCCATGAAATAAACTTATATACCCAAATATTTTCATAAAACATTTTATATTAAATATGAAAGGAAAAATAAGACTCAAAATTTTTCATATAAATCATGAAAAATTAATGATTTTTTTTCACAAAGTTATGCTTTTCACCCATAAGAAGTAGAAAATGCCTTTATTTAAACATAAAATAATAAGATTAACTTGTGAAGTTATATTATTTGTGTAAAAATTATAAAAATAATAAATTAGTACTTAGGTACATTGAGGCATCCTTTCTATATCATTCTTAAAATTACCCTTTCAAATGGAATAACCAATATGGTCAACTTTCATACCCAATGAAGTTGAAGACTATAATAGACCCACCCTTCCTTGGTCTGTAAAAGAGGACCTATAATTGGTTTATAACAGAACCAATCATCATCATAAACAATTTACAAGAATCATAACAATATTTCAAATCATGAAATCTTGAATTTTCATTATTACAGTCATAAAATATTCTTTTCAGCCATAAGAAAACATTTACAGATATTGAAATATCTATTCAATATCTATTTTTTTCAAAATAACTAGAATTTTTTGTGGGAGGTTTTTTCTTTGAAGAAAACATAGATACTTATAAGGGAAGTTAAATATCAAATAATTGTTATGGTAGATGGAAAATTCATTTTTTTTATATGTTACAATAAATCATTCCTTTTATCTTTTTTAAATAAAGTCAAAATTTCTGTATAAAATATATAGAAATACATCCTTTTAAAAAACTTTTAAATAAAGTAAAAAGAGATATAAAATTACCTTTTATAATTAATTTATATCCATATAAATACATCCATAAAATAACTTTAAGAATATTAACATGGAATAAAAAGTGTTGGAAGGGAAACTTTAAAAGAGTATTTTTTAAATGTCCCTTACCTTGAGTCTAACTCATCACATACGTTATTTAACTTTATGAATACTAAAGTTATATTAATTATTTATTCTTTTAATAAAATTTTCATGTTTATTACTCCTTTTATCAATTTATAATCAATTACATAAATAATTATGTTTACATAAAATGTTTTGATGATATTTGGTATATATGTACAAAATGAATTTGGTATGTTGAATATGGTTTATGTTGTCATTTATCCACTGTTAGGTCCCAAAGGGTCCTAAATACCCTAATGGGGGAGGAGTGAATCAGGGTATGGGTATTCTTCTTCTTGACCCAATATATCTTCACCTCTTTGTTACAAGGGTCACTTTTTTTGCACTTAAGTATTTATGAATATCTTATCCTTTCCTTATTTATATGACGATGAAGCATTAAATGTAATGCAGGAAGGAATGAAGATAGACACTAATATTTTTACTTGGTTCCCCCTCACTGGGCTACATCCAAGGAGCATATAACGATGATGTGCTGAGGTACCACATCTACTAAACCTCACTTCAAATTTTCAATGTTCGGGATATATAACTTCTTTACCCAGGCTCACTATCCTTACAAGGTTTATGGTTAGCTCACTACTTTCCCTAGGGTCATTCCTTATGTCTCTTCCTCTAACTCACTACCAGTGAGAAGGATCACCATCTTCCTCTTCCTTCACTCACTACTCCTAGAAGGGATCCACTCACAGTTTATAGACATGTAGGTCCATTCATTATCACTAATTAATGCATCCTACATTGTATGTAGATGCTCTATTGAAGTCCCACTTTCATCCACTGATGAATACCTAATTTTCCATTGAACACTAGGAAATACCTTTTGAACTTAATTTTGTAAAGCTCACTACTTCGTAAACCTCCCAATTTCGCAAATATCAGACAAGCCTTCATGAAGTTCATACCTCTTCATGAAGAACATACCTTTGTAGAGTACACTGCTTCTCATAGAACACTGCTTCATAGAGCATACTGCTTCACAAAGCACACTACTTCACAGAGCACACCACTTTACAGAGCTCAATCCATTAAATTTCCCACTACTTTTTAGATCTCAAGCCTTCATAGATCTCAAGCCATCACAGAGAACAAATGACTTTGTATTACCCACTGCCTCCATAAAGCACACTGCATTTTCAGAACAACATCCTTAAAAAAGATCGCTGAGCTAATGTAACACCCAAGATTTTTATGAGAAATATTTTATTTTTATGTTATATACATCATCAAAGAATCTTTCACTACATACAACACTAGCTTGGATTTCTTTACACGCAATCATGACCTTCCTCGATAGCTTGCGTGGTATGCAATACCAGGTTTCACTAAACAATGATATGCTATTGAAATATTATCAAAACTAGCTGTTATGAATAGTAATACCCAATTTTTGAAATTTTATAAATTTTATCTTTCAAAATTGACTTCATTTTTGGATTCAGAATATTGAAATTAGCCTAGGGTGAATTTTTGGTATTTTTCTGAAAACTTTCAATTTTTGATGAATAGTGAAAACACTGGGATACTATTTAAAAACTGACTTCTTATTTAAATAATTATTTATTTTTTTAAATTTATTTTAATTAAAAATTAATACATAATACCTATATAATTTCAAATTAATTCATTGGAGTCATTTTATAATAATTTTAGATATATAAAAATTTTATTGAAATTTTCACCGTCTTTTACCCACCTCCTAGGAGAGTTTGAAAATTTACATAAAACTTAATTTTACCACTTATGTGAGTATAATTTTAAAAATATGAGAGAAAAGGTTAGTATCAAGGAGTAAAATTTGGTTCAATAAGATAAAAATAAATTTTGTGAATAGTAACTTTTTACTTTTATTTACCACAGTTAAAAGTAAATAGGGTAATTAAGGGTAAAAATGGTATTATCATTACCCTAACACATGTATGAATTCTATTGGATAAGTTTAATTCGAACAAAAACAACATTAGGAATAAAATATGACCATTTAGGTCCACTTGGATTAGATTAGGACATTTAATATTATTTTATTTAAATAAGAGTTAAAATAGTTAAAATCAAAGTTTAATAACTAAAACATTTTTAATATAGGGTTATAAATAAGATAAATTCTACTATAAATATTAATTAGAAATATAAAAATATTTCCTACATAATGGTATTTTATTTATAATTTTTAGACTTCAAATAATTTAATTTATTTATGACACAATGATGATGCAGTAATTACCTTATTAAGGAAATATTAACATAATTGATATTATAAATACCCAAATAAATTCAATTTGAGACTTTTTATGAATTAAACTTATTTTATAGGTTAATATGACATATTAGTGTTGATTTAATTAACTTTTTTCGAACTAATCATGCTGTTATGATTTTCATAAAAATCAATTACCAAATAGTGTCAAAAATGACATTATAATTTAAAACCAAACTATATATTATTAATTGTTATTTTATTCCTAAGAATCTAAGGTTCGGCCAAATAACTTATATAAAGTTATATATATTAATAATGAACCACTTGGGGTTCTTTTCTCTTGTTATAGTAATTTTTTTAACCATATAGTGTAAGAAAACAAGAAGACACGGTAAAAGTTAAATTATTTAACTTAGAGTTAAGTCTAAATGATAAGGTTAAAATAGTAACCTAAACTTGTCTAAAATATATATTTTTAGATTATTTAGACCCATCCCCACCTTAGATTCTAAATAAATTAATTTGGAGCTATTAAAAACCGAATATGACTTTATTATAAAATAATATTTTAAGTTTTTCCTAAAGTGCCCCTCTCCTCCCTTATAAAAGGGAACCTCCTCCCTCTCCTATTTACACAACTTTGAGCCTTCAATCTCGGAAAAAACCTTCCAATTTTCCTTCTCAACTTCCCTAGAAACATCCTAGAGGTCCTGGTATTCTTCAAACACCATATTTATTGCCCTAAGAGGAGGTTAAGAAGAGGCGCTTCAAAGAAGAGGTAATGTCCGTTATCGATTCTTTCAACTTAATTTCTTCTTCTACCTATTATTATTTAGTTGTGTCATTATGAAGTAATAACAACAGTATAACTCATATACTTATATGTTATTATAAATATGAAACAATCCTATTTCACCTTCTATCCATCCTACGGAAAATGAAATCACCGCGCGTGCGTACGTACGGAATACCGTCTCCACGCCGTGGTGTAATATGCTTTCCACCACCACCTTACTTGGATGGGTATAATGGTGTAAAGAATAAGTATATGTGATTATTTTAAATTGATATTTATTTTTAAATATTATACATACACTTTAATACAATTTCCTGATCATGGGAATGATATCATCGCTCGTGCGTACGTACGACCTACCGTCTCCATGATGTGATGCGACTCGTTCTACATGATATTCAATGAAAAATGTTTATATAAATGAATTAAATGAATAAATATGATATATATTACACTAATACCATTATGTAAATGAGTTATCTATAACCTAAAAGGAAGAATAAGAATTTATTTGACAGAACACGCATAAGAACAAAAAGCAATAAACACCCGAATAACAAGTAGCAATGAAATATTACTAATACGAAGCTAAGAATATTACCATATATGATATCATAACAATGATTATGATTCTGTAATAAGTAAATAACATTATTTAAATCATTATACAGGAGTTTCAGACACGTACAAAGCAAATCTGACCTAAGGTAAGGGAATATCTCACAATCTCATTTTTATCCGAGATTATTTATACTTCAGAATTTACTGGGGAATATTTATCATAAAAATACATGTTTCCTCAATATGTAATATTATTTATATCCTTATACAATTTTTTAAATCCAATTTTACCCTTCGGTGAGTTTTTAGTAAAAGATATTAAAGATATATTTTTTCATTTTTAGTACGAGGTACTTTTTTGACTTTTCCAGACAAAGCACAAGTAGAATGTTTTTCTTTAACTTATATGACATGAATGGATTTTTAAAACATTATTTCCATGAATCTTCCTTTACAATTTTTCAAGTTTATTTTTAATCAAATTGTTTTAGTTTAAAATTGTATGACATGTTAATAAAGGAAAAAATTTTTTTGAATTAGAAAGGATATTTTCCTCAAGAATGAAGTTCAAGGGTTTTATCAAAATTATCTTCCATCTAAGATAATATAGGGTTCTGTTTCTATCCCTATTTTACATTGATTTGATTATGTTATGATGGAATTATTTTTATGATGTCGTTTTATCTTATATAGATTATGTTATGATGGCATGATTTTTAAGAATCCCATTTTTATTACATGGGTTATGCTATGATTTATGATTTTGTGGCACTCGTAAGAATGGTTTCATTATGAGATGGGTGTGACCTATATCTCCCTACAATGCATTCGGTTAATATTTATATCTCATGAGATAGACATGGCTCGAACGACATGTTAATCTGGTTCATTGATACAGGACTGAAGCGAGGAGTGAACTCAGTTCAGAAATGGACTTTGTATGCTAGGATAGTCTTGAAAATGAGTCTTGACTACTGAGAAATTATTCTCTATGATTATTTGTGTATGAAACAAAGTTTCATGTTTTAAGTTATGATTATTTTGATTACATTTCACTACTATGATTTATCCCATGTTATGAAATTATGATCTCTTTTTCAGGTTAATATTTCAAAAATGTTATGTTCTTATGAATATGATGTGATTGATATTTGTTTTGTTTACCCTTACTGATTATTTGAGATCACCCTTTTTTATGTTTTCTTTTCCCCATGTTAGGAAGAAGGGTATTAATTAGGATATGCCAAAAATGGATTCTAGATATGATGAAATAAATGGGAGACAATGTAGATGCTTTATGAAGCAGTTGTTTTTGTTTCCCAATTTCTAAAGACACTATACCTATACGGTCCTATTTTGTTTTTGTTATATGTTGTAATAATTATTCTTCAATTATGAAGTAATAATAATGTATGTAAAGTATGGGTCGTTATATTTGGTATCAGAGCAAAGGTATAGTCAACCTTTGGAAACTAGGATGTGAAAGCCTTAGTAAGAACTCTAAGGATAAGTCTAAGAATAGAACACAATCTTAGTGTTTTAGAAATGGCCATGAACAACCTATGATAAGACCTTAAGTGTAAAATTTTATTCTTGATTATGTGGTTTTACTGTTATAATTAGTGTTTCTCACACTATTCTTCTTGGTTTTAGTCAATGGTTGGAACCCGAAGGAACCATGTTAATGTTGAATGTGACGGGCAATGCAATGATTGTCCCCCTGACCAACCAAACGTTATGGGAGATGGAATGAAAAATCTCGTAGCCATGATCACACAACTTTCTCATGCTATTAATCATGTAGGACTTCCAAACGAGCAAAGAAAGGAGAAAAATTCTGTTGAATCCTTCATGAGGTAGCGTCCACCCTCATTCAGCAGGTCTACTGATCCATTAGTGGCTGAACAGTGGATCAGTACCATTGAAATGTTATTTTTAGTTCTTCAATTTTTTTAACATGATAAATCCATCTTAGCAGTATATCGTTTGGAAGGTGAATATGATCAATGGTGGAATCTTATCAAGAATACGAGGCAAAGGGATGAAATTGAATCCATGGAATGGGATGAGTTCAAGAACTTATTTTTCAATAAGTACTTCCCTCGTATTCTTCAAAGAAAGATGGAGAAGGAGTTTCTTGAACTGAAGCAAAAGGATGATGAATCTGTTGGTACCTACGAAGAAAATTTTACAAGCCTTGCAAGGTACACTTCTGGGATTATTATCCAACCTGAGAGTAAGATCATTCGATTCATTAGTTGATTAAAACCAAGTCTTTGATGGACTTTAGTCATAAGGGACTTCAATAGCTATGAGGAAATCGTTCGATGTGCTCTCAAGGTTGTGACAGAGATTGGAGTAACCCATTAGTCATATGCGTTTGATAAGAAGAGGAAAATGGAATTCAAAGGGAAATCTAAAGACCACACTGAAAAGAAGATGAGTTTTCCCTTACGATCAAAGTGAGGAAAGAAACATGGAGGGAGTTGTCTTAAAGGGAAAATTAAATGTTTCAAATGTGGAAAGGAAGGTCATCGGGCATTTGAATGCCACAATGATGGGAAGAAGATGTCTAGTGACGAGAACAAAGAAAAGGCTACACAGAGTTCACCTCTTACACTTCAATGTTACAAGTGCAAGGAAATGGGGAATTATGCCAATCAATGCCATAATCTAAGGGTTGTTGATGATGATTGACATCAAAAAAATATTAAGGCTAAAGGCAAAGGAATGCCACATGCAATTTCTATCACCGATGTGGAGTATGTTAATGAAGTGGTGAAAGGTACACATACCATCCACTCTAAAGTATCAAATGTTTTATTTAATTCTGGATCGACACAGTCTTTTATTTCTGAATAATTTTATAAGGGTATCGCCATATTACCTCAGCAGTTATATATTGAGTTAGCTGTGACAACCCCTAATGGCACAACAGTCGCATCAAAAGTTTACAATTCTTCTCTGATTGAAGTTTGTGGGAAAGTGCTTCTTGCAAATCTTGTGATCCTTCCTATAGTGGAATTTTATGTGATTCTTGGCATGAATTGGATTTCTTTATATAGAGATCATATCAATTTCCAAAGAAGGGAAGTCACATTTCATATTCTAGATCAATCTATGATCATCTATCGATGCAAGGATGAACATAACCTTATAGTGGAAATTTCTTCCATCTTATGGGTATTGATTCCACTAAATGAAGGTTATTTATCTCAAATGGTTTGAGAGAAACTCACCATTAAGAATATGCCCATTGTATAAGAGTTTTATGATGTCTTTCTAGAGGAATTAACATGTCTTCCACCAAATCGTGAAGTTGAGTTTTCAATAGAACTCATACCGGGTGCTATGCCTATTTCAAAGACACCTTATAGAATGTTCCAAATTGAGTTGCAGTAATTGAGGAAGCAACTCCAAGAGAATCTTGATAAGGGACTCATACGCCCTAGTGCATCACCTTGGGGATCACCTATTCTGTTTGTTAAGAAGAAAGATAGATCAATAAGACTCTGCATTGATTATCGAGAACTTAACAAGATCACTATCAAGAACAAATATCCTCTCCCACACATTGATGACTTATTTTACCAACTACATGGAGCTCAATACTTTTCCAAGTTTGATCTTCATTCAGGGTATCATCAATTAAGATTCAAAAGGGAGGATATGCCAAAGATGGATTTATGTACAAGGTATGGACACTATGAATTTTTAGTGATGCTATTTGGTCTTACTAATTCCCCTGCTATCTCCATGGATCTAATTAATAGAGTCTTTAGAGACTATCTTGATCAGTTTGTGGTAGTCTTTATAGATGATATTATTGTCTATTCAAAGAGAAAGAAGAACACGAATATCACTTGAAAATTGTATTGAAGACCCTGAGAAATGAGAATCTTTATGCGAAATTTACCAAGTGTGAATTTTGGATTCAAAAATTTGCATTTTTGGTTCATATAATATCAAGAGAGGGGATATATGTGGATCTAGAAAAACCAGAGGTTATCAAAAGATAGTCGAGACCAATAACAGTAACTGAGATCCGAATTTTTCTTGGTTTGGCTGGACATTATCGACATTTTGTGAAACATTTTTCATGATTATCTAATCCACTCACCAGGTTGACTCGAAAAGGAGTTAAGTTCTCTTGGACAGAGGAGTGTGAATAGAATTCCAAGGAGTTAAAAAGAATGTTATCCAGTCCACCTGTGCTCACACTGCCTGGTAGTGGAAAAAGGTTTGTGATCTATAGTGATGCATCAAAGAAGGGATTGAGGTGTGTTCTCATGCAAAACAATATGGTGATATCTTATGCCTCACGATAGTAGAAAATTCATGATAAAAATTACCCAACTCATGATTTGGAGTTAGTTGCGGTAATCTTTGCATTAAAGATTTGGAGGCATTATCTTTATAGAGAAAGGTGTGATATTTATACTGATCATAAAAGTTTAAAGTGTATTTTAACACAAAAGGAGCTGAATATGTGCCAAAGAAGATAATTGGATTTGATTAAGGACTATGACTGATCAATTCATTATCACCCTAGGAAATAAAGCAAGGTGGTAGATGCATTAAGTCGACAAGATCATGCTATCTTATCCATGATGAGGATCACAAAAGATCTAATATTTATGGATTTAAAAAGAATGGATATTGGAATTATAATAGAAGGGAAAAATCTTATCTTTCTCAAATGAATGTTCAACCATATATACATGTGAAGATTAAAGAGGCACAAAAAAAGATGTAGGTTTACAAAAGAAGGTGAGAAATGTTCCTAAATTCAACCTTTATTGTGATGGGATAATATGGTTCAGGAATCGAGTTTGTGTTCCTGCCATCCCAGAAATAAAGAAGGAAATATTGGATAAAGCTCATAGTTCTTCATTTTCTATTCATCCTGGAAGCATAAATATTTATAAGGACCTTAAAGAGTTCTTCTGGTGGGATGGCATGAAAAGAGATGTTGCTGAATATGTCTCTAGATGCTTGGTTGGTCATCAAGTTAAAGCTGAGAGATAGAAGTGTAAGGGGATGTTACAACCATTACCCATACCCGAATGGAAATAGAAAAACATCACTATGGACTTTGTCACTATACTTCCTAAAAAATCCAAAGGCAATAATGCTATCTAGGTCATAGTTGACCGTCTTACGAAGTCGGCACACTTCAATTCTATTAGAGAGGATTTATCTCTTGATCAGCTTGCCAAGATATTTGTAAAGGAAGTGGTAAGATTTCATGGAGTACCACTTTCCATTATATATGATTGGGATCCGAGGTTTACCTCAATGTTTTGGCGAAGTCTTCAACATACTCTGGATACAGAGTTGAGTTTCATCACTTCGTATCATCCTCAGACAGATGGTCAGTCTGAGATAACAATTCAAACTCTAGAAGATATGTTAAGAGCTTGGTCAATGGATTTCAAAGGTGGTTGGGATCAACACCTACCTTTGGTGGAATTTTCTTATAATAATATCTTTCACTCTAGTATTCATAGGGCTCCTTATGAATCTCTCTATGGAAAGAAATTCCAAACTCTAACTTGCTAGGATGAAGTTGGGGAAAGAAAGCTATTAGGACCTGATCTTGTTGATGAGATGGAAGAAAAGGTCCAATCTATTCAATAACACATAAGAGCAGCTTAGAGTCGACAAAAAAGTTATGCCGATAACCGAAGAAAATACCTAGAGTTTGAAGTGGGTGATAAAGTGTTCTTACAAATATCTATTTGGAAGAGAGTAATGAGATTTGGAAAGAAAGGAAAGGTGAGCCCTAGGTATATCGGTCCTTTAGAAATATTGGAACGTGTTGGGAAGGTAGATTATCAATTGTCACTTCCACCAAATCTCTCTCAAGTTCACGATATATTCCATGTATATCTCTAGAAAAATCACATACCCGATCCTTCACACGTACTCATCTCAGAAGTTGTACCGCTGGAGTAAGAACTTTCTTATGAAGAACATCCGATAGAGATTCTGAATCGTAGCAAAAAATTAATACAAAACAAGACCACTCGCTTGGTGAAAGTTTTATGGAGGAACCACCATTTAGAAGAAGCTACATGGGAGCTTGAGGATATGATGAGGGAGAGGTATCCTCATCTGTTTGTTACAAAGTGACGAATTTCGATGGCGAAATTCATTTTAAGGGGGTTAGAATGTAACACCCGAGATTTTTATGAGAAATATTTTGTTTTTATGTTATATACATCATCAAAGGAATCTTTCACTACACACAACACTAGCTTAGCTTGCTTTACATGCAATCGCGACCTTCCTCGATAGCTTTCATTGTACGCAATACCGAGTTTCACTAAACAACGATATGTTATTAAAATATTATTAAAACTAGCTGTTATGAATATTAATACCCACTTTTTGAAATTTTATAAATTTTATCTTTCAAAATGGACTTCATTTTTGTATTCTGAATTTCGAAATTAGCATAGTGTGAATTTTTGGTATTTTTTTGAAAACTTTCAATTTTTGATTAATAGTGAAAACACTGGGTTACTATTTAAAAACCGAATTTTTATTTAAATAATTATTTATTTTATTTAAATTTATTTTAAGAAAAAATTGATACATAATACTTATATAAGTTCAAAGTAATTCATTGGATTCATTTTATAATAATTATATATATATAAAAATCTTAATGAACTTTTCATCGTCTTTTACCCACCTCCTAGGAGAGTTTGAAAAATTACATAAAACTTAATTTTACCACTTCTGTTAGTGTAATTTAAAAAATCTGAGAGACACGGTTAATATAAATGAGTAAAATATTGTTCAATAAGATAAAAATAATTTTTGGTGAATAGTAACTTTTTACTTTTATTTACCACGGTTAAAAGTTAATAGGGAAATTAAGGATAAAAATGGTATTATTATTACCCTAACACATGTCATAATTCTATTGGATAAGTTTCATTAGACCAAAAACAATCTTAGGAATAAAATATGATCATTTAGGTCCACTTGGATTAGATTAGTACATTTAATATTATTTTATTTAAAGAAGAGTTAAAATAGTTAAAATCAGAGTTTAATAACTATTTTTTTTAATATAGTTTTATAATTAAGATAAATTAGACTATAAATATTCATTAGAAAGATAAAAATATTTACTATATAATGATATTTTATTTATAATTTTTAGACTTTAATTAATTTAACTTATTTATGACACATTGATGATGCAGTAATTATCTCATTAAAAAAATATTAACATAATTGATATTATAAATACCCAAATAAATGTAATTTGAGACTTTTTAGGAATTAAAATAATTTTATAGGTTAATATGAAATATTATTATTGATTTAATTAACTTTTTTTCGAAATAATAATGCTGTTATGATTTTCACAAAAATCAATTACCAAATAGTGTCAAAATTGACATAAAATAGTTTTTAAAACAAATATTAATTTTATTAATTGTTATTTTATTTCTAAAAATATAAGGATCGGCCAAATAACTTATATAGAGTTATATATATTAATAATGAACCACTTGGGGTTCGTTTTTCTTGTTATAGTAAGTTTGTTAACCATATATTGTAAGAAAATAAGAAGACATGGTAAAAGTAAAATTATTTAACTTAGAGTTAAATCTAAATGATAAGGTTAAAATATTAACCTAAACTTGTCTAAAATCTATTGGTTGAGAGAAATTCGACCCATCCCCACCTTATCTTCGAAATAAATCAATTGGGAGCTATTAAAAACCGAATATGACTTTATTATAAAATAATATTTTATGTTTTTCCTAAAGTGCCCCTCTCCTCCCTTATAAAAGGGAACCTCCTCCCTCTCCTCTTTACACAACTTTGAGCCTCAACTCTCAGAAAAAACCTACCCATTTTTCTTCTCAACTTCCCTAGAAACATCCTAGAGGTCCTGGTCTTCTTCAAAGACCATCTTTAGTGCCCTAAGAGAAGGTTAAGAAGAGGCACTCCATAGAAGAGGTAATGTCTGTTACCGATTCTTTCAACTTTATTTCTTCTTCTACTTATTATAATTTATTTGTTTAATTATGAAGTAATAACATCAGTATCACTCATATACTTATATGTTATTATAAATATGAAAAAACCATATTTCACCTTCTATCCATCCTACGGAAAATGAAATCACCGCGCGTGCGTACGTACGGAATACCGTCTCCACGCTGTGGTGTAATCTTTTTTCCACCACCACCTTAATTGGATGGGTATAATGGTGTAAAGAATATCTATATATTATTATTTTAAAGTGATATTTATTCTGAAATAGTATACAAACACTTCAATACAATTCCACTATCATGGGAACGATATCATCACTCGTGCTTACGTACGGCCTACCATCTCCATGATATGATGCGAATCGTTCTACATGATCTTCAATGAAAAATGATTATATAAATGAATTTAATGAATTTAATGAATAAATATGATATATATTACACTAATACTATTCTGGAAATGAGGTCTCTATAACCTAAAAAAATAATAAGAATTTTTTCGACAAAACACGTGTAAGAACAAAAAGCAATAAGCACCCGAATAACACGTATCAATGAAATATTACTAATACAAAGTTAAGAATATGACCATATATGATATCATAACAATTATTACGATTATGTAATAAGTCAATAACATTATTTAAATCATTATACAGGAGGTTCAGAAATGTACGAAGAAAATCAGACCTAAGGTAAGGGAATATCTCACAATCTCATTTTTATTCGAGATTTTTTATACTTCATAATTTACTGAGGAATATTTATCATCCACATCTATGTTTCCTCAATATGTAATATTATTTCTATCCTCATACAATTGTTTAGATCCAATTTTACCCATTTTTGAGTTTTTAGTAAAAGATACGAATGAAATCTTTTTTCGTTTTTAGTATGAGGTACTTTTTTGACTTTTCCGGCCAAAGCACAAGAAGAATGTTTTTCTTTAACTTATACGGCATGAATGGATTTTTTGAACATTATTTCAATGAATATTCCTTTAAAAGTATTCAAGTTTATTTTTAATCAACTTCTTTTAGTTTAAAATTATATAACATGTTAAGAAAGGAAAAAATGTTTTTGAAGTAGAAAGGATATTTTCCTCAAGAATGAAGTTCAAGTGTTTTATAAAAATTATCTTCTATCTAAGATAATATAGGTTTCTGTTTCAATCCCTATTTTTACATTTATTATATTATGTTATGATGGAATTATTTTTATGATGCCCTTTTATCTTATATAGATTATGTTATGATGGCATGATGTTTAAGAATCCCATTTTTATTAAATGGGTTATGCTATGATTTATGATTTTGTGGCACACATAAGAATGGTTTCATTATGAGATGGGTGGGACCTATATCTCCCTCCAATGAATTGGCTAAAGATTTATATCTCATGAGATAGAAATGGATGGAATGGTAGGTTAATCTGGTTCAATGATACAAGACTGAAATGAGGAGTGAACTCAGTTCAGAAATGGACTTTTTCGGCTAGGATAGTCTTGGAAATGAGTCTTGACTACTAAAAAATGATTCTCTATGATTATGTGTGTATGAAACAAAGTTTCATGTTTTATGTTATGATTATTAGGATTACATTTCACTACTATTATTTATCCCATGTTATGAAATTATGATATCTTTTGCAGGTTAAGATTTCCAAAATGTTATGTTCTTATGAATATGATGTGATTGATATTTCTTTTTATAACCTTACTAAGAATTTGAGATCACCCTTTTGTATGTTTTAATTTCCCCAGGTCAGGAAGAAGGTTAATAAGTAGGATATTCCAAAAAGGGATTCTAGATATGATGAAATAAATGGGAGACAATGTAGATTCTTTATGAACCAGTTGTTTATGTTTCCCAGTTTCTAAAGACACTATACCAATATGGTCCTATTGTGGTTTTGTTATATGTTGTATTAAGTGTGCTTCAATTATGAAGTAATAGAAATGTATGTAAAGTATGGGTCGTTATAGTTAACACGGAACACCCCATCTTCATGAAGTTCTCAACACTTAGAAGCATTGAATTTGGTTAAGAATAGAATAGTATTTTCGCAAAGCTCAAGCCTCTATTTGAAACCTTGCTTCATAGATCACCCCTTTCTTCATAAAAAAAAATTGATTCACGATTTTCTCTCTTAAGATCTTGTGGAATGAAGAGGGTGGACTCTTATTTTTAGGCATGGTCGAAAGCAGAGCTACACTTCTTCTGATGTGATTTTCAGATCGATCAAAAATGTATTCACTACGCTCCTTCCATTCACAATGCTCTACTAGAATTTGATGTTTCAGAAATTATCTCCTTCCAATGTTTCATACAACTCCAATTCACCAATTCTCATAATCCTAGAGTCTTCCATCAAAATATTTGTGCCACCGCAATGCTCCCTCATAATTCTCTTCACCTCTGCTGTCTGTGAAGCTTGTCGTAATCGCATAGATCACCATATTTTTTTTTCATTTCTTTAAGAAATCCACTTCATGAAGCCCATATTCACAAAATTCATGCCTTTTTCATATTTCAATGATATATTCCAGGAAATCCATAATTCTCAATTCTCACCAAACTCCAAATTTTGGACCCAAAAAAATTGGAAAACACTAGAAAATAGTGCCACCTTGTATATATTATTTTTGTACCACCTATAGATATTCCATTCACTTTTCATAGTTCTTTGTCAATATGGGTTTTCAAAAAGATCTATGGAACTCCAAAATTTACCATGAAAACATTCTTTTTCAACAAACACAACCAACCCAAAAATAATGCAATGTTACCTTGAGGGATTTTTTCCCAACAATCCCCCCTCTAGGTTTTTGACAACTATTCTCATAACTATTCTCACTACTTTGATACCTCATTAAATCTTTTTCTATCCTATGCCACCATTCACATCGTGAAATTTAGATAGTAATAAAATATTTACTCCACACTTACTCTAATCCCGCATGAGCAATGATCCTTGTGAGAAACAAAAGTAATATAAAAAGTTTACCAACGAGTCACTTTATTCCTGACAACAATTGTTTTGTCAATTTCCATAACACTCTTTTTATTTCATCACAAAACTCAGCTATGGTCATATCTAATATTTGATGGATCACTTATAGCACTGTTAGAGTCAAAACGCATACTACCTTATCTTGTTGCTCTCTCCCTATCTCACTGCTCCACCTTTCAACTTCTCCCCATGCTTTTGAATAATAAATTTTCTTCCTTCTTTAGCCATAGTTTCCCCCCCTTTAGAATTCACTCTTTACTCCATTTGTAAATGAACCCAAAGGTCAATACTTTGTGTTTTATAATAGATTAGATGAAACGAATCCGTATATTAGAAAAAAAACTATACCTCAGGGAGGGGGGGGGGTGTTGCACATCCACAATTTTTAAGTGTAGGGAATCAACTAAACTTTTAGAGCCAATTGATGCCTTTGAAATTATTCTTTGGGTAAGGGATTTGTAAAAATGTCCACAACCTGTTGGCCTGTAGGCACATACTGCAACTTCAAATGACCTTGTTCCACCTTCTCCTTGATAAAATTATATTTGATCTCAATCTGATTTGTCCTTGAGGGATGGACTATATTTTTACTATGGTTTAAATCTCTATAATTATCACACTAGATTCCAATTGAAGACTCCACTTAAAATCCCATATCATCAAGCTATTGCTTCATCCATAATAACTGTGTGAATTCTTAAGCAACAAAAATATACTCAGCTTCTATGGTGCCCAATGAAATGAAATATTTCTTCTTTATTATCCAAGAAATTCAAAATCCACAAAGATAGAAAGAACCTTATGATGTTGATTTTATATCAAATGCTGATTCAGCCCAATAAGAATCTATATATCCCAATAGTTCTAGCTGAGATTTATCAGTATACGTAAAACTGAAATCCAAAATTCCTTTGATATATTGAAGTATACTTTTCTCTGGAAGCTTGTGGATTTCCTTAGGATTATTTTAAAATCACACTGCTTGGCATGTGGAAAAAAAATATTAGGTCTTGGAACTATCAGGTTGTGTAAAATTCCAATAATCATCCTGTATTCTATGATATCAACTACCTTTCCATCGTCATCTTTTGATAATTTCATCCGAGTAACAACTGGAGTCTTCATATCCTTGGAATTTTCCATTCCATATCTTCTCAAAACCTCCTTGGAATATTTGGACTGAGAAATGAAAGTGCCATTCCGTCTTTATGTCACCTGTAAACCAAGTAAAAATATCAATTGACCAATCATTGACATTTAAAACTCACTTTTCATGAATTCAGAAAACTTTTTACACTAAGCTTAATCTGATCCAACAAATATTATTTCATCGATATAAACCAGCACCATCATCCTTTGATTGTTGTCATTGTTGAAATAGATATTGTAATCAACTCCACCATGCTAAAATCTGTTTTCAAATACTGATAAAGCCTCAAATAATGTGCTCGTGGTGCTTATTTCAGCACATATAACACTTTATTCAATAGAAAAACCTTGTTCTAATCTTTATGAATGTGAAAACCATATGGATGATCAATATACACTTCTTATTCCAAAACCCTATTAAAAAAATTAAGATTTGACATTCATCTAGAGAACTTTGAACTTCCATTTCACTACAATGGCCATGAATAATTTGATTGTCTCCAGCTTTACAATTGGTGCAAATGTTTCATCGACATCAAAACCCTCCATCTGAGAGTAACATTTTCACACTAATCATGCTTTGTTTCGAAACATTGTGCCATATTTGTTTATATTCTTGTGAAATACCCATTTATTCCTAATGAAATTATTATCTATTGGGCTCAAAACAATCTCCAACATTTTATTTTTCTCAATTTGGTCATTCTCTTTGTTGACATCCTGAACCCAGTTCTCATATCTAGCTACTTCCTCTTACTAATCACCAGTTTCTTCTAATGAATTAATATTTTCAGCTTCAACCTTCCTTGATTTTCTTACCTCATTTTCACTATTATTAAGAAACTATTCACTACATTTTAGAAGATTATGGTCATTTTATACTATAGTGACATCATTGATTTCAACTACTTTTCTAGCCTCTTGTTGACCCATTTCCAATATTTTCTTATAGAATCATAGTATCCTAAAAATAGTCAACTGATACCATGTTGTTAGAACACTATAGATAATCATGAGTGTTGCTTCTTGTCACCCAATCAGATTCTTGAACATAAACTTTAATCCTTTATATCCCATTAAGATCTTACATATGATTTGGAGATAGAGTTCTCCCCCTATGATGTGTAACTCTTCCTGTTGTTGGGACCACTGTTTAGACTAACATACATTATTCTTCTCCTGCATCATTAATTCTCATGTGACACTTTTAAATAAGCAATTAACAAAACCTCTAGGATTAATGGGTCAGAACTCTATATAAGAAACAATAGATAAAGTTAATAACATCATCCCTATTCATTTCACTCAATTAATTTTTATATCTCATGTGTCCACTGACCATTAAATCCTTTCAAGGAAATATTCAGGATTCACTATTCAGCTATGGAAACTGATTAGAATTAGTTTACATTATGGAGTACATCAATTCACAACTTTTCATCTTTTGATGCCACTTCCCATTGGATCATATCACCCCTTGAACCTGAAAAACACGAACATCAGTTAATAACATTTATACACATAGGGAGAGGGGATTCTCTGGAATCCTCAAAGTGAGGACTATGGTTGATCCTGATGGATCAACCCTTTGATACTCTTCTGCAATGCAATTTACTATTTTGTGCCTATTCCAGCTGCCTATCTAAATTAAAATATTCTATCCATATTACTAAGCATTTTTTTCCCACATGCTAATTCTTTTTTCTGATATATAGATTCTGTAGGATTAGCCTTTCTCACAATTTCATGTTTAAACCCACTAGTTCACATTTCCTTCTTTTATTTTCCACCAAAATTATATTTCTCATGATTCTTTCTCTAATTAGGAATCTCTCAACTAATAATATTCTCTTTGCTTCTTTATCCTTTGATGAGTTTTTTCTCCCAACTTCACTTCTCTCCATGTGGCATGACATATGAATTTGTCGAAGCATTCTATATTCATTTTTCTTTTATCAGTTTTCCAAGTCACGCTCTCCTTTATTGTTGGGGTTGAGTATTCCACTAAATTAAAATTATTCTTAACCACCATTGGATAATATTCTCCATTTTTATTCCAGGATTTTTCAGATTCATTCCTAGGGTGTGATTTTGTGTGAAATGGAGGGGGTGATTGATACACGATTTGTTGAGATCCTTGTGATTCTCCTGAGGAAGTATACCTATTTTTTTAAACTCACCATGTTGTCTTCCATCATACTCGTTCTCACTATACTTTTTCTCTACTGGGGATCTCCTTATGGGTTCTTTTTCCTTCACCACTTTCTTCTTGTTACAACATCTTGATAAAAGACCATGATTAGAACATATAAAACATCTTCCACAAAATGCATACCTCATTTCCTCATTTCTCAGCTCAGAAGTTAATGCAGATTGAGTTCCTCTTCTAACATTGAGATCCTAATATTTTTGACACATAATCATTGTGTGTCCCATTATTCCATAATATAAGCACTTTATGAAAACAATTTCCGACACTTTTTCTAGGATAAGCGAATTCATCTATTTGAGGATGGTAAAGCTATTTGTTCCCTACATTCCCGATTTCCAAAGGTGAGAAACATTTGTTCCTTGATCAAGGACATTTTCTCCTTAATTGAAATAGGATGATGGGATGTCAGTTCTTCCTTCTATGGATTCCTCCTCTAACTCTTCACCTAGTTTGAGTCTCCCTTATAGACATAAGATGTTGTTCGTGAAACTCTTCCCAGTGTCATATCTTCATGGACACTGGTTAATTACAATACTTCTGTCAGGACATTCCAAGGGGTCCAGTCAGGGAAGAAACCTCCAGTCGGGGGAGTAGTCAAGTTGGAAATCACTAGCATGTCTGGAATCAGGAACACTGGCGCATCTGGGTTTCTTCCCCTTATTATAGGGCTTCTTGAGGGAATGGAAGCCCGAGGCATCCCACATCTTATGTGGGGAATTATATGAAATAGGTATGTATTTAAGGTTTTCCTCATCTTCTTATGTTAAACATAGGGTATGATGTGAATTTAACGTCTAGAGGAGACATATCAGACTATTCAGAACACTAAATAGAGTGGATCAGGTGGGTGAAACCCCTGGAGGGAACAGTGATGTTGGGGATAACGTGTGGTTAGCTACTCGATTGTTGTTAAAGATAATGGGGAACGAGGTGGCATGATCCCAATGGGATGTGTTGGCCCGAGTAAGAATCAAAATGGATGATGGATGGTTAAGTGAAGTGGGTGGAGAATGATATTGAGTCGACTTGAGGACAAAGTTGATGTTGGGATTGAGTCTTGAAGAGACCCCCTATGTATCCCTGTGGCAGGGAATCAAAGTCCTTGTAGTTCCTCTACAGACATCTTACCATCGAATGGGGTTGACAATGGCTTCCCACTGAATGTAGTCATAATGACTTACCACTAGATGGGGTCACAATGGATTACTACTTTATAGAGTCACAATGGCTTACCACTGGATGGGGTCACCATGACTTACTGCTGGATAGGGTCACAACGACTTACCACTGGATGGGGTCACAACGGCTTACCGCTGGATGGGGTTATAACTACTTACTGTTAGATGGGGTCACAACAGCTTACCATTGGATGGGGTTGATCCTCAGGGAGGTTTCCTACATACCTTATCAATGAGACAAGGATCAAAGACCCCATAGTTCAAGTTGGTGGATGCAGTTTAACGTTATATAGGAAGAAAAGGGGGCATGTGGTTTAACGTCATACAGGATAAAGGTGGTCCGACGAGAAGATGGTAGAGACCAATGGGGGTTGGTATTGAACCTTAGAGAGGCTTCCTACATACCTTTCTTTGGCAAGGATCAAAGACCATGTAGTTGATAAGGAGTGGTAACTGATGTGAATATAGTCGGGACCAATAGGTGTTAGCATTGAACCTTAGGGAGGCTTCATACATACCTTGCCTAGGAAAGAATCAGAGTCCACATAGTTCATGAGGGTGTTGGTGAACTGAAATAAAGATGGTCAGGACCAAAGGGTGTTGGGATTGAACCTCAGGGAGGCTTCGTACACACCTTACCTTGGCAAGGATCAAAGTCCTTGTAGTTCATGATGGTGTGTAGGTCTTACACTCCAAGGTGGCCTAGGGATGATGTCATGGTCAGTGCTTTCTCTAAGCCCACGTGAGTCATGTTCGGTGTGAGAAACAAGAGGGAGCAAGGACCTAATGATCACGTCATGAAAGGTGCGTCCGTGGGAAGTGGAGTGGGGATTACACACATTTAGTAGCCCAAAAAGGAAATAGGGGCTTACGCGTGGTCCACAACCCAAATAGGAAACATGGGAATACGCGTGGTCTGCATCCCAAAGCGATGGAGATTGGGATTACTCCAAGATGGAAGCCCAAGTGGGGATAAATCCCAATGGTAGAGGGATGGGATAACAAAGGTCCCAATTCCCATCTCTCCTCTGATCTTTGTCAAGGTAGAAGATATGAGGAGGAGAGGTGGTGCCTCCTGCGAGAAAGGCTAGGGGCTTACACAAAGGTGGTTTCCCTATCCCCATGGACAAAAGCCTCTCCCATAAAGAGGATATCATTCCTTTTGAGGAATGATTTCACTCCCATAGAGACCAGTGGGCGTAGAGAATGTCCGATATGGGGCACCCCGCGTATGATGCATGGGGCGAGGCTACAATTTAATGTCATGTGTTGGGGATGATGGTGCTTGGAAGTTTAACATCCTACATCTTGGACAAGGTGGGTTCGCTCCACACCCCTAGGACTTACATAACTGATACCCACTCTCCCTCAAGGAATGGAAGGCATCAACAATGCCATGGTTGGGGGGGGGGGGTTATAAAGCGATCTATTGGGGGGTCCATGTTAGCGTGGCTATGCGAAAAAGCAATAGATGTTATCATGCCTATGCGAAGAAGAATGAGGCGAATCAACCGAATGGAAAGTTCTGCTTGAGGGACTTTGAAATTACTCCGTGCAAACCTAAAGGGCCACACGGGAAGAGAGCACGTGACGCAGGTGTGTTGCGCATAAGGGGGGTTCAGACAGGGTGCCTTAAGGTGAGGGCAACACATAGAGTGTGCGTAATAGAATGGGATGAGGACAAGACCGAATGTCTGCACACAAGATACAAGGGTTGTGCGCAAGATGTATTGGTTGCATGCAAGACAATGGGGTTTCTCTCAAGAGGGAAAGGTTGCACACAAGATAGAGGAGTTGCACGCAAGAGGGAAAGGTTGCATGAAAGATGAATTGTTTGTGTTTAAGAGGGAAAGGGAGCATGCAAGAAGGACCAGTTGTGTGCAATAGTTCCTGACACTGAGGGAACTTGCGTGCAAAAGGGGATCCCATGCACACATAAGACTTGGGAAGAAATGAAATTCACGAGGATCAGGCCCTCGAGGGCCCACCCGAAGGAGCCCCCCCCCCTGAGGAATCTATTGTACAAAATCCCATACATAAAGGCCATTAGGTTTTTCATGCAGTCACATAAGAGGTGGATTTCACACAATAGAGTGTCACGTCATCTTCTGTTACCATCCGTGAAGGGCAGGGATACATTTCATTTTATAGCCGGAGTCCTCGGGGCGGCGTGCAAAGTGGGTCATGTGTGCAAAATCCTCCTTGACGTCTCCTTGCACACGCAAAGGGGGTTGGACATGAAAACACCCGGTTGACGTCGCCTTACACGCAGAAATGAGGATGGGAACGCAAACAACCACTTGATGGTGCCTTGTGCATCAAAACGGGGCCAGCTATGCAAAAACCAGCTAGATATCATCTTGTGTGTGGAAACAAGGCCATACATGCAAACTCCCAGTTGACTTTTCCTTGTGCATGCGATGTGGGCTGGGCGTGAAAACTCTCGGTTGATGTTTCCTTGTGCACAGAAATGGGGCTGGGCATGAAAAATCCCACTTGACATCACCTTGTGAACTGAAATTGGTCCAGGCGTGGAAGATTTTTCGTGCCAAAAGATCGCTAGCGCGCATCCTGGGACTCTTGTGTGCCCCCACCTCCCGGGCCTCAAACACTTCTCTTTCCATATTGGATACTTTTTTAACTGTTTTATCTACCTGATGCAGCCCTTATCTGAATTTCAACATCAAAAAATACCCACCTCAGAATAAAAGTAGAAAGAGAACCTGAAGGTCGGATTCTGAGGGTCTGCTGAACAAAAAGGGAAACCTCTTCCAGGGGTTTGCAAAAATGCATTTTCTCCACACAAACTGGTTGCGCTCATGGAAGGTACACAAAATTTTATAAATAGGATGAGGGACCCCCTAGGCCCTACTTTGAATTTTTCCATGCGACATGAATTTTTCTCTTGTGTGCGAAAATGGTTCCTATCCATCCATAAGATTCTGATACCGACTCTGGGTTTTTCCTGCCATCCAAAATTTTTTCCTCTCAAGTCAACCTTATTTTGGAGTGGCACCGCTTTTGCACACCAAACTTCATTCTTTCACACCGATCCCTTTGTATTTCCAAAATGTCCACTCAACAGACTGATGCTGAGAGGGAGGTTGCCGCTATTGCAATAAGAACCCAAATTATTGCAAAGCCTTAGATTCTTCATGCGAGGAGGATTGTGTATGATCACCAAATTCTTGTCTGCATGATTACGTAGGCTCAAAAGGATTACATCCTGAGTGGTAGCTTAGTATTATGGAACTTCGATCTTCTAGAAGAGGTGATGATGCCTAGTTTCGAGATGGACACACCGTTGTCATGGGTGATGCACAAGGATAGTCTTCCATAATTCCCCAGCATAAACAATGGATATCCTGTTAGGGAAACATAGAACACAACCATCTATGTCCTAAATCCGAAGATCATGATAGTTGTGGGAAGTGATCCAGTCTCTAAAGAATCACTCTCTATTTATGAAAGTACTTTCAGAAGCATCATTACTAATAATATGAAGGGCTGGAAAGAATGTGATTTCAGATCTGGGGGAAACTTTACCAATGAGTGGGAATGGGTGTATAGGGTACATCAGAAATTCGAGGAATTCAGGATAGAACTGCAGTCCATTGGGATTTTTGAGGCCGTTTGGAGGTCCCAATTCCACTTCTACCGACAGCAGGACTTGGTAGCAGAGCTATTCAGTCGCTGATCGCCTGATACCAACACTTTTCACCTCCACCATGGGGAGGTGGGCATCATCCTGTGAGATGTCCATGGTATCGGGGGAATCCACTTGGAGGGGTATCAATACACTGAGTTCCTCCCGACAGAGAATGTCTGGGGGGATAGGACACACACCCTAATCCTATCTTGGATCCTGCTGAAGCTGGTCAAAGAGGATCTCAAAATAAAATATATCCTGAAGAAAATATCCTATTCAGGGTGGTTTAGTCTCTTCCTGACCTATGACACAACCATGAAGATTCCAGACTAAGGTAATCAATGACCGAGCACATCTCAGAGGAGAAAAGCGAGATCACATTGGAAGATTTTGGAGACATGAGAGTACCCATCGTGTGGCTTTGGCATTAATGAAGGTTGAGACCCGAATTTGTGATATGCTAGATTCCTTGATGCTTTCTTGAGTGGATGGTTGTTTCTTGTGAGGGACACTAGGGTGGGAGTCCGGTCAGGGATGTTAGTGATGGCTAGGATTATGGCTGCAAAGAATAAGGTTAACCTAGGGATTCTATTGTTGGCTAGGCTGTACAATATTCTAGGACGTATCTCGAGGGGAAGTACGACCATGAGGATATGTGGGCTGTTCCAGATTCTCCCTGGTTGGGTCACAGCCCACTGCGGTGGGTATGACTTCCTGAATGCCATTCTCCCCCTTGTAAAGGTATGTGGCTATCCCTCTTGAACATCACTGGAATCAACCCATTGATGCTCATGGATGAGGGAATCAAGATCAAGATCAGAAGCCACACCCACTTGGACTTCCACCCATTCCGAACCCCAGTTGGACAAATGGTAGATGATGGGAGGGGTCCACTGAAGCAGAGGGAGTTCCTGCAGAGGTTCTTGGCCAGTGTGTTGGTGGCATAGATGGATGGAAAAATCTTTTGTGAGCTATATGCGCCGACCAGGTTCACTCGAAATTTCGGGTGCATGTAGTAGATGCCCAAGAAAGTATACACAATGTTTTGGGAAGAGCGGAATCCCTAAATTCTCTGCTTTCTGTGGCTTATGTTCATGACGACAGGCTTGGGTGGAATCATCACTCCCACCACCACCGATGTTAGTGAAGGAAATTCAACAGAGTATTATGAACACTGGATGAGAACGTATCCTTAAGAGATTATTTGGAAACGCATCCGGCAGAACAAGGTTGCCAGTGCAGATCCCGAAGAGTAGGGAGGTAGATGAGGTTCTGTGGGGGAAGTGAGGCAAATATCGGGCTAGGCAGATAGCAAGGCATAGGCTGGTACTTTATTAGTAGGGGTATCATAGTACGATAATATGCCTCTACTCTCCGGGGAAGGGTGGTCTCGTATACGGCCTTGTGGTATAGGTAGGGAGGTCCTTGGAAAGCAACTCAGGTACCTCCTAACACCGTCTACCGACACTATCTTCCCTTCTCTATGGTCTTCATGGAGAATGCTATGATATTCCATGTCTACAAAAGAGTTGTGACAGACGTTGGTACACACCGAAATCAATATTCTATACATAGGGTGCATCCAGATGATGGATAGGTTAAACTTTCATCGTCATCATTCATACCTGATATCCATGGATATGTACGCATGCCAGTGGGGGCAGTACGAAGAACCAAATATCCTGGTGAAAGTGATGCGTGACCAGGAGCATGACCTAGAGATATTACCATTCAAGGATGAAAGTCTAGAGGAAGGAGAAGAAGAAGAAGAAGAAGAAGAGGGTGAAGATTATGTTCATAAAGAATAGGAGGAGGATGAAGTTGAAGGTCTTTGTGGCGAGGGGCCTTCAGAAGCTCCCACTCACAAGCAGAGCTCCTAGGAGAGCGGTGAAATCATCAGCTCCAAAACAGAAATGGCAGAGCAGCCTGAGGTATGGTATAATCCTTATCTCCACCTGCCTTTATCTTTTATAATCTCAATCCCTCAATCAATCCCTGTCTTATTTAGGAACACATGGGTGAGGGTCCCTAGGCAGCCTTCCCCACAAGGGGTGAAGGTATGCCTACGGAGACCAGGGAGCAACCTCAAGAGCCTGTCCTCGGGACCAAGCATAGTCAAGTGCCGATTTCAGTAGGAGTAGGTTACAATGAGCTAGAAAGAGAGTCCCCCACAATCCCCATTGTTCATTATGAGCCGATGATAGTGATTGAGTTGAAAATTGCCCAAGGCTCCCCTGTGGTGGTGGCTCCCGTCCTAACACATGCATTGGACACTACCGAAATCGGCTCTCGTAAGTCCTTTCTCATTGATTATATTCTTTACTAGAGAATTAAACAGACCAAGATAATGATTACTGATGTATGGAGTTCAAGTTTGGAGGCACGAAAAACCATCATGTCCAGGACATCTGCTGGAGTTGGATGGGCAGTGGCTGCGTCTGCCTTTATAGAAGAAACCATTCTAGGTGGCCCTACCTCAGTACTCGATGAGCCGGATATTGTAATGTGGGATGGTAATGCTTCTGGGATGGAGCTCCAGCTGCATGAGAGTGAAGTCACTGAAGAGGTGATTCCCCAAGAGGACCCTACTACTGAACTCCTTGCCTCTTTCCCCAAATACAGGCCCACAGACCCTGAAGAAATTGAAAATTCTGAATCAGATGCTATGTAGGAGAGCCATATGACACGACACAATGCATAGAAGTGCATCAGATGATTTCTTAGACAACCACAAGCATAATGGCTAAGCCAGATGGGGTCACTCCGCACCTGGCTATGCTTTCTCTATTCTGGAGGGGTAGATGCTCACCATTGTCATGTAATGATCCACGATTACATGATGGATAAGATACAGGAGGATATCCAATGTTTAGACATTTCCCAGTGCTAGGAGGATTCAAAGAATACTTAGGCCTTCCTAGAGGTGGAGTAGGAGGTCCAATGACTCGAGGGGAAAATGAAGGAAAATGAGGAATTCATTGGAAACCAATCTGAGTTTATTAAGAGATTGAAGGCCCCAATCACGGATGCTCAGGAGAAAATAGCGCAGCCAAATCGCCAAATGATTGATCTCCAGACTGGACAATCCCAGGTACAAGATAACGCTAATGAGCTACATCCTACTACTTCTACTAAAGAGAAATATCTCAGGGGATTTGAAGTGATGTTGGAGGCCACAAGTTGGAATGTGGCTGTATTGGAGCAGTCGATCCAAAATTTCAATCTTTAAGGGCCCTATTTTTTTTGACCCCCCTAAACTCATCCTTCTTTATTACTTCAATATCTGAATTGTATGTATGAACAGACTATTTGCATGTTTATTTTAGTGCACTTCGACCACAATCCTGAAGTAAATAACGGTCCATTCCTAAGATCACATGGGTCATGCCCTATGTGAGAAACAAGGGATGATCACACTTTTAATTCATTTGAGTGTGGGAGTGATAATCACACTTCAGACACCCGAGGTTGAAATGAATCTTTCGGGCTTCTGAGAAGAAAGGGGAAGACCTGACTGGAGGAAAAAGTCCTTGGAACAGTCGAACTATCACTTCCCCAATATGCTCTAGTACACGAGTGGGGTACCACCAAGGGCGTTGGAATTAAACCGAACATAGGGGAATGGAATGTGTGAATCATGATACCCAATAATTTGGAACACTGTAGGATGGCGTGAAAATGAAGAATAACTATTTAACGTGTTCGAAACACAATACCTCTATTTCGTTAGCCATAAATGGGGACAACAAATGAGGGATGACCACTGAACATGTTCAAAACATGTGGCCTGAATTGAAATTTCATCCATTTGTTTTCCAGAATGTTTTCCTAAGATAGTAGGTAATCCATAGGTTGAGCATCCATACTATTAGGGGGTTCTTTTAGACATGAAAGAGGATGAGGGTCTGAATAAAGGGCACATAAGGCGTGGATTTGGAGTGATGGGTTGTTCGAATGGAGTCCAACACTCTTGATATCATGGAACTGTAATTAAAGAACATTAGGTGGGTATATCCATATGATCATGGATCAAACATACTTTTGGGCAGGACCTCTTTGGCAAGGGATCTGGTGCATCCCATGATTAACATGGGGAATCCTGAAGTTGTTTAGGGTAGAATCACAGTTTAGTGTCATGCATTGAGTAAATATGGGATCATGTTGTTTAACACCATACGATAGTATGGAGAGTGGAAGGGGAGATCCTAGGAAGTGGGTATGTGGTGTGGTAGCTATAAACTTGACCTGAATGAGGACATAAAGAGTCTGCACGACACCACGTATCCACCAAGGAAATTCTTTAAGTTAAGGTACAAAAAGTGAAAGTTAGGCTGGGCCCAAAGCAAGGTTCCTAGACATTCCTACGTACCCCATTAATATGATAATCAAGCCATACATAGTTCTGAAGGCACAGTTTAACATCATGCGGGACGATGAATGACATGCATGGCATGACTGCACCAATACACGTCCCACAAGAACTATTAAGACCACATGAGTCACACTCGATATGGGAAACAAGGATTAGTGATAGGGAATTTCCTAGAACAAGAAGGCACATGTTAGGGATGATGTTAAACTAGGTGAATGACATCCCACTGATGCTGACCCACCTATATAACGCACCTAGATGCGCAAAAAAGTAAAGCCGATTATGTTGGAATTCCACCTGAACATAAGGAAGTGGAAATATGTGAATTCTGATGCTCGAGATCTGGACCACAATGATAGTGGTGTGAGAACAGGGGATAACTGTTGACCATGTTCAAAACACAGTATCCATTTCATGTTATCCTAGAATGGGGACATACAAATGAGGGTTGACCACTGACCATGTTTGAAACACGGGACCTGTCACAAATGTCATCTAGGGTCCTCAGGGATGTTGGCCCATATTGGTAGGTAAGCCAATGTGTCATGAGACTAGGACATAAATGGGTTCCCTTCAGACATGGAGGAGGATGAGGATCCAAATCACAGCTCATGAAGCTTGGACATGGAATTTGGGGAATGTCCCTGTGAAAATTTCGCACTTCGGGATCTTTTTCAAAACACATCTAAATATGACTTATAAGATGTATCAGATAGAGGGAGTCAAGTACCTTCCCCTGGAAGAGGGTCTTGGGATGGTAGGCTTCCAACTCAATAGTCTTAGGATAAGCCATTAAGGGGGATTGATTTAATAAACTAGGTGTAGGGCGATGAAGTAGCCGAACCCAACGCGTAGTTCCCATAGGGAGATCTTAGTTTAGGGTTGTAGAACTCAGACCAGGATGGGAAAAGACATGGGGGAACATGTTATAACTATTGAAAAACCTAACATGAATGAGAACCTCTAAGGTACTTGTCACACCACATGTTCCCCAGAGAGTTTGGGCCGAGGGGCCGAAATAGAGGAGACATGATTTTAGATTCCTAGGGTTGGACCTAGAGACAATGTGTCTAGGATTTCCTACATATACCATTAGTATGGGAATCTAGCCGTACATAGTTCTGGAGGTGTCATGGTAATATACCTATGCTAGAGATAATAATGTTGTGTGGGTCCAGCCCTTGCACCAAAAGAAGTGGAATTTGATAAAAATCTTGTTTATCTTTTAGGATGCATGTGTTTCTTTTGTGAAGCAATGAACCTAGGATAAACAGTCCAAGAATCTCTACAAGAATCAAGCCATGTGAAGGTGTTGAAAACTGGTAAAATGTTTGTCTGATATCAAACATGATTTCCCCTCGAGTGAGGATATCACGGTGCAGTTCCATTTTTCATCGCACAGAAAGGACGATAATGTCACAGTTTAGGGTCATGTGATGGGACCAACCATGCATTTTAACATTGTGTGGTATATAAATAATAGTTTAAAGTCATGTGGGACTAGGAATAATAGTTTAAAGTCATATGGATCAAACATATATAGGAGAGATGATGTTCCAGAGGGAATGTGCACGGTGTGATAAAGCATACTTGACGTGAATGAGGTTGAGGTCCACATCACACCATGTGTGATTTCAATGAGGAGACCTTGGGCCAAGGGGGATAGAAAAGGTTAGAGGATATGAGATAGGAGTTTCTAGCCCTTATTTGAGCTAGACATGAAGACGAGATGTCCAGGTGTTCTTACGTGTCCCATGAGAATGGGACTCAAGCCACAGATAGTTCTTGAAAGTGCCTTTTAACATTATACGAGACAACATATAGTTTAATGTCATATTGGATAGAAATTAGGGGGGGCTAACTCCTAGAAAAGGGTGTACGTCGTGAGACTATTGAAAACCCGATGTGAATGAGGGAATAAGCCCAAATGCGCCACACCATATGGTCCTATAAGAGTCATATCCCAGAAGGCAGAATAGAAGAGATAAGTTAGTAGAACTCAAGTTGGACCCAAAGACTAGATGTCTAGGTGTTCCTACATATCCCATGGGAATGGGAATCAAGCTATACGTAGTTCTAAAATAAATCTTAGTTTATGGTCTTAGAGCTCGGACCATGGAGAAGCAGAATCCTTCCAAGTAAATATGGACTTCAATCTGATCCTTAAGCCCAAGTGAGTCAAAATCGGTGTAGAAAATAAGGGCAGAAGAGGTTTTTTACAACACCTGGAATGTATGCCAAAGGGGAGTTTGTGAGGATCCACGAATTATGCCTTACCATGGATTTTTTCCTCCTAACGTGCAAATGCGCACTGAGGGACAGTGCCAGGAGGTTTTAAATTCCACTTAGACACAATGTGGTAGAATATGATGTGAATCATGTAACCGACATTTAAGGCTTGAAGGGGTTTGTGTGATGACTGAGGATGACTGTTGACTGTGTTCGAAAAACAGCATCTATATCATGTGGATTGAAATGGGAAAAACAAATAAGTGTCGGTTGCTGACCATATTCACAACGTGGGACTTGTATCAATTTTTTGTCTGATATCTTCTAGGACGTTGGCCCGTAATGGTAGGAGAGCCCTTAGGCTTAGCATCCATGCCATTTTGGGGTCCCTTTGGATGTGAAAGATAATGGAAGTCCAAATTAAGGGGAATAAGAAGCCTAAAAAATGGTTGAAATAATGTCCAGGTAGAATCAGACACTCTAGGTTCTAGACTAGAGTACTCATGAGCCAATTGGTGAATCACCAGAGAGGTCCAAGGAACCCGACTTAAGGGAAGCCGACTCAAGGGATGAGACCAGGGAGAGGAAGCAGAGGCCACTCAGGAGAGAGAGGTATGCAGCGTGGGTATTATAAACTCAACATGAATGAGGACATAATCCCATACCGCACCGTATACCCCTCTTATGGAAGAACGAAGACCGATGGGCCAAAATTATAGGGTGGTTTCTAAGAAATGGGACTGGACCCAAAGAAAAGACGTTCGGTTAGTCCTACATATCCCATGAGTATGGGAATCAATACATATGTAGTTCTAAAGGGAGGGATGATTAAAATAAGGGCAAGATACCCCAATGAGTAGTGTGTACTGCATGACGAGAAACCCGGAATGAATAAGGACATAATCCCACACCACACCGTACAACCCTACGTGAGAACTTTGGCCAGGGGTCTGAAAAGACTAAGGGGCCTGAGGCTAGGCCATGGAAAAAATGTCATGGCGAGCTTTTAGTTTAACATCTTTTAGTTAGGATGAAGGTAGGGCAAGGTATCTCATCTGGGGATGTGTACGACACGACGAGTAACCCGATGTGAATGAGGACATAATCTCGCACCACATAGTACAATCCTAAGTGAGAACTTGGGCCTGGGGCCTGAAAAGGTCGAGGGGATTGAGGCTAGGCCTTGGACAGAATGTCATGGCCATCTTGCAGTTTAACGTCTTACAGTGAGGATGAAGGTGATCTTATTTTAGGGTCTTAGAGCTCGGACCATAGATGCATAGTTTAATGTCTTATACATGGGACATAGAGGGTGAATCGTCATCCCTATGGAAGACCACAATGTGACAATGATGATAGAGGACAACTATTGACCAGGTTCACAGCATAGTACCAACCCTTGTGTGACCGAAAGGGGGGCAAAAAATTAAGCATTGACCATTGACCATATTGGCTACATGGGACTTGTATCAATTTGTTTCTCTCAATCCTTGAGGGTGTTAGCTCGTAACGGTAGGATATCCCTTGGGCTGAGCATCCATTCCATTCGGGGGAACTTTGGGATATAGAAGGTGATGAGAACCCAAATGATGGGACTCGTGAAGCATGGAAGGGCCTACGCTCATGGGATAGATGATAAATGAAGGGATGTATGTCTCTTGGGAATATGTGTGGTGTAGAAAAATAGCCCGATGCGAATAAGGACATGAGTCCATATCGCACCACAAAATCTTAAATAAGAACATGGGCTAGGGGCCCGAAGGGGTCAAAGGACCTGAGGGTGAGCGTCCCGACCAATTTTAGCCATATGACCACTCATGCGGGCATTTCCTTCAAAGCACCTATTCCCATGGGAGTAATGCTTAGTGTAGGAAACAAGGAGTAGGACTTGGCTCTCCCCCTCACATAAGGGTCTGACATCAAGAATTACACTACCACTAGATGTAGACTGAGATTTGGAGAGACGGTGGGGTAGAATGAACCATTACACTCCATGTTTGGGACATATGGGGGTGGTGAAAATAAAAAATAATAGTTGTTGACCAGATTCAAAACACATCATCTATATCTTGTGACCTGATATGGGAACAACAATTGAGGGTCGACCGCTAACCATATTTTCAACGCAGGACTTGTATCTATTTTTTGTCTAAAACCCTTGAGGGTGTTGGCCTGAAATTATAGGAGAGCCCTTAGGATAAGTATCCTTATCATTTAGGGGACCCTTCAGATGGGAAAGATGATGGGAACCCAAATTATGGGGTGTTTGGAGCATAAATGCGCCCATGCAATTTCAAATAAAGTTTGAAAATAGAAGATATAGAGATCTTCAAGGGAGATAGATACAAGGTACGATAATGATGAAATTGACATGAATGAGGGAAAAAGTCTTCACCACACCATGTGTTTCATCCTAATGGGAGGTCAAGAAGTTTGGGGCTGGGCCTATAGATGAAATTTCCATGTAGTCCTACATATGCCATGGGGATGGTAATCAAGCCACATGTAGTTATGAAAGGGCCATTCATTTTATCATCATGAAGTGAGGATGTAGGAGGATTAGAATAATGAAGGAGGGAACATGGTGAAATCATTGTAACCTTGACATGGGTGGGGCCAAAGTATCCTACATGATGCCATGTGAGATCCTCCAAAAGAACTATGCTTAGGAGGGGACAGTCAAAGAGAAATTTGGGTCTGGACTCAAGATGAGGTGCCTGAGTGTTCCTATATATCTCATGAGGATGGGACTCAAGAAATATGTAGTTCTAGAGATGCAGTTTAACGTCTTTCATGATGACACACCATTTAAATTCCTGTAGGGCTGGACAGTTTAAGGTCATGATGGACCATATAGTTTATAGTTAGGTGGGACTGACACTTTGAGGTCATACAGGACCGTACAGTTTAAGGTCATGTTGGACCATCATGCAGTTTAGGGTCTTGCAGGACCATACCATTTAAGGGCGTGTAGTACTGTAATTTAGTTTAGGGTCGTGCGAGATCATGCAGTTATGGTCATGTGGGACCCTATAGTTTATGGTCATCTAGGACCCTCATGCAGTTTAGGGTCCTGCGGGACCATCACACAGTTTGGTATCTTGCCGGACCGTACCATTTAAGGTTGTGTAGGACCATTGTGACTCAGGCATTGTATTGCTTGAGGAACTTTTCATTGATGGTAAGAGTTATATGCTCACCATCCATTGTAACCAGCAAGTACGCACCATTGGAGTAGACCTTGTGAATGATGTAAGGTCCATCCCATTTGGTTTCCAACTTGGGAGGTATTCTGCTAGGTATCATTGGTGACCTCAGGGCCAATACCAAGTGACCTTTCAAGAAGGAGTGGAGGAAAACTTTATTGTTGAAAGATATAGCTATCTTGTTCTGATGGCTTTCTAGATTGTACAGGGCATGAAGCATGTTCTCGTCAAGCACTTCCAACTCAGCCAGATGGATTTCGACTACTTTATCTAGCACTTTTTGATCATAGATGACTATTAAAAATGAGGGAAATTGATTATCTATGGGAAGGATGGCCTCCATCCCATATAGTAGGGAATATGGAGTCACCTAGGTGGAATTATGAGTTGTCATCCAGTATGCCCAGAGGGAATTGGGAAGCTTGTTCGGCCAACTATTCTTATTCTAGCCAACCATTTTCTACAGAATGTTAGAGAGTGTTTTGATGAATGCCTCGATCTTTCCATTTTCTTTCATATGATAGCAGGAGGTATGGTTAGAACTAATGTTGTAATTAGCATAAAATTTCTTCAACTTAGTGGCTCGAAAGTTCATGTTGTTATCGGTGAGGATGACATTAGGGACTCTAAATCAGTAGATGATGTTTGACCTCACAAAGTCAACGATAGAATGGGCCTTGACCTCTCTGAGTGGGACTGCCTCTTCCCACTTGGAGAAGAAATCTGTAGCAGTCAAAAATAATTTTCACTTGCGAGCTATCGCTGATGGATATGGTCCCATGACATCAAGTCCCCATACCACAAATGGCCAATAGTACTTGGTGGAGTGGTGAGGCTCTGGTGTTTGATGCCTAAAGTTAGCATGAATTTGGCATGCATGGAATATCTTGGAGAAATCGATGCAGTCATAGATCATGGAGGGCCAAAAGTACCCCAATCTCTAGATCCAGTGAGAAAGTTTTGGCCCAGTTTGATGAGCCCCGCAGGAACCGGTGTGAACCTCTTGCATTAAATGAGAAATCTCAACTCCTTGAATGCAATAGAGGAGAACCCCATCCAACTCTTTCTTATAAAGGATCTGCTCATGGACAGGGCCATATTGGAGTGTGAACTGCAATGTGCGACATTAGATTCTCTCGCACGCAGCCAGATCAGCTGGGAGGAAACCATTTTAGTGATACTTGACAAAGAAGGTTCTCCAGTTAGGAGTCAATTCAATCATTACATCTAGGGGACCTGGGGGTCCTAACGTGGATGATACAGAAGTTAGGAGACTCAACTATAGGCCTTCATCATCATCCGGGGTGACGGGAGGAATGACTCTTTAGTGTGCCATATGGACAATTAGATCGTCCTGTTTGGGCTCTGCAAGTGATGCAGCTAGGCTGGCTAGGGAGTTAGCCCCAAACTTTTGAGATTGAGGGAAATGAGTCACTTACAGTTGAGATGGGAACTAGGCTATTAGCTGGAGAGTGCACTCCAACAATGGTATGAGCTCTGACTTTCCAATGACATAGTCACTATTGATCTGTTATATGATTAGTTTGTAATCCCCTTTCACATGAAAATGGGGAACATCAAGATTGAGGGACAGCTGAAAACCAGTGATGAGAGCCTGATACTCTGCCTCATTATTGGTGCAGCCTTCTGACAATAGGAATGAATAAGAAAAAATGGCTTGTTTCGGGGTAATGAAGACGATACCTAGGACTATTATACTGAGTCTGGGATCTTTGAGCCTTATACCAGTGGGGCTCTAGGAAGCACCATCAAAGTGAAACTTCCAACACAACACAACTTGGTCTACCGAGAGGATCACCTCATTGGGGAAATCATGACCAAGGGACTGGTTCGTAGGAGCCGGGAGGGCAGAAAGGAAGTCTGCCTGTGCTTTCCCCTTAATATCATTTTGAGGGACAAAACTAATATCGAACTGATAGAGGTTTACCACCCACTGATCTAGTCATTCTATCAGCATTGGGTGGTTTAGGACATACTTTAGGGGATCTACTCAGGACACCAGTAGTACCTCGTGGTGCTGGAAGAAATGATGTAATTTTTGTACTTTCAATACCAGTGCAAGGTATCTCTTTTCGATAGGAGAGTATCTAGTTTCTGTATAGAGGAACATGCAGCTAAGGTAGTAAAGGCTATTCTCTATCCCCTTATTGTTCTTCTAGGTGAGAAGGGTGCTAAGAGATTGTTCCAGGGAAGTCACATAAAGGACCAGTGGATTTCCAAAGACAAGAGACATTAAGACCAGAGGTTGTAGCAGATACTGCTTGATCTCCTCAAAAGTAGTATGACACTCTTTTCCCCAATCATAAACTATACCTTTCTTCATGATCCAAGAAAAGGGCTTACACTTGCTGTCAAAATTTGTGATGAATCAATGTGTGTAGGATAAGTGGCCTTGGAATCCTCGAACCTCCTGAATGTTTCTCAGAGGTGACATCTGGATAATGGCCTTGATCATCTCCGGGTCTATCTCAATGACCCTATATCAGACAACGGAGTCGAGAAAATTTCTAGAGGTGACCCCAAAGGCACACTTCAATGGGTTCATCTTTAGGTGGTATGAATGGTGGAATCCAAAAACTTTCTCAAGGTCTTCGATATGGTCCTAACACTGAAAATATTTTAACAATAGATTTTCCACATTGAATTCCACCAACATTCTGAGGATGGGATTAAATATGCGATGCATAGCCCGCTGGTAGGTGGAAACTGCATTCTTTAAATCAAATAGAATGTCTTGGTAACAGAAAGTACCTTGTAGTGCCCTGAAGGATGTATAATTCTCATCCTAGAGGGCTATTCAGACCTAGTTTTACCCAGAGTACCCATCCATGAAGTAGAGGGCTTAGAATCTTGATATAGCATTGGTCAACAATTCTGTCATAAGAAGGGGAAAATAATACTTCGGACAGTGACGATTGAGATCATGAAAGTCAATACAGGATCTTATTTGTTTGTTATTCTTACTAACTAGAACAATGTTGGATATCCATTTGGGGTACATGACCTCCTTATAAAAAATGGCTTTGATGAGCTTATCAACTTCTGCATCAACCAGGTCACTATGAGAAGGGTGCATCTTTCTGGGAGGCTGTTTGAACCCGCGATGATTTTCCGGGAGACCAAGGCAGTGGATAGCTACATGAGGATCTATTCCTAACATCTCATCATAACTCTAGGCGAACACATCATGGTGTTGTTTCATGAATTCTACGTACTACTGTTTCTCTTTGAGGGGCATGGCAGCACTGATCAGTGTGGGTCTCGGGTCTGCCTTGCTACCGAGGTTCACCTGTACCAACTCATCGACTGCGGCAGAGATGCCCTCCTCAAAGGCAGAGGGCATCCTATAAATCCTCTTATTCACAAATGGTGGAGGAATACTCGGTGGGAGGAGTCACTTCTGAGTCTCCAGGTCTTGATGGGAGGCTGGTTCTAGCCTGAGCGGCAATAGAAACTGCATCAGAGGACTTATGTGCTACCACAACCATAACGATGAAGGCTATCGATCCGATCCCATCTGGACTTCTGCCCAAGGGGCCACACTTGTTGATATCGAATCAATAATGGCGTGTCGGCTTGAGCCGGTTAATTACAACCCGGTGGAACAAGGAAGTATGATGTATTTTAATCTCCATGGGGCAGACATCCCGATATCTTATGGGAGTATGAGGCTCTAGGATCACTTGAGCATGATATTAATAGGAGTATGAGGTGATCTTCCAGTGTCTCTTAGGACTGGGAATGTGTTCCCCCCTCATTCCAAAAACAACAAATCATTTTCCAATGTTCGGGGTCGTAACCTCCAATTGGTGGATTGAAAAGATGTAGGTGTCATGTAGATATGTCCATGGGCCGGTCGCAGCCGTGCCATGCATGACCTAATTAGTATGAATCTTCTTGTCCTTGATCTTGTAGTAGTCAGCATCCAGGTAGCGGGCTTCAAAAGAGGTATTGGGAGAAAGATCACCTTGAAGCATATCCACTCAACCATTAAGGAAGTACATGAGGAACTGGTGATATAATGAGGGAACTACCGAATGCAGGTAGAGCCATGGCCCTCCCATCAATGCATTGTAGGCGGTGTCCTGGGAGAAAACCATAAATTTGGTGCGGGAAATTAGCCCAAAAAATGGGTCTTCAAGAAAATCTTGCCGACCAATGTCTATTATGTCCTGTCATAACCTTGTATTCTTAGGTTAGAGAGACTTAGATCATCCTCAGATGATCCTAGTTTTCGCAGTGTCCGATTCGGGATTAGGTTAATTCCAGAGCCCGTGTTGAATAGACAATGATGAACCTCCATGCCATTGAACTGGATAGTAATGTACAGTGGGAAAATCTGCCCCTATATGGGGGAGCCTTTGTCTTCTCCAAATAATGAGATAATGTCCTCAAATTCAGCATTCTCGACCACCTCAGCATGAAAGGATTCTAGGGATAATACTTCTGTCTTAAAATGTAGGGGGATTCTTAAATCCTCAGTGAGGGATTCACACATATCTGATGATAGGAGAAGGGCCTCAAGGATGGAGATACTTGTTGGAATACTTTAAATATACTTAAAATCATCGTACTTTAATGCCAGGCTTGAACCTCTGCTTATAAGAGGTCTCTCTATGACATGAGGTATGGTGGGTCTTACCGGCTGGACCGACGACAGACTAGTGATGGGAATATTCAGATGCTCACTAGTTGAGGCCTACGGAGTGGCTTCCAGATGAGGGCAAGATGACTAAGACCGGCCTGTAACAGGGAGTGGCTGATCACAACATGGCCGGGGTGGCTCTGCCTGATCCAGCAACAGGACCAGCGGAGAAGGAGGGCATGCTGCCTTCAGATGAGAAGGCTGCGCATGCTGCGCCCTACGCTGAGCCTATTTCCCAGTTTCGGTCCCATGCACAAACTAGATGTAAGTGGAAAGTAATGAAATTTGATGTCCCACATAGCCATGTATATTTCGATGTAGACGATGACTGGGGACATTGGAAGGATCCTCCTGGCGCTCCTCTATGTCAGAAATTGTTAAGGGATTTACCAGCTCTACGATGTTAACTGGGGAATACCCCTGACCATCACTCAGATAGTCCTACACTATTGGATGGATTCTGGGTGGAACCACCATCTCTGTGGGCATGAAGTCATCGAGAGTACGGGACGACGATGACATGGTGGGGTTCTTTGATTTCCCTTACGCTGCAGATGTTTTCTCTTCTAGGAAGAGGCTGGCTGAGACGACGATGCAGATGCAGTGGCTACAGCTAATGAAGGCTCTGGACGATTCAGACACACCCAAATGACACCATGGACATGGGAGACTATTTTACGAGCAATCCCATTGTCATAGATCTGGGACCCATGACTGGAAACCTAATTCCACTCACCCTCACAGTCACTGATGACATCTGGCCTCATGAAGGTACATGACACCTGTGCTAGAGCTGGGCCTAAACAGACTATGTTGTTATATACTGGGTCTTGAAGTCATTCTTTGAAAATATAGCAATTATTGAGAGTGTGCCCCAGGATCTGGTGATAGGGGTGGTAATTAGGGCGATCTGTGAGGTTTGCCTCTTCCATCCTTCAACACATAGGAAAACTTAGAATCTGCTTTTCTAAGGAACTTCAGAAGTAACTAGGGTCCTGTGTCTCATTAAATGAGTAGGTCCGGTTTATCATATCTGGAAAGTGGGGCCTTGGAGTGTGACCCTGACGAGGAGCTAGAGGAGTCTATCGAAGAGTTGGAACTTGGTTATCTCGCATGGGTGGTGGCGACACATTTCCTAGGGGAAACTGCCGATTCTGAGGTGGGTGGTATTGGGCTTGAGGTGGTACCTAAGGTGAAGTACCTCTGTAAGGCTGTGGAGGCGACTCTACTGGTAACAAGTCTAGTCACTTGGGGCCTCTATTTGGGCCATTGTTGCGGGCTCATCCCTATGGTCCCTTCTCATGGGGATTGTAGGAGGCAACAGACGTGCATGTTTAGCTTGCAGTAAGGATTCCTCTTGGCGCTGGGCCTTATAAGAGAAATATAGGAATCCCCCCGGATAGTTCTGGGTGATCAGAGAGGGGACCAGCTCCGTCTTGACATTCCCTATGCACATATTCAACAATTTATTTTGAGTCAAAATCATGTCAAGGGAATACGTGAGTCCTTTCCACTGGGTGAAAAAGTCAGCAACATGCTCAGGAGGCCTCTGCTTGCACTGGAAGAGTTCCGCGATACTTGTCTTTCATGTGGTGGATTGAACAGGAAGAGAAATTGCCTATAGAGGTCTTCACAGCTGTCTACTAATCCGATGGGTAGCTGGCTGTACCAGACAATTACATGACTTTCCAATGTCTATATGAAACATCAAAGCTTGGAGGCCTCCAACTACACTGGATTTCCCAACATGGCGCCACACCTTGAGATAAAGTGGTCCAGGAGCTGTGGTGGGTCCCCTATCCCATTGAAGGGGGAAAAAGTGGTATTTTTGAAACCCGGGGGTACTGTCATATCAACCACCCATGTCAGATAAGGCTTGACATTGGGCGGGAGCACCACCTGTTGCATTTCTATTGCCTCGAGGTAGGTAATGAGCGCCTCCATTGGATCATCTGGGTGGGGATTCCTATCTTGATGGGGATCTTTGACCACCATTGTGGTGGTGGGTTCTTCAACCAGATAAGGTGGCCCAGCGGCTCGTGGAATGATATGTGGGGTATCAGGGGGAATCCAAACTGGGCTGTGAGGATTGTGATGTTGTTCATGAGGATTGGGAGAGACATATCATGCCCTCTTGTCATAGGTTCTAGCCTCAAACCTGTCTGCTTGTGCAGGATGGTCAGGGTCAACTAGAGACAATTCGCCAAGGGGAAGTTATATCTGCCCTTGCTTCCCCAGCCTAGGATCACTATAGTCTAGTCGTCGCTCTACAATGCATTCAGCAAGGAGGTCCTTGACCACCTTCTTCTATTCAGCGAGTTGCTGACACAACACAACTTTTTTAGGGTCATCTTCCACCTTCTGCACTGACCTAGACGAGTTAGAGGGTTTGATAGCTCTAAGGGGTTCCTTACCCTTGATGGGATTTTGGCTGAGGACTAGTACCTCGTTGGGCCCAAGAATACCCGGCTAATTCCTCTATTGATGAGTAATCCTTCCTAACAGATCCAAGAATTGTGAAACCCTATCATGGTGGAGGACCTCTCCAAGAAGCTGTAGCTCATTCTCACTCTCTGGCAGGCCCTCTATGTTTACCACATCTCTTCCTAGAGGCATATCCTTTATTTCGCCTGGAAAATTGGGTTGTCTCTGGATATGACTAAAGATGAGGGCAACATACTGCCCCCAACTACGAATCTATACATGGGGAGAAGCCTCTTTGATAATACTGCGGAGTACAATGAAGATCTGAAGGGACCATTATTGGGGGCCCTGCGACAACCTAGTGACCTAGAACATTGAGCCACAGGGAGTGCGACCAAATCCACCAGAAAACATTGTTCGAAAATATCCTTGAAATGTTCTCAGCTCTTAGGGTAAGACACTCGCCGATGAAGAGGATGGAAATGAGTCTCCTACAGGGTCTGGTGAAAACAGTTGACTTCATTTTGGTTGAGGGATTCTAAAGAATATAAATTCAGCACTACAACTAGCCAAAACATCTTAGGGAAGTGGTCTGTTGTGAGGATATCCCATAAGATCCTAGGATGAGATTCAAGGTATGTCCCTTCATTTTCCCACTTTTCAACCAGAGGTGGTTGGGGAATGAGTTGCGGTATTGAAGTAGACAGCCAGGATGGTATGCTGGCTAGTGGAGAATATGACGAGTGAGCTGACAAACCACCGCATCTCAGGCTATCATCTGATGAGTGAAGTGACTTAGCCACGAAATCATGGTAAGATAGGATGACTACCGTATTTTCTGGTGTATGTACTATGGATGATGGAAGTGTACAACACTGCTACTTGTCCACCATTGGTCCCAATAATAGATCTCTATGATCTCTAGTTGAGGTAGAGAGTGCTTTTGGTGATGATGGTGACGACTGCACAACCAAAACTTGTGGAGTTTCCAATTTTTCATCCTATTGAATATACATGCAGAGAGAAGTGGGAATCCGATGAACCTCGCATTCCGGGCGTATTAGGTTGATATTCCTTGTTCTTTCCTCGACCCTCAACACAGAGGATCTCAATGGGGGCTCCATCACTGAGTTGTATTTCGCCACATATTCTGAGAAACAAACCAGTTTGATCTCAGTATGAATCTTCTCAGTGTTCTTTTTATGGTGGCGATGAACCTCCCTCTTACCCTAGGATGGTTCTTCAGGATAGGGTAAATTTCCAGCATGAGGAGGTCCTCCGGCCATACTATTGCTGGGGTGGGATGGACTTCCTCCAGAGTAAGCCAGGGTGAAAGGAACACCTAGAAAAATATAAAAGGGAACATGGGGTGGACCTCCGTGTGAAGTGCTGGAGAGGCTAGGACCTTTACTCGAGCTAATTGGAGCATGGTTAGGACCTCCATGCTTGTTTCCCTTGGTGACATCAGTGCAAGGAAGGTCCTCGTATTGGTCGAGCATTACACGGGTAGGACCTCCGTGTTGGGTGCTGGTGAAGTGAGGCTAGCCTTCAACCCTTTTATTGATGTGGTGAGGAGGACCTTCGCCAGATATTGTGAGGACATGGGGTGGGACCCCATGCTAGAGATTGGATGGGTGTAAGATGTCCCCACCCCGACGGTCTGTGCTAGGAGGAATGACTCCACACCTGATGTAATGAGTATGGGTGAGGCTTCCGTGCTGAGTTTCACTATCGTAGGGAGGTCCCCCATTCAAACTGAGTGTAGCATGAGTCAGAACTCCATGTCAATATTAGAAGTAGGGAAGACCCACATTCTCTATGGTGGTTGTACGGGGGGGGGGGGGGACCTCCATACTGGCGAGAACCACTACTTGAATCGGCGACCAAGAGAGTCGACCCAGCCTACCCATGGGGTGGTTGGGGCCTTGAACTAGGACGGGTATACAAGTTCCCCTACTCATCATACACATGGAGTTGATGATATACATCAGCAGTGTCCTGAGCCATAGTAGATGCGGACGTTGAAGCCCCTTGGTGGGCTTCCTCCTTAGCCTGTGCCCAACACTAGCGTCGGGTCAACCGGATTGGGGACAACGGGGCAGGAACGTGGCCTACCTACTCCTTGACTCATGGGACCAGATAACGGTACTAGTGTGTCCTCATTGGGGCCCTCCTTGGGGGCCCCTAAAATGGGATTCTGACTGGGATGGTCCATACATCCCCTACCTCCTCGGCATAGGGGAGAGAGTCATCGAGGTGTTCTAGGTAGATGCCCCTAAAACGATTATATGTTGGAGTGGGGAGCAGTGTCTCTCTACGTGGCCCCTGGGGGAGGCAATGGTGATGAGTCATATATGCCTCTAGATCCTGGCATGACATATCCCGAGTCAGGATAATCCCCTCCTCCTAATACCAACGTACGAGGTCATTGATCACCCTACACTGAATGAATTCAGACGGGGAGATGGGGCATCAGTTCCCAATGTTTTTAGATGTAGTGGTTATCATATAAGCGATGGTGCCGCATGAGAATGTCGTGTTGGTGTTACCCCTACCCCTATATTGGTAGGCGGGTGATGATCGAATTACTGTAGTAGAATGGTTTTTGAAAAGCATAGAGATTAACCCATTAGTGTTGAGAGGAAAGGAACCGATAACTAGTGCCCCAACACTATTCTGTCTTCTTGTCTTGGAAAGATGGATCCATGCTGACAATGTTGCAGACCGAGATGTCCAATGTTTTGACTTCCCCAACTTCTAGTGATTTTCAAGATAGGCCTACTACTTGCTTCGAGGGACTCAATGCCTGATAGCTGGATTCAGTGACACGCTAATCCACTAATGTCTCAGACGCTACTAATCTCCATATTGAGGAGAATACAATCATGTTGGGTTCACTATTTCTATTCTGACACTTTTTTCGTGGCATGCACGTATGTCGGTTCGAGGATGATGACGCTGTTTTTTGCCCCACATTCCCACTTTCCAAAGGTGTTCAACATCCATTCCTTGTTCAGGGACATTTTATCCTTGATCGAAATAGGATGATGGGATGTCAGTTCTTCCTTCTGCATTTTCCTTCTCAGAACTCATCACCTAGTCCGGGTCTCCCTTATAGACACAAGACATTGTTTGTGAAACTCTTCCTAGTTCCATATCTTCATGGAAGCTTGTTAATTACATTGCTTCTATTAGGACATTCCAAGGGGTCCAGTCCAGGCTACAACCATCAGCTGGGGGAGTAGTCACGTTGGACATCACTGGTGTGTCTGGATGTTGGAACACTAGATCGTTTGGGTTTCTTCTCATTATTATAGGGCTTCTCGAGGGCACAGAAGCCTGAGGCATCTGACGTAAAATGTGGGGAATTATCTACCATATCCACGTATCTAAGGTTTTTCTCAGCTTCCTATGTTTAACATAGGGTATTCCATGAGTTTAATTCCTAGAATAGATGGATTAGGGATTACACTCTGAGGATAAAATTCCACATAGTTCATGATGGTGTGTGGGGATTACACTCCAAGGAGGCCCAGGGATGATGCCATGGTCGAGGATTTCTCTAATCTTACGTGAGTCATGATCAGTGTGAGAAACCAGACAGAGCAAAGACTTGATGATCACGTTGCGAAAGGTGCGTCCGTGAGTAGTGGAGTGGGGCTTACATGCATTTAGGGGCCCAAAAAGGAAATAGGGGCTTATGCATGGTTCGTATCCCAAATAGGAAACATGGGTTTATGCATGGTCTACAGCCGAAAGAGATGGAGAATATGACTTACTCTAGGATGGAAGCCCGAGTGGTGACAAATCCCAAAGGGAGATGGATGGGATAATGGAGGTCCCGATGACCATCTCCCCTCTGATCTTTGGCAAGGAAGAAGATAGGAGGAGAAGAGGTGATACCTCCTACGAGAAAGGATAGGGGCTTACACCGAGGTCATTGACCTATCCCCATGGAAAAACGCCACTATTATAAAGAGGATATCATTCCATGTGAGGAATGATTTCACTCCCATAGAGACCAATGGGTGTAGAGAATGTCTGGGACGGGGCACCCCGCGTATGATGCATGGGGCGAAGCCACAATTTAACATCATGTGTTGGGGATGATGGTGCTGGTAGTTTAACGCCCTATAGCTTGGATGAGGTGGGTTCTCTCCACACCCCTAGGACTTACATAACTAATACCCGCCCGCCCATGTGGGAAGGAAGGCATCAACAATGCCGTGGTTGGGTGGGTGTTATAGAGTGATCCATTGGGGGGTCCATGTTATCATGGATATGCAAAAAAGAAATAGCCATTAGAATGATTATGTGAAGAAGAATGAGGTGAATCAACATAATGGAAAGCACCAACTGAGGGGCTTTGAAATTACTTCGTACAAACCTGAAGTGCCACTCAGGAAGAGAGTGTGTGATGCAGGTGTGTTGCGCATAATGGGGGCTCAGATAGGGTGACTTAATGTGAGGGAAAAACATGGAACTCACGTAAGACAACGGGTTGGGGACAAGATATAAGGTCTTTGTGCAATATTTAAGGTTTTCACATAATATGGATTGGTTGAGTGCAAGAAAAAGGGGTTTCTCGCAAGAGGGAATGGTTTCCCGCAAGATAGAGGAGTTTCACTCAAGAGGGAAAGAATGCATGCAAGATGGAATGGTTTCATGCAAGAGGGAAAGGTTGCGCACAATATGGACTGGTTTCATGCAGGAGTGCCTAATGAAGAGGGAACTTATGTGAAAAAGGGGATCCCTTACACGCAAAATACTTGAGAAAAAATGAAATTCACTAGGATCAGGCCCTAGGGGGACCACCCGAAGGATCCCCCTAGGGAATCTTTCGTGCAAAATCCCATAATTGAAGGACATTGGGCTTTTGACACAGTCATGGAAGATGTGGTTTTCACACATCAGAGCGTCGCTTCGTCTTCTATTACCATCCCTGAAGGGTGGGGATACGTTTCGTTTTATAGCTGAAGTCCATGGGGCAGCGCACAAAGGGGGTTGGGCACGCAAACTCCCGGTTGACGTCGCCTTATGCATGGGAACATGGATGGGCACGCAAACACCCGCTTGATGGAACCTTGTGCATGGAAAAAGGGGCGTCCATGAAAAAACTAGCTTGAAGATGCCTTGTGCATGGAAACGTGTCCGGGCATGAAAACTCCTGGTTGACGTCACCTTGTTCATGCAAAGGGGGCCAGGCGCGCAAACTCCCGGTTGACGTCCCCTTTTGCATAGAAATGGATCCAGGCACACAAACTCCCACTTTATGTCACTATGTGCATGGAAATGGGGCCAGACACAGAAGATTTTGTGCGCTGGAAGGCCATTTTTGCGCATCCCCGGACTCTTGCGCCAGCCCACCTGTCAGGCCTCAGATGCTTCTCTTACCATCCCAGATTCTTTAGTTCCTATTTTATCTGCCTGCTGTGTCCATTATATGAATAATGGTGTCAAAAAATACTTTATTCAGAGATAATCTTTTTTATATTTCTCATGATGCTTTTTCTTGTTCTTAGATTAGAAAAATTTCTATATTCACATCCTATTATTTTATCCCAAGCCTCTAAATAAAAACTTTATGTATGACCATGAATCCCACATAAATAGCATATGATACCATTACATACTGTAGAAATTTTTTTAGGTCTATCTTCAGAAACTTCAAGACTGTTTCTATTTATAGAAATATTCATAGCTCTCTTCTTATCATGCATGGGAGGGGATTCATCAAATCCAAATATGAGTTTTCCCTAACTGTATGGAATTTGAGATGAGAATATATTTTCTTGTTTCTCTTCAAAAATATCATATTTTCTTTTCATTTCATCATCACCTACCAAAGGATAATCAAACATTAAGTGTAGAGAATCCTTTATTTCAGGATTTCTTAAGACATTGTATTTCTCCATTTCTTTCTTCACTAATTCTATATATTCTTCCAATTGTTGAATATTTATATCCCTTGATTCAACTTGACTATTAAGTACTCTCTTTATATTCATCCCTATACTCATCTAATCTTCCAATCCACGTGTCAGATTATCCACTGTGTCACTTTGCATCTTTAATTTCAATTTTTCTTAAGCAATAGAATTAAAAAATAATGCAATCTCTTATTATTGCCTTTCTTTTCTTGAACCAGTTTAGATAGTTGTGCAGAAAGATCATCTTTTCTAGTTCTCATATTCTCAATGTTATTTATGTTCCTATTATTTCCCTTTTCATTAACTTTTAGATTTTCTCTCTGTGTAGACTACTTTATCAATTATTATTCTTGGTAATCATTCTTCTATCTCAGATCAGTAGCCACATCAGTAAACCTTTTATTTAAACCTTTTAGATTATTGAAATAAATTTCCAAATTCTTGGATCTAGATATCATTAGATTTAATTTTTCATCCAATTTTTTATCCAATTCCTTTGTTTCATGGACATCTTCCACATTTCTCATTCTTGTAGTTTCTTCATCATCAGTAGTTCCAACATCACTTATAATATGAGGTTTTTATCTCATTTATTCAGCATCATTGAATGAGTAAGTATTTTCACTATATGATTCATCCAAACCATTCTTTTGTTCACTACTTGATTCCTTTAACTGAATCACACTCTTTCTGTTGACACTTCCACACTGAGTAATTTCACAAGACTACTTCTTTGAAGTTATTCCCTTAGCCATGGCACACCAAGATAAGAGAAGTATAAATACTTAACTTCAACACTCAACTAAACCAGGCCATAGTAATAAAATATAATAAAAGAATCCTTTACTCTGATACAAATTTTTAGGTCCAAAAGGGGACTAAATATCCTAAGGGAGGGGGGGGGGGTGAATTAGGGTATGTATATTCTACTTCAAAATTATTATTACTGCCCCACTAGATGTTGACCTCTTGGTTATAAGGGTAACTTTTTTTTTTCACATAGGTGTTTATAATGATATTATCCTTTTATTATTTATCTAATGATGATGATTTTAGAGTAATACAATAAATAAAGAAGATAGACCCAAGAGGTTTTTACTTGGTTAACCCTCCCTAGGTTACGTCTGAGGAGCATACAATAGCGATGTGCTGATGTACCAAATCCACTAAAGCTCAATTCCAATTTACAATGTCCTGGCTAGATCACTTCAATACCCAGAATCAATATCCCTATAAGGATTTGGGTTATCTCACTACTTTCCCAAGGGTCACTCCTTATGTATCTTCCTTTAGCTCAGTTCTGGTGGGAAGGATCACCGTCTTCCATTTCCTTGGCCCACTAATCTTGGAAGGGATCCACTCATAGTTTATGGACTTGTAGGTTTGTTCCTTATCACTAATTAATGCATCCACCACTGTATGTAGATGCTCTATTGAAGTCCCACTTTCACCCACTGATGAATACCCATTTTCCAATAAACACTAGGAAATACCTTTTGAACATAATTTCACAAAGATCACTTCTTCCTGAGGATCCAAATTTCACAAAGTTCAAACAAGAGTTCACGAAGTTCCCTCCTCTTCAAAAATCAAATAATTTCACAGAGAACACAAATTTGTAGAGCACACTGATTTTCAGAGATAGAGTATTCATAGAGCTCATTGATTTGTAGAGATCATGCCTTTGCAGAGCTCAAGCCGTCACCGAGCACATCAGCCTTTGCGATACCCACTGACATCCTGGAGCACACTAACTTCATGGAACAACTTCCTTCGAGAAGCTCATTGGGGCAACAAAGAACACCTCATCTTTATTAATATATCAATACATAGAGTCATGTACTTCAGACATGACTAGAATAGTATTTTCAAAAAGCTCATGCCTCTCTTTAAATCCGTACTTCACTGAGCACCCCTTTGCAAAATCAATGTGATTTCATATTTTCTCTCTTAACCTTGTTTGGAATGAAGAGGGGTGGCCTCTTATTTATAGGCACAGTCGAACATGGAGATCCACTTCTTCTAGTGTGATTTCTAGATCGGTCAAAAATGACTCCGTGGTGCTCCTTCAATTCTTAATGCACCACTGAAATTTTATTTTGGAAAAATGATCTCCATTAAACACTTTGCACTGTGGAAATTCTACTTTTATCATAATCGAAGAATCTTCCTTCAAAACCATTGTGCCACCGCAATGAACCCTCACAATGTTATTCACCTCAATTGTTCATGAAGCTTATCGTAATTTTAGAGACCACCATCAACTTTCTTTATGTCTTTATAAAATCCACTTCATGAATCCCATCTTCATGAAATTCATTACTTTTTCATATTTTGATGAGATATTCAATGAAATCCATAATTCACAATTCTCACTAAAATCCAAATTTTGGACTTCAAAATTTTTGAAAATACTGGAAAACAATTCCACCTTGAATATGTTATTTTTGTACTGCCTCAAGATATTTCATTCTTTTGTCGTGGTTCTTTTTCAACATGGGCTGTCAAAAATATCTATGGAACTTGACAATTCACCATTAAAAACTTCTTTTTCAACAAAAAATACCCACCAAAAAATTCTACAATGATACCTTGAGAGATTTTTTCCCAATAATATCTCACTTTGGGTTTGTTGACAACTCTTCTCATAATGATTATCCACAATTTTGTACCTCATTAAACCCTCTTCCATCCCAACCTACCATTCACCTATTGTGATTCATATAATGATAAAATTCTTATTCAACACATACTATAAGTCCACATGAGTAACAATTATTCTGAGAAACAACAATAATATAAAAAGTTCAACAATGATTCACTTCATTCCTAACACTAATTGTTGATAAAATTCCTATACAAATCTTATTCTTTCATCATAAAAATTAGCTATCATGATATATAATCTTTGATCAATCACTTATTTCATTGTTAGAGTGAAGAAACATACTCCCCCAATCTTGTTACTATCCTTTATCTCACTACTCCACCTGTCAACTTCTCCCCATGTATTTGACTAAGAAATTTTATCCCTTATTTAGCCATAATTTCTCCCCATTTAGGAGTCACTTTTCTCCCACTTTATCTATGAACCCAAAAATCAATCCTTTGTGGTCTGTAATAGAGTAAATCCAACAAATCAGTACATTAGAAAAAACACACCATACCTTGGGGATAGGGGGTGGGGGTGGGGGGTGGGGGGTCCACATCCCCACTTTTTAAGTATGGGGAGTTGAATGAACTCCCAGATCTAGTAAATGTCTTAAAAATTTTTCCATTCGTAAGGAATTTGTTACAATTTCCACAACCTATTAGTCTAGAGAAACATACCCCAAATTCCCAAGCCCTTATTCCACCTTCTCCTTGATAAAATAATATTTGATCTCAATGTGATTTGTCCTTGTGTGATGGACTGAATTTTTGATAAGGTTTATAGCTCTCGAATTATCACACTAGATTATTATTGGAGTCTTCACTTCAACTCCCATATCATCAATTTGCTACTTCATCCACAATATCTGTGTGCATTCTTGAGTAGCAGTAATATACTTAGATTCTACGATGCTCAATGAGATACAATATTTCTTCATGCTTAGCCAAGAAATACACAAACCACCAAGATAGAAAGCAACTCCTATCATTGATTTTCTATCATATACTGGTTTGGCCCAATATGTATTTGTATATCCAAATAGCTCTGGCTAATATTTGTCAGTATAAATCAAACTGAAATCCACAGTTCCTTTGATATACCGAATTATTCATTTCACTAAAATCATGTGGATTTCCCTTGGATTGCTTTGATATCAAGCTAATTGGCATTTTTAAAAAACAATATCAAGTCTTGTTATTGTTAGGTACAATAAAAATCTATTAATCTACCTATATTCTATGATATTAACTTCCTTTCCATCATCATCTTTTGATAATTTCACCCAATTATCAATCAAAGACTTCAAATCCTTGGAATTTTACATTACAAATATTCTTAGAACCTTATTGGAATATTTGGATTGAGAAATGAAAGGTCCATTCCTTCCTTATGTCACCTATAAACCAATGAAATTTTTTAACTCACCAATCATTGACATTTCGAACACACTTTTCATGAATTTGGAAAACATTCTGCACTGAGCTTCATCTAATCCAACAATATTATTTCATCAAAATAAACCAGAACCATCATCCCTTGATTACAATCATTATTTACATAAAAATTGAATCAACTACACCATGCTGAAATCCATTTTCAAATACTGATCAAGCCTCAAATACCATACTCTTTGTTCTTTTTTTAGACCATATAGCACTTTCTTCAACTGAAAAAACCTGTTCTCATATTCATGAATGAGAAATACATCTAGATTCTCAATACACACTTCTTTTAGAACCCCATTCAAAAATATTGATTTGACATCCCTATAGAACACTTTGAACTTCTTTTGTACTGTAATGGCCAAGAATAATTTTATTGTCCATAGCCTTAGAATAGGTGAAAATGTTTCATCGACAATGATGCCCTCTATCCAGGAGTAAACTTTACACACTTATCATTATTTACTTAAAATCACCATGCCTTCTTTGTTTATCTTATTGTGAAAGAACCATTTAGTTCCATGTAAATTCTTATCTATTGGGATTGAAACAATATCTGAAATTTGGTTTTTCTTAATTTGGTCAAGCTCTTGGTTGATATCCTGAACCCAGTTCTCCCCTCCTACTACTTCCTTCTATGCATCATTAGTATCTTCTAATGAATCATAATTTTCAACTTCAACTCCCCTTGATTTTCTTAATTCCTTGTCACTATTATCAGGAACTGTTCACCACATTGTTGAAAATTTTGATCATTTTCTACTACAATGACATCATTTATTTCAACTACTTTTCCAGCCTCTTGTTGAACCATTTCGAATATTTTCTTGTATAATCTTGGTATCCTGAAATTAGTCAACTAAGACCATATTGTTAGAAAAAAAAAATTAATCATGACTGTTTCTAATTTTCACCCAATCGATCTTCTTTAATATAAACATTCATCCTTTATATCCCATTGAGATATTTCATCTGATCAGGAGATAGAGTTCTCCCCTATGATGTGTAACTATTATTGTTTTTGTGCCCACTATTTAGAGAAACAAAAATTCTTCTTCTTCTGCAACATTTATTCTCATGTGACACTTTTAAATAATCCATTAACAGAACTATTGAGCCAACGGAGTCAGAACTCTATGTAGTAAACAAGAGACAATGTTAACAACACCATTACTATCCATTAAACTCAATTAATTTATTATATCTTAGGTATCCACCTACTATTAACTCATTTCAAAATATTTTTCTAGATTTATTCTTCAACAATGGAATATAATTAGAATAAGTTTACATTCTAGGGAACATCACTTCAAAAAATTCCATATTTTGATGCCACTTCCCCTTGGATCGTATCTTCCCTTGAACCTGATACACTTGAACATTAGTTAATAACATTTATACACATAAAGAGAGGGGATTATCTAGAATCCTAATGGTGAGGATTGTGGTTGATCCTGACGAATAAACCCATTGATACTATTCTGAAATACACTATACTATTTTTGTGCTTTTTCCAACTACCAAGCCAAATTTAGATATTCTGTCCATATTACTTAGAATTCATTACCCACATGTTGAGTATTTTTCTGATATGATGATTTTGTAGGCTTGTACTTTCTCACGATTTCTTGTTAAAACCCACCAGTACACATTTCCTTCTTTGATGTTCCACCAAAATTCCATTTCTCATGATTCTTAATCTATGTAGGAATCTCTCCACTGATCATCTTCGATTTCTTATTCCTCCATTGATGATCTCTTTATCCTTACGCCACCTCTCTCCATGTGGCATGACATATGAATTTTTCAAATAATTCTATATTCATTTTTCTTTTCTTAGTTTTCCAAGTAACGTTATCCTTTCTTGTTGGGGTTGAGTCTTACACTGAATTCACATTCCTCTTAACCACCATTGGATCATATACTCTATTTTAAATCTTGGACTATTCAAATTAATTCCAAGGGAGTGATTTTGAGTGAAATATAGGGGGTTATTGATACACCATTCGTTGAGATCCTTGTGATTCTCCTAGACAGTATACCTATTTTTCAGCTCACCATGTTTTCTTCCAGTATATTCTTTTTCATTATACATTGCCTCTATCGGGGATCAAATTATGGGTTCTTTTTCCTTCACCACTTTCTTCTTGCTACAACATATTTCAAAATGACCATTATCAGAAAATATAAAACATCTTACATCAAATTCATACCTCATTTCATCATTTCTCACCTGAGATATTGATGCAGATTATATTCCTCTTTTGACATTGAGCTCCCGAGCATCCAAAAATATACTCATGGTGTGTCCCATTCTTATATAATAGAAGCAATTGATGAATAACTTCTTATAATAGAATCTTCTTTCATATTTATCAGGTTTCTTCTTCTAATTCATAGCTTTAGAAACATTTATATCTTCATAGCTTGAAATTTTATCCTAATCCTATGAAAAAAGATTAATTTAAGATATTTAATCCAATATAAATAGAATATGATACCATTAATTACTATAAATGAATTTTGGGTCTATGTTTAGAAACTTCAAGACTTTTTCTATTTCTAGAACTGTTCACAACTCTCTTCCAATCATTCATGGGGGGGGGGGATTCTTCAAATCTGATTCTTGTTTTTTCCAAAACAGTATGGCCATTGAGATGAGAATATATGTTACTGTTTATATTAATAAATATAATATAATATTTTTTATTTTATTATCACCTTCCGAAGTATAATCAAATGTTAAGTACATGTCATCCTTCATTTTAGGATTTCCTTTGACATTGTATTTCTCCATTTCTTTCTTCACTAATTCTAGATCTTCTTCCAATTGTAGAGTCTTAATATACCTTGATTCAACTTGGGAATTAAGTTATATCTTCAGATTATTCCCTCTTCTCATATCATCTTCTAATTAACGTGTTAGCTAATCCACTATATCACTTTTCTTCTTTACTTCCAATTTTTCTTGAGAAATAGAATTAGATAATCTTGCATTCGGCTATTTTATCCTTTTCTTTCTTGAACTAGTTTATATATTTGCACAAAAAAATAATCATTTATATCTCTCAGATTTGGAATGCTATCATAGTTTATATTCCTTCCATTGTCCTTAGATTTTATATTTTCTCTCTTGGTGTAAAACTTTTTAAATTCTTCTGCTTGGGATTCATTATTCACTCTCAGATCATTTTCTGTATCAATGAACCTTTTATTTAAACCATTGGTCTTGTTGAAATCAATTTCCAAATGCATGGATCCGTATATCTTTATATTTAAATTTTCATCAATTTTTTTTATCAAATTCCTTATTTACATGGAAAAATTACACTTTTCTCCTTCTTGGAGTTTCTTCATTAGAATTAGTTTCAAAATCACTTGGAATATCAAGTTATTCACTCATTCCTTTAGCATAATTGAATGAGAAAGTAATTTTAATGTACCAATCATCCAAAACATTATTCTATTAACTACTTGATTCCTTAAACTAAATCACACTCTTTCCGTTGACACTTACACATTGAGTAATTTCACAAGAATTATTCTTTGAAGTTTTTCTTTTTCTATGGAATAACAAGATAAGAGAAGATAGATTCTTTAACTTTAATAATCGACTAAACCAATTAATAGAAAACAAATATAATAAAAGAGACCTTTACTATGATACCAATTTTATGTCCAAAAGTGTCCTAAATACCCTGAGAGGGGGGGGGGGGGGTTAGGGTATGGATATTATTCTTCAAAACTATTCTTCCTTCCGCACTAGATATTGAACTCTTTGTTATAAGGGTCACATTGTTTTCAATTAAGAGTTTATGAAGATCTTATCATTTATTTATTTATCTAATGATGATGATATGAATGTAATGTAGAAAAACAAGAAGATATACACAATGTTTTTTACTTGGTTCACCCTCCCAGGGCCACGTCCAAGGAGCATACAATGGTGATGTTCCGATGTAATAATTATACTAAATGTCATTGAGAATTTATATTGTTCAGGATAGATCACTTCTAAACCTAGGATCACTATCCTAAAAAGGTTTAGGGCTATCTCACTACTTTCCCAAGGGTCACTCCCTATATATCTTCTTCTAGCTCAGTGCCGGTGGGAAGGATCACCGTCTTCCTCTTCCTTTACTCATTACTCTTGGAAGGGATCCACTCACAGTTTATAAACTTGTAGGTCCGTTCATTATCATTAATGAATGCATTATCCACTATATGCAGATTCTCTATTTAAGTACCACTTTCATCCCCAGATGAATACCATTTTTCCACTGAACACTAGGAAATATGTTTTGAACTTACCTTCTCAAAGATCAATGCTTCGCAGATCTCCCAATTTTTCAAATCTCAAACAAGACATTGCAAAGTTTATGCCTCTTCCTAAAGAACAAACCTTCATAGAGCACACTAGTTTGTAGAGCTCAAGTATTCACAGAGCTCACTGTTACGCATAGCTCAAGCCTTTGTTGAGCTCAAGCCATTGAAGAGCACATATACCTTTGTAGTACCCACTACCCTCGTGAAGTACACTGCCTTTGAAGAACAAATTCCTTCCCGAAGATCACTGAGCCAATATAGAACACCTCATCTTTGTGAAGATCTCAATACTTAGAAGCATTGACTTTAGTCATGACTAGAATAGTATTTTCTCAATGATCAGGCCTCTCTTTGAATCCTTGCTTCGTGGAGCACCCCTTTCTTCATGAAATAAATGCAATTCTGGATTTTCTCTCTTAAGATTCTATTGAATAAAGTGGGGTGGCATCTTATCTATAAGCATGGTCGAATACAGAGCTCCACTTCTTCTAGAGTGATTTCTATATTGGATAAAAATGACTCTATGGAAATTTTTCCATTCGCAATGAACCATTGAAATTTGATGTTGCTGCAATGATCCCTTTTAAACACTTCACACCGCTGCAATGATCCAATTATAGTAATTGTAGAGAATTCCTTCAAAATATTTCTACAGCCGCAATGCTCCCTCCCAATGCTATTTACCTTTGCCGTTCACGAAGCTCATCTTAATTGTAGATATCTCATTCAATTTTCTCATGCCTTTGAAACGTCCACTTCATGAAGCCCATATTTGAGAAATTTATGAATTTTACAAATTTTGATGAGATATTCAATGAAATTCATATTTCAAAATTCTCAGAAAACTCCAAAATTTGGACCCCAAATTTTTTGAAAAAGCTAGAAAATTACCCCACCTTCTATATGATCTTTTTGTACAACCTCTAGATCTTCCATTCCTTTATCATGTTTCTTTTTCAACATGGGTTGTCAAAGCGATCTATGGAACTCGAAAACCCACAATGAAAACCCTATTTTTCAACAAACACAATGAAACCAAAAATTATACAATGTTACCTTGAGATATTTCACCAACAATATCCACATTTGGGTTTGTTGACAACTCTTCTCATAACGATTCTCCACACTTTGCAACCTCATTAAAGATTATTCCTTCATATACCACCATTAACCTCTTGTGATTTAAATAGAAATCAAGTATTTACTCAACACATACTCTAAGCCCACATGAAGAATGCTCGTTGCGAGAGACAAGAGTAATATGAAAAGTTACTAAGTGTGTAACTTCATCAATGAAACCAATTATTGATACAATTCCAATACCACTCTTCCGATTTCACCACAAGCCTCAGCTATCGTGATATCTAATATTTGATCAGTCACTTATAGCATTGTCAGATTGAAAAATCATACTCCCCCTATCTTGTTTCTCTCCCCTATCTCACTGCTCCACATGTAAACTTCTCCCTGTGTCTTTGACTAAGAAACTTCTCCCTTATTTAGCAGTAGTTTCTCCCAATTTTGGAGTCACTCTTTCTACCCCTTTTTCAATGAACCCAATGGTCAATCCTTTGTGGTCTGTAACAGAGTAGATTACACAAATCAGTTCATTAGGAAAAAACACAACATACCCTAGGGAGAGGGGGGGGGGGTGTTCCACACTCACACTTTCTAAGTGTGGGGAGTCAACCGAACTCCTAGAGCCAGTCGATGCCTTTCAAATTCCTCCTTGGGTAAGGACTTTGCTATAATGTTCACAACCTATTAGTTTCTGGGCACATACTCCAACATCACAAGCCCTTTTTCCACCATATCCTTGATAAAATGTTATTTGATCTAAATGTTATTTTTCCTTGTGTGATGGAATATATTTTTGCTAAAGTTTACAACTCTTTAATTATCACACTAGATTACAATTATAGACTTCACTTCAACTCCCATATCATCAAGCTACTGCTTTATCCACAATAACTGTGTGCATTCTTGAGTAGTGATAATATACTCAGCTTCTATGATGATCAATGAAATTAAATCTTTCTTCTTTATTAACCAAGAAATACAAAAACCACCAATATAGAAAGAACCTCATGACATTGATTTTATATCATATGGTGATTCAGATCAATCTGTATCTATATATCCCAATAGCTCTGGTTGATATTTTTCCGTATACATCAAATCAAAATCCGCTATTCCTTTGAAATAATGAAGTATTATTTTCACGACAAGACTGTGGGATTACATGGGATTGATTTGATATTACCTACTTGGAATTTGATAAAAATAATATTAGGACTTGTCACTACCAGTTACAGTAAAATACTAATAATATAATAGTATTATATTATTTTAAATTCCTTTCCATCATTATCTTTTGATAATTTATTCCGAGTAGCAACTGAAGTCTTCATTTCCTTGAATTTTTCCATTCCAAATATTCTCAGAACTTCTATAGAATATTTTTATTGAGAAATGAAAGCTCCATTCCTTCCTTATGTCACCTGTAAACCAATAAAATTTTCTAGCTCGCCAATCATTGACATTTCAAAATATATTTTTAAAAATTTGGAAAAATTTCTGCACTGAGCTTCATCTGATCCACCAAATATTATGTTATTGACATAAACTAGCACCATCATCCTTTTATTACTATCATTATTGAAATGGAGATTGTAATCAACTCCACCACATTGAAATCCATTTTCAAATACTGATCAAGCCACAAATACCATGCTCCTAGTGCTTGTTTCATCCCATATAACACTCTGTTCAACTGAAAAACCTTGTTGTCATCTTAATGAATGAGAAAACCATCTAGATGTTCAATATACAAATTTTCTTCCAGAACCCCACTAAAAGATGCAAGATTTTATGTCCATCTGGAACACTTTATACTTTTATTTCACTATAATGGACAAGAACAATTTTGATTATATCTAGCCTTGAAATAGGTTAAAATGTTTCATAAACATCAATACCCTCTATCTGGGAGTAACCTTTACACAGTAATCATGTTTTGTTTCGAATCACCATACTATATTCATTAATCTTATTATGAATGGTTTATTTAGTCCCAATAACATTATTATCTGTTGGGCTCAAAACAATCTCCCACATTTTATTTTCCTCAATTTTGTCATGTTCTTTGTGGATATGATGAACCCAGTTCTCTTCTATAGATACTTAATCCTACTCGTCATGATTATATTCTAATAAATCATCATTTTCAACTTCAACTCCCCCTTATTTTCATACCTCCTTGACCCTATTATCAAGAAACTGTCCACTGTATTGTTGAGGATTCTGATCATTTTCTACTACAGTGACATCATTTATTTAACCTATTTTTCCAGTCAATTGTTAACCCATTTACAATATTTTCTCATAGCATCTTGGTGTTATGAAAATAGACAAAAGATACCATATTGTAAGAATACAATAGATAATCATAACTGCTGCTTCTTGTCACCAAATCTGCCTTCTTGAAAAAATAATTTCATCCTTTATATCCCATTAAGATCATGAATCTGATTAGGATATAGAGTTCTCCCCTATGATGTGTAACTCTTTTTGTTGTTGGGACTACTGTGTAGACCAACAAACATTCTTCTTCTCCTGAATTATTTATTCTAATATCACACTTTTCAATAATCCATTAGAAAAACTTATAATCCTACTCAGTCAGAACTCTATGTAGGAAACACAAGATAAAGTTAATAACATCATAACTATCCATTGCACACAATTAGTTTCTTATATCTCATGTAGAAACAGACCATTAGATACTTTCAAGGAAGTCTTCTAGATTTATTCTTCAGCTATGGAAACTGATTAGAATCAGTTTACATTCTAGAGCACCTCACTTCATAAATTTTCATCTTTTGATACCACTTCCCATTGGATCATATATTCCCATTAAATTGAAACACTTGAACATTAATTAATAAAATTTATACACATAGGTAGATAAGATTCTCTATAATCCTCAAGGAGAGGACTGTGGTGGATCCTGATGGATCAACCCTTTGATACTCTTCTGTAATGCATTGTACAATTTTTTATGCCCATTCTAACTATTTAGACAAATTCAACTATTCTGGCCATATTAATAATAATTATTTGCATACATGATGGGTATTTTTCTGATATGATGATTTTTTAGGCTTGGACTTTCTCACGATTTCGTGTTTAAACCCACTAGTACACATTTCCTTATTTAACATTAGACCAAAATTCCATTTCTCATGATTCTTTCTCTATGTAGGATTCTTTCCTCTGATCACATTCTCTTACTTATTTCTCCATTGATGATATTTTTCTACTAACTTCACTTCTCTCCATATGATAGGACACATAAATTTGTCGAAGCATTTTAGATTTATTTTTATTTTTTAAATTTTCCATGTCATGCAATCCTTTCTTGTTTAGGTTGAGTATTCCAATGAATTTAAATTCTTCATAACCACCATTGGAACATATCCACCCTATTTATTCTAGGTTTTTTCATATTCATTCAAAGGGTTTGATTTTGAGTGCATCAGATGGGATGATTGATACATCATTGTTTGATCTCCTTAAAATTCTCCTTAGGCTGTATACCTATTTTTCATCTCACCATGTTGTATTCCAACATACTCTTTTTCATTATACATTTACTCTATTGGGGGATATCCTTATGGGTTTCTTTTCCTTCACCACTTTCTCCTTGGAACAATTTATTTATAAATGACCATGATCAGAACATATAAAACATCTTCCATCAAAGGCATACCTCATTTCATCATTTATGAGCTGAGATGTTGAAGAAGATTGAGTTCCTCTTCCGACATTGTGATACTGATCTTATTTAAACTTACTCATGTTGTGTCCCATTATTCGACAATATAATCACAAGATGAATACATTCTTTTAAGAGACTCTTATTTTAGATTTCTCAGGATGCTTCTTCTTATTCGCATATTTAGAATAATTTCCATCTTCACAGCATGAAATTTTATTCAGAGCCTAAAAAAAATCTTGATGTATTTCTATGAATTCCACATAAATATAATATGATACAATTAATTACCTTAAAATATTATTTAGGACTATATTTTGAAACTTCATGACTTTTTCTATCTCCCGAACTATTCATGGCTCTCTTCCTATCGTGTGTGGGAGGGGATTCATCAAATCCAATTATGTTTTTTCCCAAAATGTATGTCCTTTGAGACGAGAATATATATTCTTGTTTATCTTCAGAAATAGAATATTTTCTTTTAATTTCATAATCACCTAAAAAAGGATAGTCAAATAATAAGTGTAGGGTATCCTTCATTTTAGGCTTTCCTTTGGCATTGTATTTCTATATTTCTTTATTCGCTAATTCAAGCTCTTTTTAGAAATGTTGAATCTTCATATACCTTGATTCAACTTGAGAATTAAGTTCTATCTTTATATTATTCCCTCTACACATCTCATCTTCTGATTAACATGTGAGCTTATCCACTATGTCACTTTCCTCCTTTACTTTCTATTTTTCTTGAGCAACAGAATAGGAAAATCATGCATTCTCCTGTTGTAACATTTTCTTTTCTTGAACCAGTTTAAATAGTTATAAAGAAAGATCATCATTTCTATCTCTGAGATTCTTAATTTTATCTGACTTCAGATTATTTCCCTTGTCATTATCTTAATGATTTTTTTCTCTTTGTAGACAAAATTTTCAACTCTTCTCCTTGGGAATAATTCTTCTGTCTCAGATTAGTAGCCACAACAATAAACCTTTTATCCTTTTAATCTTAATTTTCAAATTCATGGATCCATATATCCTTAGATTTAATTTTTCATCCATTTTTTGATCCAATTCCCTTGTTTCATTTACAGATTTAACTATTCACCTTGTTAGAGTTTCTTCATCATCATTAATTCCAACATCACTTCAAATATCTGGTTCTTTGATCATTCCTCCAACAATTTGACTGATTAAGTATCTTCATTGCATGATTCATCCAAACAATTATTCTATTCATAAATTGATTCCTTTAACAGAATCACACTCTTTCCACTAAAAATTTCACACTGGGGAATTCCACAAGACTTATTCTTTGAAGTTTGTCCCTTTTCCATGGCACACCAAGATAAGAGAAGACTAGATGTTTACCTTTAACACTCGACTGAACCAAGTCATATCAAAAAAATATCATAAAATAAACCTTCACTATGATACAAATTGTATGGTCCCAAAGGGGAGTAAATACCCTAAAGGGGGGGGGGGAGATAAATTAGAGTATGGATATTCTTCTTCAAAATTATTCTTCCTACCCCACTAGATATTTACCTCATTGTTATAATGATAATTTTTTTCACTTAAGTGTTTATGAAAATAATATCCTTTTCCTTATTTATATTATGATGATTCTTTGAATGTAATAAATTAATGGAAGAATATAGATAGAAATATTTTTACTTGGTTCACCCTCACTGGGCTACATCCAAGGAGCATACAACATCAATTTACCGATGTACCAAATCCACAATAGATCACTACCAATTTATAATGTTCAGGCTAGATGACTTATATACCTAGGATCACTATCCTTACACGGTTTAGGGTTAGCTCTCTAGTTTCCCAAGGGTCACTCCTATGTCTATTCTTCTAGATCACTGCTGGTGGGAAGGATCACCTTCTCTCCCTTCCTTCACTCACAACTCATGAAAGGAATCCACTCAAAATATATGGACTTGTAGGTATATTTATTATTACTAATTAACGCATCATCCAATTTATGTTGATTCCCTATTTAATTCCCCCTTTCATACACTAATGAATACCCCTTTGACACCGAACACTAGGAAATACCTTTTGAACTCACTTTTTCAAAGCTCACTACTTTATGAAGTTCCCAATCTCGTAAATCTCAAACAAGCCTTCATGAAGTTCCCGCCTCTTCACAAAGCACACACCTTCATAGAGAACACTACTTTGAAGATCTCAAGACTTTATAGAGCTCACTGCTTCATAGAAATCAAGCCTTTTGTAGAGCTCAATCCTTCACAGAACACACCGGCCTTTGAGATACCCATTAATGTTATGAGGTACACTACCTTTGTGGAATAACATCCTTCGCAAATCTCACTCAGCTAATGCAGAACACCTCTTCTTCGTGAAGATATCAATAATTAGTATCATTGAATTCAAGAATGACTAGAATAATGTTTTTACAGAGCTCAAGATACTGGTTTTATTATTTCATCATGGTTGAATTATATTTGAATGAGGTGGAAGAAGAAACAAACGTTCAGTTAAGGATGATACCTATTATTCATACAATTTCTTATGTTTTACACAAAAGAGTTGGTTGGTTTTCTAAAAAATACATTTAGGATGTGAGGAGGGATTTAAAGAAGGTATTTGGATTAGTATTATATGAAAAAAGTGATTTTTTAGTGTTAAGAAAAGAGGAGAAAATGTTCCCTTTTGTGAGTGAGGGGATGGATACTCTTGGAATCACTTAACATATTGAATTAATTTAAATTAATTTTCAAGTCCAAATAGATCTAAATTTTTTTATTTATAATATATAATTATGATTTGTATAAATAATATTATGAAATAAAATGTGGAAATGTTTTGGTAATGTTTTAACCCACATCTTTTTTTTAACCCCTGATTAACCCTTTTGATGATTATCATTATAAAAAAGTTTTTTACTCTTTGTGGGTTCATATTGTTACTAAAAAAGGGAAAAAGGCCCATAAATGGACCATGGTTTATTACAAAAATCATATAAAAATCACTTTACTAAAGATAATATTATTAGGAATTTTAAACCATTTAATTAAACACTATTTAATAGAAAATATCATTAGTCTTATTTTTGACACTATTCATTTAATTTAAATTTATAAACTTCAAGAAAAATATTTCATTCGAATATAATCTTTTAAAACACATAAAATATGTTATAATTATCTAAAAAATTATTAGGGCACTAAAAATTACTAAAATAATATTTTTAGAGCTTTTAAAATCATTTTATTGATTTTTGTAGTACTTTCACAAACTCTATATTAGCATTTGATATAAATTTATGGTAATATTTTAATAACAAAAAATTATATATAGATTACCAGGATAAAATAAAATCAATTATCTTTAAAATATAAATTTATAACCAATCATATCTTCCGTTTTTCACTATGTAAAAAATTTATAGATAATAAAACAAATAGAAAGATATTTTTGACTTTTCTTTATATAAAATAATATAAATTTCAAAATCCTGGCCAATTGGAAAAATGTCATATATTAAATTTTTGTATGTTTATTGATGATATATACTCCCAAAATAAAATTAAATCAAGTAGTTGGGTCCTTTTTTGAGTGCTTATCATAAGAGTTTTAACATAAACTACCTGATTTACCCTTACCGAGGTGGAATAAATATTCTAAGTTCTCTAGTCATAATGACCAAAAATAAATGAGAACTATTTCAATTTTTTTACCCATTAATTAAAAACATGTAATACATTATTTTAAATTGAATTCACATAATTGGATGAATTTAATTTAAAATTAATCCCACAGAACGTGATGAAAAATGATATTTCACAAAAATGATTTATTTTGAATTAAAAAATGCTTTTATACAAAATAAAATTATAATTTAAATTAAAATAAAATTATTGGATTACTATTAATAAAAAATAACTAATGAAAATTTTCAACTAATCCAAAATATAATTTTAGTTTACAAATTTTTTAAAAGAAATTATAACACTTAATAAAAGTTAGTATTTAAACTATTCATTGAAAGAATTAAAAATTTCAAAAAAATATTATAATTTATCCTTAATATAATTTTGATATGTTTATTCTATAAATGAATTTTATTTTATGAAATAATTTTTCTTAATATTCAATACATTAGTTAAAATATTTGTTTACAAAGTGCATTACAAATCATTTTTGAAGAAAAATTATTTTTTAAGAATAAAATGAATGATAAAAATTGAGTGATTATTAAATAAGAATTAATAAATAAATTTATATTTACTATGATATTTATATTTATTTTATAAAGTAGTTAATCCCATTCATACCTTATAATCTACTGGCTAGTTTATAATGGTTATATAATAATATTTCCTTGTTCTTTTGCATATCATGTATGCAATTAAATATAGTATTTATTTTGAAATCTTGGGATGTCACAACCTTTTTTATTTTAAAAATTAAATCCATGAAAAGTGAAAAATTAAACACATGATATAGATTTAAAATAATATAGAGACCTCTATTTTTATTCCAATAATCCCTCACATGGATATACATTTTCTTTTGGTAAATTTCAAAAAATGATATAATAAAGTATTTTATTATTTATAATTTCCACTTTTCACAAATTTTTTAAAATAAAAAAATAATAATAAAACACTACCCTCTTTCCAGAGTTGTCAAAAATAAGTAAATAATCTTACAAAACCATTCATTAATTAAGTCACCCACCATCATTCAATATTTAAAAGTCCCTATAATTTTAATAAATCTAACACCTTAAAGATTTGAAATGGTGGTTATTATAACATTTCTACTCCATTGGAGGTATTTAACTAATATTTATCTCATGATATTATCTATTAGTTTCATACATTGTTTAAGTAATAATTAAATTTTGACATATAATTTTTTTCCAGATAAAATCAGAAAACTAAATTTTTTTAATTTTATTAAGGAGTTATCATAATGACAGAAACAAATAAATAAAATAAAGATAAATGAATATATTTTCAAAAGGAATGAAAAAATAATAATAAAAAACAATGATACTATTATATTTTTAAAGTTATGTAGAATGACTTCTTCAGAATCATATCTAAGAAATTAAGGCTCATCATGCTTTGACTACAATATACATCTTGTATATTCTTATCTATTCATTAAATAAGATTCTTATAGACTAATACCCAATATTCCTTTATAAAAGAAAAACGGTAATCTAGTACCTTTACTTACTTGGGTACACAAATTATTATAACTTTATATTGTTCTATAGGAATGAGTTTCTTAATAAATAAGATGATTGACTTATAAAGGAAAAATTTATTTAGTAATAATTTATTATTCAAATTTATAACTGTCTAGAATTTATTGCAAAATGGAAAACTATTTGGAATAAAATCATTCTTCTATTATTGACACCTTTGGGAGTATTTACTTCCAATCCAAAGAGTTATCCTCTTTAGTATTAACTATTTGTAACAATTTTCAAAAAATTTCCTTTAATTAAGTTAGAGAGTAATTGTTTTAGCTCTTAACACCATGATTTAACTTTATTGCTTCAATTTTATATTTTTATGATATTACTATAATAGTATTTACTTTAATTTACATAAGTAATCCCAAGAACTACTTATTACACTCAACAATAAAGCATAAATTCTTAGAAATCGAAACATCCTTGGAATTTAACTCCTCATTTATCGATGATACTTTATTCTTATATTTAAGTAGAACATCCTCTTTTTAGAAAATCATCTTTGATTTTAAACAAGATCCTATAAATATTTTCATAAATATAATCAATAAATAAAATATAATATACCATCTCAACATATGTATAAGAAACCCTTTCATCATCTTCATATTTATCATCCAATGAAAAAGAAAAGTAAATATCTTGAGAAATATTCATAAGAGTTTTAGTTTTTATCTTTTTTATATTGAAAGTTTAATATTTGTAGGATTTATCTTAAAATATGATAATCTTCAAGTCGTAATCACTATTTAAATCATTTCTATTAGAAGATAATGGATCATCACTAGAAATAAATGTGTCATTAGTAGCTTCAAATTTATTTTTTCTGGTTTTTTTATGAATTCTCCTCAATTATATTTCTATCTTACTAATCATTAGACAATCTAGTGGAATGTGTCAATGTTGGTAACATTCATAACATATAAGTTCCAAAGAATATTTTTTTTTATATTTTTCATTTTTTACATTTTTATTTCCTATATTCTATTAAATTTTATGAGTTCTAAACATTATTCTAGCCATATCTGCATGTTAACCATTGTGAGGTTTTGTATCACTATTATCTGAACATTTCTTAGAGGATTTTCTCAATTTAATCAGACTAGAAAATTAAACTTCAAATGAAAAATATTTGAATGATGAAGAAAATTAAACTCCATATACCTTCTTTATTTATCATATTATTTATTAAGTTAGTTCTCATATTACATGAGTGTTTTTATCGAATTATATCTGCCAAAATTTTTAATATCATTATTATCATTGATATTTATTTTCTTTGAATACCAATCATTAACTATAATTATAATAAAATTTTAAACAATATAACCATAAAATTATTATCACTCTCTAAGTGGTTGTAATATATTTATGATAGTCATAATTCTCTAGTTTGATTGACTACCTAGATAAAAAGACTATAATAATCCTCCCTAATAATTTTTTTCTTCATTTATATAACTTTTTAACTTAAAAAATAAGTAACCTCCAACTTTATCCTGATTCTGCTAGCTATTCTACCCGAAGAAACCTGAGTTTATATATTTATTTTAATAACATATAATATATTATCTCACTCAAAAATTAATCTATAATTCATCTTTGTATTTATGAGTAAAATAAACATTATTTTCTAAAATTTCATAATGATCGACAAGAATATTATATTTTCAACAATGTTACTTATAATATATGTTTCCATCTTGTCATGATATTATGAATAGTCATTCCCATAAAAAATTATTGGTTAGTTTTAATTGATATTTTCATAAATTTCTACTAGAATTACACTTACCATAATAAAAATAAAAAAATATTTTATATTCTATATGTCTATGTAAAGATGCTTATAAATATTGAAAAAAATATTTAAACATATAAAATCCAAGATACCGATGTAAATTAGGAGTCAAGATTAGATATCAAGAAACTTTCATTTGATACCAAATGTCATGATTAAGGAAAAATGAAATGATATACTGAAATGAAGATTCCTACTTTGAAATCAAATGTTGTCTAAGAGGTAATTGAAATGTAAGCTATAATGAGTGGTGAATTATAGTTACAAAATTAACATATTTTTTTCTCCCACTAAACTATTATTTTGATTAGAAATTATAATTTCACCTCAAATATCATATATAATAGTAAATTTGTATATAAAAAGTATTTACAGTATGCAAAATAAAATATTTAGATGTTAGAAAAAATAACTAAAATAAAAATTAGTAAACCAATATAAATTTAATAATTTAATGTGAAATAAAATATGGAGTTTTGGATAATAAAAACGACAGTCCCATAAAGGATATTATATTACCAAACCCTTACAGTCATATGAAGAATTTTATTTTAAACTAAAGTGGTAGGTGGATCATTAGACCAGATCCAACATATTAACATGTCTCACACACCATAACCTCATTGACTATTCCAATCAACTTTAATAAGTTCTAATTATATATACCTTACAATAATAAATTAGAAATAGTTTTATCTATAAAAAACCCATTATTGGATCTTTCCTTAATCAAAAAACAATTCAAAGTATCAAGGAATTCATCGAACTAATGTTTGAAAGCTGAAAAATCCTATCCTTAGAGCCTCATCAATCAAAATGATAAGAATAAGAAGATTCCTCACAAGAATATCATCAATCATAAATATCAAAAGATAAAAACTTAAAAAAATTCATAAATATTTACAATGAAAAACTCAAAAATGTATCCCTATGTTCGAAAAACCAGAAATAAAATACAAACAATATCACTCAAAGTAATGAGGTGATATCAGATTTAAAAAGATCAAAAAATTTTATTCATCTTTCACTATTTCCCATTTAATGAAACCCTAATTGATTTTATATAATATATTTTAACAAACTACAACAATCATATTTCATAAACATTGGTTTTAGTTGTAACAACATTAAAAGATACACTATATTTTGATGTGTGTTGATCTAACTTCCAATAAATTTGTTCTGTGCATTATAAAAATGTTTCAAAATGTTTCATAAATTATATGGATCACCGTAGTTTAATGAAATAGACAACTCAATTATAAAAAAATAACATAGAAAAATAAAAAAGTAAAGTATATGTTAATTATGTTCAACATTAGATTTTTTTTTCAATACAGTGAATATGAAAGTATACTTTTAACTCAAAAATATCCCCAAAAATTTTTATTTTGAATTATAGTGAGTGGAAAAGGGTGTTTTAATAAGTGGATAGAGAAATATATTTCCATGGCCCATTAAAAACCTAATAATAGGTTACCTTATTACCATATTTCACAAAGACTATGGATGTGTTATGACCTACTTTCATGGTACATGTGTATTGTGGATTTAACTCTATGTAAATATCCCCTTTTTATAAGATTTTTAGCTACTAATATTAATGGATTTAAGATGATTTATTAGATTAATATATGAAATTTTATTAATCACTTTACTATCCAATAGTTAAATTTGATATAAATAATATGATTATATAACTAAATTTCTATACAATGGGACAAAATATAAAAAAAAATTAAATCATAGTGAAATATAGATAATAGATAAAAAGTTGATATTATGTATGAGTTTATCATTTTAGTGGGAATATATTAAAAAAATGATCATATTAGATACATTTTAAAGAATGACTCTCACTCAATAAATTTCTTTAGTTATAGATAAGAATTCCATTAAACATATAAATCTTATTGATATTTATTATTGATTAATATTACAACTTGAATGGTATTATTACTTACATGGAAAATTATCATAATAATAATAAAAAATTTTGATGACCCAATTCCACTACATCATATCTTTGGTTGGTAGTGAATCCTTTTGTGATATACAAAAACTACATCTAGTCCGCCATATGTATGTGAGTAATAACAATGGTATATAGATTGGAAAATGGGGGGTCTACATGTATAGATCGTAGGATAAAATTATCGATTTCTATAAAATTATAACCAACATGTTACCCCTAAAAAAATTCCACAACATTTTCGAATATGCATAGGGAATCTCTATTGAATAAATAGTAAAACTAATCAGTATCCCATATGAGGTTATATAAAACCCATCTCACAACAACTCTTCCTCATATCCTAATGGAATACTTAATAGAAATTCCATTCCATAAAAAATCCACTACTAAAACCACATAACACAACAACATAGATCAACAATATACCATAACCATATAATATAATTACATACCACATCCAAGTCCACCATATAATATATTCATAACTACTACCATGAATAAAATAAAGAACATGAGCGGTAGAGTAGTCCCCAACATGTTCCTACTAAATACTAGATATTGGAGGTTCACCTATTATAAAAACCATTTTATATGAACCAATTAGGTTACCCAAATCAGGTTGTTGTGTGTCAAAAATGAAAACAAATTCAATGATATATAATAGATCATATATCAAATCATAGGATCTATATATTATCTAGATGCCTCTATAATCACATCCCATTGTATATGTTGTCACCACAAAAAAACTACCACTATCACTTATAACCACACAACAAGGTTAATACCGTAATCACACAATTCATTTAATATTTAATTATATTTTTCATTCGATATCATATGTATTTACTAGTTTCACATAATCTATAATAAACATCTTCATAATTAATTAACCTGATCAATTATTTCATGACATTTCCATTTTCCAATTACCAAATATGATAATAAATACATTAATATATCATTTTAGAACATCATTTATTAATTAAATTATCCAAACATACAAAATACCATTCCACTTATTAATTAACTCATAGATAAATAAACCATTTAACCTTAACTATGAAATACTTTTATAAAATTTAAATTGTTTAATGCCTATTCTATTTTACAAAAAACCAAGAATTAATCACCATGAATCAATATTAGTGATCAATATAACCAATAGTGGAATCTAATATAATATAAAACTTATAAATTAATACCTTACAAAAGAAACCATAACCAATTATTTAAAACCACATACGCTTTTGTAGACATCCATTTACACTGAAAAAAATCAACATCACCAATTAAGGTATTTATTTTTAGAAAATTTATAACTAGAAATTAAAAAAATCCTTTTCACACTTACATTTTCATTTATATAATAAAATCAACAATCACATAAATTAAAATATATGGTCTAAAATACCAATCATAATATTGCATGATTCATGAGATGTAAAGATAATCTCATCCCACTATGGATAAGATTCTTTACCTAAGTGAAACAAAAATTGATTAAATCATCCTAAGTGAAATAATATACCACCTTCCCAACACTGATTCAAATAACTCTAACATATATCCCTTAATTCCATCTTATAACTACCAAAGGATTGATAATGAACACAAAAAACCCCATCCCAACCATGATTAATTTTTTAATAACCTAAAAAAATCAATCAAAAAATACATATAAACACAACACACATTAGAATACTATGAATGTATTTTATAAAAGAATAATTACAATAATATAAATATAAAATTCTTCCCAAATGAAATATCATACACATAAACAGACATACAACTGATGACCCTACCTCTACAAGTCTACACTAATTAAACTTTTCTACTCCATCCAATCCAATGAAGAAATTCCTTAAAAACCTAAAACCCAATATAAAGGAAATTTTCATGTATATTACGATCAAGATGAAGGGGATAATATAAAATCATTTTAGGATTTATTTGATGAATTCCTACATAACCATACATATGGAAAATTATAATCTTTCATAAATCTAATGAAAACTTTCCCCACCAATGACATTTTTTAAAATAAAAAAATACATACTAATAATAGTCAGCATTATTACTATTCCATAAAATAGTCACAAAACATGTCATTACTCTATCATTTTAATACTGATAGACCTCATTCACATGCCAAACTCATTCTAGAGGTGGCTTTAAATCCATGCAACAACAATATGTAATTCGTTTCAAGGTCCAACCATGTAACTCTAGACACCCTCCATAGTAAGGAAATATCCCCACAACCATTCATGTAGATCTTGATGAGCCCCCTACTTGTATGCAGGGTTTCTGTGATATAAATAAGACCACCATAAACCCATACCAAACAATTATTATTTTTAGAAAAATCATCATAGCAATATTTTATGTAAAATCAACTAATAATCAATAATTTTTTTATAGTCACTAACCTTCCATTACTATTAATTTCTAAAAAAACATGCACCTAGAAATTCTATTGTTTCCATGAAATTGAATCACACAAAAATCAATTTACCTAAATAATAAAATGTATTAATAAATAATTTTAAATTCATTTGAAAAAATTATTTCAAAATCATTCATGCAATCTAAAAATATTACATCCTCACAAAAAGAATAATAATACACCTACCTTTTCATGATTCCATAAACATTATTTAATACATCCAAAAAACCATAATACCTATATCAAAATATCCTATAAATGGCCTTTAAATTCAACAAATTAACATTTTAAAAAAGATACACCCAACAATCCAAAACCAAAGAAACACTGACCCTTCTTTCTATTTTTATCCATAACTAATCCAATGGTAGGTAAAATCTCTATCAAGATATATTCCAGCCTTTTAAACTACTGATCTATTTTTTGAGAGGGTTACACCATGTTCTTTTCAAACCCCCAACCTAAAATCCCTAAATCTGACCCCCAATATGAGATGCGATCAAGAGTAACAATAAGAGAGTATGGGAGTTGGAAAATACCATATATCCATGGGGTTTGGAGATTAAGAAATATTTTTTGAACGAATGTGAAATCTAACAAGTAGGGTATATCCTATGGAGGGTTATAATAATAGAGAGATTGGAGAATTTGGGAAAAAATAAAACATTTAGGGAACTATTTTATGAGTATATAACCATAATGAATGATTTATTTTACCATTAATTAGACCATGAATTACATATTATCCCAAAATATCTTATTTTCATCGTCATATCATGTAGTATCACTAACTATGCAACCAACCATGAATTTTCCACTGCCATTAATCCCAGGATGCATGAACCAACTTCATAGTCCTCCAAACCATGTAAAAGACCACACATTTCCCATTGCATTCGAAACTTCACCTCCAATAACCTCTAAAATCCACCAAAACCCTCTAGGTTCCCCCAAACACTTACCTAACATCCTAAAACATTAAAACACCTCCAAAAAAATTTATTTTATCATTTTACACAAAAGTTAGGCCTCATAATTTTTCCATACTTTTACATTTTTTATCCAAAATAATTAAGTATATGACAATCCATTTACTAACTATTGAAAAAAAGTGTACGATAACGTTTTTAAGTTATAATTAACTAAATTAAAATACCTAATAAAATGAGATTATCTATTCCTTAGCCATGATATGTATCATAGTAGGTGATATAAATATATGTATATGTATATATATATATATATAATGTGATATCTTATGTGCTCCATTTGTCTTCTTCAATATAAAGTAACGTATTGTTCTAAATGAACGTCACATGATAATGGTTTTATTAAAGTGAAATTTATATTTAAGGATTCAATAGTTCAAGGATTATATGAGATGAATACAACATGTATTGTAAATGTATAATGAAATATAATATTACTATCTTTAAGGTACTTTTTGAATCCTTCTTTAATTCCATTTTTTTCTCAGGCGCATTTTATAACTTTCAGGGGTGGAGCACATTTTTTTGGGGAAAGTGACCTAAAGAACAATAATATAGTCTTGTTTAAATCAATGAATCCCAACTACAAATGTGAAAAAAGATTTTGTGGGTTTCCAGATGTTCCTAGGAGTTTTATATAGGGGTTTATATTTGGTACAACATGCAAGAGATATTTATGCCTTAAATATCTAGATTATGGCCTAGTTTTGGAACTGAGCACAATTTGCTGAAACAGTTAAATACATACAAAATATTTGGATATTAAATTGTTCAATGGAATAAAACTAATTCTTACAATGTAAAATCATCCATTATGATAATTTAACCGAAGACAATTTCTTTTTCTGCATACATGAGTTATTGGTTTTTTAAGGTGTAAGACTGATATTTCCTCTTGCCTTTTGGGTTTTATTTGACACTCATGTAACTCCTTCATATTTCATGTTCAAATTATCTCAAGTAACCCCTAGGTTTCTTCTAGTGTGTTTGGAGTGCTTCATTACCTCTAAATCATTTTTCTTTTTGCGTTTGAACACTAATGTGGTGGGTTGTCATCATTCGAGTATTTTTAGTCTCTCCATCACTATATTTAGATTTTTTTCACATTTTAGAATAAGTGTGTGTGATACAGTTTTCAAGGTCTCATAACTCAGATGTGGCCTTGGTCGATCCTAACAGTTTTCCCTCATTACTTGTCCTTCATAGGCAATTCTCTTTATTTTTAGTCTATGTTGTCAAAAGCGATTATGTCTCCTCTATTCTTGAGGTAGGTTTCTTTATACCAGGGGTTAACTATTGAATTGATTTTTTGTATTTCAATTCATTTATTTTATTCCATTAAAATGCATTATTATACATTGGAATAGTTTCTTTAGATTCAATTCTTGTTTTTTATGTGGATTTCTTTAAAAATGGATCTTTTTTACACCAAGTGTTTGGTTAAATGATTTTAATTTTTGTTTTAGGTTTGAAACAGGTCTTAAAGTCTAAAATCAGAAATTATTAAATGTGAAAATGTTTTATTAAATTATTGAAATTTTTTAAATGGTTTCTAGAAAACATAAACATTGAGTAACCATTGGTGTTTCAAGAATAATTTTTTACTCTTTCTGTGTGTGATGCCACAAGAGATTTTATGTCACTTTATGTGTGTAATTATTCTAGAGGATATATTGGATGGATTCACCTTAGGTATGTATTTTGGATTTTCTTACCTGTCTAGTATGTATACCAATATGTTAGAGGCCAAACGGGGTTCTTAGGAATTTATTTTTCTTTTATCACATGGTAGTATATTTCATTATTAATTTCTCACATGATTATTTTTGAACCCTCTGGGAGAATTAGTTGAACTCATATTTTGATAATCTCAATTATGCTCAATCATATTTTGATAATCCCAATTATGATCAATCATAGTTTGATAATCCCTATATTGATTAATGATTAATTACTTATTTCAGTATTTCTGTACACTATGCACATATTCATATATTATAATATTTATATTATCTTCAAGTAATTTGGTTACTAGATGGATATATATTCTAAATTAACCCATTCTGCCAATAGAATGCTTAAACATACAAGTGGTCACCGTTACAGAACAAATCTACCGATACATACAAGTCACCATTATGCAAGCCTACTGATACAGACAAGTCACCGTTATACAAGCCTACCTATACAACAAGTCTGTTGTTATGCAAGCCTACCGATACAGACAAGTCACCATTATGCAAGCCTACCGATACAACAAGTCACTGTTATGCAAGCCTACCGATACAGACAAGTCAACGTTATTAAATCCTACCGTTAGAGACAAGTTACCGAATGAAGTCTACCGATACACCAAAGAAGCTACCGGTACATGAAGGCTACCATTACACGAAAGGTCACCAGTACATTAAGTCTACCGCTACTGATCACGTCTACCGCTATCGATCAAGTCTACCGACATACATGAAGTCTACTGATAAAAAGGCTACTGTTACTCAAGAAGTTACCGATACAAAGACTTAACGATACAAAAGGATACTGTTACCCAAAGCTACCATTCCATATAATCCGACGCTACCTTAATTTCTTTATCTTTATTTAATCTAACCAATGGTCATATTCAGTATATTTTAATGCTCTGTCTTTTATTTAATGAATGTTGTTGGATGTCATGGAATCGTACCTCGTACCTGTAAAAAGAAATCATTTCTTTTGCTGGAGCTCGTGCCATAAATATAAGAAGTCCCTATTGCTACAAAGAAGAGAACATACATACAGAAGTAATACAAGTGACATACACAAGAAGAGCTCATACAGATATACATGCACGAACAAGAAGACATAGAAGCTCATACACACTCACGCTTACTCAAGAACAGCTGTGTACTTTCACGAAGGATTTTTAAGAAAATCATCTACTACATTTTCACTCTCTCTGAACCTGGATGTCAAGCAGACGACACTCTGTTTTCCAGATAGAAACCAGAAGAGGACTCAGAACCATTTCTGATCAAATCCGAAGGAGTCCAGAGCTATTCTGCAATCACTAGAGCCATTCTAAATTCTATATCTTGCTCAGTAATTTGTTATTTACTTTACGAGCAGTGTGTGTCATCAGTTTTAATTTAAACATACACTATCTCTTGAACCTTAACTGGAGGATCTATAAATACTCATTCAAACTCTTTACATCTTCTATTTCCCACAGTGGATAGTGGTAGAGGTCGTGTGTAACCTGGACAGCTGTATTTGCTATTGTTTTTGTTTCCCCTGAAGAATAGTGGTAGAGGTCCTTGACCTGGACAATTGTAAACTGTTGTGAACCCCGATATAGGGTGTAGATCAAATTTATATAAATTCGAGAGGACTAAGTCTTAGCTTGAGACTGAACCTCTTGGTTATACCTGCTGTGATTTATTTAGTTTTAAGTAAAACCTCTTATTCGTTTTCTAAGTGCTTTAAAACTTAGACTGTTTTTCAAAAGTACTCTGATAATTGAATTAGTAAGTGTTTTCATTACTTGAAAATCATTGGGTTAGTTTCAAAAGCTAATATGATATTTTGATTAGATTAACTGGGAATTAATCAATACCTTGAGAACCTAACTGAAAGTTTGCTTTAGTTCAAATTCACTACAATTCAATTAGTATTTTAAAATGGGTAATTTTAGTAAAGGATTTTAAACAGAAATTTTAATTGGAACTCAATTCACCCCCCCTCTTAAGTGTCCACTCTGACCAACATTTGATATCAGAGGCTTTTAAAATATTTTCTGAAGTACTCTGTTTTTCATCTGTGATTTTAGTTGTATTTTAAAGTTCTTAAAATTTCTGTTATTTCTAAATTTTTATCTCTTTAAAATTTTTGTTTTAACCTAGCCATCATGGATAACATACTTTAAGGTGTTTCTACTAATAGACCATCATTTTCAATGGAAACAACTATGATCAGTGGATGATTAAGATGAAAATTAATTTAGAAAGCATGGGTTTTGATATTTGGACTGACATAGAATCAGAATATAAAATTCCTACTACTGTTAGATCTACTTGGAATGAAGCTACTAAGACATCTCACAAAAATAATTTCAAAGCTATGAATGCTCTATATTGTTCTTTAGGAGATGCGGAATTTAATAGAATATCTACTTGTAAGACTGCATATGAAATTTGGGATACTTTAGTTGTTTCTCATAAAGGAACAACTAATGTTAAGGAAATGAGATTGAACACCTATACTATTAAATATGATAATTTTAAGATTAAGCCTAATGAACCCATTTATGATATGTATCTCAGGTTTAACTAAATTTTTAATACAATGATCTCACTGGGAAAGGACGTTTCTTCAAAGGAGAAGATCATGAGAATTTTGAGATGCCTACCTGAAAGATGGAGGGGCACTTCTGTTTCAATCAGAGAATCTTGTGATATTGGTAAACTGCCAGTCAATGAACTTATTGGAAAGTTGATGATGTATGAAGAAGAGCTTAAAGTAAAAGAAGAAGAAGAAGATGAACCAAAAAGGAAGTCAGTTGCCTTCAAGACATCTACTTCGAAGAATAAGGATAAAGAGAAAATTCAGACCATGAGTGATAGCTCAAGCTATGAAGAAAGTGAAAGTGCATCTGACAGTGATGCAGAAATGGATCACATAGCCAGATGATTCAAGAAGTTTTATAGGAAGAAGATGTTTTTCAGAAAATCGAATTACAAAGGTAAGTATGACCATAAGGGTCACTGGAAAAAGGACTGGAAGAAATATGACAAATCTGATGAAATTGTCTGCTATGAATGCAAAAGAAAATAACACATAAAAGCAGACTGTCTAAAGATGAAATACAAGAAGAAGTATGAGTATAAGGACAATATGTATAAGAATGCCATGAAGGCTACTTGGAGTGATTCTGAGGATAGATCCAGTGAATCTGAAGTTTTTGAGACTGAAAAAAGAAATAAGGAAAACATGTGCTTTATGAAAAACACTTCTGAGGTAACATCTGAAAATCCTGCTTTAAATTATTTTTATAATGGAAATGATTCTGATTATGAAAATATGTCAAAATCTGATCTGTTTGAATACTGTGATATGTTGGAAGAAACCTGTAATGAGATGAAAGACAAATACGAAGGTTTAAAGAAACAATATGCTTTAACTATTAAATATAAATCTGATCTTGACATAGAAATGGAAAAGAATGCTCAATTGCTTAAAGAAAACACTAAACTGAAAGTTTCAAATGAGCAACTAAAGAAGGATTTAAAAAAATTCACAAATGGAAAAGATACTCTTACTCAAATTCTAGGTAAGCAGATTGCACCTAGATATACTACTGGTATAGGATACCAACCTGGACAAAGAAAATTTACCAAAACTAGATTTATTTCTAAATCCGGACAGAATGTAGATAGTTCTAGTTCTGGAAGTCCATATGCTTCAACTATTTAAATTCATAGTTACGGATCTAATAAGGTTTATCTTTCAAAATATGTTGATTCGACAAATTTTATGAGACCCATAAGACAAATTTGGGTACCTAAAGTTTTATTGGCTAACCTGTCTGGACCCAAGAAAATATGGGTACCAAAATCATTTCCTATCTAAATCTATTTTGTAGGGAACCTTCTTAAGGAGCTCCTATAGAAAGACTTGGTACATGGACAGTGGATGTTCAAGACATATGTCAGGAGACTTCTCATTCTTTAAAATCTTAGTTAGAGTTGATGGAGGTTTTGTCACCTTTGGTGATAATTTTAAAGGGAAAATCATCGACTTAGGCCAGATTGGTAACACTGACTCAGTATTAATTTCTAAAGTTCTATTTGTTGATGGGCTTAAGTATAATTTACTAAGTATTTCTTAGTAATGTGATGATGGTTTTAATGTTGTATTTGAATACGATTCTTGCAAAGCTTTTAATTCTAAAAATGCTTTAGTATTTTTTGCCTTGCGAAATGAAAATGTCTATGTTGTTGATTTGAATTCTTTAGCTATGTAAAATATTACTTGTTTAAATTCTTTTCATAAAGATTGTTGGATTTGGCACAGAAGATTAGGACATTTCAATGTACATTCACTTAGAAAACTTACTAGGAAGAACTTATTTAGAGACCTACAAAAAATTGAATTCCCAGTATATAATGTTTGTAATCCCTGTCAAAAGGGAAAGTAACATAAAGTTTCTTTTAAATCAAAGAAATAAGTGTAAACTTCTCAACCTCTTGAGTTGGTTCACATAGATTTGTTTGGACCTTCTAGAGTTTCAAGTTTAAATGGGAAGCACTATGTCTATGTTCTAGTAGATGACTATTCTAGGTATACTTGGGTATATTTTCTAGCTCACAAAAGTGAATCTTGTTCTTACATTGTTAAATATTCCATGTCTGTAGAAAACTTAGTGAACTTAAGATTAAAACCTTGAGAAGTGATCATGGCCGTGAGTTTGAAAATCATGAGTTTGAATCCTACTGCTCACACAATGACTATAGTCACAATTTCTCTGCCCCTAGGACACCTCAACAAAATGGTGTAGTATAAAGGAGAAATAGAACCCTTCGGGAAATTTCCAGAACCATGCTCAATGAGTATGACCTACCTGTTTATTTTTGGGCTGTAGCTGTCAATAAAGCTTGTCATATTATCAATAGATTTTTGATCAGACCTGTTCTTAAGAAGACCCCTTATGAGTTGTGGAACCATAGGAAACCTAAGGTCAACTACTTCATAGTTTTTGGTTACAAAGTCTTTATTCTTAATACCAAATATAATCTTGACAAGTTTGCATCCAAGAGTGATGAAGGAATTTTCCTAGGCTACTCTATTTCTAGTAAAGCCTTTAGAGTTTTCAATAAGAGAACCAAATGTGTGGAGGAATCTGTTCACATCAAATTTGATGAAACTGATCCACAAGAACCTAAGACCTCTCTTGAAAATCTTGAAGATGATCTCTCTGTTTTGAACCTTAATGATAAAGATAGTAGACCTATAGTTAAAACATCCAGTTTTGGAAATTTTCCAGAACCTGCTTCTGTTGACTCCCAACCTGTTGATGAACCTGAAATATATATCCCTACCTTTTCGAGACCAACTAGGATTCTAATGAACCATCCTTTAGATGCTGTTGTAGGTAATCTAGATAGAGGAAAACAGACTAGAGCTTCTCTAAGAAATCAGGTTGAACATCAATCCTTTCTTTCACAGTTATAACCTAAAAATATCAATGATGCTATCAATGATGAATTTTGGGTAATGGCTTTTCAAGAAGAACTTAATCAATTTGAAAGAAATAAAGTCTAGGATTTAGTATAAATACCTAAGGACACTTTAACCATAGGCACAAAGTGGGTGTTTAGAAAAAAAATTGATGAATCTGGAAACATCATTAGAAACAAAGCTAGACTAGTTGTACAAGGTTACAATCAAGAAGAACGAATTGACTATGAGGAAACCATTGCACCTGTAGCTAGATTAGAGGAAATTAGGATCTTACTTGCCTTTGCATCACATCTGAATTTCAAGTTATATCAAATGGATGTGAAAAGTGATTTTCTAAATGGTTTCATTGTTGAAGATGGTTTTATAGAACAACCACCTAGTTTTTCAAATACTCACTTTCAAAATCATGTTTTTATACTTTCTAAAGATTTATATGCTTTAAAACAAGCTCCAAGAGCTTGGTATGAAATACTTACAAATTTTCTTACTTCAAAAGGATTTACAAAAGGAATTGCTGATCCCACTCTTTTTATAAAAAGAATTTCAAAATATGTTTTAATAGTACAAATTTATGTTGATGATATTATTTTTGGATCTTCTAAAAATTCTTTATGTACTAATTTTTCAAAGGTTATGAAAAATGAGTTTGAAATGAGCTTAATGGGAGAGCTTAAGTTCATTCTTGAATTTCAAATCTTTCAAACAAAAGATGGTATTATTTTGAATCAGATTAAATATAATAAGGATTTACTAAAACATTTTGGTTTGGACAGTATTAAGGGAAGTGATACACCTATAAGTACCACCTGTAAATTGGATATTGATAAAACTGGAAAACCAGTAGATCAAACTAATTATAGAGATATGATTGGGAGTTTACTTTATCTTACTACTAGTTGACCTGATATTTTGTTTAGTGTATGTATGTGTGATAGATTTCAAGCTAACCCTAAAGAGTCACACTTACTTGCTGTTAAAAGGATTTTCAAATATCTTAAATATACTGCTAATTTGGGACTGTTTTACCCAAAAGGACAATCATTTGATTTAATAAGTTATTCAGATGCTGACTTTGTTGGATGCAATTTAGATAGAAAGAACACATCTGGCACATGTAATTTACTTGGAAAGTCCCTAGTATCATGGTGTAGTAAGAAACAGAACTCAATTTCATTATCTACTACTGAAGCAGAGTATATAGCTACTGGTAGTTTCTGTGCACAGATTCTGTGGATGAAACACACTTTATTGGACCATGGATTTGATTTTAAACTTGTTTCAATTAACTGTGATAACAATAATGCGATCAACATCTCAAATAACCCTATGTCTCACTCTAGAACCAAACACATTGATGTTAGACACCACTTTCTAAGAGATCATTATCAAAGAGGTGATATAACTCTTGAATTTATAGGCACTAAACTCCAATTAGCTGATATTTTCACTAAGACTTTAAGTTCAGAAAGATTAAGTTTCATTAGAAACGAATTAGGAATGATAACATACTCTTAAAACTGTTAGAAAAACCTCACCGTTAGAAAAACCTCACCGTTAGAAACACATCACCATTAGAAAAACCTCACCATTAGAAAAACCTCACCATTAGGAAAACCTCACCGTTAGATAAACCTCACCGTTAGAAAAACCTCACCATTAAAAAAACATCACTGTTAGATAAACCTCACTGATAGATAAACCTCACCGTTAGATAAACCTCAACGATAGATAAACCTCACCGTTAGGATATACCTCACTGTTTGAGGATACCTCACCGGTACATCTCTCGCACTGTTTTAAATTTTTGTATTAAGGCCGAGACTTTGAATTTCTTTTTAATATAAGATTTATTTTATATGTGAATCCTAAATGATATTAAAATCGACTCTAGACATCACTCAATCACCACAAACCTGTCTGTTCGAATCCCTCCTACCAAAACCTCTCAAGCTCGCAAAACCCTAAGCCTCAGAATCTAAAATGGCCCGTGTGAAGCGACCCTCAGTGGATGAAGGGAGTGATGCGCCACAAGCTAAGAGGCAGAAAGTAACCAATGCTGGTTCCAGTGGATGCAGTAGAGATGCTGTTCAAAGGAATCCTATGAATCCACATTTATCGAAGCGATAAATTGTAGTAGAAAAGGAATTATGTGTGGAATGGCTGCTGGAAAGCAAGTCCTTGATTATGAAGGTTTTACAAGAACAAGGATGGATCTAATGCTTCATGAACAATAACGGAACGTATTATCCAGCAATGGTAAAAGAGTTTTATGAGTTTGTCTATTTTGAGACTTCATAAGAGGAGAATAGGATGATTTCTTGTGTGAATGGTCAAAAGTTTTCATTCTCATCAGTTGAATGGGATGAGAACCTTAGAGTTCCTCATAGTGGTGATCATGGATTTTATTCAAAATCCATACCAACTACTAGTGACTTTTTCGAATATGAGGATGCCTTGTTGGAATTGACAGGAAATGGAACTCCTAGAAAGTTCATTACTGCAGAGATGGCAGGGGAGGATAATCTACTTTTCAAGTTCATTCAGCATGTGATTAGTCCAAGGAGAGGAGATTTTTCTACCCTCAGATTTCATGATATTTATTTGTTGTATCTGTTAAAGCATGGAGTAAACGTGAGCTTGTGCAGATTGATAATGATTCAGATTGAGAATATGACTCGACCCAAGTCTAAGTCCAATTAACTATTCTTTTCTAATTTTATTTCTATTATGTTGAAGGAAAATGAGGTAGCTGGACCTCAAGAAGAAACTATTGTGGTTACGGATAATTTTTGTATCACCAGGACTATTTTTAAGTTTATGAAAGTCATATGGAACCCTTGGAAGAAATCATGGGTTAATGATGATGGAAAAATCTAGGACAAGTCTACTCTTGTGGATCATCCTTCTAGACCAAAGTATGTGAGGGATCCTAGTCTTGGACCAGATGAGACAGAACCGGTATACAATGATAATGAAGCTGAAGTTGAGGAGGAAGAGACATCAGTTGAGGAAGGAGGAGACCCTGATTTACCTCCTAGTCCCATGCCCCAAAACATTTCCTCTGGAGCAGCTATCCCCCCAAAAGAACTACTAAGGAGAGAAACTTTTTTGAAGGAAAGTGATACTGAGACCACATAAGAAGAAGAAGAAGAAGAATCATATTAGTATGTTGTTAAGGACACATCTGAAGAGGATGAAGTAACCGAATTAGACCAGCTTTCTCATGAAGAAAAAGAGGTTGCTGGTGAAGCAGATGATGATGAAAATGAAGAAGAAGAGCTCAGTTTGTGCCCTCTGATAGACAATACAGTCAAGATAGTGCCTGATCAGGAAGCAGAAGTAGCATATGTTGATGAGAGAGTCTTTAAACTATCAGAGCAAATGGTTGTTGAATATAATGAAGTTGCATAGGAAGTTATAGAATTTCCTCAAACAGAACAGTTGGAGGAGATTCCTCAGGTGAATGCTCTAAGTGAGGGTGAGCATCTTGGTTCAGTATCAGGGTTGTATGACATTGATGGTTGGACATCAGATCCAGGATATATAGTTATTGAACTTAATTATGAATATTCTAATGAGGAAGTCCAGGCCCAAAGAGAATCAGTTATCCTACCTACTGTGGTTGAATATTTGGCAACCAAGGAGGACCTTGAGTCCTTAAAGGCTGAAATGAAAGAAGCACTGAGAGAATCAGTGGCAGATTTGAAGCAAAGTCTGGTTGATGAAATGAGGAGTGTGGAGAAATCCCTAGAGCTATCTCTAGGATGTGCTCTTTCTTTTCCAGTGAGGGGAATGATGGATGACGTTAAAGTATGCCATACTAAAATTGAGAGTTGGGCATGGTCTGTGGTTTCTCTAAGACAATCTATTGCTTCGTTGACTTCCATGAACAACTCTCAAACCCAAGTGAATTCTGATATCTTATATATTAAAGAAGTAGTCAAGAAATTTGTGGAAGTATTTGAGTCTTTTAAGAAATCAGTAAAAGAACATTTGAACAGTCAATATGAACTTATTCAGAAGGTAGTTAGTAATATGACAAAATCTTTAAAGGAGACAGTAGCTTTCTCAGTTAAACCCCTTCCTTCATCCAGCTCCACTATGAACCTTGACGAGATCAGAACTGTGATCCAGGAAGAGTTGGGTATGGCCAGTACCAGTGGTACCTCAGATACTCAGATCCTTGCTACCACTGGGGAAGTTAGTAGTTTTGTTTGTGATCAGCTATGGGAAACTACGGCTTATCAAGAGGCAATTAAGAATAAGGTGGATGCTTACATTGAGAAAGTCTATACCAATCATCAAATAACCAATCATTTCAAGATTTTGATGGAGAATATGATATTACCTCCAGTGAATCAAGCTTTCAGAGAACAGGTTAGTAAGCTCAGGGAGCTTACTCCTGCCTTGGATAAATTCATTGAAAATCAAGATGATTTTGTGTCAGCAACGGAAAGAGGAGGTAGTATTATTATGGATTTCAGGAACTTGTTGCTACCATTCTTGCATGTGGATGCCAGAACTGTGATTGTACCTCCTGCTCTTCCTGCCTCTGCCTCTGGGAGTACACCTCATTTGAATCCAGTTCAGGATATTCAAAGCTTGACACCTATGATCCCCCAGATGAGCATAGATTTCAGATCCGATACAGTTTCAATGGATGAACCTCCAGTTGTTTTTTCAGCTAATCCCAAGCCAACTACTCAATCTGATCCTTCACCCTCCTCTGATCCTAAAGGAAAGACTCCTGTTCTAGAGGAATATTGAGTGATTATGGATGTTTTTGATGGGATTCACTTGTATTTTCTTTTGTAATACTGACTTAATTAGTTTGCATCTTTTGTGATTTATTGGAAATTTACTCTTACATTCTCTTCTTTTCTATGTTTCTGTGTAATCTGTTCTCTTTTAGTCTCTACATTTCTCTAATTCTACCCTTCTTTTTGTTAATCACAAAGGGGTGGAAAATTAAACTAATGAGAACTGGGAGTACAATTGCAAGGGGGAGAATGCAAGAGGGAGAAAAAAATGAGAACTTTGTTTTAAAGTTTTTTTAGGAAATTTTTCCTCTCACACCATTTTAATCTTCTTAATACTTTCGAATAAGTTGTGATTATCAAAAATGGGGAGATTTTTGAACCCTCTGGGAGAATTAGTTGAAATAATATTTTGATAATCTCAATTATTCTCAATCATATTTTGATAATCCCAATTATGATCAATCATAGTTTGATAATCCCTCTATTGATTATTGATTAATTACTTATTTCAATATTTCTGTACACCATTCACATATTCATATATTATAATATTTATATTATCTTCAGAGAATTCGGTTACCGGATGGATATATATTCTAACATAACCCATTCTGCCAATAGAATGCTTAAACAGACAAGTGGTCACCGTTACAGAACAAAGCTACCGATAGAGACAAGTCACCGTTATGCAAGCCTACCGATACAGACAAGTCACCATTATGAAAGCCTACCGATTCAACAAGTCTACCGTTATGCAAGCCTACAGATACAGACAAGTCACCGTTATGCAAGCCTGCCGATACAACAAGTCACCGTTATGCAAGCCTACCAATACAGAGAAGTCACCGTTATTCAAGCCTACCGTTACAGACAAGTTACCAAATGAGGTCTACCGATACACCAAGGAAGCTACCGGTACATGAAGGCTACCGTTACATGAAAGGTCACCAGTACATTAAGTCTACCACTACCAATCATGTCTACCGCTACCGATCAAGTCTACTGACAGACATGAAGTCTACTAATAGAAAGGCTAGCATTACACAAGAAGTTACCGATACAAAGACTTACTGATACACAAGGCTACCGTTACCCAAAGCTACCGTTCTAGAGAATCTGACGCTGCCTTAATTTCTTTATCTTTATTTAATATAACCAATGGTCATATTTGGTATATTTTAATGCTCTGTCTTTTCTTTAATGAAGGTTGTTGGATGTCATGGAACCGTACCTCGTACCTGCAAAAAGAAATCATTTCTTTTGCCGGAGCTCATGCCATAAATATAAGAAGTCCCTGTTGTTGCAAAGAAGATAACATACATACAGAAGTTATACAAGTGACATAAACAAGAAGAACTTATACAGATATACATGCACGACCAAGAAGCCACAGAATCTCATACACACTCATGCTTACTTAAGAATAGCTGTGTACTTTTATGAAGGATTTTGAAGAACATCATCGACTACATTTTCACTATCTCTAAACCTGGATGTCAAGAAGATGACACTCTGTTTTCCAAATAAAAACCAAAAGAGGACTCAGAACCATTTCTGATCAAATCCGAAGGAGTCCATTGCTACACTGCAATCACTAGCGCCATTCTAAATTCTATATCTTGCTCAGTGATTTATTATTTACTTTACGAGCAGTGTGTGTCATCAGTTTTAATTTACACGTACACTGTCTCTTGAACCTTAACTGGAGGATCTATAAATCCTCATTCAAACTCTTTACATCTCTTATTTACCATTGTGGATAGTGTTAGAGGTCGCGTGTGACCTGGAAAGCTGTATTTGCTGTTGTTTTTGTTTCCCACGAAGAACTGTGGTAGAGGTCCTTGACCTGGATAGTTGTAAACTGTTGTCAACCCCGATCCAGGGTGTGGATAAAATTTATATAAATTTGAGAGGACTAAGTCTCGACTTGAGACAAAACCTCTTGGTTATATCTGCTGTTCTTTATTTAGTTTTATCTAAAACCTCTTATTCCACTGCTAAGTGATTTAAAACTTAAACTATTTTTCAAAAGTACTCTGATAATTGAATTAGCAAGTGTTTGAATTACGTGAAAATCATTAGGATAGTTTCAAAAGCTAATCTGATCTTTTGATTAGATATACTGGGAATTAATCAATCCCTTGAGAACCTAACTGAAAGTTTTCTTTAGTTCAAATTCACTACAATTCAATTAGTATTTTAAATTGGGGAATTTTAGTAAAGGATTTTAAAAAGAAATTTTAATTGGAACTCAATTCACTTCCCCTCTTAAGTGTCCACTCCGACCAAAAATTATCTAATGGGGTATCTATGTTTGTTTACCTTTTTATTTCATACTTAAAATATTCCCAGATTTAGTGAATGTGGTATGTTTTATGAAAACCAAAGGGTTTTTTATAAAATGGTTTTTTGTAAAACATATTTTTTTAAAGTTAGAACTGATGAATTATTGATATTAGAGATTTATATATTATTTAGTGGTATCCTACTGGGATTTGTCCCCACAACCTACAATTTAATTTATGTATAGATATTTTTTTATTGACTCAAGTAATGGGAAGGAAATTATATAGAATAAAAGCTTCTTTTATTGTCATTGTCTTTATAGTGGGATGTCTATGTGGGGACAAATGGTTTTATAGGGACTTGTTTAGTCTTGTCTTGTTTTATCATCCTTGTTTGGTTTGTTTTAATTGAATTTTTATGTCTCATTGATATATTCTCTTTCTTATACATTCTACCATATTGTGTTTCCTTATTTAGGTTTTTCATTAGGTATGTTTCTTATACAATGTTGTGCTTCACCTTAGGGAAGAACTTTCTGGGTGGCATGTCTAGTTACCCTCGGTGGGATCATTACAAATTGGTATTAAAGCCATTAACCAATCATAAATGATCTACAATTTCATGATTTTGGTTTTTTATTGGTAGAATATAGTTAGGACCATCATAATTGCGATAGTAAGTGTGGAAAAGGGTCCTAGCTAGCTCACTCCTATGACTGAATCTGAATCACCATGGGTGGTCATGATTTTTTCCATGCTTGAGTCTTGGTGGCTAATGTTATTTGAATGTACCAGATATGAAGTTTATTTAAATGAACCCATTTCTTATTTTTTATAGTAATAACATTAAAAAATCAATAAAATCTTTAAATTATTTTCCTTTAAAAAAATTTATATGGATACCTGAAGCTGGTCCTATGATTTCAGAATATTCTCATTACTGGTGGAGTTTTTTTCATGTGTTTATTAGACAATTCCTCCTATAAGATATTTTCTGTATCCAAGAGATTAATATATGAGACATGTTTTGTAGGGGAATCCACCAATGGACCATTATTTATAAGAATCTATAATATACCCTATTCATACTCTGGGTCAAGAAGGTGTTTCTACCCCAAGATGCATAGTGGATCATGGATCATAATTTACTAAGTAGAATCCTCCTGTATTCCCTGGTGATAAAGGACCCAAGGAATCAACGGAGTTTCTAGAGTGGATTAATAGTATCTTAAAATTTTTGAAGACTCATGAGGACTCTAAGGAGGGTTTTTAATAATTAAATTGCAAGATCAAGAAGGAAATGGCGTGACTCTATTTTGCAAGCTTTCTTTCAAGTGGATCTTACATCAAGAAAATATTCAAAAATTAGTTTTATCCTATGAAGTTAAATATGGAAATAAACAAAGAGTTTTTAGACTTAGAGAAATAGAACACACCGTTCTAGTATATTCCACCCATTTTGTTGATTTCATGAATTTGGCAATGGATCTAGTCACTAATGATTACCATAAGGATTAGAGATTCAAGTTGGGATTGAGGGATGATATTCGGATGATATCGATTTTCAAGTACCTTTAATTATTTGTATAATTATTCAATAGGGATGATCTTTTTTATGTATACATATATGTGAAAATAGGTTTGGGAGGAGCATCGATTTTGTGATGTTTTTATGGAGGGTGTATCTTCTATACAGAAAAGGAATCTTTAGGGTAGCTAGTTTTCTTCAGGACCAGTTTCAAGGGATTCATCAAGATAGTTGATGCACCCAATTTTTGTATACATTTTCAAATATATAATTGAAGATAAAAGAATGTTTTTAGCATATATCTTTGTTTTCATGAACATAGTCTTTGATTTTGGTGAGTCTGTTTACTTGCAGGAGCTTTCTGGCTTAATACACGGATCAAGGAAAGTTTGTGACATTTTTGAAACTACATGGCGTGTACTTTCTATACATGCCGTGTACATCAAGACAAGGACACAGACCAAATCAGGGAGTACACGCCCATGTCTACCAGATAGAGATGCAAGCTGTGTGGGTCAGCACTACACGCCGTGTACCACCTTCTAGAAGAGGTGGTTGCAGAGAAAAGTCCACATGCCCATGTGGCCGTTGATGAAGACACGGCGTGTCTAAACTTTTACACGGCGTGTCAGCTATTATAGAAGGGGATGGTGGCAATACACGCCATGTATGGTGGCGCTACATGCCATGTTCACTCAACTTGCAGGTGGAGCCGTGTGCAAAAGTCAAGAACGGCGTGCTCAGCCACCTGCCAGCGGAGAAAATGGCGCCAAAATGTGTTGACAAAAAGTACACGGCGTGTACTTTCTATACATGCCATGTACTTTATTTTTCTATAAAATGAGGCCTTGGCCTAGGAATTTGGGAGTTCAGAACCACTGGAAGAGGGAGAAGCTCTACTAATACCATTCCTGAAGCCACCGAGGCGCTGTCATTCCGCTATTCCCCCATTCCACCCTCCGATACTCTACCTCAACGCCTACACGATGCATCCGTCAGGTATCACGTGTGTCATTTCTAACCTAAATTCCATGTGTAACTAAACCCCTCATGTTGGGGCTGTGGATGATGGGATTATAATTTGTATATTGTTTTATATAGTTGTGTTTGAATCATTGTAATTCATCTTACTTTTCTTAAGCCACTGTCTAATATAACTGAGAATTCTTAGCCGGACCAGGGGAAGGATTCTCGGCGATACAAAAGAAAAGTAACGGTGCAAACATCCATGACTATTGGAAGGTTTTCACAGATTCAAGTAATGGACTGAACGTAATAAAGAATTAAGGACATTGACTACTGGACCAAGGAGTCAACTGCTCTAATTCCAAACAAGAGGAACCAGACCAAGGAAATCTTGTAACAAAATGGAATCCTGAATGATTGAATTATTATGAACAGCACACCCATTTAAACAATCTGTATAAGAACTTCTTATTCACCACAGCCCCGACATGTCTTTTCTTTCCATTTCTAAGAAATTTTTAAATTTACCCATTGTTTTCCTTCAAACTGTATCCATTCTTCAAAGTAAATCAGTTTAGTTTAAATCAAAACCCAAAAAATCAACCCAATCATTTCTAAACTTTGCATACTTCACCTAATTAAGTATTAACTCAATTAAATTCATGCACTACATGGTTCCCTATGGATCGACCCCGAACTTATGCTATACTAATGTTATAAGAACGAGTAATTAATTTGGGACGCATAAAACTTCAACCAACGACAAGAGTAGACCAAATTTTGGCGTCGTTGCTGGGGAGAGACACTGGCCGACCACAGATATAGAGGGAACGGCGTATACCGAACATACACACTGTGTTCTGGAACATGGGGTGACAGGCCGTGTTATGTGCCACACATGGAGGGGCCAACACTAACAATGCACACGACGTGTACCCAACACACACGCCGTGTAAATTAAAATGGTGTGTGAGACCGTGTGCAAAAGTGTACGCGGGCACGATGAAACGGACACGGTGTGTACCGAACATACACACCGTGTATATTCAAATTTTTGAAAATTCATTCTGAGGCCGTGTTCAGATGTACACGGCGTGTGTTCTTCATTTCGTGGTCGTGTACTACCGGAAGCCGAATGGTCGGCCGATCCGAAAAACACCCTAAACGAGTCTAAAAATTTGAAACAGAGGGTGTAGAATGGTGTACCTAGATTGAGGATCACAATGTGAGAGGAATCAGAACATGAAACGCCCCAAATCGACAGATTTGGAAAAAGGGGGTTCGGAAGACGTTTAGGAGAAGAAACGGGAAGAAGGGGAAGAATCAGGCGGCCGTGCAACATGGATTCAAGCTGGGTGGCCCGCAGCTTTTATAGCTGAGGTACACGGCGTGTATAGAAAGTACACTCCGTGTATTATTATTATTATTATTATTATTATTATTTTTTGATTTTTTTTTAATTAAGAAAAGTACAAAATTTAATTATTATAGTAAACTATATAATAATTATTAAAAATAGAAATATTGACAAATTCTATTATACATAAGCCTATACACGACGTATATCGGGAAATACACACCGTGTATTTTAAAATAAGAAAAAGAGTAGTACAACCTTTGGTCCGGTGCTTGGGGTGGAATTCGAACCGGCGATCGGCTGATTCGAACGGACGCCTTCACCCACTAGAGTAAAGGTTGTTCTTCTGTTCATATTTATTTTTTATATATATTTATTCTATATGGATTATACACATGGAAAGAAGGAAAAACACAGCGTGTGGTTTTTATTTAGGAATGGATGAGGGTGAAGCGGGGAGTTTAGCGCGATTCAAAACCGGGTCTTGTGAACCTGGTGTCGAGAATTTGCCAATCTGCCAACATCACCCGCATGTAATTTCTTATTTTTTAAAACGTTTTGATTTATATTTGAAAAAGCATGGCGCACACAGCGTATATCGGAGTACACGTCGTGTGGTTTTATTAAAAGAACAAATGATGGAAATGGGACGGTTATCTGGATTTGAACCCGGGTCTTTTGAAACCGGATCACGATTCTAGCCAACCGGCCCATCCCCACCATGGGTTTTATTAAACACATGTACATGTATATATAGATTGACAATACCACACACGTCATGTAATTAAAAAGGAGGAACCCTATGCCGAAGGTAGGTCAGGAGGATTCGAACTGAGGACGACTCGAATAAACTCCAGTGACTTTTCCATCGACACCGGCATCATCCCTGGTTAGTTATTTTTTATTCTATAGATTTATACTATTATGTTTATAAATGAAAAAGACTTAGTACATGCCGTGTATATAAGTGGGACACGGTGTGTAACCTCTGGGTTGCCTCCCAGGAAGCGCCTTTGTTTTAGGTCGTTGGCTCGACCAACTTACCTTTCTTACCAGAGGAGTATGGTGGACAACGTTCCCACCATGTTATCTGTAGGATGGTAGGCTTTCAACTGCTGAATGTTTACCTTGAATGGTTGACCATCTTCTCTAGAAATTTCTACCACTCTGTGATGGAATACGCGGATAACGTGGAATGGTCCCGACTAGCGTGACTTTAACTTCCCTGGAAATAAGCGTAGACGAGAATTAAAGAGAAGTACATGATCACCGGGTTGGAATGACTTTCGTGATATCACCCGGTTGTGAATGGATCTTATCTTCTCTTTTTACAACTTGGCATTATCGTATGCCTCTAATTGGATCTCATCTAGTTCCGACAGTTGGAACTTCCATTTCTATTCAGCTGCCTTCAGATCAAAATTTAGGGCTTTGACGGCCCAATAGGCTTTGTGTTCCAATTATACTGGCCAATGGTAGGGCTTGCCATAGATGAGGGGGAACGGGGACATTCCATGTAGTGTTTTGAAAGAAGTTTGATGTGCCCATAAGGCATCATCTAACTTCTTGTACCAGTCCTTCTGTGAAGTGTTCACTGTTTTTTCCAGGATCTGCTTGAGCTCTAGATTGGAGAGCTCGACCTGTCCACTGGACTGGGGATGATATGGTGTCCCCATCTAATGCTTTACTCCATACTTCGACAGTATTCCTCTCATCAATGTGTTGTCGAAGTGGGTCCCTCTATCGCTGATCAGTACTCGAGGAACTCCAAACCTGCTAAAAAATTTTTTCTTTAAGAAATTTATAACTACCTTGGCTGTGTCGTGAGGTGTAGCAATAGCTTCCACCCATTTGGAGACGTAGTCAATGCAGACCAGGATGTAAGTGTTCCCAAAAGATGAGGAAGAAGGACCCATGAAGTCTATGCCCCAGACGTCAAAAATCTCGACCTCCAGGATGGGGTGCTAAGGCATCTCAGCTCTACGTCTCACATTACCCATCCTCTTGCACCAATCGCAACCAGAAACAAAGGCTCGAGCATCTCTATGCATGGTGGGCCAGAAAAATCCAGACTGTAGGATCTTAGCTATGGTACGGTCCGGGCCGTGATGTCCTCCTACTGGTGAGGCGTGACAGAACTCCAGGACACCGTGAACTTCATTCTCTAGGATGAAAAAGCCAAAAAAAACATCTTGAGCGTGGAGAGTGATTTTAACTGGTAATGTAAATCATCATGTGGCATGCTTATTTTTGTAAGGTTGAACAATATGTTGAAAGAGGATGAGAGTAGTTAATTACATTATATATGAGGCATGATTTTAATATCTTATGAATTGAATTTTTCTGTGCCTTTTAGAATTTTTCCTCAGTAACTTTATCAGTTATACGTTTGATTAACTAAATACCTTCCTTTTCAAAGTATAGTCTCTCTTAATTAGATGTTGAGATTTTTCTTGAGGGTAAGCAAATGACTAAGTGTGGGGAAATTTGATGCACCCAATTTATGTATACATTTCCAAATATAAAATTGAAGATAAAAGCATGTTTTCAGCATATATCTGTGGTTTCATGAACATATTCTTTGATTTTGGTGAATTTGTTTACTTTCAGGAGCTTTCTGGCTTAATAAACGGATCAAGGGAAGTTTGTGACATTTTTGAAACTACACGGCGTGTACTTTCTATACACGTCGTGTACATCCAGACAATGACATGGACCAAAGCAGGGATTACACGCCAATGTCTACCAGGAAGAGATGCACGCCATGTGGGTCAGCGCTACACACCGTGTACCACCTTCTAGAAGTGGTGGTTGCAGAGAAAAGTCCACACGCCCATGTGGCCGTTGATGAAGACACGGCGTGTCTGAACTTTTACACGCCGTGTCAGCTATTATAGAAGGGTCGGGCGGCGCAACACGCCATGTATGGCGGTGCTACATGCCATGTTCACTCAACTTGCAAGCGGAGCCATGTGCAAAATTCAAGAACGGCGTGCTCGGCCACCTTCCAACGGAGAAAATGGCGCCAAAACGTGTTGACGAAAATTACACGGCGTGTACTTTTTATACACGTCGTGTACTTTATTTTATATAAAATGAGGCCTTGGCCTACGAATTTGGGAGTTAAGAACCATTGGAAGAGGGAGAAGCTCTGCTACTACCATTCCCGAAGCCACCGAGGTGCTGTCATTCCGCTATTCCACCATTCCACCCTCCGATACTCTACCTCAACGCCTACACGATGCATCCGTCAGGTATCACATGTGTCATTTATCTCCTAAATTCCTTGTGTAACTAAACCCCTCGTGTTAGGTATGTGGATGATGGGATTATAATTTGTATATTTTTTTATATAGTTGCGTTTGAATCGTTGTAATTCATCTTACTTTTCTTAAGCCACTGTCTAATATAACTTTGAATTCTTAGCCGGACCAAGGGAAGGATTCTCGGAGATACAAAAGAAATGTAATGGTGCAAACATCCATGACTATTGGATGGTTTTAACCGATTCAAGTAATGGACTGGATGTAATAAATAATTAAGGACATTGACTACCGGACCAAGGAGTCAACTGATCTAATTCCAAACAAGAGGAACCAGACCAAGGAAATCTTGTAACAAAATGGAATCCTGAATGATTGAATTATTATGAACAACACAACCATTTAAACAATTTTCATAAGAACATATTATTCACCATAGCCCCGATACGTCTTTTCTTTCCATTTCTAAGAACTTTTTAAATTTACCCGTTGTTTTCCTTCAAACTGTATCCATTCTTCAATGTGAATCAGTTTAGTTTAAATCAAAACCCAAAAATCAACCCAATTGTTTCTAAACTTTGCATACTTCACCTAATTAAGTATTAACTCAATTAAATTCATGCACGCCATGGTTCCCTGTGGATTGACCCCGAACTTATGCTATACTAAAGTTCTAAGAACGGGTAATTAATTTGGGACGCATAAAACTTCAACCAATGACAAGCGTAGGCCAATAGTAGTTGGTTTTATTATTTTAGAATCGAAGGACTAATCATATGAATCCTAACTTTAAGTTTGTTCCTAAGACTTGTCATTTTTCTGGGCAATCCTGCCATATGAGGCATTTTTGTGAAAGGATTTCCCAATGTAGTAATGTGAGATCCAATCTCACCAAGTGCTTATAGGTTTTATTGATGGTTTGAAGGTGGTCGGTCTTTTTCTCAAGTTAAGGGGGATGTTCATATGCCTATAAAAGATCATGGAAGATATAATATTAGATGTATTTATATAGTGTAGAATGTACTAGTGGAATATAAAGAATGTCTAACTACTATTAGAGTTGGATTGTTTATTTCATCTTCTGTAGTACTATATTTGTTTTATATAAGTTATACTCATTCTTTTATATCATCAAATTTCATTTATGTGTTGATATTTAATTTAGATATATTTTTTCCAATTGGACCATTCAACGCCTTTGAGAAATAGGTTCGAACAAGCATTCATGTGTCCATCATGTCATGTAATGATATCTAACCTTGAGGTGGATTGTGGATTCTTAGTGATTGATCCAGATATCTTTGAACGTATTATTATAATATATAGGATGATCAACAATGAGTCCTATATCCAATGTTATATTCATCAAGATTAGTTTTTATCTGCCAATGGAATCACTCATGTTTTTCAAAGTGATTGGGATTATAGGTCTTAGAGAGTGGGGCCTCTTTTTCCTTATGTTGGTGTGATATCATGTTAGTTTATAGACATATTCACTGATATTGTTGATAATTATCTGAGAATTCAACTTCCTTCATTGGTTTTTGTAACTTGAAGTCTTTCTAGATGATTTTATGGTTTAACCCCATAGATAGAGGTCACATTAACCATTGACCTACTACTCAGTACACTACCCATTTCTATAAATCTTATCATATGACACCTGTTGAGTTATTTAAAATTTAGGTTTAACTTGTGGACCTTGAGGCTAATGGATTTATTCATCCTAGAAAGTCCTTAGGGGATTTTCATATCCAATTTTCTAAGAAGTTTAATGGGAGAAATAACATTTTCATGTAGTATCAAATATTAAATTAGGTGAGAGTTTAGAATATATATCCCTTTCTCAAGATTTATGATCTCTTTGATCTACTTAAAGGGGATCATTGGTTTTCAAAGACTATCCTTTGGTTAGGGTATAACCAATTTAGAGTATGAGAATATGATATACCTAATATTGAGTTTAGGATTTAGTATGGGAATTTCTAGTTTCGGGTTATGCCATTCAGTATCACTAATTCTCATATATTATTAATAGCATTGATGAACCATATCATTATCTATTCTGGGATTATTTTGTTATTATGTTTATAGATAATAATTTGGTGTACTCTTATTTAAAGGAGGAGAACATTGAAAATTCATATATCATTCTTTGACATATGAGGGGACATTGCATGTATAGTAACATTAACAAATGTGAATTTTGGATTCAAAAATTGAAGTTTGTATGAAATGTTATATCTGAGATGTTTATCTCAGTGGAACCTAAAATTTTATTATAAATAAAATCCTGGGATCATCCTTATAAATTTTTATTATATCTGGAGTTTCTTAGGGTTAGCTTTTTTTAAATGATTTTTGTTCAGGACTTTTCAAAGGTTGCATCTCTGATGACAACTTAAATCCTCAAGGTTGTAAAGTTTGAGTGGAATGAAAAATGTGAGAGATATTTTGAGGAACTAAAGGTTAGGTTGACTTCATCTCTAGTTTTGATTATTCTAAAACTGGGATCAGATTATGATGTTTTTAGAAATGCTTATGGTACAGATTTGGGGTGTGTCTTAAGGCATAAGAAATAAGTGGTGTCTTATATATCTCTCTAGTTATGTTCTCATTAGAAGAAATACCAACCCATGATCTTGGGTTAGCAGTGCTTATGAATTCACTCAAAACATTACTTTACTACCTCTTTGTGGAGTGGTTTACGATATATTCTAATAATAAAATCCTGAATAATAATTTCACTTATAGGGATCAAAACTTGTGATAGAGACACTAGGTTGAGCATATTTAAATTTTGATATTTCTTATAATTCATGCAGAGGGAATGTGGTCGCTGATGCGTTGCACTATAAATTACCCACACAAGAAGTGAAGAAATTATTTGAATATTGGTATTTGATGTGTTTTCATGAGATAATCTTGGGAGTGGAAAATTTTTGTTGGTAGGTGTTTGTTGAATTTGAAAATGGTCGACTCATCATTTAAGGAGACGATTTTGATCAATAAAGTACCTGACACCATGTGCCTGTGCTTTAGTGAATTCCTAAATTGTGGGAAGATAGCAGGTGAGTGGTCTCAGTCTCCTAAAGGTGATTTGTGTTTCCAATGAATATTGATTGTTCATTTTTATCGGAGGCCTTAGTTGATGGAAATTTTACACCATTCATGTTATTATATAAACTATAGGACTACAAAGATGCTTCATGACTTGAGATGTCTGTATTGGTGTCCATGGATGAGATGGTTCATTATGGATTTTGTATCATAGTGTCTTCCATGTTATATTATTAAGGTGAAGAACATGACCCCTAATGATTTTTTTCAATGTATACCCATTTCATTATGAAAGTTTGATGATATTTATATTGACATTATCATTTCTTTACCATTTAATCCTAGTGGGAATGATGTGATTTGGGATATCATTGATCAACTCATAAAATCAATGTATTTCTTCCCTATTAAAGATATGACGGAAGTGGAAAAGCTCAGAGTATTTTATCTTTGAGAGGATATGAGAGTTCATGGGGTTCCCTATATGGTTTTTTCTGATAGGGAATTATATTTCACATCCATGTTTTAGAAAGGATTACCATTAAAAATGGGGCTCTAATTGAAATTGATCATGAAATATCAAATACAGATGGATGGAAATATAGATATGGATATCTAAGTTCTTGAGGATATGATTTGGGTATGTATACTAGATTCATGTGTTTATCAGAAAAATAATTTGTCTCTAGTCCACTTTTACTATAATAATAATTATTAGGACTTGATTAGGATTGTTCTATTTGTGTCATTGTATGGGAGAACACATAGATCTCTATTGTACTAGGAAGATTTGGGAGAGTGGTCCTTAGTTGGGTCATGTCTTGTTTAGGAGATGATGGAAAAAGGTACAATTTTCTTGAAGATATTGATATCAACATAGAGTCATCAGAAATCATATTTATACCATCATCATCATCAAATAGAGTTTAAAGTTTTTGATCATTTTTTTTCTCAAAGTTTCACCTTTCTTGTGACACCATCGGTTTGGTAGATATGGAAAGATAACATTATTTTTTGGCCTATTTTATATTTGGGATCATCATGGAAAGGTGGAATATCTGTTGGACATTATATCTCATTTGAATTCTATACATGAGATGTTTCATTTTTCCCAACTGAGGGGGTTTCAACCAGATCCTAACCATTTTTTTGAATTGGATTATGTTTATCACTAGACCAAAAAAATTATGGTTGTCAAACTAGAACATATTATGGATTACTCATAGAAGGTACTGTGTGGTAAAAAAATTCTCCAGGTTCGTGTATTGTAGATGTAAGGATAGATATCCATGAGATGTGGGAGATGGAATTATTTATGAGGTAGTAATGAAATTCCTTTTTTTTTTGAGATTTGAAAATCATTAAGATATTATAGGGACAAAAAATGTTCATGTTGGGTAGATTTTATAATCCCATTACTGTCATTATAGCACTTCTTGACTCTTTCTTTGATTCCATTTTTGTTTGGGTGCATTTTGGTCTTTTTAGGGATGGAGAGAATTTTTGTGGGAAAATGACCTAAATTCCAAGAATATATGATTTTTTAATCAATAGTGTCTAGGTATAAATGTGACATATACTTGGGAGAGTGTTGGGATGTTTCTAGGATTTTTATATATGGGTTTTCATTTAATACTTCTAGTGAGAGATATTTAAAATGTAAATGTATGGATTATAGTTTATACTTAGCATTGAGAAAAATATAATGAAAAGATTCAATTTATAAAACCTTTTAAGCATTAATTTTTTATATCATAATAACCATTCATATTTTTTTAAATATTCACTCAAGATAATTTAACCCAAGGAAATTCATTTTTAAACATACATGAGTTATGGGAAATTTATGTCAAATGTTTTAGATTTTCCCAATGCCCTATGGGTTTTACTTGAATATCATGTTACTTATTTCTATTCAATAGTGAAACCATCTCCCTCAAGCCTTAGTTATCTTCATATCTAGTTTGAAGTGTTTCATTACCACTAGATAATTTTTATTTTTATTTCAATTTCTCACTAGTGTGGTGGGGGTTTTTCCACAGGGTATGAGTCATCTCTACCTATCTCTATTTATATTTTTTGATCTCGATTTGGAAAATGTGTGTGTAATGATGTTTTTCTGGTCTAATAACTAGGATGAAAGCTTGGTTGATCCTTATAGTTTTTCTCTTACCTTATCTTTTGGAGGCTAATCAACTTGTTTCCAATCTATATTTTTGATGGTTATTAGGTATCCTCTGTTATCTAGGTAGGTGTCTCTTTTAAATGGGTTTTTTTATTTAATTGATTTATATTCATGTCAAATTTTTAGCGTATTCCATGAAAATTCATGATTTGATGTTGTAATGGTTTTATTGGGTGAGATTCATGTTTTTAAAATTGTTTTCTTTAAAAATGGATGTGTACACACAAAGAGTTTGATTATGTGAATTGAATAATGGTTTTGGGTTTTGGAACAAGTCTCTAATATTGGAAGGAGAATGGATTAAATGTAAAGCTATTTTATTAAATGTTATCATTGTTTTTAAACAGTTTCTTGAAAACTTATAATATCAGGTAACCTTGGGTGAGTCACGAATATACTTTTCACTCTTTGTGTGTGTGATTCTAAAAGAAGTTTTATGTCACTTTAGTGTGTGTAATTCCTCCAGTGGTTATATTGGTTGGATCAACCATAATCCTGGATTGGGTATTTTCATTCATGTCTAGTAAAAATCCCTGTAGTCTAGATCCCAAATGGTGTTCTTTGTCATATATGATTGTTTTATCACATGACGGTGTATTTAATGGTTATTAGATAACATGTTTATCTTATGGTGTATCCGTGTTTAATTACCTTTTTTCTTTCATACATGACATATTATTGTATTAGGTGAATATGGTATGTTTTTTGAAAACTAAAGGAACTTTTTACATAATAGTTTTATTTTATTAAAATTCTTTCTAAACTAGATTTGTTTTAAAGTAAGAATTGATGCATTCATGATATTTGATCTTATATAGATTTTTTGGAGGTATTTTAATGGGATTTATAATAACACCTTAGTTTTTCCTTTTGGTGATTTTAGATGTTATTTTTAAGGAGTCCGAAAAAGGTAAGGGTATTATAAAGCATGCGGGATTCTCTTATTGTCATCATATTCATAGTGGGATGCCCTGGTGGTGAAAGACGGTCACAAACAAATTTTTTTAGTCTTGTCATGTTTTATCCTTCTGGTATGGAATTTTTGGATTTATTTTTTATATCTCATAGATATATTATATTTCTTATAAATTATACTCATTCTTTTCCTTATTAAGGTTTTTATAACACATGTAACTTTCTCTTTGTTGTGATTCACCTTTTGGCAGACCTTATCAGGTGGAATTTCTAGTTTCCCCAATATAGTTCATTACAAATAACATAAAAACCCGAAGTTAATTGGAGAATTTATGAAGTGAATGAATTAAAAATATCATTATTTATTGAAAGAAAATTATAAAATGGATTACAAGGATTTATTTTGTTGAAAAAATTATATGTGACGCTAATTAAAAATAGTAAATATGAATTATTTTTTTTATCCATGGGTGTACTATTATACATACTTAATATGATGAAGGAAATTTTAAATATATTTTCCTTATTCTTTAATAGTGGGGTCACCTTTGGGGGAATGAACTTTTTGGTTGTTTCTAAGTGGTCATCATTAACTAAAAATTTTAAAGGACACTTGAAATATGGAATATCATTCCATGTTAATCAAAATTTGTTTTATTTATTTTATATACAATGCTATTAGAAAATGGGATTTTTACTTCCACTATAACTAGATATAAAAGATTTCATTTAACTACATCAAACCACATATATTACTCACATAAGCATGGAAATTATTTTCCCCAATTTTACTGAATCAATATTCTACAAATTATTCTCATCAAATGGGAGAAAAAAATATGATATTAGTTAATAAAATCTAAAAAATTATCAAAATCATACCATACCACCCATTTTAGGCCATTCTCAATAATAGGGTAAAATGTGTATCAAAGTATGATTTTTCCATATATAAAATCTTTAAAACATTGTTCATGATATTTATATATAGTATAAACCCAAGGTATTACAATAACATATAAATATGATATTACATATGGTATACTGAATGTTGATCAATTATTTTTAAATGTCACAAATTTATTTTAGGAGTCAACATTATATCTCAATATGATTTCTGGCTCTGGATAAGCATAAAATATCATCAAAATACCTAATATTGAAATATGATCATTGATTTAGGATAAATTAGAGTTTTACATCCTAGAGGTAATTGATAATATTATATTCATAGAAAACTTATATAAATTATCACTCAAACACATCTGTTAATAGTAAAATCATGATATAATTTGAATTTTTAAGATTTACACTTAACTATGTAGATTTTAGAAAAAAAACCCTAACAAAACCAAAAGGAATTTAAGTTTTAACCCTCTTGTATCTAACTCATAAGGAATTTATTTGACTCTATATTTCTATTATAAAAGTAGTTTTATTTAATTTGAAATAACATTATCATTATTAGCTAATTTAAAAATATTTTCTTTAACTCTTTGAATACTCTCTTTATTGATTTGATATTTATTGAGGATGTGTTTTGATATTTGGTAAGATTGGATTTCCTTAACTTATCTAATAGCTCCATTATTATGACAATTCATCATTGTATATTTTTTTATTTTTTTAACAAATCTTAGTCCCGTTATATAAATGTTTATAAAAATCAATTCCTCCAATATATCTAAGGTTTCAATATATTCCACTTATATTATAGAATAATTCTTGATAGATTGCTTAAAACTCTTCCATATCACTACTCCAATGTTTATCCATAACACAAACTATGATCAAGATCTTCTATCACCTATATCATTCTGAAAGCTATCATCAGTGAAATCCTTTATAATTAACTCCACCACACCCTCAAATTACAATAATACATTATTTCATTCTTCCTATTCACTCAAGGATATTCTTGATAATAATTTAGTGAATATCACTTGTAATTTAATGAATTTTTCTTGTTATAATCAAATTGTTCTAAATAATTAACTATGTAAATAACATGAAATTTGTGATGAATATTATTTTAATTCATAATAAATTTAACTAATGTGTTAAATTCCTTTATTAATAAAAGGGGATTTATTATTTATTAATGTACTTAGATTTTATATTTTAATTTTCAATTCTTGGAATTCTCCATGTTATACCCATTTAGTAATTTATCAATATTCACAGTTTAACATATACCAAACATCATTTATGACATATGTCTATAAATATTTATAACTAGTTTGTAGGCCACTTATTATATATCATTAATTTAGAAAAATTTTCTATACCACAAGTATTTATATTATAATGTTGTGATTTCATTTTCAAAAATTATTCTTCCCACTAAACCACTTATGTATAAAAATTCTATATTCATTAATGATAAAAAACTACCAGATTAAATCATCAATATAAATGTTACAAATTTAAGCATATTGATTGAATTAATAAATTGGTTATTATAAATTTTAAAACATAAAATTCTAAATTGGGTTTTAAGACCATTTTTAAATAATATATCAGTCTTTGAAAAAAATTCTACTTTACATGATTTTTGTATCTATTTGGTGGAAGAAGTAATCTAATAAATATTTTTAGGTTAATAAAATTATGTTAAACTTTATCATGGATACTAGATATATAGTTTGGTAGTACTCCATAATATAGATTTTCTAACAAATTTTGGTTACCATTTGATATCTATATGTATAAAATATTTTATTATTGTTTATTTTTCTTTAGAATATGAATTTACAAGATAAGAGTCTAATCCTATATGGTAGATCAACTATGTTACAAAATTTATTATTGTACATGTAATCCACAACATAATTGATGAAATAGATTCATTTCTATTTGTTAGAACTATTGATTATCTATAATTAAAAATTATATTAATCCACTATAAACAATACTTCATTATTAGTTTCTATCATAAATTTATATCTATTTAGTTCCTATGAAACACTACCATTATATTGGGGTTATTTTGCATGATATGGAAATGATTTCATAAAATCATTTATAATAAAATCATCTTACTTATAAATAATATTTACAATATATTTGTTTTTGTATTTATTTGTCCACATTTCTATTAAGAGTCTCCTTTCCACTTTATTTAGTTTTTTATAATTAAAAAATCCTTATTTTATTCCTTTTAATATGTGTTTAGAAAACTGTTTAATTCTTGTACTACTTGTAGAAAAAAGAATGATGATGAATTTATGTTGGGGTTTTTACACATCTGTATGAGTTGAAGAATGACTCAAACATTGACCCATAAAAAGTATAATTAATGTTTAATGAATTATAAGATGAAAATTTCACTCTGTTTAATGTATTATGAAATTTAAAATTATAAAGAATTCTATAAAGTCTTAGGGATAGTTTTAAAGTCATAATATAGGAAGAAAAAGACTTAAAAACTATATATAAAGTCTTTTAATGATGAAAATTTCACTATGTAAACGACATAGGTGATCTAAAGTCCCATGAAATCAAAATTTATCTAAGTATAAAGACTTATATAATTGAAATTGATAAAAATGTTATGTCTTATAAGAATATTTATTATAAAAAATAAAGTCTTATGGACTTAAAATGTCTTATGGGAAATGAAATCTTATTAAAACATAGAATTTTCTAAAGTCTACAGTCTTAAAGGATTTCAAATTCATTTTTGAAAGTATTATATAAATAAAATTATTATGAAATATAATGTCAAATGGGGTTCAAAGTCCAATTAAATAAGTAATATTTATAAAATTGAATATCATTTGAATTGATTACCAAAGCCCGAGGGAATGATAAAGTCTTATAAAATTAAATTTCTTATACAATTTCAAATGAATCAACTTTTTTTTCAAAAGCTAAAAATATTATCTTTTTTACAATATATTATATTTCATCCACTATATATCTATATCATCAGTTTTCATTTTCTAATTTTGTAACGCCCCGACCCCAGTTACAAAGAGTTGGTGCATTATTACATAACATTGGCATGATCACAATAAAGATCAAGTCTCAAAAGACCGATTAGTTTAGTAGCCTTGGAATAACTAGATACATTAATAAAGTTTACATTAAATCATAAAAAGAAAACTACAACAACATAGTCTCCACAGTTGACACTCATATCCCTAAATACTATCCCAGTAGGTCATTCATAAATTACTTATTCACATCCTGGGAAAAATAAAACATTGATTGGGGTGAGCTCAAATGCCCAGTAAGGATAAAAATATAGCAGAAACTTTCATAAATAAGAATAAATATTTAAGGCAATGTATAATAAGAACAAAAGCCATTTAAACTTGAATTTCAACATAATATTGCGTAAATAAAATGAAATAATGCCATTTAATTATTCACATGGATATTCTACTAATCTAATAATGACATGCAATATCAATAACCACTTTAATAATGATGGAATGCATAATGCCAGACTAACATAACCACATAGCCAAGGCCTCGTGCCAAGACTACAAATATGATTTTGTCAAGGACTTGTGCCAAGACACTAGTTTGTCTCATGAGACCTACCGATGCATCGAGGATCTATAGCGGGATCCACCCGTCACTTATTAAGTCCAATGCATTCCTCATATGAATAGGTTTCAACATAACATAAACATTCGTATTAAAACTAGCATACAAAATGTCAATACATTCACCATAAGACATGAATGGTGTCACGAACCGAATCTGGTCACCGCCAAAACCGACACCAAACCCAACCCGTGACATGACCCAAAGGGAATTCCCTATCCCCAAGGGCTGGCACAAGTTCCCGGGTATCATTAATTTAGGTTTGGGAATGATTTACCCGAGTATGAAAGCATAAAACATTAAAAACATTCCATAATATAAATCTGAAATTTTTAAGCCAAACAAGACTTACGTAAAAACTATAACTGAGTAAATTGGTTTAAATATAATACAAGTGGTCCAAATAAAAATAATTATAGCATCTAGACAGCCCCAAGGACTCCACACGACTTGGGGTCATCGCCCCCAAGCTATCTCCACAACTCCGCACCAAGGATGCGAACTAACACCATGAACCACCATCACCCTTAGCCTTTACTTTACCTGAATCAAACATAACCAAGTCTAATTACAACCATGGGGTGTAAGTAGGGTGTGAGCCTAATCCTAGTAGGATACCACCCAATGATTCCAAAGAGTAAGAAATACAATGTGAAAATGCAAGCAGTTTCCAAACGCAAGGAAAAGTAGTGTTAAAATTTCAAGAAATGAAACCTCAAATTGAAAATAGTTTTCAATCCAAAATTTTCAGAATATTAACACATTAAAATAGAAATGTTAGATAATGTAATTTAATTCCAAACAAACCCTATGACATGGGTAAATACTACAAATCCAATGAGCAATAACATTGGGAACACCCCTAGGCACTAGGTTGTCTTGGGCCCTATGTACCTCGTACCTCGGTGTAAAGTAACCATAGAAAAATCCTTTCTCAGGAACGAGGAACTAGTAGGTAACATACCCATAAACTATTGGTCCCCAATAATCATCCACATAGTTTATTTTGTGTTGTCTTTATCCAAATGCTAAGTGAAACAGGGACAAAACCCATCCGGTCCACTAGCCGTACTAGTACAAATCTGCCCCACCTAGGTACCCGGGATTCCTATTTTGTGCTCAATCAATTTCACCATGCAAAATAAATAAATTTTCATATAAAACATCATTACTATTCAAGCACAACCAATATAGTATCTATCACATTTTATACCACTTAAAATATGCAACAAAACACTTATATTTTTCATAAAACAATTCCTCAAAATATCGTAGTGTTTCGGACACAAAACTCCTTATAAACCTCACTTTCATACTATGTGCACATTTTTAAGTTTCCAAAACATAAGGGTAATACTACTACATTTTAGTGAAAACACAAAATCATTTTTAGGGCAGCTCCATATGGTTCAAGAAATGACATCCTTGCAAAGTCTCCATTTTTACACAACACAACTCTTAGAATTTCATGTGGTTCACAAACACCATTAAAACCAGGTTTTTCAGCAATAAACACAAGGGAAAATCATTAAATACAGTATTTGTATCCCTATTATAGTTCAATAAAATCAACTAGTTACTTATAGGGTATCCCCAATTAAACTAATAAAACATTTCTATGAAAAACCCCCAATTTCACATGAAATTGGCATTTAGGATTCATTTTATATTCAAACACCACTAAAACTATATTTTTCAGAAATAATAAAATTTAATAAGAATGAAAATACCATAAAAATAGTATCCAATTCACAAAGACTTCATACACAATGGAATCACCTACCGAAACCAAGGAAACCCTTAAATCCTTTGTGCGAAAACTCAAACGCACCACCGCCGCACCTCAAAGAAGGTAAACCAGACCTAAAACAATAATTTCAGACCATGAAAATCAAGATAAAACCCCAATTTTTATACCATACTTCATGGAAAATAGTAACCTCAATGATAATGGAATAAAACCTAAGTACATTGGATGTAACCCTAAAAAAATTGAAAGAAGAAAGGAGGAGAACAACTTACTTAAAATATCTTGTAGAAATCGCCCCAAAAAATACCAGTATCTGATTTTAAAAATACTCAAACCTTCAAGGAAGGTTCAGAAAAGGATAGGTAGATCATTTATGAATTTGAATGGGGGAAAAAGAGTAAGAATAGAAGGAGTTATGAAGGAATAAAATTACCTTTATAAATCTTTCCGAAATTTGAGTTCTTCATAATTTTCGACCTAAAACGCAATGCAAATGAGCTGGAAAATGGATGGGAGGATATTGGAAGCGCGACTGGGTTCAAGGGGCATTTTTGGGGCTTTGAATCACCGAAAAACCCTTAACAATGAATATGTTATTAATTAATCAATTTTTATTTTTAAAACTGGAATTGGGCTTTCGGGCAGGCCCAATCCCTTAAATAAAAACCCATATACACCTTGGTTATGGATTTCCAAAGGCTCAAAATTTTAATTTTGGTGTTAATATATCAGGGGAGTACATTTAAGTGTTTTAATGAGTGAAAAATAATGAAAAATGAATATGTTTTAAAAGAAAAAAAATTTATTTTTAAATCAGGAATTGGGCTCACGGTTTGGCCCAATTCATAAAAACTCACCTACTCTCCATAAAAACTTTGGAAACCCCCCCAAAACAAAACATTAATGGAAATTAAAATAAAAATACATTTAAAATAAGATATGTATCTGACAATTCTCCCCACCATGAAAACTTTCCGCCCCGGAAAGTCACAGTAAGGCCAAAGCTTCAACCAAACCCAACTGAGAAACAAAGAGGTACTCTCTAGCTAGGTTTCTCCCCCAAAGGCCATAACACCTCCAGTGATCAATGAAGGAAGGAATACTCTCAAAAACCTGACTTACACCACTTTCCTGAAAGAATTAAGCACATTCAGGCTTTATCCCAAATGAAAACTCCTCAAACACAATCTTAACAATACTCAATCAATTTACCCAAATAAACAACAACATCGAACAAGGTTACACTTGCCCTACTATAACTAAACCATTTGTCACTCTCCAATATCAATGTTTACCAAAGTAAGATGTAGGTAGTTAGATATCCCCAAATGATAATACCTATTTCCCATATAAAACCAAGGAAAAAATATGAGTTACTCATATGAAGAGACACAAATGGGCTCCCCACCGTAAGAGACAACTTAATTTTTTTTGAGATAGAATCTAGACACTAATAGGGGGAGGCCCAAACAGACTCCCTAGTACAAGGGGTATACATAAATTAGAAATTTACAAAATAATATACATGATACCCACAGTGGGTCTTCCCACCACAAATAAAAAAAATTATAGAATCAAGACATCCCCAAGGACTCCACACGACTTGGGGTCATCGCCCCCAAGCTATCTCCACAACTCCGCTCCAAGGATGGGAACTAACACCATGAAACGCCATCACCCTTAGACTTTCCTTTACCTAAATCAAACATAACCAAGTCTAATTACACCCAAGGGGTGTAAGTAGGGTGTGAGACTAAGCCCAGTAGGATACCACCCAATGATTCCAAAGAGTAAGAAATACAATGTGAAAAAGCAAGCAGTTTTCAAATGCAAGGAAAAGTAGTTTTAAAATTTCAAGAAATGAAACCTCAAATTGAAAATAGTTTTCAATCCAAAATTTTCATAATATTAACACATTAAAATAGAAATGTTAGATACTGTAATATAATTCCAAACGCACCCTAAGACATGGGTAAATACTACAAATCCAATGAGCAACAACATTGGGAACACCCCTAGGCACTAGGTTGTCTTGGGCCCTATGTACCTCGTACCACGGTGTAAAGTAACCATAGAAAAATCCTTTCTCAGGAACGAGGCACTAGTAGGGAACATACCCATAAACTAGTGGTCCCCAATAATCATCCACATAGTTTAGTTAGTGTTGTCGTTATCCAAATGCTATGTGAAATAGGGACAAAACCCATCCGGTCCACTAGCCGTACTAGTAAAAATCTTCCCCACCTAGGTACCCGGGCTTCCCCTTTTGTGCTCAATCAATATCAGCATGAAACAAAAATAAATTTTCATATAAAACACTATTACTATTCAAGCACAACCAATACAGTAGCTATCACATTTTATACCACTTAAAACATGCAACAAAACACTTATATTTTTCATAAAACAATTCCTCAAAATCTCGTAGTGTTTCGGACACAAAACTCCTTATAAACCTCACTTTCATACTATGTGCACATTTTTCAGTTTCCAAAACAGAAGGGGAATCCTACTACATTTCAGTGAAAAAACAAAATTATTTTTAGGGTAGCCCCATATGGTTCAAGAAACGACATCCTTGCAAAGTCTCCATTTTTACACAACACAACTCTTAGAATTTCACGTGGTTCACAAACACCATTAAAACCAGGTTTTTCAGCAATAAACAGAAGGGAAAATCATTAAAAACAGTATTTTTATCCCTATTATAGTTCAATAAAATCAACTAGTTACTTATAGGGTAGCCCCAATTAAACTAATAATACATTTCTATGAAAAACCCCCAATTTCACATGAAATTGGCATTTAGGATTCATTATAAATACAAACACCACTAAAACTATATTTTTCAGAAATAATAAAATTTAATAAGCATGAAAATACCATAAAAACAGTAGTCAATTAACAAAGATTTCATACACAATGGAATCACCTACCGAAACCAAGGAAACCCTTGAATCCTTTGTGCGAAAACTCAAACGCACCACTGCCGCACCTCAAGGAAGTTAAACCGAACCTAAAACCATAATTTAAGACCATGAAACACAAGATAAAACAATAATTTTTATACCCTACTTCATGTAAATTAGGAACCTCAAAGATAATGGAAGAAACCCTAAGTACATTGGATGTGACTCTAATCAAATTGAAAGAAGAAAGGAGGAGAACAACTTACTTAAAATATCTTTTAGAAATTGCCCCCAACAATACTAGTATCTGATTTTAAAAATACTCAAACCTTCATGGGAGGTTCGAACAAGTATAGGTAGATCATTTAGAAATTTTAATGGGGGGGAAAAGAGTAATAATAGAAGGAGTTATGAAGGAAACAAATTACCTTTATAAATCTGCCAGAAATTTGAGTTATTCAAGAGTTTCGACCTAAACCGCGATGCAAATGAGATGGAAAGAGGGTGGGATGATATTGGACGCGCGGATGGGTTAAAGGGGCGTGTTTGGGGCTTTAAATCACCAAACAAACTTTAAAAATGAATAAGTTATTAATTAATCAACTTTTATTTTTAAAACTGGAATTGGGATTTCGGGCAGGCCCAATCCCTTAAATAAAAACCCATATACACCTTGTTTATGGATTTCCAAAGGCTCAAAATTTTAATTTTGGTGTTAATATATCAGGGGAGGACATTAAGGAGTTGGAATGTGTGAAAAATATTGAAAAATAAATAAGTAATAAAATAATCAAAATTTATTTCTAAATCAGGAATTGGGCTCATGGTTTGGCCCAATTCATAAAAACTCACCCACTCTCCATAAAATCTTTGGAAACCCCCCAAAACAAAACATTAATGGAAATTAAAATAAAAATAAATTTAAAACAAGCTCTGTATGTGACAAATGGTGTAAAAATAAAACATCCACAGTCAAAAATATCACAAAACCTTCAATACAATATGGATGTTTTGTATCATAATAAATCAACTTAAAATAAGCATAAAATCCATCAAAGGATGTTGAAATAGATAAAATCAAAACTATTTGAGAGAAATATTTCTTTTTTGATATCATTTAAAAGTCCCATAATTATAAAATAAAAAATTTACATTGAAAATATCCATTTAATCTTGTAAGGGAAGCTTTGAAGATTTTCTAACGGAGGAAAATAGCCACACCCACCGTATAAGTTAAAAAATACATTCTTACCTTAATTCTATCGAAAAGGTTAAAATGAATATGTTTGGAAAACGACGGAAATATTACTTTATAAATCTCTTATAAAAAGTCAAACAAGGGTATAAATGACTTTAACCCATATTCTAGTAATTTTTAAAAATGTTTCAAAATACATTTTTAAGAAACATTGATGTGGATGATAAAGAAGTCCCAGTAGATTATTACGTATAAACAATCTCAGATAACAAAGAGATTGCGAAATAAACCCTTAACTTGTACTTTTCCTTTATTGGGGTAGGTTAACCTCATGTATAATGGTGAAATAATAGTTATTAAATAATCCAAGAATCATATACATTAATATGATATCATATATGATCTTTTAACATTGATTTGTTAATAATATCATAGTATTATCGTCGTTTCGGGTGTTAACTTACTCGTATATGTTTTGTTACATAAGCCATGTTTGTTATGGATAAGTTTTATCTTATTCATATCCAGAATGATATCAAGTCCTTAAATATTATTTTTAATCATCTAATCATAATTATACTTGAATGGATACAATGAAAAATGAATCTAATCGCATTCGTAGAGACGGTAGTCCGTACGTACGCACGAGCGACAGTATCACTCTTTTTATTTTAAAATAATATATAATTAGATAGTATATCACATATACAGAATCATTATCATGTTATATTAATTATTTACATGAATTACACATCATTATTATACCCATCCAAATAATAATTTATTGAATAACAATTACACCACGACGTGGAGACGGTAAGCCGTACATACACATGTATGGTGACATGTCATTCAAAGGATGGATAAAATAATGAATATGGTTTTACCATGTTTATAATAACATCAAAGTATATATAATATATTGGAGTTATTGTTTTATAATTGTGATAACCATGAAAGAATAAGTTGAAGAAGAAAGGAACTTGAAAAAGGGTGGTGAAAACATTACCTCTTCTTCGGGTACTTCTTTTTGATTTGATCAAAAGGGGTCATTAGGTTGGATTTATGATCAAAATAAGTCCTTGAGGTTGAAGTGAGGGAAGTTTATAGAGTATTTGGGTAGGTTTTGGCCGAGCCAAAAGGATTTGAATGTGTGAATTAGTGAGAAGGGGGAGTGCCTTTTTATAAGAGGGGTGATGGGCACCTTTGGAAAATCTAGAAATATTATTTTATAATAAATTCATATTCAGTTTCTAGTGGCTCCAAAGTGAATACTTTAAATTTTAAGGTGGGTATAGATCGAAAAAAACTCAACCAATAGGTTTGAGACATGTTTGGGTTACTATATTAACATTATCATTTAGTTTTAACTCTTAGTTAATTAGTTTGACAATTACCATGTCACTTTGTATTTTTATATTATATAGTTAATAAAATTACTATATACATACAAGAGACCCCCAAGTGGTCCATTAGTGATACAAATATCACGATATAAGTCTCTTGGACAAACCTTAGATTTTTAGGAATTTAATATCAATTAATAATATAATATTTGTTTTAAAAACTCTTTTAAGTCAATTTTGACACTATTCAATAATGGATTTTTGTAAAAATCATAACAGAATTATTATTTCGAAAAAACTTAATTAAATCAATCTTAACATGTAATATAAACCTATACAATTAGTTTAATTCGTAAAAAGTCTCAAATTTTATTTATTTGGGTTTTTATAATATCAATTATTTAATTTTTCACTATTATGGTAATTACTACATAAACATTGTGTCGTAAATAAATTACATTATTTAATGTCTAAAAATTATAAATAAAATACCATTATGTAGGAAATATTTTTATATTTCTATTTAATATTTATAATAGAAAATCCAACATATATAACCCTATATAAACATTGTTTTTCTAAAAGATATATGCTTATGTCATTTTTGTATTTATTTTAACTTAATTAATATAAAGTGTCATTATCACTTTCAATTGGCTCCATGAGGTCTGAAAATCGACCCAAATATTCCCATGGTCGGACATGTATCGACCAATAATGTTAGGACATGTTTTAGGGTAATTTATTATTATTATGATATTATTTGTTACCCTTATTTACCGGATTTACCCTTTAACCATGGTAAATAAAATATTTACCGAAGTAATTATTCAAAATGTCTCTTTAATAAAAGTTAACTATTTACACAATTTGGTCATAATGATTCCAAATATCGAATCCATTTTTCCAAATTCAATACATAGAAGTGGGAGAAATTAATTTAAAATTAATTGCCGTTGTGAAAACAAAAAGCGTGTTTTTAAGAGATAATAACTATCAAAAGATTGACATTTGTTCATGTCGTGTTTAATTGTGAAATTATGTACAATGACCAAAATTGTATTAAATGGTAAAAATATATTCTAAATATACTTTAAAACCACTTAAATTCATAATTTATCACTATTAATTATTTTGATTAAATTTTTTTTTAATTAAAATATAGTAATTTTCACTATTCATCAAAATATAAATGTTATCCAAAAAGTTCCAGAATTTTACCCTAGGCTAATTTCGATATTACGAATACAAAAATGAAGGCCATTTTGAGAGATAAAATTTATAAAATTTCAAAAAGTGGGTATTATTATTCATAATGGCTAGTTTGATTGTTTTTGGTGTGTGTTAGAACTCGAAGTTGCGTACAACACACACTACTATATTATTTAAAGGGAAGTGTACCACGGAAGCCTGAGGTGTTACATTCTCCCCTCCTTCAAATAATTTTCTCCTCAAAATTTCTAGAATACTATCACATGAAAAGACTTGGGTGGTTCTTCATCATAAGTTCCTTAGGTTCCCACGTTGCCTCTTTCATCTTATGGTTTCTACATAGAACTTTTACCAAACGAGTCATCTGGTTTATCAGCACTTGTTCTCTTATATCAAGAATCCCAATGAGATCTTTGTAATAAAATAGATCGAGTTCTAGTTCTAATTCCTCATAGGTGAGTACATACATTGGGTCAGGAATGTATTTTCTCAACAGTGATACATGGAACACATCATGAACTTTGGAGAGAATTGGCAGCATTGCCAAATGGTAAGCTACAACCCCAATTTGTTCTAGAATTTCGAAAGGACCAATGTACCTGGGACTCAATTTACCTTTCTTTCCAAAATGTATAACTCCCTTCCATGAAGATACCTTCAAGAAAACATGATCTCCCACCTGAAATTCCAAATCCTTCCTTCGGTTATCAGCATAGCTCTTCTCCCTACTTTGAGCTGCTTTGATGTGGTTTTGGATTACCTTTACTTTTTCCATCATTTCCTCCACCAGTTCTGGGCCTACATGTTTTCTTTCATCGACGTCATCCCAACAGGTTGGTGTGTGACATATCTTTATGTATAACGCTTCATATGGTGCCATCCGAATACTTGAATGGAAGATATTGTTATAGGAAAATTTTACAAGAGGTAAATATTGATCCCACATACCCTAAAAGTCAAGTGAGAAAGATCTCAACATGTCTTATAAGGTCTGAATAGTCCGTTCTGATTGTCCATCGGTTTGAGGGTGGTAAGCAGTGCTCAAATGAAGTTCACTATCCAAGGCCTTCTGAAGGCTCTTCTAGAATCTCGAAGTAAAACGGGGATCTTGATCTGAAACAATCGATTGGTGTACTACATAAAGTCTCACAACATCATTAATATACAGTATTTCTAGATGTTCAAGTGGTAAATCTTCCCTTATAGCAAGAAAATGTGCTGACTTGGTAAGAAGATCAACAATGACCCATATTGCATCATTCCTTCTACGATTCTTTGGTAGTCCCATGACAAAGTCCATCATAATATTGTCCCATTTCCACTCCAGTATGGGAATACGTTGCATGACTCCTCTAGGCTATTGCCTTCTAGCTTTCACTTATTGAAAAACCATACATCCTGACACAAAATCAGCAATCTCCCTCTTCTTGTTGTCCCACCAAAAATGTTCCTTTAAATATATATACATTTTGGTACTCCTAGGGTGTATAGAGAAATTGGAACTATGAGAATCGTCTAACAATTCCCTTTTTAAATCAGGTATATTGGGAACACAATGTCTCTTCCTGAATTTCAAAATTCCTTCTTCATACACAAAGTCTCTCAATCTCCCATCATTCACCGCTTTAATCTTCTTTTTTAATTCTTCATTATCGGTCTGAGAAATCTTAATCCTTTCTAGTAAAGATAGTTTGGCAACCATTTGAAAAGGAACTGATGTTTCACCTTCCATGGTTATTCCCATGTCCATCTTCACTAGATCCATGAAAATTATATCCCTTTCAATTCTCATATTGTTCAAAACTCCATGATCTTTTTTTCTCAAAGAATCTGGCACCTTATTTTCCATCCCCAGGTGGTAGTGTATCGTACAATCATAATCCTTGAGTAATTCAAGCCATATCATTTCCCTCATGTTGAGTTCTTTTTGTGTGAAAATATACTTCAAAATCTTGTGATTAGTATAAATCTCACATTTTTCACCATTGAGGTAGTGTCTCTATATCTTCAAAGCAATGATCACAGCTGCTAACTCGAGATCATGAGTAGGATAATTTTGATCATGAATTTTCAACTGTCGTGATGCATAGGCAATAACCCTATCATTCTTCATAAGGACACAACCAAGTACTTTCATTGATGCATCACTCTAAATAACGAACCCATCATTATCCGATGGTAGATTCAATATAAGAGAATTGAATAATATTTTATTTAGTTATTCATAACATTCTTCACACTATTTTTTCCAAACAAATTTAACCCCCTTACGTGTGAGCTTTGTTAATGTATTTTCTAATCGGGCAAAATTCTGGACGAAACGTTGATAATAACCTGCTAAACCAATAAAACTGCGTACCTTAGTTATACTTGTAGGTGCTGGACATTCTTGGATTTCCTTGGTCTTAGAAGGATCAACAGAGATTCCATCATTAGAGACAATATGGCCAAGAAAATAAATCTCCTGAAGCCAGAATTCACACTTGCTAAACTTCCCATATAATTCATGTCTTCTCAGAGACTTCAAGATAATGCACAAGTTATTTTCATGATCTTCGTATCTTTTGGATTATACCAAGATATCATCAATAAATACCACCAAAAAATCATTGAGATATTCCTTGAAAACTCTATTCATTAGATCCACAAATATGAAGGGTGCATTAGTCATCCCAAAAGGAATTACTGTAAACTCTTAATGCCCGTAACTAGTTCAAAATGCTGTTTTCAGAATGTCTTCCTTCCTCACACACAAATGATGGTATCCAGACCAAAGGTAAATCTTTGAAAAGTATTGAGCTCTATGCAGTTGGTTAAATAAATCATCAATGCAAGGCAGGGGATACTTGTTCTTTATTTTTATAGCATTGATCTCCCGATAGTCGATACATAACCTCATAGATCCATCTTTCTTTTTAAAAAAATGAATAGGGGCTCCCCATGTAGAAACACTAGGGCAAATAAATCCCTTATTACTCAATTCCTTTAGTTGTTTCATTGGTTAAACTAATTCCATAGTGTCCATTCTATAAGGGGTCTTTGATATAGGCCTTGATCTAGGAATTAAATAAATGGAAAACTCAACTTATCGTTCTGGAGGATGTCCATGTAAATCTTCCAGAAACACATCAACATATTCCTTCACAATAGGTACATCCTCTATTTGAACATTAATTTCCTCACCCACAATCATTTCTTTCTCTTCCTACCCAATAATTGAATTTAGTTGAGCTACTGGGGGTGGATCTAGATAAGAATTAGGTGGTGACGATTCTGCTCTAAAGATAATGTGTTCCTTATCATCATCATTAAAAATCATAACCTCCTTCTTACAATAAATCTTTGCATCATGGTCCGAAATCCAATCCATACAAAGGATTATATCAAACTCAATCATAGGTATGACGATGAGATCAACATATAAAGAACATTTATGTGCTCTAATGGGGACTGATTCACAAAACTTTGTTGCAATGATACTTCCCTTAGGAGTTTTAACTGACAACTCCCATGTTAAATGAAATTGGAAATATCTAATTTTCTTAGAAAACTGGGAAGATATGAAATAATTCAATGATCCAGAATCAAATAATGCATTTTCTAAACTTGAGGAAACCATTAAATTACCTACCACCACATCTTTCGGAGCTTCTACCTCAGCAGTAGTGATAACATAAGCTTGGCCATGATCCCTTGGCCTGTTCTATGGTAAGTTCCCCTGAATCTTAGGACATTCATTTCATAATGTCCCATCTCCCTGAAATTTTAGCATTGGACATCAATAGCTTCCTTCTTCCCCTTGAAATCATGATCTTGGTGGCATTTTTCACCACACTTGTAACAGAATCCCAATCCTTTTAAGCAAGTACCAGGGTGTTTCTTCCTACATTTACTGAAGGATGGATATTCATATTTTCCCTTATTCCCCTTATTTCCATTCCCAGATTTATCAGAATATCTCTTCTTCTATTTCTTTTCTTTAAAGTTATAAGACTTAGAGAATTCCTTTTCTGTCTTGATAGCACATGAGACAATGTCTTCGTACGATGAGAAGGATTGTGAGACTAATTCTAGATGGATGAATGGTTTTAACCCATCAAATAAATGATCAATATTACTTCTTGGGTTACATATATAATATCCAAAATACCTTGATAACCTCATATAGTTAGCCTCATACTTTGTGACATTCTCATCCTCCTTTTGTCTCAAACTCCGAAATTGCCTTTCCATATCTGCTCGATGGTCACGAGGAAAGTATTTTTCTAAAAACAGATCTTTAAACTCCCTCCATTCCATATTTGATACTTTATCATCTTTTTTCGTGTTTTGTATCAATGACCACCATTGATCAACATCTCCAGTGAGGCGATAAACTCCCATGAATTTTTTTTCCCTTTCCCTACTCCCCAAGGCATGGAATATTTTCTATAAGGAATTTATCCATTGCTCAGCTACTAAGGGATTTTTACTCCCATTGATTGTTAGTGGTTGTTGCCTCATGAATCAATCTAACATTGATCCTCCACGTTGCGGATCAGGGTGCTCCATACGGGTAAGGTTAATATTCATAACCTGAGTGAGTTGTCCCAGTATGGTGATTAGCTGATCATCACCAGTTGCATCACCAACTCCACTTTAATTATCTTGAGCAGGAGGGAAATCTCTACATGGAGTGCGTGCCTTGATATAGTTTCCATTTCTTCCACTAGGTGCCATTTCTAAACAGTGTCATAAACTATATCAGTTTATGAATCAAAATACATAATTCCAAACTTATAAAACACTTAACATAAATTGAACTATTTATGGATATAATCGATAATCATAAAAATGTTTTATTTGAGGAAGTATATACCCATAAAACCTTCATTATGATTTGTAAAGAAAATGAGAGTTATCTTAAGCATATCCTCTGGGAGTGTCGTAACTAGGAGTGCAGCAAGGCCTATTGTTGTGCACCAGTTCCCATTCGAGTCTAGCTCAAAGCGGTGTTTTCAGGTTTTACCCCTAGGTACATCTGTGCCAGAGCTTCCTCTACCAGCTCGTATCCAGATAGGGATGTATTTCTCAGAAAACTCACAAAATCTCTACAATACCAAAATTCTAGGAAGTTCTTCTATACTAATCTTCAAAGTCCATCTTTGGTCTATGTGATCTATTTAGAGTTTATCTAAATCTATCTTCCAAGATTTGTAATAAAATTCCTCTGATACCAACTGTAACGCCCCGACCCCAGTTACCTAGATTCGGTGCATTATTACATAACATTGGCATGATCACAAGAAAGATCAAGTATCGAAAGACCGATTAGTTTAGTAGCCTTGGAATAACTAGATACATTAATGAAGTTTACATTACATCATAAAATGAAAAATACAACAACATAGTCTCCATAGTCCACACTCATATCCCCACACACTATCCTATCAGGTCATTCATAAATTACTTCTTCACATCCTAGGAAAAATAAAACATTGAATGGGGTGAGCTCAAATGCCCAGTAAGGATAACAATATAGCCGAAATATTCATAAATAAGAATAAACATTTAAGGCAATATATAACTAAAAAAAAGCCTTTTAAACTTGAACTTCAACATAATATGGCAGAAATAAAATGAAATAATTCCATTTACTTATTCACATGGATATTCTACTAATCGAATAATCACATGAAATATCAATAACCACTTTCATAATGATGGAATGCATAATGCTAGACTATCATAACCACATAGCCAAGGCCTCGTGCCAAGACTACAAATATGATTTTGTCAAGGACTTGTGCCAAGACACTAGTTTGTCTCATGATACCTACCAATGCATCGAGGATCCATAGTGGGCTCCAAAAGGTCACTTATTAAGTCCAATGCATTCCTCATATGAACAGGTTTCAATATAACATAAACATTCGTATTAAAACTAGCATACGAAATGTCAATAATTTCAACATAAACCATGAATGGTATAAAAATAACACATCCACAGTAAAAAATATCACAAAACCTTCAATACAATATGGATGTTTTTTATCATAATAAATCAACTTCAAATAAGCTTAAAATCCATCAAAGAATGTTGACATAGATGAAATCAAAACTATTTGAGAGAAATATCTTTTTTTGAAATCATTTAAAAGTCACATAATTATAAAATAAAACATTTAAATTGAAAATATCCTTATAATATTTTAAGGGAAGATTTGAAGATTTTATAATGGTGGAAAATAGCCACACCCGCCGTATAAGTTAAAAAAGACATTCTTACCTTAATTCCGTCGAAAAGGTTAAAAATGACCTTGTTTAGAAAACAATGGAAATATTACTTTATAAACCTCTTATAAAATGTCAAACAAGGGTATAAATGACTTTAAACCATATTCTAGTAAATAGTAAAAATGTTTTGAAATACATTTTTAAGAAATATGGATGTGGATGATAAAGAAGTCTTTGTAGATTATTACGTATAAACAACCTCGGATAAGGAAGAGATTCTGAAATAAACCCCTAACTTGTAATTTTCCTTGGTTGGGAGAGGTTAAGATCCTGTATAATGGTGAAATAATTTTTATTAAGTAATCCAAGAATCATATACATTAATATGATATCATATATGAACTTTTAATATTGCTTTGTTAATAATATCTTAGTATTATCGTCGTTTTGGGTGTTAACTTACTCATATATGTTTTGTCACGTAAGCCGTATTTGTTATGGATAGGTTATATCTTATTCATATACAGAATAATATCAAGTCCTTAAAAATTATTTTTAATCATCAAATCATAATTATACTTGAATGGATATGATGTAGAATGAATCTCATCGCATTCGTGGAGACGGTAGTCCGTACGAACGTACGAGCGACAATATCACTCTTTTGATATTAAAATAATATATAATTGGATAGTATATCACATATACAGAGTCATTATCATGTTATATTTATTATTTACAGGAATTACACATCATTATTATACCCATGCAAATAATAATTTATTGAATAACAATTACACCACGACGTGGAGACGGTTAGCCGTACGTACGCACGTATGGTGACCTGTCATTCAAAGGATGGATAGAATACTAAATATGGTTTTAACATGTTTATAATAACATCAAAGTATATATAATATACTGGAGTTATTATTTTATAATAGGAATAACAAAGAACGAAGAAGTTGAAGAAGAAAGGAACTTGAAAAAGGGTGGTGAAAACATTACCTCTTCTTCGGATTCTTCCTTTTGATTTGATCAAAAAGGCTCCATAAGATTGGCTTTCTGATATAACTAAGGCCTCTAAGTTTAAGTGAGGGATTATTAGAGAGTATTTGGGTAGATTTTGGCCGATCCAAAAGGCTTTTAATGTGTGCATTAGTGAGAAGGGGGAGTGCCCTTTTATAAGGGAGGTGAGGGGCACCTTCGGAAAAGCTTGAAATATTATTTTATAATAAATTAATATTCAGTTTCTAATGTATCTAAAGTGGATTATTTAAAGGTTAAGGTGGAGATGGATCGAAAACCACTCAACCAATATGTTTTAGATAGGTTTGGGTTACTATATTAACCATATCTTTTAGTTTTAACTCTTAGTTAATTAGTTTGACAATTACCATGTCACTTTGTATTTTTATATTATATAGTTAATAAACTTATTATATAAATAAAAGAGACCCCAAATTGGTCCATTAATGATACAAATATCATGATATAAGTCTATTGGATGGACCTTTGATTTTTAGGAATTTAATATCAATTAATAATATAATATTTGTTTTAAAAATGCCTTTATATCAATTTTGGCACTATTCAATAATTTATTTTTGTAAAAATCATAACAGAATGATTAATTCGAAAAATGTTAATTAAATAAATCCTAACATGTAATATAAACCTATAAAATTAGTTTAATTCATAAAAAGTCTCAAATTATATTTATTTGGGTGTTTATAATATCAATTATTTTAATTTTTCACTATTATGGTAATTACTACATCATCATTGTGTCATAAATTAATTAAATTATTTAATGTCTAAAAATAATTAATAAAATACCATTATGTAGGAAATCGTTTTATCTTTCTAATTAATATTTATAGTTGAAAATCCAACATATATAACCCTATGTAAATGTTTTTTCTAAACATATATGCTTATGTCATTTTTGTATTTATTTGAACATAATTAATATAAAGTGTCACTATCTCTTACAAGTGGCTCCATGTGGTCCCAGAATCGACCCAAAGATGCCCGTGGTCGGAAATGTATCAACCAATAAGGTTAGAACATGTTTTAGAGTAATTTATTATTATTATAGTATTATTTTTTACCCTTATTTACCGAATTTACCCTCTAACCATGGTAAATAAAATATTTACCGAAGTAATTATTCAAAATGTCTAAAAATAAAAGTTACCTATTTACACAATTTGGACATCATAATTCAAAATATGGAATCCATTTTTACTAATTCAAAACACAGAAGTGGCAGAAATTAATTTAAAATTAAATCTCGTTGTTAAAACAAAAAGCGTGTTTTTAAGAGTTAATAACTATCAAAAGATTGACACTTGTTCATGTACGGTTTAATTGTGAAATTATGTTCAACGACCAAAATTGTATTAAATGGTAAAAATATATTATAAATATCCTCTAATACCACTTAATTTCATAATTTATCACTATTAATTATTTCGATTAAAAATTTTGTTTTTAATTAAAATTTAGTAATTTTCACTATTCATCAAAATATAAATGTTATCCAAAAAGTTGCAAAATTTTACCCTAGGCTATTTTTGATATTCCGAATCCAAAAATGAAGTCTATTTTTAGAGATAAAATTTATAAAATTTCAAAAAGTGGGTATTATTATTCATAACAGCTAGTTTGATTGGATGTGGTGTGTGTTAGAAGTCGAAGTTCTGTACAACACACGCTACTGTATTATTCAAAGGGAAGTGTACCGTGGAAGCTTGGGGTGTTATAAATTTATTATATTATTACTTATTAATAATTTCATTACTATGTAATTTGGATTGATTTTTTTATGAAAAATTATAATTCAATAATGAGGGAAGAAACATGATTAACTATTTATTATTTATATTTTCATTAGTAGATTCAATGTTTGAATTTTCGTTATATTTTTTGTAAAATGTTTAGTGTGATTACTTTGGAACTATAAAAACGTATTTAAGGCTGATTATTATGTTTTATTTTAAGGGATTATTAAATATCCATTAATTTATTATTTTAATGTGTTGATATGTACAAATTATTTAGTTTTGTAGAATATAAATGCTTCTTGCAACTATAAGGTGGTCAATTTCCATTATAAGAGAAAATATTGGCATTTATTTGGGAAATGAAAAACCTCTATGTCTATGAATATGGTTATTATTTTTAAATATTATGGATAATGAAAAAAAACTATAAAAAGATCTTGATAGACGAAGTGGATCACTCAACTATATAAATGTTGTGTGCAATACACATTAACCAGATGATCTTACAATGTGATTCTTTTTAGCCCAAATAAATCATGAAGTTCCAAACTTTTAATGAGATATAAGTTACCGCATACATGAAATTTAGAACATCACTATCTAAACTAGTTTCTACTATTATTTAATATTCCCATGTCTTTTCTTTACGTGTTAATGTTTCTTCATGATTTTGAATTTAAAATAACTATTGATTGGATTATACTAGAAATTAAAGTGTAATTTTGGTTATTCATTCAGTTGATAAAGGAAGGAATGTTTGAGTTGTGACTCAAGATTTAAAAAGGAAAGGATATTTTTGTTATGAATCTATGTTGAAAAATCATTTTAATAGGATGTGAATCCCCAAAAATGGTTAGGTTATATTGTTTGTGCCTCAACTAGAAACGGGAATTGTAATTGGGTTTGAAATTCAAACTAGAATTTAGTATTTTAATGGACACTATTTCTCTATGTTATAGAGAGAATTGAAGAGTATATATATTATCAAATTGTTTTGATCTCTTATGAAAATATTTTATTTTGATAAATTTATTTTCACTACAATTTTTTTCATTAACACTGATATAATACTCATTGTTTATAAACATGGAAAGATAGGATAAATAAATTACTTAAAAAACCTATCATATATTATATGAGAATTATGGTAAAGTTTTACACATTACTTGAGACTGAACCATACACCATGAATGGTAATTATACTATTGTGTATATCTTAAACTATATGGTGATGGATGTTTTATATTTTAAAACTGGTAGAAATATGTTCAGACATATATCTATATGAAAAAATACTCACCATATAATGATAATACTATAAATTACACACTATTGAACCAATAAGTTAAAAATAATAAAATATTGGATGCTTTGGGATGAATTTCCAGTTTATAAAATTGGTGAAAAAGGAATTTTAAATGACACGTTTCATCAATTTTAATATATAGTAAATGGAATTTTCGAATTAGGAGAAGCCTTGGATAATAAAAGGTTACTATTTATGAATTTAATAAGTTGAAAGAATATATACTTGATGAACATATTATTCCACTACTGCAATATGAATTAGAACTCAATAATATCGCTGATGATGATGCTACCAAACAAACAATGTTTATTTTAGTTCAAATATTAATGCTACTTCTTAATATTCTAATTTTAAGTTATATTTATGTGGAGGAGATGATTATTCTCATGTAGAAATGAGAATGTACAAAATAATGATAGTAAATTATAGAAGGAATAAATGGGATTATCCTTGAGAGGATCAATAATTAAGAATGAAAATTAATGTTTTTTTAAATTATGATCTTGATGTAACTTGTTAGGAAATCTATAAAAAAATATTAAACCTATTTGATCACACATAAAAAAAATTATAAGAGTCTAAATAATAATAACAAAGGATCCTTAGTAGATTATTAGAGTTTTATAGGGGATTCAAATTCTAGTAGTGAATCTAGTGTTGAATAATAATTGGCCTATTTGTGACTTAGGGAATAAATAAATCATGTTAGTGGTTTTGATTACGATTCCATATAAAATGATTGTAAAAAACATACTATTTATGAGTTATGGGATGAGATTAAAATATTACAAAATAATGTCACTAAAAATTCTAATACATTCATGGAACTAAAATAATAAAATAAAAATAATGTTGAAGAAAATATTTTTCTTTCTCAAGAGAAGATGAAACTAAAAAATAAAATTTATTACTATAACGGTTTTATTTATAAACATAATGATACCAAAAAAAATATTTTTAAGGTCTTATGTTAAAATTTTTTCACACATTAAAAGGATAATAAAAGGATTAAAATGAAAATTGAAATATTAAATAAGAATTTTCTAACATTTTTTGAAGAAATAAAAATCTATGATAAAATGATGTCCATGAAAAAATTATTTATATAAGAAAAAACCTATTTATTATAATCATCTACCAAAAATTTACAATAATTTCTAAATTACTAAGGGAAGCATATACAGTGATACTTGTTTTTTATTTGAAATGAAATTTCACTCTGCAAGTTAATGTCCTTTAATATTGACACAATAACTTAGACATGCATAATATTAAATTTCTAAATATTTTTCTTCAATAATGCATCTAAATACTGGTTTAAAACCTGTTTGGTTTCCTAGGATTGTTTTTCTAATTTGAATATAACTAAATTTTCATGGGTACCAAAAAATCCTAAATCTTCTTTTATAGAAAATATACCTTGAAAGACTGAAAAGAAGAATTTATTATGGATAATGGATCCTAAAAGCATATAGAAGGTGGTGCATCAAAGTTATTATCATTTAATAGTATTGATGGATGGAATTTTACTTTTAGAGACAAATAAAAATAAAATGTTAAAGGTTTTGTTGAAGTACTTGTTTATAAATCTATAATTATTTCGAAAGTGTTATATATTGTTGATTTGAAACATAATATGATATTTATTTCTCAGTTATGTGATAATGGTAAGTTTGTTATGTTTAAAATGATAAGTGCATTGTTTATGAAGATTAATCTGTTTTGAATTATAAAAATAAAAAATACAACATTAATTAAAATAATCTTTCTAAACTATTGAATTAAAATTTTATGTTTGTGAATTATGTGCAATAAAAATAATATTTTAAGGAATTATAGGCTTAGTCATGAATTTTTTTGGCTATTAAATAATATATCAAATAATCAAAAAAATATTAATCCTTATGATTTAAAATCAAACATAGATCATATTTTTAAATCTTTTATGACAGGTAAAAAATATAGAGTTATTTTATGACCTATATAAGAGGTTAATACTATGTGATTTCTTGATATTATTGATACATATTCAAATGAAATATATGGGTGGTAAGAAATATATATTTTTTATTATATATGATTTTAATTGATTTAAATGGTATTATCTTTTTATTCATAAAAATGAAACCTAAAAAATATTTATTGAGTATTTTATAATTGTTCAAAATGAGAAAGGAAATCTAATATTATTAATTATAAGTGACAAATGAGTTTTAATGACCAAAAATTTTAGTAAATAATTTTTCTTAATTAAATATATTACTTAGTGGATTGTATTACATTCAATTCCAAATTAAAATAAAAACCATGACAATTTAATAAAATAAAATTATTAAATATGAATGATATATTATGGTTGTTAAATTTATGGATATCAGTAAAAGTTTCATATAAGTACCCATTTTAAAAATTATATAATGTATTAAATTTATTTATAATTCACTTCATTAGATTTACAAAGATATTTTTGATTCATATTTTTATAAATTTAGGACACAATTCATACATTTCAACGCAAAATCATAAAAAGTGGCTACTACTTAAACAATATCAATTTCTTTCATAATATAAATGTTTTTAATAAAACATGAAATATTTTCATATAAATTACTCACAACATTCATCATGGATTCTCATTTTCTTTTATCCATCCTTAGTCTATGTGAAGAACACTTTAAAAATTGGGATGAAAATAAAAGATCAGTAAAGGATACAAAAATAAAGAGAGAAATCATTAGTACATGATTACTTATAAACATATTAAATCATTTTCTCAAAGACATCTTTCATACCAATAATGTATCAAACACTTAATTTTTGAAACAAGAGATTTCCATTAAGAATTGAAAAAATATATAAAACATATATGTTACTTGGGTAATTAATTAATTAATATTGTAACCCTCATGGATACCTAATGTTTTTTAACCCTCAAGGCTACCTTAAAATGTAACCCTGTGACTCCATTATGGTGAAACCTTCATAGTGAAACTTGGAGTAATAATAAAGCCGACCTAAAACTTACATATACCCAATGCATTGGTGGAAGATATAGGTCCAAAAATTAATCATAAACAATTCCCAAGAACCTTAACACAATCATAAAACATTAACACATGCACAAAATAATTCCTTTCAAATTTTGTAAAAATAGAAATTTAAGAGGACTTTTACAGAGGAGTCCCTTACATATACCTTATCATTTAAGAGAGAATTAATAAAAGGAAAGGAATATGTATAATCACTATAAATAAACATAATAAAACATAATATTTTAAAAAAATAATCTTAACATGGAAAAATAAATGAAGTAAAAGGTTAACCCAAAAAATGGAAATTGGTTTATGAATTCCCGTACCTTGGGTTCATATTACTTAAAATATGTTTAATCCTATTATATAATGGTAAAAGAGTGTTATTAATATTTCATAGAAAAATATAAATATTTATAACACCTTATATGATAATTTTATAACATCATCCCACCAATTTATTAATAATATTTGGTTATTTCTATTGTTTCGGGTCCATGCTTTACATGGTTTCCATGGTCGGTTCATAATAGATTTTATAGTAAAATGGAAAAGAAACTATAGAAGTGGAATGAGATAGTATTAATATGTTTAAAAAATATTAAATTATTCAATGAATCATTTTTTAGATATGATGATGAATCATTAGATAAAACATTAATGATATTCGTTAAGATCAATTTTGCAGATCTTCGATAATCATGACCTAGTTTAATTATTTAATTTAATATTATGTATATATTTTAATTACAGTACATAAAAGTGGTTATATAATAAAATCTAAAATCTATTTCAACCATTAAAATGTTTTTATGACCAGTAGTGAAGGTGGTAATTGAAATTTAAAACACATCATCCATGTTGTCGGTTAATCGACACATCCCAGATGCTGTTTCTATTTGTAGAATTATTGTGAGAGGAGGAGAAGTATGATGATGATTTTTTCAATAAACATGACAAAATTATAGTATATATAATATAATAGTGTTTTCGTGCCTCTTGGATAAGGGTATGAGAATAGAGTATAAGAAAATAAAATGAAATGAAAATGAATTAATCGAAAATTAAAGAGGATTTTTACCTCTTGTTCTTTTCTCTTTGAGATCATTCTTAGGGACTTCAGTTTATGAATTTTGGTGAGACCAGAAGGTCTTGGGAATGGGGAAGAGGATTGGGAAGAGTATTGGATATAATTTTTACAATTCTCAAATATTTAGAGGTGTGAGGAGAAGATATGGTGAGGGGAGGTATTAATAGTGGAGGAGAGAATAGTTTTTTTGATTATTTTATTCATTAGTTTATTAATTTGGCTCAATACTATGAATATTTTGAGAATTATCATCAAATATATTAAAATAATAAAGGTAAGTTCGATATTTTTTTCTTACATCATTCCTGATGTTAGGAATAATGTATTTAAAAAATAATATTTATAAATTATAATATTTCACTATTGAACAGAAATTCAACTATTTCAAATAAATACCAAAAATTTACCCCAAATATTTTTTGCAATGTAGAATTAAAAAATTAAACCCATTTTATCAAAATAATTTTCTAAATATGATAAATTTAATTTAAAATAAAATCATAATTTATTCGGAAAATAACAACTTTAAAACTATAAATGATTTTATAACACCTTGAAAAATTAATCAAGGTCTCGTAAAATTATTTTAAAATCACAATAAAATAAAATATAAATTTTTGATTCTATTTTATGAAAAGAAATTTTATTTTAAATCATTAAATTAATTATAATATTAAAATTAAATATTTACGACTTATAAAAATACCAACTCTTAATTTATCATTCCCAAAACATTTATTCAGTTATTCCTGATATAAATATATTCACATTAAATCAATAAGATGCATAAAATTTAATTATAATCTCATAGGTGAGGTTACTATTATATTTTTCAGATTACTATTCGTAATGGTAATGTTACTATTTCTAATGTCTAGTAACTATTACAACAATAAAAATTCCTTTATTTTTATAAATATTAATAATATTAATATAAATTTATAATGAATTTAGATATTTAATCCTAGAATAAAAAAAATTATTTTATAAGTACCTGGGTGTTACATTCTCCCCACCTTTTAGAAATTGCATCCTTGAAATTTTATTTACTTAATAAACAAGTGAGGATACCTTTCCATTAGACAATTCTCAAATTCCTATGTTACTTATTCAACCATGTGGTTTCTATACAAAACCTTAACTTGGTGGATGACCTTATTCCACAAAACATTATCTCTTAGATCAAGAATTTGAATAGGTTTCTATTTATAATAACGGTTATCTTCCTGCAAAACTACTTACATGATCAAAACATGAGATGAATCTGACATGTGCTTTCTTAACATCGAAAAGTGAAAAAAACTGTGTACCTTAGACAAAAGCAGAGGCAAAGCTACTTAGTAGGTGACTAGTTCAACTTTATATAGGAGTTCATATGGTCAAACGAACCACATAATAAACTTTACTTCTTACCAAAATGAATAACACTATTCCCTCGTGAGATTATCTAAAAAACATGATCACCTACCTCGAAAGAAAATTCTTTCATCCTATTATTTTCTTAACTTTTCTCCCTTCTTTGAGCTTTCCTCATATGTTGCTGAATCATCTTCACCTTATCAACCACTTCCTATACTAATTCCTGTCCCATAAAATTCCATTCCCCAAATTTATCCCAAAAAGATGGAGTTCGACACTGATTCCCATATAATGCCTCAAAAGGTGCTATCTATTTAATGGATTGAAAACTGTTATTATAAGAAAACAAAATTAAAGACAGATGTGGACTTCAACTTCACCAGAACTCCATTGAACAAGATCTAATCATATTCTACAATGTTTGAATTGGTCTCTTGGCCTTTCCATCATATTGATGATGAATAATGGAGTTAAACTTTAATTCTATGCCTAAAAACTTCAAAAGGAATTTCCAAAAGTTATAAGTGAACCTGGGATCACAGTTAAATACAATAGATAGAGGAACTCCATGTAACCAGAAAATATCTTTGAGGTACATTTGAGAATACTAATCTAAATAAATAGTATCTAAAATAGGAAGGAAATGTGAAAATTTATTTAGTCAATAAACAAAAACCAAAATATCATTGTTACCTCAATAAGTCTTTGGTAGTCCCATAAAAAGTCCATGGATGTATTTTCCTATTTACAATATAGCACTAGAAACGATTGAAGCATTCCATTTGGTAATTGTCACTCCGGTTCAACTAGTTGAAAAGCTTATCATTTCATTGTAAAATAAAAAATATATCTCTTCATTACATCCCTCTATTAATATTCCCAAAGATCTCCATGCATCATAGTACTTCCATGTTGAAATGAAAATGGAGAACTGTGAGCTGTACACAATAATTTTTTCCTTATATGGTGATCAAAAGAAACAAATAAACTCTTTAAAAATCTCAAAACCCAGTCTTTATCAACATTGAATTCTAGAAACTTACCATTTTAACGAATTTTATCTTTTTTTGCAACTCACAATATTCCGTTTGTGCGTGATTAATTTTGTCTGAAAGAGATGAATACAGTGAAACCTGAAAGAAAAAAGAAGAATTTCTTGTACCAGTAACTTCTAAGGAGAAATTCATCAAATCATAAATCAAAGGGTCTTGTTACAAACATAACATGGTTAATCGTGCATTTTTTTTGACTCAAGGCATCTACCTTTTTTTTTCTTTTCTATGATGGAAATTGATTTTGAAATCATAATTCTTTATCATTTCAAGACATCTTCTCTACCTCATGTTTAATTTCTTTTGAGTGAATATATAACTCATAATTTTTTTGATCATTATATATTTAACCTTTGGATTCATATCAATGATGCCTCCAAATTTTCAAACCGAAAACACCAGATACATATTCCAAATCATGTGTGGGATAATTTAACTCATGAGGTTTTATTTTTCTTGATTCAAATGAAATTACCTGATCATTCTACATCAGAAGAAAACCAAGTCCCTTTAGTTATGAATCACTTTAGAGGAAAACACACCATTTCTAGAAGGGGAAGCCTAAATTGGAGTATTCACCAATGTATTATTCAGTTTCTAAAAACAATCATCACATTATTTTGTCTAAATAAATTTAACCCCTTTTTGTGTTAACTTATTTAGAGGGCTAGACAACCGTGAAATGTTTTTAAAAAACCATAGGTAATAACCTTCTAATCTATTAAAACTTTGAGTCAATTTAATATTTATAGGTCTTTTCCATTCATCAACTAGTTTTTTTAGTACAATCAACTATTATTCCATCCTTATTTATATAGTTATCAAGAAAAGAAACCTATTGCAACAAAAAATCACAATTTATAAATTTCTCATATATCATTTTTTCTTTGAAAGTTTACAAGACAATCCTTAAATTTTTTTTATGATCCTCATTACTTTTGGAAAAGACCCAAAAACATCAATGAAAATAATAAGAAACTCATCCAAATATTCACATAATATTCTATTTATAATATCCATGAATACAATAGGGGAATTTTTTAGACCAAAGGGCATAAAAAAGACTCATAAAGCCCATATATAGTATGAAAAGAAGTTTTTGGAATGTTATCCTCCTTCACCTTTAGCCGATGGTACCCAAATCTCATGTTAATCTTGGAAAATACTGAGCTCTATGAAGATGACCAAACAAGACATCAATATGAGGAAAAATTTACTTATTAATAACAGTAATGTTATTGAAAGATATATAATCAATGAAAAGTCTCATGGAAATATATTAATTTTTTACACAAAAAATAAGATCACCCCATGGTGAAGTGCTAAGATGAATGAAGCATTTGTTAAGAAATTCTTGAAACTGATTTTTTAATTCATGAAGTTCCACGTGAGTCATTTGATAAGGGGGTTTCAAAATTGGCTTAGCTTCAGGAAATAAGTTAATTGTAAATTCAACTTCCCTATTAGGTATACCACAAGGTAACTCCTCAAGAAAAACATTAAGGTATTCATTTACCATCGGCACACCACTAATCTGAACAGTTCCCTTATTTTCAACAATATAAGCAAGATAACTTTCATTTCCATATTTTAATAGTTTTTCATCATTCCCACATATAATCAATTTTATAGTTTCTTCCTTTTATTCAAACCAAAAAACTTTCTGAAAACAACTTCTTTAACTCTACAATCAACCTTAGCCTGATAAACTGAAATCCAATCTATACATATAATGAAAAAATCTATACTAAAGGAAAAACAAAAATGTTTGTAAGTAATGTATTTTCACAAATAACAATATAAATATTATTATAAATCATTTTCTCAACAATATTCTCCCTTGGTGTTTTAATTATAAGTTCTGATCTCAATTTTTGAGGAGAAATTTCCAATTTAATAGAAAATTTCTCAGAAATAAAGGATTTTATAGACCCCATATCTAAAAAGATATTAGAAAAATATAAATAAACAAAAAATTACCATATACCACTTCATTGGATGGCCCAAAATCTGTTGACTTAGTCAAAATGGATCTCACTGCACATTTCTTATTATAATCTGAATGCTTTCCATCATTCAAATCTATCTTTAGGTATGAACTTCCATAACAAACCATATCACCACATTTAAAGCACTTTACAGTTTTATTATCAAGAATAATTTTAACATAATTTTCATTACAATCTCAGGACATATGTCCAAACCTACCACATCAAAAAAACTTCCCAGTTTTAGTATGGCATTCCCCAAGGTGATTTTTACCACAACTTTCACAAACTGGAAACTAAAATTTTTTACCTTCAAATTTATTTGATTGATTGTTACCCATAAGTTTCCATATGGACCTCTTATTATAATTGTGTTCAAAGTACACATGATCAACTGAAAACTCCATTTATACCCTCTCTTTACATCATACTAGTCTCTCATAACTTTTGAATTCCCAGGAGGCTAATTCCATTCAATATCTTTTCTTCCATCTTGATTAAAAATGATATATTTTTCTACCAAGATCCCGAATAATATTTGGAGAATACCTTTCCAAAATGGTGATGTTTTTTTCATACACAAAAACTGAATCCTCCTAATTTTATTTTAATTCTTGGAATTTCCTTTTCATCATTAGTTAGAAAACCTAAGGAAATTTTTTTTTCAAGGAAAATGTTCTTAAATTTATCCCATTCCAAGGAATCAATCTTCTCGTTATATCAAAACTTTTGGTTATCTAAAGAACCCATGGAAAAAATATCTTTTCAAGGGATTTAATCAATCCTTCATTTTCCACTAAGTCAAAATATACACTAAATACAAGAGGGTGTTGCCTCATAAAATATACAACTATCATCATGTTACTTCACAGTGGTTCTGGTTACTCTATTAAATGGATGCCACAACTATTTATTACTAACTAAAGCTGAGAAATTACATTCCCAAACTTCTCGGTTCCAGTCCCTACCATTCTAGGTTTTGGATTTGAAAAGATATCATCCTTTCTGTCTCTTCCGACTTTAGCTTCCCACTTTATTTTTCTAAAAACCCATTCTGAACATACATATCTAAGATGAAGAAACATAGTAATCCCAAAAGTCAATGTTATTTAAAAAAAGGTAAAATTTATTTATGGGTTTCTATTAACACCACCCAACACCTAAATTTATCTTAACCATGCTTTGATACCAACTATAAGTTCCCAACCTTAAGCATTAAATAATCTATTTAATTCTTTTATAATTAATTTCATTACAATCCCAATGATATTTTTGGTTTATATTTTTATAATTTTAGGACATAATTCATAGATATCATCCAAAAATAATAAAAAGTGTTTACTACTAAAATGGTATCCATTTTATTCATAATAGTATTTTTTAATAAAACATGAAATATTTTCATAAATACTACTAAATACATTCATCTTGGATTATCCTTTTCTCTTACCTATCCTTAAACCCTGTGATTTTTTTTAAAACTTTGGATGAGAACAATTTCTCTATAAGGGATATAAAAAAAGGAGAGAAACCATTAGTACATGAATACTTGTATACATATTAAATCATTTTAAAAAAGACATAATTTTTACCCATAAAGTATCACGTACTTACTTTGTGAAACAAGATATTTATATAAAACTTTTAATACAGTGTAAACCATATATGTTAATTAGGGAATTATTTACTTAATATTTTAATCTTTACAGCTCCCCTATGATTTGTAACCCACAAGGATACCTTACAATGTAACTGTCATGGATACCTTAGGGTGTTATCATCACAGTTACACTTGGAGTAACCATATAGAAGACCTCCAACATACACATAACCAATGAATTGGAGGAAGATAGAGGTCCTACCATTTATTATAATAGATTTCCAAGAACCACAACACAATCATAAATTATGAACACATGTATAAAAAAATTCCTTTGTAATTTTGTAAAAATATAATTATGAAAGCAGTTTTTGAAAGAGGAGTCCCTTACATATACCATATCAATGAAGTGTGAATTAATAAAATTAAATTAATATGTATAATAAATGTAAATACACATAATAAAAATATAATATACTAAACAAATAATCTTATCATTACCAAATCAATGAAGTATAAGGTTAACCCAAATAATGTAATTTGGGTTAAGAATTACCTTACACGGGGTTTGTCAAACTTCATTCATGTTTGAACCTCCTATATAATGGTTAAGAAAGTGTTATTAATATATTATAGAAACATATTCATATTTATATCACCTTATATGATCGTTTTAAAACATCGTTCCACAAATTTATTAATAATATTTTGTTATTTCCATTGTTTCAGGTGCATTCTTTACATGGTTTCTATGGTTAGTTTGTAATGGATTTTCTTATCGATTGGAAATGAAACTGTCACGACCCACCTTGACCAAGACGAGGGAAGGGATAATAGATTACCAGAACCCTCCTTCTTCAAGTTGAAGGAGAGATAATGAACCCCAAAACCCACCTTCAATAGGTCTCGGAGTGGCGACTAGCACCAAGGGTATAAAATCACTCACAAGATGGAAGGAATTACCATTTTTCTTTAATAGTATCGGGAGATAAGATGGTAAAATACCAACAACACAAAAACTGGAAGTAAAAGTAAATCCAAAGAAACATTCCCATATGCAAGATATAAAACTAAAATAATAAAAGCCACAAAAATCCCTAAAGGTAAAGTGCCAAGAAAAGGAAAACAACCACAACAACTGCCCCATGGTCCGAGATAGTACGGTCCCCCACGATCCCAGAAGTACTAATAGAAACCTGAAAATAGTTTTATATATGTAGGGTGATCATAGAAGTACACTCATTAGGAAAACCAAATACTCTCATGCACAAGTGGGGTGGCATACTAAAGCCTGGTGAGAAATGAAGCAACCCAACACCTAGCATGGAAACTAACCACCCAAGTCTCACCAAGGAACAATCCCCAAATAACGCAAGTCAAGTAAAGTATAGTAATAGATCATCAATATTTGGGTACGCCACGCCTCTTTCCCACCGGTTATTGAAGACATCCTACACATCGAACCAATCCCTCCATTCTCACCGTAGTCCCACTTCCAAACCAACTCGTACACACCTGGGCCACAACCAAACATCCCGCCTGAAAACACCTGGGCCACAACTGCTACCCCGCCCGAAGACACCTAGTCCATAACAACCTCACATAACCATGCCCGCCAACACCTAGGATAGAACAACCACCACCACGCCCGACGACACCTGGGCTAGACAACTACCGTCATGCCCGAAGACACCTGGGCCTCATCCTGAAGATACTTGGGAACAACCTTCCCATAAACACCTGGGCCAACCACCACAACTACCCCACCCAAAGATTCATGGGATAATAATGGACCTCAAACCATCACAGCCTGCCCGAAGATACTTGGGATATCCGGAAAATGGAGCAAAAAGGAGCTAATAACCAGCCACTAATAGAAGTGTTGGAAAAAACACCCTCCCCCATGAAATGGGGGTGTACGACACTAAGTGCTCAACTGGGGTGGGGCACAAATAAGAAACATAAGAACTAAAAATATAGGTATAATTTACAAGCACTCAACCTAACCTTGGGTTTCTAAAGACAATCCAAGCACAAGCACACTCGTCCCTATTCATAGGAAGCACACTGCTCACAACCGAGTCACAACTCATCCCCAGAACCAATTCCCATTTAAGATATTATTGCTTCCATGTTCAAGTAATCTCATTTAAATAATGTTCTGCACTACTAGGAAACTAAAAACATAAGCACAAACCAAGGTAAAAATTTACATCCAACAACAATTTAAGCATTCTCACCCGGTTCTCTTGAAAAGTCACAACAACAAAGGGATAATTGAGATCCCTCGAAGTACTGGAACCAATGAAAACCCCTAGATATAGCCCCATGTTCCCAAAATCTAGGAGCCAACGGTTTCTCAACGACATAGGATCCCACCACAATTTGTGATATAAGGAGAGTAATAACACAACCTCAAATTCAAAACCACAAAAAGTACAACAATAGGGGATCCCATGACCACCCGTATCACCCCCGAAATCGGCCCATGAAAGAAACAACCAAATCGCTACCACCAACACAAGGCATGCCCATGTAGGTAATTTTATATTGAAATGATTTAACACACTCGATGGTTTCAATTCCACTGTGCTTTAACCATGGTTATCACAAAAACAAGTTGATCCTGGTGCTTCCAATTTATTTAACCGAGTATACGTAATTATCATATTCCATGCTACAGTTATTTAATCATCCAGGAGCACAGAGGTTCATTAGTGCACATAGAAAGACCACCAACGACCATGATTTTCAGTGAGCATAGGAACATACAATTCATAAAAAATAACAACATAAAGAGTACAATAGAACACCGATCACACCCCCTTTCATTATTTAAAGGTCCATTCATTATATTTTTTAAGTTCAGTTTCATCAATTTCCAAAGGGGAAAAAGCATACCCACCCCACATGATACACAAAAAGGATAGGTGAAGGAGAAAATCCCTAATTGGTTGATGAAAGATCGAAGTTCCAACTTCTTGTAAGGAATAGGGATACACGACTTGCAGGGATCCCGCAAAGGTGAACCAATTTCGTCGGGAAAGGAGGGACTTCAAATGCACAAGGAAAAGGATGAGACTATCCAAGAGGGAGAAGAAGAATTTCTAGTGTGATAAGTAAATGAGATCCCCAATGTTATTGGATAAGGAATTTGAATGCCTTTGATGTTGGATCATGGTTCTACAATGCGGTTGGGTTGTTACACACGACTGAATTAATTTTTATTTAATAGGGAGGTTTCTCGCGATTTTTAGATATTAATTATGGGTTAAAAATTGTCCTTGAAATGCCTTAGAAGGTCAAAAAGGCCTAAAAGAGGCATCACGGGAAAAAATGTAGAAGGAAAACCTGACAAGGCTGGATAACACTGATCGGTCGCGCTGATCGGTCGCACCGATCGGTCACACCGAACGAGGGGCGCCCCTTAGGATCCTAGAATTTGGGAAAGGGATGGATCATGATTGTCTGAGCCATTACATCATATACCTCTCAAAATATTCTCTCCCTCGAGAATCCAGAACTAGAATGAAAGGAAAGAGGGGGGGGGGGGGGGTGTCCAAACAACCACCCTAGAAGATACCTCTCAGGATTGAACTTCTCTAACATAGGAACACCTTATCTCCTGCACAACCATGAACGTCCTGCCTCTCCTTTCCCCATGAAACCATAGAAAAAAAGACTAAACCGTCTGGCTAGGTGGGAGAGGGTTTTCCCTTCCTCCGTGTTAAGATACTATCCGCTTTGGGCGACACTGACTCGGCCGCATGGGTTTCGGTGCATCCACTTTAATGCATCCTAACTAGGAATCAGGTCCTCCCCTCCCCATCCTTTAGGACACTTCACATACATTCACAAAAAAGGGAAACTGAACATCCCATAGTCAACAAGGTAAATCATTACATAGCAAACAAGTACTGAAAAAATAGGATAAAACTCAAAACAACTCTGGATACTGGTCACACATCCGTGCTTCCCTTTCCCAGGTACTCTCCTCAAGCCCACCATGCCTCCATAATACACGAACCAATGGGATGGTTCGTACATGAAGCACCTTATCCTCAGAAACCTCAATCATCACTGGCCATTCCACGAAGGTTGCATCGTCTTCGATTTCTAGCTCTCCTCAGTCGAGGACGTGTGCAAAATCGTGTAGATACCGACGAAGCTGGGACACATGGAAGAGATCAAGCACACTTTGTAGGTGTGGAGGAAACTCCAGCTGATAAGCCACCTTTTCGACCCGGTGCAACACCTCTAAGGGTCTGACGAACCTGGGAGAGAGCTTACATCCCCTACCAATCCTCTGCTACCCACTCTATGGGGAGACCTTCAAGAACACGTGGTCCCCGACCACGAACTACAAGGGCCTTCTCCTATCATCTGAAGATGACTTCTGCCGGTCCTGAGCCACCTTCATTCTTTCTTGTGTAAGCTGAACCTTCTCTGTCGTGCTCTGCACCACCTCCGTGCCAAGATAACATGCCTCCCCAACATCTGTCCATCACATGGGTGAGCGACACGACCTCCCATAAAAAGCTTCGAACAGAGCCATGTGAATAGTTGAGTGGTAGCTATTTTTGTAGGCAAACTCTACCAGAGGCAAGTGTAGCACCCATGATCCTCCGAAGTCCAGAACGCATGCTCGCAGCATATCCTCCAAGGATGGATGGTACGCTCTGTCTTCCCACCTGTCCAGGGTGGAAAGCAGTGCTAAGGCATAGTTGGGTGCCAAAAGCATGCCGCAAACCCCTCCAGAATCATGAGGTAAATCATGCATCCCTATCTGAGACTATGGACCTCAAAACTCCATGAAACTGCACCACCTCATCCACATACCTCCATGCTAGAGCGTCCACCGCACTCGACTCCCTGATCACCAGAAAGTGAGCCGTCTTCATAAATCAGTCTCCTACTACCCAGATGGCATCGCACCCTCCTTGAACCTTGGGTAGCCCCGTGACAAAATCAATCAAGATGTCATCCCACTTCCACTCAGGAAAATCTAAGGGTTGAAACAAACCACCTGGAACATGGTGCTCAACCTTCACCTGCTGACACTACTCAAAATGGAGTCTTTTCCAATGGTTCTGAAACTTTGGGAAAGCCTGTAGAACCGTTGTTATATGTTATACCAATGATTTTTCAAACTGTAGGGAAGTAAGACGTTGGGAAAAGTTATCCCAACAATTTACAAATAACTGTTGGTATAGGTTAGTAAAATTAACCTATGCCAATAGTTTGTCCAACCGTTGGCATAATTTTTACCAACGGTTCTCCTTGAACCGATGGAAAAAAATTCCCTAGGTCTTTCCCAATGGGTTGAGTAAACCATTGGGAAAGGTAAATATATAAAAATTAGTTCTTGCAGAGGTTTGAACCCACAAACCCATGTTATAAATCAATGACTTTACCACTATTCTAGAGTATCCTTTGTGAATATATTAGGATATATATATATATATATGTAATTTATATATTGATTTATTCGGCGATATTCAGCCAATGTACTCATAAAACCTATCCAAAAGGTTCTCAAAACGGTTGGGAAAGATAGGTTCCCACCTTTTCCCAACGGTTTCGCCAAACCATTGGGAAAAGAGGTGGAGTTTTCCCAACGGTTTTCCCAAACCATTGGGAAATCCATACCCAAGGGACTTTTCCCAATGGTTTTCCCAAACCGTTGGGAAAGCCATACCTAAGTGACTTTTCCCAATGGTTTGGCCAAACCGGTGGGAAAGACATACCCAAGGGACTTTTCCCAATGGGTTGGCCAAACTGTTGGGAAAGACATGGACTTTTCCCAATGGTTTTGCCAAACCGTTGGGAAATCCATATCATTATTGGGATTTCCCAATGGTTTGGCCAAACCGTTGGGAAAGGGGGTCTTGACCAATGTTTTTTACAACCATTGGTATAGAAGCATTGGGAAAGGTCAGGATTCCAATAGTGTGAGACACTAGGCACTTGGCCACAAACTCTTCCACCGGCCGATTTACTGCGGGCCACCAAAACTGTCCCCTCAGACCCTGGTACATCTTAGAAACTTTTGGATACACCGCCAAGGGTGAGATGTGGAACTCACCAAAGACCCTCTCACGCATCCCCTCCGGAATAAACATTCTCCCCTGTAAAAGAATCCTGTTCTGACCATCCTCTGTCCACACTTCCAGAGAATCACCTTGGGTAACCCGGTCACGCATCACTTAAATCTCTGGGTCTCCCCACTGAGACTCCTCTACCAGTCGTAATAGAGAAGACTGTACTATCATGTGATACAGGAAACCCCTTCCACTATCCATCCTCGCATCCAGGTGTAGGGAAAACAACTCCTCCATCGCCCTCCATGAATCTGCCGACTCTCAGACCACATCCCTTTGTGACTTACTTCTCAAGGAATCAGCCACCATGTTTCCTTTCCCTGAGGTGTAGGAAATCTCGAAATCATAATCCTGAAGAAAATCCATCCATCTTCACTGCCGTAAGTTTAGGTCTCACTGAGAGAAGATATAATTCAAGATTTTGTGGTCCGTGAAGAATACAATGTGCTCTCCGATGAGGTAATGCCGCCACATATTTAGTTCAAAAATGACCTCTGCATGCTCTAGATCATGGGTGGCATAATTACGATCATAGGGATGTAACTGACCAGAACCATAGGAAATCACACCCTGGAGCTGCATCAACACATATTTGAGTCCCTACCCTGAAGCATCACAAAATACCTCATACGCCACACCTTCTTCTAGAAACCTCAACACTGGATCACTAACCAACTTCTCCTTTAGATAGTCGAAGGCTGCCTCGCACTGCTCAATCCACATGAAAGCCTGGTCCTTTTTGGTCAAGGCTGTCAAAGGTGCTGCAACTTGGGAGAAGTTGGGTACGAACTTCCGATAGTAACCTTCCAGCCCAAGGAAACTACGAACATCTTCCACGTTCTTGGGTGATTCCCAATAAACAACCGCATCAACCTTCGATGGGTCTATTGCTATCCCCCACTTGGACTCCTTGTGTCCAAGGAAGTGCACCTCTCGTGTCCAGAACTTGCACTTGGACAATTTTCTATAGAGATGTTGCTGTCGGTGGACCTCCAAAACTATCCTCAGGTGCTCAACGTGATCCTCCTCTGATCTTGAATAGATCAAGATGTCATCAATGGACACTACTACGAACCGATCCAGATACTACCGGAAGACGGAGTTCATAAGCCCCATGAATATAGCTGGATAATTTGTATCACCGAATGGCATGACCACAAACTCAAAGTGCCCATATCTGCACCTGAAGTGTGTATTTAAGATATCGCCATTTTTCACCCTCAATTGGTGATATCCAGACCGCAGGTCGATCTTCGAGATCCATCCTTCCCCTTTCAACTGGTCAAAGAGATCGTCTATCCTTGGAAGAGGGTAGCGATTGTTGACCGTTACCTAGTTCAATCTCTTATAGTGTATGCACAACATTAGAACACCATCCGCCTTCTTCGCAAACAACACAGGAGCACCGCATGGTGACACATTCGGTCAAACAAAACCCTTTTTCATCAGATCATCAAATTGAATCCACAACTCCCGTAGCTCTGAAGGTGCCATCTGGTAGGGAACCATCCAAATCGGATGAGCACCAGACTGCAAGTCTATCCCAAACTCGACATCATGTAGAGGGGGTAGAGTCATCACCTCCTCAGGGAAGATGTCCATAAACTCACTAACGATCCCTGGTACCTCCACCATCTCTACATCTGCTGAATCCACTGATAGCTCAGATAGTAAGAAGAGGAGGGGTTTCCCTCGCCTGCTGCTCCCCTGGAAACCCCGTTTGCTGATGAAAGTCACACGCCAACCACTCAAGTCTAAAAACAAGACCCTTCCTTGGAAGCTGTCAATGATGGAACACATAGAGAACAACCAGTCAATGCCTAAGATGATATCGTATGGCTGTATCTGCAACGGTAGGAGATCCCTGACTGACTGATGTGGCCCTATCATCAGTCTGCATCCTTGACAAACATATAACAAATTGGTCTGACCTCTGACTAGTGTGCTCAACATCATGGGAACAGGAAGTATCTTGGCATCTAGACCCAAAGCACGAGCCATAATGTGTGTAAAAATGGAGTGCGAAGCTCCTGTATCAAACAAGGCATAAGAAAGGGTAATAAACAAACTGATCATACCTCAAACGACATCTGGTTCTGCTGGTATTGATGCCTCTGTGGCGTGAAACTACCCGCACCCGGATCCTCTACCTCTCGGCTATCAACCACCTCCACAACGACGCCCTAGTCGAGGTCCCTGGGGAGCGCCCTGAGGTTGGCCTCCCCCTACAACATCTTCCCTCGGAGGAGCGGGAGCTTGATGACCCTACTGCTGCTGTTGGAAAGGCCTTGATAGATACTGCTCCTGCTGAGGCGGGTGCTGAACCTGCACGGCACCACCGTACTACATTCTATCTGGGCACTGATTCTGGTGGTGGCCATGGCTCCCACATACGTAGCTTCTTGGCCCTGTTCCTGAAGATAAAGGGTGAGGTCCGGGAGATCGGAACTAAAACTGTTGAGGCCTACTCACTACCTGTCAAAACCTAGAGGGCCCTAATGCTGGAGGCCTGGTACTGACAGCCTTCCCTTTCGATGATCCCAGCTCGATCCCCTCTCATGACATGCCACCCAGCATGTGCATCCTCTCTACCACCTCTACCTTCTTCTGGGCCTCCAAGTATATCAGCAAGGTGAAGGGGGTAACAATGTACTGGAGGGATGGTCAGACCACCTCCTCTAAATGTCTCGCTGAAGACTCCTCATCCGGAAAGAGGTCTGTAGCGAAGCGGAGGAGATCCTTGAACTTGATCCCCAACTCCCTTACTGACATACTCCCCTGATGGAGGAAGAGTAGCTCCTGCCTCTTCTCAGCTTTCATCGTAGAAGAGAGGAATTCCTCCTGGAACTCCTTCTTGAAATTAGCCCTTGCCACCACATCCTCTCTCCTCTCTCCTCTCCCCCAGGTAGAGTGTCCACCACTGATGCACTGATCCCCACATATGGCTCATGACCAGAGGATCCCAGTACTCTGTTGGAGCATGAATCAAGATGAAAGATATCACCAACTACTCTAGCCAACTCTCCGTCTTTATGTCTGAGGTTCTACCCTCGTACTTCCCGAGGGTCTGTCGCTGAAAGGCTCGAGGCGTCTTCTGCCACTGATCATCCTCATCCTCTCTATCAGCCCTCTTCCGATCGGCCACATCAACATCTTGGGCCTCGATCGCCTGCACCACTTTTGGTCGTCTCCGAGGTGCCATAACTGCAAGGTAAACAAGGATTACCTAATCACAGGAAGTGAAGAATATTGTTATTAAATTTTTTTAGACTTATTCATTTATTTTGAATCCCCAAGACAACCATGAAACAAAAGAACACAAGTCATTATGATGCATCGACCTTTCCTAGTGTCTCTACCCTACAATCAACGTGGCCTCACTTGGTCGTTCGGTAGGTCCAGAGTCCTTGCATCAGATCACGGGGGGCCCTAAAATCCTGTGTCCTAGCCAGTCTTCCCTGGCCTAATTCACACACTAAGGTCTCTTAACACTATTTCCCTACCCTCCCATGAAATCTTCACTGTGCCTAACTCCAGACTCCATCCTATCTCTCAACTTGTTCCTTTTATACTATTTGGTCACGACCCGCATTCACCAAGATGAGGGAAGGGACAACAGATTGCCAGACCCTTCCTTCTTCAAGTTGAAGGAGAGAAAATAACCCTCGAAACCCGCCTTCAATAGGTCCTAGAGTGGCGACTAGCACCAAGGGTATATAATCACTCACAAGATGGAAGGCATTACCCTTTTTCATTATTTGGATTGGGAGATAAGATGGAAAAATCCCAACAACACCAAAACTGGAAGTAAAAGTAAAGCCAATGAACCATTCACATATGCATGATATAAAAGTTAAAGAATACAAGCCACAAAAACCCCAAAGGTAAAGTACCAAGAAATGGAAAACGACAATAGCAACTATCCTATGGTCCAAGCTAGTATGGTCCTGCATGATCCCTAAAGTCTTCCTTGAAACCTGAAAATAGTTTTATATACATAAGGTGAGCATAAAAGTATACTCAGTAGGAAAACCAAAGAATCTCATGAACAAGTGGGGAGTCATACTAATGCCCTGTGAGAAAGGAAGCAACCCAACACCTAGCAAGGAAACTAACCACCCAAGCCTCACCAAGGCACACTCCTCAAATAACGAAAGTCAAGTAATGTATAGTAATAGCACATCAATATTTGGGTACCCCATGTTGATTTTCCCACTGGTTATTGAAGACATCTTATGCATTGAACCAATCCTGCCATTCTCACAGCAGACCCACTACCAATCCCACCCGCACACACCAGGGCCACAACCACACATCCCACCCGCAGACTCTTGGGCCACAACCGCTATCCCGCCCGTAGACATCTGGGCCACAACAACCTCACGTAACCATGCCCACAAACACCTAGTCCAGAACAAACACCACCACGCCCGAAGACACATGTTCCAGAAAGCTACCATCATGCCCGAAGACACCTGGGCCTCATCCCGATGATACTGGGGAATAAAATGCCCGTAAACACCTGGGACAACCACCACAACCACCCCTCCTGAAGATTCTTGGGCTAATAATGGACCTCAGGCCATCAAAACCTGCCTGAAGATACTTGGGATATCTGTGAAAGGGAGAAGAAAGGAGCTAATAACCAGCCACTAATACAAGTGTTGAAAAAAACACCCTCCCCCATGAAATGGGGGTGTTCGACAATAAGTGCTCAACTTGGGTGGGGCATGAATAAGAATCATAAGAACTACAAATATTTATAATTTACAAGCACTCAACCCAACCTAGGGGTTCCCAAGTCAATCCAAGCACAAGCACACTCGTCCCTATTCGTAGGAAGCACACGGCTCACAGACGAGCCACAACTCATCCCCAGAACAAATTCCCATTTAAGCTATTCTTGCTTCCATGTTCAAGTAATCTCATTCAAATAAAGTACTGCACTACTGGGTAACTCACAATATGAGCACAAACCAATGGAAAACGTTACATCCAATAGCAATTTAAGCATTCACACCCAGTTCTCTTGAAAAGTCACAACAACAAAGGGATAAGTGAGATCCCTTGAAGTAATGGATCCAAAGAAAACCCCGAGATATAGCCACATGTTAACAAAATCCAAGAGCCAATAGTTTCTCAATGACAGAGGATCCCACCCCAATTTGTGGTATAAGGAGAGTAATCAGACAGCCTCAAATTCACAACCAGAAAAAGTACAACAACAGGGGATCCCATCCCCACCCGTATCACCCTAGAAATCGGCCCATGAAAAAAACAACCAAACCGCTACCACCAACACAAGGCAAGCCCACACAGGTAATTTAATATTTAAATGATTTAACACACTCCATGGTTTCAATTCCACTGTGCTTTAACCGGGGTTATCACATAAATGGTTTAATCCTGGTGCTTCCAATTTATTTAACTGAGTATACATAGTTAACTAATTCCATGCTACGGTTATTTAATCATCCAGGAGCACAAAGGTTCATTAGTGTACAGAGAAAGACCACCAACGACCATGATTTTCAATGAGCATAGGCCCATAAAATTCATAACACATAAAAAATAAGGAGTACAATTGAACATTGATCACACCCCCTTTCATTCTTTAAAGGTCCATTCATTATCTTCGTTAAGTTTAGTTTCATCAATTTCCACAGGGTAAAAAGAATACCCACCCCGCATGATACATAGAAAGGAGACGTGAAGGAGAAAATCCCTACTTGGTTGATCAAAGATCGAAGTTCCATCTCCACATCAGGAACGGGGATGCGCGATTTGCAGGGCTCCCGCACAGGTGCACCACTTGCGTCGGGAAAGAAGGGGCTTCAACTGCACAATGAAAAGGAGGAGACTTGCCAAGAGGGAGAAGAATAATTTCTAGCGTGATAAGTAGATGAGATCCCCAACATTATGAAATAAGGAATTTGAATGCCTTGGAAGTCGGATCGTGGTTCTACTACACGGTTGGGTTGTTACACACGACTAAATTAATTATTATTTAATAGGGAGGTTTCTCAAGATTTGTAGATATTAATTATGGGTTAAAAACGTCCTTGAAATAATTTAAAAGGTCAAAAAGGCCTAAAAGAGGCATTACGGGAAAAACTGTAGAAGTAAAACCCAACAAGGCTGGATAACACCGATCGGTCGCGCCGATCGGTCACGTGATCGGTCGTACCGATCAGTCGCACTGATCGGTCGCACCAATCAGTCGGTCGCATCGATCGGTCGCACCGATCGGTCATGCAAAACGAGGGGTGACCCCTTAGGATCCTAGAATTTGGAAAAAGGGATAGATCATGAGGGTCTGGCCCATTACAGAAACTATAGAAGTTGATGAAATGTTTATAATATGTTTCTATAATATTAAATTATACCATAAATCATTTTTTTCAGATATTATGATGAAACATTAGATAATACATTAATGATATTCTTTTAGATCATTTTTTCAGGTTTTCGATAATTACAAACTAGTTTTGTTATACAATTTAATATTATGTATATATGTTAATTCTATAACATAAAGGATATTAAATAATAAAATTAAATAATTGTTTCAACCATAAAAATTATTTTATGTAAAACCATTAATGTGGTAATGGATATTGATAACACATCATCCATGATGTCGGTAAATCGACACATTACAAATGTTGTTTTTATTTTTAGGATAAGTTGGAGAGGAGAAGAAGTATGATGATGAATTTTTCTAGAAGCATTGAAAAATTATGTTATATATAACAAGAAATATTTCTCTTCACTCTAGGATAAGGGGAGGTGAATAGTGTATAAAAAAATAAAATCAATTGAAAAGGAAATAAAATAAAATGAAAGAGGATTTTTACCTCTTGATCTTTTCTCCTTGAGATCCTCATTTAGGCCTTTGGTTTTGTCCTTTTGGTGAGAGGAGAAGGTCTTGAATGTGGGGAAGATGATTGGGAATAGTATTAGATAGAATTTGGATAGTGATCAATTCTGGAGAGGTGTGAGGAGAAGAGGGAGTTTTGGGAGGTGTTTATAGCGGAGGGGAGGGGATTTTTTTGATTATTTTATTCCTTAGTTTTTTAATTTGGCTCAAGACTATGAATAGTTTTATAATTATCATAAAATATGTAAAAATATTCAATAGAAGTTCTAGACTATGGTTCTTACATCAATAATGATGTTATGAATAGTGTATTTAACGTATAATGTTTATATATGGTAAATTACCATATTTCACTATTCACAAAAATTCAAGTATTTTAGAAAAATCCAAAAAATTAACCCCAACTATTTTTCAAAATATATAATTAGAAAATGGACTCCATTTTATCCAAATAATTTTATAAATATGATAAATTTAATTTTTAAATAAAATCTTCATTTATTCAAAAAATAATAATTTTAATACTATAGCTGATTTTTTAACTCATCAAAAATTTATCAAGGTCTCATAAATTTATAATATATCTATAAGATAATAAAATATTTATTTTTGATTCTATTTTATGAAAATAAATTCTCATTTAAATTATTAAATTAATTATAAAATTCTAATTTAATATTTGTGAATTATAAAAATACTAACACTTAATTTATGATTCCAAAAACATTTATTCACTAATTCATGATATAAATATATCATGATTACACTTATAAGATACCTACATTTTATTTATATTCTCATAGTTGAGGTTACTATTCTATTTTCCATATTACTATTCCTAATGGTCATGTAAGTATTCTAAATGTTATGTTACTATTCCATCAGTAAAAATTCCTTAATTTCTAAAAATATTTATTATTTAATTATAAATTTATAATGAATTTAGATATTTTATCCTATAGTGAAAAAATTATTCTATAATTACCTGTGTTGTTACATTTCAACCCTATGAAAACTTTATAAAAAAGATATATTAATATAAAATTCATTTATTTAAATACATTAATTTTAACAATAAATATTTTTCATGTTAATATTAATTTCTATCAAATCTAGAACATGAGTGTGATATAATTAACATAATTTTTGAAATTAACGCATCAAAAGCATCCTAATATGAATTTGGGGATTTTCTAAAATAATTTATTTTTAGATAAATTGTGAAAAATACTATTTTTTATTTGAAAAAAATGAAAACATTATTACATTATTAGTATTTAAAGAAAACAGAGTTCTCCTAATTGATAAAGTATATATTTAAGGAATAATGATATACATTTTAATGATATTTTTATTCTAAATTTATAAAACTTATATTTATCCTTATAAAATAAAATTAATTTTTTAATTCAAATAACAAGTGTGTTGGATCTTTTCTTTTAACTATGCATTTTAAAAGAAAAATATTTCTTTTGAAATATACATTATTTATTTTATAATAATAAAATTTATTTCATTAAAATAATTTATATTGATAAATATGGCGTACATAAAATATTTTTACTTGAAAAAAAAAATGTTTTCTAAAAAATATTTTTATGCATTATGCACATTTATTTTAAAATAAACATTTCAAACCATTATTTTTTTCATAAAAATGATTTTAAACTTTCAAATTATAAGGTTCAGATTATTAAAAATTTCAATTCTAATTTTCAGCGTTAAAATAATTACTATGGTTGAAAATTAATTACCCCGGTGAAAGTTAAAATTTTAAAAACTGATTTAATAAGAGGAAAATAACAAAAAAACGTTTATAGAGGTTTTTTTTGAGGTTTATATTGAACCAAAATCACATAAAATAATCTTTTCTTATTTTGAGCCTTTTAATGATGTATAGTAGGATTACATTATTGAAAATGTACTAGGTACCTCAAAAATTTCCTTACACTTTACTTATAAAATGGGATATTTCCACTGCATTATATAACCCTTTTAATAATGAATTTATTTCTAAAAATACGCTATATATTGGATTTTATGACCCTATACCACATAAATATCCCTCTAGTAGAATTATTTAACTTAAGGCCTCTATTTCAAAAGATATTTCAAAGAGAAAACTCATGTTCTAAATGTATGCATTACCCCTTCTTAATATTTAATTATTAATATTCCTAAAAAAACTTTTATAACCAACTTAAAATATTAAAATATGTATAATTAATATACCTATATGTTATTATATTAATTTAATAACCCTACTTTATTCACTTCTATCCACTATGTAAAAAAATAATGTCAATCATGCGTCGTACGGACTGTCGCTTCAATGATGTAATGACTTAATATCATTATCATAATCTCTCAAGTATTGTTTTAATGATAATAATGTTGAAAATAAATGATATATATCATTTAATTGTTATTATGAAAATTAAATTTATTATCTACCTTTATCCACTCCCATTTTCTCATAAATGAAAACATTAACCATGAATTGTGTAGAATACCGCCTCCATGAAGTAACATATCTCATTTTTCATCTAGTTTATTTATTATTTATTAAAATATATTCAAATTTTATTGAAAAAATTAAAATCATAAAAAAATATCATTATGTATATGTAATTATGATACTATTCCAAAATAAACCACTTTCTTAAGCATAAACATCCATTAATCTTAGTATATTCACGTTTTGGTCAGGCTAACAACATACCTGGAAAATTATATAAAATAATATCATGGATGACTATGAAAACTTAATTAATAAATTTTAATTTTTTAAATAATCAAATAAGGATTTTTATCTAGAGTGGAAAAGTTATTATTAAACCCATTAATTAAGACAACAACACCTATTCGTCAAAAATTTATCAAACAAGATCAAAATCAATTTAATATTAGAAGATCATAACAAAAAATCCCATTTAATTAGATCATAAATTTATAAATAATTAAAAATAATAAATTCCATTACCTTTTATGATCTGGTGTTGATATACTATTGGATAAGGAAAAAATAAAAACATTGGAATTATGAAACTAGTTCAAAATTTTCAACATTATTCACACCCGAAATTGAAAATCGATAAGAAATAATTATTTTACATGTAGAGAATAATTATAAATTATGTTTATAAAATATTAGGTTATGAATAAATTTATAAAATATTTTTATATGAAAATGTTTATGAAATATTTTATTAAGATAATTTTTTTATAAAAGTGGTCAATTCACTTTTTTGGAAATCAAGAAGCTATGGTAAGGGATTTGGTAACTCAAAATTCAACCTTTAAGTTATAGTATTTCTCATTTAATTTATTTCCCATGTTCACTACATCATCTATTTTAAATGATATTATCTCTTATATATCTATGGGAAAATAATTTTTAATTAAAATAAAATTCCATGTTTGTTTTTCTGTTTTACTTTCTTTTATGAAAACAAAGGATTCTTTCATAACAATGAATTTTACATCGATGATTAATTTTTTTTCAATAAAGATATTCAGTTTTTTGGTTTTCATTTTACACTATATCTTTAAAAAATATTTATCTCTAATGGTGTCAATGTTGATGAATTTTAGTGATGATGAAGATGGCGTCGTGTTGAATTGATTTGGGTAAGGCGTAGGGCTGTAGGAGTGCATATGGATTTTGAATTTTGAATTTTGAATGTGGAATTATGGGTGGGTTTTTTTGAAGGTTGAATATCAATTTTTTGGATGTTTTGATTTTTGAATCTAGAATTTTGTAAGGTTCCCACTTGTCCATACAGAGGATATTTGGAAAATTAAAAAAAAGGATTTGGTCATCCATTTCGTTGGGTTTTTATTATATTAATGTAGAATTATTTTCATTTGATAGTTTTATAAAACCCATTTTTATTTATATGTGTTATTTTTGATAAATGAGAGATTTTAATTTAAATTTATTTTATGAAACCAGTATTATTTCCATCAGTTATTTATGATTTGATTTTTCAAACCTGACACTAAAATATTAATTATTTTTAGCCTTGATTTTTAGTTTTTTGTTGGTCCATGATTAAATTTTAAAATTTTGGATTTTTTATCATGGGTCCATGGTTGGTTCACGATTAGTAAAATCCATGAACCATATTTTTTTATCTAAAAATAAAATTAAAAAAATTAAAAAATAAAAATTAAAAAAATAAACGGAATAAAACAAAACAATAAATATAACCATCCTTCACGACACCCGTATCCCTCCCAGGTCCCCTCTCTCACATGGATCCCCTCACTCATAGATTCCCATCTCCCTTGCGAAGCCCCTCCCTCATATCTTTCCCCCTCCATCACATCTTCCCTCCCTTGTGGCTCCCCCCTCCCCCGTGGCTTCCCCTTTCCCACATGGCTCCCTCCTCTATCACGAGGCACACTAGCCCTAAGGGGCTCCTCAAAAACCATCTCTCCCTCCCCTTTATGGACATCCCTTCCATAGACCCTTTAGCTGAGACCTCCTCCTACCTCTCCTTCACTCGCGCGTGATTCGCAATGTCTATCCCCTATCCCATCCGCTCATCCCGCTCGCATCACCTCATCTTCACACAATGATTTGTTAGATTTTTGTGGTGATTTAGGGTTATATCTTCATTATATATTTTCCTCACGCCTTTATTTATTTATTTATTTACTTATTGCTCTGGATTTTATCATACCCATTTTAATGGTTTGGTTTTGCCAAACCCTAGGTCATGGGTTAACCCATTTTTTGGTCCCTCATTGGTTGTTATAGTATGTCGGGGCTCTCTTGGGTCGTCCTTTTTCATTTTCCGGAATCCGTTGCTGAAGGTGAGGTGGATGGGTTTAGTTTGGTTTTCCATCCTCGATAAGGGTATGGTTTTAAAACCACTATTTTGTTTGGAACCCCATAATCTAGGTTCTTTAATTATTTAAAGGTCCCTAGTAATTTTATATAATGAATTGGAGTGATTTCGAGTCATAAGATCAAAGGAAACTCGCCTGAATATGCATAGGTAAATAAATATATATATATATATATATATAGGTCCCCATGTTATGTGTCTATTCATCCATGGCAGTGAATATAAATGTACGGGGCTAGGTGTTACTATGTATATATATGGAAATGCATTTGTAGGTCTGCAGGGATGGCTATATGCAAGAATATATGTAATGATCCCCTTGCACACATTCATGGCCATGAGGGCATTTAGATAGAGGTTAGGTGTACTTATATGTATGTCAATATGCATATGCTTAGTGCGGGATCAACATCTCTATGTTAGAAAGTGCCAAGGGCTGAATGTTCAGTTTGGTTCCACCCGGAGGTAGGTTCTCTATGTTTCACCTTTAATTTGAGTTTCTTGATTTTCTTAGCATTTCAAAAATGTGTTTCTATATTTATGTGGTATTTATATATTTTTATATGCATACCTAGGTGTTTGGTAAAATTTATTTCACCTCTTGGATTTGGTTTCTCATTTATTTATATAACTTGTTAAGGATTCTTACAAGTTACTTTTTAAATATGAAGTATCTTAAGTGTTTTAGAATAGGAATAATTTTTTTAATTGTGAAGTGAATCTTTGTAAAAATAAAAGGCTTTTGTTAAATATGTTATGTAATACTTGTCTTGTTTATCATCTTGAATTGTAGTATGATAGTTGATGGACATGAATAACTATTCAGAACATTTTTAAATGCTGTGAATTTTTAACATGTAATAAAAAATGGATTTGGAAACTAAATTTGGTCTAGAAAATTTAAAGGGACCATATGGAAAGAGTTTCAAGATGTGTTGTTTAACATTGTTATAAAAATGGTTTGGAATATTTTTATGATTTATTTGAGTGATAATATTAAAGTCCTGGTTGAAACCTTAATTCATTTTTGGAAGTGGAATTTGGTTTTGTAGTGGTTTTCAAAGTTCAAATGCCCAATTAGAATCTTAAATTGTTTTATGAAATGATTTTAATGTTTCTGTGAAATTATGACCTGGTTAGAAACTTGAATCTTTTTAAATAACTTTTTGAATTCTTAATTGATGTAATAGCCTAATTTTCAACTTCAACGATGTGAAATATGTATATATATATATAATGGTCACCTCTATCTAGGATTTTCATTTATGGGTTATCATATAGGGGATGTCCATGTTTGGTGTAGGAAAGTGTGGTGAGGACAGGTAACGTGAGTCCCACATGGGAGAGCATCCAAATTACATAGTATATTATGATCATTGGTTTCTTGGGTTTATTTTAGAGGTTCAAGTGAAAGTTACTGATCAACCCTGATTAGACATGTTGGTACTCCCTGGATTTTCTATTAGTCTAGGAAGGCTGTGCCACTAGATTGGTCCGTTGAGGGAGGAAAATTGGTTATATAATTAGGTGCTTCACCATATGACGACATATTGTTCACAATGGAGTACATCCCAGGATCACTCTAGGGATGTTTAGGAAAATCTTGTGGATTCATACTTACATGTTTCTATTTCTTATGTGTCACTTTCTCAATTTGACTTTTAGGAACCTATACTTTTTTTTTCATATTAAAAACACCTTTTTTCAAAACTAGTTGTGTGTTATAGGAATTTATGGAAATGAATTATATTCCTGGGAAATCAAATTGTAAAAAATGGAAATGGAAAGGGGTTTTTCTTAATTTTATAAGCCTATTACTTGTTTTGGTAAAATAATGAAAACCTTATTTTTGTATATCCAATTTTCAAACTAAAAATAATGGATTTCATTTTAATGTCGAGTGATAGGGAACAATGTATCATTGTAATCCCTACAGATCATCTAAGTGCTCACACCTACCCTGTCTTTGTACTTTCAGGTTATCTCAGTTTTGGATCTCTCTAGGAGCGATTGTGGTTCCATGGTTGGTGGTGACCCATGAGTTCATTTTGAGGTATGCTTTTCCATTCAGTTTTTTTTCTCTTTCTGCTACTAAAAATTAGTTTTGTTGTTTTATTTAGATATTTTTATGATTTATATTTATTTAATGGTTCCAATCATTCAAATATATTTAATTTTGATTCCCAACACTAGTTTCTAGCCTAGGAGGATCGAGAATTCCTCTCAGGTCTTGTCACAGATCGGCTCAGGTGTCCAACTCTAGGTTGACCCTGGTTGGTTCATGAAACATGGTATTAGAGGAGGCCCTTGTTATATTGGGATTTTTGATAGATTAGAGTTAGGACTATCATAGTAAAAGTGGTCAATTGCGGGTAGGTTCTTGATCACCACCTATCAGAATGAAACATGAATTTCTAGGGTGGTCTGGGATGGTCTTTCCTCGAAGTCTGTGATTGAGTGCTAGTTGTTTTTGAATTCCGTAGTCTTGTTTGGGAATTTGTTGTTGGTCTTGATAGTTGTTGGTCATTTTAGAGGGGTACATGGTTGTTATGCATGGCCTGGAAAGCCATGTAGAGACCATGAAATTGCCTCTAATCACTTCCTATGTGCTCACCCAGTTGGTTCATGTCCTTCCAAAATGTGTGACCAAGCCATGTGAAGTCGTTATTTATTTTATAATTTGTAATTTTGATTCATTGTGTGATTGGGTTGCTTCTGTTTGTTCTTGGTAGTGGTTTTAGTTGGTCATGGGATACTTCCCTTGGATTCTAAGTTGGTGATTGGTTCATTAAAAATGAGATTTGAAAAATTGAAACCATTAATATTTTCCAATGTGAAATGATTTTTTTATAATGGAAGTCATTTTAGAGAGTTATTTGGGATTTTATAAGTGTTTTATGAAACATGTGAGGAAAGTTTCTTAGAAATTTGGAAACATTCTGTTTTGGAATGGTAAAGGGTCAGTTTTGAAAATTGATTGGGCATTATTTATAGAGTTTTTGAGTTTGAACCTTGGTATTTTTATGGATTCTCACATGTATGTATATATGTGGTGAGTGGATATTTAATGGTACATGTGGATGGGTGCATGAGATGGAAGAGTTTTGTGTATGTGTAAGGCTTCAGAGAATACAATCGGTAAGTATCCATCCTTTTTAGGTTTTTTTATTTATGAAAATGTTTTTAAAATGGGGATTAATATGTTTTGAAAATGGTTGTGTTGGATTGATTTTAGTCTAAGAGGAATTGAAATGGAAAGTAATTTTAGAAATGGGTTTTGATGTTCAAATGATTTTGATCCGGAAAATAGTTTGGAATTTGAAATGAAAGTGATCGTTTTGAATTTGACATGAAAGTGGTGGTTTCAAAATGGGGATCATGGTTTCTTTATGTGGTTCTCAATTTTGGAATTGGTGTTCTTTAGTTAAATTGTTGTTCTGAGTTTGGGTGATTGATTTATGAATGATTTTTGGAGACCTATTTCACGATATGCCTTGGTTAGGTTCCATGTTTTTTATTTAGAGTATGCCACCTAGAATTGTACAATGGTTTTTAATGGTTTTATATTGGGTTTCATTCAGTTGTTGGTTTTTCTCAGATTCCCAATTGAGTATTGGGGCATATTATTTTTTTATTTTATATTTTCTAATGGTGGTTTAGGTTTTCTAGTGGTTGTGGTGTATGTTGAGGAAGTTGAGTGTCTTCGTCACTTTTTGAACTTTAGATGTTGTGATGGTGTGAGATGTTCTAGTTCTATTTGAAGGGACATGTTTTCTCATTCATTAGACCACCCACTCATCTTCTTCTAATATGGTTGGTTTGGACACTCTGATACAATTTCAATATTCATTAGAAAGATTGTCGATGGTGTGAATGTGAAGAAATTTGATAATCCATTTTTCTAGAAGAGGAAACCCCACTTTGAGGTTTTCATCTCCTGACTTTGGAGTAGTAGATTCTTCAAGACATCAAGGATCCATCCATAGGACCCAGACTGAAGCATTTCATGCAGTCAGGGAATTACCAGGTGTGGTGGATGTGTAACCAACGTGTTTTCTACAATAATGGAGTAATAAATGTCTACGTTTCCTCATGCTATGGAATTTAATATTTGAGACTTTTTTTGGGATATCTTTATGAACACATTTTCATGGGATTTTTGTGGTGTTGCCTCCTGAATGTTAACATGTGAATAGTTTTCTTTCTTTTGGAATGGTTATAGTTTTTGAGTTGTTCCTATCTGTAGATACTTACATCTCATGGATATTATGAATCCTGGTTCAGTATAGTGTATAATTTTAGTCTCTACCATTTAGGCCTCCTCATGTTGGGGGTCATCCATGTTAGTTGGTTTTTAAATGGTGGGGAGACCCATTAAAAGCCTTGTTGATGTTTTCTTTTAAACTGGTTAGGTGTGTTTTGGAAATTTAAGTGGTCACACCAGTGTTGGTGGTTCTATTCGGAGTTTTGAGTCATTTTGATTTTTAATGTAAATGTTTTTCTAGAGTCCTAATATAGTGGGGAAAACACCAGAGGATGAGTTTGAGGAAAAATTGTTCATCAAGGTGTTCTTGATGAGAAAATTAATTTTTCCCTTTCTTTCTGAACCCAATCATGGTAATTGTTTTTCTCAGATAGTGGGTCCCATGATTAGTGATCAAGGAGATCTCAAATGGGTGTTGAAAATTTCTATGTTAAGGGTTTGGGTGTTCCTTATTGAGACTGTGTATGTGGATTTTGACATTATTTGTTGAATATTTGTGAGGAGGCTTGAGTTTTTGGATATTGGTTGTTTTCTCTTCCACTTTTGGTTCATCTCATTAGAGAAAACCTTTATAGTCTCTATTTGGGATCAATGTTTCATGAGAAAGGGTGAGTGTTATTTCTTGTTCTTCAAGTTTTGGGAAACTTATATCATCTAGCAATTTGCTTTCATTTAATGTTGTGACCAACTGAATCATTGGGATATTATGGGGGAATAAAGTGTCATTGTGAGGATAATTGTCACACCCTGACCCCAAAATATTTATTATTTTTAATCATTTAATTATTCTTGGCCTTTATTTTGAGTTTCTGGCTGGTCTGGTTTAAAATATTATAATTTTTGATGTTTATCATGGGTGCACAGTCAGTTCACGATTAGTAGAAACCATGATCTATATTTTTATATTATAAAAATTAAATTAACTAAATAGAAAAAAAATAAAAAAAATAAAACCCCCTAAATCTAATTCCTTCTCACAATAACTCTCTCCCTCACTAATCCCCTACCTCATAGGTTCCCCACTCCCTAACGACTCCCCTCCTTCACAACTTCCCCTCTACCTCGTAGCTCCCGTCCCTCGTATCTCCCATCTCCCTCGTGACTTCCTCTCTCCCTCATGGATCCCTCCTATATTGCGGGATGCACCAGCTTGAAGAGGAACTATAGCTAACACCTCTCCCTCCCCTTCAGAGACCTCCTTTCCATAGACCCTTTGGCCAAGCCCTCCTCCTACCTCTCCTCGGCTCGTGCATGATTTTTCCGGTTGCACCCCTCTCCCAACAACACACCCCACTCACATCACCTCATCTTTGCGTGATGATACATTATATTTTTTTTGGTGATTTAGGGAAAACTCTCCATTGTATGGTTTATTACTACCTTTATTTATTTATTTTTTATTGTGCATGATTTTATCACCCCCATTGGAATCGTTTGGTTTGGACGAACCCTAGGTTAAGGTTTAACCGAATTATTGGTTCCTTCATCGGTTGTTAGGGTATGGAGTGGCTCTCTTGGGTCAAACTTGTTCGTGTTCCAGCGTCGGCTACCTAAGGAGAGGTTAATGGGTTCAGTTTGGTATTCCTTCATCAATTATGATAAGGTTTTAAAATTTCTATTTTGTTTTTAGCCACATAATTTAGGTTCTTTAATTGTTTAAAGCTCCCTGGTAATTGAGCATAGTGAATTGAAGTGATCTTGAGTTACTGGTTCTAAGGTGATTCACCTGCATATGCATAGGTAATTATATATATATATATATATATATATATGTAGGTTCCCCTATTATTTGTATATTCATCCATGGTAGTGAATATAAATGCATGGGGCTAGGTGTGTCTATGTATGTATATGGAAATTCATATGTAGGTGAGTGGATATGGGTATATGCATATAATCATATATGTAAGGATCCCCTTGCACACATTCATGGTCGTGTAGGTGTGTGCATAGGGTCTAGGTGTCCTTATATGTATGTGAAGATGAATATTCCCTATGGGGGAGCAACAACTCTCTGTTAGAATGTTCCAAGGGATGAATGTCTTGTTTGGATCCACCCTGAGTTATGTTCTCTATGCCACACATTTAATTTGAATTTCTAGATTTTATTATCATTCAGAAAATGGTTTTTATATTTATGTGGTATTTGTATATATTTATATTCATACCTTTGTGTTTTGTAAAATTTATTTCACCTTTTGGATTTGGTTTCTCATTTACTTACGTAACTTGTTAAGCCTTCTTAAAATTTTATTTTATATATAAAGTATCTTATGTGTTTTAGAGTAAGACTAAAACTTTCCTAGTTGTGAAGTGTAACTTTTTGAAACTAAAAGTATTTAGTTAAATTTGTTATGTAAAACTTGGATTTTTTATCACTGTGAAATATATCTTGACAATTGAATGACATGAAGGCCCATTTGGAACCTTTTAAGTGTTGTGAATTTTTATCTTGGAATTAGAAATAGCTTTGGAAACTGAATTTGTTTTAGAAATGTAAAGGGCATGTATGGAATGGGTTTGTGGAAGTGGTGTTTCAAATTATTATATAAATGGTTTAGAATATTTTTATGATTTATTTGAGTGATAATATTGAAGTCCTTGTTAGCACCTTTTTTCATTTTTGGAATCTAAATTTGGGTTTTAAATGGTTTTCAAAGTGCGAATGCTCGATTGACATCTTAAAGTATTTTATAGAATGACTTGAATATTTTCGTGAAATGTTGTCCCAATTGGAAAATTTATTTATTTTTAAATAAAGTGTTGATTTATTAAGTGATGTAACAACCTTATTTTCACCTTCAACTATGTGAAATATGTATAGATATATTAGGGGAATCCCTATCTAGGATTTTACTTTATTGATTATCGTATAGGTGATGTATATGATTATGGTAGGCAAGTGAGGTGATGGATAGTAAGGTGAGTCACACATGAGAGGGACTCCTACTTTCAAAGGATACTATTATCATGGGTTTTTGAGGCATCTTTTAGAGGGTCTAGTGAAAGTTACCGATCAACCCGATTAGACAGTTTGGTACCCCCTGGATTTGCAGTTAGCCAAGGTGGGATGTACCATTGGATTGGCCAATTGAGGGTGACCAGTTGGTTATAGAATTAAGAGATTCACCATATACCAATAGGTGGTTCCAAAAAAATTATGTCCATGGATCACTCTAGGTATGTTTAGGAAATTACCATGGTTGTATACTTGTATGTTCCTATTTCATTTTTTCTCACTTTTGGCTATTTGATTTCAGAGGATCTTTACTTGTTTTTCATATTTAAAACACTTGTTTACTCACTAGTTGTATTTTAATTGAATTAATGGAAATGAATTCTATGCCTTATAAATGATTTCGAAAAAAAAAACAGTAATGAAAAGTGTTTTTTCTTGATTTTAGAATCCCGTTACTTATTTTGTTAAAAAAATTAAAATATTATTTTTATATATCCAATTTTTAGACTAGACAAAATTTATTTCCCTTTAATGATGAGGCATAGGGAACAATTTATCTTTGGAATCTCTAATGATAATCTCAATGTTCATGCCTAATGTATCTTTTCAGTTTTAGGTTCTCTCAATTTTGGATCGCTCTAGGAGAGAGTGTGACTCCGTGGTTGGAGGTGACCCACGAGGTCATCTGGAGGTATGTTTAGCAGTTCGATTTTTTTATCTTTTCACTGCTAATTATTAGTTTTATTGTTCTATTTATTCTTATTTATTATTTGTTTTTAGTTTATTTGACATATCATTCCCGAATATTTAATTTTGATGCCTGTCACTAGTTGCCACACCAGGAGTATCAAGAACGTCTATCGGGCCTTGTCACAGATCAACTTAGGTGATCGGTTTATGGTATCCCTAGGTTGGTTCGTGACATGATTAATGAATTATTATCAAGTGGAACTCAAAATTATGAATTATGATAGATATTTTCTTATATCTCCATCCAATGCATTGGTTAGAATTTAATATATCATGATAAAAGTATTCATTATTTCATTTTAGTTGCTCATAAGCATGAGCACTAATGGTGTGGCTCATGAAAATAAGGTTTGCCTATGCTAATTTTTGTGAAAGTGTTGAAATATTTTATTCCTTATGATCATACTATCTAATGATTCAAGGTATAAATTATGTAATTTTAATCCTTGTTATGAATATCATGTTTCTTTATAGATCTTTTATGGCTTTAAGTTCTTATACTGTATCCTTTGAATCTATCTAATGTGTTAGGATTATTACTATTGATGATATGATATCTTTATTATGCTCAAAAATTATATTATTCTTATGAATTCATCCTTGATGAAATGTTTATTCGTCCCCTTACTGACCATTTTAAATCACCCTCTTTTTTCATTCCCTAAGTTATGAGGATGAGTTTTACTAATAATACATTTATAAGATGGTTTAATATGGTGAAATGATGATGAAATGTTGTTGAGTATTCTAAAATAAGTTGTTTATAGTTAATCCCTCAAGACACTAATATCTATTCATGTGATTTGTGAAACCATTTGGGAGATGGATTGTTTATAAATGTAAAAAAATGATATAAAAGTGTTTATTTTGAAAATTACCTATAGTTGGTATCAGATTCTGATTCAATTATTTTGCGGATTGGATTAGAGATATTTAATTAAAACCACAATGATAAGTCAAAGGGATGTGCCGAAGTATATGATCATATCAAGATGTTTTTTAAGTAGATATTGTGTTGTTCTCTTAGAAATAAAATCCATGTTTGGGTAGTTAAAGTGAATGTAGGCTCTATCACATATGTACCTAGGGAAAATAAACTAAAAAAGGGTTTGTTTGGTATTAATTATATTATCCCATAGTTCACAAAAATTATCCTAACTATACATTTGGTTTGACACTCATTAAGGATATACTTTGGTTAATTCAAATTCTATTTAAAAACAACTTTGAGGTATTTTAATATGTTCAAGAAAGATAAAATAATAGAAAATTATCATGAATTACCTTGATTAAATCCTTCAATTTTAAGCTAAGTAACACATTTAAATAATGAATCATCCATTTTATATGAAAAATGTTTGTTTTAGAATAACTACTCTTACCCTTTAATTTTATTTATTTAATGAAATATCATGAATAAGGAGAAACCAAGTCAACAATGGGTGTCAAGGAAAATATAATTATTGTACTAATTGGATACTAAATGGGATGCGATATGGTGTGAAAAATATCATAAAAAATATCACCCAACTATCATAATATTTTTTAAAAAAACCATATATATCTCCGGAATTCACTATGGAAGGAGAAACATGCTATTAAGAATTTCTTGAAACAACGTCTACCCTACTTTAGTGAATCTTGTAATCCACTTATTGATGAGAAATGGTTTTATGTGATGGAAAATATATTTACAATTATCTTGTTCCTAAAGGATGAAACGTTGTCTTGGATATCTATCATTTTTATGGAGTTGTTGACCAATAATGGAATTTAATAAAGAGCATGAGTATGAAGGAGGAAATAAACACTCTAGAATTTTAGGAGTTCAAGAAAACTCTCTTCATCAAGAACTTTTATAGAAGCATTTTAATGAGGATGGAGAGATAATTACCAGAGTTAAAAGAGAAGGAAGACGAGTATTTTAGTATATATGAATAAAAAATAATGTGTCTCTTGTGGTATGACACATGTTATATATTTTTATTTGAAATAAAGTTTGAATATTTATTTGGTCACATAAAATGAAGTCTTGGAATGGAATTAAACATAATAGACTTTGGGAGTTATAAGGAGATTGTTTTATTTGCACTAAATGCATAGATGAAAATTATGGAAAACCCTTATTTTTGGGACAATGAAATAAATGTGTAATTTCAAGACAACTCTAATGGAAGGTTACATCGGTGAAGAAATTTCAACCCCCTAATTCATAAAAGTGTGGGAAGAATCATCAAGGTTATTTCATCAAAGGATTAGGGCAGTGTTTTAAGTGTGGTAAAGTAGTCCAATAATCCCACAACATATGAAGTAAGGCTAATTAGATTATCGATTCAACAGAGGAAAAGAAGGCCCCAACTAATGATCCATACACACTGTAATGGTTTAAGTGTGAAGAGTTTGGGAATAATGAAAACAAATTTCCTAATACTAGAGATAATGAAAAGAATATACCTGATTAAAGTCATAAACCAAGGGATATATAGAGAATATGTGATATCACTACTTTTGAGGTGGATCATGATAATGAAATGGTGCATGGTACAATCATTTTTACTCTAAATATGAAAATTCATTATTTTGGTATTTTTATTTACATTATTTTATATTGAACATGTTTTTGAAGAATACTGATTCACCACCAAAAACCATGGATAGTGAACTATCTTTAAAAATACATGGAGGAATGATGATAATATATATGATATATAAATCTTCTCCAATTAAGATTTTTGGGATGATATTTTTAGTAATCTTGGTCTTTGGCCCCTGGTTAAATTTAATGATTTTTTTATGTATGGGGTTGATATACCTACATAGAGAACAAATCATTTTTCCAGACAAGGAGATATCATTTCATATCCTTAACCATCCTATGATAAAATATATATGCATGGATGATATGATATACCATCTATAGAAAATTAAACAATATGGTTTCTGATACCCAAAATGAGGGATTCTTCACTCAAATGATTGTGGATAGAGTCAAAATTGAAGACAATCTAATTTCATGGGATTATAATGATGTATTTTAGATGAATTTATAGGTATTTCCCTAGATCATGAGACTTTATTTTCAATTGAACTCATACATGAATCTATACCCATCATAATGATTCTATATGGAATTACACCCATTGAATAAAAGAAATTAAAGAAGATGCTTCAAGAGAATCTGGATAAGGGATTCATATCCACAAGTGATTTGCCCCGGGGCTAACCAATACTATTTATAAAAAATAAGTATGGATCAATGCATATTTTGATTGATTATATTGATCTTAAAAAATTCATGATGAAAAATATAGCGACTGAATCATTTTATAGATACATTTCAAAAAAATTAGATAAATATTTAATATATAACTTTAAATTTCACCCCACAACCAAAACAGTTTAGTGTCTTTGGAGACTATATAAATAAAAATATTTTTTAGGTACACTGTTCAACATCTATCTTCATGTTATTATCACCTTTGGACCTTTTAGACACACCCTTCCAAATTCCTTTCTTCATAAACTAAGGACAGTAAAATAAATAAAGAGTGACCTCAGATTATCAGTAAGGGTAAAAATGAGAGATATTAATCTATGATTATAATAAAGAATAATATATTCATAATGGTATTATTTCATGAAAATAACTTACAAATTTCATACCCAATCTATTATGAATCAGAATCACGTGTCATAGAATAAAACTTCATCATTTCAAATTACCTGAATCCTAAATGTGAAAAAAACATCATAAATAAATCACGAACCATAAGTTAAAATCATAATAAGTTCATAAAATTATTTCACCATTATTAGCACGGAAACCATTTTATATGTCAAGGTTAACAATCAAGACCATCAAATAATAGTGGTTTATACGTTATCACCTATTTAACATGTCATAATGGATTAGGAATCATAACCTATTTCCCATATTAGATTAAGAATCATCACTAGTTTCCTATAGTGGATCAATATTCCCTACCCATTTTCCATTGATTATAATGAATTAATATCTATTTCCCAGAGTGGATTAGGCATCCCAATATGTTTTCTATAGTGGATCAAGAACATTAACTAGTATCCCATAATTTTCATAGGGGATATAAAACCTTACCCAATATATTAGAAGGCTATATAATTCTCAGTACAGCTATCACATAATGAAAACCAAAAATATTTTTTGAAAAATATCATAAAATGTGTATTATATCATCTTATTATAACCCAATGAAAGAAAATGAGATTCATAAACATTTCATAAATTCATTATTTCACAACCCATAAAAAATAAATTGGGTTCATAAAAATATCTTAATAATAATAAAAAAATTCTTGAGAAATTATAAGTATGATATTATTAGATTATATCCATAGTAAAGAAAAAATAACATCAATAGATTTTATTATAAATAAACTTTAAATTAAAAAATCAATATAATATTTCTTGAGGAGAATACAGTTTTCTTTTCAAAATGTGTTGTTTAAAATCAAAATATCTCTAAAATATTAAGGGAAAAAATGTCTTTAAAAATAACACTAGAAAATTATAAATGAATCTTTTAGAAATTGAGTGTTCATGATGGCCTGGATTTCCATTAAATATTTTTATGTTAAAATAAATATTCTATTCACATTGTTGGGAAAAAATCCCTCAAGGTAAAATTGTAATTTTTTTGGGTTGAGTGTAACATCCGATATTTTTATGAGAAATATTTTATTTTTATGTTATATAAATCATCAAAGGAATCTTTCACTACACACAACACTAGATTGGTTTTATTTACATGCAATCACAACCATCTTCAATAGCTTTCATTGTACGCAATACAGAGTTTCACTAAACAACGATATGCTATTAAAATATTATTAAAACTAGCTGTTATGAATAGTAATAGCCACTTTTTGAAATTTTATAAATTTTATCTTTCAAAATGGACTTCATTTTCGGATTCAGAATATCAAATTTGTCCTAAGGTGAATTTTTGGTATTTTTCTAAAAACTTTCAATTTTTGAAGAATAGTAAAAACACTGGGTTACTATTTTAAAAATGACTTTTTATTTGAATAATTATTTATTTTATTTAAATTAATTTTTGGTGAAAATAGATAAATAATACCTATATAAGTTTAATGTAATTCATTTCATTATTTTTATAATAATATAGATATATACAAATTTTATTGAACTTTTTGACCGTCTTTTACCCACCTCCTAGGAGCATTTGTAATTTTTCATAAAACTTAATTTTACCGCTTCTGTGAGTTGAATTTCAAAAATCTGAGAGACACGGTTAATATTAAGGAGTAAAATGTGGTTCTATAAGATAAAAATATTTTTTGATGAATAGTAACTTTTTACTTTTATTTACCATGGTTAAAAGTAAATAGGGCAATTAACGGTAAAAATGATATTATTATTACCCTAACACATGTCCTAATTCTATTGGATAAGTTTAATTATACCAAATAAACCTTAGGAATAAAATATGATCATTTAGGTCAACTTGGATTAGATTAGGACATTTAATATTATTTTATTGAAAGAAGAGTTAAAATAGTTAAAATCAAAGTTTAATAACTAAAACATTTTTATTATAGGGTTATAAATAAGATAAATTCCACTATAAATATTCATTAGAAATATAAAATAATTTCCTACATAATGATATTTTATTTATAATTTTTTGACTTTAAATAATTTAATTTATCTATGACACAATGATGATGCAGTAATTACCTTATTAAGAAATTATTAACATAATTGATATTATAAATAACCAAATAAATGTAATTTGAGAATTTTTATGAATTAAAATAATTTTATAGGTTAATATGACATATTATTATTTATTTTATTAACTTTTTTCGAACTAATCATGCTTTTATGATTTTCACAAAAATCAATTACCAAATAGTGTCAAAATTGGCATAAAATAGTTTTTAAAATAAATATTATATTATTAATTGTTATGTTATTCTTAAAAATATATGGTTTGGAAAAAAGACTTATATAAGGTTATATATATTAATAATGAACCACTTGGGGTACGTTTGTCTTGTTATTGTTAGTTTATTAACCATATAGTGTAGGAAAACAAGAAGACACGATAAAAGATAAATTATTTAACTTAGAGTTAAATCTAAATGACAAGTTTAAAATAGTAACCTAAAGTTTTATAAAATCTATTGGTTGAGATTATTTCAACCCATAACAACCATAGATTTGAAATAAATCAATTTGGAGGTATTAAAAACTGAATATGACTTTATTATAAAATAATATTTTATGTTTTTCCTAAAGTGACCCTCTCCTCCCTTATAAAAGGGCATCTCCTACCTCTCCTCCTCACACCACTTTAAGCCTTCAAAACCATCCAAACCCTGAAAATTTATCTTCTATACTTCCGTAGAAACATCCTAGAGGTCCTCGTCTTCTACAAAGACCATCTTTAGTTCCCTAAGAGATGGTTAAGAAGAGGCACTTCAAAGAAGAGGTAATGTCTATTACTGATTCTTTCAACTTTATTTCTTCTTCTACTTCTTCTTATTTAGTTCTTTAATTATTAAGTAATAAAATCAGTATCACTAATATAACTATATGTTATTATAAATATGAAACAACCATATTTAACCTTCTATCAATCCTATAGAAAATGAAATCACCGTGCGTGCATACGTACAGAATGCCGTCTCCACGCCGTTGTGTAATCTGTTTTCCACCACCACCTTACTTGGATGGGTATAATGGTGTAACGAATACCTATATAAGATTATTGTAAAGTGATATTGATTATGAAATATTATACACTTCAATACAATTCTACGATGATGGGAACGATAGCATCGCTCATGCGTACGTATGGCCTACCTTCTCCACGATGTGATGCGACTCTTTCTACATGATCTTCAATGCATAATTATTATATAAATGAATTGAATGAATAAATATGATATATATTACACTAATAACATTCAGTAAATGAGGTATCTATAACCGAAAAAGAAGAAGAATAATTTTTTCGACAAAACACGCATAAGAACAAAAAGCAATAAACACCCGAATAACAAATAACAATGAAATATTACTAATACAAAGCTATGAATATGACAATATATGATATAATAACAATAATTAAGATTCTGGAATAAATAAATAACATTATTTAAATCGTTATACAAGTTATTCAGACACGTACGAAGCAAATCAGACCTAAGGTAAGGGAAAATCTCGCAATCTCATTTTTTTTCCGAGATTGTTTATACTTCATAATTTACTGGTGAATATTTACCATCCACATCCTTGTTTATTCAATATGTAATATTATTTCTATCCTCCTACAATTTTTTAAATCCAATTTTACCCATTGGTGAGTTTTTAGTAAAATATATGAAAGGAATCAGTTGTCATTTTGAGTACGAGGTACTTTTTGACTTTTCCGGCCAAGGTACGAGAAGAATGTTTTTTTAACTTATACGGCATGAATGGATTTTTATGACTTAATAGAACATTATTTCCATGAATCCTCCTTTACATGTTTTCAAGTTTATTTTTAATCAACTTATTTTAGTTTAAAATTGTAATTCACGTTAAGAATGGAAAAATGTTTTTTAAGTAGAAAGGATATTTTCCTCAAGAATGGAGTTCAAGTGTTTTATCAAAATTATTTTCCATCTAAGATAATATAGGGTTCTGTTTATATCCCTATTTTTACATTTATTTTATTATGTTATGATGGAATTATTTTTATGAAGTCATTTTATCTTATACGATTTATGTTATGATGGCATGATGTTTAATAATCCCATTTTTATTACATGGGTTTTGCTATGATGTATGATTTTTGATCTTGTGGAACACATAAGAATGATATCATTATAATATGGGTGGGACCTATATCACCCTCCATTTCATTGGGTAAAGATTTATATCTCATGAAATAGACATGGCTGGAACGGTAGGTTAATCCGGATCAGTGATACAGGACTGAAACAAGGAGTGAACTCGGTTCAGAAATGGACTTTGTCTGCTAGGATAGACTTGGAAATGAATCTTGACTAATAAGAAATGATTATCTATGATTATGTGTGTATGACACTAAGTTTCATGCTTTATTTTATGATAATTGGGATTACATTTCATTAATATTATTTATCCCATGTTATGAAATTATGATCTCTTTTGAAGGCTAAGATTTACAAAATGATATGTTATTATGAATATGACGTGATTGATATTTCTTTTGTTTACCATTACTAAGCATTTGTACTCACCCTTTTGTATGTTTTCTTTTCCCCAGATCAGGAAGAAGGGTATTAAGTAGGATATGCCAAAATGGGATTCTAGATCTGATGAAATAAATGGGTGAAAATGTAGATGCTTTAGGAACTAGTTGTTTATGTTTCCCAGTTTCTAAAGACACAATACCTATATGGTCCTATTGTGGTTTTGTAATATGTTGTAATAAGTATGCTTCAATTATGATGTAATAACAATGTATGTAAAGTATGGGGCATTATAGTTGGTATCAGAGGAAAGGTATAGTCAACCTTTCGAAACTAGGATTTAAAAGCCTTAGTAAGAACCCTAAGGATAATTATAAGCATATAACACAATCTTAGTGCTTGAGAAATGGAAATTAACAACCTATTATAAGACCTTATGTGTGAAATTTTATTCTTGATTATGTTATTTTCCTATTATAATTAGTGTTGCTTACACTATTCTTCTTGGTTTTAGTCAATGGCTAGAACCTGAAGGAACTGTGTTAATGAGGAATGCAACGAGTAATGAAATGATTATCCCCCTGAGCAACCAAACATTATGGGAGTTGGAATGAGAAATTTTGTAGCCATGCTCACACAACTTTCTAAAGCTATGAATGATTCAAGACTTCCAAACGAGCAAAGGAAGGATCAATATTCCGTTTAATCCTTGATGAGGCAGCGTCCACCCTCATTTAGCGGGTCTACTGATCCATTAGTGGCTGAACAGTGGATCAGTACCACTAAAAAGATATTTTCAGTTCTTCAATGTTCTGAACATGATAAAGTCATCTTAGCAGTATATCGTTTGGAAGTTGAAGCTAATAAATGGTGGAATCTTATCAAGAATACAAGGCAATGGGATAAAATTGATTCCATGGAATGGGACGAGTTCAAGAACTTATTTTTTAATATGTACTTCCCTCGTATTCTTCGAACAAATATGGAGAAGGAGTTTCTTGAACTGAAGAAAAAGGATGATGAATCTGTTGGTACCTACAAAGAAAATTTTACAAGACTTTCAAGGTACGCATCTGGGATTATTATCCAACCTGAGAGTAAGATCGATCGATTCTTTAGAAGTTTAAAACCAAGTCTTCAAATGGCTTTAGCCATAATGAACATCAATAGCTACAAGGAAATCGTTCGATGTGCTCTCAAAGTTGAGATGGATATTGGAGTAACCCATCAGTCATATGCGTTTGATAAGAAGAGAAAAATGGAATTCAATGGGAAATCTAAAGACCACACTAAAAAGAAGATGAGTTTTCCCTTATTCTGAATGTGTGGAAAGAAACATGGAGGGAGTTGTCTTAAAGGGAAAAATAAATGTTTCAAATGTGGAAAGTAAGGTCATCGGGCATTTGAATGCCGCAATGATGGGAATAAGATGTCTAGTGATTCGAACAATAAAAAGGCTACATAGAGTGCACCTCATACACGTCAATGTTATAAGTGAAAGGAAATGGGGCATTATGCCAATAAATGCCCTAATCCAAGGGTTTTTGATGATGATTGATGTCAACAAACTCTTAAGGCCAAAGACAAAGGAAAGTCACATGCAATTTCTATCAGCGATGTGGAGTATGATAACGAAGTAGTGAAAGGTACACTTACCATCCACTCTAAAGTAGAATTTTTTTTATATTATTCTAGATCCACCCACTCATTTATTTCTGAATAATTTTCTAAGTGTATAGCCATATGACCACATTAGTTAGATATTGAGTTAGCTTTGACATCCGCTAACGACACAACAGTCGCATCAAAAGTTTATAATTTTTCTACAATTAATGTTTGTGGGAAAGTGCTTCCTGCAAATCTTATTATCCTTCTTATAGTGAAATTTTATGTGATTTTTGCATGTATTAGCTTTCTTTATATGGAGATCATATCAATTACCAAGGAAGGGAAGTCACATTTCATATTCCATATCAATCTATGATCGTCTATCAATGCAAGGATGAACATAACTTTTGAGTGGAAATTTCATCCATCCTATGGGTCTTGATTCCACTAAATTAAGGTAATTTATCTCAAATGGTTAGATAGAAACTCACGATTATGAATATTCCCATTGTACGAGTGTTTGATGATGTTTTTCTGGATGAATTTCCTGGTCTTCCACCAAATCGTGAAGTTGAGTTTTCAATAGAACTCGTACCGGGTGCTTTACCAATTTAAAAGACACCTTATAGAATGGCCCCAATTGAGTTGAAGGATTTGAAGAAGCAACTCTAAGAGAATCTTGATAAAGGATTCATACACCCCAGTGCGCCACATTGGGGAGAACCTGTTCTGTTTGTTAAGAAGAAAAACAGATCAATGTGACTCTGCATTGATTATCGAGAACTTAACAAGATCACTATCAAGAAAAAATATCCTCTCCCACGCATTGATGACTTATTTGACCAACTAGGTGGAGCTCAATACATTTCCATGTTTGATCTTTGTTTAGGGTATCATCAATTAGGGGTCAAAAAGGAGGATATACCAAATACTGATTTCCGTACATGGTATGGACACTATGAATTTATTGTGATGCCATTTGGTCTTACTAATGGCCCTACTATCTTCATGGATCAAATTAATAGAGTCTTTAGAGACTATCTTGATTAGTTTGTGGTTTTCTTTATAGACGATATTGTTTTCTATTCGAAGAGAAAAGAAGAACATAAAGATCACTTGATAATTGTATTGAAGACCCTGAGAAAGGAGAAGCTTTATGCCAAATTTAACAAGTGTGAATTTTGGATTCAAAAAGTTTCATTTTTTGGTCAAATAATCTCAAAAGAGGGGATATCTATGGATTCAGAAAAAATAGAGGTTATCGAAATATGGTCGAGACCAATAATAGTTACTGAGATTCGAAGTTTTCTTGGTTTGGCTGGATATTATCAACGTTTTGGGAAATATTTTTCTCGATTCTCTAATCCACTCACCAGGTTGACTCGAAATGGAGTTAAGTTCGTTTGTACAGAGGATTGTGAAGAGAATTTCAAGGAGTTAAAAAGAAGGTTATCCAGTGCACCTATGCTCACACTACCTTGTAGTGGATAAAGGTTTGTGATTTATAGTGATGCATCCAAGAAGGGACTGGGGTGTGTTCTCCTGAAAAACGATATGGTGATAGATTATAACTCACGGAAGTTTAAAATCCATGAGAAAAATTACCCAACTCATGATTTGGAGTTAGCTGCGGTAATCTTTGCATTAAATATTTGGAGGCATTATCTTTACGGAGAAAGGTGCGATATTTATACATATCATAAAATTTTAAAGTATTTTTCCACAAAAAAGGATGTGAATATGAGCCAAAGAAGATGGTTGGAGCTGATTAAGGATTACGACTTCTCAATTCATTACCACCCTGGGAAAGCAAACAAGGTGGGAGATGCATTAAGTCGACAAGACCATGCTAGATTATCCATGATGAGGATCACAAAAGATCCAATATTTCTGGATTTATAATGGATGGATCGTGGAATTATAATGGAAGGGGAAATATCTTATCTTTCTCAAATGAATATTCAATCATCTATACATGTGAAGATTAAAGAGGAACAAAAAGAAGATGTAGAGTTACAAAATAAGGTGAGAAATGTTCCTAAATTTCACTTGGATTGTGATGGGATAATAAGGTTCCGGAATCGGGATTCTGTTCCTCACATCCCAGAATTAATGAAGGAGCTGCTGGATGAGGCTCATAGTTCTTCATTCTATATTCATCCATGAAGCACGAAGATGTATAGGGACCTGGAAAAGTACTTCTAGTGGGATGACATGAAAAGAGATGTTGCAGAATATGTCTCTCGATTCTTGGTTTGTCAGCAAGTTAAAGTTGAGAGACATAAGTCTAAGGGGATGTTGCAACCATTACCCATACCCGAATAGAAATGGGAAAACATCACTATGGAATTTTTCACCAGATTTACTAAAAAATCCAAAGGCAATAATTCTTTTTTGGGTCATAGTTGATCATCTTACAAAGTCAGTACACTTCATTGCTATTAGAGAGGATTTATCTCTTGATCAGCTTGCCAGGATATATGTAAAGGAAGTGGTAAGATTGCATGGAGTACCACTTTCCATTATATCTGATCGGGATCTGAGGTTTACCTCAATGTTTTGGTGAAGTCTTCTGCATACTTTATATAGAGTGTTGAGTTTCATCACTACTTATCATCCTCATACAGACGATCAGTCTGAGAGAACAATTCAAACTCTAGAAGATATATTAAGAGCTTACTCTATGGATTTCAAAGGTGGTTGAGATCAATCCCTACCTTTGGTGGAATTTTATTATAATAATAGCTTTCACCCCAGTATTCAGGTGTCTCCTTTTGAAGCTCTCTATGGAAAGAAATGCTGAACTCCAACATACTAGGATGAAATTGGGGAAAGAAAGCTATTAGGACCTTATCTTGTTTATGAGATGGTAGAAAATGTCCTATCTATTCAACAACACATAAGGGCAGCTCAAAGTCGACAAAAAAGTTATGCCGAAAATTGTATAAAATACCTAGAGTTTGAAGTGGGTGATAAAGTGTTCTTATGAATATCTCATTTTAATAGAGTAATGAGATTTGGAAAGAAGGAAAAGCTGAGCCCTAGGTATATTGGTCCTTTAGAAATACTGGATCGTGTTGGGAAGATTTCTTTCTGATTGGCGCTTCCACCAAATCTCTCTCAAGTTCACGATGTGTTCCATATATCTCTCATGAGAAAGTAAATACCCGATCCTTCACATGTACTCAGCTCAGAAGTTGTACCACTGGAACAAGATCTTTCTTATGAAGAACAACCAATAGAGATTCTAGATCATAGAGAAAAAGTTCTACGGAACAAGACCACTCGCTTGGTGAATGTTTTATGGAAGACCACAAATTATAATAATCTACATGGGAGCTTGAGGATATGATGAGGGAGAGGTATCCTCATCTTTTTGTTACAAAGTGAAGAATTTCGAGGGCGAAATTCATTTAAAGTAGGGTAGAATATAACACCTGAGATTTTTATGAGAAATATTTTTTTTTTATGTTACATACATCATCAAAGGAATCTTTGACTACACACAACACTATCTTGGCTTGCTTTACAGGCAATCTCTACCTTCCTCGACAGCTTGCGTTGTACGTAATACCGTGTTTCACTAAACAACGATATGCTATTAAAATATTATTAAAACTAGCCATTATGAATAGTAATAACCACATTTTAAAATTTTATAAATTTTATCTTTCAAAATGGACTTCATTTTTATATTCGGAATATCGAAATTATCTATGGGTGAATTTTTGGTATTTTTCTGAAAACTTTCAATTTTTGATGAATAGTGAAAACACTAGGTTACTATTTAAAAAATGACTTTTTATTTAAATAATTATTTATTTTATTTAAATTAATTTTAGTTCAAAATAGATAAATAATACCTATATAAGTTCAATGTAATTCATTGGATTAATTTTATAATAATATAGATATATATAAATTTTATTGAACTTTTTGACCGTCTTTTACCCACCTCCTAGGAGCATTTGTAATTGTACATAGAACATAATTTTACCGCTTCTGTGTGTTGAATTTTGAAAATCTGAGAGACATGGTTTATATCAAGGAGTAAAATTTGGTTCAATAAGATAAAAATATTTTTGGGTGAATAGTAACTTTTTACTTTTATTTACCACAGTTAAAAGTAAATAGGGTAATTAATGGTAAAAATGATATTATAATTACCTTAAAACATGTCCTAATTCTATTGGATAAGTTTAATTCGACCAAAAACAACCTTAGGAATAAAATATGATCATTTAGGTCCACTTGGATTAGATTAGGATATTTAATATTATTTTATTTAAAGAAGATTTAATATAGTTAAAATCAAAGTTTAATAACTAAAACATTTTTAATATAGGGTTATAAATAAGAAAAATTAGACTATAAATATTAATTAGAAAAATAAAAAGATTTCCTACATAATTGTTTTTTATTAATAATTTTTAGACTTTAAATAATTTAATTTATTTATGACACAATGATGATGAAGTAATTACCTTATTACGGAAATATTAACATAATTGATATTATAAATACCAAAATAATTGTAATTTGATACTTTTTATGAATTAAAATATTTTTATAGGTTAATATGACATATTATTATTGATTTAATTAACCTTTTTTGAACTAATAATGCTGTTATGATTTTCACAAAAATCAATTACCAAATAGTGTCAAAATTGACATAAAATAGTTTTTAAAACAAATATTATATTATTAATTGTTATTTTATTCCTAAAAATCTAAGGTTCGGACAAATGACATAGATAAGGATATATATATTACTAATTAACCAATTTGAGTTTTTTTGGCTTGTTATAGTTAGTTTACTAACCATATAGTGTAAGAAAACAAGAAGACACGGTAAAAGTTAAATTATTTAACTTAGAGTTAAATCTAAATGATAAGGATAAAATAGTAACCTAAACTTGTCTAAAATCTATTTGTTGAGAGGATAGAAACCCATACCCACCTTATATTTGAAAAAAATCAATTTTTAGGTATTAAAACCCAAATATGACTTTATTATAAAATAATATTTTAAGTTTTTCTTAAAGTGCCCTTCTCCTCCCTTATAAAAGGCACCTCCTCCTCCCTCTCCTCCTCACACAACTTTGAGCCTTAAATCTCAGCCAACCCCAGACGATTTATATTTTTCACTTCCCTAGACACATCATAGAGGTCCTGGTCTTCTACAAAGACCATATTTAGTTCCATAAGAGATGGTTAAGAAGAGGCGCTTCAAAGAAGAGGTAATGTCTATTACTGATTCTTTCAACTTTATTTCTTCTTCTAATTTTTCTTATATAGTTTTTTCATTTTTAAGTAATAACATCAGTATCTCTCATATACTGATATGTTATTATAAATATGAAACAACCCTATTTCAACTTCTATCCCTCCTACGAAAAATAAAATCACCGTGCGTGCGTACGTACGGAATACCGTCTCCACACCGTGGTGTAATATGTTTTCCCCACCACCTTACTTGGATGGGTATAATGGTGTACCGAATAACTATATATTATTATTTTAAAGTGATATTGATTATGAAATAGTATTAACTTCAATACAATTCCACAATCATGGGAACAATATCATCGCTCGTGCATACGTATGGCCTACCATCTCCACGATGTGATGGGACTGGTTCTACATGATCTTCAATGCATAATGACAATATAAATGAATTGAATGAATAAACATGATATATATTACACTAATACCATTCTGGAAATGAGGTATGTATAACCTAAAAATAAGAATAAGAATTTATTCTACAAAACACGCATATGAACAAAAAGCAATAAACACCCGAATAACAAGTAGCAGTAAAATATTACTAATAAAAAGATAAGAATATGAACATATATGACATAATAACAACGAGTAAGATTCTGGAATAAGTTAATAACATTATTTAAATCATTATACAGGAGGCTCGGACATATATGAAGCAAATCGGACCAAAGGCAAGGGAAAATCTCGTAATCTCATTTTTTTATCTGAGATTGTTTATACTTCAGAATTTACTGAGGAATATTCATCATCAACATCCTTGTTTCCTCAATATGTAATATTATTTCTATCCTAGTACAATGGTTTAAAACCAATTTTACCCATTGGTGAGTTGTTAGTAAAATATATGAAAGGAATCTTTTGTCGTCTTTAGTAAGAGGTACTTTTTGACTTTTTCGGCCAAGGTATGAGAAGAATGTTTTTTTATCTTATACGGCATGAATGGATTTTTAGGATTTCATAGAAAATTATTTCCATGAAGCCTCCTTTAAAATTTTTCAAGTTTATTTTTAATAAACTTCTTTTAGTTAAAATTTTATGACATTTTAAGAAAGGAAACATGTTTTTGAAGTAGAAATGAAATTTTCCTCAAGAAAGGAGTTCAAGTGTTTTATCAAAATTATTTTCCATATAAGATAATATAGGGTTATATTTCTATCCCTATTTTTACATTTATTTTATTATGTTATAATGGAATTATTTTTATGAGTTATTTTTATCTTATACGATTTCTGTTATGATGGCATGATGTTTAATAATCCCATTTTTATTACTTGGGTTATGTTATGATGTATGATTTATGATCTTCTAGAACACATAAGAATGGTATAATTATGAGATCGGTGGGACCTATATCTCCCTCCAATGCATTGGGTAACAAATTTTTATCTCATGATATAGACATGGTTGGAATGATAGGTTAATCCGGTTCAGTGATATGGGACTGAAACAAAGAGTGAACTCGGTTCAGAAATGGACTTTTTCCACTAGGATTGTCTTGGAAATGAGTCTTGAATACTAAGAAATGATTATCTATTATTATGTATGTATGACACAAAGTTTCATGTTTTATGTTATGATTATTGGGATTACATTTCACTAATATGATTTATCCTATGTTATGGAATTATGATCTCTTTTGCAAGGTAAGATTTCCAAAATGATATGTTCTTATGAATATGATGTGATTGATATTTATTTTTTTTTCCCTTACTAAGCATTTGAGCTCACCCTTTTGTATGTTTTCTTTTCCCCAAGTCAGGAAGAAGGGTATTAAGTAGGATATGCAAAAAATGGATTCTAGATATGATGAAATAAATGGGTGACAATGTAGATACTTTATGAACCAGTTGTTTATGTTTCCCAGTTTCTAAAGACACTATACCTATACAGTCCTATTGTGGTTTTTTAATATGTTGTAATAAGTATTCTTCAACTATGAAGTAATAAAACTTTTTGTAAAGTATGGGGCATTATAGTTGGTATCAGAGGAAAGGTATAGTCAGCCTTTGGAAACTAGGATGTGAAAGCCTTAGTAAGAACCCTAAGGATAAGTCTAAGCATAGAACAAAATCTTAGTGTTTTAGAAATAGACATGAACAACCTATGATAAGACCTTATGTGAGACATTTTATTCTTGATTATGTGGTCTTCCTATTATAATTAGTGTTTCTTACACTATTCTTCTTGGTTTTAGTCCATGGCTGGAGCCCGAAGGAACCGTGTTAATGAGGAATGCGAAGGGCAATGCAATGATTGTCCCCCTGAGAAACAAAATTCTATGGGTGCTGGAATGAAAAATCTTGTAGCCATGCTCACACAACTTTCTCAAGATATGAATCATGCAGGACTTCCCAATGAGAAAAGGAAGTAGAAACATTCTGTTTAATCCTTAATGAGGCAGTTTCCACCCTCATTCAGCGGGTCTACTGATCCATTAGTGCTGAATAGTGGATCAGTACCACTGAAATGATATTTTTAGTTCTTCAATGTTCTGAACATGATAAAGTCATTTTAGCAATATATCCTTTGGAAGGTGAAGTTTATCAATGGTGTAATCAAATAAACAATACAAGGAAAAGGGATGAAATTGAATCCATGGAATGGGAAGAGTTCAAAAACTTATTTTTCAATCAGTACTTCCCTCGTATTCTTCGAGCAAAGATGGAGAAGGAGTTTCTTGAACTGAAGAAAAAGGATGATGAATCTGTTGGTACCTACGAAGAAAATTTTACAAGACTTTCATGGTATGCTTCTCTGATTATTATCCAACATGAGAGTAAGATCGATCGATTCTTTAGTGGCTTAGAACAATGTATTCGAAGGGTGTTATCCATAAGGGACTTCAATAGCTACGAGGAAATCGTTCAATGTTCTCTCAAGGTTGAGATGAAGATTGGAGTAACCCATTAGCCATATGCGTTTGATAAGAAGAGGAAAATGGAATTCAAAGGGAAATCTAAAGACCACACTGAAAAGAAGATGAGTTTTCCCTTATGCTCAAAGTGTGGAAAGAAACATGTAGGGAGTAGTCTTAAAGGGACAAGTAAATGTTTAAAATGCGGAAAGGAAGGTCATCAGGCATTTAAATGCCGCAATGATGGGAAGAAGATGTCTAGTGATGAAAACAAAGAAAAGGCTACACAGAGTGCACCTCCTACACTTCAATGTTACAAGTGAAAGGAAATGGGGAATTCTGCCAATCAATGCCCTAATCCAAGGGTTTTTGACGATGATCGACATCAATGAACTCTTAAGGCCAAAGACAAAGGAATGTCACATGCAATTTCTATCAGCGATGTGGAGTATGATAACGAAGTGGTGAAAGGTACACTTACCATCCACTCTAAAGTAAAAAATGTTTTATTTGATTCTTGATCCACCAACTCTTTTATTTCTGAAGAATTTCTTAAGGGTATCCGCATATTACCAAAAAAGTTAGATATTGAGTTATCTATGACAATTGCTAATGGAATAACAGTCGCATCAAAAGCTTATAATTCTTCTCTGATTGAAGTTTGAGGGAAATTGCTTCCTGAAAATCTTGTGATCCTTCCTATAGTGGAATTTTATGTGATTCATGGCATGGATTGGATTTCTTTATATATAGCTCATATTAATTTCCAAATAAGGGAAGTCACATTTCATATTCCATATCAATCTATGATCATCTATCGATGCAAGGATGAGCATAACCTTCCAGTGGAAATATCATCCATCCTATGGGTCTGGATTCCACTAAATGAAGGTTATGTATCTCAAATGGTGGATAGACACTCAAAATTAAGAATATTCCCATTGTATGGGAGTTTGATGATGTATTTCGGGAGGAATTGCTTGGTCTTCCACCAAATCATGAAGTTGAGTTTTCTATAGAACTCGTACCGGGTGCTTTACCAATTTCAAAGTCACCTTATAGAATGAACCCATTTGAGTTGCATTATTTGAAGATGCCACTCTAATAGAATCTTGATAAGGGATTCATAGGCCCTAGTGTATCACCTTGAGGAGAACCGGTTCTTTTTTTTAAGAAGAAATATGGACCAATGAGACTCTGCATTGATTATCGAGAACTTTATAAGATCACTATCAAGAACAAATATCCTCTCCAACACATTGATGACTTATTTAACCAACTACACGGAGCTCAATACTTTTCCATGTTTGATCTTTGTTTAGGGTATCATCAATTAAGGTTCAAAAGGTAGGATATACCAAATAGGTCTTTCCGTACAAGGTATGGACACTATGAATTTATAGTGATGCCATTTGGTCTTACTAATTCCCCTGCTATCTTCATAGATCTAATGAATATAGTCTGTAGAGACTATCTTGATCAGTTTGTGGTAGTCTTTGTAGACGATATTCTTGTCTATTCAAAGAGCAAGGAAAGACATGATTTCACTTGAGAATTGTGTTGAAGACCCTGATAAAGGAGAAGCTTTATTCCAAATTTACCAAGTGTGAATTTTGACCTCAAAAAGTTTCATTTTTGGGTCACATAATCTCAAAAGAGGGGATATACGTGGATCCAGAAAAAACAGAGGTTATTGAAAGATGGTTGAGACCTACAACAGTAACTGAGATCCAAAGTTTTATTGGTTTGGATGGATATTATCGACGTTTTGTGAAAGATTTTTCTTGATTATCTAATCCACTCACCAAGTTGACTCGAAAAGAAGTTAAGTTCATTTGGACAGAAGAGTGTGAAGAGAATTTCAAGGAGTTAAAAAGTAGGTTATCCAGTGAACCTGTGCTCACACTGCCTTGTAGTGGAGAAAGGTTTGTGATTTACAGTGATGCATCAAGGAAGGGACCGGGGTGTGTTCTCATGAAAAATGATATGGTGATAGATTATGCCTCACGACAGTTGAAAATCCATGGGAAAAATTACACAACACATGATTTGGAGTTAGATGTGGTAATCTTTTCATTAATGATTTGGTGGCATTATCTTTATGGAGAAAGGTGTGATATTTATACATATCATAAAAGTTTAAAGTATATTTTCACACAAAAGGAGCTGAATATGAGCCAAAGAAGATGGTTAGTGCTGATTAAGGATTACGATTTCTCAATTCATTACAACCCTGGGAAAGCAAACAAGGTGGCAGATGCATTAAGTCGACAAGACCATGCTAAATTATCCATGATGAGGATCACAAAAGATCCAATATTTATGGATTTACAAAGAATGGATCATGGAATTATAATGGAAGGGGAAAAATATTATCTTTCTCAAAATAATGTTCAACCATATATACATGTGAAGATTAAAGAGGAACAAAAAGAAGATGTAGAGTTACAAAAGAAGGTGAGAAATGTTCATGAATTTCACTTTGATTGTGATGGGATAATAAGGTTCAGGAATCGGGTTTGTGTTCCTCCCATCCCAGAATTAAAGAAGGAGCTGTTGGATGAGGCTCATAGTTATTCATTCTCTATTAATCATAGAAGCACAAAGTTTTATAGGGACCTGAAAGAGTACTTCTGGTGGGATGGCATGAAAAGAGATGTTGCTGAATATGTCTCTCGATGCTTGGTTTGTCAGCAAGTTAAAGCTGAGAGATAGAAGTCTAAGAGGATGTTACAACCATTACCCATAGCCGAATGGAAATGGGAAAACATCACTATAGACTTTGTCACTGGACTTCCTAAAACATCCAAAGGCAATAATTCTATCTAGGTCATAGTTGATCGTCTTACAATGTCGGCACACTTCATTACTATTAAAGAGGATTTATCTCTTGATCATCTTGCTAGGAAATATGTAAAGGAAGTGGTAAGATTGCATGGGGTACCACTTTCCATTATATCTGATCAGGATCTGAGGTTTACCTCATGATTTTGGAAAAGTCTTCAGCATACTTTATATATAGAGTTGAGTTTCAGCACTGCTTATCATCCTCAGACAGACGGTCAGTCTAAGAGAATAATTAAAACTCTTGAAGATATGTTTAGAGATTGATCTATGGATTTTAAAGGTGGTTGGGATCAACACCTACCTTTGGTGGAAGTTTCTTATAATAATAGCTTTCACTACAGTATTCAGATGGCTCCTTTTGATGCTCTGTATGGAAGGAAATGCCGAACTCCAACTTGCTGGGATGAAGTTGGGGAAAGAAAGCTATTAGGACCTGATCTTGTTGATGAGATTGCAGAAAAGGTCCCGTCTATTCAACAAAACATAAGGGAAGCTCAGAGTCGACAAAAAAGTTATGCCGAAAATCGAAGAAAAGACCTAGAGTTGGAAGTGGGTGATAATGTGTTCTTATAAATATCTCATTGGAAGAGGTTAATGATATTTGGAAAGAAGGGAAAGCTGAGCCCTTGGTATATCGGTCCTTTCGAAATATTGGATCATGTGGGGAAGTTAGCTTACTGATTGGCGATTCCACCGAATCTCTCTCAAGTTCACAATGTGTTCCATGTATCTCTCCTGAGAAAGTACATACCCGATCCTTCCCATGTACTCAGCTCAGAAGTTGTACCACTGGAAGAAGATCTTTCTTATGAAGAACAACCAACAGTGATTCTGGATCGTAGCGAAAAAGTTCTATAGAACAAGACCACTCTCTTTGTGAATTTTTTATGAAGGAACCACCAATTATAAGAAGCTACATGGGAGATGGTGGATATGATGAGGGAGAGGTATCCTCATCTTTTTGTTACAAAGTGATGAATTTTGTGGTCGAAATTTATTTTAAGGAGGTTAGAATGTAACACCCGAGATTTTTATGAGAAATATTTTGTTTTTATGTTATATACATCATCAAAGGAATCATTCACTACACACAACACTATCTTGGATTTCTTTACACGCAATCACGACCTTCCTCGATAGCTTGCGTTGTTCGTAATACCGAGTTTCACTAAACAATGATACACTTTTAAAATATTATTAAAACTAGCCATTTTGAATAGTAATACCCACTTTTTGAAGTTTTATATATTTTATCTTTCAAAGTGGACTTAATTTTTGGTTTCTGAATATAGATATTAGCCTAGGGTGAATTTTTGGTATTTTTTTGAAAACTTTCAATTTTTGATGAATAGTGTAAACACTAGGTTACTATTTAAAAAATGACTTTTTATTTAAATAATTATTCATTTTATTTTAATTAATTTTAGGTAAAAATAGATAAATAATACCTATATAAGTTCAATGTAATTCATTTCAGTAATTTAATAATAATATAGATATATAAAAATTTTATTGAACTTTTTGACCGTCTTTTACCCACCTCTTATGAGCATTTGTAATTGAACATAAAACTTAATTTTACCGCTTCTGTGAGTTGAATTTAGAAAATATGAGAGAAAAAATTAATATAAAGGAGTAAAATGTGGTTCAATAAGTTAAAAATATTTTTGGTGAATAGTAATTTTTTTACTTTTATTTACCACGGTTAAAAGTAAATAGGGTAATTAAGGGTAAAAATGATATTATTATTACCCTAACACAAGACCTAATTCTATTGGATAAGTTTAATTCTACTAAAAAAACCTTAGGAATAAAATATGATCATTTAGGTCCACTTGTATTAGATTAGGACATTTAATATTATTTTATTTCAAGAAGATTTAAAATAGTGAAAATCAAAGTTTAATAACTAAAACATTTTTAATATAGGGTTATAAATCAGATAAATTCGACTATAAATATTAATTATAAATCTAAAAATATTTCCTACATAATGGTTTTTTATTAATAATTTTTAGACTTAAATAATTTAATTTATCTATGAAACAATGATGATGCAATAATTACCTTATTAAGGAAATATTAACATAATTGATATTATAAATACCCAAATAAATGTAATTTGAGACTTTTTCTGAATTAAACTAATTTTATAGGTTAATATGACATATTATTATTGACTTAATTAACTTTTTTCAAACTAATCAGGCTATTATGATTATCACAAAAATTAATTACCAAATAGTGTCAAAATTGACATAAAATAGTTTTTGAAACAAATATTATATTATTAATTGTTATTTTATTCCTAAAAATATAAGGTTCGACCAAATGACTTAGATAAGGTTATATATATTATTAATGAACCACTTGGGGTTTGTATGGATTGTTATGGTAAGTTTATTAACCATATAGTGTAAGAAAACAAGAAGACACGGTGAAAGTTAAATTATTTAACTGAGAGTTAAATCTAAATGATAAGGTTAAAATAGTAACCTAAACTTGTCTAAAATATATTTTATGAGAGGATTTAGACCCATCCCCACCTTAGATACAAAATAAATCAATTTGGAGCTATTAAAAACCGAATATGACTTTATTATAAAATAATATTTTAAATTTTTCTTAAAGTGCCCCTCTAATCCCTTATAAAAGGGAACCATCTCTTTCTCCTCCTCACACCACTTTGAGACTTCAAGATCGAAAAAACCCTGACAATTTCTCTACTACACTTCCCTAGAAACATCCTAGAGGTCCTGGTCTTCTATAAAGACCATCTTTAGTGCCCTAAGAGAAGGTTTAGAAGAGGCGCTTCAAAGAAGAGGTAATGTCTGTTACCGATTCTTTCAACTTTATTTCTTCTTATACTTCTTCATCTTCAGTTGTTTCATTATTAAGTAATAACATAAGTATCAATCATATACTGATATATTATTATAAATATGAAACAACCCTATTTCACCTTCTATCCATCCTACAGAAAATGAAATCACCGCGCATGCGTACGTACGGAATATCGTGTCCACGCCATGGTGTAATTTGTTTTCCACCACCACCTTACTTGGATGGGTATAATGGTGTAAAGAATAACTATATATTATTATTGTAAAGTAATATTTATTCTGAAATAGTATACACTTCAATACAATTCCATGATCCTGGGAACGATATCATTGCTTGTTCGTACGTACGACCTACCGTCTCCACGATGTGATGCGACTCGTTCTACGTGATCTTTAATGAATAATGATTATATAAATTAAATTAATGAATAAATAAGATATATATTACACTAATACCATTCTTGAAATTAGGAATCTATAACCTAAAAAACAATAATAATAATTTATTCGACAAAACACGCATAAGAACAAAAAGTAATAAACACCCGAATAACAAGTAGCAATGAAATATTACAAATACAAAGTTACGAATATGACCATATATGATATCATAACAATGAGTAAGAATCTGTAATAAGTCAATAACATTATTTAAATTTTTATACAGGAGTTTCTGACACATACAAAGAAAATCTGACCTATGGTAAGGGAAAATCTCACAATCTCATTTTTTTCCGAGATTGTTTATACTTCAGAATTTATTATGGAATATTTATCATCCACATCCATGTTTTCACAATATAAAATATTATTTATATCCTCCTACAATTTTTCATATCCAATTTTACCCATTGGTGAGTTTTTAGTAAAAGATATGAAAAGAATCATTTGTCATTTTTAGTACGAGGTACTTTTTGACTTTTTCGGCCAAGGTATGAGAAGAATGTTTATTAATGTATACAACATGAATGGATTTTTATGATTTCATAGAACATTATTTCCATGAATCTTACTTTATATGTTTTAATGTTTATTTTTAATCAACTTCTTTTAGTTTAATATTGTATGACATGTTATGAAAGGAAAAATGTTTTTGAAATATAAAGAATATTTTCCTCAAGAATGGAGTTCAAGTGTTTTATCAAAATTATTTTCCATCTAAGATAATATAGGGTTATATTTATGTCCCTATTTTTACATTTATTTGTTTATGTTATGATGGAATTATTTTTATGAAGTCTTTTAATCTTATATGATTTATGTTATTATGGCATGATGTTTAAGAATACCAATTTTATTACATGGTTTATACTATTATGTATGATTAATGATCTTGTGGAAGGCATAATAATGGTATCATTATGAGATGGGTATGACCTATATCTCTATACAAAACATTGAGTAAAGATTTATATCTCATGATATAGTCATGGCTGGAACGGTAGGTTAATCCGGTTCAGTGATACAGGACTGAATAGAGGAGTGAACTCAGTTCATAAATGGACTTTTTCCTCTAAGATAGTCTTCGCAATGAGTCTGGACTACTAAGAAATGATTATCTATAATTATGTGTGTATTACACAAAGTTTCATGTTTTATGTTATGATTATTGGGATTACATTTCACTACTATGATTTATCCCATGTTATGAAATTATGATCTCTTTTGCAGGTTAAGATTTCCAAAATTATATGTTCTTTTGAATATGATGTGATTGATATTTCTTTTGTTTACCCTTACTGATCATTTGAGATCACACTTTTGTATGTTTTCTTTTCCCCAGGTCAGGAATAAGGGTATTTAGTAGGATATGCAAAAAAGGGATTCTAGATATGATAAAATTAATGGGAGACAATGTAGATGCTTTATGAACCAGTTGTTTATGTTTCCCAGTTTCTAAAGACACTATACCGATATGGGTCCTATTGTGGTTTTGTTATATATTGTAATAATTATGCTTCAATTATGAATTAATAACAATGTATGTAAAGTATCAGTCGTTATATTGAGTGTTTTAGTTGATAGAGAAGGTTGTAGGGGTAAGTTGTCGAGTTCCAAAGATATTGTTGACATGGGATGTTGGAAAATATCCATGTTAAAGGATTAAATGCTTTGGTGAAAGTGTAGAAAATTCTATATTGAAGGTGACACCATTTCCCAAGGTTTGCCAAATTTTTTGTCCAAAATTTATGGAAGGAAAAAGGAATTTTTGGTAATGGTAGTAATTCTCCATAAATATAAAATGTTTCATGAAAGGGTGAAGATGTCTTCTGAAGTTTTTCTCAAGTGAATATTTGAGGATGTACTACCAAAATTCATTAAAGGAAAGGATTTCATGAAAGTTATGAAAGTTCATGTAAGATGGTTTTGTGTGACATAAGAGATCGAGTTGTGTGTGCCTGTGATATAAATTTACGTGCCAAATATGACATGAAAATGAGAAGTTAAACACTCACATAAAAGGTGTAAACTTATTGGAAGGAAATTAAAGAAATTATGTATAGAGTTAGTCGAGTATATAAATTGGCGCTACCACCCCCATTCCTGTAGCTAAACCCATAAGGGAAATTAGGGCTCTGAATTACATAATAGTTTTATGGAAAGCGTAATATTATCATGAAAAAGAGTTTCATAGTGAAATGGATGAAATATTAGTTGTGTGTAGAAAATAAGTACTATTTACATGAACAACGAAGTGTGTGAAAAGTTTAAACATTGCACATAAGATAAAGTATCATGAAAGACCTAAAGTTTCCTAAAAATTGGGAGTTCCATGACAAATTATAAATTTTACACACAAGTTGGTAATGTTGTGAGAAATACATCCAAAGGTTTCCCAAAATACAATGTTTTGTGAACCAATAATAAGTTTTCCTATAATTTTATTGTAAATGCGTATTCATTAAGTGGATGAAAGTGGAACTTAATGATACACTAAATGATGTGTAAAACATATTAATTAAATTGATCAAATGGAGAATTCTCTAAAGGAGTAGTGATCACTCTTCAGTTGAGAGAGTAGTGATATTTCAAATATTAATGGTTGTAAATTAGGAGGGATAGGGATTCCTCCCTTCACATTGTAAATTAAGTGAGACTAATCATAGAAGTGATCTATCCCAAACCATTTTTTCATAGTGATCCTTAGTGGATTTTTTATATCGACACATTGTCATTTTATTCTCCTTTTACATAGCCTAGTAAGGTTAAACCAAGTAAATTTTCTGTGTTTTATGATTTCCTTCATTTTGATTTATAAATTACTTCGTGAAAGTGAGATAAGAGTGTTTTTTATGAAAAAATAAGATCTGAAGGGGTAGTTGTTTTAAACTATCATACACTAATTCACCCTCTTTGGGTATTTAAACTAGTTGGGATAACAATTAATATCAGATTGATGGGTTAATATTAGTATTTATTTATTAGGTGTTTCAATAGAGGATCTCAATCATAAAGGAATTAAGATCTTTGATGGAATTAATTTTCAATTATTGAAGAATCAGATAAATCTATACATCCAATCTTTAGGAATGGATGTCTTTTCAACAATAATGCATGAAATTTCATCCAGTATCGACAATGGTTCATTATCACAAGATAACTAAAGGGAATTGGATGATTACACTAAAGGAATCAATTCTTTAGGGAGAGACCTATATAATGAAATATATATAAAGGTTATGTCAGGTAAGTAATCACATGCTATATAGTAAAAATTTCTAAATATTTTTGAGGGTGACCTAAAAGTCGTAGATGTAAAGATGCATGTTCTATGAAACAAGTATGGAAATATCAAAATTCACCCTAATGAGTCTATTGATGCATTATTTTACCAAGTTAATATTTTTGTGGAAGATATCCATGGTCTTAAAGAAATTATTGAATATGTAAATATTTTTATGTGAATATTAGGAAGACTTCCACCTTCGAACAATTAAAAAGTTTCTATATCAGAAGATAAAGATCCAAAGTTTCTGATGTTAGATATATTTCAATTTAATCTTGTGGAATATAATATGAGAAATGATGATAATTAATGTGTGCAAAATGTCTTGTTTAAATAAGTTTCATTCAAGACCATAAAGAAGATCACTATTAAAATTGGGTAGGAAGAGGAAGAGATAGATTAATTCATTTCATCAAATTTACACATAGAAAAATGAAATTTCAAAGGGAGACTTATACTTTCATGATTTTTATTTTGAAAGGAAGGAAATATTAGATCAAGTTGACCTAAAAGTTTTAATATGATGATGAGGGTGAAGTAGAAATTTCCATGAAGAAGTATTCATCCTATGTGAAGGGTAAGATAAATGTTCATAGAACTTTATTCAAAATGTTGGATCTCATTTCAAAAGAAAATGAATGTTCAGGTAGATATGAAGTTGAAGAGATAAGAAAAATATAATGATCATGGAGAAAATACTATGGTATAAGTTTTAGGTAGATCATTTAAAAATAAATGAAGAGAAAATGATGAAAAATAAGTCGAAAGAGGATTTTATCTTCAGGTAAAATTAAAAGTCTCTCTCGAGAAGTTAGAAGATCCAAAGTGAAGATATCAAATAGAGTAGTTCATAATGAATTTTTTTTGTAGTATAAGGAAGAAGAGAAGTTTTATATGATAGAAGAAATTAGAAAGAATAAGTTTTAAATCCCCGAGAACTCAAAGATGATCAGTGTGTACAAGATCAAAGTTGAAGAACCAAAAAAGGGTGATCTATAGTTTGAGTAATACATTGAAATATCAAGAAACAATCATAAAAAAAATTTGATGAGAAGGTATTATACCTATAAATAAAATTGAAATACAAGTATAAACTCTTGAATTCTTCAAACCAAGTTACAAAGGAAAATAAATGAAAATTAGAGTTCAATGTTGCAGTGAAACCGACAATGGAATGCTAGGAGAAGAAAATTATAGATCTTAATTATATGTCGGTTATGAGAATTTATCAAAAACAAGAAGTAGTAATGGTTGAAGTCATAGCATAACCACAAGATCATATATTGATGATTGATTTTGTATTGAAGCAAAACAAAAAGATTTAGAGAACCCAAGGGAAAATTAGTATTAAAGTAGTGACACACATGAATTAATTCCATATTAGATGTTATTATTGTAGAAAGATAGGACACTCACAAAATGTATATTCCAAGTCCAAGAGGTACTAGGGGGAACAAAACCAACATAGTTATCCATAAAGAGTTCAATATTTTGGGATATTATTTGATGTCCACTGTTTTGGTGGTGTAGGATTCAAACACAGGGTAAGATATTACTCATCAACAATATAAAGGAATGTATTGAAGTATCCTGATTGCATTAATAAAGTGAAGATCAATGTATCATCAAATTATCTAAAACTAAAAATTCAATTTGTATCTTGGGAACATGAAACTAGTCCATTAAACTCCGAGTAAGATCAATATTATCAATCAATACTAGGTATGAAGTAAAAAACAATGATAAAAAATATAGTGCTAAGTAATAAGTGAATCTAGGGATTTCCCTAAATGAATTAGATTGTTCTAGTGTACTTATCCTTTATAGTGGATTCACGTATCATATGATAGGTAATAAGTAAATTTCTATAGGAATAAAATATTACACGGAAGGTTTTTTCAATTTTGGAAGTTATGAAAGCCTGAAGATTATTGGCTTGGGAGAAGCTAAATTTGGGGGAAAAGAAATGTGATGTGATGTTGTCTTAGTTTTTTAAGGTCTGATTCAAAACATTCTTAGTTTCATTCAACTATGTGACACAAGTAATGTTATAAGTCTTACTAAGAATATTTTTATTGTCCAAGTAAGAAATGTTGTACATTTTATATAGTGAGAAAGAAAGAGGGGGAATCTCTAACTTATAAGTAGAGAAAAAGATATGTGATTTTTTTATCTTGAGAATAAGAAAATAGGTTGTGGTATAAAATATTTATCTACATATGCCAACTATCCCTTGAAGATCTAGTCAAATTTTATGAATCTCAAGATCTCCTTAAGCTATCATGTGATCATACTCATACGTGTGATTAATTTCAATAAGGAAAGGCTATCAGAAAGGAAAAAAAGTAAAATGAAAAAAATTTAACCCGAGTGCTTGAATTGATACATAAAAATGTATGCGGACCTATATAAATAATAATAATTGACGGAAAGTGGTATTAAATTATTTTAATTGACTATTTAAATGTGATAGCATTGGGATTTGTCATCTCCCACATGTCTTATGTGTTTAGTTGCATAAAACACTATCAGAGGGAATCTCAAAGGATTATTGGGTAGAAGATTTTGAAGTTTCATAATGATAACGACATCCAATTAAAATACAGTAAAGTGTAATATTATCTTAAGAAACATGGGATAAATTATCTTGTTTTAGAAGTGATTTCTTCTAAACCAAAAAGTTTTGTTTTAGAGGATAAATCATTTAATAAATAGCATGGTTAGAATAATGAATTTTAAAAATTAACTACCAGATAAAATATAGAAGGAAGAAGTCTTGACATCAGTCTAGATATCCAATAGCGATCTGTTATGGGTTATAGAATAATATACTCTATAAGAGATGTGTAATGGAAAGAATCGAACATAGAAATACTTTTGAGTCTTTCAATGTAATTTTTTTTACTCTGAATAAGGAGAAACATAATAAATTTGAATAATGTGGAGATAAGAGGATATTTCTTCAATATTCTGGGAAGATAAATGAATATTAGAGTTTCAAGAAGAAGCTTAAAAATGTAGTTTTAAGTAATGATGTCACTATATTAGAGAATGAAGAGAATCTTCATTGATATAGTGAAGAGTTCCCTAATGAAAGTGATGAAGAGGTAGTAACCTCAAGGGTAGTGTATGTGGCAACTTATCATTCATAAAAAGATACTAATGATGATTCAGAGGAAGTAAAATATATATCTACATGAAAAATGAAGATTTGAGTTGAAATTTATAGACAAAACATCCGTGGTAATCATGAAACACCAGTTAAAATATGAATAATTAATTGATTACATCAAGAATCCTTACTATTATAGGTAGAGCCTAAATTTTTTAATGAAGAAGCTAGAGATGTGAACTAGTTTTATGATATGAATGAAATTATTGAACAAATTGAGAGGAATAAAAAATGGGAGATTTTTTCAATACAAATAGATGAATTTTTTCAAGAACAAATGGATATTTCACAGCAGGTTGAATGAATATGGTACAATTATCTAAAACAAAGTATCACTTGCATGAAAAGGGTAATCCTAGATAGAGGTTATTGGTATTGATGTGACATATGACCCTGTTGTATTGATAGATAAAATAAAATATTCTTATCCATAGTAGTAAAAAGTAAGATCAATGTTTTCCAAATGGATATTAAGTCTATGTTTCAGAATGGGGTTCTATAATATTAAGTATATATCTAGAATCCATATGGTTTCATCACCCATGAATGTGAGAAATTTTTTTGTCGGATAATAAATGCAATATATGGGTTGAAATAATAATCGAGAGCATGGAATTCAAGACCAGATCGATTTTTAAAAAAGATCAGCTTTCAAGTTGGTGGAGTTGATTACAATCTCTATTTCAACAATGGTAGTGATCAAAGAATGATGGTTATGGTGTATGTATATGAAAAAATATTCGATGGAGAAGATTAATAATAGTGCATATAGTTTTCTAAATTCATGAAAAGAGAGTTTGAAATGTCAATGATTGGAAAAATGACCTTTTTTCCTTGGTTTATAGGTGACACAAGGAAATAATATCACATTTATTTAACAATCCAGATATTCTAAAGTGGTTCTAAGATGATTTTTATTGGATAATTACATGAATATTATGACTCTGGTAGCTACCTAGATAAAACTAGCACGATATGATCAGGGGAAATTTGTAAATGTCACATAATTCAAGTCGATCATTGTATGATTGTTGTACTTAATAGTGAAATGACCAAATATTTTTTTTCTACAAGTCACGATGCAAATTATCAAAGAAACCACAATGAATCCCACATGCTGATTGTAAAAAAATACATCGATATATCAAGGGCATGGTGGATTTTAGTTTTTTGTATGATGAAAAATCTCATCAAGAGTTATTGGGATTTACAAATGAAGATTAGGATGGATTAGTAGATGATTTAAGATCAACATCATATGGTGAATTCTATCATTGTGGATTGTGTATCTCTGGGAAAAGAAATAAACACTATTTAATTTCGTTAAGAACCACAAAAGATGAATATATTTTATCCAATCAAGCTTGAATGCATTTATTATGGATGAAGTAGAAGCATAATGACATGAGAGTTCGAGTGAATTCTCTTATCAGAATCCATTCTGAAAATTCAAGTGATATAATTCTTTTAAAAAGTAGAGTCCATCTCTCTAGGAAAATGAAAATTGAAAAATAGTATTATTTTATCAAAGAGATGGTGGATAAAGGGATTGTGAATTTGGAGTATATGCCTACATTACTACGAGTTTCATAGATTCTAATAAAATACCAACCCAAAGAAGTGTTTGAACATCAAGAACTATCTCTTGATGTTCAGTCAACTCCTGGAACATAAAGAAGTGTAGATGTCAGACCCCCACTTCCTGAGGTATGATGTGTTTTTTCCTAATGTGTTGATCTATTATATTAACCCTATTGTAAGCCACAAGGTATTTCTATTTAGGTTATTTATCAAAGGGGGAGAATTTTTGTCTATAAAAGGGATATAAATTTCCTTAATCAAGAAAGGGGAAAAACTGATAGGGGGAGAAGCAAAGTAGTGATATTTTTAAAACTAAAGATGCGAAATATGATTGATAAAAGGTATTATATCATAGAAAATGAGTTATGTTATGAAATAAGTTGAGAGGGTTTGAGAATGAAGTGATTCATTGATGAAAATTTCATGCTACTCTTGTTTTTCATGATGATCATTTCTTATGTTGTCTTAGATTGTGTGTTTTTTAAATCTATGATCTCTATCATGTATCACAAGAAGAAAATTTTCATAGAAGGTTAAAGAAGTGTTAGAAAGGTATCAAAATGTGAAGAGTTTTCAATAAACTCATAGGGAGAGATTATTAGTAAAAACCCATCAACGTAATATTGAAGTGTTTTTGGGTTGATTGTGTTTTTTGACAAAGCAGGATTCCAAGGTTAGTTTTGGAGTTCCAGAGATATTTTTGACACAATATGTTGAAATAGATCCAAAATCAAGGAATGAATTCTCTATTGGTAGTATAGAAAATTGTGCATACAAGGTGGCACTGTTTCTTAGTGATTTAAAAATTTTTGGGTCCAAAATTTGGAGGATGGAAAAAAGAGTTTTTGGAAAAGGATGTAATTCTACGTAAATATAAAATGTTAAATGAGAGGATGAATATGTTTCATGAAGTTTCACAAAATTTAAGATTTGAGGACATCTTAATGAAATTTATAAAGGTAAGGATTACATGAAAGTTTTGAAAGAGTTTAGAAGATAGTTTTTTATGATACATGAGATAGAGTTGTGTGTTCCCATGAAAGAGTGTCATGTGCCAAATATGATGTCAAAATAAGAAGTTCTATGCTCATATAAAATTTACATGAATAGAGGATGTCACCTAAGGATTTTGCGCATAGGTTCATCCAGGTCTATAAATAGGGGGATACCCCTCTAATTTTAGTAGCTTAACCCTTAGATAAAATAAAGGATCTAAATTGAATAAGAGTTTCATGCAATGTGTATGAGTTATGCATAAAAGAGTTGCACTGTTTAAAATATGAAATATTAGCTATGTGTAGAAAATAAGTTGTGTCTTCTAGAGAAAGGGACATAGTAAAATCATGTAAACATTGCGCACTAGATGAATTTCCACAAAAAACCAAAAGTTACGCAAAATTTTAGAGATTCATGACTAAACATGAATGTTTCATGCATTGTGGTAATGTTGTGCACAAGATATGAAAAGGTTTCACTAAATAAAATTTTGTGTGGACCTATTAGGAGAGGCCCAATAATTATGTGATAAATGGGTATTCATAAAGTGAATTAATTTGTATCTTATTGATAAACTAAATTAGGTGTAAAACATACTGATTCAAGAGATCAAAATGAGAATCATATGAAGGAGCAGTGAACATAATTCAATCGAGAGAACAATGAGATTTTAATTGTGAATGGTTGTAAACTAAGAGGGAAAATGAGACCATTGTAATATTTTTAATGATATTAAGTGTGGGAATATAAGTGATATATCCTAAACCTTATTTTGGGAGTGGTCCTTTGTAGATTTTGTGCATCGGTACATTACTGTTTTTTGATCTTTGGACATAGCCCAATGAGGGTGAACCAAGTAAAATTGCTTTGTCTCAGGCATGCTTCCATTTTTATTCATAAAAAGTTACATGAAATGGAGGGAAGATTTTTTAATTTAAAGAAATATAAATATCTGAATGGGGAAGTTTTTTAATCTTTCATATCTTGATTCACCCCCCTCTCAGGGTATTTGACCTAGCTGGGCAAACACACATTTTTGGAAAAAAGTAAAAATTTAGTTTTTTAGTAAAATGATAATAATATTCTATTTAATCAATTTTATAAAAAGTAAAACATGGGTAAAAAATGACCTTAAATATTAGATGTATAATAGTAAAATATTTTATATAAAACATGGACATTGTAGAAAAGTATTCCTTACCAAAGAGGAAATAAAGTATGTTTTTCTCAAAAGTGTTTTCTTGATCATTTTTAGTACCAAAATAAAAAAAGGTACTATTAGTTTAAAATTACTTGAATAAACATAGGATAATAAAACCAAATGGATCTATTAAATAATTATTATAAAATTTCATTAATATAAATTCAATAATAAACAATCCCGATTAAAATGTGATTTAAACATAAATCACTTACCTCAATTATGGTCTTGATTTGCATGCATTGAGACCTCCTATATAATAACTATATATTTATTATAAATATATTACCGAACCGTAATTATAAATATTATATCATAAATAATCTGCTTATAAGATGTTATAACCCATTTATTAACAATTTTTTTGTTAAAGTCACTATTCTAGGTTATAGCTGTTCTGTTACTCATGCATGTTTTGGTTTTAAAGTTATCAACCTTATATTTTGATCATGGATAATTCATATATAAAATTTAATTTATGATATAAGTATTATATATATTCAATATATATATATATATATATATATATATATATATTTATCTATAAAATGTAGATGTAAAAATATTAATTTCACCATTCATGGAGATGGTAGGTCGTACATACACATGGAAGTTATTTTCACCTTTTAGTGGATATAATGAAGGAAAGGTAAATTATAATTCACATATAAAGATACATAATTGTTAGGGCCAATAGGGGCCTATATACCCTGAGAGGGGGGTGAATCAGGGTATGGATATTCTTTTTCAAAGTTCTTTATGCCCCACTGGATCTTGACCTCTTTGTTACAAGGGTCCCTTTGTTTGCACTTGTGTGGTTACTGTGATCACTTGTCTCCTTTACCTGATAATGATGCTTTGAATGCAATGCCGGGAAGTAAGAAGGCAGACACAGAGATTTTTACTTGGTTCACCACTAAGGGCTACGTCCAAGGAGCATACGCCGACAAGTTGCCGGTTCGTACCAAATTTCACTAGACTTCACTAGCTATGGATTACAATGTTCAGGCTAGATCACTTCTATGCCCAGGCTCACTGCCTTTACAATGTTTAGGGTCAGCTCACTGCTTTCTCAAGGGTCACTGTCTATTTCTCTCTCTCTGGCTCACTGCCGGTGGAGAGGATCACCTTCTTCCTCTTCCTAAGCTCACTGCTCTTGGAAGGAATCCACTCACAGTTTATATACCTGTAAGTCTCTTCATTTGCATGAATGAATGCATCTTCCTCGGTGTGTAGATGCTCTGTTGAAGTACAACTTTCACCCGTAGATGAATATCTCTTTGTACCGAAGGTATCGGGAAAACTTCCAGCTTCCACGCAGCCCGAAAACACTGCTGGAACAAACCTTACTTGGTGCGCAAGTCAATCTCGACACGCAAGTCACAACGGGCGCGCAAGTCCTCCTCAGACACTTGCGCGACTCAAGCTTCCTCAACTCCAAACTTGCGCGACTCTCTTCCTTTTACGCCCAAACCAATATTGGCGCGTAATTTCCAACCAGCGCGCAACTTCTAACACCGGCGCACAACTTCAACCACTGGCGCGCAAGTCCCACCTGTGCGACCACACACACCACTTGCGCGACCACCACACCTACGCGACGGGAGCTCTCGTTTTGAACTCCGGTGAATAATGAGGAGGGGTGGTCCAGTATTTATAGGCAATCTGACCACCCTGCGCGACGGCGCACAAGTCACCTGCGCGACCCAATCTCAGCGCGCAAGTCTTCTCTCCTTTTAGACACTTGCGCGACCAACTCCCAAACTTGCGCGAACCTACTTCCTTTGCCATATTTTGATCTTCTGATCTTGAAAAAAATATGGCACGCATGTTTACTATTCTCCAAGTCCTCTGCACGCAAGTCCCTTTTCCAAAAACACTTTTCTTCATTTTCTGATTTTCAGGCCCAAAAATTTGGCAAACACTGGAAAACAGCGCCACCTTGTATCTGATCTTTTGTACCGCCTCCAGATCATCCATTACTTTTATCGACGTTCTTGAATAAAACATGTATCGTTGACCTCATCTCTTGAACTCGACATTCCACCATGAAATCCTCTTTGTCAACAAATTTGTATGTCATTGTTTTTCTTTGTCAACAATCACAACTCAGATGTCCACTTTGTCAACAAACACAATCACCTCAAAAATGCTTCAATGATACCTTGAGGGATTTTTGCCCAACAATATCCCCCTTTGGGTTTGTTGACAACTCTTCCAAAACAAAGATACGTCGTTGATTCTTCAGCCTCCATTCGCCTCATTGCAATTCTGATAGCGATCAAGGATTTACTCAACACATACTCTAAGCCCACATGAGCACTGCTCGGCGTGAGAAACAAGAGTAAATGAAAAGGTCATCAATGAATCACTTTATCTCTGACATCCACTGTTGACACCAAACTGATACCAATTTGAACTAAACTGATACCAATTGTTGATGGGCTTGTTGGAAGACCAATGTTTGGTTTGGAAATATTCGTACCACTGTCCAACACCACTCTTCTGCTTTTATCACGATCCTCAGCTGTCGTGATATCTTTTCTTTGATCGATCACTTCTAGCATCGTCAGATTTAATACACTCTCCCTTTCTCATTGCTCCCCCTTTCTGGCTGCTCCACCTGTCAGCTTCTCCCCGTATCTTTCATGATTTCTCAAATAGCCACAGTGTCTCCCAATCACTATTTTCTCCTCCTTTAACAAACACTTTTCTCCCCCTTTGTCAACGAACCCAAAGGACACTCCTTTGTAGTATGTAATATAGTAGAGAACACATATCAGCATATTAGGAAAAGCACATCATACCGCGGGGAGAGAGGGGGGTCCCACATCCACACTATTTCAAGTGTGGGGAATCGACTGAAATCCCAGAGCCAGTCGATGCCTTTCAAATGCTTCCTTAGGTAAGGCCTTTGTCAGAATGTCTGCAACTTGTAGCTCTGTAGGTACATAATCCAACTTCACGATTCCCTGCTCATCTTTCTCCTTGATAAAATGATACTTTATCTCAATGTGCTTTGTCCGTGAATGATGGAAGGAATTTTTGCTAAGATTTATAGCACTTGAGTTATCACACTGGATTCCAATCGGAGACTTCACTTCAACTCCCATATCTTCAAGCTGCTGCTTTATCCACAATAATTATGTGCGTGCTTGAGTGGCCGCAATATACTCATCTTCTGTGGTGCTCAATGAAATGAAATCTTGCTTCTTGCTAAGCCATGAATTACACAATCCACCAAGATAGAATGCACCACCTAACGTTGATTTTCCATAATCTGTTGAACCGACCCAGTCTGCATCGGTATATCCCAATAACCCTGTCTGAGATTTGTCATTATAGATCAAGCTGAAATCCATCGTGACTTTGATATACCGAAGTATTATTTTTACTTCAAGCATGTGGAATTATTTGGGATTACTCTGATAACTTGCTACTTGGCATGTGGAAAAAACTATATCAGGCCTTGTTGCAGTTAGATACAACAACCTTCCAATGATCTGACTGTATTCTGTGATATTCACTACCTTGCCACTGTCATATTTTGATGATTTTATCCGGATAGCAACCAGAGTCTTCGTCTCCTTGGAATTTTCAATTCCAAATATCATCTGAATCTTCTTTTCATGTTTCTGATTCTACATTCTTCTGGTAAGAATTGAGCTTCTGTTGCACTATAATGGCTAGAAATAATCTGATTGTCTCCGGCCTCGCAACTGGTGCAGATGTATCATCAGTATCTATTTCCTCTGTCTGGTAGTATCCTTTGCACACTAGTCGTGCTTTGTTTCGAACCACTGTGCCATATTCAGTCATATTCTTGTTGCGATAGACCCATTTAGTCCCGATGACATTTTTGTCTACTATCCTTGAAACAATCTCCCACTTCTGATTCTTCTCAATCTGATCTATCTCTTTTTTCATGGATGAACCAACCTTTCATCATCAGCTGCGTCATCAATGCATTTTAGCTCAACCTGAGATAGAAAAGATGCATGCTGCAGTGATTTCATTATCCTTTTCTGAACTGGAGCTACCTGATCACCAAAAATATTTTGTCCATCAATTTCAGCTCATCACTTTGGCATCCTTGTAGACACAAACTAGACACTTTCATGTTCATCATTGGTGTCTTATTCTAAATCAGCATAAGCCACTTCTTCTCTCCCTGTGTTGATTTCTTCCTCAGCAGTTTCTTCAGGAAGTTGTTCACTGACTCATTTTTCAGTGGCTTGATTTCTTTAAGATACTTTTATCAGAATTTTGTTGAGACACCTTTGATTTTCTCTTGCAGCTTCATGGTATCCTAAAAGCAGTCAGTTGATACCACATTGTTTGAACAAAATAGATAATCATGAAAACCCGTGAGTTGCTGCTTTTACACCAATCATTCTTCATGAGCATAAACATTCATCCTTCATATCTTATTGAGATCATGCATCTGATTAGGATATAGAATGCTCCCCCTGTGTTATGCAACTCTTCAAGTTTTTTAGGCCCAACATTTTAGACCCATAACACATATTTTCCTCCTGCATCATTTTTTCTCATCTTCCTCTCAGATTTGAGCCATTAACAAAATCTCTAAGCCTACTGAGTTGGAACTCGGTGTAGGAAACAAGAGACAAAGTCAATAACACAAACACTTCCTGTTGTGCACTATTGCTCCCTTTTATCATCAGCTTTGATACCTGATTTGTATCAATTGAAACTCTGGAGCACATCACTTCTCCACTTTGCATCCTTAGATGCCACTTCCCCTTGGATTGTATCTCCCTAAAACCTGAAACACACAGATCATATGTTAATAGCATTTATATACATAGGGAGAGGGTATTCTTCTAGAATCCTCAATATGAGGATGATGGTTGATCCTAATGGGTCAACCCTTTGATTCTTTCTTAGAGCACATCACACTCCTTTATTGCTTCCTCAACTGCCTAGCCAACTTCAACTGTTCTGGCCATATGACTAGGCATTCTTTGATCACATTCTGAGCCTTTTTCTGATATGAAGATTCTGCAGACTTGTCCTTTCCCACAATCTGGGGTTTAGACAAACTGGTACACATTTCGGCCTTTGATGTTCTACCGAAATTCCATTTCCCTTGATTGTTTCTCGGTGAAGGAATCTCCTTTCTTGTCATCTTCGCTATCTTCTTTGTCCATTGTAGGGATCTGCCTTTTTCTTCCACTTCTCGTTGCAGGGCGAATTTTTCAATGCATTCTTTGCTTATCTGCCTTTCATCAGATTTATGAGTCACCACCCTATTTTGCATTGGTGGCGGGTCCTCCACTGAATGTTCATTCTTCTTTATCACAACTGGAGTAGATCTCCCCTTAATCTTCCAGGTTTGTTCACATTCTCTCCTTGAGAGCTGTTGTGAGTACGATAGAGGAGGTGACTGATACACCATTCATTCAGATCCATGTGATTTCCCCGAGGATCTAAGACTATTCTTCTCTTTACCATTTTGTCTCCCAGTACAGGCTTTTTTCTTGTACACTTCCTGTGGTGGAGATCCTTTTTCTTGGTCCTTTCCCTTTCCTGCTTTCTTCTTACTACAATGTCTCTCCATGTGTCCATAGTGAGAACATATAAAACATTTTCCCTCAAAGGCATACCTCATTTCATCATCTCTATGCTGAGATGTTGATGCACCTTGAGTTCTTCTTTTGATATTGGACTCTTGAGCTTCTTGACACATGCTCATTGTGTGTCCCATTCTTCCGCAGTAATAGCATCTAACATATGCATTCCTCTGAGAGACTCTTCTATCTGATTTGTCATTGTACCTCTTCGTGTTCTCAGGTTTATTGAAGTTTCTATTTTCACATCCTGAGATATACTCCAGAGCCTCTGTACAGAAGCTTGATGTGTGGCCATGAACTCTGCAGAAATAGCACATATCATCACTCCTTGAAACTATCCTCATAGGCCTATCTCCAGCACCTACAGGATTTTTCTTACCTTTGGAATTTTTCACTACATTTTTCTTATCAGCCATAGGAGTGGGATTATCATATCCAATTCTAGATTTTCCCAAAAAGGATGACCTTTGGGAAGATACAATCCTTTCATGCTTCTCCTCTGATGCAGCATATTTGGACTTCATTTTATCATCACCTGCTGAAGGATAATCAAATAATAGGTGCAAGGCATCCTTCATTCTAGGCTTTCCTTCAGCATTGCCTTTCTCCATTTCCTTCTTCATTGATTTTATCTCTTCTTACAACTTTTGAATCTTCATATCCCTTGATTCAAGTTTGACATCATTTTCTTCCTTGAGAAGCTTCCCTCTACTCATCTCATCTTCCAGTTCATGCTTCATCTCATCAACCATGTCATTTTTCTCCTTTACCTTCAATTTTTCTTGAGCAACAGAATCAGAGAAACATGCATTCTCTTGATGTAGTCTTTGATGCTTCTGAACTAGTTCAGATAGTTGTGTAGCCAGATTATCACTCTTGCCTTCCATATTCCGAACTTCATCGGACTCTTGATTCTCTTCACACTCACCAGCCTTTTGTTTTCCCTTTATTTCAGCCAGCTTTTGTAGTTTCTCACCTCGAGAATCATTCTTCTCTATTAGGTCAGTAACTATATCAATAAGTCTTTGATTTAAGCCTCTTAGCTTGTTGATCTCAGTTTCCAAATCATGGATCTGAATGCCTTTATATTTAATTTCCTCAGTGGATTTCTGATCCAATTCTTTAGCCCCATGGACAAATTACACCTTTTTGTTCAGGCCATCGATCTCTCTTTTCTGTTCTTCAACCTTCAGCTTATACTTACTAACTGATTCTGAGTTCTCTGATGTTGATAACTTCAGTTTCTCAATTTCTTCCATCAGCTCAGACTTCTCTTCTTCTTGCTGCTGCATATAGAGTTTGGCATCGCGAACAATTTTGTTAGCTTTCTTGGTTTTGGCCCTCCAAACATCTATCTCTTCAAGAGCAGCCTCCAACTCAGCTTGCATATCAATTCTTCCTTCAATTTCTTCTTCTTCACCGTCAGTGGTTCCAACATCACTTGGAAAGTCAGGTTCTTCACTCATTCCATCAGCATCATTGACTGAGTAAGTATTTTTCTGATATGATTTATCCAAATCATTTTTCTGTTCACTGCATGATTCCTTCAGTAAGCTGTTTGATTCTTTTAGTTGAATCACACTTTTTCCAAAAACACTTCCACACTGAGGGATACCACCTAACTTCTGATTCTTCTTTGAAGATTTTCTTTTTCCCATGGTAGATCGAGATAAGCGCAAACAATATCTTCAACTACACAGATCGACTACACTAAGTTGAAGCAAACAAATCTGATAAAAGCAACCAGTTCCTCTGAAACCAATTGTTAGGGCCAATAGGGGCCTATATACCCTGATAGGGGGGGTGAATCAGGGTATGGATATTCTTTTTCAAAGTTCTTTCTGCCCCACTGGATCTTGACCTCTTTGTTACAAGGGTCCCTTTGTTTGCACTTGTGTGGTTACTGTGATCACTTGTCTCCTTTACCTGATAATGATGGTTTGAATGCAATGCAGGGAAGTAAGCAGGCAGACACAGAGATTTTTACTTGGTTCACCACTAAGGGCTACGTCCAAGGAGCATACGCCGACAAGTTGCTGGTTTGTACCAAATTCCACTAGACTTCACTAGCTGTGGATTACAATTTTCGGGCTAGGTCACTTCTATGCCCAGGCTCACGGCCTTTACAATGTTTAGGGTCAGCTCACTGCTTTCCCAAGGGTCACTCCCTGTTTCTCTCTCTCTGGCTCACTGCCGGTGGAGAGGATCACCTTATTCCTCTTCCTAAGCTCACTGCTCTAGGAAGGAATCCACTCACAGTTTATAGACCGGTAGGTCTCTTCATTTGCATGAATGAATGCATCTTCCTCTGTGTGTAGATGCTCTGTTGAAGTACAACTTTCACCCGTAGATGAATATCTCTTTGTACCGAAGGTATCGGGCAAACTTCCAGCTTCCACGCAGCCCGAAAACACTGCTGGAACAAACCTTACTTGGCGCGCAAGTCAATATCGGCGCGCAAGTATCGGCGCACAAGTCCTCCTCAGACACTTGCACGACTCAAGCTTCCTCAACTCCAAACTTGCGTGACTCTCTTCCTTTTGCGCCCAAACCAATATTGGCGCGTAACTGCAAACCGGCGCGCAACTTCTAACACCGGCGCACAACTTCAACGACTGGCGCGCAAGTCCCACCTGCGCGACCACACACACCACTTGCGCGACCACCACACCTGCGCGACGGGAGCTCTCGTTTTGAACTCTGGTGAAAAATGAGGAGGGGTGGTCTAGTATTTATAGGCAATCTGACCACCCTGCGCGACAGCGCGCAAGTCACCTGCGCGACCCAATCTCGGCGCGCAAGTCTTCTCTCCTTTTAGACACTTGCGCGACCAACTCCCAAACTTGCGCGAACCTACTTCCTTTGCCATATTTTGATCTTCTGATCTTGAAAAACATATGGCGCGCAAGTTTACTATTCTCCAAGTCCTCGGCGCGCAAGTCCCTTTGCCAAAAACACTTTTCTACATTTTCTGATTTTCAGGCCCAAAAATTTGGCAAACACTGGAAAACGACGCCACCTTGTATCTGATCTTTTGTACCGCCTCCAGATCATCCATTACATTTATCGACGTTCTTGAATCAAACATGGATCGTTGACCTCAGCTCTTGAACTCGACATTCCACCATGAAATCCTTTTTTTAAACAAATTTGTATGTCATTGTTTTGCTTTGTCAACAATCACAACTCAGAGGTCCACTTTGTCAACAAACACAATCACCTCAAAAATGCTTCAATGATACCTTGAGGGATTTTTGCCCAACAATCTTCCCCTTTGGGTTTGTTGACAACTCTTCCAAAACAAAGATACGTCGTTGATTCTTCAGCCTCCATTCGCCTCATTGCAATTCTGATAGCGATCAAGGATTTACTCAACACATACTCTAAGCCCACATGAGCACTGCTCGGCATGAGAAACAAGAGTAAATGAAAAGGTCATCAATGAATCACTTTATCTCTGACATCCACTGTTGACACCAAACTGATACCAATTTGAACTAAACTGATACCAATTGTTGATGGGCTTGTTGGAAGACAATGTTTGGTTTGGAAATATTCGTACCACTGTCCAACACCAGTCTTCTGCTTTTATCACGATCCTCAACTGTCGTGATATCTTTTCTTTGATCGATCACTTCTAGTATCGTCAGATTTAATACACTCCCCCTTTCTCATTGCTCCCCCTTTCTGGCTGCTCCACCTGTCAGCTTCTCCCCGTATCTTTCATGATTTCTCAAATAGCCACAGTGTCTCCCAATCACTATTTTCTCCTCCTTTAACAAACATTTTTCTCCCCCTTTGTCAACGAACCCAAAGGACACTCCTTTGTAGTCTGTAATATAGTAGAGAACACATATCATCATATTAGGAAAAACACATCATACCACGGGGAGAGAGGGGGGTCCCACATCCACACTATTTCAAGTGTGGGGAATCGACAGAACTCCCAGAGCCAGTCGATGCCTTTCAAATGCTTCCTTAGGTAAGGCCTTTGTCAGAATGTCTGCAACTTGTAGCTCTGTAGGTACATAATCCAACTTCACGATTCCCTGCTCATCTTTCTCCTTGATAAAATGATACTTTATCTCAATGTGCTTTGTCCGTGAATGATGGGAGGAATTTTTGCTAAGATTTATAGCACTTGAGTTATCACACTGGATTCCGATCGGAGACTTCACTTCAACTCCCATATCTTCAAGCTGCTGCTTTATCCACAATAATTGTGTGCGTGCTTGAGTGGCCGCAATATACTCAGCTTCTGCGGTGCTCAATGAAATGAAATCTTGCTTCTTGCTAAGCCATGAATTACACAATCCACCAAGATAGAATGCACCACCTGACGTTGATTTTCCATAATCTGTTGAACCGACCCAGTCTTAATCGGTATATCCCAATAACCCTGTCTGAGATTTGTCATTATAGATCAAGCTGAAATCCATCGTGACTTTGATATACCGAAGTATTATTTTTTACTTCAAGCATGTGGAATTATTTGGGATTACTCTGATAACTTGCTACTTGGCATGTGGCAAAAACTATATCAGGCCTTGTTGCAGTCAGGTACAACAACCTTCCAATGATCTGACTGTATTCTGTGATATTCACTGCCTTGCCACTGTCATCTTTTGATGATTTTATCCGGATAGCAACCAGAGTCTTCGTCTCCTTGGAATTTTCAATTCCAAATCTCATCTGAATCTTCTTTTCATGTTTCTGATTCTACATTCTTCTGGTAAGAATTGAGCTTCTGTTGCACTATAATGTCTAGAAATAATCTGATTGTCTCCGGCCTCGCAACTGATGCAGATGTATCATCAGTATCTATTTCCTCTGTCTGGTAGTATCCTTTGCACACTAGTCGTGCTTTGTTTCGAACCACTGTGCCATATTCAGTCATATTCTTGTTGCGATAGACCCATTTAGTCCCGATGACATTTTTGTCTACTAGCCTTGAAACAATCTCCCACTTCTGATTCTTCTCAATCTAATCTATCTCTTTGTTCATGGATGAACCAACCTTTCATCATCAGCTGCGTCATCAATGCATTTTAGCTCAACCTGAGATAGAAAAGATGCATGCTGCAGTGATTTCATTATCCTTTTCTGAACTGGAGCTGCCTGATCACCAAAAATATTTTGTCCATCAATTTCAGCTCATCACTTTGGCATCCTTGTAGACACAAACTAGACACTTTCATGTTCATCATTGGTGTCTTATTCTAAATCAGCATAAGCCACTTCTGCTCTCCCTGTGTTGATTTCTTCCTCAGCAGTTTCATCAGGAAGTTGTTCACTGACTCATTTTTCAGTGGCTTGATTTCTTTCAGATACTTTTCTCAGAATTTTGTTGAGACACCTTTGATTTTCTCTTGCAGCTTCACGGTATCCTAAAAGCAGTCAGTTGATACCACATTGTTTGAACAAAATAGATAATCATGAAAACCCGTGTGTTGCTGCTTTTACACCAATCATTATTCATTAGCATAAACATTCATCCTTCATATCTTATTGAGATCATGCATCTGATTAGGATATAGAATGATCCCCCTGTGTTATGCAACCCTTCAAGTTGTTAGGACCAACGGTTTAGACCCATAACACATCTTTTCCTCCTGCATCATTTGTTCTCATCTTCCACTCAGATTTGAGCAATTAACAAAATCTCTAAGCCTACTGAGTTGGAACTCGGTGTAGGAAACAAGAGACAAAGTCAATAACACAAACACTTCCTCTTGTGCACTGTTGCTCCCTTTTATCATCAGCTTTGATACCTGATTTGTATTAATTGAAACTCTGGAGCACATCACTTCTCCACTTTGCATCCTTAGATGCCACTTCCCCTTGGATTGTATCTCCCTAAAACCCGAAACACACAGATCATATGTTAATAGCATTTATATACATAGGGAGAGGGGATTCTTCTAGAATCCTCAATATGAGGATGATGGTTGATCCTAATGGGTCAACCCTTTGATTCTTTCTTGGAGCACATCACACTCCTTTATTGCTTCCTCCAAATGCATAGCCAACTTCAACTGTTCTGGCCATATGACTAGGCATTCTTTGATCACATTCTGAGCCTTTTTCTGATATGAAGATTCTGCAGACTTGGCCTTTCCCACAATCTGGGGTTTAGACAAACTGGTACACATTTCGGCCTTTGATGTTCTACCGAAATTCCATTTCCCTTGATTGTTTCTCGGTGCAGGAATCTCCTTTCTTGTCATCTTCCCTGTCTTCTTTTTCCATTGCAGGGATCTGCCTTTTTCTTCCACATCTCGTTGCAGGGAGAATTTTTCAATGCATTCTTTTCTTATCTGCCTTTTATCAGATTTATGAGTCGCCACCCTATTTTGCATTGGTGGAGGGTCCTCCACTGAATGTTCATTCTTCTTTATCACAACTGGAGTAGATCTCCCCTTAATCTTCCAGGTTTGTTCACATTCTCTCCTTGAGAGTTGTTGTGAGTACGATAGAGGAGGTGACTGATACACCATTCGTTCAGCTCCATGTGATTTCCCCGAGGATCTAAGCCTATTCTTCTCTTTACCATTTTGTCTCCTAGTACAGGCTTCGTTCTTGTACACTTCCTGTGCTGGAGATCCTTTTTCTTGGTCCTTTCCCTTTCCTGCTTTCTTCTTACTGCAATGTCTCGCCATGTTCCCATAGTGAGAACATATAACACATTTTCAGTCAAAGGCATACCTCATTTCATCATCTCTATGCTGAGATGTTGATGCACCTTGAGTTCTTCTTTTGATATTGGACTCTTGAGCTTCCTGACACATGCTCATTGTGTGTCCCATTCTTCCGCAGTAATAGCATCTAACATATGCATTCCTCTGAGAGACTCTTCTCTCTGATTTGTCATTGTACCTCTTCATGTTCTCAGGTTTATTGAAGTTTCTATTTTCACATCCTGAGATATACTCCAGAGCCTCTGTACAGAAGCTTGATGTGTGGCCATGAACTCTGCAGAAATAGCACATATCATCACTCCTTGAAACTATCCTCATAGGCCTATCTCCAGCACCTACATGATTTTTCTTACCTTTGGAATTTTTCACTACATTTTTCTTATCAGCCATAGGATTGGGATTATCATATCCAATTCTAGATTTTCCCAAAAAGGATGACCTTTGGGAAGATACAATCCTTTCATGCTTCTCCTCTGATGCAGCATATTTGGACTTCATTTTATCATCACCTGCTGAAGGATAATCAAATAATAGGTGCAAGGCATCCTTCATTCTAGGATTTCCTTCAGCATTGCCTTTCTCCATTTCCTTCTTCATTGATTTTAGCTCTTCTTACAACTTTTGAATCTTCATATCCCTTGATTCAAGTTTGACATCATTTTCTTCCTTGAGAAGCTTCCCTCTACTCATCTCATCTTCCAGTTCATGCTTCATCTCATCAACCATGTCATTTTTCTCCTTTACCTTCAATTTTTCTTGAGCAACAGAATCAGAGAAACATGCATTCTCTTGCCGTAGTATTTGATGCTTCTGAACTAGTACAGATAGTTGTGTAGCCAGATTATCACTCTTGCCTTCCAGATTCCGAACTTCATCGGACTCTTGATTCTCTTCACACTCTCCAGCCTTTTTTTCCCTTTATTTCAGCCAGCTTTTGTAGTTTCTCACCTTGAGAATCATTCTTCTCTGTTAGGTCAGTAACTATATCAATAAGCCTTTGATTTAAGCCTCTTATCTTGTTGATCTCAGTTTCCAGATCATGGATCTGAATGCCTTTATATTTAATTTCCTCAGTGGATTTCTGATCCAATTCTTTAGCCCCATGGACAAATTACACCTTTTTGTTCAGGCCATCGATCTCTCTTTTCTGTTCTTCAACCTTCAGCTTATACTTACTAACTGATTCTGAGTTCTCTGATGTTGATAACTTAAGTTTCTCAATTTCTTCCATCAGCTCAGACTTCTCTTCTTCTTGCTGCTGCATATAGAGTTTGGCATCGCGAACAATTTTGTTAGATTTCTTGGTTTTGGCCATCCAAACATCTATCTCTTCAAGAGCAGCCTCCAACTGAGCTTGCATATCAATTCTTCCTTCAATTTCTTCTTCTTCACCGTCAGTGGTTCCAACATCACTTGGAAAGTCAGGTTCTTCACTCATTCCATCAGCATCATTGACTGAGTAAGTATTTTTGTGATATGATTTATCCAAATCATTTTTCTGTTCACTGCATGATTCCTTCAGTAAGCTGTTTGATTCTTTTAGTTGAATCACACTTTTCCCAAAAACACTTCCACACTGAGGGATACAACCTAACTTCTGATTCTTCTTTGAAGATTTTCTTTTTCCCATGGTAGATCGAGATAAGCGCAAACAATATCTTCAACTACACAGATCGACTACACTAAGTTGAAGCAAACAAATCTGATAAAAGCAACCAGTCCCTATGATACCAATTGTTAGGGCCAATAGGGGCCTATATACCCTGAGAGGGGGGGTGAATCAGGGTATGGATATTCTTTTTCAAAGTTCTTTCTGCCCCACTGGATCTTGAACTCTTTGTTACAAGGGTCCCTTTGTTTGCACTTGTGTGGTTACTGTGATCACTTGTCTCCTTTACCTGATAATGATGGTTTGAATGCAATGCAGGGAAGTAAGCAGGCAGACACAGAGATTTTTACTTGGTTCACCACTAAGGGCTACGTCCAAGGAGCATACGCCGACAAGTTGCCGGTTTGTACCAAATTCCACTAGACTTCACTAGCTGTGGATTACAATTTTCGGGCTAGGTCACTTCTATGCCCAGGCTCACTGCCTTTACAATGTTTAGGGTCAGCTCACTGCTTTCCCAAGGCTCACTCCCTGTTTCTCTCTCTCTGGCTCACTGCCGGTGGAGAGGATCACCTTATTCCTCTTCCTAAGCTCACTGCTCTTGGAAGGAATCCACTCACAGTTTATAGACCTGTAGGTCTCTTCATTTGCATGAATGAATGCATCTTCCTCTGTGTGTAGATGCTCTGTTGAAGTACAACTTTCACCCGTAGATGAATATCTCTTTGCACCGAAGGTATCGGGCAAACTTCCAGCTTCCACGCAGCCCGAAAACACTGCTGGAACAAACCTTACTTGGCGCGCAAGTCAATATCGGCGCGCAAGTATCGGCACGCAAGTCCTCCTCAGACACTTGCACGACTCAAGCTTCCTCAACTCCAAACTTGCGCGACTCTCTTCCTTTTGCGCCCAAACCAATATTGGTGCGTAACTGCAAACCGACGCGCAACTTCTAACACCGGCGCACAACTTCAACGACTGGCGCGCAAGTCCCACCTGCGCGACCACACACACCACTTGCGCGACCACCACACCTGCGCGATGGGAGCTCTCGTTTTGAACTCTGGTGAAAAATGAGGAGGGGTGGTCTAGTATTTATAGGCAATCTGACCACCCTGCGTGACGGCGCGCAAGTCACCTGCGCGACCCAATCTCGGCGCGCAAGTCTTCTCTCCTTTTAGACACTTGCGCGACCAACTCCCAAACTTGCGCGAACCTACTTCCTTTGCCATATTTTGATCTTCTGATCTTGAAAAACATATGGCGCGCAAGTTTACTATTCTCCAAGTCCTCGGCGCGCAAGTCCCTTTCCCAAAAACACTTTTCTACATTTTCTGATTTTCAGGCCCAAACATTTGGCAAACACTGGAAAACGACGCCACCTTGTATCTGATCTTTTGTACCGCCTCCAGATCATCCATTACTTTTATCGACGTTCTTGAATCAAACATGGATCGTTGACCTCAGCTCTTGAACTCGACATTCCACCATGAAATCCTTTTTTTAAACAAATTTGTATGTCATTGTTTTGCTTTGTCAACAATCACAACTCAGAGGTCCACTTTGTCAACAAACACAATCACCTCAAAAATGCTTCAATGATACCTTGAGGGATTTTGGCCCAACAATCTTCCCCTTTGGGTTTGTTGACAACTCTTCCAAAACAAAGATACGTCGTTGATTCTTCAGCCTCCATTCGCCTCATTGCAATTCTGATAGCGATCAAGGATTTACTCAACACATACTCTAAGCCCACATGAGCACTGCTCGGCATGAGAAACAAGAGTAAATGAAAATAGTCATCAATGAATCACTTTATCTCTGACATCCACTGTTGACACCAAACTGATACCAATTTGAACTAAACTGATACCAATTGTTGATGGGCTTGTTGGAAGACCAATGTTTGGTTTGGAAATATTCGTACCACTGTCCAACACCACTCTTCTGCTTTTATCACGATCCTCAGCTGTCGTGATATCTTTTCTTTGATCGATCACTTCTAGTATCGTCAGATTTAATACACTCCCCCTTTCTCATTGCTCCCCCTTTCTGGCTGCTCCACCTGTCAGCTTCTCCCCGTATCTTTCATGATTTCTCAAATAGCCACAGTGTCTCCCAATCACTATTTTCTCCTCCTTTAACAAACACTTTTCTCCCCCTTTTTCAACGAACCCAAAGGACACTCTTTTTTAGTCTGTAATATAGTAGAGAACACATATCATCATATTAGGAAAAACACATCATACCGCGGGGAGAGAGGGGGGTCCCACATCCACACTATTTCAAGTGTGGGGAATCGACTGAACTCCCAGAGCTAGTCGATGCCTTTCAAATGCTTCCTTAGGTAAGGCCTTTGTCAGAATGTCTGCAACTTGTAGCTCTGTAGGTACATAATCCAACTTCACGATTCCCTGCTCATCTTTCTCCTTGATAAAATGATACTTTATCTCAATGTGCTTTGTCCGTGAATGATGGAAGGAATTTTTGCTAAGATTTAGAGCACTTGAGTTATCACACTGGATTCCGATCGGAGACTTCACTTCAACTCCCATATCTTCAAGCTGCTGCTTTATCCACAATAATTGTGTGCGTGCTTGAGTGGCCGCAATATACTCAGCTTCTGCGGTGCTCAATGAAATGAAATCTTGCTTCTTGCTAAGCCATGAATTACACAATCCACCAAGATAGAATGCACCACCTGACGTTGATTTTCCATAATCTGTTGAACCGACCCAGTCTGCATCGGTATATCCCAATAACCCTGTCTGAGATTTGTCATTATAGATCAAGCTGAAATCCATCGTGACTTTGATATACCGAAGTATTATTTTTTACTTCAAGCATGTGGAATTATTTGGGATTACTCTGATAACTTGCTACTTGGAATGTGGCAAAAACTATATCAGGCCTTGTTGCAGTCAGGTACAACAACCTTCCAATGATCTGACTGTATTCTGTGATATTCACTGCCTTGCCACTGTCATATTTTGATGATTTTATCCGGATAGCAACCAGAGTCTTCGTCTCCTTGGAATTTTCAATTCCAAATCTCATCTGAATCTTCTTTTCATGTTTCTGATTCTACATTCTTCTGGTAAGAATTGAGCTTCTGTTGCACTATAATGGCTAGAAATAATCTGATTGTCTCCGGCCTCGCAACTGGTGCAGATGTATCATCAGTATCTATTTCCTCTGTCTGGTAGTATCCTTTGCACACTAGTCGTGCTTTGTTTCGAACCACTGTGCCATATTCAGTCATATTCTTGTTGCGATAGACCCATTTAGTCCCGATGACATTTTTGTCTACTAGCCTTGAAACAATCTCCCACTTCTGATTCTTCTCAATCTGATCTATCTCTTTGTTCATGGATGAACCAACCTTTCATCATCAGCTGCGTCATCAATGCATTTTAGCTCAACCTGAGATAGAAAAGATGCATGCTGCAGTGATTTCATTATCCTTTTCTGAACTGGAGCTGCCTGATCACCAAAAATATTTTGTCCATCAATTTCAGCTCATCACTTTGGCATCCTTGTAGACACAAACTAGACACTTTCATGTTCATCATTGGTGTCTTATTCTAAATCAGCATAAGCCACTTCTGCTCTCCCTGTGTTGATTTCTTCCTCAGCAGTTTCATCAGGAAGTTGTTCACTGACTCATTTTTCAGTGGCTTGATTTCTTTCAGATACTTTTCTCAGAATTTTGTTGAGACACCTTTGATTTTCTCTTGCAGCTTCACGGTATCCTAAAAGCAGTCAGTTGATACCACATTGTTTGAACAAAATAGATAATCATGAAAACCCGTGTGTTGCTGCTTTTACACCAATCATTCTTCATTAGCATAAACATTCATCCTTCATATCTTATTGAGATCATGCATCTGATTAGGATATAGAATGCTCCCCCTGTGTTATGCAACCCTTCAAGTTGTTAGGCCCAACGGTTTAGACCCATAACACATCTTTTCCTCCTGCATCATTTGTTCTCATCTTCCACTCAGATTTCAGCAATTAACAAAATATCTAAGCCTACTGAGTTGGAACTCGGTGTAGGAAACAAGAGACAAAGTCAATAACACAAACACTTCCTCTTGTGCACTATTGCTCCCTTTTATCATCAGCTTTGATACCTGATTTGTATTAATTGAAACTCTGGAGCACATCACTTCTCCACTTTGCATCCTTAGATGCCACTTCCCCTTGGATTGTATCTCCCTAAAACCTGAAACACACAGATCATATGTTAATAGCATTTATATACATAGGGAGAGGGGATTCTTCTAGAATCCTCAATATGAGGATGATGGTTGATCCTAATGGGTCAACCCTTTGATTCTTTCTTGGAGCACATCACACTCCTTTATTGCTTCCTCCAAATGCCTAGCCAACTTCAACTGTTCTGGCCATATGACTAGGCATTCTTTGATCACATTCTGATCCTTTTTCTGATATGAAGATTCTGCAGACTTGGCCTTTCCCACAATCTGGGGTTTAGACAAACTGGTACACATTTCGGCCTTTGATGTTCTACCGAAATTCCATTTCCCTTGATTGTTTCTCGGTGCAGGAATCTCCTTTCTTGTCATCTTCCCTGTCTTCTTTGTCCATTGCAGGGATCTGCCTTTTTCTTCCACTTCTCGTTGCAGGGAGAATTTTTCAATGCATTCTTTTCTTATCTGCCTTTTATCAGATTTATGAGTCACCACCCTATTTTGCATTGGTGGAGGGTCCTCCACTGAATGTTCATTCTTCTTTATCACAACTGGAGTAGATCTCCCCTTAATCTTCCAGGTTTGTTCACATTCTCTCCTTGAGAGCTGTTGTGAGTACGATAGAGGAGGTGACTGATACACCATTCGTTCAGCTCCATGTGATTTCCCCGAGGATCTAAGCCTATTCTTCTCTTTACCATTTTGTCTCCTAGTACAGGCTTCTTTCTTGAACACTTCCTGTGGTGGAGATCCTTTTTCTTGGTCCTTTCCCTTTCCTGCTTTCTTCTTACTGCAATGTCTCGCCATGTTCCCATAGTGAGAACATATAACACATTTTCAGTCAAAGTCATACCTCATTTCATCATCTCTATGCTGAGATGTTGATGCACCTTGAGTTCTTCTTTTGATATTGGACTCTTGAGCTTCCTGACACATGCTCATTGTGTGTCCCATTCTTCCGCAGTAATAGAATCTAACATATGCATTCCTCTGAGAGACTCTTCTCTCTGATTTGTCATTGTACCGCTTCATGTTCTCAAGTTTATTGAAGTTTCTATTTTCACATCCTGAGATATACTCCAGATCCTCTGTACAGAAGCTTGATGTGTGGCCATGAACTCTGCAGAAATAGCACATATCATCACTCCTTGAAACTATCCTCACAGGCCTATCTCCAGCACCTACATGATTTTTCTTACCTTTGGAATTTTTCACTACATTTTTCTTATCAGCCATAGGATTGGGATTATCATATCCAATTCTAGATTTTCCCAAAAAGGACGACCTTTGGGAAGATACAATCCTTTCATGCTTCTCCTCTGATGCAGCATATTTGGACTTCATTTTATCATCACCTGCTGAAGGATAATCAAATAATAGGTGCAAGGCATCCTTCATTCTAGGCTTTCCTTCAGCATTGCCTTTCTCCATTTCCTTCTTCATTGATTTTAGCTCTTCTTACAACTTTTGAATCTTCATATCCCTTGATTCAAGTTTGACATCATTTTCTTCCTTGATAAGCTTCCCTCTACTCATCTCATCTTCCAGTTCATGCTTCATCTCATCAACCATGTCATTTTTCTCCTTTACCTTCAATTTTTCTTGAGCAACAGAATCAGAGAAACATGCATTCTCTTGCCGTAGTCTTTGATGCTTCTGAACTAGTACAGATAGTTGTGTAGCCAGATTATCACTCTTGCCTTCCAGATTCCGAACTTCATCGGACTCTTGATTCTCTTCACACTCACCAGCCTTTTTTCCCTTTATTTCAGCCAGCTTTTGTAGTTTCTCACCTTGAGAATCATTCTTCTCTGTTAGGTCAGTAACTATATCAATAAGCCTTTGATTTAAGCCTCTTAGCTTGTTGATATCAGTTTCCAGATCATGGATCTGAATGCCTTTATATTTAATTTCCTCAGTGGATTTCTGATCCAATTCTTTAGCCCCATGGACAAATTACACCTTTTTGTTCAGGCCATCGATCTCTCTTTTCTGTTCTTCAACCTTCAGCTTATACTTACTAACTGATTCTGAGTTCTCTGATGTTGATAACTTAAGTTTCTCAATTTCTTCCATCAGCTCAGACTTCTCTTCTTCTTGCTGCTGCATATAGAGTTTGGCATCGCGAACAATTTTGTTAGCTTTCTTGGTTTTGGCCATCCAAACATCTATCTCTTCAAGAGCAGCCTCCAAATCAGCTTGCATATCAATTCTTCCTTCAATTTCTTCTTCTTCAACGTCAGTGGTTCCAACATCACTTGGAAAGTCAGGTTCTTCACTCATTCCATCAGCATCATTGACTGAGTAAGTATTTTTGTGATATGATTTATCCAAATCATTTTTCTGTTCACTGCATGATTCCTTCAGTAAGCTGTTTGATTCTTTTAGTTGAATCACACTTTTCCCAAAAACACTTCCACACTGAGGGATACCACCTAACTTCTGATTCTTCTTTGAATATTTTCTTTTTCCCATGGTAGACCGAGATAAGCGCAAACAATATCTTCAACTACACAGATCGACTACACTAAGTTGAAGCAAACAAATCTGATAAAAGCAACCAGTCCCTCTGATACCAATTGTTAGGGCCAATAGGGGCCTATATACCCTGAGAGGGGGGGTGAATCAGGGTATGGATATTCTTTTTCAAAGTTCTTTCTGCCCCACTGGATCTTGAACTCTTTGTTACAAGGGTCCCTTTGTTTGCACTTGTGTGGTTACTGTGATCACTTGTCTCCTTTACCTGATAATGATGCTTTGAATGCAATGCAGGGAAGTAAGCAGGCAGACACATAGATTTTTACTTGGTTCACCACTAAGGGCTACGTCCAAGGAGCATACGCTGACAAGTTTCCGGTTTGTACCAAATTCCACTAGACTTCACTAGCTGTGGATTACAATGTTCGGGCTAGGTCACTTCTATGCCCAGGCTCACTGCCTTTACAATGTTTAGGGTCAGCTCACTGCTTTCCTAAGGGTCACTCCCTGTTTCTCTCTCTCTGGCTCACTGCCGGTGGAGGGGATCACCTTATTCCTCTTCCTAAGCTCACTGCTCTTGGAAGGAATCCACTCACAGTTTATAGACCTGTAGGTCTCTTCATTTGCATGAATGAATGCATCTTCCTCTGTGTGTAGATGCTCTGTTGAAGTACAACTTTCACCCGTAGATGAATATCTCTTTGCACCGAAGGTATCGGGCAAACTTCCAGCTTCCACGCAGCCCGAAAACACTGCTGGAACAAACCTTACTTGGCGCGCAAGTCAATATCGGCGCGCAAGTATCGGCGCGCAAGTCACAACGGGCGCGCAAGTCCTCCTCAGACACTTGCACGAATCAAGCTTCCTCAACTCCAAACTTGCGTGACTCTCTTCCTTTTACGCCCAAACCAATATTGGCGTGTAACTGCCAACCGGCGTGCAACTTCTAACACTGGCGCACAACTTCAACCATTGGCGCGCAAGTCCCACCTGCGCGACCACACACACCACTTGCGCGACCACCACACCTGCGCGATGGGAGCTCTCGTTTTGAACTCCGGTGAAAAATGAGGAGGGGTGGTCTAGTATTTATAGGCAATCTGACCACCCTGCGCGACGGCGCGCAAGTCACCTGCGCGTCCCAATCTTGGCGCGCAAGTCTTCTCTCCTTTTAGACACTTGCGCGACCAACTCCCAAACTTGCGCGAACCTACTTCCTTTTCCATATTTTGATCTTCTGATCTTGAAAAACATATGGCGCTCAAGTTTACTATTCTCAAAGTCCTCGGCGCGCAAGTCCCTTTGCCAAAAACACTTTTCTACATTTTCTGATTTTCAGGCCCAAAAATTTGGCAAACACTGGAAAACGGCGCCACCTTGTATCTGATCTTTTGTACCGCCTCCAGATCATCCATTACTTTTATCGACGTTCTTGAATCAAACATGGATCGTTGAACTCAGCTCTTGAACTCGACATTCCACCATGAAATCCTCTTTGTCAACAAATTTGTATGTCATTGTTTTGCTTTGTCAACAATCACAACTCAGATGTCCACTTTGTCAACAAACACAATCACCTCAAAAATGCTTCAATGATACCTTGAGGAATTTTTGCCCAACAATAATATTATCATAAACAAAAATTCATGTAAATAGGTGATGAAAAATGAATTACAGCTCTACATGGAGACGGTTAGCCATACGTACGTACATGCAGTGTTTTTGTATTCCATTGGATGAAATGAAGTTGCATAATAGTTGTTACATCATTTAAAAAATAATAATTTTTTTAGATATTAAATTATTAATTTTATCATGTATACCATGTATTTAGATGATTTATAATAAAAAATAAAATTGATAATTCTTAGTTAAGAGTTATACCTCTTCACTGAGAAACCACTTTTGGCTTACACCTTATGCCTTGAAAGAATTGTCTTTTGGAAAGATAAAATGATCTATAATGTGGTGAAAGAAAATAATATATATTATGATAGGTATTGGATAATATATAATTATCAAACATTTTTAAAAATGAAGGAGTTTATTTTCCCTTTTATAAGTGAGGGTAGGGGTACCCTTAGAATTACATATAATATTAAATTAATACAAATTAATTTTCATCGAAAAGTGTAAAAATTGAAATATTTAGAATATATGATGACGAATATTATAAATTATCTAATAAAATAATTTTATAACAAATTTATGTAATGTTTTCACCCATATCTCTTTATTTTAATACCACGATATCACTTTTAAAAATTACCACAATTTTATAAAAAAATTACTCACTAAGAACCAAGAATGTTACAATAAAAAGACAAGTGAACCATAAATGGACCATGATTTATATTTTAAACCATATACAATCCACTTGGAGGAATATTTGAGTTTTATTGATTTTAAATCATTTAATAAAATATTATTTATTATAAAATTTCTTTAAGGTCATTTTTATAAATACATGAAATATAATAATATATTATGTGTCTAAAACTTGTTAAATAGTTCCAAAATGATATTATTTTGAATATAATGAACATATAGTCAATAAATAAGATTTTTATATGTTTATATTTCATTTTAAATCTTATATTTTGGTTCAACTTCTTGGTTAACCAATTTTAACCTCAATTGTGATCATTACTTTTTCAATATGAAAGGGTAATAATTTTTCTGATATGGTGAAAAGTTGTTAATAAATGTACTAGGGATGACATTTTGACCTTTTATCCACATAGTTTTTTTATTTCAAATTTTTATGATTTTTAAATAATTTAATAGAATGTATTTAATATAAAATAGAATTAATGTCATTTTTGGAACTATTCACATAATTTGACATTGAAAACTACATGAACGTAATGGAATTAGATTATAAATATTTAAAATATCTATAATATGTTATATTTATTCTCAAAATTTATGTAACACATTAAATCACCAATATAATATTACTTAAATATTATAAATATCAAAATCAATGTTAAATAGAAAAATTTATACGAGAACATCATTTATTTTTAAGCCATTCACAAAATATTGTAGATATTGAAAACAATAAAGTGTCATTTTTTACTTTATCTTTTAATTAAATATTATAAATTTAAAAATAAATATTAAATAGAAAAAGGTAATATTTAATTATTTTGGATGATTATGGAAGAAATATACTCAAACAATGAAATTAGGGAATGATTATATTGACTTTAAACATTATCACATTAGTTTTAACTATAGTAAACCAATTTTAACTTTAATATGGTAATAAAAATTTAATATGGTTCGTATTAAAAATGAAGAAAAATAAAAGGGACAAGTTTAAAAAATTTGGACCTCTTGATTCAATATATGGAATCCATTTTTGATGATTTAATTCTATAATTGAAAAAAATAATTTAATACAAAAACAAATAAACACAATTTTTTTTGAAAATATATCTTTACGTATAGAATTTTTTTTTGTCAAATTTAGAAATAAAATTTATTTCAATGAAATTAATTATTTTTTTAATAATATAATAAAAATATTGTGATATTGAAATAATTTTAAAATGAAATAGTATTTTGTAAATTGTTGAAAAAAATGTATTTTTCACTAAAAATTAATATTTTACACTATTAACTATAAAATCATCCTTTTTAGAAAAATCATGACAACTCACCTTAATATAATTAAGATTTATGATTTCAAAAATGATATTATTTTTATAAATTATAATTTAAATGTTCTAGAAATTATTTTAATATTCCCAACAAAAAGAAAATAAGATATATTTTGAATAACTAAACTACATTATGAAAAATGTAGTGTTTATTTCGTAAGAATTTATCATATGTTTTAATTTATTATAACCATTATATATATTTCATAATTAATTTACTTTTATTCATGTATAACTATTCAATGGATACGTTATAATTGTCAGAAAATAATAATATTTCATGGTTTATTAATGTTAGGTTATTCATGTTGTATATGCTATCTAATGTAGTGTTCTTTTAAACTATTCGGGTGTTGCATTCTCTCACCTTTAATAAATTTCATCCATGAAATTTTAACACATTCTTATTAAAGAAGGGTTTGATAACTGAAAATTCCTTTTTTGGAATACAATATCATAAAACTAATTAATAAAACTTCATATTGAGAAGATGTAATGGAAAATACAGTGGTCATTTCGAATAACACATAACATGGTTTCAAGATAGGATAATATTAGTAATAAGTGAAAATACTTACATCGAATAAAAAAATAAATGACTAAATAATTATATAGACCAGTAGATGACATTGAATATAAAAAGTGAATGATCATAAGAATATTGATGACCAAATAACGAAAAATTAATGAGGTGTGAAAGAGTTCATTTATTGATTAGAGTTAATGACAATATGATAAATCTTTTGTTTCAATATACTTTTCCTAGATTTGAGTAATTCATTTAAAATTTATAAAATAACATAAGGAAATATACTTACTTCAAAACAATAATTTCACCCTTTAATAAATTTCCACCTCAATATCATCTATTTCTCCAAATAATGATTATTGAAGATTATTTTTTTCTTTCATAAATAAGTAAAATAAACTTATCAAAAACACATGATCCATAAGAGTATAATAAGTTATTATTTATATATTTAAAGATTAAAAAAACTAAGATGTTTATCATATGGTAAGATAATATCGAAATTTATAAAACTTTATGTTAATAAATAATACATTTTACTCTAAAATTTCCATAGTAACACTAAATGATTAACATAGATAATTCCATATATAAAAGATATTACATTGTAGATTAACTCATTAACCTCAACATTAATGATTACTTTAACCTAAAAGGTGATATCAACACTTTCTTCTAACATCCCCCATAATTTAATTTTATTCTTGGCAAATAATGTTTCATGTTGATTCATATGTTAAAACTAATATATACCTCACACGAATATAAAATCTCCCAAAATATCATTTATCACCATGATGAACCACTATATAATCTCATAATATAGTAAACTTACCGAAGGTATCACGAATAAAATTTTGATAGTAACCTAAGAGGTAATACTTAGATTGACCATAAATATCTCTAAAAACATTTCCTTTTCAATGAATCACTTTTCAATCATCAAGATAATCTCTATCCCACTATCCAATAAACCATAATTAACTTATCATAAAATAATATATTAACCAAAAAGTTTATTTAAACCTCAATAAAATATTAATCCCATGATCAAATCAATGTTTCAGGTCACCTCAAAATCCTATCACATAAAACCAAATTGAAAATGAAAATGCATATAAAATTTCCAATAAATCCAAAAATGTTGATTAATTCACCAAATATCACAGAAATAAACATTTTCATAATATCACTAATCAATTATAAGGTCAAAAATAATATCCAATTTACATCATCTCCTCTTTATCCCAAATAAAAATTATTATAACTACATCAAGCACATATTATGTGTTATATGTCCCTCAAACATGTGTCTCCCAAAAATATCCCATATCACTAAATATGCTTTCAAATCTTTAAAGAAGAACGATTGTGTGAAAATCAAAAGTAGTTTCCTAATTCTTATAAAATATAATTAATATAATAATTATATAACAGAATTCATGAATTTGAATATATAAAAAATACAATAATTTCCCTAAAAAAATTAGAAAAACATAGGTCCTTCCATGGTCTATAATAAACCCATTAATTTTTGAATTGGATTGGATAATTCCTATATTCAACAGACATAAAACATTGTACTATAAATGGAACTTTAGGATAAAATTCCATAACCACTATCAAACTCTTCTATTATCCTAAACAAGTACATGATATATTACCATATTTTCCACATATTAATCATATTATCATTCCTTAAAGGAATTTTCCTAAGTGTTTCATCCCACATACATGACATATTGGAAGCTGAATCTTCTTTCATCCATTGTATTCATGAAACACCATTTTTCTTTTTTGCTGTTTCATAAAACTAAATGATGTTAACATCATTAATCATAAAATGATATATCATATCAAGCATAATCACAAGGTTTTATCTTCTATCACCCATTTTATCTACTTTCATATGAGAAAAAATACTTCAAATTCCTATTACATTCTATATTAACATGATTTATTAATGTTCCTACCACCGACAACAATCCAAAAGTATAGTGTTAAAAATAATAGTCATAGTGACAAATTATATAATCATGAAAAATAATTCATGTTAATAACTTCATGGATGTGGTGAAATGTAAATATTAAACTCATTAATTAAGATAAAAATACTAGTTCGTTAAAAAGCACCTAAATAAGCCCATCACCGATTTTGTATTTAAGGATCATATTTAAAAAATCTAGTATATTGAAATTATAACATTATATATAACTAAAAAAAATAAATTTTATTTTATTTTATGATCTAGGAATGATAAACATTGTGATAATAAGAGATAATAGTATCACGGTTATGAAACTAGTTCAAAACGATAGGGATTATTCACTCCTGAAATCGAAATTGGATGAATAACGAATATACATGTACAGAATAATTATAAATTAATTTTATAAATGGTTATGTATAGGAATAATTTTATTACATAGGTTATTAAGATAAATATTTTTGTTATACATGAGGATAAATTACTTCTATGGAAAAAAAGAAGTAAAAGTAAGGGATTTGGTAACTAAAAATTATTCCTTTGAGTTATAAGATTTATTGTTAAACCTATTTCCCACATTTTCACTGTATATTCCATTTTAAATTATTTTATATGTTATATATCTTGGGAAAATATGTTTTGAGCTAAAATTCACTTCGATGGTTTTTTAATTTATAGTTTTTTTTTTGGAAAACAAAGGAATCCTTTCAAAAAGTTACTTGTAACCATGAATTTACATTGACAATTACAAAATGATTCCATGAAAACAATTTTTTGAATTTTTTTAATTTATATCTCTATATAAAAAAAATTATTTATCTCTAATGGAGTCAGGTTACAAGTTTTACCATCCATTTTTCTTTAATATGTGATATTTTGGGTGATCAGGTTTTAAGTGAAATCGATTTAATTCATGGTGATATTTTATACCATTTACAAATGTTCTGGTTTCTATTTTTTTTCACAAGGGTAATTTATGCTTAAAAATGTGATTGATTTTCAATCAAAAATTTTATGAAATCCATTTTTATTTAAATATATCTCTAAAAAAATTAATGATTTTTAATTTATTTTTTTTGAAAACCATTCTATTTCGATGGGGCCATTAAGATATGTTAAGTGAATGATTTTCAAATGACACTAATAAGTATGGATGCTGATGGGTTTTTTACATTATCATCATCCAATGCATTGGATAAAATTTTATATTTAATGATGAAAATCCTCAATGGTATGTTTTAGTTGATCATAGGCATAATCACTAATAGTGTGGACCCTGAAAATAATTTTTTCGTATACTAATGTTTTCTTACAAAATTGAAATATGTTATACATTATGATCTTATTCTCTCATGAATCAAGGTTTATTTTGAATGTTTTGAATCCATGTTTTGACTATAATGTTTCCTTTTTGATCTTTTGTGGTTTAAGTTCTTATTCCGTGTCCTTTGAAGCTCACTTATGTTTTATAATTGTCTCTCATAATGATATGATATTTTTGTTTGGTTAATTTCTTTTTATTATGATTATTAACTCATCCGTGATGAAAATTTCATTCTCCCCTTATTGATCATTTAATCTCACTGCTTCCTCGTGCTTTCATTCACAGGGTTATGAAGGTGGGTTTTACTATTGATACATTTATGAAATGGTCTAGTATGACACACTAATGAAAAAATATAGGAGAGTAATGCTAAAAAATAAAGTTTATGTAACTAATCCTTCAAGACAGTAAACTTCCAGTCCTCTGTTTTTGGGACTATTTTTAGTTGGAATGTTTATTTATATAAAAAATTATATAAAAGTGTTTATTTATCTTGGGATTCTATAAGAGAATAATTTTTAAATATAACATTTGAATTATTTTTTTGAGTAAAATGATTATATTCATAACGTTTCATCACCTAGAACACCCCAACAAAATAGTTTTATTATAATAAAAAATAGTACTTTACAAGAAATGTCGAAAACCATATTAAATGAATTTAAACCACCTCTATAATTTGGGGTAAAATATGTGAATACAAATTTCTATGTGATTAATAGAATTTTTTTAGATAATTATTTAGGAAAACACCTTATGAACAAAATAAGGGAAAGTAACCAAAAGTTTGAAATATTAGACTTTATAGTTGATACTTTTTTATTTTTAATAGTTAATATTATTGAGATAAATATGATGAAAAATATGAATATGTAATGTTTTAAGGATATTAAAATGTTAATAAATGTTATAGAGTTTTAAAAAATAAACAATAGGTTTTGAGGAATTTATCCATGCTATGTTTTATGGAAAAAACTAAAATGATAAATAATCCAATGAAAATCATTTTGAAGAATATATTAAATATTTTAGTTTTTGAAATTGTTAATTCATATTTAAAGAATCCAGTTGAGAAGGAGAATCACACTCCTAAAAGGTCTTTGAAAAATTAAAATGATCATCATATTGAGATTGTTATTGGAGATTTTGAAAGTAGAGTTCATTCTATAAAATCAATAATGATATTTCTTAAATTAAAAATAATTTATTTATAATTTTTTCAAATATATATTTAACAATTTTTTTTAATTATAATTATATTTTTTCCATATGACAATAATTAAATTAGTTTTTGAGAAATAATGTTTCTAAATAAGATGGACCACCTAAATATTCACATGTTATTAGAACTAAATTAATATTTAGAAATAAAATTAATGAATTTGGGTAAATTATGATAAATAAATACAAAATAGTGTGTCAAGGATATTTACAAGAAGATGGTTTTCATTATGACAAGTACTTTTCACTTGACACTATATTTGAATATATTATAATTTGATAAGCTTATACAGATCATCATGGTTTCAAATTGTTTCAAATGGATATGAAAATTAATTTTATTGGGTTGTTTAACTTACAATGAAGTTTATATTAATCTCCCCATTGGTTTTGAGAATTAATGAAAACATGTTCATGTTTTAAAATTTTGAAATGATCATTATTAACTTAAACATTCCCTAAGAGCACATAATGAATGTTTGTCATAATTAGTTTGAAAAATGTGTTTTTTAAAGGAAAATAATATATTTATTTATTAAATAGTGTTCTTAATATATTTTAATTGTTCAAATTTTTATTGATTATATTATTTTTAGATATCCATAAGATTTTTTTGTAAATAATTTTCAGTTATAATGACTTTTTAATTTGACATTACTTTTATAGAAGAGTTAAAATTCTTTATAGTACATGATATATTTTAATGGAATTATGGAACATTTATTAATAAATCTAAATATAGTAGGATACTGTTAAAATATATTGACTTGACTCAAGTATAAGTTCAAATACCCCCATGATTACTTCTAATAAATTGAAGTATGTTGAAGCTAAAATACCAATAGATAATAAACCATTTAGAGGAATGATTGGTAGTAAGTAATATTTTATATCTTAAAGATTAGATTTTTTTGTTCATTGTATTCTTATTTTCTAGTTTTCAAGATAAACATAAATAAATTCCCATGAAATCTATTAAAAATTATCAACTTTGTTAATTATTATACAAAACATCATTTAATTAATCTTGGAAGAACCAATTTTTTATTTAAAATTTATAATATTTTTGATTTTTTAGGATGAAAAAATTATTGAAAAAGTAATATTTGTTCATACATTTTTATAATAAATATTTTATAATCTTGGAGTTTAAATGAAAAAATTTAGTTTCCCTATCAATTATTAATGGATTATAGGCCATTATAAGATGTTGTGCTCTTTATTTATAGATTTAAAAATATTTGAGTGTTTTTTATTTATATTTAGAAGATAAATATTATATTTTAAAACTTATCCACTATTTATATTTCTAAAAATCCTTTACAATAAAAAATAAAGAATAATATTGATGTAAGATATCATTTTATTTTATATCACATTTAAAAGTTAAAATATATTCAAAATATTTTTCTTCTAATAATCAATTAGTAGATATTTTCACTAAATATTTAAATATAACCATGTTTTATAGTATTATGTTAGAAATTTTTATGTTTTAAATAGGATATAATTATATTTTATTCAAGTGTATTAAGGATTATTTATCATTTAAATAATTTAGTTGCTCCTTTGGACAATCCATTTTTATAAAAAAAATTTTGATTGCAAACCCATTATTATATCCACTTGAGAACACGAATGATATAATTTTAGGGAAATTTTTATTGTTTCAATATATGTTAATAAATTAAATATCTAATTTTTTATATATTAAAATATTTTAGGGTGAGTTATGACTAAAAGTAAAAATTTAAAAATATTACTTTAATATTTTCATTAAAATATACTAACATAACATTATTGATTTTATTATTTTAATTAAAATATGTTCCATATGGATTATATTTCACATGTTTTTTTGTATAAGAGGAACATTAATTCTCTAGTTATAGACCCTAAATCTATTTAAGTAATCTAGAATTATTTAGTGTACAATATGCTATAAAAATGTTGTAAATACACTTTTGGAAACTATTTTAATTATTGAATCTTTAGTTCATAAATCTATTTTAAATATTTATTGGAGATATTGTTGATTAATAATCTTATAATTTATAAAAAATGTGAAAGTTTTTAATTTTTCATAAGAAACTAAATGGGTTTTGTATATTTTAGTTTTATACTTATTTTTACTTACTAAGAAGGGGGACTATTATCAAAGTTGTTTATCTTGACATTTTTATTATTTACAAAAGGGGATATTTTTTTGTGATTAAATGGATATTTAATTTTCCAAATGTTTGAGATTTTTGAGTCCCTATTTGAGACATTAATTATGTTTTTATAATTACTAAATTCATATTTTATTCTCGCTAACATATGTTTGAAAATTTGTATGAAACTTTCACTACTTATAGAATAGAAGAATGAGGTTGAATTAATGTTATTTTTTTGTATATTCATTAATTAATTGTCTTTAATTTTTCATCATATTTTTCAGGTTTCATATGATTCATTTTGGGATTAAAATAAACATTTTTACACATTTAGGATTGACTCATACATTAAATCTTATAAATTAAAATTAATATTTTATGAAATAGAAGTTCAAAATTTTTCTTATCTTGGAACCTTATAAAAATACAAGTAAGATATAATTATATAAATTATTTTACTATTTTAAAATCTATATGATATGAATAGATTGTTATGCATTCTTTAGATATATTATTAAAAAGATGGAAATTTGACTCAGTCAAAATATTTACACAATCTAATGTTTCTAGAAATGAAATTTTTTCTCAGTATAATTACTTATGAAATTTCTTATGAAATGTTAAGTATTTTGAGATAAATTATTTTGAGAAATAAATTATTATGGATAGTTAATTTTTCATAGGATATTAAGTATTGTGAAAAATTGAGATTCTTATTATTTAAAAGTCTTACGGGATATCAAAGTCATATGAAAGAGTCTTACAAAAAGATAAGTTGTATGAGATATAATGTCTTATGAGATTCAATGTCTTACAAGATGATTAAGTTTTATGTTATTAAAAATCTCATGAAATAATTTTTAACGTCATATAGAATATTAAAATAATACAAATTAAAATTTATTATGTGATTCTATTTGACATAACATATTATTTTGGAAAAAATCAAAATAAACTATGTTTTTGTTATTTTTTTGATCCACTATATATTTATATTACCTATATCACTTGATTTATTTTTTGTATTATTAGTTATTAATTATCTCATTACTGTGTAAATTATATTGGAAATTATTTTTTAAATTAAATTAAAAAACATGTGGGATGAAATATATTTATGTATATAAATAGTATATTTACTGTCATAATTTTAAAATTCTGATTCTCTTGGTATTTGATAAAAGGTGTTAAACACTATTACCTTAGAACTATAAAAATAATTTATAGATGATTATTATTCCATGTTTAAAAGGTGATCTAATTATTTGTCTATTTATTATCAAAACAAGTTTACCTATACACATTTTTTCGTTATATTGGTTATTAAAGTTTCTTCCAACTTTGAAGTAGTTCATTTTCACTAAGATAGAAAATTATGAATTTTTTATATGAAATAATATATTTAATGACTATATATACAACCATGTTTTTTGGGAAATTTGATTTCCATCAAGAATATATATAAATAGTGTTCGATAGAACTAGTGTATCACTCTCTTTAATGCATGTTGAGTGTTGTACATGTTAACTTACTTGTCTTATTGTACGATTTGTTTTTTTGATGAAATCGGCCAAGAAATAACATAATAATAATGATATCAAAGATTCCTTATCCTGGAAATTTATAATTTCATTGTATTAATAGGTTTCTATATTTCTGTATCCTTCCCATATTTTTTTTACACATTAATGTTAGTTTATTATTTCACATTAAGAAGAAGAACTTGTTATTCTATACTACCCAATAAAAGTTAAATCAAATCAGGCCTCTAGGTGAAAAAAAATTCTATTTGTTTTTTCCACTAGAGTGAAAAAGAAAGAAAGGTATTTTGGTTGTGAATCCAGTTGGAAAAGTGAATTTTAATGGGTTTTAACACCCTATTTAATATTTGATTATGTTTTTTACGCCACAAGAAAAGTAATGCACAATTAGTTTGTGAGTATCCATTAAAATTTTATATTTAGTGGTTTGTATTTATCTCAAGGATATAGAGAAGTGAATAATTTATGTAGGATCAATTTGATACAAACTATGATAAAAATATCATATCTATTTATTTTCATTTTTGATTCTAATATTTTCATTAACTCTGATACAATCATAAAATTTAATAAAATTGTCAATTACATTCCATATTTACCATTATACCATCTCATTATATTGGAGAAATAGTTTCATCCAAATGGTTACATACTAAATAAACTATTTCATAATAAATATACTATTATAGAACTTAAAAATATTGTTATAATAGGTTTGATAGACATAATATCTCATTATTTAATTTGAAAACCATTTTTTTTTCAATTATCAAATTTAGTAAAAATAATATATGATTTTATTTTATGGTTTAAAACATAAAATCTTCATAACATACAATTTTGGATGCTTTCTTATGTATATATTATATAATATATTTTGGCTATCCTTACATAGAATATAGTTAAGTATAAACGTAATATATTCAATATCACAACTTCTTTGAATTGTTTTTACAAATAACTCATTATAAAGAAAAAAATATCCATTTTTTAGAATTCCTCCTTTTAAATATATAATTTCACTGTGATATTTTGAGAGTACTTTTAAATTAAAAACTACACTCACATACGTGTCCAATAAACTTTTCACTCAATTATTCACCACCTTGATATGATTAATTTACTTTAATAAATTTTATATGATTATTATTTTACTTCATTTATTATTGAATTATACATTTTATTTGTTTAAAAATTCCACCTAATGAGAAACAAATAAATATTCCATTTAAAATCACCATTAAAGGGAACAAAGTACATATAAGGTACTTTTAAATATCAAAGGTGGTGTGCTAACCACTAAGGGGTGAATCATTAGTCAATCTCTATATCAGAAATTACATTCTACTGAAATAGTACTCCTTTGTTACCAATCCTTGTTTCTAGTAAATGTTATCCTATTAACCTATTATATTTTAAAATTTTATCACCTAATTACATGTAATAAAAGGAAAAATAGCACACATTAAGTTTTTATAGGGTTTGGTTGTTTTTTTCATTGGTTAATCAGGTATTAAAATTTGGGGACTTTTTACATCTCATGGGAATTCATTCACATCATAAATAATCACATTTATGAAAGTATATAGGCCTGAAAACCGATTACAATAATTGTTTCTCTCCAAAATATAACAATATGTTCTCATGTTGTGACACAATATAATAAATTATGTATCTGAAGATGAAAAACCTATATAAATATACAATATTTATAAATTAGTGATAAATCTAATATCATGAGTTCCTAGGACTTGTAATCTACTAATTTACAATACATTTAGTTTTATACTAAAACTAATCAATATAAATAGTAAAAAAAAGAGATATTATTCCATAATTCAGTACTGGGATTTAAATAAAAATATATGGATAATTTTCTCTTGTTAAATTTTTTATGTATATCGATATATCTTCAATGTGATTGTGACAACACCACCAATTATTCTTAAAAATGATATATAGTTGATCCTTATAGATCCGGTGAGAGAACCCTTCCTTTTCTTATTTTAGAGTGTAAAATGATATTTAATGGGTTACACACAGTTCAAATACTAAATTACCCTACTATTGTTTTTTATTTAATATACTATATTGGATGTTGTGGTATTAAACATAAATGAGATATATATCAAGGAAAAAAATTTCTAGTAGGCTTACTCATCATAAAAGTCATTCCCTATTCATTGAGATCTAGAGAGACTATATATAAGGGAAAAAATCACTCACACATTTATTTAGTAAATATGATAATTAATGAGAGAATTCTATAAAAGAGATTCTTATTAATATTCAAATGTGTACAATTTTATTGAACACATAAAATAATTTCACAAGATTCCTCTATCTAATTCTAGTATGTTATTAAACAATATCTATTATTATTATACTTTTTAATAGTCATAGAATGAATGATTGAAAAAAACAGCAAGTAATATATATAATAAACATTAATAGACCATAATTCATCTTCTTATAGTATTGATATATGTTAATAAAGGATTTAAACCATTCCTTAACACTCTTAGAAGTTCCTCTCTAAATATTTATACCTTAAATGCTTGTTCACCTTCAAAAATTCATATAGAAAGTGTAGGTTCAAGGCGCAGCAGAAGCGTGCGATGGGTGGGGTCCAAATTTGACATTTTCCACTATCAATGACCAATCTGAGATCTATATGAGGATTCACATCGCGATCTATTGAATTGAGTAAAAGAAATAGACAACCAAGAATTTCACGGGAACTAAGGGAGTGGAGATCAACACTTATTGTTTATAATTAATTTAATTAGATAAAGAATTACCTCTAAATAATTATTTCATCATTGATGAGTTTGGTGACAGATCTTAGGTGCACCATCATTGTGTTTTAGTAACCAAGTGCATATCACCTCTACCAATGATCAACACTTGTTCTAGTAATATCCTGACGTTGCCTAAGGAATCACTGGGTGATCGGATGGAATATCCTTGTGCATGCATAGTCCACCCTAATCATCCCAAGAATCACATCCAAAGAGTTCTCCTTGACCTATTGGAGGAGGATTACTCTCCGTTCCTAGGAGCATTCTTAGAGAAAGTTATCTCTCTAGGCTTGAGAGAATTCTCCAAGATTGTTTTTCTCAACCAAAACAATGAATTCACTTATGAGAAAGTAATATAACAGGGTATTTATTTATCTAGGGGTAAAATAAAATAATTACACAAGTTCCCTTAATTAATTATTCAATTCTAGAAACTACCCCGTCAAATAAAAATATTACTATTATTTTTTCTCGACATGTGCTTAACATGTGAATTATAATTAAATATTATTTAATCAAATAATATTCAATATTATTATTTCTCATCAGATTATTAAAATTAGTCCTCCATTCCTTGACAATATTTATCAAACCTTGAATAATTTCTATTTATTTATTAAATAAATATCATTGTATTATTCACTAATAAATAAATACATATTATTTTGGAAAAATAGAAAAATATATATTTATATTTGATCCAGAAAACATGAAAAATTATTAAAAAACATACACAAATAACATTAATTCAACATGATAAATAATAAATAATAATATATTATTGTTCTGAGATTCTTGATACACTTAGTTTGTGACCCTCTAGGCCACTTTCTCAATGGAATTAGGAAAAGAATCTTAAATTCCAAGGTTACAATCTAGGAACATGCCAAGACACCCATAGAGAAAGAATTTAATGTCGTAACAACATGTCACATGATAAAAACTATTACTGTGTAATATTATCCTTTTATTACAATATCTAAATTCAAGTATGCTGAATGCCAGTTTAATCTAACTATGTGATTGATGTCTCTGTCTTTGATTTTTCTAAATTATAAATTACCTATCAAAAACCACGACCATGCGTTTAGTTAGGCTATATCCTTTCCATAAAAGTTCCTTATATATTAAATACTGTTAAAGAAAATAAGGGATAAATCCTTTCTCAAAAAAAAAACATTAATAAAAAACATGGTTTATCTAGCATCAGGGATTTAACAATGCTAGTTAAAATTGCTGTTAAGGACTCTCTTTTTCAGTTCTATAAGGTTCACTGTTAAAGGATGTCTTTAAGATATTTTTTTGCACTATTAAAGTGGGTCTATAACAATTATAAAAAAGCACTATTAAAGACCCAAATTTATCAATAATTTTTTAGAAGTGTTAATAATGTCCCATATTATATTTGCGGTTTAAAAAAGCACTAAGGGGGGGGGGGGTTAACAATTATTTTTTAGAAGGGTTAATAAAGAACCACTTTATTAGAACTTTTTTAGAAGTGATGATAAAATTATACTAAAAAAAATTATTTCTCCCCAGGAATAATATATAATTATATAAATATAAATATATTGATATAAATATGATATATTTTTTTTGGAAATATATATTAGATATTGTAAAAAGTCATTTACACTTAATATATAATATATTTAGTGAACTGGATTATAAAATAACTACAAAAATCTTTAATTAATAATTTTCTTTTTATTTCTAGGTAATAGTCATTTAATATCAAATTTAATATTAAAAAACTAAAAAAATTAAAAAAGATATAATATATGTTTAAAAAATATCTCAAACATCAAATGACTATTACTTCTGATCCAGGTGTCTTTTTGGGCTCTACCAAATATCAAATTAATTATCGTGATGAGATATACACCCATAATGAAAAAGGTAAACATTTGTCACATTTTACAAGGCCAAAAAAGGCATAGGAGACCTCCAAAAATGAGTTTTTAGTCAGGTTACCATGATATTTTTAACATTCAATGGATTTTCAGCTTCGTTTATAAGGGTATTTTCATCTTTTTCAGTGGACACTAAATTTATTCCCATGTAGTACATTCATATTGATGATATGGTTTTTAAATTTTTTCTTTTTTCAGAGTGTAATTTTACTTATAATTAGATATATGAATATTTTATTATATTTACATACAATAAACCCATAATATAAATACATATATAAACATATTTATGTAAAAATTTATATTATATTATATTTAAATAAATCAATATTTTAAACATGTATTTAAAAATAAATTTAACAATTTTTACATTATACAATTATATTTATAATGTTTATATGTACAGATGCGTGTGTATTAAAAAACATACACACACATATATTATAATCTAATATATGTAAATGAATATAATATATAATATATTTAAATATATATAATATATATTGAACACACATATATTGTATAAATGTACATAAAAACAATTATATAAATATATGTAAATATATATATAAATACTTATATAATTAAACAGAAATGTCATGAAACAGACACAAAAACAACATGGTGTAGTGGTAAAAGAATTCCATCATTGAATGAGAGGTGTACGGTTCGAATCCATACAGAGGCACATGAGGGTGAAATTTGCAAAGCACTGATAAAGGGGTGTTGGGGTGAAAAACATTGCTAAAGTGCTCGTAAAGAACTATTAAATGGTTTGGGGAAGTGCTATTAAAGGGGTCGGGCACATATGTGACTGAATTTTTTTACCCCCTTTAACAGTGTTACTATTAATAGTGCTAAAAAGAGCTCTCTATGGAACCCTTTAACATTGCTAAAAAAGAACTGTTAAAAGTTCCCTTTAATAGCACTGAAAAAAGAGCTATTAAAGGATCCTTTTTACATTTATTTTTTTAGTGCTATTAAAGGGTGCCTTTAACAGAACTTTTTTAGCACTGATAAAAGTTTCAGGATATTAAGAACGCTTCGATTCTCAGTGCCGTTAAAGGCCTTTTTTTTGATGTTGTTATATCCTAACTCATCACGAACATCTGTCATCTTCATTTTCAATAATACATCTATTTGCATGAATCCTAATACACATTAACAATAATCCTAAAGTATAAGGAACAATCCAAATGTCCAGAGATAGGAACATCCAATGACACATATAAATTTGGATTTCCTACTGACAGGTCTTGTTCCCATAATATCCATAATAGATATTACCAAAGGAATACACCATGATAAGGTGCCTCAATGTATTATGAGTCTCCACCCCTTATATCCTATACAATTTTTGTCCCTCAAATGATATCATCTAGCTATGGAACATATATTCTAGAATCCTGTTATAAAACTTTTGGGTTCTCATTAGAGTGAGGAACTATTATGAAATTTTAATATGACAACAACTCTTAGGTAATTATCACATACTATGTCACATAGAATAGCAATCATGATGTGATAAGCATTTTATTAATATTCAAAGAAAGGAATACATGTTTTTCATAAATTACACATAATTTGGTTCTAGGAACCAACTCCAACAGACTCCTACATTCGCTAGAGCCAACAAATAACAACCATCAATTTTCTATAGCTCAAATGATACTCATTCTTCTTCTGAGATAGGCCTTTAACCATGGGTTCCACAACTTTCTCTTCCATGGGTACTCATCTTACTGCAACTTATCCCCTCAGATATATATTCGTCAAGATGTAATACTTTGAGAGTATATGCTTTGTCTATTAGTGTAACGTGAGCTCTTTTGCAAGATCCACCACTACAATATTATCACAATACTATGTGATATGGTCTTTATTTTTAGGAACCACATCATGCTCCTAGGAAAAGTTCCAAATCCAAATGGATTCCTTGGCTGCACTAGAAGCCACTACATACTCAATCTCCATAGTAGAATCAGGGACAACTGGATGATTCTAACTCTTCCATCTCACATATCCTCTATTGAGATAGAAAACATATCTATACTGCAATTTTAGATCATTCATATATGTCTGAAACCTAGAATCTGTATAATCTCTGAAGGCTGGCTCCTCATCTTCTCCTTGCAATAAGAACATATCCTTAGTTCTTCTCAGATACCTAAATATAGTCTTAATAGTATTCCAATTTATTCTCCTAGACCTGATTCATATATTCATACTATTCTTGGTGCATAAGAAACATCAATTCTAGTATAGAACATGACATACATGATTGATCCTGTCATAGAAGATTATGGGATCTTACTCATTCTCTCTCTCTCTTGTCATGTTTGGGGATACATTTTCTTAAAATATGTAAACCATGTGACACAAGAACCAATACACTTTTTTATTGTTCGATATTAAATATATTTAGTATGTAGTTAATATATGTACTATAACTTAGTCCAAGAAGCCTCTTGTAACTATAAAAAAGGATTATGGTCCCTGGAATATTGGCTGTTTCACCTAAGTCCTTCAAAAAGAAACCCTTATTCGACCAGTCCTTAATGGATTTTAAGACTATTATGTTTTTTAAAATAAATAATAGGTCATCAATATATACTACTAGGATAATGACTACATTCCCATTAAACAACTTGTAAACACATAGTTCACATTTATTCTTAATGAAACCAAATTATTTTATGGATTCATTGAGGGGTATGTTCCATGACCTAGATGTTGGCTTCAATACATAAATGGAACACTTTAACTTAAAAATACTTTTAGAATCACATGGAGTAACAAACCATTTTGGTTGTGTGGTATAAACATATTTCTAAATGTTCCCATTAAAGATTTCAGTTTAGACATAAATCTTCTAAATATCATAGTCATGGTAAGATTCTATAGAAAGTAGAATTCCAATGGATTTAGACCTAGAAACTGGAAAAAATGATTCATAATAGTCAATTCTATGATTCCTTTTAAACCCTTTAGCTACTAGTATTGATTTAAAGGTACCTAATTTACCTTGTATGTCTAGTTTCCTCTTGAATGCCCATTTCAATCCAAAAGGTTTTACATCAACTAGAACATTGAACAAAACATAAACTTGGTTCTAATATATGAAATCCATTTTTGAATTCATGGATTCTTCTCGACTTATGGCTTCTGAGCTCTCTAATTTCTTCTTATAGGAGAAAGGTTCATCATTTTCATACAATAATGAATCACCATCTTTAGTGACTAGAAAGCTATATCTCTCCTATTATCTTACCTGTCTTACACTCCTATACAGTACTTGTGTTTCAAGAACTACTTCTTCTATGCGGACCTATAGAATCTATTCCTGTACAAACTCATGTGTATCTTTAGCATCAACATCATTAAAGTCAATCTTTCTCCCACTATCCTTTTTTAGGATGTTCCATATCTCAAGAAATATGGATTGTATGTTGACAATCAATTTCTTGTCTGATGGGATATATAAGTAGGATACCCTTGTTTCCTTGGCACACCCTAAAAAGATACAATTCATGCCCCGAGGTTCTAGTTTGTTTCATAATATGGCCTTAAAATGGATCATAACCCCATACATGTGTATCAGGAAAATGGGTTTATTTACACTTCATAACTCAAAGGGAATCCCATTTGACTCTTTATATGGTACTTGGTTTGATGTTTATTCCATAGTCTATAATGCATATATCCAAAAGGATAATAGATGATCGGCGTAACTCCTCATTGACCTTACCATGTCTAACAACATATGGTTACTCCTTTTACTAATAACATTACACTATGGTGTATATGGTGGAGTGAGTTGATATATAATCCCATACTCCCATAGAAAGTTCATGAAATGTTAGTTAAGATATTCACTACCTTGATCTGATCAGAGATTCTTTATCTTCTTACCAAGATGATTCTCTATTTCATTCTTGAATTCCTTAAATTTCTCAAAGGACTCGAACTTATACCTCATCCAAGAGATGAATCCATGTATACTCAATTCATCTGTAATAATTATGTAGTACGAATATACACCTTTAGGTTCTACTAGAAATAGACTACACACACCAATGTGTAACAATACTAGACATTATCTAGCCCTTTCACCCTATCCATCAAATGGTTGTTTGGTCATTTTTACTTGTAAAAAATCATGACATATATCAAGTAGTTTTAACACAGAAGAGTATAAATAACCAGTTTTATAGATCTTTGTTAAAAGCTAATCATTTACATGATCAAGACTATGATTCCATACTTTGGTATTATATGAGTCATGTGAACATTATTAATTATCGATTTCAAACACTTAGTTTTCATAATATAATATATAAAGACTGTTATTTAAATGTTCCATACCATAGCATATGTTGTCCATATAAAATAAAAAAATTTATTTCATAATTTTTATATAAACCCTACTTTATTGTAACATGACATAGACATTATGTTCTTTGTAACTATAGGTACAAAATAAAAATTTCATAAAATCAAAATCATTCACATTGGAAATAAAAGGTGGTAGTCACAAATGGCCAGACCAGCTAGCCTCACACCATTAAAAACTCACAGATCCCCCTGTCCTCAGGAAATCTTCTCGAATCCACATGGTTCCTGAATTTGAATATAGATTTGAGAAACACAAGTTATATCTGATACACAATGTGTAGAAATGGGAAGATTACACAATATAAAAAACAAACCATTAGCTTAATGTTGATTTTGGATGAAATTTCTCTTCTAGTAGTCATGTTTTCCACATGAAAATCCCACTACCTATTTTTTCTTACCCTACCTCTAGATTTTCCCCGTATTGAAGGATGGTTCTTTGGATATTTAGAATAATTATAGGTCTTGGGACCATTTTCCATGTTATGAATTTTCTTATTATCTATAAAGATCACAATTTTATCATGCCATATGTTTTTATCCACTTGGAAAATCAAGGTCATAATATTTGAAAGGCTATTATCATTATTAAAAATGTTATAATTTATAAAAAAGCGAGAGAAGGTCCTGAGAAGTGAAGAAACAATGAGACCTATATGAATCTCATCTAGAAATTTAATCCATAAGATGTCTAGGTTTTCAATGTAGCGGATAATTTTGACTACATGTGGACCAGATGGTACAAAATCACTCTGATTATTTGTGAACATACATTGGAAATCTCACATCTCACATCTCTATTATCTCTCCTTCTCTTGATAAAGACCCTGAAGGTGAGACATTATGCTGTTGGAAAATATATCCCCATGTTGATTTAAAATCTAATTTGACATGGATAATATAATGAATAACTAAATGTCTGTAGCATCATTCAGGTTTTTTAATAGAGAGATGGTCTTCATCACTTTCCTCATTTCCAAGAGCTTTTGGTAAGGGTTCATCTATCATAAACAATTTACATTCATGGTGAAGGATGAAACATATGAGCCTTTGTCACTGTTGGTAATTTGTGCTTGTGAACATAATTTCATTATCATGTATGTATAAAAAAGATATTTTTTATGTCATTTCATTATTGTTTCTATAAAATATGATAATTATAATTTTAGTAGTTTTTTTGATAAAATTTAGAAAAATAAATAATTATTATATTAATTTGTCTCCCACTATTTTATTGAAACCTAATATTCCCCACCATTGGGATAAGAATATCCTTATTTATTGAATATTCTAGTGGAAAGGATCCATATTTACCTTCTCATTACCTAATATTTGGTTTTCCAAGAAATCCGAATGGTTTAAGGTAGGCATTACCAATGCAAACTACATTAACTAATAGTTCCTTAATCTGCTGAGTAGACTACCCAATCATGAAATAATTAATTTATATTTCCTCAAACATTGACTCTTAGTTATGCCATGTCATGTTTTGGTAGTCAACTCCTAATGTAAAAAAAGTTTAGTCAACCCAAAAAATCATGTTACAATTCCCTGATAATTAAAATCACCCCATCTTTGGCTAATCTTGCACTTTGAACTATGGTTTGATTTTATCTGAAGTAATGGATGAAAATATTGAAGTAATATTTTATTGAGGGATTTTAGCATTTTTTGTGTACATTTATAATGATTATATTAATCACAAGCATTTTAATATTAAGTGGAATTACTTAAGTGATTAACCATGTCTTAGATAATATTTACGCATAGGCTAGTTTATTTTAGTTCTATCTTTCATGCTCGTTAATTGATTAATTATGTGATCTAAACCAGATACCCTTAATTAAATAACCATGAAACGAAGACAAATAAAATTATAATATGGTATGATCATGATCTCTTAGTATTTTTTAGTTTATATAGTTTTTGATAAACTGACAGTTGACCTAGGGGAAAAACACCTTGAACCAATTAAGGTTCATGTTGTAGCTTTCCACCTATCCACCTATATATATCCTTGGATTGGTTTCCCCTTGGCACCATACCTAAATCACCTTTATAAGATTCAGATCCCCATATATTTCGTAAGCCTTTTACTCACATGCATGTGAGGGAAAAAATGGGTTTATATAAAAGAAACCATTGGCGCACATACCCTACACAATGGAAGGAGAGAAGGAACACATTAAATTTTTTTGAATTTAATATTAAATTAAATGAAACAAATCTCATAAAAAATTCAAGGTCTAGATCATGATCATACACATGCTTGAAATGAATGAAACATTTAATAAAACTAGCATTCAATTTTTAATCTTTCTTATGTAAGATAAATCACGCTAGATTCGATTAGTTATTATATTTAATTAACTAGTCCATTTTCCTTAATTTTTATCTAAATTTCCTTGAGATTATCATATATTATAGTTTTAAGAAAATTAAATAAATTAATTTAAAATTAATTATGTTAATAACCTATACCTTGGAAGAAACATAATGAATACCAATCCGAATCTTCTCAACATGTTTTATACTAGTGTACTATTTTACTTTTGTGACATATGGGATACATGACTTATCATGTACTTTAAAAATGTGTACTCCATAGATGATTACATAGTTTACTTGATTTTTTTGGTTAGGTTTTATGTTCAAGTGCACGTAGTGAAATAACTTGTAATATAACTCATACATGATATAAGGATCAGAACATTTCATAAATATTAATTAAAAACATAAAAATTTATTTATATTAAAACCTATCACATGACATTTCCAAAATTTATAGCCACACACAAGTACATATATCAAGGTTTACATAGTAAAATAAATAAATTTTGAATCTACATAATTTGGAAAAATGACACGACATGTAGGTCTAATCAACACAACGTGTACACCCTTTACTGTCTATCCAAGATATATGCCTAGGGACTCAGTGTGTAAAATGTACCTAAGAAAATTTTGAGTACATGAAATTTCCAATGGTCCATACACCATGTTGACTCTGTGTTCAATGGTCACCAGTCGGGTAAGTTGTGTATAGTATACACAGCTCATCTTTGACCCAAAGGGACTATAGGCCATGTATGTGGGCAACACAACATGTATTCAGGCTGAATGTGAAAATTTAAATTTTGAACAACACCTCGTGTATTAAATTGTATAATTAATTCCATAATCAATGCATAATCTTGAATTAATTTATGAGTCAAATCTTGATGCATTGAACATTATTACATGACATGTAACTCTGGTTACATGGTGTGTAGTTTGGGGTTTTTGAAAAAAAACCGAGGAACATGTGGATGATTTCCTAATTTTTTATTTGAATCATAAAAATAAACCTCTCGATTAGATTTTCTAAAAATGAAGGTGGAAGAAACATATCCCACAATTTAGATTAAAATTAAGATTAATTTTGAAATGAAATACTAAATTAAAATGCATAAATCACCATCAATATTTATATAGTTATAAAAAATTATGTGTCTGCTCTAATACCAATTTTAGGTTCCGGGCACAGTGGAAACCTATGATGGGTGGTTCTAAACATTGATTTATTACATAATCAATGGTCAGTCTGATATCTATATGACAATGAATGTTTTGGTCCATGGAATTGAGTCAAAGAAATAGACAATAATAAATTTCACCAGAACCAATATAGAGGAGATCAAAACATATTGCTTATAACTAATTTAATTAGATAAAGAATTACCTATAAGGAATTATTTCTTCATTGATGAGTCTAGTGTAGATATATGGTACACTGTTGTTGTGTTCTAAAAATCAAGTGTATATTTTCTCTAACAGTGATCCACACATGTTCCAAGAATCTCCATACATCAATAAAGTAGTCACTGGGTGATAACATAGAAGATCTTTTCTCTTGTATTTTCCACCTTAGTTGCCTCAATAATCACTTCCAAATAATTCTACTTGATCCATTAGAGGAGGATTGCTCACCATTGTTTGAAAAGTTCTTAGAGATAGAGAGATCTATATGTTTGAGAGGATTCTAAAAGATTATTGTGCAAAAAAAAATGAATCGGATTTTGAGAGAACAACACAACAGGGAATTTATATTTCTAGGGTTAGAATAAAATAATTGAACAAGTTCCCTTAATTATGAATTTAATCCTAGAAAATCACCATGTTAAATAATAATAATAATAATAATAATATTTTTTTAGCATACACTTCAATTAAAAATTATATTTAAATATTATTTAATCATGTAATTGTCAATATTATTATTTCTCACCATATCATTAAACTAGTTCCTCTATTCCTCCACAATATTTATCAAAACTTGAATAATATATATTTATAAAATATATAAATATCACTACATTATTGAACAATAAATAAATAAATATTATATTTAAAAAATAGAAAATAAATATTTATATTCAATCAATCATAAATGAATAATTATTAAACCACATTCTTGAATAACATGTATTCATCATGTCAAAAAATATATAATAATATATTATTTAACTGAGATTTGGATATACTTATTGTGTGACCCTCTAAGACTCTTTCTCAGTGGCATTAGGCTTAGCTACCTAATGTATAAAGTTATCATCTAGAAACATGGCAAGGAACCCATTGATATAGAAGTTAATACTGCAATGAAATTTCACCTCAAATAAATGCTTTCTATGTTATATAATAACATTATCAGGATATCTGAAATGAATTAGGTTGCATGTTGGTGCAATCAATCTATGTTCTCAATGTCTCTTTCATTGAATTTCCCGAAATAGAACTTGCCTATAGAACACCATGGACAGAGATTTATTTAGGCTATATCATTTACATGAAAGGGTTTAAGATATCAACTTATATTAAGGAGCATAATGGAGAAATCCTTTCTCACATTATTCATTAATTCAATGTTACACGTTACACACCCAACACATATTACCTCTCCACAAACATCTATCATTATTGTTTTCATCAATACATCAAAGTTCACAACTCATAATACTCATTAATAATATTCTAAAAGTCTAAGGACCAATACACACATACATAGATAGGAACACCCAATGACACATATAAATGCAGATTTCCTACTGGCAGGTCTCATTATTATAACATCTTTACTGGATATTACCAAAGGCGTACATCGTGATAAGGTGACTCAAAATACTACGAGTCTCCACCCCTGAAAACCTGTATCATTTGTGACCCTGAAAAAATATCATCTGGCTATAGAACATATATTCAAGAATAGTTTCATAACACTTCTGGTTCCTCATCATAGTGGGGAATTGCTATGACCATTTAGTGTGACAACTACACTTAGGTCATTATCACATACTTTGTCATGTAGAAGAAAAATCATGATGTGATAAGTAATTTATCAATATAAAAATCAATGAACACATGTTTATCAAAAAGTACAAATAAGTTGGTTATATGGAACCAAATCCAACAAAAAGGATGTTACATATGTAATACAACATTTTCCCTCTAAATTAAAAGGGTTACATATTTTTTCTACCTTCATTAGACAACGATCTCACCGTATGATTCATAAATGAATTTAGATTCCATTAGAGTATATATGGGTTTTTATTGACCCATTTGGTCATAGAAGACATGTTGGGAATATTTTATTCAACCTAACTATATTATAATGTCATAAGTGAATAATTTTTCGGAAACTAGCTGTTTTTCATCATAGTACCTGCTGGATTTTCAATGTATACACACTATGATTATGTTTAAAAAAAACTTGAATTTAACATTTTTAAAACAAGAATAAATATTGACATAGACCTCACATTTAGTTAAACAAACGTTTATTAGAAGGATGAATTATAAGAAAAATATCTATAAATATTAATAAAATCTATAACAATATCTATAATTTTCTACACAAACAATCTTTCAAAAATAAAGATAACTATTTCAATAGATTGGAATCCAGTTTGAAAATGTACCTTTTATTAGGACCCATACATCTTAATGAGTGTTTCCTTTCCCCCAGATAGCATTAATATAATATTAAAACAAAAATTCATGATTTACATATTTATATGTGTATCTTAATAATTTTTTAATACAAAAGTGCACATAGAACCTCTATTATCACATTGAAATTATATCATATTTTTCTATTTACTTATAAATCATTACCACTCATGAACACTTATATAATAGAGTTATTTAGCCTATATTATATATTTATGAATGATCATTGTTAAATTTAAAATATTTTATAATTTAGGCTATCAGGTAATACTTATAGAATGTACCTTGTTATTTATTTTAGGATAAAAAATACACTATTATAACACCACACATATTCATATAATTTAGACCATAATTTTACATTTGGTGGACCATATTCAAGATATGTAAAATCACATAAATTCATTAGAATTTTAGTGTTACTCTAATTGATTCTCCTATCCACTATCCTTACTGTACTACATCATCATTGGGCATAATTCTTCATGATATGCCTTATATTATAGATAAACCCAATGTGTAGAAGCCATTATTCTTTAAAATATCATTATTAAAATGATTATTAAATTAATCTCTTTGATGAAAAATTATTATAATCCTTAAAATATAGGATGTCATCTTTAGTGAACTAATCGCCTTAAAAAACATGGACTTTATATAAAATGATCACAATATAATTTAGCAAAGATAGAAAAAATTGTGAAAGTTAGATATATCAATCATTTTCCTCCCCCTAGCGGAACGTGTAGATTATAAATAATAAAAATAACCTTTAAATAGTGCTCCATGCGGGTTTAATCTACTAAATGAAGCTTATAAGAATGTGTGTCATTAATTAGATCATAAAGAAATTAAAAAAATCTGATGTTACCCAAATGATATTAATTACGACTAATGATTTTAATATGATGTTATTTGAAATGGGTATCCCTCATAAAATTTATTAATAAGAGGAATCCACAATTTAAAACCAATGTGAGACTCTCAACACTACATCACTAGATTGGGTGAAATTTTTAAGGAATATCCATTCCTTATTGTGAGATACCAAGTGTAGTTGGTGGACACTCCATTTGATTATTCTCATGGATTTCAATAATCCATTGATTCATCTCCACTCATAGAGTTACCAAGATTTATTATTTCATGGAATTGTATTTCTTTTTAGGTAATGTGAATTTTTTTTCATCATTCCCATGTATACGAGTCATCACCTTTATTTTTTTCTCATGGACCTGGATATGCCTTTGTTTTCTTATTCATCTCAGGGTATACAATAACTTCATTTTATGATTTTATTTTGATATTATTTTTCTTATCATGGTGATCACATTTGAACATATTATCTTTCATTTAAAATCATCAATCTAGAATCTCAATTAAATATTGGTAATAACTATAAAATGGAATGCATGAAGTAATCCACACAACTTTCTTATATTCTCATTAGGATACATATATTTATGTATGAGGGATAATAGTTCAATAACTCATTTTGATTTTACTATGAAAGAAGATTTAGAAATATTTTCTAATAAAAGTGACTAAAAACTATTAAATATTATAATATAAAAAAATTCTAATAATACTTTCTTATAGCCTATATGAGTGCGTTTCTTATTTATATATCGAATGAAACAAATTTAAAGGTAATTAATGTTTGAATCATTAACAACGAAATTTTTATTTCAGTTTTGCAGAATTTATTTTAAAAATCAGAAATGTGGAAAACATTAATATTTTTTATTAAATTAATTAACTTATTATCCATGAAAAAAGAAAATTGTTTTAAAAATATAAATCTTAATCATCATTAATATAAAGAAGATAATGAAATGAGATATTTATTAATTATTATCACACAAAAATAATTTTATATCTCTAAAAATAATCCATGATTTTCATAAGACGTTCCCTCATCTAATAAAATAAATCTTCCTACATCACTATCATAATCAATTGAGAAGTTATAGATTTTATGTCACTTTATATAACAAAACAATTTTTTTATATACCATCAACATATATATATACTCAAAAATTAATCATCTCTTTTATATTTCACATTCCGTACATGTGTGGGGAAAATATGATATTTGAAAAAAAGGAATTAGTAATTTATCACACATGGGAACTTGATGATGCTTCTTCGGATATTTTAAGAAATTGTGGAAAAAATATTTCAAATTCCTTTTCTTGTTTTAGTGAAAAAATTGAAATTTCATTGATTTTTGTTTGATTGATAAAATAAAGAATGCCATTTTAATTTCTAAAAATATTCTTCTTCTTATTTTGTCTGTTTTTTTCTTTCGATTCTTTGTACAATTAATACAAAGTTAGTGTAACTACCTATCATTTTCTATTCTATAATCATTAACTTATTATGAATATCAAGTAAATATTTTTCAAAATTATTCAAGTTAAAGTCAATTTTGAACTATATATAACATTCTGATAATGATTTCAAGATAAAATATGTGTTAAGGATAAGAAATACTAAAGATCCAAAAATTTCCATATAATTTTTGTACCACCTAAATTTTATTACATACATGGAAACCGGGGTTAACTTTACCATAACAAATTGCATTAATTCTTTCATCACATCACATATCTCAGGGATAACATTATATTTATAGTTAATCGTGGAGTTATCAATCATATTAATAATTTAATTTTTTTTTGTTTCAAATATAACTTCAAATTAATAGAGATTAGAATTAGAGTATAAAATATATGGTTAGTCATTTTTATTCATTACATAATCAACTTTCTAATCTTGTGTTTTGATAGTTATCTAAATATACTCATCAAAAGGAGACAAAATTCGTACTTGTTGTGTCACATTCTTTTAATTTTTGTTGTAATTGGTTGCCTTTTTAGACTTCATGGTGGTTTATAGGTGGCAATGTTTGTAAATCATTTGGTTTGGGGATATTTAAATGAAATTTTGGTTGTTTTTCCATTTTAGATCATCCATGGATATTCATTCATGGTTTCTAGTATCAGGGTATTTTGGGGGTTGTTCATGCATGATATGGTATAAAAATATTTTTTTCTCTATAGAAAATACAAGACTTTTTGATGAGATATGTGCAAAAAAAATCATTACCGAAGAAAATGTTCCCATAAATTGGCTTTTTATATGGTGGATAAATTAATCTGTCGAAAAAATGTTTCTCTACTATGATTTTTCAAGGTGAAATATGATTTCATCACCAATGGACATGACCGAAACATGTTCCAAATGGAGGGTAATTATTCGTTTTTATGGATAGTTTATTTTTATCACAAACATATATCATAAAATAAAATATTCATGATAAAATTCAATTATTAGTTTCAAAATTTAACTATTTATTATAAACAACTAGGTTTGTCTCTGTTAAATTGTTAGGAGTTGGTAATAAAAAGTAAATATTTTTGGTAGTATTTGTGATGGACATGCATATACATCACCAATTCCTTTTTTATAAGCATGAAAATTTTTTATGTTGGGAACTATTTATTAGAGAAACAATCATAAATAAAAAATTTGTGAAGGAAAATGCTGTCACTATTAGTCATTCACAAAAAATATAACATATAAAAGGTACAAAACTCACACTATCAAAAGATTCCAACTTGATTCTCAACATCTTTGGACAAATATAAAAATCTAGATTTTATTTTAAAGGATTTATGATTTTAATTTAGTTATTTTGATTGAAACTTCTGCTGTAGTTTCATGATTTTAATTACGATTAAAAAATCAATTTTGATGTATTTTTTAATCCTTTTTTCTAATAGTTTAAAATTTAACTAATATATTTGTATTTTCTTTTATAATTTATAAGTTAATATAAATTATGAGACTCTAATTAAATCTATATTTCAGGTTATAATTTTTTTATATAAATTAATAGTATTTAAATTAATATTTTATGTAATGAACAGTAATATTAAAAAAATAGTTATAATTACCAAAGTTAGTAAAAAAATATTATTTTTTTAAATACAAAAATATCATAATAAAATAGTAAAAATTGAGTAAAATTAGTAGGAAATTATTTGTAAAAATAATATTAGTAGTTAGCAATAATTATTATTAATTAATAATAATAACTAAAAAAATATTACCAAATAGTAACAATTTTTAGTAATTACTAAACAAATTTTTGTAATAAAACAAAAATAGTAATAATTAGAAATAATTATTTTATATAATAATAAATAGTAAAAATTTAATAATAGAAAATAATAATAATTATTAAAAAATATAAATAAATATGATTAATTGTAATTAATTAGTTATAATTAGTAATAATTATTTTAAAAATATTAAATATTAATAATTAGTAAAAAATAAATATAAAAATTGTAATAATTATTAAAAAATATTAATATAATGTTTAGAAAACAATAATATTAAGTAAAAAAATATTTCAAATAGATTACATAGTTATATTCCAAAAGACCATATTAGTTTATTGTCTTTGGAAACTCATTACACATTCTTCGAGCTTGGTGAAATATTATCAACATCTCTAATAAATATCTTCCCCATTTGGTTTCCTACCAAAGAAAATTCTTCATATCCTAAAGAAAAGAAAACATATGAAAAGAGAGAGCTCCAATTATTAGTAATGGTAATCATAGAAAAAATCATACAGAACATAAACATAATAATGTAAAACATGAACATAACTTTTGAATATCAAAATATTGAGTTATGATATAAATCATGGTTGTACATAAGGCATAAATCATAAAAGAACAACAATCATTATAACATAGAATTGGAATAAAACATAAACTTGTGGAAAAAACAAAAGTATATAAAATAATTTCGATATTAGCTAAAGCTAATTTCCAATACCTTCACTATGGACAAATTCCATTACTAAACCCGGTTTACTTGCAGTTTCAGCCAAGTATCACTAAACCAGATTTACATGACATTCCATCCTTGTATTACTGAACTGGATTTACCTTCTAGTCTATTCCTAGATATATCATGGGTTATAAATCTTCTCCAAATTCATTCGATAGGGATATAGGTACCATCCATCATGTAATGAAAACCATACTTATGTGTGGCACAAAAACATAAATCATTCATCATAACGTATCCCAAAAAACAAAATGGGTTTCTTAAACATCATTCCATCATAAAATAATAGATGTATAAAAAATGGATTTAATAAATATGATTCCATCATAAATATATTCAACCATATAAATAATATGGATATTATACTTGAAAAAATATCCTTAATCTTAAATGGAAAATAATTTTGATAAAACAGTTGAAATTAATTTTTGAGAAAAATATCCTTTTTTCTTTAAAAATGTTTTATTTTCATAAAACACCATGCAATATTAAACAAAAATAAGTTTTTTGAAAATAACCTTGAAAAAATGTAAGGTATGCTTCAAGGAAATAATGTGTTTTGAAAGTGTAAAATTCCATTTACGCTGTATAAGTTAAAAACACATTCTCCTTATATTATTTCCAGAAAAGTAAAAATGTCCCTTGTATGGATAATGAAAGAAAAATTCCATCCTAACCATGTAGTAAAATTATAAAATGGGTAAAAAATACATTAAAAATTCAAAAGGGAATATTAAACATTTTATGAACACATTTTTTTTAGAAAAAATGGACATGGATGATAAATATATCGATCGTAAATACTTACATATAAACAAATCTCAGATAAAAACAAGATTAAAAAATTATCCCTTCCCAATTACAAATAGTGGAATTATATGAATCATTAGGTAAATATAATTATATTCATATTTAAGTAACATAAAATTCGTAATAAGAATCATTAAACATTAATGAATAGTGTTAACTCTATACAAAAGAAATATGCAGTGTGTAAGGTATATATCCCATAGTAATAAAAGTGAGAATAAATAATCCCTTACCTTATGTCCACTAAACTTTTTATGTATATAAACCTCCTATATAATTATTTAAATAATTTTATTGACTTATTCTAGAATCATATCCATTTTTAGGATATCATATATGATCATATTATCATCCATTTGGTAATAATATTTCATTATTACTTGTTATTCAGGTATTAAATGCTTCATTTTCTCATGCATGTTTTGTCAAATGAGTTCAGGTTCACCTTCTTAGATCATAGTTATACCATACCAAAATTATATCAATATAATATATATAATATGTATTTATTCTATACATTTATATAGTCATGATTAAATGGATATCATGTAGAAAGAATCGCATCGCATCCTGGATGCGGTAGGTCGTACGTACGTAAGAGTGATGATATCATTTAATTAATTATGTAATGGTATGAATGTGTATAATATATATATTTTTATAGATTAAATTCACTTTTATAATAATTATATATAGTTTTTATTTCCATTATTGTACACATCCAAGACAAGTTTTGCTGAAAAACAGATTACACCATGACATGGCGACGGTAAGACGTAGGTACACATGCATGGTGATTTAATTTTTCCTAGGATGGGTAAAAGGTGTAATATGGTTGTTTAATAATTATAAAAACATTTATTTATATAATTTATACTTTAGTTATTACTTTATAATGAAACAACTCATGAATGGGAAGTTGAAGAATTTTTTTGAAAGAATCGGTAGATTAGATTACATATTCTTCAACATGCCTCCTCTAAATCTCCTCATAGAGAACTAGAGTTAGTCTTTGAATAATAAAATAACCTCTATAATGTTACTTCGTAAGTTTATAAGGGAAATGGATATTTAATGTATTATCTTAAAGGATCTAATTGGTGTGAATAAGTGAGGGAGGAGGTGCCCTTTTATAATTGAGTGAGGGGCACTTTTGGAAACCTGAAAAATATTAATTTATAATAAAATCAAACCACACTAAAAAAAGTACCAATTTAAAAGATTATATGAGATAGGGTTTAAATATCATAAACAAATAAATTTTATACAAGTGTTTATGTAAATTTAAACATTATCATTTTAATTAACACTTAGTTATTCTAATTATTTTAATTAAGATAACAAATATTTAAATTTTAAAAGGGTGTAATATTAATTTTTTTGATGTAAATTAGACTATAAATAAGTACCTCAAATCATTCAATACCATATTATAATTATTCTATATTTTTTATATTTTTTATATTTTTTTCAAATAATTTAAAAAAAATTGTCTTTACAAAAAAATAATAGTGTCAATTTTGACACTATTAAATTCATGGATTTTTAAAGATATCAAGAAAGGATGTTATCAAATAAACAATTGTTTTTTATATCTCTATTGGGTCTAGGTCATTTAAAAATATTATTATAGATATTAATTAGACCCAGTTATATTTATTGTAATATTTTTAATAACATTAATTTTATATTTCCATAGATAAAATAATCACTAAATCAGTTTTGTGTAATTATTTGACATACTTATTTGTAAGGTTAAATTTAAAAATAAATTACTATTGTTAATATAGATATAAAATATTTCCTAATAATACTTTTAGTAGAATTTAAATTCTGGAAAATGAAACATTATAAATATTATACTTATAAAATTTTGAATGTGATAACTTTAACATCACTTTAAATAAAATAATACAAGTGTCACAATATCTTACATATGGTTCCAAATGGTCTGTAACTCGACCCATGGTTTATTATGTTCTATATATACTTTAACAATAATAATTGGTAATGTTTTTGGGTGTTTTAATGGTTATTATCATCTTAATAATAATTGATTTATTGATTTGTCATCAATTAATTAATTTATACACCATCAAAGTATAAGTATTTAAGGTAATTATATCTTTCCTTAAAATTAAAAATAAACTTCCATGATAAATAAAAACATTTTATATTTAATATAATTATTTAGAATCGAATTTATCTTCTGTATTACATTATATAATTCATGGATTAGTTATTAAAATTTGAGTGAGACATATATAAATTTTCATGAAATAAAATAAAATAAAATTCATAATCTCATCCAAGTGGCTTCCAAAGGACACAATTTATACCCAAGGATTATTTATATCGAAACAAATTCATCAAACGATATTAAGACCAGTGTTAGGGTAATTTTATAATAGTATTATTACCCTTAATTACCTGTTTACCCTTTTACCGTATTAATAAAAAACACTGAAGTAACTATTCATTCTCTTAAAAATAAAATAAATATATTTACATAATTTAGGCCTACAAATTAAAAATATATAATAAAATTTTCAATATTAAAAACACATAATTTTCAGTAATTAATTTAAAATTATTCATATTTTCATAAAGAAAGAAAATGTTTTTAAAAGTTAAAACACTATAAAAGATTGAAATGTTTTTTTTCATCCGAATTTAATGAAATATTAATGAAAATTACCTAAATTGTATTGAATAATAAAAATGTATTCTATTTATACTTTAAAACAATTCAATAATAATATTTAATTATAAAAATGATTTCAATGAATGAAGTTGTTTTCAATAAAAATTTTGTATAATTTTAATGATTATCGAAATTTAAAACTTTTCAGAACAATATCTAAAATTAATGCAAATTTTTTTTTATATCCCACCTCCAAAAAAGAATTTTATTTTTTTAATATAATATATTAATGTGTCAAAAATTATATTTAAAATGGGTGCCCTATCAAAAGGTGACAATATTATATTTTGTGAAAAATACTTCTTTTATTTGAAAAATTAAATTTATTCTTAAATCATGTCTATAAAATGTACATGATGAATTTTGAACATTATATTTAATCCATAAAGATTGATTTTAGTATTTTATAGACTCACTTATTTTCATTTAAATAGTTTTTTATGAGGATGTTAATACTATTCATACCAGCAATTATAATAGCTTGGTTATAATATTTATTTTTCTACTTATACTCAGTCTTTCAAGAAATAAGTATTATTAAAATGAACATGAAATTGTGTATAACACAAGACAAGCATGGTGTTTCATATACCGCAATCTAATACAATGCTGCATATAATTCAATCTCATCTTTGTGTAGCATACAAAACAAGATATTAAATAAATTAAAAATAATCTATCTCATAAAATATTGGGGTGTCACAATCCCATTATTAGATTATATTTCCTTTTGACAAACTATAAACCAATAAACAATATGTGGCTATGAGTTAGATCCTATTTCGATAAGGAGAAGTATTTTATTGGACCTATCATATTGGACTGATTTTTTGGTCTATGTTAAGTTAGATTTCATGTACATTTTGAAGAAATATTTTAATAATATATTTTATACTATTTTAGAAATGTCTATTAAGAATAAATATACTATAAATGAAAAATTATATCTTGCCAAAATTTAGATGAATCTTGAACATGGGTTATTTGAAAATTTCAGATCACTTATCTTAATGAATCCAAAGGATCATATGAACTTTTGATTGAAAGTAATTTATTATTTTGTTATTGAATTCCATATTTGTTGTTAAAAAATGGATATGCCTCTAATTTATCCCTCTATTTCAGAAATGGATTTATTACTAAATTAAAAATATATGATTTTCATGTCATAATGGAACGATTCATTCTAATATTCTGACGATGGTTTGTAAATTTCTTGAATCTTTTTTTAACATATATTTCAATTTTTTTCAGATTCATTTTTCTAGTTACAATAGACTACGGTGAGGTGATTTAGGTTGTAAAAATTTGTTGCTCTAATTTTTTGTTAATTTGAATTTGTCCCAAAAAAATTATTCTATATGATGAAAAATTTAATTTTATATTCCCCATATGAAGCAAAATTTTTAGGGCTCATATAGTTTAAATGGATGTACCTATATGAGATATTCAAGAAAATATTTAAGAAGAAGAAACATAAAAAAGTATCAGTTGAAGAGTCAATTGCAAAATAATATTTGCAGAGTAAAATTTTAATTTTCTAATATTATTATTTTAAATCTAAATATCCCTCAATACATAATCAAGTTGTTCATAATGGGGGAAATTTTAATTATGTATTAGACAGTAAATTATCTCAAATTAATCTGTATAAGTATGGTTTTGGATGTAGTCCTGAAAAATGTATTTTAGATGAAAAACAACACTAGGATCATAGAAATGATCTTCTGAATTGTAAATTAATTAATGGATTTGTGTAGTAAGTTCCACTTTTATCACAAAATTTAAATATTTTTATAGGTAAATTTATATTAATTTTTTTAGATTATATGATTCTCATATAAAAAAAACATTACACAAATTACTAAAAATTCTCTTGAAGAATCAGGATAGTGTAATTTTTCCTACTAGTTTCAAATATTGATAATTGAAATTATTTAATTATATATATATAGATTCATTTTTTATAATATATATTTTAATAATTTTTATTTTTTCAGGTATTACAACATGGAAATAATATTTATATTCAATTATGTGCACTGAGTAACCAACAATCTAAATGGGTCAGTTGTTATAATGATTAAGTGGTTAACTAATATCGATTCTACACACACACATATGATGACTTAAAAAATCATTGAAAAGTGGTGTTTTTTACAAGATCCAAGAATAACGATAGTGATTTTGTCTTTTATGGCATGGTAGATGAAATAATTGTGTAAAATCATTGAAACTTGATGGTATGATAATCTTATGTTCATCATATATTGGTGGTGTTTTTACAAAATTACATGGTATGATTGATATTTTAGAATATGAAAATTAGAATCGAAGGAGACGGGGAATCCAATTAATATAATTGATATGATAGTGTGCCCATACCTATATAGTACAGTGCAACCAGCTTGCTGGTGGAGGTGGAAAAATCCCAGTATAAACAACATGCCACTGAACAACTTGTAAAAAGACACTATATTTCCAGTGTCTGTGTCAGGGGAACAAGATTCTTTTTGGATCTACTAGTCTATAGGATGTAAAAAACTATCTAATCAGTGGATCTACCACACCACGATGAGGCTCACTAGCTAATTGATAGATCCAAGATGAATCGACCACTAAGGGAACTCTAGTTACTTCACTCCAACACACCCTTTTGATATTACATTTTCTTGCTTAACCCTCATTTATTAATAATGACCCAAAGATATCTTTTTTTGGTGTATTGGATCTCTACATCCCCTCTCCGGAATTTAAATATTTGGTTGATCTATTTTATCCTAAATGATATGTTTCATCTATTCTTGCTTAAATATTCTTCATCGATTGATTTAGATCACAGATCTAAGATATGTTGTCCTGATCTATGGATTCCACCATGAACTAATGGATAATTATTTGGTAATTAATGGAATTGTGAGAAATCATGAGAATTATCATCCTTATCTTGAACAGATCTAAATACACCCTTGGAAGTGCATCTCATTGGGTAAATTAATATACCTTTTGACAATTTTATGTTCTCTATCTTAAAATTTGATAATAGAATCCTAGTTTCAATAAATTTATATTAGTTATAGGGATAATTAATGGTAAGATGTGGTTCGATTAAAAATCTCTAAAATTTAATTATTTCCACTTGAGGTTATAATTCATTTCAACATAGGGCCCTTGTAATGTTTTTCATTAATGCAATGTGTGTGTGTATATATTCATATCCAAGATAATTGCTGAGTTTCATGGCTTGTTTGTGATTTTTATACAGTGTGTGGGCGTGTTCCATGAGGTGTGTTAAAAATGTTCCCTTTTGTTATATATGTTGTTGTGTATGATTTCATAGAAATTATATTTTTATATTTGGCATAAAAGTGATAGGTTGATCATCATTTGTTGGTTAGAGATAGCAAGGGAGTATGTAATAGTGTGACATGTGGTGATGATAATTATAACATACCAAGCCCACTCTTCTAGACTCAATGCTTAATCATGTTGTGTAATGTTTTTTTATAAAAGTGAATAAACAATTTTACAACACTTAACACAAAAGGTCCTTTTACCTATCCAGGTTCTGTAGGATTAGATAAAACCACACATTTATTAGTGTTGAAACAAAAAAACAACTACCCACTATGCATCCGTTCACTAGCTCTAAAAGCAATGACATCTATGATAATCTAATAAGATACCTGCGAAAAATAATTTTTAAATAAAAGGGTGAGCATTCAATTTCCCAGTATAGAGTTTTGAAAACCTTTGAATAATCCCATCAAAAATATATATTTGATAATACATTGGAAAAATTCATTTAGAAATACATTTTTAAAACAACCTTTACAAAATATTATAATGATTAGGGAAATAATTATACTTCATAAATGCTTTTAAACTAATCGGATGATTTGGTTGAAAATATTTCACAATCCCTAAAAAATCAAAAATGAGGCCACCTGAAACGTTGAAGGCTATATTTGGCCTACCCACTAGAGAAATGGATTCACTATCCAATTAACTATCATATTTACAAAGATTGTGTACCAGATTTTATAAAGCATTTTTGTCTTATCCTTCCTAATATATATATATATTCACTGGTGTATTAGTTTTAAAAATATATTTATAATCATTTTTAGAACAAGTAAATACTAATATTTATTGAAAATTATATATTCTACTTTTGTATGATCATATATCATGATAAATAACATTGGCTAATCAAAAATATATTAAATCAATATCCACACACTTGAAATTTTAAAGACATATTTATTAAAATTCGTTTATGAATGAAGGTATAAACTAATAACAATAGAGAAAATATAATTCTACATTTTTAAAATTAATCAATAAAAATAGATAATTATGAGTTGTGCATAAAAATCAACAAAACATCATTTATTTACTTAATAAAATCACACTTTTATATGCACTTATGTTTTAAGGAAAATGAATTTAAGTTTATATATATATTAATGTATAAATGTCATGGTATAAAAATCATTGACATATGGTCATAATATTGAATTTTATATGTCGTGCACATGAAAAAATTATGACATTATTAACTTATAAATTCATATAATAATTAATACTTGGTTATTAATTTAATTAAAACAATTATATACTTTTAAAATTATTCAAAGTATAATTTTTATATACTGTTGAAAAAATATGAAATTATTAATTTATAAATTCATATGTGAATTGATACATGATTAATAATTTATTTAAAACAAATATATACAGGAATATCATGTATGTATGTATATATTTTATATTATATTGCAATTATAAATTCAAATATAAAAAAAATTTGGTTTTGAATTAAATGAATAGGTAATTTTCTTCTTTATTCAAATTTTTTGAGAACATAAACTAAATTAGAATCAAATAGAAAACCGAAACATTTAATAAATTTGAGTAACACATAACAATATAAATATAACATAGGAATTATATTTGAAGAGACGCATTACCCATGGAAATAAATTTAAAAATAATATAAATGAATATCTTTACTTATGAAGAAGGTATAGATTTAATGAAACAAATAATTAAAAGTATCATTACCTTACTATAACCCATTCATAGAATATGAATTAAATTTTGAGAAGATGAAACCATTAAATTTATTTTATATAGTTTATATTGAATTATAAATTAAAAAATAAAATAAATAAAAATCATTTACCATACAAAACAAATTAAATAGATTCAAAAGAAAAAAATGATATAAAAATCAAATTTAGACATAAAATTCATTCATAAAACTAAATATTTAGAAACAAGATATTTTACCCTTTAAGAATAAGATCTTAAAATTAATAAATATTTTAAATAAATATGTTTCCCTTACTTGGATTGGCATGAGAGCTAAACTTATCTTCTTACCCTTCAGACTTTCTTTCATTTTTTTATAGAAATTTATTTCTTTCTATTCTCTTATGCACTCCGTCTCTCATGTTAGAAGAAGTGGAAAGCATAAAGGACTGAGGAAAGAGCTTCAATACCTTGGTAGTCTCTACATATATTGTGAAGCATCACAATGGGATATAATCGATACAATCATGATTTATATAGTAGTGTTATCTCTTACAAGATATGCCAAAAAAACAAGTACTGCTGCTAAAATGTGTGTATGCTATTACAATATTTTGACAAACATAAAAGATGTGATGGACACTTTAGTCCCATTGAATTCCAAATGCAGGGTATCAATTAGTAAAAATTGACTTCGCTGGATAGATGATCACAATTGATAAAAAAAGATTTCAAGACCACCAATACCGACTCAAAATACCAAAACCTCTTCAATATGTTTTAAATGACAACCACTCAATAAACAATATGAAATGATGGAAATCAAAAAACGTAGCATTATACCCTATTTTAAACATCGAAGTTTGAATAAACAATATAACTATTATGAATATATGGATTGCAATAGGTAAAGGCTTCTTCAAAACGCAAAATATTTCATCCACACCATAAACAATCCAAAATAGAATTTTGGCATCATGAACAACACTTGGAAAATGAATCTGATTGTCCAGAGATATTGATTGATAGATGAAATTGAAAAAATACCATAAATACAATGAAAAAACATTTAATAGTGAATCTAAATTGGTATCTCAGATAACAAAAATAAGTGAATACACTCATACATGTAGATCAAGATGATGTGAATCAAATATCTGAATCTGAACCACAAAATTCAATCAGAAACCCAAACATGGCTTGGTATTCTTTTGAACTGAGCTTGGACTTCGAATGGATGTTGAAACCATTCACTTTCGTGATTGTCCTCAACCCTTCTTCTGAAGATGAACTAGCCACAAAATTGATCCAAACTCATGCTCACCTCGAACCTACTTCAGACATAACTCCTGAAGATGAAACACCAATCAGCTTCGACCTGAGCTCGCCTTTGTCTTCACCCAAAGGCATCAACTCTGAGTCATGCTCACCCTCTGACCTTGCAACCCCTCACAAAAAACCCAACTACTTAATTCCGATTACTCACTTTTTTCTTTTGTATTTCATTTAATTTTTTTGGTTTATTTAAACTAAAACTTATATTATATAAAGGTATTTACATATATATATATATATATTAATATATATTAAAATAATGTAAAATTAGATGTTTAATTACAAAAAAATATTAATATCTTAAATTAACATTTATTTCTTATTGATATATATATATTTTTTACAAAACAAATCTTAAGTAATTTTAATAATGTAATAGTAAATATCACATAATAAAATAAATATATTTATAAAACAAGTCTTAATGCCACATATAGTATTTGTTCATAATTTTAAATATCAATTCAAATCATATTCTTAATATTTTATTTTCATAATTAAAATTTTATTAATTTCTAATTTCATATTTAAAATTATATTATATATATATATGTTTTTAGTGAATATAATTTTCTATAATCATTTAAAATAATCTCATACTACTTATATCATAATTTATAATTATAAAATATTTTAATATATTAATTTATTATGATATAATAAATATAAATTAATATATTATACTTTCATTCAAAACATATTCTGATTAAATAAAATATTTATAAAAGCTTTTTATTAAATAATTCTTTATTTTTAATTATAAAAAAAATAATATTTGAATTTTATCAAGCTATTACATTCTCCCCCCCTTAAAATGAATTGCACCATCACAATTCTTTCACCAGACTTACAAAAATTATGAATTCCCATCCTCAGAATTAAATAATTTCTAAGAGGACTTAACTATCTAAAGAAAAAAATATTACAGGTAGATTTTGTTTTACTCAAAGACAACATCTAATCTCCAAATTTTCCCAGACCGTTCCTCTGATACCTATTATATTGCTTTGAGCCCACTCTTATGGACTCATCACTTAAACATGTTGTGTAATTTCTTTTATAAAAGTGAATAAACAATTACACAACACTTAACACAAAATAATACCTTTTACCAGTCTAGGTTTTGGAGGGTTAGAAAAATTTTTACATTTATTAGAGTTAAAACAAAAATAAAACATCTTTCTACTATGATTCCATGCACTAACTCCAAAATTAATGACATCTATGATAATATCTTAAGAAACCTATGAAAAATAATTTTTTAAATAAAAGGGTTGCATTAAATTTCCCAGTAAGGATTTCTGAAAACCTTTGATAAATCTCATCAAAAAAATCTCTTTGATAATACATTCGAAAAAATAATTTAGAAATACATTTGTAAAAAAAACTTTTCAAAATATTGTAATTCTCTAATAAATAATTTTACTTCGAAAATTCTTATAAACTAGTCCAGTGATATGGTTGAAAATATTAAGAAAGCCCTAAAAAACTAAGGCCACACAAAACCTTGAAAGCTATATAGGGCCTACACACTTGAGGGATGGATTCACAATCAAATTCCCTATCATATTTACAATGTTTAAGTTCTATTTTTTATAAATCACTTTTTTCTTAGATTACCTTATATATATATACGTATATCTTTCATTTGTGTTTTAGTTTTGAAAATATATTTATAATCATTTTTGTAACAAATAAATACTAATCTTTACTAAAAATTATATATTCAACTTTGTACGATCAGATGTCATGATACATGACTTTACATAATCACATGGAAGTTAAATCAATATCCACACACTTGAAATTTCAAGGAAATATTTTTTTAATTTATTTTATGATTTAAAGTATAAACTAATAACGATAGCAAAAATATAATTACATCTTCTTAAAATTAATCAATAACAAATCATAATTATAAGTTGCACACAAAAATCATCAACGGAGAATTTCTTTACTAAATACAATCAGCTTTTTATATGCACATAATTATTAAAGAAAATGTCTTTAAGTATATATATATATATATATTAACATATCAAGGTCAGGATAACAAAATCATTGATGAATGGTCATTATCTTGAATATCATATGTCATGCACATGATAAAATTATGAAATTATTAATTTATATATTCATATGTGAATTAATATTTGGTTAATAATTTATTTAAAACAATTTTATACTTGAAAAATTACACTAAGTATAATTTTTATATATAGTTTAACAATTATGAAATTATTACTTTATAAATTCATATGTGATTTGGAATATGATTAATAATTTCTTTAAAACAATTATATACTTGAAAATCATGTATGTATATATATATTATATTGTATTATATTATATTTCAATGATTAATTAAAATATAAAATCATTTGTGATTTTGAAATAAATGAATAGGTAATTTTCTTCCTTATTCAAGTTTCTTGAGAACCTAAACTCAATTAAAATCAAATTGAAAACCCAATATTTCAATTAATTTTATTGACACATAACAGTATAAATATAACACAGTAATAATATTTTATGAGTTGGATTACCTATATATATAAATTTAAAAATAAAATAAATGAATATCTTTATTTCCAAAGAAGGTATTGATTAATAGAAACAAATAATTAAAAGAATCATTCCATTACTATAACCCATTCACAGAATAAGAAAAAAATTCAGAAAAAGTGGAAAGCATAAAGGAAAGAGGACATAGATTAAAAGAATCATTCCCTTACTATTCCCTCAAGCACTCCATCTCTTACATTAGAAGAAGTGGCAAGCATAAAGGAAAGAGGACATAGATTTATTGCCTCGCTAGTCTCTACATATAGAGTGAAGCATCCTCCTGGGCTATGAACAAGACAACCATTCTTTATATACCATTCCTATATCTTATAAGATATGTTAAAAAACATGTGTAGATGATACAATTTGGGTATCCTAAAAACATAGTTTGAACAAGAAAACAGATATGGTGGAAGTTCTAATTCAGTTGCAGTCCAAATGCAGTGTATTAATTAAGAATTTTTTTTTCACTGGATAGACAGATGAAACTACTAAAAAATTGATTACAAGGCCAGCAATACCGACTCAAAAAGTCAAAACGTGTTTATAAAGTTTTAAACGACAACCTCGATATAGATAATATGAAATACTGGAAATCAAAACACGCAATATTATAAACTATTTTAAAAATCGATGTTTGAATGAACAATCCAACTATGATGAACATATGGATTAAAATGGGTAAAGGATTATTTAAAGTGCAAAAAATTTTAGTCACACCAAAAACAATCTAAAATAGAATTGTTTTATCATGAATGAAACTTGTAAAATGACCAATACTAGTCCATAGATATCGAATAATAGATGAAATCCAAAAAATAGCAATACTATGAAACAACATTTAAGAATGAATCTATATTCGTATTATAGATAAAACAAATAAGTAAAGACATGAAAAATTGTAGATAGAGATTATGTGAATCATATCTCTAAATTTGTACCCCAAAATTCGTTCAGATACCCTAACCACAGCCTGGTCTTCCTTCGATCTGAATTTGGACATAGAATGGTAGTCAAAACCATTCACCGTCATGATCGTCCTCAACCCTACATCTGAAGACAAATAAACCTTAACATTGATCTAGACTTGCACTGTCCTCGAACCTGCTTCGACCTCAACTCCCAAAGACGAAAAGTCAATCAGATTTGACCTTCCCTCACCTTGGTCTTGACCCGAAGGCCTTAGCTCCCAGTCACACTCTCCCTCCGTCCTCACGACCCCTCACTCAAAACACTACCCCTTAATTCCGATTTCTCACTTTTTTCTGCTTTTATTACATTTCATTATTTTGGTTTTTTTTAAACTAAAACTTATATTATATAAAGTTATTTATATATATAACTATATATTAAAAGAATGTAAAATTAGATGTTGAATTAAAAAACTAAAATTAATAACTTAAATTAACATTTTTTCTTATAGATATATATATTTTCGAAAAAAATCATAATTAATTTTAATAAAGTAATAGTGAATGTCACATAATAAAATAAATATATTGATAAAACTAGTCTTAGTTATACATATAGTATTTTTTCATAATATTAAATATTAATTCAAATCATATTCTTAATATTATATTTTCATAATTATAATTTTGTTTTTTATAATTTCATATTTAAAATTATAATATATATATATATATATATATATATGTTTTTAGTGTAAACTAATTTTTCATAATCGTATAAAATAATCTCATACTACATATATCATAATTTATAATTATAACATGTATTAAAATATTAATTTATTAAGATCTAAAAAAATTAATTAATATGTTATAATTTCATTAAAAACATATTCTGGTTGAAAAAAGTATTTATAAAACCTTTTTATTAAATCATTACTTATTTTTAATTATAATCAAAATACTATTTGAATATTCTTAGGGTGTTACAATAAGGATGAGACTTGGAGATAGGGAATTGGTACACTAAACTTATTGTCTAACATGAGAACGGTGATACGAAATGACTACCCTGTGGTGTGACCTAAGAAATAGAATTGGGTATGGTGTCTATGTGTCCAATCTTACTAGAGGAAGGGGGATGAAATCTGTATGTCCTGAACTAAGGTTGAGCAAGTGGTTCAACACCATTTTTCCTGACCCGAGGCCTGATTGGATACAAAAATTGAATTAAGAAATGTTTTTTGCTGGCATAATAATTTTATATGTGAGGATTTATAAGGTGTCCCTTTAGATATAGAGTAGAAGAAGGTAAGATCGAGGCTCTTGGAATGCTAGTTAGCACTCAATCACCAGAAAAATGTTTAGTTTCTTACTTTTGAATTTACATTCCTTCATGATATAAACCTTTATATACATTTTCAATTTCTATTATTTACAAATTGGTGGTGTCCTACTAATGTTATAGTCAAATCATACATGGGAATCTTGATTCATGTATAGATTTTATAGTCTTGTATCCGACTAAGGGAATGTTCCCTCCATCTTGTAGTTTAGTAGGTAAAGATTGGAGGATATAGGCAATGCCAAGATAAGCTCTAAACTATTTATAAGGTGTACTATTTTATTTTATTTAGTGTTATAAAATTATTTTCTTACTCCATTGAGAGTATTTTATTTCATTTTGTATGACCTTTATGATGTTTTATTACAACTTGATGATATTATTTAATTCTATCATATTCTTTTCTAAGATGAGTATTAAGACATTGTTTTGATTATAGTGTGTGTTTTTCGTTATTGACGATATAATCTTCCTACAAAACCACTAAAAACCTAACTTCTTGTTGATAAGCTCTTGTAAAAAAGGTATTGTAGGTGTTTGGTCTAGAATGGGTGATTTGGTTCAGAAAACAAGAATAAAAATCTCTATTATAGAGAATATTTTTTTAAAACATAATTCATCCTTTGAGTTCCAAACATCACCTTAACACACATAATTTTTCTTATATATTAGTAACATATAGTAGGACCCTAAAATTTATGTATAAAGTCACTCTTATTGACACACCATGGTGATGTTTACTCTCATGAAACTCTATAATCCTCTGTGTACCACTATGAAGTGGGTTATCTAATTTTATGTAAGGAATCACAATTCATGTTTTGGATGCATCTTTTATCTATGTCTTAAGCTAGATTATTATTTATCATTATGTTATTATTTATTTTCATCTCTTAATATACACATGTTCGATCATTAATGTCATAATCATTATAATTTGTTGCCCATATACCAACATTATAATAAAATATTTGTTTCTTTCATTACATATGTGACATAAAATGACTCTTAATCCAAATAGCTATCATATAACTTATTTTCATCATGATATGCAATTCATGTGTAAAATTCTCCATTACCAAAAATTTATATCTTGATTTATCTTCTTTATCCTTATATTTGCTAATAATTTTTTCCAATTCCAATAATATATGTGTTTCCTACATTGGATGCATAAATAAAGTTTCTAAATAAAATAAAATAAACCATTATATAAACACAAATTATGGAAAAGTCATTCACAAGGATTAGATTATACCATATAAATTTTAACCTATATTTAAACCTATCTAAATTATTTAAAAAATAAATTTAATTAAAATAACAATCAATGTAATGAAATTAAGATTATTTGATCCATTTATGTGAAACTCTACAACTTAGAAATATTTCAGTTAAAATACTTCTAGATCAATGGATAATATTAGTGGCCTTATACCATTGAAGCATTCTTGTGACCACATCATAGGATTTGGATAATTTTTTTTGGAATCATTTTCCACCAATAAAAAATAATCCTTGTGGAAAATTCTAACCCAATTTATATATTATCATGGATTTGGATATTCCATTACCCTTTTAATCACTAATGGTTACCAATATATCATTCAGAACATATTGTTTTGTAAAAAAACTATCCTTATTTATTCTTATGTAAACATTTTTATGCATTTATATTGATCCTATTATATCTCAAGATAATTATCTATGATAATAAAAATTCATCATTAACCAATTATTTATTGAATGATGATCTTCTTTAACAATAAAAATAAATAAAAACTAGACTTTATGGGTTAGTTACATACATCTGGTCATCGAAGAGTTAAATAATCACTTGAGTAAATAAGGAATACATTATAGATGTATAGTGAAAATATCTAATATTCAATCAATAATTTATAAATCACATCATCTAAATTAATATCACTTATTTGTAAAGTAGTTCTATAAATATAGTTCACTAATTCACATTGAGATACAAAAATATGAAATATTCCTTACTAAAAAAATTTGTCACTTTATTTTTCAACTAACGACATACTAGGACACCTGTTGAATTTATATATGTGGTAATTTAAATGTAATATAGAAGGAAAATAATATTTTTTTGAATAACCTATTGGTTTCTAAAATATTTTTACTATTAAACACATGATAAAAATAATACGATACATAAATTATGTTATAATATATTAACTTTGTTTTTTGTATTTCCTTTTTATTAGATAATAGTAAAAAAATCAATTTTAATTTACCACATATTTAGAAATATTTGATGTTATTTTAATCCATAAATTATTAGAGATCCATCTTAAATAATTAATTAAATAATCCATGAATTATAAAATATTTAGAAAATGAAAAATAATTAAATTATAGGTAGTGATATATAGAGACTAGTATATATTATATAACTTATCCTAACACACTATTTATTATGGTAATTTGAATAATTATATAGGATATCACTACTCGTGATATTGATACATTTATAATTTCAAAATAGGGCATTATAATGTGGAAATTATATATTATTATTAATTTTCATATTATAGTTCAATGATTTTTTTTGATATACCAATAGGGTGATACAAGGATATCATTATTACAAGAAGTTGACATGAATAATGACATGGCATGTATATATAGAGGTTACAACTCTCTCATATACCACATAAATCTATATTGGTATATCAATATTTTTGAAATCAAAGGAATCATTGTTTGATAACTCTATTCCATGAGTTATGATACAAGATAACCTATATTGAGGATGGTGATATGGTTATACCACTATTTATGGGACACCAATTTCTTAAGGGACTTTCTCTTTATAACTAAATTAATAATTTATAATGTTTTTATAATCTAAAAAAGAAACTATAAAATCTTTACAATGGTGTTTATAATATTAAACCCTTATATTAATTACTTTTTTATGATTAACATTATTTACAAATATAGTTCCTTAATAAAGTATACAGAGAAACACTGGAGGGGTGGGGGGGGGGGATCAATGAAATAAATGAAACCTTAATTTGAATATAATAAATACTATTATAAAGATTAGGAAATAGTTTCTAAAAATGAAACTAATAAAATGACAAGTAAATCAATATGAAGTGAAAAATAAAAAAAATTACCCAAAAGACACTTATATGGTTCAACAAATATTTTATTAAGTGGTTATATCCTTAGTTCATAGTATTTGACATATTTATCTTCTCATAATTTTATTATTATAATAAAATAATAGGATATTGAGTAAGAATAGGGTCTTGAGCATAAATAAAATAAATATTAAACAAATTTAAACAATTTTCATAAATTTACTAAAATTCTCCTAAAGTGAATTCAATTATGGATCAACTGTACACCCTTATTATTATCATAAAACCTGGATAGTTTTTCTATAGAATGACCCTTAGATACATTGGAAGGAAATCAAAGATATTATTTTGATATATAAAATTGAATCATTAATTTTATTTATGTTATCCAAAACCCCAACATGTAGATGTTATCTATGATACAATTTTTTTAGTCAACTTCAAATATGAAAATTAGGGCTAGAAATATCCATCTTCCACAAATCTTGAAGTTAATTTTATTTCTTTCCAAAATATATATTTAATAAAAACCATCGTGTGGTAAGATATGACCAAGACATGCATTTTCCAACATATAAACATGTAACTACTTTGTTAAACTATGATTAAAACAACTTTCATTTTGGAAGAGTCACGATGTGGTTTAAAAACCCAAGATGTCTTCACTCATTTAGGTATTATAATAACACCATCATACAATGTCCATGATCCATAACCATATAAACCATAAGCATTAAATCCATAAAACATAAAATATTGTTAAAAACCAAAATGTGCCTTATATTCCTTTGAACACAAAATATACTTGTTGAAAACCAAAAACACTGAAATGATTATTTTCCTCAATCTCTTAAAAATTCATTTTTATCAAAATTCAAAATGTGTATTACCGAATAAAATTATGTGTTCTATGTTATATCATAATTTATTAATTCAATTAGTACATTTATAAAGTCAATAAATATTTATCAATCTATAAATGAATCAAAAAATATATAACATGAACACATATGTAAAACTCATGAATGATCATATCTAGAAATTAGTTTTTTTCAATAATCTCTTATGATATTTATATAAAGACACACCGTCAAATTAAATAATGTTTTTTTAGTTTTATATGATGAAATTTATAAATATTAATAATATTTTTAGTGAGTATTAATATAGATCCTATAAACCCCCCTATACCACATCACATCATGTGGGTTATTAAATATCAAAGGGATATTTAATATAGAATTTTTATTCGTAATAATCTTGCTAAAAAATAGATATCTAATACAACTTTTATAAACTAACCAAGTAACTTATTCCCTTATAATAAAAAACCCCCTTACATATACTCTCCATTTTTATTCTCTTATATAAAAAATGAATCTTTATATTTCATGTAAGAAAACCAATATATCATTCCCCTATGTCAAAAAATAAAATGGAATAAAAAAGTCAAAATAAGGAAACAAACTCACATACATTTTTGGATATAATGAACTCCCAATTTCACTCTCATGTACATGAAGGCATCATTTAATATTGGATTCATCAAGATATTTTCTACATTTTTATTCACTGAAACATATTCTATGTTGGGATAAACATATTCTACCTTTTTCTTGATAAAGTGGTATTTGATATTAATATTCATTGACCTAAAATTATATAATATTTTTTAACAAATTCATTTATGTTTGTTTATCACATATAATCATCCCAAACACACGTGACTTCTACCTTTCTATTTTTGAGTTATATAATCATCCAAATCATGTGAGTTTTATATTGTGATTTAATAATATACACATCTTCAATTGTGATTTACGTGTCTAGAGTTTTCTTCATAGTTTACCAAAAAAATTCTTCCTCCAAAAAAAAATATTCCTCTAAAAGTAAAATTTTTACCTTTAATATTACCATCATAATATGAATTATAAAATCCATAAATATATAATCAATATTTTATTTGAAATAATTAATTATCCATTTACCATATATAGGTTATTATTTTTAGAGTTACTACTAAATCCTAAAAAGAAATGAAATAAAAAATATGACGACTAGTATTGGTGATGCCCTGTAGTACCTGATTTGGAATAGAATTTGATACTACCTTTTATCAAAACTACAGACTACTTCAACAATGTAAAACATACAGAAACTTGAAATAGGTGTTGAAAATTATCTCATCACTTTCAATATAAACATTTTTAATTACCCATGATTATACTTTAAAGAATAAAAAATTTATAAACTGATTCAATCCCAACATGAAAAAACAGAAAGTATAATTTCATCAATAAATTAAAACTTTATGTTTTTCTCATTTTACTAGTAAAATAAGAAAATTATTTAAATAATTTTTAATAAAAATTATTTCAATGACATATATAATAATAAAATGTCAGTTTATATCATCTCTACTGAGATATATATTTCATTACAGCTTTCTTTCCTAAAATTGTTCCTCCTAAAGCTATGGTCTAATTTTGAATACCATGTTTGTAACACCCCAGGTAAATAAAGAATATGAAAATTTTATATTTATCCCTATTAGTGAATAAAATGTTAACATTAATTTAAAGGGAACACTATGCTCAATTTTTTACCCAATACACAACAACGAGTTCCTTTGAAATCTTACATTGCACTCTAATAATAAAATAATTTTATTTTAAATGGTAGTTAACACATAGCCGTTGTAATGGTGGGAATGAATAGAAATAACTATGAAATGATTATATATGTTTGTCAAATATTTTTAATTTTTACAATAAATGGTAGAGGATTAAAAATGCGAATGAATCCAACTTTAAGCGTAAACATTCTAATATTCTTTAAAAGGTCGATTAACCGCCTTTTAATGGAGAACCTGTATTAAATCCACTTTTTGAAAATTTTATGTGTTATATTTGACAAAATAAAATTCTTCTTTATAATCGGGACATCAAAATTTACTTTTTGTAAATTTTTAGTATTTTTCTGATAAAGTTCATTTTTAATGAATAGTGAAAAATGTTGTATTTTAATTCAAAACCTCTTTTTAATATAATATATTTATATGATTATATTATATATTGAATTGGTTTTAAAGTGAAATTAGAATATATTTTTACCATTTAATCCAATGGAGGTCATTGGAATTAATTTCACATTGAAATTGGACTTAAACCATTGTTAATCTTTTAATAGATATTGTTTCTTAAAAACACGCTATTTGTTTTGACAGCGGGAATTAATTATTAAATTAATTAATTCAACTTATATTTTTTGAATTTTGTAAAATAGACATCATTTTTGAATTCAGAGTACCAAATATAGCTTAGGGTGAATTTTTGGTATTTTTTTGAAAAACATCAATTTTTGATGAATAGTGAAACCACTAAGTGGTAGTTAAAGAAATTGATTTTTTGTTTAAATGAAACTTTACCACTTCTGTGAATTGATTTTCAAAAATCCAACATACATGGTTGTCATTAGGAACTAAAATGTGGTTCAATGAGATTAAAATTATTTTTGTTTAATAGTAACTTTTAAGTTTTATTAATCGCGATTAAAGATAATTAGTGTGATTTAAGGTAAAAATTATATTATAATAAAATGAAAATATCATAAGACTTGTACTAACCCTATTGGATGAGTCATGGCCTACCAAGACAACCCATGGGTCGATTTTAGGGACCCCATGGAGCCACTGGGGTAATATAATTACATTAATGCCTTTTATTTAAAGTAAAAGTAAAAATGACACGAACATGTATTGTTTTACTAAAACAATTTTTACGTGGGGTTATACAAGTCAGAGTTTTTACTATAAATAGTCATTGGAAAGAAAATACGATTTCCTAAATCAGAGTATTTTTTTTATAATTTTTAGACATTAAATAAATTAAATTATTGATGACATCTTGATGATGTATCAATTACCTCATTATTTAACGATTTAAATAAAATGAAAAGATAATGTAAAATTTAAGACCTAACCATGTCAAAAACCTATTTTATGAGTATATTTAGAACCCTTATCACCTTATAATCAATATACATCAATTTGGGACCTCTAAAATCCGAAACTCATTTGAAAATAATGTAACATTTATACCTTTCCAAGAGTGACCCTCCTCTCCTCTTATAAATGACCCCCACCTCTACCACTTTACCCACACCTATCAAGCCATTGTCTCAGAAAAACCCTCCCCATTTTGTCTCTACAAATCCCACTATTACTCCTAGAAGCCTCAAGTTTGGCAGAAGTCATTCCAAGGAAGCCTTTGACCTCAAATCAAAAAGAGTAACCCGATTTAAAGGCAGTGTCTTCTCTTGTGTTCTTATGTTTTATTTTGCTTCTCCAACCCCATAAAATCTTTTTAGTCCTTTCTTTTGTAACAAAAACAGTATATTAAATATACTAGGATTTTGTTATAAGAAGGATTCGAGGTACACTTAGACACACATCCGTCTAATGGTTAAAGAACATACTGTTTCTGTGGATGGTGAATTACTGCCTCACGAAACGATGATTGATCAATATTTTTTTCACAACTTTAAAGGTGGCCATTATGATGTCAATGTATTTTATATATGATATATATGGTATTTAGGTTTCTATATGCTTATGTATTTTATATTTAAAACATACCTTTATGCTTTGTATGTTGTGCAAATGAGATAATTTCATAGGAGGAAGTGTGGACTACCACCCCCTCAAGTGATGTGACTCGTTCATGCAATACATGGAATGTATAAAGAATGAAATTAATGAAATTATGTGACCTAGAAAACATATATATTATACTGGAATTATAATCTATATATCTCTAAATTATTTTTAATTCCCTTAATATGTTAATGAAATGAAAGTAGCGTTCATGCGTATGGACGGCCTACCTTCTCCATGAACAGTGCATTTCATTTCTTTTTATCTCCAAATGTTAAGGAATAGTATAAAATGAATATTTAATAGATATATATTATATTTTAATCATTAATACTATTCTGGAGATGATTTACTTATAACTACATGGACAATCATTTTCAAACAAGTTCATTTTTGACTCAGGTACCAAACATCGACAAAAATGTCTGATATGAACTAACATTATTAATAATTCATTATAACATTATAATATGTGATATGAACTGAATAATAATCCTTTAATGAGGTCCTTAAGCAATTATAAATTGACCAACGTTTATTATTCAGGTATATAAAGAAATGAACAAGACAAGTCGGACTTGAGGTAAGGGCTCCATTCTCTCTTTTTCTTTTTAAGTACTCTCTTTTATGTCTTTTCTTTTAAGATCTCATTTCTTAGTTGGGGGATGTTATTTTATATTCATATTACTGTAATTTCTATTTTAATATGATGAGATACCTTATTTTATTTCATCAATCCATTTTTTGGAAGTTTTCAGCGGTGCCGTTAGGCTGCCGAGTTTTCGTAAGGGGTTTTTCATCTCACTTTTATTCCCGTGATATTTGTGCTACATTTTCCACCATTTCCATTGAGTGGTATATGTAATTCCCATTACTATACTATTTGTGTAATATAATTTCATTTATGAGTATTTACATCAATGTTGTATAGTCTTTCTTTCATGGGGTGTACATTTCGAAAGTTACCAAAATCGGTAAGGGAACCTTTCACCCTCCTCTTTTTAAAAGACATATTTTGTTATGTATTTTAATTTACATATTTTTATGTTGGGATATGTTCTTATATATATCCTTATTGATGTAAATTTTATGTCCAAGTGATGATATACTGTTTTCTCTCTCATCAACTAATTTTATGAATTTTAAAGTGACGCCGTTAGACTGTCAAATATTACAAAGGGAACTTCTTAACCCAATTTTGATTTATTTGGGTTCAACATGTAGTTATTGAATATGCAATCCTCTGAATATGTGTGAATGAAATTTGATTGTTTTAAACTTAATATACACTTATATTGGGTGTATTTATATTTTTCACACATAATTTTGAGATTGATTTATCCTTAATTTAAGGATACCTTCTTTATAGGGGACTACATCTCATTTTACATTTCTATTGAGACATCATTATTGTTATGCACCAATTCCCTATTATATGGTGTATATAATATCCTTTGGAATATTATATCATGAATCCCTTTATTCTCATGATATTATATAGTTCTGATTTAATGTTATTTCTCAATTATTGTATTCAAGTGTCTCCCATTTTGTTAAAGACCCTTTAACTAAAATATCGTTTTAAATGTTTTAATGATTTATTCTTAGAAATATTTCTCATTAATATCCATGTTTTCAAAATGGTTTTAAGGATTTATTTATATGGATAATAATTGTTTAAAATGTTAAAATCTTCAAAGTGGTATGGGACACTTTGATTCAATAATCTCTTTATTAAATGTTTTAAATGGTTTTGAAAATGGTTTTTAGAATGGATTCATTATTTCAAAATCTTAAAATGTTATATTGTTATTGAAATGTGGGAATGTTATATTTTCTTTATGCTTAATTTACGTGCTATGATTATGTTATGTTTTTTGGATATTGTTTATGAAGACGGGTGGTTCCGTAATAAACTAAGGGTGGGTGGGCCCGATATAGCTCTCCAATGCATTGGGTAACATGAAGGGGTTAAACATTAAGGTTTCTCCGAAGAGATTTTGGGAATATACTGTGATGGGTATTCCAAATGTAACCATGATGGTTACTCCCAACGTTAGAATGTTATGAATGCCTCAAGTTACCTTTATGCCTCATGATTTCTATTGAGTTATGCATAAATATTATGATTTCATGAGATATGTAAAATTTCTTATATTTTATGAGTAAAGTATGATTTCATTTATTTTTATGTATACATGGACTGATGTTTTCTATTCATACTATTATAATGCTTACTGAGCTTTTTATGCTCATCCCAAGTTTTTGAAACATTTTCACAAGACATAAAGTTGAATACGGTCAAGGATGGGATCAAGGAAATGTCAAGCTGTCGAAAACAAGGAACAAGACATGACTTTTTTGTCCAAGAGTTTTTATTTTTTGATAAAATGGAAGCTGAGTAGATGTGTCTACTTTGTAATCTTTGAGATGTAATAGTTATTTCCTAATTCTCTAAAACTCTAAACCTAAAAAGATCTTCAATGTGAATTATTCATTTAATTCAATAATAAGTAATGTTTTAGGCCGAGGACTTATAGTTGGTATCAGAGGTCGGTTTAGATAACTTTAGAGGTAAGGGTATTCTCTAAACATAAGTGACATTACCATAATGGTTAGTATTTCAGAAAGAGTCCTAGTTTTAGATAAAGTGAATGAGTAAGTATATCTTAGTGTTTATCTTCCTCATTAGTACATGATGGTTTTGTTGATATACTCAAACTAACTTTTCTTTTTTTAGTAAATGGGTGGATCTAACAGGCACCAATGTGACAATGGGTTTGAAGGAAACTGTGGTGGTTCTCTGATTAAGAGACCAGTTGAAATGGGGGATTCAATGAGAACTCTTGTGGTTATTGTAAACCAACTATCAGGAGTGATGATCAACCACTTGAACCTTGGTGAGTTCTCTAATGCATCATGTACGAGAGAACCAACTCGACGTGGAATTTTAGGTATTAATTATAAAGGTAACCATTAGTGTTTATACAATCCTTACTTTTGAGGTAATTATGGGTTACTATATATTATGATGGAATATGAACGACATGAGATAAACTCGAGGTTAAATTATGTTATGGTTATTTTTGATGATTTTATCTCTTTTTGGGGAATGTTATAAGAATTATATAGTTTTGGGAAAAGGACAACATGCAGACTGTGGGACAACCCGTCGTGTCAGATGAAGCTGTGGGAATCGAACCCACAACCAAAGTGAGACTGGTATTTATCACCTACCACTAGACTATGTGAAGTCCCCGGTTAGTTTGACTAATTACTTTTAGTTAGATGATCTTATGAATCTAGAATAAGTTTATTTTGGGTTATCTATGGAAATTATTAACTTATCATGGAGGATATGTGATTAGGTTAATTATTTTTCAATATGAGAATTTTAGAGCAACTGATGTTATTAGGAGATAAGTGTTAATTTGTACATTGGAAGACTATGTGACTAAATCCTTCAAATATTTGGGTTTTAATATTAGTTTGATTTATTTTGAAGAATTGTATGGACAAATTGTTTATCGAATGGTCCTTGTTGAACATTGGGTTTTGTTGGACAAATTTTGGATATTAAGAATAGATTTTCTTTTTATAAAGGGTTATCCTTTTCTAGATTATTTAATCTTATTCTAACAATTTTGGTTTTGGTAAGGGTTTGAAGACATGGGAAATATATAGTTCTCTTTTGTGGATTAGGTTATTCTCTATAATTTCATTATAGCTCTCTTAATGTGAACATGTCATCATAAATACTCGTCTTTTGGAGAAAATATGAGTTCATGTAAGAAATCTAGTAAAAGTTGAAAGTAAACATGACAAGTAAGTATGTTTCCTTATGTTTTAGTTAAGCTCATAAATAAATTCCTCAATGAATAGTAACTTAAAAAAATGTTTTCTGTTAATTTTTCCTACTGGGGAATCAAATACCATTTATCCAATCACAAGTTTGTGATTTTCATGTGGTTAATTTTCTCCTAAACATGTTTTCGATCACTCTCCATTAGAACATGACCCTTTGTTTTCTCCTCCATGACCATGTTTTCCTTCATGGAATCCTAGTATGGGTTAAATCAGGTGACCCTTGTACTTCTCTTTCTTTCTTTGAAAGTGATTGTTTTAAGGACTCTTGTTCCGATGTGGGACTTTCAATGAAGTTTTTGAGCACAATTTTAAAATTGCGAGGACGCAATTCCCAAAAGGGGGGAAGGATGTAACACCCCAGGTAAATAAAGAATATGACATTTTTATATTTATCCCTATTAATGAATAAAATTTTAATATTAATTTAAAGGGAATGATATGATCGATGGCTTACCCAATACGCAACAACGAGTTCCTTTGAAGTCTTACATTACACTCTAATAATAAAATAATTTTATTTTAAATGGTAGTTAACACATAGCCATTGTAATGGCCGGAATGAAAAGAACTAACTACCAAATTATTATATATGTTTGTGAAATATTTTTACTTTTTACAATAAATGTTTGAGGATTAAAAATGCGAATGAATCCAACTTAAAGCGTAAACATTCTAATATTCTTTAAAAGGTCCATTAATAGCCTTTTAATGGAGAACCTCTTTTAAATCCACTTGATGAAAATTTTATGTGTCATATTTAACAAAATAAAATTCTTCTTTATAATTAGGACATCAAAATTTACTTTGTGTAAATTTTTGGTATTTTTCCGATAAAGTTCATTTAATGAATAGTGAAAAATGTTGTATTTTAATTCAAAACCCCTTTTTAATCTAATTTATTTATATGATTAGATTATCTATTGAATTGGGTTTAAAGTTAAATTAGAATATATTTTTACCATTTAATCAAATGGTGGTCATTGGAATTAATTTCACTTTGAAATTGGACTTAAATTACTGTTAATCTTTTAATATATATTGTTTCTTAAAAACATGCTATTTGTTTTGACAGTGGGAATTAATGATTAAATTAATTAATCCAAATTATATATTTTGAATTTTTTAAAATAGACATCGCTTTTGAATTCGTAGTATTAAATATAACTTAGGGTGAATTTTTGGTATTTTTTCTGAAAAAATTCAATTTTTGATGAATAGTGAAACCACTAAGTTGTAGTTAAAGAAACTGATTTTTCGTTTAAATGAAACTTTAACACTTCTATGATTTGATTTTCAAAAATCCAACATACATGGTTTTCATTAGGTAGTAAAATTTGGTTCAATGAGATGAAAATAATTTTTGGTGAATAGTAACTTTTAAGTTTTATTAATCGCGATTAAAGGTAATTAGTGTGATTTAAGGTAAAAATGGTATTATAATAAAATGAAAATATCTTGAAACTTGTCCTAACCATATTGGATGAGTCATGGACGACCTAGAAAACCCATGGGTCAGTTTTTTGAACCCCATAGAGCCACTTGGGTAAGATAATGACATTAAGGCCTTTTATTTAAAGTAAAAGTAAAAATGACACAAACATGTATTGTTTTACTAAAACAATTTTTACATGGGGTTATACAAGTCATATTTTTTACTATAAATAGTAATTGGAAATATAATAATATTTCCTACATCATAGTATTTTTTTATAATTTTTAGACCTTAAATAAATTAAATTATTTATGACATCATGATGATGCAGCGATTACCTCATTATTTAATGATTTAAATAAAATGAAACGATAATGTAAAATTTAAGACCTACACATGTCCAAAACCAATTGGATGAGTTTATTTAGAACCCTTATCACCTTATACTCAATATACATCAACGTGGGACATCTAAAATCTGAAACTCATTTGAAAATAAAGTAACATTTTATACCTTTCCAAGAGTGACCCTCCTCTCCTCTTATAAATGGCCCCCACCTCTACCACATTACCCACACCAATCAAGCCTTTGACTCAAAAAAACCTCATCATTTTGTCTCTCCACATCCCTCTCTTACTCCTAGAATCCTCACTTTTGTCAGAAGTCTTTCCAAGGAAGCCTTTGAGCTCAAATCAAAAAGAGTAACCCGATTTAAAGGTAGTGTCTTCTCTTGTGTTCTTATGTTTTATTTTGCTTCTCCAACCCCATAAAATATTTTTATTCCTTTCTTTTGTAAAAACACCTGTATATTCAATATCCTAGGATGTTTTTATAAAAAGGATTCTAGATACACTTACACACACATCCATCTAATGGTTAAAGAACATACTGTTTTTGTGGATGACGAATTACTGCCTCACGAAACGATGATTGTTCAATATTCTTTTAACACCTTTAAAGGTGGCCATTATGATGTCACTGTATTTGATATATGATATATATGGTATTTAGGTTTTCCATATGCTTCTTTATTTTATATTTAAAACATACCTTTATGCTTTGCATGTTGTGAAAATGCGATAATTTCATAGGAGGAAGTGTGGACTACCGCCCCCTCAAGTGATGTGACTCGTTCATGCAATACATGGAATGTATAAAGAATGAAATTAATGAACTTATGTGACCTATAAAACATATATATTATATTGGAATTATAATATATATATCTCTCAATTATTTTTAATTCCATTAATATGTCAATGAAATGAAAGTAGTGTTCATGCGTACGTACGGCCTACCGTCTCCATGAACGGTGCATTTCATTTCTTTTTATCTCCAAATGTTAAGGAATAGAATAAAATGAATATTTACTGGATATATATGATATTTAAATCATTAATACAATTCTGGATATGATTTACTTATAACTACATGGAAAATCATTTTCGAACAAGTTCATTTTTGACTCATGTACCAAACATCGACAAAAACGTCTGATATGAACTAACATTATTAATAAATTATTATAACATTATAATATGTTATATGAACTGAATAATAATCCTTAAATGAGATCCTTAAGAAATTATAAATTGACCAAAGTTTATTATTCAGGAATATAAAGATGCGAACAAGAAAAGTCGGACTTGAGGGATGGGCTCCTTTCTCTCTCTTTCTTTTTAAGTACTCTCTTTTATGTCTTTTATTTTAAGATCCTATTTCTTAGTTGGGGTATGTTCTTTTATATTACTATTACTTTACTTTCTATGCTCTTATGATGATATACTCTATTTTATTTCATCAATCCATTTTTTCGGATGTTTTAAGAGGTGTCGTTAGGCTGCCGAGTTTTCGTAAGGGGTTTTTCATCTCACATTTATTCCCGTGAGATTTATGCTACATTTTCCACCATTTACATTGAGTTGTATATGTAGCTCCCATTATTATACTCTTTGTTTAATATAATTTCGTTTATGATTATTTACATCAATTTTTTATAGTCCTTCTTTCATGGGGTGTACGTTTCGAAAGTTACCCAAATTGGTAAGGGAACCTTACACCCTCCTCTTTTAAAAAGACTTATTTTGTTAGGTCTTTTAATTTAAATCTTTTTATGTTGGGATATATTCTTATATATATCATTATTGATTTAAATTTTATTTCCAAGTGATGAGATACAATTTTCTCTCTCATCAACTAATTTTATGAATTTTAAAGTGACGCCGTTAGGCTGTCGAATTTTACAAAGGGAACTTCATAACTCAATTTCGATTTCTTTGGGTTCAACATGTAGTTATTGAATATGTCATCTTTTGAATATGTGTGAATGAAATTTTATTGTTTTACACATAATATCCACTTATATTGGGTGTATTTATATTTTTCACACATAATTATGAGATTGATTTATCCTTAATTTAAGGATACCTTCTTTATAGGGGACTTCATCTCATTTTACATTTCTATTGAGTCTTCATTGTTGTTATGCACCAATTCACTATTATATGGTGTATATACAATCCTTTGGAATATTATACCATGAATCCCTTTATTCTCATGATATTATAATGTTCTGATTTAATGTTATTCCTCAATTATTGTATTCAAGTGTGTAACACCCCAGGTAAATAAAGAATATGACATTTTCATATTTATCCATATTTATGTGTAAAATATTAATATGGCTTTAAAGGGGACACTATGCTTGATGGCGTACCCAACACGCAACAACGAGTTTTTTGGGAATCTTACGTTGCACTCTAATAATAAAATAATATTATTTTAAATGGTAGTTAACATGTAGCCATTGTATTGGCGGGAATGGATAGAAATAACTAAAATATGATTATATATGTTTTTAAATGTTTTTACATTTATCCAATAAAAGATAAAGGCTTAAAATACGGAAGGAATTCAATTTTAGGCATATATGCCCTAGTTTTCACTAAAAGTTCACTTATCACCTTTTGATGTTTAACCATCATTAAATATAGTTTTGTTCATTATTAAACACTCTTTTGGACCAAATAAAACTCTTATTAAGAATCAGGACATCAAAATTTACTTTGTGTAAATTTTTGGTATCTTTCCGATAAAGTTCATTTTTTTAATGAATAGTGTAAAATGTTGTATTTTAATTCAAAACCTCTTTTTAATATAATTTATTTATAGGATTAGATTATCTTTTGAATTGGTTTTAAAGTTATATTAAAATATATTTTTACCATTAAATCCAATAGTGGTCGTTGGAATTAATTTCACTTTGAAATCAGACTTAAACCAGTGTCAATCTTTTGATACTTATTGTTTCATAAAAACACGCTATTTGCTCTGACAGCGGGAATTTTTTATTAAATTAATTAATGTGACTTATATATTTTGAATTTTGTAAAATAGACTTCATTGTTGAATTCGTAATATCAAATATAGCTAAGGGTGAATTTTTGGGATTTTTCTGAAAAACTTCAATTTTTGATGAATAGTGAAACCACTAAGTGGTACTTATAAAAACTGATTTTTCCGTTTAAATGAAATTTTACCATCTTTGTGTATTGAATTTCTAAAATCCAACACACATGGTTGTCATTAAGAAGTAAAATTTGGTTCAATGGGATAAAAATTATTTTTTGGTGAATAGTAACTTATTAAGTTTTTAATCACGATTAGAGGTAATTAGTGTAGTTTAAGGTAAAAATAATGTTTTAATAATATAAAATGAACTTGACACATGTCCTAATCTCATTGGATGTCTAATGGCCGACCAATACAAGCCATGGGTCAACTTGGGGACCCCATGAAGCCACTTTGGTTGGGAAATGACATAAATAACTTTTTATTTAATGTAAAAGTAAAAATGACACAAACATCATATATTTTACGAAAACAATTTTTACATGGGGTTAAAAAGATCAGATTTTTGATTATAAATAGTCATTGGAAAGATAAAAAGATTTACTACATCATAGTAATTTCTTTTAAAATTTTTAGATATTAAATAAATTAAATTATTTATGACATCATAATGATGCAGCGATGACATCATTATTTAACTATTAAAATAAAATGGAAAGATAATGTAAAATCTATGAACTAAACATGTCCAAAACTTATTGTATGGGTGGATTTCGAACCCTTATCACCTTATCCACGAATTATATCAATTTGGGACCTTTTGAAACCGAAAAACATTTTCAAATAAAGTAATATTTCTTACTTTCCAAAAGTGCCCCTCCTCTCCTCTTATAAAAGGCCCCCACCTCTACCTCATTTCACACACTCCTCAAGCCTTTGGCTCGGCCAAACCCTTCCATTTACTCTCTCCATATCCCTCTCCTCATCCGAGAGGATTCCCTTTGGGCAGAATTCTTTCAAAGGAAGCCTTTAGGATCAAATCAAAAGGAGTTACACTTTTAAAGGTAATTCATTCTCTCATGTACATTTGTTTTATTTTGCTTCTCCAACCCCCTAAACTCTTTTAATTTACTTATTTTGTAACAACACCAGTATATTAAATATACTAGGATGTTTTTATAAGATTTATTCGAGCTACACTCTCACACAACTACATCAAGTGGTCAAAGAACATACGGTTTTCGTGGATGGCGAAATTCTGCCTCCCGAAACGATGATTGTTCAATACTCATTTAACACCTTCAAAGGTGGCCATTATGATGTCACTATTTTTATATATGATATATAATATGTTTATGTTTTACTTATGCTTCTGTATTTTTCATTTGTGTCTTACCTTTATGGCTTCCATTATGGGTATACGCGATATCTTCATTTAAGGAAGTGCGGACTACCGCCCCCTCAAAGTGATTTGATTCGTTAAATACCATATGTGGGACGTATAAAGGATGAAACTATGATATTATATATGATATTATACTGGAATTATATTATACCTTTATATAATTATTATTCCATTCTATAAAATATGAAATTGAAATGAAAGTAGCGTTCATGCGTACGTACGGCTTACCGTCTCCATGAACGGTACATTTCATTTCTTACCTCTAAATGATTATGTAATGTTATAAATGCATGAATGTACTGGATATATATGAAATATATGATATATACATCATGAATACAATTCTGTATATAATAAACATTTGGCCACACGAACAACATGTAATTGTAAGAAGTCCACTTTCGACTAAAGAACCAAATATCGGCAAAAAAAATATTATTAACTTAAATGATTACATAATGTTTATGACAGGGTAATAAGTGATATAAAAGGAATATTAAACTTGAAAAATGTTCTTAAGGAAGTAGAAATTAACTCAAGTTTATTATTCATGAGATTAAAGAACGATCGAGTCAAGTCCGACCCGAGGTAAGGGATCTTACTCCTCTCTTTCTTTTTAAGTACACACTTTTATGTCATTCCTTTTAAAGCTCATCTTTATTGTTATTGGGATGATATTTTATATTAAACTTACTGTAATTTTTATGTTCATGTGATGAGAGACCCTATTCTCTCTCATCAATCCATTTTTGATGTTTTGAGTGGCGTCGTTAGGCTGCCGAATTTTCGTAAGAGATCTAACCTCTCTCTTTCTTTTTAAGTACTCTCCTTTATGTCACTTATTTTAAGCTCCTCTTTGTAATGTTGGGGGATGTTCTTTTATATTCCTCTTTCTGTAAATTTTATTGTAATGTGATGAGATACCCTATTTGATCTCATCAATCCATATTCTGAAGTTTTATGTGGCGCCGTTAGGCTGCTGAGTTTTCGTAAGGGATTTTTCATCTCACTTTTATTCCCGTGAGATTTATGCTACATTTGCTACAAATTCCATTGGGTGGTGTATGTACTGCCCATTATTATACTCTTTGTGTAATATACTTTCCTTTATGAGTATTTACATCAATGATCTATTGTCCTTCTTTCATGGGGTGTATGTTTTGAAAGATACCCAAGTCGGTAAGGGAACCTTTCACCCTCCTCTTTTTTAAAAGACTTCTTTTGTTGGGTCTTTTAATTTACATATTGTTATGTTGGGATATGTTCTCATATATCCTTATTGATATAAATTCTATGTCCAAGTGATGAGATACACTTTTTATCTCTCATCAACTCATTTTTATGTGATGCCGTTAGGCTGTCAAGGGAACGTTTTAACCCAATTTCGATTTCTTTGGGTTCAACATGTAGTCATTGAATATGTCATCCATTGAATATGTGTGAATGTCCTTTTATTGTTTTACACTTAATATCCACTTATATTGGTTGTATTTATATTTTTCACACATATTTTTGAGATTGATTTGTCCTTAATTTAAGGATACCTTCTTTATAAGGGATTTCATCACATTTGACATTTCTATTGAAGGTTCATTGTTGTTATGCACCAATTCCCTCTTATATGGTGTATATACTGTCCTTTGGAGTATTATATCATGAATCCATTTATTCTCATGATATTATAAAGTTCTGACTAAATGTTATTCCTCAATTATTGTATTCAAGTGTCTTTAATTTTGGTAAAACCCCTTTAACCAAAATATCATTTTAAATGTTTTAATTATTTGTTCTTATTAATTTACATGTTTTCAAAATGGTTTTAAGGATTTATTTATATGGATATTAATGGTTTAAAATTTTAAGCTTCAAGGTGGTATGGGACACTTTGATTCAAAAATCTCTTTATTAAATGTTTTAAATGGTTTTGGAAATGGTTTCTCTTTGAATGGATTCATTATTTCAATATACTAAAATGTTATATTGTGATTGAAATGTGGAAATGTTATGTTTCCTTTATGCATGTTTTATGTGACACCTTTATGTTATGGTTCTTGGGAATTGTTATGAAAATGGGTGGTTTCGTGATAAACTAAGGGCGGGTGAGCCCGATATAGCTCTCCAATGCATTGGGTAATGCGAAGGAGTGAAACGTTAAGGTTTCTATGAAGAGATTTAGGGAATATACTGTGATGAGTATTCCAAACATAACCAAGAGGGTTAGCCCCTACGTAAGAATTTTATGAATGCCTCAAGTTACCTTTTTGTCTCATGATTTCTATGATTTATTCATGGTTTGATGAGGTATGTTAAAGTGCCTTTGTTTTATGGGTAAAGTATGATTTCATTCTTATGTATATATGAACTCATGTTTCCTTTCCATATCTTCTATAACCCTTACTGAGCTTTTTATGCTCATCCCAAGTTTTTGAAATGTTTTTCACAGGACCTAAAGTTGAATAGGGTCAAGGATGAGATCAAGAAATGTTAAGCTGTCCAAAAACAAGGAACTAGACATGACTCTTTTGTGAAAAAATGGAATCTGAGTAGATGTGTCTACTTTGTAATCTTTGAGATGTAATAATTATGTCCTAATTCTCTAAAACTCTAAACCTGAAAAGGTCCTCAACGTGTAATCATGTGATAATTCAATATTATGTAAGGTTTAAGGCTGGGGCCTTATAGTTGGTATCAAAGGTCGGTTTAGATAACTTTAGAGGTTAGGGTATTCTTTAAGCATAAGTGACATTACCATAATGGTTAGGATTTCAGAAAGAGTCCTAGTTTAGATAAAGTGAATGAGTAAGTGTATCTTAGTGTTTACCTTCCTCATTATTACATGATGGTTATGTTGATATACTCACACTGACCTTTTTGGTTTTAGTAAATGGCTGGATCTACCAGGCACCAAAGTGACAATGGGTTTGAAGGAAACTGTGGTGGTTCTATGATTAAGAGATTGGATGAGATGGGGGATTCAATGGGGAATCTCATGGTTGTTCTAAACCAACTATCAAGGAGTCAGGATCAACCAATTCAACCTTGGTGAGTTCTCTAATGCATCATGTACGAGATGGCCAACTCGTTGTGGAAATTAAGGTAATAATTATTAAGGTAACCATTAGGGTTTATATGATCCTTACTTTTGAGGTAATTATGGGTTATTATATGTTCTGATGGAAAATGAAAGGCATGAGATAAACTTCAGGTTAAAATATGTTATGATCATCTTTGAAGATTTTATCTCATTTTGGGGAATGTTTTAAGAATTATATAGTTTTGGAAAAAGGACAACACGCAGACCGTGTGACTACCCGTCGCGTCGGACAAAGCTGCGGGAATCGAACCCACAACCAAAGTGCGACTAGTATTTATCACCTACCACTGGACTACGTGAAGTCCTTGGTTAGTTTGACTGATTCTTTTTAGTTATATGATTTTATGAATTAAGAGTAAGTTGATTTTGGGTTATTTAGGAAAATTATTAACCTATCATGGAGGATACGTGATTAGGTTAATTACTTTTCAATACGAGACTTTAGGAGAAACTAATGTTGTTTGGAGATAAATGTTACAATTTAACTTGGAAGACTATGTGACTAAATCCTTCAAATATTTGGGTTTCAATCTTATATTGGTTTACTTTGAAGAATTTTATGGACAAATTGTTTATCGGATGGTCCTCGTTGAACTTTGGGTTTTGTTGGACAAATTTTGGAGAATAAGAATAGATTTTCTTTTTATAAAGGGTTATCCTTTTCTGGATTATCTGACCTTGTACTAACCTTTTTGGTTTTGGTTATGGTTAAGGTCTAAATATATGGGATGTATATAGTTCTCTTTTGTGGATTAGGTGGTTTTCTAGAAGTTTATTATAGTACTCTTAATGCGAACAAGTCTCCCTAAATACTCGTCTTTTGGAAAAAATATGAGTTTGAATAAGGAATCTAGTAAAAGTTGAAAGTCAACATGATAAGTGATTATGCTTCCTTATGAATAAATTCCTCAATAAAAAGTAACTTAAAACAAAAATGTTGTCTATTAACTTTTCCTACTGGGGAACCCAACACCGTTTAACCCATCACAAGTTTTTGATTTTCTTATTGTTAACTTTCTCCTAAACATGTTTTCTATCACTCTCCATCAGAACATGACCCTTTGCGTTTTCTTCCATGTCCATGTTTTTCTACATGGAATCCTAGTATGGGTTAACTCGGGTGACCTCTGTACTTATCTTTCTTTATTTTAAGGTGATTGTTTTACCGACTCTTGTTCCGATGTGGGACTTTCAAGGATGTTTCCAAGCAAAATTTTAAAATTGCGAGGACGCAATTTCCAAAAGGGGGGAAGGATGTAACACCCCAGGTAAATAAAGAATATGACATTTCCATATTTATCCATATTTATGAGTAAAATATTAATATTACTTTAAAGGGGACACTATGCTTGATGGCATACCCAACACGCAACAACGAGTTTTTTGGGAATCTTATGTTGCACTCTAATAATAAAATAATATTATTTTAATTGGTAGTTAAAATGTAGCCGTTGTGTTGGCAGGAATGGATATAAATAACTAAAATATGATTATATATGTTTTTAAATGTTTTTACATTTATCTAATAAAAGATAAAGGCTTAAAATACGGAAAGAATTCAATTTTAGGCGTATATGCCCTAGTTTTCACTAAAGGTTCACTTATCACCTTTTGATGTTGAACCATCATTAAATATAGTTTTGTTCATTCTTAAACATTATTTTGGACCAAATAAAACTCTTATTAATAATCGGGAGATCAAAATTTACTTTGTGTAAATTTTTGGTATCTTTTCGATAAAGTTCATTTTTTTAGTGAATAGTGTAAAATGTTGTATTTTAATTCAAAACCTCTTTTTAATCTAATTTATTTATATGATTAGATTATCTTTTGAATTGGTTTTAAAGTGAAATTAGAATATATTTTTACCATTAAATCCAATAGTGGTCGTTGGAATTAATTTCACATTGAAATCAGACTTAAACCAATGTCAATCTTTTGATACTTATTGTTTCATAAAAACACGCTATTTGCTCTGACAGCGGGAATTAATTATTAAATTAATTAATGTGACTTATATATTTTGAATTTTGTAAAATAGACTTCATTTTTGAATTTGTAATATCAAATATAGCTTAGGGTGAATTTTTGGGATTTTTCTGAAAAACTTCAATTTTTGATGAATAGTGAAACCACTAAGTGGTACTTATAAAAACGGATTTTTCCGTTTAAATGAAATTTTGCCATCTTTGTGTTTTGAATTTCAAAAATCCGACATACATGGTTGTCATTAAGAAGTAAAATGTGGTTCAATGGGATAAAAATAATTTTTTTGGTGAATAGTAACTTATTAAGTTTTTAATCGCGATTAGAGGTAATTAGTGTAGTTTAAGGTAAAAATAATGTTTTAATAATATAAAATGAACTTGACACATGTACTAATCTCATTGGATGTGTAATGGCCGACCAAGAAAAGCCATGGGTCAACTTGGGGACCCCATGGAGCCACTTTGGTTGGGAAATGACATAAATAACTTTTAATTTAATGTAAAAGTAAAAATGACACAAACATCATATGTTTTACAAAAACAATTTTTACATGGGGTTATAAAGATCAGATTTTTGATTATAAATAGTCATTGGAAAGCTAAAAATATTTCTTAAATCATAGTAATTTCTTTTATAATTTTTAGACATTAAATAAATTAAATTATTTATGACATCATAATGATGCAGCGATGACATCATTATTTAACGATTAAAATAAAATGGAAAGATAATGTAAAATCTATGAACTACACATGTCCAAAACTTATTGGATGGGTGTATTTCGAACCCTTATCACCTTATCCACGAATTATATCAATGTGAGACCTTTTGAAACCGAAACACATTTTCAAATAAAGTAATATTTCTTACTTTCCAAAAGTGCCCCTCCTCTCCTCTTATAAAAGGCCCTCACCTCTACCTCATTTCACACACTCCTCAAGCCTTTGGCTCAGCCAACCCCTGCCATTTACTCTCTCCATATCCCTCTCCTCATCCTAGAGGATTCCCTTTGGGCAGAATCCTTTCAAAGGAAGCCTTTAGGCTCAAATCAAAAGGAGTTACACTTTTAAAGGTAATTCATTCTCTCATGTTCATTTGTTTTATTTTGCTTCTCCAACCCCATAAACTCTTTTAATTTACTTCTTTTGTAACAACACCAGTATATTCAATATACTAGGATATTGTTATAAGATTTATTCGAGCTACACTCTCACACAACTACATCAAATGGTTAAAAAACATACGGTTTCCGTGGATGGCGAGATTCTGCCTCCCGAAAGGATGATTGTTCAATAATCATTTAACACCTTCAAAGGTGGCCATTATGATGTCACTATTTTTATATATGATATATAATATGTTTATGTTTTACTTATGCTTCTGTATTTTTCATTTGTGTCTTACCTTTATGGCTTCCATTATGGGTATACACGATATCTTCATTTAAGGAAGTGCGGACTACCGCCCCCTCAAAGTGATTTGATTCGTTAAATACCATATGTGGGACGTATAAAGGATGGAACTATGATATTATATATGATATTATACTGGAATTATAATATACCTTTATATAATTATTATTCCATTCTATAAAATACGAAATAGAAATGAAAGTAGCGTTCATGCGTACGTACGGCTTACCGTCTCCATGAACGGTACATTTCATTTCTTACCTATAAATGATTATGTAATGTTATAAATGCATGCATGTACTGGATATATATGACATATATGATATCTACATCATGAATAAAATTCTGTATATAATAATAATTTGGCCACACGAACAACATGTAATTGTAAGAAGTCCACTTTCGACTTAAGAACCAAATATCGGCAAAACAAATATTATTAACTTAAATGATTACATAATGTTTATGACATGGTAATAAGTGATATAAAAGGAATAATGAACTTGAAAAATGTTCTTAAGGAAGTAGAAATTAACTCAAGTTTATTATTCAGGAGATTAAAGAACGATCGAGTCAAGTTGGACCCGAGGTAAGGGATCCTACTCCTCTCTTTCTTTTTAAGTACACACTTTTATGTCATTCCTTTTAAAGCTCATATTTCTTGTTATTGGGATGATATTTTATATTAAACTTACTGTAATTTTTATGTTCATGTGATGAGATACCCTATTCTCTCTCATCAATCCATTTTGGAGGTTTTGAGTGGCGCCGTTAGGCTGCCGAACTTTCGTAAGAGATCTAACCTCTCTCTTTCTTTTTAAGTACTCTCCTTTATGTCAATTCTTTTAAGCTCCTCTTTGTAATGTTGGGGGATGTTCTTTTATATTCCTCTTGCTGTAAATTATATTTTAATGTTATGAGATACCCTATTTGATCTCATCAATCCATATTCAGAAGTTTTATGTGGCGTCGTTAGGCTGCCGAGTTTTCGTAAGGGATTTTTCATCTCACTTTTATTCCCGTGAGATTTATGCTACATTTGCCACAAATTCCATTGGGTGGTGTATGTACTGCCCATTATTCTACACTTTGTGTAATATACATTCGTTTATGAGTATTTACATCAATGATCTATTGTCCTTATTTCATGGGGTGTATGTTTTGAAAGATACCCAAGTCGGTAAGGGAACCTTTCACCCTCCTCTTTTTTAAAAGACCTCTTTTGTTGGGTCTTTTAATTTACATATTGTTATGTTGGGATATGTTCTCATATATCCTTATTGATGTAAATTTTATGTACAAGTGATGAGATACACTTTTTATCTCTCATCAACTCATTTTTATGTGATGCCGTTAGGCTGTCAAGGGAACTTTTTTAACCCAATTTCGATTTCTTTGGGTTCAACATGTAGTCATTGAATATGTCATCCATTGAATATGTGTGAATGTCCTTTTATTGTTTTAAACATAATATCCACTTATATTGGTTGTATTTATATTTGTCACACATATTTTTGAGATTGATTTGTCCTTAATTTAAGGATACCTTCTTTATAAGGGATTTCATCACATTTGACATTTCTATTGAGGGTTCATTGTTGTTATGCACCAATTCCCTCTTATATGGTGTATATACTGTCCTTTGGAGTATTATATCATGAATCCATTTATTCTCATGATATTATAAAGTTATGACTAAATGTTATTCCTCAATTATTGTATTCAAGTGTCTTTAATTTTTGTAAATCCCCTTTAACCAAAATATCATTTTAAATGTTTTAATTATTTGTTCTTATTAATATCCATGTTTTCAAAATGGTTTTAAGGATTTATTTATATGGATATTAATGGTTTAAAATTTTCAGCTTCAAGGTGGTATGGGACACTTTGATTCAAAAATCTCTTTATTAAATGTTTTAAATGGTTTTGGAAATGATTTCTCTTTGAATGGATTCATAATTTCAATATACTAAAATGTTATATTGTGATTGAAATGTGGAAATGTTATGTTTCCTTTATGCATGTTTTATGTGACACCTTTATGTTATGGTTCTTGGGCATTGTTATGAAAACGGGTGGTTCCGTGATAAACTAAGGGCGGGTGAGCCCGATATAGCTCTCCAATGCATTGGGTAATGCAAAGGAGTGAAACCTTAAGGTTTCTCTGAAGAGATTTAGGGAATATACTGTGATGGGTATTCCAAATGTAACCAAGAGGGTTACCCCCTACGTAAGAATGTTATGAATGCCTCAAGTTACCTCTATGTCTCATGATTTCTATAATTTATTCATGGTTTGATGAGTTATGTTAAAGTGCCTTTGTTTTATGGGTAAAGTATGATTTCATTCTTATGTATATATGAACTCATGTTTCATTTCCATATTTTCTATAACCCTTACTGAGCTTTTTATGCTCATCCCAAGTTTTTGAAATGTTTTTCACAGGATATAAAGTCGAATAGGGTCAAGGATGGGATCAAGAAATGTCAAGCTGTCCAAAAACAAGGAACTAGACATGACTCTTTTGTGAAAAAATGGAAGCTGAGTAGATGTGTCTACTTTGTAATCTTTGAGATGTAATAATTATATCCTAATTCTCTAAGAATCTAAACCTGAAAAGGTTCTCAACGTGTAATCTTGTGATAATTTAAGATTATGTAAGGTTTAAGGCCGGGGCCTTATAGTTGGTATCAAAGGTCGGTTTAGATAACTTTAGAGGTTAGGGTATTCTTCAAGCATAAGTGACATTACCATAATGGTTAGGATTTCAGAAAGAGTCCTAGTTTTAGATAAAGTGAATGAGTAAGTGTATCTTAGTGTTTACCTTCCTCATTAGTACATGATGTTTATGTTGATATACTCACACTGACCTTTTTGGTTTTATTAAATGGCTGGATCTAGCAGGCACCAAAGTGACAAAGGGTTTGAAGGAAACTATGGTGGTTCTCTGATTAAGAGACTAGATGAGATGGGGGATTCAATGAAGAATCTCATGGTTGTTCTAAACCAACTATCAAGGAGTCAAGATCAACCACTTCAACCATGGTGAGTTCTCTAATGCATCATGTACGAGATGGCCAAATCGATGTGGAAATTCAGGTAATAATTATTAAGGTAACCATTAGGGTTTATATGATCCTTACTTTTGAGGTAATTATGGGTTATTATATGTTCTGATGGAAAATGAAAGGCATGATATAAATTTGAGGTTAAAATATGTTATGATCATCTTTGAAGATTTTATCTAATTTTGGGTAATGTTTTAAGAATTATATAGTTTTGGAAAAAGGACAACACGCAGACCGTGTGACTACCCGTCGCGTCGGACAAAGCTGCGGGAATCGAACCCACAACCAAAGTGTGACTGGTATTTATCACCTTCCACAAGACTATGTGAAGTACTTGGTTATTTTGACTGATTATTTTTAGTTATATGATTTTATGAATTAAGAGTAAGTTGATTTTGGGTTATTTAGGAAAATTATTAACCTATCATGGAGGATACGTGATTAGGTTGATTACTTTTCAATACGAGACTTTAGGAGCAACTAATGTTGTTTGGAGATAAATGTTACAATTTAACTTGGAAGACTATGTGAATAAATCCTTCAAATATTTGGGTTTCAATCTTATATTGGTTTAGTTTGAAGAATTTTATGGACAAATTGTTTATCGAATGGTCCTCGTTGAACTTTGGGTTTTGTTGGACAAATTTTGGAGATTAAGAATAGATTTTCTTTTTATAAAGGGTTATCCTTTTCTGGATTATCTGACCTTGTACTAACCTTTTTGGTTTTGGTTATGGTTAAGGTCTAAAGATATGGGATGTATATAGTTCTCTTTTGTGGATTAGGTGATTCTCTATAAGTTGATTATAGTACTCTTAATGCAAACAAGTCTCCCTAAATACTCATCTTTTGGAAAAAATATGAGTTTGACTAAGGAATCTAGTAAAAGTTGAAAGTCAACATGATAAGTGATTATGCTTCCTTATGAATAAATTCCTCAATAAAAAGTAACTTAAAACAAAAATGTTGTCTATTAACTTTTCCTACTGGGGAACCCAACACCGTTTAACCCATCACAAGTTTGTGATTTTCTTATTGTTAACTTTCTCCTAAACATGTTTTCTATCACTCTCCATCAGAACATGACCCTTTGCCTTTTCATCCATGTCCATGTTTTTCTACATGGAATCCTAGTATGGGTTAACTCGGGTGACCTCTGTACTTATCTTTCTTTATTTTAAAGTGATTGTTTTACCGACTCTTGTTTTGATGTGGGACTTTCAAGGATGTTTCCAAGAGAAATTTTAAAATTGCGAGGATGCAATTTCCAAAAGGGGGGAAGGATGTAACACCCCAGGTAAATATAGAATATGAAATTTTCATATTTATCCATATTTATGAGTAAAATATTAATATGACTTTAAAGGGGACTCTATGCTTGATGGCGTACCCAACACGCAACAACAAGTTTTTTGGGAATCTTACGTTGCACTCTAATAATAAAATAATATTATTTTAATTGGTAGTTAAAATGTAGCCCTTGTGTTGGCGGGAATGGATAGAAATAACTAAAATATGATTATATATGTTTTTAAATGGTTTTACATTTATCCAATAAAAGATAAAGGCTTAAAATACGGAAAGAATTCAATTTTAGGCGTATATGCCCTAGTTTTTACTAAAGGTTCACTTATCACCTTTTGATGTTGAACCATCATTAAATATAGATTTGTTCATTCTTAAACATTCTTTTGGAAAAAATAAAACTCTTATTAAGAATCGGGACATCAAAATTTACTTTGTGTAATTTTTTGGTATCTTTCCGATAAAGTTCATTTTTTTAATGAATAGTGTAAAATGTTGTATTTTAATTCAAAACCTCTTTTTAATATAATTTATTTATATGATTAGATTATCTTTTGAATTGGTTTTAAATTGAAATTAGAATATATTTTTACCATTAAATCCAATTGTGGTCGTTGGAATTAATTTCACTTTGAAATCAGACTTAAACAAGTGTCAATCTTTTGATACTTATTGTTTCATAAAAACACGCTATTTGCTCTGACAGCGGGAATTAATTATTAAATTAATTAATGTGACTTATATATTTTGAATTATGTAAAATAGACTTCATTTTTTAATTCGTAATATCAAATATAGCTTAGGGTGAATTTTTGGGAGTTTTCTGAAAAACTTCAATTTTTTATGAATAGTGAAACCACTAAGTGGTACTTATAAAAACTGATTTTTCCGTTTAAATGAAATTTTACCATCTTTGTGTTTTGAATTTTGAAAATCCGACATACATGGTTGTCATTAAGAAGTAAAATGTGGTTCAATGGGATAAAAATAATTTTTTGGTGAATAGTAACTTATTAAGTTTTTAATCGCGATTAAAGGTAATTAGTGTAGTTTAAGGTAAAAATAATATTTTAATAATATAAAATGAACTTGACACATGTCCTAATCTCATTGGATGTGTAATGTCCGACCAAGACAAGCCATGGGTCAACTTGGGGACCCCATGGAGCCACTTTGGTTGGGAAATGATATAAATAACTTTTTATTTAATGTAAAAGTAAAAATGACACAAACATCATATGTTTTACGAAAACAATTTTTACATTGGGTTATAAAGATCAGATTTTTGATTATAAATAGTCATTGGAAAGCTAAAACGATTTCCTACATCATAGTAATTTCATTTATAATTTTTAGACATTAAATAAATTAAATTATTTATGACATCATAATGATACAGCGATGACATCATTATTTAACGATTAAAATAAAATGGAAAGATAATGTAAAATATATAAACTACACATGTCCACAACTTATTGGATGGGTTTATTTAGAACCCTTATCACCTTATCCACGAATTATATCAATGTGGGGCCTTTTGAAACCGAAACACATTTTCAAATAATGTAATATTTCTTACTTTCCAAAAGTGCCCCTCCTCTCCTCTTATAAAAGGCCCTCACCTCTACCTCATTTCACACACTCCTAAAGCCTCTGGCTCAGACAACCCCTGCCATTTACTCTCTCCATATCCATCTCCTCATCCAAGAGGATTCCCTTTGGGCAGAATCCTTTCAAAGGAATCCTTTAGGCTAAAATCAAAAGGAGTTACATTTTTAAAGGTAATTCATTCTCTTATGTTCATTTGTTTTATTTTGCTTCTCCAACCCCGTAAACTCTTTTAATTTACCTCTTTTGTAACAACAACAATATATTAAATATACTAGGACGTTTTTATAATATTTATTCAAGCTACACTCTCACACAACTACATCAAATGGTTAAAGAACATACGGTTTCCGTGGATGGCGAAATTCTGCCTCCCGAAACGATGATTGTTCAATACTCATTTAACACCTTCAAAGGTGTCCATTATGATGTCACTATTTTTATATATGATATATAATATGTTTATGTTTTACTTATGATTCTGTATTTTTCATTTGTGTCTTACCTTTATGGCTACCATTATGGGTATACGCGATATCTTCATTTAAGGAAGTGCGAACTACCGCCCCCTCAAAGTGATTTGATTCGTTAAATACCATATGTGGGACGTATAAAAGATGGAACTATGATATTATATATTATATTATACTGGAATTATAATATAACTTTATATAATTATTATTCCATTCTATAAAATACGAAATAGAAATGAAAGTAGCGTTCATGCGTACGTACGGCTTACAGTCTCCATGAACGGTACATTTCATTTCTTACCTCTAAATGATTATGTAATGTTATAAATGCATGCATTTACTGGATATATATGAAATATATGATATCTACATCATGAATACAATTCTGTATATAATAAACATTTGGCCACACGAACAACATGTAATTGTAAGAAGTCCACTTTCGACTTAAGAACCAAATATCGGCAAAACAAATATTATTAACTTAAATGATTACATAATGTTTATGACATGGTAATAAGTGATTTAAAAGGAATAATGAACTTGAAAAAGGTTCTTAAGGAAGTATAAATTAACTCAAGTTTATTATTCAGGAGATTAAAGAACGATCGAGTCAAGTCGGACCCGAGGTAAGGGATCCTTCTCCTCTCTTTCTTTTTAAGTACACACTTTTATGTCCTTCCTTTTAAAGCTCATATTTCTTGTTATTGGGATGATATTTTATATTAAACTTACTGTAATTTTTATGTTCATGTGATTAGAGACCCTATTATCTCTCATCAATCCATTTTGGAGGTTTTGAGTGGCGCCGTTAGGCTGCCGAACTTTCGTAAGAGATCTAACCTCTCTCTTTCTTTTTAAGTACTCTTCTTTATGTCACTTCTTTTAAGATCCTCTTTGTAATGTTGGGGGATGTTATTTTATATTCCTCTTGCTATAAATTTAATTTTAATGTGATGAGATACCCTATTTGATCTCATCAATCCATATTCCGATGTTTTATGTGGCGCCGTTAGGCTGCCGAGTTTTCGTAAGGGATTTTTCATCTCACTTTTATTCCCGTGAGATTTATGCTACATTTGCCAAAAATTACATTGGGTGGTGTATGTACTGCCCATTATTCTACTCTTTGTGTAATATACTTTCGTTTATGAGTATTTACATCAATGATCTATTTTCCTTCTTTCATGGTGTGTATGTTTTGAAAGATACCCATGTCGGTAAGGGAACCTTTCACCCTCCTCTTTTTTAAAAGACTTCTTTTGTTGGGTCTTTTAATTTACATATTTTTATGTTGGGATATGTTCTCATATATCCTTATTGATGTAAATTTTATGTCCAAGTTATTAGATACACTTTTTATCTCTCATCAACTCATTTTGATGTGATGTCGTTAGGATGTCAAGGGAACTTTTTAACCCAATTTCGATTTCTTTGGGTTCAACATGTAGTCATTGAATATGTCATCCATTGAATATGTGTGAATGTCCTTTTATTGTTTTACACTTAATATCAACTTACATTGGTTGTATTTATATTTGTCACATATATTTTTGAGATTTATTTGTCCTTAATTTAAGGATACCTTCTTTATAAGGGATTTCACCACATTTGACATTTCTATTGAGGGTTCATTGTTGTTATGCACCAATTCACTCTTATATGGTGTATATACTGTCCTTTGGAGTATTATATCATGAATCCAATTATTCTCATGATATTATAAAGTTCTGACTAAATGTTATTCCTCAATTATTGTATTCAAGTGTCTTTAATTTCTGTAAAACCCCTTTAACCAAAATATCGTTTTATATGTTTTAATTATTTGTTCTTATTAATATCCATGTTTTCAAAATGGTTTTAAGGATTTATTTATATGGATATTAATGGTTTAAAATTTTAAGCTTCAAGGTGGTATGGGACACTTTGATTCAAAAATCTCTTTATTAAATGTTTTAAATGGTTTTGGAAATGGTTTCTCTTTGAATGGATTCATTATTTCAATATACTAAAATGTTATATTGTGATTGAAATGTGGAAATGTTATGTTTCCTTTATGCATGTTTTATGTGACACCTTTATGTTATGGTTCTTGGGCATTGTTATGAAAATGGGTGGTTCCGTGATAAACTAATGGCGGGTGAGCCCGATATAGCTCTCCAATGCATTGGGTAATGCGAAGGAGTGAAACGTTAAGGTTTCTCCGAAGAGATTTAGGGAATATACTGTGATGGGTATTCCAAATGTAACCAAGAGGGTTACCCCCTATGTAATAATGTTATGAATGCCTCAAGTTACCTTTATGTCCCATGATTTCTATTATTTATTCATGGTTTGATGAGGTATGTTAAAGTGCCTTTGTTTTATGGGTAAAGTATGATTTCATTCTTATGTATATATGAACTCATGTTTCCATTCCATATTTTCTATAACACTTACTGAGCTTTTTTTGCTCATCCCAAGTTTTTGAAATGTTTTTCACAGGACCTAAAGTTGAATAGGGTCAAGGATGGGATCAAGAAATGTCAAGCTGTCCAAAAACAAGGAACTAGACATGACTCTTTTGTGAAAAAATGGAAGCTGAGTAGATGTGTCTACTTTGTAATCTTTGAGATGTAATAATTATGTCTTAATTCTCTAAAACTCTAAACCTGAAAAGGTCCTCAACGTGTAATCTTGTGATAATTCAAGATTATGTAAGGTTTAAGGCTGGGGCCTTATAAAGTGTCTCTCATTTTGTTAAAAACCCTTTAACTAAAATATCGTTTTAAATGGTTTAATGATTTATTCTTATAAATATTTCTCATTAATATCCATGTTTTCAAAACGGTTTTAACGAATTATTTATATGGATATTAATGGTTTAAAATGTTAAAATCTACAAAGTGGTATGAGACACTTTGATTCAATAATCTCTTTATTAAATGTTTTAAATGGTTTTGAAAATGGTTTTTAGAATGGATTCATTATTTCAATATCTTAAAATGTTATATTGTTGTTGCAATGAGGTAATGTTATCTTTCCTTTATGTTTAAGTTATGTGCTATGATTATGTAATGGTTCTTAGACATTGTTTATGAAGACGGGTGGTTCAGTGATAAACTAAGGGAGGGTGAGCCTGATATTGCTCTCCAATGCATTGGGTAACGTGAAGATGTTAAACATTAAGGTTTCTCTAAAGAGATTTAGGGAATATAATATTATGGGTATTCCAAACGTAACCATGAGGGTTACTCCCTATGTAATAATGTTATGAATGACTCAAGTTACCTTTATGCTTTATGATTTCTATTGAGTTATGCATAAATCTTATTAGTTCATGAGGTATGTTAAATTGCTTATATTTTATGAGTAAAGTATGATTTAATTGATTATTATGAATACATGGACAGATGTTTTCTATCCATACTGTTATAACCCTTACTGAGCTTTTTATGCTCATCCCATGCTTTTGAAACGTTTTTACAGGACATAAAGTTTAATAGGGTCAAGGATGGGATCAATGAAATGTCGGGCTGTCTAAAACAAGGAAAAAGACATGTCTCTTTTGTTCAAGAGTTTTTATTTTGTGAAAAAATGGAAGCTGAGTAGATGTGTCTACTTTGTAATCTTTGAGATATAATAGTTTTGTCCTAATTTTCTAAAGCTCTAAACCTGAAAAGATCCTCAATGTGAATTATTCATTTAATTCAATAATAAGTAATGTTTAAAGCTGGGGCCTTATAGTTGGTATCAGAGGTCGGTTTAGATAACTTTAGAGGTTAGGGTATTCTCTAATCATAAGTGACATTACCATAATGGTTAGGATTTCAGAAAGATTCCTAGTTTTAGATAAAGTGAATGAGTAAGTATATCTTAGTGTTTATCTTCATCATTAGTACATGATGGTTTTGTTGATATAATCACACTGAATTTTCTGTTTTTAGTAAATGGGTGGATCTAGCAGGCACTAAAGTTAAAATGGGTTTGAAGGAAGCTGTGGTGGTTCTCGGATTAAGAGACTGGATGAAATGGGGGATTCAATGAGAAATATTGTGGTTATTCTAAACCAACTATTAGGAGTCATGATCAACCACTTGAACCTTGGTGAGTTATCTAATGCATCATGTACGAGAGAACCAACTCGACGTGGAATTTCAGGTAATAATTATAAAGGTAACCATTATGGTTTATATGATCCTTACTTTTGAGGTAATTATGGGTTAATATATGTTATGATGGAATATGAACGACATGAGATAAACTTGAGGTTAAATTATGTTATGATTATTTTTAAATATTTTGTCAATTTTTGGGGAATTTTATAAGAATTATATAGTTTTGGGAAAAGGACAACATGCAGACCGTGGGACAACCCGTTGCGTCGGACGAAGCTGCGGGAATCGAACCCACAACCAAAGTGCGATTGGTATTTATCAACTACCACTAGACTATGTGAAGTCCCTGGTTAGTTTGACTAATTATTTTTAGTTATATGATCTTATGAATCTAGAATAAGTTGATTTTGGGTTATATATTGAAATTATTAACCTATCATAGAGGATATGTGATTAGGTAAATTATTTTTCAATATGATACTTTTAGAGCAACTGATGTTATTTGGAGATAAGTGTTAATTTGTACCTTAGAAGACTATGTGACTAAATCCTTCAAATATTTGGGTTTTAATCTTATATTCGTCTACTTTGAAGAATTTTATGAACAAATTTTTTTTCGAATGGTCCTTGTTGATCTTTGGGTTTTGTTGGACAAATTTTGGATATTAAGAATAGATTTTCTTTTTATAAAGGGTTATCCTTTTCTGGATTATCTGATCTTGTTCTAACAATTTTGGTTTTGGTAATGGTCTAAAGACATGGGAAATATATAGTTCTCTTTTATGGATTAGGTGATTCTCAAGAATTTGTTTATATCTCTCTTAATGTGAACATGTCATCCTATATACTCATCTTTTGGAGAAAATATGAGTTCGTGTAAGAAATCTAGTAAATGTTTAAAGTCATCATGACAAGTAAGTATGTTTCCTTATGTTATAGTTAAGTTCATAAATAAATTCCTCAATGAAAAGTAACTTAAATAAAAAATGTTGTCTGTTAATTTTTCCTACTGGGGAATCAAATACCGTTTAACCAATCACAAGTTTGTGATTTCCATGTGGTTAACTTTCTCCTAAACATGTTTCCGATCACTCTCCATCAGAACATGTCCCATTGTTTTCTCCTCCATGTTCATGTTTTCCTACATGGAATCCTAGTACGGGTTAACTTGGGTGACCTCTGTACTTCTCTTTCTTTCTTTTAAAGTGATTGTTTTACCAACTCTTGTTCTGATGTGGGACTTTCAATGAAGTTTCCGAGCCCAATTTTAAAATTGCGAGGACAAAATTCCCAAACGGGGGGGAAGGATGTAACACCCCAGGTAAATAAAGAATATGACATTTTTATATTTATCCCTATTAGTGAATAAAATGTTAATATTAATTTAAAGGGAACACTATGCTCGATGGCTTACCCAATATGCAACCACGAGTTCCTTTCAAATCATACGTTGCGCTCTAATAATAAAATAATTTTATTTTAAATGGTAGTTAAAACCTAGCCATTGTAATAGTGGGAATGAACATAACTAACTAAAAAATTATTATATATGTTTGCCAAATTTTTTTACTTTTTACAATAAATGATTGAGGATTAAAAATGCGAATGAATCCAAATTTAAGCGTAAACATTCTAATATTATTTAAAAGGTCGATTAACCACCTTTTAATGGAGAACCTCTTTTAAATCCACTTGATGAAAATTTTATGTGTTATATTTGACAAAATAAAATTCTTTTTTAGAATCGGGGCATCAAAATTTACTTTGTGTAAATTTTTTGGTATTTTTCCGATAAAGTTCATTTTTTAATGAATAGCGAAAAATGTTGTATTTTAATTCAAAACCACTTTTTAATATAATTTTTTTATATGATTATATTATCTATTGAATTGGTTTTAAAGTTAAATTAGAATATATTTTTTCCATTTAATCCAATGGTGGTCATTGGAATTAATTTCACTTTGAAATTGGACTTAATCTAGTGTTAATCTTTTAATAGATATTATTTCTTAAAAACACGCTATTTGTTTTGACAGTGGGAATTAATTGTTAAATTAATTAATGCAACTTATATGTTTTGAATTTTGTAAAATAGACAGCATTTTTGAATTCGGAGTATCAAATATATCTTAGGGTTAATTTTTGGTATTTTTATGAAAAACATCAATTTTTGATGAATAGTTTTTTTAAAAAAGTGGGTTCTGGTCAAAAGACCAGAACATAGAGCTTTATTCAAAAAGAAAGAGTCACAAACAAGTTACATCATACGGAAAGAGGGAAATTTTCTAGAGTCTTTACCAAAAATAGGAATTAGCTCTGGCGGGAGTTCATTCTTTCAAGTGATCTCATGAGAGACTCCCAAGTTGGCAAGCCCATCAGCGATCATATTAGCCTCCCGATAGGTATGATTGGACATAAAGTTGAGGTCGTTGAGCGCAGCGAGGAAATCCATCCATTTGGGGGTGAGAGACCATGCCAGATGAACATCACCCTTCCAGATGGCTTGTACAATAGTAGTGGAGTCGCTCTCAATCCAGATATGCTTCCAGTTGAAAAGCTTTGCATAGAAGATGGCATGAACGGTAGCAAGCATTTCGGCCTCTAGTGCAGAATCATTTCTGTAGCCCCCAAAAAAACATCCGAGGATTCGGTCCTGATGGTGTCTGAAAATTACTCCGCAACCAGCAAGACCAGGATTTCATTTTGATGCTCCATCCACATTTACCTTAATCCATCCAGGAAGAGGTGCCAGCCAGAAAACTTCAATAGTGTGGCCAGGCTTCGAGAAGATACCTTTGATTCCAATTCAATGAAGGGTTTCAAAATCTGTGACAGAATTGTCACAACAATCTTTTTGGATCGTAGCCACTTCCTTTATAGCCAGAAGAATCCTGAATTTTCCCGAATTATGATTAAAAGAGTTATTGTTGAAAAAGGAGTCATTTCTACCATACCATAGAGTATGCATAAGCTCGGCAACAGCTATCAGAAAGAGATTCTTGATTTGGGGAGATCTTGGGAAATCCAACACTCTTTTCAGTTGAGAGAAAATAAAAGAATCTAAGAGCCAACTGTATCCAAAAAGGTCAAAGATGTAATGCCAAAGGTCCATAGAAGTGCCACAAGATAAAAAAAGATGATTGATGTCCTTGCGATTCTGGTTGCATAATTCACATTTAGAGCAAAGATTAAAGCCATAAGATTCCAAGAAAACATCAGTTGGAATTTTTTGATGCGCAATACGCTACATAAGAGTGAGACGAGAGGGCTTGATCTAGGCCTTATTGAATTTGGACACCCAATTAAAATTTTCACCCTCATTAGGGAAGTGATACCGATAAAATTTTTTAGTTAAGGAAACTAATTTTTCATCCTCAATTTTTGATGAATAGTGAAACCAATGAGTGGTAGTTAAAGAAACTGATTTTTCGTTTAAATGAAACTTTACCACTTTTGTGATTTGATTTCCAAAAATCCGACATACATGGTTTTCATTAGGAAGTAAAATGTGGTTCAATGAGATTATAATAATTTTTGGTGAATAGTAACTTTTAAGTTTTCTTAATCGCGATTAAAGGTAATTAGAGTGATTTAAGGTAAAAATGATATTATAATAAAATGAATATATATTGAAACTTGTCCTAACCCTATTGGATGAGTCATGGCCAACCAAGAAAACCCATGGGTCGTTTTTTGGGACCCCATGGAGCCACTTGTGTAAGATAATGACATTAATGTATTTTATTTAAAGTAAAAGTAAAAATGACACAAACATGTATTGTTTTACTAAAACAATTTTTACATGGGGTTATACAAGCCAGATATTTGACTATAAACATTCATTTGAAAGATAAAAAATATTTCCTACATCATAGTATTTTATTTATAATTTTAATACATTAAATAAATTAAATTATTTATGACATCATGATGATACATTGATTACCTCATTATTAAACGATTTAAATAAAATGAAAAGATAATGTAAAATCTAAGACCTAAACATGTCAAAAACCTATTGGATGAGTATATTTCGGACCATTATCACCTTATACTCAAAATAAATCAATTTGGGACCTCTAAAATCCGAAACTCATAGGAAAATAAAGCAACCTTTTATACCTTTCCAAGAGTGCCCCTCCTCTCCTCTTATAAAAGGCCCCCACCTCTACCACCATACCCACACATCTCAAGCCTTTGGATCAGCCAACCCATCCCCATTTTGTCTCTAAAAATACCTCTATTACTCCTAGAAGCCTCACTTTGAGCAGAAGTCTTTTCAAGGATCCCTTTGAGCTCAAATAAAAAAGAGTAACCCGATTTAAAGGTAGTGTCTTCTCTTGTGTTCTTATGTTTTAATTTGATTCTCCAACCCCATAATCTCTTTTTATTCATTTATTTTGTAAAAACACCAGTATCTTAAATATATTAGGATGTTTTTATAAGAAGTATTATAGCTAAAATTACACACACATCCGTCAAATGGTTAAAGAACATACTGTTTCTGTGGATGGCGAATTACTGCCTCACGAAACGATGATTGTTCCATATTATTTTAACACCTTTAAAGGTGTCCATTATGATGTCACTGTATTTTATATATTATATATATGCTATTTATGTTTTCCATATGATTTTTTATTTTATATTTAAAACATACCTTTATGCTTTTCATGTTGTGCAAATGCGATAATTTCATACGAGGAAGTGTGCACTACCGCCCCCTCAAGTGATGTGACTCGTTCATGCAATAAATGGAATTTATAAAGAATGAAATTAATGAACATATGTTACCTATAAAACATATATATTATACTGGAATTATAATATATATATATCTCTCAATTATTTTTAATTCCATTAATATGTCAATGAAATGAAAGTAGCGTTCATGCGTACGTACGACCTACAGTCTCCATGAACGGTGCATTTCATTTCTTGTTATCTCCAAATGTTAAGAAATAGTATAAAATAAATATTTACTGGATATATATGATATTTAAATCATTAATACTATTCTGGAGATGATTTACTTATAACTACATGGACAATCATTTTCAAACAAGTTTATTTTTGACTCATGTACCAAATATCGACAAAAATGTCTGATATGAACTAACATTGTTAAAAAATTATTATAACATTATAATATGTGATATGAACTGAATAATAATACTTAAATGAGATCCTTAAGCAATTATAAATTGACCAAATTTTATTATTCAAGAATATAACGAAACGAACAAGACAAGTCGGACTTGAGGTAAGGGCTCCTTTCTCTCTCTTTCTTTTTAAGTACTCTCTTTTATGTCTTTTCTTTTAAGATCCTATTTCTTAGTTGGGGGATGTTATTTTATATTACTATTAATGTACATTCTATGTTCATATGATGATAGACCCTATTTTATTTCATCAATCCATTTTTTTGTATGTTTTAAGCGGTGTCATTAGGATACCGAGTTTTCGTAAGGGGGTTTTCATCTCACTTTTATTCCCATGAGATTTATGCTACATTTTACACCATTTACTTTGTGTGGTATATGTACTGACCATTATTATATTCTTTTTGTAATATAATTTCGTTTATGATTATTTACATCAATATTGAATAGTCCTTCTTTCATGGGGTGTACGTTTCGAAAGTTACCCAAATCGGTAAGGGAACCTTTCACCCTCCTCTTTTTAAAAGACTTATTTTGTTATGTCTTTTAATTTACATATTTTTATGATGGGATATGTTCTTTTATATATCCTTGTTGATGTAAATTTTATTTCCAAGTGATGAGATATGATTTTCTCACTCATCAACTAATTTTATGAATTTTAATGTGACGCTGTTAGGCTATCAAATTTTACGAAGGGAACTTCTTTAACCCAATTTCAATTTCTTTGGGTTCAACAAGTAGATATTGAATATGTCATCCTTTGAATATGTGTGAATGAACATTGATTGTTTAACAAATAATATCCACTTATATTGGGTGTATTTATATTTTTCACACATAATTATGAGATTGATTTATCCTTAATTTAAGGATACCTTTTCTATAAGGGACTTCATCTCATTTTACATTTCTATTGAGACTTAATTGTTGTTATGCACCAATTCATTATTATATGGTGTATATACAATCCTTTGGAATATTATAACATGAATCCCTTTATTCTCATGATATTATAATGTTCTGATTTAATGTTATTCCTCAATTATTGTATTCAAGTGTCTCTCATTTTTTTAAAAACCCTTTAACTAAAATATCATTTTAAATGTTTTAATGATTTATTCTTATAAATATTTCTCATTAAATACATGATTTCAAAATGGTTTTATGGATTTATTTATATGGATATTAATGGTTTAAAATGTTAAAAGCTTCAAAGTGGTATGGGGCACTTTGATTCAACAATCTCTTTATTAAATGTTTTAAATGGTGTTGAAAATGGTTTTTAGAATGGATTCATTAATTAAAAAGCATCAAATGTTATATTGTTGTTTCAATGTGGGAATGTTATCTTTATTTTATGCTTAAGTTATATGCTATGATTATGTTGTGGTTCTTGGACATTATTTATGAAGATGGGTGGTTCCGTGATAAACTAAGGGAGGGTGAGCCCGATATAGCTCTCCAATGCATTGGGTAACACGAAGGGGTTAAACATTAATGTTTCTCCGAAGAGATTTAGGGAATATACTGTGATGTGTATTCCAAACGTAACCATGAGGGTTCTTCCCTACGTAAGAATGTTATGAATTCCCCATGTTACCTTTATGCCTTATGATTTCTATTGAGTTATGTATAAATCTTATGACTTCATGAGGTATGTTAAATTGATTAAGTTTTATGAGTAATGTATGATTTCATTGATTCTTATGTATACATGGACTGATGTTTTCTATCCATACTATTATAAACCTTACTGAGGTTTTTATGCTCATCCCAAGTTTTTGAAATATTTTCATAGGACATAAAGTTGAATATGGTCAAGGATGGGATCAAGGAAATGTCAGGCTATCTAAAACAAGGAACAAGACATGGCTCTTTTGTTCAAGAGTTTTTATTTTGTGATAAAATGGAAGCTGAGTAGATGTGTCTACTTTGTAATCTTTGAGATGTAATAGTTATGTCCTAATTCTCTAAAACTCAAAACCTAAAATGATCCTCAATGTGAATTATTCATTTAATTCAATAATAAGTAATGATTAAGGCCTGGGCCTTATAGTTGGTATCAGAGGTCGGTTTAGATAACTTTAGAGGTTAGGGTATTCTATAAGCATAAGTGACATTACCATAATAGTTTGGATTTTAGAAAGAGTCCTAGTTTTAGATAAAGTTTATGAGTAAGTATATCTTAGTGTTTATCTTCATCATCAGAACATGATGGTTTTGTTGATATACTTACACTTAATTTTCTATTTTTAGTAAATGGGTGGATCAAGCAGGCACCAAAGTGACAATGGGTTTGAAGGAAACTGTGGTGGTTCTCTGATTAAGAGATTGGATGAAATGGGGGATTCAATGAGAAATCATGTGGTTTTTCTAAACCAACTATCAGGAGTCATGATCAACCACTTGAACCTTGATGAGTCCTCTAATGCATCATGTATAAGAGAACCAACTCGACGTGGAATTTCTGGTAATAATTCTAAAGGTAACTATTAGGGTTTATATGATCCTTACTTTTGAGGTAATTATGGGTTACTATATGTTATGATGGAATATGAATGAAATGAGATAAACTTGAGGTTAAATTATGTTATGGTCATTTTTGAAGATTTTATCACTTTTGGGGAATGTTATAAGAATTATATAGTTTTGGGAAAATGACAACACACAGACCGTGGGACAACCCGTTGTGTCGGACGAAGCTGCGGGAATCGAACCCACAACCAAAGTGTGACTGGTATTTATTGCCTACCACTAGACTATGTGAAGTCCCTGGTTAGTTTGACTAATTATTTTTAGTTATATGATCTTATGAATCTAGAATAAGTTTATTTTGGGTTATCTATAGAAATTATTAACCTATCATGGAGGATATGTGATTAGGTTAATTATTTATCAATATGAGACTTTTAGAGCAACTGATGTTATTTGGAGATAAGTTTTAATTTGTACATTGGAAGACTATGTGACTAAATCATTCAAATATTTGGGTTTTAATCTTAGTTTGGTTTACATTGAAGAATTTTATGGACAAATTGTTTATCGAATGGTCCTCATTGAACTTTAGGTTTTGTTGGACAAATTTTGGATATTAAGAATAGATTTTTTTTATAAAGGGTTATCCTTTTCTGGATTATCTGATCTTGTTCTAACAATTTTGGTTTTGGTAAGGGTATAATGACATGGGAAATATATAGATCTCTTTTTTGGATTAAGTGATTCTATATAATTTGATTATAGCTCTCTTAATGTGAACATGTCATCCTAAATACTAGTCATTTGGAGAAAATATGAGTTCATGTATGAAATCTAGTAAAAGTTAAAAGTCAACATGACAAGTAATTATGTTTCATTATGTTTTAGTTAAGCTTATAAATAAATTCCTCAATTAAAAGTAACTTAAAACAAAAATGTTGTCTCTTAATTTTTACTATTGGGGAATTAAATACCGTTTAACCAATCTAAAGTTTGTGATTTTCATGTCATTAACTTTCTCCTAAACATGTTTTCGATCACTCTCCATCAGAACATGACCCTTTGTTTTCTCCTCCATGTCCATGTTTTCCTACATGGAATCCTAGTATGGGTTAACTCGGGTGACCTATGTACTTCTCTTTCTTTCTTTTAAAGTGATTGTTTTACCAACTCTTGTTCCGATGTGGGACTTTCAATGAAGTTTTCGAGCCCAATTTTAAAATTGGGAGGACACAATTACCAAAAGGGGGGAAGGTTGTAACACCCCAGGTAAATAAAGAATATGACATTTTTATATTTATCCTTATTACTGAATAAAATGTTAATATTAATTTAAAGGGAAGGCTATGCTCGAGAGCTTACCCAATACGCAACAATGAGTTCCTTTGAAATATTACGTTGCACACTAATAATAAAATAATTTTATTTTAAATGGCAGTTAACACCTAGCCATTGTACTAGTGGGAATGAACAGTACTAACTACTAAATGATTATATATGTTTTTCAAATAGTTTTACTTTTTACAATAAATTTTTGAGGTTTAAAAATGCGAATGAATCCAACTTTAAGCGTAACAATTCTAATATTCTTTAAAAGGTCAATTAACCGCCTTTTAATGGAGAACCTCTTTTAAATCCACTTGATGAAAATTTATTTTTTATTATTTGACAAAATAAAATTCTTCTTTAGAATCGGGACATCAAAATTTACTTTGTGTAAATGTTTGATATTTTTCCGATAAAGTTCATTTTTAATGAATAGTGAAAAATGTTGTATTTTAATTCAAATTTTTTTTAATCTAATTTATTTATATGATTAGATTATACATTGAATTGGTTTTAATGTGAAATTAAAATATATTTTTACTATTTAATCCAATGGTGGTCATTGGAATTAATTTCACTTTGAAATTGGACTTAAACTAGTGTCAATCTTTTAATAGATATTGTTTCTTAAAAACTCGCTATTTGTTTGGAAACTGGGAATTAATTATTAAATTAATTAATGTAACTAATATGTTTTTAATTTTTTAACATAGAAATGATTTTTGAATTCATAGTATCAAATATATCTTAGGGTAATTTTTTGGTATTTTTCTGAAAAACATCAATTTTTGATGAATAGTTAAATTACTAAGTGGTAGTTAAAGAAACTGATTTTTCACTTAAATGAAACATTAAAACTTATGTGATTTGATTTTCAAAAATCCGACATACATGGTTGTCATTAGGAAGTAAAATGTGGTTCAATGAGACTAAAATAATTTTTGGTGAATAGTAACTTGTAAGTTTTATTAATCTCGATTAAAGGTAATTAGTGTGATTTAAGGTAAAAATGATATTATAATAAAATGAAAAAATCTTGAAACTTTTCCTAACCCTATTTTATGAGTCATGGCCGACCAATACAACCCATGGGTCTATTTTTGGGACCCCATGGAGCCACTTGGGTAAGATAATGACATTAATGCCTTTTATTTAAAGTAAAAGTAAAAATGACACAAACATGTATTGTTTTACTAAAACAATTTTACATGGGTTTATACAAGTCATATGTTTGACTATAAATATTAATTTGAAAGCCAAAAAGATTTCCTACATCATACTATTTTTTTTATAATTTTTAGACCTTAAATAAATTAAATTATTTATGACATCATGATGATATAGTGATTATCTCATTATTTAACGATTTCAATAAAATGAAATGATAATGTAAAATATAAGACCTAAACATGTCAAAAATCTATTGGATGAGTATATTTGGAACCCTTATCACCTTATAATCAAAATAAATCAATGTGGGACCTCTAAAATCCGAAACTCATTTGAAAATAAAGTAACATTTTATACCTTTCCAAGAGTGCCCTTCTCTCCTCTTATAAAAGGACCCCACCTCTACCACGTTACCCACACATCTCAAGCAATTGGATCGGCCAAACCCTCCCCATTTTGTCTCTCCACATCCCTCTCTTACTCCTAGAGGCCTCACTTTGGGCAGAAGGCTTTCCAAGGAAGCCTTTGAGCTGTAATCAAAAAGAGTAACCCGATTTAAAGGTAGTGTCTTCTCTTGTGTTCTTATGTTTTATTTTGATTCTCCAACCCCATAAACTATTTTTATTTTATTATTTAGTAAAAAAAAATATATATTCAATATACTATGTTGTTTTTATAAGAAGTATTCGAGCTATACTTATACACACATCCATCTAATAGATAAAGAACATACTATTTTTGTAGATGTCGAATTACTGCCTCACGTAACGATGATTGTTCAATATTCTTTTAACACCTTTAAAAGTGTCCAATTTGATGTCACTGTATTTTATATATGATATATATGGTATTAATGTTTTCCATATGATTCTGTATTTTATATTTATAACATACCTTTATGCTTTTCATGTTGTGCAAATGCGATAATTTCATACGAGGAAGTGTGGACTACCGCCCCCTCAAGTGATGTGACTCATTCATGCAATACATGGAATGTATAAAGAATGAAATTAATGAACTTATGTGACCTATAAAACATATATATTATACTGTAATTATAATATATATATCTCTCAATTATTTTTAATTCCATTAATATGTCAATGAAATGAAAGTAGCGTTCATGTGTACGTACGACCTACCGTCTCCATGAACGGTGCATTTCATTTATTTTTATCTCCAAATGTTATGGAATAGTATAAAATGAATATTTAATCGATATATATGATATTTAAATCATTAATACTGTTCTGGAGATGATTGAATTACAACTACATGGACAATCATTTTCAAACAAGTTCATTTTTGACTCATGTACCAAACATCGACAAAAACGTCTGATATGAACTAACATTATTAAAAAATTATTCTAACATTATAATATGTGATATGAACTAAATAATAATCCTTAAATGTATTCCTTAAGAAGTTATAAATTTACCAAAGTTTATTATTCAGTAATATAAAGAAACGAACAAGACAAGTCGGACTTGAGGTAAGGGATCCTATCTCTCTCTTTCTTTTTGAGTACTCTCTTTTATGTCGTTTCTTTTATGATGCTATTTTTAGTTGGGGGATGTTCTTTTATATTCCCATTACTATAAATTCTATGTTTATATGATTAGAGACCCTATTTTATTTCATGAATCCATTTTTTTGGAAGTTTTAAGTGGTGCCGTTAGGCTGCTGATTTTTCGTAAGGGGTTTTTCATCTCACTTTTATTCCCGTGAGATTTATGCTACATTTTCCACCATTTCCTTTTAGTGGTATATGTAATGCCCATTATTATACTCTTTTTGTAATATACTTTCTTTTATGAGTATTTACATAAATTTTGTATAGTCCTTCTTTCATGGGGTGTACATTTCGAAAGTTACCCAAATCAGTAAGGGAAACTTTCACCCTCCTCTTTTTAAAAGACTTCTTTTGATATGTCTTTTAATTTACATCTTTTAATGTTGGGATATGTTCTTATATATATCATTATTGGTGGAATTTTTATGTCCAAGTGATGAGATAATATTTTCTCTCTCATCAACTAATTTTATGAATTTTAAAGTGATGCCGTTAGGCTGTCGAATTTTACGAAGGGAACTTCGTAACCCAATTCTGATTTCTTTGGGTTCAACATGTAGTTATTGAATATGTCATCCTTTGAATATTTAAGAATTACCTTTGATTTTTTTACACATAATATTCACTTATATTGGGTGTATTTATTTTTGTTACACATAATTATGAGATTGATTTATCCTTAATTTAAGGATACCTTCGTTATAGGGGACTTCATCTCATTCTACATTTCTATTGAGACTTCATTGTTATTATAAACCAATTCACTATTTTATGGGGTATATACTATCCTTTGGAATATTATATCATGAATTCCTTTAATCTCATGATATTATAAATTTCTGATTTAATGTTATTCCTCAATTCTTGTATTCAAGTGTCTCTCATTTTGTTAAAACCCCTTTAACTAAAATATCGTTTTAAATGTTTTAAGGATTTATTGTTATAAATATTTCTCCTTAATATAAATGTTTTCAAAATGGTGTTAATGATTTATTTATATGGATATTAATGGTTTAAAATGTTAAAAGCTTCAAAGTGGTATGGGAAACATTGATTCAAAAATCTATCTATTAAATGTTTTAAATGGTTTTGAAAAAGGTTTTTAGAATGGATTCATTATTTCAATATCTTAAAATGTTATATTGTCGTTGTAATGTGGGGATGTTGTCTTTACATTATGCTTAAGTTATGTGCTATGATTATGTTATGGTTCTTGGACATTGTTTATGAAGACAGGTGGTTCCATGATAAACTAAGGGCGGGTGAGCCCGATATATCTCTCCAATGCATTGGGTAATGCGAAGGGGTCAAACATTAAGGTTTCTCCGAAGAGATTTAGGGAAAATACTATGATGGGTATTCCAAATGTAACCATGATGGTTACTCCCAACATAAAAATGTTATGAATGCGTCAAGTTAACTTTATGCCTTATGATTTCTGTTGAGTTATGCATAAATCTAATGATTTCATGAGGTATGTTAAATTGCTTATATTTTATGAGTAAAGTATGATTTCATTGATTCTTATGTATACATGGACTGATGTTTTCTATCCATACTTTTATATCCCTTACTGAGCTTTTTATGCTCATCCCAAGTTTTTGAAACGTTTTCATAGGACATTAAGTTGAATAGGGTCAAGGATGGGATCAAAGAAATGACAGGCTGTCTAAAACAAGGAACAAGACATGACTCTTTGGTTCAAGAGTTTTTATTTTGTGAAAAAATGGAAGCTGAGTATATGTGTCTACTTTGTAATCTTTTAGATGTAATAGTTATGTCCTAATTCTATAAAACTCTTAATCTGAATAGATCATCAATGTGAATTATTCATTTAATTCAATAATAAGTAATGTTTAAGGTCGGGGCCTAAAAATGTTTTTGGTACTTGATTAATCCCATAAAGTTCTTTCTCCAACATGAATACTTATTAATTATCCCTATTAATAATAAATCCCTTCAGATGTTTAATTTATTCCTCAACATTGAGTTCTCTATTTTAGAGCACCATATTCACGTGCATTTAGAGAAAGTTTCAATTTATAAGAGCACATATCCCAATAAATTTCAAATAATTTTAATCCTTATTATTGGATAAAAATAATCATCTATATTCAAACCCTAAAATTGAAAGTAACCCTTGAAAACAAGATGAATATTTTTCAATTTCATATCTCCCTTATGATTTAATTTATTTTGAAAAATCCCTTTTTTTCCAAATCAAATTCTTCACATTGTGATGTGATTCGAATAACTATACTCTATTTTTATCCATATAATTTAATCCCTCTTTAATAGATTAAATTATAATGTTTCTTCAATACTATTTTGTTAAACCTATGAAATAAATCCTATCATTTGAGGATCTTAAAAATGACTATTGTTTAAACATTGATATTTATTTCTCAAATGGAATTTTTTGGCTCTAAATGTATTTTTAGTCTTGAAAAAAAATAAGCATATATTTTTCATATGAAAATTTTAAATCATAAAATAAATTATATAAAAATATTGTATCAAATATGTTAATACAATGTTACTGAAATTATTCTCTATGGGCATCTTCAAAATTATCATTGTTTAGTAATGATTTTATGGAAGTACTAAGATCCTCTATGATAGTAAAATCATAGTTTTTAAATTTTTTATTTATATTCATTTTATAAAAAATATAATTTCATAAAAATAATTTATATCAATGAATGACCCACTTATCTGATTATTAGACAAAATGTTCTAAGTGTATTGAATTTATTGTGATACTATATTTTCTGAAAAACAACACAATGCTATTTATAATAGAATTATTTTCAGATAAAAAATCACGAGGCATGTTGACTAAGTTTTATTTAAGGATAAAATAATTTAGAATGTATATATTCTCTATTTTGGTTAGAATGTAAATTAATTTTTGGTTACTATTATCTTATATAATAGTTATACCCATATAATTAATCTCTATTTATTCCTATTAGATACTATATTTGGTTTTCTATAAGGAAATAAATTATTCTCTCATTACATACTTCTTATTATAAATAATATCCTCTCTAAAATAACTTTTTCCCTTGTTTATACTCAACAATAAAGATATTTAATCATTTAAAACATGTAATAAATCAATACTTATGCTAAATATTTAAAGAATAATGTTCCTTAATTTGATATTAAAATGTAATAACTATTATTTCAAATATTAATATCAATTTCATTTTCAAAATTTTTAGACGAACTTTAAATGTTGTGTCTTAAGTAATAAATAGAGAGAACATAATTTGACACAAAGTAATTTCCACTAATTTAGGTGATAAAAAAATGATTAAAATTTAATATAAAATAATTTCTATAATTTATATATCCTTAATCATATTTTTTATTTTTTATCAAGGTATTTTTGTTCATAGCCATGTGTGATGAGTAAATGCTATCCCTGAATCTTGGTTTTTCATCATTTGAAGATTTATTTTCTATGTCATAAAAAATAATACTCTCTTAATCAATACTCTTATTTAGATGTTCTAATTGATTTATGACACAGTTATTAATGAAATTTATATGTTTATCTTACCTAAAAAAGGTTTCCTGAAGAGTATTAAAATAAATTTACAATTTTTAATCTCTATTTGATATTTTCTTTATTTTTACCATAGTATCTTATACTTGTTCCCCCCAAAATTAATTTCAACTATCTTATTGACAGAAATAAATATTATACTATCACATTTATGGTTTATTTCCGTACCCTTCATAATACCAATATATTTTTATGAATAAAATTATTTTACAAGATTAATTTTTTTTTCAGAAAATGAACTGGTTTATTTTTGATTAGATTCATTGTGTCATAATTTTTTCCTTATAATGATTATAAGATCTCAATTTTAAATTATATTTAATTTTAATCTTAGAAAAAAATTTGTCATATCCCTTAGAATATTAATGTTTTAATTTTTCACCCAATATTTAGAAGGAATAATGAATGTGTCATACTTTTTAGGTGATTCTCCCACTTTCATTATTTTGATATTATTGTTTTTGTTTTTAGCACATCTCGATGTCCATGATAAGTTTTTTTTTCTATATATAATAACCAAGTTTTAGCATGTTGAAATAATAACATCTACTCATTTTGATGATTCCCTAAAATATTTAATTGTTTTAACTACAAATAAATTTTTTCAAAAGATTCAAGAAACTTTTCCACAATGAAATTAATTCCTCAGTCTTATAAACCATTTACACTATATTAATTTAAATTATGTTATATTTTTACTAAATAGTATCATTGAGAGTTCCATTATTACTCAAAAATCAAAACATACATCTCCAAACGTTCTTAATATTTGTTATGTCATTAGATTTCTTCAAAGAACCATTATATCTTTTAATGAATTTTCCCTTTTAATAAATCCAATTTTCCTTCAAAAAGCATATGATCTTGATCCTTAGTTATAACTATTTTATAGTCTCTTAGTCATTACTCTCCTCTTTTCTACTTCTATATTCATCACTAAATGTTTATTTGAAAATTTTTTATTATGTCTAAAATATTGAGAAAATTAAAACATTTTGTATTATTATTTTATTTTAATTTATCACTTATAATATTACATATCATGTTTTGATAAAACATATCTTTTTCTTTGATTAATTTGAATTTCCTTTTCCTTTGGATACATATCCTTAGTTTTTACCACTTTCCAAATTAACTAAACCTCTAGGACCCCACCAAAGCAATAATTTTGTTGGGTATGCCTCCCTAAGTAAATAACTAACAAGAGAATGGATAGTCACTATAAACAATAAGGAATAACAAAAAAGGGATGACTTATCCTAAAAAAACAATTGAGAAGAAAAAATATTTATAAACTAAATGAAACTAATCATTAAAAATACAGTACTAAATAAAACATCCGAACTATATATTAATATTTTTATAAGGGACACTAATAAAATTTAAAAAATGCAATAAGGGTATACATTAGATTAAAATAAAAACACTTGGAATCAATATCTAATAGTAATGGTATATATACATAAGTTAAAAGGAAAATAACTTTCTTATGAAGCTCATATATGAAATATAGTAAGGGTTATCATCATATTTTTACATTAAGAACTCGGTCCACAAAATTCACATCCTCCATGATCACCCCTCGATTTATCATTAATTTCATAGACACAACACATGGTGGAGATAACACCCAATAAAGGGGGAGAAAAAATATCAGTATTTGTACACCTCAAAGAAAAATAAAGTCGTTAACAAAAAGTAAACTCAAAAAATAAATAAAAAATAAAAAATAATATTTTAAAGTAATAAATCAGATATATAAGAATTCCTTACATCATAAAATATATCCAATAAGGTTTAATTTATAGGATTCCTACGAACCCCAATAAATAAAATTTCACTTAATATATCTCAATAATAACTTAAAATATAATCATGTTATCTATTTCAATCTATTTTGGAGGGATGTCACTCTTCTATGAAAATCATATTGATTAAGGGTGTAATGACCCAAATGAAAGACGCAGAAATCATTAAGGATTGAATGATAATCTAATATCTACTGACTCTATATATTGAATATTCATTATGTATCTTTGGGTTGAGGGATTTTTAATACCCTATCCTTTATCATAGTTTTACATTGTATATTTTTGGTGATAAGGATTATAGAGTAGGATAGAGGAAGAGAGGAGTTGTTAGATTATTGATTTTTGCTAGGATCGATGTTTCATGGCGTGGTCATTGGTGTCCCACAATGAAAAATTGGATGTAATATTTGGGTTTTTAGGCTAGTTTGTTTTTACATGAACGTTTGAGTTACCACATGGTCGATGTGTTGCAACATGGGGTGTATGCCATGGGAGTTTGAAACCACATAGTTCCATAGGGCATGTTTAGTTTCAGTGTGGTGTATTCCATAATTCCATATAGAATTTCGGGATAATATTGATCATGTAAATAAACTTATGTTTCAATAGAATACTATTACATATGGTTTATTAATATTATATATTGTCTTTTCTAGTTTTCAATTCATAGCATGAGCAATTTTGGATTGAACGTGGCATAGTTTTGTGGGGTTTGTATAATTTTCTTCTAGTGACTAATGAATCATTTTCACCATGCTTCTTTCATCTATACCCTCAATTATAACAAAATTTATGTATTTTATCAATATTTACTTGTTATAGATAATTTAAATAAAAATTTTATTTTTAAGGGATTGATTAATTTAGCCATGAAAAAGCATGACTATAACATGTCATGTAATGACTCTATATTTTTCTAAAATGATTATAATTTTTAATTTACATATAAATTATTATATGTTTTTTCATTTTTATATAGACATAGGTGACCATATATGTATCCTTGGAGTTCTTTCAATCCCTTTGAATGAATTTTACTATTAGAGTTAAGTGACTAATCATTTGTGATTAAAGGAAATTTTACCATCCTATATATTGGTATTTATTCATATACATCTTGTTTTAGAGGCTATGGAAGTATTTTTCATTGATTTTTTTTGGGATTTTTGAGTTGGATTTTATTGTAGTTTTTTTATGTTTTTATTTTTGGGGCTATCCTTATGTGATCTTGGTCTTCTGATCATCATTAATACCTCATTATTAAAATTTTGTTATTTTTCTTTCAGTATTGGTAGGGGATTAGAGAATTATACTTCACTATTTTATTCAAATTGAGGAAGTGACTTGAAAATTCATTCATTTTGATGATGGGAGGGATTAAATAAAATATTAAAAAAAAATAAATTATATGCAATTAAAGAGAAGTGGAGATTAAGATGTGTTTTATATGATTCGATGATATTTCTTGTGATTGAAGCTTCTTTATTGTTTTTATTAATATATTTTACTTACTTCTATGATATATGTGTCATTTTGTAAAATAGAGTTACTGGAATCTCCTTTAAAAAAAGTTTAATAAATTTTCTATTAGTAGTTTTATAGTTTCTTAAAAATTTATAAACTTTTAATGACTTTTATATTGAATAAAAATAATTTCCTTGTAATATAGAAAGATGATTCATTGATGTGATTTACTACAATTTTTTACTATGGATTCTTATAGTAGGATGTGTTTGTTGTGTTGTGGAAAATATAGTTTTGTATAAATTATTTTTGGTTTGTTTTGGGATGTTGGCATGAGATGAAAAATTGGAGTTGTATCTAGTTTTTCTTAGTTGGAATGGGGAGATTTATTTTGTTGATGTGGTTGTGGTTGATAGGCTTTTATTTGGTTTATAAACGGTAATAGGGATGGTTGCTTCGATAGAGGTAGTGTATTTGTAGCTATGTTAGTTAATTTTGGTATGAGTTGTGAGTGATTCATATGGGTATTAGTCATTTATTATGGTCTTGTGTTATATATTATTGATATTATATAATATTATTGGTAATGATGATCATGATAACAAGTATGATATGGAATTTATTAAGCTATGGTTATTAAGAAACCATTAATAATTTAAATGAATGAGTAATGAATGAGATGAATGTAGGTGTTGGATAATGATTATCTTGGAATTATTATTTTATGAATAATTGAAATAATTAATTTAATATAGATACTAAAATGTAAAATATTACAATTGATAAATGATGTGATTAAATAAGAAGTTGTTAATTTTATATTTACTGTTATTGATAAAGTTGGGGTTGGTATCTATCATAGAGGTGTAAGTGGTTTGTACTAGTAAGAAAAAATGATGTGGAACCAGTTGTTTGTTTTAATAGTACTATATTGTATACAAAATTATGATTATATTTTTTGGTTCTATAAACATATGTTAAATTTTCTATTTGATTTTTTATAGAACCTAAACTAGCTGAACAAACTTATGAACACCTAATTATTTTGGGATTTAGGTGAATTACACAACATTCAGGTTATTGAGATAATGGATGGCTTGATATTCAATCTTCCCAACTCTCCTTTTTGAGGTCTAATGTTGGGACCAGGTTGAATGAAGATGAAAGTTTGAAGAGTTAGCTTTTGCAGAGTGTTGTATTTTGTTGTCAAAGGCGATAAATCAATTCACTGTGTAGAAGGATCATAAATCAGACGATGCTTTGCTGGTATGTATTTCACACAAATCATGAGTTAGGAGAACTTGTGATGCAAGCCTTATGAAGGAAAGGGGGAGAAATGATGATGCCAGTCAGATAATGTTTTGATTGGAAGGGATGATGCTGCTGGAAGATAGGAAAGATTCAGTTCCCATTGCAACTCTGACGATGCTTAAGCTGATCTATCAAAGGATAAATATCACGATAGTGGGATTCGTGATAAGGGCAGAAGAATGGATATGGGAAGCAGTAAAGAGATAAAATGGCAAAGCAATAGACAATCTGGGGATGGCAGAAAAGAACAGTTTAAGGTGGCGCCGTTTTCCAGTGTTTGCCAAATTTTAGGGCCTGAAAATCGGGAGATGAAGAAATCTGCTTGGCAATGGATGTTGCGCTGAAGATGGTTTATACGTGCAAAAGAGTTATTCAAGGTCAGAACTATGAAAAATGACAAAGGAATGGAGTGCGCGGAAATTTAGGCACGTTTCGCGCAAAAATAAAGTGGTGCGCGCAATATCTGCGGGATGCGCGAAATAGTAGCGGGTTGCGCGAAAAATCTGCGGGTTGCGCGAAATATTGGCATGGTGCGCGAAATTGGGGAATGAAGTTTTCGCGCAAATGATGATTCGAGATCAGAAGATCAAAAATTGGCAAAGGCATAAAATGCGCGAAATATTGGAGCAGTGCGCGAAATCTGATGTCGCAGGAAAGATTGGGTTTGCGCGCAATATAGAACACGGTGCGGAATTTTGCGCGCAATTGGTGCTTCAGGCTTAGAAGGATGAAAAATGCCAAAGGCATGAGGTGCGCGAAATATTGAAGCATGGCGCGAAATATGAAGTTTCATTAAAGAGTTTTTACGCGCATGGAGGAGGTTTTACGCGCAGGAAGTGGTTTTTATGCGCAAAGTCAAAAATGCCTATAAATATGAGGTGAACCCCTCTCATAAGGTAATGCTCGACACTTAGAAGAAATCCCGAGCTCTGGTGCGCGTAAATTATACGCTAAGTGAGTTGCGCGAAAAGAGGAAATGTTGCGCGTAAAAGGAAAGTTGCGCGAAAACGTTTTTCGCGCCAAAAGGTGATTTTACGCGCAAGCCATTTGAATTGCGCGCAAGGCACCCTAAAGGCTGTGCGAAATATTTGGGGCCTTCGCACGTATTCAGTTGTGCACGAGAGAGTTCTTACCGGCTTCTGGGTAAGAAAGTGAAGATTTGTACTTCGGAGAATACATCTGTTTAATTGTAAAGAAGCACTGAAACATTGTGTTATCCTATTTGTGCTAAGAGGGAGCACACGCACTATTGGATTGTTTTCAAAGTGCTGCACGAGTGTAAGGGTATATCCTACTCGTTGTATTCCACATCAAAGGATTGTTTTCTAGTGGATTGTGTGGTACTGGATTATTTCCGTACCATACCAAGGACGTAGCTACTCTTGTTGAGTAGTGAACCTTGTAAATCTTGTGTTCCTGTGGATGTGTGTGTTCAGCAGGGAAGAAACTCTTTAACAGGAGGCGAAGGTTGTTTCAAAAAGGGGAAACTTAAAAAGAAAAAGATATCACTGATTCACCCCCTCCCCCTCTCAGTGATACTTGGATCCTGATTGGGAACTTCAATTGGTATCAGAGGCGAGGTTACCTTCGTTTACTCTTTGCTGAATTGTTTGAAGAGAAGTTGTGATGGAAAATCTAAATTGCGTGAACAGTAAGGGGATTCCAATCTTCGATGGAAAGAACTATCACATCTGGAAGGACAGAATGATGCCGTATCTTATGTCTCTTGGATATGAAGTTCTTGAAACTACAACAGATGGATTTCCTGATATTGATGACAAGGTCCCTCTTACTCCTGTCGATAAGAAGAATCTTGAGAATGATGGAAGAGCTAAAAATGCATTACTCTCATCACTTTCTGAGAGTGAGTTTTTAAGAGTGAAAGGTGTCACTACTGCTAAAGGCATCTGGGATAAGCTAATGAATATCTATGAAGGAAATACAAAAGTGAAGAAGGCAAAACTACAAATCTGGAGGCTGAAGTATGAAGACTTGAAAATGGGAGAATCTGAATCTGTTGGGGAATTCTTTACCAGAGTTAATGACATTGTCAGTACAATCAGATGTCTTGGTGAAAAGTTAGAAGATGATACAGTTGTTGAAAAGATCCTGAGAATTCTGCCTGACAAATTTGATGCTAAAGTTTCTTCACTAGAAGACAGAGATCCGGAAACATTATCTCTTGATGATTTGCACAGTACTCTCATCACTTATGAGATGAGAAGAGAGAAGACCATGAAGAGCAAAGCAAAAACTGATAGAGAAATGTCTTTCAGGGCAGAAAAGAAAGAGAAGTCGAAGAAAATTCTTATTAATGAAGAAGCTGGTGAATCCAACTCTGAAAATGAGGTATGTAAAATTTTTGATGAAATTCTATCCTTGTTTTCTAAAAATGTTAAAAGAGGCACAGGGAAATACAAAGGGAAACTCCCTTTGAAATGTTTTGAATGTGGAGCAGTTGGCCACTTTGCGGCTAATTGCCCTCAAAAGGGGAAAGATGCCGACAGTGATGAAGAAGACAGAGGACCAAGAAGGTCATGGAAGAAACAGGATCGAAAAGATAAATATTCTGGTAGAAGTCAGAATAAAAAGTTCTTTAAATCAAAAAGAAGAAGCTTTTTGTCAAATGATAAGGAAGATGATGATAGCGAGACTGAATCAGAAAAATCTGCTACTGAAAAAACTAGAGAGAGTACCTTTTTTGCAACAGTGAATAATGATGATTATGAGAGTAGTAGTACTGAAGAAGAAGAGACTCAACTTGAACAGTATCTGAAAGAAGAGCTGAAGGAATGTTTGAGGAAGATCAGGAAACTGGAGAAAGAAAACAACAAGTTAGTAAAAGAAAATTCCACAGTAAACAATCAAGAAGGTTTTACAGATGATAAAATCATGATGAAAAAGGAGATTGATGATCTGAAAAATTCTCTTAAGAATACAAAGAATCGTAATGATCATCTTGAAGTGAAGTTGAAGGCAAAAGAAGAAGAGTTGGAACTTGTCCAACAAAAACTGCATAAAGCTAAAGAAATGAATATCAGTTCCAAAAATTCTATCTCAGAAGTAGGGGAATGTTCCAGTAAGAATGAACTAAAAAGGGATCTACAAAACTTACCTTCAAAGGTTGAAATGAAAGACAAAGTTGGTTCTGATAAGAACAAGGCTGGAAAGACAAAGTATGTGGTCAAAATCAGCAATGCAGAAAAATCAGAAGTGCATAAAAATCTTGAGTCAAGAAAAGCTTCTAATACTTCTGGTACTGCTGAATCTGAGCTGAAGAAGAGAGTTACAAATGAAAATATGATGGTTTTTGAGAAGCGTGTTCACAACTCCATTCAGTCTAAAAGTTTCAGAGGTAAATATTCTTTCTATGGATACTGCTGGTATTGTGGTGGATTCGGACACATGGAAAGTATGTGTTGGTTTAACCAACAACATTACAACTATTCCAAAAGTTTTGAAGGACAAGGATTGAGGGGGAGCCAACGCTTTCAAAATAGAAGATCTCCAAATAAGTTTCAGAAGAAATCTGAGAAGACTGGTGTGAAAGTTGGGAACAGATTCCAACCACTGGAAACATATTGTGAAAGATGTGATCAACCTGGACATCTTGCTAAGGGCTGCCTTAGTGTGTTACCAGAGAAACAAAAGTTTGTTAATAATCCTCAGAAGACAGAGTTTTTAAAATACAAAAGGGACAAATTTGATAAGTCTGAAAAGAAAGAATGCATGGTTCTCTGGCCAGAACACATTGATTTGGCTAGGAAATTGGAAGAAGCAAAACAGAAAGTGGAGGAAAAGGAAGAACAAAAAGCACTTGTTGTTGAAACAGCTTTGAAGGCTACCAAAGGAGAACGTCCATGGATTCTTGATAGTGGATGTTCATCTCATATGACAGGAGACTTAAAGCTGCTGAAGAATGTGAAAGACTTTAAAGAAGGAACTGTGACATTTGGAAATGATGAATCTCTAAGGATCAAAGGTGTTGGATCAGCCATCATTGGAAAAGAAAAGATGAAATCCAGAAAAACACTATATGTTGATGGACTGAAACACAACCTGCTCAGTGTGTCACAACTCTGTGATGAGGGCAACAAAGTGATCTTCAGAAAAGATGGATTTGTTGTAAAAAGTGAAAATGATGGAATCATAGTTACAAGGGGCCAGCGTACAAGAGGGAATTTGTTCCAAGTTGGGGATGGACAGAACTCTTGTTACATGAGTGTGGTGGATGAAAATAAATTATGGCATAAAAGGCTGGGTCATATGTGTCAGAGAAATATGTGCAAGTTGTCAAAGCGAGAAAGTGTTCGGGATATGCCTGATTTATCAAGAGAAAGAGATTGGTGCTGCACTATTTGTGAGAAAGGGAAGATTGCTAATTCTATGCACAAGAGAGTTGAAATTCGCTCAAAAAGACCCTTAGAACTCATACACTCAGATATATGTGGGCCAATGAGCAAGCAATCTTCAAATGGAGATAAGTACTTCATTACTTTCATTGATGACTTTACTCGCATTACTTGTGTTATGTACATGAGACATAAGTCAGATGCTCTAACAATGTTTAAGAGTTTCAGAAGGAAAGCAGAGAAAGAATGTGAGTATTCAGTGAAGAAGTTGAGAACTGATAATGGTGGTGAGTATAAGAATGAAGAGTTTGAAAGTTATCTTGAGAAACATGGAATTCGGCATGAGTTTAGTTCACCATACACACCTCAACAAAATGGGGTGGCTGAAAGAAAGAATCGAAGTCTGGTGGAAATGGGGAGAACTATGTTACTTGAACATAGTCTCTCTCATTATTATTGGAGGCAAGCCATGAGCACTGCTGTGTATATTCAGAACCGGTGTTTCTATAGACCAAACTCAGATATGACTCCATATGAGATGTTCTATGGAAAAACTCCAAGTCTGAAACACTTGAGAGTCTTTGGGAGTCCATGTATTATAAAGAAGAAAGGTGGAAATCTGGGAAAGTTCGAGCAAAGAGGAGATGACGGAATTTTTCTTGGCTATGCTCCAGAAGGAAGAGGATATAGATGCCTCAACAAAGAAACAGGAAGAATTATTGATTCTTCAGATGTAAAAGTTGTTGAAAGTGCTGAGAAAGAAAAGCAGTCATATGTTGATGTGGAAGTCGAGCGGGATAGAGAAGATTTTGTTAACAATTCTGATAATGCTTCAGAATTTGTTCATCCTACTCAAGAAGAGGAATCTGACTCAGAAATATCAAGTGATGAGGATGAAGTTCAAACAACTCATCCTAGGTTGAGGAAATAAGTGGAGGCTCAAAACATTATTGGAGATAAAAATCAGAGGGTTCAAACAAGAAGAACAACAAATGCTATATCACATACTTCTCTTTATTCGAAAGTTGAACCGAATAATGTAAATGAAGCATTTGAGCATCCAGAATGGGTTCATGCTATGAATGAAGAGCTTGATCAGATAGAGAAGAACAATACTTGGGAACTTGTGCCCAAGCCGGACAACAAGAACATTATTGGTACAAAGTGGGTTTTTCGAAACAAGCTGAATGAAGAAGGTAATGTAATAAGAAACAAGGCAAGATTGGTCTGCAAAGGGTATTCACAAATTGAAGGCATTGACTTTGATGAAACCTTTGCTCCAGTAGCTCGATTAGAAACAATCAGAATATTTCTTGCCATTGCTGCACAACGAGGTTACAAAATCTTTCAAATGGATGTAAAATCTGCATTCTTGAATGGTGATCTTGACGAGGAAGTTTACATTGATCAACCTTGTGGATTTGTTATTGGAAAAGATGAAAGCTATGTGTGCAGGTTGAAGAAGGCTCTGTATGGGCTAAAACAGGCTCCGAGAGCATGGTATTCTAAATTAGATACTTGCTTGAAGAAGATGAACTTTAAGAAAGGGAGAGTTGACAGCAATCTCTACATCAAGAAATGTCAGGAGTTTTCACTGATCGTTATTGTTTATGTCGATGATATTATATTTGCTGGAAATAATGAAAGATCATGTGAAAAATTTGCTGAGGAGATGAAGAAGTTATTTGAGATGTCCATGCTAGGTGAAATGAAGTACTTTCTTGGGTTACAAATTTCACAGAAGAAGAATCATGTTTTTCTATCTCAAGAAAAGTATGCTAAGGAACTTCTGAAGAAGTTTGGCATGGAAAATTCGAAACCAGTTTCCACACCGATTTCAGTGGGAACCAAGTTGTCTAAAGATGGAGAAGGAAAGGAAGTTGATCAGAAAGAGTTTCGAAAACTGATTGGAAGTCTGCTATATTTGACGGCCTCAAGACCCGACATCGTCTATGCTGTTACTTTATGTGCGAGATTTCAGAGTGCTCCTAAAGAATCACATTTGATTGCTGGAAAAAGAATTCTCAGATATATCAAAGGCACAACAAACTTTGGAATCCGGTATGACGGCTCTGAAAATATTGATCTATTTGGGTATTCTGATGCTGATTGGGCAGGAAATGTTGATGATCGAAGATCCACATCTGGTGGAGTATTCTTTCTAGGAAAAAGCTGTGTTAGTTGGCATACCAAGAAACAGAATTCAGTAACTCTTAGCACAGCTGAGGCTGAGTATGTTGCTGCTACTCAAGCTACAACTCAACTAATGTGGATGAAGACTCAGCTGGAAGATCTACTTGTTGAAGTAAAGCTACCATTGCTCTTGGGTTGTGATAATCAGAGTGCAATCAATCTTACAAGAAATCCAGTACAACATTCTCGTTCAAAACACATTGATATAAAGTACCACTTCATCAAAGAGCAGGTTGAAAAGAATGAACTGAGGCTGGAGTATGTTCCTACATCTGAACAAATTGCTGATATATTTACGAAACCGTTACCGAAGGAACCATTTTCAAAGTTGAGGTTGAACATGGGTGTACAACCTCCTTCTCATCAAGGTTAAGGTACATGTTTCTGTCCCCTCTCTCGTCTTAGCTTTGGATAGTGTTGTCAAGGGGGAGAATTGTTTCATAAATCTATCCATAAGGAAGAATGTATTAAGGGAGAGTTGTGGGTAAGCTGTGAATTCAGCATGTATGTGAGTGAACTATTCTAACTATTTGTTGGAGTGGTTGTAGGAAACAAAGTTGTTTTACAGGAAAGTTGAAGAAGTGAAGAATGCTATTGCAAGATGTTCTGAAGAAGGATGAGGAGGTATGTTCATGAGATTTCACAGTCACTGCTTTTGGACAGCATGGTTTTGGCTGTCAATAAATCTTGTTTCCTACAATGAGTTAGCTCACGTAGGCTTAGAATTGTTGATAAGTAATCCATTCCAAAAGGTTTCAAAATTCAGTGATTTATGAATCTTTGTTGACAACAAAATCCAAAGGGGGAGATTGTTGGGACCAGGTTGAATGAAGATGAAAGTTTGAAGAGTTAGCTTTTGCAGAGTGTTGTATTTTGTTGTCAAAGGCGATAAATCAATTCACTGTGTAGAAGGATCATAAATCAGACGATGCTTTGCTGGTATGTATTTCACACAAATCATGAGTTAGGAGAACTTGTGATGCAAGCCTTATGAAGGAAAGGGGGAGAAATGATGATGCCAGTCAGATAATGTTTTGATTGGAAGGGATGATGCTGCTGGAAGATAGGAAAGATTCAGTTCCCATTGCAACTCTGACGATGCTTAAGCTGATCTATCAAAGGATAAATATCACGATAGTGGGATTCGTGATAAGGGCAGAAGAATGGATATGGGAAGCAGTAAAGAGATAAAATGGCAAAGCAATAGACAATCTGGGGATGGCAGAAAAGAACAGTTTAAGGTGGCGCCGTTTTCCAGTGTTTGCCAAATTTTAGGGCCTGAAAATCGGGAGATGAAGAAATCTGCTTGGCAATGGATGTTGCGCTGAAGATGGTTTATACGTGCAAAAGAGTTATTCAAGGTCAGAACTATGAAAAATGACAAAGGAATGGAGTGCGCGGAAATTTAGGCACGTTTCGCGCAAAAATAAAGTGGTGCGCGCAATATCTGCGGGATGCGCGAAATAGTAGCGGGTTGCGCGAAAAATCTGCGGGTTGCGCGAAATATTGGCATGGTGCGCGAAATTGGGGAATGAAGTTTTCGCGCAAATGATGATTCGAGATCAGAAGATCAAAAATTGGCAAAGGCATAAAATGCGCGAAATATTGGAGCAGTGCGCGAAATCTGATGTCGCAGGAAAGATTGGGTTTGCGCGCAATATAGAACACGGTGCGGAATTTTGCGCGCAATTGGTGCTTCAGGCTTAGAAGGATGAAAAATGCCAAAGGCATGAGGTGCGCGAAATATTGAAGCATGGCGCGAAATATGAAGTTTCATTAAAGAGTTTTTACGCGCATGGAGGAGGTTTTACGCGCAGGAAGTGGTTTTTATGCGCAAAGTCAAAAATGCCTATAAATATGAGGTGAACCCCTCTCATAAGGTAATGCTCGACACTTAGAAGAAATCCCGAGCTCTGGTGCGCGTAAATTATACGCTAAGTGAGTTGCGCGAAAAGAGGAAATGTTGCGCGTAAAAGGAAAGTTGCGCGAAAACGTTTTTCGCGCCAAAAGGTGATTTTACGCGCAAGCCATTTGAATTGCGCGCAAGGCACCCTAAAGGCTGTGCGAAATATTTGGGGCCTTCGCACGTATTCAGTTGTGCACGAGAGAGTTCTTACCGGCTTCTGGGTAAGAAAGTGAAGATTTGTACTTCGGAGAATACATCTGTTTAATTGTAAAGAAGCACTGAAACATTGTGTTATCCTATTTGTGCTAAGAGGGAGCACACGCACTATTGGATTGTTTTCAAAGTGCTGCACGAGTGTAAGGGTATATCCTACTCGTTGTATTCCACATCAAAGGATTGTTTTCTAGTGGATTGTGTGGTACTGGATTATTTCCGTACCATACCAAGGACGTAGCTACTCTTGTTGAGTAGTGAACCTTGTAAATCTTGTGTTCCTGTGGATGTGTGTGTTCAGCAGGGAAGAAACTCTTTAACAGGAGGCGAAGGTTGTTTCAAAAAGGGGAAACTTAAAAAGAAAAAGATATCACTGATTCACCCCCTCCCCCTCTCAGTGATACTTGGATCCTGATTGGGAACTTCATCTAATATAAGATATTAAGGTTCATCATAGGTATATTCATATGCAATATTAGTTCCTAAAGTTATCATATATAATATATTTTTTGAAATGATTATGAGCTGTGATGATGATGTGAAGAAAATGGGAGGATGATGTAATGGATGATGTGTTACATGCTAGTTTTTATGTTTGTTAAGAGGAGATAATTAGTTTTATATACTTCATATTAAGAATATATTATCGTAAAGGGAATGTGACCTATGGTTTTAGTACAAATATATAGATGTCGTTTTAGATATGTGATAACAAATTTATGTGGATATGTGGTTATGCATATGATATAGTTTATGTCATGTGGTTGTTGGTTGAGATATGATGTATTATAATATCACAACATAAGCGATGGAAGAATAACAAAATTTTCATTGGGGTGTGAGAGAAAAAATATTTAGGGGAATTGATTATGGGATACCTTTCTCTATATTATTTTTATATTTTGTTATTATACGTACATGCGATATTGGTTGGGTACACCTTATAGAGGTTTTGTGATAGGTGACTGGGTAAGGTGTATGTATCATGTTATCCAAAACCTATATGTAAATATGTTTTTTTGGATTCAATGAGGGATTCAATAATCAATATGGATAATAATAGCTTAAAGTTAGGAGATTTTTATTAGAGATGTTTCTATAAAGGTTTTATTTTGGAATTTTATTTTTGAGACATGATCTGTATGACATTACATACTTTACAGGATATCCAATTTAATTTTGTGTTATATATTTGAATGGTGGTTATTATATATTCCATGTATTATAAGTGAAATTACCCAAATTTGTATATTTAATAAACATAGTTCTTGTCCCAAAAACACATATTTTTGGTGGGGGGATTTAGGCGACACTTCATCTTTATATCAGGTGCAATAGTTGTGGGTTGATTGTTATAATTTTTATCATTGTTATAGAAGTATTTTTTTATATAGAATAGTGTTAGGAATAGATTTGGATTTTATGGGTTTTGTAGGAAAAAATGTTATTCTAGCTTAGTGTGTGATGTTTCTTGGGAGACTATCATAAAAAATTGAGAATAGTGCTCTCTATAGTCAAATACAATGAAATTATTCTCATCAAACACCTTATGTATGATAATTATAATTTCTATGTTGATACATAGGATAAGTATGATAAACAAATTTTTCCTCACTTATGATTGAACTGAGGTGATTTTTGGAATGTTAAAATGAGTGTAATTAAATAAAACATAATGAATTTAATACTGTTTGGATTAATAGTTCCCTTTCATACATGAACTAATGAATCTGTTTCCTAATCTACATTTCTTTCATATTAGTGAAGTGTAGTAGCATGTTCTGGTTGAACATGTGAGGGATGACGTGGATGAGGATGACGAATCACGGATGAGGACACTGTGTGCGTTTTACTTAAATTTTTTTAGTGAAATATGAAAACTGTGTATCTAGTTTAGAGATAGATCAATATTTGTATGACCTAGATATTTCATTCACATTCATTTAAGACAGGATGAAACTTTGGGACTTTTTCGTTGTTATCTCAATGAGAGTATTTTCACCCCAATTGTAGATTCCATTTCCTAGAGGGAATATAGGGATGTATTTTTGTGGGATGAATTTTTCTGTAAGTACCATGTAGATTTACATTAATAGTTGACTAGGTAATTAAATATGTATATGTTTCACTCCCTCCAAAAATGAACCACGAGCAAGTTGGATCTTATGAGAGAATTTAAGTATCTACTAATAATTTTCCCATATCATTTTCTAGATGAGGTGGTAAGGGAGTTATGTTTTTAATATTTTATAAGAACTACTATTGTGTGTTCTGTTAACCAATTTGTATTTTCTAAATATCTATAGATTCATTGGAAGGAATTATTTATTAGGATGATTAATCGATAGTCATGAGATATTTGACAAGGTAACATTATTTATTCTTGAAAAATATTTCTTATAGTGGGGAGTGTCATATATTAGGAAACTTGAAGTTACAAATAATATATAGTCGACCAAATCACTATTTTTCATGCTTGTATGGAGCTAATAATTCTTATTAATTCACAGTGAGAACCATTTATTTGTTGTTTTTTATGGTGGTTAGGTCCATTAATGATTCCCCTTCCCTATAATCTATAATAACCATTTGGGTATAGTTATGATTATCTCATATTGTCTTTAGTATCAGTTTATTTAGAGGCCATATTAGTATTTGGAATAATTGTATTTTGTTTCACCAAGGGGATGTGGAGTAGGTATAGGAAATCCTTATGATATCGCCCATCATAATGGATATGTTTCTGAGCATGGCCATGCAATTGGTCATAAGTATGGCCTGTGGTTAGATGAAAAATGCATGGGTTGTTGAATTCCATGAAGATGCTAACACTAGATGGGGCATTAGACATATAAGGTACTATATAATTATCAAAAAACATTTATTTTTTATTTTATTCTAGAGATTCACACTTTTTTATTATAAATTCATTGTTTTACACCTTGGTACATCTGGGGAGAGGCATATAGTGCTCATGGTGTTGACTATTCCGGTTTAAGGGCAGTATAGTATGCTTGACATGTTCTTGGGTTGGGTGGTGACCATTGGGAATCATCTATCACAAGGTGATTTATTTTTTCCATAGACACAACCATATGATGTCTCATTTGGTATGGATTAGATGTACTCTTTGATTTTATTCAACAATATCTTCTAAAAGAGAGTTTCATTCAATGATGTTATAAGAAAACATTTTGTACTAATTGGAAATAGATATCATCGAATGGGTTCAAGGAAATATGAGTCACTTTTATCTCTTCTATCTGAGTTTTAATTGGTATATTCAATTGTGTAGGCGGTATAGTACACAATATTTTTGGGGAATTTCTAGATGTTTTTTCTTGAATATTTTTTGAAACTACCGCTTTTATATGATATTGGGTTTAATATTGAGTTACAACCCACTAGCTCCTAGCATTAAATAAATAACTATTGAATAAAAACTATTGAGTTATGTTATTTTAAAATTTATAATGATGATTTTAAATAGAAGGGTTTTATCTGGGCCAGTGTCTTAATAGTCATGTTTTACTATTTTTCAAAATAAGTCATATATTAGTTTAAGGTTGTGTATAAACTATAGGTTGTCAAAAAACATTATGGTCAAGAATCAGTATCCCCATATTAGTATAGAAGTTTTTTAAGATTAGTTGAAGGGATATAGCTAGTTTTTAATAATTGATATGTGATAAAAGTACCATTAGATGAGGGTTTTGAAGGAGGATATCTAAGATAATAATTTTCAGTGTCATTGTAGAAACATAATGTTTATCGTTATGCTATTCCGTACCACAAACAACTTGATCATTTTCCCAGGACCCTTGAAAAATTTGTTTAATAAGACCATATATTAATTAATGTAGTCATTCATTGAAAATAACATCATTTAATCTATTAATATAGGTGGATAATATGGAATATATTAGTTTTGTTTTACAAGTGCTTATGTAATAACAACAATTTTGAGAGCAGTGATTTATCCTTTTAAGATAGAGGTAGTTGTTTGTTGAGGTGAAACTGAGAATTTTATAGAGTTCCATAGTTTACTTAATCTCAAGGGTTATTATCATTTTTTCATGTATAATATATCTTATATTGTAGATCTGTTGAGATCCTTAACCAAAAAGGATACGGTTTTTCTGTGTACTAAATTGTTTTAGGATCATTTTGATTACTCATAAGAGAAGTTGATTGGTGCTCCAATCCTTTGGTTTGACATGGATTGAGTATTGTTCTAGGATTTATATGATTCTTAACATATCAATTTGGGTTTCATTTTGATGCATTAGAGGATAGTGACCTCATATGGCCCTAAGAAGTTACATCCCCATGAGGATAACTATGCCACCCATGATCTCTAGTTGGAATTGGTGTTCTTTTCTCTAAATATTTTCTCTAATTACACCATCAATAAAAAAACCTATATTCATCACTTATCTAAATATATTGATTCATATATTATATTTATTATATCTGAATCTATATTATTATAGAAGGATGGAATACTTGTTGGACTATAGCATCAAAATTTCTTACACACCAGGGAAATGGAATGTAGTTATTGATGCATGATTTATATTGTTATAAAGAAATACTTCTCTATGGTCAAAAGATTCATGAAGAGTAACAATAGATCTTAAAATTATGTATCTTTATGTATTTGAGGTACGTGTTAGGTGTTAAATTAATAACATGATAGTGAAATATTAATTATTACAAAAGTTTGAGGAGTTTCAATGAAGATATTGAAAGGTAGAGGTGACACAAGATCACATCTTTCATGGTGATTCTCCAGAGGGAGGGTTAAAGGATGATCAACATTTGGTGTTGTTTTCAAGGTGGTTGTTTGTCTAATAATTAATGTGAGTGGAGGTTGTGAGAGAGTTTTATATTTCACCTTGGAATTGAATTTAGTTAAATATTTAATACCCAAGTCTTTATTGTAACATGTAAACCCAATAACCTAAACTATCACAAAATTCACACTTTAATGATACATTAATCATGGTTATAGTTAAATGTTTAATTTCTCAATATTATAATTTTATTTTTATGAAGTAAATATAATTTGAAAATTTATATAAATTTTTTTATCTTGAGATGAATGATTGAGATTTTTATTAAAAAAATTATTTTTATGTGAGTAGTTCAATATATAATTTTTACTAAAAAGGAGGATTTTATGCCATTATTACTATATAAGTATGACCGATACATTTTTGAAACTATTTTATAAAAAAAACATTTATTACATTATTGAAATAAAAAATTTTAAAATATTTATTATAGTTTACGAACATATTATTTATATTCTAGATCATAATTAATATTTTTTGTCCCAAATTAGTTTAATATATTAATTTTTTTTAAATTATAATTATATTTTAAACTTGTACAAATTGAATCATAAAAAAATTATTTCAAATTTATAATAAGTATTTGAAAATTAAATAATAAAGACTGCTTTATTTTTAGATATAAATATTAACTTACCTTTGGGAAAAACAAGTTACCATTATAAAATTTAAAATGATAAAAATAATAATTATATGTGTAATGGGATAAAAAAAGATAAAAAAATCATGTCTATAATTGAGTTGATGATGTGTGAATCATCCTTATTTCTTCACCGTTCCATTATTTCTTAACTTTGGATCCACATTACATGTTTAACATGTTCTCCCATTCTATTCAATGGAAATATTTAAAAACATTCCATTATCACCACTTATAATAGGGGCCTCTCACCACCCCATAAAAAACTGTAAAAATTAAATTTACTCCTAAAAGATTTATCTATTTCTTTACCCTATCATAGTATTCCACTCTCATAGGCTTCTGGAAACAAGATATTATCTTAATGAATCTGTTTCTAAATATTCATCTAAGAGAAACCCAAATTTTTAAATGTAAGTTCAATATTTTTTTTATCTTCCTTTCCATTTATTTTTCCTTTTCAAATTTACTTTTACCAATAGTATATGATAAATTTAGTATTTATACTTAAATTAATGTTGACATATTTTAAAAAAAACACTAACCACCTTTCCCATATCCCTTATGAAAAATAAAACTGTCATTCGTGCATTGTGAGTACTACTAGCTCTAGGAAGCAACACATTTCGTATTCCATCACCTCCTATCCAAGATGGATCTAAGGATGTTATCAAATAATAAATATTATTTTCATTATATCCTTAATTTTTTGAAGATAAATTAGAAAACCTATATATGATATTATCAACAAATGATCGTTGTTAATAAAATCATTTAAAAGAAGTTCACTAAGAGGATAATAATTTTTTTATATTGTGTAATAATGTCATATCAATAAGTTATTATTATAATTAATTAGAAATAAGATATATTACAAAAATAAAAAGTAAATAATAATATTTTCATTTATGTATATTGATATTACAACCAATACACTTCATTATCGTTCATTAAATCAGGGTATGTTCTTGTTTGGGCCAGTTTAACAACCTAATCAAAACATATTATGAATTTATATCATGAACGACCATGGGAACATGATTAATTGTATATTATAATGTAAATCTATAACTTTTTTATTTTTTAGTTTTTATATTAATATTTAGTGATTAATTAATAAAACACACTTTGATAAATAAGAATCACTCCCACATTGTTGTTATCAATTTCATCTTCAAAGATAAAGAACATAGAAATCATTAATTGAATATAAAATATCATAAATGGTTACAAATCATACATAATAGTAATTATAAAGAACAATTTATTTATTCTACTTGAGACATGTTTTTAATTAAGCAATTAATTTCCATTTTGTGTTGTATATACTAAATATTTGAGTTTTTAAATCATAAAATTACTTTCACAACAGTATTTTAAGATAAACCTAAAGCCACAAATTTCAAGTTATTTGGATTGAAGTCTTACGAAATAAATAAGTGGGGTTATCACTTAAAAATTCTCATTCTTTGGGACACTTATTATATTCAAAGCCTATTTCATTTTGTGTGGTACATAAATTTACATGGAATGATATTACCCTATTAATAATTGTATATAAGGTATTTATATGTATATATTGTTAAACCTATATTATATATTTTTTAAGAGTTACAAAAAACATTTTAAACTAATTGTTTTTAATGGGGGGGGGATCCAATGTTTTCGGAAAGTAAAAGTGTGTTTTTTTCCTATAAAATACATCCCTATTTAGATACTGGAAAGTGGATTCATTTATGAAGAATATGAACCTAGGGGTAAACACAATGAAAAGGATTGGCTGAGTATTGAACTAATAATCATGGAGATGAATATCTAGTGGGATTGAGACTGCACAATTATATAGACTATTAGGATGATATTTTAGAACTAATGTAAATTTTTTTTTTAAAAATGAATTAAATATTATAAATTTATTATTGTAAAATAAATTCCTAAAACTTATAGGAATTGAATTATAAAATTTTTATTCAAATTTATAATCAGTAGATCAAAATTAAATAAAAAGGGATATTTTATTTTTAGACAGAATGATTAGGAAACCTTTTGTAAAAACTAGATACCATAGTAAAATGAGCCTTAAAATATAAATATGATAGATGGATCGATTAAATTATATGTTTTTAGATAGTGTTTATGGTTCAAGAATTTTCCCATGCATTTTTATGAATTTCATGGGCACCAGGCTTCGATTTTTGGTTTTTTTGAAATATAGTATGAGGTGCATGGTTGGCACATGGTTAGTGCTAACCGTGCACCTAAAATATGTAGACCCTAAAGAAAGGGAATCTTTTGATAAACCATTAATGGTTTGGTTAAGGGCTATGTGAGAGTTCTAAAATTTATTTTAGTGGTAGGAACATGGGTTGTGCATGGTTTATTAAACCATACACATATTCATGTGAGGTGTATTTTCATTTTGATAGTAACACCACAGAGATGGAGGTTGGTTTTCCAAAACATGTTGACAAACCATGAGGCTAAATAATAGGGAAAATGTTACCATTTTAAAAACAACCCTTAAGTGGGGTTTTCACATTTTATTTCTTCATTCACCCAGTTGACCCCCCGCTTGATCCCTCCTCCTCCACTTCTTCCTTTGGTGGTCTTTTGTTAGTTCATGGTATGAATTGGACATCTTCAGGCGTTTTTGAAGTGTAGAGGTAAGGATAAGAATCATTTTGGATCTTTTATAAATTTATTTTCTTATTTTTGATTCAATATCTTTAAAAGTACTTTTTTAATAATTTTTGGGCTTTTTTCAATTCATGTGATTTTATTCATTCCTAATCAAATCAAATCTTGATATTGGATGAGTGGAATATCCTAGTCATGAGGTTGGTGGTATAGATTATTTTACCTTGACTTTCATTGTTTATAAATTATTTTCATTGTGCTACTTTCTAGAGATTCTGTATGTTGCACCTAACTCATGAAATGCTTTAAATTTAATTATTTAGACAACTACCTTGATTCCATTAGAACCACATATATGTTTAGAGGTTAATGACCCCAACCCAAACAACCACTTAAGGCTTGTTCAATTACATGTTTTACTCCACCATCTTGTCCTGTGATTATAACACCTCTTGGATGTGTTATTTCAATTCTATAACACATTTATAAATTCCTCCAAAATTTAAATTGGTTAGATAAAACCTCTTCATACATTATTACTTAATTTATTATTGATGTTTTAAATTGGACAGTCTTATTCATTAAATTAAATTTGATTTTTATTAATGAATTGTATCATGATGTTTTATGTTAAGGAATGGGTGATTCCCATGGAATTTGTATGTTATAAACGAAATATTTTATCATTATAGTTGAACTAATTATGGAATAGATGACCTTATGGATTGTTTTAAATGTTAAATAGAACATTCTAATGAAATTAAACTACACCTAGAGAAAAAAATATTTTATTATGTAAGAATTAATTTGATGGGCATATATTACGATTATGATTATAAAAACCATGACTGATACCAGGTTCTTTGGTGGATTAACATGGATAGGATCAGTTGGAAATGCTATTGTACTATGCAATGAGTGATACCTAGTTCCATATGTGGTGTATTATAGATGATATTAGAGGGTTATTCCTTTATAACATTCTATAAGTGATACTTGGGTTCTTACAAATTTCCAGGAATGGGCCCATTGGTTCTTTGAAATAATGACATGCATTGAGCGATACTTGGTTTATGATAAAAAATACCCTAGATAGACTCTTAGGCCGATTAAAATTTTATATGCACTGACCAATACTTGGACACATATTACAAACATCTAGGGATGGATTCATATGTTAAGTGAGATTATGGAATGAATTTAGTGATACTGGGGTTCTTGATATGGATTTTTTGGGGTAGTCTTAGTGGTTAGTTGAAACATATCACACATAATTTCAAATTGGTTTACCTAAGATTTATAAGTCTCTAATATGATGAAATATATAGGAAATTATTTGATTGTCATTATAAATATACATAGTTAATTATATCCAATTATCCAAAATCCCACTTATTATTCATATGTTTAGATTCTTAGGATCGTACCCATATTTATATAATGAGGCCCTTATGATATTACTATGATAGTGAATGCATTCTTGTATTATGTCTCGAGTCCTTACAAGTTCTATGTATATATACATATGTCTATATATATATTTACATATATAAGGAACATATATATACATAATTATATATATATATATATATATATTTGAACACACCTATATACATGGTTACACATGGTCAGAGGTAATCTGACTTAGGCCAAAGTAGGTATGGTCAGCCCAATGTCTTTAACGAACCCAAACTACGACAATTATAGTTATTTATTTATTGATTATTTATTTTTACCTAAATACTACCGAATTTTATATTAATAGGATATATTGTATTAGAAACCATTGTTGGTTGCCTACTGAGTTTTTTTCACACCATTCTTAGGCTTTTTTGGTACATAAAGAGACATCATGGTTGTAAGTTTAGTATCATGGTTTGTGAATTTTGATCTTTTCCTTATGGAAAAGGAAGATTGTGAGTAGAGGATGATCATGTACTCAGGTTTCCCTTCTGAAGTATGTGTCTTCTAATTATTTATTTAGTTTTATTATTTTATTCATATATATTTTATTCCCTTTTGTATGAATGTTTCTTGTTCACCGTAACCTTTTTTGGCATGGTTTCTCAATCATTTATTATTCGTTTTCATTTTCTAATATATTTTTATGTTCTTATTTAACTATTTCGTCTTTTATACAAATTAATGATCTTGAATGAGTAGACTACCCACTATACCACCATTATACCATCACCTATAGTCTCTAGACTTTTGTGTATGGGGGAGGATTTCTTGAGTCCTTGTGTCTATCCATCTCAGAGCACCATTTTTGTGGATCTTTAGTTGGGATGATAAAATTGCTATTAAAGATTATTTTTTTTTCATTGTTATCATTTTCAGATCATATAATTAAGGTTATGAATTTTTTATCACATGGTAAATAGATTTTTATGGGTTTTGTCAATGCACACATGGTGGAACGATCTAGTTTCTGGGGACGAGATTGATGTTAATGGTGTTGCTATTGAATTTCATTTTTATTTCACCATGAGTGATTGGTGTATTTCCACTTCTTAATAATTTATGTATTTTTACCCTTATACTATTATGGAATGTAATTATTACCTCATGCATCATTTTCCACACTTATAGTATCAAATTCCATGCATATTCCTTGCTATTTAGTTTGCATTGCTTTTCTACATGATACAAGACAGATATGCCCTGTCTGCATTATTCATGAAGCAAGCTTATATAATATTATTTATTGGTTACATGATAATGCCTATAATTACATGATTATGTGATATAATAAATTTTTTATATTATGATAAATAAATTATATCTTAAAGTGTATACATCAACGTAAATCATGTTTTCCTATTTAGCTTGATAGTGACAGCTTAGTTTACCAACTTGGATATATATGAGTCATAGACCAATGTTTTCATGGGCATAAAAATTTATCATTGTGATTAAATGGGTGCCACTGAAAATTTATAAACTATATGAGCCATTATAAATTAGTAATAATAATCCATATAATCAAACCATTATATATGAGCTTGTTATATTCTAACACCAAAGGTGAAAACATAGTAACGGTTACATGAACTCCAACAGTAACTTATAAAGGAACTTAAATTTATAATTTTTTGAATGTTATTTCATAAAATAAACCATGATATATGTATAAAGTTAATATTAAAATTCTTATAAAAAATGAGTTTTCAAATGAAGGTGAAATTTGTAAATTTATAAAGGATTGTACAATTTTACGTTGGGTATGATGACCTATATGACTAGAAATCAAAATGTAGAAAAGGACCCAAGTAGCTTAGTTATGTAATGTTTCTTATGAGATAAATCCACTATGGATTTTATAAAATATTGGTTTAACTGACAAGGCCTATATCACCATTTTCTTTATATACCTTATTACTCATCCTTATAGAGGTATATTCATGCTAATGGGACAATTCAATAAAGTGTATGTATCCACGTATATGATGTTATATATAAATTTATGGTGGAATATTACATGACCAATTCCCCATTTAAAGTGGAAGTAACTCTTATCTTATTTTGAGTTTTATTATTATGAGTAGTCACTAAATTAAAATTCAAATTGAAAACTAAATAGTGTTTTCCACTACATATTGAAAATTGAAAATTTCATTAACCAAGAATAGTGGTGAGAATATGTGGATAAATGAAATGGGATTTAAAAAATGATTATATGATATTTTCCACAATTTTACACGGTTTTAGATAAATAAAGTATTTAGTATACCTGTCCTTTAAAAACCGGTACTTAATATCCATTATATATGACTTTATTTAAAATGTTTAAATAAATGAGAACTATTTAAATTACTTAAGGTATAAACTTTTAGTGGTGGTTCTATCATGGTACCTCATGTTAGGTTTAGATTTAAACACTATTTTTAACATGATAATGAGGATTTACCATAGATCTCAGTTGACTTTCATCCTATTGTGGATTGGACTTAATGGTTAGGCGGTAATGGCTGGTAAACTTTTAGACATGAATATGGTTTTAATATTGACACCTTATATAAAATGAGGGGTTATCACATTGTAGCATCTCTCTTGGAGATGGTAATTGGGTACATGTTTGTGCCATGTTCTGAGTATGCTATGTTCCATTCCTTGACCATTTATGTTGGGTTGGGATCATTATATAATTGAAGGAAACCCTCATGTACAAAGGTTCTTGTATGGTAAATGGAACCTCAATGGAGTATTTTTAAGGTAAAATTACCCAGTGAGTCTAAAATCATTCCCCACTAACATGAAGTCAGGACCCTTATTAGATGGAGATTTTTACCCGATTATATGTTACTTATTTTTAGAGAGTTTCGGGTGAATTAGATATTGTGTAATAAATTCTAGTATGCATGTTATGGTTCTCAAGTGAGAGGACGTAAGTCTAGTTTCGTGATCCTGGTGTCCCTATTTTGAGCTTGATCAAAACAGATAAGTGGAAGACCTAGAATTCCTTAGTTTTTAATCAGACCCTTGTAGGAATGTAACTCTGTCTTGATTATTTGAAACCATTGAGAAAGGCTGTATTTGGGATTAAGTTTTCAATAATGATAGTGATATTGGTTTTAATATCATCTCAATACCATTTCATGTGAGGTTATTAGGTTTTACAATATGGTCTTGGTGATTCCTTAGTTGGAAAAAATTTCCTAGAGTTCCTTTGTGTCAATACTAGATTTGATGGGAAGTAGAGTAACCTAAAATTTTCATACATAAATATCACATATTAGTAAAAAAATATTCATCACATAACATAATGATCCAAATCATAATTATTTTTGTCTAGTGCCTTAGGAAACACGGGCACATAAAAAACTGGTCCAAAAGTGAGCTATGTCATCTATCACTAAGTTCTTCATAACTAGAATCCTTTTTAGAAAAATCATAGATAATAACTTTATTAATATCTTGTGGAAGCGAAACATAAGAAATGGTGATCTAAAATTTTAACTAATGGTAAAAATTGGAAATATCAATATAATATGATAATGTGTGTTTGAGAACATGAGAATAACATTTTATAAATATAAAATTCATATCAAAGATCATAAACATAAGTCATGGCCTAAATCTTGGAAGTTCATAACACATCAAACATAAGTGAATCGATGAATGTTATCAATGATATCATAACATTGGAGTAAATCTTAATTTTATTCCACACACATAATCATATAAAATCATAGGTAAAGGGTATAAACCAAGAAATCATAACATGTTTGACTTTGTCTAACCACCCTTGTATCTACCTCAGGCTTAGTATAATCTCTCATGTACTCTCTTTTTAGGATTGGGATAAACTACCATGTAAAATTTGAGCTCATAGAACATTAATTATTAACCAATGTACTAGTGGGAGATATAGATAAAAACCATAAAATATTTAAAATCATATATATATATATATATATGATACAAGATCAAAAAACATTCATCATATAAAAATTAATGAAAAGAAATTGGATTCATAAACATTTAATAATATTATCATAACATTCATACGGAAAAAGGAACATGTTTTAAAAACTAATTATCATAATAAACATAAAAAATTCATCGAAATAATAATAATGTAATACTTGGATCATATTTCCAATAAAGAATAAGTTATATAAATGGTTATAATCTATGATAAAAAATGATTTTTAAATAAATATCACTTTGTACATTTCTTGAGAAAAATATTATTTCTTCAAAGGTGTCCTTTTTATAAATATAAATTCATGGAATATTGATGAAATCATTCTATTTGGGAATAACCTTGAAGACATAAAATGGTATATTTAAAAATCCTTTAAAATATTTCGTAAATATAATAAAAATTATTTTAAAATCACTTTTTTCAAATAAGAAAATCATAAAATATTACCAAAATCAGTTTTATAGAAAATGACCCTGAAAACTTATAAAAGAATATTTTAAAATCATTTAAAACATTGATTGATGAAAATATCCATTCCACTTGGTATAAAACTTTTTTAAACACAAAATATATTCAATATGCTTTTCTTTTTAACTAACCTTTGAAAATTATAATGGAATATTTAAATCATTGAGTGGACATGATGGTTGGAAATTCAATACAAGTTAAAACAAATATTCCTTTTATATTTTCAGTAAAATAAAAACAAGCCTTGTTTTAAAAAAGACATGATGAATCCTTTCAAATATTTTTAAAAAAAATTAAAAAGGGGTAAAAAAAATTTAAACAATCCTATAGGTACCTTAATAATTTTTTTATTTTTTTTAAGAAAACAAGGATAAGGAAGAAAAAAGGGTTTTCAACTGAAGATATAAATAAAGTCTATTGTATTTTAAAACATTATATTTGAATAATTTGTACATAAATAAATTAAAATGAAGGGAAAAAATGTAATCTAATGATATAAATGGATTAGAATAAAATTCATGAGTTTTTGAGAGTTGTATTAGATGATTTTATTATAGAGAGTATAATCATAAACAATTCCCTTGAATACTGAGATTGTAAAATCAAACTCTTTCAACTTTGGAAACATTGTAATAATAAGAAAAATTAAGGTATAATATCAAATTAAACATTAAATATAATTAATATAAGTATATAAATGTTATAAAATTTAAAATGGGTATTATATACACATCATAAAAAAATATATGTTCATAATATATCATATTTCTCAAAGAACAATAATTGATACAAAAATCACTTACTGCTTTGGTATCTTTTGTAAATTAAATCCCATGAAGGATAGGTAATATATTTTATTTGTAAATAAAAATTGGTTTTAGTATAAGAATCATAAATTATATTCATGGGAAGTATGTACACAATCAAAAATAAACACATAGCGAATATGGAATTTTCCTCATAAAAAATAAAAGTGAGAGGGATATCCATTACCTTATGTCTGGAATTATTTCATACACATTAGAACATCAATTATAATAAATATATTTTTATTATGAATATATTATATAACAATAATTATATATATATATATCATAACATAAATTATTTATTTAAGGTTCTTTTATTAACCGTTTCTTAACAATTCCTTGTCAAAATCATGTTTCGGGTAATAACTACATTGTTTATCTGTATGTTTTGATTTTTTATTTTATGTTCTATTACATTTATAATGGTTAAATAATATAGAAAAGGTAAAAAATTATAAAAAAACTATATATTTTAATTATATATTTTTTTATAGTAATCCATAATTGTTAGAAATAAAAAATTAAATACACCGTCTAGGGAGAGGACGGGCTATACGTACGCATGAACATTATTTCCATACTAATAATGGATAGAACTAAAAAGGTAAATAATATTTAAAATTTGTTATATAATTATTATTTCACATTTATCATATATATTTATCAATTTTTTCCTTACTACCATCCATGCAAATTGTTTGTCAATAATGAATCATATCACATTGTGAGACAGCAGTCCTCCGTACACACATACGACATTATCATATCCTCCATGAAATGAAAAATAAAATGGTAAAAGTGAAATATTAATTAAATAAGTATTATTATGTTAAAAATAATATATATATCCATTCAATGTATCTTTTTTATCATCCATGTAACATAGAAATGAAAAAAGACATCACATTGGTTATCGAGGTGGTAGTCCTCCGTACAGATGAGCGGAGTTTTTTTACAAAGGATTGGAAGGTAAGAAGGTATGTATAATATTACAATTAAATAAATATAATAATATTTTTCTATATTATATAAAAATTAAATACATCATTATAACCAGTTGAGAGTGGTGGTGATGGAAAAAAACAATGTCGGTTCGCGAGGCGGTAGTCTGATGTCGGCCAAATTTACAGTTTTATTTCCCATTTAATAGAAATGGAGATGGATATTGGTTATTAAATTAATGTAATAACACATGAGTATATAGTGGATAATTATTTTATTTTATCATCATAGTTAATATAATTAATCCAGGTTGATGTTGAAATAAAACAAAAATGTAAGTTTAAGAATTTTACCTCTTCTTCAGAGACCCTCTTTAGGTTTGCACCAAATAACCTATTAATTGGGATTTTTAACCAAAATAAGGGATATAAAATGAGTTTAGGAAAGTAATTAAATTATATAGTTAGTTATTTTTGGAACCAATGGGTTTTTTTGTGTGAATAGGGGAGGAGATGATGTTTTCTTTTACAAGTGGTGGAGAGGACACACTTGAAATTATTGAAATGAAAAGGATGTACCGACATTTTTTACATGCCAAAAAACTATAAAATTTGTAATTTTAGAATAATAAACGTTATAAGGGAAATATATGGCCATAAAAAGTGCTTTGCATGAGTTCTTATGTCATTTTACCCTTTATCTCTTTAGTTTAAACTTCGGTAAATCTGTTTAAACTTCGTTAAATCTGTTTTAACATTAATTATAAAAAATAATTTTTACCATTTTCAGTATTAGTTATGTTAAAAAAATAAACTAAACATATTATATAATATTAATTACTATTATTACATCTATGTAATCAATTTTTTTTCCAAATTACTTTTATATAAGTGGTAAAAGTTAATTTAAAATTAAAATCATAAAACTGAAGAGAACATGGATTTCTAAAGAGAAACTCCTTAAAAGTTTAAAATGAGTTTATATCAGAATTCAATATAAAAATGATTAAAGTAACCTAATTTCAAGTAAAAAATATATAATTTAACAAATTTTACTTTTAAAAACATATTAAAATAGTTTTTATATTCATAAACTCTTTAAAAGAATTGACAATTCTTAATAAAAACCTGACATTGCACTATTCATTAAAAAATTAATAGCCTATAAAGTTATCAAAAATTCAACCTAAAGTAAATTATAAATTTTGATTTTAATAAATAATTTAATTTTGGAAATTAAATTCTCTAAAATATTCAAAAATTAGTTTTAGAAAATATGCGTGCAAAATGGATGAGTTTATTAAAAAATAAGCGCGCAAAAATTATTTTCCAAACAATTTTATGTATTATAAATAGTTTAAAATGCATGAGTTTATTAAATGACCAAGAAAATACTTTTAATGATTTTACCCTTGTTTTGGAATCGGCATTTCTTGGGATATTTCAAATAAATGATTTATATTTATGGAAATAGGGAGTAAACCCATGTTTGGAAATGTATTTAATCCTTTTAAAATTTTACCACATCTTTTAATTGATTTAGGGATGATTTCAAATAAATGATTGTTTTCAAGGACTATTTTTAATTTTTATGATGTATTGTGGAAGGAAAATGGTATTATTACCCTTTAGAATATTGAATTGTAATAAATGTTTTGAATTTGAATTATTGATGCTTGATGACCCGATTGAAATTTTATGATAATTATCCCATTTTATAAACCCTTAACCAAACATTGTTTTATTATTATACTTCCCATAATTGTGGTTTTGAAAATTTATTACTTACATTGATAAAGTTTGGGGGTTATGGTGATATGTTATCAAGTGAAGAGCACTTTCAGACTCAAGGTTGGGGATTCTACCCGAAACTCACCTCTTTCAGGTAATTCTTTATCTATCATTACCAAAATAAAACTAGATTTTATTTTTATATACATATTCTAATTGATTTTTATATGTTTAAAATTAATTTATCATTATATTTTCATCCTCTTTCTTCAGGTATGTACATGTTTTGAAGTGGTTCCCTTCTCGATACTTCCCGATAAGCAATCTGTTTTAAGGGAACATCCCGAATTCTAAACAATTTTAAAGAAAAGACTATAATAGATTTTGATCCACCATATATTTTATAAAATAACTCTTTTAATTATAAAAACCTTTATGTTTTATTTATTTTTTTAATTTAAAATATTATTCCATTTTCTGGTCTAAAATATCTTTAATATTTTCTTTTAACTGTAGTAAAATGTTTTAATTCTAAAGTTTCTTAAATACACTTTTTAAATGTTTTCAATTAAATTTTACATATATTATCATAATATATGACTATTTTACCTTATTAATATACATTAATGATTTAAATCATCTCTTTCATGAACAACATTGTGATATTCCCTTATGTTATGCCTTACGACAAGATTTTGAAACGCAATTCTTACCATGGGTAAAAATTATGTTTATGCATGATTACATATGTATGATTATTAATGTGTCACCCATATTCATGAACATTATATGATGGGGGTACCTAGATAGAGCTCCAATGCATTGGGTAATGTTTTGTCTCATGAGAGTTAATATGCAACAATCATTGCGGTTAGCCTTGACTCGTGCTCCTTGCACATCAGTCTTGGTGGTTAGCCTTGACTTGTGCTCATGTATGTGATGCGGTCCTCAAATCATGTGAATTTCTAGGTTAATATTTCTTCAACATTACTATTTTTTCATGTCTATATGATCCCATGTTTTTTTTTTATGATTCTATATGTTCAATCAAGTTCCGTTTCTTTTTATATCATTATGGAATGCCTTCTCACCCCTGTGATATGATTTATTCTTTTGATTATTCCCATACTGGGATTTATAGATAATCAGTTTGTTCATATTATCCCTAGGTTATCCTACACAGATATTTGAGTATAATGAATGTTTGGAGCTCAATTTGTAGATTAAATAAAAGTTGTTTTTATGATATTTAAATAATCCAAGAATCATGTAATGATATGTGTAAAAGGCTATGAATGCTATTGTAATTCCTTTAAAATATATGATTTATGATAGATGGAAATGGGTAATACATCTAGTATTCCTAATATAATGAAATAATTGGTTAGATGGATGATGATTAGAATCTCTTACAATATCCATGATATGAGAATATATTGGATTGTAATACATTAGAGTGGTGATGTATCCCTCACCCACAACATTGGGGCCGAGCTAGAATAAGATGATCCCAATAATATATCTAATCCATATCCAATTCCATGATATAAAAGTACAATACATTCAAAGAAATCCCTAGGGATATGTATTTTTTCCAATATACCATTAAATTGATTTATTGTTAGATACATGTATTTCTTATGGAATTTTAATGTTAATACTCTGTAAGATATGTATATGTGTATTTTCTTTAGAGAAGATGTGTATTATGTTTAGTACTTCTAAGATATAGAAAGATTCATATTTCCCCCAGTACTACCTAGATAATTGGTTATGTGTATTTTCTGCACTGTCTAATAACTATTACATCTATGGTGAATTAAATAACAAAAATATATGATAGTTTATGAGATATGATATTTGTTTCACTATTGAGAATCAATACTATTTATAGAGAATGATGAAAGTGAGATATGCATTTATTAACCAGGATGGATCATGGATATTTCTATTGGTGGAAATATGTGATGTCGAGTTCTTCTATACTTTACTTACTATTAATGTACATAGACATTAGATGTTAGGGTGTCTTCTCAGAATTTGGGATGGTCATACATGGAATCATTACACTAATCCATACATGTGAACCTATGAATTGTTCACCTGGAGTCTATGTAGATTATTGGATACATATAATATATGATAATTGATCCAAGATATAGATAGAAAATATGAATTTCTGATAGAGTGGATAAGATCATGATGAAGTCCCCTCTCATGTAATTATATTTTAAAATTATATATTTTTAAGATGAAATGGATTTACATGGTGATTGATTTTTATTATTTCAATGTATCTGAATATTCCTATACATTTATATTTTTATATTATTTTTCATATTTCTCATCTATATTATGGGGTATGTGGATGTATGGTATTTTGTGATAGGATAATATAGAGGAAATTCCTCCCATGATTGTGTGGATACCTATGTTCTGATTGTTATCCCATTGTATAGGGATAAAAGATTGAGGAGTTCACCAAATGGTATTTTGGGAAATTAATGATTGGTATAAGTGTGATAATACAAATTATTGAGTTAGAATAAAAATAATTATTGGTTGAAAAAAATCAAAACATAGTCTTATTAAGGATCTCAAGTACATGTATAAACATCAGTGGACCTTGAAAAGGTTATAAAAACAAATTTATATATATGAATGAATATTATTAATGATACATTATTCAGATATTAGTATATGTTCAAGGAACAAAAATGGGGATCATGCATCATTAGTCTAAGACATGATTTACTATTTATTTTATTGCATCCATGGATACACAATATAAGACATAATAAAATAATATTTATCAACTTATTAATATTTTTTCATGATTTTGAGGTAGATATTCTATTTAAATGATATATAGTATGCATTTATAAGGTTGAGATATTATGTCCTGAATTTGTTGGGGTAATGATGAGTAGATCTTGAGACAGTAGACAGTACATTGTTGCATAAATCCGAATGATGAATTTCAAAGTACCAGAGTAGACTTATACAATATTATAGATTTTTTATTATGTCAATTACATATATAATGACAAATATATTCATCAATTTTCATTGGATATATCTCTGATATATATTGATTTGATTATTAAATTTAACTTGGTGACTATATGAACACCCATGAGAAGTTAAAGGTATTCTCGTAAAGGATTCCAAGATGAAACGCCTCATCTACTACCAGCCATATGGTTCCACTTGTAGTATGCTAAATGCTAGGAGATCTCACTCCTCAAGAAATCCTATAGTAAGAAGTAGACCAATTCTACAAAAACAATTCAATAGAACATCTGGTCTTGATACACCATGATGTTCTTTGACGCATCCAGTCTCACTAAGATAAGGAGTCTCGATATCACAACCAATACTTGGTCACATGATTCTGCTCATGGTACTCTTCTTCTGGGAGAACTCACTCATTTAGATATGAAGTCAACAAAAACCCTTGCAATGTGGTCCCACTAATTTTGGTCCTGTCCAAAGAGGAAACATTAAGAACAACCTAAAGAACTTGGGTCTGTTCAAGTCACAATGGAATGATTCTGATATCGATACCCATATAGGGGGTCATGTTCCTAGGGATCACTGGGGGAAATCCTGCCCCTACTAGAAACATCATTTTAGATAGGGGATAGGTAACCGTGTAAATATTGGTCACAGCTATTCCACAAACCCCATCTAATGTACTGTGAAGATAAGTGAGGACCGACCGGGCCACTTAGTGCGATACATGCTCCATCCCACTAAGTCACCGATGAAGATGAGAATAGATAATTAACTTATGAATATGTGTCATTCTCTATGATAGGAATGAAATCCTTCATCGACCCATCCTAGAAAAGACAAAGAAAACACTAAAAAACCATTTGGTTCAACTAAAAACCACCAATCTATCTCAAAAGGACTTCCTCGTTGTGAGGATTCAAATATCGAAAACAACTCATCAAATGAACTTACGGTTTGAAAGTTGTATTACTTTTAGTGAAAAGGGGTGATTTGGGTCTGGTTCTAGTCTGAACTGAACCGACCCAACCTAAGGTCTACCGACTCAACCCTCCGGATCTGACCCGACCCACCTAGCCCGGCCAGTCCTGATCGAACGCAGGTCGGTGTGGTCAACCAATACATGGGGGTTGCCCTATCCTCGCTAATTCAACATTGAAAACTATTGACCCATATTCTACTCTCACACGTTTTCCATGTATCTGCATGCTAGCTAGGCTGATGTAGTTCCATGCTGCATCACCGGTCCACACAGCCATGCCCACCTTGGGTTTAGTATCCTGTCCCCGCCCATGGCCACACTGCCGTGGGCTATCATGTTAGCTCCAGCCTGATGCTGGGTGGCCGCATGACCATGCACCACCATTGAATGCTACCACTTTCATCGTGCCTTTTAAAAGCTTATGCCATTTCCATAATGCTTTGTTTTTTGAGATTAAATGACCGCTATGATCATCAGGTCACAACCTTAGCTTCTGTGATGTGAAATCCATGCCATGATTCATTTTGGGGAAAATTCATTTGAGTGGAGTTATCTTCTACACTGCCCCGATCCATTCTTTATAGTCACCGTTACACCACTATCATGATGTGTTCATCCTAAATCTCGGATATCAGATCATTCCTTAAGAATAGTGAGCTTAACGATTGATTGATCACGAATTGTTGAGTCGTGGGCCAGACGAAGAATGCCCACAATGAATAAAGAATGGATGGAGAAAAGAATAAACCCAAAAATAGGAATGAACCTTGATCTTTGTTCATGTAGACCGAGGTTCTTTTCCATTTTAATAGTTAAGGCTAACCCACAACAAAGGATAATAAAAATCAGATACACAATCCCAAATAAACCCCACAAGGTAATGCCCAACGCACAATATGCAAAAATCATGGATTTATCTATTGGGAGATTAAATCCAATTTTTCCAAAGGGAAAATGAACTAGGAAGGAAAATAGATTAAAACTAACACCTTAAACCATTTTTTGATCGGTCTATATCATGGTTAGATCATCGTTGGTGATCCATCAAGAGTCACTACGATCTATAGTCTCGTAGATCCTTGTTCCCCATATCATCATCATACATCATTCACCAATAAGAGGAAATTGTTGAGGCTCCTCTACAATGACCTCAATGAATGATCATTAATCAAATATTGTATCCCTACCAATGGTTAAAAAATAATGACAAGTTTTAGTGTTAACTGCATTTATACATTACATGGTTTATCAACACACAAGGGTCTTACACAGTGTGTTGATAAACAAAAACAAAATGATTCAGACAAGCACTCAACTTTTATATCAATAAGTAAGACCATATTTAACCCGTTCAATCATCCTTGGCATCCCCCTTGACACCCACATTGAAATCCTGATGCATCTCTCCACTCTAGGTATCCAATACTACTACTACTGTGCATCCTATAAAAGGAACAATGTGCTTACCACCTTTCAAATATCCCTAATGGACACTCCCCATGGGAAACTGAGCATATAATGTCTAAACATTAGTTTCACTAATCCATGCCACCCTGACACACTATAATAGTGAAGGGGTATCAACCACTGATTATAGGTAAGCCACATCATCTCTATCCTTGAAGGATAACTTTAATGAGTCCAAATTTTCTATTTCCTCTTTCATAAACTATGAACTCAATATTCAAATGAGAGTATCTTCCAATTCTTTCCCCTTCCCAATACTATAGACGATATCAAAGTCATAGTACTAGAGGAACACTAACCAACATCACTGTCTCAGGTTTAGAACCTTTTGAGAGAAGATATAATTTAGACTATTGTGGTATGACTAGATGATAAACCACCATTCCATCAGGTAGTGTATCCACATCTTTAATGCAAAGACTACCATTACAAACTGAATATCAAGGCGCTCATAAAACTCCATCTTAACTACTATAAATCCTGTAGGCACCTTTCTATACATTAAAAGGATACCCCTTTCAACTAATTGAAGTGTGCATTGACCCCTTGGTAGTGGATACTCATTATCCATTTTCACATTATCAAATTTACAATAATCCACACATAACCCTGAACACTCTATCTTACTAAACCATTTATCTACAACTCTTCCTCCTCCACCCTCCACTCTCAAATATCTTCAAAAGACATCCAATATACTAATTTTGATATCGATGCCATCTCAGAGTGTAGAACAATGAAGAAATATATCTCCCTTCAGGGAGGTAAACCTAGAACATCTTCAGGGAATAAGTCCTCATACTCCTCCACTACTACTAGGAATTGGAAACTCATAACGTCCACTAACTCATGAGTATAGCTATCCAAATCAAGATTTATTGACAACACCCTCCTATGAATGAGTTTATCCTATGATACCTCAGTTTCCCATTTCATCGACCATGGAAAACCCCATTCCATCGTTCCAGACATACCACACCATTTTGCGTGAAATAGTCAATCTTGGCAAGGACTATCGATAACCGATCTAGACTAATAATGACATAATAAGGCCTCAATAATATCACCAATAGGTTTCAACTAAAACTCCCACCTCAAGTGTCAGATCACACAATAAGAATAAGTTTGATTATTAACTCTACTCCCATAGGTATCTACATACATAATGGTAATGTCAACGATATAATTGAAAATTCTATGTCTCGAACAAGATTCGTGATAAGGAAGAATTATTAACCCTTGTGTATATTAATATGATAACTAAGAATAGACACGTATAGTACCTCAAATCATTCTGAGAGCCCTTGGGTGATATGACTTGACTGAACATAGTTTCCTCTTCCCCCATCCTCCAGATTCTTGAGCCTGGTGTGGACAACATGTTGGTGGTGGTTCTAACATTTAGAAATGTATACCACATCATACTACTCTCCCAGCTTCTCTTCCATGCATTCCACCCTTTAGATCCATTTGTTTTTGTCAATTGTTTTTACTTCAGTGGCCCATCCATCATTTCCCAGTCAAAAGAAAAAAAGGTAGGAAAATCTCCAGAAGGATGCCACTTCAATCTCTCAAAAGCATTACATCACTCTAGGATGACTGGACTCACCCTCTGAGCCTCGATCTATATATTCTCTATCCTATGACCTCCTCTTGGAACATCTCACACATCCAAGTCTGTGTAACTAACACCGGCTTCCAGATCCCCAGGTATCTTCTCTTACATGCCCACAAATGATATCCACTGGCTGTATCAGCTTATCCAAAGGACTATCAACCACAAAAATTTTCTCTAGCACCATGAGATAAATAGGAATGTACAGAGGAATGAAACTGAATCAGATGTCCCTAAGAACACATTGCTCAAATGTCATATCCCTAAAGCACTATTCATGTATCATATCCATTGAGTACCTGGGAATGTTGGTATACCTCAATGAAATATTAGATACAAACATATAATAATATTGAATATATAGATTATCTTGGGCGTGCATAGTCTAAATATTTTTTGGACAGATCCCCTTCTCTAAGAAGGGTTCTCAAAATCTATCCGCAGAAGAGTCACCTCATTGTTAGATTAGGTAATCCAAACCACTTCATCACCCTCCCGAGGCACGTAAAAGCATCACTACTAGGACCACCATCAAATCTAATAGTGTCCTGACTAGAAAGAAAAGTCAGTCACCACCTCAATCCAGTCCATAGCCTCCGGAATGTTGGGATAGCCTCAAAACTAATGGGGTATCTATCGCCGGAACTCATGATGTGCACTAAACCTGAACCTCTCATCCATTAGTACTATGAGTACCATGTGCTTCTCTACAGGTGGTGGTATAACTGGTATACCACCCGGAGGTGCAGTCACTCGTACAAATCCATGTACCCATATCTCATCACCCCTTGGATCATCCTTATGATCACTTTGCGAAATCCTATCTAACTATCTATGTGGGACTTCTTGATAGAAAACAAGATATCCCATGATAAATAGAGTATACCTAGTGAGATGACATAAGAAGGACATGGAAAAAACAACCCATTCCTGTACAATGCATGTACCCTCATTTTCTCATACAACTAGTATTTTCATTTACTATGTCAAAAAGAATAATTTAGGGTCCTAGGGTATGGATACGTCAGCTGCTGCACAAACACAGGATTCGAAGGCTGAAAAACCGAACTTGAAACACTTAATACTATTTTCCCAAACCAAACTCATTGACTCTGGGTTATTAAGGCATAACCGACCATGTTTGACCCCACTCAGTCCCAAACTATCCCTCGGGGCCCATGCCATGACTACCCCAAGCCCTCCCTCTATAAGACAAGGGTCAGTGTCTAGTGTCGAGTAGGCATATCCCAAAAAAATGGGAGGAATTTTCCTATGTAAAAGTACACACACATACAACTCCAAGACACATTTCTAGAAAGTGAAAAAACTATGTTAACAGACACAAGATACGATAGTTGAACTAATGGTAAATGGGGCCATAATACATGCCCAACAAAAAGGAAAAGTGAAAGTGAAAGTATCTAGGACTCCCTCGTAGAAAACACCTATATGAAGGGAATTTACAAAAATAACTGTTTGAAGCCACAAAAACACATCTTATCTGTCGGGTCACTCTAAGAACCACCCGGCCCCAGTCCACCAAGGACTCTGTCAAAGAATAGATTGTCTGCAAAAGACATGACTCATGTGGGAAAAAGCCCGTGCATGGGTGAGAAAAAAAAATACTTAATAGGGAACCATGAAACATATCTGAGAGAAAATCATGTCTCAATATATCATGAATTTTGTTAAGATGTCCAGTATCGCTAATAAAGGAGTATCAATATCACAACTAATCCTTGGTCATATGATTCTTCTCATGGTACACTCATTCCGATAAAACTCACTCCCACATATATTAAGTCATTGGATACCCTCTCAAAGAGGTATCTCTAATTTGGGTCTCGACCATAGAGAACACATTGAGAACTACCCAATGAAAAATGTTCACATTAATTTACAAAGGAAAGAATCTTATATCGATACACAGATAGGGGGTCTTATGCCTAGGGCTTACTAGGGGGAATCCTCACCCGACTAGATACATCACCCTAGATAGGGAATAATTCCAGTGTAAATATTGGTCACACATATTCTAGAAATGCTATCAAAGTTACCATGATAATAAGTGAGGAGCATTCAGGATTCTCAGAGTGATACATGCTCTAGCCCACTGAGTCACTGTTGAAGTTCGGTTGAGACACCTCACTTTGGAATATGGGACATTCTCTATGATAGGAATGGGATCCTGCATTGATCCCTGATATTAAGGACATAGAGAATGCCACCGTCCCATTCTAGTACAAAAAAACCATCCAAGACATATCAAAAGGACTGCCTTACTGTGAGGGTCCCACCATCACAAAATTCTCATAAAACTAAATTATGGTTTGAATGTTATGGGGATTTTAGTGAAAAGGGGCTGGTGGGGTTAGGGTCCAGTCCGACCTAGTCTAACCGACATGAGATGACCCTGCCCAGAGTCTACAGAGCCAACCCTCTGGGTTGGAATTGCTCTGCCGATTCTATCGGCCTCACTTTCTATAGGATTACCCTACCACGACCCACAACGTAAGCTCTAGACCGACTCGCTCGAATGCGGGATGTTTCCGTCCAACCCGATGCAGTGGCTGCCACATCCCCACCAGTTCAATGCAGATGAATGTCAAGTTGGACGATCCTCTTGCATGATTTCTTTATGACTATGTTCTTTCTAGTCTAATGTGGCTCCCTACTACATTGCCTTTCTGCATATTTTTATCCCCTAGCCATGATTTCCCGTCGCCTCCCATAGCCATACCACCGTGGTCCCCTCTACAACCAGCCATCGAGCTAGTGGCCTCCTGTTTCCCGGTGGCTGCACTGCTGGGTGTCACCACTGGTAGAGGACCCTTCATCAAACTGCCACCACTGCCCTGCTGCTCCATTTTTTGAGATGGTGCCACCGTTACGATCCTCAGGGCATAGACTTCACTACCGTGGGCTCGAATCGATGCCAAAATATATCCAGGTGTAATGTTGTTCGAGCATTTATATCCTTCAAACTAACTCGATCCATTCACCACCATCATGATCAAACATCCGTCATGCCTTTTCTATCCCTGATCTATGATATCAGATCGTTTTTCCAAGAATCGGGAGCATAACGATCAATTTATCATGAATTATTGAGTCGCAAGACAAAGGAAGAATGCCTGCGACGAACGAAGAACAATTTGAGAAAATCATAAAACAACAAAAAGGAACAGTCTTCGATCTAAGTTTATGTTGATCAAGGTTCACTTCTATTAGAACACTTAACTAAAAGCCATAATAAAGGAGAATCAAATTCATATAGACAATCCCCAATAAACCCCACAAGGTAAAACCCAACCCACAATACGCATGACCTGTGGATTAATCCATTGGTCAATTAAATGCATGTTTATCATCGGGATAAAGAAAATAAAAGGAAAATATATTAAAATTCACACCAAACCTCAAGTTTAGATCAGTTGACATTGGGGTTCAATCATCACTGGAGATCTATTGAGAGTCATCACAATCCGTCATCTCCATGATCTTCAATCCTCATATCGTTGTCGTCCGCCATTCGCCAATCAGCAAAAATTTCCAAGTCTCTTCTATAATGCTCAAAGGGATGGATAATTAATCTAATCATGTATCCCTACCTACTTTTAAATAATAAAGGTGCATTTTAATTCTATTTTCATTTTAGTGTTACATGCATTTTAGTATTACTGTTGTAACATTACAGTGTCACCATGCTGTTTCATTCATAAAATAGAATGAGTTACCCCATCACTATCTTGTTGAATCACTAGGCCTAGAAATGGTAATATAAAATAAAATAAACTTCTTTATATTTATTTTATTCTGCATTAAAATGTCCAAAAAAATTAAATTTCACTATCGACTCGTACCGGTCGATGTTTGGCCCCAACTAAGTAAAATGACACATTACAAACTCAATGGTGGTCTCAAATTTCAAAAAAAAATGTCACTTTCTATGAGTTATTAATATTTCAAAATAAAATAATTTTATTTAATAATTTTATTTAAGGTTACATAATTTTTGGGTTTTCTCACTAGAGACCCGCACTGACAAATGTTATGTCATGTCGAGGGTAAACCGACCATCCCAAACACAACAGCTCCCTTGTATTTCTGATTTAGGAAACCATTTGAGAATTATTCCAATTTTTCATGAAAACCACTAATGTGTGTTATTAAAAACATAACATTTTTCATCAAACCATTCTGGGCAAACTGAGCTACAGAATCGCATGTCGTCTCAGTGCCTAGTCTCAGAATTTTCTCAATTAATTTCTAAAAAGAAAAGTGGGAAAATATGAATCATTAACATAACTTTTAAATGTGATACACTATAGTGCTGATATATTATTGGAATACATTTAAATTTATATTAATTATCCATGAATTTTTTGGTTAACTCATGGGGAGTGGTTTTTGGGGATAATGTATATCACTAGGTATTTTTTTTTGAAAAACTATGAATATATTCCTAAGGGAGAGGAGCTTGACACACACCTATGAAATGTTGATATATTAGAAATATGAAAGAATGTATAAGAAAACAAAACACTTTTGAATGATTATATTTAAAATATCTTGAATTTTGATGACTCTTTAGTTTTGTAGTGGATTTTTATAACTGTAGTTTTATTATATCAATGTGTTTGATCCTTCAAATTGATTTTATATACTTTTAACATGGGTTTTTTTTGTGAATGTAATGGTTATTTGAGATTTAGTGGCATAAATATTTATTTTTATTTTAGGGGATCATCATGATAAATATCCTAGACAATAGAGGCTTATCCCCATCCTCATCATATTCTCCAAGTATTGGGGAATGTTTTGTAGTATATTTGGGTTGACTAAAAGGCTTATCATAGCTTCCAATTATTGGTTATTGATTGTTTGGATGATTAATTATTCTAGTTTGGAAGGTTATTAATGTGTTTATTGAGGAATAATGGTTTTATTTTCATTTTGAGGATAAAATATTTTAAGGTGGTGAGGATGTAAAGACCCATGTTTTTGATCAAGGATAACATTTAATTTACATAGAACATGACACTTGTCTCATACTATTTGAGTTAATTATAATTTATTAGAATCTAATGATGAACCTTAGTGGCCTTTATTGATCATTACGCTAAATTTTATATTAAAATATTGAATTATGATTATAAATGGAAAATAGTAAATATAAAATGGTTGGGATGTAAGATAAAAAAATTGAGTACATCATTAGTTTCAAAATGGCATATTTACCCCAGGGTAATATTCTTATAATTTTCAGGTGTGGTTATCATTGTGATTAATGATGGAAAGTAGATTTTTAATGAATTATTTTTTTAATAATTAATTTATTTTCTTCTTTTGACATACCCCCTAAATTAAGACCATTGAAGAAGAAATATATGGAATTCTAGGATTTATGGAAAAGACATTAATTGGATCTTTGGAATGTGGGAAATCTTATCCAAAGATCGATGATCGTAAAGAATGAGTATGATCTCATGATCTGATGTGTTTATTTTGACCCTATAATTTTATTCTTTTGTTTTGTTATCAAATAATAAAATATACCAATATGAAATTTGAGTTTACTAATATCTATTTTATGACAATACTATAAACAACGACTTCGTTAAAATTAAATGAATAGATTTTAATATAAATATAGAGGGAAGTTGCTAGGGAATTTTAGAAAATTCATATATATCATATTAAATTGAATGAAATAATTATAAGTTTATTAATGAGATGAAATTATTGTTTATTTTACCACTCCAATTAGAGTAGTGGGATGTGAGAAAATATAAAGAGATGTTTATGGGAATTCCTATTTCAATATAAAATTTCAGACACTTATGGGGAAAATCTTTAAAAACCCACCTTGAATTTGGAATTAGAAGTTAAAAATACTATTTTACAATCTTAGGGTCCATCAAATGATGTAATCATGATAAAACTACTATTTCTAGCAATATATGGGGTTCTAGTGAGGAGAATCAGATATGACTTCAACCATGTGATGATAGCCATGCAATCATTGATTATACTTCTCAAAGGGGGTAAATATTTCCCTAAAGAGGACTTGGTAAACATAATAAATTAAAGGATATGATATCTGTCTGATTCAATGGGTTAGTTATATATTTGGGTTCCACATATCCTTAGTAGGGACAAATGGGGTGGTGTGACCCACACTGGTGATGGCCATATGATTTATAGATGAGATATCCATGGCGATCGAATTTAATCATGTGTGAGGAGAGTGATGTAGCCCAACCTAGACCATTTGAAATCTTTAATTTATGATAATCATTTACATGGAAGTCAAATGAGGTTCATGTTATGTGACATTGATTTGAACATCTGATCTGATAATTGAATGAATGGAATTAAATTGGATGATAGCATGGATAGAACTTTCAAAGATCATGCACATGGGTTCCAAATGGAATGTGTATTGAGATAAAATAGTTTGGGAATGTTGGGAAATGTTAGGGGACTAATTTGAGACCTAATGATTTCTTATAGACACTTATTTTCAACTTGAACCACATGAATCCAAGTGTGGGACATTTGGAGATCACATGATGGATGATTTAAAGATTTTTTGATTATATGAATACAGAAAAATGTTATTATTTAATAAAAATAATTATATATTTTTTAATGGAAAATTGTTCATGAAGTTTAACTTTAGTTAATTGAATATGCATTTATTATTTCTAAAAAACTTAGTTAAATATTGAATTTTTGAAAGGGTGTTAGTTTTTGTTGAGTAATCATGTATATTTTATTATTGTTGAATCATAATAATATTTGAAATAATACTGATGAGGATTGATATAAAGATCATGAATTTCCCTAACAAATGTTGTTCTAAACCATATGAGTTGGTGAGTGATTTTAACACCCCGACCTCGAATTAACATGAATGTTTCCTTGGGATAGTGTAATAAAAGCACTCAAGAGTTCCTCTCCAAGCATCAATGAGTGATGGCTTATAGTGCGAGCCTATGAGGTTTCCATGGGGAGACTATACCCTCATTATAAGAGTATAAGAATAATGATAATAAAATTAAATATAAAAAATCCAAATAAAAATAACCATTAATATATTTTTTGATAAGAAAATATAACCAAAAAATGAAATAGACAATAAATGTTCCATATGTACTAGATCCCCTATCAGTGAATCATACACAAGTTTAGGGATTTTAATAAATGCAAAACATTTACTGTCAGCTTATCTCCAAATGGTTCTAATTCCAACCTCTTACAACCATACATACGCTTCCTCGCATTCTCATAAAATTATCATATAGTGTCAGGCCTTTCCCTTAAACTATCACTGTGACAAATAACAATGTCCTCTCGGGTTCCCAAGTGCTATGGTGGCCTGAGTAGGGTGTGGGTATAACTCAGTAGGTCACCACTAATGACATACCGTAAATAATTAGTATACAAATTAGTACATTTATAAATTAAATAGGTAATAAATTTAATAAATTTAACAAATAATTTAATAGTATAAAAATAAACTCTAAATCCCAGGATCCACGGTGACACTTGACATCAATGTATTTCATCTTCAATCATTAGGTCCATGACAATTATCGACCATACCTACTTTAGACATTTCTAAGGTGTCTTTGAGAATGTATTTAAGTCCAAACCATATATAAATATCCAAATGAAATACATGGTTCATCCTAGAATTCCTCATTATCATGAAGTGTTAAATAGAATCCGAGTACATCAACATGACATTCCCCTGTCATAAAGTATCATATGGAATCGATATGTTCATCCTGCTATCACCCATCATTAGTTGTCACATGAAATCAAAATAATCATCATATAATTATAATGGAATCTATGTGATCATCACAATATTACCAATTAAAATGTTTCACATGGGTCTAAGTATACATCATGGAAATCAATTGACACCATCAGTCACATGGAATCTAAGCACTCATCCAAGAATTCCCACCCATTGAGATATATATGGAATATAGTTGCTCATCCTAAAATTAATTGGTCGTAATTTTTTTATGGAGTCCATTCAGTAATCATGACATTCCCAATCATCAAGTATAATTTCAATCATTTATATAAACTTGCTATTCATTTTATTTATTTCTCGTTATGCTTAAGTCCATAATTACCCATAACTATAACCTCATATATTAGGTTCAATTTATTATTTAAAAACCATGATTTATTAGTTTTATAAAACCGAACGATAATTTAACTTCAAATCCCACTTAATATAGGTTTTATAAAATTCATTAAGGCACCCACATAGATAACACATATCAAATATCATTTAATAAATCACACTATATTTATAAGTCTTGGTATTCCCAACCCATTCCATTAATACTATACCATTACATTAGGTCTGATCTAATGTTAAGGACCATTTACAATTATCGATGGTTGTGAAATTAGTTTTCAAAATAATTGATTCAAATAATGTTTCATTAAAACGATTGAAAACATAATTTAGTTATATTAAATCTTTGATACCTTTCAAGGTTATATATTCCAACTTGTAATTTTACAGAAAATTAAAATTTTCTAAGGAATAAAGAATATTAAATGGTAATTTTAACTAAAGAAACTCAAACTAGAACATTTTTAAATTAAATTTTACCAACCACATAGAATTTATCTTTACCGCACTATACACGCACTCAGAAATAATGTGAGACTATGAGTTAAATTAAACAAACCCCCTACCTTAGCCTCATATGAGTCTAATCATATTGTGTAATCCTTCAGTTCAAGCTAAAAATGTAGATATGAATAAAATATATAAAATCCCCAAAATTGGGTCATCACCCACAAAAGTGTCATGAAATACTTAGGCAGTGAGGGAAAAAAATGGGGGCTAGAGGTGTGTTAGTCCCAGCAAGGTATTTACAACATGACATATGAAAAAAGTCATTAATATATGAGATAAACTCGATGAACATTTAGTGGAAAGGGTAGCCTCCTTCATAACATGAAATTTCTAAAAAATATAAGACATTTATGATTTTATAAGAACAGGGGGTGGGGGGCAGGGAGTGGGTGGAGAAAGTGGGCAATTGAAAGCATTAACCATATAAAAAAATAGAAAAACTATACCCAATGGCTATCGAGTAATACCCACATGAAATTCCCCCTATAGGAGGACCAATATCTAGCCGGTGGACTTATACTAGCAAGCCCATGGGACTGTAGTAGAATGTTATAGTATCAAGTCCTCACGTATCCCCCATCTCACTCTGGAAACCTTTATGAATCCCCACTCATGTATAAAAATTATTTTGAGGTGCTAAAATTATCAAAACATTATTTATATTCCCCATTAAATATTTGGCCCATCCACTAGTTAAAAACTCACATTTTTTCATATGTTATAAGCACTCATATATGTATGATCATTATAAACTCTCAACCAAAACACTTCTCATCCAAAATAATTCTTTTTTTTCATATGTACATATCTCCCTAACTTTTTTGGTCACCACTTCAAGGATTAATGAACCCCTTCGATTACAAAAATCTTGAACCAAGTCCATGGAATAACCATCAACCTAAGAGGCTTGAACCACACTTCATCCTTAATTTTTAAGGAAGTATTAACCAAATTATAGGTACCCATGGTATTTACATTACTAAAAATTATATATTTCTTACACTAAGAAATTATTAGATACTAAGATTAGAAACAACCTCTGTTTTCCTAGCCTCACGAACCCTCAATCATACCAGATTAGTATCTTCAATATTTTTTAATAATTGAATCCCTCAAGAAAACTATATCAGAAACAATGATTACAAAATCAGAACAAGATAAGACATTAAGAAAATTAAACCTCACAATGGATGCATAAAGAGAAATACTCTTTTAAAGTTATAATAGAGAACAATCAATTTACAAGATGTTAAAAAATTTTCACAATAACTTTTAATAGTTGATGATGCAAAAATATACCTCCCCCTTGAATGTATCTTTATTTATAGGAATTTATCGAATGGTCATATTGTTCATTAATCTTAGTTGCTTACACTAACATTAAACAAAATTATTTTTTTACTTGAAAATTTCAACACATCTTCTCCAAATAAGGGTATTCGTGATCTAAACCACTATAGTATTTTAGAGTTATTTTGTATAGAATAAAATTTCTATATCTGATGGAATTTATAAAGTTAATTGTATTTTAGTATATATAAATGTTTACCTAGAAATAAATTATACATCAATCCGATAATGATTGTAAGGTATAATTTTCGAGAATCCATTTAGTAGGACTTAATTACAGGTTTTACAATGGAATGTATAATCCTTAATCTAGTGAAATTATTATTATTTTGACTGATGTATAGAATGAATGTCCACGTGATAAAAAATCTCTATATGATATCCTTAGTTTGGAAAACATTATAAATGCTTTGTCTATTTGGAAAAGATACTCTTTATCCAGTAAAATAGATTTCTTAAATAATCATATTTAGAACATAGGAAATATAAAAGTTATGAATGTTTTAAATTTTAAGGAAGTGGATAGTGATTTTAAAAAATAAGGTTAGAAAGTGCTGAAATTAATATTTCAACTCAAACATATAACACTTTTTGTAAATAAAAAATTTAAAATTTTGAAGAGAAAAAATAAAATTAAAAACTATAAATAATCATACCACACTATTTAATATAATCTTGACATTTTCCAATTATTTAGAAGGTTAAAAATTTATTCTTTTTCCCCCATTTTCTTGAATGTTCTCTTTCCCCCAATCTTTTATATTCTTTCTCCCCAAAAGTTTTGACATTTTCCCCCTTTTCAATTTTCAAAAGGATTTCTAGGTGGTAGAAAGTGTTCACCTGAAATGATATATAATTGTTTATATAGAAAAAATTTATAAGAAAATAAACATTAAACCAAAATATATAATACATTAATCTAAAGAATAAAATGAAATAATTAATCCAAATAACATAAGAAGACATTCATCTAGAATATGAAAAAAAAATACGTCCAAAAATTTAAGTTAGAATATATATATAAAAATATATATATATAAAAGTATTTTATATTTGGTAACTATAAAATTTTATGTGATTGAAATAAAATTCATTTTTTTTAGAAAGCATCTTAATGATTGACTTTATCTTCTTGGATATTTTCACACTCAGTAAGTACTATTTTAATCATCACAACTTCTTATTTCAAAACATCTATCTTCTTTCCTTACTCAATAATATACATTTTTTCTTATAGGCATCATAATCATAGTTCATAGAAAGAGACATAAGGTAACCAAATTCCCATAAACATTAAAAAACATCAGATTTGATAATGATATTGAATTTTTTAAATTTACATTGTTTATTTCAAACATGACAAGATTCACAAATATTTGAATACATAAACCTAATCTTTAGTATTTATATAACTAATCCTTTCTTAGAATGTTTGTTTAAAGTTATTACTTAATAGTGTGCTAAAATTCAACGTAACAACCAATATTGATCCTATATATCATTAATGAAATGTAGATCTTGTATTTTAAGGTCTTTTATGTTTATAACATATACATTCTCATTATTATATATAGAAATAATAAATCTACCTTATAAAATTTGATCAAGAAACTTATCATTTGTAAAGTTTCGAATATATCCTTCATCAAATAAATAAATTATTCGGATGAGTTTGTCATTAAGTCCTACAAAAGATAATACATTTTAGATTAAATCTTTTATAAGAAGAACAATATCACATAAATTGTATATTTCTACTTAATTATTATCTATGGAAGAAAAATTTTCACCTTTATTATTTATACTATTTTGAATGCAATTATGGTATCTAGTTAGGTAATTTGAATATCCACTCTCCATTTACCACATATATTTATTATTAGTACTTTTCTTATTTTTCTAAAATATAACTGTTAAAATTTTGGTACTGAAATCTATCATGGGTCCAAAATTATTAGAAAGTAAATCATTAGGAATCAAAATATTTCTAACATTATTAATTTTAATAGATACATACTCTCACAAAATATATTCTTTGTGGAAAAAATGATTACACTTTTTTAATTTTTTTGTTCTTACAATGTCCTTTTCTTTTATATTTGGTATATAATCGAAACTTTTCTGAAAAAAGTAATTTTTTTTGAAAATATTGACAGTATTTTCTAGAAAATATACACAAATTATTTATACAAGGTCTCATTTATCTATACATATTATCAAAAGTTTACTAACTAGTGGTAAAATTTTAATATAGTTTTTTCAAACTAAATATTTCAGAATTTAGATTCACATCCAAATCCTTATTTTCATTAGATGAACTAGAGCTATATTTCTTATCTAATTTAATATTAATATTATAAACTTCTAAAGAATATTTTCAAATTCAATAATCTTATCTGGAAAGTTCATTCTAATAATTTCCAGTGTTTTTTGAAACTTTTTATTTTGTTTTTCATGAAACGTGGAATTTCTAGATATATCCCCAAAACATGGTATGATATTCATATAATCTTATGTAATATATTTTTCTTTATTAGATGATGTATAAAATTCATCACCAAAATCAATATAATTTAAATTTAAATGATGTTTATTTATGAATTTACTAGATACCTAATCCATGAATCAATTTATAATCTTTTGAATATCTATATAGAAAACCAAAATTTTCTGATCATCACAATTTTTTTGTAAAAAATTATAAGAAGAACTATCAACAATAATTTTACTCCAAGTGTAAAAAACATTCAATATTTTCTTACCATTGTTCTTGTAAAACATTATTAAACTCTCATCTTTCTTGTCATTCTTTTTTAATCAAAGAAAATATCATCTAATATGACCTAGACGTTTTTCATTTAAAATAAATAACTTCTGAAGTGTATTTCTTGTAAATTCTCAATTTTGGTTTTTTCTCATAATTATACTGAAAATAACTCTTTACAACAAATTTATTATTCATTTTGGAATGTTTAGATAGTTTATTTTGACTTTGTTTAGAAGAATTTCTTTTAATCTCAACTTTAACTTTCATATTATTTTGGAAACATTTTGACAACATCTATCTTTATTTTCTATATTTGATGTAGAGGGAAAATCTACACCATTTTTATTCTTTTCCATTTCTAATTCTTTCTTCAATATACCCTCTTATTTATGATAGTACAAATAAAATCATCCATACTAATATTAATATGATTTTTTGTGTCTTCAAGAGTTATTCCCTTTTATCCCCCATTGATTCACCATGAAATCAATAATTTTCTCAACTATATTTTCATTAGTAAATTATTTATCTACAATAGATTACATACTATTAAAAATGTTCTTAAAATGTTGATGAATATTAGAAACCCATTCTCTAGAAAAGAAATAAAAATTACAATAATATTCTCTTAACGTGGATAATCTAGTTTCTATAATTGTTTTAGTCCCAATATGATCCACTTCTAGTTTTGTAAAAATGTTGTTATCTATTTCACATGAAGAAATATGGATTCATATTTTTTTATTCATTGAATATAAGAAAATGTTTACAACATGATAGTTAAGATGATACCCAGCTTTGTATTCTTTTGTAAAAGTTGGTACATCCTTATTAAGAATCTAATAATTTCCAGTCATTATCATAAAATTATCAACTCGAGTATTTATGACAAAAATATTTATATAATCTCTCTAGTGTTCATAATCTCACCATTAAATATAGGTGGTCTATTTTGATTTAAGTTTTCAAAAGTCCCAACAGAATAAATTTCCATCTTAAATACACAAATTCTATTCTCTATAAAAATATATTAGTGTAATATCATATAAAATTTATAACTTTCTTTGATAAAAAAATTAGAAACAAAATCGAATATTTTTTTAACTATAATGGGGGGGGGGGTGAATCTTTATTTATAAAATAAAACATAAAAATTTATCTAACGTAACTATGTAGGTTTATTGGAGGAAGATTCATTCTAAAAACAATATAGTCATTTTTTAAAAAAGTTTATAACAAACATGTGTAAACTTTTCCTTTAAAAATGTAGAACAAAATAAAAAATTGTTAAAACAATTTATAACAAATATTATACAATGTATATAAGGAAATCATACAAAAAAAATATGATAAGATATCCAAACATTGTCCTTAAGTGTCAAAGAATTATTAACCAAACTTATGGTATCCATAGTATTATCCTTATCTTAAAGGTTCTCCTTTATTAAATTAGAAAGCCATTGATAATAAGATCAGGCACATTGTTTATTTCTCCAGACTAATGAAACGTTCATTATACCATCTCAGTATCCTTGGTATTTCTTAACATTGGAAGCCCTCAATCACACCATATCAGATAAAATGATTACAAAATAAAAAATTCTTTAAGGATTTAATAAATTATACCTCAAATAGATTTCTTAAAAAAATATTCTCTAAAATCTATAATGGAGTGCACTCAAGTAACATGTTATTAAACAATATTCACAAAAAATTTAGATAGTCGAACATGTAAAAATATCCCTCATCTTAAAATGTAACTTTATTCATAGGAATATCTCTAATGATCATATTTCACATTTATTAGAGTTTATTTTAATGGAATCATACACAACTGCTCTTTGAATAAAATTTTTCAGAGCTTCTGCATCTGATGGTCATCGGGATATAACTCCAAAAATTGTATTATAATTCCATATTTTAGAATGAGGTTTCTTTATTTGGAGTACTGTATGAAGTTCTTAATCTATTTTTTTTATAATAGTTAATTCGAAATGAATGTATATCTCTATCCAATAATGTCTTTCTGGTCGACTTTGTAAAGCTCATTCTTCTAGGACGTCATTGTACATTGATTTTGAGATTTTATAAACATCTATTGAGAGAAAAATATTTTTTGCAATCCGATGTACAAAATAAATGTACATATGGTAATGAAGCTTTGTATGATATACCCCATCAGGAAAAATATAAGAATGTTTCATCTATATGGAAAGGATATTCTCAATCATATAACACAAATTTTCTATAAATTTTTTTTAATAACTTGGGAATCATAAAGCTAGAAATATATAAAATTTTAAGGATTTGGATTATATTTTAAAAAAATATGGTTATAAATTGGTGAAATAAAACATTCGTTGCAACAGAGGAACACCATATATTTTATAAATAAAAATCTAGTTAGGTTGAGGTACATGCCTAGAGTGAGGTTTTAGGTGTAGAAACCATGTACCCCATGGTATACACAATTTACCTTCCCCTTAGACGTGTTTATGCATGTTTTATAACCTAGAAGCACGATTTATAAATTTAAGTATCCAATTATAAGTATTTTTCCACTTAGAAAATGATAATGTCGTCTTTTGTGTTATGAAAGGAAACTCGTGAGTTTATTTGATGATGATTGTCAAATTTAACCATTGTGAATCAACAAGGGACCCAGATTATAATGCAGAGTACATACATGGTTAGTAAACCATTTTGATGAATTTTGACACTGTGGCATGGGTCCCCCACATGTATTTATGTATCCAGATTCCAAGGGTGTTTATTGGTATTTGTGTATCAACAAAGGATGAGAGACAAGAACAAATAATTTCAAGATTAATTTAGATTATACCCTATACCTAGCTAGGTATCTCGAACGACCATATTAATGAATGTTGAACTCTAGGGTATTTTCCCTCTATCCTATGTATCCAATATTGAGTGGGTGTATTTGGTTCGTATTATAGGATGGGGAGTTAGTAGTACACTCTTTTTATGATGTGGTATTCATGTACAGTTCTTATTATAGGACACATGTATTCTCACACCATTTTTTGAATCCTATGAGTTTCTATGGGAGATAGAGTAAGTGATTTTAGAGTATTCATGGTATCCCCCTTTCCATCAGACTACTTACCTAGATGACTATTTTGTGTAAGCATAATGAATATGGTATTTGGGTACTCCCTTGATATTCTATCCTATTATGAGGATAATTTTACCTCCTATGATGATGGTGTTGGTACTCCCATGGATATATGGTGTGAGCATCCTCCATACTTTATTATGGTTTCAAAGAGATCCCTCATTAAGGAATGGGATAGTTATTATGTTTATATATTTTGTATTATCATTTGTAAACCATGGACTTCAGTGACTTATGAGGTCCATGATGCATGTAAAAGTGGATAAATGATGGTTGAGGTGGTCACATTATTCGGATGATTCAAAAAATCTTGGTAAAAAACTCCCTCATCTAGTATATGTATTCTAGTATGAATGAATGTTCTTATTGAGGAATGGGATCGATGTTATGGAATTATAGTTATTCAGGTTATATAGATATCCTATGTTCTAAGGGAATTTAGTTTCACAAGGTGAACCAGTCCCCCCTTGAGTATTCCACTAATGATAAGATTGCATGTGTTTGTTGGGATCCACTCTATGGTTACTTGATCTCTACCATTGGGTATAGCTAGGTCATAGGTCTCAATTTTTTGGATCCTCAATTTTGGTTCCTAGATTATATGAGATGGTGTCTTTCCTTTGGTAGGCTATGTTAGGGAACTCCCATGTGGGATCGGGTTTAGGTTACCCCATTATGCGGCTGGTGACCTCTTTGAGCATCATATTATTTTCTAGGTGAAATTACCCCACATTGGTTAAACTAAGGATTATGGGATTGGTGAGAAGAATTCATAAATAAAATTCACTATATCATTTTTTTGGGAACAATGATTTTCAAATGAGTTTTTTACCCTATGTGATGATCATGGTGAAACAAGAAATTTATGCATGGATTATAATTGACGAGTATCGTTTCAATGGATTTCCCTAACTAGAACCTTATGGTTTTATGTGATGATTTTATTTGTGTTCCCCTAGCACAAGATGAGATGGTATGATATTTTATGTCATAGATGTTTAGATATGTGTTTACGAGGGATGCATGTGGTCTATCTAATGTGGATGAGAAGGTAGGTGTTTTTCCTATGAGTTATTGGGATGTGAGGTTCTTTCTTTAATTGTTAAATTGTAGGGTGGTGTTTCCCCTAATTCATGGGATTTTTTAGTGAGTCAATATTTTAGGGAATGAGTTGACTTTGATGGTCATTTATCACATGTTCCCATGATATCATATATTTGTTTTATTTTGATGTGAAGCAATATATTCTTCCTTGGATGGTATTTATCCACTTATTTTAGTTGAATGATTTTATGGGTTGGACCTTGGATGCAGGTTGACCTGTAATGATGATTCCATTTTCTAGGGTGTCACACTAAGTATATTTATCCTAACCCATATATAGCCTATATTCCCACACATATTGTGTCTATATAGTAAATGTATAGGTTTCTAGAATCTTCTTTGGTCATGAAACTAGTCGAGATTATTTTGATCATGGTTTTATTCATGGTAGGAAGTTTTGATAATTCAGTTTGTTTGAAAAAGTGATTTCTTTCTACCAAATCACTTAAGTGTAGTTGTATGTTGGGGTGATAGTCCTTGTATTGTTTTTTCATTTTTTTATATTCATTTATATTGGACACTGTGGGTTAATAATGGATGTGTGAATACATATCATCATTTCTAATATACATGTATACCTGATATGTATGTGAATATTTTTATTAGATGGAAATGGATATCAACTACATATTGTATATGATAAGGCCTCCTATATGTGATTTATGATTTCTTAGTGCTGGTTATGATCCATTGACCCATATAAGGTTAGATAGAGTGTAACACTTGACCCACTGCATACCCATGAAAATGCATGGTTGGAATGGCCAATTTAGAGTATTATTAGGGTGGATTTTTCTTAGGGATGAAGTTTGGAGATTTTTTGCCTTATTAATTTAGTTCTATAAATTTTTTGTGACAAAAATATATCATTATTAGGTTTGTTTAATAATCCAAGGAAATAAGGTAGGATGTGTTGAGTTCTAAATTTCTATACAAGGGATCTAATTTTTCTTGACTAACGTGATCACTTAGGGCATTGGTTGTAGGTTATATTTGAGTTGGTCCATACATTATATATTGAATAATTCATTATTGTCTTTATGAAATGATATATTACTCTTAATAATTTCACCATGAAATAAGATTTTTGAATTACTTCATGAAATGATTTCCCTAGAAGTTAAAGAAGGGTATTATATAGATGATGGGAGTAATGTGATTACTCATTGACTTGAAAAAATATTATAAAAATATCTTGAGATATTATTTGTGGTTTATAGCATATATGATTTATCTTAGTGGATATTATGATAGGGTATTTTCATGAATATCAGGGCATTATCATTTCATAATAAGGGTTTAGTATTTGAATCATTTTCTAGTGGTTCATGATCCTCTATCAGAAATTATTTTTCAAGGAAGAGTTGGTTTTCCCCCATCTTAATTGAGGCGAAAAATCCTATACCTATGCAGTTTTTATGACCCCATATAAGAGATTAGTCATGGTATGGGATACTCTACTGGTGTCGTAATTCACTTACATATTTGGGGGATGATAACATCTTATAATATTCTAGAGAGGTAACATTCAAATAAGGCTAGTATTTACACCATATACCTAGGTTTGAGAGCATATATATCATCAATTAGGTAGGCTTAGGTATTCAACCTATATAATTAGGGTGTGGTATCCCATAATTTCAAGCCTATATATAAATATGTTCATTAATACCATTGTATAATGGGGTACATGATCCTCAACCTTGTCTAATGGAAGAGTCAGAATTCACAAATGAAACATCATATATGTCCTCTTTATGGAGAGGTTATGTGGTGTTGAATCACCAATGGTAAGGTTTTATACCTCCTTGAAAAGTTCATAAACACCCGGTGATGCATGGATCCAAGAATAGATTTTTTAATTTTGTTAGAGGATTGGATGATGCATGTCATTTGATTATGATCTCCTAGTTTATAGTGAAACTCCAAGATGATACATCAAAAGGAGTTGGTGTATCCTATTAGTCATTTTCATGTATTATGAATTGATTGTGGTTAGTCAAATTCCAGGACTGGGATCCTTGGTTTTAAGGTATGTTCTTCCTTATGCATGCATGGGTTAATTTTTTTTGTAGTGATCATCGTATAGGGAAAATATGAAGGATGATGCTAAACGTTGTGATTATCTCATGGTGTGAGCTTCATGGATGACTTTGATTGATAAAAACCCCTTATGTATTGATATAAAATCCATATCCTTTTTCACCAGTGCATGTTTTTGTTAACCATAATGTGGTTTTTTCTATTAATTTTGTGTGGTTATCTTGGTATCTTGAGTTCCTAGTGGAGTCTTTAAACTAGTGCTTTAGAAATAGATACTTACAAGTGGAGACTCTTATCCATCGTTTCTACCATTAGCATGATATGGATTTCATAGATTAGGGATTCCAAGGATTTATATAAGGAATAGTTTGTCTATGTGGTGATATAATGGTGATGGATGATCACACACAATATTAGTTCATGTGGATTGTGGTTTTTTGGTGGTGTTTTGAGATCAATAATATTTGATATGATAAAATTTTAATGAATAGTGAGGACCAGGGAATGAGTAAATCCGACACTCAAGAAGTTAAAACCAATCCTTTATCTAGTTTTCAATCATATATTTGGGATATTTAGTTTTTTTAGATAATCAATCATATATATATAGAGGTACTGGGTGGTCCATTATCTATAAGATGTCTCAGTTGAGATCATGAGTTGTTTTATGAGTTTAAGAGAATAGATAGTATTGGATTAGTCCTTAAATAATTTATTTTAATGATCATATATCATGTTTCATTTAATAATAACATGTTATATGTTTTATTTCAGTAAAATAGTATCTATTAAAATATGATTTTATCTTGAATCAACCACATGAACTATGAAGAGAACACATGAAGAATCATAGTGATCATGTGAAAAAATGATGCAAGCATTAGAATATTAATCTAAGTATCATGTCAAACATGTGTTAAAACGAAGAACCGTATAATAGGAAACCATAAATTAGTAAGAAAACCAACTGTTTTTTGTGTTGGAGTTACTTCATGATGAAAGACAGTGATTGCATGATGACTTCAACCTACCGTATAAGGAAATGCTACAAGACAATAGACGATCAACCATAAGTTATATTTCAAATGACCATTAAAGATAGTAAGAATTACACAAACTATTAGATTTACCACAAGAAGAATATTTATTGTCCATTCGAATAAAATTAACCACATTACCAGTTTAGTCGACTATGTCAATCTATATAAGGGTAAAGCTACCACATTGATCCACCACATGTTGAATTCAACCAACTGTTAGAATAGAGATACCTATATATCCATCATGATTATTTAAAACCACCACATATAGGTCTATAATTTCAATGAATATATTTGGAATTTAATGAATTCTATCAGATTGGATATCATGTGTCAGTCCAAGGATGATTATTTTTCAACTTCTATTTGGAGAATAAAATTCTTTACCAACTAGAGGGTGGATCATACAAGTTTTTTTGGTGTGCTGATTGATTGTAAACTCTATTTTTACTTTATCATGCATTAAAATAATCTATTTTAAGGATAAAAGTGAAAAAAATATTGAATAAAGATCCACTAAAAAATCATCACTTTTGATTTTAATAGAAGATCATTTTCGGATGCGAGCCATGCAGATCAAGAAAAATATCTCAAAGAATGAGTTTCATTTAACCTTTATAAATTTCATCAATATATATATATTAAATTTTATTTCAAGTAGTTCTTATTTTTTGTATACATATTATAATTGTTCCTACTATGTAAATTATATTACACATATACTCTCTCTTATTATTTTTCTACATTTAGTTCACATAAATAACTAGGCATAAGGATTGGTTCATCTTGTATTTTCTATGTGTTGTTGTTTGTGCAAAAATATATCTATGTTATGGATTTATTTATTAGGTTTACTAATAATTATTTTAAATGACTTGCTTTCATGTCAAGTGGAAAAAAATACATCTTGGAGCCAACCACTTATTTAAATTATACTGAGTGTTTTAATGTTTTTAATCACACTAATTTGTAAAAATTCACTTAAAAACTGATCTATTACATATGATTTTTAATAAGTGATTTATAAAACCATAATGATTAAAAAATATTCTAATATTTTTCATTTATAACGTATATATATTCTATGTTTTATGTGAGTAAATTTTTTTCTAAAGTTTAATTTATTTTCATTATTTTAATTTGGGTTTTGATCATGGCATTGAGAAATTATTCTAAATTACCAAATTATATATCTACTATAATATGAAATTGGTACAATTTTAGAATTTATGTTATTTTAATTTATAATTAAAAATAAATAAATTTTGATCTTAGAATCTTAATTCTCCCCATATAGACCATTTCACTACGATAAACAAGATGTTGCAGAGCAAGTTTCTCTCTATTTTTATATTTTCCCTAGACCTTGAGGACGAATTGAGAAAAACATCTTTAATTTTATTTATCTAACATTTTTTTCTTTATATATATTTTTAAAATTGATGGTCATGTTAAAAATCAGATTTTTTTTATTTTCAAAAATATGCTCAATGGAAAATCAAAATGGAAATCTGTCTTGAGGGCATGTGAATTGATATCTAGGGTATTATAGAAGAAATATGTAAAAAATCCAAAATAATTAGAAAATGTTGGGGGATGTAACTAAACCAAATAAATATTGTAATTGAAAATCTATTAATACTATATTCTTTGCATTAAGTGAAGAGAAACATAATAAAATATTTTCATGTTATACTCCCTACTAGATCTGGGATACTCTTTATATATCTCATGAAGGCACAAAAAATGTTGAAGATATGAAATTAAACTTATATAACATGAAATATTAATCTTTTAAGATTAATTATGTCGGGTCTTTTTTTAAAATGCTTTACATGTTCAATGAGATCATTAACAAAATGATTTCAATTGTACAACCAAGTGTTGTAAATAAGTAAGTGTTATGAATTGTGAGATATTTACTTAATATATATATATAAGTACAAAAATATCAATTCAATAATATTGTGTCATCTTTAAGCTACAAGTAAAATATCTAATTAGAATAAAAATGAAATATGAGGAGGATTGGAATGATAATGATGAGGATTCTAAACATAAAAAAAATCTATTTCATTCAAATCATCTAAGTAAAAATATAAAGGATAAATCAGGGATAAAACAATAAGTGGATGTGATTATAAAACATACAGTGATGAATATATGGTAAATCTAGAAAATAAATTTAAACAACTATACAAAAAGAAGAATAGTTTTAGAAAATAAAGCTACAAGGTAAAATATAAAAAATATGGATACTTTAAGATATGTTGTAAAAATATTAATCATTTAGAGAAGTCACCAACTATGAATGTAAAATAAAGTGAAGAATTAAAACAGTCTATCACAATGTGAATTAAAAAAACACATATGATGAAAAAAGAAATAATTCAAAGAGTTATATAAATGAAACCTAGAATGAATCTGAGGATAAGTCTAGTGATTTTGGTATAGAAAAGGATAATGTAAGTGAGTGGGTTAATTTATGTTTCATGAATAATATATATGTCGTACATGTTTCTACAATTCATCATACACATTCATCTAAAAATGAATTATAAAATGATTATGATATTTAAAATGAGGAGATAATAGGATACAATTATTTCCATGAAGATAATATGAATAACCTATAATATAATTATATAAATATAGATAAACAAAAATATCTAACTTCTAGAATAAAATCTAGTGTTACAATTGGAAATGAGAAGAAGGAAAACTTATCAAAAGGATGCTATGAGTTTAAATTATTTATTAAACAACTTAAAAATGATTTCTAAAAATTTACCAATGGAAAAACGTCTTGAATATGATGTTCAAAAATCACAAAAACCAAAATTTAATACTAGTATATGATATATATTTTGAAAATAAATGAATATGTAAAACATTTACTTTGTTCCTTATAACGTCCCTGACACGAGAGCCACTAAACCGGTGCCTCAAGCGAGGTCGCCACATAACCCCAGTTGCACCCCATGTATTCCAGCGGTTGTCGACTAGTAGTGAGGGTCTAATAGGTCATGTGGGGAGACTATATATTATTTACCATAGTTATCCACAATAAAACACAATTCAAATAGTAGATACAATAAGAAAAATAATAAAATTCATAAATAACCAACTCCCAAACTGGGTACAACCATATACAATAATAAATATATCATGTAATGATATAGTGCCAAGAGAAAAAAACCCAAACGAAATAAAAATAGTAGAATCCCCAAAAAGGTTCGAACTGCAAGTCTGAAACCACACCCATACATGTCCCATGTCCAACTCAACTCCTTAGAATATGTCCCTTTCCCTTTCCCTAACCTGCAAGCATGAAATCTTCTTATGGTACCCAATGACAGGACAAGCGGGGTGTGAGTATAATTCAGTAGGCCACCACCAACAATGGATACAAAATATATAGAAAAAGTATATAGTGCATTCAAGTGATAAATAATTTCATGTAAAGGTAAATAGTTCTATAGGACATTCTATACTATGTTACTTTACACAATACCACCACTGAATCCATGTTCACTACTTAGCCATCCCATGGTTTAATATACCTTTTTCACGTGTTCAAGGGATTAGGAAAGTTTAATATTCTCAATAATATGAGAATAAGATCAAGTACTATCTCACTAAGGATCACACTATAACAACCTAATAATCTTCACCTTGAAACCTTAGTCTTGGTTGAATGAAACCATTATAGGAATAGAACTCCATCTCCTACCCTAACCTATGAAATTTGGGGTGGATTTAGAAACCCAGTCCAACTCGACCAGTGAGCATAGGACCTCAAGTCTATACTCCACTCTACAGAGCCATGCGCACATGCTTATTTATCATTATCCAAAATTAACCACATAAAAACCAAACATAACTAATATCACTAGAAATATTAAAACAATATCAATAAATAAGAAATTAACATTATTTATTAATCCATTAGCACATTCATAATTTATAACATTTAATCCTTTTAGCCCCATTTCCCATCTCCCATGCCAGTCTCGCTAGTCATATTCATGTGTAAATATAATTCCTTATGATATTCCCAATAATACCATTTAACCCAATTAAATGTCAACCCAAAAATACATTATCCTTTAACCACATTAGAAAAAACTAAGAACAATCTATTATAACTCATTACATAAACCAATTATCCTCTTCGCGAAGTCTCTATATCATCAGGGGTCCATTTCACACCTTATATTTCTGTTTACCCCATCGGGAAGGCGGGTACACCCCATGGGTGGCCTTAATTTGGTAAATTCATCATCCTTACATCCCATGGCGATCTAGATGGGTTAAATTAATCATTTAGACAACCAATACACCAATTATTTCTAATGTAATCAAGAACACATCAATATGGAAGGAAAGAATGAAACCCTACATTCAAAAATCTACACAATGACCAAGGGATATAACATGCATACCACTTACCTCGAAACCACTAGCTAACAGACTCCTAAACCTTGCCATGGATCCCGATTCAACACTCCCTTGAATCCTTAACATAAAACCCATTGGAAGGAAAGGGTTTTATAGTTTCATAAGGAGATAGAGGAAAGGTGTGAACCTTAACAAAAAAAGAACAAGAGGAGATTAGACTTACCCAGATCTTTAATCCTAAACTGAAGGCACTCAAAATGGACTAGGATTGAAGGAAAACACCTCTTAGAAAATCTAGGAAGCTTGGTTCATCCCTAGGGTTGAAGGAGAAAGAAGGAGGAGAAATCTTGGGTTTGAACATAAAATCTCGTAATGGATTTTTTGTAATTTTCTTAGAATTAATGGGCCAAATGGTTTACCCACATGATTTTCCAAAAAAAATTTATACCGTGATGATAAATATATCTGAAAACATCCACCCTCACACAATAACTTGGGATTTCTACCCAGTTTTCACTAATTGTGCACAACCTATGCTGCATTCCTAGAAACTCTTTTTCCCTCAATTTTCGTTTCCCGAACCCGCAAAACAGCCCCAAGACTCGTTGTGAACTTTGGGAAACAAATATTCATCCAAGATAAGAGGATTAAACTGAAACATATCAAAAAATAAAGCTTAATGGAGATCTAGGATCTTACAAACTCCCCACCTTATGAAGGCTCATCCCTAAGCTGCTCTTCTCCAAGCTGCTCTTCCAGAGCATCATTGAGTTCCCAAAGAGAAGAGATAGGGCCAATGTAACCACATATCTGATTCTCTGTCCCATGTTTCTTCCTAAATATTTCCATGATTCCATATAACATGAACCAAATGCACTAAATTTCCACACAAGACCTTCTCACTATGACCTATAATATGAACTGGGTGATCCTCAAAGGACGTATCAACCTCAAGTTCAACATCATCGGTGTTTATCACATGAGATGAATCTGGGTGATACTGTTGGAGTTTTGAAACATGAAAAAAAACATGCATCCCACTATACCACAATGGTAGATCTAATCGGTATGCCACAGGTCCGATCCTCTCCACAATCTCAAATGGCCCCACATACCTATGCAACAACTTCCTCTCTTTTGTGATATGGTAGTGATCCAACCTTGGAAACACCTGAAGAAACACACTATCACCCATCATAAACTAAAGATGTCTACAATGACGATTAGAAAATGACTTCTGTATACTCCGAGCTGTTTCCATACACATTTGAATCAATAAAACCTTCTTCAACGTCTCCTACACCTAAATCAGTCTTATCTACTCAGAATCCCCAGCCTCTATCCAAGATAGTGGATATTTACACGATCTCTTGTAAAGTGCATCAAATAGATCCATCTGAAATGTAGCCTGAAACTATTTTTGTAAGAAATCTCAACAATAAACATGTGATTTTCCCACGAACCACCAAAATCCTAAACACAAGATCACAACCTGTCTTCCAAAACATAAATTGTACACTTTGACTGCCCGTCAGTCTACGTGTGGTAAGACATACTTAAAAACTTATGGGTACCAAGTGAGTTCTATAGTCCCTTCTAGAAGCATATGGTGAAACATGGATCACGATCTGAAACTATGGCTCTCGGGAAACCATGAATCAATTTTATTTATCTAAAATACAATTCTCCCAATGGGTTGACTATTTATGTCCCATGGATCAGTAATAAATGAGCCAATTTGGTCAGTCGATCTACCACCAACCAAATTGTATCATTCTCCAAGGCATCATCAGATGAACCACTACGAATTAAATCTTGAAATCATCCCAATTCTACATTGGAGTAGGCCATGATTGTAACAACCCACCACAATGCTGATGTTATTCCTTCTCCTGCAGATAGGTAAGGCATCGATCCACAAAACTCACAACTTCATTATTCATTCTCAGCCACCAAAACTTCATATGAGGATCATGGAACATCTTAGTCAAGACAAGATGCATTACCCACACAGATGCATGAAAATCACACATAAAATCCTCCTATACACCTGATGGCACCAAAACACGACCATGAAAATAAGAAAATCTATTCTAATAGAAATTACCACCATAGGCTGAATGCACACCTTTAAGACTTTCCTATATTGAAAAACACTTCAGATCCACCCATTGACTATCTTTAACTCGGATTAAAAGTGAATACTCAACTACTATATGTGAATGGGTCATCTTACCATTCCCATATGGTACCTCCATATTAATCTTAATAAATTGGTCCATCATCTTCCACTCTGAGCTAGATTCTTGAACTACTTGATTCTGAGTCTTCTGTATCAGAGAACCAATGACACTATTCCCTTTCCCTAGTGTTTTGACCATCTCAAAATCAAAATACTATATATACTCGACCCAACGTCATGTTTGAAGAATCAAATACCACAGAGAGAATAAATACCTGAGAATTTTATTATTGGTGAACACCGTGAAAGGTTCTCCCAACAAGTAATGCATCTAACACATTAAGGCATGAACCAAAACAACTAGATCTAGGTAATGTGTAGGATAATTCCTTTATTGTGGTCTAAACTACTTAAACCATAAGGTACAACCCAAACATCCTAAATTAACACTACCCCACATCCAACACTGGATGCATCTCAGAAAAAAGTTTACATATTACCTAGTTTAGGTATGATCAAAATTGGTGCAGTAGTCAACCACTTATTTTTCTCATGAAAATAATTCTCACAATGCTCAGACCTATCAAACATAACCCCCTTCTTGGTTAAGCCTGTGAGAAGAACAACCAAATGAGATAAATCTCTAATAAACCTTTGGTAATTACTATCAAAACCCAGAAAATTCCGAACATCAGAGATATTATTGGGTTGATCCCAATACACAACAACCTAAACATTTTCTAGATCCATTGAAAATCATAACATTGATACTATGTGTACTATAAAGTGAGCCTTATCAATCCAAAACTTAAATTTTGATATCTTGGCGTAAATAATCTTATCTATTAGTGTACTCAAGACGATGTCAAGATGTTTGGCATGATTTTTTTGATTTTTGGAGTAAACCATGATGTCATCAATGAAGACACCTAAAAATCAATCTAGATATGGGTTGTATATATAGTTCATCAAGTCCATGAACACAGTCGGTGCATTGGAAAATCCAAAAAACATCACTATAAATTCATATAGACTGTACCTTCTTTGGAAAGATGTTTGTGGTATGTTAGAAGGTCTCAACCTCAACTGATGGTACCCAAAGGTCAAATCACTCTTGGAAAACACTAAGGACCCACTAAGCTAAAAAAAATGGCATCAATTCTATGAATACGGTTTTGGTTCTTAACCATCATCTGGTTCAACTTCCTAAAATTGGCGCATATCCTCAGTGATTCATTATCCTTAATTTCAAACAACATATGAGATCTACAAGGTGAGGTACTTGGATGGATAAAGCCCTTATAATCTAACTCCTCTAGATGAACCTTCATTCATTGGAGATTTTCTTGCGCTATTCTATATGGTGGAGTAGGAAATGGTTATGCTCCTTGTAACAACTCAATTATAAACTGAACATCTCTCTCAGGTGGTAGCCATGAGAATTCCTCAGGAAACATATCCTGAAACTAGTCCACAAAAAGGGAGGATTGTCCACTATTTCTCCCCGTCATCTAATATAAGGAATGATACTTGAAATGTGAGATCTCCCAACTATTGACGTAGTGGCCCTACGCGGCCAATTCGAGTATCCAAGTCTCCACGAAGGAAATGAGTGCTTCCATCGAGAGATGTGAATGTTACTCGATGATGGGTAACTGTAGATATGGGATTGATGATACACCAACCAATCCATTAAAAAGATTACCTGAAAACCTAACATCTCTGGGAAAAATAGATCCCATAGAAAAGGATACAGATAATATTACATTGCACAACCCTTACACAGTTATATGTCCTCAACTCATACCCCTAGTGGACTCTCAAGCGATATTAACCCACATGAAGTCTCCATAGTTAAGCCTAAAAAAACTAAGAACTAAACAGAAATAAAGAAATGTGTATCACCTATATCAAATATGTCCCTAACAAGCATGGATTCTACAAGAATCGTACCTTGAACTGTAGAGGGTCCTACCTACCCACCTTCACGTGTAGTCTGAATTGCATGGAGATTACTCACCCCATTACCTTGGGATTCGGCCTAGGTATCCCACACCACGCTACCCTATTGAGAAGGTTGATATCACCCCGAAGTTCTATGTACACCTAATCAAGGAGTATGACCTATGGATCTCCAACTGCCTAACTGATATTGGGTAACCAACCCCCTCCTTACACTCGACATCTGCCTCTGACCTCCATCATTCCCCAATAGTTGTGAGGTCTAGAAGAACCTCGACATGTGCCCTAGCCATCCATAGTCTTGACACTCTTTCAGTGGATGGGGACACTAGTCATGCTTGTGGCCTGACATTCATCACTGATAAAAGAATACCTGGTCACCTCCCTGAGAAGTTGACACCCACTTTTGACTCATTTGTATGCTTCCGCCATACTAAAAATTTCCAAAACAGCCCTTCCTACTATCGGAAGCCGCACCACATACCTGCTCATTTGACACCCCAAGTTCACTACATGAAGCACACTTTTGGTTCCTGTATGAGATAAGGTATTGGTCCACCACTTCAGCATGTCTTTTTCGATGAAATATATTCACCTAAGTCCTAATCTTAGGTCTCATCCCATCCTGGATGTGTTTTTACAAGACCACCTCATCTCCTATCAACGTCAGAATGAAGCATCTCAAATTGGTGAAGCGAATATCACAATCGATTATTGAAATTTTCCCCAATGTTAACATAATAAAACCCATATCCTTCTCCTAACTTAGGGTTTCCGGGTAAATGTGCCCAAGAATATTCATCTAAAAATAATTCCACATAATTCCTTCGGCCTACTCTATTTGAAGCATGATGTCCCACCAACACTTTCCTTGACCTCTCAGCATATAGGCTAATAACATGAATCAATTATTGAGAGAAGTCTTTAGATGATAAAAAATAGTTCAGATAGACTCTATCCCAAACTCCACTACCTCTGGTCCACCCTCTCCAGTAATTGTCTGAGTGTTTTGGAGCTGAAAGACCCTGGTCAGCTCCAACACACATGGTGCATCCCGCCCTAGTTCCCATTCCATCATTTTCATAAAATAAGAACATTTATCATGGAACTAATACTCCCTATTTTCGTGGATCACCATGTTCTATTTCTCCTCTAATGGAGGAGAGTTCTCAACAACATCCTCATGTCGCCCGACCAACACTCGTCTTCAAGGCAACATTTCTCTATAATTCCAAACATGAGATTTAAAATGCAAACATAATAATTTTATGAAAATGAATATGATATAGGCAGGATGATCAATTTCCACCAAACTAGTTCACATACACCATCGAAACAAGCCGACCTAGAACTGTATCACTACCCATGGCCATCTCTCCTTTGGTCATGGCCAAGATGAGTTTGTAATTCACATGGTTACAAGCCTTATATTTTACACCAATTAAAAAAAAATTCACATCCTAATTTACTCTTACAATAGGTTAATCCACTTTTCATTATTTATTAAGCACTATTTTTTAATTTATACTAATCCCTTTCAATTTACTTTTTTACCATTGATACCATCCCATTAGTCAAAATTTCATTCATTTTAAGGAAAAAAATGCATCATAACCATTATATTCTACCCAACCATCTCGTGTGTGTTCCTACTTTGATTCATGTCACTTACCTACAAAGGTGGATAGATTGATGTATGGATGCATAACCAAATACCCCTTTCTAAAAATGAAATAAATATCACAAAACTATCATATCACACAACAAGTTCATCACCCGATGGTGAAATATCATCAAATATAACAAAATAGAATATAAAAATCAATCCCCTCCTAGGGTGACTTGTTTTCCCCCATACATGTGCTAGATAATCCAAAGGATGAGATCATTATAAATTAATGAAACTTTCTTAACCTCTCGTCTACCATTCCTTCAAATAGTAAGAAAGAGAAAAGAACCTCTTCTATTACCACTTTGTAACTTCCCCAACCTAGGAGCCACGGAATTGGTGCCCCGAGCTCAATTTCCACATGACCCCAGGCATGGCACCTCGTATGCCAGAGGACACCGACTAGCAGCGTGGGTCTAATAGGTCATGTGGGGAGACTATAACCCCTTTATCAGAGTAAGCCACAATATAAAATAATTTAGATAGACGAAACAACATGAAACAAAAAATAACATGTATAAATAACCATCTCCCAAACTAGGTAAAACCATATATAACAGTAAATATGTCATGCCATGATATAGTAACATGTAAACAAAACCCCATAAAAACAATTAGTATAATCCAAAAAATGGTTTGGAATCTATGTGTAGAAACTCACCCATATATGTCCCATTTCCAACACAACTCTGTAGCATATGCCCTTGCCCTTTTCCTGACCTGCAAGCATGAATTCTACCTAAGTACCCAATAGTATTCTGAGCAGGGTGTGAGTGTAACTTAGTAGGCCACCACCAATGGTGTCTAAATAATATAAAATAAAATTAGATAATGCATGCAAGTGATAAATAATGGAATGTAATGGTAAATAGTTCAATAGGCTATCCTATACTGTGTCCCTTTAAATTATATTACCATTAAATCCAGGTTTAAAACATTGGAATCCCGTTGTTTAAGGTACATTTTTCAAGTGTTCAATGGATTATTAATGTTCAAGATTATCATGAAAAAGGGAATATGATCAAGTCCTATATCACTAGGAATCACATTAGAAAAACCTCATAAGGCTCACCTCGATGCCTTAGTCTGGGTGGAATGTAATTATTAGGGGAATAAAACTCTGTCCCCTTATTTAACCCATGAATTTGGGGGGTGGATTTAGAACCTTGGTCCAACTCTACCCATGGGAATTGAACCTCAAGTATATACCCTACTCTAATAAGCCATGTGACATTCTTATTTAACAATATCCACAATTAACCACATCACAACCAAATATAGTTTATATCTCTATAAAAATTAAAAAAATACCAATAAATTGGATATTAACATTATTCCTGAATCCCTTAACATATTCATCATTTATAACACTAAACCCTTTTAGCCCCAATTCCCAATTCCCAATTCCCAATCCCATCTCAGTAAGCATATTCATGTGTAAACATAATTGCTTATTATATTCCCAATAATACCATTTAACCCATTTACATGTCTACCCAATAAACTCATAGCCTTTAACCACATTATACAAAACTATCCACAATCCATTCTAACTCATTACATAAACCAATTAACCTATTACCAAAGTCGCTACATCATCATAAGTCCATTTCACACCTTATATTTTGGTTAACCCCATCGAGAGGGATGAGACATCTAATTTTTGGCCCTAATTTATCCAAGTCATCCTCCTTGCACCCCATGGGTATTAAGAGGGGTTAAATTAATCATTTAGACACCTAATACACCACATCGTTCTTATGGAATAGAAATACATCATGAATGGAGACAATAATGAAACCCTATATGAAAACATCTACACAAATAAAAAGGGATATAACTTGTAGACCAACTACATTAAATCTGTTGGTAAAAACACTATTAAATGAGTCCTTAGATCCCGATTCAACACACACTTGAAGCCTCATCCTAGAACTCACCATAAAAAAGCATTTTAGAGATTCGGAAGAAGACTGAGAAAAGGAGTGAACCCTAAACCAAAAAAAAGAAAGTTATTAGACTTACTCAGATATTTAATACGCAACTTAAAGAACTCTAAATGGCCTAGGATTGAAGGAGATAATCCACGTGGATGATCTTGGAATCTTGGATCGTTACAAGGGTTGAAGGAGGAAGAAGGGGGAGAAATACCGAGTAGGAGCTTAAAATCTCGTAATGGAATTTTTTTTAATTTTATCAAGGTTACTCTATTGAATAGTTTAAACACATGGTTTTCCAAATTGTGAGAAAACCATGTGGATTATACTATATGAAAATACCCCCCCCCCCCAAATGGTTACCTTGGATTTTTTCACGGTGTGAAAAATCCATGTGCAAAATGTGCTACATGCCCAGAAACTCCTTTTTACTCCATTTTCATATCCCAAACCCCCAAAACATCCCTGAGCCTCCTCATGATAATTGAGAAACAAATATTCACCCAAAATAAAATAAATAAACCCAAACATAAACTACAAAATATCTTAAGGGAGATCTAAGATCGTATAATCCCAATTCTAAATATGTTAGTAGAAATGATAAAGGTGCTTCTAAATATGAGAAAACCCATTTGGGATATAAGAATAAATTTTATTTTCAAATTTTATTTATTAATTTATATATACTATAATGAAATTGGTAAAACAAATATGCATACCAAAAGCTTTGTTTTCTACATTCTGTAGGCCAAAGAAAATTTGTGTACGAAAATAATTTATAATTTCATTCGATATATTTAAAATTATTGAATAATTATGGTACAATATTATTGTAAATAAATAGTGGATATTCTAGAAACATGATCGGATAATAATCATGTTTTATGATATTTTAGAAAAATTAGGGGTGTACATGTCACTTTCAGTGACAATGCAAATGGAAAAATAATTGGAGTTGGAAAAATTATTAACTCTAAAATTATTTTAATTTTCAATGTTTTATTTATTGATAGTTTAAAATATAATTCTATTTGAATTAATAAATTGTGTGATGATGGTTTTAATGTTAAACATTAGAATAATTCTTATATGATTAAGGATTCCAAGCATAATTTTGTTTTTTTACTTATTTAATAAATGTAAATATTTATACTATTGGTTTTTATTTTTTGTTGGCTCATAAATTTTCATTTTTAAGTTATTTTTATAAGGAATTTTTTCAATGTCATAAAATACTACACCATTGTATTGTACACTTAATTAAGAATATAATTATAAAAGTATATGTTAATTATCTATCTAAACTGTAAGTCCCAAAACATAAAGTGTAAAATCCTTCTCAATGGGGAAAGAAACACAAAGTTTAATTCAAACTAAATAATGAGGTGCCCACCTCTAAAACCCTAGAATTGGTACACATGGAATTGTTTATACCATATATAAATTCAATTATATTTGGAAAACTACATTCTTATGTGGTTTTTGATGACTATTAAAAATTAATATCAGTGTATTTCATATCCCAAAAAAGTGAAGATTCATTTTATTTTTATAATTATACAAAATATTTTTAAAACCATAGAGAGCTATAAATTATAAGATTGAGAACTAATAATGCCCATGAATTTGTGAATCATGGACCTGGAATATTCAATTCACAACATGACTATAATCCCAATTTCTCTGCACCTTTAAAATCTCAAAAAATGGAGTTGTTTTATGAAAACAATAAAACTATCTAGAAAATTTCATAGTTTATTCTTAGTGGATATGAACAATATATTTTGTTTTTGGAAGAATATTTGTATACAACTTATTATATAATTAGTATATTCATAATAATATCTCTTTTAAAGAAGACTCCCTGTGATATTTTGAATGGTAGAAAAACTATTGTAATTTAATTTAATGTTTTTGGCTTCAATTTCTCTATTCTTAATACCAAATATAATATGGATAAGTGTTCACTAAATAGTTATAATAAATTTTTTGTTGGTTATTTAATCTATAGTAAACCATATAGAGTATTTAATGAAATAATTGAGGTTATGGGGGAATCTATTCATACAAATTTTAATGAGATTGATCTAAAAGAATATATTGTTTCCATGGAATACCATGATGATTAATTGTCAAATATGGATATTAGTAATTCCTCTTATAAAAATTTACATGATACTTATTAATATGATAAATATTCCAATAATTAGAAAATAAACCACCTTATCCTTAATGAAGACTTGGAATAACTGATTATTTCAATTCTTGGAACTATTAATACATTTAAATACCACGCTTTAGATAATACTATTGGAGATCTAGATAAAGGCACTCAAAACCAAGTTTCTCTTCGAAACAAGGTTGAACATAAATTTTTTTTCTTATACAGAACCTAATAAAATCATTGAATCAATCAATGATGAACAATTCATAATTAAAATTCATGAATAATTAAATCAAATTGAATGAAAAAATTGAGGAAAATCATTGAATGAACAAAATACTACATTACTGTTGGATCTAAATGGGTGAATAGAAACACATTTGTTGATGTAGGCATACTTATTATAATAATGTCTTGATTGATAATGAAATTATATAGTCCAATATAAGATACTGATTATATGGAGAACTATCTAGAATTATCCAGACTTGAATCCATTAGTATTTTTCTAGAATTGGAAACATAAATAAATATAAAACATTTTAAATGGATGTCAAGAGTGAATTTATAAATGGTTATATCATTAAGGATATATTTATTGAATAAACCAATATATTTTCAAACCCACAATTTCCAAATCATGTTTTTAAGCATTGATGGAATGTTTGTTGTTTAAAACATGCTTATAATGGAGGAAATTTTAGAATCATATCTTTTATAATTTCGAATGTATTTTTTAAATGGTATGGCTGATCCTACATTATTTAAAGAAAATATAAAAGATATTTCGGTTGCTAAAATATATGTTCATTGTGTTATTCTTGGATTTCAACTTTTTCAAAAAAGATGGATTTTTTTTAAATTAAATAAAGTATAAAAATATCTCAAAAACGTTTCTTATAGAAAAAACTAATGTATGTGATACTAAAATTAGTACAATAAGTAAACTAGATATGGATACAACTATGAAACCAATTTACCAAACTATTTATATATGTATGATTATTATTTTTCTATAATTAACAACTAGCATTCGAAATATCATGTCTAGTTTAAGTTTATGTTATTGTTTTCATGCTAATAATTGGTAATCACACATAAATACTATTAAAATAAATTTTCAATACCAAAAAATATCAACCAATTTTATTTATTCTAGTGGACATTTATTTTATTTAGCTTATTGTTAAAATGATGATTTTTTTCTATAAGTTACATCAAAATAGAACCTTTGATACATTTCATTTTTTGGGAAATTATATTATTTATGGATGTACTAAGAAACGAAATTCTATTGCATTATCTACTTCTAAAGCTTAATAACTTTCTATGAGAATCTATTATTAAAGAATTTTGTGGATAAAACACACAATACTGGACTATAGATATCATTTTCAACATGTCCTAATAAATTGAGCTAATAAAATCACTATTAATATTTCTAGAAAGATTTTCTCTCATGATAGAACGAATCACATTGACATAAGATATCTCGTGCGATAGATAGATTCAAAAAAGGTGATGTCACTATTAAATTCAATGGGACTAAATAATAAATTCTTGATATTTTTCTAAAACCATTAAATAGATAAAGACTCAATTCTTTAGACATGAATTAGGTATGATAAATTATAACTAATTTTTAATTTTTTTGATTTAAAATTATTATAGTAGTAATTATATATTTAATGTCATAGGTGATGATAACGCTCATGTGGCCATAATTTTGGTCATATTATTGATCAAGCTACTGTGACCATTCATGATATCATGGGATAGCTCATGTAGTATACCAAGTTACCATGAATATCTTGAGCAACAATATGGTAACCCATGTGGTTGTTCAACCAACTATGGATCCCTTAATCTATCATAATTTCATTTATATTTCTAGTCATGATGATATGTCTATCTATGAAGTTTAATTTTATTTTAATATATATATATATATATATTTCATTTTCCAAATTTTACTTCACCATGACATAAATGATATATATTTTCCTTAATTGTAATTTAAATCAATTTACCTCTATGTCCTGAACCCTATTTAATCCATGCTCTCTCTCAAAACAAAACACTATTTTTTTCTCACAAATCCTTTCTCTAAAACCTTTACAAAATGGTTTGTGTGTAGTGACTGATATTTTTCATTTATTCTCATAATAGTAAAATTTAAAATAGATTCAAATAGATCTCATGTACCTCCTACAATCCATATAATCTAGATCTATTGAAATTGTTTAAAAAAATAGAAAAAATTATTGATTTTGATTGGTATATTTCAATAAATTAATCAGTTTGGAATGGTACATAAATCCAAAGATGGAGTTTCTAGTTTGGTGTGATTGGATAGAAACTTTAACCAAGGTCGGTAAAATAGTTCTATCTAAATTCAATATTGAATGATGATTAGAATTTTTTTTATAACCAGACTCGTGTAAATAGAGAAGAGCTAGTTTTCCTTTCCATATAGCATTAGATATGTCTCTAGGTACCTCATAAAGGTTATTTCATGGATTTTAAAAATATATATTTTATTTTTCATACAGCCTTTCAGTTTTATAATTATCTAGGAGGTTTTAATGGGAATATAAAATTGAGAAGTAAAATTTATAAAGATTTTGATAGAGTGTACATGTTTCTAGAAAATATTAAATAATATATGATTTTTCCTAGGAAAGCGGTATTTATAATCATTAGAAAATATGCATTATTTTTACTTTATTTGATATAGAATGGATTCGAGTATAGTTTTACATGTTCTTAATGATACATATGGAAGAAATATATAATCCTTATTCCATGATTAACACTTTTTTATACCCTTAATTCTTTTTTGTTGAAGTTAAAGGGAATTGTTACTTATGTGGAAGAAAAACATTTAGCTGTATGTGTTATTTTTCTAAGTTAATATATCTATAAGAGGATTAGATTCAACGAGAATCCATGGGGAAAAGTGAATAATAGATAATGTGAATCTGTATGTCGAATTCAATCTAGTTAAACATCCCTTGAGTACAAAATACAATGCTCATCCAGGTTTGGAACCTAATGATATTACCAAGTATTTATTGGAGGAAACAAAAATTACATAAATGGAAGAGGTTATAAATGTTTTTTGAGAATAATTGGGTGTAACATGTGAGGAAGAATTAGAAAATATTGATTTCAATGAGTAATCCATACATGAATATGATGATGATATGAGTTCCTTTTATGAGGATTTGGTTGGGCTTAGTCCTAGACCACTGAATCCAGTGGAAATTTATTCACCATCATCCATGTCAATAACTAAAGCTCATAATTTTTCTTATGGGTCTTCAAAAAATCTACTCAATTTACCATGTAATTAAGGTGAAGTCCATTTTAAGGAGGAGAGGTAACTTAGATCTATTCTTGGAATAGAGAAATCACACTCCAGTTATAAGGTTTATGATCATAATGATGGGGGAAGTCCACCAGAGTATGGTAGACATGAAATCCTAGTTTCTCCTTCTTTTCCAACTAACCCAATTGTTGTTAAAGGATCCAAATTAGATCAAATATATTTGGATAATATAAATAAGGATCTTTATTTAAAATATAAATGTAATGAATATGAGGATTTTTATTTAGATATTGAACAAGTACATGATGAGATTTTCAACCCAACACCTATAAAGGTTGCAGATGTTAAAAAAAGTGTAGCAGGTTTATCATACCCCACATTTCGTCAAGATATGAAGGGATGTAGCTATCTTTTATTATTATATATAATGTGAGATATAATACTTGTCTGAGGTCAATAAAATTTATTATGTACAAACCACTCATCTGAGAGAAAACATATCACCTTCAAACCAAGATATTCCCTCAAATCCCCCTTGAAATTCATTAAATGTTTCTAGTGTTAACCCAAATTAGTGCATGGTTTACCCATGAATATGTTGGATTATTTTTTTGGAATTTTAATTTCATTTTACAGATTTAAAATTAGATGTCTTTCCTATGTCCATATTGAAAATTATGTAATAGATCCCTAAAAGTATTTTTATAAATATTTATCATATAAAAAATATCTAGATGTTTCAAGAGAATGTTGGAGTTCTTTATTCATATATTTAGTATATGCAGCTTTATCTTGCTTAAATAGATATCAACCTATTTTCACAAGTTTCATTAAATTGTGAACCTCCTCAACCAATGACTTATAAACCATATATGGATGATATATCAATTAATTAAGGGTTTATTAGGAATATAGTAAGGTATGAGATGTAAAAAATGATAAATTATGTTTTAGAGGATAAATATATAATAGAAACCCACATATACTACCTATGATGATAAGTTTTTTGATCTAGTTAGTGATGATGCCATAATGATTGGGAAAGATTGATAAATAGTCAGCAAGGCTATCTAATAATACCTTTGAAGGATTTTCAAAAATAAAGATCTAAAATACATGTTTAAAAATTGGGATGAGAAACTTTAGATTCCTCCAATTTACCTAGAATTTATAACCCAATTGGATCAATTTAATGTCCTTGAAACTATATTAGAAATGTTTATAGAAAAAAATAGACAATTATTTGAGACTATGGATCATGGTTCATATGTTATCAGAGCTTTAAATATGATAATGGAATACTATATATATACATATATTATAAATAGAGTTATGTTGAAACCTTTTACCATTCTTGTAAGACCATTAAGAAAATATTCTTTTTTTAATTACATCTGTTCGAACATATATATCTCCGACCTCTAATCTCTTTTTTATAAATTTTCAGGTTGTAAAACACAACATAAGAATTTGTAATGAAATTATAGTTGGATAACATTATTCTCATGATCCAGAACATTCTACCGTTCCTTTTACAAAAAAGATAACCTACAGTTTCCAATGAATTTAGAGAGAAATATCATGATTTGGATTCTAATTAGGCTACCTGATATAAAATTTTGTATTCTATAATGAACCATTTGAATGAATTATTCCATTAAACTATATTATTAAATATATTTGTAATTATATATTTTTTGTATGATTTTTTATCCCAAAATATGGAGAAAATGATATGGAAGTAAATGTGTTTCTATTTGTTAACATTTCATAAACTAAAAAGGAAATATTTTTAGCTTTCTGTAATTCAATCATGGACATAAAATTATATTGTAAAATTTTTTAAATATCAAGAAGGAGGGATTGTTGGTTTAGTAAAAAAATTATTTATTTTATTGATTCCAAATATTTTTTCTTATCATTTTAATGTATTATATGTTTTATGTTAGAAAAAAATATTTTTGGGGAAAATGATTAAATGTTGAATAGATTACATAAACTGTTAAGTGGAGACCTGAAAAATCAGAGAGAGAATGTTTATGTATGAAGAGGTCATGAATATATTCTTATATTATCGGTCACTATAAAACTATGTTTGTTGAAAAAATATGAAAAATTAAAGAAGAATAATCTATTGAAAAAACATTCAATTCTGAGCCAATAAGAAAACTATCTGAGAAAGATAACCATTCTGAAAAACTGATGTCAACCAGTGAATGAGATATATCAAACTTTTCACAATTTTTTTCTCTTAATGTTTTATATTACATTTTGAGTCATTATTTTTTCTATTGTATATTTGTTATCAATTATCCTAACATGTAAATAAGATTAATTGTATAATTTTAGTATTTCTTTTTTTTATATCTACTTACCTATGAATAACTATAAGAGAGGCTTAGTTGAGATTAGAAATCACTGTATTCACCTGGATGAGTAAAATCTGATTTAGTTTTTTGGACTGTTTATTAGATTTAATTAAAATTATTGAAGTGAATTACTATCATGTGTAGTGTTGGGAGGAGAGTGATGGCAAGAGGGGGGTGAATTGCCTTTTAAAAAAATAATTGACAATTTAAAACAATTATCAAAGTGCAGCGGAAATAAAAGAGGAAAGACACAAAGCTTGATAATGGAGTTCGGCTTAAACCAAAGCCTACGTCTCCGCTCCCAACTCAACCGTTGAGAGATTTACTATCGCTTTCTTTTTAATGGTTTTAGCAAGAAACCCACTAGACGTTTCAGGTAGTCTAGAACCTATTACAACTTTCTTTTAATGGTTGAGCAAGAACCCACTTGCTTTTAATGGTTGAGCAAGAACCCACTAGCCTTCTTACAGGTGAAGGCTAGATCACCTATGACTCAATCCTTTTAAAGGGAAGGCTTGACTAACCTCTTCACACCATGAAGGTGGTGTGAAAACCCAAATGAAAGGGAGATGAGAGAAAGAGGGGTTTGTAGGCACAAACCCAAAATGATGCTCAAAATGATAAAACAATAAAAACCGTAATGGGAGAAGCCTTGGGCACCAAAGGATTGATGAAGTTGATGAAGAGCGCTCCCAGGCTTCTTTTATGGTGCTCCTTGGATGTGGAAATGAGTTGGAGCAAGTGGGAGTTCCTTGGAAGAATCCGCCGGAGGTTTTCCAAATGATGAAAAATGTTCCCGGGGGCTTCCTAGTCCTTTATTTATAAAGGGGGAACCCTCAAATGGCCTTTGGGGGTCTTCGGAGCCGTTGGAGAGGCCTTCGGAGCCGTTGGGGGTCAAGTGGACAAGTCTGGTCAAATCCAAACGGCTAGTTTGACTGGCTCCACCGGCTGACCGGTGCTTGGCCACCGGTTGGCCGGTGCTTTGAAAAAGGAGAGGCCTTCGGGCTCAGGCACCACTGGCTGGCCGATGAGGAGGCCACCGGTTGGCCGGTGCTGAGACAGTTGGTGTCACTATTTGTCTGGGTTCCACCGGCTGGCCGGTGGTGGGACACCGGTTGGCCGGTGGTCTAGACAGAGGGATGCCTTCTATCCAGGCTCCATCGGCTGGCCGGTGGTCATCCACCGGTTGGCTGGTGGACTGAAAATCAGTCCACTTTCAGTCCTTCTTGGCCCAATTCCTTGGCAACCTTTTGCCTATCAACAAAAACACTTAAAACAAGATTAGATAAAAAAGAGAGTGATTGTGATCATGAAAATTAAACCACGAGGGGTACGAGAGGTACAACAATATCCCCCTATTTTGATGATCACAATCAATAAAACAAGCAATGTAAAGGTATGCTTTAAAGGATAAATTGAAAAGTAAAGCAAAGCATGAGAGAAAGATTTCTCCCCCAATCAACCAAGAATTTCTCCCCCTTTGTGATTATCAAAATAGCATGGGGCATAAGACTTGATTGAGGGAAAGGTTGAAAAACAAGATAGAGTTTTTAAAACCAATTGAAATTTTTGAAATTTGAATTGAAAGTTTTGAATTGAAAGTTTTGAATTGAAGTTTTGAATTGAAGTTTTTAAAATGAAAGTTTTGAATATAAAACAAAAATGCATAAACAAACCTAACTCCCCCTAAATAAAAACAACAAATCACCGGGGATAGGATTTTAGAACTGAGACAAATTTTGGTCCGGTGAGACTCGCTAAAAGGGATTTTTCAATCCACACTTGTCTAGTGGCGGGTCTTCTCCTTTGAAATTCATCATTAAAGAAAATGGTTTTGGGCCTTCCATACTGGGCATTTTTGCAATTGCACTCATAAATTAAGTGCCCGGTCATTTTTCAATAGTTGCAAAATTTATATTGGGAGGTCCCCCTTACAAAAATAGTTGGAGCATGGAAAGAGGAAGCTTTCTTGGAATATCCAAGCCCTTGGGTGGTTCTAGATACGCATTGGGAACCTAGTAATTTGGTCAGATTTTGTTCCCCTTGGGTGAACTTGGCAAGAGATTCCCTTAAATTCTTGATTGTTAATTCCATAGAATCAACATCGGGAAGGTTTTGGATTTTGAGGGACAACTCCTCCTTCTTTGAGAAGTTGTTCCTTTTCGGAAGAAAGTTTTTTGAAATTCTTTTTTAAAGAAATAAATTTGGAAGAGAGTTCGTGAAAACCTTCCTCCAATTGATCTCTAGCATGTTGGAGATCCTCATAAGATAAATGATTAAAAGAATTTGAAGAACTAGAGGATGAGGAGTCGGAAGAGGTTACCTCATGAAATGCCATTCGGCATTTTTTACCGTTGTCACGTGAGGAGGAGGAGGAGGAGGATGTGGAGCTATCACTCCATGTGGCCTTGAATGCCTTCTTCTTCTCCTTTTGCTTGGCCTTTTTCTTGTTGAGTGGACAATCGGGCTTGTAATGGCCTTTCTTGCCACACCCGTAACATGTTACCTCGGGCTCGGATTTTTCGTTGGGTTGAACCTTGTGGGATTTCTTCTTCTTGTGCTTCTTCATGAATTTGTGCATTTTGCGGGCAAGATTCTCCATTTCTGAATCGCCGCTTGAGGAGGAAGATGAGGAGGAGGAGGAGCTTTCTTCTTTTTGAACTTTGAAGGCGATGTTCTTTGGAACTTTGATCGGTTTGCCTTCTTTTTCAGCTTGCCTCCTCATGGTGATCTCGTAGGTCATGAGGGATCCGATGAGCTCTTCGACCGGCATGTTCTTGATGTCTTTTGCTTCTTGGATTGCCGTGACTTTTGGTGCCCATGAGCTTGGTAGGATCCAAAGGATCTTCTTGACCATCGTTTCTGCAGACACATCATCACCAAGGGACTTTCTCCCATTGAAAACGTCAGTAAAACGAGTAAACATATCAGAAATTGATTCGTCTGGGTTCATGGTGAAGATTTCAAAATCTTGGCGATACATGTCCAATCGAGTATCCTTAACTTTGTTGGTCCCCTCATGGGTAACCTCTAAAAGATTCCAGATTTCATGAGATGAGGTGCATGTGGAAACTTGATTGAACTCATTACGATCAAGGCCGCAATGAAGAGCATTCATGGCTTTTCCATCAAGCTCGAAATTTTTAATATCGGCTTGAGTCCATTTGGATTCATCGGGAGAAGAAAGAGAATAACCATGCATGACAATTTTATAGATAGGATAACCTATACTTCTAAGAAAAGTGGTCATGCGGGTTTTCCAATAGGTATAGTCGGTTCCATCAAAGAATGGAGCACGACCCAAAGAATAGCCTTCGGGGGCGAAAGAAGTTGAGGCCATCACAAAGGATCTTGAATTTGAAACCGGTTAGGGTATTACTCAAATTTTGCCTCTGATACCAATTGTTAAGTCTGAGAAGAGTGATGGCAATAGGGGTGGGGGTGAATTGCCTTTTAAAAAAATAATTAACAATTTAAAACAATTATCAAAGTGCAGCGAAAATAGAAGAGGCAAGACAAAAAGCTTGATAACAGTGTTCGGATTAAACCAAAGCCTACGTCTCCGCTCCTAACTCAACCGTTGAGAGATTTACTACCTCTTGCTTTTTAATGGTTTTAGCAAGAAACCCACTAGACGTTTCAGGTAGTCTAGAACCTATTACAGCTTGCTTTTAATGGTTGAGCAAGAACCCACTTGCTTTTAATGGTTGAGCAAGAACCCACTAGCCATCTTACAGGTGAAGGCTAGCTCACCTATGACTCAAGCCTTTTAAAGGGAAGGCTTGACTAACCTCTTCACACCTTGAAGGTGGTGTGAAAACCAAAATGAAAGGGAGATGAGAGAAAGAGGGGTTTGTAGGCACAAACCCAAAATGATGCTCAAAATGATAAAACAATAAAAACCGTAATGGGAGAAGCCTTGGGCGCCAAAGGATTGATGAAGTTGATGAAGAGTGCTCCCAATCTTCTTTGATGGTGATCCTTGGATGTGGAAATGAGTTGGAGCAAGTGGGAGTTCCTTGGAAGAATCCGCCGGAGGTTTGCCAAATGATGAAAAATGTTCCCGTGGGCTTCCTTTTGTTTCCGGGGCCTCCTAGTCCTTTATTTATAGAGGGGGAACCCTCAAATGGCCTTTGGGGGTCTTCGGAGCCGTTGGAGAGGCCTTTGGATCCGTTGGGGGTCAAGTGGACAAGTCTGGTCAAAGCCCAACGGCTAGTTTGACTGGCTCCACCGGCTGACCGGTGCTTGGCCACCAGTTGGCCGGTGCTTTGAAAAAGGAGAGGCCTTCGTGCTCAGGCACCACCGGCTGGCCGGTAAGGAGGCCACCGGTTGGCCGGTGCTGATACAGTAGGTGTCACTATTTGTCTGGGTTCCACTAGCTAGCCGGTGGTGGGACACCGATTGGCCGGTGGTCTGGACAGAGGGATGCCTTCTGTCCAGGCTCCATCGGCTGGCCGGTGGTCATCCACCGGTTGGCCGGTGGACTGAAAATCAGTCCACTTTGAGTCCTTCTTGGCCCAATTCCTTGGTAACCTTTTTCCTATCAACAAAAACACTTAAAACAAGATTAGATAAAAAAGAGAGTTATTGTGATCATGAAAATTAAACCACGAGGGGTACGAGAGGTACAACATGTAGTAGACTAATATCCATGTTGGATTAAACCTATTATTTCAATTCATCTATGTGTTAAATTTTTATTTATTTAGCACATGAATCACATTTTATAAAAAAATATTTTATTAATTTTTATTTTCAATCATTGATTTAAAAAACTATTTTTTTAAATTTATTATAATAGTTTTTATTTGTAAGTGATATATATCCAATGTCTGTTGTGACTAATATTATTTAAAAAGATATAGTGATTTTAATTTTTTTAACATGGTTATGGATCATTTATTTGAAAAACTATATTAAATTACTAAAATATATATACCTACAGTGTTTATAATCTGGGATATTTTTAAAATTTATGGGATTTAAAATTTATAATTTTGAAATATAAATTTTAATCTTTGAAGTTCAATTAACCACCCTTCTATGAGTTCCCTTAGGACCAATAGTCTGTTTCATATTTTTCTAAGTATTTAGAGTTGAGGTTTATCTGTAGTCCCTATTAGTGGTTTTATGTGGATAGAAACACATGTTTTGTTGTCTATGAAATCCTTAGATTTGGGCCTGGATATTTTCTGAGATAAAGGAATGATAGACAGTGTGAGTTAAATTATCATGACCATCGAAATGAATGATATTTAATTATCTCATCTATGTGGAAATCTTGGGGGTGTGGTAATATTTTCAATGTGTGATCAATTATAGTATCTCAATATGTGAGAGGAAGAATAATATTCCACAAGATGATGGTTGAAGATGTTCAGTTTTGACTATATTTAAAACATGGATTCCGTATTAGCCGATCGAGTTATCTATGATGCATGAAAATCAAAACAAGGTTAGTGTTTCAGGTGTTTTTTCTTACTATTTTTGGAATGTAAATCATACAATGATTGATGATGTACCCACATCTTTATCTTGAAAAAGTCATTATATTAAAATTTTCAGCCAATGGGGATGAGTGGTGGTAGGACCTCATAGTACTATGTGACACTATTGTGGTGGTTCTTGATGGTGGAGGCTTATATAGTTATACAATCTTGGTAAGAAAATCATCAGGGAACCCTCTTTAAAGGTAGTGAGTATGAGTACCCCACATGGATATTCATCAGAAAAAGTACTATATCTATTTGATACAAATGGTTTGTGTAAGTAATTGGTAATTGAATTCATAGAGATCCCACACATGGAGGAAAAAGGATTGGATATAAATACTTGATGAAATTCACATGGTGAGTCAGGATGATTTATGGAGCTTCCCATATGGTGGGTTGAGCCTGTTTGGTATTCACATGGGAATAAAATTCTGGGATGTAGTGTCCCTGATCAGTGTGACAGAAAAGGGATGTATTCTTGAGAACCTTAATATTACTCTAATTTTCAAAGGATTTATAACCAAATTGGATCAATTTAATGTCCTTGTAACCATGTTATAAATATTTATTGAAGAAAATTGGCAATTATTTAAGACTATGGATCATGGTTCATATTTTATAAGTTTGTTGAATAGGATAATGGAATACTATATATATTACAAATAAAATGGAACATAATACTAGTTTATGTAAATAATATTACATGAATAATATTAATTTTTGTTTTTGTATATCTACTTTCCTATGAATAACTATACGAGAGGCTTAGTTGAGCCTATATTTCAGTCCATGCTACTGTCTGAGTAAAATTTGATCTAGGTTTTGGGTTTTTTTATTAGATTTAATTGACATTCTTGATGTTTATTACTTTCATGTGTAGTTTATTAAGATACATGATGGATTAAAACATTTATTTCAATTCCACCATGTGTTAAAAGTTTATTTCTTTCAAACATGAATCACATTTTTTCAAAAAATATTTTATTAATTTTGATTTTTAATCAGTGATTTATAAACATATTTATAAAAAACATATTCCAATAATTTTTATTTGTAAGTGATATATATCCAATGTCTAGTGTGAGTATAACTATTTCAAAATATAAAGTGATTATAATTTTTCTAACGTGGTTGTAGATCATTCCTTTGAGAAACTATATTAAATTAGTCATATATATATACCTAATTTATTTATAATCTGGTTTAATTTTAAAATTAAAGGGATTTTAAATTTATAATTTTCTAAATTGAAATTTTAATATTGGAAGTTCAATTAACTTCCCTCATATAAGTTCTATCAGGGCCAACATGATGTTTTTGAATTTTCTATGTTTAAAGAGTTGAGGTTGATCTATGGTACCTATTAGTAGTTTGTAGTGGATGGAAACAAATATGTAGTGGTCTATGACCTCATTAAATTTTGGAGTGACTATTTTCTGAGATGAAGACATGGTAGACATTTTGAGTTAAACTATCAAGAGTATAAAAATGATTGATAGTTAGTTATCTTGACTATGTGGATATCATTGTGGTGTGGTAACTTTTTCAATGGGTGGTCCATTATAGCATATGAATATATGAAATGAGGAATAATATTCCATAAAATTTTGGTTTTAAATGTTAAATTTTGAGAATATGTCAACCTTTTATCTCGCATTAGGAGATCGAGTTATCTATGCTGGATGAAAAGATAAACAAGGTTATTCTTGTAAATTGTTTCTCTTACTATTTTTTGAAATGAAAGGATATGATGATTTATTATGTACCCATATATTTAACTTGAAAAATTCATTGTATATAATTTTTTAGCTAATGGAGACGAGTGGTGGTAGGAACTCATAGTTCTATATGACATTCTTGATGAGTTTCGTGATGGTAGAGGCATATATAATTATATTATCTTGGTATGAAAATCTCTAGGGTCTCCCTCTTTAAAGGTTGTTAGTATGAGTCCCCCACATGGATATTCTGTGGTATTAGTACTATATCTATTTGGTAATGATGGTCTGTGAAAGTACTTTGTACTAGAATTTATTGAGATCCCACATTTGGAGGAAAATGGTTTGGATTGAAAAAATTGATGAAATTCATAAGGTGAGTCATGATGGTTTAAGGAGCTTACCTTATGGTGGGTTGAGTCTATATGGTATTCCTGGATAAATAAATATTTGGTATGTAGTGTCATTGATCAGTGTGATGGAAAATGGATGTATTCTTGAGAACCTTTAGATTTCTCCGATTTCCCAAGCATTTATATCCCAATTAGATCAATTAAATGTCCTTGAAATTATGTTAGAAATATTTATAGAATAAAATAGACAATTATTTGAGACTATGGATCATGGTTCATATGTTATCAGAGCATTAAATAAGATAATAGAATACTATATATTTATATATTATAAATACAATGGAACCTAATACCTGTTCATGTAAATAATATTTCTTGAATAATCTTAATTTTTTATACAAATAATTTCTTTTGAATAAGTATAAGAGAGTCTTAGTTGAGAACATATTTCACAACATGAAACCATGTGAGTAAAATATGACCAAGGTTTTGGTACTGTTTGTTATATAAAATTAACATTCTTGAAGTGTATTACTGTCTTGTGTAGTGGACTAAGATCCAGGTTCGATTAAACCTATTATTTCAGTTCCACTGTGTCCTAAAATTTTATTTCTATCTCACATGACTCTCATTTTAACAAAAAATATTTTAATACATTTGATTTTCAATCAGTGATTTATAAAACCGGTTTTTTATAAAACATATTATATTAGTTTTTATTTATAAGTGATATATATATCCAGTGTCTAGAGTGAGTACAATTATTTCAAAAGATAAATTGATTTAATTTTTTTAAAATTGTTTTTGACCTCTACTTTGAGAATCTATATTAAATTACAAAAATATGTATACCTAAGATATTTATAATCTGGGATTTTTTTAAAATTTATGGGATTAAAAATTTATAATTATCAAAATAGAAATTTTAATCTTTATTGTTCAATTAACCACCCCCATTGAGTTTCATTAGGGTCAAAAGTCTATTTAATATTTTTTTATGTATTTATATTTTTTGTTGATCTGTTGTCCCTATTAGTGGTTTGTAGTGGATTGTAACCCATGCGTATTGGTCTATGACATTCTTTGATTTGGGCCTGATTATGTTCTAAGATGAAGACATACTGGATTGTTTGAGTTAAACTATCATGAGTATCTAAATTATTGATAGTTAGGTATCTCAACTATATGGAAATCTTAATGGTGTGTTAAGTGTTTCAATGGGTGACCCATAAAAACATCTCAAATTGTGGAATGAGGAATAATATTCCATAAGATGATGGTTGATGTTTTTTAGTTTTGAGAAGATGTTACCCTCTAATATCATATTTACAGAATGAGTTATATATGATGGATGAAATGATAAATATGGTTAGTGTTGTAAGTGTTTCTCATACTATTTTAGGAAAGGAACGGATATGATGATTGATGATGTCCCAATATATTTAGCTTGATAAATTCATTGTATACAATTTGTTAACTAATGTCAATGAGTGGTGTTAGGCCCTCATAGTTCTATGTGACACTCTGGTTGTGGGTCTTGATGGCGGAGGCTTATATAGTTCTATTATTGAGGTATTAAAATCTTCAGGTTCACCCTCTTTAATGATAGTGAGTATTACTCCCCCATGTGGATATTCCTTACTTAAAGTACTATATCAATTTGATAAAAATGGTTTGTGTAAGTACTTTCTACTAGAATTGATGGAGATCCCACATTTGGAGGAAAAGGGTTTGGTTAGAAATGCATGATGAAATTCACTAGGGGAGTCTTTAGGGTTTGAAATGATTCCTCTATGGTGGATTGATTCTATTCGGTATTAATGGAGGAATAAGAATTTGGGATGTAGTGTCCTACATCAGTGTGATGGAAAAGGGATGTATTCTTGAGTTTTGTATCATTTGGGGTCCTTAGTGATTTTTTTACATTTATAATCATATGTAAATCATGTGTGGGTGTGTTATTATTTCACATGAGGATGGTTTATGGGCCTCTTAGAGAGATTTTTTGGATGTTTCATTTTTTGAATATAAAAAATCTGAAAGGCGTAGAAGATGCAGCGATCTTAGTTTTCCTATGAAGAATACTTAGCTCATTTCTTTGTTCCATAGCCGTAATACTTTTATAGGTATAAAATGGAAATTTTCTGAGAAAAATACCTTGGAAATATTTTTGGTTATTCCGATGATCTTAGGATGTGATATTTATACTTGTTCTAGAATTGGATGGAATTCTGAGTTGGGTTTTTTTAGAAGATATTATATATATATATATATATATTAAATAAATATTATTTATTTTCACATATGTGAAAATAAATATGTAATAAATAAATTTATATATAGAATTATTTACATAACTGTTAAATTTTTAAAGGGGTTTTTTCCTAGGTTATGTATAAACTTCATCTAGGTTCTCAGTTAGGCATTTTGGGCCTTTTTTTATTTTGATGTTATTGTTTTTGAATATCATTATTTTCCCCACATTAATAAATCTATGGATGGTACAAACATCCCCTCACTAATGATATTTAATTAAGGGATGAATAATATAGTGGGATGTATAATATTATCTAAGGAGTCTGAGTGAAGTTGGATCGATACACTATGGCCATAAAGTATAGATCATCGACATGAAACCCTGAAGCTTCAGTGATTCACCATGATGTAGGGATAATTTTTTTTATTTTTATGTAGTATTTTTTTCATAGAGTATTTTTTTCATCTATTTTTATTGATTTTATATATATATCACCTATTAGTAATGAAATATATCATGTTGAATGGAAAGTTTTGGTGAAGCGCATGAAATTAAGATGTTCACTATGATAACTCTTCTAGAATTCTTGATCACCTAACATGTACTTGTAGAACTCACATCTTCAACATAAATAGCATGATAATGGTTGAAGAAGAAATATGTTCTATGTGTTGACCATGAAAAAAATGATATAGAACCACTGGTTACGCTACCTAGGGCATGGACGTATACATGACCAGATGACCTAGGCATGGTATATGGTGCGTAGGCGTACAAACAATGCTGGGTTATTTGAAATGGCTTATGCTAGGGTACATAACTCGATTCTCTATATTGATTACATGACATCTGTTCTATGAGGCAATCCATGTCTTTTAGAAAAACACATAGAGTTGAGTAGCGGTACAACTATAGAGTTGGGTGTTCGGGTTCATGCCATGTAAACCATGGTGTACTCTATGTACACCATAATTCACACTGTGTAACTTCCCCTTATAGGTGTGTATGCATGTTTTTTCACCCTATATCCATATTAAGATATGTAATTAGTCTATTCCATTCTTTTTTGATGTATAATGTGAATGTAGAGTCCTATATGTTATTATATTCCTTTAAAGTGATTATTATAGGACAATTGTGTAATTTAACACAATGAAATTGATGAAAATCTCTAGGTTTTTGAGGCTGAGTAGGTTAAAGATTAGTAAATCCATTAAAAGAATTATGATATAAAGTCGTAGGACCGTTTTAGATATTTAAATATTATAAATCCGTAGGTGTCTATTGGTTGTTGTGGATCCATGATTTATGGATAAACACAAATATAGGTGTTTGAGAGACTTTACAAAAAAAGACTTTTTTTGTCAATGTAACTCAAATGGTCTTATTGATGAACATAGAACTTGATTAGATTTTTCCAATTTCATTTTCACTTTATATTGGGTTGGTGTATGTGGTTTGGATAGGATTATTAGGAGTTAGTAGTATACTATTGTTATTCTTTTTTTCAGAGTGGCTATATCCTACCGTGAGAAAAAAATGTCTTATCCCCTTATAACATGACATGAGTTTCTACAGGTGAAGGAGTAAGATATATAGATTATTTTTATGAAATACATTTAATAAAACCACCAATCTTGAAGACTATATTGGTTGAGTAGTATGATGATGGGATCTGGGTTCTCCCCTGAGTATGTTTCATTCTACGAGGTACACGTCGTCCCTTATGATGATGTAGTTAATGATCCCCCATATATTTCGAGTTTACATATGTTATTATATTAAATGATTTCTCGTAGATCACTTATTGAAGAATTCATTGATTCTTATATTGACAGTGATGGTATTCTCCTCAGTTAACCCTAATCTTTGGTGTGTTGTGAGATCCCTAATTTATTAGTGAGTGGTGATGTGATGGTTGAGGATGGAAAGTATTGAGCATGATTCGGATTCCTAGATTCAGTAACTACCTTGGATAGTCTATATACTCTATTAAGGACAAGTTCCCAATCATGGTATTAGACAAATGGAATGAAATGGGTGATTTTTGAACAGTGTGGATAAGTTAGGTTCTTGGGGAATTATGGTGCAAATGATGCCCTTAGTTCCTCCCATTATTTTTTGATACTCTATTAGACCTAGGTTAAGATGGTTCAGATTCATCCTATGACCGGTTTATCTCCCCCTTTGGTTGTAACTAAGGTAATTTGACTCCTTTTATTGGATCATAGTATATATAAGGAGGTGTGTTACCTTTTTTAGGATGAGGTACATAACTCCCCCATGTGCAGGTGTCTAAGTCCTGTATCATGGGATAGTAACCGTTTTGTGTAATATATCATTATTGAGGTGTGTTTTCCATAGTTATATTCAACCAAGTATTCTTGGATTAGATAGTTTGATGCTCATAGGTCATCTATATTTAGGGTAATTGTTAGAAAAAATGATTTTGTAGTGTTTTTTGTTTCTCACCCTATATAGAAGTTATGATTATAAGAGAGTTTTATGTTTTAATTTTTTATGATAATCACATTTATAAGGTATCTTCATAACTAGATCTATGGGGATTGATGTAGAAATTTAATTTGTAGTCCCCTTTTGTGATCCATGGTGGTTTTGTCTTCCATGTAATGGAGGTTTGTGAGTTGTTTACCCTTGATGCACATGAATTAATTTTCATAGATAAGAATGGAAGTGTTTTACCCTCCTATTCATGGGCAAAGAGGTGGTTTACCTAGGTTTTTATGAGAAGGGAGGTGTTTTCCATTGAGGAATCATTTTTTATTAAGTCATTGTTCTTTGAAACAAGTGAAAATTATTGGTTATCCTTGGTATATTACCATTATATTATATCATGGTAATATAGGTAAGTGAAGGTATATATTCTTCCTTGGATGTTTCTTATCCCCTTGTCGATGTTGGGAAACTATATGGTTCTCCCCTTGGTTTTGTGTTTACCAGTTGTCATGTTGACCTTTTTATTTTTGTGGAATCCTTCTAAAATGATTTTTGTCACCCCTTGATTGGATTTTCCCCATAGATATTGTGTATGTTCAGAATACATATAGGTTGGTGGTGTTTTCGATGGGTGTAGAGGTAGTGGATATTAGTTATATCCTGATAGGATTTGTGGAATGTAGTAATTAGATTGGATTTGGTACTATGTGGTGTTTCTTTTATTCCCATTAATTTGACGTATGTTTCCCATCAAGGCATTGAGGATTATATTTATTTTTCTATTTTTTATTGGAATTTATATTGTTTGATCTTGGGATGTTTAGTAGACATATGAATGCATATTTTTATTTCAGTTGGATTTGTAAACCCATGGTGGTTGTTGATATCTATGTTCGATGGTATTATATATATCTGACAAATGTTAAATCTGATTAATCCCTCCATATATATTTTATTGTTTCTTGGTTCTAGCCAAAAGAACTTTCCTATTGGAGGCATGTATGTGGTGGCACAGTCATCCAACCACTAACTTGGAAGGGATTTAGTGGGGTATGGGTTGTTAATGCAATTTTAAAATATTCAATCGTGGATATATATTCCATTTTATATTATTTTTTTGGAAATGATAATTTCTTTTGAAAAAAATATTTTATCAAGATAATTATCTCAAGACCAAGAGAAAGACTCAATAAATCTCTCAAGAATGAGAGACAATTCATATCCCCTCTCTCAATAACATAGAACAAAATAATGGATTCTTCATGCTTGAGATAATTATTTTTGAATTTAATGGTGAATGAAGCATTATATTTCGTTCATCCACATTAGCACCCATAATAACAAGTGATGTGTTCAAATATTAACTTAGCATGTGTGGATGCATCCTAAGGAATTCTACATTGGTTTTATCACCACAATGACACTGCGATAAGAACGACTACCAAATTGATCATGAATGATGAAAGAAATATAAAGTCAAAAATAATTATTGTTAAAAATTAATTATAAATAATATTTTAGAATATCCATTCTATGAATATTATAGGGTTATGTTAATAAATATTTGGGGATATTATCTATATAAACCAATGAAAAAATATTATTAATCAAAGACCAGATATCTTTTACTACTGTATGGGACCGTATAGTGGTATCAATACAGTCACATATTAATTTACCATTAAATAATAATTCTTAATAAAATATTGAAATTATTAATGATAATTAAATTATTATTTATTTTAAATATAAAAATAATTATAACGTGTTTTATCATTTTCATATGGCCAAGAACAATCCACGAACAAATTAATAATTCTTTAAGATACCCTCAGGTTGTGTTGAGAACTCTGAATAAAGGACAAGGACACACAACTTGTCACCGAATACTACATGCCCTGTACTAAGGGTTAACCCCCCAAGAATGAAATATGAAATTCACATCACATCATGTGAGGGTTTAGTACAAAAAAACATCACACACCCCATATTATGTTTCAGTTGAAAAAAATATTTAGGTAGTACATGTAGTCTAGCTGGATTATATGTTGTGTAACCTCACAATGTTTGACCCTTCATATATTTTTGAAGCCTTTTGATCAAAGTACGAGCCGTATAATTAAAAAAAATCATATTGAATATAAGCCTAAGATGTATAATTATATGAATTACATAGAATGTAAAAGGATATACAAGATATATTACACATAAAAACCCATTTTAGATACGTGATGGTTCCCTAGGTGAATATTTCAGTTAGTCAACAATGAATCTCCCACAAATTATTTGTCTATAATTTTTTTGTAATTCTCACAAACTCGTGCGATGTATATGTCCAAAAAAATGTGGAGAAATTTTTTAAATTAAATTAAAACAAACTATATTGAATGTAGATAACAAAACATTACATGTGATTTTATAATGTTATGAGTGATATGGAATCCTTTATTAATTATTTTCTATACTATTCTTTAGATACACAACATGTATGGTTATCATAATTTCCATGAACTTATTGAGTATCATGTATGGTATATGTTGTGTATATACTGGAAAACCATATGGTAAGATATAACAAGCAGAAAACACAGGCTGATCTACAGAGCAACATTCCATGTATATCATGAGACACCACATAGGCATACAAACTGTTCAGGTACACTATACACAATAATGATCATATAAAATGAAAATAAAAAATTAGGCTATGTGATTATAAAAACCTTGTAATAGATAAACTTAGGAAATAGATTTAAGAACACATATATGTGTATACATCATTTCACCTCAAGTACATTCTATTTATAAATTAAAATTAATTTATTTAAGATTATAATGGATGGGAATCTCAAGGACTATTTGGATTATTAAGTAAGATAAATTAATTAATTTATTAAATAGATAATTGATTTACCAATTGAAGAAATTTATATAAATAATTAATTAATTGAAATGAATGCTAACAAATATTCATTATTTAGTATAGATGATCAGGATTTTGATTTGTATATGTATGTGTTTGGTTCATTTTTAATTAATTAATTTATTTCATTAGTATATGTGATAAATTTATTTTTATATTAAATATGATGATATATGAATCATTCCTTCTTTCATATTAAACATCTAACTAAATGTCCCTAATTTATTTATTTAACCCCAAACCCAAGGTTTATATCACAAATGAGTGACAAAAAGTATTTCAAAATAAAATCTCCTGATATTAGGATATGGTTCAAGACCATGTCGAGGTGAAACCAACCAAGTAAACACCTAAGTTGAATGTGGAATGCTTCATCTCAATCCATGAATAACTCTAGGATCTATTCACCTGGGTTTGTAGGTTCATTTATCATCCTCTCAATAAAAAAACAAAAGTTAAAAGATCAAGATCACCCCACATGTTTATTTTATTTTTTTAGTATTTTTGGATTTATTTATTTACATAATGTAATGAATATTTGATATTTAAAAGTTATCACCTAATGTAAAATATATAACTCTCATTCTAAGATAAAAATAATTAAATGGATGATGTGTAAATAATTTTATCATACATTGTTAATTAAATATGTAAAATCCATATAAAATTAACAAGGATAAAAATGGTAAATAAATAAAATTTATACATGATATATATAAAATACCTTAATAGAATATAAATTTAGATAACACCGTATATTAAATGAGTTCAAATAAAACCATAGATCCAATCATTGGTCTAGATATTTACAAGAAAATTCCATTTATCTAGGAGTTCTAATTAAAGGGTTGGGTTGACGTAGTTATGTTTTTCATGAATTTTAGCTATAATTTGATGACTTAGTGTAACATAGTTTAATGGGTTGAGGAAATAGTAGTTAAAGATTTCATTATAGGGGATCCTATTCAAAGAATCAAGTATATAAGAGTTAATTTCATTATAAATACCACCTAACTAAATAACTTCATGTAATTTGGATTTCACCTTATCTGGGTTATGAGAAAGAGATTACATATCCTTGACACTAGAATATTTATAACAACCATGTTGTTTATTTAAAAATAATTCATGATTATTTATATAAAATTAAACAAAATAAAATCCAAAAGATCAGGAAATATAGTGTATTTGGGAATTACGTACATAACATAAAATCTTTAAAATTGGATACAATAATATTATTGAAAACCTGTTTAACATGCTTCTAAAATTCCTGGGATTTTTATAACTACATCGGATATCTTGGGAACAACCATAAGAAATGGGTGGCCTATAATGCCCATTAAGGGACTAAAAATGGAATATGGTGATACATGTTATACTAGAGTAATATAGTTGGGGCATATAAATAATATGAAACATAGACATGATTAATGAGACATGATATGTCTTGATATTCAAAAGAAGGGAAATGTGGAATCAACTTAAAAAATAGCATAAAAAACATGTCATGGATAAATTGACAAGAAATCCTGGTGAAAAAAGTCACATAATGAAATTAGGTTCATTCCATATACCAACATGACCTTTCATGAACTAAACATTACCCAATGCATTAGAGTTGTATATAATTCCGAGCGCACCTGTCACATTCATTTCATTCTCATGCTTAAGTGTTAAACATTGATCAGAAAACATCGATTCATTCAACACCATATTTTATTCCACAATAAACGAGTGTGTAATAAGTACATGTATATCATATATCATATAATTATAAGTGTATATAGGTGAATACCCATGATAAGAAGTAGGTATTGTATTCATTAAACAATTATTTTGGTATGGAAAATCACAATGAAATTTTGGCAGTATACCGACGTCGCTTAGAAATTCATTGAATGGATTAATGAGAGAGAAAGGGGTCTCTCATAATTTGGATATAAAAATGGAAATAACGAGGACATGAATAAACATATCCATTCAAAATTTTTGAGAAATAGATGGAAATGATAATGAAGAAACTTGAATAAAGATGGGGAATGAAAAGAACCCTTACTAAATTTCGGCATTGTAGCAGGTGTACATAAATGATCATTGAAGCATTAATGAGTGTGAATAAATGATATCATCATATATAAATCAAATTTAATATATGTGGGATATTTTAAAACATATCCTGACATTATAAAAATAAAAATTAGAGATATTACAAAATAATTACTTGATAAAAATAGAGAGTGGAAGATCCCTTACTTGAGTGTGCGAATTAAAATGCTTGGGAGGGGCTTCTTGAGGGTTTGTAGGTTAATTGAGAAGACAATAGAGAGTGTTTTGAAGGGTACGTACATTCTATAATGTGGTTTTGTAAAGTTAAATTGTATATTTGGTGGGTTTATATAGGAAAATAGGGGATATCTTTTTTATATTGGTTTTGGACTCTATATAATAAAATAATCAAAACCACAAATCATCCCCTGGGTTTTTTCAATTATTTAGTCCAAATTGAAGTAGTTATTATTATTATATAAGTCCAAGGTCTGAAAATAACAAAATAATTCTCTTTTTATGTTGAGGTGAGTCATACTCTAACATAAAATATTTTTAAAACCTTAAAATATATTAATTGTTCTAAAGGATTCACAAAGGCTTTGTATAATAAAATAAATTAACATAAAATTACATTATTTTAATTTGAAAACATATATTTGGTTGTTGATCCCATTTATAGTAATTATTAAATTATTTTTTGGGCATTGTGAAGGCATAATACACAAATTATATGAATATAATTTTTAATTTTTACCCGAAAATTCAATTGTCTCAAAAAATAATGAAAAATTAACCATTGAATAATTTCAAATTCATGATCATAAAAATAAAAATAATTTTAAAAAAATATGTTTCTATATATGTGAATTTTTTACTTTTTAAATAAAATATACATTTATTAGGAAATGTCTCCTTTTTTGACAATAAGAGTGTTCAAACCCTTATAATAAAATATATTTCACTTCATAAAAATTATATAAGAATTTATATTTAATAATAAATAATAAATATTAATATTTTATTTATTAATTTATTGAATCCAATAATTCATAAAAATAAATCCGTTAGTTTTATATGAATATTACCAAAACATATTATTTGTGTTTTATTATATCAAAATAAAAATCATTTATAAAAGTTACCATAATAGGATGAAAATATATTCATCATTATATACAAAATAATTTAAATATTAATTATAATAGGGTCTTGATACATATTCCTTTAATACACCAACAAACAACCTAAGAGTAAGGTGTGCGATTGTGGGACTTTCATTGCTTGGTTCGATGAACATGGTTTGGGCCGTGATCACGATGAGCTTGTACTTATCCCACAAACAGTTTCAGTCAGGCTTAAGTTATTGGATATCAGATTGGTATTGGTCAAGGGAAAATACATTTGATTCTGCCTCCCTTGGAATCTCAGATAAATGGGCTTCATAGGGTACAATCACACTAGCTTAGGCTATCATTTCTTTTATATGTGTCAATTGGATTAGTTAAACCCCAATAATTATACTAACATGGTGATAACTATTAAATAGTTATATTATCAATGATGAAGATACTAAGTGGTTATTTTAAGTCCAACTGGATATAATAAAACCAAATAACTACATGTGATTTATATATCAATAATGCATAATAAGACATTTAATTAAATTATAAGGAATGTTTTATTTATAATAGTTCAGGTCATTAAAATCTTCCCCCCTTAAGAAATATCACCCTCAAAATTTTAATTTCCCATACTAAAACAAGTAAGAGTAACTTTGTTTCATCACCACTTCTGGTTTCCATGTTTCTTCTTCAAATTTACGGTTTCTCCACAACACTTGGACAAGTTTAATGGTATTATTTCATAGAACCATTTATCTATAATCTAAGATCTTCACCTTATGATCCTCCTCGGAAATATCATTCTCCAATGGTTCCACCTCGATATTGAGTACATGTGTGTGGTCTGGGATGTAATTACACAATAGGGATACATGTAATACATCATTTAATTGAGATAGGTTGTGTGGGAGTTTTAGTTAGCAGGACACCGCTCTGATGTGATCAAGGATATCAAAGGGAAATATGTATCTTGGAATAAGATTCACCTCTTCCTAAATATCATCACTTTATTCCATATATATATACAATGGAATACCATGTCTCTAATATCAAAATATATATCTCATCTATCATTTCCCCCATAGCTCTTCTATAGACTCTCAGAAGCCTTGATGTGATACTGAATGGTTTAAACCTTATCCATCATTTACTCAATGATTTCAGGACCCATTAGTTTGTGTTCCCTAAATTTATCCCAACATCATAGTGTTTTTAACCTCTTCTCATTGATGGATTTTTAGAGATGCATTGGGATATTTTAATGGAAAATTTTGTTTGAATAGAACTCATCCAAAATAATATGTTGGTCCCATCCTCCTTTGAAGTCCCTAGAACATGGTTACAACATGTCTTATAGTGTATAAATAATTCACATTGATTGGACATCAGTTTGAAGATGATATGATGTATTGATATCTAGAACAATTTTTTTAGCATGTTTGATACTTTTAAAGAAAATAGAGGTGAATATTAGATCCTAACCAGATACAATAAATAGTGGTCCTCAATACAAACTTACCACTTCTCAGATGTATATTTTTGCATATTGGTCCATTGATAAGTCCTATTAAATTGTGATATAGTGAGATGTATTTAGAAGACAATCAACAATAACCCAAATGGAATTGTTTCCCTATATTTATTTGGAATTTGGTGAAAAATTACTTATTAATTTTTTTCCATTTCCATTTTGGTATGGTAATGGTTTCAGGAACCCCTTATAATTATTCCTTTCAATATTAACTTACACACATTCCATACACTTTGACGTATATTCAGTGATATCATTATTCATATTGTCCCAACAATAGTTATCACAGAGATATCGATATATTATTGTGATTCCAAGTTGATTGTAGAAAGTCAAACAATGTGTATCATCAAACAGTTCCTTCTTTAAATCTGGATTTTATGGAACACATAGTCTTTACCCAAATCACACAATTCCTTCTTCATTGACATTGAACTACGAGGGTTTCCCTTTTCTTATAGTTTCAACATTATTTTGAATTACCACATAATATTTTTGAGAATCATTTAACTTCTCCCAAAAGGATGGTTGAAAAAACATTTGTAAAAGGATTGATGATGTTCCTTCCATTACGGTTCCAATGTCCATCAATTTTCCAATCCCAGAATATTGGATCCTTATCAATTCTCATCAATGATAAATTTGATGGATCCTTTATTATTTGATAATTTTCCACTTTATTTTCTTCTATAGGGTTGTATTGGATTGGGATGTCATAGTCCTTGAGTATCTCTATCCATATTTGGTATTGCATATTCATCTCTTTCTAGGTGAATATATACTTGATACTTTTGTGATCCGTATATATTTCTCACTTATAAAACACTAGACAACATCACCATATTTTCCAAGTAAAGATCACTACAACAAACTCTAGATCAATATTTGGGTTTTTTTGTTTATGAAATTTTAAGTAAATTCAAGAATAGTATATGAATTTGTCATTATACATTAATACACATGTCAATAACTTCTTTGAAGTATCACTGAATATTTTGAAAATTTCTCCACTTATGGGTTGTGTGAGAACATGGGAAGTGATAAGCCTCCTTTTTGTATTCTTGAAGCACTCTTAACATTCATAATTTGAAGAAAAAGTTACTCCCTTTTTAGTTATCTTGGTTAGAGGGTTTGAAAATCAAGAGAAGGTTCTCACAAATTGATGATAATACCAAGACAATCCATTGAATCTATAGATATCCACTATATATGTTGGCATCATCCATCCTTCAATTGATTCTATCTTTGAAATTCCCACATGTAAGAAATTTATAATGATGATAATCCTGAATAAAGATACTTTATTCAACGTGAACTCAAATTTATTGTACTTGTCATAAAGCTTATCCTTTCTTTGAGTCTTTAGAACAATGTTCAGATTCTCCTCATAATCCTCCTTGATTTTTGAGTATATTAGAATATCATCTATGAAGACTACTAGAATTTTTTTGAGGTAATATATAAAGAAGCAATTAATCATGTCCATAATGAATACTAGAGAATTATTGGGTCTAAATGTAATTACAATGAACTCATAGAGCTCATACCCTATAAAAAATGTCGTTTTGGAGATATACTCCATTTTCACTATAATATGGTACTATCTCGACCATAGAACCATCTATAAGAAGTATATATATCCATATGGATGATCAGACATGTTATCAATCCATGGAATAGGATACCTGTTATTTATCATGATCTTGATAAGCTCATGATAATCAACGAAAGGGCGCGTTGACCCATCTTTCTTCTTGATGAAGAGGATTGGTGCACCCCATGATGAAGTACTTGGTTATATGAACCCTTTATCCATATTCTCCAATAGGTGTTTTTGTATCCTCATGTTTGAAAATAGTGATTCTCTAAAGAGACTTGGATAATCGTAATTCCCTTGGTATATTCTCGGTTAAAAATTCAACCTATCTGCTAGGAGGAAGACAAGGTAATTCCTCCAAAAACACATCCTAACATTCCCTCACAATATGCGTGTATTTGAGGATGGTTCATTCATTAGAATAAATAATTTGAGGAAGATAAAATTTATCAAAGGGAAACAATATACATGCTTTAGATATTGGTTCTAAAGATGATTCTTCCCCATCCTTTCACTTGTGAAGAATCTTGGGATGTTTCATAATAGAGAGCGATTTTCTTCTCATTGAAATTTTTGGTTGATCTATATAATGAAATCCCATCCATACCCAAAATTTCATGAAATTCCACTAAATTAAGTGTGAAAATGTATTATTCGAGTTTTATACCTAAATGTTTTATAGGTGAGGAGATATATACTTGGGAAGTAATAATTCCCCCATTTCTTATTTTCCCCAAAAACTCTATTCTATGATATGTTGTAGTGTTTGAATAGTTCTACTAAACATTCATGATATAAAAAAATGCACAATAGAAAAATAAAAAGGTACACTCTCTATTATTTAATGAATATCTAGAATACCTTTCACCACTTCATTGTTGAGATCCACATTAGTGGTAGTGGTGGAAAAATCTTGCCCTTGCTATTTGGATTTTGTAAGTTGTCTCCTAAAACCCTTAGATTAGTGCAATAGTTTTCAGAGTTCCTGGGATCATTTTATTTTAAGAAGTGGAAAGTTCTTCGAGGGTTGACTATAAAATCCATTTCCTCCATCGCGTTAGTGGGTTTCTCCCATTGTTTAATTCAATCTAGGTTTCCTTCCTTCCCAAACCTAAAGCATTTCTTCATTCCCCTTAGGCCAATTTTGGGGTTCTTTTATTCTGCACCTTTTACTTGTAGATGTTTAAATTTACTAGCATATCTAGATTTATCCATAAAAACATGATAATTAAACTTTACTTTTCTCTTCTTCCCCCTATGATACCCTTGATATTCTCAGTCCTCTATTTTGACTATCAAAAACATTAGATTATTTTATCATAGCTATAAAATTCATAGATCTCCAGGTATTTTGGTTTACTAGGCTTTATCCCAACAAAAAAGTGGAAAAACATTCATTTAGGGGTAATGAAAAAGATGGAGGCACATCATGAAATTCTTATGACCATTCCCTCATAAGACTTGAGATATTTGTCATATTTTTTCACTAGGTCAAGTAAAACCCTTTTCAATTTAAGATGGAGGTTTGAGAAAAAAAATTATCAAAATATATTTTTTGAAATTCCCTCCCACTAACCACATTGATCTCATCCTCAGGTTTCATATTATTGATCCATGTACACCACAGATCGACTTCTCCCTCTATATGATACACTACCAGTAGAAACTTATCTTGTTCCAAACATTAAAGGCTGGTGAAGATATTCCCAATGGATATGATCCATTGTTTTTCAATTAGGGGATCATATTATCCTTTTAAAGTATGAGGAATTTGTCACAAAAAGGTTTAAATAAAACCTTTTTATCTTTTAGGTGGATTTGGAGGCTCTTCCTGATATAGGTTTCAGTTGAAAACCCAAGTAAGCTGAAATATTATCATCATGAAGTTTCTGATTCCTACTATCATCAGGTTGGTCATCTCTTTAGGGTAGTCATCACATGAGCCATCATATTTATTTTTTACCCAATTTCTCATATTTTTCTCAATTGTATAGAATAAAGGGAAAAATTGGGAAGATTATTTTTAAAATATCAAACATATAAATTGGAATTTAATGATTAAAGGCAATAAATAATAACATAAATTTATTTCTTAACTTATTAATTTTTAGGGTTTATTCTATGTTATCCATGATCAATTTCCAAACATATATTGTTAGGAGAATTTATTATTCCATTAATAATGATTTATAATGAAATTATAAATTTACCAAAGAATATCCTTTAGGAGTGTCAAACCAGGAAAAAAATTTATGGATGTTTTCTTATACATAGTCTTATCTATCTATCATTCACTATATTTTTTTATCATAATCCCAAAAATAAAAAACATTTTATCTGATACCAACTACAACAAACATGCTCTTTATTTCACCTTAATGCATGATTTACTACATAAAAGAACACATAATCCCACCCAAAATATTGAGAAGTATAATGTATTTGGGAATTAGGTATATAACATAACATCATGAACATGGGATACAACAATATTATTGAAAACATCCTTTACATGCTTCTAAAATTCAATGGATTTTTAAAACTATACAGGATAACTTGGGGACAAACATAAGAAATGGGTGAGCTATAAATCACAGTAAGGGAATAAACATTGAATATAGTGATACATAATAGATAATAATCATATCAATGAGGAATATAATAACTAAGAAACATAAAAATGAATAATGAGACATTATATAACATGATAATCATAATATGAAAAATGTGGAAACATCTTAAAACAGAACATCATATACATAAGTCAAGGATAATCCACAAATTAATAATTTTCAAAAAAGTCCAATAAATGAATCAGGTTCACTACCTGTCAAAAAATTACATTTCATGAAACTAAACATTACCCAATTCCATGGAGTGCTATATAATTCTTGGGTGCACCCGTCACATTCTTTTCATTCTCACACTTAAGTGTGGCACATAATTTATACAAAATAGATTCATTCAACATCAATTTTTTTCCATGATCAGGGAGTGTGGATTAAATATTTCCTAATTTAAATATTTATTATTATATAAACTTCAATACCCTTATTCTGAAGTGGTTATGGTATTCACTACACAATTTCTTTGGCATAGAAAATAACAGTGATGTTTCTACAACATAACAAAATTTCTTAAAAAATCTTAGAGTAGGTTGATGTGTGAGAATGGAGACTCTAATATAACGTCCCATACTGTACATACATTGTTATTACTTCATAATTGAAGAATAATTATTACAACATATAACAAAACCACAATAGGACTGTAGAGGTATATTGTCTCTAGAATCTGGGAAACATAAACAACTGGTTCATAGATCATATACATTGTCTCCTATTTATTTCATCATATATAGAATCTCTTTTTGGCATATCCTATTTAATACCCTCCTTCTTGAACTGGGGACAAGAAAACATACAAAAGGGTGAGATCAAATGCTCAATAAAGGTAAACAAAAGAAATATCAATCACATCATATTCATAAGAACATAACATTTTGGAAATCTTAACCTCCAAAAGAGATCAAAATTTTATAGCATGAGATAAATCATAGTAGGGAAATGTAATCCCAATAATCATAAATTAAAACAGGAAATATTTTGGCATACACAAATAATCATAGAAAATCATTTCTTAGTAGTCAAGACTCATTTCCAAGAATATCCTAGCGGACAAAGTTCATTTCTGAAACCGAGTTCACTCCTCGTTTCAGTCCTGTATCACTGAACCAGATTAACCTGCCGTTCCAACCATCTCTATATCATGAGATACAAAACTTTAACCAATCCATTGGATGGAGATACAGGTCCCACCCATCTCATAATGATACCATTCTTATGTTTTCCACAAAATCAAAAATCATAGCATAACCCATGTAATAAAAATGGGATTCTTAAACATCATGCCATCATAACATAATCCATATAAGATAAAATGACATCATAAAAATAATTCCATCATAACATAATAAAATCAATTTAAAAATAGGGATAGAAACAACACCCTATATTATCTTAGATGGAAGATAATTTTGATAAAACACTTAAACTTCATTATCGAGGAAATTTTCTTTTCTACATCAAAAACATTTTTTCCATTATTAACATGTCATTAAATTTTAAACTAAAAGAAGTTGATAAAAAATAAATTTGAAAAATTGTAAAGGAAACTTCATGGAAATAATGTTCTATGGAATCATAAAATCCATTCATGACGTATAATTTAAAAAAAACATTTTTCTCGTACTTTGGCAGGAAAAGTCAAAAAGTACCTCTTACTAAAAACAACCAAAGATTCCTTTCATATATTTTACTAAAAACTCACCAATGGGTAAAATTGGATTTAAAAAATTTTCATAGGATAGAAATAATATTACATATTGAGGAAACATGGATGTGGATGATAAATACACCCTAGTAAATACCAAAGTCTAAACAATCTCAGATAAAAATGAGATTGTGAGATTTCCCATACCTCAAGTTTGATTTGCTTCGTACGTAACCAAACCTTCTGTATAATGATTTAAATAATGTCATTAAATTATTATAGAATAATATTAATTTTTATGATATCATACATGGTCATATTTTTATCTTCTTATTAGTAATATCTGATTTCTATTTATTATTCGGGTGTTCATTGCTTTATGTTCTTATGCATGTCTTGTCGAATAAATTTTTATTCTTGTTTTTAGGATATAGATACCTTATTTACATAATGGTATTAGTGTAAAATATATCATATTTTTCATTCAATTCATTTATATAATCATTATTCAATGAAGATCATGTAGAATGAGTCGCATGACATTGTGGAGACGGTAGGCCGTACGTACACACGAGCGATGATATCATTCCCATGATCCGGGAATTGTATTTAAGTGTATGTATACTATTTCAGAACCAGTATAATTTTACAATAATCATATATAGTTATTATTTACACCATTATAACCATCCAAGTTAGGTGGTAGGGGAAAACAGATTACACCACGACGGGGAGATGGTATTCCGTATGTACGCACGCACAGTGATTTCATTTTCCGTAGGATGGATAGAAGGTGAAATAGGGTTGTTTCATATTTATAATTACATATCCGTATATGAGTGATACTGATGTTATTACTTCATAATGAAAAAACTAAATAATAGGAAGTAAAAGAAGAGATAAATTTGAAATAATCGGTGACGGACATTACCTCTTCTTTGAAGCCCCTCTACTTAACCTTCTCTTAGGTCACTAAAGATGGTCTTTGAAGAAATCAAGGACCTCTAGGATGTTACTATTGAAGTGGAGAAGAGAAATTGGTAGGGTTTGGCCAATCGTGAAGGCTCAAAGTGGTGTGAGGAGTAGAGGGAGGAGGTGCCCTTTTATAATGGAGGAGAGGGGAACCTTAGAAAAAACATAAAATATTATTTTATTATATAGACATAATCAGTTTTTAATAGCTCAAAATTGATTTATTTATAAGATAAGGTGGTTATGGGTCAAAATCCTGTCAACCAATATATTTTAGTCAATTTTAGGTTACTATTTTTTCCTTATCATTTAGATTTAACTGTAAGTTAAATAATTTTACTTTTACCGTGTTCTTTTTTTCTTACACTATAAGGTTAATAAACATACTATAACATGACAAAAAAACCCCAAGTTGTCAATTATTAATATATATAACCTTATATAAGTCATTGCAATGAACCTAAGATTTTTGGGAATAAAATAACAATTAATAATATTATATTTGTTTTTAAAAACTATTTTATGTCAATTTTGACACTATTTGGTAATTGATTTTTGTGAAAATTATAACAGCATGATTAGTTCTAAAAAAGTTAATTAAATCAATAATAACATGTAATATTAACCTATAAAATTAGTTTAATTCATAAAAAGTCTCAAATTTCATTTATTGTGGTATTTATAATATGAATTATGTTAATATTTCATTAATAAGTTAATTACTTCATCATCATTGTGTCATAAATAAATTAGATTATTTAATGTCTAAAAATTTAAATAAAATACCATCATATAGTAAATATTTTTATATTTCTAATGAATATTTATAGTTGAATTTATCTTATGTATAACCCTATATTAAAAATGTTTTAGTTATTAGACTTTGATTTTACCTATTTTAACTCATCTTTAAATAAAATAATATTAAATGTCCTAATCTAATTCAAGTGGACCTAAATGGTCATATTTTATTCCTAAGGTTTCTTTTGGTCGAATTAAACTTATAAAATAGAATTAGGACATGTGTTAGGGTAATAATAATATCATTTTTACCCTTAATTACCCTATTTACTTTTAACCATGTTAAAAAAAGTAAAAAGTTACTATTCACCAAAAATTATTTTTATCTTATCGAACCAAATTTTACTTCTTGATATTAACCGTGTCTTTCAGATTTTCGAAATTCCACTCACAGAAGTGGTAAAAGTATATTTTATGTAAATTTTTAAATTCTCCTAGGAGGTGGGTAAAAGGCGGTGAAAAGTTCAATAGTATTTTTATATATCTAAAATTATTATAAAATGACTCTAATGAATTACATTGAACTTATATAGGTATTAAGAATAAATTTTTACCTAAAATAAATTTAAATAAAATAAATAACTATTTAAATAAATGGTCGGTTTTTAAATAGTAACCTAGTGTTTTCACTATTCATCAAAAATTGAAAGTTTTCAGAAAAATACCAAAAAATCACCGAAGTCTAATTTTGATATTCCAAATCCAAAAATGAAGTCCATTTTGAAAGATAAAATTTATAAAATTTAAGAAATTGGGTATTACTATTCATAACGGCCAGTTTATATACCATTTTAACAACATATCGTTGTTTAGTGAAACTCAGTATTGCGTAAAACACACGCTATTGAGGAAGGTTGCTCTTGCGCATAACGCAAGTCAAAGACAGTGTTCTGTGTAGTGAATGATTCCTTTTATAACATATTACTAAAAAAAATATTTCTCATAAAATATTAGGTGTTACGTCTAATCATTTTTATATAAAATTATAACTAATATGGACTTGGGAAAACATATCCCATCAAAAGGAATTGGATACAAAAGGCAAAGTATAATGATGAAATTTGAATAAAGTGAAGTAATAAAAGAACCCATACTAACTTTCTTAATGGAAATCAGTATATATGAATTATTATGGAAGGATTAATAATATTTAAAAGTATATATCATTTTTTATACAAAAAAGTTAATGTAATGATATATAATAACACATCAAAACATAAAAAAAGCTTAGAGGCGACGAAAAGAAGTTCTTGATAAAAAGCAGAGAGTGAAAGATCCCTTACTTGAGTTTGTGACTCAAAATATTAGAGAGGGGATTAATGAGAGCATAGATATTCCTTGATAAGACTATAGAGAGTTTTGTACATAGTAAGGCTATGATTGTAACGCCCCGACCTCAGCTACCTAGAGTCGGTGCATTACTTCGTAACATTGGCATGATCACAAGAAAGATCAAATCTCAAAAGACCGATTAGTTTAGTAGCCTTGGAAACACTAGATATAATCATAATGTTTTACATTACATTTCAAAGTGAAAAACTACTACAACAACAAAGTCTTCATATCCACACTATTAACCCCTCATAATATCCCTGCAAGTCAATCATAATTTACTTCTTCACTACCTGGGAAAAATAAAACATAGAAAAGGGGTGAGCTCAAATGCCCAGTAAGGATAACAATATAGCGGAAACTTTCATAAATAAGAATAAACATTTAAGGCAATGTATAACTAAAACAAAAGCCTTTTAAATATGAACTTTCAACATGGTATGGCATAAATAAAATGAAATAATGCCATTTACTTATTCACATGGATATTCTACTAATCGAATAATCACATGCAAAAATCAATAACCACTTTCATAATGTTGGAATGCATAATGCCAGACTATCATAACCACATAGCCAAGGCCTCGTGCCAAGACTACAAATAAGATTTTGTCAAGGCCTTGTGCCAAGACACTAGTTTGTCTCATGAGACCTACCGATGCATCGAGGAGCTATAACGGGCTCCACCCGTCACATATTAAGTCCAATGCATTCCCATATGAAAAGGTTTAAACATAACACAAACATTCGTATTAAAACTAGCATACGAAATGTCAATACATTCACCATAAACTATGAATGGTATAAAAATAGCACATCCACAGTAAAACATATCACAAAACCTTCAATACAATATATAAGTTTTGTATCATAATAAACCAACTTCAAATAAGCGTAAAATCCATAAAAGGATGTTGACATAGATGAAATCAAAACTATTTGAGAGAAATATCTCTTTTTTTGAAATCATTTAAAATTCACACATTTATAAAGGAAGTAATTAAAAAGAGAATTTTAAATCAAAGTGTCCCATACCACTTTGAAACTTTTGAAAGGAATTAACATTTTAAAAACATTCATGTCCATATAAATAAATCCTTAAAACCCATTTTGAAGACATGGACATTAATTAAAAATATTTAGAAAGATAAATCTTTAAAACATTTAAAATTCTGATTTTGATAAAGAGTACCCTTCCAAAATTCTAAAAATATACATTTTGAAATAATTTAAAAGTCACATAATTATAAAATAAAACATTTACTTTGAAAATATCCTTGTAAGATTGTAAGGGAAGCTTTTAAAATTTTATAACGGCAGTAAATAGCCACAGCCGCCGTATAAGTTAAAAGAACATTCTTACCTTAATTTTTGTTGAAAAGGTTAAAAATCACCTTGTTTGGAAAACAATGGAAAGATTCCTTTATAAACCTCTTATAAAAAGTCAAACAAGGGTATAAATGACTTTAAATAATATCTTAGTAAATAGTAAAAATGTTTTGAAATTCATTTTTAAGAAACATGGATGTGGATGATAAAGAGATCCCAGTAGATTATTACGTATAAACAACCTCGGATAATGAAGAGATTGTGAAATAACCCTTACCTTGTACTTTTCCTTGGTTGGGGTAGGTTAACCTCCTGTATAATGGTGAAATAATTGTTATTAAATTATACAAGAATCATATACATTAATATGATATCATATATGATCTTTTAATATTGATTTGATAATAATATCTTAGTATTATCGCTGTTTCGGGTGTGAACTTGCTTGTTTGCTTTTGTATGTTTTGTTACGTAAGACATGTTTTTAAAGGATAAGTTGTATATTATTCAAATCCAGAATGGTATCAAGTCCTTAAACATCATTTTTAAATCATCAAATGATAATTATACTTGAATGGATACGATGGAGAATGAATCTCATCGCGTTCGTGGAGACGGTAGTCCGTACGTACGCACGAACGCTACTTCCATTTAATTTTTATTTTAAAAGAATCGAATACAAATGATACATAGGTATATTAATATTCCAGTATAATATAATATTTTATACATGTTACTTATGTTCATTAACACCATCCTTTATACGTTCCATGTGTGGTATGAACGAGTCATATCATTTTAAGGGGGCAGTAGTCCGCATTTCCTCAAATGAAATTATCGTATGTATATACAACATGAAACGAATAATGGTATGAAATAAAATGGAATTACAGAAGCTTATATATAAAATATATATCATTAATATCATATTTAATTACAGTTCCATCATAATTGCCACCATGAGAGGCGGTAAGACGTATTTGAACAATCATCGTTTCGTGAGGCGTTAGTTTGCCATCCACAGAAACATTATGTTCATCATCCATTAGATGGAGTTGTGTGTATGTGTAGTTTGAATACTTCTTATAACAACATCCTAGTATATTGAGGATACTGGTGTTGTTACAAAATAAAGGAAATAAAAAGAGTTTGGGGGTTGGAGAAGCAAAATAAATGAAAATAATTTAAGAGAAATCGTTACCTTTAATTTAGGTAACTCACTTTGGTTGGAACCAAAGGACTTCTTGAAATGCTTTCAGCCTAAGGGGAAGCTTCAAGGAGGAGTAGAGGGATGTGGGGAGCTTAGTTGGGCAGAGTTTGGACGATCCAAGTGGCTTGAGAGGTGTGAGGAAAAGAGAAGGAGGAGTGCCCTTTTATAAGAGGGGTGAGGGGCACCTTTGGAAAAGCTAGAAATATTAATTTATAATAAATTCATATTCGGTTTCCAATGGCTCCAAAGTTGACTATTCAAAGGTTGAGGTGGGTATAGGTCGAAAACAACTCATCCAATAGAATTTAGACAGGTTTGGGTACTTATATTAACCTTATCTTTAAGTATTAACTCTAAGTTAATTAGTTTCACTTTTACAATGTCTCTTTGTATTTTTATATAATATGGTTAATAAACTTACTATATACATCCAAGCGACCCCCAAGTGGTCCATTAATGATTACACTATCATAATATAAGTCTCTTGGCCGAACCTTAGATTTTTAGGAATTTAATATCAATTAATAATATAATATTGTTTTTTAAGAACTCTTTTATGTCAATTTTGACACTATTCAATAGTTGATTTTTGTGAAACTCATAAAAGATTTATTACTTCGAAAAAAGTAAATTAAATCAATCCTAATATATCATATTATCCTAGAAAATTAGTTTAATTCATTAAAAGTTTCATATTATATTTATTTGGGTATTTATAATATCAATTATATTAATTTTTCACTATTATAGTAATTACTGCATCATCATTGTGTCATAAATTAAATAAATTATTTAATGTTTAAAAATTATAAATAAAATATCATTATTTAGGAAATCGTTTTAGCTTTCTAATGAATATTTATAATCGAAAATCCAACATGTATAACCCTATGTAAAAATTGTTCTTCTAAAAGATGTAAGCTTGTGTCATTTTTGTATTCATTTTGACTTAATTAAAATAAAGTGTCATTATCACTTACAAGTGGATCCATGGGGTCCCAAAATAGACCCAAAGATGCCCATGGTCGACTATGTATCAACCAATAGGGTTAAGACACGTTTTAGGGTAATTTAGTATTATTATAATATTATTTTTTAACCCTTATTTACCGTATTTACCCTTAACCATGGTAAATAAAATATTTACCGCAGTAATTATTCAAAATGTCTAAAAATAAAAGTTACCTATTTAAATAATTTGAACATCCTGATTCCAAATATGGAATCCATTTTTCTAAATTCGAAACACAGAAGTGGCAGAAATTAATTTAAAATTAATTCCCGCTGTCAAAACAAAAAGCGTGTTTTTAAGAGGTAATAACTATCAAAAGATTGACACTTGTTTATATTCGGTTTAATTGTAAAATTATGTCTAATGACCAAAATTATATTAAATTGTAAAAATATATTCTAAATATACTTTAAAACCACTGAAATTCATAATTTATCACTATTAATTATTTTGATTAAAAAAGTTGTTTTTAATTAAAATTTAGTAATTTTCACTATTCATCAAAATATGAAAGTTATCCGAAAAGTACCAAAATTTAACCTTAGGCTAAATTCGATATTCCGAATCCAAAAATGATGTCCATTTTGAAATATAAAATATATATATTTTCAAAAAGTAGGTATTACTATTTATAACGGCTAGTTTGATTGGTTATGGTGTGTTAGAACTCGGTGTTGCGTACAACACACGCTATCACATTATTCAAAGGGAAACGTACCGTGGAAGCTTGGGGTGTTTCATTTTAAATTTTTGATGTCCCCATTTAGTCAAAAAGTTTAAAATATTGTATTTAAAAAGGTTTCACTATTAGAAGTTGATAAAAGTGAAATAATGAAAATGAATCTGTTCTTGCATTATGACTAAGAAACTCATAATAGGGATTCTAAAATTATAAGGATTATATAAAGTTCAAAATGTAGTTAATACTATTCATGACCTCTTTTAATGGTGTGATTGAACTCAGTTTTGCGTGTAGTGCAAGTTATTGAATTATTTTGAAGAAATAACACACTATGAAATCTTGGGGTGTTACATTCTCCCCTCCTTCAATAAATTGCGTCCTCGCAATTTGAAATTGTTCTTCAAAAATAAAAGGTTGAAAGTAGAAAATATATTTGTGGGAAAACCCACATCAGAAATTGGGTTACTAAAATTTAGTCTTAATATGAGGAAAAGAGAAATCAAAGGGTCACCACCAAATTATGATCTCGATTAGGAGAACATTGGTGGAAATTAGAGACATATAATCGGAGGAAAAACGTAAATATTTATAGGTAGTGATTGAGGTCATCAATCACAAACAAGTGTATAATTGAGGTCCTTAAATTCATCAATCTATGATGATTTGAAATACCATTTGTTCAACAAAACATAGGGTATTAGGATAACACATTTTTGACGTTTCAAAATATCTTAGTTGAAATCCCACATCGAAAAATGAATTAATGAGGCCTCTATTTAAAATAAAGAGTGGAAAGTATGAAGATTACCGAAAATAACACATACTAGGGTTCCATGTAAGAAAATATGGATATGGAAGAAAAATCTAGACATCAATTATCTGATGGAGAGTGGTAGAGAACATGGCTATGAAAAGGCCAACAATCCCAAAGCCATAAATTAGTGATGATTTAAGGTACCATCTAGGACAACATTTTTGTTCTAAGTTCCTTTTATTAATGATGAGGAATTTATTTATGAGATTGGCTAAGATCATAAGGAGATATACTTAGTTTATAATTAGAGTTTTATCCATTAATAAATTTCTACCAAAACTCATCATTCACTCGTAAAAAAAATTCTATTTATACTATTCCTAGAGGGTTCCAAAATAAACGAATTTATAATTCCTCTACCAGATCATTTAAAAAAAACTACTTTATTTAATCCAGGACATCTCGTGGGATAGTGGTAGGTGATACACCCTTGTCGCCCATTCGGTTGCGGGTTCAAGTCTTGCGGCCTTGCCGGACGCGACGGGTTGCCGCCCGACCTCCGGGTTGTCCTTTTATGGAAATCTAAAATAATCCAAACTAGAACTATCCAAAATACTTCTATCCAAACTCACAGTCCAACATTTATAAGTAAGGTAAACATAATGTAGAACCTTTTTACCCCGTAATAGCATATGAATACCTTCATCATGTATTCTTTTAATACACCGAAACATCCTTAATTACCATATTCCTTATTGATTACATTCATGCTCCCTTATTCCATATAGAAATCTGGATATACTTCATTAATCCAAAAATGTTTTAAAACCCAACAATGATGGAATATACAAATCATTAATCAGTTCCAGGGTAGTCAAGAATATCCAATATAATTTATCCAAAACAATCACATATTATTCCAAAATTACTACCTCAGTATCAGAACTATATTATGATTTATCATTCTCTCAACCATATATTTTCCAAAAATTTATCCTTCTATTGAGTCACTTTTCTTTGTTCCACACTATCTCAAGTCCTTAATGAAATAGTACTGCAGTACAATCCTTATATACTCCATAATTATTGTAACAAGTACATTGTTGATACAACACTCAATTGACATAATCAACATAAGAACTCTAATCATTCCTCTTCATCTGTGGTAGTATCATAACTTGATTATTATCCAATAGCATCATTTGCGGCATAGTCTGATGACTGGGACATTGGTTCGCGTAGTGTCCAAACTCCTTGCAAATGAAGCATTGTACATTTGAAACCATTTTCTTACCCTTGCAGTCACGTACTTTGTGCCCTTTTCCTCCACACTTATAACAAACTTCCATTCCTTTCAGGCAAGTTCCAGGGTGTTTCTTTCCACAGTTACCACATATGGGAAAATTCTTCTTTTCCCTCTTCCCTTTATCCATCTTTCTCTCTTCTATCCTTTTCTTCTCTTGCTTCCCTTCAAAGCCATAGGACTCAGTAAACTCTTTACTTATCTTATCAACACATGATATTATTTCTTCATATGATGATAATACATGGGAGACTATTTCCCTTATCAATTCTAGCTTAAGACCATGAAAGATATGATCCTTCCTTCTCTTTGGATCATGTGCATTTCTGGAGTTCTCATTCCTTCTACTGGGCGCCATTTCTAAACAATGGCATACACTAGATCAGTTTATGAATCAAAATACATAATCCCATACTTATAAAACACTTAACATAAATTGAACTATTTATGGATATAATCCATAATCATAAGAATGTTTTCTTTGAGGAAGTATATACTCATAAACCCTTCATAATGATTTGTAAAGAATGTGAGAGTTATCCTAAGCATATCCCCCGGGAGTGTCGTAACCAAGAGTGCAGCAAGGCCCGTTGTCGTGCACCAGTTCCCGTTTGAGTCTTGCTCAAAGCGGTGTTTTCGGGTTTTACACCTAGGTACATCTGTGCCAGAGCCGCCTCTACCTGCTCGTATCCAGACAGGGATGTATTGCTCGGAAAACTCACAAAATCTCTACAATACCAAAATTCTAGGACGTTCTTCTATACTAATCCTCAAAGTTCATCTTAGGTCTACGTGCTCTAATCAGAGTTTATCTAAATCTAGCTTCCAAGGTTTGTACTAAACTTCCTCTGATACCAACTGTAACGCCCCGACCCCAGCTACCCAGAGTCGGTGCATTACTTCGTAACATTGGCATGATCACAAGAAAGATCAAATCTCGAAAGACCGATTAGTTTAGTAGCCTTGGAAACACTAGATATAATCATAAAGTTTTACATTACATTTCAAAGTGAAAAACTACTACAACAACAAAGTCTTCATATCCACACTATTAACCCCTCATAATATCCCTGCAAGTCAATCATAATTTACTTCTTCACTACCTGGGATAAATAAAACATAGAAAAGGGGTGAGCTCAAATGCCCAGTAAGGATAACAATATAGCGGAAACTTTCATAAATAAGAATAAACATTTAAGGCAATGTATAACTAAAACAAAAGCCTTTTAAATATGAACTTTCAACATGGTATGGCATAAATAAAATGAAATAATGCCATTTACTTATTCACATGGATATTCTACTAATCGAATAATCACATGCAAAAATCAATAACCACTTTCATAATGTTGGAATGCATAATGCCAGACTATCATAACCACATAGCCAAGGCCTCGTGCCAAGACTACAAATAAGATTTTGTCAAGGCCTTGTGCCAAGACACTAGTTTGTCTCATGAGACCTACCGATGCATCGAGGAGCTATAACGGGCTCCACCCGTCACATATTAAGTCCAATGCATTCCCATATGAAAAGGTTTAAACATAACACAAACATTCGTATTAAAACTAGCATACGAAATGTCAATACATTCACCATAAACTATGAATGGTATAAAAATAGCACATCCACAGTAAAACATATCACAAAACCTTCAATACAATATATAAGTTTTGTATCATAATAAACCAACTTCAAATAAGCGTAAAATCCATAAAAGGATGTTGACATAGATGAAATCAAAACTATTTGAGAGAAATATCTCTTTTTTTGAAATCATTTAAAAGTCACACATTTATAAAGGAAGTAATTAGAAAGAGAATTTTAAATCAAAGTGTCCCATACCAATTTGAAACTTTTGAAAGGAATTAACATTTTAAAAACATTCATGTCCATATAAATAAATCCTTAAAAACCATTTTGAAGACATGGACATTAATTAAAAATATTTAGAAAGATAAATCTTTAAAACATTTAAAATTCTGATTTTGATAAAGAGTACCCTTCCAAAATTCTAAAAATATACATTTTGAAATAATTTAAAAGTCACATAATTATAAAATAAAACATTTCCTTTGAAAATATCCTTGTAAGATTGTAAGGGAAGCTTTTAAAATTTTATAACGGCAGTAAATAGCCACAGCCGCCGTATATGTTAAAAGAACATTCTTACCTTAATTTTTGTTGAAAAGGTTAAAAATCACCTTTTTCGGAAAACAATGGAAATATTCCTTTATAAACCTCTTATAAAAAGTCAAACAAGGGTATAAATGACTTTAAATAATATCTTAGTAAATAGTAAAAATGTTTTGAAATTCATTTTTAAGAAACATGGATGTGGATGATAAAGAGATCCCAGTAGATTATTACGTATAAACAACCTCGGATAATGAAGAGATTGTGAAATAACCCTTACCTTGTACTTTTCCTTGGTTGGGGTAGGTTAACCTCCTGTATAATGGTGAAATAATTGTTATTAAATTATACAAGAATCATATAAATTAATATGATATCATATATGATCTTTTAATATTGATTTGATAATAATATCTTAGTATTATCGCTGTTTCGGGTGTGAACTTACTAGTTTGCTTTTGTATGTTTTGTTACGTAAGACATGTTTGTAAAGGATAAGTTGTATATTATTCAAATACAGAATGGTATCAAGTCCTTAAACATAATTTTTAAATCATCAAATTATAATTATACTTGAATGGATACGATGGAGAATGAATCTCATTGCGTTCGTGGAGACGGTAGTCCGTACGTACGCACGAACGCTACTTCCATTTAATTTTTATTTTAAAAGAATCGAATACAAATGATACATAGGTATATTAATATTCTAGTATAATATAATATTTTATACATGCTACTTAAGTTCATTAACACCATCCTTTATACGTTCCATGTGTGGTATGAACGAGTCATATCATTTTAAGGGGGCGGTAGTCCGCACTTCCTCAAATGAAATTATCGTATGTATATACAACATGAAACGAATAATGGTATGAAATAAAATGGAATTACAGAAGCTTATATATAAAATATATATCATTAATATCATATTTAATTACAGTGCCATCATAATGGCCACCATGAGAGGTGGTAAGATGTATTTGAACAATCATCGTTTCGTGAGGCGTTAGTTTGCCATCCACAGAAACATTATGTTCATCATCCATTAGATGGAGTTGTGTGTATGTGTAGTTTTAATCCTTCTTATAAAAACATCCTAGTATATTTAGGATACTGGTGTTGTTACAAAATAAAGGAAATAAAAAGAGTTTGGGGGTTGGAGAAGCAAAATAAATGAAAATAATTTAAGAGAAATCGTTACCTTTAATTTAGGTAACTCACTTTGGTTGGAACCAAAGGACTTCTTGAAATGCTTTCTGCCTAAGGGGAAGCTTCAAGGAGGAGTAGAGGGATGTGGGGAGCTTAGTTGGGCAGAGTTTGGACGAGCCAAGTGGCTTGAGAGGTGTGAGGAAAAGAGAAGGAGGAGTGCCCTTTTATAAGAGGGGTGAGGGGCACCTTTGGAAAAGCTAGAAATATTAATTTATAATAAATTCATATTCGGTTTCCAATGGCTCCAAAGTTGACTATTCAAAGGTTGAGGTGGGGATAGGTCGAAAACAACTCATCCAATATAATTTAGACAGGTTTGGGTACTTATATTAACCTTATCTTTAAGTATTAACTCTAAGTTAATTAGTTTCACTTTTACAATGTCTCTTTGTATTTTTATATAATATGGTTAATAAACTTACTATATACATCCAAGCGACCCCCAAGTGGTCCATTAATGATTAACCTATCATAATATAAGTCTCTTGGCCGATACTTAGATTTTTAGGAATTTAATATCAATTAATAATATAATATTTGTTTTAAGAACTCTTTTATGTCAATTTTGACACTATTCAATAGTTGATTTTTGTGAAACTCATAACAGATTTATTACTTCGAACAAAGTCGATTAAATCAATCCTAATATATCATATTATCCTATAAAATTAGTTTAATTCATTAAAAGTTTCATATTATATTTATTTGGGTATTTATAATATCAATTATTTTAATTTTTCACTATTATAGTAATTACTGCATCATCATTGTGTCATATATTAAATAAATTATTTAATGTTTAAAAATTATAAATAAAATATCATTATGTAGGAAATCGTTTTAGCTTTCTAATGAATATTTATAATCGAAAATCCAACATGTATAACCCTATGTAAAAATTGTTCTTCTAAACGATGTAAGCTTGTGTCATTTTTGTATTCATTTTGACTTAATTAAAATAAAGTGTCATTATCACTTACAAGTGGATCCATGGGGTCCCAAAATAGACCCAAAGATGCCCATGGTCGACTATGTATCAACCAATAGGGTTAAGACACGTTTTAGGGTAATTTAGTATTATTATAATATTATTTTTTAACCCTTATTTACCGTATTTACCCTTAACCATGGTAAATAAAATATTTACCGCAGTAATTATTCAAAATGTCTAAAAATAAAAGTTACCTATTTACATAATTTGAACATCCTGATTCCAAATATGGAATCCATTTTTCTAAATTCGAAACACAGAAGTGGCAGAAATTAATTTAAAATTAATTCCCGCTGTCAAAACAAAAAGCGTGTTTTTAAGAGGTAATAACTATCAAAAGATTGACACTTGTTTATGTTCGGTTTAATTGTAAAATTATGTCTAATGACCAACATTATATTAAATTGTAAAAATATATTCTAAATATACTTTAAAACCACTGAAATTCATAATTTATCACTATTAATTATTTTGATTAAAAAAGTTGTTTTTAATTAAAATTTAGTAATTTTCACTATTCATCAAAATATGAAAGTTATCCGAAAAGTACCAAAATTTCACCTTAGGCTAAATTCGATATTCCGAATCCAAAAATGATGTCCATTTTGAAATATAAAATATATATATTTTCAAAAAGTAGGTATTACTATTTATAACGGCTAGTTTGATTGGTTATGGTGTGTTAGAACTCGGTGTTGCGTACAACACACGCTATCACATTATTCAAAGGGAAACGTACCGTGGAAGCTTGGGGTGTTTCATTTTAAATTTTTGATGTCCCCATTTAGTCAAAAAGTTTAAAATATTGTATTTAAAAAGGTTTCACTATTAGAAGTTGATAAAAGTGAAATAATGAAAATGAATCTGTTCTTGCATTATGACTAAGAAACTCATAATAGGGATTCTAAAATTATAAGGATTATATAAAGTTCAAAATGTAGTTAATACTATTCATGACCTCTTTTAATGGTGTGATTGAACTCAGTGTTGCGTGTAGTGCAAGTTATTGAATTATTTTGAAGAAATAACACACTATGAAATCTTGGGGTGTTACAATGATCCAAGGATTTTTAGGGAACAAAAATGGCATCTTTTCTGTATTTACATAGGAAAATAGGGCGATTTCTTTATTATTTTGGGATTGGGCTCAAAAAAATAAAATAAAAAAAAACAAAAAACATCCCAAGGTTTTTACTTATGGTTTCACATAATGGGAGTTTTTATTATTATTTTTTATATCCATGATCCAATATTGATAAAATAAATCACTTGCTAATGTGTAGGTGAGTCATACTCGTAATGAAATAATTTTAAAAAGGTAGAATATATTATTTTTTTGAAGGATTCATAAAGGAATTATAAGATAAATAAAATAACCATAAAATCATATTATTTTAAATTTAAGATATATATTTTTTCATGCATACCAATTATAGTAATTTTTACATCACTTTTGGGTAATTGTGATGTAATAATACAAAAAATATATTTATACGTTTTTTAGTTTGTACCTGAAAATTCTTCTATCTCAGAAAATTTTGAATACTTAATTGTTCAAAAAAATTTATGTTATGATTATAAAAATAATATTCATTTTATATAAATAAATTTATAAATATTTGAATTATCAATTTTAATATAAAATAAATATTTATTAGAAAATTCTATGGTTTTTAACAATAATCATTTTTTGAACCCTTATAATAAATTATATTTTAACATATAAAAATTATACGATCCATTATATTCAATAAAGAAAGATTTCATATTAATATTTTTTATATTTATTTAAAAAATTAATTGGTTCATTAAAATAAATTCCTCAAATTAATTTTAATATTACCCAAAAAACTATTTTTGTTTTATTGTATCAAATTAAAAATCATTTATTATGTAATATGAATAGGTTGAAAATATATCTTTATTATATAAAAAACTAATGTATATACTATTGATGACAAATTATTGATACATATTCATTTAATACACTAGAAAATTATCTAATTCTGAGGTGCGTGATGGTGGGAATATCATGGGGTGGTTTGACAAAAATGGTTTGGGTCGTGTTCTCGATAATCTTGAAATTCTCCCGTAATTGGTTTCTCTCATGCTTAAGATGTTGGATATCAGCTTCGTATTGGTAAAGGGGAAAGCCTAGTGATTATATCTCCCTATAAATCTCCAACAAATGGGATTAATAGGGTATGATCCTACTGGATGAGGCCATTACTTCTTTTGTTCACATTAATTGGATTTTTAAATACCCTATTTTTATACTAACACTGCGATCACTGTTCAATGACTATATTATCAATTATAATGATACTTAATAGTCATTGAAATAAAATTTGATATAATATAATAGAATGAGTGTATTGGTTTTCTATAACCATAATATATAATAATACATTTAATTAAAAGAGAAGGGAAATTATATTTATAACAGTTCGGGTTATTTAAATATCCACATTATTGGATATTCTAGATCTAATGGTGATATATATTTGGATTTGATGAAAGAATTAGAGACTAATAAAAATTAATTTATCAAATAATAATTGAAAATCAAGATAAAGTGAAAAAATCTAAATTTATTTATTAAAAAAATAGAATGAATTACCATGGAACTCTGTGATCATTCCTATACAATGACCATTTCCTCACCAGAATAATCTTTTAAGATTAGTACAATATTCTATACACCATACAACCATTGGATTTTTTTATAATGTGATAGAGTCCTTTAGTCCCGATCAACCTCCTCAGTATGTTAGAGAAGGTGATAAGGGTTCCAATAGAAGATACATAGAGGATGATTTTGATGTTTAATGAATCCTACAATAATCTATTATCTAATATAATAAGATAAAAAGTAATACATGGATTCATACACAATGATAAATAAACTCATATTAATTGAAAGGTATAAATAAATTCTAAAGAAAAATTATATTTTCACTACTATACAACACTATAGACATGATAATGGGTACCTAGAAAGTGATCTTACCTTCAAGAAGCTAAATTACATTGATTAGTTAATTTTTTGGGATTTTATATGGATAAAAAAGTCTTTTTTAATCTCATAATATCAACCTTAAAATTTATATTCTTTATATTTTATAAATGTTATAGGAAGAATAATATGGATAAGCTACTCTCGCGTATTTTAACCATGATTTTCTAGGAAGATTAAAATTGATGGGATTATGTTCCCTACCCGTTATGATTAATAAAGTGAAATACTTGTTTTTAAATAACATTACTAGTTTATATTTTATGAGCCTTTACAATTTCTTTTGAAGATACAAAATGTAAAAAGGGAGGGTAGTGAACTAGAGGCTATCTTTTTCTTATGTGGAATGAAAGGTCAACAGAATATGAAATGTAATGAATTGAAGAATAATGGAGAAGTATCTTATACATTAGTTATAGAAATCATTTAATTTAATATTTCTCTTTTTAATTATTGGATATTAAATAAAATATTCAATTAATTGTGTTTTTTAAATACATGAACGAAGGAAGTACAAAAACATTGTATGAGGTAAGGGGAATTACCTATGTTTATAAAAAATAATGTTTCATACGTTCACAAAGTGAAACAAATAAATTAACCCTTACCAGGGAATTGATTCTATTTAAAATATTGTTTTGTAATTAGTGTGACCAAAATATTTACTCAAATGCCTTATATGATACAACGGGACATTATTTCAGGTTTTAAATGATTTTTATGGGGATTCATACTTGATTAATAATTCAACTATTAAATATCATATATCCAATATTGGTTAGGAAATATTAATATAAAATATAAAAATTAGTTAATACCCAGTTTTGGAATGAAATGTATATATTAAGTTGAAAAAAGGCAATTCCCAAAGATATAACCAAAATGGAGTTTAAAAACATTTGATCAATAACTCTTAAGTTTTTTATATAATTATTAAATGTTTAACCAATAAACCTTAATGTTTTTTGGAAATGCCACTAATATTATACTCTAATTTTCATAATAACATGTTAACTATTATAATGAAATTATTGATGTAATTCATATACCCCATGTGATCCCTTTAAGATATTTTTGGAATGTAAAATTGAAGAAATAAATATCAGTAAGAAAATATATAAGATCCTCTTGGTTGTTTTTCAAGAGAATATCATAAACATGTATTCATCCGTCATTTTAATATATATTAGAGATTATCCACAGATCAAATTACCTTATACACATCACATATGTTTTGGTAATACATGGAGGATCAAGGATGAATCTTCTTTGTATTGTAAGTATTATATAATTCCTTTCAAGTAATGATTCAAAAATAACATCATAATAGAAAAAAATATTTCAAAAATATTTACTAATGAATATCCAATAAGTTCCAATATTATTGGGATATATTATTTAACTATTTCATGTTTTTTAAGAGAATCCTTTTTGAAAAATGGTTTTATCAAAAAACATGCATCATGTTAAACAATAAGTTGATATTAGTTAGTTATCATATAACTAATCAAGATATTTCTATCCATAACATAGAGAGATATCATTAAGGAATGAATATATTTATATAAGAGGGAGGAAATTATCTTTTTATATAGTTTTTTCAAGATATAGTTTAATGAATAATAGTATAAATTTGTGAAAGAGTTGTGATAGAAACAATAGACTCCACTAAGTTTTTTTTAGGAGTTGTTTGAGAGACACATATAGTGTAGGAAATTTAAAAACCAAATATGTAATTTTATATTATCCAATATAGGTGATATAATATTCCATAATCAAAATTAATACTATGAGGATTATGTAAACAAAAATAAGAATAGATTGAAAACATTATTTTAATTCATTGATAGATTCCATGTACCATAATCCTGTTCCATATTTTAGTAGTTTCTTAGTTGATGTAAAACCATTAGTGGGTATCCAAGAAGGAATTGGACATCAATTATTTAATTTTATACCAAAAATGTTCTATTGGTTACTAAAAGATTCAAGTAAAGTCTAGGAATAATATAGGAAAAACATGACACATATCATCAAACTAAAATCTTTTAGAATTGTAATTTTCATAGAAAACATCAATGATCATTATATTGGGAATATAGATGTCAATAACTCCTTGGAAGTTTAAACTATGGAAAATTTCTATATTATGAAAATACAATGGGTTGGTGGAAAAAATATTGTCAAAAAAGGTATGAGAGTTCAAAAACACCATTTAAGGATTCAAGAAAGAGTCATGGACATAACATATTTGTTATGATAGATCCACAAGATAGTATGGTTTTTTCAAGAATGAAAGTGTTACATGTGTCTATAATTGGTTAGAGAGAGTTATATCCCTTTTAAATTATTATATTTTTAAAATACAATAAAAACAAATTTTAGTCGTATATTTAATGAAGACTAATGTAAATTTCATAATGAATTAATTAATCTATAATGTGAAGATCAAGGAAATAAGATACAATATTATAGATCTATGAGAATTTTTCTATCAAATCATAAAACATAATTTTATTTGGTATTGAAAATTAAAATAAGGAACAATTCATGACTAAATTTTTATCGATGTCGCATGGCATTGAATCTCCTTAATAAGGGAGGATATTCTTGGGATGAATATTATTACCTATCACAAAGATTATTTTATAAAATATCTCATATTATATGATATGGAATGATGTTTCATACTAATTTAGTGTAATTAATAAATGAAAGATATAAATAATTAAAAATGAGAATTATGTAGACATACATTTATAACTATCTAATATTACTTGTGAAGGTGCAATGGATGAATACCTAGAAGATAGAAATGGAGGAATAATAGTTTTCAGGGGAATATAGAACTTTTATTCTTTCTGATATGTTTGACCATTTTTTATAGAAATGATAATGTAATACAAAATACAAAATTATTACATCCAGTGATTGCATATGCCTCATGGTATTTTAAAAACAAAACCATATACCATAATGGGAATAAATGTTTCATATTGTTTATGTATAATTATTAAATGTAAAATATCAAAAAAACATTAGATAAATACATTAAATATCAATAACAAGTATCCAAGAGTACTTGAGAAGGTATAATTGAAGATTACCTTACTGCTGGAAAAGAGGAAGTACTAGTTTTAATTAGAACACAAAACTAGCCTTACATTAGATCAGTTTGATCTAGTATCATTGTGAATGATAAATTAATAAGAAAAAAATTATTATATATAGTCATTGTATTATATATGAAGAAGTATTTATTTTCAGCATATAAAGTCGATAATAAAGATGTTTAACAATGTTATTTCATACTAGGATATGATATAAGACAATATGTAAAATTTTTATAGACTAAAACAGGTTTACACTTAGTGATATCACCTATTTAGGGATTTTATAAAAGGATTGATGTTATAGTATGTATAAGGAAATAAATACTATGGAAGACCCATCAACTATAATCATATATTATAAAACAGTTTTAATAATATGAGTTCTAACAAGTTATTTGTAAGACTCCTCTATTAAAAGTGTGATTCTATTAGATTTCATTCCCTTGAGTTGACATACATTGTACTTTAGGTAACCAAAATATTTAAAGATAATAATATTCATAAACAAATTATAATATGATGAGTTTTTAATAAAATTGATGTTACAATGTTCCTTGAGTATATTTTTTAAAAAGATATTACAAGAGTCCCTAGATTTATTTAGAACCCCTAAATTTCATGAAAATATTCCTAAATACATATTGTATGGTCCATACAATATCTATTTTATGGGACACAAATAATTTTTCCACTATTAGGTGTGGGTTGATCATAAATAATCCGGGATTATTCTCATGAATTTTCTCAATTAGTAATCTTCTAGAGAGATAATCTTGAAAAAAGACCTACAGAATAGAATTTCCCATATTATATATGTCATTGTATTTTCCTATCTATAGACAAGTCAATTTTTAATTAGACATGTAATTATTATTAATTTATATCATAAATCATGTTCTTTTATGTATTGTTGAAAATAGTGATGACATATGGTCACATAAACGTTGGATGAATTGGTTGTTTCATAAGTGATATGAAATAAATTTAATATGTCAACAAAGGATTTATCCATTCTGAGTTAATGTAATAAGATATATCTAGAATTTGTTTTGGTGTAAAATAGTCTGATCAAATCCATGACCATTATTTTTCTTTGATTATTTCATTTTATTGTAGTTAATGGAAGATAAATCATTCATATTAGTTGATTAAAATTTTTATAAAACCTTTTGGAAGGGATATTAAGATAAATAGATTATATTACAAACTAATCATTAATATGAGGTTTATGTTATCGCATTATTTACGTTTTTTTCTTTTGTTTCTTTAACATGTTTTTAGGTGATAATATTGGCCATTAATAAATATCATATAATGATAATGTATCCCATAAGGTCATACACTAAGTGTACCATGAATGTCAGTTAAATTCTATTTGATTTTAATAGATATAATAAATATTAACCTCATCTTTTGGTTTATTAATTATTCTAATTGGGCTAATCATCTATAGTTTTTAAAGAAAGAATATATTCGAGTAAAATATTGAATAAATTTTTTTTGTGAACTAGAGAATATATATTATTTATTTATCTTTTGTTTAATATTCACAAGAAAATAAATAAATAAATTATCATTCACTAGTTTAATCGATAGATTATTATAAATACTTATTTCATTACATAGTAATAAAATAAATATTATTTTCAAATGTTTTGTGAAGATAAAATTTATTTCTTTATTGAATTAATAATGTTATAATATTTATATCATTAAATATATTCATATTATTCAAGATTTTATGAATACTGATGGGGATTGACAGGCTTAGTTAAGGGCCTTGTGGAAATTATGTTTAAATATATGTGAGTTATCACATGTAATGTAATGGGTTAATAATAATAATTTTATTATTTTACTTGGAGAATATATTTTGGAGATTATTTGATGAAGTCCCTATGTATAATTATCAAATATTTCACCCTCATTATATGTTAAAAGTTATATATTTTTAGCGTAATGAGAATCTTTATGCACAATGATGATCTCTCAATAGAGTTAACTAAATACTATGAAACCACCCAAGAATGCAATAAAAATGAGGGACAATCCTCCACTCTCCTAAGACTAATAGAATAATATTAATGATCCTTTAAGACTAAAAGAATTTTTATTTTGGTATAATATGAATGAAACAACATGTTTGGTTCCTCCATACTAGAACCGTGAATACCAATGATAATTTTTATAGGTTCATGGACCTTAGATGGATATCTCTATATGAATTAAACTCTTGATTCATTTCATCAACTATGATACAATAATAGTTCCTTTAGAATTGGTCACCAAGGATGAAAAAATTTATAATTCGAGGAAATTCATGTAATAATTTCAGTAAATTTTTTTGTGAAATTAGTTTACCAAGTGGTGATTTCTTAAGGAAAGTCCTATAATTGACGAGAATGGCTAGGTAAGGTAATAAAGAAAATTTGGTTACTTGATATGAAACTTATGAGACTTCAAGTAGAGAAGGTGGTCTTTCTTCTGTTATGATGTACCTATTCAATGAAAATATTTCTCATTATTGAATTATTATCATTAACATGAAATCATATGTGTATATTGAAACTATATAAGGATGTTTTGGAATCCATAGATTATCAGGTGTAAAGTAATATTGACCATTACATGGTATAATTTAATAAATGAGTCATAAAATGACATTAATAAATTGTCAAGTTATCAGCTGACTTATACGAGCACAACTGTTGGATGTTCAACTAGGATATTTTAGAAGAACTATAATATTATATTAAAGTTTTTAAATAATGACAAGGTGACTGTTGACTACAAGTTACCTAAATTCTGTGTGTTTTCCTTACCTAGCAATGTGATGAAGCTCGTGATGAGTGGATATATATCGAATTGAGATATTTTATCTCATCATATTACCCTTAAAATATGACAATATTTAGAGTGGGATGACAGGGAAAATACATTATCTCATCCACTAATCAATTTAGAGGCATACACTGACATTTTACTATGCTAATACTTGTCGCCCACTACTGGGGGTTCGTATGAGATTTATATTTCTTAGAGATAGTTTGGGATAATTAATTCATTATATATCTACAATTCATGATAGACAAGGATGGAAAATACCTCCATTATCACTGATACAAGGAAAATATGAGTGTGATGGGTTAAATGTGTAATTACTCCAGTATCTCGAATATAAGAAAATGAAAAATGGTAATTGAATATAGTGAATATTCTCTTCCTCACCCACTACTATGGGGTCAATGTGCACAATAATGCAATCAATACTATCTCTACAATTGGAAAATACTCTAATATTACGAGAATAATACACTATTCAACTATCATGGATATATAATACATTTTATTTACTTTTATATAGAATTATCCTTGGTGATGTATATTTCTACTAGTTTTTGGATATATAGACATTTCTTGGTATAGAAATGTACATTCTATCTAGAAGATATTTGTATTTTTTATAGTACATATATTATAGTTAGAGATATGTATTTCCATGAGTACTACCTAAAAAGGTGTAAATGCATATTTCCTACACCGTCTCACAACAAAAACATCAAGGGTAAATTACTAGGTGGGATATCTATGATGTGTTGTGGATATGATCTTTGTTTCTATATTGAGGAAAATACTAATTAGTAATCCTGATGAATGTGAAAAATGTTTTGGTTGATTAGTATAGATCATGGGTATGAATGACTGTGATATTATGTGATGTCAGAATTTTGTACACATTAATTATTATAGATTCATATGGACAATAAATTTTATAGGGATGGATAAATATAGGGATGATTAAATTGGGTTTTTTTATACTCACCCCGATAAGAAATCCAATGTATTTTTTTCCTTTTCTCCATATAGTTTAATGGATACAGTTGATGAATTAACATAGAGGTTGAAAATGGATAGTGGATATTGTTTTCCAATGCAGTGGAGAATGCCACAATGATGTCCCCTATTACATCATTAATTTTTGATTTTCTATCTATTTTGGTTGTGGTGTATGTAACTTATTATTGATTTATATTATTTCATTATACCCTGGATATTTCTTTTTATTTATGCATTAATTATATTGTTTAGTTTATATTTCACACATATTAATGTGGATTGAAATGTATAATAACATGTCATAGGTTGGTCTGGATGTAATTCATTGAATGATTTTATGGATAACTCAACATTAGTTAGTATCCTCTAGCCTAGTAGAGCAAAGATTATGGATTTTTAGTTGATATTTGATTATTTACTATATATAGTTCTATAGAAATTATAATAACCATGAAAAATAATTTTTTATCTATTTTCTGAATTAATGTTATAGATATGTATAGTCATAGTCTTTTGTGATCATGTATATAGTTTTATATGTTTTTGTGAAAAAAATTTATAGGACCAAAATGATAAATATTTTCAACAAAAAATCATATAAATAAAATCATAAATAAATTAAGAATAAAACATTATTAAACGTGAAATATATGTCAACACATACACGTATAAAATCAATAATGTTTCTCATCATTAGTAACACCAGTACACACAACAAAAATAATAACATCACCACCATTATCAAAATCATCACCATCAACCCTACCATCTTACATATATGCATCCACATTTCATGATCAACCTATGTCCTTGAATAATAAACATGATAAACTAAATTATTTCCATAAGAACTAATATGATTCAAGAAACCTTCAGTGTAAATTGATCACACAATCTATAAAATTCCAGCAACCATTATTCTACTCTTGAGAGGAAGTGAAAAAAATAAATTATATCACATTGATGAAATTCTCATTCATAGCATTATGACATAGTCAAGAATATTATCATGATTTTGAAATTTATTTCTTGATTGATGAATTATGTTACTATTATTTAACCATACCAATAGTGATACATGAAGAATAATTTCTAGAAGACTAATATCGTTATGGTATTGTTTTTATTTCTGATCTATCGTGAACTATTATATGAATATCTTTACCTAAGACCTAATTCAGATGAACATTTGGTCCAACATTTTTCATTTTATCTTCACGAAGATGTTTCATAAATCCTATAAATAAATTTTCAACATTTAATTAAATAAAATGATAAAAAAAACATAAAAAATAATAAAATTATAAAATATATCGGTATTGACAATTTTTTGGTATCCGAATTCATAAGAAAACTGGCTTTAATATTTATACTTTAATAAAAAATGTTAAATAATGTAACAATAAATATGTAATACCCAATTTTTTCATTAAATTATATAAATTGTCAATAATATATATATATATATAAATATAAATATATATATATTTCAAAGAAAAATGATATATTCTATTTTCTAATTCAGGATTTGAAATGGATTTACACCACCAAGTATCCTTATTTTATAGAAATATTATTTTTTTGTTCATTTTAGTTGAATATTAATAAGAAAAAGTTACAAAAACATCAATGATTGGTTATATAATTTAAAAAACTAGTCACAATTTTATAAATTAATTACAATGTAAGACCTGAGAGTGGTTTATAGATATTTGATAGTAGTTTTTTCATATAGAGGTTCAATTGTAATGTGTGGATTTTTAAAAATCATATCATTTTTAATCAAAATTACTGAGAAACCATCACCATTTAAGCAAGTAAAATCAATAAATAATATTCCTTTGTAAAACAAGTAATTTTGATAATTTATTTACAACTAAAAACACTCATAACCCCCAAAAAAGGTTTAAAAAAATTTAATCTCTAAAAATTTAATATTCCATACATTTTATATTTATATTATCACATAATTATGATAATCACAATTTTAATTTAATTTTTTAAATTTACAACATAAATATTTTAATTAAACCTGAAACATCAATTATTGTTTTTAATTATTCTAGGATCACTTTCTTTTTTAGTGATATTGTTGTTCAATACCAAGTTTTATCAATCAATACTCAAAATAATACATAAATAAGTTCACCCAAAATATATTTTTCATATTAAAAAATACCATATCCTTGACTCGTAATCACTATTATATAAAAATAATTATAGTAAACAATATATAAAAATATTTACTATTTTTCATTATTATAATATTCTATGAACTTATCAAGAAGTTTTTAATCTCATAAAAAACATATTAAATCAAATTGATTATAAAAACATTCATATTTAAATTAGGATTTAGTGAAAAATATACCATTTAACATAAAATATTGAATATTCATTTTCTTAATAAAACATAAAAAATTACATGATTATTACAATCAAAATGATCAATATACACATTCTATATTAATTCATTTCATAATAACTAATTTTCATACTTTTATGTTCCATAATTTCTAAGTTCCCAAATTTTTAACCAGAAACCCAGATGATAAAACCTTTTTATAATTTCAAAATATTTTTGGAGTATTTAAACATTATTAAATATAATTTTTACAAATTTATTTAAACAAAATAGAAAAAATGGATCAGTTTTTCCTACATAAAATCAGCCACATAATAAATATTTGATATAAACACACTTATAACCCTCTCATTTCCCCCTTTCATTGAAAAACCCATTATAGAATGAATAAGTAGAATATTTATCATAACATAAAACAAAAAATAATAGTTATAGTTCAATCTAAAACTTCACCAAGACGAGTTTTCTATAAAGAATAATATAAGAGTTTTAATTCAATCTATAAAATATCCAACATAATAAGGATAAGATAAAAACACTCATATTACTATTTCATTTACCTATCTAAATGAAATAGCCCCCAATAATTCGTGAAAAAGTATAATAGAATCCATTCCATAAAAAATAATATAATATATATATATTAATTTAACACTTTGAATAAATAAGTATTCTAATAGGCAATTAGATATCTATAAAAAATAAGTGAAAATTTTCTGAGGATAAGAATAAATTAAAAATTAGTTCCTATTATACTTATTTGGAATATGTTCAAGTCATGATTATGGGACCTCAAACCTTTATTTAATTACATTAACTCATACTTTTTTCTTTTTGGCCATCTAGGAAGTTATATCATTTCCACATATAAAATTAATTATTAACAATTACTAAATAAAAATAAAAAACTGTTAAAAATAGTTTACCAATATTTCATAACAAACATAATTCATTATTATTTGATCCATGAATTAGAATTATGTTCGTATGTTTGGAATGAGTTTTCAGGAAAATTAGTAATTCTTTTCTATTTTTATTCAATTAATCACAAATCATGATTATATTTAACCAATATTTTTATGTATCTATTTCAGGGTTTATATATCTCTTTACATTCATATATTATCAAATTTTTTTATAAAAAAAATAAATATTTATTAAAAGAAATAACTAAAATAAATTAAATTTATATTTTTTTATTTCATTATAAATGAGAAACTAAATTAATAGGAGTTATAATATCATTTACACGATAAGGATGGATGACAACTAGAGGAGTAGAAATTGTAAAATAAGGAGGCACAATAACCAGATGTGCATTCTATATAGTATAATATATATGTTTAAGTGATGGAAGGAATAAAATTTATGGAATTATTTGTATAGTAGGAGGAGGTAATGATATTGTGGTTGTAGAAAAGGAGTTTGAATACCTTTTTAAGATAATGGAGGAGAAGGATAAAGTGGTCAAAAGATGGGGGGAGTATGACTACCCAATAACATTATAGGTAAAAACAGATATTATAAAGCACTTCTAATATATGGGAATTGAATAAAAGGTGATGTCATAAAGGGAGGAAAGCTTCTTGGTGGTGTAGAAGAAGAAAATGTAGGGTAAATAATCAATAAGGGTACTATTTTTAGGGGTAATCTTATACTCTATAATATCCATCATAACTTTAGTAAATATATGTTACCCCATTGATGATGGTTCCTATACCAAAAAATCAATAATTTATCAAACCTGTGTTAATATAAATGGATATTTAAAATTATTTTATTATATAATGGGTTATCATAAGCATTTGAGATTTTTTGGGATTTAATGTTAATTTTGATATGTTTTAATGTGTTTCATTGTTTTTTCACATTTAAGAGAAACCATATAGAATCTATGAAAGAGTTTATATAGAGGATATTAAGAAAACATTCATGGGTGGGATATAGTCTGGAAAATCAAATAGGTAAAGCATGTAGATTTAATATCTTTCCTATTTTATGCTTCACAGTTTGTGGAAAATTTGGAAAACTATGCAACCTAACATGGAACGCTTCCTTGAATATCATAAATTGTATTTTTCAACATTTACACTATTTTTATGTGATTGTAGACATTTTCAACCATATTCTTATTTATATGACCATCTTGGTGTGTTTGAGGTGGTCACTCTCCCCATTCTCTGGATTTTGAGTGCTTCTATTATAATTTTCCGGGCATTTTTTTAAGGAAATCTATTATCTATCTCTTTATTTTATCACATCCTTTCATCCTTTACCTATTTCTCATAGGTTCTCATTCTCCATAAATTATATATTCCTATGAAATCTGGGTCAAATGTTTAGTTTTTTTAAAATAAAATTGTCATTATTTAGGGCTTCATGAAGGGGATTCATTGCTAGGATATTTTTTTTCATTATAGGCGATTGATTCCCATTTTGATTGATTTTAATATTTTAATATTTTTACTTTATTTTATAATTCATGATATAATTATGTTTTATAAATCCAATTTAAATTAAAATATGGTTATATATGGTATCCAATAAGGATTTAGAAATTAATTTTATGTGATTTTATTCTTAATATAATGTGATTTAATAAATAATTTCATTTAAGGATTTGAAATTCAAAATTCCTCACATACCAAGCATCTAGGAAAATGTTTAAAAGGTTAATTAAATTTTTACTCATATAAAATAAAAGGCATGAGACTATTTTATGTTTTTCAACGTAATTTGACATGTTTTTAATGAAATTCATTGAATAAGAAGGGGATAATTTTTTTAGGATTTTCAATTTTTTTTGAAATAATTAGATTTAAGAAGTAAAATATGAATTTTATATCCCAATATTTTTTTTCATGTAATAAATCATTTGGAACCTTAAGAGATAAATGATTTTCTTCCACTCACACCATCACAACATTCCCCTTATATTTGTTTTAGCTATTTGGGGTTTTCATTTTGAATCTAATGAATGTATGATTAGTTAATGGGACGTTCTATGTGAGTGTTTTCAGGTGAGATGTTAGGCATTTTATATGATATATTTACGTAATTATGTTGATCTCTTTCTTACCTTCATGTTAGATTGGTCATGGGAACCTAGGTGTCTAAGTTTGAGATATTGATTCATGATACCCTTATTGGTATACACACTACCAAGTTCTACTATAAAAAAGGGTTACCGGGGAGGTTCCAATACTATGTGGTTTATGTAGTTTAATCAGATGGCATTTGTTATTTTTAGATTAATAATAGTCCTTCTATTCATCCTGATCATTATAATTCTATTATAACCATCTCACTTTAGGACCTACGGAGTTTACAGTGACACTTGATTACTTATTAGATATTTTTATATGGGAGTTTCCATTTTTTATATATCCCCTTTAGATTGTTTGTTTGTGGACCCATTTATTTTTTATATTAGTTTAACTCTCTTGATAAAGTAGTTCATACTCTAATTGTATTTCCATTATGTTTGGTAGCGTTGTTTCATCAAAATGATTTGAAATATGAATTTGGATAGTTTTCTAACTTAAAAGGAAAATGTTTTATTTTATGAAGGGTTTTTCAAGAATGGTTTTAAAATTATGAAAAATGGATTTTATGTGGCTTTTCATCATATTAAAATTTCCCCTCTAAAATTTAAAATAGTGTTTTTATAAAATTGATATTTATATTTGTTTTAAAAATGAGAAAATTATTATCTTCCCTATGGTCAAACACATTTTCATGGGTTTTCTTTAAGATTTTCAGAATGTAGAACCATATTTATATTATTTTATTTGAAACATGAATTTATAAAAATCTTATTTTAAGGAATTGTATAGAATCATTGGTGATATCATACTGGAATTATTTTCATATATCCTTCAAACACACAACTATGTGTGTGTATACTGCATTCCTATTTTATATATCTTCCATGTCACATTATGAATTGGAAATATTTTCTATTGACTGACTATGGGTGAATGGGGATACGGTAAACAATCATGAATCCCATTAATTTTAATTGAATCTTGATATTCACATGTTCCGGATAATTCTTGTCCAATTATATTAGCGTTTTGTTTTATTTTTTAGTTAATAATTTTTATTATATATTTGTAGTAATATATTTTGTTTTCATGGATGACTAATGTATAAAAGTTTCATGATGGAATTTTATGAAATTATCTACTAGAATTTAACTCTTATTTAAAAATGAAATAATTCCCAAGAGTTATCCATTTATGCCTACGAAGTTGTTTCATATCTATGGGGATTGAGAAGACCCTTCGGGACTTCTAACAAATCGAATTGGGTACTGGTTCAACAGTATACTAGGCTGGTTTCTGAAAAAATGGTATTAAAGATGATGTTATTAGATTTTTTTTTCTTATTTTGAAAATCCCCAAGTTAATTGAGAATCATCATGGTTGAATGGACATAGGGGTGCTGAGAATCATGTGGAATGTGTAAGGAAGTTCTTAGCCAGTTCCACCTGATGATGAATCTCTATTTACCCTAAATTTTTGGGTTTTGGTTTTTAATTATGTTTTTTATTTACTAGTTTTGATACATTTTAATGTGTTAGGATAGTATTTTAATTTTCTATAAATTATTAATGTTTTTCTGGATTTTCCTTTGTGTGTTAGTGTAAAAAAAAATGTAGCATCCGGGTTACATGTTTGGCCTGCATATATTTTCAAACTATATGGATCTAGTGCAGATGGATTTGTGATATTCAAAAAACCCATGACATGGATAGTTTAAGGATTTATAAACCACATGATCAATGAATTTTAAACACTTTATCCCTCTTGGTTTTGTCATTTTTACCCTTATTGGTATTGGAATCTTATAAAAGTAGTTCCCACATGTTTTCAATGAATTAAGGAAGGTTTGGTTTGGATTTTAAGGATTTTGAAATATATTTTTGGTTAAATTATCATATTATTATTTTTTATAAATTATTTTAAATTATTTTTTATAAATAAGGGTTAATTTTTTCATACATTTTATTTTAACCCCAATTTTGGAGTGTTTTTTCAAAAAGGATCATCTTATTTTACATGATGTGTTTTATAATGTCCCTAATTTTATTATGGTATTAATGAAAACATTTTGAAATATAAGTGGGATGTTTTTTAATTGTGTACCTTAGTAAAACTGTAATTTGAGTCCTTTATAGTGTGTTGTTAAATTTAATGAAAAATAGTATTTTATGACATGTAGGTGATGTTTTTCTTTATTTGGTTTCTATTTTTGTTTAGTTCCTTAGTTTTTGATGGATTAGTTTTGTTTTATTTTTAAATTATGAATTTAATATAGTCATTTCTTGTGTTATTTATAAAATTCATCATATAAAGTTCGAGAAAGAAAGTAGGAGGCTCTTTGCTTAGGATGATCATCTTAGTGGACCCTCTAATAGTTTGGAGAAGATATCTCATATCCAAGACTATACCAAGACCCTAAATAGAGTGTTTGTAAAATAATTTTCATTTACCATGGACACTTTCTTAAATAGCTTGAACTATGATAAACTATCTTTATGTAGGGGACGTTGTTCAAATGATGTGATGTATTCATTAGAACTGATTGAGTAAAACCAAAATTCCCTTGGGACTCATAGAGATTCAAGGGTGAGATATGTTTATTGGTTTATCATTGTAATGATCCCACAATGGTGGGAATACATGGTCCATTCTACGTTATATATAGATATTTCATGAGATTTAATCGAGATAATGTTTTCTTCATAGTTATACCATGGAATGTGATGGTATATAAAGATATTGAGTTCATGAGTTTTCACAAATGCGTAAAAAAAATGAAAGATTATGATAATATTTTCCTTGAGATGATATTGTATCCCGATCTATTCATCAACATGTTTAATAAGTATTATTTATTTGGAGGTTTTCTTCACCCATATCTTGGACCTGGCCAAGCTTATTTAAAACAGGAGGTCGAAAGGCTATTGTAGATAAAAATTTATCAATGAGTAAAACAATTGTGGGGGATACATTGGTTCTATTCATTTTACTTGAGGGTAACCCATGGGGTGTGAATAGGAATTTGGATGAGCCCATATCATATGTGAAAATTTGTGAGGTTTAACTTTCCCACGACCCTGATGTTACTTTTTATAAGAGAATACATCTCATGTTCTTCTAGTGTGCTACACTAATTAAACCTAAAACAAATATCTTGAATATTTTTTAGAACTTCCTTTATTGTGAGAAATTAGGTAATCTTAAAATGTTTTGTTTTGCTGTTTTATCAAAAGATGTCTTTGGTGTAATATTTTTTGGGTTGTAACCCATTTTAGTGATTTCCTATTTTGGATATTTATTTTTGGATACGTTTTTCTAGGTGATTCATATTTGAAGTTCTCTTTGGGATCTTCTATGATACTTTTTGGGGATACAAATGGTTTTTGTTTATGTTTATACATTGTTTGTAGATTATCTATTTTGATTGTTTTTATGTTTTTTGTCAATTGTGTTGAGGGTTGACCATGGGTGGAAGTACAAAGGAAAACATTGGGTGTGTCCATGGGTATCTAGGATGTGTGATACACTATTAAGATTATTCACTTGATGATGTGTGGTTTTACTTTTATTAGGTTCACCATGATCCCATTTACTATTCTTAAAATCCTAGGTTTCCCATCCCTCATGTGTTTTTACCTAAGGATAAATCCATAAAACTCCATGTTGTGTAATATTATAGTTTTTGGTGCCTTTTTAATTTTATTTAAAATTCACCTATAGTTTTAATATGTTTTGATTTATGGAACAAAAATCTATCTACAATGGTGTTTTTTCCTTAGATAATTATGAATCGGGCTCATGGATGGCTAGTATTTGTTATTTTTCTTGGTTTGGATCCCTTTTTTTGGACTCATCGATGGATTTTATTTGGATTTTTTTTTGTGGATATTTGGTTTCTCTTATTGGTGGTATCTATGATTGGATCTTGATCAGTTCTATGGTTGGTCATTTTTTATGAGTTAGTGATTAACTTTATTTTCTATTTTACTAAGGATAGGGTTGATCTTTGGTAGTGGTTTACTTTTATATGTGACTTTCCCTTTGTTTCTCTAATTTGAATGTGATTTAAATAGAAATAAGACATGTTCTAGGTATCCATTGTCTTTGGAATTTCAGTTCTTGTATATTTTTTTGTCAATTGTTAGGGTTTTATGGTGTTGTTTGTGGATTTAGAACCCAATTTTTTGAGGATTTTTAGTGGATGTTTATCTGATGGTATGTGTCTAGTTGCATCCTCATCGTTTGACCTTTCTAACATTTTTCCTGACCCACCATTTCATCTTTGAGGTGTAAAGGTTTGATAATCCAATTGGATAATTTTTTCATGGTTTGGAAAAACCATGTGGAAACTAAGAGATGGGTTTTATGGTGGTTAAAGTGGAATTTTTAATGGTTAGTTTATAGTTTTGAAAACTAAGCAAAAAAACCATGCCGGTGCAAGATCATGCTCAGTGCAAGTGATATGGTTAGAACAAAATTTTCCAATATATTCTCCTAAACCATAAATTCTACCACAAGACACTTAAAAAAGACTTTATAACATCCTCCCTTTTTTTTATTAAATAATTTTGTCCTCCCTCACTTCTATTCATGTATAAATTACCCTATTGTTAGACATGTGGAGCTATTTGTCTATTTCAAATTTGTTTTGAGATGTTAGATCATGGGGTTCAATGTAATTTCTTATAAGAAATTCCTATTATCTCCTTATTTAATCCCCTTATTTATTCCATTACTCATTTCATATAGTTTACTCTATCTACATAAATCCTAAATCAACATGCAAGAAAGGTCTTGGGTTTATTTTTTTAATAACCTAGGGCTATCAATGTTTAATGCTGGTTTTTAGAGGTTTCATTCTTAGTTGGGACTTTACCAATAATGTTGATTAATTTATATTCGATTTGTGGTAATTTTTTCTATAGAGTTCCATTATTTTTGAATTCCTAAGATGATTGAGTTTTTAAATCCATTTTATTTCTTTTCTAGATATAGTATCCAAGTTGGATTTAGAAATTGTTTCCATGGGATTTTAAGCTCGACATAACTTGATTTATTAAATAATTTCTTAAAAATGAATGAAAGGTATGTTTTTTCACATTTAAATCTCCTATACAAATGTATAAGAGGTTATTTCTATCGGTTTCGACAGAGAATAAATGCCTTTAGGGTTTTCAAAAATTATTTGAAATGATGAGATTTAATGAAGTGAAATACGATATGGAATTCGAAGTTTTTTTTCAAGTTAAGGACCATTTGTACCTTATAAAATAAATGGTCTTCTTTATGTGAGGACCTCATTGATTGACCATCATATTTTTTACCCATTATGGATTGTTCATTGCTACGTGATGATTATATGTTATAACAAGAATATTTTTTATGTAATGGTATTAAAGGTGTCATTTAAGTCATTGATCATGTTTTATTTATTTTATTATATTAATTTCATTATCATGTAAATGTTATATTTTAATGGGAACATATGTGTCTAGGTTGGATAAATTTATTCATCCAACCATTGTTGGTACACATGTTACTAGCGCCCCTAGTTATGATACAAGCCTATCATAGATGGGAGGTTCCATTCGAATAGGCCAGTGTGGGATAATTGGATTTATTTTTTATTGGATTCAATACATCCCATGTTTTGATTAGTATCATTATAGAGATATTGTGATCATCTCAGTTTAGGACCTATTGAGTTTCTGAAGGCACTTTTTTATGATTGATTTTTTATATATGAGATTTATATATTTTATGTATTTACTTGAGTAATATTTTTTATAGAACCAAATACTTTTTTACCTTAATCTTAATCTCTTGATATAGTGGTTCCTTACCATTTTGTGCATCCATTACTTATGGTTTGGTCAGTCTTCAAAATGATTTTAAATGTTACTTTGGATATTCAGTTAAAAATGAAATGAAAAAAGTTTTCTTTTATAAATGAGATTTCTTGAATGGTTTCAAAATGTGGAAAAGGTGAATTTATATAGGTTTTCATCATTCTAAATATCTTATCATTGAATTCTATAAAATAATTTTTATTTATAAAGAAGATATCAATCATTTTTTATATAATATTCAAGTATTTACTTTCCTTTAATTAAAGGCATATGTTTTGAGTTTATCTAGGATTTATAAAATTTGAAACCCAATGTTTTCTATATCATTTAAAAATTTATTTTATGTATTTATTTTTGACATGAAGTTCATAAAATCTTTTGTGAGATCATACATATCCAATTTTCTTACTACCCACTTATACTCTAATGTGTGTGCGTATATAGCATTCAATTTTTATATAGGTTCAAAGTCACATTGTTGATTCTCCATCATTTCTCTTGACTTTTGATGGGTGAGTGAATATGTGTTGGGAAAAAATTATTTTCCTCAAGGTGTTATTTGATTTGAGATAGGTTTTGTTTTTATTTTGGAACATTGATATATCATCCATGGTCTGATCTCATGTTCTACTGATCCTCTATAGGTCGGACCTTGAGGGATGGATATGTAGAGGTTTTGTGAATTGTGGTCTAGCGGGTATATGGATTCAATTTAAGGTTTCATCCCAGACATCCTGTAGTATTTCAACCATGGTTTCCCCATCTTCCTGGTTTCTTTAGGGTCCCAAACTCTATTTTTATTTTCTTTTTTTTTGGTTTTCTTTATTCATCCTTTTTTGTATTTGTGCATGTATTGGGGTTTGATGCATTTTTGTTTCTGCACATCTATTGGATGTATATCAGTTTTTTCTGAGATTTTGTTGTAGAATGGACTATGATGACATGTTCCTTGGTAGATAACCTGTTTTTTAGGGTTCGTGATTATTCTAACTGAAAGAGAATTTCATTTCCTAATGGTGTTAAAGGGTTCAAATGGGTGTCTGATTCATCGAAATGCACTGTAATTTTTAGGACATTGTTGATGCGTCTGATGCATTAAGGTGGACTTATCGAGTAGTCTCTATCCATGGTTCTATGAGACTATGTATACAGTGGTATGCAACTCATATTTTGACTGGAAAGATGAAGACACTAGGGTTTTAGTAGTGGTGGTGTTCGGCGATGAAGTGGGCGATGATGATGATGGTCATGAAATGATGTGAGGATGGTAATAGTTTTGAGATGATAAGTTGGGTGATGTAATGATGTTGTTAATGGTGATGTGACTTTATGGTTTCTTATGGGGGTCCATTCTCTTGTATAAATGAGGTTTCACTTTTATGAATTTGAATTTTAAAATTTCAAATTTTGAATGGGATTTTCAAATTGTGTAATGTTATATTGAATTTAGATACAAGTTTTGTTTTAGTTCCCACTTAGCCTTAAAGTAGATTATTTAGAGACTAGAATAAAATATTTGGTCGCCAATATTATTCAATTATTGAATCATCTGTGTCATTTTATACATCATTGGATTGAATACCAATAGGTTAATTCGATATTTCACCATCATCAAATCGATAATCTAAAATATATATTTTCATAACATTACCAATAAAACTAAATATTGTTTTCAAATGACCAGTTACAATGAAAAATTGGGGTTCTTATGATTCTAGAATAATAAGAATATAGGTAAGAAGCTGAAAATTCATGTAAATCACAACAATTCTCTATATTTCCATTCACTAATCCATAAATTATCAACACAAATTTTATTCCATAAACACCTTAATCATATTATATTATTTTTAAAAATTATGATATTTATTCCATATAACATTTATTAATTTTAATCTCATAATATTATCTAATTCATTTTTGGGATGAGTGAAAAACAATTCATTTGATGATTTTTGATCCATGAAATTATTTCTAATATTATCTTGATTGTGAGTTTCATTTCATTCTAGTAAAAATAAAAAAGTGGCGGTAATAAACCAATTATTATAAATGAGATATATAAGATCAATAATCATTTTTTATTTCTATATATGGAAGCCCATGACATAAAATTTTATAACCCCTTGATTTTCTATAAATTACGATAATTCATGAAAATTTACAAATAAAAAAACATTGAAAAATTTAAATAGATGGATCATAGAATGTGAAATTCACTCTTTCAAATTAACCTTGTTTGAAAAGTTCTCAAAAATAGAGAAAATAAAACTTCCCCTTATATATATATAACATAATGTTGATTTTATATATTCAGATTTTAATTAACAAAAAATTTGACTATGGAAATAAGAATATATAATTTGGAAACATCATTAGGGGAGAAAAATTAGTTTCTAATGATTAATTCAGGGTGGCTTAGCATTGGGATTGTACAACAGAGATAAGTAGAAAAAAAATTAAAAATTACAGAAGGGAATTGGGGGATTATGGTTCCCAATTGTCACGACCCGTCCTCGGGGCTCGTGCTGTGACTACCCCAAGCCCGCCTTCCATAGGCCAGGGGATGGTGACTAGCATCAAAGGAATAAATCCTGATAAAAGGGAATAAATTGCCTTTATACTGGTAAAGAAACACAACAGAGTACGCAAGATGAAGTAAACATTAAGTAAACATAGTACAAAAGTAAGTGATGGAAAGTAAATGGGCCAGAATACAATCCCAAATGAAAGTACAATACAACAAAAAAGAAAGTACGGTAGTAGTAAATTAAATCAGCAACCACCGAGTCGTCCTATGGCTATCCCTCCTGAAGGGTGGGTACAGATGGTCTCGTCACCTCCTCAGGTCCAGCCGTCCACTAAGTGTACATCCCGCCAAGTGGTCCACCTCCATGTATCATCCCGCTCTACAAGTCTCCTCCTCGATCAGTGTCGTCTGTCGTCTTTATCCAACTCAACGTAGTGCATGCATAGCCCATGCAGGGGTGAGTAAACGATACTCACTTGGGACCCTGAGACCCCCGAAGGTCTCCCAGAATCCACAAAGGATAAACCACAAAGGAAAGATACAAACACAAAGTATCAACCAACTCTACTTATGTATATGCCCATATATATACCTAAGTCATCAATTCCAATTCGGCTCCAACACACGAGCCCATGTACAACCCAGCCCACATAGGAAAGCACAACCCAATACACATAGGAATGCAAGTCAATCACATCGATGATAATGACTGAAAATCAAGACTCATCTCACATAGGTATACTACTCATGAAGAGGGGTGGCGATGATAGATGTAGCCTATGAATCATCTCCCCTGCCAAACCCACGTAGGATCCAAGTACAGAAATTGTCACTGCTGAACCCATGTAGGATCCTAGTTCAATAACCATAGCTGCTGAACCCACGTAGGATCTAAGTATAGTCGTCATCGCTACCGAACCAAGGTAGGATCCATGTACAGTCGTCCTTGCTGCCGAACCCACGTAGTATTCAAGTACAATCGTCATCGTTGTCGCAGTCGCAGCCAACTCTGGGGTTCCCTCACATAGCATGCTCGATTTCCGGAGGGTCCACTCAACGAGCCAAGAGGTTCGATACATAAACAATCACAAATTCTAGAGTTTATGTATCCCGAAGTTCCGTCTCATCAATAGGAACTCAATGCAACAGACGACGCGTCAATCAGATGCCTGGTCTGAGAGATATTGGCTTTTCCATCCCAGGGGCCTGGTTGGATTTTAAGCTAAAACCAACCTGACCATACTCCAACTAAATCCAATCCTCAAGTGGAGTAAGCCAAAAGAACCATCTCCCTAAGAGTAATTCAACATAATTGGCGGCACGTCATTCAGACATCCAGTCCTTACGTTATAAGCGTTTCCACTCCAAGGGCCCGGTTGGTTTTGGGTTCGAACCAACCCGTCTGTACCCTAACATCACCAAAAAATCAACTGTAATATAACAAAATGAACGTATCATTCCATGGAATCCTACGCAACTGAAGGTGCATCGATCGGAGGTCCGTAGCTCAAGATATGGTCGTTTAACAAAAAACGTTCCGAAAATAGGGGGTTTGAGCCCGGTCCGACCCGGCCCAATACCCCTGGATTGGTCCAAACTGGGTCTGGCCCAGTTGAGCACGGCTTGACCCTATTGGCGCTTCCTGGATCGTGGCTGGTGCGGCCCGGCCAGGTGGGGCACGACCGACCCAGCCCGTGCGGCCCGCGGTACGGCTCGGAAGTCGGCCGCGGCTAAGTGCTGTCCGAGCAAGACACAAAGGGGCGCAACCCCTTTGTTTTATAAATAGAGGACCCCATGGGATCCAACCTATAAATATATCGGGGGGTGGGGGGTTACACCCCCTGGTGTCCTGGTAGCGGCCGGTCTTTATGGCCAGCCGGTTGTTAGCCACCACGAGACACAGAAGGGTCCCGCCTCATGGAAACGCCAGCGGCCTGCTTTCCCGGCCGCCTGCTGGTCCGTCGTGGCCTAAGGTCAGATCTCATCTCACCGGCGCGGCGCGTCGGCACCACACACCACTGCCGCGTCCCGCTCCTGGCCTCGGCCTCTTTCGGCCTCACCGACGTGGCGTGACGACACTACGCACCACCGCCGCGGCCCGCTCCTGGCCGCACACCACCGCCTCGGCCCGCTCTAGCCAAGTCCTCTTCATCCCTGCGCGGTGCGATGACACCACGCCGCCTTCACCTCAAACGTTAACGAAGATCAACAAGTGACAGGGGAGGAGATTCGGCCGTGTCTGTGCGGTCTGATCTCCTCCCGTTACGATGGTATCAAGTGGACAATCTTTTAGAAACGAAGAACAAAAATTGAAACATGAACAAAAATAACCCCTACCTCGTGACGTGATCTACGGAGAAGTGGCATTGTTCATTGTCTTCGGAAGGTGACATTTCTTGTTCGATCATCGGAAGAGGAGATCCCTTGGTGGTGCAACAATGGTGGAGAAAAGGAAGTAGAGGAAGGGAGGAGGAGAACAGAAAGAGGGGGGGGGGTATTTCTCCAATGGATGCCCCCTCATATAATAAGCTCCTCCCTTATTTAATTAAGGGAGGAGTTTCATTGATTTAATGTGGGTGGTGAACCCCCACATTAATTCAGTCAAATTTCAAATTAAAAAAGAAACAATAAAAATAAAAGAAATTTTATTTTATTTCACAAAGTCTGAAAAACTAACTTTCACACCACCCCAAATGCATTCGAGGTGAAGTCCCCCTTAAGAAAAAGCCAACTTTGCAAGTTCAACGGTGCCCTCAAAATTCGATTCCGAGCACTGATTCAGAAGTTACCAAAACCAACTTGTTCGTTCACTGAACGTACCCAAGCTAAATTTTGAAATTGATTCAGGGCACATTGGTCCTCAGAATTAGGTGCCGTCAGAAACTGCGTACTCATAAAATCCCAATGAATTCAAGAATAAAATTTCGTTGAAATTTATGGGTCTTTACATTACACCCACCTCCGGGCTTTACGTCCCCGTAATGCTATATCATAAACTAGGGAAAAAATGAGGGTACTGTGCACGCATATGAGCCTCCCGCTCCGATGTGCTTTCCTGGAGGTTCCCGTGCTGCCACCAGATGTGCACCAGAGGAATCGACCATCCACGTAGGACCTACTCCTATTGATCCTCGATCTGCATCAGAACCTCCGCAAAAGTCGCCCCGTCATCGATGTCTAGCTCCTGTGGTTGATGATATGTGTCTGGTCATGCACGTATCTCCTCAGCTAAGAGACATTGTGCACCCGGTGCAACTGAGGTGCAAGGGCCAGGTGATGAGCCACCTCTCCCACCCTACTGAGGACCTGGAATGGTCTGATGAAGTGCAGTGATAACTTGTCACCCCGGCCAAATATTTGTAGTCCACGTCAAGGTGAGACTCATAAGAAAATGTGGTCGCCATCCTCGAACTCCAGTGGTATCCCCCTCCTATCAGCATATGACTTATGTCGGCTCTGTGATGTCCTCATCCACTCCTGGACGATCTACACCTTCTCTGTCATGGCCTGGACCATCTGTGGTCCTACAAGTGCTGACTCTTCAGGGTCTGTCCAACAAAGAGGTGATCTGCAAGGTCAGCTATATAGTGCCTCGTATGGTGCCATCTCGATGGTGGAGTGGTAACTGTTGTTGTACATGAACTCCACGAAAGGTAGGTGATCCTCTCAGCTGGGAGCAAAGTCAAGGACACATGCACAGAGCATGTCCTCGAGAGTCTGAATGGTCTTTACAATCTGGAAATCCGTCTGAGGCTGAAAGGCGGTGCTAAGGCGTAGCTGCGTCCCAAAAGCCTCCTACAACCTCTTCGAAAGACAGGAAGTAAAAAAGAGCACATTGATCGAAGATGATAGATGATGGCACACCACGAAGCCATACGATATCCGGAACGTAGAGGTGTCCCATTCTCTCTACTGATCCCTACTCTCTAATTGGTAAGAATTGGGCTGAATTGGTGAGTCGGTTGACAATCACCCAGATGGAGTCGTGTCCTCTGGATCTACGTGGATGCCCTGTCATGAAATCCATGGATATCCCATCCCACTTCCACTCTGGGACCTCTAAGGGCTACACCAATCCTTCCGGTACCTGGTGGTCTGCCTTTACCTACTCACAGTTGAGGCTTCGTAAAACGAACTCTTCCACAACCTTCTTCATACCCAACCACCTGTGATGTTGTCTGAGAACTTGGTACATATTTTCTACTCCTGGATGTACCACCAAAGGGAAAGTGTGAAACTCCTTCAACACCTCCTTCTACAATAGAAACTGGTACCATGGTACGTCCCTTGAAGAGGATGACATGCTCTGCTCCTTCATATAATCCATCAGGCGCCTGCCCTGTGGAAATCTAAGTACATCGCATCTCATAGTCAACGTCCCCACGCTGTGCCTCTCTGACCCGTTGAAGAAGTGGAGGAGTGATTGTGAGGGACTGTAGGAATGCTACCCCAACTCTATCCATGAAGTATATTTGCAAAGCAGATAACTGCTCTATCACCTCTCCAAGTAGCTGAATGCATGATCTCCTTCTGAGAGCATCAGCTACTACGTTCTCCTTCCCAAGAGTATAGAATATCCCATGTTATAGTCTTGGAGGAACTCGAGCCATCGCCACTATCTCAGGTTCAGGTCCTTCTGCGAGAAGATGTACCTGAGACTTTGGTGGACAAAGTAGACAGTAAAGCTCCCACCCATTAGATAGTTCTTCCACATCTTCAAGGTGAAAACCACTATTGCTAACTCTAGGTCATGGGTAGCATAGTTCTTCTCATGCTGCATCAACTGTCATAAACCATAAGCGATCACTACGCGCTCCTGCATCAAGAAACACCCGAGTCTAGTCCCTGATGCATCGTAGTAAACTATGTAACCTACACCCTCCTCCAGTAGCCTCAAGATGGGTGCACTGGTCAATCTTTGTATCAGCTCTTAGAAGCTCTGCTGACATATATCTGAGCACACGAAGGGTTTTCCCTTCTTCTTCAAAGCTGAAAGTGGTGTTGCAACTCTAGAGAAGTCTGGAACAAATCTACGAAAGAACCCAGCCAGACCTAGGAAACTCCGCACCTCCCTCACACTCCTGGGTGACTCCCAAGCTAGTACTACCTAGATCTTCGTAGGATCCACCACAACTCCTGCCTCAGAGATGATGTGCCCCAATAAGTGGAGCTCTCGAATCCAGAATTGACACTTCGAGAGATTAACATAAAGCTGGTGCTCTCAGAGTGTGTCAAGTACAATTGTAAGTTGTAGGCGTTCTCTTCCTCAGTAGTCGAGTAAATAAGTATGTCGTCGATTAAGACTTCGACAAATCGATTGAGGTAAGGCTAGAAGATCTTGTTCATGAGACTCATGAACACTGTAAGAGTGTTGGTTATGCTGAAAGGAATAACCAAGAACTCATAGTGGCCATACTGACACCTGTAGGCCATCTTCTGCAAATCCTCGTCTCGAACTCTAAGCTGATGATAGCCTGACCTGAGTTTTATCTTCGAGAACCATCATTTTCCCTTGAGCTGATCAAAGAGGATGTCAATCCTCGGGAGTGGATACTTGTTCTTTACGGTCACCTGATTCTGGAGATGGTAGTTGACACATAGTCGTAAGCTCCCATCCGCCTTCTTGGCGAATAAAATCAGTGAAGACCAGGGTGAAACACTTGGTCAGATGAATCCCTTTCCCTGAAAGTCCTCCAGCTGTACCAGTAGATCACGAAGCTCAGTGGGGGATATCTGATATGCTGGAGTACATATCGGGGCTGTCCTAGGGTACATGTCAATATAGAAGTCTACCTATCTACGAGGAGGTAGTCCAATAACGTCATCAGGAAAAATGTCTGCATACTGATCCACCACAACAGAAAAACTCGGACTCCGCACATCAACCACTCCGAGGATAAGACTAGCGAACTGATGTGTGATCGGCTGCCCTCTCCTCTATGTAATTCCATCCTACACTGAAAAGGATCCCTTATCGCTGGTGAAGGTGAACCTACTCTTATCTATCCAGACACACTGCACCTTACACCAAATATAGTCAATATGAGCACGGACTGTATATAACCCATCCATACCCAAGATGACATCATAAGGCCTCGACGCCACTGCAAGAAGATCTCAGTCGAAGCTCTCATCTCCTTGAGTAATCTCACACTTCTGGCACCAGTTTGTAATCATCAAGTCTTATCCTGTAAGATTCTATATCCGTATGGATCGAGGAAACAACTCCGTTGGAATCTCCGAGCTCCGATCAATGGCAGTGGAAATAAAAGAATGACTCGCTCCTATGTCTATAGGAACTACAACAAGGGTGGAGTAAACACATATAGTACCTAGAATCATCTCAGGTGCACCGTGCTCGTAATCCTCCACTGCTTGATGCTGAGCCTGCCTCTGTAACACCCCAAGCTTCTACGGTACGCTTCTCTTTTAATAATGCGATAGCGTGTGTTGTACGCAACACCGAGTTCTAACAACCAATCAAACTAGCCGTTATGAATAGTAATACCTACTTTTTAAAATTATATATTTTTTATATTTCAAAATGGACTTCATTTTTGGATTTGGAATATTGAAATTATCCTAGGGTGAAATTTTGGTACTTTTCGGATAACTTTTATATTTTGATGAATAGTGAAAATTACTAAATTTTAATTAAAAACAACTTTTTTAATCAAAATAATTAATATTGATAAATTATGAATTCGAGAGGTTTTAAAGTATATTTAGAATATATTTTTACCATTTAATTTAATGTTTGTCATTGGACATAATTTCACAATTAAATCAGACATAAACAAGTGTCAATCTTTTGATAGTTATTATCTCTTAAAAACACGCTTTTTATTTTAACAACGGGAATTAATTTTAAATTAATTTCTGCCACTTCTGTGTTTTGAATTTGGAAAAATGGATTACATATTTGGAATCAGGATTTCCAAATTATTTAAATAGGTAACTTTTATTTTTACACATTTTGAATAATTACTGCGGTAAATATTTTATTTACCATGGTTAAAGGGTAAATCCTGTAAATAAGGGTTAAAAAATAATATTATAATAATACAAAATTACCCTAAAACGTGTCCTAACCTTATTGGTGGACACATACCCGACCATGGTCATCCTTGGGTCGATTTGGGGACCCCTTAGAGCCACTTGTATGTGGTAGGGACACATTATATTAAAAAAGTTAAAATAAAAATAAAAATGGCATAAGCTTACATCTTTTAGAAGAACAATTTTTACATAGGGTTATACATGTTGGATTTTCGATTATAAATATTCATTAGAAATCTAAAAATATTTTCTACATAATGATATTTTATTTATAATTTTTAGACATCAAATAAGTTAAATTATTAATGACACAATAATGACGCAATGTTTACTTCATTAATAAATCATTTAAATAAATAAGATTATAATGATTAAAATATTATCTAAAACCTGTCCAATTCTTATTGGTTGATGTTATTTAGAAAATGAGTCATCTTATCGTCGACCTAAATGATTTTTGGACCATTATAAACCGAATATAATTATATTATAAAGTAATACTTTCACTCTTTCCTAAAGAGCCCCTCCTCTCCCTTATAAAAGGAGACCACTTCTACTCATTACTCACACCTCTCAAGCCACTTGGCTCGTCCAAACCCTGCCCAAATAAGCTCCCCACATCCCTATCCTACTCCTTGAAGCTTCCCCTTAGGCAGAAAGCATTTCAAGAAGTCCTTTGGTTCCAACCAAATTGAGTTACCTAAATTAAAGGTAACGATTTCTCTTAAATTATTTTCATTTATTTTTCTTCTCCAACCCCCAAACTCTTTTTATTTCATTTCTTTTGTAACAACACCAGTATCCACAATATACTAGGATGTTGTTATAAGAATGATTCAAACTACACATACACACAACTGCATCTAATGGATGATGAACATAATGTTTCTGTGGATGGCAAACTAACGCCTCACGAAACGATGATTGTTCAAATACATCTTACCGCCTCTCATGGTGGCCATTATGATGGAACTGTAATTAAATATGATATTAATGATATATATTTTATATATAAGCTTCTGTAATTCCATTTTATTTCATATCATTATTCGTTTCATGTTGTATATACATACGATAATTTCATTTGAGGAAGTGCGGACTACCGCCCCCTTAAAATAATATGACTCGTTCATACCACACATGGAACGTATAAAGGATGGTGTTAATGAACTTAAGTAACATATATAAAATATTATATTATACTGGAATAGTAATATACCTATGTATCATTTGGATTCGATTATTTTAAAATAAAAATTAAATGGAAGTAGCGTTCGTGCGTACGTACGGACTACCGTCTCCACGAACGCGATGAGATTCATTCTCCATCGTATCCATTCAAGTCTTATTCTCATTTTAGGGTTAAAAATAATGTTAATATAATTCTGATTATGAATAAGATATAATCTATCCATTACAAACATGTCTTACGTAACCAAACATTTAAGAAGAACGAATCGATTATCACCCGAAACGACGATAATACTAAGATATTATTAATAAAGCAATGTTAAAAGATCATATATGATATCATATTAATGTATATGATTCTTGTATAATTTAATAACAATTATTTCACCATTATACAGGAGGTTAACCTACCCCAACAAAGGAAAAGTACAAGGTAAGGGTTTATTTCGCAATCTCTTCATTATCTGAGGTTGTTTATACATAATTATCTACTGGGACCTCGTTATCATCCACGCCCATGTTTCTTCAAAATGTATTTCAATACATTTTTAATATTTAAAATAATATGGGTTAAAGTCATTTATACCCTTGTTTGACTTTTTATAAGAGGTTTATAAGGGAATCTTTCCGTCGTTTTCCAAACAAGGTGCTTTTTAACCTTTTCGACAGAATTAAGATAAGAATGTTTTTTTAACTTATACGGCGGGTGCGGTTATTTTCCGCCGTTATAAAATTTTCAAAGCTTCCCTTACAATCTTATAAGAATATTTTCAAGAAAATGTTTTATTTTATATGGCTCTTAAATGATTTCAAAAATAGAAAGATATATTTCTCTAAAAAGGTTTTGATTTCATCTATGTCAACATCCTTTGACGGATTTTACGCTTATTTGAAGTTGATTTATTATGATACAAAACTTCTATATTGTATTGAAGGTTTTGTGATATGTTTGACTGTGGATGTGCTATTTTTATACCATTCATAGTTTATGGTGAAATTATTGACATTTCGTATGCTAGTTTTAATACGAATGTTTATGTTATGTTTAAACCTTTTCATATGGGAATGCATTGGACTTAATATGTGATGGGTGGAGCCCGCTATAGCTCCTCGATGCATCGGTAGGTCTCATGAGACAAACTAGTGTCTTGTCACAAGGCCTTGGCAAAATCTTATTTGTAGTCTTGGCACGAGGCCTTGGCTATGTGGTTATGATAGTCTGGCATTATGCATTCCAACATTATGAAAGTGGTTATTGATATTGCATGTGATTATTCGATTAGTAGAATATCCATGTGAACAAGTAAATGGAATTATTTCATTTTACTTTTTCCATACTATGTTTAAGTTCAAGTTTAAAAGGCTTTTGTTTTATTAATTCATTGCCTTAAACGTTTATGCTTATTTTTGAATGTTCCGCTATATTGTTATCCTTACTGGGCATTTGAGCTCACCCCTTTTCTATGTTTTATTTTTCCCAGGATGTGAAGATGTAAGTTATGAATGACCTGTAGGGATATTATGAGGGGATTATAGTGTGAAATGTGGAAAAATTATGTTGTTGTAGTAGTTTTTCATTTTATGATGTAATGTAAAACTTATGAATACATCTAGTGTTTCCAAGGCTACTAAACCAATCGGTCATTCGAGATTTGATCTTTCTTGTGATCATGCCAATGTTATGTAATAATGCACCGACTCTGGGTAACTAGGGTCGGGGCGTTACAGTTGGTATTAGAGGATGTTTAGTACAAACCTTGGAAGCTAGATTTAGATAAACTCTGATTAGAACACGTAGACCTAAGATGAACTTTGAGGATTAGTATAGAAGAACTTCCTAGAATTTTGGTATTGTAGAGATTTTGTGAGTTTTCCGAGAAATACATCCCTGTCTGGATACGAGCAGGTAGAGGCGGCTCTGGCACAGATGTACCTAGGGGTAATACCCGAAAACACCGCTTTGAGCTAGGCTCGAACGAGAACTGGTGCACGACAACGGGCCTTGCTGCACTCTTGGTTACGACACTCCCGGGGGATATGCTTAGGATAACTCTCATTTTCTTTACAAATCATTATGAAGGGTTTATGAGTATATGCTTCCTCAAAGTAAACATTTTTATGATTATGGATTATATCCATAAATAGTTCAATTTATTTTAAGTGTTTTATAAGTATGGGATTATGTATTTTGATTCATAAACTGATCTAGTTTATGCCATTGTTTAGAAATAGCGCCTAGTGGAAGAAATGGAAACCGTATCAATGCACACACTCCATGTAGGGATTTCCCTCCTGCTCAAGATAATTATAGTGGGGTTGGTTATGCAACTGGTGCCGATCAGCTAATCACTATACTGGGACAACTTACTCAGGTTATGAATAATAACCTTACCCGTATGGAGCACCCTGATCCGCAGCGTGGAGGATCAATGTTAGATCGATTCATGAGGCAACAACCACCAACGTTCAATGGGAGTACAAATCCCTTAGTAGCTGAGCAATGGATAAATTCCCTAGAGAAAATATTTCAGGCTTTGGGGAGCAGTGAAAGGGAAAAAGTTATCATGGCAGTTTACCGCCTCACTGGAGATGCTGATCAATGGTGGTCATTGATTCAAAACATGAAGGAAGATGATGAAGTATCAAATATGGAATGGAGGGAGTTCAAAGATCTGTTTTTAGAAAAATACTTCCCTCGCGACCATCGAGCAGATATGGAAAGGCAATTTCTAAGTCTGAGACAGAAGGAGGATGAGAATGTCGCAAATTATGAGGATAACTTTACAAGGTTAGCAAGGTACGCTGGTGATTATATACGCAACCCAAGAAGTAATGTTGATCGTTTCTTTGATGGGTTAAAACCATTTCTCCGTCGAGCATTAGTCTCACAATCCTTTTCATCGTACGAAGACATTGTCTCATGTGCTATCAAGACTGAAAAGGAATTCTCTAAGTCTTATGACTTTAAAGCAAAGCAAGAGAAGAAGAGACCTGCTGATCAATCTGGGAATGGAAATAAGGGGAAGAAGGGAAAGGTTGAATATCCATCTTGTTGTAAATGCGGGAAGAAACATCATTGTACTTGCTTGAAGGGAATGGGAGTCTGTTACAAGTGTGGTGAAAAAGGTCACCAAGCTCGTTATTGCAAGGGGAAGAAGGAAGATACCAACATTCAGTGCTACAATTTCAGGGAGATGGGGCATTATGAAAATGAATGTCCTAAGCGTCAGGAGAACTTACCTCAGAAAAGGCCAAGGGATCAAGGCCAGGCTTATGCTATCACTACTGCTGAGGTAGAAGCTCCGAAAGACGTTGTGGCAGGTAATTTAATGGTTTCCTCAAGTTTAGAAAATGCATTATTTGATTCTGGATCATCGCATTGTTTCATATCTTCCCAGTTTGCTAAGAAAATTAGATATTTCCAATTTGATTTAATAAGGGAGTTGTCAGTTAAAACTCATAAGGGAAGTATCGTTGCAACAAAGTTTTGTGAATCAGTCCCCATTAGAGCACATAAATTTTCTTTATCTGCTGATCTCATCGTCATACCAATGATAGAGTTTGATATAATCCTCGGTATAGACTGGCTTTCGGACTATGATGCGAAGATTTATTGTAAGAAGAAAGAGGTTACAATTCTTGATGATAATGATAAGGAACACCTTATTTTTAGAGCAGAATTGTCACCACCTAATTCTAATTTAGATCCACCCCCAGTAGCTCAACTTAATTCAATTATTGGGGAGGAATAGAATGAAATAACTGTCGGTGAGGAAAGGAATGTTCAAATAGAGGATGTACCTGTTGTGAAAGAATTTGTAGATGTATTTCTGGAAGATTTACCTGGACATCCTCCCGAACGAGAGGTTGAGTTTTCCATTGATTTGATTCCTGGATCAAGGCCTATATCAAAGACCCCTTACAGAATTGCTACTGTAGAGTTAGTCGAACTAAAGAAACAACTAGAGGAATTGAGTAATAAATGATTTATTCTCCCTAGTGTTTCTCTATGGGGAGCCCCTATTCTTTTTGTTAAAAAGAAAGATGAATCTATGAGGTTATGTATCGACTACAGGGAGATCAATGCTATAACGATAAAGAACAAGTATCCCCTACCTCGTATTGATGATTTATTTGACCAACTGCATGGAGCTCAATACTTTTCAAAGATTGACCTTCGATCTGGATACCATCAGTTGTGTGTGAAGAAGGAAGACATTCCGAAGACAGCATTTCGAACCAGGTACGGGCATTACGAGTTTACCGTAATGCCGTTTGGATTGACTAATGCACCCTCTGTATTCATGGATCTGATGAATAGAGTTTTCAAGGAGTATGTTGATGAATTTGTGGTGGTATTTATTGATGATACCTTGGTATACTCCAAAACCTACGAAGATCATGAAAATCACTTGCGCATTATCTTGAAGACTCTGAGGAGGCATGAATTATATGGGATGTTTAGCAAGTGTGAATTCTGGCTTCAAGATATTTCTTTTCTTGGCGATATTGTCTCTAAAGATGGAATCTCTGTTGATCCTTCTAAGACCAAGGCAATCCAAGAATGGCCAGCACCTACGAGTATAACTGAGGTACGTAGTTTTATTGGTTTGGCAGGTTATTATCGACGTTTCGTCCAGAATTTTGCCCGATTGGCTAACCCATTAACGAAGCTCACACGTAAAGGGGTTAAATTTGTTTCGACAAAAGAGTGTGAAGAATGTTTCGAAGAACTGAAGAGAAGATTAGTCAATGCTCCTATATTGACTCTACCATCGGGGAATGATGGGTTCGTTATTTATAGTGATGCATCAAAGAAAGGACTTGGTTGTGTCCTTATGCAGAATGATAGAGTTATTGCCTATGCATCACGACAGTTGAAAATTCATGAACAAAACTATCCTACTCATTATCTTGAGTTAGTAGCTGTGATCTTTGCTTTGAAGATATGAAGGCACTACCTCTATGGTGAAAAATGTGAGATTTATACTGATCACAAGAGTTTGAAGTATATTTTCTCACAAAAAGAACTCAACATGAGGCAAAGGAGATGGCTTGAATTACTCAAGGATTATGATTGCACGATACACTACCACCCGGGGAAAGCAAACAAGGTGGCAGATGCTTTGAGCATAAAAGACCATGGTGTTTTGAACATGATGAGAATTGAAAGGGATCCAATTTTCATGAATCTAGTGAAGATGGACATGGGAATAACCAGGGAACGTGAAACATCAATGATTATTCAAATGGTTGCCAAACCATCTTTACTAGAAAGGATTAAGAGTTCTCAGACCGATGATGAAGAATTTCAGAAGAAGATTAAAGCTGTGAATGATGGGAGATTGAGAGACTTTGTGTATGAAGATGGAATTTTGAAATTCGGGAAGAGACTTTGTGTTCCCGATTTACCTGATCTGAAAAGGGAATTGCTGGATGATGCTCATAGTTCCAATTTCTCTATACACCCTGGGAGCACCAAAATGTATAGATATTTGAAGGAACATTTTTGGTGGGACAACATGAAGAGGGAGATTTCTGATTTTGTGTCAAGATGTATGGTTTGTCAACAAGTGAAAGCTGGAAGGCAACAGCCTGGAGGAGTCATGCAACCTCTTCCCATACCGGAGTGGAAATGGGACAATATTACGATGGACTTTGTCATGGGGCTACCAAAGACTCCTAGAAGGAACGATGCAATATGGGTTATTATTGATCGTCTTACCAAGTCAGCACATTTTCTTGCTATAAGAGAAGATCTACCCCTGGAACATCTAGCAAGACTATATATTAATGAAGTTGTGAGACTTCATGGAGTACCCTTATCGATGGTTTCTGATCGTGATCCCCGTTTTACTTCAAGAGTTTGGAAAAGTCTTCAGAAATACCTGGATACTGAACTTCATTTGAGCACTGCTTACCACCCTCAGACAGATGGACAATCAGAACGGACTATTCAGACCTTAGAAGACATGTTGAGATCTTGCTCACTTGATTTTCAGGGTATGTGGGATCAATATTTACCATTGGTAGAATTTTCCTATAATAATAGCTTCCATTCGAGTATTCAGATGGCACCATATGAAGCGTTATACGGAAAGAGATGTCGTACACCAACCTGTTGGGATGACATTGGTGAAAGAAAACTTCTAGGCCCAGAACTGGTGGAGGAAACTGTGGAAAAGGTGAAAGTAATCCAAAATCACATCAAAGCAGCTCAAAGTAGGCAGAAGATCTATGCCGATAATCGAAGGAAGGATTTGTAATTTCAAGTCGGTGATCATGTTTTTCTGAAGGTATCTCTGTGGAAGGGAGTCATACGTTTTGGTAAGAAAGGTAAATTGAGTCCCAGGTACATCGGACCTTTCGAAATTCTAGAACGAATTGGGGTTGTAGCTTACCGATTGGCAATGCCGCCAAGTCTCTCCAAAGTTCACGATGTGTTCCACGTATCTCTGTTGAGGAAATACATGCCTGACCCAATGCATGTACTCACCTATGAAAGAATTAGAACTGGATCCCGATCTGTCTTATTACGAAGAGCCCGTCAAGATTCTTGATACGAGAGAACAAGTGCTGAGAAACCGGACGACGCGTCTGGTAAAAGTTTTGTGGAGAAACCATAAGATGGAAGAGGCAACGTGGGAACCCGAGGAACTTATGATGAAGAACCACCCGAGTCTTTTCATGCGATAGTATTCTAGAAATTTCGAGGACGAAATTATTTGAAGGAGGAGAGAATGTAACACCCCAAGCTTCTACGGTACGCTTCTCTTTGAATAATGCGATAGCGTGTGTTGTACGCAACACCGAGTTCTAACAACCAATCAAACTAGCCGTTATGAATAGTAATACCTACTTTTTAAAATTATATATATTTTATATTTCAAAATGGACTTCATTTTTGGATTCGGAATATTCAAATTAGCCTAGGGTGAAATTTTGGTACTTTTCAGATAACTTTTATATTTTGATGAATAGTGAAAATTACTAAATTTTAATTAAAAACAACTTTTTTAATCAAAATAATTAATATTGATAAATTATGAATTTGAGTGGTTTTAAAGTATATTTAGAATATATTTTTACCATTTAATTTAATGTTTGGCATTGGACATAATTTCACAATTAAATTAGACATAAACAAGTGTCAATCTTTTGATAGTTATTATCTCTTAAAAACACTCTTTTTATTTTAACAACGGGAATTAATTTTAAATTAATTTCTGCCACTTCTGTGTTTTGAATTTGGAAAAATGGATTACATATTTGGAATTAGGATGTCTAAATTATGTAAATAGGTAACTTTTATTTTTACACATTTTGAATAATTACTGCGGTAAATATTTTATTTACCATGGTTAAAGGGTAAATCCGGTAAATAAGGGTTAAAAAATAATATTATAATAATACAAAATTACCGTAAAACGTGTACTAACCTTATTGGTGGACACATACCCGACCATGGGCATCCTTGGGTCGATTTGGGGACCCCTTAGAGCCACTTGTATGTGGTAGGGACACATTATATTAAAAAAGTTAAAATAAAAATAAAAATGGCATAAGCTTACATCTTTTAGAAGAACAATTTTTACATAGGGTTATACATGTTGGATTTTCGATTATAAGTATTCATTAGAAATCTAAAAAGATTTCCTACATAATGATATTTTATTTATAATTTTTAGGCCTCAAATAAGTTAAATTATTAATGACACAATAATGATGCAATGTTTACCTCATTGATAAATCATTTAAATAAATAAGATTATAATGATTAAAATATTATCTAAAACCTGTCCAATTCTTATTGGTTGATGTTATTTAAAAAATGAGTCATCTTATCTTCGACCTCAATGATTTTTGGACCATTATAAACCGAATATAATTATATTATAAAGTAATACTTTCACTCTTTCCTAAAGAGCCCCTCCTCTCCCTTATAAAAGGAGACCACTTCTACTCATTCCTCACACCTCTCAAGCCACTTTGCTCGTCCAAACCCTGCCCAAATAAGCTCCCCACATCCCTCTCCTCCTCCTTGAAGCTTCCCCTTAGGCAGAAAGCATTTCAAGAAGACCTTTGGTTCCATCCAAAGTGAGTTACCTAAATTAAAGGTAATGATTTCTCTTAAATTATTTTCATTTATTTTGCTTCTCCAACCCCCAAACTCTTTTTATTTCCTTTCTTTTGTAACAACACCAGTATCCAAAATATACTAGGATGTTGTTATAATAAGGATTCAAACTACAAATACACACAACTCCATCTAACGGGTGATGAACATAATTTTTCTGTGGATGGCAAACTAACGCCTCACGAAACGATGATTGTTCAAATACATCTTACCACCTCTCATAGTGGCCATTATGATGGCACTGTAATTAAATATGATATTAATGATATATATTTTATATATAAGCTTCTGTAATTCCATTTTATTTCATATCATTATTCGTTTCATGTTGTATATACATACGATAATTTCATTTGAGGAAGTGCGGACTACCGCCCCCTTAAAATGATAAGACTCGTTCATACCACACATGGAACGTATAAAGGATGGTGTTAATGAACTTAAGTAACATATATATAATATTATATTATACTGGAATAGAAATATACCTATGTATCATTTGGATTCGATTCTTTTAAAATAAAAATTAAATGGAAGTAGCGTTCGTGCGTACGTACGGACTACCGTCTCCACGAACGCGATGAGATTCATTCTCCATCGTATCCATTCAAGTCTTATTCTCATTTTAGAGTTAAAAATAATGTTAATATAATTCTGATTATGAATAAGATATAATCTATCCATTACAAACATGTCTTACGTAACCAAACATTTAAGAAGAACGAATCGATTATCACCCGAAACGACGATAATACTAAGACATTATTAATAAAGCAATGTTAAAAGATCATATATGATATCATATTAATGTATATGATTCTTGTATAATTTAATAACAATTATTTCACCATTATACAGGAGGTTAAGCTACCCCAACAAAGGAAAAGTACAAGGTAAGGGTTTATTTCGCAATCTCTTCATTATCCGAGGTTGTTTATACATAATTATCTACTGGGACCTCGTTATCATCCACGCCCATGTTTCTTCAAAATGTATTTCAAAACATTTTTAATATTTAAAAGAATATGGGTTAATGTAATTTATACCCTTGTTTTACTTTTTATAAGAGGTTTATAAGGGAATCTTTCCGTCGTTTTCCAAACAAGGTGCTTTTTAACATTTTCGACAGAATTAAGATAAGAATGTTTTTTTAACTTATATGGCGGGTGCGGTTATTTTCCGCCGTTATAAAATCTTCAAAGCTTCCCTTACAAGCTTATAAGAATATTTTCAAGAAAATGTTTTATTTTATATGGCTCTTAAATGATTTCAAAAATAGAAAGAGATATTTCTCTAAAAAGTGTTTTGATTTCATCTATGTCAACATCCTTTGACGGATTTTACGCTTATTTGAAGTTGATTTATTATGATACAAAACTTCTATATTGTATTTAAGGTTTTGTGATATGTTTGACTGGGGATGTGCTATTTTTATACCATTCATAGTTTATGGTGAAATTATTGACATTTCGTATGCTAGTTTTAATACGAATGTTTATGTTATGTTTAAACCTTTTAATATGGGAATGCATTGGACTTAATATGTGACGGGTGGAGCCCGCTATAGCTCCTCGATGCATCGGTAGGTCTCATGAGACAAACTAGTGTCTTGGCACAAGGCCTTGGCAAAATCTTATTTGTATTCTTGGCACGAGGCCTTGGCTATGTGGTTATGATAGTCTGGCATTATGCATTCCAACATTATGAAAGTGGTTATTGATATTTCATGTGATTATTCGATTAGTAGAATATCCATGTGAACAAGTAAATGGAATTATTTCATTTTACTTTTGCCATACTATGTTGAAGTTCAAGTTTAAAAGGCTTTTGTTTTAGTAATTAATTGCCTTAAATTTTTATGCTTATTTTTGAATGTTCCGCTATATTGTTATCCTTACTGGGCATTTGAGCTCACCCCTTTTCTATGTTTTATTTTTCCCAGGATGTGAAGATGTAAGTTATGAATGACCTGCAGGGATATTATGAGGGAATTATAGTGTGGACTGTGGAAACATTATGTTGTTGTAGTAGTTTTTCATTTTATGATGTAATGTAAAACTTATGAATATATCTAGTGTTTCCAAGGCTACTAAACCAATCGGTATTTCGAGATTTGATCTTTCTTGTGATCATGCCAATGTTATGTAATAATGCACCGACTCTGGGTAACTGGGGTCAGGGTGTTGCAGCCTCTATCTGCCATCTTCCTGTTGTCGTGGTGGACCTCTTGGGGGTGGTGGTGGTAGTGCCTCAAAGCATCTCCCACCACCCAATGCTCAGCCAGCTCCTCTTACATGTCTTCCTGCTCCATGCGGACCACCACAGTCGAACCTATACCTCTGCCTGGCTGGTCCCTCAACCGTCTACTGCTCCTCTGCGTAGTGGGTCGGGCAGTCATGAGCCATGTGGCCCTGCCAGACGCATGCATAGCACTTCCTACCTCTTGTATGATTGGCTCTATTGCGTGTGCCCCGCACCTTCGAACCAGTATCCTGAGGTCGCCCACCAGATGGTCTGGTCTACTTGGACCTCTACGACATCTGTCTACTGCCGGCTGTAGAAGACTCCGCTACGTGTCACCCTGCGGTAGGCCTCGCTGTTGGTGTAGGATCAGCAAGAAAGCTCTCCACATGAAGTGCTCGCTCTAGTACTCCTTCCTGTGTCAGAATACTGAGGGAGATCATAAAAGCCCTGATATCATGCCTCAGTCCCTGCTCGAAGGTCTGGGACCGAAAGAATGATTCCTCTAGCATGTATGTGGTGTAGCGCGAGAGGTCGGTAAATCTCGCCGAGTACTGGGCTACGGTCATGCTACCCTGCCGCATCTGTAGTAACTCCTGGAGGCACAATGCACGGAGGGTGGTCGGAAAAAACTCTAAGCGGAAGAGGCTCTTGAAGTCCATAATAAGTAGTGATGCCTCCTCATGCACCAGGATCATCGAGCTCCACCATCTACCTTCTGTTGCATGCAGGAGACTCACTGCAAGGATCACCATAAGGTCAGCTGGTGTTCCTGCCAATTTGAAGACACATACGATAGCCTCCAGCCAATCCTCAGATGCCTAAGGGTCCATCTCTCTGCGGAACATAGGCGTCCTATGACGCTGAAACTGATGCAGAGCTCTCAGGTGACGTGCACTCTCCACTGCTAAGGCTGGTGGTATCGGTGGCCCACTGGGTAGAGGTACTGCTGGTGCCTCCACTATAATGGGTCCCTACACCGAGGCCTCGTCACACGGTGGGATGCCATCTTGCACAATGTTCGGAACCCTAGCTAGCTACCATTGTGGGGCCATCCTGAAAAGAAACAGGTGTCCTACTGTTAATTCAATATACTTGTTGAGATGACATAATGTAATCAGAAAGAAAACTTTTAAAACACACATGAAATCAATTATTTCGTGCACTGAGTTGGAAATCAGTAGTCAGGGTCCTGGTGTATGGATACATCAGCCGCCGCACCAACCTTGGGCTCCCTGGACTGGTAACCACACTCAATATCCTTAACATTATTGCTTCAGAGAGAAGAAATTATCAAAGTCCTATGTTCTACAGTAGAACCGACTCCTATAATACCAATTTGTCACGACCCGTCCTCGGGGCCCGTTCCATGAATACCCTATTCCCGCCTTCCATTGGCCAGGGGATGACAACTAGCAGCAAAGGCATAAATCCAGGTAAAAGGGAAGGAATTGCCTTTATATAAGTAAAGAAACACAACAGAGTACACAAGATGAAGTAAATACTAAGTAAACTGATTACAAAAGAAAGTTCTGGAAAGTAAATGGGCTAGAATACAAACCCAACTAAAAGTATAGTACAATAGAAAATAAAGTATGATAACAGTAAAGTAAATCAGCAACCACATAGTCATCCTCCGGCTATCGCACCTGAAGGGTGGGTACAGATGGTCTCCTCAGCTCCTCGGGTCCAGCCGTCCACTCCGTGTACGTCCAGCCAAGTGGTACACCTCCAGGTACCATCCCGCACCAGAAAACTCCACCTTGATTAGTGTTGTCTATCATTTTCATCCAACACAATGTAGTGCGGGCATAGCCCGTACAGGGGTGAGTAAACGATACTCAGTGGGGACCCCGATACCCCCGAAGGTCTCTCAGAATCTTCAAAGGATAAATCAAAAAGGAAAGATAAAAACACAAAGTATCAACCAACTCTACATACGTATATTCCCATACATATAACTAAGTCATCAATTCCAATTCAGCTCCAACTCACGAGCCCATGTACAAACCAGTCCACACAGGAATGCACAACCCAATACACACAGGAAAGAAAGTCAATCACATAGATGATAATGAATGAAAATAAAGACTCAGCTCACAAAGGTATACTACTCACAAAGAGGTGTAGATATGATAGATGTAGCCTCTGAAACATCTCCCCTGCAGAACCCACAAAGGATCCAAGTACAGAACTCGTCGCTACCGAACCCACGTAGGATCCTTGTACAGTAACCATCGCTAATGAACCCACGTAGGATCCAAGTACAGTCATCATCGCTACCGATCCCATGTAGGATCCATGTACAGTCGTCCGCACTGCCAGACCCACATAGGATCCAAGTACAGTCGTCATCGTCGTCGCGGTTGCAGCCAGCTCTAGGGCTCCCTCACACAACACACTCGATTCCGGGAGGGTCCGATCCACGAGGTAAAAGGGTTGATACATAAACTGTCCCAAATTCTAGAGTTGATGTATCCCGAAGCTCCATCTCGTCAATAGGAACTTAACGCGACAGACGGAGCGTCAATTGGACTCCCGATCTGAGAGATATTGGCTTTTCCATCCTAGGGGCCCGATTGGTTTTTAAGATAAAACCAACACGACCATAATTCAATTGCGTCCAACCTCAAGTATAGTAATTCAAAAGAATATTCTCACTAAGAGTAATTCAAATTAATTGACGGAACATCATTCAGATGTCCAGTCCTTATGTTATAAGTGTTTCCGCTCCAAGGGCCCGGTTGGTTTAGGGTTCGAACCAACCCGACCGTACCCAAAATTCGCTAACACATTGTGTGTCTTATACCGAAACGACCGTCTCATTCCAAGGAATCCTATGTAATTGACGGTACTTCGATCGGAGTTCCATAGCTAATGATATGGTTGTTTAACAGAAAAAGGTTGGAAAATATGGGGTTTGGGCCCGGTCCGACCTGGACCAATACCCCTTGGGTTGGCCCGAACCGGGTCGACCTGACCCGGGATTGGGTCCGGCCCAGCCCGTGCGGTTGGAGGTCCAGCTCGTAAGCCAGCCGCAGCTCGGCGCTGGCCGAGCAGGAAATACAGGGGTGCGACCCCTTTGTTTTGGAAACGGAAGACCCCGTGGGGTCCGCCCTAAAAATCTGTCGGGGGGGGGGGGGTTAAACCCCCCGAGTTTCTTGGTAATGGCCAACCTTTATGGTCGGCTGGTTGTGAGCCGCAGCAGGACCCAGAAGGGTCCCGCCCCTTGAAAACACCGGTGGTCGGCTCAGCCAACTGCCCCCTGCTAGTCCGCCGTGGCCTAAAGCCGCGACTCATCTCAACAGCGTAGCGCGTCGGCACCGCGCACCACCGCCGCGACCCTATTTTGGCCACAACCTCCTTCGGCCTCACCAGCACGGTGCGACAGCGCTTCCCACCACCTCCATGACCCACTCCTAGCCGCGTCCTCCTTCGGCCTCACCGGTGCGGCGCGACGACACCACGCACCACCGCCGCAGCCCGATCCGGCCGCGATCCTCTTCGTCCCCACGCGGTGCAAGGTCACCGTGCCGTCTTCACCTCAAACATCAACAAAGATCAAAAAGAGGAAGGGGAGGTGATTTGGCCATGTTTGTGCGGTCCGATCTACTCCCGTTATGACGGTATCAAGTGGCCAGTCTTTTAGCAATGAAGAAAAAATATTGAAACTTGAACAAAAATAACCCCTATCTCATGACGTGAACTGCGGAGAAGTGGCATCTTTCGTTGTCATCAGAAGGTGACATCTCTTGTTCGATTGTCGGAAGATGAGATCCCTTGGTGGTGCAAAAACGGTGGAGAAAAGGATGTAGAGTAATGGAGGAGGAGAAGAGAAAGAGGGGGGGGGGATTTCTCCAGCGGATTCCCCCTAATCTAATAAGCTCCTCCCTTATTTAATTAATGGAGGAGTTTCATTAAATTAATGTGGCAGGTGGGCCCCCACATTAATTCAAACAAATTTAAAATTCAAAAAGAAAGAATAAAAATAAAATAAATTTTTTTATTCCACGAAGTCTGAAAAACTATCTTTCACACCACCCCAACTGCATTCGAGGTGAAGGTCCCCTTAAGAAAAAGTCAACACTCTGAGTCCAACGATGCCCTCAGAATTTGATTCTGAACACTGGTTCCGATGTTATCAAAACCCGCTTGTTCGTTCACTAAATGTACCCGAGCTAAACTTTGGAAATTGAATTCGGGCACACTGGGCCTCAGAATTAGGTATTGTCAGAAACTGCATACTCATAAAATCCCAAAGAATTTAAAAAAAAAATTCCTTGAAATTTATAAATCTTTATACCAGTTATGGGGGATTAGTTCTATATTAATGATAAATTAAATTAATTCTTCAAGTGGTAGGTGTAAATTTTAATCACAACACTAATATATATCTTTTACCACTAAATTATTTAGTTGATTATAATATATACATTCTAATGAAATATGTGTATATCCATATGAAAACATACTTAAATAATTGTTTCACAGAAAAAAGAAAATATTTGGATGTTAAAAAACCGAACAAAAATAGAAACAAGAAAACCAATTAGAATTTAAAAATTAAAAAAGTAAAAAAAACATACATTATTATATATTAATCCAAATAGTTTTATAAAGGATATTATATTACCAAACACTTCAAGTAATAGGATGTAATCTATTTTAAAATAATGTTGTAGGTGGATCATCCGGCTAGATCCGAGGTATAAAAAAGTTCCATACACTTCAACTTATTCAACTAATATAGTTTGAATAACAGATACTCACATAAAACAAATTTGAAAAGTGTTTAGAAATATTTTTCTAAAGAATAATGAACTTCTTTGATCAGTGCTCGATGAACATAAATTATTTGTTCCCTTGACATAGTCAAGAAAATGTATAAAAGAAACAATATCCTACTCCTGAATCATTATTGATAAAAAAAATTAGAGGTAGTAGTTTTTGTATTAGAATATCATCATTCATGAAGATAAGAAGTTAATATTTGTTAAATAAAACACAGATCATTACAAAGAAAAACTCCTGAAAACAAATACATGTTTAACATACTAAAAAATAACTAGTTGTTCTTGGAGAAACGAGATGATGAAAAATTCAACACATCTAAAAGATTCATAGTCACATTTCTCTATCCAATATTCCATTAGGCCTCAGTTGTATTTATAGAATTTTTTAAAACAAAATCCAGGATTTATATTTTAAAAAATCCAAGATTATTTGCAAAAATATTAAAATGTACACTTCTTTTCAATGATTGAAGATACAAAATCTGATGATGCAGTTCAACAAGACAATATAATATTTTAGCATGTATAAAAATTATATTTATCACCACAGTTCAATAGAACATATAATTTAAATATTCAAGAAATAAATATAAAAATAAAATATAAAAATTCAACTATATTCAGTTCAATAAGAGAGCATTTTGGTTTTCAAAAAAGGAAGAAAAAATAGACAACAAGCCCATTAATATCCCAAAAAATATCACCCCTTTTTTAAATAAAAAACATTAATAAAAAAGGAATGTTAAAATATACTGTAAAATAAATACTACTTATAATTTTTCATATATTCTTACATTTATTATATCATCATTATGAGTTACATTTCACAAACCATTAAAACTCACCATAAAAAATAAAATATTAATAAAATTCACCCCTTAAACAGAATAGGAAAACCATTATTTAAACTTCACCCACTTTATAAGGACATATAACTAAAAACCACATATTCTAGTATCATTAGAAACGAATTGATTTTTTTATACATTAATATCTTTTAGGCTTAGTGTTTTAAATAATTATGCCATCACCTTTACATAAATAAGTATTACATCACAAAGTGGAAACACCCCCTTAGTATCTCTTTTCCTATAAAACAAAACCTTTAAGATATAAACAGATTTATTTTCAAGGAAAAAATTAAAAAATAACCATTGACTTCATAATTATCCATAATCATCATTAAAACCGTATAATGTTTTTAATCATTCGATGAATAGAAAAATCTAATTAAAGGTCAACAAAAGAAAGAAAACCATTAGCCTATGATTGCTCAAAACAATTTCCTTTTTCAAAATTAACATTGGTATAAAAAATAACCATTTTAATACCCAATAAATCAAATTATTTTACCAGGTCATTTCATAAAATATTTAATAATAAATTTTAATGGAAAAAAAACATAATATTTTCAATGCAATCATGATAAATTTATTAAACCTTTTTTATAAATTTTTTTGACCGATATAAAGTAGTGCATACCACCCATTAAACATAAAATCTTTATATTACCTTGGTAAAACATTTTAATTATATAAAAATAATAAAAATAATAAATAAATATGTCAGGAATTGTGAGTCATCATTTCCATATAACTCTTATAGCCACTCTTACAAATAGAATAACTAATAAAGTCAACTTCAACATCCAATTAATTAGAAGGATATAACAAACCCATCCATTCATGATTTTTAATAGAATCACTGATCCCTTTTTTGAAACAAAACCAACCATCATCATAAAAAATTCACAAGAGCCATAACATAATCACAAAATATGGAATCTTTCATTTTCATCATTACACTCATAAACATTATTTGCACCTATTAGAAAACCTTTCCAAATATTAATATATCTATTATATTTTAAAACCCTTATAGAAAATAATAATAAAATAGGTACGAAGGGTTTTTATTTGAATTAAACATGGAAAATTTTGTATGAGTTCAAATATGAAATAATGGTTACAATTATGGGAAAATGGAATGTTCCTTAATATGATAAAATAGAACATTTCTTTTATATTTTGTATGTAAAGTAAAAACATTCCATATAAAAAATATAAAATGATTCCATTTTGAATATTTTTGATTGGAAATAAAAATAGATATAAAATTTAATTTATAACTCACATACATCCATATAAATTAATCTATAGAATAAATTTAAAAATATGAACTTGGAAGAAAAAGGGTTGGAATGAAAACATTAAAAAAATATTCCCAAAATAAAAGTCTATTAACTTGAGTCTAAACCATCATGTATTTCCTTTAACTAAATGAATAATAAAATTATATTTATTTTTTTTATTAATAATATTTTTTATGTTTGTTATTCTTTTAATTAAGTTATAATAAATTACTCAATCAATTAGGTTCAAGTTTGTCATTTTGATGATATTTGGTACATATGTCCAAAATGAATTTACTATGTTGAATATGGTAAAAGATGTCAATAATCCATCATCTCCAAAATATTAATTATTATATAATTATACCTATTACAAATAAATTATAATTTTATAATCAACCATAAACTACTGATATGATAAATGAACTATGTTACAATTTTGGAGATGGTCGGTCATACTTACCCTTGAGTCGCATTTCAATTTTTAAATGATCATTATATAAATTAGGTAAGTAATATTTATTCTTTAAAAATAATAATTATATCTTAAATACTAGATTATTTCTTTTCATAAACATATATATACTATTCATGTTATGCAGTGATGTAAAATGAATCACACCACTCCGTGTCGGTGTCAATCTACCCATACAAACGACCGAAACTATCATTCAACAATGGATAGAAAGGTAAGAAAGTATATTAAATACTAAATTTTAATAATGGTAATTATGTAATTTAAATCATATATATAAATTAAATCAATCATTATATCCTTCCTTGGGAGATGGTGATGGAAAAATAAATACATTAGTTTGTGAGGGGGTAGTCCACCGTACACATGAACGTCTGTTTCATTTCCCATTTGATGGAAGACGAGATTGGTGTTGGTTATTTCTATAACATAATAAAATTTAAGTATTTTTTTATAGTTTTTTAATTATTAAATCATGGTTAAATAATATTTTTAGGAGGTGGAAAAATAAATAAAATAAAAACTCTCTATTATTAACTACAACTCTTCTCCATACAACCTCTTAATAATACACCAAAATCCTTCCTAGGATGGGGTTATAATAAATAAAATCCCACTATAATGTTTTTAGGTATGCTATTAAGGGATTTTGATATGTATTGGTTAAACAGAAGTGTTTTTGAACTGTGAAGAAAAGAGGAGAGATAGTTCTCTTTTATAAGCAGGGGGATAGGCTTTCTGAGAATTTAAATAAGTTTTAAATTAATATAAATTAATTTTCTTGTCTATATCGATTAAAAATAATTTATCTAGAATCATGTATGATTATGCGTATAAATACTCACATCAAATAAATTTTCATGATTGTAGTTAATGATTTCAAATTATATTTTTGTCTTAACTCCCCATTAACCGTTTTGATGATTACCACTATAATAAAGTTTTTTACTCTTTATAAGTCAATAAAATTACTAAGAAAAGGGAAAATCTATAAATATAAAATTATTATTATCATAAATCATATACATTATACTTTTTGAATATAATATTTTTATTAATTTTAATTCATTATAAAAACATTATTTTACTTAAAATATTATTAATTTTATTTTTGACTGTATTTATTTAATTTAAATTTTAAAACATCAAAGAAATATGTAATTAGAATATATTTTATTTGAATAATATGTTATAATTATATAAAATATTCATGGGACTATACAAATAACTCAACTAATATCATTTCATTATTTTTTAAAATAATTTTTTTGGTCTTTCTTCTACATGCACATGAAACGAGTTAGTGTTGCATAAGATTCTAAGGTAGTTATTTTATCACAAAAAATTATATATAAATAAAAAGAATTGAAAAAATAATTTATATTTTAATGGAATATTTATAAATAAACATACCCACTATTTTTCCCTTTGTAAAAAAATTAGTGATATAAAATAATGAGAATTCCATTTTTTAATTTTTTATATATAAAATAATTTAAATGTAAAAATAATTTTTAGATTAAAGAAGGTCATATATTTGAAATTTGGATATTTAAAGATGATATATCTTCTATAAAATAAAATTAGTGAATGTTACATGGTCATTTTTGAGTCCATATCATATCATTGTTTAACCTAAATTACCCTATTTACCATTATGAAGATGACATAAAATTACATTGGTAAATATTAATAATGAAATAAAATTAAAGGAAAATATTTATGAAATTTTGGACCACTATTTATAATTATGGATTCAATTTTTTAAAATTAAAATTATATAATTTGGAGAGTTTAATTTGAAATTACACCCGCAAAACGTGATGAAAAACAATTTTTCAAAAAATTATTTTTTTCTATTAAAATGTATTTATTCCATATTAAAGGTTAAAATTCATTAAAAATATATTAATTATATTATTACTAATAAAAATAATCTAATTTAATTGTAAAAAAATTGAAAATATAAATTTACCTTTTAAATACTTTAAAATAATATATTGCTTTTAATAAATAATATTGGTTCTCACTATTCACTGAAAATATAAAACTTTTTAGAACCTTATCAAAATTTAACCATAAAATAATTTTGATAAAATTATTTCAAAATTTATTTATATTTTATAAAAAATCTAAAATTTAAATAAATTACTATATTTTTTTCATACAAATAGAAATAAAAATCATTTTTAAAGAAAGTGTATTTTAGAAGAATAAAATGACTAATAAAAAATCAGTGCTTATTTTATTTGAATTTAAACACAAATTTATATTTATTTGGACCTTTTTATATATTTCATAAATTAGTTAATCTTTTTTTTACCCAACAATTTAATTTCTAGGATATAATAGTAATATAAATATATATCTTGGTTTGTTTAAGATTAGTCTTTCATATATTGTAAGCTAGAAAACATAGTTTTTCATTTAATGTATTAGGATATTACATTATAACCCATTAATAGTTTTTTACTACTTTTTTTGAACATATTCTAGGAAATCAAGGGTTTTAGGATTTCTAAATTCTTTTATGGCAACCCACACCCTTAAAATTGTTCAATAAAATTCTCTATTAGAATGAGGGAGATGGGATATGAGATGGTCATCTAAAATAACCAAAAACTACTTCTTCTAATAGGATACCATTTATTGGATCCAAAAATATAGGTTTGGAATATGAAATTAATGTTTTGGATTATTCATATTAACTAATACCACTCATCATAATATTGTAAATGATCTTGAGAAAATTAATGATCACAATATCATAACAAAAATATATGTAAAAAAGACCATCGATTTATCATAAATAAAGGTAATGGGATAATTTTTTTTCAACAACCCATTTTTTATAGTTGAGGAATCAAGTTTCCAATTAGACCAAAATAATAAGGAATTTTACTTACATTTAAATTATAATTCGTCCACTAATAATTTCCCCCATAATCTCATCTGTATCTTTAAATGATGAGTATTCAAGATGATTTTTTGTACCTGAAGTAGTAACAGATCACATAATCCACAAAGGACAAAATGATATTCCTTATATCATTATAAATTAATAAAAATAAAAAATGTATTGAAAATGGTAATATAATTCCCTAAAATTATAAATTTTTATATGAAAAAATTGAACATTAATTATAAAGTCTCAATAATGAAAACTGACATTCAACTTAGATCATTTAATAAATGACTAACCACAAAATTATTCAAAGTATTCCCAAATAATTTTGAAACCAAAAAGTATCACATGTTATTTTGAGGTTAATTTACCATTTATCTCCAATCAACATTAGTCACTCATAATGTCTTACACCCAAAAATTCATACTCCCTAGTTATACAATCCTGAAAATATGATAATAATTTATATATATAGCCCGCATCACCATAAAGACACATTAAAACCATATATAGTTCTAAAATATAATTCATCATTTATTCCTCAAATAAAACACCATAATATTATATTAACCATAATCATATAAGGTTCCAAAAATAATGATCTTCTTCTGAAATAAATTAAATCACTTAATCACCAAATCAATTTTCAATACCCTAGATATCTATATGACAAAACAAGTGGTTCCAAAATGAAATGAATCATTATATATAAAAAAATTTATATATAAAAACAATTTCAAACTGAGGAGTACATCATGTAGGCCAATGGTAGGCACTAAACTCTATTAATGATTTTATCATGGGCTTAAAAAATAAAGCCTTTTCAAACAAAAAAAATTGTCATCCAGACTATGGGTTATCATTTAAATAAAAATATATTATCCTAATATTCTCAAAAATTTGATCAACTTTCTAAAGAATAACCATATTCAAATATGATCATACAAACCTTAATGGTTTTCCATACCATTACACATATGTCCACAAAATGAAAAGTGCATTCTTCTAAATATAAATTTGTCCCATGTAAAATTAAAGAGTCGTATTAAACATCTATCAATACTAAATGAATTTCTACTAATGTAGTCCAATATCATAAAACATTAAAAGTGGAATTATTTTTTGAAACCTATGATAATCCATAAATATACCATTTCATCATAACTCTTGTATCCCTATATTTAGACACCATAATCATTATACACTATTCTTGATCCATTAACCATTATTTTCCATCTTATTCCACAATAATTTATTCCTAGAATCTAAAATATGAATCATTTCTTGAGATTTAATGATATCAAAATATAATCAGAGATAGAATCCTTACCCTTGAAATTTCATTTTCAGTTTGTTCATCTTCAATATTAATGGAATCATGCATTGATAAAAATTTATATTTAAAGACCTGTTAATCTCATTCGTGGGACTCCACCATAGAACATCTATTTTCATAATTTCCATACCCTCAAAATTTAAAATATTGAATTTATTTAATGGGAATAATATTATTCCTCTTTATGGAGTTTACTAAACACTTCCTTTTTCATTAATATATTATTTCTCTTTTCCCTTCTTTACCCCATGCAAAGAATCTTTCCATTCCTTTAATGCATCATCTGAGGTGCCTTTTCCCAATTTATTGGAACATAGATCATTGAATATTTTTTCGTCTATGCCCTTTATCATATGAACGTCCATAGATAATAATTTATTTTCTTATTTGATGTTTTTTAAAACTCACACACATCCATTTTGTTAATCATAACTCATTATAGCTCATTAAGAATAACCACAAGAGTTTTTAATACCACTTTAATATAGTTCTATTTACCATTTATACAAGCACTATATTTTCCTCGACATATTATTACCTTAGTTTCTAGTGAATCTATCCCTTTACTAAAACAAAAAATGATAGTGTGAGCGTATCAATAAAATCAAAAAAAATTCATGTGGAAGATATAAAATATTATATACATTACCATGTTTTCTTCAACTATTACTATTTATAAAAAATTACCATAATTCTGAAAATATTTCTATCATTTTTTGTTATAGAAGGCTTTTCAATTATGAAAAATACACAAACTCTGAAGTTATCAAAAATGCTACTATGATACTAAATGTAAGGACCTAGCCTTAATCAATACATATTATAGTATCTTTAGATAATAATTAATTATCATTAATTACTGAAGATATTTTAGGTTTAGAGTTTTATATAATTAGTTCGTCACCCTTATATAAATATATATTACATCATAAAGAGGAAATATCAACTTAGTATCATTTTTTCAAAAAACTTAACTTTCAAGATATAAAAAGTAATATATTCATGTCACATCTTCATAATTTTTATCGTGACTTCAAACATGTACCTAATCATCCTTAAAACCATGTGAAAAAATTTTATAATGAAGTATGAGAACAAAAATCCAATATAGTAAACATAAATAAATAAAATAATCCTTAGACCATGGATACTCATAAAAATTTTCCTTTCAAAAAATCAACTTTGGCTTCAAAATAATCATTTTTATTACCTAAGAAGTCAACTTATATTCCAAAATATTTTCAGTAAACATTATATATTAAATACTAAAGGAAAAATAGAAGTCATAAATGTTTCATTTAAATCCTGAAAAATTAATGTACATTTTTCAGAAAGTTATTATTTTCATGTATAAGAAGAAGTATATCCATTTATTTAATCATAAAATCCTAAGACTACATTGGGAAATTATATGATTTGAATAAAAATCATTGAAATCATAAATTAATCATTTAGGTAAACTGAGGCATCATTTCTATATCACTCTTAAAATTATTCTTACAAATAGATTAATCGAGACAACAAACTTTCATACCCAATGCAATGAAGGACTATAATGGACCGACCCATCATTTGTTTATAAAAATGAACCCATAATTGGTTTATAACCGAACCATTAATCATAATAAAAAATTAAAATGAAGCATAACATAATTATATATCATTAAATCTTGAATTTTCTTCATTACATTCATAAAATATTCTTTTCACCCGTATGAAAACATTTTTGGATATTGAAATATCTATTCTATTCATAAAACATTTTTGAAAATAAGAATAATTCTGTGAAGGATGTTTTCTTTTGAATAATACATAGAATATTATAAGGTATGTGAAATATCAAATAACTGTTATGGTGGATGGAAACATCATTTTTACTGTATATTTTAAAATAAAAACTTACATTTATCTTTTGTAATTAAAGTAAAAAAATTTCATATATGTAGAAATATTACCTTTTAATTTTTTTAAATAAAGTAAAATGAGACATAAAATTATTTTTTATAATTAATTTATATCCATATTTAGTATATGTTCAAAATGAATTTAGTAAGTTGACTCTGGTAAAAGTGGTTATTCATCAATCTTATCTAGAATTATAATGATAAAATCATTATCATTTTTGTATATAATGTATAAATTTAAAAACAACCATAAAATATGGTTATAAATAATGAACTATGTTATAATCATGATGATGTTAGGCGATACATATGGATGAGTAATGCTTCTATTTTTCAATGATTATTATGGGAAGAAGGTAAGCATTATTTTTATGTTTACAAAATGATAATTATAACATATATAATATTTTATTTATTTGAATAATCATTTATATACTTGTGTTTTAGTAATGAATAATGAATTTAGTAAGTTGACTCTGGTAAAAGTGGTTATTCATCCATCTTATCTAGAATTATAATGATAAAATCATTATCATTTTTGTAGATAATGTATAAATTTAAAAACAACCATAAAATATGGTTATAAATAATGAACTATGTTATAATCATGATGATGTTAGGCGATACATATGGATGAGTAATGCTTCTATTTGTCAATGATTATTATGGGAAGAAGGTAAGCATTATTTTTATGTTTACAAAATGATAATTATAACATATATAATATTTTATTTATTTGAATAATCATTTATATACTTGTGATTTAGTAATGAATAATGAATTTCGTTTCTTAATAGAGGTTGGTATCTGGATACACTCATGAATGACATTATCATTCTTCAATGGATGAAAAGTTAAGAATTTAGAAGATATGTTTGTTTTTAGAATGATAAATTTGTCCAAAATATAATATATATAAATATATACATTAAATATGTTATTATTACAAACTTTGAAATATTGTGATAGAAAATTAAATACATCAATTCACAAGGATGTAGTCCGTTGTACACATGAATGAATGTTTAATTTCTATTTTTATAGAAGAGGAGAGGGATATAAGTTATGTCATTAATGTAATAAAATATCAGTATATGGGTGACACATACTATTTTATAGAAGATTGTATGGATATAGGTTATGTAATTGAAAAAATAAGTAAATAAGTATATTAGAAATAATGGTTTTATTATTTCATCATTGTTTAACAGTATTTTAATGAGGTGTAATAAGAAAACAATAATTGGTTAAGAACTTTACCTATTTTGTGGACACCCTCTTTAGTTTTACAGAGAAATACTAACAAGGTTAGTTTTCCAAAAACATGACAATGGGATGTGAGGAGGGATTTAAGGATGGTATTTTTACAAGTGTTATATGAATGAAAAGGTTTTTTAAGTGTTAAAGAAATATGAGAAAATGTTCCCTTTTATAAGGGAGGGGATGGGTACTGTTGGAATCACATTAATTATTAAATTAATGTAAACTAATTTTCAGGTACAAATGGATCCAAAATGATTTATTTATAATATAATTTGATCATTAGTAGATATATTACTAGGATTAATATTTGGAAAATTTTAGGCGATTTTTTAACCCAAATCCATTTAACCCATCATTGACCATTTTAATGATTATCATTATAATTTTTTTTACCATTTATGGGTTCATATATATTTCTATAAAATGAAAGAAAGTCCCATAAATGGGACATGGTTGATTCCATAACTCAAATAAAAATCACTTAACTAATGATAAGATTATTAGGAATTTTAAATCATTAAACATAACATATCATTAATGTTATTTTTTACACTATTCATTTAATTTGAATTTTAAAACATAGAGACAAAGGTTTAATTCAAAAATAAACTACTAAAACTATTAAAATATGTTTCAATTGTATAAAAAATTCTTGTAGAACTAAAAATCACTCAAATAATATTTATTTAGAGTTTTTAAATATCATTTTATTGATTTTTATAGTACTTGAACAAACACTATATTAGAGTTTTATATTCATTTACGGTATTATTTTAATAAATAAAAATTACAAACAAATTATCATTAAAAATGATAATAATTTATCATTAAAATAGAATCTTATATCAAAAAATATGCTCTGTTTATCTCTATATAAGATATTTATAGATAATAAAACAAATAGAAAGATATTTTTGAATTTTCATTATATTAAATAATATAAATCTAAAAATCCGAGACAAATTCAATTGAAATGTCTTATTTTAAGAATTTGGAATTATATAGATGATATATACTAATCCAATAAAATTAAATCAACTGTCTAGGTCATTTCTTGAGTGCTTATCTTAATATTTTTAACCTAAATTAAATGATTTACCCTTACTGAGGTGAGATAAATATACAAAGTTAACTAGACAAAATGAAAAAAATAAATGGGATTGATTTTAAATTTTTACCATATTATTAAAAATATTTAATAATTTTTCTATATTCAATTCACATAATAGGATGAATTGAATTAAAAATTAATCATGTAGAACCTGATGAAATATGATTTTTCCAAAAAATCATTTTTTTAATAGAAAATGTTTTTATAAAAACTTAGATTATAAATTAATTAAAAATACCTTAAATGGATTATTATTAATAAAAAATAACTAATGGATCTTTAAAACTAATCCAATATATAATTTCAATTTTTAAATTCTTTAAAAGAAATTAAAACTTTCATTAAAAATCATTTTTTTCACTATTCATTAAAAGAATAAGAATTTTCAAAAAGTTATAAAAATTTATCCTTCATATAATTATGATATGTTGATTATAAAAATGATGTTTATTTTATAAAATAAAATTTTAAAAATGTCCAAGAAATTAGTTATAATATTTGTTTACAAAGGGAAATATGAATCATTTTTAAAGAAAAAATTATTTTTTAAGCATAAAAGTACTTTGATAAAAATTGAGTGATTTTTTACAAAATATTAATAATAAATTCATATTTAAAATTATCTTTTTATTTATTTTATAATTTATTTAATCCCATTCCTAACTTTTAATTTACTAGGTAGGTTATAATAATTATATAATAATATCTTGTTGTTCGTTTTCATATCCAGTACACTTTTAAACATAGTATCTATTTTAAAATCAATGGATATTACAGCATTTGTTAGTTTAAAAATTAAATACATGAAAATTGAAGAACTAAAAGCATGATACAGATTTAAAATAATATAGACACCTTATTTTTATTCCAGTAATCTTCCACATGGATATACATTTTCCAATGGTAAATTTAAAGAAATAATTGTATAAAGAATTTTGTTATTTATGATTTCTATTAGTATCCCTTTTCATCAAATAAAAAATATTAAAAAAAATAATAATCTCTTTCTGGATTATTAAAAAATAAATAATTAAGCTTAGAAAAATCAGTCATTAATTATGTCACCCACCAACATTCAATATTTAGAACTCCCTATAATTTCTATAAATCTAAAACGACAATGATATAAAATAGTGGTTCTTTTAACTTTTATAATCCATTATAAGTATTAAACTTATATTTTTATCATTCTATTATCTCGTATTTTCATATATTTTTTATGTTACAATCAAATTTTCCAACAAAAAAAATATCTTTTCTTGATTATATTATAAAAAGAAAAAAAAAATTAATTTTATTAATGAGTCATCAGAATGATAAAAAAAATATAACACAATATATTTTTGAAAGGAAATGAAAAAAATAAAAAAAAACATAAAATGAAACTATTATATTTTTAATAATATGCAAAGTTACTTATTCATTATCATATCTACAAAATAAAGTTTTATCGTGCTTCAAATCCTATATACATGATGTATATTTTTATCTATTTATAAAATAAGATCATCTAATACTCAACATACCATTATAAAAGAAAATTGATAATTTGGTACCCTTAATTACTTGGGTACATTAATGTTCGTATATAAAATTTCATGAATAATGAATGAAAAAATTGAGATCTTTCAAAATTTTCATAATATAAGTGTAATAGAGTTAGTCAAAATTAAAATAATTTTATATAAATTACGAAATAATGAAAAGTAAAGAAAACTGCCGGTTTTTTATAGGTTTCACAAGAAAAAAATTATTTAAACATTTTTGAAATTACTTTATGTTGTTTTTTCATGAACTTATTTAATAAAAATTTGATATTAAATTGATTCTAAAATCATGTTTCTATCTTTCATTGAATATAAATGTAAATAAAAAATATCTGTACGAATGTTAGAAAAAAACTAACACCCCCAAGATAAATTTGATTACGTGTAAATAAAATCATTCTACATTTAAAAACATATGTACAAATGTATAAACCTTTTTAAAAACAAAAAATTGTACATGCGAGTAAATATAAAAAACATAAGATAGAAGAATACCATACAAAAAAGTATTTGTTCTAAAAAACATTTATGATAAAAAATAATATTAGTAAAATATAAATGTTTAATTTTTTTTTTGAGATAATGAATATAATATTTTATCTACTTGTACGCAATTATTGTTCCTAGACTGAAATTGGGATCAATACTTGCACACAAACTTTATATCAAATATTTTAGATAATAAAACTTTCAATACACAAATTATTCCTACTTTATAATGTTCCACAGGAATATGTTCCTTTATATATTACATTGGTGAATTATAAAGGTAAAAAATTATTCCGTGAACACTTACTTTCTAAATTTAGAAGTCTCTAGAATTTTGTTAAAAGTGATTATCTATTTAGAATAAAATAAATAATCTAATATTTAATGATTTTGGTGGATTTAATTTTAATCCCAAGATTTATCATCCTTAGTATTAACTATTTGTAACAATTTTCAAAAAATTTCTTTTAATTATGTTAGTGAGTAATTTTTTAAGATATTAACCTCATAATTTAACTTTATTGCGTTAATGTTTTATTTTAATGATGTTATTATAAAAAACTTCCCTTTAATTTCCATCGGTAATCCTAATATATAATTTTTAAAATAAAAAATAAAAAACAATGTCTTATAAATTGATACATCCATTGAATATAATTTTTCATTTATCCATGATACTTTATTATTATATTTAAATTAAAATCTTTTATTTTATAGACCTCATATTTGAGATTCGAATAACTCTTATAATTTTATTCAAAAATATCTTTAGTCACCACAATTGAATCTACCATCTCAACATATGTATAAGAAACCGTGCCATCATCTTCATATTTATCATCGAATGAAAAGGAAAAGTAAATATATTTAAAAATATTCATAAGAGATTATTTTTTTTATATTTTATACAAGGTAAATTTCATTTTATCATTATTCAATAGAAAATATAATAATCCTCAAGGTGTATTTACAATATGAATCAATAATACTAGATGATAATGGATCATCATTAGAACTACAAGTGCAATTAGAGGCTCTAAATTTATTCTTTCATGTTTTGTTTGGAATAATCCTTTATTATATTTCTATCTTATTAATCCCAAGACAATTTAGTGCAATGTTTCCATGTTTGTTATATTAAAAAATGACAAGTTTTTAATAATATTTATTTTCATATTTATACTTTTTTAAAATTTTATATTCTATATTCCATTATAAAAGTATGATTTATGAACATTACTCTATCCATACGTGCATCGTAACCATTATTATATTTTGTATCACTATTATCTGAACATTTTGTAGAATATTTTATTAACGTAATTAGCGTAGAATCTTGATCTTTTAAAGTAAGAGATTTGAATGATGAAGAATATTAAACACCATTTCCCTCATTTATTTCTCATCATCCATATAAAGTATGTTTTCAAATTACAAGAGTATTATAATTGAATTATATGTGAATTTTTTTTAAAAACATTAGTACCATTGATATATATTTTATATGACTACCAATCATTAATTATAATTACAATAAATTTGTAAATAAGATAGTCATCCAATTATTACCACACTCTAAGTGGATTTAGGATATTTATGATAGTTATAATTCACTTTTTTATTTGATCAACTTGGAAAACACTCTAATTATAAGGCACTAGCCTTAAACCTTACTTAATATTGAATTAAATGAATAATTCACATTGAGGATATTTTCAGGTTTATAGTTTTAGAGAATGAGGACATAACTATTACATCTCAAAAGATTACAAAGTAGAAACTTCTACTAAGTTTCCATAAAATAAAAACTCTTAAAAAGAAAAATTTCTTGTTCCATGTTTTAGGTAGCATGACTTTCCCTTGATCCCATCCTTGACCCTATTCCACGTTAAGTCTTGTGAAAAACATTTCAAAAACTTGGGATGAGGGTAAAAATCTCAGTAAGGGATACATAAAGAATGAAAACTGTTAGTTTTTCAAAACAACAAGTAAAAAATGTATACTTTATCGAAGAAATACTTTTCCCCTTTTTGAATTAGTAAAAACTCTTCACTGAATAAAAGATCATTACTTACCCTTCTGTAACCAAAATATTGCCATAAAACCCATATAAAGATCACATAACATATAAAGGTAACTTGGGACATAAACATACTTATGTGGAAGAACCATAAGGTCGACTTCCACACATATCACTTAATGAAATAGAAATTCAGCCAACTTCCATACATACTTAATGGAATAGCCATTCGGCCGACTTCCATACCCAATGCATTGGAGGTTATAACGTAACCACCCGTCCTGGTATTCATGGCACCACCCGTCATATGGTCTATCACGTAACCACCCGTAAAATGTCCAAGTACCATCATTACACATAAAATATTGTTAATATAATCATTTCAATAACAACATTTCATTTTCAATCACAATAAGTAATTCCCAGGTATTGAATTAATCAATCCATTTTCAAAAACCATTTAAAAGAGATTTTTGAATCAAAGTGTCCCATACCACTTTGAAGCTTTTAATGGAATTATAATTTTAAAACATTAATGTCCATATAAATAAATACTGAAAACTATTTTGAAAACATGGAAATTAAAGATAAAGATTTAGAATAATAAATCTTTCAAACATTTAAAACGATATTTTTGTAAAATAGTTTTTAACAAAATGAGAGACTCTTGAATACAAATAATAGTGGAATAACATTTAATCCGAACTTTATAATATCATGATAATAAAGGGATTCATGATATAATATGTCAAAGGACAGTATACAAACCATATAATAGTGAATTGGTGCATAACAACAATGAAGTCTCAAAAGAAATGTAAAATGAGATGAAATCCATTATAAAGAAGGTATCCTAAAATTAAGGATAAATCAATCTCATAATTATGTGTGAAAAATATAAATACACCCAATATAAGTGGATATTAAGTGTAAAAAAACCAAAGGTTATTCACACATATTCAAAGGATGACATATTCAATAACTACATGTTGAACCCAAAGAAATCGAAATTGGGTTAAGAAGTTCCCTTGGTAAAATTCGACATCCTAACGGTGTCATATAAAATTTTAAAAAAAGGGTTGATGGGAGAGATGAAGGGGATCTCATCACATGGAAACAAAATTTACCTAAAAAAGGATATATATATATATATAAGAACATATCCCAACATAATAGCATGTGAAATAAAAGATATAACAAAAGAAGTCTTTTAAAAAGACGAGGTTGAAAGGTTCCCTTACCGACATGGGTATCGTTCGAAACATACACCACGTGAAAGAAGTACAATACAACATTGATGTAAATACTCATAAATAAAAGTATATTACACAATGAGTAAAATAATGGACAGTACATACACCACTCAAAGGACATTGTGGAAAATGTACCATAAATCTCACGGGAATAAAAGTGAGATGAAAAATTGCTTATGAAAACTCAGCAGCCTAACGGTGCCACAAAAATGGATTGATGAGATAAAATAGGGTCTATCATCATATTAAGATAAAGTTTACAGAAATAGGAATATAAAATAACATCCCCCAACATAAAAAATAGGAGCTTAAAATAAGTGACATAATGGAGAGTACTTAAAAAGAAAGAGAGAGGTTAAATCTCTTACGAAAATTCGGCAGCCTAATCGCGCCACTCAAAAACATCCAAAATGGATTGATGAGAGAGAATGGGGTATCTCATCATATGAAAATAAAAATTACAGTAATATTAATTTACAAGAACATCCCAATCATAAGAAATATGAGCTTAAAAGGCATGACATAAAAGAGTGTACTTAAAAAAGAAAGAGAGGAGTAGGATCCCTTACCTCATGTCCGACATGACTCGATCGTTCATTAATCTCTTGAATAATAAAATTTGGTCAATTTATAATTGCTTAAGGACCTCCTTTAAATATTATTATTCAGTTCACATCACATATTATAATGTTATAATAATTGGTTTATAACGTGAGTTCGTATCAGACGTTTTTGTCGATGTTCAGTACATGAGTAAAAATTGACCTTGTTGGAAAAGAATTTCCCATGTAGTTATAGCTAAATCATCTCCAGAATAGTATTTATGTTTTAAATATCATATATATCCAGTATATATTCATTTTATACTATTAAATATCATTTGGAGGTAAAAAATTAAAAGCCCCGTTCATGGAGACGGTAGGCCGTACGTATGCATGAACGCTACATTCATTTTTTCCATATTAATGGAATTAAAATAAATGAGATATATATATTATAATTCCAGAATTATACCCATAATTTAGATGTAATATATTACATATATATCCATTATATATATGTACTTATAATAATACATAACATTTGGAGATAAGAAATGAAATGTACCGTTCATGGAGACGGTAAGCCGTACGTACGCATGAACGCTACTTTCATTTCTTTTTTCTGTATTCAACTGAATGAAATAATAATGATACAAAGGTATATTATAATTCCAGTAGGATAACATATGTAATACCATTAATTCCATCCTTTATACGTCCCACATATGGCATTAACGAATCAAATCACTTTGAGTAGGCGGTAGTCCGCACTTCCTAAAATAAAGATATCGCCTTTATCTATAATGGAAACCATAAAGGTATGCCATAAATGAAAAATACAGAAGCTTAAGGAAAACATAAACATATTATATATCATATATAAATATAGTGACATCTTAATGGCCACCTTTCATGGTGTTAAAAGAATGTTGAACAATCATCGTTTCGGGAGGCAGAAATTCACCATCCACGGAAACAATATGTTCTTTAACCATTAGATGTAGGTGTGTTTAAGTGTAGCTCGAATCCTTCTAATTAAAACAACCTAGTATATTGAAGATACTGTATTTGTTACAAAATAAATGAATAAAAAGAGTTTAGGGGGTTGGAGAAGCAAAATAAAAAAAAGGACACAAGTGAAGACATTACCTTTAAATTGGGTAACTTCCTTTGATTTGAGGTCAAAGGCTTCCTTGGAATGGATTATTCCCAATGTGATGCTTCAAGGAGTTAGAGAGGGATGTGGAGAGATGAAATGGGAAGGTGCTGGCCGAGCCAAAGGTTTTAGAGGTGTGGTTATGTAGGTAGAGGTGGGGGCCTTTTATAAGAGGAGTGGAGGGGCACTCTTGGAATGTAAAGAAATGTTACTTTATTTTAGAATAAGTTTCCCATTTTAATGGAACCACATTGATGTGTTTCGAGGTTTAGGTGATAAGGGTTCTAAATCCACCCATACAATAGGTTTTGGACATGTGTAGGTCTTAGATATTACATTATCTTTCAATTTTATTTAAATTGTTAAATAATGAGGCCATCGCTGCATCATCATGATGTCATAAATAATATAATTTATTTAATGTCTAAAAATTATAAAACAAATACTATGATGTAGGAAATCTTTTTAGATTTCCATTTATTATTTAATGTCAAAAATATGAAATGTATATACCCATGTAAAAATTGTTTTAGTAAAACATTTCATGTCTATGTCATTTTTACTTTAACATTAAATAAAAATGGTATTTATGTCATTTTCCAACCAAAGTGGCTCCATGGGGTCCACAAGTTGACCCATGGATTGTATTGGTCGGACATGACACATCCAATGAGGGTAGGACATGTGTATAGGTCATTTAATTTTATTAAAACATTATTCTTATCTTAAACTACACAAATTACCTCTAATCGCGATTAAAAACATAATAAGTTACTATTCACCAAAAAATTATTTTAATCCCATTGAACCACATTTTAATTCTTAATGAAAAGAATTTATGTCAGATTTTTTAAATTCAAAACACAAATATTGAAAAATTTCATTTAAATGGGAAATCGGTTTTTATAAGTACCACTTAGTGGTTTCACTATTCATCAAAAATTGATGTTTTTCAGAAAATTACCAAAAGTTCACGCTAAGATATATTTGTTATTCCGAATTCATAAATGATGTCTATTTTACCAAATTAAAAACATATAAATTTCATTAATTAATTTAATAATTAATTCCGGCTGTGAAAACAAAGAGCGTGTTTTTATGAAACAAAATATATCAAAAGATTGACACTAGTTTAAGTCTGATTTCAAAGTGAAATTAATTACAAAAACCACTATTGGATTAATGGTAAAAATATATCCTAATTTCACTTTAAAACCAATTCAAAATATAATCGAATCATATAAATAAATTAGATTAAAAATAGTTTTTGAATTAAAATACAACATTTTTCACTATTCATTAAAAATTGAACTTTTTCGAAAAAATACCTAAAATTGACATAAAGTAAATTTTGTTGTCCCAATTATAAAGAAGAATATTATTTTGTTTAATATAACACATAAAATTTTCAAAATGTGGATTTAAAAGAGGTTCTGCATCAAAAGGCGGTTAATCGACCTTTTAAAGAATATTAGAATGTTTACGCTTAAAATTGGATTCATTCGCATTTTTAATCCTCTAACATTTATTGTAAAAAGTAAAAATATTTGACAAACATATATAATCATTTTGTAGTTAGTTCTATTCATTCCCGCCATTACAATGGCTATACCTTAACTACTATTTAAAATAATATTATTTTATTATTAGAGAGCAATGTAAGATTCCCATGAAACTCGTTGTTACGTGTTGGGTACGCCATCGAGCATAGAGTCCCCTTTAAAGTCATATTAATATTTTATTCACAAATATGGATAAATGTAAAAATTTCATACTCTTTATTTACCTGGGGTGTTATATCCTTCCCCCCTTTTGAGAATTGCGTCCTCGCAATTTTAAAATTGAGCTTGGAAACATCCTTGAAAGTCCCACATCAGAACAAGAGTCGGTAAAACAATCACATTAAAATAAATAAAGATAAGTACAGAGGTCACCCGAGTTAACTCATACTAGGATTCCATGTAGGAAATCATGGACATGGAGGAGAAAACATAGGGTCATGTTCTGACGGAGAGTGATAGAAAACATGTTTAGGAGAAAGTTAACCACCAGAAAATCACAAACTTGTGATGGGTTAAACAGTATTTGATTCCCCAGTAGGAAAAGCTAATAGACAACATTTTTTTTAAGTTACTTTTTATTGAGGAATTTATTCATAAGGAAACATAATCACTTATCATGTTGACTTTCAACTTTTAATAGTTTCCTTACACAAACTCATATTTTCTCTAAATGAAAAGTTTTTAGGAAGACTTGTTCACATTAAGAGTACTATAATAAACTTCTAGAGAATAATCAAATCCACAAAAGAGAACTATATACTTACCATGTTTTTAGACTCTAACCAAAACCAAAATCAAAAAGTTTAGTACAAGATCAGATAATCTAGAAAAGGATAACCCTTTATAAAAACAAAATCTATTCTTAATCTCCAAAATTTGTCCAACAAAACCCAAAGTTCAAAGAGGACCATACGATAAAAAAATTGTCCATAAAATACTTCAAAGTAAACCAAACTAATATTGAAACCCAAATATTTGAAGGATTTAGTCGCATTGTCTTCCAAGGTACAAATTAACATCTATCCTTAAATAACATCAGTTACTCCTAAAGCCACGTATTGAAAAGTAATTAACTTAATCACATATCCTCTATGATATGTAAATAAATTTCCATAGATAACCCAAAATCATCTTACTCTTAATTCATAAAATCATCTTACTAAAAAGAATCAGTCAATCTAACCAGGGACTTCATGTAATCCAGTAGTAGGTGATAAAAACCAGTCGCACTTTGGTTGTGGGTTCGATTCCTGCATATCTATCCGACGCGACGGGTTGTCACATGGTCTGAGTGTTGTACTTCTTCCAAAACTGTATAATTCTCAAAACATTCCCCAAAACGAGATAAAATATTCAAAAATAATCATAACACATTTTAACCTCAAGTTTATCTCATGCCTTTCATTTTCCATAATAACATTTAATAACCCATAATTACCTCAAAAGTATTTATCATATAAACCCTAATGGTTACCTTTATAATTATTACTTGAACATCCACATCGGTTGGTCATCTCGTACATGATGCATTACATAACATAGCAAGGTTCAAGTGAATGATCATGACTCCTTGATAGTTGGTTTAGAACAACCACAAGTTTCCTCATTGAATACCCCATTTTATCTAGTATCTTAATCAGAGAACCACCACAGTTTCCTTTAAACCTTTAGTCTCTTTGGCGCCTTCTAGATCCATCAATTCACTAAAAACAGAAATATCAGTGTGAGTATATCAACAAAACCATCATGTACTAATGAGTAAGGTAAACACTAATATATACTTACTCACTCACTTTATCTAAAACTAGGACTCTTTCTAAAATCCTAACCATTATGGTAATGTCACTTATGCTTAGAGAAAACCCTAACCTCTAAAGTTATCTAAACGGACCTCTGATACCAACTATAAGGCCCCGACCTTAAACCTTACTTAATATTTAATTAAATGAATAATTCACATTGAGGATCTATTCAGGTTTATAGTTTTAGAGAATTAGGACATAAATATTACATCTCAAAAGATTACAAAGTATAAACTTCTACTAAGTTTCCATAAAATAAAAACTCATAAAAAGAAACATGTCTAGTTCCATGTTTTAGGTAGCATGACTTTCCCTTGATCCCATCCATGGCCCTATTCCACGTTAAGTCCTGTGAAAAACATTTCAAAAACATGGGATGAGCATAAAAAGCTCAGTAAGGGATACACAAAGAATGAAAACTGTTAGTTATTCAAAACAACAAGTAAACCATGTATACTTTATCAAAGTAATACTTTTCACCTTTTCGAAGTAGTAAAAACTCTTCACTGAATAAAAGTTCATTACTTACCCTTCTGTAACCAAAAGATTACCATAAAACCCATATAAAGATCACATAACATATAAAGGTAACTTGGGACATAAACATACTTAAGTGGAAGAACCATAAGGTCAACTTCCACACATATCACTTAATGGAATAGCAATTTGGCCAACATCCATACATACTTAATGTAATAGCCATACGGCCGACTTCCATACCCAATGCATTGGAGGTTATAACGTAACCACCAGTCCTGGTATTCACGGCACCACCCATCATATGGTTTATCATGTAACCACCCGTAAAATGTCCAAGTACCATTATTACACATAAAATATTGAAAATATAAACATTTAAATAACAACATTTCATTTTCAATCACAATAAGTAATTCCCAGATATTGAATTAATCAATCCATTTTCAAAAACCATTTAAAAGTGATTTTTGAATCAAAGTGTCCCATACCACTTTGAAGCTTTTAATGGAATTATAATTTTAAAACATTAATGTCCATATAAATAAATACTGAAAACTATTTTGAAAATATGGACATTAAAGATAAATATTTAGAATAATAAATCTTTAAAACATTTAAAAAGATATTTTTGTTAAATAGTTTTCAACAAAATGAGAGACTTTTGAATACAAATAATAGCGGAATAAAATTTAATCCGAACTTTATAATATCATGAGAATAAAGGGATTCATGATATAATATGTCAAAGGATAGTATACACACCATATAAGAGTGAATTGGTGCATAAGAACAATTAAGACTCAAAAGAAATGTAAAATGAGATGAAATCCATTATAAAGAAGGTATCCTTAAATTAAGGATAAATCAATCTCATTATTATGTGTGAAAAATACAAATACACCCAATATAAGTGTATATTATGTGTAAAACAATCAAAGTTTATTCACACATATTCAAAGGATGACATATTCAATAACTACATGTTGAACCCAAAGAAATTGAAATTGGGTTAAGAAGTTCCCTTGGTCAAATTTGACATCCTAACGGCGTCATATAAAATTTTACATGAAGGGTTGATGAGAGAGACAAAGGGGATATCATCACTTGAACATAAAATTTACATAAAAAAGGATATATAAGAACATATCCCAACATAATAGCATGTGAAATAAAATACATAACAAAATAAGTCTTTTAAAAAGAGTATGGTGAAAGGTTCCCTTACCGACATGGGTATCTTTCGAAACATACACCACCTGAAAGAAGGACAATAAAACATTGATGTAAATACTAATAAATTAAAGTATATTACACATTGGGTAAAATAATGGACATTACATACACCACTCAAAGGACATTGTGGAAAATGTAGTATAAATCTCACGGGAATAAAAGTGAGATGAAAAATCGCTTACGAAAACTCGGCAGCCTAACGGTGCTAGAAAAATGGATTGATGAGATCAAATAGGGTCTCTAATCATATTAAAATAAAGTTTACAGAATGGGGAATATAAAAGAACATCCCCCAACATAACAAAGAGGAGCTTAAAAGAAGTGACATAAAGGAGAGTACTTGAAAAGATAGAGAGAGGTTAAATCTCTTACGAAAATTCGGAAGAATAACGGCGGCACTCAAAACTTCCAAAATGGATTGATGAGAGAGAATGGGGTATCTCATCATATGAACATAAAAATTACAATAAGAGTAATATAAAAGAACATCCCAATCATAAGAAATATGAGATTAAAAGGAATGACATAAAAGAGTGTACTTAAAAAGAAAGAGAGGAGTAGGATCCCTTACCTCGTGTCTGACATGACTCGATCATTCTTTAATCTCCCGAATAATAAAATTTGGTCAATTTATAATTGCTTAAGGACCTCCTTTAAATATTATTATTCAGTTCATATCACATATTATAATGTTATAATAATTGGTTAATAAAGTGAGTTCGTATCAGACGTTTTTGTCGATGTTCAGTACATGAGAAAAAATTTAATTGTTGGAAAGGAATTTTCCATGTAGTTATAGGTACATCATCTACAGAGTAGTATTTATGTTTTAAATATCATATAAATCCAGTATATATTCATTTTATACTATTCCATAGCATTTGGAGTTAAAAAATTAAAAGCACCATTCATGGAGACGGTAGGCCGTACGTACGCATGAACGCTACTTTCATTTTTTTGCCATATTAATGGAATTAAAACAAAATGAGATATATATATTATAATTACAGAATTATACCCATCATTTAGATGAAATATATTACATATATATCCATTATATATGTGTACTTATAATAGTACATAACATTTGGAGATAAGAAATGAAATGTACCATTCATGGAGACGGTAAGCCGTACGTACACATGAACGCTACTTTCATTTCTTTTTTTTTTGTATTCAACTGAATGAAATAATAAATATATAATGGTATATTATAATTCTAGTAGGATTAAATATGTAATACCATTAATTACATCCTTCATAAATCCCACATATGGCATTAATGAATCAAATCACTTTGAGGGGGAGGTAGTCCGCACTTCCTAAAATGAAGATATCGCGTTTACCCATAATGGAAACCATAAAGGTATGCCATAAATGAAAAATAATGAAGCTTAAAGAAAACATAAACATATTATATATCATATATAAATATAGTGAAGTCTTAATGGCCACCTTTGAAGGTATTAAATGAATGTTGAACAATCATCGTTTCGGGAGGTAGAAATTCAACATCCACGGAAACAATATGTTCTTTAACCATTAGATGTAGGTGTGTGTAAGTGTAGCTCGAATCCTTATTATAACAACATCCTAGTATATTTAAGATACTGTATTTGTTACAAAATAAATGAATAAAAATATTTTAGGGTGTTAGAGAAGAAAAATAAAACAAAAGGACACAAGTGAAGACATTACCTTTAAATCTGGTAAATTCCTTTGATTTGAGCTCAAAGGCTTCCTTGGAAATGATTTTGCCCAATGTGAGGCTCCAAGGAGTTATAGAGGGATGTGGATAGATGAAATGGGTAGGGGTTGGCCGAGCCAAAGGCTTAAGAGGTGTGGGTAAGGAGGTAGAGGTGGGGGCCTTTTATAAGAGGAGAGGAGGGGCACTCTTGGAATGTAAAGAAATGTTACTTTATTTTAGAATGAGTTTCGGATTTTAATGGTCCCACATTGATTGTTTCGAGGATAAGGTGATAAGGGTTCGAAACCCACCCATCCAATAGGTTTTGGACATGACTAGGTCTTAGATATTACATTATCTTTCAATTTTTTTTAAATCGTTAAATAATGAAGTCATCGCTACATCATCATAATGTCATAAATAATTTAATTTATTTAATTTCTAAAAATTATAAAAAAAATACTATGATGTATTAAATCTTTTTATATTTCCATTTATTATTTATAGTAAAACATATGACTTGTATAGCCCCATGTAAAATTTTTTTTAGTAAAACATCTCAAGTTTCTGTCATTTTTACTTTAACATTAAATAAAAAGGTATTTATGTCATTTTCCAACCAAAGTGGCTCCATGGGGTCCCCAAGTTGACCCATGGATTGTCTTGGTCGGCCATGAAACATCCAATTATGGTAGGACATGTGTATAGGTCATTGCATTTTATTAAAACATTATTCTTACCTTAAACTACACTAATTACCTCTAATCACGATTAAAAACTTAATAATTACTATTCACCAAAAAATTATTTTAATCCCATTGAACCATATTTTACTTATTAATGACAACCATTTATGTCGGATTTTTTTAATTCAAAACACAAAGATGGCAAAATTTCATTTAAACGGAAAATCGGTTTTTATAAGTACCACTTAGTGGTTTCACTATTCATAAAAAATTGATGTTTTTCAGAAAATTAACAGAAGTTCACCCTAAGCTATATTTGATATTCTGAATTCAAAAATGATTTCTATTTTACCAAATTAAAAACATATAAATTTCATTAATTAGTTTAATAATTAATTCCCGCTGTCAAAACAACGAGCGTGTTTTTATGAAACAAAATGTATCAAAAGATTGACAATAGTTTATGTCCGATTTCAAAGTAAAATTAATTCCAACGACCACTATTGGATTAAATGTTAAAAATATATTCTAATTTCACTTTAAAACCAATTAAAAAGATAATCTAATCATATAAATAAATTATATTAAAAAATGTTTTTGAATTAAAATACAAAATTTTTCAATATTCATTAAAAATAGAACTTTTTCGGAAAAATACATAAAATTTACACAAAGTAAATTTTGATGTCCCAATTATAGAGAAGAATTTTATTTTGTCATATATAACACATAAAATTTTCAAAAGTGGATTTAAATGAGGTTCGCCATCAAAAGGCAGTTAATCGACCTTTTAAAGAATATTAGAATGTTTACGATTAAAATTGGATTCATTCGCATTTTTAATCCTCTAACATTTATTGTAAAAAGTAAAAATATTTGAAAAACATATATAATCATTTTGTAGTTAGTTCTGTTCATTCCCTCCATTACAATGGCTAGGCGTTAACTACTATTTAAAATAATATTATTTTATTATTAGAGTGAAATGTAAGATTCCCAAGAAACTCATTGTTATGTGCTGGGTACGACATCGAGCATAGCGTCCCCTTTAAAGTCATATTAATATTTTATTCACAAATATATATTAATGTGAAAATGTCATACTCTTTATTTACCTGGGGTGTTACATCCTTCACCCCTTTTGGGAATTGCATCCTCGCAATTTAAAAATTGAGCTTGGAAACATCTTTGAATGTCCCAAATCGGAACAAGAGTCGGTAAAACAATCACTTTAAAATAAAGAAAGATAAGTACAGAGGTCACCCGAGTTGACCCATACTAGTATTCCATGTAGGAAAACATGGACATGGAGGAGAAACCATAGGATCATGTTCGGATGGAGAGTGATAGAAAACATGTTTAGGAGAAAGTTAACCACCAGAAAATCACAAACTTGTGATGGGTTAAACGGTATTCGATTCCCCAGTAGGAAAATCTAATAGACAACATTTTGGTTTTAAGTTACTTTTTATTGAGGAATTTATTCATAAGGAAACATAATCACTTATCATGTTGACTTTCAACTTTTATTAGATTCCTTACACAAACTCATATTATCTCCAAAAGACGTGTATTTAGGAAGACTTGTTCACATTAAGGGTACTATAATAATCTTCTATAGAATCACTAAATCCAAAAAAGAGAACTATATACTTACCATGTCATTAGACTCTAACCAAATCCAAAACCAAAAAGGATATTACAAGATCAGATAATCCAAGAAATGGATAACCCTTTATAAAAAAAATCTATTCTTAATCTCCAAAATATGTCCAACAAAACCCAAAGTTCAACGAGGACCATTCGATAAACAAATTGTCCATAAAATACTTCAAAGTAAACCAAACTAATATTGAAACCCAAATATTTTAAGGAATTAGTCTCTTTGTCTTCCAAGTTACAAATTAACACCTTTCTCCAAATAACATCTCTTACTCTTAAAGTCACGTATTGAAAATTAATTAACCTAATCACATATCCTCCATGATAGGTTAATAAATTTCCATAGATAACCCAAAATCAGCTAACTCTTAATTCATAAAATCATCTAACTAAAAAGAATCAGTCAATCTAACTAGGGACTTCACGTATTCCCGTGGTAGGAGATAAATACCAGTCGCACTTTGGTTGTGGGTTCGATTCTCGCATATTTGTCCGATGCGACGGGTTGTCACACGGTCTGCGTGTTGTCCTTCTTCCAAAACTGTATAATTCTCAAATCATTCCCCAAAACGAGATAAAATATTCAAAAATAATCATAACATATTTTAAATTCAAGTTTATCTCATGCCTTTCATTTTCCATCATAACATATAATAACCCGTAATTACCACAAAAGTATGGATCATATAAAACCTAATGGTTACCTTTTTAATTATTACCTGAACTTCCACATCAATTGGTCATCTCGTACATGATTCATTACAGAGCATAACAAGGTTCAAGTGGATGATCATGACTCCTTGATAGTTGGTTTAGAACAACCACGAGTTTCCTCATTGAATCCCCCATTTTATCTAGTATCTTAATCAGAGAACCACCACAGTTTCCTTCAAACCTATTGTCTCTTTGGTGCCTGGTAGATCCATCCATTCACTAAAAACAGAAATATCAGTGTTAGTATATCAACAAAACTATCTTGTACTAATGAGGAAGGTAAACACTAATATATACTTACTCACTAACTTTATCTAAAACTAGGACTCTTTCTGAAATCCTAACCATTATGGTAATGTCACTTATGCTTAGAGAATACCCTAACCTCTAAAGTTATCTAAACCGACCTCTGATACCAACTATAAGGCCCCGGCCTTAAACCATACTTAATATTGAATTAAATTAATAATTCACATTGAGGATCTTTTCATATTTAGAGTTTTAGAGAATAAGGACATAACTATTACATCTCAAAATATTACAAAGTAGAAACTTCTACTATGTTTCCATAAAATAAAAACTCTTAAAAAGAAACATGTCTAGTTCCATGTTTTAGGTAGCATGTCTTTCCATTCATCCCATCCTTGACCGTATTCCACGTTATGTCCTGTGAAAAACATTTCAAAAACATGGGATGAGCATAAAAAGCTCAGTAAGGGATACACAAAGAATGAAAATTGTTAGTATTTCAAAACAACAAGTAAACCATGTATACTTTATCAAAGTAATAATTTTCACCTTTTCGATGTAGTAAAAACTCTTCAATGAATAAAAGTTCATTACTTACCCTTCTATAACCAAAATATTACCATAGAACCCATATAAAGATCACATAACATATAAAGGTAACTTGGGACATAAACATACTTATGTAGAGAACCATAAGGCCGACTTCCACACATATCACTTAATGGAATAGCCATTCAGCCAACTTCTATACATTCTTAATGGAATAGCCATACGGCCGACTTCCATACCCAATGCATCGGAGGTTATAACGTAACCACCCATCCTGGTATTCACGACACCACCCGTCATATGGTTTATCACGTAACCACTCGTAAAATGTCCAGGTACCATCATTACACATAAAATATTGAAAATATAAACATTTCAATAACAACATTTCATTTTCAATCACAATAAGTAATTCCAAGATATTGAATTAATCAATCCATTTTCAAAAACCTTTTAAAAGATATTTTTGAATCAAAGTGTCCCATACCACTTTGAAGCTTTTAATAGAATTATAATTTTTAAACATTAATGTCCATATAAATAAATACTGAAAACTATTTTGAAAACATGGACATTAATGATAAATATTTAGAATAATAAATCTTTAAAACATTTAAAATGATATTTTTGTTAATTTTTTTTAACAAAATGAGAGACTCTTGAATAAAAATAATAGCGGAATAAAATTTAATCCGAACTTTATAATATCATGAGAATAAAGGGATTCATGATATAATATGTCAAAGGATATTATACACACCATATAAGAGTTAATTGGTGCATAACAACAATGAATTCTCAAAAGAAATGTAAAATGAGATGAAATCCATTATAAAGAAGGTGTCCTTAATTTAAGGATAAATCAATATCATAATTATGTGTGAAAAATATAAATACACCCAATATAAGTGGATATTAAGTTTAAAACAATAAAAGGTTATTTACACATATTCAAAGGATGACATATTCAATAACTACATGTTGAACCCAAAGAAATCAATATTGGGTTAAGAAGTTCCCTTGGTAAAATTCGACAGCCTAACAGCGTCACATAAAATTTTACAAAAAGGGTTGATGAGAGAGATAAAGGGGATCTCATCACTTGGACATAAAATTTACAAAAAAAGGATATATAAGAACATATCCCAACATAATGGCATGTGAAATAAAAGACATAACAAAAGAAGTCTTTTAAAAAGATGAGGGTGAAAGGTTCCCTTACCGACATGGGTATCTTTCGAAACATACACCACGTGAAAGAAGGACAATACAACATTGATTTAAATACTCATAAATGAAATTATATTACACAATTAGTAAAATAATGGACAGTACATACACCAATCAAAGGACATTGTGGAAAATGTATCATAAGTCTTACAGGTATAAAAGTGAGATGAAAAATCGCAAACGAAAACTCGACAGCCTAACGACGCCACAAAAATGGATTGATGAGATCAAATAGGGTCTCTCATCATATTAACATAAAGTTTACAGAAAGAGTAATATAAAATAACATCCCCCAACATAACAAAGAGGAGCTTAAAAGAAGTGACATAAAGGAGAGTACTTAAAAAGAAAGAGAGAGGTTAAATCTCTTACGAAAATTCGGCAGCCTAACGGTGCCACTCAAAACTTCCAAAATGGATTGATGAGAGAGAATGAGGTCCCTCATCATATGAAAATAAAAATTACAGTAAGAGTAATATAAAATAACATCCCAATCATAAGAAATATGAACTTAAAAGGAATGACATAAAAGAGTGTACTTAAAAAGAAAGAGAGGAGTGGTATCCCTTACCTCATGTCCGACATGACTCGATCGTTCTTTAATCTCCTAAATAATAAAATTTGGTCAATTTATAATTGCTTAAGGACCTACTTTAAATATTATTATTCATTTCATATCACATATTATAATGTTATAATAATTTGTTAATAAAGTGAGTTCGTATCAGACGTTTTTGTCTATGTTCAGTACATGAGTAAAAATTTACCTTGTTGGAAAAGAAATTTCCATGTAGTTATAGGTACATCATCTCCAGAATAGTATTTATCTTTTAAATATCATATATATCCAGTTTATATTCATTTTATACTATTCCATAGCATTTGGAGGTAAAAACTTAAAAGTACCATTCATGGAGACGGTAGGCCGTACGTACGCATGAATGCTACTTTCATTTTTTCCATATTAATGTAATTAAAACAAAAAGAGATATATATATATTATAATTCCAGAATGATACCCATAATTTAGATGTAATATATTACATATATATCCATTATATATATGTACTTATAATAGTACATTACATTTGGAGATAAGAAATAGAATGTACCGTTCATGGAGACGGTAAGCCGTACGTACGCATGAACGCTACTTTCATTTCTTTTTTTGTTGTATTCAACTGAATTAAATAATAAAGATATAAAGGTATATTATAATTCCATAAGTATAACATACATAATACTATTAATTACATCCTTTATACGTCCCACATATGGCATTAACGAATCAAATCACTTTGAGGGGGCGGTAGTCTATACTTCCTAAAATGAAGATATCACGTTTACCCATAATGGAAACAATAACGGTATGCAATAAATGAAAAATACATAAGCTTAAGGAAAACATAAACATATTATATATAATATATAAATATATTGACATCTTAATGGCCACCTTTGAAGGTGTTAAAAGAATGTTGAACAATCATCGTTTCGGGAGGCAAAAATTCTCTCTCCACGGAAACAATATGTTCTTTAACCATTAGATGTAGGTGTGTGTAAGTGTAGCTCGAATAATTCTTATAACAACATCCTAGTATATATAATATACTGGATTTGTTACAAAATAATTTAATAAAAAGAGTTTAGGGGGTTGGAGATGAAAAATAAAACAAAAGGACACAAGGGAAGACATTACCTTTAAATCCGGTAACTACCATTGATTTGAGCTCAAAGGCTTCCTTGGAAAGGTTTCTGCCTAAAGTGAGGCTTCAAGGAGTTAGAGAGGGATGTGGAGAGATGAAATGGGTATGGGTTGGCCGAGCCAAAGTCTTGAGAGTTGTGGGTAAGGAGGTTTAGGTGGGGGCCTTTTATTAAAGGAGAGGAGGGGCACTCTTGGAAAGTAAAGAAATTTTAGTTTATTTTAGAATGAGTTTCGGATTTTAATGGTCCCAAATTGATGTGTTTCGAGGATAAGGAGACAAGGGTTATAAATCCACCCATCCAATAGGTTTTTGACGTGTGTTGGTCTTAGATATTACATTATCATTCAATTTTATTTAAATCATTAAATAATTAGGTCATCGCTGCATCATCATGATGTCATAAATAATTTAATTTATTTAATGTATAAAAATTTTAACCAAAATAATATGATGTAGGAAATCATTTTATCTTTCCATTTATTATTTATAGTTAAAAAATCTGACTTGTATAACCCCTTGTAAAAATTGTTTTAGCAAAACATATCATGTTTATGTCATTTTTATTTTAACATTAAATAAAAAGGTATTTATGTCATTTTCCAACCAAAGTGGCTCCATGGGGTCCCCAAGTTGACCCATGGATTTTTTTGGTCATCCAAGACACATCCAATGAGGGTAGGACATGTGTCTAGGTCATTTAATTTTATGAAAACATTATTCATACCTTAAACTACACTAATAACTCTAATCGCGATTAAAAACATAATAAGTTACTATTCACCAAAAAATTATTTTAATCCCATTGAACCACATTTTACTTCTTAATTAAAACCATGTATGTAGGATATTTGAAATTCAAAACACAATGATAGCAAAATTTCATTTAAATGGAAAATCGGTTTTTATAAGTACCACATAGTGGTTTCACTATTCATCAAAAATTGAAGTTTTTCAGAAAATAACCAAAAGTTCACCCTAAGCTATATTTGATATTCCAAATTCAAAAATGATGTCTATTTTAAAAAATTCAAAACATATAAATTGCATTATTTTATTTAATAATAAATTCCCGCTGCCAAAACAAAGAGCGTGTTTTTATGAAATAAAATGTATCAAAAGATTGACACAAGTTTAAGTCCGATTTCAAAGTGAAATTAATTCCAACGACCAATATTGGATTAAATGGTAAAAATTTATTCTAATTTCACTTTAAAACCAATTCAAAAGATAATATAATCATATAAATAAAGTATATTAAAAAGTGGTTTTGAATTAAAATACAACATTTTTCACTATTCATTAAAAATTGAACTTTTTCGGAAAAATACATAAAATTTACACAAAGTAAATTTTGATGTCCCGATTCTAAAGAAGAATTTTATTTTGTCAAATATAACACATAAAATTGTCAAAAAGTGTATTTAATAGAGGTCTGCCATCAAAAGGCGGTAAATCGACCTTTAAAAAAATATTAGAGTGTTTATGCTTAAAATTGGATTCATTCGCATTTTTAATCCTCTAACATTTATTGTAAAAAGAAAAAATATTTGACAAACATTTATAATTATTTTGTAGTTAGTTTTGTTCATTCCCGCCATTACAACAGCTAGGCGTTAAATACTATTTAAAATAATATTATTTTATTATTAGAGTGCAACGTAAGATTTGCAAGAAACTCGTTGTTACGTGTTGGGTACGCCATCGAGCATAGAGTCCCCTTAAAAGTCATATTAATATTTTATTCATAAATATGGATAAATGTGAAAATGACATACTCTTTATTTATCTGGGCTGTTATATCCTTCCCCCCTTTGGGAATTGCGTCCTTGCAATTTTAAAATTGAGCTTGGAAACATGCTTGAAAGTCCCACATCGGAACAAGAGTCGGTAAAACAATCACTTTAAAATAAAGAAAGATAAGTACAGAGGTCACCCGAGTTAACCCATACTAGGATTCCATGTAGGAAATCATGGACATGGAGGAGAAAAAATAGGGTCATGTTCTGATGGAGAGTGATAGAAAACATGTTTAGGTGAAAGTTAACGACCAGAAAATCACAAACTTGTGATGGGCTAAACGGTATTCGATTCCCCAGTAGGAAAAGCTAATAGACAATATTTTTGTTTTAAGTTATTTTTTATTGAGAAATTTATTCATAAGGAAACATAATCACTTATCATATTGACTTTCCTCTTTTATTAGATGCCTTACACAAACTCATATTTTCTCCAAAAGACGAGTATTTAGGAAGACATGTTCACATTAAGAGTACTGTAATAAACTTCTAGAGAATCACCAAATCCACAAAAGAGAACAATATACATACCATGTCTGTAGACTCTAACCAAAACCAAAACCAAAATGGTTAGTACAAGATCAGATAATCCAGAAAAGTATAACCCTTTATAAAAATAAAATCTATTCTAAATCTCCAAAATTTGTCCAACAAAACCCACAGTTCAACGAGGACCATTCGATAAAAAAATTGTACATAAAATACTTCAAAGTAAACCAAAGTAATATTGATACCAAAATATTTGAAGGATCTAGTCGCATTGTATTCCAAGGTAAAAATTAACACCTATCTCCAAAAAACATCAATTTCTCTTAAAGTCACGTATTGAAAAGTAATTAACCTAATCACATATCCTCCATGATAGGTTAATACATTTCTTTAGATAACCCAAAATCAAGTTACTCTTCATTTATAAAATCATCTAACTAAAAAGAATCAGTCAATCTAACCAGAGACTTCACGTAGTCCAGTGGTAGGCGATAAATACCAGTCTCACTTTGGTTGTGGGTTCGATTCCCGCATATTTTTCCGACGTGACGGGTTGACACACGGTCTGCGTGTTGTCCTTCCGAAACTGTATAATTCTCAAAACATTCCCCAAAACAAGATAAAATCGTCAAAAATAATCATAACATATTTTAACCTCATGTTTATCTCATGCCTTTCATTTTCCATCATAACATATAGTAACCCATAATTACCTCATAAGTATGGATCATATAAACCCTAATGGTTACCATTATAATTATTACCTGAACTTCCACATCGATTGGTCATCTTGTACATGATGCATTACAGAACATAGCAAGGTTCAAGTGGATGATCATGAATCCTTGATAGTTGGTTTAGAACAACCACGAGTTTCCTCATTGAATCACCCATTTTATCTAGTATCTTAATCAGGGAACCACCACAGTTTCCTTCAAACCTGTTGTCTCTTTGGTGCCCGCTAGATACATCCATTCACTAAAAACAGAAATATCAGTGTGAGTGTATCAACAAAACCATCATGTACAAAGGAGGAAGGTAAACACTAATATATACTTACTCACTAACTTTATCTAAAACTAGGACTCTTTTTGAAATCCTAACCATTATGGTAATGTCACTTATGCTTAGAGAATACCCTAACCTCTAAAGTTATCTAAACCGACCTCTGATACCAACTATAAGGCCCCGACCTTAAACAATTCTTAATATTGAATTAAATGAATAATTCACATTGAGGATCTTATCAGGTTTAGAGTTTTAGAGACTTAGGACATAACTATTACATCTCAAAAGATTAAAAAGTAGAAACTTCTACTAAGTTTCCATAAAATAAAAACTCTTAAAAAGAAACATGTCTAGTTCCATGTTTTAGGTAGCATGACTTTCCCTTGATCCCATCCTTGAACCTATTCCCCGTTAAGTCCTGTAGAAAACATTTCAAAAACTTGGGTTGAGCATAAAAATCATAGTAAGGGATACAAAAAGAATGAAAACTGTTAGTTTTTCAAAACAACATGTAAACCATGTATACTTTATCAAAGTAATACTTTTCACCTTTTCGAAGTAGTAAAAAATCTTCACTGAATAAAAGTTCATTACATACCCTTCTGTAATGAAAAGATTACCATAAAACCCATATAAAGATCACATAACATATAAAGGTAACTTGGGACGTAAACATACTTAAGTGGAAGAACCATATGGTCGACTTCCACACGTATCACTTAATGGAATAGCCATTCGTCCAACATCCATACATACTTAATGGAATATCCATACGACCGAATTCTATACCCAAAGCATTGTATGTTATAATGTAACCAACCGTCCTGGTATTCACAGCACCACCCGTCATATGGTTTATCACGTAACCACCCATAAAATGTCCAAGTACCATCATTACACATAAAATATTGAAAATATAAACATTTCAATAACAAAATTTCATTTTCAATCACAATAAGTAATTCCCAGATATTGAATTAATCAATCCATTTTCAAAAACCATTTAAAAGAGATTTTTGAATCAAAGTGTCCCATACCATTTTGAAGATTTTAATGGAATTATAATTTTAAAACATTAATGTACCTATAAATAAATACTGAAAACTATTTTTAAAACATGGAAATTAAAGATAAAGATTTATAATAATAAATCTTTAATATATTTAAAACGATATTTTTGTTAAATAGTTTTTAACAAAATGAGAGACTCTTGAATACAAATAATAGCGGAATAACATTTAATCCGGACATTATAATATCATGAGAATAAAGGGATTCATGATATAATATGTCAAACGACAGTATACACACCATATAAGAGTGAATTGGTGCATAACAACAATGAAGTCTCAAAAGAAATGTAAAATGAGATGAAATCCATTATAAAGAAGGTATCCTTAAATTAAAGAAAAATCAATCTCATAATTTTGTGTGAAAAATATAAATGCACCCAATATAAGTGGATATTAAGTGTAAAAAAATCAAAGTTTATTCACACATATTCAAAGGATGACATATTCAATAACTACATGTTGATCCCAAAGAAATCGAAATTGGGATAAGAAGATCCCTTGGTAAAATTCGACAGCCTAACGGCGTCACATAAAATTTTACAAAAAGGGTTGATGAGAGAGATAAAGGAGATCTCATCACATGGACATACAATTTACATAAAAAAGGATATAAAAGAACATATCCCAACATAATATCATGTGAAATAAAAGACATAACAAAAGAAGTCTTCTAAAAAGAGGAGGGTGAAAGGTTCCCTTACCAACATGGGTATCATTAGAAACATACACCACGTGAAAGAAGGAAAATAAAACATTGAAGTAAATACTCATAAATGAAAGTATATTACACAATGAGTAAAATAATTTACAGTACATACACCACTAAAAGGACACTGTGGCAAATGTAGCATAAATCTCACGTGAATAAAAGTGAGATGAAAAATCGCAAACAAAAACTCGGCAGCCTAACTGCGCCACAAAAATGGATTGATGAGATCAAATAGGGTCACTCATTATATTAACAAAAAGTTTACAGAAAGAGGAATATAAAAGAACATCCCCCAACATAAAAAATATGAGCTTAAAAGAAGTGACATAAAGGAGAGTACTTAAAAAGAAAGAGAGAGATTAAATATCTTACGAAAATTCGGCAGCCTAACGGCGCCACTCAAAACATCCAAAATGGATTGATGAGAGAGAATGGGGTCTCTAATAATATGGCCAAAAAAATTATAGTAAGAGTAATATAAAAGAACATCCCAATCATAAGAAATATGATCTTAAAAGGAATGACATAAAAGAGTGTACTTAAAAAGAAAGAGAGGAGTAGGATCCTTTACCTCGTGTCTGACATGATTCGATCGTTCTTTAATCTCCTGAATAATAAAATTTGGTCAATTTATAATTGCCTAAGGACCTCATTTAAATATTATTATTCAGTTCATATCACATATTATAATTTTATAAAAATTGGTTAATAATGTGAGTTCATATCAGACGTTTTTGTCGATGTTAAGTACATTAGTAAAAATTTACCTTGTTGGAAAATAATTTTCCATGTAGTTATAGGTACATCATCGCCAGAAAAGTATTTATGTTTTAAATATAATATATATCCATTATATATTCATTTTATACTATTCAATAGCATTTGGAGGTAAAAACTTAAAAGCACCGTTCATGGAGACCGTAGGCCGTACTTACGCATGAACACTACTTTCATTTTTTTTGCCATATTAATGGAATTAAAAAAATGAGAGAGATATATATTATAATTCCAGAATGATACCCATAATTTAGATGTAATATATTACATATATATCCATTATATATATGTACTTATAATAGTACATAACATTTGGAGATAAGAAATGAAATGTACCGTTCATGGAGACGGTAAGCCGTACGTACGCATGAACTCTACTTTCATTTCTTTTTTCTGTATTAAACTGAATGAAATAATAAATATAAAAAGGAATATTATAATTCCAGTAGGATAACATATGTAATACCATTAATTACATCCTTTATACATCCCACATATGGAATTAACGAATAAAATCACTTTGAGGGGGCGGTAGTCCGCACTTCCTAAAAGGAAGATATCGCATTTACCCATAATGGAAACCATAAATGTATGCCATAAATGAAAAATAAATAAGCTTAAGGAAAACATAAACATATTATATATCATATATAAATATATTGACATCTTAATGGCCACCTTTGAAGGTGTTAAAAGAATGTTGAACAATCATCATTTCGGGAGGCAGAAATTCACCATCCACGGAAACAGTATGTTCTTTAACCATTAGATGTAGGTGTGTGTAAGTGTAGCTCGAATACTTCTTATAAAAACATCCTAGTATATTTAAGATACTGTATTTGTTACAAAATATATCAATAAAAAGATTTTAGGGGGTTGGAGAAGCAAAATAAAACAAATTGACACAAGTGAAGACATTACCTGTAAATCACGTAACTTCCTTTGATTTGAGCTCAATGGCTTACTTGGAAAGGATTATGCCCAAAGTGAGGCTTCAAGGAGTTATAGAGGGATGTGGAGAGATAAAAGGGGCAGGGGTTGGCCGAGAGAAAGGCTTGAGAGGTGTGGGTAAGGAGGTAGAGGTGGGGGCCTTTTATAAGAGGAGAGGAGGGGCACTCTTGCAAAGTAAAGAAATGTTACTTTATTTTAGAATGAGTTTCGGATTTTAATGGTCCCACATTGATGTGTTTCAAGGATAAGTTGATATGGGTTCCAAATCAACCCATCAAATAGGTTTTTGACATGTTTAGGTCTTAGATATTACATTATCTTTCAATTTTGTTTAAATCATTAAATAATGAGGTCATCACTGCATCATCATGATGTAATAAATAATTTAATTTATTTAGTGTATGAAAATTATAAAAAAATACTATGATGTAGGAAATAGTTTTATCTTTCCATTTATTATTTATAGTCAAAAATATGACTTGTATAACCCCATGTAAAAATTGTTTTAGTAAAACATTTCAGGTTTATGTCATTTTTACTTTAACATTAAATAAAAAGGTATTTATGAAATTTTCCAAAAAAAGTGGCTCCATGGGGTCCCCATGTTGACCCATGGATTTTCTGGGTCGGCCATGACACATCCAATGAGGGTAGGACATGTGTCTAGGTCATTTCATTTTATTAAAACATTATTCTTACCTTAAACTACACTAATTACCTCCAATCACGATTAAAAACTTAATAAGTTACTAATCACCAAAAAATTATTTTAATCCCATTGGACCAAATTTTAATTCTTAATGACAACCATGTATGTCAGATTTTTGAAATTTAAAACAAAAATAAGGCAAAATTTCATTTAAACGGAAAATCGGTTTTTATTAGTACCACTTAGTGGTTTCACTATTCATCAAAAATTGATGTTTTTCTGAAAATTACCAAAAGATCACCCTAAGATAAATTTGATATTCTGAATACAAAAATGTCTTCTATTTTAGCAAATTAAAAACATATAAATTACATTAATTAATTTAATAATTAATTCCCGCTGTCAAAACAAAGAGCGTGTTTTAATGAAACAAAATATATCAAAAGATTGACACTAGTTTAAGTCTGATTTCAAAGTGAAACCAATTACAACGACCACTATTGGATTAAATGGTAAAAATATATTCTAATTTCACTTTAAAACCAATTCAAAAGATAATCCAATCATATAAAAAATTAGATTAAAAAGAGGTTTTGAATTAAAATACAACATTTTCACTATTCATTAAAAATTGAACTTTTTTCGGAAAAATACATAAAATTTACACAAAGTAAATTTTGATGTCCCGATTCTAAAGAAGAATTTTATTTTTTCAAATATAACACATAAAATTGTAAAAAATTGGATTTAAAAGAGGTTCTCCATCAAAAGGCGGTTAATCTTCCTTCTAAAGAATATTAGAATGTTTACGCTTAAAATTGGATTTATTCGCATTTTTAATCCTCTAACATTTATTGTAAAAAGTAAAAATATCTGACAAACATATATAATCATTTTGTAGTTAGTTCTGTTCATTCTCGCCATTACAACGGCTAGGCGTTAACTACTATTTAAAATAATATTATTTTATTATTAGAGTGCAACGTAAGATTCCCAAGAAACTCGTCGTTACGTGTTGGGTATGCCATCGAGCATAGCTTCCCCTTTAAAGTCATATTAATATTTTATTCACAAATATTGATAAATGTGAAAATGTCATACTCTTTATTTACCTGTGGTGTTACACTAATAATCCTCCCTAATAATTTATTTCTTCATTTATATAACTTTTTAACTTCTAAAATAAGTAAACGTGAACTTCATCCAGATTCTGGAAGCTGTTATACATGATGAAACATGAGTGTAGATATTTGTTTGAATAACATATAATATATTATCTCACTCTAAAATTATGAAAGAAATATTCTTTCTCTCTATGAGTAAAAGAATCATTATTTACTAAAATTTCATAACAATCGACAAGAATAATATATTTTTAAAAACTTTTATTTATTATATATGTTTCCATCTATTCATTCCAATAAATAATTAGATGTTATTTTTAATTGAGATTGTATAAAATTTCTAGTATAATTACACTTATCATAACTAAAATAAACAAATATTTTCTCTTCTACATGCCTGTGTGAGGAAGCTTCTAAATATTGAAAAACTATTAAAACATATAAAATCCAAGATCAAGGATCAAATTAAGATTCAATATTAGAAATGTGAGAACATTCATTAATTCCAAATTTCATGATTTTGAAAAAATGAAGAGTTATACTCAAATAAAGATACCTACATTGATATCAAATGTTGTCTAAGAGGTAACTAAAATGAAATATATAGAGAGGGGTGAATTATAGTCACAAAATTAACCTAATTTTCCCCCCACTTAAGTATTCATTTGATCAGAAATTATATTTTCATATCAAACTATAGTATATAAAAGTAAATAGGTATTTAAAAATTATATACATAGTGGGAAACAAAAAAATTTTGATTTTAGAAAAAATACCTTAAATAAAAACCATTATTCCATTATAAAGTTAATTAAAAATGGTAAAATTAAATATGGAGTTTTGAATAATAATAAAAAACTCCTATAATGGATATTATATTACCAAACTATTCAAGTCATAAGAATTATTTTATTTTAAACTAGTGTAGAAGGTGGATTAGTAGAGTAGATCTAACATATTAACATGTCTCTGACACCATAAAAGTAATGTCCGAAGGTTGAAAAATCTTATCCCAAGAGCCTAGTTGATCAAAGTTGTAAGAATAAGAAGATTCCACACATGAATCACACCAATAATATTTGTCAAAAATTTAAAAATTTAAAACTTCCAAAATATTTATAATCAAAAACTCAAAACAATATCTCTATATTAAAAAAATACTAGAAATAAAATATAAACATAAGTACACAAAATATTGATATGATATAAGATTCAAAAAGATGAAACAATTTTAATTCATATTTCACTATTTTTCATTTGATGGAACCATGACTGATTTTATGAAATCAAATTTAAAAGACTCAAACAATCATATTCTGTAAACAGATATTTTAGTTGTAACAACATTAAAAGATTCAATATTCTTTGATGTATGATGATTTATCTTCTAAAAATGTTGTTTTGTGCATCAAAATATTGTTTCAAAAAGTTTCAAAAAATATATGGGTGACTGTAATTTAAGGAAATAGATAGTTGAATGATAATAAATTCAAATATAAAATTCAAACAGTAAACATCGAGTCAATTTAGTTCAAATTTAGATTTTTTTTTCAATACAATAGATATTAAAGTAGTTGTTTGACTCAAACATATTTCCTGTATTTATTATTTCCCAATATAGTGAGAGGAAAAGTGTATTTTACTATGTGAATAATGAAATACATTTCCATGTCCACTTAAAAACATTATAATAGTTTACCTCATTACCGTAGTCCATAAATACCATGGATGTAGTATGACCTAATTTCATGGTCCAAGTGAATTGTGGCTATAAATCTATAGAAATATCCCCCTTTTATAGGAGGGTTAGCTACCAAGAGGAATAGAGTTAGGATGATTTATTATATTAATATAAAAAATTATTCACTTTACCACCCAACACTTATATTTTATTGAATTGATATGTTTATATAACTATAGTTTTATATAGTTGGAGAAAATATAAATAAAAATCAAATCTTTGTGAAATATAGATAGTTGATATTATGATTAAGTTTATCATTTTAGTGGTAATATATTAAAAAAATTATCATATTGGATACTTGGTAAATAATGATTCTAACTCATTAAATATATATAGTTATATATAATAATGACATTAAACAAAGAAATAAAATTGAGATTAATTATTGTTTGATATTATAAATTTAAAAGTGTTATTAATTACTCAAAAAAGTAGTATAATCACAAAAAAATGTTTAATAACCTGACTCCACTACATACTATCTTGGTTTGATAGTGAATCCTTTTGTTATATGAAAAAACTACATCCAGTATTCCATAATTAAGTGAGTAATACCAAGGGTATATGGATTGGAAAATTGGAGTCTACATGTATAGTTAGAAGGATAAAATTAATGGTGAGTATAAAATAATAATCAAGAGGTTACACCCCACAAAAAGATTCATGACATTTTGGAATATGCACAAGGGAGCTCAATCAGATAAATAGTAAACCAAATTTGTATCCCATCCTAGGACATATACCACCCTTCTCACAACCACTATTCTTTTTATACTAACAGAATACTTCATGTAAATTCTATTCCTTCCAAAATCCACAAAAGATCCACATAACACAACAATATAGATCAACTACACACCATATCAACATAATATAATTACATTCCACATACAAGTCCACCATCTAATACATTCATAACAACTATAATGACTAAAAGAAGGAACATGATAGGGAGATTAGCCACCAACTTGTTCCTAATAAATACTTGATATTGGGGGTTCACTTTGTTAACAAACCCTTTTATACAAACTGATTAGGTTACCTAAATCGGGTGGTTGTGGGTTATAAATAAAAAAATTAAATGATATATAATAGCCCATATATCAAATCCTAGGGTCTATATCTTATCAAGATTCGTCTATAATCCCATCCCATTGTGCATCTTGTCACCGCTAAACTACTACCACTATCACCTATAACCACACAACATGGCTAATATAATAATCACCCAGCTTATTTAATATTTAATTATCGTTTTTTCCATATCATATTTATTTACAAGTTTCACATAATCTATAATAATCCACTTCATTATTTATTAACCTCATCAATTTTTTTGCACTATTTTAATTTATCAATGATCAAATATGATAATTAATACATTAATCTATCATTTAAGAAAATCATCTGTTAATTAATATTTTAAAATATTCCCAATACCAGTAAAATTCTTAATTAACTCAAAAATAAATAAAACATAAAACCTTAACTATGAAATTCTTTTATAACATTTAAATTGTTTAATGATTTTTCAATATTATAAGAGTCTACTAATTACTCAGTATTACTCAATATTATTCATCAACATAACCAATAGTGGAATATATTATAACATTAAATGTATTTCAATATCTTACAAAAAAACATAACAAATTTAAGAAGGACACATATACATCCATAGACTTGTATTTACACTAAATAAAAAAATCAATATCACAATTAAATGTATTTATTTTCAAAAAAAATACAACTAGATTATTGTTTTTTTATCACACTATAATATTCATTTATAGAAAATAATTCAGCAATCACAGAAATTTAAATATATACATTAAAATACCAATCACAATAGTGCATAATTCATGATATGTAAAGATAATATCATCCCACTATAGATAAGACTTTTTACAAAGCTGAAACCAAAGTTGATTGGCTCCTCCTATGTCAAATCATATCCCACCTTCCCAACTCTATGTCAAACCAAACTAGTATATATCACATAATTCCTTCTTATTACTTCCATATGATTGATAATAAACACAAAAACCCCCACCCCAACTATGATTAATGATGTACTAACCCAACAAATAAATAAAAAACAATTATAAACATGACACACATTGTAATCCTATAAATATATTTTACACAAGTAAATTACAATAATATAAATATTCACTACATCCCAAATGAAATATCATATGGATAAAAAAACATACAACTGATGACCCAACCTCGACTAGTCTCCACTAATTAACAATTGCTACTCTATCCAAACTAATAATGAAATTCCTTAAAAACATGAAACCAAGATAGATAGAATTTTCATGTATTCCAATATCGAGATGAAGGAGATGATATAAAAATATTTTAGTATTTCATTGATGACATTTTATGTACTCATATATGTTTAAAATTGGCATATTATATTTAATTAATGAAAACATACCCCGCCCATGAAATTTTATAAAATAAAAAAAATTACATACTGATCATAGTCAACATCATTACTATTTCAAAAATCAGTCACAAAATATGTTATTACTCTTTAATATTCATGCTAACTAACCTTATACACATAAAAAACTCATTCCAGAGGTCACTTTAAATCTATGCAAGAACCTATATGTAATTCTTACCCAATTCCAACCATGTAATTCTAGCCACCCTCCATATTAATGAAATATACCTATAACCATTCGGATATATCTTGATGAGACCCCTACATTTATGTGGGGTTTTTATGATATACCTAAGACCACCATAAACCCATACAAAAAATTTCAATTTTTTTAGAAAAATAATCCTAGAAATATTTTATGTAATATCAACGAGTAAGCAATATAATTTTGTATAGTAACTAATTCCCCAATGCTGCTATTTTTTCAAAAACACATGTGCCCCTAAATATTGTATTGTTTCCTTAAAATTGACTCCCAGTGGAACCAATTTTCCTAAATAATGTAATGTATTACAAATAAAATTAAATCCATTGGAAAATATTATTTCAAAATTTATCATGTAATCTAATTTTTCTAACCTAGTAATAATAATGAGAATCCACCCACCTTTCCATGATTCCATAAAAATTCCTTCATATATCACAAAAATCATAATACATATATGAAACTATCATTGGAAAGGCCAGTAAATTCAACTAATTATCCTTTTCAAAAAGATACACCCAACATTCCAAAACCAAAGAAACACTCATCCTACAATGTATTTTTATCAATAACTAATCCAATGGTGTGTAAAATTGATATCAATATATATTCTAGCCCTTTTAAACTATTGATCCATTTTTTAGAGTGTTCCACCATGCTCTTTCTATAACCCCAGCCAAAAACACCAAACCTTGACCCCCCCAATATGAGATGAGATGAAGTATAATAATAAGAGAGTAAGGGAGTTGTAAGATAGCATATATCCATGGGGTTTGGAGATGAATAAATACTTTTAAAACCAATGTGAAATATCACTATAAGGGTTTACTGTTTAGAGAGTTCAACTAAGAGAAATAGAGGAGAATTTGTGAAAAAATACAAAATTTAGGGAAGCATTTCATGGATATATAACCTTAATTCATGTTTTATTTCACCTCTAATTGATGCATGAACTGAAAATTATGTTTTTTTTCAAAATAACTTTTGATGAAAAAGTGGGAAAACCCAATAAATGAAATTATCCAGATCAAGACTAAAAGAAACTTCCCCTACCCAGCAATTATAACATTATGCTGAACCTCCACCACACATGAACACTCATCAATATGTCCCATGAAGGGTTGCATGGACTTGGTACCAATGGCAAAGCTATACCCTCTAATTCATCCGAATCTGAATGTTCATGCATAGATGGAAGATTCCTGCTTTGTGACCTCATCTAGCGCTGATCCTTGTAGAGTGATGGTTTCTTCCATCATGAAAATTTAGAATGAAACCAAATAAAAAAAATTGCCTCATATTGAACCAATTATATATTTAAAAAAACTACCACTAAGAAAAAACCAAAAACCAAATTCAAAAATTACAAAAATCCATCAAACCTATCATTGATGTCGATTTCCCAGAACTGGTAACTTGAACTCACATCCCAAATGACCAAGAGGACTAGCACACTTATGGGGATTGAAGGCAATAGAGTAATTAAGAATCCAAAGTGGAGAACCAAGAAAACAGAAGCATGAAGAAATGACGGAGATGAGATGGCATGAATTCCAATAAACTAGAGGAAGAAAACCACACATATCCCCACAATCACGATCTTCAGTAGTTGATTCAGAAGAATCACAAAATATTGGAAGCAAAAAATAAACCATATTTATGAACCGGAGGCTGCGAAGTCTAAAAAACATCAATCTGAATGAAACACCACCGATGAATTAATTTGAGGTCGGCTATCAACACATAACCATACCCCTCACAAAAAAAAATCAATGACCATATCCACAACAAAACAAACGATAACCAAATAAAAGAGAACCAGATCTGAACCAATAGTGATGATGAAGAATACATGTCATCTTAACCAACCATGAAGTTGAAGAGATGTTCCCTATGGTGATGAAATCAATCCGCCGTTGCTGATAACCAAATCCAAAACTGAATGCAAGAGAAAAATATCTATAAATTGATGTCCTCCAGAAAAAAGGATATCAACAATGAAAAAAACAGTGGAAAAAGGATTTATCTATAGTATACATCATCATGTGACCAAATATGGTAGGCCTCTCCTACATGACATCATCCCTGAGACCCTCATTGTTGTATCACAAATTCTTAAAAACTTTCACAATAGGAATGTTCTCCAAATCAACAACATCCTTCGACAAGGCCTGCCGAACATCTGGCTTCTTCCCCAATTTCCAACCCGAAATATCCTGCCATACCATGGATAATGTCAGAAAGACGAGAACCCATCGCTAACTCTACTTAAAGAAGACAACCAAGCAGAGAAACCCCCCGTGTGTCTTCTGAGTGAAGATATCACCTGAAGACCCTAGCAGATTCATGAAATGAAGCCTCTATGTAGAAATGAGAACCATATATGAAGATCGAAGATTCCAAAGCCATATTCAAAAGATTCTTCCACCTTGGACCTACCATAACCATGTATTTACCACAACCATTAACCTCAGGATGCATGAACCAACTTCACAGTCCTCCAAACCTACTACAAGACCATACATTTCCCAGAAGATTCCAAACATCACCTCCAACCACCTCTGAAATCCCATAATCTCCCCTAGGTTTCTCCAAACACTAAAAAAAATACTAAAACATTTAAACACCTCAAAAACAAATTATTTTTTCATTTTAACTAAATGTTATTCCTTATAATTCTACCCTAATTATTAGTTTTTTCATCCTAAAAAAATTATATATAGGACAATCCATTTACTAACTATTGAAAATAACTGTATGATAAATTTTTTAAAATTATTATTCACTAAACTACTATATCTAATTAAATGTTATATTATATGTCTTTTCTATGACATGAATCATATTAGGTGATATAAAAATAAAAATAAAAATATATAATATGATTTGTTACGTACAACATTAGTCTTCTTCAATATAATGTAATGTATTTTACTCAATAAACAAAATTTGACAATTGATTTATTCAAGTGAAAATTATATTTAATGATTAAAGAGTTATGGAATTTTATTTGATAAATTAAACATGTTATATAAATGTAATATTTTACAAGTTGTTACTATATTTAAGGTACATTTTGAATCTTTCTTCAATTCCATTTTGGGTGCATTTTAAGCCTTTTAGGGGAAAATATCATTTTTGGTAGAATTTTTTAAATCCTAAGAATAAATGATTTTTTAAATCAATGAATCCTAGGAATAAATGTGAAAAAGTATTTATAGGGTTTCATGTTGTTTCTTGTATTTTTTATTTGTGTTAATATTCGAAAATACCTACAAATGATATTTATTCCATAAATTAATGGATTATATTCTTAGTTCAGCACGGAGAACAAGTTCAAAAAATAATTTATATCATTAAAACATTTAGGATATAAATTTTTTTTGTAAATTAAAAACCATTATTACAATATAAAATCAGCGATCAAGATATTTTATCCTGAAACAAAGTGTTTTTCGTCATACAAGAGTTATAGTATATTTAAGGAATAAAAATAATATTTTCCAATGCCTTGTGGTTTTTAATTAACACTCATGTGACTCCATCCTATTTCATTGTAAAAAAACTCACTCAATTCCTTGGTATCTCCCTAGTGTGTTTGGAGTGTTTCATTCCCTCCAAATTATTTTTTATCGCAGTTGAACACTAGTTTGGTCAGTTGTCTTCATTTAGGTATTTGTAATCTCTCCATTTGTATATTTATATTTTTTTATCTTAGTTTAGAAGATGTGTATGTGACATAGTTTTCCAAGCCTAATAACCAGCATGTTGTCTTGGTTGATCCTAGTAGTTTTCCCTCATTACTTGTCTTTCATAGGCAATTCTTATTGTTTCTAGTCTCTATAGTCAATGGTAATTAGGGTTTCTCAGTTATTAAGGTAGGTTTCCCCATACAGGTGGTTAATTATTGAATTGGATTTTATCATTTTCAATTAATTTATGTTATTCCATAAAAATTGATTATTTGACATTGGAATAGTTTCTTTATATTAGATTATTTTTTAAAGGGATTTCCTTAAAAATGGATATTTGTACCCCAAGTTTATTATTGAAGGATTTTAATGGTGGTTTTATGTTTTAAAACTGGTCTTAAAGCCTATATGTGGAAATGATTAAATGTTAGGTTTTTTTAAATGATATAAAATTTTTATATAGTTTTATAGAAAAAATAAAACATTGAGAAACCATTGGTGTTTCAGGAATAACTTTTCACTCTTTCTATGTGTGATGCCACAAGAGGTTTTATGTCACTTTGTGTTTGTAATGGTAATAGAGGACATACTGGTTGGATATACCTTAGTCATGGAATGGTAATTTTCTTACATGTATAGTATATATAATAATAGGTTAGAGACCAAATTATGTTTTTTGAAATTTATGATTATTCTATCACATAGTGTTATATTTAATAATTATTTTCTCACATGATTATATTATGATGTATCCATGGTTGTTTTCATTTTTATTTCATTCATGAAATATTTTTGGATTTAGTGAATATTATATGTTTTATAAAAACTAAAGGAATTTTTTACTAAATGGTTTTATTTTATGAAAATTATTTGTTAAATGGATTTGTTTTAATATTAGAACTGTTGAATTCCTAATACTATAGCTTGTATAGATTTTTTAGTGGTATCCTACTATGAGTTTTTCCCAAAACTTACATTTGGATTTAGGTGGTAATAGATATTGTTTTTCTTTAATCTAGTAATGGTAAGGAAATTATATTGAATAAAATGTTCGGTTGTTGTCATCGTCATTATTGCATGATGACTTGGTGGTTACGGATGGTTACACAGGTAAATATTTAGTATAGTCTTGTTTTATCACTCCTGTTTTGGTTTATTTTTATTGAATTTTTATGTATGATGAACATGTTCTATTTCTAATACATTCAACCCTATTAGGTTTTTTTTGTTTAGGGGTTTCATGGGGCATGTTTCTTATGAATTGTTGTGGTTCACCTTGTAGTAGACCATTCTGAGGTTGAATGTCTAGTTACCCCAGGGTGGCTCATTAATAATTGGTGTTATAGTCATTACCCAAACATAAGTGTTTTGAAACTTCCTAATTTTTGGTTGGTGTCTTGGTAGAATAAATTTAGGACCATAAAAATTTAGATAGTATGTGTGGAAAAGTGGCCCAATCATCTCAATCCTATGACTGAATCTTACTCACCATGGGTGGTCATGAATATTTCTTTGTTCATGATTTAGTTATTAAGGTTATTTGAAGGAACTTTATGTGGGGTTATTTTAAATGAACTTGTTACTTATTTGTTATAGTATTTTTTTAATAAGAAAATCCAAAATTGAATTAAATTATTTTACTTTAAAATAATTGATATGGATACCTAAAGCCGGTCCTATGATTTGGGAATATTCTTATGAATGATGGGGTTTTTTTCATGTGTTTTTTAGAAAATTCATCTTAGAAGATATTTTCTAAATTTGAGATATTATTCTATGAGACATGTTTTGTAGGTGAATCCTACAGTAGACCCTTATTTATTAGAATCTATAATATTTACTATTCAGAATCTATGTCAAGAAGGTGTTAGTAACCCAGGATATGTCATTGATCATGGATCAGAATTTACTAAGCAGAATCCACCCATCTTTCATGGTGATAAAGGCCCCCAATAATTGGAGGAGTTTTTGACGTGTATTTATAAGATCGTTAAAATTTTGATTACTCACGAGGACTCTAAGTTGTTTTTTAAAATAGTACATAAGGGATTGATAAGGAAATAGTGGGAATATATTTTGAAAGCTATGTTTCTTTGCAAATATTTCCTGGTCTACCTTCAAGAAAATATTAAAAAATAACTTCTAGCCTAAGTGTCTAAATATGGAAACAACTCAAGACTTTCTAGACATGGAGAAATGGGAGCACATCATTCTAGAGTATTACACGTGTTTTGTTGAGTTTCTGCATTTGGCACTGAACTAGTCACCAATGAAAACCTTAAGGCTTGGAGATTTGAGTTGGGATTGAGGGATGATATTCAGTCGATATATATTTCCTTATTCCATTGATTAATTATGGAGGTAGTAAATAAATTATCTCTGGAAGATGTATAAATACCTAGGAAAATAGTTTTGGAAGAGCTATGATTTATGATGTTTTTTTCTAGGGTATATCTTATATATTGAAAAAAATATATAGTGTCACAACTTTTCTTTAGGACCAATTTTAAGGGATTTATCAAGATAGTTGTAGGTTGTCTGCTATCAGTGTCAAAGGCCGAATAATTCCAAGATAAACTATAATTTTGTTCCCAATAAGTGTCATTTTTGTAGACAATATATCCAAATGATGCATTTTTATGAAAGGATTTCTAAACGTATTAAGTTGGGATCAGCCATCCCCAAGTGATCACATATTTGTATCAATGGTTATGAAGGTGACAGGTCTTGTCCTCAAGCCAAGGTCGATGTTCACATGACTATTAAATATTTGGGAGGAGATAAGATCTTATATCTCTATACAGTGGATTATACACCAGAGGGATCTAATGTAGGTCCAGCTACTATTAGAGGTGAAATTTGTATTTCATCTTATATAGTTCTAGATTTTTTTGATATAGGTGCTACTCATTATTTTATATTATCAAATTTAGTTTATGTGTTGATATTTTCATTAGATATTGTTTCATTCTTATTTGATATTTCCATGACTTTGTTAAATTCGTTTGAAAAAGGATTAAAGTGTCGAACATGTGATGTAATAATATCTAACATTGACGTGGAGATGGGATTAATGGTTCTTGTTCTTAGTATCTTAGACCTGTTTATTATAATAAATTAAATGATCAACATTGAGACCTATATCGACTATTATCATCATCATTATTAGTTTTTATCTCCCTATGGAATCACTGATTTATTTTATAGTTACTAGGATTCTAGGTCATAGAGTGTGGTTCCTTTTGTTCCATGTGTTGGGGGATATCATGTCAGTTTATAGAGATGTTCCTTTATTTTGATCATCCTATTTTGAAAATTCTACTTCCTACATTAGTGTGTGTATCTTGAAGTATTTCTAGATGAATTTTCTAGCTTTTCCCCATAGATAGAGGTCATGTTCACTATTGAACTACTACTTGTTCCACTTCCCATTTCTACGCATCTTATCATATGACACCTATTGAGTTAGTGAAAATTAAGTTTCAACTTTTGTAACTCAAGGCAAATTGATTTATTCAACCAAGCAGGCCCCCATGGTATTTTCCTATCCTCATTTCTAATAAGGTATATGGGTGTATTGGGCTTTTCATGTATTATCAAAAGTTAAAATAAGTGATAGTTAAGAATAGATATCCCTTGCACAAGATTGATGATATCTTAGATCATCGTAGAGGGGATTATTATTTTTCAATGATTGACCTTATTTCAGGTTACCACCAATTGTGAGTCTGATAAGATGATATACATAAGATAGGGTTTAGGAGATGGTATGGGAATTTGATATTTTTATTATGCCATTATATATCACTAATTATCCTATATTATTTATAGCATTTATGAACTAGATATTTTATCTATTCTTGGACTATTTTTTTGTTGTGTTTATAAGTGATATTTTCGTGTACTCTATATTAGAGGAGGAGAACACAGAAAATTTGGATATCATTACTAGAAACATGAGGGAACATCACTTGTATAGTAACATTTCTAAATGTGAGTTATGGATTCAAGAAGTGAAGCATGTGGGTTCATGTTATATATGAGAGGTTTCCCTCAGTGGAACATAGAAATATATAGGAAATAATGTCTTGGGAGTATATTAACAAATGTTTTTTAGTTATATAGTTTCTGGGGGTTAGCTAGTTATTACATGAGTTTTTTTCAAGAAATACCCAATGCAACATCTCTAATGACATCTTAAATCCCCATGGGTGTAAAATTTGTGTGTAATGAAAAATGATAGAGATACTTTTAGGAACTAAAAGTAAGGTTGAATTTAGCTCATATTTTGATTTTTATAAAACTGGGATAAGATTATAATATTTTGAGTGATGCTTCTAGTTCAGATTTGGTTGTTTATTAGTGCACATGAACCAAGTGGTGGCCTATATCTATCTCCAGTTATGCCCTCATTAGAATAACTACCCATAAATTATCTTGAGATGAAAATGGTTATGAATTCCCTCAAAACATAGTATCCCTACCTATTTGTGTAGGGGTTTACAATATATTCTAATAATAAAATCCAGAATTATACTTTATTTTAGTGGTATATGAACTTGTGAAAGAGAAACTAGGTTGAGTATATTTAGAAATTTTATTTTGATATTGATTATACTTCTGATAAGGGGAATGTGGTCATTAATGCATTAAAATAGAAATTACCAACACAATAGGTGAAGGAATTAGTAGAAGATTTATCTTTGAAGAGTGTTTTGATTGAGATAAGATTGGGAGAGGAAGAAGTTGGTTGGTAGCTCTTCTTTAATATGAAAAAGGTCAACTCATCATTTGAGGAGAGTATTTGGATTAATAACGTACCTCAAATGGTGTCACATTGCTTTAGTGAATTCCGAAATGGTGGGGAGACCTTAAGCCAGTGGTCTCAGTTTCCCAGTGGTGGTTTGTGTTTCCAAAGAATATTGGTTATTAATTTTTCTCGAAGGCATGGGTTGATGGAAATTAAAAAAACTTCATGTTGGTCTACGAACCACTAGACTACCAAGATGTATCAGGACTTGATAAGTCAATATTGGTGTCTAGTAATGAGATGGTTGATTATGGATTTCGTATCATGGTGTCTTCCATGTCAGAGAAATTGGGAGGATAACTTAATACCTGATGGTTCTTTGCAACTCATACCAATTTCATTATATATGTTTGATGATATTTCCATTGAATTCATAATTTTATTACAATGTAATCTTAGTGAGAATGATGTTATTTGGAAGATCATTGATCTACTCATAAAATCAATGTATTCCCTCCCTATGAAAAAGATGATGAATGTGGAAAATCTTGGAGACTTGTATCTATCTAAGGTTATGAGAGTTCATGGGGTTCCCTCAATGGTTTTTTCTGATAGGATATCATTGTTTACATCCATGTTTTGGAATGTTTTGCAATTATAAATGGGATTCTAAATTAAATTGATCATGAAATTTCATATATATATATATGGATGGATAGATAGAGAGGGATATCCATGTTCTTGAAGATATGATATGGGTATGTGTACAAGATTTAGTTTGTTCTTGGGAAAATAATTTTACTCAAGTTGAGTTTTAATATAAAAGTATATATTAAGACTTGATTAGGATTGTTCCATATAGGGTATTGTATGGGAGAGTTGGTAGATCTATCTTGTACTAGGAAGAGCTATGAGAGTGGTCCTTTGTTGGGACGAGTCTTGTTCCGGAGATGATAGAAAAGGTATAATTTATCTTGAATATATTTATTTTGACATAGCGTAATCAAAAATCATATTTAGACCCTCATCATCTACCAATGGAGTTTGAGGTTGGTGATTAGTTATTTCTCAATTTTTCAGATTTCTTAGGACACCGTTGGTTTGGTAGTTATGGTAAATTAGCATTATTGTTTGACCACATTGATATTTTGGAGAATATTGGAAATATGGCATATCGGTAGGACATTCAGGCTCATTTGACTTCCTTCCATGAGATGTTTCATTTTCCCAACTAGATAGGTATCAACCAGATACTTACCATGTTATTGAATTGGAGGATGTTTCTCATTAGACCAACAAAACTGTGGTTGATAAACTGGTACATATTATAGATTTTAGATAGAAGTTACTATATGGTAAAACAATTCCCTTGGTTCTTGTTTTGTGGTAATTAGAATGGATAACCATGAGATGTGGGAGATGGAATTATAGAAGGGGAAATAGTGAAATTTCATTTTTGAGATTCCAAGATCTTCACGATGTTCAAGGGACAAGGAGTGTTTATGATTGGTAGATTTTACTATCCCATTACTATCATTATGATACATGTTGAATCTTTTTTTGATTTCATTTTTTGGATGAATTTTTTTACTCTATGTGATGGAGAGAATATTTCAAGCAAAATGACCTAAATTTAAAGAATATATGTTTCTTTGAATCAATAGAGCCATGGTATAAATGTGAAAAATACATTGGATATTCTTATACTGCTTCAATGAGTTTTATTCAAATGTTTTTATTTTATACTTCAAGTAAGAGATATTTACATATTAATGATCAGCATTTAGAAGAAGCTATGGAAAATAGTCAATTTGTAAAATGTTTTCGGATTTAATATGTTTTTATTCTATAAAACCCATTCATTTGATGTAAAATTTTCACTCAAGATAATTTAATGCAGGGAGATATATTTTTAAACATACATGAGTCATTGGAAATTTATGACATAAGATTGAGATTTTCCCCCATTCCATATGGTTTTTATTTAAAGCTTATGTAACTTTCTCCAATTTTATGGTGAAACCATATCCCTGAATATTTGGGTATCTACCTTGCAATTTTGGAGTGTTTGATTCTCTCTAGATAATTTGTATTTATTTAGTTTCTCACTTGTGTGGTGGGTTGTCTTCCATAAGGTATGTGTAATCTCTCCCTATATATTTTTATCATTTTTTATCACAGTATAGAAATTGAGTCATTAGTAATGATTTTAGGGTCTAATAACTAGAATAGAAATTTGGTTCCTTCTTATTTTTTTTCCTCTTCCTTATCTTTCTAAGGCTAATCCACTTGTTTCCAATCATGGTTGTCAAAGTTTATTAGGTATCCTAAATTCTCTAAGTAATTATATATATATTAGGGATTAATTATTTAATCGATTTATGATCATGTAAATTCTCTTGTGTATTCCATAAAAATACTTGATTTGATGTTGTAATGGTTTTATTGGGTGAGATTCATGTTTTTTGAAGTGGTTTTCATTAAAAACGGATTAGTGCACACTAAGTGTTTAATTAAGTTCATTGAATGGTTCTTTTGAGTTTGGTAATGGGGATCTAAACTTGGATGGAGAACGGATAAAATGTGAAAATGTTTTTTTAAATGACATTATTGTTTTTAAATGGTTTCTTGAAATTTTTTCATTTTGTGTAACCATGGGTGAGTCAAGGATAAACTTGTGACTCACAGTGTGTGTGATGCCAAAAGTGGTTTTATGTCACTTTATTATGTGTAATACCACAACTTGATATATTTGTTGGATCAACCATAGGTTTTTATTAGGTCTTCTCTTTCTTGTCTAGTAAAAATATCCATAGCCTAGATCCCAAATGGTGTTTTGTTGATTTATAACTATTTTTTCACATGATTATGTATTTAAATGTTATTTTATTGCCAGATTATCTTATATTGTATCCATGGTAACATAACTATTTTCTTTAATACATGAAATATTCTTTAATTTGGTGAATTTGGTATGTATTATGAAAACAAAAGGATCTTTTTACAAAATGGTTTTATTTTATGAAAATTATTTCTAAATTGGATTTGTTTTAAAGAAAGAACTGATGAATTCTTGATATTAGTGATTTAATATATTCTTATGTGGTATCCTTATAAGATTTGAAATAACACCTAATTTTATCTTTTAGGTAGTTTTTGATGTTATTTTTAAGGACTCAGGTAAAGGGAAGTGTGTTATATAGTATGCCTCCTTTTTTTATTATCATCATCTTCATAGTGTGAAGGACCGGTGGTGACAGATGATCACATATAAACTATTAATGTATTGTCATTCTTTATCATTCTGGTTTGGATTTCTTTGGATTGAATATTTATGGATCATGGATATATTCTATTTATTATACTTTATAATCAATTACATTTTCTTATTTTTTGGTTGTATGAGACATGCCACTTTATCTTTGTTGTGCTTTTCCACAGGGAAGTCCTTTTAAGGTGGCTTTTATAGTTTCCCCTAGGTTTTTCATTACAAATCACATAAAAACCAATGTTCATTATAGTATTTATGAAATTCAACATTAAAGAAATATCATTCATTAATGAAACAATCTTATAAAAAAGATTCCAATGCTATATTTTGTAGATAAACTTGTATATGAAACTGATTAATAATGAATTATTATTAATAATAATTTTTTAAACATGGGTGTACTTTTATACATTATTAATATGGTGGAGGAACTTGTAAATCTATTTATATATTCCATAAGAGGTGGGCCACCTCTTATAAAATGAACTTATTTGTTTTAGTAATGTGGTCATCATTAACTACAAAAGTTGAAGGATACTTGAAATACAATATATCCTTCCACGTTATTCACATTTTTTTCTTCCTATAGGATGATATTGGAAAATTGGATTTTAACTAACATTATATCTTGATATAATTGATATCATTTAACCCCATCACAACTCATATATTATACACCAATTCATGGTAATTATATTCCCTAGTCTTACTCAATCAATGTACTACACATTACTCTTAACAAATGGAATAAAAAAATATGATATTAGTTAATAAAATCTCACTAAATGATTAAAATCATACCATATGACCCATTTTAGGTCATTATCAATAATAGAAAAAAATGCTTATCAAGGTATGATTTTTACCATATAAAAAATATTTATTACATAATTCCTGATAATTAAATATTTTTTACACCCAATGTATTCTGATAACATATAAATATGATATTCTATGTGGTATACTAAATGTTGATCTATTCTGATGAAAATTTACACTTATATTTCAGGACTCAACATTATATCTCAGTTTGATTTCTTACTCTGGCTAACCATAAAATAGAATCACAAAAAATAATATTCAAATATAGTCATATATTTGGGATAAATTAGTTTTTTTGAACGCATAGGTAATTGATAATATTATATTCACAGAATATATATAAAAATGATAACATAAACACATCCATTAATAATAAAATCATGATATAATGTGAATTTTTAGGATTTACACTTAAATAAGTAGTTTCAAGAAACAAAACCCTAATCGAACCATAAAAAAATCATGCTAGTACCCTCATGTATATAAATCTTATGGAATTTATATGACTCTTATATTTCTAGTGTGCAAGTGGTTTTATTAAATGGCCAATAACAAAATCATTAGTATCTACGTTAATAATATAGACATCATCTCAATGAATAATTTATTTATTTATATTATTTTTAATAAGGATGTGTTTTTATCTTTTGCAAGACTGGGTTTCCTTATCTAATAAAAAATCTCAATAGTTATTAAAATTGAACAATATATATTTTTTATATTTGGAATACTCATTATTCCTTTATAAATTTTTTATAAAAATTAATTCCTTAAATTAATCAAATGTTTCAATATATTCTACTTATATTATAGAATCATTCATTTTGTAGTGCATATAACTCTTCTATATCACTACTCCATTATTTATCCATTACAAAAACAATAATCAAGATCTTCTACCGACTCTCTTTGTTAGAAAGATATCATTCGTGAAATCCTATATAATGTCCTCCACCACACCCTCAAATAAAAATTATACATCTTTTGTTCTTCATATTCAATAAAGGATATTTTTTATAATAATTTAGTGAATATCACATGGAGTTTGTTGAAATTCTCCAATTTTAATAATTTATTTGAAATAATAAACTATGTAAATAGCATGACATTCATGATGAATTTTATATTAATTCATAATAAATTTAACTAATGTGTTAAATTACTATATAAATAAAAGGGGATTGATTATTTATTAATGTATTTAAATTTTAAATTTTTATGTTTAATTCATAAAAATCTACATGTTATACTAATTTAGTAATTTATCAATATTTAAGTCCTAAAGTATCCCAAACATCATTTATGATATATGGATATAAATCTTTATTACTAGTCTATAGGACAATTCCTCCATATAATTAATTTAGAAAAATTTACTCTACCAAATGTTTTTATATTATAATCCTGTGAGTTCATTTTAAATAATCAGTCCACTCACTAAACTACTTAAATATAAGCAGTCCATCATCATTAATGATAAAAAAATTCTTGATTAAATCATCAAAATAAATGTTATTACCTTAACCAGATTGTTTCAATTAATGAATTAATTATTATTACATTTACCACATAAAATAATAAATTGTTCTTTTAAAACCATTTTTATATTATATATAAGTCTTTGAAAAAAGTTCCAATATAGAAACAATATTTTTTTATCTATTTGGTGGAAGTATTAATCATAGAATGTTTATAAGGTAAATAAAATTATGTTAAACTTTTTCATGGATACTAATTAATATTGTTTTATAGTACACTATACTATGGCTTTTATAACAAAATTTTGTTACTATTTTATATTTTAAGATATAAATTCTATTATTCATGTTAATTTTCATTTGGAATACATGTTTTCAAGATGAGTGGATAATTATATATGGTAGATCAACTATGTTCCAAAATTGATCATTGTACATTGAATCCACAACATAGTTGATGAAATATTGTCATTTATATAATTTAGAACACTTAACAAACTATAATTAAAAATTATATTAATCCACTATATAAAATACTTCATTATTAGTTACAATGATAAATTTATATATATTTGAAGATAGAAAAATACTACCATTCTTTTGTGGTTGTTGTGCATGAGAAGAAAAATATTTAATACCATAATTTATAATAAATTCATCTTAATTTTAAAGAATAATTTCAATATATTTGTTTCTAAATGATTATGTCCACATTTATAGTGAGATTAACTTCTACACATTAATTAAGTTTTTGAAAATTTTAAAAATACATATTTTATTCCATTTAATATGAGTTTAGAAATGTGTTTAATGGTCTCACTACCTGTAGAAGAAAATAATGATGATGAATGGATTTTAATTTTTTTTACATATTTATTTGTTGAAGAATGAAGCAAACATTGACTATTACATAGTATAATTAATTTTTTATGTAATGAAAGATGAAAATCACACTCTTTTTAATGAATTATGAAATTTAGAAGTTATAATTAATTCTCTAAAGTCATAGGGTTAGTTTTAATGTCATAATATAGGAATAAATGACTTAAAACTGTATATAATTTCTTATAACGATATAAATTTCACTAAGTCAAAAGACTTAGGTGATCTAAAGTCACTTGAAATAAAAATTTATCGAATTATAAAGACTTATTGAATTGATATTTATAAAAATATTATGTATTATAAGAAAAATTATCATAATAATGAAAACTTATGGAATTCCAATGGCTTATGGGATTTGAAATCTTATTAAAACATAGAATTTTCTAAAGTCTATATTATTGAAGGATGTCAAATTCTAATCTAAAGGTATTATATAAGAAAACTTATTTTGAAATATAATATCAAATAGGATTCAACGTCCTATTAGATTATTTTTATTTAGAAAATTAAAAGTCATATGAAATGATTACCAATGTATGAGGGAATAATGAAGTCTTATGAAATTAAAAATGTTATGAGATTTCATAAGACTCAATTTTTTTTTCAGAATCGAAAAATATATTCATTTTTATAATATATTATATTTTTATCCAATATATATTTATATCATTTTTTATTTACTAATTTATTATATTAATTATTATTATGAATTTCATTTCTATGTGATGTAGATTGAATTTTTTTATCAAAAATTATTATTAAATCATGAGGGAAGAAACATGATTAGATATTTATTATTTATATTTAAATTAGTAGTTTATATGTTTTTATTTTCTTGATGTTGTGTGAAATTTTTTTAGTGTGATTACCTTGGAACTATAAAAAATTATTTAAGGCTGATTATTAAGTTGTATTTTAAGGTATTATTAAATGTCCATTTTTTGTTATTTAAATGAGTTTATATGTACAACTATTTTAGTTTTTTAGAGAATCAATGTTACTTCCAAAAATAATGTAGCTTATTTCTATTATAAGAAAAAATATTGGAACTTCTTTGGGAGATGAAAATAATCGATGGTTATGAATATGATTATTATTTATGAATATTATGGAAAATAATGAAAACATATAATGAGAGCTTAATAGACCAAGTATATCACTCACTAATATAATCATTGAGTGTTGTACACATTAACTAGATGATGTTACCAAGTGATTCATTTTTTACCAACTAAACCATGAGGTTACACACTTCCATGGAGATCTATGTTACCATATCCATGAAATTTAGAACATCACTATCTAAACCGGTGTCTATTGTAATTTAATATTCCCATACCTTTTCTAATTGTGTTAATGTTTCTTAAGGATTTTGAAGTAAAAAATAATGATTTATTGGTTTATACTAGCCATTAAAATTTAAGTATGGTTATTCCTCTAGTTTATAATAGAAGGAATGTGTGATTTTTTACTCAATATTGAAAAAGGTAGGTATATTTTGGTTATGGGTCTAGGTTGAAAAAATTGTAATTGGATTTGAATCCCCTACATATGTTATGTTATATTGGTTGTGCCTCCACAAGAAAAGTGAATTTTAATTGGGTTTTAACTCTGTATTATATGTTAGTATTTTAATAGACACTATTTATCTCTATTAAAGAGAGAATTCTGGTGAATATGTATTATCAATTTTTATAACTCTTATAAAAATATATTTTGTTCATATATTTATTTTCACTACAAAAATCTCATTAACTCTGATGTAATCCTAAATTTTTATAATCTTGGAATGATAAAGTGAAATATTTCCTAAAAAAACTTATCTTATAGTATTTAAGAATTTTAGTAAATCCATACACATTAATCGAGACTGAACCATAATCCTAAAATGGTAATTAAACTATTTCATATTTATAAAACTTCATGCTGATGAATATTATATTTAGTGAAACAGGCAGAAATATGTTTAGATGTATTTCTATATAAAAAACTACTCATCATATAATGAGAATACTATAAATTACAGTATAAAGAATAATAAGTTAATAATAATTAAACATTGGATGCTTAGGGTTGAATGTTAAGATTGTAAAATTTTGGAATAAGAAACAGTATATGACATGTTTCATCAATTTTCATACGTTGTAAATGGAATTTATGATTTAGGAGAAGCCTATATAATATTACTATTTTTGAAATAGTACATAGAACATTATGAATAAAATAAAATGCTAAAAATGATACTATTGATGAATGTAATAACATTAAAGATTATATACTTAATGGACATATTTTTCCTCTACTGAAATATGAATTAGAACTGAAAAATATCATTGATGATGAAGTTTCAAAAAGAATAATTGTTTATTATAATTCAAGTATGAATGTTACTTATTAATATTATAATTATGAGATACATTTAAGTGGAGGAGAATATTATTCTCAAGTATAAAAGGGAATATAAAAAATAAATACAGAACATTTTTGAAGGAATAAATGAGATTAACCATGAGATGATAAAAAATTAAGCAATAAAGTTAATGTTTTTTTCAAATTATGATCTCAATGAAATGTGTTATGAAAGATATAGAAAAAGATATATTAAACCTAACTGATCAAATATAAATGTAAATAATCAGAGTCTAAATTATAATAACATGGGATCCTTAGTGGCTAGTTGGAGTTGTATAAATGATTAAAATTTTAGTGGTGAATCTGGAGTTGAAAAAGAATTGGCCAATTTTTGACTCATGGATTCAAAAAATCATGTTAGTGGATTTGATTATGATTCTAGGTAAAATGATTAAAAAAAATATTATTTATGAGTTAAATGATCGGATTAAAATATTAAAAAAATAATGTTATTAAAACTTTTGATACATTCATGGAAAATATATTATAAAATAAAAATAACATTGAAGAAAATATTTTCCTCTCGTAAGAGAAAATGAAACATAAAATTAAAATGGAATGCTATAATGGTTTTTTTATAAAAGTACTGATCTTGGAGAAAATAATTTTAAGGACTTATGTTAATATTTTACACACATTAAAAAGAAAATAAAATGGTTAAAATGGAAATTGAAATATTAAGTAATAATCTGAAGACATTTTTTAAAGGAAGAAAAATCTATGATAAAATTATGTCCATGAATAAATTTATTTATATATGAAAAAAAATTTATATTATAATCATTACCCAAAATGTATAATATTTTTTAAAAGTACTAAAGTAAGCGTATATAGTGATACTTGTTTTTTCTATGGAATGAAATGACACTATGCAAGTCAATGTCCTTTTATATTGCAACAATATCTTAGACATGCAAGAGATTTAATTTATAAATATTTTTCCTTAGTAATGCTTCAAAATACATGTTTTAAATATATTTCGTTTCCAAATAAATGTTTTTCTAATTAGACATTCAATAAATATTCATGGTTATGAAAAAAATATTAAAATTTAATTTATAGGAAATATACCTTGAAGGTCTCAAAAGAATACTTTTAATTGATAGTAGATCCTAAAAACATATCAAATTTTCTACATAAAAATTATTATCATTTAATAGTTTTGATGGTTATAACGTTACTTTCAGAGAAAAATCAGAAGGAATTGTTAATGGGTTTATTTAAGTACAAATTTATAAATATATTATTAGTTCCAAAGTGTTTTATATTGATGATTTGAAACATAATTTGAAATTTATTTTTGAGTTATGGGATGATGGTGTGTTTGTTATGTTTAGAAATGATAACTGTTTGTTAATGTAGATGAATCTATTTTGAATTATGAAAATAGAAAATAAAATATTTATTAAATTTATTTTACTGAACTAATGAATTAAAATGTTAGGTCTATGAATAACGTATAATCAATAAAATATTGTAAGGAATATTAGGCTTAGTGATGAAAATTTTTGGTGACTAAATAAGGTATCAAATAATTTAAAAATTTTGCATCCTTCTGAGTTTAAATTAGACATTGATTATATGTTTAATTATTTTATGAAATATAAAAAATATAGAGATATTTTATGACCACTAAATGTTGTTAAAAATAAGTGATTTCTTGATTTTATTCATCGAAATTAAAATGATAAGTGTGGGTGGTAGGAAACATATATTTTATTATATATGAATTGAATTGATTTAAATGAGATTATTTTCTTACACATAAAAAGAAAACCTTAAAATTTTTTATTGAGAATTTTAAATTTTTTCAAAATTAGAATGTATATCTAATAATATCAATAAGAAGTGATAGAGTAGGTTTAACAAAAAAAATTAAGAAAATATTTTTCATTCATAAAATATATTACGTAGTATCTTGTCTTAAATGAATTTCCAAACTAAAATAAAAACTATAAAAAGTTAATAAAATAGAATTATTAAGTATGAAGTATATATTATGGCTGTTAAATTGATAGATATCAATAGAAGTTTCGTATAAGGACCTGGGAAAAAACATTATATAATCTAATAAATTTCTTTTTAATTAACATCATTATATTTCCAAATATCTTTTTGATTTTGAGTTTTAGAATGTTATAAAATTATTCAGACATGTCTTCCCCTATGCCTACATAGTGAGTAGTACTAAAACAATATCCATTACATTAATAATATAATTTTATTAATAAAACATGAAATATTTTCATAAAAGTATTCACAACATTCATCATGAAGTATATTTTTCTCTTAAACATCCTTAAACATTTTTAATAACTTATTAAAACATGGTATGAGCATAAAAGCTGAGTAAGTTATACAAAAAGTAGATAAACCATTATTAAATTAATACTAATAAACATATGAAATCATTTTCATAATGACATACTTCTTACCCATAAAATATCAAGCACTAACTTTGTGATAGAATAGATTTCCCTTAAATAATGAAAAAATAAATACACTATATAGGTTACTTGGAGAATTAAATTCTTAATATTTTAACCCTCATGGTTATATTAGTATTTCAAACACAATGATACGTGAATATGTAACCCTCACATCTACCATATGGTGTAACCTTCACAGTTACACTTGGAGTAACCATACAATTAACCTCCATCTTACACATAACCAATGCATTGAAGGGAGATATATGTAGCACACTCGGTTTGAGTAATATAACCATTTTTATTCATTTATATATGTTTAAAAAGCTGGGGATGAGTTTAGAAGAGGTTTTAAGAGATCATAATACTTATGAATATGTTTTTAATATTTTCCAAGGGTGCAAGGTTTTAGCAAAGTTAGGAAAAGCAGTGCGGGTTCTTCGGGTAACCGTGCAGGGGGAGACAGTGGGCTTCACGTAGTCTGCCAATGGTTTTCCAAACCGTGTGATAAAACTTTGTATATCCCTTCCTCTTGAGGCACTGGTGTGCTCAAGGTCATCGCACAATTTTCCAAACCATGTGGGCTAACCATGTGGGATAACCATGTGGCCACATAATGAAGGGATTTTAAAATCCGGGTTCACTCATGCTTGACCTATTTAACTCCAAACTCTCTCCCACTTGAGACTCACTCAGGATTTTCGGTTCTCAATGGTTTGAGGGGATCTCCAACTCATTTTTGAAGGTATTTTAAGGGATTTATTAGTGTTTCATCTCGTTGAAGGAGATCTAGAGTGGTTTTTGTGGATCGTTTTCCCAGATTGGGGTACAGTTGCCTGTGGGTCAAATTCACTGAAACCCTAAATGTTGGTGGCTTCTCTCTCAACTCAACTTGTTTATAACTAGTGGTTTTGGTTGCAATTAATTTTTTTCTTTAAATTAAATTTGATAATGATTTTTGAATCTTTCTGGAAACCAATTTTTTGGTGAATTTGGGATTTAGGTGAAAAAGGGTTATTGTTGCAAAAAAGGGGCTTGTTGTGAAATTATATAATGTTTATTTTAAAATATTTAGTGGTTAATTAGGATAAATGTTTTTTAAAATATGGTTTTCAATAAATAGTTTCTTTATTGAAATGTGTTTGGGAATAGAAAATTGGGTGAATGGTGTTTTCAATAAATGGGAAATTTATTGAAGTGAATTGGCATGTGATGGGAATGATGATGTACATTTGTGTGGCCTTGGGGCTTTGTTCTTGTTGGTTTATTAAGTGTTACAGCTTGTGTGGATTGTGTGGAAGTGGAAGGGAAGTACAATGATAAATAGGGGATGGACTGTGGACGGATGGGCCACCGTCAACGTATAAGTGGGAAATAAATACCACTAGTTTGAAATGTATTAAATGGGTTGGACAGAAGATCTATAGTTTTGGTTTCCATGTTATGTGTTTATTTGAAATATGGAATTTTTTGTGATAATGTGAAATGGTGGAATGACTTGTAACATGGTTCTTTGGGTTTCCCTTGGGTTGAATTCTTTTTGAAAAGGTGTCTTGTTAAGGGTCTATTTGGATTGTTGAATATTATTCCTTACTAAATGATTTATATATTATGTTTTATATAAAATTGTTAAAAGTTTTATCCTAGTGTAATGTGTTGGGATGTCATTTGGGGAAATATTACTGAGTATTATTACTCACTTATTCTTTGGAACTTGGGATCTTTTCCAAATTCGGTTTTCTGGGTCATAGGTATGAGTAAATCACCTCATTTTTCTAGTGGCTCCACACGATTTTATGTTGATGTTGTGGTGGTTGGAGCACAGAGTTTGGTGTGGTGCTATATATGGTGTCACAGTTCTGTCAGAGTCTTGTTGTAGTCTTCCTCTTGGTACTCTAATTTTGGCATGAGGGATTTTTATGGAATAGATTGGTTTTCTTTGGGAAATTTATGAGTTTTTTTGACATGCATTATATAGTTTGTGGATAGTGTATTTTTTGGATGGTTGGTTTCATCTCAAGGGAAAATCATTCCCAAATTTATTCTCAAAGCCCTAGACTTTTATTTCCAGCCTTTGGTGCCTTGGGAATGTCACTTAAGGCCACATACAATTCCTCCGCCCACTTAAACCAATGATATGAGATGGGATGTTAAATTTGGTATCAGTTTGTTAGGTCAATGGATTTCAAGTGAGAGAAGTTGTTTTGTCCTTATTGTTGATCATTGGTCTTGGTGTTGAAATTTTTTCACATATTGTTCCTTGAGTCAGGATGGTAGCAAGATGTAGGGTTTCCAGAACATGTAATGTATAACATAATAGGATGTGGCAAATCCTTTTATGCTAAACTTCAATTTATGAGGGAGTTTGGTACAAAAGTTTTTGGAGACACTTATAATAATTAGATATATCATTGTTGTTGGTGTAACCAATGAGATGAACATGGTAAGCATGATAGAAATGACATCCCACAAGGATTTATATTTCATTGGGGTACAGTGATATATGGTGTGGTATGATTTTTTTTTATTTTGAAAATAAATAATGTGTTTAAAAACGGAAGGATTGAAACTTGGGAAGTTGTGGTATTTTGAAAATGGGTTGATTTCCAGAACATGGTGGATTTTCATAATAGTGTAAAATGGGAAATATGAACTTCTGGAATATCTGGTTATGATTGTTGTTATGTAATTGATTTTGAAAAATGTATACCATTTTTGTTATGGGGTGAGACTTATGGTTGTTTCTGTGTTGATAAAAATGTCACTAGGTAGGCAGCGTAGAGACATACCAGAGGACGCTACTGAAAATGTGGTTTCACCACAGCCTTAGGTGAACCGGCAGCTAGTACATGGTATAGTGAAATCCTTTCAAGCTGTAGAAAGTGAGAATAATGTGGATGAACCAAGACATGTGGATAATGCAATTCAATTTCAAATGAAGAATCAACCCATGTTTAGGGGTTATTCGAAGCCAGAATGCGATGAATCATGGCTAGATAGAACAAATTGGAAATTTGACATCTTGGGAACACTGACATAGCTGAAATTGAAGTTAACCACATATATATCGGATGATCTTTCATTCTAGTGGTGGGAGATAGTATTCTAAGCTGGTACAGAAAAAATTGTGACATGGGAGTGTTTTGAGGAATTGTTTAATAAACAATTCTACCCTCAAACATTTATAACTAAGTGTACAACTTATTTCTTTAGTTTTAAGCAAGGGAACATGGAGGTGATAGAATATAATGCTAAATTTATGAACATAGTATGGTTTTCACTGGAGGTGGAGGGTATTACGTCGTGGAAGGCTAGAAATTTTGAAGTTTGGTTGAACAATGAAATTCATTCCATGAAAGTGGTGTTCTATATAGATTACTACACAAAAATAGTAAATAGAGATATGATGGAAGAATGAGATCATGTATGGGATATAGGTAGGAGAGATGTGTTGGTACCCATAGGGAATAGAGGGAACCCAAACAATGGATTCAAGAAGAAGAGGGACACTTATTTCTAAGGTTGGGTTATAGATCAGAATCTAATAGAAGCATCAGTGAATCTTCCTCCAAATCCTCAGAGTGTGCTAGGATGTATTCATCATGGCTCTACGAGCCACCTGAAGAGGTGCTTTATGGAACAAACTTGATCATTTCATAATTGTAAGCAGATGAAAATCTGTTGTGTTATTTTTGGGAATGATCTGAGGTCATGTGTCTATGACCCTCCCTAGGGGTCGCAAGGGTATTATGCCACGATAGGATGGGGGAAACAACATACCCCTTGAAAAGAGGTTAATGTGGGTCATGGTGATTTTTGGAATACCATGATAACATAGCATGGTAATAAATATTGGATTATATAAAGAAAGTAGTTGTTTAAAGCTGATCAGGTTGGCATGGATGACCATTTATGAGTATCCATAGTGAAATGTATGGTTATTTTAAATTCAATGTTGATGCATGCTTTGCTTTCATACGGGTGCTTCACATTCTTTTATTGCTTCTCGCATCATTGACTTTTTGGGTTTACACGTGGAAACACTACATTCTTTTTTAAAACTAAATACTCATCTGGGTCAAAGAGAGTTTCATGATTTCCTCTGAAGAGCATGTTTCTTAGTTATGGATGACATTGTATTAATGAAAGATTTCTCAATTCTTGAGATGGATTCTTATGATATAATCCTAGAAATGGATTGGTTGGTGATGATTAAGTCCCAAATCAATTTCTATGATCAAATGGTTTGTTTTACGGTAGAGGATGGGTTGAATATCTCTTTAGAGGGTAGAATAATGAAATGCTGGGTGCAACAGATTTGCTGGTACTATCTGTTGGCACAATCTTGTATCAGTTAAAGGATTTTTCATTAGCATTAGTGAAAGGTGGTGAGCAGAGTGTTCTTCCGAAAGTTGTGGATTAGTTTATGGAAGTATTTCCAAAATAATTCTCAAGGTTTCCACCTGAGAGAGTAGTGTAGTTTATGACTGATCTATTTCTAAGGAATTTTCAAATATTACTTCTATTTTACCGAATGACACCAGAAGAATTGATGGAATTAAAGGTGGAGTTGGAAGAGTTAGAAAACAAAGGGTTTATCCGGACTAACACACCTATATGGGAAGCACCATTTTTTTTGTCAAAATAGTGGATAGAACCTTGAAGCTCTGTGTTGATTATCATAGACATAATTAGGTTATGATAAAGAACCGATATCCACTACTTCACATTGATGAGTTTTTTACAAGTTGATGGGAGCTCAGTGGTTCTCCATGATTGACATGATGTCAGGGTAGCACTAATTGTGGGTGAGGAAATAGGATATTCTAAAACAACTTCCATATGTAGATATGTCTATTAAGAGTATATAGTTATTAGTTTTGGTATAATGAATGCAGAAATGGTGTTCATGGAATTGATGAATGACATATTTCAAAGATATATGTATTCCTTTTGGGTGGTATTTGTTGATGATAAGTTGTTGTATTAGAGGAAAAGGGTAGAGGATGAGAAGCAATTTTCAATCATGTTGGGGATCTTGAGGGACTATCAGTTTTAAGAAAAATTGTCAAAGTGAAACTTTTGGATACGAGAGGTTCATATCCTTGGCCATGTTATTTCTGATAGGGTTTTTTCAATTGATACGAGAAAGATTGAGGCTATTTAATCCTGGTAACCACCAAAGAAAATTTTTGAAATACGAAGCTTCCTTTTTCTTTCTAGTTATTATTTACCTTTTGTTCATGATTTCTCATGATTGGATTTTCCTAGGATAGCTCTCGCAAGGATGAATATCCCATTTCAATGGGATTCGCAGTTTCATAAATGCTATAAAGAGTTAATGTATCAACTTACATCATCACCAGTCTTGGTTTTTCCTGAATGATGGGAAAGGGTACACGGTGTGTTGTGACACAACATGATCAGGGCTGGGGTGTGTTCTCATTCATGTGGATTGGGTAGTTGCATATATATCATGTATATTTAGGTTTCTTGCAAAGAACTACCCAACACATGATTTTTAAGTGACTGCAATGGTTCACACTTTAAAAATGTGGCCTCATTATCTATTTAGTGAGAAATTTACAATGTTTACTAATCATAGGAGCTTAATGATTTCATTCTCATAGAGAGATTTGAAATTGGGGAAACGGAGAAGGTTTGAATATCTCCAGATGTATAATTTGGACTTCATTTATACACCTATTAAGAGAAATTAGTGGTGGATGCATTAAGTATAAAATCCTAAGCACAAATGATGAAAAACGCATCAGATTTGTGGAAGTTAATATCGGTCATAGACGACATGTAGATAGAATGTGAGGACCAGTGTGGAAGATCAATCTTCTTTCTAGTTACATTGGTTCTTTACTTGGATGGTTTGGTAAGAGAGGCACAGACATCAGATTCTGAGTGTATGACAATGGGGTCGAAACACAATTGTGGGGATACCATTGAGAACTAAGAACTAAATGGGAATTCATTCTTGTGTTTTCAGAATCAGATGGTGGTACTTGTGTCTTATTTGGGGGAACATCTCAGGGATTATCATCAATCTAGGTGGGCTATCCATCTTAGAATTCCTAAGATTTATAAGGCATTGAAAGGTCAGTTTTCATTGGATCGTATGAAAAGGGATGTGGCCATGTTTGTTTCATGATGCTTGACTTGTCATTAGGTCCACATAGAGCACCAAAAACCCCCAAAATTTTTTTAGTCTTTACCTATCCTAGTGTGGAAATGTGGGAAAATAACATTGGTTTTTGTGATGGGTCTCCCAAGAATATTCAGGAAACATGATTCTATATGGGTGATTGTGGATCGACCCATAAATTTTTCCCATTTCATCCCGATTTTTGAAACTCATATGATGGATGATCTATCAAAAATATATATCCAGGAAGTGGTAAAGAAACTTGGTGTTTTAGTTTCTATTATATCAGATAGATATTTGAGGTTTACATCTTGTTTTAGGGAATCCTTGCAGCAATCCCTTGGGCCATAGATGACGATGAGAAAAATGTATTATCCTTAGAAATATGGACAATCTGAGGGGATAATAAAATCTTTGGAGGATATGTTAGGAGCTTTTGTGATGGATTATGGTGGTTTATGGGAGGATCACTTACCATTGGTGGAGTTCTCCTATAATAACAGTTATTAGGCTTCTATACATATGCCTCCATTTAAGGAATTATATAACCATATGTGTTGTTCTCCACTATATTGGGTGGAATGGGTGTGACATTGATGATCAAACCAATCCATGTCCAAGAGACTATGGAGAAAATAATGTTGATCAGGAATATGATGGAGATGACTTAATGTCAACAAAAATCAAACACGGACCATCTTTGATAACCGTTGTTTTTTGAGGTGGGTGATCAGAAATTTTTGAGAATCTCTCTTAGGTTGAGACATTATCGGTTTGGGATGTATGGTAAGTTATCTCAAAGTTATATTGGGAATTTTGAGATACTTGAGAAGATTGGACAAGTGGCTTATCAATTGGATTTTCCACCATGGTTTATTGTGGTGCGGAATGTGTTTCATGTGTCATAGTTGAAAAAGTATTATCTTTATCATGACAATGTGTTTATTTGGGATTATGTTAATCTTGAACTAGATGCTTCCTTGGTGCACATTTCAGTGTGGATTGTGGATAGGAAAGAGAAAGTCATTCATGGTAAAAGAATTAGTTTAGATCATGTTTTGTGGAAGCAAGATCAGATTCAATAGAAGTCGTGGGAGCACAGTAAAGATATGACCGAGCAATGCCTGAAGATCTTTCAGTAAGGAGATGGTTCTCAACTTTCTACGTATGGAAATTCCAATGGTGGGGAGAATGTAGCACCACTGTTTTTAGGTATGTAACTTATTTATGCTTTTTTGTGTGTTTAATGTTCTTAGGATGAGTTTGGAAGAATTTCAGAGAGTTTGGAATGGTCATAAATAATTATGGGGGCTTTTATAAGGGCACATGGTTTGATCACGGTTAGGAAAAACCATGTAGGTTCTCCAGGTAACCGTGCAGGGGGAGACAGTGGGCTTCCCATTGTCTACATACAGTTTTCCAAACCATGTGATACAACCAAGAGGGACCCCTCCTCTTGGGGAAGTGGTGTGTGAAAGGTTATCACAATGTTTTCCAAATCGTGCAGGCTAACCGTAAGACGACTTAATGAAGGGACTTTTAAATCCAACTTCACTCGGGCTTGATCTATTTCATTCCAAACTATCTACCACTCGAGCCTCACTTGGGATTTATGGTTCTCAATGGTGGGAGGGGATATACCACTCATTTTTAAGGTTTTAATGGTGGTTTTAAGGAGGTTCATCTTGGGAAGGGAGATATATAGCAGTTTTCATGGAGGGTTTTTCCGAATTGGGCTGCTGTTATTTGTGGGTCAAATTTTCTAGAATCATAATGGTAGGTGGATTCTATCTCAACTCAACATTGTTAGAATTAGTGGGGTTGGATATAATTAAGTTATTTTTCTTATAATTAATTGTGATAATGATGTGTGAATCTTATTGGAAATACAATTTTTGGGTGACTTGGGGATTTTGGGGAAAATGGGTTATTTTTGCAAAAGGGGCTTCTTGTGTGATTTTAAATTGTGGATTTTAAAATCGTTAGTGGTTGATTATGAAATATTATTTGTGAAAAATTATTTTAAATAAAGATGTTGTTTATTGAAATGTGGTTGGGAATGGAAAATTGTATAAAGGATCTTTTATATTAATGGGTTATTTATTGAAGTGAATTGGCATGTGATGGGAATAGTGATGTGGTTTTCTATGGCCGTTGTGCCTTATTCTTGTTGTTTCATTAAGTTTAATGGCTTGTGTGGATTGTGTGAAAGTGTGTGGGAAGTACCACTACAAAAAAAGGAAGGATAGTAGAAAGAAAGGCCACGATCAAAGAATATGTTTGTGGGAAGTACCCCTAGTTTGAAATGCAATGAACGACTCAGATGGAAGCTCCACCATTTCCATTACCTTGTTATGTCTTGATTTTTAAGATGGAATTTGTTGTACTAATGCGATATTGTGGAATGTAATGTTGGATGGTTTTTTGGATTTCACTTGGGTTACATGTTTTGGGAATTGGTCGATTAGTAAGGGTGTGTTTGTCTTGTTGAAAGTTATTAAATTATTGAATGTTTTTTATAAACTATTTTATATAACTGTGATAAGGGTTATATCTTAGAGACATGGGTAGGGAAGTAATTTGGGGAAATCCTACTAAATATTATTACTCCCCCCTTCTCTGGAGATTGGGTGCTTTTGTAGATGTTGTTTTTCATGAAACAAGTAAGTGTAAACCATCTCATTTTTCTACGGTCTCAACATGTTTCTTTGGTGACGTTGTAGTTCTAGGAGGAAAGAGCTTTGTGTGGATCTATGGATGGTGTCATAGTTATGTTGGAGTATTGTGGTAGTCTTCCAAGTATTACTCGGATTTTTGGTAGGTGGGATTGTTATATAATATTTTTTTGGCTTTTGGTAATGTATAAGTTTGGTTGTTTTGTTAACATGCATCACATAGTTTGTGGATAGTAGATTGTTTGTTTGTTTGGTTTTGTATCAAGTGAAAATCATTACACAATTTATTCTGAAAGTCTCCACATTTTTTTCTAGCCTTTGGTGCCTTTGGAACATCACTTAAGTCCAAGTATCATATGTCCGCCATCTCAGGAAAATGAGATGGGGCAAGATGTTACAATTGGTATCAGATTGTTCAGTCAATGGATTTTTAGTGAGACCAGTTGTTTGATCCTTGGTGTTGATCCTTGGTCTAGGTGTTGACATTAATCCACGAACTATTCCTTGAGTTGGGACGGTAGAATGATATAGGATTTTCATAACATGGAATGCATAACATAAAAAAATGTAGCTAACCATTTTATGTTAAACATCACATTACCAGGGATTTGGGTGCATTAGTGTTTGGAGACACTTATAGGCACTGGATATCTCATTTTCATTGGTGTAGGCAATGAGATAAGCCCAGAATGCATGGTAGAAATGACTTCCCACTAGGATTCATATTAAATTAGTATACAATGATCTATGGTGTGATATGAATGTTTTGATTTTGAAAATTTTATTGGGTTTCAAGACAGATGGATTTTGAAACATGGAAAATTTTTGTATTATAAAAATGGGTTTATTTTGAAAACATGGCGGGATTTTTAGTATAGTGAAACATGGGAAATATGAACTTGTGGAAATATTAATTTTGATAGTTGTTATGTAATTGAATTCTAAAATTTTATTCCCTTTCTGTTATGGGAGAGAGACTTATTGTTGTTTATGTGTTGATAAAAATTGCTTCAGGAAGGTGTTGTAGAGACCAGCCAGAGGAAGCTACTAAAAATGTGGTTGTACTTGTGCCTTAGTTGAACCAGAATCTAGTGCAGAGTATAATACAAGCTTTCCAAGAAGTGGAAAGTGGGAATAAAGCACATGAACCAAGGCATGTGGATCATGCAGCTCAGTTTCAAAGCAAGAATCCAGCCATGTTTAGGGGTGATTAAGAGCTAGAAAGGGATGAAGCATGGATGAAGATAATGAATATGATTTTTGACTTCTTAGGAACACTGACAGCACTGGAAATGAAGTTAGCCACATATATGTTGGAAGATATTTCCCTCCAATGGTGGGTGCTAGGGGTACAAGCTGGGACATATCAAAGTTTGACATGGTAGGGGTTTGAGGAATTTTAAAAAAATGGTTCTAACTTCACACATTTAGAATTAATTATAACACATATTTTATCAATTTGAATCATGGGAACATGGAAGTGTCTGAATATGAAGCTATTTCTATGAACTTAGTGTAGTTTTTTCCGGAGGTGGAAGGTAGTACATCATTGATGGCATAAAGTTTTGAAGCTGGGTTGAACTAGGAAATTGGTTCCAATATAATGGTGCTGTGTATATATAATTTCACAGAAATGGTGTATACACCTATGATGGATGAGCGAGATATTGTGAGGGATATAAGTGGTGAAGTATGTTGGTACCCACATGGAATAGTGGGAACTCAAATGTTGGGTTCAAGCAGAAGAGGGGACCTCATTTCTATGGTGGGAGTACATTTCATAATCCAATGACTGGTTCAGTGAATTTTCCTCTGAAGAATTAGAGTAAGCTGGTGTATTTTCAGTGTGTTTCTATGAGCCACATCAAGAGGTATTATATGAAACGACCTCAAGAATTTCATAATTGAAAGAATATGGGGAATCTGCAACGTTATTATTAGAATTCTCGGATGTCGGATTTCTATGACACTCCTCATGGGCCGTAGGGGTATTATGCCTCAACAAGATGGGGGAGACAACATACCTCTTAACAATAGAGTAATGTGGGTCATGGTGATTCTGATAATACCATGATTCCTCAAGAGAATAATGAAGAGTAGTGTGTGGAAAGCATGTAGTTGTTTGGAGTTGAGCAGGTTTTGGTGGATGATCAGTCGGGGCTATCCATGTTGTGAGGTGTGGTTCTTTTTAATTCAATGTTGAGGCAATATTTTCCTATTATGGGGGTTTCTCATTATTTTATTTCTTCTTGCATCATTGATTTGTTGGGATTATATGAGGAAATCATTCCTTTGGTTTTGAAAATACAAATTACTTTGGGTCAAAGAGAGTGTCAGTCTTTCCTCTGTAGAGAATGTTTCTTATTTTGGGATGACATTGAATTGATGTGGCATTTCATAGTTCTTGATATGGATTCTTATGATATAATAATGGTGATGAATTAGTTTGTGATGTTTAAGGCCCAATTCAATTTCTCTGCATGAATGGTAAGTATTAAGACAGAGGATGGGGTTGAACATCTCTATAGAGTGGAGAATAATGAAAATCTAGGTGCAATGGATTAGTTGGCACTAGGTTTTGGAATGGGCATGTATCAGTTAGAGGATTTTTCATAGGAATTAGTATATTTTGTTGAGTAGAGTGATCTTTCAACAGTTGTGGATCAGTTTGTGTATGTATTTTTCAATGAATTATTTGAGTTTCCACCCATGAGAGAAGTGGAGTTTACGATTGATCTCCTTCAAAGGACCAGTCCTATCTCACTTCTGTTATACCAAATAGAATCAGCAGAATTTGCAGAATTAAATGTGCATTTAGAAGTGATAGAAAACAAAGGGTTCATCTAGCCCAGCACATCTCCGTGGTCAGCGGCGATTTTGTTTGTTAAAAAGACACATGAAACTTTGAAGCTCTGTGTTGATTATCTTAGACTTAATCAGGTTACAATATAGAACTGATATCCTCTTCCTTGAATTGAGTTTTTGTTAGAATAGTTGGGGGGATCTTAGTTCTTCTCTATGATTTCGTTGAGGTCAGGGTATCACCAATTGCGAGTGAGGAAAGAAGATAATTTGAAAATATATTTCAGAAGTTGATATGGCCATTATGAGTATATGGTTATACCCTTTGGTCTAAGGAATTCACCATCAGTGTTCATGGAATTGACGAATGAAATATTTCAGTGATATATAGATTCATTTGTGGTGGTATTTTTGGATGATATACTGGTGTATTCAAGGACATGGGTAGAGCATGAGTAATAATTAGCGATCGTGTTGGGGATCTTGAGGGACAATCAGTTGTATGCCAAATTTTCATAGTGTGATTTTTGGAAATAGGAGGTTCATTTCCTTGGCCATGATATTTCTAAGAGGCATGTTTTAGTTGATCTAGAAATAATCGAGGCTGTTATGTCATTGCTACCACAATAAAACTTTTTTGAAATACAGAGCTTCCATGGTCTTGATGGGTATTATAGACATTTTTTGTGATTACTCATGATAGGATTCATCGATGAAAACTTTGTCAAGGAATAATACCCCATTTCATTGGGATGAGTAGTGTGAGAAATGCCATGAAGAGTTAAAGGGTTACCATACATCAACACCAGTCTCGGTTTTTCCTGAAATAGGGAAAGGGTACGTGGTGTATTTTGACACATTGAGATCCGGGTTGGGATGTATTATCATGAAGGGGGATCAAGTGGTTTCATATGCCTCACAAAAATTGAGGATGCATGAGAGGAAATACGAAACACATGATTCGATGTTGACAGTAGTGGTTCATGCTTTAAAAAATATGGAATCATTGTCACTTTGGTGAGAAATTCATAGATTTTACCGATCAAAAGTCAGTAAATAATATTTTTTATAGAGAGATTAGAACTTTAGGAAAAGAATATGGATTAACTATCTCCAGTTGTTTGATTTCGACTTAATGCTTACACCGATTAAGGTAAATTCTGTGGTGGATTCATTATGTAGAAAATCATATGCTCAAGTGGTGAAACAATCATCATATCAGTGAAGTTGATGTTGTCCATAGTCGACATGCATTTGTATTGTGAGGACCAGGGTGGAAGATCCGTCTTCTTTCCAGTTTCATTGGATCTTGAGTTGGCTGGTTTGGTCAGAGAGGCACATACATCAGATTCTGAGTATATGGCGATGGGGTCGAAACTAAATGGTGGGGAGACCGTTGAGAACTTGGAACTGAATGTGAATTCAGTCTTGTGATTTCAGAATCTTATGGTGGTACCATTGGCTTGTCGAGAGGAAATTATCAGGGCTTATCTTTATTCTAGGTGGTCTATCCATACTGTAATTTAGAAGATGTATAAGGCGTTGAAAGTGCAGTTTTGGTGGGTAGGAATAAAAAGGGATGTGTCCGAGTTTATTTTGAGATACTGGACTTATCAGCAAGTCAAGGCATAACACCGGTGGTCAATAAGAATGTTGTAGTCTTTATCTCTCCTAGTGTGGAATGGGGAGAAAATAGAAATAGATTTCGTGACGCATCTCCCATGAATGGTCAGGAAACATGATGCTATAGGGAGGATTGTGGATCATCTCCCAAAGTAGGTTGTTTTCATCCACATTCATGAATCTCATATGGTGGAAAGTATATTAAATATTTATGTTAGAGAACTGCTAAAGTGGCATGGTGTTGCAGTTTAGATTGTATCTGATAGAGATCTGAGGTTCAGATCTCATTTCTAGAAATCCTTGCTGCAAGCCCTTGGGACATATTTGACGTTGATCACATTTCATCAACCTCAGACAGATGTCCAATACAAAAAGATGTTACAAACATTTGAGGATATGATAAGGGCTTTTGTGAGGGATTTTTGTGGTCATGGGGGAAAAAATTACCATTGGTGGAGTTATCCTATAATAACAGCCATCACACATCAAAACATATGGCTCTTTTTGATGAATTATATGGGCATCCGTGTTGTTCTCCACTATCTTGGGTGGAAACGGGCGAGACATTGATGATCACACAGAGACTTTCCCAAGAGATTGAATAAAATAATTTTGACCAGGAAGAGGATAAAGAAGGATCAAATTCATCAAAAATCATATGTGGACCATCATCAATGACCGTTGTCCTTTAAGGTGGGTGATCATGTGTTTTTGAGAATCTCTCATAGGATAGGACATCGTCACTTTGGGAAGCCGGGTAAGTTATATCTGAGATATATTGGAATGTTGGAGATACTTGAGAAGATAGGAGAGGTTGATTATCGTTTGGATTTTCCACCATGGTTTAGTGAAGTTCCCAATGTGTTTCATGTGTCCTTATAGAAATATTATCATCCATATTGTGACCATGTAATTCGTTTGCAACTTGTTGAACTTGAACCTGATGCTTTCTTGGTGCATGTGTTAGTGCAGACTATGGGTAGGAAAGTGAATGTCATTATTTTTAAAATCATTGGTTTAGTTCTTATTTTTTAAAAGCATGGTAAGATTCAAGAGGAGAGTTGGGATCAGGGGAAAAATATTACCTTGAATTGGATCGATCTATTTTGGCAATGCGATGGTTCTCTAATTTCTAAGGATTGAAAGTCCAATGGCCTGGAGAATATATTACCCTCGGGTTGAGATAAGTAACGTTTTTAATACATTTTTATGTGTTTCAAGTTCTTGTGTTGAGTTGGTAATAGTTTAGCGGATTTTAGAATGGTTTTGAATAAGTTTGATGGGTTTTCTAAGGGCGTACGATTTGAGAACGGTTTGGGAAAACCATATAGGTTCTCTATGTAATCGTGGAGGGGGAGGCTGTGAGCTTTGCACAGTCCACACACAGTTTACTAGATATCAAAGGAAACCCATGGGGGATTCCTCCTATTAAGTCTATGGTGTGTGCATGGTTAGCGCATGGTTTTCTATACCATGCTGGCTAACCATGCGACTAGTTAAATAAAGGTTTTTTAATTCCGGGATCACTCGGGCTTGACCTATTTTTCTCCATACTCTCTCAAACTCAATCCTCACTCTGCAATTCAAATTCATAAGGGTTTTAGGGTCTCTCCCACTCATTTTGGATGGTATATAAATGGGGGTTTTAGTGTTTTGAAGGTGTTTCATCTCGAGGAAGGAGATCTAGAGTGGTTTTTGTGGAGCGTTTTCTGGGATTGGGGTGCAGTTGTGTGTGAGTCGAATTCACCAGAACCCTAAAGGTAGGTGGATTCTCTCTCGAATCCACATGGTTAGAACAAGTGGTTTTGGTTATAATTAATTTTCTTTTCTTGATATTAATTGTGATAAGGATGTGTGAATCTTTTTGGAAACCCATTTGGTGATGATTTGAAGATTCGGGGGAAAATGGGATACTGTGGCCGAAAGGGGATTGTTGTGGAATTTTAAAATGTTGATTTAAAAAAAATGGTTTATTATAATTTTTTTGAAATATGGTTCTCAATAATGATGTTATTTTCTGAAATGTGTTTGGGCATGGAAAATGTGTTAAAGGGAGTTTCCAATAAATGAGTGATTTATTGAAGTGGATTGGCAGGTGATGGGAATGATGATGTGCTTTTGTGTGGCCTTGGTTCATTATTCTTGTTGGTTTATTTTTTGTTTTGGATCATGTGGTTTGTGTGAAGTGGGAAGGAAGTACCACTATTAAAAAGGAAAAAATACTAGATAGAAGTTCCACCATCAACGATTAAGTGGGAGTGAAGTACCACTAGTTGGAATTGTAGTGAACATATTATAAGGAAGCTTCACCATTTTTGTTAATTTATAATGTGTTGCTTTGTAAGATGGAATTTATTGTGCTAATGTGAAATGGTGTAATGGATAGTGCCATGGTTATTTGGATTTCCCTTGGGTTGCATGGTTTGGGAAAAAATGTCGTGATATGGGAGTGTTTGGGTTGTTGAATGTTGTTGCAATATTGAATGTTTTATATAATTTTTTTATATAAATGTGCTAAAATTTCTATACTAGAGGAATGTGTAGGGATGTCATTTAGTGAAATAATATTGAGTATTATTACTCACCCCTGATTTGGTACTAGGGTGGTTTTTCAGATTTTCTTTTCTGGGACGTAGGTAAGAGTAAATTATATCATTTTGAAAGACGTTCAACATGATGATTTGGTGATGTTTTATTTCTTGTAGCATGGAGCTTTGTATGGATATATAGATGGTGTCCTAGTTCTGTTGGAGTCTTATTGTAGAATTACACATGGTACACTGATTTTGGAATGTGGGATTCTTTTAGAATAGTTTTGTTGTCTTTTAGAAATATAAGAGATTAGTTGTTTTGGAGATATAAATCATATAGTTTGTGGATAGTGGATTGTTTAGTTGGTTGGTTCTATCTCAAGGTAAAATCATTCCATAATTTATTCTCAAAGCCCTTGACAATTATTTCCTATCTTTTGTGCCATGGGAACATCACTTAATGGCAATTATCATTACTCCAACCTCCCAAGCCAATGAGATGGGGTGGGATGTTACAATATAGGTCCAACACAACATCATAAAAAATTATCAAGAACCATAACACAATCACTAAACATGAACACATTCATAAAAACATTGATTTTTAATTTTATAAAAAATTGAAATTTAAAACAACATTTTTAAAGTGGATTCCATTACATATACCATATCATTGAAATAAGAATTAATAAAATTAAAGGAATATGTATACACTCTGTAAATCCACATAATATAATATATTATATTTAATAAATAATCATAACATGAAAAATATATGAAGAAGAAGTTTAACCAAACGAATAGAAATTTGGTTAAGAATTCCATTACCTCAGGATCGTCTTAAAATAAAAATGCATAAAATTACAATATATTGGTTAGAAGAGTGTTATTAATATTTCAAAAAAACATATTAATATTTAAAACTCATTATATTAGTATTTTAAAACATAATACCACTAATTTATTAATAATATTTTTTATTTACATTGTTTTAGGTGCATGCTTTACAAGGTTTCCATAATTGGTTCGTAGTATATTTTCTAGTAGAATGCAAAAGAAACTACAGAAGTTTGTTTGTAATAGATTTTCTCTTTGAGATTCTCTTTATTGACTCTGGTTTTTTCCTTTCGGTGAGACAAGAAGATCTTGGACTTGGGTAAGAGTATTGTGAAGAGGATTGGATATAATTTGAAAAATTCTACAATCTTATGAGGTGTTAAGAGAAGAGGGGGTGGGAGGAAATATTTATAGTTGATGGGAACCGGGTTTTTCGATTATTTTTTTCATATTTCATTAATTTAGCTTGGAACAATAAATAGTTTTTGGACTATCATTAAATATATTAAAATAGTATTGGTAAGAGTGATATAATTGTGCTGGAATAATTCATGATGTCAGGAATAGTTTATTTAACATATAATGTAAATAAATTACCATATTTTACTATTCAACAAAAATTCAAGTATTTCTATAAAAACAAAAAATTAATCCAAACCATTTCATAGAATTTATAATTAAAAAATGAACATCATTTTATCAAAATAATTCTATTAATATGATAAATAATATTTTTAAATGAAATCATAATTTATTCAAAAAATAATAATTTTTAACTATAACTGATTTTATAACACCTTGAAAAATTAATCAAGGTCCCATAAAACTATTTTATTTACATAAGAAAATAAAATATTAAATTCTGATTCAATTTTATGGAAATAAATTTTATTTTAAAATCATTAAATTAGTTATAAAATTGTTACTAATTATATATAAATTATAAAAATACCAACTCTTATCATTCCCAAAACATTTATTCACTTATTCATCATATAAATATATAATTATTACACTTATAAGATGCTTAAATTTTATTTATAATCTCATAGATGATGTTATTGTTAAATTGGCCAGATTACTATTACTGAAGTCAAGTTATTATTCCATCAGAAAAATTTTCATAATTTCTTTAAATATTAATTGTTACATTAAAAATTTATAATGAATTTAGATATTTAATCCCCAAATAAAAAACATTATTTTTACGTTGATGAATGTTACATTCTCCCCACCTTCTAGAAAATACATCCTCATATTTTTATTTACTTATTAAACAGGTGAGGGTACCTTTCCCTCATAGAATTTTCAGATTCTCAAGTTGCTTCTTCATACATGTGGTTTCTCCACAAAACCTTAACCATATGTATTAACTTATTCCACAATAATTTATCTATTTGATCATGAAACTGAATAAGTTCCCTTCAAAATTAAGGTTCTCTTCAATCAGAACTACTTATAGGCTCAAAACATGAGATTAATCTTGATCATACTTTCTCAACGTCGAAACATGAATGAAATTGTGTACCTGAGACAAAATTGGAGGAATAACTACTCATTAGGCGACTGGTCCAAATTTTTATAGAATTTATTAGTTCCAAAACATAACAAAAATAGCATCTCTTTTGTAATAAATCACATATCAATATTCCATGGCTAGATTCTAAAAAAACATTATCATCTACCTTGAAAGAAAAGCCCTTCCCCATATTATTAGCTTAAATTTTCTTCCTACTATGAGCTATCCTCATGTGTTGGCAGATCATATTCACTTTCACAACCACATAATCTACTAATTATGGTACCATCATCTTCATTTTTCCAACTTAATCCAAGAAATATGGATTTTAAAGCACTTCTCATATAATTCCTCAAAATGATCCATATGTATTTTGGAATAAAAAATTATATTATATGAAAACTCAACTAAAGAAATATGCTCATTCCACCATCCCTGGTAGTCCATCGGACAAGCTAGACGCATATCCTTCAATGTATGAATTCTTCTCTCAGTCTATCCATTAGATTGAGGATAAAAAACCGTGATGAAATGTAATTCTTTTCCCAACCAATTTTGAAGTATTTTCCAAAAGCTATAAGTGATCATGGGATCGCTATCAGATACAATCGAAAGAGGAATTCCCGGTAATCAAATAATATCCTTGAGGTACAATCGATAATGCATATACAAATACATAGTATCTCAAATAGGATGGAAATGTGATGATTTAGTCATTTGGTAAACAATAACCCAAATGGAATTGTTACATCAGTAATTCATTAATAGTCCCATAAGAAGTCCATAGATATATTTTACCATTTCCGCAATGGAAAATGAAATGGAGGTAGCATCCCATTTGGTAATGTTCACTCTACTTTAACCTATTAACAATTTAAACAATTCATTGTAAAATAAGATATATCTCTTTCTATTCCTTCCCACGAGTAATAATCCTGATGGTATCTATATATTTAATACAACCAAGATGAACAGAAAATAAAGAAATATGAGCTGAAAACCACAATTATTTCTTCATTTGATGATAACAAGGCATACATAATCTCTTTATAAATCTCATAACACAGTATTTATCAACATTAAAATCTAGGAACATACCATTTTTAACCAATACTACTTTTCTTCAACTCACTGTCTTCCTTATGCACTTTCGTAATTCTATCAGATAGAGATGACTAAACTAATAACTGAAACAAAGTAGAGTAATTTCATACAACAATAACAACCAATATTGAATTCATTAAATCATTAATAAATGGATATTTTTTCAAACATAATTAGTTTAATAATGCATGATGTTTTTGATTCAAGGAATATACAACTTTGTTTCCTTTTCCAGTATGGTAATTGATCATGAAATAATAATCATTTATTAGTTCATGCCATCTCATTTACCACATGTTTAATTTCCTTTGGGTAAATATATAATTTGGACATTAATGATCAGTATATATTTCAAAATTATCTCCGTATAAATGATGGCACAAAATTTTCAATGAGAAAACCATGGCATATAATTCCAAATATTTCGTGGGATAATTTAACTCTTGAGGTTTTAGTTTTCTAGAAGAATATTTAATTACCCAATCATCTTGAATTAGAACATAAATATTTCCCTTCGATGAAGTATTAATGTAGATGAAAAACTCACCATTTCTAAAAGGCAGGGAATAAATTATAACATTCAACAATCTCGTATTCAGTTCTAAGAAACAAACATCACATTCTTTTATCCAAATAAAATTTACCTTTTTCATGTTAAATTTGTAAGACATCTAGATAACCATGAAATGTTTTTTACAAACTGTTGGTAATTACCTACTAAACAATGAAAACAATTAGTTTATGTAATGTTTATTAGTGTAGTCGATTCATCAACCAATTTTGTTTTTAAAGGATCAATTGTTATTCCATCCTTATTTAAAATGATCCCAAACTAACAAATCTATTGCAACCAAAATTTAAATTTTCTAAATTTCCAGTATAAATTTTTTCATTAAGAGTTCACAATAAAATACTTAAAAGTTTTTCATGATCCTCAGAAATTTTTTAAAATAAAAAAACATCATCAATGAAAATATCATAAAACATAACCAAATATTCATGGAATATTCTATCCATAAGATCCAAGAGTACAGAAGGGTAATTGGTCCAACCAAAGTTCATAACAACAAACTCATAATGCTCATATCAATTATTAATAGATGTTGTTTTTATCTCATCCTCCGTGATCTATAGCTAAGGGTACCTAGATCTCAAGTCAATCTTGAAAAAATACTATGCCCCTTGGATCTGATCAAATTAGTAATCGATATGAGGCAAAAGATATATATCCTTAACAGTAACGTTATTCAAATCACTATAACCAATTATAATTATCATGGAACCAAATTTAATTTTAACAAACATGATAAAAGAACCACATGTTGAATTTCTAGGATGAATGAATCCTTTATCAAGAAAATCTTGTAACTAATTTTTACATTCCAGAAGCTACACTTGATCCATTCGATAAAGGGGTTTTAAAATTGTCTTAACATCATGAACTAAGTCAATAGTAAATTCAACTTCCCTATATGGGTGATTTTTACCACAAATTTCACAAATTGGAAACTGAAATTTCTGACCTTCAGATTTTTTTTTGATTCGTACCCATCACATACCATCTAGTCTTATTCTTCTACTTGTTGTTAAAGTACACATGATCATATGAAAACTCAAAATCTACCTTATCATCATATCAAATGAGTTCCTCATAACTATTGAATTAACATGAAGCTAATTCCATTCAATAACTTGGATCTAATATGGAGATAAAACAATTGATTTTTCTATCAAGATATCGATTAAGATTTTGGAGAAAACTTTGCACGTATGGTGAAGTTTTCTTCATACACGACCACTAAATCGTCATCATTTTTTAATTCTACGAATTTATTTTCCATCCTATGTTGGACAACCATTGGAAAATTATTTCAAGTTAATGTTTCATAAAATCATCCCATTCCAAGGAATGAATCTCCTCACTATCCTTGATGTTCTTGAGCAATGACCACCACTTGTTAGGTTCACATTAAAAATGATAAATTGAAATAATATCCTAGGGATTATCTGAACACCTCATGATAAAAAAAATATATTTTCAACGACATTAATCCATCCTTTGACCTATAATAGGTTAGATGGTCCACTAAAATCATGATGGTGTTTCATCATATAATGTTCAACTATCATCATGTTTTTTGGTTGTTCTTGTTCTTTTCTTATATGGAGGACAACGACAGTTATTTCTTATGTCAGCTGATCAGTTACTTCCAAAAACTACTCAGTTGAAATCTCTACCATTCTAGGTTGTGCATTCGATAAGGTATCAGCCTCTTAGTTCCTTCCACCATATGATTCCATATTTCTTTTGTGGGAACCATTATCAACAGACATATCTTATATGACTAAACATGATAATTGTTAAATTATATACCGATTCAATATATATAAATAAAATGTAAATGTAATTTATGGTACTCTATTAAAACATTCACACCCCCAATTTTAACTTAACCATGCTCTGATACCAACTATAAGGACCCAACAATATACATTATATAATCTATAAAATTCCTTTAGAATTAACTTCATTACATTCCCAAATATATTTTCATTTTAGTGTTTTTAGTGTAAGGAAATAATTCATACATATTGACCCACATGGAATAAAGTAGGTAATTCCAATATAGTGTCCATTTCTTTCATAATACATATTTTTTTAATAAAACATGACATATTTTCATAAAAAGTCTTCAAAACATTCTTCTTGGATTCTACATTTATCTTACACATCCTTAAAACCTATAAAAAACATTTTAAAACTTAATATTAAAATAAAATATTAGTAATAGATATTTAAATATGAATAGAAACCATTAGTTCCTGAATACTTATAAACATTTGAAATTATTTTCATGATGATATACTTCTTAACCATAAAATATCTCGCACTGACTTTGTGAAACCATAGATTTCCATAAGACATTGAAAACATAAATAAACAATTTTTGTTACTTAGGGGAATATTTACATAATATTCTAACCCTCATGACTACCTTATGATTTATAATCTCAAGGATACCTTACAATGTAACCCATATGACAACCTAATGGGGAAACCATCATAATTACACTTGGAGTTACCATATAGATAAATTCTAAAATCCACATAACCAATGAATTAGAGAGAGATATAGCTCCCAACCATTATCATAAAAAATTCAGAAGAACCATAATGAAATCCTAAAACATGAACACATGCCTAAAAACATTGCTTTCAAATTTTCCTGAAAAAGAAATTTAAAAGCGGAGTTTTAAAGAGGACTCACTTGAATATACCATATTATTAAAGAAGGAATTAATAAAATAAAAGGAATATGTATACAAACTATAAATACACATAATAGAACATAGTATGTTTAAAAATAAACATATCATGAAAGAATAAATAAAGTATATGGTTAACCTAAATAATTGCAATTGGGTTAAAAATTACCTTACCTCGAGTTCATCTTACATTAAAAATATTTAAAAATCTATCATAATGGTTAAAAGAGTGTTATTAATATTTTATGTATACATATTAATATCATTAATAACTTATATAATCATTTTATAACATCATCATAGCAATTTATTAACAATATTTTGTAATTTCCATTGTTTCAGGTACAAGATTTACATAGTTTCCATTGTCAGTTTGTAATGAATTTTCTTGTCGAATTGAAAAGAAACCGAAACAATTGGAATGAAATGGTCTTAATATGTCTGGAATATATTATTTATAAAATGAAACATTTTTTTAGAAATGGTGATTAATCATTAGATAAAACATTAACGATATTCATTTGGATCATTTTGCCTATTATTCGATAAGCATAAAATTGTTTTGTTATATAATTTAATATTATGTATATGTGTTAATTATATAATATAAAGGTAGTTAAATCATAAAAATTAAAATATGCTTGAACTGTTAAAATTATTTTATGACCAACCATTTAGGTGGTAATGGAAATTGAAAACACATCGTTCATGATGTTGGTAAATCGACACATCACAAACAATTTTTTTATTTTTCTAATAAGTGGGAGAGGAGAAGAATTATGATGATGAGTTTTTCCCAAAACATTATGAAATTACCATATATAATTGAAACAAGCGTTTTTATGCCTCTTGGATAAGGGTATGTAAAGAGATTATAAGAAAATAAAATGCATTTAAATGGAAATAAAATAAAATAAAATAGGATTTTTAACTTCATGATCTTTTCTCCTTATAATTCCATTAAGGACTTTGTTTTTGGACTTTTGGAAAGACTAGTAGTTCTTGGACGTTGGAAAGAATATTTGGATGTTGATTGGATAGAATTTTGACAATGCTAAATGCTTTAAAGGTGTGAGGAGAAGAAGGGGTGAGGGGTGGTATATATTATAAATGAGAGGACATGTTTTTTATTATTTTATTCATTAGTATATTAATTTGGATCAAGATTGTGAATTTTTTAAAATTATCATAAAATATTTTAAAATAATCAAGGGAAGTTTGATATTATAGTTATAACACCAATAATTAGGTTATGAAAAGTGTATTTAACCTATAATGTATATATACAACAAAGTACAATATTTCAATATTCACAAAAAATTCATGTATTTCAGAAAAATAAAACAAATTCACTAAACCATTTTCAATTATATATAATTAAAAAATGAACTATATTTTATCAAAATAATTTTAAAATTGTGATTTATTTAATTTCTAAATAAAATCATAAATTATTTAAAAAATAACAATTTTAAAAATATAACTAATTTCAAAACCATTGAAAAATTAATCAAGTTCTCATAAAAATATTTTATAACCATAAGAGAGTAAAATATTAATTTATGTGTATATTTTATAAAAAAAAGTTCTTTTAAATCGTTAAATTAATTATAATAATCTAATTTAATATTTATGACTTATGAATATAAAAATAAATGATTTTTCTTTCCCAAAACATTTATTAAATTACTAATGATATTAATATATAATGATTACACTTATAAGATGTGTAAATTTTGTTTATAATATCATAGTTGAGGTTAATATTCTATTGGATATATTACTATTCCTAATGGTTACGTTAGTATTCTTAAGTTCAAGTTACTTTTCCATCGGTAAAAATTATTTAATTTCTATAAATATTAATTACATCACTATAAATTTATATTGAATTTAGATATTTAATCCCATAGTTATGAAAAATTATTTTATAAGTACATGGTTTGTTACATTTCAATCCTATGAAAATAATGTAAAAAAGATATATTAATATAAAATTAATTTATATTAAAAACATTTATTTTAAGAGTTATTTATTTATATTAGTATTAATTTCAATCAAATTTATTACACGAATTTGTTTAAATTAAGTCAATTTTTGAATTTCAAATATCAAAAGAATCATAATATGATTCTGAAGCTATTCTAAAATAATTTATTTTGTGATGAATTGTGAATAATAAAAATTTTCGTTGAAAAAAATGAACACTTTATTAAATTATCAATATTTAAGGAAAACATAGTTCCCTTAATTGACAAAATTTATACTTATGGAATAAATTTATACATTTTATAGATATTATTATTAAAAATTTATAAAACCGGTATTTGTTATTATATATTAAAAGTAATATTTTAATTATAATAGAAAATTATTTCTGATCTTATCTTTTTAATAAAATTTTAAAGGAAAAATACGTTTTTTTGTTTTTTTGATACAAACATAATGTTTTTATTTTATTACCAAAAACATTTATGTCATTAAAATCATTAATTTTGATAAATATTTCTTATACAAATAATGTGTACTTGAAAACATAATTTTCCTAAAGACAATTTTTATGCATTATGCACATTTATTTTAAAAAAAACATTTCTAACCATTAATTTTTTTTATAATAATGATTTTAAAATATGAAATTATAATCTTCAAATTATTAAAATGGTCAATTTTAATATTGGTCATTAGTATTAATTACTATGGTTGAATTTTTGTTTACCCCTGTAAAAGAAAGAAAAATAAAAACTGATTTAAAAAGAGGAAAAGACTAAAATAAATGTTTCTAAGGGTATTTTTTGAGTTTTATATTGAAACAAACTCACCTAAAATGATATATTTTTTATTTTTATCCTTTGAATGATGAATATTTTGATTTCGTTTTTGAAAATCTATTGGGTGCCACCGAAATTTTATTACTCTTTACTTATGAAATGGGTTGTTTCCACAGCATTATGATACAAATTAACTAAGGAACTTTATTATATAAATATTAAATCTATTTACCCTTTTAATCCTCTTCCACTTAAATTTTCCTCTTATATCATTATTTTAAAAATGTCCTACATTTCTAAGGAGATTTCAAAGAAAAAAATGAAGTTCTAAATGTTTGTTTTAACCCCTTTTTAATATTTTATTCTGAAAATGCCTCAAAAAACCTTTTCTAACCAACATAACATAATGAAATATTTATAATTAATATACCTATATGTTATTTTATTAATTTAATAACCTATATTTATTCACTTCCATCCACTAAAAAAATACCTCGATCATGCATCATTCAGACCATCGCCTTAATGATGTTATGTCTTAAGAATATTATCATTATCTATAAAGAATAGGTTTTATGATAATAATGATGAATATATATGATATATATTATTTAATTATTATTGTGAAAACTAAATTTATTATCTACCTTTAAACCCTCCCTTTATTTGAGAAATGAAAACATTAACCAAGAATTGTTTATACTACCACCTCCATAAATTAACAAATCTTTTTATTCATCTATTTTATTTATTACTCATTAAAATTTACTAAATTTTTATTAAACACCTTAAAATCATAAAAAATATCATTTTTTTCTTTAATTGTGATATTATTCAAAAATAAACCACTTTCTTAAGCATAATCAAATATTAATTTGTGTATATTTATGTTTTGTCCAGTCTAACAAACATACCTAAAAAATTATATAAAATTATATCATATTTTATTATGAGATAATAATATCTAATATTATATTTTTTAATTAATAAATTAAATATTTTATCTATTTCTTTGGATGGGTAATTTAATTATTAAACCCATTAATTAAGATAACTACATGAGTACATTAAAAATATACAAAATAATATCAAAATCAATTTAATCATAAATTATAATAACCAAAAATCTTGTAAAACTAAGTCATAAAATAATAAATAATTAAAAATAATAAAATAAATTACCTTTTATTATCTAGTGTTGATATTCTATTAGATAAGAAAAAATAAAAACATCATGATTATGAAACTAGTTAAAATTTTCATGATTATTCACACGTAAAATTGAAAATTGATAAGAACTAACTATTATATATATAGAGAATAATTATAAAATATGATTATAAAATACTTAGATATGAATAATTTTATATGATATTTTATTAAGATATTTTTTTATATAAGAGGTCAATATAGTTTTTTGAAAATGAAGAAGTTATAGTAAGGGATATGGTAACTCAAACATGGATCATTGAGTTATTGGATTTCTTCTTGAACTTATTTCCCATATGGTCCCCAAATCACCTATTTTAAAAGATATTATATCTTATATATTTAGGGTAATATAGTTTTTAATTCAAATACACTCACATGATTTGTTTTATTTTACAATTTTTATTAAAAAAGGATACCTTTGTAACTATGAATTTACATTAATGATTATGTTTTTTTCATGAAAGATATAATGTAATTTTGATCCATTTTACACTCTATATGAAAATAATATTTATCTCTAATAGATATATATTCCATGTTTCACATTCAATTATACATTATCATGTGATTATTTTTGGTGATCATGTTTTCAATTTATGACGATTTAATTCATGGTGTTTTTTCAAACCATTTAGAAATGTTATAAAATAATTTTTTATTCCAATGGGGGTTTTATTATATTTATTGGGAATGGTTTTCATTTTCATGTTTTATGAAAACGATTTTTATTTCCATGGGATGTCTATGATATGTGTTCGATTTTATTTTAAATGATTTATAAAACCCATATTATTTTCATCAGTTATTTATGATGTGATTAGTAATTACATTTAACCAGCACTCATAATTATGGATAATGAGGGATATTTTCCTATATCCACCTCCAATGAATTGGTTAATATTTGATATATCATTATAAATGTATTTATAATTTAATTTAATTTTATCTCAAGCACGAGTACTTATGGCATTTCTCCTGAACATAATTTTTCCCTATGAAAATTTTTATGACACAGTTAAAACATTTTGTTCTTTACGATCTTACTCTCTCATGATTCATGGTATAGGTTAAATATTTTAAATCCTTTTTATGAATATTAGGGGTCATTATTGATCTTTTATTGCATTAATTTCTTATACTGTGTCATTTGAATCTTAATAATGTTTTATGATTATCATTTTTGATGATATGATATTTTTCATATGATCATATTCATTTATTATTCTTATGAACTCATCCTTCATGTAATGTTTATTTGACCCCCTACAAACTATTTGATCTCACCTTCTTCTTATTTTTTTCATTCCATAAGTTATAAGGATGAGTTATACTAATGATATATTTATAAATGGTTTATTATGGTGAAATAATAATGATATTTTGTTGAGTGTTGTAAAATATGTTATTCATACAGTAAATCCCCCAACATAAAAAAACATGAGTCCTATGATTTATAAGACCCTTTGGGAGATAGAATGTTCATTCACGTAAAATAATGATATAAAATTTTTTATTTATAAAATTATGTATATTTTGTATTAGAGGTGGATTAGTAATTTTGGGGATTATATTATAGATCTTAAATGAAAAACATAGTGATAAATCAAAGGGATGGTTCTATGAATTGGATAATTTCTAAATGTTTTTCATTACTAGATATTGTGTAGTTCTCTAAAAAATAAAATTCCTATATGGATCATTAAATTGGATATGGGATCTATCAAATATGTACCTAGGGAGAATAAATTTGAAATGTGTTTGTTTGGTATTAAATATATTTTCACATAGTTCACAATAAAGAGTCTTACTGCACATTTGGTTTGAAACTTATAGGGGATATAAAATTGTTAAATAAAATTCTCTATAAAAACCACTTTGAAGGATTTTAATAAGTTATAAATAGAGAAAATAATAAAAAGTTAACATGTATGACCTTGATTAATGCCTTAATATTTATATGTTAAGGCACACATTTTAATTTTGATTCATCTATTTTAAATTAATTGTGTTCTTTTAGAATTAGTACTGTTAGCATTTAATTATATTTATTTAATGAAATATCTGGAGTAAGGAGAAACCTTATTAAAAGTGGATGTGATAAGAAATACAATTATTGTCCCAATGAGATACTAAATGGGGGGGGAGATGGATTACAAAATATCATTGTAAATCTCACCCAACTATCGTAATATTTTAAGAAAAATAACCACATCGAGCTTTAAAATTCACTATGGAAGGAGAAACATTATATCAGTACAGTCTTGAAACAATTTCAACCTTTGGTGGATCTTCTAATACACTTTTTGATGAGAAATGGATCAATGAAACATAAAACATATTTTTAATTATCTAGTTCATATAGAATTAGTTTCTTATGGATATCTATAAATTCGTGAAGGATGGGTAGACTGATGACGGTATCTAACAAATAACATTACTGAGAAAGAGGAAATACTCACTCTAGAATGGGAGAAGTTCAAGAAAAGATTCTTCATCATGATCTTTCCATGAATAATATTCATTAGGATAGAGAGATAATTCTTATAGTAAAAATAAAAGCAATATAGTGCTTTTGGAACATATGAAACAAACATTATGAGGTCTTGAGGTATGCAAATTTTTATATATTTTAATATGAAAGAATGAATGAAAATTTATGTGGTTGTGAATAACCAAATATTGGAATGGAATTAAAAATAAGAGACTTTGGGAGCTGTGAGAATATTTTTCTATGTTAAATAAACGTAGAGATGTAAATTTGGAACAAACTTTATTTTAGGGACAAGAAAATAAATTTGGAATATCAAGAGAACTCTAGTGGTATGTCAAATCAGGGACGAAATTTCATCCCCTACATTATAAAACTGTGAGAAGAAGCATCCATGTTAATTAAGGAAAGATTTATGGGAGATTTTATGTGTGGTAAAGTATTCCACCAGTCCCACAATATATAAATTATGGCTAAATGGATTATTCATTCAAGAGATGAAAAGAAGGCCCCAACTAATGATTCATCCACACTAGAATTATTTAAGTGTGAAGAGTTTGGGAATAATGAAAATAACGTTTTTAATCATGGAGATAATAATGTGAATATAACTTTGTAACATCATAAACCAAGTTATACAGATAGAACATCGAATGTCCCTACTATTGTGGTGGATCCTTAAATTAAATTGGTTGAATGTACCCTCATTTTCACTACAAATGTGGAACTTCATTATTTGATTTTTTATATTTACATAATTTTTTATTTCCATAGTTTTCTATTAATATTCATTAGCCAACACAATCCATGGATAATGAACTATATTTTATAACCCTTAGTAGAGTGAGGATAAAATCTATGATATATAACTCTTCTGCAATCCAGATTTGGGGGATGGTATTACCAAAAAATCTAGTACTTTGCCCCTTGGTTTATTTTGATGTGATTTTGTGTATGGATTGGATATACCTTTATAGAGGACAATTAATTTTTCAGGTTAAAGATATCCCATTCTATATCCTCAACTATTCTGTGATAAAATATATATGCATGGATGATATGATATACCGTTAAACGAAAAGTCTATAATATGGTTTTTGATACACAAAATGGGGGATTACATTCTCAAATAATAGGGGATGGAGTCCAAATTTTTGACCTTCCTACTACATGGGATTACACTAACATATTTTAGATTAATTTCAAGATGTTCCCCTAGAAAATGAAATTATGTTTTTGATTTAACTCATACATGATTCCACACCCAACAAAATGATTCTATAATGAATTACCCCCGATGAATTAAAGGAATTGAATAATATTCTTCAAGAGAATATGGATGTGGGATTTATACACACATGTTATTCACCATGGGGTCATCCAATCATCTTTATACAAAATAATAATGGATCAATGAATGTTTTTATTTATTATCAGGATCATAATTAAATAATGATATAAATTATAGTGACTAGAGGTTTTCATAAATTAATTTTACAAAATATTAGATAAATATTTAGTACATAACATTAAATTTCATCCCATGACCATAATATTTTTGTGTATTTGGAGACTAGATACATATAAATCTTATTTAGGTAAATTGTTCAGGATCTATTGTCAATTTATTATCACTTATGACCCTTCTTAACACACCCTACCTAATTATATTCATTATAAACTGTAGAAAGTAAAAAAAAATAAAGAGTGACCTAAGATTCTCACTAAGGGTAAACATGCAATATAGACATCAATTTTCATAATCAGTCATAATATAAGAATAAGGGTGTTAGATCATGAAAATAACCTAAAAAGTCTTTACCAAATCTATTATGAGTCTGAATCACGAGTCACAGAGTAATACTTTATCATTTCCAATGTCCTAAATCACAAATGTGATAAAAAATAATAAATAACTCATGAATGATATGTTCATATCATAATATGTTCATAAAATTATGGAACAATTATTGGAATTGAAACCATTTCATATTTCGTGGTTAATAATCGAGACCATTAAATTATAGCGGGTTATGAATTACCACCAGTTTACCATATCATAATGAATCATGAATAATAACAATCTTCCAATATAGGATTAGTAATCACCACAATATTCCGATAGTTGTTCTATATTACCTAAATATTTCCCATAGAGTATCGTAAATCCCCACTTATATACCGTAATGGATTTAACATCAATATATATTTACCATTTTGGATTAATGACATCAAATCATAACCCATAAATATCTAAGGAGATACAGAACAATACCCAATATATTGGAAGGCTATATATTTTATGATACACTAATCACATAATTAAATCCATACCTTTGTGTTCTACAAGATCATAAATGTTTATTATATCATCCTATCATAACCGATACAGTGAAAATGAGATTCATAAAATTTTTATAAATTCATTACTTCATAACCTATAGAAAATAAATGGGTTTCACTAGTATCTTATCATTATAATATTAAAAAATATTGAGAAATAAAAAGAATGATATCAATATATTACATCCCTAGTAAATAATATTGAACATAAATTGATTTTATCATAAATAAAAATTACATTAACAAATCATTATTATATTTCTCGAGGAAAATACACTTTTTCATTTTGAAATATATAATTTAAAATAAAGATATTTTTAAAATACTAAGGATAAACAATTCATTAAAAATTACTATTGAAAATTTTAAAGGAATCCTTATGTAATTGAGTGTTCATGATGTCATGAAATTATATTCAAGCAGTGTATGTTAAAATAACATTTCGTTTCACATTATTAGTAAAAAATCCCTTATAACAACATTGTAGTGCTTTTTGGGTTGATTTTCATTGATGAAAAACAATGTTTCTGTGGTAAGTTTTTGTGTTAGAGAGATATTGTTGACATGGGATGTTGGAAAGGATCTCTATTAAATGAATGGTTTCTATGCGGTAGTACATGATACTATGTGTTAATGTTGAAACCATTCCCCAATGTTTTACAAATTCTTTGGTCCAAAATTTGGAGGAAGGAAAATGGTGTTTTTGGATAAGGATGTAATTATATGTAAATATAAAATGATTTTTGAAAGTGTGAATATGTCAAATGATGTTTCACTCACGTGATGATTTGAGTACATCCTAATAAAATTTGGTAAAGGAAAGTATTGTGTCTATGTTCATGTATGATGGTTTTGTTCGACAGAAGAGATTGAGTGGTGTGTGCATATGAAAGAGAGTTACACACCAAATACAAAGTGGAAATGAGAAGTTACAAACTCGCATAAAATATGGGAACACATAAGAAGTATTTTAAGTAATTTATGATAAGAGTCATCTAGGTATATAAATAGATGTCTACCCCCTCATTTCAGTAGCTCAACATTTAACAAAAAGTAGGTCTCTGAATTGTGTAAGAGTTTCATAGAAAGCATAATATTTTCTCAAAATATATTTGTGTAGGGAAGAAACTAAGATATTAGTTGTGTGTAGAAATAATTTGTGTCTATATGACCTAGAGAGTGTGAACAAAATGTATGAAATATGAATAAGAATATGTTTCATGATAATAAAGTTGTGTGAAAATTTGTTGTTTCACGACTAAACAGAAAATTTGAAAATAAGGTGGTAAAGTTGTGAACAATACATCCAAAGGTATCACAAAATACCAAGTTGTGTGAACCAATAATAGGTTTCTTATAAATATATTATAAATGGGTATTCATCAGGCTTATGGGAGTTGAACTTAATGATACACTGAATGAGGTTTAAAACATATTGATTGAAGTGATCAAAAGGATAATCATATGAAAGTGTAGTGATCACAATTTAGTTGAGAGAGAAGTGATATTTCAGTTGTAAATGGTTATAAACTAAGAGGGATAATGATTCTTCTCCAAACATTGTAAGTGAAGGGAGATTGATCATAGAAATGATTTATCCTAAACCTTATTTTAGCAGTGATACATAAATGATTTTTTATATCAACGAATTGTCATTTCATGATCCTTGAACATAGCCCTGTAGGCGTGAACCTATTAAAATTATTCTGTCTCACTCTTTATTTCATTTCTATTCATAAATTAATAGGATAAATAGAGAGAAGAGTGTTTATTTCATGAAAAAACAAGATCTGAAGGGGTAGTTGTTTTAATCATTCATACACTAATTCACCCCATCTTATGGTATTTTACTGATTTGGGATAATACTTGATATCATATCCAGGGGTTAATATTAATGTTTCTCTATAAAGAGTAAAATAAAGGATTTCAATCATAAATGGATTCAAATATTTGATGTATACAACCTTCAATTTTGGAAGAATCAAATGTATCACTATTTCTGATATTCTGGAATTGATGTCTTCACCACAATGACGCCTGAAATTTCATCCAGAATTGATAGTGGTTGTTTATAAAAAGATTTATTAATGGAATTAGATGCTGACACTAATAGAGGAAATAATTTTTGGGGAGCCATAAATAATTAAATATTTAAAATGGGGATGTTATATATGCTATCAAATGCTATATAGGAAAAGATTATAAATATTTATGAGGGAATCCCAAAGGTTAGAGAAGAAAAGATAAAGGTTCTATGAATGAAAAATGAGGATATTAAAATGAAATCTAATGAGTCTATTAATGAATTATTTGACTAGGTGAATATTATTGAGGAAGATATCCATGGTCTCAGAGAAACAATTGAAGATGTAAATATTGTTAAGTGGATCATGAGAAGACTTCTACCCTGGTACAATTCGAATGTTTATATATTGGATGATTATGTTATAAAGGTGTTGACATTGGATAACTTACACAATAATAATATTTCATATGAGATGAGAAATGATGATAATTATTCTATGGAAGATTTCAAGAAAAAAGAACTAGAATGAAAGTTCATAAAGAAGATCACTACTGTTTTTGGTCAAGAAGAAGAAGAGATAGATGAAGTCATTTCATTAAATTCATCAAATTCAATATAAGAAAATTGAAAGTTCAAAAGGAAACTAAAAAATATATTATTTTGATGTGGAAATGAAGGAAGTATTAGAGTGTGGTGACCAAATAAGTTTTAAGATGATGATAAAGGTGGAGTTGAAATTCACATGAAGATGTAATCATTGTATATGAAGGGTAAGAGTAACGTTAAGAGGAATTTATTCAAAAATAAGAATCTCACTTCACAAGAAAATTAATATTAAGATAGATTTGAGGTTTAAAATATGAAAATATATAATGATCATGGAGAAAATTCCATGGTTTATTTTTTTGGTAGATCCTAGAAAAATAAACAATTATGCAATGGAGAAAGAGAATTTGAAGGAAGAGTTGATATTAAGGGTGAATTAGAAGCCCCTCTCCATAAGATATATTATCAGAGTGCCAAAATAAATAAATCCAATAGAGTAGTTTATGATGCCATAATATTTATATTTAATTATGTGGAAGATAAGTATGATCTAATAAAATAAATTGAAAATTTTAAGTCTTCAATTCCTTGAGTACTCAGTGATGATCAGTGTGTACATGTTCAAAGTTGAAGAACAAAAAAGTTGATTCATGGTTTAAATAATACAATGAAAGATGAATAAAAACTCATAAAAAATCTTGATGATGTAGTTTAAAAGCTATAAAAGACTGAAATATTAGTAGAAACTCTTGACTTCAACAAAAAATGTTAAATTGGTAAAAAAAATTGAATGTAGAGTTTAGTGTTCCAATGAAACAGACAATGGAAAGCCCGAATAAATAAAATGATAGATCATAACAATACAACTAGTATTGGGAATGATAAAAAAAATAATGTTTTAATGGTCGGAATAATACTATAAGAACATGATCTATGATTGATGATTGATTTTTTAATGAATAACAACCATAAAATTTATAGAAAAGAAGGGGAAATTAGTAGTATAGTAGTGACACAAAGGAGTGCACCATGAATTAGATGTATTTGCTGTGAAATGATGGAAAAACTCACAAAATGTCGATTCCGTACCCAAGCGGTACTAAGGGGAACATGAACAATATTGGTATATATACAGTGTTCAATATGTTAGCATATTATTTTATATTCAATATTTTGGGTGCGTAGGATTCAAAAAGATGGTAAGATATTACTCATCAACAATGTTGTGGAATTTTTTGAAGCACCCTCAGTGTGGTCATAAAGACCTGTTCAATGTATCCTCAAATGTGATAAAACTAAAAAATCAATTTTTAGCATAGAAATATGGAAATGTTGTATCATACACTTTGGAAGATCAAGTTTATAAATCAATATCAGGTATGAATTAAAAAACATGGATAAAAAATAAAGTGTTGAGAAGTAAGTGATTCTTGAGATTTCCCTTATAGAATTACATTATTTTGGGGTATGTATCTTTAATTGTGATTTCACATATCATATTATATTAGTTAGGATATTGTTATAGGAATAAAATATGACAAGGTTTTATAAATTTTAGATATTTTGATGGCCTGGAAATTATTGCCTTAGGAGAAGCAAAAATTTGGGGGAAAACAAATGAGATGTGCTATTTTATATGTTTTATAAGGACCCAATCACAACATTCTTAGTATTAGTCAACTATGTGACTCATGGTATGCTATATATTTCATAAAGAAGATGTGTATCATAAAATTAAGAGATTAATCAATTTTTATAAAGTGATAAAGAAAGGGGAATCCCTACCTTATAAGTGGAGAAGAATATATGTTCTTTTTTATCAAAAGAAGAAGAAAATAGGTTGTAGTCGAAAAAACTTATCCATCTATGCCTACCATCCCTGGAAGATCTTCTAAAATATGATTTCGATCCGGATCACCATAATCTATCACATGATCATAATCATATGTGTGATTCTTCTTAACAAGGGAAGATTATTAGAAAGGTATAAAAGGAAAAAAGAATAAAAAGTCAGCCAGAGTCACTGAATTTGTGCATTCAAATATATGTTGACCTATATCTCAAAGAATCATTAATGGGAATAGGTATTACATTCCTTTCATATATGATTTAAATAGATATTTTTCATCTCTCACAATTATTATGATTTTATTTTCATAAATGAACATAAGAGGAAATCTTCAAGAATGATTGTATAGAATATTTTAATGTTTATTACTAATAATGGTATGGAATTCCATTATACTCAAGTAGAAGATTATCTCGAGAAACATGGGATAAAAGATCATGTTTTATAAGTGAGAAATTTTGAACAAAATGGATTAGTTGAGAGGTTATATTATAACTTAATCAATAGGTCCCAAACAATGATTTTTTAAAATTACTTACTAGAGAAATTCTAGAAGCAAGTAGTCTTGACATCGTTATAAATATTGAATAGGGATCTTTTATGTCATAAGGAATAAAATACCCCATAAATGACATGTTATGAGAATAATCCAACATTAAAGTAATTTTTAATCTTTGTTTGTAAATAATTAATTCTCAATAAGATGAGACACAAGAAATTTGAAACATTTGGAGATAAGGTAATATTTATTAGATATTCTAGAAAAGTAAAATAATATTAAAATTACAATAATAAGAATTGAATGGTAGTTGAAAGAAAAGTTTCTAAAATAGTGTAGAATGAAAAGAATCTTCATCAACATATTTAATAGTTACCTAATGTATTTGATGAAGAGGTATTCATCTCATGGTGTGTTGAAGTGGGAAATTATTATTCTTAAGAAGGTACTAATGATGTACCATAGGAAGTCTAATCTATATCTTCTAGAAAAGTGAAGAGTCGATCTAAAATTGACAAACATAACATCCTTGGTGATCCGGAAACCTTATTTATAACATAAAGATTAATGTCATTGCATCATGAATCCATACTATTATAGGTAGTGGATAAATGTTTTAATGAAGCAGCTAAAGATGAGAACTGAGTTTATCTTATGAATGAAGTGATTGAACAAATTGAGAGGAATATGATATGGATGATTTTTTCGAGTCCAAATGATAGTAATTTTATCACAATCAAATGGGTATTTCATAACAAGAGGAATGGATATGGTATAATGATACGAAACAATGAATGAATTTTCTGAAAAATGTACTCCTAGATTGATGGTATTTTTGTTGATGTGAAATTTGAACTATTTTCAAGGCTAGAGAAAATTAAATATTCCTAGCGATAATTGTACAAAGTAGGTTCAATGTTTTCTAGGTGGATATAAAGTTAGTATTTCAGAATGGGGTTATATAATAAGATATATATATCAACCACCCATTTGGTTCTCTCATCAAGAAGATTAGAATAATTTATTATGCTAAGAATGGAACTATATGGGTTGAAATAAGCATCGAGGGCAGGATATTCAAGGCTATTTTGGTTTTTAAAAAACACATTTTTTCAGGGTGGTGGAGTTGATTACAAACTATATGTCAATAAAGGAAGTAATCAAAGGATTATTCTAATAGTGTATGTTAATTAAATAATCTTCTATGGAAAAGATGAAGCATAGTGAATACAGTTCTATGAATTCATGTAACGAAAGTTTGAAATTTACAATGACTGGGGAATTCAAATTTATTCATTGGTTTACAGGTGACACAAGGAAGGAATAACACATCTGTTTCACAATAAAAATATTCAAAGGTGGGATTTATAGGATTTGGAATGAATAATTCCATTAATATGATGACTTCAGTAGATACCCAGATGAAAATATCACAATATAATAAAGGAAAATAAATCAATGTCACAAAATACTAGTAGATCATATGAATTTTGTTGTACATAACACTGACATAACAAAATATTGGTTTTCTACATGTCAGGAATCACATTATCAATGAAAACACAAGGAAACCAACTTTATTAAAGTAAAAGGAATACATCGTTATATCAAAGGCCCTGTGGATTATAGTTTTTTTATTATGAAAAATATTAGTAAGAGTATTCGGGTTACATATATGAACATTAGGATGGTTCAAAATATGATTGAAAATCATTTTTTATGGTGCATTCTATCTTGAAAGATTTTATATATCTTAGAAAATAAAGGAACAAGATTAAATTTTATTGAGAACAACAGAAGGTGGATATATTTCACCAACTCAAGCTTGCATGCAGTTATTATGGATGAAGTAGAAACTAGATGATATGGGAGTTCTAGTTAAATCAATCATCAAAAATCCATTTTCAATATTTATGTGCTATAAATCATGAAAAAAGTACAATCCATCAATCAAGGAAAAATTACATTGAAATCTAGTATTATTCTATCAAAGATAAGGTGAAGATAGAGATTGTAAATTTGTAGAACATTCTTACATAACTATAGTTTTTAGAAATTCTCATAAAAGCACTACCCAAATAATTTTTTCCCATAATGATCTGGCCCGTAATGTTCTGAAAACTCATCAAACCAATTATGTGTGGATGTGTGAGCCCTACATCATGTGGTATGATGTGTTTTTACCTAATGCATTGATATGCGTTCTTTACCCTATTACAAGACACAAAGGATTTCCCTTCAGGTTTTTTGAAAAAGGAGGAGAAATTGTGCCTATAAAAGTGGTATAAAATGTATTAATCAAGATAGAGGAGAAGCTCATAAGGGGAGTATAAAATTAGTAAGATTTTTATATCTAACGATTCTAAAGGTGGTTGGTGAAAGGTTTTATATCAAGAAAGATGAGGTTTGTGATGAAATTTGTTGAGTAGTTTTGGGAGTGAAGAGATTCAACGATGAACTATGCATTATACTCCGGTTTCTCTTGATAATCATTGCTTATGTGGTATTAGAGTGTGTGTTGGGTAAATATCAAATATATATATATATATAATAATAATAATAATTTTTTTATAAGGTTAATGAAGCGCTAACAAGTTATAAAAATGTGAATAATTTCTAAAAAACTCATATGGGGAGATTTTTTGGAAAAAATCCTCCAACATAACATTGAAGTTATTTTTGGTTGATTATGTTTTTTGACAAAGTATGTTTCCATTGTATGTTTTTTAGTTCCAAATACATTTTGACACAATATGTTGAAAATGATCCATGATAAAGGAATGAATGCTCTGGTAGTATTATAGAAAATTGTGAATACAAGGTGACACTCTTTCCCAGTGTTTGAAAAAATTTTGGGTACAAAATTCAGAGGATAGAAAGATAGAGTTTTTGGAAATCGAAGTAGCTCCACAAAAATATAAAAAGTCACATGCAAGGGTGATGAAATTTTATGAATTTTTACTTATGTTATGATTCAAGTACATCCGTCCAAAATTTGGTAAAGGAAAGGATTACATGCATGTTATGAAAGTGTTTGGATGATGGTTTTTCATGAAATAAGTGATAGATTTGTGAGTTCCCATGAAAGAGAGTTATGTTCCAAATATTATGTCAAAATGAGAACTTCTCTTCTAACATAAATGTTAAGTGAACATAGGATGGTGAGTAAGTATTTTGTGTATAGGGTCAGCTAGGTCTATAAATAGGTGGCTATACACCTCATTTTAGTACCTCAACCCATAGAAAAAATACTTTCTCTGAATTGTGTAAGAGTTTTGTGAAAAGAGTATGATTTGTGCACAAAATTGTTTAACTATTGAATTCCTAAATTATTATTTGTGCATATAATAGAATTTTTGTCTTCCTGAGGAAGGGAGATTCACAAAATGTGTAAACACTGAGGGATAGAGGATGTTCCATGAAAAACCAAAAGTTATTGAAAATTTTGGAGTTTCATGACTGAACATAAAGGTTTCATGCAATGTGGTAAATATTTTAGCAATATATCCAAAGGTTTCACAAAATAAAAATGTGTGTGAGCCTATAAGGAATGAACCAATAATTCTGTCGTTAATGGTTATTCATCAAGTGGTTGAATGTGGAACTTAATGATACACTAAATGAGGTGTAAATATTATTAAATCAAGTGATCATTATGATAATCATATTAATAATTAGTGAGAACAATTTAATCGAGAGAGAAATAAGACTTAAATTATGAATGGTTGTAAACCAGTAGGGATAGTGAGTCCACAATAAACTTTTTAATGATGGTGAGCCTGGGAATATAAGTGTTCTAGCTTGGAACTTACTTTGGAAATGATCCTTATTAGATTTGGTGAATTAGTACACTACAGTTGTTTGATCCTTGTATGTAGACTAGTGATAGTGAACAATGTAAAATTTATTTGTATCATACATGATCTCATTTAGGTTTAAAAATTACTACAGGAATGAGAGAGAAGAGTGTTCAATTTAACAAAAATACATGTTCTGAATGTTGATATTGTGTTAACATTTTATATCTTGATTCACCCCCCTCTTAGTGTATTTACCTTGTTGGGATAACAAATATTTTTGTTAAAAAAATCTTTTTAGGAAAACGACAAGAATATTCAATTGTTTTTTATAAAAAGTAAAACATGGGAACGAGTGAAATTAATCACTCATTGGATAGTAGTAATTTTTTTAAATAAATAAGTAACATTATAAAAATGTATTACCTACCAAATTGGTTTTTTTTTTGTTTTTCTCAAAAACATTTTCTCAATCATTTTAAGTACCAAAAATACGGAAATTTTAAGTAATATTTTAACTGTAGGATAATAAATCTAAATAGATTTATTAGATAAGGATTAAAAAATAACCTTAATGGAAATTTATGAATAAATAATCCTAATTAAAATATAATTGAAACATAAATCCCTTACCTCATGTATGGTCTAGATTTCAATACATTTACACCTCATATGTAATAAAAATATATTTATTATAAAAATATATTTATTATAAAAATATATTTATTATAAATATATTCCAAAACCATAATTATATATATATATTTTATCATAAATTATATACTTATAACATGGTTTAACCTATTTATTAATACTTTGTTATTAAAATCATTGTTGTAGTTAATAATTATTCTATTTATCAAGAATGTTTTTGTTTAGAAGTTATGAACCTTGTATTTTGGTAATGGTTACTTGATCTATGAAATTTAATTCATTATATAAGTATTATATATAGTATATATATATATATATTCATCTTTAAAATGTATATTTTAAGAAAATTAATTTCCCCATCCATGGAAATGGTAGGTTTTACATACAATTAGAAGATATTTTCACTTTTTAGTAGATAAAAAGAATGAATGGTAAATAATAATTCATATATAATGAGTAATAATAATATCCTAATAAACCATCCATGTAAAGTGTTAATGAAAAATCAAATTACACATCCACGTGGAGATGGTATACCGTACATACGTACATAGAGCGATTTCGTATTCCATTGGATGAAAAATGTGTATAATAGTTGTTACATATTTTTAATAACAATTATTTATATTCAGGATAATTAATTAATTATTTTATCATGTATACCATAGATTTAGATGAGGTAAAATAAGAAGTAAAATTAATAACGCTCAGTTAAGTTTTATACATTTTTGTAGAGAAACCTCTTTTGGCTTATATCATAAATAGTAAAAGAAGTTTATATTGGAAGGATAAAATTCTCTATAACATAGAAAAGGAATATAATATTTATTAGGGTAGTTATAGAATGATATAAAATTCTTAAAATTTATTAATAATAAAAGAGAGGAGGTTCCCTTTTATAAGTGAGGGGAGGGACACCCTTGGAATTATATATAATATTAAAATAACAGAAATTATTTTTCTTGGAAAAGTTTTAGAAAATTTATATAATTAGTATATATGCCGAGGTGGAGTATAAATTTCCATGTGAAAATAATATCATTAAAAATTTATGTGATGATTTCACCCTTGTTTCTTTGTTTTAAACCCACGATAAATCTTTTAAAATTACCAAAATACTATAATGGTTTAGCCTATAAAGACCCATGACTGTTACCATAAAAAGATAATTGAACCATAAATGTTCTGCGATTTATATTTTCAAACATATCTCATTAACTTGGAGAGATATATTTTTTATAAATTTTAAATTATTTAATAAAATATTATTTATTATAAAATATCATCAATGACATTTTTGGAAATATATGGAAAATAATAATATATTATGTTTTTAAAATATGTAAAATGGTTACAAAAATATATTAATTTTAATATAAAAAAATATAATAAATATTTAAAATTTTATACGTTTATATTTAATTTTAAATATAATATTTTTGTCTAAATTTTTAGCTAACCAATTTTAACCTTAACTGAATTTTTCAATATTAATGGGTAATAATTTTACTTATATGGTAAAAATTTGTTAATAAATTGAAAAGGGATGAAATTTTTGACATTTTACCCTAATAGTTTTCTTTTTTTAAATTTTTGTTATTTTTCTATAATTTAATATAATATATTTATTATAAAATACAATTAATGTATTTTCCAATACTATTCATGTAATTTTACTTTGAGAAATATATGAATGTAATGTAATTAGAATATAAATAGTTAAAATATCTATAATATGTTATATTTATCTTCAATTTTTTTGTATCGCTTTAAATAACCCAAAAAAAAATCACTTTTAAAGTGTTTGAAATCATTTACATGATTGTTCCGCTACTTTCACAAGCATCGTGTTGGCGTTGCATAATTTTTTTTTGGTAATTATATCATTATTTAAAATAAAAAATTAATTAACATGATAACAATCCATTCAAATTTCAAATAAAAATTTATAAGGGATTAGATATTAAAAATAAGAAAGAGGCATTTTTATCTTTATCTTTTAATTAAATATTATAAATTTCAAAATCAATGTCAAATAGAAAAAGGCCATATTTTCTAATTATGGATGATTGAGGATGAAATATACCTGTACAATTAAATTATGAAATGTTTTCAAATGAATTTTTAATAGTATCACATTAGTTTTAACCATAATTTACCACTTTTACCTTTACCGTGGTAATACAAATTTAATATGGTTATTATTCTTAATTAAAAAAATAAAAGGGATCAGTTTTGAAAATTTGGGAATATTTATTCCAAATATGGAATCTAATTATGAAGATTTAATTTCATAATTGGAATAGAATTAATTTTATATAAAAAAAATAAAAACAACGCAAGCCAATTTTTTAGAAAATACCATTTTATGTATACGAATAATTTTATATCTAATTCAACAAATAAATTTATTAATTTGAAATTAATGGGATTTTTAATTGTATAATAATATTTTTGTGACTTAGAAAAAATTTTAAAATTCAATTTTACTTTTTCAATTATTTAATAAAATAATTGTTTAATAAAAATTATTATTCTCCCTATAAAACTAAAAATCAACCTTTTTAGAAAAATTCAATCAATTCTCGCAAATATGATTTCCATTTGATGATTTACGGAATTATATTATTTTAAAAAAATAAAAAATAAATATTCTAGAAATTATATTAATACTCCACATGAAAATAAATAAAAACATATATTGAAGAATAAAATAAAATTTCTAAAAATTTAGTGTTTATTTCCTAAGAATTTATCCATATGTTTTTATTTATTATAACCTTTACATATATTTCAAAATTTAAGTACTTTTATTTTTATATAAATATTCAATGGCTATGTTATAAGAGTCATAATATAATAATTGTTCATGGTTTTTTAAAGTTAAGTGTTGCATATTGTATATCATATATAATGTAGAATTTTTTTAAGATATAGGGGTGTTACAATTTCTCATCTTTAATAAATTTGATCAATGTAATTTGAACACATTCATAGTAATAAATGGATTGATAATTGATAATTCATTTGTTGCAAAACCACTTCCTAACACAAATTAATAAAACTTCTTATTGAAAAGATGGAAGGGAAATTACAATGTTCTTTTAGAATAAACCATAATCAGGTTTCCAAATTGGAGAAATTTAGAATGAAGTGAAAATATATACATGGAATAAAAAATTAATGTCCCAAAAATGGTATAGAGTTATAGATAAAATTCTACCTAAAAAATTAGATAATCATGAAAATGTTGATTACCACATAACTATAAAACTATAATATCATTCTTTAATTAATTTCCATGAAAATATCATCCTTTTCTCCAAGTGATGATTATTCAAGATGATTTGTTAATAGTATGAAGCAGTAAAATCAACTTATAAAAAATCACATGATCTATAAAAGTATAGAAATATATTATTCCTATATTTAAACATTAAAAAACTAAACCTGATAGCATTAGGTAAGATAATATCTAAATTTATAAAACATCTTGTTAATAAAGAATATATTTTACTCTAATTTTTCTACAATAACTCCAATGTTTTAAATTAGATAATTTCATATATAAAAAGCCCTCCATCACAAATTTCATAACTAACCTCAACATTAGTGAGTGTTTTAACCTAAAAGGTGAGATCAAAACTGTAAGCTAACATCCCCTATAATTTAATTGTATTGTTCCCAAATAAACTTTCATGTCGATTCACATATTAAACCTTATATATACCTCAATCAGAAAAATATCCCAAAATATCATTAATCATCATAACGAACCACTATTTAAACTTATAATTTTGTAAAATTTACCAATGTATCATTAATAAAATTTAGATACTAACCTAAAGGGTAATACTTAGCTTGATAATAAATATATCTGAAAACATTTCCTTGTCAATGAATCAGTTTTCAGTTATCAAGACGATCTATATCCCACTATCCAATAATCTATAGTTAACTTAGTGTTAAATAATATATTAACTAAAATGATTATTTAAACGTCAATAAAATATTCATCCTAAGACCCAATAAATGTTTCAAGTCACCTCAAAATCTCATCACATAAAACCTCACTAAAAATGATAAATCTTACTAGTTTCAAATAAATCTGAAAATGTAGTATAATTCCCCCAATAACATATAAATAACATTTTAAAGAATCACTAATCAATTCTAAGGTCATAAATAATATCCAATTTACTTCATAATCACATTATCCCAAAAAATCATTATTATACCTACATCAAGAAAATTTGATGGGTTATATGTCCCTCAATGAAGTGTCTCCGAAAAATATCCCTTTTCACTAAATATGATTACTAATACATAAAGAAAAACTATTGTGAAAAAATCATAAGCTGTTCCCTAATTATTATAACAAAAAAATAATTGATACAATACTTCTAAAACATAATTCATCTTTAATCATTACTCTAAAACCATTAGCATAACATAGGTCATTTCATGGTCTTTAACTTATCACATGTATTTGTGCTTTGGGTGGATAATTACCATATTCCCCACACATAACACATTGAACTATAAATGGAAATTTAAGATAAAATTAATATACCCATATAAATAATTTTAATTTACCTAAAAAATTACTTAATATATTCCATTAGTTTCTACATATTAAGGATTTTCTCATTCCTTTGAGACATTTAGTGATGTTTTTATTCCCACATACTTGACATATATTAAGTTGAATATTCATTCATCCATGGTATTCCTAAAACCCAATTTTTCTAATATTAAGTGTTTTAGGAAACACTCCCATGTTATGATTGTTAATAATAATATGATATATAAGAAAAAGAATAATCAAAATGATTTATCTTAAAGCTATTATTTTTTCAGGTTTCTTTTTGGAACAATCATTCAAATTCCCATCACATTCTATGTTACCATGATTTCCCAATGTTCCTACCACTGATGAAAACCCAGAAAAATAGTGTTAAAAATAATAGTTATAGTGATAAATCATATAATCATGAAAAATAATTCAATAGAAGAACTTCAAAGATGTTGTTAATTTTAAATATTAAAATCATTAACTAAGATACAAATACCCATTTATTAAAAACCACCAAAAATAACCCCAGCACCAATTTCATCTTTAATGATCATAATTAAAATTAAAATATAATGAAATTATTACACTATAAATAATTAAAAATAATAAAATTTATTTTATTTTATGATACAGTAATAATATACTTTGGGATAATAACAGATAAAAATATCGTGATTATGAAACTAGTTCAAAATGTTGAGGATTATTCACAATCGAAATTGAACATATATGACTAACTAATATACATGTGGATAATAATTATAAACTATTTTTATAAAAGGGTATATATAAAAATAATGTTCTTACATAGATGATTAAGATAATGAAGAAAAAATTCATTAAATGAAAGATGAAAAAGTAAGGCATTTGGTAACAAAAAATTCTTCCATTGATTTAGATGATACATTTTAAAACCTATATCCACTATGTTCACAAAATATTTCATTTTATATGATTTTTATCTTATATATGTTGGGAAAAAGAGTATTTAGTTCAAATTATATTCCATGATTTTTTATTTTCACTTTTTTTGAAAACAATGGTATCTTTATAAAAATAAATTGGTAACATTGACTTTTACATTGAACATTAAAAATTATTTCTATGAAAACCATTTTTTGATTTGGTTTTTATTTTTCACTATGTATACAAAAATTATTTATCTCTAATTGAGTCATGTTTCATGTTTTACCATTTACTTTTCTTCAATATATGATTATTTTGGGTAATCATGTTTTTTGTGTCAATCCATTTAATTAATGGTGTTATTTTATACAATTTTTAAAAGTTATGGTTGATATTTTTATTAACATGTGTTTTTATGTTAAAAAAAGGAAAATATTTTTCATTTTAAAGTTTTATGAAATTCATTTTTATATTAATTACTTCTTTATAAAATATAATGATTTGAATTTATCATTTTTTTAAAACACATTTTATTTAAAAAGGGGTTTTATGATATGACAAGTGAATTGTTTTAAATTGACCCTAATAATTATGGATGGAAATTGGTTGCTTACAATATCATATTCCAATTACATGGTTAATATTTGATATCACATGATAAAATTATTCACCGGGTTTTTAGTGGCCCATAATCGTTTTCAATGTTGTTATGGTCCATGAAAATAATGTTTTCCTATACTAATGTTTTTGACACAATTGAAATATTTTTTAAATTAATGATCTAATTATCTAATGAGTTAAGGTTTTCTTTGAATTGTTTTAATCCATGTTTTCACTATAATTTTTCCTTGTTGATATTTTCAAGATTTAAGTTCTAATTCCATAACATTTGATGCTCACTTATGTTTTACAATTATCACTCGTAATGATATGATATTTTTGTTTTGATCATTCCTTGTTACTATTTTTATTATTAACTCATCATTGAAGAAATGTTCATTCACCCCCTTATTGAGAATTTAATCTCACCACTTCCTTATGTTTTCATTAACATTGTGATGAGGCTTGCTTTTACTAACAAGAACTATAGAAGATGGGATAATATGTTGCGCTAACAAATAAATATTAGAGAGTACTGGAAAAACATGTTTATATAACTAATCCTCTAAGACACTAAACCTTTAGTAATCTCTTTTGGGGACCATTTGTTAGATGTAATGTTTATTTATATAAACAATTATATAAAAGAGTTTATTTATCTTTGGATGCGATGAATTGAGATTTTTTATATCTAACAAATTATGTGTATTGTTAAGAAAATGATTATATTCATAGTATTTTATCCCCCAAAACACCCAAAAAAATTAGCATTATTAAAATAAAAACATTAAAATAAATTTTAAAATCCATGTTAAATAAATTCAAACCACCTCTATAATTTTGGTTACAGTATATAAATAGAAAAATCTATTTGATTTATACAATCACTTTAAGAAAATAATTGAGGAAAACACCTTAAGAACAATATTAAGGAAATAAAACAAAAGTTAAATATTTAAGAGTTTATAGTTTTTACCTTTTTATACTTAACAGTAAATATTCTTTAGTTAAATTTGATGAAAAATATGGATAAGGGATTTTTTGGATATTCAAATTTTAATAAAGATTATGTAGTTTAAAAAAATAAAAAATGGATTTTTATGAATCTTTTCATGTTATATATGATGAAAAACATAAATGATAAATCATCCATAAAACATTATATTGAAGATGATAGTAAATATTTTAATTTTGGAAAATATTAATTCACATTTAAATTATCCCACTGAAATAAAGAATCAACTTCCCAATAGGTGTTGGAATATTTAAAATAATCATTATATTTATAATGTTATTGATTATTTTTAGACATTAGTTTATTCTATAAATTAATTAAATATTTTTAATATAAAATAATATATTTTTATTTTTTTACAATATTTATTTTACAATATTGTATTAATTATTATTATATTTTTTCCTTGGAACTAGAATTAAATTAATTTTCTAGATATAATGTTTCTAAATTTGTTGAAACACATAAATATTCAGAAGTTATTAGAATAAAATCCATATTTAGAAATAAAATTAATGAATTTTGAAAAAGTATAATAAATAAATCTATAATAGTGTTTCAAGGATAATTACAAGAGGAAGGTTATCTTTATTATGAGTCCATTTATCTTGCTACTAGATTAGAATATTTTTGAATTTTATTAGCTTATATAGATCATGATTGTATCCAACTGTGTCAAAGAGATGTGAAAATATATTTTCCAAGTTGTTTAAGTTCCAATGGGGATTATATTAAACCTCCTATAGGTTTTGAGAATGAAAGGCATATTTATCGTGTCTTAAAATTTCTAATGGATCATTATGAACATAAACATGCCCCTAGAGCATGGTATGGATGTTTATAATAATTATTTCAAATAATGGGTATGTTAATGAATAATTATATCCTTATTTATTAAGGAGTGTTCTACAGATATTTTAAATGCTCAAATTTGTATTGATGATACTATTTTTGGGTCATCAAATGGAATTCTTTTATATAATTTTTAGACATAATAAAACTTTAATTTGACATTACTTTTATAGAAGAGTTAAAATTATTTATTGTACATGAAATATTTTTATGTAATTATGGAATATTTATTAATAATTATAAATTTGGTTAGTGGGTTGTAAAAATATTTTGGCTTGAATCAAGTAAATGTTAAAATACCCCATGATTACTTCTTCGAAACAAATGTGTGATTAAGCTAAAATACTAGTAGATAATAAACTATTTATTGTAATTATTGGAAGAATGTTATATTTAATAGCTTCTAGAATATATTTTATTCTTCATTTTATTGTTATTTTAAAAATTTCAAGATCACCCTAAGTAAATTCACAATAAACACTACTAAAAATACAACTTTTATCAGCGCCAAAAATTTCCTTTAACTGCGCTATAATAGTGCTATTAATACCGGTGATGAAAGGGGGGGGTGCCCTTTATCAATGCTCCAAAAGCACTGACAAAGACCCCTTTTATCAGCGCTAAAACAAATGGCTGATAAAAGGGTCCTTTATCAGTGATTTTTTTAGTGCTGATAAAAGAACCCTTATTTAGCACTAACTTTATTAGCGCTTCTTTTATCAGTGATTTTGTTTTAGCACTGATAAAGGACCCCTTTTGTCAGCGTTTTTTTATAACCGCTGATAAATTTTAAAAAAATTTAAAAAATTAAAAAAAATTAAAATATTTAAAATATTCTACCAATCGGGGGCTTTTATAGCACCTGCCCCCATTTGACAGTTATTTCCCGCCCCCTATAGCAACCCACACACCCCCTACACCCTTTAACAATGTTATCTCCCATATTCCCTCTTGCACACGTGCCCCTTCCTCCACCCGGATTTGAACTCGAGACCTCCCCCCTATGCGCCTAAGCCCTTACCACTCCTCTATTTGGATTTGATTTCCAATTCATGATATATCTCTCTCTATATATTTATATATTTAGTTATATTTATTCGTATAGTAATATATATTTATATTAATATATATAGTTATATTATAATATATATAGTTATATTTATTCGTATAGCAATATATATTTATATTAATATATATATACATAGTTAAATTAATATATATATAGTCACATTAATATATATATATAGTTATATTAATATATATCTCTATTTATATATATAGTTATATTTATTTCGATAATAATTTATATTTATATTAATATATATATTTATAGTGATACTAATATATATATATATATTTATAGAAATATTAATATATATATAGTTATATTAATATATATATAGTTGGATTAATATATATATATATATATAGTTAGATTAATATATAGGTATACAAATATTCATATATTTGTATTTTAAATAAAATGGATATTAGTTATTTTTTAGATAAAGCTAATATATTTCATATGTAAATATACATTATTATTTATATTAATAATTAAATTTTTATGTGTGAATATATAAAATATATATACATATTGTAATATATTTGATTATGAATAGAAGTGAATTATAAAAAAAGTTGAAATTTCAAAGACATAATATCAATATGAATGTAATACCATGGAATAAATTCAGTCCCCACCAAAAAAATCCAATAATACCCCCTTAAATAAGGCTTAAAATCCAAAAAATGTTAAAAAAATCAGGCTACCCCGACAAAAAATCTGTTTTGGAGCCCTTTTGGGCCTTTTTTGGCCTCGAAAAAACCTTGACTAGGGTTCACCCATTTCATAATGATGAATAGATCGATGCAGGCTTCAATTTAATATGTGGTAGAGCTCAATCGGAATCCCGGATCAAAAGTTATGGACGTTTGAAGTTTGAGTTGTGTTTTCAACATATTTTGGATCTTTTTATTAATTTTATTAATTTTTTATTCTTTAAATAGTTATTAAAAAGGCTACTACTCCATAATAATTAGAAAATTATTAATTAAAAATATTTTTTTAATTTTTTTATAATCCATTTTCACTAAATATGTTATATATTAAGTATATTATGTGTAAATGTATATATATACTTATCTAAAATATATTTAAAAATTATATATTATATTTATATCAATATAACTGTATTTATATATTTATATATTAATATATTATTTTTAATTAAATTTTTTGAAGTCGACCATTTATCAGCGCTACTAAAAAAACACTGATAAAGGTGTTCCCTTTATCAGTACTAAAAAAAGCACTGATAAAGGGGGAAAGCACTGATAAAATCACCCTTTTATCAGTGCTTTTTTTAGCACTGATAAGGCACCCCCTTTATCAGCGCTTTTTCGTTAGCACTGATAAAGGTTGGCACTGGGAAAAACTGTTTTTGTGGTAGAGAAAAGAAAGGAAAATTATCATCTTTGTTATTGAATATACAAATATTCATTTATTTAATCATTAAAGAACCTCCTTTGGATTGAAAAGTTATTATATTTATGATTTTTCAGGATGAAAAAATCACTGAAAAAGTACTATTGGTTTCAACCTTTTTCTTATAATAAGTTTAGAATCATTGATTATAAAGTATAAACATTTTGTTCTATTATAAATCGCTAAGAGATAACAAACTACTACAAGATATTGTGCTCTTTATCTATAGATTAAACAAGCTTTGAAAGATTTTTATATTTATATTGAGTTGTTACCTTTTTTATTTGAAATATTATCCAATATTTATATTTATAAAATCTCTTTACAAAATGTTATAAATAATCATATTGATTTATGATATCATTTTACTATATATCACTTAAAAACGGTGAAATATGTTTGGAATACTTTTCTTCCAATAATCAATTAGTAGATATTTTCACTAAAACATTAAATATAGACATGCTTTACAATATTATGGTTGAAATTGATATTTTGGAAATATGATATTGTTCTATTATATTCATGTGTATTAAAGTATATTTAAGATTAAAATAATTTAGTGGATTCTTTAGATATTCTATTGTCATACTAATATTGGATTGCACACCAACTATTTTGTTTATTTTAGAACAAGAATAATAGATTTTTAGGGATGTTTTTATTGTTTCAATATCCATTCCTAACATTATTATTTACCCTTCTTATATATTAATATATTTTGGGGTGTGTTATGATAGAAATTAAAAATTTAACAAATATACTTTTAATCATTCTCTAAAATATACTCACACAACATTATTGATTTTATTATTTTAATTAAAATAGCTTACCTATGGATTAAATTTTAATTTTTTATGTTTAAGAACAATAACACTATATTTAGTGTTTATAAATCTATTTAATTATTCTAGAATTATTGAATTTATAATATGCTATAAAAATGAGGTAAATATGATTTTGGAAACTATTTTAATTATTGAAATATTAGTTCACAAAGCTATTTTAAATGTTTGAAAGGATATTTTATGAATTCATATTCATATAATTTATAAAAATGTGAATGTTTCTAATTTTTCATAAAAAACTGAATGTTTTCTTGTATATTTTAATTTTATAGTTATTTTTTGTTATTAAAAAGGGTGATTATGATCAAAGTTAGTTTTCTTAATTTCGTTGATTATTAAAAATGGGGGATATATTTTTATGTGATTGCTTGGTTATATACTATTTAATGACATGTGAAATTGTTATGAAATGTTACCTATTATGAGAATAATTATTATGAGAAATAAAGTCTAATGGATAGACAACGTTTCATAGGATATGAAGTACTATGAAAACTATATATTTGTATAATTCAAAAGACTTACAGTATATCCAAGTCATATGAAATAAACTTACAAAAAGAAAATTTATAGGAGATACAATATCTCTAGAGATTCAAAGTCTTACAAAATGATGATGTTTTTTAAAATTAAAAGACTCATGAACAAAATTTTATTGTCATATAGAATATTAAAACCATAAAAATTAAAATTTATTATGTGATTTCATGTGACTTAACAAATTATTTTATCAAAAAACAAAATATATTATGTTTTCTTATAATTTTTACATTTATATATAATATATTTTCATTACCTATATATCCATATTGTTTTTTAATTATTAGATATTAATTATTTCTTAATAATGTGATTTATATTGGAAATATTTTGATTTATATTTAAATTAAAAATCATGTGGGTTGAAATATGTTTCAGTACATAAATTTTACATTTATAGTTATAATTTCAATAGTTTGATTCTCTTGGTATTTGATAAATGGTTTTAAACAATATTACTTTATAAATATAAAAAATAACTTATGGATGATTATTAATCAATATTCAAAGGGAGTGCTATTTGTTTTTTGATTTTTTTATTTTAAAAAGTTTATCTATACACCTATTTCTTTTATATAGGTTATAAAATTTTATTCCAACTCTGAATTAGTTCATTTTCATTGAGATACACAATTATGAATGTTTTATGCGTAAAATAATAACTATAACGGATATATATGAAATCATTTATTTGTAATTTGTTGTGTGTCAAAAAACTATATAGAAGTGCTTGATAAAACTAGTGTATCACTCCCCTTTATTAATATAGATTTTGGTACATGTTAACTTACTAGTCGTATTATTTGATTTTTTTGATGAAATAAATCGAGAAATAACATACTAAAAAGGATATAAAATATTCCTCATCTTTTAAATTAATAATATCATTATCTTACTAGGTTTTTATGGTGATATATTCCTCCCAAATCTTTTCTATGAACATTCTAGTTAGTTTATTCCATCACATTAAAAAGAATAAACTTTTGGGTTTTACTACATAATAAAAGTTACGTTACGTTGTGACTCTAGGTGAAAAAGGAATGACTAGTTGATTTTTCTTCAAGGGTGAAAAAGGATAAGATATTTTGGTTCTGTATATAGTTTAAAAAATTCATTATAATGGGTTGCAACATCCTGTTAAAAGCTTCGATGTGTTAGTTGTTCTTACATAAGAAATGGCATTAACAATTGGGTTGTGTGTCCCCATTAAAATTCTATATTTAGTGGGTTTTATTTATCTGAAGGATATAATGATTTAAATAATTTAGGTAGGATAAATTTAATCCAAACTATGATAAAAATCTCATATGAGTCTATTTTTATTTTTTGGCACATATATTTTCATTTACTCTAATATAATGATAAAATATTATATAATAGTCTACTACATTCAATATTTACAATTATACAATATCATTATATTGGAAAAATAGTTTCAATCAACTGGTTACATATGAAATAAACTATTTCTTAAGAAATATGCTGTTATATGACAGATAAAAATTATTATAAGAGGTTTGATAGAATTAATATCACATTATTATTTTTGAAAACCAAAAAAAATAACAATGATATATTTTTTGTAAAATAATATTTGAAATTTCATTTATTTTCTTATGTTTTAAGACACCAAATTTTTATAAACTACAATTTTGGATGCTTTTTTTGTATATTTTATATGATATTTATTTTTAATCCTTAAATGGTATATTTTTAATAATAAAAGTATAAGATAAAAGATCACAAGACCTTAGAAAAAATTCTAATAACTCATTATAACGAAAAATGTCCAAAAATATAGAATTCATTATTTTAAATATATAATTTCACTGTAATATTCTGGGAGGAGTAATTTAAAATTAAAAACCACACATCCTTATATGATCAATTAACTACTCCATCTATTATTCTCAACCTCGATATGATCAATTTACATTCATACATTTTCAATGTTTATTTTTATTTAAATTTTTATTAAATTATAAATTTTATAGGAATAAAAATTCTACATGATGGGAAGTAAATAAATATTCTATTAAAATTCACAATTAATGGGAACAATGTACATCTAAGAACTTGTAAAGATCACTGGTGGTGTGTTAACTACTAAAGGGTGAATCATTGGTCAATCTCCATATCAGAATTTTCCTTTTAGTAAAATAATAGTACTTTATTACTAATCATGGTCTCTCGTTATGTTTATCATATTTACCTAATATATTATCAAATTTCACACCCAAATACATTTAAAAATATTAAAAGTAGAAAAAATTATGTTTTTATAGTATTTTCTAGTCTTTTTACATCGGTTAATCTTGTATTAGAAGTTGGTGTCTGTTTTCATCTCATGGGATTTCATTCACATTACTATAAAAATATTTATTCATGTTTATATCATAAAAATAAATTAAAATCATTGTTTCTCCCCCAAATATTATAATGTGGTCTCATGGTATTACACAGTATAATAAATAATGAATGGGATAATGTGAATTTAATAGATATATCAACTTTATATAACTCAATAATAATTATAATATCATGAGATTTTAGGACTAGTAATATCATTGTTTACAAGATCTAATCGCTTTTTTCTCAAGCTATTCTATGTAAATAGTGAGAATAAGAGCCCTTATTCAATAATTATATACTGGGATTTAAATAAAAGAATGTAGATATTTTCTCCAATTTTTTATGTATATAGATATATCTTCAAATTCATTTTCACTACACAATCAAGTCTTCTTAAAAATAGTAAATAGTTTATCATTACAGATCTTATGAGAAATACCTTCCTTTTTCTGATTTTAAAGTATAAAATGATATTCAATGGGTTAGACATAGTCCAAATTTTATATTACCATCCTTTTATTAGTCTTTATTATACTATATTTTATGTTTTGGTATTAAAAATAAATGAGAGATATAATTCAAGGAAAATAATTACTAGTAGGCATACTCATAATAAAAAAACCATATTCATAATGTTCGATAGAGGATTCATGTAAGGATAAATTATCACTCACACATTTATTTTGTAGATATGAAAATTCATGATATCATTCTATAAACTAGATTATTCTTATTCATGAAATTTGTAAAATGTTATTTAACACATGAAATTACTTAAAAAAAATTTCATTATCAAATTATGGAAATTTAATCAATGAAATCAATTAGTGTTATAATGTTTAATAGTCCTATAATTAATTATCTAACAAAAAATAGTGAGTAATATATATTCCAAAATAATATAGACCCTAATTCACCTTCTTCCTATATTAGTAGATGTTAATAATGGATTTCAATCATTCCATAACACTCCAATAAGTTCCTATCAAAATATCATTACCTATAATTCTAGTTCACCTTAAAAAGTTCATATAAAAACTGTAGGAGTAGAGTGTCATGGTAGCATGTGACAGGTGGTGCCCAACAATGACTTTTTCCATAATCAATGATCAAACTGAGATATATATGATGATTAATGTCATGATACATGGAATTGAGTCAAATAAATACACAATAAAGAATTTTTCGAAAACTAAGAGAGAGTAAATCAAAACATATATTTTATAATTAATTTAATTATATAATGAATTCCCTCTAAGGAATTATTTCTTCGTTGATGAGTCTGGTGATATATATTTGGTGCACCATAATTGCGTTGTAGTAACCAAGTGTGGATTTCCACAAACAACGATCCAAACGTGTTATAGGAATCTCCATACATTACCTAATGAGTCTCTGGGTGCTAGCACAAAAGATCATTTGAATTTCATGGTCTACCATGTTCTCATCACGAATTACTTCCAAAGAGGTCTCCTAGATCTAATATTGGAGGATTGGTCATTTTTTTGGGAGATTAATTTGATAATGGGAGATATCTTGGATTGAAGTGAATCTCCATGATTTTTATGTACAACCGAAAATATGTATTGAATTATGAGAAAATAACATGACTATTTATTTATATTTCTAGGGGTAAAATAAAATAATGGAAAAAATGTCCTTAATTAATTATTTAAGCACTGAAACTACCAAATTAAAATAACAGTACTAATATCACTATTTCTCGCTATGCACTCAACATAATAATTATAAACTAATTTTATTTAATAAAATAATATTCCATGATATTTTTTTTTCACCAAACTAATAAAATCATTCCACCATTCGAACACAATATTTATCACACATTTTACAATGCCTATTTATTTATTATAAAAATATGACATCCGTATTCCGAAATAAGTAAAAAAATATTATATTTAAAAAATATAAAATAAATATTTATATTCATTCAAGAATTCATGAATAATTATCAATCAACGTACATGAATAATATTTACTCATCCTATTAGATAAAAAGTAATAATTTTTTTAATATAAATTCTAGATACTCTTTGTGCATGAGCCTTTAGGCCTTTCTCTTAGTGGAATTTTGTGAAGCAACCTAAAGTCCAATGTTTGTATCTACTATGTCAAGAATCCCATAGAGAATAAATTTAATGTTTGAATGAAATTTCACCCAATACAAATGATTGATGTGAAATACAATCCTTTTTTCATGATATCTGAAATGGAGAAGGATGCATGCCTATTCCATCAAACTATGTACTTGATGCATCATTATTTGACATTCCAAAAATAGAATATTCATATAGAACCCCATGGATATGGATTTATTTAGGATATATCATTTCTAAAAAAGGTCCTGAGATATTAACGTATGTTAAAGTGCAAAAGAGATATTTCCTTTCTCGCATTATTCATTTATGAAAAACTCAGTTTTTCCAACACTAACTAAAAACACTGTTAATGCTCCTCATTGGCAATGTCAGAAAGCGCACAATTAATGGGTGTCTTTAAGAGGATTTAAGCACTTTTAATGGGGGACTATAACAGTGCTAAAAAAGAGTTTTTAAAGACTCGCATTTATTAATACTTTTTTACCAGAACTAATAAATGGGTTCTTTTATCAGCCCTTGTAAAAAATACTAATAGGTTTGGATGGGTTATCAAATCTTTTTTAGAAGCACAGATAAAGTCCTCTTTATATTAGATATTTTCTATACGAACATATAATATTATACTTAAATAAATAACTTTTATTATGAATAACATATTTATATATAAATATATTTATATTGAAATAAATATAATATATATTTTATGAAATATGTTTTAGATAAGTTAAATAGTCATTTATAATTTATATATATGATATTTAGTTAAAATTCATAATAAAATATAATAAAATATTTTTAATTCATTATTTATCTATTATTAACAATTAATAGTAATTTAATATCCATTTAAAGAAATTTTTTTTGATAAAAATAAAAAAAAGATCTAAAATATGTTGAAAACATAACTCGAACTTCAAACGACCATAACGTTTGATCATATTGTCTTCTTAGGCTCTAAAACATATCAAATCGAGTCATTCAACGATCTATGCACCCTATTTTATAGACATAAACCTTTTTTACATTTTTTTAGCACAAAAAGGCCTACTAGTCCTCCCAAATTGGTTTTTTAATTAGTGTACCCTAATTTTTATCCATTCAATGGATTTTATGTTTCATTTGAAAAGGTATTTCTTTCCCTATCTCAGTTGAGAGAGAATTTATTTTTAGGTCTTATATTCATTTTGATAGTTTGTTTTTAAAATTTTATAATTTTCACAATGTTATTTTATTTATAATTAAATATATGCATGTTTTAATATATTTAGTTATATTAAATCAATCATATCAATACATATATCAACATGTTTATACAAAAATATATATTCTAAGATATTTAAATAAATCTATATTCTAGAAATGTATTTAAAACAACATCTAAACATTTTTTACATTATAAAAATATATTTATAATGCTTATATATATATATATGTGTGTGTGTGGGTATTAAAAAAATTATATATACTATAATATAATATATGTAAATTCATATAAAAAATAATATATTTAAATAAATATAATATATATCACACACACAAAATGTATAAATTTATTTTTAAATAAATATATTAATATATTAAAATATATATGTAAATATATTTAAATAAATAGAAATATCATCAGATAGAGATAAAAGAAAAATGGTGTAGTGGTAAATGCATACAGTCATTGAAGGATCGGTATAGGGTTCGAATCTAGGCAAGCACACATGAGGCAAGAAATTCTCAAAGCATAGAAAAAATGGGTGGTGTGGCGGAAATCATGGATAAAGGGGTCATGAAGTGCTGTTAAAGGCACTATGGAAGTGCTATTAAAGAGGATATGTATATAGGTGTCTAAATTTTGTAACCCCCTTTAACATTATATTCTTTATCAGTGCTTAAAAGTCATTGTTTAGGGCACCATTAAACCGTGCTAAAAAAGCGCTAATAAAAGTACCCTTTAATATCACTAAAAAAATCCCTTTTAAAGGACACTTTTAACAGCACTATTATTTAGTGACTTTAACTGTTTTGTTTTAGCGCTGATAAAATTTTCTTGATTTTAACCACACATTGAATATCAACAGTTTTTATCAATGATAATGGCCTTTTCTATCACTGGTAAATTCCTTTTTGTAGAAGTGATAACCTACTTCACCGTGAACATCTCTCATCACTGTCTTCATCAACACAACTAAATTCATGAATCATAATACTCTTTAATAATAAAACTAAAGTATAAGGATGAATCCACATGTCCATTTATAAAAACATCTAATGACACATATACATGTGGATTTCCTACCGGTGGGTCTCGTTCTCATAATTTCCATATTATATATTACCAATGCCATACACTATGAGATGGTTCCCCAAAGTCCTATGAGTGTCCACCCATGATACCCTATATAATTTGTGAGACTCTAATGATATAATCAAGTTAAAAAACATTTATTATAGAATTGTGTCATATAACTTCTAGGTTCCCATCATAACAAGGAACTGCTATTGACTTTTAGTGAAACAACTACTATTAGGACATTATCACATATTATGTCCCATAAAAGAACCATCATGATGTGATAAGATGTTTATTAATATTCCAAAAAATGAATACATGTTTATCATAATTTAAAAAAAAGTTTGTTTTGGGGACCAAATCTAACAGACTCCCTCTTTCACTAGAGCCAACTATTAACAACCTTCAGTCCACTAGGTCTCACATCAGACTAATGCCTTTATTGAGATACACCATTAGTCATGGGGTCCTACACATTCTCCTCCCTGGGTAATCTTCTTACTATAACTTCTCCACTATGATATAAATCCCTAATGAGGTGATACATTCAGAGTATATTCTTTATTTATTGGTGTGATCATGGATCTTTTGCAAATTCCATAGCTACAATATTATCACAATACTCTGTGATAAGGTCTTTGATACTAGGAACCATATCAAGCTTATAAACAATTTTTTGAATCCAAATGGATTCCTTGGATTCATCACAAGACTCTATATACTTGACATCCTCTGTAGAATCAACAATAACTAAATTCTTTGAACTCTTCTAGCTCACAAATACTCTTTTGAGGTAGAAAACAAATCCATATTACAACTTCTGATCGATCTAATCTATATGAAAACTACAATTAGTATAAACCCAGACGATGAGTTTGTCATCATATCCACACACAAGAAACATATCCTTAGTTCATATTAGATACTTAAGGATGGTCTTAACAGCCATCCAATGTTATTATCCTGGATTTACTTGATATCGGCCTACCATGATCAGTGCATAGGAAACAACAAGTCTAGTATATAAGATGGTATACATGATTGATCTTTTGGAAGAGGATTATGGGATCATACTCATTCACTCTTTCTCATTTTGTGTCTGGAAATACGTTTTTTAGAATGATTTAAACCATGTGACACTAGAATTCATCCACTTTTGGATTATTTCATTCTATATACCATTAGTATATGGTCAACATATGTACTATGACATTGTTTAAGAAGCCTCTTGGATTTATCACGAATGATCATGATCCCTATAATATTTGTAGTGTCACCTAATTCTATCTTGTAGAAACACTACTTTAACAAGTCCTTAAAAGATTATTAGACTTGTATGTTGTTTCTAAAAAGTAATATGTTATCTACATATACTACTAGGATAATTACTGCATTCCCACTAAACCTATTATAAATACACATCCCACATTCATTATTTATTAAAACAAATTGTTTTATGGATTCATTGAGAGGCATGTTCCCCGAAAAAGATGGTCACTTTAATCCATAAATGGTTCTCTACAACCTGTAAATACTTTTTGAATCACCTGGAGTGATAAACCATTCTGTTTGTTTCATATAGACATCTTCCAAAAGATTCTCATTAAGGATGTGACTTTTACATCCATCTTCCAAATGTAATTATCATGGTAATATTCTATAGCAAGTTGAATTCCAATGTATTTAGACATATAAAATGGTAAAAATTCTTCATCATAGTCAATTCCTTTATTCTATTTAAACCCTTTACCTACTAGTATTGATTTATTGGAACATAATTTAACTTCCATGTCCAATTTCCTCTTGAATACCCATTTGAATCCAACCATATTTAAATCATCTAACACATTGATGAAAAAAACATTGTTTTGATACATGAAATACATTTTATAATTCATGGCTTATTTCTGTCTTTCTACTTCTCAGCAATATACATTCTTTTTATTATACACAGGTTCATTATTATTATCCAATAAACAATCTCTATCTTTGGTGACTTGAAAACCATATCTCCCTGGTTATGTTACATATCTTAAACATATACATAGTACCTGTGTTTCGAGATCTAATTCTTCCATGGGGACCAGTGGAATCTATTCCTGTAGCAACTCTTGTGTATCTTGAGAATCACCTTCATCAAAGCCAATCTTTATCCAATTATCATTTTTGAGGGTGTTCTCTCTCTCATGAAAAATGGATTGTATGGTGAAAATCACTTTATTTTATGAGGGGTTGTATAGGTAGTATCCTTTATTTTCTTTAGGATACCCTATAATGATGCACTTTATGCCCCAGTGTGCTAGTTTGTTTCCAGAGAAGGACTTTAAAAATTCCTTACAAAACCGTACACATGTTTGTAAAAAATAGTTTTATTCCTACTCAATTACTCAAAAGAAATTGAATTTGATGCTTTAATTGGTAATCAGTTTAATTTAGAGGTCATGGTTTTTAATGCATATCCAAAAAGGATAATCAATGATCTTCATGACTCATCATCAATCAAACAATGTCTAACAACATGCATTTCTCCTTTTACTAAAACCATGCTACTATGGTTTATAAGGTGGAGTGAGTTGAGAATAAATCCCAAAATCCCTTCGAAATATGATGAACTATTGGTTAATAAATTCAACCCCTCGATCCGATCAAAACTTCTTTACCTTTATAACAAGATTATTCTCTACTTCATTCTTTAATTCCATGAATTTCTCAAAGGACTCAAACTTATACCACATCAAGAAGATATATCCATATCTACTCTAGTCATCTATTATATTTTGATGTATGAGTATCCACCTATATCTTCTTTTAACAATGGTGCACACACAAAAGTGAATGAAAACCTAGATGGTCGATGGAATTTTCACCTTATCCCTTGAATACTGGTTTGGTCAATTTTACTTGTAAAATAGAATGAAATCAATCAATCTATTTTAGCTATGAAGAGTATAAAAAACCATTTTGAAAGAACTTTATCAGAAAATTATCATTTACATGACCAAGAAAGTGATTCCATGATCGGATGTTATATGATTCATGCGAACATAATTCAATATGGATTTTAGAAAATTTGTTTTCATAATTTAATACATATATACTATTATTTAAATGTTCCACACCATAGCTTATGTTATCCATATAAATGATAAATGATTAATTTCAAAATATTAAAATAAACCCATATGTTTCTAAACGTGACACAGTAATTCTCTTATTGGTAATTATAGGTACATAATAAAAATCTCCTAAAAAATAATTCCCAACGGAAATGAATGGTGGAAGTCACCAATCATCAGACCAGCCAGCCCCACACTATTAGTAGCTCATTGATCCACTTGTCCTTTAGTATTCCTCTGGATCCACTTGGTTCATACATTTGGAAACATATACGAGCACGACAAGATATATTCAATATCCAATGTGTAGAAATAGAAATATTACACTCAATAATGAATGCAGCTATATATTCCCCTTGATTTTTGATGTATTTCCTCTTCTAGTTGGCTATCATGCCAAATGTAAAACACACTACATCCTTTTCTTTGCACTACCTCTAGATTTTCTACTTCCTAAAGGATGGTTCTCGAGAGTGTTATACTATTTATTGATTTTTGGAACCATTTCCTTATTATTCATTTTTTTATTCACCATATATATTGTGGGATTATCATGAAACATTTCATTATCCAATTGGATAATTAATTTCAGATGTTCCAAAATTCTCTTCTCATTACTTCTCATATTATAATTCATAATATATCTAGAGAAGGTCTTTGGTAGTGATGAATTTATGAGATCTATATGCAACTTATATGGTAATTTAATCCCAAATATGTCGAGGCATTCTATGTATATGATAATTTTCATATCATGAGGCCCAGCTGGAACACACTATCTAAGCTTAGTTCTGTAGAAAGTAGTGGAGATATCATACCTCTCTTTTCTCACATTCTATTGATAGAGATCCCAATGGTGATACATCATACTATAGGCATCTATATACTCACGTTTCTTCAAAATCTCATTGGAAATGACTGATTGAATCGGGAAATAAACAATTGTAGCATTATATTGAAGTTTTTCATGGAGTGATAGTTGTTTATCAGTTGCCTCATTTCTAGCTGAAATTGGTAATTGTTCTTTTAGAAAATAAAATTTTCTTTCATTGTGGAGAATTTCATGTAGGTGCCTTTTTCACTCTTGGAAATTTATGCCAGTGAGATGGTTTTCCTTGTCATGTATGAATCATAATGATATGTTTGATGTAATTTAATTATTCTTTATAAAAAATATGAAAATCATAACGTCAGTACTTTATCTAATAAAATTTAGAATAATAAATATTATATTTTTAGTCTCACACTATTTTATCAAAACCAAATATCCCTCACCATTGGATTTAGAATATCAAATATTCTTTGATATTATAATGGAAATGATCTATATTCCGCATCTCATTACCCCAAATTTTGTTGTTCAACAATATTGAATGGTTTTAGGTAGGCATTCCAAAAGCCAACAACATTAAGTCATAGTTCCTTGACCTGATGAGTGGACTCCCCAATCCTAAAATAATTAATTTAGATTTCTTCAACCATTGTCTCATAGTTACACCAAGTCCTTCTTTGGCTATCAAACCGTGATGTCAACCATGTCAAGTCAACCAAAAACAACATTTTACAATTCCCTAATAATTAAAAGAACCCCAACATTGTAAGGTCAAGCACTTTGAACTATGGTTCAATTTTAACCGATGTAATTGAAGGTTATACCAACATAATATTTTATTGAGGGATTTTATCATTTTATGTGTACATTTACAATTATTATCTTTATCAGATTCTTCATAATATTAATTGGGATTACTTAAGTGATTATCTATGTATTAGATAATATATACACATAGGTTGTCTTATTTAAGTTCTATCTTGCATGCCCTTTAGTTAATTACTTATGTGATCTCAACAAGAAACCCATAATAAAATAATCATACAACTGAGATAAATAAAATAATAAAGTGGTATGATCATGAGAACATACTAGTGGTTAGTTTATCTAGTGGTTGATAAAATTACAATTGACCTAGGTGAAAACACCGCAGTCGAATTAAGGTTCTTGTGTCTTCTTTCCAAATTTCCACCTATGCATTTTCATGGAATTTTTTTCCTCGACTCCGAACTTGACCACCTATACATGTTTGGGAGCTCCATATATTACATAATCCTTTTAATCACTGTCATGTGAGGAGAAAAAGGGGTTCACATAAAAGAGATCATGGGATTACATTCCCTATATAATGAAAGGAGAGAAGATAAACATGAAAAAAAAATTAATTTAATGTTAAATTAAATGAAACCAATCAAATAAAAATCGTATGGTCTACCTCTTGATCATCCACATGCATGCAATGAATTACACATTTAATTAAACTAGCATTCAATTTTTATTCAATAGAAATAATGATTGAATCGATTAATTATTAAATTTAATTAACTAATCCATTTATCATAATTATAATCTGAATATCCTTGATATTATCATTCATTATAATTTTAAATAGATTAAATAATTTCATTTAAAATCAACTATGTATATATCCAATACCTTGGTGGAATCATAGTGAATACCCATCAGATTCTTCACAACATGTATTCTAATCATATACTATTTTAATCTTGAAAAATATGAGATACATGACTTATCCCATTATATCACAATGATTTATTCATGGACTATTACATGAATTACTTGATTTTTCAGTCATGTGTTATACTCAACTGCACATAGAGTAACAACATGCAATACAACACAAACATGACATGTAGATCTGAACATTACAAAAATATTAATTAAAACATTAAATATATATGTATTTTAATAACCATCACATGGAGTTTCCAATATTTATATCCATAAAAAAGTATGTGTTTCATGGATTTAACAGTAAAATAAAAAAATTTTGAATCTGAAGAATTTGGTTAAATTACACGGTGTGTAGATCCAGTCTACATGGTATGTACACCATTTAACATATATCTGAGGTACACTCCTAGGGGCTCGGCATGTAAAATGTACCTCATAAAATTTTGAGTACATGATGTGTCCAATGGGAAACACACTGTGTTGACTCCATGTTAAATAGTCTTGAGTTAGGTCATCCATGTATTGAATACATTCCTCATCTATGACCCAAAGGGACTACATGTCATGTTTATGGGCTACACAACATGTATTATTGCTGAATGTATTCCATTTAATTTTGGTCAAGAGATGATGCATTAAATTGTTTTATTATTGAAAGAATAAATGCATAATCTCGAATTTATTTCTAAGTCAAATAATTATGTGTTGAACATTTTTACATAGTGTGTAACTCTAGTTACAATGCGTGTAGTCTGGTGTTGTTCGGAATGAAACCTTGGCCCCTCCGACTGTGTTCCCCAATTTTTATTTTTTTTAGAAATATAATTATCTCAATTAGTGATTAGAGATATAAAGTAGGAAGAAAATGAGGCCTCTCTTCAGATTAAGGAAATTATTAACTTTGAATGGAAAAATTAAATTAAAATGTGAAGATCACTAATGATCATTAAATTATTATAAAAAATTATGTGTCCGATCTGATTCCACTTGAAGGTTCTGGGCATAGCAGAAGTGGGTGATGGAAGGTGCCCAAATTTGATTTTTCCTTATTCAATAATCAATGTGAGATCTTTATGATGATGAATGTAGTGATCCCTCGAATTTATTCAAAGGAATATATAATAAAAAATTATGTTGGAACCTTGAGAGAGGAGATTGACACATAGTGTTTATAACAAATTTAATTAGATAAAGATTTAATTCTATGGAATTATTTCTTGGTTGATGTGTCTCACCGATATATGTAGTTTTCCATTATTTCATTGAAGATAGCTTGCGTCGATTTCCTCTAGTGGTGATCCACACATGTTTTAGGAATCTACATATATCACCGGAGGATTCGCCGTGTTCTTTCACTAAATAACCATGAGATTTAATTGTCCACCAAGATCACCTCAATAATTGCTGATAAAAAATAATTTTATTGAAAATAAATGATATAAATTCCTCAAATTATGATAAATATGATCAATAATGAAATATTTGGGATTAGATCATTCATTTGCAAATTTGATTAAAAATCCAGTACTACCCTTTTTAAATTCACTATAGTATTTTGAGAATAAATATTGTTATGTAAAATATTTTAACTTAAATTTTTTTAACTCTGTTACTGAATTAATGGTATACAAATTCTATCTTTTACATTTGATCTGGATCGTGCATTTGAGGGGAGTAAATGGGCCATGAAGTCAAAGCAGAAAAGAACCTTCCAGATTGGACATTACTACACCATTTGGGTCATATCATATTCATTAATTCATGGATTGAGCCCAAATTGTTATGTAATCTTTGGGAAATAATTATAAACAAAACGTTCATCAAGATTTCCAGACAAGTCATGCGTTTTGGAGGTCAACTATGCGGTTAAACATGGAATAAAATATTTCTCCGAGTTTTCATTTCACACTTAAAAAAGTTATGTAACCATACCCTCACAAACTCTATTAAAAATGGGTTTTCACTATATGGGAAGGCTGGTTGATCATTTTAGAAGGTGTGGCTGAAAGGGTGTTTTTTTATCCCCTCACAACTCTTGGAAGAAGTAAGGCATTGTGTGAACCTCTCTTCAAAAAAGGCTCTCCTCTCCCACCTCATTTTTCTATTTCTTTTCTTTCTTGTTTGTATATTTAATTTTTCATAAATTCATCTTATGAATTCTTCCATTTTATTCTTCTATTAATCTTCCTAATTGGGTTTCAATAATGAGTGGGGATGAGATTTGGTTATACCCTTTCAATCCATTGCTCATGGAAAACGTCTCCACGATGACCACACCACCCATGGAAGAGTAGTTTTCTTAGTGATTGATCTATCTTCTACCCACATCATTTAATTATTTTGAATCATTGAGCTATTATAATTCACTTAATATGATCCATGAATTGTATTTTTAAATTATACGAAACTAATCAAGAAATTTATCAATTAACACAAAAACACATGAAGTCGAGATTTTGTGTAAATTGTGAGAGAACGATCTGAATTGGTAATGCAAGATCACACAGGGTAAATTTGTAGAGTTAAAATATAATAAATAAACACAATTAATCCTAATTTCTAGAATTTATATGTGCTCAAGTTAACCACTGATCATAAGCTAACCTTAGAACAACAATCAAAGTAGGGTGATGTGACTGCATGTTCAGAAGTTAGCCTAGAGATTAAGTAAATTCATCTTTGGGGTTAAGCTAACTCTTGTAGGGTTCGAGGGTTAATAAATTAGGGGATAATAATTAAGTGGATATTTATTTAAATGATAATGATTAATAAGTAAATAAAGACATAGGGTTAGATCAATTAAGCATTTTTAATATTTTCTAAGAAAACATCTTCTTATTGTGTCATTTTAATCAAACTTAATTTCCAAACTAAAAACCAAAAAATTAATATATTCTTATAAAAAATTATTCTACATTTATAAACTATAAATAATCCCATCATTTCATGTAGTCCTTTAATTCTATTCTATCTTATTTTTATAATACCTTTTAGAATTTATTTTAATTAACATTCTCCTTTGAGAAACAAACATGGTCAGCCACTCTGCTACATCTATGTACACAAAAACCACTAATCATTTGAGGGAGCCCATGACATCACTCTTTCAAATTGGCGCCTTTTCTGGAGAGGAAAGTAATTATTTCAAAAAATTAAAAGTATTTATTTTATTTTACATTTTATTCACTTCCTCTCTTATTTCTTCCTTCTTTACCGAATCTGAATTTTTATTTTCGCCATCTTTTATTTTATTCTATTTATTTATGGATCACCAACTCTAACTTATAATTTTTATTCTACTATGGTCCACTTTCCTTATTTTCATTTTTTTTGATTTATGACAAAAACTAATCCCAATGATTTCTTAGATACTGAACTTGAGATTGAAGGAAACCTTAGGGATCGAATCAGACATTCTCTATCTACAAGAAGTCTAAACATTCATTCAGTTGGAGAATTTATCCACTCTAATAACATTGAAATTGGAAAAACTTCTAAATCCACCATAAAACAAGAACCAATGTCTGAAAATAATGGAAATGAACTTAATAGAAGTATTCTAGAATTGGCTATACCTAATATTAACTATCAAAAAAATTGTTTTCCATAACCAAATCTCAAATCAGACTATAACATAAAATATGGGTTAATTCATCTTCTTCCAATGTTTCATGGATTATCTGGTGTGGATCCCAATAAACACCTTAAAGAATTTTAGGATGTTTTCTCAACCCATAAACCAAAAAATGTTTCTGAAGATCAAATCAAACTAAGATCATTCCCATTCTCAGTTGATGGAGCTGCAAAAGACTGGATGTATTATTTACAACCTGAATATGTAACTTGTTGGAATGATTTAAAACATCTTTTACTGCTGAGATTTTTCCTGCATCAAAAACCAATTCCATTTGTAATGAGATTTATGGGATCAAGAAAGAATAAGGGGAGTCAATGTATGAGTACTGGGAGGGTTTCAAGAAGTTCTATGAAAGCTTCCCACATCACCAAATTAGTGAGCAACCACTCATCTAGTACTTCTATGAAAGACTCACACCTATGGAGAGAAGCATGGTGGATGCTACGGTTGGAGGATCATTGGTGGAAAATAACCCAGTATTTTAATGTGTGTTCATCAAAAAAATGTCCAAAAACTTCCAATAATTTGTCGTTTGAGATACACCACATGTCAGAGGAGTACATCAGGTAAGTCCATCTTCTCTGGAAAGTAATTTGATTGATACCAAGTTGGAAGAATTGAAAACTATGGTGAGGCAGATTTCTTTGGAAAAAAAGACATCCCAACCCCTTCCTTCAAGGCCTTATGGAATTTTCACTAAGACAATCCACCCAACTGATTGTTTCCTATAACTAAAAGAGATAGAGGATTGCACAACAGTATTCCTAGGGAGACCATATCAGCAGAAACAACAGAAATAACCCCACAAAAATTCTGATTCATTTTCTACAACATTCAACCGAGGGTGGAATGGTTAATTGGTCATGAGGTATGGCTCTGGACAACAAAAAATCCCCCCTTTTCAACAAAACATCCAGCGGACCCCACCTTACCAGCAAGGTTTCCAACAACCCCAAAGGAGATTTGAAGCCCATACATCAACAAGCCAACGAAAAGGAAATCCCCCATAAAAGGTATTTTTTAACACTGATGATATTTTGAAAAAAATTGTTCTTAATCAACAGAATGAGCTGATGAGTCAAGGTTCAAAGCAGAGGGAGTTGAAGACTCAAATGAGCCAGATTGGCACTGCTCTCCATGAACTGGTAAGTAAGAATTCTAGAAATCTACAATTCCAACCTACTCCAAATCCCAATGGTAATGTCAGTGCCATCACATTGAGAAGTGGGAAGAAAACAATTTATGCTTCTCCACCTACCATTCCACCTGGATTCACATCAAATATGGAGAATCCGCATTCCATTCCAACTGATGAGCAATCCAAGGAGAAAGAGAAATGTATGAAAAAGATTGATGATTTCCTCCCCAAACCCCTTCCATTTCATAATAGAGATGCACAAACCAAGAATATGGCTGAAGAGGAGATATAAAAAGAAGTTTTGGATACATTCAAGTGTGTGGAGACCAACATTGCTTTACATGAAGCCATCAAGAAAATCCCATGGTATGAAATATTTTTAAAAGAAATTTTTACCAATTGAAGAGGGATCAAGGGAAATGAGAGGATAAATCATCGAAGGAATGTGTCAGTACTCATTAAAACAACTCTAGAAATGCCGAAAAAGTGCAAGGATCCATGGACATTCACCATACCATGCACCATAGGGGTCCTGCACTTTTCTAATGAACTTTGTGATTTTGGAGCTTCCATAAATGTGTTGCCTCACTCTGTATTCTCTTCTTTCTAGGTTAGTGAGATGATGCAGATGAGAGTAGTGGTGTAGTTGGAAAATAGAGATAAAACATATCTAGTGGGAGTCCTTGAGGATGTACTTGTTCGGGTAAGAGACATTATCTTCCCAGCAGATTTTTACATGATTAACATGGAGGATGATCCGATAAGTTCCCATGCTCTCATTATCATTGGTAGACCCTTCTTCAAAACAAGAAAAACTATCATAAATTTCAGTGAGGGTGCACTTTCCATGGTGTTTGCGGATGAGTTTGTGATATATAATGTTATCAATTCCATGAAGTACCCCGTAGAGGATCATTCTGCATTTTTTATCTCCCATTTGAACCACAATAAAACTCTTTAGAAATTTATTGTTCTATGCTTAGGGATATTATGAGTATTGGTTCTAGTATGATGTCTAAGAGTAATTCCACACATATTTCTAATGCACAAGACTCTATTAGATTATATTTTGAAATGGAATAATATTCTAATTTTGATCATGTGAACTCTGATTATGACATGGATAATGAGTTTGCTGTTGGATTTGATGCTTTATTATCTGAATTTGTTGATTTATATTATGATAATGATGATCTTTCGGCACATATTTTAGTTCCTTTTATGTCTTGATCCATAAAACACCCCATACACAGGAACTCAAGCCATTTCCACCAAATCTCAAATACTCATACTCGTTGAGTGGTGAGAAATTACCTGTTATCATTGATAACAATATCCCTTTTAAACATGATGAAAAACATTTGATTATTTTGAGGGAGAACATTAGGGTAATCAGATGGACCTTGGATGACATATCAGGTATTATCCCCTCTATTTTCAATCATAGAATTATTTTGGAGGATGGGGCGAAACCGGTGAAGCAGCCACGAAGGAGACTCAATCCAACCCTTCTGGAGGTTGATAAAAAAGAGGTTGAAGAATTTCTCGATGTAGGTGTATTATATCCCATTTGAGATTCTTAGTGGGTATGTCCTTCTCAAGTTATGCCTAAGAAAATAGTTATTACCATTTTTAGAAACATGAATGATGAGTTAGTTCCAATGAGGTTGCAAAACATTTGGCGTGTGTGTATTGATTATAGGAAACTAAATCATTATACTCAAAATGACCATTTCCCCATCCCATTTATTAATCAGATGCTTGAAAGACTAGCTAGGAAAACAAACTACTCTTTCTTGGAGGGATGGATTGGATATTTTACGGTTTATATAGCTCTAGAGGATCAGGACAAGAATACATTAGCTTATCCCTTTGGCATGTTTTCCTAAAAAAGGATGCCATTTGGACTTTGCAACGCCCCAGTTACCTTCTAGAGATGCATGGTGAGTATTTTCTCTGATTTTATCAAGACCTGCATGGAGGTATTTATGGATGATTTTACAGTGTATGGATCCACATTTGATTAAGGTCTAAGTAGTTTGGGAAAGGTGTTGAGTCATAATATTGAGATAATATGGTCTTGAACACTGAAATGTTTCTTTTAAGGGTAGAGCCTGGCATTGACTTAGGGAATGTAGTGTCAAAAAATGGGATAGAGGTTGATAGATCTAAGAGAGATATTATTTCATCATTACCAAATCCTTCATGTGTTCGTGATGTTAGTTATTTCTTAGGGATTGCAGGATTTTATCAGCACTTCATCAATGATTTTAGTAAGATTTATCTTCCTATGTCTCAATTAAATCAAAAGGATTATGGTTTTTGGTTTGATGATTCATACATGACTTCCTTTGATGAGGTAAAGAAGTTTCTGACCACTCCGCTGATTATACAGCCACCATGGAGGGTGATTCATTTTGAACTTATGTGTGACACTTTTAAATTCGCGCTTGGAGATGTCTTATCGCAGAGTGTGGAGGGACATTCACATGTTATTTCCTTTGAATTGATGACACTGGATTCAGCCCAATCAAACTATAAAACCACTAAAAAGATGTTTCTTATTGACATATTTTCCTTAGATAAATTCTGTTCATATTTATTGGGCTCTAAAGTAGTTGTTTTTTCTTACCATGCCGCCCTACGATACCTCTTAAAGAAGCCAGATGCAAAGCCTAGATTTATCGAATGAATTCTCCTTTTTCAAGAATTTGATTTTGAGATAAAGGAAAAGAAGGGGTCATAAAACCTAGTTTCAGGCCACATGAGTAGAGTTACTCGTACACTAGAGGATTACACCCTGGACAAGGTACCACATCGGGACACTTTCCCCGATGAGCATATTTATTCCATCTCAGGTATGCATCCTTGGTATGCAGATTTAGTGAACTACCTTGTTGCATCTAAAATCCCAACATATTTAATGAAACATCAAGTCCAAAAGATAAAGAGTGAGGCTAGATTTTATGTGTGGTATGATCCCTACTTATGGCACATGTGTAGTGACCATTTTATTTGGAGGTGTGTTCCTGATCATGAGATTGAGTCTATTTTACATTTACGTCATACACTTGCTTGTGTAGGACACTTTGGACCCTTAGGGATAGCTAGTAATGTTTTAGGCTCTGAAATATATTTTCCAAACATATTCTATGATGCCCATGTGTTTTGTATGTCATGCTCTCATTGCCAACACACTAGGAACATTTCTAGGAGACATGAGATGCCCCAAAACCCAGACTATTCTGTGAGATTTTTGATGTATGGGGAATCAATTTTATGGGTATTTTTTCTTTTTCATTTGGGTTTTTTATATTTTGGTTGTTGTATATTATGTGGGTAAATGGTTGGAGGCTAAGGCCACCAGGACTGATGATTCTCTTGTTGTAGTGGACTTTTTCAAGACAAAGATTTTTTGTAGGTTTTTTGTACCAAAGGCTATCATCAGTGACCAAGGGACACACCTCTGCAATTGGAATTTGGCTTCCTTCCTTTGGAAGTATGGGGTGACACACAAAATTTCAACACTATACCACCCCCAAACAAATGGGTAGGTTAAGGTTTCAAATTGTGAGTTGAAATTTTTTTAGAGAATATTGTGCAGCCAAATAGGAAGGATTGGAGAAACCGGTTGAATGATTCATTATGGGCTTATATGAGAGCATACAAGACACCCATTGGTATGTCCCCATTTCATATTTCTTTGGAAAGGTTGTTATCTCATCGTGGAGGATGAGAATCAGGCTTATTGAGCGTCTAGAGAAATGCAACATGGATTTGGCCCATGATAGAATCCAATGGAAGATGAAAATTTATGATCTTGAGAAGATTATATTTTCTTCATATGAGAACTAAAGGATATACAAGGTAATATCAAAAGTATCTAATGATATAGTGATCCAAAAAAGGAGTTTCATGTTGGAAATAAAGTTATTCTCTACAGTTCACGGCGAAAGATGATGCATGGTAAATTGCATTCCAGATGGTTAGGTCCTTATGGTGTGACTAATGTTTTTACTTTTGGTGTAGTAGAGATCACAAAATAGGACATTGTAAGGTTCTTTACTGTCAATGGGCATTGTTTGAATAGATACAATGAGGGACATCCTACTAATGAAGTGGATTTTATCACGCTGCATGACCCCATCATCACTTGAGCATCAGGATATTCCTAACCCTTTAACTATTTTTATTCTTTGTCCTATTTAAAATTATACATTTCAAGTGAATATAACATCTCATGAGTTCACATTGAGGACAATTCAATATTTTATATGTGGGGTGGGAACCTTTTAGTTTAGTAATTTCAATTGTTTTCCTATAAAAAACACAATAAAAAAATTGTGCGTTTTTAAATTTTTGTTTGTTTATTTTTCAATTTTCTGTGTGTTTTTGAAACTTTTGAGCTGCAATGATTCTCATCACCATTTTGAAATCCATATCAATAAGTGAAATAATTTATTCCTTGAAACCGACCTTAAATGAGTGTTGAAAATGACTTTGTTTCAAGTTCATATATTTTTTAATTTCATGAAAAGTACACTAAATTTTGAATCCCATTCCACATCTCACTGCCTGTATATTTGAAATCACTTTCTAGTGAGACTTCTGAACCATTATTTTCATATTCATTACATTCACCTCACATCTTGAGAGTATGAAAACATTATTGATTTAACCAGAATTTTATTTATTCCTGTCAAAACTTGAGGGTTTGAGGTAATTATGTTTAAATGATTAAGGCATTTTTTCGGTATTAAAGACTGTATTTCAAAGAATCCTTTTTATAATGGCCTACCTTGAACATTTAATCCTTTTAGACTTTATAATCAATGATAATACTATTAGGTTGGCCACATTATATGCCAATTTTCCTTATCCAACCAACTCTTGATGTTAAATTGCATAATCTAGTTGAACTTAATTGTGGGGGAAGCTATCTTGTGTAGAGAAACGACATTATCTGATACATTGGGTGGAAATTTAAATTCTAAAGATATGTGCTTGTTGCTAAAAAAATCATTCTATTGAAAATTGTGCATTTTCTGGAGATTTTATGATAAGTGAATCTGTCCCTTTCTAGAGCTTCTGAAAAGAAAGAAAGTTGTTCCTATCTGGAGGTTTTACGAAAAACTATTTTGGAGAAGACTGAAAGTTATTTTGCAGAAATGATGAATGGTGTAAAAATTCCATGAATTTTTGTGATGATGGAGCTGAATTGATGATAATGATATTAATGAGGAGACCATATTTAAGTGAAAATTAGATTAATGCAATTTTTCTTCAAAGTGTCATGCCCTCCTCATTCAGCCTCCGAGTTTTTCACATCTAAATCCTACCAACCAAAGGTCACAGATAAACCCTATAAATTCATCATGATAAACTTATGTGCTTGAATCACATCAGGTGGTGATGTAGAAATTTTTCAAGCCTATGGTTACCCTTGTATGATTTTGGATGATAAAGACATTGCGGAAAAAATTGACATTTCTGTGATTAGAGAAAAATCAAGTGAGGTAAGTGTTTTTTGCATGGGAGAATAAATGATGTGGAAATATATTTAATGATATTAATGAAGAACATGAAATAATGGTTTTCTATAGGGAATTATATCATTTGTTTATTGGAGTGTAATTGTTGGATCATAAGGATATGTGTTTTAAAATTTGTTTTGATTTGATATTGATGTTTACTTGATATGAGGTTTTTCCCAGGTGTGCAAAAGGGTAAGTGTGGGGGAGTTGATAAAAAACAATTTAATTGAATATTTTATTTATAATAAATGACATAAATTTCTCACATAATTCCATATATTATCAATTATGAAATATTTGTGATTAGATTATTCATTTGAAAATTTGATGAAAAATCTTGTTTTAACCTTTTAAAATTCACTATAGTATTTTGGGAATAAATATTGAAATTTGAAATATTATGACTCAAAATTGTTTAAATGTGTTCCTGACGTAATGGAATAAAAATTTTATCCAGGACATGGGAGCTGGATCATGCATTTGAGGGGAGTAAATGGGCCATGAATATAAAGCGGGACAGAACCATCTGGATTGGACATTACATCACTATTTGGCCCATATCATCTTAATTCGGGCTTAGATTAAGCCAAAATTTTTAGGTAAGATTGGGGAAATAATTAGAAAAACCCAATCTTTTATATTCCCCATCAATTCACTCATTTTTGATTTAAACTATGCGGTTAAACATGGAATAAAATATTTGGCCGAGTTTTCATTTCACACTTAAAAAAGTAATGTAAACCTAGCCTTCACAAACTTTATTTAAAGGGGGTTTTCAAAATTTGGGAAATCTGGTTGAGGAATTGGGAAGGTGTGTCCAAAAGGGTGTCTCTTGGGAGCCCTTCACATATCTTGGAACAAGTAAGGCTTTGTGAAAACCTCTATTTCAAGCAGGCTCTCCTCTCCCACCTCCTTTTTGTATTTCTTTTCTTTCTTGTTTGTATCATGAATTTTTTTTCAATTAATCTTCTATGTTCTTCCCTTTAATTAATATATTAATCTTCCTCATTGGGTTAGAATCAAGAGTTTATAAGATATTTGGTTCTACCCTTTCAAACCTTTTCTCATGCAAAACGTCTCCACGATGACCACACCGCCCATGGAAGAGTATTTTTCTTAGTGATCGATCTATCTTCTACCATCTTGATTATATTATTTTTAATATTTAGGCTACAATAATTCAAATAATTGTATCTATGTATTGTGTTTTTAAATTATAATAAACTAACAAAACAATTTTACAATTAACACAAAAACATGCGAAGTTGAGATTTTGTGTAAATTGTGACAGTGCGATCGACATCGGTAAAACAAGACCACACGAGACAGATTTGTAGCGTTCAAATATAATACCTAAACACAATTAATCCTAATTTAAAGAATGGATATGTACTCTAATTAACCACTAATCATAAGCTAACCGTAGAACAACACTCAAAGCATGGTGTTGTGATTGCGTCTTCCAAATCTAGCCAAGAGTTTAATTAATTTCATCTTTGTGGTTAAGTTAACTCTTGTAGGGTTCAAGGGTTAACAAATTAGGCGATCATAATTAAGTGGATATTGATTTAGATGATAATTATTAATAATTAAATGAATAGTAGGAGTTAGATATATTACGCCTTTTAAATATTTTCTAAAAAAACATCTTCTAATTTTGTCATTTTAATTGAACTTAATTTCAAAACTAAAAACCAATAAAATAAAATCTTCTTCCAGAAAACATCTTCTAGATTTATAAACTATATAAAACCACCATCCTTTCAAGTAGTTTTTTAATTATATTATATTATATTTTTATAATACCTTTAATATGTTGTTTTAATTTACTTATTCCTTTGAGAAACGACCATGGTCAGCCACTCTGCTGCACCTAAGTACCCAAAACCGCTAATCATTTTAGGGTACCCTCGACAGAGCTCTATCAATTTCTTCCAAAGTGTCCTCCTGAATCCGGTGGAGGAGGATTTCACACTGTAATTTGGAGTATTCTTAGTGATAGAATGATCTATAGGCATAAGAAGATTCTCCAAGATTATTGGGCATAACCAAAATAATGAGTTGGGATTAGAGAAAATAATATAACATTGTATTTTTATTATTGGGGTTAGAATAAAATAATTAAACATGTTCCCTTAATTATTTATTTAATCATAGTAGATCTCCATGTCAAATAAGAATACTAGTATTATTATTTATCTCTATGCACTTAACATGAGAATTATAGATGAAAAGAATTGTCAGTATTATTATTTCTCACCGATCAATTAAACTCTGCCCACTATTCCTCCACAATATTTATCAGAACATTAATAATGTCTATTTATATATTAAATAAACATCAATGCATTATTCTCTAACAGATAAATATTATTTTTACTAAATAGAAAATAAATATTTATATTTGATCAAGCATACATGAATAATTATTAAATAATGTATGAGAATAATGTTTATTCAACATGTTAAATAATAAACAATAATATATTATTTAATTGAGATTCTGGGTACATTTTGTGTGTGACCCTCTACACCCCTTTCTCAATGGAATTATTTAAATCATCTTAAAGTATAATGTTAACATCTAGATACTTTCCATGGAACCCATATAGAATGAAGTTAATGCTACAATGATATGTTACCTCATTTGAATGCTTACCGTGTAATATAATAAATTTATTAGGATATCTCAAATAAAGTAAATTTTATGCCAATATGACCATCCTATATGCTCAATGCATCTTTCTTTATCTTTATAAAAATAGAACTTGCCAATAGAACACCATGGCCATGAATTTATTTGAGCTATATCATTTCCATCTGAAGGACAAAGATATTAACTTCCATTAAAGAAAATAAGGGATAAAAAATTTCTCACATTTTGAATTAATGAAATATTACATGTGACACACCTGACGTATCCAGCCTCAACATGAAAATAATTCTTCATGGTTTTCCTCAATGAATACAAGTGCATGAATCATAATAATCATTAATAATACCCTTAAAGTCTATGGATCAATACACACATCCACGGATAGGATTATCTAATGATACATGTAAATTGGGATTCACAACTGACAGGTCTCTTTCTCAGAATATCCATACTAGATATTACAATGGGCATACACTAAGAAAAGGTGACTCAAAGTCCTATGAGTCTCCACCACCGATATCATGCATCATTTGTGTCACTCAAATGATATGATTTGGATATAGAACATATATTCAATAATAGTGTCGTAGCACTTCTGGGTTCTCATCATAGTGGTGAACTAATATTAGCTTTTTTTGTGATAACTACTCTTAGAAAATTGTCACATAATATTTCATGTAGAAAAAAAATCATGTTGTGACTAGTAGTTTATTAACATTAAAATGAACGATTACATATTAATTATAAAATAAAAAAAAGTTGGTTCATTGATCAAACTCCAAGAAATGGATGTTACATATGTAATACAATCTTATCCCACTAAATTAGAAGAGTAAAATATTTATTTCTCCTTTATTGGACAGTGATCTCTATATTTCATTCAAAAATGTATTTGACATCCATTAGGACTATACATGGTTTTTAATTGACAAATTTGGTCATAGAAGGCATGTTGGTAATATTTATTCAACATGAATATAATAAAATGTTATATGTCAATAATTTTTGGGAATATAGATGTTTTTTCACATCGTATGTGCTAGTAATTCTATGTATACTCACTTGGATTGTTTTTTGAAAAAAACTTGTATTTTCAATTTTTAAAACAAGAATAAACGTTGACTTAGATCTTCTATTGAGTTTAAAAAACATTTATTGGAAAGATTAATTCTAAGGAAAATATTTATAGATATTAATTAAATATAGAACACTCACTATTATTTTCTACAAAAAAAATCTTTCTATAATAAAAAATATCAATTTCAATATATTGGAAAATATTTTGAATTTTTATCTTCTTTTTGGGACGCATACAACATAAATAGAGTTTTATTTCCCCTCAGATACCACTAATATAATATTCACATATAAAATTAAGGATTTATATATTTATATGTTTATCTTAATTTTTATATAAAAACATTCTCATGAGTCCTCTATTATCACATTTAAATGATTAATACTATATTTATTTAATGGTAAATCATTATATCTCGTGAAAATGTATATAATTGTGTAACTTAAAATATGTTATAAATTTATAAATCATATTTTTAATATTTTGAATATTTTATAATTTAGGCTCTAATGTAATACTTATGGAATGTACCTTTTTATTTATTGTAGGAAGAAAAATATAATATAATAACACTAAATTTATACATATAATTTAGAAAATAATTTTATATTTGATAGACCATATTCATGATATGGAAAATGTATTCATTTTATTGTAGATTTAGTGTAACTCTAATTAATTCTCATGTTCACTATCCTTTATGTAATACATAAACATTGTGTGTAATTTTTCATGATATTCAATTGAGTAGTGATAACCCTAATGTGAAAGAAGCATTTATTCTTAAAATTATCATTATAAACATGATTATTCAATAAATTTATTTTATGAAGAAACTTTATAATCCATAAAATATTTGATGTCATCTTAATTGAACTTATAACCTTAAAAAATAAGGCCTTTATTTAACATGATCACCATATTATGCATGAAACCAAATAAAAATTATAAATATTAGATATATCCATAATTTTCCTCCTTTTAGTCTAATGAATGGAATATACATAATAAATAGAACCATTATATAGGGCTCAATGTGAGATCAATTTAATACATATATATTATAAGAAATTGTGCCTTTAATGAGCTCATAAAGAACCTATATGAAATTTCTTGTAACCTAAGTGATATTAATTACAATTAATGATTTTACTATGATTTTATTTGAATTGGGTATCCCTTAAAAAATATATCAATAAGAAGAATACATATTTTACAACCAAAGTGAGACACTCATCAGTACATCAATGTATTGGGTGATTGTTTTGAGGAATCTAAACACCTAGACATGAGATACCATGTGTGGTTAATTTGAACTTCATTTCATTCTTCTCATGGAGTTCAATACTCTATTTATTCATATTAAGTCCTAGATTTACATGGATTCATAGTTTGATGAAGTTATATTTCACTTCATGGAATGTGAATCCTTTTTCATCATCGCACCCCTGAATATGAGTTATCACCTTTATTTTATTCTCATGGACTTGGATATGACTTTATTTTCATATTCATAGTAGGGTATACGTTGAAATCATTTTAGGATTATATTTCGATATTCATTTTCTTTTCATGATGATCACATTTGACCATAATCACCTTCATTTAAAATAATCAATCTAGGATATCAATTGAATATTAAAAATAAATATACCCTAGAAAGCATTAAGTTTTCCCACCCACTTTCTTACATTCTGATATTTATATATAAATTAGTATGTATGAGGGATAATAGTTAAAAAATCATTCTGATTTGACAATACAATAATATTTAGAAATGTTTATTATTAAAAGTGACTAAAATGTATCAAATTTTATAAAATAATAAAATTCTAATAATGCATTATTATAGGGAATATGAGTGCATTTTTTATTTATAACTGAATAAGGACAATCTAAAGGTAGTTTTGTTTGGATCATTAAAAATGAAATTTTTATTTTAGTTTTATCAGTATTATTTTTAAATTTATGAATGCAAAAAAAAATATTTTTTATTAAAATAATTAGCATATAATCAAAGAACAAATAAAAACATTATTTGAAATTATAAATCATAATCCTTATTAATATAAAAAACAGAATAAAATGAACTCTCTATCAATTATTAGCACGATAAAATATTTTTATATCTCGAAAGATAATCCATGATTTGGATAACATGTTTCCTCATCTAATACAACATCCCTTGCTCTATTACTAGTATAATACATTGAGAAGATATAGATTTTATGTCTCTATATGTAACAAAACAACTTTTTCTCTACTATCAACATATATATCCATTCAAACATTCATTATCTTTCTTTTATTTCAAATTCCCTACATGTGTGTGGAATGTATGATATTCGATACAATGTCATCAATACATTATAGTAAATGGGAATTGGATGAGGTTTCTTAAGAAATTTTATGAAATTGTGGAAAATATAATTCATATTCCTTTTTCTGTTTTAGTTGAAACGTTGACCTTTAATTGTTTTTTTGTTTCATTAATAAAAGAAGGAATGAAAATTTAATTTTTTAATACCTCCATCTTATTATTTTGTTTATTTTTTAATTTTATTTAATTTTATTATTAATATGGTTTTTGTGTGATAACATCTCATTTTTATTCTATAATCCTTAACATATTATAAATAAAAAGTAAATAATTGTTGAACTTATTTATGTTGAAGTAAATTTTGAACTGTATATAACTTTCTTATAATGAATTCATGATAAAATATGTATGAAGTGTAAGAATGTTAAATCAATTTAAAATTTATATATAATTTTTGGACTAACTATACATATTACATACATGGAAACTAGTTTTACCTTAACCATAAAACATTTCATTATTTATTTCATCACATCACATATCTCATGGGTGAATTTATTTTTATAGTTAATCTTGAGGTTATCAATCATATTTAAAATTTAATTTTTTTTTTCAAATATATCTTCAAATTCGTGGAGAGTAGAATCAATCTAAAAATATATATATTTAGACATTTTTATTCTTTACATAATCACTTTTCTCATCTTGAGATATGAATGTTTTATTAATATACTCATCCAAAGGAGGGTAAATTCTTAGGGGTTGTGTCACATTATTATCTTTTTTTGTATTTGGTTTCTCTTCTAGGTTTTATAGTGTCTTTTGGGTGGAAGTGATTTAAATAATGTTTTTGGGGATATTTAAATTTATTTTTGGTTGATTTGTTTTCATTTTAGACCATCCATGTCTCTTCATTCAAGGTTTCTAATATCAGAGCCATTTGGTGGTTTCTCATGCATGATATGTGTCACACCCCGACCGCAGATATCTTTATTTTACTTCTTTCTTGGTCCCCATTTAATTTTTTTTCGAGGGTTTGTTGTGTTGGCGGTTTCGCATGGGTGCGCGGTTACCGCATCGATGCGGTGACCATGCGTTCGGTCCTGAATTTTTAAATATTAAAATTTTATGTAGATATATTATTATTATTACCTTTTAAATTGTTGTTGTTATTTTTTATGTTAATTTTGTATATTTTATATATGTCTACATACATGTATATATATATGCATATATATATGTGTATATATGTATGTGTGTATATATATGTATATATATATATACATGTTTATATGTGTTTGTAAGGAAGCGTTCATGTTTATATGTGTATAGATATATATATATGTTTGTATATGTTTAAATATACGCGTATATGTCTATATCTATATATGCGGGTGTGCGCGCGCGCGCACAGGCGTGCACATTTATTTTAAATGGTTTTAATATTTTAAATTTTTCATTAAAGATATTTATTATTATGAATTTTCTAATTATTAATATTATTATTATTATAAGGTTTTATTATTATTATAATGTTTTATTATTTCTATAAAGCGTTGTTATTTTTAGGATTGTTTTATTTACTTACTTATGTTCAATATTACTATTAGTATATTGTGATGATTATAGTATTTTATTATTATCATTACATATTATTATTAATATTATTCTCATATTATTATTTATATTTTTGTTGTATTATTGTTATTATTATTATTATTATTATTATTATTGTTGTTGTTGTTGTTGTTGTTGTTGTTGTTTATGTATATATATATATATAGTTTTTTTACAGCCTAACCCTAATCCTACCCCCCTCCCGTAGCCACCTCACCTCTCTCTCTCTCCGTCTCCTTCTCCCCTGTTTTTCATTCCCCTCTCCTGGTGCGGCCGGCCGCGCCCTCCCTGTCCCAGCCTCCTCCGCACGCCCCGGCGTCGCCCTCGCCGTCGTTCGGCCCTCCCTGTCCCGACCTTCTCCGCACGCCCCGACGACACCCTCTCCCTCGTCCGGCGCTCCCCCGCGCTGTCCCTCTCCTCATGTGCCCACTGACCCTCCCGGGCTCCACCTCTCCTTCGTCGCGCCAGTGCCCGCCGGTGCTCCGTTCACCCAGCGGCCATCTCCGCCTCTCCCCGTCCCGCGCGCCGCGCCCGGCCAGCCCCGCTGCCTCCGACTCCCATGCACCGGCCTCCGGCCTCTTCGGCTTCGCCGCACTAGCCGACCACCGCCGGCTCCCCTACGCGACCCGCACCCCCCTTCTCCAGCGACCCCTCCTCCAAACAGCGGCCTAACACCTCCCTCCATTATGTTTTTATTTTATTTTATATATTTATTGATTTAAGTATTGTTTTATTATTATTTCCCTTATATTTATTCTATTCTTTTAAGTATTTTTTTATTAATTAATTAGTTTATTTATTAATTTAATCATTTATTTATTTGTTCATTTAAGTATTTTTTAATTAGTCGTTTATTTATTAATTTATATAAGTATTAATTTATTCAATTATTCCATTTATTTATTTATTTATTTTGTTCCTTGTTTATTTATTCATTTAATTTTTTTAACTAGTTATTTATATATTTATTTATTTATTTGTTAATTAATTAATTAATCAATTATTTAATTATTTTGTTTTGTTTATTTACTTATTTGTCTATCTGCTTATTCATTTGGTTATCCATTTATTCTCTTGATTATTTATTTATTCTTGTATTTATTATTTATCTATATATTTATTTATTTGCTTATTTGTTTAATAATTAATTAATTTATTTATTCATTTATTTATATTTTTCCCTTCATTCCATCTTGGTGTTTTTATTTAATTCATATTAATCCTTTTTCTGTCGCGGGTTGGGTGATGTGTACTTTTTTTGTTGTTCAGCGTACGCAGTTAGTTCGTAGGGGATTGTTCTACTTTCCGTTGGGATTCCGTCAAGTCTGCTCTGTGTTTGAGGTAGGCGAATTCAACTGTTTCCTTTCTGAGGTACACTGCTGATGCTTGAATTGTTTTAAATAAATTTTATTCCACGATTCGCGTGTTTATGATATCCTTGCGCGACTTATTTTGGTGTTTTAAAATCTATAGTGTTTTTTCGAATGTTATGTTTCAAGCAATTATATTTTATGCCAAGGTAGTTGTGCACTAGATGTTGTCCTGCACTTTTTATTGTTTATATAGTGCACCTGTTTAGGCATTTCCAGCTAAGGTGGAACTATATGCCTATGTTCTCTCATGTTATCATTGGTTGTCTTGAGCGGTGTTTTCTTTTGGTAAAGAAAGAATCATTCTTGGATCTTATTATCATGTGCTGGTGAGTTTTGTGAAATTTAGTATTATTTGGAAATGCTGTCGTGCCCCTTTGCAGGTTTGACACACCATTGGATGTTGACACATCCATGGGTGCACCAGGTGCACACATGGATGTTCCCTCAAATGAAGATGGTGTTTGAAATTGTTACCATTTATTTTTATTTATTTTTATTTTTATTTTCTCGAAATCTCAACTTTTCTAAATGGTTCTTGATTTCAAAATGGTTTCGCCTTTTCATGAGACACATTGAACTAGTTTAAAAAGAAATCTATGAAAATATGCTCGTTTTTCCTTTTATTTAATACAAAAGCAGCGCTTGAGTTTTTGAAAAATATATTGTGACATGTTCGTGTAAAGTCATTTTATTTTGTAAAAAACTGAGTGCTCTTGTGGCGACTGCATGTATTTTTATAAAGTGGTTTTGATAATTAAATGACATGAAGGCCCGATTGGAACTTTATTAAATGTGAAGCGATTATACATATATATATATACGTACTTGTGAGGGCATCTCTACAGGGGGACTTCCCTTCGAGGGTTGTCGTGTAGCGATGTCTGTGTAAGGGGTTCGAAAGTGCGGTGAGATGAGTCACGCATGCGAGGGTCTCCCACTTACACAGTGTTACAAAAACCACCATGGGTTCCTGGGAGCCTTGTAGATTATCGAGTGATGGTTGCTTGCTAACCCTGATTAGACGGGTTAGTACCCCCTAGAGTTGTGGACAAGCCAGGAGGTATGTGCCACTGGTTGGCTATTAGGGCGGCCAGTTGGTTATTGACTATGGAGTACCACGCTGGCAGGTAGTCTAAACCCGAGTACATCCAGGGGTTTTATACGGATGTTTAGGATCACCCATGGTTACATGCTTCCTTGATTGTTTACTTACAGTTATTCTTTACAGCTCATATTGTTACTTCTGTCCTTTTTCACTACTTGCATCATGCATTGCTTGTTTACTTCATGTTTCACTGGTTTGTTTTCAGCCTGTAATGTTTACCTGTTCCTTTTTAGCACAGTCGTAGTATTATCTATATTTGGTTTTGTTTATAAAAACAGGAAATGGTTTTGAAATTGATTTATAGTGTGCGTTGGGTTTTCAAATGGGGGAAAACATGTTGTTTATTTTAAAAATGTAAAAAAATCTATTTTTATAATTATATTTTTAAACCTGTGTCAACGGATTGCTTGGGAAAGGACATTTTGGATTTAGTGGTTTACTTTGGCTTACCTACTGGGTTTTTTTAATGCTCACGCCTATAATATCATTTTAGTTGCAGGTCTTCCCCTTCTCAGGTCTTCTGTTTTGAGTCGCTCAGTGTTGGAGTGAGGTTTCTCTGTAGTTGGGTTGTGACCTGAGAGGTCACATGGAGGTACGTGGTCGTGTGGCTTTTACTTCTTTTTCACTGTTAGTGTTTATTTGTTCTGTTCTATTTTCTTTTGTTTGGGCTGAAATCGTTCCCAATGATCAAACATTAATGCCCGACACTTGTTTCCATCCCGGGGGGATCGGGAACGCCCCTCGGGACTTGCCGCGGACCGGCTCGGGTGACCAGTTCAGGGTCGACTCAGGCTGGTTCGTGACAAAATGGTTTCAAAGGGAGGTTCTCGTTATTTGGGTTGTCCGGTAGAAGGAGAATAGTACTGTCGGAACTCGAGGGGTAGGTACGGGAAGAGCATCACGAACTCTTGCTCGCACTGATCCTCGAGTTACCAGGGGTAGTTCGGGAATTGTGTCCCTGTCTTTTCTGGTTTGTCTAGGATTTAGTGATGAAAGGGAGGCAAGCCGACGTTACATCGTGATTTCACATGGAGTAGTGACCCATGTGGAGTCCAAGTACATGGTTTGAATTCCTCCTAGTGGTCGACGCTGACTTGGGACATGGCCCACTACCATGTCGCCAGGTTGAGCGTGACTACTAGTCCCTCATTTTAGTGATTGATGCAAATTTGTATGCTTATTTTGTTTTGGTCGGTGTATGTACGTTGTAGTAAATGAAAAAGGGTTTTGAAAAAAAAACAAAATTGGACTGGTTTCTTTTCAAAGACCTTAAATATATGAAATGGGTTTTAAAAATAAAATCTCTTGATTTGGAAATCTGTTGTTTGCTTGGAATTGGTTAAGAATGATTTGGGGTGAAACCCCAATTCGTCTTTATGAACATTTGTACATGTGTGAGAATGCATGAAAAAAATGCGTGTTGGTGCGAGTATTAATGGACAGTGGATAAAGACATGTGCAACGGGTCATGGGAGTACCTGGGTGTGTATTTGAAATTTAACGCTTGACCTTGTTTTCTATATTGGTCTAAAAGGGGAAACGGTTTTGGAAAGTTTTTGGTTTGAAAGTGGATTGGTTTGGGAAAGTAGTCTTGAAAAAAAGGGTGTTTTTATAATCTAAAATAAAAAGGGGATTTTAAAAAGGAGATTTTATTTTGGGTTGTGTTTGTGTTTGTTTGGTCTTGTGCTGACTGTTTTGATGAAGCGCTTTTATTGAAGTTCCTTCGGTTTGATATTGGTTTTGGATTTGTGTTTCATATGTCGCTCATGAAATGCCGCCCAGAAAGGTCTTTAAGGATTCTGATAGGTCATGCCCCATTTTTGGTCCTTCTCAGAATTTGCCTATTCTCCATGGTGATCAGGGTCCGTTAGAGGCAGTGAAATGGATTGAGGATTTGGAGCATGTCTTTAGAATGTTGGGAACAGCTGAAAATGTTAAGGTTCATGCAATTATGATGTTGTTCGAGGGTCCAGCTCTAGACCAGTGGAAGGTGGTTGCCCCACCGTCAACGCGGGTTGGAATGACATGGGATGTCTTTAAAACCACCTTCGTCCAAGGATTCGTACCTAAAGAAGTGAAGCTGGAGAAAAGGGGGGAGCTTGTGCATATTCAACAAGGCCAATGGACGGTGAAGGCATATGTTGACCATTTCAATGAACTGATTCCATTTTCTCCAGAGGTAGCATCGCATGAGCTCATGAAGGTCTCTCTTTTCATCGGGGGTCTTCGTCCAGAGATCAAAAAGAGAGTCCTCTCTTCTAAAGACCTTTGTTTCGAGGAGCTCGTAGAGGAAGCATTCTTGGCTAAGTTGGTTTCCGGTGTGCAGGTAGTTAATACTTCAGCATCCCCGGTTGTTCGTAAGAGTCCCCCCTCTGGTGAGGAAAAGGTGCCAGAGATACCTGTTCCTAAGGAGTTATCCCCTTTGGTCCCAGCTTCCAGTTCATCAGATCGTTCGATGGTATGCTATCAGTGTGGTCGTTTCGGGCATTCAAAGCCGTCTTGTCGCAACCCTATGAAGGCGTGTCATCGCTGCGGTTGTCTGGGTCATCTAGAGAAGTTTTGAAAGAAGTGTCGCTTGAAGAGGACGCTGTGATTGGAGAGTGTCAGTACCCGACTGTGAGGCAGGAGATGCTTCAGCCATCAGAGCCCCAGCCACAGGTCTCGGGGTGAAGCTCGCGCATAGTCAGGAGTTCCCAGGGTTGTGGAGCCTTGGTCTAGGTTCAGTTATCGTATTGATGGTGGAACAATTAAAAATCTTTCCATATTTGTTTTCCTGCTATTAAAGATTCAACAGCATTGTAAATGCATTGTTTTCCATAAAGTTACAATGGACTTGTTCAATGATAATCCCAGTAGACTTGTCACGTGGATGTAATATTCTGAATCCTGTGTCCTTCTTAAAAGTGTGTTTGACCCTTGTGTGGGGTGACCTCGTTTTAGTTTTGTTGTCGATCTGGTTATGTTTTGTGGACTTCAATGGATTATGTATCCATTTTGATGTTGGTTATATGTTTTTCTGTGGGTTCTCCCTAGTGTTGAAGTTGTGGACTCTAGTAGTGGGATCAATGTTTCGACATAGGTGTAAATCTGATCGTGTTATAGGAGTCGGTTTGGATCGGTTATGAGTTCCCATACTGGACCCGCCTCCATGTGGTAGTATGTGTTGGTTGTTAAATTTTCAAACTAGTTCAGTTCTTGTGTTGGGGATAACCCCTTCATGTTCTCGCCTCAGCCTCGTACTCCAGTTTTCTCTTGGATGGGTCGGGTGTGACCTGTGCTGAGTAATGTCATCCTGAGAATCTCAGTTCTCTTCAGTTCCTTTATTTCTGTTTGTGCGTAGACTTGAATTTTGGATGACTTGTGGCTTGGTGACTTTTTGGGGGTAGAAAGTCTCTGTGGTGGGGAGAATTGTCACACCCCGACCGCATATATCTTTATTTTACATCTTTCTTGGTCCCAATTAATTTTTTTTTCGAGGGTTAGTTGTGTTGGCGGTTTCGCATCGGTGCGCGGTTACCGCATCGATGCGGTGACCGTGCGTTCAGTTCGGCTTTTTTAAATATTAAACTTTTATGTAGATATATTATTATGATTACCTTTAAAATTGTTGTTGTTATTTTTTATGTTAATTTTGTTTATTGTATATATGTCTACATACATGTATATATATATATGCATATATATATGTGTGTATATATGTATGTGTGTATATATATGTATATATATATATGTTTATATGCGTTTGTAAGGAAGCGTTCATGTTTAGATGTGTATATATATATATATATGTTTTTATATATTTAAATATACGTGTATATTTCTATATCTATATATGTGGGTGTGCGCGCGCGCGCACGCGCGTGCACATTTATTTTAAATCGTTTTAATATTTTAAATTTTTGATTAAAGATAATTATTATTATGAATTTTCTAATTATTAATATTAATATTATTATAAGGTTTTATTATTATTAAAAAGTTTTATTATTTCTATAAAGCGCTGTTATTTTTAGGATTGTTTTATTTACTTACTTATGTTCAATATTACTATTAGTATATTATTATGATTATAGTATTTTATTATTATAATTGCATATTATTATTAATATTATTCTCATATTATTATTTATATTTTTGTTGTATTATTGTTATTATTATTATTATTATTGTTGTTGTTTATGTATATATATATAGTTTTTTTTATAGCCTAACCCTAATCCTACTCCCCTCCCGTAGCCGCCTCACCTCTCTCTATCTCCCTCTCCTTCTCCCCAGTTTTTCTTTCCCCCCTCCTAGTGCGGCCGGCCGCACCCTCCATGTCCCGGCCTCCTCCGCGTGCCCCGGCGTCGCCCTCGCCGTCGTCCGTCCCTCCCTGTCCCGGCCTCCTACGTGCGCCCCGGCGATGCCCTCGCCCTCGTCCGGCGCTCCCCCCGCGCTGTCCCTCTGCTCCTGCGCCCACCGACCCTCACGGGCTCCGCCTCTCCTTCGTCGTGCCAGCGCCCACCGGTGCTCCGTTCGCCCAGCAGCCGTCTCCGCCTCTCCCCGTCCCGCATGCCGCGCCCTGCCAGCCCTGCTACCTCCGACTCCCCTGCACTGGCCTCCGGCATCCTCGGCTTTGCCGCACTAGCCGATCACCACCGACTCCCCCACGCGACCCGCAACCCCCTTCTCCAGCGATCCCTCTTCCGACCAGCGGCCTAACACCTCCCTCCGTTATGTTTTTATTTTATTTTATTTATTTATTGATTTAAGTATTGTTTTATTATTTTATCCATTTTATTTATTCTATTCTTTTAAGTATTGGTTTATTAATTAATTTGTTTATTTATTCATTTAATCATTTATTTATTTGTTCATTTATGTATTTGTTAATTAGTCATTTATTTATTTATTTATGTAAGTATTATGTTATTCAATTATTCCATTTATTTATTTATTTATTTTGTTTCTTGTTTATTTATTCATTTAATTTTTTTTGTTAACTAGTTATTTATTTATTTATTTAATTATTTGTTAATTAATTAATTAATTAATTAATTATTATTATTTTTGTTTATTTACTTATTTTTCTATCTGATTATTCATTTGGTTATCTATTTATTCTCTTGATTATTTATTTATTCTTGTATTTATTATTTATCTATATATTTATTTATTTTCATATATGTTTATTAATTAATTAATTAATTAATTTATTTATTTATTTATTTTTTCCCTTTATTCCATCTTGGTGTTTTTATTTAATTCATATTAATCCTTTTTCTGTCGCGGGTTGGGTGACGTGTACTTTTTCGGCTGTTCAATGTACGCAGTTAGTCCGCAGGGGATTGTTCTACTTTCCGTTGGGATTCCGTCACGTCCGCTCCACGTTTGAGGTAGGCGAATTCAACTGTTTCCTTTCCGAGGTACTCTGCTGATTCTTGAATTGTTTTAAATAAATTTTATTCCATGATTCGCGTGTTTATGATATCCTTGCGCGGCATATTTTGGTGTTTTAAAATCTATAGTTTTTGTTCAAAAGTTATGGTTGAAGCCATTATATTTTATTCCAAGGTAGTTGTGCACTAGATGTTGTCCTGCACTTTTTATTGTTTATATAGTGCACCTGTTAAGGCATTGCCAGCTAAGGTGGAACTATATGCCTATGTTCTCTTATGTTATCATTGGTTGTCTTGAGCGGTGTTCTCTTTTTGTAAAGAAAGAATCATTCTTGGATCTTATTATCCTGTGCTGGTTAGTTTTATGAAATTTGGTATTATTTGGAAATTTTGTCATTCCCCTTTGCAGGTTTGACACACCATTGGATGTTGACACATCAATGGGTGCACCAGGTGCACACATGGATGTGCCCTCAAATGATGATGGTGCTTGAAATTGTTACCATTTATTTTTATTTATTTTTATTTTTATTTTCTCAAAATCTCGACTTTTCTAAATGGTTCTTTGTTTCAAAATGTTTTCGCCTCTTCATGAGACACATTGAACTGCTTTAAAAATATTTCTATGAAAGTATGTTCGTTTGGCCTTTTATTTAATACAAAATCAGCGCTTGAGTTTTTGAAAAAATATATTGTGAAATGTTCGTGTAAAGTCATTTGATTTTGTAAAAAACTAAGTGCTCGCTTGGCGACTTCAGGTATTTTTATAAAGTGGTTTTGTTAATTAAATGGCGTGAAGGCCCGATTGGCACTTTATTAAATGTGACGTGATTATACATACATATATATATATATATACGTACTTGTGAGGGCATCTCTACAGGGGGACTTCCCTTCGAGGGTTGTCGTGTAGCGATGTCCGTGTAAGGGGTTTACAAGTGCGGTGAGATGAGTCACGCGTGCGAGGGTCTCCCACTTACACAGTGTTATAAAAACGGCCATGGGTTCTTGAGAGTCTTGTAGATTATCGAGTGACGGTTGCTTGCTAACCCTGATTAGACGGGTTACTACCCCCTGGAGTTGTGGACAGGCCAGGAGGGATGTGCCACTGGTTGGCTATTAGGTAGGCCAGTTGGTTATTGACTATGGAGTACCACACCGGCAGGTAGTCTGAACCTGAGTACATCCTGGGGTTTTCTAGGAATGTTTAGGATCACCCATGGTTACATTCTTCCTTGATTATTTTCTTACAGTTATTCTGTACAGCTCATATTGTTACTTGTGTCCTTTTTCACTACTTGCATCATGCATTGCTTGTTTACTTCTTATTTCACTAGTTTGTTTTCAGCCTGTACTGTTTACTTGTTCCATTTTAGCACAGTCGTAGTATTATCTGTATTTGGTTTTTTTTATAAAAACAGGAAATGGTTTTGAATGTGATTTATAGTGTGCGCTGTGTTTTCAAATGGGGGAAAACGTGTTGTTTATTTTAAAAATGTAAAAAAAACTTGTTTTTATAATTGTATTTTTAAACCTGTGTAAATTGATTTCTTGGGAAAGGAACTTTTGGATTCAGTGGTTTGCTTTGGCTTACCTACTGGGCGTTTTTAATGCTCACGCCTATATTATCATTTCAGTTGCAGGTCTTCCCTTGCTCAGGTCTTCTGTTTTGAGTCGCTCAGTGTTGGAGCGAGGTTGCTCTCTAGTTGCGTTGTGACCTGAGAGGTCACATGGAGGTACGTGGTCATGTGGATTTTACTTCTTTTTCTCTATTAGTGTTTATTTGTTCTGTTCTATTTACTTTTGTTTGGGAGGAAATCGTTCCCAATGATCAAAATTTAATGCACGACACTTGTTGCCATCCCGGGGGGATCGGGAACCCCCCTCGGGACTTGCCGCGGACCGGCTCGGGTGACCGGTTCAGCGTCGACCAGGGCTGGTTCGTGACAATATGGTTTCCAAAAATTTGGTCCACTATAGAAAATACAAGATTTTATAATGAGATATGTGTGATAGAAATCATTACCAGTGAAAATGTTCCCATAATTTAGATTTTTTGTGAGGGATACATTAATATAACACAAATATGATTCTTTACGATTTGATTTCACGTTGAAATATGATTTCATCACCCATGGCCATGACTGAAACATGTTCCAAACTGATGGAAATTATTAATTTAGATGGATATTTTATTTTTACCACAAATACAAATAATCAAATAAATATTCATGACAAAATTGAATTGTCATTGAAAAAATTTATCAATTTTTTATAGAAAACTATGTTTGTCTCTGTAAAATTTGAAGGATTTGGTAAGAAAATATATTGTTGGTAGTATTTTTGATGGACACCCATCTCCGTCAACAATAAATTTTGGATTAGTATGAAAAATATTTAGGGTGGGAAATATTTATGATAGAATCAATCATAAATAATGAATTAGTGAAGGAAAACCCTATCATTATTAGTTTATCACAAAAAATCTAACTTATAAAAGGTACAAAACTCCTCCTCTCATGAAATTCCTCCCTAATTTTTTGCATCTTTCACCAATTATTAAAATCTAGATTTTCTTTTAAAGGAATTAAGTATGTAATTTTGTTATTTTTATTGAATCTTCTACTGTAGTTTAAAGATTTTTATTATAATTTAAATGCCAATTTTGAATTATTTTTTAAACATTTTTCTAACAGTTTTTGATTTCATTAATTAATTTGTATTTTACTATATAACTAACTTGTTAATAAAATTTATCAGAATTTAATTGAATGTAGAAATCATGTTATAAATTTTTTTCATCTAAATTTTTATTTGTTTAATTATAATTTTTTGTAATTAATTATAATATTTAAAAATAGGTATAATTTCCAAAATTAGTAAAAACATATTAATATTTATTAATTTTAAAATATAATAAATAATAAAATAGAAAAAAATTATTAATAATTATTAAAAATTACTAGTCAAAATAATGGTAACAATTAGTAATAATAATAATTATTTAGTAATAATAACTAAAAAATATTAAAAAATAGTTATAATTTGTAATAATTAGTAAAAAAATTAGTATCTAAACAAATTATATTAATAATTAGTAATAATTATTTAAAATAATATTAATTAGTAATAATTTAAAAATAATAAATTTCAATAATTAGTATAAAATATAAATAAATATAATTATTTCAAAATAATTAATTCTAATTAACAAATATTTTTTAAAAAATATTAATGATTAATTATAATAAAAATATATAAAAACTTGCATTACAAATTACTAAAATAATTTTTCCAAAACAATAATAACAATTATCAAAATCTTTGAAATAGTAATAATTTGTGAGAAGAAGTAGTTGTTATTGAAAGTTATCAATAATTAGTAAACAATGGTAGTAAATAGTAATATTTTTTACTAATTAGAAAAAAAATATTTAAAATGAAAAAATAGTAAAAATAATTAAAATTAGTATTTGTTTATCAAAATTTATGACTAAAAAATAATAGAAAATTGTATTAAATAGTTATGACTAATAAAAAATTAGTGAAAAATATAAATTAGTAGTAATTAGTAAAAATATAAATACCAAATGAAAATTGAAATTAATAGTGAAAATTTATTTGTAAATTTTTTGGAAAATAGTATTGATTAGTAAGAATTGGTAAAAATAGTTCAAAATATTATTAATTTGTAATTAGTAGTAATAATAAGTAATTTGTAGTAACAAATAGTAATAAATAGTAAAAAATGGTAATAATTTTTAATAATTGACAGCAATTTTCAATGAATAGAAATCAATATTACTAATAAATTATTCATATCTTAATCCTTATTAAATATTATATGTATTTTTCAAATATTTATTTTTCAGATATCCCTTAGAGAATCCTTCTGCAATTTTTTCCTATTATATTAATAAAAAAGGATATTTACTATAAAATACTCATATTTTATTTCAATATTAATCAATTTTATGAGATTAATCATTAATAGTTTTTTAAAAATCTTTCATATTTTATTCATCATTAAATTAGATTTCAATTTTTTATATTGTTAATTTTTTTGGAATCCCTTGGATCATCATTCCACAATTATTCATTCATATTGGATGAATTTTAACTAGTATTGTGTATAAATTATTGATATTAAATACATTATTAAATAATATTATAATTTTTCATAGTGATTAATTTTCTAATTTCAATTAGGCCATCCTTCCAAAATTATTACTTTCTATTGGATGAAATCTAACTAATATTTCATTTACATTATACATATTCTTTCTTAATTAGTAAATTTTATTTTTACTTATTAATAATTTTTGATAATTAGATAAAATTGTGAAATTTTATTAAATATAATAATAATTAGTGAATATATGTAAGAATTGGCTGCAATTAGTAAAAATTAGTCTTTATTAGAGATTAGTTTTTAATATTTTATTCTAAATATTATTATTTTTAGTAAAACTACAAACCTAAGAAATAGACACCCATTTTTATGAGACCATGGTTGGATAAATCGTCATCCAATTATTAATTATATTGTTATATATTCAATATGGGTTGATGTTGTTGACACATTTATATCATTTAAATTATCAAATTATAAATTTGTTTTATAAGTTAAAATTGAAGTGTCTACCGAAGAAATTTGATCTCGAGAGATTTGAAACATTTCATAATGTTGGGGTTGAGGTGTCACTAGTTGGTTTTCAAAAACACTATGTTATCTTATACAAATATGTTGAATATAATTAAGAGTAAGATACAATTTTTTTATTTCATGTCCTTCATTTTTTTTATCATCAGTACATGTGGTTATCAACCTATATTTTATATAAATAAGGATTCATAATTATAAATCTAATTTTAAATTGGAATCTCATTAATCATATAAATTTTATTAAATCTACAATGTAGAATTTATATCATAGATACAAGATTAGAATAATTGAACCTATTTAAAAAAATTTACTAATAAATTTGATAATTGAATATTAAATAGAAGTTTTAATCATATATTTTACTTGGTGAAATAACTGATACCTATGGAAAATAAATTGTTGAAAAATTATTATATATTATATTACGGTAAATATGAGTCGTTAGTTAATTATACTATATTTATAAAATTTTATTTTAAAAAGGCACATCAATGAATGTCTAGATTTCATCCTATTAAAAAATTGTTGTATTTTGCATTTAAATTTAGATTTTAGTCTCTATTTATGAATCACAACACAACCAAATTGATTAAACATAATTTTTATAATATTTACATGAATAAAAACATAGATAATAATTATAATAATGATTAATGTAAATACATTTACAAGGTTCAACAATTTTTTACTTCCAAACCTTGTAACCTATCGTTAACTTTTTCAATTGTTGGGTTTTTCTATTTGGATCATATGAAATTAAATATCCCTGTTTTTCTATCATTATAACTTAATACATCTTACATCCTTAAATTTTTATAAAGGAACAATATATTTATTTGAAACTAATAATTCAATGGAATAAAAGGAATAATATTAATATTTATTTGAATCATATGATTTACGAGTAAAATATTTTGTGAAGTTATTATATTAGTACATATGATCTAGTTCGAGAACATAATTTTACATTTCAAGATGTATTAATTTGGAAAATTAGTGACTTTCATTTAGATAGAAATTTATTTTGATGGAGTAAACATGTACTAAAATTGTAACCATACTGCATGGGTGATGCAAAATTGTTTTTGATTTTCAACAGTATAAAATCTACATTCTTACACGTTCATAAAATATTTTTTTAAAATGATCATCCTTCCATAATGAATATAAATAATTTTTTAAAAGTTATGATTTAATAAATTGGGCCTCTAGTTGTTCTCTCATGTATATAAACAAAATATATCATCGATTTATTAACTTGTATTTCCTTTTCACTAATTGTAAACCTATTAAAAATTGGAGGCTCTACGATAGATCATAATTGGAAAAAGAGAAGTATTTTGTTGGACCTATCATATTTTGATGTTTGTTGGTCAATGAAAAATTAGATTGGATGATTATTTTGAAGCATATTTTGATAATATTTTTTATACTATGTCTGAAATGTTCGCTAAGACTAAATATATTATAAAGAAACAGTTTGATCATTCCAAGATTTACAAGAATATAAAAAATGTGTTATTAAAAAATTATAAAAGACTGTTTTTAATGAATACAAAAGAATAATATGAATTTGAAATAAAAATCAATTTATTATTTTGTTAGTGGATTCCCTATTTGTGGTTACCATATGACTATGATTGTAATTTTTCTCACAGTATCTGAAATAGTTTTATTACAAAATTAAGAATTTATTATTTTCAGGTCATAATGGAATTATTCATTCCCATATTCCATATATGGTTTGTAAATTCTCTGATTTGGTAATTTTTAGCAAAAAAATCGTAATTTTTCCAGATTTATTTTTTCTAGTTACAATAGACTATGATTATGCGATTATGTTGTAAAAATATATTGCTCTAATATTAAGTAAATAGGAATTTTTTTCCCATCGACATTATTTATTCTAAGAAACATTTATGTTTATATTTTCTATATGAAGCTAAATGTGGAGGGCCAATATAGTTTTCATGGATGTACCCATATGTTATGTAGATATAAATTTTTAATAAGATGTTACATAATAACATAGTATTTGAAGAGTTAATTGAAAAATAATATTTGTTTGTAGAAATCTTCAAATTTCTATATGTTATTTTTTAAAACGTGAATATAATTTAAAACATTATCAAATGGGTCATAATGAGGGAAATTTTAATTATTTAACAGACCATTTATTATCTATAATTATTTATCACATGCTTGGTTGTTGTTTTAGTGTTGTAAAATTTATTACAGATGAAGAAACAACCCCATTCCCATACACTTATTATTCTAAATTGGGAATAAATTAATTTATTTTATGAATATGAACCACTTTTATTTAAATTTTAAAATATTTTTTACTGATAAATTTATATTATTATTTTTATATTATATTATGTTCATATATAGAAAATGATTTCACAAAATACACCTTGTGATCTTCGAGAATATGGATAGTGTAATTTTTTGTACTGGTTCCAAAGTTTGATAATATAAATTATTTATTAGTAAATATATGGATTTAGTTTTTATTGTATATATATACTAATAATTTTTATTTTTCCAGGTATCATAACATGGAAATACAATTCATTGTCAATTATGTACACCGAGGAACCCACAATCATAACTGTTTAGTAGTTGCAATGAGTAAGTGGATAATTGATATCGATTTCATACACAAACATATAGCTATTCAAAAAATAAATGAAATGTGGAATTATTTTGAAAGGATTCGAGTATAATGAATTTGAAGTTGAATTTCATGATATGGTAGTTGAAATAATTGTGTAATATCCTTTAAATTTCATGTTATTCCAATTTTAATTTTAACATAAATTAGTTATGTTTCCTCAATATTTCCAGGTATGTTTTATATTTTAGAAGATGAAAATGAGAAGTGAAGGATATGGATAATTTAATAAGTAGAATTGCTATAGTGGTGTTACCCTAACTCCATGGTATAGTGAAAACATCTTACCGATGGAGGTGGAAGAAACCTAGTATAATCCAAATGCCACCGACAAACTAGTTGAAGAAAACTAGATAGCTAGTGGAAAAGTCTAGAGACAACGACTCTTCTTGGATCTACTGGACAGTGGGATAGAAACCACTTTCCAATTAGTGGATCTACCACTCCACAATGAAGCTCACTGGAAAAATAATTGTTCTAGGAAGACCTAGTCTTTAAGGGAAGTCTTTTTACTTCACTCTGACACTCCCTTTTGATATTTTACTTTCATTTTTTGAACCTCATTTGTTTAGAATGACTCTAAGAGATCTTTATTGGTGTATTGGCTCTCCATATAACCTCTCTTTGGTGATTAAATCTTAGATCAATCCATTGGATTCAAAATGATATGTCTCATCTATTATAGCTTAAAATTTTTTATTCTATTAAGATAGATCATAGATCTGAGATATGTTGTCTGGATCTATGGATTCTACCATGAACTAATGGATAATTCATGGTTAATTGATGTAAAGGTACCAAATATAGAGATTTATCATCCTACTATTAAACTGATCTTAATCCACCACTCTTAGTGTATATCATTGGGTAAATTCATGTACCTCTAAGACCATTTCATGTTATACTTAAAATTTGATACAAGAATTCTGGTTTCAATGATTTGATATTGGTTATAGGGATCATTTGTGGGAAGATGTGGATCAATAACAACACAAAGAAATTGATTTTTTTGCAGATGAGGATTAAATATTTTGCCTCTTAGGGCCATTGCATAATGTCTTTTTCATGAATGGATTATTTATTCATATATTCATATCCATGAGAACCACTATCTCTCATGGTATGTTAGTGAATTTTATATAGTGCGTGGGTGTGGCCCATGAGACCTATTAATTGTGGGTTATAACTACGCCCTTTTTTGTTATACAGTGTTGTGTGTTAGTTATTGGAATGTATATTTTTTAATTTGGAATAAAATTCATAATTGAATCATCATGGATTTTTAGAAATATATAGAGAGTATCTAATAGTGATACAAGTGATGATGATAACAATGAGACCTGGAGATAGGGAATAGGTATGAAAAACATATAGTTTGACAGAGTATGCTGATATGAAATTACTTCAAGGTGGTCTAATCGAAGAAATAGAATTGGGTAAGATGCCATTAGGTTCCATCTTAGTGGAGGAAGTGGAATAAAATCCCTATGGCTTGGACTAAGGTTGAGCAAGTGGTTCAACACCTTTTTGGCCTGTCCTAAGGTCTGATTGGCTATAAAACATGGTCAATGACATGTTTTTTCCTTTCATATTAATTTTATATGTGATGATGTTTAATATATACCAATCTATATAGAGTATAATAAGTTATGATCGAGGCTAATGGATTCCTATTTTGTACACAGTCACCCAAAAAATGTTTATTTCCTTACATGTGCATTTACATTCCATCTTGATATAAACCATTAAATACATTTTCAATTTATATTATGGATAATGGTGGTGTCCTCATGGGGTTCTAGTCACACCATAACTGGTAATACTGATTTATGTGCATATTTTATGGTCATAGATCTAGCTAAGTGAAAGGGATATCCATATGGTAGTAGAGGAGGTATTACTTGGAGGATGGAGGTAATGCTAAGATGAGCTCTGAAATATTTGTAAAGAGTATTATTTTATTTTCTTTAGTGTCATAAAATTATTTGATTACTCCACTGAGAGTATTTTATTTCAATTTTCATGACCTTTGGGATATTTTATTACAACATGATAATATTCTATTATTTTATGATATTATTATCTAATTTGTGTATTAACATATTATTGTTATTCTTGTGGTTGTTTTTTGTTACGAAATTTATAATAACCCAATAATACCACTCAAAACATATATTCTTGTTAATAACATCTTGTGTGAGAGGTATTGTAGCTATTTGGTATAGAATGGGTGATTTGGGTTAGAAAATTGGAGGCCAAATCACTATTTTTCAGAATATAAATGTTTATATTAAATATCATTCATCCTTTGAGTTCAAATAATCAAATTAATACCCATTATTATCTTTATATATTACTAATATATAGTGGGAACCTCAAATTAATGTATAATTTCAATCTGTTGGACACACAATGGTGATGTTTAATGTCACGAATCTCTATAATCATTTGTGTACCACTGTGAAGTGGTGTATCTCATTCCATGTTAGGAATCCCAATTTATGTTCTCATGAAAATTTTATCTATGTATATTGACATATTATTCATTAAAAATATGTCATTATATATTTGAATCACGTAATATAACCCTGGTTTATATTTAATGACTTAATAATTATAATTTGTTGCACATATACCAACATTATATTCAAATATATTATTCTTTCATTACATCTCTGAGATACAATGATTCTTCATCCAAATGACTCCCATCTAACTTTTTTTCCTCATAATATGTATTTCATGTGAGAAATTCACCATTAATAAAAATTTATATTTCCATTTATCTTCTTCATCCTTATATATCCTAATAAATATTTTTCCGCTGTCTACAATTCATGTGTTTTCCAATATTGGATGAATAAATATAGTTTGAAAATAAAAAAAACAACCTTTAAAAAAACTCAAATTGTGGAAAAACTCATTCTCTATGCTTTGATTATACCATATAAATCTTATCATATATTTACACCCATATAAAATATTTAGAAAATATTTTATATTAAAAATAATTATCAATAAAATAACATAAAGTTTATTTGATCCAATTATGTGAAATTATATGACTTGGAAATACTACATATAAAATACTTCTTTAGAAATGGATAATATCAGCAGCCTAATACAATTGAAATGTTTTTGTGACCACATCATTGGATTGGGATAATTTTTTAGCATTCATTTTCCACCAATATACATGAATCCCTATGGAAAATGATTACACAATTTATATAATATCATGGATGTAGATACTATATTACACTATTAATCAATAATGATTCCCAATACAGCATTGATAGCCTATAGTTTGGTAAAAATATTCTCTTTATTTATTCTTATATAAAACATTTCTATGAATTTATCTTAATACTATTTTATCTCATGATGATTATCGATGAAAAAAAAACATCTTCATTTAGGAAATATTTATGGAATAATGACATTAATTAATAATAAAAATAAATCTAACCAATATTTTATGGGTTAGTTACATATTATATATGTATAGTGTAAATAATGAAAATTAATTTAATAATTTTTAAATTATATCAGCTAAATTAATATCATTTATTAATGAAGGATTTCTACTAATATAGTTCACTACTTCTCAGTGAGATGGAAAATTATGAAATATACACCACTAAAAAAATTACTCACTTTTGTTTTTAACTAAGGGAGTACTATGATAACTTTTAAATTTATAAATGGTCATTTAAATGATATATATAAGGGTAATAATCTTTTTTTTGAATAACCTTTTGGTGGTTGAATTGTTTTCATTATTAACCACATTAGAAAAATAATAATAGATATAATGAATGTGATAATATTTTAACCATATTTTTTGCATTTCCCTTCCATTAGACAATACAAAAAAAATCAATTTTATGTTCCCACTTATATAGAAATATTTGATGTTATTTTAAAAATTAAATTATTTGAGATTTATCTTTAATAAAAAATCAAATAATCCATGAATTATTAAATATTTATAAAAATTGAGAATTATTAAATTATAGGTGGTGACATAATAGGATCTTTAAACAAGATAGATCTTATCCTAATACACAATATTTTTATCATAATGTGAATAATTATATAGAATATAACTACTAGTGATATGGATAGGTTTCTATTTTAAGAATATTGCATTATAATATGGAAATGATATGTTATTATTAATTTAAATATTTTATCTGAATGAAAATATTTTTTGATTTACCCATAGAGTGATATTATGATATAATTACTAGAATAAGCTGACATGACTAGTGAAAAAACATGGCTATATAGAGGAAAAAACTCTCTCAAATTCGATATAAAAATATATCGGTCATTAACTATTTTTGAAATAAATGTAATAATTTTTTAATAACTCTATTCCATGACTTAGGATACAAGATAACCATTATTGAGGATTGTTATATGCTGATACCACTTTTTATGGGATTCCAATTTATTGACGGAAATTTTTTTATTACAAAATTGATAATATATAGATTTTTTATAAATTAAAATATATAGAGACTATAAAATGTTAATAATGGTGTCTATAATATTAAATATGTATATTATTTCCTTTTTAATGATTTAAATTGTTTACACATGAGGTTACCTAAAAATATATACCTAGAAACACTAGGGGGTGGGGTGAATCAATGAAATAAATGATCCCTTTATTTAAATCTTATAAATAATCCTATAAAGGTTAGAATGTAGTATCTAAAATTGAATCCAATAAAATGAGAAGTAAAATAAAATCGAGTGACAAATAACCAAACATCACACGTGAGATAATTATAAAGTTCAATAAATATTTTGTTAGGTGGCTATATGCTTAGTTCTTAGAATTTGAGATATTTATTTTCACATACTTTTATTAGTATCAATAAATATAATAAGATATAGAGTAATAATATGGACCTAAGGTATAATAATTCAAATATTAAACAATTTTTTAAAATTTACTTAAACCCTTCCAATGTGAATATAATAATGGATCAACTGTTCAACCTTAATATTATAAAAAATCCCCAATAGTTTTTCAATATAATGAACCTTAGATACATTTGATGGATATAAAAAATTATACTTTTGTATACTAAAGTGAATCATTACTTTTATTTATGGTTATCCAAAACCCCAACATGTAGATGTTATCCATGTTATGGTTTGTCTACTCATCCTAAAATATTAAAATTAGGGATAAAAATAAATATCTTCCCCAAATTCCAAAGTTTATTTTTTTTTCTTTCCAAAATACATATTTAACAGAAACCATTATTTGGTATGATCCAACCATGAAATTATTTTTTCAATCAAGGAATAAAGTAACAACTTTATTAAACTATGATGAAATCAATTGACATTTTAAAATAACCATGATATGCTTTAAAAACAAAGAATTTTTCAAACATTTTGGAATAATAATAACCCCATCATCTAATGTCCATGAACCAAAGCAATATAAACCATATTAATTATATCCATCAACCAAAATGTTTTGTCAACAAATGTGGTATATATTAATATGGACAAACAATAGACATATTGAAAACCACAAACACCAAAATTATTATGTTTCTCAATCTCTTAAATATTTATTTTTAACACTATTGAAAATGTGTTTTACCAATTAACATGATATGTTTTGTGTTTTATCACAAATTCTTCATTCAATTAAATCCTTTTAAATTTCAATAAATATTCCATCAATCTATAATTGAAATAACAAATATATATTACATGAACACATATATAAAACTCAAGAATTTTCATTTGAAGACATTTGTTATTTCAATAATATCTTATGATTGTTATATAAAGATGTACCATTGAATTGAATAATATATTTGATTTTTCCATGAAAATATTTATAAATATTAATACTATAATGAGTGAGTATCATTATAGATCCTCTAAACTCCCTATTTTCTACATCCCATCATGTGGGTTTTTAAATATTCATGGGATCATTAATCTATAATTATTACTTATTTTAATCATGCTAAAAATTGATTTCTAATATAACTTTTATTAAATAACCAAGTTACTTCTTCCCATATAAGAATGGGACCCTTAAAATCTACTCAACATTTTTTCCCTTCTATAAAAATAAAATCCCCACAATCAAAGTAAAAAGTCCAATATATCACCCCCTATATCGATATATAAAATTGTATAAAAGAGAGAAAATAAGTAAACAAACCCAGATACATTTTTAGATATAATTAACTCTTAATTTCACTCTCAAGTATATTAATGTATCCTTTAATACTTGATTCATCATGATATCTACTACATTTTTTTCATTGAAACATATTTTATGTTGGAATCAACATATGCAACCGTCTTCTTGATAATGTGGTTTTTGATATTAATATTTTGGGATCTAAATTGATATACTATATTTTTTATCAAATTCATCTAACTTTCATAATCACAGATAATTATCCCAGAATTTGTGACCTCCACCTTTATTTTTTTTACTTAGGTAGTCATCCACATCATCTGAGTTTTTTCTTGTGATTTAATATTATAGTTATTGTGATTTATGTGTCTAGAGTTTTATACTTAGTGTATCAAAAAAACAACTTCATCTAATAAATAATACTCATTTAAATGTAAAATGTTTATATTTCATATCACCATCATAATATGAATTATAAAATCCATAAATATATAATCAAGATTTAATTTGAAATAATGAATTATACATTTTTCATAAGTAATATTTTAATTTTTTGGGTTACCTCTAAATCCTAGAAATAATGAAATAAAAAATAGATTGACCAGTATTGGTGATGTCCTTTTGTACTCGATTTTGAATACAATTTGATACTCCCTTTGATCAACAATACATACCACTTCAACAATGTAAAACATATTGAATCAGGAAATAGGTGTTGAAAATTTTCTAAACAAATTCAATATAACCATTTTAATAACCCATTAGAATTCCCTGATCAATACAAAAAGTTGTAAACTAATTCAGTCATAGATTGAAAAACCAAATGGTATCATTTCATTAATAAATGTCCTTTTTAATTTTTCCCATTTTAGCTGTAAAATAAAAAAATTATTTTATTAATTTCAAATCAAATATATATTATTAATATATATAATAAAGAAATTCAGTTTGAATCATCCCCATTGAGATATTTATCTCCTTCCAACTTTCCATTCCTAAAATTAATCCTCATAAATATATGGTATAATCTTAAATACCATGTTTAATGTACATTATTAATACCATAAAGTTATTTCTCCAACATGAATACTTTTTAATTATCCCTATAATGAATACATTCCTTTTATTGTTCAATGTATTCTATAACCATGTGTTCCCTTTTTAAGAGCAATGGATTTATATGAATTTCGGGAAATTATCAATTCTGTTGAAAACCTATCCTATGAAATTTCAAATAATTTTAATCCTTATTATTGGATAAAAATAATCATCAATGTTTAGACACTAAAATTGAATTTAACCCTTGAAAATAATATGATAATTATTCCATGTCACATATCCCATATAATTGAATTTATCTTGAAAAATCTATATTTTTCCTGATCACATTCTTACCCTTGTGATGCGATACAGAAAACTACATTATTTTATTCACAATCCAATTTAATCCCTATTTAATAGATTCAATTATAATGTTTATTCAATACTATTTTGGTCACCATATGAAATAAATCATGTATGTTTGAGATTATTAAAAATGTTTCATTTTTGAACACCCATATTAATTTCCCAATTAGTATTTGTGGGATCTAAATGTATTTTAAATATTAAAAACAATTAATCATATCTTTATTATCATTATTAACTGGAGGAAACTTTTAATTCATCATATAAATTATATAAAAGTATGGTATCGAATGAGTTAATACCATGTTAATAAAATTTTTCTATATAAATATCTTAAATATTATCATCAATTATTATTGATTTTCTATAAGTATAATAATCCTCTTTGATAATAAATCCATGGTTTACTACAATTTTATTTAGATTCATGATATAAAAAATTTAACATCTTAAAAAATGTATATGAATTAATGATAAAATTATCATATTATTCTTCAAAATGTTCAGTGTGACATGAATTTATATTGATAGAACATGGTCAAAAAATGAACATAACATTATTGATAATAGGATTATTTCCAAAAAAAATCAAGAGCACTTTGACCAAATTTTATTGAAGGAAAAAATAATTTATAATATATATATATATATATATTATATTTTTGTAAGTATATAAATTATTATTAGGTTACTATGTTATGATAAAATTGTTTTACCCATATCATTAATCTCTAGTTCTTCCTCTTAGCCACTAAATTTTTTTGAGTCTAGTTTAAGGAAATAAATTCACTCCTCATTACCTATATCTTAGTATATATAATATACTCTCAAAAATAAATTTTTCCTTGATTATACTCTATCATAATGTCCTTTAATCATTAGAAGTATTGAATATGTGAACACTTATGTGAAATATTTTCAGGAATTACGTTTCTTAAATAGATATTAAAATGGAATTACTATAATTTCAAATAATTATATCATTTCCATTTTAAAATATTAGAATAAATTAAAATATTTTCCTTTAAGTAATATGTAAAGAGGATATATTTTTTCTCAAACTACTTTTTCTTACTATAGGTGATTCCAAAACATTTAACATTGTATATATAATAATTTCTAAAATTTATATACCCCTCTTCATAGTTTTAAATTTCAATCAATATATTTTTGTACTTATCTATGTGTATTGAGTAACTGTTATCTCTGATGTGGGGCTTTTTATCATTTTATGATTTATATTATATGTTATCGAAATTTTATCTCTCTTAATCATTAATCATATTTATATAATATAATTGAAATTTAACACACTTTTTAGTATAATTTCTATGTTTATCATATCTAAAAAAATTCCCTAAGAGTATTACAATAATTTTTCAATTTTTTCTTATCTCTTTGAAATTTTGATAATTCTACCATAGTATCTCTTATTAGATCCCAAAAAATAATATCTAAACTTTGATTGATAGAAATAAATCTTTTACTGACACATATATGGTTTATGACCGTACATTCCAGAATACCAATCCATTTTTTTAAATAAACTAATTTTCCCAGACTAATAATTTTTTTCACAAAATGAAAATGTTTATTTTTATTTAGATTCAATTTTTTTTAATATTATATTACCTTATTATGATTTTAAATGTTCAATTTGTATATTTTATTTACCCTTAATCTAATCCAAAAATTACTATTATCCATTAAAATATTATTGTTTTAATTTTTCCTTTATGATATAGAAAGAATATTGAATTTCTGACACATTTACGCGAGTCTCCAACATTATTTCCTTCCATACCACTGTTTTTTGAAACAATTATGTTTCCATGATGAATATATATATTTTATATAATATAAATGTATGTTCATGTTTGTAATAATAACCTCTAATCCAATTGAAGATTCCCTAAAATCATTTATTTTTTTAACTAAAAATATATTTATTTCGGAATATTTATGAACTTTTTCCACGGGAAAATTAAACTACTCAATAATATAAACCATTTACACTATAGTAATTTCAATTATCTTATATCTTTCTTCAATAGTACTATTTAGAGTCCAATTATTACTTAAAAAAGGAAAAATCCATTCTAAAAAAATCATAATATTTCTTATATAAATAGATTTATTTAAAGAAACATTGTATATTTTCATGAATTTTCCCTTTTAGTAATTCTATTTTTGCATCAATAAATCTATGATATTGGTCAGTAGTTTGAACTCTTCTATAGTCTCTTCATCATTACTCTCAACATTTTTATGATCATCTTATTCACCAAATGTTTAGTTGAAATGTTTTTGATATGTATATAGTCTTGAGAAAAAGAAAATATACAGTATTATTATTTTATACTAATTTTTCCGTTATAATATTAAATGTCATGTTTTGAGAAAATAGAAATCTTATTTCATGAATTATACTGTCCATTTTATTTTGATTATTTTTCTTAATTTTTACCAGTTTAAAAATTAATTATACTTAATTATCATTTGGGTTGATTATCCTACTATTTGTTTAGTTTTATTATAGGTAAACCAACTGGAAAATGTTGATGTTTTCGATAATTTAGAAACCATATTGGATGTTTTTTATTTTCTTTTAACATTTTCAATTTTTATTTCATTAATCTTATCTAAACACATTAAAATTAATTTAATAATATTTGAATTCAAAATCTTCTTGAGGTACTGTTTTTGAATTAACGATATTTGGGGTTTTTAAATATTTAAATATTATTTATTTCATAGATTTATCTTTATTCAAAATGGATAGATCCCACCTCATCCAAAAAAGAATAGATCCTACTCTATCTTTCCACTAGTGTTAAAATTTAGGTATCTAATTTATCATATAGATTTCTCATGAGCTTCTATACAATAATCATGTTTTCAAAATTTTCTTCTTAAATCCATATTGTGAAAATAAGTATATTCACTTTAAAAAAATCTCTTCTATAAATTAGTATTTAGACATTATAATATCCTAATATTGATTATGAAAACATTATTACCACTATTAATATAAATTTTTATTTCCATCATGAGTGTGATAAAATTTTCACCATAAGAAATTTCCTATTTTAGAACCCATAACATATACCAATTATTTCTTAAAGAGAGAAGGGAGTAACTTACTTCATTCTCTATAATTAGAACCAATATTATTCTTGCCCTATAAGGTAAATAATACTCCAACATTGAGAAAATTCTTACCCATATCAATTATTTCAAGAATATCCATGTTATGTGATTGAATATAACTATTCTCTCTTTCCATGAAATAAATAATTTTCCATTAAACATGAAAATAAACTTGTTTTTTATTTTAACTAACCCACTAGGAACCGACTTAGGAAGTAGATTTTTTGAATTCCTCTTTAAGATAATCACTAACGAGATAATGTCTTGTGACTATTACTAATAGGGAGTAACCCAAAAGGGAGGCCAAAACCTAAAAAGACTATATAAAATCATGTGTTTTTATAACTTAACTAAAACCGGACATTAAGAATATAGTAATAACGAGACATCCAAGCCATATAATAATATGTATCTAAGAGACACTGATAAACATTTAAAATGTATGATCTGTATACTTTGGATTAAAATACAAAGAAAAGTGTTCAATATACAATAGTAAAGGTACATATACATAGGTTTAAATGAAATGGATTATTCTAGAAACCCAAAATATGGAATATAGTAAGTGTTATAAACCTTAGTTTACATTATGAACTTGCTCCAAAAAATTTACATCCACTATGATAAACCCTTTATATCTCATTAATTAGATAGAAAAAAAATATATGGGAGAGAACAATCCTGAAAAGGTAAATATAAAAATCACTATTTGTACTCCTTTAAGAAATATAATGTCATTTACAAAAAATTATGCAAAAAAATTAATAGAAAAGAAAAAAATTCTATTGGAGTAATAAATTAGGGATATAATAATTTATTAACTTCCTATCCTATATCAAATGAGGTTTTATTTATAGGATACCTAAGATACCCAAAAAATATAATTTCCCTTAATATATATATATATAATAACTTAAAAAAATCATGTTTTTTATTTGAATCTATATTGGTGTGACGTCACTATTCTATGAAAATAATGCTGATTGAGGGTGTACTGACCTATATAAAAGACCTACACCTCATCAAGGATTGAATGATAATCAAGTACTACATTAAAATATTTCTGATTCATTACCTATCTTTTGGTTGAGGATTTTGTAAAATCCAATCCTTTATCTGACTTTTTATATTACATATTTTGGGTGGTAAAAGGTTTTAGATAAGGATGGAGGAAGAGAGGTGCAGTTAGATTATAGATTTAAGAAGGGAATTATGTTTCATGGTGTGTTCATTGGTGTCCCACCCTGAATATTTAGTTGAAATATTTGGTTTATAGACCACGATGTTTTTACGAGAAGGTTTATGTTACAAAATTGTTTCTATATTGCAATATGGGTTATTGGCAATGGGATTTAGGAACCACTTAGTTTCAAGGAGTAAGTATAGTTTTAGTGTTGTGTATTTTATCATTACATATAGAATTTTTGGATGATAATGGTCAATTACATACCCTTACAATTCATAAGAGTACTATTAGATATGGGTTATTACTCTTACATATTGTCTTTTCTAGCTTTCAATTCATATCATGGGCAGTTCCGGTTAGAAATGGTTTTGTGTTGTCTGTTTAACTTTCATCAAGTGACTAATTCTAAATTTTCTCATTTTTTACCTTAATACCATAAATTATATCAAAATTTATGTATTTTATCAAGAATTACTTTTCATTGATAATGTAATTCACAATTTTAATTTTAGGGGATTGATTTATTTAGCTATGTGAAAGTGTGACAATAACTGGACATGTAATGACTCTGTATGTTTCTAAAATGATTGAAATTTTTATTGTACATATAACATTTTCTAAATTAATTCAATTTCATATAGACAGAGGTGACAGTAAAAGTATACTTGGAACTCTTTCAGTCCCTTTGACTGTATTTAACTATTGGAGTTGGGTGACTAAACATTAGTCATCAATGGTGCATTTACTATCTTATATGTTGGGTTGTCTTCAAGTCAATATTTTGTAGAAGGCTATAGAAGTAGTTTTTGATTTGTTTGTTTTTATATTTGGTACATGGACATGATGGTTGTTTTTTTGTATTATATTTTTTGGTGTTTTCATAATATGATTTTGGTCTTATGGTCATCATTCAGACCTCATTATTACAATGTAGTTATTGATAATTTATTTTTTTTAGGGGATTAGAGAATAATTCTTTACTATTTTGAATAAATTGTTGAATGGAATTTACATTACATTCATTTTTTTGATGTAAAAGAAGAAATAAATTATGAAAATAAAATAAATTAACAGACATTAAAGAGAGGTAGTGATTTAGATGTTTTTTATATGATTGAGTGATATTTCATATGATTTAGGTATTTTGTGTTATTTATATTGATAGATTTTACATACTACTGAGATATAGGTGTTAATTTATGGAATACTGTTTCTAAAATAACTGTTAATAAAATTTTAATACTTTCTTTTCTTTAATTTAATAATCCCTAAAAAATTAATAATTTTTAACAACTTTTATGTTGAATAAAATTAATTTCCTTGGTGGATATATAGATATTTTATTGATGTAATTTTATATTGGTTTTACTATGGATTTCTATAGTTTGATGTGTTTCCCTTGTTGTAGAAAAAATGCTTCTATATGAGTTATTTTGGTCAGTTTTTGGATGCGGGCATGATATACAAAATTGGAGTTGCATGTGGTTTTTCTCTAAATGGATTGGAAAGAAATTTTTTTTGTTTTAGTGGTTGTCAATAGACTTCAATGTGGTCTAGAAATAGTAGTAAGGATGGACCTGTTGAAAGAAGTATTGGATTTGTGGCTATTTTAGTGGATTTGGGAATGAGTTGTGGGGTGATTTATATAGATATTAGTCATTTGTTTCAGAGTTACGTTATATATTATTGATACTATGGAACATTTTAGTAATGATGATCATTATAACATGTATGAGATGGAATTTAGTAATCTTTGGATACTAGGAAACCATTAATAATTCAAATGAAAAAGTAATGAATGAGATGACTATGGGTGATGGATAATGATTATCTTGGAATTAAACTTTTTTGAATAAATGAAATAATTAATGTAATCTAGATGGTAAAATGTTAAATCTTATAATTGATAATTTATGTGATTAAATAAAAAGTTCCCAATGCTTTTTTACTATTAGTTTTAAAGTTGGGGGTTAGTATTTATCATAGAGGTGGAAGTGGTTTCTACTAATACGAAATAATGATGTGCTATTATTTGTGGGTTTTAATAGTGTTGTTTGGTATAAAAAATTATGATAATATTTTCCAATTATATAAATATATCTTATATTTTATATGTGATTTATTAAAGACCCAATATTAGTTTGATAACCATATGAATACCCAATTCATTTGGGAAACATTTTATTTACCCAACGTTTATGTTATTGGGGTAATTGATGGATAGATAATAAATCTTCCCCAAACTCCTTTCGAGGTGTATTATAAGCTGTGGAGGTACGTCATAGGTATATTGATATGTAATGTCAGTTCCTAAAGTTATCATATGTAATATTTTTTTTGCATGATGATGTGGTTGTGACGATGATGTGATGATTTACTGTGGATGATGTGATGAAATATGGGATACATGGTTTTTTGAATTATGGAAAGAGGAGAGAATGAGTTTTATATCCTTATTATTCAGAATACTTTACTATAAAGGGAATGTGACATGTGGCTATGGTAAAAATATATGGATTTGGGTGTAGATATGTGGTTAGAACTCTGATGTGGATATGTGGTTATATCTATGATATAATATATAGTATATCATTATGTCATGAGATATGATGTGCAATTGTAACACTACAGAAGGGATGGAAGCCCAAGAAATTTCTCACTGTAGCGCAAGAGCGACAAACTTTTGAGGAAATGATTTTGGGGAACCATTCTCTATATTATTTTTGTATTTGGTTATTTTACTTACATGTGATTTTGGTAGGGTGATCCTTAAAAAGGGTTTGTTATAGGTGACCAGGGAAGGTGTGTGTGTCTTGTTTTCCCAACACTGTAAATAAATATGGTTTCTAGAATTCTAGGAGGGATTCAATTATTAAGATGGATATTACATGTTTATATTTTGGATCTTCTATTAGGGATTTTTCTATATGAGATTTCATTTGATATTTTATTTTTGAGAAATGATCCATATTACATTACAAGCCTCACAAGATATCCAATTTCATTTTATATTATGGATTTTAATGGAGTATGTTATATATTCCTTGTGTTATGAATGAAATTACTCAAATATGAATATTTTATATTCATAGTTCTACTCCCATACCCAGATCTTTTTGGTGGTGGGATTCATAGGGAACATCATATTCATAAAAGGTAAAAGAGTTGGGGTTGGGCTATGAAAAAGTTGCATCAATGTTACATAGATATGTTTTCATGTAGAATAGTTTTATGAATAGATTTTTATTTCATGGATTTTGTAGGGGAGAAAGGTTACTATAACATAGTGTGTGATGTTTCCAGTGTGAAAAAAGTTGAAAAATTGAGATTAGTCCTCCCTATAGTAAAAAAAAAGAATATTATTATCACCAAACATCTAATGTTGGATAATTATAATTTCTACGATGATACATAGGAGCGTATATGAAACACATTTGTTTCACATATGATTAAACTAGGGTGATTTTGGTAATTTTAAAATGAGTCTAATTTAATCATCCTTAATGAATTTAACACTTTTGGATTAATAGTTTCCTCTCTTACATGAACTAGTGTATCCTAGTCAACATCCATAGTTGTTCATATTATTGAGGTGCAGTAGTAATTTTTGGATTATCATGTGAGGGTTAACATGGATGAGGATGATGAATTTTGGATGAGGAAACTATGTGAGTTCTATTTCCAAATTTTGGTGAAATATAAAAAGCGTGTATTTGATTTAGAGATAGATCATTATTTTTATAACCTAGATATTTCATTCAGTTTAGTTTGTGCTAGGATGAAACATAGGGACTTGTTGGATGTTATCTCAATAATATAATTTTCACACCAGTGGCTGATTCTATTTCTTAGAATAATATAAGGATATATTTTCATTAGATGACTATTTTTGTTGAAGTACCTTCTATCATCAAAATAATAATTGAAATTGTAATTAAATAGGATTATGTTTTACTCCCCCAAAAAAAGAATCACAGGAATGTAGGAACTTATGAAAAAATTTATGTATCGATAAATATATTACCATTTCCTTTTCTACATGAGGGGCGAAGAGTGTGATTTTTTTAAGACGTTCTAAGGACAACTAAAACGTATTCGATTACCCCATATATCTTATATATATATATATAGGTTAATTAAAAGTTATAATTTATTGAGATGGTGCATTCATGTTTAGGATATCTTTGATAGGGTATTATTAGAGACTCTTGAAAAGTAGTTCTTATAGTTGGGGGAATAATTTTTTATGATACACGAGGTTCCAAAAAATATATATTCGACCAAATCACTCTTTCACAAGCTTGTATTGAGATAATAGTTATTATTAATTCATAGCAGGATCCATTACTTTTTGTATTTCTTATGTGGTTAGGTCCCTTAATTATTTCACTTCCCAATCATCTAAAATAACCATCAGGGTATAGGTAAGATGATCTCATATCATCTATAGTAGCATTTCCTTTTGAGGCCATATATGAATTTTGGATAATAGTATTTGGTTCCACCATGAGGAGAATGATTAGGTACGTGAATTAATTTTCATATCCCTCTTTATAAGGGCTATATTTTTAAGCATGGCCATGCATGTGGTCATCAGTAAGGCTATTGGGTAGAAGACTTAGGAATGAAATGTTGAATTCAATGAATATTTCAGCACTATATATGGCATTAAACCTCTATGGTACTATATAATTATCATAAAAAATTAATTTTTATTTTATTATAGATAGTAAAACTCCTTGAATGTAATTTAATTTTTTTACACCTTGGTAAATCAAAAGAGAGGCCTATAGTTTCCCTGGTGTGGACTTTTCTGGTTGATGGTTATTATTGTATGGTTGATTTGTTCCTTGGTTGTGTGTTGAAAATAGGGAATCATCTATCCCTAGGTGAGTTATTTGTTCTACTAACACAAACATGTGATGTCTTATTTTTTATGGATTAGATTTATTCTATGATTTCATTTATCAATTTCTTTTAGAAGACTGTTTCATTCAATGATGTAGAAGAAAACAATTGGTTCTAATTAGAATTGATATCATCATATGGGTTCTAGTAATATTGATTCACTTTTATCTATTCTATGTAATTTTTAATTGGGATATTTATAATTTTAGATAGTGCAATATAATATAATTTTAGGGAATACCATATGTTTTTCTAGAATAGATTTTGGAAACTACTTATTTGATGTGATATTTTTTGTGAGGTTGAGTTAAAACTCACTAGCTCATAGATTTAAATGAATAATTATCGAATAAAGCCTATTGAGGAAGAATATTTTAAAATTTTTAAAGATGGTTTTATATATACGGGTTTCGTTTAGACCAGTGTGTTTCCATGTGGTGTTTCACTATTTATAAAAAAATCATAAAATGGTTTGATGTTTTGTATAGAATATCGATTGTTGGTAAATGTTATGGTCAAGAATCTTTGTCCCCTTATTAGTATAAATATACTTTTATTATTATTTGAAGCGATATAGTAATTTTGTATGTATTTATATGTGATAAAGGTACCATGAGATGAGGTTTTTGAAGAAGGATATCCTAAAAAATGATTTTAGGTGTCATTATGGAAACATTATGTTCATATTTATTCCATTGAGTTCCACCGAAGACTCGTCCATTTTCACGAGACCCATGAAAAATTTGTTTAATAAGACTATATATTTATTAATGGAGCTATTCATTGAAAATTAAATCAGTTAATCTATAATATAGGTGGATCATATTGAATATATTAGTTTTTTAGAAGTCATTATTTAAGAACGCCTTTTTGGGATCATCAATTGATCCCTTTAAGATATATGTAGTTGTTAGTTTGGATGAAACCATTAATTTTATAGAGTTAAATAGTTTTATTTAATATAATGGGTTATTATCATGGGTTCATGTCTAATATATCTTATATAATATCTCTTTTGGATCTTCCACCTAGAATTTAATGGTTTTTGTGTGTATTGAACTATTTTAAGATGATTTTGATTTCTTGTTGGATAAGATGATAGGTTCTCTAGTCCTTTGGTTTGATGTGAAGGGAGTCATGTTCCATGATTTCTATGATTCTTCATATATAATTTTGGGTTTTATCTTGATGCATTAAAGGATAGTGATATGACATGGGACCCAAAAGTCACATCCCTATGAGCATAACTATGCGAACCATGATCTCTAGTTGGAATTGGTGTAGTTTTCTCTAAATATTTTATAGAATTACCCCATCAAAATATAATTCTTTGGTCGTAACTAAACCAAAGAGATTTATTCTTATCTTATATTTATTATATTTTATTCCATATTATCGTATTTTGATGGATTTATTATAGGAATAGAGCATCAAAATTTATTACGCACTTGGGAAAGGGAATTGAGTTATTGATGCATGAAGTATAGAGTTATAACAGAATACTATCATGGGGTCCAAATATTCATGTGGAGTAATGGTGTATCTTGAAATTATGTATATTTCTATATTTGAGGTATGTGGTAGGTGTTAGATGAATAATATGATAGTGAAATATTAATTATTACAAGAGTTTGAGATGTTTCAGTGATGATATTCAAAGGAAAAGGTGATAGAAGACCAAATCATTCATATATATTCTCCCAATGGAGGTTTGGAGGATGATAAACAATAGGTGTTATTTTTAGGGTGGTTTTTATTACACTAGTAAGGTGAGTGGGGGTTGTGAGAGAGTTTAATAGTTTTCCTTAGGCATGGAATAGAGTTATATATGAAATACCCATGACCCTATTGTACTATGTAAGCATGATATCATGAACTATAACACAAGTCACTCACTAAAGAGACATTATTCATGGCTATAGTTAAATGTTTTATTTTTTAATATTATAATTTTGTAATAAAATAACAGTCATTTTAAAATTCATTAATTTTCCATTTTCTTAGGATTAATGTTGGAGATTTTTACTGAAAAATTAATTTTTAGGTGAGTAGTTCAATATATATATTTTTTCTTTAAATGCCACTTTTATGACATTATTAGTATATAATTATGACTTATATATTTATGAAACGATTTTATAAAAAATTAATTATAATATTATTCAAATAATCAATTTTATAATATTTTTTATAGTTTAAAAATCTAATATTGATATTTAAGAACATAAGTAAAATTTTTTACAAAAAATATTTTAATATATTATAAATATATTATAATAAATTTAATTTTTAGCACTAATAGATATAAAATCAGATGAAATTTATATCAAAATTTTAATTAGTAGTTGAAAATTTAATAATAGAGACCAATTTATTTTTATACAAAAAGATTATGTTACCATTGATAAAAACTAGTTACCGTTGGGAAATCTAAAACGATAAATGTAATAACTCAATGGGTAATGGGATTGAAATAAATAAAAAATAATGTCTATAATTTAGTGGATGATGTGTTAATCATCCTTATATCTTCCGGATTCCATTATTTCTCAGTTTTTTATCCATTTTACATGTTTAACATGTTATCCCATTTTATTGTATTGAAATGCTTAAAATAATTCCATTCTGACCACATATAATAGTGGTCTCTCACCACTTATAATGGGGGCCTCTCGCCACCCCAAAAATAAAACTATCAAAATTACATTTCCTCATAAAAAATTCTATATTTCCTTACCTAATCATAATATTTCACTCTAATAAGATTCTGGTTACAAGATATTATCCTAATATATTTCTTTATAATGAATCCTCTATGAGGAACCCAATGTTCTTAGCATAAGTTCAATGTTTTTCTATCAACCTTACCATTTAGTTTCCCATTTGAAATTTAATTTTACCAACAATATATGATTACCTTAGTATTTATATTATAATTAATTTTTTAATATTCTTTGAACAAAAAAACCACCTTTCCAATATCCCTTATGAAATATAAAACTATCATTCATGCATTCTATATACTACTTGATCCACGAAGAAACACATTCCATTTTACATCACCTTCTAACGATGATGGATGTAAGGATTTTATCAAATAATAAATATTATTTTTATGAAATCATTAATTTCATTATAAATTGGAAAACCAATATACGATATTATCAACAAATTCATTAATAAAATAATTTAGAAATAGTGTACAAAGAGAAAAATAGTTTATTTATATTGACTAATAATGTGATAACAATTTATTACTATTATTTTTAATTAGAAACATAATAGACTCAATATATAAAAAATAAATAATATAATTATTCTTTATATATATTGATATTACAACAAATCCAAATTATAATCATTCATTAAACCAGGGTATGTGTAACACCCCAAGCTTCCATGACATGCTTCTCTTTGAATAATACAATAGTGTGTGATGTACCCAACACTAAGTTCAAGCACACCCCAACCTATCAAACTACCCATTTAGAAAACATATATTAATAGTAATAACCAAATTTTGAATTTTATATATATCCCATATAATATTAACACTCATATTTTGTGTTCCTTATAAATAATATAAGGACAAATTCAATTTTTCAGATAAAAATATATTTTTAAAAAAATACAGATTTTCCACCTTTTAATGGTGAACCCTTTTTCAATCCAATATTTGGAACTTTTATATATTAAATTTGATGAAATTAATTTCTTCTATAGAAGAGGGACTTAATAATTTAGTTTGGATAAATTTTGGGTGTTTTTCTGAAAACATTCATATTTTGATGAATAGAGAAAGATACTAAATTTTAATTGACAAAATTTTTTTAATCAAAATAATTTATAGTGTTAAATTATAAATTTTAATGGTTTTTAAGTATAATTTGATTATTTTATTATCATTTAATACAATTTTGGTCATTGTAAGTAATTTAACTTTTAAACCGGACATAAACACATACCAATCTTTTGATTGTTTTCACTTCTCAAAAATGCACTTTCTAGTTTTGACAATAGGAATTTATTTTAAATTAATTAATGAAAATTCTATGTTTTCAATTTGGTAAAATAGATATCATTTTTGGATCTGGAATATCAAAATTTTCGTAGGCTGAATTTTTGTTATTTTTCAGAAAATATTCAATTTTTTATGAATATTGAAAAACACTGCATTATTTTTTAAAAACAGAGTTTTTATTTAAATATTTATTAATTTTATTTAAATTAAATAGATAAATAATACCTATATTAGTTCAATGTAATTAATTGGAGTCATTTTATAATAAAATTAGATGTATAAATGTTTATTGAAATTTTTTAACAATTTTACCCACCTTCTAGTCACTTTATCAAATTTGCAAAAAACATAATTTTTCCCCTTCTATAAATTGAATTTTAAAAATATGACTGACACGGTTGATATAATTATGTAAAATGTTGTTCAATAAGAGGAAAATAATTTTTTATGAATAGTAACTTTTGACTTTTATTTACCACATTTAAAAGTATATAAAGTATTTAATGGTAAAAATGATATTATAATTACCCTAACACGTGAACTAATCCAATTGGATAAGTGTTTTTTGACCTAAATCAACCGTCAGAATAAAATATAATCATATTTGGCCCACATGGATTAGAATTGGACATTTATTATTATTTTATTCAATGAAGAGTTTAGAGTTTTAATTTCTATTTTTCATAACTAAAATATTTTTAATATAGGGTTATACATAAGATAAATTCGACTATAAATACTCATTAGAAAGATAAAACGTTTTACTACATCATGGTATTTTATTTATAATTTTGAGAAATTATATAATTAAATTTTTTTGTGAAACAATGATGATGTAGTAATTACCATATAAATGAAAGATTAAAATAATTGTTATTATAAATATCAAAATAAATGTAAATTGATACTTTAGATGCATTTCACGAATTTTCCATTTTAATATGACATGTTAGGGTTGATTATATTTATATTATTCGAAGAAATCATATTTTTATAACTTTCATAAAAACCATATACTAAGTAATGTCAAAATTGATTGAAATGATTTTTTTAAAACAAATACCATATTTTTAAATGATATACTAGACCTAAAAAAATAAGGTTCAACCAAAAAACATATATAATAATACATATGTCATTAAGGAACCATTTTGGGTTCTATTTTCATTTTATAGTATGTTTATTAACCATATAATATAAAAATACATGGAGATATGGTAAATGTTAAACTATTTAACCAAGAGTTAAATCTATAAGATAAGATTAATACGGTGACCTAAATATGTCTAAAAACTATTTATTGAGAGTTTTATGGCTCATCCCCACTATAGACACAAAATAAATCCTTTAGGAGCCTTTATATACAGAATAATATTGTATAATAAAATAATATTTAAATGATTTCCTAAAGTTACCCTCACCTCTATTATAAAAGGATACTTCCCCTTCTCTCAAAATCACACCACCAAAGCCATTTGGCTTATCCAAACCCAACTAAAATATCCACGAAAATACCTTCATGTCATCCTAGAGGCCTTACCTTGATCATAATGAAAACTTAAGGATCCCTTTTGATCTAATCAAAATGAAGAACCAGAAGAAGAGTAAATTATTTCGTCATCTTTTTCAATGTTCTTTTCTTCATCCACTTCCTATTTCATTGTTATTTCCATACCAAAAAATAACCCCAGTACCTTCTACATACTATGATTTTTTTATAAATATGTTACCACCATATTCATTATTCTATCCATCCTATGAATGATAATGTAACCATATGTGCGTACGTACAGCTTACCGTCTCTAGGTTGTGGTTTAGTTTGTTATTAAACACTTAATTTCCTGGATGGGTATAATAAAGAATATAATTGATGTAAATAATACATATAACACATTAATGATTCTTTAAATATGATATACCATCCAATTATATACTATTTAATCATCAATTGAATGGTATTGTCGCTCGTGCGTACGTACGGATTACCGTCTCCACAAACTCTATGAGATTAATTCCCCAACGTAACCACTATAGAATAAATGTTACTAATTTATTTTAAAAAATAAATTTTAAGAACATAACATTATTCTTGATATGAATCAAATACATCAAATCCATAAAAAAATGACTTATGTAACAAAACATATAATGAGAAACAAATCTATTAACACCCATAATAATGATACTCCTTAAGTATTACTAACAAAACAATATTAAAAGATAACATATGATATCATATTTATGAATATGTTTCCAATATAATTTAATAACAATTATTTCATCATTATATATGAGGTTAACTTACCCTTAACTATGTAAATTACAAGGTAATGTGTTCTCATCTCACTTATTATTCGTGTGAAATTCATTCTATATTTCCACTATTTCATTTTGTGTGGTGTATGTACTACCCATGATTCTATTCCTTGTGTAATATAAATTAACTAATGGGTATTCACATCTTCATTGTATGACCCTTATTTCATGGGGTGTAGGTTTCGTAAGATACCAAATTAGTAAGGGAATTTCTAATATCAATTTTTACTCATTGTGTTTTACGCAAACATCAATGATTATTTTGTGCCATGATTATGTTTGAAATCACTATTTATTTAGTTTTGTAAAAATTTACTCTCCCATTTGTGTGGATATAATTTTGATACACATAATAAATCCATTGATAAATTCTCAATCCATCGATATGAACTTTATAAGAGCAATGTTAACTCAATTTCTATTCATTGAGTTAATCTTCCAAGTCATTGGTGTTAATTTTACAAGAATATTTATTAATGTCATCAAACTGATTTACATTTAATATTAAATAATATTGAGTTTATTAATATTTTTCAGACACAATTATGTAATTGATTTATCATTAACTAAGGGATACATTCTTTATAATGGATTTCATCTCAGTTTACATAACATTGAGACTTATTTGTTGTTATGATCCAATTCACTTTTATATGGTGTATATACTGTACATTGACATAGTATATCATGAATCCATTTATTATAATGATATAATAAATTTTTGACCACTAAAATTATTTTTATTCATGTGTCTCTCATTTGGTTAGGAACTCTAACTAAAATATCCTTTTAAAAGTTTTAAAGATTTATTCTTCTAAATCAATCTCATTAATGTCCATGTTTTAAAAATGGTTTTAAGGATTCATTTATTTGGACATTAATGTTTTCAAATTAAAATTACTTTAAAAGTTTCAAATTTTTATGGGACACATAGATTCAAAAATCTTTTTTAAACGTATTCTTGAAAAATAGGGAGCCTTTTAAATTTTTTCTTGAAAAAGGGGATATTTCTTTCAAATAGTTTTGATGATTATTTTCATCTATGTCCATATCTTTCACTATTCACGATTGAGGTTAATTTATTATAATACTATATTCTATATTTTTTTGAATAAGTTTTATTGGACTCTAGATGGGCTATTTTTTATTCAATTCATGGTTTGGGGTTAAAATATTGACATTTTTTATTCTAGTTTCAATATGAATGATTATATTGTGTTTAAAATTTTTCAAATGAGGAATGCATTGGACATAGTAAGTGATGGGTGGAGCCTACTATAGCTCCTCGATGCATCATTAGGTTTCATGATATGAACGAGTATCATGTAATCGGTCCTTGACAAAACCTTTAATGGTAGTCTTGGCATGAGGCATCGACTATGTGGTTATGATGTCCGTCATTATGCATTCCCTTATTATGAAATTAGCTGTTTATATTTAATGTGATTATTCTACTAGTAGAATATTGATGTGAATAAGAAAATGGAATTATTTGTTTTATATTCTTCATATTATGCAGAATTTTATCTTTAAAAAGCTTTTGTATTAGTCATATATGTTACCATAAATGTTTATGATTATTTATGATAGTTTTCGCAGAATTTTTGTCCTTACTGATCTTCTGAGCTCACCCCTTTCTTGTGTATTATTTTTCCCAGGATGAAAAGAAATATATTATGACTAACCAACAAGAATAGGATAATGGATATATGAGTTTTCAAAAGAGACACAGTGTTTTTCCTTTTTTATTTCATAATGTAATGTAAAATTTATGTATATATCTAGTACTTCCAAGCCTACTAAACTAATCAGTGATTTGGGACATGATCTATTGTGATCATTTCAATGTAAAGTAATAATGTACCAAATCGTGGTAACTAGGGTCGGGGTGTTATAGTTGGTATTAGATTAATTTTTGTACAAACCATGGAAGCTAGACTTAGTAGAACTCTGATAAAAAAATGCTACCCTAAGATAGATTATGAGTATTAGTGTATAAGAACATCCAAAAATTTTGGTAATGTATATATTATGTTGGTTCTTCAAGAAATACATCACATTCTAGATACGAGGAGGTAGATGCGGCTCTGGCACCGATGTACCAAGTAATGAAAACACTAAAAAGGAGTTTTGGGCACGACCCGATGTATCCTTGTACACGATTGTAGGCCTTTCTACACTCTTCATTACGACACTCCTAGGGTATATGTTTAGGATAATTCAAATTTTCTTTAGAAACTGATTTGAAGGATTTTAATATACGATTAGAATAGATAACCTTGGTTAATCCTAATGTGTTTTATAATAAAAATATGGTGTCATGATATTCTTTACATGATTTTATAACTCACACTATGAATTCTTGTGTTAGTCAATGAAAAGAATTCAATGAAGTCACAGTAACATTGAACATGAAGTACATAGTGGGAACGACAATAGAAATAACTAAAAAATGGAATGTTAATGGGAATAATAGTTATCATGTTCATTCCAAATATATTTTTCAAAAATAAAATCAACAAAATATATATTATCCAACTTCCAGGCTCAAAAAAGAAGAGAATTTCAGTGAATAATTAGAGCTCCAACAGTGGAGACCTTGGAGAAAAGAAAGATAAATTTCTATGATGCATGAAATATGGAAGAAGACACCCAGGAAATGTCTAAATGGAATAAAGAAATGCATTATGTGTGGGAATAAAGGACATAATGTAATGAATTGTTGATGGAAAATGAAGATTGTTATGAAAGAAAATAAAAATGATCTTAAGAATCAAATTACAGTCATTTTCCATAAATTTAAGTGACCTTGGCATTACCCGAGTCAATTCCCTATTCTATGGGATAACCTTTAGGTAAAGGATTAACCTATGTTGAAATAAATGGATGGAGAAATTTTTAAAAGTATTAAGGATATTTCTTTATGCGATTACATGGGAAGAATATTATCTTCTATGTGTAACCATGAATATTGTTATGTTAAAATTATATTTTAGGAAGAATTATATATTTCTTTGTGTATATAGTTATAAATAACCATTTGGGTTTATATGATCTATGAATATGAGGAAATAACTGGTTATTAATATTTGGGATGAAAGACAAGGTATGAGATAAAATTTGTGGTAAAATTATGTTACAATTATTTTGAGTTATATATCTCATTTTGGGAATGTTATAGAAATATAATTTATAAAAAAGGACAACATGTAGACTGTGTGACAACCCATCACGTCGTACAAAGCTGTGGGAATCGAACCCACAACTGGAGTGCAATTAGAATTTATCACCTACAACTAGAATAAATGAATTCCATAGTTAGTGTGAATAATTATTTTTTAGTTGAATTATTTTATTTATCAATAATAAGTTGATTTGGGATATTTTTTTATCAAATTAATATCCTTAGTAATGAAAAATGATTTGGTGATTAAGTGATAAATGTTACTTGGTAAGATTTATGCTCTATTGGGAAAACTACATGCCAAAGGAAAATATAATACTATGGAATTTTATTTGAGTAGTAATGGTGGATTTTGTTATTTTAGAAAAATCTATGTAATTTAGATATTCATGTTGTCAATTTAAATGATTAACCAATAAATGAGAATATTTGATTTATTTAATTACTGTTCTGTATGAGACCTTATGAGATGTTTATTCTATTTGGAGATAAAGGTTATGATTTATTATGAAAGACTATGTAACAAAATTCTTTTGAGTTTTGGGTGTCAATCTTAGTTTAGATTATATTGAAGGATTTTATAGACAATTGTTTATTGAATGGTCTTTATTGAAATTTTCATATTGTCTATTCAATTTTTGAAATTAAAATTTCTATTTCTTTTTATAAAGGATTATCCATTTGGGGGATGATCTGGTCTTTTAGTAACCATTTGGTTTTGGTTAATCTCTAAAGACAGGGGAAATATATATTTTATCTTTTGGGGATTTTGTGAATCTCTATAAGTTGATTCTAGCGCTTTAGGTGTGACCAAGTCATCCTGAATATTCATAATTTTGGAATAAAGATGAGTTAGTGGTAGAAATTTATTAATGGATGAAACTATACAAGAAATTAAGAATATCACTTTATGTTCTTAGTCAATCTCATAAACAACTTCCTCAACCTGATGAAATAGAAAATAAAACAAAAATAATGCAGCCTCTTTACTTTTTCTATTGGGAAAATAATGACTGTATAACCCATAACATGTTTATGGTTTTGATGTTGTTAACATTATCTAGATGATGTTTTCTATCACTCTCCACCTAGTAATTACACTTAGTTTAACTTCTATATCCTTAATCTCCTACATGGAATCCTTGTATGGGTTATCTCTCGTGATCTTTGTACATTTCATTATTTCTTCTAATGTGATAGTTTTATTGACTCCTTTTCTTATGTGGGACATCAAATGAAGTTCTAAAGCCTAACATTAAAATTCCGAGGATGCAATTTATTAAAGGGGGAAGAGTGTAACACTTCTATCTTCCAATGTAAAATTATCTTTGAATAATACAATAGCGTGCGATGTACGCAACACCGAGTTCAAGCACACCACTACCTATCAAACATTCCTTTGAGAAAGCGGCTATGAATAGTAATGACCACATTTTTAATTTTATATATGTACCATATAATTTTAACATTCATCATTTATGTTTTTTAGACATAATATAAGGACAAATTCCATATTTTATATAAAAGAAATATTTTTCAAAAAATGAAATTTTTCTGCCTTTTAATAGAGAACCCTTTCTAAATCCATTATTTGGAACTTCTTTATATTCAATTTGACGAAGTTAAATTCTTCATTACAAGCGAGACTTAAAAATTTAGTTTGGATAAATTTTTTTGTTTTTTTTATGATAACATCCATATTTGGATGAATTGTGAAAGATACTAAAATTTAATTAAAAACATCTTTTTTAATAAAAATAAATTATACTATTAAGTTATAAATTTCAATGGTTTTTAACTATTATTACATTATATTTTTATCATTTAATACAATGTTGGTCATTGGGTGTAATATAACTTTTAAACCGGATATAAACACATATCAATATTTTGATAGTTTTTACTTCTCAGAAAACAATTTTCTGGGTTTTACAGCAGGAATTAAATTTAAATTAGTTAATGAAACTTATATTTTTTGAATGTCGTAAAATAGACATCATTTTTGGATTTGGAAAATCAAAATTATATTTGGGTGAATTTTTCGTATTTTTCTAAAAATATTCAATTATTGATTAATAGTGAAAAACACTGCGTTATTGTTTAAAAATTGACTGTTTATTTAAATAATTATTTATTTTATTTAAATTAATTTTATGTCAAAATAGATACTTAATAACTATATTTGTTCAATTTAATTCATTTGATTTATTTTATATTAAAATTAGATGTTTAAAAGTTTCTATAATTTTTTAACATTTTTTTACCCACCTTCTTGGCACGTTAGTAAATTTGCATAAATCATAATTTAACAGCTTCTGTGAATTGAATTTTAAAAATCCTAGAGACATAGTTGTTATCTTTATGTAAAATTTTGTTCAATAAGATGAAAATATATTTTGGTAAATATTAAGGTTTGACTTTTATTTACCATAGTTAAAAGTAAATAGTGCAATTAAATGTAAAAATGATATAATAATTACCCTAAAATATGACCTCATTCTATTGGATTAGTGTTTTTATACCAAAACAACCTTATGAATAAAATTTTATTCTCTTTTATCCACTTGGATTAGATTAAGACATTTCTTATTATTTTATTAAAGAAGTGTTAAAACTATTAAATTGAAATTTTCTTAACTTAAATATTTTTAATATAGGGTTATACAGAAGATAAATTTGACTATAAATATTCATTAGAAATATAAAATGATTTCATAAATCATGGTATTTTATTTATAATTTTTAGATATTATATAATTAAATTTATTTATGACACAATGATGATACAATAATTACCTTATTAATGAAAGATTAAAATAATTGATATTATAAATATCAAAATAAATGAAAATTGAAACTTTCGATACATTACTTGAATTTTATAGATTATAATGAAATTTTAGGGTTGATTAAATTTTCTTTGATGAAATTTTATTGTTATGACTTTCACAAAAACCAAATACTAAAAAATGTCAAAATTGACATAAATGAGTTTTTAACACAAATAGAATATTATTAAATGATATAATATCCCTACAAATCTAAGTTTTGGCTAAAAGAATTATATAATAATACATATGTCATTAATGAACCATTTGGGGTTCTCTAGTCATTTTATTGTAAGTTTATTGACCATATAATATAAAAATACAAGGAGACATGGTAAATGTTAAACTATTTAACCAAGAGTTAAATCTAATAGATAAGGTTAATATGGTAACCTAAACCTGTATAAAACCTATTTGTTGAGAGATTTTCAACCCATCCCCACCTTATCCTTAAAATAAATCCTTTTGGATCCATTATAAATTGAATATGATTGTATAATAAAATAATATTTCATGGTTTTCCTAAAGTGACCCTCACCTCTCTTATAAAAGGGTACTTCCCCTTCTCTCAAAATCACTCCTCAAAAGCCATTTGGATCATCCAACCCCGGCTCAAATATCCTCACAACTACCCTCACTTAATCCTAGAGGCCTTAACTTGATCATAAAGCCATCCTGTCGAGCCCTTTTGACCAAATCAAAAGAAAGCACCCGAAGAAGAAGTAATTTTTTCATCACCTATTAAAATTTTCTTTTCTTCTTCCACTTTCTATTTCTTTTTTGTTTCCATGACAAAATAATTACTCCAATACCTTCTACATACTGTGATTTTATTATAAATATGATAAAACCCTTTTCATTATTCAATCCATCCTGTGAATGACAAATTCACCATATGTGCATACGTACATCTTACCGTCTCCACGTCGTGGTGTAGTTTGTTATTCAACACTTAATTTTTTGGATGGGTATAATAATAGGTATAATTGATGTCAATAATAACTATAACATGTTAATGATTTATTATATATGAAATACAAACAAATTATATAATATTTCTTCATCAATAGAATGGTATTATCGCTCGTGGGTACGCAAGGATTACTGTCTCCACAAACGCAATATGATTCATTCCCCATCATAACCAATAAAGAATAAATATCATTTTATGAATAAAAAAATAATTTTTAAGAACATTATATCATTTTAGATATGAATAAAATCCATCCTATCCATAACAAACAATACTTACATAACAAAAATTATAAAAAATGAATCTGTTAACATCTGAAACTATGATACTATAGCGGTATTATTAATAAAGCTATATTAGAAGATCATATATGATATCATATTTATGTACGTGGTTCTTTAATAATTTAATAACAATGATTTTACCATTATAAAGGAGTTTAACCTACCATTGACTAAGGAAAATTACAAGGTAAGGCTTCATTTTACAATCTCTTTACTTATCTGAGGTTGTTTATATGTAGGTATCTACTGGGACCTCTTTATCATCAGCATCTATGTTTCTTAAAAACGTATTTCAATTTTTTTTACTATTTACTAGACTATGGATTAATGTCATTTATACCCTCAATTGACTTTTTATCAAATAATTTGAATGGAATCATTCCATCATTTTCCAAACAACATAATTTTTGACTTTTTCGACAAATTAAGGTAAGAATGTTTTTTAACTTATATGGCAGGTGAAACTATTTTGAGCCATTATAACACCTTAAAAGCATCCCATTCAATATTATATGAATGTTTTCAAAATATATGTTTTCTTTTATGATTATGTGACATTTAAATAATTTCAAAATAGAAAAATATATTCCCCTTCAAATAGTTTTGATTTCATCTTTGTCAACATCCTTTGACAGATTTGACAAATGTAGGTTGTTGATTTATTATGATAAAATATTCCATATTGCATTGAAAGTTTTTTTGATATTTTTGACTATAGATGCATATTTTTATATCATTCAGCGTTTATGATTAATGAACCAAAATTTTGTATGCTAGTTTTAATACGAATGTTTATGCTACATTTCAACCTTTTCATACGAGGAATCCATTGAAATTAGTATGTGATGGGTGGTTCCCTCTATATATCATCAACGCATCGGTAGGTCTCATGAGACAAACTACTATCTTGTAACAATGCCGTAAAAACCAGTATTCTTAGTCGTTGAATGAGGCCTTGACTATGTTGTTATGAAGTCTGACATTATGCATTCTCTCATTATGAAATTGGATATTGATATTACGTGTGATTATTCAACTAGTAGAATATCCATTTGAATAAGTAAATAGAATTAGTGGATTTATCATTTCTATATTATGCTGAAGTTTATGATTAAAAGGATTGTGTTTTAGTCTTATACAATGACTTATTTTTTTTGATTATTTATAATAGTTTCCGCAATATTGTTATCCACATTAGGTATTTGAGGTCACCCTTTCTATGTTTATTTTTTCCCAGGATGCGAAGTAGAATATTACGATTAACATATAGAAATAGACTAAGGGATATGAGGGTGTTCAAGGGGGACATGGTGTGTTTTTTTCATTTAATAATATTATGTAAAATTGATATATGTATCTAGTACTTGCAAGCCCACTAAAATGATCGGTCTTTCGGGACATGATTCCTTGTATCATGAAAATTTTATGTAATAATGCATAGACTCTGGGTATTTAGGGTCAGGTCATTACAGTTGGTATGCAGGGTTAAGATAGAAGAATAATGGCCTTCTCGAAGGAATATTTATGTTGTGTTATATTTTATAAAACGTAATGTAACGTTCATATATGTAATCTATTTTTCAAGAATGTTAAACTGATTGGTCCTTTGAGATTTGAATCCATGTAATCATGTCAATGTATTAAAATAATGCATCGACTCTCAGTAACTGGGGTCATGGCGTTACAGATGGTATTAGGGTTATTTTAGCAACATCCTTGGAAATTGATTTAGATAAACTCTTTTTATGAAACATTACCCAATGGTAGAATTTTATGATTAGTATAGAAAAACATTCTATAATTTTGGTACTATCGAGATTTTATTATTTTTTTTCATGCAATACATATCTGTCTGGAAATGAGCATGTAGAGGCAGCTCTGACACAGATGTACCTAGGAGTGAAAACTTTGAAATAGAGTTTCGGGCATGACACATGGTTTCTTCATACACGAAAATATACCTTGCTTGAATATTGGTTACGACACTCCCAGAGGGATACACTTAAGATAATTCACAATTTAATTTCATACCATTATGAAGGATTTATGAATCAATACTTTCTGAATGAAAACATTTTTTTATGATAATGGAATATATGAATAAACTATTCAATTTATGATAGATATTTTATAGTTTGGAATTATGTATTTTGATTCATAAAAAAATCTAGTGTATTCCATTGATTAGAAATTGTGCCCATTAGAAGGAATGAGAACTCCAACAATACACATAATCCAATTTGTACGAACGATCATATCCTTCATGGTCTTTGGTCAAAATATAGAAGGGAAGTAGTCTCCCAACCTTGGTAAATATTTGAAGGGAATAAGATCTTTTTATATGTGTGGTGAAAAATTACACCATGTATGTGATTGAAAAGGAAAAAAGGTGTCCAATGTATAACACTTCATCTTCAAGGAGTTGGGGCGCTACATGAATCAATGTCCCAATTATCAGAGTATACCCCAAATGATTCTATTGGATAATAATAATGTTATGATATTGGTGTGGATAATGGAAAATAATCATTTTTATTATATTTTTATCAATGAATTATGTAATTTGAGTGCTATATCAACTGGTTATATTAATTATGGAAATAAATAAGTATTTTAATGCTGTATTATTTTATTAAGGATTTGAAATTATATGGTACTATGAAATGTGACTCAACTGCAATTTAAACATTTTTGAAAATACATGGTTGAAGGAAAGATAAACCATAATATGGTATTCATACTAAGGTAGTTATTTTTGAATAAGATATGGTTTATTTGGATAAATTATATTGGATATTCTTGACTACCTTGGAAAAGATTAATGGTTTTTTATTCTCTCATTGTTGGAATATTAAAAAAATTTGGATATAAGGAATATATCTTATATTCCATAAGTAATAAGATAGGATGAATGTAATCAATAAGGTTTTATGGTAATTTATGGTGTTTCCATATTTTAAGTGAATACGTGATGAAATTACTCACATGTTATTATATGGAATAAAGACCTTCAATATGTTATGTTGACCTTCCTTATAAATTTTTGGACTAATTGTTTGGACACATGTATTTTTGATAAGTCTAATGGTTGGAATGGATTAAATTTGACATTGGATACTATAGTTAATGTTCAAAATTACTCTTAATATTTCTTTTGGTATTTTTAATAAAAAGGACAACCCGAAGGTCTGTCTAAAACCTATCGTGTCCGGCAAGGCCAGAAGACTTGAACTCGCAACCAAGTGATAAAAAGGGTGCATCACCTACCACTGACCTATGTGATATCCTAATTTTTACAATGTAATTTTTTTAATTTTTTGACCGATGAATTATAAATATATTTTTTTGGAACCCTATACGATAATGATAAATAAAATTTTTTTGAGTTCTATTATCTTTTGGAGTGAAAGAGGTGTTATGGTTGAAATTAATTAAAGTATAGAACTATAATTATCATATATATTTTTTCTTATTCTATGTAGAAATTAATTCCTAGAATTTTGGGAAAGTATCTTAAAACTAAAAAATGTGTTATCCTAATATAATATATATTGTTGAACTGATGCTATTATCAATCAACATAGATTTATAGTTTTGAGCCCTTCAAATTTCTATTCCCTTGTTTGTGGTTGATGACCTCAATCACTACCTATAAATATTTACGTATTTCCTCCAATTATAATTTCCACCAATATTCTCTTATTCGAGATCATAATTTGGTGGTGACTTTTTCATTTCACTATCACTCTTATTAAGGCTCAATTTTTGTTACCCTATTTTAGATGTGGGTTTTCAACAAAATAATTTTCTTTTTTCAACCTTTTATTTTCGAAGAAAAATTTCAAACTAATAAGAAAAAAAAAATTTAAGTAAGGGAGAGGGTTACACCCCATGATTTCATAGTACGCCATCTCTTTTAAATTATTCAATAGCATGCACCACATGCAACACTGAGTTCGTGGGCACCTTGACATACCAATATAACTATTTAAAAAGTGGTTATGAATAGTATTAACTGAATTTTGAATTTTATATACTCCATATGATTTTAACATCAATATTATTTATTTCTTAGACATAATATAAGAACAAATCCATTTTTTTAGATACAAGAAGTATATATTTCAAAAAACTACAATTTTACCACATTTCCATGGAGACCCGTTTTTAAATCCAATATTTGATGCTTTAATATATTCAATTTGACAAAATAAATTTACTATTTAGAATCAAGAAATAAAAATTTAGTTTGCATAATTTTTTGGTACTTTTTTGATAACTTTTATATTTTGATGAATAATAAAAAATACAAAATTTCAATTCAAAATAACTTTTTAATCAAAATAATTTATAGTGTTAAATTATAAATTTGAGAGGTTTTAATGTATAATTAGATTATATTTTTATAATTTAATATAATTTAGGTCATTGTAGGTAATTTGACATTTAAATTTGACATAAACACATGTCAATCTTTTAATAGTTTCTACTTCATAAAAACCCGCATTCTGGTTTTGATAATGGGAAATAATTTTAAATTAATTAATGTAACTTATATGTTTTTAATTTGGTAAAATAGGCCAAATTTTATATTTTAGAATATCTAAATTATATTTGGGTGAATTTTTGGTATTTCTTGGTAAATATTCATTTTTTGATGAATAGTGAAAAACACTGTCTTGTAGATAAAAATGAGTTTTTTCATTTAAATAATTATTTAAAATTAAAAATATATCCTAATTTGAAAATTGATACTTTTTACATATATTATTCCAATGTAATTCATTCGAGTCATTTTATAATAAGATGATACATATAAAATTTTATTGATCTTTTTAAACGTCTATTACCCATCTTTTAGGCACATTTGAAAATTTGAATAAAACGCAATTTTGGAACTTCTATTAATTTAATTTCAAAAATGAAAGAGACATGGTTGGAATCAGTAAGTAAAAGTTGGTTCAATAAGACAAAAATATTTTTTTCGTGAATAGTAACTTTTGAATTTTATATACCACGGTTAAAAGTAAATAGAGTAATTAAAGGTAAAAATGATATTATAATTACCCTAACACGTGTCCAAATTCTACTTGATAAGTGAATATTGACCAAAATCAACCTTATGAATAATATATTAATTTTTGGTCCACTTGGATTAGATTAAAATATTTATTATAATTTTTATTTAAAGATTAGTTAAAAGTGGTAAATTCAAATTCCAATAACTAAACCATTTTTTATATATGTATATAAAAAAGTAAAATTCTATTATAAATATTCATTATAATGAATAAAATGTTTCCTACATAATTGTATTTTATTTATTATTTTTAGACATTACATAATAAAATCATATTTATGACTTAATGATGATGCAGTAATTACCCTATTATTGAACGATTAAAACAATAGATATTATAAATATTAAAATTATAGTAAATTGAGACTTTTGATGTATTCTGTTAATTTTCTAGGTTAATATGCATTATTATGGTTGATTAAATAAATATTTTTGATGTGATAAAGTTGTTATGACTTTTAAAAAAACCAAAAACTAAATGGTGTCAAAATTGACATAAATGTGCTTTTTTAAAAACATACTGTATTAATAATTGATATAATATTCCTAAAAACATAAGGATTAGGAAAAGGACTTAGATAAGGTAATATATTTCAATAATTAACCAGATGGGGTTCTTTTGGATTTTTATAGCATGTTTATTAACCATTTATTTTAATTATACAAGAATACATGTTAAATGTTAAATAAATTAACTAAGTGTTAAATCTAAAAGATAAGGTTGATATGTTGACCCAAACCAATATAAACCCTATTAATTTAAAGTTTTGTTACTCATACCAACCTTATGCACTAAATAAATCCTTTTGGAGCCTTTTAAACCAAATACGACTGTATAGTAAAATAATATGTTATTCTTTCCCTAAAGTGACCCTCACCTATCTTATAAAAGGGTACTTCCCCTTCTCTTAATTTCACACCTCCAAATCCATTTTGTTTATCCAAACCCTACCCAAATATCCTCCCAAATACCCTCACATCATCTTAGAGGCCATACTTTGACTGGAAGCCAAACTATGGATCCATTTTGATCAAATCAAAAGGAAGAACCCAAAGAAGAGTTAATTACTTCATCACCTCTTTCAATGTTCTTTTATTCATCCACTTACTCATTATTTTTTAAATAAAAAAATAACAACTCAGGTACCTTCTATATACTAAGATTCTATTAAAAATATGGTACAAAAATATTCATTAATTTATCCATCCTATGAATGAAAAAGTAACCTTACGTGCGTGCGTACGGCTTACAGCCTCCACGTCATGGTGTAGTTTGTTATTCAAAACTTTATTATATGGATTGATATAATAATGAGTGTAATTGATGTCAACAAGAAATATAGCATGTTAATGATTTTGTATATACCATCCAATTACATATTATTTCACCTCTAATAGAATTATATTGTCGCTCGTGCGTACGTATGGATTACCGTCTCCATGAACGCGTTGAGATTCATTCCCCATCATAACCATTCAAGAATAACGTTCATTTGATGATTAAAATAAATGTTTATGAACATTATTTCATTATGTATATTAATCAAATACATCCTATCCATAAAATACATGACTTAAGTAACAAAAAAATATAAAGGGAAACAAATTAGTTGACACCCAAAACAACAACACTACTGAAATATTATAAAAAAACAATATTAGAAGATCAAATATGATATCATATTTTTGTATTTGGTTTTGTATAATTTAATAAAAAGGATTTCACCATTACACAGGAGGTTAACCTACCCTTGACTAAGTAAAATTACAATGTAAGGGTTAATTTTATAATCTCTTTACTTATCTGAGGTTGTCTATACATAAGTATCTACAAGCACCTCTTTATCATCCATATATATGTTTCATAAAAATGTTTTTAATTTTTTTTTCTATTTACTAGACTATGGGTTAAATTCATTTTAACCCTCATTTGACTTTTTATAAAAGGGTTTTAAAGAAATAATTCCATCATGTTCAAAAAAGTTACGTTATGACCTTTTCAAAAGATTTAGTTATGAATGTTTTTTAACCTATACGGAAAGAGGGGATATTTTTGGCAGTTATTACACCTTCAAAGCATCCATTATAATCTATTAAGAATATTTTCAAAATAAATTTTTTCTTTTATAATTCCATGACTATTAAATTATTTCAAAATTGAATTAGATATTCCGCTCAAATATTTTTGATTTAATATATGTCAATATGCTTTAATGGATTTTACATTTTTTTGATGTTGTTTTATTTTCATACAATCTTCCATATTATATTGAAGGTTTTGTGATATTTTTGACTGTTGATGTGTTATTTTTATAACATTTATGGTTTATGGTCAATGTATTAACATTTGTTATTCTAGTTTTAACAAGAATGATTATGTTATGAATCAACCTTTTCATATAAGGAATGCATTAGACTTAGTAAGTGATGGGTGGATCCCGCTATAGCTCCTTGATGCATCGGTAGGTCGAAGGAGACAACCTGGTTCCTTGGAATAAGGCCCTAGAAAAATATTATATTTAATCATGGCACGAGGCCTTGAGTATATGGTTATGATATCCGAAATTATGCATTCCATCCTTATGAAATTGGCTATTGATATTACATGAGATTATTCGACTAGTATAATATCCATGTGAACAAGTAAATGGAATTATTTGATTTATCTTTTCTATATTGTTTTGAAGTTTAATTTTAAAAGGAATGTGTTTTACTCTTATAAATTTCCTTAAATGTTTATGCTTATTTATGAATGTTTCCACTATATTGTTAACTTTACTTAGCATCCAAGGTCACCACTTTATATGTTTAATTCTTCTGAGGATGCGAAGAAGTATGTTACGATTAACCTATAGGAATTGGCTAAGGGACATTAGTGTGTTTAAAGGGGACACAATGTGGTTGTTTTTTTTCTATTTCATAATGAAATTTAAAAGTTATGTATTTATCTTGTACATCCAAGGCTACTAAATTGATTGGTATTTTGGGACATTATTCCATATATCATGCCAATGTTGTGTAATAATGCACTAACATTGTGTAATTGGAGTCGGGGCGTTATTATCGGCATTAAAGGTTAAGCTAGGGTAATAATGGAATTATCAAAAGGTTATTTATTTTGTGTTTTATTTTAGAAATTGTATTGTGAAATTCATATACAGAAAAGTACAATGTAATGGGGTTTTCATCTCACGTCTTATTCACACAAGATTCATGTGATATTTCCACTATTTCATTTTTTGTGGTGTACGTACTATCCATGATTGTATTATTTGTGTAATATTCATTAACTAATGTGTATTTACATCGTCATTATATTACCCTTCTTTCATAGGGAGTATGTTTCATCATTTACCAAATCGATAATAAAATTTCTAATTTCTATTTCCACTAATTGGGTTTTATGCAAACTTGATTGATTATTTTACTCCAAGATTTTGTTTCAAATCACTATTTATTAACTTATATAGTAATTTCCACTCCCATTTGTGTGGATATACTTTCTATTAAAATAATCACTCTATTAATAAATTCTCAAGCCATCGATATTAACATCATAATAGTATTGCAAACCTAGTTTCTATTCATTGAGTTAAACATCCAAGTAATTGGTGTTGTTTTTAAAATAATTTCTACGAATGTCCTATAATTGAATTAAACTTAATATTTAATCATATTGAGTGTATATAAATATTTCACACATAACTATGTCATTGATTTATGCTTAACCTAAGGATACAGTCTTTATAAGGGATTTCATCTCAATTTACATTCCATTGAGACATCTTTGTTGTTATTTCCGAATTCACTTTTATATGGTGTATATACAGAACATTGACATAGTATATCATTACTCCCTTCATTCTCATGATATTATAGTGTTTTTATTACCTAGATTATTTGTATTCGGGCATCTCTCATTTGGTTAAGAACAATAACTGAAATATGATTTTAAATGTTTTAATGATTTATTCTTCTAAATAATTCTCATCAAGGTACATGATTTAAAAATTGTTTGAAGGATTTATTTATATTGAAATTAATGGTTTAATATAAAAATTAAATTTAGAAGTTTCAAAGTGTTATGGGACACATTCATTCATAAATCTATTTTAAACGCTTTCTTGATAAATAATGATTATTTTGAATGTTTTCCAGAATAGGGGATATTTCTCTCAAATTGTTTTTATTATTACATTCATTTATGTCAATATATTTAATTATTCTTTATTGAGGTTAATTTATTGTAATAAAATCTTCTTTATTGTATTTATTGAGTTATTTTTCACTATGGATGTGTTATTTTTATAACATTTATGGTTTGTGGTTAAAATATTGACATTTTGTATGCTAGTTTTAATTCGATTGTTATATTATGTTTTAACCTTTTGATATGAGGAATGCATTGGAATTAGTATGTGATGGGTAGAGCATGCTATAACTACTAGATGCATCAGTAGGTCTGATGAGTCAAACTATTCTCTTGGCACAAGGCCTTGAAAAAATATTCATATGTAGTCTTGGAACGAGGCCTTGACAATGTGGTTATGTTTTCCAATATTATGCATTCCATCAATATAAAATTATCTATTGATATTACATGTGATTATTTGACTAGTATAATATCCATGTGAAAATGTAAATGGAATTATTTGATTTATATTTCCCATATTATGTAGAAGTTTATGTTTAAAAGGTTTTTGTTTCAGTATTATACATTTCCTTAAACGTTTATGATTATTTATGATAGTTTATTCTAGATTGTTGTCCTTATTGAGCAACTGAGCTCACCCCTTTATTAGGTTTTATTTTATCTAGGATGTGAAGAAGTATATTATGACTAACCTACAAGAATAGGCTATGTGATATAAGAGTGTTCAAAAGAGGCACAATATTGTTGTTTTTTATTTGATAATGTAAGGTAAAACTTATTTATTTATCTAGTACCAAAAAGCATAATAAAGTAATCAGTATTTCAAGACGTGACCTATTTTGATAATGCCAATGTTATATAATAATGCACTGACTCTAGGTAACTAGGGTTTAGTTGCTACAATATGTTTTTTGGGCCAGTTCAACAACCAAATCTAAAAATATTATACATTTATATCATGAATGACTATGGGAGAATGATTACTTGTATAATATAATATGAATCTGTATTTTTTATTTTGAGATTTTATATTAATAATTAAATATTAATTAAGAAAACACCCTTCTACAATAACATCCCATGTAAGTAATTAATACTAGATATTTTTATCTATGTCTATTAATGAATTAGATAGTGTTTTAGAGGCTTAAAATGAAAATAAATCCAATCTTAAGCATGGAATACACTAAAATTTTTAAAAGATTGTTTTACTGCCTTTTGATGAAAAACCATTTTTAAATCTACCTTCTTAAAATTTTATAAGCTATGTTTATCAAAATAAACTTATTCTTTATGATTGGGACATCAACATTTACTTTGTGTGAATTTTTGGTATTTTTCTGACAATGTTCATATTTTAATGAATAGTAAAAAATACTGTATTTTACATCAAAACTGCTTTTTAATCTAATTTATTTATATGATTATATTATCTTTTGAATTTGTTTTGAGTGAAATTAGAACACATTTTTACCATTTAATCTGATGGTGGTCATTAGGATTAATTTCACTTTGAAATTGGACTTAAACTAGTGTCAATATTTTGATACTTATTGTTTCATAAAAACATGCTATTTGCTCTGACAGAGGAAATTAATTATTAAATTAATTAATTCAACTTATATGTTTTGAATTTTGTAAAATATACAACATTTTTGAATTCAGAATATCAAATATAGCTTAGGGTGAAGTTTTGGTATTGTTCTGAAAAACTTCAATTTTTTATGAATAGTGAAACCACTAAGTGGTAGTTAAAGAAACTGATTTTTCATTTAAATGAAACTTTGTCACTTCTATGATTTGATTTTCAAAAATCCGACATACATGATTGTCATTAAGAAGTAAAATGTGGTTCAATGAGATTAAAATATTTTTTGGTGAATAGTAACTTTTATGTTTTAATCGCGATTAGTGGTAATTAGTGTAGTTTAAGGTAAAAATAATATTTTCATAATATTATATGAGATTGAAACATGTCCTAACCTCATTGGATGTGTCATGTCCGACCAATACAAGCCATGGGTCAAGTTGAGGACCCCATGGATCCACTTTGGTTGGAAAATGACATAAATAACTTTTTATTTAATGTTAAAGTAAAAATGACACAAACATAACATGTTTTACTAAAACAATTTTTACATGGGGTTATACAAGTCAGATATTTGCCTATAATTATTAATTGGAAAGCTAAAACGATTTTCTACATCATTATAATTTTTTTTATAATTTTTAAACTTTAAATAAATTAAATTATTTATGACATCATGATGATGCAACGATGACCTCATTATTTAACTATTTAAATAAAATGGAAAGATAATGTAATATCTATGACCTAAACATGTCCAAAACCTATTGGATGAGTGGATTTAGAACCCTTATCACCTTATCCTTGAAATAAATCAATGTGGGACCTTTAAAATCTGAAACTCCTTTTAAAATAAAGTAACTTGTCTTTACTTTCCAAGAGTGCCCCTCCTCTCCTCTTATAAAAGGCCCCCACCTCTACCTCCTTACCCACACTTCCAAAGCCTTTGGATCGGCCACCCTTGCTCATTTTTTCTGTAAAATTCCCTATATTACTCCTTGAAGCCTTAATTTGGGCAGAAGTCTTCTCAAGGAAGCCTTTGAGCTCATACGAAAGGGAGTTACCCGATTTTAAGGTAATGTCTTTTTTTGAGTCCTTTTGTTTTATTTTGCTTCTCCAACCCCCTAAAATCTTTTAATTATTTTATTTTGTAAAAAATAAAGTATCTTCAATATACTAGGATGTTGTTATAAGGAGGTTTCGAGCTACACTTACACACACCTACATCTAATGGTTAACGAACATATTGTTCCCATGGAAAGCGAATTTATGCCTCCCGAAACGATGATTGTTCAACATTCTTTTAACACCTTCAAATGTGGCCATTAAGATGTAACTATATTTATATATGATATATAATATGTTTATGTTTTCCTTAAGCTTCTGTGATTTTTTTGGGCATACATTTATGGTTTCCATTATGGGTAAACGCGATATCTTCATTTAAGGAAGTGCAGACTACCACCCCCTCAAAGTGAGTTGATTCGTTAAATACCATATGTGGGACGTATAAAGGATGGAACTATGATATTATATATTATATTATAATGGAATTATAATATACCTTTATATCATTATGATTCTATTCTATAAAATACAAAATAGAAGTGAAAGTAGCGTTCATGCGTACGTACGGCTTACCGTCTCCATGAACGGTGCATTTCATTTCTTACCTCTAAATGATTATGTAATATTATAAATACATGAATTTACTGGATATATATGACATATATGATATCTAAATCATGAATACCATTCTGGATATAATGGATACATGAACAACTTGTAATTATAAAGGGTTTATTTTTGAATCAAGTACCAATGATCGTTAAAATGACCGTTTTTAACTTAAATAATTACATAGTGTTCATGACATGGTAATAAGTGATATAAAAGGAATAATGAGCTTGAAAAATTTTCTTAAGCAAGTAGAAATTAACTCAAGTTTATTATTCAGGACATTAAAGAACGATCAAGTCAATTCGGACCCGAGGTATGGGACTTCGTCTCAATCTCCTTTCATTGAGGAATATTTTGTTTTATACACAACCTTCTTTTATATGGTGTATAAACCCCTTTGAATTTTACGTTTATCCAAAAGGAATCTTTTTTATACGAAGAATTTTACTAAATGACAAAAGGGAATGTTTTTGTCATACGTATGCGGCGACAACAACTTCTCCGCCGCCGTGACCATTATTTGAGTTTTGGCTTCCTCTACAAGCCATACATTTTTTTAAAAGAAAAAAATAAATACCATGCATTACTTTTCTTTTATTTTGGTATTGAAAATTGTTTTCATAATGTTTTTATATTAATGTGTTGTATTGATATCTTGTGATGGAAAGGTGGAAATGTTATGTTTCTTTTATGCATGTTTTATGTGATACAATTATGTTGAGGTTCTTGGGCATTATTAAGAAGACAGGTGGTTCCATGATAGACTAAGGGCGGGTGAGACCGATATAGCTCTCTAATGCATTGGGTAATTCGAAGGAGTGAAAGTTAATGGTTTCTCCGAAGAGATTTAGGGAATATACTATGATTGGTATTCAAAACGTAACCAAGAGGGTTACTCCCTACGTAAGAATGTTATGAATGCCTCAAGTTACCTTTATGTATTATGATTTCTATGATTTATTCATGATTTGATGAGGTATTTTAAAGTGCTTATGTTTTATGGGTAAATTATGATTTAAATTTTATGTATATATGTACCCATGTTTCCTTTCCATATTTTTATATCCCTTACTGAGCTTTTTATGCTCATCCCAAGTTTTTGGAAATGTTTTTCACAGGTCAAGGTAAAGGTACATGATATGATGATAGTGTCAAGGATGTGTCAAGAAAGAATCCATGTTTTATTTTAAATATGTGTCCATTGATGGGAAAAAAGAATATTATCATTATGTTACCACTTTGTTTATATGTTGAATGTAATGCATGTTTTATGATACAATTCTCTAAAACTCTACTCCCGAAAAGATCCTCAATGTGTAATCTCGTAATAACTCAAGATTAAGTAAGGTTTAAGGCTAGGGCCTTATAGTTGGTATCAAAGGTCGGATTAGATAACATTAGGAGTTAGAATTCTATTAAATTATTATCCAAAAATATATATTTTTTTGAAATGATATAGAATTTGAAGATTACCATGTTGCTTCATCTAAGACATGTTTGTTCAGAATGGTTTTCTACAGAGGAAACAGAGAAACAGTGCTAGGAAGGCATACAGAAGGAAATAACCTTCCGAATTAGCATCCTGAGATGGTCGGAATTGGAACTGAATAGTTTGTTGCAGTATTGGCGCAGTTGACTCAAGCGATAAATGGGGGTGGTATCCATGCATGAGATCAGCCAGATCAACCGCCGAGGAACATGTCAGTGGTGGAACATTTCATGAGGCAACATCCCCCATCATTTAGAGGATCATCTGACCCTGTGATAGCTGATGGGTGGATTAAAGCACAGGATAAGATTTTGGATGTCATGGGGTGTTCAGACAATCAAAAGGTTAGTCTTGCTATTTACCATTTGGAGGGTGAAGCAGATCAGTGGTGGTCGATCGTTAAAAATATCAGGGACGCTGGTGAGATTGATGCTCTCGACTGGGATGAATTCAAAGGTATGATTCTTGAGAAGTATTTTCCTTAGTCTATTCGACTTAGGATGGAAAAAAAATTCTTGGAATTGAGGCAAGAGGAAGTCTCAGTGGCTACCTATGAAGAAAGGTTCACTCGATTGTCACGGTATGCTCCAAATTTTATCTGAGACCTTGATAGTAAAATCAATCGTTTTTACTCAGTATTAAAGCCAAAATATCGAAGGGCATTGGCTTATCATGAGTTTAAAAGTTATGAAAAGCTTGTTCGATGTGCTGAGAAGGTGGAAATGGATTTTGCTGATGACCAAGTGTTCTATAACAGCCAACAGAAGAAGAGACCGAGGTGGCCAGAGAAAGGTAAGAATTCATCAAAAAAGTCTGATGGTAAGAAATCTAAGTTTCAAGTTTGTGATAAATGTGGAAAAAGGCTTGCTGGGGAATGTCTTCTAAATTCTGGAAAGTGCTACCAATGTGGTAAGATGGGACATAAGGCTCATGGTTGCACTGAAAAAGAATAGGGTGATGGTAAGAACAAATTTGATTTACAGTTAGTGAAATTTTATAAGTGCAATGAGATGGGTCACTATGCAAATGAGTGTCTGAAAAAGAGCTTGAGTGATGGGAAGCAGTTAGACTAAAAGCAGAAAGGGGTGGTGAAATCCTTTGCAACTACTTCAGCAGATGTCGGGCCGTCAAATGAAGTTGTATCAGGTACTTTGTTTGTTTTTTCAGATTATGACAGTGCGTTGTTTGATTCGGGGTCTACACATTCTTTCATCTCTGAAAACTTTTCTAGTAAAATTGGAATACCATCTCCAGAAATGAATCATGAACTTGTGGTAAAGATACCTGGGGGAAATGTTGAGGCAAAAAGAATTTATAAGAATCTTCTTATCCTTATCTGTGGAAATAACCTACTTGCAAACCTTATTGATCTACCTCTAGTAGAGTTTGATGTTATCCTGGGTATGGATTGGCTCTCTATTTACCATGCTAAGATTGACTGTAGAGCTAAAGAAGTTTCTTTTCAGAAAGACTTTCAGTTTGTTTACAAGAGTGAACCCTTACTTTTGATAACATATCATGTGGCCAAGAAACTTGTAAAAGATGGAAATGAATGTTAACTTGCACACATCATTGAAAATAAAGGAACTGTTCAGATTAATGATGTGCTAGTGGTAAATGAGTATCCTGATGTTTTTTCCTGATGAGTTTCCTGGAATAATACCAGATTGGGAAGTTGAGTTTACTGTTGACTTAGTTCCTGATGCTAAGCCAATTTCAGAACCCCCTTATCGAATGGCTCAAATTGAACTTTTAGAGTTGAAGGAGCAATTGCATGATTTATTAGAGAAAGGTTTCATTCGACCTAGAACATCACCATGGGGTGCTCCTGTTTTATTTGTTAAAAAGAAAGATGGTTCAATGAGACTTTTCATTGATTATAGAGCCTGGAATAACATCACTGTTAAGAACAAATATCCTTTGCCTCATATCGATGATTTGTTTGATCAGCTCCCGGGAGCTCATTATTTTTCAAAGATTGACTTGAGATCGGGGTACCATCAGCTAAAAGTAAAGGAAGAAGATGTTCCGAAGACTGCGTTTTGTACAAGATATGGCCATTATAAATTTGTAGTAATGCCTTTTGGGATAAACAATGCACCTGCTGTATTCATGGACTTAATAAATAGAATTTTCCACGAGTTCTTGGATAATTTTGTGGTGGTTTTAATTGATGATATTTCGGTGTTTTCTAAAAGTAAAGAAGAGCGTGAAATACATTTAAGGGTTATCTTGAAAACCATAACAGAAAAGAAACTGTATGGAAAATTCAGCAAGTACGAGTTTTGGTTGCAACAAATTTTTTTCCTTGGTCACATTGTTTCTAAAGAAGGAATAACTGTTGATCCTGCAAAAAAAAAAGTTGTGGAAGACTGGCCCAGACCAACAAATATAAATGAGATTTGTAGCTTCCATGGTTTGGCTGGCTATTACCGATGGTTTGTTAGAAAATTTTCACGGTTATCTAGTCCAATGACTAAGCTAACTCGGAAGGGTGTTAAGTTTATCTGGACAAAAGAATGTAATGATTGTTTTTAGGAATTTAAAAGAAGATTGGTGAATGCTCCAGTTTTGGAACTACCTTCCAGGAATGGTGAGTTTGTTATATACAGTGATGCATCATTGAAAGGACTTGGTTGCGTCCTAATGCAGAATGATCAGGTAATTGCTTATGCTACAAAACAGTTGAAAACTCATGAGGTAAATTACCCTACACATGATTTGGAATTAGCTTCTGTTGTTTTTGCTTTAAAAATTTGGAGGAATCATTTGTATGGAGTAAAGTGTGAAATATATACTGATCACAAAAGTTTAAAGTATATATTCACTCAGAAAGAGTTAAACATGAGACATAGGAGATGGCTGAAATTAATCCAAGATTATTATTGTACAATTTATTACCATCTGGGAAAAGCAAATAAAGTGGTTGATGCTTTGAGTCAAAAAAGTAATGCTTCATTAGCAATGTTGCGTTTGGAAAGTGATCCTTTGGTTATGGATTTGATGAACTTTGGAATAGAAGTTGTTGGTGTAGGATGTTCTTATGTTTTGTTTAAGGTATCAGTGAGATCATCTCTATCAGATAGAATCAAGCAAGCATAGAATCAAGACAGTGATTTGGAGAAAAAGGTAGAGCTGGTTCAGAAATGTAAGTTGCCTGAATTCAACATTGATAATGATGGTGTTTTGAGATTTGGGAAGAGATTGTGTGTGCCTTGTGATTCACAGTTGAAGAGAGAGTTGTTATGTGAAGCTCATAGTTCTCCATTTTCAGTTCATCCCGGCAATACTAAGATGTACAGAGATCTTCGGGAGTATTACTGGTGGGATGGAATGAAAAGAGATATTTCTGATTTTGCTGTGAAGTGTTTGACATGTCAACAGGTTAAAGTAGAGCGGAAGTTACCGAAAGGGATGCATCATCCTTTATCAGTGCCAGAGTGGAAATGGGAGAATATATCCATGGACTTTGTTGTGAGATTACCGAATACATCTCGAGGTAATAATGAAATCTGGGTTATTGTTGATCGCTTGACTAAATCTGCTCATTTCCTTTCTATACGAGATACTTTTTACCTAGATCCACTTTCCCGTTTATATCTTAAAGAGATAGTCAGGTTACATGGAGTTTACCTCTCCATTGTATCTGATCATGATCCCAGGTTCACTTCTATGTTTTGGAAAGTCCTTCAGAAGTCGTTGGGTACTGAATTAAATTTTAGTACAGCATTTCATCCTCAATCAGATGGGCAGTTAGAACGAACAATTCAGACCTTGGAGGATATGCTACGAGCTTCTTTGATGGATTATTAGGGAAGTTGGGACCAACATAATTCTTTGGTTGAATTTTCATATAATAACAGTTTTCATTCTAGTATACAGATGGAACCATTTGAGGCGTTTTATGGGAAGCGGTGTCGAACTACAGCTTTCTGGGATGAAGTGGGTGAATGGAAGTTGATGGGACTAGAATTGGTAGAAGAGATGGCAGAAAAAGTTCAAATGATTCAGAAACACATGAGAACAGCTCAGAGTAGGCAGAAGAGTTATGCAGATAATAGGAGGAAGGATCTATCTTTTGAGGTAGGTGATCATGTTTTTCTCAAGGTCTCACCATGGAAAAATGTGATGCGATTTGGCAAGAAAGGAAAGCTGAGTCCAAGGTTCATTGGACCATATGAAATTCTGGAGAGAGTTGGATCAGTTGCATAACGGGTGGCTTTACCTCCGAGTTTATCTCAGGTACACAATGTTTTTCATGTTTCGATGCTGAGAAAGTATATACCATATCCATCTCATGTTTTGAGTCCAGAGGTAGTTCAGCTGGAAGAGAACCTATCTTATGAGGAACAACCGGTCCAGAATCTTGACCATAGGGAGCAAGTGTTACAGAATAAGGTGATTAATCAGGTAAAGGTTTTGTGGAAAAACCATATGATGGAAAAGGCAACATGAGAATCTGAAAATGCAATAAGGGATAAGTACCCCCATTTATTCGATAAGTAAATAAATTGTGGGGATGCAATTTTCTAAAGGGGGGAAGGATGTAACATCCCAAGTAAGTAATTAATAATAGATATTTTTATCTATGTCTATTAATGAATTAGATAGTGTTTTAGAGGCTTAAAATGAAAATAAATCCAAACATAAGCATGGAATACACTAATATTTTTAAAAGATTATTTTACTGCCTTTTGATGGAAAACCATTTTTAAATCTATATTTTGACAATTTTATAATCTATGTCTATCAAAATAAACTTATTATTTATGATTGGGACATCAAAATTTACTTTGTGTGAATTTTTGATATTTTTCTGACAATGTTCATTTTAAATGAATAGTGAAAAATGCTGCATTTTACATCAAAACTGCTTTTTAATCTAATTTATTTATATGATTATATTATCTTTTGAACTGGTTTCGAATTTAAATTAGAATATATTTTTACCATTTAATCCGATTGTGGTCATTAGGATTAATTTTACTTTGAAATTTGACTTAAACTAGTGTCAATCTTTTGATACTAATTGTTTCATAAAAACACGCTATTTGTTCTGACAACGGGAATTAATTATTAAATTAATTAATTCAACTTATATGTTTTGAATTTTGTAAAATAGACAACATTTTTGAATTCATAATATCAAATATAGCTTAGGGTGGAGTTTTAGTATTGTTCTTAAAAACTTCAATTTTTTATGAATAGTGAAACCACTAAGTGGAAGTTAAAGAAACTGATTTTTCATTTAAATGAAACTTTGTCACTTCTGTGTTTCGATTTTCAAAAATCTGACATACATGATTGTCATTAATGATTAAAATGTGGTTCAATGAGATTATTTTTTTTTTCTGAATAGTAACTTTTATGTTTTTAATCGTGATTAGTGGTAATTAGTGTAGTTTAAGGTTAAAATAATGTTTTAATAATATGAGATGAGATTGACACATGTCCTAACCTCATTGGATGTGTCATGGCCGACAAAGACAAGCCATGGGTCAACTTGGGGACCCCATGGAGCCACTTTGTTTGGCAAATGTCATAAATACCTTTTTATTTAATGTTAAAGTAAAAATGACACAAACATGAGATGTTTTACTAAAATAATTTTTACATGGGGATATGAAAGTCAGAGTTTTTACTATAAATATTCATTGGAAAGATAAAAAGATTTCCTACATCATTGTAATTTTTTTATAATTTTTAGACATTACATAAATTAAATTATTTTTGACATCATGATGATGCAGCGATGACCTCATTATTTAACGATTTAAATAAAATGGAAAGATAATGTAATATCTAAGACCTACACATGTCCAAAACCTATTGGATGAGTGGATTTAGAACCCTTATAACCTTATCCTATAAATAAATTAATGTGGGACCTTTAAAATCCGAAATACCTTTTTAAATAAAATAACTTATCTTTACTTTCCAAGAATGCCCCTCATCTCCTCTTATAAAAGGCCCCCACCTCTACCTCCTTACCCACACATCCAAAGCCTTTGTCTCGGCCACCCCTGCTCATTTTCTCTCTCCACTTCCCTCTCTTACTCCTTGAAGCCTCAATTTGGTTAGTAGTATTCCCAAGGAAGCCTTTGAGCTCAAACCAAAGGGAGTTACCCGATTTTAAGGTAATGTCTTATTTTGAGTCCTTTTGTTTTATTTTGCTTATCCAGCCCCCTAAACTCTTTTTATTCTTTTCTTTTGTAACAAATCCAGTATCTTAAATATACTAGGATGTTATTATAAGGATGTTTCGAGCTACAATTACACACACCAACATATAATTGTTAACGAACATTCTGTTTCCGTGGATGGAGAATTTATGCCTCTCGAAACGATGATTGTTCAACATTCTTTTAAAACCTTCAAAGGTGACCATTAAGATGTCACTGTATTTATATATGATATATAATATGTTTATATTTTCATTAATATTATGTATTTTTTTGGTCATACATTTATGGTTTCTATCATGGGCACGATATCTTCATTTAAGGAAGTGCGGACTACCGCCCCCTCAAAGTGAGTTCATTCATTAAATACCATATGTGGGACGTATAAAGGATGGAACTATGATATTATATATGATATTATACTGGAATTATAATATACCTTTATATCATTATTATTCCATTCTATAAAATACGAAATAGAAATGAATGTAGCGTTCATGTGTACGTACGGCATACCGTCTCCATGAACGGTGCATTTCATTTCTTACCTCTAAATGATTATGTAATATTATAAATGAATGCATGTACTGGATATTTATGACATATATGATATCTAAATCATGAATACCATTCTGGATATAATGGATACATGAACAACTTGTAATTATAAAGGGTTTATTTTTGACTCAAGTACCAATGATCGTTAAAATAACCGTTATTAACTTAAATAATTTCATAGTGTTCATGACATGGTAATAAGTGATATAAAAGTAATAATGAACTTGAAAAATGTTCTTAAGAAAGTAGAAATTAAATCAAGTTTATTATTTAGGACATTAAAGAACGATCGAGTCAAGTCGGACCCGAGGTATGGGACTTCGTCTCAATCTCCTTTCATTGAGGCATATTTTGTTTTATACACAACCTTCTTTTATATAGTGTATAAACCCCTTTGACTTTAATGATTATCCAAAAGGAATCTTTTTTATATGAATCGTTTTACTAAACGAAAAAAGTGAATGTTTTTGTCGTACGTATGCGGCGACAACGACTTCTCCGCCGCTGTGACCATTATTTGAGTTTCGGCTTCCTCTACAAGCCATAACTTTTTTTAAAAGAAAAAAATAAATACCATATTTTACTTTTCTTTTATTTTGGTATTGAAAATATATTTAATAATGTTTTTATATCAATGTGTTGTATTGATATCTTGGGATTAAAAGGTGTAAATGTTATGTTTCCTTTATGCATGTTTTATGTGATACGATTATGTTGAGGTTCTTGGGCGTTATTAAGAAGACGGGTGGTTCCGTGATAGACTAAGGGCGAGTGAGCACGATATAGCTCTCCAATGTTTTGGGTAACACGAAGGAGTGAAACGTTAAGGTTTCTCCGAAGAGATTTAGGGAATATACTGTGATGGGTATTCCAAACATAACCAAGAGGGTTACTCCCTACGTAAGAATGTTATGAATGCCTCAAGTTACCTTTATGTTTTATGATTTCTATGATTTAATCATGATTTGATGAGGTATGTTAAAGTGCTTATGTTTTATGGGTAAAGTATGATTTCAATTTTATGTATATATGTACCCATGTTTCCTTTCCATATTTTTATATCCCTCACTGAGCTTTTTATGCTCATCCCATGTTTTTTGAAATGTTTTTCACAGGTCAAGGGAATGGTACATGATATGATGATAGTGTCAAGGAAGTGCAAGAAAGAATCCATGTTTTATTTTAAATATGTTTCCATTGATGGGAATGAATAATACTATCTTTATGTAACCACTTTGTTTATATGTGGAATGTAATGCATGTTTTATGATATAATTCTCTAAAACTCTAAACCAGAAAAGATCCTTAATGTGTAATCTTGTAATAACTCAAGATTAAGTAAGGTTTAAGGCTGGGGCCTTATATCTACCTTCTAGAATCACACGAAAAAACTTATTTTCTATTTCATCTTCAAATTTAATGACTATAACAATCTGGAATGGAATTTAAAATATTATAAATGACTAAGAATCATCCTTAATAATAAATTTAGGGACCTATTTGTTTTCTCTATTTAAGACATTTTTTTTATTATGAAACTAATTTACATTTTGTGTTGTATATAGTATCTATTTGAGATTTTATATAATAAAATTACATTAATAATGGTATTTTAAGGTCAATATATAACCCACACATTTAAAGTGATTTTTATTGAAGTGTTATCCAAGAAATAAGTGGGCTTATGAAATTCTAATTATCATTCTTTTGGACTTTTGTTATATTCACAACCTATTTCATTTTGTGTGGTGCATAAATTTCAACAGAATGATATTAAAATATTCATAATTTAAATAAGTTATTGACATTTCTATATTGTTAATCCTCTATTATATTACTTTAATCTATTAGTTACCAAAATTATTATAAACTAAATACTTTCAATTGGGGGAACCATCCTATTTTTTGGTAAATTAAAAGTGTGTGTTGTTTCCTAAAAAATACTTCCTTGTCAGGATACAAGAATGTGGATTCATTCATGAATCATATTAACCGATGGATAATCACCCTATAAAGGATTGGTCGAGTATTGACATAATAATTAACCTATTGATTATCATGTAGGCTTGATACTGCACAAGTGGATAGACTATTAGGTTTTTATTTTTGAAAATGTGTAATTTTTTAAAAATTATTTAAATATTATAAATTTTATTATAGTGAAATAAATCCGCAAAATTATAGAAAATGGATTCAATAAAATTTAATAAAAGTTTATAAACAATAGATCAAAATTAAATAACAAGGACCAGTTTATTTTTAGACATTGTGATTAATTTATCTATGGAAAAAACTAGTTACCACAATAAAATGAGCCTAATAATATAAATATGGGAGTTAGATTTTGAAAATTTTCTGTTTTTAGATGGGGTGTAATTATTAAAAATTGGACCATGTTTTTTATTGAATTTCAAGGGTATTTATCTTTGAAATATGGTTTTTGGAAAGATAGTAGGAAGAACATAATTGAACATGGTTAGTGATAATAGTGTATCTCAACCATGTAAACACTAAATAGAGGGAATATTTTTTTAAACCATGCATGTTCAGGTGCACAACCATATTAGAGTTATATAATTTTATTAGATTAGAGCACATGGGTTGTGCATGGTTTGTTAAACTAGGAAGATAACCATGCGAGGGGGATTTCTATTTTGACAGTAACCCCACATGGTTGGATCACAATTATCCAAACCATATAAAAAAACATGAGGATTTTTAAAAGATAAAATGTTACTATTCTACATCCCACCCATAAGTGGGGTTTCCCGATTTTCTCTCTTCATTCCCCTTGCAGGCCCACTACTGGTGCCCTCCTCCCCCACTTCTTCCTTTGTTGGATTCTTGTTCGTTATTGGTTTATATTGGACATCGTCAGGTGTTTTTAAGATTTAGAGGTATTTATAATACTCTTTATACCTCTTTCATCAATTTAACATCCTTTTTTAATGAAATCTCTATAAAATTACTTTTCTCTATTTTCAAGGCATTGACAATTCATCTGATTTCTTTCATTCCAACAAAAATTAATGCATGATATGTGATGATTGGAATGTCATAATCATGAGGTTCATGTTATTTTTTATTTTGACTAATTCTTTCATTATTTATAAATTATTTTCATTTTGCTACATGCCAGACCTTCTGTGAGTTGCACCTAAATCATGAAATGAGTTAAATTGAATTGTTTTGACCAGAAACATGATTCCATACTACCCCTAAATATGGTTAGTTTTTAGTGACCCCAACTCAAAAAACCTTTTAAGGTATGTTACATTAGTTTTCTTCTTCTACAATATTACCATGTGACTATACCACACTGGGGTGTGTTCTTTCATTTCATTAACAGATTTATAAATTTTTAAAAGATTTAAAATGGTTTGATAAAACCACTTGGTCCTTTACAACATACATTATGATTGATGTTGTGAATCAACAAATATAATTCATTAAATTAAATTGGAATTAGATTAATTAATTTTATCATGACGTTTTATATTGAGGCATGTGTTATTTTTAGGGCCTTGGTATGTTTTAAATGAAATTGTGTGATTGTATATTTGAACTGATTATTGAATAGATGCCCATTTTACTATTTTAAATGTTAAATAGATTATGGAAATCAAAGTACACAAAACCTAGATAAAACATTGTTTCCTATGTAATAATTCTTTGAATTGGATTATTGGCTTATTTGGTTGATAATACCCATGAGATATAACATGTTCTCTAGTGGATTACCTTGGATTGCCTTAGAGGGATATGCTATTGAACTATCCAATGAGTGATACCTAGTTTTATGTGGTTTACTATGGAACTTCTTAGAGGGGTTTGAATTTATACCATTCTACATATGATACCTAGGTTGTAACATATTTATAAGAATTGGATCATAGGTTCATTGAAATAAATACATCAATTGTGTTATGCTTGGTTCCTGATAAAAAATACCCATGATAGATTCTTAGGATTATAAAATTTATATATACACTAAGGGATAAATGGGACCCTAATGTAGACTAATATATATGGACTAATAAGTAAATTTTGATAATGGAATGAATTTTGAGATATTGGTGTACCTAATATATATTTTTTTGGCATTCTTAGAGGTCCGTTGATTTATATAACACTTAATTGAAAATTGGTTTACACATGCATTCTATGTCTCTAATATCATGAAATATTCATGAAATTATATGACTATAATTACACAAAAACATCATGATTTATAGCCACTTTTCATAAATAATAAATTTTTTTCTTATGTATAGATTATTTGGATCGTACCCATATGTATATAATAAGCCCCTTATGATATTATTATGATATTGTATACATTCTTGAGTCATGTATCGGGTCCTTGTTTGTACTATGTTTATATATATATGTATATATGTTACTACATATATATATTGCACATGTATATATATTTTTTAATATATATATATATATTCATATACCTATATAAATAGAGACACATACACAGAGGTACACTGACTTAGGTCGAAGAAGGTATTAGTAAAAAATGTCCTTAAAGAACTCATTCCAATTTTATAATGGTTATTTATTCATTTGTTATTTGTCATACAAAACAATACGTAATTTTAAATTAATTCAATAGATTTCCTTAGGCACTATTTTTGGTGGTATACTGAGTTTATCTCACAATATTTTCAAGCCTCTGTTTGGTACCAAAAAAGAACTCATGGTTGTAGGTTCAGTATCATGGTTTCTTCTTTCTACTTTTTTCCTTATAGACATGGGAGCTTGCGATTAGTGGCTAATTATGCACTTTGGATTAACTTATGATGTTATTTTATTTTATTTTATTTTATTTACTCGGTTTTTTTAGTTTATTCATGTATACTGTATTACCTTTTGTGTGGCTATTTTTTTATCACTATAGCATGTTCATGCATGGTTAGTCATTCATTTTTTATTCATTGTTAGTTGATATTATATTTTGATTCTATTATTTGACTATTTATTATTCTATATTTATTAATGACATTGAGGATATAGTCTCCCCACTATACCACCATTAGACTATCAATACTAGTCTCTTGAAATTGTGTACAATGGAGGTATTCTTGAGTCCTAGTTTCCAACCATCTTAGGCGGTCATTTTAGTGGCTCAATGGTTGGGATGATACAATTGATATCTGATATTCCTATTTTCCTTATTATTTTAGGATGATATAAATGAGGATAATTTTTTTTCATCACATGGTAAATATCTGTTTATTGGTCTATAGATCCCACAATAGAGGGAAGACCACGTTTATAGGGATGAGATTGATGTTCATGCTATTTCTATTACAGTTTATTATTATTTATCCTTCAGTGATTGGTGTATTTACAATGCTTAATAATTTATGTATTTGTACACTTGAACTATTCTGGAATGGAATTATTACTTCCCTATTCATTTTATACACATATAAAATCACATTCCATGAATATGGCATTAAATTTAGCTTTCATTTCTTCTCTACTTGATATATGATAGATGTGACTTAACTGATTTATCCAGTATTTCATCATGTATATTATGATTTAATGGTTAAATTATAATGCCAATAATTCCATGATTATGTGATATAACGCTTTCTTGTATTATGATAAATAAATTACTTTTTAATGTGTTTGATTTAATAAAAAAATAGTGTTATCCCATATTGCCTGATGGTTGAACCTTAATTAACCAGTTTGGACATATCTACATTATGGACTAATTTCTTCATGGTCTGAATCATTTATTATTGTGATTAAATTGGTTCTACCAACAATTTATAAACTGTATAAGCCTTTATAAATTGGGAAGGGTAACCACTGTAATCTAACCATCATATATGCTATTGTTATATTCTAATTCCGAAGGTGAAAGAGTTGTAACAATTATATAAATTCTAATTTTAACCTATAAATTAATGTAACATTATATTTTATGGAATTATAATTCATCAAAATTAATCATGACATGTTTATAAAGTTAAAATTAAAATTACTCAGGAATAATAAGTGTTCAAATGAAGGTGTAATTTATAAATTCATAAAGGCTTGTATATATATATAACTTGGGCATGATGACCAATATGAATAGAATCTGAAATGCACAGAAGGACCCATGTAGGTTAGTTAGGCCATGTTTCTTATTATATAAACCAACTACATACATTTTAAATTATTGCTTAAAATTAAAATACCTATAACACCTTTATCATTATATTACTTTTTACTCAACCCCATGGAGGTATGTTAATTTTAATGGGAAAATTATATAATTTTTTAATCCACTTATATGATGTTATAGATAAATGAATCGTGGTAAATTACATGACTAGTTCACCTTTTAATATTTAAATACCTATTATATACTTTTGAGTTTATTTTTTATGAGAAGTCAATTAAATAAAATCCCAATGGAAAACTAAATAGTGTTTTCCTATATAGATTGGGAATTGAAAATTTCATTGACCAAGAATAGTGGTGATAATATATGGACAAATGAATTGGGTTAAAACAATGAGATTATAAGATAAATTTTCCAATTCTCATGGTTCTAGCTAAATAATGTATTCAGTATAGATGGAATTTAAAAACTCTTACATAATATCTCATATATATGAATTTTTGTAAAATGTTGAAATAAATTATCATAATTTAAATCACATATGGTGAAATCTATAAATGTGTTTACATCATTAGAAATCATGTAAGGGTTATATTTAAACACTATTTTTAACATTAGAATGGGGGTTTCCCATAGATCTCAGTTGACATCCATCCTGTTGTTTCATCGACTAAATAGTTATGCGGTAAGGCATAGTAGACATTAAATTTATAATATGGTTTTAAGGCTGACACCTTATACAAAATAAGGGGCTATCCCATTGGGTTATCTCTTGTGTAGACGATAATTGGGTACATATATGAGCCATTTTCTTTGTATTATTAGTTCTGTTCCATGACCGTTTGAGTTGGATAGGACTCACTAATTAATGGATGTAAACACTCTAGTATATAGATGGTTGTATGGTATGGTCATCCTTGATAGGTTATTTCCTATATAAAAATACCCACATAGTGTTAACTCTTTCCCCATTGAATTTACATCATTACCCTTATTGGATGATGAATTTTTTCCCGGCTTTAGTATTACTTATTTTTGGGAGATTTTCAGCTGCATTAGATACTATGTAATAAATTCCATTATACAGAATATGGTTCTCATGAGAGATAAAAGAGGTATAGGTAGATGAACCCAGTGTCCCTATTTTGAGCCTTCTCAAAATGGATAAGCGGAAGACATAGAATCCCATAGTTTTTACTCGGACCCTACTAAGACAATAGATTTATCTAGATTTAGGGAAACAATTTAGAAAGGTTGTTATAAGGTTTTTGTTTTACATAATGATAATGATCATGGTTTTAATATCATATTGAGACTATTTCATTTAAGGTTTTTTGGTGGTATGATATAGTCATGGTGAGGCCCTGGTTGGTAAAAATTTCTTATAGTGCTTGTTTGTCAAATCTGGTTTTGATGGGAAGTGCATTAACCCAAAATTTTATTACAGAAATATTAAATATTAGTAAATTAATATTCATCACATAACATAATGATTCACATCGTAATCATTTAAGTCTAGTTACTTGAGAAGCATGGAAAATAAGCATTTGGTCCATAAGTGAGTTATGTAATCTTCTACTAAGTTCTTCAAAACTATAATCCTTCTTATACATATAATGCATAATATATTTCTTAATATCACAAGAAAGGGAAATATAATAGAGAATATCACCAATGATTAGTAATGGTAATCAAGGTAAATATCAATATAATATGAAAATATGTGAATGAGAACATGCGAATAACACCTAAAAAAGATACAATGCATATCATAGATCATAAACACGACACATAGACCAAATCCTTGAAGTTAAAAACACCTGAATCATAATTGAGTTGAAGAATATTGTCCATGAGTGCATAACATTGGAACAATGATTATATTTGTTCCATAAACATTTGAATATAGAATACCATTTCAAGAATATCACCCTAAACATTCATAAAATGCTTGGATTGGTCTAACCACCCATGTATCTACTTCGATGTTGGGATAACAACCTATGTATCTTCTTTTTAGGATTAGGATAACCTACCTTATAAACATTGATCTATTAGAACATTAATTAGTACCCAATCCACTGGAAGGAGATATAGTTAGAACCCATAAAATATAGAAAACAATATATATTAGTGATACAAGAATAGAAAACATTCATCATATCACAACACATGAAAATAAATGTGTTTTATAAAGATTTCATTATATCATCATAACATTCTTATGGAAAAAAGAATAAGTTTAATAAAGATTTTCTCTTTTAAAACATAAAACATTCCGATAAAGAATAGTAATGGAATCCTTCAATCATATGTCCACTAAAGTACAAGTTACCTCCAAGGATATCATCTAAGATGGAAAATTATTTTTAAATGAAAATCACTTGGATCATTTCGTGAGGAAAATAATATCCCTAAAAATATAACCTTTTAAAAACTCTAAATTCATAAAATATTATAGAAATACATATCATTTAAACTGACCGTGAAAACATATAAAGGAATATTTAAAAAGCATTTAAAATATTTATTAAAGAAATTAAAAAATTATTATAAAAGCACTTTTTTAAAATAAAAAATTCATAAAATATTGTTGAAATTATTTTATTATAAAATGACCATTAAAAGTTATAAATTAGTCCTTGAAAATAATTTTGAAAATATCATGAGGAAAATATCCATTCCACATTGAAAAAAAAAATTATGTATAAAATATTTTAATAATACTTTTCTTTGAAACTATAACTTAAAATTTATAATGTAATATCTAAAACATTGTGTTCTCTTGATGGTATAAATTCCATACTCGTTAAAACCAATATTCATTTTACATTTTTAGTAAAATAAAAATGAGGTATGTTTTGAAAAATCCATGAAGATTAATTTTAAATAATTCGTTAAAAAGTAAAATATGGGTAAAAATAAATTTAAAAAATCCCAGAGTTAAACGACATAATTATTTATTTTTTTGGAAGACAACGATAGGGATTGAAAAGGGTTTTGGGCTAAAGAGATAAATAAAGTATATTTTATTTTAAGACATTACTTTTTTATAATGAGTATTTAAGGATAGGAAAATGAAGGTAAACCATGTATTTGGATGATGTAACTAGAGGAGAATACGAATCTTGTGTTTCATGAGAGTTGGATCATATGATTAAATTATTGAGAGCATTATCATAAACAATGCCTAGTAATAATGTGATCGTGAAATAAAACTCAAGTCCCTTTGGCAACATTTGAATCATAAGAACAAATAAAGTATAATATAAAATTAAACATTAAATATAATATATATAAGTATATTCATCTTATCAAATATAAAATGGCTTTTATATACACCACATAAAAAACTATAAGTTCATAATATATCATACGTCTAAGAGAATGAAAATTGATACATAGATCACTTTATGATTTGGTAGCTTTTGAAAACTAACCCACATGAATGAGAGATACTAAATTTTATATGTAAATTCCCATTATTTTCAATATAAGACCATAATTTAAATATTAAGTTCGTATATTCCCATTAAAAAAAGAAACACATGGTGAATAAGGAATTTGACTCCTAGAAAATAAAAGTGGGAGGGATATCAATTACATTTAGTATTGACTTCCTTTTTACACATTAAAACTTACATTATAATAAATAAAAAATTATTCTGAATATATTAGATAAACCCATATATATATAATACCACATATGATATAATTTTTTACTTTTATTACATGTTAATTAACAATTCCTTGTTAAAATCATGTTTCAGGTAGTAACTACATTGTTTTTCTATATGTTTTGATTTGTTATTTTCTATTTTGATACATTAATGAGGGTAAAATTATATATAAAATGTTAAAATTTATATAAAAATCATATATATCCATTCGATATTTATTTATAGTAATCCATAAATGTTAGAAATAGAAAATGAAATTGACCATCCGGGGAGATTGCATGTTATACGTATGCATAAACGATGTTTCCTTTTTAATTAATGATCAAATGTAAATAAAGTAAATTAATACTTATTTATTATATATTTATTAACTTTATCATTATTACCTCCTGTTTATTGTGATAGTGAATAATGAATCACATTGCTTTACTAGGAGGCAGTCTTCTGTATATACGAGCGATGTTACCATATCCCCCATCTAATGAATACAAATATGTTATAAGTGTAACATTAATTAAAAATGTGTAATTATTTTAAAAGTAATAATATATTCATTAAATATATCCATTTTCACCATCTATGTAAAATGAAAATGGAAAAACAAATCTCATTGATTCACGAGGTGGTAGGATTCCTTACACACAAACAACATTGTTGTTTTCCAAAGGCTTATAATGTAATAGGTTATGTATGATATAATAATTAAATAGGTATAAAAATATCATTAATAAATTATATAAAAAAATAAAAACAACATTATATTCATCTAAGAGAGGCAATAATGGAAAACAAACAACGTCAGTTCGTGAGGCGGTAGTCCAACGTCGGAAAGATTGACAGTTTCATTCCCCACATGATGGGAGTGGAGAAGTATATAGGTTTTTAAATAAACATAATAAAATATAAGTATATGGTGGATAATTATATTATTATTTCATCATATTTTATTATTATTAATGGAGGTGCAAGATGAAATAAAACAAAAATGGATGTCAAAGAATATTATATCTTCTAAGAGAGCCTCTTTTGGTTTACACCTAAAGCCTTATTAAAAGATATTTTTATCCAAAATAAGGGATCTAAGATGAATTTAGGTAAGAAATTAATAGATTTGGATAGGTAATTTCCGATCCATTTGGTTTTGGAATTGTAATTAGACGAGGAGAGGGGGTTTCCTTTCGTAAGTAAGGGACATGACACACTTGAATGTACTGATATGAAAAAGATTTATTGATGTTTTTCACATGCGAAAAAGAACTAAAATGTGTAAATATAGAACATAAAATGTTATAATATCATTATATGGAAATAAAATGTGTTTTATAGTAGTTACAAGGATATTTTACCCTTTAGCTTGTTAGTTTAACCCCCCAAGAATCACGTTTAAACCTTAATCGCAATAAATAATTTTTACCATCTCACAATTATTTATTGTAAAAAACTGAGTTGAACAAATTTTATAATATTATTTATTATTATACCTTATATTTAATCCATTTTTTTCAAATTACTTTCATATATGTGAAAAAATATAATCTAAAATTAAACTCATAATAGTAAAGAAAAATAGGACTTCTAAATAGAAAGTCATCAATCTTTTAAAATCTTTTTATATCATAATTCATTATAATGTTGATTAAAATAACCAAAATTAGATTAATTAGTATATAATTGTACTAATTTTTCATTTAAAAACATATTAAGTAAGATTTTATGTTCATAAATTATTTAAATGAAATTACAATTATTAATTAAAATCCCCATTTTCACTATATATTGAAAATTTTATGTTTGTAGAAAATAATTAAACATTATCCTTATGTAAATTTGAAATTATTATTTATAAAATAATTTAATTTTATAGAGTAAATTTTTTAATATTATACAAATTTAATTTTTAAATATAAGTGTGCAAAATGCGGTAAAACTGTTTTTAAAAATATAATGTTTTTTATAATACAATTGAATTTATGCATACTTCATGCCTTAAAACCCAAAGATATGATTATTAAAATATGTTTTTGAATATATAATATATAAATTTATATATAATTATACATCAAAGTAATTTTTTTATTTTATAGATATATATAATTTTTTGCATATAACAATTGTTTTTTTAGATAATGAATTCCGTTGTTTTCAAATGGGGTTTTTATTATATTTTCTAATTAATTGGTAACATAATTATTCATTTTCTATATAGGTGTAAAAATAACATACCATTAATTATTTTTATGTTCTATCCCATTGATTAGAGTGCCCAATTTTTGATCTATTTAAGAGTTTTTTTTCATGTTTTATCGAAGCATTTTGAATGTGTCTAGACATTGCATTGTTTGTGCATAGTTTAACATAGTGTGAAACAAGGGATTAATGATTTTCACAAGTTTTGTGCATTTTTAATAAAATTTTGAATCATATTTCATTGATTACACATAGTTTTCACAAGGTTAAAAAATATGTGAAGCCCGGTCTCATGGTTTGCACATGGTTAAAAAAAGTGTGCAAATTTGCATGGTTGGACGCATGGTCAGTACTAGCCATAAAAATTTTCATAGTAAATCATATTAATTGTAATTAATGTAAATATAAATTTAATTAAATTATTTATTCCCTCTTAATTAACCATAAACTCCTCCCACTCGAGGAAATATCATCCCTAGACTTTTGGTAGCCCTATGGTGCCATTTTTATCCCTAAACATTGTCCACGTAGGGGATCAAGGTGCCAATTGAAGTAAAGGAATTATATTATAGTATGTTATTTTCCTATTAGTCTTAGATATATATTATTCTATTGATTCATTCTTCATAAATGTTATGATGGACTTTTATTTTTTTGGATATTGGTAGATTGTTGGGGGGTATTAGATTAAGGGTCTCGTTTATTTTATATCAAGAACTATTTTCTTAGATCTGGTGATATCAATCAGAGGCGAAAAATCTCAGATTTATCATGGTGGAATTAATTAATTTGTATGAAGGTTTTTCAATAATTTTCTTTCATTTTTTGATTCATTTTTTATAATTAATAGATAAATATTTCATAATTTAAAACACATGTTCAATGACATTTGTTCATTTAATACCTCATAAAACGTTATTGGAATATTTTTATTTTAATAGATCGTGTCATGAATTTATTTGATATTATATTGATCATTCTCACCATTTTGTGGATTTCAAAATTCCATGAGTGTTTTGAATTATTTTGAAATAACATTTAAAGGATGTTTTGGTGAAATTGTGGGAGTTGGCCTTGGTTTTTATTTATTTAATGAGAAATATTGATTTTAATTAAATAAATTGAACTATTTGATGTTTTATAAAAAGTTTAAAATGCATGAAATTATTTAATGACCAGGAAACCCTTTTGAATGATATTAACATTGTTTTGGGATTGGTGTTCTTGGATTATTTTAAATAAATGATTAATATTCATGCATAGAGAGTGTAAACCGATGTTTTGAAACATATTTAATAATTTTTAAATACTTCTAATTCTATTAAAAGTTTTAGGGATTCTTTGAAATAAATTATTGTTTTAAAAGACATGATTGAATTTTAATAATGAATTGTTAAACGAATAGAGTATTATTAAACATTTTAATATTGAATTGTAATAATCATTTTTAAATGAACTAGTTGATGCTTAACAAACTAATTAGAATTTTATGATAATTTTCCCATTTGATAATACCTTAATTATATCATGTTTTATTTCTATACATCACATTGTTGTAGGGTCAAAAATGGGATTATTTACTTTGAGAGAGTTTTGTTGTGAGAGTGAGGTGTTATCGATAAGGGTCCATGTTTGATCATCATAACATGATTATCTAACTAGTTATTTTGACGCGTCATTTTAACCAGTATGGTTTTATGGGATTACATAAATATATGCTTCACTATCAAACTCACACCCTTTTAGTTGATCAATTGAAAATGTGAAAGGTTTAGGCTGTGGACACCCATCCAGGAATGTGGGTGTGCATTGAACTAGTTTTCATTATACCCATGAGACTAGATGTACGGATGAGAATCATTTGTGTTGTAATTTGACTATATATTAGGAGGTGGACTCACTATCATACATATCTTGTACCCATGACATCTATATACTTTATCCCAATACATGTCATCATTAGTTGTCATCATTTGGAACCTGAGATGCCTTGATTGATTCATTTGTTATTATTTTTTAGTATGACACTATTAAATTGACTATTGTTTTTCATTCCATATTAGGTTAATATTCTCATATTTTATTATTTACCTAAATTAATCTTGTGAAAAAAATTTCATTTCCTTTGAAGAGAAATTTAGTTTTTAAATGGTGGAATGGAATCTTTTACATTTTTAGTTTCATCAATGATTTTAAGTTCTTAAAAATCAATTTTTAATCTAATACACATAACCATATTTATACTCCACTTTTATAATATTTGAATTACCTTATTATGTAACTGTATAGAATCTCTGATGGTACTATAGAGAGATCTTTATCTCAAAACTAGCTTGTACATTTTGGTGTATTCATCCCTTTATTTTATTATATAGGGTGTCTGTTTTTTCTTATTCACTTATCGGTTCATTCTTGGGTGACCACGGGTGGGAGACTCAGGACATGGTTGGTGGTCATGGACCACCAGGAGGCTAGTTTTTGTAGTCATGTTCTGTTTGTAGGATCCTTAGTGTCTCTTTATACTATGAAATGTATGTACGGATTGATATATATTCGACATTGTTTCTACATTGTACTCAATTATTTTAATACTTTGACCGAAAAATCCATCCCAATGGTTATTTTTTAATGACCACTAGATTTTTATTGGCCCTTGGAGATAAGGAACGCTCTTCTAGTTTGTGGATAAATGGCTCGGATATCAGCATTGATGGTATTCAATGTTGCTTCATTAAAGTAAACCCTATATTTTTATAATTTAGGTAATCCTATTCATACCCTCCATTCCAATAGATAGGTGATAACTATCATATTATTTTAATAGTACACCACCTTTCATTTAAACTCAATGTTTAATGTATCTCTAGATAAACTCAGTGTTTCATGTAACATAAACTATAATAAAATTTAAACTAATCTATAAAAAAACATTTTACAAAATATTAGGGTATTATATTCTACCATCCTTAAAATTAATTCCACCCATTAAATTTATCACTCTGAAGAAAATCTAATAAGGATAAATCTTCCTTATTACATTCTTATGTTCTCATAGAGAATCCTAAAGATGGGTTTTAACCATAGAACTTTGACCCAGTAAGTGGTACGATTTTAGAGAAATTTATATATAAAATCCTGAATCTCAAGTAGATTATCCCCATAAGAATGATAATTCTCTAGTAGTATAATGTCTTAGTTCAGTTTATATGTAGGATTTGTATGGTACTTCCTCAGGAGAGATACATGGATCTCATGATGGAATTAGGAGAAATTAGGTGTAATCACAAATCAATAGGCTACCATCCTGACATGATTAAAAATTTCTATGGGACTGATATAACTAGGGCTTAACATTCATTTATATCCATAGAAATATTATATCATTTGGTTATTTTTTGATCAGCATATAGTTCACCTATTTCATAAAATAAGAAAATCAATTTGTTTTTCATGTATCCCTAATAGATCAAAAGATCCATAATAGGATGATAAGTTATTACTTCTATCTCTAGTTATCATCCCAACAAATTGGTTACCAAAAGTTAAAACATTTTCATAAATATTTATATACTGATGTAATAATTTACTATTTAAAACATCATAAAATGATCAAATTAATAAATTGTATAAATGGTTCACCATACGACCCATAAAAAATAAAAAATTTATAAAAAAACTAACTAAATTACCCATAATCAACTTAACATTAATCCGTAAAATATTTTTAAGTGTCATTTAATGTTCATATACCAAATAATTTAACACCATGGTGATATTTTCTACCGAATCATGTTAACAACCAGAAATAAAATAAAATATACATGAAAACATACATTCTTCTTCATTAATTAAACAAAACCATGGATTACAGAATATATTTAATAAATAATTGTATTTTTTAAACACCATCATTGTAAACATATATCATCTTTTCAATTAAACATTAATCAGTTCTGGGGTCATAAATATTGTAGATACCCAAAGCTTGATGTACATGGACATTACATTACTTTTGAAGAATACTTAGTACATTACAAAAACACACACACAAGGACCGTAATAGTTTAGTGTCTTTGGAAACTCGGAATATATACTTCTAATCATGGTGAAAGATCTCCAACATCTCCCATAATGATCTTCCATTTGTTTTCCTAACCTAAAACCTTTCTTTATATCCTGGGGAAAATAAAACATAAAAGGGCAAGATCAAATGATCAGTAAGGGTAAACAGAAGAAATATCAATCACATCATATTCATAAGAACATAACAATTTGGAAATCTTGCCCTGCAAAAGAGATCATAATTTCATAACATGGGATAAATCATGGTAGTGAAATGTAATCACAATAATCATAACATAAAACAATAAGCTTTGTTTCGTACAAACATAATCATATAGAATCATTTCTTTTTAGTCAAGACTCATTTCCAAGACAATCTTAGTGGACAAAGTCCATTTATGAACCGAGTTCATTCCTTGTTTCAGTCCTGTTTCACTAAACCGGTTTAACCTGCCGTTCCAGCCATGTCTATCTCATGAGATATAAAATCTTTACCCAATGCATTGGAGGCAGATATAGGTCCCACCCATCTCATAATGATACCATTCTTATGTTTTCCACAAAATCATAAACCATACATCATAGCATAACCCATGTAATAAAAGTAGGAATCTTAAACATCATGACATCATAAAACAATTCATATAAGAAAATCGAATTCATAAAAATATTTCCATAACAACATAATAAAATCCATATAATAATAGGGATAGAAACATAACCCTATATTATCATAGATGGAAAATAATTTTGATAAAACACTTGAACTCCATATTTGAGGAAAATATCCTTTCTACTTCAAAAACACTTTTCATTTCATAACTTGTCATAAAATTCTAAACTAAAAGAATTTGATTAAAAATAAACATGAAAACTTGTAAAGGAAGCTTCTTGTAAATAATGTTTTAAAAATCCATTCATGCCGTATAAGTTAAAAAAACATTATTCTCGTACTTTTGTCGTAAAAGTCAAAAAGTACCTCGTACGAAAAACGACAAATGATTCCTTTCATATCTATTACTAAAAACTCACCGAAGGGTAAAATTGGATTTTAAAACTTTTAAGTGGATTGAAATAATATTACATATTGGTCAAACATGGATGTGGATGATAAAACACACCCCAGTAAATTTCAATGTATAAACAATCACGGATAAAAATGAGATTGTGATATTTCACTTACCTTAGGTCGGATTTGCTTCATAAGTGTCCGAACCTACTGAATAATGATTTAAATAATGTCATTGACTTATTCCAGAATCATACTCATTGTTATGATATCATATATGGTCATATTCTTAGCTTCTTATTAGTAATATTTCATTGTTACTTGTTATTCGGGTGTTTATTGCTTTTTGTTCTTATGCGTCTTTTGTCGAATAAATTCATATTCTTCTTTTAGGTTATAGATACCTCATTTCCAGAATTGTATTAGTGTAATATATATAATATTCATTCACTCAATTCATTTATGAAATAATTATGTAATGATAATCATGTAGAACGAGTCACATCACATTGTGGAGACAGTATTCCGTATGTACGCACGAGCGATGATATTGTTCCCATGATCGTGGAATTGTATTGGAGTGTATGTAAACTATTTCAGAGTCAATATCACTTTTCAATAATCATATATATTCATTATTTACACCATTATACCCATCCAAGTATGGTGGTGGAGGAAAATATATTACACCACGACGTGGAGACGGTATTCCATACGTACGCACGCGCGGTGATTTCGTTTTCCGTAGGATGGATAGATGGTGAAATAGGGTTTTTTCATACATATAATAACATATCAGTATATCAGTGATACTGATGTTATTACTTTATAATTATACAACTAAAGAAGAAGAAGTGGAAGATGAAATAAAGTTGAAAGAATCACTAACGGACATTACCTCTTCTTTGAAGCGCTTCTTTGAGACCTCCTTTTAGGGAAATAAAATTGGTCTTTGAAGATGACCAGGGCCTCTAGTATGTCTCTAGGGAAGTGGATAGAAGAAATTTTCAGGGGTTTTCCAAGATTGAAGGCTCAAAGTGGTGTGAGGAAGAGAGGGAGGAGGTTCCCTTTTATAAGGGAGGAGAGGGGCACCTTCAGAAAAATTAAAAAAATTATTTTATTATAAAGCCATATTCGGTTTTAAATATCTCTAAATTTATTTATTTAGAAGCTAAGGTGGGGATGGGTATAAATACTGTCATCAAATAGAATTTTTAAATGTTTAGTTTACTATTTTAACCTTATCATTTAGGTTTAACTTTAAGTTAGATAATTTTACTTTTATTGTGTCTTTTTGTGTTCTTACACTATAAGGTTAATAAACATACTATAAGAAGCCAAAAGAACCCCAAGTTGTATATTATTAATATATATAACCTAATCTAAGTCATTTTAGAGAAACTTATATTTTTTGAAATAACATAACAATTAATAATATAATATTTGTTTTAAAAACTATTTTATGTCAATTTTGACACTATTTAGTAATTGATTTTTGTGAAAATCATAATAGAATGATTAGTTCGAAAAAAGTTAATTAAATGAATAATAACATGTCATATTAAAGTATAAAATTATTTTAATTCATAAAAAGTCTCAAATTATATTTATTTGGGTATTTATAACATCAATTATGTCAATATTACATTAATAAGATAATTGCTGCATCATCGTTGTGTCATAAATAAATTAAATTATTTAATGTATAAAAATTACAAATAAAATACCATTATGTAGGAAATAATTTTAGTTTTCTAATGAATATTTATAGTCGAATTTATCTTATGTATAACCCTATATTAAGAAATTAATTACTTATTAAACTTTGATTATAACTATTATAACCCTTCATTAAATAAATTAATAATAAATTTCCTAATCTAATCCAAGTGGGCCTAAATGGTCCTATTTTATTCCTAAGGATGTTTTTTGTCGAATTTCACTTATCCAATAGAATTAGGACATGTGTTAGGTTAATAATAATATCATTTTTACCCTTAATTACCCTTTTTACTTTTAACCGTGGAAAAAAAGTAAAAAGTTACTATTCACCAAAAATTATTTTTATCTCATTGAACGACATTTTACTTACTGTCATCAACCGTGTCACTTGGATTTTTGAAATTCCATTCACAAAAGTGGTAAAATTATGTTTTCTGTAAATTTGAAAATTCTCCAAGGAGGTGGGTAAAAGACGGTGAAAAGTTCAATGAAATTTTTATATATCTAAAATTATTATAAAATTACTCTATTTAACTTATATAGATATTATGTATCAATTTTGACCTAAATTAAATTTAAATAAAATAATTAATTATTTAAATAAAAAGATGGTTTTTTAAATAGTAACCCAGTGTTTTCACTATTAATCAAAAATTGAAAGTTTTCAGAAAAATACCAAAATTTCACCCTAGGCTAATTTTGATATTCCGAATCCAAAAATGAAGTCCATTTTCAAAAATAAAATTTATAAAATTTCAAAAAGTGGGTATTACAATTCATAGCGGCTAGTTTTAATAATATTTTAATAGTATATCGTTGTTTAGTGAAACTCGGTATTACGTACAACACACACTATCGTGGAAGGTCGCGCTTGCGTGTAATTCAAGCCAAGTCAGGGATGCGTGTTGTGCAAGATCCTTTTGATGTAGCATACAACACAAGACATTAATGAAATTAAAAATAATATTTTTCGTAAAATCTTGGGGTGTTACATTCTACCACCCTTAAAATGAATTTCGCCCTAGAAATTCGTCTGGGTTATAAATGGTTTACTACTCGAATGTTTCTTTAATAGAAACCCGCATCGTAAAAAGGAATACCAAAACTTGTCTTTAAAAACTAAAGTATGAAACGTAACGGTTACCCAAATTAACTAATCACATGGTTTCCACATAGGAGAACATATGTGAAAATATGGATATGGAAGAGAAATCTAACTGTCATGTTCTGATGGAGAGTGGTAGAGAACATGACTACAAAAAATCCAACAATCACAAAGCCATAAATTTGTGATGATCTAGGGTACCATCTAATTCATCGGATATAAGGGAACTAGGACAACATTTTTTGTTTTCAATATCATTTCCCTAAAGTTGAAGAATTTGAATTAGAATAAATAATTACTTTGTTTTGGTACAATCTCACTGTTGTTCGTGCTTTGAACAATTTCCACTTAATCGCTTAAAGAAATGAAATTGAATTTGTTATTCATGAAGTTTTAATAGATCATGTGATAGAATGATGGGTCATTCCATCTGTTTCAAACAAAATGTTAGCCAAAGATATCAAATATACATAAGTCCATCTATGGTGAGGAAAATCATATATGATTCCAAGAATGAACTTATAATTCATATGTCATACCGCGTAATAAAATAAAACTAATTTCTACTATCCAAGGACTTCTTGTAGGTAGTGGTAGGCGATAAAGGCCAGTCGCACTTCGGTTGTGGGTTCGATTCCAACAGCCTTGTCCGACGCGATGGGATGTCGCCCGTCCTGTAGGTTATCCCTTTTTCTAAATCTATATTACTATAACATCCCATAAATAATATCAAAAAAAGTTCTATCCTTAAACAATACTAACTCATGTCCCACATAATCCATTCCAATATTAAGGCTTATCTAAAATACTTCGGTCCAAGCTCATAGTATAATGAAAACGATTACATGAAATGTCACATAACAATCACGTGAATTCCATCATTTATCCCCCATATATCATAAGATATATCTTTTTGGTCGAATTACAAACATGTGAATACCTTAATCATGTATTCTCTTGAATAATGAATACCCATTGAACCTTAGTGAAAGCATGAATGCAATTAAAAGTTAACACTTTCCACAAACAAAAATCCTCAAAATTATTTATAATCAAACCATGATATCACTCAGTACTTATATCAATCATGAGCTAATGAATACAATCAAACATCTCATTATCTTCTTATCCCTTCATTATGCACATATCATCTTCTTACCAAAAATATATCAATCACTTTCCATGGTTACCGGTACCATAAAATTATTGAAAACCACAATAGACCAATACAAAAATATTCCAATATTCCATGATACTATATACAACAATATTTTGGAATCCCATTACATAAAAACATAATCATTCCACCACATCATTGTCATATTCAACATCGCCAATAGTGATCTCATGTGACTTCCCTTTGTCCTTTGCCTTACGTGGTTGCTCATGTCGATCATCATTAACCATTGGATTAAGGAATTGATTAGCATAATGCCCCATTTCATTTCACTTGAAGCATTGAAGTGTTGTTGGTTCGTTCTCTGCAGTATTTTCTTTATTCAGACCATTAGAAACCCTTTTTCCATTACTTCGACACTCAGATGCTCGATGACCTTCTTTTCCACACTTAAAACATTTTCTAGTCCCTTTAAGACAATCTCCACCATTCTTCCTTCCACACATTGAGCATAAGGAAACATTCATCTCCTTTTCACCATTATTATGAGAATTCTCCTTGAACTCCATCTTTTGTTTCTTGTCAAAACCCTGAGATGGATATGTAACACCAACTTCCATTTAGACCTTAATAGCACAGAACATAATTTATTCACAGCTATTGACGTCTCTTATAGCTAATGCCCTTCGAAGATTTGGTTTTAAGCCACTGAAGAATCGATCAACATTACTTTCAGGTTGGATGATAAAGTCAGATGCATACTTTGAAAGACTTGTTAAATTAGATTCGTATATAACAACAGATTCATCATCCTTTTGCTTTAGTTCAAGAAACTCTTTCTCCATCTTTTTTCGAAGAATACGAGGGAAGTAATTATTGAAAAATATGTTCTTGAACTCGTCCCATTCCATGGACTCAATTTCATCTCTTGGCCTCATATTCTTGATAAGATTCCACCATTGATCAGCATCACCTTCCAAAAAATATACTGCTAAGATGACTTTATCATGTTCAGAACATTGAAGAACTGAAAATATCTTTTTAGTGGTACTGATCCATTGTTCAACAACTAGTGGATCGGAAGACCCACTGAAAGAAGGTGGGTGTTGCCTCATGAAGGACTCAATAGAATATTGTTCCCTTATATGCTCATTTGGAAGTCCATAATGATTCATACCTTGTGTAACTATAGAAATAATATTTTTCACTCCATCTCCCATAACGTTGGTTTGTTCAGTTGGACAATCATTGCATCGTCCATTACATTGATCGATACAGTTTCTTCGGGTTCCAGCCATCGTCTAAAACCCAAAAAGAAAAGCGTGAGAGGAAAAAATTGCGCTAGGGAAAACAACATAATAAAAGGGGAGTTCCATCAATATCTAACATATTAGGTTTAATTATAATATGGTTAGCATAATTCTAGGACTATAACGTATACTTAACCTTAGGGACATCCCTAGACATACCTTAGAAATATCTCTAGGTATCTCACTAAAGTTCTCACATCCTAGTTTCCAAAGGTTGAATAAACCTTTCCTCTGATACCAACTGTAAAGACCCTAAACTTGACGTACATGGACATTACATTACATTTGAGGAATACTTATTACATTAAAAAAACACACACACAAGGACCGTAATAGTTTAGAGTCTTTGGAAAATCGGAATATATTCTTCTAATCGTGGTGAAAGAACTTCAACATCTCCCATAAATTTATTCCCTTTCTTTTCATACCTAAATCTTTTATTTATATCATGGGGAAAAGAAAACATAAAAGGGTGAGCTCAAATGCTTAGTAAGGGTAAACAAAAGAAATATCAATCACATCATATTCATAAGAACATAACAATTTGGAAATCTTACCCTGCAAAAGAGATCATAATTTCATAACATGAGATAAATCATGGTAGTGAAATGTAATCAGAACAATCATAACATAAAACATGAAGCTTTTTGGAATACACACATAATCATAGAGAATCATTTCTTATTAGTCAAGACTCATTGACAAGATTATCTTAGTAGAAAATGTCCATTTCTGAACCGAGTTCATTCCTCGTTTAAGTCCTATTTCACTGAACCGATTTAACCTGTTGTTCCAGCCATGTCTTTCTCATGAGATATAAAATATTTACCCAATGCATTGTTGGGATATATAGGTTCCACCCATCTCATAATGATACCATTCTTATGTGTGCCACAAAATCATAAACCATACATCATAGCATAACCTATGTAATAAAAATGGGAATCTTAAACATCATGACATCATAAAATAATTCATATAAGATAAAGGAATTCATAAAAATATTTCCATTACAAAATAATCAAATCTATGTAATAATAGGGATAGAAACAAAACCCTATATTATCTTAGATGGAAAATAATTTTGATAAAACACTTGAACTCCATTCTTGAGGAAAATAACCTTTCTACTTCAAAAACACTTTTCCTTTCTTAACATGTTATACAATAATAAACTAAAATAAGCTAATTAAAAATAAAAATGAAATCTTGTAAAGTAATATTCTTGGAAATAATGTTTTAAAAATCCATTCATTCTGTATAAGTTAAAAAAACATTCTTCTCTTACTTTTGCCGGAAAAGTCAAAAAGTACCTCTTACAAAAAACGACAAAAGATTCCTTTAATATATTTTACTAAAAACTCACTGAAGGGTAAAATTGGATTTAAACAATTGTATGTGGATGGAAATAATATTACATATTTAGGAAACATGGATGTGGATGATAAAATACACCCCAGTAAATTCCAAAGTATAAACAATCTCGGATAAAAATGAGATTGTGATATTTCTCTTACCTTAAGTCTGATTTTCTTTGTAAGTGTCCGAAACTCATGTATAATTATTTAAATAATGTCATTTACTTATTCCAGAATCATACTCACTGTTATGATATCATATATGGTCATATTCTTAGCTTCTTTTTAGTAATATTTCATTGTTTCTTGTTATTCGGGTGTTTATTGCTCTTTGTTCTTATGCGTGTTTTGTCGAATAAATTCGTATTCTTCTTTTAGGTTATAGATACCTAATTTCCAGAATTTTATTAGTGTAATATATATCATATTAATTCACTCAATTCATTTATGTAATAATTATGTATTGAAAATCTTGTAGAACGAGTCGCATCACATGGTGGAGACGGTATTCCGTACGTACGCACGAGCGATTATATCGTTCCCATGATCGTGGAATTGTATTGAAGTGTATGTATACTATTTAAGAATAAATATTAATTTACAATAATCATATATATTCATTCATTACACCATTATACACATCCATGTAAGGTGGTGGTGGAAAATAGATTACACCACGACATGGAGATAGTATTCCGTACGTACGCACGCACGGTGATTTCGTTTTCCATAGGATGGATAGAGGGTGAAATAGAGTTGTTTAATAATTATAATAACATATCAGTATATGAGTGATACTTATGTTATTACTTTATAATGAAATAAAAAAGAATTAGAAATGGAAGAAGAAATAATGTTGAAAGAATCGGTAACAGATATTACCTCTTCTTTGAAATGCTTCTTTGAGACCTCTTTTAGGGCACTAAAATTGGTCTTTGAAGAAGACCAGGACCTCTAGGATGTCTCTAGGGAAGTGGAAAGAAGAAATTGGTAGGGGTTTTCCAAGATTTAATGCTCAATGTGGTGTGAGGAAGAGAGGGAGGAGGTTCCTATTTATATGGGAGGATAGGGGCACCTTTGGAAAAATTAAAAATATTATTTTATTATAAAGCCATATTCGAGTTTAAATAGCTCCAAATTGATTTATTTAGAATATAAGGTGGGGATGGGTCGATATAATCTCATAAAGTAGAATTTGGACAAGTTTAGATTACTATTTTAACCTTATAATTTTGATTTAACTTTAAGTTAAATAATTTTACTTTTACCGTGTCTTTTTGTGTTGTTACACTATAAGGTTAATAAATTTACTATAAGAATCCAAACGAACCCCAAGTTGTTTATTATTAATATATCTAACCTTATGTAAATAATTTGTCCAAACCATAGATTTTGTGGAATCAAATAACAATTAATAATATAATACTTGTTTTAAAAACTATTTTATGTCAATTTTGAAACTATTTAGTAATTGATTTTTGTGAAAATCATAACAGAATTATTAGTTCGCAAAACATTACTTAAATGAATACTAACATGTCATATTAACCTATAAAATTAGTGGAATTCATAAAAAGGCTCAAATTACATTTATTTGGGTATTTATAACATCAATTATATCAATATTTCATTAATAATATAATTATTGCATCATCTTTGTGTCATAAATAAATTAAATTATTTAATGTCTAAAAATTACAAATAAAATACCATTATGTAGCAAATCTTTGTATCTATATAATGAGTTTTTATAGTCAAACTTATCCTATGTATAACCATATATTAAAAAATGATTTACTTTTTAAACTTTGATTATAACTATTTTAACCCTTCTTTAAATAAATTATTAATAAATGTCCTAATCTAATCCAAGTGGTCTTAAATGGTCATATTTTATTTCTGAGGTTGTTCTTGGTAGAATTAAACTTATCCAATAGAATTAGGACATGTTTTTGGGTAATAATAATATCATTTTTACCCTTCATTACCATATTTACTTTTAACTGTGGTAAAAAAATGTAAAAATTTACTATTCAACAAAAATTACTTTCATCTCATTGAACCACATTTTACATACTAACATCAACCGTGTCTCTCAGATTATTGAAATTCCATTCACAAAAGCGGTAAAATTATGTTTTATGTAAATTTTCAAATTCTCCTTAGAGGTGGGTAAAAGACGGGGAAAAGTTCAATGAAATTTTTATATAGCTAAAATTATTATAAAATTAATCTACTAATCATATATAGGTATTATGTATCAATTTTGAACTAAAATAAATTTAAATAAAATAAATAATTATTTAAATAAAAAGTCGGGTTTTTAAATAGTAACCCAGTGTTTTCACTATTCATCAAAAATTGAAATTTTTCAGAAAAATACCAAAATTTCACCCTAGGAAAATTTCGATATTCCGAATCCAAAAATCAAGTCCATTTTCAAAAATAATATTTATTAAATTTCAAAAAGTGGGTATTACTAATCATAATGGCTAGTTTTATTAATATTTTAATAGAATATCGTTGTTTAGAGAAACTCAGTATTGCGTACAACACATGCTATCATGGAAGGTCGTGCTTGCGTGTAATGCAAGCCAAGTCAGGGATGCGTGTTGTGCAAGCTCCTTTTGGTGTAGCGTAAAACACAAGTCAATAATGAAATTAAAAAGAATATTTTTCGTAAAATCTTGGGGTGTTACAAATACTATTCAATTTACTTTATCCATACCAATAATCTATTTATCACAAATAATGACCATTATCTCAACATCTATAATATTTGTAGGGTTATATTTCTATTAATAACCAATTTTACATAAAATGTCACCTTTAAATTAAATCACATTTCTAGTTCATTAGTAACATTCAACATATTCTTGAAAATCCTTACTAAATTTTTTTTCCCAAAAAATCATGATATTTTTGATTAATAATATATGAAATTATTTAATTCCATGAAATAAAAACTACATTAATTACACATAATTCTTAAAGCATTAACTAGGATTCATCATAATATTCCTTAATACCTCTTTCCTATAATATGAAATATTTATCGGGTCATAAACTTCATCAATCTCAACAAAATCATGCTTCATACATTAAACATGAATAATACTATTAATACAGTGCATAACATTAATATGTCATTCATGGTCATTTCATATTCATTTGTATAACCAATAATCATACCACCACGTTGATTCTCTTCACGAGTTCCCCCTAGGAAATTAATCTTCATAATACCCATACATTCTATATTTAAAAACATGACCAATGGTGATGGGTTAGGGAAACAAATATTCCCATCCATTACAATAACAAGATTTTTCATTTTTCCTATAAAATTACTTTCTATATGTCCTTATTCTCCATACATAAATAATCTTCTCATTCATTTGATACATTTGCTTGAGTGCTTCTTCCTACAATATTAACATATAATAAATTGAATCTTCATTCCTCTATGGTCTCCTCCACCCAATCCATTAGTAATCTCTACACTTCTATTTTGAGTGATTCTAAGAGTTGTATAATTTACATGTTAGTAGTCATATATCATGATAACTAATTACACATAATAAAAATATACTTTAATCTAGTAATTATCTGATTTGTTTTATCTTCAAAACATTATCTATGATATTTAATATTAAGATACTTCCTTTTGGTCATGTCTATTGAAATAGACAAAAATCTATAGTGTGATAAATAATATTCATATTGGGATACCATATAACCATGATAAATCACATACATGTTATCTAGATAATGAAACTTTTTTTTAATCAATGAAACCTTATGCTTTACCATGGTCATTCAGGGTCATCATTCAAATCAATATTGATGTTTTGTAAAGGGTTTTTGAATTTCCAAAGAATATCCCGTGGGAGTTTCAAACTCAGTTTGTAGTAAAGACTATTATTTTGTACTATGCAATGATCGAGTAGAGCTTAATACACATTTTTCATAGTTATTAACCCATAATACAGCTTTACCAGAACTACATCAACATATAGTATGTGGATAGGGATGTAATATATAAAAAAATAACCCTATCCTAAACCATTATTCCTATATATTTTTTATACATAGAATAATATTTATACATATTTGTAGACATATCCCAAGGGATCTTTCTAATGTTTTCTGATCACATTTTACGATGGTTAAATGACCTTTGTCTGATACAATCAATAAAAAACCAACCATCTCATAAATAAATACTATATCTTAGTAGATGAATATTCACTACATAAAATAACAATCAATGATATAATCATTTAGTTATGGTGTCTTTGGAATCAGAAACAGATAAAAAAAATTTCCATAAGATACATACATCATCCCCCCACAATGTAATTAATAAATAAAATATTTCTTAGACATATCAAACATAATAACATTATTCATATCTGAGAGAAAATAAACAAAACAAAGAGTGTGATCAGATGCTAAGAATGTGTAAAAAAGGAATATATGAATTTGACATGATCATGTGGGTATGAAGAAATGATAATTAAATTTGAAAACCGATTAATTTATGTTATATTTCATAAACGTGAGTCATGATATAATTATTAGAAGTTCATAAGAGATTATTCATAATAGAATAAAATAACATGATCCTTGAGTGCATACACCTAGGCATGTGAAATATTTTTTCAAGGATATCCACCAACACATTTATAACATGTTAGGCATGGGATAACAATCCAGATACCTATTTTTTCATGGTATAACCACCCATGTAACATCATTTTATGATTGGGATAAACTATTATATACCCTTAGATCTCATATAACATTAATAATTACCCAATAAATTGGAGGAAGATATAGGTCCCACGTATCACATAATGGTAATCATCGATATGTTTTCCACATGATCACAGAATATTCATCATATCACAACGCCGGATAATAAATGGTTTCCATAAACATTTCATCCTTTCATTAAAACATAACTTACATAAAAAGAAAAGGGTTTCATAAAAATATTTTCATCATAAATATAAACCATTCAGAAAAATAATAAGAATGATATCCTTGGATTATATCCACCATAAATAACTATTTAGATCAATGCGTTTCATTTTCAATTAATTTTTTTAATGAAAATTTACTTTGTAACATTTTATGAATAAAACATGATTTTAAAAAAACAATTTCATAAAGTATTGCATAAATAATTTTTATTGAATATAACATTGAAAACATATAAAGGAATATTTTAAAATAATTTTAATCATTTATTTTGTTAAATTAAAATTATATTAAAATCACATTTTTAAACAATAAATTCATAAAATATTTCGAAAATCTGTTTCTTTGCAAATAACCTTGAAAACATTCAACAGAGGGATTAAAAATCACTTAAAACATTTCATGAGGAAAATATATTTTTATCATTGTAATAAATATTAAAAACATTATTCTTTCAAAATCATTTTATTTGAAAATGACATTTTCATTTTATAGAGAAATATTTAAAAATTTGAGTGGTAATAATGGTGGGAAATTCCGTAAAAGTTAAATTAAAGATTCATATTATATTTTTAGAAAAATCCAAATGAGGCATGTTTTGAAAACAACATGAAAATTCAATTTAATTTTTTTCTAAAAAAACCAAAAATAGAGAAGATGAATTTTTAAAATCGTTGAAGTACATAATATAATTTTTAGAAAACATGTATATGGACGAAAATGGGGTTTTAACCGAAGTGAGAAATAAATATATTTTCTTTAAAAACATTATTTTGGAATCATGAGTTTATTAAGTGATTAAAATTATGGGAAACATGTATTTTGATAGAATTACTAGAGTATAATAAAATTCACGAGTTTATTGATATATTTATTATACGATTAGATCACCAGAAGAATAATAATAAATAATCATAATGATAAATTATACTCTGACTTCAAACCATTATCCATTTGGTAATCAATGAATCATAAACCCCCTTAAATAATTACACCAAAAGAAAAATTAAAAAGTATGAATAAGTGGAGATTCATGATATCACATGTCAAAGGGACAGTATATAAATCTCATTAAATAATATTTGTGCATAAAATAATATATATCTCAATGAATGAAAATTGAGACAAAAATCCTTCACTGATATGGTTACTTTAAAAGTATAAACCAAAAAAAAGTCTGAGCCTAAAATAGAAATTTCAACCAGTTTTTTTCATGATAAACAATATATAATAAAATATTGGTTAGTATTTACAACACATAATGTTAACATTTTGTGAATTTGGAATTTGTCTCACAAAAAATAATATTGAGATAAAAATCCCATAATATAAGCCTTAGATTATTTCATACACATTCAAACATAATTTTTGAAAATATATGTTTTTTTAAAATAAAATATATTTACATAATTAGATATATATTCCCATTTTTTATTTACATAGGACCTTTTATCAAATGTTTATTAACAATTCTTTTTTAAAATCATGTATCTGGTAATAAATTCTTTGTTTTTTAAGAATTTTTTTATGTCTTATTCTCCATAATCTTAATTTTAACTTGGTAAAATAATATATAGAATTTTGAAAATGAAATAATTATCGTAATTTTTTATTATATTTGTATTTAGAGTAATCCCAAAATCCTATAGATAGAAAAAGAATACACAGTTCCTTGAGATGGTAGGTTGTATATACATATGAATATTGGTTCCATTTTTTAGTAGAAGTGAAATAAAGGAAAGAAATAATTCAATATTAAAATATAATTATTATTTAATAAATATTATATTTAATTAAAATAATTATTTCTAATTATATTGGATAGACTAGTGTTATGATATAATATTGTTTTATGAATATTAATGGAGGAATAAATAGAATTAAACCAAATTAAATGTTTATGAATTTAATATGGAACCCTTCCCTCCTGGCGCTCCCCCTTCCTGCTCAACCCATCTATGGTTCCCCATGAAACACTAATCTTGGGTTCGGTGATGCATCTAAGAGATATTTCCTTTTCATCCTTTATTCTCAAATTTTGACTCTTCTAGTATCCTTCATCCCCCGTTGTCCATTATTTCAGTCAATGTTTGACTTCTTGATGGTGAAAATTTTCTAGTGTTTGTATTCTGGGGTGACTTATTTGGTCCTCCTGATGTTATATGACATTGAAGACTCTAGATGCAACAACTCTACCTTGATCCTGCATTCCACCACTCCTCTCCAGGTCGTATTCGGAAGGGGTTGTAACATATGTTTTTTGGGTTGAGGGATTCAGTTATCATCTTTTCATCAAGATATTCTATTTTAGCTCGACCTTGGATTGTGTTTTGGGATCCAGTATCACCATGTTTCCATAATTTAGAGACCTCGACCACTCTTATCCCTGCCCTAATGTCAAGCCATTTTCCTTCTCTTCTATTCATAGCCAAAACAGTACTTCCTCAATGGTTTTGAGAGGTGATTTTCAGCGGACGATGGCGACCATCACACTGTATGTTTTGGATTTCAGTGATGATTTGTTTGATTAACTTTCATTGGTGGTTTATTTACTCGATACTGGCCCAAATAAGGTTCTTTTTCTATTTTTTGGTATGGATTTTCATTGTCTGGGTTATGGTGGAAGACGTATGTGGTTACTGAAGCTGGTGTGTCTTGTTTAAGTTTCTTTTTTTTTTCATGTTTGGATAATATGAGTTCAAAATGTTCTAGTCTCCTGGATGTCTCTATTTTGAATCTATATAGTGGTCTCATTTTATTATGGTTACAAAGGTCTCTGGTGATTTTCAGCCACAGGTGCAACATTGGGTTGGGGACGATGGTGGTAGTCTGGACACCATTGATGAGTTTCTTCTTCAATGGTGTGATCTGTGATAATGATTTCAATAATGGCAGATGGATTCAACATGACTGACTATATTGGTTCAATGTTGTGATTGATGTTTGATCATGGGACGATATGGGTTAACTCGTGTATTGAGGTAGCTTTGGCGGTACTTCTGATTTCAAACTATTGAAATTTGAATGTGGAATTTTTGAATTTTTAATGTGGTGTGTAGTAGTTTAAGTGGACATGGGATATTTGTGGTGGGATATGTGGTGACTAGTGTCTCTCTTTTTATGGTTCTCACATACCCAAAATGTGTTATTTTTAAATAATACACTAAGAAAATAGATTTTGGTCATGTTTATAAATTTTACCACTTCTTTAGAGAGCCACTTTATTTTTACAACTTAAGCCTTCATATGAGGGATTAATAAACAAAATAAGGCCTATAATGAAAGGTTATAAAAATAATTAATGGATTTGTTTAGGTTTTGTCTGAGCTAAATGGTTTTGTAAATGTGAAGAGGGGAGGAGAGGGTGACCTTTTATAAGTCAGGGACAAGACACACTTGGATATTTTAAAAGTAAAAATGTGTACCCACGTTTTACACATTAGAAAATGATTATGAATGGGTTATTATTAATAATTATAGGTGAATGATTTTAAATAATTATATTACATGGGTGTTGGACATGTTTATAGACCCATTAACATTGTATTTTAACCCCAAATAATCCCGTTTTAACCTTAACCGCGGTAATAATTGTTTACTATTTTCAGTATTCAATATATTAAAGAATTAATTGGAAATTTTTAAATAATATCAATTATGATTATTACAAATACATAATTCATTTTTCTAAATTCCATTCAAAAAATGAAAAATAAAATTTAAACCTATAGAAGCACCAAATAGAAAATATTCAAAAGTTTATATATAAAAATTCTATATGAAATTGATTCAATTAACTGAAATTATATTAATAAATATATAATTAATATAATTTTACATTTAAAACTATATCAAAACAATTTTAATGTTTTTAAATTCTTCAATTATAATCAAAATTCATCATAAACGTTAGTATATTTCCCAATTCATCAAAAAAATTTGTTCTTAAAAAAATTCAAAACATTTGACCTTCACAAATGTTTGACATTATAATTTAAAAAATTAATTTCACTAAACAAGGTATTTCATATAATGTAATATAAAATAAATATTTTGTGTAATGAAATATATTTAAAAATTTAAATTAATTTTGGAAAAAAATATTCCACAAAATATCTGAATGTTACAGGATGGTCTATTCAGTTTTCTATCCCAGTTCACTGGTGGGTGAGCATGTGATTATTTCTTCTCAAAAATAGTGATGTGATGTGGGTGATCATTATATTAATCATGTGATTGGAATGATTCTATATTTTTATGTGTATTTCCATGAGATATTTTAGTTTAATGAAAAATTACTTATTGGGTAGCATAAACATCTTCACATTATTGACGGAAAACTCATGGTCGCATGAGTCGTGTTTACACCAGATAATACATGATATAAACCTGATGCATATGTTATATTTATCTTGGTTCTATATCAATTTATGAATTTTTAGAATCAAATTTTGTTGATTGAACGAGTATGGGTCAGGGATTGATAGTTTCCACGATGACGGTTTTGGGCCTGTTAAACCAGAGATTTGGGTAAATTTATTAAAAAATCCTTGGATGAGGGATAATTTTATAATATATCGAGTGTTTGGAGAAGACTGACCTATATTTTTACCATAACATGCACATTCAAGAGACATATTTTTAGGAGATAAATCAAGATTAGTATTTTCTGTTTTGATGTGAGCATGGCTCCGAGAGAGGTATTCGCTTATTGGTAAAATATTAGTGTACTTCTAGTTAGAGGCGATCGTGTCCCATATCTTGACAGCATCATGAGTACACTCAAAGATAATCGAAAATCTATTGATCAATCCAATGAACATATTATTCCTAAATAATGGACTATTTAAGGGTTCCTCTTAGTGACATGTTTAAATGAAATCCACTTGGCGCGTGGTACAACAATGGATATTTTTGGGAATAGGCCCTAATTATTTTTTTTAAACATAGAAAATTTTCATATAATACATTATTTAAAAGTGGTAATGAGTTATTGGGTTTTTTATGTTTTAACTCATGGATTAATGTCTTTTTAAACACTCTGCTATTATGTGTTTAAACGGAATGGGTATCAGATGTGGTCTTTATTTCAATTTTTTATTAAGTGAAAAAAGTTATGATTATATGGTTTGTTGTTGGGAATCAGTCACTAATGGATGTCCCTCACATCAGAAGATATATAGAATCTTGATTCTCATAATTGGAAATTCATTTTGGATCTCTTATGAAATTTAATGAATATAGAAATGTTTTATTGGAATACTCATTAAATTCTTGGTATAGATTCAATAATGGATTTTGGAGTAATACAGATGTAGAAGTTATTATCAGAGTAGCTTATGAAAATCCAAAAATTATGTATGAATATTCTTGGTTATTCTTCTTTAACATAACTAATTATTTTAATTTGGAGATGGTTCATCCTAGATACAATGTTAGAAGTCAGGAGGAGGCTTTTGTGAGTGTGAAAAAGATGATATCAATGAGGCATGGAATAAAGGCTTTCAATATATGGTTTTGATAATGTGTTATATCCTATAGAAAATATTTTGAAATATAATTTAAAAAATTAGACTTAATTTTATTATCCATATTAGATGAATGTGTCTAGTGAGAAACTACATTGAATACATCATCAGGGAGATGAGTTTAGTTTAATAGTAGGCTGAGGCTTTTGAGAAAAATCTGACATGAATAGTTGAGCTTAGTCGATTGAAATTTGTCCATTTCAAGATGAATATAGACTCAAAATATATTATTTATGTGCAATTGGGTGTCAAAAATTGAGAAATATTCTTGAATAGTTGTGATGATTCTAGTTCTATATTTCAATAATAAATTTTAATGATGGTTGCACGATTTCTAGAAATTTAATATTATAAATTAATGCCAATAGTGGGGAGTTACATAGGCCAGGTGATAATTATGGTAATAAAGTGATTTGTCATTTTGTTAGGTGCTCTTGTATAAGAACCATTTTGATGATCTTATTTTTTTAATATGAGTCTTAGTTTGAGTTATAGTGGCTAAAGTATGATGTTTCTAAAAGTATCACTTATAGTTCTCTAGGGTGTGGGAAACACAACATAACTGTTTGAGTAGGAATTTAGGATATAAGTTAGTAGATTTTGGTTTATTCTCAAAGTATTCTTGCGGATGATATGTTCTTAGGTGGGTAGTTTGTAACGTCATATGTTTTGGATTGGTTTGAAAAATTCTGTGAGAGTTTGAAATTTTTTTAGTGGATGAAAAAATATTAAACTTTCCCTTAGAATGTATATGGAAGAGTAAGATCACTAAAATATGATTTTTTTTAATATGTGTTTTAAGATATTAGATGATTCCTAGGTGTTTGGTTGAGATTCATGGGGTTATTGGGCTGTGAAAGCTAGGTTTTTGAAAATATAATAGGATGTGCATGGTTGGAACTTGGTTAGTTCTAACTATTCACATAAATAGTGTGGACCCTAAATATCGTTGGTGTATGCTCCTTGGACATAGCCCAGAGAGGGTGAAAAAAGTAAATTTTTTTGGTTCATATGTATGATTTAATTTATTTTTATACTTTTCTATGAGAAAGATAGAGAATAGAGTTTTTCTTAACAGCAAAAAATGATCTGAAGGGGAAGAGGCCTAAATATGTAATACCCTGATTCAACCCCCTCTCTCAGGGTATTTGGACTTGTGGGAATAAAAATCGGTAACAGTTTGAGGTTTAATTCAGCGTCCATATATCAAATTCAATTCTACAATCATTAAGTTATCAATATCATTGACATGACCAATTTTTATCTAAGGAATAATCTGATGGAACAATAATTCAAATATTTTGGAATGGATGACTTTATAAGAGCAATCCAATATATAACTACCGATATTAATAGTGGTGAATTATCAGAAACTGAGTGAAGAGAATTGTATGTTGATTCTATGGGATCAATGCCTTAGGGGGAGCCATATCTATTTCTATATATATTAAGGTTATGTCATGCAAAAAAATCACATGCTATGTTGGAAAACCTATTGAATACATATGAATGAGATCCAAAGGTCAGAGAGGAAAAGATGAAAGTCCAGTGGAACAAGTATGAAGATATTATAACGAACCTGAATGAGTCTATTGAACAATTATTTAATAGGGTAAATATCATTGTGGAAGGCATGGGAGGTCTTGGAGAAGTTATTGAAGTCATAAAAATTGTGAAGAAAATCATGAGGAAACTTTCACCCCGGTTCAATCCCGAAGTTTCAGTTTTGGATGATAAAGATCCAAAATAGCTGACATTGGATAACTTTCACAATACCTTAGTTTCATATGGAATGAAAAATTATGATAATGATGTTGTGGAAAAGAGGAAATCTAATGAGATGGCTTTCAATACTATGAAGAGGCTCACTATTGGTGATTATCACGAAGATGAAGAGATAGAAGAGGTGATTTCATTTTTTTCCTAAATCCTACAAAGATGAAAAGGAAAGTTCAAAGGGAGACTTTTACAATAATTATTTTAATGTGGAAATATTGGACATTTTGCAACAAGGTGCCCTAATAAATTCCAAGAAGATGATGAGGATGAAGTTGAAATTCCCAGGAAGAAGTATTCATCCTATGTGAAAGGAATGAAATAGTCCAGGAGAAATTTATTTAATAAAAATAATATCCTTTCACAAGAATGCGATAGTTAATATGATTATGAGGTTGATAAGGTTGAAGAGATAGAGAAATAAAATGATCGTGGAGAAAATGCTATGGTGGAAGTTGCTGAGAGTTCCCAGAAAAAGGATGAAAATGATGCCGCTAACAGAGAAGAAGAAGTTGAAGGAAGTGTTGGTATGGAATTAGAATTAGAAGTATATCTTTGGGAGCTAGATTTTTGGAGATCAAAAATGATGAAATCCAAAAAGGTGGTTCATAATTCCATACTCTATATGAAGCAACATGAAGAAGAGATGTTTGAGCTGATAATGGAAATTGAAAAACAAAAGTCCTCCAAGCTAGAGATATCTTAAATGGTTGTGGAAAATAAACACAAGGTTGAACAATAGAAAAGGTAGATAGAGGTCTTCAATAACCATGTTAAAGATCAAATCAACCATATTGAATAACATGAAGAAGAAATTGTTTCTCTTTAACAAAAAACAAAAGATCATGTAAAAATCTGGGCTCATAGTACTAAACCAGCAAAGAAAATCACTCTGAAGACTGAAATGCAGAAAGTAAAGAATTATAGGCATGTAGAAAACAAGCAACATTTTTGTTCAGATGTTAAAGATGGTATGAGGCTTGAATAAAAATTGAAAACTATGAAAGTTGATGTGAGACAGAAAGCACCCTCTCTAAAATATAAAATTGATTTGGGTAGGAAGAAAAATTTAAAATTTCTAAAAACCCAAGGGGATATTAGAAGTGAAGAAGTGAAATGAAAGAATAAACCCTTCATCATATGTTATTACTGCAGAATGATGGGACATGCACATAATTTATGTTCCATAGTCAAGATATACCGAAGGGAACAAGGGAAGCAATGGAACACAAAATGAACACAATATTATTGAAAATATTTGGAGGGATACTATTTTTTACAGAGGATTTGGTCACATGGATAGATATTGTACATAAACCATGCAGAGGAATGTACCAAAACAGATCCTGAGCTACCACAAGCTGTATATCAGAGAATAAACAAATGAGATTAAAACACAAAATTTATTTACAGCATTGTAGGATGAGGCTGGTCCATCATACTCTATAGAAGGTCATGATTCCCAATCCATTCCAAGTATGAACTCAAAAAAAGGATCAAGAAGATGATAGCTGAGGAGGTAGTGGTGGAAACAATTTCCCTTAAATCGTCAGATCGTTAGGGTGTATGGACCCAAGAGAATTGTTTCCCATCTCACATGATAGGTAATAAAGATCTTTTTACATGAATAAAATATGACAAAGATGTAGTTTTCATGTTTGGAAATGATGAAATCCTAAAGATTATCGCATTGGGAACGACATGGTACGAGGGAAATGAAATAATACATTTTGATGTCTTAGTAGAATAAGGTCCGAATCACAGTTTTCTCTGTGTTAGTCAATTGTGTGACTCATAAAATTATATACAGTTTACCAAGAATATGTGTTTTTTCAAAGGAATATAAGAAACTATGATCATATTGGGAAAATGAACCAAGGGGAATCTCTACCTAATTAGTCGAGAAGAAGATATGTTACTTTTATCCTGAGAGGAAGAAAACAATTTATGGCATGAACGAATAGGTAATCTATGTCAGTCATTCCTGGATGATTTAGTAATGTGTGGGGTAGCTAGAGACCTCCCCAGGAAATCACGTGATCATATAGATACATGCGATTCTTGTCAATATGGGAAGATAATCATAATGATGTACAAAGTGAAGGAAAAGAAGTCAACCAGAGTGCTCTAATTGGTTGATGTTGATGTTTGTGGAACTAACTCACTAAGAGATATTGACATAAAAAAATATTATGTTATGTTCATTTATTATTATATAATAATGGCTTGTTTATTTTTCATTTCAAATAAGTTTTATGTATTCGGTTTTCTAAAACAGTATCAGAGGGAATTTTAATAGAAGCTTGGGTAGAAAATTCTAATGATTAATACTGAAAAAGGTACATAATTCCCAAATAGTCAGGTGGAAGACTATCTCAAGAATCAATGGATAAGGCATCATGTTTCTTCAGTAAGAACCTAAAAATAGAATGTAGTGGTTGAAAATAGAAATACAATCATCAACAACATGTCCATAATGATGCTTATAGAAAAATACCTTCCAATGAAATTTGGGAATGAAGGTGTTTTGACATCTGTCTAAATTTCTAAAAAGGATCTGCTTTTGTAACATCCTAGTTTCAGAAGCCACCCAGAGGCGCCCCATACCTGTTTGGTCACATGGCCTCAAGCACATTTCCTTGAATGCAAGAGGCTTGCAACTAGTAGTGAGTGACTTGGGGGTGATAGTGGGGAAACTATGCCCCCATTGGCAGAGTACACAGCAGAAGTAAACAATACATACAATAGTGAAAGAAGTAAATATCGAAAATTAGTAAAAAACAGAAGATTGGAACAATAAAAAATTGCAACACATATATACATGAAATGATGCATGATACATATGTATAGGAAAGTAGCCAAATAAGTCACAATGCTGGAAATGAAAATGGTACTAAACGAAAGTACAAAAGAAAGATAAACATATCCTCATCATCAGAAGCCATAGCTTGGTCCTAGGCACTCCATCTCCACAGCAAGTCAAGAACCTGAAGTAGAAGGGTGCTTTCCCTTATCTCTACCTACAACAATATAGTCTATTTGGGACCAAAATCATGACCCAAATAGGGTATGAGACTAAATCCCAGTAGGCAACCACTCGAAGACTTGTGCCCAATAGTCAGTGAATATATAGCATGTAAAAGTACAGAAAGCAGTAAACATGATAGTACATAGCATTAAACAATCTACAGTTTCAAATCAAGCAATAGTGAAGCAAACAGGTAAACCAAAAATAGGTAACCATCTTGGAAGTACTCATAGACATCCCCTCTGGTCGTACCTAAAATGTACAAGAAACCCTCTGGGCAGCACACTCGATCTAACCACTCTTGTTCTGTATATGAATATAATAAGACTCTCTGAGGAAGCTCTCACAGTCAATCCCCTTATAGTCTAAGGTAAAGAAAGACTCTCTGAGGAAGCTTACACAGTCCTTTCTCCATATAGTCTAGGGTAGTTAAGGACTCTCTGAGGAAGCATACCTGGTCAATTCCCCTTATCACCCCAAGGTCTAGGACTCTCTAAGGAATCACACATTGTAACACCCCAAGATTTCAGAGTGTGTTATTTCTTAAAAATAATTCAATAACTTGCACTACACGCAACACCGAGTTCAATCACAACATTAAAATAGGTCATGAATAGTATTAACTACATTTTGAACTTTATATAATCCTTATAATTTTAGAATCCCTATTATGAGTTTCTTAGTCATAATGCAAGAACAGATTCATTTTCAGTATTTCACTTTTATCAACTTCTAATAGTGAAACCTTTTTAAATAAAATATTTTAAACTTTTTGACTAAATGGGGACATCAAAAATTTAAAATGAAACACCCCACGCTTCCACGGTACGTTTCCCTTCGAATAATGCGATAGCGTGTGTTGTACGCAACCTCGAGTTCTAACACACACCACAACTAATTAAACTAGCCGTTGTGAATAGTAATACCTACTTTTTAAATTATATATATTTTATATTTCAAAATGGACTTCATCTTTGGATTAGTAATATCGAATTTAGCCTAAGGTGAAATTTTGGTACATTTCGGATAACTTTCATATTTTGATGAATAGTGAAAATTACTAAATTTTAATTAAAAACAACTTTTTTAATCAAAATAATTAATAGTGATAAATTATGAATATTAGTAGTTTTAAAGTATATTTAGAATATATTTTTACCATTTAATATAATGTTGGTAATTGGACATAATTTTACAATTAAACCGAACATAAACAAGTGTCAATCTTTTGATAGTTATTATCTCTTAAAAACACGCTTTTTGTTTTGACAACGGGAATTAATTTTAAATTAATTTCTGCCACTTATGTGTTTTGAATTTAGGAAAATGGATTCCATATTTGGAATCAGGATGTTCAAATTGTGTAAATAGGTAACTTTTATTTTTAGACATTTTGAATAATTACTGTGGTAAATATTTTATTTACCATGGTTAAGGGTAAATCCGGTAAATAAGGGTTAAAAAAATAATATTATAATAATACTAAATTACCCTAAAACATGTCTTAACCCTATTGGTTGATACAAGGTCGACCATGGGCATCTTTGGGTCGATTTTGGGACCCCATGGATCCACTTGTAAGTGATAATGACACTTTATTTTAATTAAGTCAAAATGAATACAAAAATGACACAAGCATATATCTTTTAGCAAAACAATTTTTACATAGGGTTATATAAGTTGGATTTTAGATTATAAATATTAATTAGAAATCTAAAAAGATTTCCTACATAATTATATTTTATTTATAATTTTTAGACATTAAATAATTTATTTTATTTATGACACAATGATGATGCAGTAATTACTATAATAGTGAAAAATTAAAATAATTGATATTATAAATACCCAAAAAAATATAATATGAAACTTTTAATGAATTAAACTAATTTTCTAGGATAATATGATATATTAGGATTGATTTAATTGACTTTGTTCGAAGTAATCAATCTGTTATGAGTTTCACAAAAATCAACTATTGAATAGTGTCAAAATTGACATAAAAGAGTTCTTAAAATAAATATTATATTATTAATTGATATTAAATTTCTAAAAATCTGAGGTTCGGCCAAGAGACTTATATCATGATAGTTTAATCATTAATGGACCACTTGGGGGTCTCTTGGATGTATATAGTAAGTTTATTAACCATATTATATAAAACTACAAAGAGACATTGTAAAAGTGAAACTAATTAACTTAGAGTTAATACTTAAAGATAAGGTTAATATAAGTACCCAAACCTGTCTAACTTCTATTGGTTGAGTTTTTTTCGACCTCTCCCCACCTTAACATTTAAATAATCAACTTTGGAGCCATTATAAACCGAATATGAATTTATTATAAATTAATATTTCTAGATTTTCCAAAGGTGCCCCTCACCCCTCTTATAAAAGGGCACTCCTCCTTCCCATTTCTTCACACCTCTAAAGCCTTTTGGTTCGGCCAAACTCTGCCAAAATACTCTCCCAACATACCTCACTACAACCTAGAGGCCTTAGTTTGATCAGAAAGCCCACCTAAGGAGCCCTTTTGATCAAATCAAAAGGAATAACCCGAAGAAGAGGTAATGATTTCACCACCCTTTTCTATGTTCATTTCTTCTTCCACTTCTTCTTCCTTTGTTCTTACCATTCTAAAATAATAACTCCAGTGTCTCACATATACTGTGATGTTATTATAAGTATGGTACAACCATATTCAGTATTCTATCCACCCTTTGAATAACATGTCACCATACGTGCGTACGTACGGCTTACTGTCTCCACGTCGTGGTGTAATTGTTATTCAATATAATATTATTTAGATGGGTATAATAATGATGTGTAACTCATGTAAATAATAAATATAACATGTTAATGATTCTGTATATATGATATACCATTCATTTATATATTATTTTAATATCAAAAGAATGATATTGTCGCTCGTGCGTACGTACGGACTACCGTCTCCACGAACGCGATGAGATTCATTCTCCATCGTAACCATTCAAGTATAATTATCATTTGATGATTTAAAAATGATTTTTAAGGACTAGATATCATTATGGATAAGAATAAGATACAACAACCATGGCTTATGTAACAAAACATATAAATAAAATGAGTGAGTTAACACCCGAAACGACGATAATTCTAAGATATTATTAACAAATCAATGTTAAAAGATCATATATGATATCATATTAATATATATTATTCTTGTATAATTTAATAACAATTATTTCACCATTATACAGGAGGTTAACCTACCCCAACAAAGGAAAAGTACAAGGTAAGGGATTTTCTTATCTCACATTCAATTCCGTGAGATTTCCATTATTCGCCACTAAATTATTGAAAGTGGTGTATTGTGTACTGGCATTTGATATATATTATCATATTTATGTTATTCTGTAAATAATTTGGTGGTTATTAACTTTTGGCCATACGACTCAGTTGATTAACGTGGTAAGGGGTTTTCATCTCACTCCTTATTCCCGTGAGATTCATGCCATATTGCCACCATTACCTTTTGTGTGGTGTATGTACTGCCCATAATTATATTCTTTGTGTAATACACTCTAATTTGTGTGTACTTACATATTCATTGTATGATACCTCTTTCATGGGTTTTATGTTTCATAAGTTACCAAACTGGTAAGGGTTATTTCACAATCTCTTCATTATCCGAGGTTGTTTATACGTAAAAATCTACTGGGATATCTTTATCATCCACATCCATGTTTCTTAAAAATGTATTTCAAAACATTTTTACTATTTACAAGAATATGGGTTAAAGACATTTATACCCTTGTTTGACTTTTTATAAGAGGTTTATAAAGGAATCTTTTCGTCGTTTTCAAAACAAGGTCCTTTTTAACCTTTTCGACAGAAGTGAGGTAAGAATGTTTTTTTTAACTTATACGGCGGGTGCGGTTATTTTAAGCCGTTATAAAATCTTCGAAGCTTCCCTTAAAAGCTTATAAGATTATTTTCAAAGAAAATGTTTTATTTTATATGGATCTTAAATGATTTCAAAATAAAAGGAGATATTTCTTTAAAAAGAATTTTGATTTCATCTATGTCAACATCCTTTGATGGATTTTAAGATTATTTGAAGTTGATTTATTATGATCCAAAACTTCTATATTGTATTGAAGGTTTTGTGATATGTTTGACTGTGGATGTTCTATTTTTATACCATTCATAGTTTATGGTGAAAGTATTGACATTTGGTATGTTAGTTTTAATATGAATGCTTATGTTATGTTTAAACCTTTTCATATGGGAATGCATTGGACTTAATATGTGATGGGTGGAGCCCTCTATAGCTCCTCGATGCATCGGTAGGTCTCATGAGACAAACTCGTGTCTTGGCACAAGGCCTTGGCAAAATCTTATTTGTAGTCTTGGCACGAGGCCTTGGCTATGTGGTTATGATAGTCTGGCATTATGCATTCCATCATTATGAAAGTGGTTATTGATATTGCATGTGATCATTCGACTAGCAGAATATCCATGTGAGTATGTAAATGGCATTATTTCATTTTACCTTTGCCATTTTATGCTGAAGTTCAAGTTTAAAAGGCTTTTGTTTTAGTTATAAATTGCCTTAAGAGTTTATGCTTATGAAATCTTCTTCTATAATGTTATCCTTACTGAGCATCTGAGCTCACCCCTTTCAATGTTTTATTTTTCCCAGGATTATGAAGAAGTAATTTATGAATGACCTGCAGGGATAGTATGAGTGGATATGAAGACAAGATGTTTTTTTTATGATGTTATGTAAAAATTTATGGATGTATCTAGTTATTCCAAGGCTACTAAACTAATCGGTCTTTCGAGATTTGATCGTTCTTGTGATCATGCCAATGTTATGTAATAATGCACCGACTCTGGGTAGCTGGGGTCGGGGCGTTACAGTTGGTATCAGAGGAAGTTTAGTACAAACCTTGGAAGCTAGATTTAGATAAACTCTGATTAGAGCACGTAGACCTAAGATGAACTTTGAGGATTAGTATAGAAGAACTTCCTAGAATTTTGGTATTGTAGAGATTTTGTGAGTTTTCCGAGCAATACATCCCTGTCTGGATACGAGCAGGTAGAGGCGGCTCTGGCACAGATGTACCTAGGGGTAAAACCCGAAAACACCGCTTTGAGCTAGACTCGAACGGGAACTGGTTCACGACAACGGGCCTTGCTGCACTCTTGGTTACGACACTCCCGGGGGATATGCTTAGGATAACTCTCATTTTCTTTACAAATCATTATGAAGGATTTATGAGTATATATTTCCTCAAAGAAAACATTTTTATGATTATGGATTATATCCATAAATAGTTCAATTTATGTTAAGTTTTTTATAAGTATGGGATTATGTGTTTTGATTCATAAACTGATCTAGTTTATGCCATGGTAAAGAAATGGCGCCCAGTAGAAGGAATGAGAACTCACTAGTGCAGAAAACATTTTTTACGTCGGTTATTTTTTATTATTTACGTCGGTTTTTAGGCGACGTTAATACGGACGACGTTATAAATAATGCTTTTTACGTCGGTTATTTAAAACCCGACGTAATATCCCTAACATCACGGTGGTTATCACGTCGGTTCATATAATAACCGACGTGATAAATATGCGCGGGGGGGGGGGGGGGGGGGCTTTATCACGTCGGTTATTCCCTAAACCGACGTGATAAAACGCCTGGGATATCGTTTATCACGTCGGTTATGACATAACCGACGTGATAAACCCTTCCCCTGGCCTATTATCACGTCGGTTATTTAAGAAACCGACGTGATAAAAAGGCCTGGGAAACATTTTAGCACGTCGGTTATCCAATAACCAACGTGGTAAATCGATTCCCAGGCCTTTTAGCACGTCGGTTATGTTAAGAACCGACGTGATAAAAGCCCCGGGAACGGTTTATCACGTCGGTTCTAGAAAAACCCGACGTGATAAACCCCTGCCGATTTATTTACCACGTCGGTTATAAAATATCCGACGTGAAAGAAATATATTTTTTTTAAATAATTGCACTGCTCTCACCAAAAAGCAACCAGAAACCAAACAAAAATAACAATGCCAGCCCTCCCCCAAGCCCCAACTGAACCCCACCCTCATCTATACCCACCTAACAACCTGTCCAGCCCTCCCCCACCACATTGGAGCCCGACCACAACCCTTGGACACCCCCCACCCCTTGGACAGCCCCCCCCCCCCCACCCTCATTTACACCCCCACGACCCCTAGTACAGCCTCAAACACCCATTGGAAACCCCTCCCATATCCCTTGGACACCCTCCACCCCTTGGACACCCCACCCCTTGGACAGCCCCCCACCCTCATTTACAGCCCCAAGACCCCTAGTACAGCCTCAAACACCCATTGGACACCCCCCCACACCTTGACAGCCCTCCCAGACCCCTTGGACACCCCCCCCCCCCCCCGAGCCCTTGGATAGCCCCAAACACTCCTTGGACACCCCTCCCATATCCCTTGGACACCCCCCACCCATTGGACACCCCCCACCCCTTGGACAGCCCCCCACCCTCATTTACACCCAACTGTCCCCTTGGACTGAACTCCCAGACACCTTGGACACCACTCCCATATCCCTTGGACACCCCCCCACCCCTTGGACACCCCCACCCCTTGGACAGCCCCCCCACCTTCATTTACACCCAACCGGCCCCTTGGACAGATCTCCCAGACACCTTGGACACCACTCCCATATCCCTTGGACACCCCCCCACCCCTTGGACACCCCCCACCCCTTCGACAGCCCCCCCACCCTCATTTACACCCCCCGAACACCCCTTGGACACCCCTCCCATATCCCTTGGACACCCCCCCACCCCTTGGACACCCCCACCCCTTGGACAGCCCCCCCACCCCCTGGACACCCCCCCCCCCCCGACCCCTTGGAAACCCCCCCTACCCCTTGGAAACCCCCCCATCCCCTTGGACAGCCCCAAACACCCCTCCTATATCCCTTGGACACCCCCACCACTTGGACACCCCCACCCTCATTTACACCCAACCGACTCCTTGGACAGCCCCAAACACACCTTGGACACCCCTCCCATATCCCTTGGACACCCCCACCCCTTGGACACCCCCCCCACCCTCATTTACACCCCCCGACCCCTAGGACAGCCCCAAACACACCTTGGACACCCCTCCCATATCCCTTGGACACCCCCCAAACACCCACCCACCCCCTTGGAACCTCTCCCCCCATACCAAAATCCAGACCAGAAAAACCATCAACAGTAGACCAAAACAAGAAGTAGAGAAAAATTAAACATTCACTTATATAACATTCAAAACTTACACTGTCAACTTCAAAAAAAACTAAATCCAACCTAAACGACTACGAAATACACAATTACATTGACAATATTCAAAATTACATTTTACATTACAAACAACTAAAAGTTAATCAAACCTGTAAAATAATTTGACCACTCCACTTGTAAGTGTTTGATATCTTCAGCAGTAAAGGGTTGAGGGTCATCAAAAAGCTACAAAGGAAAAGGATAGTAGTCAACGTGTATAATGAATAAATCAAATTGAAATATTATGAGAAAGAGGAAATCTTACCAGGTCAAAACTCAGAACTGTCCCAGTTGTTATTATTTCATACATAAATCTTAACATGTAATATCCGCATTCGATGATGCCTTGTTGCTCATGACATTTCTGTTTGAATGAGTGTAAATTCAATATATTATTTTTATGTAATAAATCAAAATGTACAAATTATAAATGGATATTTACCTTCGCATGTACATATTTGATCTTGAAATTCCCTTTCTTTGCGCTTTTTCGAAAGTGGACCCATGCCCTGTTAGAAAATAATACGAATGGGGTAAATTTAAAATTCATTATAATATATAAAACTATTGTGAAATTTAAACTTACGTTTCCAATATATTCTTAAAACTTTCTCGCACATCATTATGGAGAGAGCATATCCAATAAAGTGTTTTCTCCCTAGGGCAAAAAACCCCTAACATCCAATGATCCCTAATAAAAGGAAATTTAACGTTAGTGGTTTTTTATGTTAAAAGATAATTAACTCTTTGAGAGGGATTTGTTTCATACCTCTCACAAAAAGGCATCATCCAACACTGTGTGATTAAATTCTTTTCAAATCTATCAGCAATATAAAGCATTCTTTGTTCCTCATCCAATGCACATGCTTCAGGGGAAATCAATTGTGGGTCCACGAATCCATATACATCTGTCAGCTCATTCCTCTCACAAATTTTATACAGATACCTAATACAAAGCAGACATAAGTATACATTTTTAATAAATATAACGCAAGGAAATGGTGTTAAGACTTACATGATAAAAATTTGCACCACGTTGATGCCCAACTTATCTCCAGTGACAAACTCCATGATATCAGTTTTCATAATCCCCACACATAGTTCACGTCCACAGACATGAGCTTCCATTGTAACGTCATAATGATCCGCCAAAAAATTTGAATATCTTGACAATTTGTCAAGACTGCTAGTATCTGCATCTAATGTCATAGCTATCTGTCTTTGTTGTTGTCTATACAGTATTTCTTTACCTTTGAAGTATTCCTGTAAAAATAAATTGAAAAATATATTAGTTTTCAAATGATAAAACATTAATAAAAATATAAAATAAAAGATATAACATCCATACCTCTATGGTAATGAGTCGAAGAAGTCTGGATGGCCAAAGTAAAAAATGGCCGATACTATGTCCAACTGTCGTCACCTCATCTGTAGGTCATGGTATCCGAGCTGATCTATCTATAATATCATGTACAGTGACCCTCTGATTCTCTACCTCTAACTGTTGATGATGAACTGTATCTCCTATACAATATACCATCCCATATGCAACTATATGATGTTGAGGATCATCAACATACAACTCACAATAAGTAGGTAGCTGCGGCGGAGGAGGAGGATCAAAAATGGGGTCCGCAGGCTGAGGTGGGGGAGTGGGAGCTACTGGGAGAGGTGGAGTGGGAGCTGCACCCTGAAATTGTCTTTGCAAGTCTGCAAACATTAACTGCACCGATGCTCTAATCTTTTCCTCCATTGTCGCATTAATATTATGGACTTCAGCCTCCAAGGATTCTATTTTTTTTTATAAACTCCCTCAACGTTAGAAGTTGAGGAACGTGGAAACACTTTTCTTACCGATACACCTGCCGGATATCCTCTTACACGGCCAGGATGTTCGGGCTTTCCCAATGCAACAGATAAAATATCTTCCCTCCCAGATGGTGTAAATGTCCCATGTGAACTCTGCTCCTCAAGAGAGTCCTGTAATAATTAATTGAACATTTCTATAATGATTGGAAATATATGACGAAAATAGTAAACTTAAATAAATAAAATAGATATCTTACAATCCTCTCAACTACGAGTCTCGATTCTTCCGAAAGATATTGTCCTTTTTTTCCCTTCCGAGCTCTTTTCCATTTCTCATGTCTAGATGGAGGGGATGGAGGGGCCACCTCTCCAGAGCTTGAAGACTCAGCTCTTAGTTGTTGAAATTTTTCTGCCATCATTTGTTCTTCCAATAATGCATACCCTCCCCGAGATAAACTATGAGGGTATACATTTTTAGATTGGATCTCTTGATGAGCTTTCCTTGTTTGCTGTAAATTAAGAATAAGTAATCATTAACAAAACAATAATAAGATCATTTATATAAGAAAGCTTATAAATGTTTACATTTCCCTTACCAAAAATGATTCTTTTCTTCTACTTTCAAAAAATTGTCTCCATGTGTCTTCATCTATAAAAGGATATATACGACATGGATTCTCACGACTCCTATGACCATAAATGAAATCAGATGAGAGGGTTGATTTGAAATCCCTCCATCTCCTAGCAGCCAACGATAAGCATTTCTTCCTGACTCCTCCAGTGTCAGGAATATCAAATGTCATCTGATAAAAAAGAGGTTAAAAATATTATATATACTAGAAACATTTAAAGAACAGTCAAACAATAGCAAAAGATCTTACCAAAATGGTCTCCCACAGCTGAGAAATTAGCGCCTTATCCACACTTCTCCAATCATCATAGAGAATGCTTACTTTGCTCTTAGCCTGAGTTGCTACAAAACCCTTAAAATCATTAGCATTTGGACCTCTAGGAAGATCATCATCATCAAACTCCACGACTATCCTCTCCTCCTTCGTACGGGAAAGTGATAATTTTGGTAAACGTGTGCACCGACGCTTACCAACCTTTGAAATCTTTTTCGTAATAGGAGCATGTGAATGTTCCTCCCCAAATGTATGACCAATATGCTCATCTCCAGAATCATGTGGCTGATCAACTGATTGATCTGTCATTTTCCTTCAAATCAAAAAAACAAACATTAGTTCACAAATAGAAAAGTGTACTAAATTACATAATAGTAAACATTGGGAATATGGTAAGCATGTTAAACAATGATAAACATGGTAAACAGAGGCAAAAGGTTGCCAAGGAGTTGGCCCAAGAAAGCTGAAAAGTGGACTCACTGAGTCCACCGGTCCGCCGGTGTGAGTACACCGGCCAGCCGGAGGACCCAGGCAGTAGACTTTCCCACTGCCTGGTGCCACCGGCCGGCCGCTGGCTCACCACCGGTCGGCCGCTGGCTCATCACCGGCCGGCCGCTGGCTCATCACCGGCCGGCCGCTGGTGATCCAGACAGAGAGGAAGGCTCTCTGTCTGGACCACCGGCCGGCCGCCGGCTCAGCACCGGCCTGCCGGTGGACCAGACAGAGCTTTGTTCTGGACCACCGGCCAACAGGTGATCCACCACCGGCCAGCCGGTGCGCCCAGGACTTCTCCTCTTTACGGTTTTTATTGTTTTATCATTTTGGTTTGATACATGTTTTAATAAGTAAAATATTTACAGTATCTAACATTATATGAAAAAACTAAATGTAAACAAGAAATAAACTTGTGTTACCTGTAATTTTAGGAATGTACAGTTGGATTGTTTTCCCAAATTCCTTCGTCGTGATCGTTCCTTATGGCACAAACCATGTCTTCAACATACTCATCATTATGTTCTGTTAATCTTTCCATGGAAGTAGGGATCTCACGTAAATCAGCATCTTCATCAAATTCATCCTCACCAACATATTGGTTTTTCCCTTGTAAAACAACAGCCCACTGCATATCTGATTGATCTACTACATAGAAAATTTGTTTGGCATGTGTTGCCATTATAAAAGAATCAGCTGTGTCTTCCAATCTATTCAGATTAACAAGTGTCATTCCAAATTCATCGTGTCTGACACTGTTGTTACCGATAAACCATTTACAGTTAAAAACGGGAACTTTAATTTTAAAGTAATCAGCCTCCCATATGTCTTCAATCACTCCATAATATGCACTTGATGCCGAAATTGGGTTTCTGTCCTTAGCACTCGAAAAATGCATTGCTTCTGCAAACACCAATACACCACTATTCTGAACTGCACTTCTGTTGTCCTGAGCTTTCGTATGAAATGTATAGCCATCAATGTCATAAGCGGACCATGTTATCACATTTAAAGATGGACCACCCACTATCCATTTTAATGTCTCTGATACATCTGATCTACCAAGCAAGGTCTTTTTAAACCATGGCAAAAAAGTTTTGTTGTGCTCATTCAAAATCCACATTTCTTTCTTCTTTGGATGACATTGTTTCAACTCATTAATATGCAATGTGATATACGGTTGAACATCAGCTATGTTATTCAAGATGTATGATTCTAACTTCTTCATATGTTCAGCTGACAGTGATTTGACTTTCAAGCCACGAATCCCCTTTCCCTCATTATTAACCCGTTCATGGCGAGATGGAGGCAAACCTATGTGTTGCGCCGTAGCCAAGTAGCTCGTACAAAACTCTGCTACCTCCTCAGAAATATACTTTTCAATAATGGAGGCTTCAGGTCGATATGGATTTTTAACATATCCCTTTAATATTTTCATATACCTTTTAAAAGGATATATCCAACGAAGATATACAGGTCCACAAAGCCTTATTTCTCGAACCAGATGAATCATTAAATGCACCATCATATCAAAAAAATTTGGAGGAAAATATATTTCCAAATGACAAAGTATAAAAATTGCATCCTTTTCCAAAATGTTCAAATCATTCACATCAATCTCCTTGTTGCAAATTGAATTGAAAAAATAACACAACCTCATTATAGTCTTTCTGACACGGATGTGAAATATTCCACGCAGTGCAACTGGTAGAATTTGTTGCATCATGACATGACAATCATGTGATTTCATACCTATCAACTTCAAGTCTTAAAATGAGACAAAATTTTTTACATTTGAAGAATAACCTTGAGGCACTTTGATATCATGAAGACACTGACAGAAGCTACTTTTCTCCCTCTTCGATAATGTATGACAAGCCGGGGGAAGAAATTTTCGTCTTCCTTTAGGAGTGGGAGCTAACTCCAAACGTATTCCCATTGACAATAGGTCTAACCTTGCATTCAATCCATATTTTGTCTTTCCTTTAATATCTAGCAATGTTCCGATCAAAGAATCATAGATATTCTTCTCCACGTGAATGACATCAATATTATGTTTGACTTCATGATACCTCCAATATGGTAGCTCAAAAAATATTGACCTTTTATTCCAAATATGTCTATCATTACCAGATTTCTGTGTCTTTCCCAATGTCACATCAAGGTTTTTCACCCTCTCAAAATACAATTCTGGGGATAAAGGTTGAGGAGCAGTCTCAAATTCTTGTAAGCCATTGAATGCCTTTTTTAGTCTTCTATAAGGGTGATCCATAGGCAAAAACTTTCGATGACCCATGTACACTGTTTTCCTCCCATGATGCAATTGACAATATGACGTCTGTTGTTCGCAAATTGGACATGCTATATGCCCTTTAACACTGTATCCAGACAAATTTCCATATGCTGGGAAGTCATTTATAGTGAATAGAAGCATTGCATGCAGTTGAAAATATTCCATTTTATAAGAATCATACACCCTAATACCATCAGCCCATAACAGTTTCAAATCATCAATCAGCGGTGACAAGTATACATCAATATCATTGCCGGGTTGCTTTGGACCAGAGATCATGATACTCAACATGACATATTTGCGCTTCATACAATCTTCAGGAGAGAGGTTGTAAATTACCAATAAAACAGGCCATGAACTATGTGTGCTACTGAGGGTTCGGTATGGATTCATTCCATCTGTGCACATGCCTAGTCTCAGATTTCTAATTTCATTTCCAAATGTAGGGTACTGGGCATCAATTTTCTTCCATTGTGGACAATCAGCTGGATGACGTATTTTTCCATCACATACCCGCTCATCAGCATGCCATCTTAACCTTTTTGCATCATGTGAATTAGCAAATAAACGTTTGAAACGAGGAATTATAGAAAGATACCAAAATACCTTTGAAGGGAGCTTTGTAATCTCTACATCAGCTTGTGATTTTTCTTTCACCTTATACCGTGATGTCCCACATTTAGGACACTCTTTCAGAAATTCATATTCCTTCCTATATATAACGCAGTCATTCGGACAGGCATGTAGTTTCCTGTATCCTAATCCCATCGGGCATAATATTTTTTTGGCCTTATAATGTGAATCTGGAAGATCGTTATCTTTTGGAAGAATGTCTTTCATTAATTGTAGTAGCTCTGTAAAACTTCTGTCACTCCATCCATGTTTCGCCTTCAGGTTAATCAATCTTAACACCGCCGACAAAACCGTAAAATCTGTACAACCAGGATATAATGGTTTTTCGGCATCACCATATAGACGTGCAACTGTCGATTCTATCTCAATTTGTTCTGCTACAATATCGCGAAGCATTTCTTCAATTCCATCGGAGTTACCATCTTGTGATTCATTATCATCAGTGACATTCTGTCCAGTTTCGCCATGCCAAATCCAAGGGTTGTAACTCGGATTGAAACCATGACAAATCAGATGATCTTTTATCTCTCTACTTTTCAACTTCTTCATATTCAGACATTTCAGGCATGGACAGAAAAAAATGTCACTACTTGGAACATTTCGTTTAGCAAATTCAAAAAAGGCATCAACACCTTCCTCATATTCATTGCTCATTCGATGTGCCGTAATCCAACTTCGACTCATTATTACCTATAACAAATAGCAAAAATATATATATTTTTTAGATAAGACAAATATATGTTTATATGAAAAAAATCATAATTTGAATGTAAACAATTTTGAAATATAAAACAAATCGATGTGTAAACCCCCCTGGACACCCCCCGACCCCTCTGGACAGCCCCCCACCCCTCCTGGACACAACCCCCCACCCCCGACCTGCTTGGACACCCCCCTGGACACCCCCCAACCCTTTGGACAGCCCCCCATCCCTCCTAAACACCACCCCCACCCCCTACCCCCTTGGACACCCCCCTGGACACCCCCAACGCCCACCCACACCCTTGGACAGCCCCCCACACCCACCCACCCCCTTGTAAACCCCCCTGGACATCCCCCGACCCCTCTGGACAGCCCCCCACCCCTCCTGGACACCACCTCCCACCCCTACCCCCTTGGACACCCCCCCTGGACATCCCCCAACCCTCTGGGCAGCCCCCCACCCACCCGGACAACCCCAAATACCCTCTGGAGAGGCCTCCACCCACTTGGACAGCCCCCCACACCCATCCACCCCCTTGGACAGCCCCCCACACCCATCCACCCCCTTGGACACCCCCTGGACACCCCACCGACCCCTCTAGACAGGCCGCCACCCCCTTGGACAGCCCCCCACACCCACCCATCCCCTTGGACACCACCCTGGACACCCCCCGACCCCTCTGGACAGCCCCCGACCCCTCTAGAAAGCACCCCCACCCCTCCTGGACACAACCCCCCACCCCCGACCTGCTTGGACACCACCCTGGACACCCCCCAACCCTCTGGACAGCCCCCCCACCCCTCCTAAACACCACCACCCACCCCCTACCCCCTTGGACACCCCCCTGGACACCCCCCAACACCCACCCACACCCTTGGACAGCCCCCCACACCCACCCACCCCCTTGTAAACCCCCCTGGACAGCCCCCCGCCCCTCCTGGACACCACCCCCACCCCCTACCCCCTTGGACACCCCCCTGGACATCCCCCAACCCTCTGGACAGCCACACCACCCACCCGGACAACCCCAAATACCCTCTGGAGAGGCCGCCACCCACTTGGACAACCCCCCACACCCATCCACCCCCTTGGACACCCCCCTGGACACCCCACCGACCCCTCTGGACAGGCCGCCACCCCCTTGGACAGCCCCCCACACCCACCCATCCCCTTGGACACCACCCTGGACACCCCCCGACCCCTCTGGACAGCCCCCGACCCCTCTAGAAAGCACCCCCACCCCTCCTGGACACAACCCCCCACCCCGACCTGCTTGGACACCCCCCAACCCTCTGGACAACCCCCCACCCCTCCTAAACACCACCCCCACCCCCTACCCCCTTGGACACCCCCCTAGACACCCCCCAACACCCACCCACACCCTTGGACAGCCCCCCACACCCACCCACCCCCTTGTAAACCCCCCTGGACACCCCCCGACCCCAAATCCATGCACCTATGCCATGGTTGTGTGTGAATAAAGTAGTAACAACTGTAAAAGGGCAACCCATCCAAATGGACACGCCCCAACCCTCTCGGGGATTTATAGAAAACGATGAAAAATTAGTGAAATCATAAAATTACTCAATATTGCAAGTCGAACAAATAGATCTAGGGATGATAAATAAGATTATGGTGCCAAAACGAGTTAAAAGGGTTCGCAATCGAAGAATCTTAGCTAGTTTCAACAAAAAAATCACAACATATATATATATACTCTCCGCGAAAAAAAAAAACGAACGAGTGGGAGGATTACCTGAGTGCTGCGAGTTTAGATGATTGATCCGAGGATATTAAATATGAGAAATGATGATCGCAAAACGAATCTAAACCAACGAAATGGACGAGCCGATTCGGGTTTACGCGCGAGAGAGACGAGTCGCGACTGTCGAAGGTAAACTCGCGAATGACAATCCACGGGTCTGGGTAAATTTTTAAATGAGTTATCACGTCGGTTATTCAATAACCGACGTGATAATTGTTTTAAAAACATTTATAACGTCGGTTATTTCAATAACCGACGTAAAAACCTTCCTCCGATTCATTTGTTACGTCGGTTAGTTTATAACCGACGTTATAAAGGGCTCAAAATCTGCATTTTTTTACGTCGGTTATGGAATAACCGACGTCAAAAACATCTGTGGATTCTTTTTTTACGTCGGTTATAAAATAACCGACGTAAAAAAGCCTTCAAAAACCGCGTTTGTTACGTCGGTTATTCAATAACCGACGTAAAAAGGCCTTCGGAAACCGCGTTTTTTACGTCGGTTATAAACATAACCGACGTAAAAAACGAAGCCGCGCGATTAATAACGTCGGTTAACATAATAACCGACGTTAAAGGTGTACCGAATACAAATTTTTACGTCGGTTATTTCTTAACCGACGTAAAAAACCTCGTTTTACATATTATGACGTCGGGTTTATATAACCGACGTAAAAAATGGTGACGTAAAAAACGTTTTCTGCACTAGTGACTCCAGAAATACACATGATTCAAAGAGAAGGAAGGATCATATCTTTCATGGTCTTAAGCTAGAATTTATAAGAGAAATAGTCTCCCATGTATTATTATCATATGAAGAAATAATATCATGTGTTGATAAGATATGTAAAGATTTTACTGAGTCCTATGGCTTTGAAGGGAAGCAAGAGAAGAAAAGGATGGAAGAGAGAAAGATGGATAAAGGGAAGAGGGAAATGAAGAATTTTCCCATGTGTGGTAACTGTGGAAAGAAACACCCTGGAACTTGCCTGAAAGGAATGGGAGTTTGTTATAAGTGTGGAGGAAAAGGGCACAAAGTACGTGACTACAAGGGTAAGAAAATGGTTTCAAATATGCAATGCTTCATTTGCAAGGAGTTTGGACACTACGCGAACCTATGTCAAAGTCATCAGACTATGCCGCAAATGATGCTATTGGATAATAATCAAGTTATGATACTACCACAGATGAAGAGGAATGATTAGAGTTCTTATGTTGATTATGTCAATTGAATGTTGTATCAACAATGTACTTGTTATAATAATATAAGGATTGTACTGCAGTACTATTTCATTAAGGACTTGAGATTGTGTGGAACAAAGAAAAGTGACTCAATAGCAGGATAAATTTTTGGAAAATATATGGTTGAGAGAATGATAAACCATAATATAGTTCTGATACTGAGGTAGTGATTTTAGAATAATACATGATTGATTTGGATAAATTATATTGGATATTATTGACTACCTTGAAGCTAATTAATGATTTGTATATTCCATCATTGTTGGGGTTTAAAACATTTTTGGATTAATGAAGTATATCCAGCATTCTATATGGAATAGGGGAGCATGAATGTAATCAATAAGGAATATGGTAATTCAAGATGTTTCAGTTTATTAAAAGAATACAAGATGAAGGTATTCATATGCTATTGCGGGGTAAAAAGGATCTATATTATGTTTACCTTCCTTATAAATGTTGGACTGTGAGTTTGGACAGAAGTATTTTGGATAGTTCTAGTTTGGATTATTTTGGATTACCATAAAAGGAAAACCCGGAGGTTGGGCGGCAACCAGTCGCGTCCGGCAAGGCTGCGAGACTTGAACCCGCAACTGAAGGGCGACAAGGGTGTATCACCTACCACTGGCCCATGAGATGTCCTGGATTAAATAATGTTGTTTTTTTAAAGATCTGGTAGATGAATTATAAATTCATTTATTTTGGAACCCTGTACGAATAGTATAAATAAATAAAAAATTACATTCTATTATCTTTTAGAGTGAAAGATGAGTTTGTGGTAGAAACTTATTAATGGATAAAACTCTGATTATAAAGTAAGTATATCTCCTTATGATCTTAGCCAATCTCATAAATAAATTCCTCAACATTAATAAAAGGAACTTAGAACAAAAATGTTTCCCTAGATGGTACCTTAAATCATCACTAGTTTATGGATTTGGGATTGTTGGCCTTTTCATAGCCATGTTCTCTACCACTCTCCATCAGATAATTGATGGTTAGATTTCTCCTCCATATCCATATTTTCCTACATGGAACCCTAGTATGTGTTATTTTCGGTAATCTTCATACTTTCCACTCTTTATTTTAAATAGAGGCCTCATTAATTCATTTTTCGATGTGGGATTTCAACTAAGATATTTTGAAACGTCAAAAATGTGTTATCCCAATACCCTATATTTTGTTGAACCGATGGTACTTCAAATCATCATAGATTGATGAGTTTAAGGACCTCAATTTTATACTTTTTTGTGATTGATGACCTCAATCACTACCTATAAATATTTACGTTTTTCCACCAGTTATATGTCTCTAATTGCCACCAATGTTCTCCTAATCAAGATCGTAATTTGGTGGTGACCCTTTCATTTCTCTTTTCCTCATATTAAGACTAAATTTTAGTAACCCAATTTCCGATGTGGGTTTTCCCACAAATATATTTTCTATTTTCAACCTTTTATTTTCGAAGAACAATTTCAAATTGCGAGGACGCAATTTATTGAAGGAGGGGAGAATGTAACACCCCAGGATTTCAGAGTGTGTTATTTCTTAAAAATAATTCAATAACTTGCACTACACGCAACACCGAGTTCAATCACACCTTTAAAAGAGGTCATGAATAGTATTAACTACATTTTGAACTTTATATAATCCTTATAATTTTAGAATCCCTATTATGAGTTTCTTAGTCATAATGCAAGAACAGATTCATTTTCAGTATTTCACTTTTATCAACTTCTAATAGTGAAACCTTTTTAAATACAATATTTTAAACTTTTTGACTAAATGGGGACATCAAAAATTTAAAATGAAACACCCCAAGCTTCCACGGTACGTTTCCCTTCGAATAATGCGATAGCGTGTGTTGTACGCAACCTCGAGTTCTAACACACACCACAACTAATTAAACTAGCCGTTGTGAATAGTAATACCTACTTTTTAAATTATATATATTTTATATTTCAAAATGGACTTCATCTTTGGATTAGGAATATCGAATTTATCCTAAGGTGAAATTTTGGTACATTTCGGATAACTTTCATATTTTGATGAATAGTGAAAATTACTAAATTTTAATTAAAAACAACTTTTTTAATCAAAATAATTAATAGTGATAAATTATGAATTTTAGTAGTTTTAAAGTATATTTAGAATATATTTTTACCATTTAATATAATGTTGGTAATTGGACATAATGTTACAATTAAACCGAACATAAACAAGTGTCAATCTTTTGATAGTTATTATCTCTTAAAAACACGCTTTTTGTTTTGACAGCGGGAATTAATTTTAAATTAATTTCTGCCACTTATGTGTATTGAATTTAGGAAAATGGATTCCATATTTGGAATCAGGATGTTCAAATTGTGTAAATAGGTAACTTTTATTTTTAGACATTTTGAATAATTACTGCGGTAAATATTTTATTTACCATGGTTAAGGGTAAATCCGGTAAATAAGGGTTAAAAAAATAATATTATAATAATACTAAATTACCCTAAAACGTGTCTTAACCCTATTGGTTGATACAAGGTCGACCATGGGCATCTTTGGGTCTATTTTGGGACCCCATGGATCCAATTGTAAGTGATAATGACACTTTATTTTAATTAAGTCAAAATGAATACAAAAATGACACAAGCATATATCTTTTAGCAAAACAATTGTTACATAGAGTTATATAAGTTGGATTTTAGATTATAAATATTCATTAGAAACCTAAAAATATTTCCTACATAATGATATTTTATTTATAATTTTTAGACATTAAATAATTTATTTTATTTATGACACAATGATGATGCAGTAATTACTATAATAGTGAAAAATTAAAATAATTGATATTATAAATACCCAAAAAAATATAATATGAAACTTTAAATGAATTAAACTAATTTTATAAGATAATATGATATATTAGGATTGATTTAATTGACTTTGTTCGAAGTAATCAATCTGTTATGAGTTTCACAAAAATCAACTATTGAATAGTGTCAAAATTGACATAAAAGAGTTCTTAAAATAAATATTATATTATTAATTGATATTAAATTCCTAAAAATCTAAGGTTCGGCCAAGAGACTTATATCACGATAGGTTAATCATTAATGGACCACTTGGGGGTATCTTAGATGTATATAGTAAGTTTATTAACCATATTATATAAAACTACAAAGAGACATTGTAAAAGTGAAACTAATTAACTTAGAGTTAATACTTAAAGATAAGGTTAATATAAGTACCCAAACCTGTCTAACTTCTATTGGTTGAGTTTTTTTCGACCTATCCCCACCGTAACATTTAAATAATCAACTTTGGAGCCATTAGAAACCGAATATTAATTTATTATAAATTAATATTTCTAGCTTTTCCAAAGGTGCCCCTCACCCCTCTTATAAAAGGGCACTCCTCCTTCCCATTTCTTCACACCTCTAAAGCCTTTTGGTTCGGCCAAACTCTGCCCCAATACTCTCACAACATCCCTCACTACAACCTAGAGGCCTTAGTTTGAGCAGAAATCCAACCTAAGGAGCCCTTTTGATCAAATCAAAAGGAAGAACCCGAAGAAGAGGTAATGATTTCACCACCCTTTTCTATGTTCATTTCTTCTTCCACTTCTTCTTCCTTTGTTCTTACCATTCTAAAATAATAACTCCAGTGTCTCACATATACTGTGATGTTATTATAAGTATGGTACAACCATATTCAGTATTCTATCCACCCTTTGAATAACATGTCACCATACGTGCGTACGTACGGCTTACCGTCTCCACGTCGTGGTGTAATTGTTATTCAATATAATATTATTTGGATGGGTATAATAATGATGTGTAACTCATGTAAATAATAAATATAACATGTTAATGATTCTGTATATATGATATACCATTCATTTATATATTATTTTAATATCAAAAGAATGATATTGTCGCTCGTGCGTACGTACGGACTACCGTCTCCACGAACGCGATGAGATTCATTCTCCATCGTAACCATTCAAGTATAATTATCATTTGATTATTTAAAAATTATTTTTAAGGACTAGATATCATTCTGGATAAGAATAAGATACAACAACCATGGCTTATGTAACAAAACATATAAATAAAATGAGTGAGTTAACACCCGAAACGACGATAATTCTAAGATATTATTAACAAATCAATGTTAAAAGATCATATATGATATCATATTAATATATATGATTCTTGTATAATTTAATAACAATTTTTTCACCATTATACAGGAGGTTAACCTACCCCAACAAAGGAAAAGTACAAGGTAAGGGATTTTCTTATCTCACATTCAATTCCGTGAGATTTCCATTATTCGCCACTAAATTATTGAAAGTGGTGTATTGTGTACTGGCATTTGATATATATTATCATATTTATGTTATTCTGTAAATAATTTGGTGGTTATTAACTTTTGGCCATATGACTCAGTTGATTAACGTGGTAAGGGGTTTTCATCTCACTCCTTATTCCCGTGAGATTCATGCCATATTGCCACCATTACCTTTTGTGTGGTGTATGTACTTCCCATAATTATATTCTTTGTGTAATACACTCTAATTTATGTGTACTTACATATTCATTTTATGATACCTCTTTCATGGGTTGTATGTTTCATAAGTTACCAAACTGGTAAGGGTTATTTCACAATCTCTTCATTATCCGAGGTTGTTTATACGTAAAAATCTACTGGGATATCTTTATCATCCACATCCATGTTTCTTAAAAATATATTTCAAAACATTTTTTCTATTTACAAGAATATGGGTTAAAGACATTTATACCCTTGTTTGACTTTTTATAAGAGGTTTATAAAGGAATCTTTTCGTCGTTTTCAAAACAAGGTCCTTTTTAACCTTTTCGACAGAATTGAGGTAAGAATGTTTTTTTAACTTATACGGAGGGTGCGGTTATTTTACACCATTATAAAATCTTCAAAGCTTCCCTTAAAAGCTTATAAGATTATTTTCAAAGAAAATGTTTTTTTTATATGGATCTTAAATGATTTCAAAATAAAAGGAGATATTTCTTTAAAAAGAATTTTGATTTCATCTATGTCAACATCCTTTGATGGATTTTAAGATTATTTGAAGTTGATTTATTATGATACAAAACTTCTATATTGTATTGAAGGTTTTGTGATATGTTTGACTATGGATGTTCTATTTTTATACCATTCATAGTTTATGGTGAAAGTATTGACATTTCGTATGCTAGTTTTAATATGAATGCTTATGTTATGTTTAAACCTTTTCATATGGGAATGCATTGGACTTAATATGTGATGGGTGGAGCCCGCTATAGCTCCTCGATGCATTAGTAGGTCTCATGAGACAAACTAGTGTATTGGCACAAGGCCTTGGCAAAATATTATTTGTAGTCTTGGCACGAGGCCTTGGCTATGTGGTTATGATAGTCTGGCATTATGCATTCCATCATTATGAAAGTGGTTATTGATATTGCATGTGATCATTCGACTAGAAGAATATCCATGTGAGTAAGTAAATGACATTATTTCATTTTACCTTTTCCATTTTATGCTGAAGTTCAAGTTTAAAAGGCTTTTGTTTTAGTTATAAATTCCCTTAAGTGTTTATGCTTATGAAATCTTCTGCTATAATGTTATCCTTACTGAGCATCTGAGCTCACCCCTTTCAATGTTTTATTTTTCCCAGGATTATGAAGAAGTAATTTATGAATGACCTGCAGGGATAGTATGAGTGGATATGAAGACAAGATGTTTTTTTATGATGTTATGTAAAAATTTATGGATGTATCTAGTTATTCCAAGGCTACTAAACTAATCGGTCTTTCGAGATTTGATCTTTCTTGTGATCATTCCAATGTTATGTAATAATGCACCAACTCTGGGTAGCTGGGGTCGGGGCGTTACACACATAGTCAATTCCCCTTATATCCCTGGTCGTTCATAGACTCTCTGAGGATGCACTCATCGTCAATTGCTCTTATAGTCTAAACAACTCAAAATTGAAATCAAAGACTCTCTTATGATGTTCACTCGGTCAATCCCCTTATAGTATATAGCAATCAAGGACTCAATGAGGAAGCTCACTCAGTCAATTCCCCTTATATCCCTAAGTGGTTATAGGCACATTGAGGATAGTCACTCGATCAATCCCCCTTATAGCCAAAAGTGCTCAAAGACTCTCTAAGGAAGCTCACCAGGTCAATTAACCCTATACTCTACTACACCAGGTTTTCACGACCATGTGTAAGTCAATGAGCATAGCAGTGTAATATAGACAAATTAAACCTATAGAAGTACTTGGATAAACAGTCTACAACAGAACAAGCATGTCAAAATACAACTCTCCATCATATAGCAACAGGCATGAAAAACAGGCAAGGCAGCCAAAGGCTAAACATGACCAAATGGTCATAACAGAATAATGCATGGGAAAAACACATACAAAGCCTAGAAATCAACCAAATTCATAGCCAAATTACCTCTACAAAGGTATACAAGCATGGCACGAATACATCATGGGTAAAATAGTAAACACGCCATACCTCGTTCAAGGGTATTGGTGGAATTTGTATATAATACCCAAGGTCGTCAAATAGAAAGGCACAAACCACCTACAGGGGGGTTAGTAGATCAATATACTTGAACCTCAAAGCTTGAATATCCTTGGAACGTCATAGATATAAGAAAACATCCAAAACGTTCAACCCACAGTAACTTGGAATTGAAAATGAATTGGAAAACAAGTCTCAAGAAGAAGAGAGAACTCACCGATGAAATTTCAACACAATCAACAGTGTTCTAATTGGAGGTCAGATGGAGGCTTGGGGGATCCGAGAGAATTTGTTGTTGTATGGGTTCTCTCGGACGAAGACGACCTATAAGAAAGTTGTTCTATCCGTCGGAAATGACCCAGATGCATTTAATTAAAAAAACCAAAATACACGGCATGTACATGCTCTTTCTGTAATCTGTATTAGGTGGCCTCCATGTCACTCCCACATAGCCATGTGTGTGTAGCTACTACCCGGCTAGCACACAGCCTGTTGTGGCAAGGAATTACACGACATGTAATTATAAAATTTACAGAAATTCCACTTTTCTCCAAAAATGACCAGAAAAGAAAAACATACCTGAAAGGAAGGTCTGGGTTCTTACAAACTTCCCCCTTTAAAAAATTTGTCATCAATTTTACCTAGCATGTCATAGAAGTAGAAACCCTGAACAGTTTCTACCACTGTTCTCATACACTGGCCTCCCTCTCCCAAGTCTCATCCTACACTTGCCGGTGCTGCCATAGCACTCATTCCATATGAACAGACAGGCCATAGAGAACCTTTGTACTGTGATCCAAAATCCGGATAGGATGCTCTTCAAAAGACGCATAAACTTCATGCTCAACCTCCTTGGGTTGAAATACATGATATGGGTCCGAAAAGTAACGTTAAAGCTGAGAAACGTGGAAGATGTCATTCAATGTTTGGTACCTCTGTGGTAAATGCAACTGATAGGTAGCCATCCCAACTCTCTCCAACACCTCAAACAGCTCTAAATACCTCGGTGAAAGCTTACCCTATCTCATAATCCTCTTGTGTCTCATCCTCTGTGTGACATGAAGGAAAACCTGATCCCTATCCTCCAACTCTTGAGGAAATCTCCACTGATTAGGATAATACTTCTATCGAGACTGTGCAGTAGCCATACTCTTCCAAATCAACTCTCTTTACTCTATGGTTACCTGAACAAGACTAGGTCCAACAAAGATGCCTCTCCTACTCCTGGCCAACATAAGGGTGATCATAATGGCCTACTGTACCAAGCCTAATATAGTGCCATCTGAATAGTTAATTGAAAAATATTGTTGTATCCAAACTCCAAAAGAGGTATATGTTTCTCCCAAGATCCTCCAAAATCTAGAATGCATGACTGGAGCATATCCTCAAGCACTTGAATCGTACGCTCGGACTGGCCATCTGTCTGGGGATGGTAAGCTGAACTAAACTGTACCAGTGTACCCAAATCCTTCTAAAGCCTCTGCCAAAACTGAGATGCAAAATATGCGTACCTTTCTGAAACAATTGAGCATGGAACTCCTTGAAGACATACAATCTCTCAGATGTATAACTATCCCGACTCATCAACATTGATGGTCTCCTTGATTGGCATGAATTGAGTAACCTTCATGAGTCTATCAATAACAACCAAAAATGCATCATTCCTTCGAGGCGACCATTGAAAACCGGTCATGAAGTCCATCGCGACGTCATTCCACTTTCACTCAGGAATGGGAAACTGTTGTAAAATCCCTTATGGTCGCTAATTCTCCGCCTTCACCTGCTGACAAGTGGAATACCTCATGAGGAAATGAGCAACATCCCTCTTCATACATGGCCACCAATACTGCTGGTGTAGATCACGATACATCTTGGTGGCACTAGGATGAACTGCCCAATCTAAGGAATGAAAACACTACATCAGCTCCTCGTGTACGTCTGTTGGGACCCATACGTGCCCCTGGAAACACAAGATCTTATCCTCACCTATGGTCCATCTAGGAATAGGGTCCTCTCCTGACGCACTCTCCCTTTGGACTAGGCCTTCAAAATATGATATCTGCCTCATTCGAGCTCGATCTCGAAGTGTACAGGTAACAACTATAGAAGAATGAAATTTCTTACCCTAACTGTCATGAACCTCCAAATTCAACTCAGAGAACAGAGCCATAAGCTTCCACTCACTATTGGGCTCCTGAACTTCTCGTATCTGAGTCCACCAGCTCAACACATCAGCCACTGTGTTTCATTTCCTAGGCATATAGTCAAGCTCAAAGTCAAAGAATGGTAGGTACTCAACCCACCTATGTTGTCTTAAATTTAGATCACAATTAGTGAAGATTTACATGATACTTTTGTGGTCGGTGAAAACCATAAATTGATCTCTCAGAAGATAATGTCTCCAATAGCATAAGGCATGAACAATAGCTGCCAACTCCAGATCGTACAATGGGTAATTCCTCTCATGTGGCCTCAACTACTGTGACCCGTATGCAACAACTCTGTCACCCTGTACAAGCACAACTCCCGTCCTGATACCTGATGCATCACAGTAAATAGTATAGCTCTTGCCTAGCTCTGGCAAGACTCGTATCAGTGCTGAAGTCAACCTCCCCTCCTGAAAGTCCGACTCACAAGAATCTAGACGCATGAACTTTTCCTTATTTTGGTCAGACCTGGCAGTGGTGTTTTTAAGCTTGAAATGTTTTGTATGAAACGTTTTTAGTATTCAGCCAACCATAGAAAACTCAGCACCTCAAAGACATTCTTCGACTACTCCCAGGAACTATAGGTCTCACTTTCTCTGGGTCTACTTATACTCCTGCCTCTAAGATAACATGACCCAGGAAGTGAATCTGATCCATCCAAAAGTGGCACTTCGAGAGATTAGCATATAACTGATGCTCCCTCAGTGTTCTAAAAATGATCTCTATATGGGTAGCATAGTAATTTCTTGTGTGAGAGTACACCAAGATATCAACCATGAAGACCACCATGAAAGAATCCAGGTATGGATGGAAGACTTGGTTCATCAGTGCCATGAAAACTGTAGGCGCATTTTTGAGACCGAACGGCATAACCAAATACTCGTATAGACCATACCTGCTCCTAAAGGCTGTAATAGGTATATCTAATGGTCTAACGTGAAAATGATGATAATGGGATATCAGGTCAATCTTCGAGAACACCTGGCCTCCTTTAAGCTGATCAATGACATCATCAATCCTCGGCCAGGTATATCGGTTTCAATGGTCAATTGGTTCAACATTTTGATAGTCCACACAAATCTTGAGGAAATCATTTTCATTCTTCGCAAACAGGATAGACAAACACCAAGGAGAAGTACTGGGTCAGATGAAACCCTCTTCCTGCAACTCCTCCATCTACTTCTTGAGCTCCTACAAATCAGGTGTAGCCAACCTATAAGGAGGAATGGACACCGATGCCACTCCCATCACAAGTTCATTCAAGAAGTATATCTCACGCTCTAGAGGCGAACATGATAAGATCTCTGGAAAGTAGTCTCTGAAATGATCCACAACAAGGGGAATGTTGAACTGTGACGTCACCTGGTCTTCCAGATTAAGACTAGAAATCTAGGCTTTAACTCCTCCAAACCCATGATGCTCTGGACCTTCTATTCTCACCTGGACATCCAACTTTCCCCTATGAAGAATGGATCCACCCTCAGGTGATATGAAACTCACCATGCGGTGATAAAAGTCGATGAATGCTTGGAATGGAACTAACTATTCCATCATGAGAATGACATCATAACCTATCATATCTAGGAAACAGTGGTCCCATAAAGAAGTGACATCCAAAAACTTGTATAGGGTACTCTCTGCACTGACATACACTAGACATTCTAGTCCCCAACGGTGTGTCTAGCGTCAAAATATCAGCAGAAGAAAGGATGCAGAGCCCAAGGCTCTCCACGATAATAATAGATATAAAGATATGGTAAGACCCTATATCAAAAGGAGCAAAAGCTAAAATTGGGGCTACTAAGATCGTACTTCAAACTGTAGAAGGTCTGGGATCCTACTCTTGCTGGGTATGCTCCACCGAAAATGTCTAGCTTGTACTATGGCCCTATGACCCTTCTTGACCACAATGAGATGATCCACCCTAATGTCACTGAAAACCAGGTGACTAGCTACCATGACCAAGACCTTATCCTCGGCTCGAATGTCTAAAATAACTCTAGTTCCCAGACTGGTGAGAAGCTGGTGGAGCTGCACTTGAATGAGGAGTCATAGAAGAACCCCTGTCACCAGATGCTGGTGAGAAGAACTGACAAAAGCACTAAATTTGACCCATTGTGCTGCACAATCGGCACACTACTAGGTCTCTCTCGAAATGTGGCCTTTTATGACCACTTCTCCCACACTGGTAGCACACCACCTGGATATTAGAAGATTCATTTTACCTACTCTGATCTCCTCGTGCAGCCTCCCCGCGGCGCTTCGTGCTATCAACTTGTGGATCACTAACTCTAGATGCCGAACCTCCCTGGCTCGTAGCTCTAAAATCCTTTAGATTCTTCTCTATGATAAGTGCCCAGTTGATGATAGAAGATATCAAGGTCAACCTGAAGATGTTCACCTATGACTGGATTTCGTGCCTCAGACCATCCTCAATATTTCTGGTAAGTAACAACTCATCACTTCTGGGAATAGACGTGAAACACTATAACATAGTGAAGTAAGAGGAATAATCCATAAAAGAAATAGTACCCTGCTCCAGACTCATAATCTATGGGCCTCGATCAGCCCTCATGGTCTTTGAATAGACGTAATCGTAGAGGATGCAACAAAACTCATCCCACAAAATATTCTGCCGGCGTCCCACCCGTGAGATCACATCTCACCACCTCTTGGCAGAGTCTCGGAGGATATAGGTAGGGAGCATCACCCTATTCTCTAGAGGTATCTCAAGATGATAAAAAAATTTCATTTTGTCCTCTAGCCATGACATAGTATCCTTAAGTCCTCCTTGAACTATGAATCAACACCTTTGTCAGGTACAATGGATGGTGCCGAGGCTTGCACACTGGGAGGATTTGCAGGAAGTCCCTAATCGGCCATGTTTGGTGTCTAATCACCATCTAGAAACTGGATCACAACCAGAGGAGATCTCAGTGGCATGACTCTACAAGGTCAAATGCTCACCTTAAATCAAGATTACCAAGGATGAAAAACTAGGAGTGTATGAATGGAATAAGAGAAAAAAAATCATGTTTTAGAAAACATGACTACATGGCGTGTACATTTCTTACATGATGTGATCCCTGATGTTATTTACATGGGTATGTACTCTTGCATAACCTGGTCATGTAACACCCTAGACACATGGTGTGTTTTCTTGACACACGGTGTATACTTGAATCCTATTTCCCTAACCTATTCCTTCTACATGTTTAAGCCATACGACTCTCCTAATGAAAGACTACAGGGTGTGTAAAATACCTACACTATGTGTACTAGACAAGCTTCACCTGACTTGTGTTGTTACTGAAACGACCTAACACACGGCTCACACTACACGACATGTTATAGATGGAAATGATGTGTATGATAAGGGATAATACTGATCCGTGTTGTTTGTGACATGGCTGGGTACCTGGGTTAGACTACACAGTGTGTTCAAGGCAGACATGGTGTGTACATGAATGGGTAACACCATCCCATGTTGTTCATGACATGGCCAAGTACCTGGGATAGACTAAGCAACATGTTCATGGTGGTAGGACGATGTGTATTAGACACGACTCATCCAACCTGTGTTGTTAGTGACATGGGTGGGCACAAGTTACACACTACATGAATGTATGGTCAATACACGACATGTTCACTCCAGGTTATTCCTCATCCCGTATCTCTACCCACACGGCCTATGACACTGTTTAGATTCTACACGTCGTGTATATAGGTTACAAGGCATGTACTAAAGAAAAAATGATTCATTCAGAACAAAATAATGCACAACATGTACTTAACAATACACAACGTGTATTTTGGATTTTTCTAGAAAATAAGCTTCAGAAACTGCTCCAAAACCCAAAAAACACTGAAAAAAGTATTCAAAGTGCCAAATTGCGATCTATGAGGGCCTATACTCCCCGCGAATCAATTCTTGGAATCTTATACACATTATAGCAGGGAAAGAAAAAGTAATGATCTACCAAATTTTGGTCCCTAAGGGCCCGTAACAACTCAAGTACCAATGTTTGGCATTCATTTATGCAAATCTCTACATAAACAATGCCCTATCAAATAATAGGTATTTCATTCAAGGCAACTATCACAACTGCATGCATATTTCACAGATCATCTATCACAACAACATATAATCACTAATGCATCCTAGATAGCATGGAAAAAATGAATGTCTTGTTATTTCTAAGAGGTGCATATATGATGCAAGAGATGGCATACCCTCATCTCATCGGGTTGCAATAGATATAGAACCTCAACAACATTAACAATAACAGCACAAATCATGTGAATCATTCAAGGTGAAATCAGATTAACTGTAATAATTGAAAAACCATAAAAATTGAAATTAACAAGGTAGATTGTCTTTTCCTAGTACACGAGTAAGCTACTCCCAGGCACAACTTATTACCAAGTACCTTTTCCATCATATAACTAGCTAATAATCCAAACAGTAAGTCAAGATAAAGGAAATCCTTTGGCACAACATTGTAACATGCTAGTTTCGAAAGCAGCCCAAAGGCGCCCCGTACCCGTTTGGTCACATGGCCTCAAAATCAATTCCCCGAATGCTAGAGGCTACAACTAGATGTGAGGGCCTTGGGTGTGATAGTGGGGAAACTATTCCCTCATTAGTATAGTACATTGTGGAAGTAAATAATACATACAATAGTAGAATCAGTAAATATCCAACAACAGTAAACAATAAAAGACTAGAACAATAAAAAAATATATAAAATATAAATATATATATAAAATGATGCATGATACATATGTCTAGCAAAGAATCCAAACAAGTCACAATGATGGAAATACAATTTGAACTAAAACAAAGATCAAAATAAAGATAAATAGCTCCTCAACATCAGATTCCATAGCTTGGATCCATGCTCTCCAGCTCTATAGCAATTCACGAACCTGAAGTAGAAGGGTGTTTTCCCTTATCTATACATGCAATAATATAGTCTGTTTGGGCCCAAAAGCATGAACCAAATAGGGTGTGAGACTAAATCCCCATAGTTAATCACCTGAAGATATGTGCATAATAGTCATTGAATATATGTTAGTTAAAAGTACAGAAAGCATTAAACATGAAAGTACTCTACATTAAACAATCCACAGTTTCAAATCAAGAAACAGAGAAACAAAAACTAAACCCCAGAAGGTAACCCTCTAAGAAGTATTCATAGACATCCCCTCTGGTTCTACCTAAAAAGTAAAAGCAACCCTCTGGGAAGAACACTCAATCTAAACACTATGGTTCTTTATATGGATATAATAAGAGTCTCTGGGGAAGCACTCACAGTAAATCCCCTTACAGTATAAGGTAAAGAAAGACTCTTTGAGGAAGCTCACACAGTCCATTCCCCGTATTGTCTTGGGTAGTCAAGGATTCACCATGGAAGCTCACCCGGTCAATTCCCCTTATCGCCCTATGTTCTAGGACTCTCTGGGGAAGTTTACTCAGTCAATTACTCTTACATCCCATGTATATCTTATAATCTCCGAGGAAGCACTCACCATCAAGTCCCCTTATACTCTGAATAGATCATGATTGAAATCAATGACTCTCTGAGGATGATCACTTGGTCAATACCTTAATAGTATATAGAAATCAAGGACTATATAAGGATTATCACTGAGTCAATTCACCTTATATACCTAAGTGGTTCTAGGCTCTCTCAGGATCCTCAGTTGGTCAATCCCACTTATATTCAAAAGTTCTCAAAAACTCTCTGAGGAAACTCACCCAATAAATTCCCCCTATAGTCTACTACACCGGGTTCTCACGGACTTGTGTAAGTCAATGAGCATAATAGTTTTATATAGCCAAAGTAATCCTATATAAATACTTGGCTGAATAGTATACAACATAACAAGCATGTCAGAATACAACTCTCGATACTACAACAAAAGGCATGAAAAACAGGCAAGGCAGCCAACGGCTAGATAGGACCAAACGGTCGTAACAAAAAAATGCATGGGAAAACACCTCCAAAGCCTCACAATCAACCCAATTCATATCCAAATTACCCCTTACAAAGGAATAAAATAATGGCATGAAAACAACATCAGTATAACGGTAAACACGTAATACCTCGTTCAAGGGTATTGGTGGAATTTTCATATAATACTCAAATACGTTGTACGGAAAGGCATTTACCACCTACCTTGGGGTTAGGAGATCAATATACTTGAACCTCGAAGAATTAATATCCTTGTAACATTGTAGATATATAAAGACATCCAAAACGTTTAACCCATCATAATTTGGAAAGGAAAAGGAATTGGAAAACATGGCTCAAGCAGTAGAGAGAAATCACCGATGTGATTCCAATGCAATCAACAATGTTCGAATTGGAGGTCGGATGGAGGATTAAAGATAAGTCGCAGACGTAGATGTTCTCTTGGATGAAGACGACCTAGAAGAAGGTAATTTTATCCTTTAGATGTGACCTCTGTGTGTTTAATGAAAAAAAATCAAATTACACGGTGTGTACTTTTGGAGTACACGATGTGTACTTGCAGTTTTCGTACTCCGCATTAGGCAGACTCTAAGTCATTCCCTACATGGCCATGTGTGTGGATACTACAAGGCCAGGACACTTCCCACTGCAGCAAGGAAGTACATGGCGTGTAATCATAAAGTACACGATGTGCACTTAGAAAATTTCGAGAAATTCAGCTTTTCCCCAAAAACGACCAGAAAAGGAAAGCATACCAGAAAAGAAATTATGGGTTCTTACAGTCATGTCCAATGAAAGGAATGAATTCTTCTAAGATGTTGTACTGAAATAAGAAAAATGTATTATACTTTTGAATATTTTTTAGTATGTGCTTCATTCTCAATAATGAAAAACATTTTAAATTTTTGTCACAAGGAGATGAGGGGATATTCCATAGATACTCAAGAAAATTAAAATCATAAAAAATCACTAATAAGAGGCTGGAAAAAATAGTTTAGAGCAACAATGCCATTGTTTTGGAAAATGAAGAGAATACTCAAAAACACAGTGAACAATTTCATAATGAAACTAATGAAGATGAAAGTAACACATGGGGTGTAGAAGTAGAAGATCATGAATCATAATAAGATACTGACGATGAACAAGAATAAGTCAATTATTTATCTACAAAGAATCCAAATAGATGATCTGAAATTGACAAGCATAATATCATTGGTGATTAGATAGATCGAGTTCAGACAAGAAGAATGAATTCACTACAAGAAAAATACCTTTTATCTATAGGTGAACTTAAATGTTTTTCTGATGAAATTGATGATGAAAACAAGGTTTGAGTGATTAATGAAGAACTGGACACAATATAAAATAATCATACATGGGAGATTTCTTTGAGGCAGAGAGATAATAATTACATTGGAAAAATGGGTATTTCACAAAAAAAATGAATGAATTTGGTATTGTGATCCAAAAAAAGCACATCTAGTGTGCAAAGGATACTACAAGATAGAGGGTATTGATGTTGAAGAGACATTTCCACCTGTGGGACGGCTAGAAAAATTTAGATTATTCTTTTCCATTGTAGTGAAATAGAAGTTTAAAGTGTTCCAGATGGATGTCAAGTCAGCAGTTTTGAATGGGGTTCTAGAAGAAGAAGTGTTTATTGAGAAGCCATATGGTTTTATAATTCATGAAGATGATAAAAATTTGAATAGGATTAAGAAGCATTTGTATGGGTTGAATTAAGAACCAAGAACATGGTATTCTAGTCTAGATCAATTTTTTAAGAAACTTGATTTCTAGTATGGTGGAGTAGATTACAGTTTATATGTAATAATGATAGTAAAAAAGAATTATGGTGATGACATATGTCGTTGTTATAATTATTGGAGGATCAGATAATGCATAATATAGAATGTTTTCCAAATTCATGAATCAAGAGTTTGAAATTCCAATGATTGTTGAGCTGAAATTTTTCCTTGGTTTTCAAGTTACACAAGAAAGGGATGACACATTTATCTCTCAATCCAAATATGAAAATCAAGTTCTAATTAGATTTAGGATGGTTAATTCTAAGGAAATGAAGACTCCAGTTGCTACCCCGATGAAACTATAAAGAGATGATGAATGAATTGTAGTTAACATTACATAATACAAGCAAATTATTGTATGTTTAATGTGCTTGAACCTGAAAATGATAGAAATTATATTATCTACATGTCATGTTGTGAGATAAAAATGTATTCTCAGGTAAATATAAATGCTAGAAGTGAAAATAATACTTCAATTAATTAAGGGAACAATTGATTTTGTCTTAATGTATAGTGACAAATCTCACCAACAGCTTTTGGGATATACATATACAGATTTGACCATTTCAACAAATGATAGGAAATCAACGTTAGGAGGTGATTTATATCCTGGTGGGTTGTGTATTTTTTTTCCAATAAATAATCAAGATTGTATTTCATTAGGCACTGTAGAAGCTGAGTATATTGCTGTCACTCAAGCATGCAAACAGTTATTATGGATGAAGCATCAGCTTGATGATATTGGAGTTGAAGTAAAGTATCTGATCGGAATCTTTTGCAATAAAGCAAGTGCAATAAATGTCCCCAAAAATACCATCCATAACTCAACGACATAGAACATTGACATATAGAATATTTTTATCAAGGAGACGGTTTAGAAGGGTATCATGATGTTCGAGTATGTGACAACATAATTACAGGTTGCTGACATTCTAACAAAGGCCTTACCCAAAAAAGTTTTTGAGGGGCATTGACTGGCTTTGGGAGTCCATTTGACTCCCCTTACATTACAATGTGTTGATTTGGACCCCTTATCTTACTGAAGTATGATTTGTTTTTCCTTAATGTACTTATATGTTTTTTCACTTTATTTCAAACCAAAAAGGGGTGACCTTTGGGTTTGTTGACAAAGGATTAGAAATAGTGATTCATAAATGGGGAGAAACTGTAGGTAATGAAAGAAGAACATGTATTATTCAAAGATATGTGGAGAAGCTAATAGGTGTATTAGTGAGGTAGTAAGATTTTATTAAGACAGTTTAGGAAGCAGAAAGGTGGATCAGTGAGATAGGGGGTTTATCAAGTCAGGTGAAGAATCTAATAGGGGTATTTTATCATGTCCGTTGAGGTTCGTGATGGAAGAATATTATTGGTATCAATGATTGGAGTTAGAAATGAAGTGATTATTGGGTGGTATTTTCATAATATTGTTGCTTCTCATGTAGAGCATTACTCACGTGGGCTTAGAGAATGTTGAGTAAATCCTTGATCGTTATCTGAATCGCATGTGATGAATGGTGACTGAAGAAGGTAGAAGCTTTAATAGGGTATCAAACTATGAAAGTTTTGTTAACAAAACAAAGGGGGGAGATTATTGTGTAGAAATACCTTATGGATTCATTGAATCATTTTTTATTTTAATCTGTTTGTTGACAACTTGTGCATCAATGTGTGTTTGTTGAAAAAGCAGACCATGATGTTCAAATTGCTGAGAAAGTGGGTTTTAATGGAAATTTTCCACGTTCAAGAGATGTTTGTCCCGAATCACCTTTACCAAAAGGAGGTAAGGGTCATCAGATTGCTAGGACTTGCCTTCTTTAAGTTGAAGTAGGGATAATGACCCCCAAAACCTGCCTTCAATAGGTCCCAGAGTGGAAACTAGCACCAAGGGTATATAAGCTCACACAAAATGGAAGGCATTACCCTTTTGTTTTTATAGGATCAAGAGATATGATATCAAACTAAACAATACCAAATATTAAAGAAAGTTAAATCCAAAAATAGCCCATTCCCATGTGCATGTTCAACAATAAATGACATAAGCCACAAAAAAACTCCAAAGGTAAAGTACCAAGAAAAAGGAAAATGAAAACAGCAACTGCCCCAAGGTCTGAGCTAGTACGGTCCTGCATGATCCCTAAAGTCCACTTGGAATCCTGAAAGTAGTTTTATATACGTAGGGTGAGCATACAAGTACACTCAGTAGGGAAAACCAAAGACTATCATGCACAAGTGGAGATGCATACTAATGCCCTGTGAGAAAAGAAAAACAAAATCACCAAGAATGGAAAAACTATCCACCCCAGTCTCACCAAGGAACACTCCAAAAAATAACACATGGAAAGTAATTTATAGTAATTACACATCGATATTTGGGTACCGTGTTCCACTTTCCCACTGGTTATTGAGGACATCCTATGCATCAAAACAATCCTGCCATTCTCACCGCAGTCCCACTACCATGCCCCGCCCGTACACACCTGGGCCATAACCACAACATAGCCCCACTACCAAACCCTGCCCGCACACACCTTGGTCATAACCTCACTGCAGTCCCACTGCCAATCCCCGCCCACACACACCTAGGCCAGAACAACTACTACCATGCCCGAAGACACCTGGGCCAGAACAACTACTGCCACACCCAAAGACACTTGGGCCTCATCTCGAAGACACTTGGGAAGAAACCTGCCCGCAAACACCTGGGCCATCCACCACAACTACCCCGCCCGAATATTCTTGTGATAATAATCGACCTCAGGCCATCACATCTTTCCTGAAGAGTCTTGGGCAATTCGGGTAAGGGAGAAGAAAATGACTTAATAACCAGGAACTCATAGGACTGTTGGTAAAAACACCCTCCCCATGAAATGGGGTGTTCGGCACTAAGTGCTCAACTTGTGTGGGGCGCAAATAAGAAACATAAAAGCTACATATATATGTATTTCTAACAAGCACTCATCCCTACCAAGGCGTTCCAAAACCTAAGCACAAACACCCTTGTAACTATTCATTCACAAAAGAAGCCATGACACTCATGGGCATGTCACAACTCATTCCAAAACTAATTCCCCACTCAACCATTCTTGTTTTCATGTTCAAGTGATCCCATTAGGGTGAATTATGAAAAATAGGGAATCTAACAGGAATGACCACAATCTAGAAAAAAATAGAAAAATCCAAACAGCAATTTAAGAATTCACACCTGGTTCTCTTGTAAGGTCACAATGACAATGGGATAACTGAGATCCCTCAAAGTACTGGATCAAAAAAAGCTTCAAAAAAGTGATAAGTGAGATCCCTGGAAGTATTGGTAATAAAGTAAACTCTGAGACACATCCCCATGTTCCCAAAACCAAAAACCCACCATTTCCCAACGATAGAGGATTTCATCCGAGTTCGTGTCATAGCAGAGAAACAACACAGCTTCAAATTTACAACCAAAAACCATGCCAAAATAGAGGATACCATCCCCATTTACATCTTCCCATAAGAACCATGCAGAACAGCACACCCACCAAAAAACAGAGTGGGAAACATCCAGGTTTAAGCACATCTTTCATTAGGTTTTTTTTCTATTTGTTAACCGGGGTGGTCACACATGGATTCCTGTTTTACTGAACATCCATTTATATCAACTAGGATTACGTGATTAACTAATTTCCAGGTTAACTCATTTAATCATCATTGAAGAAAAAGGTTCATTAGTGCTCAACGAAAGACCACCAATGGCCATGATTTTCAGTGAGCATAGGCTCGCACAATTCACAACATATACAACGTAAAACTAGTACAGCAAAAACATCGATCACATCCCCCCTTCATTCATTAAAAGTTAGTTCATTATCTTCATTATGTTTGGATTCATCAATTCCCATAGAGAAAAAAGTGGACCCACCCCGCATGATACACATAAAAGAGAGGCGAAGAAAAACCCTACCCAATTGATCAAAGATCGAAGTTCTTCTCCACGTGCCAAGAATGAAGGGAAAGCGCGACTCACAGGGGAGGGATGTCGGTAACTCCAAACATACTAAGAAGAAATGAATCCATGAAATATGAAGATGAAGGAAGAAGAAATTCTCATGTGATATATATAAATTATGTCATTGTTATGGGATATGGGGATTTGGATGACTTTAAATTCGAATCATAGTTTCCCACGCGGTTCGGTGGTTACAAACGACAGAATTAATTGATATTTAATTCAACATTGAGGAGGTCCCTTGGGATTTATTGGGTATTAATTAAGGTATTTTAAATGGATTTGAACCACTTGAAAAATTTGATGAAAAGCCCAAAATAGGCGTTACGGGAAAAACTATAGAAGAGAAACCCGACAAGGCTGGGTGTCACCGATCGGTCATGCCGATTGGTTTCCCCGATCAGTTACGATGACCGGTCGCGCTGATCATTCACGCGCTGAAATGATTTCCTACCACTGAGATGTCACCCCTAGGATCTGTAATTTGGAAAAGGGTTGGACCGTGACGGTCTGGGTCATCACATCAGATACCCCTCAAAGAATTCTCGCCCTCAAGAATTTAAAACCAGACCTAAAGAAAGGATGGGGGGGGGAGAACAACCGCCCTGGAAGATACCTCTCAAGAGTTAACCCGAACCATTAAAATCACCGTAAAACAAAGGATTAAACCATCTGGTCATGTGGTCAGGGGTTTCCGTTCCCCCATGTTTAGATATTATCTGCATTGGGCAGCTCTGACTTGCCCGCACAAGTTTTGGTTTGGTCGCGCAAGTGACCTGTGCGCCTTGAAGAGACTTGGGCGCTGATGCCTAGGAGGACTAGAAACTTGCACACCTAAGGAAGTGCGGACTACCGCCCCCTCAAAGTGAGTTGATTCGTTAAATACCATATGTGGGACGTATAAAGGATGGAACTATGATATTATATATTATATTATACTGGAATTATAATATACCTTTATATCATTATGATTCCATTCTATAAAATACGAAATAGAAATGAAAGTAGCATCCATGCGTACGTACGGCTTACCGTCTCCATGAACGGTGCATTTCATTTCTTACCTCTAAATGATTATGTAATATTATAAATGAATGCATGTACTGGATATTTATGACATATATGATATCTAAATCAGGAATACCATTCTGGATATAATGGATACATGAACAACTTGTAATTATAAAGTGTTTCTTTTTGACTCAAGTACCAATGATCATTAAAATAACCGTTATTAACTTAAATAATTACATAGTGGTCATGACATGGTAATAAGTGATATAAAAGTAATAATGAACTTGAAAAATGTTCTTAAGCAAGTAGAAATTAAATCAAGTTTATTATTCAGGACATTAAAGAATGATCGAGTCAAGTCGGACCCGAGGTATGGGACTTCGTCTCAATCTCCTTTCATTGAGGCATATTTTGTTTTATACACAACCTTCTTTTATATGGTGTATAAACCCCTTTGACTTTAATGATTATCCAAAAGGAAATTTTTTTATATGAAGCATTTTACTAAACGAAAAAAGGGAATGTTTTTGTCATACGTATGCGGCGACAACGACTTCTTCGCCGTCGTGACCATTATTTGAGTTTCGGCTTCCTCTACAAGCCATACCTTTTTTTTAAAAGAAAAAAATAATTACCATGTTTTACTTTTCTTTTATTTTGGTATTGAAAATTGATTTCATAATGTTTTTATATCAATGTGTTGTATTGATATCTTGTGATTGAAAGGTGGAAATGTTATGTTTCCTTTATGCATGTTTTATGTGATACGATTATGTTGAGGTTCTTGGGCATTATTAAGAAGACGAGTGGTTCCGTGATAGACTAAGGGCGAGTGAGCCCGATATAGCTCTCCAATGCATTGGGTAACACGAAGGAGTGAAACGTTAAGGTTTCTCCGAAGAGATTTAGGGAATATACTGTGATGGGTATTCCAAACATAACCAAGAGGGTTACTCCCTACGTAAGAATGTTATGAATGCCTCAAGTTACCTTTATGTCTTATGTTTTCTATGATTTATTCTTGATTTGATGAGGTATGTTAAAGTGCTTATGTTTTATGGGTAAAGTATGATTTCAATTTTATGTATATATGTACCCATGTTACATTTCCATATTTTTATATCCCTTACTGAGCTTTTTATGCTCATCCCAAGTTTTTTGAAATGTTTTTCACAGGTCAAGGGAAAGGTAAATGATATGATGATAGTGTCAAGGAAGTGTCAAGAAAGAATCCATGTTTTATTTTAAATATGTTTCAATTGATGGGAAAAAAGAATACTATCTTTATGTAACCACTTTGTTTATATGTGGAATGTAATGCATGTTTTATGATCAAATTCTCTAAAACTCTAAACCCGAAAAGATCCTCAATGTGTAATCTTGTAATAACTCAAGATTAAGTAAGGTTTAAGGCTGGGGCCTTATATCTACCTTCTAGAATCACACATAAAAACTTATTTTCTATTTCATCTTCAAATTTAATGACTATGACAATATGGAATGGAATTTAAAATATTATAAATGACTAAGAATCATCATTAATAATAAATTTAGAGACCTATTTGTTTTCTCTATTTAAGACATTTTTTTATTATGAAACTAATTTACATTTTGTGTTGTATATAATATCTATTTGAGATTTTATATAATAATATTACATTAATAATGGTATTTTAAGGTCAATATATAACCCACACATTTCAAGTGATTTATATTGAAGTGTTATCCAAGAAATAAGTGGGCTTATCAAATTCTAATTATCATTCTTTTGGACTTTTCTAATATTCACAACCAATTTCATTTTGTGTGGTGCAAAAATTTCCACAGAATGATATTAAAATATTCATAATTTAAAAAAGTTTTTGACATATCTATATTGTTAATCCTCTATTATATTACTTTAATCAATTAGTTACCAAAATGATTATAAACTCAATATTTTCAATTGGGGGAACCATCCTATTTTTTGGTAAATTAAAAGTGTGTGTTGTTTCCTAAAAAATACTTCCTTGTCAGGATACAAGAAAGTGGATTCATTCATGAAGCATATTAACCTATGGATAATCACCCTATAAAGGATTGGTCGAGTATTGACATAATAATTACCCTGTTGATTATAAAGTAGGCTTGATACTGCACAAGTGGATAGACTATTTGGTTTGTATTTTTGAAAATGAGTAATTTTTTTAAAATTATTTAAATATTATAAATTTTATTATAGTGAAATAAATACCCAAAATTATAGAAATTGGATTCAATAATATTTAATACAAGTTTATAAACAATAGATCAAAATTAAATAACAAGGACCTGTTTATTTTTAGACATTGTGATTAATTTATCTATAGTAAAAACTAGTTACCACAATTAAATGAGCCTAATAATATAAATATGGGAGTTAGATTTCGATAATTTTCTGTTTTCAGATGGGGTTTAATGATTAATAATTGGACCATGTTTTTATTGAATTTCAAGGGTATCTATCTTTGAAATATGGTTTTTGGAAAGATAGTAGGAAGAACATAATTGGAATATGGTTAGTGATAATAGTGTATCTCAACCATGTAAACACAAAATAGAGGGAATATTTTTTTAAACCATGCATGTTCAGGTGCACAACCATATAAGAGTTATATAATTTTATTAGATTAGAGAACATGGGTTGTGCATGGTTTGTTAAACTAGGAAGATGACCATGCGAGGGGGATTTCTATTTTGACAGTAACCCCACATGGTTAGATCACAGTTATCCAAACCATATAAAAAGCCATGAGGATTATTAAAAGGTAAAATGTTACAATTCTACATCCCACCCATAAGTGGGGTTTCCCCATTTTCTCTCTTCATTCCCCTTGCAGGCCTACTACTGGTTCCCTCCTCCCCCACTTCTTCCTTTGTTGGATTCTTGTTCGTTATTGGTTTATATTGGACATCATCAGGTGTTTTTAAGGTTTAGAGGTATTTATAATACTCTTTATACCTCTTTCATCAATTTAACTTCCTTTTTTAATGAAATCTCCATAAAATTACTTTTCTCTATTTTCAAGGCATTGACAATTCATCTGATTTCTTTCATTCCAACAAAAATTAATGCCTGATATGTGATTATTGGAATGTTATAATCATGAGGTTCATGTTATTGTTTATTTTGACTAATTCTTTCATTATTTATAAATTATTTTCATTTTGCTACATGCCAGACCTTCTGTGAGTTGCACCTAAATCATGAAATGAGTTAAATTGAATTGTTTTGACCAGAAACTTGATTCCATCCTAACCCTATATATGGTTAGTTTTTAGTGACCCCAACTCAAAAAACCTTTTAAGGTATGTTACATTAGTTTTCTTCTTCTACAATATTACCGTGTGACTATACCACACTGGGGTGTGTTCTTTCATTTCGTTAACAGATTTATAAATTTTTAAAAGATTTAAAATGGTTTGATAAAACCACTTGGTTCTTTTATAACATACATTATGAATAATGTTGTGAATCAACAAATATAATCCATTAAATTAAATTGGAATTCGATTAATTAATTTTATCATGACGTTTTATATTGAGGCATGTGTTATTTTTAGGTCCTTGGTATGTTTTAAATGAAAGTGTGTGATTGTATATTTGAACTGATTATTGAATATATGCCCATTTTACTATTTTAAATGTTAAATATATTATGGAAATGAAAGTACACAAAACCTAGATAAAACATTGTTTCCTATGTAATAATTCTTTGGATTGGATTATTGGATTATTTGGTTTATAATACCCATGAGATATAACATGTTCTCTAGTGGATTACCTTGGAATGCCTCAGAGGGATATGCTATTGAACTATCCAATGAGTGATACCTAGTTTTATGTGGTGTACTATGGAACTTCTTAGAGGGGTTTGAATTTATACCATTCTACATATGATACTTTGGTTGTAACATATTTATAAGAATTGGATCATAGGTTCATTGAAATAAATACATGAATTATGTTATACTTGGTTCCTGATAAAAAATACCCATGATAGATTCTTAGGATTATTAAATTGATATATACACTAAGGGATAAATGGGACCCTAATGTAGACTTGTATATATGGACTAATAAGTTAATTTTTATAATGGAATGAATTTTGAGATATTGGTGTACCTAATATATATTTTTTGGGCATTCATAGAGGTCCGTTGAATTATATAACACTTAATTGAAAATTGGTTTACACATGCATTCTATGTCGCTAATATCATGAAATATTCATGAAATTATATTACTATAATTACAGACAAACATCATGATTTATAGCCACTTTTCATAAATACTAAATTTTTTTCTTATGTATAGATTATTTGGATCATACCCATATATATATATAATAAGCCCCTTATGATATTATTATGATAATGTATACATTCTTGAGTCATGTATTGGGTCCTTGTTTGTACTATGTTTATATATATATGTATATATGTTACTACATATATATATTTCACATGTATATATATTATTTAATATATATATATATATATATATTCATATACCTATATAAATGGAGACACATACACAGAGGTACATTGACTTAGGCCGAAGAAGGTATAGTAAAAAATGTCCTTAAAGAACTCATTCCAATCTTATAATGGTTATTTATTCATTTCTTATTTGTCATACAAAACAATACGTAATTTTAAATTAATTCAATAGATTTACTTAGGCACTATTTGTAGTGGTATACTGAGTTTATCTCACAATATTTTCACTCCTCTGTTTGGTACCAAAAGAGAACTCATGGTTGTAGGTTCAGTATCATGGTTTCTTCTTTCTACTTTTTTCCTTATAGACATGGGAGCTTGAGATTAGTGGCTAATCATGCACTTCGGATTAACTTATGATGTTATTTTATTTTATTTTATTTATTCGGTTTTTTAGTTTATTCATGTATACTGTATTACCTTTTGTGTGACTATTTTTTTTATCACTATAGCATGTTCATGCATGGTTAGTCATTCATTTTTTATTCATTTTTAGTTGTTATTATATTTTGATTCTATTATTTTACTATTTATTCTTCTATATTTTTTAATGACATATAGGATATAGTCTCCCCACTATACAACCATTAGACTATCAATACTAGTCTTTTGAAATTGTTTACAATGGAGGTATTCTTGAGGCCTAGTTTCCAACTAACTTAGGGGGTCATTTTAGTGGCTCAATGGTTGGGATGATACAATTGATATCTGATATTCCTATTTTCCTTATTATTTTAGGATGGTATAAATGAGGATAATTTTTTTTCATAACATGGTAAATATCTGTTTATTGGTCTATAGATCCCACAATAGGGGGAAGACCACGTTTATAGGGATGAGATTGATGTTCATGCTATTTCTATTACAGTTCATTATTATTTATCCTTCGGTGAATGGTGTATTTACAATACTTAATAATTTATGTATTTGAACACTTGAACTATTCTGGAATGGAATTATTACTTCCCTATTCATTTTATACACATATAAAATCACATTCCATGAATATGGAATTAAATTTAGGTTTCATTTCTTCTCTACTTGATATATGATAGATGTGACTTAACTGATTTATCCAGTATTTCATCATGTATATTAGGATTTAATGGTTAAATTATAATGCCAAAAATTCCATGGTTATGTGATATAACACTTTCTTGTATTATGATAAATAAATTACTTTTTAATGTGTTTGATTTAATAAAAAATAGTGTTATCCCATATTACCTGATGGTTGAACCTTAATTAACCAATTTGGACATATCTACGTCATGGACTAATTTCTTCATGTTCTGAATCAGTTATTATTGTGATTAAATTGGTTCTACCAACAATTTATAAACTGTATAAGCCTTTATAAATTGGGAAGGGTAACCACTGTAATCTAACCATCATATATGCTATTGTTATATTCTAATTCCGAAGGTGAAAGAGTTGTAACAATTATATAAATTCCAATTTTAACCTATAAATTAATGTAACATTATATTTTATGGAATTATAATTCATCAAAATTAATCATGACATATTTATAAAGTTAAAATTAAAATTACTCAGGAACAATAAGTGTTCAAATGAAGGTGTAATTTATAAATTCATAAAGGCTTGTATATATATATAACTTGTGCATGATGACCAATATGAATAGAATCTGAAATGCACAGAAGGACCCAAGTAGGTTAGTTAGGCCATGTTTCTTATTATATAAACCAACTACATACATTTTAAATTATTGGTTAAAATTAAAATACATATGACACCTTTATCATTATATTACTTGTTACTCAACCCCATGGAGGTATGTTAATTTTAATGGGAAAATTATATAAATTTTTTTATCCACTTATATGATGTTATAGATAAATTAATCGTGGTAAATTACATGACTAGTTCACCTTTTAATATTGAAATACCTATTATATACTTTTGAGTTTATTTTTTTTATGAGAAGTCAATTAAATAAAATCCCAATGGAAAACTAAATAGTGTTTTCCTCTATAGATTGGGAATTGAAAATTTCATTAACCAAGAATAGTGGTGATAATATATGGACAATTGAATTAGGTTATAACAATGAGATTATAAGATAATTTTTCCAATTATCATGGTTCTAGCTAAATAAAGTATTCAGTATAGATTGAATTTAAAAACTCTTACATAATATCTCATATATATGAATTTTTGTAAAATGTCGAAAAAAATTATCATAATTTAAATCACATATGGTGAAAAATATAAATGTTTTTACATCATTAGAAATCATGTAAGGGTTACATTTAAACACTATTTTTAACATTAGAATGGGGGTTTCCCATAGATCTCAGTTGACTTCCATCCTGTTGTTTCATCAACTAAATAGTTATGTGGTAAGGCATAGTAGCCATTAAATTTATAATATGGTTTTAAGGATGACACCTTATACAAAATAAGGGGCTATCCCATTGGGTTATCTCTTGTGTAGATGAGAATTGGGTACATATATGAGCGATTTTCTTTGTATTATTAGTTCTGTTCCATGACCATTTGAGTTGGATAGGACTCACTAATTAATGGATGTAAACACTCTAGTATATAGATGGTTGTATGGTATGGTAATCCTTGATAGGTTATTTCCTATATAAAAATACCCACATATTGTTTACTCTTTCCCCATTGAATTTACATCATGACCCTTATTGGATGATGAATTTTTTCCCGGATTTAGTATTACGTATTTTTGAGAGAGTTTCAGCTGTATTAGATACTTTTTAATAAATTCCATTATACAGAATATGGTTCTCATGAGAGATGAAATAGGTATAGGTAGATGAACCCAGTGTCCCGATTTTGAGCCTTCTCAAAATGGATAAGCGGAAGACCTAGAATCCAATAGTTTTTACTCAGACCCTACTAAGACAATAGATTTATCTAGGTTTAGGGAAACAATTTAGAAAGGTTGTTATAAGGATTTTTTACATAATGATAGTGATCATGGTTTTAATATCATATTGATACTATTTCATTTAAGGGTTTTTAGTGGTATGATATAGTCATGGTGAGGCCCTGGTTGGTAAAAATTTCTTATAGTGCTTGTTTGTCAAATCTGGATTTGATGGGAAGTGGATTAACCCAAAATTTTATTACATAAACATTAAATATTAGTAAATTAATATTCATCACATAACATAATGATTCACATCGTAATCATTTAAGTCTAGTTACTTGAGAAGCATGGACAAATAAGCATTTGGTCCATAAGTGAGTTATGTCATCTTCTACTAAGTTCTTCAAAACTATAATCCTTCTTATACATAAAATACAAAATAAATTTCTTAATATCACATGAAAGGGAAATCTAATAGAGGAATATCACCAATGATTAGTAATGGTAATCATGGTAAATATCAAAATAATATGAGAATATGTGAATGAGAACATGGGAATAACACCTAAAAAAGATACAATGCATATCATAGATCATAAACACGACACATAGACCAAATCCTTGAAGTTAAAAACACCTGAATCATAATTGAGTTGAATAATATTCTCCATGAGTGCATAACATTGGAATTAGGATTATATTTGTTCCATACACATATGAATATAGAATACCATTTCAAGAATATCAACAAAAACATTCATAAAATGCTTGGATTGGTCTAACCACCCATGTATCTACTTCAATGTTGGGATAACCACCTATGTATCTTCTTTTAAGGCTTAGGATAACCTCCCTTATAAACATTGATCTATTAGAACATTAATTAGTACCCAATCCACTGGAAGGAGATATAGTTAGAACCCATAAAATATGGAAAACAATATATATTAGTGATACAAGAATAGAAAACATTCATCATATCACAACACATGAAAATAAATGTGTTTTATAAAGATTTCATTATATCATCATAACATTCTTATGGAAAAAATAATAAGTTTAATAAAGATTTTCTCTTTTAAAACATAAAACATTCTGATAAAGAATAGTAATGGAATCTTTCAATCATATGTCCACTAAAGTACAAGTTACCTCCAAGGATATCATCTAAGATGGAAAATTATTTTTAAATGAAAATCACTTGGATCATTTCGTGAGGAAAATAATATTCCTAAAAATATAACCTTTTAAAAACTCTAAATTCATAAAATATTATAGAAATACATATCATTTAAACTGACCGTGAAAACATATAAAGGAATATTTAAAAAGCAATTAAAATATTTATTAAAGAAATAAAAAAATTATTATAAAAGCACTTTTTTAAAATAAAAAATTCATAAAATATTGTCGAAATTATTTTATTATAAAATGACCATTAAAATTTATAAATTAGTCCTTGAAAATAATTTTGAAAATCTAATGAGGAAAATATCCATTCCACTTTGAAAAAAAAATTATATATAAAATATTTTAATAATACTTTTCTTTGAAACTATAACTTAAAATTTATAATGTAATATCTAAAACATTGTGAGCTCTTGATGGTATAAATTCCATACTCGTTAAAACCAATACTCCTTTTACATTTTTAGTAAAATAAAAATGAGGTATGTTTTGAAAATTCCATGAAGATTAATTTTAAATAATTCGTTAAAAGGTAAAATATGGGTAAAAATAAATTTAAAAAATCCCAGAGTTAAATGACATAATTATTTATTTTTTTTGGAAAACAACGATAGGGATTGAAAAGGGTTTTAGGCTAAAGAGATAAATAAAGTCTATTTTATTTTAAGACATTACTTTTTTATAATTAGTATATAAGGATAGGAAAATGAAGGTAAACCATGTATTTGGATGATGTAACTAGAGGAGAATACGATTCTTGTGTTTCATGAGAGTTGGATCATATGATTAAATTATTGAGAGCATTATCATAAACAATGCCTAGTAATAACGTGATCGTGAAATAAAACACAAGTCCCTTTGGAAACATTTGAATCATAAGAACAAATAAAGTATAATATAAAATTAAACATTAAATATAATATATATAAGTATATTTATCTTATCAAATATAAAATGGCTTGTATATACACCACATAAAAAACTATAAGTTCATAATATATCATATGTCTAAGAGAATGAAAATTGATACATAGATCCCTTTATGCTTTGGTAACTTTTGAAAACTAACCCACATGAATGAGAGATACTAAATTTTATATGTAAATTCCCATTATTTTCAATATAATACAATAATGTAAATATTATGTTCGTATATTCCCATCAAAAAAAGAAACACATGGTGAATAAGGAATTTGACTCCTAGAAAATAAAAGTGAGAGGGATATCAATTACCTTAAGTATTGACTTCATTTTTACACATTTAAACTTACATTATAATAAATAAAAAATTATTATGAATATATTAGATAAACATATATATATATATATATAATACCACATATGATATAATTTTTTAATTTTATTACATGTTAATTAACAATTCCTTGTTAAAATCATGTTTCGGGTAGTAACTACATTGTTTTTCTATATGTTTTGATTTGGTATTTTCTATTTTGATACATTAATGAGGGTAAAATAATATATAAAATGTTAAAATTTATATAAAAATCATATATATCCATTCGATATTTATTTATAGTAATCCATAAATGTTAGAAATAGAAAATGAAATAGACCATCCGGGGAGATGACATGTTATACGTATGCATAAACGATGTTTCCTTTTTAATTAATGATCAAATGTAAATAAAGTAAATTAATACTTATTTCGTATATATTTATTAACTTTATCATTATTACCTCCTGTTTATTATGATAGTGAATAACGAATCACATTGCTTTACTAGGAGGCAGTCTTCTGTACATAAGAGCGATGTTACCATATCCCCCATCTAATGAATACAAATAAGTTATAAGTGTAACATTAATTTAAAATGTGTAATTATTTTAAAAGTAAAAATATATTCATTAAAAATATCCATTTTCACTATCTATGTAAAATGCAAATTGGAAAACAAATCTCATTGATTCACGAGGTGGTAGGCTTCATTACACACAAACAACATTGTTGTTTTCCAAAGGCTTATAATGTAAGAGGGTATGTATGATATAATAATTATATAGGTATAAAAATATCATTAATAAATTATATAAAAAAATAAAGACAACATTATATTCATCTAAGAGAGGCGATAATGGAAAATAAACAACGTCAGTTCGTGAGGCGGTAGTCCAACGTCGGAAACATTGACAGTTTCATTCCCCACATGATGGGAGTGGAGAAGTATATAGGTTTTTAAATTAACATAATAAAATATAAGTATATGTTGGATAATTATATTATTATTTCATCATATTTTATTATTATTAATGGAGGTGCAAGATGAAATAAAACAAAAATGGATGCCAAATAATATTATATCTTCCTAAGAGAGCCTCTTTTGGTTTACACCTAAAGCCTTATTAGAAGGGATTTTTATCCAAAATAAGTGATCTAAGATGAATTTAGGTAAGTAATTAATATATTTGGGTAGGTATTTTCCGATCCATTTGGTTTTGGAATTGTGATTAGATGAGGAGAGGGGGTTTCCTTTCGTAAGTAAGGGACATGACACACATGAATGTACTGATATGAAAAAGATTTATTGATGTTTTTCACATGCGAAAAAGAACTAAAATGTGTAAATATAGAACATAAAATGTTATAATATCATTATATGGCAATAAAATGTGTTTTATAGTAGTTCCAAGGATATTTTACCCTTTAGATTGTTAGTTTAACCCCCCAAGAATCCCGTTTAAACCTTAATCGCAATAAATAATTTTTACCATCTCACTATTATTTATTGTAAAAAACTGAGTTGAACAAATTTTATAATATAATTTATTATTATACCTTATATTTAATCCATTTTTTTCAAATTACTTTCATATATGTGAAAAAATATAATCTAAAATTAAACTCATAATAGTAAAGAAAAATAGGACTTCTAAATAGAAAGTCATCAATCTTTTAAAATCTTTTTATATCATAATTCATTATAATGTTGATTAAAATAACCAAAATTAGATTAATTATTATATAATTGTACTAATTTTTCATTTAAAAACATATTAAGTAAGATTTTATGTTCATAAATTATTTAAATGAAATTACAATTATTATTTAAAATCCCCATTTTCACTATACATTGAAAATTTTATGTTTGTAGAAAATAATTAAAAATTATCCTTATGTAAATTTGAAATTATTATTTATAAAATAATTTAATTTTATAGAGTAAATTTTTTAATAATATACAAATTTAATTTTTAAATATAAGTGTGCAAAATGCGGTAAAACTGTTTTTAAAAATTTAATGTTTTTTATAATACAATTGAATTTATGCATACTTCATGCCTTAAAACCCAAAGATATGATTATTAAAATATGTTTTTGAATATATAATATATAAATTTATATATAATTATACATCGAAGTAATTTTTTTATTTTATAGATATATATAATTTTTTGCATATAACAATTGTTTTTTTATATAATGAATTCCGTTGTTTTCAAATGGGGTTTTTATTATATTTTCTAATTAATTGGTAACATAATTATTAATTTTCTATATAGGTGTAAAAATAACATACCATTAATTATTTTTATGTTCTATCCCATTGATTAGAGTGCCCAATTTTTGATCTATTTAAGAGTTTTTTTTTCATGTTTTATCGAAGCATTTTGAATGTGTCTAGACATTGCATTGTTTGTGCATAGTTTAACATAGTGTGAAATAAGGGATTAATGATTTTCACAAGTTTTGTGCATTTTTAATAAAATTTTGAATCATATTTCATTGATTACACATAGTTTTCACAAGGTTAAAAAATATGTGAAGCCCGGTCTCATGGTTTGCACATGGTTAAACAAAGTGTGCAAATTTGCATGGTTGGACGCATGGTCAGTACTAGCCATAAAAATTTTCATAGTAAATCATATTAATTGTAATTAATGTAAATATAAATTTAATTAAATTATTTATTCCCTTTTAATTAACCATAAACTCCTCCCACTCGAGGAAATATCATCCCTAGACTCTTGGTAGCCCTATGGTGCCATTTTTATCCCTAAACATTGTCCACGTAGGGGATCAAGGTGCCAATTGAAGTAAAGGAATTATATTATAGTATGTTATTTTCCTATTAGTCTTAGATATATATTATTCTATTGATTCATTCTTCATAAATGTTATGATGGACTTTTATTTTTTTGGATATTGGTAGATTGTTGGGGGGTATTAGATTAAGGGTCTCGTTTATTTTATATCAAGAACTATCTTCTTAGATCTGGTGATATCAATCAGAGGCTAAAAATCTCAGATTTGTCATAGTGGAATTAATTAATTTGTATGAAGGTTTTTCAATAATTTTCTTTCATTTTTTGATTCATTTTTTATAATTAATAGATAAATATTTCATAATTTAAAACACATGTTCAATGACATTTGTTCATTTAATACCTCATAAAACGTTCTTGGAATATTTTTATTTTAATTGATCGTGTCATGAATTTATTTGATATTATATTGATCATTCTCACCATTTTGTGGATTTCAAAATTCCATGAGTGTTTTGAATTATTTTGAAATAACATTTAAAGGATGTTTTGGTGAAATTGTGGGAGTTGGCCTTGGTTTTTATTTATTTAATGAGAAATCTTGATTTTAATTAAATAAATTGAACTATTTGATGTTTTATAAAAAGTTTAAAATGCATGAAATTATTTAATGACCAGGAAACCCTTTTGAATGATATTAACATTGTTTTGGGATTGGTGTTCTTGGATTATTTTAAATAAATGATTAATATTCATAGATATAGAGTGTAAACCGATGTTTTGAAACATATTTAATAATTTTTAAATACTTCTAATTATATTAAATGTTTTAGGGATTCTTTGAAATAAATTATTGTTTTAAAAGACATGATTGAATTTTAATAATGAATTGTTAAACGAATAGAGTATTATTAAACATTTGAATATTGAATTGTAATAATCATTTTTAAATGAACTAGTTGATGCTTAACAAACTAATTAGAATTTTATGATAATTTTCCCATTTGATAATACCTTAATTATATCATGTTTTATTTCTATACATCACATTGTTGTAGGGTCAAAAATGGGATTATTTACTTTGAGAGAGTTTTGTTGTGAGAGTGAGGTGTTATCGATAAGGGTCCATGTGTGATCATCATAACATGATTATCTAACTAATTATTTTGACGTGTCATTTTAACCAGTATGGTTTTATGGGATTACATAAATATATGCTTCACTATCAAACTCACACCCTTTTAGTTGATCAATTGACAATGTGAAAGGTTTAGGCTGTGGACACCCATCCAGGAATGTGGGTGTGCATTGAACTAGTTTTCATTATACCCATGAGACTAGATGTACGGATGAGAATAAGTTGTGTTGTAATTTGACTATATATTAGGAGGTGGACTCACTATCATACATATCTTGTACCCATGACATCTATATACTTTATCCCAATACATGTCATCATTAGTTGTCATCATTTGGAACCTGAGATGCCTTTATTGATTCATTTGTTATTATTTTTTAGTATGACACTATTAAATTGACTATTGTTTTTCATTCCATATTAGGTTAATATTCTCATAATTTATTATTTATCTAAATTAATCTTGTGAAAAAAATTTCATTTCCTTTGAAGAGAAATTTAGTTTTTAAATGGTGGAATGGAATCTTTTACATTTTTAGTTTCATCAATGATTTTAAGTTCTTAAAAATCAATTCTTAATCTAATACACATAACCATATTTATACTCAACTTTTATAATATTTGAATTACCTTATTATGTAACTGTATAGAATCTCTGATGGTACTATAGAGAAATCTTTATCTCAAAACTAGCTTGTACATTTTGGTGTATGCATCCCTTTATTTTATTATATGGGGTGTCTGTTTTCTCTTATTCACTTATCGGTTCATTCTTGGGTGACCACGGGTGGGAGACTCAGGACATGGTGGGTGGTCATGGACCACCAGGAGGCTAGTTTTTGTAGTCATGTTCTGTTTGTAGGATCCTTAGTGTCTCTTTATACTATGAAATGTATGTACGGATTGATATATATTTGACATTGTTTCTACATTGTACTCAATTATTTTAATACTTTGACCGAAAAATCCATCCCAATGGTTATTTTTTAATGACCACTAGATTTTAATTGGCCCTTGGAGATCAGGAACGCTCTTCTAGTTTGTGGATAAATGGCTCGGATATCAGCATTGATGGTATTCAATGTTGCTTCATTAAAGTAAACCCTATATTTTTATAATTTAGGTAATCCTATTCATACCCTCCATTCCAATAGATAGGTGATAACTATCATATTATTTTAATAGTACACCACCTTTCATTTAAACTCAGTGTTTAATGTATCTCTAGATAAACTCAGTGTTTCATGTAACATAAACTATAACAAAATGTAAACTAATCTATAAAAAAACATTTTACAAAATATTAGGGTATTATATTCTACCATCCTTAAAATTAATTCCACCCATTAAATTTATCACTCTGAAGAAAATCTAATAAGGATAAATCTTCCTTATTACATTCCTATGTTCTCATAGAGAATCCTAAATATGGGTTTTAACCATAGAACTTTGACCCAGTAAGTGGTACGATTTTAGAGAAATTTATATATAAAATCATGAATCTCAAGTAGATTATCCCCATAAGAATGATAATTCTCTAGTAGTATAATGTCTTAGTTCAGTTTATATGTAGGATTTGTATGGTACTTCCTCAGGAGAGATACATGGATCTCATGATGGAATTAGGAGAAATTAGGTGGAATCACAAATCAATAGGCTACCATCCTGACATGATTAAAAATTTCTATGGGACTGATATAACTAGGTCTTAACATTCATTTATATCCATAGAAATATTATATCATTTGGTTATTTTTTGATCAGCATATAGTTCACCTATTTCATAAAATAAGAAAATCAATTTGTTTTTCATGTATCCCTAATAGATCAAAAGATCCATAATAGGATGATAAGTTATTACTTCTATCTCTAGTTATCATCCCAACAAATTGGTTACCAAAAGTTAAAACATTTTCATAAATATTTATATACTGATGTAATAATTTACTATTTAAAACATCATAAAATGATCAAATTAATAAATTGTATAAATGGTTCACCATACGACCCATAAAAAATAAAAAATTTATAAAAAAACTAACTAAATTACCCATAATCAACTTAACATTAATCCGTAAAATATTTTTAAGTGTCATTTAATGTTCATATACCAAATAATTTAACACCATGGTGATATTTTCTACCGAATCATGTTAACAACCAGAAATAAAATAAAATATACATGAAAACATACATTCTTCTTCATTAATTAAACAAAACCATGGATTACAGAATATATTTAATAAATAATTGTATTTTTTAAACACCATCATTGTAAACATATATCATCTTTTCAATTAAACATTAATCAGTTCTGGGGTCATAAATATTGTAGATACCCAAATCTTGATGTACATGGACATTACATTACTTTTTCATAATACTTAGTACATTACAAAAACACACACACAAGGACCGTAATAGTTTAGTGTCTTTGGAAACTCGGAATATATACTTCTAATCGTGGTGAAAGAACTCCAACATCTCCCATAATGATCTTCCATTTTTTTTCCTAACCTAAAAACTTTCTTTATATCCTGGGGAAAATAAAACATAAAAGGGAAATCTCAAATGATCAGTAAGGGTAAACAGAAGAAATATCAATCACATCATATTCATAAGAACATAACAATTTGGAAATCTTGCCCTGCAAAAGAGATCATAATTTCATAACATGGGATAAATCATGGTAGTGAAATGTAATCACAATAATCATAACATAAAACAATAAGCTTTGTTTCGTACAAACATAATCATATAGAATCATTTCTTTTTAGTCAAGACTCATTTCCAAGACTATCTTAGTGGACAAAGTCCATTTATGAACCGAGTTCATTCCTTGTTTCAGTCCTGTTTCACTAAACCGGTTTAACCTGCCGTTCCAGCCATGTCTATCTCATGAGATATAAAATCTTTACCCAATGAATTGGAGGGAGATATAGGTCCCACCCATCTCATAATGATACCATTCTTATGTTTTCCACAAAATCATAAACCATACATCATAGCATAACCCATGTAATAAAAGTAGGAATCTTAAACATCATGACATCATAAAACAATTCATATAAGAAAATGGAATTCATAAAAATATTTCCATACCAACATAATAAAATCCATATAATAATAGGGATAGAAACATAACCCTATATTATCATAGATGGAAAATAATTTTGATAAAACACTTGAACTCCATTTTTGAGGAAAATATCCTTTCTACTTCAAAAACACTTTTCATTTCATAACATGTCATAAAATTCTAAACTAAAAGAAGTTGATTAAAAATAAACATGAAAACTTGTAAAGGAAGCTTCTTGGAAATAATGTTTTAAAAATCCATTCATGCCGTATAAGTTAAAAAAACATTCTTCTCGTACTTTTGTCGTAAAAGTCAAAAAGTACCTCGTACGAAAAACGACAAATGATTCCTTTCATATCTATTACTAAAAACACACCGAAGGGTAAAATTGGATTTTAAAAATATTAGGTGGATTGAAATAATATTACATATTGGGGAAACATGTATGTGGATGATAAAATACACCCCAGTAAATTCCAAAGTATAAACAATTTCGGATAAAAATGAGATTGTGATATTTCCCTTACCTTAGGTCCGATTTGCTTCATAAGTGTCCGACCCTACTGTATAATGATTTGAATAATGTCATTGACTTATTCCATAATTATACTCATTGTTATGATATCATATATGGTCATATTCGTATCTTCTTATTAGTAATATTTCATTGTTACTTGTTATTCTGGTGTTTATTGCTTTTTGTTCTTATGCGTGTTTTGTCGAATAAATTCTTATTCTTATTTTAGGTTATAGATACCTCATTTCCAGAATTTTATTTCTGTAATATATATAATATTCATTCACTCAATTCGTTTATGTAATAATTATGTAATTAAAATCATGTCGATCGAGTCGCATCACATCGTGGAAACAGTATTCTGTATGTACGCACGAGCGATGATATTGTTCCCATGATCATGGAATTGTATTGGAGTGTATGTATAATATTTCAAAGTCAATATCACTTTTCAATAATCATATATATTCATTATTTACACCATTATACCCATCCAAGTAAGGTGGTGGAGGAAAATATATTACACCACGGCGTGGAGACGGTATTCCGTACGTACGCACGCGTGGTGATTTCGTTTTCCGTAGGATGGATAGATGGTGAAATAGGGTTTTTTCATACTTATAATAACATATCAGTATATCAGTGATACTGATGTTATTACTTCATAATTATACAACTAAATAAGAAGAAGTGGAAGAAGAAATAAAGTTGAAAGAATCACTAACGGACATTACCTCTTCTTTGAAGCGCTTCTTTGAGACCTCCTTTTAGGGAACTAAAATTGGTCTTTGAAGAAGACCAGGGCCCCTAGGATGTATATAGGGAAGTGGATAGAAGAAATTTTCATTGTTTTTCCAAGATTGAAGGCTCAAAGTGGTGTGAGGAAGAGAGGGAGGAGGTTCTCTTTTATAAGGGAGGAGAGGGGCACCTTCAGAAAAAATTAAAAATATTATTTTATTATAAAGCCATATTCGGTTTTAAATATCTATAAATTTATTTATTTAGAAGATAAGGTGGGGATGGGTCTAAATACTCTCATCAAATAGAATTTGTAAAAGGTTATTTTACTATTTTAACCTTATCATTTAGGTTTAACTTTAAGTTAGATAAATTTACTTTTATTGTGTCTTTTTGTGTTCTTACACTATAAGGTTAATAAACGTACTATAAGAAGCCAAAAGAACCCCAAGTTTTATATTATTAATATATATAACCTAATCTAAGTCATTTGGGCGAAACTTATATTTTTTTAAATAATATAACAATTAATAATATAATATTTGTTTTAAAAACTATTTAATGTCAATTTTGACACTATTTAGTAATTTATTTTTGTGAAAATCATAACAGTATGATTAGTTCTCAAAAAGTTAATTAAATGAATAATAACATGTCATATTAAACTATAAAATTATTTTAATTCATAAAATGTCTCAAATTATATTTATTTCTGTATTTATAACATCAATTATGTCAATATTACATTAATAAGATAATTGCTGCATCATCATTGTGTCATAAATAAATTAAATTATTTAATTTCTAAAAATTACAAATAAAATACCATTATGTAGGAAATAATTTTAGTTTTCTAATGAATATTTATAGTTGAATTTATCTTATGTATTACCCTATATTAAAAAATTATTTACTTATTAAACTTTGATTATAACTATTATAACCCTTCTTTCAATAAATTAATAATAAATGTCCTAATCTAATCCAAGTGGGCCTAAATGGTCCTATTTTATTCCTAAGGTTTTTTTGGTCGAATTACACTTATCCAATAGAATTATGACATGTTCTAGGTTAATAATAATATCATTTTTACCCTTAATCACCCTTTTTACTTTTAACTGTGGGAAAAAAAGTAAAAAGTTACTATTCACCAAAAATTATTTTTATCTCATTGAACGACATTTTACTTACTGAAATCAACCGTGTCACTTGGATTTTTGAAATTCCATTCACAAAAGCAGTAAAATTATGTTTTATGTAAATTTGCAAATTCTCCTAGGAGGTGGATAAAAGACGGTGAAAAGTTCAATGAAATTTTTATATATCTAAAATTATTATAAAATTACTCTATTTAACTTATATAGATATTATGTATCAATTTTGACCTAAATTAAATTTAAATAAAATAAATAATTATTTAAATAAAAAGACTGTTTTTTAAATAGTAACCCAGTGTTTTCACTATTGATCAAAAATTGAAAGTTTTCAGAAAAATACCAAAATTTCACCATAGGATAATTTTGATATTCTGAATCCAAAAATGAAGTCCATTTTCAAAAATAAAATTTATAAAATTTCAAAAAGTGGGTATTACTATTCATAGCGACTAGTTTTAATAATATTTTAATAGTATATCGTTGTTTAGTGAAACTCGGTATTACGTACAACACACACTATCGTGGAAGGTCGCGCTTGCGTGTAATTCAAGCCAAGTCAGGGATGCGTGTTGTGCAAGATCCTTTTGGTGTAACATACAACACAAGAAATTAATGAAATTAAAAAGAATATTTTTCGTAAAATCTTGGGGTGTTACATTCTACCACCCTTAAAATGAATTTCGCCCTAAAAATTCATCTGGGTTATAAATGGTTTACTACTCGAATGTTTCTTTAATAGAAAACCACATCGTAAAAAGGAATACCAAAACATGTCTTTAAAAACTAAAGTATGAAACGTAATGGTTACCCAAATTAACTAATCACATGGTTTCCACATAGGAGAACATAGGTAAAACTATGGATATGGAAGAGAAATCTAACCGTCATGTTCTGATGGAGAGTGGTAGAGAACATGACTAGGAAAAATCCAACAATCACAAAGCCATAAATTTGTGATGATCTACGGTACCATCTGATTCATCGGATATAAGGGAACTAGGATAACATTTTTGGTTTTCAATATCATTTCCCTAAAGTTGAAGAATATGAATTAGAATAAATAATTACTTTGTTTTGGTACAATCTCACTGTTGTTCGTGCTTTGAACAATTTCCACTTAATATCTTAATGAAATGAAGTTGAATTTGTTATTCATGAAGTTTTAATAGACCATGTGATAGAATGATGGGTCATTCCATCTGTTTCAAACAATAGGTTAGCAAAAGATATCAAATATACATAAGTCCATCTATGGTGAGGTTAATCATATATGATTCTAATAATGAACTTATAATTCATATATCATACCGCGTAATAAAATAAAAAAAATTTCTACTATCCAAGGACTTCTTGTTGGCCAGTGGTAGGCGATAAATGCCAGTCGCACTTCGGTTGTGGGTTCGATTCCCACAGCCTTGTCTGACGTGATGGGATGTCGCAAGTCCTGTAGGTTGTCCTTTTTCTAAAGCTATATTACTATAACATCCCATCAATAATATGAAAAAATGTTCTATCCTTAACCAATACTAACTTATGTCCAACATAATCCCTTCCAATCTTAAGGATTATCTAAAATACTTCGGTCCAAGCTCATAGTATAATGAAAATGATTACATGAAATGTCACAAAACAATCACGTGAATGCCATCATTTATCCCCCATATATCATAAGATATATCTTTTTGGTAGAATTACAAACATGTGAATACCTTAATCATGTATTCTCTTGAAGAATGAATACCCATTGAACCTTAGTGAAAGCATGAATGCAATTAAAAGTTAACACTTTCCACAAACAAAAATCCTCAAAATTATTTATACTCAAACCATGATATCACTCAGTCCTTATATCAATCATGAGCTAATGAATATAATCAAACATCTCATTATCTTCTTATCCCTTCATTATGCGCATATCATCTGCTTACCAAAAATATATCAATCACTTTCCATGGTTACTGGTACCATAAAATTATTGAAAACCACAATAGACCAATACAAAAATATTCCAATATTCCATGATACTATATACAACATTATTTTGGAATCCCATTACATGAAAACTTAATCATTCCACCACATCGTTGTCATATTCAACATCGCTAATAGTGATCGCATGTGACTTCCCTTTGTCCTTTGCCTTAAGTGGTTGCTCATGTCGATCATCATTAACCATTGGATTAAGGAATTGATTAGCATAATTCCCTATTTCATTGCACTTGAAGCATTGAAGTGTTGTTGGTGTGTTCTCTGCAGTCTTTTCTTTATTCACACCATTAGCAACCCTTTTTCCATTACTTCGACACTCAGATGCTCTATGACCGTCTTTTCCACACTTAAAACATTTTCTAGTCCCTTTAAGACAATCTCCACCATGCTTCTTTCCACACATTAAGCATAAGGAAACATTCATCTTCTTTTCACTATTATTCTGATAATTCTCCTTGAACTCCATCTTTTGTTTCTTGTGAAAACCCGATGGATATGTAACACCAACTTCCATTTCGACCTTTATAGCATAGCACACAATTTATTCACAGCTACTGACGTCTCTTATAGCTAATGCCCTTCGAAGATTTGGTTTTAAGCCACTGAAGAATCGATCAACATTACTTTCAGGTTGGATGATAAAGCCAGATGCATACCTTGAAAGACTTGTAAAATTAGCTTCGTATATACCAACAGATTCATCATCCTTTTTCTTTAGTTCAAGAAACTCTTTCTCCATCTTTGTTCGAAGAATACGAGGGAAGTAATTATTGAAAAATAATTTCTTGAACTCGTCCCATTCCATGGACTCAATTTCATCTCTTGGCCTCATATTCTTGATAAGATTCCACCATTGATCAGCATCACCTTCCAAACAATATACTGCTAAGATGACTTTATCATGTTCAGAACAATGAAGAACTGAAAATATCTTTTTAGTGGTACTGATCCATTATTCAACAACTAGTGGATCGGAAGACCCACTGAAAGAAGGTGGGCATTGCCTCATGAAGAACTCAATAGAATATTGTTCCCTTCTCTGCTCATTTGGAAGTCCATAATGATTCATAGCTTGTGTAACTATAGAAATAAGATTTTTCACTCCATCTCCCATAAAGTTGGTTTGTTCAGGAAGAAAATCATTGCATCTTCCATTACATTGATCGATACGGTTTCTTCGGGTTCCAGCCATCGTCTAAAACCCAAAAAGAATAGCGTGAGAGGAAAAAATCGCGCTAGGGAAAACAACATAATAAAGGGGGAGTGCCATCAATATCTAACATATTAGGATTAATTCTAAGATGGTTAGCACAATTCTAGGACTATAACGTATACTTAACCTTAGGGACATCCCTAGACATACCTTAGAAATATCTCTAGGTATCTCACTAAAGTTCTCACATCCTAGTTTCCAAAGGTTGAATAAACCTTTCCTTTGATACCAACTATAAAGACCCTAAGCTTGACGTACATGGACATTACATTACTTTTGCAGAATACTTATTACATTACAAAAACACACACACAAGGACCGTAATAGTTTAGAGTCTTTGGAAAATCGGAATATATTCTTCTAATCGTGGTGAAAGATCTTCAACATCTCCCATAAATGTATTCCCTTTCTTTTCTTACCTAAATCTTTTATTTATATCATGTGGAAAAGAAAACATAAAAGGGTGAGCTCAAATGCTCAGTAAGGGTAAACAAAAGAAATATCAATCACATAATATTCATAAGAACATAACAATTTGGAAATCTTACCCTGCAAAAGAGATCATAATTTCATAACATGGGATAAATCATGGTAGTGAGATGTAATCACAACAATCATAAGATAAAACATGAAGCTTTTTGTAATACACACATAATCATAGAGAATCATTTCTTATTAGTCAAGGCTCATTGACAAGACTATCGTAGTAGACAAAGTCCATTTCTGAACCGAGATCATTCCTCGTTTCAGTCCTATTTCACTGTACCGATTTAACTTGTCGTTCCAGCCATGTATATCTCATGAGATATAAAATATTTACCCAATGAATTGTTGGGAGATATAGGTTCCACCCATCTCATAATGATACCATTCTTATGTGTGCCACAAAATCATAAACCATACATCATAGCATAACCCATGTAATAAAAATGGGAATCTTAAACATCATGACAACATAAAATAATTCATAAAAGATAAAGGAATTCATAAAAATATTTCCATCACAAAATAATCAAATCCATGTAATAATAGATATAGAAACAGAACCCTATATTATCTTAGATGGAATATAATTTTGATAAAACACTTGAACTCCATTCTTGAGGAAAATACCCTTTCTACTTCAAAAACACTTTTCCTTTCATAACATGTTATTCAATTCTAAACTAAAAGAATCGGATTAAAAATAAACGTGAAATATTGTAAAGGATGATTCTTGGAAATAATGTTTTAAAAATCCATTCATTCTGTATAAGATAAAAAAACATTCTTCTCATACTTTTGCCGGAAAAGTCAAAAAGTACATCTTACGAAAAACGACAAAAGATTCCTTTAATATATTTTACTAAAAACTCACTGAAGGGTAAAATTGGATTTAAAAAATTGTATGTGGATGGAAATAATATTACATATTGAGGAAACATGGATGTGGATGATAAAATACGCCCCAGTAAATTCGAAAGTATAAACAATCTCGGATAAAAATGAGATTGTGATATTTCCCTTACCTTAAGTCTGATTTTCTTTGTAAGTGTCCGAACCTCATGTATAATTATTTAAATAATGTCATTTACTTATTCCAGAATCATACTCACTGTTATGATATCATATATGGTCATATTCTTAGCTTCTTATTAGTAATATTTCATTCTAACTTGTTATTCAGGTGTTTATAACTTTTTGTTCTTATGCGTGTTTTGTCGAATAAATTCGTATTCTTCTTTTATGTTATAGATACCTAATTTCCAGAATGGTATTAGTTTAATATATATCATATTCATTCACTCAATTCATTTATGTAATAATTATTTATTGAAAATCATGTAGAACGAGTCGCATCACATGGTGGAGACGGTATTCCGTACGTACGCACGAGCGATGATATCGTTCCCATGATCGTGGAATTGTATTGAAGTGTATGTATACTATTTCAGAATAAATATCACTTTACAATAATCATATATTTTCATTCATTACACCATTATACTCATCCAAGTAAGGTGGTGGTGGAAAATAGATTACCCCACGGCATGGAGATGGTATTCTGTACATACGCACGCACGGTGATTTCATTTTCCATAGGATGGATAGATTGTGAAATAGAGTTGTTTCATAATTATAATAACATATCAGTATATAAGTGATACTTATGTTATTACTTCATAATGAAATAACAAAAGAAGAAGAAATGGAAGAAGAAATAATGTTGAAAGAATCAGTAACGGACATTACCTCTTCATTGAAAACCTTCTTTGAGACCTCTTTTAGGGCACTAAAATTGGTCTTTGAAGAAGACCAGGACCTCTAGGATTTCTCTAGGGAAGTGGAGAGAAGAAATTGGTAGGGGTTTGACAAGCTTTAATGCTCAAAGTGGTGTGAGGAAGAGAGGGAGGAGGTTCCCATTTACAAGGGAGGATAGGGGCCCCTTTGGAAAAATTAAAAATATTATTTTATTATAAAGCCATATTCGAGTTTAAATAGCTCCAAATTGATTTATTTCGAAGCTAAGGTGGGGATGGGTCGAAATAATCTCATAAAATAGAATTTGGACAAGTTTAGATTACTATTTTAACATTATAATTTTGATTTAACTTTATGTTAAATAATTTTACTTTTACTGTGTCTTTTTGTGTTCTTACACTATAAGGTTAATATATTTACTATAAGAATCCAAAAGAACCCCAAGTTGTTTATTATTAATATATATAACCTTATCTAATTCATTTTTCTGAACCTTAGATTTTTTGGTATAAAATAACAATTAATAATATAATACTTGTTTTAAAAACTATTTTATGACAATTTTGACACTATTTTGTAATTGATTTTTGTGAAAATCATAACAGAATTATTAGTTGGAAAAAAGTTACTTAAATGAATACTAACATTTCATATTAACCTATAAAATTAGTGTAATTCATAAAAAGTCTCAAATTACATTTATTTGGGTATTTATAACATCAATTATGTCAATATTTCATTAATAAGATAATTATTGCATCATCTTTGTGTAATAAATAAATTAAATTATTTAATATCTAAAAATTACAAATAAAATACCATTATGTAGGAAATATTTTTATCTATATAATTAGTATTTATAGTCGAACTTATCTTATGTATAAACATATATTAAAAATGATTTACTTATTAAACTTTGATTTTATCTATTTTAACCCTTCTTTAAATAAATTATTAATAAATGTCCTAATCTAATCCAAGTGGTCCTAAATGGTCAGATTTTATTTCTATGGTTGTTCTTGGTCGAATTACACTTATCCAATAGAATTAGGACATGTTTTTGGGTAATAATAATATCATTTTTACCCTTCATTACCATATTTACTTTTAACTGTGGTAAAACAATGTAAAAAGTTACTATTCAACAAAAATTACTTTCATCTCATTGAACCACATTTTACTTACTAACATCAACCGTGTCTCTCAAATTATTGAAATTCCATTCACAATAGCGGTAAAATTATGTTTTATGTAAATTTTCAAATTCTCCTTGGAGGTGGGTAAAAGACGGTGAGAAGTTCAATGAAATTTTTATATAGCTAAAATTATTATAAAATTAATCTACTAAACATATATAGGAATTAGGTATCAATTTTTAACGAAAATAAATTTAAATAAAATAAATAATTATTTAAATAAAAAGTCGGGTTTTTAAATAGTAACCTAGTGTTTTCACTATTCATCAAAAATTGAAATTTTTCAGAAAAATACCAAAATTTCACCCTAGGCAAATTTCGATATTCCGAATCCAAAAATGAAGTCCATTTTCAAAAATAAAATTTATAAAAATTCAAAAAGTGGGTATTACTAATCATAATGGCTAGTTTTATTAATATTTTAATAGCATATCGTTGTTTAGAGAAACTCAGTATTGCGTACAACACATGCTATCGTGGAAGGTCGTGCTTGCGTGTAATGCAAGCCAAGTCAGGGATGAGTGTTATGGAAGCTCCTTTTGGTGTAGCGTAAAAGAAAAGTCATTAATGAAATTAAAAAGAATATTTTTCATAAAATCTTGGGGTGTTACAAATAATATTCAATTTACTTTATCCATACCAATAATCTATTTATCACAAATAATGACCATTATCTCAACATCTATAATATATATAGGGGTATATTTCTATTAATAACCAATTTTACATAAAATGTCACCTTTAAATTAAATCACATTTCTAGTTCATTAGTAACATTCAACATATTCCTGAAAATCCTTAATAAATTTTTTTTTCCAAAAAATCATGATATTTTTGATTAATAATATATGAAATTATTTAATTCCATGAAATAAAAACATCATTAATTACACATAATTCTTAAACCATTAACTAGGATTCATCATAATATTCCTTAATACCTCTTTCCTATAATATGAAATATTAATCGGGTCATAAACTTCATCAATCTCATCAAAATCATGCTTCTTACATTAAATATGAATAATACTGTTAATACAGTGCATAACATTCATATTTCATTCATGGTCATTTCATATTCATTTGTATAACCAATAATCATACCACCTTGTTGATTTTCTTCATGAGTTCCCCCTAGGAAATTAATCTTCATAATACCCATACATTCTATATTTAAAAACATGACCAATGGTGATGGGTTAGGGAAACAAATATTCTCATCCATTAAAATAACAAGATATTTCATTTTTCCTATAAAATTACTTTCTATATGTCCTTATTCTCCATACATAAATAATCTTCTCATTCAGTTGATACATTTCCTTGGGTGCTTCTTCCAACAATATTAACATATAATAAATTGAATCTTCATTCCTCTATGGTCTCCTCCACACAATCTATTAGTAATCTCTACACTTCTCTTTTGAGTGATTCTAAGAGTTGTATAATGTACATGTTAGTAGTCATATATCATGATAACTAATTACACATAATAATAATATACTTTAATCTAGTCATTGTCTGATTTGTTTTATCTTCAAAACATTATCTATGATATTTAATATTAAGATACTTCCTTTTGGTCATGTCTATTGAAATAAACAAAAAACTATAGTGTGATAAATAATAATCATATTGGGATACCATATAACCATGATAAATCACATACATGTTATCTAGATAATGAAACTTTCTTTTTAATAAATGAAACCTTATGCTTTACCATGGTCATTCAGGGTCATCATTCAAATCAATATTGATGGTTTGTAAAGGGTTTTTGAATTTCCAAAGAATATCCTGTGGGAGTTTCAAACTTGTTTTGTAGTAAAGACTATTATTGTGTACTATGTAATGATTGAGTAGAGCTTAATACACATTTTTCATAGTTATTAACCCATAATACAGCTTTACCAGAACTATATCAACTTGTAGTATGTGGATAGGGTTGTAATATATAAAAAAATAACCCTATCCTAAACCATTATTCATATATATTTTTTATAAATAGAATAATATTTATACATATTTGTAGACATATCCCATGGGATCTTTCTAATGTTTTTTGGTCACATTTTACGATGGTTAAATGACCTTTGTCTGATACAATCAATAAAAAACCAACCATCTCATAAATTAATACTATATCTTTGTAGATGAATATTCACTACATAAAATAACAATCAATGATAGAATATTTTAGTTATGGTGTCTTTGGAATCAAAAACAGATAAAAAATTTGTCCATAAGATACTTACATCATCCCCCCACAATGTAATTAATAAATAAAATATTTCTTAGACATATCAAACATAATTACATTATTCATATCTGAGAGAAAATAATCAAAACAAAGGGTGTGCTCAGATGCTAAGAATGGGTAAAAAAGAAATATATGAATATGACATGATCATGTGGGTATGAAGAAATGATAATTAAATTTGAAAACCGAATAATTTATGTTCTATTTCATAAAAGTGAGTCATGATATAATTATTAGAAGTTCATAAGAGATTAATCATAATAGAATAAAATAACATGAGCCTTGAGTACATACACCTAGGCATGTGAAATTGTTTTTCAAGGATATCCACCAACACATTTATAACATGTTAGGCATGGGATAACAATACAGATACCTATTTTTTCATGGTATAACCACCCATGTAACATCATTTTATGATTGAGATAAACTATTATATACCCTTAGATCTCATATAACATTAATAATTACCCAATAAATTGGAGGAAGATATAGGTCCCACGCATCACATAATGGTAATCATCGATATGTTTTCCACATGATCACAGAATATTCATCATATCACAACCCTAGATAATAAATGGTTTCCATAAACATTTCATCCTTTCATTAAAACATAACTTACAAAAAAAGGAAAGGGTTTCATAAAAAAATTTTCATCATAAATATAAACCATTCAGAAAAATAATAAGAATGATATCCTTGGATTATATCCACCATAAATAACTATTTAGATCAATGCATTTCATATTCAATTAATTTTTTTAAAGAAAATTTACTTTGTAACATTTCATGAATAAAACATGTTTCTAAAACAAAAATTTCATAAAGTATTGCATAAATAATTTTTACTGAATATAACATTGAAAACATACAAAGGAATATTTTAAAATAATTTCATTCATTTATTTTGTTAAATTAAAATTATATTAAAAACACATTTTTAAACAATAAATTCATAAAATATTTTGAAAATCTGTTTCTTTGCAAATAACCTCGAAAATATTTAACGAAGGGATTAAAAATCACTTAAAACATTTCATGAGGAAAATATATTTTTAACTTTGTAATAAATATTAAAAACATTATTATTTCAAAATCATTTTATTTGAAAATGACATTTTCATTTTATAGAGAAATATTTAAAAATTTGAGTGGTAATAATGGTGGGAAATTCCGTAAAAGTTAAATTAAAGATTCATATTATATTTTTAGAAAAATCCAAATGAGGCATGTTTTGAAAACAACATGAAAATTCAATTTAATTTTTTTCAAAAAAATCAGAAAATAGAGAAGATGAATTTTTAAAATCATAGAAGTACATAATATCATTTTTAGAAAACATGTATATGGACGAAAATGGGGTTTTAACCTAAGTGAGAAATAAATATATTTTCTTTAAAAACATTATTTTGGAATCATGAGTTTATTAAGTGATTAAAATTACGGGAAACATGTATTTTGATGGAATTACTAGAGTATAATAAAATTCATGAGTTTATTGATATATTTATTATACGATTAGATCACCAAAAGAATAATAATAAATAATCATAATCATAAATTATACTCTGACATCAAACCATTATCCATTTGGTAATTAATGAATAATAAACCCCCTTAAATAATTACCCCAAAAGAAAAATTAAAAAGTATGAATAAGAGGAGATTCATTATATCACATGTCAAAGGGGTAGTATATAAATCTCATTAAATAATATTTGTGCATAAGATAATATATATCTCAATGAATGAAAATTGAGACAAAAATCGTTCACTGATATGGTTACTTTAAAACTATAAACCCAACAAATGTCGGACCCTAAAATAGAAATTTCAACCAGTTTTTTTCATGATAAACAATATATAATAAAATATTGGTTAGTATTTACAACACATAATGTAAACATTTTGTGAATATGGAATTTGTCTCACAAAAAATAAGATTGAGACAAAAATCCCATACTATAAGCCTTAGATTATTTCATACACATTCAAACATAATTTTTGAAAATATATGTTTTTTAAAAAATAAAATATATTTCCATAATTAGATATATATTCTCATTTATTATTTACATAGGACCTTTTATCAAATATTTATTAACAATTCTTTTTAAAAATCATGTATCTGGTAATAAATTCTTTGTTTTTTAAGAATTTTTTTATGTCTTATTCTCTAAAATCTTAATTTTAACATGGTAAAATCATATATAGAATTTTGAAAATGAAATAATTATCGTAAATTTTTATTATATTTGTATTTAGAGTAATCCCAAAATCCTATAGATAGAAAAAGAATACACTATTCCTTGATATGTTAGGTTGTACATACATATGAATATTGGTTCCATTTTTTAGTAGAAGTGAAAAAATGGAAAGAAATAATTCAATATTAAAATATAATTATTATTTAATAAATATTATATTTATTTTTTTATTTTACCTTTATTCACTTCCATTAAAATAATTTTTGAAAAACGAATCACGTCGCATAATGAGGCTGCAATTTTCCAAAGACACGAACATTGTTTTCGTATCTCCCTATGATTGGAATGTAAGTATATTGATGTGAAATATCAATTTTATTGGTATTATTATTTTAAAATTATCATATATATTCATTCAATATATCATTATTACTATCCAAGTAATATAGGAATGGAAAACCACATCCCATTGGTTTGTGAGGCGGTCATCCACTATACACACGAGCAACGTTATTATTCTTAAAATTGTTGGAAGTTATGAATTCAGGTGTGATATTTATATTAATTAATATTTATAATAAAATATTTATCTTATATAAATATTAATTCCATCATTATATCCATCCATTATTGGTGTTGATGGACAACAAATAACGTCAGTTCGCGAAGGTGTAGTCCACTATACACATGATCGACATGTTGGTTTCCCATTTTATGGAAGTGGAGATAGGTATAGGTTATTTAATTAAAATAATTATTTCTAATTATATTGGATAGACTAGTGTAATTATATAATTTTATTTTATGAATATTAATGGAGGAATAAATAGAATTAAACCAAATTGAATGTTTATAAATTTAATATGGCACCCTTCCCTCCTGGAGCTCCCCCTTCCTGCTCACCCCATCAATGGCTCCCCATGAAACACTAATCTTGGGTTCGGTGATGCATCTAAGAGATATTTCCTTTTCTTCCTCTATTCTCAAATTTTGACTCCTCCAGTATCATTCATCCCCATTTGTCCATTATTTGAGTCAATGTTTGACTTCTTGATGGTGCAAATTTTCTAGTGTTTGTATTCTGGGGTGACTTATTTGGTCCTCCTAAAGTTATATGCTATTGAAGACTCTGGATGCAACAACTCTACCTTGATCCTGCATTCCACCACTCCTCTCCAGGTCGTATTCAGAAGGGGTTGTAACATAGGTTTTTTGGGTTGAGGGATTCAGTTATCATCTTTTCATCAAGATCTTCTATTTTAGCTCAACCATGGATTGTGTTTTGGGATCCAGTCTCACCATGTTTCCATAATTTAGAGACCTCGACCACTCTTATCCCTGCCCTAATGTCAAGCCATTTTCCTTCTCTTCTATTCAGAGCCAAAACAGTACTTCCTCAATGGTTTTGAGAGGTTATTTTCAGCGGACGATGGCGACCATCACACTGTATGTTTTGGTTTTCAATGATGATTTGTTTGATTAACTTTCATTGGTGGTTTATTTACTCGATACTGGCCCAAATAAGGTTCTTTTCTTGTTTTTTGGTATGGATTTTCATTGTCTGGGTTATGGTGGAAGACGTATGTGGTTACTGAAGCTGTCATGCCTTGTTTAAGTTTCTTTTTTTTCATGTTTGGATTATGTGAGTTTAAAATGTTCTAGTCTCCTGGTTGTCTCTACTTTGAATCTATATAGTGGTGTCATTTTATGACGGTTACAAAGGTCTCTGGTGATTTCCAGCCACAGGTGCAACGTTGGGTTGGGGACGATGGTGGTAGTCTGGACACCATTGATGGGTTTCTTCTTCAATGGTGTGATCTGTGATAATGATTTCTATAATGGCAGATGGCTTCAACATGACTGACTATATTGGTTCAATGTTGTGATGGATGTTGGATCATGGGACGATATGGGCTGACTCGTGTATTGAGGTAGCTTTGGCGGTACTTCGGATTTCAAACTATTGAAATTTCAATGTGGAATTTTGGAATTTTTAATGTGGTGTGTAGTAGTTTAAATGGACATGGGATATTTGTGGTGGGATATGTGTTGACTACTGTCTCTCTTTTTATGGTTCTCACTTACCCAAAATGTGTTATTTTTAAATAATACACTAATAAAATAGATTGTGGTCATGTTTATAAATTTTACCACTTCTTTAGAGAGCCACTTTATTTTTACAACTTAATCCATAATATGAGGGATTAATAAACAAAATAAGGCCTATAATGAAAGGTTATAAAAATAATTAATGGATTTTTTTAGGTTTTGTCTGAGCTAAATGGTTTTGTAAATGTGAAGAGGGGAGGAGAGGGTGACCTTTTATAAGTCAGGGACAAGACACACTTGGATATTTTAAAAATAAAAATGTGTACCCACATTTTACACATTAGAAAATGATTATGAATGGGTTATTATTAATAATTATAGGTGAAAGATTTTAAATATTTATATCACATGGGTGTTGGACATGTTTATAGACCCATTAACACTGTAGTTTAACCCCAAATAATCTCGTTTTAACCTTAACCGTGGTAATAATTGTTTACTATTTTCAGTATTCAATATATTAAAGAATTAATTGGAAATTTTTAAATAATATCAATTATGATTATTCCAAATACATAATTCATTTTTCTAAATTCCATTCAAAAAATGAAAAATAAAATTTAAACCTACAGAAGCACCAAATAAATAATATTCAAAAGTTTATATATAAACATTCTCTATGAAATTGATTCAATTAACTGAAATTATATTAATAAATATAAACTTAATATAATTTTACATTTAAAACTATATCAAAACAATTTTAATGTTTTTAAATTCTTCAATTATAATCAAAATTCATAATAAACGATAGTATATTTCCCAATTCATCAAAAAAAAATTTGTTCTTAAAAAAATTCAAAACATTTGACCTTGGGAAAAGTTTGACATTATAATTTAAAAAAATAATTTCACTAAACAAGGTATTTCATATAGTGTAATATAAAATAAATATTTTGTGTAAGGAAATATATTTAAAAATTTAAATTAATTTTTGAAAAAAATATTCCACGAAATATCTGAATGTTATAGGATGGTCTATTCAGTTTTCTATCCCAGTTCACTGGTGGGTGAGCATGTGATTATTTCTTCTCAAAAATAGTGATGTGATGTGGGTGATCATTAGATTAATCATGTGATTTGAATGATTCTATATTTTTAAGTGTATTTCCATGAGATATTTCAGTTTAATGAAAAATGACTTATTGGGTAGCATAAACATCTTCACCTTATTGACAGAAAACTCATGGTCGCATGAGTCGTGTTGAAACCAGATAGTACATGATATAAACCTGATGCATATGTTATATTTATCTCTATTCTATATCAATTTATTAATTTTTAGAATCAAAATTTGATGATTGAACGAGTATGGGTCAGGGATTGATAGTTTCCACAATGACAGTTTTGGGCCTGTTAAACTAGATATTTGGGTAAATTTAATAAAAAATCCTTTGATGAGGGATAATTTTTTAATATATCGAGTGTTTGGAGAATACTGACCTATATTTTTACCATAACATGCACATTCAAGAGACATATTTTTAGGAGATAAATCAAGATTGGTATTTTCTGTTTTGATGTGAGCATGGCTCCGAGAGAGGTATTCACTTATTGGTAAAATATCAGTGTACTTCTAGTTAGAGGCGATCGTGTCCCATATCTTGACAGCATCATGAGTACACTCAAAGATAATCGAAAATCTATTGATCAATCCAATGAACATATTATTCCTAAATAATGGACTATTTAAGGGTTCCACTTAGTGACATGTTTAAATGAAATCCACTTGGCGCGTGGTATAGCAGTGGATATTTTTGGGAATATGCCCTAATTATTTTTTAAAAACATTGAAAATTTTCATATAATACATTATTTAAAAGTGGTAACGAGTTCTTGGGTTTTTTATGTTTTAACTCAGGGATTAATGTCTTTTTAAACACTCTGCTATTATGTGTTTAAATGGAATGGGTATCAGATGTGGTCTTTATTTCAATTTTTTATTAAGTGAAAAAAGTTATGCTTATATGGTTTGTTGTTGGGAATCAGTCACTAATGGATGTCCCTCACATCATAATATATATAGAATCTTGGTTTTAATTATTGGAAATTCATTTTGGATCTCTTATGCAATTTCATAAATATAGAAATGTTTTATTGGAATACTCATTAAATTCTTGGTATTGATTCAATAATTGATTTGGGAGAAATACAGATGTAGAAGTTATTATCAGAGTAGCTTATGAAAACCCATAGATTATATGTATGAATATTCTTGGTTATTCTTCTTTAACATAACTAATTATTTTAATTTGTAGATGGTTCATCCTAGATACAATGTTAGAAGTCAGGAGGAGGCTTTTGTGAGTGTGAAAAAGATGATATCAATGAGGCATGGAATAAAGGCTTTCAAAATATGGTTTTGATAATGTGTTAGATCCTATAGAAAATATTTTGAAATATAATTGAAAAAATTAGACTTAATTTTAATATCCATATTAGATGAATGTGTCTAGTGAGAAACTACATTGAATACATCATCAGGGAGATGAGTTTAGTTTAATAGTAGGCTGAGGCTTTTTGAGCAAAATCTGACATGAATATTTGAGCTTAGTCAATTGAAATTTGTCCATTTCAAGATGAATATAGACTCAAAATATATTCTTTATGTGCAATTGGGTGTCAAAAATTGAGAAATATTCTTGAATAGTTGTGATGATTCTAGTTCTATATTTCAATAATAAATTTTAATGATGGTTGCACGATTTCTAGAAATTTAATATTATAAATTAATACAAATAGTGGGGAGTTACATAGGCCAGGTGATAATTATGGTAATAAAGTGATTTTTCATTTTGTTAGGTGCTCTTGGATAAGAACCATTTTGATGATCTTATTTTTTTAATATGAGTCATACTTTGAGTTATAGTGGCTAAAGTATGATGTTTCTAAAATTATCACTTATAGTTCCCTATGGTGTGGGAAACACAACATAACCGTTTCAGTAGGAATGTATGATATAAGTTAGTATATTTTGGTTTATTCTAAAATTATTCTTGGGGATGATAAGTTCTTAGGTGGTTAGTTTTTAACGTCATATGTTTTGGATTGGTTTGAAAAATTCTGTGAGAGTTTGAAATTTTTTTAGTGGATGAAAAAATATTAAACTTTCCCTTAGAATGAATATCCAAGAGTAAGATCACTAAAATATGATTTTTTTTAATATGTGTTTTAAGAACTTAGATGATTCCTAGGTGTTTGGTTGAGATTCATGGGGTTATTGGGCTGTGAAAGCCGGGTTTTTGAAAATATAATAGGATGTGCATGGTTGGAACTTGGTTAGTTCTAACTATTCACATAAATAGTGTGGACCCTAAATATCGTTGGTGTATGCTCTTTGGACATAGCCCAGAGAGGGTGAAAAAAGTAAATCTTTTTGTTTCATATGTATGATTTAATTTCTTTTTATACTTTTCTATGAGAAAGAGAGAGAAGAGAGTTTTTCTTAACAGCAAAAAATGATCTGAAGGGGAAGAGGCCTAAATATGTAATACCCTGATTCAACCCCCTCTCTTAGGGTATTTGGACATGTGGGAATAAATATTGGTAACAGTTTGAGGTTTAATTCAGTGTTCCTATATCAAATTCAATTCTACAATCATTAAGTTATCAATATCATTGACATGACCAATTTTTATCTAAGGAATAATCTAATGGAACAATACTTCAAATATTTCGGAATGGATGACTTTATAAGAGAAATCCAATATATAACTACAGATATTAATAGTGTTGAATTATCAGAAGCTGAGTGAAGAGAATTGTGGAAGGCATGTGAGGTCTTGGAGAAGTTATTGAAGACATAAAAATTGTGAAGAAAATCATGAGGAAACTTTCACCCCGGTTCAATCCCGAAGTTTCAGTTTTGGATGATAATGTCCCAAAATAACTGACATTGGATAACTTTCACAATACCCTAGTTTCATATGGAAAGAAAAATTATGATAATGATGTTGTGGAAAAGAGGAAATCTAATGAGATGGCTTTCAATACTATGAAGAGGCTCACTATTGATGATTATCACGAAGATGAAGAGACAGACGAGGTGATGTCATTCTTTTCCTAAAACCTACAAAGAGGAAAAGGAAAGTTCATAGGGAGACTTTTACAATAATTATTTTGATGTGGAAATATTGGACATCTTGCAACAAGGTACGCTAATAAATTCCAAAAAGATGACGTGGATGAAGATGAAATTCCCAGGAAGAAGTATTCAGCCTATGTGAAAGGAATGAAATAGTCCAGGAGAAATTTATTTAATAAAAATAATATCCTTTCACAAGAATGCGATAGTTAATATGATTATGAGGTTGATATGGTTGCAGATATAGAGACATAAAATGATCGTAGAGAAAATGCTATGGTGGAAGTTGCTGAGAGTTCCCAGAAAAAGGATGAAAACAATGCCGCTAACGGAGAAGAAGAAGTTGAAGGATGAGTTGGTATGGAATTAGAATTAGAAGTAGATCTTTGGGAGCTAGATGTTTGGAGATCAAAAATGATGAAATCCAAAAAGGTGGTTCATAATTCCATACTCTATATGAAGCAACATGAATAAGAGATGTTTGAGCTGATAATGGAAATTGAAAAACAAAAGTCCTCCAAGCTAGAGATATCATAAATGGTTGTGGAAAATAAACACAGGGTTGAACAATAGAAAAGTGAGATAGAGGTCTTCAATAACCTTGTTAAAGATCAAATCAACCATATTGAATTACATGAAGAAGAAATTGTTGCTCTTTAATAAAAAACAAAAGATCAACTAAAAATCTGGGCTCATAGTACCAAACCAGCAAAGAAAATCACTCTGAAGACTGAAATTTTGAAAGTAAAGAATTATAGGCATGTAGAAAACAAGCAACATTTTTGCTTAGATGTTAAGGATGGTATGAGGCTTGAATAAAAATTGAAAACTATGAATGTTGATGTGAGACAGAAAGCACCCCCTCTAAAATTTAAAATTGATTTGGGTAGGAAGAAAAATTTAAAAATTCTGAAAACCCATGGGGATATTAGAAGTGCAAAAGTGAAATGAAGGAATAAACCCTTCATCATATGTTATTACTGCAGAATGATGGGACATGCACATAATTTATATTCCATAGTCAATAGATACCGAAGGGCACAAGGGAAACAATGGAACACAAAATGAACACAATATTATAGAAAATATTTGGAGGGATACAATTTTTTTTACAGAGGATTTGGTCACATGGATAGATATTATACATAAACCATGCAGAGGAATGTACCAAAACAGATCCTGAGCTACCACAAGCTTTATATCAGAGAATAAACAAATGATATTAAAACACAAAATTGATTTACAGCATTGTAGGATGAGGTTGGTCCATCATACTATATAGAGGGTCATGATTCCCAATCCATTCCGAGTATGAACTCAAAAAAAGGATCAAGAAGATGATAGCTGAGGAGGTAGTGGTGGAATCAATTTCCCTTAAATCGTCAGATCGTTAGGGTGTATGGACCCAATAGAATGGTTTCCCATCTCACATGATAGGTAATAAAGATCTTTTTACATGAATAAAATATGACAAAGATGTAGTTTTCATGTTTGGAAATGATGAAATCCTAAAGATTATCTCATTGGGAACGACATGGTACTGGGGATATGAAATAATACATTTTGATGTCTTAGTAGAATAAGGTCCCAAACACAATTTTCTCTGTGTTAGTCAATTGTGTGACTCATGGAATTATATACGGTTTACCAAGAATATGTGTGTTTTTAAGGGGATATAAGAAACTATGATCATATTGGGAAAATGAACCAAGGGGAATCTCTACCTAATTAGTCGAGAAGAAGATATGTAATTTTTATCCCGAGAGGGAGAAAACAATTTATGGCATGAACGAATAGGTCATCTATGTCAGTCATTCCTGGATGATTTAGTAATGTGTGGGGTAGCTAGAGACCTCCCCAGGAAATCACGTGATCATATAGATACATGCGATTCTTGTAAATATGGGAAGATAATCATAATGATGTACAAAGTGAAGGAAAAGAAGTCAACCAGAGTGCTCTAATTGGTTGATGTTGATGTTTGTGGATCTAACTCACTAAGAGATATTGACATAAAAAAATATTATATTATGTTCATTTATTATTATATAATAATTGCTTGTTTATTTTTCATTTCAAATAAGTTTTATGTATTCGGTTTCCTAAAACAGTATCATAGGGAATCTTAATAGAAGCTTGCGTAGAAAATTCTAATGATTAATACTGAAAAAGGTAAAAAATTCCCAAACAGTCAGGTGGAAGACTATCTCAAGAATCAATGGATAAGGCATCATGTTTCTTCAGTAAGAACCTACAAATAGATTGTAGTGGTTGAAAATAGAAATACAATCATCAACAACATGTACATAATGATTCTTATAGAAAAATACCTTCCAATGAAATTTTGGAAAGAAGGTGTATTGACATCTATCTAAATTTCTAAAAAGGATCTGCTTTTTTAACGTCCTGGTTTCAGAAGCCACCCAGAGGTGCCCCATACCTGGTTGGTAACATGGCCTCAAGCGCATTTCCCTGAATGCAAGAGGCTTGCAACTAGTAGTGAGTGACTTGGGGGGTGATAGTGGGGAAACTATGCCCCTATTGGCAGAGTACACAGCAGAAGTAAACAATACATACAATAGTGAAAGAAGTAAATATCCAAAATTAGTAAAAAAAAGAAGACTTGAACAATAAAAAATTGCAACACATATATACATGAAATGATGCATGATACATATGTCTAGGAAATCAGCCAAATAAGTCACAATGCTGGAAATGAAAATGGTACTAAACCAAAGTACAAAAGAAAGGTAAACATATCCTCAGCATCAGAAGCCATAGCTTGGTCCTAGGCACTCCAGCTCCACAGCAAGTCAAGAACCTGAAGTAGAAGGGTGCTTTCCCTTATCTCTACCTACAACAATATAGTCTATTTGGGACCAAAATCATGACCCAAATAGGGTATGAGACTAAATCATAGTAGGCAACCACTCGAAGACTTGTGCCTAATAGTCAGTGAATATATAGCATGTAAAAGTACAGAAAGAAGTAAACATGAAAGTACATAGCATTAAACAATCCACAGTTTCAAATCAAGCAATAGTGAAGAAAACAGGTAAACCAAAAATAGGTAACCATCTTGGAAGTACTCATAGACATACCCTCTGGTCGTACCTTAAATGTACAAGAAACCCTCTTGGCAGCACACTCGATCTAACCACTCTGGTTCTGTATATGAATATAATAAGACTCTCTGAGGAAGCTCTCACAGTCAATCCCCTTATAGTCTAAGGTAAAGAAAGACTCTCTGAGAAAGCTTACACAGTCCTTTCTCCATATAGTCTAGGGTAGTTAAGGACTCTCTGAGGAAGCTTACCCGGTCAATTCCCCTTATCACCCCAAGGTCTAGGACTCTCTAAGGAAGCACACATAGTCAATTCCCCTTATATCCCTGGTCGTTCATAGACTCTCTGAGGATGCACTCATCGTCAATTGCTCTTATAGTCTAAACATCTCAAGATTGAAATCAAAGACTCTCTTATGATGTTCACTCAGTCAATCCCCTTATAGTCTATAACAATCAAGGACTCAATGAGGAAGCTCACTTTGTCAATTCCCCTTATATCCCTATGTGGTTATAGGCACTTTGAGGATAGTCACTCGATCAATCCTCCTTATAGCCAAAAGTGCTCAAAGACTCTCTAAGGAAGATCACCAGGTCAATTAACCCTATACTCTACTACACCAGGTTTCCATGACCATGTGTAAGTCAATGAGCATAGTAATGTAATATAGTCAAAGTAAACCTATAGAAGTACTTGGATAAACAGTCTACAATAGAACAAGCAAGTCAAAATACAACTGTCCATCATATAGCAACAGGCATGAAAAACTGGCAAGGCAGCCAAAGGCTAAACATGACCAAATGGTTATAACAGAATAATGCATGGGAAAAACACATACAAAGCCTAGCAATAAACCAAATTCATAGCCAAATTACCTCTACATAGTTATACAAACATGGCACGAATACATCATGGGTAAAATAGTAAACACACCATACCTCGTTCAATGATATGGGTGGAATTTGTATATAATACCCAAGGTCGTCGAATAGAAAGGCACAAACCACCTACAGGGGGGTTAGGAGATCAATATACTTGAACCTCAAAGCTTGAATATCCTTGGAACCTCATAGATATAAGAAAACATCCAAAACGTTAAACCCACAGTAACTTGGAATTGAAAATGAATTGGAAAACAAGGATCAAGAAGAAGAGAGAACTCACCGATGCAATTTCAACACAATCAACAGTGTCCTAATTGGAGGTCGGATGGAGGCTTGGGGGCTCTGAGAGAATTTTTTGTTGTATGGGTTCTCTCGGACGAAGACGACCTATAAGAAAGTTGTTCTATCCGTCAGACGTGACCCCGATGCATTTAATAAAAAAAACCAAAATACACGGCATGTACATGCTCATCCTGTACTCTTTATTAGGTGGCCTCCATGTCACTCCCACATAGCCATGTGTGTGTAGCTACTACCCGGCTAGCACACAGCCTGTTGCGGCAAGGAATTACACGACATGTAATTCTAAAATTCCCAGAAATTCCACTTTTCTCCAAAAATGACCAGAAAAGGAAATCATACCTGAAAGGAAGGTCTGGGTTCTTACAAACTCCCCCCTTTAAAAAATTTGCCATCAATTTTACCTAGCATGTCATAGAAGTAGAAACCCTGAACAGTTTCTGCCACAGCTCTCATACACTGGCCTCCCTCTCCTAAGTCTCATCCTACACTTGCCCGTGCTTCCATAACACTCATTCCATATGAACAGACTGGCCATAGAGAACCTTTTTACTACGATCCAAAATCCGGAGAGGATTCTCTTCAAAAGATGAATAAACTTCAAGCTCAACCTCCTTGGGTTGAAATACATGATACAAGTCCTAAAAGTAACGTTGAAGCGGAGAAATGTGGAAGATGTCATTCAATGTTTGGTACCTCTGTGGTAAATGCAATTGATAGGTAGCCAGGCCAACTCTCTCCAACACCTCAAACATCTCTAAATACCTCGGTGAAAGCTTACCCTATCTCATAATCCCCTTGTGTCTCATCCTCTGTGTGACATGAAAGAAAACCTGATCCCTATCCTCCAACTCTTGAGGAAATCTCCACTGATTAGGATAATACTTCTATCGAGACTGTGCAGTAGCCATACTCTTCCAAATCAACTGTCTTTACTCTATGGTTACCTGAACAAGACGAGGTCTTACAAAGATGCCTCTCCTACTCCTGTCCAACATAAGGGTGATCAGAATGGCCTACTGTACCAAGCCTAATATAGTGACATATGAATAGTTAATTGAAAAATATTGTTGTATCCAAACTCCAAAAGAGGTATATGTTTCTTCCAAGATCCACCAAAATCTAGAATGCATGACCGAAGCATATCCTCAAGCACTTGAATCGTACGCTCGGACTGGCCATCTGTTTGGGGATGGTAAGTTGAACTGAACTATACCAGTGTACCCAAATCCTTCTAAAGCCCCTACCAAAACTGAGATGTAAAATGTGTGTACCTTTCTGAAACAATTGAGCATGGAACTCCTTGAAGACATACAATCTCTCAGATGTATAACTATCCCGACTCATCAACATTGATGGACTCCTTGATTGGCATGAATTGAGTAACCTTCATGAGTCTATCAATAACAACCAAAAATGCGTCATTCCTTCGAGGCGACCATTGAAAATCGGTCATGAAGTCCAACGCGACGTCATTCCACTTTCACTTGGGAATGGAAAACTGTTGTAAAAGACCTGATGGTCGCTAATGCTCCGCCTTCACCTGCTGACAAGTAGAACACCTCATGATGAAATGAGCAACGTACCTCTTCATACTTGGTCACCAATACTGATGGTGTAGATCACGATACATCTTGGTGACACTAGGATGAACTGCCCAATCTAAGGAATGAAAACACTACATCAGCTCCCCGTGTACGTCTGTTGGCACCCATACGTGCCCCTGGAAACACAAGATCTTATCCTCACCTATGGTCCATCTAGGAATAGGGTCATCTCCTGATGCACTCTCCCTTTGGACTAGGCCTTCAAAATATGATATCTTCCTCATTCGAGCTCGATCTCGAAGTGTAGAGGTAACAACTATAGAAGAATGAAATGTCTTACCCTAACTGTCGTGAACCTCCAAATGTAACTCAGAGAACAGTGCCATAAGCTGCCACTCACTATTGGGCTCATGAACTTCTCGTATCTGAGTCCACCAGCTCAACGCATCAGCCATTGTGTTTCTTTTCCAAGGCATATAGGCAAGCTCAAAGTCAAAGAATGGTAGGTACTCAACCCACCTATGTTGTCTTAAATTTAGATCACAATTAGTGAAGATGTACATGATACTTTTGAGGTTGGTGAAAACCATAAATTGATCTCTCAGAAGACAATGTCTCCAATAGCATAAGGCATGAACAATAGCTACCAACTCCAGATCGTACAATGGGTAATTCCTCTCATGTGGCCTCAACTACGGAGACCCATATGCAAAAACTCCATCACCCTGTACAGGCACAACTCCCATCCCGATACCTGATGCATCACAGTAAATAGTATAGCTCTTTCCTAGCTTTGGAAAGACTCATATCAGTGCTAAAGTCAACATCCCCTCCTGAAAGGCCGACTCACAAGAATTTGGACGCATGAACATTGCCCCATTTTGGTCAGACCTGTCAGTGGTGTTTTTAAGCTTGAAATTTTTTGTATGAAACGTTTGTAGTATTTAGCCAACCCCAGAAAACTCAGCACCTCAAAGACATTCTTCGACTACTCCCAAGAAACTATAGCTCTCACTTTCTCTGGGTCTACTTATTCTCCTGCCTCTGAGATAACATGACCCAAGAAGTGAATCTAATCCATCCAAAAGTGGCACTTTGAGAGATTAGCATATAACTGATGCTCCCTCAGTGTTCTAAAAATGATCTCTATATGGGTATCATAGTAATTTCTTGTGTGAGAGTACACCAAGATATCAACCATGAAGACCACCATGAAAGAATCCAGGTAAAGATGGAAGACTTGGTTCATCAGTTCCATGAAAACTGTAGGCGCATTTTGAAGACCGAACGGCATAACCAAATAGTCGTATAGACCATACCTACTCCTAAAGGCTGTAAGAGGTATATCTAATGGTCTAACGTGAAAATAATGATAATAGGATATCAGGTCAATCTTCGAGAACACCTGGCCTCCTTTAAACTGATCGATGACATCATCAATCCACGGCCCGGTATATCGGTTTCAATGGTCAATTGGTTCAACATTTTGATAGTCCACACAAATCATGAGGAAATCATTTTCATTCTTCGCAAACAGGATAGACAAACACCAAGGAGAAGTATTGGGTCAGATGAAACCCTCTTCCTGCAACTCCTCCATCAGCTTCTTGAGCTCCTACAAATCAGGTGTAGTCAACCTATAAGAAGAAATGGACACTGATGCCACTCCCATCACATGTTCATTCAAGAAGTATATCTCACGCTCTAGAGGCGAACATGATAAGCCCTCCGGAAAGTAGTCTCTGAAACGATCCACAACAAGAGGAATGTTGAACTGTGATGTCACCTGGTCATCCAGATAAAGACTAGAAATCTAGGATTTAACTCCTCCAAACCCATGATGCTCTGGACCTACTATTCTCACCTGGACATCCAACTTGCCCCTATGAAGAATGGATCCACCCTCAGGTGATATGAAACTCACCCTGCGGTGATAAAAGTCGATGACTGCTGGGAATGGAACTAAATATTCCATCATGAGAATGACATCATACCCTATCATATCTAGGATATAGTGGTCCTATAAGAAGTGACATCCAAAAACTTGTATAGGGCACTCTCTGCACTGACATACACTAGACATTCTAGTCCCCAATTGTGTGTCTAGCGTCAAAATATTAGCAGAAGAAAGGATGCAGAGCCCAAGGCTTTCCACGATAATAATAGATATAAAGATATGGTAAGACCCTCTATCAAAAGGAGAAAAAGCTAAAATTGGGGATACTAAGATCGTACTTCAAACGGTAGAAGGTCTGGGATCCTACTCTTGCTGGGTCTGCTCCACCGAAAATGTCTAGCTTGTACTATGGCCCTATGAACCTTCTTGACTACAATGAGATGATCCACCCTAATGTCACTAAAAACCAGGTGACTGGCTACCACGACCAAGACCTTATCCTCGGCTCGAATGTCTGAAAGAACTCTAGTTCCCAGACTGGTGAGAAGCTGGTGGAGCTGCTCTTGAATGAGGAGTCATAGAAGAACCCCTGTCACCAGATGCTGGTGAGAAGAACTGACAAAAGCACTAAAGGTGACCCATTGTTCTGCACAATCAGCACTCCACTAGGTCTCTCTAGAAATGTGGCCTTGTATGACCACTTCTCCCACACTGGTAGCACACCACCTGGATATTAGAAGATGCATTTAACCTACTCTGATCTCCTCGTGCAGCCTCCCTGCGGCGCTTCATGCTATCAACTTGTGGTTCACTGTCTCTGGATGCCGAACCTCCCGGGCTCGCAGCTCTACAATCCTTCAGATTCTGCTCTGCGATAAGTGCCTGGTTGATGATAGAAAATATCATGGTCATCCTGAAGATGTTCACCTACGACTGGATGTTGTGCCTCAGACCATTCTCAATATTTCATGTAAGGAACAACTCATCACCTCTGGGAATAGGCGTGAAACACTATAACATAGTGAAGTAAGAGGAATAATCCATAAAAGAAATAGTACCCTGCTCCAGACTCATAATCTCTGGGCCTCGATCATCCCTCATGGTCTTTGAATAGACGTAATCGTAGAGGATTCAACAAAACACATCCCACAAAATATTCTGCTGGCGTCCCACATGTGAGATCACATCTCACCACCTCTTGGCAGAGTCTCGGAGGATATAGGTAGGGAGCTTCACCATATTCTCTGGAGGTATCTCCAGATGATAAAAAATTTTCAGTGTGGCCTCTAGCCATGACATAGTATCCTTAAGGCCTCCTTGAACTGTGCATCAACACCTTTGTCAGGTACAATGGATGGTGCCCAGGCTTGCACAATGGGAGGATTTGTAGGTAGTCCCTAATCGACCATGTTTGGTGTCTAATCACCATCTAGCAACTGGCGCACAACTAGAGGAGATCTCAGTGGCATGACTCTAAAAGGTCAAATTCTCACCTTAAATCAAGATTAGCAAGGATGAAAAACTAGGAGTGTATGAATGGAACAAGAGAAAAAAAATAATGTTTTAGAAAACATGACTACATGGCGTGTACATTTCTTACACGATGTGTTCCCTGATGTTATTTACATGGGTGTGTACTCCTGCATAACCTAGTCATGTAACACCCTAGACACATGGTGTGTTTTCTTGACACACAGTGTATACTTGAGTCCTATTTCCCTACCCTAATCCTTCTACATGTTTAATCCATACAACTCTCCTAATGAAAGACTACACAGTGTGTAAAATACCTACACGATGTGTACTAGACAAGCTTCACCTGGCCTGTGTTGTTAGTGAAATGACCTAACACACTGCTCACACTACACGACATGTTATAGATGGACATGATGTGTATGAGAAGGGATAAAACTAATCCGTGTTGTTCGTGACATGGCCGGGTACCTGGGTTAGACTACACAGTGTGTTCAAGGCAGACATGGTGTGTACATGAATGGGTAACACCAACCCGTGTTGTTCATGACACGACCAAGTACCTGGGATAGACTAAGAAACATGTTCAAGGTGGTGGGACGATGTGTATTAGACATGACTCATCCAACCTGTGTTGTTAGTGACATGGGTGGGCACAAGTTAGACACTACATGAATGTATGGTCAATACACGACATGTTCACTCCAGGTTATTACTCATCCCGTATCTCTACCCACACGGCCTATGACACTGTTTAGATTCTACATGGCGTGTATATAGGTTACAAGGCATGTACTAAAGAAAAAATGATTCTTTCAGAACAAAATAATTCACAACATGTACTTAACAATACACAACGTGTATTTTGGATTTTTCTAGAAAATAAGCTTCAGAAACTGCTCCAGAACCCAGAAAACACCGAAAAAAGCATTCAAAGTGCCAAATTGCGATCTATGAGGGCCTATACTCCCCACGAATCAATTCTTGGAATCTTATACACATTATAGCAGGGAAAGAAAAAGTAATGATCTACCAAATTTTGGTCCCTAAGGGCCCGTAACAACTCAAGTACCAATGTTTGGCATTCATTTATGCAAATCTCTAGATAAACTATTCCCTATCAAACAATAGGTATTTCAATCAAGGCAACTATCACAACTGCATGCATATTTCACACATCATCTATCACAAAACATACAATCACTAATGCATCCTAGATGGCGTGGAAAAAATGAATGTCTTGTTATTTCTAGGAGGTGTATATATGATGCAAGAGATGGCATACCCTCATCTCATCGGGTTGCAATAGATATAGAACCTCAACAACATTAACAATAACATCAAAAATCATGTGAATCATTCAAGGTGAAATCAGATTAACAGTAATAATTGAAAAACCATAAAAATTGAAATTAACAAGGTAGATTGGATTTTCCTAGTACAAGAGTAAGCTACTCCCGGGCACAACTTATTACCAAGTACCTATTCCATCATATCACTAGCTAATGCTCCAAACAGTAAGTCAAGATAAAGTAAATCCTTTGGCACAACATTGTAGCATGCTAGTTTCGAAAGCCACCCAAAGGCGCCCCGTACCCATTTGGTCACATGGCCTCAAAATCAATTCCCCGAATGCTAGAGGCTACCAACTAGATGTGAGGGCCTTGGGTGTGATAGTGGGGAAAATATTCCCTCATTGGTATAGTACATTGCAGAAGTAAATAATACATACAATAGTAGAGGTAGTAAATATCCAACAACAGTAAACAATAGAAGACTAGAACAATAAACAAATATAGAAAATATAAATATATATATATATAAAATGATGCATGATACATATGTCTAGCAAAGAATCCAAACAAGTCACAATGATGGAAATAAAATTGGCACTAACAAAGATCAAAATAAAGATAAACAGCTCCTCAGCATCACATGCCATAGCTTGGATCCATGCTCTCTAGCTCTATAGCAATTCACTAACCTGAAGTAGAAGTGTGTTTTCCCTTATCTATACATGCAACAATATAGTCTGTTTGGGACCAAAAGCATGAACCAAATAGGGTGTGAGACTAAATCCCCATAGTTAATCACCTGAAGATATGTGCTTAATAGTCAGTGAATATATGTTAGTTAAAAGTACAGAAAGCATTAAACATGAAAGTACTCTACATTAAACAATCCACAGTTTCAAATCAATAAACAGAGAAACAAAAACTAAACCCCAAAAGGTAACCCTCTAAGAAGTATTCATAGACATCCCCTCTGGTCCTACCTAAAATGTAAAAGCAACCCTCTGGGAAGAACACTCAATCTAAACACTATGGTTCTTTATATGGATATAATAAGAGTCTCTGGGGAAGCACTCACAGTAAATCCCCTTACAGTCTAAGGTAAAGAAAGACTCTTTGAGGAAGCTCACATAGTCCATTCCCCGTATTGTCTTGGGTAGTCAAGGATTCACCATGGAAGCTCACCCGGTCAATTCCCCTTATCGCCCTATGTTCTAGGACTCTCTGAGGAAGTTTACTCAATCAATTACTCTTACATCCCTAGTAGATCTTATAATCTTCGAGGAATCACTCACCATCAGGTCCCCTTATAGTCTGAATAGATCATGATTGAAATCAATGACTCTCTGAGGATGATCACTTGGTCAATACCTTAATAGTCTATAGAAATCAAGGACTATATGAGGATTATCACTGAGTCAATTCACCTTATATACCTAAGTGGATCTAGGCTCTCTGATGATCCTCACTTGGTCAATCCCACTTATATTCAAAAGTGCTCAAAAACTCTCTGAGGAAACTCACCCAATCAATTCCCCCTATAGTCTACTACACTGGGTTCTCACGGACTTGTGTAAGTCAATGAGCATAACAGTTTTATATAGCCAAAGTAATCCTACATAAATACTTGGCTGAATAGTATACAACATAACAAGCATGTCAGAATACAACTCTCCACACTACAACAATAGGCATGAAAAACAGGCAAGGCAGCCAACGGCTAGATAGGACCAAACGGTCGTAACAAAAAAATGCATGGGAAAAACACCTCCAAAGCCTCATAATCAACCCAATTCATATACAAATTACCCCTTACACAGGAATAAAAGAATGGCATGAAAACAACATCGGTATAACAGTAAACACGTAATACCTCGTTCAAGGGTATTGGTGGAATTTTCATATAATACTCAAAGACGTTGTACGGAAAGGCATAAACCACCCACCTCGGGGTTAGGAGATCAATATACTTGAACCTCGAAGAATTAATCTCCTTGTAACATTGTAGATATATAAAAACATCCAAAATGTTTAACCCATCATAATTTTGAAAGGAAAAGGAATTGGAAAACATGGCTCAAGCAGTAGAGAGAAATCACTGATGTGATTCCAATGCAATCAACAATGTTCGAATTGGAGGTCGGATGGAGGCTTAAAGATAAGTCGCAGACGTACATGTTCTCTTGGATGAAGACGACCTAGATGAAGGTAATTTTATCCTTCAGGCGTGACCCCTGTGTGTTTAATGAAAAAAATCAAATTACACGGTGTGTAATTTTGGAGTACACGATGTGTACTTGCAGTTTTCGTACTCCGCATTAGGCAGACTCTAAGTTATTCCCTACAAGGCCATGTGTGTGGATACTACAAGGCCAGGACACTTCCCACTACAGCAAGGAAGTACACGGCGTGTACTCATAAAGTACACGATGTTCACTTAGAAAATTTCTAGAAATTCATCTTTTCTCCAAAAACGACCAGAAAAGGAAAGCATACCAGAAAAGAAATTATGGGTTCTTACAGTCATGTCCAATGAAAGGAATGACTTCTTCTAAGATGTTGTACTGAAATAAGAAAAATGTATCATACTTTTGAATATTTTTTAGTAAGTGCTTCATTCTCAATAATGAAAAACATTTTAAATTTTTGTCACAAGGAGATGAGGGGATATTCCATAGATACTCAAGAAAATTAAAATCATAACAAAGCACTAATAAGAGGCTGGGAAAAATAGTTTAGAGCAATGATGCCATTGTTTTGGAAAATGAAGAGAATACTCAAAAACACAGTGAACAATTTCATAATGAAACTAATGATGATGAAAGTAACACATGGGGTGTAGAAGTAGAAGATCATGAATCATAATAAGATACTGACGATGAACAAGAATAAGTCAATTATTTATCTACAAAGAATCCAAATAGATGATCCGAAATTGACAAGCATAATATCATTGGTGATTAGATAGATCGAGTTCAGACAAGAAGAATGAATTCACTACAGAAAAAATACCTTTTATATATAGGTGAACTTAAATGTTTTTCTGATGAAATTGATGATGAAAACAAGGTTTGAGTGATTAATGAAGAAGTTGACACAATATAAAAGAATCATACATGGGAGATTTCTTTGAGGCAGAGAGATAAGAATTACATTGGAAAAATGGGTATTTCACAAAAAAAATGAATGAATTTGGTATTGTGATCCAAAAAAAGCACATCTCGTGTGCAAAGGATACTACAAGATAGAGGGTATTGATGTTGAAGATACATTTCCACCTGTGGGACGAATAGAAAAATTTAGATTATTCTTTTCCATTGTAGTGAAACAGAGGTTTAAAGTGTTCCATATGGATGTCAAGTCAGCAGTTTTGAATGGGCTTCTAGAAGAAGAAGTGTATATTGAGAAGCCATATGGTTTTCTAATTCATGAAGATGATAAAAATTTGTATAGGATTAAGAAGCTTTTGTATGGGTTGAAGTAAGAACCATGAACATGGTATTCTAGTCTAGATCAATTTTTTAAGAAACTTGATTTCTAGTATGGTGGAGTTGATTACAGTTTATATGTAACAATGATAGTAAAAAAGAATTATGGTGATGACATATGTCATTGATATAATTATTGGAGGATCAGATAATTCATAATATAGAATGTTTTCCAAATTCATGAATCAAGAGTTTGAAACTCCAATGATTGTTGAGCTGAAATTTTTCCTTGGTTTTAAAGTTACACAAGAAAGGGATGACACATTTATCTCTCAATCCAAATATGAAAATCAAGTTCTATGTACATTTAGGATGGTTAATTCTAAGGAAATGAAGACTCTAGTTGCTACCCCGATGAAACTATAAAGAGATGATGAAGGAAATGTAGTTAACATCACATAATACAAGAAAATTATTGTATGTTTAATGTGATTGACTCTGAAAATGATAGAAATTATATTATCTACATGTCATGTTGTGAGATAAAAATGTAATCTCAGGTAAATATAAATGCTAGAAGTGAAAATAATAATTCAGTTAATTAAGGGAACAATTGATTTTGTCTTAATGTATAGTGACAAATCTCACCAACAGCTTTTGGGATATACATATGCAGATTTGACCATTTCAACAAATGATAGGAAATCAACGTTAGGAGGTGATTTATATCCTGGTGGGTTGTGTATTTTTTTTCCAATAAAGAATCAAGATTGTATTTCATTAGGCACTGTAGAAGCTGAGTATATTGCTGTCACTCAAGCATGCAAACAGTAATTATGGATGAAGCATCAGCTTGACGATATGGGAGTTGAAGTAAAGTATCTGATCGGAATCTTTTGCAATAACACAAGTGCAATAAATGTCCCCAAAAATACCATCCATAACTCAACGACATAGAACATTGACATATAGAATATTTTTATCAAGGAGAAGGTTTAGAAGGGTATCATGATGTTCGAGTATGTGAAAACATAATTACAGGTTGCTGACATTCTAACAAAGGCCTCACCCAAAAAAGTTTTTGAGGGGCATTGACTGGCTTTGGGAGTCCATTTGACTCCCCTTACATTACAATGTGTGGATGTGGACCCCTTATCTTACTGAGGTATGATTTGTTTTTCCTTAATGTAATTATATGTTTTTTCACTTTATTTCAAACCAAAAAGGGGTGACCTTTGGGTTTGTTGACAAAGGATTAGAAATAGTGATTCATAAATGGGGGGAAACTGTAGGTAAAGAAAGAAGAACATGTACTATTCTAAGATATTTGGAGAAGCTAATAGGTGTATTAGTGAGGTAGGAAGATTTTATTAAGACAGTTTATGAAGCAGAAAGGTGGATCAGTGAGATAGGGGGTTTATCAAGTCAGGTGAAGAATCTAATAGGGGTATTTTATCATGTCCGTTGAGGTTCGTGATGGAAGAATATTATTGGTATCAATGATTGGAGTTAGAAATGAAGTGATTATTGGGTGGTATTTTCATAATATTGTTGTTTCTCATGTAGAGAATTACTCACGTGGGCTTAGAGAATGTTGAGTAAATCCTTGATCGTTATCTGAATCGCATGTGATGAATGGTGATTGAAGAAGGTAGAAGCTTTAATAGGGTATCAAACTATGAAAGTGTTGTTAAAAAAACAAAAGGGGGAGATTATTGGGTAGAAATACCTCAAGGATTCATTGAATCATTTTTTATATTAATCTGTTTCTTGACAACTTGTGCATCAATGTGTGTTTGTTGAAAAAGCAGACCATGATGTTCAAATTGCTGAGAAAGTGGGTTTTAATGGAAATTTTTCACGTTCAAGAGATTTTTGTCCCGAACCACCTTTACCAAAAGGAGGGAAGGGTCAGCAGATTGCTAGGCCTAGCCTTCATTAAGTTGAAGTACAGATAATGACCCCCAAAACCTGCCTTCAATAGGTCCCGGAGTGGAAACCAGCACCAAGGGTATAGAAGCTCACACAAAATGGAAGGCATTACCCTTTTTGTTTTTATAGGATCAAGAGATAAGATATCAACCTAAACAATACCAAATATTAAAGAAAGTGAAATCCAAAAATAGACCATTCCCATGTGCATGTCCAACAATAAATGACACAAGCCACAAAAAAACTCCGAAGGTAAAGTACCAAGAAAAAGGAAAATGACAACAGAAACTGCCCCAAGGTCTGAGCTAGTATGGTCCTACATGATCCCTGAAGTCCACTTGGAATCCTGAAGGTAGTTTTATATACATAGGGTGAGCATACAAGTACACTCAGTAGGGAAAACCAAAGACTATCACGCACAAGTGGAGATGCATACTAATGCCCTATGAGAAAATAAAAACAAAATCACCAAGAATGGAAAACCAATCCACCCCAGTCTCACCAAGGCACACTCCAAAAAATAACACATGGAAAGTAATGTATAGTAATTACACATTGATATTTGGGTACCGTGTTCCACTTTCCCACTGGTTATTGAGGACATCCTACGCATCAAATCAATCCTGCCATTCTCACCGCAGTCCCACTGCCAAACCCCACTCGTACACACCTGGGCCATAACCACAACATAGCCCCACTACTAAACCCTACCCACACACACCATGGGCATAACCTCACTGCAGTCCCACTGCCAATCCCCGCCCGCAAACACCTAGGCCAGAACAACTATTACCACGCCCGAAGACACCTGGGCCAGAACAACTACTGCCACGCCTAAAGACACTTGGGCCTCATCTTGAAGACACTTGGGAAGAAACCTGCCCGCAAACACCAGGTCCATCCACCACAACTACCCCGCCCGAAGATTCTTGGGATAATAATCGACCTCAGGACATCACACCTTTCTTGAAGAGTCTTGGGAAATTCGGGTAAGGGAGAAGAAAATGATCTAATAACTAGGAACTCATAGGACTGTTGGTAAAATCACCCTCCCCATGAAATGGGGTGTTCGACACTAAGTGCTCAACTTGGGTGGGGCACAAATAAGAAACATAAAAGCTACATATATATGTATTTCTAACAAGCACTCATCCCAACCAAAGAGTTCCAAAACCTAAGCACAAACACCCTTGTAACTATTCATTCACAAAAGAAGCCATGACACTCATGGGAATGCCACAACTCATTCCCAAACTAATTCCCCACTCAACCATTCTTGTTTTCATGTTCAAGTGATCCCATTAGGGTGAATTATGAAAAATCAGGAATCTAACAGGAATGACCACAATCTAGAAAAAAAATAGAAAAATCCAAACAGCAATTTAAGCATTCACACCCGGTTCTCTTGTAAGGTCACAATGACAAAGGGATAAGTGAGATCCCTCAAAGTACTGGATCAAAAAAAGCCTCAAAAAAGTGATAAGTGAGATCCCTGGAAGTATTGGTAACAAATTAAACTCTAAGACACATCCCCATGTTCCCAAAACCAGAAACCCACTATTTCCCAACGATAGAGGATTCCATCCGAGTTCGTGTCATAGCAGAGCAACAACCCAACTTCAAATTTACAACCAACAACCATGCCAAAATATAGGATCCCATCCCCATTCACATCTTCCCATAATCACCATGCAGAACAACACACCCACCAAAAAACAGAGTGGGAAACATCAAGGTTTGAGCACATCTTTCATTAGGTTTTTCTTTCTACTTGTTAACCGAGGTGGTCACACATGGATTCATGTTTTACTGAACATCCATTTATATCAACTAGGATTACGTGATTAAATAATATCCAGGGTAACTCATTTAATCATCATTGAAGAAAAAGGTTCATTAGTGCTCAAGGAAAGACCACCAATGGCCATGATTTTCAGTGAGCATAGGCTCTCACAATTCACAACATATACAACATAAAACTAGTACAACAAAAACATCGATCACATCCCCCCTTCATTCATTAAAAGTTAGTTCATTATCTTCTTTATGTTTGGATTCATCAATTCCCACAGAGAAAAAAGTGTACCCACCCCGCATGATACACATAAAAGAGAGGCGAAGAAAAACCCTACCCAATTGATCAATGATCGAAGATCTTCTCCACGTGCCAAGAATCAAGGGAAAGCATGACTCACAGGGGAGGGACGTCGGGAACTCCAAACATACTAAGAAGAAATGAATCCATGAAATATGAAGATGAAGGAAGAAGAAATTCTCATGTGATATATATAAATGATCACATTGTTATGGGATATGGGGATTTGGATGACTTTAAATTCGAATCATAGTTTCCCACGCGATTCGGTGGTTACAAACGACAGAATTAATTGTTATTTAATTCAACATTGAGGAGGTCCCTTGGGATTTGTTGGGTATTAATTAATTTATTTTAAATGGCTTTGAACCACTTGAAAAATTTGATGAAAATCCCAAAAGAGGCGTTACGGGAAAAACTGTAGAAGAGAAACCCAACAAGGCTGGGTGTCACCGATCAGACGCGCCGATTGGTTTCCCCGATCAGTTACGATGACCGATCGCGCTGATCGGTCACACGCTGAAATGATTTCCTACCACTGAGATGTCACCCCTAGGATCTATAATTTGGAAAAGGGTTGGACCGCGAGGGTCCGAGTCATCACATCAGATACCCCTCAAAGAATTCTCGCCCTCAAGAATTTAAAACCAGAACTGAAGAAAGGAGGGGGGGGGGGGCGATCAACTGCCCTGGAAGATACCTCTCAAGAGTTAACCCAAACCATTAAAATCACCGTAAAACAAAGGATTAAACCATCTGGTCATGTTTTCAGGGGTTTCCGTTCCCCCATGTTAAGATATTATCTGCATTGGGCAGCTCTGACTTGCCCGCACAAGTTTTGGTTTGGTCGCGCAAGTGACCTGCGCGCCGTGAAGAGACTTGGGAGCTGATGCCTAGGAGGACTAGAAACTTGCACACCTATTGTTTTTAAATATCATAACTTCAAAATATGGTAAAGGAAAGATGGTCACGCAAGTATTTTTGTAGTTCACGCAAGTGAGTAGCGTGACAGAGGATAGATGGAATGAGCTGCACGCTGGAACCTGTGCGCTGAGGGAAGACTTGCGTGCCACTACGCAGGGGGTCTAGTTTGAATATAAATAGAGGAACCCATCCTAATTTGGAATGAATTTCAAGACATCTATATTTTTCGAGCTCTCGTCGTGCAAGTGGTTGAGTCGCGCAAGTCGTTGTTGGGTCGCACAAGTAGAGGCTGGGAGCCGATTGTTGGTTGCGCGACCAAGGCAGTTGGGGAGATAAAGGTGCAACATCGCGCATGTTTGGTGGTGAAGGAGGCAGTGTTGCGCAAGTAGTTTGGTTTCATCTTCACGCCGAATTTGTACCACAAAAGTGACTTGTGGGCCGGGATAGAATCTTGCGCGTCGGGCCTGGATAAGCACGCCAGGGTTGTTAAAGTTCATTTGTCCCATTGAACCTGCACCAAAGCTGGAAGATCGTCGGGTACCCTTAGTACAATGTGAGATTGGTCTTCTGGTGAGAGTTGGACTTCAACATTGCATCTACATATGATAGAGGATGCATTATTATGCAATGATGAAGAGACCTCCACATCTATTAACTGAGTGGGAATTCACCAATGGGCAGTGAGCCAGGGGGAGTCAACGGGAGTGACCCGAGAGAAGCAGTGAGCTATCCCTAAACCTTTGTAATGGAAGTGAGCCTGAGATAGAGTGATTGTTCCTGAACCATTGTAATCCACAGCTATTGAAGATTAGTGGAATTATGTATTACTAAAAACTTGTCGGCGTATGCTCCTTCAACGTAGCCCTTAGATGTGAACCAAGTAAAAAGTGTTGTGTCTTCTTTGTGCATGTGAATGTTTGCTTTCTGATCATATTCTTATTATAGGTTCAACAAGTTCCTACCAACGTGGGAACAAGATCCATCACATTAAAAGAAAAATTTGTCACCCTGATTCACCCATCCCCTCTCAGGGTGTCCCTAGGTCCTTGAAGTGGTATCGGAGCCAGGTCGTTGGTATTGAATCTGTCCTTTATCGTCATGGAGAATGCAGTCAATGTTAGGGGAGTCCCTCACTTCGATGGAAGTAATTTCTAGATCGGGAAGAAAAGAATGAGATCTCATCTAAGATCTCTTGGTATGGAAGTTCTCTTTTCTGCTGTGAAAGGAATACAAGTCACTGACCCAACAGGCCTGGCTATGACTGAAACAGACAGGAAAATTCTTGATGCAGATGCTAAAGCAAAAAATGCACTTTCTTCAGCCCTTTCTGATCAGATCTACCTAAAGACGATGAATTTCACCTCAGAAAAATCCATGTGGGATAAATATGAGAATATTTTTGATGGAGATAGAAAAGTAAAGGAGGTGAAACTACAAGTTCTACACAATCGGTTTGATGATATGAAGATGCATCCAGACGAGAATATAGACTCTTTCTTCAATCAAATATGCTGAAGTGGTTGGAGAAATTCAGGGTCTAGGTGAAGAAACCAAAGACATTGATATTTTAAAGAAAATATTAAGAATACTTTTACCTATGTATAATGAAAAGGTGTCATCCCTTGAGGAAAGAGATCTTTCCAAACTTTCTCTGGATGATCTACTTAGCAGCTTGGTAGGATATGAAATAAGAATCAAACCAGAAGATGCTACAATTTGTGTGAGCAAGGAAATGGAATTCAAGGCCATGGATAAACTAAAAATCTCAAAATATAGTAGTGGTGAAGATGATGAAGAAAAAGAAATTCTTTCTCTCAATGCAAAGATGTTCTAGAAGGGGAAGGGGAAATTCAATGGGAAGTTACCTCACACATGTTTTCGTTGTGGAAAAGTTGGGCACATTGCCTCTCAGTGCTTAAGAAAGATCACTGATGAAGATAGTGAAGATGAAATCTTCGAGAAGCCTAGGAGAAGGTTCTTCAAAATGGGAGACTTGAAATCTGGAAGGAAAATGAAAAGGAAGAGTTTTGTCTGTGAAGAGGAAGAAGATGATAATGAATTCTATGATGAAGAAGAATCCGAATTCAAAACTGGGAACCATGCTTCCATGATGGCCACGGTTGAAAAGTCAAAAGATACTAGTAGAGAAGAACAACTGAGAACTTGTGTAGATCCTGATATGCAACTTATGGATGCCGTTAGTAAGATTAATATTAAATGTAAGAGTTATAATAAGTGTAAATCAATTGTAGAAGAATCAACTGAATACGTTGATCAACTTGAATATGAAATTGAATTACTTGAAGAATTTGTAAAGGTACAGTTTAAAATAATTGAAATCAATGATGATGTAGTGGATCTAAAGCTGAGAATTGAAGAGCAGGAAAAGGTCATCAATGACCTCACCTCCAGACTTGATGAAAAATCCAAGACTGCTAAGGGTCTTGAAGAGGAAGTTGTTACTCTAAGGACTAAACTTGAGACTGAATCAATTCCAAAAGAATCGAGGAAGAAAATACAGTTTGGAAGATTCTCAGATGCAGAATTACTATCAAGAGCCAAGTGTGGTTCAGATGGGGTTGGAAAAATCTTGAGTGATCAAAGACCCACTTGCATGAGAAAGAGTGGAATTGGATGTGAGGTTGAGACATCAATTGCTGGAAATGAAAAGATCCAAAACAAAGATAATATGAATGTTGAACATTTTGAAACATTACCTAAAGTTCTGAAAAAGGAACCCTCAATCCAATCTAAAAGGAGAACTGAAAATTATCCTCAAACATTCATAAATGATAGAAAATCTTACTATTCTCCCAAGGATGAAGGTATGAGGAGAAATTCAAGTGAGAAGACATTTCCTCCCATGAAGTGTCAGTTCTGTGGCTATCTGGGCCATACCATGTCCTATTACGAAGAGGAAAGAAGCTATATTAATGGAGAAGATATAGAAGTTCAAAAAAGGAGAATAAATTCATATCCTAATTCTTATAAAAGAAACAATTTCTATGGATATTGTTATCGTTGTTCTAACGTTGGTCATAAGGATGCTAATTGCAGGCAAAGAAGAGACATGGACACCTCATACTGATGTTCAAGACAAGTCAAGTCTCATCATCAAGACAGTGTTGCTCTTTCAAATAGGTTTTCTCCTCTCAAATAAGATTTTGACTATGAAGAACCTGGGTATGAAGAAGAGATAATTGAAAGTCCATCGATACTATATACTCACTCCAATGTCTCATAGAAGGAATAGAAGAAGATTGAGAAATCCAACATTGAAGAGGTGGCCCTCAATGCTACAAAGAACAACAGTACCTAGATTCTAGATAGCGGTTGTTCATCTCATATGACAGGTAATGCGGGCCTGCTAATGGATATCAAAAGAACAATTGATGGTACAATACAATTTGGTAATGATGGGGCTCTGAAAATCAAAGGTAGTGGAAGTACCAAATTAGATATTGGAGAACTAAAGAAGATTGAAGTCCTTTACATATATGGCCTACGTCATAATCTCCTCAGTGTGAGTCAACTCTGTGACTCGAGACATATAGTTACATTTAATCAGAAAGGTTGCACTATCAAGGGAAAGACATGAAATTCACTTATGAAGGGATGCAGAACAGAAGGAAACTTGTATCAGGTTGATAGTGAATAAAATGTATGTTACACGACTGTTGAAGAAGAAAACAATTTTTGGCATTAGAGACTAGGACACATCAATCAACAAGACATGGAGTAAATAATAAAATTGAGAATTTTCATGGAAATTCACAACCTGAAGCGTGAGCGTGAAATTTCTTGTAATGTTTACATTCACGGGAAGCTGGTCTGTAGATCATATCGACAAAAGAAGAAAAGGGCATCTCACCTTCTTGATCTGATTCATACAGATGTATGTGAGCCAATAAATGTTTCCAGAACTCATGGAGAAAGGTACTTTGTCCTTTTCATATATGATTATAGTAGAATGGCATGTGTGATGGTCATTCATAGGAAACAACATGTCCTTGACTGTATGAAAACATATCGGCGAGTCGCCGAGAATGATACTTGATGAACAATCAAAGTGTTGCGATCTGAAAATGGAGGAGAATATACCTCCATTGAATTTGAAATTTATCTGGAGAAGCTTGGGATACTGCATGAGGTAGCTTCTGTGAGAACTCCACAAAAAAATGGAGTGGTTGAACGTAGGAATCGACCGATGAACAACATGGCACGAACTATGCTGATTGAGAGTCGTATTCCATGACATTACTACAAAGAGGCTGTTCAAGCTGCAGTGTACATTCAGAATTGAACATGACTTTATACGGGTGAGACGAAGACACCATATGAATTGTGGCATGGACAGAAGAATTCTTTAAAATACTTTCGTGTCTTTAGAAGTAAATGCTTCATCAGGAACAAAGAAGGAAATCAAAGGAAGTATGGCGAAATTATAGATGAAGGAATTTTCCTCAGTTACTCAATTAACAACAAAGCCTACAAATGTTTCAACAAGCGTTTAGGAAGGATTTTGGAAAGCAGTGATGTTAAGATAATTGAAGAGAAAACCACAAATTCTTCAAGGGAGTCATATGCTGATGTGATAGAAAGTCAAGAAGAAAGTGAATGTGAAGAAAATACAAATGCAGAAATAGAGGAATTTGTTCAAAACACTCAGCAATCACATCATGATGTTGACTCAAAAGAAGAATCTGAAGAAGAAACTATGGCTGAAGAGAATGCTAATAAACGTCGTAGGAGAAATCGAAGAGCTGAGTTTGATCCATCCAATATAATTGGGGATAAGAGTTCACCCAATCAAACAAGAGGGATGAGAAATAACATGCAATCTGCATTTCTATCAGTTTTAGAGCCATCCTCATTCTAAGAAGCTGCAAATGATGAATCTTGGGTGAAATCCACGATTGATGAATTAGATCAGATTGAAAAGAATCCGACATGGGATCTTGTACCGAGACCCGAAGGTCACAATGTGATTGGTACGAAATAGATCTTCAAAAATAAGTTTGATGAGCATGGAAGTGTCATCAGAAACAAGACACGACTGGTATGTAAAGGATACTCCCAGATTGAAGGCATTGATATTGAAGAAACCATTGCGCTAGTGGCTAGACTAGAGTCAATCAGGCTTTTCCATTCCATGGAACTCCAAAGAGGATATAATGTATATCAAATGGATGTCAAGACAAAATTCTTGAATGGTGTACTCGAAGAATAAGTCTACACTGAACAACCAGTGAGCCTTTTTTTGGGTACTAATGAAACAAAGGTATGAAAACTGAAGAAATCTCTATATGGAATGAAGCAGGCACCACAGGCGTGGTACTCATGGCTAGATTCATATCTCAATAAGTTGGAATTCAAAAGAGGAGGAGTTTATCACAATCTCTATGTAAAGAATTATCCAAAAGATCAATTCATGGTTCTAGTCTACGTTGATGATATCATATTTGGTGGTAGTAGGCAGAAATTAGTGGACAAATTTTCCAACCACACGAAATCATAATTTGAAATGTATATGATTGGGGAGCTCACATATTTCTTGGGGATGCAGGTGATTCAAAAGAATGAATACACTTTCATTTCTCAGGAAAAATATGCAAGAGAGCTACTGAAGAGGATTAATATTCAAGACTCCAAACCAAGGCCAACTCCGATTGCAGTTGGAACTAAACTTGGAAGGAATGAGGATGGGCACTCTATTTATCCCACCATGTACAAGAGGATCATTGGAAGCCTACTGTACCTGGCAGCGACACTGCCAGATATTGTCTTTACCACATGCCATGAGGCCCGATTTCAGAGTAATCCAAAGGAGAAACATATGGAAGCAGTAAAATGAATCATGAGGTACATTCAAGGTACACATAACTTTACGTTATTTTTTGCTGCAGGCAGGGATAGTGAATTATCATTGTTTTCTAATGCTGGATGGGCTGGTGGTGTAGTAAATAGATAGTCCACTGGTGGTGGAGCTTTCTATATTGGGAAGAAATGTGTTGGATGGTTGAGCAAGAAACATGAAATTACTTCTCTTAGTACTTCTGAATCTGAGTATATCTCTGCCACAAAGGCATGCACTCCACTGCTATGGATGAAGCAACAATTAACAGATATTGGTGATGAGGTAAAGAAACCAATGGTTATTTACTGTGATAACAAGAGCGCAATTGATCTTACAAATAATCCTGTTCAGCATTCTCGTATGAAACATATTGAATCAAGTATCAATTTATCAAAGAAAACGCTGAACAAGGCGTGATTAGAATGGATCATGTGGGAACTGATGAGCAAGTGGCTGATATCCTGACCAAACCCCTGTCCGCGGCTGTGTTTTAGAGACATCGGTTGAACCTCTGTGCTTAGCCACCCCCAGTGAATAATGAGGTTACACAATACCCCTCTCCCCGTTTGTGATAACTGTTTTTATCTTTTTATGGCTATGATGTAGGTTTATGGGGGAGATACTATCCCGGGGGAGTATGGGTTGAGTTGAACATTTAACAAATTACTGGTCTATGGATTTATTGTCAATGGGGGAGAAAAGAATAAATTTAGTCATGTAATGCTTCTATGATGAGAATAACGAGAAGGAAAACATTGGAACCCAATTCAAGCGTCCTCTTTTGTTTTCTACACCGAGCATTTCTCACGTAGACTTAGAGTGTTGGCTGAGTTGATTCTTGCATTTTTGGTTTTCACATGGATGGAGCACTATTGAATTTATTTTCGGATTGCCAACAAATCCAAAGGGGGAGATTGTTGGAACCATGGTCTTATATGCATGATTTGGAGTATGGTTTGTGTTTGTTGTCAACTAGAAGTGGAAGTTCAGAATGTGTACCCGCAAAGAGATCATACAATTCAAGCAAACAACAATATTGAAGGTGGCACCGTTTCCCAGTGTTTTCCAAATTTTGGGCCTGAAAATAGATAAATGGAGAAATGTGTTTTTGGAAAAGAGACTTTCACACCGTGTACTGGATGAATAAAAAACTTGCACGCCATATGTTTTTCGGGATCAGAACATTGGAAAATGGCAAAGGGATAAGGGCCGCACAAGTTTTGGGCTGGTCGCGCAAGTGACCTACGCGCCGTGAAGAGAATTGGGTGCCGATGCCTAGGAGGACTAGAAACTTGTACACCAGTTGTTTTTCAATATCATAACTTCAAAATATGGTAAAGGAAAGAAGGTCGCACAAGTATTTGTGTAGGTCGCGCAAGTGAGTAGCGTGATAGAGGCTAGGGAGGATGAGCTGCACGCCAGAACCTGTGCACTGAGGGATGACTTGCGCACCACCGCGCAGGGGGGCTAGTTTTTCTATTAATAGAGGACCCCCTCCTTATTTGGAATGTAGTTCAAGACATAGATATTTTTCGAGCTCTCGTCGCGCAAGTGGTTGAGTTGCGCAAGTGGTTGTTGGGTCGCGCAAGTAGAGGCTGCGCGCCGATTGTTGGTTGTGTGACCAAGGCAGTTGGGGAGTTAAAGGCACAACGTCGTGCAAGTTTGGTGTTGAAGAAGGCAGTGTCGTGAAAGTAGTTTGGTGTCATCTCCACGCTAAATTTTTACCACGCAAGTGACTTGCGGACCGGGATTGAAACTTGCGCGTCGGGCTTGGATAAGCGTGCGAGGGTTGTTAAAGTTCATCTGTCCTTTTGAAGCTGCTCCAAAGCTGGAAGATCGCCCGGTACCCTCATCGCAAAGTGGGATTCAGCTTCTGGTGGGAGATGTACTTCAACAGAGCTTCTACATATGACAGAGGATGCATTCTAATGCAATGATGAAGAGACCTTTATGTCTATAAACTGAGGGGGAATTCACCTAAGGGCAGTGAGCCACGGGGAGTCAATGGGAGTGACCCGAGGGAAGCAGTGAGATATCCCTGATCCTTTGTAAAGGCAGTGATCCTGGGACAGAGTGACTGTGCCCGAACCTTTGTAATCCACAGCTAGTGAAGATTAGTGGATTCAGTTACGACCGACAACTTGTCGGCCTATGCTCCTTGGACGTAGCCCTTAGTGGTGAACCAAGTAAAAAGTGTTGTGTCTTCTCTGTCCATGTGAATGTTTGATTTCTAATCATATTCATCTTACAGGTTCAATAGGTTCCCACCAACGTGGGAACAAGATCCATCACATTAAAATAAAAAAAAATCACCCTGATTAACCCATCCCCTCTCAGGGTGTCCCGGGGTCCTTCAAAAATGTCTATAAATAGAGGGATACTGCTCACAATTTCCTGTGAAGCTCAACACTAAGATAATTTTTGATCTCTAATAATTCATGTGGTTTTGGCATGCAAGTGGTGGATTGGGCGTTCATGTATAACTTTATTCATATATTTCACAATAGTTGATAGTTTCATGACAATATTGGTTTTGGAATAAAAGGGAATGAGTCACCCATTTTTTGAGTTAAAGAAGGGTGTTTCACACAAGTGGTTTGGTGACACTTGTGAACCAGGATTGGAGAAGCCTACTGGTAAGTCTATGGTTGCAAAAAAGTTCTAAGATATCCAGGTATACCCATGGTAAAGTTGTATTCATCAGTGAATGACAGTGGAACTTCAACAGAGCATCTACATATAGAAGAATATGAATTCATTTGCGATCATATTGTGACCTAACTGTCTTTAAACTATGTGTGGATATTCTGAAGAAGTTTTGAGCACACTTTAATTGAGTTAGCAATGAGCATTCATATTGTGAGTTATTGTAAACAAGTAGGGACAGTGAGCTCGCTCAGAACATTGTAAAAACATCATGATTTTAGTAGATTTGGTACATTAGTACATCACAGGTGTATTCTCCCTAGATGTAGCCCAGTGAGGGTGAACCATGTAAAATTTATGTGTCATATTCAAAATTTAATTTAATTTAATAATTTTTTTCGAGAAATTTAGAGAAGATAGTCTTCTCTAATAGAGAAACAAGATCCAAACGGGCAGAGTATTAGATATATCAAACCCTACTTTACCCCACTCTCATGGTATTTGGCCTTGTGGGGATAACAATATTTCATCAAAAGGAAACATATTTCAATTATTACCGTCCATCCTTAAATCAAGGTTTCTATATTTCCTTATTTCATTCTCTTAATAGGTTCCCTAAAATAGCTCTCCTCATCCATTTACATTAGAAGGTTTATCCTTTTTTATTGGTCTAAATTTAATGTTGTCTTCGGTGTTGTAAGCATAAAGGTATTTATAAGGATCCTCATTCTTGTTTCATTGTTTTATCTTCACACTTATTGTATGACCATTGTGTGAGGTATTTTCCCTATTCTCATTATATATTATGATTCTTCAAAATTTATCTTGTTCTATCTTGAATAAAATCCCAATATTCGATGATTGGAACATTCAAAACATGAAGTAGTTGGTATAGATGCTTTTACATTAATTTTTTTTCATTTCTAAATTATTTCCATTGTGATTCACAGTAGAATAACTTCCTGTTTCTCCTAAATTGTTAAATGATTTAAATGGAATTTTTTAGTCCCTAACCATAATGCCCATGGACCTCTGTATGTGGTGTGAGGTCAAAAAACCCTTCCCAAACCACCTATTAAGGTTCGTTTGATTACCTATTTTTCTAATACTATCATATTGTATGACTAAATAACCCATAGGAATTGTTCATTAAATTCCTCATTAAATTTATAAATTACTCAATAAATGAAAATGGTTAGATAAAACCACATGGTCCCTGATAACATTATTTATGATTGGTGTTGTGAATTAGACAATCATATTCAATAAATAAAATCTTGTTTTTTAATGAAATTTATCAGGATGGTTTATATTTAGGAATGGGATCTTTCTATGACCTGAGTATGTTATTGATGAAATGGTTTAATTTTATAGCTAAACTTATTATGGTATAAATAGTCTTTTGGAATGTTTTAAATGTTAAATAGAATATGATAATTAATGTACACTAAATATTAAGAGAAACATGGCTTTACAAGTTGGAATTCATTTTATGATCTCATATTAAGATTGGGATTATAATACCTATGGGTGATAACTATTTCCCTAGTATATTACCTTAGAAGGACACAGAGGGTAATACTATTTTACCACACCACAGGCGATACCTATTTCCCAATGTAGTGTACCATATATGTCCCAAGATTATTATTAATTTATACCATTCCATGTGTGATTACATTCTTGTTATGAACAACCCTAGGACTGTATCATAGGTTCAATGAAATTATTGAACTCATTGAGTGATACTAGTTTCTTGATATGGAATTTCCTAGATGCACTGATAGGTTACATGACTTGATTTTTAACGTGGCTGATACTTAGACTCTTGATATGGATGCTTAGGGTTGGGATCAAAGGTTAATTAAGGTTATGGAATAACTTGGATGATCTGGTATTCCTCTTATGGAATGCCTCTAATGGGCTCACAAGTCATAGAAATTATATCACAATTAATTTATTATCGGTTTACCCATGATTTCTATGTTTTCAATCTCATGAAATATTTATTAATTTATATGATTATAATTACAAATAGATTTCAGGGATTTTATCCATGTGTCCTATGTCAGAATTAATTTTCTTATATTTAGATTCTTGGTCTCATACCAATATTAAAATAATGATGTTTTAATGATATTTTTATAATTATGGATGGTTTAGAGAGTTTTTCCTTGGGCCGTGTATAATACTACATATATATATATATATATATATTACTAAAAATATAGTCCATATATTTTCATACATAATAATTAACAGTTATGTATATAATTATATACATGGTTACATAGACTCAGAGGTACATAGGATGAAGCTGAAGAATGTATGTTCATCCATGTGTCCTTACAAAACCTAAGCATCACTTGTTACATTTATTTATTTACTTCATATTTATTATACATCAACTATGAATTTTTTTATATTAAGGGGATTGATTTTAGTAGACACAACTGGTGGTAGCATACTGGTTTTATCTTACTTCCTCTTCAAGGATCATTTTTGTACCCAAACAAACCTCAAGGTTTTAGGTTCATGATCATCGTTTGTTCTCTATGCTCGATTCCTTATGTATATGAGATATTATGAGTAGAGTTTGAGCAAGTAATCGAGTCTCCCATCAAGAGTAGTAGTCTTATATTTATTTAATCACTTTTTTATTTTAGTCATGTATATTGTATGACAAACTGTATGACTGTTCTTAATCATTTTACCATGTTCAAGCCTGGTTAGTAATTAATTTATTTTCTGTTGTTAGTTTCTATTATATTCCACTAGTCTTATATAAAAATTTATTCCACATTTTTTTATTCCTGATGTTAGAGTCTCCACACTATACTACATTTATACCCTTATTGCAAGCCAGAAGCCACTAGAGTATGGAGAGGCATACATAAGGCCCAATGTCAAACTAAATTGTGTTACCATTTTAATGGTTCCTAGCTAAGGATTCTATGCATCCACTGTAAATGAAACAAATTGAAAATAACTTCACCTCTATATTTCATATAAGTACTTCATGTTAACTTAATTATACCCATATTCCGTTTATCTTGATTAAGATATGATCTATTACACGAACACATTATTATATTGAATGGGGAATTATTTTATTTATGTATTTATCAATATATAGATAGTCATGTTTTTATTTATCATGATGATCCATATGTAATGGTATCAAAATTATTTTTTACTCTTATTGTGAATGAATTGGACATAATGATATGATGGTTGGGTCCCAAAATTTTATATCACCAATATACATCGATAACTCTCATGAGGAAAATAATGATGTGTTTGTGTGTATAATTATTCCCATAATAGGATTGTGTTTTAAACAAATAAATAATAAATTGTTTTTATGTTTGATATTTTCTATTCCATCAGTATAAGATCAATGATTATTTTTATCTATGTTTTCATGTATTATCATTGATATATCATTCCCTCATATTCAGTTTATTATGGCATTAGGATATTAATTTATTCCAAAAAAATTAAATAGTATATGTCTATGTTAATAATGATTCAATTGTATTCTGTACTTTAATAGACATATGATCCTTAACTTATTTGTTATCTTTTACCCAAGAATCCTAGAGAAGAATTATGTACCAATTTCAGTGACATGATGGAGGGGATAATAATTTTCTCAAAAAAAATTTATGTTATATCTCATGATTTCTAATTTAATGCATGTACGTTTATATCCTTACCTGACTATTAATCTGTAAGATGCATTTTAAATATTTAATTCTAAACTATATTATAAAATATATTCGGGAACTAGGTTTATCGAGTCCAAGATGTTACAATTGGTTTTAGAGGAAGGTTAGTAGAGAATATGGGAACTAGATTTAAGATAACCTATTTAGTTATAAGAAGTAATATGAAACCCCTCATGATTTTTAGGGAACACTATATAAATATAATAGGAATTTTATTTTACAATTAATTATAATAAGATGATTTTGGGTGTGCCAATGTAGAAATATAGTGACTGTCATGAGTATTGGGATCCATGTTGACAACCATAATCAACTCATGGATGGTCACCCTTAAAAATAAATAATTTCTGAATTGTTTCTAATTAGATCATAACTATATTTTTTTACCTCACCTAGGTTTTGAAAAATAATATTCCCCTATAGAATGACATTTTTATCCACAAAATTGTGTAGCTATGTTGGAACACTTCATTCAAAAAATATTTCCATCATTTAGTAGAACTACTAAAAAATTGGTAGATAATCAATGGATCATGTCCCTAGAGAATATAATGCTCATTTTGGGAATAAGTGAAAAGGAAGAATATACCATGGTGGTCTTTCGTCTGAAGGGAGATGCATACTATTGGTGGTGACTAATTAAAAACACTAAAATAGAGGATGAGGTAAAGTTACAATTATGGATAAATTTTATGGTGGAATTATATGAAAAAAACACTCCTCGTGAATGTAGAGAATAAATGGAAAGAAAATTCCTCAATCATAAGAAAAAAGAGAAGTAATGTATTATTATGAAAGAGGATATATTATCATGGATATCGAGGCATTTTGTGAACTATGAACAAAGCCCCCAAATTATGATTGATTTTTTATGTGTTAAACCTCATGCATCATAAGGGAATTGGTTTATCAGACTACATAATCATACGGGGAAATTGTATAAGGAACCATTAAACCAAAAATTTTCTCTACGTGATGTTTCTATTCATGGGTAATTCATGTGAAGAAGAGGCCAACTCAATATAATGGGAATAATAATGTGATAAAGGGGAAGAAATGAAGAATGATAATTAAATAATGTTATAATTTTGGGAAGATACACATTGGGGCTTAGAATAAGGGGATCAAGAGTTTCATTCATGTGTAGAGAAAAACTAGATTACGATGATGAATGAAAGGAAAGGCATTAGATGTTGATGTTCAATGATTTTAATATAGTGACATGGAACATTAATATGACTAATTCCCCAAATGAAAACTTAATTTATGTAAAAAGGTCAAGGGACAAATGATATTCTTATGCTATTTCCACAATTGAAGTCAAATTTTCTATTGACGTGGTTGTAGGTACTATTATCATTACATAAACCTAAGAAAATGTTTTATTTGATTCTACATATTTGTTCTCTTTTATAAATCTCAGGATTTCTAACAACATTAGATGTTTTCATAGAGACCTAGTAAGGGATTATTCAATTAAGACACAATGTGAGAATCCTAATTCAATGAATATTTTTCAGAACGTTTTAATTATTATACATTGGCTAAATAGATTTTTAAATTTGGTTATTATATCTATAGTTCAATTTGATATGATCCTTGATATGGATTGGTTTTAAAATTATAATAAAAAATTCCATGGTAATAATTTTATGATGTAGAAATATGATGTGGAATCTCATATATTGTATGAAATAATTGTTATCTAAATCATGTGATGATCCCCCACAAATAGATATTCTTAAATAAATTATTGGCATATATAAATACGAACAGAGATCTACAGATAATTATGATATCTTAACCATAGTGGATATACAGATGGCCTAAAAATTCATTAACGTTTTTCCTGAATAATTAACTTGTCATCCACCAGAGCATGAAGTTGAGTTCTCCATTGAACTCATTCTAGATGCAGGACCTACATCTATATCTCTATATATAATGGAACTAATAAATTTGGAGGAGTCGATGAATCTACTACATGACTTGTGTTGTAATGGAATTTACACACATTAATTTTTCACAATAGGGAGACCCTATTATTTTTGTAAAAAAAAAGTATGATTTGATGAGATTTACATATATTATGGAGAAATAAATTACATTATTATATAGAATAAGTATCATTATCCCAAAATTGATGACTTAATTGATCAATTTAACAATTCTCAATAGTTATAATTACTTTTCTTCACTCTATTTATCATCCACTCAGAGTTAATATAGATTATATACCAAAGAAAAAATTTCAAATAATGTATAGAAATTATGAGTTTATGTTAATGAATTTTAGGATTAATAAATCTCCTTCTTTTGTTATGAATTTGATGAATATAGTATTAATGATTAACTTGAAAAATTTTTGTGGGAGGGGGTGGTTCAATGAGAATACCTTGATATACTCAATGATATATAAAGATTATGAGAATCATCTATAAATAATTTTCGATACCCTTCTGAAAATGAATTATATGGTAAATATAGTAGGCTTGAATTTCGGCATAATAATGTTCTTTTTGGTCATATTGACTTCATGGATGTTATATATTCTGAAACATAAAATAAAAAGGTAATGAAAGTATTTATTACATTGATTAATATAAATGAGATTATATGTTTCTCGGGTTTAGTAGGTTACTATAGATATTTCTTTTAAACTAACATTTGACTATCTAACTTGTTAACAATGTTAACACATAAAGGGGTTATATAAACTTGTTCCAGGGAATGTAAGCAAATATTTTATGAGATTAAGAGGAGATTTATTTTTTCACCCCTATTGACTATACAATACAAAAAATAATTTTCTCTAATATAATGTGTTGCATCAATGAAAGGACATGGTTATTTCCTTATATAGAATGATAGAGTAATTTTGTATGATTCTAGGTAATTAAAAATCCATGAACAACACTAACCAAATCATGACCATAAGTTTGAAACTATAATATTATCATTGAAAAAATAGAGACAATAATTCAATGGTAAAAGATATTATATATATATATATATGTGTGGATCATATGATTTTAATGTACATTTTCTGTTATAAGGATCTCAAAATGAGGAAAATAAGATGGCTGGTTCTACCCAAGGAATATGAGATATACTACCATCTTAGGAACAAAAACAAGGGGGATGATGTATTGAGTTGGATGGACAATCGAGTTTTGACCATGAGTCCTACATATAGAGAACTTTTAATGATTGATGTGGTTATTTTTGAAGAATGATATCTATTTATCCTTTTTCAAGTAATGAATATACCGCCATTACTAGAAAACACAAAGTGGTCCCAATATAATTTAGATGACATATAGAGGATTAAAATGATTTTAGTGAATTGAACATTATTTAAATATTCAACAGGGATGGAGTATTGAACTTTGAAAAATGGTTATGTGTTCCATACATACTAGAGTTGAAAAGGAAACCTCTATATTAAGCACATATCTCAAATTTCATTATACACACTTGTTGCATGAAGTTATCTTTTTTAGTGGGATGGTATGATGTGGGAAATTAAAGAACATGTTTCCATATTCTTAGTATTATAACTATTGAAGGATTAAAGACAACATATTATTGGATTCAATTAATCTATGTCTATAACTACATGGAAGGGGGAAATTTCACAACGGACTTTTTCTCTGGAATTATAATGACTTCAAAGAATAAAGATTCTATATGGGTCCTCCATGATCATTACACTTAGTCTTCTGATTTATTATAAATGAGAAAAAATATACCTCTTATGATCCTTTCAAAACTATATATTATTGAATCCATAAGGTTTTTTGGTGAATATATATCAATAATAACTTATCATAACCCATAGATAAGATCAAAATTTTGGAAGAGTCATCCACTGTGTCTCAATTTGGAGAAACATTTGAGAATTACCTTTTATCCATAAAGAAATGGTTAGTTTTAATGGTATAAAAAGACATTATAAATATATGAAGATATCATGTTTTATTAAATTCCACGGTATATAGGATTAGTTTCTACCTTTGGTGGATTTTTCATACAATTATTGTTTACATTTAAGTATCTTGATGGAACAATATGAAGCATTGTATGAGAATAGGTTTAATACTCTAACCTATTTGGAAGAAGTTAGAGAAATAAAGATAGTTGTCAAAAAATTTGTAGATGATATAACTTTTAAGCTATAAAATATTCAGGATCACCTTAGTGCTTCCATAGAAAAAAAAGTGATATGATGATAACTGGATAATGGACATGGAATATTAAGTTGGGGATCTTGTATTCATGAAAGTCTTCCCAGTTAAGTGTGTTCCATTTTTTGGAAAATGTGTAGCTATGTCTAAGGCGGATTTTAAATTTTATCATAGTAAAAATAATTGGAGTTGTATCTTAATAATTTTCTATACCTTCCATGGTCCCTAAAGTACATGAAATCATCCATTATTCATTTCTACGAAAATACATGCCATATATAATTCTTCTGATCACATATTAAATTGTATGATTTAAGCCTATATTTTTATAAAATGTGAACAATTAATACATTTTGACCAAAAATAGAAAGCATTGTGAAATTAGAACACTATATTATTGAAATTCCTTTTGATAAATCAAAAACTAAAAGAGGTAGCATGAGATCCTTAATAATATGGGAGGAAGGAATATCAATATTTTTTTATAGATAATATATAAACCAAATTTTATGATGATATTATATTGGGTGAATGTAATACTTACAACCTTACTATAGTTAGTAAACACTATATCTCGAAATATCACACAAATATCCACTCTAAAAAGCATTGATTAAAGTGTATTTTTTAATTTGAAATTTTTTACTGTAAGAATTTAAATTTTTTAAAAAAAATTAATTTGTTAATTACTCATAATAAATTTGGTTAGTATTAAATTTCATATTTTTTTAGAAAAATAGAATTTTAGGTGAATAGTGTTATAGAAAATTCTTGAAAAAAAATATAACTTTTAATCCATTATTTCTATATAAATATTACTTAAAAATTTATGAAATATTTTTGCAGAATAATATGTTATAAAATTTAAACTATACATTTTAAAATTTTAATTAGAGTTTATAAATATTTGATTGATATTTTAGAGCTCAATTATTATTTTTCTAAAAAAATTCTTTCATTTGTTATACATTTTTTTCAATAAAAATTAATTTTTGGACATAAAAAATTATCTTTTAAGAAAATGATTTTTATTTCAGAACCATATTTTCTAAATTATCTAATATGGAAAAAATTATTTTTATTAAAAAATTATTACTTTACCAATGGTATAAACTTGTTACCGTTAAAAAAATAAAATGGTAAAAATAATAATTAAATTGGAAAGGGATTTAATTATGATAAAATTTACTATAATTGAGTTTATAAATTTTTTATTCAACATATATCTTTATCAGTCCTTTATTTCCTAATTATTCAGTATACTGACAGGTTTACCATGTTCTTCCATTACATTTTGGGATAATATTTTAATTTTTTTCTCACCACTTATAAATTTGCATACTCACCAACTGTTAAATACGACTATAAAAATTAGTTTTCCTTGTGAAAATATTATCTAATTATATACCCTATCATCCTATTTCACTTTTATATGCTTATGGTCATAATATATAATTTTAATCATTTTTTTTCAAAGGAATCCTCTAAGGTAAACATAAATTTCTCTATGTAAGTTAAATATTTTGACTAACTTGTATTCCTTTTAACTTAATATCTCAATTTTTTTCCAAATATTATATGATAAAATTATTATTTTAAAATATGTAATGTTTTTATATTTTTTAAAACATTAACAAAATTTCTCCATAACTATAGAAAAATTGTAACATTTATTCATGCAATATGTAGACTAATTTCTCTAAGATGGAGTGTGTTTTGTTTTCATTCAACAACATGAAACGTTGGATATAAGGATGGTATTAAAGTGTAATTTTTTATTGTTAAATCATTATTTCATTGGAAAGAAATACTAGAGAAGATATTAATTATAAGATCAATATACGATCATAATTGACATAATAGTTTAAAACCAGCGTACTAATAGGATTATCATTCATTAAAATTTTGAAAAAATTTCATCCATATCATTTAAAATTATACTTACCTAATAATATGTTATATCAAACTAATAACAACAAAATTATATTATTATTCTTAAAATATAATGATATTACAATAAAACCACATTATAATCATTCATTAAATAAGGATATGTCCATGTGTGGGTTCATTTAATAATCTGATTAAATTATAATATGAATTTATACCATGAATGACTTCTGAAACATGATAATATGTATATTATAATGGAATTTTTTTGTTTTTTAGATCTTATATTGAAATTTAATTCATTACTGAATAAAATACCATGGTTATAAAAATTAATAACCAAATCATAATTGTTATAGATTTTATCATAAATGATAATGTATAAAAAACTCATGTAATTAATTTGAAACAACATAAACGATCTACTAGTAAATTTAAGGACCTAGTAAAAATAAAAATTACAGGAAGAAGGCATACAAGTGATTCTAAAATAAAACTAGTACAAATGATCTAAACTATAAACACATGATATAGAAAATATGTGGAATTATTATAGATAATGAACTTTCCTAAAGAGTATTAATGAAAATTTTTATGGGTAAGGTTATAAATTATTTGATGATGAGTTATTTGTTTTTTTATATGAACTTAAATTATGTAAGTGTAAGCATGGATTAGTGGTAAGGGTTTTTGTTTTGGATTCCTCTCCCTGAGAAAAGTTTTTTTATTAGGATCATAATTTCCATTACATAGTGTAGATACTACCTATTGAGATGTCATAAATGAAATTAATTTAATAAAATTATTTTTAGATCAATTTCAATCCCACTCTATCAAGATATTTTTATTGAATTGTTACCCAATAAATAATGGTATTTTTTCTATCAAAATATTCATTTAATGGGAATTATTATATCTAATATAATAATATGTTATTTTTTTAGTAAATAAATTTCCATATAATACATTTAATATTTAACTTGTAGGATTTATTAAAAATTTAATTCTCTATTTGTATCCATACCTTATAAGAATTTTAAGTCTTGTGTTACCCAACACATTTTAAACTCAATCATTTCAATGGTAGAAAAGCCATCCTATATTTAAGTAAGCTAATAATGGATATTGGTTCATTGAACATACATCACTATATGGATTCTAAAAAATAGATATTGTTGTGGAACATATAGACCTAGGGTTTTCTCCTCAAACTGGGTTGGATAATAATTGACTCAATATTTACCCTAATACATGTTTAGTGGGCCAAACAAAAAACATCTGGACCAAGGGGCATGGTTTTGAATATTCACATTATCATTATAAACCATGATGTAATATTTTTTCCTTCCACTGTATTTATCTCCTATAAATGAATCCTCATAAAACCCTATTACAAATCCTATGTGGATAACCCAACACATTGAAATTACTCTCACTTCAATATATGTTTGGTAAGGGTACTTCATGCTAGTTTGAAGATACCCAACCACTGTGATGTTTTTCATGTTATTTTATCCTAGACATTAAAATTATTAAATTGAATGGGTAATTTATATTAATTATTTATTTATTATTCTCTATATAGCCGTGTATTTATTAAACAAGTGGTTACTTATGGAATTTATGGTTGTTTTTGTTGTCTCTTATAGAGAAAGCATTGTAATTATTTAAGTAATATATGAAGATTATAATTATATATCACCTTGATTTGTTTATATTACTCATGAGACAAAAAAGGTTGGATTTTAGTGTAAACCTCTTCACATAATAGGATAGTGTCTTGAAACATGGACACGACATCTTATTTTTAGGCCAGACATTATGAATTTCATAAGTGTGAGATAAGTGATTCACTACTGGAAATATGACTTTTACCAGTGGTTTTGGAACCACCGTTGGTATAGGTCCATTATAGAGGACATATACCACCAGTTTTGTCCAAAACCGTTGGTAAAGGTCCATTATGGAGACCATATACCAATGTTTTGGCCAAAACTGTTGGTATAGGTCCGAAAATCAAAGGACCTATACCAACGGTTCTCAGAACCATTGGTATAGGTCCTTCGATTTTCTATTGACTCTTCTTACCGAGAACATTATATAAATCATAATTTAAAATAATTATGACAATTCATATATATATTTATGAAATTATGTTCATAAATGTCATGTTAGGTTAGTGGTTAAGTCATTCAATTATAAACTAGAGGTCCTCGGATCAAATCCCACCGAATGTTTTTTTGAAATACATATACCTACGGTTTCGAGAACCATTGGTATAGATTTTCATATTACTTATACCAACAGTTTTCCCAAAACCGTTGTTATTGACCTATTGTCATGGCTTACTTGGCAACGGTTCTCCAAACCGTTGGTATAGCCTATACCAACGGTTTAGAGGCCTATACCAACGGTTCCAAACCATTGGTATAGGGTATTTTTCCAGTAGTGATTGTAGTTATATAGGTTTTAACATATTGTAAAAGACATGTGATTCCCTCCACTTTGATTATTTATGGATTCATGTTAATCATTAATTGTTTCCATATCATTAATTCCATGTTTTTGTTATGAAATCATTCACTATATGCTACTTCTTACTGGGATTCTAATCTAAAGATTATTTTTTCATTCCCCATGAATCCATGTGGGAACTGTGAAAAGAAATTTGGGATATGATGGAAGGGGGAATAATTTTCTTACAATATGTTCTTATTGTATCATATGATATCAAATTTAATGTACTTACGTATGTTTGAGTGTATGTATGTATATAGTGTTAAAAATTACAAAACTATTGGATCTATTATAAACTCATCCCATATATACCAATAATTTAATATAGCCAATGGATTCCGGTTTTTAGATTCTAGAATATTATAATATAAAAAATATATCATGACTTTTGAATTCATTTCTGGTGGATATAGATGAGTTGAAGTGAATCTGTATTCATATCATGATATTGGGTCTCTTAGTTGGTGTAGTTAGACCACGATGTTCTTAGATAGTTGTTGCATTCATTGGTTGTCCTTGAGTGGATGTAGATGGTAATTTTGTTGAATTTCATCACTAATTTTCAATGATATCTTGTAGAATATGATTTTATTTTGGATATTTCAAATTAATTATAGTGGTTGGATCATTTATTGGATAGCAAGGAATTGATTGTCGTGGCAGTATTAGTGAAGATGTTTTTTGAGAGAATGTGAAGAATCATGGTGGTACCTTAGACTAATATTTCTTATCAAATCCATCATTCGTACTCATGGATCTAGGAAGGTATTAAATCAAATTTTTACTCTTAAATATTACTTAATAATTCCTTCCATATTCATATAAATGATCCAACAATGTTTACTATCTTGATACTAGAGGATATATTTCATTCCTATGTGTTAGATTATAATAGATCACGGGTGAAACACCTAACCTTGTTTTAGTCTTCATAGAAAAAATAGTTACCACTCATTTATTTTTTTGGATCCCTTGATGGAGTTCTATGGGAGACTCTACAGATCTATGTTATATAGGATTTATGATGGTGAGTCTGTGGTCATTGAGGTAAACATGTTATTGGGCATCAATAAGATGTTTTTTATTATTCGAGAGTGGATGGAGGTGATCAATTACTATTAGATGTCATAGTATAGTTAAAGTAAGATTTATATAATGTTTTAGGATAGATATATTTTGTTACCGAGGGTTTCATCTCATTATAGGAAGTGGTTGTTTTTCTAAGGATGTATTCTGTCTCCCAAATTTATTAGACCTTTGAGGTGTTGGGCATGTCAATGAGGTGTATTACCTATTATCATACCCCAAAATTGATACAGACCTATTATATTTTCCAAATATATTAATCAAATTGATATATTTATGATGAATTCCATGTTAATGATTTAGGATATTTGTATGTATAATAAGACATTATGTCTATGTGATGTCTGACATAGATCCATATTCATTGGGAGAAGATGACACACCGAGACATCATTTCCGTAGTTTGTGTTACATATAGGTATATTAGTTTAGATGTATTTATTTAGGAATATTAATCACAAATGTGTGATCCATGACCAGAAAAATTTTCATACTTGTTTTACTTTGATAGAAATATGTTAATTTTTTTAGTAATTTGTTTGAGATTTTTTACTATCTATACCCAATTATGCTTCTCTGATGGCATCATTCTGTTTCAGAGGTATCCCTTAAAAAGTTCTTGGGGTTTGGTAATTCAATTTTTTCATTGGGGTTGGGTGTTTTTTAATGGGGATGAGAATATTTTTAGGGGTATCTAATGTAGTCAAGTATCTTTTCATGGATCATTAAATTTCCACTTTTGGGTTTTAGAGGTGTCAAGAGTGGTTTGGTGGAAGGGTGGTGATACTAGAGATGATATTTGATAGGATAATTATGTTTCATAGAATGGTATTGGGAATTGTTCAATGAATAATATTCCATAAGGGTGTTTAATTTTTAATCCAGTGTGACATTCTATTAAGGGTTATGTATGATGTGGTTCATGTGTCACAACATGGTTAATAGGTTGTGAGAATTAAGCCCCACACTATTTCAAGAAGGAAGTATAGTATGAAGATGGTGGGTTCTATTGGGACACAAAGGGTTTGAGGAGAAATTTTATAGCGTTAATTCCATTATATGTCCATTTGGAACCCTTACAAATGGGTAGTTACTTCTATATATTTTATTGGTCACTTTATGGGATACAACATGTGGGGTGATGAGGGTGGGATGAAAAAGTTTTACAATGTTTTTTTAATTTTTCATGAGTGATAATCATGGTATGACCAACCAAGTTTCAACATTACCAAACTATATATTTCTATATTTATGTATTGGAATGAACATTATATAGGATAGATATGGTATACCATAAAATGATTATCAAATGATCATTTTAATTTTTCATCATCATGTCATGTCCATCAGCTTCCAAACCATTACACTATAAGTTTCCCTTACCATTATAAATTTAGAATCCAACAAGTATTATTCGAAAATAAAATTTTCACCAAACCATAAGTGAATATATGAATATCTTAAGAAATTAATTAATTCTTATTAAATGGTGTTGGCCCATGTTTTCAAGATATTAACCATTTGTGATTCGAGGGGTGTTTAGCTTACACTATTTCGGGTTATCTACATATCCTTCTTCTTAGAGTGGATATGGTAGTAGTTTGGATTTAGTATTTTTGTCTTTGGGTTATGAATTTTATCAAGGCTATTTTTATTGGATTTTTGGCAGTTTTTACATGTGATCTTGGTTCTTTGATCATATATATAACTGTGTTCATACAATGTGATTGTTAAATCTCTATTTTTAATAGGTGATTGAGAATTGTTCATTTCGATTGTTTATAAATTATAGAAGTAAACAGTCTTTTTTTTTACTTTTGGTGAACGATATTGGTTAAACTAATGTAGTTAATGAAGTGTATTAAATTTAATTTAATGGAAGGGGTGATACAAACAGGTTGTTCAATTATTTTTATATTTTTATTTTGATTAATTTATTTCATATTGTATTTGATAAGTCATTTTAATTATTTTTTTGAAATATGAATCATTTACTGAAATCGAGTTATTGGAATAAAATTTTATAAAATTTTTATCAGTTAATAAATTTAAATAACTAGTTACATGATTATCTTGAATTCATTTATGTTTTTTGGGTCAAACGAAAATAATTTACATGAAAAATTATGAAAATATGAATACTCAATATTCTCTAATACTAGTTTTCAATGGTTTCATGTAGTTGATTGTTTTTCCCATGTTGTGGTTAGAATTATTCGAGATGTGGTAGTCTTGTATAGTTATTGGGGGTTATCTAGTGTTATGTAGTGAGATATATGGATTATTTTCTTTGATTTTCATCGGATGATATATTTAGATGTGTGGTAGTAGTGGAAGGGTTAGTATGTTTTTTTTGAAAAGGTAAAACAAATGGTGTTATTGAAAGAGGATATGGTTTTGGGGTTGTTTTTGTGGTTTTTGGAATATTTTTTGGGTTATTATTTTTTATAGTGATTTTATGTCATACATTATTGATTAAAAGAATTATGATTGAAAATGGTGAAAATTGAAACATGTATGAGATGGAAATAATTATGTACTGACTATTAATGAAGAAATAATGAATGCAATGAATGGTTAATGTAAAATATAAACAAGAGCGATGGATAATTATTGAGATGTTTTTAAACATGATTTAATTAATGGAAAAATGAATTCAATGTTCTTAGTGAAATGGTAAAACATAGAATGGATAAAAATGTTATTAAATTGGATTTATTGGATATTATTGTAGATGTTTATGTCTGTATTCAACCCAATAAATTTTATATAGGTGGAATTAGTTTCTAGTGATTAGTTATAATTTTTTGGTGATAGTTATAAACATCAATTGTGATATTTATATAGACCCTTGGGTTGGGTCTATATGTTTGTATAAATTCATGGTATTTTTTCATTGTTATTAGTTATACACCACACATGATCCAAATAAGCATACTAATTCCCAAATGTTTTTTGGTGATGTAGTTTCCCCAATATCCATGTGAGTGAGGTAATAGATGGATGTATAATCCCACTTAGAAACTACCCATTGAAATTGTAGTATTTGTTTTTATGGATCTAAGTAGGTATATAGATATAGTACATGATGGATAAAATTTACAATATATAATAAATTAATTTAAATTATTACATAGTTGTGATAATGATTCTATGATTATGATAGAATGATATAATGGAAAATATGATACATGGTGTGAGTCATAAATGGTAGGAGGATGGTGTTAGGATAATTCCCTTGATATTACTAATAAGAGACATTGATGGGAATGTGATATGAAGTTTGGGGACATAAATTTAGAGTTATATTTAGTTATATGATAATTTATATTATGTGGATATGTGATTATGGATGTGATATGGTATGTAGTATATGGTCTTTGAATGAGATATGATGTAGGATTGCATGGATTCAGAATGGATGATAGCATGAGGAAATATTTTGGGAAGCAATGTGACTAGGAAGTGGGAAAGTGTTTTTATAATACCTTTTTAAACATTTTTTTAATATTATGAAATTATATTTCCAGGTAATATTAGACAAGTGATCGGTGGTCAGGTTGGGTGGTAGATTTCTTTGGTCGGTCCATATTAGTTTTTCTTTTAATCTATTGAAACATTATCATTATTTTTAAAAATTTGCCCATATGGTCTTGAGGAGGTTCATATATTGTATACATGTTTGTTCACCCCTGAAACAAAATATATTTTTTTAGATTTCTTGGATTGACTTGGTGATCAAGCATGGGTTTACTAACTTTAGGCTTGGAGGTACTATTATTGTTTAATCTATAATATTCATGTTTTGGAACATTATTTTGGAGACATGAAATATATAAAATTACATGAAATATAGTATATTGGTTTTTATTTAATATTATAGAGTACAATTTTGGTTCATATATATGCTCTTCAGATCATAATGGTAAAGAATCCAATTTTTATTTTTTATTATCTTAGTTTTAGTCCCCAAATCATTGCCTTTTAAAAGTTGTCTTTGAGAGTAAATATTGCATTCAATGTTGGACCTAGAGTGGTTTCATGTGGAAAAGTCTAGTGAAAATGTTAGTTAATGCATTGAAACCCATATTTCTAAGGGGTGAAATGACAAAGGGAGTGGAAAAACCCATGCCTAAAATATCAGAACCACACCCTTGGTCCATCAGTGAGTGTTTAATTACATATTACACTATAGGGACCTGATTATTATCATTAGTACATGTGTAGGAGAGTTTGTAACCCTGTATCTACTTGGAATGTTTATGAAAACCATACCTTTATCCCTATAGAATTAAAATACTCACAATATCCATAAATCCTAAAAAAATGGACTTTCAATGAATATAATACTACTACATTGACAAATATAGAATAAATTTTAGAATGGATGAATATCTTATTTTATTAATTTGGAAAATAAGGGAAAATAACACCTAAAAGGTTGTGTAATAGGCCACATGGAAACACATGGGGGTTTTCACATATTTTTTATGATACGGTAAGTGACACATGGAAAGTGGACACACATTAATGAGTATGAGTGAATGTATGTCACATCATATGAACCCAAATAAGGTTAGATCTAATTAAATCATACCCAAACAAGACACTACTATCCACCTTCCTGAATGGTTTGGAGACATAGTGGGCACTGGAAATTTAGTAGGGATTACCCACATACCCTTATTAGAGGTTAGTTCAACAAACATTACTTTCCTGAGTGTAACTTTTTAGATGTTGGTGCATGGGATTCTATGTTAATGACTCAACTAACATGAATGTGTTTCATATCAGGCTGTGTCATGAGATGGTTGAGGGTTCCATCTGACCTGATACCTAACTTGACATATGACATGGCCGGAAGGGAATTACTGATCCCCACAGGATAGAAACTAGTTCTTGAGTACTTCTATTGCAATTTTGGTAATGATTTCACACATTATGAAAATAAATAATCAAGAATTAAATATCAAACCATGATCAAAATCCATAACCAGAATAGAAAGAACAATTTCAGGTTAAACTTCTTCCAAATGTAACCAAAAACAAAAATAATATAAAAGTGGATGGGACCTGACTACAAAACTAAACCACATTACAATAAGAGGAATAACACCTCAAGACACCTTCACCAACACTTATATGAAGTGAAACAATAACAATCATATCCACCATCACCACTATGGAAAATATTTCCTTTACTTGTTACTAACATAAAAATATCGATATACAAAAGAGGGTGTATATAAGGTGTGAGACAGTAACTAGTAGTATATCCCTGAAATAGAAGGATCCCATGCTAAAAAATTATATAAAAATTAATATATATGTTTTATGAAAAATATTGGAAAAATTTTTATTAAAAAAAATTAAGGTAAGGGTTTTCAATAAGAGAATGATTGGAAATTACAATAAAATAAAGTTCCACTATGTACTTAGGGTAATCATAACATCACAGGACCACCATGGGATTTACATAAATTCATTAGGAATAGTTGGACCCTAGGAACCTCATTTCTCATAAATATATGGTATAGAAAACATAACCCACATTATCCACATTCACATGTCATTATAGAGGAATCCATAACAAGTTATAGTGGTCTCTAATCATCATCCTTGTGAGGTTATTGTCATATAATCAATAATTCTAGATGTAACCAGGCATCATCCTTACTGATATAACTAACATAATTTTCCTATTCCACCCACCTAGTCAAATTAGATTTCATTTGTGTTCATTGTTGTTATCTTTTATACTATAACCCACCTATTTTTCATACACATAACAAAAACAATGAACAAAAATCAATAACCAAAAAATTTCATTTGAAAGCCCTCTTTCAAATCCTTATACACAACAATTGTATTTGAAAACACACATTGAACTACATACATAATCCACAATACACATTGATAATCACAACAAAGAATGTAGACATGAAATCCAACCAATTTCATGTGTAAAGTCGTATATGACACATATTCACCATATATCCCTTTGAAAACACATTTTTCAAAACTCACATAATCCATAAAAAGCATTCAATAATCACATCAAGGATAATAAAATAATCTAATAATGTAAAAGAATGGAATCACCCACCTCAACTTGGAAACATCATGAATATAGTGGAAACCCCCAAATGCACCACAAGAGGATCCATATAAAGGCCTGATCATACGACAACAAACAATATTCAACCCAAAAACTCAATAATTTACCATTACTAGGTCAACCAACCCATTGGAGAATAGAGAACCCAAGTCGAAAGGAAGTGAGAACCCAAAAAGAAGACGAAAACCGAGGAAGAAGGGGTTTTCATGACGATTCTTTTAAAATCTACTCCAAAACAACAACGATTTTAGGGTTGAAGGGATCCAAGAGGAGTGGAAGAGACACCTAGGTATGGAAATATCAAATGTGTAAGAAGGGGGGTAAATATGGGTAAAAATATGTGAGGTTAGAAATGTAAGGTTCACATTTTTAATGACCAGAATAGGGTGCACAATTTTCCAAACAATGTGGTAATCATGATACACATTTTTAGCTAAGGAGGGGAGGTTTCATGGTTTTTAGAGGAGGATGCATGCCCATGTGGGTGACATGATCCCCATATAGAACCTATGGTCTTGGATAAGGATCTCTCTTGGCTTGCCTCATATATTCTACTAATAGTGTGCCAACCATGCACCACACTACTTTCATGTACAAAAACATTTCTTTTACCAAAATATCATGGGACATCTATGAAAAAAATACATTACAAAAACAAAAAATGAAAATTAAATCAAATTTATACCACATATGTGACAAATATTCCCACCATGAACGCATTCCCTTCATATAATGTCAACTCTATGTCCGTTAAAAAATAAAAACAGGTACTTCTTCTCCTGCAAAGATTTCCACACCCATGTATCATGATCATCATTACCATGCTTCCACGAAACCTAAAAAAATGGTATATAATTCCCCTAAATCACATTATACTAATATTCCCTAATCGAAGCTGGATACTCAGACAAAAACACATTAGATTCAGGATCTAATTCTATCAAACTCAGCACATGGGATATATTAAGATTATACCATTTTTTGCTGCATGAATTGAAACATGTCATGAATTGATATCAACTTGGATGAAACATATAACTAGTATTACAACATAATAACTCTATCAGTAATATACAAAGGTATGAAATAGCTGAACATTAGTATCTCTTTATAAAATAACAGTGACCCAAATGGGGATCCACCTTAAAAAAACATGATCACCCCTGAGATCTCCAATGATCAGTGCATTAGATCCGCATAAGACTTGGGGTGGATTTGCACTGTCAGAAAATTCTTCTTGATCATGTTGAATTTATCACATATTTCTTGTATAAGGCTCGGTCATAAAAATGAGGTATTACCCACATCCGTCCAATAGTGTGGTGACTGATACAGATAACCATAAAGTGCCTCAAAGGGATCCATTCGTACTAAGGATGGGAAACTATTGTTATATTCATATTTCCCCAATCCCAAATTGATATCCCAAGAGACTTCGAAATATAATCCACAAGCCTGATGCATGAATTCATGATAAGATTAACCCGATCTCACTGCCTATTATTTTGAGGATGGCCTCCCATACTCATCATGATTTGTGACCCCATTTCATTATGACGTTTTTAAAAAAACCATGACGTATAATGGGGGAACCTATCAAAAACAATTACTGATGACACACCATGAAGCCTAACTATCACCTGAATATTCATCCAACCCAATTATTATACTTTGTATGAATCATAAATTAGGTTACGATGGGTTGATTTAGTCAGATGGTAAATCACTACAGAAATCGAGTTTCTTCCATAGTGTGTACAAGGTAAGATGATAATGAAATCCATGGTGTCCTAATCCAAATTATAGGAAGGAATGGGTAAGGTATAATGAATAACGTCCTTAAGTTATATTGTTTATCTTTTTTCCATGTATAACATCGAGATAAAAAAGGCAACAATATCATGTCTCATACCCAAAGACAGGAACAGAAAAAACACATCATAAAATATATTGGTGGTATCAGGATGAAAAACCCACTAAGACTGGTGGATACCCTACATCACCACCTTCTATAGTGGTAGTGACACCACCACATGATCCCTGAAGAATATAAACCCATCAGAAGGCAAATAATATTCAATGGGAACCTCCCCATTATTTAATAATTACATAGAATATTGGAATTACTCATCATTTGGCTACCCCTACTAAATCAACATTAGGTGGGAGGGTGTTAAGTGAATGCTGGAAAAGAATGAACCAACATGGTGGTCTTTGGTCTCCAGTTGAATATATGAAAAGATCCCCATTAATTTACATTCTTCATTGGACTATTTTAAATATTTCACTAAAATATATCATGATACGGTTCCCACTACAACATTAAATTTTCCTTGGGTGTACTAGACATCAAAATTATCCCCCTGAAAATACACAACCCAATGGTGTTGCATTTTGTTCAGACCCTTCTAGGAGAAATGTATGTCAAGATCTTATGATCCGAGTAGACCACAAACTTCTCCCAAAATAGATATTGATTAATTGTCTTCATGGAATGAGTCACCTAGTCTAATTCTCAGTCAAGTCTTGGGTAAATATTTTTTCTATCGTCAGATTTAATGAGAACCATACACAACCATTTCCTCATCTTGTATCTACATTCACCCATGACCCATATATAAGGTATTACAGTATACCATGAGTCCCTTCCTGGATTCAAGAAAAATCAACCCAAGGGTTGTGGTCATCCCCTACATTAGTTCCTCAATTTACATACAACATTTTGAGCTCCACTCGAACAGCAAACCATTTCAGGTAATCATAGTTATGGGAGAAGAAAAATGAGAGAAATCCAAAAAAAATCCTATATTACCATTTCATGCAAAAAATATCCTAATCTAGGAATGATTAATTGACATCAGTCATTACATCACATCATAGAACATTTCAAGTTCCATTTAAACCCCTTGTTCTAAGATCACATGACTCAGAAAATTAAAATCCCCAACCAAAAAGGTAAACGTTGAATGTATAGAATAAAGGTAATGATCTTAATGAGTTCCCAAAAAAATTCTCAAATGTCTTTCATGATCCTTGGAATTATAGTAGACCAATGTTTCATACAAAAATAAAATGACTAAAAAGTTTAGGTACAGATAAAACAAAGCATTCAAAAGATCCATAACTATTTATAAAGATTTCTTAAATCCAAATAAGCCTAAAAATACTCAAAGTGGATATACCTTCCTTGGAAATCTATTTTAAGAACACACACCTCAATAAATATGATCCAGTGATACCTAAAACATAAATCAATCTTGTAAAATCACATTACACCATGAGGATAATCCAAACGGTCATAAATATAGGGTGATGGGTATTTTAGCTTGCACATTTCCTTATTCACATTCATGTATTCAATACAAAAGTCAAGGGATCCATCAACATTCAGTGAAGAAAAGAAAAGGGATAGAAAAGGTGGGATGCTCAACAAAATGAATCCTTTGGATTTTAAATAATAAGCCTAATCATTAATTCCATCAACATAGTGGGGGCCACATTGTATAGGGGAAGATATAATAGCTATGTTGTTGGAAAGAAATGAATGGTGAACTCCACTTCCCACTATAATGTAAATTCGGGAAAATCAACTGGAATACCACAAAGAACTCATCCAACTCTGGAGGTAATCCAATCCAATAATGAAAAACCACATACAATCACATGAGTGATGAATTCTAATAAAATATCCCAATTCTATTTTTGGAGGTCCAGCATGTCCTTATTAGAATCCCATTTACCCTTAATGATCTCGAAGCTTCTATTAGGTTGAATGAAACTCTCTCACAAAAAAATTATTTTCACCTAGAAACCCACAATAAAATCCATATTGAGGATCACATCAAAGAGGCCCATATCTATAACATGGAAATCCCAATCTAATTCGATCCCTAACATTGTGATTTCACATGATGGAAATCTAAAACCCTTTACTTTTTTATTACCCTTTAATGTCACCAATTCCATTGCATAAGGAATACAATCATTTGAATTCATCAAAAAATCCATAGTACATTATCAAATAAATGTAATATAGGAACATGTAAAAAAATAACAATAATCGTGCCTAAAGAAATAATATTCATACCTCAATCCTTTGTAGGTTTGAGATCTGATTCTTCTAGTACCAAATCTAGAGCATGAAGACGAATTATCTCTTTTGGTGATAGAGATTGTCAAATAGCCTAAATATATGCCTTAAGCGGACATTACCCAGAAGGAGATGCGACTATACTACCACAACCACAGAACCATGAACCCACCACCCTAGATTGTTTTGGTATGGATATCATCCACTTTGAGGCCTGAGAACCTTCACCGACCAAATATGGGTTCGAAGATCTGGGAAACTACTTAAAATTAACCATATCCCCACATTGAAGGAAGGGTTTTGGTTCAGATGAAAACATAGACTATAGATTCCCTATTATCCAACCCTAATGAAATATAACCAATCTAGGATCTGGATTTGTAGATGATGATAGTAAGGAATGGATCCTTGAACTGCCAACTCCCTTCTTCTCCTGCTCATCCTTCTTTTTCCTCTTCATCTTAGATGAACAACCAATTCCCTAAACTAAAAAAATTCAATAAAACCAATACATTACATTTTGATCTATCTAAACCATTATATAATGATCAACCATCTCAACATAAGTTATCCACCTGAACAAGAAGTCTTGGGATCAACTATCTAGCTGCCACCCCGTTTGAAAATGTTGAGACTTCATCTACTCATTAGAAACCACATTAGGTCTAAACTAAACAAATTCAGTGAAATAGTTACCCTATTCCATCAGGATCTGATCCACCTAGAGAGGATGCATAAATTCCTAGGTCTTAGAGAAGGCTAATGTATCAAGGGAATACTTCTCATTGAATATGATCTTGTTGTCCTTAAAACTCATTTTACCGTGCTTCCTTGCTTAAAACACTGAGTCCTACCACCATATATTGGGAATATCCATTAATAATGAAGAAAAATTAACCCTTACATCCTCATAAGTGTGAAAAAATCCAAACAACCATTCTATTTTTTCAATCCAATCCTATAATTCCTCGGGATATGTGCGAAACTAGAAGGATGTAGGCTTGTTTTTAAGGAGATATTATGATATTTCCAATCTAGAGTATGGTTCAGATTCCCTAACCTATGTTATACCAAGACCAAATCCTTGAACTAAGGATTGGATAGTCCAAACCACTACATCTAATAGTCTTTGATCAATTGGAGTGGGGGAAAACCACTTCATCCTCTTCCCACATTTTCAAAATAAGTCCCCTGGGAGGAGTATAGCTATAACCTAAAATAAATACCAAACATCAATCAACACTCCATTCTAATTTTTTTAGAAAACATAAAAAATATCAAATACTTCCATAAATCAAAAAAAAAACTACAACAAACTCAATAATAAGATGAACCACGTCACCCCCACATGGTGTACATGAACACTCTAACCCCTATATATCTCACCTAGATGAGTAGTCAACCCAATTCCTAAAATCCAATGGTGACCCAAGGTATGTCACATGTAGTGTTGGATAGACACCCCACTCCTAACTAGAACCTGAGACTATGATAGTCCTTGCTCTCGTATATCCCCACAATGCCAAATATTAGGACACAGAGAATGGATGAAAACCTCCTCAAACAACATTTGATGAAGAATCGGCCCAAGGTCCAATTTATCCCGACACCCGACCTAGCCCATAAAATATCCCGAATGACGTTTCCAGTACCCATGGGTTGGAATCTAGTACCTGGGTATCCACATTATTGTGTTGGGAAATATTTCCCCCATAATGAAAAACCATAAAAAATTATGAAGAATAAAATATCACATCATGATCAATATAAAAAAAAGAGTCACAAATTTTAGCTTAAAATTCCTAAAAAATTAAACAAAAAACAGAATATAAAAAATTGGGAGGGGAACTAACTACAAAACTTAAACTCTAAGAAAATATAGTGAGATCCCATCAAACCACATTCACCGGCACCTAAAAAAGTTGAACACTAAAAAATAGATCCACTATCACCACTACGAAACATATTTCCTTTACATGGGTCAAAAAGAACTAGATATATATACATATAACGGTTTATATAGGGTGGGAGACAATACCGAGTAGAATATCACCCAAATAGAAGTATTCCATGCTAAAACATTATAAGACTAATTAATAAGAAAGTTAAAAGAAAAATATTGTGAACTTTTTGAAAAAAAATATGTAAATATTTTGAATATGAACATGATTTTAAATTAAAATGAAAGAATGATCCACCATAATCTGATAGTAAGAATAATATAAAAAGAGTTCCATCAGTAATCCCAAAAGGAACTAGCAAAAGGGTGACCCTAAGAAACTTGTATCATAGTGAAACTTGTTATATAAAACATAAAACACAAAATCATCATGCATGAGCCACTAGAGTAGAATCTAAACTATGTTCTATTGGTCTCAAATCATCATTATGTTTTTGTCAGTGTTTTAACATAAATCCTACTAGAAGGAACAGATCCCTAGCTACATAGATCCAACTAGAATATTATTCCTATTCCACCAACCAAGTCCCTAGGATTCCATCTGTACTCAGTTTCAACCTCTCTTATAATATAAACAACATATTTACTATACACACACAGAACACATTAAACACATAGGAATAACCATCACTTCCTATATAAAAATCATTTTTTAAATCTATACGGACACTATATCCATTTTAAAACACAATTGACACCACTTACACAATCCAAAAATATATTTGGAAAAAAATTAGAAATAACATTGGAAAACAACCAATTTCAAATTCTAAAATAATCTTTCTAACCATTTGAACCTTGAATACCATTGATAAAATAGTTCACACCACTTAAAAAATCCATAGAACACATTCTTGAATCACATCAAGCATAATAAAATGAACCAATAATGTGAAAAACATGTAATCACCTACCTCAATCATAGAAACATTTGAAATCTCGTGGAAAACTACAACCGCACCACAGGAGGGCCCTATAAAGGAATGATCTTTCTAAAAACATCTGTATTTAACCATAAAACTCATTATTTAACCTCTATTAGGTGAAAAAAATACCCTAGATACTGAAGAACCCAAAAAAGAATAATCGGAGAACCCATGAAGAAAGATAAAACCATGGGAAATGGGACATACATGATGATTCCTTAAATACCCATAAGAAAATCAAATATTTTAGGATATAAAGAGGAAAAGTTGAGGTTAGGACACTCTTAGGGCTACAAATACTCAATAGGGAATAAAGGGGTTGGAATTTGCATAAATTTTTGGTGGATAGAAAGGTAAATTATATATCTTTGATAACTTGGACATGCCACATAGTTAGGCTACATGGTTTCTAAACAATGTGGTAAATTTGTGGTGCCTATGTCCATAAGGAAAAGAGGCCACATGGTTTTCTATGGGAATCCCTAGGCCCATGTGGTTGACGAGGCTCCCTAGAAAGAAACATTGGTATGGGAACATGATTAGTCACTCAGCCGTGCGAAAGAATCTATGGCCTGGAAAATGACAATTTCCAGGGAACAAAATGAATCTTGAGTTGTTGCATGGTTCTTCTAACCATGTTACAACCTCGCACCACCTTATTTTAGTTCCCGAAAATCCATTTTTCCCCAAAACTACTGGGATGACCATGCAAGAAAGAAATAACCCAAATAAGTAATAAAAATACCTAAAAACACTCAATTTTGACAATCTATCTCACACCATCCAACCCATCACATTGTAGGGAAAATAATTTTTGACTGATGGGATATACCCACCAAATACACTATCATTTCAAAGTGTGGTGGGTAAATCTATTTTACATAATTAGTAATATATTTTACAGGGTTCACCTCACTTTCTCCCCTTATGAAACCCTACACACCACCTTTCGATTCCACCCCCACTAATACCACTATTAGGTAACCTTTTTAAGATATTCATAATCCCATTATGCTACCACTCAAGCATACTTCAATGCCATAAATGATGATCCTTGATAATACTATCTCTGCAATCTCTATTGAGTGACCTGATTGCACCCATCACACCACATCTCAAGTCTATCACCTACCATTATAAAAGATAAAAGATATTTTTGAAGTCCACATTTGGTGAATTAAGAGAGATGATATAGGGATAGATAGTGATGTATTATGGATAGTAGGAGTTGGAATAAATTAGGGTAACCAAATACCCTTCCATGTATAGTCTACAAACCAAAATAGTAGATATTTTCCCAGTCAGTGCATGTGATATAAGGGGTAATAGGAGTAGTGGTTTATGATCAGTAGACCATACATTATTATTACATAGTTTGAATCATTAATGTTTTATATATGAAATACCAGTTACATAATTAATTTTATTAAACTATATGATTATAAATTTTACGTGCTGATTTTTTTCAATCTAGGAATGTACTGTTCATCATGAATTACATTTGTTCCTCCTTAAAGACCAAAAAATATATCCCTATAGGTTTTGGGGTGGAAATATAAATGTATATAAAAATAAGGGTTAGTGTGGTATTTATAGACCAAATTTACTTGGATACATTAAAGACCCAAAATAGAAAATGTATGTGGCCAAATACCCAAAAAACATTATACCACTATTTAATAATACCCAACATCATGATAAAAACATAATGATACATTTAAATTATGTGATGTTTCTTAAAAAATAAAAGTGATTCTATATTATTAATGCTTAGGGAAAAATATTTCAAAATATAAAATATTAAAATAATATGATTTTTGTTCCATTTATGAAAATTATAATATATTATTTTTGTGAAAACTATATTTCATTATTAATATAAACATTTCATGTGTGTATAGAGAAATATGTGCCACTTTATCCTACCCACCTTAGATTATTATTATCTTGAAATACAAAACTCACTCAAAATGTTGATGGTATGGTTCCCACTTCTAATTACTAGTCACTAACGATCCATTATAATGGTTCTAATTATACCAAAAAATATTCAATGGTTGTATCTTTCATCAAATAAAGGATCTTATACTAGTAATCCTTAATCTTCACATGGTACTCTATAGGTTTGGTTTTACCCTAGGAAACTATCTCACATAAGTAGAAAATGTTTCATGTTATATAAATAGATATAACATGCTTTAACTCTTCGATGATTTAGGGAACATAGTTCAACTATATAGGAAAACGTAAATGATAAAAAATATTTTTATCCATTCTAATATTATGGGAGGTATAGTAAACTTTAGAGAGAACATAATACTCTGATTTAACCACCTTAAACGTTTTCAGGAAAAAATCCTGAAAAACACATTGTTTCACTCATTAAACTCAAAAAATCCACCTATTTAGTGAAAATTGGACTTTTAGTGGATCTTGAAGAGCTTTAAGGATTAAAGGGATTGTATTTTCTACAATAAATATACTGGTTTTCAATATGTTATGGGCGATATATTAATATATGAAAGAATAAGGTATATTTATTTATATGTTGTAAAAGTTAACCAAATTAGAAAATTATAATACTACACATAATTAAATGTATACAGAATATTGAAATTCTTCATTGAATAAACCACTACATCTGATGACTATATATTTGATTTTTATAAGAAATTAATTTATAGTTTTAATATATTAAGAGAGTACCATCAATAAAATTATATTTATGAGTTAGTTTTATTGATTACTTTTGATGAAGAATAAAATTGATGAGTTAAAGAGATTGTATAGATAAAATAGTGAGTTACCATAACTATATAATATTTAATATAGAATAGTACAATTATAGTTCAACAAAATTGGATGATGGATATAGAATTTTGAGTTTTAAGTTGACATAGGTACTAAATATTTAGTAATTATCTAAGTACTTTTTTGAGAATGAGTGACGAGGAGAGAGAGTGGTGTTGTGATTGAAAAGGTCATGGAAATAATCAATAATAATGTTTTTTTCTTCATGATTCATTAGAATGTTATTTAATTAATATTGATAAGGTTTGACTAATTCCCAATGGTAGTTAAGTTATTTTCATATTTTTTTAACAAATGTGGATTCATTGAGTGTACAAGAAATGGTTTGGAGTTGATTTTTTGAGGTTCTATAATTTTGAGTTCGTGCATAGAATTAGAAATAGAATGGAATACATAAAGTAAAATTTTAATAATATGTCTGAATTTATAATATCTTTCCAACCCAAAAAATGAAAATTCAATAATCTCACTATGACACATAAAGGTACGCTGGGTGGTACATAGAATTAACCCAAAGTGATTACCTCATACGGAAAGGCATCTATGATATAACTCTTGATACATAAATTTCATTGAGAACATAAAAAATATAAATTGGTAAAGGAATTTTTTTTAAAAAAATTACTTAGGATTATGTGTAAAATTAACATTACGTATCTGACTCATACATGAGGGTAACTATGAAATTCAAATCAATATATAATGGAAGTCAAAACCTTATAGAGTGTAAAATTAAATATGTCTTGAGTTATCTTCAGATAAGAATGATTAAATTTCATGAAATACAATTGTTTTATTTTGAAAATGATGTTACTAATATATTCAAGACTTATTATATACTCCTTTAACTAATATTATTTGAAATGAGCATAATTTGTGTAAAATATTAATGTTTTACTACTAAGTATAATTGTTGAGAATTTTTAGAAGTTGTCCATTTGAGTTGGTTTATGATTTTATTTATAAATCTCCACATATTTTTCCAAATTGTGTGGTTCTTATTTTTGTGTATTCTTAATTCAATATAAAACATTTAATTAGGAGGGACCACGAGCCAATTCTTCCATTTGAAGGCCCATATGAACCACACAAGAAGGCCAACACAATTATTGAAGAAACTGAACCAGCCATGAAAATTTAATTGCTTGACTCAATCTGAAAGCCCAAATTTTTTTATTCTCCTCCAAAGTTCAGGGGACAATGTATTGAGTCTTGTATAAATATTTCAAGGTCCAAATAAAAATACAAGGGGCCAAACTAATTCATTTAATCACAGCCCACCATTCGTATAGGGAAATAAAATTAGTACGATATTCATGAAATGTCTCCCAATCTAATCATCCCATCATGATGAGATTTTACATTGTGATAGAGGAGATAATTTAGGCTGACATTGTGGGATAAATCATTCATATTTTAAGGCATCTTCCTTTTCAAATACACATTCACATTTTGAACATTGAAAAACCATGGACAGAAATGGAAAATTTAACATTATGTAATAGAACTACCATAAAATTGGCTTCTTAAGTCCAATGGATGCCAAATTTTCAGGGTAGATATAAGATATTTTGATCTAATAATTTTAAGAAGTAAATAACTCTATATTTGGATTTATATTTTTGCAATGTGGATATGAATGTGGATGGAACGTTTTGGAATGAAAACAACCCACAACATTGGGATATAAATACATCCCCCTCCTCTCCTTGCAAGGGGTTGTAAATTCAGAATAGAGGAGAATCAATTGGTAGGACCAAGGCTCTTTTAAGGCCTAGGTGGATATTCCAAACTCAGGTTTTCACTTGAGTGACCCTTTCTCCACTCTTTTATTTCATGTTCATTCCGTTCATTTTCAATAGTAATTTCATTATTGTTTGAATTTGTAATTCTATTTTAATGCAAGTTTCTTCTTAAGTATCTCTTATTATCATCAACCTTATATAGTTTAAAATTAATGTTTTTAAAATATTTTAAGTCAAGTCAATACCCCTTACCTTCTTTTTCATCCTCATTCAATTGAAATCCCGTTTTTAATTCTCATCATTGTTCGTGTGTTTGTGTTCAACGCACCAATCATTTCTTATTCCATTATTTTTCTTCTCTTCTTAATTTATCATCATAATAATTATAACCAGACAATTTACCACCCAAATGGATGAGTAAATCACTTAGTGGAGTGAGATATAAATTAGGTATGTTAAGTTATTGAGATCTTTTACTTGATGTATATTCTTTTAATTAACATTTTGTATATTTTACTTAACATGTAATGGATTAATGAATTGTTTTCTTTCATATATGGATTCCATGGATTATAGGAACCATAAATAATCAACCTTTAACAACTTTTGATTGATATTAGAACCCTATTTTATGTTAATGCATGGATTAAATCCATAAAACATAGGAATTCCAATCAATGTTATCTTGTGAAGTGGGAGTTAATTTAAATGCAATATAAAGAAAAGCTCAAGGATATCACAAGCTTAACTCAATAAAAATGAACTCACCGTTGTCTTTGTCAAATTGTTAAATCAAACACCAAGAATTAATCACTTCATTTAAGATTTGAAAAAAAAACCCCAATCAAAATAATATCAACTAAAAACATTCGACTATTAAAAAAGTATAATCACCGAGGATTCGACCCGATTGCTGCTATACACATTTACCGAGCATTGGAACAATGACTGGTCGATAGGTGATAACCAGATACACATTCAAATGGTGTTGTTTCCTTGGATGGTCCTTTATGTAGAAATTAGTTTCTGGTTTTGTAAAAAACAAAAAAAAAATATCATAATTTTAAATAATTGAAAAACAGACACAAAGAAAAACCTGCCTTCTCATAAAAATCACAAACTGAAAAAAATAGAAAAACATGTCATACTTTTTCTTCCAACATCTCTATGAATGCCCCATAGCCTCCCAACGAGTCTCTCATATTTGTTTGACCATGAAATTGAGCGAACTCTTAGCCATCATAGGAGGAACAATAGGGATAATCCAATAATTCAAGAACTAATCCTTGTACAACCAGTTGAATTAGAAATGTCCAATCATATGGAACAAACTCTAAAAGAACTGACTACCCCTGATATTAATTTCAAACCTCTTGTTATTCTATATCAAAAAATAGAAGCTGACTTCAAACTCATGTTGGGTTTGATTAATCTTCTTATTTATTTTCATAGTCTAGTTGGTGAGGATCCACATCTCCACTTTAATGAGTTCCGAGTGGTGTGCTTTACCTTAAATCCTCAAGGGGTTTCCGAGGAACAAATAAATCATCAAGAATCCCCTTTCTCCCTAGATGACTCTAGCAAGTCATGGCTCTAATACCTTCCTCCTGGTTCCATAATCACATTGAATGACATGAAGCGACTCTTTTTATAGAAATTCTTTCCAGCTTCTCATTCAGCATCAATCTGAAAGGAAATAAGAGGTATATGTCAGTTCCCAAGTGAATCACTACATGAATTCTGGAAGAGGTTAAAAAATATTGTTGCAACCAACCCACACCACCAAATCCCTGACCAACTCTTTATCCAATACCTCTATGAGGGGTTATTGGTGATGGAAAGAAATCTCATTGATGCTGCAAGTGGCGGGGCTCTTGTTGATAAACATCATTTTTCTGCAAGAGAACTTATATGCAACATGGCTACAAACACACAAATATTCCATACTGAAGCACATGCTCAAGTAAAAAAAGTCCTCGAAAATCAATCCATAGAGCTGAACAAGATGACTGAGTGGATGAGTGAACATAAAATTTTTGTGTGACAACTATCATTGGAATCCAAAACCCAACCTCATCTTCTCCACAATCAGTGTTTCCTGAACCTATAAAAAAATTGTGGAATCTACAACTCCCCAGCTCATCTAATTGACTGTTGTTGATAATTTCTAGTGGATCAATCTGATTTATCTAGACCAGTGGAGCTCAATGAAGCATATAGTCAGCGGAACCCCAACCCTCAACAATCACGTCAGTTTAATAGAAACATCAATCAACCTCACTCTGAGACCTTGTCTTCTTCCAATAACCAAGTCCTGAGGTTTGGTAATATGGTCTATCATCCCCCTAAATTCCCTCCTCAAAACTGAAACTAGTTTCAATATTGTCAAGGTGTTGGTAACATCAAACAAACTTATCCTTTTTTTCCTCAACAAAAAGGACAAATCCTCCTCCTTCTCCTTCTATATTCCACTATCCTAATGGGCCTTTCCAATTCCCAACCCAATACAACCTCTTTCCCAAGAACCAAAATCAAGGAAATCCCGATCCGGGACAAGCCTATTCATCCATGAAACCATGGGAAAGTGTAGTGGATGATCATTCCTCCCTCGCCCATTCCAGCCTCAAAAACATTGAAACTCAAATTGGTCAACATTCATCCCACCAAAGCGAGTAAAAACAGTCAAATTCTTCTCAACTCCAAGCTCAACCATTACCCAACCCCAATGGTAATGTAAGTGAAATTTCACTTTGATGGGAAAAGAAATTTGATATGCCTCAAGATTAGTTGTCCAACCCCCCTTTGAATGTTGACCAAGAAAATGAAATGAAAATTAACATGGAAAGGAATCTGAAGCCATTCTCGCACCTCTCCCCAATTACACTTAGGAATCTAGTTCCTTTTCCACATTCTATTTCTAATCCAAGGAAGTCCTTTGAAACCAATCCTACAATGATTGGCATGTTTAGACGTGTTAAAGTTAACACACCTTTCTTAGGTGCCATAAAACAAATCCATAATTATGCTAAATTTCTTAAAAAAATTTCCACCCACAAGAGGAGAATTAGGACCTTCGAAAAGGTTTCCACCCAATAGTATATTCCCATTAAATTCATAGATCCAGGGACCTTTACGGTTCCATGCCAAATTGGACGTTCAATCTTTGATGATTCACTCATAGACCTAGTAGCATCAATTAATGTCATGCCCAAGTCCATCTTCTCTATCCTTGGTGTAGGTCCCTTAAACACAGTGGGTGTTGTTATTCAATAGGTCAATTGAAGCACTGCTAGTCCTAAGGATATAATTGAGGATGTCTTTGCCTGAGTCAATGATATTATCTTCCCAGCAGACTTTAATGTCTTTGACATGGAAGGTGAGAAAAATTCTTTCCCATCTCATATTATTTTAGTGATACCTTTCCTTATGACCTCTAAACCAAAAATTGATGTCCATGCATGCGTCTTATCCAAGGAATTTGGTGACCAACTGGTCAAGATTTGTATTTTTTAATCCATGCGATACCCATTAGAGAATAAATATATATTCTCTATCCATGCTTCTGAAAGTATCTGTAATATTATCTTGAATCTCAATCCATCATTTTCTTCCTATTCTACTGATAGAGGAGTTTGGGAATATTTCATCCTCATTAACCATGTCATAAATGGAGAAGTTGATGTCGAAATTACAAATTAAAACTCCATTGATCTAAAGGATCTTGAAAACTCATTGGAATCTCATCTCACCTCTGGCATCCACTTCTCCAACATAGATGCTAATGGTGAAAAGAACAAGCATGTCCATTTTTTGATTCAAATATTATTATCAAATATTCCTCATTTCCAATCCATGATTCTGAAAATTCTGTTATATTTGAGGTGAACCCTGAAACAATGTGATTATATTGTCCTGATGGGTGTGAAGGTTGTGAGATTTGTTCCATAATTCATAAAGTGATCATTGGTGATATTGAAATTGACCATTCATTGGTGAACAACATTGATATTAAGGATACTGAAAATTTTGATCAGTCTTATGACTTTATTGATCCTCATTACTCTACATCGATAAGTGATGAAATAAATGAGTCGAAATCAATTGGAATCTCATACTCTGGTTTCTTGTTATCTGAACCATACATAAATGAGCCATTAGAATGGAGACATGTTCCTGAATTTACAAGCATAGAAAACCATATCATTTTATATAAAATCATTCCTCACGTTGAAGACCAAATAGAGGATATTCATATTCTCCTTCCAGCCCCATTCAATTGAAAGCAAAACAACAAGTAATTGATGAAATTATCCAATGGATCATCGAGCCTCCCAAAGGGAACATTTTTTGGAAGCACACTGGTGTTGAGAAAATATGATGGCCACCGTCAGACTATGGGTAGTCCACTGCAACTTTCCAGCTATAGACAAATAAAGGTAGCACTTCTTCAGAGGAAACCAATGTTTTTTTTACTATTATGTAATTTTAATTTCATTTAAGTTTTTCATTAGATGAATAATCATTTTTCTCTTTCAGGTAACAACACACAATCTTGGAACAACATCAACTTCCATCGGATCCCCATCTTCTACAGTTGACCCACCAGTAGATGGAGATGACAAACAACTAAATCCATACTAGGGGGAACCCCTTTCACATTAACTCTTACTTCTCCTCTATCTCCTTATTCTTCTTCTCCCCTCATTCTCATTTTGTTTTTTACCACTTTCCCCATCAAACTTTCATTTAATCTTTCTCTTTTGTGTGGTTGTGAAATTTAAAAACAAAAAAACCTAAAAATTTTAAAAAATGAATAAACAAGAGTCATAATTACTCAACTTTAAATTTTAAAAATTTTCCAACATTTTTTGGGAGTCAAAAGACATAGTTTCATCTCAATTATTTTTGGGTTTCTTTGTAAATTAAGATAAATAATATTGTGTCAAAACCAGCCAAGTCTGAATGCTCAATTTTTTATTTGGAAAATGATTTTCCCCACCCATGAGGAACAAAAATAGCTTTCATGACAAGGCTATATTGGTGTGTGTGAATATGGTAGAGTATTTTTATGAACCACATGAAAATAACAATAGACAAATAACATCCCATTTACCTTACATTATTCCACCTTTTGAATGACCCTTCAAGCCTATAAAATTTTTATCCTTGATAGCCACATTACAGGCCCGATACCTCTTCCCTCCCAATTTAAACATCGATTTTCATTGCATAATTTTTGGAAATTTGAGTGTGGGGGGAATGTATTTCATTTTGGGTACCCTTTGATGATTTCACCATGTTAGTATATGCTTGAGGGAAATCATCCATTTCAGTGAGGTGGAGAGGATTCCATTCAGTGTGTTTTGAGGAATGTAAGGTACTTTCATTTATTTAATTATGTAAATGTTATTGAAAAGTGTTAAAAAAATCAAAAAAAATCCAAAAAAATGAACAAAAAATGGTTTGTGTCTTGGGTGGGTTATAAATCACTCTTACTCATCCTTTGATATTATTATAAATATTAAAACTAGTGTCATTAGGAGATCAATCCTGGGTGGGGATATGAGTGGGAAATTTGTTTCATGTTCAACTTTTGAAAGAAAAAGAAAAAAAAGAACACATGCATTGTATTCTTATGTAATTATGAGAAGTTTTATGCTGTTTAAATATTCTATCTTCTCATTCCCTTCACTTTTTCTTCCACATTTGTGTCTTATTTCAAATTTTCCTTCCATTGTAAATATGTGTTTCCATTTCCTTTCATGTATCATTTAAAAAAAATTGCATTAATTTTTTCGTCTTGGTGTTTTTCCCCGCTTCTTCTCTCTCTTGGACATGATATTCCAGCTGTCCCATAGCCATAGAAAAACCCCTACAAAAGACATCTTGATTTTTCTGCACATTGGATAGGGAGTGGAAGCTGAGATCTCTTTCAAACTCTATGATTTTCAATTTCAGTTTGTGAATGAGTGATGCTCCAAAAATTAATTTTTTTGATCTTGAGAAGAGTAAGTTTTATGTGCCACCATTTTCCATTTATAAATTTGAGAATGATAAAATGAATTGTTTTTAGAAATTTCTTTCTGTCTCATCTTTTGGTGGAATTCAATATGGATGAGTGAAATTGTTTAAACCTCCCCTGATTGGGGAAAACAAAATTTTAATATTTGTTGGTGAGTGAAAATGATTTTATCATGTTTTTATGTTTATTTCATTTGAATAAATGAATAGGAATATGTGTGGTGTAGTTGATGTTATTAATATTTTCATGAATTATTATATACTCCCTTTACTGATTTTATATTAAGTGTTCCTAATTTGTTTGAAATATTTTTTTTAATACTATGTATAATTTTTGAGAATTTTTAGAAGTAGTCTAATTGAGTCAGTTTAGTATATTATTGATAAATATCCCCCAGCTGATATAAATTCTATGGTTATAGTTTTTTATGATTCATAATTCAATTTACAACATTTCATTAGAAGGTATCATGAGATGATTCTTCCATTTAAAAGACCATATGGACCACACAAGATGGTCTATAAAATATGTGAAGAAACTGAAACAGCCAGGAAGATTTAATTGTTGGGCTCAATCTAGATGTCTGAATTCCTTTATTCACCTCCAATGTTCAGGGGACAATGTAAGGAGTCTGGGATATAAATTTCATGTTCCAAATCTAAATACAAGGAGTCCAACTGATTCATTTAATAACAACCCACCATAGAGACTGGGAAATAAAATCAGTAGAGTATTCATGACATGTCTCCTGATATATTCATAAAATCAATCTGATATTTTTCAGTGTGAAATTAATGATATATATGGAAGACCTTTTGGAATAAAGAATTTGGATTTTAAGGCATCCTCCTATTCAAAAATCCATTCACATTTCGGACATTGAAATAGCATGGACATAAATGGATATTTTAAAATTCTTTAATAAAACCACTATAAAATTGGTTCCGTTAGTCCAATGGATGCCAACACATTATAGTAGAAATAGGTGATATTTATCTAAAACATGTAGGAAGACCATAACTCTATATTCGTCTGTAAAATTTTTCAAAGTGGCTATGAAATTAGAGGGGCGATTTTTGAATGCAAACAACCCGCAACATTGGGCTACAAATACATCTCCCTCCTCTCCTTGCAAAGGAATGGAAATTAAGAATAGTGGAGGATCAATTGGAATGACCAAGGCTCTTCCAAAGGCCTAGGAGGTCATGCCAAACTCATGTTTTCACATGAGATATCCCTAATCCTCTCTTTGATTTCATGTTCTTTCTGTTCATTTTCAATTGTAATTCTATAAGTGTTTGTATTTGTAATTATGTTCTAATGAAAGTTTCTTATTAAGATTATCTTATTCTCATCCACCTTCAATAGTTTAATATTAATTTTCTCAAAATCATTTAAATAAAATTAATACCCCTACCCAAATTTTTCTTCCTCATTCATTCAAAATTGCGTTTCAAATTCTCATCATTATTCATGTGTGTGTGTTCGACGCACCACACTTTTCTTACCCCTCTATTTTTCTTCTCTTCTTAATTTATCATAATAATAATAACAACCAGATTATTAACCACCCAAATGTCTGATTAAATCTATCACTAGGGTGAGTTATAAATTAGGTATGTTAAGTGATTGAGAACTTTTGCTCAATGAATATTCATTGAATTAACAGTGTGTATGTTGGACTTAACATGTCATGGATTGATGACTTCTTTTGTTTAACTTATTAATTCCAAGGATTATTGGAACCATAAATACACTTCCATAAAAAAGCTATGATTTAGATTAGAACGCTATGTTATGTTAAGGATTGGATTAATTCCTTAACACTTAGGAATTCCAATCAACATTATCATTTGAAGTGAGTGTTAATTTAAATGTATAATAAATCAAAGCTCAAGGATATCCCAAGCTTAAATCTCTTAAAATGAACTCACCCCAATCATTTTAAACTCATAAAATCAAACCCCAATCATTAATAAATTCATTTAATCTCTTCAAATAAACCCCCAATAAAAATACAATCAACAAAAAACATTCGACTATTAAAAAATTATCATGCTCGAGGATTCGACCCGATTGCTGCTATACAGATTACCAGAGCATCAGAAGTTTGACTAGTTGATGGGAGACAATTGGACATGCTTTCCCAAACATAAAAGTAAGCAGTGGATTTAAATTTATATGGTAACTTATGCATTAATATGATATGTGAGAGTTAAATTCTCATAAAATAATGGTACTCAATGAGTAGAAAAAATGAATTGGAAAAGTTCGCAAGAAACACTATAATATAAAAGAATATATTTTTTCATACATAAAGGTTATCAATATGGTCAAAGGTAATATATATTGGTATTCATGGGTCAGAATATATGTTAAAATTACTTATCCACATTATGATACATAATGGTTAATTACCTGCTATTTAAATGTTTCTAAAGAGGTATTTAGAAGTTTACTATGATTACAGCGCATACATAAAGGATAAATAAAGACAAACATAACAGTCGCCAAGATACTATATGTAATACATAAGGTTTAATTGTTTCACAATATATAAAGATATTAGAGATCAAAATTAGATAATTCAAGCTATTCTTCATGGATTAAAATATCATGTTGATATTGATTGATCCATAATTAATAATTTTTCAAAAAAAATTGTAATTATTAGAGTGAATATTGATATAAATTGATAGTATAAGATTTATGAACATTATATATCTAAATTTGAAGGATAATATTATCATGGATGATACTATAATTCCAGTAAATATTTTCTGTGACAAAGATAGAGATGAAATTAGTAGAGTGTATGAAGAATGGTAAGGAAAATACTATGTACCAAGATAGAGAAATAAAAAAATAAGGAGGTTTATATATGTACCAGCATTGTATACTAATTAACATCAAAGGTTGAAGATAAGGAAGAGAATAATGGAAAAAGAAGAAGGAGTAGTTGATGTGATGTCATCCCCTATGATATCTCTATATTATTGAAGTTAGAGTTTACGAAGAAAATAATTGTTTAAGGTTTACACTGTATCTATATTTTCATATTATTTTTATCGAGTATCATAAAGGTTGATTGATTAAGGCTATAAGATACCACATATTCCTTAAAGTATGTGTTGGTTATGATCAGTTTAATCTTCTTATTTTGGTTAGATATGGGTTTTCACTAGTTCATGTGAACACCCGGGGGTGTTCTGAGTGTTAAGAACATGGATTTGGAAGAAGGGGGGGTTCTTAATAATGATTCGTGGTTAGAGAAAACCTTTTTGGAAATCCCATGGTACCATGTGAGGGGGGACGTTTTTGAATAGTATCATCCACATGGTTTTTTCATGGATTGGAAAATTGTGCAGGTAAACTATGTTTCCTAGTAACATTGAAAAAAAATGAAATTATATGATTTTAAGATCCACTCATGATTTCTCCTCTTATTCTTCCACTGATCCTAGTGATTATCCATGCATATAATCTCTTCTAAAAGAATTTCATCTTCATTCCTTGGCTATTTAGAGTGCCTTAGTTGCAGATTAAAGATAAGGTTATGTCTAATATCCTCTGTGCTTCTCTTTTTTGGGTTAGGGATAACACCTTTTCTCCATATCATTCTGAAGCACCAATACCCTTTATTTCTGATGAGTTTTAGGTTTATGCTTCAAAGTTGTGTTGAATCGGGATATAAGGCCTTGATTAAGAGTGTGTTCACCAACAGATTCATGCTTGGTGTTCTATAAGTTATATCCTTTGGTATTTGTGTAGATTTGTTCGTTTAGGGTTTGATTCATGTCCCACTTCATGATCTGTTTTTGATTCCATTTACAATATGTAGTATATTGAGTGTCTAAATGATTAATTTAACCCCTCATGATCTATATGGGATACAGAGAGGATGACCTGAACAAATTGGTGCCACCCACGGGGTATGCTAGCCCTCCAGATGGGCCTAACAGATATATATGTTGTGAAATTTACACATAACCATTATGAGACTTATCAAAGAGGTTAATTGGTCTATTTAATGAGCTAGAATGGATTGTTCTTAGTTGTGTCTAATCTGGTTTAACGATAAAGGATTGTTCGGTTGAAAATAAATTGGGTTTAGTGGTATTATTTAGAATATGATAAGAAATTATGTCTACACTTGAATATAATTGGTGAGATAGACAAGAGAAATGGGAAATGGGACTAAAAGGGTTAGGTGTTATAAATGACTATTGTGTTAATGGATTAAGGTATGAATTTAATCTCATATCTATCGATATTTTTATAACATATCTAGTTATATTAGTTATTCTTGGATGTGGTGTGGTTAATTTTTGAGAATTATAAATATGAATGTGAACCTAGATTGGTTGTGTGGGCTGTGAACATGTGGTTCTACACCCACAGGTCGTCATTTTGGATTTTGGTTCTAACACCACCCCAAATGCATGAGTTAGGGAAGGGAACAAAGTCCAATTACCATAATATTTTAATTACACCAAGACTAAGGCTTTGAGGTTAGGATTATGAGGTTGTTATAATGTGATTCATAGTGAGATATGACGTGAATATATTACCATATTCCAAAGAATATTTAACTTTACTAATCCATTGATCACATGAAAAAGGTATATTAAACCATGGGATGCCTATGTAGTGAAACTGGCTTCAATGGTAGTAAAATTTGAAGGAAAATAGTCTAGAGTGATCTATTAATCATTTTTCCTTTTCTTGGCATTATTTATCACTTGCATGAACTATATACCTTTTCTAGAAATTTTATAGACACCGTTGGTGGTGGCCTACTTAGTTATACTCACATTGTGTTTGGGCTGCTATTTGGTACCTGAGTAGATTTCATGCATGCAGGTTAGGAAAATGGAAAGGGCCCTATTCTATAGTGTTGAGTTAGACATGGGACATGTATGGGTGATGTTTTAGACATGGAGTCCAGACCAATTTGGAGATTCCACTATTTGTTTTTTTTGTGGGGGGGGGTGGGGGTTCACTTGGCACTGTTGCATGGCATGAAATATTTACTATTGAATATGGTTGTAACCAGTTTCAGAGATTGTTATTTATGCATGTTATGAATTTTTTTTATTGTTTCTACTATTGGAATTGTTTTATACTGAATATTATATTTTAAATCCATTATAGTGTCGCCACATGACCTATTATAACCTCTCTACTAGTTAGAAACATTTGGAGTATGAGGATGCATGCTTGAGGTAATGTGGTGACCCAACTCGGGGAACAAGTTTACAAGCATTAGGGATGTTACGAAGATGTATTATAGGACTTCTTTTATCTTTCTTAAAATGTAGGGAATGGACATCTGGAGGTTTGGAATGTCTCAGGCCATGGTAATGAGTACATTCTGGGGAGTATCAAACCCATGTATTGGGGAAAACCAATGTCTCCCTGGGAGGGGATTGTTGTTCTTGTTGTGTGTTGTAATATTTGATGAAATTTCACCATTGGGTGAAGCATTTGTTGTGTGATTTGATAACTTTTTGATATTTTTCTCATGTACATAAATTGGTATGAGTTTGTTCATCCAATCATCATTCGAGGCTCTTATGTTGGTAATTGACAAGCATCATGGTAGGGACACACACCAGATGGGTGTGTTAGATATAACGGTTAGAATGTATTTCATTTATTTAAATTTAATTAAAATGTTCATAAAGGGATGGTATGAATGGGTAAAACGGAATATGTAATGAGTAAATAAAAATTAGAAAATTGTTCTTAATAAAGAATTAAAAGTGGATTACCGTATTGTAATAGTAAATTGGGATGTTTAAATTTTTATGAATTTGTGTAAGAAATAAATCTTGTAACCATCTGAATTTGATACTAGTGTTAGACATGACCTTATGAGAGATGGAAGAGGGTAATGGTATAGTTGATGGTGAGCGTGTTTTGGTAGTGTATGAAAACTGGTTTGGTGGAATTTGATGTGCCTACCTATATGTTTTTGATTTTTTAAAAAGAATTATAGTTTCATTCTAAAGCATACGTTTGGGATAGTATAGAAATGTCACCTCAAAGATGGGTGATGGTTGGGAGACATGAGGATAATGCCAAGAATGCCACTCCAGTAGTGGAGTAGGATAATGTGGATATATAGAAAATAAGGGAAGATATATTCTATGAAAAACATTGATCGTTTTATGAAAATGATAGAACATGACCCATGGAGGGTTTCACTGAGTTTGTTCGAGATGACTAGGGAGTCTCACCTGCAGCACCCTCCTACTATTACTAGAGAGGGTGGGACAGAGGTTGAAGAGTTCTAGATAGATTCCATCCAAAATATTTTTTACCATATAAAGACTCCACTCATGAATGGAGTAAAGTTAGAGGCATATATGCTAAGAGGTTAAGAAAAGGTTTGGTGGGACAACATGGCTCAAATGGTGATGGATAAAGGAAAGATGTGGAATGATTTTCAGAAGATTTTTCATGGGAAATTCTTCCCATAAAACTTATGGAAAGAATAGTTTTTGGATTTTATGTGGTTAACTCAAGGGAAAATACCAGTAATGGACTTTGCTAGTCGTTTCATAGAATTAAGACGCTTCGTTCCGATGTTTACAGGATAATATGTAATCGTGGCTTAATGCTTCTAGGATGGGCTAAGACATGAGATAAGGTCTTAGGTGAATATCAGTCATCCGAAAATGTTTATTGATGTGGGGGATCATGCCCTTATCTTAGAGGGGAACACGATGGCATATTGAGTTAGTGAACGTGTAGTTCCTGCATGGTGGGTAAGTGGTGATACATTCAATAATAGAGAGCACCATTTTGTAAATTTTTACCAGGTTGGAAGAACACAAATCAGTCATGAGAGGGGATATGATTCTTAGGGTGGCGACTAACTATTCTGTATTTAGTGTGGCATTCTAGGGAAAAAGTGTGACTAGAGTCACCACCCACCGGTTGAGTTTATAGAATGTAGAGGGTTAGGCCAAGGTCATAGGTTTTGTAGAAATTAATGTTAGTCAGGGAAAAATAGATGTTAGAGGGGGATCTTGAGTGTAGGAATGGGGTGAGTTACCCCGTATCATTCAGGCAGTTGGAGCTCCATGGGTTGTACTGGTAGAGTTGGCGGACATGGAACTATGGGGAGGGATCTATAACATCAACATGGCAGCGTATTTCATGGTACATAGGCTGGATCTCATTGTAACGGGGCAGGTCATCTCTATGCAGTTCAGACTACACCAAATGGTGGTGAGGCGAGGCCATCTACTCTCTGATGTACGATTCATTTACCATCAATGCTTACTAGTTCATTATTTGATACAGGTGTGACACATTCATTTATTTTATCTCAGTTCTTAGTTTTATTGGACTTAATCATGGAGACTGCATGTGTGGTAATGTCACACGATACTCTATTAGCGGTACAAGTCAATGACATTAGGATATGTAAGGGTTGTGCTCTAGAGGTTTTTACGTATCATTTTCTATGATATTTTTTCCTAGAGATGTAATTTTTTGACCCAATCATGGTGATGGATTGGTTGGTGTTTTATCAATCCCATATCAACTATTACAAATGTTGGGTAACTTTTTAATCTCTCGGTGGAAGCAATTATGTCCTTCGTGTTGAGTTGGATAGTCTAACGGGTCGGATAGGGCCACTACATCAAAAGTTAGAAGAACTCAATACCTTATTAGCATGCCATATGTATGATGATAGGGAGAATTAGTGACCAACCTTCCATCTAGTTGTGGAGTAGTTTTAGGATTTGTTTTATGAGGACTTCTCTGGGTAACCACCAGATACAGATGTTGAGTATGCAATTAAGTTGTTAATGGGAGAAGAGCCATTTTTTATTCAACCATATTGAATGGATATAACAGAGCTCCAAGAAGTAATGTTTTACCTAGAGATGTTTGATCATAAAGGGTCAATCCATCATACCACATCACCTTCAGGATTTCATGTGCAATTTTCTAGGAAGGCTGTTAGATCACATAGTATAAGCATCAATTATATGAAACTGAACCCATTCAAGGTTATGTTCTGAGACCGTCATCCGAGAATCGATGACCTATTTGATTAGATTAGATTTTCCTTGGTGTTTTACAAGATCGATTTGAGATTTGTGTACCACCAGTTGAGGGTTGGACCTTTTGACATTCACCAGACAGCTTTCTAAAGCTTGTATGGGCTGTATGAATTTCCCATGATGCTGTTTGTACAGACCAAATCACTAACTATGTTCATGGAATTGATGAACTTGATATTCCACAAATATATAGATCAGCTATATGTTGTCTTCATCAATGAGGTTCACTTTTTATGAAACCCCATTTATGGGTCAGCTGTGTTAGTAGATCTAGAAATGGTTTGTGCTATTATGTCTAGGTAGTATCCCATGAATGTTTGTTATGTTTGGAGTTGTTTTGGGTTTGGAAGGTTATTAAAGAAGGTTTATTAGATATTTATCTCGTTTGGAAGCACTTCTCACATGTTTAAACGATAATGGGGATTTGATTGATTGGTCAGAGGCCTATGAGAATGATTTTTAGGTGATACAATGTAGTTGACTGCTGCACTGATTTTGGTCTTACCCGAACTAGGTAAGTGGTACACCATATTCTTTGATGCATCCAATGATGGACTTAGGGTAGTATTGATGCAGGATGATCAGGTTGTAGCTAAGGGGTCGTGACAATTGAGGCCATAGGAAAGGAACTATCTTACTCATGACCTAGATCAAGCCTCTATGGTTCATACCATAATGTTTTATATGTATTACATAATGGGATAACCTTTCACATGGATTACTAAGAATGAAAGTATCAATTACATATTCTCTAAATAGGATGTTAATCTATGATAGAGATTGTGGGTTTATTACCTGCATTCTTTTGATTTTGATTACTCTACACACCTGGGAAAGGAGATAGTGTCGTAGATTCTCTGAGCTAAAAGAGTCATAATATGGTATTTCATGAATCTAGTTCAAAGTGGAAGATGATGGACTTGTTTGTGAAGACACATTTTTAGGTACAACATAGGCATGTTCAGATGACCCTTGCATCAATAGAAGTTGAGTCCGTGATTTTAAGATGAGTTAAATTGATTCAGTTTGTGGGTCAGGTCTTTCTGGCTATGGAGGAAAGTCATAATGGTGGGGATCTACTCTATGGTTGGAATTTCTTATGTCAATGGTGTTTTATAAGTTCACGGGTGTGTTGTTGTGTTGGAATGTGTACGGGAGGAGTTGTTGCATGAGTTTCATCCATCAAAGTGGTTAGTGCATCCACGCTTGTCTAGGATGTACCATGATCTTTGTAGGCTGTTTTGGTGGCCAGGAATGAAGAGAGTGGTTCTAAAGTAATGTGACATGATGCCTCCCCTGTCAACAAGTGAAGGATTAACAATAGTGTCTAGGTGGGTTGTTGCAGTCATTTCATATTCTAGAGTAGAAGTGTAATTCCACCATGATAGACTTCATAGAGGGTCTTTCATGGACTCCCGAGAAGAATGATGTAATTTGGGTGGTTGTAGACCAACTAGAAAAAGTGTCTCATTTCTTACCAATCAAAGAAACCTATATCGTCAACTAGTTAAGAGAATTGTATGTTTGACAAATTATACAGTTTCATGGTGTACTGAGAACCATATTTTTATACCATGATCCATATTTAACCTCACTCTTTTGGAAGGGAATGCAGAAGGTACTTGGTCCACAAGTGTTTTCGAGAAAGGATTACCACCCGCAGAATGAGGAGAAGTGAGATTGTAAAATTCATTTAGTAGAAGAATTGTTTAGATCTTGTGTTGTGGATTTTGGTGGTTCATGGAAAAAGCAGTTGTCATTTTCTGAGTATGCTTACTACAAAACCATTCAAGCTATTGTTCTGATGGATCCATTTTAGGTACTCTATGGGAGACTTTGTAGATATCCACTATGATTGTTAGAGGCATAGATGTCTGACCTATTAGGATCAAGTATATTTCCCAAGACATCATTGAAGGTTTGATTGATTAAAAATAATATGAAAACATTTTAGAGTAGAAAAAAGGAATATGAATGTTGGTTCCATAAAACTCTTCAGTTTATTATAGGTGATAGTGCATTTCATCTAGTGTCTCAATGGTTGGGTCACTACCGTATCCAGAATTATGGAAAGTTGGTGCATTGGTATGTGTGGCCATTTAAGATTGTGGAGAGGATCAGTCCCTTTGAAAACCGATTAGCACTCCCACAATGGAATAATAGGATTCATGATGTCTTCCATGTATCATAATACAGAAAGTATCACCCAGATTCATCTCATGTGATAAACACCAAGGATGTCGAGCTTGAGGATGACGTGTCTTTTTAGGAGCACCCAATTCATATGGTGGATTGTAGTGAGAAGGTATTGCGATGAAAGGAAGTGCATTTGGTTTGTGTTTTATGGAATCATGGAAATGTTGAGGAAGAAACATTGGAGAGTGAATAATATATGCTGTTCTAGTGGCACAATCTATATTATTTGAGAACACAACGATGCTCAAAAGTAGCGTCTCATGGACAATCTATCATAAGGTGGGGAGTTTGTGAGATCCTAGATCTTCCTTAAGGTATGTTTTTTTTTGCGTTCAGTTTAAGTTCGTCATTTTGGTTAAATAATTGTTTACCAATGTTCATGTGATGGACTAAGGGTTTAATGAGGGTTTGAAAAATGAAAGAGGAATGAAAAGGGGGTCATGGTCATGCTACCCAGTTTTCACATGGTTTGAAAAACCCATGAAAAAATCCCATGTAACTATGTGATGATGGATTTTTATAGATAGTATCATCTGCATGGTTTGCACATGGTTTGGAAAAATATTCTGCTAAACTTTACAACGCAGTAACTTCGAGTAAATGAAAAAAATTCCATTACAAGAATTTTAGTTCCACTCTAGATTTCTCTCCCTTCTTCATCCTTCAACCCTAGTGATGATTCAAGATTCCTAGATCATCCAAGATGTGTTCCTCATAGATTCCTAGGCTATTTGGAGTGCCAATAGTTGTGAATTGAAGATTCAGGTAAGTCAAATATCATATTTTCTTTTATTTTTGGGTTATAATTCACACCATTTGTCTATATCATTTCAAATATCTAAAGCCCTTTTTTTCGATGAGTTTCTGGTTGAGGCTTCTAAGGTGTGTTGATTCAGGATCTTACAGATCGATTGGGAGTTCGTTCGCCAAAAAATTCAAGGTAGGTGGTCTACATGTGATATCACTTGGAGTTTGTGTAGATTTGTGCATTTATGGTTTCATTCTTATCTCGCTTCTTGATGTGTTCTTGATTTTATTTTAAATTTGTGTTGTATTGGGGGTGGGAGGCGTCTATAAGAATAATTTAATCCCTCTTAATCCATATGGGATTAAAGGAGGATGAATTGACCAAATTAGGTCCACCCAAGGGGTTTTATGTCCCTCCCAATGGGTATAATAGAAACATATGGTGTTAAACAAACACATGATGATTTAGATACATAGGGAAGAGGTTAATTGGTTTATGTAATGAGTCAGAATGGATTGTGATTAGTTTTGTCTAATTTGGTTAAATGATAAGGGATTATTGGGATGACTTATAATTGCGTTGAATGGTATTATTGAGAATATGATAGGGAATTTTTTTACACTTGATTATTCATAGTGAAATAGGCATAGAAAATGGGAAATGGGGAGAAAAGGGTTTTGTGTTCTAAATAATGTGTGTGTTAATGGATTATTGAATGAATTTAATTTCCCATTTATTTATATAGATGTATTATTACTAGATAAATTTGATATTCTTTGTTCTGATGTGGTTAATTGTGGAGAATGATAAATAGGCATGATCACATGGCTTGGTAGTGTGGGGCATAGAAATTAGGTTTTATGCCCATGGTTCGAGTTTGACTGAGGTTCTAACTGCACCCCCAAATGAATGGGTTAGTGAAGGGGATCATGTTTCTTTCCCATAACGGTAGAATTATACCCAAACTGAGGTTTTGGGGTGATGATTATGATTTTGTTATAATTTGATTCCTATTGACATAAGACCTGATCTTATTCCCATATGTCTGAGAATATTGAACATTCCTAATCCATTGAACACATTAAAGAGGTAGATTAAACCATGGGATGCCTAAGTATGGAAGCTGGATTCAATTGTTGTAAAATTTAAAAGAACAGAGTCTTTAATATCATATTGAACTGTTTACCTTTAAATGACATTAATTATCACATGCATGAACTATCTTCTTTGTCTGGATATTTTGTAGGCACCCCTGGTGGTGGAATATGTAGATATACTCACACCCTACTTGGGCCGCCATTGGGTACCCAAGAATATATCATGCATGCAGATCAGGATAAGGGTAAGAGACCTGTGATAGGAAGTTTAGTTGGACATGGGACACATATGGGCGATGATTTGACTGGGAGTCCGAACCATATTGGGGATTCTGCAGTTTGAATTTCTTTTGGGGATTTGTTCAAATGAAAGTGTAGAATGGAATGACATATTTACTATAGTATATGGTTGTACCTTGTTTGGTAGTTGGTTGTTTGTGCATGTTATGAATTGTTTCATATTGTTTCCACTATTTGAATTGTGTTCCACAGTGGATTACTCTGGTAAAGAGGGTATAGTCTCCCCACAAAACCTATTAGACCCTCATTGGTAGTCTGCATCCTTGGTTATATTGGTAGGAATTCTTGAACACATTTGGTGACCCCGCTAGGGGTATCCTTTTAGTGTCTCCTGGGTGGGGGCGATACAAAGTCTCCTGATCCTAATACTAAATATAGTATTATTATTGTTCACTTGAAATAAAAAGTCAAACATGAATTCTAATTTAATAACAGACATATTAGTAGTCAATGAAAAATTGTAATGATATCTAAATGAAAAATGGATGTCTTGTTTAGGAGAAATTTGGAGAAGCACTAGAAATTGAATGGTTCAAGTATAATCTATCCAAACTAGTTGGTCGACTGAAGTGTTGTTGATAGATTTCTTATACTGCCTTATATAGTGTCAATGATATATTCTACACTTATTTTAAAATCTATAAGATTGTGTCACATGAGTCAAATATGTACAATTATTTTCCTTATATTTACTAGTGGAATATTAGGAATATATTTCTTTGACTCAAAATAATCACATCGAGTATTTAGTATAAAAAGTAGGTTCAAATAATTTAAAAATAATACACACATTTGTCTATTATTCATTTACAATATTTTATATTGTACCATGGGATGGGACTATATAAAAAAATCTATACATCTTAACTAAAATTGAGGTTATATTATAATGTGGGGATAATTAAAAGAGAAAATGAATTTTAGTTAAATTAATTTATATCAATTGAATTAATTGTTAATGTAACTACATGATCTATTTTGATTTTATGTGGTTTGAAAGTGAATATATGTTTCCTCTAATCAGATTTATTTTATATTCCAAATTTTTTTTCTCAAATAAATTTTATATTTGAATATGGATTAGAGTTTTAAAGGATGGAAAATATAGTTCCCATTCTTGATAATATTGAAATGGAGGTTTTACCTAATTACATATTGAAGAAGAATAATAATGAGGAAACAAAACTAAGGATTATTATAGAATAAAAATTATACCCCATAAAATAATTTCAATCAATGTGGTAATTCTCCTTTTTTTTTAATAATAACCCCATTAAATATTCAAGTTCATGCAATGAAGAGTAGAATGGGAATTTTCCTATTGAATGTGTTGAATAACAATACAATGATTTTAAGGATTGCATGAAGAAATTTTTGGTCTATGATTTCATTTTTATATTTTTGATTATCTTTGAATACATGACGATCAATGATAACTTATTTTATATATAAATGTCATAAAAACATGATTGGTTAATAATTTTAAATTGTAGAAAAATGCCATTAATATGGTGAAAGCTAAAAAAATATGTGTGTTTTTTAATAAAAATATTCCATGAATAAATATGTTTTCTTTCTTGAATAGATTGATAAATTAAGAAAATATTATGATGATATGAGCCATGAATAGAAGAAAATCATGAATCTTCTATGATTGACAATATTTCTCAATTAGAAGTAAACTATAAAAGAATAAAAGAACAAAAAAATTATCTGCTTTAATATATTAAACGAGTGATCAATAGACTGATAAAATTAAATGGGAATGATAGGTTGATCTAGATTAGTCGAGGTTGAGATAATCACTATCAACATGATGTGTCTTGAAATCTAGGATAAACTGAGAAATTTGAAATAAACCATGGATGATTCATAAAAAACTTTTTAGAAGAGAGGTTATTTTAAGAATGTATATAAAAATATTATTTACACAAAATAGACACATATTAGAGGTGAAAAAAAATTCTTCATTTAATAAAATGATAAATTCACTAAAATTCCAATAAAAAAGGTAACTGTTATTGTGAAAAAAGTTTTATGAGATATCCCGAATTTTGTATCTAGTTACTGATAATATAACATATATGCAAACTATAGTTAGAAAAAAAGTTCTAAAAGTTTATATATTATATAAAAGACAGATGTGACAAAAATTTGGACTTTTTGTTTTTTTAAATATACTCAAAATAAGAATTATTTTTATAAAAACATTTTGGTGTAATCAATGAAAAATTGGATACAAAGGTAATAAAAAAATATTTATTGGTTATTGATTATGATCAAGGTGGTTTGAGAATAAATTTACAGAATATTGGAATAATATTTAAACTTAAATAGTTTATAAAAGTAATATATAACGAGGATAAAATATAAAAAATGAAAATTCCATATAATAATGGAAATATATTCAACAAAAATAGATTTGAGGGACTTGAGATATTCAATGGAAATTGTAATATTATTTAACATTATGATGATGAGTTATACGTAATATAAGAAAAATTGGTTCTATTTTTTTTATTTTTAATAAAGGGGGATTGAACCTGAACCTTTAAAAAAACTAAAATGTCAGTTTTTATTTGAATATAAGAACCATAAAAATGTTGAACAAAACATACCCAAGAAGAATAGTTAATATCAGTATTCAAAAAGTATTTAATAATTCTAATGTGATAGAAAAGGACTAATATCGGATTTGAAAATAATCCACAAACATCAAGGAACTATGAATAAATATTAAATAAAATGGGATGTAAATCTACAAAATATTTAAGAGGATTATTTTTGTGGACTAATTCCATGATAAAGAATATGAGTATCATGTATGGTTTAAGTATAAAGGTAAATCAAAAGTTTATGATAAGATATGTGAAAATTTGAAACAAACTATGAAGAATCAAATAAAAATATACAAAATACATAACTTGATTAATGTATATGTTAAGAAACAAAATTAAAGCACTAGTAAATTCTTGTTTAAATATTTGTGTGATGAAAAAAATGTTCTCACACATGAAGAAAGTAGAGCATGTTCCTAAGGAATTTAAGGTAATATGTCCATAAAATTTTAAATGGGTTGAAAAAATTAACCAATAAAAAATGAAGTACTATTCTTTTCTAGATAGTTTTAAAATTACTATTTTAACCATGAATAAATTTTAAAGTAAATATGATTACCATACTATACAAATAATACAAAATCTAGATAATAAAAGACGGATAGGACCTCAAAAAGTCCAACTAAATTAGTGAAATAAATATCCGTCAAATTTTCATTATAAAGAAGTAAAGGGGAAATAATATTATTCACATATATATATGTGTTGATTTTTATTTCTATATGTAAATTAATGGAATGTATTAATTGAGATAACTATATGTTTGTTGTAATTTATATAAAATAAGAAGAGCTATATATCATGGAGTGATTTAACTAGTATCTTGTTAAATCTTCTTGACACATTATGTGGAATCTGAAGGATAAAAATAGTTTTCTATATTATTATATCCATTAAATATGATGAATGATTGTGTTAATAAAATGAGTGTGGATAAAAATATGTGAAAATTTCTATATGATATTATTTCTTATGAATCTAAAATCCTGACACTATAAGATAAATATGATAATGTGGCATTAAAATCAATTTCCCATCTCAATTTATATTGAGTCAAAATTTATAATTAAGGGGTGTGATTTTTATAATGAAATATATCTTGTATATGAATTAATATTAATTAAAAAATAATGTTTATATCTATATTTATATTAGAAAAAGTAATATCTTTATGGAAGAAAACTACATACACATCTCATAATAGGAGAAACATTAGTTGGTATTATAAGCTAGAAAATTATACATATATATTCATTGTCTTGGTTATTCAATTTATCTTTCTACACCAAAAATTTCATGTATAATTAATGTTAATAAATTATTGTCACATTGCATAGTGAAATTTTGGACAACACTTCTATCAAGATAATTAGGTTTTACAAATTGGAAAAAATGAAAATTTATGAGTTTAAAATGATACTAAACCATAACAATAATTTATTAAATTTACTATCTATTAGGGGGAGAGAAGGAGAACCAATAAATAAATATTGACTATAACATATTAAAATACTAAAATAAGAACATTTTATCTAATAGAGTTTGTGACATAGAACACCATGATTAAACAACCCATGAAATATCTTTCTTTTAATTTAATATCTTAAATAGTTTACAAAACATGAAAACCTGGATCTAAATGGCTGATAATATTGCAGACCGTTATAAACTATCTATTAAATTGGTGTGTATTTATTATAAAAATTATATTTCTATCATTATTTTTATCTATTTATTAGATATGAAAAATGAATGATTTAAGAGAAAAAAAAATCTTCTCAAAAACAAATTATTTTATAATATACAGTTTAGTCATGCTTTGAGCAGATAATTTAAAATTTTTTTTTAATTTTTTTTTGAAAAATTATATTAAAAAATAATCATTATTTTTTGAATTATGATATTAAATGTATCATAGGGTGAATATATGAATTTTTTCTTAAAAGTTTCATTTTTTTGATAAAAAAAGAATAATACAGAATCTTAATTGAAAACAACAAACTTTTTTTAAATTATTTATAATGTTACATTTAATTATTATTATTTTTAAAGTAAAATTTGTGAAATTATTTATCTATTATTAAAGTTTGGACAATTCAACTCATTTACCTATTATATTTTGATATAAAAACATTCTAAACATTTGAAAATTTTTTCTTTGAAGACTCGCTTTCTCACCGCCTCTGTGAGATTAATTATATATTAAACAATTTCACTTATATCATTGGAAATTTGAAAAAAGGATTCATATTTGGAATAATAATAATTTATATTATCCAAAACATTCAACATATTTTTTTTATCAAAATTAATAGTGAAAACCGTAAAAATTATTCAACATGGTTAAGGAAAAATTGATTTTTAAATGGATAAACTAAATAAAAAAGGGAAAAAATGAAATAAAAACATTTCAAAATGATATTTATTATCATATTTATACATAATAATTTATAATTCTTTATTATAATACATTTTACCATATTGTTAATTTGAAAATTGTGGGTATAACTTTTTATTTTCAAGAATTTCATGTATTCCACTCTCCTAAGTTATAAAAGGCCACACACAACCCTTTGTTAATTGAAGAGTAAAAACAATTTTTCAGTGAATATTTATTCAAATAACATTAAAATTTTCTTCCTGTTAAACTAGAAGCCTTATTTTTGGCACCAATCCAACCTATGATGGATTTTGGTTCAAACATAAGGAGGTTACCCAATGAAGAGGTAACATTCTTCATGGAGCATTTTCTATTAAGTATTTTTCCACATCTTAATAATATTATTAAATCATGACGATATAATAAAAATTTTATATTTGATATAATGATATGTTTTTATGCATTTTTCATGACCTATAACCATCTTCATTTCCATCCAATGGGTTATGAAATCATCATTCTTGTGTGTGATGGAGTACCACCTCACAAATCGAAGTCATTCATTTTTTCATTAACACCTATCACGGTTAGGTATGACGATGCATATAAATTATATATATGATATTTATAACACAGATATACCTTAGGAGGAATTAAATAATATATTTATATATTTTACTTTCCATTCAATTGGGAATACAATAATGTCGCATGTGGGTATGGTGAACTACCACCTCACGAAGTGATTTGATACATTTTTCTCTAACACTATACATAGAGCCTATTAATGATAAAGTTAATGAATATATATGATATAAATGACATAATAATTATATTAATGACATATTTATAATTATTAATAGGTAATATATCATTTTAATTTTTTCTTTTTCAATTTCTTAATGATGATAACATCATTCATGTATCTGTGGCCTACCACCTTCACAAAGCTTTGTGACCCTATTACATTAACACATCACATGAGTGATATATAAAAGTATATTTAAAGAAATAATATGGCATCATGTTATTTTTTAAGGATGCTATATTACCTTCCACCTTTCCAAATTACAGTTTTAAAAATGGAATCATTTACCAGGCATACATACGACCTACCATCCCCATGATCGTAACATACTATATTTAACCAAATCATATTTAATGTTTCGTATTAAAAGTGTAAATGATATTTAAATATGATAATAATTACTCTATTTTTATTATTTAGATGATCTAACTATATAATATTTTCATTAACCTGATCTTTAATAATGAAACATGCATGAGAAAACAATACAAATAACACCTGAAATAATGAAAATAATGAATGATAATTAACGAGAGGATGATGAGAAGCTATAATAAGGATTATATTTTATATTATAAATAATAATATGGCTCTTAAATATGTTATTTACATTTCTAAAATAGCTATACATGATGTTAAATCATGTTCACCCAAATGGAAGCTTGTGGTAAGGAAATTGATCTCAAATTCTCATCATTATCACATATTGAAATATCATGAATGTCATTCATTATAAATGGTACATATACTAAAAATTTAATATCATGATTCATTATTAATTCGTTGAATTGCAATTATTAATTTTATTTATTTCAATCAAGGGTATTTGAATGGAATATTACTAAGTGGTAAATACTTTCATAACTCAATTTTCATTGATAGGGTTTTGTTACTTCATATTTGTCATTGATATTATATGATGATGTTTGTATTTAATTTTGAATAAATGATGTTATATATATAATTATTTTATGTGGATTTAAATTCTATACAAAAAATAAATTCATTGGAAAATTCTCAATTCAATGTTAAGATCTTTGTAATGTATAATTCAAGAGTATCAATTATATCAGGATTATTTAAGCTTAAATTTTCATCGAAAAAAATTATTTAATAATAGGATTATAAGCCAATTAAAATTTATTATCCTATGTTGACTCATGTATTTTACATGTTATATTACTATTTCCCCACTATTTAGTACTTAAAATAGTTGGGAAAATGTTTTTACGAAATCAATCTTTATTTCTCTCTTGGGTCAAAAATCCATTTTCATCCAATTATTTGTATTTTTATAACCTTCTCAATATTATTTATAAAAAGTATTGAAACCATTTTTTCATTTATTTTTTTTAATTTTATATTAGTGTAAATTCAAAATAATGCCCATTTTTCTTTTACTGAAAATGTGAATGGAATATTTATTTTAAAGTGTGTGACATGAATGAAATTTGTATACATCATGATGAATAATTTTTTTATAGAATAATTTATATATTTTAGAGGTTATTTTCAAAAAAAAAAATTTATAATGTTTTTTTAAGTTTTAGAATGAAATTTTCTGAAAGAAAAAAATAATTTTCTTGATGATGTTTTTAATGATATTTTATGGTATTTCTATTCATCAAGGACAACTATAGTTTTTTAATTATCCAATCGTTATATATTTTAATAATACCATAATTTTTTTTTCTATGTATTATTTACGATCATATATCTATTAAATGAATTCTCATTCAATCAATTATTTTATTTTTTCAATCTAGAAATTTCCTTTAAAATATTAACTTTTCTATGATCATTAAACACAAAATTTCAAATAAATATACATATTATTTATCATGGATATTATTTTCCATAATCCATATCCTATATCTATATATGTTTTATTTACATTGAATGTTATTTTATTGGCATGAGAAATATTGATAATCCATATTCTTTCTTCAATAAGTATATTTATTTATAAGAAATATTGAATTATAAATTAAATTGATAATTTTACATGTGAGGAATGCCTTGGAAATACAATGACGGGTGGTGCAAAGTATTATATGTCCCCTCTATGCATTAGTTGGTATCATGAGACAAATTAGAAAGTTAGTATTAAATTGGTTCTTACATTCAGTATTAAACCATCTTTTTAAAGGTCATGATGGTAGAGGTATCGTGTGCCTAAGACATGTCATCTTAAAATTAATAATTTCATTTATTAAAACTTTAGTTATTATTATACATAATATTTTCACAATGATATTATATTTGAATGCATTTAATTATTATTTTAGTGATTAAAATACATTTTTTAGTTATTTACCTTTTAATTTAGATTATTCCTTATCTAATTATTTTAATTGAATGTTTGTTTATTGACTTACCTTACCATGATTATGGTTTTTTGATTCATGATAGTTCACACTGTACGAAACCCTATCCAAATTTCAGTTCACCATTTTTTTTCTTCCCTAGGAATCCATGAAGTGTATTGTACTTGATATGCACTCATAGGCTAGTGTTGATAATGTTGATCTCAAAAAGTTTAAATTTATGTTTTTACATATAATGTAATGCTCAAGGATATATCTACTTTAGAAAAAATAAAAAATTATTTTGTCATTCAGGATGTTATTTCTTGTATCTTCTGAAAATGTAATAATGTAATACACCATCATTGTGTTAATTGGTTTGAGTCCACTATATTTAAATAAACTTATGATAGGATGTTAAGGTTATTAAGAACAAATCCAATGGGGGAGAAGGAATATATCGATGGATTTTGATGATTATTTTAAATGAAGAATATGATTATCAATATGTGTTGGGAGATAGAGTGAGATTCCAATGAATATTTAATTTTTATTTAGATGGAAAAAATATTCCTTGAATTAAAGGATTATGATGCTTCCAATAGATATATTGGCCTAGAAGATTAATATTCTTCATATCATATTCCGTTAAATATTATTATTATAGAGAAAATATTATTGTGAAACAATGAAAAGGTGATAATAAATAAAGGGGAAATTTTCATGAAACATAAACATGAAGAGTTTTAGTTACTCAATGATTAACGAATATTTGAGATTCTAGGATAATGATAATGTCTGGTTAAAATACTGAGTAACCATTCCTATATTACATAGTATATAGACTCTAACATCCTATTACTACATTCATGTACTCTAAAAGCCCTATTTTGATAGTGATTTGATTGGTTTTGGTTTATGGATATTTCTTTCTAAAATTTTGGAAATATTGAACAGCTTTTGGGCTGGAAATAATTAGTAGACCATTTTCCCAAACCGCACACCCAGCTAGTGCAGACCTAATGATTGAGGGATTTCATGGTCGGTGAAAAGCTTGAGAAGCCATGTTCACACTATGTTGAAACCATGAAACCACACTAGTATGGGTGAATTGATAGGGAACATATATTTCTTAACCATTTGACCTTGCCTATCAAACAATTCACACACCGTTTAATTAATCTAAATTTTCTTAAAAATCCCATGAACTCCAAATTTAGACCCCATCTCGGGAGTAACTTGACATAGAACATTTTCTAGGGTAGATAGGTTATTCAAGGACCAATTTTGTTTCCTCCAAGACCATGAAAAGGTGGATTGATGTAAGTAAATCTTTGTTTGGTCTTTTCCTAATAAGTTTTCTCTCCCTATTTTTTATCTCCATCTCTCTACTGCTCTAATACTTAGGTATTGTTATATCTCCAATTGTTTGGAGGATAAAATAGATGATGTTTTAGATATTTAATAGTGGATTGACTCTTGGATCATCATTTACGATGTTCATCATTGGAGTTTCATGTTTTAGGAATTTTGATACCTGACCATGTGGTCCTGAGGAAGGTGAATCAATTTTGGATGACAAATTTGATTAACACTTTATTTCATAACAGAAAATAAAATAATTGATTTTAATTTAATTTATTTCAATTGGAAATTGTAAACATCAAATTCTATTGAGTTTTTTAATTCGATTTAGAAGGAAATTGGGAGAGATCCCCCAATTCCATTGAACTGGGGCATGTTTTTAGAAATTATTGGGAAATTGTGGAAAGAAATCATGATATTTAAATTTTTGAATTTAAATTGTTAAATAAAATAGTGAAATTTAATTGTGAAATGATTTCAAATTTATATATCAGAAAAACAGTTTAATTTCATTTTATATAAAACCATTTTTATCCTATATAAATGCATGATTTGATTAAAAACAGATTTCAGTTTTTAAATGGTAACTGAAAAATTTAAATTGTAAATTTGTTGAATTGTATATTAAACATTTTTGAAATAAATTGAGAGTTATTTATTGTTTTTTGTTGAAATTATAATCTATTATGTTATTGTGTTAATATGAAGAAACATGTTATGATGATAATTCCTTATAATTGAATTGATGCATCAAAACTCCAAGATAATCATAAATGAATATATTTTCCCCACTGAGATGTTGGTTAGTCTTATTTAGAAAATTTCAGAGGGGCGTGTGTATACACTGTAGTTTTTCATGATATGTGTATGAGGATCTCATAAAATGGATCTATATTTCCTCTTTAAAGATGAGAATTTTTCTTGATGTTAATGAATTGATATATATTAGTTTTCTTTTAAATTATTTTACACATTCATCATGAATTTATATATTCTATTTTATATAAAATATTTTTTAATAAATTATTTAGAAAATTTTATACCATTAGAAATTTAATTTTTGAATTGTTTTAAATATGCTTTTGAAATGAGAGGCTTATTTACATAAAACTAAAATATTTATTTGGTTAATTAATTATGGAATATTTTTATGGAATCCTTGTTGAGACCCTTATGGGATTTTATCTCACACACTACCAATTATTTTTGGTTTTCCGTGATTTCCTCCTACCAGGATTAATAAATGGGAAAACACCATTTAGAGTTTGTAGTTGCTGTTGATCATTAAGTAGTTACTATTGATCATTAGGTAGGGATAGCTTTGTGCCTGTGAAGTTTTCATTAGTTCACAATGACTTGTATCTATTTCTTCCATTTTTCTTGTGGAAAATGCATTCCCACAATCAAATTATTTGATGTCCGGTGCTGTCCGTAACCCCTAGGGATCAGGAACCCCCTTCTAGATTTGTTGGGGATAGCTCAATTATTAGTGTACTAGGGTATCCTGGCCAGTTGGAGAAAAATTGGTATCAATGGAAGGTTAAGAATATTTCCTTGATGTCAGTATGTAGTAGTGTAATCTATTCAAGATTTAGGAGGTAGTTGTGATATATCTTATATATACCTCAACATAATGAGCCTTATGTTAGTTGGGGTGGTTTTGGGAAGACATATTGGGGATTAGGTCTAGCCTTTTCCCATGTTTCTCTTTGGATTTATTGAAATCTAAATATTTTTTGTTTATCTGTTGGGATTAGTTTCAATTGTTACGCTGTTTGAGTGTCAATATGAATTCTTCAATGTCATATATTGATGTTGTGTAGAATTATTCCTCTGATAATATATGAATAAAGGATGTAGGAGGAAGCATATGATGATCCTCATTGTGAAAAATACTCTAATAGTATAGAACCAGGATAAGGTTATTATATTTATTGTCCATGATCTGGTAGAAGCACCTACACCATTCCTCATTCAGGCTTCAGAAATGGAAACTCAATGGACTCTTTTATAGAGTAATTATCAAGAGTTACATCCCCAAAAGCCACTAGAATTCAAAGTATATTATTGTACGCACCTGTCTGATAATAGGATGATGGTTATAAATATATAGATTGAGTTCTTGGTTATTATAGATGATGTAAAGGTGAATTGTTCATCTTCAAGCTAGAGAAAACTAGATGGTGATGGTGGGAAAAAAATGTCGATGGAAATGAAGCATTAGGGATTAAAGTGGATGTATTTCATATTTATTTTCACTAACCAGTTCTCTCTAGTGACTATGGTTTTGACTATGGGTTTTGAGTTTTTAAAACTCGAGTAGGCTCATATTACCGTAGAAAAATATGAAAACCATTTGGTCGAGTTTGTGAAATTATTACATAAGTTAGTATTGAATGTGAATAGTAAGAATAAAATATTAAAGATGCCAATTTCATCTTATATTCATTAAGATGTTTTCTTACTGATGAAACCTTCCTATAACAATGTGTTGGACAGAGCGTTTATAGATGAAATGGACCTAGCTAGTAAGTTAGGGTTGATGTGGATTCCTTATTCTCTTTGTAGTGGTGTGAGTTACTATAAAGTAAACAGGAATCACGATGATCCTCATGGTGGTTCTAAATAACATAGTTCTTCTAGACCTCAGGTAGTGAATCAAATAGTCCTTTTGATCTGTTACCAGTGTGGAAATCTAGGGCATTCAAAGTAGAGTTTCACGGATACAACCAAGAAATTATGTTCTCGTGGACACTGAGGTCCCCTAAAAATTTTATTCCCTATATATTCCACTCCTCATAGTGTCACAAGATCATTAGAGACAAATACTAATGTGGTGAAATCAGATGATTCATGAGCAATGGTGTTCTAGCCACAAGAATCAGGAGTGAAGATTATCTTGGAATTTGATGAGTCTCTAGATGAAGTAAATGCGAGTATGAAGACCATGATACCTACAGTCAATATAACATCATCATTAGGTACTACTATATTTGATAATGGTTCTTATCATTCATTTATATCAAATCTTATTTGTTATCTAAAAAATATTCCTGAAATAATTTTATCTTATGTGTTGGATATTACAACACCCCTTGGAATAATGAGAGAGAATGGTCTCTATATCTCAAATTACATTTTCTCTCTTTTAGAAATAGATATTTCTATTAATTTCATTATTCTGAACATGAAAACACTTGATATAATTTTAGGATGGATAGTATCATTTCTAATAAATCCATGATTGATTGTTATCTCGATCATGTATCCTTCAGTACACATGTTTCGGTGTGACATATAATTCAAAGAGAATAGGGCCCATGGTCAAGTAGAGAAAGACATTCTTATATGGACTTGGGGAATGTAATATTTATGTTTTTTATGATATAGAGAGGGAACCGTTGAGTGATGATCTCCCTCTATTTGTCATTGAGTTTCCCAAAATCTGTCTTTCTAACTAATTTGTTTTTCGACCAATAAATAAGGTAGAGTGTTCTGGAAATATAATTCCTGATATTGAACTATTATCTATTAATTAATACTACATGGAACCTTCTTAAATTCATGAGTTTGAGGCTCTTCTAGATGATATTCTAAAGAATAGATTTATATGCCCGAGTGTGTCAACTTGGGCGGTGCCAGCTATCTTTTCTATGAATGTTGGTGGGTCACTTTTTGTTTCTGTTCATTATGAATAACTCAATTAAGTTATGGTAAAGGAAAAATATCAGTTTCCACCAATTCATGATCTATTAGACCATATGAAAAGAGATATGTGTTTTTCAAATATTGATCATAAATCATATTACAATCAATTGAGAATAAATGATTCTGGAATTTAGAAAACCACCTTTTGGAGAAATTATGAGAATTATTAGTACATTTTCATTCCATTTGGTATAATAAATGATCATGAAAAAATTATGGATTTAATGAACATGATATTAAATGAGTATCTTGAAACTTTTGGTGGTAATTTTTGATGAAATGATTTTTTACTCTACGTTTGAAGAGGTTCATTTGCATCATTTGGGAGAAGTTCTGTAATTTTTTATAAGAAATCGAAATTATGCTATGATTCAAAAATGTTATTTATGGATTCTAGAAGTGAATGTATTGGGATATTTGGTGTGGTACGAAGGTATTTCAGTTTATCCTAAGAAGTTAAAAGCTATTATGACAATGGAACAACCACAGAAAGTTTTCATGATTTGGAGCTTCTTGGGTTTGGATGGGTATTGTAATGAACAAAACATTCATTAATGAAAATTAATCTTGGTCTATTTAAACATAATATTATGGGTATATAAAACATATGAACATCCATGGTTTTATGTTCTTGTATTTTAAAATACCATTTGGAAATGTGATCGATTCTAATATAGACATTGAACAGTGATCACTTGATTAGTATAAATAGAGGGCTTTAAAAAGTTATATTTACATTGAAAAAGGAAGAAATAGCCTCATCCAATAGACATTCCCCCAGAGAAATACCATTTTATGGAGATCATAAAGGAGGTGGTTACAATGGGCTTCGGTCTTGACCATGCCCTAACTAAGCTTCAACATGTTAAGCTTGAACGGAACCGCATGCGGGAGACGTGTAATGTAACACCCTGAGATTTTATGAGAAATTTTTTTTTATGTATTATGTTATACACAACACCAAAGGATTATTTCACTACACACAATACTATCTTTTCTTGTATTACACGCAAGATCACCCTTCCTCGATTGATTGGGTTGTACGCAATACCGAGTTTCATTAAACAATGATATGTTATTAAAATATTATATAAATTAGCAGTTATGAATAGTAATACCATATTTTTGAAATTTTATAAATTTTATCATTCAAAAAGGACTTAATTTTTATATTCAGAATATCGAAATTAGCCTAGGGTGAATTTTTGGTATTTTTTTGAAAACATTCAATTTTTGATGAATAGTAAAAAACACTGAGTTATAATTTAAAACTGCATTTTTATTTAAATAATTGTTTATTTTATTTAAATTTTTTCTAGGTCAAAATATATAAATAATAACTAGATTAGTTCATGTAATTCATTGGAGTCATTTTATAATAATTTTAGATATATAAAAATTTCATTGAACTTTTTACCGTTTTTTACACACCTCCTAAGAAAATTTGAAAATTTATATAAAACTCAATTTTACAGCTTCTGTGAGTTAAATTTCGAAAATTCGAGAGTCATAGTTAATATCAAGGAGTAAAATGGGGTTCAATATGATAAAAATAATTTTTGGTGAATATTAACTTTTTACTTTTATTTAACAGGGTTAAAAGTAAATATGGTAATTAAGGGTAAAAATGACATTATTATTACCCTAACACATGTCCTAATTCTATTTTATAAATTTAATTCGACCAAAAAACCTTAGGAATAAAATATGACCATTTAAGTCCTCTTGTATTAGATTTGTACATGTATTATTATTTAATTCAAAGAAGAGTTAAAAGAGTTAAAATCAATGTTTAATAACTAAAACATTTTTAGTATTGGGTTATAATAAGATAAATTCTACTATAAAAATTAATTATAAATCTAATAAGATTTCCTACATAATTATATTTTATTTATAATTTTTATCCATTAAATAACTTATGTTATTTATGGAACAATGATGATGCAGTAATTACCTTATTAATGAAATATTAACATAAATGATGTTATAAATACCCAAATAAATGTAATTTGAGAATTTTAATGAATTAAAGTAATTTTCTAGGTTAATATAACATATTAGGGTTAGTTAAATGAATTTTCATTTAAGTAATACTGCTGTTATGAATTTAACAAAAACAAAATACCAAATACTGTCATAATTGACATAAAAGAGTTTTTAAGACAAATATTATATTATTAATTGTTATTCTAACCAAAAAAATATATGGTTCTGCCAAAAGACATATATAATAATATATTTGACATTAATGAATCAATTGAGGTTCTATTGGAAGTTTATAGTATGATTATTAACCATATATTGTAAGAATACAAGAAGATATGGTAAAATTTAAATTATTTAACTTATAGTTAAATCGTAATGTTAAAGTTAAAATGGTAACATAAACTTTTTTAAAACCTATTGGATGAGAGGATTTTGACACATACCCACCCTAGATTTGAAATAAGTCACTTTTGAGGCATTATAAACCGAATATGAATTTATTATAAAATAATATTTTATGTTTTTCCTAAGGTGCCCATCTTTTCCGTTATAAAAGGGAACCTCATCCCTCTTCACTTTACAACATTTTGAGCCTTCAATCATGGCCAAAACCAGTACATTTCTCTTCTACACTTCCCTATAAAAATTCTACTGGACCTGGTATTCTTCAAGGACCAACTTTAGTGCCCTAAGAGGAGGATAAAAAGAGGCGCGACTAAGAAAAGGTAATATCCTTTACCGATCCTTTCCAATTTATTTCTTCTTCTACTTATTCTTCTTTATTTGTTTCATCGTAAATTAATGAAATAAGTTTTACTCAGATAATGAATATTTATTATAAATATGAAACAATAATATTTCACCTTCAATATATCCTACGAAAAATGAAATCACCACGCGTGCGTACGTACTGAATACCGTCTCCACACCGTGGTGTAATCTGTTTTCCACCACCACCTTACTTGGATGGGTATAATGGTGTAAAGAGTAACTATATATGATTATTATAACATAATTATAATTCTGATACATTCCATAATCCACTCCAATACCATTAAATAATTATGGGAATGATATCATTTCTCGTGTGTACGTATGACCTACCATCTCCACGATGTGATGCGACTAGTTCTACATGATCATCATTGAATAATGCTTATATACATGAATTGAATTGATAAATATGATATATATTACACTAATACCATTTTTTAAATGAGGTATCTATAACCTAAAAAAAGTGTAATAAGAATTTATTTTACATAACACGCACAAGAACATAAAGAAATGAACACCTGAATAACAAGTAGCAATGAAATATTACTAATAATAAGAAAGAAATATGACCATATATGATATCATAACAATTAATATGATTCTATAATAAGTCAATGAAATTATTAAAATCATTATACAGGAGGTTCGAATATGTATGAAGCATATCAGACCTAAGGTAAGGGAAAATCTCACAATCTCATTTTTAGTCGAGGCGTTTTATACTTCATAATATACTGGGGCATATTTATCATCCACTTCTATGTTTCATCAATATATAATATTATTTCTATCCTACTAAAATTTATTAAAATAAATTCTACCTATTAGTGAATTTTATTAAATGATATGAAAGGAATCTTTTTTTTCAGTATGAGATACTTTTTGACTTTTTCAGCCAAAGTACGAGAAAAATGTTTTTTTAACTTATATGGCATGAATAGCTTTTTTTGATTTCATAGAACATTATTTCCATTAATATTCCTTTACAATTTTTCATGTATATTTAATTAACTTATTTCAGTTTAAAATTGTAGACATGTTAATAAAGGAAAAATGTTTTTGAAGTAGAAAGTATATTTTACTAAAAAATGGAGGTCAGGTGTTTTATAAAAATTAGTTTCCATCTAAGATAATATAGGGTTATGTTTCAATCCCTATTTTTACATTTATTTGATTATGTTATGATGGAATTATTTTAATAATGTCCTTTTATCTTATATGGATTATGTTATGATTGCATGTTGTTTAAGAATCCCATTTTTATTACATGGGTTATACTATGATGTATGATTTATGATTTTGTGGCACACATAAGAAGGGTATCATTTTTAGATGGGTGGGACCTATATCTCCCTCAAATGCATTGGGTAAAGGTTTATATCTCATGATATAGACTTGGATGGAATGAAAAGTTAATCTGGTTCATTGATACATGACTGGAACGAGGAGTGAACTCAGTTCAAAAATGGACTTTGTCTGCTATAATAGTCTTGGAAATGAGTCATGACTAATATGAAATGATTTTAAATGATTATGTTTGTATGCCACAAAGTATCATGTTTCATGTTATGATTATTGGGATTACATTTGACTACTAAGATTTATCCCATGTTATGATATTATGATCTCTTTTGCAGATTATGATTTTCAAAATGTTATGATATGATTGATATTTCCTTTTTTTACCCTTACCAGGCATTTGAGCTCACCCTTTTGTATATTTTCATTTCCCGAGGTCAGGAAGACGGGTATTAAGAAGGATATGCCAAAAGGGTCTCTATATATAATGAAATAAATGAGAGAAAATGTATATGTTTTATGAACTATTTGTTTATGTTTCACAGTTTCTAAAGACACAATACATATACAGTCCTATCATGGTTTTGGTATATGTTGTAATAATTATGCTTCAATTATGAAGTAATAAAAATGCATGTAAATTATGGGTCTTTATAGTTGGTATCAAAGGAAAGATATAGTCATCCTTTAGAAACTTGGATGTGAAGTCGTTAGTAAGAACCATAAGGATATGTCTAAGTATAGAACACAATATTAGTGTTCTAGAAATGGCCATGAATAACCTATGAGAATACATAAGGTGGGAAATTTTATTCTTCATTATGTGGTTTTACTATTATTATTATTCTTTCTCACACAATTCATATTGGTTTTAGTCAATCTCTTGAACATGAAGGAACCGTGTTAATGCTAAATGTGACGGGAAATGCAATGATTGTCCCCCTGAGCACCCAAAAATTATGGGAGCTGGAATGAAAAATATTATTACCATTATCACAAAAATTTCTCAATTTATGAATTATAATGGTCTTCTAAACAAGAAAAGGATGGAGCAGCATTATGTTGATTCCTTCATGAGGCAGAGTCCACCCTCATTCTGCGGGTCTACTGATCCATTTGTGGCTAAAAAATGGATCAGTACCACTGAAAGGTTATTTTTAGTTCTTAAATGTTATGAACAAGATAATGTCATCTTATCAGTTTATCATTTGGAAGGTAAAGTTGATCAATGGTGGAATATTATCAAGAATACGAGGCAAATAGATGAAATTGAGTCCATGGAATGGGATGAGTTCAAGAACATATTTTTCAATAAGTACTTCCCTCGTATTCTTCGAACAATGATGGAGAAAGAGATTGTTGAACTAAAGCAAAAGGTTGATGAATATTTTGGTACCTATGAAGTAATTTTTACAAGACTTGGAAGGTATGTTTCCAGAATTATTATCCAACCTAAGATTAAGATCGATCGATTCATTAGTGGATTAAAACCAAGTCTTCAAATGGCTTTAGTCATAAGGGGCTTCAATAGCTATGAGGAAATTGTTCAATGTGCTCTCAAGGTTGATATGGAGATTGGAGTAACCCATCAGTCATATGGGTTTGATAAGAAGAGTAAAATGGAATTCAAAGGGAAATCTAAAGTCCACACTAAAAAAAGATGAGTTTTCCCTTATTCACAAAGTGCGGAATGAAACATGGAGGAAATTGTCTTAAAGGGACAAGTAAATTTTTTAAATGTGAAAAATAATGTCATCATGGATTTGAATGCCGCAATGATTGGAAAATGATTTATTGTGATGCGAACAAAGAAAAGGATACACAGAATGCACCTTATACACTTTAATGTTACAAGTGTAATGAAATGGAGCATTATGCTAATCAATGCCCTAAAACAAGGGTTGTTGATGATGATTGACATCAACAAACTCTTAAGGTCCAAGACAAAGTAATGTCATATGCAATTTCAATCGGCGATGTGGAGTACGATAAAGAAGTGGGGAATGGTACACTTACTATTCACTATAATGTAGAAAATGTTTTATTTGATTCTGGATCCACCCACTCTTTTATTTCTGAATAAATTTTTAAGGGTATCACCGTACTACCTCAAATATTAGCTGGTGAGTTAGCTGTGACAACTCCTAATGGAACAATGGTTGCATCAAAAATTTATAATTGTTCTCCAATTGATGTTTTTGGGAAAGTGCTTCCTACAAATCTTGTGACCCTTCTTATAGTGGAATTTGATGTGATTCATGGCAGGGACTGGCTTTCCTTATTTGGATCTCATATCAATTTCCAAAGAAGGGAAGTCACATATCATATTCCTAATCAATCTAGGATCATCTATCAATGCAAGGATGAATATAACATTCCAGTGGAAATTTCTTCCATCTTATGGGTCTTAATTCCAATAAATGATGGTTATTTATCTCAAATGGTTATAGAGAAACTGACGATTAAGAATATGACCATTGTATGGGAGTTTAATTATGCCTTTCTAGATGAATTTCCAGGTCTTCCACCAAATCGTGAAGTTGAGTTTTCAATAGAACTCATACTGGGTGTTGTGCCCATTTCAAATACATCTTATAGAATGTCCCCAATTGAGTTGCATGAATTGAAGAAGAAACACCAATAGAATCTTGATAAGGGATTCATACACCCTAGTGTATCACCTTGGGGGAACCTGTTCTGTTGGTTAAGGAGTATGAAGGATCAATGAGAATCTGAATTGATTATTGAAAACTTAACAACACCACTATCAAGAAAAAATATCCTCTCCCACACATTGATGACTTATTTTCCCAACTACGTAGAGATCAATACTTTTAGAAGATTGATCTTCATTTAGGGTATCATCAATTTAGGGTCAAAAGGGAGGATATACCAAAGACGACTTTCTGTAGAAGGTATGGACATTATGAATTTATAGTGATTCCATTTGGTCTTACTAATGCCAATACTATCTTCATGGATCTAATGAATAGAGTCATTAGAGAATATCTTGATCAATTTGTGGTAGTCTTTATAGATGATATTCTTGTCTATTCAAAGAGAAAGGAAGAACATGAAGACCATTTGAGAATTGTATTAAATACCCTAATAAAGGATTAGATTTATGCCAAATTAACCAAGTGAGAATGTTGGCTTCAAAATGTATCATTTTTTGGTCACATATTTTCAAAATAGGGGATATCTGTGGATCCAGCAAAAATAGAGGTTATCGAATGATGGTCGAGACCAACACCAGTAAGTGAGATCTGATGTTTTCTTGGTTTGGATGGATATTATCGAAGTTTGGAGAATGATTTTTTACAATTATCTAATACACTCCCCAGGTTCACTTGAAATGGATTTAAGTTCATTTGGACGGAGGAGTGTGAAGAGAATTTCATGGAGTTAAAAAGATGGTTATCCAGTGCAACTGTGCTCACACTGCCTTGTAGTATAGAATGGTTTGTGATCTATAGTGATGAATCCAAGAAGGTATTGGGGTCTGTTATCATGAAAAACAATATAGTGATAGATTATGCCTCATGAAAGTTGAAAATGCATGAGCAAAATTACCCAAATCATTATTCGAAATTAGTTGTGGTAATCTTTGCATTAAAGATTTTGAGGCATTATCTTTATGGTGAAAGGTGTGATATTTATACTGATCATAAAATTTTAAAGTATATTTTCACACAAAAGGAGCTGAATATGTGCCAAAGAAGATGGTTTGAGCTGAATAAGGATTACGACTTCTCAATTAATTTCAACCCTGGGAAAGCAAACTAGGAGGCAGACACATTATGTCAACAAGACCATGCTAGCTTATCCATGATGAGGATCACAAAAGATCCATTATTTATGGATTTAAAAGGATGGATCTTAGAATTATAATGAATGTAACACCCTCAGATTTTATGAGATATATTATTTTTAATTTCTTTGATGTTTTATATTATACACTACACCACGATAATATTGTATTATATGCAACACCATATTAGCTTGCAGTATACACAACACTATTCTTGGCTCGTGTTACACACAATTTCGTTTTCGTTTTGTGAAAATTATTCTACGCCACATTAAGTATAGATTTTGTTTAATGTATAAATGAAATAAGTTCTGATTATGTTATACGCAACAACAAACAGAGCTTTCAATACACGTAGCCCTGACTTGTCTTGCATTACACACAATCATGACCTTCCTCGATAGCGTGTGTAGTACCCAATACCGAGTTTCACTAAATGAGATATTATTACTATATTATTATGAACAATCCGAATGAATAGTAATACCCACTTTTTGAAATTTTATAAATTTTATCTTTCCAAATGGACTTAATTTTTGGATTCAGAATATCGAAATTTAGCCTAGGTTGAATATATGGTATTTTTCATGAAACATTCAATTTTTTATGAATAGTGAAAACACTAGGTTACTATTTAAAACCCGAATTTTTATTTAAATACTTATTTATTTTATTTAAATTTATTTTATGTCAAAATAGATACATAATACCTATATATGTTCAATTTAATTCATTGGAGTCATTTTATAATAATTTTAGATTTATAAAAATTTTATTGAACTTTTCACCGTCTTTTACTCACCTCTTAAGAGAATTTGCAAATTTACATAAAAATTAATTTTAACACTTCTATGAGTGGAATTTAAAAAATATAACAGACATGGTTGATATATGTAACTAAAATGTGGTTCAATGAGATGAAAATATTTTTTGGTGAATAGTAATTTTTTACTTTTATTTACAATAGTTAACAGTAAATAGGGTAATTAAGGGTATAAATGATATTATTATTACCATAAAACATGTTATAATTCTATTGGATAAGTATAATTTGACCAAAAACAAACATATGAGTATATTATTATCACTTTGGTCTGCATGGATTAGATTAGGACATTTATTATTATTTAATTCAAAGAAGAGTTAAAATAGTTATAATCAAAGTTTAATAACTAAAACATTTTTAATATAGGGTTATAAATGAGATAAAATAGAATATAAATATTAATTAGAAAGATAAAAAATTTCCTACATAATTTTATTTTAGTTATAATTTCTAGAAATTAAATAATTTAATTTATTTATGACACAATGATGATGCAGTAATTACCTTATTAATAAAATATTAACAAAATTGATGTTATAAATACCCACATAAAAGTAATTTGAGACTTTTTATGCATTAAACTAATTTTAAATCTTAATATATCATATCATTATTGATTGAAGTTACTTTTTTGGAACTAATCATGCTGTTAAAATTTTCACAAAAATCAATTACCAAATAGTGTCAAAAATGACAAAAATATTTTTTAAGAAAAATATTATATTATTAAATGATATTATATTTCTAAAAATCTAAATTTTATCCAAATGAATTGAATAAGGTTATATATATTAATAATTAACCACTTGGGCTTCAATTTTCTTGATATAGAAAGATTATTAACAATATAGTGTAAGTAAAAAAGAAGACACGACAAAAGTTAAATTATTTAACTTAGAGTTAAATCTAATTGATAAGGTTAAAATAGAAACCAAAACTTGTCTAAAACCTATTGGATGAAATTACTTCGACCCATACCCACTTTATCTGCTAAATAAATCAATTTAGAGCTATTAATGCCCAAATATAACTTTATTATAAAATAATATTTTATGTTTTTCTAAAGGTGTCCCTCTCCTCCATTATAAAAATGGCACCCCTTCCCTCTTCTCATCCCACCCTTTTGAGCCATGAAGCATGGCCAAACCCTGAAAATTACTCTTCTCAAACTGTCTAGTTATATAATAGAGGTTTTGGTATTCTTAAAAGACAAACTCTAGTGCCCTAAGATGATGTTTAAAGGAGGTGCATCGAGGAAGAGGTAATCTCTTCTACCGACTCTTTCAAGTTTCTTTCTTCTTCTACATCCTCTTATTTAGTTGTTCCATTATAAAATAATAACATGAGTATTATTTATATAATTATATGTTATTATAAATGTGAAACAAAGCTATTTCACCTTCTATCCATCCTACGGAAAACGAAATCACCGCGCCTGAGTACGTACGGAATATCGTCTCCACGCCATGGTGTAATCGGTTTTTCCACCACTACATTACATGGATTGGTATAATGGTGTAAATAATAACTATATATGACTATTATAACATCATACAGATTCTAAGATATTATATCGTCCTCTCCAATTCCATTCAACAAATATGGGAATGATATCATCGCCCGTGCGTACATACAGATTACTGTCTCCACAACGTGATGAGATTCATTTTCCATGTTAACAATTCAAGAATGATTATAAAGTATATATAATAAGTAATCATGAAATATAATAAATAATAATTCTACTGGATTTATGTGTATATATTTATATATATATGTTTTTCATCTACTTAATTCGGTTCAATTCAACAAGGAAACGAAAACAATGTTCATGCATACGTACGAACTACCGTCTCCATGAATGGCGTATTTCTTTCCATTTATTGATCTATTGTATATATGTATATTCTGAATATATATTATATATAAATCATATTCTATATTCTGTAATTAAGTAATCATGATCTAAGTGATCATATTAATAATTACAAGTCAAAAGACGGATGATAAATGAAACGATTTTACCCAAAACACTGCTTTAACATGGAATTGACAAATGAACATATAATATAATGTCAAAAGTGAATCATATATGATATCATAAATAATATTATGGTTCTATTACATGTTAATAATATGTTTAAACAAAATAAACATGAGTCTTGGACACATACAGAATAAATTGGACATAAGGCTAGGGATAATTTTTCAATCTCATTTTTATTCGAGATTTCTTATATGTAAGTATTTACTGGGGTTATATTTTTCATCCATATCTATAAAAATGTTTTTCATAAAGTGATTAATATTCTTCCATGTATTATTTAAGTCATGTTTACCCCTATTTGAATTTTACTATGTGCTATGGAAGGAATCATTCTTTTGTTTACCAAACGTGGTACTTTTTGACTTTTCTGAAAAAAGTACGAGGAGAATGTTTTTTTACATATATAGCATGAATGGATTTGTATGGTTTCAAAACCCCTAATTTTAATAAATCTTACTCTAAAATATTTCATGATTATTTTCAACAAAAAAAAAATTCTTTTAAAATTGCATGGAATTTTGTGAAAAGAAAATGATTTTTAAGAAGAAATGACATTTTCAACAAATGTTTATTTCAAGTGTTTTATCAAAACCATTTTCCATCTAAGATAACATTATTTCATATTTATATGTTTCAATTATAATGTATATATTATTTACATGGTTTCAATTTTCTTATGATGAAATGATGATCATTTTTTTATATGGATTATGTTATGATGTGATGATGTTTATGAAACCAATATTTATTCTTTGGGTTATGATGAATGATTCATGTTTCTATTGTGGAACAAGTAAGAATGATTTCATTATGAGATGTGTGGGACTTATATCTCCCTCAAATCTTGTAGGTAATGATTTATATCTTATGATATAGATATGGTTGAAATGTAAAGTTAATCTAGTTTAGTGACATAGGATGGGAACGAGGAGTGAACTCGATTCAGAAAGGGACTTTGTTCACTAAGATGGTCTTGGAAGCAATGCCTTGGATTCTATGGAAATAATATCATGTTCTTAATGTTTTTCCACAATTAAAAGTTTTATATCCAAGATATTTTATCATGATTGATGTGCCATTAAGATCTATGCCTTACGTACTGCCATATTTTATGTCATTTATCAATATTTTTATGTTTAAACTTTATGTTATAGTTTTTTTAGTTAAAATGTATATGATTTGTTTTATTTTATCCATGCATAACCTTACAGATCATTTTCGATCACCCTTTATATGTTTTCTTTTCCCCATCATTTAAATAAAGGTTTTAGGTAAGAAAAAAAAGGGGAAGATCTTTATGGGAGAATTTTAAGATCCTTCACTATGATTAGAAGATTATGTTCCATGTTTCCAAAGACACTAACAAATTACGGTCCTTGAGTGTTGGTTCTTGTTATGTATTAATTTTTCCAAAAAATTAAGGTAATTTCCATGTACGTTAGGCTTGGGTCTCTATTGTTGGTATCAGAGGAAAGGTTTAGTAATCCTTTGGAAACTCGGAAGCGAAAACTTTAGTGAGATCCCTAGAGATATTTCTAAGGCATGTCTAGGGATGTCCCAAAGGTTAAGTATTAGTATAAGTTATTGTCCTATAATTACTATGATGATAATAGAATTAAACCTATGATGTTACGTATTGAAGGTACTACCCCATTATTATGTTTTTTCCCTAGCATTATTTTTCCTCTCACACTATTCTTTATGGGGTTTAGATGATGTCTAGAACCCTAAGGAACCGTGTTGATCAATGTAATGGACAATTCAATGATTTTCCTTATGAAAAAACCAAGGTTATAGGAGATGGAGTGAAAAATATTATTGCTATACTTACACAAGATATGAATCATTCTGGACTTCCAAATAAGCAGAGAAGGGAACAATATTTTATTTAGTCCTCCATGAGGCAATTTCAACCTTCTTTATGTGGGTTTTTTTGATCCACTTGTTGCTGAACAATGGATCGGTAACATTGAAAATTTATTTTCCATACTTCACTCTTCAGAACATGAAAATGTAATTTTAGTTTTTTTTCGTTTAGAAGGTGAAGAAGACTAGTGGTAGACTCTAATTAAGAATACAAGGCCCCAAGATGAAATTGAATCCATGGAATGGAATGAGTTAGAGAAGATGTTTTTCATTATGTACATCCCTCGTATTCTTCGAACAAAGATAGAGAAGGTGTTCCTTGAGATTAAGAAAAAGGATGATGAATCTGTTGGTATATATGATGATAATTTTACAAGCCTTGCAAGGTACGAATCTGGATTTATCATCCAACCTGAATGTAATGTTGATCGATTCTTCAATGGCTTAAAACCAAGTCTTCGAAGGGAATTATCTATAAGCGACTTCAGTAGCTATGAAGAAATTGTGTGTTGTGCTATCAAGGAAGAACTAGAAGTTGCTGTTACATATCCATCTCATGGTTTTGACAATAGAATGAAAGATGGAGTTCAAGGAGAAATCTCAGAATAATGGTGAAAAGAAGATGAATGTTTTTTTATGATCAAGGTGTGGAAAGAAGCATGGTGGAAATTGTCTTAAAGGGACTAGAAAATATTTTAAATGTGGAAATTAAAGTCATCAAGCAGCTGAGTGTGATGTAATGGAAAAAGGGTTGCTAACGATATGAATAAAGAAAAGACTGCAGAGAACACACCACCAACACATCAATGCTTCAAGTGCAAGGAAATGGGGCATTATGATAATCAATGCCCTAATCCAAGGGTTAATTATGATCAATGTAAGAAACCACTTAAGGAAAAGGATAAAGGGAAGTCACATGTGATCACTATTTGTGATGTTGAGTATGACAACGATGGTGTGTAATGATTAAGTGTTTATGAAATGGTGTTTGAAAATAGTATCATGGAATGTCATTTATGGGATCGTGGAATTTTGGAATATCTATGTATTGGTTTTCAATAATTATATGGTACCGGTTACCATAAAAAGTGATTGAAATATTTTTGGAAAGAAGATGATATGCGCATAATGAAGGGATAAAGAAAAAATGAAATGAGATCATGACTGATATAAGGACAAAGTTATATTATGGTTTGAGTATATAGAAATTTTGGAAGTTTTGTATGTGGAAAGTGAGAAATTTTGACAGAATTCATGTTCTCACTAAGGTTCAATGGGTTGTAATGGCCTGGACCTCTCCGGTCGATTACTTTGTAAAAACGTTTTTTTATGTGGTCAATGCGGCGAACATCAAAAATAATAATTATTATTAATAATAAATGGTGACGTGTTAATAAATTTTATTTGTGGTTTTGTTATAAGTGTTATACTAAATAATTATAATAATAATGTTGGTTTTTTTATAGATCTGGTAATAATGATTTAATGAGAATTATGTTTTGAATTAAATGCAATGAGATTTGAGATATGAGAATAAATTAAAGATGTTATGATAATTGTGTAAAAATAAATAAATAAAGGTTTAAAATAAATTTGGGGCGTGCCACAAGGAGAGAGAAGATGAAAAAATATAATTATATGAAATAAAATGGGAGGCGCACCAACAAAATAATGATTGGAGAGAGAAAATAAAATTTATTGAAAAATAAATATAAGAGAGAGGCGCCACTTTTTGTGGGAGAGAATCTTGGGAGAAAGAATTAATAAAGATTGGAGAGAGGGGGGAGTTATAAGATATTAATGGGAATAAAATTAAGTGTGAAATAAATAGTAAAGGAGATAATTGGTGATGAATTTCCTGCGTGAAAAATGACAAATGGTGATTGATTGGAGTTAGAGAAATAAATAAATAAATAATTAATAAAATGTTGTTATCAATTTTTTTGATAATAAAACACTTTTTTCACAATAACTTCTATGTGCGACATCGGTTTCACAAACCGTCAGTGGCAGTGCGACCCTGACTACGAGACGAAAATTATGAGTCCAATATTGGATGTATTTTTCGGGTTTTCGGATTGGGTACCCGAAACGCTCATGAATTAATAGATTTAATATTGTTATTATTACGAGATCTGGTATCCAACATATCTCCCTCATACGGTATCGGATTGACGATCCGTCAGCGACAGCGTAACCCTGAAATTATGACGGTCATTTTAAGACCATTAATGAGCTACTTTTATGACTCATGCCTCGGGTCAATGAAACACCACATATTGATAGAATTATCATTATTATTAAAACGCGTGGAAACCGCGTGACGTGTTGTGTGTTAACCAATAAAAACATGTAACGTATGTATGGTCACATCGTGTATTCATTAATGCACGCTGAATACGGATTTACCAATTTGTTTCCTATATAAGAACGAGGTCATGTTTTATCTTCCATATTGATCGCCTCTTTGTCGCACAACGACGCTCTTGGACAATCGAGAAGTATTCCTCCTCTAACTTCTTTGTCCGAGCTCCGAATTACGATCTGTCAGCGGCCACAGGATCGTAGCGACGAGACGAAGCTTCTAGGCCTGGACTTGTCACCTTTCCTTCTGGCCTTCCTTCTCCAGCTTCCATCCTAGGAGGCATTTTTCGGGTTTGGTGAAGGCGGAGGACACCGAAGGACGTCGTCGGAAGCGACGTGATCGGGACCTTTTGAGGTAGGGGTTTACCTTCGTCTCTCTATTTGGTGCAACATGTGGGGTGGGATATTTTTCTTTTGTTCCATGGGATGCAGTTGAACTTTAAATAAAGATAATAATCAGATAAAGAAGGGTTTGGGGTTTTGTGTTGTTTCTATTGCCTTCCAGTTTCTTTATCTTCTGATTGTGATTTTGGATTGAAAGGCCTTTGCCTACTGAAAATCAAGGCCGTTGGTGGCCTTTGCATGCGCAATTGATATCTGAATTGTTTGTGGTTGGTTTTGTTAAAACATGGAAAATGGATAAGCACGTAAAGACTGGCTGATTAAATGAGAATGAAAACCTTGTGCGATCACCCCGGTTGAACAAAATTGGAATAATGAACATGTTGGTGGTTTGGTTGTTTTGTGGGAAATGTTTTGTAAACGATGGGGTTGAAATGGGAAGTGGTTGGTCGTGGAAGATGCCTTTATTTATAAAAGTGTTTTGATTATGAAAAGTGTTTTGAAGTAAAAGGTGTTTTCAAATGCGGAAATGTTTTGTGTGTGGAAAGGGTTTTATCTGTAGAACTTTGAAATAAATGAATGATGGAATGTTTTATGGTTGTGATAATCTTTTGTAAATGAATTTGCATGTGATTGATTTCGTTTTACCTAACCTTGGTTGTGGATGGCAGGGATATGTTTGTGAAAGGTTTTATCTGGATGATAGTTGCCCATTAGTAATAATTTGTTAAACCATTGCATGAAACATGAAAACCTAAATGGGGTTGGGGGATGATTGTTTGGTTGTTGATGCATGATTCGTGGTAGCAGTGCCGAGGCACATGCTCAGTTCCTCTTTTAAGAAGCCATAGGTTGGGCTGTGTGTTTGGTATATGTATATATATAATTGTATCTTTGTGTTTTGTCGCACCACACCCATGTCAAGCACCTAGTGCCGAACACTCCCATTTTATGGGAGAGGGTGTTCCCCCTTTGTTACTAGCTCCTTCCTGCTCCTTCTTCCATAGGCTATGGTGGCTTGAGGTGACCTTACACCCAAGATTCTTCGGGTAGGTCTCGGAGGCGTTCATGGCTTGAGGCGACCTTTAGCCCAAGACTCTTCGGGCAGGCTTACCGTTCCCAAGAACCTTCGGGATGAGGCCCAGGTGTCTGCGGGCGGGTTAGTGGTTGTGGCCCAGGTGTGTGCGGGTGAGATGCGTGGTTGTGAGGCCCAGGTGTGTGCGGGCGGGATGCATGGTTTGGCCCAGGTGTGTGCGGGCGGGAAGAGTGTGGTAGCGTCAGGACGTTTGCTGTTAGGAAGAGCAACATCTAATTAAGTGGGAAATGGTGCGGGGTACCCAATACTTTTGTTCTATATATATACTAAACTTGTTTGTGTTACTTGGTGAGTGTGACCAGTGAGGCTGGGTGGATAGTTTTTCCTTGTTAGTTTCTGGTTCTTCTGTTTTCTCACGGGACCTTAGGGTGTCTCCCCACTTGTGCACGAGAGCTTTAGGTTCTCTACTGAGTATACTTGTATGCTCACCCTATGTTGTTTCAAGTTTTCAGGAGGACTACCAGGGCTGTACGGGACCCTACTAGTCAGGCAGTGGGAGCTGTGCAGTTGATGTTTTCTTGTTTTTCTTTTGGTACTGTACTCACTTGTACATTGAACTTATTTGTACTTGTACCTGTTTCGGTTTATTTATACATGCATATGGGACTGGTTTGGGTTTTTTTTTCAGCACCTTTATTCTTTTTCCTTTTTGGTGGTTGACTTGTCCTATTTCCGATCCTAACTATAAAAAGGGTAATGCCTCCCATGATTGAAAAAAAATAAACTCATACCCTCGGTGCTAGTCGCCACCCCGGGGCCTACTGGAGGCGGGACTCGGGGGTCATTATCTCCCTTTCACCATTGCCAGCTCAGTAGGGGCATCTTTGATGGAAGGGGGTCGTGACAGAATGGTATCAGAGGAATGGTTGAGAGATAGGATGGAGTCTGGAGTTAGGCACAGTGAGGATTACTTGGGATGGTAGGGAAACAGTGTTAGCTGATCTTGGTGTATGACATAGGCCAGAGAAGACTGGCTAGGACATGGGATTTTAGGGCCCCCCGTGATCCGATGCAAGGACTTTGAGCCTACCGAACAACCAAGTGATGCTACATTGTTTTTAGGGTAGAAACCCTAGGAAAGGTACATGCATCATCATTTTTGTGTTTTACTTGATTTGGGGCGTTCTGGGAATAAAGTAAAATGATAAAATGAACCGTTGAGAAATCTCCTTACTACTCGGGCGTAGGTTTTCCTTGTTTACCGTACAGCTATGGCACCTGGACGGTGTTCCCAGGTGGCTCAGGCGGCCGAGGCCCAGCAGGTTTAGGCGATCGATCAACTGAGGATCGATCGAGAGGAGGAAGACATCTAGTGGCAGAAGACCCTCCGTTCTTTCCAGCGTCAGACTCTCAATAAGTACGAGGGAAGTACTTCGGACCTGGAGACGGAGGGGTGGCTTGAAGAGCTAGGGATCGCTTTTACCTTGATCAGTGCTCCGAAGGAGTACTGGGACCCCCTAGCGGTCAGTCAACTGAGAGGCGTGGCACGCCAATGGAGGATGCTCTTCCTCGGGGAGAGGAAGGAGGTAGAGATTCCATGGGCTGACTTCGAAAAGGAGTTCCGAGAGGAATTCCTTTCTTCTTTGATCAAGGCGGAAAAGCGTCTGGAGTTTCTCTCCCTTCAGCAGGGGAGTATGACTGCTCGAGATTTGGGAATTAAGTTCAAGAATCTCCTACGCTTTGCTCCGGAACTCTTTCCGGATGAAGAGTCTCGGGTGAGACGTTTGGAAGAGGTGCTTCGTCCTTCGCTCCAGTATGCTGTGACCCCCTTCACCCTTCCGACATACTTAGCCGTACAGAAGAAGGAGGAAGTTGTAGAGAGGATGCAATTGCAGGGAGGTGCACCCCGAGAAGGGATCCAGGTGGGTCCGTCGAAGGGGAAGGCAGTCAGTAGCAGACCTCCTGCGACCGGACCTTCCAGGTTCAGGCCGGTGGGGAGTAGGCCCCAGCGGTTCCAGTTCAGGTCTTCAGGCCCTCGTCCTTCCTTCTCGAGTCCTGGACTGAAGTGTTTTTCTTGTGGAGGTTTTGGGCACATCCGGAGTCAGTGCCCGACCAGAGCTCAGCACGGTGGAGGTGGTCAGGATCAGTACCCGCCTCAGCAGCAGTTGTCATCGAGGCCCTTTCAGCAGCAGCAGGGCCCTCCGAGGGTAGACCCTGTAGGAGGAGGCTGATCTCAGGGTGCTCCTCAGGGACCTCGACCAGGGCATGGTTGGGGAGGCGGTCGACATCAGAGAGGCAGAGGAGCTGGGCGTGGACAGTTGCACGCAGAAGAGTTGGCAGCTCCAGCAGGACCAGAGGTGGTACGAGGTACGATCTGTTTGTTCAGCACTCTTGTTTCTACCTTGTTCGATTCAGGAGCTTCGCACTCTTTTGTTGCACCCAGTCTAGCCCATGCTTTGGGTCTAGACGTAGAGAGACTTTCTATACCCCTGGTACTGAGTATCCCTGTTGGAGGTCAGACCCGTTTTTCTTGTGTTTGTCGGGGATGCGAGCTGACGTTGGGACCACATCGGTCCATTGGAGATCTTCTTTTTCTACAGATGCAGCCATACGACGTCATCTTAGGCATCGACTGGCTGTTCTCTGTTAGTGCTGTTATCGACTGCTTTAGGAGAAGAGTCGTGTTCTCCGATATGGATGGACAACGTGTGACTTTTGTGGGCAAGAGGAGCTATCAGGTGGGAAGCCGGCATGTGATGCCTCTCTTTTCTTTGTTGGGTGGGATATCAGCAGTTCCAGCTGATACAGAAATGATGAATGTTCCAGAAGTTGTTGGGGAATTCCTCGATGTCTTTCCGGAGGAGGTTGTGACTCTACCCCCTCGACATGATGTTGAGTTTTGGGATAGACTTACAGCCAGGTGCCCGTCCGATCTCGATGGCTCCTTATCGAATGGCACCTTCGGAGTTGCGGGAGTTGCGGATTCAGATTGACGATCTGATGGAGAAGGGTTTCGTTCGACCCAGTGTGTCACCATGGGGTGCTCCAGTTCTATTCGTGAAAAAGTCAGATGGTTGTCTCAGGCTATGCATAGACTACCGAAGGCTGAATCAGGTAACGGTCAAGAACCGTTACCCCCTTCCGAGAATAGATGATCTCTTCGACCAGCTGAGGGGAGCATGTTGGTTTTCTAAGATTGATCTGCGGTCGGGATATCATCAGCTGAGGGTAAAAGACAGTGACATCCCAAAGACAGCTTTCAGGTTCAGGTATGGGCACTTCGAGTTTGTAGTGATACCGTTTGGGGTTACGAATGCACCAGCTGTGTTCATGGGTATTATGAACTTTGTCTTCCGAGAGTTCCTGGACCAGTTCGTCGTTGTGTTCATCGATGACATCTTGATCTACTCAAGATCAAATGAGGAGCACGTTGAGCATCTCAGGGCTGTCTTGGAAGTCCTTCGGCACCATCAGCTTTATGGAAAGTTGTCAAAATGTATGTTCTTGACGCAAGAAGTACAATTCCTTGGGCACGTGGTGTCTCAGCATGGAGTGTCAGTGGACCCGTCGAAGGTAGAAGCAGTTGTTTCTTGGATAGCACCCAAGAGCGTGGCAGAATTTCGTAGTTTCCTAGGGTTGGATGGATACTATCGGAGGTTCGTCTCGGACTTCTCTCGAGTTGCTGCTCCGTTGACAGCTTTGACTAGGAAGAATCAGGTCCTCCTGTGGAATGAGCAGTGCCAGGAAGCTTTCGACTACCTGAAGGAGAAGTTGGTTAGTGCTCCCATCCTTAGGTTTCCAGAGGAAGGATCCTTGTATGAGGTGTTTTGTGATGCCTCTGGCCTTAGCTTGGGATGTGTGCTGATGCAGAAGAAGGGTGTGATCTGCTATGGGTCTAGGCAGTTGCGTCCTCACGAGCGGAACTATGCCACCCATGACTTGGAGCTTGCAGTAGTAGTGTTCGCATTGAAGCTATGGCGACATTACCTCTTTGGGGAGCGCTTTTTGGTCTTCACCGATCACAAGAGCTTGCGCTATATCTTCTCCCAGCGTGACTTGAACTTGCGACAGTGGAGATGGGTCAAGTTTGCCCAAGACTACGACTTTGAGATCTCGTACACTGAAGGTAAGGGAAACGTTGTGGCTGATGCCCTGAGCAGGAAGCCGCATCAGGAAGTGGTTCGGGAATCTGCTGATGCTTGGAAGGCGATGGGGGAGTTGGCTGCCTTGCACTTGGATGCGAGGGTGGAAGGTGCTAGAGGCTGCTTGTTTCAGATGAAGGTACAATCCTCTTTGTTGCAGCAAGTGGAAGAGTCTCAGTGGGGAGACCCTGAGGTGGAAGTGTTGCGGGATCGTGTCGATCAGGGGAACGCTCCTAAAGGATGGTCGGAGGACATCCGGCATCAGATGCTCTTTCATGGAAGGTTGTTTGTTCCAGAGCAGATGCGTGATGAAGTCCTTCGTGAGTTCCATAGCTCATCCTTGGCAGTACATCCAGGTGTTTCGAAAATCTACCAAGGCCTGAGGGGACAGTTTTGGTGGCTCGGGGTGAAACGGGCAGTGGCAGAGTTTGCGGCTAAATGCCTGGTGTGTCAGCAGGTGAAGGCTGAACACCGCGTTCCTGGTGGTTTGTTGCATCCTTTAGATGTTCCCGAGTGGATGTGGGATGACGTCTCGATGGACTTCATCACAGGACTACCCAGAGCTCAGGGTGGGCATGATGCTATCTGGGTAGTGGTGGATCGACTGGCAAAATCTGCTCACTTCATGGCCATCAAGGATTCAAGACCTGTGAGTACCTTAGCACAGAGGTACATGGATGAAGTGGTGCGTTTGCATGTAGTTCCGAAGACTATCGTCTCAGATCGGGACACTCGGTTCACCTCACGAGTCTGGAAGGGGTTACAGCATGCTTTTGGCACCCAGCTATGCCTTAGCACTGCTTTTCACCCTCAGACTGATGGACAGATAGAGCGGACTATCAAGACTTTGGAGGACATGCTGCGAGCATGTGTTCTGGAATTCGGAGGATCATGGGTACGACACTTTCCTTTAGTAGAGTTTTCCAACAACAACAGCTTCCACTCTACTATCGACATGGCTCTTTTTGAGGCTTTGTATGGAATACCATGTCGTTCACCCTTTTGTTGGGCAGAGGTTGGTGAGACTGGTACTTTTGGACCAGAAGTAGTGCAGAGCACCACGGAGAAAGTCCAGCTAGTGCGGGAGAGGATGAAAGTAGCTCAGGATCGGCAGAAGTCTTATGCTGATCATCGGAGGAGGCCCTTGGAGTTCGAGGTGGGAGATCATGTGTTCTTGAAGGTTTCCCCTCGACGGGGGCAGCGGAGGTTCGGAAAGGGGAGTATGCTCTCCCCTAGGTTCATCACACCGTTCGAGGTGCTGAGGCGAGTTGGCGAGGTGGCATATCAGCTGGCCCTACCACCTCAGTTGGAGAGGGTCCATGACGTCTTCCATGTCTCCCAGCTTCGTCAGTACTTACATGATGACTCTCATGTCATCAACTGGGGAGAGCTAGATGTGGGAGAAGATGCGACCTTCGAGGAACGGCCAGTCAGGATCGAGGATCGCAAGGAGAAAGTGCTCCGTGGACGAACCATCGGCATGGTTCGTGTTTTGTGGAGGCATGGCGGCCTTGAGGAGAGCACTTGGGAGTGGGAGACCCAGATGCGCGCTCAGTACCCAGGGTTGTTTTGACTTGTACCTTCCTTTGTTTGTTGGTGTTACCCTGTACCTTTGATATATAAAATGTTGGCTTGTTGGATGTGAGATCTTTGTTCCTTGTTCTTGGGAAGTGTGTGGCTTGTCCGGATATATGGGAATGGAAAACATGATCCTTAATCAAGACGCATTAATGAGGATGCGATTAAACCCGTGCAGGCGAGTCAATGCCGCCTAAAGCGGATAGTATCTTGACATAGGAGAGGGAATTCCTAACTCATAGAGTTATTGGTTGGTTCCTTGTCATGACGAGAGCCCTGAGAGGTATCTTGTGGAGTGGTTCTTTAGATCATTTCCTTCTTCTGCTTCAGTTTTTAATTCTCGAGGACGAGAATGTTTTGAGAGGTATCTAATGTAATGGCCCGGACCTCTCCGGTCGATTACTTTGTAAAAACGTTTTTTTTATGTGGTCAATGCGGCGAACATCAAAAATAATAATTATTATTAATAATAAATGGTGACGTGTTAATAAATTTTATTTGGGGTTTTGTTATAAGTGTTATACTAAATAATTATAATAATAATGTTGGTTTTTTTTGATAGATCTGGTAATAATGATTTAATGAAAATTATGTTTTGAATTAAATGCAATGATATTTGAGATATGAGAATAAATTAAAGATGTTATGATAATTGTGTAAAAAAATAAATAAAGGTTTAAAATAAATTTGGGGCGTGCCACAAGGAGAGAGAAGATGAAAAAAATATCATAATATGAAATAAAAGGGGTGGCGCACCAATAAAATAATGATTGGAGAGAGAAAATAAAATTTATTGAAAAATAAATATAAGAGAGAGGCGCCACTTTTTGTGGGAGAGAATCTTGGGAGAAAGAATTAATAAAGATTGGAGAGAGGGAGGAGTTATAAGATATTAATGGGAATAAACTTAAGTGTGAAATAAATAGTAAAAGAGATAATTGGTGATGAATTTCCAGCGTGAAAAATGACAAATGGTGATTGATTGGAGTTAGAGAAATAAATAAATAATTAATTAATAAAATATTGTTATCATTTTTTTTATAATAAAACACTTTTTTTACAATAACTTCTTCGTGCAACCTCGGTTTCACGAACCGTTAGTGGCAGTGCGACCCTGACTACGAGACGAAAATTATGAGTCCAATATTGGATGTCTTTTTCGGGGTTTCGGATTGGGTACCCGAAACACTCATGAATTAATAGATTTAATATTTTTATTATTACTGGATCTTGTATCCAACGTATCTCCCTCATACGGTATCAGATTGACGATCCGTCAGCGACATCGTAACCCTGAAATTATGACGGTCATTTTACGACCATTAATAAGCTACTTTTATGACTCATGCCTCGGGTCAACGAAACACCACATATTGATAGAATTATCATTATTATTAAAACGCGTGGAAACCGCGTGACATGTTGTGTGTTAACCAATCAAAACATGTAACGTATGTACGGTCACATCGTGTATTCATTAATGCATGCTGAATACGGATTTATCTATTCGTTGCCTATATAAGAACGAGGTCATGTTTTATCTTCCATATCGATCGCTTCTTTGTCACACGACGACGCTCTTGGACAATCGAGAAGTATTCCTCCTCTAACTTCTTTGTCCGAGCTCCGAATTACGATCCGTCAGCGGCCACAGGATCGTAGCGACGAGACGAAGCTTCTAAGCCCGGACTTGTCACCTTTCCTTCCGGCCTTCCTTCTCCAACTTCCATCCTAGGAGGCGTTTTTCGGGTTTGGCGAAGGCGGAGGACACCGAAGGACGTTGTCGGAAGCGACGTGATCGGGACCTTTTGAGGTAGGGTTTTACCTTCGTCTCTCTATTTGGTGAAACATGCGGGGTGGGATATTTTTCTTTTGTTCCATGGGATGCAGTTGAACTTTAAATAAAGATACTAACCGGATAAAGAAGGGTTTGGGGTTTTGTGCTGTTTCTATTGCCTTCCAGTTTCTTTATCTTCTGATTGTGATTTTGGATTTAAAGGCCTTTGCCTACTGAAAATCAAGACCGTTGGTGGCCTTTGCATGCGCAATTTATATCTGAATTGTTTGTGGTTGGTTTTGTTAAAACATGGAAAATGGATAAGCATGTAAAGACTGGCTGATTAAATGAGAATGAAAACCTTGTGCGATCACCCCGGTTGAACAAAATTGGAATAATGAACATTTTGGTGGTTTGGTTGTTTTGTGGGAAATGTTCTGTAAATGATGGGGATGAAATGGGAAGTGTTTGGTTGTGGAAAATGACTTTATTTATAAAAATTGTTTTGATTATGAAAAGTGTTTTGAAGTAAAAGGTGTTTTCAAATGCGGAAATGTTTTGTGTGTGGAAAGGGTTTTATGTGTGGAACTTTGAAATAAATGAATGATGGAATGTTGTATGGTTGTGATAATCTTTTGTAAATGAAATGGAATGTGATTGATTGCATTTTACCTAACCTTGGTTGTGGATGGCAGGGATATGTTTGTGAAAGGTTTTGTCTGGATGATAGTTGCCCAGTAGTAATAATTTGTTAAACCATTGCATGAAACATGAAAACCTAAATGGGGTTGGGGGATGATTGTTTGGTTGTTGATGCATGCTTCGTGGTAGAAGTGCCGAGGAACATGCTCAGTTCCTCTTTTAAGAAGCCATAGGTTGGGCTGTGTGTTTGGTATATGAATATATATAATTGTATCTTTGTGTTTTGTTGCACCACACCCATGTCAAGCACCTAGTGCCGAACACTCCCATTTTATGGGAGAGGGTGTTCCCCCTTAGTTACTAGCTCCTTTATGCTCCTTCTTCCATAGGGTATGATGGATTGAGGTGACCTTACACCCAATACTCTTCGGGTAGGTCTCGGAGGCTGTGATGGCTTGAGGCGACCTTTAGCCCAAGACTCTTCGGGCAGGCTTACCGTTCCCAAGAACCTTCGGGATGAGGCCCAGGTGTCTGCGGGCGGGTAAGTGGTTGTGGCCCAGGTGTCTGCGGGAGAGATGCATGGTTGTAAGGCCCAGGTGTGTGCGGGCGGGATGCATGGTTTGGCCCAGGTGTGTGTGGGCGGGAAGAGTGTGGTAGCGTCAGGACGTTTGCCGTTAGGAAGAGAAGCATCTAATTAAGTGGGAAATGGTGTGGGGTACCCAATACTTTTGTTCTATATATATACTAAACTTGTTTGTGTTACTTGGTGAGTGTGACCAGTGAGGATGGGTGGATAGTTTTTCCTTGTTAGTTTCTGGTTCTTCTGTTTTCTCACGGGACCTTAGGGTGTCTCCCCACTTGTGCACGAGAGCTTTAGGTTCTCTACTGAGTATACTTGTATGCTCACCCTACGTTGTTTCAGGTTTTCAGGAGGACTACCATGGCTGTGCGGGACCCTACTAGTCAGGCAGTGGGAGCTGTGCAGTTGCTGTTTTCTTGTTTTTCTTTTGGTACTGTACTCACTTGTACTTTGAGCTTATTTGTACTTGTACCTATTTCAGTTTATTTATACATGCATATGGGACTGGTTTGGGTTTCTTTTCAGCACCTTTGTTCTTTTTTTTGGTGGTTGACTTGTCCTATTTCCGATCCTAACTATAAAAAGGGTAATGCCACCCATGATTTAAAAAAAACTCATACCCTTGGTGCGAGTCGCCACCCTGGGGCCTACTGGAGGCGAGACTCGGGGGTCATTATCTCCCTTTCACCATTGCCAGCTCAGGAGGGACATCTTTGATGGAAGGGGGTCGTGACATGGGTATTCATTTTTCAAGAGAATACATTATAAAGGTATTCAATTGTTTGTAATTTGACCAACAAGATATATCCTTTGATATATGGGGGATAAATGATGGTATTCACATGCTCGATAGATGACATTTCTAATAATTTTTTTCTTTATACTATGAGCATAGACAGAAGTATTTTGGATAAGCCTAAATATTGGAATGGATTATGATGGAAATATGTTAGTATTGTTTAAGGCTAGAAATTTTTTGATATTATTGATGGAATGTAATAATAATTTAGTGTTAAAAAAGGACAACTTATAGGATGGTTGACAACCCGATGCGTCGGACAATGCTGTGTAAATCGAACCCACAACCGAAGTGCGACATGATTTTATCGCCTACCACTGGCCTACAGGAAGTCCCTGGTTTTTAGTAACTAGTTTTGTTATATTAAGAAGTATGATATATGAAGTATAAGTCCATTTTGGGAACCATACACAGTTAATCTCAATATAGATTGACTTATGTATATTTAATAACTTTTTCTATCCTTTTGTTTCAGACAGATGGAATGACCAATCATTCTATCACATGATCGGCTAGCACTTCACGGAAGATGAATTAAACTTCATTTTTTAAGAGTTGAAGTGGAAATTGTTCAAGGGACAAACAACAGTAAGATTGTACCAAAATCAAGTAAGTATTTCTTCTAATTCAAATTCATCAACCTTAGGGAAATGATCTTGAAAACAAAAAATGTTGTCCTAGTGTCCTTATATCCGATGAATTAGATGGTACCTTAAATCATTACTAATTTATGGATTTTAGATTTTTTGATTTTTCAAAGCCATGTCCTCTACCACTCTCCATCAGAACGTGATGGGTAGATTTTTCTTCCATATCCAAATTTCCATCTATGTTCTCCTTTGTGGAAACCCAGTGATTAGTTAATATGGGTAACCATTACATTTCTTACTTTACATTTTAAAATTAAGTTTTAGTATTCCTTTTATGATGTGTGTTTTCACGAACGAAACATTCAAGTAGTAAACGTTTTATAACCTCGACGAATTTCGAGGGCGAAATTCATTTTATGGGGGGTAGAATGTAACACCTTGAGATTTTATGAGATATATTATTTTTTATTTATTTTATCTCATCTATTATACACTACACCAAGAATATCATGTATTATATGCAACACCTTATTAGATTGTAGTATACGCAACACTATTCTTGGCTCGTGTTACACAAAATTTCAAGTTTGTTTTGTGGAAATTATTCTATGCAACATTAAGTATAGATTTTGTTTAATGTATAAATGAAATATGTTTTGATTATGTTATACACATCAACAAACGGAGCATTCACTAAACGCATCCCTAACTTGGCTAGCATTACACGCAATCAAGACCTTCCTCGATAGTGTCTGTAGTACATAATAACGAGTTTCACTAAACGAGATATTATTATAATATTCTTATGAACTAGCTGTTATGAATAGTAATACCCAATTTTTTGCAATTTTATAAATTTTATCATTCAAAATGGACTTCATTTTAGGATTTAGTATATTGAAATTAGCCTAGGGTGATATTTTGGTATTTTTCTAAAAACTTTTAATTTTTGAAGAATAGTGAAAACACTAGGTTACTATTTAAAAACCGAATTTTTATTTAAATAATTATTTATTTTATTTAAAATTATTTTTGGTCAAAATAGATACGCAATACCTATATAAGTTCAATGTAATTCATTGGAGTCATTTTATAATAATTATATATATATATATATATATATATTTTATTGAACTTTTCACCGTCTTTTACCCACCTCCAAGGAGAATTTGCAAATTTACAAAAAACATAATTTTACCACTTCTGTGAGGGGAATTTCAAAAATCTGATAGACGCAGTTGATATTATTAACTAAAATTTGGTTCAATGAGATGAAATAATATTTTGTGAATAGTAACTTTTTACTTTTATTTACCATAGTTAAAAGTAAATAGGGTAATTAAGGGTGAAAATGATATTATTATTACCATAACACATGTTAAAATTCTATTGAATAAGTATAATTAGACCATAAACAACCTTATGAATATAATATTATCATTTAGGTCCACTTGGATTAGATTAGGACATTTATTATTATTTAATTCAAAGAAGAGTTAAAAGAGTTAAAATCAAAGTTTAATAACTAAAACATTTTTAATATGGGGTTATACAAAAGATAAATTTGACTATAAATATTTATTAAAAATATAAAAATATTTCCTAAATAATGGTGTTTTATTTATAATTTTTATACATTAAATATTTTAATTTATTTACGACACAATGATGAGGCAGTAATTACCTTATTAATGAAATATTAACATAATTGATGTTATAAATATCCAAATAAACGTAATTTGAGACTTTTTATAAATTTTACTAATTTTATATTTCAATATGACATATTAGTATTGATTTAATTAATTTTTTTTGAACTAATCATGCTGTTATTATTTTCCCAGAAATCAATTAACAAATAGTGTGAAAACTGACTTAAAATAGCTTTTAAGACAAATATAATATTATTAATTGATAATATATTCTTGTAAATCTATTGTTAGGACAAATGACATATATAAGGTTATATATATTAATAATTAACCACTTGGGTGTTCTTTTGGCTTGTTGTAGTAAGTTTATTAACAATATACTCTAAGAAAACAAGAAGACACGATAAAAGTTAAATTATTTAACATAGAGTAAAATCTAAATGATAAGGTTAAAATAGTAACCTAAACTTGTATAAAACTTATTGGTTGAGAGGATTTCGATCCATAAAAACTTTAGCTTCGAAATAAATTAATTTGGAGCTATTATAAACTGAATATTACTTTATTATAAAATAAAATTTATGTTTTTCTAAAGGGGCCCCTCTTATCACTTATAAAAAGGGCACCACTTCCCTCTTCTCTTCACACCATTTTGATCCTTGAAGCTTGGCCAAAACCTGAAAATTCCCCTTTTAAACCTATCTAGTTATATCATAGAGGTTATTTTATTCTTAAAAGACCAACTCTAGTGCCCTAAGAAGATGTTTAAAGAAGGTGCGTCGAGGAAGAGGTAATCTCTTCTACCGACTCTTTCAAGTTTCTTTCCTTTTCTACTTCCTGTTCTTTAGATTTTTCATTATAAAGTAATAACATAAGTATTACTTTTATACTGATATGTTATTATAAATATTAAATAACCCTATTTCACATTCTATCCATCCTATAGAAAACAAAATCATCGCGCCTGTGTACGTATGTAATACCATCTCCACACCACGATGTAATCAGTTTTTCCACCACCACCTTACTTGGATAGGAATAATGGTGTAAATAATAACTCTAAATTATTATTATAACATCATACAGATTCTAAGATATTATATCATCCTCTCCAATTCCTTTCAATAAATATGGGAATGATATCATCACACGTGTGTACATACAGATTACTGTATCCACGACGCGATGAAATTCATTTTCCATGTTAACAATTCAAGAATGATTATAAAGTATATATAACAAATAATAATGAAATATATGACATTATAATTCTACTAGATTTATTTATATATATATGTATGTCATCTACTTAATTCCATTCAGTTCAATGAGGAAAGGAAAAACAGTGTTCATGCGTACGTACTGCCTACCGTCTCCATGAACTGTGTATTTCTTTCCATTTATCGATCTATTATATATATGTATATTATTAATATATATTATATATAAATCATGTTTTATATTCGGTAATTAATTAATCATGATCTATGTAATCATATTAATAATTACAAGTCAAAACACAGATGATAAATGAAACGATTTTACCCAAGATGCTATTTTAACATGGAATTGACAAATGAACGGATAATATAAAGTCATAAGTGATTCATATATGATATCATTAATTTTAGTATGGTTATTTTAAAAGTTAATAATATGTTTAAACCCACTATACACGAGTCTCGGACACATACAGAAGAAATTGGACATAAGGTAAGGGATAATTTTTCGATCTCATTTTTATTCGAGATTGCTTATACGTAAGTATTTTCTGAGGTTATATTTTTCATCCATATCCATAAAAATGTTTTTCATAAATTGTTTAATATTCTTTCCATGTATTTTTAAAGTCATTTTTACCCTTATTTGAATTTTATTTTATGTTATGGAAGGAATCTTTCTTTTGTTTACCATATGTGGTAGTTTTTGACTTTTCCGAAAAAAGTAAGAGGAGAATGTTTTTTTATCTTATATGGCGTGAATGGATTTTTATGGATTCATAATGCATAATTTTCATAAATCATACTAAAAAATATCTGATGACAATTTTCAACAAAAAACATTTTCTTTTAAAATTTCATTGCATTTTGTGAAAATAAAATGACTTTGAAGAAGAAAGGATATTTTCATCAAGAATTCATTTCAAGTGTTTTATCAAAACCATTTTCCATACAAGATAAAATTATTTAATATTTATATGTTTCAAGTATAATGTCTCTATGATATACATGGTTTCACATTTCTTATGATGAAATGATATCCATTTGTTTAATATGGATTATGTTATGATGGGATGTTGTTTATGAAACCCATTTTTATTCTTTGGGTTATGATAAATGATTAATGTTTATGTTATGGAACCATTAAGAATTATTTAATTATGATATGGGTGGGACCTATATCTCCATCCAATGCATTGGTTAAATATTTATATCTCATAATATATACATGGCTAGAACGGTAAGTTAATCCGGTTCAGTAATACAGGACTGGAACGATGAGTGAACTCGGTTCAGTAAGGGACTTTGTCCACTATGATGGTCTTGGCAGCAATTACGTGGCTACTATGGAATTAATATCGTGTTATTAATGTTTTTACACAGTTAAAAGTTTTATTTCCATGATATTTTATCATGATTGATGTTCTATTAATATCTATGCCTTATGTAATGCCATGTTTTATGCAATTTCTCATGATTTTGATGTTTAAAATTTATGTTCATGTTTTTTAAGTTAAAATGTATATGATTTGTTTTATTTTCTCCATGCATACCCTCATTGAGAATTTTAGCTCTCCCTTTATATGTTTTCTTTTCCCCAAGATTTAAAGAAAGGTTTTAGGTAAGAAAAAAGGGGAAGATCTTTATGGGAGAATTTGATGATCTTTCACTATGATTAGATGATTATGTTCCAAGTTTCCAAAGACACTAAACTATTACGGTCCTTGAGTGTTGGTTCTGGTTATGTAATAATTGTTCCACAAAATTAAGGTAATGTCCATGTACGTCAGTCTTGGCTCTCTACAATTGGTATCATAGGAAAGGTTTAGTTAACCTTTGGAATCTAGGATGTGAAAAATTTAGTGTGATCCCTAGAGATATTTCTAAGGTATGTCTAGGGATATCCTTAAGGTTAAGTATCAGTATAGGTTGTTGTCCTAGAATTACGGTGACAATATTAAATTAAACCTAAGATGTTAGATATTGAAGGTACTCCCCCTTTATTATGTTGTTTTCTCTATCATGATTTTTTACTCTCACACAATTATTTTTGGGTTTTAGACGATGGATGGAACCTGAAGGAACCATGTTGATCAATGTAATGGACAATGCAATGATTGTCCTCCTGAAAAAACCAATGTTATGGTAGATGGAGTGAAGAATCTTATTGCTATACTTACACAAGCTATGAATCTTTCTGGACATCCAGATGAGCAAAGAAAGGAACAATATTCAATTGAGTCCTTCACGAGGAAACGTCCATGTAAAGACCCGTAAATTTCAAGGGATTTTTTATTCTAAATTATCTTTGGAATTTTCAAAGAATGATGTTTCTGAAGGCACGTGATTCTGAGGCCCGGTGTGCCCAGAATCATTTCCCGAAGTTTAACTCGGGTACGTTCAGTGAACAAACGAGCGGGTTTTTCTAACATTAGAACCGGTGCTTGGAATCAAATTCTGAGGGCACCGATGGAATCACATCACCGGTATTTTCTTAGAAACGCCTCTTCTGGAGTTGCGTTTTCTCGGCTGTGGTTTTTGATTTTTTGGGCTTTATGTTAAGAAATAAAATAATGTATTATGACAAACTTTATTTTATTTCACTTAAAGCTACTTAAAGCCACTTAAAGCTGCTTAAGATGAGTTGAATTGGATAGGGTGGAATCCAAAATATCCTACCCTCTTGGTAGGATATTTGTGAGATGGGGCCCGCAAAAGCCCCACCATTTCATTTCCGCTATGTAACGCACCCGCGAAAACCCCTTTTAAATTAAAGTCAACTAACGCGTTTTCTAAATTCTTAACGCCTCTATTAATTGGGCGGTTATTTTGTTGAAATTAATTATATGAATTAATTTTTCGTTACTTATCTTTGTTTTTCAAATTCTTCAGTAGATAATAAAATAAGATGAGGACTTATTTTATTATCTTCTTGTTGTGTTAAAACTTTGGAGAATCTCTAAATATCTTCATCCTCCTACGTGAAGAACGCGAAGAACACGAAGAACGCGAAGAACGCGAAGAACTCCAGCCTCCGACGAAGGGAGACGATGAACACCAGACCCCTAGAGATCGACGCGACGCGACGCCGACGCTTCTTCCGCGATGTTCTTTCCCCGCGACAATCTTTGATCGGCATCTTGAGGTAGGGGATTGCAGTCTTTTTCATTCTTTGTGGATTATAACATCATCATGGATTTAATTGTTATAATTAAATCTATATTTCCTTGATCCTCGGAGTTTTTCAATGCGACACTGAGTACCGCGCGACATCGACGCCCTTCGGCGACGCAACTATCCTTTTCTTCCGCGACGGTGAATTCCGCGACAAACTCGAATCCGATGACGACGAAGGTAGGGTTCATTTTGGAAATGTTAATACCCATGTTTGTTTTCCTCCAAGGCAAGAACGCGGACCAACCAATTAACAAGTTGGTCCGATTATTATTATTGCGGGTCGAGGTTTATCAATTTCTGGGATTTATGGTCTTGTTTCAAACCGCTAACGCAGTGGGTGCGGACCAACGAACATGTCTGAACCCACCGCCTTTGTTCTTGGTGTGCGAAATGGAGGACGACGACAAAACGGGACACAAAGACTATTTTTTGATTCTGTAGTGAAGAACGGGACCCAGGATGAGCTACGGTGCAGACGAAAATGAAAATCAGACCACAGAAGCAACTCCGGTGGCCCGTAGACTCCACTGGCAGTGCGCCGGGGTGCCGCGGGACGGATCCGCCGCGGCTGAAGCTGCGGAAGCAGAATTGCGGTCCCACGACCACGCACGACCGGAGGAGCGGGACGCGGCAGCCCGGCCGCGTCCGCTAGCAAGGGCGGCCCCACGTGGGGTCGTTGCTTCATTTCACGCAGGGATAGCCCGCCCCCCGCGGTTTCCCTTGCCCGGCCGCGTGGCCGAGCCGAGCCACGTCGACCCACCGGCCGAGTCATGCCCAGGCCGGGTGGGGTCGTGCCCAACTGGGACAGACCTGGACCCGGATCGGGTCGACCTGGTTCGGGCTGACCCATGGGGGGTTGGGCCGGGTCTGTCCGGGCCCAGACCCCCCGTTTCCGGACCCTTTTCGGTCTTTTTTCATAACATGAGCTACGGGCCTCCAAAAAATGCGCCGTCAACGGTGATGCGATCCTTGGATCGACACAGTCATTTCGGTATACAACACTCAAGGTTTTAGAATACTTTGGGTTCAGCCGGGTTAGATTGTACGTGAAACCAACCGGGCCCTCGAAGTGGAAACGCTCATATCTTGAGCTTCAGACATCCGATTGACGTGCCTTTGACTTTTTTGAATTCCACTAGGTAAGAAGGATCTTTTGGCATACTCCGCCTGAGGTTTGGATGCAAGTGGAGTACGGTCGGGTTGGTTTTGCCTTAAAAACCAACGAGGCCCCTAGGACGAAAAAGCCAATAACTCTCAGACCGGGCGTCCGATTGACATGCTGTATGCGACGTTGAGTTCCTGTTGGCGATACAGAACATTAGGATACATCAACTCTGGACTATGCATCAGTTGATGTATCAACCTCTCGGCTCGTGGAGCGGACCCTTCCGAACGAGCTTGCTGTGTGCGGGAACCCTAGAGCTAGCTGCGACTGCTACTGTGACGATGACGACTGTGCAGAAATCCTTAGTGGATTCGACGGCGATGACTACATCACTTAGCGATCCTTTGTGGGTTAGTTCTACCGATCCTATGTGGGTCCGATCTTGTGTGGGTCAGTGCTCAGCGGTCCTGTGTGGGCCAGCGCCTACAGATCCTCTGTGGGTCCGATCCTGTGTGGGTCTTTGCGGGGGTTAGTTTCCTATCGATCCTGTGTGGGTCTGATCCTGTGTGGGTCATTGCGGGGGTTAGTACCTATCGATCCATTGTGTGTCAGATCCTTTGTGGGTCATTGCAGGGGTTAGTACCTATCGATCCAATTTGGGTCTGACGAAGTGGATGAATCAGTGGTAATATCTGGTCATCATTATCATCATTCAAAGAAGTATACCTATGTGAGATAAATCCTATTTTACTTTCCTTTGTGGATTTTGTTGTGCTATCCTGAGTGGATTTACGTTTTTCTTTCTTGTGTGGACTGGGTTGTACTTGATCTCGGATGATGGAGACGAGTGAGAATTGATGACTTAGGTATATGTATGGTCATATACCTAAGCAGCGTTGGATGTTACTTCGTGATTGTATATTTCTTTTTTGGTTATCCTTTGTGGATTCTGGGAGACCATCGGGGGTCTCGGGGTCCCTACTGAGTAGCTTATACTCACCCCTGCACGGGCTATGCCCGAACTACGTTGTGTGGGTTGTAGATGACGAACATTGCTAATCGTGGTGGTGGCTTTCGGAGCAAGACGGTACCTAGAGGTGGACCACTGGGTGGGGCGTACTCGGAGCGGTCAGCTGGACCCGAGGATAAGTGGAGGCTTTCTGTACCCACCCTTCAGGTGGGACTTCCAGTGGATGGCTCGACATTACAGCTTTACTTTTCAGTTGTTGTTTTCCCTTTTGAGTTTTACTTTACTTTCAGTATGGGTTTGTATTCTGGCCCACTTACTTTTCCGCACATACTGTTGTACTCAACATTTACTTAGTGTTTACTTCTACTTCTTTCTTGCTCTGTGGTGTTTGTTTACTTTTCAAAGGCAATGCCTTCCCTTTTTTTGGGATTTACACCTTGATGCTAGTCGCCAGCCCCTGGCCTATGGAAGGCGGGCTTGGGGTAGTCACGACACAGGCCCCGAGGACGGGTCATGACAAATTGGTATCAGAGGAGTTCGGTTTTACAGCAGACTCTGATCTTTCTTCTATATGAAGAAATAGTGTTAAGCATATTGAGTGTGGTTATCTGTCCAGGGAGGCCGGTGTTGGTGCGACGACCAACATATCCGTACACCAGGACCCTGACTTCTGATTTCTGACTTAATGCACGAAAACAATGATTGCATGTGTGTTTCAAGTTTTCTTTGTGATTAGTTTGTATCATCTCACCAGGTATATTGTTCTTACCGTGGCACACCTGTTTCCTTTTCACGATGGCCCCACAACGGCAACCAGCTAGTGTTTCGAGAGTTGTATGTGACGACAGCCCGCCGGGTGACGAGGCCTCGGTATAGGGCCCTTTGACAGCTGAGGCACTGGTGGTACCTCTACCCGCCGAGCCACCGATGCTTCCAGCCCCAGCCGCTGATGATGCACGTCGCCTTAGTGCACTGCATGAGTTCCAGTGACAGTGATCGCCCAGGATCCGTGGGGAGATGGACCCCCAGGCAGCCGAGGACTGGCTAGAGGCAGTGGTACGAGTTTTTAGGCTAGTGAGGACACCAGCAGACCTCATGGTGATCCTCTTAGAGAGCCTACTGCACGCAGCAGCAGGCCGATGGTGGAGCTTTATGATCCAGGTGCGCAATGAGGCATCTCTTCTCTGGACAGACTTTGAGGGCCACTTCCACTCAGTGTTTGTCCTGGCCACCCTCCATGTTTTGCGCATCCAGGAGCTTCTTCAGCAGCGGTAGGGTAGCTTGACGGTCGCCCAGTACTCTGCGAGATTTACCGATGTCTCGTGCTACTCGACCGACATGGTACGGTACCCATTCTTCCAGGCCCGGACCATTGAGCAGAGATTGAGACATGAGATCAGGGCATCGCTGATCTCCCTCAGCATTCCGACTCAGGCAGTAGTACTGGAGCGAGCCCTTTTGATCGAGAGCTCTCTTGATGAGACTTCTCCAGCGGCGAGACCTACCGCGGGGCGGCACGTAGAAGAGTCTTCTGTAGCAGGCAGTCGAAGGATGACTCAGGGGTCCAGGCAGACCAGACCCTCACATAGACGGCCTCAGGACACTGGCTCAGCAGTGTGGGGCACACAGCGCGGAGCCAGTCTTTCGAGAGGCAGGCAGTGCTACACAAGCGGCGGACAGGGCCACATGGCTCGTGACTGCCCGACCCACCATGCCGAGGAGCAACAGACAGTTGAGGGGCCACCCAGGAAGAGGCATAGAGTCAACCGTGGTGGTCCGCAGGGAGGATATAGATGATGCAGAGGAGCTGGTCGAGCAGAAGGTGGTGGGCGACTCTTTGAGGCTCTACCACCACCACCACCAGGAGGTCCACCCCGACCACAGGGAGCTGGCGGGCAAAGACAGGAACAACTCCAGGCAGCGGAGGCCTACGACCACGGCGCGCCCGAGATGATTCGAGGTATGATCTATGTCTATTCCACCCTTTCTGCAGTTCTTATAGACACAGGAGTGAGTCACTCTTTCATATCTGCTGCCCTTGTTCGGAGCTCGGAGATTCCGACAGAGCCGTTGGATCGATCCTTACAGCTAGAGACTCCTACGGGAGCAGACGTGAAGAATACGCACTGGTGCCGGCAGTGTGAGCATACTCTAGGAGGTGAGAGATTCAGATGTGATCTTCTTATAAAAGCTTCGTGGCCTTACAACGTCATCTTAGGCATGGATTTGTTATCTACAGTCCATGCAGAGATAGACTGTGTTAGGCAGAAGGTGTGATGTGTCCGCACAGACGGGAGCAGGTTCACTTTCACCGGTGAGAAGGGAGCCTTCGTAGCACAAGATGGTCTTCCACAGAGGAGAGGACAACCCATCACCAATCAGTTGGCTAGCTTCATCCTAGGAGCAGTTGATGTGTGGAGTCCTAGTTTTCCTACAGTGGTGGATCAGTATGTGGACATCTTTCCTGGCGACGTTCCAGGACAACCTCCTCGTAGGGAGGTAGACTTTTATTTTGATCTGTACCATGGGACAACCCTGATATCCACTCCATCATATCGGATGGCCCCCGCTGAGCTTTGAGAGCTATGGGTACGGTTGGAGGACTTGTAGGGAAATGGATTCATCCGACCCAGTGTTTCACCCTAGGCTTCCCCGATTTTGTTCGCCAAGGAGGACGGGAGCTTGCGACTGTGTGTCGACTATTGTCGCCTGAACCAGGTGAGAGTGAGGAACAAGTATCCGCTACCAAGGATTGACGACCTCTTTGATCAGCTCAAGGGAGCACGGTGGTTCTCGAAGATAGTCCTCAGGTAAGGCTATCATCAGCTCAGAGTTCGAGACGAGGACGTGCAGAAGGCGGCCTTCATGTGTCGATATGGCCACTATGAGTTCTTGGTTATGCCATTCGCGGTAACCAACACTCCAGCAGTGTTCATGGTCCTCATGAACATGATCTTTCAGCCATACCTAAATCGATTTGTCGTAGTCTTCATCGACGACATCTTGATTTACTCGACGACTGAGGAGGAGCACGCATACCACTTACGAGTTGTACTAGACACACTTCGAGAGAACTAGCTTTATGGAAATCTCTCGAAGTGCCAGTTCTGGATATGTGAGTTCCACTTCTTGGGGCACGTCATTTCTGAGGCGGGAGTTGCGGTGGATCCCACGAAGATCGAGGCAGTGCTAGCTTGGGAGCCACCCAGGAGCCTGACGGAGGTGCGGAGTTTCTTGGGACTAGCTGGATACAATCGAAGATTTGTTCCAGACTTCTCCAGAGTTATGGCACCACTCTCAGCTTTGATGAAGAAGGGGAAACCCTTTGTGTGGTCAAAAAGATGTCAGTAGAGCTTCCAGGAGCTCAGACAGAGATTGACCAACACACCTATCCTGAGGTTGCCTGAGGAGACAGTAGGGTACGTAGTCTACTGCGATGCATCAGGGACCGGACTCGGATGTGTCCTGATGCAGGATCAGGAAGTGATCGCCTATGGATCATGTTAATTGAGGGCGCACGAGCAGAACTACACTACCGATGACCTGGAGTTAGCAGTAGTGGTCTTTGCTCTGAAGACGTGGCGACACTATCTGATGGGTGAGCGCTTTATAGTCTTTCCTGACCATCAGTGTCTAAGGTACATATTCTCATAGAAGGACCAGAACCTGAGATAGTGGTGATGGATCGAGTTCCTCCAGGACTAAGACTTTGAGATAGCCTATACTCCTAGAAAGAGGAACATGGTAGCTGATCCTCTCAGCCGGAGTACGGGCATTCAACTACTCGAGGAGGTGACAGAGAAGCTAGCCGCATTGCAGATATACTTCATGGATAGAGATGAAGCAACCTTCCTTCAGTCTCTCACAGTCACACCTCCACTACTGCAGTGGGTCAGAGAGGCACAGCGTGGGGACCCTCACTGTGAGATGCGGCGTGCACAGATATCCTCAAGACAGGTACCTGATGGTTTCTCCTTTGGAGGAGAGCATGACGTCTTTTTCAGAGGACGTACCTTGCTACCAGTCTCTTTACGAGAGGAGGTGCTGAGAGATTTTCACACTTCTCCTTTGGCGGTACATCCTGTTAATGGTGAAGATGTACCAGGATCTCAGACGACATCACTGGTGGCCAGGCATGAAGAAGGATGTGGTAGAGTTCATTTCTCGATGCCTCACCTGCCAGAAGGTGAAGGTAGAGAAGCAGTTACCAGTAGGCTTGGTACAACCCTTAGAGGTCCCGAAGTGGAAGTGGGACGTGATATCTATGGACTTCGTGACTGGATGTCCACGCACTTCCAGAGGTCATGACTCCATTTGGGTGATTGTCAACTGACTCACCAAGTTGGCTCACTTCATACCCATCAGAGATCATGGCATAGTGAAGAGCTTGGGCGTCTCTACGTTCAGGAGATAGTACGACTTCACGGTGTTCCATCATCAATCTTCTCTGATCGAGATGCTTTCATTACTTCCTGGCTTTAGAAGGGGTTGTAGGAGGCGTTCGGGACGCAGCTACGTCTGAGCACCACCTTTCACCCTCAGACGAATGGTCAGATAGAGAGGACTATCCAGAATCTTGAGGACATGCTTCGCGCATGTGTCCTCGACTTTGGTCGTAGTTGGGAGGACCACCTACCCTTGGTGGAGTTTGCGTACAACAACAGCTGCCACTCCACCATCAGGATGGCACCGTATGAGGCGTTGTACGACAGACCTTGTAGATCTCCGTTGTGCTGCACAGACCCTGGGGAGTCAGCACTTGTGGGACCAGAGATGGTCTGAGCCATGACATAGAAGTTCCAGGTCATTCAGGAGTGGATGAGGACAGCTCAGAGCTGGCAGAAGTCTTATGCTGATAGGAGGCGAAGGCCACTAGAGTTCGAGGATGGCGACCACGTCTTCTTGCGTGTCTCACCTCGATATGGATTATGGAGATTTGGACGATGCGGAAAGTTGTCTCCACGATTCATCAGAACTCTCCAGGTCCTTAGAAGGATCGTCAAGGTGGCTTATCGCCTGGCTCTACCACCTCAGTTGCACCGGGTGCACGACGCCTTCCATGTATCTTAGCTGAGGAAATACGTGCACGACCCGACACACATCATTGAAAATGGGGAGCTAGACGTTGATGATGAGGATACTTTTGCAGAGGTCTCAGTGGAGATCGAGGATCGATAGGAGGAGGTCCTACATGGACGATCGATTCCTCTAGTGCTCATCAGATGGCATCACGGGAACCTCCAGGAGAGCACTTGGGGGCGGGAGGCTCAGATGCATGCTCAGTAACCACATTTGTTTCCCTAGTTTATGATGTATCTTTACGGGGATGTAAAGCCCTGAGGTGGGAGTGATTTAAAGACCTTTAAATTTCAAGGAAATTTTTTTTTTCATAATTTTCATTGAATTTTACAAGAATGCAGTTTCTGACGGCACATGATTCCGAGGCCCGATGTGCCCGGAATCATATTCAGAAGTTTGGCTTGGGTACATTCAGTGAACGAACGAGCGGGTTTTTATAACATTATAACCTATGCTTGGAATCAAATTCTGAGGGCACCGATGGAATCGCAGTGCCAGTATTTTCTTAGAAACGCCTCTTTTGGAGTTGCGTTTTCTCGGGTATGGTTTTTGATTTTTTGGGCTATAAGTTAAGAAATAAAATAATGTGGTACAACAAACATTATTTTATTTCATGTAAAGACGCTTAAATCCACTTAAATCTGCATAAGATGAGTTGAAGTGGATAGGGTGGAACCGTAAATATCCTACCCTCTTGGTAGGATATTTGTGATGTGGGGCCCGCACGAGCCCCACCGTTTCTTTTCCGCTAAGTAACGCACCCGTGAATACCCCTTTTAAATGAAAGTCAACTGACGCATTTTCTAAATTCTTAACGCCCCTATTAATTGGGTGGTTATTTCATTGCAATTAATTCTATGAATTAATTGTTCGTTTCTTATCTTTTTTTTTCAAATTCTTCATTTGATAATAAAATAAGATGAGGACTTATTTTATTATCTTCTTGTTGTGTTAAACCTTTGGAGAATCTATAAAGATCTTCATCCTCCTATGCGAAGAATGCGAAGAACGCGTAGAACGCGAAGAACGTGAATAATGCTGACCTCTGACGAAGGGCGACGAAGAACACCGGACCCCGGAGATCGACGCGTCGTGACGCCGATGCTTCTTCCACGACATTCTTTCCCCGCGACAATCTTTGATCGGCATCTTGAGGTAGGGGATTGTGGTCCTTGTAATTCTTTGTGGATTATAACATAAACATGGATTTAATTGTTATAATTAAATCTGTATGTCCTTTATCCTTGGAGTTTTTCTACGCGACAGCGATGCCCTTCCGCGACGCGACGATCCTTTTCTTCCGCGATGGTAAATTCCGCGACTATCTCGCGTCCGACGACGACGAAGGTAGGGGTCATTTTGAAAATGTTAATACCCATGTTTGTTTTCTTCCAAGTAATGAACGCGGACCAACCAATTAAGAATTTGGTCCATGGATTATTATTGCGGGTCACGGTTTATCAATTGCTGGGATTTATGGTCTTGTTTCAAACCGCTAACGCGGTGGGTGCATACCAACGAACAAGTCCGAACCCACCGCCTTTGTTCTTGGTGTGCGGAATGGTGGATGATGAAAAAACGGTCTGCATAGACGATTTGATGATTCTGTAGTGAAGAACGGGACCCGGGATGAGCTACGGTGCAGACGGAAATGAAATCGGACCACCAGAGACACTTCGGTGGCCCGCAGACTCCACCGGCGGTGCCCCGACGCGCTGCCAGACAGACCCGCCACGACTGAAGCCGCGGTGGCAGCATTGTGGTCCCACGACCATGTGGGACCGGATGAGTGGGACGCAGTGGCCTGACCGCGTCTGCTGGTGAGGGCGGCCCCACGCATGGCCGCGACTTCTCTTCACGCGGGGGCAGCACGCCCCCCACGGTTTCCCTTTCTCAGCCTCTCGGCCGAGCCGAGCCAAGCCGACCCGTCGGCGGGTCGCTCTCAGGCCGGGCCGGGCCGGGTGGGGCCCAACTGGGTCAGTCCCGAGTCGGGTCGACCCGGTTCAGGCTGACCAGGGGGGTTGGGCCGGGTCGGTCCGGGCCCAGACCCCCCGTTTCCGGACCCTTTTCGGTCTTTTTCTCATAACATGAGCTACGTGCCTCCGAACGATTCTCTATCAGTGGCGATGTGATCCTTGGATAGAGATGGTAGTTTTTTTATATCACACTCAATGTTTCAGAATACTTCAGGTTTGGCCGGGTTGGTTCGTACACGAAACCAACCGGGCCCTCGGAGCGGAAACACTGATATCTTGATCTTCGGACGTCCGATTGACGTGACGTCGAGTTTGTTGAATTACTTCAGGTGAGACGGATCTATTGGAATACTCCACCCAAGGGTTGGACGCAGGTGGAGTATGGTCGGGTTGGTTTTTCCTTAAAAACCAACCGGTCCCCTGGTACGAAAAAGCCAATAACTCTCAGACCGGACGTCCGATTGACACGCAGTCTACGAAGTTGAGTTCCTGTTGGTGATACGGAACTTTTGGATACATCAAATCTGTACTATGTGTCAGTTGATGTATCAGCCGCTCGTCTCTTGGAGCGGACCCTCCCGAACGAGCATGTTGTGTGCGGGAACCCTAGAGCTGGCTGCGACTGCTACTATGATGATGAAGACTGTGCAGAGATCCTCAATGGATTCGACGGAGACGACTACAACACTCAACGATGCTTTGGGGGTCAGTGCTACTGATCCTGTGTGGGTCTGATCCTGTGTGGGTCAACGCTCAGTGGTCCTGTGTGGTCCAACGCCTACAGATACTATGTGGGTCTGATCCTGTGTGGGTCTTTGCGGGGGTTAGTTACCTATCGATCTTGTGTGGGTCCGATCCTGTGTGGGTCATTGCGGGGGTTAGTACCTATCGATCCTTTGTGGGTCAGATCATTTGTGGGTCATTGCGGGGGTTAGTACCTATCGATCCTTTGTGGGTCCGATAGCTTAGATGAATCAGTGGAAATATCTGGTCATCTTTATCATCATTCAAAGAAGTATACTTGTGTAAGCTGAATCCAGTTTTACTATCCTTTGTGGATTGTGTGGTGCTTTCCTGTGTGGATTTACGTTTTGCTTTCCTATGTGGACCGGGTTGTACTTGAGCTCGGATGTTGGAGTCGAGTGAGAATTGATGACTTAGGTATATGTATGGTCATATACGTAAGCAAAGTCGGATGTTATGACGTGATTGTATCTTTCATTTGTGGTTATCCTTTGTGGATTCTTGGAGACCTTCGGGGGTCTCGAGGTCCCTACTGAGTAGCTTATACTCACCCCTGCACGGGCTATGACCGAACTACGCTGTGTTGGTTGTAGACGACGGACATCGCCGATCGTGGTGGAGGCCTGCGGAGCAGGATGGTACCTGGAGGTGGACCACAGGGCGGGACATACTCGGAGCGGTCGGCTGGACCCGAGGAGCAGTGGATGCTTTTTGTACCCACCCTTCATGTGGGACTTCCAGTGGACGGCTGGGCGTTGCGGCTTTACTTTTCAATTGTTGTTTTCACTTTCGAGTTGTACTTTACTTTCAGTTTGGGTTTGTATTTTGGCCCACTTACTTTTCTGCACTTACTATTGTACTCAGCTTTTACATAGTGTTTACTTCTACTGCTTAGCTGCTTTGTGATGTTTGTTTACTTTTCAAAGGCAATGCCTTCCCTTTTTTCAGGATTTATGCCTTGGTGCTAGTCGCCAGCCCCTGGCCTATGGAAGGCGGGCTTGGGGTAGTCACGACACGGGCCCCGAGGATTGGTTGTGACAATCCACCTTCTTTCTCTGGGTCTTGTGATTCACTTGTTGATGAACAATGGATCAGTACCACTGAAAAGATAATTTCCAAACATCGCTGTTCAGAATGTGAAAAATTCATTTTAGCTGTTTACCATTTAGAAGGTGAAGCATACCAGTGGTGGTCACTAATTAAGAATACAAGGCCCCAAGATGAAATTGAATCCTTGGAATTGAACATGTTCAAGAACGTGTTTGTCAATAAGTACTTCCCTCGTATTCTTCGAACAATGATGGAGAAGGAGTTCCTTGAGATTAAGAAAAAGGATGATGAATATATTGGTATATATGAAGGGAATTTTACAAATCTTGCAATGTATGCATATGGATTTATCATCCAACCTAAAAGTAATGTTGATCGATTCTTTAGTGTCTTAAAACCAAGTCTTCTAAGACATTAGCTTTAAGAGACTTCAGTAGCTGTGAAGAAATTCTGCGGTGTGCTATCAAGGTAGAACTAGAAGTTGGTGTTACATATCCATCTCATGGGTTTGATAAAAAAACGAATGATGGAGTTCAAGGTGAAATCCAAGAACAATGGTGAGAAGAAGAGGAATGTTTCTTTATGCTCATGGTGTGGAAATAAGCGTGGAGGAGATTGTCTTAAAGGGACTAGAAATTGTTTTACGTGTGGAAAAGAAGTTCATCGAGCAGCTGAGTGTTGATGTAATGGAAAAAGGGTTTCTAATGATGTGAATAAAGAAAATACTGCAGAGAACGCACCACCAACACTTCAATGCTTCAAGTGCAAGGTAATGGGGCATTATGCTAATCAATGCACTAATCAAAGGGAAATGATGATCAACTTAAGAAACCACTTAAGGTGAAGGATAAAGGGATGACACATGCGATCACTATTTGTTGTGTTGAGTTTGACAATGATGTTGTGTAATGATTAAGTGTTAATGCAACATGATTTCAAAATAGTATCATGGAATCTCATTTATGTTATCGTGGAATTTTGGAATATCTATGTATTTGTTTTCAATAATTATTTGGTACTGGTAACCATGAAAAGTGATTGATATATTTTTGGAAAGAAGATGATATGCATATAATGATGGGATATAGAAAAAATGAAATGATCTCATGACTAATATAAGGAAAAAGTTATATCATGGTTTGAGTATATAGAAGTTTTGGGATTTTGGTATGTTGGAAGTGTTAAATTTTGACAGCATTCATGTTTACACTAAAGTTCAATGGGTATTCATTTTTCATGAGAATACATGATTAAGGAATTCACATGTTTATAATTTGACCAACAAAATATATCGTATGATATATGGGGTATAAATAATGGAATTCACATGCTCGATATATGTCATTTCTAGTAATAGTTTTCATTATACTATGAGATTGGATAGAAGTATTTTGGATAAGCCTAAATATTGGAATGGATTATGTGTGACATAAGTTAGTATTTTTTAAGGCTGGAACTTTTTCGATATTATTGATGGAATGTTATAATAATGTAGTTTTAAAAAATGAAAAACCTACAGGATGAGTGACAAATCGACGCGTCAGACAATGCTGTGGGAATTGAACCCACAACCGAAGTGCGACATGGCTTTATCACCTACCATTGGCCTACAGAAAGTCCCTGGTTAGTAGTAATGAGTTTTGTTATATTAAGTAGTATGATATTTGAAGAATACGTTCATTTTAAGAACCATATACAATTAATCTCACTATAGATTGACTTATGTATATTTAATAACTTTTTCTATCCTTTTGTTTGAGACAGATGGAATGACCAATCACTCTATCACATGATTTTCTAACACTTCACAGAAGATGCATTCAACTTCATTTATTTAAGAGATGAATTGGAAATTATTCAAGGGAGAAGAAACAGTAAGATTGTACCAAAATCAAGTAAGTATTTATTCTAATTAAAATTCATCAACTTTAGGAAAATGATCTTGAAAACCAAAAATGTTGTCCTAGTGTCCTTATATCTGATGAATCAGATGGAACCTTAAATTATCACTATTTTATGGATTTGCGATTGTTGGATTTTTCATAGCCAAGTTCTTTACCACTCTCCATCAGAACATGATGGTAGTATTTTTCTTCCATATCCATATTTCCACCTATGTTCTCATATATGGAAACCCAGTGACGAGTTAATCTTGGTAACCGTTACATTTCTTAGTTTAATTTTTAAAATTAAGTTTCAGTATTCCTTTTACGATGTGGGTTTTTACGAACGAAACTTTCTAGCTGTAAATAATTTATAACCCCGACGAATTTCGAGGGCGAAATTCATTTTAAGGGGGGTAGAATGTAACACCCCGAGATTTTATGAGATATATTATTTTTAATTTCATTGATTTCTTCTATTATACACTAAACCATGATTATCTTGTACTATATGCAACACCGTATTATCTTTAAGTATACGCAACACTATTCTTCGCTCGTGTTACACACAATTTCAAGTTTGTTTTGTGGAAATTATTATACACAACATTAAGTATCAATTCTGTTTAACGTATAAATGAAATATGTTTTGATTATGTTATACGCAACAACAAATGGAGCTTTCACTACACGCAGCCCTGACTTGGCTTTCATTACACGCAATCAATACCTTCCTCGATAGCGTGTGTAGTACAAAATACCGAGTTTCACTAAACGAGATATTATTATAATATTATTATGAACTAGCTGTTATGAATAGTAATAACCAATTTTTAAAAATTTATAAATTTTATCTTTAAAAATGGACTTCATTTTCAGATTCAGAATATCGATATTTTCCTAGGGTGAATTTTTGGTATTTTTCTGAAAACATTCAATTTTTGATGAATAGTGAAAACAATAGGTTACGATTTAAAAACCGAATTTTTATTTAAATAATTATTTAATTTATTTAAATTAATCTTAGGTCAAAATAGATATATAATACCTATATATGTTCAATTTAATTTATTGGAGTCATTTTATAATCATTTTAGATATAAAAAAATTTATTGAACTTTTCACTGTCTTTTACCCGCCTCTAAGGAGAATTTGCAAATTTACATAAAACATAACTTTACTTCTTCTGTGATTGGAATTTCAAAAATCTGAGAAACATGGTTGATATTAGTAAATAAAATTTTGTTCAATGAGATGAAAATAATTTTTGCTGAATAGTAAATTTTTACTTTTATTTACCACAGTTAAAAGTAAATTGGGTAATTAACAGTAAAAATGATATTATTATTACCATAACACATGTTCCAATTCTATTGAATAAGTATTATTCGACCAATAACTACCTTAGGAATACAATAGTATCATTTGGATCCACTTGGATTAGATTAGGACATTTATTATTATTTAATTCAAAGAAAAGTTAAAAGAGTTAAAATAAATATTTAATAACTAAAACATTTTTAATATAGGGTAATACAAAATATAAATTAGACTATAAATATTAATTATAAAGATAAAAATATTTCCTCTATAGTGGTATTTTATTTATAATTTTTATATATTAAATAATTTAATTTATTTATGACACAATGATGATGCAGTAATTACCTTATTAATGAAATATTAAAATAATTGATGTAATAAATACCCAAATAAATGAAATTTGAAACTTTTTATGAATTACAATAGGTTTATAGGTTAATATGACATATTAGTATTTATTTAATTTAATTTTTTTGTACTAATCTTGCTGTTATTATTTTCACAAAAATAAATTACCAAATAGTGTCAAAATTGACATAAAATTGTTTTTTAGAAAAATATTATATTATTAATTGATATTATATTCCTAAAAATCTAAGGGTCAGCCAACTGAATTAGATAAGGTTATATGTATTAATAATGATCCATTTGGGATTCTTCTATCTTGTTATAGTATGTTTATTAACCATATAGTGTAAGAAAAAACGAAGACACAGTAAAAGTTAAATTATTTAACTTAGAGTTAAATCTAAATGATAAGGTTAAAAAAGTAACCTAAACTTGTCTAAAACCTACTGAATGAGAGGATTTATACCCATCCCCACTATAGCTTCGAAATAAATCAATTTTGAGATATTATAAACCTAATAGACTTTATTATAAAATAATATTTTATGTTTTTTCAAAGGTGCCCCTCTCATCCCTTAAAAAAAGGGCACCCCTTCCCTCTTCTCTTCAGACCATTTTGAGCCCTGAATCCCAGCCAAACCCTACCAATTACTCTTCTAAACCTATGTATTTATATCATAGAGGTTCTGTTATTCAAAAAATACCAACTCTAGTGCCCTAAGAAGAAGTTTAAAGGAGGTGCGTCAAGGAAGATGTAATATCTTCTACTGACTCTTTCAAGTTTCTTTCTTCTTCTACGTCCTCTTATTTAGTTGTTTAATTATAAATTAATAACATAAGTATTAATTATATACTGATATGTTATTATAAATATTAAACAACCCTATTTCACCTTCTATCTGTCCTATGGAAAACGCAATCACCGCGCTTGCGTACGTACGGAATACCATCTCCACGCCATGGTGTAATCAGTTTTTCCACCACCAAATTACATGGATGGGTATAATGGTGTAATGAAGAACTATATATGATTATAATAAAATAATACTTATTCTCATATATTATATCATCCGTTCCAATTCCATTAAATAAATAAGTGAACGATATCATCGCTCGTGCGTACGTACGGATTACCGTCTCCACGACGCGATGAGATTCATTTTCCATGTTAACAATTCAAGAATTATTATAATGTATATATAATAAGTAATCAAGAAATATATTACATAATTATTCTACTGGATTTATGTATATATATATATATATATTTTTATGTCATCTACTAAATTCCATTCAATTCAATAAAGAAGCGAAAAATAGCGTTCATGCGTACGTACGGCCTACCGTCTCCTTAAACGGTGTATTTATTTCGATTTATAGATCAATTATATATATGGATATTCTGAATATATATTACATATATATAATTTATAAATTTTGGAACTATGTAATCATTATCTATGTAATCATATTAATATTTACAAGTCAAAACACGGATGATAAATGAAACGATTTTACACATAATGAAGCTTTAACATGGAATTGACAAATGAACGGATAATATAAAATCATAAGTGAATCATATATGATATCATAAGTATTAGTATGGTTATTATACAAGTTAATAATATGTTTAAACCCACTATACAGGAGTCTCATACACATATGGATGAAATTGGACATAAGGTAAGGGATAATTTTTCAATATCATTTTTATTCGAAATTTCTAATATGTAAGTATTTAGTGGCGTTATATTTTTCATCCATGTATATAAAAATGTTTTTCATAAAGTGTTTAATATTAATCCATGTATGTATAAAGTCAAATTTACCCCTCTTTGACTTTTAATTTGTGTTATGGAAGTGATATTTCTTTTGATTACCATACGTGGTACTTTTTGACTTTTTCGACAAAAGTATGAGGAGAATATTTTTTTAACTTAAATGGCGTGAATGGATTTTTATGGTTTCATAACGCCTAATTTTCATATAGCTTAATCTAAAATATTTCATGACTATTTTAAAAAAACGTTTTCTTTTAAAATTTCATGGCATTTTGTGAAAAGAGAATGCTTTTAAAGAAGAAAGGATATTTTCATCAAGAATTCATTTCATGTGTTTTATAAAAACCATTTTCCATCTACGATAACATTATTTCATATGTACATGTTTCAAGTATAATGTCTCTCTGATTTACGTGGTTTCAATTTTCTTATGATGAAATGATATCCATTTGTATTATATGGATTATGTTATGATGAGATGATGTTTATACAACCCATTTCTGTTCATTGTGTTATGATGAATGATTCATGTTTATGTTGTGGAAAAAGTAAGAATGATTTCATTAAGAGATGGGTGGGACCTATATATACCTCCAATGCATTGGGTACAGATTTATATCTCATGAGATAGACATGGCTGGAATGGAAAGTTAATCTGGTTCAATGATACATGACTGGAATGAGGAGTGAACTCAGTTTAGTAAGGGACATTGTCCACCAAGATGGTCTTGGAAGCAATGCCTTGGCTACTATGGAAAACATATCATGTGATTAATGTTTTTCCACAATTAATAATTTATTTCCACGATATTTTATCATTATTTATGTTCCCTTAATATCTATGCCTTAGGTACATCCATGTTTTATGTCATTTCTCAAGATTTTGATATTTAAACATTATGTTCATGTTTTTTATGTTAAAATGTATATGATTATTTAATTTTCTCCATGATTAAACTTATTGAGAATTTGAGATCACCATTTATATGTTTTCTTCTCCTAGGATTTAAATAAAGGTTTTAGGTAATAAAAAAAGGGGAAGATCTTTATGGGAGAATTTGAAGATCTTTCACTATGATTAGATCATTATGTTCTGAGTTTCCAAAGACACTAAACTGTTATGGTCAATGAGTGCTGGTTCTTGTTATGTATTAATTGTTCCAAAAATGTAAGGTAATTTCCATGTACTTTAGGCTTGGGTCTCTAAAATTGAAGGGGATAAATATTATCTTTTTCAAATGAATGATCAATCATCTACATATGGGATGATTAAAGAGGCACATAAAGAAGATTTGGAGTTACAAAAGAAGGTGATAAATGTTCTTGTATTTCACAATGATTGGGATGAAATAATAAGGTTTAGTAATAGGGTTTGTGTTCCTACAATTCTATAATTAAATAGATAAATATTGGATGAATTCAATAGCTATTCATTCTCTATTAACCCTGGAAGCACGAAGATGTATAGGGACCTGAAAGAGTACTACTAGTGGGATGGCATAAAAAGAGATGTTGCTGAATAGGTCTCTCAATGCTTGGTTTGTCAACAAGTTAAAACTGAGAGATAGAAGTCTAAGGGGATGTTACACCGATTACCCATACCAGAATGGAAATGGGAAAACATCAATATGGACTTTATCAATGGATTTTATAAAACATCCAAAGGCAATAATTCCATCGGGGTTATAGTTGATCGTCTTATGAAGTCAGCACACTTAATTTCTATTAGAGAGGATTTGAATCTTGATCTACTTTCCAGGATATATGTAAAAGAAGTGGTAATATTTCATGGAGTACCACTTTCCAATATATCTGATCGGGATCTGAGGTTTACCTCAATGTCTTAGCGATGTCTTCAGCATACTCAAGATACATAGTTGAGTTTCAGTACTGCATATCATCCTCAGAAAGACAGTCAGTCTGAGAGGAAAATTCAAACACTAGAAGACATGTTGAGAGCTTTCTCTATGGATTTAAAAGGTGGATGGGATAAATATCTACCTTTGGTGGAATTTTCTTATAATAATATCATTCACTCCAGTATTTATATGGTTCTTTATGAAGCTCTAAATGGAAAGAAATGTATAACTCCAACATTCCGGGATGAAGTTGGGGAAATAAAGCTGTTAGGACCTGATCTTGTTGATGGGATGGTAGAAAAGGCAAGATCTATTAAACAACACATAAGATCAGCTCAGAGTCGACAAAAAAGTTATGCCAACAACCGTAGAAAATACCTAGAGTTTGAAGTGGGTGATAAAGTGTTTTTCACGAATATCTCCTTAGAAGAGAGTAATGAGATTTGGAATGAAGGGCAAGCTGAGCCATATGTATATTGGTCCTTTTAAAATAATGATTCATGTTGGGAAGGTAGATTACCAATTGGATCTTCCACCAAATCTATCTCAAGTTCATGATGTGTTCCGTGTATCTCTCCTCATAATGTACATACCCGATCCATTACAAGTATTAAGCTCGGAAGATGTACTGCTGGAGAAAGATCGTTCTTATGTAGAACATCTGATAGAGATTCTGGATCATAGCGAAAAAGTTCTACGAAACAAGACCACTCACTTTGTTAAGGATTTATGGAGGAACCAAAAATTAGAATAAGCTATATGGGAAATTGAGTATATGATGCGGGAGAGGTATACTCATCTGTTTGTTACGAATTGATGAATTTCGAGGGTGAAATTCTTTTTAAGGGGGGTAGAATGTAACACCCTGAGATTTTATGAGAAATATTTAGTTTTTATGTATTATGTTATATGAAACAACAGAGGATTCATTCACTACAGACAACACTGTATTGGCTTGCATTACACATAAAATCAACCTTCCTTGATAGCTTGCGTTGTATGAAATACCGGGTTTCATAAAACAATGATATGTTATTAAAATATTATATGAACTAGCCTTTATGAATATTAATACCCACTTTTTGAAATTTTATAAATTTTATCTTTCAAAAAGGACTTCATTTTTGTATTCATAATATCTAAATTAGACTAAGGTGAATTTTTGGTATTTTTTGGAAAACATTCAATTTTTGATGAATAGTGAAAAACACTGAGTTATAATTTAAAACTGAATTTTTATTTAAATAATTATTTATTTTATTTATATTTATTTTAGGTCAATATATATATATATAATACCTATATAAGTTTAGTGTAATTCATTGGAGTCATTTTATAATAAATTTATATATATAAAAACTTTATTGAACTTTTTACCGTCTTTTACCCACCTCCTAGGAGAATTTGCAAATTTACATAAAACATAATTTTACAACTTATGTGAGTTGAATTTAGAAAATCTGAGACACATGGTAAATATCAACGAGTAAAATGTGGTTTAATAAGATAAAAATAATTTATGGTGAATACTAACTTTTTACTTTTATTTACCACAGTTAAAAGTAAATTTTGTAATTAAGGGTAAAAATGATATTATTATTACCATAACACGTGTCCTAACTCTATTGGATAAGTTTAATTCGACCAAAACCAACCTTATGAATAATATATGACCATACAGGTCCACTTAGATTAGATTAGGACATTTATTACTATTTAATTCAAAGAAGAGTTAAAAGAGTTAAAAGAGTAAATATCAAAGTTTAATAACTAAATCATTTTTAATATAAGGTAATACATAAGATACATTCGACTATAAATATTAATTAGAATGATAAAAAGACTTTCTACATAATTATATTTTATTTATAATTCTTAGACATTTAATAATATATGTTATTTATGACACAATGATGATGCAGTAATTACCTTATTAATGGAATAATAACATAATTGATGATATAAATACCGAAATAAATGTAATTTGAGACATTTTATAAATTAAAGTAATTTTATAGGTTAATATAACATATTATATTTAGTTAGATGACTTTTTTGAATTAATAATGCAGTTATGAAATTAACAAAAACAAAATACCAAATAGTATCAAAATTGACATAAAAGAGTTTTTAAAACAAATATAATATTATTAATTGTTATTCTATTACTAAAAATCTATGATTTGGAAAAAATACTTATATAATAATATATACGAGATTCATGAACCAATTGGGGTTCTATTGGAAGTTTATACTATGTTTATTAACCATATAGTGTAAGAATACAAGAAGACACCGTAAAAGATAAATTATTTAACTTAGAGTTAAATCTAAATGATAAGGTTACAATGGTAACCAAAACATGTCAAAAATCTATTTTTTTAGAGGATTTCGACCCATAACCACGTTATCTTCGAAATAAGTCACTTTTTAGCCATCATAAACCGAATATTACTTTATTATAAAATAATATTTTAAGTTTTTCTTAGGTGCCTCTCTCCACCCTTATAAAAGGGCACCTCCCCCTCTCCACTTTACAACATTTTGAAACATAAATATCAGAATAAACTTGTCCATTTCTCTTATCCAATTCACTAGAAACATACTAGAGGTCTTTGTCTTCTTTAAAGACCAACTTTACTTCTATATGAGGAGGTTCAGAAGATGCGCGTCAAAGAAGAGGTAATCTCTTTTACCGATCCTTTCCAATTTATTTTTTACTTCTACTTATTATTATTTATTTTCTTAATAATAAATTAATAACATCAGTATCACTAATAACTGATATGTTATTAAAAATATGAAACAACCCTATTTTACTTTTTATCCATCCTACAGAAAATGAAATCACCGCGCGTGCGTAAGTATAGAATATCGTCTCCAAGTCGTGGTGTAATATGTTTTCCACCACTACCTTACTTGGATGGGTATAATGGTGTAAAAAATAACTATATATAATTATTATAACTTGATAATCATTCTTAGAAATTCCATCATCCACTCTAATACCATTCAATAATTATGGGAACAATATCATCGCTCGTGCGGTTGTATGGCCAACCATCTCCACGATGTAATGCGACTCGTTCTACATGATCATCATTGAATAATGATTATATAAATGAATTTAATGAATATATATGATATATATTACACTAATACCATCCTGTAAATGAGGTATCTATAACCTAAAAAAAGAGGAATAATAATTTATTCAAAAAAACACGCAAAAGAACATAAAGCAATGAACACCCGAATAACAAGAGGCAATGAAATATTACTAATAAGAAGATAATAATATGACCATATATGATATCATAACAATGAATATGATTCTTTAATAAGTCAATGTCATTATTTAAATAATTATACAGAAGGTTAGGATACGTACGAAGTATATCAGACCTAATGTAAGGGAAAATCTTACAATCTCCTTTTTATCAGAGGTTGATTATACTTCAGAATTTACTGGGGCATATTTATCATCCACTTCTATATTTCCTAAATATGTAATATTATTTCTATCCTTCTAAAATTTTTTAAATTCAATTCTACCTATTTGTGAATTTTAGTAAAATATATGGAAGGATCCTTTTTCATTTTTATTATGAGATACTTTTTCACTTTTCTGGCCAAAGTATGAGAAGAATGTTTTCTTAACTTATACGGAATGAATGGATTTTTGTGAATTTATATATCATTATATCCATGAAGCTTCATTTACATGTTTTCATGTTTATTTTTAATTAACTTATTTTAGATTAAAGTTAATTGACATGTTAAGAAAGGAAAATTGTTTTTGAAGTAGAAAGGATATTTTCCACAAAAATGGATTTCATGTGTTTTATCAAAATTATTTCCCAACTAAGATAAGATATGGTTCTGTTTCTATCTGAATTATTACATTGATTTAATTATTTTATGATGGAATTATTTTTATAATTTTCTTTTATCTTGTATGGATTATGTGATGATGGCATGATGTTTAAGAATGCCATTTTTATTACATGGGTTATGCTATGATGCATGATTTATGATTTTGTGGAACACATAAGGATGATCTCATTAAGAGATGGGTGGGACCGATATATCTCTCCAATGCATTGGGTAATGATTTATATCTCATGATATAGACATGGCTGGAATGACAAGTAAATCTGGTTCAGTGATACAGGACTAGAATGAGGAGTGAACTTGGTTCAAAAATGAACTTTTTCCTCTATGACAGTCTTGTCAATGAGTCTTGACTAATAAGAAATTATTTTCTATGATTATGTGTGTATGCCACAAAGTTTCATGTTTTATGTTATGATTATTGGGATTACATTTCACTACTGTGATTTATCCCATGTTATGATATTATGATCTATTTTACAGGTTAAGATTTTCGAAATGTTATGATATGATTGATATTTACTTTTTTTACCCTTACTAAGCATTTGATCTCACCCTTTTGTATGTTATTTTTTTCCATGTCAGGAAGAAGGGTATTAAGTAGGATATGCCAAACGTGACTCTAGATATGATGAAATAAATAAGAGACAATATAGATTCTTTATGAACCAGTTGTTTATGTTTACCAGTTTCTAAAGACACTATACCTATATTATCCTATAAGGGTTTTTTTATATGTTTTAATAAGTATGCATCAATTATGAATTAATAACAATGCATGTAATATATGGGTCGTTATATGTAAGTCGATAGAGATCACCACTGGAGTGATGTTTTCCAAACCACCCAATGAGTTTGTCACCATCACACACCATACCCTTTAGCCTTATGCGGGTGTTAAAAATGGTTATGTAACATGACCTTATCACTATGAATATGTTCATTATTTTTGTATATTGTAATGAATATACATTCATTTTATTATTGTTAATTTGTAAATACATATTAAGTTGTAAATAATTTGTTTAGTTAATATTCAACTAATAAATCTATTTTCATGAATTAATTTATTTTTTAATCAAATAATATTTTACTAAAATACTATTATTATAGTTAAATTAAATATTGTTAAATATAAATGATCATATAATTTTATGAATGCAATTGTACTTTTTATAAAGGTTTCAAAGCACTTTTTGTCAAAACCCGTGATTTTTTTATACATATAAGTATTTATTTTAAAATTAAATATTCTAATATTTAATAATATATTTAGATAAAATTAATTTTATTTTATTAATTAGGATGTCAAAATTATCCAATGGTTAATTTTCATAATTTTCATGAGAGTCAAAATTTTAGGTAAAAATTAAATACCTTTGAAATGTATAATTTGTTTTTGGGCCTAATAATGAGAAAATATTGATATAATAAAATACTATAAGTGATATGTTGGTCCAATATATTTTTTATCCAAAAAATAATGTGATTTTTGATTTGTTTTATTAATTTTATAATGCCTTAGTGGACCCTCTATTACTTAAAAAACATTTTATATTCGTAAATTATTTTCCTTGATAGTGTGACTCAACTCCACATAAGTAACCCTATTTTTTAGATGCTCATCCATTGGCCGTATAAAATATCTTTTTTTCAATCCCATTTGGCGAAAACCATGGTCTGGATTGTGGTTTTGATTATTTTAATACGAGTTGTCCCCAACCTAGATAATAATGACTTTCTTCTATTTACCTATATAAACAAACCCAAGCCCCCACTTCCTATTCACTGAATGCCCTTGGACTTTGTCCAACCTCTGCCCTCATCTCTCTATAATCCTTAAAAGGCCCCCCCCAAAATCCCAAGAATCCTCTATCAAGCCTCTCCCAAGCATTTGGGATCATATTTCCAAATAAGGGATTCCTTCCTTCCTCTTTTTATCCAAGTTTCTTAATATTGATATGAACTTTTATTTTCAACTATAAATGTTCGGGTATGATTTCTTACATCCCCCATACTACACTATTCATGTTTGAATGATTATATACCCTATTTCTCTCTCATTAAAGCCTCTCGTGTGCACCTGTTACCATGCTGAAATTTCATAAGTAATTTCTCTCTCCTCATTTACAGTCAAGAAATTCTTTTATATTATGCATCTAATTTCCATTCCATATGCTTGTATATTATTTCCTATGATGCCCTTGTTGTCCATTTAATGTATAAATGAAGGGAGACCCCTTTCACTCTTATCATCCCATTTTACAAATTTCTATTTGACGTCGTTATGCTACTAATATTCAACCAAAATTTTCACACCAAAATAATTGTTTAGTGAATACCATACCCACTCCTCTATCAATGTTGTTCATCATTATGCATATTTACTTCTTGATTTAGGACATAAATTTATTATAGCCTCATCTCTTATTCATGTAATGAATTTGGAGGTTAATGAATCCATGTTATATGATCGATGTGGCACACTTCTGCATAAAATGAAATGATTACGAAGGGTGCACCCTAATTGCACTCCAATGCATTGGGTAATGTATAATATAACGATACATCATGTGAAATGAGTTTTTACTCATGTTAATTCATGTTCCATGAGGGTTTAATTGTTCTTTATTTGTAATGATATTTTACTCATGCTTCATGTGCAATGAGCCTTGGCTCATGATAATTCCATGTTAAGTGTTGTTACCACATTCCCATGTATGATTATCATGATTTTTCATGCCCTTATGTTCAAGTTTCTCTTGTGATCCATTGATATTCCTATTGTATAAAATTTATTGTATTCCTCATTTTATTCCATGTTTGTTCCCTTATTGGGCTTCATAGCTCAGCTTTTTCTTATGCATGTCCATAGGTTATCCTAATCAATGCTAAGTATGAAGGAATGTAGTGATCATGTAAAGGAAGCGTTCAATATGATGTTACATTATATTCATTATGTTTTTATGTAATGTTTCTAATCCCCAAATACATGGTACCCCTTGGTATTCTATGTTGTATCAAGTGAAGGTTTTATGTAATATATCATTTTTACGTATGTAATAATGAATATGGTTGTTATAGTTTGTATTAGTGTATAGGTTTATTTATTATTGGGATTAATATTAGAAAACACGAGTGAGTACTTAGAGATTAGACTATGTATAAAAAATTCATCCCTAAGTTTTGGTGAGTATTGTGTAAGTGGTTTATCAATAAAATAAGTCCCTGTCTCGATACGTGGAGGTAGAGACAGCTCTGGAACAGATGTACTAAGGAGTGAAAAAACCCACTAGGAGTTTCAGGCTTTTCCTAGGGTTTCCTGGTACACAACAACGGGCCTTTCTACACTCATGGTTACAACACTCCTATGTGATATGCTTTGGTAAATTGACAATATTTGTATAAACCATTATTAAGGGAATTTAAAAGAATGACTCTAAGAATACGTGTTAAAAATTAGATCATGGATAACATAGATTGAATCTTATAGATTAATAAGTTATGAAAATAAATGTAATTTATATGTCATCTAATTTTTCCTTGATTTACCCTTTCTGTGTTACCATTAAATTTTCTTTTATTCCAGCCAATGGCCTGTAATAGGTGGACTCGGGCTAAAAACTGATTTGAAGATCAATGCATTGACTTTTCTATTGAGATCCCGAATCTGATGGGAGTTGGAATCACAAAAAATTTTCACAACAAAATCTTAGATAACTCAATATTTGAATAGAGACATGGGTCAAGATAAACGTTCAACCAGCCATATGAACGAACAAGTCAGTATCGAGAGCTTCATGAGAGAAGGGCACCAACTTTTAATGGATCTCTGATCCCTCAATCATGGATTAATTGATCAAATACAAGGAAAGATCATCTCCATACTTCAATTTTCTAAAGAGGAGAAGGGTCTCTTGGATTATTATCGCATGGAGGGTGAGGCATATTGATGGTGGACATTGATCAAAAATATGATGCTCGAGGTGGAGACCAAGGCATTGGAATTGAAGGATTTTTGAAAGATGTTTTTTGAGAAATATTTTCAGTGCACCCTCCAGCTTAATATGGAAAGGGACTTCCTTGCACTCATGAAAAAATACGATGAATCCGTTGGATTGTATGAGGAAAACTTCACAAGGCTTCCATGATTCGCCTACGTCTTTGTCATTACCCCTGAATTCAAGGTTCACCGCTTCTTTGGTGGGATGAAACCAAGCCTATAGAATGCCCTAGAGATCCGTGACTTTGAAAACTATGAAGAAATTATCAGATGTTCCCTCAATGTCAAAATTGATATTGGTGAATCTTAGGGGTATCATTGGGATAATATGATTATGGTGGAATTAAATTCTATCAGTCTGATGGATAAATCCAAAGGTTCTAAAAATATATAGAACCCCACATTCCAATGGTGTGGAAAGAGTCACCCTCGAAATTGCATGAAGGGGATACGGAAATGCATTAGGTGTGGAAGAGGAGGACACCTAGCTGTTAACTGCTAACAAGAAAAACCCATGACTATGTTAGAGGAGAGGAATTTTCCATTTAACTCTAAACACAATTTTCTTTGCTTCAAGTGCATGGAACCATGGGATCCTTCAAATTAGTTCCCTATGCTAATGGTTTTCAGAGGCAACCAACAACCTCCAATGTATCAAGGGAGAGCTTCTTCCATCACTACCACCGATGTGAACCCCTAAAACTTTGTGGTGATATGTACTCTAGTTATTCTTTCAAGAATATCGAACATATGTTTTGATTCAGTTTCTACGCATTCTTTTATAACCCATAATTTTAGTAGAAAAATCCCAACAGCACCATAAATCATCGAAGTAAAGATGTTGGTGAGTACAGAAAATGGGGAAATCGTTGCATCCCATGAATATATCACATCCCCTTTCTTAATAGGTGGATTAAACATTCCATTGAACCTCATTATACTCTCTCTAGTGGAATCTGATGCAATTCATGGCATTGATTGACTTTCCCTATATAGAGCCAATGTAAATTGCCGTGAGAGGGAAATAATTATTCATGTGGTGAATCAAACACCGATTCTGTACAAGTGCAAGGAGGAAGAAGAATTTTTTTTAGTTACATAATCGCAAGAGTGGATATTACAACTATATGAGATCACTTATCTAGTTCTGGTAGTTGAGTCTAAGGAGGAAACCATCCTTGAAGATAGGCCTATTGTGAGGGATTTCGCAGAAGTGCTTCCTGAGGAATTTCCTTGTCTTCCTCCTAGAAGAGATGTTGAATTCCCAATTGATCTTATACTTGGGTCGTTCCCAATATCCATGACTCCGTATAGAATGGATGTTGTAGATCTTGAGTAGATGATGAAATATCTACATGATAATCTACATAAAGCGTTTATACGCCCAAGTGCTTCACCATTGGGAGAACTATTCCTCTTTGTCAAGAATAAGGATGGGTCAATGTGCCTTGAATTGATTATCATGTGCCTGAAAAAATCAAAATAAAGTACAATTATCCTCTTCTGTGAATTAAAGACTTGTTCGATCAGCTGCATGGAGCAAAATACTTATTTATGGTCAATTTGCGGTCGGGATATTATCAAGTAAGGGTGGAGAAGGAAGATATCTCCAAGACTAATTTTAGTACAAGATATGGGTACTTGGAATTTGCAATAATTCCTTCTAGACAAACTAATTCTAAAGAAATATTCGTGGAGATAATGAATAGAGTCTTTAGATATTATCAATTTAAATTTATGGTAGTCTTTATAGATGATATTTTAATATACTACAACACCAAGAAGGAGAATGAGGAGTATTTTAGAACTGTACTAGAGACTTTGCGAAAGGAGAAGCTATATTAAATGAACAAAAAGTGTGAGTTTTGGTTTAAGGAAGTATCATTCATGGGAAATATAATCACAAGAAATGTGAAATATGTGGATCCCTCCAAGACAGCTACAATAGAGGAATGGCGAAGGCCAACATCGGCAATGGATATCCATAGCTTTTTCAGGATAGCTGGACATTATCAACGATTTGTGAGAAATTTCTCATGACTGTCCAAACCTATTACCATGATAACTCAGAAGGGATTAAATTTTTCATAGAATGTTGAATGCGAAGAGAGCTTCAAGGATTTGAAAAGAAGGCTTCTTACTGCACCAGTTCTCACATTACTCATGAGTGGATAACTTTTTATTATATTTATTGATGCTTAAAAGAAGGGCCTTGGTTGTGTGTTGATACAGAATGATAAATTGATAGCCTACACCTCAAGGTAGCTAAAAATATTTGAGAAATTCTATCCTAAGGATGATCTAGAGTTTTTGGTTGTGATATTTGTGTTGAAAATTTGGAAGAATTGTCTCTATGGGGAGAAGTGTGAGATATATACTGATCACAAAAACCTCAAATATATATTCATCCAAAAAGAGGCTAATTTGTTCCTACAAAGATGGATATAACTCATCAAGGATCATGAATTCTAATTCCATTACCATCCTGGAAAAAAGAACAAGGTTTCATATGCACTTAGTAGAAAGGACCCGGAAATTTTGTCATTGATGATAATCGAGAAGAATCCAATCTTCTTATATTTGTAGATAATGGAAATGGGAATCATAATGAAGGAAAAATCATCAATAATTTCACAAATTATTACTCATCATACTTTTTTGGAACGATTAAAGGATGCTCAAAATGATGATGTGGGGATTCAGAAGAAGGTGGAAACTATCAGAAAAGGAAAATCCTCGGATTTAAATATTAATTATAAAGGAATTGTGATATTTGGGAAATTAATATGTTTCAAATCATGTCTGGAGCTTCATAAGGTGTTTTTTAATGATTCATGAAGTTCAAATTTCTCCATCAACCCAGGGAACACAAAGATGTATCAAGATCCCCAAAAGCATTATTGGCGGGATAACATGTTGAAGGAGATCTCTAAATATACATCAATGTTCCTGGTGTGTTAGCATGTGAAGGTTGAGAGACATAAATCTAGAGGCTTGATGAAACCATTACCCATAACCACATGGAAATGGGAGAACATCACCATGAACTTTTTCACCGGACATCTGAATACATCCAAAGGCAACAATGCAAAATGGGTCATTGTGGATTGTCTTTCGAAGAAAACTCACTTTATCAAGATTCTAGAGAACATATCATTTGATCAACTTGAATTTATTTACATCAATGAAGTGATAAGGATTCATGGAGTACAAATATCTATTATATTCGATCGTTATCCTAGATTAACCTCAATTTTCTTGAAAAGTATCCAACATGCTCTATGAACTGAACTAAACTTCAGTACGGCCTATCATCCTCAAACTGATGGCCAATCTGAATGAACTATTCAGACGCTAGAAGATATGTTAAGATCACGTACTCTGGTCTTCAATGAAGGATGTGACCAACATCTTCCACTGGTTGAATTCTCCTATAATAATAGTTTCTACTCATGCATCTGAATGGCACCATATGAATCTCTTTATGAGAAAATGTGAAAAACACTAGCGTGTTGCGATGAAGTTGGTGAGCGTAAGATTCTAGGAACTGAAATGGTCTATGAAATGGTGGAGAATGAGAAAACCATTTAGCATAATATCAAGGCTTCCCAAATACAAGGAATGAGATATGAAGATAACCATTGGTGAGATCATGATTACAACATTAGGGAAATGATATTTACACGCATATATTTATAGAAGAAGGTCTTGAGGCTTGGAATGAAAAGGATGTTTTGTCTTTGGTACATCGGCCCCATCAAGATTCCTGATCCTGTCGGGGCTATGGGCTATCAACTACCACATGAACCTACCATTGATAATGTACATGATGTCTTTCATGATTCCCTCTTAAGGAAGTACATACCAAACCCTTCACATGTACTCTCTTCAGAAGTAGTACAACTAGAGGATGATCTTTCTTACTAGAAGAAACTAGTGAAGATCAAAGATCATAGAGATAATTTTCTACATAATAAGAAAATTCCTCTTGTCAGGTTGCTGTGGAAAAAACACATTTTTGAAGAAGGGATGTTGGAATCAAGGGAAGTAATTAAGTGGAGTTACCCACATCTATTTTAGTGTCGGAAAAAGAAATTTCGAAGGAGAAATTTCTTAAGGAAGGGGGGGGGGAGATTTTAACAACCCAAGCATTCATTAATGAAAATTACTATTGATCTATTTTAATGTCTTATTATGGGTATATAAAACTTATTCGCTTCCATGGTTTTATTTTTTTGAATTTTAAAATACCATTAAATTTTTTGAATGTTTCTAATATAGTCGTTGTACAGCGATCACATGATTATTATAAATATTAGGCTTCGACAAATCCAATTTGCTCAGATAAAGGAAGTGATGGCCTCATCCAGTAGACTTTCCCCATATGAATCCCATTTGATGGAGCTTAGAAAGGTGGTCGTGTCATTGGTAATCGTTCTTAACCAAGACCAAACCAAGCTTCAACACATTTAGCTTGAATGGAGCTGCCTATGAGAGATGTATATGTTGATAGAGATTACCACTCGAGAGATGTTATCCGAGCAACCCCAAGAGTCTATCATCATTGCACACCGTACCCTTCATACATATTCAGGTGTTATAAGGGGTTATTTAACGTGACCATAACACTATGAATATGTGAATTATTTTTGTATATAACAAAGAATATACATTCATTTTATTATTGTTACTTTGAAAATAGTTTTTAAATCGTATATAGTATTTTTATTTAATATTGAACCATGAAATCTATTTTAATGAATTAATGTATTTTAGAGTTAAATAATATTTTATTAATATATTATTATCTTTATAAAATTACTTATTATTAAATATAAAGGATTGTATAATTTTATGAATACAATTGTTTTTTTAAATAAGGTTTGAAAGTTGTTTTTGTCAAAACCCATGAATTCTGGATAAATGTCCGTTATTATTATAAAAGAAAAAATTCACATATTTAGAAAATTATTTAGATAAAATGAAAATTATTTTTGGAATCAAGATATCGAAATTATCCAACTGATAATTTTTCATATTTTTTTGAAACAGTCAAACTTTTGGGAAAAAATTAAATACATTTTAAATATATGATGTTTTTTATGACATAATAATGACCCAATGGGGATGTAATAATATATGATAAATTATATGTTCTACCAATATATGTTTTATCCTTAAAATAATGTAATTTTTGATTTGTTTGATTAATTTCATGATGCCTTCATGGACCCTCCATTACATATAAAACATTATTTATCTTTAAATTGTTTTCCTTGAGATTGTGACTCACCTCCACACAAGTAACCGTATTATTTTAAATTGTTCAGCCATCAGCACAATAAGTTATTATTTTCCTCTCCCCTTTTGCAAAAGCCATGTGCAAAATCTATTTTCTAGTGTGTGGTTTTGATTAGTTTAATGTGTGTTGTCCAAAACCTAAATAAAAAATAATTTCTTCTCCTTCCCTATATAAGCCCACCCAAGCTCTCACTTCCTCTTCCCTCAAAGCCACTACAGTACATCAAAACTATACCCTCCTCTCTCTAGAATCCTCCCAAGGCACCCCAATCCCCCAATAAGACTCTCTTAAGCCCCTCCCAAGCCTTTGTGATCAAACTTCCATGTACGAGATTCCTTTTTTTTGAAAAAGATAGAGGCTATGCCTTTTTTATTAAAAGCAAGTAAAATAAAGGGACAGAAGAGGGCGAACGGGAAAACAAGGGAAATCCAAAAATAGTAAAATAAAGAAATGCCCAAAACAGAAACTATTTGTTTAATTTTTTCACCAGTTTCTCTCTTAGCCTCCTTTCATCTTCATGAAGTGCATTTAGATTTGGCCTTCCACAACCTCGGCCCCGACCTCTTGATCTCCCCCAGCTTGAATTCACCCTACTTGAGAGAGATTGAATACTTTCATAATGTGTCTCAACATCAATGATCTCAGAGTCAGTGCTATCCTGTTTTCATTCCTTTCATTTACCAAGAGTGTCATTTTTAGTCATTGGAGACAAAATTCCTTCAAGCACTATTGCATTATACCAAACCATAGTCTGATGGATTTTTTTCTCATCAAGAGTGCTCAAAATTGAGCCCTAAATCTCAATAGTATCATGGATATTATTTTTATAGGAAGAATCATTATTACATGGAATGGACAACCCAACCACTATAGGGGTAACAACTGAAGACTGTGTCTTCTTCTAAAAGGCAAGTGGGAATACTACATCATCCACTTCCGGAATTGAAGTAGCATGAAAATATTTAGATATGACTTGAGTATTAGAATATGAAACATGTATACCTTTTCGATTACCGAAGGCATCCATATTTTTCTATGATATTTGATGATCTATCTCAATTTGGACTTATTATCTAACTTGATCTATAGACGAGTCATCATATTTAGGATTTAAACAAGATTTCTGTGAAAATACACATTTTCCATTTCTAGATGCATCAATATTGTTAACATTCTCCCATTCCACAGAAATGTCAGCCAAATACATCATATTATTTTCAGATGTTGAGGAATATACAATAGGTGAGTCACTTGGGTGATCACCCTTCCCATCAACTAGATGATTAGTTGTCTCCTCATGAGTAGCACCATGTGCCTCTTTCTTCTGCTTAGTAAAGTCAATAGCAATACCCAGACCATCAATACTCATGAAAAGATGTTTTCCATTCTCAGGATTCAAAAGAAGAATATCATTTTTCCAAGTAGAGGAATTCTTTCTCTTCATGATATAATTACTCACATTATGACCATGAAAATAAAATAATGTGCAAATAATGGAACGCCGCCAAGAAGATATGTCGTGACCAATATCATTTCAGTCCTTATAGAATTTAGGAATTTTTTCATAAACTATATTTAGCTCAATAATATCATCATCAGTTGCAAGAATTACCTTGTCAACGAGAGTCGATCCCAGTTCAACCACAACAATGAACCTGGAAAAGTGACCAAATCGATCTATCTCTATTCCCTTGTCAATTTTAATTGGAATTCCGATATATAAAGAAATATTATATTATATTTTGTGATGCTAGAGTATCCAATGTAGCCCATAAATGTTGGGGTATGATTTTTCACCTCCCCCATACTTCCCTCTTCATGTTTTAATGATGAGATACCATATTTCTCTTGCATTAATGCCTCCCATGTACACCCGTTACCATTCAGAAATTCCGTAAGTAATTTATCTCTCCTCATTTACATTAATGAAATTATTCTATATTATGAATCTATATTCCTTTCCATATATTGGTATATTATGTCCCATGATCCCCTTAAATTCAATTTAATTTATAAATTATTGGAGACCCCTTTCACTCTCATCATCCCATTTTACGAATATCTATTTGACGTTGTAATGATACCTAATTACACCAAAATTTCCACCCCAAAATCATTATGTATTGAATAGAATAACCAATCTTCTATCAAGGGTATAAAAATTTATACACATGTAATTATATATGGAGGAAATATATTTATTTCTTCCATATATCTTATTCGTGGAATGAATAATGATGTTAATGAATCCCTCCTGTATCATCTATGTGGCACTTTTATGCATGAAATGAAATGATTATGAAGGGTTCACCATATTAATGATCAAATGCATTGGGTAAAGTATAATATGAAGATAATTCATGTAAAATGAGAGTTTAATCATGATAATTCAAGTTCAACAAGGTATTTATCATGATTTATGTACAATGAGGGTTTACTCATGCTCCATGTGCAATGAGGCTTAGCTCATGCTAATTCCATGTTGAGTGTTGTTGCCACATTTCAGTGTTATGATTATCATTCCTTTATCATGCCTTTATGTTCTTGTTTCTATAATGATCCACTTATATGCCTAAAGTCTAACATGTATTTTATTCTTCATGTTATTCCTTGTTTACTCCCTTAGTGGGATTTATAGAACACCCTTTTATGATGCATGTCCTATGGTTATCCTATGCAATGCTAAGTATGAGGGAATGTAGTTTTCATGTAAAGGACGTTTTCAATAGGATGTTGTGTTCTATGCATTAAGATATTATCTAATGTTCCTAATCCCCAAATACAAAACACCACACGATATTTTTTGTTGTATAAACTGAATTTTTTATGTAATAAATCATGTTTGACTATATAATAATGAATAGGGTTGTTATAGGTATTATCACCAATCTATAAAGGATATCTCAAATTTGGGTTTTCTAATGATTTATCTCACTCATAATGGATTAAGGATTCCGTGGGAAGAGAAATGATATATTTTTTTGAGATAAAATTTTCTTTGACTAATCCATCAGTGTTTACTCTTCTAGTGTTCGGGGTGGAATATATAGTATTCTTTGATGCATTGGGTTTAGGTTTTCAATTTGTTCATTAGCACAACGATCATTTCATTATATATGGATGTTGTAAGCATAGGCCACATGAGAAATATTACCTGACCCATGAAATTGAGCTTGCAGATGTGATTTATGCACAAAATAGATTGAAGAATTACCTTTATGGATAAAATATTACCTTGTATTCCAGTCTCAAGAGCTTGGGTAATATCTTATTTCAAAAATATTTGAATCTTTAACCAGAAAAATTGTGGGGGATACCTATAATATTTTGACTTTGACATCACCTATACCCTAGGGTAAAGGGAATGTAATAACAAATTCATTGATAAGGACACTTATGACCCAATATCATAAGAAATACTATAAAGAGTGGAAATTCATGGATCGTTTTTCACAGTTGGGTTTTGGAGTCTATGAATTGGGGTCTTATTTTTTGCTTAGATAGTGTCTAGTTGAAATATAAAATAAGATCATGACCCTAGAAGCCCATTGCCTTTAAATTATTCTATTTCATTGTCATGTTTACATGGAAATAAATCTCAAAGGATCAATCAGTGTTCCAGTCTTTGAAATCCATGTCATATAAATGATATTAATAATACATTGGGAAATTGAAAATAAAATCATGATCCATTATAAAATAAATAATCTTAGTCCATGAAATCATATTGAAAAATTTGTTGGACATAACATTTGTAAATGAAACATAATAAGTATGAGCTCAAATTCTAATTAATGTTATGTAAAGAGGAATAGATAACGAATCCAGGAGAATAAATTAACAATAAAAGGTGTATAATTGACTCACATTCCATTTATTCAATAAAAAGTGAATAAAACTTATCTATGGATATTATAACTTACTGAGAATCACATGGATTAGAATTTTATGAATACATTATGACGGAATGAATAAATACTAAAATCCAAAATATATAGTTTAGACTTCGTTCCGTGAATTTAATACTTTCAAGAATTCATGCCAAGAATCAAATATCGTCAAGGCTTCAAACCAATAATTTATTACTATGAAGTGTCCAAAAATGGAATCTTTTAAATAATTGACTACTTGGCCAAAAAAATTCTAGTTTTTCTTATGAAACCTATTGATGCATCAAGGGGCTATAAAGGTCTCCATCCATCACATACAAAATCCATTACATTTCCCATATATTGAATAATATATTTATATAATAAAAATGGTTCCTTCTCATTAAATATCATTTTTAATTAAATAATATGGTTTTATAAATAATTTTGTAGTATATGATATCTATCAATAGGGATTATTTATGTTTACGAAAGAAAATTCGGTGTAAATATCATAAAAATAATCTTTAGGATAATAATCATTAAACATTCCAAAGTGTCCCATTCCCCTTCGAAACATTTAAATAACAATCCCAAGGATGGAATACCATTAAATAAAGAATAATTGTTTTTGAGAATAATCAGATTCACCATATTACATGTCAAAGGTTTGTATAGACACCATATATAAGTGAATTGGTTCACAAAAAAAATAAGTTTCAATGAAATGAAAACTGAATAGAAATCCATTAAAATTAGGGTAACATATGAATTGAAATAACCTAAAGTAATACTAATAAAATGAAATATTTAAATACTATAAAGATAAAATAATTCATGATATTTAATATCAAATGGGTCAGTAGGTACACCACACAAAATAAGTATCTGGTGTTAATGGAATATGCCTCAAAGAATGAAAAGTTAGACAAGAATCCCATTCCTTAAGTATAAATTTTCTTGTGTGTATTTATATTACTGAATGATAAACTTATGTCAATTATTTACAAGATTCAAAACTATTTCCAAGTTTATTATTAATTTTTCTCAACTTATTTCAATGTTATGTATACCCAATAAAAATATATGTTTAAATTGGGTGTTATGACATAATTCGGTTCATGTAAAAATGACTTTGATTGGTAGACTATGGTCATATGGGTGTTTATATAAAAATATGAAGATTATTAATAATGAAATAATAACCATATTTATACCTAAAATATATTTTTAAGGAAAATTATGAAATTTGGTAATGTAAAATGATCCAACATTACCATCATGGAGATAATAGGTCATACATAAACATGGGTAACATTCAAATTTTTCAATGATCTATATAGAAAGAAGATAAGAAGCAGTCTATCATAACATAATTACCATTATATTATAAATATAATTTTATTTTATAATATATAATTATATATTTAAATATTGTGATGTAAAATAAATTACATCTTGTCATATAGGAAGTAGTCTACACATCCACGATCGACGCTCTTACTTTTTTGTGTGTAAAATGTCAAATAAAAAAAAATTACATATTATATCATAGGTAAGGTAAATATTTCAGGAATATCATATATATTTTTTATGTAACATATTTTTAATTAAAATAATTCTTTATATATTCCTTGAATAACGTGAACGAATAACATCTCCTTGAGGAGGTGATAATACGCACATCAAAAATGATGTTATCATATTTACAAAAAAATGGAAAGTATAAAGTTATGTGTTATAAAAGGATTAAAAACCCATAAATGCATAATAAATATATTATATAACATATATAATGATATTTTCCATAATAATGGTTACCATGATAGGTGTTAATGGAATAATGAACAATCAACTTTTTGTGAGGTGATAGTTCTACATACGCATAAAAAATATGTTTGTTACCCATTAGATGGAGGTGCGTGTAAGTGTAATTAAAAATATAACCATAAAATCATCTCAGTATTTTTAGGATACTATTGTTTTTATATAATCATGGAGTAAGAAGATTTAATGGGGGAGGAATATGGAAATAAAACTAAAGAGTTTGCGAAAAGATGTGACCTTTTAATTTGGAAACTCATTTTGGTTTTCACCAATGGAATTATATGAGTTTCTTTATATATAAAGGGAAGATACATGTTTGAGTAAAGATATTTTGGGATACTATTTGGAAAGAAGATGGACGATCCAATGTGGATTCATAGGTGTGAAAAATTGATATAGTGCTTTCCTTTTTTTTATAGTTGAGGTGGAGTGGCCCTCTTGTAAATATAAAAAGTTTTTCATTAATGGGAGGTATAAGTTACCTAACGTGTCTCCAAAACAGAAAAATAATTTATTGATTTGGAATCATAGTTAATAAAATCCCCAAGAACACAAAAATATGATTATTTTAGGAATTCTTTTACTTATGTTTTAAGATTCTCAAATTTTATCGTTTTGGTTTTTATTAAAGCATACATGTTTATAACCTATGTAATTCAAACCTTAAGAAAAAAATAAATTAATATTTATTATAACATATATTTCAACTGAACTATTAATTTTATATCAAATTAATTAAATAAAAATCCATTGTGTTTTGGAACTTAATTTTAAGATAAGAGCATGTGACGCGATAAAACATTACTTAAACATAGACGATGTTATCAATGGTTTTAAAGTATATAGTTCGATATAATAATTATAAAAGATCAATTGTTCCATTAATTGACTATATTTAATAATATTTATCACCGAAAAATTTATTTTCATACTATATCATTTTTTATTAATGATAAATCATGTAATAAAATTTCATTTATAATAAAATAAATATATTATCAATTTAAGAATTTTTTAAAATATAAAAACAATATAAGAATTAAAATATTTTATGTTTATCTCTATTTAAATTAGTATATTCATATTCAAAAAATAATTAAAATTAATAAATCAATAAATATACTTCTGTTTTATCATTTATAGTGTCATTTATTTAAGTTAAATATTAACTAAATAAACAATACATTATAGTATCTTATGATTTTAATGCAACCGAATAATCCTAAAATGTTAATGATAAATTAGTATGAATAAATGAACTCATTTATCATTCAAAAGGATATTTATAACAGAATTATTTTTTGTTTTTTTACATATATTAACGTTTTATAATTACTAAAGGTAAGGAATGTTCCCCTTTTGCCTTTTTCCATACATAACCTTTAATATAGGGAAATTTAATTTAATAATATCCAAATATCACATATTATTTTAACCAAGTGGGAATATGGTCGAAATATTGTAATTAAATGGTTTATGGATATGTTTCCAAGTCATTTTCCCCTTAAGATTATGGTTTAGTCCCTTGTTAAGCTTAATTTTACATTAATCCCATGAATTAATTTTAATAAATTGTTTTAATATTTTTGGTAATATATTATGTTGAAATTATTAGGCAAAATATATTTTAATGATTACTATCATATATGTATATTTTTCAAAGGTAATATTGTTTAAGTTGGAAAATTAAGAAGAATTCTAATATCACAGATGTGGTAAGAATCCAAATATTTTATGTAGAAATGTTGAAAAGATCAATAAGTTTTTATATAAAATTTTATTATAAAACTGATTAAAATGACTTGAATATGTTAAATACATGTATAATTGATCTATTTGTACACCAAATACATATTTAAATGATAATTTAAATTTCATAATTATTTAAACCAGAAGGAAAATTTTAACTAAAATGTAGTATTATCAGTATTCATCAATAAATAAAACCTCTCATAAAAACTATAAAAATTCATGGAAATATAATTTTTAAAATAATAATGAATAAAATGAAGTTTATTTAGTAAAATAAAAAATAAAAATGTTTCAAAATTTAATTTTTAAAAAAAAATTCCATTGAAAGGTGGTAAAACTCAGTCATTAGTGTATCATAAGGTAAGTCTATGTTTTGTTTAGTGTAAACATAACATGGTGTAGTTTATAAAGAATTAAAAAAAATTAATTTAATTCTAAAATAAAAATATAGTAATTTATTGGGGAGTAACATTATCCATACCCTAATTAAATAGCATCCTCACTATTTAAACATGATCTAAAAAATAAATACTTCTATATTAGAAAATACTATTTTTGACAAACCCTCATCATAAATAGGATTAATAAAATAATTTTTTAATAAGAGGGAATATGAAATTAAAAGGTCACAAAAAACAAGGCTTTTTAAGAAAAGTTCGTTAATGAAGATTTGGATATGGAAGAGAAACTTAATTATCATGATCTAATGGAAAGTGATAATGAAAATGTAAAGATGAGTGTTATGGACCACAAAACCAAAAACTATAGGTTTAAATAAATTTCATTCATATCATCATGAATCGGGATAATTGGAAAAAAATTTCATTCAAAATATTTTTCCTATAATTTAGGTATTCATTCACTCAATAAAAATATATGTAAATATACTTTTTTATAAATATAGTCTAATACTTTTGTTATGTTTTGATCAATTTTCCAATTCATCCAAAATATAGTTTTGATTCCTAATGCACAAAAATAAATTTCTAATGGATATTAAGGCCCATAAAACATGGAAAATTCTAACTATTCTCCTCTAACTATTTTCCAAAATAAATATGGCAAAAGAAATTAATATCTAAACACAAATAGGTACAATATTGGTCATCAAAAATATTCTCGGATAAAATTTTTTTACTAAAAACTACAACATATTAACCAAGACATTTCATAGGACAGTGGTTAGTTTGAAACCAATATTTTTCTTCGTTCAGGAGTTCAAGATGCCCGAGAAACATGTTTTCATTTAGTAAAACAAAATATATATAATTCCTAAAATTTATGTGATGGAAATATATGGAAGCCCTACTTTTATTACAAACATAAACATGATTTATTACATAAAACAACACTTTATACAACAAAGAATATCGAGAGGTTTAGTGTCTTTGGGGTTTATGATCATTACATAAAAACATAAAACATGAAATACAACATCTTTGTTGAAAACTTAATTTACATGACCACTACATTCCTTCGTAATTATCATTTCATGGATAACCTGAGGACATGCATAAGAAAAGGGTGAGCTATAAAGACCAGTAAGGGAATACACATGGAATAAAATGAGGAGTACAATACATGTTATACATTAGGCATATCAGTAGATCACAAGAGAAACATGAACATAAAGGAATGATAAAGCATGATAATCATAACATGTGAATATGGAAACAAGACTTAACATGGAATTAGCATGAGCCAAGGCTCATTGCACATGGATCATGGGTAAATCCACATTTCACTTGAAGCATGAGTAAACCCTCGTTTCACTTGAATTAGCATGAGTCAACACTCATTGCACATGACGTATCATGATACTATACTTTACCTGTCACGACCTGCCCTCGGGGCCCGTGTCGTGACTACCCCAAGCCCGCCTTCCATAGGCCAGGGGCTGGCGACTAGCACCAAGGCGTAAATCCCAACAAAAAGGGAAGGCATTGCCTTTGAAAAGTAAACAAGCACCACAGAGTAAGCAAGCGGAAAAGTAAACACTAAGTGAAAACTGTACAAGCTGTGCTGAAAGTAAAAGGGGCCGGAAATACAAGCCCAACTGTAAAGTACAACTGAAAGGAAAAACAGCAACTGAAAGGAAAAACTGCAGCGTCGAGCCGTCCTCTGGAAGTCCCACCTGAAGGGTGGGTACAGATAGCCTCCACTGCTCCTCGGGTCCACCTAACCACTCCGAGTACGTCTCGCCCAGTGGTCCACCTCCACGTACTGTCCTGCTCCGCACGCCTCCTCCACGATCAGCGCTGTCCGTCGTCTGCAACCAACACCATGAAGTGCGGGCATAGCCCGTGCAGGGGTGAGTATAAGCTACTCAGTAGGGACCCCGAGACCCCCGAAGGTCTCCCGAAATCCACAAAGGATTAATCACGAAGAAGAGGTAAAATCAAGAAGTAACATCTGACACGGCTTAGGTATATGACCATACATATACCTAAGTCATCAATTCCCCGATCGGCTCCAACGTCCGAGCCCAAGCACAACCCAGTCCACACAGGAAAGCAAAACGCATACCCACACAGGGTAGAACAACACAATCCACAAAGGAGAGTAAACAGTAAATCCACACAGGATAGCTCAACACAATCCACAAAGGAGAGAAACACAAGGATCATTGACTCAGCTCAAACCAGGATTTTCATTATCGAAACCGTAACTGCTGAAGAGCCCCACCTCTGAAGTGTACAGTGGTCCTGTCACGACTCAGAGGTACTGCTCACTAACCTAAGACTGCTGAGGTACTCCTCCTATCGAGTATCGCGGGTCTGCTGCCAACTACCGGGCGCTCCGTCCGCTAAGGGTCTGCTGCCAAATACCGGGCGCTCACCCAAATAACCTACAGAGGTACTCCTCCAGTCGAGTACCGCGGGTCTGCTACCAACTTCCAGGCGCTCCGTCCGCCGTGGGTCTGCCGCCAAATACCGGGCGCTCCGTCCACTGGGCTAGTCGACTCACTCCAAGTCGAGTCGGTCGAGCAGTATTCAGGTCTCAGCCGGCTACACGGTCTCCGTACTCCATACGATCGTCTCCAGTATCGTGGGTCTGCCGCTACAACCAAGTGCACCACCTCTATCGAGTAAAACAGAAGATTCAGCTCACACAGGTATGCTTCTTCGGATGACGATAAAGATGATCACTGAACCATCTGAGACGTCGGACCCACGAAGGATCGATAGGTACTATCCTCGCAGTGACCCACACAGGATCAGGCCCACGCAGGACCTGTAGGAGTTGGCTCACACAGAACCGCTGAGAGATGACCCACACAGGATCGGACCCACACAGGATCGGGCCCACGCAGGACCTGAAGCACTGATCCACGTAGGATCGCTGAGTGCAGGAGTCGTCGCAGTCCGCTGAGGATCTCTGCACAGTCGTCGCCGCAGTCCGCTGAGGATCTCTGCACGGTCGTCGTCGGAGTCCACGGAGGATCTCTGCACAGTCGTCGCCGCATTCCACTGAGGATCTCTGCACGGTCGTCATCGGAGTCCACGGAGGATCTCTGCACAGTCGTCGCAGTCCACTGAGGATCTCTGCACGGTCGTCGCTGTCGAAGTAGCAGTCGCAGCTAGCCTAGGGTTCTCGCACACAGCAAGCTCGTTCGGGAGGGTCCGCTCCACGAGCCGAGAGGCTGATACATCAACTGACACAAAGTCCGAAGTTGATGTATCCAAAAGTTCCGTATCGTCAACAGGAACTCAACGTCGCAGACGGCGCGTCAATCGGACGCCCGGTCTGAGAGATATTGGCTTTTTCGTCCCAGGGACCCGGTTGGTTTTTAAGGCAAAACCAACCCGACCGCACTCCACCTGCGTCCGAACCTCGGGCGGAGTATGCCAAAAGATCCGTCTCACTTAGAGGAAATCAACAAAGCTGACGGCACGTCAATCGGACGTTCGTAGCTCAAGATATGAGCGTTTCCGCTCCGAGGGCCCGGTTGGTTTCGTGTACGAACCAACCCGGCCGAAACCCAAGTATTCCGAAACTTTGAGTGCGATAAACCAAAACGACCGTCTCGATCCAAAGATCGTGTTGCCGCTGACGGCGGGTCGTTTGGAGGCCCGTAGCTCAAGATATGGCCATTTGAACGAAGTCTGTCCGAAGACGGGGGGGTCCGGGCCCGGGCCGACCCGGACCGACCCCCCCCTGGTTGGCCCGAACCGGGTCGGGTACGAATCGGTTGGCCCGGCCCGGCCCGGCCAGGGCCGGTCCGGCTCGGCTCGGCCGAGCGGCCGAGCGGCCGACGCGGGGGAAAGCCGCCGCCCCACGTGACACCCCCGCGGCACCCGCGGGGTGTCGGCCAGACACCCGCGGGGTGCCGCGTGACAACCTCGCGGCACCCGCGGGGTGTCGGCCTGGACACCCGCGGCACCCGCTGGGTGTCGCGCTGGACACCCGCGGGGTGCCGCCGCCTCCGGCCGTCGGCGCCGCCGCCCCGGCGACCCGCGCCACCTCCGGCTTCCGCGGGCCGCCGGAGTCGCTCCGGTGGCCCGTTTTCCTTCCCGTCTGCGCCGTTGTTCCTCCCGGGTTCCGTTCTTTACTGCGGGATCATCAAACACCCGTTGCGGCACGTTCCGTCGTCGCCCGCCAAATCCGCAAAACACGAAGAATGGCGGAGGGTTGTCGGGCCGTGTTCGTTCGACCCGCACCCTCTGCGTTAGATAAAAACAACGGGAGAAAAAAAAAGAATGTTCAACACATGAACCAACAATTTTAATAAAATAAAATTGTTTCTTTGATTCTGGTTCTTTAATTTTTAAAGAATGTTCACGGGAATATAAGGAGGGGTATTTCAAAATATAAAATACCTACCTCAAGCGTCGTCGATCGTCGCGCGCGGGCGTTCTTCGCGGAAAGGATCGTCGCGGAAGAGAGGGATCGTCGCGTCGTCGCGGGGAGGCGTCGCGTTGTCGCGGAATCCGACGTTGAGTCGGCGAGCTCAACGAACCAAGAACAACATATTTAAATTATTAATATTTAAATCTGTGTTTCGTTAAAACCAAAAGAAAAGAACTTTTGAGAGGAAATCCGAAATCACTCACCTCAAACGGTCGGTGATCGGAGATCGGAGCGTGGAAGAACGTCACGGACGGAAGCGTCGTCGATTTTCGGGTTCAGCGTTCTTCGCGTTCTTCACGTTCTTCGTGTTCTTCGCGAGGGAGAAGAAGAACAAGAATCCTCTCAAACCTTCTCCAAAGATTTGGGTTGGTCTTATTTTATTAATATGCCAACACACGAAACAGGTTAAGAAACGATTGAATTAATTCGTTGAATTAATTCAACGAAAGAAACAGGCCATTAAATTCACGAAAGAAACAGCCCATTCAATTCACGAGAGAAACAGCCCAATTAAATGGTCTGTTAAGAATTTAGAAAACGCGTCGGTTGACTTTCATTAAGACGGGTTTTCACGGGTGTGTTTCTTAGCGGAAAGAAACGGCGGTGCTCGTGCGGGCCCCACCTCACAAATATCCTACCAAGGGGGTAGGATATTTTCCGGATAGCATCCTATCCAGTTCAACTCAGTTCAAGCCGCCATTAAGTGGCTTCAAGTGGCTTCCAAGTGGCTTAAGTGAAATAAAATAAAGTTGTCGTAAAATTATTTTATTTCTTAACTTTAAGCCCGAAAAAAAACCACACCCGAGCAAACGCAACTCCGGAAGATGCGTTTCTAAGTGAATACCGGCGCTGCGATTTCATCGGTGCCCTCAGAATTCGATTCCGGGCACCGGTTCAAAAGTTAGAAAAACCCGCTCGTCCGTTCACTGAACGTACCCGAGCCCAACTTCGGAAAATGATTCCGGGCACACCGGGCCTCAGAATCAGGTGCCGTCAGAAACTGCGCTCTTGTAAAATTCCAAAGAAAATTAAGAAAAAAAAATTTCCTTGAAATTTACTGGTCTTTACATTACTCCCGCCACAGGGATTTACGTCCCCGTAAAGCTTCAACAAAAACTAGGGATACAAAGGCGGTACTGAGCACGCATCTGAGCCTTCCGCTCCCATGTGCTCACCTGAACCTTCTCTATCGTGGCCCGAACCACCTCTGGTCCCACTAGAGCTGCCATGATTTCTTCCTTGCCGATAAGAGAAATCTGGTCTCATCCCCTGGATGAACCGGGTTCTTCGCCTAATGCGGTCAATCCCGACATGGATGATACTAATCCATACCAAGGATGACGTCGTAAGGCCTTGACGCTACTACCAAGAGATCCAACCGTTACTCTCGCCTCCAAGGGTTGAGTCACACTGTCGGCATCAGTGTGTGGTAACTGGGTCTCCTCCAGTAGATGTCTCACACGTGAGGGTCAAGTCAAAGGTCAAAACTGGAACCTCTTAGTAACAACACAAGAGAGGACAAGGAAGTAAATGCCACAAGAAAAGGTGTCTTTTATTACTGCAGCTCAAGTACAAAGACACAAAGCATCTTCAAGCATACATCAACAAAATTAGAAGCAACATGAACAAAAGTCTCCAGGTCTGGAGCTAGTCCCGCTCCTGTCCATATGCTCCCGGAGCCCCATGATCGTAGGCCTCAACTGCCTGAAGATGAGCTCTCCCATGTCCTCCGGTCCCCTGCGGTCGGGGTGGACAGCCTGGTGGTGGTGGTGGCAGAGCCTCAAAGCATCGCCCACCACCTGCTGCTTGGCCAGCTCCTCTGCCTCGTCCGCCTCCTCCCTGCGGACCGCCACGGTCGACCCTCTGCCTCTGCCTGGGTGGCCCCTCCACCGTCTGCTGCTCCTTAGTACGGCGGGTCGGGCAGTCACGAGCCATGTGACCAATCCCGCCCCAGGAGTAACACTGCCTGCCTCTCGGGAGGTTGGCTTCGCGCTGTGTGCCCCGCACTGCTGAGCCAGTGTCCCGAGGTCGTCTGCCGGAACCTTGAGTCATCCGTCGGCTACCTGCTTCCGATGACTCTGCTATCTGCCGCCCTGCGGCAGGTCTCGCTGTGGACTCAGCCAGGAAGCTCTCGATCAGAAGGGCTCGCTCTAGCACTCCTGCCTGGGTCGGGATGTTAAGAGAGATCAGCGATGCCCTGATCTCATGTCTCAATCCCTGCTCGAAGGTCCGGGCCTGAAAGAAGGGGTCCCGTACCATGTCTGTCGAGTACCGAGAAAGGTCGGTGAACCTCGCCACGTACTGAGCGACCGTCAAGCTGCCCTGCCGCAGCTGAAGAAGCTCCTGGATGCGCACCATACGGAGGGTGGCCGGGACGAACTCTGAGCGGAAGAGGCTCTCGAAGTCCGTCCAGATGAGGGATGCCTCATCGTGCACCTGGAGCATCAATCTCCACCATCTGCCTGCTGCCGCGTGCAGGAGACTCGCTGCGAGGATCACCATGAGGTCTGCTGGTGTCCTCACTAATCTGAAAACCCGAACAACTGCCTCCAGCCAGTCCTCAGCGGCCTGAGGGTCCGTCTCCCCGCGGAACCTGGGCGGTCGCTGGTGCTGGAACTCATTCAGTGCACTATGGCGACGTGCAGCGTCAGCGGCTGGGGATGGTAGCATCGGTGCCTCGGCGGGTATAGGTACCGCCGGTGCCTCAGCTGTCAAAGGGCCCTGTACCGAGTCCTCGACGCTCGGTGGGCTGTCATCACGCTCCACTCTCGGAATCCTAGATGGCTGTCATCATGGGGGCATCCTGAAAGAAACAGGTGCGCCACGGTCAGGACAGTATACCTGGTGAGCTGACACAAGTAATCACAAGGAAAACTTGAAACACACATGCAATCAATGTTTTCGTGCATTAAGTCGGAAATCAGAAGTCAGGGTCCTGGTATATGGATACGTCGGCCGCCGCACCAACACTGGACTCCCTGGACTGATAACCACACTCAATATGCTAAACACTATTGCTTCACATAGAAGAAAGATCAGAGTCTGCGGTAGAACCGACCACCTCTGATACCAATTTGTCACGACCCGCCCTCGGGGCCCGTGCCGTTACTACCCCAAGCCCGCCTTCCATAGGCCAGGGGCTGGCGACTAGCACCAAGGCGTAAATCCCAACAAAAAGGGAAGGCATTTCCTTTGAAAAGTAAACAAGCACCACATAGTAAGCAAGCGGAAAAGTAAACACTAAGTAAAAACTGTACAAGCTGTGCTGAAAGTAAAAGGGGCCGGAAATACAAGCCCAACTGTAAAGTACAACTGAAAGGAAAAACAGCAACTGAAAGGAAAAACTGCAGCGTCGAGCCGTCCTCTGGAAGTCCCACCTGAAGGGTGGGTACAGATAGCCTCCACTGCTCCTCGGGTCCACCTAACCGCTCCGAGTACGTCTTGCCCAGTGGTCCACCTCCAGGTACTGTCCTGCTCCGCACGCCTCCTCCACGATCAGCGCTGTCCGTCGTCTGCAACCAACACCACGAAGTGCGGGCATAGCCCGTGCAGGGGTGAGTATAAGCTACTCAGTAGGGACCCCGAGACCCCCGAAGGTCTCCCGAAATCCACAAAGGATAAATCACGAAGAAGAGGTACAATCACGAAGTAACATCTGACACGGCTTTGGTATATGCCCATACATATACCTAAGTCGTCAATTCCCCGATCGGCTCCAACGTCCGAGCCCAAGCACAACCCAGTCCACACAGGAAAGCAAAACGCATACCCACGCAGGGTAGAACAACACAATCCACAAAGGAGAGTAAATAGTAAATCCACACAGGATAGCTCAACACAATCCACAAAGGAGAGAAACACAAGGATCATTGACTCAGCTCAAACCAGGATTATCATTATCGAAACTGTAACTGCTGAAGAGCCCCACCTCTGAAGTGTACAGTGGTCCTGTCACGACTCAGAGGTACTGCTCACTAACCTAAGACTCCTGAGGTACTCCTCCCGTCGAGTATCGTGGGTCTGCTGCCAACTACCGGGCGCTCCGTCCGCTAAGGGTCTGCTGCCAAATACCGGGCGCTCACCCAAATAGCCTACAGAGGTACTCCTCCAGTCGAGTACCACGGGTCTGCTACCAACTACCAGGCGCTCCGTCCGCCATGGGTCTGCCGCCAAATACCGGGCGCTCCGTCCACTGGGCTAGTCGACTCACTCCAAGTCGAGTCGGTCGAGCAGTCTTCAGGTCTCAGCCGGCTACACGGTCTCCGTACTCCATACGCTCGTCTCCAATATCGCGGGTCTGCCGCTACAACAAAGCGCACCACCTCTATCGAGTAAAACAGAAGATTCAGCTCACACAGGTATGCTTCTTCGGATGACGATAAAGATGATCACTGAACCATCTGAGACGTCGGACCCACGAAGGATCGATAGGTACTATCCTCGCAGTGACCCACACAGGATCGGGCCCACGCAGGACCTGTAGGAGTTGGCTCACACAGAACCGCTGAGAGATGACCCACACAGGATCAGACCCACACAGGATCGGGCCCACGCAGGACCTGAAGCACTGATCCACTTAGGATCGCTGAGTGCAGGAGTCGTCGCAGTCCGCTGAGGATCTCTGCACAGTCGTCGCCGCAGTCCACTGAGGATCTCTGCACGGTCTTCGTCGGAGTCCACGGAGGATCTCTGCACAGTCGTCGCCGCAATCCACTGAGGATCTCTGCACGGTCGTCATCGGAGTCCACGGAGGATCTCTGCACAGTCGTCGCAGTCCACTGAGGATCTCTGCACGGTCGTCGCTGTCGAAGTAGCAGTCGCAGCCAGCCTAGGGTTCCCGCACACAGCAAGCTCGTTCGGGAGGGTCCGCTCCACGAGCCGAGAGGCTGATACATCAACTGACACAAAGTCCGAAGTTGATGTATCCAAAAGTTCTGTATCGTCAACAGGAACTCAACGTCGCAGACGGCGCGTCAATCGGACGCCCGGTCTGAGAGATATTGGCATTTTCGTCCCAGGGACCCGGTTGGTTTTTAAGGAAAAACAAACCCGACCGCACTCCACCTGCGTCCGAACCTCGGGCGGAGTATGCCAAAAGATCCGTCTCACTTAGAGAAAATCAACAAAGCTGACGGCACGTCAATCGGACGTCCGTAGCTCAAGATATGAGCGTTTCCGCTCCGAGGGCCCGGTTGGTTTCGTGTACGAACCAACCCGGCCGAACCCCAAGTATTCCGAAACATTGAGTGCGATAAACCAAAACGGCCGTCTCGATCCAAGGATCGCGTTGCCGCTGACGGCGGGTCGTTTGGAGGCCCGTAGCTCAAGATATGGCCATTTGAACGAAGTCCGTCCGAAGACGGGGGGTCCGGGCCCGGGCCGACCCGGCCCGACCCCCCCTGGTTGGCCCGAACCGGGTCGGGTCCGAATCGGTTGGCCCGGCCCGGCCCGGCCAGGGCCGGTCCGGCTCGGCTCGGCCGAGCGGCCGAGCGGCCGACGCGGGGGAAAGTCGCCGCCCCGCGTGACACCCCCGCGGCACCCGCGGGGTGTCGGCCAGACACCCGCGGGGTGCCGCGTGACAACCCCGCGGCACCCGCGGGGTGTCGCCCTGGACACCCGCGGCACCCGCGGCACCCGCTGGGTGTCGCGCTGGACACCCGCGGGGTGCCGCGTGACAACCCCGCGGTACCCGCAGGGTGGCGCGCTGGACACCCGCGGCACCCGCGGGGTGCCGCCGCCTCCGGCCGCCGGCGCCGCCGCGCCGGCGACCCGCGCCTCCTCCGGCTTCCGCGGGCCGCCGGAGTCGCTCCGGTGGCCCGATTTCCTTCCCGTCTACGCCGTTGTTCCTCCCGGGTTCCGTTCTTTACTGCGGGATCATCAAACACCCGTTGCGGTACGTTCCGTCGTCGCCTGCCAAATCCGCAAAACACGAAGAACGACGGAGGGTTGTCGGGCTGTGTTCGTTCGACCCGCACCCTCCGCGTTAGATAAAAACAACGGGAGAAAAAAAAGAATGTTCAACACATGAACCAACAATTTTAATAAAATAAAATTGTTTCTTTGATTCCGGTTCTTTAATTTTTAAAGAATGTTCACGGGAATATAAGGAGAGGTATTTCAAAATATAAAATCCCTACCTCAAGCGTCGTCGATCGTCGCGCGCGGGCGTTCTTCACGGAAAGGATCGTCGTGGAAGAGAGGGATCGTCGCGTCGTCGCGGGGAGGCGTCGCGTCGTCACGGAATCTGGCGTTGAGTCGGCGAGCTCAACGAACCAAGAACAACAGATTTAAATTATTAATATTTAAATCTGTGTTTCGTTAAAACCAAAAGAAAAGAACTTTTGAGAGGAAATCCGAAATCAATCACCTCAAACGGTCGGTGATCGGAGATCGGAGCGTGGAAGAACGTCACGGACGGAAGCGTCGTCGATTTCCGGGTTCGGCGTTCTTCACGTTCTTCGCGTTCTTCGTGTTCTTCGCGAGGGAGAAGAAGAACAAGAATCCTCTCAAAACTTCTCCAAAGATTTGGGTTGGTCTTATTTTATTAATATGCCAACACACGAAACAGGTTAAGAAACGATTGAATTAATTCGTTGAATTAATTAAACGAAAGAAACAAGCCATTAAATTCACGAAAGAAACATCCCATTCAATTCACGAGAGAAACAGCCCAATTAAATGGTCTGTTAAGAATTTATAAAACTCGTCGGTTGACTTTCATTAAGACGGGTTTTCACGGGTGCGTTTCTTAGCGGAAAGAAACGGCGGTGCTCGTGCGGGCCCCACCTCACAAATATCCTACCAAGGGGGTAGGATATTTCCGGATAGCATCCTATCCAGTTCAACTCAGTTCAAGCCGCCTTTAAGTGGCTTCAAGTGGCTTCCAAGTGGCTTAAGTGAAATAAAATAAAGTTGTCGCAAAATTATTTTACTTCTTAACTTTAAGCCCGAAAAAACAAACCACACCCGAGCAAACACAACTCCGGAAGAGGCGTTTCTAAGCGAATACCGGCGCTGCGATTTCATCGGTGCCCTCAGAATTCGATTCCGGGAACCGGTTCAAAAGTTAGAAAAACCCGCTCGTCTGTTCACTGAACGTACCCGAGCCAAACTTCGGAAAATGATTCCGGGCACACCGGGCCTCGGAATCAGGTGCCGTCAGAAACTGCGCTCTTGTAAAATTCCAAAGAAAATTAAGAAAAAAAAATTTCCTTGAAATTTACGGGTCTTTACATTACCCAATGCATTGGAGCGCTATAAAGGCACACCCTTCTTAAACATTTCATTTCATGCATAAGTGTGGCACATTGATCATAAAACATGGATTCATAAAATATAATCATTTATTCCATGATAAAGGAATGTGTAATTAATACATGAAACTTTATAATCAATAAGTAAATGTGAATAAAGGTGAATACCCTTGATGGAGAAATGGGCATGGTATTCACTATAAAATGGCATTGACATAGAAAATTGGTGCGATTTTGGCAACGTAATGGCCTGACATAAGAATTCATAAAAATGGTTGATGGGAGAGAAAGAGGTTCCTCATCATATTTACATGTAATGGACAGTAAGGAGGCCATATAGATACATTTCCCAACAATTGTTATGGAATTTATATTCATGATAAAAAAGTATTTCTTGAATGTAAATGAGGAGAGAGAAGTTCTTTTCGGAATTTCGGCATAGTAACAGGTGTACATGTGAGGCATTTAATGAGAGAGAAAAGGGGTCTCCCATAATTCAAACATAAAGAGGGAAGTATGAGGGTGGTGAAAAACCATACCCAAACATTCATAAATTAAATTAAATTGGAAAAAAACTTAACGAAAATTTGACAAAAATGAGAAAGGAAGAAACCCTTATTAGGAATTGTACTTCCAAAGGCTAGAGAGAGACTTCTGAGAGGCTTCATGGGAGAATGGTGCACTTATGGAGGATTATAGAGAGAGTAGGACAAAGATTGAATGAACTCCGAAGGATTTGAGTGAGGAGGAAGTGGGAGCTTTGGTGGGTTTATATAGGAATGGTGAGAGAATTCTTTATTATTTAGGTTTGGGACCCCTTACATTAAATTAATCCAAAACAGAAACCATCCCACGGTTCTTGCCCATGGTTTTTGGAAAAGGGAATAGGAAAATAATATTTTATAAATCCAAAGTCCAAAATTCTTAAAATATTATGGTTGCTTATGTGGAGGTGAGTCACACTCCCATGGAAAATAATTTAAAAAGACAAGATGTTTAATAAGTCTTGAGGGGTCCATTAATGCTTTGAAAAGTAGGTCAAACAAAACAATAATCACATTATTTTAATGGTAAAACATATATTTTCTGAACATAAAGATTATAGTATTTTATTACATCACTATTGGGTCATTATGATGTCATAAATCACATTATATATTTAAATGGTATATAATTTTTACCCAAAAATTTGATTGAATCAAAAAATTAATAAAAATTCACCGTTGGATTATTTTGATTTCCTAATTCCATAAATAACATTTATTTTAACTAAATAATTTTCTAAATATGTTAATTTTCATATTTAAAATAAAAACTGACAATTATCGAAAATTCATGGGTTTTGACAGAAATGGTCTTCAATCCTTAATAAAAATTATAATTTCATTCATAAAATTATAAGATCATTTATATTTAATAAAAATTAATTTAATAATAATAATATTTTATTAAAATAATATTTTATTCAAAAATCCATTAATTTAATAAAATAGATTTCTTAATTAAATAATAACTAAAAACACAATTTGAACTTTAAAAACTATTTAAAATGTATCAAAAATGACTAGAACGTACATTCATTTTTATATACAAAAAATAATGTACATGAACATAGTAATATTGATTTGTTACATAACCCCTTAAAACAGCCACATAAGACCTAAGGGTAAGGTGCGCGATGGTGACAGGCTATTGGGGTGGCTTGGATAACATCGATCGAGTGGTAATTTATATCATCTTACACTTCTCCCTTATACGGTCTCGTTCGAGCTTGACATGATGAAGCTCAGCTTGGGCTTGGTCAAGAGCAAACCCCAAGGATGACACAACTTTTCTGATCTCCGAAAAATGGGCTTCGTATGTGGAAATTCTACTAGATGTGGCTATCACTTCCTTTGTCTGAGTAAATTTCGATTTGTTAAAGCCCTATATTTATACTAATCATGTGATCACTATTCAAAAGATATATTATCAACAGTCAAAATTCATTACATAAAACCAATGATGTTGACATTTTATATAAACAAAAAGAGACATTCAATTATATCCATCGGGATTTCCATTAATGAATCTTTGGTTCATTACAATATTCCCCCCTGATGAAATTTTGCCGTCTAAATTTTCCTTTTCCAACACTAAAACAGATGTGGGTAACTATGCATCATCATTTCCTCTGATTCCCATGTCGCTTCTTAAAATATGTGGTTTCTCCACAACACCTTGACGGGGGGCATTGTATTATTTCATAGGACATTTTCTCTACAATCTAAGATATTCACTGGTTGCTCCTTATAAGAAATATCATCCTAAAACTGTACCACCTCAGAAGAGAGTTCATGTGAAGGGTCCAGTACGTACTTCCTTAAGAGGGATACATGAAAGACAACATATACTTTGGCCATGGTAGGTTTAAGTGCTAGTCGATAGGTCACAACCCCAAAACGATCCAGAATCTCGAAGGGGTCGATGTACCTTGGATTTAACTTTCCTTTCATTCCAATCCTCATGACCTTCTTCCACAGAGATATGCGTAGAAACAACATGTCTCCAACTTTAAACTTATAGTTTCATCGACAGTTATTTTCATAACTCTTCTGTCCATTATGGGCTACCTTGATATGCTGCTGAATGGTTTTCACCTTCTCCACCATTTCTTCAACCATTTCTGGTCCAAGGGGCTTACATTCACTGACCTCATCCCAACATGCCATTGTTCTCCACCTTTTCCCATACAGGGCTTCATATGGTGCCATTTGGATGCTTGAGTGGAAACTGTTATTATAAGAGAACTCAACCTGAGGAAGATGTTGATCCCATCCCCTTTCAAATTCCATTGAGCATGCTCTCAATATGTCCTCATGTTTTTGGATAGTCTGCTCGGAATGTCCATTAGTTTAAGGATGATAGGCCATACTAAAGTTCTGTTCAGTATTTAGAGCATGGTGAAGGCTTTTCCAAAACTTAGAGGTGAATCTTGGATCTCAGTCAAACACAATGGATAGTGGTACTCCATGAAACCTTACCACTTCCCTGATATATATCCCTGCCAGTTGATCCAAAGATAAATCCTCCTAAATATAAATGAAGTGTGCAGTCTTTGTAAGACGGTCCGTAATAACCTAGATTGCATTGTTTCCTTTGGATGTCCTTGGATGTATAGTGACAAAGTCCATGGTGATGTTCTCCAATTTACATTCTGGTATGGGAAATGGTTGCATCATCCCCTTAGACTTCTGCCCCTCTTCCTTCACTTGCTGACACACCAGGCACATTGATGTATATTCAGTGATCTCGTTCTTCAGATTATCCCACAAAACATTGTCTAGGAGATCTCGATACATCTTTGTGATCCTTGGGTGAATAAAGAAATTTGAACCATGTGCATCATCCAAAAGTTCCTACTTCATCTCTGGACTTGATGGAACACATAGTGTTTTCCCAAACCTCACAATTCCTTCTTCATTAACATTAAACATTGAGGATTTCCCTTTTTCGATAGCTTCCACTTTTTCTTAAATTCTTGCATCATCCTTTGGAGCATCCTTTAACCTTTAAAAAAGAGACGTTTGAGAAATAATTTGTGAAAGGATTGATGATGTTCCATTATTTATGATTTCCATGTCAATCTTCATCAAGTATAAGAAGATTGGATCCTTCTCAATTCTCATCATTGATAGAATCACTTGGTCCTTTCTACATAGGGAATCTTCCACCTTGTTCTCTTTCCCAGGGCGGTAATGTATTGAACAGTCATAATCATTGATGAGATCTATCCATCTTCTCTGGTGCATATTAAAATCATTCTGTGTGAATATATATTTAAGACTCTTGTGTTAAGTATATATATCACGTTTCTCCCCATAGAGATAATGCCGCCAGATTTTCAAGGCAAAGATCACCGCTGCCAAATCCAGATCATGTGTTGGATAGTTTAACTCATGGATTTTCAACTACCTTGAGGTATAGGATATCACTTTATCATTCTACATCAGCACACAATCTGATCCCTTCTTCGAAACATCAATGAAAACCACAAAAGGGTCCCCACTTGTGGGTAATGTGAGCATGGGCGCAGAGATAAGCCTCCTTTTCAACACCTTGATGATTTCTTCGCAATAATCACTCCAAGAAAACTTTACTCCCTATCGAGTTAGATTAGTAAGAGGGTTGGAAAATCGTGAGAAATTCCTCAGAAAGTTTTGATAATATCTAGATAACCCCAAAACGACGGATATCCATTACAGATGTTGGCCTCATCCATCCCTCAATTGCATCTATTTTGGAGGGATACATAGATATCCCATTTCTTGTGATTATATGGCCCAAGAATGAAACCTCCCTCAACCATAACTCACACTTGTTGTACTTTGCATAGAGCTTCTCCTTGCGCAAAGTCTCTAGTACTGTTCTTAAATGCTGCTCATGATCCTCCTTGTTTTTGGAGTATATTAGAATATCATCTATAAAGACTACCTCAAATTTGTATAGGTAATGTCTAAAGACTCTATTTGTAACATCCCAAGTATGTAATGAATAATAAATATTTTTATCTATGTCTATTAATGATTAAGATAGTGTTATAGCGGCTTAAAATAAAAATAAATACAATCTTATGCATGGAATACACTAATATTCTTAAAAGATTGTTTTACTGCCTTTTGATGGCAAACCATTTTTGAATCTATATTTTGACAATTTTATAAACTATGTTTGTCAAAATAAACTTATTCTTTATGATTGGGACATCAAAATTTACCTTGTGTGAATTTTTGGTATTTTTCTGACAATGTTCATTTTTAATGAATAGTGAAAAATACTGCATTTTACATCAAAACTAATTATTAATCTAATTTATTTATATGATTAGATTATGTTTTGAATTGGTTTTGAAGTGAAATTAGAATATATTTTTACCATTTTATCCAATGGTGGTCATTGGAATCAATTTCACTTTGAAATTAGATTTAAACTGGTGTCAATCTTTTGATACTTATTGTTTTGTAAAAACACGCTATTTGCTCTGGCAGCGGGAATTAATTATTAAATTAATTAATGTGACCTATATGTTTTGAATTTTGTAAAATAGACTTCATTTTTGAATTCGGAATATCAAATATAGCTTAGGGTGAATTTTTGGTAATTTTCTGAAAAACTTTAATTTTTGATGAATAGTGAAACCACTAAGTGATAATCAAGCAAACTGATTTTTCAGTTAAATGAATGTTTACCACTAATGTGTATTGAATTTTGAAAATCCGACGTACATGGTTGTCATTAAGAAGTAAAATGTGGTTCAATGAGATTAAAATAATTTTTTGGTGAATAGTAACTTATTAAGTTCTTAATCACGATTAGTGGTAATTAGGGTAGTTTAAGGTATAAATAATACTTTAATAAAATGAAATGACCTGGACACATGTCCCAACCTCATTGTTTGTGTCATGGCCGACCATGAAATGCCATGGGTCAACTTGGGGACCCCATGGATCCACTTTTGTTGAGAAAAGACATAAATTACTTTTTATTTAATGTTAATGTGAAAATGACACAAACATAATATGTTTTACGAAAACAATTTTTAAGTGGGGTTATACAAGTCCAAAATTTGATTATAAATAGTCATTGGAAAGATAAAAATATTTCCTATATCATAGTATTTTTTTTATAATTTTTAGACATTAAATAAATTTAATTATTTATGACATAATAATGATGCAGCGATGACATCATTATTTGACGATTTAAATAAAATAGAAAGATAATGTAAAATCTATGAACTACACATGTCCAAAACCAATTGGATGAGTGGATTTCGAACCCTTATTACCTTATCCACGAATTCTATCAATGTGGGACCTTTTAAAACCGAAACACATTTTCAAATAATGTAATATTTCTTTACTTTCCAAAAAGTGCACCTCCTCTCCTCTTATAAAAGGCCCCCACCTCTACCTCATTTCACACACTCTTAAAGCCTTTGGCTCGGCCAACCCCTGCCCATTTGCCCTCTCCACATCCCTCTCCTCATCCTATAGGATTCCCTTTGGGCATAATCCTTTCAAAGGAAGCCTTTAGGCTCAACTCAAAAGGAGTTACACTTTTAAAGGTAATTCATTCTCTCATGTTCATTTGTTTTATTTTGCTTCTCCAACCCCCTGAACTCTTTTTATTTACTTCTTTTGTAACAACACCAGTATCATCAATATACTAGGATGTTTTTATAAGATTTACTTGAGCTACACTCTCACACAACTACATCAAATGGTTAGAGAACATACGGTTTCCGTGGATGGCGAAATGCTGCCTCCCGAAACGATGATTGTTCAAAACTCATTTAACACCTTCAAAGGTGGCCATTATGATGTCACTATTTTTATATATGATATATAATATGTTTATGTTTTCCTTAAGCTTCTGTTTTTTTCATTTTGGGCATACCTTTATGGTTTCCATTATGGGTAAAACACGATATCTTCATTTTAGGAAGTGCGGACTACCGCCCCCAAAAAGTGATTTGATTAGTTAATACCATATGTGGGATGTGTAAAGGATAAAGTTAATGATATTATATATGTTATTATACTGGAATTATTATATACTCTTCTATCATTATGATTCCATTCCAGAAAATATGAAATAGAAATGGAAGTAGCGTTCATGCGTACGTACGGCTTACCGTCTCCATGAACGGTGCATTTCATTTCTTACCTATAATGTGATGTAATATTATAAATGCATGTATGTACTGGATATATATGACATATATGATATCTACATCATGAATACCATTCTGGATATAATGAACTTTGACCAAATTAACAACATGTAAGTGTAAGAAGTCTATTTTTGACTTAAGAACCAAATACTGACAAAATGAACATTATTAACTTAAATGATTACATGATGTCCATAACATGGTATAAAAGGAATAATGAACTTGAAAAAGATTCCTAAGCAAGTAGAGATTAACTCAAGTTTATTATTCAGGATATTAAAGAACGGTCAGGTCAAGTCGGATACGAGGTATGGGACTTCGTCTCAATCTCCTTTCGTTGAGGCATATTTTATTTTATACACAACTTTCTTTTATACGGTGTATAAACCCTTTGGACTTTTAAGTTTATTCAAAAGGAATATTTTTTATACGAAGCATTTACTAAACGACAAAAGGGAAGGTTTTTGTCGTACGTATGCGGCGACAACGACTTCTCCGCCGTCGTGACCGTTATTTGAGTTTCGGCTTCCTCTACAAGCCATACCTTCTTTTTAAAAGAAAAATAAATACCATGTTTTACTTTTCTATTGAAAATGGTTTTCATAATGTTTTTATATCAATGTGTTGTATTGATATCTCGTGATTGAAATGTGGAAATTTTATGTTTCCTTTATGCATGTTTATGTGATATGATTATGTTATGTTTCTTGGGCATTATTATGAAGACGGGTGGTTCTGTGATAAACTAAGGGCGGGTGAGCCCGTTATAGCTCTCCAATGCATTGGGTAACGCGAAGGAGTGAAACGTTAAGGTTTCTCCGAAGAGATTTTGGGAATATACTGTGATGGGTATTCCAAACTTAACCAAGAGGGTTACTCCCTACATAAGAATGTTATGAATGCCTCAAGTTACCTTTATATCTTATGATTTCTATGATTTATTAATCATTTTATGAGGTATGTTAAAGTGCCTATGTTTTATGGGTAAAGTATGATTTCATTCTTATGTATATATGAACTCATGTTTCCTTTCCATGTTTTTATAACCCATACTGAGCTTTTTATGCTCATCCCAAGTTTTTTTGAAATGTTTTTCACAGGTCAAGGGAAAGGTACATGATATGATGATAGTGTCAAGGAAGTGTCAAGAAATAATCCATGTTTTATTTCAAATGTGTTTTCCATTGATGGGAATGGAGAATACTATCTTTATGTAACCACTTTGTTTATATGTGGAATGTAATGCAAGTTTTATGATCTAATTCTCTAAAACTCTAAACCCGAAAGGATCCTCAATGTGTAATCTTGTAATAACTCAAGTTTAAGTAAGGTTTAAGGCTGGGGCCTTATAGTTGGTATCAAAGGGAGGTTTAGATAACATTAGGAGTTAGAATTCTATAAAATGATTATCCAAAAATATTTTTTTTTCAAAATGATATAGAATTTAAAGATTACCATGTTGCTTCATCTAAGACATGTTTATTCAGAATGGTTTTCCGCAGAGGAAACAGGGAAGCAGTGATAGGAAGGCATACAGAAGGAAATAACCTTCCGAATCAGCATCCCGAAATGGTCGGAATTTGAACTGAACAATTTGTTGCAGTAATGGCGCAGTTGACTCAAGCGATAAATGGTGGTGGTATCCATGCACGTGATCAGCCAGATCAACCGCAGAGGAACATGTCAGTGGTGGAACATTTCATGAGGCAACATCCACCATCATTCAGAGGATCATCTGACCCTGTGCTAGCTGAAGGGTGGATTAAAGCACTGGAGAAGATTTTTGATGTCATGGGGTGTTCAGACAATCAAAAGGTTAGTCTTTCTATTTACCGTTTGGAGGGTGAAGCAGATCAGTGGTGGTCTATGGTTAAAAATATCAGGGACGCCGATGAGATTGATGCTCTTGACTGGGATGAATTCAAAGGTATGTTTCTTGAGTAGTATTTTTCTAAGGCTGTTCGACTTAGGATGGAAAAGAAATTATTGGAATTGTGTCAAGAGGAAGACTCAGTGGCTGCCTATGAAGAAAGGTTCACTCGATTGGCAAGGTATGCTCCAAATTTTATCCGGGACCTTGATAGTAAAATAAATCGTTTTTACTCAGGATTAAAGCCAAAATATCGAAGGGAATTAGCTTCTCGTGAGTTTAAAAGTTATGAAAAGCTTGTTCAATGTGCCGAGAAGGTGGAAATGGAGTTTGCCGATGACCAAGTTTTCTATAACAACCAGTAGAAGAAGAGACCGAGGTGGCAGGAGAAATGTTAGAATTCTTCAAAAAAGGCTGATGGTAAGAAAACTAAGTTTCCAGTTTGTGATAAATGTGGAAAAAGGCATGCTGGGGAATGTCTTCTGAATTCTGGAAAGTGCTACCGATGTGGTAAGATGGGACATAAGGCTCTTGATTGCACTGAAAAAGGATCAAGGTGAAGGTAAGAACAAATTAGATTTACAGTTAGTGAAGTGTTATAAGTGCAATGAGATGGGTCACTATGCAAACGAGTGTCCGACAAGGAGCTTGAGTGATGGGAAGCAGTTAGACTACAAGCAGAAAGGGGTGGTGAAATCCTTTGCAACTACTTCAGCAGATATCGGGCCATCAAATGAAGTTGTATCAGGTACTTTGTTTGTTTTTTCAGATTATGCCAGTGTGTTGTTTGATTCGGGGTCTACACATTCTTTCATCTCTGAAACCTTTTCTAGTAAAATGGGAATACCATCTCAAGAAATGACTCCTGAACTTTTGGTAAAAACACCTGGGGGAAGTGTCGAGGCAAAAAGAATTTATAAGAATCTTCCTATCCTTATCTGTGGAAAGAACCTAATTGCAAACCTTATTGTTCTACCTCTAGTAGAGTTTGATGTTATCCTGGGTATGGATTGGCTCTCTATTTACCATGCTAAGATTGACTGTAGAGCTAAAGAAGTTTCTTTTCAGAAAGACTTTTAGTTTGTTTACAAGAATGAACCCTTACTTTTGATAACATATCAAGAGGCCGAGAAACTGGTAAAAGATGGAAATGAATGTTACCTTGCACACGTCGTTTAAAATAAAGGAACTATTCAGATTAATGATGTTCCAATGGTAAATGAATATCCTGATTTTTTTCCTGATGAGTTGCCTGGAATAATACTAGATCGGGAAGTTGAGTTTACTGTTGACTTAGTTCCTGATGCTAAGCCAATTTCAAAACCCCCTTATCGAATGGCACAAATTGAACTTTTAGAGTTGAAGGAGCAATTGCAAGATTTATTAGAGAAAGGTTTCATTAGACCTAGAACATCACCATGGGGTGCTCCTGTTTTATTTGTTAAAAAGAAAGATGGTTCTATGAGACTTTGCATTGATTATAGAGCCTTGAATAATATCACTGTTAAGAACAAATATCCTTTGCCTCATATCGATGATTTGTTTGATCAGCTCCAGGGAGCTCAGTTTTTTTCAAGGATTGACTTGAGATCGGGGTACCATCAGCTGAAGGTAAAGGAGGCAGATATTCCGAAGACCGAGTTCCGTACGAGATATGGCCATTATGAATTTGTAGTAATGCCTTTTGGGCTAACCAATGCACCTTCTGTATTCATGGACTTAATGAATATAATTTTCCATGAGTTCTTGGATAAGTTTGAGGTGGTTTTCATTGATGATATTTTGGTGTTTTCTAAAAGTAAAGAGGAGCATGAAAAACATTTAAGGGTTATCTTGCAAACCTTAAAAGAAAAGAAATTGTATGGGAAATTCAGCAAGTGTGAGTTTTGGTTGCCAAAAATTTCTTTCCTTGGCCACATTGTTTCTAAAGATGGAATAACTGTTGATCCTGCAAAAACAAAAGTTGTGGAAGAATGGCCAAGACCCACAAATGTAACCGAGATTCGTAGATTCCTTGGTTTGGCGGGCTATTACCGAAGGTTTGTTAGAAATTTTTCAAGGTTATCTAGTCCAATGACTAAGCTAACTCGGAAGGGTGTTAAGTTTATCTGGACAAAAGAATGTGATGATTGTTTTCAGGAATTGAAAAGAAGATTGGTGAATGCTCCAGTTTTGGCACTACCTTCCAGGAATGGTGAGTTTGTTATATACAGTGATGCTTCATTGAAAGGACTTGGTTGCGTCCTAATGCAGAATGATCAGGTAATTGCTTATGCTTCACGACAGTTGAAAACTCATGAGGTAAATTACCCTACACATGATTTGGAATTAGCTGCTGTTGTTTTTTCTTTAAAAATTTGGAGGCATCATTTGTATGGAGTAAAGTGTGAAATATATACCGATCACAAAAGTTTAAAGTATATATTCACTCAGAAAGAGTTAAACATGAGAAAAAGGAGATGGCTGGAATTAATCAAGGATTATGATTGTACAATTCATTACAATCCGAGAAAAGTACATAAAGTGGCTGATGCTTTGAGTCGAAAAATTAATGCTTCATTAACAATGTTGCGTTTGGAACGTGATCCTTTGGTTAACGATTTGATGAACTTTGGCATAGAAGTTGTTGGTGCAGGAAGTCCTTCTGTTTTGTTTCAGTTATCAGTGAGATCTTCTCTATCAGATAGAATCAAGCAAGCACAGAAGCAAGACAGTGAGTTGCAGAAAAAGGTAGAGCTGGTTCAGAAAGGTAAGTTGCCTGAATTCAACATTGATAGTGATTGTGTTTTGAGATTTGGGAAGAGATTGTTGTGCCTTGTGATTCACAGTTGAAGAGATATTTGTTATGTGAAGCTCATAGTTCTCCATTTTCAGTTCATTCGGGCAGTACTAAGATGTATAGAGATCTGCGGGAGTATTACTGGTGGGATGGAATGAAAAGAGACATTGCTGATTTTACTGTGAAGTGTTTGACTTGTCAGCAGGTTAAAGCAGAGCGGCAGATACCAAAAGGGATGCTTCAGCCTTTACTAGTGCCAGAGTGGAAATGGGAGAATATATCCATGGACTTTGTTGTTGGATTACCGACGACATCTCGAGGTAATAATGCAATCTGGGTTATTGTTGATCGCTTGACCAAATCTGCTCATTTCCTTGCTATACGAGATACTTTCTCTCTTGATCAACTTTATCGTTTGTATCTTAAAGAGATAGTCAGGTTACATTGAGTTCCTCTCTCCATTGTATCGGATCGTGATCCCAGGTTTACATCTAACTTTTGGAAAGGCCTTCAGAAGTCGTTGGGTACTGAATTAAATTTTAGTACAGCTTTTCATCCTCAATCATATGGGCAGTCAGAACGAACAATTCAGACATTGGAGGATATGCTACGAGCTTGTTCTATGGATTATCAGGGAAGTTGGGACCAACATCTTTCTTTGGTTGAATTTTCATATAATAACAGTTTCCATTCTAGTATACAGATGGCACCATTTCAGGCATTACATGGGAAGCAGTGTCGAACTCCAGCTTTCTAGGATGAAGTGGGTGAAAGGAAGTTGATGGGACCAGAATTGGTAGAAGAGATGGCAGAAAAAGTTCAGCTGATTCAGAAACACATGAGAACAGCTCAGAGCAGGCAGAAGAGTTATGTAGATAACCGGAGGAAGGATCTATCTTTCTAGGTAGGTGATCATGTTTTTCTCAAGGTTTCTCCTTGGAAAAGCGTTATGAGATTTGGTAAGAAAGGAAAGCTGAGTCCAAGGTTTGTTGGACCATACGAAATTCTTGAGAGAGTTGGATCAGTTGCATACCGAGAGGCTTTACCTCCGAGTTTATCTCAGGTACACAATGTTTTTCACATTTCGATGTTGAGAAAGTATATGCCAGATCCATCTCATGTTTTGAGCCCAGAGGTAGTTCAGCTGGAAGAGAACCTATCTTATGAGGAACAACCAGTCCAGATTCTTGACCACAGGGAGCAAGTGTTACGGAATAAGGTGATTCATCAGGTAAAGGTTTTGTGGAAAAACCACATGATTGAAGAGGCAACATGGGAATCTGAAAATGCAATGAGGGATAAGTACCCCCATTTATTCGATAAGTAAATAAATTGCGGGGACGCAATTTTCTAAAGGGGGGAAGGATGTAACTTCCCAAGTAAGTAATGAATAATAGATATTTTTATCTATGTATATTAATGATTAAGATAGTGTTATAGCGGCTTAAAATGAAAATAAATACAATCTTATGCATGGAATACACTAATATTCTTAAAAGATTGTTTTACTGCCTTTTGATGGAAAACCATTTTTGAATCTATATTTTGACAATTTTATAAACTATGTTTGTCAAAATAAACTTATTCTTTATGATTGGGACATCAAAATTTACCTTGTGTGAATTTTTAGTATTTTTCTGACAATGTTCATTTTTTAATGAATAGTGAAAAATACTGCATTTTACATCAAAACTACTTTTTAATCTAATTTATTTATATGATTAGATTATGTTTTGAATTGGTTTTGAAGTGAAATTAGAATATATTTTTACCATTTTATCCAATGGTGGTCATTGGAATCAATTTCACTTTGAAATTAGACTTAAACTGGTGTCAATCTTTTGATACTTATTGTTTTGTAAAAACACGCTATTTGTTCTGGCAGCGGGAATTAATTATTAAATTAATTAATGTGACCTATATGTTTTGAATTTTGTAAAATAGACTTCATTTTTGAATTCGGAATATCAAATATATCTTAGGGTGAATTTTTGGTAATTTTCTGAAAAACTTCAATTTTTGATGAATAGTGAAACCACTAAGTGATAATCAAGCAAACTGGTTTTTTAGTTAAATGAAAGTTTACCACTAATGTGTATTGAATTTTGAAAATCCGACGTACATGGTTGTCATTAAGAAGTAAAATGTGGTTCAATGAGATTATAATAATTTTTTGGTGAATAGTAACTTATTAAGTTCTTAATCACGATTAGTGGTAATTAGGGTAGTTTAAGGTATAAATAATACTTTAATAAAATGAAATGACCTGGACACATGTCCAAACCTCATTGGTTGTGTCATGGCCGACCATGAAATGCCATGGGTCAACTTGGGGACCCCATGGATCCACTTTTGTTGGGAAATGACATAAATTACTTTTTATTTAATGTTAAAGTGAAAATGACACAAACATAATATGTTTTACGAAAACAATTTTTAAGTGGGGATATACAAGTCCAAAATTTGATTATAAATAGTCATTGGAAAGATAAAACGATTTACTATATCATAGTATTTTGTTTATAATTTTTAGACATTAAATAAATTTAATTCTTTATGACATAATAATGATGCAGCGATGACATCATTATTTGACGATTTAAATAAAATAGAAAGATAATGTAAAATATATGAACTACACATGTCCAAAACCAATTGGATGAGTGGATTTCGAACCCTTATTACCTTATCCACGAATTCTATCAATGTGGGACCTTTTAAAACCGAAACACATTTTCAAATAATGTAATATTTCTTTACTTTCCAAAAAGTGCCCCTCCTCTCCTCTTATAAAAGGCCCCCACCTCTACCTCATTTCACACACTCTTCTAGCCTTTGGCTCGGCCAACCCCTGCCCATTTGCTCTCTCCACAACCCTCTCCTCATCCTAGAGGATTCCCTTTGGGCAGAATCCTTTTAAAGGAAGCCTTTAGGCTCAACTCAAAAGGAGTTACACTTTTAAAGGTAATTCATTCTCTCATGTTCATTTGTTTTATTTTGCTTCTCCAACCCCCTAAACTCTTTTTATTTACTTATTTTGTAACAAACCCAGTATCATAAATATACTAGGATGTTTTTATAAGATTTATTTGAGCTACACTCTCACACAAATACATCAAATGGTTAAAGAACATAAGGTTTCCGTGGATGGCGAAATTCTGCCTCCCGAAACGATGATTGTTCAACACTCATTTAACACCTTCAAAGGTGGACATTATGATGTAACTATTTTTATATATGATATATAATATGTTTATGTTTTCCTTAAGATTCTGTTTTTTTCATTTTGGGCATACCTTTATGGTTTCCATTATGGGTAAAACACGATATCTTCATTTTAGGAAGTGCGGACTACCGCCCCCTAAAAGTGATTTGATTCGTTAATACCATATGTGGGATGTGTAAAGGATAAAGTTAATGATATTATATATGTTATTATACTGGAATTATAATATACTCTTCTATCATTATGATTCCATTCCAGAAAATATGAAATAGAAATGGAAGTAGCGTTCATGCGTACGTACGGCTTACCGTCTCCATGAACGGTGCATTTAATTTCTTACCTCTAAATGTGATGTAATATTATAAATGCATGTATGTACTTGATATATATGACATATATGATATCTACATCATTAATACCATTCTGGATATAATGAACTTTGACCAAATTAACAACATGTAAGTGTAAGAAGTCTATTTTTGACTTAAGAACCAAATACCGACAAAATGAACATTATTAACTTAAATGATTACATGATGTCCATAACATGGTATAAAAGGAATAATGAACTTGAAAAAGATTCATAAGCAAGTAGAGATTAACTCAAGTTTATTATTCAGGATATTAAAGAACGGTCGGGTCAAGTCGGATACGAGGTATGGGACTTCGTCTCAATCTCCTTTCGTTGAGGCATATTTTATTTTATACACAACTTTATTTTATACGGTTTATAAACCCCTTTGACTTTTACATTTATTCAAAAGGAATATTTTTTATACAAAGCGTTTAATAAATGACAAAAGGGAATGTTTTTGTCATACGTATGCGGCGACAACGACTTCTCCGCCGTCGTGACTGTTATTTGAGTTTCGGCTTCCTCTACAAGCCATACCTTCTTTTTAAAAGAAAAATAAATACCATGTTTTACTTTTCTATTGAAAATGGTTTTCATAATGTTTTTATATCAATGTGTTGTATTGATATCTCGTGATTGAAATGTGGAAGTTTTATGTTTCCTTTATGCATGTTTATGTGATATGATTATGTTATGGTTCTTGGGCATTATTATGAAGACTGGTGGTTCTGTGATAAACTAAGGGCGGGTGAGCCCGTTATAGCTCTCCAATGCATTGGGTAACGCGAAGGAGTGAAACGTTAAGGTTTCTCCGAAGAGATTTAGGGAATATACTGTGATGGGTATTCCAAACGTAACCAAGAGGGTTACTCCCTACGTAAGAATATTATCAACGCCTCAAGTTACCTTTATGTATTATGATTTCTATGATTTATTCATGATTTTATGAGATATGTTAAAGTGCCTATGTTTTATGGGTAAAGTATGATTTCATTCTTATGTATATATGAACTCATGTTTCCTTTCCATGTTTTTATAACCCATACTGAGCTTTTTATGCTCATCCCAAGTTTTATTGAAATGTTTTTCACAGGTCAAGGGAAAGGTACATGATATGATGATAGTGTCAAGGAAGTGTCAAGAAATAATCCATGTTTTATTTCAAATGTGTTTTCCATTGATGGGAATGAAGAATACTATCTTTATGTAACCACTTTGTTTATATGTGGAATGTAATGAAAGTTTTATGATCTAATTCTCTAAAACTCTAAACCTGAAAGGATCCTCAATGTGTAATCTTGTAAAAACTCAAGTTTAAGTAAGGTTTAAGGCTGGGGCCTTATACTATTCATTAATTCCATGAAGATTTATGGAGCATTAGTGAGTCCGAAATGCATTACTATGAATTCATAGTGCCCATATCTTGTTCTAAAAGTAGTAATGGGGATATCTATCTTCTTTACCCTTACTTGATAATATCCCAACCACAAGCCCACCTTGGAGAAATATTGTGATCCAAACAACTGATTGAAGAAGTCATCAATTCGTGGGAGAGGATACTTTTTCATTATCATGATTTTGTTGAGCTCACAATAATCGATGAAAAGGTGCATTGACCCATCATCCTTCTTGACAAAGAGGACCAGTTCACCCCATGGTGAAGAATTTGGGTGTATTAACCCCTTATCCAGAGTCTACTATAGTTGTTTCCTCAGCTATTTAAGCTCTACAAAATCCATTCTATATGCAGTCTTGGATATTGGTAATTCCCCGGTATAAGTTAAATTGAGAATTCAACAACTCTTCTAGGAGGAAGACAATGCTGTTCCTCGAGATACAATTCTGCGAATTCCCTCACAATAGGAATTTCTTCACGGATGGTTTCTTCCTTGGACTCAATCATCTGAGCCAGATACATGTGCTCATAGTGTAGAAATATCCATGCTTGAGATGATGGAGCTAAAGGAGATTCATCTTCCTCCATACACTTGTAAAGAATCGGGGGTCGCTTCTCCAAATAGAGTGTGATTCCCCTCTCCCAATAATTTATGTTGTCTCTATATAAAGAAAGCCAATACATTCTATGAATTGCATCAAATTACACCAGAGGTAGTATGACAAGGTTCGCTCGAAAATTCAATCCAAAGATTATAACATGGGAGGACTTATATTCATGGGATGCAATGATTACTCCATTTTCCATACTCACCGATATCTTCTCTTCCATGATTTGTGGTGGTGCTGGGATTGTTCTACTGAACTTTTGAGATATAAAAGAATGCATAGAAACTGAATCAAAAAGCATGTTCCCAATTATTGATTGAATAACTACCATACCTGTCACCACATCGTTGTTGGGGTTCACTTCAGCAGAAGTGATGGAAAAAGCACTTTCTTGCTGCCTTGGAGGTTGTTGGTTGCCTCTGAAAACCCTTGGAATAGGGAACTAATCTTCATGATGCCCCGGTTCATTGAATTGGTAGCAATGAACAAAGCGTTGAGGTTCTAACGAAGCGTTCCTCTCCTCTGTTGCAGCTGCGGGTCTTTCTTGCCGACAGTTAACAGCTAGGTGCCCTTCTCTTCCACATCTGAAGCATTTCCTCATCCCATCACGGAAATTTCTAGGGAGCTTCTTTCCGCACTTTTTGCAAGTGGGGTGCTAGATCTTCTTAGCACCGTTGGATTTATTCATCGGACCACCATCATTGAAGTCCACCTTACACTTCTTATCCCCATGGTACCCCTATGATTCTCCGATCTCTATTTCAACCTTGGGGGCACATCATACAATTTCCTCATAGTTGTCGAAGTCACGGATTGCTAATGCTTTCCGTAGGCTAGGCTTCAACCCACCAAATAAGTGGTCAACTTTTGATTCTGGGGTAACGAGAAAGCCAGAAGTGTATCGTGCAAGCCTTGTGAAGTTTTCCTCATACACTCCAACAGATTCTTTTTCTTTTTTCATGAGGGAATGAAAGTCTTTTTCCTTATTAAGCCAGAAGGTTCACGGAAAATATTTATTGAAACACATTTCCGAGAAGTCCTTCCATTCCAATGCCTCGATCTCCTCCTCAGGCTTCGTATATTTGACCAACGTCCAGCATTGATCCTATTCACCCTCTATAAGATAAGCTTCCAGGAGAACCTTCTCCTGTTCAGAACATTGAAGGATGAAGAAGATCTTTTCAATGGAGTTTATCCATTGTTCAGAGATCATGGTATCAGATGATCCACTAAAAGTAGGAGGCCTTTGTCTCATGATGCTCTCAATAGCGACTTTTTCATTCTTTGGGGGGGTGGGGGTTGAATGTTCCTCTTATCCCATGTTTCTATTCAAAACATGAGTTAGATGAGAGAGAGAAGCATGAAAAATTTCGTGATCCCCACTCCCATTGGATTGGGCATCTCATTAGTACAGTCATCACACTGATATCTACAATAGTTTTTCGCCCGAGTACTCATATTACCAGCCATTGGCTGTAATAAGTGGAATGTTAGGGGTAACAAAAAAAGGGTAATCCAAAGAACAAAGTTGATTACATATAAATTAACTTTTATTTCCTTAAATCACGAGTCTATAGGCATAAATCTAGGATTTTCATTATCTACATTCTATCATATATTCTTCGGGGCATTTTTTTAATTCTCTTATTAATGGTTCAGACTAAGCTTGTGAATTTACCAAAGAATATCCCCCGAGAGTGTCATAACCAAGAGTACATCAAGGCCCATTTTCGTGCACTAGTTCCCGTTCGAGTCTAGCTCTAATTGGTGTTTTTGGGTTTTATCCCTAGGATACATCTATGCCAGAGCTGCCTCTACCTGCTCATATCCAGACAGGGATGCATTTTCTTGATAAACCAATTTCTCATTACTTACCAAAACTTAGGGATGTTTTATTATACTTGGTATTGTCTCTATGTCTTTACTAGTGTTTTCTAATCCTAATCACAGAAATAACTAATCCTATCCTCTGATACCAACTATGACAACCCTTCTTTTATTACAAACTTAAACTTGATTTATTACATAAAACATCACTTGATACAACAAAGAAAATCGAGTGGTTTAGTGTCTTTGGGGCATATGATCATAACATAAAACTTAAAACATAAAATACAACATATTTCTTGAAAACATCCATTACATGACCACTACATTCCTTCATACTTAGCATTGCATGGGATAACATGAGGAATTGCATAAGAAAAGGTTGAGCTATAAAGCCCAGTAAGGGAATACACATAAAATAACATGAGGAGTACAATAAATGTTAGACATTAGGCCTATCCATATAGTAAAAGAGAAAAATGAACATAAATGAATGATAAACCATGATAATCATAACATGGAAATGTGGAAACAACACTTAACGTGGAATTAGCATGAGTCAAGGCTCATTGCACATGGAGCATGAGTAAATACACATTGCACTTGAAGAACGAGTAAACCCTCGTTGCACTTGAATTAGCATGAGTCAGCACATGTTTCACATGATGTATCATGATACTATACTTTACCCAATGCATTGGAGCTCTATAAGGGCACACCATTCTTAAACATTTTATATCATGCATAAGTGTGACACATGGATCATAAAAAATGGATTCATAAAACATAATCAATTATTCCACGGTAAAAAAATGTGGAATTCATAAATGAAACATTATAATCAATAATAAAATGTACATACAGGTGAATACCCTTGATGGAGAAAAGGGCATGGTATTCACTACACAATGGCATTGGCATAGAAAATTAGTGCGATTTCGGGAGCGTAACGACGTGACATAAGAATTCATAAAAATGGACGATAAGAGTGAAAGGGGTTAATCATCATATTTATATGTAATGGATAGTAAAAAGGTAATATAGATACATTTACCAACAATTGTAATCTAATTTAGATTCATGATACAAAAGTATTGCTTGAATGTAAATGAGGAGAGAGAAGTTCCATTCAGAATTTCGGCATAGTAATGAGTGTACATGGGAGGCATTTAATGAGAGAGAAAGGGGTCTCCCATCATTCAAACATAAAGAGGTCAGTATGAGGGATGTGAGAATCCATACCCCAACATTCATAATTGAAATTAAGAGGGGGAAAACATAAAGAAAATTGGACAAAAATGAGAAAGGAAGAGAAAACCTTTACTTGGAAGTATGCTTCAAAAGGCTAGAGATAGACTTGTGAGAGGCTTCTTGGGATCTCGGGGCACCTTGAGAGGAATCTAGAGAGAGTATTGCAGAGTTTTGATGAACTCAAAATGCTTTGAGTGAGGAGGAAGTGGGAGCTTGGGTGGGTTTATATAGGAATGGTGAGGGAATTCTTTATTATTTAGGTTTGGGACCCCTTACATTAAATTAATTCAAACCAAAAACCATCCCATGGTTTTTGCCCATGTTTTTTGTAAAAGGGAATAGGGAAAATATATTTTATAAGGCCAATGTCTGAACATCTTAAAATAATAGTGTTTTTTATGTGGAGGTGAGTCACATTCCCAAGGAAAATAATTTAAAAAGACAAGATGTTTAATAAGTCTTGGGGGTGAATTAATGCTTGGAATAGTAGGTCAAACAAACCCCAAATCATATTATTTTAATGGTAAAATATATATTTATTGAAAATAAATATTATAGTATTTTATTACATCACTATTGGGTCCTTATGATGTCATAAAACACATTATATATTTAAACGGTATTTAATTTTTACCCAAAAATTTGATTGTCTCAGAGAATTATGAAAAAATTCACCGTTGGATAATTTCGATGTCCTAATTCCAGAAATAACATTTATTTTATCTAAATAGTTTTCTAAATATTATAATCTTCACATTTAAAATAAAAACCCACATTTATAAAAAATTCACGGGTTTTGACAGAAATGGCATTCAAACATTAATAAAAATTATAATTGCATTCATAAAATTATAAGATCATTTATATTTAATAAAAAATATTTTAATAATAAAAATATTTTATTAATATATTATTTAATTTAAAAATTAATTAATTTAAAATAATATATTTCTTAATTAAATAATAACTAAAAACACTATTTGTAATTTAAAAACAATTTACAATGTATCAATAATGACAAGAAAGTATATTAATTATTAGATACAAAAAATAATGTAAATTAACATAATACTATCGGTTTGTTACATAACCCCTTAAAACAACTGATAATGACCTAAGGGTAAGGTGTGCGATGGTGACAGACTCTTCGGGTGGCTCGGATAACATCGCTCGAGTGGTAATTTATATCAACTTCCACTTCTCCCGTAGACGGTCCCATTCGAGCTTGGAATGATGATGCTCAGCTTGGGCTTGGTAAAGAGTGAAGCCCAAGGATGCCACCTTTTATCCGAGCTCCGACAAATGGGCTTCGTATGGGGAAATTCAACTGGATGAGGCCATCGCTTCCTTTGTCTGAGTAAATTTGGATTTGTTAAAGCCCTATATTTATAATAATCATGTGATCACTATTCAACGAATATATTATCAACAGTAAAAATTCATAACATAAAACCAATGAAGTTGAAATTTTATATAAACATAATGAAACATTTAATCAGATCAAGAGGGATTTCTATTAATGAATGTTTGGGTCGTTACAAAATACATTATGTATGATTAATAACAAAATAAACATTAATCTAAGGTTTTCAATACAACCTCTATATATATATACTTCATCCATTTATTTCCACATAAGTCCTTCCTTGGTCTATGGTTTATCCCTAATATCATTTATAGGATTTATAACTCATGGAAACTATTATTCAATCTAAAACACTATAAGTTTTATGAAGTCTATTCCTAGTCATTATCTATTCAAATCCTTAAAAATGGTGTGTAATGAAAATGTGAATTATCTTAAGCATATCACCTGATTGTTTCAAACCTGGAGTGCAGTGAGGCCCGTTGTTGTGTACCAAGTTATACTGAGTCTGTCTAAAAAAACATGTTGGAGTTGTCACTCATAGGTTTATCTAGGACAAAAATACATCCATTTGTAGTATAAAGACCACGATGTCTTTCTATAAATACCCACATAATCTATACCTCATGAAAAATATCAATTATTCTTCTGTAATTATCATAAAATTCAACCTTAGGGTTATGTTGTTTGATCTAATATTAACAAAATCTACTTCCTATGGTTTCTACTAAAATTATTTTGATACGAACTGTAGAGTCTTGAAGCCATATGTGTATACCCATTGCATTATTTTATTACATTGAAATGTTTAAAAGAAAAAAAGTACCTCAGGATCGATCGATTTATTTGTATTGGATACCTGAATTACATACATGATACAAATAACACATTGGAAAATAAAAAAAAATAAAAAAATGATAAATAATAAAATAAATTAGAGGTGTCATTGAAATATTATTCAAAGATTTATTATTCATAACTTGTGTTAAGGAAACATAATAAGGGTGATCTCTAATTCTCTATAAGGGTATTTAAAACAAAATCAATTATGAATCAATGATAATAAATTATCATGGAATGGTGGATAATTGAAACTGATTCCATTTAATCAATGATATGAGAGTGAAACATAACCATGAATATTATAACTAATTGAATAATCATATGGAATAGAAATATATGAATAAATTTTTATAGAATAAATAATCATGGATATCTAAAAATATATCCTCGAGGATTTTTTCTAGGAATCTAATACTTTCAAGGATTCATGAAGAGAATCTAATATTTTAAAGGATTAGTGATCAGAATATGTTACTATCAATAATTTATTATAAGAATCTAATAAATGGGTAATGATTCAACTAAAACCATATCTATTTTGTCTCATAAAACATACTGATGCATCGAGGGTCTATAACGAGCCTCACCCATTACATATAAAATCTAATGCATTCCTCATATGTATAATAACAAATTTAATTAATACAAAATGTGGCTTATCATCAAATATAAATATTACGTAAATAATATGGTATTTCAATAATTTAATAGTAATGGATATGTAGAAAAAAGGTTTTTTTTATGAATTAAAACACCATTTAAATATCATTAATCCATTATTGAGGAAAATAATCACTAAATATTCCAAAGTATCTCATACCATATTCGAACATTTTTAAATCATATGCCTCATGAAGAAATATCATTAAATGAAAATATTAATTAACATGAAGATAAAATTACAAATGATATAAAATATCAAATGATGTAATAGTTGCACTACCAAAAGAAGTAAGTGGCGAACATGACATTTAACTCATAGATGTCGAAATTGAGATGAAAATCCATTTCCTTGCATTTAATTTCTGGTGAACATACATTATATTCTTATATAATAAAATTGAGTTAATTTTTCACATTAATTAGAATGTTTTATTGTTTATTGTTACCTATAATCCAATTATTACTATGTTTTATACAACTACTTGAATAATTAGGTTTATGCAAGGTGTTTTGGGCAAATTAAGTTCATGTGACAAAAAAGAAACCGGTAGGTCAAATATTGTCAAAGGGGAGTTTAAATAAACATCACCATAATAATAATAATGAAATAATTATCATATTTATGATTCAATTATATTTTTAAATCCAATTATAAAATATTCTTTTGAAAAAATAACCAATGTTACAATAATTGAGATGGTATGTTGTACTTATTCATGAGTAACATTCCCATCATTCAATGATCAGTATGGAAAGATGGTAAGAAAAAATTTTCAGTCTAGATTGATTATTATATCATAAGTATCATGTTATTAATAATATATAATTATATATTTAAATTTTGTGATGTAGAAGTAATCACATCATGTCAAGAGGCGACAGTCCACACATCGATGATCGACGTTATCGGTTCATGTTTGTGAAAAGGGTAACAATGAAAATTATAGATTATATTTATATAAAGGTAATTATTTCATAAATATACTATATATTGCTTTCATGTCACCTATTTTTAATTAAAACCATCCTGTATACTTCCCCTGTAGAGAATGAATGAATCACATAGATTTGAATAGGTGGTAGTCCACAGTTCCACAAATGTTGTTATTGTATTTACAAAAAATAGAAAATATAATGGTAATTGTTATTAAAGGAAAAAATAATAACTAATACATAATAAATATCATATATAATCATATATAAACATAGTTTCCATTATAATAGCTGCATTGTGGTGGTAAGGTAAGAATGAATAATCATCATTTTGTGAGGCTTTTAGTTCTCCGTTCAAATAAACAATATGTTCATTACCCATTAGATATATGTGTGTGTATGTTTGGTTTAAAAAATTAGTTTGAAAACAAATAAGTAAACTTATAATAATTTTTTTATTATATAATCATGCAATAAGGATATTTTAGGGATGTGGAGAGTTGGAATAAAACTAAATAGCTTTCGGAAACATCTTTCCTCTTAATCGAGTAACTCTGGTTGGTTTATAACAAATGGCTTAGTTAGGTGGATTTACACCAAAATCGATGATTCTAGTATGAGTGGAGTAATGTTGGGAGAATATTTTTGCATATTTTTTATGACCCTTAGTGTCTTTAAATGTGTGTGGAAGGGGTAGAGTTCTTTATTTTTTATAGTGGAGGGGGAGTGGCATTCTTGAAAATATCAAAATGTAATCATTTATGGGAGGTCAAACATAAATAATGTGTCTCAAAAATGTGAAAATTATTTATTAACGGGGAATAATGTTTGATAAGAACTTCCATGACACTAAAATATTTTCATTTTAATCATTTAGTTCTTTAACATCTTTGATTCCCCAATTTTTTTATTTTTATTTTTAATAAACCATCTTGTTTTCTAACTTAAGTAATTTAACCACTAAGACAAAAATGAAGTTAGATTCAATAGAAAATATACATAATTAATAATTCTTAATATTATATCTAATTTATAAAATTAAAACCCCATGTTGTTTCGAAATTAATCTAGAAACAAGAGCATGTGATTCCCTAAAACACTGCTTAAACACAGACCGTGTTTAGAAGTTTTTTATAGTATATGGGTCAATATATTAATTATAAAATATAAATCGGCCACATAATATATAAAATTTATTATTTATTAACAAATAGAAATCACTTGGATGAATATAGTATTTTTATTAATTTTAAATAATTTAATAAAATATAATTTATTTTAAAATAATAATAATGTCAATTTTGACATTATTTATTTAATTTTAATTTAAAAATATAAAAACAATAGTGGAATTTAAATATATTAATTTTAAATGTTTTTAACATGATATATTAATCTATTAAATTAATTTAATACATAAATTTAACAAATATACTTCATTTTAAATATTTATAGTATCATTTATTGTAGTTAATTATTAACTAAATAATCACTTTATAGTCATCTATTAAGTATTTTATGTTGTTAAATCATATTTATGTTTTTTTTAAATAAATTATCAATAAAAAATTAAACCATTTATCTTTGCAATGGATATGTATAACATATAATATGATGTTTTTCACTTGTGTCAATGGTTTATAAATGTTAAAGGCATGGAAAGTTACTCATTTGACTTTTCCCTTACTTAACCATTTATATAGGACACTTTAATTTAATAATATCCAAATTTCCCATAAAATTTGATCCAATTGGTTATGTGGTCTATCTATTGGAAACAAATAGTTTTTTAATAGTCTCTTGGTCATTTTGGAACTTAAGATTATGATTTAGTATATTGTTAAGCTTATTTTTATCTTAATATACATAATAAATTTCAATCTATTTCACTAATTTTTTTGTCAAAAAATATTATTTTCTTATTTTACCACTAATATTATTCTTTTTTTTCAATAATTTATTTGTTTTTTTCAAAAATTAAAATCACATAAGATGGAAAATTAAATTTATTGCTAATCTTGCAGACATAGTGAGAAAGTGGTGGTTTAATGTAAGAACATTCAAAAGTTCAATATGTATTATTATCAAATTTTAATTTAAAAATGATTGAACTGATCAATATTAGGTTAATATATTTTTATTTTACCAATTATAACTTCAAATACCAATTTAAAATATAATTTAACAATAGTATTTTCAATATTCATCAAAAATTGAAACCTATTGGAAAAATAAAAATAATTCCCTTGATATAATTTTGATATTCCAAGTCAAAAAAAAAGTTTATTATGAAAAATAAAATTTACAAAATTATCAAGATTTTGTTTTAAAAAGGGTGAGCCCTGAAAAGGCATTAAAACTTGTTCTTGTGTGTAAGAGAAGCTAACATAGTATTATTTACAAAAAAAATTCCATGGTGTTGAATATAAATAATGATATTTTTTTTCTAAAATAAAAATATAGTATTTTTTTGGGGTGTTACATCTACTATTCTCAGGTTTATTCTTAAAGAATAGCGACATTGATGATAAGTTTCGTAGCATTATATGATCTCTTTATGCTGGAGAGACCATTATTGACTACAAATTCTCTAGGGATAGAATTATATATTATTGAAATAATTTTTGGAAATTTTATCGAAATAAATATCTACAATTGTGGATTTCCATAATTCTCAATGGGCACCGCACCTGGGAACCACGATGAAGTTCTATGACGTGCAACATTGATTCTGGTTTCCAGGAATGATGCGAATAATTTTGGAAAATTTATCTAAATGTTATATGTGCCTACAGGTGAAGTCCAAACACCAAAAGCCATTAGGTTTGATTCAGAAACTTCTAGTATCGACTTGGAGGTGGGATGAGATATTAATGGACATTGATATTAGGTTTCCATGTACCTTGATAAAGAAGAATTTGATATGGGTTGTGATTGATAAAATGAATAATTTGGATCACTATATACCCTTCTATGATAAAAAAATTCATGGAGATGGGAAATATATATATGAAAATGATATTGTTCATTTTTATGGAGTTATATCTCCAACAATTTCCTATAGAGATCTATGTTTCACTTATTACTTTTAGAGAGGCCCTCTGGAGGCACTGGTATATATTTTTCAGTTCTATATGGAATATCATTCATAGTCAGATGGGAAAATAGAAGAAACTATATATATACTGTTGAGGATATTCGTGGGACTTAGATCCTTCACTGTGGTGAAACTTTTGGTGATCACTTTGGGATGGATTAGTTTTATTATAACAACAGTTACCAATCACTGAAAAGAACATATCCTTTTGAGAACATGTTTGGATATCCCAATAAATCATTACTATGTTGGTCAAAGATCAGTGAAATATCCTTGGATGGATATATAATTTTTCAAAGGGAGAAATTATATATTTATTTGATTCTTTTGTGAATATTGATGGAACATAGTCGGTGTAAGTATTAAGAAGATATTTATCATATACCATAGGAATTATCATTTGGTTATCACATGTTCTTAAATGATTCACCTCATTTGGGTCATTAATGGGTTAGGGGGAATGGGATTATTGATTCTCATTTTGGGGTACATTTTGAGGCCATTGAGAAAGTAGGACAAGTGTCTTATCATTTACCACATCCACTAAATCTGACATCATAAGATAACTTGTTTCATTTATATCATCTATGAATATATCTATCGGGTCCGTATCATGTTCTAATATGGAGTGATCTCGATGTCGAGCCTCATTTATTCATGAAGGAACATCCAGTCAGGATATTGGATTCTTTGTTCCTGGTACATTAGGGGAGGATGATAACTTTGGTTTGAGTGCTATGTAATCACAGTTATGACACTCATGAGACATGGGAGTTAGTAGAACTTATTAGACATTAGTGACATCATTTTTTTGATATGAAATCCTCTCCACTAGATTTTTGTGCACAATACGATTCAATCATGGGGAGATTAAAAAATCCTGTTATTATATTTATGTACTCATAAACCCACCTTTTGATCATCAATTAGTTGGATTTTTCTGTGATGTTTCTGGTGAAATTTTGGAAATATTGAATGAATATTGGGATGTTCATGGTCGGAACAAAATTTTCCCAATCCACTCCCTATGATTAAGACTAAGACAGTGAAAATATTCATGATTGGAAGACAATTTAAAACCTTGTGCAGAAGACAGGGTGAAATGGTGTAAGCCCAGTAATAGGGGTGCAATGAAATGTCCCAAACTATTATGAATAAAATTACAGTTTTTTCTTTAATTAAAATTATTATTATAATGAAAAACACATACATTTATTTTATTATATACAATTTGATTTTAAATGACTATTAAGTATCTTAACCATTGATAATATAGGCATTGAATATTGATCACATCACTCGTATAAATATGGGATTTTAATAAATCCATTTTGCATAGAAAAAGGAAGAGATGACCTCCACCAATATGATTGTACCCTATGAATCACAATTTATTGGAGATTCAGAGGGAGAGAACATTTTTGGGTTTTCTCTAGACTATGACCAAGCTGAGATCCAACAACCTAAGTATGATAGAAACTGTTTATGGGAGAAGTTCACGCTCAATGAGATCAGGTCCAAAACATTGTTCATTGAACGAACACATGAAAGCCCCACCATCAAACACCTTACTCTTAGGGCATGTGCTTCTATGATAAATGGATATGTATGAATACACTAGCAATAATAATATATAAATTATATTTTTTATATAATAATGAATATATTTTCTTTCTATTATAATTAGTTTTTAAGAAACATTTAGGCACAAATAATATTTTTGATTAATTAGGAAATCTATTTTGAGGAATTTATGAATTTTTTTTGAAAGAAATTATATTTTATTAAAATATTATTATTAAATTACATTTAATAAATAAAAATGATAATACAATCATTATGAAGTAAATGTAATTTTTTATTAAGCTTGGAAAACAATTTTTCTCTAAACCAATCAATTTTCCATAAAAGATTGTTTTTTTATTTTAAAAGTAATAATCCACATATATATAATTATTTATAAAAAATGATTATTATTTTTAGAATCATGATGTCAAAATAATCCAATGGTGAACTTTTCATAACTTTTGGAGACAATCAAATTTTTGGTTAAAAATTAAATACAGTAAAATAATGATGTAATAAATATTATAAAAGGTATCATAATGACATCATAATGTCCCAATAATGTTGTAATAAATAATACAAAGGAATATTAGATAAAAGATATGTTTTCATTTATAATAAAATAATTTTAGGTTTATTTTATTTATTTTATAAAGCCCTACTGAATCCTCCTAAACATATTATATATTTTATGATTTTAAATTCATTTCTCTAAGAACGTGACTTTGCTGTATATAAGGAAGGCCAATATTTTAATATTTCGACCCATTCCCATATAATTTTTTTTAAAACACTATCCTTTGACTGAAACCATGTGAAAAACCATTGGATGGTTTGTGGTTTTGAATATTTTGTTATGTAGTGTCCAAATCGAAAATAATAATGATATCACCCCACTTCATATAAAAACCCACCCACTATATTATTTCTCTTCACTAAAAGACATTTAATCTTGACCACCCTATTTTAATTAATACTTAATGTTTTCCCAAGGGTCCCCAAGCTCCCAAAATTCCCATCTCAAGCCTTGGGAGACATACATCCATGTAAGAGATCATCACCTACCACTCCTCATTTCAATTCAAGAACCTTTTTTGATATTAAACATTTTAATTTTAATTTGTTATATTTTCATTATTATATAATCAGTTAACTACAATACATTTGTTGTTATGTGAATTCGGGATTTTTTATTCCCCCTCATTTGGACTTGTACCTAATTTGTTATAATGGATAAATTTTGTTAGGGATTTCTCTCTTCTCATTTCCATTAATACACATCCTTTATATTATGCATCTAAAATTACATTTCATATGTTGGGATAACATGTTACATGACCATATTAATGTTCATTTCACGAATAAATTATTAAAGACCCCTTTCTCTCTCATCAATCAATTTTATAAATTTCAATATGTCATCTTTATGCAGCCGAAATTACAGTGCGATTTTCCATGCCAAAATCATAATGTAGTGAATACCACACCCATTCCTCTATAAAGTATTTTCCCCTTTATGAAAATATTTTTTTTGATTTAAGACGTAAATTTATATATTCCACATTAAATTATCATGGAATAAATAATGAATGTGAATGAATCCATGTTATATGATCTTTGTGGCACAATTAAGATTGTGATTGAAATGATTGTGAAGGGTTCTCCCAAATAGTGCTCCAATTCATTGGGTAATGTTTATTATAATTATACATCATGTCTGTATATGGGTTTACCCAATTCATTTATAGAACATTTTGAACCATGAATTCTTTGAAGTTATGTTCTGACTTATGTTTATGATGTTGTATTTTAATTTATTGCCACATTTCCATGTTATTATGATCATGTTATATCACTACTGCATATTCATATTATTTTATACTCCATTGATATTACTTTTCTAACATGTATCATTTTCCTTATTTTATTAGATTTTATTCCCTTTTTTTCCTTTATAGATCACTATTTTCTTATGTACGTCCTTGTGTTATCCCATATAGTGTTAAGTATGAAGGAATGTTGTGATCATGTAAATGACGATTTCAATAAAACTGTTGTATTTCATGTTTTAAATTTTTATGTATTGTTAAAAATTCTAACAGAAAAATACCTCTCAATATTTAGAGTTTTATTAAGTGAATATATATATATAATTAATCTTGTTTAAAAATGAAATAAAGAGTAGGGTTGTTATAGCTTGTATCAGAGGATAAGTTTTTTTATTTTTGGGATTAGGTTTGGAAACCCCTAGTGAAAAATCATATGGATAAAACTCATTGTAACAAAACATTCCAAAATTTTAATAAGTATATATTAATTGGTTTATCAATAAAATACATCCTATTATGGATACTATAAATGGACTATATTCTGGAACAGATGTACCTTGGAGTAATTACTCCAACAAATTGTTCTATTCTTGAGTCAGGGTAACCTGGTACAAGAATATGATCATTACTATGAACATATTTGATAGTCCAAAGGGATATTCTTTGTTAAATTTATAAACTCATTACAAACCATTATTAAAGTAACAAAGGTAAAAATCCTATAGGAATATTTGTTAGTAAGTAGATCATGGATAATATAGAATGAAACATAAAAACTCATAAGAAAATGAGATAAATGTAACATATAAGTCATCCCTACAATGTCATTGGAATATTATATATGTGATTGGCTACATAAGATAGTCATCCTTAATTTTCCTTTTATTCTATATAATGGCTATAAATAAAAGTAATTATGCTAACAACTGATGCAGAGGCTATTGTGAGGTTTGCCCTATATGAGATGAACCTCCCAATGGGTGTGGGGATCAAAAACCATTTCATTATACTATCATAGTTAATTCATGTTATTAATTGAAATCTAGGCTAGGTAGAGTGACCCCCCCATGATAGATCAACCAACATTCAAGAGCCTTGTGTGATAAAGGCCCCCAACATTTAGTGGTTAATTCAACCCCTTAATATTGGAATAATGGATCAATTACATTGAATATATATTTTCTATCCTTCGATATTGTAAACAAGAGAATGTTTTTCTGGGTAATTATTTTATGGTGGGGAAGCTAATCGGGGGGGGGGGGGGTGGAATTGATCAAGAATACCAAGACTGAGGAAGAGATTGTATCAATGGTGTGTACAAAATTCTGGAAATTTTTTGATAAATAATTTCCCATAACCCTTTGCCTAAAGTGGGAAAGAGATTTACTCGCACTCGAGAAAAAAGATGATGAACCTATTGGGGTATAAAAAGAAAACACCACAAAAATAGCATTATATGACACCAGGTTTTTCTTAACCCTATAATACAATGCTAAACACTTCTTTTTTTGGCTAACGACTATCCTAAGGAATGATTTGTAAATCCAAGACTTTGTTAGCTACTAGGAAATTATCCATTGTGCATTCATAGTCATGATACAGATTGGTGGATCTCAGGGGTATCATGGGGATAAGAAGAGAAAAGTGAACAATAATTCTGATAGTTCTATTGGTAAATCCATCAGTGATATGAAATTATATCACATTACTTATCTATGGTGTAGAAAAATGCACCCGAAAAATTGAAAAAGAGGAACAAGGAAATGATTTTGGAGAGGAAGATAAGGGCACCTCATAATTGATTAACATTAGTAGAAACCCTTCTATTATTAAAGCGGAAAATAACACTTCTTTAATTTTTCAATGCATTATTCATTAATAAAATTGAATGAAACCAGGGCACTTTGCGAACAAGTGCCCTATGGTAAGTGTTTTTAGAGGAAACCAAATTCTTTCAAGGTAGAAAAGGATAGCTTTTTCCATCACTACTACCAATGTAAAACCCAAAAATGAAGTGGTTCCAAGGTATGTTTGTAATTTATTCAATAATTGAGTATATAATTTTTTATTATGGTTCTATGAATTATGTTATATCCTGAATGTTTAGTATAACTTTTCAAACGTACCCCCAAAAAATTGTAGTAGAGATGTCACTGAAGATGGAAAATGGGGAAATAATTGAATCCCATGAATATATCTAGTCCCCTATCACCAATTGTGGATTTACCTTCCTAGTGGAATTTGTTATACATCCCTTGGTGGAATTTTATGAAATTATGAACATGGGTTGAATTTCCCGATATAGATCCAACAAAAAATTCCTTTTGAGGGAAATTATTCTCCATATTGAGAATTAACGCACGATTTTATGTATGTTAATGGGGTAATATGAATCTCCTTTAGCACCATAATGGAAATCATGTATATTATTTCCCTATGAGAAACTGTATCTAGCTCAAATGATTGAGTATGAGGAATTAACAATTCTAGAAGACATGCGTATTGTGAGGGAAATCACTGATGTGTCTCCTAAGGAATTTCTTAGTCTTCCTCCAAGTTGAGAGGTCTAATTTTTGATTGGACATATAAATAATGTGTCACTATTATCAAAGAATTTTAATAGAGTGGATATTTTGAAACATGATGAGCTAAAGAAAAAACTATTGTAGAATCAAGATAAAAGGTTTATATTCCCATGTGCTTCACCATGGGTACCCCAGTTGTATTCTTCAAGAAGAAGGATGGTTCAATGAACTATTTCAATGATTATCATGATCATAAAAAAATTATGATAAATAACAAGTATCAATTTCCCTAAATGAATGATTTGTAAGATCATTTATGTGGATTAAAATTCTTTACCAAGGTGTATATGTGGTCAGGATATTACCAACTAATGGTGAATGAGGAGGATATCTTCAAAACCGATTTTTGTACAAGTTATTGGTATTATGAGTTTATAGTGAATCCATTTAGATTCACTGATGATCCATAAATCTTCATGGACATTATTAACATAATATTTGGAGATTACCTCATCCAATTTGTTGTAGACATTCTAGATGATATTATAATATACTATAAAACCAAGGGGGAGCATAACGAGCATCTAAGAACTATTCTAAATACATTGATACATGAGAATATCTATGGAATGTATATATTGTCTGAGTTTTGGTTAAAGGAAGTCTCATTCTTGGGGTACATCACCACAAGCAATGTGATATATGTGGATCATTCCATGTCAAATTAATTTGAGGGATGTCTGATGCTAGAATCTGTTATAGATATATGTAGCTTCATTGGGTGAGCATGATATTACTAATGAATTATGAGAAATTTCTCGTGATTTTAAAACAATCATACTAAGATAACTCTGAAGGGAGTAAAATATTCTTGGAATGATGAATGATTCATGGAGTTGAAAATTTGGATTTTCACTTACCCTATTCTCACAATACCCACAAGTGGAGAGCTTTTCATAATTTTCATTGATTTCTCATAGAAGGTATTGGGATGAATGTTGATGAAAAATCACCAAATAATTGTCTACACCTCATGGTAGTTGAAAATTAATGGGAAAAATATCCCCTCATCTGATATGGAGTTCACAACAGTGATCTTCATATTAAAAATATTGTGGCATTATCTCATTGGGGAGAAGGGTGAAGAAAAAACATATCACAAATGATTAAATATATATTTACCTAGAAAGAACTGAATATGAACCAATGAATATGGATAGATATTATCAAGGATTATGACAGCTCACTCCACTAACATCCTTAAAAAAGCAAGGTAGAATATTCTCTATGTAGAAAAGAGATAGTAATTTTTTCATTGATTCGAATCGAGAAGGGTCTAATATTATTATATTTGAAGTGGATGGAAATGAGAATCATGAAAAAGGGAACATCCTCGATCCAATAACAAAATATTTATCAACTGTATATTTTGTAATGATTAATGGATGCCCAAGAAGAAGATATGGTAATTCATAAGCAAGTGGAAACTATCATAAAATGGAAATATGCTACGGTCAAATTTAATTAAGAAGGAATTGTGATATTTGGTTCAAGAAAATGTTGTCCATCAATTCCTTGGATAAAGAATGAACTTTTTATTGATGCACATAGTTTCAATTTATCCATTCACCTAGGAAACAAAAAGATATATCAATATCTCCTAGATCACCATTAGTGGGATAACATGAAGTAGGAGATCAATGAATATTCTTCAAACTATCTCATATTTCAACAAGTGAAGAATAAAAGAGAAAATTATAATGGGATGATGAAACTGTTTACTATACAAGAATAAAAATGGGAAAACATCCCCATGGACTTTGTTACTAGACTTCCAAATACATCCAAAGGATACAATACTATTTGGGTTGTTGTGGATCATCTTATCATGACACCACACTTCATTGGGATTTGAGAGGATTTATCACTCAATCAATTTCCACATATATACCATAGAGAAGAGGTATGGCTACATGGAGATCCACTATCAATTGTGTCTGATCGATATCCACGAGTCACCTCAATATTTTAGAAAAGTATCAAGCATTCTCTAAACACTGAGTTAAATTTTAGTAAGACTTATCAACCTCAAATTGATTTCTAATCTAACTGGAATATTAAAAATCATGAGAAAATATTGAGATTATATATAATGGTCTTTAAAGGTAAATGGGAATAACATATTCCTTTGGTGGAGTTCTCTTATAACAACAGTTTCCATTCAAGAATCCAAGTTGACCCTTCTGATGCACTTAATAGGAAGAGGTGTAGAATACAGAAATGTTGGGATGATGTTATGAAAGGAAAAATTATAGGTCCTAAAATGGGTAAATAAATGTTGGAAAAGGTTAAGACAACAAAACATCACATAAAAGATGCTTAGAGTTGAAAAATAGCTATGATAACAATCATTGACGGGACATAGACTTCATTGTTGGAGACATACTATTCCTCTTCATATCTCAATGGAATGGAGCCATGAGATCTAAGATGAAGGGAAAGCATAGTCTAATGTAAATTGGCCATATTGATATTCTTGATAACATTAAATTAGTAGATTTTCAAATAGAACTCCCACCTAACAAATCATAAGTACATGTGGTATTCCATGTATTTCTATTAATAATGAACATACTGGACCCATCACATGTACTCAATCTAGAGGTGGCACCATTGGAGAATGAACATTCCAATGAGTATCATCTGGTGAAGATCTTAGATAATAGAGAATATTTTCTATGAAAGAATACAATTCCCCTTGTCAAAGTGTTTGGGTAACACCACTAGATTGATGAAGCAATCAGACAACCATGGGAGGTGATGAAGTAAAGTTACTCTAATTTTGATTTATTGAAAAAGGAAATATAGAGGGTTATATTTCTTATTAGGGGAGGTTGTAACAAACTGAACATTTATGTATAAAATTATACATTTTTATTTAATTAAATATCTTATAGTTATTGAAAACACAAACTTATTATTTAATTATTTCCAATTGGATTTTAAATGACTGCTAATTATCATTACCATTTATAATATAGTTGTTTAATAGCGATCACATGACTAGTATAAATATGGTATTTTAAAAAATCTTTTATGCATATAAAAATGATTTGGTCACCTAAACTAGTAGGATGGTACACTATGAAGCCCATTTATCAGAGATTCTAAGGGAGATATCATTTTTGAGATTTTCTCTAGGCCTATTCGGAACTGATTTCTAATAACTTATGTATAAGAGAAACCATTTATGGGAGAAGTTTATGTTCCTTGATATAAATCCCTAAAACTTGTTCACCGAACGATCCCATGAAATCCCCATCATCATACACCTTACTCTTAGGTAATATCTTTGTAGATAAAGGGATATGTCTCAAGACCCTATCAATAAAAATATGTACATTATTCTTTGTATAGAATATTGAATGTATGTTCTTCCAATGATTATTACGTTATAAATAATTTTAATAGAAAAAATATTATTTTAGGATAATAAAGAAAACGATTTTGTTGAATTAATGATTTTTTGAAGTATATAATATATTAATAAATTATTATTATTGAATTATTTTTATTAAAAAATTGATTACATAATTTCTATGAATTGAAATGTAATTTTCATTAGGTATTGAATTTTTTTTGTTAAAACCTGTCAATTTTTATCAAATGTGAGTTTTTTATAAATGAGATTTCACATATATAAGAAATTATTTTGATAAAATGAATATTATTTCTATAATCTAGAAGACTAATTTATTCAACGGTGAATTTTTTATAATATTCTATGATAATCTAATTTTTGGTTAAAAATTAAATACCATTTAAATATCCAGTGAGTTTTATGACATTATAATATAACAATAATGAAATAAAAATACTATAAATGTTATATTCAGAAAAATATTTATTTTTAATATAAATTAATTAATTTTTATGTTTGTTTTCTTTAATTTATATACCCATAGGGAGTCCTCCAAAACATATAATATATTTCCAGATTATAAATTCATTTCTATAAGACAGTGACCCACCTCTACATAAGAAAGGGAAATATTTTTATAATTTCATCCATTTTCCTTAAAAAATAATTTAAAACACTACCCTTTGAAAGAAACAATGGAAATAAACCACGAGTTGTTTTTGGGTTTTGAATATTAAATTTTGTAGTGCCCAAAACCAAAATTATAATGAAGCCCCCCCTCTTTTCCTATATAATCCCACAGAAGATCCAATTTATCTACATTGAAACTCTTTTAATCTTGACCACCAGCTTCCCCTTATTCTGTAGAGTCCTCCCAAGTCACCCAAAGATCCCAATAAACCCCTCACAAGCCTTTACAATCACACATCTAATTAAGAGATCCTCACCTTCCTCTCTTCCTTTAAATTCAAGTACCCTTTAAAAATAGTTTTACTATTTCAATTGGCTATATCATTATACATTTATAATAAATTCAACACTGTCCATTTTATTTTATTTTAAATCTGGATCATTAACTCCCCCTAATTTGGGCATATACCAAAGTTGTTAATGTATTTAAATTCAACAAAGGATTTCTCTCTTCCCATTTCCATTCAAGCACTTCTTTTATATTATTCATCGTAAATAAAATTACATTTGTTGGGATGTTTGGTTCCATAATCCCAATATTATAAATTTCCTATATAAATAATGATATTATCTTTTCTCTCCCATCTACCCATTCTATGAATTTCTATATGATGTCGTTATGGTGAAGAAACAACACCATGATTTTCCTTTCCAAAATCATCATGTTGTGAATTCTATAATCATTCCTATATTGAAGGTATTAAACATTATGCACATATACATTTTGATTGAGGAATTATATATATATATATATTTATATATATTTATATTCAACATTCTATTATCATGTTATAAAGGATAATTTGTAATGAATCCATGTTATATGATCTTTATGTCACCCATAACTAGGATATCAAAATGATTATAAAGGGTGCACCCTAATAGTGTTCAAATGAATTAGGTAATTCTTAGTATCATGATACATCATATTGGGACACTAGTTTACCTAATTACATTATGGTAGATATACCCCCCACAAATTATTTTTGGTTTAGCTTGGTCTTTGGTGTATGATGATATGTTTTATGTTGTTTCCATGTTTCCATGTTATGATTATCAAACTATATCATGCCTTTATATTTATTTTCCATTATTCATCATTGAAATTACTTTCATAGCATGTATAGTTATACTCATGTTATTCCATGCTCACTCACTTACTAGGCTTCATAGCTCACTCATTTATTATGTATGGCCTCATGTTATCCCATGTAGTGTTATGTATGATGGAATGTTGTGATCATGTCAAATGATTTTTCAATATTGATTTAATATTTCATGATTTATGTTTCTTTGAAATGTTACTAATATAACAATAAATAAGAACTATCAATATTTTATGTTTTATTAAGTTTTAATAAATGTAATAAATTTTGTTTAAAATGAATTAAAGAGATGGTTTGTTATACATAAGGTAACACCACAAAGATTGTTTATCCTTGCATCCCTTCCCAGCATACCATACATGCGACTTTTAATTAATCCAAAAATCCATAAAAAATACCTAAACCCATAATTTATAAAGACATTTAGGTCTAAATAAACCTATAATGTTTTAAATGGATGCGACAGATCATGAGGACCAAATATAGCCCCCCCCAAACACTTCTAAGGTGGACCAAAATAGGTGATCTATGTTTTGTCCTTTATTAGTAAGTTATCTCTCCATGTCCCCTATATCCTCCTCATGAATCCTCTGTTCATTAGGTTTTTTAGATATATATGTTGTTGGAGGATCTAATCTATGATGTTTTAGATATTGAATCAAGGATTTATTCTTGGATTATTATTTCTAGCATACGTTGATGGATTTTCCTCATTAGTGTTTGTGATTAATGATCACGTGATCCCAAGGTAGGTGGTTTTGTTTGTGATGGGAAATTTGATTAACTTTAAATTTATTGATTTAAATTAAATTTCATTTTTCAATTTAATTATTTTATTTGGTTTTTTGAGAATCTAATTCCAATGAATTATGGATTTGAATTGGATTTGGCATGAAATATGGGGAACCCCCCCCCCCCCTCGATTACATTGAATTGGGATGTATTTGAGGAATTTGACTTAATATTATTGGATGAGATTATGTAATTTTAATTTTGGGATTTAAATTATGAAATTGAATTGTGAAATTTACTAGTGAAATTGATTTCAAAACTGTATTTGAAATAAATTGCTTAATTCGGATTGATAGAAACACATTGTTGTTATTATGAATAATGACATAATTTGATTAAAAAACAGTTTCTAAATGATTATTAGAATATTGAAATGGGAAATGGTTTTAATATCAGTTTAAATATATTTTAAATAGATTTGACATTATTTATTTTTATTTAAGTACATGAAAGACAAGGATATTAGTGAGTTATTAATGATGTACCCACAAAGATTGGAATGCTCTATCATAGTTGTGATACATGACAACTCAAATATTAATGGTTAGGAAAATATTATCCCCAATGAGATATTGGTTTGTATTCATTTTCTATTATTTGAGGGTCATGTTTTTACATTTCCATTTATCATTATATATGTGTAAGGATCCCACAAAAAAGAACTGTCATACCTCTTAGAAGATAACCCCAATTCTCATTTTTTAAAATATGAAATATATTCCATTTCTTGTAAACAATTTTACACAAGACTCTTGAATTTATATAAACTATTTTATAAATTATTTTATTATTCAATTGTTTATAAATGTTTATATCATTTGAAATGTAAATCATGGTATTATTTAATATTATTTTGAAAATATATGCTTATTTATTTAAAATTGAGATATTTAATTGGTTAATATATTTTGAAATGTTTTCATGTTATCATTGGTGATACCCCACTAGGATATTATCTCTCACCTTACCTGTGACTTTGGGTATTTGTAGATTCCCCCCTTCTAGGTCTCAAGAAGGGGAAAATTCTACTTTGAGGTGGTAGTTTCTATTGATATTTTGGATTGGAGAGTTTATCCTTTTTGGATGTGAGTTGTCTATTATCATGTTTTCTAGTACTTTTCTATTTTACCCTTGTTTTTTTACTTCATTGACTTCTAGTTATGTTATCCCATATTGAGTTTTTTTTCATACTGACTGGTATCAATTTCTTCCATTGGGTTTGTGGAAAACGTTTTCCCACATTCATATTTTTTATTCTAGGTTTTATTCTCCAACTCATGGGGATCAGGAACACCCTTGAGATTATTTCTAGATAGGATCAGTTAAGTTGCTACCATGATGTACTAGATGGTTCATGATAAAGAATACTTCATTAAGTGTTTAATTTTCATGTATAATGGCTTTAAAATGTTAATCATGAACATGATATAGATATTTAATTTGTTGGAAATTTTTAAAAAATTAGTTCTATGACTGAGTGTTAGTAAGTAATGAAAACTATTGAGTTAGGGAATTCAAAATATAATACTCAGGAGGAGTATTTATATATTATAATATTTATTGTTAATATGATAATGAGTTTTTACTATGTTTGACAAATTCAAAAATTCATTTTTGTTTTTTTGAGTTGTTTTTGTGTGAATGGAGATAGCCTGAGTATATTTGAAATTTTTAGAAGAATATTTAAAGAAGACCTTGAATTTTGAGTCAGAGTTGAAAATTATTAATGTAATTGAATATATAAAGGTAACTCTAAATAGTATGTAAGGGTTTAATATTACATTTTATCTAGAAATTAGAAAACTCTAAAATATTATTGTGATACGTTAAGGTACTCAAGGTATTATTTTAATGTAACTCTAACAGTCTACATTATTGGTTATGGTAATCATGAGACTAATATTGATACATATGGTTCAACATGAAAATACTGTTTAAAATTGGTAAATTCGTATAATACATTAAAATAATAAAGTTATTTTATAGGGTTAACTCCAAGAGTCTTCTCTATAAAAATGATTCAATCCAAAATTCTAATCAATATGTAATGGTTTTGCAGACCTTATACAGTTTAAAATTTATTAATTATTATGTCACCATTTCATATTTATCTGTATGTTTCTAGATATTTAAAATGGTATCGCATGGAACTTTATGTATTATAAATGGGATGACATTTGAAAAATTATGAAATACTTATTGTGATATATAATAATGATAAACCATGATACATAAACATAGATATTGATGAAAATAAATAAATTCAAAAAGTAATTGAGACACAATTTGATATATTAGATCCAGATTTCCATAATTAAATTTTATCCATGTTGTAAAAGGACATAATAAATCCAAATGGGATGATATATTATTTTTAAAAGTATTATTCCTCACTATGATAATTAATGTAAATTTATCCAGTATTTAATAGTAATCACAATTGAATTTGGAAAAGTAATATGATTTATAGTGCATAATTAATGTTTAAAATTAGAAAAATGGTTCACCTGGAGATTATATGTTATGCATATGGGTTTAAAAATTTTAAAATGGTAAATTATTGGGGATCAATTTCATCTGATTCTAAATTTTTCCTCACATACCAAAATATCATTTTGATAATGATTGAGCCGTGATTGATATTGAGTTAGCATGAAGGGAAATATTTATAGACAATACATATAGATCAAGATACAAAACATTTTTTTGAAAATCATGGAAATTGTTGATAATGATATTATTGGGAGAGATAATACTATTTTACTATTTTATAAATTGTGTAACAAAGATACTATATAAAAGGGATATAGATAGTGGTGATAATGATTAATATTGAACATCTTGTATATCAAAGTAGATAAATAAGTATGATAGATAAATAATTTAAATGAATTTTTTATTACTGTATACTGGTTTTTATAGAATATAAAAGATAATTAATCATATAAGATAATGAGAATAATAACCATTATAAGTGAATTATACTCTAGGATATCTCTATTTAATTGATTATATGTTAGAAGAAGAATGTAATTTATCAAGGTCGATGTTGAAGTTATATGTGTTAAGTTCATGAATAATGTGTTTTAATTGATAGAAATAACTATCCTAAAAATGTATAAATGTTAGGATACTTGGAATAACTAGGCCATCATAGATGTAACTATACCAGATTGCAGATTGGTGGTCAAAGAACCATTTTTGAGAATGGTGTTCTTATTATAGTGACGCTATAACATCTTAGAGTAGAAGGAAGATATTTTTAATCATAAAGGTGGAGTATACATGAAGACAATAGGGTTGAAGAATAATATATCCATACAAATCCAGAGACTATATAGGTATCAATATGTAGAAAATGTTAATTTAAGAAGTCTTAAGGATGTATTCAACCTATGTCTTGTAATATCTTAGACACCATATCAAATCTCAAGGACACACACTTCCATTTTAAAATATTAACTATCATAATATAATTAATATCTCTGTATTATACTCATAGTAAAAAAAATTAGTATTGGATAATGATATTTTCAATAAACCATGTAGAAATAGTACATAAAGATTTCACTTTTTTATTTATTGTATTGTACATGGTGGTGAGTGTTTAAAATGAGTAAATATATCGATTCATTTTAGCCATGAAAAATATTATAATATAAAAAGTGTACAATTAATGATTAAAATTAAATTTCAGAAAATTGGGTAACAGTTTTCATCTCCCTAATAGTGTAACTACATAATTTATTAGGCACTTTAGTTATGATATATATTCATTAAATCGTAAATCACCTACAAATTCTCTTTCTATAACCACAATAGCTTGAAGACCATAATAAATTAATCAACAATATTTAACAATAGATATAAGGCATAATGTAGTTACTGTAAATGGCCTTATGTGGGTACAAGTATATATTATAGTGGTAAATATTATTATACATGGACTTCACTAATGGAAATTGATCATCTAGTATGTTCCTGAAAACAAGAATGCATTCCTTCCACATATGATAATGAAAGTGAATGGTCCTTTTTATATGGGTATCTATCAAAGGTTATAACACCAAAAAAAACATTATATTTATCATGAATTTTTTTTATGAACTCCCTTATAATAGGGTTATTAATTGAGAAACATGATCAGAGAACATTATTGTGTGGACTCCATGAAACTATTCAATATCATCCATATACAACATGTAACACCCCGAGATTTTATGAAAAATATTCTTTTAATTTCATTAATGTCTTGTGTTGTATGCCACACCAAGATTACCTTGCTCTATATGCAACACCGTATTAGCTTGTAGTATACGCAACACTATTCTTGGATCGTGTTACATAAAATTTTGATAATAGTTATTCTATGAAAACTTGAGTATATTTATATATATGTATTCAATGTATAAATGAAATATGGTTGGATTCTGTTATACTAAACAACAAAGGATTCTTGCACAACTTGCAACCCTGACTTGGCTTGCATTACACGCAATCGCAACCTTCCTCGATAGCGTGTGTTGTACGCAATACCGGGTTTTACTAAACAATGATATATTATTATAATATTATTATGATCTAGCAGTTTTGAATAATATTAATTAAATATTGAATTTTATAACATTATTATTCATCTTACACATTTTCTAGAACATGGTATAAGAACAAAATAATTTTTTGGGTAAAATAAGTAATTTTAAAAAAATGCAGTTTTGCCGCCTTTTGATGGTGCACCCACTTTAAATCTAGTTTTTGACATGTTTATAAGTTCAAATTAACAAAATAAAATTCTTTGTTTGGAATAAAGAAATAAAAATTTACTTTGGATAATTTTTTCATATTATTCTGGTAACTTTCATATTTTGATGAATAGTAAAAACACGCTATATTTTAATTAAAAACAAATTTTTTCATCGCAATAATTTATATGGTTAAATTATAATATTTAATGGTTTAAAAATTTAAATAGAATATATTTTATACGTTTAATACAATGTATGTCATTAGCATCGATTTTACATTAAATTCGTAGGTTAAATCAATTCAATCTTTTGCAATGTTTTAAAGAAAAACCCATTTTCTTTTGACAATGGGATTAATTTTAATTTAATTTCTGGAACTTTTGTGTATTGAATTTGGAAAAATGGATTCCATATTTGGAATCAGTTGGTCCAAATTATGTTAATAAGCTACTTATTATTTTTGGGAATTATGAATAGTAACTACGGTAAATTTTATTTACCATAGTTAAAGGTAAATCTGGTAATTATGGGTAAATATAATATTATAAAATTACCCTAAAACATGCCAAAATTCTATTGGATGGCCAAAATTAGACCCATATAACCTAAGGGTCGGATTAGATTCATTTTATAGACATTTCACCGTGAAAATAATTTAATTATTATCAAAACCAAAGAAAGTGACAACATGTCACTCTCTTAAATCTTATAAGTATAATAATTTTAATTTAGTGATAAAAATCATAAAACATCAAACATGAATAGCCTCCAGAATTATTATAAAATTATCTATATCATGACAATATTTAGAATTTTTAGGGATTAAATAATTGTCATTAATGGTGATACATTAATGATACAGAAATTATTTATTAAGTAGAAAATAAGTAATATAGTAATAATACCCATTAAAAGGCCCAAAAACCTGACCAAAACTTATTGGTAGTGTATATCTACACCTTAATAATCCATTTACCTTATATATAACCTTTTGGATCTTTAAAAAAGCGATTATTACAGTTATATTATTTTATTTTAAATGATGCCAAAGTTGTCACCTTCATAATTTAATAAATATAAAAATTTAAATATTTTTATTTTAAGATGATAAATTCAAGTAAAAGTATTATTGTTAAATTTAATAGATTTATCTTTATCATAGGATTTTATTTTTAATTTTTATGCAACAAATCAGTATATTAAATAATTATACAAAAATGTTGTAGTAATTATTTTATTAAGGGATATACCAAATAAATGGTTTTAAAAATAATAAATTAAATATTATATGAACTATTTAATGTGATACACTAATTTTATAGATACATATAAACTTTTATGAATCTATTAAAGATTTTTGTTCGAACATATCTTCGGTATATATTTTATTTAAATTCCAATAAACAAATAGTGTCAAAATTGACAGTATTGTTATTTTATAAAAATAACATATTATAAAATTGTTTAAAAATCAAAAAAATATTTAAAAATTATAAATTTAAATTTATATGGTCTATAATGTTATAAAATAAAAAATTATGAAAAATTCACAAACAATTAAGTAATTATTTGTTATAATTTAAAATTTAGAATTTTATTACCACAAATAAACTTAAATATGTTAAATAAGGATAAATCAAAGTGATATGGTTTAAAATCAGATCCAAACATGCCTAAATTTGATTGGTTGATGAGATTACAACCCTATCTCATCTAATATTCGAATATGAGTAATTTTTGGAGGTTTTTAAGTGGGTGTAGATTTATTTTAAATTAACATTTTTAAGAATTCCAAAGGTCCCCCTCTCCTCCCTTATAAAAGGGCACCTCCTCCCTCTCTTCCACACGCCACATTGAGCCTTCAAGCTCGGCCAAAACCTTCCAAATTCTCTTCTCCACTTCCCTAGAAACATCATAGAGGTCCTAGTATTCTTCAAAGTCCAATTTTAGTTCTCTAATAGGAGGTCTCAAAGAGGAGTTTCAGAGAAGAGGAGGTTCAGATACGTACGAAGCATATCGGACCTAAGGTAAGGGATAATTTTGCAAATCTCATTTTTATTCGAGATTGCTTATTCATAAGTATTTACTGGGGTAATTTCTATCATCCATGTCCATGTTTTATATAAGTGTTTTCATGTATGTTTAAAGTCCTTTTTACCCATTTTTGACTTTTACTACATGGTATGTAAGAAATCTTTCTTTTTTTTACGTTACGAGGTACTTTTTGTCTTTTCTGGAAAAAGTACGAAAGGAATGTTTTTTTAACTTATACGGCACGAACATATTTTTATGGATTTATAATGCCTTATTTTCAAGAAGCTTCCTCCAAAATATTTCATGACTATTTTCAACAAAATCCTTTTCTTTTAAAATTGTATGTCATTTTTTGAAAAGAAAATGATTTTGAAGAAAAAAAGGATATTTTCCTCAAGAATTCATTTCAAGTGTTTTATCAAAACCATTTTTTTTCTTAGATAACATTATTTCATATGTGTATGTTTCAAGTATAATGTCTCTATGATTTACATGGTTTCACTTTTCTTATTATGAAATGATATCCATTTCTTTTATATGGATTATGTGATGATGGGATGATGTTTATGAAACCGATTTTATTTATTGGGTTTTTATGAATGATGTATGTTTATTTTGTTGCACAAGTAATAATTATTTCAATATGAGATGCGTGGGACCTATATCTCCCTCAAATGCATTGGGGAAAGATTTATATCTCATGAGATTGACATGGCTGGAACGGAAAGTTAAACCGGTTTAGTAATATAGGACTGGAATGTAGAGTGAACTCGATTCAGAATGGGACTTTGTCCACTAAGATGGTCTTGGCAGCAATGCCTTGGCTACTATGGAAATCATTACCTCTACATAATGGATGCCACAATTACATGTTTTATTCCCATGCTATTTTATCATGGTTTATGTTCCAATATGATCTATGCCTTATGTACTTCCATGTTTTATGTCGTTGCTCATGATTTTGATGTGTTCAAGTTTTTAAGTTCAAATGTATGTGGTATATTTTATTTTATCCATGCTTACCCTTACTGATCATTTGAGCTCACCCTTTTTATGTTTTCTTTTCCCCAGGACATAAAGAATGGTTTTAGGTAAGAACAAAAAGGGGAAAACCTTAATGGGAGATGTTGAAGATCTTTCACCACGATTAAAAGATTATGTTAAAAGTTTCCAAAGACAATAAAATATTACGATCCTTGTGTGTCTGTTTTTGTTATATATTAATTACTCCGCTAAAGTAATGTAATGTCCATGTACGTCAAGCTTTGGGTCTCTACAGTTGGTATTAGATGAATGGATTAGTCAAACTTTGGAAACTAGGATACGAAAACTTTAGTGAGATCCCTAGAGATATTTCTATGGTATGTCTAGGGATGTCTCTAAGGATAAGTATACGTATAGGATACAGTCCTAGAACTATGGTAACGATCATATAATTTAACCTATGTTGTTAGATATTGTGGATACTCCCCCTTTACTATGTTGTTTTCCCTAGCATGATTTTTGCCTCTCACACTATTCTTTTTGGGTTTTAGAAAATGGCTAGAAACAGGAAGATTCACGATATTGGAGGATATGATAGACAATGGAATGATATTATTCATGAGAAACCAAATGAAAAGGGATCTCGAAGTCTAAACATCGTTATTATGCGTAATCAACAATCTCATAATATGATCAGTAATCTCAACTTTGGTAAGTTTCCTGACTCAGATAATAAGAGAAATATGGAGTCTCATGATGATTATAGAGGAAAGAAAGTTCAATTTCCCTTATATAAATCATGTGGGAAGAGGTATTAGGGAGATTGTTTCAAAGGAACTGGAAGATGCTTTGGGTGTGGAAAAGAAGGACACAGAGCCAGTAAGTTCAAAGGAAAAGGTTCAATTAACACCATGGACAAGGATAATGGTATGGTTATGACATCAACAATGATTAGATGTTTTAAATGTGGAATGTACGGGCATTATTCAAACCAATTCCCTAATGGAAAATCTCATGAAGAGAATAAGGATGGTCATATGGGTAGTATTTATGTGGATGATGATGAGGAGACTACAAATGATATATGAGCTGAATGAAGTGTTGAATCTCAGTCGGTTGTTTTAGAAGGTAGTGGAATGATTGTATGTTTATTGAGAGTTATATTTTATAGTTAATGGTAATATGGAATAAAGAATCCTCTAAGGATTGTTACACTATTGTTTTGCCTAAAAGTATTTGAAGGTATATGTTGAATGGTACCAGTAACCATAGAAGGTTATTCGGATATTTTTGTAAAGTAGATGATATGCACAGAATGAAGGAATAAGAAGATAATTAGATGTTTGATTGTATTCATGAGAACATGATTGATATAAGGACTAAGTGATATCATGGTTTGAGTATATAGAATTTTAAAGATTTTGGTATGTGGAAAGTGTTAACTTTTAACTGCATTAATGTTTTCACTAAGGACTAATGGGTATTCATTTTTCAAGAGAATACATGATTAAGGCCTTCGAATGTTTGGAATGTGACCAACAAGACAAATCATATGATATATGGGGATCAACGATGGTATTAAATCTCTGGTAATCATTTTCACTTTATTATGAGAGTAGACTGTAGTATTATGGATAAGCCTAATGATTGGAATGGATTATGTTGGACATAAGTTAGTATTGTTTAAGGATAGAAGATTTTTCGATATTATTGATGGGATGTTATAGTAACATAGTTTTAGAAAAATGACAACCTGCAGGACGGGCGACAACCCATCGCGTCGGACAAGGCTGTGGGAATCGAACCCACAACCGAAGTGCGACTGGCCTTTATCACCTACCACTGTCCTGTAGGAAGTCTCTGGTTAGTAGAAACTAGTTTTATTTTATTAATTGGTATGATATATGAAGTATAAGTTCATTTTTTGGAACCGTATACGATTAATCTAACCATAAGATGGACTTATAAATTTTGCTAACCTTTTGTTTGAAATAGATGGAATGACCCATCATTATATCACATGATCTGCTATCACATCATGGATAACAAATTCAACTTCATTTCTTTAAGGGATGAAGTGGAAATTGTTCAATTCACTAACAACAGTGAGATTGTACCAAAATTAGGCAAGTATTTCTTTTAATTCATCAACTTTAGGGAAATGATCTTGATAACCAAAAATGTTGTCCTAGTTCCCTTATATCCGATGAATTAGATGGTACCTTATATCATCACAAATCAATAGCTTTGTGATTGTTGGCATTTTCATAGCCATGTTCTTTACCACTCTCCATCAGAACTTCATGGTTAGATTTATCATCCGTATCCATATTTTAACCTATGTTCTCCTACGTGGAAACTCAGAGATGAGTTAATTTGGGTAACCGTTACATTTCATACTTTAGTTTTTAAAGCCATGTTTTGGTATTCCTTTTTATGATGTGGGTTTCTATTAAACAAACTTTCGAGTAGTAAACCATTTATAACCCCGACGAATTTCAAGGGTAAAATACATTTTGAGGGGGGTAGAATGTAACACCCCGATATTTTATGAAAAATATTCTTTTAATTTAATTAATGTATTGTGTTTTATGATACAACAAGATTACCTTGCACTATACGCAACACCGTATTAGCTTGCAGTATACACAACACTATTTTTGGATCGTGTTACACACAATTTTGATAATAGTTATTCTACGAAACATTGAGTATATATATATATATATATTCAATGTAGAAATGAAATATGGTTGGATTCTGTTATATGAAACAACGAAGGATTCTTTCACAACACGCAACCCTAACTTGTCTTGCATTACACGCAATCGCGACCTTCCTCGATAGCGTGTGCTGTACGCAATACCGGGTTTTACTAAACAACGATATATTGTTATAATATTATTATGAACTAGCTGTTATGAATAGTATTAAATAATTTTTTAATTTTATAACATTATTATTCATCTTACTCATTTTCTAGAACATGGTATAAGAACAAAATAAATTTTTCGGGTAAAATAAGTATTTTTAAAAAAATACAGTTTTGCCGCATTTTGATGGCGCACCCACTTTAAATCTAGTTTTTGACATGTTTATAAGTTCAATTTGAAAAAATAAAATTATTATTTGGAATCAAGAAATAAAAATTTACTTTGATTATAATTTTTATATTATTCAGGTAACTTTCATATTTTGATGAATAGTAAAAACACGATATATTTTAATTAAAGACAACTTTTTTCCTCGCAATAATTTATATGGATAAATTATAATATTTAATGGTTATAAAGCATAAATAGTATATATTTTTATCAGTTAATATAATTTATGTCATTAGCATTGATCTAACATTAAATTCATAGGTTAAATCAATTCAATCTTTTGCAATGCTTTAAAGAAAAACCCGTTTTCTTTCGACAACGAGATTAATTTTAATTTAATTTTTGAAACTTTTGTGTATTGAATTAAAATAAATTGATTCCATATTTGGAATTAGTGGGTCAAAATTATGTTAATAAGCTACATTTTATTTTTGGGAAGTATGAATAGTAACTACGGTAAATTTTATTTACCATAGTTAAAGGTAAATCGGGTAATTAAGGGTAAATATAATATTATAAAATTACCATAACACATGCCAAAATTATATTTTATGGCTAAAAGTAGACCCATATACCCTAGGGGTAGGATTAAATTCATTTTATGGACTTTTGACCATGAAAATATTTCAATTATTATTAAAACCAAAGAAATTGACAACATGTCACTCTCTTAAATCTTATAAGTATAATAATTTTAATTTAGGGATAACATCATAAAACATAGAACATGAATAGTCTAGAGAAATCTAATAAAATTATCTACATCATGATAATTTATTTAGAATTTTTAGGGATTAAATAATTGTCATTAATGGTGATACATTAATGATACAAAAATTATTTATTAAGTGGAAAATAAGTAATATAGTAATAATACTCAATAAAAGGCCCACAAACCTAACCTAAACTTATTGGTAGTGTATATCTACATCTTAATCATCCAATGACCTAATATATAACCGTTTGGAGCCTTATAAAAGTGATTATGACACTTCTATTATTTTATTTTAAATGATGCCAAAGTTGTCACCTTTATAATTTAATAAATATAACAATTTAAATATTGTTATTTTAAGATGATAAATTCGAGTACTAGTACTATTGTGAAAGGTAATATATTTGTCTTAATCCTAGGATTTTATTTTTAATTTTTATGCAAAAAATCTGTATATTAAATAATTATACAAAAATGATATAGTAATTATTTTATTAAGAGATTAACCAAATAAATGGTTTTAAAAATAATAAATTAAATAATATATGAACTATTTAATGTGATCCACTAATTTTATAGAAACATATGACCTTTTACGAATCTATTAATGCTTTTTTTTGAACATATCTTCTGTATATATTTTATTTAAATTCAAATAAATGAATAGTGTCAAAATTGACACTATTGTTATTTTATAAAAATAACATATTATAAAATTGTTTAAAATTCAAAAAAATATTTAAAAATTATAAATTTAAATTTATATGATCTATAATGTTATAAAGTAAACAATTATGAAAAATTCACAACAAATAAGTAATTATTTGTTATAATTTAAAATTTAGAATTTTATTACCATGAATAAACTTTAATAGATTAAATAAGGATAAATCAAAATGATAAGGTTTAAAATAAGATACAAAAATGTCTAAATTTGATTGGTTGATGAGATTACACCCCTTTATCATCTAATATTCGAATATGAGTCATTTTGGTGGTTTTTAAGTGGGGTTAGATTTATTATAAATTAACATTTTTAAGTATTCCAAAGGTGCCCCTCTCCTCCCTTATAAAAGGGCACCTCCTCCCTCTCTTCCACACACCACTTTGAGCCTTCAAGCTCGGCAAACCCCTGCCCAATTATCTTCTCCACTTCCCTAGAAACATCCTAGAGGTTATGGTATTCTTCAAAGGCCAATTTTAGTGCCCTAAGAGGAGGTTTCAAAGAGGCGCTTCAAAGAAGAGGAGGTTCGGATACGTATGAAGCATATCAGACCTAAGGTGAGGGATAATTTTGCAAATATCATTTTTATCCAATATTTATTATTCGTAAGTATTTACTGGGGTTATTTCTATCATCCATTTCCATGTTTTATAAATGTGTTTTCATGTATGTTAAAAGTCCTTTTTACCCATTTTGACTTTTACTACATGGTATGTAAGGAATCATTCTTTTGTTTACGTTACGAGTTACTTTTTGACATTTCCAGAAAATGTACGAAACGAATGTTTTTTTAAATTATAAGGCACAATTAGAATTTTACGGTTTTATAAAGCCTTATTTTCATGAAGATTCCTCCTAAATATTTCATGAATATTTTCAACATAATCCATTTATTTTAAAATTGAATGTAATTTTGTGAAAAGAAAATGATTTTGAAGAAAAAAAAGGATATTTTCTTCAAGAATTCATTTCAAGTGTTTTGTCAAAACCATTTTTTTCATATAAGATGACATTATTTCATATTTATATGTTTCACGTATAATGTATCTATGATTTAAATGGATTCACTTTTCTTATTATGAAATGATATCCATTTCTTTTATATGGATTATGTGATGATGGGATGATGTTTATGAAACCCATTTTATTTATTGGGTTTTTATGAATGATGTATGTTTATTTTGTGGCACAAGTAAGAATGATTTCAATATGATATGGGTGGGACCTATATCTCTCTCCAATGAATTGGTTAAAGATTTATATCTCATGAGATATTCATGGCTAGAACGGCAAGGTAAACCGGTTCAGTAATACAGGACTGGAATGAGGAGTGAAATTGATTCAGAAAGGGACTTTTTCCACTAAGATGGTCTTGGCAGCAATGCCTTGGCTACTATGGAAATCATTACATGTGCTTAATGGATTCCACAATTACATGTTTTATTCCCAGGATATTTTATCATGGTTTATGTTCCAATATGATCTAGGCCTTATGTACTTCCATGTTTTATGTCGTTGCTCAAGATTTTGATGGGTTCATGTTTTTAAGTTCAAATGTATATGGTATGTTTTATTTTATCCATGATTACCCTTACTGAGTATTTGAGCTCACCCTTTTTATCTTTTCTTTTACCCGGGATATAAAAAATGGTTTTAGGTATGAAAAAAAGGGGAAGATCTTTATAGGAGATGTTGAAGATCATTCACCACGATTAGAAGATTACGTTCCAAGTTTCCAAAGAAACTAAACTATTATGGTCCTTGTGTGTCTGTTTTTATTATGTATTAAGTACTCCGCAAAAGTAATGTAATGTCAATGTACGTCAAGCTTTGGGTCTCTACACAACAAAACCATTCTAACCAATAAACAAAACTCCTGAATAGATAATGTAAAAACATTGTTGTTTTTAATAGAAATATTTTGAATATATTTTTTGAACTAAATTTATTTAATTGTATTAATTATTGTAATATTTTATTTTTTATTCGTTAAATGGAAAAAGTCATTATTTCTAACAAAATAATAATTTCATGCATTATATTATTTTATCCAAAATACATTTTTAAAAATTAAATATATTTAATTTTAAAAAGTTAATATAATTTTTTATTCAACATTTTAAAATTATCATTGGATTATGTTTTTATAATTTTATAAAAAGATGAATTTTTAATGAATTCTGGAAAATAATTATTTTTTATTGAAACTTTTTTTAGAATTTATAATGTAAAATTATATTTTGGAATAGTTTTAAAATTAAAATATCTCTTATAGTTTTAAAATAATCCAATTATCAGTTATCAAATAAATTTTTTACTTGATTATATTATATATAAAAATTTTACATAAAAAATAATTGTTCATAAAACCTAATTTTTACTGAATTTTTTCAGTTTACTTTCTAATAATATTCTACCACATCGGTGATTATAATATTAAAAAATTGAATCTATATTTATAATTTGTGTTCATTTTTTTGTAAATAATTTTTTTTTAATATTTATTTTTTATGAACATTAATCCTATTAAATTTTCTTACCATAGTAAGGGTAATTTAGATAAATAAGGGTCCAAATAATATGACAATGACTAAAATAACCATAAAACTTAACATTATCCCATTTGAGGAGTGTTTTTTCAGAAATTTACATTAAAGTCTCTAAAATATGGAAACTTGGTTCCAGGTTTCATTTATTTTGACCTTTATAAAATTTAGGAAAATTTAAAGCAAAACATTCACACTATCACTTTAATATTTATAATACTTTTAACATGAGGATAAATAGATGATAATTTTGGTTCAAAAATTTTATTATAAAAATAGATGAATTTTTTATCATTGTAAATTATTTATAAATGTTAGTGGAGAAATAATTTATTTAAATGTTTCCATATTGATGATGTAGTAATTAATAAATTAATTGAAACATATTAAATGATTACAAAATTTGAAACAATAATACGAAATGATTGACTCTTTGTGTTCCATTATTTAAATAGATAAAACAATTTATATAGATATTGATTCATCATATTCTAATTCCATTTTTTATTGTAGTTTTAAAAATCAAATGAAATGAATAGTTCCAAAAAGGAAATTATTGATATTTTATAGTATATAATATTTTATTAAATAGTTTGAAATTTATAAAAAAGAAGTTATATTCTATCAAGTAAATTATATATGGTTTATGATATCAATAAAGATCTATTTATGTTAAATGTTTCATTTTATAGCGATCATATGGATCCATGATTTCTAATTAACAATATTATCTCGATGGTCATCGAAATGATTAATGAGGGGTTATGTAAAAATGATAACGGTAAATACAACAAATAAATATTCGTAAATTATATTGTATGATATTATTTTAAACTATTATCATCTTATATTCAGAATAAATTATATTTGGATCCATTTGGACATCCAAATAAATTTATATTAATTTAATATTTTAAGGAATTTCAATATTTCCCCACCACTATGTTATAAAAGGATACCAATTCTTTTTATTTCAAAAATAAAGACTTTTGGCCCTGAAATGGCCATCCCATGTCCAAAAATTACATACATCCCCATTCAATAGAAGAGTATTTATTAGAAATCTATCATATGAAATCATTCACTGAATTCCAAAATAGTGGTCCACAGAAGAGTTAAAATTATTAATCAAGTGTATTCATTTTTTCCCTTATAAAAGGTTAAAATATTTTTAAAACATCATGAAATAATATCATAATTGTACTTTATATAATTATATTTTATTATGATTTTATAATAACCTATATCTATATCCTTTTCCATCAAATGGGAAAAAAACTATCATTTATTTATAGGATGGATTTCATACTCATGAATAGTTGTATGTCATTTTCCATGAACACCTCTTATTGAAGGTTTTTTTGATAGGATTAATATATATATGATATTAATGAAATATTTATCATTATTTTTAAATATATATGTCACTTACTTTTATAACCTTCATGTTATATAAAGATGTTAACATCATCCATGTGTCTGTATGGACTACCACCACCTCAAATCGATGTGATTCATTATTTGTAACCACATCACCTAGAATATATATATGTGTGTGTGTGTGTATATATTTATAGAAATTATATTTTATCAATGATATTATTATAATCGTGTAATGAAAAAAATAACACTTATCATTATTCCATAAGGATCATTGAAAAATTTAAACATTACTCATGTGTACAAACGACCTATCGTCTCCATAATTTTAATATGGATCGTTTTTCAAAACCATGTTTCATTATTTTTATGAAGTGTATTATTAATGTATAAAAATTATAATTATTTCATTATTATAAATCTACATATGACCAAGTAATGATCTCTTTGACCATAGAAAATGTATTGAAGCCATTTTGGACATATAATCCTAAAATAATTAAAACATATTATTTGAAATAAATTGAATAAGTAATTAATAATGAAATAATAATAATAATAATAATAATAATAAATATGAAAAAATATATTAAAAAATTTAATAAATGAAATATTTTGAATAGTTCAAGAAGATAATGAATGTCTTCTATCATTCGAATATAATGTAATAGACATTCATTATAAAAGTATCTTTTAAAGTTTCAATTAAAACTATTTTCTATGCCAAAATTTTAAAAATATTTTATGGATATATTTACAGGGAAATGAAATAATTATAAAAGAAATTTGATGTCACTTTTCGATTTATTTCAATGGGTTTCAAAAGTAATCTATGTAGGTAATATTTTGACATTGATTACAAAATGAAAAACTGAATGTTCTATTTTATTGTATATGGAGAAAATGACTTTTCCCTCTACCATAACTATTATTTGATTTTTTAATTCCAATAAAAGAATAAAGGTTTTACTAAAATTACAACACCCTTTACAATGTTATAATAATTTATTAAATGTATTCTTGAATTTAATGTAAATATCAATATCTTGAAATGCATTATTATGGATTAAAATAATATTTTTATGAGTGTAATGATGAAAATAAATAAATTTATATTTTATTATTGATTTATGGTTCTTGTTAATTGTTTATGATGAGGTGCGGTTCCATATAAAAAAGGATGTGTGGTTATGTAATTAATCGAGTAAATGTGGTTCTATTGTAAACCATGTATTAGTGGGTTCGTGATAGCCTTCGAATGCTTCCGGTATTGAAGTCAACAGTATGATTTCTCTATTTATAAATGTGATTTTATGGGTGATATATAAATAATGTCCCATAATTACCTAAATTATTTTATTATTATTAATTTTGTTTTTTATTAAAATATTATGATTTGAAAAGGTAATCTAACAATATTATGTTTAATGGAATGTATATGCTACATTGTAACAGTTGAAGTTATAACTTTATAAAATAGTTTTGTAGATGTTCATGATTAAAGAGAAACCATCAAGCGTTTTTTTACTTTTATATTTATTGTGATATATTTTATAATGTCATTTGTGAAAATAATGTGACTTCTTAGGTAATAAAAATTTTCATTTAAAGATAAATTTTATTTTTCAAAAAGAAAAACTTTTCTATAAATATATATAGACTAATGATTTCATTCATCAATTTTATGTCCCATACCAATATTATTAATAAAATATAACATTTTATAAATTTATCAACATGTTTCTAGGGACTAGTAGGGATGACGATTAGTTTTCGATGAAAATTTGGAAGACATATCATGAATGTATGTCATTATTCTTTGTAAAAGTATTTTTTGGGAAAAAATTGATACTTAAAGGAAGTATCCAATTTTTGAAATATGAGTTTTTATATAACATTTATCACATATGTCTCTAAACCCATACCCTAAAATATCATTGAGAATACAATAAATTGAATTATAGTTTAAATTCACTAGAATGTGTAATGTTTAAGGTATGTTTCTTAATGATATAATGTGGGAAATTTGTTAGTTGTTCAATGGTATTATTGAAAAAATCATGAACAATATCCAAAAATTAAATAATTTTCATTATAACTACTAAAATTATATATAAATTATATTTTGGTACCTATAGGGGATGGATAAATTTAATGTTAACCTTGTGCCCTGCCATCACCTATTCATTGGTGATAGTTTGAGACATGAACTCTAAATCAACCATTTTCATTGCTGGAAACCAAAACTAATTCTTTAGAACCTAGTATATATTCATAAAACTTAACTTAATATACAATGAATATTTTTAAATCTTCCAAAATAAATCTTTATAGAGTTCAACAACAATCACTACTCTCCTATAAAATAACAATTACAAACTCAACATCTTATGGTAATACCTTCGACATATCATCTAAGCATGAATAGTTATTACAGTCCTTCAAATTAATGTATCATAAATAGAACACTATAAAATTATAATGTTTTTTGGGGTCCAACAACTTTTAATATTTTTAAGAAACATATAACATTTCTACCATAACCAAATACTTTAAATAACAATGATGTATCAAATCCCACACCAATGATATCTCATTCACAAGATAAACATTGGTTTTTCTAGTGGGGGAATAAACCATGATATTATTTTCATAGAACTACAGTCTATCCAAATGTTGTAATCATTTAGAAACTATAGAAACATTATATATTTTCAATTAAGTCCTCAAAAAGATGAAATGTACATGAGAATCTTCGTATCTATGTAGAGTAAAAAACTCTCATTGAGAAAGTTATATCATTAGGTATTTAATGAAAATTATACCATTTTAATATCTTGATCATGGGTTGAATAATTTTATGTATGAGGTATCTAATTTTTGATCCATTAATTGACACCTCAACCTATGAATTCTTCACATTTTTACTTATTTATTAACTTCTTACCAGGTTCTTGAGTTCGTTGTTCAAATTCAATGAAATTATTAAAATTTTAGGTTACACTAATAAACAGTTAGTTAGAACATGGTTAGTATTATCCTTATGATTCAACCACCAAAAACCTATAAATGTTTTATAAGGAAATCATATTGTTTTTTATAAAATGTATTAACTATTCCCACAGACAATGAGAGGTTCCAAAGCATGTTCAGTGAAGGGTGAACCATTAGTGCATTGTCTATTAAACTATGAATTCAAACCTTTTAGAATGTCTTGAATTTTAAATTCTATGAAAAGACATTGTTTAACTCCATATGTTTCATATATCTCCCCTCTAGTATCTAATATTGATCAGACCTAAACCAAGGGATCTTCAATAATGACCTCCCCTTTCCCCACCATAGGTTTTAAGACGATCCACATTCATTCTTAGTGAATTTTTCAAGGTTTAACATACATTCCTTATATAATATTTAGAAATTTTTTCAACCTTCATGGGAATGTTTTTTCCAATCCATAGGTTGGGTTTTTATTAATTAAATCGTGGGGTTTATTTCACGGGTGTGAAAAATTATACTAGGGCAATACTCACTTAATTTTTGAATTCTTTTCTGTATGGTATCTATACTTTGTTGTGTGTTTCATTGATTTTTATTTTTTTATTAAAATATATCTGAAAATTGGTTTAATATTTTAATTTACTATAAATTATATGTGTTATGAATTGTTAGAAATTAGTTCAAGGATTCTCCTAATGGAAATTGAATTTACTAATCAATTTTTTATCTTCAAATGGACATTACATGGTTTAAAAGGGTCCTTGGCATGAGGATTTTATTTTATTTGACCGTAATATGTGATTAAACTTTTTATTTAATTTTTTATTGTTAATTCATGGTTATAGATTTTTTTTGATTTTTAATAATATTATCTTTTGTTAATTTAATAATTTTTTGGATTTAAAGGGGGCCTCCCCACAGGTTTCAATGAGGTTTTAAATGTTAAATTATTTCAAAATAGTTTAAAATGGAATTTAAAGGTTTTATTTCTAAAGTGCATCAAATTTTTTTTTTGGATATTGTAAAATGATGTTGTTGATAAAAATTGGTTTTGAACTATCTTATTGAATTTTCTTTGAAATGACATGGATTTTAATATAGATTTCAAAGATAATTTTTAAAAAATATTAATTGTTTCAAAATTCAATTTCTTTTTAGCACATTATATGAATTATTTTACAAGAATAAACTGCACTCTTAAATAAATACCCATAGACTTATGATTGCTGATATTGATGTTCAATTGAAATTGTTATCCTAATTTAAATTAGTTGGAAATAAGGATTTACTAAGAAGAGCATGTGAGGGTGGGTTGAGGTTTTCCATGGACATGGTTTGTCTTGAATTTTATTACTTGTGTTTGTCTTATTTGAAACACACCCTTTTCGCTATATATTTCTAATATCATGGGGAAATTATTGATTTTAATGATATATTGAGGGATGGTTTATATACATTTACTATGGGGACAAAATTTTTTCCTCCAGCATTAAACCTGTATTATATAGTGCATTGCAACCAGTGTGGCTAGTTGAGAGTAAAAAAATTGTTTATAAACTAGGAATCCGTTGATAATATAGTGGACCAAACTTCTGTCCAAATAAGATCATCTAATTGGATTTCTAGGAGTTGGATATGAATTTATACTTATTTACATGAATTATGTACAATTTTAATAAATAATCATTATACTATAATATTTTTTTGTTTCATCATGTTACATTTCATTTTTTATGATCACTTTTATATTGATTGTTAATATATATTTTTCAGCATAAAATCATTGATACTTTACATTGGTTTATGACTCCTTTTAGAATTTATATATATTTTCACCCACTTTTGTTGATTTTAAATGATTTTTTAAATTGTGTGGTTGATGTTTTTTTTGGGAGATGTTTTATTCAAAATATTTTAAAATGGTTCCATTGGTAATGTTAAATATAAAAATCGGCTTTAAATAAAAAGTTATTTTTTGTTTTAAGAACTATTTTTCTTTTGAAAATGTATTTTATTATGGGTTATGTGTTTTATTTCTCATAACATTTTAAAATCTATTTCATAGTACATTAATTTTACCTTGGGTCAGTAGAATGTTTTGAAAATGAAATTCATGGACTCTTTGAGTTAATTGTAATGGAGTTTTTTTTCACACCCCACTTAAACAATTCATTATTTGTAGGCTATGTGGAATTATTACATGATATAATGTATCTCTACTAATATATTGGGAAATGGAAATGTTTTCGATAATAAAGGATTCTGAATTTGAGTCAAAATTTTATTTTTATTTTGTATTCAAAGTGTCTATTTTATATTATCAATGTATCAACCAATTTTTCCAATTGTTTTTTTCTTCTAATTTTTCTTCTAATGTATTTGGTGGAATTTTTTTATTAAAAACTAATTTTATTTCCATTATATGTGAATTTTTTTTATGATGTTTATGAATGGAAATTCAATGTATGGACATAACATACATTATTATCACTATAATTATACTACTTTTTAAATATAACTTATTTAGCTGAAATAATTACCATCAACATTATTTTGAAACCTTGATACATGTTACCAATCTATGGTGATTTATATTACCCTTTATCTTTTTCCTAGGGCGACTTAGGTGGATGGATTACTGGTGGCCGTAGTTGGCTTGTGAAAAAATGGTATCAAATAATTCTTTTGTCTTTGGGATATTTTGTATATTAGAGGACATATTGTTTGGATCTTAGGAGGTAGGTCATGAGTTAGTTTCTCATCACCACCTTTTATGATACGAGCTAAGTTACTATGGATTATCGATATTCAGGTATTTATTTGTACAATTATTTTTAAATTATTTTTAATGGATTTTGATTTCAATTTATGTTTTAATTTTTGTGGGTATTTCATAGTGTGTTTTGATGTTTTTTAATATTTTAATTTAAAGTGGATTAGAACCCTTCATGAATAGTTTTATCACCCGAATTGAAATATAATATAGTGTTTGTGCACATAGTTTAAAGAGGATCATAGTTAGATGTATAAAGATGAAACATGGTCTATCATACAATTGTTCAATCCATATATAACATCGAATCCCAGAAAAATTATTTATTTTGATTTGTTTTCTTTTTGATTAATTTTGGGCATATGTAATTTTAATCTTAAATATATTAGGTATAATTTCTGTGTGATCTAACACTATTTTGATGGATTTTGGTGAATTTTTATAATCAAGAAAATGTTTCAGGAATGGTAAATGCTTGGTTTTAGAAAATTTTTGAAACATTCTCTATGATTATTTTTAAAAAAATTGACGATTTAAATTTGTACAGTGAATTTAGAAAATAATGTTTGATTTATTCATCACCTTTATATAAATTGTCATTATATCAACGTGGTCTAATAGAAAAATTTAAATCTTTAATAAATGTGGTATTTTTCAATTCATGTTTTTTATTTAATTCCATGATATTTTTTAAATTAAATTGATTTAGAGTTTGGATGTTTTGGTTGAGTTTCTATCTTAGTTTATTATAATGATTATTAATCAAAATAAAATACTTTGTTATTAGATGAGATTAATTGTTTGGGGTGTTTATTTGACCATTTTTTCTTGGGACTTAGATATGGAACATCCATTTCGTGGTCTGAGAAAAACACTAGGTAGAGTGGTAGAGCTCATTGCTTATCTGATTTCAATTTTCTTCCATGGGGATAAAACACATGAAGGTTCCATTGAGTGGTTAGATATGATTGAAAGAATCATTAAATAACTGAAAACTCTAGAAACCATATGAGATATTTTTAGAATTGTTTAGAGGTACAAATTTGGAATTGTGGAGTACCATCATTTTTCTTCATCTATAAAATAATATATCATTGGAACTCTTTATTACCATATTTATTTAGTTCTACTATTCTAAGAATTATAATATGTAATGTTAAAAAAAACTTATGAATCTTCAATAATGTGGGTAGATTGTAACAACCTGCGATTTTATGAGAATTATACTTTTTAATATAATTTATGTCTTGTGTTGTATGCTACACCAAAATTAGCTTGTGCTATACGGAACACCGAATTATCATGCAGTATACACAATACTATTCTTGGCTCGTGTTACACACAATTTAAAGTTCGTTTTGTGGAAATTATTCTACGCAATATTAAGTATATATTTTTTAATGTATAAAATAAATAAGTTTTGATTATGTTATATGCAACACAAAACAGAGATTTCACTACACGCAGACCTGACTTGGCTTGCATTACAAGCAATCAAGACCTTCCTCGATAGCGTGTGTAGTACACAATACCGAGTTTCACTAAATGAGATATTATTAAAATATTATTATGAACTAGCCATTATGAATAGTAATACACACTTTTTGAAATTTTATTAATTTTTCATTTTAAAATGGACATCAATTTTGTATTCAGAATATCGAAATTAGCCTATGGTGAATTTTTGGTATTTTTCTGAAAACCTTCAATTTTTGATGAATAGTGAAAACACTGGGTTACTATTTAATAATTGACTTTTAATTTAAATAATTTTTTATTTCATTTAAACTTATTTTAGGATAAAATTTATACTTAATATGTATATAATTTCAATGTAATTCATTGGAGGCATTTTATAATAATTTTAGATATATAATAATTTTATTGATCTTTTCATCGTCTTTTACCCACCTCCAAGGAGAATTTGAAAATTTACAAAAAACATAACTTTACTGCTTCTGTGAGTGGAATTTAGAAAATCCAGGAGACAGGGTTAATATCAGGGAGCAAAATGTGGTTCAATAAGATAAAAATATTTTTTGGAGAATATTAACTTTTTACTTTTTTTTACCATGATTTAAAGTAAATAGGGAAATTAAGGGTAAAAATGAAATTATTATTATTACCCTAACACATGTCCTAATTCTATTGGATAAGTTTAATTCGATCAAAAACAACCTTAGGAATAAAATATGACCTTTTAGCTCCACTTATATTAGATTAGGACATTTAATATTATTTTATTTAAAGAAGATTTAAAATAGTTAAAATTAATGTTTAATAACTAAAACATTTTTCATATAGGGTTATAAATAAGATAAATTCGAAATTAAATATTCATTAGAAATATAAAAATATTTATTACATAATGGTATTTTATTTATAATTTTTAAACTTTAAATACATTATTTTATTTATGACACAATTATGATGCAATAATTATCTTATTAATGAAATATTAAGAAAATTGATATTATAAATACCCAAATAAATATAATTTTATACTTTTTATGAATTAAACATATTTTATAGGTTACTATGACATATTATTATTGATGTAATTAACTTTTTTCGAACTAATAATAATTTAATGATTTTCACAAAAATCAATTACCAAATTGTGTCAAAATTGACAATAAATAGTTTTCAAAATAAATAATATATTATTAATTGTTATTTTATTCTTAAAAATATAAGGTTCGACCAAATGACTTTAATGAAGTGTTATATATTAATAATGAAGCACTTGGGGTTCGTTTGGATTGTTATAGTAAGTTTATTAACCATATATTTTAAGAAAACAAGAAGACACAGTAAAAGTTAAATTATTTATATTAGAGTTAAATCTAAATGATAACATTAAAATAACAACCTAAACTTGTTTAAAATATATTGGATGAGATTATTTAGACCAATACCCACCTTAGATTCTAAATAAATCAATTTGGATCTATTAAAAACCGAATATGACTTTATTATAAAATAATATTTTATGTTTTTTCTAAAGTGCCCCTCTCCTCCATTATAAAAGGTCACCTCCTCCCTCTTATCTTTACACAATTTTGAGCTTTCAATATCATCCAACCTCTTCCCATTTCCCTTATAAACTTATCTATAAACATTATAGTGGTTCTTTTCTCCCTAAATACCAACTCTGGTGCCTTAACAGGAAGTTTAAAAGAGGTGCGTTGAAGAAGAGGTAATATCTTCTACCGATTCTTTCATGTTTCATTCTTCTTCACCATATTATTCATTAGTTGTATCATTATAAAGTATTAACATCAGTATAAATAATATACTTATATGTTATTATAAATATAAAACAACCCCATATCACCTTCTATCCATCCTACAGAAAACTAAATCACTGCGCGTGTGTACGTACGAAATACCGTGTCCACGCCGTGGTGTAATATGTTTTTCCCCCACCACCTTCCTTGGATGGGCATAATTGTGTAAAGAATAACTATATATAGTTATTATAACATAATAATGATTCTGATATATTATATCATCCACTCCAATTCAATTCTATAATTATGGTAATGATATCATCTCTTTTGCGTACGTACGGATTACCGTCTCCACGACGCGATGAGATTCATTCACCATGTTAACCACTCCAGAATGATTATAAAGTATATATAATGAATACTAATTAAATATATGTCATTATAACGATAATGGATATATATATATATATGTCATCTACTTACTTTCCTTAAAGTCAAAAGGGAAAGTAAAACATCATTCTTGCGTACGTACGGACTACCGTCTCCATGAACAGTGTATTTCATATCATTTATCTATCTATTATATATATACTGAATATATATGATATATAAATCATTATTTACATTCAGGAAGTATGTAAATCATGATATACTTTATAATAATATCAATAACAACATGTCCAAACATGTACGATAAATAAAATGATATTACCCAAAATGATACTTTAACATGGAATTTAAAATAGAGCGGGTAATGTAAAGTCATAAGTGAACTATATATGATATCATAAAAATAAATATGATTATGTAATACGTTAATGAAATTATTTAAATCATTATAAATGAGGTTCAGATACGTACAAAGAATATCGAACCTAAGGTAAGGGATAATTATGCAAATCTCATTTTTTATCTGAGATTGCTTTTATGTAAGTATTTACTGGGGTTATATGTTTCATCAATGTCCATAAAAATGTATTTCATAAAGTGATTAATAATCTACCATGTATGTTCAAATTCATGTTTACTCCTCTTTGACTTTCCCACTATGTTATGAAAGTAATCTTTCATTTGATTACCAAACGAGGAACTTTTTGACTTTTCCAGAAAAAGTTCAAGGATATTGTTTTTTTACTTATACGGCATGGAAATTTATTACTGTTTCACAGCGCCTAATTTTCAATAATATTCCTCTACAATATTTCATGACTATTTTCCAAAAAATCATTTTCTTTTAAAATTTCTGGGCATTTTTTGAAAAGGAAATGTTTTTCAAGAAGAAAGGATATTTTCCCCAAGAATTAATTTCAAGTGTTTTATCAAAACCATTTTCCATATAATATTTCATTATTTCATATTTTTATGTTTCAAGTATAATGTCTCTATTATATAAATGGATTCTCTTTTATTATGACGAAATTATATCCATTTGTTTTATATGGATTATGTTATGATATGATGATGTTTTTGAAACCAATGTTATTCTTTGGGTTATGATGAATGATTTATGTTTATGTTATGGAACACATAAGAATTATATCATTATGAGATGGGTGGGACCTATATCTCCTTCCAATGAATTTGGTAAAGATTTATATCTCATGTGATAGACATGGCAGGAACGGTAAGTTAATCCGGTTCAGTGTTACAGGACTAGAATGAGAAGTGAACTCGATTCAGAAAGGGACTTTGTCCATTAAGATGGTCTTGGCAGCAATGCCTTGGATAATATGGAAATCATATCTGGTGATTAATGTTTTTTCACAATTACACGTTTTATTTCCAAGATATTTAATCATGATTGATGTTACATTATGATCTGTGCCTTACGTACTGCCATGTTTTCTGTCATTGCTCAAGATTTTGATGTTTAAACATTATGTTCATGTTTTTAAGTTCAAATGTATATGGTTTGTTTTATTTTCTCCATGCTTACCCTTACTGAGAATTTGAGCTCACCCTTTATATGTTTCCATTTCCCCAGGACATAAAGAATGTTTTTAGGTAATAAAAAGGGAAGATCTTTATGGGAGATGTTGAAGATCTTTCACCAAGATTAGAAGATTTTGTTCCAAGTTTCCAACGACACTGAACTGTTACGGTCCTTTGGTGTCTGTTTTTGTTATGTATTAGATATTCTGAAAAATTAATGTATTTTCTATGTACGTCATGCTTTAGGTCTCTACAGTTGGTATCAAAGTAAAGGATTATTTAACCTTTGGAAACTAGGATGCGAAAACTATAATGAGATCCCTAGAGATATTTATAATGTATGTCTTGGGATGTCCCTAAGGTTAAGTATAAGTATAGGTTATAGTCTTATAATTATGGTAACAATCTTAGAATTAACCCAAATATGTAATATATTGAAGGTAATCCCCCTTTATTATGTTGTTTTCCCTAGAATGATTTTTTTCCTCTCACACTAATCTTTTTGGGTTTTAGACAATGGCTGGAACCCGAAGGAACTGTGTTGATCAATGTAATGGATAATACAATGATTGTCCTATTGAAAAAACCAACATTATGGGTGATGGAGTTCAAAATTTAATTTCTATACTTACACATTCTATAAATCATTCTAGACTTCCAAATGAGCAGAAAAGGGAACAATATTCTATTGAGTCCATCATGAGGCAACACCCACCTTCTTTTAGGGGGTCTTCTGATCCACTTGTTGCTAAACAATGGATCAGTACCATTGAAAAGATAATTTCCATACTTCGCTATTCAGAACATGAAAAAGTCATTCTGGATATTTACCATTTAGAAGGTGAAGCAGATCAATGGTGGACTCTAATTGAGAATACGAGGCCCTGAGATGAAATTTAATCCATGGAATGGGATGAGTTCAAAAACATATTTTTCAATAAGTACATCCCTCGTATTCTTCGAACAAAGATGTAAAAGGATTTCCTTGAGCTTAAGAAAAAGAATGACGAATCTGTTGGTATATACGAATCAAATTTGACAAGGCTTGCAAGGTAGGCATATGGAATTATCATCCAACCTGAAAGTAAAGTTGATCGATTCTTCAGTGGCTTAAAACCAAGTCTTCCACGGTAATTGGTTGTAAGAGACATTAGTAACTATGAATAAATTGTGCATTGTTCTATCAAGGTAGAAATGGATGTTGGTGTTACATATCCATCTCATGGTTTTGACAAGAAATGAAAGATGGAGTTTATGGGGAAATCTCAAAATAGTGGTGAAAAGAAAATGAATGTTTCTTTATGCTAAAAGTGTGGGATGAAGCGTGTTGGAGATTGTCTAAAAGGTACTAGAAAATGTTTTAAGTGTGGAAAAGAATTCCCTCAAGCAGTAGAGTGTTGAATTAATAGAAAAAATGTAGGTTATGATTTTAATAGAGAAATGATTATAGAGAATGCTCCACCAACACTTCAATGCGATAAGTACAACGAAATGGGGCATTATGCTAATCAATTCCCTAATCCAAGGGTTAATGATGATCAATGTGAGCATCCTCTTAAGGAAACAGATAAAGGGATGTCACATGTGATCACTATTTGTGATGTTGGGTAGGACAAATATGTTGTGTAATGATTAAGTGTTTATGTAAGGGGATTTCAAATTTGTATCATGGAAACTCATTTATGGTATCATGGAATATAGGAATATCAATGTATTGGATCATTGTGGTTTTTAATAATATTATGGTACTGGTAACCATGAAAAGTGATTGAAATATTTTTGGAAAGTAGGTGAAATGCACATAATTATAGGATAAGGAGAAAATAATATGTATGATAGTATTCATGAGCTCATGACTGATATAAGGAAAAAGTTATATCATGGTTTGACTATATATAATTTTTGGATTTTGGTATGTGGAAAGAGTTAAATTTTGACAGCATTCATGTTTCCACTAAATTTCAATGGGTATTTATTTTTCAAGAGAATACATGATTATGGTATTCACATGTTTGTAACGTGACCAACAAGATATATCATATGATATATGGGGGATAAATGATGGTCTTCACGTGCTTGTTATATGAACTTTCAGGTAATCATTTTTTATACTAAGAACTTGGACCGAAGTATTTTGGATAAGCCTAAAGACTGGAATGAGTTATGTTAGACAAAAGTTACAATTTTGTAAGGCTAGAACATTTTCAATATTATATCAGGAATGTTATAATAATATAGTTTTAGAAAAAGGGACAACCTGCAGGATAGGAGAGAACTCGTTGCGTTGGAAAAAGCTGTGGGAATCAAACCCACAACTGAAGTGTGACATGCCTTTATCACCTACCACTAGCCTACAGAAAGTCAATGGTTAGTAGAAACTAGTTTTATTTTATTAAGCGGTATGATAGATGTAGTATAAGTCCATTCTTGGAATAGTATACAATTAACCTCACCATATATAGACTTATGTATATTTGATAACTTTTTCTACCCTTTTGTTTGAGACAGATAAAATGACCCATCATTCTTTCACATGATCTGCTAACACTTCAAGAATGACAAATTCAACTTTATTTCTTTATGTGATGAAGTGTAAATTGTTAAAGGCACGAACAACTGTGAGATTGTGCCAAAATAAAGTATTTATTACAATTCAAATTCTTAAACTTTAGGGAAATGATCTTGAAAAACAAAAATGTTGTCATAGTGTCCTCATATATGATGAATCAGATGGTACCATAGATCACCACAAATTTATGGCTTTGTGATTGTTGGATTTTTCATAGCCATGTTCTCTACCACTCTCCACCAGACCGTGATGGATAGATTTCTCTTCCATATCCTTATTTTCACATATGTTCTCTTATGTTGAAACCCAGTGAGGAGTTAATTTGGGTAACCGTTATGTTTCATACTTTAATTGTTAAAATTACATTTTTGTATTACATTTTATGATGTGGGTTTTTATGAAAGAAACTTTCATGTAGAAAACCATTTATAACCCCGACAAATTTCTAGGGAGAAATTCATTTTAAGGGGGGTAGAATGTAACAACCTGAGATTTGATGAGAATTAATCTTTTTAATTTCATTGATTTCTTGTGTTGTACACTACACCAAAATTACCTTGTTCAATACACAACACCGAATTATCCTGCAGTATATGCAACACTATTCTTGGCTCGTGTTTCACGCAATTTCATGTTCGTTTGGTGGAAATTATTCTACGCAACATTTAGTATATTTTTTTTAATGTATAAATAAAATATGTTTTGATTATGTTATATGCAACACCAAATGGAGATTTCACTACCCGCAGCCCTAACTTTGCTTTCATTACAATAAATCAAGACTTTCCTCGATAGCGTGTGTAGTACGCAATACCAAGTTTCACTAAACGAGATATTATTATAATATTATTATGAACTAGCCGTTATGAATAGTAATACACATATTTTGAAATTTTATAATTTTTATATTTCAAAATGGACAACATTTTTGGATTTGGAATATTGAATTTAGCCTATGGTGAATTTTTGGTATTTTAATGAAATCCTTCAATTTTTGATGAATAGTGAAATCACTGGGTTACTATTTATAAACCGACTTTTAGTTTAAATAATAATTTATTTTATTTAAATGTATTTTAGGTAAAAATTGATACTTAATACATTTATAAGTACAATCTAATTCATTGGAGTCATTTTATAATAATTTTAGATATATAAAAATTTTATTGAACTTTTCACCGTCTTTAACCCACCTCCAAGAAGAATTTGAAAATTTACATTAAACATAAATTTACCACCTATTTGAGTGGAATTTAGAATATCCAAGAGTCACGATTAACATCAGGGGGTAAAATCTGGTTCAATAAGATAAAAATAATTTTTGGTGAATAGTATCTTTTAAATTTTTTTACCACGGTTATAATTAAATAGGGTAATTAAGGGTAAAAATTATATTATTATTACCATAAAACATTTCCTAATTCTATTGAATTAGTTTAATTCGACGATAAACAACCTTAGGAATAAAATATGACCATTTAGGTCCACTTGGATTAGATTAGGACATTTAATATTATTTTATATAAAGAAGAGTTAAAATAGTTAAAATCAAGGTTTAATAATTAAAAAAATTTAATACAGAGTTATATATAAGATAAATTCAAAAATAAATATTCATTATAAAGATAAAAATATTTCATACATAATGGTATTTTATTTATAATTTTTAGACTTTATATAAGTTAATTTATTTATGACACAATGATGATGCAGTAATAACCTTATTAATGAAATATTAGCATATTTGATATTATAAATACCCAAATAAATGTAATTTGAGACTTTTTATGAATTAAAATAATTTTATATGTTAATAGGACATATTATTATTGACTTAATTTACTTTTTTCGAACTAATACCTCTGTAATGACTTTCAAAAAAATCAATTACCAAATAGTGTCAAAATTGACATAAAATGGTTTTTAAAACAAATATTAAATTATTAATTGTTATTTTATTCCTAAAAATCTAAGGTAATACCAAATGACTTAGATAAAGTTATATATATTAATAATGAACCACGGGGGGGGGGGGTTCTTTTGGATTGTTTTAGAATGTTTATTAACCATATAGTGTAAGAAAACCAGAAGACGCAATAATAGTTAAATTATTTAACATAGAGTTAAATCTAAATGATATGGTTATAATAGTAACATAAACTTGTATAAAATCTATTTGATGAGATAATTTAGACCCATCCAAACCTTATCTTCGAAATAAATCAATTTTTAGCTATTAAAAACCTAATATGACTTTATTACAAAATAATATTTTAAGTTTTTTGTAAAGTTACTTTCTCCTCCCTTATAAAAGGGCACCTCCTCCCTCTTCTCATTAGACAATTTTGAGCTTTCAAGATCTGCCTACCCCTGAAAATTTCCCTTATCAACTTCCCTATAAACATTATTGAGTTTCTGGTCTCCTCAAAGGCTAACTCTAGTGCCTTACGAGGAAGCTTAAAAGAGGTGCGTCAAATAAGAGGTAATCTCTTCTACCAATTATTTCAAGCATCTTTCTTCTTCAACTTCTTCTTATTTAGTAGTTTCATTATAAACTAATAACATAAGTGTCACTAATATACTTATATGTTATTATAAATATGAAAAACCCCATTTCACTTTCTATCCATCCTATAGAAAAAGAAATCATCGTGTGTGCGTACGTACAGAATACCGTCTCCACGCTGTGGTGTAATCTGTTTCTCCACCACCACCTTACTTGGATGAGTATAATGGTGTAAAAAATAACTATATATAGTTATTATAACATCATACAGATTCTAATATATTATATCATCCACTCAAATTCAATTCAATAAGGATGGGAACGATATCATCACTCGTGCGTACGTACGGATTACCGTCTCCACGACACGATGAGATTTATTCTCCATGTTAACCACTCAAGAATGATTATAAAGTATATATAATGAATAATATTGAAATATATTACATGATAATGATATTGTATATATATATGTCATCTACTTACTTTCATTCAAGTCAATAAGGAAAGGAAAACAACGTTCATGCATACGTATGGCCTACCGTCTCCATGAACGGTGTATTTCATTTCATTTATCTACCTTTATATATATATACTAAATATGTATGATATATAAATCAATATTTAAATTATGGAAGTAATTAAATCATGATATAATTAATAATAATATTAATAACAACAAGTAGAAACACGTATGATAAATAAAATGATTTTACCCAAAATGCTGTTTTAACATGGAATTTACCAAAGAGCGGGTAATATAAAGTCATAAGTGAACCATATATGATATCATAACAATAAATATGATTTTTAATAAGTACATGACATTATTTAAATCGTTATACAGGATGTTTGCATACGTACGAAGCATATTGGTCATACGGTAAGGGAAAATTATGCAAATCTCATTTTTGTCTGAGATTGTTTTTACGTAAGTATTTACTAGGGTTATATGTATCATCAATTTCCATAATTTTTTTTTTCATAAATTGATTAATAATAATAAATGAATTTTAAAAGTCATTTTTACCCCTATTTGACTTTAACATTGTGTTATGAAAGGATTCTTTCTTTTGATTACCATACGAGATACTTTTTGACTTTTCCGGAAAATGTACAAGGATAATGTTTTTTACTTATACTGTAAGAACAGATTTTTACGGTTTCATAGCGCATAATTTTCATGAACCTTCCTCTATAATATTTCATGACTACTTTCAACAAAATCCTTTTCTTTTAATATTTCTGAGCATTTTCTGAATTGAAAATTATTTTGAAGAAGAAAGGATATTTTCCTCAAGAATTCATTTCAAGGGTTTTATCAAAACCATTTTCCATATAAGATGGAATTATTTAATATGTGTATGTTTTAAGTATAATGTCTCTATGATTTACATGGTTTAACTTTAATTATGATTAAATTATATCCATTAGTTTTATATGGATTATTTTATGATTGGATGGTGTTTATGAAACCCATGTTATTATTTGGGTTATGATGAATGATTTATGTTTATATTATAGTCACGTAAGAATGATTTCATTATAAGATGGGTAAGACCTATATATCAATCCAATGAATTGGGTAATGATTTAGATCTCATGAGATAGATAGGCCTGGAATGGTAAGTTAATCCGGTTCAGTGTTATAGGACTGGAACGAGGAGTGAACTCTATTCAGAAAGGGACTTTGTCCACTTAGATGGTCTTGGCAACAATGCCTTGGCTACAATGGAAATCATATCATGTGCTTATTGTTTTTCCACAGTTACAAGTTTTTTCCATTCTATATTATCAAGATTGATGTTCCATTAAGATCCATGCCTTACATACTGCCGTATTTTATGTCATTGCTCAATATTTTGATGTTTAAACATTATGTTCATGTTTTTATATTCAAATGTATATGGTTTATTTTATTTTCTCCATGCTTACCCTTACTGAGAATTTAAGAGCACCCTTTATATTTTTTCTTTTCCCCAGGACATAATGAATGTTTTTATGTAAAAAAAGGGTAGATCTTTATGGGAGATGTTGAAGATATTTCACCAAGATTAGAAGATTTTGTTCCAAGTTTCCAAAGACACTAAACTATTACGGTTCTTTAGTGTTTGTTTTTTATGTATTAGATATTTTACAAATGTAATGTAATGTATATGTAAGTCAATCTTTGGGTCTCTATATAGATAGTGATGGATTATAACATCAATTTTAATAATTTTATCCCCTTCAATTATAAGATGATGTATGATTACTCACTAAAGAGTTCACTCTTCTTTCATGGCATCTATTATGAAATTTGTTTTGAAATTCAATTTTTAATCCATTTTTTATTAAGCATAGAGTCGATAAGTCTATGATGGTTGATATTATACATGGGGTCCAACTTATTAGGGGTGGTGACCATATTATTTTAGGAATAAGTGAAGAATGAATATCTATTAGGAAGTAGAAAATATATGATTTGAATCATGAAAATAAAAATTAATAAGGAGAAACATATTATTTTAGTTCCTTTTTTAAGAAGTTTTCTCCTATGATCTATTTGTGTGGTCAGTATGGGAATTTTATACCCTATTATTCAAAATTTAAAGAGGCATATCATATATATAGTCACTATTCTTCTCGTAAGAAGCTATGTATATTCACGATTCAATAATGGAGTGAATAATTTTCATACATTAGACCCTTATGGTAAAATAATTATTCAAATTTAATATAATTCAATTTCCACGAATTATTTTATCATTTATAGTTCATAAAATATGTTTCTCTATTAGTTTATTTTACTCTTTGTACTAATTTAGAGAGATTAATTCTTAATTAATGGAATTATGTGTGGAGTTTTAGGATTAAGATTACCTTATTTCTTTATTGTTTGAGTGAGGCAGGTAGCTCTTACTAATTTTTCTATTATCATTGGTTTTATTAAACCAACCATGTTAAGATCGAGGTTAAATATGATGAGAGGAAATAAGGTGTTTGAATTTTTTTAATTCTTCCTTTTAAAATATTCTCATGATACATCACTATAGATTTATATGCCTGGATCATAAGGTGGCATATTGTTTTCATTAGTATTTATTCTTAGTCGCTAAATATTTTTTGATTAATTTATTAGTCCTCGATCACAAATTAGTTTTAAGGATTTCATTTTTTCTTTATTCTTTTCTCTCCAATTCTACCATTCATTGTGTTATAATTTTAGAAGTCTAAATCACTATCTAGAACATTGATGACCTTCTTGGGATGGAATCTTCAATGGTTGGGAATGTTTTCACATGAACACTTTCTCATTAATCGTTATTTTATTTATTTATTTATTATTTACATTTTTCTTATGTTCATTATCAACATTCCATTATTTTTTTAAAAATTTATATTATAGTGTATTGAGAATAACTGGAAAATGTTTAGTACTAACCATGCATTCCAACTATGAAAGAAATATAAATTATCATAGAGGCTTTCATACTATTGGTGTGTGGTATTTCTAATTGTAAGATAAAACAATGTAACGTTCCTAGGTATCTAGAGTGAAGGAAACCTGACTAGAGAATGGTTTGTCGAAACTTATAGTGATAACATGCACTCTTCCTATAATTTTATAATTCATAAAAGTAATATATTTCATTTAACAATTTTAATATTCCTCAAAAATATTCTATCCAATTTCACCTATCCCTTATCCTAGAGAGTTTATGACATGACCTTCCCGTACCCCAACATGTTTTTTGATCCTGTCATCCTCCATTATAAATAACTTTATCATGGAATGATGTTAATTCCTTTTATAATTATTCTTTTATTATAACCCTTTATTATTCGTATTTATTAAGGTCCATTTTAGAAAAACCCTATAATATTTTTTGTTTAAATAACATGTATTATTGATTTATAGGGCCTGCTTGAATATCTCTGGGTCCTTTTCACTTCATTTTTGAAGGAATCACTATAATCATGCTTGAACTAGTGAGTGTTTACTATCATTTTACCTTTTATTTACAATGAATGTTATGTAACAACCAAACACTCATTAATGAAAATTCCTCTTGATCTAATTAAATATAATAATATTCTTATATAAAATGATAACTTCATTCTTTTTATATTTCTAGATTTTATAATACCGTTAATAATTTTAACATTTGTTAATATAGCCGTGGAACATTGATCACATAATTAGTATAAATATACGGCTTTTACAAATCCAATTTACTATGAAAAAGGAAGAGTTGACCTCATCCAGTAGACATTCCCCATAATAAGGACATTTGTCATATCTCAGAAAGGAGGTGGCGTCCTTGGGATTCACTCTTGACCAAGCCCATGCCGATCTTGAAAATGTTAAGCTTTAGTTGAATCATCCATGGGATAAGTGGAAGTTAATAGAGAATACCACATGAGTGATATTATCTGAGCCACCCCAAGAATCAATCACCATCACACACCATACCCTTTGGTCTTATGTCGGTGTTATAAGGGGTTATTTTACAATACCCTAGTACTATGACAATGTAAATTATATTTTTATAAATAATGTGCATTTAATTTATTATTTTTAATTTGTAAATAGTGTTTAATGAAAAAAATAGTATTTTTAGTTAATATTCAACTTAGAAATTTATTTTGATGAATTAATGAATTTTTTAATTAAATAATATTTTAATAAAATATTAGTAATAAGTTAATTTTTATTAAATATAAATTATCTTATGATTTTTATGAATACAAATGTAATTTTTATTAAGGTTTAAAAGTTGTTTTAATCAAAATCCATTATTTTTCGATAAATGTCAATTTTTATTTTAAAAGTAAAAAATCACATATTGAAAAAATTATTTAGATAAAATAAATAATATTTTTGGAATCCTGATGTCTAAATTATTCAATGTTGATCTTTTGATATTTTTTTGAGATAGTAAAATTTTTGTTTAAAATTTAAAAATTGTTTAAATATATAGTGTGTTTTATGACATCATAATGACCCAATAGTGATTTAATAAAATACTATAAAAATTATTTTAGGCTAATATATATTTTACCAATAATATAATGTTATTTCATATTTGTTCGATTTATTTTATAAAGATTTAGTGGACCCTCCAAGACTTATAAAACATTTTTCTCTTTTTAAAATATTTTCCTTTAGAGTGTCACTCATCTCCACATAAGAAACCCTATTTTTTTAATAAGTTCGGCCATCGGCCTCATAAAATATTTTTTTCCACTCCCCATTGGAGAAAACTATCGGAAAAACCCATGGGCTGGTTTTTGGTTTTGATTAATTTAAAGTGTGGTGTCCCACACCAAAATAATAAAAATTCCCCCTCTTTTCCTATATAATCCCACCCCAGATCCCACTTCCACTTCACTAAAATCATTTTTAGTTAGACCAAACTATGACCTACTATCTATATAATCCTCTAATGGTTCCCCATGATCCAAAGAAGCCTCTATCAAGCCTCTCCCAAGCCTTTGGAAGCACACTTCCATGTACAGGATTCCTACCTTTCTCTTTTTCTCTACGTTTCATAAAATTGTTATCTACTTTTATATTCAATTATAAATGTTGGTGTATTATTGTACACAACCCCATACTACCCTTTTTATATTTTAATGATGAGAGACCCTATTCTAACTCAATAAATTCCTCCCATGTACACATGTTACCATGGTGAAATTCTGTAAGGAATTTCCCTCTCCTCATTTACATTCAAATAATGATTTCGTATCATGAATCTAAATACCATTAAAAATATTGGGAAATGTATCTATATGAAACTCTTATAGTCCATTTCATTTAAATATGATGAGACAACCCTTTCTCTTTCATCAATAATTTTATGAGTTCTTTTGTCACGCTGTTGTGCTGCCAAAATTGCACCGTGAATTTCCAAGCCCAAGTCACTATGTAGTAAATACCATGCCCATTTCCCTATCAAGTGTATTCACCTTTATACACAATTAATTATTGTTTAAATAGTTTTATATATTAATTCCACACACCTTTATCAAGTAATAAATGATGATTTTTGATGAATCGATGTTTTATAATCCATGTGGCACACTTATGCATGAAATGAAATGATTAAGAATGGCACATCCTGATAGCTCTCCAATGCATTGGGTAATGATTAGTATCATTATATGTCATGTGAAATTAGGGTTTACTAATGTTAATTTAAGTGCAATGATGGATTAATCATGCTCCATGTGCAATGATCCTTGGATCATGAAAAAATCTTGTTAAATGTAGTTTCCACAACTCCATGTTATGATTATTATGCTTTATCATTCCTTTATGTTTCTATTGTGAACCATTGATATTACTATTGTCAAGAATGTACTCTATTTATCAAGTTATTCCATTTTTATTTCCTTACTAGGAATTATATCTCACCCTTTTCTTATGCATGCCCTCTGGTAATCCTTTTCAATGCTAAGTATGAGGTAATGTAGGGGTCATGTAAAGGTTGTTTTCAATAAAGATATTGTATTTCATTAATTAAGTTGTCATGTAATAGTCCTAACCCCAAAGACACTTTGTCGCACAATATTTTATGTTGTATCAAGTAAATTTTATGTAATAAATCATGCTAAAGTGTTTAATAAAGAGTTGGGATGTCATTTTTGGAATCAGATGGAGGTTTAGTTATTTTTGGGATTAGGATTACAATACATTGAGGAAGACTTATAGATAAAACTATGTATATTAAAAACATCCCTATGTTTCGGTGGGTATTGAGTATGTGTTTTATCAATCCAATACATCCATGTTTGGACATGAGCATATAGAGGTGGCTCTGAAAGAAATGTACTTAGGGGTGAACACCCTAACAAGGAGTTTCAGGCATGACCTGGGGTATCCTTGTACACAACAACATGCCCTACTACACTCTTGAATATGAAAATACCATGAGATATGCAACGACAAATTCACAATCTTAGTATGAACCATTATTAATGGATTTAAAAAAACAAACCCCTATGAATATATGTCGGATAACATTGATTGAAGCCTATAGATTCAAAAGATAAGGAAATAAAATCTATTTGTAAGTCATCTTAATTGTCCTTGGATACCATTTATGTGTTACCCCTAACATTCCTTTTATTCTAGCCAATTTCCGGTAATTGGAGGACTCAAGATAACAACTGATGTGAAGATCAATGTGATGAATGTGCTAATGAGATGCCTAATCTGATGGGAGCGAGAATCACGAACTTTGTCATGATTCTCTCTTAGATAACTAATTGTTTGAATAGAAACATAGGTTACAAGAAATTATCAACCCCCCCATAAAGAACAAGTCACTATCTAGAGCTTCATGAGATAAAGGACTCCTACTTTTAATGAAACATCAGATCACTATATCGCCAAAAATTAGATCAACTCCATTGAAATGATCATCCCCATCCTTTAATGTTCAAAAAAGAGATGGTTCTTTTGGTTTCTTATCAAATAGAGGGTGAAGCTAATCAATGGTGGACGTTGATAAAAAATACGATGCATGAAGAGGAGATCGAGGCGTTCGAATAGAAATATTTTCAGAAGATGTTTTTCGATAAATATTTTTCGGGCACCCTCCAACTTATGATGGAAAGGAACATCCTTTCCTTAAAGAAAAAAGATCACGAATCTGTCGGAGCATATGAGGAAAAAATCACAAGGCTTGCACGATATGCCTCCGGCATTTTCGTTACCCTCGAATGAAAGGTTTCCCGATTCTTTAGTGGGCAAAAACATAGTATGTAGAAAGAATTTGTGATCTATGAATTTTATAGCCAGGAGGAAATTGTCCAATTTTTTCTCATGGTCAAAATAGGTATTGGATAATCTTAGGGGTATCATAGGGATAAAAAGCATAAGGTGGACTTCAATTTTGGTGGTCTGATTAATAAATCCAATGGATCTATGAAGATCCAACACCCCACTTTCTAATGGTGCAGAAAGAGGCACCCTGGAAATTTCATGTAGGGGACAAGGAAATGCTTTAGGTATGGAAGAGAAGGGCCCTGGATATTAACAATCAGTAAGAAAAAATAGAAGTTGTGACAGAATAGTGGAATGCACCACTAAATCCTCAATGCAATGTTCATTTCTTCAACTGCAAAGAACCGTGACACTTTTCAAATTAGTTCCCTAATACAAGGGGTTTCTAAGGAAACCAACAACTTCCAAGGCAGCAAGGGTGAGATTTTTCCATCACTATTGCCGAAGTGAACCCCGAAGACGAAGTGGTGACATGTACACTAGTTAATCATTAATGAATAATGAACATTATTTATGATTCTGGTTCAACAAATTAATTCATATCCAGAATGTTTTGAAGAAAAATGCCTACACCACAGAAATCATGGAAGTGTAGATGTCTATGAGCATAGTAAATGGGGAAATCATTGCATACCAGGAATATAACTCCTCTTCTATCAAAATCCGTGGATTAAATTTCCCAGTGAACCTCATCATACTCCCTCTGGTGGAATTTGATATAATTCATGTCATGTATTGGTTTTCCTTATATAGATCCATCATAAATTGTCATGAGAGAAAAATCACTCTTCATATGGAGAATCGACCCCTGATTCTATACAAGTGCAAGGTGGATGATGAATATTCTTTAGCTCCATCGTCTCAAGTGTGGATATTAATGCCCTATGAGCATGCGTATCTGGCTCAAATTTTTGAGTCTAAGGAGCCAACCATCTTTTAATACATGCCTATTATTTGGGAATTCGCTAATGTGTATCTTGAGGAATTGGTTGGGCTTCCTCCTAGAAGAGATGTTGAATTCTCAATTGACCTTATATGTGGGAAGTTTCCAATATCAATGAATCCATATAGAATTGATGTTTTGGATCTTGAGGAGATAAAAACCCAACTACAAGAGAATATAGATAAAGGGTTTATACAACCATGTACATCACCATAGGGGAAACCAGCCCTCTTCATCAAGAAGAAGGATGGGTCAATGCTGCTTTTCATCAATTATCATGATCTTAACAAAATCATGATATGGAACAAGTATCATCTCCCACAAATTGATGAATTTTTTGATGATCTATTTGGAGAAAAATACTTTTCCAAGGTATATTTGTGGTCGGGATATTATCAAATATGGGTGAAGAAGGAAGATATTCCTAGGACTACTTTTCGTACAAGGTATTGGTGCTATGAATTCCTAGTAATGACTTTCGGACTCACTAATACTTCAGCAATCTTCATGGTTATGATGAATAGAGTATTTAGATATTACCTCTACAAATTTATGGTATTATTTATAAATTATATTATAATATACTCCTAAACCAGGGAGGATCATGAGGAGCATCTAGTAACTCTACTAGAGACCTTGTCAACGGATAATCTCTCTGAAAAGTATACAAAGTGTGAGTTATGGTGAAATGAGGTCTCATTATTGGGCTATATCACCACAAGAAATGGGATATATGTGGATCTATCCAGGACATATACAATAGTGGGATGGCCAATTCCAACATTGGTAATATATATCCGTATCGTTTTGGGGTTATCTAGATATTATCGACGATTTTTCAGAAATTTCTCACGATTGTCCAACCCTCGTACCAACTTAACATGGATGCGATTAAAGATTTCATAGAGAGATGAATGCGAAGAAGGCTTTAAGTTGTTAAAAAAGAGGCTTATGACTACAACCATGATCAATTTACCCCCAAGTGGAGAACATTCTGTGGTATTCAGTGATGATTTGAAGAAGGGATTGAGATGTGTGTTGATGCAAAATGAAAAAGTCATTTCCTATGCATGAAGGCAACCAAAAATTCAAGGGAAGAATTATCCAACACATGATCTAGAGTTGGATGTGGTGATCTTCACATTAAAAATTTTGTGGCATTATCTCTTTGGATAGAAGTGTGAAATATATACAGACCATAAAATCCTTAAGTGTATATTCACATAGAAAGTGTTGAACATGCGCCAAAGAAGATGGTAAGAGCTGATTAATGACTACGAATTCTCCATCCTTTACCACCATGGGAAAGCTAAGAAGGTGTCAGATGCTCTTTGTTTACAGGACACAAATATTCTATCATTAATGTGAATTGTAAAGGAACAAATATTCATAGATTTTATAAAGATAGAAATGAGAATCATAAAAAAGGGAACATCATAAAATCCTTTCACAAATGATTGCTCAATTGTATCTTTTGGAAAGGAAAAACGATGCTCAAAATGATGGTGTGGGAATTTAAAAGAAAGTGGAAGCTATCAAAAAAGGGAAATCCTCAGAGTTAAGTGTTAATGAAGATGGAATTGTGAGATTTGGGAATAGACTATTAGTTCCTTACAGTTCAGAGCTGAAAAAGGACATTTAGATGATTCACATAGTTCAAATGTATCTATTGACCTAGTAAACACATAGTTGTATAAAAATAATTGAGAGAATTAATGGTTGAATAATATGAATAAGGGGATAAATTAGTATAAATCAACATTTCTAGTGTGTCATCAAGATAAGGAAGAGAGGCATAGGTCTAAGGGGATGATGCAACCATTACCCATACTAGCATGGAAATGTGAGAACATCACCATGGACATTGTCACTGGACTTTTGAAAACATCCAAAGGCAAAAATGCAATCTGGGTAATTTTTAATTATCTTACAAAGACTACAAACATTATTTCAATTCAGGAATATTTCTCATTGAATTATCCTCCATAGATATACATCAAGAGAGTGGTATGACTTCATGGAGTAACACTATCTGTTGTATCCGATCGAGATCCAAGATTCTCCTATAAGTTTTTGAAGAGTATTCAACATGCTCTGGAAACTTAACTGAACATTAGTATGATCTATCATCGTCAAAAAAATGGCCAATCTGAGAGAACTATTCAGAAACTGGAGGATATGTTAAGATAATGTCTTATAGACTTCAAAGGAGGGTAGGACCAACATCTTCCGCTGGATGAATTCTCCTAAAATAAAAGTTTCCACTCGAGAATCTGAATGGAAACTTATGAAGCATTGTATGGGAAGATGTGTATAACACCATCATGTTCGGATGAAGTTGGTGAGCGTAATCTGGTTGGACCAGAAATGGGGGAAGAAATGGATAAGAATGTGAAAGCATTTCAATAGCATATCAAGGCATCCCATAGTTGACAAAAGAGTTATGTAGATAACCGTTGTGGCCTATCGACTATCACTAACACCTTCTATGGTCAAAACACATGATGTCTTTCATGTATCCCTCTTATGGAAGTACATACCAGACCAGTCACGTGTACTCTCTTCAGAGGTAGTATAGCTAGATCATGATATTTCTTACCAGGAGCAAATGGTGAAGATCATCGATCGAAGAGAAAAAGTTCTATGAAATTAGACAATGCCCCTCTTCACTGTTTTGTGGAAAAACTACATGTTTAAAGACGATAAATGGGAATCAGAAGAAGTGATATTGTAGAGTTACCCACATCGGTTTTAGTGTGGGAAATGGAAATTTCGAGGGTAAAATTTCTTTAAGGGGGAATATTGTTACGACCCAAATTTTCATTATTGGAAATTACTCTTGATCTATTTAAATATCAAATTATGGTTATAAAAAATGTGAACATTATTGTTTTTATTTTTCAAGATTTTAAAATACCATTATGAATTGTGACCTTTTCTAACATAGCCATTGAACAATGATCACATGACTAGTATAAATATAAGGATTTCCCATATCCAATTTACTCTCGAAAAGAAAACGATGGCCTCATCTAGTAGAAATTCCCCGTACGAAGCCCATTTTTCAGAGCTCGGAATGATGGTGGCATCATTGGATTCTTTCTTGACCAAGCCTATGCTGATCTAGAAGATGTTAAGCTTGAAAAAAACCGACTATGGGAGAAGTGGAAGTTAATATAGATTACCACCCGAGCAATGTTATCCAAACCACCCTGTGAATCTATCACCATCACACACCTTACCCTTCAGTCCTATGTTGGTGTTATAAAGGGTTATGTAACAAGAACCTAGCAATATAACAATGTACATTATTTTTGTATAAATAATGTGCATTCATTTTGTTATTGTTACGTTGTAAATAGTTTTTAATGAACAAATAGTATTTTTAGTTAATATTCAACTAAAAAAATTATTTTTATAAATTATGGTATTTATGAATTAAATAATATTTTAATAAAATTTTATTAATTAATTAATTTTTATTAAATATAAATGATTGCACATTTTTTTTGAATCCAATTGTAATTTTTATTAAGGGTTGAAAGTTGTTTTTGTCAAAAAACATGAATTTTCAATAAATAGCAGTTTTTAAAAAAAAATAAAAAGTCACATATTTATAAAATTATTTAGATGAAATGAATATAGTTTTTCGAATCAGGATGTCGAAATTATCCAACGGTGACATTTTCATAATTTTCTGGGACAGTCAGGCTATTGGGAAAAAATAAAATACCGTTTAAATATATAATGTGTTTTATGACATCATAATAACCCAATACTGATGTAATAAAATACTATAAACATTAGGTTATACCTATATCTATTTTACCATTAAAATAATGTGATTTAATTTGTTCTTTGATTTATTTTACAAATATTTAGTTGATCCTCCAAGACTTATAAAACATTTTGTCATCTTGAATAGTTTTCATTCAGAGTGTGACTCACCACCACATAAGCAACCCAATTATTTTAGAAATTATGGCTATTGACCTCATTAAATATTGTTTTCCAATCCCATTTGGCAAAAACCATAGGAAATAACCATGGTCTGGTTTGTGTTTTTGATTAATTTAATGTGTGGTGTCCCAAACCAAAATAAAAAAAATTCCCTCTCCTTACATTATAAAACCACCAAAGATCCCAATTCATTATTAGTGAAATCCTTTATCGTTCATCCAACCTCTACCCTCATCTATCTATAATCTTATAATGGTGCCCCAAGGTCCAACTAAGCCTCTCACAAGCCTCTCTCATGCCATTAGAAGCACACTTACATGTAAGGGATTCCTACATTTCTCTTTTTATCCATGTCTCTTAATATTGTTATGACCTTGTATTATCAATTATAAATGTTGGGGTATGATTTATCACCTCTACCATATTTCTCTCTTTATTTTTGAATGATGAGAGACACCTTTATCTCTTATTAAATGCCTCCCTTGTACACCTTTTACCATGATGAAATTCAGTAAGGAATTTCTCTCTACTCATTTACATTCAAGTAATTATTTTGTATCGTGAATATAAATTCCATTACAATAGCAGAGACATGTATCTATATGATCCCCTTAAATTCCATTTCATGTAAATATGAAGAGGCACCACTTTTCTCTCATCAACCATTTTTTTCTGAGTTCTTACGTCACGCTGTTATGCTGCCGAAATTGCACCAAGATTTTCCTTCCCAGAGTCACTATGTATTGAATACAATGTCCATTTCTCTATAAAGGGTATTCACCGTTATACAAATTTACATATTTTTTAAAGAGTTTCACGTAAAAATTCAAACTTAATTTTCATGGATTAAATGATAATGTTTAATGAATCCATGTGTCACACTTACGCTTGAAATGAAATGATTAGGAAGGTTGCACCCTGATAGTGCTCCAATGGATTGGGAAAAGATTATAATCATGGTATATCATGCGCAATGAAGGTTTACTCATGCTAACACAAGTGAAATTAGGGTTTACTATTGATCCATGTGCAATGAGCCTTGGCTCTTGCTAAAATCATGTTAAATGTGTTTGCCACATCTCCAGGTTATGATTATCTTGCTTTATCATGCCTTTATGTTTCTCTTGTACTCCATTGATATGCCTATTGTCTAACATGTAATGTATTCCTCATGTTATTACATGTTTATTCCCTTACTGGGCTGTATAGCTCACCCTTTTCTTATGCATGTCCTCAGGTTATCCTTTGTAATGCAATGTACAAGGGAATATAGGGGTCATGTAAAGAATGTTTCCAATAAAGATGTTGTATTTCATGTTTTATGTTTTCATGTAATGTTCCTAATCCCAAAAGACACTAGACCTCTTGATCTTCTATTTTGTATCAAGTTTTTTTTGTGTAATAAATCATGTTTAAGTGTGTAATAAAGAGCTGGGCTGTTGAATGTTATTCATAGTTATATAACATCATTCATTTAAAATTTATATATTCTATGAAATATTTTCAATTCAAAAAAATACTTTTTTAACAGAAGTGGCATTTTAAAAATTATTTTTTATCATTCAATGGGAATTTACATATTTTAAAAGTTTCATTGACTTAATAATTTGATTTAAATTCACCTCGAGGTGTGATAGACCTTGTGTTTATATTTTATTTTTTAATTTTTTTTGGTTTTGTTGATTTTGTAGCTGATTAGTCATATGAGGTTTTTTCTTTCTTAGATTAATATAAATTATAATTTTTATGGTTTGAATTTCACTTGATTTAAAAAATTATTATGATATTAATTGGTTTCAAATAGGATAAAAAAATGTATTTCAAACTATAATTTATAAAATACGACCTATATACAAGTTTTTTACCTTGAAAATTAAGCTATTAATTATTTCATTAATTATATTATGAAACGTTATTTGAAAATGATTTGGTTTTTGGAACGGTCTTCAAAAGTGGATTTTCAAGAAATATCAGTAGTTTCAAAATTCAAGTCCAATATAGATATTTATATTAATGATTTTCCAATATTAATATACAACCCTAACTAACTACCTGTCAACATATCAATAAATAATATTGATGGTCACAAGATTTTTTTATTAATATGAGTTATAAATGTGAATTTAATTAAAATGTTATGTTTGGGTGGGTGGATCTATTTAACGGTATTTTTTTCCTTTTATTATTTTACATGAATTGGTATGATATGGAACAAATCTTCTATCATCCCCTATTTATCATATCATGGATATATTATGAATTTTAGTAAGATAATGATAGATTGTCACTATAAATTTCCCAACAGGATGTGATTATATCCTCCAATAGTGGACTACTTCCAGTCATAGGGGTGTCATCAGTGAGGAAAATTTAGAGTAAGAATGTATGTTATATATAAGGAATGCATTGAGAAGATAATAGAGTATTCTACTTTTGTATATATAGGATCATATATATGGATGTCAAGAGTTCCACATAAATATATACACTTTTTCACGACATCTATAATTTAATAAATAATGATTCTTCATCTTTTATCTTTAATTTTTATTTCATCTTGTTATATTACATTTATCACTAATAATTTTATAGTTATTTTGTGTATAAGATTTTGTTGGTGGCCTTTTGTTGACACCTTTTATTTTTTATCAATGTTTTATACTTTGATAATCTTTTTACTAATTTCTATTATTTTTATATTCCATCGTTATAATTTGTTGATATAATTTTTTTTTGTGGTGGATTTATATTCGTAGCCCTTTAAATTGGTGGATTATATAATGTTAATTTTCAAAAGGGATTATAAATAATAAGTTAAATGTTTTTTCTGTAAGAATTATTTTGAATTCAAAAAGTTAATAGATCAATGGATGTGCAATTTTTTCCAATAAAATTTTAAAATATATCTAAAAATACAACATTGAAAACAAATGTTGTTTAAATATTCTAAATAATTATTTTTATAGACTCATTAGTGAAATAATCATGGGCTATTTATTCTCACATAGTACATAAACCATTAGATGTCTATTTACTATGTGTATTTCTTGTTGGTTTTGGTATATCTCCTATAGTCTCTTAATGAGTTGTATTATTTATCATATACATGGATAGTGACATGGAGTCACATGGAGAATGTTTCAGGTACTTATGGTTCCCCTTTTGAATTATATATATAACATCCAAGTTTGAATGTTTTGTATTATAGTTTCTACTTTAGACATGTTACAAGTTTAGAGGGATGTATTTCAATTTTAATAGTTCCCTATTTTGTTAACATTAAATTTTGAAACTGTTTATATTTTCAATAAATGATTTTACTATATAAGAATGAAACTTGAATGATTCTTAGAATAATTCCACTAATTGTTATATATTATTTATCCTAGAAAAATAATTCCCTTATATTTTATTTTGAATCATGAAAATTATTTCTAGTGTTCATGGATCATGAATTCATTTTAAGAAATGAAATAGGACACAGTAGGTTGGTTCATGTGATATACTAAGTTTATGAATACCTCTACATAATCACATTTATCCAATCCCAATCCTCGTTAAATTAATGAGTTTCTTTTGAGGAAACCTTTTGTTTGTTTTAAGTATATTATTTATCCCTCGATCTACCCATTTGTTTTTAGAATAATATGGAGATTTTGGTCTTGAAATAATGTGGTTCATGGTTTGGGGGAACCATCCATAGCTACCCAGGAAACTATGAAACTAATTTCACATTAGATGGAGGTGACCACACGGTTGTTGCACGACTGGGAGAACTGTGCAGGTTAACCATGCTGCCAATTCCACTTGGATAGTGAGAGATGATTGGTTTCCAAAACATTTGTAAAACCATATGGTCCAAACATGTGGCTTGTCCAGGTAATTAAAAATAAGAAAATTACAGTTTTTACTTCTTTATATTTAATGTTAAATAACCTATAATACTCTCTATTTGATATTTTTAGCCATTGATGCTTCTTGAAAACCATTATTGAGAATTTATTCATTTATAATTGGTTGGGTTTATCATTGGTCAATCATGTAATCATCATGTTAGTCATTTTTCCCTTCATTTATTCCACTTTCTATCTTTCTTACACAATCTTTATTAAGTTACTAGTTTCTACTAGGTTATTTGACATAATGATGGCCTGATATTGATATTTTGGGTGAAAATAAGATCATTGTTTTAAAAACATTCCTTTATAGTAAATTTTTGTGGTTTAGATGTGGTTTCACACCGGTATCAATAAGTCTCAAAGTGTGAGGAAGGTGGTTCTATGATTTTACATTTTTAGACATGTTTGTCTTTCATACTTGGTAATTTAAAAGTAATATATGCATTATTTATATGGTGATTTTTTAATGGTTTTGAGGTGAATATATGATGAATTTCAAGACCCAAATGTTTATTAATGAAAATTCATCTTGATCTAATTAAATGTCTTATTATGTAAATGGTTATATAAGGAATATTCACATTCATGGTTTTATGTTTTTGGATTTTAAAATACTATTATGAATTACTATTGTTTCTAATATATCCATTAAGCATTTATCTCATGATTAGTATAAATATAGTGCTATAACAAATCCAATTTACATAGAAAAAGGAAGTGATGGCCTCACTATGTAGGAATGATCTATATGAAGCCCATTTTTTCGAAGCTCGGAAGGGATGTTGCCTCCCTAGGCTTCGCTCTTGGCCAAGTCCAAGCCATGCATCGACAAATTAATCTTGAACAGAATTGCCTATGGGAGAAGTGGATGTTAATAGTTATTAGCAACCGTGAAAAGTTATCCGAGCCACCCAATAGTATGTCACCATCGAACATCGTACCCTTAGGTCTTATAAGGGTGGTATAAGAGGTTATGTAACAAGACCAAAGCATTATGAATATGTGCATTAGTTTTGTATAAAATATATTATATACATTCATTTTACTATTTTTAATTTGTAAATGGTTTTTAAATCCAAAATAGTTTTTTATTTAATATTTAAGTTCAATTAAAAAATCTATATAGATGAAATATAGGATTTTTGAATCATATATTATTTTATTGAAATATTATTAATAATTTTAATTTTATAAAATACAAATTATTGTATAAATTTTTTGGATACAATTCAAATTTTTATAATGGTTTAAAACCCATGAATTTTCGAAAAAATTCAGTTTTTATTTTGAAAGTTAAAATTCACATATTTATAAAATTATTGAGATAAAATGAATATTATTTTTGGATTCATGATTTATAAATTTTATAATGGTGAATTTTTTATAACTTTATGAGACAATCGAATTTTTGGGTAAAAGTTAAATACCGTTTAAATTTTTTATGTGTTTTATGACTTCATAATGACCCAATAGTGAAGTAATAAAATACAATAAAAGTTGTATTTGGACAATATATTTTTTATCTTTATAATAATGTGATTTTTAATTTGTTTGATTAATTTTATTGCACCATTATGGACCCTCGAAGACATATAAACTATTTTGACATGTTAAAATGTCATCATCTAGAGTGTGACTCACCTCCACATATGAAATCCTAATATTTTAATATTCTTGGCCACCGGCCTTAAAAATAACTTTTCCCTTTACTTTTTTCAAAAACCATGGGATGGTTTGTTATTTTTATTAGTGTAATGTGTAGTTTCCAAAACCTAAAAAATATATAATTTACTCTAATTTTCTATATGAACCCCTCAATCTCATATTACTCTTTACTCAAACCATTTGGAGCTCGACCAACCTCAACCCTTCTGCCTGTGGAGTCCTCCCAAGGCTACCCAAGATCTTAATAATCATCTCTCAAGCCTCTCCCAAGCCTCTAGGATCACACTTCAAATAAGGGATCCTGAATTTCCTTCCTTCTTTATTAATGTCCATGTCTCCTTATATTATTATGTCCTTTTATTTTAAAATAAAAATATTGGGGTATGATTTTTTACAACCCTATACTTCCTTATTAATTTTTACCTAATTAAGGAATATTTTCTCTTTCATTAAAGCTTCCCTTGTACACCTGTCACCATTCTAAAATTCCGTAATGAATTTCTCACTCCTCACTTACATTAAAGAAATTATATTATATTATGCATCAAAATTTTATTTCATATGTTGGGATTTTATATTCCCAGAACCAAATACTGTCCATTTTCTGTATAAATTTTGAGAGACACATTACACTCTCATTAACCCATTTTTTGATTTCTATTTGACATCATTATGTTGCGGAAGTTACACCAAAATTTCCCATGCCAAAATCATCATTTAAGTGAATAACATATCCATTTATCGATCAAGGGTATTAAACTTTATACACATTCACATGCTTATTGTGGACATAATTTTATTTATTACACATCTCTTATTCATTGAATAAATTAGGAGGTTTAATGAATTGATTTTATATGATCTATGTTGCGCACTTTTGAATGAAAGGAAACGTTTATAAAGGGCGTGCCCTGATAGCACTTCAATTCATTAGGTAATGAATAGTATAGTGATAAACCATTTGAAATGGGGGTTTTCGTATGATAATTCAAGTGTGATGAGGGTTTAATCATTCTTATTCAAGTTCAATGAGGGTTTACTCATTAAAATTCAAGTTCCATGAGGGGTTTGTCATACCCTATGTCTAATGAGCCTTGGCTCATGCTAGTATCTTCTTAAATGTTTTTTCCACATCTACCTATTATGATAATCATTATATATCATTCATCTATATTATTGTTTGTCTTATGGACAATTGATATTCTTATTTCCTAACAGATGTTTTATTCATCAATTTATGCACATTTACTTTCTTATTGGGCTTTATAGTTCACCCTTTTCATATATATGTCCTCAGGTTATCCCATGCAACACTAAGTACGATGGAATGTTGGGGTCATGTAATATATGTTTTCAATAAAGGGTTCATATTTTATGTCAAAAGTTTTCATGTAATATTTTTAATATCCAAAGACACTAGACCACTCGAACCTCAGAGTTGTATAAAGTGGAATTTTATGTAATAAATCATGTTAAAGTGCGTAATAAAGAGAAGGGTTTTATAGTTGGTATCAAGGGAAATGTTTACTTATTTTTGGGAATAGGATTAGAAACCGTAGTGAATGATTTAGTGATAAGAATTTGTTTAATAAAATATTCAAAAAAAAATTTTGAGTATAGAGCAAGTGATTTTTCACGAAAATACATCATTGTCTGAATACGAACAAGCATAGGTGGCCCTAGCACAAATGTATCTAGGGGTAAAACCAAAAAGACCACATTGGGATAGACATGATCAAGAACTGGTACACAATAATGTTCCTTGTTGCACTCTTAGTTATGACACACCTAGGGAATATACATTGTTAAATTCATAAGCATGGTATTAACCATTATTAATGCATTAAAACAAATTCCCCTAAGAATATATGTTGGAAGTAGATCATGTATAACATAGATTGAATCCTATAAATTATTATGTTAAATAAGTAAATGTAATTTATATGTTATCACTTATTATATTTGGATTCACCATTACATGTTACCCATAACTATCCTTTTATTCTAGCCAATGGATGGTAATAAGAGGACATAGACTAATAATTAATGTGAAGATCAATGTGATAACTTTTTTAATGAGGTGCCCAATCCGATGGGAGTGAGAATCACAAAAATTTTCATGATAAACATTTAGATAACTAATGTTTTGAATAGAAACATGGTTCAAGAGAAACGCTCACCCCCCCAAAATGAACACACCGCAATAGAATTCTTCATGAGACAAAGGACTCATAATTTTCAGGGAGCTTATGATCCCTCAATCTCCGAACAATGGACTAAATCTATTGAGAATATCTTATCCATCCTTCAATGTTTTAAACATGAGAAGGTTCTTCTAACTACTTATGAAGCCTGAGGAAGAGATTGTGGGACTGGAAAGGAAGGATTCAGAGAATATGGTTTTTGATAAATATTTTCCTCACACTATCCAACATAAAATGGAAATGGACTACCTATACCTCAAGAAAAAAATGACAAATCCATTGGAACACATGAGGAAAACCTCATAAGGCTTGAACAATACCCCTAAGGTTTCATCATTACTCCCAAATGTTAGGGAGACTGCTTATTTGGTGGGATAAAACTATGCCTATAGAAAGCCCTAGCGATCTGTGACATCAACAACTATGAGGGAATTGTCTGATGCGCTTTCAATGTCGAAATGTAGATCCACCAATTTTAGAGGTATCATAGGGATACAAATCGGAAAGTGGACATTAATTCATGGAGGTATAATGGATAAATATAACACTGCTACGAAATTCTAGTACCCCACTTGCCAAAGGTGCAGAATGAACCGCCAAAGAAATTTCATGAAGGGGATGATGAAATTATTTGGGTGTGGAAGAGAAGACTAGTTGGCCATTAATTATTTACATGAAAACACTGGTGTTGTGACAGAGGATAGGAACACTCAATTCGAACGACAATGCATTTTTCATTTCTTCATCCACAAAGAACCTGGTCACTTTTCAAACTAGTTCCCTAAGCCTAGGGTTTTTGGACGCAACGTAAAACCTCCAGAGAAGAAAGGGTGATCTTTTTCTATCACTATCACTGAAGAAAATCATGACAATGAAGTGGGGACATGTAAGATAGATATTCATTCATGAATTGGAAATATACATTTTGATTCTAGTTCTATGCATTCTATAATATCTCGAAAGTTCAGTAAATTAATCCCAACCGCACTATAAAACATGGAAGTATAGAATTCAGTGAGAAATTCAAAATGGGGAAATCATTGCATCACATGAATATAACTCCTCCCCGGTCAAAATTTTTGGATTGAAATTCCCGGTGATCATTTTCATACTATATATGGTAGGATTTGATATAATTTTATGAAAATATTAGAATTCCATATATAGAGAAAACATATATTTTCATGGGAGGGAAATCACTCTCCATATGGTGAATCAACCCCTGATTATGTAAATGTCCAAGGAAGAGGATGAATCTTCATTGGAAACATCATCTCAAGCGTGGATATTACTTCTCTATGAGTATGTATACCTCACATAGATGACTGTGTCCAACAAATCCACAATACACAATGAACTTCCTATTGTGAGGGAATTCGCGGACGTGTTTCCTGAGGAATTGCATGGTCTTCCTCCTAGAGGAGATTTTGAATTATTGATAGATCTTATACCTGGGGGTTACAAATATATGAGTCTTTATATAGGATTTCTGGTGTGGATATTAAGGATCTACATAAACAACTACATGGGTATATGGATAAAAGGTTTATACGCACAAGTGCTATATCATAGTGTGTGCCAGTTCTCATAATCAAGAAGAAGGATGGGTAAATGTGCCTTTACAATGAATCTCAGGATATCAAAAAAATCACGATAATGAACAAGTATCCTCTGCCACGATTTTAAACATATTTGGTCAACTAGATGGAGCACAATACTTATCCAAGGTGGATATATTATACGGATATTACCAAGTAATTGTGAAGACGGAGGGTATCTGAAAGACTGATTTTTGTACAAGGTATGGGAACTATGAATACCTAGTAATGCCTTTTGGACTCAATAATTCTTCTAAAATCATCATGGACATTATGCATAGATTCGTTAGAGATTAAATGAAAAAATTTGTGATATTGTTTATCGAAGATATTGTAATATAATCCAAAAACAATGAGGGCATGAGGATAATCTAAACACTTTTGTAGAAACCATGCAAAAGGAGAATATCTATGAAAATTACAACATGTATGAGTTATGGTTTGATGAATTCTCATTATTGGGTCATATCATCACAATAAATGAGATATCTATGGATCCCTCCAAGAAAAATGCAATTTAGGGACAATCAATTCCAACATCTACAATGGATATCCATAGAATCCGGCTGTTAGCTGGATATTATTACAGATTTTTGAGACGTATATCAGGATTGTCAAACCCTATTACCAAGATATATCAGAAGGGAGTCAATTTTATGTGGAGTGATGAATGCAAAGACAGCTCCAAGGAATTGAAAAATATGATTATCACTATGCATGTTCTCACATTACCCACAAGTGGAAAAATTTTTATGGTGTTTCGTGATTCTTAAAATAAGGGATTGGGATGTTTGTTGATGAAAAATGAAAAATTCACTGCATATGATTCAAGGAAATTGAATGTTAATGTGATAAAATATCCAACACCTGATCTAGAGTTGGCTTTAGTTATCTTCACTTAAAAAATATGGCAACATTACCTCATTTTAGAGAAGAATGAAATATATACATATAACAAAATCCTCAAGTATATATTCACATAGAAAGATTTGAACATGTTCCAATGAAGATGGTAATAGGTGAACATAGGCTATGAATTATCAATCTATTACCACCCAATGAAAGAGAATATGGTGGGGGATGCTCTAAGTTGAAAGGACCTAAATGATTTTCCAATGAGGAGAATTGAAAAGGATCAAATATTCTATGATTTGATTAAGATGGACATGAGAATCATAAATAAGGGATCATTATCAATGATTTCACAAATGTTTTCTCAACCGCCTCTTTTGCAAAGGATAAAGGGTGCACAAAATAATGAAGTGATAATTCATAAGAAAGTGGAAACAATTATAAATGGGAAATCCTCAAAGATAAATCTTAATGAACAATGAATTGGAGGATTTGGGTCAAGACTATGTGTTCTATCAAATCTAAAGTCAATGAAAGATGTTTTGGATGATTCACATAGATCAGATTTCACCATTCACCTAGGAAACATGAAGATGTATTGAGATCTCTGGGAGAATTATTGGTGGGATAACCTAAAGAAGGATTTATCTAATTATACATCAACATTCTAGTATATTATGAAGTGATGGCAGAGAATAAGAAGACTAAACGGATGATAAACCCATTATCCATAACATCAGGGAAATCAGATAACATCCCAATGGTTTTTTTCACTGGATATTTGAAAACATCCAAATGAAACAATGTTTTTTGGGTTTTTGTAGATCATATTACAAAGACTGCACACTTCAATACAAATAGAGAGGATTTCTAATTGGATCAACTTTCATGGATATGCATCAGATAAGTGGTAAGGATTCATGGAGTACAAGTATTGGTTGTATCTGACAGAGATCTAAGCTTCAACTATTAGTTCTGAAAGATTCTCCTAAACGCTCTGAATACTGTGTTAGATTTCAGTATAACTTATTATCCTCAAAATGATGGACAATATGAATGGAAAATCCAAGAACTTGAGGAAATGATTAGAGCATACATATTGGAGGATAAGATAAACATATTTCTCTGGTTGAGTAATATTACTATAACTGTTTCCAATAAAGAATCCAAATGACTCCTTATGATGCCCTTTATAGGTATAGGTGAATAAAACTGACATGTTGGGGAGCAAAAACTCCTAGGACCATAAATGGTCGATGAAATTGTTGATAGGATTAAGACCATCCAGTGGAACATTAAAGCATCTCCGAGTTTATAATAGAGCTATAATGATAATACTTGAAAAGACCTTGATTTTGATGTTGGAGACATGTCATTCTTCCACATATCACTGTGGAAGAGAGTTATGAGATTTACGAATAAGGGAATTCTTAGTTCAAGGTTCATTGACCCTTTTGTGATCCTTAATCGCATTAGAGCAGTGGACCATCGACTTTCACTCCCAACAAATCGGTATCATGTAAATGAGGTATTCTATATATAACTATTGGGGAAGTACAAACCTAACCCATTGCATGTAACCAATACAGAGGTGGTACCATAAGATAATGACCTCTATTATGAATGGAATCTGGTTAATATCTTAGAAGTTAGGGACAAATTTCTACAAAATAATACAATTCCCATTGTTAAGGTGTTGGGGAGACACCACAAGTTTGAAGAAGTAGTATGGGAATCAAAGGAAGTGATGAAGTAGAGTTACCCAAAACTATTTTACCGTGGTAAGAGTAAATTTTGAGGGATTAATTTCTTAAGGGGGGAAGATTGTAATGACCCAAAATTTAATTAATGAAAATTTATCTTTATTTATTTAAATTTATTATTATGTAAAATGGTTATATATGACATTTTAACTTCATTTGTTTTAGGTTTTTGGATTTTAAAAAATCTTTATGAATATTCACCATTGTTAATATAGTCATCAAACACTGATCACATGATTAGTATAAATTTAAGGCTTTAACAATTCCAATTTACATAGAAAAAGGAATCAATGTCCTCATATAGTAGAATTACTTCATACCAAGCCCATTTGTCAGATCTTATAAAGGAGGTTGCATCACTAGGCTTCACTCTTGACTACATCCACGATGATATTCAACATGTTAATCTTGATCCTAACCCACTATGGGATAAGTCTATGTTAATAGAGATTACCACCCCGAGCGTTGTTATCTGAGCAGCCCAAAGATTCTGTCACTATCACATGCCTTACCCTAATGTATTATGGGGGTGTTATAAGATGTTATGTAACAAGACCCTAGAATTATGATTATGTTCATTATTTTTGTATATAAAAACTAATTTTCATACATTTAATTATTGTTACTTTTTAAATTACATTTAAAGCACAAATTGTATTTTTAGTTAATATTTAAATTCAATTATGAAATCTATTTTGATGAGTTAATGGATTTTTGAAATAAAAAATATTTTAATAAAATAATTATTACTAAATTATCTTTTATTTAATATAATTTATTATATAATTTTAGTGATTAAAATATTTTTTTTTATTATGGTTTGAAAACTGTTTTTTTCAAAACTCATAAATTTTCTAAAAATGTCTATTTTTATTCTAAAAGAATAAATTCACATATTTAGAATATTATTTTGAAAAAATGAATCTTTTATTTAGATTCAGGATGTCGAAATTATCTAATTGTAAACATTTCATAATTTTTTGGGATAGTCAATTATTTTTGTAAAATTAAATACCATTTATATATTTAATGTGTTTGATGACCTCATTATGACCTAATATTGAGTTAATAAAATACTATAAAATCTTTATTTGGCCAATATATATTTCACCTTTAAAATAATGTGATTTTAGATTTGTTTGATTAATTTTACTGTTCCTTCGTGGACCTTCTAAGACTTATACAATATTTAACTTTTTCAAATGATTTCTTTGAGTGTGTGATTCTCCTCCACATAAGAAAACATAATATTTTAATAAGTTTGGCCATTTAAAAAATAAAATAAATTATCCACTCTCATTTTAAAAAACCCATGTTAAAAAAACAATGGAATGGTGTTTGTTTTGGATAAGATTAATTTGTAGTGTCCAAAACCTAAATAATAACGAATTTCCACTCATTTCCTATATAAACCCATTAAATCTCCCATTACTCTTAACTCAAACCATTCTTAGATCAACCAACCTCTTCCATACTCTGTCTGGAGTTCCCTTAAGGAATCCCAATCTCCTAATAAGTATCTCTCAAGCCTCTCCCAGGCTTTTGGGGTAACACTTCCAAGTAATAGATCCTCACATTCATTTCATCCTTATTTATGTCCATGTTTTTTTATATTGTTATTACCTTTATTTCCAATTAAAAACGTTTTTTATTCCTAACCTCCCCTATACTACCCTAACTATTTTTAAATGATGATGTTCCCCTTCATATTGCATTAATTCCTCCCATGTGCACCTGTTACCAAACTGAAATTCTATAAGGGATTTCTCTCTCCTCATTTATATTCAAGAAATTCTTTTACATTATGTATCAAAATTCAATCACATATGATTAGATATTTCTTCCCTGACCCCCATACTATAAATTTAATTTATAAATGACGAGAGACCCCTTTCTCTCTCATCAACCCATTTTACTATTTCTATTTGACGTCATTATGCTACCGAAGTTACACCAAATATTCCCATGCCAAAACCACCATCTATGTGAATATCATATCTATTTCAATTTCAAGGGTATTCACATTTATGTTCATGTAATTTTTTATTTAGTAATTAAATTTATGTATTCCATATCTCTTGTTCATGGAATAAATTTTTATGTTTAATGGGTCTATGTTGTATAATCTATGTGGGAGACTAATGCATGAGATTAAATGTTTAGAAAGGGCGTTCCCAAATAGAAATCCAATGCACTGGGTAATGAATATTGTCATAATACTCCATGTGTAGTGACAGTTTACTCATAAAAATTTATGTGAAATTAGGGTTTACTCATGATCCATGTGAAATAATATTTGGATCATGTTAATATCATGTTAAATGTTGTATCCACATCTCCGAATTAATATAATCATGCTATATCATGACTTTATGTTCATGTTTTATTTATTCTCAACTGATATTCCTATTTCCTAATATGTATTATATTACTCATGATAATAACTTTTTACACCCCTACTGGGATTTAGATCTCACCCTTTTCTTATGTATGTCCTCATGTTATTCCATTCAATGCTACGTACGAAGAAATGGTGTGTTCATATAAAATATTTTTTCAATATATATATTGTGTTTTAAGACTTATGTTTTAAGGTTATATTTCTAATTTCCCAAGAAACTAGACCTCTAGATCCCCATAGTTTCCTTATGTTCAAGTTTAGGTAACAAATTATGTTAATCTGTGTAATAAATAACAGGTTTTTTGTAATAAATGATGGTTTTTGAAAGGAGTTTTTTTATGTTTCTTATGTTCTTCATTTTGGGAGTTTTTAATAGGTTCATTTATTGGTATAAATGGTGTGAAATGTGTTTTCAATAAGATTTTAATGTGCGCATGTTTTGAAAATTGGTTTTTGAAATGAAATTACTTTTTTATGCATGTTATCTACTTTCTTGTGAACCTTAATTGTTTTTTTGAAATGTAGAAATGATGTAAGGTATGTTTTGAAGTGTTTTTGATGTTAGTGTGAATTTAAATGTGAATTTCCAATGGAAATGGTCCGGATTTATATGTGCTCTTATTTTTGAGGTTCCAAATGGGATTGAAGAATTTTTCAAGTAGTGATAAATGTGTTTTCAAATTGTTTTAGGGTTCGTGGAAAATTTAATGTGGCTTTGTTTATAGAAAATGGGGGTTTCCATGTTATCTTTTATCATTGGATCAATGTAAATTTTGAATGCTTTGATTTCTTTGGTTGTTTATGATGCTTGGGATGTGTTTGTGAAAGTGATGATTTTTGTGATATATGAAATGGAATTAGACCAAAAAGGGAATCCAAGGTATTTAGTAATGTTATATAGAACTATAATTATAGTGGAGTTGACATAGTAAATTCCATGATTAATTTAGTAGGATTTATGCAAAAACACTAACTAAACATGTGATATGATCAAAGACCACTCTATCATTGGGGTTGGATCCCCTCTAGTGGCTCATGAATGGGAATTATGTTGTTTTTCTACTATGATACGGATACCATTAGATCTAGGTATGAGATCCCTTATAATGCATCATTCTAGAGAATGATGATGATTTCTGTTGGTTGATTTTGATCACTGAGGAATGATGTCCATAGAGTCCCAATTATGCTGGTTACTTATAGGAATTTTACATAGTTCCCGTTATTTTGACATGATTATTATGTTCTATGGTGCTACACATTGTTATATGTTAGATGTTACTGAAAATTAATTTCAAGATTGATTATTTTTAAAAACAATACTCCTAAAACATGTTTCTTCTAAATGTTTTCCCAATTTTCTTTAGAAATGATTAATGAATTATTGTGAAAATATGGTGTTAATTTGTCTCCAAAAAGTATATCATGAATTCGTTATTTTCAATGGAATCTTAATGGGTTTTGTATTACACCCAACAAACAACATTGGGGGAATTTTGAAAATGTTATGTTTGGTCCAGGTAATGGAAAGATGTACTGTGGTGGTGATGGTGGATTTGGTTGATAGTGTTCAATATATTTTATGTGTTGGTGGTTGTGTCTTATGGTAGTTTTGGGATGGTGATCTTTTTCCCATTCCATTATAGTACTTTTGTTTTGCTTTAAATTTCTAAATCTTGAATGTGGATAATTTTGTACCTCGTTTGGTTATGATTATCAGTTATGTGATGTTTACTATTGCTTTTTTTTCTTGGATATAAATTGGTGAAATAATTTCCAATGTTTATTTTTGATACCTAGACACAATTTTATGACCTATGGAGATCGATGACACCCCTCAGCCCTTGTATTGGGTTGTTTTGTTTTTCTTGATTGATGGAATCTCACTTGGTTTGTGAAAAAATCGTATCCAAGAAATTTGTCTCTTTTCAGGTCATGTTATTTTGGATGAGTATCATTATTCTGTGGCTATGAATGACAGGGCTTGAAGTTTTGGTTGTGAGTGTAGCATATTCCAAACACACCTCATGACCAACCTTGAGTCTCTGTGACTTGGTAGGATTTTTCTAGACTTATCCTCTAGGTGAGACTTATAGGATACAGACTGTATACAGACACTGGGTGGGGGATGTTTTTTTGGTATTTTACTATGATAGAATTTATTATGCTTTTATTCATGGATGTTTTTATGATTTTTTGTTATGGATGGAGATTTTAAGAACATGCATTAATGGTTTTTTATTTTTTATTGTTGTTTATTGTAGCAATATGCCTCTCCGAAAACATCCCACACACCAGTGGGAAGAGCCCAAAGAGAGTTATCCGTCAATAATTGAGCAGAGGATAATGAAATATGTTTTTTGGGATTTACAAGATTTGGTTCAATAAGTGGGCTATAGTCTTGCTCTGGTTAGACAATCCACACTTGTTCATAAGATGGAAATGTAATAGTAGTTACATAAGAACAATCCTCAGTATATCAGAGGTAGAAAAGAAACATTAGAAGAATATAATAATATTGAAAAAATAGAAAGAATGTTTTGAGTTTCTTAATACTCATAAGGCATTCATATTTAATGTGATACGTTCACGTTGAAAGGACCCCATAAGAAGTGGTGGGACTCAGTGTTTTAAGATATAAAGTAGAATTATATGGATTGGAAGGATTTTCATGTTGCATTCAATGGTATATATTGTCGTGATATTTTATTCCAGGTCCTGGGAGTTTTTTTTGTGATTTTTCAGGGATATATAATTGTGATGGATTATGATAACAACATTAAATATTTAAATTCATATGAATCCAAGGTCATTTCCAATGATAAGATAATGGTTCAGAAGTTCATTATGGGGTTATGACCAGATATATGATCCCAAGTATTGCTGTTAAAGAAGAAGAATTATGATGAGGAGTTAGATTATAAAATCATTGACAAAATTGATCATAAGGGAAATTATATATTTTTAGTAGTGTCATCAGGGGAAGTGGTAGTTCATCGGGGAGGAATAGGATGCCTGAAGGGCATGGGAAAATGGGAGGTAGCTATTCAAGACATCATTTCTGTCATTATCTGTGGATTCATGTTGTAGTTCAATCATGTGCCATTTCAGGGGGATGGTGGGGATAATGAGGTATGCTTCTTGATCTCCACCCAGGCCTCACCATTGGTGTGGAACCATGGGTATGTTGCATCAATTTTTCAAATTGTTGTTCCCATATCAGTGTGGTGTAAGATCTGTGGTTTTTACTGAGTATTATACTTTTCCAAAACAATCCAATATAGTGGGTTCTTGGTGAGTATGTTGTGTTATACGGGCTAGATATTCTTCAAGAAATGTTAACTTTATGATAGATTTTTAGGCCAATAGTTTTTTTAGGGTTAGGATTAGAAGAGGAAACATCGTGTTGAGGAAAAAGTGCTAGTGGAATTAGATTTTGGGCCTAAAATAAATTGATGTACAATTATTTTTACATCATCTTTCATTAATGCCCAGTTATATATCAGTTAATTTGTTTACTTCATTTCATCACATCTAGTTCATGTATTAATGTTACTAATCTTATTCATGGGTTGTGTAATGGGGTTGGTTGCACAACTTGGTAAGAAATGAGATAAGGGTCTCAGGAGTACATCTTGCACACTCTACCATGTCCGGGTTGGATTTAGAATGGTATATTCTGGTTTTTGAGGTGTTAAATTTTTTTACACGTTACTCAATATGGATTGGATAGAGAATTTACTCATGCACATAATTTTATATTGGCAATATCTATGTATCATGGAACATGATTGAATTATACAGGTTTTTCATGCTGAATGAGATCCTTGTTGGGGAATTTTTGGAAATCCACTTTTTAAAATGAGTAATATTGTTCATTAGATCTCATCGCTCATGTTGGGGTATGATGATGGTGTTCCCAAGGGTGGATCGTCTCCAACGGCAGATGCGTTCATGGGGATTTTTCTAGAGAATTTCTTGTGGTTTTCCACTATAGTCTGATATGGAGTTCACCATTGATTTAGTACTAGGAACACCACTGATATCTCTTCCGGCATAACATATGGTCCTTATAATGTTATGAGAATTACAGGTGTAACTCAACTATTTAAAATCCAAAGGATTTAGTTTCCCGAGAGTCTCAACTTAGACTTTCCCAGTTCTATTTGTGAAAATGTTTGATGCATATTAGTGGTTGTGGATTTTATTTCAAAATATAAGTGTGGTAATTAATAAGAATAAATATTTTTTGAGCTGAATTGATGAAAATTTTGATCAATATACGAGAGAAATGTGGTTTTCATTATTGAATAAGGTTTTGGGTATCCCCAAGTTAGAGTTAGAGAGAGATTAATGTTATCAAAATAGAATTAGGAAGCATGTATGACCATTATGTTTATTCATTCATGCATTTTTAGTAGGAAAATTCTCATGATGTCTTTATTGAACTCTTGAACAAGGTTTTCTATCTGCATTAAAATTTAGTCATTATTGTATTTGTGGATGCAATTGTGTTCTATTTTGTGACTGAGGAGAGGCATGAGTGAAATTTGGTGAATTTTCTAGGCCTCCTTCGAGATCATCTTCTACTTGAGAAGTTTTCTATTTTAAAATTCAAGATTAATTAGATGGTGTTTATAAGTCATTAAATCATAGAAAAAGGGGTTATAGTTGACCCTAAGTATTTTACTATATTTACTTCTTGATAATAATAGGAGAACATGTTTTAAATCAAAAGCTTATTGGGTTTTACATTGTATTAATTGTTTTTTTTTCGAGATTTTTCACATCATTCTTCATCCATGACCACACATACCAACAAAGAGATGATTTTTTAATTGATATTAAAGTATAATTTTTCCTTTGGGATATGTGGTCTATTAAGATTCCTCTGTTATGGGTCTTGGATGTTGGTTGATATGTGATGACCATACAGTGGATTATGGTTTTCACTAACTCCTACAAACTGAAAATAATTTCCCTATGCTTGACCAAGAGTTAGTAGTGGTGATGCATTCCATGAAGACATGAACCATGATTCTTTTTGGGAGAAGTTTGTAGTTTTTTTGGATCATATGATCTTATCCATTATTTTCACCAAGAATGATTTGAATTTTAGGTTGCATCATTGGGTTGAGTACCTTTAGGTGTTCTATTTTGATATAGTTTATACCCCATGAAATGGAAATATGGTGGTAGTTGAATTGTGCAGGAATGTTTTAGTTCAATCATTGAAGGAGTCTAGTGATGATTGGAATTTGAGGGGGTCTATTCTATGATGAAGCCAGAGACCAAAGATAATGGTGGATCTCCATTTATGGTTGATGTTCACCTTAATCCATACATTATTGAGTTATTTCATCAATAGAGTCTGAGTGATGAGTTTTTATAGTGTTCCAATTAGTTCTTGAATGGTGGGGAGGTTCCTTACGAGTAACTGGGGTCTCCTGAGAGGGTTTTTTGATTAAATGTTCACATAATGGGGTTGTTATCTATCCAAAAGGTGTTGATTCATGACATCCACAAATCCCGGTTGGTAATTCACTCTGTGAGCTCCATGATTTTATATGATGTGCGCTAATAGTTTTGTTGTCCCTATATAGAGAAGGATATAACTGACTTCATATCGGGGTGTTATAAATTTTAGTACATTAAAGCAGAGCACAAAAGGAACTCCAAATTTCTTCAAACATTTACAATTTTTATCATAATGTCGAACATGATTTGTAATGATTTTATTGTTGGATTACTTCATACACATCATGGGTGGTTTCCATTTGGGTAGTGATTGACCTTTTGAATAAAAAAACCAATTTCATTCTGATCAGGTATTTATACAATGTGAATCAGTTTGGTCGGTTGTATGTCCACTAGGATATTAAAATTCTTGGTGTCACATCAAAAAAAATTCTTAGATAGGGACACCAATTTTTCATTATGATTTTGTGAAGGCATTTTGAAGGTGATGAGGTTACACGTCAAGTTGATCAGAATATACCATCAAAAAACAAATGTTCTAACAGATCGGGGGAATTAGTTTCACCAAGACATTATCCATTCATGTTTGTTGGAATTTATAGGTTTTTGGGATATACATATTGGACAGGTTGAGTATTAATATAACAATAGTTAATAATCCTTAATTTGAATAGCTCCCTTTGAGTATCTTTATGGTCAGACATGTTGGTCTCATTTAAGTTGGGGTATGGTGGGTGAGACCATATTTTTGGGACCAACCCTTGTATTAGAAACTTCTAAAAAAGATAATTTGATTAATAAATATTTGATGATATCATGGAGTAACTATAATTCATAGGCTCATTAGAGGCTTCGAGATATGGAGTTTTCAATGGGTGATTGGATATTCATAATAGTGGTGGCTCATATGAGTAACCATAGTCTTGGTATGCAAGGGAAGATAAAAAAGAGGTATTTTATGTCCTTTTTTTGATTATAAAGAGTGTTGGTATTTTGTAATACCAAATTTTCATTCCTTCTAAATTGATATCACTTAATGAACTTTTCTATGTCTCTTGGTTTAATATGTACAACCTATATCCATCCCTTGTGCAGAGCTGGGAAGAGAATCTATTAGAGCATGAATTTTCTATCATTGAGATTCCACTGAGGATTGTGAATTCCCTAGATAAAGTTGTTTTTTGGATACCTATTCAATTGGTCCATGTTCATTGGAAGCATATTTGTGATGATCATGATACATGGGAGAATATTTCTTATATTGAGAAAAAATACCTTTTTTTCTAATCAGACTCTGTAATGACTCTCAAGGGGAGAAACATTTTCTTGGTGGGGAGAATTGTCACATAAATGTTTTTATTTTAGGGTAATAATTTTTTTAATTTTTGGAATTGTATTTGTCCCTTTCATTCCCTATGTTCATTAGACAAACTATATATTTTTATCTTGACAACATGAGGCCCATTTTTTGTACATGGTTTGGGGAAACCGTGAAAAAAATTTAGTATTGGATAGAGGAGACTCGATGGTTGTTGGACAGTTTAGTGAACCTCAATGGGAAACTATTAATATTGTTCCTCTTGGAACATTAGGGATGTACAGTTTCCCTACAATTTGGAAAACTATATAGGATAACATTGTGACCTATATAAGACATTAAAAAAACGAAAAATTACTAGTTTTACCTCTTCATATTCAACCCTTATTCACTTATAATATGCACCATTTAATATTTTTATCCATGATATCTCCCTCCAAACATTCATGGATCCTTTGGGCATCAATATTTGGGTGGTTTTAGCCTTGGTTCATCAAGGAATCATGATGTAATTCATTTACCACATGATTTATTCTTCTTTTTAGGGTTATTGTCCCCTCATTGTTGAGTTATTTTTTTTCTAGTACGTTATTTGACCAAATTTGGGTATGATCATGATATTTTAGATGAAATACTGATGGGTTTTGTTTTATCTTGCCTTTATATTTCCTGGATTAGGTGTAATTGGTGTATCACAACAATTTCTAGAAGTTTCCAAGTTTTAGGTATGTGGTTCAATGATATTAAATTATTATATGACTTTGGATTTCATGCATGGTTATTTCCAATTATTCTATGTATTATCATTATGTCATAAAACAAGTTTTAAAATCCGTTTAAGATGCATAAGTGATAATGGTTGGTTTTTTAAAGAAATATGGATGTATTTTTTATTTTCTTCATTGTGGTGCTTCTTGAATATGTTCTATGATTTGTCGAAAATGTGAGAAATGGGTTTTCAAAGGTATTTTAAAATGAGAAATTGTTGATAGTAGGTTTTATGAAATAAATGTATTTTTTCATCATGTTATATACTTCTTTGTGAACAATAAAAGTGTTATTGAATTATTAAATTAATTTGAATCATGTTATAATATTTATTTGATGTGAGTGTGAATTTGAACGGGAATTTCCACATGAAAAAGGTGGAATTTCATATTTTATCTTCTTGTTATTTTCATATATGGGTTTCATGTGTTTTAAATGTGGTGGGAAATCTATTTCCATATGGTTTTGGTGTGCTTGGAAAATGGAAAGTGGTTTTGTTTATGACAAAATGGTGTTTTCCAAGTGAACAATGATCGTTGGATAAATGTGAATATTAAAATTAAATATTTCATTATATGATTATGATTCTTGGTATGTGGATGTGAATGTGATGGTTTATGTGATATGTGTAAGATAATTTGGTCGCAAAGTGAATCCCTAGTATCTTGGTGGGAGAACTAGATCTAGTACTCTATTTGACTCGATAATGGAAAGGCCCATGTTCGTCTAGTAGGATTTATGCAACAACACTAAATGAATTTTTGATGTGATCAGAGTCCACATTACTTTTTGATTAGGATCCCCTCTACTGAATCATGCATGGGAACATTGTTGTTTTTAAATTATTATTTGGAAACCATTATCACTTTTTATGGGTTCACCTCTAACAGATCGTGCACGATAACATTGTTGGTTTTGGTTGGAGGACAATGATCAGGGTACCACCTATGCATTAAATCTATAGGTTTTTTCCATGGTGATATCTCTTGTTACATGATGATTATGTGATGTGATATTAACCATTGGTATATGGTAGATCTTGTGGAAACATTAATTTCAAGCATTCTTATTTGATTTTTTCACTAAAATATGTTAATTGAGATAGTTTTCCTAAATTTTATTTCATAAAAATGTTTCAATAATTCTTGTGCAAATGTGTATGTCCAATTTTATTCAAATTTCATAGCATGTAATCTTTTTATTTGGTTGAATCCTAAGGGGATTTGTATCACACACTAAAAACCCCTTTGGGAGTTTGTAGGCTTTTTTATGTATGAACTAGGTAAAGGGAATATGTATTATGGTGGTGATGGTGGATCTAGTATGTCATGTTCCACTTCATGAAGGTGTTGATAGTGGATTTTTTAGGGTAATAACCCTCTTGTTCTGTGAGGGTTTTTCGAATGGTTTCATTGTTGTTTCGATTCCATTTTATTACTTCTGGTTTTGGGTAATGTTGAAAACATTTAATCTAGAAATTTTTGTACCTCATGCGGTTATGATTATCATTTACTTGATCTTTACTCTTGCTAGATGTTTGTGGTTAAATAAATGGGTTAAATCATTCCAAAATTATATTTTTGATACCCAAGAACTAGTTTCATTCCATGGTGATTGGGAACTCCCCTCATGTTATGTCTTGGGTCAGGATGGGTGTCATGTTCGATAACATCCTAGCATGGTTAGGGTTGTCCTAGAATAATTGTAGAACATCATGTAACAAATTCCTTTATCCATAAATTATAAATTCACGTGTTTTTCATAATATTTCATGTCTTCTAACAATATTTTTAATACTAGTTAGACAATATAAAATTCAACTTTTTATAAGTTAGTGAATTCAAGAGAGATGAGATTTTGGAGAAGCCTTCAATGAACCCTTAATAATAAACTATTAGCACATGGATAATAAAAGAAAAACAAATATTGTTATGTTTCCCCAATGTGGCCACAACCTTAATATTCATGGGGGGGGGGTAATTGATAATTCATTACCATAATTACATGACCTAGAAAATGAACATACAGAATTGAAATTTTCAATTTGAGTGTTTATAATAAAATTGGTTCTCTGAATATTAAATTGAAAATAATCCTCACATTCTTAACGTGGTTGTAATCTAATATAGAACAAATGATGGTTAGATCAGTTTATAACACTATTATCAGGTACTCAAATATATAAAAGACATATTTTATGTGTTTTATACAAATAGAGTTTGAGTTTTTCAATCTAATTAATTTCATTATTTAACATAGAATCCCATAGATACACCTATATTATACATTTTTAATTTCCTTTTAATGGACTCACTGATTATTATATTTGAATTTTAATTTGATCTTTGAGAAACACTATTCTTCATTCTACTATTTTAAAGTTCATTGATCCACTGTATAATGTATCTTTCCTCTACATTCACCTTGTTTTGGTGGAAAATTTCAATAAAAATCATCAATATCTGATATGAATTCACAGTGAATAGAATGAGTGCAACCTATGTAGACCCACTAGGTTTGATAAATCTATTCATTAAAATATTTTTAACTATACATATAGCTCCATAATATTGGATTCAACCATCCAATAAGATTCTTAATATATTAGTGTGGTTATGAGATACAATTAAAAAAAATACAACCTCTTTATAAAGGGTAAATAATAATATATATTATAGAAAATATTTCATGGAGTCCTATATAGTTTCAGAAATCCAAGACCTAGATGAATCAATTACACTTGGGATCAAGCTCACTAACTAAAGGGTAATCAGTTATTGTTTCCTATGTGAAATAACTTCTCATCTCTACTAAAGAAACAATTTGACTATAAATTAATAACCCACACTATATTTTTAGTTTCATATAAAATTTCAATTGTAAAAGTCTAACTTGGTAATAACATATGATAACTAGTCTATACCAAGGATGAAATAACTAGGTTTTATTTACTACATGTTGAAATCCCATGAATGCCTCTATTTATAAAGAGAAGTATTTCATCATTAGTAGATATGGGTAAGAAAGTGATAACTTCCAGTAAGGGTCTACCATTGATTGGGTGTATCCAATTGATTTATTATAAGATTTAACAATAAACATATGGATAAAAAAATTGATGATTATCTCAATACATTATTAAAAATTATATGATCCATAATGAAAAATGACAAAATAGTTTCATAATGCATATATGGGGTTTCAATGCGGAATCCCTCCATAGAATAAATTTATCCAAGGCCCAGGTTAAATGTTCAATGAGCATGGTGATATGAGCATGAATGCAGTGTGTGTGGACGATTATTAAAGTATCTTTTATAATAATCTATTCCTAATGAATATACAAATCATCTAATATTTCAACCTTTAATAGGGTCACCTTGATCACCAAGGGGAGGTTACAAATATCCAAAATATCTCTAAAATAGTGGAATATTTAATATTCAATTTTAGAAACTTTCATCTAGGTGTATATTAAAAAAATCTAAAAAATCATGGTATTGACTTCAATAATCCTAAAAAAATTTCCCCTACTAATTAGAGTCGTTCATAATGGATACCATCATCTATCTACAACTCAAAAAATTTCTTGATGGAAGTAAAAACCAACCTCAACCAATGGATGTGTATATTGTTGGAATATATTATTCTAGAGTTTTATCTCTATTACCCCAATATATATGGGGATTTATAAGTGGAAACCCCTATCTCAAATATCAATCTACAATTTCTACTCTAACATCTATGCATAAAAGAACCCCCTTGAACACCATGTGAAGGAATTACATTTCTATGTTCTATAAACGTCATTTCTAAGACATCTATTACTATAATGCACTAGTGAAGGTATTTTAACATTTATAATCAAACCATTTTAAATGTCTTTGGGCATTACACCTCTATATAGGGAAACCCAATCAATAACCAAGCTAGAGTTTCCCTACCACTGATCAGTATAGTCAATGCTCACCAATGATTTGTGACATAGTGGAGAAGGTTCAATTCCATATCCAATATCATATTGGAGGGAGTATAAACCAAGAATAACCCTAGATTCATTACTTATATCTAGACTTTAGTGTTCTATGGGTCTGCATTTTCATAGAAATAGGGGGGAGTGGTCATTGAAACTCATGAAACACAATAAAATTTAGGCTGGTCTCATCTCACTCGACTATAATGATCATTGACTTAGTAGGTGGAGGGGTTTATAATTATTTAATAGTTATGGGACATTTACTCTAAAAAATAGGAATTGGGGGTTCCTTCTAATAACCTATATGATATATATGGTAATCGGGCCTCTAAATTGTTGACTAATCACTCAAGTAATTAGTAGTATAATACATTAGTGCTGTTATGGGATTGTTATGTTGTTACCAGTAATTAATGAATATCTTGATATAAGTAGAATCCTACATTTGATAATATGAATCAAAAATTATTAAAAAAATATAGGTTAGATAACATAACAATGATATATATGTATATATTAGTCCACTACATGATGCATATAACTATTATCCATACTTCACAAGTGTGTCCTTAGTGTTTCAATCCAATTAACAAATTAATAGAGTCCCATTGAATTTATATGTACAATACCACACTAAGACTAGAAACCATTTTTTCTAAAAAACCCAACAGTACCTGAATTTTTATATATATATTTACGCCAAACAATTGAAAATTTACTCTTTACTCGAATATCTGAATGTTAGAATAACAACCTCTATCTGATACCACTATGTGAAAACCTTTCTTACATAGTTATTTATTAGACTAAAAGATAGGGAATGGATTCCACATTAAGTCAACATCAAATAGGGAAACATCAATTGACTGAATCCAATAAGGAATAACACACATCGGTGGCCTTAGACTAATATACTTAATGAAAACCACGTGTCACTAAATCCAAAATGAATCCAAACATTTAAAGTGTAATCATTTATTAAATTAACCAAATGTAGGACAAAACAATGGTATGTGTGTAGGACGAAGGAATACCAAACCTAATAAAGGAATCACACTTCATCAAGGGTATAATACTGTTAGAGGGATTACTCATTCAATAGATAAATTATATTTACTCTATCTCAAGGGGTGTTCCAAACAAATTCGGTCATTTGGGAGACCCCTAACTTCACTTTAGAGAAGAAATAAAGAGAGTTCATTACCGTGTTATTGAAATGGAGGACCCACAAACCATGTACATTGGGGAGGACTTAACTTAACCATATATGTGGGGGACCAATGACCAACCATCTATACAACACTTGGGGTGTACCAAACACAACTCCAACTATGAAAATATTTCCTAAGTCTAATCAACATCCCTATGGTTATAAAATAGTCATGAAAATAAAAATTCATTTCTAAAGGCCTTTGATGATTATGATGGACTGTATAAAGTGATTTATATAGAAAAAATATATAAATAGACTAATAATTTATTTAACTACAATATTATTGAATAAATATAAACACACTAAATATGGAATATACTATGTCTCAATGTATCCATTGGGTTATGAATCAGGTTATATTTAATTAATTAGGAAGAGCCCTATGGGGTTTGGGGATCCCTATGATATTTCAAGGTTGTAGGTGCATTTTTCCATGAACCCTACCCATATAGAATCAGATCGATGTTGACCTATCCTTATGAACATTACCAACATGGTCAAATACCAAGTTAACTTATTGGGGGTGGTTGACATGTAGGACCATCCATCATGAACCCTGAAGATAAATGAGGAATTGAGGTTTTCCAATTCCCCACTGCACAGACCCCTTGAATTAGGTTGGGGATATGCGCAAGACTACTTGATCCCAACAATTTAGATTACCAATGTATTGTGTAATATGTGAATGAGCTGACCTAGAATAGAGCTACGATGGAATTATAATTCCTATGAGATCATCCCACCATCTCCTTTTCCTATCTACTATATAGATATATGATTAATTAGTAAAAATTATCCAATCTAATATCCTAGTCCCACACCTTATATGTCCATCCTCCATAAACCCTATCCAGTTTTATATGATTTCATTGACACAAAAGACACCATTCATCCACCATATCAAGCCAGACTCAAGTATTACATGCCAATATTTTGTAAGCCTGTCCATATTCAATAATCACATATATTTAATTTTATAACCTCCAATTTTAACCACATGCTTCTTAACAAAACCCATTGTAATACCTATTAAACTAGCAATCATCCATTATGAGGGAAGACATAGATTCCTCGATTTATCCTCAGAGTGGGAATCAAGACATAATATAAAGAAAAGGTGATCATTTATATTGATAGAGGGATATTATGGAGGTTGAGGGAGCTGGACAAATATTCACGAGTCTCTTTCATCCCAATCCATTTGAATTGTGCCACATCAGGTAATAAGACATGAGGGGGAAGTGGGGGAAGGGACTAATGATGACCTCATTATCCATTTTATTCCAATATCACGATTCATGGAAAATTTTGACATTATATCCCAATAATGTAGTGGATATATTTCTAATTAAATTATTATTAATATTAATACAAAGAAAAATAAGGATAATAATTTCCATCATACATGGAATAGAGTAAGGAAAATTTTAAATGAGCCATACCTCATTAGAGATTCCTTATTACTCCATGGTCTTGCATAACTCTAAGAATTTTTTTAGATCCTCCTCAAACATCATAAAAACCTACCTCTACAAAGGGTTTTTGGAGTTGAAGGATAATCATTATATTAAAAGGAATATTGTGCTCCTTGAAGACTGAAGTAAGCAGAAAATTTTAAATACATAAATTTGATCAGTCGAAGGTTTAAATCAAAATATAAATTATATCGAAATAAGATAAAACCATTATTATTGATAAAATATATAATTATTAATTTTATATCTATGTATTTTATTATACAATAACCAAAATTACATATTTATTCAAATTAATTAGTTAATATATTGAAAAAAATAAAATTATATGGGAATATTACCCGAGTACAGATGATATAATTTAAAATATTTTGGCATTATGGCTACATTATTAAATAATTATCCAAAATATTAATAGGGTTCAAATAAAATTATGCTCCACATCATAATCAATGTAAATCATGGATTCTCCATGATATGAACCATCATTGGATAAATACTGATGTCAATTTGGAAAACATTTTAAGAAACTCTAAGGGAGTAGGGAGGTGAATTAACTGAAAACTATCTGAATCTAGTAAATTTTCAAATTTTTATTAAGAAACAATATATATAAAAATACCAAGAACACGAGATAAATATATATTGGGGAATAAAGAACCATGAAAACCGAAATAAAATTTTAAAAGGCATTGAAAATATTTTTACTGAGTAATTATAAACTATGTACTTTATGATTAAGATCATGATTCACATTTTTTGTCTTATAATTAAAATGTACTTGGGGGAAAATAGAAATAATATGGGTTATAATCCTTTACAAAAATGATTAAAATTAAGTGAAACAATATCAATCAATTTTTATATAACCCTTGCTAGCATATCCATTTAGGGATTGAGTGTGTAAAATTATTTTCCCCATTATATCGAACGAACCACTCTCTATACTGATATATAAAATATTTTTCAAATCATATAAATATTTTTAAATTACTCTTAATTTAATTGATCACTTTCTTTAATCTATGAAAAACAAGGACATGTTGAGGTTAGATAGAAGGTGGGTTGTTTTCTTAAATTCATATAATAAAACCCTACATTTTTGTATCTTTCTACCAAAACTCTAGGAGGTTGTTTTCTCTTCATCAAACCCATCATTGAGAAATACCATGAAATAGTGTGATATGAATATAATGTTGTTTCTATAATAAAAATAACTAGTATCAACGAACTTAAATCATGATAACAAAAGTCACCATTTTGTGATCCTCACAATTTTTCCTTAGAAACCAAGAAATTTTAAATCATTATAGTGCCAAATCATCTCCATTATTTAATATCTATAAACAAATAATATTTGAAACATATTTAGTTTTTATAGAAACCAATTTTTTGTGATCAACAACCTTATATTATTTATAATCATATGACCACCTAAATATCATAAAAATATAAAAACATGGAAGTGAAATTTTTTTCTTGTGCTTTACATAAGGTTTATTTACTATAAAAACCACAATATGTTTTTGAATATGTTTACATTTTTTGGATTCTGTAGAAATATTTTATTCCAATTAATCATATTCAAATCCAATAAATTTTCCTTTTATCATTGATCATGTTAAAAGTATGGAAAAAAGAAAAAATATAATAAAATCATGAATTATCATTTAAATAAACTAGTAATAGAAATATAATAAGGTGAGAGTCATATAAACATATTATAATTGGATATAATAAATTTTTTTAGAGTTCTATAAACCCAGGTGTAATGATCTATACTATGTCGATGAAGTGTCAATTGTGGTAAAATTAACTAATACATTTTCACTTTACATCATGATGGTTCTTCAAACTCATCAGAAACATAAAAATTATAAAATATAAAAATTTGAACTATTAATTTATTTAGCTAATACACTATTTAATAGTCATTCCATTTTTTTTCATATTTGAAATATTTCAAGTATTGTTTAAATTTTATCAATTAAATTTTATTAAAATAACCTCATGTATTTAGGGATTTTCATGATATGTATAATATAATATTTATTTTTGTTCTCCATAAATAGTTATTTATTTTTAACAATTAAAGAAATTATTTCTTCAAAATATTGATACATATATGGGTCTAATATTATATTGTAATTAATATCTCTCTTGAGTGATGATCTATAAATAATGATACTTTTCTGTTGAATTATACGCTTTTATAACTCATTGATCTATCATGAATGATGGGGTTAAGTATGTATAAATGAATATGTGTTCTTTAGAAATATATGGGCTTAACAATGTTTTATGAACAAATAAAAGAGTTTAAAGTTACTTATGTTTCTGATGTATATGATTACATAGTAATAATTCAATTTAACATTTAAATTCATAATAAATAATTTGATATATTATAAAGACACATAAAAATATTAATTTGGTTAAAGGCATGATATGAATAAATTAATGTATCATACTTATTCATATTTATAGAAAATAAAAATAATGTTTAAATCATAATATTAAGAAATAAACTATGAAGAATTCATTTTATATCATACGTAATCATGTTGTTTTATGATAATTAAGAAGAAATCATATTGGTTAGTAAACCTTTGTGTTACCAATTGTTTGTACATATTAATTATAAATATTATATCATTATATAGATCATTATTTCGTTACATATAATTTATTATTGAGTAGACACTATGGATGATGTAGTAAAGATATTGGAAAAAAAAGATCTAGTAAAAACATGTTGAAAATGTAATGACCTTTTATATTGGATATTTTTTGGAGTGGAACTAACATATATTGATAATTTTTTTATAGAAATGTTACATTATATGATTTAAATTTTGGGATTATGAAATATTTCATAAATTATTTATAATTTAAAATTTACTAAACATCATTCTTTCATTTGGGATTTATTTTTTATATAATAATGGACTAACAATTATTCGATCAGGGGTGATTTCATAGTTTCTCTTAATCAATTCCTTTCTTGGAAATTCAAGGTTTATGATAATTTTTTTTACTAGTGTATGTAGGGTATATAAGGGAGATAAATAGTTTAGACTTAAATAATAAGTGTTCTTTGTTTTTAAAACATTCCATACTTTTATAAAATGATAAATGTTGTAGAGATACCTTTTGATATACTTGGGTGGTTTATTTAATATGCACATAAATTTACATGAAAGAGATATATAAATATATTTCATTATATATATTATATATTTCCTAATGAATATTATGTACATATTATTCAAGATAGGTATGCATGAATATATATATATATATGATATGTATTATTCATTGTCCTAGAATGGTTAATTCATCAGTTATAGTCTATTATGAATTGATTAAAGGCTTTAAACAAAATTTAATGAATATTTTCATTGAATTAAAACAAATATATAGAAATGAATACAATTCATTAAGAATAAGAGATACCATGGGATTTAGATATAAAGTGGATGATATCCTCTTCTATTTGGGGTGTGCGCATGGGGAAATGTGTATCTCACTTTGTAAAAATCAGTTTCTCCTGATACTAAATGTATTTAATTTGAGAAGGAACTAGCACACATTCAGATTTTAGGTATCCTCATGATGAATTCATGGATTCAATGGATAGTGTATTTCCTCAGAGGAAAGGTTATATTTTATTAATCCTCATGATATTCCTCAAATATTCTTCATGGAAGGAAGATCAAAACTGAAACTATTAATTAAATCTGGGTACATTCTTTTATAGTATTATTAACCTGGTAATGTTATGAAGACAGATATCCTATTATTAGGGTTACAATTAGTTGAAAATTATTATTAAATGATATTAAAAAACCCATTAGTTGTATTAATGGTAATTTATTTATGAATAAAATGTGTCTGAATCAGTATATTTAAAATAAAAAAGAAAAATAACATTTTCCTTAAATTTATATAGCATTAAAAAACTATTCATAAGATCTATTAAAATAAATATGATTTTTAATTACTGAGGTTTTATATAAAAGTTTTATACCCTTATGCAAGCCATTTCAAAAAAGAATATATTCCTTTACCCCTAAACAATACCCTTACATAGAAGGTCTATAAGGATATACTCATTATTATGCTCACACAATTGGGTTGTAAAAATTTTGTACCCTTACTAAAAGGGGTTTATGTAAGGGTCATTGGAACATTATCCTTACACATAAAGGTATTATAACTTCTTCATAAATGTATGTAATGTTTATCTATATGTATACTAAGAAATATATAGAATATCCTTACAAAAAATAGTAAGGTAAAGGTAATAATTTTATGGAATAGAGATACGTAAAAGTAGTACACTTACTCATCAGTCTTGCATAAAATTAAATTGAGGCCTAAAATTTGGTGAAGATTTAATATAAGTGTAAAATCCATTATACCCTGATACATAATGGGATTCATTAAGTTGATCACCATATTACATTTATAAAACACATTAAATCTATGTTGTTTAAAGGAAATGAGTTACATGACATTTTGCATCAGATTTCATATGACATGATTAAGGGTAAAGGGAGGATACCCTTAAGTAGAATTGGGATTCATTTTAAGGGTAACCATAGATAATATTTTTAATAATTATTTTTAATTACAAAATTGGATTTTATGATTTATAAAATGTTTGCAAATATAAATGAAATTAAATTAGGTATATTATTATTTATAAGGGTTTTAAATTAAATTAATTTATTATAAATTGAATAAAACTAATGCAAATAAATTTTTATGATACATTACTTTCCAAATATTAATGGTTAACATTTTAAAATACCTACTTTCATAAAGTATTGTCTTATATAGAAAAGTGAATGAAGTTTTAATATGCCACAATAGCCTTAATCTTGTAGAGTTTCTTAATATCAGTTAATTATAATCCGTTACATAACATGTTTATATACCTGAAACATATAATTCATTGTAATTTTCATGAATATACTTTACTAATGTTTTTCAGAGAGTAACATAAAATCATCTATTATGTAAAGAGTTAAAAAATAATGTGGTGTGGGAACATTAATTTAGTGGTTGGAATAGTTATTCTAAAAAAATAATTAGAATATTGAATACATGAAAAGGAATAAATTTGAGAATATAATCATTACATAAGTTATAATAATTATGAATTTAATTTTCATAAGATGTATATTAAATTGGTGATAATTTATAGGGGAAACCCCAAAAATACTATTTGTTAGATTCATTATAAAATGACCATTTTCATGCCATTGATCATTCAATCAGGTAGGTCCTACCTTAGCTTGACCCCCAATGAATTTTCTTTTTTCTGGAGAAAATCTGATCGATAACACTAAATAATCCTTGTGTAGCTTCTACCGTATCATCATTCCCTTGGATTTCCCATTTAGTATATACTTGGTGATTTTTATTTGTTACACATAGCTAGGGATCACGTGGTAAGGATATAAGGAGAATAGTGTTGAGTATATCCAAAAATATTGTTATTGGGATGGTTCCAAAACTAAACAATTATGTGATTATTGGAACACCAAAGTAGAATCATTTATTAATAAAATATGGACCTTTTATCACTAATTGGATTTGATATATGGGGTCGTAATTTTTTGTGGGTGAACTATCATTAAATGTACATGATGAAAAGATATAATGCAAGATATTGATCTAATAAAAAATATAATATAGTTAAATTCATCATCTTAGAAAAATTATATATGAAATTAGTCCAAAGTAGGAGATGATGAAATGAGAAACCATTAACAGTAGTAGCTTAAAATGAGTTATTGATGAAGAGGGATGTTATTACTATAAAAAGAGTTCTTTATTGAGTAACTAAATTTTGAGGTAGTTCAACATGAAATGAATGATTCTAATGGAAGAATGAAATGATTCATATATGGATTCAAAGGCACTTGACATAAATTTCCCTAAGGAATTTTTTTCTTATACTTAATATAATTTGGTATGTTAATGATATTAAATATTATTCAATGTGTTCAGAGAAATTAAATAATCTATATAATACTTATTCTGTATATGAAATTAATTCTATTGACATATATGGAAATGTTCCTATAAGATGGATGAATTCAATAAGATATTACATGATAACCTAAAACTGTTGAGAAGAGATGAACTAGGAATATGATGGCTTATTTTTTTTACTGTATAGACAATGCAAGGAGGTACAAGTTCCTAACTAGAAGAGATAATGTTGGAGAGACCAATAATATTTCATCATGATGTAATGTTAAGGCTATTAAAAACAAGATGGTATTATCTGAAATTATTAATAAACCCATATTATGGGGTTATCTAGAATACCTAAAGGGTTTGATAACACTACAAAATGAATATATCAGGTATTAATGTTATAAAAATAGTTACATTGGTTTTATTGAGTATGTAAAACTGAGGGTATTTTTTACAAGTTTTTTAAATATATTGGGGTGAAAAATATTAAAAAGAATTTAAAATAGATCAAATTTTTAATTCAAATGATGAGGTAAATAGTTTGTACATTATAAATTTTAATGTAATGTTATTTATCAATATTGGATGAATCTAAGTAATGTAAGCATATCATAATGTAACATTTATTATATGATAAGAGGTATTAACAAGGAGTATTTATTTTTTATAATATATTATTAATTATATATAATGTAGTTTGGATTAATTAGATTCTATAATTTGTTTAAAAAAATATATGGATAAAAGATTTTTATCAAGGATATTGTGCCTGTCCATATATATATTTTTAAATTATTATATAATTTCATTCCCATCCAATAATAGTGTATTTGATAAAATAAAATAACATTTCTTTCATTGAGATACTCTAGACACATAAAATACCATATGATATATGGAAGCAATAGATTATTTTCCAAATAGTCCCACATGATAAAAATAAGTGTTATTCTCTAAAACAAATATGTTTAGGTTGATATATGCTATATATTATAAGAAGTATATAATGTGTAAGAGGATAAGGGATTATGGTTAGAGTTGTAGAAATTAAAAGATAGAAAAAATAAATATTAGTGATATATCATGTTACATATTAAAGATTTTCCGATATGTTTTGATAATAATGATAATGGTTACACTGAGTTACAACAAAAAAATGAAAAGAATTTTTTTAATTGATTATAAAAATATTATATTATAGTTATTATTAATTCTATATATTTTATGTGATGGTAAGGAAATATGAGAATTGTTATATTTTTTATTCATAAATAGTGAATAACATTCAATATTAGAATAATGGTATTTAATATCATGTTTATAAATTTTTACGTTAGTTTTTAACCGATGTTGAATATACCATAAAAAATATTTTTAGGTCAGTTTTTGTAAAAAGATACAAAAAAGTATTTACATTTGTTTTTTGGCATCTGTTTTTTTACAAAAAAATTTCAAAAAATACCCATCATTATCATTTCTTTATTTTTTTATAAAGAAACCACTGTCAAAAATAGGAACAAAATTATTTTTTTCATCACTTTATAAAACAACTAAAACCGATAATTTAATAAAAACATAATGTGTTTTATATCATTTCCTAATAATCGATTTGACTAGTCATGGAGCAAAAAAGAAGTTACGGATCAAAATTTATGTCTATCATAGGATGAAATTTTCGAATTTCTGATAGATAAAACATCTTTCCAAGAAAACATGAGAAATGTGAGTGGAAACTACATCCACAAAATAAAATAAAACAAACTCAAGGATTCAAAAATATTTCAATTATTTATTGAAAATCTATCAAAAAGATACAGGTTTATCATAATATCTCTTTGTTTAAGTGTAGAACTCATGTGGAAATAAAAAAATTTATCAATTAAGAATGATTCAAATCTATTTGTAAATTCCATATCGATGTTTTATATTCGTTTCATGATCATAAGAATAAATCATCATTATACAAAATATTTTAGATATGTTTAGTAGGGAATGTAAATTAAAATAAATAAATTAAATGATTAATATATGTATGTTTTTCAAATAATCTTGTAAATATGAATTTAAAATACGATTGAATCAATGATATGAAAAAGTATGAATGAAATAAAAAATGGATTTATATATAGTACATGAAAAAAATTTCAATAGAATTGTATTAAATTTTAGGTGGGATTGTTAAAACTAAAATATACGTTGTTAAAAAAACTGAAATCCTAATCCTTCTTATTTTTAGAAACTTTTTGGCATCAATATTTCTAAAAATGACACCTAACATAATTTACATTTGTTTTTTTGGCATGGGTTCTTTTCAAAAACCAACTAAAAATACATATCGGTATCATTTTTTGTTTCAGATTTTAATGAAACTGATGCAAGAATGTCAAATATAATATTTTTGAAATCCAATTCATAAAATGATTCCAATAATAAGAAAACATTCATACTATGTTTTAAATAATTTCTTATGCTTTGATTTTACTATTCATATAACTAAAATGGTGGGGAAAACTAAAATTTATTGATGTTGAAAGATGACTGTATATGAGATAATTCTTATATAATTCCTTCTTCCAAAGTCCATAACATTTGATCTATGACTACATTTTATCTCCACGACCAGTAAAATTGAAGCATTGGAAAGTATCTAAAACATAGTATGATTTTTTATTGTTTTTGGTGATAGTTCATCTAAAAATTGATGATATATATATATATTTTACAAATATTTCATCAGTTTCATTAATAACTAAAAAAAATGATATCAATGGGTATTTTTGGTTTCATCATTGTTAAAAATCAACACACAAAAACCACTATAAATCTTATTTGGTGTTGGATTTAAACAAAAAATGACACCAAAATATCTCCAAAATCCTATTTTATATCGGTTTATATGAAAATGTTGTCATATTTTCAATATTAATTCAACATATTCTACTTGTGACTAATCAGTAAAGGTTTATAACAATCAATAAAGTAGGAATTTTACAATTTATCCAAAAAAAATAGGTTATGGTGTTGAAGGGAAATTTAATGTGTTAGATTATTTAGAATAAAAATGGACATCAACATATCCTAAAAGTGTTTGGGATGTAATGATAAAGGGATAAGGTAAATAGGTATATTATTTCAAAAATATTTCATGAAAAGTTTTTGATAGAAAGGGTTCTAAGGTGGATGATAATGTACCTAATATGAGTCTAAAGTACAAAACTGAATGTAATATTATAAAAATTTATGTTATTAAGTAAAAATATTAATGATATCTTCAAATATTTGAACTCAATTAAAATGATTCCTAAGTCTGAAATTTATTCAAACTAAATTACTTTCTTAATATTACTCACTAAGAGGTTAGTGGGAGTATATTAACTGATGTTCCTATTGGTATGTGACATGAATTAAAAATGGTTGTAAGGTTTCAAAAATATTTTTCTAGAAACCAATTGAATGTCAAGTAGAGACTTGTAAGTGTTTTTTCATAAAATTTGTTATAATATATTGTATTTATACTAAAAGAAATATGATGTTTCAAATCATTCATCTATAATGAAACATTATTTTACAAAAATGGTTGAATGGTAAATATCCCCAAAAGTATAAACTACGAGGTTCCCTGATTATGGATCATCAAGGTATATAATGAGTTGTAATGAAACATAATGTCTATATTGAATATATTAATATATCAATTACAAATGGAATTATATGAGATAGGAAGAATAGATAATTTTGTTATTATGTAGAGAATTATTGGTTGGAATAATCATTGAAATTATATCTCATGGAATTTCATACGATCAAAAATATACATAGGGGTGTATGTTTATTATTAATTATTATTACATGATCATTGAAATATACCTATAATGAGAACCACCATACTTTTATACCCTTATTATGAAATTAAACTTAAGAACATAGATAATATGGGTTGGTTGGGTATGCATATGATCATGTCATCTTCTAGAATGTTATAAAGATGTGATTATTATATTTGTGTTACATGAAAAAATTTAGACCTTGATTGAATTATAATAAAGAAATATATGTAATGTATTAGTTTTCTACATATAATCTATTTAATGACATAGATATATAAAATGTGATTTACATATCAGATAAATGAGAGACATGTGATGTATTGACTAATTAGGTTAGTATTCCTTAGATAATCAATAAATTATGAGAGTCCAATACAATATTGGGTCGTTACGTGTCCATTTGTTTCTTGATGTATTGGAAAAGGGGAATATATATGAATACATATGATTTGTATGATATATTCACTGGTGGAAATGTTAAAATAGAAATATGAGTTTGTTTTATCGATATCACCAAAAACCCCTTAATTCATTGAGAAGCACTAGCACTTTTCTAAAGTCTTTTATTTAAATAAATCTATGAAATTGGGATTTCATATATACATTCAATGATACTAAGGCCCATATGGTAACACCATTAGGACATTTATAATGATATAATCATGGTAAATTTGTTTTTTCAAAATGATCTTATTTTGATGGAAACCATATCAAAAAGAGCTTGGTTTGATTTACAGAGATGTGATTTTTTTCATAAATTCCTTATGGTATTTTAGTTAACTTGATATATTTTTGAATGTTCAATAAGACATAAATTCTTGATATTCATGGAGACATGTATATGATTGATGATATATATAATATATCATATTATTAATTCTATACATTAATTAAGGCATATGATGCATGCATTTTTCATGTAGGGGATACAGATATTATTAATTTTCTCCTAAATGGTTTATTCATGTGTTAAAATACATTATAAATAGATTACTGAATTTTCATTAAATTCAGTAAAATTATTTCATTAATTAAAAAAATAGAGAAAAACACATATGTAGCGATATAAGTAGGATATTCCATAGGCTTTATCTATACAAGGGATGTGATACTCTCTTGTTGGGTGTTTGTGTTTAGAGTAATGTTTATGTGCCTCTTAAAAACTCACAACCTCATAATACTTCATTTATCTCATATGAGATGGTGATAACACCCCTTTAGTTTTTCTGGTAGCCATACAAAGATATAATAGATCATTTGGAAAATGTTCTCCCAAAGAGGAAGTGTGATTTTTCTTCATTTCTACTTATGATCTTCCTAAAATAGACTCAGTGAGTGGATGATTAAAAATATAGATGTTTGTAAATTTCAAGTACTCATTTTTAAGATATTATTTTTATATTGATTTCTTAATTATAGAACTCGTTTGTTTTGGGTTATCTTGTAATTAAAAATTTAATTAGATGATCATAAAAATCTAATCATTGTGTATAATTAATTATAATCCCCATCATAATATCTTAACAAGTTTTTATTCTTATAATAAATCAACTCTAAAACCATTCTATTGATATCCTTTAGTATGTGATAATAAGTCAGTGGATGAGGGTATCATTGATCATATAGTTTCTCTTGTTCAACAAGGAGGTATTTTTCCTCATGTATAACATTTATGACTTGTACACCATTTATTGAGTTATAATGTTGAAATTTGTGAACATTTTTAGTTGAGTGACACATGATATTAAAATCTATATGTGTGTAAGGATTAAATATGTGGTATTATTCTTAATCGGTTACTATTTTTTCAGAGGATCAGGAATATATATGTTTTATTACATGATATAGAAATTATAATATTATCATATATATAATCAATTTATTGGACGAATAGATTACATTAGTATGCATGGGATGAATTTAAATACATCCATCGAACATGTTTATATAGAGATACATGTGTTAATTTGTAATAATGCATAATATATTTATTCCTTGAGCCATATTGATGATTTCATTGGGGTTTTGATTTTATTATGGTTTCTAATACCGAATTCAATGGCATTTTAAATTCTCTAAATTCCCATTTGATAAAATATAAAATCATATATTGAGGATTTATTTTGGTAAAATTTATTTATATAGTGATACTTACTATGATAATCATCAAACAAAGTTTTTAAATCATTTAATTTTTTTATTTAATTTACATATTTTCTATTAAATTTTAATTCATGTGGGTTATTTAATTCTAACAAATCATTATGGATATAAAAATAGAGAACTATGAAAATAAAATTTTTGAGACACCAAATTATCATCTCACAAATTATTCGTTGTATTCTTATGTTGGTAATAATAATTTTTAGAAAACACAATGAATTAAAACTAATAAATATATTAAATAAATTAATTAATTTAACCATTTAATAATTCAACATTGATAATTATAAATTAATACATTTTGGAACATGATTATGCAAGTCATTGATGTTTGTGTTAATGAGGTAATATTAGAAGATTATTATAACTCACATTTCATTGTACACTTCAAAATTTATGATGTATATAGACTTATTTGGTATAAAATTCATGAAATAAATTAAATAAATATATTGAGGAAAATAAAAATTGTATTTTAGTATGAAATTATGGTATGGAATAAAAATAATAATAATAATAGATTTGGATGATGTCACTATTTTTCATAAAAATATAGAAATGATAAAAAACTATGATGTATTTTGTATATGATATTTTATGGGAATCTAAAGGAAATAATTTATTATGGGTTGTTTTTGGTTGACTTAGAATGTTATAACTATTGACCATGATTCAAAAATATTCCTTATTTGATTAAATTTCAATGACACCTATTAAATAAATGATGTGGAAACATGAGGCACAATATTTTGTTATCTCTAATTTGGATTTGAGGATTTCATCAATGTTTTATATATTTCTTCAATAAGAATAAAATATATAGTTGAAAATTAGTATAACATACAACATATATAAGAATTTTCAATTTTAAATAACCATTTATAATTCTAAGTATATCCTAGATTTTTCTCAATAGACAAAAAATGATTTTGGAATTAATACCTATCATTTTTAAGATTTCATTTAATATTAATACCCATGAAATCATAATAACTAACCTGTATGATGCATATTGTAGGAACAATGGTATAATCATGATTTTATAGAAAAAATATAGATAGAAAAAATGTTGCGAAATATGTTCTCATAGTAAATGATAAATATTATCATATATACCTGATGAAATATTTAATAGGTATGTGGTCTATAGAATTCCTAGACTAAAAATTGTATTCAAAACCCTAAATTTAGTGTAGGGGAAACACAATTCCTCTAAATAATTATATATATATAAATTAAAATGTTTGAAAAAAATACAAGGCTTCATTTTATTATATTATTTTAATATAACGATCCATTATGAATCCTAGATTACCCATAAATACATCTAGAAAAATATTTTTTATATTTAATGTATTCTTTAAATCACTTCATGGAAATTAAATAATATAACTTTAAAATTAGAAACATATATAAGTGGAAAAATTGGATAATGATATATCATAATTCTAGGATTAGTGAATATATTATATATTATTTCTGTTTTATAAAAAATGTGAATTAAAATTTCCTAGGGTTTGAAAAAAATTAGATATGCATTGCATAAACATATTTTATCAAAGATAAAATCAATCAAAGGTCCCCTAAACTATTATCAACTTTGGGTGAAAATTGTGGAAAAATAAAAAATGGAGAGAATAATGTAGTAGAATTATTTTTCTTATCACTTAACAAAAAATAAAACTAAAATTTATTATAATATTCTATCAAGGAGAAAATATTTTTGGTATTGATGCATCACCAAACCACAGTATGTAGAAACAGTATGAATTACCTTATAGTAAAAATTATAAAAATAAAATTTATTTATTCATGATAATGTGTATAAATAAATTTTGAAATTAATTTAAAATAAAAATCATGAATAATACATGGAAACACATTGGGTTGTAGTTTCCTATAAGTATATTTAATAGAGTAATAATTATAGAAATAAACATGAAACATCAATGAAATGTACATTTCTTCAAAGAACTATAATTATTTAAGGGATAAATAATTAAAGTATGAGTGGTTTTATGAGAATCATTAATGGTAACGTTAGAATATATAATAGTGGTTTTTTACCATTAAAAAAAATTAAATGGGAATGATTCCAATTTTTCTTAGGAAATATCTTATATACTGAGTTTTTAAAAGAACACATTTTATGAAAAAATATACAACACACAACACCAAGCATAAATGTACAAAGATACATTAAAATTGATATTCCTTTGTCACAAACCATCCATTAAATTGGTGAGTATTAATTTGATTAAAATTACTATGAAATATATATAAATTCCCAACTCAATAAAAATTTATTGATTAATTCAAAATAAATAACAACACTATTTTTCAATAAAGATATTTTATGCTTCAAAATATGTTTTATTCCAAATTTTTTTTATTTTTTTATAAGAATATTGTAGAAATAATTTATCACATTTTTATAAATTTTATTTAAAAAACAATTATATAATGTTTTAATTCATAATTCTAAAATGATCTTAGGATGAATATTTGATAATTTTATGAAATTTTTTATATTTCAATTAATATAGAATAATAATTTATTTTATTTATAGCTATATTTTCAATTCTTGTAATTAAAAATTAGAATTGTGATTTGTATTTGTTTTTAAATTTTATTATTTCAGATTTATTATAAAAAATTAAAAAAAATTTACTGGAATCTATATTATACTTTAATTTTTAATTAAATCATCTTTATACTGTAATAAAAATTATCATGTAAATAACTTTTAGTCACCCTTTGTTAGTTTACTATTAAACTAAATTCTACCTCTTTAAGGAATAGAATATTGTAAAATAGATTCCATTTATAGAGTAAACATGTATTTTTTTATATATGTCCCTATTATTATTGTGAATTTTTATTAGTAACCATAATAATATTTTTTACGATGGTGAAGCGAAAAAAATTTAAAAAGGGTTAAAAATAATGTGATAAAGCCAAAAATTAATTCAAATACATAAATTAATTTCATTGCAGTATTATATCTAGACCATGATACTACTAAATTATAATACATGACCATATTTTTACATCTATCTTTGAATTTTACCATTATAATATTTAAGAAAAATATAAATTAGAAAATTTCACTTTCCAAATTTTAATATTTATAATATTTTTTATATGTTTAAAAACAACTTATGTTGGGTTATAAATGGTTAATTTTAATTATGAATATTTTTCTCATAATTTATTTTAAAATTTTTGGCATTAAATAATTACCTAAAAATTTTATGGATCCCCAAAATAATTATTGTGAAAGTAATAGAAAAATCATGTAACTATTTTTTAAAAGTAAAAATCCAATATTCTTTGGATAATTAAAATTTTTCAATGTATTTTAATATAAATATAATAGATTATAAATATTTTAATTTTTTTATTCGAATTTCAGTACTGTTTTGTTTTTTAAAATAAAATTTTTGTGAGTAGTTCTTAAAATAATGATAAAGTTATATTATTTTAAATATATTTTATAAAATTAATTAAACATTATTAAAAATTAAAACAGCTTAATTATGACTATAAATTATCTATGAATTCATCTCATTTAAATTTATGACCAAAATATCAAATTATTAGTAAAAATTCCACTCCTTTATATTGATAAATCCATGTCTATGGTTATGGAGAAATTTTTTTAACCAATGGATTAAACCAAAAAACAAGGTAAAAAATGATAACCAAACAATTAATTTTTTTTGGCTAATTATAATAGTATATATTCATTATATTTCAATTCATGTTATATTTGTAAAATTTTACAGGACTGATGAAAATATTATATAAAATATTTCACATATTTCAAACAATGGCATTAATGATATTTCATAGTGAAAACTATTTTAATAAATCACATAAAATTCCAAAAAAAATATTCTATTTGTCCAGGTGGATTATACATGGTTTTAAATAACAACTATGGTCCATTTTTTTTGTTGATAATCCAATTAATTTAAATTTCATTACCTCTAATGTGTAACAACATATTGATATCATTGTAATTGTAATAAAGGATAATGAGCGGTTAAAACAAACAGGTAAGTGTAAAACCATCATCTAAAATTGTAAAAACTGTCTTCAATGATAGGATTTATTATCATATTCTTATTTTATAATTATATAAATTTCTATAAATTTTACCCTTAAAATCAATTTATATTAATTTAATACTGTAAAAAACTCCAAGAATACACTTCCCCAAACTTATAAATGATAATCACTTATAATATCCTTTCCACACTTCAATAGCCTGTTGGTTCGGCCAATACATTTCTAAATAAAGTTATTAAAAGCATATAGATTTTTTAGAGTCCTTATTTTATAAATAATATAAACCATAGAGGGATTAAATCATAAATAAATGGAGGTTGTCAGAATATATGAATAGTTCTTAACTATGTTTATTCATTTTATATGTTTTTCAAAATATTTAAATTATTATTCAACCAAGAAAAAATAATAAAACCACTACCTTTCATATAATGATATTTAATCTTTTTTATATAAAAAACTATATCTATATAATTTTTCGTAAAATGTTAAACAAATCCATCATTCATGTGTATGAATGAATACCTCCTCGTGAACATTTATAATTTTTTTTCCATCACTACCTCTCATGGATGATTAAAATGATAGATTTAATGTGTGTATATATATATATGATATTAATGAAATAATTTTTTTTTAATGTTCTGATATGGTGTATATACATAAATTTCCATAACATCATTAACACTTATGTGTGGATTACCACCACTAGAAAGAAATGTGGTTCATTTTTTATAACCTCATCATTTGACCGATATATGTATAGGTTTTATGAAATAATAATATTTTTTAAGATATAATAATACTCACTTTATTTCAATCATGATCGTGAAAAAAGTGGAATCATTACTCATGCATATGTATGATTTAACATATCCATGATTATAACAAAATTTATATTTCATAACCATATTTCACAGTTAATTTTAAATCTATAATTGACGTATATAATTTTAATGTTATAATAATTAATATATTTTATATGAACAAAATGATGCCATTTACAACAATCAATTCAACGAATCCATTTTAAATAATTAATTCAATGCCCCAATACACTCAACAAGGACATAATCAAAAAATTCATTTAAATAAAAAATATTAATGCTTCAAGGATAATGGATCAATACTCAGAATGTAATGTCCCACAGATTCTCATTGGCTTGAGAACACAATATGTCTTTATTGGGCCTTAGGTGACATCCCTATGATTCTAAAGGCTTGAAATAAATTACAAAGGGTATAAATGAATTAGGTGGGGATTTAAACTTTTAAAGATGAACTATAAACCAACCAACAAAAATCTAAATCCTCTATATAATGCATGAACACAATAATAAAAATTCTTAATATATTTTATACCAATGTGAGCCAAAAAGTGCTATAGTGAAATACAACTATAAAAAAATAATAAAGGAAGATTACTCTATATGACACCAAATTAATAAAAAGGATCCACTCTCCACCAAATTTGTGCTCCACCAACACCAGGCAGCTCCACAACACAAGATGTAGTGCTAAAAACCAATTGTACCCTACCATTACCCACATCACATAAGATTACATCAAAAAAATCATGAATGTGAAAAGGTAGGTGTGTGTATAAAAGACATATGGCTTTACCCACTGAAAACCTAACTCATTCCACTCTGATAGAAGGGTTATCCATATTAACATAAAATAAATTTTGAAAACAATTTATATCTAAAGATAAACACCTCACAAAAAATTCTATAACTAAAAATAAACTATAACCATGTGACACAATATTTTTGAAAGCTATAATCCATGTAAAATTTTAAATAAATATTCAAAACACTTTATGAAATCTTCTTGGGAAATAAATAAACTTTCCATGTCAACAGCTACCAAAAATACATGCATCGTGATGACAGTTCCATACTCTTGAGCAGTTTCTCATCATTCTACCAAGTCATCACAAGGTAATTATTCCCCATGATAAAAATAACCATATTCATCTTGAAAATGATCATATTTCAACCATTACCGGTAATTAAATATTATAAACACACAATGTATTCTGAAAACCCAGACCAATTTTAAACAATTTCACATGTTTTTAATTAAAATGCCCATTTATTGAAAACATTCCAACCATCCTATTTCAAAATATTAAATCATTTCAAAACATTAAATCATTTCAAAAACCCATATATATACTATAAATATTATATATAAATAACTTTTACAAAACTAAAAAATATACATAATTTTAAAATAACCATTTAATGTCAAAACAAGGATTTTTAACAAAAACTCTAAATTTTCCATGTTTTCCACGAACCATCATTAAAGAGGGTATAAAAAATTTATAGTAGAAAAAATAGAATTTAATTTTTATAAAAAACTAAATTTAAATTAATTAGAATAATTTGAAGAAAGGGGATATTATACGGAGTCCACCTACCTCACTCATTTAGAGAAAAACCGACAATGAATGAAGAACACTCAAGAATCCATGTCACGATTCCATGAAACATCCCAAGATCACCTCCCCTATCATAAAAACACCAAATAAAACATTATTTGTCCATAATAATCTTATATCAACCATATAATAGTGTAGATATATAAAAAAGAAATTAAAGGAGGAGTAGATCTAAGAAACCGTGAAGAGAATGATGAATAATGAGCACTTACCGCATGAATCTGTGTTCAGTTCCCCAAGGAATGTGTTCAGATCAGTTTGACATCAATATGAGAACCTCTTTCGGAATTTGGGGGAGAAAATATTCTTGTAGGGGTTTATTTGGGTCTAAATAGATCAAATAGATGGCCAAACCGAATTAGTTCCATAAAGATGGTGAATTAGTTTTGGCCTTGAATGGTTTGGTCACAAGGTTTTGCCAAACTGTTTGCTGATCATGCACCACTTTTTTACCCAAAACCATCAACAAGTAATCAAGGGACTCTCCAAACATCTCATATAACCATTAGACCTATGAAAATCATCTAGTTATGGTTTCAAAACAGAAACTAGGGGTACTATATTCTCCCCACCCTTGGCCTTTCCATCCTCAGAATATTAAAAGCAATCATTGACTTGAAAGATGTCTGACCATTACTCTTTCATTTACTTCATGAATTCCTAAGTGTCTTCCTAAATCTAAAAATGTTTCAATTATAATTTAACTATACTGATTTTTTTACATTCAAAACATTCTATTGACTGTGCAAAATCTAGACAAAGATATGTACCAACGAAGCATCTAGATCTAGATCAACATGATTCTATCGGATCACATGGTCAGGATCAGGCTGATAAATTTTCAATTAAGTTATGTGGGACACATTGTAAACTAAACTGAACCATGGTGGAAATACCAATTGATATTACAAATCTCAAAAAATTTATAGTATCGTGTACGAGATAATGTATTAGGGAGAAAATTTTCCCTGCTTCCCAAAACAGTGATGTCCCTGCCTTAGAGATATCCTAAATAAAACAAGATCACCCACTAGGAATGAAAATGGTCTTCAGTGATGATCTACATATGATTTGTGATGACTCTGAGTTGTCTCTATTCTCATTCAGAGAAATTGGATCATCTCTGTCATTTCTGGGACATGGTTCAGCCGAACTAATGACGTCTCACATGTTTCTATCCAACACAGTGGAGAATGACCATGATTCCCATACAACGCTTGGAAGGGGGCCATATGTATCAAATCTTGTGAAGTATTATTGTATATTAACTATAGGAATGGAAATTTCTCTTATCATGATCCACAAAACTCCATTATAGATGCCTGAAACATATCTTCCATCATTTTTATCACCGTTTTAGACTTCCCATAAATAACAGAATGATACGTTGTACTCATATTTAACTAATTTCCTATTGATTTATTTAATGATTTCCAAAAACGACATGTGACCCTTGGATCATTGTCAAAAACTATCGAAACTAGTATACCAAGTCCCTTACCACTTCTTGAATATAGATTTTGGATACATCCTCCTCTGAAAGAGTTTCATGAATTGGAATGAAATAGAATCACTTAGTGAGATGATCCACTATCAGCCATATGGAAACACATTTTCGGACCCTTCATAGGAGACCTATTTGAAAATCCCTTGCTATATGCCTTTACTTATTCACTAGAATAGGTAAAGACTGCAACATACCTGTTGGTTGCTAATGTTCCACCCTAACTTGCTAACATGCTAAGAACATTGAAACAAACTCATCGAATTTTCACTTCATACAATTCCAACTAAATTGTGACATAATTTCATTATAAATATTATTATCCCTAGATGTACATCTCATCTAGAATTGTGGTTGGCATGAATAATTTGTTTCTCATAAGTGATAGGTATAACCATATGATCTCTGAACCAGAAAAATAAAGTCATGTCTTGTTTCCATCCCTTAACGATCTCAGCCCCATTGAGTTTTTAACTTATAATATATTATTCTACATCAGATGTATACGCCTCTTTTTCCATTTTTACTAAATCTTGAACTACTAAATCACAAAATAAAATCACCACATCACCATGTTCTTCATATTCCACAAGCATATCAGCTATTTTCGACATCATCTACCACTCTTATGAAGTTTCCTTTTCCAACTAAGAATATCCCTTCTTTATTAAGGAATCAACCACCGATTTTCCTTTTCTAGGCGCATACATAAATTCTAAGTCAAAATTCTGGAGATACTCTATAACTCTAAATTTCCTCAAATTTAGATCCCTTTATGATAAAATGTGTTTCAAGATCTTATGATCGGTGAACAGAGTGAATTTCTCACCAAAGAGATGCTAACATGAAGTCTTTAATGCATGAATGATTGAAAATAACTCCAAATCATGTGCTGGGTAACTATTCTCATAAACTCTCAAATGCCTTATAGTATAAGAAACCTCATTTTTTCTAGCTACAGAACACATCCCAACCTAGATACTGAAGCATCAATGTTGACCACATATCCCTATATTTGTTCTAGAAAAAACCAAGATAAGTGTTGATGTCAGACACACTTTTAGATATTGAAACTACTTCTACAATTCTTCACTCCAGTAAATAAGATCATTTTTCTTTTTCAAGAAATTCAATGGAAACATTATTCATAATAATTTACTAAAAAATTCTGATAATACCGAGTGAGACCAAGAAATCTTCGTATCTACAAAATGTTCTTTGGTGGTTGCCAAGACATATCTACATCAATATTCTCAAGATCCACTAAAACATCTTTTTTAAAATCAGATGTCATTGAAAGAAAACCTACTGTATCAAAATATCACACTTAGATAGATTGACATAAAAAATGGTGATATCTCTAGAATTGTAACACTGTCGACATGTGTTCCTCATCCTCAACCCCTTTCTTTGAATAAACCAAGATGTCAACGATAAACACCACAAAAAAGAATCTCTATATCACTAAAAAATTATATTCATCGATGCGATGGAGACCACTAGTGAATTTGTAGAAAAAAGGTTTGAATACTTATTCATAGTTGATATACCTTATTCTAAATGATTTTATCGGAATAACTTCCATCTGAACTCACAGTTAGTGAAATCCTTATCAAAAGTTAATATTTCAAATCCACTGAGCTCCCCTAATTAATCAAACTTATCATAAATTTTTGGCTTTGAATATTAATTCGTTATCATAGCATAGTTAAGATTACGATAATCAAAAAACAACTAATGATTTCTAACTGCATTCTCCATGAACAAGAATTGTCCTTCCCATAGAGATGTAGTTATTCTAATGGAACCATTGATTTATAGATCTTCTAACTACACATTCATATCCCTTAATTATATTTGTTCCATTCTATAATATGTATAGAAGATGATACTAGTTCCTTGAATGAGATAAATCATGATTTTCAAATCACATATAGGTGGTAACCAGGAAATATTTTTAGGAAACTCATCTGGAAATTGATCCACTATTTTGAGAAAACTTTTATCCTCGATCTCTTCCATCGATGCCAAAGTCAACACTCCCAGCTGATAAGATATCATTCCTACCTCTTGTGCCAACAAGGCATTTGAACATGTTTTTTGCAACCCTTTTTTCTAGGACTAGAAGATCGAATCCATACTCAGTTGAGAAACTAACGATCCTAATATAACAATCAATGTGATCCTTTCACATTGTTAACCAATCCACTAATAGGATTACAATAATTAAATCCATATATAGCACTAGGAAATACCTTTTCTACTCAGATCCATCAACAGTTATAAAAAATTCTCTACACATGATGTCATGATATTTTCTTTCACTAAGAGGGGTCTGAAAATTTATCACACAAGGCATCATTTCAAGTTTTAAATTCAACAAATATGTAGTACGAGAAGAAATGAATGAACGTGATGAAGACGACATAATTGTTAGCTATGTAATTTTGTGTTCTACATGTCAAGTCCTGAAAATCCTTCTATATTTATTATTTCCACCAATGTAATAGACAAGAATGATTTTAACTCCAAGAGGAAGAAAACTCAAGACTACATATTCTATTGAGAAGGGATTAATCTGATACCTTTTTTAATAACCCACTCATTCTCAATGGATTTTGAACAAAAGAAGTCATTACAAGGCCTTAAGAGAAATAAACAAGACACCAAAGGATGGAAATAAATGCCAAAGTATTTAAAATACCATTGTGGGACGATTTACCCATTAAAAGATAAACAATAAACAAATCAGCCTCAATCCACATCAGCTATATGATGCATGAACAAAACAATGACAATTTAGAAACTCTTTTATACCAGAGTGAGCCCAAAAAAAGTGATATAGTGGAAGACAACTAGACATGATCCTAATAATGGAATATAACTAAAAACACACCAAAATAAACAAATTACTATAGGATCCACCAGTACTATGCTCCACCACCACCAGACAGCTCAACAACTCAAGAAGTTGTGCTAAAAATCTACTCCACCCTACCTTAACCAATGTCCTGGAAGATAACATCTCAAAAATCACCAATGTTCCAATGAAAATGGGTGTATAAAACTCTATATACTTTCCCCAATGACTTCTATAATCATGGAACAATTATGTTAGAGTTATCTAAATTTATAGAAAATATTTTATATAAATATATTTCAAAACACTTATTATAACTAAATCTAAAAACTTCGTAAAATAATTTATAACTAAATATAAATGAATACCATCTGAATTTTTTCCAAAATTATCTAATCTAGGATAACATATAAATAATAATTGAAATAATTTCTGAAAACTACTTTGGTAGACCAATAAACTCCACACAAAAAAAACTACTAAAAATACATGTATCATTATGACAGTTCTATAATCATTTGAAGTTTCTCATCGATATACCACGTCGTCACAAGGTAATTATCCCCCATAATTCATTTTATCATTTTTTATAAGAATATGATCACATTTAAATAATTTTTACTAATAAAATATGATACTCACACCATGTTTTCTAGAAAGCAAAAACCAATTTCAAACAATTTCACATGTTTCAACAAAAACAATAGCTTACTGAAAAAATCCCATCCATCTAATTTGAAAACACCAATGAATTAAAAAACCACATAAATCTACTAGAAATAATTTATGTAAACCAATTTTATAAAATTATATAATATCTATCATTTCAAAATACCTATTTAAAATCATAACTAGTATTTTTTGTCAAAACCACCAATTTTCCTCATTTTCCACGACTTGTCACTAAATAGGGTTTAACTATAGTACCGAAGAAAGAAAAAAAATTTAATTTCCATCAAAAACTAAATTTTAATGCTTTAATATAAATTCTAGTAAGGTTATATTATATTTTAGCCTCCTACATCAATCTTTTTGAAGAACACCAACTATAGACGAAGAATTCTTAGGAATCTTGGTAAAGATTCCATGAAACTGCAAAAGTTCAACTCCAATATCATGAAAAACACAAGATATAACCTTATATGAAATCAATACTCATATATATACCCATATTTGGAGTATATATTAGAAAAAAGAGGTGAAATGATGAGTATATCTAAGAAAATGTGAATTAAACAATGTTGAACAGACATTTACTAAATGAATCTTCCTTCGATTCACCAACAAATGTGTTTGGATTTCTTGCAGATCTATTGGAGATCCTCCTCTGAACTTTATGGGAGAAAAATTAATGTTATGTTTTATTTGGGTCAAAATAGATCAAACATATGGTCAAAAAAAATTAGATCCACATAGATACAGAATTAATTTTTTCATTACATTGTTTGGCCGCACTGTTTAGCCAAACTTTGTGCTGAGTGTGCAACCCTTTTTTAACCCAAAAAACTCAAAATGCACTCCAAATAATACCCCAAAATCACGTATAATCTTTGATAATATGAAAAGCATCAGTGAAGGATTAAATACCAGTATATTGTGGTCCTACAATGAAGGCTTCTTAAGAAATAAAATAATTGAAATAATTTTTTGAATATATGTTAAAGGATATACATAGTGACTTTGAATTAGAGGTAATATATTTTATCTCAATTTTCACTCACTAAGGCATGTTTTAATGCTGATCAAATTATTTATTTTAAATGGTTTATATACTATCCATTTACATATTATATCAAGAATCCCTCATAAGTCATTATATATTATGTTTGATTTCAAATTATTTAATAAAAGAATATATTGAATTATTTTTTCTAATTTTTAAGATTTTTCTTCACTAAATTTAAATTAATTAGGATATAGTTATAATTAATTGAAATTGTTATTGAATGATTATTTGTTAATTGATATATATTTTTTTTATTTTTGTTTAAACATTATGTTATGTCGATTAACCGATTTTCTCCTAATCACATCAAGGATTAATTATTACCTAAATTTTATTTATCATTGCAATGGTATTGGTTTACCAATATCATTTTCAGGATAATTGTTTCATATCACAAAAAATGATTTCGTTATAAGGGGTATATGGAAACCAATATTCCAATACACCTTAATTCAAGATTTATTATATATAGATAAACTTTATACAGACCCTATAATATTGTGATTCCCAGTTTATTTTGGAAATTAGTTGTATAAAATAACTACTTATAATTGAAACAAAGTAACATTATATAAATCTCATTTAACAATCTATTAAAAAATATATTTCTCTTTTAAAACTGAATGGGATAATCTTGGGATATAAATAATAAAGAAATGATATATAAATCCAATGAAGGGAATAATAAAATCATATCCTAAACTAAACCAAAAAATGATCAATGGGGCATTTCAATGTAACATAAATTTGGTGAGAATAATAGAAATTAACGTCAAATCCAGATATAATATGGTAGCATAAAGACACAATGGGAATGTTAGACCAACACATAACATGAAATGATACACATAAGTCAAGGATAACCACTAAGAAATCCTAATATAGTGTTCTTAGTATAGGGCCCCGACCTTAATCTTTATTTAATAATGAATTAAACGAATAATTCAGATTAAGGATCTTTTCAGGTTTAGAGTTTTAGAGAATTAGATCATAAAAAATGCATTACATTCCACATTTAACAAAAGTGGTTACATAAAATATAGTATTCATTTTTCCCATCAACAGAAACATATTTAAAATAAAAATGGATTCTTTCTTGACACTTCCTTGACACTATCATCATATCATGGACCATTCCCTTGACCTATGAAAAACATTTCAAAAACATGGGATTAGAATAAAAAGCTCAGTAAGGGTTATAAAAATTATGTAAAGGAAACATGAGTACATATATACATAAGAATGAAATCATAATTTACACATAAAACATATGTACATTATCATACCTCATAAAATAATGAATAAATCATAGAAATCATAAGACATAAAGGTAACTTGAGGCATTCATAACATTCTTACGTAGGAAGTAACCCTCTTGGTTACATTTGGAATACCCATCACAGTATATTCCCTAAATCCCTTCGGAGAAACCTTAACATTTAACCCCTTCGCGTTACCCAATTTATTGGAGAGCTATATTGGGTTCACCCGCCCTTAGTTTATCACGGAACCACCCATCTTCATAACAATGCCCAAGAACCATAACATAATCATAGCACTAACTTAAACATAAAGTAAAGATAACATTCCCACATTGAAATAACAATATAACATTTTAAGATATTGAAATAATGAATCCATTATAAAAACCATTTTCTAAACCATTTAAAACATTTAATAAAGAGATTTTTAAATCAAAGTGTCCTATACCACATTGAATCTTTTAACATTTTAAACCATTAATATCCATATAAATAAATCCTTAAAACCATTTTGAAAACATGGATATTAATGAAAAATATTTATATGAATAAATCCTTAAAACATTTAAAACGATTTTTTAGTTAAAGGGTTTTTAACAAAATGAGAGACACTTGAATACAGTAATTGAGGAATAACATTTAATCAAAACATTATAATATCATGAAAATAAAGGGATTCATGATATAATATTCCAATAGACAGTATATACACCATATAAGAGTGAACTGGTGCATAACAACAATGAAGACTCAATAGAAATGTAAAATGAGATGAAATCCATTATAAAGAAGGTATCCTTAAATTAAGGATAAATCAATCTCATAATTATGTGTGAAAAATATAAATAAAACCAATATACATGGATATTAAGTGTAAAATAATCAAAGGTCATTCCAACATATTCAAAAGATGACATATTCAATAACTACATGTTGAACCCAAAGAAATCAAAATTGGGTTAAGAAGTTCCCTTGACAGCCTAACGATGTCTCATAAAAATTAATACAAAGAGTTGATGCGAGTGATAATGGGTATCTCATCACTTGGACATAAAATTTACAGCAATAAGTATATATAAGAACATATCCTCACATAATATGATGATAATTAAAAGACATAACAAATGAAGTCTTTTAAAAAGAGGAGGGTGAAAGGTCCCCTAACCGATTTGGGTAACATTCAAAACGTACACCCCATGAAAGAAGGAATATAAAACATTGATTTAATACTCATAAATGAATGTATGTTACACAAAGAGTATAATAATGTATATTAGATACACCACTAAAACGTAATCATTGGCAAATGTAGCATGAATCTCACAAAAACACAAAGTGAGATAAAAATCCCCTAACGAAATTTAGGCAGCCTATCAGTGCCAATTAAAACTTCCAAAAATAGATTTATGAGATCAAATAGGGTTTCTCATAATATGAACATAAAAATTACATAATTAGGAATATAAAATAACATCCCCAAACATATGTAATATGAGCTTAAAAGAAATGACATAAAAGAGAGTACTTAAAAAGGAAGAGAGAGGTAGGATCCCTTACCTCGTGTCCGAGATGACTCGATCGTTCTTTAATCTCCGGAATAATAACATTTGGTCAATTTATCATTTCATAAGGACCTCCTTTAAAGATTATTATTCAGTTCATATCACATATTATAATATTATAATAATTGGTTAATAAAGTGAGTTCATATCAGACGTTTTTGTCGATGTTCGGTACATGGGTAAAAATTGAACTTGTTGGAAATGAATTTTCCATGTAGTTATAGGTAAATCATATCCAGAATAGTATTGATGTTTTAAATATCATATATATCCAGTATGTATACATTTTATACTATTACATATCATTTTTAATTAAAAGCACCGTTCATGGAGACGGTAGGCCGTACGTACACATGAACACTACTTTCATTTTTTGTCATATTAATGGAATTAAAACAAAATGAGAGATATATATTATAATTCCAGGATTATATCCATCATTTAGATTTAATATATTACATATATATCCATTATATTTATGTACTTATAATAGTACATAACATTTGGAGATAATAAATGAAATGTACCATTCATGGTGATGGTAAGCCGTACGTACGCATGAACGCTACTTTCATTTCTTTGGCACATAAATGGAATTAAAATAGATGATATATATATATATATATATTATAATTTCAGTATAATTTATATTTTATATATATCACATATGTTCATCAATTTCATTCTTTATACATTCCATGTATTGAATGAACGAGTCACATCACTTGAGGGGGCGGTAGTCCACACTTCCTCAAATGAAATTATCGCATTTTCACAACATTCAAACCACAAAGGTATGTATTAAATATAAAATACAGAAGCATAGAAAGGAAATAAATATAATATATATCATAAATAAATATAGTTCCATCATAATGGCCATAATGAGAGGTGGTATTATAAGGTGGAACAGTCATCGTTTCGTGAGGCAGTAATTCACCATCCACGAAAAGAGTATGTTCTTTAACCATTAGATGGAGGTGTGTGTTAGTGTAGCTAGATTCCTCCTCATTATAACATCCTAGTATATTAAAGATACTGGTGTTGTTATAAAAGAAATAAATAAAAAGATTTTATGGTTTTGGAGAAGAAAATTAAAACAAAAGAACACAAGGGAAGACGTTATCTTTGAATTTGGTAACTCTCTTTGATTTGAGCTCAAAGGATTCCTTGGAAAAGATTCTGCCCAAAGTGAGGATTCAATGATGAAGATATGGGTGTGGAGAGATGAAATGGGAAAGGGTTGTCCGAGACAAAGCTGTAGATGTTTGGGTAAGGTGGTAGAGGTGGGGGCCTTTTATAAGAGGAGAGGAGGGGCACTCTTGGAAAGTTACAAAATGTTACATTATTTTCAAATGTGTTTCAAATTTTTAAGATCCCACATTGATGTATTTAAAGGATAAGGTGGTAAGGGTTATAAATACACCCATCCAATATGTTTGTGACAAATTTAGTTCTTAGAATTTACATTATCTTTTCATTTAATTTAAATCGTTAAATAATGAGGTAATCGCTGCATCATCATGGTGTCATAAATAATTTAATTTATTTAGTGTCTAAAAGTTATAAAAAAATATCATGATGTATGAAATATTTTTATCTTTCAAATGAATGTTTATAGTAAAAAAATATGACTTGTATAACCCCATGTAAAAATTGTTTTAATAAAACAACACATGTTTGTGACATTTTAATTTTAACTTGAAATAAAAAGGTATTATTGTCATTTTCTTACCAAAGTAGCTCCATGGGGTCCCCAAATTGACCCATGGATTTTCTTATTCGTCCATGACTCATTCAATAAGGGTAGGACATGTTTCAAGGACATTTCATATTATTAAAAAATTATTTTTACCTTAAATTGCACTAATTACCTTTAATCGGAATTAAAACTTAAAAGTTACTATTCACCAAAAAATTATTTTCATTACATTGAACCACATTTTACATCTTAATGACAACCATGTATGTCGGATTTTTGAAATTCAAATCACAGAAGTGGTAAAGATTCATTTAAAAGAAAATTCAGTTTTTTTAACTACCACTTAATGGTTTCACTATTCATAAAAAATTTATGTTTTTTTGAAAATAACCAAAAATTCACCCTAAGATATATTTGATATTCTGAATAAAAAATGATTTCCATTTTAAAAAATTAATAACATATAAGTTGCATTAATTAATTTAATAATCAATTCTCGTTGTCAAAACAAATAGCGTGTTTTTATGAAACAATAAGTATCAAAAGATTGACAATAGTTTAAGTCCAAATTCAAGATGAAATTAAAATCCAATGACCACTATTGGATAAAATGGTAAAAATATATTCTAATTTCACTTTAAAACCAATTCAAAATATAATCTAATCATATAAATAGATTAGATTAAAAAGTGGTATTGAATTAAAATTCACCATTTTTCACTATTTATTAAAAAATGTCCTTTATCGGAAAAATACCAAAAATTTACACAAAGTAAATTTTGATGCCCCGATTCTAAAGAAGAATTTTATTTTGTCAAGTATAACACATAATATTTTCAAATAGTGGATTTAAAAGAGGTTCGTCATAAAAAGGCGGTTAATCGACCTTTTAAAGAATATTAGAATCTTTACGCTTAAAATTGGATTCATTCTTATTTTTAATCCTCTAAAATTTATTTTTATAAAGTATAAATATTTGACAAATATATATAATCATTTTGTAGTTAGTTATGTTCATTCTTTCCATTACAATGGCTAGGCGTTAACTACCTTTTAAAATAATATTATTCTATTATTAGAGTGCAACGTAGGATTTCAAAGAAACTCGTTGTTACGTATTGGGTACGCCCTGGAACCTAACATTCCCTTTAAATTAATATTAATATTTTATTCAAAAAAATATCGATAAATATGAAAATTTCATATTATTTATTTACCTGGGGTGTTACATCCTTCTCCCCTTTTGGGAATTGCGTCCTCGCAATTTTAAAATTGGGCTTGGAAGCTTTATTGAAAATCACACATCAGATCAAGAGTCAGTAAAACTATCTCTTTAAAAGAATGGGAGATAAGTACAGATGTCAACCGAGTTAACCCATTATAGGATTCCATGTATAAAAATATGGATATGGAGGAGAAAAAAAAGGGTCATGTTCTGATGGAGAGTGATAGTAAACATATCTAAGAGAAAGTTAACCACAAGAAAATCACATACCTGTGGTGGTTTAAATGGTATTTGATTCCCCAGTAGGAAAAATTAACAACATTTTTTTAAGTTACTTTTCATTGGGTAATTTATTTATGAGCATAACTAAAACATAATGAAACCTACTTACATTTCACATAGACTTTCAACTTTTTCTAGATTCCTTAATCAATCTCATATTTTCTCCAAAAGATGAGTTTTTAGGAAGACTTGTTCGCATTAAGAGTATTATAATCAACTTCTTAAAAATCACCTAATCCAGAAAATAGAACTATATACATCCCATTTATTTAAACCTTAACCAAAACTAAAACCTAAAAGCTTAGTATGAGATCAGATAATACCCAAAAAGGATAAAAATCTATTCTGAATCTCTAAAATTTTTCCAAAAAAACCCCCAAAGTTCAATGAAGACCATTCGATAAACAATTTTCCATAAAATTCTTCAAAGTAAAAAAAACTAATATTGAAACCCAAATATTTGAAGTTGTTAATCGCATAGTCTTCCAATATAACACTTATCTCCAAATAATATCACTTTCTCTTAAAGTCTCATATTGAAAAGTAATTAACCTAATCACATATCCTCCATGATAGGTTAATAATTTCCATAGATAACCAAAAATCAAATTACTCTTAATTCATAAAATCATCTAACTAAAAAGAATAAGTCATACTAACCAGGGACTTCACGTAGTCTAGTGGTAGGTGACAAATACCAGTCGCACTTTGGTTGTGGGTTCGATTCCTACAGCTTTGTCCGACGCGATGGGTTGTCACACGGTATGTGTGTTGTCCTTTTTATAAAACTCCAAAAATAACCCTAACATGTTTTAACCTCAAGTTTATCTCAAGTCGTTCATATTCCATCATAACATATAGTAACCTATAATTACTTCAAAAGTAAGGATCATATAAACCCTAATGGTTACCTTTATAATTATTACGTGATCTTCCACATCGATTGGTCATCTCGTACATGATGCATTACAGAACTTACCTAGGTTCAAGTGGTTGATCATGTTTACTTGGTAGTTGGTTTAGAACAACCACGAGTTTCCTCATTGAATCCCCCATTTCATCTGGTCTCTTAATCAGAGAACCACCACAGTTTCCTTCAAACCCATTGTCACTTTGGTGCCTACTAGATCCATCCATTTACTAAAACCAAAAATGTCAGTGTGAGTATATCAACAAAAGTATCATATACTAATGAGGAATATAAACACTAAGATATAATTACTGATTCACTTTATCTAAAACTAGGACCCTTTCTGAAATCCTAACCATTATGGTAATGTCACTTATTCCTAGAGAATACCCTATCCTCTAATGTTATCTGAACCGACCTCTGATACCAACTATAGGGCCCCAGCCTTAAACCTTATTTAATATTGAATTAAATGAATAATTCACATTGAGGATCATTTCAGGTTTAGAGTTTTAGAGAATTAGATCATAAAACTTTCATTACATTCCACATTTAAACAAAGTGGTTACATAAAAGATAGTATTCATTTTTCTCATCAACGGAAACATATTTAAAATAAAACATGGATTCTTTTTTGATACTTCCTTGAAACTATCATCATATCATGGACTATTCCTTGGACCAATGAAAAACAATTAAAAAACATGGGATGAGCATAAAAATCATAGTAAGTGTTATAAAAACTATTGAAAGGAAACATGCATACGTATATACATAAGAATAATATCATTTTGTACCCATAAAACATATGTACTTTATCATACCTCATAAAATAATGAATAAATCATAGAAATAGAAAGACATAAAGGTAACTTGAGGCATTCATAAAATTATTACATATGGAGTAACCCTCTTGGTTATGTTTAGAGTACCCATCATAGTATATTCCCCAAGTCGTTTCGGAGAAACCATAATGTTTAACCCCTTCGCGTTACCCAATGCATTGAAGAGCTATATCGGGCTCACCCGCCCTTAGTTTATCACGGAACCACCAATATTCATAACAATTCCCAAGAACCATAACATAATCATAGCATATAACTTAAGAATAAAGGAAAGATAACATTTCCACATTGCAATAACAATATCATATATTAAGATATTGAAATAATGAATCCATTCTAAAAACCATTTTCAAAACCATTTAAAACATTTAATAAAGAGATTTTTAAATCAAAGTGTCCCATACCACATTGAAGCTTTTAACATTTTAAACCATAAATATCCATATTAATAAATCCTTAAAAACATTTTGAAAACATGGATATTAATGAGAAATATTTATAAGAATAAATCATTAAAATATTTAAAATGATATTTTAGTTAAAGGGTTTTTAACAAAATGAGAGACACTTCAATACAATAGTTGAGGGATAAAATTTAATCAAAACATTATAATATCATGAGAATAAAGGGATTCATGATATAATATTCCAAAGGACAGTATATACACCATATAAGAGTGAACTGGTGCATAACAACAATGAAGTCTCAATAGAAATGTAAAATGAGATGAAATCCATTATAAAGAAGGTATCCTTAAATTAAGGATAAATCAATCTCATAATTATGTGTGGAAAATATAAATACACCCAATATACGTCGATATTATGTGTAAAATAATCAATGGTCATTCACACATATTCAAAGGATGACATATTCAATAACTACATGTTGAACCCAAAGAAATCGAAATTGGGTTACGAAGTTCCATTGACAGCCAAACGGCGTCACATAAAATTTTAGAAAAAAAGTTGATTAGAGAGATAAAAGGTATCTCATCACTGGGAAATAAAATTTACGGCAATAAGGATATATAAGAACAAATCCTCACATAATAAGATTAAAATTAAAAGACATAACAAAAGAAGTCTTTTAATAATAGGCGGGTGAAAGTCCCCTTACCGATTTGGGTAACTTTCGAAACGTACACCCCATGAAAGAAGGAATATACAACATTGATGTAAATACTCATAAATGAAAGTATGTTACACAATGATTAGAATAATATATAGTAGATACACCACTCAAAAGGAAACATTGGAAAATGTAGCATGAATCTCACGAAAACACAAAGTGAGATAAAAAGCCCCTTATGAAATTTCGGCAGCCTAACGGTGCCAGTTTAAACTACCAGAAATGGATTTATGAGATCAAATAGGGTCTATCATAATATGAATATAAAATTGCAGAATGAGGAATATAAAATAACATCCCCAAAAATAAGAAATATGATCTTAAAAGAAATGAAATAAAAGAGAGTACTTAAAAAAGAAGAGAGAGGTAGGATCCCTTACCTCGTGTCCGACATGACTCGATCATTCTTTAATCATCTGAATAATAAAATTTGGTCAATTTATAATTTATTAAGGACCTCCTTTAATTATTATTATTCTGTTCATATCACATATTATAATATTATAATAATTGGTTAAAAAATTGAGTTCACATCAGTCCATTTTTTCGATGTTCGGTACATGAGTAAAATTTGAACTTGTTGGAAAACAATTTTCCATGTAGTTATAGGTACATCATATCCAGAATAGTATTGATGTTTTAAATATCATATATATCCAATATGTATTCATTTTATACTATTACATAGAATTTGGAATTAAAAGCACCGTTCATGGAGACGGTAGGCCGTACGTACGCATGAAAGCTACTTTAATTTTTTATCATATTAATGGAATTAAAACAAAATGAGAGATATAAATATATATATTAAAATTCTAGGATGATATCCATCATTTATATGTCATATATTACATATATATCCATTATATTTATGTACTTATAATAGTACATAACATTTGGAGATAATAAATGAAATGTACTGTTCATGGAGACGGTAAGCCGTAAGTACGCATGAATGCTACATTCATTTTTTCGGCACATTAATGGAATTAAAATAGATGATATATATATATATTATAATTACAGTATAATATATATTTTATATAGATCACATATGTTCATCAATTTTATTCTTTATACATTCCATGTATTACATGAACGAGTCATATCACCTGAGGGGGCGGTAGTCCACACTTCCTCAAATGAAATTATCGCATTTTCACAACATGAAAAGCATAAAGGTATGTATTAAATATAAGATACAGATGAATAGAGAGGGAATAAATATAATATATATCATAAATAAATATAGTGTCATCATAATGGCCACCATGAGAGGTGGTATGAGAAGATGGAACAATCATCATTTCGTGAGGCTGTAATTCGCCATCCACAGAAACAGTATGTTCATTAACCATTAGACGGTGGTGTGTTTTAGTGTTGCTCGAATACTCCTCATAAAAACATCCTACTATATTGAAGATACTGTTGTTGTTACAAATGAAATAAATAAAAAGAGTTTAGGAGTTTGGAGAGGAATAATAAATCAAAAGAACACAAGGGAAGTCGTTACCTTTAAATCAGGTAACTCTCTTTGATTTGAGCTCAAAGGATTCTTTGGAAAGGATTCTGCCCAAAGTGAGGCTTCAATGATGAATATAGGGGTGTGGATAGATGAAATGGGAAGGTTTTGGCCAAACCAAAGGCTCGAGAGGTGTGGGTACGGTGGTATAGGTGGGGGCCTTTTATAAGAGGAGAGGAGGGGCACTCTTGGAAAGTTACAAAATGTTACATTATTTTCAAATGTGTTTCGGATTTTAAAAGTCAAACATTGATGTATTTCGAGGATAAGGTGGTAAGGGTTCGAAATCCACTCATCCAATAGGTTTGTGACAAGTGTAGGTCTTAGATGTTACATTATCGTTTCTTTTTATTGAAATCGTTAAATAATGAGGTAATCGCTGCATCATCATGGTGTCATAAATAATTTAATTTATTTAGTGTATAAAAATTATATTAAATATATCATGATGTAGGAAATAATTTTATATTTATAATTAATATTTATAGTAAAAAATTATGACTTGTATATCCCCCTGTAAAAATTGTTTTAATAAAACAACACATGTTTGTGACATTTTAATTTAAACTTTAAATAAAAAGGTATTATTGTCATTTTCCCACCAAAGTGGCTCCATGGGGTCCCCAAGTTGACCCATGGATTTTCTTGGTCTCCCATGACTCATAAAATAAGGGTAGGACATGTTTCAAGGTCATTTCATAATATGAAAACATTATTTTTACCTTAAATTGAACTAATTACCTTTAATCGCGATTAAAACTTAAATGTTACTATTCACCAAAAAATTATTTTAATCCCATTGAACCACATTTTACATCCTAATGACAACCAAGTATGTTGGATTTTTGAAATTCAAATCACAAATGTGGTAATATTTCATTTAAATGAAAAATCAGTTTCTTTAACTGCCACTTAGTTGTTTCACTATTCATCAAAAATTGAAGTTTTTCAGAAAATTACCAAAAATTTACCCTAAGCTACATTTGATATTCGGAATTCAAAAATGATGTCCATTTTAAAAAATTCAAAACATATAAGTTGCATTAATAAATTTAATAATCAATTCTCGCTGTCAAAACAAATAGCGTGTTTTTATGAAACAATAAGTATCAAAAGATTGACACTAGTTTAATTCCAATATCATGATTAAATTATTTCCAATGACCACTATTGGATTAAATGGTAAACATATATTCTAATTTAACTTTAAAACCAATTAAATAGATAATCAAATCATATAAATAAATTAGATTAAAAAGAGGTTGTGAATTAAAATACACCATTTTCACTATTTATAAAAAAATGAACATTATCGAAAAAATTCCAAAAATTTACACAAAGTAAATTTTGATGTCCCGATTCTAAAGAAGAATTTTATTTTGTCAAATATAACACATAAACTTGAAAAAAAAGTGTATTTAAAAGAGGTTCATCATCAAAAGGTGGTTAATCGACCTTTTAAAAAATATTAGAATGTTTACGCTTAAAATTGGATAAATTTGTATTTTTAATCCTCTAACATTTTTTGTAAAAAAGTAAAAATATTTTGCAAACATATATAATCATTTTTAGTTAGTTCTGTTCATTCCCTCCATTACAATGGCTAGGCGTTAACTACCTATTAAAATAATATTATTTTATTATTAGAGTACAAAGTAAAATTCCAAAGAAACTCGCTGTTGCGTATTGGGTATTCCCTCGAGCATTGAATTACCTTTAAAGTAATATTCATATTATATTAAAAAAATGTATAAATAAGAAAATGTCATATTATTTATTTACCTGGGGTGTTAAACTTAGGATAACATTGCACACACCATAAATGGTATATCATGAGATAAAAATATTACCAAATACATTGGAGGGATATACAATTTCAAGCATACCAGTCACATTCACCTTATGTAAATGCACAAACGTGATACATAAAAAATTAATATAGGATCATAATTATTCATATTTAATCCTATAATTAATGTGTTTGGGTTATATAAAAAGGAATTATCACTTAAATAAAGGATAAGTACTTTTATATGTACAATATAGAGTGGATCTTGTGATGGGTATTCAATAAAAAAAATTCTTGGTTGGTAAAAATAAAATGTTAATTTTGGAAGTATAACATTGGTACATAAATGTACAACGATGGGATTAGTGAGAGACAAATGTGTCTATAATCATAATTAAATAATAACATTTCTATTTTTTTGTGTAAAATAATTTCTCAAAATGAATAATTTGAATTCAAAAGGCATACAATAAAAAGTTTCTTGAATATATAGGAGGAGGACATGATCAATTTCGTTGGGTGGGTGCTTATTGAATCTTATTAGGAGGTTTTTAAAATAATGGGGGAACCATGGGGCATATATAGATTTTTATTTTGAGATTTAATTCACGATCCAATAGTTATGAGTGATGAAGAATGGGAGGTTGGGTGGTTTTTATAGCCCAAGAGGGGAGAATTCATTATCGACTTCCAAACACATGTTTTCGAATCTATATGTTACAGAAATAATAATAGAAAACCATCCCAAGTTTTTTAATAATGTTATATACCAAATAGGGGTTTATTTTATTATTTTATAATAATAGGAAACCAATTCCTTAAAATATCACCCATTTTAATCTGGAAGTGGGTCAGGATAATGAAGATTTGAATTTAAAGAAATAAATTATAACATAGGTTTTGGATTATTCTATAAGGGTTTATAAACGTAATAAACACAATAAAAATATATTTTAAAGGGAAAACATAGGGGTTTTCATGGATAAACATTACTGTATTTATTACCCAATTATAGGTATACTATGTTATCATAATACACATCCCATATTTAAAATTTTATGAATTTTTAACTATAAATTCCTCTATCTTAGAAACTTTGAAAAAAAATAACAATTTTATTATTTTGATATGATAATTTCATAAATAATTTTAATAAAAAAAATCCAAAAAAATTTCAATATAAAAATATAAGGCAAAAATCCATATTAATTTAAAAATACTATTTTTTTATATCATTTCATCCCCACACTTATAAAAATTACATATGACTTTATAAAATAATATTATATTTTTTTATTTAATAAATATTATTATTAAAAAAATTTCATTATTATTTTATTTCGTTCACAAAATGTTGAATAAATAATGATAGTGTCTAGATTAAAACTATATATTTCTGAAAAAATATAATTTGTGTTTCATTGTATCAAAATTATATTTTTATCAAACTTATTTTTTTATAATTAAAAATTAATACATGATTAATATAATAATTATTTTATTAAAAACAATAAAATATTTATTCATACTTTTAGAATCTAGATAAATATTTTTTTATTAGACCAGCAAATTCTTTAATGGCATGGTGACTGATTGTGAGTTTTTATTAGGGTGGTTTAGAGAACATGGATTGGGCCATGTTCCCGATGAACTGGAAATTCTCCCATTAATGGTTTCTCTCATTCTTTTTGCTATTAAATATACTATTGGGTTTGTTCATGTTCATTGATTATTGAATCTGTCTACCTTGGAATTTCTTATAAATTGGCATCCTAGAGTTTAACCCTACTAGTTGAGTCGATGAAATCATTTTTATATGTCAGTTGGATTAATCATTACTCTATATATATATATGAATCATACGATCACTATATAATAGCTACAATAACAATGGTTTTTATCCCAAATTTTCAATAAAATATAATTTCATATAACATATAATGGTCTGAAATAACCATAATAGTGCATATGTTTTATATATTTTCATTTATTAAAAATATATTTACTCATTTAAAGAGGGAATTATATTTATAAATGATTGAGTTTTTATAGTGCACTTGTATCCTGATTAATGAATTCTTGACATACTAATTTATGAAACTAATTATATTTACTCAAATCTATAATTATTTTTTATTCAAGGAATTTTGAATCAAAAATTACCATGGCTGTAAATGCATTATGTTTGAATATCAATTATTTTTAAGAATTTTATGTTTAAGATTCCTTGGAGGAAATAAAATGATCTTATTTTCATGAAATGGATGTATTTTAATATCATATTTTTTTGAATGTGTTTTACATGATAAATTTCCATTTCCCCCAATATTTGTTAAAGGATCATCAAGAAATTGGTTTTTAAGTGATACCAATTTTGAATCTTATTTAATATCAGGAATATATATCTACCATACATATCTCTTCTAGAGTGATTCAATGAATTCTATTATTAAAAAAATGGGTTCCTAAATTTATTTTTAATTGTATTTTAAAATTATATAAAAGGATTTAAAAGGAAATGTCTTATCCATTTCAACATAAATAACATTTGACACTATTTACCTTAAATTGAAAACAATGAAATTTTTTAACTCTTAAAACTTAAATATGATTTCTTAAAATCATGAAAACTAAATTCATTAATTAATTATTTATAGGTTTATATAGTTATTTTCTATGAAAATCATTTTTCTTAATATCTTTTAAATATTTTGATTTTGAACGAAAATGGTATCTTCCCAATTTTAAAATAAATTAAATAAACATTTTTTAAAATTATTTTTGTCTATTTTTACATCCATTAAATATTTTTTGACATCAATTAGATTTTATATTTTATGATAACATCTTTATACTTTCCCTATAAGTTTAAAATAGATTGTCTTAAAAATATTATAAATAATCCAATTTCATTTGCACAAGTTAATGAAGTAATAAATGAATGATTGATTTGGTTAAAAGATTTATTATAGAAATTAAATCTTCCATGTTTTTTATACATTTATGTACTTGGAAATTATTTATGATTATTGGTGAGAGAAATAAAACATATATTATGGTTGATCCTGATATATATCATATAATAGGTGAAGTCAGTACTGCATATATGATGGTAGAGCCCAATAAAACATATATTGTAACATCCCATGTAAATAAAGAAATAAAACATTTTTATTTTTATTAATAATTTGAAATTAAATATTAATTTTACTTTAAAGGGGTTGTTGTGTTCGATGGTGTACCCGATATGCAACAACAGTTTTCTTTGAAATATTAAATTGCACAATAATAATATAATATTATTATGGAAAATGGTAGTCAACACCTATACATTGTATTGGATAGAATGGACTGAACTAAATAAAATATTATTATACATGTTTGTGAAATGTTTTTAAATTTATCAAATATATTTTATATGCTTAAATTGTTAAAGAATCTAAATTTAAGCATAATTTACATTAAAAGGTTGATTTCCCACCTTTTAATGGTGAACCCTCCTTAAATATATTTTTTATCACTTTTATATTTTCTATTTGAACCTAAAAAAATTATATTTGGAATCGGGATATCAAAATTTACTTTGGGAAAATTTTTAGTATTTTTCTTATAAAATACAATTTTTAATGAAAAGTAAAAAATTTTGTATTTTAATTCAAAACATCCTTTTAATGTAATTTATTTATATTGTTATATTTTTTTAATTATTTTTAATGATTAATTAGATTATAATTTAACCATTTAATCTAATTTAGGTTAATGGAATTAATTTAACTTTAAAATTGGACATAAACAAGTGTCAATACTTTGATAGTTAATATTTCTTAAAAACACGCCTTTTATTTTGACAGCGGGATTTAATAGGAAATTAACTTTCTGCCACTTATGTTATTTGAATTTTAAAAAATGGATTATAAATTTTTAATTATGAGTCCCAAATTGTGTAAATATGTTTCTTTAATTTTTAGAACTTATGAATATTTATTTCAGTAAATATTTTATTTACCATGGTTAAAAGGTAAATATGGTATATATGGGTAAACAATTATTACTATAATAATACAAAATTACTCTAATATGAGTTTTAATCATATTTTTTGATAAATATCCAACCATGAGCATCCTTGGGTCTATTTTGGTACCCCATGGGGCAAAATGGGCGAGATAATGAAAATTTATTTTAATTAACATAAATTAAAGGCTAAAATGACATAAACAAATAGTCTTTTGTAAATTAATTTTTACACGAAGTCATATAATTCATCATTTTTACTATAAATATTAATTGGAAGGATAAAAATATTTCCTACATCATTTTATATTTTTATAATTTTTCGAAATCGAATAAATTAAATTATTTATGACACAATAATGATGCAGTGTTTACCTCATTAACAAATCCTCTTAATAAATAAGATTATAAATATTAATAAAAATATTCAAAACCTATCCAAATAGTATTGGATGATTTTATTTTGACCATTAGTCATCTTATCTTCTAATTTATTTTGTTTTGGACCTTTAGAAACTGAATATCATTCTGTAATAAAATAATATTTTCACACTTTCTTAAAGAGCACCTCCTCCACCTTATAAAAAGCCCCCACCACTAACTCATTCCAAAATCTCTAAAGCCCCTTTGTTCATCAAACCGCATTCCAAATAATATCTGATTATCCTTGTATTCCACCTATAAACCTTACCTTTGACATAAGTCAATTCAAGAAGTCCTTTTCGTTCAAACCAATGGGAGTTACACAAATTAAAAGTAACAGATTCTATTAACTTCATTTCATTTATTTTACATATCAAACCACTAAACTCTATTTATTACTTTCTTTTAAAACAATAATGCTATGCTCAATAGAGTAGGTTTTTGTTATGAGATTTATTTTAACAACACATACACAAACCTCCATCTAATGGGTGATGAACATACTCTTTCTGTTGATAGAAAATTAACGCCTCACGAAATGATGATTTTTCAACTATCTACTACTGTATCTCATAGTGGACATTAAGATGTAAATATATTTATATATGATATATATTATGTTTATGTTTTATTTATTCTTCTATGGTTTACATTTATGGCCTACCATTATGGTTTCCATAAGGGGTAAACGCGATAATTTCATTTCGGGAAGTGCGGACTACCGCCCCCTCAATGTGATATGACTCTTTAATTTCATATGTGGGATGTATAAAGTATATATTTAATGATAATATATATTATATTATACTGGAATTATAACATAAGTATGTATCATTATTTTTAAATTCTATTAAAATACAAAATAGAATTTAAAGTAGCGTTCATGCATACGTAAAACTTACCGTCTCCATGAACGGTGCATTTTATTTCTTATCTCAAAATAATATTTACTATGTTATAAATATATATATACTAGATATATATGGTATACATGATATCTAAATAATGAATAACAGTCTAGATATAACAAATTATTGACCACATGGACAACTTGTAAATATTAGGTGTTCATTTAGTACTGATGTACCAAATATCGAAAAAACGAATCTTATTAACTTAAATGATTTAATAATATTTATAACATCATAATAAGTGATATAAAATGAATAAAAAAATTTAAAAAGGATCTTAATAAAGTAAAAATCAACTTTAGATTATTATTCAAGAGATTAAAGGACAAACTGGTTAAGTCGGATACGAGGTAAGGGACTTCGTCTCAATATTAATTCATTGAGGCATATTTTGTTTTATACATGAACTTATTTTATATGGTGTATAAACACCATTGAATTTTCATTTCATTCAAATAAAATCATTTTCTACGAAGCATTTTACTATATGAAAAAAAGGATTTTTCATTTTAACATTGGCAGTGATAATGACCTTTCCACCGCCGTGAGTATTATTTGATCCTTGGATTCCTTGAAAAGATGTAATGTTTTAATAAAAAAATAAATACCATATACTCTTTTACGTGTTTTGGTATTGAAAGTGGTTTTTGGATTTAATATTTCAATATCTTGTTCAGTATCTTGAAGAGATATATTGTGAGTTCAATTTGGTAATGTTATGTTTCCTTAATGCTTATATTATGTGTTATGATTACAATATGGTCCTTGGTAATTGTTTACATATACCAGTGGTTCCATGATAAACCTGGGGTGGGTAAGCCCCAGATACCTCTCCAATGCATTGGGTAACATGACATAGGTAAATGTGAATGTTTCTCTAAAGATATTTAGGGAATATATTGTGATGGGTATTCCAAATGTGACTCCCTACATAGCTATGAAAGCTGAAACATAAGTAAGTTATGGATGCCACAAGTTTCGTTTTTTATTTGTCATTACAATGTGTTCTTCATAAATCTTATGATTTCATGAGGTATGTTAATGTGATTATGTTATGTATGTAAGGATGAACTAATGTTTTCTTTATTTGTTTTATAACCCTTACTGATCTTTTTATGCACATCCTATGTGTAGATATTATTTTCATAGGTCTTAAAGATGAATAGGATCGTGGATGTGGTTAAGGAAAAGACATGCTATATAAAACATGGATCTAGACATGACACATTTTTTTCAAAGAGTTTTTTTATTTTTTAAAATAAATAGAAACAGAGTAGAATTGTATACATTGTATTTTTTAGAAGTAATGTAATAGTTATGGCATAATTCTATACATCACAAAACAAGAAAACATCCTCAATGTTAATTATTCATTTAATTAAATATTATTTAATGTTTAAGTCTGGGTCCTTATATCTGGCATCAAATATCAGTTTAAACATCTTTAGGAGTTAGAATATAGTTAAATTAATATTCATAAACTATTTTTATTTTATGTTATGATTGAAATAATATAACATTTAGAGATTACCATGTTGATTTGGATAATATATTTTTATGTTCAGAATGGTTTTCTATACAGGGAACTGGGATACAATGTTGGGACGACATCAAGAGGAAGACAACCTTGCAAATCAACAATATGAGATGGTCGGAATCTGAAATAAATAGTTTGTTACAATGATGGCATAATTGTCTCAAGATATAAATGGTGCTGGTATCCATCCATAAGATCACCCAGAACAGCCACATAGGACCCTATCAGTAGTGGATCATTTCATGAAGAAACATCCTCCATCATTCAAAGGATCATCAGGACCTATTCTAGGAGAAAGTTGGATTAAAGCAATGGATAAAGTTTTTGATATCATGGGGTTTTAGAACATCAACATTTTAGTCTTGTTGGTTACCATTTTGATTGTGAATCTGATAAGCGATGGTCGATAGTAAAAAATATTAGGGATATTGAGGAGACTGATGCACTTCATTGGAATGAATTCCAAGGTTTGTTTCATTAGAAATATTATCCTATGGTGGTTTGTTTTTGGATCGAAAAAAAATTCATGGAATTGAGGAAGGAGAATGACTTCGTGGCTGCTTAAAAAACAAAATTTACTCCACTGGAAAGGTATGCTCCAAATTTTATATGAGATCTAGATAGTAAAATAAATCGTTTTTTCATAGGATTAAATCTGAAGTATCAAAGGGATTTAGATTGTTGTGAGTAAAAAGTTACAAAAAACATGATTGATGTTTGAAGAAGCTGGAAATGGAGTTTTTCGATGATCTGGTGTTCTTTTCAAAACAATAGAATAAAATGTTGAGGTGATGGGAAAAAGATAAGAACTATTCAAAAAATTTTGATGGTGAGAAACTTATTTTTTAGTTTGTGAAAATTGTGGTAAAAAGCATGCTGGGGAATGACTCCTAAATTATGGTAATTACTACCGATGATGTAAAATGGGACATAAGGCTCATAATTGCACAAAAAAGATCAAGGTAAGCTTAGGAAAATATATAATTTACAGTCAATAAGATGATTAAAGTGAAATGAAATGGATCATTATACAAATGAGTGTCTAATGAAGAACTCAATTGAGGGAAAGAAGCTAGACTGCATGCAGAAAGGGGTGGGGAAATAATTTTCAACTACTTTATAAAATGTTGGTCTATCGAATGAAGTAGTATCAGGTGCACTATTTGTTTGTTCAGATTAGGCCAATGTGTTTTTTGATTCAGTATCTACACACTCTTTCATTTTTGAGATGTTTTCAACTTATTGGTAATTCCATTTGAAGATATGTATATTGAACTTAGTGTAATAATACTTGAAGGAAAGGTAGAGACAAAAAGAAAACTTAAGAACCTTCATGTCATTTTGTGTGAGAATAATCATCCTTCAAACCTTATATTTTCCCACTAGTAGTGTTTGATGTTATTTTGGGTAGGGATTGGATTTCTATTTAGTATGCTAAGATTTACTATAGAGATAAAGAGGTTTCTTTTCAAAAAAAAATTTAGTTTGTGTACAATAATGAACCCTTTCTTTTGATAACATATTACGAAGCAGAGAAACTAGAAAAATATGGAAGTGAATGTTACCTTTCTAATATTGTTGAACATAATGGAACTGTTGAAATTAATGATGTTCTAGTGGTAAATGAGTACATTGATGTTTTTTCTAATGAGTTTCCTGGCATTATACCTGACCGGGATGTTGAATTGTTTGTTGACATAGTTCCTGATGCTATGAAAATTTCAAAACCACTTATCAAATGGATCAAATTGAACTTTTATTGTTAAAGAAACAATTGCAAGAGTTATTAGATAAAGGATTCATTCAAACTTTCAAATCACCATGGGGTTATCCTGTCTTATTTGTCAAAAGGGAAGATGGCTCAATGAGACTTTGCATTTATTATAGAGCATTAAATAACATGACTGTTATGAAAATGTATCTTTGCCTCATATCGATGATTTGTTTGATCAGCTCCAGGGAGATCAGAATTTTATTAAGATTGACATGAGGATGGGGTACCTTTAGTTTAATGTAAAGTAAATAGATATTATGAAGACCACACTTCATACTAGATATGGCCATTATGAATTTTTAGTTATACCTTTTGGTTTATCCATTGCACCTGATGTATTCGTGGATCTTATGAATAGAATTTTCCATGAGTTCTTGTATAAGTTTGGGGTTCTGTTCATTGATGATATTTCGGTTTATTATAAAAGTAAGGAGGATCTTGAATGTCATTTATGGGTTGTCCTGCAAAACATAAAAGAAAAAATACATTTGGGAAATTCCAAATGTGTGAGTTTTGGTTACAAAATATTACATTCCTTGGTCGCATTGATTAAAAAAATGGCATAACAGTTGTTCCTGATAAAACAAAAGTTGTAGAAGAATGGAAAAGACCCACAAATATATCCGAGATCCATAGTTTTCTTGGTTTGGCAGTTTATTATGAGAGGTCTGTTGATATTTTTTCATGGTTATCTAGTCTAATGGCTATGTAAACTCAAAAAGCTGTTAAGTTAATTTGGACTAAATAATGTAATGATTTTTTAGGAATTCAAATGAAGATTGGTGAATGATTCTTTTTTGGAACTGCCTTCCATAAATGGTGAGTTTGTAATTTATAGTGATGCTTCATTAAAAGGAATTGGATGCGTCTTCATGCATAATGATAAGGTAATTATTTATGCTTCACATTAGTTAAAACCTCATGAGTTAAATTACCGTACTCACGATTTGTAATTAGTTGTTGTTGTTGTTTTTTTAAAAATTTGGAGGCATAATTTCTATGGAGTAAAATGTGAATTATATATACTAAAAACAAAAATTTAATGTATATATTCACTCAAGTATAATTGAACATGAGATATAGTAAAAGGATGGAATTAATCAAGGATTAAGATTGAACAATTAATTAGCATCCGGGAAAATCCAATAAAGTGGCTGATGCTTTGAATTGAAAAAGTAATTCTACATTAACCATGATAAATTTTGAATGAGATCCTTTGGTTTCTTATTTGATGAACTTTGGCATAGAATTTTTTTGTGCATGAAATTCTTCTGTTTTGTTTCAGTTGTCAGAGAAATCATCTATATCAGACAAAATTATGTATGCACAGAAGGAAGATAGTGAGTTACATAATATGGTTCAGTTTACTTAGAAGGGTATGTTTCCTGATTTTAATATTTATAATGATTTTTTTATGTTTGGGAGAATATTATGTGTGCCTTGTGATATATAGTTGAAGAATGATTTGTTAGGTGAAGCTCATAGTCCCTCGTTTTTAGTTTATCATAGAAGTATAAGATGATCAGAGAAATTATTGATTATTACTAGTGGGATAGAATAAAATGTGATATTTCTGATTTTATTGTGATGTGTTTGACTATATAACATGTTAAAGCAGAGTGGTAGTCACAAAAATGGATGATTTAGTTATTACTGGTGCTAGAGTAGAAATGAGGAAATATATCCATGGACTTCGTTGGAGGATTACCAAAGAAATCGAGATTTAATAATGCAATCTGGGTTATTGTATATTGATTGATTAAATATGCTCATTTACTTCCTATTTGAGATAAATTGTCTCTAGATCAACATTCTCAGTTGTATGTTAAAGAGATTTTCAGGTTGCATGGAGCCCACTCTGAATTGAATCTGATCATGATCTATGGTTTTTTTCTAACATATGGAAAGGAATTCTGAAGTCATTGGGAACTGAATTAAATTTTAGTAGAACTTTTAATCCTCAATCAGATGGGTAGTCAGAACGAACAATTCAAACCTTGCAGAATATTCTACGTGCTTGTTCACTGAATAACTAGGGAAGTTGGGACCAACATCTTTCTTTGGTTGAATATTCATATAATAACAGTTTTCATTCAAGTATAAATATATATCCATTTAGGGAATTATATGGAATGCATTGACGAACTCCAATTTCTTGGATGAAGTTGGTGAAGGTAAGCTGATGGGACCAGAATTTTTAGAAGAGATGGTGTAAAATGTTCACATGATTCAAAATAACATGATAACTTCTCATAGTAGGCAGAAAAATTAAGCAGATAACTGAAGGAAGGATATCTATTTTGAGGTATGTGATCATGTCTTTCTCAAAGATTTTCCATGTAAATGTGTGATGCATTTTGGTTAGAAGTTAATGTTGAGTCTAAGGTACATTGAACATTATAAAATCCTTGAGAAAATTGGGTCAAATGAATATAGATTGGCTTTACCTCCATGTTTTTCCTAATTACACAATGTATTTCACGTTTCAATGTTGAGAAAGTATATTCAATATCAATCTCCTGTTTTGAGGCCAGTGGTATTTCAGTTAGAAGAGAATCTCTATTATGAGGAACAACAAGCCCAGATTCTTGATCGTAGAGAGAATGTATTGTAGAATAATGTAATTCACCAGGTAATTTTTTTTAAAAAACCATATGGTTGAAGAGGAATTGTGGGAATCTAAAAATCAATGAGGGATAAATAACCTCATTTATTTGATAAGAGAACAAAATTACAAGGACACAACATCAAAAAGGGTGGAAGGATGTAACAACCTAGGTAAATAAATAAATAATACATTTTGATTTATATTAATATTTGTAAATTAAATATTAATTTTACTTTAAAGGGGTTTCTATGTTATATGGAATGCCCGATTCTCAACAACGAGGTTTTTTTAAATCTTACGTTGCATAATAATAATTTAATATATTTATTTTAAATGGTAGTTAACTCCTAGCCATTGAATTGTTGGGAATGAACTAAAATTACTACAATAATATTATACATGTTTGTTAAATGATTTTACATTTATCAAATACAATTTAGAGGCTTAAAATGTAAATGAATCTAATTTTCTGCAAAATTTATTTCAAAATATTTATTTACCGCCTTTTAATGTAGAAACCTATTTAAAGATAGTTTTGGTCACTTTTATATGTTCTATTTTACCAAATAAAATTCTACTTTATAATTGGGGCATCGATATTTACATTGGGATAATTTTTAGTATTTTTCGGATAAAATTCAATTTTTAATGAAAAGTTAAAAATAATGCATTTTAATTCAAAAATAAATTTTAATATAATTTATTTATATGGCTAGATTATCTTTTTAATTTCTTTTAATGTCTAATTATATTATAATTTTACCATTTAAACGAATTCTTTTTATTTGAATTAATTTCACTTTCAAATTGGATATAAACAAGTGTCAATCTATTGATAGTTATTATTTTTTAAAAACATGCCTTTTATTTTGACAACGGGAATTAATTTTAAATTCATTTATTCCATATCAGTGATTTGAATTTTAAAAAATGTATTACATTTTTGGAATCAGGAGGTCCAAATATTGTAAATTGGAAACTATATTTTTTATACATTATGAATATTTACTTTAGTAAATATTTTATTTACCATGGATAAAGGGTAAATCCGGTAAATAATGGTAATCAAAAATTACAATTATAATATAAAAGTACACTAAATGGTGTCTTAATCCTATTATTTGATAAAAATTCGATAATTAGCATCCTTGTTTCGATTTTAGAACCCCATGGGGCCACATGGGAGTGACAATGACACTTTATTTTAATTATCTTAAAGTAAAGGCTAAAATGACATAAACAAATAACATTTTGTAAATTACTTTTTACATGTGATAATATAAGTAATATTTTTAAATATAAATATTAATTTTATTGATAAAAATATTACCTACAAAATGGAATTTTTTATATAATTTTTAGACATCAAGTAAATTATATTATTTTTGATACAATAATTATGCAGTGTTTACCTCATTAATACATGATTTGAATAAATAAGATTATAAATATTTAAAAAATATCCGAAACCTATCCAATTCTTATTGGATGATTTAATTTATACCAATAGTCATATTATCATTGACTATAATTAGTTTTTGATTTTTAGAAACTGTATATCATTATGTAATAAAATAATATTTTCACACATTCCTAAATATCCCCTCCTCCTACTTATAAAAATCCATCACTTGTAACTCATTACTAACAAATCTAGAGCCCCTTGACTCGTCAATATCTTTACCAAATAATCTCTCAAGATCCCTCTCTTCCACCTTGAAGCCTTACCTTATGCATAAGTAACATGAAGAAGTACATTTGGTTAAATCCAAAGGGAGTTACCCAAATTAAAGGTAATGGTTTCTGTTAACTTCTTTTCTTTTATTTTACGTCACCAACCCCTAAAATATTTTTATTAATTTATTTTATAACAAAACTAGTATCCTCAATATACAATAATTATTTTATGAGAAGTATTCTAACTACACTAACACACACCTCCATCTAATGGGAGAAGAACATACTGTTTCTAGGGATGGAAAACTAACATCTCAAGAAATGATGATAGTTCAATTGTCTCATACCGCCTCTAATGGTGGCCATTAAGATGACACCATATTTATATTTGATATATATTATGTTTATGTTTTCTTTATTCTTCTGTGTTTTACATTTATATCCTACCTTTATGGTTTCTATAATTGGTTAACACAATAATTTCATTTGAGGAAGTGCAGACTACTGCCCCCTCAAAGTGATATAACCAGTTAATGCCATACATGGGATGTATAAAGGATGGATATAATGATATTTTTTATGATATTATACTATAATTATAATATAACTTTTTATAATTATGTTTCCCTCCCATTAAATAACAAAATAGAAATGAATGTAGCATTAATGCCTACGTACAACTTACCATCTCCATGAATGATGAATTTCATTTCTTATCTCCAAATGATATATTCTATTTTAAATACATATATTTTATTGAGATATATGATATATGTGAAATATAAATTATTAATATCATTCTGGTGATAATAAACTATTGACCACATGGACAACTTGTAAACATAAGGTGTTCATTTTTTACTATAGTTCCAAATATCGACAAAATTACTGTTATTAACATAAATGATTGAATAATGTTTATAACATGATAATAAGTGATAAAAAATGAATAATAAACATTAAAAAGGTTTTTCTGAAATTATAAATTGACTTTAGTTTATTATTAAAAAGATTAATGGAAAAATGGTTCATGTCTGACACAAGGTAAGGGACTTCGTCGCAATTTCCTTTCATGGAGGCATATTTTGTTTTTTACATGACATTATTTTATACGATATATAAAAACCAATGAATTTATACAATTCATTTTACTAAATGAAAAATCAAAATCAATATTTTCTTTTTAACGTAAGCGGTGACAATGACCTTTCTGCAACTGCGAGTATTAGTTGATCTTTGGATTTTTTAACAACCCGTAATATTTTTAAAAGAAAAATAAATACCATATACTCCTTTAGATATTTTTTTATTCAAAATGGTTTTTGGATTTTTTATTTCAATATCGTGTTAAATATCTTGAAATGATATATTGTGATTGCAATTTGGAAATGTTATCTTTCCATTATGCTTATGTTATGTGCTATGATTATATTATGGTCATTGGGCATTGTTTACATATATGGGGGGTTACATGACAAACCTAGGGTGGGTGGGCCCAAGATTTATCTCTAATGAATTGGGTAACGTGACATAGGTAAATGTGAATATTTCTCTTAAGATATTTAGATAATATACTGTGATAACATGTTTTATTCTGTTCTTCCTACTAGTATTTAACAGTTCCTTTGATTAATATTGACTCCACATTGATCATTATAATGGATTAGTTTGAATATTGTCTTTGTTAAATTATTATTCAATGTCACATGTTTAATGATATACTTATTGATGGGTAGGAATTTTAATTTTTTATACTCATTCAAATCAATTATGTCACCATAAACTTATTTTTATCTTATGCTTTTGGATAACATTCAGTTTTAATGCTTATGTTTAATGTTAATAAGTGGTTGCGCAGAAAATTATTTAGTTTCTTTTTTAAACAGTTATAAATAATTAGGATAAATTATTTATCTCTAGAAATGTTTCCTAAGTGAGATATTTTTTAGATAATTTTAAAGACTTATTTTATAAAATGAAATGCTTAGTATAATTGAAAAAAAAAATTAGGATATGGGTACTGTTATGTAAGAGTTATTCCCAGTTCTCTAAAACTAGATACATAAAATATAAAAGATTATTTAAAAATAAAATATCGTAGTTTGATGTTTTATGTTTTAGATGGCGAATCTTGGGTCACGATTAATAGTATCAAATCTAAAAACAATTTATTTTTTTGAACCGGGTCAATGAATATAGGTTGATGGAAATTATAGTTGGTATCTGATAATGTTTTAGACATCTTTTGATAATGGGATGTATTCATGTGGGGTTATCTAATATAATAAATTTACTATTAGGGGATTATAATTTTATGGGTTTTCATATGTTCAAAGGAATGATAAAATTTTTTGAGGTTATAAATTATTGGATTTTTATGTGAATAATAATATTTTGGGAGTAGTTTTATTTTGTTGAGGCATGTGGAACCATTAGATTTAACCCAGTGAATTATTTTGGAAATAATTATATTAAAATTTTGGTGATGTAAGATAATGGGTATAATATAACCTTTTATGTTTAAACATTATGTAATTTTTTATTTATTTTGGTCAATTGGTATATATGATTATTTATTTATAAAATTATCTATGTTTATTATTTCTTTTTATTTTGAAAGGATTGGAGTTAACTTTATCATTTATTTATATTATGGTTTTTTCATCAAGGGAGTTATCATACATTGTGATAACTATATTATTTTAAGTAAATAGTTGAAGAATAATATTTTATATTTTAGTGGATTATGGGCATCATTATAAGTTGATTTCAATGATTCATCCATTAAAAATTTATCTTGTTTACTCATCATTTGTCAAAAATATTAGATTGTGGTGGAAATTATTTAAAATATTTAATTATATGTGCCATGTAATTATATTTCCTAAGCTTCATAATTCAAATACTAATTGAACTCCAAAAATGTTGGATAAGGATCTTGAAAAAAATGTCCAATTATTACATTGATTTCAAATATATTGATGTTCCTTTTCAAAAGACATTTATTTATGGTTTTGTAGTAATTATATTTCTTTTGATCATTCACATTCCTGTGATCATTTTTCTCTATCACTCTAGAACATTATTTGGACATTAATGTTTCCAATGTTTTCATTTTCATAATTTACACTAATATTATTCAATTTTGAAATGAATTTATGAGTTATTCAAGATTAAATTTGTATTTCCCCTTCCCTATTTCCATGAATAATATTTATTAAACATTTTAATATAGAGGTTTTTTGAAAATGTATTTTCAAATGACATACCCTTAATTACCGATCTCATGTTAAAATTTTGACGATAGACATTATTAAATGTGTGTGGGAAGAATGTATTTTCTAAACCTTTTAAGATAAAATTATGTTTGTTAATGTGTAAAACATGTAACACCAACTTTAAATGAACCATACAATAATAATATTTAAATATTATAGTTATAACCTTGCTAATAAACTGGTTTTTATTAATAGTATGTAATTCTCTATGAACTATATTTAAACTTCTTATTCAATAAAAAATATTATTAATGAATAATAAATAAGAACTCAATTTCTTAGAAATGTTATTTTACAGAAAAATAATAATTTTTTTTAAAATTTTTTTATTTATTATTATGATTTAATTTTATAATAATTTTATGTAAATCATATAAGTTTTATTCATTAAAAATGATAACATTTCTCTTCTTATTTCAAAAATTATATTGGGATAAATTTATGTTATTTTTATAAAAGTATTACTTTTTAATGAATGGAGAATAATAATAAAATTTATTTAAAAAAGACTTTTATTTTAATGCATGTGAAAATTTACATTATATTTTGGATTAGTTTTAAAAATATATTATCTAATTTTTATTAAAACTAATTCAAAAAATTTTATTTGAATCACCCATATAATTGAATTTGGTATAAACACATTTTTATACCTAAAGTAGAATATTAATGTAAATTCACATTCATAGCGTATTATGGATTAATTTTAAATTAAATTCTACAACTTTTAGAAACAGAATCATTAAAAAGTTATGTAATATTTGGAATCACAAGGTTTATATTTGGAAAATAGAAACCTTTTATTTTTTGAAATTATGTATAGTAACGATTGAGAATTTTGTGAGCACAATAATGGAGAAATGAGTAAAATAGGGTTAGAACTAAGGTGATAATGCTTTATTGTGATTCCACAACTTGAATTAATATTATTTTATGATTATATTTCATTCATAATAATCCAAAATTCAATATTAGAAAGTTTTTTTAATATTTAATTTTATTTTTTATTAATATATATGTAATAGATGAAGCCAAAAATGTCTCTTTCTTACTTTTAATATTTATATTAATTTGTGATACTGATAAAAAACATATGTTTGGTAGTAAATACATATTTTTAATATTATTTAATTTTTAATCATTGTAATTTATTTTTAATTTTTATTTATTAAACAATTTCCTTAAATTCTCATGCAACCCAGACACATTCCATGTACAAGGGGTAGCAAAAACTTGTAAATTATTTTTAAAACATTGTATGTTACATTGTTTTATGAGTTAAAGCATCCCCCTAATTTTTAAGATAAATATAAAACATTAGAGTTATTGTTATGTTTTTTTCCATTTATATTGTTTTCAAATTCAAATTGTTTTTATAATTCTTAAAATTTAATTGATAGTATTTTATGTTAAATATATTCTAATAAATTATTTAAAAAATATTAAAATAAAAAAATGACAATTAGGATTAGAAATTGTCAATATTATCACCCCTTAGATGTTTATGTGAAAATTTTGAACATATAACTAATATTATGACTCTATAATATTGAAAAATTAATTACCACGATCAATGTCAAAAATTGTTAACCATGGGGTAAAACAAAAATATGATGTTTAAAATTTTATACCGACTTGTATAAATTTTATTAGGTAAATAAACTAATTCCTTATAATTTTTATTTTTTAATAAATGACATTTGAATAAATTTTACATGACTTATATACATATTATATTATAATATTTCATGTATTCCAAAAAATGGAATTAATGATATTTTTTAGTAATATTTTTTTAATTAGTCAAAATCCATAGAAAAATTATATTTTTAATCTTTAATGATATATTGTTGAAACAAATGGTTTCCCACTTATGGGACATTGTTTCTTTTATAGTAACATTCCTAACCCCATAAGAGTGAAAAGAATTGATTTCAAAAAAATTGTCAAAAAGGATAACGAGGGGATAAAATAAAGGGATGAGGGTAAAAACAAATAGACATATACAAATTATATTTTATTATATTATAAATATATTTATTAATATTATATTCAAATGATATCAATTTTTATCCAACATTCCTTGAAAATTAATTTATATTAATTTAAAACATTAGGAAATACCACAAATTCTCATACGCTTACTTATAAAAGGCAACCACCTCTCATCACCTATAAAAAATTTAAGAGAAATTTTGTTTAGAATAAAAAATTAATAAATACCTTTTATAAATACCATCAAATATTCTAGGTGCCTTAGTATGGGAAAAATATCATCCTTTTAGGGGTTGAGATATAAAGAAAATCAGGTAGTCCAAGGAAGTGATATAGTTTCTAACCAATAGTTTTCATTTTATTAATTATTTTAACTTATAAAAATATTATTAAAACATATTTTTTCATGATATTGGGTTATTATATATCTTTATTCTCTTTTATTGAATGGGAAATGTAACCAATTTTCATGTATATGATAGACTACCTCCTTGTGAGCTGATGAATTTCTTTTTTGAGCACAACCTATCATGGATGGTTACAATGATGGAATTTAAGTGTATATATATATGATATTAATGAAAAAAATATAATTATTTAAATATAAAATATCATTTATTCTCAAACATTTCAATCCATTTAAAAATGTTAATGTAGTTTTTCCATATGTATGGATTTCCACTAAACCCAACGATGTGATTCATTTTTCAAAACTCCATCACATTAGTTGTATTTATAATGTATTTAAAGAGATAGAAAGAATTTATTGTACTTAACATCATTCAATCATGATCATTTAAAAAATGAAAACCTTACTCAATCGAACGTATGGATTACCATCATTGTGATTATAACATAGTTCAATTTTATAACTGTATTTAGTGGTTGGTTTTATAATTAATTAATAAAATTAATAATTATTTCTTCATTATTATTATGTATAGTATTTAATAATTAACCCATTGAAAATTATTGACACCAAAAATTATATTCCATTCACTTCTCTGTGTGATCGATGATATTGTCCTCACAAAGGAAACAAATGTCAAGTTTGACTAGAGATGTTTATCCATGTTGGAAGAAGATGTTATTAATATTTCCATTTGATACAATAACTATACATAGTGATAGATAAATATTCATTATAAATGTTTTCTATTGTGGTGGGATAGTTGAGGGAACCCCCTTCCCAGAGTAGGTAGTGTATTCCTTAAAATCACTGATAAAGATTCACCAACCCAATAAAAAAGAATTTTTAATGTCATCCAATAACTTTTTAGTGTATACACCACATCGAGGATTGTTGTTATGTTATATATATTTTAGTTGGAAGGATATTAATCCCATAAAAAATTGATTAAAAAATATGTTTACTGAAATTTGGGAAATTTTTATAAAGGAATTCGGAAAGCCACACAACCCATCCATGCATGGTCCTCATGTTTCCCCTTCATAAAAAGCCCTCGCGTAACTCCATCCATCAATTTTCTCTAGACAGTCTATAAATAGACCCCACCACAAACAATTATCTAGGACAGTCATGCTCTATGATGATGATGTGTGGAAAGACCTCATTTTTTTCATCCCCTTAGCCGATGTATCCCATCTATACATGGGAGAGATATTATGTGCATCCCACTATATTGATCAAGACACCACCTATGATAGTATCCACTAGGGGTGATCCATGTGAGAATACCCAAATCTAGGTGAAACACATGGGTGATCCTCCATATGGGAAAGCCACTTGGGGGAACCACCTGCATGAGCCTAGTGGTCCATACTACTGGGGCTACTCCCCCATACCACCTATCTAAATCAATGTTGGACTATAGTCCCAAGCCTTTTAGCTGGTCCTTTAAATGACTCACATGATTATTGGAGTGTCACACATGAACCATAGAGGTGGTTTTGAGTGTGTTTTTAGGTTGAAACACATAAAACCCCATATATCCTTCCAAATAACCCTGATTCGAGACACTCTTCACGGTTCCAGAATCATGGGAATCCTCGGAGTTGAAATCTCCAACCAAAAAAATCACTATGAGTTGAGACACTCTTTATGGTTCATGAAACATGGCAATCCTCATAGTTTTAAGACCTAACCAAATAACTGTGAGTCATGATACCCCTCTGAGTTTTATAAAATTGGTAATCCACATTGGTTTAAGTCCCAACCAAACCAAATCACCAAGGATATGAGACCCTATTCATGGTGTAAACATGATGAAAAAACTTGGAGAAGTTTCAATGCTCTATAAGCCCTGGTTCTTATACCATTCCCTTGAAACCATCAAGTTTTCTCTCCAAAAATCGATAGAGGTGTGAATTAAAGCGAATAATGGGATCATATTACTCAAGTATGTGACGATAATAATACCTATGTAAGGAAACATTCCAGCCTAATCAATAACAAACCATCACAATTATTTACTTATAAAACTGAGACCTTCAACATAACCCTCTAGGTACAGTTTAGGAATACATTAGAGTGTAGAGTAAGTCCCACCCCATGTGTTTTTTTCCATGTTTTACATCATACAAAAGTAACATATAGCTCACATTGTACTTCCATGCCTGAAGCACTTATAAGCCTCCTAGGCCTTAGCCCATGTGAGACCCTTTTATATCATAGGGCCTTAACCTATGATTGAATCTTTTATGCCCTCTTTCATGCCACTAATTCTAGGTAACCTCCTTCCATCAGTCCCACATTTTAGGGAAACCAAATCAAAGCCTCCACCAAATCATCTAGACTAGCTCAATCATGGGGAGAGACACACTAGTGTGTATCGAAATCAGTGATGTCTTCCCCTGGTCAAAGGTATCTTTCACATGTTTTGCAAAACATGTAGGGTCCTCTAGGTGAATTCCTTTATATATCCCTTTGATCAAAAGGAACCTGAACCTAAGGGTAGTGCCACAAAACTCTTGGTATAAAACACAAGGATTGGGTCCTTTTTCATCCCTCATTGTTTCTCATAGAAGAGGGTTAGGTAAATCTCCAAAAATCATCATCTCAGAGACTAGGGACCTACCATTTCAGAGCTTGAGTAGGGGGGGTGATCTTGAAAGCCTCTTCCTTTGAGGTTTAGTGTATTATCATTTTCCAACATTTTGAAGTTGTTGAATGGTAATCTCGTGGAAAAATCCCTTCTCCTTTTTTATTGGTTGTACTTAGAGGGGTAGTTAGATGTGACTATCCTAGTTTCAAAAAATAGTGGATATATAATCACCCCAAAGCCCATTATTCTTATCCAATATACTCAAACTCTTCCACCAAAGGAAGATGGATTGTGTGGGTTTCTAAATCTTATGCTTACAACTATTTCTCAAATAAAAGCAGGAATCGTGTTGGATTATAGGATAGAAATGACCATGAAATCCACATGGTTAGATGGATGTCTCTGTAGAGAATACTTTTATGGATCTTACTCTCTCTAACTATCAAAGGGACTCCATAGGTGTTGGTCCACAAAGCCAATTTTTCATTTCAAACTTCCACATATCATGTGATTCAAACCATTAGAGGGCCTCTGTAGGCTTGGGATCTCAAATATGTGTATCTATATCCAATATCGACACTCCCATATGAGAAAATTCATTAGAGGAACCACATAGGTTAACTAATTCAATCCCTTCCAAACCACATGGGATTTTATTTTTTTCCAAATAGGATACAATGGAAGCCTCTCGGAGGTCAAAAACCAACACCCCAAAATCATCCTAATTCTCTTTGGTCCAAAATCCATGTTGGGTCACATCCAATGCAGGAGCCTACATCCCATCCATGTTCCTTGCAATTCTTCCGCATACGTAACACATGAATCATTCACTATGAATAATTCTCTTAAACATCCATGCCCTATGATGTTAAAATTCACAATTTTGTCCTCATCACATGACCTGAAAATATACTATGTGTCTTATTATGTGTCTCCAAACAACATGGGTTATTATTAAATTCACAAGTTCATGTAGGAATCCCATATTATGGGCACTATCTCAATATCTAAACTACTTCTACACCCCCTGGAGGATTATAATTTTATGAGTGCGTAGTTGTGTGGCTTGAAACCAAAATCATAATAATAAACAAATAGAGAATCTATAATCCACTAACAAAATGAATCCATTTATGGAAAACATCATATAAATATTGAAGTTTCCATCGATGAATAACCTCGAATATAGAAAAATTATTCTAATGTTCATACATGAAAACATTTTATTTCTAATTTAATGTCTCTCTATTAACCACATTGGAATTAACAAAGGATTAATTAATATGTCATAAATATTTACAAAAGTCATATATTAGGCAAAAATTCCAACTAAAATGTTTTTATGTCATCGATATCACATAATCTCATCCAATGTGAGTCCTTAAACGTTATTGTAAAATTTCACAATAACCACCTACCATTGGAAATCAAGTTCCCAAAACATAGAATAGAAGTGAACCATTTGATGTTTTTGGACCCACAAACAAAACCCATTGGAGGATATTTGAAAGTGATGAATTTTACATGAATTATTGTGAAACCATTCAAGTCCCCAAAATTAATCCATCGAATAGAACCACACAAAAATAGTTTTACCAGAAAAAATCACACCGCGGACACCAAATCCATTTTTGAATTATGAACCAAATATCCTCAAAACACCTGATGTGGACATAATCAAGTATATCATTAAAATAAATGAAATAAATGGTTCATGAATATGGTATTAATCTTAAAAGTGGATGTTAATGAATAAAACAAGTGATATATGTTGGTTATATAGGTGTTAAAAGACATACATTGCAGGTCAAGATTCAAAGTATGAGATTTCATATCAATTTGTCGTCATTAATGCATGTTTTATTTTGGAAAATCAAATTTATATTCTGTGGTTCATGTAATATGATTTTACTTATTATAGCTTGAATATTTAATTATTTATGATATTTAAAAATAAAATTTAAAATTTTTAATCTCAGGGGATTTTTCCTGAATTTTACCCTGAAATAAGAGACATATTAACTTAATTTTCATTAATTTGGTTACACTTATACTTCCTTGTCATTGTTAAGAAATGATTATATATGAATTGATCAATAAATAGAATTATTATATATTTCGACATGTTTTATTTTTGTTTCAATTTGTTCACATATTATCTTCCTGATTTAATTTTAACATCAAATCTTCTGATCATAGAAAGGGTTTCCTTTGTCATATTGTGATTTATTGAGACATGTTTTATGTTATCTACCATGATTTACTATTATGGTTTGATTACTACAAAATGAATGATTTTTTACATATTGATTCATAAATGTAATGATATTAGTGGATCTAAATAATACTATTTACTTAAGTGAGTTTGGATTTTTAAAATTCAACACTATTAAAGGATTTATCATTTAATATTCTATCTTTTTGCGAATACTTATGTTCAACATTCTTTAGAGGAAATAATATTCTCTTATTTTCATTAACCACAAATGTGTTTCATCTACTATTGTTATGAATGTGTTTTAAAATAGTAAATTCTTCTTCCTCTATAATAGATTAAAGGATCATTGAGAATGTTGATTATAAGTGATACTGATATTGTATCTTCCATTAGATCCTGAATCAATCTATCCAATATTCATGAGATATTTTTTCAATAATTTTTACTTATTTTACTAAAATGATTACTAAATATATTTAACAAAATCTTTTACCTTAATCAAAATATTTCTAATAGTTCTTTTAACAATTTTTTAAACATGGTACATTTATGACTCTCTTTTAAAATATTTTCAATGAATGTTTATTTTTAACAATATTAACATAGAAATATTTTCCAATATTCTTGATAGTTCATTCAATTAATTTCCATATAGTAACATGGTGTCTTTAAAAAACAAACCATTTTTTAATATTTTGTGAATTTTTAGAAATGCAAATAAAATTTTATTTTCCGATGTATTGAAATACATATTATTAATGTTATTTTAATGTTATTTTAATCAATTTAAATTCCTTATAATTATTCCAATGATTCACTAGGATTATGATCTTATTATACAATCCATATTATTTCTCAAGATGGCTTATGATGTATATTGACCAACACATTACATATATTTATATTACATAAAACAATAAAAATAATCATTATAAAATATAATAAAACCAAAAAAGGATCATATAGGTATAGTCACTATTGAAAATTGGAAACATAAGGAACTGGTTCATAACACATACACACTATCTCCTTCTTGTTTCATAATTACTATACTGGTTTCCAAAATATCATACATAATACAATTCTTCATGACATGGGAAATGTAACATAAGAAATGGTGATATCAAATGTTCAGTAAGGGTAAATAGAGGAGATATCAATTGTATTATAATCATAGGACACAAAAACACCACATTTGAAAATATTATCTGGAATATAAAATATTGTGATATCATGTCATGGGATAAATCATAAAATTTTAAAATAATCCCAAAATTCATAACATTATAAATGAAATTTTATGTGTTTAGTGAATAAGGTTTCCTTATGAATTTTCTATTTCTTCAGGTTTGGGAGATGGCTAGGTCAATAAGGTTTCTTTATGATTTTTCAATTCCTTCACATTTTGAAAATCACAAAAACCTCATCTTAAGGAAAATTTCATTTTGCCTTATGTTTTACTTTCATAAGGAAAATTTTCCTACCCAAAGGAAGTTTATACATACCATGTTTTTCATTATTTATATTGTATAAGTATAAAATTTTATTCATATTCAAAACCTCAGAATCATATATAGAACATTATGCTTTCAGGATATGAATTCAGGTTCTGAAATCTCTGAATTCGGACTCTGATCTCTTATGAGTTCTGAATCCGAGTTCTCTGAATTCAGACTCTGAACTCTTATGAGTTATGAATCCGAGTTCCTTGAATTATAACTCTGAACTATTATGAGTTCTGACTCCGATTTCATTGAATTCAGACTCTGAACTCTTCTGAGTTCTGACTCTGAGTTCTCTAAATTCAGACTCAGATCTCCTCTGAGTTCTGACTCTGAGTTCTCTGAATTCAGACTCTGAACCCTTCTATGTTCAGACATAGAACTCTTATGAATTCAAACTCTGAACGTGGTATGTTTAGACTCCAAAATCTCATGAAATCAGACTATGAACTTTTTTAAGGATTGAATCTGAACTCTCTGAATTCAGACTCTGAACTCTTATGACTTCAGACTCCGAATTATTATGAATTCAAATTCTGAACTTTCTATGTTTTGGTTCTGAATTATTGTGAATCAAGATTCTGGATTTCCTTGAAAATTATACTTAGGAATTCTATAGAATTCTGGTTCTGAATTCCTTGGAAAATAGAATCCTAATATCCATATATTATTGATACCATATTTATTTTTTGTTAGACTCTATACTTTTATATTTTATTATAGCCCAAAAAAATTATTTCCTTATGTAACAATTTTTTTTTCTAAATCATTTTTTGGTTATAAAAATATTTCGTGCATTCAGTTACTAAATAAACATTGTTTGAGAGAAACACTTATAGGTCCCTCCAAAATTCTAGGAAAATTATGACTGTTTAGAGGAGGGAGCCGACCATTGGAGTTGTACCTATAAATATGAGTTCATTTGAAAGAGATCACAACTTTTTAAACAAGTTGATCAATCTAGAGCTTACATGCAGTTGAAGAGATTTCTTAAGAAAGAGGCTCTTATAAAATATCAGGTTCCATGAAGAATCTTTGATTAGCTTGATCAAACTTTTCTTTATGCATAATTGCTTTTTGGAGAGGTTTGATTTACTTAAAAGCATATACTTCGGGTTTTGAAGCCAGAGGTGCCGATTTCCATACAAATTGTGGGCTTGTGGGGATAGCAGGATAGATATGGATCTTCATATTGAGTGCATACCTGAGTTAGGGTAAAATAGACTTTCTTGAATGTTTAAATCAACATAGCTTTATCCAAAGTTGTTTGATACCCTTATCATTTTTTTAAAAGATTTACTACTTGTCACTTTTAGTGTTTCAATTTTTATTTCCGCTATTATTTTGGTTTTTGAGGAAATTACAACAATATTATAATTCCTTATACTTGTACTATGATTAAATAGGAATCTATATGCTTTAATGTATAATATTTATTGTTGTAAAAAAATTTTAAAGTTCATTTCTGGAATCTCCTTTTCAAAATTACATTTCCGGTATCAAGCAAGTTATTAGAACATAGAGGTGTTGTGAATTTTGTTTATACAAAATTTCCTTAAAGAGTTTTTCAAGTTTAAAATTCACCCCCGCTTTTATATCAAGAATCTAAAACATATTTTGATACTATATTCATTAACATATCTATCTTACTATATACCCAACAATTGGTATCAGATCATTGGTTCAATCTGAATTAATCTCACGATTAGATTTAGAAGAGAAATGTTCTTCATCACTTCTTTTAGAATCAGATTTTCGGACTCATAAAGTTCAGATTTATATTTTGGTCAGATATACTCTAGTTCCATTATCCTTAATTATGTTTTTTTTCAAACTTATGTTACTAACAAGTCAGTGTGTTAAGATTTTCTATAAGATGATAGGTTTAAATGTTGGTTTTATTGACAATATAAATCCTACTAGACCTCCTATTTTTGTTGTAAATGATTACGAGTACTAGAGGGATAGGATGAAGACTTTCATTATTAAAACTGGAGTTGATAACTACCTGATTCTGATAGGATACTATAAGATTTTTGATAAGGAATTGATAACTTTTACTAATAAGGAGAAATCAGAATAACATGAAAATTTTAGAGTCAGTAATACAATGCTATGTTACATGACTAAGAATATTTATACTCAAATTTCTTCAAGTGAAGTTGTAAATATTATCAGGAAGAAACTTGAAGTTACAAATATTGGCACTTCGAAAGTTATGGATACATGAATATCTATGTTGAGAGCTAAATACCATGGCTTCAACATTCTTTAGGGAGAGACTATAAGAAATGTTCAACACATGTTTATGAATATCGTGAAAAGATTTCTGTCTATGGGAGAAAAAGGATTGGATTATGAGGCTCTTTTAGATACGATCATAGAAATTATTCCAAATAAATGGGTGTACAAGAGGACAACAATTGATGAAAACAGGAAAGTTACCCAGATTTCCTTAAATGAGCAGTTTGGAACACTTCTTCCGCATGAGACAAGAATGAAGAGAGATGCTGATGAGGTTAGAAAGAATAATGGAAATGGAGGAGTTGATTTTACAACTAAATAAAAACATATGAAATCCAAGACTCCAGAAAGGGTAACTAGATCAATGTCAAATAAGGATCTTATTCAGTAAGAATCTAGTCATTCAAAAAATTATGAAAATGAATTTGCTAATATTGCTCAGAAAATGCACAATATAGTATCTCAGAAAAACTATAAAAATATGTTCAAGTAAAGAGACTAAAAAGAGAATAATTATGTGGAAATTACATGTTATTAATGTACAAGAACATGTCATATCAGACCTAATTTCAAACTATTGAAAAAGAAGGAAAACAAGGAATGGAATTCAGAAAGAAACAAGACGAAGTTCTATCGCTCGAAGAACAAGAAAAGTCCTAATGAAAACGATACATGGAGTGAAAGCTCTGGAGACTCTTAGAGATGTTATTCTTCTGAATATGAATAATTATAACAAAAAATATTGGATTCATTTCTACTACTTCATTCCCAAATACATGTCTTATGGCCATGGTTCGCTCTACTGAGGCTTTAACTAATTTATCTCTTGAGAAAATTACTATTATGATGAAATTACTTCTAATGAAGATACTTCATCTTTAGATAATGAAGAAATAACTTATTATGAAGAAGTATCTAGATTTTCCATGTTGTTAGAAGAAAAAGATTGAAAAATTTATATGAAATTAGGCAAGGAAAAAACAAGAGAATATGTTCTCATAAAAGAAATTTTAGACCACTCTAGACATCTTAAAGATAAGGATGAGCTTCTAGAAAAACATTCTGAAGACCTTATGGAAGTAAATTCTGAAAAGGGGAAACATTATAAAGATCATAATAATTCTATTTTAGAAATAAATGTTTTTGAGGAAAAATATATCTATAAGGAAATAATTTCGGAGGATATTAATTTAGTCATAAGAATAATATCCAAATTATATTCCCTCAAAAAAATTCTTGAAAACATTACTTCTAGTAAAGAAAATTTTGACAAGACGTATTCTCAAATCAAACCTCATGGAAATACTACTATAGTAGGTTATACTCAGAGAAAACTAATTTTCAAAATCAAATCTTTTATTCCCTCCCGAACCCTTTTTTGTACTACATGTCAATGTGGTGTCCATTGGAAGAATGTTTTTTCTCTGAATAATGTTCAATCTCATGGGTTTCATAAATCTTATTTTTCTAAACAAATGTGGATACCCAAAATTTTATTTCCCAATAATTCTAGATCCAAGATAGTTTAGATTATGAATATCTAAAATTCTTATTTTTAGGAAACTAAATGAAGTTCCAATAGAAATACTTTGTATATGGATAGTGGATGTTCTCGACAATTGACTGGTAACAAAAACTACTTTGAAAATATTATCATGATGAAAAGAGGTAATGTAGTTTTTAGAGATAATGGAAAAAGAGAAATTATTGGTATAAGTAACATTGTTCTTCTAGGAAAACATTGATTTAAAATGTTTTATTTATTAAGTTTCTTAAGAACAGCCTCATTAGCATATGTCAATTATGTGATGAAGGTTACCTTGTGAATTGTAGGAATGACATGTGCTTAGTACAAAATTCCATGGAAGTGTTTATTCTCTCTACCAATAGGAAAGAGAATGTTTGTAGATAATACTTAGAAGTCCTTAGGGACCAAGACTTACCTTGACTATGTGAAATGGAAGACCATTCATGGTTACGTCAAATAAGGTTAGGACACTGTAACAATTGGAACCTTTGAAAAAACTCTACGAAATGATTATTTAAGGATCTACCAGAATACAGATTTGGTTCTTCAAAAGTTTGTAATCCCTATCAATTTGGTAAGAAACATAAATAATGTTTTAAATCAGTTTGTGAAGTCTCAACCTCTAATGCATTATAGTTAGTGCATATGGATCTTTTTTTTCCAACACAAACTAGAAGCATTAGAGTAAAATATTATGTATTTGACTTAGTTAATGATTATACTAGATTTCCGTGGGTCATTTTTCAAACATAGAAATCTAAATATTTTTTTTATTTCAAAAGTTTTAGATCCCAAGTTAAAAATGATAAAAAATTTCCTTTGATAACTATTCATATTGATAATGGAGAAAATTTCAAAATTCTGATTTTGAAACATTTTGTAGTAGAAAAGTCATTACTCATAACTTCTCAGCACCTAGAACACCTTAACAAAATGGTTTTGTTGAAATAAGAAGCATAATTATTCAATAGATAATAAGAACCATGTGGAGTGAATATTCAATAGCCAAAAATTTTTGGGTTGAAGCTGTATATAATGCTTGTTATACTATAAATTGTGTTTTGATTAGACCTTTTCTTTATAAAACTGCTTTATGAGTTATGGAATGGTAGATATCCTATAATTTCCAACTTCATGTTTTTTGGTTACAAGGTATTCATTCTGAATACTAAATATAATTTACACAAATTTTTACCAAAACATGATGAATGAATTTTCTTAGGTTACTCGAAATATTCTATGGCTTATAGAGTTTTCAATAAAAACACTTATTCTATTGAAGAAACAACATATGTCAAATTTGATGAAACTTATCCATTTTTTTAAATAACCCCAACTAACATCTTCAGATGTGTTTTCAAAAACTGATTTTCAAACTTTTTTATAAGTTCCTTATGATATGGAAAATTTCCAAGAAGATGTATATAAAGACTTTAACCCAGAAGATTTCATACCTTATGTTGATGAATAGGTTTTACAAAACCCAAATCAGTTGTTTATTAAGAATCACCCCAATCATAGTATCATTGGTGATGTAAATCAACCTATATGGACTAGAATTTCTTTAACGAATGAAGTAGAACATCTAGAATTCCTTTCCCAATTAGAAAAAAAGCACCGATGAAGCTTTAGGTGATGATGAATTGATAAAAAGCTATGAAAGATGGACTAAATGAATTCGAAAGGAATAATATCTGGACCTTGGTTGAAAGGCCTAAGGAAACTTCTATTAATGGAGTAAAATAGGTCTTCAGAAACAAGTGTGATAAAAATGGAATCATGTATGAAATAAAGCTAGATTGGTAGCTAAAGGCTATAATCCACAATGAGTATACTATGAAGAAACCTATGCTCCAGTATATAGACTTGAATCTATTCATATTTTACTTTCCTTTTCAAAATTCTTTAACTTCAAAATTTTTAAAATGGATGTGAAATGTGCTTTACTTAATTGTTTTGAACAAGAGGATGTTTTTTCAAACATCCTTCTAGTTTTGAAGATACAAAACATCCTTAACATGTTTATCATGTTTCCAAAGCCTTGTATAGACTTAAGAAATCCCCTCGAGCATGGTATGACAGACATACTAAATTTTGGCTTCAAAATAATTATGTTAAGGGAAATGCAGATCCGACCCTTTTTATAAAAGAAGATAAGAAAAATGATTTTATTGTTCAAATTTATGTTGAGAACATTATATTTGGATCAACTTTGTAATATTTAATTGATTCCTTTGCAGATCTAATGAAATTTCAGTTTGAAATGAGTGTGATGGGTGAGTTAACATTTTTCCTTGGTTTTCAAATTTCTTAAAAACCAAAAAAGTTCTATATATCCCAATGTAATTATTTTAAATATCTTCTTAAAAATAATGGATATGACAACACTAAGAGTATTAGTACTCCCATTGGTACCTCAAATTCACATGATCTTGATGAAGCTAGGAAACAAATAGATCAATCATATTTTAGAGTTATGATAGGAATATTAATTTACTAGACATCTAGTCTTCTAGACTTAATATTTCCAGTATTCTTATGTGCATGATATCAGTCAAATCCCAAGGAATAACATTTAATGTCAGTGGAAATAATTTTTCACTACTTAAGGGGAACCATGTATTTAGGACTCTTTTATACTTCTGGAAATGATTTTGTTCTAAAAACATTTTTGGATGCTGACTTTGGTGGAAGTATAATAGATACAAATAGTACATCTGGAACGTGACATCTCTTAGGAGAATAATTAATTTCTTGGTGAGGCAAGAAGCAACACTCAGTAGCACTTTCCACTGCTGAAGCTAAATATGTAGTAGCTAGAAGTTGTTGTTCTCATGTGTTGTGGATGCAACAAATGCTCACAGACTATGGTATGAGTTTTACCAAAATACAAATTCTTCATGAAAATAAAAGTTCCATTGCCCATAGTAAAAACCCTAAGCATCACTCTCATGCAATCCACATATATATTAGGTATCATTTTCTTAGGGATCACACACATAAAAGAGATATCATTCTTCAATTTATCAGAACACAAGATGAAATTACTGATATTTTAACAAAATATTTAACCTAGGATAAATATTAATACAATAAAAAAATGTTAGTAATGATAAACATAAGGTAGTATTCCTAGTTAACTGTATGATGAATCCAATATCCTCATAGTAATAAACTCATTTTCATAGGGGTAGTACATTTTCTTATTAGTCTAAAATTTTACGTAATGAAATTTTTTTCATAGTGTAAAATTTTGCATCGTCAAATATTTTTTCCATGTCTAGAAGTTTTCGTGATGAATAATTTCTATGTTTTTGTTATTAAGATCTTCTAGGTTTTCGTAATAATGATTTTTTACATTTTTGTAATAATGATTTTCTAAATTTTCGTAATGAATATTTTCAAATTTTTTGTAATTATGATTTTCCAAAATTTTCAAAATGATGATTTTCCAATTTTTTTGTAATGATGGTTTTTCAAATTTATTCGTAATCAACAATTTTCGGAATCTAATGTTATTCAAGGAGAATTATTCCCATTATGAATAATCATAATTGAAATCTGAAAGGTATGTTTCCTTTTATGAATTTATGTAATAATCCTTTACTTGCTGGTAGTTTCTTTTGGTTTTAAATTTATTGGATTCTCTTTTCTTTAAATATGAATGTTTTTAATAAAGACCTCAAAATATCAGATCGAATATTTCTTTGAGGCTATCATATCGACCGTCAGATCTGATCAGAAGGATTTTCATCAATTCAATTGAGTTTGGAAGATGAACTGCCATATCAAACACCTATATAAAGAAACCCCAATGGATGTTCCACATTGAATCTCAAGCTCTCACGTGCGGAACTGCTACCCTTCTACAAAAGCTCATTCCAGATTTTCAAAGGCTTCTTAATTACGAATGTCTATAGAAGAATCATCTTAGAACGATATGTCTACTTCCAAGAAAATTACAAAGTGTAAGGTCTATAGAGAAAGGTTATTGCATCTGAACTTCATTACATATTATGATTCTATAATATCGAAAAACATCAAGCCCAATGGATAGGATAGTGTTTACATATTGATTCCAGGTGCTCAAGATTTAGTGTATCCAGATTTGCTAATTGAATTTTATGAATCAGCCAGTTTCTTTAAGAAATAATGCAAAGAGATGTTTTTATTCAAAATCTATAGAAAGGATTCTGCTCTTTCATATACTAATCCAGCTAGTTTGGTTGGTATTCCATATGAAGTGGAAGCTGAGTTCTGTTTCATAAGTTTCCAGATGTTAACGGATGTTTTGTTTAGGAGAAAGCTATCGAGTTCCTTGGCCTTACAGATGTAATGACTCTGAAGATCTCTCACTTGTCTACAAATCATTGGATTCATGAATTATGGGTTCAGGTATTCATCATTCTAGGAAAAGGTTACAAAGACACGTTGATGAAAAGAGACATGTATATTTTATATTTTCTTGTAATTCTATGGAAGATAAATCAGGTTAAGCATACTCTCATTACGATTGAGAATTTTAAGAATGTAAATTTGACGGTTTAGATAATCATGTTTCCATCCATTCTCTCCATGATAATTTTTTGGTGCTTAGAATGTTTTAATATTCCTTACAGCTTTATGAAAAGGAATTTCAAGTCATGTTAGTCCCTGATGATACCCTGAAAAGAATGAACATTGGCTTTTATACAGACTCTGGAGAATTTTATGATATACTAAAGGAAGAAGGTGAAGTTGTTCTGAAAAAACAAGATGTGGATGAACCATCCAAAAAGGTAAGAATAAAGAGGAAAGTGATGAAATTGGAAGAAAAGGTAAAATCTCCTATTTCCAAAGAAGTTCAGTCTATACCTCCAAAATAAATAAGCAAGAATCCTATCTAGATGAGGTATGTGATATGTGTCAGGAAGATAAGAATAATTGTAAAGATGAGGAGCCCATGTTTGGACTAGATCCTTCTAAATAAAAAACCTTAAAATAGAGGAAAACTAATGATCTTGAAAAGAAAGATAAAGAAATGAAGATAAAGAAGAAGATGAATGAAGCAGAGATTGTGAAATCCCATCTGAGGGATACTGAGAAAGCATCCGAAAATATTCCGGTTCCAAAATTTTTCTTGGTAATGCTTAACCAGATACTATGGGAAGAAGTGTGTGATTCTAGAAAAGATCAAAGAAAAAGAAGCAGACGAAGTAGAATAAGAAGAGAATGAAGAAAGTAGTGGTGATACCGAAGATCTCATTAAGCAAGTAGAAGAGTTTCATGAGGAGAGCCCATCTTAGAAACACTCATTCTGAACTTCCCAAGCCGAATATTCATCAATGACTACTCCTGGGAAGGATGAAGGAAAGGATGATGATGAAGCAAATAATCCATCTTAAGAAGAATGTATTAATAGAGATTCCATTCATCTTGAGGATGTTGAGGTAGGAGATAAGAAAGAAGGGATAAATGAAGATAAAAATGTTCAACTGTCTAACAGTGAACATGAATCTCTGGATGAGAAAGGCATTATGAAAACCATTAATGTTAAACAGGTTGTAGTTGATACACCTAGTAATATTTTTGGGAAGAAGAAGGAAGTTTCAGGATCATTAAAGAGGAATCTTACTGAGCTAGAGAAAGATCCCTCACCTAGAAAAGTTTCAGATTTGGAATCATCACCCCTTGGACGTGATTTTTTTGTTAAGTCACTAAAGAAGCTTGTTGAGACCATTCTAATTTTTCTATGCATTTAGTCGAGATTGAAGTGCCCAGATCAGTGTGAATCACTGAGAGGGGGAGGGGGTGAATCAGTGATCCTTTAAAACTTTTTACTAATTGATTCTTAATCAATTAAACCTCTATGGCTGGTTAAAGCCTCGATCCACTCTTCTTGTATCTCTCAACCTTTCCCGGATAATGCAGTAATGAAAAGGCACAGGACACAAGGATTTACAAGGTTCGGCACCAAAGGCCTACATCCTTGCCATGCTCTCCAAGCATGGATTCTCCATTATAACCTGTTAAAATTACAATGGTCGATACAGAGTCCCACTGTATCTCTCCTGAGTCCCACAGGAGGGTCTTTATACTGCTTCACACAGTGTTACCAGAGTCCCACTGGCCTGCTCCAGAATCCCACTGAAGACTTCTTCTCCCTGAGTCTCACAGGGTCTTCTCCTGGCTCCTCGAGTCACACGAGTAGCTCTTCTTCACTTTAAGTTCTTCAAGTAACTTCAGCAGCCTGGGATAAAGGCTGCTGGCCTTGCTCTTCTCTTCTGATCACTTGTGGTTGATCAGGGCTTCTCGTCTAGCTCAGGCTTTATCTCCTTCTTCTCAGGATGACCTGGCTTGTCTCTCCAACTACTGAATGCTCAGACAACTGTTATCTTTATCTTCGGTCTGGTCCAGTCTCAGATGCACACCACTGATTTAGCTTTCTTCACGTGTGCACGTGCATGCATGCATGCATGTACTCTCCTTTTCTTCTTCTTGGTGCAGTAGACCCACAAAGGGTGTAATCACTTTTGAGCACACACCTACTTCTCAGACTTCACACACTTTATGCAATTTGCTTACACACTTAGAGTGTGTTCTACTTTAGTGTGGAACTTCTTCTTCTAAGTGTATACACACTTCTTAGTGCACACACCTAGGTTCGGCCTTCTTTGTCACTTGTTCATGTACACATAAATTGTTCTTTGTTTTGCACACACTTGACTTTGGCCTCTTCCCTCTTCTTGTTGCACACCCTTAACCCGTAGGTTGTTCTTCAATTTTGCACACACAAAATGTGTCTTCACTTGGTGCACACACAAGGTCACAACCCTCGGCCTCTTCAAATGCACACACGGCCAAGTGTGCTCTTCTTTATTCAAATGCACAAGCAAGACTATGGATTATTCAATGCTTACACACACACAAAGTGTGGTCTTCCACTTTACTTGGCACACACCACTTGGTGTTGTCTTTTGTGCACACACATGGTCTTGGGTTGTTCTCCTCCACTTGGCACACACACACACGAGGCAAGGCCTCGGATTTCTTCTCCCTTCTTGCACACACACCCGAGTGTGTCCTTCCCCACTTATGCACACACACTGCCTTCTTCTCACTTTGCACACACAAGGGGCAAAGCCTCGGGTTCTCTTCTGTTTTTGCACACAAGGCTCAAAGCCTTGGCCTTCCACTGCCTTTGCACTCACTGCCCGAACTTCAGGAGGCGCGCAAGAGGGTGCAGCCTTCTCTACTTCAACACTGCCTGCCGCGCAAGGCACCAAGCCGCGCGAGTCCTCAGATGTAACCGGCCGCACTAGCCACGGGTGCAAGGCACCGCGGGCTCCTTCCTTCTGCCGCGTAAATGTGCAGGCAGTGAGGGAATCAACCACGGTCGCGCAAGAATGCTGCGGCCCCGGGTTCTTCCTGCCGCGCAAAGGGAAGGCGCGCAGGGATCTCTCCCTTTCTTCTTTCGCGCAAGGGATGCGCAAAAGGAACCAAACGGAGCAAAGGGTGCTCCGGGCTTCACTGCCGCGCAAGTGTGCGCGCAGGGCTTCGACTTCGTGAGGCACAGAGTGCTTCTCACGGGACTTCCTTCTTCAAAAACTCAGCAAGCAACAATGAGGTCTCGGCCTCTCCTTTTATAGGCAGAGAATCCTCAAGACTTCCGCGTGATAAATCTTTGAATCACCGAAGATTTCGGATCTTCAAAATCTTTCCAAAGTTTTGCGTTTTATCCTCTGTTTCACGCGGGATCTTTTATTTTCTCTTCTCCTCGTGCATGCGATTTATAACGCATGCACGGCCTTCGCCTCTTCTATCCCATGCATGCAAAGCCTCTGTTTAAACCCATTCCATGCAAAGGCACGAACCCAAGAATCCTCGGCAACTTCGTTTGCCTCGGCATTGCTCCGAATTATCCTCTCATCGCATGCATGCCTACTTTTATGCATGGTCGTGTTCAGTACATCCAGACGAACTCAATGGACCCTTCGGCGTTGAAAATGGTGGCCCGGAGCTCGAAATCGGTGCTCGGGTGGCCTCTGGTTTGACGGCGGCTGCGGGTGGCTTCGGCTCGAGCTCGACGAAGGAGATGAGCCGGGAGCCGTTCGATCGGGCGAATGAAGGACATCGGACGGCCGGATCAAATCGGGGGCGCGGCGGATCAGATGAGCGGTCCAGATCGAGCGCGAGATCGCTCGGACGGCCGGGATTTGTTCCCGGTGAAAATCGCACGTCCCACATCGAAACTTTCCGCGGATTTTCCGCGGTTTATTAAATAAGCGCTGGGGGAAAGCGCTCAGTTGAACTTCCCCCCTCCCGGTGCCGCCCCGCACCGGGTTCTCTCTGCGGGCGCGCTCTGCGCCCACTCTGCCTCCTGCGGGCGCGCTTCAAGCGCCCACTATGCTCCTTGCGCTCCTCCGGGCGTGCCCCTGGCGCCTTTGCGGGTGTCCTTGGGTGCGCCCTGCCGCCCTGGCTCGCCCCACGGGGTTCCCCCGGGCGTGGTGCCCTGGTGCCCATGCCTTGGGGTTGAACCCCCCAAGGTGCCTCGGCTGGCCTATTTTTTTTGGCAAAGTCTTCAAATAAGACTTTGTAAAAACAAAGTCCTCCTCTATGTAAAACATGCCAAGTGCCACTTGCCCTTCAGGCTTTCTTTTCCTTCATCTTCTTCTTGAGAATTCAAACATTAATATTCTTGATTAAAAACAACTCCTCAATTTATAATTCTTCTTCACCATCTCATTTTCAACTTAGGAGACAATTCTCAAGGATCTTCATCAACCGAGCTACTTGATCAATTATTTCTTCTTCATTAGAATTCCTCCATTCTTCTTCAACATTTATTCATCACTTTGTAATGGAATTCACGAAGGGTCTTCATCTTCAACTGAGCTCCAAAATCACTAAAATTCTTCAATGTGCTTCATTGATCTAATCAGAGATCAATTGGATCAACTTCAAATTCACATGCACTAAGTGAAAGTGCATGGACTCCAATAATGCACATCATCCACTTAGTAGTTGTGGATGGAACTCTTGCTTCTCCTCATGCATTGTCAGTACAATGCATGGTCTTCAAACAATGTTGTGACATTGTATCATCATGATACAAGTTCTATGAACTTAATGATCAGCTCAACAATCGTCAGATTTCACTAGAGAATGTTTCAACCACATCTCCTATGCCACTTAGTGAATCTCCTAAGTGACATGTCTCTTAGTACCATGGCCACTCTCCATTCATCACCAACACCATCACAACCTTTGTCATTTACATCTTGACTTTCCTCGACATCCATTCATTCTAAGACAACAACATGTCTCATTGACAACAAATGCAACACAATGCACTTCAATCTCCCCCTTTGTATTTGTTGTCAATACACTCCTTCAGCACATATGAATGGGTCAATATGTGTGCCAATATTTTCTCCCCCTTATTGGCAATCAAATGCAAAGGTGTGGTGTGGTTCACTTTCACAAATATCTTCCTCCCTTCGAATAGCATTTTCTTGAAAAACACTAGGAGAGGGATGATGTCACATGTTCTTCTTTAGCAAAGAACCTTTAGTAAATCAACTCTAAGTCTACTTGGGCTAACCCGGTGTAGAAAACAAGAGTGATGTAACCAAGGTACTCAATGCTGTCCAACATTCTCTACACATGTGAGATCATTCTTAGGGGCTTGAATTTTTCAGATATAGCAATGAATTGCTAAATCCTGCACATACTTCACAAAACTTATTAGAAAGTTCAGTGCTAAGATAAAGCTCCCCCTTTCATCTATTTGTCTTCAATCAATACTCCCCCTTAATTGTCATGATGAATGCAATTAAGAAACAAGGGATGAATGTATGATTGGAATACCTTCACTTCTCTCAAGATGGTATTAATCTCAGAATCCCATCTTCTTCAGATTGGCTCCCCCTCAAGGGGTGCACTCCATTCTTTCCAAACCATCCTCCAGCTGAGAATGATCATCATCTTCAATTCCCTGCAATGTCAGCACATGTAAATACCAATAGTATAAGGGAATAAGATGGAACCTCCTTGGTTCATCAATGTGAACAACAAGGTTGAGAAGATTCTCTCAACCGAGATGTCCCATTTTCACCAGTCTTCACACTTGCACATTTGATCTTCATTGATGATTGTGCTAGTGTGGATCTCAAAACATCTTCATGTGAAATCTTCTTCTTCTCTTTTGCTTTAGCAATTGCCAGTACTTCCTCTTCAGCTCTTTGTAGATCTTTGGCAAGTTGCAACTGATTTGGCCATATGACTAGTAAATCATTTGGAAGAGTGGCCCCAGTTCTGGAAGTTCCACATGGTTCCTTTGATGCTGTCAAGCTACCTCTCTTAGGCAACTTGTTTTCAATCAATCCCTTCTGCTTCTTCTGGATTGATTGTCTGTTTGAGTTCAGTCTGCTTCTATTCAGTTTCATGGCTTGTTCACAAAGATCCATGGTGTGTCCTTTCTTTCCACAGTAGAAGCATGTCTTCTTGGTGGCTCTTCTGGATGCATCACCCTTCTTGGACTCAGATTCCAAGGACTTCTCTTCATTTCTCAAACACTTCTTGGGAGCATTTTCTACTTTCTTCTGCTTGCTTCCCAAGGAATCTCTCTTAGCCAGGTTCTGTGATCTTTTCTTCTTTTGAGATCTGGATACAGTTGGAGATTGACATGTATCTTTTTGTTGACCACTTTTGCAATCATCCCAGATGTTGTCAAGTAATCCAAATCTATTTGCAGTAAACAGATGTCTCTGGACCTGTGGATGTTGCTTCTTTCCTTCTGGCTTGCTCCCCCTAGGCATGGGCTTCCTCTGTGCTTTGGCATTTAGTGGATTGTACCAACAATCCTTTGCACAATGCCCATACTTGTTACAACACCAACACTGACCCACAAATCTTGACCTTTTGATTCCTTCAGATTGTAGGGTACTTGTCTTGAATTGTTGTGCTGCGTCAGGAGAGCTCTGCTTCTTCACCTTCCTCATCCAGATGGATGGAACCTTCTTCTTAGAAGATGTTGCACTTTCACTAGAGGATGTCCTTCTATTAGAATCATCCTTCTCAATGCTCACTTGAGTGGCAACATTTCTCCTTTCAGCTGACTGGGAGGATTCAGCTTTGGGTGATTGCAGATTTTTCAACATCACCTCTAGTTCTAAGCATTTCATGTTAAGGGAGTTCTTCTCATCCTCAACAATTCTTAGCTTTCCTTCCCAATCTTCATTCAGCTGCTTCATCTGGTCTTCATGCACCTTCTTCATTTCAAGTAATGAGTTGTCAAGCTCCTTCACAATTTTGACTTTGTCTTCAATTTGAGCATCTCTGACAATCATTGAAACTTTATGCCTCTTTTCCAGTGCATGGAAAACATCTTTGATTATTACTTCAAATAATTCTTTCTCAGAAAGGCTTCTCTGCAATTCTTCAGCAGTGTCTTCATATCTTTCATTGCAAAGAGAAACGGTTTCATCTTTAGCCTTCACCAGCTTTCTGAGAGTGTTGGTTATGCCAACCCTTTTTGCCAATTGATCTTCCATTGTATTGGCTTCTTCTTCTAACTGTGATTTTTCTTCATGAAGATCATGGATGCCTGTAGCTATACACTTTGCCACTTCCATGGGAACTGTCTTCTGAAGATATTTGAGTGCACTCTGAAGATCATTCATTATTTCAACTTCATCACAGCTAGGACAGGCTTTCTTCATCTTCTTGGCCTGTTTCTTCTTTCTATTTTTCTGAGTCTTGGCAGATATCTCCATTTGAGGCTGGTCACTCATTTCCTCAAATCTGCACTTCATAAAGACTCCCTTGGATCTTTTAGAGGCAACCTCCCTCTGATACCAATTGAAGTGCCCAGATCAGTGTGAATCACTGAGAGGGGGAGGGGGTGAATCAGTGATCCTTTAAAACTTTTTACTAATTGATTCTTAATCAATTAAACCTCTATGGCTGGTTAAAGCCTCGATCCACTCTTCTTGTATCTCTCAACCTTTCCCGGATAATGCAGTAATGAAAAGGCACAGGACACAAGGATTTACAAGGTTCGGCACCAAAGGCCTACATCCTTGCCATGCTCTCCAAGCATGGATTCTCCATTATAACCTGTTAAAATTACAATGGTCGATACAGAGTCCCACTGTATCTCTCCTGAGTCCCACAGGAGGGTCTTTATACTGCTTCACACAGTGTTACCAGAGTCCCACTGGCCTGCTCCAGAATCCCACTGAAGACTTCTTCTCCCTGAGTCTCACAGGGTCTTCTCCTGGCTCCTCGAGTCACACGAGTAGCTCTTCTTCACTTTAAGTTCTTCAAGTAACTTCAGCAGCCTGGGATAAAGGCTGCTGGCCTTGCTCTTCTCTTCTGATCACTTGTGGTTGATCAGGGCTTCTCGTCTAGCTCAGGCTTTATCTCCTTCTTCTCAGGATGACCTGGCTTGTCTCTCCAACTACTGAATGCTCAGACAACTGTTATCTTTATCTTCGGTCTGGTCCAGTCTCAGATGCACACCACTGATTTAGCTTTCTTCACGTGTGCACGTGCATGCATGCATGCATGTACTCTCCTTTTCTTCTTCTTGGTGCAGTAGACCCACAAAGGGTGTAATCACTTTTGAGCACACACCTACTTCTCAGACTTCACACACTTTATGCAATTTGCTTACACACTTAGAGTGTGTTCTACTTTAGTGTGGAACTTCTTCTTCTAAGTGTATACACACTTCTTAGTGCACACACCTAGGTTCGGCCTTCTTTGTCACTTGTTCATGTACACATAAATTGTTCTTTGTTTTGCACACACTTGACTTTGGCCTCTTCCCTCTTCTTGTTGCACACCCTTAACCCGTAGGTTGTTCTTCAATTTTGCACACACAAAATGTGTCTTCACTTGGTGCACACACAAGGTCACAACCCTCGGCCTCTTCAAATGCACACACGGCCAAGTGTGCTCTTCTTTATTCAAATGCACAAGCAAGACTATGGATTATTCAATGCTTACACACACACAAAGTGTGGTCTTCCACTTTACTTGGCACACACCACTTGGTGTTGTCTTTTGTGCACACACATGGTCTTGGGTTGTTCTCCTCCACTTGGCACACACACACACGAGGCAAGGCCTCGGATTTCTTCTCCCTTCTTGCACACACACCCGAGTGTGTCCTTCCCCACTTATGCACACACACTGCCTTCTTCTCACTTTGCACACACAAGGGGCAAAGCCTCGGGTTCTCTTCTGTTTTTGCACACAAGGCTCAAAGCCTTGGCCTTCCACTGCCTTTGCACTCACTGCCCGAACTTCAGGAGGCGCGCAAGAGGGTGCAGCCTTCTCTACTTCAACACTGCCTGCCGCGCAAGGCACCAAGCCGCGCGAGTCCTCAGATGTAACCGGCCGCACTAGCCACGGGTGCAAGGCACCGCGGGCTCCTTCCTTCTGCCGCGTAAATGTGCAGGCAGTGAGGGAATCAACCACGGTCGCGCAAGAATGCTGCGGCCCCGGGTTCTTCCTGCCGCGCAAAGGGAAGGCGCGCAGGGATCTCTCCCTTTCTTCTTTCGCGCAAGGGATGCGCAAAAGGAACCAAACGGAGCAAAGGGTGCTCCGGGCTTCACTGCCGCGCAAGTGTGCGCGCAGGGCTTCGACTTCGTGAGGCACAGAGTGCTTCTCACGGGACTTCCTTCTTCAAAAACTCAGCAAGCAACAATGAGGTCTCGGCCTCTCCTTTTATAGGCAGAGAATCCTCAAGACTTCCGCGTGATAAATCTTTGAATCACCGAAGATTTCGGATCATCAAAATCTTTCCAAAGTTTTGCGTTTTATCCTCTGTTTCACGCGGGATCTTTTATTTTCTCTTCTCCTCGTGCATGCGATTTATAACGCATGCACGGCCTTCGCCTCTTCTATCCCATGCATGCAAAGCCTCTGTTTAAACCCATTCCATGCAAAGGCACGAACCCAAGAATCCTCGGCAACTTCGTTTGCCTCGGCATTGCTCCGAATTATCCTCTCATCGCATGCATGCCTACTTTTATGCATGGTCGTGTTCAGTACATCCAGACGAACTCAATGGACCCTTCGGCGTTGAAAATGGTGGCCCGGAGCTCGAAATCGGTGCTCGGGTGGCCTCTGGTTTGACGGCGGCTGCGGGTGGCTTCGGCTCGAGCTCGACGAAGGAGATGAGCCGGGAGCCGTTCGATCGGGCGAATGAAGGACATCGGACGGCCGGATCAAATCGGGGGCGCGGCGGATCAGATGAGCGGTCCAGATCGAGCGCGAGATCGCTCGGACGGCCGGGATTTGTTCCCGGTGAAAATCGCACGTCCCACATCGAAACTTTCCGCGGATTTTCCGCGGTTTATTAAATAAGCGCTGGGGGAAAGCGCTCAGTTGAACTTCCCCCCTCCCGGTGCCGCCCCGCACCGGGTTCTCTCTGCGGGCGCGCTCTGCGCCCACTCTGCCTCCTGCGGGCGCGCTTCAAGCGCCCACTATGCTCCTTGCGCTCCTCCGGGCGTGCCCCTGGCGCCTTTGCGGGTGTCCTTGGGTGCGCCCTGCCGCCCTGGCTCGCCCCACGGGGTTCCCCCGGGCGTGGTGCCCTGGTGCCCATGCCTTGGGGTTGAACCCCCCAAGGTGCCTCGGCTGGCCTATTTTTTTTGGCAAAGTCTTCAAATAAGACTTTGTAAAAACAAAGTCCTCCTCTATGTAAAACATGCCAAGTGCCACTTGCCCTTCAGGCTTTCTTTTCCTTCATCTTCTTCTTGAGAATTCAAACATTAATATTCTTGATTAAAAACAACTCCTCAATTTATAATTCTTCTTCACCATCTCATTTTCAACTTAGGAGACAATTCTCAAGGATCTTCATCAACCGAGCTACTTGATCAATTATTTCTTCTTCATTAGAATTCCTCCATTCTTCTTCAACATTTATTCATCACTTTGTAATGGAATTCACGAAGGGTCTTCATCTTCAACTGAGCTCCAAAATCACTAAAATTCTTCAATGTGCTTCATTGATCTAATCAGAGATCAATTGGATCAACTTCAAATTCACATGCACTAAGTGAAAGTGCATGGACTCCAATAATGCACATCATCCACTTAGTAGTTGTGGATGGAACTCTTGCTTCTCCTCATGCATTGTCAGTACAATGCATGGTCTTCAAACAATGTTGTGACATTGTATCATCATGATACAAGTTCTATGAACTTAATGATCAGCTCAACAATCGTCAGATTTCACTAGAGAATGTTTCAACCACATCTCCTATGCCACTTAGTGAATCTCCTAAGTGACATGTCTCTTAGTACCATGGCCACTCTCCATTCATCACCAACACCATCACAACCTTTGTCATTTACATCTTGACTTTCCTCGACATCCATTCATTCTAAGACAACAACATGTCTCATTGACAACAAATGCAACACAATGCACTTCAGAGATGTTAGACGCTTCAACACATCTTGAACCAGAAATTGGATTCAGTATCCATAGTGATGGATAACTGTGTAATGCTTGAGGATGATTTCAAGAATTTTTTCATTAACTACAATTCCCAAAAAAGGACTTTTAAGACAATGGTTATCTGTTCAGAGAAGACAGTTGAAGATCTGAGATATCTGGATGAGCTCTAAGATTGTTTCAAGGAGGAATATAACCTTGAAGATGGAAAGATAAAGGACATCATAAGAAGTGTTAAAGAATAGCTGACTCTGGAAGAGAATTTTCGAAGTCAATAAGTTAAGAAATTTTAATAGAAAAATGTATTCAGATGCTAAAAGCTAGAAGAGAGAAAGGGACCTTTAGTTTGAGATAGAAGAAAAGCTTGTTAAGTTGGAAGAAGTTATGAATGCTCAGGTAGAGGCTCTGAAGGATCAGGAATATTGAATCAAAGGATTAGAGAAGAAATCAGTGGATTATGATCAGATTCTTAAATGAGCAGAGGAAGATCATAAGGATCTCAAAAATCTGAAAAACATTGTGAAGAATCTTATGCCCAAGGAAAAGGAAGGATGATAGACCCAATATGATCTATTTTTTTATTTTCCTTGTATAAAGATTTCCTATCATAATGAAATATTTGGACTCTTGTCATTTGGATGTTTTGTACTATTCTTTTAGGTATCATAATTTTTTCTATTCCCTTAGATTCCTTCTTGAAAATCATAAAGGGGGAGAAAGGAAAATGATTTATAAGAAAATAAGAAATTTCCCTAAGGGGGAGTGTTCATATAAGGTGGGGTTTTCATTAAAATATTTCCATATTCAAGATAATGAAAAATATCATTCTGGAAATCTAGAATACGATCCTTAGTGTTTCAGAGCCTAAGGGTTAATTTGTATTATAACTCATAGCACATGTGTTACGGGAGATTAGTTTTATTTTCAAATTCTAGAAAATTATTTTCTAAGTCCTTATATTAATTTTCGTATTTATGTTTGTGCTTTCCAAAAAGGGGGAGATTTTTGAGTCAATATGGTTTACTTATAAATTTTATATTCATTCATGTTTGCGTAGATTGTTGGGTTAATATGTTTTCCTTATGAATTTTCCATTCCTTGTTGTTTTGAAAATCACTATCACTTTATCTTAAAGAAAAATTTCATTTTAACCTTTGTTTTATATTCAATATTTTTTTTCCTTCCCCACTAAAATTTATCCTTACAATGTATTTTATTTTTCATTTGAACTAAGTATAAAAATCAGTTTTTTATTCAAATCCTAGAAATCATATAATACTTAGATATATAGATTTCTATTTTTAGGATACCCATTAAGGTTCCAAAGTCTCTGAATTCAAACTCTTAACTCTTATGAGTTCTGACTCTGAGTTACCTAAATTAAGAATCTGAACTCCTATGAGTTATAACCCTGAGTTCTCGGAATTCAGACTCTGAACTCTTATGAGTTCTGACTCCGAGTTCTCAGAATTCAAACACTAAACTCTTCCGAGTTCTGACTCCGAGTTCTCTAAATTCAGACTTCGAACTCTTCTCAGTTCATATTCCAAACTCTTATGACTTCAGACTGCGAACATTGTAGGTTCAGACTCTAAACTGTAATTAATTTAGACTCTGAACTTTTGTATGTCTAGACTCTAAAATCTGTGAATTCAGACTCCAAACACATATGAGATCAGACTCTGAATTCTTATGAATTCAGATTCCGAACATTCTATGTTTAGGTTCCGAATTCTTGTAAATCCGGATTCTGAATTTATCTAAAATTCTGAATCTGAAATTCTATAAAATTAAGGTTATGAAATCCTTGGAAAAAAGAATCCAAATATCTATATATTAAAGAACCCGAATTTATTTTTGGTTAGAATCTAAAATTTAATTATTTCATATATTCTGAAAAATTAATTTACTTATGTAACCATGTTTTTGGTTACCCATGCTTTGTTTATAAACTGATGTCATTCATTCAGTTACTAAATAACAGTTTTTTGAGCGACATTTATATAGGTCCCTCCTAAATTCAATGGAAAATATGACTATTGGGGGAGGGATCTGACTGTTGGAGATGTTCCTATAAATATAATCTCATTTAAAATAGCTCACAACATTTGAAACAAGTTTTTCAGTCTAGAGATTACATGATGTTGAAGTGATTTCGAGAGAGGGAGGCTCTTATAAACTATCAGGCTTCGTGCAGAAAGATTGAGCAATTTTTTCAAACGTTGGTTCTTATAGAATTTCATTGTGCCGAGGAGCGATTTCCATAAAATCAGATTCTTCGGGTTTTGAAGTCAGAGGTGCCGATTTCCATACAAATCAATGTCTTGCCTGGATAGCAAGGCAGATAATGATATTTTGATTGAGGGCTTACCTGGGTTTTGGTAATGTAGACATTATTGAATGTATAAATCAAGGGACCATAATCTATGTTTATTGGATACACTTACCTTTGTGTTGAAATCTTTACTACTTGTTACTTGTAGTGTTTCAATTTTGTTTTCTGTTATAATTTTGGTAATTTTGGAATGTATAACTATCTTATACTTCCTTAGACTTGTACTACGAGTAAATAGGATTCTATATGTTTTAAAGTAGAATTTTGTTGTTGTAAAATTTTGTTAATGTTCATTTATGAAAGATACATTTTGGAATTACATTTCCAGAATCAAGCAAGTTATTAGAACATAGAGGTGTTGTGAATATTGTTTATAAAAAATTCCCGTAAGGAATTTTTAAAGTATTGAATTCAACCCCTCTTGTATATTGAGTATCTACACCATTGTTTGATAATAAAATCAGTATCATATCTATCTTACAATCGATCCAACACTGTGGATTACCCAAAAGTTTATAAAATCAATTCATATTAGTCAAGTCATATCTCCATGACCATCATAGAGGGAAATTATTATTATTGATCCAAGTTCCCTCTTCGTTCCTTCCATGTATTACTAAATAATATTTAATTTTGTTATAGTCGGGTATATCTCATGAGATACCAATATTTACCTATTTCATTAGATAAATAAATAGGTCCCACATATCTCATAATGAAAACATTTTTATATTATTTACAAAAACATAAATCATTCATCATATCAGACCCAAAGGAACAAAAATGGGTATCTAAACCATAATTCCATCATAATCCATATAAAATAAATGGATTTCTAAAAAATAATTCCATCATAAAAAAAAGAAATCCTACTAATAATAGGCTTAGAAATATAACCCTATTTAATGTATTTCATGTTAGATGGAAAATAATTTTGATAAAATATTTTTAATTGATTCTTGAGGAAAATAACCTTTCTTCTTGGAAAACTGTTTTTTCTCAAAATCAAACTCAAATTTAAAAGAATGAAATTAACTGAAAATGAAAATTTAATTTTTTAATTTATGATTCATGGAAATAAGGCATTATTAATGCATACAAATCTGTTGATGTCCTATAATTTAAAAAACCATTCTTCTTCCATGTTAGTTGAAATAGTTTAAAAAGTACATCGTACTAAAAATGAAAAAAGATTCCTTTCGTATAGTTTAATAAAAGTTCAAAAATGGATAAAATTTACTTTAAATTTTTTTATAACAATAGAAATAAATTACATATTTAAGATCAGGATTTCATGCAAAGCGAGCTACTAATGTATTACATATATTTAAATAAAATATTACATATAAATATATGGATGTTACATTTTACCTTCCCAACATGATCCAGAATTTCAAAAGGACTAATATACCTAGTGATCAATTTTTCCTTATTTCAAAATCTCATTACACTATTCTAGGTAGATATTAATAGAAACTCCTTGTCACCATCTTCAAACTGAAAATATTTCATACATTTCTCATCATAATGTTTTTGACGAATATGAGAGGCTCTTATGTGTTATTTAATAGATCGGACCTTTTCTTCTATTTCATAAATAATATTAGGTCATAATTGCCCTCATTACACAACATCATCCCATCATATTGGAGTTCTACACTTATTTCCATAGAGGGAAATATATAGAGCCATCTGAATATTAAAGGGAAATATATTGTTGTATGAAAATTCAACCAAATGTATGTTTTGATCCTAACCACCTTTAAAATCCATAGAAAAAGCTCTCAAAATTTCTTCTAGCGTTTGAATTGTCGCCCCACACTATCCATATGTCTAAGGATGATATGTAGTTTTGATACATAACTAGGTGTCCTGATCCTGATGAAGACTTCACTAGAACATCGAGGTAATCCAGTGATCCTAGTCAGTTATAATTAAAAGTGGTAGTCCATGAAATCTCACCACTTTCATTAGATATATACTATAATGATGTTAAAGAGGGAAATACACTCTAATATCAATTAAGTGTGCTGAATTCATAAAGAAATCAACTTTACCCCATAAAACATTATGATAATTATATATTTTGGTAAGTGTAACGACAAGGTCCATGTTGATGTTTTCCAATTTTCATTCTTGTTTGGGTAATGGTTGTAACATCCCTTTAGATTTTTTTCTCTCAACCTTAACCTAAAGACAAACAATGAACTGAGATATATATTCAGTGACATAACTTTTCAATTCATCCCAACGGAAATTATCCTTCTATTCCATTACCTCTTTGTGATTCTACATTAAATAAAGAATGAAGAACTATGATAATCATACAATATCTCTTTCATTAGTTCTGATATAAGAGGAATTCAAACCTTAATCCTAAACCATAGTATTCCATCAAAAAAAACTATGAATACAAGAACATTTCTCACATTAATTTTATATATCTTCATCATTGTTTTGTGACTCCACAATCATAACTTTTATAGATATTTTACTCTTTATTGGATAAAGGCATGATTTCTCCCCTTCCTTTAAAATTTTAATATCAATCCATTGAAAATCAATAAATATTATATATTTTGTGATACCCATCATGTATATGACTGCATTGGCCTTTTTACTGAAAGCATCAACCACCTTATTAGCTTTCCTAGGGTGGTAATGTATTGAGCACTCGTAATCTTTAATCAACTCCAGAAATCTTATTTGGTAAATATTTATCTCTTTTTGTGTGAAAATAAAAATTAAACTCTTGTGACTAGTATAAATATCACACCATTCACCATATTGATCATGTCTCCAATATTTTACACAACAATTACCACCTATAACTCCCAATCATGAGTTGGCTAATTTTCCTCATGTATTTTCAATTATTACAAGCCATAATCTATCACCATATCATTTTTCATGGGAACACATCCCAACACATTCTTGGATGAATCATTATAGATCACAAACCATTCTCCTCTACAAGGCAGTGTGACTATAATTGTACTATCTATCGTTCTTTTGGGATCATTGACATTCTTTTCACATTCTACCATCATCACAAAAATAACTCCATTCCGAGTCAACATGGTGATTGGATTATATTATCATGGAAATTATTTCAAAAACTATTGATAATATCTATACAATCCACGAAAACATCGAATATCAATTACAATGTTCAGTCTTTTATTACTTTTTATAACTTCTGTTTTGGATGGATCAACATTTATCCCCTCTGTTATGATTATGTGACACAAGAGTGAATCTTCCTGAAGCCAAAATTGACACTTGGTAAATTTTGTATAATGATTCTCCTTTCTCAAGGTGTCCATCACAATTCTCTTGTGATCTTCATGCTCTTCATTGATTTTGAATAGATAAGAATAGAATCTATAAATACTACCACAAACAAATCAATATAGTCATTAAAGACTATATTCAATAAATCCATGAGGACAATGAGGGCATAAGTAAGAGGAAAAGGCATACCTATAAATTCATAGAATCAATACCTTTTATAGAATTATGTCTTGGGTATGTAACCTATTGTACATTAATGGATGATATCCTAATTGATGATTAGTCTTGGAAAATTATTATGGTCCCTATAGTTGGTATAATTATTCATAAATTTTGGAAAGATAATATTTTTTCATGATAGTGATCTTTTTAACTTCCAGACAATCAATGAAGAGTCTCATTGATCCATCTACACTATTAAAAAATATAAAAGGTGCTCCCCTTAGTGATTTACAAGGGTGTATGAATTCATTGTCGACATTCCCTTGGAGTTATTTATTCAATTCCTTGAACTCAATTGGATCCATTCTATAAGGTTTCTTTAAAATAGGAATAGCACCTGATATGAGTTCTATTGTAAAATTAACTTCACGATTTGGTGAAAGATGTGGTAATTACTTCAAAAATACATAATCAATGTTCTGTATAATAGGTATATTCTTAATCATTATTTTCTCCTAATTCATTTCAGAATTATATACTTAAGTTAGAGTGATCAAGACCCTTAATATGAATTAAATTTCTACTAGATGGTTATATTCATCCTTGAATCAATATATAATCATATATTGATCCAGAATATGAAACATGATTTCCCTCCCCGGGCAATTGATATGAGATCCATATAGAGGAAGAAAATAAATTTAAATAATCATATAAAATTCCTCTATAAATAAGATCACAAGATTTATAAGATGCAAATTACCACAAACATCCAATAGAGTAGAATTATAAGCTTTTGATGTGAAGTTTGTGCCATCAGAAGATGTCACAGATTACTCAAGATCTAATTGTTGGGGTAATACAATGATAACCATAAAAAATTAGTCAATTTTTTTGGGTAGATAAAAAATCATATAAATGATTTTATACTTTAGAGTGGATGGTATGTGTACCTTTAATCACTTCATCATGATAATCCACATAACCGATTGTGATTTCTTTTGAATTTACTTTGTTTTTAGCCTTAATAGTTTTCTGACGTCGATCATTGTCAATAAAAAATGGATTAGGGTATTGATTGAGATAATTAAGAATTTACTTGAACATGTAGCATTGAAGTGTAGGAGGTTAATTCTATGTATCCATTTCTATATTGGAATAATTATAAATATTTTACCATCACTTTTGATTTTTGCTGCATGATGACTTTTTTTCCACACTGAATGCATTTAATAGTATCATTAAGAAACTTTCCTCCATGTTTCGCTCCACACATTGAGCGCAAGGGAAAATTCATCTTATTTAATTTTTGATTGTTATATTTCCCTTTGAATTATATTTTTCTCTTATTGTCAAACCAACATAACTGATGGGTTTCTGAAATCTTCATATCATTATTGAAATCACATTGAAGGATTTCTTCATTGATATTAAATCCACTTATGGATAATTCCATTCTAAGTCTTGTTTTCAAGAAACTAATGAATCGATCAATTTTAAACATATTTAAGATAATGAATCTATAAGTGTACCTTTCATGTCTTGCAAAAAAATCCTAGGTACAAATGAATTCATCCTCCTTTTTCATAAGTTTAAGCAACTCTGTTGGTATATTTGTTCAATGAATATGAGGAAAATAATTATTTAATTTTCTTATTGAAATCTTCCCATTATATGGACACAATTTCATCTCTTATCCTTGTATTCTATATATGATTACACAATTGATCAGCTTTAAATTCTAAATGAATGTCAATTCAGATGAATTTATCATGTTATGAACATTAGGGAAATGAAAATATCTTTTCACTGTTACCATAAACTATGTTTATTTTTTCTTTGATTTAAATGATTTAGGTTGAGAAAAATAATTTTCTATTGTGGTTTTTAAGGACGAAGTAATATTTTCCAGCTCTTAGGGATTGAAAATGTTCTCCAAGTATGCAGAATATTGGGTAAGGTGTTAGTTTGTGAGGATATTCAGGATAGGTTCATCATTTTTGTGTATCATAGTGGGTTATCCTCAATATTCCTCACCTTTTGACATTTGATAGATTGAATAAATGAGTTTAATGACTTTAGAGTTATATTGCGGTGAGTACCTAGCCATCTATTGCGATGATGAGCCACATGATACCATCAGATGTTGAGATTTGTATCCCCTATATTGTGTTATTGATGTTAATATTGATATTTATTAGTTTTATTGTTTGAACCCAGATTATTATCTTATATGATCATTTATTCTATTTTGTTGTGTTTCAGTAGGCCTTTGAGACATATTCAATGGATTCCTTGGGAGTGTGAAACAGATGCTCCTCAAAGGAATCCTCCAATAGCTGCGAATTTTATCAAAGATATCATGTGGGCTATTTGGGATGTCATTCAGAATTTTATACAAGCCCAAAGGATTGTTTTTGAGGTATAAAATATAACTATAGAAGAAAGAGATGGATCATGGATGTTCTTATGTTATAATACACCATCCATTAAAGGTATTAATGAATCTCAAGAGTTACAGGATTGGATTGAAAAGATCAATTAGATATTTTACTTCTTTGATACACCTAAGAGTATATGAAAGTAGTGCTCATTGTTCACATATGAGTATCCTAGATAGAACTGGTTGGATTCCATGGTATAGGTGGGTAGTCAAGTTGGAATAGATTGGATGGTGTTTTAATATCATTATTAAACAAATTTTATCTGAGTCAATAATTATTGAAAATTCACTGGAGTTCCTCTCTTTTTATAAGGTAGAGCATTCAGTGTCATCTTTTAGTAATATATTTGTGGGGAAGGATTGTTTTGCACCATTTATTTTAATGAATAACCATATGAAATATCATAACTGTAACACCCCAGGTAAATAAAGTGTATTAATTTTTCACATTTATCCATATTTTTGAATAAAATATTAATATTACTTTAAATGGGATGTTATGCTCGATGGAGTACCCAACACGCAACAATGCGTTTCTTGGAAATCTTACATTGCACTCTAATAATAAAATAATATTATTTTAAATGGTAGTTAATGCCTAGCCATTGTAATGGAGGGAATGAACAAAACTAACTAAAAAATGATTATATATGTTTGTCAAATATTTTTACTCTTTACAATAAATTATATAGGATTAAAAATGCGATTGAATCCTATTTTAAGCGTAAAAATTCTAATATTCTTTACAAGGTTGATTAACCGCCTTTTAATGGTGAACCTCTTTTAAAACCACTTTTTGACAATTTTATGTGTTATATTTGACAAAATAAAATTTTTCTTTAGAATTGGGACCTCAAAATTTACTTTGTGTAAATTTATGGTATTTTTCTGATAAAGTTCAATTTTGAATGAATATTAGAAAATGTTGTATTTTAATTCAAAACCTCCTTTTAATATAATTTATTTATATGATTAGATTCTCTTTTGAATTGGTTTTAATGTGAAATTATAATATATTTTTACCATTTAATCCAATAGTGGTCGTTGGAATTAATTTCACTTTGAAATCGGACTTAAACTAGTGTCAATCTTTTGATACATTTTGTTTCAAAAAAACACGCTATTTGTTTTGACAGCAGGAATTAATTATTAAATTAATTAATTCAACTTATATGTTATGAATTCTGTAAAATTAACATCATTATTGAATTCATAATATCAAATATAGCTTCGGGTGAATTTTTGGTAATTTTCTGAAAAACATCAATTTTTGATGAATCGTGAAACCACTAAGTGGTACTTATAAAAACTGATTTTCCGTTTAAATGAAATTTTGTCATCTTTGTGTTTTGAATTTCAAAAATCCTACATAAATGGTTGTCATTAATATGTAAATTGTGGTTCAATGAGAATAGAATAATTTTTTTTTGTGAATAGTAACTTATTAGGTTTTTTATCGCGATTAGAGGTAATTAGTGTAGTTTAAGGTAAGAATAATGTTTTAATAAAATGAAATGACCTAGACACATGTCCTAACATCATTATATGTGTCATGGACGACCAAGAAAATCCATGGGTGAACTTGGGGACACCATGGAGCCACATTGGTTCGAAAATGACATAAATTCCTTTTTATTTAATGTTAAAGTAAAAATGACAGAAACATGAGATGTTTTACTAAAACAATTTTTACATGGGGTTATAAAAGTCATATTTTTTACTATAAAAATTCATTGAAATGATAATAAGATTTCCTACATCATAGTTTATTTTTTATAATTTTTAGATATTAAATAAATTAAAATATTTATGAAATTGTGATGATGCAGCGATGACGTCATTATTTAATGATTTAAATAAAATGGAAATATAATGTAAAATCTAAGACCTACACATGTACAAAACCTATTGGATGGGTTGATTTATAACCCTTGTCACCTTATCCTTGAAACAAATCAATTTGGGACCATTAAAATCTGAAACTCATTCTAAAATAAAGTACCATTTCTTTACTTTCCAATAGTTTCCCTCCGCTCCTCTTAGAAAAGGCCCCCACCTCTACCTCCTTACCCACACTTCAAAAGCCTTTTCCTCGGCCAAACCCTTCCCATTTTGTCTCTCCACATCCCTCTCTAACTTCTTGAAGCCTAAATTTGTGCATAATGTTTCCCAAGGAAGCCTTTGAGATCAAACCAAAGGGAGTTACCCGATTTTAAGGTAATGTCTTCACTTGTGTCCTTTTGTTTTATTTTTCTTCTCCAACCCCCTAAACTCTTTTTATTAATTTATTTTGTGACAAATCCAGTATCTTCAATATAATAGTATGTTTTTATAAGAAGGATTCGAGCTACACTTACACACACCTACATCTAATGGTTAAATAACATACTGTTTCTCTGGATGGAAAATTTCTGCCTCACGAAACGATGATTGTTCAACATTCTTCTAACACCTTAAAATGTGGCCATTAAGATGACACTATATTTATATATGATATATAGTATTTTTATGTTTTACTAAAGCTTCATTATTTTTCTTTTATGGAATACCTTTATGGTTTCCATTATGGGTAAATATGATATCTTCATTTAAGGAAGTGCGGACTACCGCCCCCTCAAAGTGATTTTATTCGTTAATACCATATGTGGAACTTATAAAGGATATTTTTCATGATATTATAAATGATACCATACTGGAATTAAAATACTATTATGTATCATTATATTTTATTTCAATTAAATATGAAATAGAAATGGAAGTAGCGTTCATGCGTACGTATAGCTTACCGTCTCCATGAACGGTACATTTCATTTCTTGTCTCAAAATGTTATGTACTATTATAAGTAAATATATATAATGGATATATATGTTATATATTACATCTAAATGATGGATATCATTCTGGAATTATAACATATATATATCTCTCTCATTTTGTTTTAATTCTATTGATATGACAAAAAATGAAAGTAGCGTTCATGCGTACGTACGGCCTACCGTCTCCATGAATGGTGCTTTTAATTTTAATCTCCAAATGATATGGAATAGTATAAAATGAATATATAATGGATATATATGATATTTAAAACATCAATACTATTCTGTATATGATGTACCTATAACTACATGGAAAATTATTTTCCAACAAGATCAATTTTTGACTCATGTACCAAACATCGACAAAAATGTATGATATGAACTCATATTATTAACCAATTATTATAACATTAAAATATGTGATATTAAGTGAATAATAATATTTATAGGAGGTCCTTAATAAATTATAAATCGACCAATGTTTATTATTCAGGAATATAAAAAACGAACAAGACAAGTTGGACTTGATGTAAGAGATCATACTCCTCTCTTTTTAAGTACACTCTCTTATGTCATTCCTTTTAAAGCTCATATTTCTTGTTATTGGGATGTTCTTTTATGTTAATATTTCAGTAATTTTTATGTTCTTGTGATGAGAGACTCTATTCTCTCTCATCAATCCATTTTTGAAGTTTTGAGTGGTGATGTTAGGCTGTCGAATTTTCGTAAGAGATCTAACCTCTCTCTTTATTTTTAAGTACTCTCTTTTTTGTAACTTATTTTAAGATCCTCTTTGTTATGTTGGGGGATGTTATTTTATATTCCTATTTCTGTATACATTATGATAATATTATTAGAGACCCTATTTTATCTCATCAATCCATTTTTAAGTTTAAGTGGCGTCGTTAGGCTGCCGAGTTTTCGTAAGGGATTTTCCATCTCACTTTTATTCCAGTTAGATTTATGGTACATTTTCCAAAATTTCCATTGAGTGGAGTATGTACTTCCAATTATTTTACTCATTGTGTAATATACTTTTATTTATGAGTATTTACATCAATGTTGTATTTTCCTTCTTTCACGGGGTGTATGTTTTGAAAAATACCCATGTCGGTAAGGGAACCTTTAACCCTCATCTTTTTAAAAGACTTCTTTTGTTATGTCTTTTAATTCACATACTATTATGTTGGGATATGTTATTATATTTATTTAAATTTTATTTGCATGTGATGAGATACCCTTTTTATCTCTCATCAACTCATTTTTTGAATTTTGAAGTGACGCCATTAGGCTGTCAAATTTTTTCAAGGGAACTTCTTAACCCAAATTTGATTCTTTGGGATATAATTATAATCCTTGAATATGTCGTTCTATGAATATGTGTGAATATCCTCTGATTGTTCTAAACATAATATCCACTTATATTTGGTTTATTCGTTTGTCACACTTAATTATTTAATTGATTTATCCTTAAACCAAGGTTACCGTCTTTGTATGGGAATTCGTCTCAATCTCCATTCGTTGAGGGATATTTTGATTTATACACACCTTTCTTTTATACAGTGTATAAACCCTTTTGAATTTTACGTTTATCCAAAAGGAATCTTTTTTATACAAAGCTTTTTACTAAATGACAAAAGAGAATGTTTTTGTCGTACATATGTGGCGACAACGACTTCTCCACCGCCGTGACCATTATTTGAGTTTCGGCTTCCTCTACAAGCCATACCTTCTTTTTAAAAGAAAGATAAATACCATGTTTTACTTTTCTTTTATTTTGGTATTGAAAATGGTTTTCCATAATGTTTTTATATCAATGTGTTGTATTGATATCTTGTGATTGAAAGGTGGAAATGTTATGTTTCCTCTATGCATGTTGTATGTGATATGATTATGTTGTGGTTCATGGGAATTATTATAAAGATGGGTGGTTCCATGATAAACTGAGGGCGGGTGAGCCCGATATACCTCTCTAATGCATTGGGTAATGCAAAGGAGTGAAACATTAAGGTTTCTCCGAAGAGATTTAGGGAATATACTGTGGTGGGTATTCCAAACATAACCAAGAGGGTTACTCCCTAAGTAATAATGTTATGAATGCCTCAAGTTACCTTTTATGTCTTATGATTTCTATGATTTCATCATGATTTGATGAGGTTTTTTAAAGTTCCAATGTTTTATGGGTAAAGTATGATTTCATTTTTATGTATATATGAACTCATGTTTCCTTTCCATATTTTTTATAACCCTTACTGATCTTTTTATTCTAATCCCATGTTTTTTGAAATGTTCTTCACTGGTCAAGGGAAAGGTACATGATATGATGATAGCGTCAATGAAGTGTCATGAAAGAATCCATGTTTTATTTTTAATATTTTTCTGTTGATCGGAAAAATGAATACTGTATTTTATGTAACCACTTTTTTTAAGTGTGGAATGTAATGAAAGTTTCATGATATAATTCTATAAAAATATAAACATGAAAAGATCCCTAATGTGTAATCTTGTAATAACTCAAGATTAAGTAAGGTTTAAGGCTGGGGCCTTATAGTTGGTATCAAAGGTCGGTTTAGATAACTTTAGAGGTTAGGGTATTCTCTAAGCATATGTGACAGTACCATAATGGATAGGATTTCAGAAAGGGTCCTAGTTTTATATAATGTGAATGAGTAAGTATATCTTAGTGTTTACCTTCCTCATTAGTACATGATGGTTTTTTTGATATACTCACACTGACATTTCTTTTTTAAGTGAATGGATGGACCTAGCAGGCACTCGAAGAGACAGCAGGTTTAAAGGAAACTGTGGTGGTTCTCTGATTAGGATACTAGATAGAATGGGGGATTCAATGAGTAAACTCGTGGTTGTTCTAAACCAACTATCAAGGAGTCATGATCAACCACTTGAACCTTGGTATGTTTTTAAATGCATCATGTACGAGATGACCAATCAACGTGGAATTTTAGTTAATAATTATAATGGTAACCAATATAGTTTATATGATCCTTACATTTGATGTAATTATGGGATATTATATGTTATGATGGAAAATGAAAGGCATGAGATAAACTTGAGTTTAAAATATGTTATGATTATTTTTGATGATTTTATCTCGTTTTTGGGAATGTTTTAAGAATTATATAGTTTTGGAAAAAGGACAACACACAGACCGTGTGACAACCCGTCACGTTGGACAAAGCTATGGGAATCGAACCCACAACCAATGTGCGACTGGTATTTATCACCTAACACTGGACTACGTGAAGTCCCTAGTTAGTTGGACTGATTATTTTTCGTTAGAAGATTTTATGAATTAAGAGTAAGTTGATTTTGGGTTATTTATGAAAATGATTAATCTATCATGGAGGATATGTGATTCGGTTAATTACTTTTTGGTATGAGACTTTAGGAGAAACTGATGTTGTTTGGAGATAAATGTTATGATTTAACATGGAAGACTATGTGACTAAATCCTTCAAATATTTGGGTTTCAATATTAGTTTTGTTTACTTTGAAGAATTTTATGGACAAATTGTTTATCTAATGGCACTCGTTGAACTTTGGGTTTTGTGGGACAAATTTTGGAGATTAAGAATAGATTTTCTTTTTATAAAGGGTTATCCTTTTCTGGATTATCTGATCTTGTACTAACCTTTTTTTTTGGTTTTGGTTAAAGTCTAAAGACATGGGAAGTATATAGTTCTCTTTTTTGGATTAGGTGATTCTCTATAAATTGATTATAGTACTCTTAATGTGAACAAGTCTTCCTAAATACTCATCTTTTGGAGAAAATATGAATTTGATTAAGAAATATAGTAATAGTTGAAAGTCTACATGAATAGTAAGTATGTTTCATTATGATTTAGTTAAAATAAAAATTAAATTCCTCAATGTAAAGTAAATTAAAACAAAAATGTTTTCTGTCAACTTTTCCTACTGGGGAATTGAATACCGTTTAACCTATCACAAGTTTGTGATTTTCTTATGGTTAACTTTCTTCTAGACATGTTTATTATCACTCTCCATCAGAACACGACCCTTTGTTTTTTCCTCCATGTCCATATTTTCATACTTGGAATCCTATTATGGGTTAACTTGGGTTACCTTGTTACTTATCTTTCTTTATTTTAAAGTGATTGTTTTACTGACTCTTGTTCCGATGTGGGATTTTCAATGAAGTTTCCAAGCCCAATTTTAAAAATTGCGAGGACACAATTCCCAAAAGTGGGGAAGGATGTAACACCCCAGGTAAATAAAGAGTATGAAAATTTTACAATTATCCATATTTGTGAATAAAATATTAATATTACTTTAAAGGTGATGCTATGCTCGATGGCGTACCCAACACGCAACAACGAGTTTCTTGGGAATCATACTTTTCACTATAATAATAAAATAATATTATTTTAAATGGTAGTTAACGCCTAGCCGTTGTAATGGTGGGAATGAACATAACTAACTAAAAAATGATTATATATGTTTGTAAAATATTTTTACTCTTTACAATAAATGTTATAGGATTAAAAATGCGAATGAATCCAATTTTAAGCGTAAACATTCTAATATTCTTTAAAAGGTAGATTAACTGCCTTTTGATGGAGAACCTCTTTTAAATCCTATTTTTGACAATTCTATGTGTTATATTTGACAAAATAAAATTCTTCTTTATAATTGTGACATCAAAATTTAAATTGTGTAAATTTTTGGTATTTTTTCGAAAAAGTTCAATTTTTAATGAATACTGGAAGATATTTTATTTTAATTCAAAACCTCCTTTTAATCAAATTTATTTATATGATTAGATTATCTTTTAAATTAGTTTTAAAGTTAAATTAGAATATATTCTTACCATTTAATCCAATAGTGATCGTTGTAATTAATTTCACATTGAAATCAAACTTAAACAAGTGTCAATCTTTTGATACATTTTGTTTCAAAAAAACACGCTATTTGTTTTGACAGTGGGAATTAATTATTAAATTAATTAATGAAACTTATATGTTTTGAATTTTTTAAAATAGACATCATTTTTTAATTTGGAATATCAAATATAGATTCGAGTGAATTTTTGGTAATTTTCTGAAAAACTTCAATTTTTGATGAATAATGAAACCACTTAGTGGTACTTATAAAAACTGATTTTCCGTTTAAATGAAATTTTGTCATATTTTTTGTTTTGAATTTAAAAAATCCTACATACATGGTTGTCATTACGAAGTAAAATGTGGTTCAATGTGATTAGAATAATTTTTTGTTAATAGTAACTTATTAAGTTTTTAATCACGAATAGAGGTAATTAGTGTAGTTTAAGGTAAGAATAATGTTTTGATAAAATGAAACGACCTAGACACATGTCTTACGCTCATTTTTTGTGTCATGGCCGACCAAGACAATCCATGGGTCAACTTGGGGACCCCATGGAGCCACTTTGGTTGTAAAATGACATAAATACTTTTTTATTTAATGTTAAAGTAAAAATGACACAAACATGAAATGTTTTACTAAAACAAATTTTAAATGGGGTTATACAAGTCATATTTTTGACTATAAAAATTCATTGAAAAGATAATAATTTTTCCTACATCATAGTATTTTTTTATATAATTTTTAGCCATTAAATAAATTAAATTATTTATGACATCATGATGATGCAGCGATGACCTCATTATTTAACTATTTAAATAAAATATAAAGATAATATAGAATCTAAGGCCTAAACATGGCCAAAAACTATTGGATGGGTGGATTTAGAACCCTTATCACCTTATCCTTGAAACAAATCAATGTTGTACCATTAAAATCCAAAACTCATTATAAAATAAAGTAACATTTCTTTACTTTCCAAGAGTGCCCCTCCTCTCCTCTTACAAAAGGCCCCCACCTCTACCTCCTTACCCACACGTCAAAAGACTCTGGCTCGGCCAAACCATTCCCATTTTGTCTCTCCACATCCCTCTATAACTCCTTGAAGCCTCACTTTGGGAATAAGTCTTCCCAAGGAAGCCTTTGAGATCAAACCAAAGGGATTTACCCGATTTTAAGGTAATGTCTTCACTTGTGTCCTTTTGTTTTATTTTGCTTCTACAACCCCATAAACTCTTTTTATTCATTTATTTTGTAATAAATACAGTATATTAAATAAACTAGTATGTTTTTATAAAAATTATTCGAGCTAAAATTACACACACCTACATCTAATGGTTAAAGAACATACTGTTTCTGTGGATGGTGAATTTCTGCCTCACGAAACGATGATTGTTCAACATATTTATAACACCTTCAAAGGTGGCCATTAAGATGACACTATATTTATATATGATATATAATATGTTTAATTTTTTACTTAAGCTTCTGTATTTTTCATTTATTTAATACCTTTATGGTTTCCATTATAGGTAAACGTGATATCTTCATTTAAGGAAGTGCGGACTACCGCCCCCTCAAAGTGATTTGATTCGTTAATACCATATGTGGAACTTATAAAGGATATTTTTCATGATATTAAATATGATACCATACTAGAATTAAAATAATATTATGTTTAATTATGTTTTAATTCCATTAAATATGAAATAGAAATGGAAGTAGCGTTCATGCGTAGGTACGACTTACCATCTCCATGAACCGTACATTTCATTTCTTGTCTCTAAATGTTATGTACTATTATAAGTATGTATATATTGGTTATATATGTAAGATATTACATCTAAATGATGGATATCATTATGGAATTATAACATATATATATATATATATATCTCTCATTTTTTTTTAATTCCATTAATATGACAAAAAATGAAAGTAGCGTTCATACGTACGTACGACCTACCGTCTCCATGAATGGTGATTTTAATTTTTATCATCAAATGATATGGAATAGTATAAAATGAATATATATGGGATATATATGATATGTAAAACATAAATACTATTCTAGATATTTTTTACCTATAACTACATGGAAAATTATTTTCCAACAAGTTCATGTTTTGACTCATGTACCAAACATCGACAAAAACGTCTAATATGAACTCAGATTATTAACCAATTATTATAACACTAAAATATGTGATATGAACTGAATAATAATATTTATAGGAGTTACATAAGCAATTATAAACTAACCAATGTTTATTATTCAAGAATATAAAGAAACAAGCAAGACAGGTTGGACTTGAGGTAAGGGATCCTACTCCTCTCTTTCTTTTTAAGTACACTCTTTTATGTCCTTCCTTTTAAAGATCATCTTTATTGTTATTGGGATGTTATTTTATATTAATATTTCTGTAATTTTTATGTTCATGTGATGAGAGACCCTATTCTCTCTCATCAATCTATTTTGGAAGTTTTGAGTCGCGCCGTTAGGCTGTCAAATTTTCGTAAGAGATCTAACCTCTCTCTTTATTTTTAAGTACTCTCCTTTATGTCAGTTTTTTTGAGCTCCTCTTTGTTATGTTGGGGGATGTTATTTTATATTTCTTTTTCTATAAACATAATGATAATATTATGAGAGACCCTATTTTATCTCATCAATCAATTTCTGTATGTTTAAGTGCTGCCGTTAGTCTGCCGAGTTTTCGTAAGGGATTTTCCATCTCATTTTATTCCCATGAGATTTATGCTACATTTGCCACAATTTCCTTTGAGTGGAGTATTTACTTCCCATTATTTTAATCATTGTTAAATATACTTTAATTTATGAATATTTACATCAATGTTGTATTTTCCTTCTTTCACGGGGTGTATGTTTCGAAAGATACCCATGTCGGTAAGGGAACCATTAACACTCCTCCTTTTAAAAGACTTATTTTATTATGTCTTTTAATTCACATAATATTATGTTGGGATATGTTCTTTTATTGATTTAAATTTTATTTCCATGTGATGAGATACCCTTTTTATCTCTCATCAACTCATTTTCTGAATTTTGTAGTGACACTATTAGACTGTAAAATTTTTGCAAGGGAACTTCTTAACCCAAATTTGATTCTTTGGGATAAACTTGTACTCCTTGAATATGTCGTTCTATGAATATGTGTGAATAACCTCTAATTGTTCTAAACTTAATATCCACTTATATTTGGTGTATTCATTTGTCACACATAATTATGTAATTGATTTATCCTTAAACCAAGGATACCGTCTTTGTATGGGACTTCGTCTCAATCTCCATTTATTGAGGCATATTTTGATTTATACACAACTTTCTATTATACTGTGTATAAATCCCTTTAAATTTTACATTTATCCAAAAAGAATCTTATTTATACAAAGTGTTTTACTAAATGACAAAAGATAATGTTTTTCTCGTACGTATGCAGTGACAACGACTTCTCCACCGCCGTGGCCATTATTTGAGTTTCGGCTTCCTCTATAAGCCATACCATCTTTTTAAAAGAAACATAAATACCATGTTTTACTTTTATTTTATTTTGTTATTGAAAATGGTTTTTCATAATGTTTGTATATCAATGTGTTGTTTTGAAATCTTGTGATTCAAAGGTAGAAATGTTATGTTTCCTTTATGCATGTTTTATGTGATACGATTATGTGGTGGTTCTTGGGCATTATTATAAAGAAGGGTGGTTCCGTGATAAACTAAGGGCGGGTGATCTCGATATAACTCTCCAATGCATTGGGTAACGCGAAAGAGTGAATCATTAAGGTTTCTCCGATGAGATTTAGGGAATATACTGTGGTGGGTATTCCAAGCGTAACCAAGATGGTTACTCTCTACGTAAGAATGTTATGAATGCCTCAAGTTACCTTTAATGTCTTATGATTTCTATGATTTATTCATGATTTGATTAGGTATGTTAAAGTGCCAATGTTTTATGGGTAAAGTATGATTTCATTCTTATGTATATATTAACTCATGTTTCCTTTCAATATTTTTTATAACCCTTACTGAGATTTTTATGCTCATACCATGTTTTTTGAAATGTTTTTCACAGGACAAGGGAAAGGTACATGATATGATGATAGTGTCAAGGAAATGTCAAGAACTAATCCATGTTTTATTTTAAATATGTTTATGTTGATGGGAAAAATGAATACTATCTTTTATGTAACAACTTTGTTTAAATGTGGAATTTAATGCAAGTTTCATGACCTAATTCTCTAAAACTCTAAACCTGAAAAGATCCTCAATGTGTAATCTTGTAGTAACTCAAGATTAAGTAAGGTTTAAGGATGGGGCCTAAAAATAACTACCTACGGGCTTTGAGAATAGATATTACATTGCATTTTATTATGAATAATCATTTGAACATTACAAATATAATTAAAAGGGATATATGAAATAGATCAATATGAAGGGATATTGTGGATAATCAACTCATTCTCTAATTCTATGTTAAAGCCTAAAATATGTTCTACTAAAAAATAATATGTTTTAGGATAGTCACAAGAGTTGTGGATATGGTTCTAAGTGCCTGTCCTCTTTAGAACCTCCAATTATAGCTTGTGGTGTGACTCTAACGATATATATATACAACAAATGGTCATATAATCAAGAAATTATTTTATATTACTTATAATTATGTGTATCAATGTTTAATTGTATTGTAACACCAAAAGATTTTATATTAAGTTATGTCATTAAAGTAATTCAATAGATTATACGGCATGCAATGCTGATTTTCCTTGCGTTATACGCATGATTTTTTCTCTTCAAGACGTCACATTAGTATTAAAATTAATTAAACAATATATATATTTATCAATTAAATATTTTAAATTTAATAGTAAAAAATAAATTTTCAAAGTAATTAATAATGATTTCACATAAAAAACATCTTTACAAAAAGATGTATATGTTTTGTGAAAATAATTATACATTTATAAAAACAACTATCTTAAACGAACTAGTTTTTATGTCATTTTTTGATCAATAATAAAATTAATATCAGACACAACTAAAAATTGAATTTGGTAAAATAGACATTATTTTTGGATTCATAAAAATCAAATTAGCTTAGGGTAAATTTCTGTTATTTTTTTTGAAACCATTCAATTTTTGATGAATTGTGAAAAATAATGCATTGTACATAAAAACATATTTTTTAATTTAAATAATTATTTTTAATAAAAATTTATCTTATTGAAAAAATATATTCCTAAAACATATTTTATTCTAATAATTAATTTGATTAATTTTTTAATAAGATTAGATATATAAAATTATATTGATCTATTTAATGCCTTTTACCCACCTTCTAGGTATATTAAAAAATAGCATAAGTCATAATTTTACCACCTACAAGAATTATATTTAAAAAATCATACATACAAGGCTGTCATTATTGAGTAAAATTTGGCTCAATTTTATGAAAATAATTTATGGTAAATAGTAACTTATGAATTTTATTTACCACTGTTAAATGATAACAGGTCATTAATGGTAAACATGTTTTTATAATTACCCCCAGACATGTACTAATTCTATAGAATTTGTGTAATTAGGCTAAAATCAAACTTAGGAAAAAGATATGATCCTTTTTTATCAACTTGGATTTGATTATGACATTTATAATATTTTAGTTAAAGAAGAGGGAAATTTGTTAAATTAAAATTTTAATAACTACACCATTTTAAATATAGGTTTATGCATAAGATACATTCAAACATATATATTCATTAAAAATATTAAAAGATTTCCTATAGTATAGTATTTTATTTATAAATCTTAGAAATTAAATTATAAAATATATTTAAGATACAATGATGATGTAGTGATTACCTTATTATTGAAATATTAAAATAATTTATATTATAAATATTAAAATACATGTAAATTGAAATATTTTATGCCATACACGAATTTTATTAGTCAATATGACCATATAGGGTTGATTGAATGCATTTTTAAGTAATAAAGTTGTTATGACTTTCATAAAATCCAAATACTAAATATTGTCAAAATTGACATAAATGGGTTTTTAGAATAAAGACCATTTTATTAAATTATATAATAGTCCTAAAATTATAATTTTCAAGAAAATGAATTATATAATGTTATATATGTCATTAATGAACCACATGAGGTTCTAGTTTCATTCTATAGTAACTATATTAACGTTGTTGTATAAAAACACAAGAAGACATGGAAAAAGTAAAACTATTTGACAAAGAGTTAAATCTAAATGATAAGGTAAATATGTCGACCAAAATTTTTAAGAGTCCTCTTGTTTTAGAGTATTTAGACCCATACCAATAGTATACTCTAAATAAATTCATTTTGATCTATTATAAATAGAATATAATTTAATAATAAATTAATATTTTGTGATTCTCCTAAAGTGCCCCTCACCTCTATTAGAAAAGAGTATTTCCCCTTCCCTTTAATTTACACCACCAAAGCTAACTGCCATGGTCAACCCCTATTGAAATATCCTCCCAACTATATTCAGTTCAACATAGAAGCATTACTTTGATCTAAAATACAACCTAAGGATATCTTTTTTTCAAATCAAAAGGATGCACCCGAAGAAGTGGTAATTATTTTATCTCATACTTCAATATTATTTTCTTCTTATTCTTCCTCTTTATTTGTTGTTTATATATTAAAATAATCACTCCCATTACATAAACATACTGAGATTTTATTATAAATATGATACAACCGTATTCATTCTTCTATATGTCCTATGAATGATAAAGTCATCACTCATGCGTAAATATGGGTTACCGTCTCCGCGCAGTAGTGTAGTTTGTTAATAAACACTACATTATTTGAATGGGAATAATAATGTTAATCATTGATGTAATTAATAATTATTACAATTTAATTATTATTTATGTATAATATACAATCAAATTACACATAATTTCACCATCAATAGAATGATATTATCGTTCGTGCGTAGGTAGGTCTTACCATCTCCATGACACGATTAGATTTCATTACCCATAATATCCATTATGGAATAATTTTTATTTTATGATTAAAAAAAAATTTAATAACATAATATCATTCTTGATATTAAAAAATAGATCTTATCCATAACAAAGATGAATTATGTAACAAAACATATAAAAAAAATGAATCAGTTTACACCTGAAACTGTGATACTACTGAAATATTATTAATAAAGAAATATTATAGGATCATATATGATATCAAATTTATGTATGTTGTTATTTAATAGGTTAATAAAAACTATTTAACCATAATTCATGATGTTAAACTTACCCTTGAATAAATGAAAGTATAAGGTAAGGCGTTTTCATCTCACATTTTATTCTCATGAGATTAATGCTATATTTTCCACTATTTTCTTTTCTGTGGTGTATGAAATGCCCATGATAGTCTTCTTTTTGTAATATAAATTAATTTATGGGTATTAAAATCTGAATTTTATGATCCATATTTCATGGGGTGTATGTTTCGTAAGTTACAAAATCGGTAGTGGAATTAATAATATCAGTTTCCAGTCATTGGGTTTTATGGACAGTTCATTGATTATTTTACTCCAAGATTATATGGGAAATCACTATTTATTTATTTTGGTAGCAATTTCCACTCCCCTTTGTGTTGATATACATTTGATACACATTATAATCCTATTGAAAAATTCTCAAGTCCATTATATGATCTTGATCAGGGTAATCGTAACTCAATTTCCATTCATTGAGTTAAACATCCATGTCATTGGATTTGTTTTTACAAGAATATTTGTGAATTTCCAACCATTTATTTACATAGAATATCCAATAATATTGAGTGTATTTATAATTTTCACACGTAATTTTTTCATTTATTTATCATTAATCTAAGGATATGGTCTTTATAAGGGAGTTTGCCACAATTTACATTCCATTGAGACTCCATTGTTGTTATGTTCCAATTCAATATTTGTTGTGTATAAACTATCCTTTGACATATTATATCATGAATCCATTTATTATAATGATATTATCATGTCGTTACTAATTTTATTCCTCAATCATTTTTATTCGTGCGTCTATCATTTTGTTTAGGAATTCTTTAACTAAAATATCATTTTAAATGATTCAAAGATTTGTTCTTCAAAATCATTCCCATTATTGTCCATGTATTAAAAATGATTTTATCAATTTATTTATATGGAAATTAATGTTTTAATATTTAAATTACATTAAAATGTTTCAATGTGGTGTGGAACCCTTTTATTCAAAAATTTCTTCTGAACGACTTCTTTAATAAATTTTTTGACTTTTAAATGTTTTAAAGAAAACGGGATATTTCTCTCTTATAGTTTTAATGATTATTTTCCTCCATGTCAATATCCTCCATTGAATTTTATTCTTTATTGAGGTTGATTTATTATAATACAATAGTCTATATTGTATTGAATTAATTATGTTTGACGGTTGACGTGCTATTTTTATACCATTCATGGTTTGTAGTTAAATTATTGACATTTCAGATGATAGTTTTAACAGGAATGTTTACATTATGTTTCAAACATTTCACATGAAGAATGAATTTTACTTAGTAAGTGACATGCGAGGCCTGTTATTGTGCCTCATTGCATCAGTAGTTCTAATGAGAAAAATTAGTGTATTGGTAAAAGGCCTTCACAATATTTATATTTAGCATCTTGGAATGAGGCAATGACTTTTTGGTTATGTTGTCTGGGATTATATATTCTATCATTATGAAATAATTTATTGATATTAGATGGGATTATTTGAATAGTAGAATATCCATGTGAATAATTAAATTTAATTATTTAATTTATCTTTTCCATGTTATGATGAATTTAATGTTTAAAGGGCTTGTGTTTCAATTTTAGGCATTTCCATAAAAGTTTCAGATTATTTATTTTATATTTTTCTATATTGTTTATCAATACTGTGCATGTGATCTCACCCCTTTCTTCTATTTTAATTTCTCAGGATTTCAAGATGTGTATTATGATTTATATGGATGTTTAATTTAGTTGAATAGTTGAATTCTCAAAGTATTAAATATGTTGTATTTTATGTTAGAAATTAAAATGTGATGTTCATGTATTTAATCTATTACCCAAGACTGCTAAACAGATCATTACTTCATGAATTGATTACTTGTAATCATGCTAATGTATTAAAATAGTGCTCTGGCTCTAGGCTTCTAGAGTTGGGGAATTGCATTTGATAATTGAGGATGTTTTGCAATAACATTAGAAACTTGATTTAGATCTAATCTGATTTGGTAACATTACCCTAAGATAGACTTTGAGGATTAGTATTGAATAACATCCAATAATTTTGATAATTTATAGATTTTTTGTTTTTTACATGAAATATATCCTTGTTTGGATAATACAAGTGTTCATGGTTCTGGAAGAGATATACCTAGGTGTGAAAACTATGACAAGGAATTTCAGTCTTGATATGGGGTATCTTGGTGAACTATAATGGGACTTAATACGCACCTGGTTTGACACTCCAGGTTGATATGCTTAGGATTATTCAAATTTTCATTACAAACCAATTTGAAATATTTTAATATTAGAAGAGAACAAATAACCATGGTTAATCCTAAGGTGGTTTAGATAGAACGTAAGATGTCATGATATTCTCTAAATGATTTTATGACTATTTGTTACTCACAATATGCATTCTAGTTTTATTTAATAGTTGGATTCCAAGGAATTCATAGAAACATTGAACATGATATACAAGTTGGGACCGATGGTGGAAATAAGTAACTAAATGTAATGTTTATAGGTATAAAAGATATTCTCTTCATGCCAAATCGTGTTTACAAAAATACGATCAACAAAATATACATTAACTTACTCACAAACTCAACAAAGAAGAATTATTTATTATTATTTATATATAGTTATAATGAACCATTTGGGTTTATATTATCCTTAAATTTAACGCAATTAATGGTTATTAATTTTGTGGATGAAAATGCGAGGTATGAGACAAAATTTGAGGTGAAAATATATTTAGTTTATTTTTGAGGAATTTATCTCATTTTGAGAATGTTATAAAATTTTATAGTTTTTGAAAAAGGATAACACACAAACTGTGTGACAACCCATCATGTCAGGCAATTCTGTGGAAATTGAACTCACAATCAATATGAGACTAGGATTTATAACCGACCACTAGACTATATAAAGTCCCTAGTCAGAGTAAAAAATTCATTTTAGTTAAATGATTGTATGGATTTTGAATGTCTTAATTTTGGGAACTTATTATTTATCAAATGAATAACCTTATTATAGGAAAATGATATGTTCATTAAGTGAAAAATGTTTTTTTGAGAGACATTTACTCCTTTGGGAACACTAAATGCCTAAGGAAAATAGAGTAATCTAGGTTTTTTCATTTGAGGAGTAATGGTGGATCTTTATTTTGGAAGAATCAATGTTTTTATTGTGGACTTATAATGATATGGGTTATTTATGGAAATGATTAACAAATCAAATAGTATATGTGATTGGGTTAATTACATTTATATATGTGACTTTATGAGTATTCGTTGTTATTTGGAGATAAATGTAATGATTTATTATGGAAGATTATGCGATCCAATCCAGATGAATTTGGGTTTCAAACATAGATTTGATTAATTTTTTAATACTTTTAAGGACAATTGTTTTTTGAAAGGTCATTGTTGATCTTTGGGTACTAATTAAATCTTGAAGATTAGGAGAAGTATTTTTTTCTATAAAGAATTATCCTGTTTGGTTATCATATGATATTGTACTAACCATTTTGGGTTTCATTAATTTCTACAAACAAGGGATATATATATTTCATGTTTCGTGGATTATGTGATTCTCTATAAGTATATTCCAGCACTTCTGGTGGTACTAATTATTCTTGAATACTCATCCTTTGGAGAAAATATGATTTTGTGGTATAAATTTATTAATGGATGAAGCTCAACATGTAATGTAAGTATTTATTTTATGGTCTTATTCAATCTCAAAAATAAATTCATCAAAATTATAAAAAAGATCTTAAAACAAAACATGTTGTTCGTTTACTCTTCTTATTGGGAAATCAATGACTGTTTAGCGCATCAATAGTTTATGGTTTTCTAGTAGTTAAATTTCTCCTAATCATAGTTTATATCAGTATCCATTAGAACATGATGGTTTTTTTCTCTTCTATATCCTTGTTTTCCTACATCAATCCCTAGTATGGGTTTTCTTAGGTGACTTTTTTAATTCTCATTCTATCTTTTAATGTGATTGTTTAATTGACTCATTTTCTGATATGGGACTTTCAATGAAGTTTCGAAGCCCAATATTGAATTGTGAGGATGAAATTTCCAAAAGTTTGGATGAATGTAACACCCCATGATTTCATAGTAAATTATATCATTAAAGTAATTCAATAGATTATATTTCATTTAAAACATACTTGTCTTGTGTTATGCAAAAGATTTTATTTTGGTGAGACAACACATTAGTATTATAATTATTTAAACAAATATTTATATTTATAAATTACTTATTATACTATGAATAGTAAAAAATAAATTATAAAATTTACTTATAACGTTTTAACATAAATAAATCATATTTATAATTTAATGTATATGTTTTGTAAAAATAGTTATATATTTAAGAAAACTATTATCATTAAAGAAATAATTTTTAAGTTCATTTATAAATAGTAATAAAATTAATATTAGACACTAATAATAATTTAATTTTGAAAATACAATTCATTTTTTGATTTCCAATATCAAAATTATCTTAGGGTGATTTTTTGTTATTTTTTTGAAAACACTTAATTTTTTATGAATAGTGAAAAATATTGCATTGTACATAAAAACTATCATTTTCATGTAAATAATTTTTTTATTAAAATTTATATTAAAGTTAAAATAGATAAAAAATAAATATATTAGTCCAATATAATTCAATTGATACATCTTATAATATTATTATATCTATATAATATTATTGAAACTTTTAAAATCCTTTACCCACATTCTATGAATTTTAGCAAATTTGCATAAAATGTAATTTTACCGCTTCTGTGAATTGAATGTCAATAATTTGACATACATGATAGTCAAAAAAATTTAATATCTTCTTCAATGGGTTGAAAATAGTTTTTGGTGAATACTAAATTTTAAATTTTATTTACCATTGTTAAAAGTAAATAGATTATTTAAAGTTAAAATTAATATTATAATTACCCAAAAATTGACCGAATTATTTTTGTTAAGTTTATTTAGACCAAAATCAACCATAGGACTAAAATAAGACCCTTTTTATCCACATTTATTATATTATAACATTTATTATATTTTATTTAATGAAGATAAAAAAGCGTTAAATTCAAATTTTAATGACTAAACCATTTTTAATATAGGGTAATAAATAAGATAAATTTGACTATAAATATTAATTAGAGATATAAAATTATTTGCGACATTATGGTATTTTATTTATAAATTTTATACATTAATTAGTTACATTTATATATGACACAATGATAATGCAATAATTACCTTATTAATGAAATACTAAAATAATTGATATTATAAATATTAAAATAAATGGAAATTGAAAGTCTTAATGACATACACGAATTTTATATGTTAGTATGACATGTTATGGTTTATTAAATGTATTTTTTAGAAGTAATCAATTTATTATGACATTTACAAACTCCAAATCACTAAATAGTGTCAAAATTGATGTAACCAAGTTTTTTAAACAAATACTATTTTATTAAATTATATAATTGTACTAAAAATATGAGGTTTTCCCAAATGACATAGATAATGTTATATATGTCATCAATGAATCACATGAGGTTCTCTTGGAATTTTATAGTAACTATATAAATAATATGTAGTATAATCATACGTGAAGAAATGGTAAAAGTTGAACTGTATACGAAGAGTGAAATCTAAAAGATAAGGTTAATATGGGGACCTAAACTGTTCTATAACCTATTGGTTGAGATTATTCAGACCCATCCTCACCATATCCTAGAAATAAATTCATTTTGGGCTATTATAATCAGAAAATAATTTTATAATAAATTAATATTTCAAAATTTTCCTAAAGTGCCCTTCACCTCTCTTATAAAAGGGTACTTCCCCTTCTCTTTAATTCACACCTACAAATCCATTTATATTGGCCAAACCCTTCTCGAATCTCCTACAAGCTTCCCTCAATTCAACATAGAGGACTCAATTTTATCATAATGCCAACCTATGGACCTTGTTTCTTCAAATCAGTAGGATTCACCAGAAGAAGAGGTAATTATTTTCCCACCTCTTTCAAAGATATTTTGTTCTAATACTTTCTCTTCAATTGTTTTTTTCCATTATTAAATAATAAATCCATGAACTTCTCCATGTTTAGATGTTATTATAAATATGGTACAACCATATTCGTTATTCTATCTATCCTATGAATGTTAATGTCACCATTTGTGAGTACATACGACTTACCATCTCCACGCTATGTTGTAATTTTATATTCAACACTAAATTATTTGGATGGGTATGATAATGAGTATAATTGATTTAAATAATCAATATAACATTTTAATGATTAAATATGTATGATATTCCATCCAATTACAGATTATTTCACCATAAATAGAATGATATTGTTGTTCATACGTACATATGGCTTACCATCTCAATGACGCGATGGGATTTCACTCCCCATCATAACCATTCAATAATATTTTTCATTTGATGAATAAAAAATAAGTATTAATATCATAATATCATTCTTTATATTAATAAAATAAATCATATCCATAAAAAATATGAATTTTTTAACAAAACATATAAATAAAAATGACTCAGTTTATGTCAGATATAATTATATTATTGAAATATTGTTAACAAAGCAATATTATAGAATCATATATGATTTCACATTTATTTATGTGGTTATTTTAAATTTAATAACAAAATATTAAACATTTTAAATTAGTTTAAACTTACCCTCAATTAATGTAATGTATAATGTAAGGTGTTTTCATCTCACTTTTTATTCCTATGAGATTCATGCTATATTGGCAGCTATTTCCATTTGTGTGGTGTATGTATGTCCCATGATTATTTTCATTGTGTAATATACATTAATTTATTTGTATTTTCGTCCTCATTGCATGATCCTTCATTTATGGGGTGTATTTTTCATAAATTACAAAATAATAAAGGGAAACTATAATATCAATTTTCAGTCATTGGGTTTTACACACACTTAATTGATTATTTTACTCCATGATTGTTTTGGAAATCACTATTTATTTATTTATATAGTAATTTATATTACAGTTTGTGTGGATATATATTTTTTATACACATAATAACTCCACTTATTAATGGTCAAGTAATTTATATGAACTTAATAAGGGTAATCATAACTCAATTTCTTTTCATTGAGTTAAACATCCAAGTCATTGGTTTTTACTAGAATATGTGTGAATGTTTTATAATGGATCTATAGTGAATATAAAATAATATTGAGTGTATTTATAATTTTCATACCTAATTATTTCATTTATTTATCTTTAATATATAGATACAATATTTATATGGGATTTTGTCTCAAGTTACATTCATTTGAGACTTCATTGTTGTTATGCACCAAATAACATTTATATGGTGTATATACTATGCATTAAAATATTAGATCATGAATCTCTTAAATCTATTGATGTTATAATGTTTTTAGTAATGTAATTCCTCAATTACTTTTATTCAAGCATCTTTCATTTGGTTATTAGTTATTTAACTAAAATATAATTTTTAATGATTAAAATAATTTTTCTTCTAAATGTGTATCATTAATGACCATGTTTTAATAATTTGTTTAATGATTTATTTATATGTACACGATGGTTTTAAAATTAAAATTCCATTCCAAAGTTTCACAGTGTTATCAGACACTTTGATTCAAAAATCTCATTTAAATGTCTTCTTTGATTAATATTGCATCATTAAAATGCTTTCATGAAAAAGGGGGTATTTATCTCAAAACGTTTTAGGGATTATTTTAATGTTTTTAAATATCCTTCATTGTGTTTTATTCTTTATTTAGTTGATTTATTATAATTCAATCTTCCATATTGTATTGAATTAGTGATTTTTAACTATGGATGAGCTATTTTTTACCATTCATAGTTTGTGGTTAATGTATCGACATTTCAAATGCTAGTTTTCATACAAAAGTTTAGATTATGTTTCACCCTTTTCATATAAGGAATGCATTGGACTTGGTAACTAATGGGTAGGTCCTGTTATAACACCTCGATGCATCGTTATGTCTCATGAGACAAACTAGTGTCTTCGCACAAGGCATTGACAAAATTTATATTTAGGATCTTTGATCTAGGCCTTGAATTTGGGGTTATGATCTCCGACACTATGCATTCCATCATTTTGAGATTAGTTATTGATGTTACATGTGATTATTCGACTAGTAGAATATCAATTTGAATAATTAATTTTAATTAGTCAATCTATATTTTCTATATAATGGAAATGATTATGTTTAACGGGATTGTGTTTCAATTTTATACCTTACCATTAAAGTTTATGATTATTTATGACATATTCTTCTACATTTTTTATCCTTACTAAGAATATGAGATCACCCCATTCTTATGTTTTATTTTCTCAGTATGACAAGAAGTTTATTATGATTTATATGGAGGTTTATGCTAGGATAGTAATGGAATTATCAAAGGACTATCTATATAGTATTTAATTATAGAAATTGTAATGTGATGTTCATGTATGTAAGCTATTTCCCAACACTGTTAAATTGATAAGTCCTTTGGGACATTATTCCCTGTAATCATAGAAATGTATTAATATAATTCACAGGATCTGCTCTTCTGGGGTCAGGTTGTTACTGTTATAGTCATTTTCACAGTTTTCTAGGGTATAGTAACTTCTTGATATGGTCATGGAATATTGTATCTAAGGTAAATAGAAGTAGATTCATATGCTTTTAGTCTACCATGATCCTCCCATAATCCATAAGAATGGAGCACATTCATGTAGTATATCAGTGTCTAGAGGAGGTAGATGTGGTTATATAGAATGTTAGAGATACCATCAGTATGTATCCTCAGTATAAATTGATTTATTTGATATTGGTGGTTCCCATTCAATTATATCTTACTATTTTGTGGATACTCATAACCATATAATAGACCTAATTTATTTAGTTTTGGAGTGAAATAAAACTATTAGGAATATGAAATTGTAGGGGTTTTAGTTTTTTTCTTGTTGAAAACCATAGCTGATGGGGAATCAGACTAGGATTATCAAATTTTTAGATGGATTTGTTTGGTGTCATCATCAAGACTGATTGAATTATTAATCATCATGCTGAGGTAAATTTTTATCATATGCATGACCTATTTGTTATGGTGGATAGGAGGCCACCCGTGTTTCAGGTACAATGGTATCTATGGAATATTAGTGTAGGAACATCTCACACAGTGCTCCGTAGTTTGTTATCTACTATTTAAGTTGATCATGGTTGATGTTTCATCCATTGGTGATCTTTCCTATTTTGATTTGGATTTTCTTGATATTTTCCTAGATTATTTCTTGGATTTTATTATAGAGAGAGATGTGGATTTTATGATTTACATGTTAAGAGGTACACAACTTATTTTGATACCTTCGTATCATTTCGTTCCAGAAGAGATTAAATAGGTCAAGATTCCATTGACAAAACTGCTGGAAAAGGGGTTTCTCCACACTACTGATTCTTATTCAGAAGCACTAAGGCTGTATTCCATGATGGAAGATGGTTCAATTCAATTATGCATGGACTATAAGAAGGTTATATAGTAAAAGTTAATAAAAAGGTCTATTTTCCTCATGTGTATGGCTTATATAAATATGTAAAATGGGAATATGGTTTTGAAAGATTAATCTTTGGACACGATTTCTTTTTTTTTATAGATTTTGAGTATGATATACTAAGGATAGATTTTAGGAGCAGTTACTACCATTACTAATATCTCACGAGGCCATTTTTATTTATAAAATAACATGTAATATTTATAGTATTGATGATTTTGATATTCCTTTTGTATTGTGACACTTTTTTGGTAGTGTTTAGGGATGAAATTTTAGTTTATTTTTGATTTGATCATGAGAGAAAACCCTATTTGGTGTTGTATTTAGAAATAATGAGGAGTCTCCATTTATATGGGAGTTTTTTGAAATTAATATTTTGGATCCATGAAGTGAAGTTTGGTGGTAAAATGATTTTTTAGATTTTATTATCAGTTTATCTTGAAAAGGTAAAGGCTGTGTAGTTATGGGAAGATCAAATAATGTCATTCATATTTGATACTTCCATGGTCTTTCTGGATATTATCAAAGGTTTATCAAGGATTTATCAATGATTTCATCACCTATGATTGTAATTATCAGGAAGGGTGTGAAATTAATATGAGAAGAAAAATGTTACTCTTCTATTGATTATCAAAAATTCCTTATATCATTGGCTCCAATTATGATCTTCCTTAATCCCAGTAATGGGTATATAGTTTTTTCTGGTGCTACTCACACTAGTTTGGGTTGTGTGGTTATGAATTATCATTATGTGGTAGCTTATGTATTTTTTTTTTGTATTTTACATCTTGAGAAGTGTTAAAATACTTGTGATATAGAGCTTGCTTCAGTTTTGCATGCACATAAATGTTAGAAGCACTATCATTTTGGGAAAATGTTTAGAGTGTTTTATGACTATAAGAGTTTGAACTATATATTTTCATATAATTACGTTAATAATTCATAGAGATGATGGGTGTAATACCTCCATAAGTTTTTATTTGATATTACCTACACCCTATGTAATGGGAATGGTGTTGTATATTCCCTAATTAGGAATGCAACATCACAAGATGTTCAAGAATATAAGGAAGAGTTTAACCCTGTGGGGATGTTTTCTTTGTTGCATATGGATGCTTAAGAGGATGTAAAATTCAGGTTTCTTTCTAGTTCTAAGTTATCATAATATCTATTTGGGTCAATTCTATAATTTCAGTAGATGGATGATGAGTTTATTGGAATTTGTTAAACACTATATGAATTACCTAACATATATTTTGGAAATATAATCGACAGAGAAATATTCTATAACAAAAATTAAGTGTACCAGATTGTTAAAGAGGTGAAATAAAACCCAAATAACCTAATGTAATTTATATATTTTTTGATTCTAAAGAAAAAATACATGGTGATGGCTTCCTAGTTACATTCGGGTATTGGTAATAGATTAAATATACTATTGGAATTTTTTTATTAGAGACTTATTTTTAAAATTCCAAACATATACATAAATAATATACTATATATCCTTTATTTTATTCCCATGTGAAATAACCACTTAGATCACTATTCTAATTTTTAATTGGAGGATGAATTGTGAATGATGAACCTTGAGCTTCATCCAATTGATCCTTAAAATATATTATGGATGTAATGCATATAGGGTTCCTAAACCTTATTATTTTATCATAATCAAGGATGATCATATGAACATTTTTTACATTCTTTTTCATCTGCACATCTCCTTTTATTTCTATTTAACCTCAACATGATTATATGTTTGAACACTTATTTGTGAAATATAATAATTTTTCCATTCATTCAAAATTTCTAGATCCATCCTTTGAAAAAATATATATATTAGATCATTTATGATCCTCATAATTGATATGATAATATGATTCTTTGTACCTCAAGCATTATCCACCATGTTCTCTTTCCAAGAGTGGTAATTTATTAAGTATTTATAATATTTAATCATCTCCACCCAAATTCTCTGGAATATATTCATCTATTTCTGAGTGAATATATTCATTTAGTACTAGTTATTGTTATATACGTGAAACCATTATTCTATGTGTAACCCACTAAAATTTTCCAAAATATTTACCATAGCTAAATCTAACTCAAATGTCTATTAATTTTTCTAATTAAAATTAACTTTTCATGATACATAATATTTTACTATATCATTATTCCTGTGGATTCAAAATAATACATTCATAAATACATCATTATAAATCAAAAACTATTCTCCACTATAGGGTAGTTTAATAATTGGTGCATTGAATAAAAATATCTTCAGTTTTTGAAATTGTTCTCACATTCATGTATAGAGAGGAACATGTATCCACTACAAGTAAACATGGTGAGTGGATTATAAATATATGAGAAATTTTCTATGAAGATTCAATAACATCAACAAACAATATGAAAACTATATATCTCAGCCACAATGGTTAGTCGAGGCCAATTTTCAATAAATTTTATCTTTAATGGATATGTTGATACCACCACTCTTGAGATTTTATTGCACAAAATACAAACTTTTTAGAAAAAAATAACACATATTATATTATTCATACAACTTCTGCATCCATTAGGTTTTTAGTATAATCCCCAGTGACCTTTATGATCTTCTTTACTCTTCCAATATATTATAGTTATATCTATAAAGACAAGAAAATACTAATTGTAGTTGGGGTTTGGATGAGTGGTATGAACCAAATAATTCTACATCAAAAATGGTGGTTCAATACTAATTGGGCACATGGACTGTAGTAGTACGGTATCAGTACTGTAGCAGGTATTGTAGCAGCAGAGATACTATAGCAACGACATCACTATAGCAGTGGAATATACTATTGTAGGACTGTAGCGGTGATGAAACTGTAGCAGCCTAGAGAATGTAGCAGTACTATTCACCATTGGGCCTTTGGGCCAAAAAACTTGGATTTTAAGGCCTTGTAATGGGATTTCATACTCACTGGTCTTACGGGCCATGTAATGGGTCTCCTCTACCGAAAAAAAGAGGTCCTTTTTTTAAATTGAAAATTAAACTTTGGCACTAATACATTGAAAAAAAATATTAATCAAAGGAATGTCAGAGGAATCTATTTATAAAATATTTGAAGATTTAGGAGAAATCAATAAGAAAAAATGGAATCAATAAAAATTTACATTGTCCATACCTATCATTAATGGCATTCATGGGTATGTAGTTACTTTTTACCCTCAACTCTTAGTATCCACATAAAAGTTCAGTATTATAAAAATGTTGAGCTCATCATTATTGATCAAAATATTCAACTATATGAGAAAATGATATATATTATTGATACTGATCACAATAAGTTCCTAATATTCAATGAAGATTCACATTAATCCACATTTCAACTAAATAAATATAATAGGTGAAACCCAATGTGACACACTTTGCTCAATGAATGTCTTATAAATATTCTCAGGTAGTTTATTCTATAAATTCTACAACTCAATAATGACTATTATATATAAAGCCTTTGGAATTGTTATATGACCTTATGAATTTTTTATTGAAAATTGATCTTTGTCATTCTTTTAAATACTAAGAAGCTATTCAATAAATACAATGAAAATTATGTGACAATAGGCATAACATTGATGATGATTTCCATTAACCATTATATATAAAAATCCCATTTGAATAGGAATCAAAACACATAAAATGAATGAAATTTTAATTTGAGGTTTATATTTATCAACACATCGATGGATTATCATAGGTTGGTCAAGAATATCAAATTTGACTTCCCATCCATGGTAATTGATGTGTTGTTTATTTTAGGAATGCTCATAAATTCCTAAGATAACATCAAATTCAACTAGAGGGTGGAAAAAGATATTTTTAGGAAGCAAATTCCCATAATATTATATCTAATTTAAATCATCAACATGAGATGTGACCATCTTGACATTATGGGTTTTCAATAATAATAAGACATATTATTGTTGAGGTGGTATTCTGATACCCCTATAAAATAGTTCAAATATAATAGACAGTGTATATCCATAATAAACTAAATCATCAGTAGATCTAGAGTGGATGTTAAGTGTATCATTTACTCATTAATTATTATACCACACATCATAAATAGTTATCACATGTGATTTTTCAATATCTATAGGATAAAGAGGTTATTCAAATAAATTGTATTCATTTATCATTGTATTTTAGAAATTATTAGCATAATGATCATACTCATTTTATTTGAAATACTAAAGTGTATGTGGGGAATTCATTGATGTTTTTTATCCATAATTAGCTTACATATTCCTCCCATTATGTCAGATTTTGATTGTATGCTGACTATATTTCCCCCACATAAAATATTTACTAGTCTCCTGAGTCAATTTCCTCCATGATTCCATTAACATTTTTTGAATAATTATAATATATAATTCTTTTCTCTATGATTTTAAATATTATCATTTCCTTTAAATTTCATCTCTATTTTATTATCAAAACCTTGATATTGAGGGGTAACTCAAATAAAAATTTACACCTTTATAGAACATCATATGACTTCTTCATATGTATTGAATTACATTTTTTCTAAATACCATTAGAAACATGGTTTTAAGACACTGAAAAATGTATAAACATCACTTTTAGGATTGATGATTATTCCAAAAGTATAATTTCAAATGACTAAATAATTTTATCATAGGTACTAATGGATTCATCAACCTTATACTTTATCTCATGGAATTCATTCTCATTTTTCATGAAAAATATAATTAAAATACTTATTGAATAATAATCTCCCAAACTCAACCCACTATATGGATTCAATTTTCAACACATTATTTCATTTCCATGATAAGAGTATGTAATATATATTCTTGACCTTCCAAATTATAAATAAATAAAATAAAAATTACGAGTTACAATCATAGGATAATGGAAAAAATCATTTCAATGGTAATGAAACATTACATAGAAACTAATGGTTTAATATACACCCTAGATGAAGGTTAATGCTTCCTCATGAAGGACCCAACATAAGGTTATTCCCTATTATGTCATTTGGATTCTATATATGATGTATAGTTTCAGATTATTGCATAATCCTTAAGAAAATATTTTTCATTCCAAATTCCACAAAATTTCAACCCTTGGGAGGAAAAGCATTGTATTTCCTATCACATTTATCATTAACAAGATTTTTTCAGGTTCTGGTCAATCGGTAAAACAAAAAAATCAATATGGGAGAAAAAATTATCATATTTTGAAAAAACCTAATGATGAAACAAATTTATAAAATTCTTGAATAAGTAAATTATAATTTCAATATATGTCACTATTGGTTAGAGTAGAGTACACAAGAGATGGGTGTGTTTAGTACCTATTAAAATTTTAGTTTGAAAATTTTTCTTAAAATATTTTCTATTAATATAAATACAGCCCTGTTAATCAAAGTAATATGATTATGAATTTTTGAATATTTAAATAAATTCTCAGAATATTGATTAATTCCCAGTAATATTAATATATGTTATTAAAATTTCTTTTCAAACTATTCTAATAATGCAAAACAATTCTATATTCTTTATATGATTTTCATTCATAGTAAATTTTGTTATTTTTTTATTATAAAGTAAAACATAGAAAAATAAATCAAACAACATAGTTGATATACAAAAAATGGTTTAGTCTCATGTTGATACATAATCCACTCGAATTCTTAATCACCTACCACCAATTAGTATATTTTAAAAAACATGATCCACACCTTAGATCGGGGTAAACTACAATGAATAAGACTGTCCTTGTCACACGAATTCTTTAATATTTCATCATGGGTATAAAATTTAATGTCACATAGGGACCTCTTCCACACTTATCTATGGGTGTAAAAAATTGTAAAAGGTTGTGAGAGGATTGATATCTTGTATCCTCTAGATAAATGCAGGAGATAATGTCTGATTTAATACAGACACACACACACAAACGCATCTTGAAAGCAAAAAATAATACACAATAGAGGAAATATAATGAGATAAGGTTAAAAGTGCTCTAAGGGTTATTCTATGCCTCTATGGTCATCTTGGATGATGATTATTCAAGAATCGATTCCTCTTCCAAGAAACAATGAATCTCAATTCGAATGCTCTCGTTCCTAGTTAGATCTGGCTCGTGTTATTCATGTATATTGAATTTAGAAAAAGTTCTTAAGTCTCGCCTATGGTCTCTCAGATTTTTGATTCTTGAATGATTTGTGTGTTCATCAGATGAATCTTGTTGCTTGGGTCATTTCTTTTTCTTTAAGAATTATAATGCTTCTTCACTATCTCTCTTGTCAGTTTCTGTGCAAAAAAATTATTGTCATTCTTCGAATGAATGTGTTGAATCCAAAAGAATGTATTCTGCACCTCATAGCTCCTACTTTCAGGTGACATGTCGACAAAGAAATATTAATTATTTTAGTGCATTTAAAAGAAACAAATTTAACCATTTGAAATTAAATTTAAAATGATATAACAGATTACAGAACTTTGTCACAGTCTATCTGGAAACGGTGTTACATGGAAATGGTGTATTCATGAAATGGTGTCAATTTATTTTCCATTGAGCAGTGAGACAGTTTCAATGTCATAGTTGTACAAAGATAACGAACTGATATCACTTGGAAACACTATCTTCATGAAATAGTGTCTCCATTTTTGACATTTAGCAGTAAGACAGTTATGATGGGATAATCGTATAGAGATCAGGACCTAGTAGAACCAATGTGGTGTTAGTATCAAAGTCTCTGGAATTTTTCCAAACATCGAACAGTGGCTTAGCGAGGAACTGTTATCACAAACTTCAAATAGATTTGAAACTGGTTATAGTTCCTAGGTCACAGGGTCTGGTTCACGGTGTCTGGGTTACAGAGTCTGGTAACGGTTTTTGGGTCACAATGTATGGTCATGGTGTCATGGTCATGGTGTCTAGTCATGCTATCTAGTCACGGTGTCTTGGTCACATTACTAAACAACTAGAACTGGTGGAAGACTCACAGTTTCTTAGCCTTAGCCAAATATCTGTATATAGACATAACCAATAATATCCCCAGAATGAATTAGACTTAATCATTCATCAAATAAATTAATATGGACCAAAGGTAATTATATTTTATTATAATCTAACAGAATTTTTAAAAATTAAGTTTTTGATAGGTTTATTTAAATCATAATGAAACCGACCATTTATACACATGATTTAGACAGATTAAACATGAGTAACAAGATTTATAGAATGTATAGGATTTTTTATCATAAAAACATGATTAACAAACGAGTAGTCCAGTAATATCCCCATTTTTTATGATCAAAAATCATGTGAGTGAGATATCTATTCTTAGTGAATGTGCCTCTCCATTAGTGTGCAGTTAGAGTGCATCTCCATCACCTTTTTGGATTATCAAAAATATTACAAAAGTAAAAATGAGAGGAGACGATCAATGTTCACAGTGCATTGTATTGAGAATGATGTGTCATTTCAATATGTAAGTGAAAAAAATATAGATATATCCCTATAAAAAGATATTTTTCACTTTTCTATAACACGAGCAGTCATCTATTTTCCCTAGGAAGAAGCATCAGTAAAATCTATAGGAGTAGAGGTAGGATATGAAGATCGAATTTAACCAACAGGCAAAGAAGGAATAGTGAGACCATCAAAAATAGAAGAGGCCAATGTTCGTGTAGTGGATGAGAAAGAAAATTGTTGGTCATGGATAACTAGTTTGATCTGACTCATAGCATGAGATATAGAAATATTGGTAGAGGCAAGGGCATCAGATTAGAAGGTTGGAAAACTATTTGTTAAGGGGGCAGCTATAGGATCCACAATAGTAGTGCTCTCTAAATAAAGATAATGCCTCAGAATATTAATGACATCAATAATAATCTAACCAGAATACAAAATCTATTTCTTAAAGTCATGTTTATTCTCTATGAACATGTCCAATAATGGAGTGAAATAATTCATATTTTGAACTTGTGTTTTGAAAGCTTGAGTGATACGATGGATTTTCATATTATTTACACAGTACATGAAATGGTTTGTCATATCATGCTTAGAGAAGATCCTTTTGAATAAGAAATCCACATTCGTAGTAATTTATTTTTATCATCATTCTCTATATTAGAATGAATTATTACCTGATCAAGAACTATGTCACTATTCATCACAACCATAAATAATGACACTTTTTCAAAATCATTCATCACTGATTGGAGTTCTTATTTAACAACCGTTCTATGAATATCACTATCCAAGGAGGGATGAGATGACTGTCCAGCGGTTTTAGATGCTATAACAGCTGAAGTAAGGGGCTTTAGTTGATTTATAACATTTTTGGGGGAGCCCATATACTCATTAGTGAACTTTCTATGACCAATAAATATCTCATGCATTTTTTAAACCATTTTCTTATTTCTTTTAGCCACCTTGTCAGCTAAATACATTAGGATAGGATGAATCATAGAGGCAACTTCATGTGGAATCTAACTACCAACATCCTCAACAGGATGATCAATAGGTTCTCGTATTGATTTTAGTACTCTCTACATATCTTCAAAAATACCTTTGAGAGACTTCACTATATCACATTACTATTTGTTATTAACTCTAACTTAATGAATTTCTAGAACCATTTTTTGCTGAATGTGCCGAATTATCTTTTCTTAAAGAAAAGAAACATCTCTTTTACTCAGTATTTCCATAGGAGAAGATTGAGTGTTCAAGATACTGTAAACACCAACAAACCAATTAGAATCAAAGCCATTCAAATCATTCTTACTCACGAAGATAGAAGGATCTTGTGAATGTTAAGGGGTAAGAGTTGAGACGGGATCAAGACACTTTTCAGATAGAATATCATAGTCTGATTTCAATTGAAATAAAGTAGATATGCCTTTACATTAAATAGAGACTTCTTTGGTTATCATTCACATCAAAATAGATAATGAATTTTTACTATGTATCCACAATTCCTAGATCAATTGGATTTGGCACTTAAACAATTTCCATATTGGTGTGCTGCTTCACATCAATAGGAGCATCTTTATTAGGACTAAGAGACATTTTCCTTAATCTATTTCCAAAATTCCATCCCCAATATCTTCACCGATTTCTTTTATATCCAATTGAAATTATTTATCCATTATTTCTTTAGAATATGGGATAATATTAAGAACATCTTGTTCCTCTAGGGGTTCCTTATAAGAGGATTCCTTCTCAAGGGAATGATCTTCTTATAAATGTTATTCAAGAAGAACCTTTTCCATTTAAAAAACAGTTGATTCTACTTTAGAGGTAGGTTGTTCTTAAAGATCAACGATTTCTTCAAGAACTGATATTTCCTTCTCAGTTATGTCATGATGGATAGGTTTACTATGTTTCTCATCCAGGACAGTTTATCATGTTGGTGAAATAGCCACTTCTTAATCTTCCTCGTCATAGTATTCAACGATTTCATCTGGTTCGAAACCCAGATTAGAAATGTCCTTAGGTCTTGATGAATTCTCAACTGAGTTGAAATTTTCATAAACCCAATAATTATATTCTACCCATGCTTTTCTACCTAGATTCTAACTGAATTTCATTCTCCTTACTGTATGTTTTGAAATAAAAAATTCATTTCCCTTAAATGAATTATTCATCTTGTCCAACCAACCGTTTTCCATGGACCATATCTGAGATTAACCTTTAGTAGAATATAGAGGTTGACTTGGAGGTTGTCTTTACCAACTCACACATATTATTTATAACATACTATCATAGGTTAACATATGACCATTATTCATAAGAACTATAAAAAATAAATCATGATTCATGAGTGTAGAAACATCACTTTTTTATGGGCTAACCATATTTTGAACAAATTTAATCAAATCTTTGGTTTCACCATCTAGCTCATCAGCTATAAATATTCTCTTTGTTTCATTCCCAGTTAGGCTTTCCCAAGGCTACATCAAAAACAAATATCTCACTTGGAGGTGGATGAACTCTCTGGTAGTCCTCATAAATACCCTCATGAGGTATCCTTAGGCTTGCAACCCATATCCCTGAAGAAAAGGAGCTTCTATGTCCATTGATATTTCTTTATATAACAAAACCATCTTCTATATCAAAAGAGAATTGAACAAAAATATAAAATTGAGTGACTATATTGGGTATATCAATCATTCCCCTTTTTTGATACAATACAAACATTATTTTATCATTTAGTACATTCAATACTATAGACTTACGTGGCAGAAGCCACATAGGAAAAATTTTCTTTTCTAGTACCACTATTCTGGTTACTGGGTTCGGATTCAATGGACCTTCAGTCACTATAATCAATGATATTTTTTATTCATCATTGATATGCGTTTCTCATGAGTTGATGACGATTGACCATTCATTCTGGGAATTCAATGAAGGATTTTGAGAGAGAGAGTGAGGTTGAATGAGGGGTTATGGTTAGAGAGAAGAGAGAACAATTAAAGAATGGAGTGATACTTTTTTTCATTTTCTCATTTTGGGATATCAAGTATCACTAAATCAAAATTGTTAGAATGTATAAGAATAAAATAATGAATTACCATGATATGGGTTATAATATGTAAATAAAAAGAAAGCATTTCTTTATAGTGACACTGGAACAGACATTCACGGTGGGACCATAATATGTTTTCACGGTGAGATGTTTACTATGTGATTTCTAATATATGTGACCAAAAACATGAATCAAAAAATATAAAGACAGTAAACATATATAATAGTTATATTTAGATAGTAATCATAACACAATGACTTGTGAAACTGTAAATTATGACACAATAAGCTGTGATTCAGTACACTTACTACTTAAGATTTATCATTCCTAACTCATGTATGATATAATCTATTCATTCATAATTTAATGTATTAGTGAATATTTCAATAAGCTAATATTTAGTTCTAATGAATTTTATAGTGATATCTCATTTTTGATCAGGTCTCTCAAAATGTGATATCTTACATCAATATGTTTTGTCCAAGAGTGTGAAACCAGATTTTTTGAGATGTTAATATCACATGTACTGTCATAATTTATAGGTAAATGTATGAATTGATATCCATAATCTAGTCATGTGTGTTTCATTCTCAAAATATGTGCACAAAAACTAATAGAAACTTTGTACTCATCTTTGACAGTAGATAATGTTACAAGGATTAGTTTATTACTACACCATGATACCAGTGACTTGCCTAAAAAATTACATGTTACAGAGGAGATTTTCTTATCTAACATACAACCACAGAAATCAGCATCAAAATATCTAACTAACAAATATTATTTCCTTCTAGGATAGAATAATTCACAATTGGATGTATGCGAGAGGTATTTGAATATTCTTTTCACATCATTTAAATTACATTCCTTAAGGTTTCCTTAGAAATGATCATAAACACATATACTAAACATAATGTCCGTTTGGCTAGCTGTTTGATTATCTGGGCTTCCAATCATTCATCTATAAGTGGATTAATCAATAGATATCCATCTTCATCAAGATACAACTAAAAAGTAGTTCTCATATTTGTGTCACTAATTTTAGTGTTATCGAAGACAAAATTATTTTTAAGATCTCATTTATATTTTCATAGATATAAAACAATACCATAATTATTTTGAATGATTTGAAATCCCAGAATGAATTTTAATTCACCCATTCAATTCATTTCAAATTTATTTGGGATCATTTTATAAAATTCAATACATAAGTAAATTTATTAATATCCCATGATAATGTCTTTAATATAAATGTGAACTACTAAAAATTCATTGGAAATTCGTTTTATAAAAAGGGTAGAATCAATTACTCCTTTTATGAAACCTTAAAAAAATTCTCAATCTATAATACCAAGCTCTTAGACCATGTTTTAAACCATATAATGATTTTGATAATTTAAAATATGATTTTAAAAATGGGGATTTTTAAAACATGTAGGTTTTTTAATATATACATCCCCATCTATATTCCCATTTTGGAATTCACTTTCAATAACCATATGATATAGTTTAATATTTATATGGGCAACATAAGAAATCAAAATTCAGATGGCTTCTAGTCTAGCTACTAGTGCAATGGTTTCCTCATAATCAATTACTTATTCTTGAATATATCCTTGTGCAACCAATCTAGGCTTGTTTATAACTTTATTACCAGCTTCATCTACCTTATTTCCAAACACCTACTTAGTTCCTATAGTTATTGTGTTTTTAGGTCTCTCAATAAGTTTCGAAAAATTTTCCTTTCAAACTGATTAAGTTATTCTTTCCTTGACGTCACCCAATATTCATCATTGATAGCATAATAAATGTTTTTAGGTTCATGTTGTGATAAGAAGAATTAATTTTCAACTTGATTTCTAAGATAGGCTCTAGTTTGAGTTCCATTATCTAAAACTCCAAAAACAACATCTATAGGATGGTTCTAAAGAGTTATAACTACTATTGAAAAACAAAGACATGTGATTTCATGTTCATTAACTAGTTTGGGTTCATTATGACCTAAATATGAATAATTTACAATACTATATGTTTTCACAAATTATTTTATAGGATGGATTGAAGATTTTTAATTGATGTCCATATCTGACACATCATCATCAAGGTTCTCTAGAGTGGTCTTAGGTTCATGTGGATCTGTTTCATCAAATTTTACCCAGACATATTCTTCCACACATTTAGTTATTTTTTTAAACACTAAATAAGATTTAATAGAAATTGAATATCCTAGAAAAATTCATTCATCACTCTTTGGTGAAAATTTATCTAGATTTTCCTTAGTATTAAGGATAAATACTTTGCAACCAAAAACATAGAATTATCTTATATTGGGTTTTCTATTGTTCCATAGCTGCTACTGGGTTATTTAAAGGATGGTTCGAATCAACACTCTTTTCATAATATATCATGTTGTATCTATATATTTATCCAAAAAATAAATAGGTACGTCATACTAACTTTTCATGGTTTTACCAATCTCTTATAGTGTTCAATTTATCTTTCTACAACTCCATTCTGTTGAGGAGTTCTATGGGTATAGAAGTTATGGTTATAGCCTTGTTGAGAAAAAAAAGATTCAATCTCTTTATTTTCAAACTCATGACCATGATCACTTCAGAAGGATATAATTCTAAGTCCATTATGATTTTCTATAGTTTTGGTATATTTGGTAATGTGATAACATTCTTCACTTTTATGAGCCAAAAATAAAGTCCTTGTATATCTAGAAAATTTAACTTCCAGAACATGAACATAGTGATTCCCATTTAAACTAGAAACACTATACATTACAAAAAATCCATGTGAATTAATTTGATAGGTTGAGGAGTTGGCACTTCTTTCTTTGGTTAGAAGGAAATTTTTTATTGTTTTCCCTTCGGACAAGGATTATACACATAATAATTTTTAAACTCATGTTTGGTTAGACCATTGACTATGTTTTTTCTAGTTAAATTTCTAAGAGAGTGAATATTATAGTGTCCTAGTCTCCTATGCCGATGCCAATATTCATTGTGAAATAAAATTAAACATGAAGAATTTTGGAAAACTAAAGAATATATATAAACATAGTATACATTTTTATTTGAAAATGCAGAAAACAATAATTCATTTTTATAATTGAAAATATTTCAAGCATAATTTCCAAATTTATCATGAAATAAATTATCAAATTATTTTGAAATACTAAGACGATTATATTTCAATCGATAATCAAAAATTACTTTTTAAATTAAAACTCATTTATAGTAAATGATTTGTCTAAGGCCAATGATTTTTTCCTCTGAATTTTCAACAAAGGAGGCATGTCCATCATAAATTTGTATTAAATTCTTGATGATTGAATAGTACCATATCATGTTTCTTGAACACTTATTATCCAAGTAACATAATCTTTTACAAGATCTCTTTATGAAACTTTAAAAAAATTTAGTCAAATAAAAACAGAATTTGGTACACATATTTGTTTGGGTCCAGTAATATTAGTGTATAGTGCATTAGGAAAACATATCTTCTTCATAGGTTTCCTATAAAAATTTTGTACAGTGATATAAAAATAAACACTACTTGGTCCAGAAAAGCATGAAACACTAGAGGCTGTGTCAAAATTTGATCTTGATGAATGTTTTCCAGAACTAGGAGTAATGCGGTATATCCAGGACTTAGAAAAAAAGTAGTTCTTCCAAAATTTCATTTACCTAGTTGATATCCAATACCATCAGTATATTTAGTAGAAATAGTTTTACCTAGAACTTGCACCAATGTATCTCTATCATTAGTAAACCTTTCAATATCCTCTTTCAATTTTTAATTAGACAACTTTAGTTCATTTTTTTCTTTTAGTAATTCAACATTTTTCTCCCTTTCAATAGTAATTTCAAATTTTACATTTGATATAAGAGGATGTTGTTTCATTAAAGACTTGTATTTACCTTTTAGTTTATTACATGTCTCTTTAAGAATATTATATTACTCAATCATTTCATCATTAGACAGATATTCAGTATCACTGTCTTATATAGAATAAGAGTAATTGTGTACAAATGATTCAAGTGTTTCCACATATGGGTTTGTCAAAAACACATATTGTCTTTGTTGGCCTGTTCATCAGGTGAAGATTCTTATTCTCTTGAACTGTGCTTAGAAAAACTCCACATTGTTTTCATTGACATTTTATACAATATATCATTGTCCACATATTTTATTTTCACTTGAGCTTCAGACAGTCATCGTTTAAATGCCCTTTTCTCTTACATTCATATCATACTATCAAATAAGACTTGTCACTTATCTTACAATCATTTTCAATCCTCCTTTTTGATCTTACCTTTCCTTGAATTTTGGTTTTCTGTAAAATTTCTTCTTCTTGTAGAGTATATTAAACCTTCTAGCCAATTTATCCATATCCTCATCACAATCAGGTGATGATTATTCACTACTGTACCATTCTACAAAAACATCGAATTTCCTTTTCTCCTAGTGTTTAAATGTTATGGTTTTAAATGCAATATATTTTCTTTTGGATTTATCCTCCTCTTCCTTGTGTACATTCTTATATTATTCATACATAATTACTTTCCCAATAACTTATTTTATAGGATACTTTACAATGTCGCATGACTCTCTAATAGAGATAGATGTTCATCTCCATATGTAAGGTAGGAATATTATAATACATATAATATGTTCAATGGAAGTAAAATCACTTCAAAGAGAAATAATTGTGTTTAAAATTTCCTTGAACCTGAGATACATGTCATAAATAGGCACATCTGGTTTCATTTTAATTTTATCATATTTAATGTTATGTGTATTAAGTCTCATTTCATTGACACTAAAATTTATTTTATATGAAACAGACAAATTATCCAAAAGTTCATGGAAAATATTATATGTAGGAATTCTGTTAAATTCCTCATATTCTAAGTAGAAATTTAAATAATCAATGGATTTTCAAATGTTATTGTATCCAATCTTGGTTGGGGCATCCAAAGTGATTCTATCAGAAAATGTAATCTTGTTCTCATCTATAATTGATGACTCTATTTAAAACCCCATACTTTCTAAATTCATTTTCATTTTAATTTTCCATTTTGAATAATAACTTCCATTAAAGAATGATGGTCTATTTGTTGCAAAACATTTCTATTCTATTATCCATAATATGTTAATACATTGAAAGAGAATAAAATTTATAATTAACATAAATTTATAGATCCCTAATGTGAATCTAAAATCATAGTTGAATAGGGTAAAAAATAGAATCTTAATAAGATCCTCTGATACCAAATATTGGTCGGAGTAGAGTACTCTAGAGGGGATTAATTGAGTATCTATTAAAATTTTTGTTTGAAAATTTATCTTAAATGATTTAACAATAATTTAAATATATACCAGTTAATCAAAGTAATATGGATAAAAACATGTTACTGTTTAAATAACTTGTCATAAGATTAATTAATTATCAATTATCAAAATATTTGTTATTAATATTACTTCTGAATACATTATAATAAGGAAAAATAGTTATAACTTCTTTCCAACATTAACTATCAATTTAAATTTAGCGATTTCTAAATTATACTGTAAAATAGAGAAAACTAAATCAAAAAACACTACGGATATAAATCACGTGGTTTGGTCTCAAGCTAAGACACAATCCACTCCAATTGGTGATCACCTGCCACAAAGCTGTTTATATTAATAAACATGATCTAGACCCTAGATCAGGGTAAATAACAGTGTAGAGGACTGTCTAGGTCACATGAACTCTTCCACATTTCATTGTCGGTATAAACTACCATGTCACACATGGACCTCTTACACACTTATCCATGGGAGTAAATAAGTGTAAAATGATGTGAGAGGAAGGATATCTTGTAATCTCCAGTTTAATGTCCGAGAAAATGTGTTTGTTAATTCAAACCCCCACACACACCTCGAAAGCTAAAAATAGCACACAACTGTGAAAAGATGACAAGACATTGTTAGAAGTGCTCTGAGTGTTATTCTATGCATCTTTGGACATCTCGAATGATGAAGATGCACGAATTGAGTCCTCCCAAGAGAAATTGAGTATCACAAGTATGATGATTTGGATCCCAGATAGATCTGGATCATGTTCTTTGAGGAGAAGGATTTGTGAAGATGTTCATGACTCTGATCTATGGTCTATTATATTTTTGATTCGGGAATTATTCGTGTGTTCTTAAGATGTATCTTATTGCATGTGTTGGTTATTTTTCTTTATAAATGATCATTCTTCTTAAATATATTTCTTGTTAGTTTATGGATAGTTCTTTTCTTTTTTATTCTTGTAGTTCAAGTTTTGATGCTGATAGTATTCATGTATTTTTTACATCCTAGCTTTTATTATCACGTGACATGTCTATAATGAAATATTAATTATGTGAGTGCTTCTAAAAGAGTCAAATATGATCATTATAAATTAAATTAAAAATGAAAATGTAGATTAAATAATGGTGTCACAGTCTATTTGGAAACGGTATCACTTGGAACTGGCGTCTTCATGAAATAGTGTCTCCTTCTTTTCCTTTGATCAATGAGATAGTTATGATGTAATCATTGTATAGAGACCAGGAACTAGTAGCGCTTAGAAATGGTGTCTTCAAGTAACATTATCTCTTTCTTTTCTTTTGAGTAGTGGGATAGTAATAATGGAATAGTTTTTTAGAGAGCATGAACTGGTAGCACCGATGCAGTGTTAGGATTAGGGTGTCAGGACATTTTCCAAATATTGAACATTGTTTTTGTAAGAAACCAATTTCATAAACATCAAACTGATCTGAAACAGATTATGGTGTCTGTGTCATAGTGTCTGATTTAAATTGTCTATGTCACAGTTTCTGGGTCACAGTGTCTGGTCATGGTGTCTGGGTCATGGTATCTTGTCATGGTGTCTGGTCACAATGTCTAGGTCACATTTACAAAAAACCAGAACTGGCGGCAGACTCAGGGTTTCATAGCATTAACCAAATATCGGTACATAGAAATAAGGAATAATGTACACCCAATGAATTAGAATTAATAATTCATAAGAAAACATTATAGACTAGAAGTAAATATAGTTTACAATATTAAAACATAAATTATTGAAATTAAGATGTGGATAGGATTATATAAATCATAACGAAACTAACCATCGATACACATGAGTTGAGACATATTAAACATGATTAACAAGATTTAATTAATTAATTGTATTTTTGATCATTAATACATGATTAACACCTGATGTGTCCAATTTTCACCATCATTTTAACATTTTCCATTCGTATTCATTGTAAATTATAATCCGTAATAATTGTTCGTTTATAAAATGTTATTTCATCCATGAATATCCCTCAAGAGTATCGAACATAGTGCATAGTATGAGAACACGCACTATGTAGTATAATGATAGTCTAGAAAAACTTAGCCGACCCATATCAGGGTTATTACACCAATATGAATCTATTACAAAACCATGTACACTTATAGTATGGAGACATGGATGTTATTCTAGATAGACACTCTTTTTTTATTACAATATATTCTATAATTCTCTAACACGTATGATTTTCCTAAGGGGTTTCACTATAGTTTTTTCATCCCATTTCGTAAAGGTTATGAAACCATTCTCTAATACAAAATTTTGAAACTCATACATTTAAATCATAAATATTACATATAATTAGATTAAAATTAAACACATAACATTATGATAGATGCCAAACTTTTGTATCAATATTCATTTTAGAAAATTTTATATATTAACAAATTATTAAAAAGATATATATTTTATTTACTATTAAGATCATTATAACCATTACCCTTCATAGAAATATTATACATAATTTTTTTTATAACCTGGGGAAACATTATACAGGGAGACATTAGGTTTCTTATTAGAGTAAATAAGGGATACGATAATGATCATAGAAGAATTCACTAATAATAATGTTATTAGAACACACTATTTACATTTTTAAACCATAAAAAATATTTCACATAGAATAATCTTGAGTCCACAGATAAATCTTTGTATTTTACATGACATAAACCATAAATTAATAAGAAAACATTATACAAGAGAAAATGCAGGGATAAGTCATAATTTTGTGGCACAAACATAAGTATAGTAAATCATTTCATATGACTTGAATCACTACCATGACTATTATAGTGGAGGTATATAACTCCCTATTACATCATATAAATTGTATTGGTTATCCCCCATGACTATCATAAGTGAATGAGTCCCATACTAAATTGGGTCCACTCCCAATTATATTCCTTATTATCTAATGAAATATCAATAATTACCAAATAAATTGGAGGGATATATAACTCAAGGCCTACACATCATATAATTATAATTATGTGATATGTGTACTATTATATAGTAACTCATTCATCATATATAATAAACCCTAAAAAGGAATGGGGTATCATAAATATTTCATCATTTCATCATATAATAACTCATTGAAAATAAATGTGTTTCACAAAACTATCATCATCACAATCATAAACCATATAGATAAATAATAAGGATTCAATTCATAGATAATATAACCATTAAAGAATAATATTACCATTAAAGAATAATTAATATAAATTTTGTAATAATCAATGGAAATTACTTATAAGGGTTACTTTTTTTATTTATTGAGGAAAAATATACATTACATTTTAGATTCACTTATTTAAAATCTAAAAAAATCAAAAATATTTTCGAAAGACATTCAATAAAATAATACATGTAGAATTATAATGTTTTATTTAGTAAATTTACCAATCATGATGGTTTGAAATTATACTCACACCATTTTTATTAAAAAATATTCATTTTACATTCTAAATAAAAATACTATAGTACCTCATTCACAGAATGAAAAAAAAGATTTATTATTAAATTTATTTTTTATAATTAAATAATTATTAAAAAATAATTTAACCAATATTATTAAAAAATTTAATATATTATTTAACAAAATTTAAAGAAAACATAAACATGGAAGCAAAATATTTCCGACTAAAGAGGAAATAATGGATTTTTTGAAAAATAATCATATCAATATTTTAATTACCAATGTGGAGAAAGGGGTAATATTATTTCAAAATTTCATTAATATAAATATGAGATGAAAATTATTATGTTTTTAGATTTATATCATGATATTTATTTTTTAAAAATTTATTCATAAACAATATTTTTAAACAATATGATTATAACATATAAAACATACCACAAGTTTGATTTTCATCGAAAGTTATATGACCACATGTATAAAAAATTTATATTTATTACTATTCATTATATGAATCATATAAATTTTAATAATTTCATATATGATGTAATTTTAACATTTAATAAATAATTTATTAATAATAACTTACTTAAATCATCATATATGTCTGTCAATTGTTTCATTTTTAAGAGAATTTCAGTTCTTTAGTTCAGGTCCTTTTACATTTGTCATGGTTCTCTCATGTACAGAATATTAATCAAGATATAAATATAATATATATATATATATTATTTATATATATTTATATATATATTAATCTATTAAATATATAGATAGAAAAATTAATTACATCATTATTTGAGACAGTGGGTTGTATGTACACACAAACACTTTTTTTACTTCTAGATGAATAGAATGAAAATAATGTGAATAAAAATTTTAAATTACATAATAATTATTATATCATATATATTATATATATTGAATAAATATATCTTTATTTACATCAATTTAAATCATAAAAGTAAATGAATCAAATCACTTCATGGAGGTGGTAGTTCCCTTGTATTCACGAGTGACGTTATCAATTTCCAAATAAAATTTAAAGAAATAAAAAAGATTTGATATTACAATAATATAAGTGTATTTATGTCATAAATATAATATATTAAATTTAAACCCATCATAATAAACTCCATTTAATGGTGGTGATAGAAAATTAATATTATCAATATAGGGAGGTAGTTGTCTACACATATAGATGAGTGTTACATTCACATTCCATTTAATTGAAAAGATGGTGAAACATTGTTGTTCTATAATGATAATAATGTTCCCATAGATTTGAAATACTATATAAATTATGTTATGATGAAGAAAATATATTTATATGAGGTAAAATAATAAATAATTTACAAGACGTCGGGTTGCATGATTACCTCTTATTCGGTAGGCCTCCTTTACATAATTTATGAAGGACCTTTGGAATAGAGTTTTATGAATTACATAACCTCTAAATAGTGAAAAATTAATTATATATATATTTTTTTATTTTTTCAAGATACATCGATCAATCTATTCTAAATAAGAGAAAATATGGATTCCCTTTTATAAGTCTCAGAGAGGACACACATCGAATTTGTAAATAGATTAAAATATAATAGTTTCAAAATTTATCTAAAAGTTTACAAAATGATAAATGAAAAAAATTTATATAATATGGTTTAAATAAAATTATCTTATTGGATTTAAAAATGTTAACTTAACAACATAATTTCATCTCTTGGTTTAACCCTCAGTCGACCGATTTTAACCTAAACTACAGTGACACATCATTACTATTTTACATATTAATTATGAAGAATATGAAAGTGAACTCATTAATTTTTTACATTATGATTAAATATATTAAATCCAATTTTTTAAAATTAATTCATATAATAAAAAGAATTAAATATAATATTAAATTCTAAAAATATAATGAAAAATATTTTTGTCAAATTTTTTTTAAGTATACATTTTTTAATCCATAATACACAAAATATTAATTTTAAAAAGATATATTGGATTATTAATAATCAAAATAAACTCATATTACTTTTTAATAAATATTCTAAAAATATATTTTGTAAATTATTTTAATGAACTAACACTTTTTAATAAAAACCAGTATTTTTCAATAATTAAAGAAAAATTTCAATTTTAAAACAATTATCATAAATTTAAACATATATAATATTAATATGAATATTTCAGAAAATATATTCATATTTCTAAATTAATCTTATAAAATTTTATGAAATTAATTATTTTATTTTGTCACAAAAATCAATACAGACCAGTTTTTAAGGAAAGTTCATTTTGAGATATATAATGACTTTAATAGAAGCTGAGTTATTATTTATCAACATATTTTCTTTATTTAGAATGATTAATTTTTTTTAAATGATGTTATTCATATTAACTCCACCTATTTAAATTATAGCTTATAATGGTAAACTATATTATGATTCATTTAGATTCGAGGTGAATGTATCCCATTCTATTTAAGAAATTAAATACATTTTGCATGAAATATTTCATAAAATATTAAGTGATACAAACTAACATTGGATAAAAATATAAAAGGTATATTAAAATTTACATATTGTAATAATGGTGAGAAAAAACTTCATGGGGTTTTCCTAAAGGGGTCGATAGAATTTTTATGTTTTGAGATAATGGCCACCAATATCACATGTATAAGGTTATGTGTGATAATGAAATATTTAAATTATGTAAATAATTTCAAATTGGGTAAAATTGTAATAAAATATGTGACATTTAACAGAATCTTCCTTAGAAGTTAATGAATGAGCACGTATGGGCTTATGAAATTACAATAGTATTGGTTCAAGTTCAATGTTATTTAATAGTAGGTACTTTGATAATAAATTTAATATTATCCCATGTCTTATTTGATTCATGTTATATGGAATCCATTATATAATTTAATCTTTTTATAATCATTAATTCATCCCATAATGATTTGTAGAAGGCGGTGTGGGTTAAAATAGTAAATAAATATGTTATTAGAAAAAAATATCGCATCAATCATATTAAAATTAATGAATGTAATCTTTTTGTATACAAAATTAAAGAGGATAAAAAATATTTGAATAATTTTTTGATAATAATTAGGATAATAGTGAGTGATTATGTGATGGTTCCATCAGTCTAAAATCCTAGAGTACCATGAAAAAACTAGAAATTAACTTATAGTTAGGGAAAATAATTAAAGTCTTGTTTTTAAATTTTTTATAAAATTATAAGACATTGAAATTGAAAATATTTATTTTAAATATAAATTTTAACTTTTTATATCATTGTAAAATAAATTTTCGGAGGTTATTAAGTCCTATAAAACTATTTTAATTTGATTCAAAAGTACAATAAATTAATAAAATATTATTAAATATATCTTAGCGGGTAGCAATTATTCTTATTTTTCTATAATTAATATAATAGGTAATATTTATTTATACATTCAATACATGTTTACATAATGAAATTTTTTTATGAATATTATTCTTTGTTCCCTCTTTTTTTCTATTAATTTTTTAAAATTGAAAAAATTGATGGAAATATATTTTTTTAATCCAGTGGAAGTAATCATTGGTATGAAGAGTCCTATTATTTTATTAATAATATTCCAACAATAATTATGAGATAGAAAATTATTTATTAGTATATATATCTTATTGGGAACATATTCTTTATATAAATAATTATCCTTACATATAGATTTCAATAGAAGTGAATGATTTTAGAGGTTTGTTTCGATGTATTTTTTCCAATAAGAAAAAGTATATTTGGAATTGGTGGTTTAATAATTTTTTTTTATGAAATTATCTCCTTTTTTTGTGAATTCTATATCAATAACATTCATTAAATTTTTTTTTCATCTCCGTATATTTAAAATGTACAATTATCTTATATGATATTCATTTTAAAATTTTGTTTGATATTACCAATGAAATTGTATAATTTTTTCCCAAAATAATTTTCAAGGAATAAATGTGTTTTTATGTTTGGTGTACTAAAATAAAATAAATTAGTAGATAAAGTAATTTATTATTTTTATTATGAAGGTAAAAATGAAATTTTTTACTAAACAGGATAATAAAAATTTTAATCATAAAATGGAATGTGATTTCTTCTCAATGTTATCCAAAAATTGGTTTCTCTAAAAAAAATTATATAGTAATCCATATTTATCAACATTATTTTTTATAGATAAAATCTTATAAATGATCTATTAAAGATACATCTATACAATAATGACTTGTTTGTCAATTGTTTCTGATAATTACTTAATATTTTGGGAAATTTAAAGTGACACCGCATACCACCACTAAAAAATATACTTCCACATACACATACTTTAGAAAATATTTTATATTACAACTATAAATTATAGGCAATAACTATGGAATAGTTACATATAAAAAGTAAATAACTCATTAGATACATTTTCAAAAATATTTAGGTTTATATATTTGGATAATTAGGCCAAAATATTAATTAACAAAACACTTGTCTTTCTGAATTATTGAATATTTTTATAGTATATATGATACTACATAATCCATAATAATCCATGAACATCTCCCACAAGACATATTTTTATACATATAATTTGTAAAAATATTCTTCAGAACAAATTGAAGTTGAAATACCAGAAGGGGAGAGAAGAATTCCACAATAAGAGAAAACATACCACTATGGTAGTCATGATATATGAAAAGAATAAATATTATAGAAGGATTATGTATTAATATATATTATATAATTGAAAATAACATATGAAAAATATTTCCATGGATAAAAATGAAAATAAATAGTTTATATGGATAACAATATCTAAATTCATTATGATGGAATGAATAATGTGAAACATCTTTATCTTACCATCAAGACATTAAAAAAGACATTATCCATTCCATCATATCCATAACCAAGAAATAGTACATGTCATCCAGAAAATATTCAATAAATCTTGATGAATGGTAAATAAATGCACCGAATACTATATATTAATGTCAAAGGGTATAATTTTCCCATTATATTTTAAATAATTTCATGAGAATTATCATAAATAAATTAAAATATGTTTAATTTCTATGAATAATTACAACTATGGAAATTTCTATATCAACATCCACTTGAATAAGGGGTCATGATTTCTTTTGTAAATCCCATGAAATTAAAGTATGTAAATTATAGAAAATTAATGGGATTGAGAATCAAGAAAAATTATACAAAGAGGAGATGGTTTGTAACATTTAAAGTGACTCAATTAATAAAAATTGAGACCAAGAAACCTTATATGACAAGAGTAAATTAATAATAATAACACCTTGAAAGATATGACATGTAATTGAGCATCGAATTCCAGAATAAAAATGTCATTCAAGATATTATATCTCAAATTAGCTGTATATAAACTATATAAGTAAAAATAGGTGTATAATAGAAAATATATCTCAAATATAATAATTTGAGTTGAAAACCCCTTACATCGATCCTATTTTTTTCTTCCCTTGGATCATAGGTATTAAATAATAAAATAAAATTCATTAAATACATAACTAATGAACGTATTCAAAAAAATAACTTTTTATAATCCTACATTATTTATAATATATATATTAGTTAGTTTTTTATATATTTTCTGCACTTATTGTATATAATCATTATAGAATTAAAATATTTTTATAAAATTGTGTGGTAAAATATATTTTTTAAAAATTAAATAAATATTATTTAATATATGGTATGATAATAGAAACTCAATTATAGTTTATAGTTTAATTATTTCATTCAACTATAGTTTTGGATACAAACCATGAAGTAGAAATCAATGATGATAATTTTTTTATTCTTAATGAAGTTAAGGTGTTTTATTGAATAATGTGTTAAATATTCATCTAACTTACCAAAAAACAAAAAACATTATTTAAATATTTATATCATATATTATTGTTTTTAAATTTACCATTTCCATCCATGACATAAATCTTTAACATTACACAATTACATGGTTAAATCAACCAAATCATGAACTAAAAAAGATTTATTGATTGTCATGTGATCATTTAGACATTGCATCAATATTATAGAATCATAATTACATTATTTATTTTTTAAAAGTGTGATATCTCACAATATAGATTTTATATAGAGGTGTCACATTGTTTATTTTTTGTCTCATCTGGGATTCATAGTTTCACTAGTAGTTTTTCGGGAAAAGTGTGATTATATTGACTTAGATGTAGGTGGAAAAAAGTTAGTCCACAGTTTGGGGAAACTATGAGCCATCATAGTAGAAAACTATGTGCTTTGTCATGTGAACAGTCCAGGCTATATAGCTATTTGCATGTGAGTGCGCCCTCCCCTTGGAAAATGTGTGGCCTCATTACTCTATTAAATAGAGGGATAAAAGGTTTCTGTATGGTTTGGAAAATCATGTGGGCTAACCATGTGACCATTCCGGGTCATAAAAAATTAGAAAATTTATCTTTTGACCACTTTGGTTTTAACCATAATCACCCATAATACAAGACATACATGTTTTTTTTTCATATGAGCTTTTCCCACTCCCTCTTGGATCTCTGGAACTCCAACATTTTGGAGGTTTTTGACTTGATTCTTCATGAAATAATTATGTTAGACTCTTTTCTATAGATTTATTTATTCCAATAGAGTGTATTTACCTACCTCTTTGGGTTATTCATTCCAGTGGTTTGTCGGACCTAATGAGGTTTTGATATTTAGTTTTTTAATTAAATCATGATGTTTATAGTTTAATCATTCTTTTTTAGGGGTTTCCCAGGTTGTGGTTGTGGTTTTCCACTGGATTCTAGAAGTGTACATGTTTTATATAGGTGGTTCAACTCTTCTACATTACTATATGATTTTATCATTCATTCCTAGTTTTATAAATGTGTTAAATAAAGTTTGTGTGTTGTGTGAATGTGTATTCAATGTAATTTGAAGTGAATATGAGTTGTAAGATTGTTAATTAAGATTTCATTTATTTTTTATTTTCTTTTATTTGTTTTGTTTAAAAATATGTTCAGTAGATTTGGAAGATATGAATAATACATTTTAAAAAAAATTTAATGATCAATATGTGAAGAATGTCGGGTTTTTAATGGAAATGGTATTTCATTGAACATTTGATTCTGGGATATGATTCTTAAACATATTATATGAGTTGTGAAATAAGTGTAAAAAACATTTTTAAATGAATTTGGAGTTTTTATATATTTGAAAGGGAATTTTCCTATTGAAATGATTGTATTTCATATGTTCTATTATTGTTTTATTTTTTTAATAGGATTTATAAATTGAGAAAGTGATGGGAAATTTTATTTCTAATTGTTTTTGGTGTGCATGCGAATTTTAAAGTGGGTTTTATTATTTAAAATTGTGGTTTCATGATCAAAATTGATTGTGGGATGGACATGATTATGAAATAAATGGATTTTCATGTGTATTCAAGATCATTGACATCATTCTGTAAAAGTGATGATTTATTAGACAAGTGAAATGGAAACGAATCCTAAAAACAATCTTAGGTATCTAGGTGAGAGAACTGGATCTAGTACTCTTATTGATTATGAGGCCTAGTTTCTTATAGAAGGATTGAAGATACACCACAAACTAAATATGTGATATCATCAGAGAACACAAGACTATTGGATGTGTTCCCCTCTAGGGGCACATGCCTATGGATTCTGTGTTTTTTTGGAGTATTGTTGAAGATAATTAAAAAATTTTATGTGATCCCTTCTAGTGGCTCGTGCATGAGGAAGCTATTGGTTTTTATCGGAGGAGCTTATCACCGAGGTAAGATATTCCATGGGTCCCACTAGTTCTAGTTACCTATAGGGATTTTCTAATGATTCTATTTTATGAAATTACTCTTTTGTAATGTGGTGGTAAATATTGGTATATGGTGGACCTTGTGTACACTATAATTTCAATGTAATTATATTTTATGAAATTTTTTTCTCATAAATGTTTTCATGAAAAATTTTTCTCAGAAACTTTACAAATTTTATTCTAAAAATGTTCATGTCAATTTATCATGTAATTTTATTGTATATTATCACTACTTTCGGTGGACTGCTACCTTGTTTTGGATCACACCTTATAGACACCATTATGTGTGTATAGATTTTTTATGTATTACCCATGTAAGGGCAAGAAGTTTGGTTGTTGTGATGATGGATCTGATTTCTAGTGTTCCACTTCATGTATGTTTTTGTTACGGTGGATTGAGGGTGATATCTCTCTATTTGTATAGATAATTTTTAATTTTTAATTAGCTATTTCCCTATCAATTGTGGTATCATGGTTTTTATTATGGTTGTAAAATATTTAGTCAGAAAAAATATCTTTTTTAGTTATGGTTATGAGTTAAGTGATCATGTATTATTCTTGTTCATTGTTTATTGTTAAATACATGGGTGAAATCATTCCAAAAAGTGTATTTTGATAACTAGGAACCAGTTTCCAGCCCAAAGGAATTGGGAAAAACCATTCAGCGATGTCTTAGGCTGGGTCATGTACTGGTATGTATGGTTCCTCAGCTTGGTTTCTGATAGATATTTCTGAATTATAATTTAATAATATAATTAAAATTACATATAAAATGTAATTATATATAATTAAGAGATAATTTCTCTTTTAGAATTTTCACATTATACTATTTAACTTAACAAAATCATTTTTTGATCATCTCATTTATATGTTTTATATATTTCTATAAAATAACCTTAAAAATGTTATAAAAATTATATTTCCTCATTAAAATGTTTTATTTACCATTAATTATTGATGGTAAAGGAAAATAATATTTTTTCTTATCATATCAGTATTATGTAGGTAGACATGAATGTTAATTTTTTCTTAATGGATGATATAAATGCATATAAAAAGGTAAATTCCATTAATATAATAGAATTTTATTATATAAAATATTCTAAAATAATAATATTAGTAGTGATACAATAAATGATAATAATGATAATTTAGAATAAAGGATAAGAAGTTTATAATTTTCACAACAAGTATATGTGGTTTATGTGGAACAATCCTTGAAAAACAAGGTTTTATGATGATTAATGGTCACCATAAAAATTGTATCATTGTATTTTCTTATATTATGATAAAATGGGTTTAATTTAAATCATAAATTCAAATAATAGACGAGTCTTGAATAATTAGAAGTGTTAACTTTGCACAATTGATGAGAATGACTATTTTGGAAGCACCTATATAATTTTAAATAACGTGTTCAAATTATTTCTAGGAAAATGAATCAAAAATAGGAAAAATACAATTCAAAATTGTATTTTCTTTTTATCACACCCCATACAATAATTTTGGAAGAAACATTGAGGTTTTTAAGGCCATTATTATTACTTGAATATTTTTTCGAATTTTGTTATGTCACACCCATTTAAATCATTTAAATAAAATTTTCTATTTTATTTTGAGCCTATGAATCCCCCCTAAGATTACTCAATGCACTCATTGAATATGAATGATTTTGAACACTTTTAGAGTTGACAAAAGCGGGTGCATGGTTTGGGTACACAGTTTTCTAAACTGTGTAAGAAAATCATGCGACATTTTCCAACAAATTTAAATTTCGTTAAATTCCATTTTACCTCTAGGGATTTATCCAAACTTTCCCTTTATTCCCATATTCGACCTTATCAGCCATGGATGCTTCCCAAGCACCTAAAACCCTCTTGGAACTCCATTTTTAATGGGGGTTTAGTGGAGAAACTTCAAACCTCCACATGTATGTGAATCTCTTCCTTAGTTCCTTCATTTTATTTAGGGTTTCTTTCCATATTATTTATGTTCCTTGTGTCCAATTGGTAGGGTTTCAAACCTAGGTTTAGTTCCATGGTTTCATGGTCAAATCTTTGGTTCTAGTCTTGATCTAAGTCCATTGTGGTGCGATAGTGGTGTGACGAGTTTTTGTACAAAGATTCAAGGATTTTAATACATATGGTTGGGGATTCAATGGGTTATCAATTCTAGATGAGTTATATTTTCAGAATTTCCTATTTTTCACACTTATCCTTCATTATTTTTTCTATGAAATCTGGTTTCAGTGACGTTTGTTATGAAAATGAATTGTTGGTACCAATTTTTGTGTTATATTACAGGTTTTACATGTCTATTTTATGTTATACTAAATGTGGTTGTTTTATAAATCATGTAATGGGTTAATAGAAATGATTTCACTACTTCAAATTCCGTTTTTATGAACAATGTTATGCACATGGTGTTCAATGTGTGGTTGTTAATTAATTTTGTGTTTAAATCATTGTCGTGTTTTGTGATGTTATTTTATTAGAATCCTAAAATTTTACTAAGTGGTGTAAGTGGTGCAGAACATTTCTATCCACTATTTTGAGTTGATTATGATAAAAATTTATGTTTTTATATGATAATTTATTTTAGAATAATGATATGATTTTTTGAGAATAGTGGGGGAAACCCGAGTACCAAGGAGGGAGGATATGTACTAGTACACAAGTGATCCAGATGGCATTTATCCATATTTCACTGAAAAAAATGTATAAAGAAAACACTAACAAAAATATATTAATGATTATGATGCTAATGATGATGAGGAACCTCTAGGTTATTTTTATTCTCTCTACTAGGGTATCATGTGCACGAGAATAGCATTTTCTACGGCAACTTTACACCGAGGTACGATGTACAAGGGGCCCGAGACTACCATGTGCCTAGGGATGTTCCCATGATCAGTGATCAATGAATCTAGTGTATTTATCTTTAGAATTTGGTGTTTTTTTATGGAAAATGATTTTCCATACATTTTGTATTTTAATTTTCTCATTCATTGAAAATTACCATTCAAATATATTTACATTTAACATTTCCACTCTTTGGAAATTATTTCCACTACCTATTTCTATAAAAAATTGCATGATTTTTATATTGTGTTGTTTACACTATGGAATATCTTGATGGTATTTTATTGGTATTAGGCTAAAAACCTACTTACACCCCTTGGGTCTATGTTTAATAGTTCTTTCTTGACACAGGTAAGGTAAAGGCGTTGGGTGGTGGTGATTCGAGATGTTATTTCCCATTCACGTTGTGGCATTGTAAGGACGATATGTGGGTTATTATACCTTGTCCGGTGGAGTCCTTGGGGAAATTTTTATATTATTTTATTGTATATTTTGATCTTTTTTAATTATGTTTACACATATGTATTCAATTTTGGATTTTTTCTAAATCTTGTTTGTATCAATTTTTTCAGATTTGGATTATCGATTTTTTTTTAAGTTTTATATATCCATATTCGTGTAAATCATTCCAAAACCTAATTATAAGATACTCGGGTACTTCTGGAAGCCTCTGGGGATAGGAAACGCCCTTTATATCATGTCACGATCTGGGTTTGGTGTTAGTTTTGGGGGTGACATGATTTGGTTGTGATAAAATGGTATAAATGGGACATGTTAATGTTTTTGGGATATATTATTATTTTGGGATTTATCAGGCTAGATAGAGGATCAGACTATCAGGACATAGAGTTTTGGCCATGATTAGGGTGCTTAGCCTACACCTCTCTTGGAATATCTTAAGTCCCCATGGGACATTGAAATTTTTAGATTGACTTCACTTCCATGTGAGATGTGTGGGCAACAGACTACATGTAGACATCTAGTGGGGGTGGGGAAACAATTTCTTTTATCATTGTAATGTGTTTGAATTTTTTTTATTTTATTTCATTGATGGAATTTCTAGAATTGTGATACTGATTTTTATCTTCTTACAATTTGCGTTTGGTAGCAACATTCCTCCCCAAAAATCTCCCATGAACCCACAGGAGGAAGCCAGAGAGAGTTCCCACTCACCAATTGATCAGAGGTTAGTAGAGGCTATGGTTTGGGCTGTACAGGCTCTAAGACATAGACCCGATCCTATTATAGCTCTCGTTAGAGAATATGAGACTAACCCAATGATGAAAAATTCCCAACAGATCATAAAAAAAATCTTCATTCTTTCCGATGTAGCGTAGGAGCATAGGAAGTAGAGTAATGGATAAAAAGATCAAGCACATGTTAGAGCTCCTAGATAAAATAGAGGATCTCATAGTTTAGTGTTCCTCCTTTCTTGATAGAGGGTCCCCTACATAGGTTGTGGGAATCATTACATCAAACTAGAAAAAATTAGTAGATGCGCTGTGAATATATCAAGGTCATCTTCAATAAATAGTACTACCCAGATGGGTTGGCCTTTTCTAGATCTAGAGAGTCCATAGATCTTGTTCAGGGTGATCATTCTATGATGGAGTATGCCAAAAATTTCACCGATATTGTTCAATATGCACATAAGACATCTCAAATGAGAATGTGAAGGCGTATAGGTTTGAGAATGTCTTACCACTAGAGATACACTCTCTGTTTTTCATGTTTAATTTTATGACCCATGCTGAGGTGGTTGATTGGTCATGCATGGGGAAGATTGAATGAAAATGGAGGGATTTTTTATATTGGAAGGTATCATTAAGGGGTTATTGGTGCTCTTTAGAGAAGAAAAATTTGCGAGATGATTAGGTGAAGAAGAGATTTTGTAGCTCCGGACACTATTCTATAATGTTTTCCTCTGTGGGCTCTGATGAGAGATCAGTCATGTGCAACATGTGTGGGAGACTAGGGAACATATGACCACATTACCAATTCCTCTAAAGCCTTGTTATTAATGTGATTGTATGGGTCACTAGTATGGATTTTACGGGTTGGCATGTCCACTTTAGAGTGGGGCAGGATCTGAAGATTCAAGAGGAGTGGTAGCTTAGTCAGAGCCATCAAGTATAGGGGGATCTCATTTTGGATTTTGTGGTGGTAGGGATGGGTCATCATCTGGGCATAGCTTGTTTAGGGCACATCCAGAGACAGTTGGTCTTCCTCAGGTAGAGACCAGACATCTCTATATGGTTGATTGGGTACCAGCAGGATCAGAGGAGGGACGATCGACAGTTTGAGGTACCATTTTGATCGTATCTTCTATAGGTGATACAAATTCTGATATCAGTGCCTCTATTTTATTAATTTCTGCCTATATCGGTGCCTCTGTTTCATTCATTTCTACCTGGACCCGTTTGAGATAATACTTGGCACAAATTTTCTAGTCCTCTTCTAGGTGCACATTAATTAACATTGGTGGCGAGTGAGTTTTTATGGCACCTCATGGTAGTCGTCATCTTTTTTGTGGGGTAAGGGATCCTTGTTCATGTCCTATGGGACCTCCACTACCAGTGTTGGGAGATATAAAAACTTTTTTTTGGAAACCTAGTTTTGTTGATAAATGATATTCAATAGAATAGTGAAATGTTGTCAAATTTCAATAAAAACATTCTCCTAATAATTTTAACTACCAAATAGTGAGAAAATGATACTATTACTTGAAAAAGTTCATAAATTACCATTGAATTCGAAAATATTTTTCTAATGATATATATATACATCAATTAATACCCCCAAATGGTACACACACACAAAAATCTCAAATAATAATGATATTTTGAAATAAACCCTTACGACTTTGCCATCTTTGGAATCAGAAGGGACAAGAAAGATACATAAAATGAAACATAAAATACCATGAAAAAAAATTAACTCATTATATAACCCAAAAAGAAAAATTATATAATCCAAACAATATTAAATAGGTGTTGCTTATAGCGTATGTCTCAAAAAAGATAAATTAATATAAGAAACCCTTGCCTTGGGTCCGTCTGGTCATGTATGTTCACAATCTTCCAAAATAATTTATTTATTATAACTATTTACTTTCATAATATATTTAAAAATTTTATTATTCATTTTATTTCACTTATTATCATGTTATATGTACTTAATTAATCAATTCAATTTATGTTGGGTAATTTCATGATATTTATCTTATGTGTCAAAAATTACTTTGGTAGGATGACTATTGGTTTATGTGGTCATTACATAAACATCCCAAAAATAATAATAATGAAATAATTATCCAATTTATATATCATGTATAATTTTATAGCCAATAATGGAAGAGGGTTTTTATAATTGATGTATGTTACATTCATGGAGATGGTAGGTCATATCTACACATTAGTATAATTCCCATTTTTGTGATCGTTAGGTAAAGGTGATAAGTAATATTTTATATTTATAGTATGATAATAATTTAATTAATATGATAACATTCCTTTAAATGTAATTTTAATTATCTTCCATGTTGTTTTGAGATGATAATTGAGTCACATAACATTATAAAGGAAGAATTTGACACGTAAAGAAACATTGTAATCATCTTTTATTGAGTGAAATGGTATGAAATATAATGACATATTACCTTTTAAGAATGATAAATATTAAATGAATATAAAAATTATATAATTTATAATTAATATATTAATTAAATGTATTTATTATTAACATGAATGTAAATATTTTTTGAAAAATGATTCACATCACTTCAAGTGGTTGTAGTCTGTCGTACACATGAGAAACATTATCGTATCCCCTACGGAATGGAAATTAAAAATGTTACATATAATTAAATGAACATTGAAGTATAATTATGTTATAAATGTAGTATATGTACTTAATATACATCATTATAACCATATGTTAGTGGTGTTGATGGAAAACATGTCACATCGATTAATGAGGCAGTAGCCTGCCATACTGACGAGCGACTTTATTGTTTCGCAAATAAGGAACTAAAAGATTGATATGGGTAATTAAATAAGAAGAATAAAAAATACTCATATGTTAGATACTTTAGTAACTATATTATCATAATTGAAGAATATTTTAAAAACTTGGGGAATAAATTAAAACAAAAATTCATATTTCATAATTTTACCACCGACTGGGCCTCCTCTTTTGGATTATACCTAATGTATACCTAGAATGATTTTATGACCCTGAAATGATTTATAGTACGTGTTTTTTTATGTTTTTTTGTATTTTTTCTGGGATTTTATTAACTAAATGTGTTTTAATCTATGATTAATAGAAAAGAAGAGGTGGAATTTTAAATGTATGATGAGTGAAATAGTTTTAATTTCTAAAAAGATATAGGTGTACCTAGATTTTATTACTTGAAAATGGTTTCAAAATAGATTATTATTAATATTTTTAGATTATAATGTCGAAATATATAATTGAAATTGGGTTTTATATGTTCTGGATTATTTTGATCATTATCTTCGTAGTATAACCATTGATAAATCAGTTTTTACCATAACTGCAGTAATTATTTTCTTATTGGTACAATTAATTACGGTAAGAATTTAACACAGCCATAATACGTAATATATATTTTTATGATTCCACTTTTTTAATCCATTTTTCTAAACTTTATTTACATAATAGGGAATATTAAATTTAAAATCAATCCCACAAATTATGAGAGAAAATAGGTTTTCAATGAGAAAATGTTCAAAATATTACAATGTTTTATATATAAATTTAATATCAATATGATTAAAATGAAAATAATTATATTAATATATATATAATAGAAATAATTTTACTTTATATTAAATTTAAAATATAATTTAAATTTATAAATAACTTAAATGGAAAGGAAATCTTTAATTGTAATTCAGAAGTTCCTCTATTTATCAAAAAAATTTCTCTTTTAAAAAACTTATAAAAAATTTATCCAAATATAAATTTGAAATTTACATCTTTAAAATGATTTTTATATTGAAAGAAAATGTATATCATTATTAAAAAATAATTTTAAATTATTTTTGGAAGGCCTGACTAGACTTCCTTTTAAAAAATTATAGTTTTTCAGAAAATATATCATTTTCATTAAAATGATTCTAATTTTATTTATATTCAACAAATAAGTTTTTAATTTATTCTATAACTTATAAATATATATAATTATCATAATCTTCCTACCATTATTCATATCCACCCACTTAATAGAAAATTAATACTTGTTTTTTAATATAATAATATTTTAATAGAGTATCACCATTGTTTCATACCCGGTTTTGCATTCTTTGCAATATATTGATGAGATTGAATTAATTTAAAAATAAATATACCATAATGTACTAGTTAGATAAATTATCTTATAATATTGGTGTTTTATTTCATATATGAAATCTAACATGATGAACCAATTTTAAAATCATTGGGTGTTACAAATTACCCTAAAAAAGATGATATCATTGAATGTAAAACTAATTAATGGGTAAAATAAGTGTAGAAAACTTTAATACACTAAATAAAAGATGAAATAATGCACATATTTAAAAAATATTATTTCACCCATAATCGTGGAATAAAATAATAAACGAAGAAGTTATATAACATAATGAAGAGAAATTTAGTTATGAATCTCTTTCTAGTAGTATATTTTAATGGAAATCACCTAGGATGAAATAATTAGAATTGAAAACTAAAATAACATAAATTATTAGGTTTTAATTATATGTTATGAAAATATGGTAGTATATAATCCTCAAAAGATAAATTAATTTTATAATATTAAAATATAATTAAATGGATGGTAATTGGGGAAAAATTCCTTTCCTTGATTATGACTTCTCACATACATTATTTATCATCCTGAATAATAAAGTTATTTTAATTATATTTGTTCTTAATAAAAATATTAATTTTTATAAAACTTTCTATTTTAGTCTTTATCATGTTAAAAACAATCACTTTATCACTTAATTTGGCATTAGATGTGTTGATGATATTTGGTTCATAAGACTAATATAAATTTTATTGGTTAACTATGGTCAACTAGGTAATTATTACCTCATATTTGGAGTAATAATAATTTCATAATAATAATTTTTTAAATCCAAACATTAAATATGGTTATGAAAAATTAACTATGTTATAATTATAGATATGGTAGGTCATATATATGAATGAGTAACATAACTACTTTTAAACAATCATTTTTCAAAAGAAGTTAAAAATTATATTATCTTTAAAAATGATCATGACATCATAAATTTAATATTACTTCATTAAATATACTTATACATTTTATAAATGTGATGTGGTGATGAGAAAAGAATCACATTATATTGTGGAGGTGATAGTCTTAAGGTACACGTGAATAACATTTTCATTTTATGTTAAATTGAATAGTAAGATAGAAAATAAAAAATTATCTTTTAAGAATGATAAAATTTTCAATAATGTTGTATAAATACATTAAATCCATTCTATAACTAGTATTATGTTCTCATGATTGAAGGAAAAAATTATTCGGTTTGCATATATGTAGTCATCCATAAAAATGAATGATGAATTCTATTCCAATTTGATGAATTGTGTATATAAATGTTGTTTTTTATAATAAAATAATAATTATATTGTATATTTAATATATGGGTGTTACCATCTCATTATTTTTAGATAAATTTTGTTTTATTTTGAAGAATAAATAAAATGAAAAATATTGGTTATAAGATTTTCCTTTTGTTAGTAAAAACTTCTTTATTTTACACCTTATGATCTCTAGTGTTTGTATTATTAAAAAAACACAGGGATTTTTGAACAGTTTGAGGAAGGTATTTTTCATATATTGGATGAAAAATGATGTTTGATGTGAAACAAAATGATATAATGACATTCCCTTTTATAAGGGGGGGGGGGGTCTTTTGGAATTTAATAAAATATAAAATCAATATAAATTAATTTTGATGTCCCAATGGCTCTAAAATCATAATATTCTTTATGAAGATGATTTTTAGAAGAAATAATTTATTAAAATAAATTTTTTACAATTTTTGAAAATAGTATTATTGAAATATATTATTTTCAACCTGGGTAATCCCTTTCAACACTTACCGTGAAAATGTGGGTTTTTTTAATTTGTAGTTCATGATAGTTATAATAAAAGAAAAAACAGAAATAACTTTCTAACATATGATATATTAAACAGTATCATAATAAAATGTCAAAAATGAGATTTTTTGGAATTTTTTTCCATTTAATAAAATATTATGTTCACAAAATAATAATAATATATAATTTTTAACTATTCATTCATATTGATTTTTATAACGTCAATAAAAAATTAAATTTAAATAATTTTAATTTCTAAAATACCTAAAATGTTACTTTTAAATATAAAACTTATGTGTCGCAATAATTAATTAATATTATAATAATTTTAATAATTTTAGTATCATTTATTATATTTTTGAACTTACAAAATAATTAATCTATCACTATTTTGTATGAATTTAATGTAATTATATATTATCTAAAAATTTACAATAAATTTCCATGGTGATGATAAATAATTTATATTTGAAGATAATATTTAGAACTGAACATAACCTACATTTATCACCATATTATACCAACTATAGTTATAAATGGTTTTATATTTTTTACTTTTCCATGTATAAAATATTATATTGGTAATAGTCAAATTAAAACAGGAAAAATGCCATTTAATGAAATAAAATTTCATTATTGATTATATGGACTCATAAAATAAAATTATGTAATTTTGTACTGTTATTTTCTTTTCAATATCACATTATTATTAACCTCTGATTAATTCATTTTACCTTACCATGGTCAAAAAATAATAATTTCACTATTCCACTTAATTAAAAATAAAATATAATTAATAAAAAAAATTTACATATTAATTAAATATATGTATCTGTTTCTCAAAATTTGTAAAATTGAAGTGGATGAATTTAATTTTATATTAAAATAACAAAACACAAAAAAATTGTTTTGTTATAAAAAACCCTTGTTCTTTTGTAAATGTTTTATACACAATTAATGTGTAAAATAAATTTAAAAACCACAATTTTATTAATTAAAATTATAATAACCTTTATTAAATTTACAGATAATCCAAAAATATAATTTACATTATAATAATATTTAAAAAAATAATTGCTTCAAAAAAATGTTAATTTATAATTATTCAGAAAAAAGAAAAACATTCCTGAAAATTCTCAAAATTTAACGGAAATAAATTTATTATATTAGAATTTAAAAAATGGTATTGTTTTTTTTAAAATAAAAAATATATATATATATATATGGTGGAAATATATTATAATTAGTTTCTCATGAAATGTATAAATAATATTTTTTGAAGAAAACATGTTTTCGAAGAATAAAATAGATTTTATAAAATAATTAGGTGTTTATTTCTTAAGCACAAATATAAAAAATTATATTTAGTGAGGATTTAATCTTTAATTCACGAATTATTTAATCATATTCATACAAATTGTTTTAATAAATAGTCATATTTAAATAATAATACTTAACTATTCATTTCAGATCAGGGATCCATATCTTATCCACTACAGAACATATACATCATTTAAAATCATGGAATATTAAAAATATACTGTTTTTATGATATTTAATAATAAAATTTTTTAATTCAATATCATAAATCAGTCATTCTATGTTTAAAATTCATTTATGGAAATCGAACATTGTACAAAGTGTTAATAAAATAACCTCTCGAAAAGAAAGAATGTGGTGTATGAAGGTTATACTGGATAACAGAAGATATGTTTCAAAATAGGATAGAATTAGTTGCACATATAAATATATACATGGAAAAATAATATTTTCTATATAATTATATAGATATATATAGTTTTTCTCACAATAACATGAATTATATTGATAATGTCAATGACAAAAAAACCATAAACCAATAGCTGTAAAAAGACCATCGATTCGTTGGAAGATAATATAATTTGATTACATTTTTTAATAATATTTTACATTTATTTTAGTGATTCAATACCATGTAGAATAAAATCATAATTAAATAAACAAAAATGAAATATAGAATTTATCCTTTAATCACCTTCCACCGCAAACTCAACTTTTTCTATAAACAATGATTACTCAGGTTGATTTTTTTCCCGAAGCACTACAATTGAATTTAATTGTATCATATAGTTTTTATAATAGATAAATATCTATACCACATGTATTTTGACATAAAAAATAAAAATTATTAGAATATTCTTAGATAAATCAACAAATGAATAAAATTTCATATGATGTAATACAACATTAATCTGAAAATCCTCAGCAATAACACCCAAAGATGAATATATATAATCTTATAAATAATTAACCTTAAAATTGTTCATATTATTTTTTATTTAGATTGAATCCTAAGATTCAAAATTATTTTATCACATATTATTTCAACATAAATTTATCATTCATCTAGAAATATAATTAGTAAAAATAATGTCATATACCCCAAAGATGTATAAACCGTAATTATATAATTTCTAATAAATGATAATAATTTCCAGGAATAAACTAAATAACCCTAAGAAAACATTAATATAATTTATGCATCCAAAATATATATCATACATGAATTATGAAATTATATACTCTATTATACATAAGTTCTAATTTACCTCATCCCAATAAACATTCTCAAAAAATATCATTAGTCATTTTAATATTTTATCACATAGTACCAAAAATGTGGTTTCTAATAAAATTAAATTACTATAAATCATAGACTCGTAAAATCCTGAAGATATCCCTAAATATTTAGATAAACTCTCTTAAAGACGTCATATTCTCAATATTTTGGTAACAAACACTAAAGACAGTGAACTTCTAATCTTGGATCTGATCATAAAAATATAATCTTTACATTTCTATCCCAATTGCTAACAAAAGTGGCCAAATTTATTCAATCCAAAACATTGTACATAAAAAAGGAATTAATGATTTTCTTTCATAGATATATAAATTTTTAGGATTAGAGTTTTATTTAATTATGTAAAAATATTAACAACTTGGATCCCTAAACAATTGGTTCATAAAGATCAACATAATATTCAACTATATCTAGCCTTCCATATTCCATAATATTTATTTATAATGTGCCATTATATTCTTCATATTTCAGACCTTTTTGTACTCAAATAATTTATGTTCATTCATTATGAACTATGGAATATGGAATTGAATTTGAGTAATCATAAATAATCAGTTATGGAAAACATAATACTTAACTAAAGAAAGTCATCAGTGTGAGTATGGTGACATTATGGGCATGACAGCCTAATCATAGTTCATGAGAATAACATTATGAAATTCCTATTTTTTAATACCTAGATCATGAATATATAAAAATGGAATAAATATTTTTAACAAAGTAAGAGGTCATATGATTCAGTAATCATGAGCGACGTGTTTGGCACCATGATCAAATGTAATAATAAAAAACCCATAGTCTTCACACCTATGAAATATTAAATAAATTAATTTCAATATAAACTCATTATCTAACATTTTAAAATCATTTTATTTCTATATAAACCCATAAAAATAATATATAAATCATTAATGGAACTTGAGGTATCATTTTCTTATCACTCTTACATATGGAGTAACCTTCACGGCCACACATCGTGTAACTATCATAGTGACACTTGATGTAACCATCATATCTATATGTTGAATAACCAACATAGTATATTCCCATTATATATTTAGCAAAACAAAATGGTTTGAACCAGTACCATATTCTGAAAAACCATCATTTTATATTCTCATAATCTCTTAGGGGAAACCTAATTGATTTTCTTAATCCCTTTACACAATATATTGGATATCTCTTAAATGATCACACAAACATAGTATAAAATGGTACCACCCATCATCAAAAATGATGATCAAGGTCTATATCCAAAATAAATTACAATGATCAGGCATTTAATTATATTCTAATTATATTTATGTAAGAATAACTATATATATTGATTAACCTTCAGGAAAGAAATGGGTTCCCTGAAAATCAAATTGTAACAATCATAATATAACTAGATAAATATTGAACATGTTATCATTTCAAAGTATCCCCATTTAAGAGTAAGTAACATCGAGGTTAATTTATGTTGATTAATGGATATGATATTTAAATTTCATTAATTTAATTATTGAAGAACATAACCCTTTACACTTTGAAAATCACATTTAAAATAAAAAAATTCATCAAATTTTGTGAATATACTTTTCTTTAAAAATAATCATCAAAAAGTATAAATGTCTATCCATAAAAAATAATGATACAGACAGTGGGGAAATACCTGAATGCTTTCATTGTTAAAATTAATTGTTATTCATACATTTTGTAAGGTAGTTTAATGAAAATATTTTTAAAAACATTATGAAGTAGACATTTTAATGAAATTTTATAATATGGTCAATGATCTTGTTAAATATATTTTGGAAAACACTTATATTTCTTAAAAAATGTTATATAATATTTTAGAAAACATGGATATCAAATATAATGATTCATTATCTAAAAGAAAATAAAACATTGATATCACATAAAAACTAATTTCATTATATATTTTCAGTATATAAAGGTTTTAATTGAAATTAAATATGTAAAAAATTAATAAATATATGTGAATATAATTTATATTATTTAAGAAAATAATATATCCTGATGTACCCCATATAACCACGAACCGAGAAAATATAGAAAACAAAATAGATTATAACATAAAGCCTTTTCCACTTTGGTAATATTTTAATTGTAATCCCCATTAAAGATTAATATAAAATCGAACATTAAATATAATTAATGTAAATAGATTGATAATATATCATTTCAAATGGATAGTTTATACACCTTATAAAGGATGAAAAATTAATATTGTAAATGTATTCTCCAAAGAATGATAATTTGAGATGAATTATCCTTACTTAGATCATATTATTGAATTATGATTTAATAAATATATACATTACCTATATCAAATATTAATTATAAACATTCATTACGAAATTAAACATAATTAAATTCCATTTCACATATAATCATGTCATAATATAAAAAACAAATAAGTGATAAAACTCAATTAAATAAAATTGAGTTATGAAACACTTACCACATGGAAACATTTTTTAAAATACCATTTGATGAAATAGTTTGAGTTAGAAAATATAATACTATTATTTATGAACTATTCATGATATGAAATTTTAAAATATAACTATATACATGTCAAAAAAATTATGAAAATAAAATAAAAATATACACCAATGAGAAAAAATATAGATAAAATCACTTTCCATGAGTTCAACTCATCACATATGTTTTTTCTGAGTTTGAATAAAAAACTCTTGTTAATTGATTAATTTGTTCATAATGTTTCCAAATTTTATTATATATTTTCTTTATTATGATAATTTTTTATATAGTTACTTAACCATTTATGTTCACATTGGTTTATTTGATGATATTAAGATCATAAGTACAAAATGACTTCGGTTGAATGACTATGGACAAAGAGGTCTGTATTTGCTTATCTATAAAATAATTATCAGGAATTTATTATCATTTTTCTCTATAAATTATAGTTTTCAATCCATACACTATATATTCTTATGAAAAATGAACTATGTCACAATCATGGAGACGGTAGGTCATACAAACATTTGAGATAAATTTCCATTTTAAATAATCTTTATTTTACCCTTTTATAATTGTAAAATCAATATTAATATCATATTAACAATTTTTATATAATTTTAAATATCATTCATATTATGTGGTGATGAGAAAATAAATCACATCACTTCGTTGACGATGTGGACTATATATATGTGTGGAATAAGTTATCATATTTCAATCAATTTAATGTTAATATATTCAAATTACGTATTATATTTTCAGAATTATCAATATTTAATTAATATAATATATATATATATAAATTGAATTCATTATTATTAATAAAAATGAGAGGTGGTGTGGGATGAAATATTACAACGGTCTGCGAGATGGTAGTCCACCGTGCAAACTAATGATAAAATTACATTACCATTTAATGGAGGTTGGAGATAGATGTAAGATTTTCTACAAAAATAATAAATAATAAATAATATATTATATATTAATTTTATTATATTATCATGGTTGAAGAATATTTTTATGCAGTTAATGAATAAATAAAATTAACATGTTTGGTTAAGTACTATACCAATTCTTTGAACAACATCGTTTGGTTTACTCTGTAATGCCCATATGGATTCTATTCTACCAGAACTAAGACATATAGAATAATGGGGTAATATTATAAAGATAATTGGTTATTTAATGGATGAACCAAATGTGTTATTATATGTGAATAATTGGGACAAATTTTTTCCCTTTTATATGATAGGGGAGTGTCACATTTGGAATGTCTTAAAATGTGAAATTAACATAAGATTAATGTAATGTACAAATTGATCCAAAATTAAACCATTAATAAGATGGGGATGGGTCAAATTCATGTCATCAATATAATCTGGACTTGTTATTTTCATAGTTTTAACCATATCTTTTTTATTTAACCAACCATTAACCCTTTTAACAATTACCAAGACAACAAGGTTTTTTACACATTGATGGTTATGAAATTTAATTTAAATTAACAAATATAGTAAATTAGAGATGGTTGATATTTGAAACCATATTTTAATAATTTTTCTGAGGATATGATTATTTATGAAAATTATATGATTCAATATATTATTATGTCCACAAAAATAAATAATTTCAATTTTAGAACAATTCATTTACAATAAATTTGATAATATCTATATAATAAATTAAAAAATAATAATGCACCACTAAAGTGTTATTTGTTTATATAAATCTAGTTAGAAATATTAAATATATAATATAGTACTTTTTTAATATTATTAATATCATTTATATTAATTTTCCACTAATTTAATAAGTTTTGCATTATTTTTGTGTCATAATTTAATGAATATTTTTCTTCTATAAATTTTAAAAATAATTTAAGATAGTGAATATAAATAATTTAACATTAAAGATAATATTTATAACTAAGAATATTCTTTGTTTAATCTAATGTTAAAAATATTATAATTATTAAAAACAAGAGAGTGGAATTTTTTACTTTTCTTTGCATTAAATATTATAAATGTTATAAATAAAAAAATGAAAAAGTGTATATAACTAAATAATTGATTATAATGGATAAAATATACACATAAAATAAAATTATTTAAATTTTTAGGGTCATTCTATAGTCCTTATCATATTATTTTTAACCATTAATTACCCAATTAACTCTTACCATGCCTACAAAAATTACTAATGTTACTATTGATATTGATCAAAAATAAAATAAGTATATTTAATAAATATTTTTCCTCTTATTTAAGATGGATAAATTAGTTAAAAATTAAAGATATAGAAATTATATAATTTAATTAAAAATTAAACTGGAGAATCATCATAAAAAATGTTTTTTCAAAAATGATTTTTCAATTATAAATGTATTTATTCAAATTTTATGTTTAAATTTAATTTTTCTAAAAACTATTATTATAAATAAAATATAAATAAATAAATTTCAAATATAATACAAAATTATAATTTTAATATACAAATAATTTAATAAAATGCATAATTTGTTATAGAAATACGTTTTTTCATGAATAATTTAAAAATAAAATATTCCAAAAAATAAAAAAAATTAAAATTACAAATTTTTAGAAATTAGAATTTTATTAATGATTTTAGTTTTACCAATTTAAAATTCTGACTATTATAGTAATTAATTATACTATATTTTTCCCAAAAATTCATGAAAAACATTTGTGAAAAAATGTATTTTTTAATATAAAATGAGTTTAATAAAAATGTTGCGGCTGTATTTCTTATGAAATAATATAAATAATAACATTCATTAGTACTTTAATATTTCAATATACATATAGAAAATTTTATTCATACTTACCAATTTAACATCCGGATTATAATAGTCATATTTAATATAAAATATTAAATAGTTTTTTTGTGTTTAGTGTTATGTATTTCAAACTCTATCAAACATAGTATTCCTTAAAAAATTATTATATTACATTTTTTAATACTAGGTAACTCATCGTGTCTATCATTATTAGAAAATATAAAAAATTTAAATCTAATTAAGTATGATTTATTATTCAGTTCCGTGACAAAGTGTTCTCCTAGTACATACCTTTTAGAATTATTTTTGTTGTATCATTTCAAAAAATTAAAATACTAAAATTATTTAGATGATATCAAAAAAGATGAATTTGAAAACATCAATCTGAATATGTTTTCCCATATGAAACCATTGTTTTTTTCATATGATTCCAACAGATCATTTTGTGACTCTATTTAATCATTAGTTAACCATGGTCATTTTTATATGATGCTGTTTAACCTAATTAGTTAATATCATACTTAAATATTCACTAGTGGTTCATATACAAAATATGATTGACCAAATCATATCCACTTTGAGTTTCTATCGATTTCTGTAGTATGGCCCCATTGTCATGCACTGGGTCACAATTAAGTTAATACCCACATGACCCTCCTCATAGTTATTAGTCCTATGTAAACCTATTCCAAAAAATATCCACTTGTTAGTATATAGATAAGGATTTCATTTCATTGAAAATTAGATAATCTCTAGAGTTTACTAGATCATTATAATGTAATATAATACTTAGATCTATTAAATAGGTTTTCACTTCAATTCTATAACCCTAATCCCCAAATAAAATGCGATGTGTTACTTCAAAAATAAAGTCTATACTTATCCCAAAGGGTTATACCAATTAATCCATGATCATACATAGCTTATAGGGCTTTAAATTATCCTCAATAAACATCAATATCACTAATGTTATCTAAACTATTCATTAATACCAACAGGGATGCCCTATACGCACACCCCCTGAATTTGATGCCACAAACACATACATTATATACTAGATTTGATAACATCTAAAAATTATTGAATACAAATCTCCCATAATTAAACAACATAAACTAAAAAAATGAATTAAATAATTTTCTAAATAATTTTCTGTTTATAGCATTAACAAATTTGGAAAAAACTTAAACAAATGATAATGTATTTATTAACTAATTATATTTTCATTCAATATACATGAAATTACATAATCTATAAGTGGTCATAAAAATATCCCATAAATATTTCTTGTTATAACTGACATGTTTAGTACTTTTATTCATAACCTATGGAAATGGAAACATAATAAGGTGTAAGATTAAAGGCTCACTATGGTAGACAATCAATAGAGGGAATTATGGATTAAATATGGGAAAAATATAATGAAAGGTGTATGTAATCATCATAGTTTCATAATCAACTAAAAATAAGATTACCATATTACCATTATAATAATAAAAATAAATATTTCACATAGAAAAAAATAAAAAAAAATTCATGTTGATGTGAATCATAATGTCAGACATCAGAATACTTTAACCATGAATGCTATAAATATATAATATTTACATTCATGGCCAAATAAAAGACAAAATTCCAAAATTAAAAACAAAAGTCAATTCATCTTTTAGAATTGGGAATATATACACCAAATATATAAATATAAATTTCTCAAGAGACCAAGTGATGTATCAGTGGGCTAAAAACATTTGAGAAACAACCATGATTTTTTAATTTCGTTCTCCTTTGTGAAAAGGAATAAAAAATTAATAATAATATTTTTTAATAAAAATTAGTATTGGTATAACTAAATATGTAATAAATGAAATAACAGGAAATTTTACAAAAAAACGCCCCTTGAGATACTATTAAATGTCTCATTATCTATTATGGTTATAGGAAACACATACAATTCATTATTTTTGTTTTATCCTATCAGATTTTAATTTCCAATATAAATCATAACCACCGATAATATAGTAAATAAATATGGAGAATATGATTTATATAAATACAGGATATTGATAAATCTGATTGACCTAGAAAAAAGATGAGATGGAATAAACCAGTTGGAACATACCCTATAAAGCCCAATTATGAGAGCAACCTAGGGTGTAACATCCATGACCTGGTAGCCACTATAATCGGTGCCCTGGGATTGGTTATCACACGAAATCATGTAAATATCCTCATACACTTGATTCTTTTTACAAGTTGTGTGTGTCAATGAAGATACAATGATGAGACCATACCCACATATCCAAGTAATTCCACAACCAAATTAAAATCAAAAGATAAATGAATCCAATGAAACAATAAATGGAAAACAAGAATACTATCCTAATTATTAACCAAACTACACATTCCATAACAATATGTATAGTACAATATTAGTTAAATTTTCATAATAATTAAACTAGATAAAGTAAAATTATAATAATACCTAGCATAATCCCAATCCCCAACCTACTCCTCACATCCCATACTCCATCCCCTTATCTCATGCTCAATCACACACCATTTTCATATCCATAACATGTACTAGATAACAAGTAGAATCATCATGATTTCCGAAGTTTCATGGTGACTTAATAAAGGAATTAGTACAACTCAGTATGAAAAACCAATAATTTCTAAAATAATAAAAAGTATGTAAAGCCATTTATAAAACAAATCAAGTGAAACAAATAGAGAGGGACACACAAGAATCATGTTTCAAAATTATACAACCATTAATTTAAAATATTTATATTTTAATTTTCATATGTATAGTAAATATAACCAAAAAAACTACAGTTATTCATAGAGCCTAAGAGATAACATAAAAGGGGTCGCATACATTATGCCACAAAGGGGAATTCCCTAAATCAAACAATTTATCAACATACATTATAGCCTTATTCAGTTAATTGAACCTTGTACATATGTCAAGAGAATATTGCCTAATTCATACAACCTTATAGAATTAATACATTGCTGGGGGCAAAGGGAACTTTCTAGACCAATCAAAGAAAGGAACATCAGTTACTTAGTTAGGATCCCAAAGCCTCAGTCTGATATCCTAACCAAAATAATACTTCAGTGTGGTCTAGATCCTCAGTGTAGGGTAATCCAAATAAGGAACCATAGACCCTATGTTAGGAGCATAGTGACTTAGTCGACATCCTAACATGAGAAATACATGCATGAGGCCTGGTGCCATTTTACAACATGACTTGTGGGACTAGATCCTCAATATCATACCCCACACATACTATGTATTCATATGTACATGCTTTATTAACTATTTAATCTCTTATACCCATTAAGTACCATAAAATATTTAACACCTCAATTTAATCCTTACAACCCCTATACCATTTCCCACTTCTTAAAATATTTTCCTATATGTCATAAACATAATAAAAATTCAAGAAGAAAACAACAATCCTTTTTGAAACATTACACTAACTATGGTCCCAATGGACATTCAAACAAAATCATGTCAAAAAAACACAAAAATACATACACAATAAAATATTCTTGAATCCTCCCTTTAAAAAAAGGGATATCACTTTGAAAAAGTAAAATTTTCCTTAAGGCATCAATTTTCATTTCCATCATATAAAAACACTTAGTAACTCATTTTTATAGAATAAATGACATTCCATTGTTTAAAATCATCATTACAAATATTCTATGAAACTCCATTTTTAAAATCACATTGAGATACACATCTCTATTTAAAACATTTCCCACTTTCAAGCATAATTTTACTCATTAGAAATGTTAATTGGATCAAAATTAAATACACATAATTTAAACCATTCTCAAAGACTCCTAGCCATATCACAAAATCCAACTAATAATCAATCCTCAAATCCAGTTAATTAATCACAAATTACAATTTACTATTCAAAGCCCATTCACTTATATAATTATCCAAATATGATTTTTATAATTTCATATTACCATTTTCAATGGATTGATAGAACCCACGGGTAGCCGTAGGATTGGAATCATGTCATCAACCAACCAAACCAGTTCTTTGGAAGGTCTCACAACTACTTCTAATGCCCAAATTACATTCCTTAACTAATGAATTTAAAATGAACTGATAAATAAAATTAGAAAAAAATATAACCTTATAACACATCAAGACACTTCTCAAAATCATTAAGACCCCCTATCAAATGTTAGGAGAAAACCACTCATCCATATTAAACCCTTGATTTGAACTAAAATGACCTCAATACAATGGTGAAAAGCCACCTTGAATACAAGGGTTTAGAGATTTTGAAGGAGCGGTAACCAAATTCCAATCCTCTTCCCCAAAAAATAAAATTAAAAAGAGTTAAAGACATAACCACATCATTTATTCACACAAAAAAACTGTAAAAATGCATATGAAATAAGAGGGAAACATCTATAGAAGTGTGAGGAGACCTGAGTTCATCAACCTTGATATAAGGGGTTGAGTGGGGGGAATATTGTGGGATAAAGAAATTGTTTCATGACGGAAAACAAAAAATAATATTTTTTTTATGTGGAAAAATATTATTCCACACACATTTCCAAACCACACATAAACAAGTTTCCCCCCTCTATCTAATAGGAAACAGATCTTTGTATTACAACTTGGAACACAGATAGTTTCAAAAAAATATATGATATTTATGCACTCTACATAGTCCTAGGTGGGCCTCAATACACACAGTATCTTGGGCCACACCATAGAGTTTCCCCAACCATTCAACCCCATTTATTAGGCCACATAGTTATAGTGAATTGTTTCTCCTAATGGTGCACAAACTATTCTATCAGAATAAATTGGACCATTTTCTACTCTTTTAGTGCCTAAACTCTCAAAGCACCCCTGAGACCCATCATACTCACTAGATACATTTCATAAAACAAATATTTAATATAATACATTACTTTTTAGTGTCCATGATCTCGCAAAGGGGTATAAAATCACTAAGCTCTTCCCTTTATCAATACTAATATGAGATCTAACAAATAAATCCTTCATGAAATGGTTTATGAGTGATTTTCATTTTCATCAAGATCACAATTTGAACCATGTATGCCAAACCAACCCATGAAATTCTCACATTCGTGAACCTTACCCTTAATGAATTTTCCAATGTTATGATGTGTATTTATCAAAAATCCAATAACCTGAATATTTATATTTCAATGATTAATTAATATTTTTTATTACTTTTTATATATTATTAATTTTTAGTATCTTGATAATATAAACCACAAATTTTTTTTTGAGAAATATAGAATTTCAATTAAAGAATTTATTTTTATGAAATCATGGATTTCTAAAATACATAATATTTCAATAAAACATATTTATTATGTAATTTATAATAAATGTAAATGATAATAGAAATTTTATTATATCAAAGTTAATTTTTACTATGGATCAAAAAATATTATCGTCCAAAACCAAGAAATTCTCAATTGATGTCATTTTTTTTAAAAAGGGATCTTTATAATATGTAGAAAATTATTCTGATAAATTAAATATTATTTTTTTAATTATCATGTCAATATTATATAATAGTGAATATTTAATACTTTTCTACTATGGTCAAGTTTTCATTTAAAAATTAAATAAAATATAAATATACCGTAACTATTATGAAATCAAAATGACACAAAAAATATGTAAAAATACAATAAAAAGAATCTATGACCATATATATTTTTACCCTTTATATTAATATTTTTTTCATTTTAATTGAATATATTTATAATTCCTTTATGAATCTTCCAAAACCTATATTATATTTTATGTGTTTACAATTATTTCATTAATCAAATGACTCATATCCACATCACCAAGGATAAAATATTAATAAATTTATATCATAATATGATAATATAATGAAACCCACTCTCCGTAGGATGAATCCATGGTAAAAAATAGTGGATAGGTTTTGGGTTTGGATTACATTTTTCTATAGAGTCCAAAACCTAAGTTTGGGAAATAATAATGAACTCCTCTCTCTTTACCTATATAGACCCACAAAATCTCTAATTAATCTTCATTAAAAACATTTTATCATGTACTTAATCTTAACTCCCATATGTATACTCCTCCAAATGTACCACCGATCTCTCAAGAAGCTCTTCCCATGATTTTGGAATCTCCCTCTAATGGTCTGGAATCCACTCATTCTCCTCTATATTAAAGGATTGTTAGTATTTTATAACATTATATTTCTAATTACTAATTTTTATATATTTTTAAATATAAATATAAATAACAATTAGATTTAAAAATTATTATATACACCTTTTGATCTCATTAAAACATTTTTTATCCTTTACATACTTTCGTTATCCATCCAAAATTCTACTACTAATTATCCTTTCCAATCCTTTTGTGATTAATACTATGTATATTTACACTCAATGGTTTTCACATAGGGATACCTATACATATCTTGTTATAGAATTCAAATAAATTATTAGAAGATACAAGACACTTGATTTAAATGTGTTTAAAATTGTTCTTATGTTATATGATCTATGTCGAAAACTTATTCATGTACATGGTATGACTATGATGGATGCACCCAAATTACGCACCAATGCATTGGGTAACGTTTTATTCCCATGAGATGACATGTATGGTGCACTAGAGGTCATTATATGCACAATATATTATTATTTCTGGGTTTTTAACGTTTCATATATATATGATGAAGTGTTTTATGTTTTTTCCACATTCCCTTGTTTCCTTTATGTTATAATGCTATATCATTCCCTATTTTTCTTATTTATGATTCTCAACCCTTTATGTCCTATTGATATTCAGAATGTATGACCATTAATACCTTCTTCATGTTGTGATTTTATTATTCACTTAATGGGATTTCTATATCACCACTTTATTATGTTTTATTAGAGGTTATCCCAACCAATTTTAATAAATATGGAACAATATGATCATGTTAAGAATGTTTTCAGACACAGTTTATATAGATCCTATTTTATGTTGTAATGTAATGTAACTAAGTCTCAAATATAGTATACATATCATTCATTTATGTTTCATTGTGTGTATTATTATGTAATAATTAATTAATTTATGTGTAATTAAGAAAAGGTTTATTATAGTAACAATACTTCTAGTCATGTCAATAAAATTGATAACATGTTCAATACCCTTCTAGTGGAAGAAGGTAGAGGATTAAAAATACATAGTAATGTTTTGAAAAATAAACCATATAAGAATAAAACAATAGTAAAAAAATTATTTATTGATATTAATAAAAGGGTAACATGTTCAAAAACTATATGTTGGAAGAAAGTGGATAACTAAACATTATGAAATCAAAATTTGAATAGTAACCCATTTCAAATAAAAACATACAGAATACTAATAATTTTTATCATGTAACTTGAATAAACTTTTTTCTATGTGTAAATATTAAAATATAAATTCAATAAAATGGGTTGTTCAAATAGTATTGAGATATTGGTATGCTATTATGTTACTTCTAGAAAACAATTATCATATGACATCTAAAGAATGAATGGGGATGGTTACAAAAGGAAGTAAACCAAAAAGTGGGAAATAATTATTTATGGGATTATACCTTTATAATGTATATCAATATGAAACAGTTACCTAAATACATATATTGAAATAAAAGGGTAGAATGTATCTAACTTATCTGAAATGAGAACATTTTAATGTTAAAAAATCAATGTAAAAAAGATGAACAACCAGAAAACATCACTAATAAGGTAAAAAATATATTAATATAAAATTGAATATTGCAACCAAATTTGGCTAGTAAATCTCATGAAATAAAATTAAATAAATAATATGAAATTCAAGGGTAAATAAATCAATATGATACTATAAAAAGCTATCAGGGTACATAAAATTTAACATTTCTCTAAGAAATATAATTGAGAATAATAATACAAATACTTAATGACTAAAATTTAAATCAAATACTATTCAATGAGAGGGATTGTAATTGATATTTTAATTATACAATAAAAAGATAATTAATGTCATGATATCTCAAATAGGAATCTTATACAATAGATAAATTAAAATAGTTTAATATTTCAGAAAATGTCTTAAAGAGAGTAATTTTAGATGAAAAACCCTTTCCTCGATCCAGATTCATTCATAATTTTCAATAAATGTACTAAATAAAAAATTTTATTTCATTAAATAAATAAAAATGTAAAATAATCATAAATATAACCATTTAAATTCATAATTTATAATTATTCAATACAAATATATATATATGTGTGTGTTAATTACATATTTTCAATACCTAGTATAATTCATCATTATCACTTTGAACTAGTTTAGAAAAACTAGTGTTTGTATCGAATGTTTTTAAAAAATCCCTATTTATTAGATTATCTATGTTATTGTAATATATGTTTTTTGATAGTTTATATTTCTAAATTATAATTTAATGGTATTTTTGGTTACAAATAATGAATATCAAATTAGAAATGATCATGTTATAGTGATTCTTATTAAAGGAAATGTGTTTTATTAATTAATAAATTATGTGATTTTATAAAAATATTAAAAAAATCAATTACATAATTATATCATATTATACACTATAAAATTTCACAAACTCATCCATTACATAAATATATAATATTGTTCATATGTGTGGTTAAAACAATCTAAACATGAACATACTGTAACTAATGGATGATTATGGGACATATTATTTGTAATAAAATTATAATAATATTATATAGTAATTTTTATAGTGATATATCATAATTCAAGACATGTGAAAAGATGAAATAATTTATATAAATTCATTACTAAGAAATGGAAGATCATTTTTCTCTTAGCATGATCCTCCTAGACAATTGAATGAACGATAATAGTAAATTAATTATTGCATTAATTAGTTCTACAATTTTTTTTAAAAAACTAATTACACTATAATTATATAATGCCTTCATTAAAAAATTATATAAATCACAAAATATTATTGACAATGAAAAATTAATTTTGTTGCTCGTAGTGGCGGTATTCTATATGTACACACAAATATTGGTTTAGTTTTTCTCATAATGGATGATATAGATGGAATTAAAATGATAATAAAAGTAATATAACAAAATCCTTGTATATAAAATATAATAATATAATTATATTAGTAAAACTAGTATATATTTTAATGAAGTAGTTGGGGTTTGGCTTAGTGGTAAGCACCCCGTAAGGATACATGGAAAATGGGGTTCAAAACCCATGGGGAACAGGTTACTGTAGCAGTACTATAGCAGCGACGGCACTGTTCATCAGCAGGTACTGTAGCGGCGGCAGGGCACTATAGCGGCATCAGGGCACTATAGCGGCGGCGATACTGTGCGGTACTGTAGCAGCATGTTACTATTCACAGAATGTGAATTGGCATTAGAATTTGGGCCTATGGGCTATATAATGGGCTACAAGCCCACTGGGCCTTCGGGCAATGTAATGGGTTTCCCTCTACCCAGTTAAAAGAGGACTTTGCTTTGATTTAAATAAAAAAATGAAGCTTCGGCCCCAACCTTTTAATATATATATATATATATTAATTAATATAATTTATAATAAAATTCATGTAGTTTATAATACTCATGTCAGGTACAAGGATTTTCATTAGAATGTCTTATAAATTAATGCATATTGATTAATAAAGGAGAATATCATATTTTTATTTTGGGATAGTGGACTATAGAAGAATAAAAGCTTATTTTTAATTATAACTTTTATTAATAATAGATCCTTGTATTATAAGGAGTGGTACCTTTTTATAAATGAGGAGAATGACACTTTTAGAAGCACCCTTAAAAGATTCAATAATGTGGTTTTATTATTCTATGATAAATGGCTAAAAATTTGAAAAAATAAGTGATAAAATTGATTCTGGGTTTCAAAAAAACTCAAACAATCATTTCGTATAAAATATGACTATATTATGGCTTTTAGGTTTCCTTTTATCATTCTACCGAAATTTATTTTTACAACGGTGCTTAAATTTTTTCCATAGTTATTAATATAAATGAAAAAAATGATGACCCATTTTTATAATTTGATCCTTAAAAATTTAAAATTTGGAAATCATTTTTTAAAATAAAATCTCAATGTCATTTAAAATATAATTTTATGATTAGTACAAAAAACACATAATAAGTTTTTTTTATAAAAAATGGTGTTTTAAACATAAAATTTATATTTCAGAAATAGTTGTTAAAAGCTTTAATTTCCATAAAATATTATATTTATTGTCAATAATATATAATGTTTGTGCTTATCTTTTATGGCCATAAAAGAAACTCTCATTTATAAAAGATGATTTAAATAATAGACGAAAACTATTTTTTATTAAAATAACATTTTAATTTTGGATTAATAATGTTTAAAATTGGACTTATAATCTCAATGAATATATAAAAATACAAAATTTAATTATATATATATTTATATTTGATCACTTAAAATGTTTTCATGTCTTATAGGTCATTCTTATATAAATATAAATTCATAGAAATAATAAGTTCCAAAAATATTGTATTTTTTAAATAAAACAAAAAAATCACAAAAACATAACAATATCATAATAATTTAATATTAATATAAAAAAATGAAGTTCATTTTAATATATTAAAATTTTTAAAAAATATAATTTCAATTTTTCAATAACATAATAAAGTAAATTGGAATAATCATTTAATTTCAAAAATACGTTTTCAAATAATATCCATTTGTTTTCATATTTCATATCATTTAAAAAATGAATGTATGCGACGCAACTGTAATTATAAGTTAGAATTTATCATCATTAATCATATTTTCCCTAAAAATGAATGAATAAATGATAATTTTTTTGAGAAATATATTCTCTTAAACAATATATTATCTTATTGGTCATTTTTGGCTATCTTTTTGATTGTAATTATATTAAGAGATGGATTTATATTATTTGAAAATAAATTTCATAAAAAATATACCCTTATTTATTTCCACAATTTCAATGAATATCTTTCAATACCCATAAAAAATTTATATTATATCCAAATATATCATAGTTTCATTTAAATTTGTTATTTCATGTGATCTAGCTTTTAAAGACATTGAATTATTTATATGTGGATATTTATTCAAATATTTTAGTGATACATTTATTACCTCGTAAATAAATTATGTCCTCATAATTTCAATTATTACTTATATAATAATGTATGTGTCAGTGTTCTAAACATATTCATCATTGATCGTATAACCACTAATATGAAATTTTCTGTTATCCATTTGGATATATTATGTTACTTTTCACTCGTAAAAAATTGTTATACATTAAAATATAATACTATATAAAAAAAATTTATTAAAATAAATCAATTCTTAGTTACCTAAATATAGTGAATATATTAATCATAAGAGATATATATACCACAATTATGTGTTATTCAAAATATATCTAAAAAATATAACATTGCAATAAAATAACTGTTTATCTTCATTGACACAATTTTATATTTGTTTCTATACATTTATGTAAAACTACAAAAGAATAAAATTTAAATGCATCACAAAATCATCTTATATTTTTTGAAATACTATAACATCATAAAAAATACCACTAACTAACGAGAATATCTAGATGTTTAAATATTTAATATCTAATAATATCTAAATCTCAATAAATTATGTAAGAATTTGAAACTCGCAATTTTCATCACGACAGGAAAATAATAATATTCTCATCTATTTAAGTATGATACTTTATTTGTTTGAATGTCATAGTTGTGTGTAGGTATATAAATCTCACTTTCTAATTGTTGATGTTTATTTTTCTTGAAAGTAAAACCAAAATAGTTATCATAATTTCAAAAATATGAATTTAAAATCTGGAAAACGAATTTGCCTTCCCTTTTGTCACTTTTTTTCAATATATACTAATTTTTAATTAACATGTGATTCTCTTAGTTTAATCCATGGTTATCCATTATCATTTTTACATTAGGTTGTATAAACTAATTAGTTAATCTAATTCTTAAATATTTCATTGTGGTTTGTAAGAAGAATGTGTTTGACCTGATTTCATATCATAGGATTGTCTATCTATGTATTCATGAAATATTATATATCATACACTTGTTCATATTTGATTTAATATCAATCTGATAGTAACCCATGATTCACCTATAAGGATATTATTCCTTTTCGTTTTAAAATACAAAACAATTCACATAAAAATTTCCCAAGGACCATAATCAATTAGTTTTATTTGAAACATGGATCAGATTCTATTAATTTTGTGAATGGTCTTAACGGTTTCCAACTATTATTGTCCATTTAGTACCCTTCATAGGCATAGCGTACATAAAAACATGATTTATGACATGGGGTAAGAAAGCATAAGAGCTAGTGAGCTCAGATTCTTAATAAGGGTAAATAGAATATATATTAATATATTATCATAAGAGAGAACAAGAAAAACAACAATTTATGTGATAATGAACAAAAGATAATATTTTTATACCAAGCTTTAAATAATGTTAAACATGAGTTATTATTTAATTATTGGTAGTTAATATGGCATTAATCATTGGAGAATAAAATAAAATGATCCATAAGAGTATAAAATTGGCATAAATCAATGATTTATGTCTTACAAATCATGTAATAATAGTGATAAAATATATAAATAGACAAAATTTACTCATTATTTCATGGGATTAAAATCGAACCCCCTTACATATTTATGTAAATTTTACTAGGCCCATGCATAAAATTAATGACATGAATGTCTAGTTCATGAATAACATCATGAACATATAGCCAGGATCACATACAACTGTGTAAAAATGTAATCATATTCATTCATAACAACATGGGCGTCATGTATAGGTCTTATCATAACATCATTATAGTCAAGTGTCTTATCAAATACCAACATTTTGTATATAATCCCTCATTAAAACTGGGATCAATATCCATTACATTCTCTTCTATCACAAGTGATATAATTATTTACCCAAGGAATTGGAGGGAGATATAAATCCCATGTGTATTTGGTGATAAAAAATCACCAACCAAAGTTATAACTTAACTACTACTGCATAATGAAAAAAATACATTTTTGTTCCACAATATCACAAAACATATATCAAAATCCATTATATTAAATTGGGTTCATAAAAAATATTAACTATGTAAAATAAATAGGTTTTATAATTACATCAATATTTAAAAAAATAATAAACCATAAAAACTAAGTGACTTTTATAATCATTTTATCGTGGGTACAACCCATGGAAGAGAAACATATTTCATAAAAATATTATCATCATAAACACAATCCATTCAGCGAAAAAATAATAATCTTAACCTTGGATCATATACCTAGTAAAGCATATGGTTCCTGAAATAATTTCCTCATATATTGGTAAAAAATTTGAAATAATAATTTGGAAATTTATTAAGGAAAATATATTTTCATCGAAAGTAATTTTTTGAATCATAAAACAATTACATGAAAATTTTTATTGAATGAAACCATGGAAACTTATAATGTGTGATTTTAAAAATAATTTTATTTTTATACGAATATATTCATTTAAATTAAGAAAAACAAATTTAACAAATTTAACTCAAAACATGTAATGGATGATTTGAAGAAATTATTGGTCATGAAATCAGATTATGACATTCATGAAATCAATAGTAAAATAAAAATTTCATTCACATTTTATGTAATATCCAAGTGAGAACATTTTTATTAAATTAAATTAAGATTCCATTCAAAAAAATTAAAAAAATTAAGACATTGGCTAAAATTTCTTTTAAAATCATAAGAGTGTAAAAATACCTTTTTTGAATCATTTTTTTAGAGAATATGGGTATGGATGAAAATATATTTTTGAACAAAGACATAAATAAAGTTTGATTTTCTTAAAAATAATTTATTAATAATTTTAATGAACAAAGAGTTGAAAAATTGTGCCATTATATTAATTTATCATGAAAATCCATTTTATATGAAAATTAAATATAATTTTTGAGGGGTAGATCATGATATTTCATCATTGGAGACTTAGTCATAATTAATCTTGATAAATTATGAGATATTAACATAAATTCCTTTCCACTCTGGGAACATTTTTTCATAAAAACAATGATGGAATAACATTAAAGGAATATTAAAATATCATCAGGATAAATTTATTAATGATATTATATGTCCAAGGATATTTATATAAACCTCGTGAAAGAATATTGGTGTATAATATAACATATGTCTCAATGAAGCTGAGTTGAGACAAAATTTTCGTACTGCATGGAATAGTTTTGACTATATTCCCAATAAATGTGAGATTGTGAAATGTATTAGTAAAACCCAATAATTCGAAGTATAAGAATCATAAATTATATTCGTGGTTAGTATACCATTGATATAAAATAAAAAAATGGTGAATATAGATTGGGTTGTTATGAAGGGGAGGAAATTTTAGAGAATGAAATCGATCAAAAAGTATGGGCATCAGTTTTATGATGCAGGTGGAAGATGCCCTATGGGTTTTTATTCTAATTCAAAGACATCCTTATATTGAAAAAACATTTGAGATAGAGTTTTCCGGTGGTATTAATCAACTAATTGAATGATAATTGGTTTGGGAATTCTTTTTTTTCCATCTTCCTGATACATGATTTATATTTATTGAAGGAGGCCTATTTTTGCGACTTTACCAAGCTATTCTGAACTCATAACCACAATAATTGTTACAAAGAATTAGAAACATCAATGTTAATGACTCGAGGGTCTTTAGAAGATCCTATATAAGTTATTTCTCTATGATGGATTATGAGGGTATTTTGAAAGTAAATGAAGAACATGATATGTGGGGATGTATTCAGTGGTAAATCAACATCCCAACCAAACATAAATTTCTCATCTGGAGCATTTTTAATTGTTTACTACCCACAGATTATGGGGTACACTATATAGTGATTTATATTGTCTCCAAATTCTCCTATTATATTTTATCTAAGGAGTATATGACCTCCCATGTCTTTATTTCAAATTTAATGGTAATCCATCATATCAAATTAATTTAGCTATAGTATAGGTAGACATGTGTATGGTCTCTCAAGGGATAAATTTCTTCACTCATGATTCTATGGATTGTAAGTCATTGTGTATGAGTAGAAGGAAAGTTATCTGTTACTAGAAGTAGGTTATTGGAGTAAATGAAGTGCCCGAAAAGGGTCTGGATATCAGAGGTATCCTAGTTCTCATATGGATACGAAGTATAGGGTGATGCATTTGTAGGTGATGTTTTTTTCATTGTAATTTAGTGGGATCTTTCACCTTCCCTATAGAGACATATGGATGGTAGGGTCTTAGATCTCTTGATAATAATGGTTTTTCCTCAATGAAAATGGGTGTGTTATAATCCCCATGAATCAGGTTATAAATTGAATGTAGATATAACATTCATAAATTTTTTCATGAGTCAAGGGGGTATTTGTGATCAGTACTGATCCATTTTATTCTCTTTTAGTGTGTTGTTTTTCTAAGGAGGCTCTATTATAGAAGGCAAAACTACCATGCTCAACAATTTTTAATTGTATCACTCCCATAGCATTAGGCTCCACCGGGTGGAAACAGATTCCATGATTCTACTCATATCAATACAAGGTGTGTCTACAACTCATTGAATATTAAATATTTAATTAAATTAAATTGGTGACTTTTTATTAATAGCAGTATACTTACACACACTTAGAGAGAAGGTAACAAGGTTATCCATTTCTTAATGTCATTGGAAACACACAAAAACCCATGTATTATTTTTATTAGTATATGTTTCATTCATCCAATGTACGTTATCCATGTATGGGATGATTTTTTTGGTTTTCATTACATTACAGCCCTTGTGACCTATTTTTTTAATCATTCCAATTTCCTTCTTTTAAATAAAATTTTCAACATTAAGTGAATATTAAACTTCTGTTTTAGTTTATAACAAATTTTTTTTGTATATGTTGTCATTTTTTATATTATATTTCTATTAATTTTATCATGGTTACATTATCTCCAAAATTTTTAAAATAATATAAATATCTTATATATTCATTATATATTTGTTTTTAGTAGTCCATAAAATTTCGTGATATAAAATTAAATGCACCATTCTTGGAGATTGTTGAATGTATGTTCACAAGAGATCTAATTATATTTTCGTGTTCTATTAGATGAGAGATTTTTAATCAAAATTTTATAATTATAGAATCATATATATGTCAAATATATCACAAATTTTCTTTTAAAATCCTTAATTAATTAAATGTAAAACATAAACTATTCACATCACATCATGAGGTGTGTGTCTACAATAAACATGAATGACATTTTTGTATATCAATATAATGGAGAGTTAGAAGGTATATGTGATATAATTATTCTAGAATCATTATAAAAACATAATTATCATAAATATAATATATAAACTATAAGTCCATTATTATTTACCACATTGATATGTGGAGATGGACACACGTACGACATCAGTTTTGGAGGCGGTAGATCGCTGTAATGCAAACATTGATTTTGTAATAGATTTTATGAGAGTGAAGATAGTTGTAGGTTGAGAAATTATCCTAAAAATATAAAATTATATAGATTCTATTAAGGTTATAATATAATAATGTTATAATTATAATTTAATAAAGTAGTGAATGAATTAAAATTAAGATGCTCATAAATGAACATTACCACTTCTATGTGCATTCTTATTAGGTTTGAACTAAATCCTCCATATGTAAGATTTATTGTAATGACCTGTAAAATACAAGGAAAATTATTTATTAATTTTCTTTGGGATTTTACAAGAATGTAGTTTCTGACGGCACTTGATTCCGAGGCCCGGTGTGCTCGAGATTTCTATCCGAAGTTTAGCTCGGATACGTTCAGTGAACGAACGAGCGGGAATTCCTATCTTTTGAACCGGTGCTCGGAATGGAATTCTGAGGGCACTGATGGAACCGAAGTGCCGATAATTTCTTAGTAACACCTGTTCTGGAGTTTCATTTTCAAGAGAGAAGATAATAAAAATTGTGGAAGTTTAATTAATAACTTAACTACAATTTTTAATCCCTCTTGATAGTTTTTAGGTTTGGGTGGAAGTTGGGTAACTACCCAACTTCCCAAGGGAGGTTATTAGGGTTGTGGGGCCCACACGAACCCCAACCCATCACATTTCTTAACCCTCTCAACTCCTGTTTTAATTTGATAACTTAAGAATTAATAAGTTATGTTATTAATGAGGTGAGTTTAATGTGTGTGTGGGTTTGAAATTCAAACTCATGTCTAGTTAATAAATTAAGTGAGAGCTTAATTTATTTTGGGATAGTTTCTTGTGGTGGAGTCTTGGGGAGTAAAATGCTAAGGATTGAGGAACTTCTTCATCATCGACGAAGAATTAGAAAAACACATCGGTCTCTGATGAAGAACGCCGAGTTCTCGGAAACTGATTACGTGACACCATGTACCGCGACGCCGGCATCGTTTTCTTCTACGACGTCTTCTTCCGTAATATCTCCTTTCGAGACATCTCTACCCGCGATGAATCCTCGATCGTCGAACCTCCGTTCAAGCTCGCACGAGGTAGGGGTTTGTTTAGATTATTTTGTTCGTGAATTCTACATTGGCGTTCTTCGTGGAAATATTACCAAATGCTATCGATTAACGAGAGGGGGCCAGACTGCACAAACACGGCCGACCCTCCTCCCTTATTATTGTTATTGTTTCTAATGTGTTGGAACGGGAATGGCGTGGTGTCGTCGCACCGTGCTGGATTGTGCGGGATGTAAAGCGTGGCGCCGTCACGCCGTTCCGTGAAGTTGAACCATGTTGTGGTGCCGTCGCGCCGCGTCGGAGAAAACTAAAGACACCGCGGCGGAGCGGGGCCGCGCCGGAGGGGAACGACACCGTCGCGCCGTGCCGGATGAACCAAAACCAAGGCCGGTTCCGGGTCGCGGCAGAGCAAGGTGACCGGCGGCCGGTTCTGGGCCGCCGGTGTCGGAGCAGGGAGGGGACAGTCCGTCGCCAGTCTGGTGGTGGCAGAAACCGGATGGTCTGGGTGGGCCAGCCGGAGAGGAGAACAGCCGGGGGTTCAAACCCATGGCTGGCCAGCTAGCGGCCCCCATTAAGGGGGTCGCGATTACAAATCGCGGGGGGCAGCCCCCCCCCCCCCCCCCCCCCCCCCGCAAAAGCCGAATGGATCGGCCCTTTGTCCGAGCCAGCTGGTTCCGCGCACCAGTGCGCCGATCCGTGCCGACCCGGACCCGGGTCCGTCCGGGCCCGAAACCCCCGTTTTCAGACCCTTTAGGTTCTTTTGCCCATATCTCGGGCTACGGACCTCCGATCGACGCGCCGTCAGCACCGATGCGATCCTTGGATCGAGATAGTCGTTTCAGTATATCACAATTAATGTTTTGGAATTCTTTGTGTTTGGCTGGGTTGGTTCGTACACGAAACCAACTGGGCCCTCGGAAAGGAGAGGCTCATATCTTATGCTCCGGACGTCAGATTGATGTTCCATCGACTTTGTTGGATTTCTCTTAGTGAGACGAATCTTTTGGCTTACTTGGCCCTAGTTTTGGACACAGGTGGAGTACGGTCGGGTTGGTTTTGCCTTAAAAACCAACCGGGCGTCCGATTGATGCGTTGTCTGTGACGTTGAGTTCCTGTTGACGATACGTAACTTTTGGATACATCAAATCTAGACTATGTTTCAGTTGATATATTAGCCTCTCGACTCGTGGAACGAACCCTCCCGAACGAGCTTTCTGTGTGCGGGAACCCTAGAGCTGGCTGCATTTGCTACTGTGACGACGACGACTCTACACAGATCTTCAGTGGATTCGATGGCAACGACTACATCACTCAGAGATCCTATGTGTATTAGTGTTACCGATCCTGTGTTGGTCCGATCCTATGTGGGTCAGCGCTCAGCAGTTCTGTGTGAGCCAGCACCTATTGATCCCTTGTGGATCCGATCCTATGTGGGTCATTGCGGGGGTTAGTTACCTATAGATCCTTTTTTGGGTCAGATCCTATGTGGGTCATTGTGGGGGTTAGTTACCTATCGATCCTTTGTGGGTCAGATCCTATGTGGATCATTACGGGGGTTAGTTACCTATCGATCCATTGTGGGTCAGATCCTATGTGGGTCATTGCGGGGGTTAGTTACCTATCGATCGTTTTTGGGACAGATCCTATGTGGGTCATTGCGGGGGTTAGTTACATATCGATCATTTGTACATCAGATCCTATGTGGGTCATTGCAGGGGTCAGTTACCTATCGATCCTTTGTGGTTCAGATCCTATGTGGGACATTGCGGGGGTTACTTACCTATTGATCCATTGTGGGTCCAATGGTTTAAATGAATCAGTGGAAATATCTGATCATCTCTATCGTCATACGAAGAAGTATATCTGTGTGGGATGAATCCTATTTTGCATTCCTATGTGGATTGTGTTGTTCTATTCTGTGTGGATTAACATTTTTCTTTCCTGTGTGGACTGGGTTGTACTTGGGCTCGGATGTTAGAGGCGAACGAGAATTGATGACTTAGGTATATGTATGAGAATATACCTAAGAAGTGTCGGATGTTAATTCGTGATTGTATCTTTCCTTTGTGGATTATCCTTTGTGGATTTAGGGAGACCTTTGGGGGTACCGGGGTCCCTAATGAGTAGCTTATACTCACCCCTGCACGGGCTATGCCCGCACTACGTTGTGTTGGTTACAGACGATGGAAAGCGCTGATCGTGGTTGAGGCTTGCAGAGCAAAACGCTGCCTGGAGTTGGACCATTGGACGAGATATACTCAGAGAGGTTGGCTAGACCCGAAGAGCAGATAAGGCTATTTGTACTCACCCTTCAGGTGGGATTTCCAGTGGATAGCTCGGCGTTGCGGCTTTTCATTGAAATTGTTATTTTTCCTTTCCAGTTGTTCTTTAATTTCAGTTTGGGTTTGTATACTGGCCCACTTACTTTCCACATTTACTGTTGCTCCAGCTTTTACTTAGTGTTTACTTCTTCTTCTTTCTTTCTCTGTGGTGTTTTTTTACTTTACAAAGGCAAATCCTTCCCTTTTTATCGGGAATTTACGCCTTGGTGCTAGTCAACATCCCCTAGCCTATGGAAGGCGGGCTTGGGGTTGTTATAGCATGGGCGCCGAGGACGGGTCATGACAAATTGGTATCAGAGGAGTTCAGTTCTACCACAGAACATGGGACCCTGATCTTTTTTCTATGTGAAGCAATAGTGTTAAGCGTATTGGGTGTGGTTATCAGTCCAGGGACTCTAGTGTTGGTGTGGTGGCTGACATATCCGTACACCCGGACCCTGACTTCTGATTTTCGACTTAATGCATGAAATCATTGATTTCATGTGTGTTTCAGGATTTCTTTGTGATTACTTTGTGTCAGCTCACCAGGTATACTGTTTGACCATGGCGCACCTGTTTCTTTTCAGGATGGCTCCACAACGGCAGCCAACTAGGGCTCCGAGAGTTGAGCATGGAAACAGCCCACCAAGCGATGAGGCCTCGGTGCAGTGCCCTTTGACAGCTGAGGCACCGGTGGTACCTTTACCCGCTGAGCCACCGATGCTTCCAACCCCATTCGCTGACGATGCACGTCGGCTTATTACACTGCAAGAGTTCCTGCGCCAACGACCAGCCAGGTTCTGCGGGGAGACGGACCCCCAGGCAGCCGACGACTGGCTGGAGGCAGTGGTACGAGTTTTTTGGTTCCTAAGGACACCAGCAGACCTCATGGTGATCCTCGCAGTGAGCCTACTACATGTGGCAGCGGGCCGATGGTGGAGCGTGATTCTCCAGGTGCACATTGAGGCATCTCTTCTGTGGATGGACTGTGAGAGACTCTTCCGCTCAGAGTTCGTCCCAGCCACCCTCCGTGCGGTGTGCATCCAGGAGCTTTTTCAGCTGTGGTAGGGCAGCTTGACAGTCACCCAGTACTCGGCGAGATTTACCGATCTCTCACGCTACTCGATCGACATGGTACGAGATCCATTCTTCTGGGCCCAGACCTTTGAGCAGGGATTGAGGCATGAGATCAGGGCATCACTGATCTCCCTCAGCATTCCGACTCAGGTAGGAGTACTGGAGCAAGCTCTTCACATCGAGAGTTTGATTGCGGAGTCTACACCAGAGGCGAGACCTACTACAGGGAGACACGTGGTGGAGTCTTCAGCAGCCGGCAGTAGACAGATGTTGCAGAGGTCCAAGAGGGCCAGGCCAACGGGCAGACAACCACATGTTACTGGCTCGGAGGTGCGGGTAACATGTAGCAGAACCAGTCTTACGAGTGGAAGATAGTGCTACGCATGTGGCGGGAAGGGCCACATGGCTTGTGACTGCCCGATCCGCCATGAAGAGGAGCAGAAGACGGTTGAGGAACCACCTAGGCAGAGGCATAGGTTTGACCGTGGCGGTCCGCAGGGAACAAGTGGACGAGGCCAAGGAACTGGTCGAGCGGCAGGTGGTGGTTGACGTTTTGAGGCTCTACCACCACCACCATCAGGAGTTCCACCCCGACCTCTGGGGAGAGCACAACTTCAGGCAGCTGATGCTTATGATCACGAAGCTCAGGAAGTGGGTGGGCTAGTGTGGGACTAGCTCCAAGCATAGAGGCCTTTGCCCATAATGCCTCTAGCTTCGAATTTTGTGTTGCCTTGTGTCCTTGTACATTGAGTTGAAGTAATAAAAGACACTTGCAATGGTGAAATTTGTTTTCTTGTCTTTTGTTTGTTATTACTAAGAGGTTCCAGTTAAAAACTGTTGACTTGACCCTCACCTGCGATATTCATACTGGAGGAGGCCCAGTGACCACACACTGATGCCAGCAGTGTGACACAACCCGTGGAGGCGATAGTAACGGTTGGATCTCTTGGTAGCAGCGTCGAGGCCTTACGATGTCATCCATTCCATGAATTAACTAGTCATGATGGGATTGACTGTATTAGGCAAGGAATGTGGTTTATCCAGGGGATGAGACCGGATTTCACTTTCTAGAAAAGGAGAAATCTTTTCAGATTTGGATAACATTAATGAGGAAGGGGAAACCCTTCGTGTGGTCAGACAGATGTCAGTAGAGCTTCCATAAGCTGAGACAGAGATTGACCAGCACCCCTATCATGAGGTTTCCAGAGGAGGGAGTAGGGTACGTAGTCTACTGTGATGCATCAGGGACCAGACTCGGACGTTTACTAATGCAGGAGTAGGCCGTGATCGCCTATGGATCACGTCAGTTGAGGCTGCATGAGCATAACTACGCTACCCACGACCTGGAGTTAGCAGCAGTGGTCTTTGCTCTAAAGGCATGTCGACACTACCTGATGGGAGAGTGCTTTACAGTCTTTTCTGACCATTGGAGTCTCAGATACATCTTCTCTCAGAGGGACCTATATCTGAGATAGCGGCGATGGCTTAAGTTCGTCCAGGACTATGACTTTGAGATAGTCTATACTCCTGGGAAGGGGGACGTGGTAGCCGATGCTCTCAGAAAGAGGACGAGAATTCAGCTATTTGAGGAGGTGACAGAGTATCTAGCCTCTTTACAGACATCCTTCGTGGATAGAGATGGATCAACCTTCCTTCAGTCTCTCACAGCCACTCCTCCACTACTGCAGGGGGTCAGAGAGGCACAACGTGGGGACGCTGACTATGAGACACGGCATGCAAAGATATCCTCAGGACAAGCACTTGATGGTTTCTCCTTTGGAGCAGATCACGACGTCCTTTTCAGAGGATGTACCATGGTACCAGTTGCATTACGGGAGGAGGTGATGAGAGTGTTTCACACTTCTCCTTTGGCTGTACATCCTGGAGTGGTGAAGATATACCAGGATCTCAGACGACAGCACTGGTGGCCAGGCATAAATAAGGTTATGGAAGAGCTCATTTCTTGATGTCTCACCTTCCAGCAGGTGAAGGCAGAGCACCTGGTACCAGTAGGCGTGGTACAACCCTTAGTGGTCCTGGAGTGGGAGTGGGACATGATGACTATGGACTTCGTGACTGGACTTCCACGCACATCCAGAGGTCACAACTCCATTTGGGTGATTGTCGACCAACTCACCAAGTCGGCACACTTCTTACCCATCAGAGAGCACGGCTCAGTGGAGATCTTGGGACGACATTATGTTCAGGAGATTATACGGCTTCATGGTGTGGCATCATCTATCGTCTATGATCGAGATGCCCGATTTACTTACCGGCTTTGGAAGGGGTTACAGGAGGCGTTCGGGACACAGCTTCGTCTGAGCACAGCCTTTCACCCTCAGACGGATGGTCAGACAGATAGGACTATTCAGGTTCACGAGGACATGCTCCGCGCATGTGTCCTCGACTTTGGTCGTAGATATGAGGACCACCTACCCTTGGTGGAGTTTGTGTACAACAACAGTTACCACTCCACCATTGGGATGGCACCATACGAGGTGTTGTACGACCGACCTTGCATATCTCTTTTATGCTGGACAGACCCTGGGGAGTCAGCACTTGTGGGGCCAGAGATGGTCCAGGCCACGACATTGAAGGTCTAGGTCATCCAGGAGCGGATTAGGACAGCTCAGAGCCGGCAGAATTCTTATGCTGATAGGAGGCAGAGGCCACTAGAGTTTGAGGATAGCGACCATGTCTTCATGAGTTTCTCACCTCGACGTGGATTACGGCGATTTGGCTGAGGTGGAAAGTTGTCTCCATGCTTCATTGGACCCTTCCAGGTCCTCAGCAGGATTGTCGAGGTGGCTTATCGTCTGGCTCTACCACCTCAGTTGCACCGGGTGCACGATGTCTTCCACATATCTCAGCTGAGGAGATACGTGCACGACCCGACGCATATCATTTACCATGGGGATATTGACGCTGATGATGGGGATAATTTCGCGGAGGTCCCGGTGGAAATCGAGGATCGATAGGAGTGGGTCCTACGTGGACGGTCGATTCCTCTAGTGCGCATCAGATGGCAGCACGGAAACCTCTAGGAGAGCACTTGGTAGCGGGAGGCTCAGATGCGTGCTCAGTACCCACATTTGTTTCCCTAGCTTATTATGTATCTTTATGGGGACGTAAAGCCCTGAGGTGGGAGTAATGTAATGACCCATAAAATATGAGGAAATTTTTTTTTTAATTTTTTTTGGGATTTTACAAGAACGCATTTTCTGACGGCACTTGATTCCGAGGCCTGGTGTGTCCGGAATTTCTATCCGATGTTTTGCTCGGGTACGTTGAGTGAACTAACGAGCGGGAATTCCTATATTTTGAACTGGTGCTTGGAATTGAATTCTGAGGGCACCGATGGAACCGTAGCACCGGTAATTTCTTAGGAACACCTGTTCCGGAGTTGTGTTTTCACGAGAGAAGATAATAAAAATTGTGGAAGTTTAATTAATAACTTAACTATAATTTTTATTCCCTCTTGATAGTATTTAGCTTTGGGTGGAAGTTGGGTAACTACCCAACATCCCAAGGGAGGTTATGAGGGTGGTGGGGCCCACACGAACCCCATCCCTTCACATTCCTTAACTACCTCAACTCTTGTTTTAATTTGATAACATAAGAATTAATAACTTATGTTATTATTGAGGTGAGTTTCATGTGTCTGTGGGTTTGAAATTCAAACTCATGTCTAGTCAATAAATTAAGTGAGAGATTAATTTATTTTGGGTTAGTTTCTTGTGCTGGAGTCATGGGGAGAAAAAGGCTAAGGATTGAGGAACTTCTTCATCTTCGACGAAGAACGCGAAGAACACATCGGTCTCCGACGAAGAATGCTGACATATCGGAAACCGATTACATGACGCCATGTACCGCGACACTGGCGATGTCTTCATCCGCAACGTCTTCTTCCGTAATATCTCCTTCCGCGACGTCTCTACCCAAAATGAATCCTCATTCGACGAACCTTCGTTCACGCTCGCACGAGGTAGGGGTTTATTTATTTTATTTTGTTCATGAATTCTACATTGTTGTTCTTCATGGAAATATGAACAAATTCTATCGATTAACGAGAGGGGGCCGGACCTCACAAACACGGCAGACCCTCCTCCCTTATCCTTGTTATTGATTCTAATGTGTTGTAATGGGAATGGCGTGGTGCCTTCGCACCGCGCGGGATCGTGCCACAAGTAATGTGCGGCGCCGTCACGCCGTGCCGTGTAGTTGTACCAAGTCGCGGCACCGTCGTGCCGCGTTGGAGAAAACTGAAGACACCGCTGCCAAAGCGGGGCCGCAGCGGAGTGGCGTGGCACCATCGCACCATTTTGGACGAACCAAAATCATAGCCGGTTCTGGGCCGCGGCGGAGAAAGGTGACCGGCTGCCGGTTCCGGGCCGCCGGTGTTGGAGCAGCGAGGGGACCTGCCATCACGGGTACCGTGGTGGAAGAAACCGGCCGGCTGGGGTGGGCCAGCCGGACAGGAGAATAGCCGGGGGTTCAAACCCCCGACCGACCAGCTAGCGGCCCCCATTAAGGGGGGCCACGTTTACAAATCGCGGGGTGGTAGCGCCCCCCCCCCCACAAAAGCCAAACGGCTCGGCCGTTCGGCCGAGCCAGCTGGTGCCAGTGCGCCGGGCCGCCAGGCCGGGCACCAAGCCGGGCCGGGCTGCACCCAGGCCTGGCCGGGCCGCACCAAGTTGGGCTGGGCCGACCCGGACCCGGGTCGGCCGGGGCCGAAACCCTCGTTTTTGGACCCTTTGGGTTGTTTTGCCCATATCTCGGGATACAGACCTCCGATTGATGCCCCGTCAGCGGCGCTGCGATCCTTGGATCGAGATGGTTGTTTCGGTATATCACACCCAAGGTTTCGGAATACTTTGGGTTCGGCCGTGATGGTTTGTACAAGAAATCAACCGGGCCCTCGGAGAGGAAACACTCATATCTTAAGATCCGGACATCCGATTGACGTGTCGTCAACTTTGTTGGATTCCTCGTAGAGAGACGGATATTTTGCCTTACTCCACCCGAGGTTTGGATGCAGGTGGAGTACGATCAGGTTGTTTTTGACTTAAAAACTAACTGGGCCCCTCGGTAGAAAAAGCCAATGACTCTCAGACCGGGCATCCGATTGAAGCGCCGTCTGCGACGTTGAGTTCCTGTTGACAATACATAACTTTCAGATACATCAACTCTGGACTATGTTCTAGTTGATGTATAATCCTCTCGACTCATGGAACGGACCCTCCTGAACAAGCTTGCTGTGTGCAGGACTCCTAGAGCTGGCTTCATTTGCTACTGTGACGATGACGACTGTACAGAGATCCTCAGTGGATTAGACGGTGATGACTACAGCACTCAGCGAACCTATGTGGATTCGTGCTACAGATCCATTGTGGGTCCGATCCTGTGTGGGTCAGCGCTCAGCAGTTCTACGTGAGCCAGCACCTACAGAACCTGTGTGGGTCTGATCCTGTGTGGGTCATTGCGTTGGTTAGTTACCTATCGATCTGTTGTGGGTCAGATCTTATTTGGGTCATTGCGGGGGTTAGTAACCTGTCGATCATTAGTGGGTCAGATCCTATGTGGGTCAATGCGGGGGATAGTTACCTATCGATCCTTTGTGGGTCAGATCCTATGTGGGTCATTGCGGGGGTTAGTTACCTATCGATCCTTTGTGGGTCAGATCCTATGTGGGTCATTGCGGGGGTTAGTAACTATCTATCCTTTGTGGGTCAGATCCTATGTGGGGCATTGCGGGGGTTAGTTATGTATCGATCCATTGTGGGTCTAACGACTTAGATGAATCAGTGGAAATATCTGATCATCTCTATCATCATATGAAGAAGTATACCTGTGTGAGCTGAATCCTATTTTTCGTTCCTATGTGGATTGTGTTTTGATATCCTGTGTGGATTTACGTTTTTCTTTCCGGTGTGGACTGGGTTGTACTTGGGCTCGGATGTTGGAGCCGAATGTGAATTGATTACTTAGGTATATGTATGGGCATATACCTGAGCAGTGTTGGATGTTACTTCGTGATTGTATCTTTTTTTTGTGGATTATCCTTTGTGGATTTAGGGAGACCTTCAGGGGTCTCGGGGTCCCTACTGAGTAGATTATACTCACCCATGCATGGGTTTTGGATTCACTACGTTGTGTTGGTTACAGAAAACGGACAATGCTGATCGTGGTTGAAGCTTGCGGAGCAGGACGGTTCTTGGAGTTGGACCACTGGACGGGACATACTCAGAGCGGATGACTGGACCCGAGGAGAAGAGAAGGCGATCTGTACTCACCCTTCAGGTGGGATTTCCAGTGTACAGCTCGGCGTTGCGGATTTTCATTGCAGTTGCTATTTTTCCTTTCCAGCTGTACATTACTTTCAGTTTGGGTTTGTATATTGGCCCACTTACATTCTGCATTTACTATTGTTCCAGCATTTACTTAGTGTTTAGTTCTTCTACTTGCTTGCTCTGTGGTGTTTTTTTACTTTACAAAGGCAATGCCTTACCTTTTATCGGGAATTTATGCCTTGGTGCTAGTCGTCAGCCCTTGGCTTATGGAAGGTGGGCTTGGGGTAGTCATGGCATGGGTCCTGAGGAGGGGTCATGACATTTATGACCAAAAACAGATTCAATCATGACGAGAGAGACATTTGGATGTTTTTTTGTTTAAAATTTTCAATGAAAATTTGTTTCGAGTTTTCAATAGTGGAAGAGATAAGGTAGCATTCTATAAGTTGGGGATGTGACACACCTTGATTTTTAAATGAAATAAGGGCCCTCAAATTTTACTTGTTTCAAAAGGACTAAACATAGAAAATTATATAACCATATAGGTTTAATGTCTGTAATATGGATAGAATATTGTTTTTATAAACCCATATAGGTAAATTTTACCCTTTTTTAGTTTAACACATCGTAAACCCATTTTTAACTTGACCACAACAACTAATTCTTTTCTATTCACTATCCATTTTAATAAAAATTTTCAGTGAACTTGTTATATAATATAAATTATAATGATTTCAAATATAGAATCTATTTTTATAAATTACATCCACATAAGGGTCAAAATTTATATTAATATTAATATCAGAGACATTATGAGAAAGCAGGGTTTTAAAACAAAAATGATAAAAAATTAAAATGATTCTGTGTGAAATTTAAATATGATTTTATAAAAATGACCTATATTTTATTAATATATTAGTAATATAAATAATTATACATAAAAAGAAATTTTTATTTCATTTTTTATTTATAAATAACATATGGATAAAAGAATGTTTTCAATTCAGATTATTTATTTTTCAGAATTAATAAAAAATTGAAACTTTATAGAAAAATCACAAAAATTAATCAAAAAATATTTATGAAATTATAAAATAAAAAATTAATTTTACATTATCAAATTCATTTTCTAATAAATCAAGGATTTATTTTTAATATTAGTGCATAAAAAAGTCACTAAACTATTTTGTAGAAAAATCCATATTTTATGTGTAAAATTATATCTATGTTTTCTATTATGTATAAAAAATAAGATGAATGTCAAATAGTTTATTGAATATATAAAGTATATATATTTTTTAATAATAATTCAATCAATGTAGTATTTTATTTAATTCAAATAGAATACATTTTTTCAAACAAAATAGTTATTTATAAACCTTTCTTCATTATTTAAATCTTTTATTTATTTTTATTTAAAATTAACTGGTAAACAAATAATTCAATATATATACATCTGTAAACCAATTTTTACAAATTTTTTTTATTCCAAGTAATATCCTCCATTCAATGGTCTAGGTTATAAATGTGATATAATAATATTTTTAATATATTACATGTTTTTTAAACTCGTTGTTGTTTATGACATAAGATAAACATTGTTTTATGTGTTACACTAGAAAAATAAAGTGTTTCATGCATTGTAAGATAAATATAGATTCTCTTACAGAACACATATAAATAAGTGTTCCACTTCATCAAAATATTTACACGATGAAATCTATTTTTTAAAATGAATTTAAAATATTCTCTGGGTGTTACATTTTACCCCCCTTAAAATGAATGTCACAATTTATATTCATATTGGTCATAAATGGTTTTTCATTGAAAATTCGTTTATCGAAACCTTCGTTATAAAAATGACTAATCAAGATTGTATTAAATATGGAATGTTTTAAACATAATGGTTACCTAATGTATCTCATAAATAGTACTCCACAGAAGTGAAAATAAGTGGGATATAAAGATTTTGATATGGAGGAAAAGTATAAATAATTTTATAGAGTTATTGAGATTAGTGATCATAAGAAAGAGAGTGATACATAGATTTTAAAACCCACAAATACATTAAAAAGGAGGTGTGGAAAATTACATTAACCTCATAAAAATGATGATAACATGAATTTTTTAAGGATTCTTTTCTTAAACTATAATAATTTTCATGAGAAATCAAACTTACCCAATCTCATTCCCTTTCATAGGCATAGTCTCATCAATCAGATGTTCCTTGATCGACATTCAATTCATCTCTTACTCTAATAAATATAGGTTATTTTTTTCTAGATGTAGTAATTGATAATATGATCTATAAATATAATTTTTTTTGTTCCATCTATATTTATATTTCATTATAATGAAATGGTCAACCCAAGTTATCTAGTTTTCACAAATCTCATATGGAAATGTAATATGTTAATGTCTAAAACCTCATCAATTTATATACATAATCATTTACTTAAATGGTTAACATTATAACCTTTCCTAAATTCAAAATATTTAAATATGGTCACTAAATGTCTCAAAATCCACCTAACTTTATCACCCCATATATCGTAGTTTTCACTTTATTTTCACATTCCAATGCAGTGAATACCTTAATCATTTAACAAATTGAAACATGGATATAAACTATATTAACATTAAAAATATTTAAAACATACATTATCATTCATTCCTCTCATCAAAAATTATCATTGGATATATTCCTTAATTAAAAAAATGTTGTAAACTCCATCAACGACATAATATATTTCTTTGTCTAAAAATCAATTACCAGTTATATGGTCACAAATTAAATCCAATTTACTATATCCATTACAACCATCTCTTCATTCAAGTTCAATGTAATTTCCCCATAAAAAATACATATTTAGTGTCACAAACCTTTAAAAAAATATATCAAATTACAATTTAATAAATTTTCTTGTTCATTGGAACTATTCAATATATTTTTGATAATCCCTAATGAAATAATTTTAATAAATAATCTTATATCATTGGAAATTAAAAATAATTTATACCAAATATATAATTATGTCATTCGTTCCACTTTAATGATTGGCATGGATTAGGTATTTCTAGGTCTATATGATGATTAGTGAGTCAAGAATTTAAGTTTCGTAATCTCATGATCTCTATTGTTATTATATTTAACTCGATAGTTTTCTACTCTATGACTTTGTTTTCCACATAGATAACATCTTCCCCTCAATTTTAGATATTCCATCATGTTTTTCATTCCCAACCTATAAACATATTTGAATCTGAATATTGTTTCTTCAATATTAATTTCCACATAAAAATTAAAAAAAAATCTATTATCCTCTTATTCAACATGTGAGGAATATCATTTATGTTCATGTTTTCAAGCATATATCATGATATATGATTAAGTATATTCATATTATATTTCTCTATAGTCATCATCCTATTTTAATTCTTATAATCGATGAGTTTTCTATCAAATTTATTTTTATCGTGATTTGTTATTGCTCCAACCATTGGCTAAAATTAAAAAACATTTTTTATGAAACAATAATCCTAGTGGAGAAGAACATAATCATTAAAAAGTACTTATAAGATGTAAACATCATGAAATGTTCTTTAATTTAATAAACCATAGATTTATCCTCGACCATTAATAATATTGATGTATTTAAACCCTTCTTTATGGTTCATATAGAGTCTATTAATTTCAAAAGAATATCCCCTAGGTGTGTCAAAAAGGTGTGTCATAAGGCTTATTGTCATGCACCCAGTCTTGATCATTTCTTACAAAATATGGGGGTTTTCAGGTTTTTACCACTAGCTACATCTATTCCAGATCCACTTCCACTTATAGTATTCATAAATGGATGTAATTTCATGGAAAACACTCATTTTATGTTTACCAAAATGATAGGACATTTTTATATACTTTTACTCATTTATATACTTACACATAGAGACATTCCTATATATAACCAAAAAAATGTCCCTAGGGATCATAGTAAAATTTCCATTGCATTATTTACAATGGTGAACTAAAACATTATGCTCATGCAATTCATTAGGATCTAATTTCATAATTCATGGATATTACATATTTTTAGATAAGAATTCATTACATTACACAAACATAGACATGAGGACCATAATAGTTAAGTGTCATTGGAAACATGGATTAAAGTATTATAATCTTGTGAAATATCACCAATGATTCCCAAAAATATATTTCTATTTAGTACTCTTTGTATTAATACTCTATATAAAAACATTATTTATAACCAATGGAGAGAAAACATAAAAAATTTTGTGCATAGATTATGGTTATGGTTAAAGATAATTGTTATAAATATATGAAAATATGAACAGATACGATAACAATTAGGGTATTTGATAATGAACATAACTTAATAAGATCATAACCAACCATTCCCATATTCTAATAAGTAGTTACAGTATAATGCATAGTTTTTCATTAGAAAAGAAACATTAGTTTATAAAATAACATCATTCGTGAGAGAATTACATTAGCACAAAACATATATTTTTGGATCACCAAAATAATTCTAAAATTTTGAACATCTATAAATAGAAATCGGTTCAGTCATTAATATATCTATAATAAAGAAATCCCTCACATAAACAAATGTACATTGAACCAAGTCCAAACACGACATTATGGAGAATAAAGATAGGCCCACCCATAAAATCAACAGTATCTAATCAATACCATGAATAAAATTATAAACATATAATCAGGTTCATTAATACAATAATGGATATGAAATACAATTCCTTGCAAAACATCACAGTAGTCATGGTTCTCTCCCAAGACCTTCACTGCTAAAAAATACCCTTAATGTAAACAGGTAACTATTCGTTAAATTATTATATTTATCCTGAGATATATGTTTTTAACCAATTTATTTGAGGGGGATATAGGTCACACCTATCATTGGTTAAAATGTATCCACCACACATTATTAAAATTCAACCACAATCACATTGTGAAAATCACACATATGTGTTCCAAAAGATTTTAAAACATTCTCTGTATTATATATTCTAAAATAAAATTGGTTTCAAAAATAAAATAAACAATAGAAAATAAATAGATTTCATAATAATTTCCTCATTTCATCGAAGCATAACATTTGAAAAAGGAAGATTTTTTCATTAGAATCTTTCTATAGTATAACCCATAGAAGAAAAATTAGTTTCGTAAACATCCTATCAAAAAAAATACCATTTAAGGAATGAAACAGAAAAAAAATCCATGTATCATATTCGTAGTGAAGTATTTGAAACCTCAATAAATGTTATCTTATATGGAAACTAAATTTTAAATATTAGTTGGGTCACTTCTTAAGGGAAATATATTTTCATTGAAAATACATTTTCAAAATAGAAAACATTTTAAAAATCCCTTTATTTGTAAATAAATATTAGACCATATGAAACAATATTTTAAAAATAATTTAATAAAAAATCATAAGGAAAACTTCATTTTTCTATGGAATAATATGTTTAAATCATAAAAATTTGATACAATTTTTATTTCAAAATAACCTTAAAAAATATAATTTAATATTTGAATTAATTAATGGTCATGATGATTAAAAATTCCATTCCTGATTTATATTTAAAAGGAATGATTACTTCAACATTTTTGGTATGAGACCAGTGGGATTTTTTTTGAAAATGACCCATATATTAAATTAATTTTTTAAGAAAACTAAAACTTGTGTAAAAATATTATTTAAAAATAATACCTATAATGTCCTTGATTTTTCATGATATTTTTAAATATTAATGAAGATTATTTAAATACTTTTCACCATTATGATGCATGATTTTGGGGCCTGGGGTTCCCAGAATAAATGTTCTAACTATATATATGATTATTAAAAATAGTTCTCATGTGTGATTTTAGTAATTTTTAAATGAGTTGTAGGAATTTAACTATGAGGGAACCATTGTGTTTAGAGAAGTAATTTTTTCATAGGAAATACCTAACATTGATCGGTGTGTGTCGACTACGGAATATATGTTTCAGACATTTTAATGAAGAGTAAAAATAATCCTAAAAGGTTTATTTTATTTACATTTAACATTTGAGAGTGATGGAATGACACTATGATGCCACAAATAAGTAGTTATTTCCATTAATAAATGTACTAGCATGGAAACACTGCAACTTAACAAAGTAGTGATGATGAAATGCATTTCTTCATTTAATAGCTTGGCATGTATGCAAGATCAGATTCATTATCCCTGGAGGCTCTAGAAAAAAATAAATGAAATGCATCCACAAATCCTATTTCTGAAAAATGATGAATAGAGGTGGATTGATGATCTGATTTAAAATAGGAATCGATAGATTGACGAACGATGAACACATGACTAATGATTCATTAGTGATATATCCAACCCTTTAGGTAAGGGGTTAATTTTTTTCCTTTGTGATTTCATTACTTATTCTTATTTCAAACAATGAATGTGGACCAACCCACAAACATATTGATATTATGTTCGATTGTGCATGTGGGACAGTAAATATGTACGATGGGATTGATGGAAGATTAGTCTATGTGATAATGGTCTCAATCTCTTTTACTAAGGGGGTAAATGAATTTCGAAGCTAACTAGGCTGACAATCATCCATCAGACATTCTATATGACCATATCATCCCTGTAGTTGCCATTCTACACTGAAGGACCCCCATGGTTGCGATACATTTTACTTGGAGGGTTTGAATGTGGTCAGACCCTCATAGGGATATTGGGAATAATGTAATTCCAAGTCATTGAATAACGTGTTCATGGATCTTGTAGATGGACCTGTTTTGAATAACCGAGAAGCGGAGAGAGATGGACGACACACAGAAGGAGGGCCAATGTCAGTGATGCTGCCACCCAGAAGTAGAACAACGCTATCTCAACAAGTGGCTATAAAGGACCCCACGTCTCTATGGCCATGGGTGGGAGACAAGGCCACTAGATTGATAGTTTTCGATAGGCTTGACAGGACGCGACATGAAGTCGTGTCACATGGTGCACGACCAGTCTAGTGGGACCATGGAGGAGTCATGTGACAACCTTCTCTTGGTGGTTCGTTTAGAAACTGATAATATGGAACACATCAGTCAGCGGTGTGGACCAGTTGGGTATGTGACACCCTCTATATCTGGGTAGACAAACTGGGCCGCGTCTGGGCGGATGAACCTGCTGACATATGTGCGGGCTGGGTTGGATCCAGTGGGCCAGATTGGCAGTGGGTCGGGACCACTCAGTGGGTGGGGAGGGACTCAGTGGGTAGGTTCAAGCAGGCACTGTGTTGGGATTGGTTGCGTCGGTCTAACCAGGTGGAACAAGCCCCAGACCCAACAAAAGCCTTTTTACTTAAATGGAACTGACTCTCAAACCCTATGTCCATTTAACGATCCGTTTATAGAATTGGGACCACCATGGTGAGAATTTATTTTTGGGGTACTCTCTTTTAGTATCTATTGAACTTGGAATATGTCATATTGTCTTGTGGAGTATTTTCTCCCATAACTAGCATGCTAAAGATGGAATCCTTAGGCCAGTTGCGACCAAGAAGCTGTGAGATTACCTAGATTGGGTTTCCTGTTTAGAAAATGTGTCTTATGTAGTCATTGTGTCTTCCCAAGACTGAGTTTTTACTCCCCTATCCAACTAGGGTGTGGGTCCTCTAGTGTTTTCTGACATTTTATGTTTTACCTAAAGATCGGGTCTTAGTAACACTCTCTTTATTATCTACACTTCATGTGTTACCTATACTCCATGTGTTGTCAACCCTCCTTGTGTTACCTACACTACGTCTATTTCCAATTCTCTATGTGTTACTACTTGTTGGTACTCTAGATTCTTACCAAAATCCAATTTATGTACCCTAGATCTATAATAGGTTTGAGATGACTCTAGATACTCTATTTATTGTGCCTCACAGAGGATACACTTCGTGTGCCTCTTTGGAAGTCTTCATGGTGAATTTATTTGTGAATTCTTTGTGGTATACTTCATGTAATTTTTTTGTGGTTTTCGGTACCTAAAAAGTATTGTTTAACTCACCCCTATACAGTCTTTTTCTACACCTTTCTGTATCATACAGACAATTGATAGCTTAGAAGGCGTCCTTGGTGGGCCAGAGATAAGGGTGCTTAGGATCAGCCGATGGACATGGTACACTTCAGTGACATTTAGATAGCTAACTACACCTATCCTTCATGTAATATTTTCATCGTATAATATCCATGAGCTTCTGATTTCCTTATTTTGATGGTCTTTTATACTAGACCCTTTTTCTTTTAGTATTTTACCTTACCCTAAGTGGGTTTTATTAGTGATTTTCATCAATGTTTTTATAGTATTTTTTATTTTTTATTTTCCTAGGAGACAGGTGTCTGCGTAAAAGTTCTTTGGAAAATTCCTCCCACATATGAGATATGCCTACTCGATACTGGTCTCCATCTCCTATCCAATTGTAGGTGGGTATAGGGTAGTCATGTCTTGGAACCCAAGGGATAGGTCACAAAATAGTGGTATCAATGAAAGGTCTGTTTTAATCTTGTTTTGGGAAAATAGTGTTATGTTCTTCAGGTTTGGATTTCAGGCTATAAAACCCAGTGTTGGTGTGATGACCGATGAATACACACACCAGGACCATGAATTATTCATTCTGACTCAATACAAGGAAACAATATTTTCATGGGAAATTAATTGTGTTTTCATCATATATTAATGGCGTGTGTTCACATTTCCTTCTTGAGTAAGATTCATCTCACCAAGTAAACTCTATTGACCATGGTATAAGATGTTTTTCTTCAGGATTCTTACTCACGAGAAGCTAGCTAGGATTCTAGGGAATGAACATGAGGATGATCTTAGAAGCTATGAGGCATCATTGTGGGGACTGTTTCCAAAAATACAACTAATCCGTGGTGTACCAGTGATAGCCCCACCTAGAGAGTAGCAATTCCTACCTGTGTTACCGGTAGAGGATGCATACATGCTTAGTGTATTACATGAGTTCAATAGAAAGAAACCTTCTTGCTTCTATGGTGATATAGATCCTCAGATATATGATGACTACTTGGAGGTGGTTATGTGAGTCTTCCACTTAGTGTGTAAACCACCCGACCATATGACCTTCCTTGCCACGACCTTTATTTTGGGCTTGGTGGGGAGATGCTAGAGCTGGATGACTCAGATGTATATAAAGGGAATTATATCCTAGAAATACTTCTGGAACCTCTTCATGGAGGAGTTCATTCTAGAAACATTACACATTGATCCTATATAAGAGATACGACACAGGAAGTATGGAATCCAATCAGATGGAGAGTACTTGATGAGATTAAATGATCTTTCTTCCTACCCTACTAACATTTCATGGGACTCGCTCATCAGGTCATGTAACTTTGATAAGGGAATACTTCAAGATATTATGGTGTAGATGATATCCCTTAGAATCCATATGCATGATTGGGTGCATGAGAGAGCTCTATCGGTAGAGAATTTATGTGTGGAGTAAGAAATGACAGTGGGAGAGACCACCAGATGATAGGTAGTGGTGTCTTTGGAAACAGGCACTCTATAGATGATGCAGGGAATCAAGAAGATAAATTAGTCGATGGGATGACCCCAAGACATAGGGTCATTGGTGTAAGCCTCCCTGGGCAGAGCGAGTCATATGAAGGAGAGACTGTGCTACTCATGTGGCAGTTGAGGACATATGGCTAGAGAATGTCTGACTAGCCATGTGACCGACCAGGAGATGGTTGAGGGACCACTGATTCAATGGTAGACGTAGGATAAGTGTAGTGCACAAGTCAATGAATGTGTAAGAAAAGAGGAATTAGTCGCTGGATGTGAATGGAGGTTTGTGGCACTACCACACCACCCCCTGGTGGTCCACCCTGAGCTTTGGGAAATGGTAGAAAAGGGTGAGGCCTACTCCATTTGACAGAGTCATGTGATCTTGAGACACCCAGTATGATTATAGGAATGATCTATTTCCTTTACACCAAATATAAAATTTTTAGAAACATGGGTTCCGTTCACTCTAATCTCACCACAACCCTTGATTGTGACCTAACGATTCTTGTGGAACCATCAAATCGATCCCTATTCTTAGAGAATCATATGGGAGGATATTTGACCATCTAAAACTAGGGGAGAAATTGTTAGCATACTCTTGGGGTAGAGAATTACAGTTGGAATCCCATAGTGGAAGCATTGAGGCTTTATAAAATCCTTCTGGTTATAGACTGGTTATCTATAGATAATGCTTAGAGATTTTGTTTTAGGTGCACAATGTTGTGTGTCAGTGGAGATGGGTCTAGGTTTTGTTGTTGGAGAAAGGGATAAAGTAGCAGTTCCAGATGGACTCACATGTATGAGGGTGCCACCGATCACACATCCGTGGGCAAGCATGACCCTCCGTGTAGTGGAGGAGACGATTCCTCAGTTTCCTGCAGTGGTGGATGAGTACGAGGCCAATGTTTCTGAAGATGTTTTCAAGGAATCACCTTGAAAAGATGTATACTACTTCATATATCTATATCCCAAGATTAAACTTATATCTACACCGGTATATTGGATGGAACCAATAGGTATTTTTGAAATGAGGTCACAATTAGAGGACTCGCAGAGGAATGGATTTTTGAGACCAAGTGTTTCACCATGGGTAACCTGAGTTTTGCTTCCCAGGAAAGTAGACAGAAGCCTGAGGATATGTGTGGACTCCCAGAGCCTAAAATAGGATACTGTGAAGAAGAAGTATCCTCTACCATGGAGTGATGACCAATTTGATTAGATGATGGTAGAAAGATAGTTCTAAAAATATACCTCAAATCAGGCTATCATCAGCTTCTTGTACAGTATGAGGACTCCCCGAAGACGGATTTTAGAAGATTATATAACTACTATGAGTACATAGTGATATTTTTTGTGTTACTAATTCCATAGTAGTGTTTGTTGGACTCATGAATATGATCTTCCAACCCTAACTAGACTGGTTTATAGTGGTCATTATTGATGGCATCCAGGTGTACTCGGCATTTGAGGAGGAGCATTCGATACACTTAAGGATGGTCATGGACTTATTCTGAGAGAACCATAATTACAGGACACTCTTGATGTGTCAGTTATGGATTCAATATGTACAGATTCTATAACATGCGATTTTGGAGGATGGAGTTTAAGTAGATCAAGAAAAGATAGAGGAGGTTCTTGATTGAGAGCCACTTGAGAACGTTGCCAAGGTGCAATGTTTCCTTGGGTTGTCTGGGTACTATTAGAGGTTTGTAAAAGTCTTTTCTAGAGTATCATAATTCATTAATTCCTTGACAGAAATGTGGAAAACATTCATTTTAATGGAGATGTTTTAGCGGAGCATTCAATAATTTAGGTTGATATCAACGAGTTCTCCAATACTAATATTTATAGAGGTGGGTGTTGAGAACATGGTGTTCTGCAACGCATTAGTGACAAGGCTTGGTTATTTCGTGATGTAGGGGAAACCTATTATTTCTAATGATTCATCGCATTTGAGACCAATTTTTCAGAAGTATGCAACCCATGATCTAGAGTTGGTAGTGGTAGTATTAGAATTGAATATGGGGAAATAAATCCTTATAGGGAAGAGGTTTTTCATCTACTCAGACCACAAATTTGTGTGGAATATCTTTTCTCATATGTATCTTTTCTCATATGTATCTACTCAGACAATGACATCTTCTATAGTTCACCTAGAATGATAACTTCATGATAATCTATACTCATAGGAAGGGGGACATTGTGGAATATTTTTTCAGCTAGAGATCATGTTCACAACTACTGAACAAGGCCTTGGACGAGTAATCCTTGTTTAATATATCCATCATGGATGCAAACGAATCATCTTATCTCCAGTCGATGGTGGTAACCCCTCCACCCTTATAGCATGTTCATACGACATATCTCAGAGATATCAGTTTTGATTCTACCCATTCATAGATGTCCATAGGGCATTCCCATGATGGACACTCAAAATTTGGGGTGCACATCATCCTTTTCATATGATGCACAGTTGTATCCATGATTTTTCAGGAGGAGTTATTAAGGGGGTTCCATACATACCATATGGAGGTACATCCAGGTGTACCAAAGATGTACCAGGAATTCCAACCTCAGTTTTATTATCCGGGGATGAAGATGGCAGTGACATTTTTTCTCTAGATGCCCTATTGGTCAAAAATGAAGGTCGAGCACTACATTGCCACAAGATTGAATTAACCCCTTGGGGTGCCAGAGTGGATGTGGGGTGGAATATTGATGGACTTCATGATGGGACTACCACCTACATCGAGGGGCGTGATACCATCTTTGTTATCATTGACCAACTCACCATGTCGGTCCTCTTTCTAGAGATTTGTAAATGGGGTTCATTAGAGAGCATGCAAATCCTCTATATATAGGATATAATTCATCTGCATGGAGTCCCATTGAATATGTTATTATATTGTGATGCATTATTTACATACAGATTGTGGACGGGATTACAGGTGGAATTTGGGACTCTTCTATGCTTGATCACAACATTGCGTCCACAGAAACACAACTAGATGGAGAAGACCATTCTGGTATTAGAGGACATGTTACATGCATGAATCCAAGATTTTGGACATATTTAGGAGAATCCTCTACCCTTATTGGAGTTAATGTACAATAATAACTTCCACTCCATCAATTGTATGGCATTGTATAAGGCATAGTATAAATAACCTAGCAGGTCATCACTGTAATGACACAAACATTCATTAACGAAAATTATTATTAATATGATTAAATGTCTTATTATGTAAAATGATTCTATAAAATATGAGTTTATTTGGTTTTATGTTTCTTGATTTTTAAAGTACCTTCTTGAATTATGGCCACTGATAATATTTTCATTGAACAGTTATCACATGATTAGTATAAATATAGGGCTTTATCAAATCCAATTTACTCTGAAAAAGGAAGTGATGGCCTCATCCAGTAGACATTCCCAGTACGAAGCCCTTTTGTTAGAGCTCATAAAGGTGGTGGAATCATTTGGCTTTACTCTTGACCAATCACAAGAAAAGCATCAACATGCTAAGCTCGAATGGAACTTCCTATGGGAGAAGTTGATGTCAATATATATTACCACCCAAGTAATGTTATCTGAGCCACCCAAAGAGTGTGTCAGCATCGTGTACTTTACCCTAAGGTCTTATGCTGATGTGGAAAGGGGTTATGTTACAGGACCTTAGAACTATGATTATATGCATTATTTTTGTATATAATGAAGAACATACGTTCATTTTATTATTTTTATGTTGGAAAATGTTTTTAAAGAACAAAAAGTATTTCAAGTTAATATTCAACTAATTAAACTATGTTGGTAAATTAATGGATTTTTGAATTATTTAAAATTTTTATATTATTATATTAATTTTTATTAATTATAAATGATGGTATATTTTTTATGAATATAATTATTATTTTTAGAATGGTGTGAAAGTAGTTTTTGTCAAAACACATGAATTTTCTATAAATATCTATTTTTATATTAAAATTAAAGTTGATATATTTTGAAACATATTTAGATAAAACTAATATTATTTTTTGAATGAGGATTTTCAAATTATCCAATGGGGAATTTTTCAGAATTTTCTAAGAAAGTTGAATTTTTGGGTGAAAATTAAATACTGTTTAAATATATAATGTGCATACTGACATCATAGAGACACAATAGTGATGTAATAAAATACTATAAAAATTATGTTCAGAAAATATATATTTTACCATTAAAATAAGTGATTTTAGGTTAGTTTTATTTATTTTAAGAATACTTAATAGACCCTCCAAGACTTTTAAACATTTCAACATTTTAAATTGATTTCCTTGAGTGTCACTCACCTCCACATAAGAAAACCTATTATATTAAGATGATTTTACATTTTACATTCTAAAAAATTCGAATTCAATTAGGAAAAATTATGGGAAACCCATGGGCTGGTTTGTGGTTTTGATTAGTGTAATGTATGGTGTCCCAGACCTAAATAATAATGTATTCCCACTCCTTTACTATATAAACCCACCTAAGCTCCCACTTAATTTTCACTCAACGCCTATGGAGTTTAACCAAACCAGGAACTATTCTCTATATATTACTCCCAAGGCTTCTAAGTATCTCTAGAATCCTCTCTTAAGCCCATCCCAAGCCTTTGGTATCACACTTCCAAGTAAGGGGTTCTCACATTCCTTATTTGTGTGCTAGTGTCCTTATATTGTTATGACTTATTATTTTCAATTGAAAATGTTGGGGAATGATTTTAAACCTCACATAGACTACCCTATTTATATTTTAAAGATGAGATACCCCTTTATCTCTCATAAATGCCTCCAATGTACACCTATTACCATGACGAAATTACATTATGAATTTGTCATTTCTCATTTACATTCTTAAAACTCTTTTGTTTTATGAATCTAAATTCTATTACATTTGTTAAGGAAAATATCTATATGTCCCCATAACAACAAATTTCATGTATAAATTACGAGAGACCCATTTCCCTCTTATCAACAAATTTTTACAAATATCTATTTGATGTCGTTATGTTGTTGAAATTACACAAATATTTCCATGAAAAAATCATTGTGTAGTGAATACCATACCCACTAATCTATCAAGGGTATTCACCTTTATGCACATGTAATTTTTTATTGAGGACATAAATTTATGTATTCCTCATCCATTATTAATGGAATGAATTATTATGTTAATGATTCCATGTGGTATGATCTATGTTGCACAATTATGCATGAAATGAAATGATTATGTAGGGTTCCCCCTAATAGCTCTCCAATGCATTGGGTAAATTATTGTATCATGATACATCATGTAATATGGGTGTTGACTAATGATAATTCATGTCCAATGATGGTTTACTAATGTTTCATGTTCAATGAGTGTTTGCTCATGCTCTATGTTCAATGAGCCTTGGGTCATTCTAATACCATGCTAAGTGATTCTTCCACATTTCCATGTTTTGATTATCATTCAATATCGTGACATTATGTTCATGTTTCCTTTATGAAACATTGATTTTTTTATTTTTCATAACATATATTGTATTTTTAATGTTATTCCTTGTTTAATCCCTTACTGGGCTATATAGATCACCCTTTTCTTATGCATGTCCTCATATTATCCCATGCAAAGCTATGTGTGGGAGAATGTAGTGGTCATGTTTAAGAAGTTTTCAATAAAAATGTTTCCTTTTATGTTTTAAGTAATTTTTTAATATTCATAATCCCCAAAGACACATGACCTCTTGATCTTCTATCTTGAATCAATTGACGATTTTATGTAATAGATCATGTTTACGTGTGTAATAAAAAGAAGGGATGTTATAGTTGGTATCAGAGGATAAGTTTAGCAAATTTTTTGTTTAGGATTTGAAAACCCTTGTGAAATCTTTTGGGATAAGACTAAGTATAATAAAAACCTCCCTAAATTATTATGAGTATTGAGTATGTAGTTGGTCAAAAAAATAAATCCATGTCTGGATACGAGTAGATAGAGACAGCTCTTCCACAAGAAGTACCTAGGAGTCAAAACTCTCACAATGAGTTTTGGGCTTGACCAGGGTATTCTAGAACAAGATAATTGGCTTTATTGAACTATTGGTTATGACACTCCTAGGGGTCATGCTTCCATAAATTCAAGTGCTTATTGTGAACCATTATTAATTAAAATATAAGAAATTCCTCAAAGAATATATGTTAAAAAATTGATCATGGATAACATATATTGAAGAATATATATTAATAAGTTAAGGAAATTAATTTTTTTTAAGTCATCAATTTTGTCATTGTTTTACCTTTTTTGTGTTCACCCTGTCTTTCCTTTTATTCCATCCAATGGATGGTTATAGGAGGACTCAAGCTAGCAAACGATGTGATGTCCAATGAGATGACTTTTCTATTGAGATACCCAATCTGATGGTAGTAGGAATCATGAACATTGTCACGATAATGTCTCGGTTAACTCATGGTTTGAGAAGAAACATGGGTCAAGAGGAATGTTCACTCCCCCACCTAAGAAAGAACATGTTGTTATCGAGAGCATCATTAGATAATGGCCTCCAACATTAAATGGATAATATGATCCCTCAATCTCCAATCAATGGATCAACATAATTGAAAATATCATCTATATCCTTATATGTTCTTAATAGGAGTTTTTTCATCTGGTTTCTTATTGTATGGAGAATGAAGATGATCAATGGCGGACATTGATAAAAATTATGAAGCCTGAGGAGGAGATCGAGGCATTGGAATGGAATGATTTCCAGAAAATGTTTTTTGATAAATATTTTCCTCACACCTTCCATATTAAGATGGAAAGGGACTTCCATTCCCTCAAGAAATAAGAAAACGAATCCATCAGAGCATATGAGGAAAAAAACAATAGGATTTCCCGATATACCTCCGGCATTGTCGTTACCCCTGAATGCAAGGATGACCACTTCTTTGGTGGTCTTACACAAATCATGCGGAAAGCCCTAGTGATTTGTGACTTCAATATCTATGAGGGATTTATCTGATGCACCATCATGGTCAAAATAGTGATTGGAAAATCTCAGAGGTTTCACGGGGATAAGATGTGTAAGGTGGAAATAAATTCTAGGGGTCCGAAGGATAAATCCAATGGTGCTCAGAATATCCATCACCCCGGTTTCCAATGTTGTGTAATGAAGCTCCTCAGAAATTATTTGAATGGGATAAGGAAATTCATTACGTGTGAAAGATAAGGGAACCTATCCATTAACTACCATCTAGAAAAACCCACAGTTGTGACAGAGGATAGGAACCCTCTTTTTGACTCACAACGCATTGTTCATTTTTTCAACTGAAAATAACCAGGGAACCTTGCATATTACAGCCCTAGGAAAAGGGTTTTCAGTGTCAACCAAAAACCTACAAGGAAGAAAAGGATATATTTTTCCATAACTACAAACAACGTGAACCCCGCCAATAAAGTGGTGACAGGAATGCTAGTTATTCATTCAAGAATAGAGAGAATACTTTTTGATAATGGTATTAAGAACACATTTATATCTCAAAAGTTTAGTATAACAATCCCAACACCACCAAAAATCATCAATGTGAATTTGTCGTTGAGTATGTAAAATGGTGAACTCATTGCATCCCATAAATATAACTCATCCCATTTCATAATTTCTATATATAACATCCTAGAGAACCTCACTATACTCCCTCTAGTGGAACTTGAGGCAATTATCAGAATGGATTGGCTTTTATTATATTGATCTAACGTAATTTGCTGTTTGACGTAAATCACTCTCTATATGGATAATCGACCCCTGATTATATAAAAGTTCAATGAGGAAGATAAATATTATTTATCATCATCATCCCAAGCGTTGATATTTTTTTCCTATGACCACATGTTTCTGTCTTAGATTATTGAGTCCGTGGAAGTATCCATCCTTGAAGACATACATGTTGTTACAAAATTCGCTGAAGTGTATCATGAGGAATTTCCTGGTCTTCCTCCTAGAAGAGATGTTGAATTATAAATTGCCCTTATACTTGGAGAATTTCCAATATCCAAGACTCCATGTATAATGGTTTTTGTGGAGCATGAGTAGCTAAAGAAAAAATTACAGGAGAATCTAGATAAATGGTTTATACAACCAACTACTTCACCATGGGGTGCTCTGGTTAGCTTCCTAAAGAAGAAAGATGGGTTAATGTAACTTTTCATAATTCATCATGATCTTAACAAAATCATGGTAAGAATAAGTATCATGTGACATGAATTGATGATTCGTCCGATCAGCTGTATGGAGCACAATAATTCTCCAAGGTGGACTTCCAGTAGGGATATTATCATGTAAGGGTGAAAAATGATGATATACCCAATACTACTTTTCATACAAGACATGGGTACTATGAATTCATAGTAATGAAATTCATACTCTATAATAATATAGAAATCATTATGGACATGATGAATAGAGTCTTAAGATATTACCTCGACAAATTTGTGGTAGTATTTATTGATGATATTTTAATATACTCTAAAACCAAAGAGGATCATGAGGAGAATCTAAGAACTATACTAGAGACCTTGTAAAACGAGAATCACTTTGAAAATTACATAAATTGTGAGTTTTAGTTCATGGAGGTATCATTATTGTGTCACATCATCACAATAAATGGGATATCTGTGGATCCCCCGAGAAAAATGTAATTGGGTGATGGATGAGGCCATCATCACTAACTGATATCCATAGATTCTTTGGGTTAGCTAGATATTATCGATGATTTGTGAGAAATTTATCACGATTGTTCAACACTCATACCAAGATAAATTAGATGGGAGTAATTTTTTCATGCAGTGATGAATGTGAGGAAAGCTTTAAATAGTAGAAATAGAGGATTATCACTCCACCGATGCATACATTACCTACAAGTGGAGAACTTATTGTGGTATTCAGGGATTCTTTGAAGAACGGAATTGGTTTTGTTTTGATGGAGATTGAAAAAGTCATTGCCTATGCTTCAGGGAAATTGAATGTTCTTGAGTAGAATAATCCAATACATGTTCTATGGTAGGCTGCGATGATATTCAATTTTTATTTTTTATGGAATTAACCCTTTGGGAAGATGTGTGAAATATAAATAGATCAGAAAAGCCTCAAGAATATGTTCACACATAAAGAGTTGAATATGCACCAATGAGGATGGTTAGAGATGATCAAATATTATGACTACTCAATCCATTACAACCATGGTAATGAGAACATGGAGGCTGATGCTCTAAGTAGAAAGTATCCAACGATTCTGTAATTGATGAGAATTGGGAAGGATCCAATCTTCTTATATTTGATGAAGATGGACATGTGAATCATAAAGAAGGGTAAATCATATGGCCTTTCACATTTAATTGCTCAACGATCCGTCATAGAGAAAATAAATGATTCTCAAAGAAAGGATATGAATGTTATGAAAAGGGTAGAAGCTACCAGAAATGGGAATGCTTCAATGTTCATGGTTGACAAGGATGGAATTGTGAGATTTGGGTCACGATTATGTATACCATCTGATCCAGAGATAAAGAAGGAGCTTCTTAATAAAGCACTTGGATCAACCATCTCTATTTACGCATGGAGTAAAAAGATGTATCAATATCTCTATGAATAATTATGGTGGGACAATATGAAAAGGGTGATTTCTGAATATATATATCAAAGTTCTTGGTATGTCAGCAAGTGATGGATGAGAGGAAAAAGTCTAAGGGGATGATGCAACCACTACCCATACCAACATGGATGTGGGAGAATATTACCATGGACATTGTCACTGAACATCCATGGATATCTAGAGGAAACAATGCTATATGGGTTGTTGTGGATCATCTTATGAAGACCAGTACATTATCCCGATTCAAGAGGAATTCTCACTAGATCAACCTGCACGTATTTAAATCAATGAAGTGGTACGGCTGCATTGAGTTCCACTATCTATTGTATCTGATCAAGATCCTAGATTTACCTCGAAGTTCTAGAAAAGCCTCCAAAATGCTCTAAGCACTGAACTGAACATCTGTACAACCTATCATCCTAAACCAATAGCCAATCTGAGATAACTATTCAGACAGTAGAAGATATGTTATGATCATTTCTATGGGCTTCAATGGATGAAGGGACCAATATCTTCCACTGGTATAATTCAGCTACTATAATAGTTTCCATTCAAGCATCCAAATGGAACAAAATGAATCCCTTTAAGGGAAAAGGTGCAGAACACATGTGTTATGGTATGACCTCCATGAGAATATTCTTTGAGGACCTAAAATTGTTAAGGAAATGGTGGAGAAGGTGAAAATGATTCAGAATAATATAAAGGCATCCCAAAGTCGATAGAAGATTAATGTAGACCAACATCGATGAGACCTTGAATTCAATGTTCGAGACACAATATTTCTACATATATCTCATTGGAAGAAGTTCATGAGGTTTAGAACGAAGGGGATGATTTTTCCTAGGTATATTTCCCCCTTTCAGAATCTTTATCGTGTCAGGGCAGTGGCCTATCGACTAGAACATCCACCTACTATAGCAAAAGTAAATGATTTTTTTCATGTCTTCTTCTTAAGGAAGTACATTCAAGACCCTTCACAAGTACTCTCTTAAGAGGGAGTACAATTATAGGATGATATTTCTTATGAAGAGCATCCAGTGAAGATCATAAGTAGTAGTGAAATTGTTCTACGAAATAAGACAATACCCCTCGTCAAGGTGCTGTTGAAAAAACACATGTTTCAAGAAGCGATGTGGGAATCAGAAGAAGTGATGAGGAAAAGTTACCCAAACCTATTTTAGTGTGGGAAAATGATATTTTGAGTGTGAAATTTCATAAGGTGGAAGATTGAAATGACCTAAACATTCATTAATGAAAACTACACTTGATCTGATTAAAGGACTTATTATGTAAAATGGATATATAATACATGTACTTACTTGGTTTTATGATTTTTCGTTTTTATAAAACCATAAAGATTTGTGACTAATGCTAATATAACTGTTGAAAAATGATCAAATTATTTGTATAAATATAGGTCTTTAACAAATCCAATTTACTCAGAAAAAAGAAGTGATGGCCTCATGTAGTAGATACTCCCCATACGATGCCCATTTATTAGAGCTGGGAAAGGACATGGAGCCATTATACTTCACCCTTGACCAATCCCAAGCGGAGCTTCAATATTTTAAGCTCTAATAGAACCACCTATGGGAGATGTGGAAGTTGATAGATATTACCACTTGAGCGATGTAATCCAAGCCACCCCAAGAGTTGGTCCCCATCGCGGACCATACCCTATGGTCTTATGTGGGTGTTACAATGGTTTATGTAACAATACCTTAGAAATATGATTATGTGCATTATTTTTCTTATATAATAAATATTATATATTCATTTTACAATTGTTACGTTGTAAGTAGTTTTTAAAGAACAAAAATCATTTGAAGATAATATTCAACTAAGGAATCTATTTTCATAAATTAATGGATTTTTCAATTAATTTAAATTTTAATATTAATAAATTATTTTTTATTATGAATAAATGCATGTATAATATTTATTAATACAATTGTAATTTTTTTTATGTTTTGAAAGACATATTTGTCAAAACCCATGAATTTTCGATAAATGTTAGTTTTTATTTTAAAAGTAAAAGTTCACATATTTATAAAATATTTATATATAATGAATTTATTTTTTGGGGTCGGGGCGTCAAAATTATCAAATTATGATGTTTTCATAATTTTTTGGTAAAAATTAAATATCATTTAAATATCTAATGTATATTATGACATCATAAAGACACAATAGTAATGTAATAAAATACAATACAAATTATGTTCGTCCCATATATGTTTTACCATTAAAATAATGTTATTTTAGTTTTGTTTGATTTATTTTACATTGGTTTAGTGGACCCTCCAAGACATAAAAAATATTTTATCTTTTTAATTTCATTTCCTTGTGAGTGTGACTCACCTCCACATAATCTTCCCCATTATTTTAATAAGTTCATCTATTGGCCTTATAAAAAAATTACACATCCCTTTGAAAAAAAACTTTGCAAAAACCATGGGCTAGTTTGTGGTTTTGATTAGTTGAATGTGTGGTGTCCCAAACCTAAGTAATAAATAAATCCCTCTCCTTTGTTATATAAACCAAACCAAGCTCCAAGTTCCACTTCACTAAAATCCTTTGGATTTAAACCAAAACCTTCTATCCACTCTCTTGAATTCTCCCAAGGCTCCCCATGCTCTCAAGAAACCTCTCTCAAGACCCTCTATAGCCTTTGGGATAACACTTCCAAGTAACAGATTCTCACTTTCCTTATTTATGACAAAGATTCATTATATTGTTATTCCATTTTACTTTCAATTAAAAATGCTGGGGTATACATAATCACCTCAACAATACTACCCTATTTATGTTTGAATTATGATATAACCCTTTCTCTCTCATTAATTTCTCCCATGTACTCCTATTATTATGCCAAAATTTCGTAATGAATTTCTCTCTTCTCATTTACATTCTAGAAATGATTTTGTTTTATGAATCTAAATTCCATTACATTTTTTTGGACTTGTATCTATATGAACCTAGAAATATAAATTTCATGTAAATATGATGAGAGACTCCTTTCAATCAAATCAACACATTTTTTTGAATTTCTATTTGATGTTTTTATACTACTGAAATTACACCAAAATTTCCATGCCAAAAACAATGTGTCGTAAATACCATACCCAGTCATCTATCAAGGGTATTCACCTTTATGGACATGTATCTATTTATTAGAGTCTAAAATTTATGTGTCTCACATCTATTATTTGTTGAATGAATGATTATGTTAATGAATCCACGTTGTATGATCCATGTGGCACACTGATTTGTGAAATGAAATGATTATGACGGGTGCACCCAAATAGCGCTCCAATTCATTGTATAAGTATAGTATAATGATAATTCATGTGGAATGGGTGTTGAATAATGCTAATTCAAGTGCATAGATTATTTACTCATGCTTCATGCACAATGAGGATTTACTCATGCTCCTTGTCTAATGATCCTTGGCTCATGCTAATATCATACTAAGTGTTGATGCCACATTTCCATGATATTATAATCATGTTATATTATACATTTATGATCATGTTTCATTTAGGATCCACTAATATATCTATTTACTAACATGAATTATATTGTTCAGGTTATTCCTTTTTTACCCCTTTACGGGGCTTTATAGATCACCCTTTTCTAATGGTTGTCCCCAGGTTAACCCATGAAATGCTAAGTACGAGGAAATGTAGTGTTCATGTACAAGTAGGTTTTCCATAAAGATGTTTTGTTTCATGTTCTATATCATTATGTAATGTTTATAATCCCCAAAAACTGTAGACCTCATGATATCATATCATGTATCAAGAGAAGATTTTATGAAATAAATCATGTTCAAGTGTGTAATAAAAAAGAAGCGTTGTTATAATCACATTGCAGAACTATCCCTAGAGAGTCAGAACTCATGGACTCAGAGTTGGTACATGCCATCAAGGAGAAGGGTCATGTCATTTGGGAGTAGATAAAGACAGCCTAGAGCTGTCAGAAGACCTATATTTAAAGGTGGTGGAGACCCTCGTAGATCGAGGAGGGAGACAATGGGTTCCTTTTTGTATCTCCTCGACGTGGGATGTGATATTTTTCCAGGGCCTCAAGTTATCTCTAAAGTTCATTAGTCCATTTCTGAAACTAAGTGGATTGTGTGAGATATCCCACTACTTGGATCTATCTCTGTGGTTAGAGAGGGTTCATGTTGTCTTTCACATATCCCAACGAAAGAAATATGTATATGAAACTTCACACATCATTGACATGGGAGAGTTGGATATTGATGACGGGGAAACTTTCAAAGAGTACCCAGTGGAGATCATGGATCGACTTGAGATGATCCTTCATGGAAGGGGAATTCCACTGTTGCATATTCAGTGGTATCATAGGTCTCTCTTGGAGAGAAATTTAGAGCGGTATGGTTAGATTCATGATAATTAACCACTTTTGTTTTTTTAGATCTGGTTTATCTTTGGAGGTCATATTGACCAAAGGTGGAGAGAATGTATTGTTCGTTATTTTACATGAATTTGTTTTGGAATCTTAATGGGATTAATTCAAGACCAGTTGTTGATATGACATGTGATTCTGAGGCCAAAGGTTCCTATAATATTATTTTTGAACTATTTTAATGTTTATTAAAAATATATATCATGTGCGGTTTTAGTAACATTTAAATGATTTCTATGATTTGAAATATATGGCCCCTATTGTGTTCAGAGCAGTGGGTTTTTCTTGGGTGGGGCCTAACATTGACTAGAGAAAGTCGGCTGTCAATAAACATTTTCTGATATTTCCTATGATAATAACCAAAATCATAAAATGATTATTTTATTTTCTTTTAATGAATAATAGTGACACAACAACACTACGACGCCGCTACTACATTGCAGTTTCCATTCAGAAATGAAACAACATGGAGTCACTATAACTCTGCGAATCAATGATGTTGAAATGTGTTTGTTCATTTAATTTAATGGTCGGGATGTAAGATCAAATTTACAAACCCATGATGTTTTAAAAAAAAATAAAGGAAATGTGTTTGAAGATCCACATTTAAATGAACGAATATTGGTGGAAGATTGATGATCAGATTCAGAATAGGCATTGGAAGATTGACGAATGTTGATCGCTAAACTCATTGTATGTCAATGATCGATCCAAACCCTCAGTTAGAGAGTTAATTTTTTTTCATTGAGATTTCCTTCCCCATTCTTATTTCCAATGACAAACATGAACTAATCCCTGAATAAGTTCCATCGTGTTTTGATTATTCATTCATGATATAAAATCATTACTGTAAGATTGAAGGGAGATAAAAATGTGAGATTATTATTTCACTCATTTTATATAACGAGACAAACAAAGGCCAAAACTAACAAGGATGAAATTCATCCTTTATTAATTCTCTATTATTTTCATACCCTCGTTCTTGGAATTATTCACCAACAGCCCCCCTGGTCATGACACATTTATCCAGGACATTCAAATTGTGCAGAGACCCTTGATGGGATAGCAAGAAGAAATGAATGCAAAAGAAGTGACGAACATGATCCCAATATCACATAGATGGACTCCTTTTCAAAAAATGGAGCACTAAATTTAGACTAGAGACCCACATAAGGATGATTGACTGGAATAATTGGGCCACCAGCTTGATGACTGGAAGTGAAGGACCCCACAACATAGTGGTCACGAGTGGAGAACTAGGTCACCAAGTCGATGGCCAGTTGCTGGCTCGACGGAATGCATGAAAAAATCCATGTAACGTAGTGAAGAGAAATAATTAAGCATGAATATAGTGGGATCCTATAAAAACTACCATATGGTGGTTCACATAGTGGATAACCACATTGAACACGATAGTTGGCCGCATTGATCAGACGTGGATTCGGCACCCTCCGCGTTAGAGCAGATGAATCGACTAGCATTCGAGTGTGCTGTGATGGCGCCAGATGGTCGAGATGGACCTAACAGGTCATGTCAGACCCAGTGGGTTGGGTAAAGTGTGACCAGGGTTTGGACAGGATGAGACCGAATGGACCCGGACCCTACTAGACCATTTTTACTTAAATAGAAATAAAACTCAAACCGTATGTCCATATGACGAGCCATTTTGGTATTGGGACCCTTGTGATGAGTCTGTACTTTGGATTAAATCAAGGAGGGTTTAAATGGAAGTTGATGTATGGCCTATTGGATAGGGGATTTGGTGCTCCCTAAATGAGTGTACTAAGGATGAAATACTATGGCCGGCTGCAATATATATTCCATGTAATTCCCAATACTTCATTTCCGACACAGACTTTGTGTCTTATCTTGACGTTGTTTCTTACCAAGACTGAGTCAGTACTCCCCTGTCTCAACTGAGAATGGTTCCTCTAGTCTTCAAAGACACATCGTGTGTTACCTAAACTCAACATGTTACCAACACACCATGTGTTATCTACACGTTGTGTGTTACCTATACTCTTTGAGTTACTGACACTCTGTGTGTTACCTACACTTCGTGTGTTTCCAACACTCAGTGTGTTACTACTTCAGGGTACTAGGGATTCATAAGACAATCCTATTTATGTAAAATAGACTAATATTTAGTGTTAGGTTACTCATGTGACTCTATTTACTATACCTCATAGAGGATACACACTGTGTACCACTTTGGTAGTCCATGTGGTGTTTTCCTAAGTGATATTCTTTGTCGTATACTTTATGTAATTCGTTTACGGTTTGAGGTTCCTTATGAGTATTGATTTAATAAACCCTACACAGGATTTCCCAGGAAGTGTTGTGTCTTGTGTAGACAATTGACAGCTTTGACGGAGTCCTTGGTGGCCTGGAGAGAGGAGTGCTTCAGGGTAACCCAACAGATGTGGAACGCTTCAACGAAATTAAGACGACTTATTGTACCAACCCTTCAGGTTGGTTTTTCCACATATGATATCCAAGTGCTTGTAGTTATTTTATTTGGGAATGTAATGTGGACAATTTTTCTTTTAATTTTTTACATTACTCTGACTGGGATTTCTTAGTGGTTTTCATCCATGATTACTTAGTTTTTCAATTTCAACTATTTCTTGGATACATGTCCATGTGTATAGGTAGTTCAGAAAATGCATGCCACTTGTGGGATAGTCCTACTCAGTGCTAGTCACCGACACCTAGAATTTGGGAGGCATGCATTGGGTAGTCACAGAAAGGCCTTTAGGAAACAATACACAATAATAAGAGAGTAATAAAACATTTTTTATATCATTTTTGGAGAACATTATTTATGATTAAGACATATTTCGACCTTATGGGATAAATAAAGTTGGATTTTATTAAAAAATGATTTCTTAATAATTTCAAATAAAAAACATTTTAATATGTTTCAATTAATTTATTATATCATGAATAACTAATGGATAGTAATCTTAATGAGAATTTTTGATGGGTGGAACATGGGATATCAATATTGGGGCCATAATCCTAAAAAATCTCAATAAATTATGAGATTTATCATAAAATATTTACCACTTTGGTACCATTGACTCATAAGCCCCATGAATAAATAAAAAAAAATTAAAATTAAAATATAATGAATCTGAATATGATCATGAAATTACATGTATATATGGTTTTATATACTCAATGTTAATGAATATAAGTTCTTAATAAGGTATATGTCTAATAGAAGGAATGTCGAGACAAAAATCCCTCACCTCGTTGGTAATGTTTTAACATCAAACCCTATAGAAGATAGATACTAAAATGGTTATATAAATCCCAATAAATCATACTAGATTATTAATAATATATATTCATGGGCACTATAGACACCAAATAAATGAAATTTGTGGTGAACACGACATGAGTCCCATGAATGTAAAAAATGTAAAATAGAAATCCCTTAAATTATGTCTTGACCTCTATTGTACATATACAAACCACATGTATAATAAATATAAGTTTATAATACTTTATAATAGAATAATATTAAAATATTTTATAACATATATTAATTTATTATAACCTTTTTAACCTGTTTATTATGAATTCCACATTAAAGTTACGTTTTAGGATCTAATCGCTTTGTTTTTCATATATGTTTTGATCTATAATTTTTTTTACAAATTAATTTAATCATGGTTCTATAATATATCAAAACATAACAATGATATAAGTATAATAAATATTCATTATATTTTTATTTAATGTAATCTATTAAATATAGTAACATGAAATGATGTATACCGTTCATAGAGATGGTTGTCTGTACATACACATGAACATTGTTTCCAAATTCTTATTAGATTATAATAAGTTAATGTAAATAATATATTATTATTAAATAATAATTTTTAATGTAAAATTTATCACATATTTATATTAAACAAACTCTTAATACATTCCACGTAATGCATAATCGAATAACATCAATTCTCAAGGTGGTAGTCCCTGTACACAGGAACGATGTTATCGTATTCCCGGAAAATAGAGAGTAGGACAGTATGTTTGATATAATAATACAAAATAATAATAGAATCCTAAATATCATAAATATCATAAATATCATATATACACTAAAAATCATTTCTATTTACATCTACGAGAGGTGGTAATGGAAAAATAAACAACCTCGGTTAGCAAGCTAGAAGTCCACCATACAAAGAAACAATGATTTCATAAACCATTTGATGGAAGTGGATATAGTTTTAGGTCATTAAATTAACACAAAACCATATTTAGTATATTTAATATAATGATGTTATTATATAATCATTTTTTAACAATAATTTTACAATGTCGACAAAAAATGAAAAAAACAATTCTCAGAGAAGAGTATTACCTCTTATTCGGGTATCTTCATTAGGGTTGTAATAATGATTTTGGATGCTGAATTTCTTCCAATACTATGGATTATAAGATGAAGGGATGTAATTTCGGTAGGTATTTTCCCTTAAAAAGATGTGTGAATTTTTGAAGAAGTTATGAGAGAGGGTGGCATTTTTTAGGCAATAGAGAGGACACCCTTGGTATTTTTGAGGGGAAATAAGTTATATGATATTTTCCATATGTCCATAATGTGAAAAATAGATAATTATTGAACCTCATGGTATTAAGGTTCTAAATATGACTATAAAATAGTAATTAAAAATGTTTATAATCTTTTTTATACAAATCATTTTAGCTTAACCCAAAGTAAACCCATTTTTACCTTAATAGATATAATTAATTTTTATCGCATTCAGTATTCATCTTTAAAAAAATTATATCATAAAAATCAGATATTAAAATTTATTATTAATAAAAATATGGACTCCATTTTTTCAAATTCCATTAATTTTAGTGGAAAATTTTAATTTTATATTAATTATAAAAACATAACTAGAATGATTGTTTTAAAAGTTATAATGACAAATCATTAAAAATGTTTTTATATACAATGTGAATGTAAAATTATCTAAAAGATAAAAAATGGATTAAAATTTTTTAATATAAAAAATAATACATTAAATAAAATTTAAAATATAAATTATCAGTGTAATATAATTATCTTAAAACACAGTTTGCAATTAAAATTCAATTTTTTTTAGTATTTTTGTGAAAATTAATCATTTAATAAAAATAACAAAAAATAACCATAAGATTTTTTTTATTTTTAATCCCAAAATTATGTTTGTTTTATCATATTAATTTTATAAAATTTCAAAATTTTTTATAAATAATGTGGACCACTAAAAGCTTACAAAACTAATTTTTAGAGAAAAACATTTTAAAAAACAATATTTGATTAATTATGATTTCTTTTATAAAAAACCCAAAATTTCAATGTAAAATATTTTATTTAATATATATATATTTATATTTAATATTAATTAAAAAAACTAATAAATTCTCAAAATAGTTTCTTCTATTTTATTTATGTAAAACACATTTGTTACATAAAAATTGTTATTTGGAATGATATTTTTATAATATTAAAATAGTTTCGTTCATATCTATTTAATTTGAAACAATGTCATTTGTAATATATACATCATTAAAACATATATTCATAATTTATTTAATTTTATTCATAACACCCATTCCTGCGATATTGTGATAACTGTTATGAAATAATATTGTAATTAATGACACATTTGGTTTAAACTCAGTGTTCTGTATAATACAAGAGAGCATCAGTATTGTGCCTAACACAAGAAAATATTAGTTTTATATGATAAAATTTAAACTCAGTTTGACTTGTATCAAAATACCAAATTAATGTTTCATGTCACACGAAATATAGAAGAGATGAAAATTGTTTAAAATAGTAATTTCACAAAAATCATTGGGTGTTACACATCTCACCATCTTCAGGGATACATAGGCTCAGTGAATATATTAAGATCCACCTTTAATTTCTAGTATCTATAAAATAATTTTTTTTCCATAGAGTCTAAAAAATCTCAAGAATTTACAAGAATATCATGATGGTATCCAAGAAGTATACTTATTCCTATGATTATTACAAATTGTATCATACCATAATACAAAAATAAAATGTATTGTATTACCTTATTAAAAAATTTTATACATATCCCAAAGGGTTATTTATTCAATATAAAACCTGATTAAATTTATCTTATCTGTCATTAAATTTTTATCAATAAATATCATAATATATAAAGACTTCTTAACACTACTATAATAGAAATTGTGTGGCCCTAGTTATACAATCCAGAATTTGCTTCCATAAACATATTTCTTACATGTGAGTTTTGATACGAATTATGAATTCCGAAACATAAATTTCCCATAACAATATTACATTAATTAAAGAGTTTAATATATAATTTTTAAATAAATTTTAGGTTTAGAACATTATTTAATTAGTTAGATACATATAGTAACAAAGCCAATATTTTTCTCAACAGATGGATGTTATTTTAAATTTATAATAAACTGTATAATCTATAATAAATATTTATGATCTCACACAATATATCTTTTTTACATATCTTGTTCAATACTATTATTTATAACTTGGTAAAATAAGTACATATGATGGGTTGATCTCAAACCCACATAAAGGGAAATTATAATAATTAGTTAATCATTGAATAAACATTGAATAAATATTATAAAAGGAGTGAGTAATCATCTTAATTCCATAATCAACTAAAAATGAGTTAGAAATGTATTCATAGATATAAATTAAAGTAAAAAACAATATTAAAAAAAATAAATTAATTCATTGTGATGGAGTCATGATGGTTGAGATCATATTCTTATTATCAAGGCCTCAATGAAGAAATCATTCACATAGTTATGGTCATAGAGCATACAAAATTATATTCATCAAGACTATAATCAATACATCATACATAATTGGTTAGGTATACATAAAATACCCATACATGTTTGTCTATCGATACATTCTAATGTATTGAGGAGATATATAATATTGGGCCCCAGCTATCACTTGTTTTAGTTCAATACATTCTACATGATATAAAATTAGTAGAAAATTGGTATTAAAATTTACAAAAAACATATGTATTAGTATGAAAACATATAGAAAAAAATTTATTTTTCCCTTGTTATAAGAGATAAAATGATAATATCCCATCTATATTTTGAAGGTGTAGGGTTAAACAATACATAGTCCACATTCCAATAATAGTCTATAGTTGAATAAATAAATATAGAATTAAATTAATTTTCTTATTATGAATAAAATGTATAAAATTATCCAAAACAATATAGGGGAAGATGGATGATTCTTATAAAATACAAAAGAAACATGAAAATAACCATCGATTTAAGAATAAAACGAGGAAAATTAATATAACATTTTACCAAGATAATTGAACGACATTCGTTCTTAGTGGACATCATTCAATCGAAGTGATCTAAAATTTTATGTTAAAAAGATATAGAGAAATAAGTGTATGTAAAATTCAACACTCTATTAACTTGATAATTAATCTTCCAAATAATGAATTTATATGGTTTGAAAAGAGAATAACCCAAAAAATGAGAAATATTTATCAATGGATTTATGTGATAAGACTATATATCTATATAAAACATTGAGATAATACTACATAATACTAGAAAAGAGAATAATATACCCAAACAATATGAAATATTTTCCAGGAAACATTGATAAATAAATTATTAATAGTTTAATGACCCAAAATCATTACTATGTGGTAAATGACTAAATCCATAAACACATGAATAAGGGAACATGTAATGGAATATATCCATGTTATCTGACCCTTTGTGTATATCTGATGTCTATAGTTCCCATTGAATGCTTTGTGGGGTTAAATATGGGTTTGTACAAGAATATAGAGTTATATATAATTACAACATAAAAGAAGGGTTTATGGAAATAATAATTTTAGTAACCTTAAAGGGATTTTGTGGCATGTTTTTAGAGATTCATAGTGTATAAATTTACAACATGTATTAAATACTTTTGTTGTATGTATTCTATGACTTGACCATAGATAATTTTTTCTCAATAAAATCATCTTGCAAATATTGAATTTATGTAATTAATAAATTATGTGTTTAAGGGTTGAGGTGATGTGTTTTTGTATAGGACATAGTTTTTACTCATTAAACATTTACGTTTTGAGTATACATAATGAGTATTCATGGGAAGCTACACTCTATAGTCTATATTGCCCAAATTTTTCCAAGAACCTCATTTTTTACTCTTTGACATCTTGGTATTACTTAATTTTATTTCATGGTGTTCTTATAGACCTTATATGAGGATCAATCCCTAAAATCCCTCTTTGATCCCTAAAGTTATAAAGTACATTCAACCGATTATTTTATAATTTTTCAGTGTGGACCCTCCCATATTTGTTTTCTAGAAATGGTGGGTTTCTCTCAAATTTTCTTATGTAGTGGTATTTATTGTTGATGGAACTATTGTGTAATGTTGTCTCTAGTGGGACGCAATCTTCATTCGAGATAGGTGAAGTTAATATACAATGTTAGACTATTCTCATGTGAATAACATTTATTAAAAAAAATTATAGGTCTGATTTGTTCTCTTTTATATATTTAAAATCATAAATTTATCATGGTTTATCATGTTGGATGGTAATGGAATTATCCTAATAAATATTAAAAAAGAATATATATTGATGTTGGTATCTGATAAGTGATCACATGATGTTTATTTTCTCCTAGATAATTAATGGATTCTTGATTTTATAGATAGTGTTCTATCATTTATATTATTTTATAACATGATTCTTTCTTGGTATAACATGTTTATATAATTGGAAAATGTTAAATAATGTAAATAAATTAAATGATTTTCAGTTTTATTTGAATTAAAAAAGTGGCATGATTAAATAATTTTGATTTTTATTATGATTTGATTCAAATTAAAATTGATTCAATTTGTACATTTACCAAAATATAAGATTCTATCTATTAATGGAATTGGACAAAGAAGATGAAGCGTGTTAATTATTTTTTATGATAATAATTGAAGTGAAAGGTAATTGAGAATGGTTCTTCTCATTGTTTTATGTAATTTTTTTTATGCTAGGAATCGTGTCATGATATCATATTATATATGAAGACTTCTATTTCATGTAGAAATATCCCTTGAATAATGAATCACTTAATTCAATATTTAATAATTACTGTAGGATTTATAGACAAATTATTTGGGGTGGGCAATTCATATTTTCTTATCAAGGATGAATATTTTATGTTCAGACCCATGAGAGACCATATGCATGTACAAGAAGAATGCCTTGTTTTAGGGGAAATATTCCCTATAGATTATTCTTGTTTTCATATTTACTTATGATATTATCTAGATGTGATATTTTCTATGTGATGTGTTACAATACAATGATGGTTGTTGTAATATGCGGCTGGATGGACATGGTGATGTGGTAGTAGCTGATTCCGGTGACAGATATATATGAATCCAGATATATAAAATGGCATTGATGAAGGAACTAGGATGAGGGAATTGGTAGATTCATGTAATACCCTTGACTGTGATGAAATCTAGATTCTTTTTATTATGAATCCATTTAGTGGTCTATGACTTGATGGATTGTTTTATTTGAATTCCTTTCCATTATGATTAAGGATTCTTGATGTTCTTGGTTTATTTTTCCCACATCATGGTATCATAATATGTTTTTATATAGTACCTAGAATTATTAAATGATTTTAATAAATTTTAATAAAAGGCTTAACCTATGGGATTGGTTTTATGGAGTTAAAATAAAATGTTACTCTTCTAATATCGTGGAATCGGTTTGGATTATCCCTTGAGTGAGTAAAAATTTATTTAATGGAAAATAATTTTTAGAGTGGATTAATATTGATGTTTAACAAATAGATAATGAATTATTTATCATGAACTGAATGTTTCACGGAAAATAATTTAATTTAATGTTCCTAATTAAAAATATTTCATGCTTATAGAATATCTAGTCTTAGTAGTGGATGACGGGAGTATGAGTGATGTTTGTAGTTGTTTAGTTTAATAATTGGTTATCCCTATAGTGGGGATTTGAGGTACATTTCATCATGAAAATTTCTTTGATTTGATACATTATCAAACCAATTGTTTTTGGGGATACTGACACCAAGTGGGTTCTAAGAGGGTCTTTTCACCCACATCCTTGTGATAGGATGGATGGATGACTACCCTCTCTTCTACCTATTATTGATAATTAATGTGCTAGTTTTCACAGAGGCCCATTTCCCTATATATTTATGTGGAGAGGGATGTGAGGGATTGTGTTTATTTCAAATAAATATATATTTTGTGTAACACCCCAAGCTTCTACGGTACGCTTCTCTTTGAATAATGCGATAGCGTGTGTTGTACGCAACACTGAGTTCTAACAACCAATCAAACTAGCCGTTATGAATAGTAATACCTACTTTTTAAAATTATATATATTTTAAATTTCAAAATGGACTTCCTTTTTGGATTCGGAATATTGAAATTAGCCTAGGGTGAAATTTTGGTACTTTTCGGATAACTTTTATATTTTGATGAATAGTGAAAATTACTAAATTTTAATTAAAAACAACTTTTTTAATAAAAATAATTAATATTGATAAATTATGAATTTGAGTGGTTTTAAAGTATATTTAGAATATATTTTTACCATTTAATTTAATGTTTGTCATTGGACATAATTTCACAATTAAATCAGACATAAACAAGTGTCAATCTTTTGATAGTTATTATCTCTTAAAAACACGTTTTTTATTTTAACAACGATAATTAATATTAATTTAATTTCTTCCACTTCTGTGTTTTGAATTTGGAAAAATGGATTACATATTTGGAATCAGAATGTACAAATTATGTAAATAGGTAACTTTTATTTTTACACATTTTGAATAATTATTGCGGTAAATATTTTATTTACCATGGTTAAAGGGTAAATCCGGTAAATAAGGGTTAAAAAATAATATTATAATAATACAAAAATAGCCTAAAACGTGTCCTAACATTATTGGTGGACACATACCCGACCATGGGCATCCTTGGGTCGATTTGGGGACCCCTTAGAGCCACTTGTATGTGGTAGGGACACATTATATTAAAAAAGCTAAAATAAAAATAAAAATGGCATAAGCTTACATCATTTAGAAGAACAATTTTTACATAGGGTTATAAATGTTTGATTTTCGATTATAAATATTAATTAGAAAGATAAAAATATTTCCTACATAATTATATTTTATTTATAATTTTTAGACATCAAATAAGTTAAATTATTAATGACACAATAATGATGCAATGTTTACCTCATTAATAAATCATTTAAATAAATTAGATTATAATGATTAAAATATTATCTAAAACCTGTCCAATTCTTATTGGTTGATGTTATTTAGAAAATGAGTCATCTTATATTCGACCTCAATGATTTTTGGACCATTATAAACCGAATATAATTATATTATAAAGTAATACTTTCACTCTTTCCTAAAGAGACCCTCCTCTCCCTTATAAAAGGAGACCACTTATACTCATTCCTCACACCTCTCAAGACACTTGGCTCGTCCAAACCCTGCCCAAATAAGCTCACCACATCCCTATCCTCCTCCTTGAAGCTTCCCCTTAGGCAGAACGCATTTCAAGAAGTCCTTTGGTTCCAACCAAAGTGAGTTACCTAAATTAAAGGTAACGATTTCTCTTAAATTATTTTCATTTATTTTGCTTCTCCAACCCCGAAACTCTTTTTATTTCCTTTATTTTGTGACAACACCAGTATCCAAAATATACTAGTATGTTTTTATAAGAAGGATTAAAACTAGACATACACAAAACTTCATCTAATGGATGATGAACATAATGTTTCTGTGGATGGAAAACTAACGCCTCACGAAATGACGATTGTTCAAATACATCTTACCGCCTCTCATGGTGGCCATTATGATGGAAATGTAACTAAATTTGATATTAATGATATATATTTTATATATAAGCTTCTGTAATTCCATTTTATTTCATATCATTATTCATTTCATGTTGTATATACATACGATAATTTCATTTGAGGAAGTGCGGACTACCGCCCCCTTAAAATGATATGACTCGTTCATACCACACATGGAACGTATAAAGGATGGTGTTAATGAACATAAGTAACATATATAAAATATTATGTTATACTGGAATAGTAATATACCTATGTATCATTTGGATTCGATTCTTTTAAAATAAAAATTAAATGGAAGTAGCGTTCGTGCATACGTACGGACTACCGTCTCCACGAACGCGATGAGATTCATTCTCCATCGTATCCATTCAAGTCTTATTCTCATTTTAGGGTTAAAAATAATGTTAATATCATTCTGATTATGAATAAGATATAATCTATCCATTACAAACATGTCTTACGTAACCAAACATTTAAGAAGAACGAATCGATTATCACCCGAAACGACGATAATACTAAGATATTATTAATAAAGCAATGTTAAAAGATCATATATGATATCATATTAATGTATATGATTCTTTTATAATTTAATAACAATTATTTCACCATTATACAGGAGGTTAACCTACCCCAACAAAGGAATAGTACAAGGTAAGGGTTTATTTCGCAATCTCTTCATTATCTGAGGTTGTTTATACATAATTATCTACTGGGACTTCATTATCATCCACGTCCATGTTTCTTCAAAATGTATTTCAAAACATTTTTAATATTTAAAAGAATATGGGTTAAAGTCATTTATACCCTTGTTTGACTTTTTATAAGAGGTTTATAAGGGAATCTTTCCGTCGTTTTCCAAACAAGGTGCTTTTTAACCTTTTCGACAGAATTAAGATAAGAATGTTTTTTTAACTTATACGGCGGGTGTGGTTATTTTCTGCTGTTATAAAATCGTCAAAGCTTCCCTTACAAGCTTATAAGAATATTTTCAAGAAAATGTTTTATTTTATATGGCTCTTAAATGATTTCAAAAATAGAAAGAGATATTTCTCTAAAAAGTGTTTTGATTTCATCTATGTCAACATCCTTTGACGGATTTTACGCTTATTTGAAGTTGATTTATTATGATACAAAACGTCTATATTGTATTGAAGGTTTTGTGATATGTTTGATTGTGGATGTGCTATTTTTATACCATTTATAGTTTATGGTGAAATTATTGACATTTCGTATGCTAGTTTTAATACGAATGTTTATGTTATGTTTAAACCTTTTCATATGGGAATGCATTGGACTTAATATGTGACGGGTGGAGCCCGCTATAGCTCCTCGATGCATCGGTAGGTCTCATGAGACAAACTAGTGTCTTGGCACAAGGCCTTGGCAAAATCTTATTTGTAGTCTTGGCACGAGGCCTTGGCTATGTGGTTATGATAGTCTTGCATTATGCATTCCAAAATTATGAAAGTGGTTATTGATATTGCATGTGATTATTCGATTAGTAGAATATCCATGTGAATAAGTAAATGGCATTATTTCATTTTACTTTTGCCATACTATGTAGAAGTTCAAGTTTAAAAGGCTTTTGTTTTAGTAATTCATTGCCTTAAATGTTTATGCTTATTTTTGAATGTTCCGCTATATTGTTATCCTTACTGGGCATTTGAGCTCACCCCTTTTCTATGTTTTATTTTTTTTAGGATGTGAAGATGTATGTTATGAATGACCTGCAGGGATATTATGAGGGGATTATAGTGTGGACTATGGAAACATTATGTTGTTGTAGTAGTTTTTCATTTTATGATGTAATGTAAAACTTATGAATATATCTAGTGTTTCCAAGGCTACTAAACCAATCGGTCTTTCAGGATTTGATCTTTCTTGTGATCATGCCAATGTTATGTAATAATGCACCGACTCTATGTAATTAGGGTCGGGGTGTTACAGTTGGTATCAGAGGAAGTTTAGTACAAACCTTGGAAGCTAGATTTAGATAAACTCTGATTAGAGCACGTAGACCTAAGATGAACTTTGAGGATTAGTATAGAAGAACTTCCTAGAATTTTGGTATTGTAGAGATTTTGTGAGTTTTCCGAGCAATACATCCCTGTCTGGATACGAGCAGGTAGAGGCGGCTCTGGCACAGATGTATCTAGGGGTAAAACCCGAAAACACCGCTTTGAGCTAGACTCGAACGGGAACTGGTGCACGACAACGGGCCTTGCTGCACTCTTGGTTACGACACTCCCGGGGGATATGCTTAGGATAACTCTCATTTTCTTTACAAATCATTATGAAGGGTTTATGAGTATATACTTCCTCAAAGAAAACATTTTTATGATTATGGATTATATCCATAAATAGTGCAATTTATGTTAAGTGTTTTATAAGTATGGGATTATGTATTTTGATTCATAAAATAATCTAGTTTATGCCACTATTTAGAAATGGCGCCTAGTGGAAGAAATGGAAACTGTATCAATTCACACATTCCATGTAGGGATTTCCCTCCTGCTCAAGATAATTATAGTGGGGCTAGTGATTCAACTGGTGCCGATTATCTAATCACCACACTGGGACAACTTACTCGGGTTATGAATAATAACCTTACCCGTATGGAGCACCCTGATCCACAGCGTGGAGGATCAATGTTAGATCGATTCATGAGGCAACAACCACCAACGTTCAATGGGAGTACTAATCCCTTAGTAGCTGAGCAATGGATAAATTCCCTAGAGAAAATATTTCAGGCTTTGGGGAGCAGTGAAAGGGAAAAAGTTATCATGGCAGTTTACCGCCTCACTGGAGATGCTGATCAATGGTGGTCATTGATTCAAAACATGAAGGAAGATGATGAAGTATCAAATATGGAATGGAGGGAGTTCAAAGATCTGTTTTTAGAAAAATACTTCCCTCGCGACCATCGAGCAGATATGGAAAGGCAATTTCTAAGTCTGAGACAGAAGGAGGATGAGAATGTCGCAAAGTATGGGGCTAACTTTACAAGGTTAGCAAGGTACACTGGTGATTATATACGCAACCCATGAAGTATGATTGATCGTTTCTTTGATGGGCTAAAACCATTTCTCCGTTGAGCATTAGTCTCACAATCCTTTTCATCGTACGAAGACATTGTCTCATGTGCTATCAAGACCGAAATGGAATTCTCTAAGTCTTATGACTTTAAAGAAAAGCAAGAGAAGAAGAGACCTTCTGATCAATCTGGGAATGGAAATAAGGGGAAGAAGTGAAAGTTTGAATATCCATCTTGTGGTAAATGCAGGAAGAAACATCCTGGTACTTGCTTGAAGGGAATGTGAGTCTGTTACAAGTGTGGTGAAAAAGGCCACCAAGCTCGTGATTGCAAGGGGAAGAAGGAAGCTACCAACATTCAGTGCTACAATTGCAGGGAGATGGGGCATTATGCAAATGAATGTCCTAAGCGTCAGGAGAACTTACCTCAGAAAAGGCCAAGGGATCAAGGCCAGGCTTATGCTATCACTACTGCTGAGGTAGAAGCTCCGAAAGACGTGGTGGCAGGTAATTTAATTATTTCCTCAAGTTTAGAAAATGCATTATTTGATTCTGGATCATCGCATTGTTTCATATCTTCCCAGTTTTCTAAGAAAATTAGATATTTCCAATTTGATTTAATAAGGGAGTTGTCAGTTAAAACTCCTAAGGAAAGTATCGTTGCAACAAAGTTTTGTGAATCAGTCCCCATTAGAGCACATAAATTTTCTTTATCTGCTGATCTCATCGTCATACCTATGATTGAGTTTGATATAATCCGCGGTATGGACTGGCTTTCGGACTATGATGCAAAGATTTATTGTAAGAAGAAAGAGGTTACGATTCTTGATGATAATGATAAGGAACACCTTATTTTTAGAGCAGAATCATCACCACCTAATTCTTATTTAGATCCACCCCCAGTAGCTCAACTTAATTCAATTATTGGGGAGGAAGAGAATGAAATATCTGTCGGTGAGGAAAGGAATGTTCAAATAGAGGATGTACCTGTTGTGAAAGAATTTGTAGATGTATTTCTGAAAGATTTACCTGGACATCCTCTAGAACGAGAAGTTGAGTTTTCCATTGATTTGATTCCTGGATCAAGGCCTATATCGAAGACCCCTTATAGAATGGCCACGGTAGAATTAGTCGAACTCAAGAAACAACTAGAGTAATTGAGTAATAAGGGATTTATTCACCCTAGTTTTTCTCCATTGGGATCCCCTGTTCTTTTTGTTAAAAAGAAAGATGGATCTATGAGGTTATGTATCGACTACAGGGAGATAAATGCTATAACGATAAAGAACAAGTATCCCCTACCTCGTATTGATGATTTATTTGACCAACTGCATGGAGCTCAATACTTTTCAAAGATTGACCTTCGATCTGTATACCATCAGTTGTGTGTGAAGAAGGAAGACATTCCGAAGACAGCATTTCGAACCAGGTACGGGCATTAAGAGTTTACCGTAATGCCGTTTGGATTGACTAATGCACCCTCTGTATTCATGGATCTGATGAATAGAGTTTTCAAGGAGTATCTCGATGAATTTTTGGTGGTATTTATTGATGATATCTTTGTATACTCCAAAACCTACGAAGATCATGAAAATCACTTGCGCATTATCTTGAAGACTTTGAGGAGGCATGAATTATATGGGAAGTTTAGCAAGTGTAAATTCTGGCTTCAGGATATTTCTTTTCTTGTCCATATTGTCTCTAAAGATGGAATATATGTTGATCCTTCTAAGACCAAGGCAATCCAAGAATGGCCAGCACCTACGAGTATAACTGAGGTACGTAGTTTTATTGGTTTGGTAGGTTATTATCTACGTTTCGTCCAGAATTTTGCCCGATTGGCTAACCCATTAACGATGCTCACACGTAAAGGGGTTAAATTTGTTTGGACATAAGAGTGTGAAGAATGTTTCGAAGAACTGAAGAGAAGATTAGTCAATGCTCCTATATTGATTCTACCATCGGGGAATGATGGGTTCGTTATTTATAGTGATGCATCAAAGAAAGGACTTGGTTGTGTCCTTATGCAGAATGATAGAGTTATTGCCTATGCATCACGACAGCTGAAAATTAATGAACAAAACTATCCTACTCATGATCTTGAGTTAGCAGTTGTGATCTTTTCTTTGAAGATATGGAAGCACTACCTCTATGGTGAAAAATGTGAGATTTATACTGATCAGAAGAGTTTGAAGTATATTTTCTCACAAAAAGAACTCAACATGAGGAAAAGGAGATGGCTTGAATTACTCAAGGATTATGATTGCACGATACACTACCACCCGGAGAAAGCAAACAAGGTGGCAGATGCTTTGATCAGAAAAGACCATGGTGTTTTGAACATGATGAGAATTGAAAGGGATCCAATTTTCATGAATCTAGTGAAGATGGACATGGGAATAACCAGGGAAGGTGAAACATCAATGCTTTTTCAAATGGTTGCCAAACCATCTTTACTAGAAAGGATTAAGAGTTCTCAGACCGATGATGAAGAATTTCAGAAGAATATTAAAGCTGTGAATGATGGGAGATTTAGAGACTTTGTGTATGAAGATGGAATTTTGAAATTCGGGAAGAGACTTTGTGTTCCCGATTTACCTGATCTGAAAAGGGAATTGCTGGATGATGCTCATAGTTCCAATTTCTCTATACACCCTGGGAGAACCAAAATGTATAGAGATTTGAAAGAACATTTTTGGTGGGACAACATGAAGAGGGAGATTGCAGATTTTGTGTCAAGATGTATGGTTTGTCAACAAGTGAAAGCTGGAAGGCAACAACCTGGAGGAGTCATGCAACCTCTTCCCATACCGGAGTGGAAATGGGACAATATTACGATGGACTTTTTCATGGGGCTACCAAAGACTCCTAGAAGGAACGATGAAATATGGGTTATTGTTGATCGTCTTACCAAGTCAGCACATTTTCTTGCTATAAGAGAAGATCTACCCCTGGAACGTCTAGAAAGACTATATATTAATGAAGTTGTGAGACTTCTATGGAGTACCCTTATCGATGGTTTCTGATCGTGATCCCCGTTTTACTTCAAGATTTTGGAAAAGTCTTCAGAAATCCCTGGATACTGAACTTCATTTGTGCACTGCTTACCACCCTCAGACAGATGGACAATCAGAATGGACTATTCAGACCTTAGAAGACATGTTGAGATCTTTCTCACTTGATTTTCAGGGTATGTGAGATCAATATTTACCACTGGTAGAATTTTCCTATAACAATAGCTTCCATTCGAGTATTCATATGGCACCATATGAAGCGTTATACGGAAAGAGATGTCGTACACCAACCTGTTGGGATGACGTTGGTGAAAGAAAACTTGTAGGCCCAGAACTGGTGGAGGAAACGGTGGAAAAGGTGAAAGTAATCCAAAATCACATCAAAGCAGCTCAATGTAGGCAGAAGAGCTATGCCGATAATCGAAGGAAGGATTTGAAATTTCAAGTCGGTGATCATGTTTTTCTGAAGGTATCTCCATAGAAGGGAATCATACGTTTTGGTAAGAAAGGTAAATTGAGTCCCAGGTACATCGGAACTTTCGAAATTCTAGAACGAATTGGGGTTGTAGCTTACCGATTTGCAATGCCGCCAAGTCTCTCCAAAGTTCACGATGTGTTCCACGTATCTCTGTTGAGGAAATACATGCCTAACCCAACGCATGTACTCACCTATGAAGAATTAGAACTGGATCCCGATCTGTCTTATTGCGAAGAGCCCGTCAAGATTCTTGATACGAGAGAACAAGTGCTGAGAAACCGGACGACGCGTCTGGTAAAAGTTTTGTGGAGAAACCATAAGATGGAAGAGGCAACGTGGGAACCCGAGGAACTTATGATGAAGAACCACCCGAGTCTTTTCATGCGATAGTATTCTAGAAATTTCAAGGAAGAAATTATTTGAAGGAGGGGATAATATAACACCCCAAGCTTCTACGGTACGCTTCTCTTTGAATAATGCGATAGAGTGTGTTGTACGCAACACCGAGTTCTAACAACCAATCAAACTAGCCGTTATGAATAGTAATACCTACTTTTTAAAATTATATATATTTTATATTTCAAAATGGACTTCATTTTTGGATTAGGAATATTGAAATTAGCCTAGGGTGAAATTTTGGTACTTATCGGATAACTTTTATATTTTGATGAATAGTGAAAATTAGTAAATTTTAATTAAAAACAACTTTTTTAATCAAAATAATTAATATTGATAAATTAGGAATTTGAGTGGTTTTAAAGTATATTTAGAATATATTTTTACCATTTAATTTAATGTTTGTCATTGGACATAATTTCACAATTAAATCAGACATAAACAAGTGTCAATCTTTTGATAGTTATTATCTCTTAAAAACACGCTTTTTATTTTAACAACGGGAATTAATTTTAAATTAATTTCTGCCACTTCTGTGTTTTGAATTTGGAAAAATGGATTACATATTTGGAATCAGGATGTCCAAATTATGTAAATAGTTAACTTTAATTTTTACACATTTTGAATAATTACTGCGGTAAATATTTTATTTACCATGGTTAAAGGGTAAATCCGGTAAATAAGGGTTAAAAAATAATATTATAATAATACAAAATTACCCTAAAACGTGTCCTAAACTTATTTTTGGACACATAACCGACCATGGGAATCCTTGGGTCGATTTTGGGACCCCTTAGAGCCACTTGTACATGGTAGGGACACATTATATTAAAAAAGTTAAAATAAAAATAAAAATGGCATAAGCTTTAATCTTTTAGAAGAAAAATTTTTACATAGGGTTATACATGTTGGATTTTCGATTATAAATATTCATTAGAATGATAAAACGATTTCCTACATAATGATATTTTATTTATAATTTTTAGACATCAAATAAGTTAAATTATTAATGACACAATAATGATGCAATATTTACCTCATTAATAAATCATTTAAATAAATAAGATTATAATGATTTAAATATTATCTAAAACCTGTCCAATTCTTATTGGTTGATGTTATCTAGAAAATGAGTCATCTTAGCTTCGACCTCAATGATTTTTGGACCATTATAAACCGAATATAATTATATTATAAAGTAATACTTTCACTCTTTCCTAAAGAGCCCCTCCTCTCCCTTATAAATGGAGACCAATTCTACTCATTCCTCACACCTCTCAAGACACTTGGCTCGTCCAAACCCTGCCCAAATAAGCTCCCCACATCCCTCTCCTCCTCCTTGAGGATTCCCCTTAGGCAGAAAGCATTTCAAGAAGTCCTTTGGTTCCAACCAAAGTGAGTTACCTAAATTAAAGGTAACGATTTCTCTTAAATTATTTTCATTTATTTTGCTTCTCCAAACCCCAAACTCTTTTTATTTCCTTTCTTTTGTAACAACAACAGTATCAACAATATACTAGTATGTTGTTATAAGAAGGATTAAAACTACACATACACACAACTCCATCTAATGGATGATGAACATAATGTTTCTGTGGATGGCAAACTAACGCCTCACAAAACGATGATTGTTCAAATACATCTTACCGCCTCTCATGGTGGCCATTATGATGGAACTATAATTAAATATGATATTAATGATACATATATTATATATAAGCTTCTGTAATTCCATTTTATTTCATATCATTATTCGTTTCATGTTGTATATACATACGACAATTTCATTTGAGGAAGTGTGGACTACCGCCCCCTTAAAATGATATGACTCATTCATACCACACATGGAACATATAAAGGATGGTGTTAATGAACTTAAGTAACATATATAAAATATTATATTATACTTTAATAGTAATATACCTATGTATCATTTGGATTCGATTCTTTTAAAATAAAAATTAAATGGAAGTAGCGTTCGTGCGTACGTACGGACTACCGTCTCCACGAACGCGATGAGATTCATTCTCCATCATATCCATTCAAGTCTTATTCTCATTTTAGGGTTAAAAATAATGTTAATATCATTCTGATTATGAATAAGATATAATCTATCCATTACAAACATTTCTTACGTAACCAAACATTTAAGAAGAACGAATCGATTATCACCTGAAACGACGATAATACTAAGATATTATTAATAAAGCAATGTTAAAAGATCATATATGATATCATATTAATGTATATGATTCTTGTATAATTCAATAACAATTATTTCACCATTATACAGGAGGTTAACCTACCCCAACAAAGGAAAAGTACAAGGTAAGGGTTTATTTCGCAATCTCTTCATTATCCGAGGTTGTTTATACATAATTATCTACTGGGACCTCGTTATCGTCCACCTCCATGTTTCTTCAAAATGTATTTCAAAACATTTTTAATATTTAAAAGAATATGGGTTAAAGTCATTTATACACTTGTTTGACTTTTTATAAGAGGTTTATAAGGGAATCTTTTCGTCTTTTTCCAAACAAGGTGCTTTTTAACCTTTTCGACAGAATTAAGATAAGAATGTTTTTTTAACTTATACGGCGGGTGCGGTTATTTTCCGCCGTTATAAAATTGTCAAAGCTTCCCTTACAAGCTAATAAGAATATTTTCAAGAAATTTTTTTATTTTATATGGCTCTTAAATGATTTCAAAAATAGAAAGAGATATTTCTCTAAAAAGTGTTTTGATTTCATCTATGTCAACATCCTTTGACGGATTTTACGCTTATTTGAAGTTGATTTATTATGATACAAAACTTCTATATTGTATTGAAGGTTTTGTGATATGTTTGACTGTGGATGTGCTATTTTTATACCATTCATAGTTTATGGTGAAATTATTGACATTTCGTATGCTAGTTTTAATACGAATGTTTATGTTATGTTTAAACCTTTTCATATGGGAATGCATTGGACTTAATATGTGACGGGTGGAGCCCGCTATAGCTCCTCGATGCATCGGTAGGTCTCATGAGACAAACTAGTGTCTTGGCACAAGGCCATGGCAAAATCTTATTTGTAGTCTTGGCATGAGGCCTTGGCTATGTGGTTATGATAGTCTGGCATTATGCATTCCAACATTATGAAAGTGGTTATTGATATTGCATGTGATTATTCGATTAGTAGAATATCCATGTGAACAAGTAAATGGAATTATTTCATTTTACTTTTTCCATACTATGTTGAAGTTCAAGTTTAAAAGGCTTTTGTTTTAGTAATTCATTGCCTTAAATGTTTATGCTTATTTTTGAATGTTCCGCTATATTGTTATCCTTACTGGGCATTTGAGCTCACCCCTTTTCTATGTTTTATTATTCCCAGGATGTGAAGATGTAAGTTATGAATGACCTGCAGGGATATTATGAGGGGATTATAGTGTGGACTGTGGAAACATTATTTTGTTGTAGTATTTTTTCATTTTATGATGTAATCTAAAACTTATGAATATGTCTAGTGTTTCCAAGGCTACTAAACCAATCGGTCTTTCGAGATTTGATCTTTCTTGTGATCATGCCAATGTTATGTAATAATGCACCGACTCTAGGTAATTAGGGTCGGGGTGTTACATTTGGATATAGAATCAAAATGATTATTATAGGTATGATGTGTATAGGTTGTGATGTATATATGTGTCTTACTCTGTGTATGGGTTGTGATGATGTGATATTTAATACCGGATGTGTAATACACATCATATGGGATATAGTGGATCCAAGAAATTACCTGGTTACTATATGATGATGTAATGATCATATTTTATTTTTCATGTAGTAATACATATCTCAGGTGTCTGCAGACTGACATATTTTAGAGGGATATGTCTTAATTCATCCGATGTGGGGGAAGATTGAAGAATAGTGAGTTATTTATAGAGGGGTATGTTGGATTATTTATAATTATATTTTCCCTATTTAAATAATTACCTGGGTAGTATTAACTATGGAGAGGCAAAGAAATTATTATACATATTTAGCAGATGGGTTACTTTCAGGGTTCTTTAGTATGATTTCATTATATTTTTTCCAGAGATGTTTCGGGGAAGATCCTATTGTGTATACTATTTTTCTCCCCCATGAATATATAAACATTATTTTACATTAGCATTATAATTTTGGGGATCATGGGGATATTAGTATCTTCTGTAATTTGAGGATCTATTTCAGCTTTATGGTTGCACTCGAGTTTACCCTTTTGGAACTTTTAGTTACCCTTTCAGTTATATTAGTACTGTATGCAAATACATTTATGCACTTGGGATTATATATATATATATATATGAGAAGGTAATGGTTGAGGTATAAATATTATATAAATCTTACACATATAATATTATATTTTAATGCCTCTAATTTGTATATTTATTATACCCTCGGTGCTAGTCTCCATCATCGGGCCTATTGAAGGAAGGACTCAGTTGCTCACCATCCTTATTTTCTATATTCTGACATGGGATGGGTACTCTTTTGGGAGAGGGGGTATTTATTTGGAGGTATTTAATGAGTAGTATTAGATATTCATGTTGATGGATAGGATGCTGTTTGAATTTGGTATTATATGATATTTCATGGGTTGGTTGGGAAATGTTGTCAGCTAATTTTAGTAAGCATTATAAACACATGAGTCTAATAAAGACATCGATATTTATTGCCCATATTTTTTGTTATTCAAAAAATACAATTTTACTAATCCCACTAAATGATGTGATACTAGATATATGGTTTAGACATCATAATAAATAATTAATCTTATTCATTGATCCTATGTTTGAAATGGGTAGACCTTGGGAGTGGTTTGACATTTCAGAAAAAAAAATGAAATAATTAATTAATTATTTGAATTTCACCTTAAATATTTAGGAGTCTAGCGGTTAATTATTATTGAAGGAATGACTCCAAATAAACATCATTATTAGTTTTATGGTGAATATCTTCAACAATATGTTGTAAAATATCTCAACCGAGTAGAGTTCAATGACAATGACACATAGAAGATATCACTCTATGAGTTTTAGCACTAGATTTTATAGAATTATAAGGAATACTTTTTCGAATCATTAATTAAAGAATAGTTAGTGAAATTGGATATAATTTTTTGTTGGGTTTATTTTCATAAGTATCATTGGGTTTCATTAGCTATGAAAATACAACATTGAGTAGTGAGAATGAGATGGATCTTATTCTTAGGTACTCTTAAGGAATATGGTGTCTCATGGTAGAAGTATCAAGACTACTTCTGAGTATAGTTTCTCTTATTAACATGGAAGGAGGTTAGTTTAAAAGGTATTATGACTAATTTTAAATGGAATTCTAGTTTTTGGTATGTTGGGATCCATTTTTGTACCCTATCAAATATACTTACGATTTGTTTTCAGATGAGGAGGCCATGGAATGGTGTTTTTAGGATCATTTTCATTCAATAGACCTTGTGCGATGTCACCTTATTGATGTGTTCACCATATATTTAGGCACCTAAAATATGAGTGGTCATTGAGAGGATACTACCCAAAACTATATATTCATGAGTGGAGATTTTTTTAGGATTCGTCAATAAATAGATCTGTAGTTTGGGGTTCTTATTTTTTTAGATATAAGAGTTTTTGATTAGTTGATGGTTAGTCTTATCCCTCTTCACCGTGTTTATCTATGTATAATGGTGCTCATACCATTAAAAATATACCAAAAAGATGTTTTTTTGTGGAGGATGTGGTCATAAGTGGGTAGAGTGACCGAAAATTCTATGTAGACTTTGAGAAGCATGTATTCTACTTCTGGTTTTGCTGTTGAGGAATTTTAAACCAAGGAACCAAAATCATTATGTTCCAACCTTGGATAAATATACGGGAGATAGTGATGGACTATGATAAAATTGAGATAATTTTTTTCCTTAGAGAGAAGAGAACATCCATGGAGTTAGTCTTCATCATGGCCAGAGAGGCTGTAGAGTAGGTCATGAATAGCTACATGTTTTAGTGATTGCTATGCTTGGTGTACAAAAGGACATATGAGGTACCATTTTATAAATTTCAACCTGGTTGAGATGTATTTATTATTTAGCAGACACAAAATATGTTATATTACATACACTACTCTATGACATTGGACATGAAGTTATATGTATTCAAGTGTCCTTTGATTTGAATACACTAGTTGGAGATTGAACTCACATGTATGATATTTTTAAAGACTGTGATCTATTAATGGGGGGAATCACACATTCATAGAATTCATATGTTTATATATATATCCAATGGAAATCGTACATTGTATGGATAATTTATTTTTTTTGTAGGATATCGGGGATTTATTCAGTGGATATAGTTTTTTTATGATGCTGATGGATAGAAATAAATATTTGCTATTGAGAGATACCCTCATATGGGTCAATGTTGTGTTATGTACATATCATCATTGATGGATATGATAATTCTAATTTCTTCAAAGCATGATTTGTTGGATTTGAAAGGGTTTTATAAGAGTAAATTGATATTTTTATAGTGGTGGTTGTAGCACTACCACCTTGATGGGAGATCAAATTTTCGATTAAAATATATCTAGGAGTATCTTATATATTGATGTGTCTATATAGGATTTTTACTTATGAGTTTCAAGAGATTATTGTACAACATGAGGATTAATTGAAGTAGGGTTCTGTTTGGACAAGTGTGTCAACATGGGGTGAATGATTTTTGTTCATGAAGAATAATAGAGTAATTTTGTGGCTTTTTATTAATTATTATTTCTTTAATTAAATTACAATGATAAACCACAATCCTCTTATTTTTATTGATGGTAAATTCGATCATTGGAAGGAATAAATTTTGTTCTGAAATATTAGTTTCTGACAAAGATATCATCAGATGAGGAATAAGGATGAGGATATTCAAAAGACTATATTCTACTAGAATAATTGGCGTTAAATGCCTTTTGACGCCATTTAGTGTGAAAAAAATCAATATTCATGTTCATGGGGTTGATGAAAACTATTTTCATGGAGGTCTTCGATTGGTTTTTGGTGTTTTTCATTGATGATGTCCTTATATACTCAACATCTTAGGAGGAGCATGCAGAGAACAGATTTTTTCTTTTTGGAGTTAATCTTCCTCAATAACTATTCAAATTTTTTTCAAAGTGTCAGTTATGGGATTTTTCTATTTTTCTTATGGGGGTGTTGTGTCATAGTTGGGAGTAGTTATAGTTCCTTTGATGTTCGAGGTAGTGGTTTCTTAAGAATCCACCAAGAGAGTGGGATAGATGAAAATTTTATTCAATATTATAACCTATTAAAGGAGGTTTGTGTCAAATTTGTATTGGGTGGTTAATCTTATAAAAATACGGAATAGAAGGAAATGATTTTCTTTTAGAATTCCCTATGTTAGGTAGATTTTATGTACACTAAGGATAAGTTTTCAACCCCTTTATCATTCATTTAATAGAAGTAGAAGTTCATTTTGAGGTTTCAATTGTTGAATCAGGTCTTAGTTTAGATTTTTGTTTAATTTATTAGTGGTCAATTATATATTATTTGACTTATATGATAATCTCCATGAAGGTATATATTACACACATTATTTTGATTAAGAAGAATATATGTTTTCCATGAAGTTTTTGTGACATTACCTTACAAGTGATCATTTTTTCATGGCTTATACATACTATATGATCATGATGTATGTATTATCCTAGTGGGACAGGAACTAGAATCAGATAATGTGGATGAAATTATTATAGGTTCATGACATTGAGATTTCAAAATACATCGACAAAGAGAATTTGTTTTGCTGATGCTATTTGTAGGAATTCCTGTCATGATTTGAGGCATGAATTTAGAGGTTTATAAAGATTTATAGAAGAGTTTTGAGTGATACATATGGATGTGGTTGGGGTTTTGAGGATGTTATCTTATTTTTAAAATGAGAGTGAAGTCATCTCTAGTGTAGTATTTACAGTATTCCCATCTATGGAATTCAAATGTGGAGGTATGAAGAGACTAAGTTATCATTGATTATGAACATGCTGATATTTAGAAGGAAGAAAAAAATTGGTGTTCATTCAAGGATGAATTTCATTAATTTTCTTATGGATTATACGGTTCTCCTTGAGTTCCCTAGGTCACCCTTTATGGTATATTCTTCTGTGATAATGATATACTGATAAGTGAGTGTTAAATTTGGGGGGCCTAGTTTGTGGAATGTAATTTTAGAGTTTGTGTCTCAATGTTTGTTTTGTTCGAGGGAAAATCTTGACCACCATGTTCCTAGTGGTTTAATAAAGCAATCAAATGTTCCATGGTGGAGGTGGGAGGACATATCCATAAACATCTTTACCATTTTACCTCATGCTTTGGAAGGATTTGATTCAATAAGTTATATAGGATTGTTTGATGAAATCAACCCAAATTATTGTGATCAAGGAGTCATGATCGGTGGAGATTATATCAATAATGATTCTAGAGGAGGTTGTAATACTCTATAAAATACATATGATGATCATCTCAAATTAAGATCCTCATTTTACCTTCAGGGTGTGGATTGGTCTCTAGCATGATTTTGGATCATATTTATGACTTAGAGATAGTTTTCACTTATAGAGGGATGATTAGATAGAGAATACCATCCATAATATTGATGAAAATCTAAATTACTATATCCTAGATTTTTTTGGCTCATGAATGAGGCACCTTCAATTGGTTTAACTTTCACAAATCAATTATTTTAACTACAATTTTTTATAAGAGAATTTGAATCATCGAACAAGTGAAGAGTCCATTCTTTATTCCGATGAAATGGGGTTGAACAGTAAGTAATCCAATGAGAAGAATTATTAAAAAATATGATAAATAAGATTCAATTAATTCACTAGAGGATAAAAGTATTCCCTGATGATCATAAATCCAATGTTGATTGAAAGATGATATTTTTAGACATATATGTTGGAGAAGATGTGTCATTGATTATTACTCATCCTCATGGAATGTAACATTTTATTTATTAGATTAGTAATTATAACCAATTTGCAGGACCATCTAAGGTCATGGCTCGTGTTAGAGGCATAGAATATAATAGAACATTTTCCCTGACTATTTGTTTAATACACAATCTTTTTTCACATTAAGGAGCTCTACGATTACATTCATGAAGTCTCACACAATACTGATTGGGGAGAGATCAATTTTGAAGACGATGAAATAATTTCAGATAAGAATGTGAAAATCCAGGATTTCCAATAGAATGTGTTATTCATGCATGATTTTCCCTTGGATCATGTAATGTGATGAAATAATGGATTCGATAAGACTACATTGAACATGATTCATAGATATCTGCTTAGTACCCAAAACTATTTATTTAAATCTTATCTATTTTCATTTCTCATTATTTATATTGAACATTTTAGTATTTTAATATATGTTTTCTTTATATTTCTTGTTGTTGACCACTGGAAAGGTGGATTATCAAAATAAATAAATAAAGAAGGCCTTCGGTCCATTGGAGGAGGTAAGGAGAGGTATCTCTCATGGTGGGATTTCGAATGATCCACTTTTTGTCTATGGGATTGGTTTTCAACTATCGAGGATGATAATTTTGTGCGTGGTATTTGATGTAAGGGCTCAAATCCTTGTAATTTGACCTTCTTCATGTTTCGAAGCCTATGGATATTAATGAAGTTTTAGAGGGGATACATATTTGTTTATATTTTGAAATATTTTAGATTGTATAATTTACTATGTAAATAATGGATTTACGGTGTAAATGATTTTTACTACAGAAAAGTGGGTTTTGGATTCTATAGGGAAATTCACACATTGTAAATTTATGTCTTATAATTAATAAATTCATCATAAGTTTTATGAGACTTATAACCAATGGTTCTAATATTTATATAATCATATTTTAATTATTGAATTAACAATTTTAATTAATTATTATTCAAATGGTTAAGGTTGTTCTTTTTTATGGTAATTATAGTTCGACTCATAGATAATATAAATTTACAATTTACTTAATAAATATACACTTTGTGATAAACATTATAACCAAAATAACACATTATTTAAAGAAAACCTATGAAATATATTACCAAATCTTCAGGAGGTCTGTAACAAGATTTCAATTATTCTTGGGATCTATTTGAAGGTGATCAACCCCACCCGTCCATACTTGATATGTGTAGAACTAAGGTATGTTCAGCCTCATATTTTTGGGTATTTCAGTTTTGATCATCGAGCCATTTTCCTTCAATTATATGGAAATCTCACCCTTGGTTTCTTATATAGTTTTTATTATTATTGATGAAATAGTTTAGGGGAGACACCATTGGAGTTATGGAGTCTAATTGCTTGAGAGGGGACTTGGATTGGAAGCATTGGTCTATTCTTATGTGAAAAAAATTGATGCCTTTGTGGTATGGGTTTAATTTATTCTCTTTTATTTACATGAAGGTGTAAATTTTTATCGGTTTATCCTTTTAATGGTAATTTAGTTAGTGTAATAAATATTTAAATAGACTGAGTAGTGATATTGCGTTACACCTAGAGATAAAACATTATTTTTTTCACCAAGACAATGGGTTCCACTTGAATATGTATATAGAAATAAATATATTATATTCCTATTTAGAATTTTTATATTCATGATTTATCATGTTTCTTCCTTTTAAAAATGGTAATCAATGTAAAGAAAAAATTGATATTTTGCAGGACAATGAATTAACAAATAGTTATTCTTTAATGAGTATGAAGTTTGATATGATTTTATTTTAATTCAAATTGATGTAAGGAACATGTTTAACTAAATATGATCTTCCATTACCTAAAGGAATTGGATAATGATGTAAAAATTATTGAAGATTTTTTATGGAAATAATAAAATAAAATTTAAATTGAGAATGGTTTTTCTCAATATTTTATGAAAATTGATTTTTACTAAGATGCATGTTGTGGTAACTTGTTATAGATGATACCATCAGTTACCAATAGTCAGAACCTATAAATAATGAATCATTTAATTTAAGATGATATAAAAACAAGTTGTTTGTTAAGAAAAATCAAAGGGGGTTATATTTATGTTTGAATATAATGGCTAAATACCATCTGTAGGGATCTTTGAGATATCTATTACATGTGAATAAGGATTTACTTTTTTTAGGGATACATTTACCTATTGATTATTCTTTTTTTCCTACTAAAATATGATTTTTTATGGATGTGTTGTTATTTATGTCAATTTTTATGAGTTGTGGATGGCTGATCATGGAATAGCTGATATGATATAGTATGGGGAGGCTCAGATGATGTGGCTATATTTGATGTCTTTGAAGATAAGGTTCAACGGGATAGACATGAGGATGTCAGGGATGGAACCATGAATGATGGAATATTATAATGTTGGGATTACCCATTTTTGTGAATAAAAGTGTGTTATTTCATGTTACGATGCTTTTTAATGGTTGATGGTCATGTTTCATGACTTATCTGCATTCAATATGTTATTGCTTGACATAGATGGATGTTATCAGTTTCATGTTTATTTGTTGTTGTATTATCTGATATTTTACTCGAGTACCTAAAAATATGGAATAACTTTAATGATATTGGATAAATATCAAATCTTATTCTTTTGGTCTTTCGAAAATGAAAATTAGATGGTAATCTTGAGAAATTGTTGGATAAGTTAGGATTATTCTAGGAGGGAATAGACTTATCTTTAATAAATAATAATGTTTAATGTGAAATAATATTGATATTTAATAATTTTATAAAAAATGAATTAATGTAATGTGAATTTTAAAGGGAAAATATAGTAATTTAATATTGATATTTAATTTTCTATTGTTTTTATAAGATATATACTCTTAATAGTGGATGTCAGTAGTCCATGTGACATTTTTTTCCTTTTAGTCTAAGAGTATTTCGTTCAAATAGTGTGGTTTTGTGCTATATTATACCATGTATATTATGTTATTTCATACACATCCCCAACTAAGTCGGTTTGGTTGGATTCCACTCAATAGAAGATATGAGGGTATTTTCCCAAACATCCTGAAGGGAGGTAGGATGGATGGAAACCCTATATGGCTCTTCTCTCTTTGCTTGATAGTTTATTTACTGGTATGTAATGAGGTCATATGCCAATATATATGGGTGTGTGTGTGTGTGTGTATATAGTGGGATATTATGGGTTTTCATTATTTCAATTATTTTTTATCTCATGATATAGTATCCATAGAATTAATATTGGTATGATGTGTCTATGCTGTGATGGATTGAGGTGCCTTACTCAGTGTATGTGCTTTCATGGCTTGTGGTATAATACCAGATGTATGATACACATCATAGAGGATGTGGTGGCTCTCAAAAAACTACCAAGTTGCTGTATGATGATGTGATATGGGCTGATTTGATGATGTGAATCACATGGTATAGGTTGTGATACCTTGCCTAGGTTTCTATGATAAAGTGTATTTTGGAGAGAGATCTGTCGGGACATATGATGTTGGGGTAGAGTGGAAACCCATTGGGGATGCAGTAGCAAGTTTCCCTTATTGATTTATTATTATATGAAATCTACCATAATAATTACTTTTAGAGTTATATATAAGGTTAGTCTGGATCATAGTATACCTATTTGGGTGATGAGTTAGTATCATTATTGTTAAATATACTTTAACAAGATTTCTTCATCTTTTGGACAGGATGTTATTAGGTGGATCCTAATGATTATATTATTATGCTCACCCCATGTATATAAAAAGTATTTTTAATGTCACCATGAGATGGTGGGGGATCTACATAAATATCAATGGTGCACAATTTTATAGGAACGAATTAGTTTTCATGGACATGGATGAGTACACCGTTTTGGTACATGTAGTTTCCTTTTCAAATGTTTTATTACCATATTACATTAAATGCATCGAAATTTAATTTCATATATATATATATATATATGAGTGGGTTTTAATTTGTGTATTTGTATTATGATTCTATTCTACAAGATGTCAATGTGGGAAATGCCTATAAATTGTTTTTTATGATACCCTTGTTGTTAGTAGTCATCTGAGGGCCTAGTGTATGTGGGACTCGGGTGTTCACCGTCCCCAATATCACATTTCCAGAATGGGAGGTGTAATATTTTGGGGGTGAGGGTCCTGAAAGAACATTATTTGGATAGTAAATCCCATTAAATTCAATGAAATATATCATAGAACATTCATAGGATAGTAAACCAATAAAAAATACAAAGGGTATAAGGTGTGTAATATGTATCATGTCTTACCGAAACAAAAATGAGAAAAATAAAACCAATATGAATTGAGTATTATTTTATTAAAAAACCACTTCAAATATAGGTCGTCTAATTCAACATAAAATATCATTATTAAAAGATAATTCATGATATGATATCTCAAATAGTCATTATGTACACCACATAAAAGAATCTTGATGTATAATCCCAAACATTTCATAGAGATATATATTTAAGATGATATACCCTTACTTTTGTATTTATTCACACTTAATTCCCACCAGATATCCTATATATATAAATTTAGTTCATTAAATACATAACCATGTACCATATTAATAACTATAACCATATATACTCATCATTTATAATCATTATATATATATTAATAATTTTTTTTACATATTTTAAACACATGCACTAACTACTATTTATTTAATTTAAATATTTTATCAAAATATGATTTTGTATAATTTTTTTATAAAGAAAATTAAAATTACATTATCTATGATAATATAATATATCTTCCATTATATTTTATAAATAAATATAAGTCCATTACAAGATATGATTTTCTACAATCCTTGGAGATGAAATCTTCGATGATTATTTTTTAGATATTCTTAACTATGAGATGATGTTTTATTAATTAATGAGTATGTTTTTGGTATAACCATGCCTAAAATAAAAAAAATACATATTTACATAATTTTATAATTTTATATTATTTCCTATAGCCATCCGTGAAAAAAAAATAGTATTATTCAAGAAACTGGTTAGAATGACACAAATATGATCCTTCCATGTTTAATAGATGATTACATATTGTTTTATTTGTAATATCAATATATTAAAAAAATACTAGTTATAGTTAATGTTTATTAGTGTGATATATCAGAATTAAGACCATGTATAAAGATAAAATAATTTATATAAAGTTATTACTTAGGGAGAATTGATCATTTTTCTCTTAGTATAATTATCTTAAACAATAGAATAATTGATAATATTTTCATAATCATATCACCAATTGTGTCTCTAATTTTTAATTGAATATAATTAATTATTCTATAAATTCATATTTTTATTAAACAATTATTTTAACTAAAAAATATTGGTGGTAGAGAAAAGTGAATTTGATTGCATGCGGTGTCAGTAGTCTACACATATGCATACACAATGATTTCATTTTTGGTAATGCATGATTTAGATAGATAAATAACATTTAATAAACATAATATGGTAACATTATAAGATATAAATGAAAATAATATCATTATATTTATATTTATATAATAAATTTTAATGGAGATAATTTTGTTTAAAGGCTATTTAGTGGATAATAATCATGTAATCTACTTGGATTTTCCATGGAACTATCCAAGGAAATGGTAGATTCATTTTAACTAATGGTGAACATAGTCATTAAAAAATAAGAGGTTATTATTGAAGGAGAAACATTAGAGAGTTTCCATGAGAAATAATAACAATTTTTGAGTCTAAAAGGGTAAGTAGTGTTAATTTTTCTATGTGAGGATAAAGGAACTTTTTGAATAACAATTAATATTTCCCCTAATGTAATGTAACTATTATAAAGAAAATGTCTCCAAAAAGAAAATAAGAGGATATAATGGTGAGTGTCGTTATAAAGACACCTCAAAAACTCATTTTTAAATACCTCGTTCCCAGTATTCTAGTGTCTCAAGATACAATGGTACATTGGTACTTGGTAAAAGAGATCAAATATCAATGGACCAAATAGTTTTTTAGTCTTGTAAAATGAGATAAATATATTTATTTTACTTACATTTAAAAATATAAAATATAAAAATGTATTTTCTCTAAGACAATATTTATTCACTATATCATCTAACTTTATATTAATTATTTTTTCCCACCATCATATGGAAAGGAAATATAATTGATAGTAGAACTCAGATCATAATAAGGGTAAGAATACAATAGAACCTAATGAAGAAGGAATAATCTGGATGGAATAAATGAAAACCAATTAATTACATTAAATAATATCATAAAATAGAATATGATGAAATGATATCACAAAAATTTATATAATAACATAATAACAAATTTCTAAAATAAAAATGATAGAATGCATAATGCCAGACATCTAAAACATATTGTCGAGACTTTTTATAATGTCATCTGAAATAATATCAAGGCCTTATGTATATATGTGTGTGTCTATATATATATCTAAGGTATAAGACAACAAATAATCTATTTCATCTAATTAAAAATAATGATATGTCAATTGGATATCATATGATCAGACTGACTCATTCTAAGTCCAATGTACCCCTTTTATGAATGAGGTGAAGCATAATATATATAAACATTCATATCTAAAACCCATCATAAATTTTTTTAATTCCTTCCATAATTAATAGTCGCAAAATAAATTTCAAATTACTATTTAAAATCATTCAAAAAAAAGTTTATTACTATCCATTGTCACTAAACATAATCATAAATCATTTTTAATAATATAAATATTGGATTCAAAATAGAACATCCATAGTCAAACAGATCATAAACACTACGGAAAAATAATTAGGATTGTATCAACAGAACATATCTCTAGTGATATCTAAGTCAAATAAATTATCTTTATCATTGAAAAATAGAAACACCTCAAAATTTACACAAAAATTATTCTTGATTAAAATATCATTTCCACCTTAAGAACCACATTTATGAAAAAAATATCCAAAATGTTAAGAAAAATAATTTATGGAGACGAAACCTATAAAATTGTAACAGAATCATAAAATAAATGAATGTTCATGATGGTTGTAAATTAAATAAATTTAATTTTGTTTAAAAAATGATTCTATTCATAATTATTTTTAGAAATAAAAAACTATAGTGTTGAAAAATTGATATAAAAATTCATTTCAAATAATTGTTTAAAATTATAATCACTGTTAAAAATTTTTAAATAAAAAAGTGGATAAATTTGACAATATTTTTTATTTTTATTTTTGAAAACATAGAAATAGATGGTAAAATGATTTTTAATATATATGTTAAATGATGATAGATTATCTTAAATCATTTTCCATACAATTTTAAGTACCAATGAGAGTTAAATATTAATATTACTTGATATTTTATGGAATAAATAGTGATGAAGAAAATTTATGATTTTCTAGAGCGGTATCCCAAAATACTTCATCATTAGGAATTTAATCAGAGACATTGTTGAGAAATGATGAGATTATAAAATAATCCCTTACTAAATTTGTCAATTTTAAATTAAAAACCTGAATGAATGAAATAAAATTAGATCATAAATTAAATTCCAAGATTATGAAGGGATTCAATATATAACATTGCAGAGGATATTTGTATACACCACAAAAAATCAATAAGTTGTGAATATGGAATTTGTCTCATTGAAGTAAAAAATGGGATTAGAAACACTTACATTAGGTATAATTTCATTTGTATGTCAACATTCCTCCTATATAATAAATATTGATTTATTATACATCTATTATAGAACCATACTTATAAAACACGTAGATGTTGTGTATATTTTTTTACAAATAATTTTAACCTTTTCAATATTTTTCATAATATAAAACACTGAGTTTCATATGTGTTACATTAATAACTATGTCTATCTTTTATTATTTAACTCATTGAGTGTTTCTAGCATTACATAGAACACTAATTTCAATGAAACGCCACACACTATTAAAATATAATAAAATAATATGATAATTATCACATAGCCAGTGGAATGGTGGGTTTTAATATGATTAAATAAATTAAAAATATACATGGTTTAAACATGTATATAAAATTATTTATTTTATTACAAATCAACAATATATGATTATAAAATAAATTCTAAAATAAAGGAAATCATTTTCTATAAAACTTTTTTTATTCACAGAAACATGATTTACCTTAATAAATTTTAAAAATTATTTTGATGAATTATATTTATAAACTTTGTCTATTAATTGTTCAATCATATGTTTTTTCATTAATATTATACTATTTTAGACCAAAGATATAAATAAAACCAATTTTACACTTTAAAAGTATAATTTTATTAGAAGAAAATTTGGGGGCAGTCTACACACTTATTTTAATCTTAAATTTGACCACTATTAGAAAATAGTTTTTCAAAAATTAAAATTGTTTTTAATAGATTTTTTAGAAAATATTTTTGGGTTAATTTTTCATAATTTTCATAGTATTTTATTTTTTCAATGAATAATTAGTAAATGAGTGTTTTTATTAAGAATTTTCAATTAGATTAAGTAATTTAAAAACAAAAAATAATAATTTTAATATTGGTTTTAAGATATAAATAGTTTAATTATAAATCTATTAATCCATTTTATATCATTATATTCAATTTAAATTGAATTTCTCTATATATATTTCTCAATCTGTTGACCATTTCCGCTTTTCAAAATTGATTTATCATCTTGTTCGAGGGATTATTTTTAAATTAAATGTTTCCCATTATATTAATGGAATTTAAAAAAGGATTCCATATTTGGAATAATTATAATTTATATTATCTAATAAGAATATATTAATTTTTGACCATAATGAACAGTAAAAATAGTAAAAATTATTTTCAATGGATAAGCGGAAAATGGGTTTACCTATGGGATTAGAATAAAAAAATATGAGTATAAAAAGACTCAAAACATTTACATGACCCATTTTTAGTAACATTTAGAACTTTTATGTTTTATATTTGATAAGTTTCCATTTTTTTCATTGTGAAATATAGACATCTTGGGATCACCTTTTTATTATAAAAAATTACGATTGTCCCACTAAAATCGCTTATTAGAGGCCAACCAATATCCTCTAATATTTACATGAACACAAAAACTTGGATCAGAATATATCATATAAAATTACATCTATACATCATCCATATCCTTTTTGAATACATACTTTATTTTGAAATCAATCTTACAATTGTTTTTGCTAAAAAACAAAAAAAATTTGTTTGTTGAATAGGTAACATCGGTAATCAAGATTTTTATATTATCTCATCCTCTAGAACATTAAATTATAAATAAATAAAGTTGATATAATAAAATCATTATATATTATTAATTGAGATGTTATTATTTTAATGTAATAACCTAAATCCTTCTCATTTTACATCTAACAGGTCATGAAATCCTCATTTCTGTGTATAGAAGACAATTTCCTCCCAAACTAATGTTTGTGTTTTTCCATAAACACTTATCCTAGAAAGATATAATGATAGATTTATTATTAATATATGGTTTTTGTGATATTATTACTCCTTTAGTATCATGATATCAAATGTTCCTCCTTACATTCTATTTGTGTAATTATGATAAAGTCATTCATGTGTACAACAGACTACTGCCTCACGAAGTGATGCGATTCATAAATTATTTACATGAATGTTCATAAAGATGATTTTAATGAAAATTTTATATTTATATATATATATATATATGAATAAAGTTATTCTATAATGGTAATAAAATATTTACATTCTTTTCATTATTTCCATTATGAATATAGAAACAACGTTCATCTAAACGTACGACCTACCATCTCTATGGACGATGTGTTTCTTTTTCTATTCCTAAAAAATATGAATTAATATAAATATATTTATAATTTATATATAATATATAAATATCATCGATAATTTTTTTTAGATTTTTTAATCATGATCAATGTAACAATACCAAAAAATAACAAATCAAAACATTAATTAAAATAATGTACATGTTGCTTAAAGTATGAATTTAATTGGGGATTGGTAATAAACATGTAATAAAAGGAAATATATTAATTAAATATTGAATTGTATATATTTACGTTTATATAAAATATTCATAAATAACATATATTTGTTATATAGGATGTTCAAATTTGTATGGAGTATATTGAATTTTATAAAAATAAATTTTTATATCACTTTTTAATTTTTAGAGATACATGACATAATCACAACCTATTAAATATTTGTTATTTATACAGTAAAATTGAAATTATTTTATGATTATTATAATAAATACAATTTGGATTTATATCTCTATATTAGTATATATCTTTCAGTGGGTTTATTTTTCAAAAGTTACCAATGTGGTAATTGATTTTTGTCTCAATGTTTCTTTCCTTCAGACATATGTTTTGTGATGAACCTATATTAATTTATGATGTTTATATATATCCTATTTGACAAGTAATAAATTTATTTTATTTATTATGATGATATTTTACCTTTTATTAATTTTATTGCCCTATATAGTATACAGTGTTACAAAAGTGGTAAAGAGTTCATGTTACAGTCATGTTCTTTATTGGAATTATTTATAATTACATTTTTGATGATAAAATATTATCAACTATGTCCCAATAAACTAAAAAACTATCACTTCCATTGGTTATTTATTGATATTTTATTTTTTCCCATAATGATTCCACTTAATATTTAATAAATAGTTAAAAGGATTGTTTTTAAGCGAAACAACATTTCATTCAATCGTTAGTTTAAAACCCTATTTCATCTAAAAGAATGTTTATAAAAAATGGTTTCAAAAAATATTTTTTTGATTCTTGAATTGATTTATTTTTGCAAATTTTATCCATGTTTCAATTTAAGTTTCATTAAATGATTTTTCATGTTTTTTTCACACACTCCCTGTTATGATTTTATCAAAAATGGGAAAGGGTTATTTGATTTAATATTCATAGAATATATACAATTTTACACCATCACGACCAATTATTTAATTTAATTATCTATTATGATTAGTCAAGGTAATTTTCATATTAATATTTTTAAAAAAAAAATTTATATCATAGAAAATATTTTAATTCAGAAATAATATTTTCCTCATGAAATGTTATAAAGGATTTCATAGAGTACTATTAAATTAATAATTTTTATTTAAAATAAAATTATTTTAAAAATGGATTACATTTTAAAATGATTTTCCTCATGAAATGTATTAAAATAATTTAAAAATTCCAGTAATAATTTTTGATGGTTATTTTCATGAATACAATTACAAAATATTTATGGTATTTTTAGTTCTAAAAAGTTATTTTTATTGAAATTTTATTTATACATAAAAATGTTTTAAATTACTTATAAATTTTACGTGTGATGTTTTAATGTTTACTATCACATAAAAGATTTTATTAATGTTTTATAAATATTTAATATTGACATGTTCTTTTAAATGAAATTTAATTTTCCACAAGATTGTTTTAAATGATATTAAATGAATTATTTAATAGTATCAATTTTTATTTTAAAGTACATGAATTTTGAAAATGTTTTATGAATAATTAGTTTTCAAAATTTATTTTCATTGAAAAACTATTTTACTTAATTAACATTAAAAAAGTATTAGAAAAATTATTTTCAATCAAATATGAAATAAATTAATGTTACCAATGTATTTGTAGGGCTTATGAATCTGGCATACCATTATTATTATTATATTAATGGTTTCTTTATATAATGTTATGATTTTTATGAAATAAGTTTCTCTTTGAAGGGTTATACAATGATGAACATATAATGAATCTAGCTTCTTTTCATGGGTTATATTATGATGAAATGATGAAACGATTATGAAAAATTCTTATCTTCCCTAGGTTATGACAAGATAATATGTTTTTGAACCCATTTAATTTCATTAGTTACAATAGGATGAATGTTTTATTATATTTTGGACCAAATAATTTTGGTTTTCATTATGTGAAGAGTGGGATCTATATTTTCTTAAAAATAGTGGGGAAAATTTTTTATATCTCTTGAGAAAACAAATGGAATCAGGTCAATGATATTGATCCGATACGGGAAACTCGTGAGTCCAATGTACTATATGAAATAGTTTCTTCTACATCCACAATGGGAAATAAGTGATAATCAATAATACACTATGTTGATGTCATGGTATTTAGACTTCAAATATATTATAGTTTTCTATATTAATTATTTTCCAAACTTTTATTAATATAGATTATGGTTCATGATTTATTTATTATAATATCTCTCCCATATAGTCAATTTATTTAGATGTGTTAATGTTTTATGCCACAATTGATGTTTATGATCTATTATATATTTGGTATGAATACAAGAAATTATTATGATGATCACATACCTTTCAACTTATAATATTCTTTCATATTATCAATGTTTGATGTCTCAAATTTTTACTCGAATTCTGCATTTGATCCCACCCTTTCTTTTGTTTTCTTCCCCATGTTATGAAGAAAGGTTTTGGTAGGGTACTCATAAAATGAATACATTGATAGACGATTTTAAAGGATTAATTGAATATCATTCACGAAATAAGATAGTTTTTTTCTCTATTCTCCAATGTTAATAATCATTTATGGTCATCATATATGTGTTTAGGAAATGTATTGAATATTAATCTAAAAATTGTGATATTAAAACATGAAATGCTTCCGTCTTTATAGTTAGAATAAGAGGTAAGGTTTATACAATCTTCTTTAACTAGTATGTACATATTTTAGTGATAACTCCAAGTACATGTCTAAGGATAACTCTATGAATAAGTCTATGTATAGAAAATTATCTACGAATTTTTGTGAAAGATTTAGTGAGTTGTTTCAAAGTAATTACATAAAACTATGGATACTAAAAGTATATATGCCTATAGAAAATAGGTTTATAGGGGATATAACTACAAAAATGGTTCATTGAGATGGACTATATTTTCACCTGGTGTGTGAAAATTGTCCTGTCCACATGACTCATTAGACAATCCAAATGGATATACTATAGAAATTCACAAACTCTTTATAATTCATCAATAAAAATTTAAATAAGGACTATGAATGTCATGGGTTAATAATAAGGTTTCAATCATTTAAAATAAGGTGTCACAATTTAGAAATCCAATATTTTCTTTTGCATCATTAAGTGGTTTAACAGAATGAATACTGTTACAAACACTATGCATTTAGGTTTTTGTTAATGTAGGGAACTACAAGGAACATGATTGGAATTGAATTTGATATACAATGTGTTGATGAGAAATGAAATTGTATGTAGACTTGAGTGTATAATATTGTGATACATCTTAATCATTTATCCATACATATGAGTAATAAAGTTCACCTTTTTCTATATCATAGACTTAGTAATGAAGATAATGATATATTTTTCTAAGAGTTCAGGTGTTGGAAGCCATAGAAGAAATAAGATTCATTTTCCTATGTGTATATAATGTGGGAAGAATCACCCATGTGGATTTCGTATAGGAAATAAAAGATGTTTATTATCTGTAAAAGAAGAAAACAAGGAAATTAATTGAAGTGAAAAAAATAAAATTTTGGTTAGTATAATAAATGATCATTATGGTATCCCCATGATGTTATCGACGTTTAACTATTTGAAATGTAAAGTGTATTTGGATTATGATAACCCATTTACTAACTGAATATTCAATGAAGAGATCAATTAATTATTTTGTTTATAATTATTAATATACTACCAATTATAAATGAAAGATATAAGTATTAATGTATAATATGACAATGCCTGGTTAATGGTATATGAATAAAGTGGAATGATTATTATGGTTCTATATTTTGGTTCAATGGATTATATTTCTAACAGTTGTATTTTTCATATAATATTTTCCAAACATCAATGGATTATTCAATAATAAATTTTATATATGGAGTTTTAGGAATATGATAAATATTAATGACTAACAAAGTGATTAAATATAAAATTGAATTTTTTAATGGAAAATAACCATTTATATGTTCTAGATGATGAGGAAGAGGTTTTTAGTTTGGATAAATATATTACTTTTTTGGTGAAATTAGACTAGATAGTATCAATTACGTTTGAAATAATTAATTATTTTATGAAAAATTGTTATATATTTTCATTGATGGAATTTACAACATTTTTGGATTTATGGAAGATATTCAATAAGATTTTAATTTATTTATGTATTGTGGGGAGAGTTAATTTATGGATTGAGGTATGTTTTCATCATTTTATTATGGAAACAAAATATATTATCATTTATCTAGAGAATATATGATCAATGTGTTCACATATTTGGTATATGACATTATGAGATACTTCATATTGTTCAAGAGACTGTTGATAAATTGATTTTGGATGTTTAGTGACCTTACTTATTAATTTTTTTATTTTAATTTCATTAAAAAATGGAGGTGATTATTTTAAAATATAAATCACATTGATTAAAATAAACTTTGGATAAGGTTTCATTGATTAATTTATTATTTCTCCATATAAATATTTATGCATTTTGGATAAGATTTTTTTAATAATAAAAATAGAAACAAAGATCAACATATCATTTATTTATAGCTATTATGATCCACTGGTTCTCTTGGAATAAATAATTTTCATTTCATAGAGTAAGAGATGTTGTGGAAATTGATTTATGAACAACCAATGTACATGAAATTACCTATAAATGATAATGAAATTAAGTAAGTATATCACCTCATTATAATCCATAAACCTTCAGTTATTGGGTGTTAGTTTTCTCATTTATGTCCATGTTTTCACATGAAATAATATTTGTCCAATTTGGAATCCTGGTATGTGTTATTCTCAAATACATGATCACATCCCTTTAAATATTTTACAGTGAAAATTTGATTAACCCTTATTATGATTTTTAGTTATCCTAAATGGATATTTATATATCAAAATTTTTTATTGACAAAATGCTTATATTGCAAGGATATAATATATTTAATTGTGGTAGAAAATAACTCCCTAAGATTTTGTGAGATACTTTTTCCAAATATATTTAATATTTTTTATAATTTATTGTTACAAGAAACATTGGTTTTATCATTTTTTACTTACCCCAATGAGTTTATCATTCATTATACTCATCACTGAATCTTGATTTCATAACAGTCAATGTAGAGTTTAAATGAAACATGACATACTATTAAAATATTATTATTTTATTTGATATTTATCTTTTATTAATTAAAATGGTGGGTATGAATAAGATTAACTAAATTATTAAGACATATGGTTATCATATTTATATAAAAATATTTTTATGATGAAATAATTAAAAATGAAAATAAATATTAAAATTTTGTGGAAACAATTTTTTATTGAAAAATCCTATATTAGCTCAATAAATTAAAAATATATATTTTCATAAATTATTTTAATGAAATTTATATATCATATATTCTATATTATTTATATCATTAATCTTACGTTTTATCTATACCCACAATATTTAGAAAACTAATTTTATACTTAAAAACTGTTTTTAAATCAATATTTTTAACAAATGGGAAAATATTTTAAAAAAACTATTTAAACTATTAAAAAATTTATTTTAAAAAAATATTAAATTAAGAATGTAGAAATTATATTATGATGATTTTTTAAAAAAATTATGAAAATATAAATTTCAAGATGAGTAGCAAAAAATTCTAGATTTTGTTAAGAACATATATTTATTTTCATGAATTTAAAAAATATAAATTATATTAATATTGTTTTAAATGTATCATTAGTTTGATAATATATATTAAAAAAATTAATTCACTATAATGAATGTTATATTTAATTTTAAAGTGAATAATGTTCATAGATTTGATCATTTAGATTTAAGAAAAATGATTTCACACCACATATATTACATTAATATTAAATTAATATTTTACTCATATTTGAATGGAATTTGTTAAAATGGATTCCATATTTTGAATCAGAGTGATTTAATTTATCTGATATTAAAATCTTAATTCTTTTACCATAATAAGTAGTGATAATAGTAGAAATTTTTTATCACGATTATGCTAAAAATGGGTTTTCTTAGGGCAGGGGTGGGGGTGGGGTGAGGAAGTAAAAATATATGACATAACATAAATAATTATTATACAAAATAATTTTTTGGACATGTTTAGAAATTATCTCTACTAGGTTCTATAATTTCACCTTTTTATGCCCTGAGTCCTGTGAAATTTGCGGCAGACCTTTTTCTTTTCAAAAATTAAAATTGTTCTACTAACCTTACATATAAAGTTCTACCCCTATCATTTATATATCATAAATAAAAAACCAATTATTTCATACATTTCTTACTAAAAAACACAATTTTTTCCTCCTATAATCTTTTATGTATTATTTTGTTCGTAATTCTAACCTAATAATCCTTTTCGTGAAAACCAAAAGAAGTTGTCGGAAGAAGAGGAACATCCCAAACAATGTGATTTAATTTATTTATATGTGTACTTCTTTAAAGTGTTGTTGAAACATTATAATGTAATAGAATTATTTTATTCCTTATAGTCATGTGTCATTATGTTAATTGAACTAGCTAAATCCTTCTACTATTCCATAGAATGGGTTTCAAAATCGTTATTTGTGTGTACGATGATCTACCACATTACAAACTAAGGTTATTCATTTTCATTCACCACTTACAACACATGGATATAATGATCGATTTATTATATATATATATATTTTGTTTATGATAATTTTATTCTTATATAAACATCATATCACATAATATATCTTACATCCAATTCCATGGTAATATGATATCGCCATTCTGGTGTACGGAATACTACTGCTTCATGAAGCAAATTGATTCGTTCATGATTTACATGGAAGGTAATAAGGATGATATTATCTAATATATTATATAATATATATGAAATATATATAAGATTCTGTAATTTTAATATATTTTATTTACCTAAATTTATTTCTTTACATTGGGAAAATGGAAACAATGTTCATCCTAACATACAACCTACCGTCTCCCTGAATAGTGTACTTCATTTTCTATCTCAAACACATATAGATTACTATAAAAACATTTATAATTAATATATATTATATTTATATAATTTTTTAAATTATGGATATGATAAAACCCAGATCATCTAAAGAAGAGTGAAATGAAAGATAATAACATACATAAAAAACAAAGTAGTTATTTCCATAAACATGAATTAGAGAGGGAATTGTTAATGAAAAATTAATAAATGGTCATTAATAAATCCCATATTTTATGATATATAGGTGTGGTTATATAATATAATTATAATAAAATATTATTTATTATAATGGTGTTTCTAGCAAGTAAAAAAATGTCAACACTTATGATAAGGGATTTTGGTCTCACTTTTTTCTTCGTTGAGAAAATTCAATATTTAAAAGTTCATTATTTTATGTCGTGAATATAATTCCCAAGAATATATTTTATGATTATTATAATTAATATTTTCATTACTTATATTTCTATTTCAGGATCATTCTTTTATGGGGTCTACGGGTCAAAATTTACCAAATCAGTAATGGATCTACGCCTCAACATTCCTTCTGTTAGGAATATGTTACGTTATCTTCATATCTTCATTTACGAGGGGTATAAACAGATTTATTGGCATGTAATATCATAGATTTATTTATTTTAATTATGTGTTTATATTTAATTTAATTCTCTTCCATTAAAACATATGAATGGTTTCTATAATGGAAAATATTTGATGATATAATCTCATCATTTATCAGGACTTTTAATAATGATGTATAAAAATAAAAAATATTATTTTCAATATCACAATAAAATACTGAATTTTATTATCCTATTATTATTTCTATTGAATACTTTTTTTTCATCATTTTACTCTCTATGTATTCAAGAGTTCAACATATTTTTTTATGAAAATGAATTTTTTTCACTATCTTGATGAAATTTTTTTTTCATAAAAAAAAAATTTATCAAAAAAGTGTCTGAATTTTTTTTTAAATTAGTTAAATTTCTTATTAAATAATTTTTTATTAATTTTTGGTTTTTTATAATTTTTTTTGAAATAAATATTCATGTCGTTTTCTGAACACTACCCATTTGGATTTTACAAAAACTGTGAAAAGAGTCTTCTTGTTTATCCTAACTTTGTGAACCGTATTCTCCACCAACATTACAATGCTTTGCATTAAAGCATCCATTTTTATCATTGATGTTTATTTTCATTGAATATTTTTTTTAAATGTTTTATGTATTAATTTTTTAAATTGGAAAGGTTATTTTTATCATTAAATAAATTAAATGTTTTATAAAGTTTCTATTAGAAATTTTCAAGTTTATATTTAAAGAAAATAACGTTGAAAAAGGCTTATATAATAAAATCCATATTCCACTATACTTTTTTTTAAATTATCTTTAAGGATTCCATTATATGTTTTAATTGTTATTTCCAAAATAAAAGGATTTTCAAAATATATAATGAATTTTTATTTTTAACAAGTTATTTTTAACGAGTTGTTGTATTCCCCATGAAATTATTTAAATTGATTTTAATGATTTTTGTAATTTTTGAATTTCAATTTTATATAAAATGATTTAAAAAATTTATAATGTATATTTCGTTTTAAAAAGTGTTTTTGAAAGTAATTTTTTCTCAGGAATGTTTTTAAATGATTTGTAAAGCCTCATTTAAAAAATTACATGTTTATTTTCAATGAAATGTAGACAATTTTTTTATTACTTTTTATTTTTAAAAATAAATTTTAAAATAAATTTTAATTTCCTCATCCAATTTTCTATGTGTCCTTTCAAAATTATTTTCCATTTAAGATGAAATCTATTGATGTTAAAAATTTCTTACCAGGGATATAATCTAGGTATACCATTCTTATTAATTCTACGAATGGTTTATTTATACAATGGAATGTTGTTTATAAAACATATTTTTATTACATGGTTTATTACATGAGAAAATTATTACGATCCGAGATTCTTTTCACAACTTATTCTATGTGGAAGTGATGAAATGATAATAAAACATATCTCTTTTCCACCTGTTATGATATTGTAAGCTTTTTATGAAACCCATTTCATTTTATGGGTTTTTTTATGATGAAGGTTTTATTATATTTTCGAACATATACAAATTGTTTTCATTATGATATGTTTGGGTACAATATATCCCACCGATTAATTTTGAAATTCCATATATCTCATAAGATAAAAATTATAAACATGTTGGTGAGCTTGACAAACAATGGGAAATAGGTTAGTCCTAATCAAATTTTTAAACGTTTTCATCTTGATCAGTAATGGAAATCATATTATATGTACTGATTCACTTTATTAATTGAATTTATATATAACCAAGATCTATGAAATGGTTTTTTTAATTGGTCATTGTGCTAATATTTTATGACATTACCTTTTGGTTAATGATTGGTTTATGGTGATTTCTCACTCTTATAGACCATTTTTTCTGAAATAATAGTGTTCTATCCCATGACTCCTCTTTATGATCTGTGAGCAGTTGGGTATAAAAAAAATTTATTTCTAGGACCCCATTCCTTGATTCTTATATTTTTCATTCATATTATCTTAAATTGAGATGTCATATCTTTACCCTTTATGAGAATTTAAGCTCATAATTTCTTATATTTTTTCTCCACATGTTATAAGTAAAGGTTTATTTTGTGTACTGTTAATAGTATAAATGTCTTAGAAGATATTTTTGGATTATATTTAATATATATCCCTAAAAAAATAAGATTGTGATTTTAGTTTCAAAAGATAAGAAACAATTATAGTCTTCATGAGCGTGTTTAAGAAATTAATACTATATTACTCAAAAAAGATGAGGTGTTTATGTTGGAATTGTTTTGGTCTTTATAATACTAAAATATGTTATAACATAAAATATTTACATCTTTCATTTAATCATCCATTTATTAATAATTTTTTGTTGAAATCACTAGTTTGGGTGATGAATGTCTTGATTTTCATGTATGTTTTGGTTTGATAATTTTTTCCTTTTTCTAGTGATAATTGTTCCATAATATCAATTATGTTAATAAATAAATAAATATAGTATATATTTATATTATTATTATTTATAAAATTCTATATAAGTTAGAGTGGTGAAAATAAGAAACACTATTCATGGAGATAATAAACTGTACGTAAACTTGAACATTGTTTATATTTTTCCAATAAATATAATGTAAGAAAGAAAAATAATATGTAAATTTCTCATAATGTTATTGTATATAATATTTCATTTATATTAACAAAATTTATTCTTATTACCATCAATTTAAAATTAAATTTTGAGGCATTTCACAATGAAACATGGTGGCAGTAGTTCACAAGTATGCATAAGTGATGTTATTATTTTCAAATGACATGTTAGTTATGAAAGTATAGGTTATTATATAATTATACAAGTAAAATAAGTTTAAAAATATATTATAAATATGATAAATGTTTCAATATATCCATATGTGATAGTTGGGGATTGACAAAAAATTTCATAATTTTGTGAGGTGGTAGTCCACCGTACACATGATTGGAAGTTTCAATTCTCATTTGATATAAGTGGAGATAGATATCTGTGACTAAATTAATAAAAAATAATTAAAGTATAATTAGTGGAGAGGAAACATTGATCCTTCATGTCTTGGATTTATGATCGAATGACTCTACAATATTGGTAGGGATGTACATTAGTTATGATTGTAGGTATTGGTAAAACAAAAATGCTTTAGGAGTGTGAAGAGGAGAGGAGAGGTGGTGTTGTTATATAATTGGTGGAGAGGAAACAATTGAATATTTAAAATGAAAAAGGAATTCAATTTTTTTGTAATTTAAAAAAGGATAAAAATGTGTCATTATCAAACCATGGAAGAGATTATATTGATATACGTTCCAAAAATTTATAATTTTGATGTTTTAAGGTCATTTATGACCATACTCTTCTAGATTAAAATGCTTGTAATCATATTTTTACCTTATCTTTGTTAATTAATTTTTAATGTTTTTATTTTCATTATCACTGAAAATTAAGTAGAACTTATTTGAAAAGTTTCACTAGATATGATGCCCCATAATTTTACCATTTTAAAACCCATTTATTTTGAGGAATAATTAATAAAATTTCATTTTAATGTAATTAATTCCCTAAACACAATGAAAAATCAGTTTTTTGAAGATAAAATTCTCTTAAGTATATAATATTTTAATAATAGAAATAAAATTTAATTAAAATAAAATTAGATAAATTGATTTTATTATGTAAAAAATTATTTAAATTTGATTTCAATTGTTTTAATAAAAAAATTGAAATAATTTAAAAAAGGCTATTTGTAATAAAATCCAGTACTTTTACTTTTCATTAAATAAATATTGGCAAACTTTTTTGTGAAATTTAATTTTACAGAAATTAGAAAATATTATTTCAAAAAGTAATCTCATTTATTAATATTCATTTTTTAAAATCAGAAAAAAAAAATTAAATTTAAGGTTTTCACACAATGAGTGACAAAATCTCCTTTCTGAAAGAAAAAACTTATTTTGGGAAAAAATATTCAATTATTTCAAATAATAATCATTTTGTATCAAATAAATATTTGAACATTAATTTATTTTATAAATTTTTAAACCATATAATTTTCATAATTTAGTTACTTGTATTCAAAAATACAAATTTTAAGGATTTTTTATAATATTCCTTGTAAATAATATTTCAATAATATATTATAGTTTGTTTATACATAGTGTTTTCTGTAATAAAATAAATAAAAGATATTATATTTAATGAAATATATTTAATATGTCATTTAATATCATTTTTTGTTTTATATGCTCTCATAAATTATTTTTTTCTTTTCATATCTTAGATAGATATATTCTAATCCTCTTAAATAAATTGATCCCCTGAATTATATTTTTTCAATCATAGGTCTATCCATTTTAAAAATACAATTAATAAAAAATGTTAATAAAACATCCACTTGATTAGAGGTAAAGGGAAGTAATAAAATCATAATTAATAACAAAAATTTTTTTTTGTGATGTGGGGAAACATTAGAATGAGGTGAAAATATAGATTTGTATGAAATGATTAAAAACATATTGAAAGTGATAGATATCATTTATAAAAATAAGGTGAATAATCAATAGAAAATTACAAACCACAAAGCCATAAATACTATATGAGAATAATGTTAACATGGTAAAATGTTATTTTAAATGTCATTTTAATAAATTTAATGAATTCATTTACAATCTAGTCTAAGAAGATACAGAAATATACTTACTTGATATATATCCCTTCCATATGAACAATTTCATCATTCTATTATTGTATGATAAATTTCAAATTCATTTATCACTTCACCAAATTTATATATATGATAATTTTTTTTCTTGAAAAAATAAAATTAACTTTTAATCAACCATAATATCAAAAAATTTATAACAAGCCCTTCTATAAGCCTTTAAATATTTAGAAACACCAAACTGGTCAAAACATTTCATCCAATATAAAAAATTAATGACTAGATCTTAATATTATAAACAAATGTCCAACTAAATCCATTCTATAAAAATTTTACCACTAAATAATTTATCTAAAGACAATTTCATATTAATTAGAACATGGAAAAGGCCAATTATATGTGTTGAAATGTTATCACCCATTCAGTTTTTGATTCAAGACTTACAAACATTTTGGACGTGACGAGTTTTCACAAAGAATGTGGTATATCCAATTTATAAAAGAATATTAATATAAAATCATTAAGTTTTTAGAAATATTATTAATATCCTACAAATAAATATTTTCATTAAATCACTTATCATGGACATCAATACTATTCAACACATTCTTTCGAATACTTAATTAAAAATTACTTCAGTAAATCCTATATACATTTCATAATTCTTACATACACAATAACATGTGTGAAAATCATTATACATCATTATTCTTTAATCCAAATTCATAGGAACATTAATAATTTCACTTTTTCTATTGTTATAATATAAGATTGATCTTGATCTCTTAGCTTCTTTTGTGGTATATTTCCTTGACCCATAATAAATTTTTTTATGTAGTGACACATCTATTTACAATTGAAAAAATGAACATTAAAGGATTCATACATAACCATACATTCACATGACTGAGGGAATTTCCCTCCATACATAAAAAAATCTCACATTACATTCAATAATGTATGATAGAGGTTCCATAATTATCACATGTCGGAAAGTACATCAATCAAAACCTCCCTGTATAAACTTTTTTTCTTCTATTATCCTCTTCTATTACTTCCCTTCAAATCCATAAGACTATTATAATTAATTCTCTAACTTGGTATTACATGATATTATTTCCTTATGTGATGTGAATGATTGGGAGAAAAGCTCTATCTGAATGATTAGGTAAATCCTAACAATGAATCCCCCAATATTTCTATTTGGATTATATATATAATTTGCATCATGTATTAATAACCTTTTAATTTTTTTTCATTTGGAGAAACATTCTCTTCTTATCTTTTTCAACTGAAATTTTTTCTATCCAAATCCACTAATTTTTCAAGAGTTTTTTTCATGAACAACAACTTAAAATCCATTCACTCCATGCATGTTATTTCCTCTTCATCTATAGTCTTTTGAATCAATTATATCAATGGGTTTGTATCTCATGATAAACAATAAACTTCCTCGAAAACCATATTTGTTTCATTACATCCCAAAACAATAAACAACATCACAAAAGAACATATATATTTCGTAGAAAATAAAATATTTTTTGTCCTAATGAATGTTGTAAATTCATTCCACATGAATCAATATAAATTCATTACACTAGTTAGTGGTTCAAAATTCTACTATATATGGGAAATGTTATTACTTATGACCAATTCCAGCTTCCCCAATATGGTAATAATTTGATTAGATCTAGCTATATATATCTCCATCATCCTTAACATTTCTATAGGGAAATCCCTACATAGTGTATGTTCATTTATTCAATTTATATTTCTTATTATGGGATCCATTTATGAATAGTTACATACACAAGATTAGAGTATAACATTATGAAATTTAATTTATAATCCCAAAACTAGTTTATTAATAAATATTAATTTATGAATTTATGCACAAGTAATATCATAATAATACACATAATATTGTTTTTGGAATTTTTCCAATTCATAAAAATATTTTTAAATTCATCATAATGGTTTGTATTTAAAAGTTGAACAATCATGATCCTATCACCTAGGAGTGTCATACTAGGTGCATAGTGAGGCCTCTTATCATAGACCCAATAAAAATCATGTCATATTCCAATGATCCCTTTTTAGAGTTATTACCCCTAGAAACAATTGTTCTATACTCATTCCCTCTTGTTGAATCCAAAAAGGGGAGTATTTCTATGAAAAATACATATAATATCTTCCACACTGTTAATTTAGGATTTTGTTCTATATTTATATTCAATTTATATGATATGGTATGTACCTAATCAATGTTTTTCTAATTATATTTCCCAAGACTTCTATTACAATTTCTCTAATACCAAATATAAATTCCCTTACCCGTATTTCTCAGAGTTGGAGGTTAGTTTAGTAGAATTATACAAGATGCAAGAGATAATATCCCAAAGGAAAAAATACATCAGTATTCATTGTATACTAGAAACATACATGAATTTTATCAATATTTTAAAACATAAAACAAAAAAAAATATTTTCTTAGATATCATTTTTATTCCCTATAGTTTTTCATTAAATGATTCATACAATCCTGGGAAAAAGGAAACACAAGAACGGGGTGAGCTCAAATCACCTATAAGGGTATATATAAAGTGGGAAATTTTAAGGCATGAATAATATTGCAAGAATAAATTATAATAAAATAATTCTAGATAAATAATCTGATGATCTATAAATATATCCACGTATATCATAAATTTTTTTTATCACATTGACATTAACAACTGAATTCACAATGATGAAATATATAATTTATTACATCTTTATTATACTACAGGGGCCTTATTCTATGAAATTTAAATTATAGACTAGGCCTTGTATAATTAAATTTGTATAAATGATTCATACCTCATCTAAATCAAAATATCATTTTTCTCATGATACCTACCAATGCATCAAGATACTTTAGTGCCCCCCACTAGGCACATATAATGTTTAATTCATTCATTATGCCAAAGGGGTTAAACATAATAAACATATACTCTAAAATTTAAAAACAATATTATGAAGTGTCAACACATTCCCCTAACAATAAACAAAATTACGATAACCTTTCATATTGAGAATATAGAATATGAAATGTTAATACATTACACCATCGTTGAACATAATCCTAAACTATCCATATTTATGTGAGAAAATTGTATTAAATATTACATTTAATTTCAAGACACCTTTCCTCCATAGATACCCCTCTGAAGTTGGTAGTGAATAAAGTGAGATAATGACACCCATGTCCCACCTACAGTAGGCCCCAGGTTGGAAACATGCTCCAAGGGTGTATAAATATCATAAAATAGGATCCATTACACTTTATATGGAATCAATATTCAGATATTTGTTGGATAATCTACAATGTTACTCAAACGTACAATAAAAATAAAAGAAACACCATCCCACATGCCTGTGGAAAATAGAACTGACAAAAATTCAAATATCTCTAAACTAAATAACACATGTAATTCTAGGAAACGACACAAACACTGTCATAATCCATGACAGTATGTTTATGAACGGTCTAAAAAGCCTCATATAAACTAGAAAAAATTTATATACGTAGGGTATGAATAGTGTTATTTTTTGTAGGAATACCAAAGTCTCTCGTGTAAATGTTAAAGTGGAATACTAATACACCCTTGAGAAAATAGCTGAACCAAAAAACACCTAATATTGTATAGTATCCAACCAACATCACCAATGAATGATAACCAAGTAATAATAGTCATGCAATATAAAATAATGAACTTATATGATTGGGCACCCCACACCACATTCCCACTGATTAGTCCCTCTCACATCCCAGTGAAAAACAACCTACAACTCCCACCTCTTCTGCATATACAACGCCACATTCCGCATGAACACACCTAGTGAACACACAAAATCATTCACACACACACATGTGCCTGACACTATATCTATCCCACACACACCTAGGCCTCACAATACATCCCTTCCGCGCACATCTAGGCCTCACAACACATCCCATCTCATTATGATGACACCTAATAAAGCATAAAACCAGACATCCTAATGAAACCTAGGAAATAATAAAACCTCACCAACAGAACCTCGGTATCAACTTCTCAACACATCATACATGAAGAAAATGGGGCCATCAATTATTGGATGAGAGAGAAGGGAAGACTGGGTGGCCATCCATCCATCCTCCATCAATGATGATGGGAAAGACACCAACCCCACTGAAAATGGTGTTGTTTGAAAATAGATCTCAACTAGAATGGGATGCATATCAAATTCATAAGGAAAATAAAAGTGTGTACATATATTAACTAAAACACTCATACTCAACCTATTGGTTCTCAAAAAAAAACAACAAACTAACTACACTCCCACCTTTACTAATATATCTAAATGCACAACACCACACAAAAATTCTCAAAAAATGTTTCAAATTTGAAAACGATTTAATTAATCAGTTATGTTATATTATCCAAGACAGCCTAAGTAATTAATAGTTAAATTAACCAATTATTTATACATTAAATTATTACATGGGAAACTATTTAGCACAACAGACAATATGGAACACAAAAATAGTCATTTTTTAAGGCAATGACTCTGATAAATAAAGGTGGATCCCCACTATAGGAAAATATTTCCAGGAATTCCTTGTTTAAAAACCATTCATGATATATATTATACCAATATCCAGATTTGGGGTGATCAATTTTACATGTTATTAATGTTGAAGTATCCCTAGCAACACTACTGTTGTTCTTCAAACACATACTTCTCAGATCACATAACAATAGAACCAAACCCAAACTGAGAACTGCATCTTACAATACAATACCACATAACTAGTTCATAGCCCTACTATAAAATACTTCTCCTCTACCCAAAAATCAACAAAACTTGCTACTTTTGATTCCATTACACCACCCAATCAGCCTAACATCACACAACCATTCTCAAAACCAAATTAAAACACAAACCAGAAGAAAACCTAACATTACTTCACCACTTGTACCAAGGAAAAACATAATACCCGATTTAAAATTTTATCAGTCACTTAATTCCACTTTTTAATTTAGGGGTTATTAGATAAACATTATGATCAAGGGTTATCCATTTTTTAAATATATGTGATTAACCTATTTATGAATATAATTTTCCAACCAAAAACAAATATTATGAATTCCCTAGTTCATTTTTTGCACAAAAAAAGGACCCAATAGCCACTATTTTCGGTGGGTAGTGAGTCCATAAAAATTATTATATCAACTAAGAATAAATTTAAGAGTATGATCATGCCTCACTTTAACATACCCCCAAAATATTAATCTTAAATTAGTTTAACTATCTTTCTTAGTCCTTATTCAACTATCTTCACAAAGGAAATAATTTGTATCCGCACACCGTAGCATGAACAAATAGGATAAAGGAATAGAAGCCTACCTCAAATGGGTGCCAAAGTTATTCGTATGATATTGAACTACACAATGGATCCCCAATCACTTCTACCAAGGGATCTGCATCCATCTGAGGATGCGACAACACCTAATAATCAAAAATAATAAAAGAGAACACCATTACAATCAAATTTAATCATCTTATATCACATAACAAGAATAACAATAGAAAAATGTAGATAATAACAGATAAAACCACAAAAATGGAAGAAGAACACACCTTGGATCAAATATGGATTGTTATGGACCAATATAGAGAAGAAAATAATCAATCCTTGGGGTATTAATCTTAAAAATGATGAAGAGGGGTTACCGAGTCACCTAGGATCGAGGTAGAGTCACTAGATCCATAGGTTTTGACAACTAAATTGGATGAAAAATAGATAAAACATTACCGCAGTAGAGAATTACACAATGTGTAATCACCCTTCATGTCATGAAATTCCTTGAGGATTCAATCCACCTAAAACCAATAAATTTCATTTCATTTTATTTTTTAAACAAATAAATATTAAAAATTTTTACCCACAGAAAACAAGCGGCAAAACCATGATTCACATTGTGTAATCTGCTTACCTCACATGTAATCCCGATAGAAAATTTGTTTCACCCCCAACTCCCACAGAAACTTTTGAGACCTCTTATAAACATATATAACAACCAAAAATATAAAATTAATAGGCTGGGATGGAAGATATCATTACAATAGATACTAATCAAACTACCCTCCTCATCTAGAATCCAAAACCAAGTCCATTAAAAAGGAGTCCAAATAACCACCCCAAGAGATACATATTAAGAGTCACACCACACCACAAATGCTACAACCATCTAATCACACCAACCCAAATGACAACATAGACACTCCACACAACCACACTACCACAACCGAATCCTACCTCCATTCACAAAGCAACACTGCCACAGAACTATATCATAATAGCTACGGCTGATGTACCACACTCTTCTGAACATATGAATCAAGGAATTATCTCCTCCACACAAAGATATTATCTGCTCTAGGTGGAACTAACTCACCCAAAATAGTTTAATTATATCATAGGTAATGTATTGCGATTTTGAAAATGGCCTTCCTCTATTTATATGTCCAGACATTATCACATATCACCAATCACATTTCTCAAACCAAGGTAAAACATCTGATTTCATAAAACAAGGGTATAATATAACATTTTAAAAAATATATATATAAGAAAACTCAAAGAAACTATAGGTATTAGAAAAATATCTAGGTATCTATCTACTAAATACTCTTCTTCTGGCCACCATGTCACCACAATACACAATCTAAAGGAATAGTCCATCCATGCATCACCTTCTCTCGATGATACTAGATCTCCATTAGCCACTACACAATTGTTGTGTCATCTTCGATATCCAACTCACCCCGGTGGATGACCTGTAATTCATCATATGGATAATGATGATGATGAGAGATATGAAATATTTCAGGAATCCTCTCCAACAATTATGGTAGAAACAACTAGTACATCACCTTTCCAACTCTCCCTAACACATCAATGTATCCCACAAACCATGGATAAATATTACATCCTCTTTTAAAAATACACTACCAATGTCAATGGGGAAACCTTTAAGAAAATGTGGTCCCCAAACTCAGACTCCAATGGTCTCCTTATGAGATCGGAATACAACTTCTTCTAGTGTTTCCCAACTTTCATCTTTTAATGAACAAGCTGAACTTTATCCATCATGCTCTGCAATACCTCATGGATAAGAAAAATTGCTTCCCCAACCTCTATCCAGCATAATCGAGTACAAAATAGTCTTCCATAAAAAATTTCAATCAAATCCATAATGATGGATGAGTCGAAGTTATTGTTATAAAAGAACACTACCAAAGGAATGTTTTGTTCTTATGATCCACCAAATTCAAAGACACACACCAACAACATATCCTCCAACCTTTGGATATTCCACTCTGTATACCCATCTAACTAAGGTTATAAAGATGTGTAGAGGAAAATCATGGTTCCAAAATCATGTTATATCCCACTCCAGACTTGTGAGGAAAACTGTGCATCTCAATTAGAGACAATGGACCTCGTAAATCCATGAAACCGCACAACCTCATCCATGTACCTATTAACGAAGGTATCAAGTATATCTGAATCTATGATCTCTAAGAAGTGGTAGGATTTCATCAACCAATACACTACCACACAAATATCATCATTAACTCCTTGAGGTCAAGGTAACCTTGTGATTAAATCCATCGAGGTGTCTCCCATTTCAAGTAATGAACAACCAAGATAAAAAATAAACCACTTAAAACTTGACACTCATCCATTACCTGCTAGAAAACCAATAACTTTTCCAAAAACTCCAACACCATATTTTTCTTCCTAGGCCACCAAAAATTCATCCTCATGCCATGGTATATCTTGTGATGTATAAGATATACTTGAAATTGTGATCCATGAAACTCATGAAGGTATCCACTTTGCATTAAACCCAGAACCAACAACAATCTAGGATAAATCTCTCAGTATTGAGCATACTTTGACCACCCCTTTGGAGAATCATCATGGTAAACACAATCACGCAACACATCCGCCACTCAGTCCCCAACTAAGAATCCTTTTTCGATATCATCAATCAATACTGTACTATCATCTTGAAAAAAACAATCTCGATCATCTTATATTCTTGCATTGAATTTCAAGGAAACTAACTCCTCCATCACCCTCCAAGCCCCTGAAGACTACTGGACAACCACATTATGTTAATTGAATCTCAATAAATCAATCAAAACATTCCCCTTCCCCATGTTTTGGAGATCTCAAAATCATATTCATAATGAACGTTTGTCCACCACTGGTATCTCATGTTCAGATATCACAGGTAACAGATATACCTCAATCTCTTTTGATATGTGGAGACAACAAAATGTTCCCCCAATGAGGTCATCTCACCATAAATTCAGTGAAAACCCCACCACTTTGAAATCCTGTTCTTGGGTTGTAATGATACGCTTGTGTGGAACTAACTTCCCAGAGCCATAAGTGATATACGCCCACAACTACATCATTTCCCTTCCCATGGTCAAAAGGGAAGCTAAAAAAACACCTCAAACATCACCCCTTCCACAATAATCTCAAAAACTAACTAAATTCCCCTTCAGTAAACTGAACAATGCCTGACAATGATCGCTCCCCAAATAATGTTAGTCCTCTCTAGTAAATTTTTCAATGGGGTGCCAATGTGAGTGAAAGTTATTACAAACCTCCTATAATATTATATGAGGTAAAGATATTTTTATTCCTCAACCATGATCTCGGGTGATTCCCAAGAAAAAACTGATTCATATGTCGATGATCCTACTTAAACACCCTCTTGAGAGATTACATTCCCATTGAAATTTACCCCTCATGTCAAGAAATATAACTTGGACAGCTTTACATAGAGATGGTTGAATCGAAGAACCTGGATGATAGTTTTGAGATGCTCGGAATGCTCCACTATTGAATTCAAGATGATTATCTTTCCATCGCTGAACATGAAGATGAATCATTCTCAAGACTTATGTAATACATAGTTGATGGACCCGATGAGCATGGATGGTGCATTCATAACACAAAATGTTATGACTAAAAACATGAAGTTACCATTCCTGGATATGAATGAAGCCTTCATGATATCTCCCTCTTTCACCCTTTACTAGTGATACCAAGACCATATATCCTTATTAGAAAACCATCTCACACCTCTTATCTGTTTGAAATATTCTTATACCATCAGAAAAGGGTGATGGTTGTTAGCCATAATATGATTCATCCTCTTGTAGTCAATGGAAAACCTCAGGCCACTATCGATGTTCTTTTCAAACAACAGTTGAGAACCCCACGATGACACACTAGGATTTAAAAACCCTTTGGAATCAAATCTAATAAATTAATCCTCAATTGCCTGAAATTAGAAGGTGACGTTTGATAAGGATACACCAAAATCAGAGAACCAATGAGTAGAAAATCTATCCCGAACTTAACATCACATCAATGATGTAGCTTCATAACCTCCTTGTGGAAAACATCCAGGAACACCCCCAACAACTCTAGGAACATATATGATCCCCATATTTATTGTTTACAATAACAGCTCATCCAAAAAATAGAAAACTGGATCCACTATCCAAGAGTATTCTTGACGACCTCATTCAATAAGGTAAATTACATGTTGACAATCAACATTATAAAAAAATACTCTGCTCTTGATGTAGTCGATAACAGAACATATGAAATACAACCATTTGATGCCATGGATTAAATCATATGGTTACATCTATAGTGGGAAGAGGTACCCACGTGACTGATGTCGTCCCATCATTAGTCTACACCCACAAGACACATCAAACATGTTATTATGGATTTATACTAATGTAATCAACAATTGTGGAACAAGAAGACTCTCTATATCTAGTCCCAAATCATGGTCAATATAGTGTGTAACAATGCAGAGAGGATCTCCTATACACAAAAAAGAACATAAATTGGTAATGATAAAACTTATAAGTACCCCTATAATCTCTACCCCCCCAAAAACTTCTTTCTCTAATGTGTGAAACTCGCCACACCTACCACATGTACCTATCTTTTGATGACCAACACCATGATCATTAATTGCTCATGGTAACTATTCATGATGGACATCCTATGGAATTCCTCTACCTCCTCTATCTACCCATAGTAGAGAATAATCCTATTATCCCTATTACTGAAACAATATAATTACAAACTATAGTAAATAATGATGCTGAACCAATCCACCACCATCAAACTGAGCTCAAACAAGAACTAGGAACTAGTTATAATAATGGACGCATACCCCAAAAAAGAAACACATTACCCTAAGCCCATAAGAAAGGCATAGATACTGCCAGAAAAAAGGCCATAAAGGAGTCTATTGAATTAATATACCCACCAGACAAATCCTTGATGTTCCTAGATCATGAGATCTGACACTGCAAACTCTACCTGTTATTGTAATCAATTATCTCCCCTCTCATAGTAAACAATATCACAATTTTTTCTTCTGGATGACCAATGACTTATATAGAACTTCATGATATGTTGGAAATTTAAAATGAGAAACCACATAGTAGATATAGGGAATAATTACCTCCTCCATATGTCCCACATGAGACTCCTAGTGGTGAGAGAGTAGCACATTACTCTTCTCATCCTTCATCGTTGATTAAAGGAAAACATCTTTGAACACATTCTCAGTGTAAACCCACAAAACATCATACATTTCATGTTCCACTAGATGTTGTTTCCATAAATAACGGGAAGCTCTACACTTCAGGATGATAGCCAATGGAACCCAGTACTCTATCAGGGCCCAAATAAAACTGAAGTTTATCTCATGCTCATCAAGCCATCTTTCTGTTTCCTTGTTCGAAACACCACCCTCCTACATCCACAAAGCCTAGTGCTACAAATCAGGATATTCCTCTTGCACCGGTCATCCTACTTAACAACATCTACCCTCTGTCGATTAACTAGATCATCAGGTTGAATTACAATTTCCGATGATACTAGTGGAAAATGGATAGTTTCTAAAGCTGAAATGGAAAACAATGCTTTCTTAAGCCCAAGTAGTATGGAGTCTTTATTAAAATTTATTTAACACATTTTAATACGTAATTTTTTATACATTATATATTTTCAAATCAAACCCAATTCAAACAAAAAAAAATCATTATGATGCACCTACCTTTCCTAGGGTCTCTCCACATCAAATAGTGTATTCACACATGGGCATTCATAGGCTCAGATTCCATGCATCAAATCATAAGGCCCCTAAAATCACATGCCTTTACCAGTCTTCCATAGACTATTTCACTCAATAAGATCACCTAAAATTGTCACACTACCAACCCATGTAATCCTAACTCCTCTTAAATCCACACTCCACACTATCTCTCAACCATCACGTCTGATACAATTCCCTCATGACCCCATCCCTCCAAATATTCCCCTCAATGGATGAAAATGAAGAATGAGAGATAACTAACACCGAGTATAGCTTCCAGTAGGCCCATGTCTGGCGATTAGCACTAGGGGTGTACAAATATCACTATATAAGAATAATTAACTTTTATAATGAAACATCATTGCATGATATGAGGGATCATCTTAAATAGTACTCCAATATATAATATATTGAATTCTAAATCCATCCCACATGAATGTGACAAATAAATCTAATACAAATACAAAATTCTCTAATTTATGTATTGAATCTAATGTTGGAAAACTTCATAAAAACTATCAAGATTCAAGAAACTAAGGTCTATAACGGTCTCTGAAATCTTCAAAGAATCCTAAAAAATTCATTATATATAGAATGTAATCATATAGGTATACACAGTAGGAAAACCATTTTATACCATGCCCATGTGAAAGAGGCATAGTAATGCACCCATGTGAATATAGACGAACCAAAAAGAACCTCAGAAGGTACAATAACCACCAAACCACATCAAGGAATGCACACCACTTAAAGAATTCATGTAATAAAATATTATGAATATCAATGATAGGGTGCCCCACACCACTTTCCCACTGATTAGAGGCTCTAAAAACCTAACATAGAACAACATGGACATCCCACCTCTTTGGAATATACCACATAACATTCCTCCCACACACACCCCGACCACACAACACATCATAGGAGCACACACATAGGAATAAAAACACATCCCACCATCATGCAACTGAGCCTCATATCACATCTCACCTGCACAGATGTGGGACCCACAACACATTCCATTTCAACATGAATACCCCAGGGAAATGACAATACAACTCATCCCAAATTCTATAGGAAAAACAAAAAACCTCTCCCACAGACACTTGGGCTACCACTTATAACCACACCTCCCCTAAAGAACCATGTGATATCTTTGATTGGAGGAGGGAGCATGGATGAGAAGGTGGTCATCCATCTATACTCCTAGTGGTTGTTGGGAAGGACACCCTTCCCCATTAAAATAGGGGTTTCGAACACATAGTTCTCAACTAGGGTGGGGGCATATTGAAATCACTTAGAAAATAAAAGTGTATTTGTATATGACATAAAACAGTCATTCCCGACTGATGTATTCCCAAAAAATAAAAAACTCACAATATTTCTTCATTTTCTACTACCACTAATGGAACACACAAATGTCACAAAATCATTTTCTCATTACCATAAAATTTATTTATCCATTTATATTCCATCAAATAAGACAACCCAATCCAATCCAAGCTTCATTAATAAATTATTTATTTGTTCTATCACTACGTTGGAAACCAATAAGAACATAGCATAATAAGAAACAAATAAAACTATTTCAGAAACGGGTGATTCTAATGAATTAAAGTGAATCTACACTAAAAACACATCATTCCATGAGCTCCCTATTTTACACTAATTCACAATATATCATATATTGATCTCTAAATATGGGGTGAGTCTTTCATTATGTTATTAAGGGAGGAATACCCATTCCAACACTACTATCATTCTTTAACCTCGTCCCATTAAAATAACATGTCAAGGTAACCAACCCCTAGCTAAGAACCCCATTTAGTAATACACTACTACACAACATGTTCATAGCCCGGGTGTACAATACATCCCATCCACCCCAAAATCAATCAATCTCTCAAGCTGAGATTCCATTATACCACCCAATAACTTTCACAACACACAACCCTTCTCACAACCATACTACAAAAAAAACCATAGCAAACCCATAGATCACATCATCCCAAGTATTGTGAAAAAATAAATTTCTTTAATTAAAAATGAATCATTCATTTAATTTATCTTGTTAATTAAATTATTATTAAAGAACCCATATGATGCGAGGGATTCCAGTCATTAACTGAACTTACATGGTCAACTAGATTCCATATATAAGTGTAAAAAGAAAAATAAACAACATGAATTCCCTAGATCATTTTGTATGAAAACAACGTACCCTAACAGCCTTGATTTTTAGTTGGTATTTATCCCATACAAATCATAATATAAACAAGAAACAAATAAAAAATCATGTTCATTTGTCTCTTTTCACAACCACTTGTATATTGATCTTAAACAAGATCAATTGTCTTTTTTAATCTGCATTCATCAATTTTTACAAGGAAAAGAACAGTTACCCGAACCTTTTAAACATATTATTTCAGATTTTGAAGCATAATGAAACACCATATTACGAGCCACAGATCATAACGTCTAGTGTATTGGAAGACTAGTTACATAAAACTGAAAATAAGGGATTGAATAAAACATTTAATTACCTTATCTCCATAATGAAATACTAAATTACACTAGGATCATATAAATTTTTATGATAACCTAGAGATAACATGAATAAAGGGATGAGATAAAAATAAATTTGAGGGAATAAAAATATGAAAATATTTTTAGCACATGAGTTTTAATTCACGACATAATGATAGAAAAAAGAATGAAACATATATATTCATAACATATAAACATTGGATAATATAAACATGGATTAATAGTAATGTCTTAGAACCATAAAACATGAATTTAGAATGATTCACAGTATGTTTCACATAGAAGAGCACGATTCAAGGTTAACAACCATGATTGTTTCACATATTAGCACGATTCAACGCTAACTAGAAAGATCATTTCACAAAACATCTCACAAGAATAAAATTTACCCAATCCATTGTAGCTATATCTAAAATAACCCATAATAAAATGTTCTTGAATGTGCTTTCCACATAAGAAATCATACATAATCAATCATATTTAAACATAAGTGTTACCCATTGAAATAATTGTGTTCCACATTCATGTCATAAATCATATGAAATGGGAATATCATAAATGTTCACATGATTGAATGTAATTAGATCTTGAATTGACATTAATAGGGTCTAATATGCATATATAAATACAAGTGATGCAAATTTTATGTGATAAGATGCCAAAATAGCATTTAAAAAACATTATAGTAATTGAATTTTATTTAGTTTTATGGAAAATATCAAAGATCACTTAAAATAGAAATGATCATAATATTTTATAATAAAAAATGTTAAATAAGAATCAATTAATATTGAAAATAACTATTTTATTAAAATAATTGAGTAATAAAATACATGATAGAGTGCACTTGAAATTGGGTAAAAATTCAGGATGTTCCCTTAAAGGATTTTTCTTATAGGGAAGTATCGATGTGGGAACCCCTTAAATACACATATATCACAAAAATAGAATGATGAATGGTCTTTGATACATGAATGTGGATATTTTAGGTGGAATTTATATTATGTACATAAAAATAATAGATAACTTCATTGGGGTAGAAATAAATATTGAATAACCTGAAATAATAATGGAGGGATGGGTTGAATAACAATACTTATGTTTGATGGTGTCCTTCACTTGATATTAATGTTTTGGATAACAAAATTACATTCATTGATTAATATTTTAAGAATATATTAATAATTTAATTTATTTATTATAACATAATTAAGTTTATTTATGGCCTTTTAGACAAGTTAATAGGTTCAATTTAATTTTTTGTAGTGTTTGTTTCCATGGTTCTCTTTATTGGTTTACTTATAAACATGTCAGGATAAACATATAATATTTGAATGGTTGTCCTGAATTTATTTTATAGTCTATTAGTGGACATCCAAATGGTTTCAATGTTATAAAATTTAATTGTTTATTTGGAGTGATGATAAATCATTATATTAAACATTAATGATAACCATTCTAGTTAATTGGCTATTTTTTGATAACACTGTAGAAATATTGATTCATAAAATAATATCATTTTCTAAAAAATCCATGAAACATAAATGAGTAATAATAAATATATTATAGACTGATTAAAGAATAAAATTTCTTTTATGACCATAATTGAAGATGGTAAAATTAATTTGAAAATCGTCGTCCTAGAATGTGATGAATTAAAACATATCAGATGGTGTTTCCATTTCTATTATAAAAGGAGGGGAAAGGATAGATGGTGATGATGAATTACTCCATTATCAAAACATAATTATTTTACATATAAGGTACTATATTTATCGTAATAGTTTTATTAAGCGATTTTTGGAAATAAAAAGAAAGAAAGGAACATTATTGAAAATAAATGAAAAAAAAATTGAAAGTTACCCCTTGAATATATATTCCTTGAGAGCCTCTATAGGGGATTAGGTATATATTTGAGAATAATTTTTCATATGAACAATGGTTGAGGGTGGTGAAAAAAATTGGTAAACAGGGGTTGTCTTTATAGTGTAGGGGAGGAGGGGTTTCCCATTATTTTAATCATTAGATTAATAATTTTTCTCAAAACTATAAATATTGTTTTTTTAATTACCAAATAGTAACAAATTCATTTTATTTCAAAACAATGGCCATTTACATCATCCATTACTGAATCATGATTCAAAAATTCATTTATTTATCATTTATCATAAATTATCTTATTTCACTATTCTCCTAAAATTCATGTATTTTAGAAAAATACCAAAAATTGAAACCAACCATTTTTCGAATTGTAGAATCCAAAAATGATATCCATTTTTCAAAAATAATTCACTAAATATGAGAAAATTAATTTTTATGGAAAATTATAATTTATGTGAAAATAGAAATTTTTAAAATTATAACTTATATTCAAACACTATGTAAGTGTTGTTAAGGACTTATAAAATTTTGATACGATCATAATATATCAAAATAATATATTATGATTTCATTTTATGAAAATAAATTTTATTTAATGTTAATAAATTAATTATAAAATTATACTTAATATACATGACTTAAAAATATACCAACACTTTATTAACAATTTCTGAAATTGTTTTTTATTTATACTATGATATATTTATTTCATAGTGTTACCTATAAGATGGATATATTATATTTATAATTTAATTGGTGAGGTTACAATTTCATTGGTCAGTTTACTATTCATAAGGGTCATATTACCATTCCAAAGGTCAAGTTAGTATTTCATCAGTATATTTTCCATAACATCATGAGATACTTTTTATTTTACTCATTTATCATTTATATGGTAGGTATTGTGTTCAGTATGTAATATTATGTGCGTATACTATAAGACATAACAATAAGAAGATAATTCCACTGATAAATCATTAGGTTGTTACATTCGTCACCCTTATGAGATTTCTCCATCGAAATTTTGTTTTATTTTCTTGGCCATAAATATTTGTGGGCACTTTTCCATAATTTCCTCCCCGAGTTTCCATGCTGCCTCTTCGTACCTATGGTATCTCTATAGTACTTTGACGAGGTGAGTAGTCTTGTAAAATTGTATTTTATCATTAGGATCCAAGATATTCATTGTTTGATCCTTTAACAAAAGATCATTCTCCCAAATATAACATCGTTGAAGAGAGTACATGTCAAGGTTATGGCATGTACTTCCTTAAGAGGGATACATTGAATACATCAAGTAATTTAGACATGGTAGGTCGACATTCTAGTTAATAGGACACAGCTCTAACATGATCAAGAATCTCAAAGCGGTTGATGTACCTATGAAATAGCATTCATTTCTTCCTAAACTGCATGACCTTATTTCATGGGGATAGGATGAGTAATACATTATCTCCAACTTTTCATTGATGATCCTGTCGAAAATTGTCTGCATAAAAATTCTATCAACATTGGGATTCCACGATGTTCTGTTGAATGGTTTTCACCTTTCCAACCATTTCTCGCCCATTTCATGTTCTAACAGCTTACTCAAACCAACTTCATCCCAACATATCAGTGTTCTACATCTTTTCCCATTAAATGGATTAATATGGTCACATACAGATGCCAGAGTGGAAATTACTATGGTAATAGAATTAGGCAAATGTAATACATTAGTCCAACAACTATTTAAGTCCGTAAAAAATTTACTCAACAGATATTCCAATTTTTTAAAAGTTTGCTAAGATTTAATATTAGTTTTAAGATGATAGGATGTACTAATTTTTATTTCAGTGGTTAGAGCATGTTGGAAACATTACGAGAACATTGAGGTGAATCTCAGATCTCTTTCGGATGCAATAGATTGTGGTACATCATGAATCCTTACCACCACATTTTAATATACATGTCTAGGTTGATCCAGTGTTAAGTCCTCTCAAATTGTGATAAAGTGAGTTTTCTTTGGAGATGGTCCCCAATGACCCATATAGAATTGTTTCCTCGGGTTTCTGTGGATGTCCAGTGAAAAATTCCATGGTGATTTCTCCCATATCCATATTGTTATGGGTCGTGGTTGCATCATCATCTTGACATTTTTTCATTCATCCTTCACATGTCGACATTCCATCCACAATGATTTATACTCAATTACCACCTTCTTAATATTGTCCCACCAATAATTCTCTCATAAATCATGATACAACATTATGCACCCTAGGTGAATAGAGATGGTCAAGCTATGTACATAATTTAGAAGCTCCCTATTTTTCTCTAGATTTGATGGTACACATAATATGGACCCAAATATTATGACTCCACCTGGGACAGTCTTAAACTTAATGGATTTCCTATTTTTGATAGCTTCTACCCTTCTTTGAACTTCTACATCATTTAATTGAGCATCCTTTATTTTCTCTATGAGGGGTGGTTGAGCAATCATTTGAGATAGGATTTATGATATTCCTCCTTTAATGATAAACATGTCCATCCTCTTCAAATATAATAATATGGTCTCCCTATCATCTCTAATCTATTATAATGATATTGGATCTTTTCTATATAGAGCATATGCCGCATTATTTTAATAATCCGGATTATAGTGGATTAAGAAATCACAATAATTGATGATATCTAACGATATTCACTATTCATATTAATCTATTTCATTATGAATATATATTTGAGACTATTTTTATTAGAATATATGACACACATATCGCTATAGAGATAATCCCACCAGATTTTAATTGCAATGATCAAAGTCTCCAACTCCAGATCATGCATGCGAAACTTTTGCTCGTAGATTTGTAGCTACCTTAAAGAATAGGATTTCACTTTATAATTTTGTATCAGAACATATCCTAAGATCATATTTAAAGAATCATTTTACACCACAATGAGTTCTCTACTTATCAAAATTGTGAGTACCAATACAGTTATATACCTCTTTTTGAGCTCCTTAATGATTTTCTCAGATTATTTAGATCAAACGAATATCACACCCTTGCATGTCATCTTTGTTATTTTGTTTTAAAATAATTATATTTTATTCAAAAATCATCAATACTACCCATCTAGACCCAACATTTTTTGGATATCCATTACAGATGTTGGTCTGGGCCTCTCTTCCAATTATATTGTCTTGAAATGCTTCATAGATATTACATTTCAATTGATAACATTCCACCTGAATGATAATTTATCAATCAAAAACACACATTTACATTACATTACATAATTTTTCTCCTATTGCAAATTCATTAACACAATATTCAAATTATCCCCATGTTCCTCCATTCTCTTTGAGTAAATTAGAATATCAATGATAAAGATGACGAAAATTTGTCAAGAAAATATCAAAATACAATATTCATTAATTACATGAGTATTTCTAGATAATTTGTGAGTCTATAGGGAATTCATCTGAACTCATAGTTTTCATTACTCGTTTTAAATGTTGTTTTGGGAATAACATTCTTCCTCACCTTTAATTGTTGATATGCTGACTGATGATCCACCTTAGAAAAATAACTGGCCCCATATAGCTGATCGATCAAGTCATCTATATGTGGCTGGGGATATTTGTTATTTATAATGATTTTATTGAGCTCATGATAATTAATGTAGAGGCATATTTATCTATCTATATTCATAATAAAGAGAACTGTTTCACCCCAAGGGGAAGGAATTGGGTGTAGAAAACCCTTCTAAAGATGATTAAGTTACTACTTCCTCAACTATTTAAGATCAGTAGTGGCTATTCAATAAGGTGTCTTTAATATAGCAAGGGATCTATGAAAAAGTTCAATTGAGAACTCAACCTCTCAGTCAAAAAAAAGTCCAAAAAATAATTTAAGAAATGTAATTGAGTAATCCTTCATGATGGGCATAACATCGAGAAGTATCTTCTCCATTGTCTCAATCATTTAAGCAAGACACGATTGAACAAAATGAAACATTACCGACACCTGAGATATGTATTATAAAGTTGATTCATCTTCCCCATTGCACTTTTATATGATTCAGGAATACATAAGTATGTGAATAATGATCACCCATTCCCTAAATTTAAGGATGGATTTGTGTACAGATAGATATTCCATGCCCAAAATACCATATAACTCTACCAAAAGTATGTATGAAAATATTTTCAGGTAGGTTCAGTATAGAATAATTTTCTAAGGAAGAGTTACAAACCATAGATGCAATAATTTCCCCATTCACTATTCAGATACATAACTAAACCTTCATGTTTTATGGTGATGTTTCAATAGTTATACTAAACATAAAAAATACGAAAGAATGAATAAATCCATTATGAAATACTACTTTCTCTATTATATAATAAACAACTGGCATACATATCACCACACTATTTTTCGGATCCCCCTCATTATAATTAATAGCATAAGCCCCCATGGTGCCTTATATGTTGTTTTTAATTTCCTCATACAAAACTTGGCTTAGGGAAATTGTTTGCATAATTACCATGTTCCTTAAAGTTGTAGCACTTTCCTATCGGATGAGTATTGGTCTGATCATTCCTTTATTGTCATATGTAATGGGGATTCAACATATCCCTTCTGTATTTTTTACCTAGATTTCTAATTCATACACATTTTATGAAATTCCTGGTTCCCGTTAGACTGTTCCCATGATACTTCTTCCCATAATTTTTACATGTGGGATGTTCAATATTCCTTCTATCATGGGATTGATTTGTTGAACCACCCATATTAGATTCCATTGTCTTCTTTCTTTCATTGGACCCATGAGACCATTGAGGGTCTCTGATCTCTATTTCAACCTTGAGGGTATAACCAACAATCTCCTCATAACACTTATTGTCTCAAATCACCAAAAAGATTTGTTGAATCGGCTTTAGTCTACTAAAGAAGTTTTCCAACATAATTTTGGTGTTCATGACAATGTTGGAGGAATTTCTTGAAAGCCATGTGATGATTTCCTGACATTATCTGATGGACTGATATTCCTTATACTTACGTTCGAGTAATTTAATTCCCATTTAAAGATGGTGGGTTCAGGTAAAATTTTTTAATAAAAAAGAATGAATTCCTCACTAGACATGGAATTAATTTACTCCAGGGGATTTATATTCTTGATCAATGTACACCAATGATCAGATTCCCCATCAAAATGATAGACCACTGGTATGAATTTATCTTAACTAGAGGACATATAATATATTTTCAGTGGATCTAATCCACTATTCCATAACGAGGGATCATAAGATACACAAAAAATGGGAGGTCATTACATCATGAATGATTCCATGGAATATCTCCTTCATTAGAGTAGAAGGGTTCTACACATGATTGAATTTATTATTCAGAAATTGAGCCAGTAAAGAATGAAGATTCATAAAGTTTACATCACCTATTCCCATCATACCAGGAATATCATTTGGGCAATCATCAATTTTCCTATCACATTGTTTTTTCGGATCTGTTCTTGTATTTACCACTATTAACTAATATCAATAGAATTTAGTTAGGGTTATTGAATATTATATATTAATAATAAAAAGGAAACATTAAACATAAATGTATAAACTCTTAATGTTAACGTATATCCTAACTTCTGATTACCTAGGTTTCTATCTTGGATATCCATAATATGTTTCCTAAAATATATGCTTATGTGATTATTTAGATCCCATAATAATGGTACATACTAAGCCTATAAATATCCCAAACCAAATCCCACATAAGTTTCAAACCAGAAGTGTAGTAAGGACAGTTTTCACGCACCAGTTCCCATTTGAGTCTAGCTCGAAGTAGTATTTTTCTATTGTAACGTTAGATATATATGTTCCAGATCTACATCCACTTCTTCATATCTAGAAAATGGATTTATTTTATTGATAATTAACTTACTCAATAATTAAAAAATTTAGGCAATATTTCATATACATTGTCATATCTCATTGCTACTAACTAAAGTTCTTAATTTGAAATCTCCAAAAAACAGGCATTCCTCTAATACGAACTATAGTGAAAATATCCTTTTACAAATATAATTACAATATTTTAGTCACAATCAAACATCATATTAACAGATATGGATAGTAAAGTCATGAGTCTTAGAAGACTAGTTACATAAATCTGAAATCATTGGACTAGATAAAATATTTGTTTACTTTATATTAATAAAGAGTTTCTGACATCTGTTTTACTCATATATATTCATAGGATTTCCTGGGGATAACATGAACAAAGGAATGAGATAAAAATCACATTAAAGGAATAATCATTATAATAATGCTTTAGAACATTGGTTATAAGGCATTACATAATGATATAAAAAGCCACAAAACATATGGAATAAGTAAATATAAAAATGGGATCATATAAAAATGGATTAATAGTATTGTGTAAGCATGATACAACATGGATTTAAAATGATTTAAGTTTGATTTCACATATATGAGTGCATGTAATGGTTAACCACTAATATCGTTTCACATGGTAGCACGTGTCAAGGATAACCTCCAAGACCATTGCACATAACGTCTCAAGAGACAAAATTTTCCCAATTCATTAGAATTCAATATGCGAACACACATCATAACAGTTCATGAATATGCTTTCCACATAAATAATAATACATAAACAATCATATAAAAACATAAGGGTTACTCATGGTAAGAATTGGGTTTCATAATAATATCAAAACCATTATCAAATCTGTGTATCATAAAAGTGTCCATGAATGAATTGAATTATATCATTCATAGAAATTAATAAGTTATAACATGAATATATAACTATATGTTATGTGAATTTTTAGTGATAACATAAAAATGGTCATTTAAGAAATATTAAAATTAAAACATTTTTGTGCGGTTTACGGAAAATATAAAAAATTACTTCAAATAAAAAATGGAATAATCTTTCATACAAAACCCGAATTAAAAAAATAAGGTTTTCATTACTAAACATTTGGTTTTATAAAAACAATTGTCTTAAAAAAAATTTTATAGTGAACTTTATATTCGGTAAGAATTCAATAAGTTCCCTAAAACGTGTTTTATTTTCTGGAAGTATTCAACTGGGAACCACTTATATTCATTTATATCCATAAAAGAAAATGTTGAATGGACCATGATACATTAGTAAAGGAAATTTACAATGTTTATTTAATATATATATAAAAATAATAGATAATTTCATTTGGGTAAATAGAATGATAGGGCGACCAGAAAGAATTGTAGAGGGTATGGTAGAATCCCTTATCTTATGTATGACAATGTCCTTCCTTTGATCATAATGTCCTACATAAAAAATTAAATTCATTAAAAAAATATTTTCAGAACCAGCTATTTATTTCATTGATTTATTATAACCTTATTAAGTTCATTAATGTTTTTTTTATTAGTTAAGTGGTTCAATTTCAATATTTGGGAGAATTTGTATCCTTGGTTTTAATGATTTTTTTACTTGTATACATGTAATTATAATCATGTAAGATAAGATAGGAAGACCAGAATTGATGTTATATGTGATTAGTGAACATAAAAAAAGATTAAAATGTTCTAAATTTTTTTTTTATAGTGATGATGAATCATTATATTAAACATTATTGATAACTCGTTGGGTTAATTGGTGGTTTTTATCATAATAATCACATTTGGAATTATAAATTAATATCACAGGTTAAAAATATTACAAAACCTTACATAAGACATAATAAAAATATTATATTCTGTTTCAGCTATAAAAATGGTTTCATGGATAGAATTAAATACAGTAAAATAAATTGAAAACCCATCATCCCCTAATGTGATGATTAAACACATCTCAGATGGTGTTTTCGTTTCTTGTATAAATAGATGGGAAGGGAGAGATATTGATATATAATTCAATTATCATAACAATATTCTTGAACATGTACGCTACATGGGTTATCATAACATTTGGATGAATGGAGGCAGGGAAAGAAAATCAAAGAAATAACATGAAGGAAAATAAAATGAAATGAAATGAGTAATTTACCTCTAGAATATATCATCATTGGGAGCCTCCTTAGGCGAGAGGTTTTATTATTTTATGAGACATGGAGCTTATGGAGATGTAAGAGGGTCTTATGGAGATATTTTACCAAAATTTGAAATAGGAACAATTCTTCAGAGGAGCTATGTTAGGAGGTAAAAATGGGTGTATTTATAGTGCATGAGAGGGGGGATTCCCATTAATTTAACCATTAGTTAAATATTTTATTCTCAAGACTATAAATAGTATTGATTTGTGTGAAAATTTGTAAATAGAGAAAGTGGGTTTAAACTAAGGCACTTTTACATCATCCATGACTTAAGCATGACTCATAAATTCATTTATTTAGAATTTATCATAAATTATCATATTTTACTATTTAGTAAAATTCCGATATTTAGGAAAATTCCCAAAAATTCATTCCAACCCTTTTTTTAATGTGTGGAATTGAAAAAGAACATTTATATTTCATCAAAAATCTTTATATGATTAATTTAATTTTTAATTGTAATCATAATTTAATTGATTATATAAAAATTTTAATTTTCAAACTTATTTTCAAACACATCAATACATTAATTAAGGACTCATAAATTAATATTATTATCATGATTCTTAAAAATAATAATTTACGAATTGATTTTATGAAATTAATTTTTCATTTAATTTTTTAAATTAATGATAAAATTATAATTAAATAAATATTACTTAAAAAATACCAAAAATTTATTAATAATTTTTAAAATATTTATTTACTTATACAATGAAATAATTATTTCACAGTGTCACTTATAAGATACATAAAATTATATTTATAGTTTAATTGTTGAGGTTAATATTATATTGGTTGAATTTCTATCTATAAGGGTCACTTTATTATTTCAAAAGTCCAATTACTATTTAATATGTAAATGTTCAAAAACATCATGAGATACCTTTTGTTCCTCTCATTCATCATTTATATGGTTTCAATTGTGTTCACTAGATAATCATATATATTATAACCAATAATTATAAGAAGGTAACTCCATTATTAAACAATTTTTTTATTACAATAAAATCAATATCAAAAACCAATATGAAGAAAAAATAGGAGAGATGAAGGGAAACCTACCTCATAATTGTGAAAACATTAATTTCATGAGAAAGGACCACTCAACAGATCTTAGATCACCTCTCCTTTAGGATCTCCATCCATCTGAGGATTCTATGACAACACCACACTAAAAAAATAAAGAGAACACCATTTGAACAATATAAGATCATCCAAATTCACATGGAAAGAATAATGTGAGGAAAATGATATCATCCTAGAATAAACTGAAAAATATAGGAATATCACACCTTTTATGAAAGAGATATTTCTATAAAACAAAGGAGAGAAGCTCAGAATCAATCCTTGGTGTATAAATTCTCACAATACTAAAGAGGGGTCTTCGGGTCATATGGGGTCAAGGGAGAGTCACTAAAACAATAGGGAATTACAACATTAGTGGATCTAGAATTCATAAATCATCATACAAGATGGGGATTAAATAACATTTCATCCCCTAACATGTCTTTTAATTCCACTAGGTTGATTCCCACAAAAAAAACCCTCACCTTTTGATTCATTTTTTTTGAAACCATATAATTCTAAATTCCATGAACCAAATGAACAAGATGTGAAACCGAGATTCATTTTATGTAACCTACTTAAACGACATGTAATAACTTCAATAGATTTGTAAAACCTATAAATCCCTTAGAATCTAATAGAACCTCCTATGAACATCTCAAACAACAAAAAACAGGATAAATAATATGTCGGAATGTAATAAACCATTACATTTTCTATCAAACTAATCAGAAAATATCCATAGAATTATTATATATGGTATAGATAAAACACATACCATGTGTATTATATGTAACCTAATAGGTTCTCATCATCAATTAAGATAAATAATGTATCAATTCCATTAAAATAATTGTTGATAAAAATTTACATTTAACATTGAAAAAAACATTTAAAGACAATAATTTTTTTTATTTTATGGAAAATATTTTCCATGAAAGGAAACACATAAAATTTTGAAGGGAGTGTAATAGAAATGAGTCACTATAATGGAGAGAAATTATATATATTCTATTTATGATAAAAAAATGATTCATTTCAAAAATTATGGTAAAAAGTCAAAAAGTACCATGTTCAAAAATGAAAGTAAGATTCCTTTAAATATTTTTAGATATTAAATTTTTCTTATAGCATTATTTAAAAAATAATTTTTAGAATATTGGAAAAAAATCAAAGCATTTATATAAAAAAGGACATGGAAAAGAAAAGGATTTTTGGCCAAAAAGTGAATTAATGTTGTCTTTATTTAAAATAATTTTCTCAATAAATTTAAGTACCATAAGGTGGAAAATGGAACAATTGCATGATTTTTTTGAATAACCTATATCGAAGAAAATTAATGTGTTTTTTGAGGGATATTTTATATTATTTCATCATTTTAAATTTATTTATAAATAATCCTGATAAACGATGTGATTGTAAAATAAACCCTTACCACTTTTGTAAATATTAAACCATGAGTCAAATGAAATAAATAACCTGTATTGAAACATTAAATAACATTAATAAAATTGGATGAATGATATAATATATTTAAAGAGAAAAATATATGTCACATAAAAGGAATAATTTCTGAATATGGCATATGTTTAATAGAAGTAAAAGTGAGGTGATGAAGCCTTATCTCGGGTCTGATTAATTTAAAATATCTCAGTACCTTTTTATAATAAATATAAATTAGTTATAAATATATTAAGTGACAATAATTTTATATTTAATACTATTTATTATTTACTTAATGTATTTTAACACCTATTTACTTACAATGTTTTGTTTGAATCGCTATTTCACGTGATAATTGCTTCTTTTTTTGAATTTTTTTCTCTAATTTTTTCACATTTCAATTATCATGATCATATCATGATTTTATATCATTATATGAATATCATACATAATTATTATATAATTATTTATAATATTATATAAATACTATATATGGGAACATGAGTTATAATGTTCATTGAGATGGTACACCGTATACATGGACACTATTTCTATTTTCAAATTTATTAGACATAATAAATGGAAATTAAATTTATCCCTTGATGAAACATAATTATATAAATAGTATTTCATTTATATTCATTAAAAATATCCTTAAGAATATTCATGTAAAAAATTAAAAACACTTCACATTACTTCGTGGACGTGGTAATCCACTTGTACTCATGAGCGACATTATTATTTTTCAATGTGTATGAAGGTAAAAAGTGATAAATTATATTATAATTACCTATTTATATAAATGTAACAAATATAATTTAAATATGTTAAATCATTAATTACATTCATTGTGAGAGCTGTTTGTGGTAATAAATTAAATAGGGTATTGAGGTGATAGTCTTTTGTAAACACAATCAACAGTTTTGTTTCCCATTAGATTGAAATGATGATTGACGTTGGTTGTGAAAATAAAATAAAAAAATCTCAGTATAAATATGATATTTTTTTATTATTTTATAAGAAAATTAAATGATATTGTAGAGTTATAATTTTAATTAAAATAAAAACATGTTGTTAATAACATTACCTAATTTTTAGTCATCCTCTTTTTTTTACATAAAGCCTTCTTAGATTAAATTTCTGATCATATAATACAATATAGAATATATGAAAGGATTTTAGGGATATATTTTTGAATTTATTGGTTAAAAATTATTTCATTTTGTGAATATCTAGGTATATGGGGTGGTCATTTATAAGAGTGTGAGAGAACACACATGGATGTTTGGAAAAGAAAAAGTGATACCCATGATATTCCCATTCCATGTGGCGCAAATGTGGATCATTATCGAACCATGGATTATTTTATCTAATGAAATTACATCTAATAAAAATTGAACTAGTTTTCAGGTCATTTTATCACTTATATTTTTAAATTGAACCCTAATGAACTAGTTTTGATATTCACTGTGGAAATTAATTTTAAATATTTTTTACTATTCATTATGTCAAATATTTAGGATAAACCTATAATATATTAATAATTATTTTAATTAAAAATATTTAATTCATTCGAAAATATTCAATTTTAATAATGGTTATATTTTGAATTAATATTAATCCCATTGATGTGACAAAAAAGCGGTTTTCCATTGATAAAATTCTCATAGATAAAGATTGCATTAATATGAAAAATAATAAATAAATTAAATAAAATGACTTAAATTTTATTATTTTATTATAATAAAACTATTTTTTCATTAAAGTAAATCGGAAATAACAATTAAACTTTTAAATTATTTTTTGGAAAGTTATTTTTTAGTAAATAATATTAATTTTCACTATTTATAGAGAAATATACTTTTTAACCAAATATCATGAAATAAATCTTAGATAATTTTAACTTGATGATTTAAAAAATGTATTTCATTTTTTAAAATAAATTTTATAAAATTTGTAAAAATTATTTTTAATATATGTGCACAAAGTAAGATGAGACAATATTTTAATAAAAAAATTGTTTTTTAAATGACATCATTTTCTTTAAAAAATATTATTAAATTATTGGTAATCTATATATAGAAACTCGATTTGATTTATACAAATTTAAATCATATAATTTTAATCTTTTTTATCCCCATTCCTATAACTAAATGTAAATTATATGTGATAATGATCACAGTAAATAATAATTTAACAGTATGTTGTGGTTTGTTTCAACGTAATGCACCATGTAACACAATCTAACAATGATATTAAATATTATTAAATATATTTAATGGGTAAATTGGAGGGTAATAATAATATTAACTGAATTAAGATATATACACACACACACACATATATATATATATATCACATAATAAATTAAAATTTATTTATTAATGCTTGTGAAATATGTACACGAGTTTTATTAAAGTAGTTTTACTTTTTAGAATTATATTATTTCCAAAAATGAATTTTGTTGAGACAATAATTAAATTAGAAAAGTAATATAAATTTTATTTTATAAAAATAATACCATTTTTTAAAATAATAATATAAAAAAATTATACAGTGAATGTTTTAGATTTTTCTAAAAATATTATTTTCCAGTGAATACTAAAAAATAGATATTTTTATGTAAAACTAATTTTATTTCAATATTTTGAAATGTCAAAAATTATTTCATAATATATTAAATGTTAAATTATTTATATTTTGTAATTGTTTTTTTATTTATGTTAATTGTAGACAATTTCATGGTTGAATTTGGAATATAATCATTTTTATCCTTAAAAATGCATTTTTTAAATTGCGGTTTTATTTAGTTTTCTTGATTAAAATTTACATTATATTGTAGAACTCCAGTTTTGATATTTTTAAAATTTTATTATATATTTTTATATACTATTTTAATATATATTAAATATTTACATTTTATTATTGTTCTATATGAAATATAACCTTAATAATTTTTGATAAATTGTTTAAGTGAAAATCAAGTAATTATTTTTCAAAATAATATTATAAGGACTATAAAATGACCCTAAAGCAATCATAAATCTTATTTAATCATCTAATTTCATCCATAATCATCCATTATTTGGTTATATATAAATTTATGGCCATTTGGATAAGACAATGATAGTTATAGTATTTTATTTCATGAAAAGTCTATCTTATCACACTCTTGTATTTAATAAATAAGTTATTTTTATTATGTAGTTTTTTAGAGGAAATTTTCACCTATAAATATAATTTTTAAATATAAAGGATTTTTATTTTTCATGATAATTTATTTTTAAATTTTATTGATGAAATTATTATCTTAAATTCTTCTACGACATTGGCTTTATAATTAATTAGTGAATAGAGAAAATAATGTAATGATATATAAAATAAAAAAGATAACTAATTTGATTCTTATATTTTTAAGATTAAGATTTCATTATAAGGATATATATTTTTATAATTATTGTTATTTTCATTATATTTTAAAAATAAAACTAATGAATAATTTTATGAATTGAAGATATTTAATTTTTTATAATATTCATTATTTTAATGAATGATATAAAATTTATTTAAATCTTATCATAATCCATATAAATTGAATATGATTTTTTAAATCAACTATTTTCAATTTTTGGGTATTTGGGAATTTTATAGTAACATTATTTCACCAAGATAATTAAAAAAATAATAGTTTAGTAATTAGTATAAGGTTTAATGGTGTTTAAAACTAAAAGATAGTGGTGAAAAAATATCCCAAACATGTCAACAAAAATTTGGATGAAAATATTTTGGCATATATTCACATTATATTCTAATCAGTTCAGTTTTGATCTATTTACATGGGAAATAATTTATATTAATTTAATGTGTTATAAAATTCCGTAAATTATCATCCCCTTAATTATAAAAGGTCTCCCCTTACTTCACATCATTACAACACCTTGGACCATATATAACGACAAATACCTTCCCACTTCTCTTATAAAAATCCATATCAACGTATTTGAGGTTTTTTCACCATATACGTCCTATATAAAATCCCAAACAAACAGATCTAAATAATTTCCCCCCGAAGAAGAGGTAATTGTCTTAGCCGACCATGTTAAATTTATTCATTCTTCTACCATGTCAACATATCAAGAAGTTATAATAAAATTATAAATTAATTATCTTAAATATATATAAATTTTATTATTATTAATTTTAATCCATAATTTCCCACCCGCTTTCCCATAATAAATGGGGGTGAAAGAATTTCTCGTGCGCATGTATGGCTCAACGTCTCCACATAAATGTGACAACTCAATGTTAAATACAATATATTAATTATGGTAGTTATGAGTGGTTTAGTATTTGTATTTAATATTTATAAAAAATTATACTTTTAAATTAGAATATAATAACTATCATATTACATTTGAAATTGTTGATAAACAATAATATCGATCTTTTTTACATGTGGACTACCTCCTCCAAGAAGTGATGTGACTGATTTTATCATTTCTATACTACATGGATGGTAATACTGATTTATTTTGTGAATATATATGTTTTATATTATAAAAACAGATTTTATAAGTTTTTATTATTAATATTTTTCTTTTTTGTTCCTTCAGTAGAATAATGAAGACAGTCTCCATACATACATATGGCCAATAATCTCCTTGAAATCTATAACACATGTCATTATATCTACCATTAATTTATTAATTTAAAAATATATAATTAATATATGTTATATTTATATTATTATTAACTTTCTTTGATATTATATAACCTTTATTAGATTATAAATAACGAAAGAACTAAACCAAAACATACATGAAAAGTGAAGAATTTATTACTAAGAACATTGATTTTAAACAAATAATTGTTAATAAATAAGTGAAAAAATATTGTAATTATGTCATAAATAGTATGATATATATTATTTTGGTCTATAATATATTTATACTAAATATATATTTAATACTCATGAGTTTTGAATGCATAAGAAGTAATTTTGACCAAAGGTAAGGGTTTATTCCTCAATCTATTTAATATTTAGGAACATTTATGAATTTGTATCTATTTTAAAATATTTTCCTTCCATATCTGTAGTTTCCACTTAAATTTTTGATTTATTTTATATATAATATCCAATTGTTGATTAAACTCATTTCCCTATGTTTTAGTTCTTACAAAAAAAATGAAAATAATCTTCTTCTCATTTTCTAAATATTAAACTTCTCAACCTTTATAAAAATAGTGAGAAAGGAATGAATTTCAACTTCTATAGAATCCGATTATTTTTATGCCTTATTAAATAATATTTTTATTTAATATTAAATTACATTTTTTTATTTTTTTTATAAATATATTTTCTATCCTAGTTAAGAATTTTATATAAAATAAGTTATTTTAAATATAATATTTTTATTTTCTCCAAGAATCTTTTTAAATAAATTTTTATTCTATTTATACTCTTTAAAAAAATATTCATTGTTTTATTTATTATACTTTATGTATTTGTTGAGATGGTACAATCCATATTTCATTTCATAATGGTTTATGATCTGTATTTCTGGGTATGTTCTATTGTGAAACCATTTTCCAAATTACTTGTGAGTGTTTGTATTTTTGTATATTGATTGGAGAAGTAATTATAAAGTCATTTGCTATTTTTAATATGAATATTTATGTTGATTATATTTAACCCCTTTAATATAAGTAATTAAATGGACATTTTAGGTGACAAGTATGCCGTATTATATCCCCTCAATGCATTGGTAGGTCTCGCGAGAAAAAATGGCTTGAGTATTGGTTAAGACCTATCTCATTAAATTATGTTGTCTGGGATGTTTATGATGTCAAGTATTATGAATATTTACCATTTTGATATTTCATGGTGATTTACATATGATTATATGATTAGTTATGATATCCATAGATAAGTTTTTATCTCATGTTATTACAACATTACTTGATTTCCATTTATTTCTCACCATACTAATCGTGATTACTTAGCTTCTATTATACATATACAATTACTAATAATTTTAAATCACAAAATTTATTATGTTTATTTTTGACCAGGATTTGAATAATTATGTTGGGATTGATAAGTAGGGATAACACGGTAGATTAATGGTGTTCTAAAATAGAATAATATGTTGTATTTTATGTTTTCTATTATAATGTTATATTCATGTATGTATCTAGTTTTCAAATACAAATAAAAAAATTTGGTCATTTGGGATATGATTATTTGTATCAAATTCCAATCTTATAATGTGACTCTAGACTCTGGGACTCTAGGGTCATGACATTTACTATTATTATAAGAGGTTGTTTATTAGAATCATGGGGATGATATTTAGAAAAACCATGATTTTGGAACAAAAACTATGATGGATATTGAGGAAAATTATAGAAGAACGTGATAATGTTCTTGTAAGATATATATTCTATGTGTTTTCTTAAAAATTGACCTATTTATGGATTCTATAAGTGGAAAAGGTTTTGAAACAAATGCTCATAGGGGTAATAACCATAAAAAGACATTTCATTCTTTAATGAATTATTTCTTGGTACACAAAAATAGGAATATATATTCACTCGGTCAAACACTCAAGGTGGATATGATTTATTTAAATAAAATTTCAATTATGAACCATCAAATATGTATTTTAATATATTATAACCATGAATAACATACATTAAAACTATGGTGAAATATAATTAAATGTAGTTTTCATGATTTAGAATAATATAAATGATTATTCTTGACTATAAAATTTCACATTATGTATAAGGCCCCAGCCTTAAACCTTACTTAATATTGAATTAAATGAATAATTCACATTGAGGATCTTTTCAGGTTTAGAGTTTTAGAGAATTAGAACATAACTATTACATCTTAAAAGATTACAAAGTAGACACTTCTACTAAGTCTCCATAAAATAAATACTCTTAAAAAGAAAGATGTCTAGATTCCATGTTTTAGATAGCATGAAATTCCCTTGATCCCATCCTTGACCTTCTTCCACTTTATGTCCTGTGAAAAACATTTCGACAAACATGGGGTGAGCATAAAAAGCTCAGTAAGGGATACAAAAAGAATGAAAACTGTTAGTTTTTCAAACATCAAGTAAACCATGTATACTCTATCAAAGTAATACCTTCACCTTCATGAAGTAGTAAAAACTATTCACTGAATAAAGTATCATTACATACCTTTTTGTAACCAAAGGATTACCATAAAACCCATATAAAGAACACATAACATATATAAATGTAACTTGGGACATAAACATACTTAAGTGGAATAACAATACGGTCGACTTCCACACTTATCACTTAATGGAATAGCCATACGGCCAATTTCCATACATACTTAATGGAATAGCCATACGGCCGACTTCCATACCCAATGCATTGGAGGTTATAACGTAACCACCCATCCTGGTATTCACGGCACCACCCATCATATGGTTTATAACGTAACCACCCGTTAAAATGTCCAAGTACCAATATAAAATCATAAAACATAAAACCAATATAAAGGAATGATAACATTTCCACATTTCAATCACAATATATCATAAATATATTGACATAATAGAATCCTTTTTCAAAACCATTTTCAGTACAATTTTCAATACCAAAATACATAAAAGAGTATATGGTATTTATTTTATTCTAAAAACATTACGGTTTGTTGAGAAAGCCAAAGATCAAATAATACTCGCAGAGGCGGAAAAGGTCGTTGTCACCGCGTACGTTAAAAAAAACATTCCTTTTTGTCGTTTACTAAAACGCTTCGTAGAAAAAGATTCCTTTTGTATAAAAGTAAAAGTCAAAGGAGTTTATAAACCGTATAAAAGAAAGTTGTGTATAAAACGAAATATTCCTCAATGAAAGGAGATTGAGACGATGTCCCTTACCTCGGGTCCGACTTGACTCGATCGTTCTTTAACGTCCTGAATAATAAACTTGAGTTAATTTATACTTGATTAAGAACCTTTTTAAAGTTCATTATTCCTTTTATATCACTTATTTCCATGTTATAAACATTATGTAACCATTTATGTTAATAATGTTTGTTTTGTCAATATTTGGTTCTTAAGTCGATAGTTGACTTCTTACAATTACATGTTGTTCGTGTGGTCAAAAGTTCTTTATATCCAGAATGAAATTCCTGATTTGGATATAATATGTATCATATATATCCAGCATATACATGTATTTATAATATTACATAATCATTTAGAGGTAAGAAATGAAATGCACCGTTCATGGAGACGGTAAGCCGTACGTACGCATGAATGCTACTTTCATTTCATTGTCATATTAGTGGAATTAAAACTTAATGAGAGGTATGTATATTTTAATTCCAGAATTATATTCATCATTTAGATATATCATTAATTATATATATACATTATATACATGTAATTTTAATAGTACATTACATTTGGGGATAAGAAATGAAATGCACCGTTCATGGAGACGGTAAGCCGTACGTACGCATGAACGCTACTTTCATTTCTATCTCATAATTTAATGGAAAGAAATAATAATGATATAGAGGTATATTATAATTACAGTATAACATCATATATAATAACTTTAAATCCATCCTTTACACGTCCCACATATGGCATTAACGAATCACATCACTTTTAGGGGGCGGTAGTCCGCACTTCCTTAAATGAAGATATCGTGTTTACCCATAATGGAAACCATAAAGGTATGCCAAAAATGAAAAATACAGAATCTTAAAGAAAACATAAACATATTATATATCATATATAAAAATAGTGACATCATAATGGCCACCCTTGAAGGTGTTAAATGAGTATTGAACAATCATCGTTTCGGGAGGAGGAATTTCACCATCCACGGAAATCGTATGTTCTTTAACCATTTGATGTAGTTGTGTGAGAGTGTAGCTCAAATAAATTTTATAACAACATCCTAGTATATTTAAGATACTGGTGTTGTTACAAAAGAAGTAAATAAAAAGAGTTTAGAGGGTTGGAGAAGCAAAATAAAAAAAATGAACAAGAGAGAATGAATTACCTTTAAAAGTGTAACTCCCTTTTGATTTGAGCCAAAAGGCTTCCTTTGAAAGGATTCTGCCCAAATGGAATCCTCTAGGATGAGGATAGGGATGTGGAGAGAGTAATTGGGCAGGGGTTGGCTGAGCCAAAGGCTTGAGAAGTGTGTGAAATGGGGTAGAGGTGGGGGCCTTTTATAAGAGGAGAGGAGGGGCACTTTTGAAAAGTAAAGAAATATTACTTTATTTGATAATGTGTTTCGGTTTTAAACGGTCCCACATTGATATAATTCGTGGATAAGGTGATAAGGGTTCGAAATCCACTCATCCAATTGGTTTTGGACATGTGTAGGTTTTAGAATTTTCATTATCTTTCCATTTTATTTAAATCGTCAAATAATGATGTCATCACTGCATCATTATTATGTCATATATAATTTAATTTATTTAATGTCTAAAAATTATAAAAAAATACTATGATGTAGGAAATATTTTTATCTTTCCAATGACTATTTAGAATCAAAAATCTGACTTGTATAACCCCATTTAATTTTTTTTTTGTAAAACATATTATGTTTGTGTCGTTTTTACTTTTACATTAAATAAAATGTTATTTATGTCATTTCCCAACCAAAGTGTCTCCATGTGGTCCCCAAGTGGGCCCATGGCTTGTCTTGGTCGGCCATGACTCACCCAAAGCTATATTTGATATTCTGAATTCAAAAATGAAGTCCATTTTACAAAATTCAAGACATATAAGTCAAATTAATTAATTTAATAATTAATTCCCGCTGTCATGACAAATAGCGTGTTTTTGTGAAACAATAAGTATCAAAAGATTGACACCAGTTTAAGTCCAATTTTAAAGTGAAATTGATTCCAATGACCACCATTGGATTAACTGGTAAAAATATTTTCTAATTTCACTTTAAAACCAATTAAAATAATAATCTAATCATATAAATAATTTAGATTAAAAAGAGGTTTTGAATTAAAATACAACATTTTACACTATTCAAAAAAAATGAACTTTATCAGAAAGGTACCAAAAATTTACACAAAGTGAATTTTGATGTCCCGATTCTAAAGAAGAGTTATATTTGGTCCAAAATAAAGTATAAGAGTGATCAAAACTATATTTAATGACGGTTCACCATTAAAAGGTGATAAGTGCACCTTTAGTGAAAATTAGAGTATATATACCCGTAAAATTGAACTCTTTCCGTATTTTAAGCCTTTATATTTTATTGGGTAAATGTATAAACATTTAAAAACATATCTAGTCATATTTTAGTTATTTCTATCCATTCCCGCCAGTACAACAGCTACTTGTTAACTAACATTTAAATTAATATTAGTTTATTACTAGTGTGCTACGTAAGTTTCAAAGAAACTCATCGTTGCGTATCGGGTACGCTATTGAACATAGCAACCCCTTTAAAATAAAATTAATATTTAATTCGTAAATATTAATAAATATGAAAATTATTTATTCTTTATTTACCTGGGATGTTACATCCTTCCCCCCTTTTGGGAATTGCGTCCTCGCAATTTTATTCACTTATCAAAATAAGTGGGGATATTTATCCCTCATAGCATTTTCAGATTTCCACGTTGCCTCTTCAATCACATGGTTTTTCCACAAAACCTTTACCTGATGAATCACCTTATTCCGTAACACTTGCTCCATGTGGTCAAAAATCTGGACCGGTTGTTCCTCATAAGATAGGTTCTCTTCCAGCTGAACTACCTCTGGACTCAAAACATGAGATGGATCTGGCATATACTTTCTCAACATCAAAACGTGAAAAACATTGTGTACCTGAGATAAACTCGGAGGTAAAGCCACTCGGTATGCAACTGATCCAACTCTCTCCAGAATTTTGTATGGTCCAACAAACTTTGGACTCAACTTTCCTTTCTTACCAAATCTCATCACGCTTTTCCAAGGAGAAACCTTGAGAAAAACATGATCACCTACCTCGAAAGATAGATCCTTCATCCGGTTATCCGCATAACTCTTCTGCCTGCTCTGAGCTGTTCTCATGTGTTTCTGAATCAGCTGAACTTTTTCTGCCATCTCTTCTACCAATTCTGGTCCCATCAACTTCCTTTCACCCACTTCATCCCAGAAAGCTGGAGTTCGACACCGCTTCCCATATAATGCCTGAAATGGTTCCATCTGTATACTGGAATGAAAACTGTTATTATATGAATACTCAACCAAAGAATGATGTTGGTTCCAACTTCCCTGATAATCCATAGAACAAGCTCGTAGCATATCCTCCGATGTCTGAATTGTTCTTTCTGACTGTCCATCTGATTGAGGATGAAAAGCTGTACTAAAATTTAATTCAGTACCCAATGACTTCTGAAGGCCTTTCCAAAAGTTAGAAGTAAACCTGGGATCACGATCCGATACAATGGAGAGAGGAACTCCATGTAACCTTACTATCTCTTTATGATACAAACGGGAAAGTTGATCAAGAGAGAAAGTATCCCGTATAGCAAGGAAATAGGAAGATTTGGTCAAGCGATCAACAATAACCCAGATTTCATTATTACCTCGAGATGTCCTCGGTAATCCCACAACAAAGTCCATGGATATGTTTTCCCATTTCCACTCTGGCACTGGTAAAGGCTGAAGCATCCCATTCGGTAACTGCTGCTCTGCTTTAACCTGTTGACATGTCAAACACTTCACAGTAAAATCAGCAATGTCTCTTTTCATTCCATCCCACCAGTAATACTCCCGCAGATCTCTGTACATCTTAGTACTGCCAGGATGAACTGAAAACAGGGAACTATGGGCCTCACATAAAAACTCATTCTTCAACTGTGAATCACAAGGCACACATAACCTCTTCACAAACCTCAAAATACAAACAAAAACTTATCGAAGAACTCATGGAAAATTTTATTCATAAGGTCCATGAATACAGCAGGTGCATTGGTTAACCCAAAAGGCATAACTAAAAATTCATAATCGCCATATCTAGTACAGAACGCAGTCTTCAGAACGTCTGCTTCTTTTACTTTCAACTGATGGTACCCCGACCTCAAGTCAATCTTCGAAAAATACTAAGCTCCCTGGAGCTGATACCACTTCAGTCGATGGCCCAACATCTGCTAATGTTGTTGCAAAGGATTTTACCACCCCTTTCTTCTTGTAGTCTAACTGCTTCACATCACTCAAGCTCCTTTTCAGACACTCGTCTGCATAATGACCCATTTCATTACACTTAAAAAATCTTACAGTTGGCTTTTCATTGCCTTCTTGATCATCTTCCTTACAGTTACGAGCAATATGACAAGACTTACCACACCGAAAGAACTTACCAGACTTGGATAAACATTCTCCAGGATGCATTTTACCACACTTCTCACAGGATGGATATTTGGTTTTCTTACCTCCTTGCTTCTTTGATGAATTCTTCCCCTTTTCCTGACAACTAGACCTCTTATTCTGTTGTTTTTCATAGAACACCTGATCATCAGCAAACTCCATTTCTACCTTCTCCACACATCGAACAAGTTTTTCATAACTTTTGAATTCACGAGAAGATAAAGCCCTTCGATACTTTGGCTTTAACCCTGAGTAAAAACGGTTTATTTTACTATCAAGATCTCGTATGAAGTTTGGAGCATACCTTGCCAATCGAGTGAACTTTTCTTCATAAGTAGCCACTGAATCATCCTCCTGCCTCAATTCTAGGAACTATTTTTCCATCCTAAGACGAACCACCTTAGGAAAATATTTCTCAAGAAACATACCTTTGAATTCGTCCCAGTGAAGATCCTCAATCTCATCACTATCCCTTATATTTTTCACCATCGACCACCACTGATCAGCTTCACCTTCAAAACGGTAAACAGCAAGACTAACCTTTTGATGTTATGAACACCCCATGACATCAAAAATCTTCTCCAGTGCTTTAATCCACCCTTCATCTTGCACAGGGTAAGATGATCCTCTGAATGATGGGGGATATTGCCTCATGAAATGTTCCACCACTAACATGTTCCTCTGCAGTTGATCTGGCTGATCTCATGCATGGATACCACCACCATTTATAGCCTGAGTCAACTGTTCCATCACTGCAACAAACTGTTCAGTTCTGATTCCGACCATCTCAGGATGCTGATTTGGAAGGTTATCTTCCTCCTGATGTCGTCCCAACATAGCTGCTTTGTTTCCTCTGCGGAAAACCCTTCTGAACACATAAATATCTTAGTCGATGCAACATGGTAATCCATAAATGCTATATCATTTCAATCATATTATAATTTAACACTTTTCTAACTCCTAAAGTTGTCTAAACCGTCCTCTGATACCAACTATAAGGCCCCAGCCTTAAACCTTACTTAATATTGAATTAAATGAATAATTCACATTGAGGATCTTTTCAGGTTTAGAGTTTTAGAGAATTAGAACATAACTATTACATCTTAAAAGATTACAATGTAGACACTTCTACTAAGTCTCCATAAAATAAAAACTCTTAAAAAGAAAGATGTCTAGATTCCATGTTTTAGATAGCATGAAATTCCCTTGATCCCATCCTTGACCTTATTCCACTTTAAGTCCTGTGAAAAACATTTCGAAAAACTTGGGGTGAGCATAAAAAGCTCAGTAAGGGATACAAAAAGAATGAAAACTGTTAGTTCTTCAAACATCAAGTAAACCATGTATACTCTATCAAAGTAATACCTTCACCTTCATGAAGTAGTAAAAACTCTTCACTGAATAAAGTATCATTACTTACCTTTTTGTAACCAAAGGATTACCATAAAACCCATATAAAGAACACATAACACATATAAAGGTAACTTGGGACATAAACATACTTAAGTGGAATAACCATACGGTCGACTTCCACACTTATCACTTAATGGAATATCCATACGGCCAATTTCCATACATACTTAATGGAATAGCCTTACGGCCAACTTCCATACCCAATGTATTGGAGGTTATAACGTAACCACCCGTCCTGGTATTCATGGCACCACCCGTCATATGGTTTATAACGTAACCACCTGTTAAAATGTCCAAGTACCAATATAAAATCATAAAACATAAAACCAATATAAAGGAATGATAACATTTCCACATTTCAATCACAATATATCATAAATATATTGACATAATAGAATCCTTTTTCAAAACCATTTCCAATACCAAAATACATAAAAGAGTATATGGTATTTATTATATTCTAAAAACATTACGGTTTGTTGAGAAAGCCACTGATCAAATAATACTCGCGGCGGTGGAAAAGGTCGTTGTCACCGCGTACGTTAAAAAACATTCCTTTTTGTCGTTTAGTAAAACGCTTTGTAGGAAAAGATTCCTTTTGTATAAAAGTAAAAGTCAAAGGAGTTTATACACCGTATAAAAGAAAGTTGTGTATAAAACGAAATATGCCTCAATGAAAGGAGATTGAGAGGAAGTCCCTTACATCGGGTCCGACTTGACTCGATCGTTCTTTAACGTCCTGAATAATAAACTTGAGTTAATTTATACTTGATTAAGAACCTTTTTAAAGTTCATTATTCCTTTTATATCACTTATTTCCATGTTATAAACATTATGTAACCATTTAAGTTAATAATGTTTGTTTTTTCAATATTTGGTTCTTAAGTCGAAAGTTGACTTCTTACAATTAGATGTTGTTCATGTGGTCAAAAGTTATTTATATCCAGAATGAAATTCCTGATTTGGATATAATATGTATCATATATATCCATCATATACATGTATTTATAATATTACATAAGCATTTAGAGGTAAGAAATGAAATGCACCGTTCATGGAGACAGTAAGCCGTACGTACGCATGAACGCTACTTTCATTTCTTTGTCATATTAGTGGAATTAAAACTAAATGAGAGGTATGTATATTTTATTTCCAGAATTATATTCATCATTTAGATATATGATTAATTATATATATACATTATATACATGTAATTTTAATAGTACATTACATTTGGGGATAAGAAATGAAATGCACCGTTCATGGAGACGGTAAGCCGTACGTACGCATGAACACTACTTTCATTTCAATCTCATACTTTAATGGAAAGAAATAATAATTATATAGAGGTATATTATAATTCCAGTATTACATCATTTATAATAACTTTAAATCCATCCTTTACACGTCCCACATATGGCATTAACGAATCACATCACTTTTAGGGGGCGGTAGTCTGCACTTCCTTAAATGAAGATATCGTGTTTACCCATAATGGAAACCATAAAGGTATGCAAAAAGTGAAAAATAAAGAATCTTAAAGAAAACATAAACATATTATATATTATATATAAAAATATTGACATCATAATGGCCACCCTTGAAGGTGTTAAATGAGTATTGAACAATCATCGTTTCGGGAGGCAGAATTTCGCCATCCACGGAAACCGTATGTTCTTTAACCATTTGATATAGTTGTGTGAGAGTGTAGCTCAAATAAATATTATAACAACATCCTAGTATATTGAAGATACTGGTGTTTTTACAAAAGAAGTAAATAAAAAGAGTTTAGAGGGTTGGAGAAGCAAAATAAAACAAATGAACAAGAGAGAATGAATTACCTTTAAAAGTGTAACTCCCTTTTGATTTGAGCCTAAAGGATTCCTTTGAAAAGATTATTCCCAAAGGGAATCCTCTAGGATGAGTAGAGGGATGTGGAGAGAGTAATTGGGAAGGGGTTGGCCGAGCCAAAGGCTTGAGAAGTTTGTGAAATGGGGTAGAGGTGGGGGCCTTTTATAAGAGGAGAGGAGGGGCACTTTTGGAAAGTAAAGAAATATTACTTTATTTGATAATGTGTTTCGGTTTTAAAAGGTCCCACACTTATATAATTAGTGGATAAGGTGATAAGGGTTCGAAATCCACTCATCCAATTGGTTTTGGACATGTGTAGGTTTTAGATTTTTCATTATCTTTCCATTTTATTTAAATCGTCAAATAATGATGTCATCGGTGCATCATTATTATGTCATATATAATTTAATTTATTTAATATCTAAAAATTATAAAAAAAATACTATGATGTATGAAATCTTCTTATATTTCCAATGACTATTTAGAATCAAAAATCTGACTTGTATAACCCCATTTAAAAATTGTTTTTGTAAAACATATTATGTTTGTGTCATTTTTACTTTTACATTAAATAAAAAGTTATTTATATCATTTCCCATCCAAAGTGTCTCCATGGGGTCCCCAAGTTGGCCCATGGCTTTTCTTGGTCGGCCATGACTCACCCAATAGGTGTAGGACAAGTTTTAGGGTGTTTTCACATTCTTATAATACCATTTTTACCTTAAACTACACTAATTACCTCTAATCGTGATTAATGAAAAAAAGTTACTATTCACCAAAAAATTATTTTAATCTCATTGAACCACATTTTACTTCTTAATGACAACCATGTATGTCGGATTTTTAAAATTCATAACAAATTAGTGGTAAAATTTCATTTAACTGAAAAATCAGTTTGCTTGATTACCACTTAGTGGTTTCACTATTCATCAAAAATTGAAGTTTTTCAGAAAATTACCAAAAATTAACCCTAAGCTATATTTGATATTCCAAATTCAAAAATGAAGTCCATTTTACAAAATTCAAAACATATATGTCAAATTAATTAATTTAATAATTAATTCCCACTGTCATGACAAATAGCGTGTTTTTGTGAAACAATAAGTATCAAAAGATTGACACCAGTTTAAGTCCAATTTCAAAGTGAAATTGATTCCAATGACCAACATTGGATTAACTGGTAAAAATATTTTCTAATTTCACTTTAAAACCAATTAAAATAATAATCTAATCATATAAATAATTTAGATTAAAAAGAGGTTTTGAATTAAAATACAACATTTTACACTATTCATAAAAAAATGAATTTTATCAGAAAGGTACCAAAAATTTACACAAAGTAAATTTTGATGTCCCGATTCTAAAGAAGAGTTATATTTGGTCCAAAATAAAGTATAAGAGTGATCAAAACTATATTTAATGACGGTTCACCATTAAAAGGTGATAAGTGCACCTTTAGTGAAAATTAGAGTATATATACCCGTAAAATTGAACTCTTTCCGTATTTTAAGCCTTTATCTTTTATTGGGTAAATGTATAAACATTTAAAAACATATCTAATCATATTTTAGTTATTTATATCCATTCCCGCCAGTACAACGGCTACTTGTTAACTAACATTTAAAATAATATTATTTTATTACCAGTGTGCTACGTAAGTTTCAAAGAAACTCATTGTTGCGTATCAGGTACGCTATCGAACATAGCAACCCCTTTAAAATAAAATTAATATTTAATTCGTAAATATTAATAAATATGAAAATTCTTTATTCTTTATTTACCTGGGATGTTACATTATGATTATTTTTTCTCCCAATTTTCATTTTGGTTTTCCTAAGTGGATAGAATAATACATAATTCTCTTAATGTAAAATGTGTAATACAATGTATTTATGTCGAACTATATGGAATGATTACTAGGGAGATGGAATTGTGATTAGGCTGAATCAATTATCATGATATATGATTAAAAACAAGAATCCTAAACAACTCTAAGAATCAAAAAAGAATATAAGGACAAATTCCACTAAGCGATTGAATTGTGGAGGCCATGGTTGAATGAAATTTTGATTTCCTTCTTTTTATAAATGTGGATAGAAACTCATAATATATTTTATAAAGGGAACATGGAAATGATTTATGTGTAGAAAATAACCAAAAAAGCCATGTAATATCAAAATAAAAATAAAAATTTTAGTCATCATAATGGATAATAATAATGATCTCCATATGTTATTACTGATTCATTAAGGTTTTAAATGTGGAAAATAAGATCAATATAAAAATCCATCACCCATGGGGAATTTGCGGGGGGAAATTAGATTTGTTTTTAGAGTAATATTCATATTTCTTATCATGAATAGACTAGAAATGGCGTATGACACGAAGGATGTAATAATGAAAAAGACGAGGAGTCCTCGTTCATGGATTAACAATAATGTGGAATTATTTATGTTCTTGTGTTTTGAAGTTATAATTATGTTATTTTAGTATTTTTTTCAGTGATATTCTGGTAATAAAAATTATTAAATGTATAATGGTAAAAAATTATTATCTCAATAAGGATTAAAGAGAATATGTTGAATGGTATCGATGACATGGATAAAAGATTTATTGTAAAGTTGATATTTTTTAAAAATTCATTACTTATGTAATATAAACTTAAATAAGTGATCAATGTTGAGATAATAATGATAAATAAAAGATTATGATATATTTGTTGTAATTTTGAGATTAGTTAGTGATTTTTTGTCTTCTGTTATCGTTGTTAGAGGTTATTATATGTTTGGAAGTTAGGAATGTGTTTTAAGACCTGTGATTTTATTTTCGGATGCTGTCATATTTTAAATAGGTTTTTATGTCAATCTAGGTATTCAAATATTTGATATGTTACATTAAGTGCTGTATTTTATTCATGGGGAATATATTGCTATGTTGATTTTGTAAATTATGTGAACTTTGATAAAAAAATTTGAGACATTGAATTTGTATAGGTGTATTTTAGTTGAGATATAATGTTAACTATTTATGAAATGGATTAAGAAGAAAATTGGGTTTTTTTGGAAATATTTGTTGGCCATTTCAGTCTTGGAATATATATAGAGATAAAAGTATTTTCTTATCATTATTTTACTTGGATAATGACCTCTTAAATGTTATTTTGTGTTCTAAGGGCTTAAAAATCATAAAATATATTCATTTAACAGAGTAATAGAGGATTTACTAATTGAGAAAATATCATTAAAAGGATTAAATTATACCTATGGGACAAAAAGATATCAAGTCATTATATTTCATAATGTTCATAGTCTAAATGGTAATTAAATTCCTCCAATATATGATAATGATCTTGAAAAAAAAATGATATCACATTACATTCATATATGAATAATGAAGAGTCTTATGATTCGTCACTGATTTATGTTTTTGGGAATTTTGAATTTTTCTTAATCATCCTCTTTCTTGTTATTGTTGACTTATATCACCTTCCATTTTAATTTGAGAATTACTCTATTAATTCATGTACATGTATTCATTTACAACCTATGTTCTTCTAATTGGAAATATACTTATCATATTATTCTGTATTCCCACCATACTATCCATTCTATCTAATATGTATGGTATTTTATTTACCCTTCTCACGATGTGGTATTCCAATAATGTTATTCTCAAAGGTCATAAAATTTATTATTGAGATCAATATTATATTGAGAGGAAATAATTTATTTATGAGGGTAGAATGTAATACCGCATGATAAAAAAAATAGAACATCTTATCCAATAATGTATTTGACATGAAACACCTTGATTGAAATAGAATGTGAAACCCCCTCATTTTATATTATCCTTTTTTAATAAGGTCAATCTCTTTGATAACTTATGTGTCACATAAAATTGATATATTTATTGAATACAATGTTTCATAACACATATGACCTGTAACATTGAGCTTCATCAACCCACATAATATCATATAAATATATCCATTTTAACCAAGATAATAAATTAGTGGGTACAAATAGTTTTAAAAAAATTATGAAATATATGTATAAATACATAATGTACCAACTCATTACAAATATTTCGATTAATGATAGTGAAATAAGTACTAAATTTTTTGATAAGTTATTTTCTGCATCAGAAATTTGTTTTCTTAAAAAAGATATTTATTGATGAAATATGTTTTCTTAAAAAAAGATATTTATTAAATAATTATAATAATTCAATTAGGATGTATATATAAATTTTATTTTATAAAAATAATATAAATTTTGAAATAAAATTATGAAATTATATTAGGGTGGAATGTTTATATTTTTTAGAAAATATAAAATTTCTAGGTGATAGTGAAAATGCATATTTTTATTGTAAACTGTATTTTTTTATTTCATCCAATTAAAATGATAAATTTTATTTTGAAAAGTTATCAATTTAAAATATGATATATTTTATTGTTAATAATCGAATTATTCTTATTTTAATTAATATCAACAATCAATATGGTATAATAATATTTGCAAACTCAAAATAATAATTTTTCTAAACACTTATTATCATTGCATTTTACAGGATTAATTTTATATTAAATTCTCTCATATATATATTTTAAATTATGAAAAAATTATTAAATTTTTTTATTCAAGGCTTATAATTTTTTTAAATTAATCACTTTATTTTTATTTTAAAATGAATTGAAACTATTGTTTTATTTGTTTCCACAACAAAGGGAAAATTAAATAATTAAAGAAAAAAATATAATTATCATGACCAGAAAATGACACTAATTCATTTCTAAATCCTATTTTATGATTAAATATCGATCATAGTCATCAAATATTAGGTTATATGTGGTTTGATGAACATTTGAATGAGACTATGACCTTTCTAGTATTTTTTATCAAGAAGTTTCAATCATATCATAATCTTGTTCTTAATTACTATAATATCATTATTAATGTTTAATAAAGGTGATATATTTAATAGTAAATAGTATTTTATGATATAAAGGAATTTCTAAAATCATGGAAGTTTATTTTTAGTTTAGTGAAGAATGTAATTATCATGAATCGTTAGACAACATTGATAAAATAATTATTCAATTAATGGGAAAATAAATTAAATTATATTTAAAATATTTAATGATTTAGATTTAGTTATAAATAATGTGATACATAAATTTAAGATATTTACATGACTTGATATAGATATAATTAAAAATACGTTCTAATTTGTAGTTTTTTAATGTTTTTATTATCAAAGTATTTAATAGTTCTTTAAATTTACAATATTTATATTTTATACAAAATAATATTTTGAAAATAATATATAAATATTTAATGACTAAAATTTAGTAAAATTAATGATTTATTATTAATTAAGTCCAAAATTCTCTATTTATTAGTTATTTGAAATTTTATAGTAACATTTTTGAACCTTAGATAGTAGAGATTTTTAATAGTTCGGTAATTGTGAAATGGGTTAATGGAGATTAAGACAAAAATATAAGGGTAAAAAAGTTTCCAAACATTTAAAAAAAATTGTGAATTTTTTTGACTTATAATAACCTTATATTATAATTATATAAATTAGGATTCATTTTTACCTGATATATAATTTATACAACTTAATATTTTATACAATTCAAAGAATACTCCTCCCATCAATTATAAAAGTCATCACCTTACTTCACTTATTTTTACCACATTGAGCATTATAAATTGACCAATACCTACCAGAATATATTCTAAAAATACATATCCCATTAATGGAGTTTATTTTACCACTTAAAATACCAATCATTTGTCCATTAATAAAGGATCTAATGAAGGACACTTGAAGAAGATGTAATTTTTATACCACGGCTCCTTTAATTTAGTCCTTCATCTATGGATTCTAGATTGTGAAAATTAATCATAAAATAATAAATTCATTGTCCTAAAGATAATTAAATTTTATTATTATTTTTAAACCATCATTAATGCCCCTCTATCCCATTAAATGGTATGTAAAATTATCACTTTGTGTAGATATGGTTTACCATCTCCACATTGTAATTTAATTAATTTTTATTAAAATATTTTACATATGGTAAATACCATTGGTTTATTATTTATATATTATAATTTGAAAATGTTTTTAATTTATAAATATTAATATCGTTTATACTTTATTACCTTCCAAACTGTTGTTAAATGATAAGATCACTCATGTGTATGTGTGGACTACCACCTTCATGAAGTGATGTGATTTGATTTTCATTCCTATATTTCGTTGATGATATTAAGGATGAATTTTATGAATGGGTATTATTTATATTATATGATAATGATTCTATAAATTATTGTTATTTAATAAAAAAATTAATTCTAATTGAAATATAATGAAAATAGCACTCATGTGTATGTATGTCCTACAATCTCCATAAACGGTGTAACATATGTTTATATCCCTACATTTAGAAAAGTATGTTAAATACATATATAATAAAAATATATTAAATTTATATCATTATTACCTTTATAGAGATGATAAAACCATGGCCAATGATTAAATATTGAAATTACCGAACAAAATTGTAAATGAAAAATAAAGCCGTTATTACAAAAAATGGTGATGTATAACAAATATTCCTTAAAAAATTAGTATGAAAATATGATTAGTATGTCATAAATTTTATGATATATAATATTTTTTTATAAAATAGATTTATAATAAATACATATTTAATATATTGGAGGTTTTTACATGTATGATGTTTGTCTAACTTTAGGTAATGGTCTATTCCACTATATTATCAATATTCATGATAATTTGTACTAAATATCAATTTGGATTATTTATGTTCATTTTAATATTTTCCATAAAATTTCATGAATAATATTTTTAATACTGTCCTATTAATTTTAATTTCACTTTAAACTATTTTTTACTTCTTACAAAATTGTTCGAATGGAATATTCTTTTCATTTTAAGAATAATATACTTTTAAACATTGATGAAAAAAGTGCGAAATGGATGTTATATAAAATACATATCAAGAATTAATTCTCCATTTATTCATTAATAATATTTTATTTTAATCTTACATTCAAAGTCTTAATATTTCTTTTCAATAAAAATGTTTTCTTTCATAAATGAATAATTTTTATTAATAATTGATTTTCAAAATAAAATTTTTAATTTCCTCAAAAATAATTGTAAAGATATTATTATGATGTTTCTATTACTCAAAGGAAAAAAATATTTTTATTAATATTCCCCACTGATGATATGTTATGATGATTCAATAATTATTAATTCTCTAGATGGTTTATAATCATTTTGACTAGGTATGTACTATTTTGAGACCATTTTACATATTACATTGGATAGTGTATGGATTTTTCTATTGATTAGTGAAATTATTGAAATTTATTAATATTTATTAAATATCAATGGTTATATATATTATTTTTTTCTACATTTATATAAGAAATTAATCAGACATATTACATGATGGGATGAACCCTCTGTAGCCCCCCGATGTATCATTAGGTCTCATGAAAAAAAAAACTAACCTGGTTATTAGCTAAGGGCATACTCAATTGTGAAAGATGTCTTGGAATATGACTATAATTTAATGTTTATGATGTATATAATTTTAAATAACTATCATTATGATATTTTATATTGATATCCATGTGATTGTTTGATTAGTTATGATATCCATGGATATGTTTTTAGCTTATGTGATTATGATATTATAAGATATCTGTTTATATCCTACCATTTTATTCATTCATTATTTACCATCCTCTGTGTACATACCCTTAGTGAGCATCTAAAATCTCACTTTTTTGTAGGATAACAAGAAGTATGTTGTGATTGATGTATAGGGATATTATTAGAGAATAATGTCATTCTCAAAAAAACTATTATATTGTATTTTATATTTTCAATTATAATGTATAATTCATGTTTGTATCTAGTTCTCCTAGACTAAAAATGTATTAAGTTATTTAGAATACATTTATTTATATCTAATTCTAATTTAATAATGTAAACACTGAATCTAGGCTATTTTGGTTAGGGTATTTTCATTTGGTATTAGAGGGAGTTTTATAGAAACCATGGGAACTAGATTTTAGGAAACATAGATTAGGCCACATAATCTGATGTAATGCATTGAGGATAAGTATAATAGAATATAATATTGTTTTCGTAAGGGAGATATTATGTTTTTTGTCCTTTAAATATATCCCTGTATGGATACAACATGTGATGGGGTTCGAAAATAGATTTGTCTAGGGTTAAAAACTCTAAAATGGAATATTATTCTTGACTCTAGAATTACATTTTACACAAAAATGGGTGTTATTATGCACCCATTCTAAAAATATTGCAGATATTTTTTGGTTATTCCACATTTTCATTTGTAATAATTATAAAGGATTTCGAAATTTATTGACCATGAATAACCTAGGTTAATCCTAAGGTGAAATTTACTGAAATGATGATTTCATTATTTAGAAATCCTACAACTTATTCTCCATGAAAATGTGATTTCTTTCAATGTTTACTATTTCTTAGCCAATGCTTTCTATTTTTAGTCAATTATTAGAACTAGAAGAAACTAGTTTAATGTTAAATTATTTATATGAGGTCTTGATGAGATACTAAGTGAGATAATGACATAGGTGAAGGAATTTTTATAATTCCTAATCAGTTATCATGATATATGATTAGTAAATTTTATCATAAGAAACTATAAAACTAAAAAAATAATAGAAGTATAAATTTAACAAAGAACCTGAAATAGTTGAGATAATTATGGTAAGAAGGATTGATTTAATTTATGTCATAAATGTGTAAATAGAGACAGTTGAGATTGTACCAAAGGAAGAATAAATAATATTATTTGTGGAAAATATGGAATGAACAAAAAAATTCAGTGAAAAAATAAAAACTTTGGTAAATATAATAGATAAGAATAATGGAATATATATTTTAGTATTTATGGTTGAATGTTTTAATTGTGAAAATTATGTAAATTATGTAAATTGATGACCTATAGTAAATCTAGTGAATAGAGTCAACATAATTGTACGTGTAAGTGTAATATTATTTATGATGAAGAGACTATAAATGATATATATTAATGGATGGATGTATTAATGAATAAGATGAATAATCCAGATTACTGGTTTAAGAATTAATGTGAATAATTAATTTTCTATTGATGGGATTCAATAAAAATGATATTGGAGTATTTTAAGGATGAAATTATGGTTATAAAAAATATTAAATATAAATTGATTATTGTGCTTTACTATTTATTTAAGGATTTGAGGGCATAGGTTGAGTGCTACAAATGACCAAGAAAAGTAATTTAGTTTAATGTTTATCTTTTTATAAAAAATATTAATGATGGATGATACCCCTTAATATGTTCTTGATGTTGATTAAATATTGATAAGGATGTGTTTATGGTATAATATTGGTGCCTATGAAATTGGTTAGTGATTTGTTGCATTATGTTATCTTTTTGATGAGTTTACTATATGTTTATATTTTTAGAATATATTCGATAACCCATGACATTATTTATAGAAGAATTCATGTTTTAATTATTGATTTAACGTGATCAAGGAATTCACCTATTTGGTATGTGACATTAACATATATATTATGTTATTTAGGGAATTTATTGCCAATTGATTTTGGAATTATAGTGACCTTCCAAAAGATTATTAAGATATTGAATTTGGAATGGTGTATTTTGAATGTTTCTTAATGTTAACTATTTATAAAATAAACCATGTCGAGCATTGGGTTTTTAGATTAATTATCATATCCATTTTGGTGTTGGTAGATATCTATAGACTAGATGTATAACTTTTCATTTAATTATTTAGATAGTAATCTATTAAAAGTAAAAATTTAGTGATTCAGACATAAATTTTCCTACTATAAATTAATTTTATGGAGTAAGAGTTGATGTAGGAATTGATAGAATATAATTCAAAGGAGATAATTATGAAATTAAATAGGATAATATCATTTAGTTTTATTTCCTTTTGTTCTCATTTTAAATACAAAATAATTTTTCAAATCTTGTAAAAGATTCTTGAAACAAAAATGAAACCCTATTACCTTCATATGTAATAAATCGATGTGTTTTTTAATAATTAATGAATTATGGTTTTATTTTTTATTAATTTATCAAATTCATTAACTTTCATGTGATCAATTTCTTCTATATCCCTCTATCATATAATGGGGATTAATTTCATTCTTCCTTGCACATATCTTCACTTCTAACCTATGTTCTCTTAATAAGAAACCATGTTATGTGATTATTGCTAATGACATTTATAATTTCATATATATATTTTAGAGAGGATTTTACAATAACTATTATCATGATATGGGATTTTAGGAAGTGTATTAATAAATTAAAAACTATAGATTATTGTTATTTATATTTTATTATGAGGATGTAATTTATTTAAGGGGGTAAATGTAACTAATATTGTTTTTAAAATAAGAACATCATATTAAATTCTGTATATGAAATGTAATAATAAGATTATAATAGAATGAAACAAATGATGTTTTTATGTTATGTTTTTTAAAATAAATTCAATATCATTGATATCTTGTGGTTCATGCACCCTAATATTTTAAAATAACATTATGTTTGATAAAATATAAACCATGAAACATTGATCTTCAATTAATATTAAGAAATAATTTATATAAAAATGATATAAACTAGAATTTACGTTAAATTATTTGGATAATTTTAATAAATTTATGAAATATATATATAAAGGACATAATAATTATAAAATAATTGAATAATTCTTATTAAATAAGTACTAAATTTATAATAATGTTATTTATGATTTATAAATAGATTTTCTTCAAAAATGGATTTTATTAACAAAATATTATAATAAAATTATGGAATATATATAACTGTTAATTTATAAAAATTATTACATATTATAAAACATAAAATCATAATTATACTGGGGTGAAATTTCAATATTTCTCATAAAAGATCTATTTTCCTTTGAAATGTCAAAAATACTATTTTTTATGAAAAATATTATCTTTGTTTCAACCATTTGAAAAGTTAAATAATATTTAAAATGGGTTCAAATTAAAATTATTTATATTATATTATTAATAATATAAATATATTCATTAGAGGAAATTTTATGGTTGAATTTTTTATAAAAATATTTTAATACTTAAACATGATTTTTTAGAAAATCATTTTTTTGTGTTTTTCAGTTAAAAATTAAATTAAAATGCAGTACTTATAAATTTCTTAGTTATAAAAACTGTAATAATACAATATGTTTTTGTAAATTTTTAGGTTCATTTTCTTTCCCTTTTCATTTTTCCCCTAGTTATCATATTTACCCTTTACAATGGTAAACAAAATTACTAAGGCTACTATTCATATAGAATAAATATGATAGAGAACTATTTAATAAAATAATGATTCCATAATAAAAATATTTATTATAGTTTTCCCAATATGTTATTTTTTAGAAATTTAATATCATTTAATATAATATAGTCAAGTAATTAATATCAACACTATAAAGTTTGCAAATTACTCATTACTTTGACCATTATAATATCAATAAAAACATATAATTAAAAAACTATTATATCCCAGAATTTCTTGTTAACCACAAAAATTATTGGATTTCAATATTTATATCAATTTATATTAATTTTATAATTTAAATTACAATTAATTTGATTTTTTAGTTGATTAATTGTTTCATCAGTGCAATGTATCGATTTAAGATGATTATTTCTTCACTAAAAAATATAAATAAATTTTAAAGAGAACCCTTTACTTTACATCTATACACCACTTTTGTGCCATATATCTCAAAAAAAAAATCCAATTTCTCTTATACACAACATTATAAAAATTTATGAGGTTCCCATGTCCTAGATATACCAATAGTGATTCCCTTATGAAAATATCCGAAGAAGGTATCCTTGTAATGACCTGTATTTCCTGTGGAAATTGTTTTTTAAAATACATGGGAAATTTACGAGTCTGCAGTTTTAGACTGCGCTTGATTCTACAGCCCGGTGTTCCCTGAATCAAATTCTGATGTTTTTTCAGATATATTCAGTAAACATACATTCGGAATTTTATAACGACTGAATCGTTGCTCAGAATTAAAGTCTGAGTGTAACGTTGAACTTTGAGTGTCGGTAATTTCTTAGTGAGTCTTTCACCGTAGTTTTGTTCTGTTGAGTTTTGAAGTTAGTTTTTAGGGGTTGTTAATAAAACTGAATAAAATAATGCTTTAAATTTATTTTATTTTCGTGTTTAACACCTCCAAGGGGAGGTTGGAGATGGGAGCCACCACACCATAACCTCCCATGAGAGGTGTTGCATGTGGGGCCCACCTGCATATGACCACCCGCGAGAGGTTATGACGTGGGGACCACCCGAGACTCATATCCTCCATATTAAATGATAGGGGTGGGTACCACCCGACCCCTATAAATGGTGAAGGATAAAACCTCCGACCTCTCCTTCTTTAATGAGGGAGAGCCTCCAGACAACCCATCTAATTAAATGTGAAACCTCTCACGAATTTAATTAGTTGGGGCCCACCTTTTTAATTCATCAAATTGAATTATGTGCCAATGTAATTTTAGACAAACATCCATCTCCTATATAAAGGATGCTTGTGGGAATGTTTTGGGATGACTTCTTCAAGTGGAGAAACGCTGGAAAAGATATGTGATGCCCAACCCTTGGAAAATTATTCCTCCAATGAATAACCATCGCCCATGAAGAACGATGAATGCCGAACTCTGTTTTCATCCTTCTTCAATCGGGGAATGAAAGGGAAGCACTACCTCCCACAAAGAATGTCGACGACATCATCTCGACTCGTTTTCATTGAGCTCTTCTTCCTCCGACATTGACAGAATGATAACCGCCTTACGTGACTCCGTCGTCTATCACCGAATTCGAGGTAGGGGTTCTAATCTTCGGGTTGATATTTTACCCCTTTTCTTACCTTCCCCAAATCATATAAAGGGATTGATGCTGACGTTTTTGATGATCATCTTCTACTTATGTTGAGCCTTTTGTTATCCTCCTAAACGAAGAAGGCTCGGGCCAACCTCACAAGGCCCGACTCCCTCCGTCGATTTTTCATTGTGATGTTCTTCAAAGTGGAAACACGACATGGAAAATAGGTGACGACGACGAAGACGGAGAACAAGGGCCGCGCTACCCACGACTTCCTAGAACCATGCTACCCCTGCGACTCCCTAGTACACTTCCTGCCCCCTAGTAAGCTAACCCGGTGCACTACATGTGTGCCCCACATGCAGCCCATCTCCTCTGGTGCCCCATCGGCGGGCTTCCCGGCACCCCGAGCCCCACCGCTGCGCTGCTCGATGCCCCCGAGAACCGCTGGCGGCCTCCTTCGCTCTTGCCGGCGGGCTTCCCAGCATCACGGTGCCCTGCCTGGAGCACCCGCAGCCTGCCAGTGACCAGCCAGCCAGCCCACTCCTCACAAGGCCTGGATACTGACCTTCTAGCCACTGGCCTCTATAGACAACCCATGCCCCCCAGCGCTGTCGCTGGATGAACCGGCCTAGTCTTCCGGGCTGAGTTACCGACCTACCTACATAGGGACTACCAGGTTGAACAGCCCTCGCCGTCCGCTGGGACGGGCCCAGCGGACCGGGTAAAAACATAACAGGCCGACCCACACATTGGGCTGGTTCAAACCCAACGAGTTTGACCAGGTCGCCCCAGACCGGGTTGGCCCAGACTGTGTTGGGCTGAGTCAGTCTGACTGGGTCAGACCATACACAGGCCCATTATTGACCCATTACCTTCCTAGGCCATATCATTAGCACCGAACATTCGTTTGAAAAATTGTAAATGGAGCCTGTAATCCTGGAGAATAGCTGTCCATTTGAGTATACCTCATGGGTGGTTGGGGTATAGATGAATCATTGTCAGGTTGGTTCGTACATGAATCCAAACCAGGCCCCAGAGACTAAAATGCTAATAACCCACAGACCAGGCATCTGATCGATGTATCGTCTCTTGCGTTGAGACCCCTATTATGTGACATCCCTCTAAGAAACTTCTTTGTGAGACTTCATGACACATTGAATATCGACCAGTAGCTCATGGATCAGATCCTTCCGATGACAAGCAGACAGAGTGAAGAGACCTAGTAGCTGTAGACCTAACGACTGGTTGACTAATTCAACTCGGAGTGATTCGACTAGCCTAGTGGACAGAGCACCCGATATTTGAATGACGACACATGGAGGATGGAGTGCCTTGTATTTGGATGTAGACTCGCGGTACTCAACAGGAGGAGTAACTCTATAGGCTATTAGATGGAGAACCAGGTATTTGGTGGCAGACCCACAACAGATGGAGTACCTGGTATTTGGCAGCAGACCTGCGGTACTCGACAAGATAAATAATTCAACAATCCAAGGTTAGTGAGAAGTGCCTCGGAGTCGTGACTGGCCCACTGTACTTTACAGAGGAGGAGTTCTCCAGCAGTCGTGTTTTAGATATTGAAAATCATTGTATGAGCTAAGTTAATGACCTTAGTGTCTTCCTCATGATTGAGATGAGTTACTTGTTAACTTAGGTATATGTATGGGCATATACCTATGTAATGGTTATCCATTGATTTCATAATTTTTTGTATACCATTGTTGAATCTTTGTGAGAAATTGAGGGTCTCGGGGTCCCTACTAAGTATCATGTTACTCACCCCTGCACGGGTTATACCCATACCTGGTTGTGTTGGATTCAGACGACAGACAGCATTGATAGAGGACGATATCACCAAGACAGGACAGTACCCGGAGCATGACCTTATGACGTATCGATACACGGTGGAGTCTGATAGATGTGGAGTGTTGTGGAGGCCATCTGTACCTACCCTTTAGGTGGGAACCCTGAAGGAAGATCTAGGAGCATCATTCACCTTTCATCTATTTGTCCCTTTTTCAGTTGTACTAGTTTTCAATTGTATTTGTACTATACAGTTGGGCTTGTATTCTACCCCCCACCCTTTACATTCAGTAACATTATATATATCTTTTAATTAGTGATTGCTTCTGCCTTTACTTTGATTGTGTGTGTTTACGTTTTATAATGGCAATACCTTCCCAGTTTTAGAGAATTAAACCTTTGGTGGTAGTATCCAGCCCCTGGAATATGGATGGTGGGCTTAGGGTAGTCACGATACGGACCCCGAGGGAATGGGATTTGACAAATTGTTATCATAGAAGTTGGTTCTACAAGAGAACTCAAGACTATGATAATTATTTTCTATGAAGAAATAGTGTTAAGGGTACGAAGTGCGGTTCTCAGTTCAGGGAGTCCAGTGTTGGTGCGGTGGATGACGTATCCTTAAACCAGGACCTTGACTACTGATTTTCCAACTTAGTGCACCAAAACACAATTTTTAAATGTCTTTAAAATGTTTTCTTTATGTCAACTCAAACTAGTTCATCTCACCCGGTATAGTGTTTTGACCGTGTCACATCTGTTTCATTCAAGATGCCTCCCTGTGGACTACCAGCTAGAGCCCCAAGAGTTGTATGTACTAACAGTCCACTCAGCGATGAGGATTTGGTACAGGGCCCCTTTTTAGTTGAGGGACCTACAGAGGAACCAAAAGTACCACCACCAATTGGGCAACCGAAGCCACCATCCCCAGAAACAGACGACACAGTCCTCTTGATTGCGTTTCACAAGTTACAGCGACAAAGGCCACCCAGGTTCCGAAGAGAGATGGACCCACCTGCAGTTGAGGATTGGCTAGAGGATTTGGTGAGAGTTTTTAGGCATGTAGGGACACCAGAAGACTACATAGTGATCCTTTCTTCCTGTATCCTTCAAGAAGCAGTAGGCAGATGGTGGAGCCTGATGCTCCAGATGCTTGATGAGCCGACACTTCTCGGGGAAGACTTCGAGATCCTATTCCGGAAAGAGTTTGTACCGACCACCCTTCGAGTGGTGCGGATACAGGAGCCACTTCGTCAAAAACAGGGCAGCATGCGTGTAGTTTAGTACCCTGCGTAGTTCACTGACCTCACGCGCTACTCCACTGATTTGGTATAGGACCCGTTCATCCGGGCCCGGACCCAAGAGTAGGGACTTGGTCGAGAGATCACAGCTTTAGTTATCTCACATAGCATCCCAACGCAGGCGGGAGTGTTGGAGCGATCCCTCATAGTGGAGAGTTTCCTTGCTGAGAAGTCCCTAGCTACGAGACCCACCACTATTCAACTTGCAGTGGAGTCTTCTACAGCTGGAAGTAGACAGATGATTCAGAGGTCCAAGAGGACCATACCCACAGGTGGTCGACTTCACAACTCAGGATTGGTTGTGCGGGTCACCCAGAGTGGAGACAGAGCTAGACATGCCTGGTGTGGACAGTGTTACTCCTACGGTGGGATTGGTCACATGGAACAGGACTGTCTGACCCGCTGTACTGACAATCAGTAGCCTGTTCGGGGACCTACGAGGAAGATGCAGAGGGTCGATCGAGGCGTTCCACAGGGCATATGCCGACATGGAAGAGGAGTTGGATGATCGGTTGGAAGTGGAAAATGTTACGAGGTGCTTCCACCACCACCACCAGGAGGTCCACCCTGACCATAGGGAGCGAGTGGACAGGGCTGAGCACAACTTTGGGCAGCGGAGGCCTACGATCATGGCGCTATGGAGATGATTCGTGGTACGATCTGTGTCTACTCTACCATAGATTCTGTTCTTATAGACATAGGTGGCAGTCACACATTCATAACCACTGCCCTCGATCGGAGATCAGAGATTCTGACGGAGCTATTATCTCGATCCTTACAGCTAGTGATTCCTACGAGAGCAGACTCGATGATTACACACTAGTTCTGATAGTGTGGTATTACTCTAAGAGGCATGATCTTTGGTTGGGATCTCCTTATAGTGGCGCCAAGGCCTTATGACGTCATCTTTGTTAAGGATTGATTATCTATAGTCCATGCTCAAGTTTATTGTATTAGGAAAAATGTGTGATGTGTCCGCACGGATGGGACCAGGTTCAACTTCACCAGTGAGAAGAGAACCTTTGCAGCCCACGATGGACTTACAAGGAGGAGGGTGCAGCCGATCACTCACCAGTTGGCTTTCCATACCCTCGGAGGAGTTGATAGTAAGATACTGACATATCCTATACCGGTTGACCAGTACGCGTATGTTTTCCCTCCTGATGTTCTAGGACTACCTCCTTGTAGATAGGTGGACTTATACATTGACCTGTACCCCGGGATGAAACTTATATCTACTCCAACATATCAAATGGCTCCCTCTGAGCTTCGAAATCTGAGGGTACAACTGAAGGACTTGTAGGGGAAGGGATTAATCCGGCCTTGTGTTTCTCATGGGGAAGCCCCGATTCTATTCGCCATGAAGGCGTACGGGAGCTTGAGGATTTGTATCGACTACCGTCTCATGAACCAAGTGAACTTGAAGAACAAGTACCACTCTTGTGGATTTATGACCTCTTTGATCATCTCAAGGGATCAAGATTGTTCTCAATGATAGACATCAGATCATGTTATCTCCAGCTTAGATTTCGAGAAGAGAATGTGCAGAAGACGACTTTCAGGTGTCGGTACGACCACAATGAGTTCATGTGCATGCCCTTCTGCATAACAAATGCTCCATCAATTTTCATGTGTCTCATGAACTAGATCTTCAAGCCTTACTAGATCTCTTTTTCTTAGTCTTCATCGACGACATACGGATTTACATGACTACTGAGGTAGAACATGCCTACCATTTGTGGGAAGTAATGGACACACTCTGAGAGAACCAGCATTATGGTAAGCTCTCGAAGTGTGAGTTTTGGATTTGAGAGGATCACTTTTTGGGACACGTCATCTCGGAGTCTGATGTTTCAGTGTATCCATCAATGATCATGGTGGTACTTGTGTGGGATCCACCCAGGAGTACGATGGAGGTACGGAGTTTCATGGGATTGGTTGGCTACTACCAGAGATTCATTGAAAACTTCTCCAGAGTTGGATCATCACTTTCATCCTTAACGTAGAAGTGGAAACCCTTCATGTGGTTTGAGAGATTCCAGTAGAGCTTTCAAGAGAAGAGGCAGAGGCTGACTAGTTCCCCCATTATGAGGCTTCCAGAGGAAGGCATAATGTATGTAATCTACTATGATGCATCAGGGACCAGAATCAGGTGTTTCTTGAGGTAGGAGCGCACAGTGATTCTGTATGGTTCATGGTAGCTGAGATAGCACGAGAAAAACTATGCTACACATGAACTGGAGTTAGCAGTAGTGGTCTTTTTCTTGAATATGTGGTGGCACTATCTGATGGGAAAACATTTTATCATGTACTCCAATCACAAGATCCTCAGGTACATCTTCTCTCAGAAGGACCTGAACCTGAGACAGAGGCGTTGTCTAGAGTTCCTCCAGGACTATGACATCGATATTGTATATACTTCTGGTAAGGGGAATGTTGATGCGGATGCACTTAGTAGGAGGACTGTTATTCAACTTCTTGTAGATGAGATAGAGAAAATAGCTTCCTTATATCGTTCTATTGTGGTTAGAGATAGAGCAGCCTATCATTAGTCCCATACAGTCACTCATCCACTACTTGAGCGAGTCATGGAGGGGCAATGTAGATACCCAGACTGCAAGACACGATGTGCTCAGATATCCATAGGGAAGACACCTGATGGATTTTCTAAAGGTAGGGAGCATGTCATCCTCTTCAGAGGACATACCATGGTACTAGTTTCTCTTCAAGAGGAGGTGTTGATGGAGTTCCACATGTCCCCTCTAGCGGTACATCCAGGTGTGGTGAAGATATATCATGACCTTCGACGACATCACTTGTGTTCAGGTATAAAGAAGGTGGTATAAGAGTTTGTCTCACGATACCTCACTTGTTAGCAAGTGAAGGCGAAGCACCAGGTACCCCTGGGCTTGGTTCATCCATTAGAGATCCCAGATTAGAAGTGGGAGGGGATATCCTCAGACTTCATGACGGGTCTTCCTTGTACATACAGCATTAACAACTCAATTTGGGTGATCGTCAACCGACTCACAATGTTGGACCACTTCCTACTGATCAGAGAGAAAGGTTCAGTAGAGTTCTTGGGATAATTCTATGTGCATGAAATAGTGTGTTTTCAAGGAGTAACTTCTTCTATCATCTTCGACTGAGATGCATAGTTCAATTCCCGGCTATGGAAGGGGTTGCAGGAAGCTTTTGAGACCTAGCTTTACTTGAGTACCGCCTTCCATCCTCAGAATGATGGTAAGACCGCGTGGACCATCTATACCATAGATTACATTATTCGTTCTTGTGTCCTTGACTTTGGTCATGGTTGGGGGGACCAATTTCGTTTGGTGGAGTTTTCCTACAACCCCAGCTATCAGTCCACCATCGGTATGCCACCTTTCGAGGCCTCACAAAAAATGACCATGTAGATCGCCACTATGTTGAACAGACCCAGGGGAGTCAGCACTAGTGGGACCAAAGATGGTACGAACTACCATGGAGAAGGTGCAGATCATTCAGGAGTGGATTAATAATGCACAGAGTTGGCAGAATTCATATAAAAATAGGAGACGGAGACCCCTGGAGTTCGAGGATGGAGACCACGTCATCCTATGGGTCTCACCTCGATGAAGTCCACAAGGATTTGGTAATGGTGGCAAATATCTCCAAGGTTCACCGGACCATTCTAGGTCATTATCAGAGTAGGTGAGGTTGCTTATCACTTGGCTCTTCAACCGCAGTTTCATCGGGTGAATGATGTCTTCCACGTATTTTAGCTGAGGAGATACCTGCATGACCCATCTCACATCATCGACCATGGGGAGCTGGACATCGAAAATGGCGAGACTTTCCTAGAGGTTGCATTGGAGATTGAGGATCGACAGGAGTTGCTCCAACGTGGATGGTCGATACCTCTGTTGCATGTTCGCTGGCAGTATGGGAACCTCCAAGGGAGCACATGGGAGCGGGAGGCTTAGATGCATACACAATAACCCCTTTTGTTTCCTTACTGTGAGTTGTATCTTATGGGGACGTAAATCCCCGAGATGGGGATAATGTAAAGAACCGTATTTCCCATGGATTTTTTTTAAAAAAAAAATCATGGGAATTTTACGAGTCCATAGTTTCTAACATTGCTTGAATCCGAGGTACAGTGTGCCCAGAATCAAATTCTGATGTTTATTCAGGTACATTTAAGAATTGTACGTCCAGAATTTTATGACATTTGAACTAGTGATGAGAAATGAAATCTGAGAGCACCATTAAACTTACAGCGTCGGTAATTGCTTATCAAGACATTCTCCGCAGTTGCGTTCTGATCAGTTCAGAAGTTAGTTTTTGGGGGTATTTATTAAATTGAATAAAATAACATTTTAAATTTATTTTATTTTGGTGGTTAAAAACTCCAAGGGGAAGTTGGAGGTGGGTTCCACCACACCCGAACCTCCCATTGGAGGTTATGGTGGTGGGGTCTACCTGCACATAACCTCTCGTGAGAGGATACGACATGGGGACCACCCGATACCCAAAACCTCTCTATTAAATGATAGGGGTGGGTACCCCCCAACCACTATTAGGGGTGGATGATAAAACCACCCACCTCTCCCTCTTAAATGAGGGAGAGCCTCATGCCAATTTTTCTTAATTAAATGTGACACCTCTCACGAATTTAATTAGGTGGGGCCCACTTTTTTAATTCACCAAATTCGAATTATGTGCTAATGTAATTTCAGACAAACACTCCCTCTCGTATATAATGGAAGACTATGGGATTGTTTTGGGACATCTTTTTCAAGCAGTGAAACACTAGCAAAGAGACGTGATGCCCAACCCTTGGAGAATTATTCCTCCAATGAAGAATTGTCACCCATGAAGAATGTAGAATGACGAACACCATATTCATCATTCTTCAACCGGGGAAAGAAAGGGACGCACTACTGCCAATGAAGAACTCCGACAACATCATCTCGAATAGTCTTCTTCGAGCTCTTCTTCCACCAACTTTGACAGAACAACGACTGCCTTCCATGACTCCGTCGTCGATCAACGAATTCGAGGTAGGGGGTTTAATATTTGGGATGATATTATAACCCTTTTCTTAATTTCTATAGAGGATATAAAAGGATTGATGCAGTTGTTTTTTTTGATCATATTCTACTTATGTTGAGCCTTAAGTTATCCTCCTAAACACGGAGTGCTTGGGCCGACCTCATGCTACCCGAAACCCTCTGTCGAATTTTCTTTGTGATGTTCCTTTAAGCGGCAACACGGCATGTAAAAGAGGAGACGTTGATGAAGATGGAGAACAAGGGCCAAACTACAAGTGGCCTCCTCAAATAGTGGCGCCTCCACGGAGCCCCGACGCGCTTCCTGCCTGCACTGCACGTGTGCCCCATGCGCTGCACGACACCACCGGTGTGCTGCCCGTCTCCCCCGTGCCCCGTCAGCGCATTGCCCAGCGCCCCAATGGAAAGCTGACCAGCACCCCCATGGCCCACTGGCGGCCTGCTTGGCGCCCTAGCACCCAGTTGATGGCCTGGCTAGCTCCTACCGACAGCCTTCCCAGCTCCCTGGCGCCCTGCTTGGTGCACCCGTGGCCGGTCGGTGAGCAGTGGGCCTTCCCGTTCCCCACACGGCCTACCTGCTAGCCTTCCAGCCACTGGCCTTCTGGCCACTGGCCTCCCGGGCCGAACCTCGGTCCCCCCTGCAGTGTTGCTGGTCGAACCGGACAGGTTGGACAAGACGAGGTTGGCCCAGACTGGGTCGGCCCAGACTAGGTTGGGCCGCGTCAGTCCGACCGGGTTGGACCGGACCCACGCCCATTACTACCCATTCTCCTTTTTGGGACATATCGTTGTCACTAGACGTCTGTTGGACGAACCATCAGTGACACCAGTAATCTCGGAGCATAGACATACCTTTGAGTATAACTCACAGGAGTTCAAGGTATAGTTCAGTCATAGTCAGGTTGGTTTGTACATGAATCCAACTAGGCCCCCGGGACTAGAATTCCTATAACTCAAAGACCAAGCATCTTATTGACACTCCTTCTTTTGCGTTGAGACCCCTATGACATGGAGGTACATTGACAAAATTGTTTTTGAGACTTCATGACACTTGTTATGTCTACTAGTAGTTCTGTAAGTGGATCTTTCTAATGAAGAGTAGATAGAGTGCAGAGACCTAGTAGTTGTATACTTGAGGACTGCTTAACCAATTTGACTCGAAGTGATTCAACATGCCCAATGGATGGAGTGACAAGTATTTGGATGTAGACCCACGACAGACGGAGCGCCTAGTAGTTAGCAGCAGACCCGCATTACTCGATAAGAGGTGTACCTCTGTAGGCTATTATGTGGAGCAACCTGTATTTGGCGGCAGACCCACAGTGGATGGAGAGCCTGATATTTGGAAACAGACCTACGGTACACGATAGGAGGAGTACCTCAGTAGTCCAAGGTCAGTGAGAAGTGTCTCGGTGTCGCGACAGGCCCACTGTACTCGACATAGGATTAGTTCTCTAGCAGTCGTGTTTTCAATAATGAAAATCTTGGTTTGAGCTGAGTTAGTGACCTTTATTTTTTTCTCATGATTTATGTGGGTGACATGATAACATAGGTATATGTATGGGAATAAATCTATGTAATGGTTATCCGTTGATTTCATACTTTGTGGTTTATACTTTTTGAATTTTTGTGAGACCTTGAGGGTCTCGGGGTCCCTACTGAGTATCGTTATACTCAACCCTGCACGAGCTATGCCCGCAACTCGTTGGGTTGGATTCAGACAACGGACAGCGATGACGGATGTTGAGAGCGACAGGAATGGATGGTACACAGAGCAATACCATACAACGTATCGGTACACAGTGGAGTCCGACAGACATGGAGTGCATTGGAGTCCATTTGTACCTACCCTTTAGGTAGGAACCCCAGAGGATGATCCAAGTGTTGTTTTCAACTTTGAGCTTTTTTCCCCTTTTGTAGTTGTACTTGTTTTCTGTTGTATTTTTACATTACTGTTGGGCATGTATTCTACAACCCCTTACATTCATTACACTTGTTATATAGCTTTTACTTAGTGTTTTCTTCTTCATGTACTCTGGTTATGTGTGTTTATATTTTATAAAGGCAATGTCTTCCCTGTTTTCAGGAATTAAATATTTGGTGATAGTCTCCATCCCCTGGCGTATGGAAGGTGGGCATTGGTTAGTTACGACATGGACCCCTGGGGAATGTGTTGTGACAATCCCGAAGAAGAGCTAACTGTCATACCTGAACTCATTAAAATTAATCCTTCTTATAATAATTATAAATTTCTTCAATATATTAGAAAATAATATCTTCATTATCTAGAATATATTTAAGTATTTATGTGATTATGAATCCACCATTCCACACCTTTTTTCCCATCAAATGGGAAGTGAAAGTAGCACATGTGCACATGTATGACTTATCATCTCCTCATTATGATATGAATAATTTTTAAATACCATACAATAGTGATGATAATTATGATATGTTTTTAATTTATATATGATACTTATAAAATAATTATACTTCCAAATTAATATTATCACATGTACCATCTTACGATAGAAATCACTTATAAACGATAATATCGCTCGTGTGTACATATGCACTACCGCATCCACAAAGTGATGTATGTTATTTTTCATTTTTCTTTTACATGGATGGTATAAGTGTAGATATAATGAATATAAAAAAATTATATGAAATATTAATTATTCTAGTTATGATAATTGTTATTCAACTTTATTTCCATCAATTTGTAGAATAATTGAAACCACATTAATTGATATGTGTGTCCTACCCAGTCCTAGAATGTTGTGATAAATTTTCAATATATACCTGTAATATATTACATTAATTACTTATAAAAAGAATAAAATTTTTATTTATATCAAAATTTACATTATGGAGACGATTTAACCATCATCATAGTATAAATATAAAACAACCAAACCAAAACATACATGAAAAACAAACCATTCATTAACCATAATAGTAATTTGAACAAAGCATTATTATGAAAATAGATAAAAAAGATAAAATGTATTTCAGAAATTGTATTATATAATCCATTATGGTTTATGAATAGGTTTCTAATAAATATATATTTATTATATATGGTGTTTGTACATTTATGAAATTATTCAGTCAAGATGTAAGGGTTTATTCCACAATCTCATCGATATTGATGATAGATTATTATAATGTCTCTATTAGAGGATAATTTGATTCCATATAAGTATATTCGATAATTTTTTATAATAATATTTTTAATTCTATCATATGTCTATTTATATTAATTTTTACCCATGTTTCACATCTTAAGTAATGAGTTTAACAGAATATTCTTTTCATTTTCTAAACAATGTATTTTAAGAAATTTATATTAAAAATAGTTAATGTTATTTTTTCATAACTAATATGGTTGGAATAGATTGTTCATCCATAATGAATAGTATTTTCATTGAATCATCCATTATAAATTTAAAATTATCTTTTTAAATAGAATGATTTCATTCATAATTTAATATATTTTAAAAAATAAGTGATTTTCAAAATGAAAATGTAATATTCCCAAAGAAATTTTTTGAATACATTTTTCTGGTATTTATATTCATCATGGACAATAAACCCTATCTTACTTATGCTCAAATAGGGATTTTTTTGAGGTTATAATCATTATTATTTATCTAAATGGTTTACAACATATTTGACTATGGATATGCTATTTTGATATCATTCATCATATTATATTGGTTGGTTTATGAAAATGATTATTGAATAGGGGAATTATTATCATTTCAAATAAAAGATTTAATATGAATATTTATGTTGATTATAAATCACACATTAATATTTAGAATTAATTGGATTTTAAAGTGATGGTTGTGCCTCACTATATCCCCTCAATTAATTAGAAACTCTCATGAGAAAAACTATCTTTGGTATTAGATGAGTCTTTGTCCATTTATATAAGAATTAATGGAACATGGTCTCAAATGTATGTTATGATATCTAGTTTTATGGATTTACCTCTTAATGGGACTAGTTATTTATTTCCTCTTGATTATTAAATTAGTTATGATATATATGGATTTGCTTTTAGCTATTGTGATTATAGAATTTTTGGATTTCTATTAATTCCCAGCCATATTATTCAAGCCATAATTATCCTCCACTATATGTTGACCCATAGAAATCATATGAGATCAATATATTTTTTTTGTTTTTTTCGTAGGATACCAAGATTTATATTATGGAATATATGTAGCGATAGTCAAGGATAAAAATGGGGTTGTAAAAATAATTACATAAATCTAATTCTAATAGAATAAATTAACCACATGATTTTGGATACTAGGGTTCAGTTATTAAAACCATTCACATAATATGAAAATTTTGATTTCAAAATTTAGAAATTAATTTATCGAATAAAATTTCCATTGTTTTGAAAACATAATTTTAAAATAAACATATAACAAGAAAAAAATTTCATAGATTTTTTTAAACATAAAATTTATGTGCAGTATATAGTTATTAAAATTAACAATTCCCACAAATTATGAGGTAATTATAAATAAAATAAATTTAAGAGGATTTCATTAGAGTAAAAAATAATCTCACATTTAAAATTGGGGATTTAATGAAAAAACCAGAATTTTTTTTATTATAATAGCATATTTATTATGTTCTAAAAATGATAGAAATAATATTTATAATCTCAGATAATATATTAAAATTTATAATTTTATTCCATAAATTCAAATTTTATCAAATAAAATATTTTTTTCGTATATATTATACATTAATAATTAAAAAGTCATAAAAATTTTAAATTTCGTGAAACCATATTTTTTGACTAAAAACTTAAAATTTCAAAAAAATTTAATCATTTATAGTATGTTATAATAGATAAGTTTATTTACAAAGGGAATTTTATTTAATTAATTAAAATCAATTAATTCTATAAAATCATTTTTTTCTATAAAATCATTTTTTTCTATAAAATCATTGAATATAATAAAAGATAATTGTTTTTATATGAAAATTATATTTTCAAAATATGTACTACTATTATTCCACATTTATTTTATTTTTCAACAAAATTTGTGTTATATAATTATTAATTAAACACATAAATTATCATTATAAATCATATGTCTCTTGAAATCTTAATGAATATCTCTAATAATGAGAATTTTATGAAAATACTTTTTAATCAAAAAATGATCATACCTGTAATCTTACATAAAATATTTGAATTGAATGTCTATTAATACAAGAATATTTTTTATTTATACATATATTTCATATATAAACAACTCATAGTAATTCATACTCACTTATAAATATTGTTTAAAGGGTAACATATAAATATTTACACTTTTAAAAAGTATTTTTCAACATTATTGATGTTCAATTTTTTATTTGGAAAAAGTCATTTAAGACAAGGAAGATGCTTTATATTGCTATTTATGGGTTTTATAATTTTAAATTTTCCAATAGATTATGATGGATACCATTTATTTATGTGTCATATTAAAGATCCTCTGATAAAGGATAGTCTTTATTTTTTGATAAAAAAATATTTTTTTAGAAAAAATATTACCTTCATATATTATATCTAGATAAAAAAATTCAATAAACTATATTAATTAATTTACATGATGTCTTCCACCTATTTTTTAAGAAATAATACTTTTGTAAATTTATCATGAAGGAAAATGTTTGGTTTTTTCTCTTGGGGTGATTGGAAATTTACTCTATGATATGACATCATTATTTAGGATCATTAAGGTATTTTATCAATATATTATTTAATGATAAAATTATCGTCCTGATTTTTTTCAATAAAGTATATATTTTTATATAGGTTCTATAGGTTGAGGTATTATTAAAATATGGAATAAATTTATGATGTAAATTTATTATATAGATGACATTAATTATAAATTTGGAAAATATGAATCTATATATTTGAATATAAACCTCACTATCTATATATATTGAGTTTATCTTACATACTAAATTATCATATTGGTTGTTTCATATGTTGTATTCTATGATAAATTTAATATTGAAAACAAGTAGATATAATCATATTTAATTGAATAAAATTTTAGATTATATATGTTATGTTTAGGGGTTATCTATAGGGTTTGATGAGTTTTTTTGTAGGATTTAGTTTGGTTCTTTAGAACATAAGTGAACTTCAAAATCATTTTGTTAGTTATCATTAAAGAGGTTGTTTCCTTAATGTTGGATTGTATCCCTATTATGAAACACCCATTTAAGTATATTTTATTGATCAACATGACTTCTATATATTATTATATATGTAATGTTATTTTTATAATTTTTTAGGAAAATAATTTTCATATTTCATAAATTCTTCTACATTTTTTATCTATAGATTTATATTTTTTTATTGAATTGTTATGAACTAAAAGGAATATATTCTTTAATTTTTCGTTATTTAACTAAATATTTTAATAATTTTATAGAATCTTATTTAGAAAAAATAATGTATCCCATCCATATTAAAAAAAAAAATCTTACAGACACATTAATATATCAAAACTATGTAAGCAATTATTTATGTTTTGTATCCATATTGAAATATTTAATTATGTAATTTAACAATATATGAACATTTATTAAAAAAACAGAGAAATATTTTTTTTAATATAGGAAATAACAAATAAAAAAATAATTATATTTTTAATGTATGATTAAAAACACAGACAATCATATGTGTTCCAAAATTATTCTAATATTATATGCGAATTAATGGTCAACCAGATTCCACAAATTTTTATATCAAAACAAAAAATTGAATTAGTCTTTAAGAATTTAAATATGTTAATTTTTATTAGAAAATTAATAAAACACATTACATTGGATTTTAAATAAACCAAAATTATATTATTGGTTTCAATGAATAATATATTTTATAAAAAATATCATGTAAAAACATAAATTCATTGTATGAAATGAAAAATAAGAAAACAATAAACATTAGTTAAATATAATGAATTTACAAATACAAAGCTTTAGATTTGAAAATGATACTATGAAGAAAAAATGATTAATAATTCTTCATATTTTTCCTCAGACATATGAAGATTTCATAATTCAATAACATAATATAATAGAAACCCTTATGATCATGATTTTAACCAATTTCTATAACTAGCAAGAAACTATTTATAATTTCATATAATATTAATTTGATTTTAAAATTGATAAACGTTATGTAATAACGTAATTTTAACTTTTAATATAGATCCTTTTAATATATTCTATAACCTCTTGTTTACACTATATTGGGCTTAGACCCTAATCCTGGAAATGGACCAGATGGTATGTTTTTGGAATGGATGAGGCATGTGGGATGTCGATTGGTTGCAAGGCAATTATAGGACATGTAATTAGAATACATGGCGTCTATCAATTACATGACATGTAGTGGTCAACATATAATATTTCATGTTTTTAAAGGGGGTTTTCAAGGGAGTATATTTAAGGTCGTTATATAGAGTGTAATGAATTTACCTGTCATTTAAATTCTAGAATGATTATTTGAAAAATGGAAGACCAATATATTTATTTGGTAAAACCCCTCCCCTCTACCACACCCCTGGTATGATCCTCTATGGATCGCTATATTGGGTTCTAGTACTGCTTCATTATCCACACATTTATTTAAGATCAGTCTGTCTCAATGTAATAATATTAGTAAGTGATTCAATCAATTATCCCCATTCACCCATTGGTTTCATATATTTTTCATTGTTTTTTTGTACTGAAATATTTTTTTAAAGGTATTGATCAATTCATTGAATTTTATCCAATCTAGGACAAAATAATAGATAATATTTGATTATGGGATTACTATAAGACAGTAGAAGTGGTCAATGAATCATTCCTCGTGACAATAAGTTTTATAAAATACTATTGTTGTACATTTGTTGAATTCATTGGGGGAATTCTAATAAAATTCATGTTCCATGATTATGGCCATTATGATCATATTCTAGAGGATGTTCTATATGTGTCTGTAATTATTTGTTGTTATAAACTCAATGTCGACCACCCCATGTAGGTTGTGTCCTTTTATATTCTATTAGTTGATTCCTTGTGACTACATGACCCACTATTCGAGTGTGATTGACATGAAGTTTTTAGATGTAAGTGTTTAAATTATGTGAATGAATTTTAAATGGAAATTACATCAAAGTATCACTTAACCCGTTTATGCCACATGTTCAAATATTTTTTTATTTTAATGTTAAATGGATTGTATATATATAAATATCCCTTTTCTTGATTTATTTTAACTAAAGGAATTAGTTTCGAATCCCTAAGAGACATTTACATACATAATCAATTATAGTGGGGTGAACCTTATTAATTATTATGTAATAAAAATGATAAATGGTGGTATTTTATTGATAGGAGTTGTCACACTAATGAAGGTTACAGAATAAGAAAACATGAATTATAAAAAGGAATGAGTATCTCATGTAGTAAATTATTAAATGAATCAAGAATAAGGTCCCCATTGCATATAGACCATCTCATATTTATTGGATTGGTTATACCTGAGAAAGCATTTGATTTCAATGGGAATTACATGATCACAGAGAGGATTCCATTTTGATTCAAGGATGTCAATTACCAAGGGGGACACCCACCATGGAATATGGTCCTTGTATTCTAGTGGATTATCGACATGATATTGTTAGATCCATACCTTATCATTCAAATATTAAAATTCATCGGATTCACTAATTGGATCCATCAAGACATCTATAAACATAAGGAACCTTTCATAAAACCATTGGGCCCAATTATATCATATCTCATTTTACCTTGGAAGAGATCAATTTAATTGGTTTGAATCATTTAACAGTGAAATACGGAGGGTGATTCCCCAATGAATGATATCATACACCCATTACGATGAGGCTATGGATTTATAGTTATTTGCCATCACCCCTAAGGTGAAGGATTCATTTGTTATTAACATGGAATCTATTAATTATTATCATCATTATAATATTTTTTATTAAATATTAGATAATTTATCATTTTTATCTTGATATGATGTCACTTATGATTATAAATTAAATTAAATCTTATATAATAAAATGATTGATTAATTAATTACTTGATCTTATGTTTATATACATTACCAGTTGAGGTTTAACCATGTATCATTTTATTAACATTACCGTATCAATTTAAATTTTCATATTCCTCCTCACTGTTAGTTTATATTTTTCAATTTGGATGGAATAGAAACCATTGGTTGTGGAATTATAATATTTATCTCACACCAAATAAGGTCCATATATGGAACCCATAATGATTATATTTATAAAGGTATTAATTGCGGAATGCATCACAATTTAGAAACCAGATCTAAATATTATACATTAGGATGTATTATAGATGTTTATGACCGAGCCAATGCTTGTGATATGAGGAATGTTTTTGGATTCATTTGGATTCTTTGGTACATCATTTATTATATTCTTATTTTATCAATTTGTTTCTAGTTTTTTGTAAAGACAGAACATGTATCATCATAATTTTGTATATGATTATGTTTTATACATTTGACTATTAATTATTTCATGGATTGACATTAATGAATTCTTCTTTTTATTCATTTATTATATTTTACACACTTTTTTATTATTATTTTATATCTACTTTGATACAATCTGTTAATGAGGGTATAGTCTCCCCATAGACACACCATGGACCCTCCCTGTTATTAAACATCCTTTAGCATCCGAGGTGGAAAACTATAGGCCATGTGGATAACCAGTATTGGGGAACCTCTGAGTAGAACCTCGATCTGGGACATCCAACATTACCCTTGATCATGTAATTTTGTGTTCTTTTAGTTGGGGTCAATAAAATTGATCATATATATATTTAAACAAATGAACATATATTAATATGATTCATTCAAGAATAGAATTATAAAAATAATAGATTCAAGGAACTCATATCAATGTAGGTAATATCCAACATAAATTTTAATGGTTTTGAAGAACAGCTTCAGAATGTGGTTGATGTAAAAACCAAAATGTCCCTAATAATGAATTTGGATGTAGGGAAAAAATTTAAAAAAAAAATTAAAACCATGCATGAAGACCAATGATACTCCAAACCACCACATATATCCTGGAACTCCCAACAACACACCCCACACATAACTTAGAACTTTCCCATGTCATGTCCAATACTACACTAGGAGAGAACCATCAAAGGCCCCATCCTTGTCCTCAGGACCCACAACCACCATGGAATTATGAATTAGAATACCACCACACATTAAAAATACTAATACATAAATATGAGAGGTATTTTAGTATATACTGAACCTATGTGACCATGCCCACCAGAAGATGCCCCACCCCCGAAACAAACACCACCTAACAACCAACCCAAGACTAGGTTTTTTGATTACATGAGCAACTGAAATAACCGCAAATAGACATTAAAAATGTTGAAAATGATACTTATAGGTTTATTCATAATGAACTAGGATATAACTCCATATGAAGAATATGGAAAAATGTAATCAAGCCCGGGTAAATTAAATCTAAAAAAATCATAGGAGAATACACTACCATATTTATACATAATTAATGAATTAATATATGATAACATTAGATTAACACTCTAAACATGGTACCTATATAAGAGGGTGAAAAATATTGCTTTCATATTTTACAATGCTACTAAAAATCAAACCACAAGACCAAAAAACTATGAAGAGACACAATACCACACCACTAAATGACAATAACCATGAAATATGAGAAATATATGTGTCTAAATCTATAATTAACAATATATAAAGTGATGTAATGTTCAACGATGTTCCAAAATAAGGGGTACATAGCTAAAATAACACCCATTATATGAATGTATAGATAGAATAATATTTGTTCAATTTTAAGGACAAAACATAATTCAGATTCCTACTAGATAAATTGACTTGGAAAAACTGAAAGAAACCTATTGAAAACCATATTAAATATTGATGATAATTCAACCTCCCCATTATTAGAACCTACAAATAATAAATGGTTCTCTTAGGTGAACTCCAACGGATTCACATTGTAGGGTATTGATGCCACAAATTGTTTACATCTGCCATCCCCATTTGTTTCTTCTTAACCTATCTGTTAAGAAATATGGGTACTATTAATAGGGAAAATGGATTTTAATCAGGTGTTAATTTGATAATTAAAGGTTTTTCTACCTTCCACATGGATTTAGGTAACTCAGACTGAACAACTGTAATGCCCGAAACCTATTTACCTAGAGTCAGTGCATTATTACATAACATTGGCATGATCACAAAAGATAAAGTCTCAAAAAACCTATTAGTTTAGTAGCCTTGAAACACTAGATTCATTAGTATGTTCTACATTACATCATGAAATAAAAAAACAGCAAAATTTTTTCCCCTTTGATCACACTTATCCCTTAGACTCTCCATGCAAGTCAATCATAATACACTTCATCACATCCTGAGATAAAAACATAGAAAGGGGTGAGCCCAGATACTCAGTAAGGATACAAATATAGGGGAAACATTCATAAACAATCAAAAACATTTATAGAAATTTTATAATTAAAACAAAATCCATTTAAACATGTAATTCAGAATAACATGGAAAAAATAAAATAAAATAATTCCATTTACTTATTCACATGTATGTTCTACTAGTCAAATATTCACATGCCATATCAACATCCACTTTTATAATGATGGAATGCATAATTCCAAACTATCATATCCACATAGTCAAAGCCTTGTGCCAAGACTACAAATAATATTTTGTCAAGTCCTTGTGCCAAGACACTTGTTTGTCTCATGAGACCTACTGATGCATCGAGGAGCTATAGAAGGCTCCACCCATCACTTACTAAGTCCAATGCATTCCTTATATGAAAAGGTTTAAACATATCATAAACAATTCCCAAGAACCCTAAAATAATCATATCACATAAAACATGCATCAAGGAAACATAAAATTTCCACATTTCAATCACAATATATCAATACAACATTTTGATATTATAAAAAATTATCAAAAATAATTTCAAAAACAAAATAATTGAAAATTAAAAAATGGTATTTATTTTTCATTTAAATAATTTTATGGATTGTAGAGGAATCCGAAACTCAAATAATGGTCATGCCGGTGGAGAATTCGCTGATGCCGCATACATAAGACACAACATTCCTTTTTTCATTTAGTAAAAAAGAATCGTATAAAAAGTTTCCTTTTAAATAAAATTGAAATTAATATGGGTTTATACACCATATAATAGAAATTTGTGTATAAAAAAAATCTTCCTCATTGAAAGGAGATTGAGACAATGTCCCTTACCTCGTGTCTGACTTGTCTCGATCGTTCTTTAATCTCCTAAATAATAAACTATAGTTAATTTATATTTTCATAAGAACCTTTTTCAAGTTCATTATTCCTTTTACGTCACTTATTACTATGTTATGAATATTATGTAATCATTTAATTTAACAATGGTCGTTTTGTCGATCATTGGTACTTGAGTCGAAAATAAACATCTTAAAATTACAAGTTGTTTATGTGGTAAAATATCCATTATATCCAGAATTATATTCATGAATTAGATATCATATATATAATATATATCCAGTATATACATGAATTTATAATATTATATATCATTTAGAGGTGAGAAATGAAATTCATTGTTCATGGAGACGGTAAGCCGTACGTACACATGAATACTACTTTAATTTCTATTTCATATTTAATGCAATGAAATCATTATGATATAAAGTTATATTATAATTATAGTATAATATCATATATAATAAAATTAACTGAATCCTTTATACATCCCACAAATGGCATTAACGATTCAAATCACTTTGAGGGGCCTGTAGTCCGCACTTCATAAAATGAAATTATCGCCTTTACCCATAATGGAGATCATAAAGGAATGCAATAAATGAAAAATACAGAATCATAAGGAAAACATAAAAATAATATATATCATATATAAATATAGTGACATCTTAATTGCCACCATGAGTGGTGTTGTTACAAAAGAAAATAATTAAAGAGGTTAGGGGTTGTATAAGTAAAACAAAAAAATAAGTTAAGAGAAACTGTTACCTTTAGTTTGGGAAACTCCCTTTAGTTTGAACCAAAAGGACTCTTGAAGTGCCATATACCTATGGTAAAGCTTCTTGGATTAAGGGAGGAAATTTGATAGTGTATTTTGTCTGTGGTTAGATGAGCCAAATGGATTTGAAGGTGTGAATAATGTGGTAGAGTTGGGGGCCTTTTAAAAGAGTAGGGGAGGGGATCTTTTGGAATGATTGAAAATATTATTTTATTATAAAATGTTTTTCGGATTATAAATGTCCCAAAATTATATATTTCAAAGATAAGGTTATAAGGGTTCTAAATCCACCCTTACAATTGGGTTTTGACAAGTTTATGTCTTAGTTTTTACCTTATCTTCTCATTTTATTTAAATCGTTCTTTAATGAGGTAATCACTGCATCATAATGGTGTCATAAATAAATTTATTTATTTAATGTCTAAAAATTATAAAACAATTACCATGATGTAGGAAATATATTTAGCGTTAAATTGAATATTTATAGTCAAAAAGATGACTTGTAAAACCCCTTGTAAATTATCATTAGTAAAACAATACATGTTTGTGACATTTTTAGTTTTTAATTTAAATAAAAGGTATTAATGTCATTATCTTACCCAAGTGGCTCCATGGGGTCTGAGAAAATTGTACCATGGTTTTTCTTGGTCTGTAATGACTAATCCAATATGAGTAGGACTTGTTTCATGATATTTTTATATTCTTATAATATCATTTTTACCTTGAATTTCCATAATTACCTCTTATCGTGGTTAATAAACACAAAAGTAAATTTTCAACAAAAATTATTTTCATATCATTGAACCACATTCTACTTACTAACTATAACCATATATGTCAAATTTTTGAAATTTAATTCATAGAATCAGTAAAGATTCATTGAAACGAAAAATCAGTTTTTTTAACTACCATTTAGTTTTTTCACTATTCATAAAAAATTGAAGTTTTTTAGAACAATAAAAAAATTCACCCTAATCTATAATTGATATTCCTAATTAAAAAATGATGTCTATTTTACAGAATTGAAATCATATAAGTTTCATTAATTAATTTTATAATTAATTCCCGTTGTCAAAGTGAAATTAATCTTAATGACCACCATTGGATAAAATGGTAAAATTATATTATAATTATACATTAAAACCACTCAATTGTATATTTTTTTACTATAAATTATTTGGATTAAATATGTTTTTTAGTATTTTTCAAAATTCATCGAAAATTTGATGTTACTAGAAAAATACCAAAAATTAAACTTAGGCTAATTTCGATATTCAGAATCCAAAAATGAAGACCATTTTGAAATTGAAAATTTATACAATTCAAAAAGTGGGTATTACTATTTATAACGATTACTTTGATTGGTCATGGTGTGTTAGAATATCGAACTTGCGTACAATGCAAGCTATTTTATATTTTAAAGAGAATCATATCGAGGACGCTTGGGGAGTTACAACAACTATTATTTTTTCTATATATATTTTTGTTTTTGTATTCCTACTTGATTATAAACGATTGGGTGTTTGAGAGAAATTAAAAAAAGTCAACTAATATCAGAGCATGATTTTATATATCATGGAGAATAAATTTTAGTAGTTCTATTTTTGGAACCATCAAAAACCATTGTTATTATGGTTGACCAATACTAGTGTTTCTATAATAACACGTTCAAACCATCCACACTAATTTCAGCCAATTTTTCTCAAAGGTGGTATTTGAGAAATTGGACCTATAGACTATTTATTTCTATTTCACTAAAAACTGATTTCCAAACATAATCCCATATAATGTAATAACAAGTATCATCCTTGAATCCTCATATGATCACCCATAAGGGAATATTTAAAAAAAAACGTTCTTCGGTGCCTCATTTTTTTAGTGTCTCTATTTGCTAGAAACAGTTGTGCACCTTGAAATGAGAAAAAAAGGACATAAAAGACGTGTGAAAGAAAACAAAGATTAGGTAAATATTAGGTGTTTTGGGCCATGCCTTTGGTGATGTAAAATTATGAAACAAATATGAATGTCTTTCATTTATTGTGGCAGTTTGTATTCCTAAAGCCATATAAAGTGAAGGATCCATGTGATAGTGAATGACGTGGGGGTAACCACTTTTTAAAATGATTTTTTAAAAAGTTAATTTTTTAAAAATCATTGAGTTGAAAATTGGGTTTATTTTAAATAAATTTGTGATAAAACACATTTTTCATTCATGGTCTGATTGAAGTGTTCATATAGTATTTTTTATCATTTTTACTATTTTTGATGCATACACACCATCATTTTTAGAAATAGTGAAATTGATTTTAATAAATTTTATCAAAATAGGATCAAATTTTTTGATCATGTTCACCTACACTCGAAAAACAAAAATTGAGTGCACCTTTTTTTATTAAAAGAGTAAATTGAAGAAAGGTTGTTTGGAAATTAGAAAACCCAAAACAAATGTTGTACATAAAATCAAGGATGTTAAATATTCTAATAACCCAATTTTTTGAGAATTCAACCACTTTATTGGTTGAATATTTCATATTTAATATTCCTTCCATATATAAGGGAATTATATTTTTTCAATCCTTAGGGATTATGATGGAGGTGTGGTGATTATGAGAAATAACCACAATTTTTCAAATAATGAAATTGGAACATTACAATTGATGATGCATAATCATACGACTTTATTACTTATAAATTTAAGATATGTACCCTAACTTGTGGATAACCTCATATCGTATGGATTTTTAGATATTATTTTTTACATAATAACTATTGAATATAGAGTCATAAAATCAATTGGTGGTTCATTCGATGTAAATAAAATTAATAAAAAAAATTATTTTATTATTTGAATGCTGAGATAATCATTTGTGGAAATGTGATATTACAAATGTGTGAGAAATATAGTTTTAGATCAAAAAACATGATACATGAACCAACTTTATAGAATTCCTTGAAAAGATTAATAATGACAGGAGTTTTGAATAGTTTAATGATAATAATGTTGAATTACTAAATGAATTGTCTAATGGGTAAGTATAATAGTGTTAGTTTTACCATTAAACCCCTTCATAAAAAAAATTCTCCATATCTATACTATTTTCTAGGAACCACTAAAAATGATTTATTAGTAGGTGATCATTATTTTGTAAATATTTTTTATTATTATAGAGGATATGTTTTGTAATGTTTTCCAATGAACATTGATAATTATGAATTTAATTTCTTATGGAAAAACATATGACAAGAAGATTACATGATAAAAAAAATAAAAAGATATGGATCATATAATGATAGAAAAAACACATTATATCAGTTCGATAAGTTTTTTAATATTGAAGCTATTGTGATAAAAAAGTTATTCATACAAAACTATATCAAAATGCAATTGTAGAATTGACGAACCATATACTAATAAAAATGGTTCAACGTATGTTATGTCAACATGGTACGAACAAATAATTTTGGTGTGAATCATTCATGTATATAAAATACATCATGAAATTATTACATACTTCTATAATTTATGTTAATGTTTTGATATATTTTTGGTTGGGTGAGAATGTTTTTAATTATGAATGTTTTTGTATCTTATGATTCGCTATTTTTTGATAGACTCAAGATTGGATTCTAGGTAGAAGAAAGTCTTTTTAATGGACATTAGTGATGACATGACTGTTTTTACTATAAAATATGGAATTAATTAATATAGATTAGATTTTGGATTACTTATTTTACATGTTAGTGATGGTGAAGTCAAATAATTTTCGAATAGTGAGTGATGACTAAGTTGAAATTGATGTTTAGAAAGGACCACCACCAACAGATTAGGAGCAACAAGAGAAAATTTTCACTGATTATATAGATTTTAAAAATCATAAAAAAGTACCACTATAATAAGAGATTGATTAGGAGAAATATGAGGCAATTTTCACTAATCATATAGATATTAAAAATCATGAAGATGTACCACTACAACAAGATACTCATCATCATGGTAGTATTACATTGGGTATAACATGAAGGAGAATATAAATACCCTATAGGTATGATGATATGATTAATTATGCTCTTTATGAAATTAAAGATGATTTTAAAGTCATCAATAGAGTTCTATAAATAAGAAATTAATGATATAATGGATATTCATTATGGAATAAAAATGAGTTCTCTACTTTAGAGTCAGAACTAGGATCATATTCATTCTCTAAAGGATAATAATGTATTAGGGTGAAAATGGGAGTTTGTAAAAAAAATTATTGACATCAGAAGGAATGGTATCAGGTACACGAATAGACTCATTATTAAGAGAAATGTAGAGTATCAAGGGATTTATTACAATGGGGTATTTTATCATTATATTTTAAAATAATATAACCCCTTAACATTTTAGAAAATATTTATTTTTAAATATTTTTATGGCATATATTATATTCAACACCATGTTTAAAAGATCTATTATACATTATTAAAGTTTTTCAATGTGATATTAATAACCTATAAATTAATTTTGTAAGTATGAGTATGATTAAATACATTATGAAATATAATTTTTTTTTAATCATTTAAATTTTACTAATAAATTAAAAGTAAATAATACTTCAATTTTTAGTAGTCATTTGATTCTTCAAAACATCATTTTCCCTAAAAAAGGGTTTTCCTTTGACTGAATATTGAAATAAATTTCTTAATGTTTCAGAAATTATATATGAAAATAATTATTTCATTTTTTTAATTCCTCATATCCAAATTATCTTCTTTTTATTTTTAGGAATTTTTGGAAAAATATTTATTTTTTAATAAATAATAAAAATACTAATTTTATTGGAAACTATATTATTCTTTTAATGTATTTAAAATGAAAAATAATATATTTATTAGTTCTAAAATTTCTTCAGTTCATTTTTATTAATCAAATATTTTTTAAAATTGATTTTTTTTCTTGAATATAGTAAAATTCATTTCATAATTAAGAAGAAATTATTTAAGAAAATGCATTTTCCATTATACTTTTTCATATTAATTTTAAATTAAATAATTACACTTTTGTCTTCCTAAAATTTTAAAAAATGAATTTCATATTTGGACTCATGATTTATAAATTTATTAAATACTTCCATTTTATTTTTAATCAATATAATGTGTAACCATGGTAGAAATCAGCACCTCGGCATTGGGTAAATGAGGTTAATCATGATTACTAATATGAAAATAAGGCATATGTTTTAATAATAATTTTTATTGGATGAATGATTTATTCCCATGTCCCATAATATTATAAATTGAGTCATTTAATGGAATCTTGTTCATTAAAAAGACATATGTATTATTTAAACAAAAGGAAGTGACAAATTGTCACTCCCTTAGTATAAAAAATAATTTATGTGTACACAGAGTCACAAAAACTAGTTATTAATGAATAATTAAATTAACATTATAGGTATGAAATAATATTCAAGATGAAAATTTATTTATAATTTTTTGGAAATAAACAATTATGTTAAATACTCAAAGAACGCAGAAGTAGTACTAATTCAATTAATGTAAAAAAAATAATTGATATCAAATATATAAAAAAAGAATTATATTTTTAGATAAATAAATTGATTCCTAAATTTTATAGATTATCAAATCATGATGGGGATGTGTTAGAAGATTATTTTTTTGAATTATATATTTTTATTTATTTAATTATAGTCAATGTAATGAATAGTCTAAAATGGACCCTAATGTTATTTTATGAAAGAAATATTTTATTAAATTATTTTAAAAACTAAAAATATTGAATATGGACAAAGTGGGTAATATATGGTAAAAAGATATCGTTAATATTGTATTTATGATCCAATTGAAAGCTTATAAGTTAAAATTACACCTACTTATTTTTTTTATTACATTTTTACTATAGTTTAAATTTAAAAATGTTAACAAAGGGATAACAAAATTGAGAAGGTTCGAAATTACAAAAAAAATCTAAAATGTATTGTGTAATGTTATTAAAATCTTGTACCACCTTATCATTCCTATATTAGAATTCTTTTCATAAAACCCTTATATACAACTTGACGTCAACAAACATATGGCTCTATGAATACACCCATTAATCCCAACTATTTCTTATCACATTTTACCTTGGATAAGGTCATTGAACTCAGTTATACAAATAAAAAGGTATAACAACTTGGGAGATTCCCCATGGATTATAATCAGAACCCCCTTATAGTTAGGTTTCATTTTTTTTATTGAGATTTCGTTACCCCTGAGGTCAAGGATCCCTTGGATATTACCTTGGTACTTCTATATTAGTATAATCATTATAGGATGCCTTATTATATATTGGATATATTTTTATTGTTACTTTAGTATTTTGTCAGTGCAGGTTATAGCTTATATTAGTTATTATATAAACTAACAATATATTAATTAATTAAATGATCTCATGTTCAAAAAAATTACCATCTGATGATGAAGTAGGTTTTAGGGTGTTTACATTATTTTACAACTTTACATGTCTATATAACCTCACAAATTTAGTTATTATTACACAAACTAGACGGTATAGGTTCCATTCATGGTGTCCAACTGAGATTTATCTGACACCCTATCTGGGCCTCCAATGGAACCCAACATAGTTATATGTAGGAAGAAATTAATAAGGGTAAGAATCCAAATTTGGACACCTTACCTTGATTACTGTAATTATGATGGAGCTTGGTAATATATGAATAGTCATGTGATCATGATACTTGGATTTTTTTGTTGATTCATTTTGATTATTTATTATAGCTTGTTTTTTGTAATTACTAGTGTTGATTTTTTATTTTTTATTGAATAAACATGACATCTGTCTCTATTATTTTGTATTTGATTTAGTTTTTATCTTTTTACTATTATTTCATCCTTTGATTGTTATTCATTTATAACTCTTCATTTTTATTTATTATAATACTTCATATATTTTCCTATAATTTTATATCCAATGTGATACTGTCTACTAATGAGGGTATACTCTCTTCATGGAATCGCCATAGGCCCTTGCTGCTAGTAAAAATACATTCGCATCTAGGGAGGGGTTCGTGAGGCCATGATGCCAATTGGGACTAGGGAAACTCCGTGTGGAACATGGGTCTGTATTGTCACATATTACCTTTGATCCTGTTGCCTCATTTATTTTTATTGGGTGTCATGAAAATTTACCATCTATAGAATTTCAATAAAATAAACATAATTTTAATATCATTAATACAAGTGGAGAAGATAGAAAGCAAAATATTCAAAGAAACATATATCCATATGGGTAATTTCCATCCTTACAATTATTAGTTTTCATGAAATCATTTTTAATTTGGTATTTGGAAAATCTAAAATATTACCCATTATTATAGTGGAGGTGGGAAAACAAAAAAAAAACATAAAAAACTACCATGAAATCCAATGAAATTTCACATGATTATATATGGATTCACAAATCAATCCACATGACCCAGGAATCACATACCAGGGACCAGCATCTTTTCCACCTCTATACCAGGAACAAACCATCACATTTCCATTCATTGGGCCTCAAAACCCTCCACAACCATAAAATTGTATACTAGAAAACTACCACACATGCAGAACCACAAATCACTAATGAGGAGAAGTATTTCATAATGTACAAAACATCAATGACTGATCCAACAATAATATTCCATTACCTTAAAACAACCACCACAAAATAAACACCCCAACACTAGGATCTTCTATCACAATATCTAATTAAATAATACCAAATAGACATGAAACATTTTGGGAAAAAACAATATTGGGTGATGCATAAAAAATAAGGATAGTAGGACCTAGTAGGATAAGGGGAAAATGAATCAAGTTAAGATAAAATATCAATAAGACTAAACATATGGTAATGGACTGCTAGTTTTTACCAAATTAAGGCCATAAATGGGGAAAAAAATCGATAAAAATATAAATATGGTACTAATATAATATGGTAATTTATAGTGGTTTCTTATTCGATAAATCTTGTGAACATGGAATAAATATACCAGAAACCATTAAGAAACTCTATGTCATGCCATTAATTTCAATTTAACAATTAATATGAGAAATATAAGTGGCTAAATCCATAACAATGAGGTTTGAAAAATATTTATAGTTTTTCAGAAAATTAAAAAGGGTGGGTGATTTGCCGAAATAATATAAAATAATTGAATCTAATGCTACAATTATATTGGTTCAATAGCCAGGGACACCACTTCAAACCAATCAGACCATATAAATCGACCTAGAAACACTCAATGACACATTATGATAACCATATTGAATATTGATGATTATTACACATCCTATTTGATAGATCCTCCAACGAATACATGGACATGGTAGGTGAACATTAAAGGAGTCCCACTACATGGGATTGATTCCAATGTAAGAAGAGTTGAGGTATCCCCATTTGTATATTATCCACATCTCTGTCAATAAAATTGTGTTATTGAATGTAAAAAAGGTAATTTAATCATGTATTATTTAGATAATTGAATTATTTTATACCTTTCCACATGGATTTATGTCATATAGGCCGAACTAAATTTTTAATTTTGTCTCATTGTTTTTGTTTATGTTTTCCGACTTGAGAAGATAAGATTAATTGATTAAGAGAAAATCAAAAAAATGATATCAGAATCTAGTTTTAAATTTTGTGGAGAATAAATTATATTATATTTTTTGTTGGATCTATCATAACCATCTATTATTCAAGATTCTCAATACAAATTCATGCAAACCAACTCATTCAAACCTCTAACACTAATGTCTTCCCAACCTACTCAATGATGGTAACTGAAAAATATGGTATGAAAACTTTTTATTTCTATTTCATGGATTAATGATGTCCAAAAAATGGTCCCTTCCAATGGAATGAATGGTCTTAGTTAATTTACCCGGTATAATCACTCCATATTGATGATCTCAACGAAACCCTCCTCTGGTTCCTCTTTCTTTTCAAAGTGCCACTTTTTTTCCTGTCACTCTAGTGTATCCAGATCCATGAAAATAATGACATGTGAGATGTTTGAAAAAATAAAAGTTGAGGGAAAGAGTATATGGTCCAATATAGACCTAAATAAAAGGGGAAATTAGGATTCAAATAGAAAGTGTTTTTCTTATTATGTTTGTTCAAGGGTCTGAAGGCATCAGAATGGGTGAATCCAAGTGATAGGGAATGGGGTGGCATAAAAAGTTTTAAAAATAAACATTTTAAACATAATTTATTTGAAAATTTGTTTTATTTGAACAAAAATTAGGAAAAATCATGTATTTATAGAAGGTATGATTGAAGTGTTCAAAAAATATATTTCAATAATTTTAACTATTTTGTATGCATAGGATAAATCTTTTTATGGAATCACGGAATGGGTTTTTAATGAAGTGACTCAATATATGTTCAAAATTACGGAGCATAAATAGATAACATCGACAAAAAAATATTTTTGTCCCTACTTTTGAAAAAAAATAGTAATAGATGAAAGATTTTCTAAAAATTAGAAAACCTGAAATAAATATTGTAATGAAAATCAAGGATGTTGTAATAATAATTTCAAAATTTACCTCAATATTCATCAAAATTTATTATTGGATTATTTATTATGACTATTATTTTTATTTGTGATTGAATACAGACTATTTTTCAATATTTATGGAGTTTGAATAAGGAATAATACTTATGAGAAAAAACCACAATTTCAGGAAGAGTGGTATTGGAACAATATGGTTGAAGAAGCATAATTATATAACTAAATTCATTATAAATGTATCATATGTACTATTATTGATGAATAAACTAATATTTCTTAGTTTTTTGGATAAAATTAGTTACTGGATAACCATTGAAGATGTATTCATGAAAAAAATATGTAGTGCCTTCCATAAAATGAAAATTACTTATAATGTTACAATTTATTTTTATATTTTTAAAACTGTCACTAGTGGAGTAGTGATATCAAAGAACTGTGAGAAAGATACTGTTATATGATGGAACATGATATTAAAAAATACTCGATAGGAATCCATGAAATGTTTAATGAAGAAATGATTTTTGAAAACTTTATAGATAAGAAAGTTTAATTTCTGCATGAGTTGTGTAATAAGTAATTATACAAGAGTTAGTTTTTTAATTAAAACCCATTGTAAAAAACAACACATTACTACATTTGTACTGATGTCTAAGGACTAATGGATAATTCAATACTAAGAGTTAAATAGTATTTTTTAATAATATGTTATGATTATTGATGATATGTTTGGGTGTACAAATAAATAACAAGGATAAGTGTTGATTGTATTCCATAATAGAAAAATATTATATAATATTACATAGGAATGAAAATAATGAGATAGATATTATATAATGTTATAGAATACACATTAGATCTCTTATATACAGTTTATAATAAATAACGTATTGTGATAAACATTACTTTCCACAAAAAACTATATCAGAATGGATTTGTATAATGGATGAAGAATACACCCATAAAAAGGTACAATTTATGTTATCTCAATCTGGTTTGAAAAATTGTTTTGTTTTTTATGATTAATGTGTATATAAATATTGTGAACTAATTTCCTACTTCTATAATTTATTGTTATGTTTCGATATATGTTTGTTCAAGTGGTAATATTTTTAGTTATTGTAAATTCCATATCACTGGTTTTGTTAGGTATTTTCAATTGACAAACTCAAAGATGGATTCTATAAAGAAAGACGTTGTATTTTAGGCTTTACTGACAATTTGACGGATTTTTTATTATGGAATCATGAAATTATGAATATCATTTAGATACTTTATGCCATATTTGAGAAGTTAGTTTTAGTGAATTCAAATTATTATAGAAAAGAGAGGTATGACCCAGTTGAAATCGATGTTTAGAGAAGACCACAACCAACTTACTAAGATCAACATGAGACAAAGTGCACTAATTAATATGGATATTGAAAATCAATAATAATTACCACTACAACAGGATAATCATCATTATGGGAGTTCACCATCGGTATAACATTAATGACTATATGGACACACTTTAGGTATGATTATATGCCTAGTTAATTTCTTTATATAAATAAAGATGATATTCCAGACAATATTCAAGATATTGTGGATATGAATGAAATTAACTAATTAATATTGGATATGGAAAAATAAAAGAGTTCACTAAATCAGGGTTAGACATTGGATCTTATTCCTTCATTTAATGACAAAACATTTGGGGTGAAAATTGGAGTTTCTAAAGAATGATAATGACACCAGAAATAGCGGTATCATGTACTAGGATAGGACCATTATAATGGTAAATTAAGAGTAATAATAGATTGATTACAATTAGGATAGCATGGAATTATAAATAATTTAATGGATTTCATTACACTCAAAATTGAATTTAAATTATATGTGATACACTAATAATATATATTTTTTATCATTATTTTTATAACATAGTCATTAATTGTATGGTTATAAATATGATAAAATAATTTATGATATATATATATTCACAATTCATGTAAATTTTACTAATATATTAATAGTAAATTAACATTTAATATTTTTTAATATTTATTTATTCTTCAAAAAAACATTTTTGTTAAAAATGTGAATTAATATGAGTGAATAATGTAATAAATTTATTAAACTTTTATAAAACTTATTTTAAAAAATAAATATTAATTTTGAAAGAATCTTGTCAAAATTAAGTTGAATTGTTAATCATTTTCTAAAAATAATAAATTTTCAATAAATAGAGAAAATACTGCATTAATATTCAAAACGAAATTATTATTTTAATGTATTTAAAAACTAAAATTATATATTTTTAATGATTAAATTTAATTATTACATTTTTATACTAAAATTAATCTTTTTGGAGTGGATATTTCTCCTTAATATAGTATAAAATCAGTTCATATTTAAAATGAGAAGTTTTCATAAAAATTATTTGTCATGATATTCCACCAGAATAATTTATAATTAAATTCTTCCACTTAAATGTTTAGAATTATGAAAATTTGGTTTCATATTTTCATTCATTGAGTCCAAATTTATTAAATATTACACTTTCATTTTTATTTAATATGAATTGTAACTATGTTAAAATTCATTACCTTAGTAAACGTAAAATCAAGATAATATGTTATAGCCCATGATTTCATTGTACATTAACTCTTTAAAGTAATTTAATATCTTATATTTTAGGAAACACCGACTTGTCTTATGTTATACGTAAGATAAAGTATCTACGAAAAAATAAATTAGTATTATAATTATTTATATGATATATTTATTTATCAATTAAATATTTTAATTTGAATAGTAAAAAATAAATTTTAAATGTTATTTATATTTTTTTTCACTAAAATAATAAATATTTATAATGAAATGTAACAGTTTTGTTAAAATTGTTAAATATTTTGAAATGATATTTTCTTAAAATAACTACATGTTTGTCCTTTTTTGAACAATAATAAAATATAATTTATCCACTCTTAAAATTATAATTAGGTAAAATATACTTCATTTTTGAATTTGAAATATGAAAATTTTCTTAGAGTGAATTTTTGATATTTATCGGAAAACATTCAATTTTGGATGAATGTGAAAAGTACTACATGTTAAATAAAAATAGAAATTTTCATTTTAATAAATGTTTTTAATTAAAATTTACCTTATTACAAATTAGATACATTATACATATATTAGTCTAATTTTTTTAAATTCGGTCAATTTATAATAATATTAGAAGTATAAAATTTTATTGAACTTTTTAACGTCTTATTCATACATTCTAGGAACAATTAAAAATTTGTATAAAAAATTATTTTTACACTTCTATGAATTTAAATTTAAAAATATGACAGACACGATTGTCATCAATAAGTAAAATGGTGCTCAATAAGATTTAAATAATATTTATGGAATTATAACTTTTAAATTTTTATTTATCATAGTTAAATGTAAATATAGTTATCAAAGGTACAAAATATATTATTATAATATAAAATTATCCCAACACGTGTAATAATTATATTGGATAAGTGTACTTCGACCAAAAATAAACCTTAGGGAAAAAAATATGATATTTTTGGATCCATTTGTGTTAGATTAGATTTGTATAATATTTTATTTAAAGAAGAGTTAAAAGTGTGAAATTCAAAATTTAGAAACTAAACCATTTTTTATAAAGGGTTATACACATAATAAATTCTTTATAAATAGACATCAAAAGTAAAAAATATTTATTACAACATAGTATTATATTTATATTTTTTTAGAGATTATATAATTAAATTTATTTTTGACACAATTATGATAGAGTAATTTCCAAATTAATGAATGATTAAAATAATTGATATTATAAATATTAAAATAAATGATAATTGAAACATTTGATGCCATCCACGAATTTTATAGTTTAATATGACATTTTATTGTAAATTAAATGTATTTCTTTTGAATTAGAAATATTTTTATGACTTTTAAAAAAATCAAATACTAAATAAGGTCAAATTTGACATAAATGGGGTTTTTAAACTTATACTGTTTTATTAAATAAAATAATTGTCCTAAAAATATATTATTTATCCATGTGAAAAAGATAATGATATATATGTCATTAATTAACCACTTTAGGTTCTCTTGTAATTTTTATAGTAATTATAGTAATAATGTAGTATAAAAATATAAGAAGACAAGGTAAAAGATTAATTGTTTGACAATGAGTTTAATCTAAATGATATAGTAAATATGGTGACCTTAACATGTCTAAAACCTATTGATTTAGAGGTTTCGACCCATACTTAAATTATCCTCAAAATAAATCCCTTTTTTATCTATTTTAATCTGAATATAATTTTATAATAAATTAATATTTCAAACATTCCCTAAAGTTCCCATCACCGATATTATAACAGTGTACTTCCCCTTCTCTTAAATTCTCAACCACAAAGCCATTTGCATCGGCTAAACCCTTATAAAATATATTCCCAACATCCAAAAAATCATCCTTGAGGACTTAAATTGTTCATAAAGACAACATAACGAGCCTTTTTGTTTTAAATAAAGGGAAGCACTGGAAGAAGTGTTAATTATTTTACCGCCTCTTTCAATGTTATTTTCATCTTCGACTTCCTCTTTCATTATTTTTACCATACTAAAAAAATATCACTAGTACATTATAAATTATTAGATGATATTATAAATATTTTACAACCATATTCATTATTTTATCCTTCTTATTAATGAAAAATTCACCATGCATGCGTACATATGGATTGTCGTCTCTACGTCATGGTGTTGTTTGTTATTCAACAATACATTATTTGGATGGGTATAATATTGAGTATAATTAAAGTAAATTATCAATATAACATGGTAATTATTATTTATGTATGATATAACATCTAATTAAAAACTATTTCACCATTGATAGAATGATATTTTCCCTTGTGCGTACATACAGCATACCATCTCCATAACGTGATGAGATTCATCTTCAACGATCACCATTCAAGAATTTTTATAAAAATATTTATTTATTAATTATGATATATAAGGAATAATATTTATTCAGTAATAATATATATTTATATATATAAATATATTATTTTTACTAACATCCATATTATACAATATGAAAATGGAAACAATGATCATGTGTACGTACAGACTACCATATCCAAGAATGGTGTTTCCATTTAATATATAAACATATTGAACATATTTATATTCTTAATATATATGATATATAAATATATATCATGATTTATATTCAAGAATTATTTAAATCATGAACCATGTGATATGATCATGAATAACAAGTTCAGACACATACGATAAAGAAAGCGATTATTATCCAAAATATTACTTTAATATGGAAATTATTATATAATAGATTGTATAAGGTCATTAATGAATAATTTATGAAATCACAAATATGAATATGGTTTTGGTATAATTTAATAACATACCATGGCCGTTAAACTAGAGGTTAAATCTACCCTTGAATAATTTAATGTACACAGTAAGGGTTAATTTTACAATCTATTTATTATCTGAGGCTGTTTAAACATATCTATTGGGGATTCTTGATAATCCACATCCATGTTTCATAAAAACGTATTACAATACATTTTTTATATTTTCAAGACTATAGGTTAATGTCAATTATTCACTTTTTTAGTTTTTATAAAATATTTTGAAAGTAATATTTCCATCATTTTCCGAACAAGGTACATTATGAACATTTTGAAAAAATAATAAAAGAATGTTTTTTAACTTATATGGTTGGTGAAGATATTTTCCACCATTATAAAACCTTTTAAAATTACATTATAAAAGCCTCTGATTTTTTCAAATTTTTTTTTTTTTTCGGATTACGTTACATTTAAAATATCTCTAAAATGAAAGAGATATTTCTCTCAAATAGATTTGATTTCATCTTTGTCTGCGTCCTTTGTTGGATTTTACACTTGTTTGAAGTTGATTTATAATGATATAATCTTCCATATTGTGCTGATGTTTTTGTGATATGTTGAACTATGTATGTGTTATTTTTATACCATTCATGGTTTATGATTAAATTATTAACATTTCAAATGTTAGTTTTTATATGAATGTTTATGTTATGTATTGACCTTTTAATTTGAGAAATGCATTGGAAATAGTAAGAGATGGGTGGGGTGATCTATATCCCCTCGATGCATCGGTAGACCTCATGAGGAAAAATACTATATTGGAACAAGGCTGTGAAGGAATATTTTTCAATTGTCTTGGAATAAGGCCTTGGCGTAGTCGTTACAATGTTCATCATTATGCATTCCCTCGATATGAAATTAATTATTACATGTGATTATTAGACTAGTAGAATATCCATGTCCAAGTTTATATGGTATTGTTTGATTTAATTTTTCCCATATTATGTTCAATTTTTGTGTTTAAAAAGATGATTTTTTATTATAAATCATTCCTTGAATGTTTATAGCATATGCTTAATTATTTTCCCTTACTGAGCATCAGAGCTCACCCCTTGATTATTTCTTATTTTACCCAGATACCAGGAAGTGTATTATGATTAATGTGTAGGGTTAAGATATGAGAATATTTTCATTATAAAAGGATTATATATGATATATTTTAAGATAAAATTGGTAATATTAGGTTATTGTATATAATCTATTTTCCAAGACTATTTAAATGATCTATCCATCAGAACATTTTACATTGTAAACATGTCAATGATTTAAAATAATGCACTGGATCTAGGATTTGGAGGTCGGGGAGTTATAGTTGGTATTAAGGGAAGTTTATAAAGAAAAATTGAAACTAGATTTATATAAACTCTGAATAAAAAACATTTCCCTACGATAGAAATTGAGGATTTGTATAGATGAGAATCCAAAAAAAATTAATGTAGATATTATGTGGGTTTTCCAAGAAACATTAATTGTATAGATACTACAAGTGGATGTGGTTATGACATAGATGTACCTATGTGTGAGAACTTGGATAACGAGTTTCGGGCATGACCTGAGGTTTCTTGGTATAAAACAATGGGCCTTACTACGCACCACGTTTGACACTCCCAGGGGATATGATTAGGATACTTCATATTTTCATTACGAACCATTCTAAAGGACTTATGAGTAAATATGTTATCAAAGAAACCAATTTTATGATTACGAAACTATATGTGTGATAATATTCAATAAATGTTCATAGTTTTTCTAGTTGTCATATTATAAATTATGATATAATCTAACCTAGTCTATGTAGTTATTTAGAAATGCTGCCGAATAGAAAGAAAGAGTACTCGAGAAATACACATGATCCAAAGAGAAAGAAAAATCTTCTCATTAATGGTTTAAGCCAACATTTAGAAGTGAAATAGTCTCCCACATATTCTCATCATATGAAGAAATAAAATCATGTGTTAATAAGATATGTAATGAATTTTTTGGGTCCTAGGGATTTAAAGTAATGTAAGAGAAGAAGATGACATCAGAGAAAAAGACGGATAAATGGAAGAAGGGAAATAATGATATTCCCACATGTGATAATTATAGAAAGAAACACATTGATAAATTCTTGAAGGGAATGAGAGTTTGTTATATGTTTGGAGAAAAAGGAAACCAAGAATGTGATTTCATGACTAAGGAAAAGGTTTCAAATGTATAATTATTCATTTGCAATGAGTTGGGACTCTAAGATAATCAATGTACCAGTCACTAAAGTATACCCCAAATGATGTTTTTGGGTAATAATAATGTAATGATACTACAACTAGTGAAGTGGAATAATTAGTGTTATTTTATTTGTTATAAAAAAATTATGTCATTTGAGTATTGAATCAATGATTAAATGGTTGTATAAATATTGGAAATAAATACGGATTTTATTGTAGAACTATATAATTAAGGATTTTATATTGTGTGGTACCAAGAAAAGTTACTCAATAGTAGGTTAAAAGTTTTGGTAAATATTTGTTTGAGGGAAAGATAATCATTAAAATAGTCATGAGGATTAGGTAATGATTTATGAATAAGAGAAAATTGAGTTGGATATTGTATATTGGATATTATTTACTACCTTATAACTAATTAAGGATTTGTTTATTCCCTTATTGTTTGATATTACAACAATTTTTGATTTAATGTGTATATCCATTATTTTATGTTTTACAAAAGGAATAAGGAATTACATACCAATTCAAATAATGTTTTCTGGTAATTCATGTTGTCACCATAGTTTAATAGAATACATGGAGAAGGTATTTATATGATGTTATGTGATAAAAGAGATCTTCATTATGTTTTTTTGACCACCTGTATAAACTTTTGGACTGTGGGTTTGGATACAAGTATTTTGGATAAGTCTAAATGTTTCAAATGAGTAATTTGAAGAGTTGATATTTTGTATGTGGTTAATGTAGGATTCAATGGATACTTTTACAAAACAATGTGATTTTCAGTAAACATTTATAGGATTAAGGGAATACATGTGGACATTATGATTTATCAAATGTGCTTCAGGCATAAAAAATCATTTTTGAACTTTCATTTACAAGTGTTTGGTATGAAGTGAAAATTTATCGAAGCCCAACAAAATATTGAGATTATGATTCTAACATGTAAATAAATCATGTATGATATATTGAGTTCATACCATTATAGTAAATTAAAAACTCCTCTTAAAATAAGTGTATAAAAAAATTATCCTAATATGTTATGTTTTCATTCGAACTAACTACACTTTAAATCCTCATAGATTTATGGCTTTGAGGCCCTAAATTTTTTATTTATTGTATAATTGTTTTTTATTGAAGACATCAATCACTCCCAATAAATATTTATGGGTTTCTTCAAATTAAGTTTCTATAATTTCAACCAATGTTATCATATTCAAAATATTAATTTGGAGGTGACTTTTTCATTTCTTTTTCCCTCTTATTAATACTAAATTTTGTTTACCATATTTTCGAAGTGGGTTTTCCACAAAGTTATTTTCTATTTTCATCCTTTTATTTTACAAGAATAATTTCAAATTGTAAGGATAAAATTTTTATAAGGAGGGAAGGATGTAACACCCCAATATTTAAATGTCTGTTATCTATTAAAATTAATCTGATAGATTATACTTTGTGTAACATCGACTTATCTTGTGTTATATGCAATATAGAGTTTTTGCTAAAAAAACATTAGTATTATAATTATTTAAAAAATATATTTATTTATCAATTAAATGTTGTAATGTGAATAATAAAAAAAATTAAATTTTATTTATAATTGTTTCACATAAATAAAACATATTTATAATAAAATGTATATGTTTTAATGAAATTGTATTATATTTAGAAAATCTATTTTTTTAAAAGAACTACATTTATGTCCTTTTGTGACCAAAAATAAAATTAATTTTTAACGCTCTTAAAAATTAGATTGGGTAAAATAAACTACATTTTTGAATTGGGAATATCATACTTTTCTCAGGATGAATTTTTTGTATTTTTCTAACAGCATAAATTTTTTTTATGAATAATAGAAAATACTACATGGTACATAAAAACTTAATTTATCATTTAAAAAATAATTTTTATTTAAAAATGTATCTTAATGTAAAATTTGATATATTATACATATATTAGTCCAATGTAATTCATTTGAGTCTTTTTATAATAAAATTATAAGTATAAAATTTTATTGATATTTATAATGTCTTTTACCCACCTTCTTGGAACAATTGCAAAATATTCAGAAAAAATAATTTTTTCGCTTCCCTAAATTGAATTTTAAAAATTAGATATTTATGGTTTTCATCAGGAAGAATTTTTTTTTTAAATATGATGAAAAAAAATTTTAGTGAATTGAAACATTTGAATTTTATTTACCACGGTTAAAAGAAAATATGGTAATTTAGGGTAAAAATTATATTATCATAATATAAAATTAACCCAATACTTGTACTAATTATATTGGACAGTTTCTTTCATCTAAAATCAACCCTTGTACAAAAATATGATCCTTTTATATCCATTTGGGTTATAATAGAACATTTAATGTATTTTATATAAAGAAGAGAAAAAAGTGTTAAATTTAAAAAAACTGAACCATTTTTTATATAGTATTATACATATGATAAATTATCAATAATTATTAATTAGAAATATAATTATATTTCCTAAATCTTAGTATTTAAGTTAAATTTTTTATTAATTAAAAAATTAAATTTATTTCTAACACAATTATGATGGAGTAATTTCCTTTTTAATTAAAGATTAAAATAATTGATCTTATAACTATTAAAATAATGTTAATTGGTACATTTGATGTGATTCAATTATTTTAATGGTAAATATGAAATTTTATGGTTGATTGAATGTATTTGTTTTCAAATGAATCATGTATTTATGACTTTCCAAAAAACAAAATACAAAATAGTGTCCAAATTGACATTAATTAGTTAAAAAAATACTTTTTTATTAAATGATATAATTGTCCTAAAAATATATGATTTGTCCAAATGAGTTACATAATTTTAGATAAGTTATTAATTAACTACTTGAAGTTCTCTTGGATTTTATTGTAACTATATTAACCCTGGAGTATAAAAATAGAAGAAGAAATGATAAAAGATAAACTACTTGACTAAGAGTTAAATCTAAAATTTAAGGTTAATATGGTGACTGAAACTTGTCAAAACCCTATTGGTTGAGAGTATTTTGACCCATAAATACGATATAATCAATATAAATTCATTTATAGAAATTAGAAGCCGAATCTAATTTTATAATAAATGAATATTTCAAACATTCTCTAAAGTGACCCTCACCTTTCTTACAAAAGGGTACTTCCCCTTATCTTAAATTCACCCTTCCAAATCAATTTTCCTCATCCAACCCCAACTAAAATCTCCTTAAAAATAACCTCACATCATCCTAGAGTCCTTAATTGGATCATAAATCCATCCTAAAGATCCTTTTGTTCCATTCAAAAAGAAGCATCTGAAGAAGATGTAATTATTTTATCACCACTTTCATTGATTTTTTTAATTTCTACTTCCTCTTTTTTTGTTGTTACCATACTGAAATAATAAATCCAATAAATTCTATAGTATTAGATTTTTTATAAATATGGCTCCACCATTTTCATTATTCTATCCATCTTATGAATGAAAAAGTAACAATGCCTGTATAAGTACAGATTACCATCTCCACATCGTGGTGTAGTTTTTTTTCTAAAAGACACAATTTAATGAATATAGAAAAAAGAGAATTAAATGAGTCTAGTGGATGAAAAATTATTATAGTATTTCTCATCAAAATGATTCAAATCACCAAGAAAATCATCCGACCATGTAATGTACTGGTTGACTCGCTTATTAGCAAAACCGTCTACAACCATGTTTGCTTCATGAATGGCATCAGTGGGAATGTAGTTGATTTGTAGAAGCGAAGGAAGGAAATTCAACCATTGGGTGGTAAGTGTCTAGGGATGACGAACCACACCCTTCCAAATATCCTAGACAATAGTGGTTGCATTACATTCTATCCAAATATTGTTCCAACCATTATGTTTTGAAAATTCCACGGCATGTATCACCACCATCATTTCTACTTCCAAAGATGAGACTATACAACAACCACCAAAAAAGAATATGTCATACATGAAAAGATAGAATCTGAAAATAGAACCCCATGCTGAAGGTTTATGGATTCATTTAGAGGCACCATCGACATTCACATTGATCCATCTTGGAAATGATGACACATCGTGGTGTAGTTTGTTATTCAACACTCCATTATTTGGATGGGTCTAATAATGAGTTTAATTAATGTAAATGGTGAATATAACATGGTAATGATTCTGTATATATAATATACCATAAAATTAAACATCATTTCACAATTTTTTGAATGATATTTTCACTAGTGTACATACGGCTTACCGTCTCCATGACGCGATGAGATTCATCCTTTACAATCATCATTCAAGAATTTTTATTAAAATACATATATTGAATAATTATGAGATATATGGAATAATATTGCTACTAGAATAACATATATTTATGTAGATAAATATATGTTATCTACTTACTTCTATAGAATACAATAAGAAAATAGAAACAACGTTCATGCGTACGTATGGACTACCATCTCCATGAATAGTTTCTACAATAAATATATATATCTATTAGAAAAATATATATTCTGAATACATATGATATATAAATAATGTTTTATATTCTCAATGTATTTAAATCATGAACTAATTGATATGGGCATGATTATAAAGTTAGAACGCATAAGATAATTAATGTTATTATTACCCAAAATTTTATATTAACAAGGAAGTTATTATTAAATGGGTAGTATAAATTTATTAGTGAATAATATATGATATCATGAATATAAATATGGTTCTGGTATAATTTAATAATAGAATATGGACATTATACATGAGGTTATATGTACCCTAGATGAATGGAAAGTACACAGTAAGTGTTAATTTTGTAGTCTATTTATTAACTGAGGTTATTTATGCGTAGGTATATACTGGGACATCTTTACCATCCACATCTGTGTTTGATAAAAATGTCGTTCAAAACATTTTTACAATTTCCTAGACTATGGGTTAATGTTAATTATACACGTATTTTACTTTTTATAAAATGTTTTGAAGGTAATATTTCCATTATTTTCCAAACAACGTACTTTATATACTTTTCAGAAAATTATGGAAAGAATGTTTTTTTAACATATACGGTGGGTGTAGGTATTTTCCACCATTATAACACATATGAAGCATACCTTAAAAGCTTATAAAAAATTATCAAAATAAAAGTTTTCATTTATGATTACATGACTTTTAAATGATTTAAAATTATAAAAATTTGTTTCTATAAAATATTTTCGATTTCATCTTTGTCAATATATGTTTCTGGATTTTACACTTGTTTAAAGTAGAATTATTATGATATAATCTTCCATATTTAATTTTTGTTTTTTTGGTATGTTTCATTCCGGACGTGTTATTTTTATACCTATCATGGTTTATGGTTAATTTATTAACATTTTTTTATACTAGATTCAATATGAATGTATATGATATGTTTCTACCTCTTCATTAGAGGAATTCATTGGACATAGAAAGGGACAGGTGGGGCTCTCTATAGCTCCTTGATTCATCAGTAGGAATCATGAGACAAAATAGTGTCTTCGCACAAGTACTTGACATAATATTTGTGAATTTAATTATTAGAACGAAGTGACATAGTATTTATTATGTCTGACATTATGCATTCCCTCAATATGAAATTAATTATTACAAGTGATTATTTAACTCCGAGAATATCAATGTGTATGTTTATTTGGTAGTGTTTGATATATTTTTTCATATTATGTTCATGTTTTATGTTTTAAATTATGATCTATTTTTTAGACATATTTCCTTAAATGTTGATATCTTCCGCTGAAATATTTTCCCTTACTATGCATCTGAGCTCACCCCTTTCTTATGTCTTATTTTCCTAGGATACCAAGATGTGTATTACGATTGATTTGAAGGATTAAGCAATGAGAATAATGGAATTATAAAAAGATTATTTATACCATATTTTATGATAGAAATTTTATGGTTAATTTCATGTATGTAATCTATTTTCTATAAATGCTAATCTAATCGGTCTATCAGGATATGTTTCTATGTAATCATTCAAATGTATTAGAATAATGGATCAGCTGAAGGCTTCTGGGGTCGAAACATTACATAATATGTATTACAAGTATATAATAAAGGGATAAATTTTAATCCTTATTATTATAGGATCAATCAATTTTGATTTTTATATCTTAGGTCTATAAATTTAATCATTAAATGGAAACTTTTTGAGGAAAATGACCTATAAATTATTTAAACTAAAGGAAGGGACAAAATGTCCCTCTAATAGTTTTAAATGTAATTTATGTGTTTAGATAGGGAAAAAATTAGTTATGAATAACTTATAATTATTATAATTTTTTACCAAATGAAATTATTTTCATGTTGGTAATTTATTATAATATTTGGAAATAAATAATTATCTTAAATACACACACAATACTAATGTAATAATTGTTTAATTAATGGAAAAATAAAATAAAATAATTGAAAAATATAAAATAAATATTCATTTTAGACAATTAAGGATTTACCCTAATATTATAGAAGACCATGGGATGTTGGGGACGTGTTAGAATAATTTTTATGAGTTAAAAGTGTGTCATTTATTTTATTAAAATCAATGTAATGAATAGTTCCCAAGTTGACAGTAATTATCTTTTGTGATATTGATATCTTATTAAATTATTTAAAACATATAAAAAGATTAAATAATGAAAAATTGGTGAACATATTTTAAAAAAATCATAAATATCCAATTTACAGTCCTATTTTCACCAAAAATGTAAAAATTACAAGTTATTAATATTGAAAAAGGGGTTACCGTAGTTAAAATTGAAATATGTTAACTAACGGTTAATCAAAATGAAAAGCATTATAATTACATAAAAACATGTATAAAATATATTGGTTGATGGTATTACAATCCTATCATACCTTATATTATAATCTATGGTAATTTTAATGTATTTGTATTCATATTTTATTTACTATAAATTACTCTTTTGAGAAATCCAAAAAAAGTGACCTTCACATCAATTATAAATGGACACCTCATACCTCACTTCAATTTAAATCTTTTAAAATAATAACTCTACCACCCTCTTTGAAATTATCATTTACACACCCCAATTTACATTCTATATGTTCTAGTATTCCCAAAAGACCAACCCTATATCCCATTAGAGGAGATCAATCAGAGTCTTTTCAAAGAATAATAAATCACTCATACCGACCACTATATTTTCATACTATTAATTAACAAAAATAAATATTTTATATATATCATAAAATACAAAATTTAGTGTCTCAAATACTCATAAATTTTTTATGATTATGATAAAACCACTATAAACCCTCTTTCCCATCAAATAAGCTGTGAAAGTATCACTCTTGCATATGTGTGACTCGCCATATCCATGTAGTTATGTAATTAGTTTCTCATATACATATTTTATGGATGATTATGATGATTGTTTTAATGTTTATATACAATATTTAGGAAATAATTATTTCTTTTTAATGATAATATCTGATCAATTATAACAGTATCCAATCATTTGGTAATTTATAACACTACTTGTGCATACATATGGACAACAATATCTACAAATCAATGTGAATAATGTTGCATTTATATTTTACATAAATGAAAATAAGGATAAACTTTATTAATTTATATGATAAATATTATATATTTATAATATTTTAATGGTTAATTATTATTTAAATTTCTTTCATCCCATCAATCAAAAAATGGAAACTACATTCAAGCATATGTATGACATACCGTCTCCATGAACATTGTAATTCATTTTTATATCAAATAATTTTATAATTATTATAAATATGTATATAATGAATATATATTATTTTCATACCATAATTAAAATTCTATAAATTATAGTACCGTAATAAAGTTATAAATATTATAAGTTAGAAACAGAAACATGCTAGGAAAATGATGTAGTTATCACAAAGAATAGGGATTTTAAAAACAAATTGTTAATAAGATTGTGATTAGTGGTCATAAATAAATAAGAAATGGTATGATATATACATGGTTACTTAATAAATTTTTAATAAATCTCTATTTATAATATTTGAGGTTTGAATATGAAAACTGAAAGGTGATACATTTGGTATGAGTTTATTTCAAAATATCAACATTATTCATGAATGTTTATATTTAAGTCACAAATGTGGAATATTTCTATTCCATCAATCTGTTTTATAAAAAAATCATAAATGTTATTATAATTCTCTTACAATTTTTAATAATCATTCCTACCGATGTTTTAATTTTTAATAAACAGGTTGGAATTAATATTTTTTCATTTTATAAATGAGTTTCACTGTAGTTTTTTATAAATGTAATATAATTAATATTTTTTAAATTGTAGAGCATTAGATAATTTCCCCCCATCATGAAATAATTTTTCTGAGTCATAAATTACATTTTTACAGTATTATTTTCAAAAAAATATTTTCTTCTATATTTGTGTGCGTTAAAAAATATTTCAAAATGGGAATGATTTTTTCATCCCAAATTATTTCATGTGATCTTCCAAAATAAAAATTATTCTAAGATATAATTAATTTTTTTTCTAATGATTTAGTAGGCGAATTATCCATGGATACTATACTTATTCATTCTATTAGGGGGTTATTTTTATAATGACATGATTTTTATAAATCCCACTTCTTTTACAAGAGTTATATTATGATAAAATATTTATAATATCCATTTTTTAGGGATATGATATGCTTAATTATTTATGATACTATAGAACACTTATATATAGTCTTCATTATGTGAATTTTGGATCATATATCTCTCTCAGATTTCTATGGTATTGAAATAAATCTCATGATATAGTTATGGGAAACAAGTTGATGTGTGTGATCTATTATAAGAAATAGTTATATCTACTTGATATATTTTGGGAAACAAGTGTTAATGCCTGATACAATAGTATTTGAAGCTAACATTGACATAATAAATGGGTTATATAATTAATATTATACAATAAACAATTATTAAAAGATATTATTCTTCATGATTTGGTTATGATGAATTCCACTTTTTATTATTCATTTCTTTTGAAATTAAAAAGATTTATTCCATAACTTATGTTTAATATTTTTTCCATATTATACATGATCATTTAATGTTATGATTAATATCTCATGGTGTTATTATTTATTTATTCTTTTATAAGATCATTAATTGATATCACCCATTTATATCTTTATTGAGAATCTATGTTCGCCATTTTCTTATGATTAATTTCACCAGGATTGGGATAACTGTTTTAAATAGGATATCTCCATGAAGGGTAATAGACGTGTTTAAATTTTGGGAGATGATATATATTTTTATCAACCATCCAACTAATTATACATGATATATAAATTTTTTTTATAATTATATAAAAATATAATTCTAAAGGTCCTTGTTTTTGTAATTGATTTAATATATCCTTTTGAAGTTGTATGGTTTTGATGAAAAATATTTGGTCACATTTATCTGTATCAAAGTTAGAAATGAAATTTATATGATTTTAGCACCACAAAAGGAAGTGACAGATTATGGGCTATTACAATTGGAATCAAATTATGGTTCATATAATATTCAATATTTTGATGCATTCATGAAGGTTGTGTTGAGAGTTACTAATATCATCGGGGAAATATAATTTTGAGATTGATCATAAGTTTAGAGTATTTGATATCCCAATTTTATGGAGTTAAAGGATGAAATTTTAAGGTGACTAACGATATTTTTTGAAGCTGTTTTTATTAAGTTGGATTAATATGTAACCCATAAGTTTATAATGTTAAAATTATAATTAATAATTCCTTAGTAATTTTGTAGACACATGTTTTATGGTATTAATGAACATTAGAGTTTTTATTATCTTTTATCATGAGGTAATTAGGGTTATTACATTTTGGGTTGAAAAAAGAAAATTGTGAGATATCCATTGATGTTAAAATTTTTCATTAATGTTGAATATCATAAGGCCATTTTTGGATGATTCGTGTTTTATTTTAATATTATTTTAGAAAAATTAAAACCCACTTTATTGGAGACACATCACCACTTCCTGAAATTTATTGATGGTTCAACCCAAAATTTAAGGTAGACTTGGGTGAATCACATACCACTAGAATTTGTGATGTCCTGGTTGGTAAGAAATTTTCCTCATTTATTCAAATGATTTGGTTGATAAAAGATATGCGCATTTTTTGTATATATTTTTTATCATATAATATCCATGTGATTCAAAATTGAATTTGTGATTTCTTTTTTCATAATGATTTCAGAATTTTGGGAACCCACAATTATTAGGGTAGATATAATTTTATGGAATTCCATTTTAGTAATAAATATTGAATTTTGTTTTGGAGACATATATGATTGTGATTTTAAAAATATTTATGTTGTTTATGAAAATATATAACATATCATAGAGATTAAATGTTTAGGGCATGCACATTTTGGAATATTAATACTAAATTTATTATATAAGACAATGTGATCAAATAAATGTGATTTTTGGGTTTCAATATGATTATCGATTATTTTTAGGAATTTTGAGGACTATTATTCATTAGATAATCCACAGTTATTACTATTAAATTTAAAATATTAAAGTGGTTTTACTCATATTGAATATGTATTCGTTTTGGGAATAATCATATCATGTGTAAACCATCCAAAATATTAGATTAATATATTTTTATTCTTTTTGGTTCTTGATTTCTATTATTTGTTGATTTTAGTTATTTATTCATGAAAAATTCATATTCAAAACTAAACATTTAGAGAAGAGTATGATATTGTGGTGGAAATTGAATAAAGGATGAAACTCTACATTACAATTATTTATATTTACTCATGTTAATAAATGAGGATCAAAATTAATTATTCAACTATATGAAAAATTCCATTATAAAAATATGTTTTCCTTTGACATTTAATTCCATTGAATTGATGGTATTTTCAACATCCTGATTTTATGATTTTGTGATTTTTATCCTTCCATATATAATTCAATTTATTGCGATCAATGATCTTTTCAAATTAATTCGCATCCCTCTAATTTCCTTATACACGGAAAACTAGTTTTTGTAAGATTAGATGAACATTTTAATTCCCTTTACCTTTTTTATGGGAATGTTTTACTGTCCCTTTTTACGATATGGGTTACCAAAAAGGAATTTTAAAATACAAAACCGTTGGTTTCCCAACACAAGTTCAAATTACGAGAGTAAAATTATTTAATTATGGGGGAATATAATCTTCAACACCAAGCCATTAAATTATATCTCTATATAAGAAATTTTTTTGTTGAATTACACATAATAAGGTGATTAAGAAAACTGTAAAACACTATTAAAATATTATTATTTAATGTGACAATTATAACCTTTATATTATCTTTGTTATAATTAATATTATTAAATACATTGTGAAATATAAATTTCTTACTTTATTTAGTTTAATTGAGAAATTACAAGTAAATATTCCTTCAATATTTATTAATTTCATTTTATTAACATAAAATATAAATTCTCTAAAAATAGTTTTTCATATGAGTAAATATTATAAATAATTTTGAAAAAATTTAAAAAAATTATTTGAGGAAGTTAGTTTAACTTGTTAATTTATCATGTAAAACTATCTTAAAACGATTTTATGAAAATTTTATGGAATGATTGATTTTTTGATGTGTAGTGAAAAATGATGTTTGTCCAAAATGATATTTTTATTTTAATGTATATATTAAGTCAAATTATATATTAATTTGTATAAAAATATATTAGCTCCATCATATAATTCAAATTTATTTTATAAAATGGATTTTATACTCAATGTTAGTATGAAATCATTTTATCCTTTAAAAGAGAAATTTTATAAATAACCATTTTTCTTTATATTATACAACATTAATTTTAAAGTAAAACATTCCGCAAATGTGTATTGAATTTTTTAAAATATATTTAATGTTTTGATTCATTATTTATAATTTTAGAAATTAGGTCCCTTTAAGATTTTGTCAATATGAATAGTAACCTTTGTAAAATTTATCACCTTAGAAAAGGGCTAATCAGGTTATTTTGGAATAAAAATATCTAATAAGGCCATAATTTTTCATCAAAATTATGATTGTATTCGTAAAATTTTAAACATGTCATTTAATGTTTAAAATGGAGGTATCTAACGGAAACATTTCCATGAAAATTACTTATACATTATTTAAACCAAATGATATGACAAAATTTAACTATCTTCGTTTTAAATATCACTAATGTGTTCAAATAGAGACCAAAATTAGTTATGAAGGGCTCATGAATGTAATTTAGTACCTATTTAAATTATGTTCACATTGGTAATTTTTTTTTATAATTTTTAGGAATTAAATAATTACCCAATATACTTACACAATGTTATAGGGGTGATTATTCAATGACTGTAATACAGAAATATAAGATATTAAAATAAAAAATGTATTATATTTCTATAAATTTAATATTTTAAATTAATTTTATAAATGGAATGGATTTTTCTAGTTTTTAAATTCATTTTTTAAAATTCTTCATGTTTTATTTATTTTATTGAATTGAATGAAATGAATAGTGTCAAAATAAAAATTAACGATATTTAATAAAAAAAATAACAGCTAAAATATTTAAAAATCAAAATAATATTAAATAAAGAAAAATCATATATGGTACTTCCTAAAATACCCAAAAAATACATTTGTGGTTCAATAAACACAATATATTTTTATATTATAACCTTTTAAAACAAAAACATTTATTATCATAGTTAAAATTGATATATGTTAACTAAGCATTAGTCAAAATGATATTTATTAAAATTTTACAAAAAAATTTCCAAAATATTTTGGATGTTGTTATTACAACTGTATCCCATCTTATCATCATGTACCTTACCAATTTCATATATTTGGATCGATATTTAATTTGTTATAAATTAATATTTTGATAAATTTCAAAAGTTTCCCCCACTTCATTTATTAAACGACACCTCCTCCCTCACATCATTTCACAACATAAAAACATCTATCTTTACCATCCATCCACAAAATATGTTTAAAACCAATCCAATCAAATTTTATAGGTGCTATTAGTATAAGTAACTACGCTTAAAAATTACATAATCTTGAATTAAGTTAATAATTCTCCTTAAGGATTTTTTTTGGTTTAGAGTATTAGAGAATTAGGCTATAACTGTTATATTACAACTCAAAAATTACAATGTAGAAACTTATTATTTATCTAATTTTTTTAATAAATATAAAACTTCATATAATAAAACATGATTTTATTTCTGATATAAATCTATTTGAATTCTTCCTTTCTCATACAATTCATAATACCCTGTGATTTATTCATAAAAAACATGGGATGAGCATAAATGGCTTAGTAAGGGTTATAAAATAATGAAATATAACATTAGTCTGTCATTACATAAAAGTCAATAAAAGAATTTATTTCAATAATAATACATTATATTTTTATCATACATTGTGAAATCATAAGATTTATTAATAACACATATAAATCATAAATCATAAATGTAACTTGTGGCATCCATAAAAAACTTATATTGTAGATTTATAGGCACATGGGTTGTTAAATTTGGGAGACGCATCACAATATATTCCATAAATCTATTAGAATAAACATTAATTTTTACCTCTTTCAGGTTAACCGATGAATTAAAGAGCTATCTCGGCCCCACATGCCCTCAGTTTATCATAGAACCAACCGTAGATAGGAACAATGCCCAAGAACAATAATATATTCATAACACATAAAGCATGCATAAAAGAAATTTAAAATTTCCATATTACAATTTTCGACATATTTACATAATAAAAACATTCTCAAAATAATATTAGATAGTTAAATACATAAAAATGGGTATATTGTATTTAATTTTCTTTTTAAAAACACTACAGGTTGTTATGAAATCCAAATATCAAATAATTCTTTTGGCGGTAGAAATGTCATTGTCACCACCTACGTTATCAAGAAAAATTCCATTTCTCAGTTAAAAAATTCTTTGTACATATTTGATTAATTTTTAAAACCATTTTATGAAATTAAATGAAAATTTTTATAGTTATGCACTGTATAATATAAGGCCATTTAAAAATCAAAATATTCATCAATGAAAGGAGATTAAAATGATGTCCCATTTAGTGATAATTTTGTAAATAAAATAGATTGATTATGGGTATTCAATACATAAACACATAAACAGAGTACAAATAAAATATATGGTATCAAAAGTTACTCCACACATAGTAATATCATGACATTATAAACAAGTCTAAGTATAACCCAATGAATTGAAATTGGGTTAAGAAACTCCCTTACCTTGTGTTCGACTTGTATTGTTCATATTTCATCACCCTGAATAATAAAAATAAGTTAATTTAAACATTCATAAGAACCTATTTGATGTTTATTATTAATTTTATACCACTTATTATCTTAATATAACTATCATATAATTATTCATGTTTATATCCATCGTTTTTTCGATGTTTTGTACTTCAGTCAAAAATGAACTTGTTATAATTACAAATTGTTTATGTATTCAAATGTTAATTATCTCCAGAATCATATTCATGATTTAAATATAAATTATATCAAGTTTATATGTATTTATATCTAGTATATATTTATTTTTAATAGTCCATAACATTTTCATATATGAAATGAAATGCACCGTTCATGGAGACAGTAAGTCATGCGTACGCATGAAGGATACTTTCATAACTTGAAAACCAGTCTATTTACATGGTTCAAAGCCATGGAAAAGGGCCCAAAAATGTGATCATGGGTTATGGTCATGGGTGTTTACAAAAGTGGGTGATATCACTATGCTAGTAGGGTCTGACTTATGACCACAATTTCAACTATGGCAATAGGTGTCTCCGTTTTCAACAGTGACAGTTGACCTATGGCCATGGTTTTAACCAAGGAAATTGGTGGCCAATTTCCTAGGTTTTAAAAAAATAAATATTACTAGAAAACTATATCAATATCATAAAATTAATGCATGCCTATCCAGATTTGATCTCGATGCCTTCCCTTGACGTTTCAGTACCCTAAAAACTACCCCACCATGGATTATATATATATATAACATATTATATATATTATTAAAAATCATGGAAATATCTTTACATCCATGGAAATAGATCTTCCCACAATTTTTTGGCGAGTAGTAGTTTCTCCCGCGTAAGGGCTGGACACCTATATCCATGTTTTTTGAAACTGTGGCTATAGCCCTTTGGATAAAAGGAATAAAACCACGGCTTTCGAACCCGTGAGTAATGGTGTGGGCTATAGCCATGGGTTTGAAAAATATTTCTATATCTAATAAAAAAATACCCAAAGGCATGGATTTAAATTCATGTCTATATGCCAAAAAACCAGGGATATAGCCACCATTAACCATGGTTGTAAAACCATGGCTATTGGTATGTGGTCATGGCCTCTTTTTCTAGTTTTGTTTCATTTTTTTCATATTTAATAGAATATAAATAATTGATATATATTTATATTATAATTATAGTATAATATCGTATTTTCTATTCACTACATAACTCCATTAATACCATTGTTTATACGTTCCATGTAAGGAACAAACGAGTTATATCAATTTGAGGGGGCAGTAGTCTGCAATTCCTCAATTGAAATTATTATAGTTACACATTATGGAAATAAAAAAAACATTCATTAAATAATAAAAACATAGGCAAAGAGACAATATAATTATTATATATATCATATATAAATATTTTTCCAGCATAATGGCTACCATGAAAGGTGGTAGGAGAAAATTGAACAATAATCTTTTCGTGAGGCAGTAGTTCATCGTACACAGAAGCAGTATGTTTATATCCATTAGAAGAAGGTGTGTGTAAATATTCTAAGAATATTTTTCATAACATAATCCTAGTATATTTATGATTCTTATATTAGTACATAATTAAAAAAATACTAATATAAAAGGGGGTTAAGATTTAAAATAATGGTAAAGAACATTAGAGAAGATGCTACCTCTTTAAAGTTTTAACATTCTTTTATTTAAGTAAAAAGGCTTCCATAAATTTCCTTATACCTAATATAAGTCTTCTAGGAGTAATAGAGGGATTTATGGATCTTAAATTGTCAGATTTCTATCTTGTAATGGGGCTTTATAGGTGTGATTAAATGGTTAGAGGAGATTCCCTTTAATAAGATGGGTGAGGGGAACTTTAGAAAGTTAATAAAATATTATTTCATTATAAATTGATTTTCTGTTTCAAATTTACCAAAATTCAATAGTTTTAATATAAATTTTTTTTGGGTTAAATACTTCCCAACCAGAATGTTTTTGACAAGTCTAGTTCACAATTTTTACTTTATATTTCGCTTTAATCACTTTTTATCTTATTTCACTCTTACCATGTCTTCTTGTATATTCATAATATATGGTTAATATAGTTACTATAAAATTCTAATAGAACCTCACGTGGTTCATTAATTTCATTTTACACATCATATAATTCTGTTGGATGAATCTTAGATATCTTCGACTATTATATATTTTAATATTTTATTTGTTTTAAAAACACATTTATGTCATTTTTTTCTATTCATATCATGATATTCTAAATTTCCATAAAATATTATTTCATTTTAAAAATATTCATGAATTAAAATCAAACAAGTCATACTCATCCATAAAATTTGTGTATGGAATAAAAAATATTCAAAATAATTTTATTTTAATATTTATAATCTAATTTATTAAAATCATTCATCAATATGGTATTCATTACATCATCATTGTTTCATAAGTAAATTTATTTATTTGATGTATAAAATTTATAAATAAAAAACCATGATATAAGAAATATTTTTATATTTTTAATTAATATTTAGAGTCAAAACGATCACTTATATATCCCCATGTAAATTATTTTTACTAAAAGATACATGATTATATTATATTTTTTCTTTACATTATATTAAGTCTTATAAAATGTCATTTTCATATACAAAATAGATCCATGTTGTCCCAAAAGCAACCCAAGGATCTCCATGGTTAGAAATATATCATCCCAATTTATTATTTCATGTGTTAAAGTAGTTAAATATTATTATAATTTTATATTTTACCCATATTTTTCTGATTTACACTTTAACCGTGGTAAATAAAATAATTAATAAAATTTCTATTCATAATGTCTAAATATAAATGGTGGCTATTTACAAAATATAATCCTCATGATTCAAAATATGGAGTCCATATTTCCTAATTCAAACCCCATAAGTTTCAATAATAAATTTAAAATCAATTCCCACAATGAAAAGGAGAAAGTGGGTTTTTAAGAAGTAATATCTATCAAAAGATTGAAATGTGTTTATGTCCAAATAAAATGTGAAATTACTTCAATTGACCATTATTATATTAAATGAAATAAATATAATACTACAATACTTTAAGAAAAATTAAAATTAAAATTTAACTATATAAATAAATAATATGAAAAGGAAATTTTGACTTAAAATGCAGTATTTTTTAACTATTCATTTAAAATAAACATTATTAGAAAATTACCAAAACATTAACCAAATTAATTTTGAGGTCTCAATTCAATATAATATGTATATTTTTCCAAATATAACATATAAAAGTGATAAAAACAATATTTAGAAAAGGTTCTCCATCAAATGGTGGTACAATGACATTTTAAAAATATTAGAGTATTTTAATGCTTAAAATCAGATTCGTTCTTATTTTAATCCTCTATACATTATCGAATAAATTTAAAGACATTGAAAAAAAATTATAATCATATTGTAGTTAGTTATGTTCACTCCCACCAATAAAACAACTATGCGTTAACTACCATTTAAAATAATTATATTATTATATTATTTTTTGATATAACTCAATGTTTTGTGCAACGTAATTTTTTAAATAATCACATTGTTTTTTGTGGATTAATCATTCATTAAAAGAATCCCATTTGATGTGAAAATAAAATATCATTCATAAATATTAATTGTAATGAAATAATTATTATTCTATAAATACCTGGGTCATTACATCCTTCCCCATTTTTATAATTATATCCTCACATTTTTAAAATTGTGCTCTAAAACATCATTAAAAATCTGACATCAGAAAAAGAGTCAATAATACTATTATATTAAAATAAATAAAGGGAAGGAAAAATGTCACTGAATATAACCCATACATGGATTCTATATAGGAAAACCGAGATATAGAATAAAAACTATCCTATAATGTTCTGATGGGGAGTGATACAAAACATGATTAGGAGAAACATAACAACAAGAAAACCATAGAACTGTGTATGATTAAATGGTATTCTATTTCACAATAGTAATAGTAAATGAGTTTTTTAATATAATCTTCATAATTTTGAGGAACTTATTTATAAGGATGACTGAGATCCAAATTAAACATACTTACTTGTCATGTAGACATTCATCCTTTACTAAATTTCAACTTCAAACTCTTATTTTCTCTAAACAATTAGAGTTCACGATGACTTGGTCACATCAAATGTTCTATAATTATCATATAGAGTATAACATAATCCACATAATATAAACTATACATTTCCTTGTCAGTTTACATTAAATAAAATCAAAATGGTTAGTATGAGACCAGATAATCCAAAAAAGGATATTCATTTATTAAAAAAATTATACTCTTAGTCTCTAAAATTGAATAAATAGTACGAAGACATAAAAAAGACCATTCAATATATAATTGCCCATAAAAATTATCAATATAATACAAACTAAAATTGAAACCCAAAACATAGATATATTTAATAACATAGTCTCTACATTAAATCTTAACATTTATCTCCAAATAAAATCATCTACTCTTGAAGTTTCATACTAAAGTGTAATTTACCTAATCAAATATTTTATATGATAAGATAATAATTTCCCTAACTACCCCAAATCTCCATATGTACACAATATTAAAATAGATCTTCCCAAATAAAATTTAAACCATTACTCCACAAATGAAATCCCATAGTATTCAAATTTTTAGGCATATAGTTTCCCAAAAGAGAAAACGTCTTCTAAAATAACCTTTATCATTAAATCACAAAATCATTTTCTTATACTGAGGGTATCCATTTGATAAAACATAATTTCCCAAAAATAAACTTATTCATGATCAATAAAATTATTTAACTAAAAATAATATGACATATTAACCAGGGACTTTACATAGTCCAGTGGTAGGTGATATATATGAGTCACACATTGGTTGTGGGTTCGATTACCAGTGCATTTTCTGACGTGATGGGTTGTCACATTGTCAATGTTTTTTCCATTTTAAGAAACAAAATAACTTTATAACATTCCAAAAAATGGTATAAAATTTTCAAAAATATCCATAATATATTTTAACCTCAAATTTAATTTCATACCTCTAATTTTCATCCCAAAAAGTAATAACATGCAATTACCTCAAATTCTAGGATCTTATAAACCCAAATGGTTCAATATAACTATTTATTCAATAGAAATGATAATTCTTCCTCAAATTCCATTTTCAAATAACAAAAAATAGGTTTACACAGACAAGAGAGAGGTCTACAAATGTAATCCCATTAATAAAGGAGTATTAACACATTTTAACATTTCATCACTAAGATATCTAACATAATGATTGAATTAATAAAATAAAGATATCATAATCATCCATCATTCCCCATGATCCTTAACAAGTTTTTTCCTCAAATTTTTCCATAATACTACATTCTTAAAAAAATCTTGCATAATGTATTAATATTTCAATAATGTCAAAACATGAGCTAGGAAATAATCCATACATTTCTTATGTAATTTTCAGTTTACTAATCATCAATTGAAATAGTAGTATGTATTAGTAACCATATATTTTTATATTCGTGCTTATCCCATTCTAGAACATTCTTTGTAGGACATCTATTTTTATAATGATCGAGCACACCACATTTAAAACATTAAATTGATTCCATAGAAATAACATCTTTCCATTTCCGAGAGTCAAATGAACAATTATTTTTTCCATGGATGGTTATTACTTTCTAGCCATCATGAAAAAATCAATAACTTATTTCCATCCATTTGAATCATTTCCTTTGGTGTTTCCTTCCACATCCATGACACATAGGATTTTTAATATACATACCATTATGATTATTACCTGAATATCCATAGGGATTCGTTTCTCGAAAACATAATGCCTTAGAAAAATAAACAAGGATCAATTTTTCAATCTTTACTCCAAATAGTTGGTTGAGAATAACCGCCAGAGTTTCCATTGTAGCACCCACTTTATTCGGTTTCTTATTCATTAATCATCTTAGTTTCATTCACATCCATTCTTACATTTATTCATTCTAGATCAAGTCATTTACTCTAAAACAAAAAGGTCAATGTTGGTATATTAGTAGAATAATCACATACAATCTTAGGGGGAGGGTAAACACTAATATATGTTTATTCATGTTATCTTAAACTCATTCAATTTATTTAAAATAACTATGAATCTGTCTAATATGCTAACCATTATAGTTATATCACTTATTAATAAATAAATCTCAATCCTCTAAAGCTATCAAAAATGACCTATGATACCTACTATAAGGCCCCATCATTAAGCATTACCTAATTTTGAATTAATTTAATTATTCTCATTGAGGATCTTTCAAGATTGGAGTTTTAGAAAATTATCCCATAATTATTACATTACATCTTAAAAATTACCAAGTGAGCACTTATTCTCTATCCAATTTTTTCACATCATAAAAATACTTAAAATAAAACAATAATTCTTTTCCTTATTTAAATATTCTTGAATTCATTCAATCTATTAACCTTCGTAATATCGTATGAAAAATATTTCAAAAACATGGGATGAGAATTAAAAAGCACCGAAAGGGTTATAAAATAAGGAAAACTTTATTCCCTTAATACATATAATTAAATGAAATAAAACTTTTCATTCATAAAACATATTATCTTTAAAATACCTCTTGAAGTCATATTATTTTTGAATAAAACATAGATATTATAATCACAAAGGTAACTTGTGGAATCCATAACATACTTATATTTTAGCTTTCATTTCTATATAAGGAGTTATATTTGGAATATATGTCACAATAAATTCCATAAATATCATTATAGAAACATAAATGTATACCTGCATCAAATTAAAAAATGTATTAGAGGGATATGTCAGGCTCACTTGCCCTCAGTTTAACACAGAACCACCCATATATGTGAATAATTCTCAAGAACCATAATATATTCATAACACATTAAATAATCAAGATGGAAAGATAACATTTCCACATTTGAATTTTTAATATATTTACATAATAAATACATTTTCAAAACCAATTTAATACCATAATACGCAGAAAGGTTTATATGGTATTTAATTTTCCTTTTAAAACACTTTGTCTTATTAAGGAAGCCAAATTTCAAAAAAAGCTCATAGCGGTGGAAATGTCATTATCGCCACGTACGTTTAAAAGAAACACTTATTTTGTAATTTTATATAAAACTTCATAAAATAATAGATTCATTTTGAGAAACATTGAATGGAATTAAAAGAAATAGGGTATAATTACACACCATATTAAATAAGGTCGTGTATAAACCAAAATATGTTGTAATGAATGGAGATTGAGATTAAGTATCATACATGGATAATTTTGTAAATTAAATATATAAATTATGTTTATTAACTATAATTAAGAATAAATAAAGTATAAATACAAGATAGTATATGATTAGTTACTCCTCACATAATCATATCAGAATATAATCATGAAGTAAAATTTTAACCGAAAGAATGGAAATTGGGTTAACAAGTTCCCTTACCTTGTGTCTGACTTGCCTTATTCAATTTTTATCTCCCTAGATAATAAAATTATGTTAATTTTTACTTTATTCAGATCCATTTTCATGTTTATAATTCCTTATATTTAAATTATTACCTTACTATACTAATCATATAAATATTGAAGTTCATATCGGTCGTTTTTTCAATGTTCAGTAAATATGTTAACAATTAACATGTTATAATTTAAAATTGTTTATATGTTCAAAAGTTCATTATCTATAGAATACTATTCATGATTTAAATATCATATATATCCATTATTTATAAATTTACATCCATTATATATGTATTTATAATAGTCCATAACATTCAGATATAAGAAATGTAATGCACTGTTCATGGAGATGGTTAGACGTACGTACGCATGAACACTACATTTCATTTAATTTTCATATTTAATGAATGAAATTAATGATATATAGGTATATTATAATTCTATTATAATATCTTATTTTATATATTTTATATATTTTCATTAATTTAATTCTTTATACAGTCCTTTTATAGCATGAATGAGTCATATCATTTTGTGGGGGCGGTAGTCTACACTTCCTCAAATTAAATTATCGTATTTACAGATTATGGAAAGGAAAAAGTTATGATTTAAATAATAATAACATAATCATAGATAAAATATAATATCATATATCATATATATATATATAGTCCCATCATAATGGCCACCATGAGATGTGGTAAGGGAGAATTGAACAATCATAATTCCATGAGGATGTAGTTCGTCGTACACAGAAACAATATGTTCGTATAAATTAGATAGAGTTGTGTATATGTTTATTTTGAATACTTCACATACCAACATTCTAGTATATTTTTAATACTGGTATTGTTTTTTAATAAAGAAATATAAATATTATTGGGAGTGAAGAAGTAAAATAATGGAATGGATCTTTAGAGAAGATGTAGCCACTAAAAATGTGTTTCTCCCTTTGATTTTTGTCAAAATGATTAATTTAATTTCCTTATACCTAAGGTAAGGCGTCTAGTAGGAAGATAAGTATGTTGAAGGATTATTTTGTGAGATTTTTCACAAGACAAGGGGCATGAGAGGTTTTATTAGATAGGAATAATAGTTACCCTATTATATGAGGGAGGGGAGGCACTTTAGGGAGGTACTGAAATATTGTTCTATAATAAAATGATTATCAGTTTCAAAAGGTCCAAAAACACATTTATTTCAATGATACAATTCTGTTGGTTGGAAAACCATTCAACCAATACTTCTTAGACAAGGATTGGTCACAAATATAGCCTTATCTTTTTTACTTTAAGCGTTAGTTATCTAATTTGACTCATAACATGTCTTCTTGTATACATATACTATATCATTAATATAGTAATTATAAAAAGAAAATGAAAACTCAAGTGGTTGATTAAAAAAATTTCAAACATCGTATTATTTATTTGGTTAAATCATAAATTTTTTAGACTGTTATATCATTTAATATAATAGTATTTTATTTATAAACTCATTTATGTCAACTTTTATACAATTCATATCATGAATTTTTAAAAGTACCTAACAACTATATTCATTTGAAAAAATAATAATTAATTAAAAAATAAATAGTCCTAATAATCTAAAAAAATTCTTGGGTGGCATAAAAAGTTTCAAAATAAATTTATTTTAATATTTATAATATCATTTATTTAAATCATTCATTAATAAGGTAATCAATACATCAGAAATGTGTTATAAATAAATTTAATTATATGATATCTAAAAATTATAAATAAAATTCCATGATTATTTAAAATAATATTTTCTTTCTTTTTACTATTTATAGTCGAAAAAATTTATTATATAACCCCATATTAAAATTGTTTTACTAAAAGATACATGTTTATGTTACATATTCTTTAAAATTAATTAATTCTTATAAAATTCGACTTCCATATCCATGTGGCTCCATGGGGTCCCAAAATCGACCCTAGGATCCCATGGTCAGAAATATCTCATCCAATAGGATTATGACATGAGTTAGGGTACTTTAATATTATTATAATATTATTGTTTACCCTTATTTACTAGAATTATGCTTTATCCATGGCTAATAAAATAATTGTTAATGTTACTGTTCATAATGCCTAAAAATATAATGTTCCTATTTAAAAAATTTAAACCTCCTGATTCCAAATATGTAATCCATTTTTTCAAATTAAACACACAATATTTGTAATAAATAATTTAAAATTATTTCATGTTGTCAAAACCAAAAGCAAGTTTTTAAGAAGTAATATCTATCTAAAGATTGACATGTGTTTATGTCTAATTGAAATGTAAAATTACTTCTATTGACCATAAAATGAATAAATTATAAAAATGAAATTTAAATATATATTATAAATAATAAAAATTAAAATCTAATTCCATAAATAAATTAGATGAAAATGTAGTTTTGACAGAAAATGCAGTATCTTTCACTACTCATTAAAACATCGACTTTTTCAAAAAAATTCCAAAAAGTTATCCAAATCAAATTTTGATTCCATAAGTCTATATAATAAGATTATTTTATAAAATAGAAAATATAAAATTTATAAAAACTACATATAGAAAGGTTTCTCCATCAAAAGGAGGTAAAAGACCTTTTAAAAATATTAGAGTACTTCATGGTTAAAATCATATTCGTTCTTATTTTAAGCCTCTAAAATTTATTGTATAAATGTAATGAAATTTAAAAAACATGTATAATCATATTTCAATTAGTTATGTTTAGTCCCACCAATACAATGTATAGGTGCTAACTAACATTTAAAATAATTTTATTTTTAAATTCTTTTTCACTGTAACTCAAATTTTTGTGAAAATTAATATTCCCAAAAACCCATTGTTCTGTCTTGACTACACTATCAATGAAATCCTCCCCTTTCAGGTAAAAATAATATATTATTAATAAATATAAATATAAATGAAAAAATTATTATTCTATAAATACTTGGGTCATTATAGGTATCCCAAAAGACTAACCATATATCCCATTAGAAGACATAAAATATAGTTGTTTTAAAGAAGATGTAATCACACTAACCAATCACTTAAGTTTTCATAAAAATTAATTACACTATTTATATATTTTTTATTTATCATTAAATAAAAACTACATTACCAAAAACATTATGAAATGTTATTATTATTATAGAAATTTCACCATACACCCACTTTCACATTAAAAAAAGAAGTGGTAGTATCACACGTGTGTACATACGAATTACCATCTCCACATAATGAAACAATTAATCTTTCATCAAAATATTTTAGTGATGGGTATTGGAATGAACCAAACTATTAATATTGGAAATTCCTCTTGATCTATTTAAATGTATTATTATGTGAAAGGGGTTTATAACATATGAACTTCTTTGGTTTTATGTTTTTGGATTTTTAAAATATCATTAATAATTATGACCATTGATAATATATTTATTCAACATTGATAATATTATTAGTATAATAATAGGTTTTAACAGACCCAAATTAATCAGAAAAATGAAGTGATAGTCTCATCTAGTAGACTTTCCTCGTACGAAGCCCATTTTTTCGGAGCTCTAAAAGTAGGTGGTCTCATTGGAATTCTCTCATTACCATGCCCAATCTGTGATTCAACCCGTTAAGATCGAATGAAACTACCTAGGGGAGTATTAGAAGTTGATAGAGATTACCAGACTAGCGATGTTATCGGAGCCACCCCAAAAGTATGTCATCATCGCACACCTTACCTTTCAGTCTTATGTATGTGTTATAAGGGGTTTTGTTAAAAGAATGTAGCATTATCATAATGTGTATTATTTTTGTATATGATAAAGAAAATACATTCATTTTATTGTTGTTACTTTGTAAATAGTTTTTAAAGCACAAAGAGTATTTCTAGTTAATATTAAACTAAGGAATCTATATTGATAAAATAATGTATTTTAGAATTATATAATATTTTTTATAAATCATTATTATTATTAAATTAATTTGTATTATGTATTAATGATCTTATAATTTATATGAATACAATTGTAATATTTATTATGGTTTGAAAGCTGTTTTTATTAAACACCTTGAATTTTTGAAAAATGTCAGATTTATTATAAAAGTAAAAAAAACATATTTAAGAATTAAATGGATAGAATTTATATTATTTTTGGATTCAGGTCATCAAAATTATCCAATGGTGAATTTTTCATAATTTTCTAAGACAGTAATATTTTTGGGTAAAAATTAAATACTGTTTAAATATATAATGTGTTTTATGACATCATAATGACACAATAGTTATGTAATAAAAGTATATAAACAATACGCTTGGCCAATATATGTTTTACCATTAAAATAATATGATTTTAGGTTTGTTTGATTTATTTTTCAATGTTTGGACGACCCTCCAAGACTTATAAAACATTTTAGCTTTCTAAATTGATTTACTTGAAAGTGTGACTCACCTCTACATAAGAAAAACTATTATTTTAAGAAGATAATACATTGGAAATATAAAATATTTTTTTCCACTCCACTTTATAAGAAACCTAGTTCTATTTTTTGGTATTTATTAGTTTATTATTTGGTGTCCCAACCCTAAATAATAAAGAATTCCATCTCATTTCCTATATAAACCCACCCAAGCTCCCAATTTCTCTTTACTCAATTCCTTTGGAGTTCATCAAAAATCTTCCATAATCTCTCTATAATCTCCCCAATGAACCTCAATCTTCAATGTTTCCTTTCTCAAACACATCCCAAGCCTTTGGGATCTCACATCCAAGTAGGGGATTCCTTCCTTTCCCATTTTATCCGTCTTTACTAATATTTTTATACCTATATATTATCAATTACAAATGTTGGGGTATGAATTTTCACCTCTCCTATACTGTTACCTTTATGTTTTAATGATGTGATACCCCATTCTCTCTCATCTATTCCTTCAATTTATACATTCTACCATGTCGAAATTCCCTAAGGAATTTTTCTCTCCTCATTTGCATTCAAGAAATTATTATGTATTATGATTCTAAATTCCATTACTTATGTTGGGAAATTTATCTATATTACCCCCTTACATTCCATTCCATGTAAATATTATGAGACACCCCTTTTATCTCATCAACCCTTTTTATGACGTCATATGTGATGTCATTATGTTGCCAAAATTACATCGCAATTTTCATGGCCAAAATCATTGTGTAGTGAATTCCATGACCATTTCTCTATCAATGGTATTCATCTTTATACACAATTAATTATTGATGTAATAGTTTCATAAATCAATTATACATTATATTAGCATGCTATAAATTATGATGTTTAATTAATCCATGTTTTATGATCTTGTGGCACACTTATGCAGGAAATGAAATGTTTAAGAAGGGTGAACCCAGATAGTGCTCCAATACATTGGGTATCGATTAGTAACATGATACGTCATGTGAAATAATGATTTACTCATGATAATTCATGTTCAATGAGGATTTAATAAAACTAATTCAAGCGAAATGAGGGTTTACTCATTCTCTATGTGCAATGTTCCTTGGCTCGTGCAAATTCCATGTTCAATGTTATTACCACATTTCCATGTTATGATAATCATGCAATATCATGCCTTTATGTTCAAGTTTTCCTTTTTCTACATTGATATTATTATTTCATAACATGTATTATATTCTTCATGTAATGCCTTGTTTATTACCTTACTCGGCTATATAGCTCACCTTTTCACATGTACGTTCTTAGGTTATCCCTTGCAATGCTAAGTATGAGGGAATGTCGTGGTTATGTAAAAGAAGTTTTCAATAACGATGTTGTTTGTTTTATGTTTTCTATTTTTATGTAATGATCCTAATCCATAGAGACACTAGATATATTTTTCTTTTATGTTATATCAAGTGAATATTTAATGTAATAAATCATGTTTAAGTGTGGAATAAAAAGCATGGCTATTATAGTTGGTATCAGAATATCGGTTTAGTTATTTTTGGGATTAGGATTAGAAATCTGTCATGAAAGACATAGGGATAAGACTAGGTATGACAACAAAATCCATAAATTTTGGTGGGAATTGGGGATGTGGTTTATCAAAAATATACATCCATGTTAGGATACGAGTTGGTAGGCGAAACTCTCGCACATATGTACCTAGGAGTGAAAACTCTAACAAGGAGTTTTAGGCTTCACCCTGGGTAAGCTAGTAAATGACAATAGGACATTATTTACTCTTGGATACGACACACCTAGAGGGATATGATTTGGTAAATTCACTAGCTTAATATAAACCATTATTAAATTAAAAAATTTCCCCTAAGAATATATTAATGAAATTAAAACATAGAAAACATATATTGAATCCTATAGATTCATATGTTAAGGAAATAAATTTCACTTATAAGTCATCTGTTTTTTCCATGGATTACACTTTTTGTGATACCCATATGTTCCCTTTTATTCCATCCAATGGTTGGTAATAGGAGGACTCGAGCTAATAACTGATGTGAAGATCAATCTGATGAATGTTCTAATGAGAGGCCCAATCCGATGGGAGTGGAAATAGAAATCTTTTTCATGATACTCTCTATTTTAACTCATGAGTTGTATAGAAACATGGGTCGAGAGGAACATTCAACCCCCCCACCCCCTGAAGAAAGAATAAGTAGGTATGGAGAGCTTCATGAGACAAAGTCCACCTACTTTTAATGAATCATATGATTCCACAATCGCCAAACAATGGATCAAATCCATTGGAAATATATTCTCCATCCTAAAATGTTATAAACAAGAGGCGGTTATTATATATTCTTATCATATAGTGGGACAATCCGTTCAATGGTGGAAATTGATTGAAAATAAGAAACCTGAGTAGGAGATCGAGGCCTTGAAATAGAAGGATTTCCAAAAAAATCGACAAATATTTTCCTCACACCCTCTGGCTTATGATGGAAAGAGACTTCCTTTTTCTCATGAAAAAAAGATGAAGATTCCATCAGATAATATGATGAAAACGTCACAATACTTTCATGATATGCCTTTGGCTTTATCATTAGCACTGAATGCATGTTTAAAAACTTCTTTAGAGGGATGAAACCTAGCCTGCAGAAATCCCTGGAGATCCGTGACTTCGAAATCTATGAATAAATTCTATGATGTGACCTCAATGTAAAAATAGATATCAAAGAATCTAAGGTGTATCTTGGGGATAAAAGGTGGACTTAAATTCTAGAAGTCTGATGGATAAATCCAATGGTACTAAGATAATCAAGTGCCCCACTTGCCAAAGGTCTGGAAATAATCACCATGTAAATTGCCTGAAGGGGACGAGGAAATTATTTAGGTGTGGAAGAGAAGGGAAAATAGGTGTTATCTACTGATATGAAAAACTTGTGGCAACAATAGAGGAGATGAATGCTCCGTTCGAAACTGAACGCATTGTTCATTAATTCAACTACAAAGAACCAGTGCACCATGCAAATCAGTTCCCTACGCCAATAGTTTTCTGAGGCACCCAACAACCTCCAAGGAATCAAGTGTGATAATTTTCCATCACTACCGCCAAAGGGAACCTCGAAAATGAAATGTTGTCAGGTATGCTAATTATTCATTCAATAATAAAAAATGTAATTTTGATTATTATTCAATGAATTCTATTGTATCCTGAATCATTATTGGAATAATCCCAACACCACCAAAATTCATTTAAGTAATGATTTCGGTGAGTACAAAAAATAGAAAACTCATTGCCTCTCTTGAATATAACTCATCCCCTATCATACTTTTTGGGTTGAACATCATATATAACCACATCATACTCCCTCTTGTGCAATTTGATACAATTCTCAGCATGGAGTGGCTTTCCTTATATAGAGCCAACATACATTTCTGTGAGAGGAAAATCACTCTCTATAAAGAGAATCGACCCCCGATTATATACAAGTGTATGGAGGAAGATGAATCTTCTTTAGAACCATCATCTCAAGCATGGATTTCATTGCATTATGAGTACATGTATTTGAATCAAGTGATTGAGTGTAAGGAAGTAACCATCCTTGATGACATGCCTACTATGAGAAATTCGCCGGGGTGTTTCCTGAGAAATTTTTTGGTCTTCCACCAGGAAGAGATATTTATTTATCAATTGACGTTATACCTGGGGTGTTACCAATATCAAAGACTCTGTATAGAATTGTTTCTTTGGAGCTTGATGAGATGAATAAACAACAATAGGAGAATCTGAATAAATGGTATATATGACCAAGTACTTCACTATGCGGTGCACCAGTCCTCTTTGTGAAGAAGAAGGATGTGTCAATGTGCCTTTGCATCGATTATCATGAGCTTAACCATATCACGATAAAGAAAAATTATCCTCTTCCATGAATTGGTGACTTTTTCGACCATCTGCGTGGAACATAATACCTCTTCTCTGTTGATTTTTGGTTTGGATATTATCATGTAAGGTAGAAAAAGGAATATATCCCAAAGACTACTGTTTGTACAAGATATGGGAAAAATGAATTCATAGTAAACCATTTCGGACCCACTAATTATCTTGAAATTTCATTGATAGGATGAGTAACATATTAATATATTACCAAGGAAAATTTGTGGTATTATTTATAGGTGGAATTCTAATATACTCCAAAACCAATGAGGAACATTAGGAGAATCTGAGAACTATAATATAGACCTTGAGAAAGTTGATGCTCGTTGAATAGTATAGAATGTTTGAGTTCTGGTTTATGGAGCTGTCATTCTTGGGTCATATAATCACAAGAAAAGTGATATCTGTGGATCCCTCCCATATAACTACAATTTAAGTATGGTTGAGTCTAACATTTGAAATAATTATCCATATCTTCTTGAGGTTAGCTGGATATTATTGCTGATTTTTTAGAAATTTCTCACGATTTTCCAACCCTTTTACCAAGATAACTCCGAAGGGAGTAATGTTTTCTTGGAGTGATTTATGCAAAGGGAGCTTCAAAGAAGTTAAAATGTAGGCTTATCACTATGCATGAGACCACATTACCCAGGATTGGAGAACTTTATTTCGTATTTAGTGATTCTTAGAAGAACAGTTGGGGTTTTTTGTTGATGTAGAATGATAAAGAGATAGCCTATGCCTCAAAGAAGCCGAAATTGCATGAAGAAAACTATCCCATGCATGATCTGGAGTTGGAGGCTGTGATCTTTGTATTGATAATATATAAAAGCTATCTCTATGGGGTGAAGTGTGAGATATATACAGATCACAATGTCCTAAAATATATATTCACAGAGAAATAGATTAATATGTACCCTTGAAGATTGATAGAACTCATGAAGGATTATGAATGCTCAATCCACTACCATCTTGGTATGGAAAACATGGTGGCGGATGATTTAAGTATAATGGATACTGCATCAATATCAATGATGAGAATTAGAAAGGATCCAATCATCTTATTTTTTCAGATAATGATCATGGAAATTATTATTGGAGGAACACCGTCAATCCTTTCTCAAATGATTACTCAACATTCCCTCATGAAGAAAATAAAGGATGCTCAAAGAAAGGATGTAGAAATTCAAAAAAAGGAGGAAGCTAATAGAAATGGGAAATCATTATAGTTCATGGTTGACAGGGATTAAATTGTGATATTTTGGTCACAATAATGCATAACATCCAATCCCGAGATAATGAAAGAGCTTTTGGATGACGCGCATAGCTCAACCTTTTCTATTGAACCGGTGAGCACAAAGATGTATCGAGATCACTGAGAATGATTTTTGAGGGAAAATATGAAAAGGGAGATTTCTAAATATACATCAATGTGCCTAGTATGTCAGCAAGTGAATGTTTAGTGGAAAAAGTCTAAGGGGGTGATGCCACCACTACACAGACCAACATATAAGTGGGACAACATTAACATCGACTTTGTCACGAGACTTCCTAGGAAATCTTAGAGAAACAATGCTATATGGTCTTTGTGGATCATCATATAATGAAAAATCACTTTATCATGATTCAAGGGGACATTTAATTATATCAAATTTCATGGATTTACATCAAAGAAGTGGTAAGAATGCATGGAGTACCTCTATCTATTGTATCTGATCGTGGTCTTATATTCACCTCAATGTTCTGAAAAAGTCTCCAATATCCACAAAACACTAAAGTGAACTTCAGTATGGCATATCATCCTCGTACTGATGGCCAACATGAGTGAACTATTCAGACATAAGAAGATATGATATGATCATGTTATATGGACTTCAATGAAGGATGGGACTGACATCTTCCACTAGTTGAATTCCGCTACAATAATATTTTCCACTCGAGCTTCGGAATGGTACCATATGATGACCATTGTGGGAAAAGGTGAAGAAAACTAGCATGTTGTGATGAATATGGAGAGCATAAGATTCTAGGACCTGAAATGGTCGCTGAAATTGTAGAGAAGTTGAAACCCATTAACTGACATATCAATGGAGCCCCAAGTCGACAAGAGAGTTTTGAAGCTAACTGTCAACCAGAACATGAGTTAAAAGTTGTAGACATGGTATTTCTCTACATATCACCGTGAATGAATTTTATGAGGTTTGGATATAAAGGGAAGGTATGTACTAGGTACATCGTCCCCATTGATATGCTTGATCGTGTCAAGGTTGTGGCCTTTCGACTTGCACATCAACCCACCATGGCCAAAGTACCTGATGTATTTCTGGTGTCCCTCTATAATAAGTACATACTAGACCCTATACATATACCCTAATCATAGGTATTATAGTTATAAGATGATATTTCTTACGATGAGAAACCAATGAAGATCATAGATTGTAGAGAAAAAGTACTACAGAATAAGACAATTCCCCTCATCATGGTGTTGTGGAGAAACCAAACGACTGAATAAGTGACGTGGGAATTAGACGAAGTGATAAAGTGGAGTTACCAACATCTATTTTATTGTGGGAAAAAAATATTTTGAGGGAGAAATTTATTTATGGGGGTAGATTGTAATGACCTAATATTTAATAATGGAAATTATTCTTGATCTAATTAAATGTATTATTATGTGAAATGGTTATATAACATATTGAAATACTTTGTTTTATGATTTTGTATTTTCAAAATAAAATAATGAATTGGGGCAGTATTCAATATAGCTATTGAGTAGTGATCACATGATTAGTATAAATATAGGTCTTAACAAATACAATTTATTCAGACAAAGGAAGCGATGGCCTCGTCCTGTAGTCTTAACCCCTGTGAAGCCCTTTTGTCAGAGCTCAGAAATGAGATGGAGTCATTGGAATTCACTATTGACCAATAATAATTCAATCTTCCAGATGATATGATCGAATGAAACTACCAATGCGGAAGTGGAATTTGATAGAGATTACCACCTGGGTGATGTTATCTGAGCCACCCCAAGAGTGAGTCATCATCATACACCATACCCTTCAGTCTTATATAGGTTTTATTAGGGGTTATGTAACAAGTCCTTAGAAGTATGATTATGTGAATTAGTTTTGTATATAATAAAGATTATATATTCATTTTATTATTGTTACTTTGTAAATAGTTTTTAAATCAAAAATAATATTTTTGGTTAATATTCCACTAAATAATCTATTTTTATAAATTAAGGGATTTTTGAATTAAATAATAATCTAACAAATTATTATTTTTATTAAATTAATTTTTATTAAGTATAAATCATCATATAATTTTTATGAATAAAATTGTAATTTTTATTACGGTTTGGAAGAAACTTTTGTCCAACCCCATGAATTTTTGATAAATGTATGTTTTATTTTAATAGTGAAAATTCACATATTTAGAAATTTTTTTGTATAAAATTAATATTATTTTTGGATTCAGGGTGTTGAAATTATCAGATGCTGAATTTTTCATAATTATATAAGAAAGTCAAATTTTTGGGTAAAAATTAAATTCCGTTTAAATATATAATATGATTTATGACATCATAGGGACCCAATAGTGATGTAATAAAATACGAAAAAACATTATGTTCAGACAATGTATTCTTTTACATTAAAATAATGTTATTTTAGAATATTTTGATTTATTTTACATAGTCTTAGTGGACCCTCCAAGACTTATAAAACATTTTAGAATGTTAAATTGATTTCATTGAGAGTGTGACTCACCTACACATAATAAACCCTATTATATTAAGATTTTTGGCCACTACTCTTAGAAAATATTGTTTTCCACTTTCATATAGAATAAAAAATGTGAAAAAACCATGATTCAGATTGTTTTTTTGATTACTTTAATGTGTGGCTTCCCAAACCTAAATAATAATGAATTTCATCTCATTTCCTATAAAACCCCACCCAATATCCCACTTCCTCTTCACTCAAAGCCTTTGGAGATCGTCCAACCTCTGACCAACTCACTCTATAATCCTCTCAAGGAACCCCAAGATCCCATGAATTCTATCTCAATCATCTCCGAAGCCTTTGGGATCAAACTTCCAATTAAGGGATTCTATCTTTTCTAATTTTATTCAAGTTTATTAATATTGTTATGCCCTTTAATTTTCAATTGTAATGTTGGGTTATGATTTAGAACCTCCCTCATACTATCCAATTTATGTTTTAATGTTAATATACCACATTATCTCTCTGTGATTACTTATATGTATTCTGGTTACCACACCGAAATTCAGTAAGGAATTTATCTCTCCTCGTTTATATTCAAGAAATTCTATTGTATTATGAATATAAATTCGATTATATATATTGCGACAGGTATATATATTATCCCCTTACTGTCCATTTCATGTGAATATTAGGAGACAACCCATTTTAATTCATCAACCATTTTTATGAATTCTTATGTCATGAAGTTATTCTACCAAAATTGCACCGCAATTTTCCAAGCCAAAATCATTGTGTAGTGAATTCCATTCCCAGTAATCTGCCAATGGTATTCACCTTTTTGAACATTTACATATTGATGGAACAATTTCATGTATCAATTTCATATTCCATTATCATGGAATAAATTGTGATGTTTAATGAATACATGTTGTATGATCTTGTGGCACACTTATTAATGAAATGAAATTTTCAAGAATGGTGCACCCGGATAGTGTCCCAATGCATTGGTTAAATAATAGTATCATGATATGTCATGATAAATGAGGTTATACTCATCATAATTCATGTAAAATTAGTATTTAATCATATTAATTCAAGGGAAATGAGGGTTTACTCATTCTCCATGTGCAATGAGCCCTGGATCATACTAATTCCATGTTAAGTTTTGTTTTCACATTTCCATTTAATGATAATCATGATATGTCATTCCATTATGGTCATGTTTCATTTATGATCCATTGATATTCCTATGGCCTAAAATGTATTGTATTATTCGTCTTATGCCTTACTTTCTCCTTTACAGGGAATTATTGCTCTCCCATTTCACATGTATATCCTCATGTTATCTGATGAAATGCTAAGTATGAGGGAATTTGGTGGTAATGAAATTAATTTTTTCAATAAAAATGTGTTTTGTTTTATGTTTTATGTTTTTATGTAATGTCATTATGTCCCAAATACACCAGTCCTCTCAATCCTCCATATTGTATCAAGTGAGGAGTATATATAATTAACCATGTTTCACTATGTAATAAAAATCATGGTTGTTATAGCTACAATGATGGGTATAATGTTTATATATGATATTTATGATATAATTTAATTTTTGAATTATAGTTTCATATACAAATTATTATCATCCAATCATTTTGGAAATGATAACTTTTCTCGTTTGTACATATGGACTACCATCTCCAGGATGTGGCATGATTAGATATTCATTTTTTATTTCAAAAGGTTACTAATAATTATGATTTTGATTAATATATATGATATATATTATATAGTAACAATTAGTTAATGGTGATTTTTTACCTTTGTCTCCTCTATCTGTCAGGAAATGGAAACAACAGTCATTTGTATGTATAACCTTCCATTACCTTGAATTTTTCAATACATTTTTCTATCTATAATTATTATTGATGATTAAAAATATGTACATAATTAATATATAGTATTTTTATAACGTTATTAAAATTATTTAAACGATGGTAACATGATCATTACTTATGTAACATAATTTTAGAACCGAAACATGCATAGAAAATGAAATAACTGTCACACAGAAAAAATATTTTAATAAGAACTTATTAATAAAATTGTTATAAGATGCTATAGAAAAATAATACAAGGTATTATATGTATATATGTTTTTGTATTAAAGGTATAATACGTCCATATTTATTATAATTAAATATTTAATTAGAACAAGGAATGGTAGAACTTGAGGCAAGGGTATATTTCACAATAACAGTATAATTTGAGATAGTATATGTTTTAGTCTATTTTAGCGAATAATTCTCTTCAAAATCCATGTTATATTAATAAATTATAAACAATTCATTTAATATTCTAAAATAATTATTTAATATAATTTATACATGTGGTTTACTTTTAACAAAATGGACCGAAATGAATTTTTATGTTATTTTATAAAAAAGGTTCTTTGTTATTTTTTAAAATACGAAGGGAATGATTTTTTATATTATACAGCATGAGAGTATTTTCCCTATATCATTAATCCTTTATAAATTGAATCATTATTTACTATATAACAATTTCTTATTAAATGAAAAATAATTTCTTTATAATTGAATGGATTTTTGAAAAAATAATTCAAAATGGAAGGGATATTTTGATCAATGGTTATTTCAGGTGATCATTGAAAATCATTTTCATATTATAATAACATTATTTTATTTTAAATATACAATATATTTCATATGATCTTGGAAAATTTCTTTTTTTTATTTCTCTGAATTGTTTTTGTCTATAATAGAATGATGTTTTTGAAACCTAATCTTTTATATGTGTTTTGTTATAACAAAATTCTTATGAAATGAATTTAATTTTATCAGTTATGATATTATGCATGATTTAGGATCCTATAGAACACATAGGTATACCCTTGAGTTTTGATGGGTGGGACCTATATCTCCCTCGAATTGTTTGGGTAGAAATTTAAATCTCATGACATAGTAATGGGAAACAAGATGATGTTCATGATATGGTATGATAAAAAAGTCAATTTTAATTACACATTATGAGAAAAAATCCAATGTTATTGGTATATAATTGGAAAGAGGGGTTTATTCATGATAAAATGATATTAGATGATAACCATGACATGTTAAATTGTTTCTATACCAATTATTATTTTACACACTATTGTAAAATGGCATAATGGTTCATGATTGAGTTAGTATGAATTCTTATTTATAGAATTCATATACTACGAAATGTTATTGATTTATTCCACAACTCATGTTTATGATTTTTGAGAAATTTTTTATAGAACTATAATGTTAAGATTAATATATAATGTTAGTATTCTTATATTATTTTTTAATTTTATCCTTAATTGATATATTTCATGTTCATCCTTACTGATAATATTCATTCACCATTTTCTTATGTTTCCTTTCCCTAGGATATGAAGAAATGATGTAAGAAGGGTATATCTAAGTAGGGATCAAGATTTAATGAAATTTTCTTAGATGATATAGATATTAAAGAGGCATTTTTTTAATTTTATGATATATGCATGATTATTCCATAATTATTAAAAAATAAAATTTTAATGGGTCATTGGTTATATAAGTGATCCAATATTACCTTTTACATGGTATATTTTTTAAGGAAAAAGTTGGGATACATTTTTTGGTATCAAAATCAGAAATGAGAATTTAATGTTTCTACACCTAATTTAGAATTCCAAGTTTTGGGGTTGTTATGATGGTTATATCATAATAATATTGATATTACTTGTATATTTTATGCAGATGTTAGGTCAAATTGATGTAATGAAATCCTTTCTTTATGAATCATTTGTTTATGAGATATACGTGATAAAAATAAATGGTTTTTATATCCTAAGATGTTAGTATTGGGTTTTCAAATAAGAAAAAACATTGTATGGAATAATAATGTAATTGAAACATTGGTAGAAATTGTTTCACACTTTTATACTAAATACAAAATATTTCTACTTTTATTAAAATCAATTTCTTAATATAATAAACTTCGCGATGAAACTATTATTTACCTTTACTTATATGGTTATGATATTCTGATCACATGTACAATTAAAGTGGATATTGATATATTAAAGTATCAACACATTTAAATTTATGAAATAATGGATCTTGGGGTTTCCAGTGTGATTGCATGGATGGATATTAAAAGAGATGGGTGTAAGGGTGTTCAAAAACAAATACAAATGAAATATTTGAATAAATTTATATATTGTTTGGTGTTGAATATAGATCCAAAACATTCATCGCCCCATTATCACTAAATATCAAATGTAATGCATTAGTGTATTCAAAGATATATAATGAGTGAAATAGATGGATTGTGTTCTTTATGAATGTGAAGTTAGAGTCTTGATGTATTTGATGGTGTATACAAGACCTAATATTTTACAAACAGTGTGTATGGTAACTCAATACATGTGTGACCCAGGTAATAGTCCTTTGAATTATTTAAGATGGAATATATTTTATATTAAAGGTATTATCGATGCTGGTTTCATGCTATTCATAGAAACAATTACATGGATGTTTCTAGTTGAATGTGTTGATTCATATTATTTAGGGGGCTTAGAAATGAGATGATATACTACTAGTTATGATTTAACTATACAAAGAGGGCTAGTATGATGGATATATGATCTAAAATAAATATAAAGTTCTACCACTATAGATCAAGATTATATGTTAGAGATGGATGATTTCATGGAAGTGATATGGTTATATGGGCTGATAAGTGGCATATGAATCATCTTAGATAACATCAATGTGTTTTTTGGATATCTATACTATTTTTCTATTATAGAGGCTGGATTATCGAATTTGAACCAAACCTTTATACATTTCATTCACATTCATCTAAAATATTATCAATGATAAATGCATCTCACTCTATATAAATATGACAATTGAGAACCTACAATAATTTGTGATGAAAGAGTATATCAATATCATGTTTCGACAATATTTGGAATTAATCAACATCTCTTGGTAATGATATGCCTATCAGCATTGGGAAGGCTGTAGTGGAAATTTTTTAGTCAAAACTAAGTGATATTTATCATTAAGTTGAATATTGATTAATATTTAAAATAATTCCAAAAAATCATTTTTAGAACAACTGAATAAGATATTCATCTATTACGTGATGTCTAGAGAAGACATGTTATATGTGTTTTAGGCCTTGTGATAAATTATTATATTATACCCTTTTGAAAAATCTCTACTTATCTCTAAATACATTTGGTTGATCAAAATTAGAAAAAAAAATTATTGTAAACATGTCTTTGTTTAATAATATTGTACCTACTAACATCCCCCATGGATGTTGGGCACCCTAACTAATCCATGTACTTTATTTATCCCTATTTATATTTTGAGTTCCCTTCTTGAGTGAGTAATATTGAGTTGTTGAGAGAAATTACCCACCAAAAACAACATAGACTGGATGGATTGACCCATCACCACAATAAATCTAATGATGATGAACTAAAACATATTGGATGATACAACGTAGTGTTTGCGAGGTAGGGAGGAGAAATTCATGTTGACTAGAGAAGAATTTTGAGATAGAAACAAGGGGACCCTTGTAGGTACACACACTAAGAGAAATTTAAGTGGAGTAGAGTTCCATTATTTAAGAAATGTATGTCATGTAATTCTATTGTAACACAAAATGGGTATTAAGGGACACAAAACATCAATATATGAAATTGAACACCAACAACAACATAGAATAAAAAAACAAAACTAACGATGATTGGAAAATCAGGTACCTCTAATTCCACGAGGTTAATGGATGATGTTGATACAATACCTATATATATATTGGATTGACTACATTTGTTAGTTTTTTACAGGCCCTAATCCTTTACTCTACAAACCATTGTCTAAAATAAATTAGTGACCAATGATATACCTCATTAAAGGTATTTCAAAAGAAATTATTGACAATATAATTACCATATAATTATATCTAAGCTATGTAATTATAAATTCATATAAAATGTAATTTTTGGAATGTAATCTAAAACAGAAATTTTATTCATTATGGTGTTAGTATTAATATAATTTAGATTTATTGTCATATTTCTTTTATTATATTATTTATATAAAAACATTATATTATACCTCTATCCATAGTAAGAAATTAGTTTCATATCAAATCTTTTCAAATTATTAGGAGGATGACTGGATAAGAAGTCATATGTTGGGGTTATGGACTAGAATTAAAAATTGATTAAAGGGTTATTATCAAATTATGGATTTTTTTAATTTTTTAATAATTTTATATTTAATATATTAAAAACTACTTTTTAAATAATTAATATAATAAGTAAATTTAGATTCAATTAGAATCAATAATTTCATAGTATTTATTGTATGAACATAAATTTAATATACATGCCATTTATTGGGATGTATTGTTATTCTTTACATGGTATTTTTTCCATTATTTGAGTATATTTTTGGGTTATACTTTTTGTGTGTTTGGGCGAAGGTATTAGAAAATTGGATGGAAGAAATTAAGTGTACAGTTGGTGCACAATTTATACATATAATTCACCATGGACCAAAAATTTGTGAAAACCCTCACTGAAAGGGATTTCATAGACGGGGGATGTTTCTTAAAACCCGGATCCCTCTTATGAGAAATAGTTCCTCCCAAGAAAAGGTGCACAGTTAGGGTATGTCATTTGGAAAACCATTTTCCCCTACTAAGGAAAAATTGAATTGTTTTTTAATTAACCCATAATTAAGATTTATAATTCATGACAACCCCATTTTAACCCAATTATAGAACATAGCTCAGAAATAAATTATTCTTCCCATTTTTTGAGGTTATTATATGGATTCATTGGCCTCCCATCCCCGATTCATAAAAATTTGAAGCATTAATCTAAAATATATAGCTCTGCCAGTTTGTGAAACTCATCTGGATTAGTTTTCATAACTCTTAGACCATCCATTGAAGGTATTTTTTATGATATTGGTATTAGATATATATATAGGATTAATGCATCATGATTTGTTTTTTGTTTTTTCTAGGAATTTATTTAAGATTTCATCCTTCTTCATGTGTTTGACGCTTCTTCTTTAATTCAGGGAATTTCCATTATACAATCACTTTCCTTCATTTTGATGTATAATTAACATTAAAATGTTTTTAATTCTATTATTGTTATATAATTGTGGTATTATTATTGGATTATTATCAAATGAGTTTCTTAAAATAAAATCAATAATTTTATAATTTTTTTTAATTAAGTGATATTGAAATTGGGAAAATTGAATTGATATAATTGTTGAATTATTAATGGGGATATTACGATTGTGAAATTGGAATGATGAATATTAGAACTAATTAATGGAAATTGATTTTATGTTGTAAATGATTAAAATTGATTAATTAATTTTTAAATTAATTCAAGAATATTATTAAAATTATTTAATTAAATTGACATGATTAATCAATTCTTTTAATAATTGATGGAATTAATGGGATTAATTAATTAATGAATTATTTAGTGGATTTTTTGACTGATTAGTTATTTAATTATTTAATTAAAATGATGTTATTAATTAATTTCTGAATTAATTAATGATATATCATGATACATGGGAAATATTGATATTGTGATACATGCGATTGTGTGATATTCAGGGGTGAGACATGGTCTGCTACATCAAAATACTATAGAGATAAATAAATATTTGTTTTGTGACATTTTCTACTGCATAAAAATCCTATAGTGATTAATATTTATGTATGCTTCTTGACCAGAGTTTGGTGAATCAAAATCATATAGTGATAAACAATGATATTTGTGTGTGAGACATGGTCTTCTGCATCAAAAAACCATAGTGATAAATATTTATATTCTTGTGGTGTACATGGTCTAGTAAATCAAAACCTAATAGTAATAAATAGAAAAATGAGTGTGGGAAATGTAATGATGCATCAAAATTACATGAGGTGTTAGACGTGACATTCTATACCCATGAGTTGATAGTGGAAAAAGGTTCCAGTTGAATGTGTTATTAATTGAGATGATGAATCATATCAGTATAATTATTTTATATGATATCCATTGGGGATGGTTCATATTCTCAAAGAGGTTTATGTAGTTATTGAATGTTTGTGTGTCTATGGGAACCCAGGGTTTATGTGGTTAAAAAATAGTAATAGAACAAATTTAAAATATTTACATTATTTCTTATACATTATTATTTATAAATCCTCATAGAGTTTTATTTAATGGAAATTATCATATAATTCAATGGTGGTCTCTACATAGTTTTAATCACACCATACTCGAGATTCCTTGTTTTTACGCAATCATTATTCATTGATTTAGGAAAGGTTAAGGGTAGGATCCATATGATAGATAAATGAGTTATGATGATGCATGGATAATGGATAAAGTCTTAGGTTGGGAATCACTTGGATTGTGTCACTTTCTTAATTTTTGTGTTATCAATTGATAATTTTAAACTACTTGTCCTGACATGAATAATAATTTAGATTGGTTTTTGTATTCATTATTTGGTTCTCATTTGATAAAAGTATTGTTCGGTTATTTGGTTATATCATCTTGTTACTCTAATTATTTCTGATGTTATGAAAATTTTATTAAGAGGTTATAGTCCCTCCAAAATCAATATTAACCCTCACTATTAGTCAATTTCCTTTGGCATTTGGGGAGGTGTACACGAGGACATGTGGTGGACCGGCTTGAGGTACCAGTGTGTAGTACACGGGATAAGATGATTCAAACAAGTATCTGATCTCATTTCATTTCATATATTTTTTCATAATATATGGGAAGTATAGAATAGATAATAAGATGATATGGGCCTTTGCTAAGAGACTATTCATTGTAGTAGATAAACTATGTATGGGGGTATAATCTATGTACCTATGGGTGAATTGTTGATATGGATTTTTGATATTACATTTAATATTATTTCACCTCAAGTGATGCACTTGTTGTTTGATCTGATTAGGTTTCATAGTTATTCTAAAATTTGAACCATGTCCTATAATGGCTTGTGTGTTCTGTATGTATGCATCATTAAAGGTACTCATTATTAGTTTTTGACATGCATCATTTTAGGCACACAGAAAAAAATAGTTTTTGAGTAACTTCTTGAAACTGACCTTTTTTCCCTTTATTTTGGATTTTTACTAGAAATTTTTCCAAATATAAATCTAAGAAATTGAATATGACGACAATGTTAATTAAAAACAGGGTTTCTAATGAAAATTGGAATAATGAATTCGTTTTTAGCATTTTTTATCCAGGAACATGATGTTGGAATGTTAAGGGTAGTGAGAGTTCCTCAATTGGTTCCATTGGGTGGGGTTTAGAAAAAATACTTTTCACGACATATTTTTATTTTCCTCTTACATAAACTTGATAAAATGGTTTTATGTGTCCTAATACATGTGTTTTTTATTGAAGAGACATCCTTTCTTGACGACTCTTGTTGAGGGGTTGGATGTAGGATATGGCTTGAGTTGATCTACTAATAGTGAAACCTATGGAACCAATAGTGCCATGTAAAGTAGAAATATAGTGATTTTAGGATAAATTTTCTTACATCATTCAGTTTTTTGAGAGAAATCTACAGAATGTTGTGATGAGTATTTATGACATCACATGGGAGTTTCTATTGCAAAAACCTCTTAATTTCAATATAGAGTGTGTACCTGAGGTAGTATATTTCTTGATTGAGTAAATATAAACTATACGTCACCATTTTAAGACTTATTTTGAGAATATCATCATGTCAATTTCATACTTGTTGTGAGTATCAGCAATGTGATGGTGAAATGTTCAGGCCCGGATAGGGTAGGCATATAGAGTGGCATAGAAGGAATATTTTGGTGGATTTCTAGGTGCATAGTATCCAGATACTCTGGGATAGTAGAGATTTTCTATGTTCATGACCTTGAATCATAGAATCATGTCTGTGATGGATATGCTTGTTGATTTAGAGACATTACTCACATTCCACCAGTCCTTTAAAGGGATGCGATTTATATGAAATGGAATTTCTCGAACGAACTATAATTTGAAAATAATTACAAGTTAACTCAATTTGGTTAACTGTGTTTTCTAATAAGGTGGATCATTCCCCCATAGTATAGAAGAACATAAAAGAGTCTTCCAATGCAGTACATATGGTTTCCACTGGATGATCAAGAGGTACATCTTCCAATAGCAGGAAGAAACACTACGAGATTGTAATAAATGGGAAAGAAGGATAAGGGGAAAGAGAGAAGGATCAATCACTTAGGATCTTACCCGACTTCTTTTCCACTACTGTAATTGGTTGGTCCCTTATCATAGGCAATATCTATGACAACAATATTAGTATTGATCTTATAGCAGGATGTGGCATCTACAATAGAACTATAGGAACTGATGATTGATGATTTGTGATGGAGGGGATGAGTAGAATATAAGTATATGAAGGTGGTGTCCAACACCATATAAATCTGGCAGTTGGAGTTCTACTAGACATGGAAGTATAGGTAGTGGACGAGATGATTCTCGGAAAAAGAACCCATATTATAATAGTGGTTCATATTAGGGGACTCATACTAAATCATACCAAAGAGGGGTAGGATAGTTTCATTTCATTTAGCCTACATCAGTGGATATATAGGATGGTTCATTGAATGTTATATGCACTATCCTTATAGCATCTACGATTGATAGTTCTTTATTTAATACAGGGGCCTCTCTATCTTTTATTTTTGCACAACTTTGGATTGATTTGATCCTATTGGTCTAGTTCATGAGAGGGGTGTCATTGAGTGATACACCTTTGGATGTATGATCAAGATATTTCTATTTCTAAAATGGGTGTTCATTCGAGGTTTGTGAGTATCATTTTAATTGGGATCTTTATAACCATGATATTTCAGGCTTTGAACAAAATATGGGTACTGAATGGTTAGTAGTGTACCGATCCCATATTTATTCTTACCACATGAGGGAATGTTTCACATCTCATATGGGTGAAAAATACATTCACCATGGAGAATGGGATATCAAGGTGGGAAATGCAGGGCCAATTCATCAACAATTGTGGGAGCTCACCGCATAGGTTTCAGGTATTACTGAATGATTGATGTAAAAAATGACGACTTCCACCAGTAGTGGATCTATTTTAGGATGCTTCTCAGATGTCATCTCAGGTATTACACATGAGAGATATGATGAATTTACCATAGAGATAATTCTAGGTGTTGTGTCAGTTTCTATTCCACATTATAGAATGGCATTGAAAGAGATTCCGGAGTTCAAGACATACCTGGAAGAGTATTTGGATAAGGGGTTTATCCATCTTAGTATATTACATTGGGGTTACCTAGCATTGTTTTCTAATAAGGATAATAAAACAATATTCTTATGTGAATATTATCAGAATTTTAACTAGATGACTATGAAGAATTGATGTCATCTTCTGTATAACAATGTCCTATTTGACTAGTTTAGGGGGTCATGGGTCTTCTTGAAGATTGATTTCAGATCATAGTGTCATCCTTTGAGAGTTAAAACGTTTGGTATAATGTGGACTACATTAATTAGTGGGTATGGCTTGTATGAGTTCATATTGTTGCCATTCAGGATAATGAACTTGATATGAGTGTTTCTGTCATTCATGAAGAGAATCTTCCTTCTTGTACCAAGATCATTTGTGGTAGTGTCTGTGGATGACATATTTCTGTACCCAAAGACACACAATGATCATGAAAAACATAATGAAATCTTCCTATGTACACTAATATTTTATTATCTATATTCCATGAAAACTAAGATTATGTTTTGGATTCATTGGGTACAAATATTGGGTCACATAATCTTTAATGATGGTGTGTTAGTGGACCCAGAGAATGTTTAGGCAATTTTTCCTTGGGAGAGGCCTATGATTTTTTTGATGTCCACAGTTTTTAGGTTTGAAAAGATAATATTAGATGTTTTTTCATGACTTTTCTGATTATGAGCACCACATTTTATGTTGATAAAGAATGGGGAAAAGTTCTAATGGATGAAATCAACTATAAATTATTTCGAGATGTTATAGATGCGATTGAAATAGACACCAATATTGATACTACCCAAGCCAGGTGAGGAGTATATGATGTTTTTAAATTAATTATGGATAGATATTGAATAATAATTGATGGATAGAGATATGGTTTGTGTGTATGGTTCTTGATAGTGGAGTCCACATGAACAACACAAAGATAAACATAAGTTCGAGTTATCAAAAGAGGTGTATTAATTGATGTGTTGGTGGTATAATCTGTCGTTATAAATTTATACTCTGTATATAGATCATAAGATACTAAATTATATCTATTCACCAAAATATATGAATCTCTCCCTAATGGGGTTTTCCAATTATATGAAATCATTTTAATTTGACGTATAATATTTGATTGTGAATGAAAATAGCATTCATGATGTGATGTGATGGAAAACCTAGACTTGCGATGTTTATGAATAGTGTTAATACTAGAATATGAGACCCTCCATGGATGAGACGAATGAACATTATCAGGAGAGTCAAGAGAACATGGATCTTATTTTTTTTAAGTGGAGTATACACTCTTGAGACATATTAGAGATAAATGGTATGAAGATATGGGGTGTTTGGACCAGAGGGCAATCCATGAAGTTGGGGAGACACCATTATACAAGAGAATATACAAGGATGGTAAAATACATGTTTGAAATTGGGTTACTATGTATAGGACCAAGTGGGAGGAGAAGATGTATTAATTTCATGACTCAAAGTGGATAGTGAATCTAGGTTTCACCATGATGTACTGTGACCTATAAAGATAGTTTAGTTGGATGGGCATGAAAAAGGAGACATTATGGATTGTGATATAATGCTACACATGTATGTAGGTGAAGGCTAGGAATAAATAGCCTAGAGGTTTACTAAATCCATTTCCCATTCCAGAATGGAAGTTTGATGATGTCACCAAGGATTTTGTGGTGGGATTCCTATGGATTCCTCATAAGAATGACGTTATTTAGGTTGTTGTTGACCATTTAAAAAGGTATATCATTTATCACTAGTACATGATACATTCTTAGTGGTTCTGTTAGGAAACTTTTATGTAAATAATAATGTTAATTTTCATGGGGTTACATGGACTATAGTTTCAAAATAGGAATTTTATTTTACCTCCTTCTTCTAAGAGGGATTAGAGAAGGTTCTAGGAATATTTTTTTTATTGAGTATGAATTTTCACCCATAGATAGTTGGAAATCAGAGCATATAATATAAGTTCTAAAGGATATGCTTTGTGAATGTCTTCTAGACTTTGGAGGGTCATAGAAAAAGAAACTAGATTTGTTGTTTTTTCTATAACAACAGTTATTATGAAACATTATAGATGAGACCATATAGGGATCTTTTTGTAATGAAATGAATATAGCCTCAAGGATGTATCGAGGAAGGTGAGTTAGAGTTATTGGGATAGAGTATAGTATATGAGACATCAAAGAAGATACAAATGATTTAAAAATATATGGATAAGACTTGGAGAAGATAAAATTCATATGATCATAGACAATTATGAGACCTAGGGTTTATATAAATTGGGATAATGTATTCCTTAATGTGTTGCCTAGATTAGGTTACCATGGGATATAGAGATAGTGTATGTTGGAACCTAGTTTCGTTGACTGATTTGAGGTTATGGTGAGAATCAAGCTAGTGGAGTACTAATTGGAACTTCTATAGAGTTATTGTATTATGCTTGATGTTATACATATTTTGAAAATATTGGTAGTATCACCCTAACCCTTATCAAATGATCGATATAGATGTTGTCGAGATTAATATCAATGCATCCTTTCAAGAGGATTTGACATGTCCACTGGATTGTAGTGATAAATTTTTGTGGGGAAAGACTATGTTGATAGTCTCTATAAAGTGGAAACATGGTCATGTACATATGGAGACATGGGAGAGAAAAGAAGATATAATGAATCAGTGGGATGGCCTTTTTGAATCGAAATATTAGTGATTCTAGGGATTACAACGTGAGGATGATCTATTATAAGTAGGGAAATTATAAGATCCATTCCATTTTAGGACATGTATCGAGCACATTTATTAGTACTCTTTATCATTTTTGTGTATGTTTTGGTGGGTTTCAACATGGTTTCCTTTGGGAGAAAATTTTAGAAAACCAGAAGGAAGAAGGGCAGTGCCCGGTAGGCACACGACATTCAGAAATTATTCACCCTAGACAATAAAACACTTAATCCCCTTATAGATAGGTATTTCACTACTAGTTTATTGTTTGAAAACCCATTCCCCCAAAAAGAGGACCATCGTTGGTAAAACTGTGTGCCCCGACGGAGGAATCCTTTCGAGAATTTTTAGATTACCCAAAATTTATATTTAAATTTTATGAACCCCTCATTTTTACCACAATAATAGACCCCAACATGGACTTAAATAATTACTAACATTTTTTTAAGATCTTGGATGGATTCATAGTTCTCTCGACCTTCTTTATTGAAGAAAATAGGCTTATATTAAAGACCTGCACATATACCGACATGTGAATCTTATCCACATTATCTTTTTATTATGATCCCCGTCTTCTCCAATTAATTTATAGGGATGTTATCCAATTTATTTACTAGGTCAAGATATATAATTGATGTATATTTATCAATTTCATCTTATTAATAGGATTTAATCAAAATCTTAGTCTTCATCATGGGTTTAACCATTCCTCTTCAATTCATGGTATTTCCTTTGGGCAATGGCCTACAAACGATTTTAGGTAGCCATCCTATTATTAAAATACACAATTCCTGAATTCAGTTACATATATTTATTTGTAGAATTCTTATTGGATTATTAACAATTGATTTTTAAAAAATTATTTAAATAATTCAGTAAATCAATTAATCAAGGGATTGGGAAATTGGGGATACAAAATGGAATAAATTGGAATAAATAATTGCTAAATTAATTTTGGGGATATTGAATTTATTAATTTTGATTAATTAATTACTATAATAGTTAATAAATAATAGTCTGATTATATAATTAAATAAATATTATTAATTTATTTATTTATTTATTAATGAATATTATTGTGAATAATTAACGTAATAGATGTCATTAATTTATCATTGAATTAATGAATGAAATTTATAGGATTAATTAACTATTTAATTAATTAATGGAATGGATTTGGTTAATTAATATGTGAATTAATAAATAATATATCATGGTACAAGTGATATTATGGTACATGTGAAATATTGATTTTGTTGTATATGTGATGTGTGAAATTCGTGTGTGGTATATGGTATGTTGAATGAAAATACCATAGTGATTAATAATGATATTTATATGTGGGTGAGGGTTTCCTACATCAAAATCATAGAGTGATAAATATTGATGTGTGGAACATGGTATTCTTCATGAGAATACAGAGTGATAAATAATAATATTCATGTGTGGGAAATGGTCTGTTGCATCAAAATCCCATAGTGATAAATATTTGATATTCATGTGTGTGGGATGGTCTATAACATCAAAATATTATAGTGATATATTTATAAATGAGTGTGGGATGGGGATTGGTACATAAAAATCCCATGAGGTGTTATACATAAATTATTATTCATACGAGTTGGAAATGAACTATGGTTCCAAATGGCCATGATATGAATTCCGTTGATAATTAGTAATGAAGGAATTATTTTATATGATATAACCTAGGGATAATTCCAACTTTTGAATGGGTAGATATATGCATTGAGAGTTTGGGTGTCGATGACAACCTGATAGGTATGTAGTTAAATTAAGAGTAATTGATTAAATGTAATATTTTACTTTATTTATATCACATTATCCTTTAGCCAACCACTGGCACTATTATGGACTGGATATTGATTTAGATACCATTGGTGGAGTCCTAATAAGTGTTACCCACACCCGACAAGGGCTGCCTAATCAGTACCTAACCTAGTGTTGGGAGTCACTTATAGGTTTTCAGTGACTTACGTTTGAGTTTGTCATTTGACACATGACATGAACATGGCATGTCCAAAAATATTAGACTGGTAATCTCACTCAAGTTTTTTTTATGATTATCTACAAGTATTTTCTTGTTATTTTATTATATCATCAAGTTACTCTGATTATTCCCACTATTTAGCTACATTGACAAAGAGTGATTTATACCATTGTGATCAATATTTCCCCTCGCTACTGGTCTATAGCATCTAGCGTACAGGGTTGTGCGCCTAAGGTCATGTGACTGAATAGTCTGGGGAACCGGTGTGTGGCATACAGTTCATGAAAAAACAATTATAATTCCAAAATATCAATATTTGTAAAAAAAATCTAAAAAATCTATTATTAATTCATTAAAACCATAAAATTAAAAATAATATAATTAACAGGTAATTATTTCTGCAAAACGATAAAATTAAAATTCAACTCATTATAGAAATAAAATTATTATAAATCTATTATATATGATAAAATTCATTTTCATTATAAAAAAATACATTACATACAGTAGTTCATATAATTTAATTTTATCACATTATTTATTATATTTTCTATGAAATATATTATTGTGAGAACCACACAATCAATTGTCTAAAGCATCAATGATTAAATTATGAAAATATATCATCCTTGTCTGATGGATGATATGAAACTACTACATAGTTGAGTCATTAATATTGAATTATTATTCAGAATGACAAGTAAATATAATATTATATTATTGTAATATTTAAAAAATTAATAAAGTGAATAAACCATATAAATTTTTTGAAACATTCCAAAATATATAGTAATTTTATTTCAATTGACTTGTGCATTTTTATCAATACAATTGTGTCATTCCTCTGTTATCTTATTATTTTATAGATACCTTTTGTGGTCAATTAATAATTTCAATTTAGGTAGATTCTATTTTTTATGGGATCTTTATGGTCAGTAGAATTAATCTATGTCACTACCAAAATAGATCGTACACCTAATAAGGAAAACAATAAAAAAATTAAAAAATATTGTCATTATTGATGACTATATAAAATTATAATTTGAACAATTCATCCAATTGGAAAGATCATTTATCTTAGTCGTGAAATGGTCATAAATAGTTAATATAATTAATAACTGAGATTTAGAAAAAGATAATATTGTGTGTTTTTAGTTAAATGATGATAATTCAAGGTCACATGCATCATTGGATCAAAATGATATTTTAATAATAGTTACCAATTACAACACTAAATTTTATAATAATTTGTCTTATGAAAATGTAATTAATAATTCTATGAATTTTGAAACTAAATCCTATATATTAATTCAAAAAAATAATAATTTCATAAATCTAATATTTCATTATTTAATAAAATATTTTTTCATAATGATCAATCTGGTTTTAGATTTAAAAAATAGTTGAATAATATATTATTAGTGCTAAATTTAAATAACATTTTAATTAAGAAAACATGATTGTTTTTTGACCCTATATGGAAGAGAATAGTAAGGTATTTTATGGATTTTATAATATGGTTTGTGAAAAATCCATGAGGGTATCATATATATTGAAAGAAAACCCCAAGAAAAAGGGTTACACCATATTTCTAAAAATCTGTGGATGACATCAGCGACATTTAGATACAAATATCCATCATTGATTCATTTTAGAATCATATTTCCTAACATTACCCTAGTAAAATCATTCCATTATGGTAATATTTTACATATAGTCAAGTGAACTAATTGATCAATAAATGATTGTGACTTGGATTTATGGACTATAGTTATCACTTTCCATGAAACTTATAATTTAATGAAATATATAAATATTTATTTAAAATAAAATATAATATTAAAAATATATTGAAAACAACAAAAATACCATTCTCATTAAACAGATTTTAATAATATTTAATTTCATATCTGATTCTTACCAGAGAATATGACTATAATATTATACATTAATAACAGTAACTAAATAGTAAAACTAAAAAGAGAATTTTTTTATGTTATTGTTTCCCATATACATGTATCCATGTAAATAAAAATTAAAATCAATGAATTATAATGAATTCGTATCATAGCTATTGTGTCCTATTTCCATTAGTTGAAATGACATGATATTGTTTGGTGTTCATATGAGGTGTGTTGAAACATTTTGTGGGAATACATCTTATGTTGAAACAACTTAAATAATATCCGACCTTAAAATTTTAATTTTATAATATATAAAACGTATAAATATATTAACTAATTTTACTATGTCATTTGAAAAAATTAATTTATATTATTTTTTCCAACCATTTTAGTTATATAACCTTTTAATTAATCTAACAAATTCCACATTATTATTTTTTATAAACTATAAAATAATTCTTCTAGATTCTTGGTTTATGTGTAATGGACATAATGAATGTGTCACAATATGGCCTAACATAATTCTTCCTACTAGAAATTAATTTCAAATAAATATTATAACAAAACTGTTATAATAAAATAAATTAAAACCTAAAATTTGGCACTAAAACATATTTTATCCCCTTTTAAAAATATAAATATATCATTCAATTTATTGAAAAATATTCAAAAACCAATCACATGGATCATGTTTTACTAATTTATTATATATTTTATATTAATTATATCATAAATATATTTATTAAACAAAAAATTATTAATAAATCATTAAACCAATTTGATTAGTACTATATAATCAAAAATGAACTTTTAAGAAAATAATTTTAACCCAAAATCTCAATATTTTTACACAAAAATCATGATAAAACATACCTTGGAAATTGGAATATTTATGATAGGTTATATCATAATTATATATATTTCAATTTGAAAAAAAAATATTTCACTAGGAAAATTCATGAAATAATTGTTTTTGGAAAAATAACTATCTACTATAAATTATAAGACCCAAATTTAAAAAACATAAATCAAAAAACTGTAAAATTATAAAATAACCAGCATTTTGATTCATATCCTTTAAAATAAACCATGAGTTTCTCCAATGAAATAATTTAGTTGTCTATACCCCATATCTATTAATCATCCCATAGTCTCCAATTGTACAAGTATATGCTTCTACAGAACATAGTGAAGTGATATCAAATATTCCATCAAATTATCCTCACCACGATCAATAATAAAGACCAAAATTTCATATAAAATATATAAAACTATAGTTCTACAACATCAGATTAATTCCCATGAGATAAATGTAATTTTTATTTACATATTAATGGCACGTAAAAAATAATATATAGTTATAGACATTAACTATTATAAAAAATGATATCAACCTAAACATATTATTTTTAGAATAAAAGATTTTCTATTTAATAATGTATCAAAATTATATCCCTTTCCAACGAAACAATGACCCAATTTATGAAATACTCAATGAAAAACCTAATATATTATAGAATACTAAATAAGATGAATTATATGATTAATATCATACTTTTGGAAACTAAAATCGATAAATAATTTCATCTAAATAATTTACCATTAATTTTTATACATCTTCAATAAAATATTCCAAAATAATAATTAATCACTATCATATAAAATTAAAATGGAGACTGATATAACCTTCTATTTAAATTTTAAATTAGATCTATCGGGACTGATTTTTAATTGTTTCAGTTAGAGATAAACGTATAGAACACTATTTTCAGGCACACCACCATTTTATATTTTATTTAAATTTTGATCCTTGAGATAATTTTCTAGAATTAGTTTACAATTTTTTTGAGAAGGTAGTAGTAATAAGATTATATGGTTTATTCAAAGTATAAATAATATATTTAATAACTGAGTAATTCTTGATTGGTACTAGAGTTTCCTAAATGAGTGAAAGGGGATACATTGTTGTATAACAAATACCATAGACAAAGTCTTACCATTTGATGACATCAATTATTAATAGTGATTTTTATACTGATGATATTAGTTTTCTTGAATAAGAAACTTGTTGGATATTCATGTACTATACTCTTTTTTATGTCATCACATTGTTTGGGAGTGGGTATTTTTATCCTATATAGTTGTTGTTAATTCCTCATTTAGTTTATATCCTTTCTTATTGACTACCTAATATAATTAGTTGATTTCAAATGTTGTTGGACATCAAAAAATTTATTCCAGTGGTTCATTAGGAATATAATTTGTGATGACAAATGTCAGCACCTCATTCTTTTTTCTCATCTTATGCCTCTTTAGTCATTCTAGAACAGAACCCATGATCATTTTTTATGCCTGTATATTTGTAAATTATATGTTTTTAAGTGAATTTCACACTTTTTATATAATTTTACTCTAGGTAGAGGTAATATAAGTGTAATCGAATAAGGATGATCACACTAAGGAACATGAGGTAGGTGGGTTTCCCCTTTTCACAATTTTATAGGAACTCAAAGGATTATTTGTCTTTTAATGGGTTATCTAAATTTTCAATGGGGTTTCAATAGAAAAACACTATTATATTTTCACTTACTAGTTTTTATTTTAATTAGACTTAGGTTTTCACCGATAATTTTTTGTAAATTAGGCTAAAATACTTTTTGTATATGAATTATTATTTTGAAACACATTTATATAAAATGTGTTATTGTTTATTTATATAAATAAATGGGTTGTTGTGTGTTAAATATTGAAATATAAAAGTCCTAGTTATAATATACATGTTTCCTAGTGTTGACTATAAATGAGAAATGTTGAATTTTCTATAAATTGATAGTTTTGTGGAGGATGTATCCTTGCTTGTGAGTAGAGAGATTTCATTTAGCCTGAATGTCAGCTTTTGTGTGTATGAAAATAAGGAAAAATATTCCTAACTAAATTTGATGAATTTATTATACATTTGGATAGAAATATATTTTCATTTGTTAATATTATTTTAAAAAACCTGTATGTATTCTATATTTAATGTTGAAAAAAAATTACTACATTTATATTCATCCCTCATTTTTTTTATTATGTGATCTAACATATTTCTATTGTTTGTGTAATGTGAAAGTGTTCATGGGGGTTCATAATTGTTTGAATCCTCATGTATTAATCATGTTTTAATGATCAAAATTATTATTCAACCTAGTGAACTCATAAATTATATCCAATCATGTGTATTTATGTTTCAAGTTCTCTCATGCTTAATAATGGTTAAGATGAATCCATTTCATGCATATCATTGTTTATGTTTGAATACAGCTATTCGCCTAAGTACAAGACACAGTGAAGAAAGACATCATGAAGCTAGACACCGTAAACCAGACACAATGAATCCATACACCGTAAACCAGACACTGTGAAGCCAGACAAAGTAAACCAGAAACCGTGATGCAAGACACCATAAACAAGGCACCATGAAATAAGACACTGTGAAACAAGATACCATGAAAAAGACACTGTAAAAAAAGAATCGTGAACAAGACACTGTAAATGAGACTCTATGACACTCAGACACCATGATATCTCGACACCGTGTGAAGGAGACACCGTTTTCATAACTTACTGTGACACTGTTTCTTAAAATCTTTTGTTGGCTTTCAATTTAATTTCTAACAGTCATATTTGATGACATTATTTCACTGACATAAATAATGTTTCTTTTTAGACATAGTACTAAGTACAAGGTGTATAACACATGGATCCTTTTGGAAAAAACTCATGCCTTAGAAGATAAAGTGAAAAGTGTGCCCATGAACAAAGAGAGAGAGACTGAACTAAAAAGAATCCTATGAGCAAGACTGCGAAGAACATATTGCAATATTTTCAGGAAGTGTTGTCACATGAATGCAATCCGACTCTACTAAAAAACATACGAAGTAAACTGGAATCTAGAGAAAATAATCACATTATCAAAACTCTTGAAGAACATAAGCTGAATCGCAACACTCTGTTTTTCACACAACTTACAAAGAAGGACTCAAAGCTTCAGCTGCTTCAATCCAAAGAAGTCTAGAGCTGTATTGACATCACACAAGAGAATTCTAACCTCATCACTATATTCTTCCTCAATTGTGATCATATTTTTATTTACATTACGAGGAGTGTATGCCCCTCTCTGTTTTGACACACACTGACTCCTAAGCTGAACAAGAGGACACTAAAATCCTTACACCAAACTCTTTATACTTTTTTTACCCACGAAAACTGTGGAAGAGGTCTCTGTATAGCCAGGTTATTATTTTTTTACCCATGAAAACTATTGAAGAGGTCCTGGGGTGACCTAGATAGACTTTTTACTATTGTTAACCCTGATCCAAGGTCTGGATCAATGTTTATTTATATAAAATTCTTGGTTGATGGTGATCACCAAGTGGAGTGGACTAGGTCTCAACTTGAGACTAAACCACTTGTTTCATATCCTTTGTACTATTTAAATTTAGTCTTCTCTGTTTTACTGCTTAATTTCATAATTGAGAAATCAAAAATTTCACTTTGATAGACAGTCTTGGTTAGAATTTATAACTGGTTTATCTTAGTAGGATAACATCTAAAGTAATATTAATAATAAAAATTAAGATTACTGAGAATTAATCAATAATCTAAGAAGTTGTTTAAAAATTCAAACTCTTATAAAAGTATAACCTTGATTAACTAGGTTGTATCTATTTTTAGGGCAACCATTTATTTTGAAAATAATATTATTTTAGCAGAAATTTTTATAGTTACTCAATTCACCCCTCCCATCTTGAGTAAACTACTCCGACAAACATTTGGTATCAAATGTTTCATTATTAGGACTCGGTGTAATCTTATTCAAATATGATTATAGTTATAATTTAAATATCTATAAATATATGTTAATTATAAATTTCTAGTTCTTTTAATGTAATATGTTAGTATGGACAATAGATTGGAAGGTGCCGCAACCAAAAAACCCCCATTCTTTAATGGAACAAACTATGCTGAATAATTCATTAAAATAAAAATGTATCTAGAAAGTATGAGTTTTGAAACTTGGTTATCCATTATAGATTAATTCAAAATTCTTGTGACAGATAAAATTACATGGGATGAACATACCCAAATAGATTACTACAACAATTGCAAATCCAGGAATGCTTTTAACTATTTTTTAGGAGATGAATAATTTAATAGGATTTATGCTTGTAAAACTACCCATGAAATTTGGGATACCGTGTCTGTCTCACATGAAGGCACATCTAGTGTAAAAGAAAATTATAATTAATACTTATACTATAAAATATGATAATTTTAAAATGAAACATGAGGAGCCTATTTCGGACATGTATCTAATGTTCAATGAGATTTTCAACATAATGTTTTCTCTTAGAAGAGAAATCACTATCAAAAAATCATGAGAATCCTTAGATAACTACCTGCTAGATGGAGGGGAACCTCTGTCTCTTTTAGAGAGTCATGAGAAATCAGAAATCTACCTGTAAAAGAAATCATTGGGAAACTGATGATGTATGAGGAAGAGATGAAAGTCATCAAAGAAGAGGAGGATGAACCAAAGAGGAAATCGGTAGCATTCAAGACCACCTCCTTGAAGCACAAAGACAAAGGGAATCTAGAAACTTCTGTATCATGTTCCACCACTAAACAATCATCACCTGAAAGTGATGAGGAGATGGTTGAACTAGCTGAACGTTTCAAATGATTTTACAAAAAGAAGAACTTTTTTAGAAAGCCTATATTCAAGGGAAAGTATCATCTAAAATGAAACTAGAAAAAGGACTAGAAAAGTAATGACAAAACTGATGATATTTTATTTTATGAATATAATCGCAAAGAACATATAAAGGTTGGCTGTCCATATCTCATGTATAAGAATATAAATGAGGATAAGGACATGAATAAAAAAAGGAAATGAAGGAAACTTGGAGTTCCTATGAGGATATTTCAAGTGACATAGAGACATGACATGATGAACATGCTAACCAAGCCAATATGTGTTTTATGAAAAACACTTCTGAGGTAACACTGAACTCTTTTATACATAATTAATAATATTCTGAAGAGAAAAGTGACTCTGAAAATTTGACTAATGACGAAGTGGTTGAATACTGCAACATGCTTGAAGGGACATGAAATGAATTAAAAGATAAATATAAATCATTGAAGAAATACCATGCTCTCACTATAAATGTTAAATCTGAACAAACTACTAAAAAGTAGGAAAATTATCAACTGATAAATGAAAACAATGAATTAAGAATGTCTAATGAGCGGTTAAAAAGAAACTTAGAAATGCATATAAATGGGAAAAATACCCTTATCAAAATTCTAGGGAAAAAAATTCTCCTAATACAATACTGACATTGGTTATCAACCAGGTAAAAGTTACCTTGTTAGAAAAAAATTTGTTTCAAAGTCTAGGACATATAGTTTTGTTCCCAGTTCAAGACACAACTCAACTAGCTCATGTCATGATACATATTCTACTATTTCACGTTTTTTGGGTCCAAATATGGTTTATTTTTCAATTACATTACATAATTCTTATAGGAAACCTATGAGACAAATATGGGTTTCTAAATCACTTATTACTATTGTTACTGGACCCAAACGAGTATGGGTACCAAAATCTATCTTTTATTGATCATATTATAGTAATGCTTCTTAAAGTGATCCTGCAAAATTCTATGGTACTTGGATAGTGGTTGTTCAATACACAAGACATGAGACTACTCATGCTTCAAGAACACGATAAAAGTAGATGGAGGACAAGTCACAATTGGTGACAATTCTAAAGGGAAAATCATTTTCTGAGGCCATATTGGTAACACTAATTCGATTTTAATTTCTAAAGTACTGTTTGTTAAAGGCATAAAATATAATCTTCTTAGTATCTCAAAATTATGTAATGATGGATATCATGTTGAATTTTAAAATGATGCATGTAATGTATTTATTTCAAAATTTGAATTAGTATTTTCTGAAACAAGTATTGAAAAAATTTATTCTATTAATTTAGATTTCTTAGCTTCTCATAATTCTCCGTGCTTAAGTGTATTTTATAAAGAATCTTTGCTCTGGCATAGGAGACAAGGACACTGTAAAGTTCACTCCCTTAGAAATCTAATATGAAAAGTTTTAGTTAATGACTTACCCAAACATGACTTTCCACATGAAAAAGTATTTAATCCTTGTCAAATGGGAAAACAACACAAAATATCGTTCGAAACAAAGAAAGAAGTTTCTACTTCTCAAAATCTCGAATTGGTTCACATGGATTTTTTTGGACCATCTAGAGTTTCTAGTTTAAATGGAGATCACTATTTTTATGTTCTGGTTGATGATTTATCTAGATATACCTGGACCTTATTCATGGCCCACAAAAGTGAAGCCTAATCTTATTTTACTATGTATTTCATGTCTGTAGAAAATCATGGGGGCATTAAAATTAAATCATTAAGAAGTGATCAATGTCGTGAGTTTGAAAATCAATTTTTTGAATCCTTTTTCTCACAAAATTGTTAGAGTCACAATTTCTCTGCCCCTAGAGCACCTCTATATAATGGTTTTGTAGAAAGAAGAAATAGACCCCTGCAAGATATTTCTAGAAAAATTCTTAGTGAATATAACATACCTATTTACTTTTCAGCTAAAGCTGTTAAGACAACATGCTATATAATCAATAAGGTATTGATTAGACCAATTCTCAAAAAGACCCCGTATGAAATCTAGAACAATATGAAGCCTAAAGATAATTACTAAAGAGTTTTTTGTTGAAAAGTATTTATTCTCTACACTAAGAATAAGCTTGAAAAATTTTCATCCAAAAGCGATGAAGGAATCTTCCTAGGTTACTCAATATTACGTAAAGATTATAGAGTATTCAATAAAAGAACTAAATGTGTGGATGAATATGTTCATATCACGTTTGATGAAACTAAACAACATGAGCATAGAACCATCGTAGAAAATCTGTAGGATGATTTATCAAATCTGAACATCAACTAAAAATCCTCAAATTCCTCTGTGAAGGAATCAATGAAAACATCCAATTCTAGAAATTCCCTATAATCGGGTTATAATGAACCCAAATCTGTTGATGAACCTAAAATCACTAGTCCCTCTTTTTCTAGAGAGGATAAAACCCTTAAAAACCATCCCTTAGATGATTTTTTATGAGACTTCGAGAAAGGATCACAACATAGATCTTCTCTTATAAATCAAGTTGTTCAAGAAGCCTTCTTGTCACTACATGAACCTAAAAACATTGATTATGGAATCAATGATGAATTTTTGATAATGGATATACAAGAGGAACATAATCAGTTTGAAGGAAACAATGTTTGGAAACTTGTAGAAAGAAAAAAGTACACATTCATCATAGGCACTAAATGGGTGTTTAGAAATAAGGTAGATGAAGCTGGAAATATAGTTAGGAATAAGGCTAGACTAGCTGCACAAGGCTACATTCAAGAAGAAGGAATTGACTATGAGGAGACCTTTTCTCCAATAGCTAGAATTGAAGCCATCAGAGTCCTACTTGCCTATGCTTCACATCTAAATTTCTAAATATATCAAATGGATTTTAAGAGTAAATTATTAAATGGGTATATAGTTGAAGATGTCTTTATTGAACAACCCCCTAGATTTACAAATATTTATTTTCCCAATCATATTTTCAAACGATCTAAATAATTATATGTTTTAAAGCAAGATCCAAGAGCTTGGTATGACAAATTAGTACTTTTCTCATTTCTAATGGTTTTACAAAAGGAATAGGAGATCCTAACATTTTCATAAAATGAATTTATAATTATGTTTTAGTTATTCAATTCTATGTAGACGATATTATTTTTGGATCTTCAAAAAATTTATTATGTATTTATTTTTCTAAAATGATGCAAAAATAATTTGAAATGAGTTTAATAGGTAAACTAAAATTCATTCTTGGATTTAAAATCATTCAAAATAATGATGGGATTGTTTTAACTCAAAGTAAATACACTTGAGATCTTCTAAAACATTTTGTATTGGATAGCACTGAATGTAGTGACACTCCCATTAGTACCACCTATCAGTTAGATCATGATGAAAATGGAAAATCAATTGATCAAAACACATATAGAAGATTTATTGGATGTTTACTCTACTATAATTCTAGTCATCCAGACATTATGTTTAGTGTGTGTATGTGTGCTTGTTTTCAAGAAAATCCTAAATAATATCATTTAAATGCTATGAAAATAATTTTAAAATACCTCATGTATACACCAAATCTAGGACTGTTTTATCCTAATGAAAAATAATTTGAGCTATTTAGTTATTCTGATGCTGACTTTGGTTGTTGTATGTAAGATAGAAAGAGAACCTCTAGAACCTGTTAGCTTTTAGGCAAGTAAGTAGTGTCATGGTGTAGTAAGAAACAAAATTTTGTTGCATTATCTTCTGTAGAAGAAGAATATATAGCTACTTGCAGTTGTTGTGCACAAATTTTTTTGATGAAACACACATTACAAGATTATGGATATCAATTCAAAAATGTACAAATAAATTGTGACAAAACATGTTCTATTAACATCTCCAAAAATACTATTTCACATTCTAGGACAAAACATATTGACGTAAGACATCACTTTTTGAGAGAACATTATCTAAAAGGTGATATGACCTTGAAATTCCTGGGTATTGAATATCAACTTGAGGATATATTCACTAAACCATTAAATTCTGAGAGGATAGACTACATCATAGATGATCTTGGAATGATAAATCTTAAATAGATATCTTACATGTCTTAATGTTCGATATTTTCCTACATTATACTTTACAGTTTCATGATTACAGTTTCTCAGTTACTATATCTTATTTTTACGATCTCAGCATTGGCACTTTTTACTTATGGTCTGACATTTACCATCTCACCGTAACATGCACTGAACAGTTCACTCACTGTCTCACCAGGACGATAACATAATGTCTCACCATGACGATAACTCATTGTCTCACTGCAACGACCATTCATGGTCTCATTGTGAAAATTAATTATGTTTTTCTTTAAAACCATATCATGGTAATTATCATTTCTCCTCTTTCACTTTCCTGTGTTTTTATTTTTTTATGTTTTCCATTCCTAAATGATAAAACAAAAATATCCACTCATATCTTCACCTGGGATTTCTTCTATTTAGTCCTTTTGAACCCTTTAAACCTTGTAACTCTCTCTCTCTCTCTAGAACCTTCACTGGATTCCAATAATGAAACATCCTTCATCGTCCACACCATAGAAGCACATCCCAAAGAAGAAGAAGATTCCACCTATGCTAACACCTGATAGACCTCTAAATCCAAATTTGGTAAATCGCAGTGTTGTACCTGAGAAAAAAATCTAACCCAAATAGATTATATCTACAAAATCTCTTGTCTTGAATGTGTTAAAAGAAAAATGATTGTTAGAGTGGTTCTCATGGGAGAATAGACCCATCTATCCTAGGTTAATTCCTTAGATCTACTAGTACATACAGTTCTCTTTTGATTATGGTGGAAGTTATGTTGTGAGGAGCTGGGTTAATGGCCAATGATGCTCCTTCTCTTCGAGGTTAAGGGATTCATGCCTTTGGATACCTCATGAAAGTATTTTTGAGGATTATCATAGAGGACCTCCACCTTCAACCGATTTCCTTGATCTAGAAGATACTCTGAAAACCCTAACTACAAATGGAACTAATGTAGGATCAAAATAATTATGTAGATGCTCAATATACAAGACAGGGGGGGTGAATTGTATACTTTAAAAATTCCTTTGGAACCTTTAAAGATAGATACAAATAACTACGATTTCCTTAAACAAAGGAATGAGCTATGTTTAACAAAGTTAAACTAAGTAAATTCACAACACCTCTCACACCAAATGAAAACATGGAATAAGGAATGATGTTATAAACTTCATGTCCTTTTTACTCTATTAAAACTGGAAAGTGATTCCGAAAGTAGGTTCCGGAAATATGAATCCGGAAATTCAAACTTAACTAATGATTACAATATGAGATTCTACCTCAAAGCGTATAGAATCTAAATGAATTAGAATACAAGTAAGGAAGTATAAGAATGTTATACTTTCCTTACAATACAATATGCTGTGGAAAAAAACAAGTAGTAAAACTACAAGTAACAAGATATAAGTCTTTTAACCCAAAGAGAAGGGTATCTGACAACCTTGGATAAAGGTCCCTTGATTTATACTTTCAAGAAAGTTTGTCATACCCACACAAGGGTAAGCCCTCGATACGAAGATCGGAATCTCTATATTGAAATCCCCGCAAGCCCTCAACTACAAGGTAGTTGGCAACCTCTGTCTTCCTCAGGAAGGAATCCCTCGAACTTCAAGGTAGTCAGCACCTCTGTCTTCATATCCCCGAAAGTCCTCGAATGTAATCATGAACATTTGGAGTCGCACGAAGCTTTGCGAGTTTATAAGAGCCTCATTCTCTAGAAATCACTTCAACAGCATGTAAGAACAATGTCGAAGAAGTAATTTTTAATATTTTTCTAATGAGCTCCTATTTATAGGCAAGGTCAGCCTCCTTTCCAATGGTCATATTTTCCTTAAAAGTCGGAGGGACATGTAAACGTGTAACTTAACCAATGGTTAGTTTATAACAGAATAAACGACATCGTTTTATAACAAAAAAAGTGAAATAGAAAATACGACATCATTTAAAGTCTAATTCAATATTTCAGAGTGAAGGTTCGGAGTGTAAACAAAAATAATTTTTCGGAGTCTAAATAAATTCGGAGTGTATAAAACAAAGATGATCAGATTCTATTTAATAGGGGAATTCGGAATGAGAATTCAGAATGAGAATTCGTCAACAGAATTCATAATGAGAATTCGTCATCAGAATTCGTAATGAGAATTCATTATCAAAATTCATAATGAGAATTCATCATCAGAATTCGTAATGAGAATTCATATCCAGAATTTGGAGTAGAACATTATTACAGTTCTCATCCAGAATTCGGAACCTAAAACAGAATGCTTCATATCAAAGTTTCAAACGATTCCTAGAATATGGAAATTAATCCGAATATTATACTTAAGAAATATATGGATGAAAATATGATAAGGATTATTTTTCTTACAAAAGCGATCTTCCTTTTAAAAACGAATTTCCTTATAAAAGAAATTTTCCTTAATGATAAGGTGTTTGTGATTTTCAAAAGTAGAAGGAATGGAAAAGTCATAAGGAAAACCTTATTGACTCAACAATCTCCCCCTATTTGGAAAGCACAAAAATCCTTATGAAAATGAAAGTCTAAGAAAAAAGAAAAACATAAAGGCTTATCTCCCTTTTCTTATGGATGTTTATGAATAAGACTAACTCCCCCTTAGGCTTTGGAACTCTAAATATTGTATTCTATATTTCCGTAAGGTTATTTTATTAAGAATAATAATGTCTTCTTTAATGAAAAACTCCCCCCTTAGATAAAATCTATTAGAGTTATTTTTATTTCTCACCCTTTGTTTAGATTCTTTTTCCTTTTCCACCTTTATTAGGGTTCTTTTCGTTCTCCCCCTTTCTGATTTTCAAAAAGAATTCGAGGGAATGAAAAATATAAAAAAGTACATGAAAAATTAGTAACAACAACAAAAGGATCGAGCAAGCACAATTTTCATTAAGTTTGAATGTTCAACAATAAGGAAGTTAAGATACATCAAAAGATCGGATTTGTCTATTTTGGATCTTTTTCCTTCACCATGAGACCCTTGAGAATAGTATTTATCTTTTTCAAGTCTTTATGATCTTCCTCGGCTTGCTTCTCTAATACAATAATTCTTGCATTTTGTGGTTCAATCTTTTCTTCCTGGGCTTAATGATTTTCTTCCTGAGCCTTCAATATTTGTTCTTGCTTTAACAACTTCTCTTCACACTCAATCCGATGATCCCTTTCAAACTTCTAGTTTTGAGAAACATAATTCCACTTCCCATTCAGATCTCTGACTTCTTGAATCCGTAAATTCTTTTCATTTGTCCTATTTTCTTCAAAGGATGAAGTAAGTTCATTTATCTTCCTGTCTTCTGTCTCAAAAGCATCCTTAACATTATCTTTGAAATCATCAAAGTGCCTCATCTCTTCAACAGTCTTCCTCGACCTACTAGACATCCTCTTGCAGGATCTTTTGTGGGCTTTATATCCAACAAATAAATTTTTAAACTGAGCCTCAATCTCAACACATTTATCCATAACCATGGATACAGAGTCTGTTTTCTGATTCAAAGCATGTTGGAGCATCTGGCATCTTGAATCAACACTTGAAAAAGTCGAAATAGTACCCACCAACTTCTTTAATGTCTGAACAACAAAATCATGCCCCAACGAAGATGACTCTGAATCCGATACTTTGCATGGAGAATTTTCTTCTTCAAAATGATCACCCTTCTTCTTATAAGAAACACCAACTTCCCTTCTCTTTACAACCGCTGAGCTTGGGGTATCAACAACAAGTTGCTTTCCCTTGTCCTTTTTCGAAATGGATTGTCATTCCGGAGTCTTATGTTCACTATTAGAAACTTCAACAACATTGTCTTCATCATCAGCAACATTTTTAGCGCCATCCTCTATGTTCTCCATTTGAGCAACATCATGTAGATGTTGTTCTTCCTCTGCATGATAGGCTACTTCTTGTTCTCCTTCCTCCTCATCCTTCCCTGGAGTGACTAACTTCGATGATTCAGCTTCTGATGTTCGTAGCGACAAATGTTCCGAAGGTGTCCCCTTATAATCATCTACTTGATTCAAAACATCTCAGGTCTCACCACTTCCTTCAGCAACTGCTTCTTCAACTTCCACTTGTTCAATCTGCTCAATTTCTTCAACAGGCTTAGCAACTGCCTCTTCCGGAGCGACCAAGTTTCTTCCTGGAGTCTTAGGTAGAGATTCCAAAGAAAAAGATCTCGGAACGAGAATGTTTCCGGAGTCCATCTCAGTAAACTTTAATAATGTCTGAACTACCTCAGCTTCAGATATCTTCTTCTTAAGCTTCTTTTTTTCACTTGTTTTTATAACTCATCCGCTGGTCATTCCTTCAAGGCCTTAGCCTCCGCAGGATCCAATCCAAACTGAGGATCCCCTTTCACTCTTTTCTCTTTAATTTCCCTCTACATAGAAGCTACCTCATCAGGGTAATCTTTATTCTTCTTCGGTTTTTGATGTTTGAAATGAACTTACTTAGATTTGGGATTCTCTACTTCAACTTCAACTTCTTATAACTTTCTCTTCCTCACTGGCATAGAGGATTAAGGTTCACCAACATTCGGAACCACTTCTTCTTGATGAAGTAAATCAATAAACTGACCAGTCTTCTTGTCAAAGGCTACATCCATCCTTTTGAGGGTACCATCACTCACCCACATAATCTTGCAAACTCTTGTCTTATACTTGAAAGCCTCTTTGAAAGACTCAAGGCAACGAACTATTAGCTTCGAGATAATTGCTGGAAACATTATAATCTATGCTCCCAGATTCCCTTTCCTAAAATTCTCAACGGTAATAAGAATGTGTTTCATCAGATTAAACTTCCTCAGATTTATCAGAAAATCTAGGATATAGATCTCGATTTTTTTCAGACTATCTTTGACACCCTTTCTCGGTACAATAAGGACTTTTACCCATAATTCTAGAATCCGAAAATTTGTAGACATGGTAGCAATCTTCGGATCCTTGTCATCCACCAGTCCGAGAGTTTCCAATGCCATTTCCTTGTCAAATCTTCCCTTTGAATTCAGAAAAACATGAGATATGAACTCGGCTTCTCCATCATTGTTCAGCCCTACCAAGCTAGCTGCCTTGGCATACGAAAGATTATAAGTCTTTCTATAATACTTAAATGATATCATCTCCATACCATCTTCCATAAGGAAGGAAACTGCCTCATAGAACTCTATAAGAAAATATGAATAAACTTCATTTTGATTTCCGGGCTTGGACATGGCAACATCATCCCATCTGTTAGGCTTTATATTCTTGGATATAAGAGAATCATACGTGTTGAAGAAATCAGGATGAACCAACCTTTCTCTATATACAAACCACTTGGAAATTGGTTTAGAAGAAGACATGTTTTGAGAAGCTACTTCCACAGACATTGGGATATGAAGACTTCTGATGAGTTTGGAACAGAGTTAACTAATGATCGGAACGGCCTTAAAACAGAGAGGCAGAGCTTTGGGATGCTGGAGCTTTAAAAACCAATGTGGGACAACCATTTGGGTCCACTTTATATAGGCAACGAAAACATGGTTCATCTTCCTCAGTTGATCGAATGGTTGTAACAAGCTGAGATCAGATCTAATGGTTGAAATCCAATTCTCAAGAAAACATGAATCTGATCTTTTGTGGTTTTTATTAAAACATGGATTTAAGAAAACTATAATCAGAAAATAAATATAAGAAAATACCAGCAAGTTATGTATGATTACAAAAATCATTAGTAAGGAAATCATAGCTTTCGGATTGGCATAGGATAATTATTCGTAATGGGTAATATTATTTTTGAAGAAAAAAACATTAATACTACGAAAAGACACAGTTCGCCAAACTCACTATGATAAACATAACAAAGAAAAATCATTACAATATTTTCAGCATGAAAATTTCATTACAAAAGTTTAAAAATGAAAATCTCATTAAGAAAGTATTGGTACAAAAATTTTATTACGGAATCAACAGTACGAAATTGTCCATTCCGGAAGTTTTCAATACAAAAATTTCCATTCCAGAAGTTTTCTATACGAAAATATCCATTCTGGAAAATTTCTGTTCCGGAAATTCCATTCCGAAAATTTATTTCAGAAAATTTAGAAAAAACCAACATTGAAAAAAAATTAGTTACTCTAAAAATCAAATGTACCCCCCTATGAAAGGGATTTTATTACAGTAAGGATACTTTTTCAACAGAATGTTAATTAAGAATGGTTACCTTAGGGTTATCATTCCTAACTTCTGTTTAATGTATTAAAATCTATTAGAAGGTGAATATTTTGTGATAATATCAGCAAGGTGATCTTGATTTTCGATAAACTAAAGAATAATATCTCCTTTTAGTGTGTGATCCCTAAGAAAGTGATGCCTAATATCTATGTGTTTTTCACGAGAGTGATGTGCTGGGTTCTTACATAGGGCAATGGAACATGTGTTATCACACAAAATTTGAGTTTTAGAAAAACTCAAGGCATAGTCAGTGAGTGTGTGTTGCATCCACAAAACTTGAGCACAACAACTTCCAGCTGCTACATATTCGGCTTCAGCTATGGAAAGTGCTACAGAATTTTGATTCATGCAAGACCAAGAAACCAATGAATCTCCTAAGAAATGAAAAGTTCCGGATGTACTATTTCTATCCATTCTACATCCACCAAAGTCAGCAACCGAAAAGATTTTTAGAACAAAATTTTTTCCAGAAGTATAAAATAATCCTTGATCCATGGTTCCCTTAAGGTAGCGAAAAATTATTTTTTGTGCCTTTAAGTGAGATTCCATAGGATTGGATTGATATCTTGCAGATAAGAATTCTGAAAACATTATGTCCGGTCGACTAGTTGTTAAGTAAAGTAAACTTCCTGTCATACCTCTAAAAGATTTTTGATCTACTGGTTTCCCAGCTTAATCAATATCTAAAGAGTTAGAGGTACCAATGGGTGTACTTGTACTCTTAGTGTTGTCATAACCATACTTTTTTAGAAGATCTTTAATATACTTATATTGAGATATGTAGGTTCCTTCTGGTTTTTGAGAAATTTGAAAACAAAGGGAAAAAGGTTAACTCACCCATCATACTCATTTCAAACTCAGATTTCATTAGACTTGAAAAGAGTCGGTTAAAGATTGCTGATTTGAACCAAATATGATGTCACCAACATAAATTTGAAAAATCAAAAAAATATTTATCTTTATTTATAAAAAGGGTTGGATCTTAATTTCCCTTAACATATTTATTTTGAAGCAAAAATCTTGTGAGTCTATCATACCATGATCTTGGGGCTTGTTTAAGAACATACAGAGCTCTGGTAAGTCTAAAAACATGATCAGGATGTTTTGTATCTTCAAAGCCAGGAGGTTGTTCAACAAAAACTTCTTCTTGAACATAACCATTATGAAAATCACATTTCACATCCATTTGAAATAGTTTGAAATTAAAGAAAGATGCAAAGGCAAAGTAGAATACAGATATATTCAAGTATAGCTACTGGAGCATAGGTTTCTTCATAGTCTATTCCCTCTTGCTGATTATAACCTTTAGCAACAAGTCCAACTTTATTTCTTACTATGACTCCATTTTCATCACATTTATTTATGAAAACCCATTTCACTCCAATAACAGAAGTTTCCTTAGGTCTTTCAACAAATGTCTAGACTTTATTCCTTTCAAATTCATTTAGTTCATCTTTCATGGCTTTGATCCAATCATCATCACTTAAATATTCATCTGTGCTTTTTGGTTCTAATTGGGAAAGAAATGATAGATATTCTACTTCATTTATTAAAGAACTTCTAGTCCTTACAGGTTTATTTACATCACTAATGATTCTCTCACTGGGATGATTCTTAAGAAACACGTGATTTGGGTTTTGAAAATCCTGTTCATCAACATTGGGTAGAAAGTCTTCTATGGTAAATGTTTTAGAAGTATCTTCTTGAACATTTTCCTTATCAGTAGGTTCTTCTATCAAATGTTAATAATCAGTTTTTGAAAACACATCCGAGGATGGTGACTGGGATGGCTTAAAAACAAAATGATCAGACTCATCAAATTTTACCTGTACTGTTTCTTCAACAGTACAAGTATTTTTATTAAAAACCCTATAAGCATTAGAATTTGTGGAATAACTGATGAAAATTCCTTCATCAAATTATGGTGCGAATTTATGTAGGTTATATTTAGTATTCAAAATGAATATTTGCAACCAAAGACCGTGAAGTAGGATAGTCTTGGATTTCTACCATTCCATAAAGCATAAGGTGTTTTATTAAGAAAAGGTATAATCAAAACTCGGTTTATAGTATATCAAGTAGTACTTACAGCTTCAGCCTAGAAATTTCTAGATATAGAATATTCACTCAACATGGTTCTAGTTATCTCTTAAAGAATTCTATTTCTTCTCTCAACTATACTTTTCTGGTGAGGAGTTCTTGGTGCTGAAAAATTGTGAGTAAGACCTTTTCTACTACAAAAAGTTTCAAAATAAGAATATTGAAATTCTCCTCCATGATCACTATGAATAGTTTTCAATGGAACGGTTTTCTCATTTTTAACTTGAGCTCTAAAACTTTTGAAATAAGAAAAGGCTTCAGACTTCTTTACTAGAAAATAAACCCAAGTAAATCTAGTGTAATCATCAAATAGAACAAACACGTAGTATTTTCCTCCAATACTTCCAGTATGTATTGGACCAAAAAGATCCATGTGCACTAACTGTAATGCATCAGTTGTTGAGGCTTCATCGATTGATTTAAAACTAGATTTATGTTGCTTTCCATATTGACAGGGATCAAAAACTTTAGAAGAATCAAATCTAAGCTTCGATAGATCCTTGACTAGTTTCTTCTTAGAGAGTTTACATAAGTTTTTAAGGTTACAATGACCTACTTGTCTATGCCAAAGCCAGGAATGATCTTCCATTGCACTTAGTCAAGGTAAATATTGGCTCCTAAGGTCTTCTAAATTTAAGGTGTAATAATTCTCCTGCCTATTGGCTGAGAGAATAAATTTTTCCTTGGAATTGTGAAATAAGAACTTATCATTCCCAAAATTCACAAGATATCCTTCATCACATAAATTACTTATGCTAATGAGGTTGTGCATAAGACCCTTAAAAAATATCATTTGAAATCAAGGTTTTTTCAAGAAGAACAATATTTCCAATACCAACAATCTCTCCCTTAGCATTGTCTCTGAAAGTTGCCTTTCCTCCTTTCTTTTTGATAATTTTTCAATATATCTTTTGTTACCAGTCATGTGCCGGGAACATCCACTATCCATGTACCATGTGTTACTGCTGGTACACTCTTTATTTTCCTGAAATCAAGAAAATAATTAGACATTCAGAATCCAAACTTGTGTGGATCCGAGATTTCTAGATAACAAAATTTTAGGTACCCACATCTTCTTAAAAAAGTAAGCATTCTAAAATCCTAAAGATTGGGTTTTGTTTAAGGAACAATTATTTGCCCACTGACCACCACATTGACACTTGGTACAAAATGGGTCACTTTGAGGAACGAAATAATTGTTACTGAAAATTGGTTTTGCATGGGTATAACCAAATCCGGATTTGTTTCTTAAAGGACTTACTTGGGAATAAATTTTATCAAAATTTTCCTTACCATGTGTAATGTTTGATAAACACTTCATTAAGGAAAAAATTTCAGACTTAAGTTTGATAACCAAGTTTTTATCTTCAAAATCATTAGATTTAGAACTAGAGTTAGGATCGAAAATACTTCTCTTATAAATTACTTATTCTAACTCTTTAGAAAGTTTGTTCTTATCAGAACTTACTTCCTCAAGATTTTTTGAAATACATTAAAAATAAGCATTTTTTCTATCAAGATCTTTAGAAGGATCTAATATTTCTTTCATAAGGATAGAATTCCTAGAGTTTTCCTTTTCATGTTTCTTATAGAGTTTAGAGTTGTCAATCTCAAGAAGTTCAGAAAACCTAGAGACTTATTCATAGGTAGGTAAAGTATTTTCTTCATCAGAAGAGGATTCTTCACTAGAAAAATTATAATACATACTATCATTATAATTTAAAGAAACATTGTTCAATGATTCAGAACATCATACCTTAGACATAAAACAATGATTGTCAATAGGTATTCTGTCTATAAGACCAAGTTTCTTCTGTCCTAAAGATTCATAATCAGAAGATTCATATGAAGAGTCACCACCAATTTCACTCCAAGTATCACTAGCTTTTAGAACTTTCTTAGCTTTGGCTTTATAATATTTATTTATGTTCCTGTCTGAATGCCTTTCTTTCCGTTCATTCTTTTTGAGCAAAGGGAAATCTGGTCTAATATGTCCAGCTCTCTTGCATTCATAACATGGGACTTCTCCGTCTTTCCTATCTTTCCTGTCCTTTTTCTTATACTTGGATTGGAAATTTCTCTGACCAACTATCTTGTTCATCCTTTGAGAAAGATTTGCTAATTCTTTTTTAGATACTTCACTCTCACTAGATTCTGATTGAACAACCATCTTATTAGACTTGGATATGGTTACTCTCTCAGGAGACTTATCTTTCATATGATTTGATGTTGTTGTAAAAGCAACAGTACCATTCTCATTCTTTTTTTTGATGTTGTCATCATCTCTCTTCATTATAGTTTCATGTTGGAGAAGTGTTCCAAATAACTCATCAAAAGAAATTTAAGTGACCTTCATGTTCTCATCTATAGCAGTTCTTTTGGATTCCCACTCATTGGGCATAATATCAATTATCTTATCCAAAAGTTCTTTATCATCTAATCCTTTTTCTCCCATAGACTGTAAGTTGTTGACTATACTCATGAACCTCTGTTGAACATTACAAATTGGTTCACCATAAGGAAAATTTAATCCATGATATTCAGCTCTATGCATAGCTCTCCTAGTCTCAATCACTTTAGAAGTTCCAAATTGTGTAACCTCTAACTTCTTCAAGATAAAATTAGCTGCTTCATAAGAAGAAATTTGGCAATATATATTTCTAGTCATTGAACAAAGTAAGGTATTGCGTACCTTATAATTGAGTTGATACTCTTGCTTTTCCTGGTTAGTAAAAGTTTTAACTTTCTTATCAAGAATTTTATAATCTACAGTAAGCATAACAATGTTGTTCACTCGAGTATTGATAACAAAAGTCTTCATTCGATCTCTCTAGTATTCATAATCATTACCATCAACGATTGGTTGTATTGTAAGATTTATATTATCAATGGAACCAACATTGACTCATGCCATACTTAAAATAACCATCGGCACACAAACTTGTTAGTAGAAAATGTTTGTAATCACAAATTTCGGAATGACAAAATTCAGAATGAAAATGTACAGAATGAGAATGTTTGGAATGACAAAGTTTGGAATGAGAATGTGAGAAAGAAAAACTTATATGTGAGTACACGTATTTCAGAGACCTGCTCGGAGACCAAATATTGGATTGGTGTAGAGTATGAGGTTTTCACCTCTGATACCAATATTTGGATCGAAATAATGATGTAGATGTTCAATATACAAGAGGAGGGTGAATTGTATACTTTAAAAATTCATTTGGAACCTTTAATGATAGTTACAAATAACTATGTTTTTCTTTAAAAATAGGAAAGAGCTATGTTTAACAAAGTTAAACTAAGTAAATTCAAAACACCTCTAACACCAAATGAAGACATGGAATACGGAATGAAGTTATAAACATCAAGTCATTTGTACTTGCTTAAAACTGGAAAGAGATTCCGAAAGTAGGTTGCGAAAATATAAATCTGGAAATTGAAACTTAACTAAAGATCACAATATGAACTTGTACCTTAAAGCGTATAGATTCTAAATGAATCAGAATACAAGTAATGAAGTATAAGAATGTTATATTTTCCTTACAATACAATATGCAGTGGAAACAAACAAGTAGTAAAACTACAAGTAACAAGATATAAGTCTTTTAACCCAAAGAGAAGGGTATCCAACAACCTTGGATAAAGGTCCCTTAATTTATACTTTCAAGCAAGTTTGTCTTACCTACACCAGGGTATGCCCTCGATACGAAGATCAAAATCTCTATCTTTCTATCCCTGCAAGCCCTCAACTTCAAGGTAGTTGGCAACCTCTGTCTTCCTCAGCAAGGAAGCCCTCTAACTTCAAGGTAGTCGACACCTCTTTCTTCCTATCCCCGGAAGTCCTCGAATGTAATCACAAACATTCGGAGTCGCACAAAGAATTGAGAGTTAGTAAGAGCCTCTCTCTCTAGAAATCTCTTCAACAGAATGTAAGAATAATGTCTAAGAAGTCATCTTTATGCTTTTTCAAATGAGCTCCTATTTACAGGCGAGATCAGCCTCCTTTCCAACGGTCATGTTTTCCTTAAAAGTCAGAGGGACCTGTACACGTGTAACTTAACCAACAGTTAGTTTATAACAGAATAGACGTCATCGTTTTATAAAAAAACAAGTGAAACCGAAAGTATGACATCGTTTAAAGACTAACTCAAAATTTCAGAGTGATGGTTCGGAGTGTAAACAAAAATAATTTTTTGGAGTCTAAATAAATACGGAGTGTATAAAACAAAGATGATCAGATTATGTTTAATAGGTGAATTCTGAATGAGAATTCAGAATGAGAATTCATCAATAGAATTCGTAATGATAATTCGTAATCAAAATTCATAATGAGAATTCATCATCAAAATTCGTAATGAGAATTCGTCATCAGAATTCATAATGAGAATTCATCATCAGAATTCGTAATGAGAATTCATCATCAGAATTAGTAATGAGAATTCGTCATCAGAATTCGTAATGAGAATTCATCATTAGAATTTGTAATGAGAATTCGTATCCAGAATTCGGAGTAGATCTTTATTACAATTCACATCCAAAATTTGGAACCTAAAACATAATGCTTCATATCAATGTTTCAAACGATTCCGAGAATATAGAAATGAATACGAATCTTATAATTAAGAAATATATGGATGAAAATATGATAAGGATTATTTTTCTTACAAAATCGATCATCCTTTTAAAAACCACATTCCTTATAAAAGAAATTTTCCTTACAGATAAACTTTTTGTGATTTTCAAAACAAGAAGGAATGAAAAATTCATAAGGAAAACCTTATTGACTCAACAACTAAGGGAAGGGCCATCGCTGCTGAAGTTGATAGTGAAACAAGGCTAATGTTTATGTTTGTTCAAAATCTGGTTAGTCTAAGAAAAGGACATTTTCCTGTGTTAGAATATCAGGATGTATTTTTTATTTGCCTTATGAAAAATGGACATAAGATCAACCTGTGTAAGTACATCATTCACTATATGTGTGAGTTGATCATGGTTACATCCAAGTCCACTTCTCTATTCTACTCATGGATGATATCATCCATGCTTTTTGCAAAAGGTGTGGATGGACAAAATGAAGAATTTCTTATGGACTATGAGTAATGTATCTCTAAACCCATCATCAAGATAATGATGATAAACCCGAATCCTTGGAAAATGGAATGGGTGGAAGACAATGATATGGTTAATGAAATTTTTAATCTTGTGGATTATCCATGAAGGCCAAAAGGTATTTTTAATCCTTGTTTGGAACCATATGAACTTGTTGAGTATTCAGAATAAGAGGAAGAAGAGGTTGAATTACCACATAGGGAAGAAATTTTTGTTGAGGAATAAAGGACTATTGTTCCTCAGGTTGTTCTTGAAGAAGTTCATGCCCCTAGTGACGATGTCAATCTAGAAGTCGAACCCGAAGCTGGTGAAGAATCAGTTGTCACACAATCAGAGAAGTAAGACATGGAAGAGCCTACAGTAGAAGAACTCCCTATTGTGCAATAATCCAACATGGAATAATTCCCTGTTGTGCAAGAAGTGAATCTCGAGGAACTCCCTGTGGAATAATATGTTCCAGAAATCATACCCACTGCTGAAGAAAGGATGGAGCTGGCCTTTCATCTAGCTGTACAAGAAATTAATGAAGAACATAGAGCTGAGTCTGTGGATTTAGACCAATCTCTTAAGTCTCTTAGTCTTGAGAAGGAGTCACCTGTTGAGTGGGAGGAAACCCCAAATATTGAGTTTGATGAAGCCTCACAACAAATTCAGTCAAGTCTTGTGGACAATCAGTACCAATTTCCTAGTTTTTATTATGTGAATGAGTCTCAGCAGGTTACTGCAACTGGGCTTGATCTTTCTTCCCTATTTCCATTTAAATCATTCAAAAAATTTGCACCCGAGAAGGAACATGAACCTGAATCTGTTCCTGTACCAATTCATACACTTGAAACTTTATCTGAACAACCATCCATTATTAGTATGGACGATCTGATGGAATTTGGAGATACTCTCTATTCTGGTGTAGAGAAACTTATAAACTCCCATCCTCGTCCTGTGACAAATTTATGTGAGAGAGATGACTCACTATTATTGGAAAAGATTATTTGGTAAATACAACATAAGATTCTCCATGATATTAAAGAAGTACGAGTTGAAAATAAGCTGCTCAGTAATGAAATTACAACCAAGAGAATCATGGTTGAAGTCATGAAAAAAGAGCTGCATTCATGATTAGAGTATGTTACTACTCCACTATCACCCACTGTTTCTCAAATCCCTTGAGATGTTGTGTCTCATATTCATCCTTATCTTGCATTCTTTGATAAAAAATGTTGTAGAATGGAACAAATAATTGTTGAAGTAGATGAGAGAGCATGTGGTGAACCTTAATAGACTCACTAATGAGTACACCAATTGTATTCAAATGGTTCTAAATCAGATCAAATCTCTGACAATAGCTATCAAAGCCTCCAATACCTCTGTTCAATCCTCTACACCTTCCTTGGACAGTAATTTTACCAGATCTATAGTCAATGAAGAGATTTATAATGTTTTCAGTGTCTTAAATGTGTCTTCTTTATCTGATTTTATCAAGAAAAGTGATAGAGTTCTTGACCTTTTACAAATTCACTCAAGGGATGATAATCATGACTAGCAGGAGATTTCTAAGAAAGTAGATCTATATTTCAACTGAATTTTCTCCAAGTCCTATATGTCCAACCACTTCAAATACATTGTAGAGAATCTCCAAATTCCTCCTATGGCTCAATCCTTCAAACCCCAAGTCCAGAAGTTAACCTAGTTTACCCTATTTTTGGACATGTTTATGGAATACAATGATGACTTTGATAAATCCATGTAGTATGGTGGATAGATTATTGCAGACATCATCATACTCCTGAGACTTTATCTTCACTCCCGAAGTAGAGCAATTGTTTCACCAGCGACTGCACCTCTCAGATCTAGGCTACCTACCTTCACCTCTACCTTTTCCTCAAAAACCATATCTGTTGTTCATGCTCTTAGTCAGATCAGGCATGTGATTCTAGATTAGCGACTGCCTAGATCTTCTACTGCTGCTACCCTAGCTCCCTCAGTCTTTGAAGGTCTCACTTTACCCTCTTTATCTACAATTTATCTGCCTTCTTCAACATCAACCACTGCCCCTATGGCTTCCTCTTCGGCTGCTGCTAAAGGCAAAGAGAAGGCCAATCCCTGAGGAAGACCAGTGCTTACTACTTTTTATGGGGATTCCATTGTTTTTTTATTTCTCCATTGTTTTGTACTACACTATGTTTACTCTTAATGGAATGTGCAATGTTTTCCATCTCTTCTATCAACTTTTTGATAATCCCATAAGGGGTAGAAGTTTCTATATGTTATTTTCTCTATAGTTACATCCAATTTACAGATTAACTATATATGATTTGTGATCGTCATAAAGGCGGATATTGTTGGACTCCTCATGTATTAATCATTTTTTAATGATCACAAATCTTATTCAACCTAGTTTACTCATAAATTATATAAATTCATCTATATTTATGCTTCAAGTTATATCATGAATTATAATTGTTATGCTCAATCCATTTCATGTATATCACTATTTAAGTATAAATACAACTATTTTCCTATGTACAAGACACCATGAAGCAAGATACCGTGAAGCCAGACACCGTAAACCATACACTGGGAAGCCATACACTGTAAACCAGACACTGTGAAGACATACACCATGAAGCATGAAACTATAAACAAGACATCGTGAAACAAGACACCATGGACAAGATAATGTGAAATAAGAAACCTTGAATAAGACTCCGAAAATAATGAACCATAAACACAACATTGTAAATGAGACACCGTGACCCTCAGACACCATCATTTCTAGACTCCCTGTAAAGGAGACACCATTTTCTTAACATAATGTGACACCATTTCAAAACCTATTTTGGCGTCTATCAATTTAATTTATAAAACTCATATTTGATACCTTTAATGCACAGACATAACTAATGTTTCTTTGTAGAAATTGAACAATGTATGAGGTGCATAACACATGGAACTTATCAGCTAAAGCTTAGGCATTTGAAGATAAAGAGAAAAGTGTGCCCAAGAACAAAGAGATAGATACTGAATGAAAAACAAGCCTGTGGGAACGATTGTGAGGAACATATTGCAAGATTTTCAAAAGGATGAATTGTCACATGCATGCAATCCGAATCTTATGAAGAACATATGATGTACACTGGAATCTAGAGAACATTGTCACATTATCAAAACTCATGAAGAACACAAGCTGAATCGCGACACTCTGTTTTTCACACAACATCCAAAGAAGGACTCAAAGCTTCATCTGCTTCAATCCAAAGAAGTCCAGAGCTGCATTGACATCACACAAGAGCATTCTAACCTCATCCCTATATTCTTTCTCAACTGGGATAATATTTTTATTTACATTATGAGGAGTGTGTGCCCCTATCTGTTTTGACACACACTAACTCACAAGCTGATTTGGAGGATACTGAAATCCTTACACCAAAATATTTATACTATTGTTTACCCACGAAAACTATGGAAGTGGCCCCTGTGTGGCCTGGTTATTATTTGTGTTTACCCACGAATACTGTGGAAGAGGTCCATGTGTGACCTGGACAGACTGGGTACTGTTGTTAACCCCGATCTAAGGTGTGGATCAAAGTTTATATATATAATATGCTTGGTGGTAAGTGATAACCAAGTGGAGTGGATTGGGCTTTGACATGATACTAAACCACTTGTTTCATATCCTTTGTGTTGTTTAAATTTAGTATTCTTTGTTTTACTACTTTATTTCATAATCCAGAAATCACAAATTTCACTTTGACAGTTAGTCTTGGAAAGAGGCCATAACTGGTTTGTCTTAGTAGGATAACATCAAAAGTTTTATTAATAATAAAAATCAATATTACTGAGAATTAATCAATCTTCTAAGAAGATGTTTAAAAATTCAAACTCTTATAACAGTATAACATTGATTAACTAGGATGTATCTATTTTTGGGGAAACCATTTCTTTTGAAAATATTATTCTTTTAACAGAAATTTTTATAGTTACTCAATTCACCCCTCCCCTCTTGAGTAAACTAATCTTACCAACAATAATGTTTATTATTATTTACACTCTATATATAAACCTCGTTAAATATGAATATTTTGTTTCAGATGATATAGGAAAGAAAATAATTTCATATATTTATAGAATCCAAGAGATCAATGTCATTGTTTGTTGAGTTGATAATTAGAATTGGTTTCTTTCTTTTTCAGGAGTGGTTCCACATGAGTTCAAGAGTATTTTTCTTTTTTTGGATTTTAGTTTCTATACCTCAAAATTTAACCTATTACTTGGATGTAGTTCTCATATTTTTATTTTATTGAGTTGTATGGTTTTCATTCTCATTCTTCATGTAGTTATTTTGTTATGCATCGATATTAGCATTTTTTCACCTTAGGTAAAATAATACATCAATGTTTTATTAAGACACTACCATTTATTTCTAGTATTCGGTGTTCTATGGTAGCCACCTAATGTGAAAAACACTTTCTCCTCCTCTCAATTCAATGATTTAGGGTGGGATGTTATATATGGAATCAGTTTTTTGGTCCTTGAGTTATATTGGTAGCAATTAGATAATAATTTCAAAAAATGGAATGTATATCTTAATGATATGTGTATAAAAAATTTATTCTTAACATCATGTTACTAGGGTCATGAAGGTACAAGGAGTTCTCTAAAAGACTTTTAGGTGTTTCGTCAAATCAAAATCATTGGTACATCCTATTACTGTAATGTATAATGTATTAGTATAAAGGTTTTGTACTAATACTGTATTGTCACATTATTATTTGATTTCTATTTTTTGATAGTTTTATATTTTTATTAATATATAAAAAATAAAAATAAACAGATGAGAAATTAATGTGATACATTATTGATTCCTAAAATGATTTAAAGAAGGAAATTTCAGCCCATAAAGAGACTACGAAATCAGGGATAGGGAATTTTTGAGGAAATGGACTCACCAAGATCACATGAGAACTAGGATTTGGTATAATGTATATTAGAAGACATTGAATTTGTTGATTATAAACCTTGTACTAAGGTAGCACATCATATAAGTAACATAATATTATAATTAAATAAGAAATCTTCAATGATTCATAATTATTGTAGACTTCACCATGTATTGCTATGGATTAGTAAAGAAACTAGGAATTTTTAAATTGCGGGGTCCCTAGAAAATATGGGGGTCGAGTTAGGAATTTATATTATTGAGGAAACGGAAATAACATTGTGGAAATTAGCCATTAAATATATTTTAGCTAAAAAACTCAATTGGAAATGATTTATGAAATTTTTAAATAATAAATTCTTGCCTTCCACATTCCAGATTGAAATGGTGATAAAATAATTTAAATTAGAAAACTAATATTGAATTGATTGAATATTGTACTAAACTCACTCACCTCATTCGCATTTCACTTAAGGATACTATAAGGTGAAGTCCAAAAGTATAGATCATTATGGTGGGTCTCTAACATGAGGTTCACTCATAGATAGTAATGTTATATATGGTAGTCAATATAAAATATTGAATATGGTAATTATGTGAGAAAGATACATTTTAATGAATCTTATTGGAGGGGACACCTCTATCAATCCATGTGATGGTGGCGGAATCGACACATCATATATAATGAAGAGGGATAGATACTTATAGGATACTTAGGATGTGGAGAATAAATCCAAAATATTATTATCTTATACAATGTATTATAATATTGAGCCTATATATTTCTACTGTTAGTTTCAATCCTATATAAAGAAACAATTTGTGATAGCATTGTCGAATTTCCACAACAATGATGAGAAAAGGAATATTAATATGTATTTTCATAATCATATGAGATTAGTAAGTAGAAATGTATTGAACAAGAATTAGGATTCAATATGATATTTAGGAACAGTCTTATAAGATAAGTTCACACATAGAAACCCATTTCAACTCAGATACCTCCAGGAAGAATTCGTCTTTTCAAGAAACACCTATTTTGGGGAGTAATATGTAGCCTATGGACTCTGATTTGTAGTTTCATCTTGTATAACATTATATCATGAGTGAAAAACCAATTATATCTATGGTGTGAGTTATTATCCTTAAAAGAACGGTTCTTATGTGTGACTTATTTGATAGTTGGGAATCAAATTATTTAATTACTTCTTCTGTGGTTAAAAAATTTGGATTTCTTGTGGGAATGCTACCTCAAATCTTGAGTATCAACAACCCATTAGACTATGAGTTTGTGAGGGATTTAGATTCTGAGTACATTCCATTAAAATTGATGAAAAATAGTTTTGGTGGGAGTCTAAAATAATAAGGAAAGTATTTTTAATATCATATATAGGATAGTTTGGTGGGAGAAATTTAATTCCCATATCAATTATTACACTTAGAATGTGACATTCAAATCCATAGATTTATATATTTATTTATTAAAGGATGATATGTGATATAAAAAAGGTATAGTGGGACCTTCAATGATAGTGGAAAGAAATGTCTCTACATATTTAGGATCAATTATCATAAATTAAATTAATGAAATAGTAAATTAGACTCTTTGTTTCATAGTTGATCAATACCTGGATTTATATCTGAATAGTTTTTTTTGCATTAACTCAGATTAAGGAAGCTAATATTTCTATTAATATACTTTATGGAAGAAGACCTATTTACCTAGTATTTTAAAAATTGATCAGAAATATTTGTGAGAGGTAGAGGCTTATTTATAAGAGCTGTAATGAAATGATTTTATAAGACTTAGTACATTTCTTTCAAAGGCATCCATATTATTTGTATTGGAAGCATATATTTTACATTTCTTATGTGTTTATTATTATATGTTTAATGAAGTTATAGTAAAAAATATGAATATTAATCCTCTAATCTATGATCGAGTTATACTATTAATTAGAGCTAAGGTGTTATCTATAATTAATCTCTTCATAGGATATCATTAACAAAGAGGTAGAAATGATGGTATTTTGAAGTCAATAATTTAGAGTCTCTATATACACTATATGTATATTTTTATTCCCCTTGGTCAGATTAATGCACATATTGTTTAAATGGTCTTTATGGTTTGTATATTACATCGACACCTTGAATCCATTGATTTTTAAATTTTAATGATATTATGGTTTAAAATCAAGGAAAGAATAATCACCAAGAAATTTTTTAACTCTTTATGATTACATTAAAAAATCGTCATTTGTATTCTATGTTTTATAAATGATACTTATAGATAAAAGAATTATATTTCCTTTAGTACTTCATATCTAAATAAATTATATTAGTCAATCCTTAAATAATCTAAGTAGTCATCTCCTATAGAAACCAATGAGTTAAATTAAAAAAAATAGTTTTATGTGATTAATGGTATTTTATAATCAAATTGTTTAGGATTTATCAAGGATTTATTCTCCCATGTATAATTTCACAATATGAGGTGTTCCATTCACATTGATAAATAACTATCAGAAGCAGTTACAATAGATTAAAACTTTTCTCCCCTTGTAATAGATCCTAATTTTTTTATTACTAATTAATATCTATGTGGTATATTATGATGTGTACGGATTTGGTGACGGTGGTGTTTTAATACAGGGAGATCATGTTGTACATTATGTTTTGAGGTAGTTGAGAATTCATGATAAGAAAATTCCAACGCATGAGTTTGAACTATCTTTAGTATTACATTCTATAAAAAATAGTGACATTACCCCTTTAGAGAAACGGTCATAGCTTTCACAAAATGTATGTGTTTAGAGTATATTTTTTCCCGAATGATACTTGACCTTATGGAAATTAAGATATATGGAACTCCTAAAAATGTTTTATTTATTCATTGTAGAAATTTTTGGTATTGGAAATTGGGTGGTCGATTTGTTGAGTCCAAAATCATATCTTGAACTGGGCAACACATAATTGGACCAATGGAAGCTGATCAGCTTGATCACTTCAATGAATCTAGAATATGAAAAATATGATGAGTTCCAATTTTTTATTCTAATTAATCATTTTCTAGAGTTTGTGGACCTGTATAAAGATGAAAAACTATAAAATCATTAATATATCACCAATATATATAACCTAAATGTGGGAAGATTATAATATCCAGATAGAGGATAAAAACATTTTATTATGTTTTTAGAATAATCTTATAGTCCCATAGTATTTCTTGGATCCACTTCATTTAACATATAAAAATTTAAGATAGCCTATTCAACTAGCTATTTAGAAGATGTAAAAATAAATTAAAATTCATTTCATGTGGGTAGTTATTAAATTCATTATTATTCTTTCTATTAAATTCCTAACTTGATTGGAGGTAATGGAAAAATATCAATGACTATCTAGTATGCCAAAATCTATACCTATGCCTATGTTGGTTAGGAATGTATTTATATGTAATTTTCCATCACTCTACCAAGAATACTATAGAAGCATGGTTCTATTTGGGTGATTTTGGATCAATCAACATTTCAGTACAATTCCACCTTATCAAAGAATCTATCATGTTTGGGGACATGGAAATTATGTATATTTGATAAGTTGTCAGGTTACCTAGAGTATTTCGTTCTATTTTCTCTAATTGTAGTCCTCGATTCAGTTCATGATTCTATATCATGTAAAATGGTGTATTGGAACTCAATGAACCATGAGAATAATATAACATCCATAGAAATATGGGTAATCAGAATGATTTCATAAGGAATTAGAGAATATGATCTAATCATGGGAAATGTACTTTTATGGACCATGAGAAGATCATATGCCTTTAGTAATGTTATCCAATAGTGAAATCCATAAGTAGAGAGTAGATATATTTTTTTTCGAGGATTTTATGGCATCCCTTGTCATTGTCTACTATATTTGGTGGAAACCAAAGAGATGACCCTGATTAGAATGAGTGATTTCGATGATACTACAGATAAATCAAGGTGATCTTGACTAAGATGGATAGAATAAAAATACCCCAAAAATTGTATGCAAATAATCATTTTCAAACATTATATTTCAATTCATGTGACTTTATATTCTTCGATGAGTAACCTGGTGTTGGTCATCATAACTCAGGAAAGAAATGGAAATTTTCTCCATGGTATGTATTACTGTATGATATTATTAAATGAATTGACATTGTTTATTATCAATTATACATATTAATGATATTTAGTTTCATTCATACTTTTATTCATGTCTCTAAATTTAAAATGTTTCAGTGGGATTCTAGTCATATTATCATTTGGCATCATGTTTCTCTTTACCCTAATGAGTCTTTTATCTTTGAATTTGTTTTGATTTAAGAAAGACATGAAAAATAATTAATGGGGAGATATATTTCATTATTTCCAATTTAATGGTAAAATTATTTGGACTAAGGGAAAGCATATGAATGAGAGAAGTTTTTGTTGCAGCAATAGACTGATCTATTCAAAGAAAACCTTTATCTCCAACTTACTATGGATGTAAATCCCAATGGTGGATAGAATGTATCACCCCAGGTTTTAGGTATACCATCATATAATGTTTTTGAATTTTATTTGGATCCATTAAGATAATTTTATAGAAAATGTTTAGAAGAATTTAGATAAGGTAGTTTAAAAATAGCTATTGGAATTAGACACATTTCTAATTGAGTATTCCATATGTAAATAATCCTAGAAATATACAATACATTCCTTTAGACTATGAAATGGATTCACTGGGAGGATGGATAAGAATATTAATGATGTGTGACAAGTCAATGACATAATTTCTTATTGTGATTTTCACTAAAAGAAATATATTTTTTAGGATAAGAGACCTTTCAACAATTGGTTTCAAAAAATCAATTTCCACATTGTGAGATCATTCTGGACCAGACAGTTTCAGTTAATCATGTGGATGTGAATTCAAAATTCAATTAGGATATTTATCTTCATGACATCCATCAACACCCTATATTATTTAAAATAATTTTTTAATTTTGGAAAATAAATCCAATGAATATGTGATCATTCAATTGTGGAAATGAATGATCAGTTTCTCATTTTTTCATCACATCTTGAAACTCTTCCATCTTTCTAGAATGGAAAACTAGATCAATTTTACTGACAAGATTAAATATAATTTATTGATTTTTGGAAGTTATATTCAAGGGTTTTTATGAAGTATCATATATTAGATTTAATATTTTAGGAATCATCTAAGATCCATTTTTCTAATGAATATTTTTTATGTTATTTTTGACCTCTTTTCACACTTATATGAACTCTACATATAATAGGTTCCAAAAATTTTATTCCCAATTTTTCAATCATTTATCCTTGTAAAAATATTCATTATGATTCTATTATTGGATGGTTTTGATATTTGATTGTGTGTTTCAACATCATTAGGTTGGTAAATTGATTGAAAAAGTTTTGACAAATCAATGCTGGTTTTGACATATAGTTTTTGAATGAAATATTTTTGTTTCTCTCTTGAAATGAATGGGTTGCAGTTTGGTCATTACTGCATTATATGAGGAAATATGGAAATAGACATGGTGCTTAATGATGACTAGAATGTCCGGAATTTATATGTGTTCATGATTACATTATATGAGGCCTTGTTAAAATAGACATGGTTCTTAGTGATGACTGGAAAGTCATAATGTGCAATTTTCCATCAAGAAAAAACATAGTGGTGGACATTTCACAACTAATCAGCATAATAATTTCATTTATACAGAATGTTTGTGTCTGTGTGTGGCTGTGGAGGCCTATATAATTATTCCTAAATGAGTTTGAGGAATATTTCCTAAATTTTTAGTGAAAATTTTATATTAAATTAATTGTATTATGTAAAATATATTAATCTATTTTAAAATATATTGACAAAATTACTAACTATAACGAAAATACACCATACCATTTTATATCATATGATTTAACCTTTTCTTGTCTTAGTGACATATTATAAATTTCATGGGAGTTACCAATTGGGAATGATTAATCACCCCCATCATAAGCACCATGGTCTTTATGGAGATACTCTCTTATGTGTCATAGTAATGGTACAAGATTCATAATTTTCTAGTAGCACTCCGTGCTATTTTTTTTTGAGGATGGATCTGAGAGATAATTCATGTCTCGGTCAACAGTGGTTCCACATTATTATCAGAGTCATACTACATCAGTGTTTTATTTTCTATCTCTCACTTTTACTCCATTACTCCGACAGTTTTAGCTTATTGGTATATCATTGAGTTTAATGATTTGTTTTAAAATGAATCGTTTAGAAGGTTTTGTTATTATACGTCCTTATTATTAGGTTTATTTTTTCCATAACTAAAGTCGTCTTCTATTTTTTACTAGGAAGATGTAATTTATTGGATGTATTCAATGTATTGGGGAAACCACAAAATCATAGTTTCAATTATGCCTCCTCTCATTCCAACGAGTTAGAGAGGTTTGTTACAAAACTCCACCAATTACATGAAATCATACAAATCACCATTGATATCAAAAATACATGAATGTATCACAACAGTATGTATAATCGTTTTTGTTCATATTCAATGTTCATTTCCAGAGGAGAAGTGATGACCCACCTCAAAAAATAATGATTTTTTTTGTATTACGTTCACTAACTAAAATTTAAATTATGAGAACTAAAAAAATATTTTAATTAAAATTAATAATATTTAAGAGGTATAGGTGTTATTTAATTCATCAATTTTTGTGTGGAGGGGGTACTATAGGTAAAATTTGGTTTTAAAATCATTTTACGGATATTTGGTGACATTATAATCTGTAGGATGATATTTAGAGATTTTAGCAATTTTTTTGAGGACACATATTTAAGTTAATGGAAATTATTACCATTAAACTAATTATGAATAATTTAGTATATTTAATATTTTCTAGATTAATGGTTTGTAGCTAACCAATAATCTAAATCATTCATTTAGATTTTTATTCCATAAGAAATTCAAGGTCACATTGACCTTTCATCTAACTATTATAGTTACTAAATTCCTTGAGAATATAATATTTTTACCCATATTTAAACCACATGTCCATATAAAACACCCACATTGAAATATCAAAAAAATTAGTCTGTTATTATGTAAATATTATATTGTATCTACACCACCATAAAATATAGTTTTCATTATATTTTATTAGATCTATTAAATATAATTGGTTTCAATTATATGTTATTATTCATCTTTATGTCTCTCTAGAAGGATAATTTCTTATTCATTTAATGTATTTAATTAATTTATTTAAAAAAATTGGAATGAGAATTTAGGATATTTCATTATCATTATGGTTTTAAGGATTCACCCTTATATTTTTGTTTCATTAGGTTTTGAATATTGGAATTATGGAAAATGGAATTACTAGGAATTTTTCTTAGATGTATTCAATAAATTTCTCAATTATGTGTGTGTTTATCATTTATTTTTTCCTATGGATGAAATTTTTCATTTATTTATATTGAAATTATAAGTTAATTTGAATTGGGTGTTTTGACATAAATTATTTTATGGTGAAATTATTAGTATACATATTAAAAAAATTTATATTTATGTTATGAAATTTAGAATAAAGATTCTCATTTATATAAATTAATCTAATTCTATATTCTTTGAAATGGCTTAAATTTTAGTTATTTGATACAATTTTCTTATAATTGATGATGTTTCATTGATATGAAAATTTCTATTTCATGGAATAATTAGATCTTATTAAAATTGTGGAGTTTTATTATTTTTTTGTTTTAATTTTCATTTAATTGAAAATACGAATTATTAGTCATTAAAATAGTTATTTTCATTTAAAATAGATATCAATTTCAATGATTTTGAAACAGTGTTTTCAATGTGGCTAATGTGTTTATATTACAATTGAAATATTTATTTCTAAATGAAATTTATTAATTATAATGTTATTTTATTTTGATGAAAATAATTAAATTTTTGGTAATTAAATTTTGTTTCTTTTTATATTGAAATTATATTTCTAAAATTTGTAATTGGGTACATTTAATTATCTTAATGTTTTTAGTCCTCCCTATGTCAAAATGGATTTCTTGGGGATATTTTTTTTTAAAATATCTCTGATTCAAACAATGTAATGTGGGAGATAATTATTGTATAATATGTGTTATATTGGTTGGAATGAATAGAAGCAGAAGGATACACCATTATCATTAACATTGTATGATGAATAATTTGATGTTTTGTGAATATGTGACAACTTGGTTCACCAAAGTTACTATAAAATTTATGTCTCGATGTTGGAATGTGAATTCTGATTCATACCAAAAAGATCATTAGTGAAAATGGATTATATGAATATTTTAGTGAAGCCAATGTATGTTGAAATATATTTTGGAATTATATAGATTCAAAGGTACTTTCATAAATATTTGTTTTACAGTTAATTTAATAAAATAATGTTTTTTCAATAGTTTTTTTTAATTTGGGATTTTTTATAGAAATTTATGGAAAGTATATTTTCAACTATATTTTGTGATGTGAAGATTTCATTATTTAATTAAAAAATTAAATTTTTTAGAATTTATTTCATTTATAGAGAAAATTTTATTTGTAAAAATTTTCAACGTCATTTTGGTGAAATGATTTGAAATTATATAACTATTTATAATGAGTTGTTTGGTTTTTGGAATTGTGAATTTTTTCAAAAAATAATTTTGAGTTATTATCATTATTTTTAATAAAATTGGAATTAATTTTTAATTAATGTGTTTTGGTTTGTTGGGGAAATCTTGTTGATTTTATTCTCACCTATATACAATCAAATTGGAAGAAATTTATATATTATTTCTTATGATTCATATAAAAAAATTATACATTAAATGTGGTCTTATTAAGTCCCACATTAGTGTTAGGGAGGAGAAAATGTTTGTTATTTGATTAGACATTGGTTTTTTGGGTTTATGTTTTTTAATTATTTTACATCACTCTATAGATTCGGTATATTTTTATTTTTTAATTTAATCTTTTTTTTGTTGTTTTATTTTTTTTATTTAAATACTATTTCAATTAGTGCATTATTGTATTATGAGTTTTCATTGGAAAAAAATATCCCCCATAGTTGCTGTTTAAGAATCACAAATTATCAGAAGCCACTAGAGTTCTGGAAGTATACATGAGGCTATATTGGATAACTAATGGTCTCTTGATAGTTTTTGTAGTTAAAGATTTATAAAAGTTTAAGAGATGTCATGTATTTAATTTATAATGTAATGGCACATACATCTCCAGTATATTTTTTTCTGAAATATATTGTCTGATGTGTTTTTGGCATTAAAGATGACTTATCCCCAACACTTTTCGAAATTTCTTGTTTGGTGAATAGTGTTTCCATTTTTGTGAACAATGTCATCGGTGAGAATGATGTCAACAGTGCCATCGGTGAGACATTTTGTGAACTTTTCCACTAGTGTTTGTGATTAATTTTATGAACAATGCCATCAGTGTTGGTGAACCATATTTTTAATAATGCCATCGGTGTCGGTGAGTCATTCAGTGAATAGTTCCATCTGTTTTGGTGATTCATTTTGTAATCAGTGTCATCGATGTCGGTAGTTATTTTGCAAACAGTGCCATATGTGTTAGTGAGTCCTTTTGTGAACAGTGCCATCGGTGTCGGTGAGTCATTTTTTGAGCTATTCTACTGGTTTCAGTGATTCATTTTGTGAATAGTTCTATCTATGTAAGTGAGTCATTTTTTAATATTGTCACCAGTGTTGGTGAGATAGATGTGAACAGTGTTTCCATCATCGGTAGGTGTACAATGTTTCCAGCTTCCTACAGTTCACCCCATTGACATTTTCTTTGATGTAAAATGCATTAAAGACCTTATTTTGAGGGATTTATGGCCAATTCATAACCCATACTCCTATATTAGTTTTTCTTATGGCTTGGGATGCCTCTACATGGTCAAACCGCACAGTTTAATATTGTCCACTTTTAATTGAAAATACAGTGTATCTTAAATCTTTGCTCCATAAATAATTGGATGAGATATCCTCTTCACTTTTTCTTTATTATTGTTCTTTGGTGTGACCTGCTTGAACCATTCCATCTTCCCATATGTGTGGTGTGATCGATACTTAATCAATAGATTTTTTTTCCCAATAATGTTTCTTCCTTGTGCAAGTGCACCCCCGATTTTTGTGCAAGTAGTAAGTGTTGATCTATCATTGATATAAGGTATGTTCTACTTATGTTATTTTTATCTTTAATACTTATTCTACCATTTCTTCTTACTATTTTATGAAATTTGATATTCATTCTTTTAATGGATATTTTGGGTGTCAGTTGGTGCAGTCATGCCACAATATTCTCCGGTGGATGCAGTTGTCACGAGGGAGGTGATCACGATTTGTTGCATGGATCATTATTATGTAAAGAACATCAATAAGATTTTGAGGTAGGGGATTAAATGCTTCTATATTATTTTACTAGAGATCATAGAGTTATCATGATTTATCCACAAGACCATAATGGAATTAACATAATAAATATTTTTACTAGATAAATAAATTCTCATCGATCATTTGTTATTTCCTCTAATTTTTCAAGATAGTGTGATTTCATTGATTTCCTTGTTTAGCATGTCGTTATTAACGAAAATTGGTATATAACATAAACTAATATTAATTGTAATTATTTTCCAGAATTAAAGAGGCATGTAAATGAATACGTTTTTTTGTTGTTGTGAATTAATGATAATCAATTTGATGCAGTGAGCATGCTTAATTGAATTTTGATTGCTATAATATCCTTTTATTTAATTTTCCCATGTTTTGAAACTACAAATAATAAATCAGTTAATTTTAGATGGATTAAATAACAAGATGTTTGGTAAAAATATAGTTCCTGGTAGGTTTATGGGTTTCCCTCTTACTTGTAAGGCTGTTTTCCGTGTGGTTTGGAGGCATTAGTGCTCATTATGTATGAAGGATGGATGCCTTTTTTAAAAGCAAATAGCATAGCTGATATGATGTTTGTTTTCCTACTACTTGTGTTGTGATGTGTTCCTGGATGGATGTTGTGATATGTGGGGATTAAAGGCCCATTTTTTGTGGAATTAGTTGATTCCTTGAGTGGAAAGATGCATCATTTTAGGCATGTGGGTTTTGGGGAGGACACTATTGATGATGAAATGGATTATATGTGAATTATTGGGTGCATGCTGAATCTTGATGGCTGTTTATCTTCTTTACTTTCACCACTACTCAATGAAGCTTTTCATTCTTACCATCCTTCCAAAAAGAAGAAAAGACATGTGTGTTATTCCATGTTCTTTATGTGTTTACCTTCTCAAGGGTGGATGGGTCTATAGACTTTCTACAAGTGGAAAAGACTCAACAGGTTGTTTACCTACTCACTGTGTTGATCCCCTTACACATTAACTCATAGAATGTTTTTTCTATAATTCTAGGGAATATGAGTATTTAATAATTATTTTAATAGATTATTTAATAAATGATGTTAACCCATGTGGTTATATCAAGCTGGGATGCAATGATAGGTTAATATTTCTGAGAAGTTGTAGACTTGGTTTGGTTATTCCTAGAGGGAAAATAACTTTTTTGTGATGAAAAATAAATATAATGTGGAATTGTTAATGGTTAATTAACATATAAATAATTAGTTAATTTTTAGTTCAACTCATACAAAGGGAAGAATGTAATATAATAAATATTAATAAATGGTTGTGTGATTATAGGATACATTGTTTTATCAATGGAATACATGTGTCTGAGAGACGTTATCTACAGTTGAGTCAAATAGTAGGTTATGACCATATTTTTTTTGTGAGCTATATCTTATTCTATTTTTTTGTTTTTCTATATGCTACCTCACCCAGACAGTTAGGAAAACTGACACCCTGAGGATTCTAAGCCCTGGGGGGTGTTTTCCCCAACATTATGATAGGAGAATGGATGGCTGACTACCCCCTTTGGCCCCACTCTCTTCATTTGGTAGTTACGTGTACTAGTAGGCACAATAGTAATTTTTTCCCATATATGTGTGTAGAGGTCTATAACGTCTTATGGTTATTCAAACAGATATATACGGGATATAGTTTCCTATGGACTATTATATGTGTAAAGTGTATAGGTTGTGATGGCTTGAGGATCCTTACTCAGTGTATGGGATGTAATCAACTAAGGTATAATTCCTGATGTATGATACACATTATTTGAGCTATGATGGCTCTTAGAAAATAAATATTTACTTTAGATATGTGGATGTAGTGGTTATGTTTCACATGGTGCATGTGTTGGTGTTTGACCTAGGTGTGTACGTGAAAGGATTTTTATACAGTGATGCATAGGACAAGCGTCGTTGGTGCAAAGCTGCTAACAAGTTGGAAAGTGGGAGATGAGTAACCATGATATTCATTATTATATTAAATACTATTTTATGTGATACTTGGTGATAGTATCCTTGGTGAGGCTGGGAACCTATTATTACTGTTTAGGTGAGGAGTTAATTTCAATGATTGTTCACTATGCTTTATCAGGATGTCTTTACAATTTCATGTCAGGAAATAGGGATGATCCTACTGATTATATTGCTATTATCACCATAAGTACATATAAATGGTCTTTATGTCACCTGGAATAGGTTGGAGATGAGGCTGGGTACTACTAGCTTGGTGTTGTAAGAGATGTTCAGGATTTTCGGTCGCTGCTGTTTTTACATTCCTTTGGTACATGTGGTTTTCTCTTTTAGTTATAGAAGTTCATTCATGGAAATACATTTGTGTACTTGGGATTTGTTTTATATTGTACAATGTGTTGGAGTTGGTTGGTGTATGTCTTATTTTTCTCTTTTTTATGTGTTCTCTTAGTGGGTAATGCCTCACATTTGTGTGTTTACTCTCCCCTCAGTGATAGTTTCCTAATTGAGGCCTATTGTAGGTGAGACTCATGGGGTCACAATCTCCCTTCTTACGTTGTCGGCCCAGGAGGGGTACACCTTGTGGGGGGGGAGGTCAATAAAAATTGGTATCAAAGTTATGGTTGAGGGTTAGTATGTATTTTGGTGTTTGGAATAGGTGATGATTCATGGCTTGGTAGGGAGACGGTGTCAGTCATATTTAGCAAGTGATGTGAACACTTATTACCAGCTAAGAAATAGGCATTTGTGGGCCTTCTGATATGATGAACAAACCACTACAATGGTTACTAAACTAGATGATACTGGTTGATGGGTAGAGATGTTCGAAAAGATCATGCGATATTCATTTGTGTGCCTATGTTTGAGTGGGTAGAACATGGGATACGTTAACCTAAATTTATTTAAAGAAAACAAAATAGGTTTCTTTGGTTTTGCTGATGCAGCATGGAGTAGAGATATTGTGGTCGATCTTATTATTCTAGGATCACGAGGAGTTGGTGATCTCATGGGAGGAGTTTTGAGAAAATATTAGAGTCAATATTATTTCTTCCACTATGAAGGAATCCAATCACCAGGATCTACATAATCATTGATAGGTGGGCTCCAGTGTGTGAGAGTTTGGAATCCATTTTAGGAACAATTCACAATATGATTCATACCAGTTTTCAGATGAGGAGGCTAGGGAGAGGAATATCGAGGATTCTTTGCATCTTGAGATCTAGTACTATGTCACCCCGTTTATATTGAAGACATATATTGAGGTGCTGGAAAGGGAAGAGGTATTTGAGGGGACATTGGCTTTAACTGTATCATCACAAGAGGGGAGTGATTATGATCCCACATGAAGCAGGGTTGAGGTCCGATGTTCATGGTTTTTAGGTAAGAAGGGTTTCCATTTAGTCAGGGGTAGGTCCCAGCACTAATCACCTCGTTTCTCTAGGGGTGTGGCTCTAATGCCTATCCAAAGGGATCATGATTGTGTATTACATGCGGAAGTTGAGGTCATTTGTAGCGAGAGTGCCTAAACTTTTAGAGCAATCATCGTACACCAGTTGTAATGCTCCAGGTTCCTTTGTTGAGGTTGTTTTATCTGAGAAAGTAGCAGCAGGCTGCACCAACTTTGGATCAGCAGTGAGTTGATGGGGCTGGTTGATGACATCCCCATGACGTTCCCCATCATCAGAAAGCAGATCTTGTCCATGGTTGGAGTCTTCATCAGGGTCAGAATGTAACACCATGAGATTTTGTAAAAAATATTATTTTTAATTTCATTAATGTCTTGTGTTGTACGCTATACCAAAAGGAGCTTGCACAACACACATCATTGACTTTCCTTGCATTACACGCAATCACGACCTTTCTCTATAGCGTGTGTAGTACGCAAAACTAAGTTTCACCAAACAACGATATGCTATTATTAAAACTAGCCATTATGAATAGTAATAACCACTTTTTGAAATTCTGTAAATTTTATTTTTCAAAATGGACTTCATTTTTGGATTCGGAATATCGAGATTAGCTTAGGGTGAAATTTTGGTGATTTTCGGATAACTTTCATATTTTGATGAATAGTGAAAATTACTGAATTTTAATTAAAAACAACTTTTTTTAATTGAAATAATAAATAGTGATAAATTATTAATTTGAGTGGTTTTAAATTATATTTAGAATATATTTTTACAATTTAATACAATTTTGGTCATTGGATGTAATTTCACATTTAAAACAGTTATAAACAAGTGTCAATCATTTGATAGTTATTATCTCTTAAAAACACGCTATTTATTTTGACGACGGGAATTAATTTTTAAATTAGTTAATGTAACTGATATGTTTTGAATTTGGTAAAATAGACATAATTTTTGAGTTCATAATATCAAATATAGCTTAGGCCTAATTTTTGGTATTTTTCTGAAAACATTCAATTTTTGATGAATAGTGAAACCACTAAGTGGTAGTTAAAAAAACTGAATTTTTCATAAAACATAATTTTACCACTTCTGTGAGTGGAATTTCGAAAATCCGAGAGACACGGTTGATGTCAGTAAATATAATGTGGTTAAATGAGATGAAAATAATTTTTTGGTGAATAGTAACTTTTTACTTTTTTTACCACGGTTAAAAGTAAATAGGGTAATTAAGGGTAAAAATTATATTATTATTACCCTAACACATGTCCTAATTATATTGGAAAAGTGTAATTCGACCAAAAACAACATTAGGAATAAAATATGACCATTTAGGCCCACTTGGATTAGATTAGGACATTTATTATTAATTTATTTAAAGAAGGGTTAAAAAAGTTAAAATCAATGTTTAATAAGTAAATAATTTTTAATATATGGATATACAGAAGATAAATTCGACTATAAATATTAATTAAAAAGATAAAAAGATTTCCTACATAATGGTATTTTATTGGTAATTTTTAGACATTAAATAAGTTAATTTTTTTATGACACAACGATGATGCAGTAATTATCTTATTAATGAAATATTGACATAATTGATGTTATAAATACCCAAATAAATATAATTCGAGACTTTTTATGAATTATACTAATTTTCTATATTAATATGAAATGTTAGTATTTATTTAATTAACTTTTTAGAACTAATCATTCTATTATGATATTCACAAAAATTAATTACTAAGTAGTTTCAAAATTGACATAAAATAGTTTTTGAAACAAATATTATATTAGTAATTGTTATTTTATTCCTAAAAATATATGGTTCAGCCAAATGACTTAGATAAGGTTATATATATTAATAATAAAAAACATGGGGTTCTTTTGGCTGTTTATAATAAATTTATTAACCTTATAGTATAAGAACACAAGAAGACACAGTAAAAGTAAAATTACATAACTTAATGTTAAATCTAAATGATAAGATTAAAATAGGAAGCTAAACTTGTCTAAATTATATTTGATGAGAGGATTTCGACCCATACCCACCTTAGCCTAGAAATAAATCAATTTGGAGCTATTTAAAACAGAACTTGACTTTATAATAAAATAATATTTTTAGTTATTCCAAAGGTGCCCCTCTCCTCCCTTATAAAAGGGCACCTCCTCCCTCTCTTCCTCACACAACATTGAGCCTTCATTCTTCGACAAACCCTACCAAATTCAATTCTCCACTTCCCTAGAAACATCCTAGAAGTTCTGTTATATTTAAAAGACCCATTTTAGTGCCCTAAAAGGAGGTCTCATAGAAGCACTTCAAAGAAGAGGTAATGTCTGTTACCGATTCTTTCATCTTTATTTCTTCTTCCACTTATTCTTCTTAGGTTGTTTCATTATGAAGTAATAAAATAAGTATCACTCATATACTGATATGTTATTATAAGTATGAAACAACCCTATTTCACCATCTATCCATCCTACGGAAAAATAAATCACCGCGCATGCGTACGTACGGAATATCGTCTCCACGTCGTGGTGTAATCTATTTTCCACCACCACCTTACATGGATGGGTATAATGGTGTAAAGAATAACTATACATAGTTATTATAACATCATATTTATTCTGATATATTGTATCATCCACTGCAATTCAATTCAATAATTATGGAAATGATATCATCGCTCATGCGTACGTACGGACTACCGTCTCCACGACGCGATGAGATTCATTCTCCATGTTAACCATTTAAGAATGATTATAAAGTATATACAAGATATAATAATGAAATATATGAAATTATAAAGCTACTGGATTTATGTATATATACATTTATGTCATCTACTTATTTCCATTCAACTCAATAAGGAAACGAAAACAGCGTTCATGCGTACATATGGCTGACCGTCTCCATAAACGGTGTATTTCATTCCACCTATCGATCTATTATATATATGTATATTCTGAATATATATATTATATGTAAATCATGTTTTATATTCTGTAATTAATTAATCATGATCTATGTAATCATATTAATAATTACAAGTCAAAACATGAATGACAAAAGAAACAATTTTACCCAAAAATGAACTTTAACATGGAATTTACAAAAGAACGGGTAATATAAAGTCATAAGTGAACAATATATGATATAATAACAATGAGTATGATTCTTTAATAAGTCAATGACATTATTTAAATCATTATATAGGAGGTTCGGATACGTACGAAGCATATCGGACCTAAGGTAAGGGATAATTTTGAAAATCTCATTTTTATCCGAGATTGCTTATTTGTAAGTATTTACTGGGGTTATTTCTATCATCCATGTCCATATTATATAAAAGTATTTTCATGTATTTTTAAAGTCCTTTTTACCCATTTTTGACTTTTACTACATGGTATGTAAGGAAGATTTCCATTCTTTACGTTACGAGGTACTTTTTGACTTTTCCGACAAAAGTACGAGAAGATTGTTATTTTTAACATATACGGCGTGAATGGATTTTTATGGTTTAATAAAGACATATTTTCATGAAGCTTCCTCCAAAATATTTCATGACTATTTTCAAAAAAATTCTTTTCTTTTAAAATTACATGATGTTTTGTAAAAAGAAATTGATTTTGAAGAAGAAAGGATATTTTCCTCAAGAATTCATTTCAAGTGTTTTATCAAAACCATTTTCCATCTATGATGACATTATTTCATATGTGTATGTTTCATGTATAATGTCTCTATGATATACATGGTATCACATTTATTATTATTAAATGATATTCATTTGTTTTATATGGATTATGTTATGATGGAATGTTGTTTATGAAACCCATTTTATTCTTTGGGTTTTGATGAATTTTTTATGTTTATTTTATGGCACAAGTAAGAATAATTTCATTATGTGATGGGTGGGACCTATATCTCCCTCAAAATCATTGGGTAAAGATTTTATATCTCATGAGATAGACATGGCTGGAATGGTAGGTTATACCGGTTCAGTGAAACAGGACTGAAACGAGGGTGACTCGGTTCAGAAATGGACTTTGTCCACTAAGATAGTATTGGCAATGATTCTTGACTAATAAGATTTGATTCTCTATGATTATGGGTGTATGACACAAAGTTTCATGTTTTATGTCATGATTATTGGGATTTCATTTCACTACTATGATTTATCCCATGTTATGAAATTATGCTCTCTTTTGCAGGTTAAGATTACCAAAATGTTATGTTCTTATGAATATGATGTGATTGATATTTATTTTGTTTACTCTTACTGAGCATTTGAGCTCACCCTTTTATGTTTTCTTTTCCCCAGGATATAAATAAATGTTTTAGGTAAAAAAAGGAAGATCTTTATGGGAGATGTTGAAGATATTTCACCACGATTAGAAGATTATATTCCGAGTTTCCAAAGACACTAAACTATTACGGTCCTTGTGTGTGTGTTTTTGTTATGTACTAAGTATTCTTCAAAATTAATGTAATGTCCATGTACGTCAAGCTTCGGGTATCTACAGTTGGTATAGAGGAAAGGTTTAGTCAACCTTTGGAAACTAGGATGCGAAAATGTTAGTGAGATCCCTAGAGATATTTCAAAGGTATGTCTAGGGATGTCTCTAAGGTTATGTATACGTATAGGTTATAGTCCAAGAATTGCGCTAACTATCTTAGAATTTAACCTAAGATGTTAGATATTGAGGGTACTCCCCCTTAACTATGTTTTCTTCTCTAGAAGGATTGTTTCCTCTCACAGAATTCTTTCTGTGTTTTAGTAAATGGAGGGAACCAGAAGGAATTCAGTTAACATTGAATCCAATGAACAAATTGGTGACTATGAGCAACAAAATTGTGTAATTCCTAGAGCGAAGATATTTTGATTATGCCGAATCAGTCATCGCGATATATGATTAACAAGGTGAAATTTAGTGGTATGCCTAATTCATCAAAGAAGAGGAAGATAAAATATTATGCATGTTCTCGTGTTGAGGAGCATAAAGAAAGGAAGATTGAGATTTATAAAGAAGGGAAGAAGAACATTGAGGAATACCTCAAATGGAGGGACCGATGTTATCTGTGTGGAGAAAAGGGTCATAGAGTGATAGACTGTTATAGAGTTCAATGTCTTATTTGTGGAGAACATGGGCATTACCCAACTCCATGCCCTGACCTAAAAAGTTACTTCTAAATCAAGGAAGGACTTATTCCAGGACAATCATTGAAGTGGATGGACTGAAGTGTTTATGTATTGGTATTCGAGAATAATGTTGTTGAGGTACTTTTATGGTGTATAGGAATATCTATGTATTGGTCTATTGTGGTTTTCAATAATTTTAAGGTACCGGTAACCATGAAAAGTGATTCATATATTTTGGAAAGTAGATCATATGCACATAATGAAGGGATAAGGAGAAAAATAAATGTTTGATAGTATTCATGAGCTCATGATTGATATAAGGACTAAGTGATATCATGGTTTGAGTATATAGAATTTTGAGGATTTTGGAATGTGGAAAGTGTTAACTTTTAACTGCATTCTTGTTTTCAATATGGTTCAATGGGTATTCATTTTTCAAGATAATACATGATTAAGGTATTCACATGATTGGAATGTTACCTACACGATATATGGGGGTTAAATGATGATATTTGCATGCTTGGTTGATGACATTTCAAGTAATCATTTTATTTATACTATGAGCTTGGACTGAAGTATTTTAGATAAGCCTAATGATTGGAATGGATTATGTTGGACATAAGTTAGTATTGTTTAAGGATAGAAATTTTTTTGATACTATTGATGGGATGTTATAGTAATTTAATTTTAGAAAAAGAAAAACCTGCAGGACGGGCGATAGCCCATCGATTCGGACAAGGCTGTGGGAATCGAACCAACAACCGAAGTGCAACTGGCCTTTATCGCCTACCACTGGACTACATGAAGTCCCTGTTTAGTAGAAACTAGTTTTATTATATTAATCAGTATGATATATGAAGTATAAGTCCATTTTAGGAACCATATATGATTAATCTCACTATAGATCGACTTATGTATATTTAATAACTTTTGATAACCTTTTGTTTGAGACAGATGGAATGACTTGTCATTCTATTGCATGATCTGCTAACACTTCACGAATAACAAATTTAACTTCATTTATTTAAGAGATGAAGTGGAAATTGTTCAAGGCACGAACAACAGTGAGATTGTACCAAAATAAAGTATGTATTTATTCTAATTCAAATTCATCAACTTTAGGGAAATGATCTTGAAAACCAAAAATGTTGTCCTAGTGCCCTTATATCCGATGAATCAGATGGTACCCTAGATCATCACAAATTTATGGCTTTGTGATTGCTGGATTTTCCATAGCCATGTTCTCTACCACTCTCCATTAGAACATGATGGTTAGATTTCTCTTCCATATCCATATTTTCACCTATGTGGAAACCCAGTGATTAGTTTATTTGGGTAACCGTTACGTTTCATACTTTTATTTTTAAATATTGGTTTTGGTATTCCTTTTTACGATGTGGGTTTCTATTAAAGAAACTTTTGAATAGTAAACCATTTATAACCTCGACGAATTTTGAGGGCGAAATTCATTTTAAGGGGGGTAGAATGTAACACCCCGAGATTTTATGAAAAATAATCTTTTTAATTTCATTAATGTCTTGTGTTGTACACTACACCAAAAGGAGCTTGCTCAACACGCATCCTTGACTTTTCTTACATTACACACAGTCACGACCTTCCTCGATAGCGTGTGTAGTACGCAAAACCGAGTTTCACTAAACAACGATATGCTATTATTAAAACTAGCTGTTATGAATAGTAACAACCACTTTTTGAAATTTTGTAAATTTTATTTTTCAAAATGGACTTCATTTATAGATTCGTAATATCGAAATTAGCTTAGGGTGAAATTTTGGTGATTTTCGGATAACTTTCATATTTTGATTAATAGTGAAAATTACTGAATTTTAATTAAAAACAACTTTTTTTAATAGAAATAATTAATAGTGATAAATTATTAATTTGAGTGGTTTTAAAGCATATTTAGAATATATTTTTACAATTTAATACAATTTTGGTCATTGGATGTAATTTCACATTTAAAACAGTTATAAACAAGTGTCAATCTTTTGATAGTTATTATCTCTTAAAAACATGCTATTTATTTTGACGACGGGAATTAATTTTTAAATTAGTTAATGTAACTGATATGTGTTGAATTTTGTAAAATAGACATAATTTTTGAGTTCATAATATCAAATATATCTTAGGCCTAATTTTTTGTATTTTTCTGAAAACTTTCAATTTTTGATGACTAGTGATACCACTAAGTGGTAGTTAAAAAAAACTGAATTTTTCATAAAACATAATTTTACCACTTCTGTGAGTGGAATTTAGAAAATCCGAGAGACACGGTTGATGTCAGTAAGTAAAATTTGGTTCAATGAGATAACATAATTTTTTGCTGAATAGTTACTTTTTACTTTTTTTACCACGGTTAAAAGTAAATAGGGTAATTAAAGGTAAAAATGATATTATTATTACCCTAACACATTTCCTAATTCTATTAGACAAGTGTAATTCGACCAAAAACAACCTTATGAATAAAATATGACCATTTAGGCCCACTTGGATTAGATTAGGACATTTATTATTAATTTATTTAAAGAAGGGTTAAAATAGTTAAAATCAATGTTTAATAAGTAAATAATTTTTAATATAGGGTTATACATAAGATAAACTCGACTATAAATATTAATTAGAAAGATAAAAAGATTTCCTACATAATGGTATTTTATTTTTAATTTTTAGACATTAAATAATTTAATTTATTTATGACAAAACGATGATGGAGTAATTATCTTATTAATGAAATATTGACATAATTGATGTTATAAATACCCAAATAAATATAAATTTAGACTTTTTATGAATTACACTAATTTTATAGATTAACATGACATGTTAGTATTTATTTAATTAACTTTTTTCGAACTAATCATTTTATTATGATATTCAAAAAAATTAATTACTAAATAGTTTCAAAATTGACATAAAATAGTTTTTAAAACAAATATTATATTAGTAATTCTTATTTTATTCCTAAAAATATAAGGATCAGAAAAATGACTTAGATAAGGTTATATATATTAATAATAAACAACTTGGTGTTCGTTTGGCTGCTTATAGTATGTTTATTAACCATATAGTATAAGAACACAAGAAGACACAGTAAAAGTAAAATTATTTAACTTAATGTTACATCTAAATGATAAGGTTAAAATAGTAAAATAAACTTTTCTAAATTCTATTGGATGAGAGGATTTCGACCCATCCCCACCTTAGCCTATAAATAAATCAATTTGGAGCTATTTAAAACCGAACATGACTTTATAATAAAATAATATTTATAGTTATTCCAAAGGTGCCCCTCTCCTCCCTTATAAAAGGGCACCTCCTCCCTCTCTTCCTCACACAACATTGAGCCTTCAAGCTCGGCCAAACCCTGCCAAATGCTCTTCTCAACTTCCCGAGAAACATCCTAGAGGTTCTGGTTTTCTTCAAAGACCCATTTTAGTGCCCTAAAAGGAGGTCTCAAAGAAGCACTTCAAAGAAGAGGTAATGTCCGTTACCGATTCTTTCATCTTTATTTCTTCTTCCACTTCTTCTTCTTAGGTTGTTTCATTATGAAGTAATAAAATAAGTATCACTAATATACTGATATGTTATTATAAGTATGAAACAACCCTATTTCACCATCTATCCATACTATGGAAAAAAAATCACCGCGCGTGCGTACGTACGGAATATCGTCTCCACGCCGTGGTGTAATCTATTTTCCACCACCACCTTACATGGATGGGTATAATGGTGTAAAGAATAACTATACATAGTTATTATAACATCATATTAATTCTGATATATTTTATCATCCACTCCAATTCAATTCAATAATTATGGAAATGATATCATCGCTCGTGCGCACGTACGGACTACCGTCTCCACGACGCGATGAGATTCATTCTCCATGTTAACCATTTAAAAATGATTATAAAGTATATATAAGAAATAATATTGAAATATATGAAATTAGAAAGCTACTGGATTTATGTATATATAAATTTATGTCATATACTTAATTCCATTCAACTCAATAAGGAAACGAAAACAACGTTCATGCATACGTACGGCCGACCGTCTCCATGAACGGTGTATTTCATTACACTTATCGATCTATTATATATATGTATATACTGAATATATATTATATATAAATCATGTTTTATATTCTGGAATTAAGTAATCATGATCTATGTAATGATATTAATAATTACAAGTCAAAACACGAATGACAAAAGAAACAATTTTACCCAAAAATGATCTTTAACATTGAATTTACAAAAGAACAGGTAATATAAAGTCATAAGTGAACAATATATGATATAATAACAATGAATATGTTTCTTTAATAAGTCAATGACATTATTTAAATCATTATACAGGAGGTTCGGATACGTACGAAGTATATCGGACCTAAGGTAAAGGATAATTTTGTAAATCTCATTTTTATCCGAGATTTCTTATCCGTAAGTATTTACTGGGGTTATTTCTATCATCCATGTCCATATTTTATAAAAGTATTTTCATGTATTTTTAAAGTCCTTTTTACCCCTTTTTGACTTTTACTACATGGTATGTAAGGAATCTTTCTATTCTTTACGTTACGAGGTACTTTTTGACATTTCCGACAAAAGTATGAGAAGATTGTTATTTTTAACTTATATGGAGTGAATGGATTTTTACGGTTTTATAAAGACATATTTTCATGAAGCTTCCTCCAAAATATTTCATGACTATTTTCAACAAAATACTTTTCTTTTAAAATTACATGATGTTTTGTAAAAAGAAATTGATTTTGAAGAAGAAAGGATATTTTCCTCAAGAATTCATTTCAAGTGTTTTATCAAAACCATTTTCCATCTAAGATGACATTATTTCATATGTGTATGTTTCAAGTATAATGTCTTTATGATTTACATGGTCTCACTTTTATTATTATGAAATGATATTCATTTGTTTTATATGGATTATGTTATGATGGAATGATGTTTATGAAACCCATTTTATTCTTTGGGTTATGATGAATGTCATAAGTTTATTTTGTGGAACAAGTAAGAATGATTTCATTATGAGATGGGTGGGACCTATATCTCCCTCCAATTCATTGGATAAAGATTTTATATCTCATGAGATAGACATGGCTGGAATGGTAGGTTATACCGGTTTAGTGAAACAGGACTAAAACGAGGGTGACTCGGTTCAGAAATGGACTTTGTCCACTAAGATAGTCTTGGCAATTAGTATTGACTAATAAGATATGATTATCTATGATTATGTGTGTATTCCACAAAGTTTCATGTTTTAAGTTATGATTATTGGGATTTCATTTCACTGCTATGATTTATCCCATGTTATGAAAATAAGCTCTCTTTTTCAGGTTAAGATTTCCAAAATGTTATGTTCTTATGAATATGATGTGATTGATGTTTATTTTTTTTCCCTTACAGAGCATTTGAGCACACCCTTTTATGTTTTCTTTTCCCCAGGATATAAATAAAGGTTTTAGGTAAAAAAAGGAAGATCTTTATGGGAGATGTTGAAGATCTTTCACCACGATTAGAAGATTATATTCCGAGTTTCCAAAGACACTAAACTATTACGGTCCTTGTGTGTGTCTTTTTGTTATGTACTAAGTATTCCGAAAAAGAAATGTAATGTCCATATATGTCAAGCTTCGAGTCTCTACATAGAAAGGACATTGAGGAGGTCATGTTCAGCTTCATGATGTGGCATTGTCAGTGCCAGGTGAGCTAGACGTCGTTCAAGGTACCCGTTTCTTATTTTATACTTGGGTTTATTCAATATTGGATTTAGTATACAAACACTCCTTCCTATCACCTTACATTTTCCATGATTTGTGGGTTGAGGTAATGAGGATTCTAATTCCCTTGGAATTGACTATGCAATTATGATGTTGAGCCGACTTGTTTGAAGTATGTAGAGACTATGAGCTAGTGATGGGGTAGCACTGCTCTTATGGATATTACCTATGTGTACGTATAAAACCGTATGATTTCAACTTTAGTATGTATTGTTTGTATTTGGTAAAAAATATCATATATTTCTCCTAGATTAAGGTGGTGTTCTTCAATGCTGATGGATATCTAGTGGTGTTTTTTGGCAATTGAGACCCTCAGATGGGTAAAAGCTGTGTTCCTTCCTTGTCATCCTTGATGGATGAGTTGAATCCAGGATCTTCAGAGGTTCAGCGGTTGACAATTCCCAGGTTCATAGACGAGTACCATGATGTCTGTCCAGATGAGGTTGTACCATTACCCCCTCAACGAGAGATCATGTTTTGGATCGAGCAACCTTTATGAGCATCTCTTATCTCTGTGTATCCATATAGGATTCCCACTTCCGAGTTACTAGAGCTTCTTTTATAACATTATTTACTTTTATAATATGGTTTTGTTCGGCCGAGTGTGTCACCGTGGGGTACACCTATTTTTTGGTAATGAAGGGTGATGATAGTTTGCGGTTGTGTAACGACCCATCCCCAGTTACCCAAAGTCAGTGAATTATTACATAATATTGGCATGATACAAGGAATCATGTCCCAAAAGACTGATTAGTTTAGTATTATATGAAACACGATATATACATACGTTCAACATTACAAATTGTAAAGAAATAAAAAACTAATTTATTCCGTTAGAAACATCCATTCCACCTAGATTATGCCTCCACGTCGATCATAATTACCTTCTTCATATCCATGAAAAATGAAACATAAGAAAGGGGTGAGCTCAAATGCTTTGTAAGAGTAAGCAATATAGCAGAAGATAACAAAAACATTAGGCATGGTGAATAATTGAAAACACATGCCTTTACAAATAACAAACATGTATGCTTTATGGAAGGAATATGAGCGAAGTAAATAATTCCATAATAAAACAAAGTCATGGGTATTCTACAAGTCAAATTACCACATGGAACATTATTATTATTTTCATAATGAGGGAAGGTATAATGTCAGACATTCTGAAACAACATGTCAAGTCCTCGGCCATGACATCTAAAAATGATTTTTCCCTCAACCAAAACCATATACAAAATTGGGATAGGCCTCTGCCAATTTTATGTCGAATTGTCTAATGAGACAGACAGATGCACCAAGGAGCTATAGTGGGCTCCACCCGTCACTTTCTAACTCCAATACATTCCCCATATGAAAAGGTTGAGTAAATATATAAACATTTGTATTAAAACTAGCATACAAATTCTCAATACAATAACCATAAACAGTGAATGGTATAAATATAACACATACAAAATCAAACATTTCACAAAACCTTAAATACAAAATGGAATATTTTTAACATAGTAAATCAACTTCAAATAAGTATAAATTTTTCCAAAGGATGTTGACATAGATGAAATCTAAACCTTTTGAGAGAAATATATCCTTCTATTTTGAAATCATTTACGAGTCACCTAAATATAAAAGAAAACATTTATTTTCAAAATATTATTATAATATTGTAACGGAAGCTACGACGATGTCATAAAGGTTGAAAATAACTGCACCCACTATACAAGTTAAAAAACATTCTTTCCTTAATTTTGATAAAAGGTCATAAAGTAACTTTTTGGAAATCAATGGAAAGATTGATTTTAAGACATATAATGTCAAATAAGGGTATAAATGACTTTAACCCATAGTCTAGTAAATAGTAAAAATGTATTGAAATACATTTTTAAGAAATTTTTGATGTCGATAATAAAGAGGTCCTTGTAGATGCTTACATTTTAACAACCCTAGATAAGTAAAGAGATTGTAGAATTAACCCTTACCATGTACTGTTTCATGGATGAGGGTTTATTAACCTCTTATATATTATATAAATCTTTATTATTAAATTATACAAGAACCATATAAATGAACATGATATCATATACGATCTTCTAATATTGTTTTGTAAATTATATTTTAGTATTATCATCTTTTCGAGTGTTAACTGATTCGTTTTCCATTATATGTTTTTAACATAGGCATTGTTTTTTATGGATATGATGTATTTGATTCTTATCCAGAATGATATTAAGTTGTCAAAAATTATTTTAAATCATCAAATAAAAATTATTCTTGAATGGTTACGATGGAGAAATGAATCTCATCACGTCCGTGGAGACGGTAATCCGTATGTACGCACGAGAAAAAATATCATTCTTTTTATATTAAAATAATTTTGGAAATATAAGTTATATAATATATAAATAATCATTAACATGTTATATTTATTTTTTAAATTAGTTATAAATAATTATTATACCCATCCAAAAAAATGTTTTGAATAACAACTACACCATGACGTGGAGACGGTAAGCCGTACGTATGCACGTATGGTGACTTCGTCAATCATATGATGGATAGAATAATGAATATGGTTGTACCATTTTTATAATTACATCACAATATATAGAATATAGAAGAGTTATTAATATATATTGGAAACCGAAAATAAAGAGGTAGTGGAAAAAGAAAATGAACTTGAAAGTGTTGATGAAATGATTACCTCTTCTTTAGGTTCCTCCTTTTGATTTGATCAAAAGGGCTCCATAGGTTAGATTTATGATCCAACTAAGGCCACTAGGTTGAAGTGGGGGAAATTGGGAGGATAATTGGGGAGGGTTTGGACAAGACAAACGGATTTTGTGGTGTGATTTTAAGAGAAGGGGAAAGGCCCTTTTATAATAAAGGTGAGGGGATCCTTTGGAAAGGATTGAAGTATTATTTTATAATAAACTCATTTTTAGTTTTTAATGGCTCAATAATGATTTATTTCGAGGATATGGTGGGTATGGGTCAATAAAATCTCATTAAATATGTTTTAGAGATGTTTGGGTTACCAAATTAACATTATCTTTTAGATTTAACTCTTAGTCAAATATTTTAGCTTTTACAATGTATTTTTGTATTATTATAATAATTGGATAATAAACGTTCAAAATTCTTCCAAGAGAACATAAAGTGGTTCATTAATGATATACCTATCATTATATAAGTTCATTGACTTAACCATTGATTTTTAGGACTATTATATAATTTAATAATATAATATTTATTCTAAAAACTCATTTATGTCAATTTCATCACTATTTAGTATTTGGTTTTTGTGAAAGTCATCACAACATTATTACACTGAACCAAATAAATTGAATTCTTTATAACATGTCATATTCACCAAGAAAATTCTTGGATGTCATAAAAACATTAAAATTATATTTATTATAATATTTATAATAACATTTATATGATTCTTTCGTTAATAATATAATTAATGCATCATCATTGGGTCATAAATAAATTTAATTATATAATGTATAAATAATATAAATAAAATAAAATAATATAGGAAATTAATTTGTATTTCTAATGAGTATTTATAGTCAAAATTATATCTTATATAACCCCATGTAAAAATTGTTTTACTAAAATATATATGTTTATGTCATTTATTTATTTACATTAAATCAATTAATATAATGTGTCATTATGAATCTCTAGTGGCTCCATGGGATCCCAAAATAGACTGAAGGATTCCTATACGCGGACATGTATAATCCAATATGAATATTACACATGTTAGGGTATTTTAATATTGTTATAATATTATATTTTTACCCTTATTTTGTTGATTTAGACTTTAACATTGGTAAATAAAACATTTCCCAAAATAATTATTCATAATTTCTAAAATAAATGTTACCTATTTAAAAAATTTGGACCTCATGATTACAAATATGGAATCTATTTTTCCCAAATTAAATACACATGAGATGCAGAAATTAATTTAAAATTAATTCCCATTTTCAAAACAGAAAGTGTGCTTTTAATAAATAATAACAATCAAAAGATCGACACTTGTTTATGTCCAGTTTAAATGTGAAATTAAATAAAATGAACTAAATTATATTAAATTATAAAAATATAATTTATTTATACTTTGAGCCCACTCAAATGTAAAATTTAACACTATAAATTATTTCTATTAAAGAATATGTTTTTAATTAAAATTTAGTATTTTCTACTATTCATCAAAAATGGAAGTGTTCAGAATAGTACAAACAAATCACCCTAAGATAATTTTGATATTCCAAATTGAAAAATAAAGTCTGTTTTGAAAAATAAAATTGCAAAAATTGAAAAAATTGGGTATTATATTCATAAAAAGTAGTTTGATTGGTAGTGGTGTATTGGAATCTCGAAGTTGTGTACCATGAAATCTATTTCATTTTTCAAAGGCAAGTGTACTGTGGAAGCTTGGGGTGTTGCATTCCTCCCTTAATCAAATAATTTCTTGCTCGAAATTTCTATAATACTACCACAAAAAATGATATTGGTGGTTCTTCCTCATAAGTTTTTCTCGTGCCCATGTTTACTCTTCCATCTTATAGTTCCACCATATATCTTTTACCAAACGATTCATCCAGTTTCTCAGTACTTGTTCCCCAATATCAAGAATCAGGAATGTCTCCTAAAAATAATATAGATCAAGTTCCAGTTCAATTTCCTCAATGGTGTGTAGATGTGTTGTGTGAGGCATGTATTTTTTCAAAAGTGATACGTGGAACACTTCATGAACATTTGGAGAATTGGAGGCATTACCAAATGATAATCTATAACTCCAATTAATTCAATAATTTTTGAAGTTCTAATGTACCTGGGACTCAGTTTACCCTTTTTACCAAAAAGTATAACTCCCTTCCATAAAGATACCTTCACGAAAATAAGATCACCTTCTTGAAATCCCAAATCCTTTCTTTGATTATCATCATATCTCTTTCCTTACTTTGGGCTGATTTGATGCGGGTCTGGATAATCCTCACTTTTTCCATTTTTTCGTCAACATGTTTTGGGCCGTTGAGTTTTCTTTCACCAACATCATCCCAACATGTTGGTGTGCGACATCTATTTCCATATAATTCTTCATATAGTGCCATTGAATACATGAATGTAAATAATGTTATCGGTAAATTCTATACGAGGAAAATACTGATACCACATTCCTTGAAAGACAAGTGAGCAAGATCTCAACATTTCTTCTAAGGTTTGAATAGTCTCTTCTGATTGCCGATCAGTTTTGGGGTGGAAGGATTTTTTCAAACCAAGATCAGTATCCATGGCCTTCTAAAAACTTTTACTGAATCTTGATGTAAAATGGGGATCACGATCAGAATCAATCAATATATTTACTCCTTGAAGCCTTTCAAATTCATTAATATTTATTATTTCCATTAATTCAAGTGTTAAATCATCTCTTATAGAAAGAAAATGTGTTTTCGTGGTAATAAGATCAACAATGATCCATATTTCATCATTCCTTCTTGGTGTCTTTGGTAGCCCCATGAAAAAGTCCATCGTAATATTATCCCATTTCAACTCAGTTATTGGAAGAGGTTGCATGACACCTCCAGGATTTTTCCTTCTAGCATTCACTTGTTGAAGAACCATACATCTTGACACAAAATCCACAATCTTCTTCTTCATGTAGCCCCACCAAAAAATTTTCATCAAATATTTATATATCATGGTGCTCCCTAGGTGTATAGAGAAATTATAGCTTTTATAATCATCCAAAAATTCTCTTTTTAGATCAGGTATATCGGGAACACAATGTTTCTTCCAAAATTTAAAAATTTCATCTTCATATACAAAGTCACTCAATCTCCCATAATTTATAGATTTATTCTTCTTTTGAAATTCCTCATCAATAGTCTAAATTTTTTTATCATTTTTAGTAACTATGGTTTTGAAATCATTTGAAAAATTACTGAAATTTCACCTTCCATGGTTATTCCTATATCCATATTTTCTACATCCATAAAAATAAGATCTCATTCAACTCTCATCTTGTTCAAAACACCAAGATCCTTATTACTCAAGTAATTTGTGACCTTATTTTCCTTCCCCTGGTGGTAGTGTATAGTGAAATGATAATCCTTGACTAGTACTAGCCATATCCATTGCCTCACGATGAGTTCTTTTTGTGAGATAATATACTTCAAATTATGGTGATCAGTATAGATCGTTGATTTTTCATCATAGTGATAGTGTCTCTATATCTTCAAAACAAATATTACAACTAATAACTCAAGATAATCATTGGGATAGTTTTACTCATGAATATTTAGTGGACGTGATACATAGGCAATAACACTATCATTCTGCATAAGGAAACAACCATGTCCTTTCATTGAAGCATCAATTTAAATAACAAACCCATAATTCTCTGATGGTAGAGTCTAGATAGGAGAATTTAAAAATCTTCTTTTCAGTTGATCAAAACATTCTTCACACTCTTTTTTCCAAAAAAATCTATGCCCTTTATGTGTGATCTTGTTTAATGGGTTAGGTAATCAAGAAAATTTCTGGATCAAACATTGATAATAACCTGCTAAACCAACAAAACTACATACCTCATTTATACTTGTCATGTTGGCCATTCATGGATTTCCATGTTATTTGCATAATCAACAGATATTACCTCTTTAGAGACAATATGGGCAAGAAAAGAAATATCTTGAAGACCAAATTCACAGCTTCTTAACATCCCATATAATTCATTTATTCTGAGGGTTTTCAGAATATTGAGTACGTGATTTTCTTGATATTTGTTGCTTTTTGAGTGTACCAAGATATCATAAATAAATACCAGTACAATGTCATTAAGATATTCCTTAAAACCTCAATTCTTTAAATCCATAAAGAAAGAGGGTGCATTTGTCAATCCAAAAGGAATTATTATAAACTCGTAATTCATGTACCTGGTTCAAAATGCTATTTTCGGAATGTATTCCCTCTTCACACACAACTGATCATTTCCAGATCGAAGTAAAATCATTGAAAAATATGGATATCCATTAATTTGGTCGAATAAATCATTAATGCAGGGAAGGGGATACATGTTCATTTTTGATATAGCATTGATCTCCTGGTAGTCAATGCACTACCTCATAGATCCCTCTTTCTTATTAACAAAAAGGACTAGGGATCCCCATGGAGAAACTCTAGGGAGAATAAATCCATTATTACTCAGTTCCTCAAGTTCATTCAATAATTCAAATAATTCCACAGTTTCCATTCTTAAGGAGTCATTGTTATGGGCGTTGAACCAGAAACTAAATCAATGGAAAACACTATTTCCCATTCTAGAAGATATCCAGGTAGATCCTTTTGAAACACATATTCATTTTCTTGAACAATAGGTATTTATTATTTTCAAAAATTATATTCATCACCCATAGTTATTTCATTCTCATCCACCCTAATTATTGAATTTAGTAGATGTAATGAGGGTAGTTCTATATACGAATCAGGTGGTGACGTTTCTACTCTAAATATAAGGTACTTCTTATCATCATCCAAAATTTTAACATCCTTTTTCCTAAAATAAATTTTCACGTCATGGTCTAAAATACAATCCATTCTGATGATTATATCAAATTAAATCATGGTTATGAAGATGATATCGTCAAATAAAGAACATTTATATGCCCTAAATAGAATTGATTCTCAAAACGTTATTGTGATGATACTTCCATAAGTTGTTTTTACTGAATGCTCCCTTGTTAATTCAAATTGAAAATATATAATATTTTTAGCAAACAGGGAAGATATGAAACAATCCAATATTCCAGAATCAAATAATGCATTGGCTATACTTGAGTAAATCATTAAATTACATGCCCCTGCATCTTTCAAAGCTTCAACCTCAGCAGTAGTAATCGCATAAGCTTTCCTTCATCCCTCAACCATTTCAAAGGTACGTTTCCGTGACTCTTACAAAATTCATATTCATAATGTCCCATCTCCCTAAAATTGCATCATTGAACATTAGTATCTTTTATATTCCCCTTACAATCACAAGCAAGATATCCTTTTTATCCACATTTATAGCATACTCCTTTTCCATTTAAACAGGCACCGGGGTGCTTCCTTCCACAATTTTCACAGGGTTTAAATTAAACTCATTCCATCTTTATTGATTCTTTATTTCCTTTCCGATAGTGTTTAGTAGATATCTTCTTCTCTTGTTTTGTGTTTAAGTCATAAGACTTAGATAATTCCTTTTCTGTCTTAATAGCACATGAGACCATATCTTCATACGATGAGAAGGATTGAGAGACTAATTCTCAAAGGATAAATGGTTTCATACCATCAATGAAACGATCAATCTTACTTCTTGGATTGCATATATCATCTACAACATATGTTGCTAACCTTTGACAGTTATCTTCTTACTCTGCAACATTCTCATCCAACTTTATTCATAGACTCAGAAATTGCCTTTCTATATCCGCTTGATGGTTTCGTGGAATGTATTTTTCTATGAAAATATCTATAAACTATATCCATTCCAAACATGGTACTTCTTCATCCTCCTTTTTGTTTTGAATTACAAACCACCATTGATTTGTATATCCACGGAGGCATTAAACTGCCCTGACAACTTTTTCCCTTTCGTTACTCCCTAACGAATTAAATATTTTCTCTAAGGCACTTATCCAGTGCTCAACTAGAAATGGATTTGTAGACTGATTAAATGTTCAGGGTTTTTTCCTCATGAATTGGACTTTCATTGATCCTCTACATTGTGGATCAGGGTGCTCCATAAAGGTAATATTTTTATTCAAAACATTAGTGAGTTGTCTCAATATTTTGATAAGATGATCAGCACCAGTTTCATCACTAACTCAACTATAATTACCTTGAGTTGAATGGAAATCCTTACATGGATTACATTCATTGATACATTTTCCATTCCTTCTACTAGGTTCCATATCTAAATAATGGCATATACTAGATTAGTTTATGATTCACAATATATAATTCCAAACTTGTAAAACTCTTACCACAAATTGATCAATTTGTAGATATAATCCATAATCATATAAATGTTTTATGTGAGAAATAATATACTCATAAACCCATCAAAAGTTTTTGTAATAAAAATGATAATTATCCTAAGCATATCCCCCAAAAGTGTCATAACTAGGAGTGTAGCATGGCCCGTTGTCGTGCACCAGTTCTCATTCAAGTCTATCTCATAGCGGTGTTTTTGAGCTTTACCCCTAGGTACATCTGTGCCAGAGTCTTCTCTGTGTTCTCGTATCCAAGTAGGGATGTATTGATTGAATTACACACAAAATCTCTACTGTACCCATATTCTAGGAAGATCTTCAACACTAATTCTCAATGTATATCATAGGGTAGTGTTCTCTAATTTTTTTTAATCTAGTATCCAAGGGTTGTACTAAACATTCTCTGACACAAACTATGTTACCCAGACCACAATTACCCAGAGTCGGTTCATTATTACATAATATTGGAATGATATATGGAATCATGTCACAAAAGACCGACCAGTTTAGTATTATTGGAAACATGATATATACATAAGTTCAACATTACAACTTGAAAAAAAAACACGAATTTATTCCATTATAAACATCAATGACTCGTAAATTATTCACGAAAATAACTTATAACTAACATCATCATATCCTGTAAAAATGAAACATAAGGAAGGGGTGAGTTCAAACACATAGTAATAGTAATTAATATAGCAGAAGATAACATAAACATTATGCATGGTGAATAATTGAAAACAAATTCATTTACAAATAATAAACACGTACAATTTGTTGTTGGAATAATATTTGAGTAAATAATTCCTTAATAAAACATATTCATAGGTATTATACTAGTCGAATAATTACATAAACCGTAAAAATTATTTTTTTAATGATGGAATGTATAATGTCGAACATTCTGAGCCATCTTGTCAAGGCCTCGTCCAAGACATCTACAAATTATTTAGGCGTCGGCCAAAACTATATATCAAATAGGGAAAGGCATCAGACAATTCCACAATGACTTGTCTAATGAGACCTACTGATGCACCGACGAGCTATAGTAGGCTCTACCCATCACATACTTAGTCTAATACATTCCTCATATGAAAAGGTTTAAAAATAACGTAAACATTCGAATTAAAACATGAATACAAAATGTCAATAATTTAACCATAAGACATAAATGGAAAAAAAATAACACAAACATGTTCAAACATATCACAAAACCCTAAATACGATATAGAATATTTGTATTATTGTAAATCACCTTAAAATATGTATAATTTTTATCAATGGATATTGACATAGAAGAAATCAATACTTCTTGAGATAAATATTTCACACTATTTTGAAATTATTTAAGAGTCACCGAATAATAAAAGAAAACCTTTGTTTTGAAAATATTTTTATAAGAATTTAAGGGATGATTTGATGATGTTATACTGGCAGAAAATAGATTCACCCACCATATAAGTTATAAAATCATTCTTACAATAATTTTGTCGAAAAGAAAATAATGTCTCTTATTTGGAAAATGATAGAACGATTCCTCTCAAAACATATATGGTCAAATAAGGGTATAAATTCCATTAATTAAGAGTCTTATAAATAGTAAAAATGTTTTGAAATACATTTTTATGTATACACAGATGACGATGATAAAGAGGTCCCGGTAGATACTTACGTATTAACAACCTCAAATAAGTAAGGAGATTGTCGAATTAACCCTTACCTTATTCTTTTCCTCGGTTGAGGGTTTTTTTACATCTTATATAATTTTCACATCAATTTTATAAAATTTTACAAGAACTATATGCATAAATATGATATCACATATGATATTCTAATAATGTTTTGTAAATAATACAAAAATTGCATGTAAATAGATTTTATATCATATAAAAAGAATCATAGACAAGTTATATTTATTATTTACATCCCTTATACAACATTATTATAACCATCCAAAAAAATAATGTATTGAATAACAACTACACCATGAAATGGAGACTGTAAGCCATACGTACACATGTACGCTGACTTTGTCATTTATATAATGGGTAAAATAATGAATATGGTTATACCATTTTTATAATATCATAAAAGTATATAGAAGATACATGAGTTATTTTTTTAGATTGGAAACAACAAAGAAAGAGGATGTGGAAGAAGAAAAAGATCTTGAAAGGGGTGATGAAATATTTACCTCTTCTTGAGGTTCTTCCATATGATTTGATCAAAAAGGATCCTTAGTTAGGATTTATAATTAAAATAAGGCATCTTGGATGTAGTGAGGGAAATTTATTGGATATTTAGGTAGGGTTTGTCCAAGCCAAATGGATTTGTAGTTTTGATTTTAAGATAAGGGGATGTTTTTATCTTTTATAAGAGAGGTGAGGGGCACCCTAGAAAATGATTGAAAAATTATTTTATAATAATATCATTATAGATTATAATTACTCAAAATTAATTTAATAGGAAGCTAAGGTGGGGATTTATTTAACATCTCTCAACCAATAGGTTTTAGATAGGTTTTTGTCCCCATATTAACATCATATTTTATATATAACTCTTGTTAAATAGTTTAGCTTTAACAATGTATTCATGTAATTATTATAATAATTGGTTAATAAACATAATATATAATTAAAAGAATCCTAAATTGGTTCAATAATGATATACCAATCATTATATAAGTTCTTCGGAAGACAATTTGATTTTTATGACTATTATATAATTTAGTAATATAATATTTGTTATAAAAACAAATTTATGTCCAGTTGGACCCTATTTATTATTTTTTTTGTAAATGGAATCACAATGTTATTACTTTGAAAAAGTACATTTAATCATCCCTAACATGACATATTATCCTATAAAATTCATGAATGTCAAAAAGACATTGAAATTGTATTTATTTTAATATTTACAATTCCATTAATTTTATTCATTCATTAAAAAGGTAATTACATCATCATCATTGTGTAATAAAAAATTTAATTATTTAATATATAATATTTATAAATAAAATAGCATTATGTAAAAACTCTTTTTATCTTTATAATTAGTATTTATAGTCTAAAATATATCTTATATAACCCCCTATAAAAAAAATTTTACTAAAAGATATATATTTATGTCATTTTTGTCTTTACTTTAAATTAATTAATATAAAGTGAAATTATCACTCTCATGTGTCTCCATGGGGTCCCCAAAATTGACCCAAGGATGCCTATATTTGGACATGTATTAGACAATAGGAATATAACACATGTTAGTGTAATTTAATATAATTATAATATTATTATTTTTACCCTTATTTAGTGGATTTACCCTTTAACCATATTAAATAAAAAATTTACAAAAGTAATTATTCATAATTAATGAAAATAATAATTATAGATTTATATAATTTGGACCTCATGATTTCAAATATGGAATACATTTTTTCATATTTAAAACACAGAAGTGGTAGAAATTTTTTTAAAATTGACTCCCATTGTAAAAAAGAGTGTTTTTAGGAAATAAAAACTTTCAAAAGATTGACACCGGTTTATGTGCAGTTTAAATGTGATATTACATAGAAGGTCAAATTATATAAAATGGTAAAAATATAATCTAATGATACTTTAAAACCACAAAATCTTATAATTTAACACAATAAATTATTAAGATTAAAAAAGTTTTTTTTAAATAAAATTTATTATTTTTCACTATTCATAAAAAATTTAAGGTTTTTAGAAAAGTACCAAAAATTCACCCTAATCTAATTTCAATATTCTGAATTCGAAAATAGTGTCCATTTTGAAAATAGTTTTTATTAAATTTCAAAAAATTGGGTATTACTATTCAATAACAGCTCGTTTGATTGGTTTCAGTGTGTTATAATCTTGATGTTGCATACAATTCAAGCTATATCATTATTCAATGGGAAACGTACCATGGAAGATTGGGGTGTTATATGTTTTGTATCAATTATCATCAATTAAACAAAATAAAATTTAGGAATCTATATCCTATAGCATTAATTGATGACTTATTCGATCAACTAAAGGGTTCAAGTTGGTTTTGAAAGATCACATTGTCGTCATGATATCATCAAATGTCTGTGAAGGATGACGATATCCCAAAGACTACTTTTTCTTGTTGTCATGGGAATACATGTTCATTGTAATATTTTTTGTTGTGACGAGTGCTCTAGCTGTGTTACTGGGATTTATGAAGTCTATGTTTCTTGAGTTCTTGAATATGTTCGTGGCGGATTTCGTCGATAACATCCTTGTGTACTCCATGTCTGAAAAGGAGCATGAAGAGCATCTATATTCCATTTTGAGAGTAAGTCACCAATAACATCTATTAATGAAGTTGTCTAAGTGTAATTTTTGGGCTCAAGAATTTAATTTCATGGGGAATTTTGTGCCCCAATAGGGATTATATGTCGATATATTGAAGATAGAGGTGGTTTAGGCTTGGGTATCCTCCAAGATAGTTGAAGATGTGAAATGTTTTCTTGGTCTCGCAGGATACTATAGAATGTTTGTAGCTAATTTATATCAGGTTTCAAATCCTCTGACATCTTTTACCAAGATGGATCAGGCATTCAGGTGGAAAAATTAGTGGAAGTAAACTTTCGAATATCATAATGAAAAGGTGGTAAGTGGTTCAGTTCTTTGTCTTCATGTAATGGGAGTTCAGTTTGATATTTTATGCGATGATTCACATTTTGGATTAGTTTTTCTTCTAATGCAACAAATATAAGTTGTTTTTATGGGTTTCAAAAGTTGCGTTTCCATGAATGTAACTATCCCATAAATGATCTTGAGTTGGAATTTGTGGTGTTTTGTCCGATTTTATGAGTCATTACCTTATTGGTGAGAGCGTTGTGGTTTTCAAAGATCATATGTTCCATAGGTATGTTTTCTCACAGCAATAATTGAACTCAGGCAGTATCGATGGATGATGTTCTTATAATAATACCAAAATGAAATTTCATATACCCCTTGAAAGTGTAATGTTTTGGCGGATGTGCAGAGAAAGAAGTTGTATTGTGATGGAGTGTGTGAATCTAGTGATTCTTTGAGAGTAATGGTATAACATTCAGAATTACATCTCGTTATGCGAGATGTTGGGGGAAGAGCTTGTATTTTTCACATTACGGTGCATTCAAATTTGGTGAAATAGGTGGATGATTTCCAATTTAGGGATCTAGAGGTGGTGGTCTAGAGATACATAGTTTTTTTGGCGATGCACCTGATGGTTGGGATATTGATGAACAACACTATGTTTTGAATCAAAGGTGGATTTTATTCCTTTGGAAATGCGTGATAAGGTTCACAGAGACTTCCATAGTTAACCATTAGTAGTACATCCTAGTGTAAAAAAATATGTATTGAGCCTTGATGAGTCAGTTTTGGTGGCAATGGTATATGCATGCAGTTGTAGAGTCTATGTCCTTATCTTTGGTCTGTCAGAAGGTGATGACCGAGCACTGTGTCTTTGTTGGTTTTCCCCAGACATTAGAAATTCCTCTATGGCAGTGGGAGGTAATATCAATGGAAATTTGTACTGGTCTACCTTGATCCCAGGTAAGCCATGAATCTATTTTTTTGGTAGTGGATCATTTAATGAAATCATCCCACTTTATATTGACCAATTAGTCGATCTTAGTGGATGTTTTGTCAAGGTAGTATCTAGAGATGATGGTGAGACTCCATGAAGTCCCGAGGAAGACCATTCCTAATTGAAATCCACATTTACCTCTTGGGTGTGGAGAGCTCTTCACTATTCTTTTGGTTCTCAACTATGCCTAAGTATTTCTTTTCATCCATAGATTTATGGTCATATAGTGTGGACCATCCATATCATGAATACATGTTGCTATATTGTTTCATGGATTTTGAAGGTTTGTGGATTAGGCACTTACCCTTTGTGGATATCATTAAAAAAATATTTTTCACCCCACCATCAGTATGGTGACGTTTGATGCATTGTATAGCCGACCATTCTGTTCTCCGTTAGGCTGGAATAGGGTCAAAGAGTTAGTAATTTTATGACCAAATCTACTGTAGAAAATGAATTATTTTGTTTAGGTGATTAGAGAGAGGATGAAGGTTGAAAAAGATCATCAGAAATCATTTTCCAATCATATGATGAGACCTTTAGTGTTTGATGTTGGGGAACACCTGTTTCTGATGGTGACTCTCTATCATGGGTAGCAAAGGATCAGTCATGTGAGTAAGCATTCTCCCCATTTTTTGGGCCTTTTGAGGTTTTATATTGTGTTAGAGAAATGGCGTATTGAGTATCACATCCCCCATAGATGATCCAGATACAGGATTTTTTCCCTGTGTCATAGATATATCATTATCTTTATAATGAATCTCACGTCATCGATTGGGGAGATATCAATGTTGATGTGGATGTGGCCTTCGAGGAGTGGCCTATGGAGATCCAAGACAACAAGGAGCTGGAGTTTTATGATTGTTCAATCCTCATGGTCTGTATCTTGTGGAGACACGGTGGCATAGTGGAGAGTACATGAAAGCACGAGTCACAGATACATGCTCAGTACCTAGAGTTGTTTGATCATAAGCTATTTTCTTGTAAAGATGCTTGCTTTGTGGTTGGATACCATTCATGTTCATGGGATGGATTTCTTTTGTTCCCTATTTTTTATGGATCCCTATTGAGAGGTATCTAAATGGGTGGTTGTTTGGACCCGTTTTCTATTTCCATTTAGGTTGGTTTTGAATTCTTGAGGATGCGAAATTTTATAGTGGTGACTGATGTAATGGCTCAGACCTCTCCAATCTATTAAATTGTTGAAATATATTGTATGATGAATTATGGTAGGTCAAGGAGACATATACATAACACTTTTACAAATATATAGATTATTGAACAGAGTTCCAAATTTTGTGAATAGTGGCATCCATGAGATAGATGTGCACCATGTCATCAGAGAGTCATTTTGTGAACTATTCCATCGGTGTATGTGAGTAATTATGTGAATAGTTCCATCAGTGTAGATGAGTCATTTTGTGAATAGTGTTGTTGGGGAGTCATTATGTGAATAGATTCATTGGTGGTAGTGTGTAATTTTGTGAATAGTTCCATTGGTGTCTTTGAGTCATTTTTTAAACCGCGTTGTCGGTGTCGCTGAGTCATTTTGTGAATAGAACAATCGGTTTCCTTGAGTCATTTTTTTGAACAGTGACATCACTATCCGTGAGTCATTTTGTGAAAATTTTCATCAGCATCCGTGAGTTATTTTGTGGGCAGTTCCTTTGGTGTCGGTTATTCATTTTTTAAACAGTTCTAGTTTTGTCAGTGAGTTATTTTGTGAACAGTTCCATCAGTATTTATGAGTCATTTTTTGAACCTTTCCATTACTGTTAGTGAGTCATTATGGGAACTGTGATATAAGTGTTAGTTTTTTATTTTTTGATCAGTGTCATTGGCATCAGTAAGACAAATGTGAACAGTGTTTCTAGCATCAGTAGTTGTACAGTGTTTCCAGCTTCCTATAGTTTCTCCCCTTTGACATTTTCTTTAACGTAAAAAGATTTCAAGACCTTATTTTGATATATTTAATACTTATTCAAATCCCACAACTCCTATATTAATTTATACTAAGGAATTAGATTCCTTTACTTTGTCAAACCACATGGTATAATTTAACCCAATTAAAATGGAAAATACATACTATCATCAACTACTTCACTTAAAATATATTAAAGGGAGGATATATCTTCCCCCATTGTTTTACCTTCTTATTACATGGTGTGAGATGTTTGATCCTTTTATTCTTCCCATATGATTGGGCTGATCGAACGTTAATTCATGGATACTTTCTCCTTGAAGTTTCTTCCTACTGCACGTGGACCCCCTATTTTGGTACATGCAGCAAGAGTTGATCTTTAATCGAAAGAAGGTATACTCTACCTTTTTTATTGTTTTTTCATTGATCTATATTCTCAAATTTCTTCTTTCTGTTATGTAATGTGATTTTCATGCTTCGAATGGAGTTTTCATGGGTGTCTGTTGGTGTGGTCCCGCCACAGCGTCCTAGGGTGGATGTAGTTGTCACAAGGGGTGGTGATCATGATCTGTTGAATGTATCACTCTCATGTAAAGAATAGCAACAACATTTTGAGGTAGGAAATTAATTACATATCTATTAAATTAAATTAAATCATGTAGTTATTATGGTTTATCTACTTTACCACAATGAAATTGACATAATAAATATATTAACCAGATAAATCATTTGGATTCAATTATATGTTATTTCCTCTTTCCTTCAAGATATTGTGATATCTATGCTTTCTTTTGTACCATTTCATTCTTGATAGAAATTGTTAGAGAATTTAAACTCAAATTAATTGTAGATATTTTTCATAGATAAATATGGATGTAAAATAATATGGTTGTAGATGTCGTAAATTAATGATAAACCAATTGATGCAGTAAGTATGTTTAGTTTATTTTTGTTAGCTATGATAGCTTATTGTTTAGGTTCCCCATAGATGAAAAATATAAATAATAAATTAGTCATTTAATAATGTAATAAAGAAACAACTATGTGAGAAAAAGATAATACATTGTAGTGTTCTAAGTTGCCCTCTTTATTTTAATGTTGAGTGCCTTGTTCTTTGGTTCCATGAGTGTTCTTATGTATGATGGTTGGATGTCATGTTCATGGTCTAAGAGCCCAGTTGATATGATGTTTGTTTTATTGATTCTTGTGTTTTTATGTGATCCTGGATGGCTATTGAGATGTGTGGGGGTAGGGAGGACCATTGGTTTTGGCATCACTTAACCCCTAGAGTGGTGAGATGCATTGGTTTATGCATGTGGGTGTTGGGGACAACAATAGAGATGATGAAAGAGGTTAGATGTGAATGATTTGATGATTTTTGGATCATTATTGTTGTTTATCATCTATAAATTCCCCACATCTCAGGGATTCTGGTCTTAATTTACCTTCTTTCAAAAAGTGACAAAGATTTACATGGTATTCCATGTTCTTTCCATGTTTACTTTCGCGATGGATGATGGGTCCACACTCTTTCTATAGGTGGAAATGACTCGACCGGTAATTAACCTACTCACTGTGTTGATCCCCTTGCGCATGGTACCTTAGAATGTTTTTCTAGAATTCTGGTAATATTGGAATATAGTAATTAAATTAATAAATTATTGAATAAATGATGTTAACCCATAGGGTTAGCCCCTGCTGGGATGCAATACTGGGTTAATATTTCTAAGATGTTATGGACTAGGTTTAGTTATTCCAAGAGGGCATGAAACAAATTTTGTGATGCCAAGGAAATATAATGTCAAAATTTTAATGGTCAATTAATATTTATATTATTAATTCACATAAATTAAAACTGATAGAAAGGGAATAAATTAATATAATAATTCTCTTTAAATGGTTATGTTCTTATAGGATACATAGTCATAGTGGTGGCGGCTAAGAGTATGAGAAATGTTATATGAAGTTTAGTCTAAGATTAGGTAATTCCCATAGTGTGGTTGTGAGATATTGTATATTATGTAATTTTTGTTTCTCTATATGCTACCATCCATTTGTGTTAGTGAATCTAACACCCGTAGGATTTTGAGCCCTGCAGGTCTTTTCACCAACATTCTTGTGGGAGTATGGATCGATGAAAACCCACTTTGGCCTTGCTCAATTCCCTTAGTATTTAATTGTGCTGGTAGGCATAGTGGTTAGTTTTCCCATATATGTGTGAAGATGTCTATAATGTCTTGTGGTTATTTGCACACATATATTCTAGATATAGATTCCTATGGAATACTATAGATGTAATATGTATAGGCTGTGATGGCTTCAGGATCCTTACATGTTTTAGGGGATGTAAGGGATTGAGGTACAATGCCCGATGTATGATACACGTTATGCAATCTGTGGAGGATAATGGAAACTACCTGGTTACTTTGGATACAGAAACATACCGGTTATGTTTCAAGAGGTGCATGTGGTGGTCCTTGGCCCATGTGTCTGTTGCCAAGCCTTTTGGAGATAGTTTCATAGGACGTGCGATGTTGGGTAAAAGTAGTATAAAAGTGGGGAAGTGGCAGTAGGGTACCCTTATTGTTATTTTTTATATTATATAATATTTTATGAAATACATGGTGAGAGTAGCCATGGTGTGTTTGGTAACTAAGTATACTTGTTTAGGTGAAAATTTTTATTCACTTGTTGTTCAATGTGCTTTATCATGATTTCGTTAATTTTCCATGAGAGGATCTATGGAGGGTCTGACTAAGTATATAGTAATGCTATCCCAATTTACATATAAATTATTTTTCATGTCACTTGGAGTATGTTGGGGATCATGCTAGTTACTACTATCTTGGGGTTGAAAGAGCTGTTTCTTCTTTGTGGTTGTGATTGTTTTTACTTTCATTTGGTACTTGCTATTTTCCCTTTAAGTTGTAGTAGTTCTTGAATGAAAATACATGTGTGTACATAATTTTTTTATATTTTAGTCTGAGTTTGAGTTGGTTGGTGTCTATAATATCTCTATATTTTACATGTTTTATCATAGAGGGTAATTCCTCCCAGTTGTGTATTTACTAAACCCTTAGTTTTAGTTTCCAACTCGGGGCCTACTAGAGGTGTGACTCAGGGGTCACTAACTCAATTCTCACATTTCCGGCTCACATGAGGTACACCTTGTGGGGAGGGGGTCATCATAGGTAAATTGGGGTTTATAAGGTTTTATCAATTTTGATATGGGAGTATTTTATTTATATTAAACCAATTATTTGATTACTCCAAAAACCCCATTATATCCCATTCCATCGGGATTAAAAAACCATTTTAATAGAATAATACTATAATATATTCTTCTTGAGATGATTCATAGAAATGAATGAAATGAGTATTAAAAAATTTTATTAATGAAATTACTATGGATTCCTAGGAATATTGTTATAATATAGATGGAATGGAAAGGAATTTATGTTTTATATGGAAGATCAAACAATAGCATAAAATATTGATGATTATACTAAAATTAGATAAGGATGATTGAAGAAGTAAATTTTATTAAGAATCATCACATTTTTTTAATATTTCTGATATCAATAAGGAGTTAAGCAAAAGGATTAGTTAACACATACATAGATGAGTCACACTAAAACTTGATCAAATATTTCTTGAAAATTTCCTTATTGAATTATAGGGTATATATTATTTTTTTATATGGAAACCATGAATAATTGATGAATTTTTCATAGATGGTAAATGGAGTATTTAATAATATGGTGAACAATTTCACAATGTAGCTACTTAGGAATATCATAATTTTTAATGTTATAGAAATTTTGGATTCATTGTTTTCTTATGAATTGATCATGTTTAAATACTATCAAATGGAGGAAACGATATTTTTTATTTATTGCTAGGGAATTTTATGCATTATTCCATGATCTTCTAAATAATTATTTAATCATGGTCATTGTGATATAATATTTTCCACTATTTATTAAAAAAATTGATAATTTTGAGGAAATGATTATCATGATGAAAAATGGAATCACATCAAAAAACATGAAATATTTATAAATATGATAATAAAAACAATGGAAAATGTGTGATAAATATTTATTGAAACTAGAAGGTACTAGGAAGACCCTTTCAAAAAGCTTTTGGTTTAGACATGGGTGAAGAACAATGTGTCACACTTGATGAAAATTTTAAATTACTTTAAATATATGGAGAGATATGAACTATTAAATTGTTGAAACAAATATTTAATTATTATGTGTATATCCTTGGACCATAATATTTCCTTGTCCCTTTTTTATTATCATTTTTATAGGAACATGTGTATATATTTTACAACCATTTCTCCCTATGATTAGAATGATGATAAAAATGGTATGTGAACATTTTATTAAACTTTGATCAGTGTGTTCTATTTATCACCCTATCTATAATTTTCTCATTATTATATTAAATATATACTATCACACTAATTAATGATGCATAAAATATTATCTATAGGTGGGTGTCTTAGTGACCACTTACTCACCCACCTCATTATTAGAAAGAATTATCATTGGTTAATTAATAACTTTGAAATTTTGAAGTTGTTCCATGTAACATTCCTATGAATATGGGAATTGTTTTTATAACAACATCTTATGATCAAATATATTTATTTTTTACTTAAAAAATCATCAAGAAAAATGTTCATATACTTGATAGATATGTATTTCATCAATAAAAGTAAAATATGGTTATTTATTATCTACCACGTTGATAAGAAACTAAAGAAATTATTGATATTGGTGTTTATTATTCTAATGTTGGGGAATGATATACATTGATCAATAGGAATAATATTAAATTCGATGGGAGAGTTCACAATGTGTCATTTTTATCCCTATCAATGAAAATATTTGTATGATTAATTGGTTTAAATATTGAAAATCAAAGATGGATAAAATCCCATGGTATCCATGATCGAGAATAATGGGTAAATGAGTCATATGTACAAATATTATGGACTAAAATTGAGGATATATTGGTGGGATATGATTAAATAGTGGATGTGTTTTTCCTACGAGGCTGTAAAATAATTAGTGAAATTAAATATTATTTTAAATTTCATTGAGATAGTTGGTTTGAAAATAAATTCATTATAACTCTTTGAAATATATTCAATATAATGATTTCTTCCTTATGATTTCAGTAAATGGATGATTAGACCAATAAAAATATTTACAATGCCTATATTACATTCCAAATGAAGAGATTGATAATAATCAGTTGAAAAGGACAATACTATATGTAGATGACTTCAAAATCAAAAAAGAAAGAGCAACTCTTATTTATCCAAAGGGTTCCCCTGATGTGGAAACCGAGGATAAATATTTTTTCATGGGATTAGATACTCTAATAATTATTTTAAAATGGAATTTGTATTAGATAATGTAACTATAATAGTAAATATCCATTCAATTTTATCAATTATGAAAATATTGAATATTTTGTAGCTAATTTCAATATGAATATAAGTTGGATATCTAATCCAAATGTCATTAAGAAGGATAAAAAATATTGTGCTAATGATAGATATGAATTTGTAAATATCATGTGAAATTTCACGATATATAAGAAGAATAAAATATTTTAAAATTTTGATACCATATATTATAGTGAGGAAAAAAGAAGTAAGTAATATATGAAAATGGGAAAAAAAATATTGACAATGAAAAATCATCCCAAATATCCCTCATGTGATGATGAAGAGGGGATTTTATAAGAGGAAAAATTATTTAATGTTGAAAAAACAAAGGAACATCAATTATTTCTAGATATTATTTTATTTTTTAGGGAGAATAAAAATATAGAGTGAGAAAATAAAGTATTAACAATATTAATTTTTCAATTAGGATGTCTGTTTACAATCAAAACACATGGATATTGTTGAGATGTATATTGAGTTCAATTAAAATAATATTTATATACATTAAATCATTGAATTTAGATATAAAAATGTTAATATCAATATCAGGAATCTAATCATATTATAGGAGATGGCAAATACCTTTGAGAATAAATTTTTTGAAGATAATAATTTATTGATAAAAGGGCATGCATTAGGGATTAAAATTTCATTAAAAGAATTTTTTGGATGATACTAAATGTAATTTTTTTATTCTCATAATAATAACGGAGTTATTATGGTGTACCATATATTTTCATATATTATACTCAGTAGTGAAACATAAGAGGGTGATGTTGGGATAATAAAGTTGAGATGGTGATAATGTAACCTAAATGAAGAAGAAACTTATTTATAATTAATATTATGGTTCTAAAACATAAAATTGCAATGTGGTGTGGAAGTAAAATATTACCAATGATAAGACTATGTAAAATTACAAGGTGAAGTAAAATTCATCAATTTATATTTATGCATATAAAAATAAGTATATAAGAAATTATAGTGATGATTTAAAGGCATATATTGATGATTATATTTATTACATGAGGTGATATTACTTAGATTGTTGGAACAATCGTTTTGGAATGTGTAAGAACAAAGAATATCTATGAATATAAAAAAAAAATATAAATCATGAATAAGATATAAATTGTGGGGATATAATAAGATGTCTGGCGGGGTTATTAGAGAAGATATATAAGAGGGAATGTATAATTGGGTAGTTAATTTAATTCTCTTAAATAATTATGTGTGTGGTGGGATCTACCTAGAAAAACAACTAACAAGTACTTCAAAATAATTACCAAAAAGCTGAAGAAAAAATATAACACTAAATATATCAAGAGATATAATAATAAATCGTCTTTCATAGTGTTAGTGATGTCTTACAATGATATAATAGTAAATAAGTAATAGATTATTAATAATAGTTTCTCATCACATATCACTGATAATTATAATTCTAAACATAATTGTAATTTTATGATACAATATTTATTAATTTCGAAAATTATGGTTCTCTAACTATGAAAGGAGTGAGATTAACTATTATTTTTTATAATAAATTTAATGCTGATATCATTACTGATGGGTTAAAGGGATTTATTTTTAGTTTTTTCAATCTTTCTGACAATGAGAATTAAATGATTTTCAAAAATAATGGATTTTATATTAGTGGATAATGGATGTGAAAATTATAATAAAGGGTTACATATAAGTATAATTCTAACTAAAATTTCTTATGGTAATGATACATTTTCAATAGAATAAACGATAAAAGTGGGGTATCAATTTAGGGATTATCCCTAAAAGGAAACATGTATTTAGTAAATTGTCAAAAATTACTCTATGATAAATCAATGAAAGCATAGTAGTGAATGGATAAATTCTTTTGACACATGTCACAATGGAAATATCTAAATTAGATCCATAATCTATGAGAAATATAGATAAATAATAAACATTATTTGATACACATAAATTTAGGAGGTCTTATTATATTTATGTTTTATTTTAGAGATACTAATTTAGTTAGATATTATCATGATAATTTATATATGTATTATGTCTATTTTATATTTATTAAATTTGTATTTAAAAATATGATTATGAATTTCTACCAATGATTCATAAATGAACATGATATTCTATGAAATTATTTTCTTTGGTAACTAATAAAAATATTTTATTTGAAACATTAATGAATATTTTGATAATCATGTAATATGACAGGTGTATAATGGGACATAAACATACAAATAAATGTTAGTTTCTTAATTCAATAACCATATATAATTAGAAATATAAAGGAAATTGTTATAGATGCATAACAAATAAAAATTATTTTGGATACAAGCCATTATAAGATTGTTTATATTATAAAATAATTATGAATATGATTAGATTTAGAAAATACATTGTTTAATATTTGGTTTGGAGGGAATACACACACAAAAATACTTATGATATTTAACATTTCATGATAAATATTTATTAAATAGAATAATTTTAGACTAATTGATGTGAGAGATACTAAGGGGGACTATCTCGTATATTCAACCTAGAGATGTATTAACTCGTTTTACTCAAATAATATGAGAATAATTATTATTTTCATTGAAAAAATTGTGTTAGTAAAGAAAAATAATTCTAAAACACCACATCCTATTGATTATTATGTATAAAAACTTCTTAGAAGAAACATTAGACACTGTTAGAGTAATCTGTATGCACATGTATATTTTCAGTACTCCCAATAAGATAATGAAATATTCATCCCTGTGAAAATATATTTCATGGGAGAAACTGGTTATTAACAGTTAAAACGAATATAATGATATGGAATTTTTCTTTTTATATTATCAATGATGTTCAGACCTAGTGAATAATGATTAATTATAATCATATAGTATGACATTTACATGTTGAATCAAATAATATAGTTGAGGAATTTCAATATTTATTTTGGATAACAATGATATTAAGGAGATGAATCAAATTTAAAATAATTAAAAATGTAAATAAGCTTCATGTATCATTGAAAAAAAATATGATATAGTGTAATTGGGGTTTCAAAAATGATCTCAATTATAAGGGATATGTTTAATGTAATAAATATCATCATATGTTTTAATCATACTATATAAATACAGGTAACTATTTTTATGGGACTTTTTATCTATCACTCTTCAAGAACCTATTTCCATTATTTATTAAATATCAAAATAATGGAATTAAAATGTATTCTTATAGAGTAGAATTCAATGATTCATAATGGATTACATGAGTAATACTTATACATTGATAAATTGGATGTGTTTTACCATAATAAATGTTGTTCTCTTGTTTTTGAGAAAAGACTCTTATATATATTGGGCTATGAGAATAGTATTTGGAGCTATAATGTAGTACATCAGTAATTCAATTATATAAATAAATAGTGTATTCAAACCATTATTTCAAGTGATATGAACCATCACACTCACTATGATTTTGTTTGTTGATGAAATGCATTTCTCAAAAAAATGGGACTTTTGTAGACTCCACTACCAAAATAAAGCAACACATTATAATTTTAATGATTAATTTGACAATATTATTCATAGTTTTATGAGTTACAACCATTACAGGCTCTATATATTTCATAGAAGAAAATTTTTATTATTTGTTTGTTGATGTAGTTTTTTATGAGAAAATTGGAGATATAAGTACTCTTATAGAGGTTATGAATAAACATTCCGTCAATCAAAATGGAATTAGTGTGGATGAAATTTAGTTTCAATAGTTTATTGGAAGCCTATGCTACCTAATAGTTTCTCAAATAGTTGTTGTATTTTATATATTTTATATACTTGATTATGACGTAATATTAATAAATCATATATTTAATTTTTGAAATGAATATTACATTATATAAAAGGGACCTTATTATTTGATTTAAGTTGAGATGATAATTTTTTTATGATCTATGGCTATTCTAAGATAAATTTGGTAAGGGTTGTTGGTGATAAAATGTATTACATTGGTTGTTCATTCTATATTATAGGTTTATTTTAGTTATAGAGCTCTAGTAATTTGAAGTTTCTCAAATTTACAGCATCAAAAGTTGAGTATATTAAAAGTCCTGAATCTATTCCACAAATGATATTGATGATTCAGAACATAAATACATGAAAATGAATGTTTGGAACCCGATGATGATTGGGTGATATAATCATTGTTTAATAAAGTTGTCAAGAATTATGTTATATATTTCATAATTATACAATATCAATATTAAGTACAAACTTATCCATAATAATGTTAAATATGTTGATATTTCATTTTATTATCATTTAACCATGTATAAATTCATAAATATATTAATTAACCCCATAAAGAATGTTTTCTTCCAACACATGGAAGTGTTTTTATATTTTCAATTTCTTCCAAAGTAACCAAATATTTTCATTTACAATTTTCCTATTTTATTACCATTCAATTTAACCAATTTAGAATAATAAAAGGGGTGTTTATTTCAATGTCGGAGATATTGAATATTCTTTTATTGTTGATGTTAAAGCGGAACATGAAGAATTGGTTGTCGGTTTCTTAATAAGAGATAAGGTTCCCGTATATATATTACATAAAAATGAGGAGATTAAAGGGTCAATAATTATTTGGTATTTGATTAATCATGAATAATAAGAAACACCCATGATCTAAATTGTCAAAATGGGTGGTGATATAATCAATATAGAAAAAATCATACAATAATGGTTAAATTACACTTCCAAAAACCATTGAATCCAATAGTGTGGTTTTTATATAATCATAACATTGAATTATTCCTATAAATTGTTTCATAAAAATATTTTGTCAATAATTTCTAGATTATATACATGTTATATTTATTCTGAAGACGCACATGATTTTTTTGGATGCATATTATTGTTTGGATATAATTAAAATGAATAAGTTTTAAAAAAAAACCATAGAATGATATTTGATGATTAGATAAAAATAGGTTATAGATTTATGAATAATTTAATCTAATACATATAACTCATATCACTATTATGTATATTAACTATGAATGAGATGTCATATATGTTATGTTTAGTCTTATATAGAACAGTAATATCATATTATTAGTGTTTTGTTCATTAAATGTTCTTAATTAATTTTTGGTTTAGAGTTTTTAGTGTTATATTCCCTAAAAAAATTTATACAGCCCAAATTCAATGTTTGAATGGAATAAAAATACATCTTCATGAACTGGTTTGCAATAATTCAACTAATCGACCTCATTTTTTTGAATATTTTATTTAGATTATTGAAGAAATATTTTCTTAAAAAACATATAATTATAAAATTATATAAAATAGATTCAATTTGTGATTTTTTAGTTCTAGAGAAATTTGGCTAATCATGTCAACATGTTGTTGATCATTATGCAATGGTAGTTAGAGTTTTTCATATTTGTTATAATTATTTTAAGTGATTATTGAAAAAAATCAGATTAGAGGATCATTCCTAATTTTATAGGCCACTCCACAATTCATGAAATGTATATAAATATATTGAATTCACAATAATGTAATGTGTGATGATAATTTTAGAATCCATGGGATATCTAGCCACCTATTATAGGGAAATTTTCAGTATGACTAAGGTGAAAGATTAGTGTTCACAATTGATATAAAATTTAGAGGCACTATAACATATGATAAATAAAGAAATATTATGTTTTTTATGATTAAATTTATTTAAATTTTTATGGATTTTATAACCATATTTATTCCCCATAATGTTTTCTTAATTACAATAATAAAAATTTGGGTACATGCATCATAAAAATTTCATACAATGGGTTATCTACATTATAAAATGTTTATATGAACATTTTATTCTTCCTTATTAAATGTTAGTTCTTTCTCAATATATTCTTAATGAATATATCATAATCATAGAGAATCAATAATATAAAATTAATATGTGGAAAATATATTTTTTGAGATTTTTTTGGTAACCCATGATTTACCAAACTCCCAGTGGTGAAAAAATATCTCATAGTTATACAAATCATGGATTATGTAACATGATTGGAGATCTGATGTTAGGGTGTTAAAAAAATTGGATCAGAGTGGGTTTTATGGTTTAATTTATGGATTTAAGAGTATGTGTGTATTATAATATGGTTGGGTTATAGTAAGTATCAAAAATAACATGTTTCAAAGAAAAATTATTCAAATTAAATTTATTTGAATGTTAATGTAGATAAGAGTTTGGTGTTGATTGTGTAACATAGTATTTTTTCTTTGTTCAAAATCCTATTGTTAGGACTAGTAATAGTTCTGGAATCTTGGTAATATTTGTGTGTATTTCATCACATGGATCGGTTTTAAATTATTGAGGTTTTACTTTTCATAAAATGTGTTTTCATTGAATTGTTTGTTTTGATATTATAAAAATATTTTTGAAAGTACTATTTGATATGGATTGGATTGAATATTTTAAAATAGATTGTATTTACTAGATGAATATTTTGAATTAAAATTTCAAATGTAATTGGAATCAACCCAAAATAATGTGTAAAAAATTGGTATTTTTGATGATTAATGATAGTAAGATCAAACCTATTTTATATTGATAACATTTTGAGATATTTAATAGATGGCACAAGAGAGATAAGATTTTTCATGGATGATTCAAGATATATTTGTTATATTTTACTATGGTTATTTATCATTTCAGAAATATTTTCCAGTATATCCCTTAAATTAGAGGGGAACTAATTAGGATTATGCATGAAAGGTAGAAAGTGGTTTGGTTTGGATGTATTGATGATAGAGGAATGTAGAAAAATTAGCATGAAATTAAGAGTTGTGAGTGACTATTATATCAATTTTGATGAATGGATAATTTTATGAATTATAATGAGTAAATCATTGGTTGATTATATATTTGTTAACATATTCTAGAGCATCATGCGATCATGTAATCATTTTGGAATGTGAAGACCTTATGTACATTATGATTATAATAATTGTAATTGATTATTAAGAATTATTCTAGAAAAACATGAGATTCATGGGAAAAACATTATGCATAAAATCCATATTTGGATTCAATATAATCATGGTTGTATCAATCATAAGATTTTAAGTGCTAGAGACAAGTGAATATATTGATCAAGAACAGAATGAATTGCAATTACATAACATGTGGGGAACATTAAGTGAAATGTTCATTTTTTTTATTTTATGTTTAGATATTATTAAGATATAATATTTAAAAATAAGATATTATATTGATTAATGAGATCATTATATTAAATAAATTATCCTTTTTCCACCTATAAATGATTTTTCATGCATAATGAATGGGTTTGAGTTATGAAGATAACCCTGTATTAAAGAATGGTTTGAATCCACATGATGTTTTGGTAGTGTACTATGAAAAACTAAATGTTTTTCTATAAATATATGATTTATTTATTGGATATTAGGTAACCAAGTGTACTATAATTTTGAGTAGTCTTTCAGTTTGTTGTGTTGATGAAGAAGAACAATTTTACCATATGTATTTTATAAAATTGTTTAAATGAGTCATTTAAATATGTATGATTAATTATTAGTATTTTAATGTTTAATGAACTCTTCAAAAAATTCATGTGTAAAATCTAGTTATCATATGAAATTTAATTAATAAGAACATTATATGTACATTTGAATAAACCTTATTTTATCACCTAGAGTATATATCTATGTTCTGGACCAAATTTCACATTCCATGTATTTTATCATAGATGTTATATATTGGGAATTTAAATTATTTTGGATGGTAATTAATAAATTAACACAATGTAAGATAGTTATTCATACATTGGACCATCACATACTAATATCCATCATGTGATAATTCAATGGGTGGAATAATTGTTTAATTATTGGTGCAGAAATAGATGAAAAGTATATTTGACCAAATTTCACACCATATAAATTTAATACATTTAATTTAATTTGTTTTTATAGAAATATATATTAAATAATTCAAATATGGGGTTTTAAATTCCATCTGGAAGGTACTACCAGCTTTCTAAATCCATTGCCATCCAGATTTAGTAGGTGTGTTGGATTCTTTTTCATTTCCATTTTCATTATTTGATTCTTTTCCCCTTGTTTTATTTCTATATACGAGGTAATGATTGATTTTCCCATCGATTCCTATAATATTTATATGGTCATGAGAAGTTTAGTGTTCTACATCAATATTTTTGTGGGACTGCATGAGTTTTTTATATTAAATTCTAGTGAATTTTAAATTATATGGATTTCTATATTAATTTTGTTTTCAGATTGAATTCTTACATTATCTGGTTGTGTTATGTTGGACCAAGAATGACATAGTTGGGGGAATACTAGGAAATTAAAATTTTTAACCCTGTGAACCCTTGGTGCATAATTTACCAATAATTTTTTGGTGTTTCTGACTAGAATAAATTTTAAAATAATTTAAGCACTAGACCAAGGGATAATTGATTAAATAATGAAGCATCTCATTATTAGACCAATAAGTGATGGTAAAATTAAATTTTATATGTAATGTAATTTTACACATAATTTTAGACACTAAAAATGAATTTTTATAAATAACCCCATCTAAAATAGAATCACTTTAATATTTCTCTATATATTTCATTATAATTTATCAATTTTATTAATATTTAGTTTGAAATGCATCTTTAATTTGTTGTTCAAAATTTCATTTATGTCATTATTTCATAGATTAGATAACCAAATGGAACTCAATGACTCGTTAATGTATCTTCTCCAATTTTTCTCAATTTATTGACCCTGATACTCCGCTTCTACATTAATGTGAGTGAAACAAATATTCCCAAAACTCACAATGGGAGAAGTCATATTATCATAAGATATGATTATTTTTTTCATTTTTTAACCAAATGGGAGCCATGTAATAGAAAATAAATTCCATATAATCAAGGTATATCATCAAAAAAACATGAGTCTGGATAATGGTTTACTATTTGTTCTGGGTTTTTCTATCTTGAAATGAATCAGCCGCTATAGTTCCATTTATAAGATACGGTTTATATCTTTTGTATGAAAAAGTATGGGGACGAGTTCTCATTATTGCGGTGCATCTATTATAAAAATGATATAGTGTGGATCACACCATAGATTAAATAGGGATTTTTATTATATCAATAAAATAATATAACATCAAGGGTGATTATTTGTATATTTCATACATATATGGTGTTTTGGGTTTATTTCATTGGTTGGGTACTTGTAATTTATAAAATGATAATAATTTTTTTGATATATTTTATATTATATTTCAAAATTAGTGTGGGTTTTTTCAATAATATTTTAAATTTAATTATTTCCTTATTGATTCATATGTTATGTAATGTAATGGGTTCTTATAGTGTTCATTATTGTGGATGATTAGTGATTTTAAGTTGTAGTAGTATTGGGAACAATAGAGTCTTCAGACCATAATGTGAGACCTATGAGAAATCTATCTTATGGTGTTCAGGATAAGCACATTGAAGTATCTCTTTATTTAATATTAGGGTTCATATATATAATTTTATATAAAAATTGTTAATAATATAATAAATGTAGTATCATATTAGTTATGTTGTGTTGTAACCTTGAATTTTAAGAGTATCTTCTATAGTAGGATAAATTATGGGTTGAACAATCTATCATAGGTAATTAAGAGGGATTTATAAAATTTATTATATGTTATTCATCAATATATTCATGATTTGAAATTAATTTATAGTGTTTGAGTTGATTTAGTGTCTCTTATAAATAACTCAATATAGTATATATAGTGTGATCCATGTAATGAATGGATTTTGGGTGTGTTGGTTCCCAATGAAATTGTATATTTATGGGATGATAGTAATGAAGTACCGTTAAGATTTAAAAAGCTGTTATAATTTGGAGTCAATTATTTTTATTGTTCTATTAAGTTGAATCAATGAAATTTAAGTGTGATGACGCAATAACTATAATCCTTTGTAGTAATTGACCATTATAAGAGGGAATTGGTGTTGGATATATTGATTACAATGTTATTACTAAGTGATATGTATTATTTTATAGACAAATAATCTATAAAGGAAAATAATATATAATTTCGAATTCTATGTATTTGGTAAATCCTTGAATGGATTGTTGGTTGTGTTAAATATACAGCATTCCGAGGTAGCATTGGATATTGTGAGGGTTTTTAAATTTTAAATTAATTGAATATTTACTATGGGGGAGATATTTATTGATTTTAAATTATCCTTTAATTATAATCATAAGAAAATTAATACTATAAATGATTGGGATGTCATTATGTGATGGTTGTTTTTTTTCAAAATAGTTAGCCTTTTCATTGGATTGACTATATTTCATATAGAACATGAGAGAGATGTTTTGAAATAATTACACTATTCGAGTTGGGGAATAAATAATATAGTGATGATATTGTATCAAGAAATCATATCCTAAATTTAATGGCCATAAATGATAAATAATGTTGTTGTTTTGATTTCATAATTTTTTATGGGTAAAGTCATATAATTAATGATCAATGGTAATTTTAATATATATTCAAGTTATAGCATCTAAATTAGAGGGGATCTCAATGGGGTTCCTTACAAATGTGTAATTTACATTATTGTAGCCCGATGGTATCTGGGTGATAGTGTAATAGTTAATAGAGATATCAAATTAATTTCGTGTACCATATTTCTTTATTTATGATCTTCGAAATATTTATGAAAATATGTTTTTTAGAATAATGAATTTACAAATTCAATTTTATGGAATAAATGCAGGTTATTTATATTAGTATTTTAGATAATATTCAAATATACTATAGAACATATCTGATTATATTCCCATCATATCATATTTAATGTGATGGTTAGATAGGGTGTGTAATTCGGGTTACAGTGAATGTGCTCAAACCATTATTTTACATTTTAAGCAGTTATTTAGACTTCGATCATTAATTTGAATTGATTTTCTATAACAATATTTATTATTCATGGATTAATATTAAAATTATTATTTCATTAAATTTTTGACTATTCTAGTAACCATTTTTTTGAATTGAGGTGGGAGGTATATCATAGGTTCGAGTTTGTTGTTCGAGATGATAGAATGAGGTTTGATAATACAAAATAATATCATCTTATCATACTATCAGAAAAAATCTTACACAAATCATCGAACATGATATATAAAATTTGATTATAGATATTTTGTGTTATGGAAAATGTCTCATGTTTTTTACACATATAGATAAGAAAATAGTGAAATTAATGTAATTTTATGTGTGAACCGTTATCATTATTGATTGACTAAGAAATTTCAATTATAGTTTTTTAATGATTTATGAAGTGGCCTAAAACATTCTCAATATGTATCTATTGAATATGTATCAACTGGGTCCATCAAAAGAAATGATTTAGAAGTTATTTAAATTGGAACTCGAAGAATATTATATGAGGAGAATAATTTATGGATTCTAATATAGGGATTAAATACATTATTTTAGGATTATACCTTTGGTAAATATGTCAAGGAATCTCAGAGAGAATCTATAAGAGGATAGGATGTGTGTTAGTAAGACATGAAAATATGTTGGAGGAGTTCATAGAGATAAGATTCTAATATATATTTTTGACAATAAGTCCTATATGGGTGAGTTATAACACCTGAGACATATATGATATGTTTACTCATAATTATATATATTAGTTTCTGTAAAATTTTGATTTATAATCATTTAGGTGATATTTCGATACATTGGAAGACCAAATATGAAATCTATTCTCTTTGAAAATAACATGGAGAATTAATTGGTAAGAGAACAATTATATTAACCAAACATACTAAAATATTAGAATAAACCATAGATAATCCTAATAATATTAACGATATTAAGATAAAAATGATCCCTAACCATACATAGTGATTTTTAGGTAAGAGGTGAAGCATGCATAAGAGCACTATGAGCCAAAAAAATGCTCAACATTGAAAATCTAAAAAACCTAATTTTTTTATTCTTATCATAAAAAAATAAAACCTCATTAACGTGAAATACAGACATTATCATATATATGACATATGTGTATAAATATTGGTGATTATCCACCTTTAGAAATTTAAATTTTTATAATTTATCATTTGTTTAATTTTGAATTATAGGGTAAGAATATCTGTTTTTTATTCTCTTATGAATATATCCCCATTATTTTTTCTCTACAATAATACTATATTTTAATTATTTGATATGAGGATTCCAAGGTTGATTAATTTATTATTTATTTTTATCATTATATGTTTTTAATGGATTTAATTATCTTTGTGTGATGGACGGAGTTGCAAGATTTGGAAATTTGATGAACATTAAAACTAGGCAGGTTTATATAATAAATTATATGAATTTTATAATTTCATATATGTCATTGAATAATATTATTCTATTGAGGATTCATGTGATATATTTATTATGAAAATATGGACTTATGGAAAATGGAAATATCAATAAAATATATGTTAAAAAAATGGGGTGGTTTATAACTAATTATTTTTAAAAGAAACTCCTTATTTGAAAAATTATTAATTTTAAATTTTAAATTGAACATATACTTTGTTTTAAGTATTTTTGATTTTCAAAATTAGTATAATTTACATATTTGGAATGGAAAATAATGTTTATTTTAATAAATTGTTATTTAGGTAGAATAATTTTATATTAATAAAATAATTTAGCTATTTTTAAAATTGATTTTCTATTAGATATTTTAAATGCAATGGATGGATATTTAGAAATGAAAATGATTATTTCCAATAAAATTATTCATGAATTTATATTTCTTTTAATATTTTCTTTTAAATAGGTTTATTATATTGTGTTGTAATTGAAATGGGTATTTCAAATGAAAATTAATTTTTTTCATAGATATTTGGGTTTTTGAAAATTATATAATCCATTGTATTATAATGGTTTGACCTTGAAAATGTTTGGACTTAAATATTTAACGTGAATGTAATTATTCAAAATAATTATGACATGGATGGTTCTCTTGTAATCTATCACACATTGTGAGTGTGCATCTATTAAAAGGTTTTTATTGGGTCAAATTTTTTTTTGAAAAACTCAAGTATTCCATTATAGAAACATGGAAATTATAGAGTATGCATAAAGATTAAAATTAATTTTGAATGATCAAGTCTATATGGAAGAATCTGTATCTTTTTTATGGTAATGTTGATGGATAATGGTTGTTTGACTAGGTAATTACCTGGTTGACACAAATGATTGAGTGATGGATGAGACAATTCTAGTGGGAAAATCATCATTCATAATAAATAGATTTCAAGAAAAAATGATACGCATGAAAATTTTTAATAATCCTTAACCTTTAGAATATATGGGGATTTTACAATTTGTCTTCTGAAAAAAAATAATTTTTAGTAAATTTTATGAAATATTGAGTTTTTAATAAATTTTCGTAAAATATGGTGTTTTCATATACATTTGGGAAAAGTTTATTTTCCCATATATTTTAAAAATGTATTATTTACTTGAATTTTGGAATAAAATAACATTTAACCTGATTTTTTTTATTTGTGTGTAAAACATGGATTTATTAATATTGTAAAATTTAATATTTGTGAAATTTTTAAACATTCTATATTTTCTGTAACGAACTATTCGGTTTTTTAAAATTATCAATATTAAAATGTTGTTGTTTAATATTATTTTTCCTAATAATGGGCATTGGTATTTCATTTGGAATTACTTTGGAATTGAAATGCATTAGTGAATTTTGGAAATCCTACTAATATTATAGAAACTATACACAAGTTCACCATAGTGGGCATATAAACATTATTTTTCTATATTTTGTATAATGGATGATGCGATTCAACATCAGTGGTTATTTCTTGTCATTTTAAAAAATTATGGAAGAGGATATTCTAAATCATGGTTTATAAATTTTTCATTTAAGTTGGTTTTTTTTCATTATTTTATGTCTTACTAATTATTGTGATACTTATAACAAAAATTGTTGCCACAATTATGGATTATTAATGGTTTTATTTAAATGATGTTTTTATAAGTGTATACCTAGTTTCTTGGATTTTAAATAAAGGTAAATAATTGGAAAAATATTTGTTTTATCCAAACCAGTATTTTGGAACGTTATGTATATCAAGGAAATAGTTTTTGGATATAAGGCTTATATAATCAAGTAAACGTATTCAATCAACTTATAGATCTAAATAAATTACAAGGTACAATTGGGAGTGAATTAGTGGATTTTTTTTATTATATTTTTTGTCATTATAATTTATTCACTATTAAAATTTTGGTTCATGATATATAATATTTAATTTTAATGATCCACTTAATGTTGGTCAATAATATGTACATAATAACACACAATGATTTACATGATTGACAATAAAGACCTACTCTTAGGTACAACAAGATATATGCACTAGTTAAAGATTATCCAATATATGCATAAATGGTTAAAAAATTGTAATACTGAACAAATAAAATATTATCCATGATTGGTAATACATCCCAACCACTAACTACATCCCTAACTAGTCATATACCCAAATACTTATCTACAACTATGACTAGTTATTCATCCCAACTGATTTTTTGAATATGATTTTTTATAAACTTCATTCACAAGTCTACATCTGAGTTTGGTTAAACACACTAACACAACCTATCCTCTTCACTATAGATCTAAAATAAGAAATATCTTTCTCTTGATTCTGGTTTCTTTGACACCACAAAGAATGATCTTCTTTTATAGACGTATACCATTTGGTGTGTAAATTTAAAACATTACATTGTTATATCTTAATCATTATTTAAAGGTGAAAATTTAGTATTCTCATTATTTATAATCATAAAACAATATATTTCTATACACGCTGAACACCTGGGCATGTAGATAATCTTCTTCATTAAAGATATTCCAGATTTAGGCTATTCTCTCACTTTGAAAACTTTTCTCTTCACAATTTTTTTATTTTATTCATTCAAAAACAATTGCAAATTCCAAACATCACATTATTCATGAATGTACATTATACTTATTGAAATCAAATGGATTATATAATAAATCCTTGATAACCAGTAATATGTGTGATCTCCATTAGTGTTCCCATATTATGTCTCAAATACTAAATCTTTTCTTCCCGAAGGATAAAATGTGAGTCGAGTCTAGAATAAACACCATGTACCAATCTATCTTGTTAAACTACTTTAAACTTAATTATCTCATAATAATAGGAATATATGGATATGTATAGATAATAGTGATCAATAATGGCTTATAGGTCAATATTCATGTTGAACTAAAAATTACTATACGTATTTGAGAAGGATTCCATTCTACAAACATATATTGCATGAATAAACCCCCAACACTAAGAAATGCTATGTATTGTGTTCTTTTAATATGAATAGTTCATTAATTCAAAAAAAATCACATACATATCACTACATAATTGTCACACCAGACTATTACAAAATCATATTTAAATTTCATTTTCATACTAGAAGATTCACACAACTTCACTGTGACGTCATCACAATATTATATACTCTTAATTATGAAAAAATATTACCCTTGTAATTATATTTCATTTGAAAAGAAGCCACACAAAATCACATGAATAAATTATAATTTCAAAAATTAGCCTTGTAATCATTCCTCCACATTGCTATTCTATTCATACATTTTTTGTCTTGTAACAAATGTGAAAATCATATAATAATTATGTAAATTTTTTGTATTTTTCATTTTTTATTACTATCATGAGAATTGTTCCATTTTTCATGGTGTCTTACATTATCCTAATAAAACTAAGATAACATAGATTAAACTCTACTAAAAACATTTGATTATAAAAATTAAATACTCAATTAATAACATCATCATGTTTATGTTTAGTATATTGTGAAAAATATTCGATATGTGTATATCCCACATCGAACTCTAGTTCTTTTATAGTATCAATCATTAATCAAAATTCATCACAAAAATGGAATTGAAATATTGAAGGTTATAGGTGTTATTTATAAGTATCCCATGTAAACCTACACATTTGTGGCTAATAACCTCTATTATTTCACTCTTCATAACCCACAAGCTCAATGCTACAACTGTAAACCATGTGTGCATCATGCTTCACATATGAACCTCTTTTGCATGGCTGATCTTGTGAGGGAAGGACTCAAGCTTGGAATGAGCTGGTAATGGGTGATATAGGAGAGACATAACCCAAGATTTTGTTTCTTATTAAAATAATTATGTATAAAACTATTCTATAGAAGAAAAATAAAATTTTACATCATCCTAAAAAATTATTCATTTTTTATTCACATATATCCTTTACGAACATTATGAGAACCACTCCTCCAATAATAAAGTTATCTAGACCTATTTAATTCACCACTTAAATTATTCATAAAATATAAAAACATGGATTAATTTTAAAGTTCAAATTAACTAATAACTTATCATAAAACATCTTGTAGACAATGATTATGATAATAATCACTTATATCTTACTTTAAGACAAGTTCACCACCAATCATTGGCTATAATTTTTAGGATGTACCAATAATGATACTCGTTTGAATAATATATCATTAACACCATATTAATATAACATAACCACAATTTAATAAAATATTATTTAAGATAAATATAATTAAAAAATCATCCAAATTACACTTCAATCACTACCGTTATATTTTTTTCAATACAACCAAACACTATTCTAAGATAAATTGTGAATTTTTCACCTATTATTGGAAATAAATAAAACATATATGAAAGAATATTTTCAACTCATATTTCATATTAAAAATATATTCATCTCTATCACTAATATAGAATCATATGACTCCCATTATAGAAGGAAATGATATGACTTGTTTTCTAAATAAAGAAAATTTTGGAAGGAAAATAAAATTATACATATGAAATCCCAACATTGAACAAAATAATGTATTACAAATGTGATAAATTCTATATAAAAACAAAACGTGAGGTGATACAAAAAATAAATAACTCCCTACATATTTTTGAGATACTCATACTATCAAATCCATAAATATTTTCATATTGTACTGAATTGAAAAAAATTACTAGAAATATCCAATGATAAACACATAGATTTCCCTATTTATTCAATAAAAATTACCCTAATAATTTATGAAAAATATTTTAATATATGGATTTGGGTGTTATTTTCATTCATCATCTTTCAATTTTTATAAATGTTTTTAGTAATTTTTCAATCAATTTGCATGAAAAATTTAATAATTTTAACCACATTTTTGTTCTCCCAAAAAGGATGAACTCAACACTTCATATCTATTGTAGTTTTAATATTATTGGGATAATTGTTGGGAATTATGTTATGTGATGTTGTTAGTGTGGATCTTTCTATCCATCCGGGGATGATGGAACGACATTGGGTCATTGTGCATCAATTTCCTTTTTTCTATACTAATGATTGAATTTTCATACATTGTAGGACCCAGGCTCAAGCTATAGAAAACCGATCATCTCCCTCCCACGGACACTAGGGAAGGGGAAGTACTAAAGTATAAATTCCCTATTGGATCATCTCCTCTGTGAAGGCTCTCACAACCATGGATATTGAGAACCCACACCTCCTATCACCTTATGAATTTAATCATAGAATGGTTATTGATACTCTTGATTGAAGATATTAACATGAAGGGATCATCCCGACGAGGTACATGGCCTGCCAAAACATAGAGGCATCAGTGCCATATCAATGTTGTCACCCCCAATGGCCACACATGGAGCCGCTTCTCCCCTCTCAAATCTTCATGATATTTGGGATCCAATCCCTAAAGAGATAATATGACTCAATACATTATGATGAAAATGTATGGGATGTATGAGTCCTCCAAACCAAGACATCGACTAGAGAGTTACTAAGGCGGGCTCCCACCTAGCCACATCAATGTCACTAGCCGGTCCGACATACTAATGAGCGGGTGGTCAATCCCCCATCATTGCCGGATCTAGTTTTCCCAACCTAGCATGAACACAAGGTGAAAGCTCCAGAGTATGTCTACTAGGGTGCGTCATCATCAACGACATTGGTGTTTTGACCACCATGGACATGATGTATCATACCCTACCATAATTTGGTAGATTAACCTCCCAGTTATCGAGAAAGAGAACATACATGACCATCAAAAGTTAAATAACTAGTCACCTTATGAGCAGGTTGAACTGGCTCTCCCCAAAACTAGGGAATGTAGTAGCTATCGTAGGACAGCCTGTGACAACGACATTAGGTATGGGTTCCCTCTACAAGACACCATCATCATCCCATGAAGATTCCATCCCCATCTTGTTTAAAAGCATCCCAATGTTCATTCCCATGACTTTGATCTCATTTAGAGAAATTTTCCCCACATAACATGTTTTAACTGTGAGGGTCATCCTTACCCAATCACTGATCATTACGGAGACCCTCTCCATGTGCACATTGATTCCAGCAGAGGTCCTATGTGTGCCAAAAATCACCTAAGTGGAGGCCCTCCCCGCTTCATTAATGATGAACATGGAGGCCCTTTTTTCTATTATAATTATTATAAAGGCCCTCTTCATACCATTGCTACTAGGTATATCCGACATGAAGGTCCTCCATGCACTACGAACATCCACCATGGAGGTCCTCCCCTTGTGTTTACTCGCCCTAGTAGAGGCCCTCCCAACTCCAGCACTATCCAACACATAGGCTGTCCCTATATTCCATTTTACATTTTTCTAGGTTCCCCTTTCCCCCATGCTCATCATAAAAGAGGTCCTCCCCACTTCAGAAACAACCAATATGAAGTCCATCCTCATATACCATCTAGTGTGGGAGGATGTCCTCCCCACCCTAGCACTAATCTTCATTGAGGACCTCCCCATGTAAATAACCTACATAGACCTAATGAAACATCAAAGGGAAGGAGGGTGGGTCACCAACACCCAATGAAAAATCCCGAGAAGCATGAAACAACATCCAATAATGTCTACTTTTTAGATTATAAGGTAGAGTGTGATTAAGTGGTGGAACCCACACCCCGATCTTCTCTGATAGAGGTTCGGGCAGGAAAAATGTGTATAAGCCTCATCCTTCAGGAATGTTATGTCCACTCAATCCCTGTATCCCTCTGAATACACATATAAAAAGAGGATTATTTGGCCTCTATTCTAGTCATTCCTATATAATCCTTCTTATCATCACTAGTATAATTATCAACCTCAAAACGATTTAATGGAGAGTTCTTGTGGGGTCAATTAGATGAAGAGTAACAACATGACCCATTAACAATGATCGCAACCCCTGTCTGGAATTCATGGTCATTATATCACCTAACTGGGATGTGGTGGTGCAATTAGTTCATTCTTCAGAAGACACACCTAGATGATGTTGTTTTTTAGATCTTGTGTTATACCCTCCATTATCCATAATACCATCTCAATGGTCCCCAATAGTATGGCTACCGACCACTCAACTACCCCCCAATCAATTAATGGGGTGAAAAAGGGAAATATCATGAGTTTAGACGAGAATTTTGTCGAACATTCTTATCATAGATCATCTCCCCGAGATGTTCTAGCCCATTGAAACGGAATGTTTTATAAATCCAGAGTCTCTCACCCAGTAAGAGTTCATTTTGTTACCCCAAAATCTATAATAAGTGAAGTTCCATCTCCATCATTGATGGGAAACTTATCCTAAGAGTTGGGAACACTTTGAGGACATCGACAAGAAATGACGCATCATCAACATGGCTGAGCTCCACATGGCTCAGTGCCTTGAGTCACCCAGTCATCATTGAACCCTCTAGAAAAAAAAGTGTCCAAAGTATTGTAGTGCCCCATTGAATTATTAAGGAGGCTCCCCCCCCCACACATTCAAATCCACCATAGGGGCAGTATGTTTCCCCTCATTTCAGTCTGATCCAGCACCAACCCAACATTCTAGGCAATATTAAGGGTTTTCCTCTAGGCACATCCATAGTTAACATGGATGACCTATCAGAGGAAGAAACTGATCTTGGAATCATTTAAAAGAACATACCCCCACCCCTCCCCCTAGGTGGTTCCCTGCCTATTGGATCTTTGTGAATAGTTACATTCTATCAATGAAACATACTCTGCCTTCCTGAACCTTCAATGTCATTGTCATTCAGTCGAGATCCCAATAAGGGTAATGTGAATGATTGGACCATCAAACCCTCTGACCCATCTCTCTTAGTGAAAAATACAGCATATGACCATTAAAATTCTGTGTTATGTCAATAGGTCATGGAACATAAAAATATTGTTAATGACATTCTTTCTGAATGTGATGTGAAATAATGACAAGATTGTGGTGATCTTCGATCGGCATAGTAGTGGTAGGTACAACCTCCCCCCAATGAGTTTCCTCATAGTGAAACAGATAATCCTTCCCATATATATATATATATATATATATATTAGCAGCTAGAGTTTATGGAATGTTTTCATGTTATGAATCAACAAATCCAACTGAGTTTTGTGATAACCCTCATCAGGCTCTAACTCAGGTTCCCCCAAATGTTCCACATATCATTCCCATGACAATCCAAAAAGTCATCCCACCAGTAGCCCCATGAGACACTATACTTTCTTACCATGTTGATGAACCTACTAATGCACTGGAGTTAATATATCCTCTTCAACATCAGAATCGTCATCCAGATGATCCAATGGCAGCACTTATTGCTCGCCTCAATGCCCAAGAAACTCAACAGGTGAAAACCCCACATAATTTCAAGACATATCCAACATGGGTAGACAATATTCTAACTCCCCCGGTTTTGGGAATCCAACTTTATACCCCTTTAATGGGATGATTGATCCACTACAGCATCTGTACCACTTCATTTCAAGGTTTGGACCCATGCTGGGAACTTCTGCATAGTAGAAGGCCACCATGTTTCGATGTTCCATGATGACACAAGAAGGGGCCACATTTCTTTGGTATAGGTAGTTATCTTTTGGGATAGTAGATAGATTATAGACCCTTCATAGGATGTTTTTCTACCAATTCAGTTCCACCACCATCAAGACAAGCATTGCCAACCTTTTCAAATTCAAGCAGAGGCCTGACGAACGAGTCATAGGATTGGTTTCCTAGTTGAAGGGCCTAACATATTTCTTTTATATTTCACTATCCTATGAGTAGATACTGAATATGTGGGTGGGGAATGTGAAGACCAAATTGATCCCTTATCTCATTACTCAGATCATCTCATGCGGGTATTGTGATTTCTCTAATAAAGCACAAAATTTAGAATAATCCTTGCATCAAGTGAAGAAGGCATGTACTTTGCCTCTTGTGGTTCCTGCAAGGTGAGAATCTATAGATAAGACCCCAACAATATCAAAATTAAGGGCCCCTAGAAAGATGGATGTTTTACCAGTGGAGCCACCTATATAGCCTTTTCATGGCCCACCACCTCTGGCACAGCCTCCCTCCCAGCAGTAGCCACCTCAGAATTAGAAAGCAACACCGTGTAATGTGCCACCACCACAAAGGGAAGATAATAAGGTTCCTCTTCCCTATCATGTTTCACCATCCCCTAGTTAAGGCCAGGATCCTATAGCCTCCTTCTCATATTAAAAGAACTATACCTACTAAAATAATGAGGCTCAACTACATGGTTACTTCCAAAGTGCCTTGGATCAGGAAATCCTACGGTTGCATGAATGTAAGAGGCCCGAAGAGGTGGAAGTCATTGATCATTCCAATTACTACCCCAAAAACCATTGCCTTGGGAACAACCTAAATCAGTACTATGTGTTTAAAGATTGGCTCCATGATTAGGTCGATTACAATGTATTCAGGTTGTGACCAGCACCATCACACCAGGAATGTGTGTTTATAAATTCTGACAGTGATAGGAAGGGTGAATGACAAAATGTTTCCCTCTATAGATTCAATAATACATTGACTAGATGGATTACAAGTAAATCCCTTGTGCCCATGGTATTATATGCACACATTTGAATCGAACCCAGCCTTTATAATTATCTATGTTACCTGGAGCCACTACATCTATGTCAACATCTCAGTCTTCCTCATCTCATAAGAGAAATAATTAATGATGTGATTGCTGGAATATTCCACCACTAATGCCATCATCATCCCATATTCATAGCGATTTCATGCCTAGGTAGATGGTGATTTCCACCAGAATACTCTAAGTGAAGGAGGATTATTCAAGTGATGACTAGGGTTACACTTCAGTCAATACCATCATGCTGGTAAAGGCATACAAGATTCCCAGTGATAAAGAGTTCTAGGAGGACCCTCCCAACATCCCCAATGCAAGCTAGTGTCGATGGAGTCATGGATATGTGAATCATAATAATTCATTTTCTAGTGATTCCATCCAAGCTGTGCATGCCATAGAGACTCGATAGTAGGGCCAGTGTAGAGCTCAGCACGTGTATCCTTCTCATTTCTTTTCATCAGATCCTCCTCCAGAACCGTTTTTTCTACATGATCATGTAGATACACAATGAAAATTATATGGTCATTCATCCATCCCTCATTTTATAGTCACTCTACGTAGTTCTACTAGTGAACAAAGGGACCTCCCCATTAGAATCCAGAATCTTCTGGTTCAACCATTAGGGTCTATCAATCCTCTTGCCACAGAGAGAGCTCATATCAGCAGAAGTGTACACAAAGCATCGAAGTATGATATCCTCAAGAAATATTCCTACATTCCTAAAAAAATCTCTATACTCAGGCCACTAGCATTATTAGAGGACATTCACAAAGCCCTTATAGATGATTTAAGAATCCCCCTAGAGTTTGATACAGAGGTAGAATCCACAGAAGCCTTCCATGATCATGAAGTCAAGTATGCATAATGATAGACCATTATCTCTTTCTGTGGCGGTGTTGAAGTTTATCCAATACAGGGAAATTTTCTATCATGGACAAGACTGGAAATTTCTATTATATGGATTTATACCGTTGTATTGTTGATGAAACCTCTAGGATCATCCTTATCCTGACCAAGATACTCCGAATGATGGGACCGGCCTAGGTGAATTTGGCTCCCTTTGACTTAAACATTCAAGTTTATGACAGGAAAAATTCAACAAATAATGGAAAAAATTGTCTGATGACCCAGTTCAATGGACAAGTCTCTAGCACTGAATCTATGGTTGTGTCACAAGACACTGCATACATTGCATTGATGGGTTGAATATGGCTCCAACTGCATGCGGCATTTCCATCTCTTTGTCACTAATACATTAAGTACTCCCTTAATGGTCGTGTTTCTATACTCCAATGTCATGCATCTCCAATTCCTCTTACGAGTCCTGATACATTGATGCCAACTAATACAAGAGCAAGTAAAAGAAGATTTAGGCTAATTTGGTTTGAACATGCTAGGTTTGTGACTGATCTACCGATAGACCTAGATGATGCCTATGTTTTCCCAATTCCTTAAGGGGAGGATACGACTCCAGACTTGGGGAATGTTTTGTTCTCTTTGTAATGAGGGGGAAGCGTGTTCCCAAATATTTCGAACACTGGAATTTCACCTCATATTCCCACAAAAATTTGTTTCGGGTGTACCCAATGGCCCCTATTCCTATAAGGTATCAGGATATCCACCCCCTCATAGTGGAAATACATCATACATTCTTATTTCACCAGTCTAGGATAAACTGGATCAAGCTGTCACACCTATATTACTTTCATATCATCAAAAGTGGCCCTTTGTGTCAAAGGATAGATGACATTGAGCCGATAACATTCCTTGATATTGTTTCAGCAGTACTAGATTCTCCTTATGAAGTCTACACTACCACCCAATCTGGCCCCAGTGTCCTATTAGGATCTATTGACTTGATGGAGCTACCTCCTGGTGATGTTTATCTCACTATGGATTAAGAAGAATATTTTGAAGATTCCCCTCCCACATTCTAAAAGGGTGTCCCTACTATGGTCTACGAATTGGTACTGGTGAAACTTGGTATCCGGATGGATCCCAAACCAACACAGATCAGCACCACTATGCCTGTAGAAGGGAAACAATGATACATGAATTTCTTATGGTAGCATCATGATGTAATTTAATATGTTTATGAAGTTATGCTGGAACTAGATCCCCAGGTCACCGTCCACCACATCAGTCTCTCGAAAAATCATTTTGGGTTCAAACAACCACCCAAAAATGACGCTCCCTTCTCATGAGGTCCATGGCCAAGGAAGAGGTTAATATGCTCATTAATGACAACATCATAAAGTAATTCCAGTACCCCCTATGTTAATATTTCATTTTTCCCATTAGGAAGAAGAAGTAACATATCAGAGTCCACATCAACTTCTGGATCTCAACGGTCACTGTCTGAAGGATGATTTTTTCTTTCCTATGATAGAATTATTGATTGATACCACTGCTCGTTTCCATGATCAATCCTTTAGGGATGGGTATTTGAGATATAATAAAATCCCAATGGCTTCATAGGATGAAGTTTCTACTACCTTCAGGGAACCATAAGTAACTTTTTTCTACTAGTTAATGTCTTTCAGTCTGAAGACTGCAGGTGCAACCAATCTGCGTGCATGCACTATATATTCAAGTCGATCCTCAAGGAATTGGTTGAATGATATGTGGATGATGTGATGGTTAAATTTCACCAGATTTAGGACCATCTCAAGGATCTTGAGAATGTGTTCGGCTTCCTACATTCCAGCATTCAAAAGATGAACCCCTTGAAGTGTTCCTTTGTATTCACTTACGAAAAGTTTTTCAACTTCATTGTCATATACAGAGGAACTGAGATTGATTTGTAAAATATCAAGGCCATTAGTCAGATGTCTCCTCCACACAAAATTACAGAGCTCTAAGGATTTCAAGGCCACTTATCCTATATAGGCTGATTTATCTAGCTAGAATGTGTAATCCATTTTCATGGATGATGAAGAAATGTGTCGATTATTAGTCAGATGAGGAGTGCTAGACCAATTTTGAGGATATCAAGAAGTACCTACTACATCCTCTGGTTCTATTCCCACATATTTATGGAAAGTCATTGGTATACTATGTGACTACTCTAGAATGATCCCTTGGTTCCCTTTTAACCCAAAACAACAGTTAGGGAACAAATAATAGTTTATACTATCATTGCAGCATTCTCTTTGATAGAGATACATGATATTCCTTTATCGAGAAGAGATACCTTTTGCTTATTTTCACATTGTATAAATTATGACATTATTTAAAGCACCATCAGATAATGCCTGTGTACTACGTGGATCTATTAATGAAAATTCTGAACCACCACATGTTGATAGGTCATATAACTTGGTGGGAGGTGGTCCTTCAACAATTTGATGTCATGTTTTTCCCATAATCCTATCAAGGGATAGTAATTGGCAGACATTCTTTCTGCCCATCCTGCCCTAGTAGAGTAATATAAGGCACTTTATATTCTAGATGAGGTAATCCTTTCAGTAGATCAGGTCATTCTGGGCTGGAAAATGCACCTTCTTGGTGCATCTAGAAGCCCTATCGATAGAAGACTCAATGATCCAAAACTCAACATCTTAGGCATGGGTAACATCTTCATCATGCTTTCACATGTTTTATTACCCTATTCATTCATATTTTTATATGGATATTCCAATAACAAGGCAGACTACTAGGCTCTCATCACTAGTCTCAACATGGCACTTGAAATTGATTTTCCACACCTTCATGTGAAAGGGGACCCAAGAAATCATCAAGAAGAACAATGGATACAACGTTATTAGGAAGCCAGAGCACATATGATTGTTAGAGTGTACTCACTATAGGATAACCTAGATATTTTCATGTCCAAAATTTACTCATGTCCCTCAATTGTTTAACGGCAATGTCGATGCCTTTTCCAGCCTAAATGTATCTCTTGAAAAGCCTCTCTATGATTATTTCATTATCCATGTGGCACATCATAGTGTAATAACTCTTTTAACTCTAAAAAATTAATATATCTCGTAGGTTTGATGCCTTAACATCAATGCCTCCTTGTTGGGTCCTCTAGGTCCCCTTGTCGTAGTGTTTTAAAGGACCCCTGATTGGATGAATCCCTTTATCGAGTATCTCTACCATGGTAATCTCCCAATAGACTGAGCCAAACGTAAGAGAGTCCAATGGGGGATAGTGACGTTTACCCTCCTGAGTTTTCCTAGTCTTGAGAAGATCCTCTATAGATACATGCTTGATTGGATTCTCTTTTGTTGCATTCATGGAAGAGAGATTTATCAATTCATGTGGGAAGTTCATTTCTGTTCCTATGGGGCTAATTAGACAGGGGAAAAACTTTCTAATTTTACTCAATGACTGGGGTATTTTTGTCCCACCATGATCTGTGAATATATAGGGATTTCTAAGAGGTTCCATGCATGGCAGATGTATGATAATTTTGTGCATCATCTGACAGAGCATATCTATACTACTAGGTACTATTTTCCTTTTGTGGTCTAGGGACTTGATGTCATGGAACCATATCCATAGGAAATATCTCACCAATTTAGGTTCATCATGACCACTACATATATATTTTCCAAGTGGGTAGAAGATATTCTATAATAAGAAGTCATTTCTTGTTATATCTAAGAATTCATGATCTCCTATATCAATCACTGATTTAGAGTCCCTCACATTTTCCTCACCAATAACGGATCCAACATCCATGAACTCTAGCAGAATAAATTTAATGCCAAGTACAAAATCTCTTCTAATCATAACTCTCTCTATCATGCGTAAGTAAATGGGAAGATCGAGGAGTTCAAAAAAATTATCTCTAAAATCTTGCAGAAGAAGGTTAGTCAGAATAAGAAGAGTTTTCCAGAAATACCCGCCAACTATCTCTGGGATTAACGGATGAGGACTCTTAATTCTACTCAGGTGACTCCATATTCTATGGTGTACGAATCAAAGACAGTCCTACCCATTGATATTCAGTTACCCTCATTATGCACAGTCATCCATGATCAGAAGTCACCAGGCAATGTAACTGGAATCCATCTGGCTGAACTTGAAGTTCTTAATGATAATAGGCTTCGTGCCCTGTACAATCAAGAGTGGCATCAGAACAAGGTACCTAGTTCTTTCAATAATAAATTTCAAAATTTATCATTCATACAAAGTTACACGGTGTTGGATCTGGAATCCAAAATGATTCGAGGTAGGAAGCCACTGAAAATGGAGCCCAAATTGAAGGGACCTTATAAAAATAACAAGCTTTACCCAAATGGTGTATACTCTCTGGTCATTATGGATGGTGACTATCATACTCCTCCCACCAAATGAAAAATTTCTATGGATTAACTTTGCATGAGGTAATCATACCCCTCATGATATTAAACAGAATTATCATCCTACATGATGATAAAATGGATTAACATTCTCGAAGATTTAAAATTGGACATCGCCATCCTGAAAGACGTTAAAATACCTATCCTCATATCCAATATGTTAAACAATAAATGGACTGAGCTCAACAATGTTAGACTAAGATATCCTACATTCTTGTACCGCGATCTTAAACTACATGAAATTTTCATAACTACATATTGATTGATTCCCATCCTTATGGAATACATAGTAATGCTCGGACCATTCCTTTGTGGATCATCCCTTGGTCACTCGACCATTCTTTACTTTTGGCCAAAGTCCTCACTTAGGATTATGCAGTGTGTTATGGACTCTATTCCCTCATTCAAGTGATTCCATTTTGATAAATTCCACACACATCCTCTTGAGACACTCCTCATCCATCATCTTTACCGTATGATGTTAGAATACTAGATATTTTTAATAACAATTTTTGGCTTGATTCTCATCCTTATTTGATATGTAGGAATTCTAGGACATTTCAACTTCGGGTCCAGCTTAAATAATATATTCACACCTTCCATCATAGTTCACATAGAAGGATTTCATATGGTGTGGTATGTGGACATCTTTGGTCACAATTCACATCAGATATACAATGGCCTCATCATGTTCCACTCCTTTGAAAAAATACTTGATACATCATCCTAAACGCTTAGAATTAAACTGCATGTCGTCTTCAAGAAATACATCTAGCATGATTCATATCCTCATGGGATACGTGGGAATACCTGAACATTTTGTTTTAAAGTCCAGACCAGGTCCATCGATTCGTTCTCACATCCATTTGTCGATACTCTTATCCTAGAATTATGAATGGTGCGGCGTATGTGGAATTATGTCAACATTCAAATTGGGTTATTTTCCAGACCATACACATTTCAATTTGAGATACCCCTTACATCCTTGTCACATGACGCTAAACTACACGACATTTTTAGAAATAAATGTGGCTATATTTCCATCATTATGGGATACGAAGGAATGTATGAACATTTTTTCAGGTCTAACCTTGTTTTTTAGAAACCATCTCTTCCTTTATTCCATATGGAATATATTCTCATGGGGTGAGTGGTGTGGTGCGGACTTTTTTCCTCATTCACATTGGGTTTAAAATAAAAACTCTGTGTATCTCTCTCTTAAGATCTCTACATTCCCCTTTTCTACAATCATCTCTATAAATATTCTGCTCTCAATTGGGCCCCTCAAACTGTATTATTCATCCCCAACAAGTTCATATAATATATAGTTTGGGAAATAGAGTGTTGGATTCTACAAGGGAATTATTTCATTCATTTACACAGTTCACATATACATTAATTTGGGTTTTAGTCATCTTTCACATATGATTGACCCCCAGATGATAGGGATGATAGACCTTATGAATCGTATACCTCTTTGGGACAATCCCCCAAATGTTTTTTAATTAAATTATAATACATGTTATACATTTTGAATTTGATCAGCAATTGATCCTCAGATGTTAGTTTCCATTTTAGGTCACATGATATGGATGTTATGTCTCAAACATGGTCAACAGTTATCCTCCACCATGATGCCACCCCCATTAATCCATAAGTATTGGTCATGTGATTCATGTACCTTTAAAATCCATCACGTTAAAGTATAATTTTGACACCGTTGGTGTTATCCATCCGGGAACCTTTGCATGTTAGAGATGGAGAATTAGCATCTTGTGGGTTATATTCGACGCCACACAATCTCTACGTGATTTTTATTACATGTGTTGCAATGATATTCTTTTCCCATTCTTCCCATATCAATCATATCTCATGTGGGATTAGTGATATGGGTAAGGTTTCTCTATACATGCCAAACCACACTTCATTTGGTCTATACCCTTTTAACATAAACTAGGACATTCTGTCCCTTTGTATGGGCGTCATGACTTTAAAATGAGTGTGTTCTTTTAGAAATTTATAGTGTGGTGTAAAAAATCATTTCCTAATTTACAATAGATCACATGATGGACCCACGTCACATAATTCCACTTCAGGGATCATCCGATTTTATGTCTAGGTAGTGTGACCTTAAACTATGTGTAACATCTTGATTTTATGATGTTTAACTACAAGCCTATCATCCATTTATGTGAAGGAAAACTATATGTCAATCTAGTTCCTCATTGGAGAGGCCCCCTAGAAATACATGTGATACTGATTCAGATCAATAAACTAACTCGATGAGAATTCTTCATGGTGTCATAATTTCAAGAGTGTTGGACTCCATTTGAATAACCTGTCACTCCATCTCGATGTTTTTAATTTCCATTATTGGGATCCTCATCCAATTTCATGAATAAAGGGTACCCCTAATGGCCTGGTCCCATGCCACTTTTTCTCACCTTCCATTCTGGATCAATGTTCTAGAAGACATCAGATGACATTTCGAGTTTGCCCACGCATTTTTGAATTTAGTCAGTGGTATTCCCAAGATTTTTTATTCCCATCTCAGGATAATTCAATATGGATTCTGTGTTTTGAGCATGGTCAACAGTAATCCTTCATCGTGAAACTGCACATCATCATGTTCTATACTTTGTGCCTTTCAATTCACAGTTCTCATTCCCCTCTGTTCTGATTTATTCTAACGCCCCTAGTGTTACCCCGCCCGAGCACTATAACATATTTGGGTGAGGGCCATTCAGCTATTCCAAGAACCATATTATCTAGTGATAGACACATCTCCCAGTTTTGACTATCTCTGATGGTCATCTATACCCTAAGCGTCTAAATATGGTTGGCACTCTCATACGAAATGTGGTTAATTATATGGTAATCTATTGTTTATCAAACTGGGTGTCACCCATGTGATCATAGGGATCGATAATTGGTGTTTTCAAAAATCTATTATTGAGATGCACTAAAATGGGAAAATAATAAGACCATACATGCGGTCCAAGATAAAATGTAAAAAGAAAATATGTTTTCTATAGTCCTCACAAAACATGGACATTATGGATCATCCCATTAAATACACCACATCACGTAATACAACCTCTGACATGTAGATCATATGGCTTACTCCTTCTCCTTATGCCTTTTCTCCTCGCTAGTAGCTGCAGAGTAGAATGCATTGGTCCTAGCCTATAGTCACTCCCACTATGTTTGGAACTCATCCATTTGGTGTCTCACATGCACCACTTACTCTAGGGTTTCTCCCAGCTGGACTTCTAATATATGAATAACCACAGTCTAGATCATGATGAATGTGGCATGCTCACCCAACTGCTCGTTCAGGCGTCAAATCTCCTACTCATCCTCATGCCATTTGTGAATGTTTTTAGAATCTTCCTAGATTGGGAAGATATCTTGATCATGGCTAATCTCCCACACCATCATGACATGGTGTTCATGGATTATCGTATAATTAGGACATGTCTCCACTCCTCTGGTGAAGTGGAAGTATAGCCAGATGCGTTGTAACCCCATCCGAGACATCAATTATTCCTTTGAATGTTTAAAGAAGTGTTTGATACAATTTGACCCCTTATGCAATGCCGTTTGGCTCTTCTCTGTACCTTTAAGTTTAGAATCATCTATATAATCTGGGTATGTATGAAGGTACTCAGGAAAGGTGGATAGAAGTTCAAAAGCATGGATCTCCTCGGGCTTGTGGCCATCTTTGCTTGCCTTTACCTCAAAGACTTTTCCTCCACCAGCTTCTGAATCCAGCCTCGTAGTTAAATCACCTAAAACCAAAACTCACTGGTCACTATGTATCAAGTCTGGATCAGTGTGAAGTTCGGGCTCCACACGAGTTGGTGTAGTCACCAGTGGATCACTCATAGGTGTTTTTAATTTAGCAACTTTTCGAGTCTCCAGTACTGTTATTACTGCACAAGGAAGTGTTACTTTGTCCAGGTGAGTTCTCTAGTGAAGAATGAGGGTATTTAAAGACCGATTCATACAAGATCATTGTGCAGTGACCATAGTTTCATTAGACGCTGCAGGACCTACCTCCACTGGATATCCCTTAGTACATATTAGTTATATGACAGTTTTTGGCTCCTTTGAGGAGGTGGGGATAATAGGTTATACAGAGGTGGCTGTTGCAGCCCGTCTAATCGGCCTGCCGCTGGACACTTCAGTTTTGGTTGATCCTCCACCTTGTTCCACCACAGTTGTAGGTTCAAGGAAATGATCACCTGCATCAATGTGTACCTGAGCAGAGAAGATCTTTGTCGGTGAATCCAAAAATAGAATGATAAAGTTCTAAGAAAAGGATTGAGGACAACCCCAAGTTGTTCACCCATTTCCACGTCCGAGTCAGCAATCTTGCCACCCTCATGAGGACACCATTAGTGGTCCATTGTTTCATGGGGAAAGGCACATTCAGACTCCCCTTCTTCCTCACCTCCTTCCCCCACTTCCCCTCTTTCTTCTTCTTCTTCTTCCTACCCATCATATTCTTTATCATCGGACAACAGTTATTCAAGACCATTCTCCTAACTGAGAAAAACATTCACAATAAGATATGATTCTTTTCCCTGTAACCATTGGTTCTCATATTCTTACATGGTGGTCAAATATGAGTGTAGTCGGTGAACACTCTCCTTTTCATAAATACCAATTTTCCTAACCTCTGGATGTTGGATCCCATATCATGTCAATTTTTTCCATAATCTTATAGTCCTCGGTGACTACCGTTAGGTCATACAGGCTGACCAAAGGGCAAGGAAGACTACCTCTTTTGAAGGTTGGAGTTCGTACATTATCTTGTTTCTGGGGAGCTCCCCATATTCCCCTTGCGGCAGTCCACTAAACCCAAGCCTTCCAAATGGTGGAGGTGTGACCACAGCACATGATGCTACACCCACCAAGGTACAATCATGTGCCATTCCAACCACTAGACTTATTCCCTAACATACTCCCCCAGAAGCAGCATTCCAGCTCTATCGTTTTCTGGATTCCACACATTCCACTCTGATCATACAAACACGTTTCCATAAAATCTACTCTGGATATGTCCCCACAAAATGTTCTACATACTTTGTTGAGAGGCCAGCATTGACCTCAGTTGGGGGTAGGGGAATTACGTCACCAGTCCAAAAGTTGATAAAATTATCCACAATTGGTGAAGGATACAGATAATCCATTATTCCTAGAAATTTGTATACACCTTCTTGGACATCTGATGTATGAATACAAAATGGTTTTCAAACCTTGAGGGCATGCTGGGATCACAAGGGATCTTCACAGTGGTGCAGGCTACCGACACCCCACCCCAGATACGTTTAAAGCTCTCACCTTTTTCCAATATAATGTTACCAAGTCAAGATCTAGTAATCACTGAGAGTGTGAGGGTTAAATTAGTGATATATTTTCCTTTTATTTTTCTTTCCAGTTTCAAACAACCTTCCCCACCTATTAAAGTGTTCATTTTCTATTGAACACAGTCCAAACAGACAGCCATACGAACACAATATTTATGAGGTTCATTACTCAACAAGAGTAGCTACGTCATTTGTATGGTATAGAAACCATCTAGTACCACACAATCCTCTAGGAAATAATATTTTTATGTATAATACATCATGTCAAATATTCCATTTCTCTCATGTAGTAAATTAGGGATATTCCTCAAGTGTTTTCCCCCACCTCTTATCACAAATGTGTTAATGTAGTATCTTTGTAATTCTTGAAAATGTTTATCAAATATGATCATTGAAAATAACTCTTCTATTTCATATCTAGAAGGTTAGAGGATCTACCTAGACTTATTAATAATAATTATTTATATTCCCCAGTCATATTTGATCCACATAAATTAACATCTCACTTTATTTGGGTACTCAAGTCTTCAGCTCGGAACACTCAATCATGAGGCTCCCAGCTTCTCTGATCACTCTAGGTCGCAGAGCTCTCTAGTTCACAGAGCTTAGTATATCATGAAGCTCACAATTTTTTTGATCACATATTTATATTCAGGAAGTCTACTTCTTTTGAAAATATTAATGGAACTTCGTAAAGATCCTTTCCTTCACAGAGCGTACTACCTTAACATAGCTCATTTTCTCCACAAACCTTCTTCACAATTAGGCAGCTCTAAAATTATCATTATCTCTCTCTAATTTTCTCACAATGGTGGAGACCTATTTATAGGCATTTCCCATTGACTCTAGAACATTCCATCTACCTCTGCACTATGACATTACCAAATCACTGAGCTCTAATTTTTTATGTCAAAATTCACTCCACTTTGTAGAATATCATGTCTATTTTCTATTTTGAAAATATCATCATAATCATGAATCATTTAATCAAATACTTAATGTTGTTGTGATCGTCCTTAATCCACTATGTCGCCCCAATTCGCTTAACCTTCACTGTTTCAATTCTCACCTGTAGTTCTCCTTTCATTCTCCATTATGAATGCTCATCATAATCATAAAGAACACCATCATCATTCTTCATGTCATTGAGAAATCTACATAATGAATCACATCTTCTTGAAATTCATTCATTTTTCATTTTTCAATGATATATTCAAGGAAATCCACTTTTTGAAATGTTAAAAAAACTCCAAATTTTGGACTGGAAAAATTTGGCAAACAATGGAAACTGTGCCATTATAGACACCTACTTCTGAAAAACCAACCATATAGATTTACAATATCATCTATCCCCCTTTCCCCTAATTTTTGGGGTGTGTGAAAATGATTTTCACTCCAAAGACCCCTTGTTCATGTACCACCGACAATCAGTTGGAATTTTCAGTGTTTTCTTTAGAAGCTGACATTATCCCCCCCTACAGCTCAAAGGGGGAATTTGTTGGTGCCAAAATTTGATTGGGGCCAAAAATGAGCATTAGAGAACATACCGAATTCATATATTGACTCAACGGACGACCCTAAGACCCACATGGAAGGTTCATGTAAAATGAAATATTTGAACCTAAAACAAAGAATTAGATGCAGAATATTAAATTCCCTTGGATAATATTGCATGTCGGGATCCTGACATGGCCAACGACCATACATCGAAAAGGTCTATGTCGGTGCAGAGTATTCCATTGTAGGTTTATACACTGATTGGATTTTTCTGCTGCCAATACTCGAAATTGTCTATAAATCAATGTTCCACCACCTTGCTTATGATTGGTTGACGAGTTGGACCTATGAATCGTGCACGAAAAAAAACTCCCATTACAAAAAAAACATAGATTCAAGGTATTGTATTTCATGTCACAGTTCTCCTAGTGGTCCACCTTCATGGGGCACTAGGGTTTGATCCTCACCCATTTTTTTAGTCTAAGGAAATTGTGTGAAAAGACTATCCTTTGAATGCAACTCTTTTTTCATTGTGCACAAAACATCCATTTTTACAATGGACCATTCCATTATGCACACACATAACCTATTTCACAAACACATACCCTATAGAACGTACAGTTTTTTTATTGTGAGCACTTCTTCCCATTGTGCGCACACTTACCCTGTTGCACACAATCCATGTCAGGTGTGCACAAAACTCACTTCTTTGAAAAACAACCCTCTAAACTTCCACTTAATTGATCCATTTTGCAGACAACCATCCAAATTTTAACAAAATTTATCCCTCTAGTGCAAAAAATTTAATAGTCCTTCAATATATTTCCATTATTTCCTGGAACTATGTTTAAATCTTCAATAAAACATGCAACACCGATGTTGGTTGCTCACCACCATTCGTGCAGCCCTACAGAATTGTGATAAGAGGGATCAATGACCCTATATTGGTGCTTCATGTTGCACTTCCCCACCTCATGTTTCTTTACATAGGCATGATAACAACTTTTTCTTCTACAAATTTCCACTCTAGCAGGAGCCCTTCAATGGATAACTCCACACAACATTGCTAGTGTCTTCCCATCACCTAGAGTTAAAGTGTGCCAGTAATGTTAGACCTAGGGATGGCGAGTGAATCCTCATTATCTAAGATGAAGGATGTAAAATTGTCAATCACCCACATTCAGGAAATAATATTTCAAAATATTATCACCATATAATCAACAATTCCAAAGTGGACCGTGTAGGGTATGGGAACAAGTGCCTTCCCACTCTACTCTCTCTTCGATACTTGGCTCCATGAACACCTCGAGCATTCACCACGTAATCCTCAACACCCTATGGTGGGATGATTTAGGTATGATTTCTATATCCTTCTTGTATGTATGGACACCCTCCATTATCCTCAAGCCTCCCTTCTTGAGTAATTCCCAATCTTCATCTCCCTAGGTAGCTGACCATGCATATTGCCACCCCATTCCCGACAGGTTCCCCTTTTGCAAATCAATAGTCAGGTCATTATTTCCTATTGTTTCTTACATCAAGCATTGATCACATTGGCTATGAGAAATCATCAACCACGACATCCTCATTGGTGCACTAACAACCCATAATCCCCCCCCCCATTACCCACTTTTTAGAACTACATGGAATTTGATATTTTCTTATAATAGGAAAGGTACGTAGGAAGATTCTCTATGATTCAATCCCATCAACCATCAGCCCTAACCAATTCACATCCTTTTACCCTCATCCTGCATGATGTTAAACTGTATGCTTGTTTTATCTCGCATGATGATAAACTATATACAGTTAATCTTAGTGGTTTTTGATTCCATCTTTTAGGCAGGGTACGTAGGAAGCCTCCCTGAGGTTCAACCCCAAACAGTGGTAAACTATGGTGTCCACTTTTTTGGGGCCCACAACATTGGTCCATCCCTTAGGGGCATCTGACCAGCTCGTGAGTAGCTAAAAATATAGAAGCCCCACATGCATTTTAGACTCCTACTACCAAGATTTTGCTTCTTTTGATGGATTACTAACCACGCATAATCCCCGACATGTATTCGTGTTGTTGTCCTTTGAGTACACCCCAACTATATGCCCCATTCCAAAATATGTGGTCTTTAATTACCTTCCACAAGGACACGTACGAAGCCTCTTCAAGGTTCTATCCCAACATCACTATCATATTTACAACACGTTGATCCTGTTATTCCCATCCACTTCACTCAAGCATGCAGCATATATCTTGATTCCTACACAGGCTTCCACATCTCTGTGAAGTCATTCCATCCATTCAATAATCTAACCATTCATATGTCCCACAAAATCCATAACCATCCAACAAATAGTGTCCCACTTATGATGAGCCATTATCCATGCATACGCTCCAGCATGACTTTGGATTGCCCATCCTGTACAACCTAGTCCCAGGATTAACCCTCTCAATCTATAAATATTTAGATCCCTATCTTCTATATAGGGTAAGTAGGAGGCCTCCATGATGTTCAATCCCATCCAATGGGAATCCACGGTGTCCCCTTTTCTGGGACCCAATCATCCTAAGATATGTCCTTGTTGGGCATCTTCATCCACCGATTTAGTAAACCTCCCAGGTGATCCCTCCTTGGGATCTACCCATCTGATCCACTCTAATCACTATTCTTATTTGTCTGATCCATCTCTTTTAGATGTAAAACCAATGGAATACCTTATTTAAAACGTGGGAAATCGAGGATGAACTTAAAGGAGAGCCTATGGAATACAATTCTATGCACTCGATGTGGGATGCCTTGGGATTCTTCGACCTCATTAATCCCTATCATAGGGGGATGAAATCCACGTGTACCTATGTTCCAAAACCCAGACACGCCAGTGATTCCTAACATGACTAATCCCCTGAACAAAGTTTACTGCCCAAATGTGACCTCATAAAACGTGTTAAAAAATGTAGTGTAATTAACCAACATCCAACAATATATCTAACTGGTAAGAGTTTTATAAACAATGTCTTATTAATTAAGAGAGACCCTGAATAAGTGAAAAATTTTGGGGAGGAATCCACATAAGAGATAGACGTCACATTATCCCATTTTGATCAATGAGAAAATGTCCCTAAATAAGAAACGGTTTCCAGCAACCTTTGGAAACTGTGAATACTGGGGACCAACTAGTGCATCGATGCCTGATGATGAGAAATGCGAAAAAATCATCATAAATGGAAATGGTGAACCTGATATGAATCTTCTCCTCAATACGGGGATTAGTTGCTTTTGAGAAATTATTAGATAATCATGTCACCAGTTCCAACTATCAAATTACAGGTCTCACTATGAAAATAGTGGTTCTGGCGTGAAACTCAAAAAAGTGTAGGGTAGTTAATCGATGGGAATTATATTCTACGATGTTGTCAGTGTGGACATTTATACCCATCCATCACAGACAGAATAATGTTGGGGCACTATGAATCAGTTTCCTATTGTCTATACTAATGAGTGAATTATACTACTTTGAGTGGACAAATCTCAAGCAACTGGATACCAATCATCTCCCTCCCACAGATGTAGGGGAAGGGGTAGTACAAATGCAGAAATTCCCCAAAAATTTATCTCCTCTTTGATGGCTCCCCCGCCCATGGATACTAGGTACCCACACCCCCTATCACCCACTAAATTTTTTCACAGGAGGGTGATTGATACTCTTCTTTGACAATATGAATATTAAAGTCATCATCCGGATAGGGGACGAGGCCTGTAAAGACATAGAGGCCTCCGTGTGTCGTCAACATAGTTGTGCCATTCTGTGACATTCAACAGTTTATGAGCCTATCCCCAGAGAACTCCTATGACTCACTCCATTATTATAAGATTGAAAAGGACATAAGAGTCCACCTAGCCTAGACATCTGCTATGGAACCTCTGGGGAGGGCTCCCACCAATCTTCTTCAGCATCGCCAGCCAATCCTACAGACTGAAGAGTAGGTAGTCCATCCCCCTGCCCAGCTGGCTCTAGTTAGTCTGACCCAACGTTAATTCCCAGTTCATGCCAAGGAGTATTCCCACCAGGGGAAACACAATGCACTACATCAGTGGCCCGATCCACCACCAGAATGAGCTATCATACCCCTATCATCATTAGGTAGGGCAAACTCCCAGTTATACAGAAAGGGAACTTCCATGCCCTACCAAAGGTGAAGCACTATTAAACCTATGATATGGATGAAATGGATCTCCAAAATACGGGGAAAAGTAATAGCCATCATAGGACAGTCCATGATACTGATGTTCAATATGTGGGACCTCCCCAAGACACTATCATCAGCCCAAGAGGAGGCCCTCCCCATCTTTTGGACACCCAAAATGAAGTTATTTCTCATTACTTTGATCTCAGGTATGGAATTTTTCCTCACATACTATGTTCTCAATGTGAGGGTACTCCTTTCCCACTTGACCAATAGCATGGAGTCCCCCACCTCTGCTCATCGATTTTGGCAGAGTTACTCACTGTTAAAATACTCCCTAAAGTGGAGGCCCTCCCTGCTACATCAATAGAAAACATGAAGTACCTTCTAGTGTCTAGAATAATAAGTATGAAGTCCCTCTTTGTAGTAGTGCTACCAGGGATGGCCGATGTAAAGGTCATACCTTTATATAGACAACTACTATGGAGGTCCTTTTCATGTGTTTACCTACCCCAGCCGAGGCCCTACCTACTACTACACTATTATCAATGGAGGTACCCTCTATATTCCATTAAACAAAATTTGGGTATCCCTCACACCACAGAACATCAAAGTGGGTGTTCTCCTCCCATCAACAACATCCTATATGATGTCCCTCCTCATATCCCATCCATCACAGGCAGAAGTCCTCCCCACTCATTCACCAATCTTCATGGAGGACCTCCCCATGTCAAAAACCCACCCTATCGTGAAGAGCCATTTTTCTTTAGGAGGGTGGGTCACCGCCACTAATGGAAGAATCCTTAGAAGCTTCAAACCAAAATCAACCGTGTATCCTTTTCTAATTCTAATGCGGAGTGAGATTCTGTGTTTAAAGTCTCACCCTGATCTTATGTGTAGATGTATGAGATAGGAAAAAGTCATATAATCACCATCATCCTAAAATTGAGGTTTGCTGAATCCCTACATCCCTCCAAAGATACATACCTAAGGAGGAAATTTTCGCCCCTTTCCAGGGCATGGTAGTGAAATCCTCTTTACCATCATCGTGACCATTATCCACCTCAACCAGAGATCACATATAGATATTCTAGGGACCAATATTGGATGAGAAATAACATGACCCTCCGCCAATGACTGAAACCCATTTGTAGGAATTAGGGGTATTTAGTCATTATTATAGGGATATGGTGGCATAATCAATGTATTCTTTATAAGAACCCCAAAGAAGTGCCGGATTATTAGCTCAGGCGTCGTACTCTCTACCACCTAGTTTACAATCGCAATGGTCCACTTCAATGCCATTACCGGTAACTCAAATCCCCCCATTTGAGGAATGATAAAACAATGGTCCAGATCCCAAGTATGTGACAAGAAGTTTGTGGAACCTACTCACCATAGATAATCTCCCTATGTTGTTATGGCCCATTGAAATATTAGGTTTCAACATTCTAGAATATCTCACCAAGGAAGAGGTCATTTTCTTCCACTAAAATCTCTGGGCAATGCATTTCTGTCTCCGTCAATGAAAAGTAATTTATCCCATGATCTCAGAACAATTCGACGACATCATCCTGTAATTATGCTTGGTCTAGTTGGTCTCCATCCACGTCGCTTACCACCCTATGTTTCCCAATCATCATCTAACCATCTAGAAATTATGCATCCATAGCATTATAGTACTCCACCAAATTATTAAGGAGGCCTCCCCCCATGCTCAGATCCACCGTTGGGGGTATTATGTTGCCCTTCATTTCAGTACTATCTGGCGCCAGCCTGACAGGCTAGGTGATATTGTGGATATATTTCTCTAGGCACTATCAGAGATAACATGGCCGACCTATCAGAAGAATAAACTGGGCTAGGTCTCATTGAATAGAATGAACCCCCTGGGTGAGGCCACATGTGTTGGATCATTTGAGTAGGTTTACTCACCAAAAAATAAACATTCTAGCCCTTCCTTCACCTTCTATGTCATTGTACTTTGGTAAGAACACAAATAAAGGTAAACAACAACATAGGACCGTCAAACCCTCTGAGCGGTCTGGATTAGTATAATAGATTGAAGATGACCCTAAAAGAGATATGTTGCATCAAATTCTCATATAACATAAATAGATTATTGATGAACTTCTTGTTTAATTTGCTGCGGAATAGAGACCAGATAAGGGTAATCCTTGATCGGGGTAGTAGGGGCAGGTACAGCCTCCCCCAGGGGAGTTTCCGCCTGGAGACCTTGACTATCATGACCATATTGTTATATTAGAGTCTGATTTATACAGATACTCAACACGATATGAATCACCAAATAAACTCGAGTTGCATGATAACCCTCCTCGGGACACAACTCATGTACTCACAGCTATTCAATAGTTCATTCCCTCGAAGTCTATCAAGTCATACCACCAGCTTCTCCTTGAGCCAATGGGATTTCTTACCATGTTTAAAAAAATTTGAACATAGTAGTGATAAAATACCCTCACCAATATCTTAATCCTCATTCATATGATCTGATGGAAACACTTATTTCTCACATTGAGTCAATAGAAACCCAACAGGTGGAAATACACCCTGATAGAAAGTCGTACCAGGTATGGGTGGATGATATTCCATCACCCTCAGGTTTTGGGAGACTTAATTTCTCCCCATTTAATGTGAAGAGGGGATCATCAACAACATCTCTCCCTCTTCATTTCATGGTCTGGAGCCACACAAGGAACTCCAGTGTTGAAGGAGACCTCCAAGCTCTGGTTTTTAGTGCAGGAACTGGAAGGGCCTGTATTTTTGTTGTACAACCTTTTTACAATTGTGTTAGCAGCCAATTGGGTGGACCTTCATAGGTAGTGTTTCTTCCAGTTCAGTCCTACCACTCAAAAGAAAAGCATTATTGTGCACTTCAAATTCATGCAGTGGTCTCATGAGTGTTTTGATGACATTGTTAATATGTGGAACGACCTCACATACTCCCTTAGAATGCAAATAACCCTGGAGTAGCGAATGCTAATGTGCATGGTGAATCTGAAGACATAATTGGTCCCTAATCTATACACTTTGAAATTCCCAGGTGGGATTCAAGATTTCTCTAATAAAGTTCATCGTTTAGAAGGAACCTTGCAGCAAGACAAGAAAGCATGTCCATTGCTTCATGTGGTTCTTCAAGAAGAGACGCTATGGATGAGCCCAGCACGATAGAACAAATTGAGTCCCCAAGGAAGCTAGAATTGTTATTGATAGTCCCTCTTCTATAGCTTCATTGAGGTCCACCACCTTAGGCCAAACCACTGACCTAGTAGCACCCATGCCAGAATCACCAGGACCCCTGCATAACATGCCACGACCACCTAGGAAGGATAATCAGGTTCCTCCTCCTCCTCAAGTTCTGTTTTCCCCTCATCAGAGTTAGGATCCCAAAGCCCACAAACTAGACATAAAGAACTGCAACTACTCATTTATTGAGGCTTAGGTTATGGATTCTTCATAAGTGCCTTGGATTAGGGAATCCTGCAGTTGTAGGAATGCAAGTTTCCAAAAGAGGCAGAGCTCATTGATTGCACAAATTACAACCCTTATCAATACTTCCTAGGGAACACCCAAAAGTAGTGATATATATTGCAAAAATGGATACAACACCTGGTTGATAAAAATATAGTCAGGTTTGACCCAGCACTAGAACACATGGAATGGGTGTTTATTAATCCAGTCAAAAAATAGTGATGGTGAATGGAAACTAGTTTTCTACTTTGGGTATCAAAAATATGATGACTTGGTGGCTCACATGGAATTCACCCATGCCCATGGTATTATCTTCCCACATTTGAATTGACCATAGACTTTATAAGTCCTCATGTTACAACCAGCCACAACTTCTATGTCAACATATCATCCTTCCTCTTCAAAAAAGGGAAAGCATCGATGACTCAGTGGAAACAAATGTACCCTACCGATTCCATCATCATCCCATACTCTAATAGATTTAATGCCTCTAGGGATTAATATTTTCCTTATAATCCAACCAGTTAAAGAGTATTCATCACATGATGATCAAGGGTACACATCTATCAATATTATATTGATTTTAAAATCATACATGGTTCTTGATGACATAGAGAATCGGGTAGACCCTCCCCACATCCACAGCCGATGCTAGCTTTGATGGATCCATGGGTATTTTAATCACTAGAATACATTGTTCAGTGCTTCCAACCATGATGTGTACTCCACCATGACCATAAATCAGGCCCAGTGCAGAGCTCATACCACACTGCCATTACATATCATTTCATCAGATCATCCTCCACTGTCGTTTGTGCAACATGATCAGGAAAGGGCCACCATGACTGTTCTATGGTCTGTCACGATCTGTCATGCATTTACCTCAGCCATCTGGACCTCAGCCAGTAGTCACTCTATGTGGTTTGACTAGTGAGAAACAAGATATTCCCAGCACCATCCCTAAAAGGCCTGTTCAACCCGAAGTGCCCGTCAAAACTGTAACCATAGAGATACCTCTTATCAGCAGAAGTGTATTCTTGTTAAATAAGTATGATATACTCAAGAATCATTACATTATTCTTGTGAAGTTCTATATCCTTGAGGCTATAATTATATTAGTGGATATGCACAAAGCCCTTGCAGAGTCTTTAAGAAGCCCCCACAAGATGGATATAAATGTTGTAGAAGTTGAATCCTTCCATGCTGAGACAGTCAACCATTATGAATTTCATGAAATTATATCTTTACATGGAGAAGATGAATGTTATACTATATAAGGGAACAGTTTACCACTGTACAACACTGTCCATTTCAATAGTGTGGACTTCTTCCACTGTCTTGTAGACTTGGGCTCTGGGATAAAACATATTTCGACCTAGACACTCTAAAATATGGTATTGTATGAGGTAGATCTTTGTCCCTCTAACATAAAAATTCATGTTATTATAGGATAGAGTATAAACCAATTGGAAAATATCTCATAAACACCTAGTTTAGTGGGGTAGTTACTGGAACCAAATTCATTGTTGTCAGACAAGATATCAGTTAAAATGCATTGATGGGTAGACCATGGCTCTACCTACATGTGGCAGTTCCTTCATCATATCACCAATTCCTTAAGTAATACCTTAATGGTCCAGTAGGCATACTCCAATGTGATGTGTCTCCCTTTTACTCTTGTGATTATCACTCTCTGGATGCAGACTATTTAAAGATAAAGGGAATGATAATTTAGGCTAATAAGGTTTACCATGCTATGGAAGTGATCGATCCATGGATAGACCTGAATGACGCCTATGTTTTCCCAATTCACCGATTGGAGGCCAGGACCTCAGACAAAGGGAAATATTTTTTTGTCTCTGGAATGATGGGTAAGCACCTACCCAAGTCTACGAAATTCCAAAATATCACCTCGTATTCCTAGATAAATCAAGCTCGGGTGATCCCATATCGCCCTACTCCTATAGGGTATCGATATTTCCACCCATGGAAACTTTAATGCATCATTATTTCTTGTTTTTCTGGGATATGATAAACTAGCTCACGACAAAGTGCTACAATTTCTTTGATATCATCAATTGTGTGCCCCTTTTGTTGAAGTCCACATGGGATCATTTAGATAAATTTCATCTCTATGGTTTCAGCAAAAAAAGATTCTCCCAATCAAGTTTCCACTTCTTCTTAGGCTGGAACCAGTGTCCTATTAGGATCAATTAACTCCGAGTAACTACCTAATTATGATGATTCACCTTCCATGGATGAATAATAGGATTTGTATGATGCTCCTCCCACATTCGAATGGGGTGTCTCCACTATGATCAATGATTCTGTACATGTGAACATCAGTACTGGGATGGTTCTGATTCCAATATTGATCTTTGTAACTATGCTTCTAGAAAAGAAAAAATGATATATTGATTTTCTAAGGCCTCATCACGAGGTATTCTCCTAGTGTTATAATGAGATTTGAGGACATGATCCTGAGGTCACATTCCACCATCCCAGTCTCACGGAAAATCATCACAGGTTCAAATAACCTCCTAGAAAGATTTAGTTTTCTCACAGTTCCATGGTGAAGGATGAGGTTGACAAGCTCATCAAAGATAAATTCATCAAGGAAGTCTAGAACTCTATATGGATAATTAAAAAATTTCTCTTTAAGAAGAAGAGTGTATTGATCAGTGTCTACATTGTATTCTGGGATCTAAATCTTCACTCTCCAAAAGATGACTTTCCCCTTCCTGTGATAGGACTGTTCATCAATGCTACCACCATGTTCTAGGATCTCTCCTTCATGGATGATTATTTTGGATATAATCAAATCAGAATGGTCCCAAAGAAAGTAGTGTCGACTGAATTCAGGGCATCACAAGGTACTGTCTTCTTCCAGGTAATTATTTTTTGTATAAAGGATGTAGGTTCAACCTATCATTGTTCCATGCACTACGTAATCAAGTCTGTCCTTATAAAATTGATGGAATGCTACATGGATGAAATAGATATTAAATACCACCAGATTCAGGACCATCTTAGGGAACACGTGAATTTTTTCAGCTTCCCTGGTTCCTTTTATCTGAAGATTAACTCATTAAAGTGTTCCTTTAGATTCACCTTTGGAATGTTTCTCAACATCATTGTTTAATATAAAGGCATTGAGATTGATCAAAATAATATCAGGGCCATCAATCAAATTTCTCCTATATGAATAATTTGGGAGCTCTAAGGATTTCAAGGACACATATCCTATATATGCTGATTCATTGAAAAACTAGTAGGAAAGTGTAAGCCCTTTTCCTAAATTATGAAGAAAGGTTCTGATTATGACTAGGATGAGGAGTGTCTGACCGCTTTTGAGGAAATAAATTAGTACCTGCTACATCCTCCAGTTCTGATGCCACCTATTTTCATAAATCTATTGGTTCTCTATGTGAACTCTCTAGAACGATCACTCAACACCCGTCTCACCTAAAAGAAAAATGAGTGAATAGAGAACAGTTTATACTATCTGAACCGCATTCTCCTCGATATAGAGACTCGACTTTCCACTATCATGAAGATATTCCATGACCTAGAATTTGTAATTTAGAAATTAAAACATGACTTCTAACACCATGAGATACATCTAGTGTCCCAATTGGATCCATGGATGTTTATTTTGAACTGACTCATGCTGACATGCCATCAAGAAAGGTGGGAATTTATCATTAAATAGTTTGGATTCATGTTTTTCCCCAATAAGGCTATCAAGTTACACGCATTGAAACATTTTTTTTCCACCCATCTAGCATCCCCATAGAGCAGTCTTTATATCTTTATTTTCTAGATAATGAAATCCACTCATTGGATCAATCAATTATGTGTTGGAAAATAAACATTGATGGTACACCCTAACGCCCTACTAAAATAATATTCGATGACCCTAGACTCAATAGAGTGGTCTTAGGTATCATCTTCATCTTTCCAACACAAGTTTTTCTACCATATTCATTCCTATTATCATAAGTCTATTCCAACAATGGGGTAGAGTACTAGGCCCTCATCAGTGGTCTTGAGCTAGATCGTAGGATTGAAGATCCCCACCTGCATGTTAAATAAGACACTGAAATAGTCCTCATTCCAAACAACGGTTGACTATGTCATCAGGATGATACTCATTTCCCTCGATCATAGAATGCTTGAGCTGATTCCTTGGCCATTATGGCCACATCTCTTGTAGAGCCTCAACAAGATGATTTGATTACATATGTGTTACATCAATGAGTAATGACTCTCGTCACTCCAGACGGTGATGATAGCCCACAGGTAATCAACCTTAATGTTGGTGACTCCACATTGGGACCTCCAAGTCCCCCTACCGTGATGTTGGAAGGGTCCCCAAACTGCACGAATCCTTTTATCAAGTATCCCCGACATTGAAATATCTCAAAAGACCGAGCCGAACATAAGTGAGCTCATAAGAACATTGTGCAGTATACCCTCCAGAATGGTCCCATTCTTTAGTATATCCTCTATAGATTCAGGTTTGAAGGGATTCACCTATGTTTTATTCAAGGAGGTGAGAATCATCAGGTCATACATAATGTTCATTTCAGTTCTTGTGGGGTCCAACCAAAAGGGATGAAACACTGTCATTAGATGTGAAGCTTGGGGTACTTTTGGGCCATCGAGATCTGTAAATGAATCGTTTTTTCCAAAAGGATCCGTGCATGCCAAATCCATGGTCATTTTTTTTCATAGTTCTCTAGAGCCTCTACATACTACAAAGTACTCCTCGCCATTTGATGTCTAGAGACTCAATGTCATGTGACCATATCCACCAGAAATATATCCCCATTGTGGGTTCCTAATGACTGCTACATATTTCATCTCCAAGTGGGGAGAAGACATTCCACTCAAGTAATTCAATTCCCATTCTATCATCAACATTTTGAGCTCCAATATATTCCACTGATTTGGAGTCCCTCACATCATCCTCACTGATAATGGCACTAACTTCTGGGCAGTTGAGGTGAGAAAATTGTATTCCCAGTACAATAACCATTCTAATAATTTCTCTCGATATCGAGTTCATGAAAATGGAATGATCAAGAAATTCATCAAAACACTCTCTAACATCTTACCAAATATAGTTGGCCATAAAAATAATAGTTGGATCACAAAATCCAAAATTCTCTATGGATTCACCAAACAAATACTCATAATTCCACTTAGGTGACTCCATATTTCATAGTGTACGAGACAAATGTAGTCCTGCTCATTTAAATTTAGTTACCCTCATTAAGCATAACCATCTATGATCTGAAGGAACCACATAAAGTATTTGAAATCCATCCCACTCAACTAGAATCACTTGATGGGAATATTATTGATACCCTAAACAATCTAGAAAGGCATCAAAACAATATAACTAGAGATTTAAATAAGAATGTTCACCTCTTCTCTTTCTTACAAGGTGACATGGTGTTGACCGAATGAACTCCAATTATACTAGGTAGGAATTCCCCGAAGATGGATCCCAAATGGGGGGGGGGACCTTATATCATTCACAAGGATTACCCAACTGGTGTACACTCTCAAGTACTAAATATGGTGAGTGTGTTAATCCTCCCACCATTTCTAAATTCTTCCCGCAATACTTTGCATGAGGGAATCAGGTCAAGAATGATGTAAAACTGTATTGTCATCCCGCATGACTGTAAACTATATTACCATCCTAGAGGACATTAAACTGCACATCACCATCCTACAAGAAATTAAACAACCTATCCTTGTCATATGACATGTTAATCTGAAATGGTATGATATCTACGACCATAATCAATAATCTCATATGTCCTTGTTGCATGATGTTAAACAACATGGAATTTTCCAAAAAATGTATGGCCTAATTTCCATCCATATGGGATATGTAGGAACTCTTGAAACTTTTATCTCTTCCCTAGCCCCTGGTCCCTCGACCATTCCATCTTTTTGTCTCAATTCATCACATAGTATTGTGCGCTGTGGTATGGAATTTATGCCCTCATTTATGTTGGGCCATTTTTTTCCATGCCAAACACATCCCCTTGAGACACTCCCCATACATCAACCTTACGTCATTACATTGAACTACTTTTCATTTTTTGAGAACTATGTTTGGATTGATTCCCATCCTTTTGAGAAATGCAAGAACGCCTAGAAATTTCATCTTCCATTCCATCCCAAAAAATATATTTTCCCCCTTGGGACTAGATCTCATAGAAGGATTTCATTTGGTGTGTTATGTGGACTTATGTGGTCCCCATTCCCATTGGGTTTACAACAGTTGTATCATGTGCCCCTCCTTCCAAAACATCCTTCATCAATCATCATTACTGTATGATGTTAAAATCTCGTCCACCTTCATGAACTATGTATGGATTGATTCTTATCCTCATGGGATACATAGGAATTCCTAAATATTTAGTTTTCTAGTCCAACCTGGGTTCATCTATTCTTTCTCTTAGCTAGTTGGCTTGAGTCTTCCCATATAATTATGAATGTTGTGGTGTGTGTGGTCCTATGTCCAAAATCATGTCAGGTTATTTTCCACTCCATTTAAATTCTTCATCGAGATACCCCTTAAATCCTTGTCAAACTACTTTAAACTGCATGGATGATTCAAAAATATGTTTGTATTGATTCCTATCATTATGGGATACATAGGAAAGCCAGAACATTTTGTTTTTAGGTCCAAACATGTTTTTTTATAAACCATATCTTCCTTCTGGACCTATTTCCTATGTTATCTGGGTGTGTGGTGTGGTGTGGACTTATGTCCTCATTGACATCGGGTTTTCAATAACCACACCACATATTTGTCTCTTAGGGTCGTTTCATTCCCCATAACTCCTCTCATCCCCTTGATTAATTCTCTCTCAATTGGCCCCCTCAGAAAATATTATGCCTCACCAATGTTCTTAGATGCTCTTTGGTTAAGGACCTAGAGTGTTGGATTCCACATGTACATACTTTCATTAATTTCCAAACATCACATCTCCCTTTATATGGGTTTCAATAATCTTTCACATCTGACACAAACCTCGTATGGTATGTATTTTCAATCTTATTGAACATCTACTACATTGGGACAACATCCCAGGGGATTTTGAATGAAATTATAAGACATGTTCCACATTTAGAATTTGGTCAGCGGTTGACCCTTGGAAGTTAGTTCCCATTTCAACAAACATGATATGGATGTTGTGTTTCAAACATGGTCAATATTTATCCACCATTGTTACACCACCCCCATTAAGCCTTAAATATTTGCTATGTGATTCATGACACTTTCCACACCATCATGTTCTATTGGAATTTTGACACCCTTGGTGTTATCAATTAGTGAGCCTATGCACATTAAAGAGGGTGAATTTTCATTGTGAGGGTCATGTTCAAATCCACGCCATCTCCCCAAACTGTGTATTCTATGTGTTGTAAAAATTATTCCATCCCTTATTTACTATATCAAAATATCTCATGTGGGTGTAGAGATATGGATATGTTTTATTTATAAATGGATAAACCTCAATTTTTTTTGGTCCGAACCTTATGAAATTAAACTATGAACTTTAGTCCCTTAGTCTATCTCTTTAAATTATGTGTGATATCATGAAAATTTGTGTTTTGGTGTAGAATATCATGTCCTCTATTATTTGAGGAGGCATTATGGAATGTATTGGTCCTAACTTGTAGTTTCTCCCACTAGGTTTGTAACTCAGCCATTTGATGGATCACCTGCACCATCTGCTCCTAGGCTTCTTCCAGCTGGACTTCCAATCATTGAATAACCACATAATGGCTCTTGTTGAATATGGAACACTCACCAACATACTCATCAAGACATTATATCTCCTATTCAATGTCATGATGTTTCAAAATATTTTCAGACTCTCCCCTGAGTCATGATACATATTCATATTAGTTTCTCCCCTCATATTCTAGGAAAGCTAATCAGGGGTTTTCCTATAAATATGACTGGCTTACACCACATAGATGTATAGGGAGAGTAACTAGATGTAGAGTGACCCATCTGAGGTAGTAATTTGGACTTTGGACATTTAATAAAGAGTTTTACACACTTCCAACCCTTACGATGTGTCATTTGGCTCTCCTCAACTGCTTCATTTTTAGAATTGAATATTTCATTATGTTTTTTAGGCTGGTACTAAATAAAGGTGACTAAAATTTAAATGGTAAGGTCCACCTCTAGCATGTGGCCCTATTTTCTGCACTCTACCTCAATGAATTTTCCACTTAAAACTTCCAACTTCACCCCTAGTAGTGACATCACCTAAAACCACAACTCCCTGGTCAATAGGTACCAAGGATGGATTGGTATGAAGTTCTAGCTCTACAGGAGTTTGTATTATCCCTAGTAGATCACCCACAGGTGTTATGAATTCAGATGATTTTCGTGTCTCCAATACTATCATTACTACAAATAGATGTGGTACCTTGACCTATATATTTCAACGATGATGAAAGTGGGTATTTAAAGACCAATACTAACAACAGCTCACTGCAATGACATCGAGTGCTTTCGATGCTTTAGGAGTTGATGCCATAGGAGATCCCTAATAATTTATTAGTTTAAAAACAACTGTTGGATCCATTAAGGTGGTGGGTATGGATTTATTTTCTTAGGTGGACACTATAGCCCATTTATTCTGCATCCACAATCAAATGCAGTGGATGTTGATACTTACAATGTTCCACCGCAGTTGTAGGTTCATGGGAATGATCACCAGAGTAAATGTGTTCCTAAACAGAACTGATCATGGTTGGTGAATCCAAATATGGATAGAGAAATGTCTAGGATAAGGATTGAGGCCTAAATCTAGTAGTTAATCCATGATGGTGTTAGAGTCGGCATGTTCACCACTCTCATAAGGACTTCTTCAATGGGCCACAATTCCATATGGATCATTAACTTTAGACTCCCCTTATTCCTCTCCTCCTTCCTCCTCTTTTCCTACTTCTTCCTCCCCATCATCGTCATCCTAATTAGACGATAGTTTTTATGGGTCTTGATCCTTGATGAGGAAAACTTTCACAAAAAATATATGGTTCGTTGTGCTATCCACATAGGAAATCATATATATCCATTTCCATTTGATACGAGGGTTGTCGGTGAAATTTCGTCCTTTAATCAATCAAGATGAGCCGGACCTCTGGTAGTTGGAGCCTGTCTTGTGTCAAATTTTACCCCAAGGATTCAATGATTAGTGACTAAAATATATTCATCCATGTTTACAAATGTTCTTGGAATACTACATATTTGAAAGGTTGGAGTAGGTACCTTATCTACTTTCTAGGGGCCTCCTTGAGTACCCCACTAGGTTGTCCACCAGACCCGCTCCCTCGAAATCGAAGAGGCACAACCACACAACATGACACTATTGTATTGTGGTACCATCATGTGTTGTACTAGATACATGACATGGTCCTGGCCTTAATCTCCCAGAAACACCTTTCATGCTCTCTCGTTGTATGGATACCTCAATCACCACTTTGATCCACTGAACACATTTCTATAAAATTCTCGTTGGATATATCACCACCCAATGTTCATCATACTTTATTGTGAGGCCAATATTGAAATTAGTGGGGGGAGGGTAATTACCTAATCAAATACAAAATTTGAGAACATTTTCCATAATTGTCGAATGATATAGGGACACTGCTCTTCCCAGACCACTATATACACCTTGGAAATATGAAGTAGGCATCCAAAATTCCTGGTGAACCTTGAGGGCAAATAGGGTTCAAAAAGGATTTTCCCGTCAATACGAGCTTCGAACACCCCATCCCTAATAATTTGTATGTACTCCCTGTAGAGACCCGAATCTTGAATTACATGGACATTACATTACTTTTGTGGAATACTTAGTACAAAACAAAAACACACACACAAGGATTGTAATAGTTTAGTGTCTTTGGAAACTCAGAATATAATCTTCTAATCGTGGTGAAAGATCTTCAACATCTCCCATAAAGATCTTCCTTTTTTTACCTAAAAACATTAATGATATCTTGGGGAAAAGAAAACATAAAAGGGTGAGCTCAAATTCTCAGTAAGGGTAAACAAAAGAAATATCAATCAAATCATTTTCATAAGAACATAACATTTTGGAAATGTTAACTTGCAAAAGAGCGCATAATTTCATAACATGGGATAAATAATAGTAGTGAAATGAAATCCCAATAATCCTAACATAAAAAATGAATCTTTGTTTCATACACAAATAATCAAAGAGAATCATATCTTATTAGTCAAGACTCATTGCCAAGACTAACTTTGTGGACAAAGTCCATTTCTGAACCGAGTAACCCTCGTTTCATTCCTGTTTCACTGAACTGATATAACCTACCGTTCCAGCCATTTCCATCTCATGAGATATAAAATCTTTACCCAATGAATTGGAGGGAGATATAGGTCCCACCCATCTCATAATGATACCATTCTTATGTGTGCCACAATATCATAAATCATACATCATTGCATAACCCATGTAGTGAAAATGGGATTCTTAAACAACATGAAATCATAAAACAATTCATATAAGATAAAGGAATTCATAAAAATATTTCCATCACAACATAATAAAATCCATGTAATAATAGGGATAGAAACAAAACCCTCTATTATCTTAGATGGTTAATAATTTTGATAAAACACTTGTACTCCATTCTTGAAGAAAATATCTTTTCTACTTCAAAAACATTTTTCCTTTCTTAACATGTCATACAATTTTAAACCAAAATAAGTTGATTAAAAATAAACATGAAAACTTGTAAAGTAATATTTTTGGAAATAATGTTTTAAAAATCCATTCATGCCGTATAAGTTAAAAAACATTCTTCGTACTTTTGTCGGAAAAGTCAAAAAGTACCTCGTATGAAAAACGACAAAAGATTCCTTTCATATCCATTACTAAAAACTCACCGAAGGTTAAAATTTGATTTAATCAATTGTAGGTGGATGGAAATAATATTACATATTGAGGAAACATGGATGTGGATGATAAAATACACCCTAGTAAATGCCAAAGTATAAACAATCTCGGATAAAAATGAGATTGTGATATTTCCCTTACCTTAGGTCTGATAAGCTTTGTACGTGTACGAACATCATGTATAATGATTTAAATAATGTTATTGACTTATTACAGAATCAAACTTATTTTTATGATATCATATATGGTCATATTCTTAGCTTCTTAGTAATATTTCATAGCTACTTGTTATTCAGGTGTTTATAACTTTTTGTTCTTACGCGTGTTTTGTCGAATAAATTCTTATTCTTCTCTTTAGGTTATAAGTACCTCATTTCCATAATGGTATTAGTGTAATATATATCATATTCATTCATTCAATTCATTTATATAATCATTATGAAATGAACATCATGTAGAACGAGTCGCATCATATCGTGGAGACGGTATTCCGTACGTACGCTCGAGTGATGATATCGTTCCTATGATCGTGGAATTGTATTTGAGTGTATGTATACTATTTCAGAATCAATATAACTTTATAATAGTCATATATAGTCATTATTTTCACCATTATAACTGTCCATGTAAGGTGGTGGTGGAAAATAGATTACACCACGGCGTGGAGACGGTATTCCGTACGTACGCACGCGCGGTGATTTCTTTTTCCGTAGGATAGATAAATGGTGAAATAGGGTTGTTTCATACTTATAATAACATATCTGTATATGATTGATACTGATGATATTACATCATAATTAAACAACTAAAGTAGAAGAAGTGGAAGAAGAAATAAATATGAAAGAATCGGTAACGGACATTACCTCTTCTTTGAAGTGCTTCTTTGAGACCTTCTTTTAGGGCACTAAAATTGGTCTTTGAAGAAGACCAGGAACTCTTGGATGTCTTTAGGGATGTGGAGAGGAGAATGTGGCAGGGGTTGGCCGAGCATGAAGTCTCAAAGTGGTGTGAGGAAGAGAGGGAGGAGGTGCCCTTTTATAAGGGAGGAGAGGGGCACCTTATGAAAATCTCAAAATATTATTTTATATTAAGGTCAAATTCGGTTTATAATGGTTCCAAAGGGTCTTATTTCGAATCTAAAGTGGGGATGGTTCGAAATAATCTCATCCAATAGGATTTAGACATGTTTAGGTTATTATTTTAACCTTATCAATTTGATTTAACTCTAAGTTAAATATTTTAACTTTTACTGTGTCTTTTTGTTTTCTTACACTATATGGTTAATAAACATACCATAACAAGACAAAGTAACCCCAAGTTGTTTATTATTAATATATATATCCATATATAAGTCAATTTTCCGAACCATTGATTTTTAGAAGTTAAATAACAATTAATAATATAATATTTGTTTTAAAAACTAATTTATGTCAATTTTGACACTATTTGGTACATGATTTTTATGAAATTAATAACAGAATGATAAGTTCTAAACAAGATTCTTATATAAACAATAACATGTCATATTAACCTATAAAATTTCTATAAGTGATATAAAGTCTATAATTACATTTATTTGTGCATTTATAACATCAATTATGTCAATATTTCAATAATAAGACACTTACTGCATCATCTTTGTGTAACAATAAATGATAATTATTTAATCCCTAAAAATTCTAAATAAATTTCTATGATGTAGATATTTGTATTAGATTTCTGGAGAATATTCATGTTCTAAGTTTCATGAAGTTTATCACTAAATTAAAATTATTATACTTATAATATTTAAGAAAGTTACATGTTGTCACATTCTTTGGTTTTATTAATAATTAAATTATTTTCATGGAAAAAAGTCTATAAAATGAATCTAATCCGACCCTTAGGTTATATGGGTATACTTTTAGCCATCCAATAGGATTTTTCCAAGTAATAGGGTTAATTTATTATCTTATATTTACCCTTAATTACCCGATTTTCCTTTAAGTATATTAAATAAAATTTACCGCAGTTACTATTCACAATGCCCAAAAATAGAAAGTAGATTATTAACATAATTTGGACCCACTGATTCCAAATATGGAATCCATTTTTCCAAATTCAATACACAAAAGATGCATAAATTAAATTAAAATTATTCATGTTGTCGAAATAAAATGGGTTTTTCTTTAAAACATTGCAAAAGATTGAATTGATTTTACCTACAAATTCAAGGTAAAATCAATGTTAATGGAATAAATTATATTAAATGGTATAAATATATTCTATTTATACTTTAAAACCATTAAATATTATAATTTAACCACATAATATATTACGATGAAAAAAGTTGTTTTTAATTAAAATATATCGTGTTTTTACTATTCATTAAAACATGAATGTTATCGGAAAAATATCAAAACTTTATCTAATGTAAATTTTTATATCCTGATTCAAAAGAAGAATTTTATTTTGTAAAATTTAACTTATAAACAAGTAAAAAACTAGATTTAAGGTGGGTGCACCATCAAAAGGCGGAAAAACTGCGTTTTTTGAAAAATACTTATTTTACCCGAAAAATTTATATTGTTCTTATACCATGTTCTAGAAATGTGTAAGATGAATAATAATGTTATAAAATTCAAAATATATTTAAAACTATTCATAACGACTAGTTCATAACAATATTATAAAAATATATCGTTGTTTAGTAAAACTTGGTATTTCGTACAACACACGCTATCGAGGAAGGTCGTGATTGCGTGTAATGAAAGCCAAGTCAGGGTTGTGTGCTGTGAAATAATCCTTCATTGTTTCGTATATCATAATCCAACAATATTTCATTTATACATTAAATATATATATATATATATATATATACTCAATGTTGCGTAAAATAACTATTATCAAAATTTTGTGTAACACGATCCAAGAATAGTGTTGTGTATACTGCAAGCTAATATGGTGTTGCATATAGCGCAAGGTAATCGTGGTGTAGCATACAAAACAAGACATTAATGAAATTAAAATAATAATTTTCATAAAATCTCGGGGTGTTACATTCTACCCCCCTTAAAATGAATTTCGCCCTCGAAATTCATCGGGGTTATAAATGGTTTACTACTCGAAAGTTTCTTTAATAGAACCCCACATCGTAAAAAGGAATACCAAAACATGGCTTTAAAAACTAAAGTATGAAATGTAACAGTTACCCAAATAAACTAATCACTGGGTTTCCACATAGGTGAAAATATGGATATGGAAGAGATATCTAACCATCATGTTCTGATAGAGAGTGGTAGAGAACATGGCTATGGAAAACCCAGCAGTCACAAAGCCATAAATTTGCGATGATCTAAGGTACCATCTGATTAATCAGATATCAGGGTTCTAGGACATCATTTTTGGTTTTCAAGATCATTTACCTAAAGTTGATGAATTAAAATAAATACTTGCATGATTTTTGGTACAATCTGACTGTTTTTCGTGAATTGAACAATTTCCACTTCAACCCTTAATGAAATGAAGTTGAATTTGTTATTTGTGATGTGTTAGAAGATCATGTGATAGAATGATGGGTCATTCCGTCTCTTTCAAACAAAAGGTTAGAAAAAGTTATAAGTCCATCTTATGGTTAGATTAATCGTATATGGTTCCAAAAATGAACTTATACTTCATATATCATAAGTCTTAATAAAATAAAACCAGTTTCTACTAAACAAGGACTTTCTGTAGGCCAGTGGTAGGTGATAATGGCCAGTCGCACTTCGGTTATGGGTTCGATTCCTACAGCCTTGTCCGACACGATCGGCTGTCGCCCATCCTACAGGTTTCCCTTTTTCTAAAACATCATTACTATATCATCCCCTCAATAATATCGAAAAACATTTTATCCTTAAACAATTCTAACTTATGTCCAACATAGTCCATTCCAATCTTTTGGCTTATCTAAAATACTTCGGACCAAGCTCATAGTATAAAGAAAACGATTACTTGAAATGTCGTCAACCAAGAATGTGAATACCATCATTTACCCCCCATATATCTTGTTGGTCACATTCCAATCATGTGAATACCTTAGTGATGTATTCTCTTTGAAAAATGAATACCCATTGAACCATAGTGAAAACATGAATGCAGTCAAAAGTTAACTCTTTCCACATACCAAAATCCAAAAATTCTATATACTCAAACCGTGATATAACCTTCTCCTTATATCAATCATGAGCTCATGAATACTATCAAACATTTAATTTTCTCTTTATCCCTTCATTATGCGCATATCATCTACATTTCAAAAATATCTGAATAACCTTTCATGGATACTGGTACCATTAATCATACACATTCAAAACTCAAGGAAAGACAACAGTGTAACAATCCTTAGATGTATCTTTATTCCATAGTACCATGAGATTACTTATACAACATTACACATGATAAACATGTAATCATTCCAGTACATTCTTAAACCATTGACTGAGCTTCAACAATTCTTTCATCTCACATATCATTTGTAGTCTCTTCATCACCATCCACATAAATACTACCCATACGAGCATACTGATTCTCTTCATGATACATTCCCTTAGGGAATTGGTTTGAATATTGCCCGTACATTCCACATTTAAAACATTTAACCATTGTTGATGTCGTAGAATACCATTATCCTCATCCCGGGTGTTAACTGAACCTTTTCCTTTGCACTTACTGGATTTGTGTCCTTCTTTTCCACACCCAATGAATCTTCTAGTTCCTTTGAAACATTCTCCATGATTCCTCTTCCCACATTATTTTCATAGGGGAAATTGAACTTTCTTTCCTCTATGATCATCATGAAACTCCATCTTTCTCTTATTAGCCGAGTCAGGAAAGTTACCAAAATTTAATTTATTGATCATATTATGAGATTGCTGATTGGGCATAATAATGATTTTTGGACTTCCAAATCCAATTTCATTTGGATTCTCATGAATAATATCATTCCATTGTCCATCATATCCTCCATTATCGTGAATCATCTTGTTTCCAGCCATTTTCTATAACCCAAAACGAATAGTGTGAGAGGAAAAAATCATAATAAAGGGGGAGTAACTTCAATATCTAACATCTTTGGTTTAATCTAATATCGTTACTATAGTTCTAGGGCTATATCCTATACATATAATTATCCTTAGGGACATCCCTAGACATACCATAGAAATATCTCTAGGGATCTTAGTAACGTTTTCACATCCTAGTTCCCAAAGGTTGACTAAACTTTTCCTCTGATACCAACTGTAGAGACCTGAAGCTTGACGTACATGGTCATTACATTACTTTTACGGAATACATAGTACATAACAAAAACACACACACAAGGATCATAATAGTTTAGTGTCTTTAGAAACTCGGAATATAATCTTCTATTCATGGTGAAAGATCTTCAACATCTCCAAAAAAGATCTTCATTTTTTTACCTAAAACCTTTCTTTATATCCTGGGGAAAAGAAAACATAAAAGGGTGAGCTCAAATTCTCAGTAAGGGTAAATAAAAGAAATATCAATCACATCATTTAATAAGAACATAACATTTTGGAAATCTTAACCTGCAAAAGAGAGCATAATTTCATAACTTGGGATAAATCATAGTAGTGAAATGAAATCCTAATAATCATAACTTAAAACATGAAACTTTGTGGCATACACACATAATCATCAAGAATCATATCTTATTAGTCAAGACTCATTGCCAAGACTGTCTTAGTGGAAAAAGTCAATTTCTGAACCGAGTAACCCTCGTTTCATTCCTATTTCACTAAACCGGTATAAACTACCGTTCCACCCATGTCTATATCATGAGATATAAAATATTTACCTAATGCATTGGAGGGAGATATAGGTCCCACCCATCTCATAATGATACCATTCTTATGTGTGCCACAAAATCATAAATCATACATCATTGCATAACCCATGTGGTACAAATGGGAATCTTAAACAACATGACATCATAAAACAATTAATACAAGATAAAGGAATTCATAAAAATATTTCCATCACAACATAATGAAATCCATGTAATAATAGGGATAGAAACAGAACCCTATATTATCATAGATGGAAAATAATTTTGATAAAACACTTGAACTCCATTCTTGAAGAAAATATCATTTCTACTTCAAAAACATTTTTTCTTTCTTAACATGTCATATAATTTTAATCTAAAAGAAGTTGATTAAAAATAAACATGAAAACATGTAATGTAATCTTTTTGGAAATAATGTCTTAAAAATCCATTCATGCAGTATAAGTTAAAAAAACATTCTTCGTACTTTTTTCAGAAAAGTCAAAAAGTACCTCGTACGAAAAACGACAAAAGATTCCTTTCATATCCTTAACAAAAAACTCACCGAAGGGTAAAATTGGATTTAAACAATTGTAGGTGGATGGAAATAATATTACATATTGAAGAAACATGGATGTGGATGATAAAATACACCCCAGAAAATGCGAAAGTATAAACAATCTCGGATAAAAATGAGATTGTGATATTTATCTTACCTTAGGTCTGATATGCTTTGTACGTGTATGAACCTCCTGTATAATGATTTAAATAATGTTATTGACTTATTACAGAATCATAATTATTTTTATGATATCATATATGGTCATATTCTTAGCTTCTTAGTAATATTTCATTGCTACTTGTTATTCGAGTGTTTATAACTTTTTGTTCTTATGCCTGTTTTGTCGAATAAATTATTCTTCTTATCTTTAGGTTATAGATACCTCATTTCCAGAATGGTATTAGTGTAATATATATCATATTAATTCATTCAATTCATTTATATAATCATTATGAAATGAAGATCATGTAGAACGAGTCGCATCACATCATGGAGACGGTATTCTGTACGTACGCACGAGTGATGATATCGTTCCTATGATCGTGGAATTGTATTGGAGCGTCTGTATACTATTTCAGAATCAATATCACTTTATAATAGTCATATATAGTCATTATTTACACCATTATACCCATCCATGTAAGGTGGTGGTGGAAAATCGATTACACCACGGCGTGGAGACGGTATTCTGTACGTACGCACGCGCGGTGATTTCTTTTTCCGTAGGATGGATAGATGGTGAAATAGGGTTTTTCCATACGTATAATAACAAATCAGTATATGATTGATACTGATGTTATTACTTCATAATGAAACAACTAAAGAAGAAGAAGTGGAAGAAGAAATAAAGATGAAAGAATCGGTAACGGACATTACCTCTTCTTTGAAGTGCTTCTTTGAGACCTTCTATTAGGGAACTAAAATTGGTCATTGAAGAAGACCAGGACCACTAGGATGTCTCTAGTAAAGTGGAGAGGAGAAAGTGTCATGGGTTGGCCGAGCTTGAAGGCTCAAATTGGTGTGAGGAAGAGAGGGAGGAGGTGCCGTTTTATAAGGGAGGAGAGGGGCACCTTAGGAACATCTCAAAATATTATTTTATATTAAGGTAAAATTAGGTTAATAATGGTTACAAAGAGTATTATTTCCAAGATATAGTGGGTATGGGTCTAAATCCTCTCATACAATAGGATTTAGACAAGTTTAGGTTATTATTTTATCCTTATCAATTAGATTTAACTCTAAGTTAAATAATTTAACTTTTACCGTGTCTTTTTGTTTTCTTACACTATATAGTTAATAAACATACCATAACAAGCAAAAATAACCCCATGTTGTTTATAATTAATATAAATATCCTTATATAAGTCATTTGGCCGAAACGTAGATTTTTATGAATTAAATAACAATTAATAATATAATATTTGTTTTAAAAACTAATTTATGTCAATTTTGACACTATTTGGTACATGATTTTTATGAAATTAATAACAGAATGATAAGTTCAAACCAAGATACTTATATCAACAATAACTTGTCATAGTAACCTATAAAATTAATTTAATTCATAAAAAGTCTCAAATTACATTTATTTGGGCATTTATAACATCAATTATGTCAATATTTCAATAATAAGACAATTATTGCATCATCTTTGTGTCATAATAAATGATAATTATTTAATCCCAAAAAATTCTAAATAAATTACTATGATGTACATAATTGTATTATATTTCTGGAGACTAATCATTTTCTAAGTTTCATTAAGTTTATCACTAAATTAAAATTATTATACATTTAAGATATAAGAAAGTGACATGTTGTCACATTCTTTGGTTTTAATAATAATTAAATTATTTTCATGGACAAAAGTCCATAAAATGAATCTAATCCGCCCCTTAGGTTATATGGGTCTACTTTTAGCCATCCAATAGGATTTTTACAAGTAATAGGGTAATTTTATAATCTTATATTTACCCTTAATTACACGATTTTCCTTTAACTATAGTAAATAAAATTTACCGTAGTTACTATTCACAATGCCCAAGAATAAAAAGTAGCTTATTAACATAATTTGGACCCACTGATTCCAAATATGGAATCCATTTTTCCAAATTCAATACACAAAAGATGCAGAAATTAAATTAAAATTAAACCCGTTGTCGAAAGAGAACGGGTTTTTCTTTAAAACATTGCAAAAGATTGAATTGATTTAACCTACGAATTCAAGGAAAAATCAATACTAATGACATAAATTATATTAAATGGTAAAAATATATTCTATTTATACTTTAAAACCATTCAATATTATAATTTAACCACATAATATATTACGATGAAAAAATTTGTTTTTAATTAATATATAGCGTGTTTTTACTATTCATTAAAATATGAAAGTTATCGGAAAAATATCAAAACATGGACATTATGGATCATCCCATTAAATACACCACATCACGTAATACAACCTCTGACATGTAGATCATATGGCTTACTCCTTCTCCTTATGCCTTTTCTCCTCGCTAGTAGCTGCAGAGTAGAATGCATTGGTCCTGGCCTATAGTCACTCCCACTATGTTTGGAACTCATCCATTTGGTGTCTCACATGCACCACTTACTCTAGGGTTTCTCCCAGCTGGACTTCTAATATATGAATAACCACAGTCTAGATCATGATGAATGTGGCATGCTCACCCAACTGCTCGTTCAGGCGTCAAATCTCCTACTCATCCTCATGCCATTTGTGAATGTTTTTAGAATCTTCCTAGATTGGGAAGATATCTTGATCATGGCTAATCTCCCACACCATCATGACATGGTGTTCATGGATTATCGTATAATTAGGACATGTCTCCACTCCTCTGGTGAAGTGGAAGTATAGCCAGATGCGTTGTAACCCCATCCGAGACATCAATTATTCCTTTGAATGTTTAAAGAAGTGTTTGATACAATTTGACCCCTTATGCAATGCCGTTTGGCTCTTCTCTGTACCTTTAAGTTTAGAATCATCTATATAATCTGGGTATGTATGAAGGTACTCAGGAAAGGTGGATAGAAGTTCAAAAGCATGGATCTCCTCGGGCTTCTGGCCATCTTTGCTTGCCTTTACCTCAAAGACTTTTCCTCCACCAGCTTCTGAATCCAGCCTCGTAGTTAAATCACCTAAAACCAAAACTCACTGGTCACTATGTATCAAGTCTGGATCAGTGTGAAGTTCGGGCTCCACACGAGTTGGTGTAGTCACCAGTGGATCACTCATAGGTGTTTTTAATTTAGCAACTTTTCGAGTCTCCAGTACTGTTATTACTGCACAAGGAAGTGTTACTTTGTCCAGGTGAGTTCTCTAGTGAAGAATGAGGGTATTTAAAGACCGATTCATACAAGATCATTGTGCAGTGACCATAGTTTCATTAGACGCTGCAGGACCTACCTCCACTGGATATCCCTTAGTACATATTAGTTATATGACAGTTTTTGGCTCCTTTGAGGAGGTGGGGATAATAGGTTATACAGAGGTGGCTGTTGCAGCCCGTCTAATCGGCCTGCCGCTGGACACTTCAGTTTTGGTTGATCCTCCACCTTGTTCCACCACAGTTGTAGGTTCAAGGAAATGATCACCTGCATCAATGTGTACCTGAGCAGAGAAGATCTTTGTCGGTGAATCCAAAAATAGAATGATAAAGTTCTAAGAAAAGGATTGAGGACAACCCCAAGTTGTTCACCCATTTCCACGTCCGAGTCAGCAATCTTGCCACCCTCATGAGGACACCATTAGTGGTCCATTGTTTCATGGGGAAAGGCACATTCAGACTCCCCTTCTTCCTCACCTCCTTCCCCCACTTCCCCTCTTTCTTCTTCTTCTTCTTCCTACCCATCATATTCTTTATCATCGGACAACAGTTATTCAAGACCATTCTCCTAACTGAGAAAAACATTCACAATAAGATATGATTCTTTTCCCTGTAACCATTGGTTCTCATATTCTTACATGGTGGTCAAATATGAGTGTAGTCGGTGAACACTCTCCTTTTCATAAATACCAATTTTCCTAACCTCTGGATGTTGGATCCCATATCATGTCAATTTTTTCCATAATCTTATAGTCCTCGGTGACTACCGTTAGGTCATACAGGCTGACCAAAGGGCAAGGAAGACTACCTCTTTTGAAGGTTGGAGTTCGTACATTATCTTGTTTCTGGGGAGCTCCCCATATTCCCCTTGCGGCAGTCCACTAAACCCAAGCCTTCCAAATGGTGGAGGTGTGACCACAGCACATGATGCTACACCCACCAAGGTACAATCATGTGCCATTCCAACCACTAGACTTATTCCCTAACATACTCCCCCAGAAGCAGCATTCCAGCTCTATCGTTTTCTGGATTCCACACATTCCACTCTGATCATACAAACACGTTTCCATAAAATCTACTCTGGATATGTCCCCACAAAATGTTCTACATACTTTGTTGAGAGGCCAGCATTGACCTCAGTTGGGGGTAGGGGAATTACGTCACCAGTCCAAAAGTTGATAAAATTATCCACAATTGGTGAAGGATACAGATAATCCATTATTCCTAGAAATTTGTATACACCTTCTTGGACATCTGATGTATGAATACAAAATGGTTTTCAAACCTTGAGGGCATGCTGGGATCACAAGGGATCTTCACAGTGGTGCAGGCTACCGACACCCCACCCCAGATACGTTTAAAGCTCTCACCTTTTTCCAATATAATGTTACCAAGTCAAGATCTAGTAATCACTGAGAGTGTGAGGGTTAAATTAGTGATATATTTTCCTTTTATTTTTCTTTCCAGTTTCAAACAACCTTCCCCACCTATTAAAGTGTTCATTTTCTATTGAACACAGTCCAAACAGACAGCCATACGAACACAATATTTATGAGGTTCATTACTCAACAAGAGTAGCTACGTCATTTGTATGGTATAGAAACCATCTAGTACCACACAATCCTCTAGGAAATAATATTTTTATGTATAATACATCATGTCAAATATTCCATTTCTCTCATGTAGTAAATTAGGGATATTCCTCAAGTGTTTTCCCCCACCTCTTATCACAAATGTGTTAATGTAGTATCTTTGTAATTCTTGAAAATGTTTATCAAATATGATCATTGAAAATAACTCTTCTATTTCATATCTATAAGGTTAGAGGATCTACCTAGACTTATTAATAATAATTATTTATATTCCCCAGTCATATTTGATCCACATAAATTAACATCTCACTTTATTTGGGTACTCAAGTCTTCAGCTCGGAACACTCAATCATGAGGCTCCCAGCTTCTCTGATCACTCTAGGTCGCAGAGCTCTCTAGTTCACAGAGCTTAGTATATCATGAAGCTCACAATTTTTTTGATCACATATTTATATTCAGGAAGTCTACTTCTTTTGAAAATATTAATGGAACTTCGTAAAGATCCTTTCCTTCACAGAGCGTACTACCTTAACATAGCTCATTTTCTCCACAAACCTTCTTCACAATTAGGCAGCTCTAAAATTATCATTATCTCTCTCTAATTTTCTCACAATGGTGGAGACCTATTTATAGGCATTTCCCATTGACTCTAGAACATTCCATCTACCTCTGCACTATGACATTACCAAATCACTGAGCTCTAATTTTTTATGTCAAAATTCACTCCACTTTGTAGAATATCATGTCTATTTTCTATTTTGAAAATATCATCATAATCATGAATCATTTAATCAAATACTTAATGTTGTTGTGATCGTCCTTAATCCACTATGTCGCCCCAATTCGCTTAACCTTCACTGTTTCAATTCTCACCTGTAGTTCTCCTTTCATTCTCCATTATGAATGCTCATCATAATCATAAAGAACACCATCATCATTCTTCATGTCATTGAGAAATCTACATAATGAATCACATCTTCTTGAAATTCATTCATTTTTCATTTTTCAATGATATATTCAAGGAAATCCACTTTTTGAAATGTTAAAAAAACTCCAAATTTTGGACTGGAAAAATTTGGCAAACAATGGAAACTGTGCCATTATAGACACCTACTTCTGAAAAACCAACCATATAGATTTACAATATCATCTATCCCCCTTTCCCCTAATTTTTGGGGTGTGTGAAAATGATTTTCACTCCAAAGACCCCTTGTTCATGTACCACCGACAATCAGTTGGAATTTTCAGTGTTTTCTTTAGAAGCTGACATTATCCCCCCCTACAGCTCAAAGGGGGAATTTGTTGGTGCCAAAATTTGATTGGGGCCAAAAATGAGCATTAGAGAACATACCGAATTCATATATTGACTCAACGGACGACCCTAAGACCCACATGGAAGGTTCATGTAAAATGAAATATTTGAACCTAAAACAAAGAATTAGATGCAGAATATTAAATTCCCTTGGATAATATTGCATGTCGGGATCCTGACATGGCCAACGACCATACATCGAAAAGGTCTATGTCGGTGCAGAGTATTCCATTGTAGGTTTATACACTGATTGGATTTTTCTGCTGCCAATACTCGAAATTGTCTATAAATCAATGTTCCACCACCTTGCTTATGATTGGTTGACGAGTTGGACCTATGAATCGTGCACGAAAAAAAACTCCCATTACAAAAAAAACATAGATTCAAGGTATTGTATTTCATGTCACAGTTCTCCTAGTGGTCCACCTTCATGGGGCACTAGGGTTTGATCCTCACCCATTTTTTTAGTCTAAGGAAATTGTGTGAAAAGACTATCCTTTGAATGCAACTCTTTTTTCATTGTGCACAAAACATCCATTTTTACAATGGACCATTCCATTATGCACACACATAACCTATTTCACAAACACATACCCTATAGAACGTACAGTTTTTTTATTGTGAGCACTTCTTCCCATTGTGCGCACACTTACCCTGTTGCACACAATCCATGTCAGGTGTGCACAAAACTCACTTCTTTGAAAAACAACCCTCTAAACTTCCACTTAATTGATCCATTTTGCAGACAACCATCCAAATTTTAACAAAATTTATCCCTCTAGTGCAAAAAATTTAATAGTCCTTCAATATATTTCCATTATTTCCTGGAACTATGTTTAAATCTTCAATAAAACATGCAACACCGATGTTGGTTGCTCACCACCATTCGTGCAGCCCTACAGAATTGTGATAAGAGGGATCAATGACCCTATATTGGTGCTTCATGTTGCACTTCCCCACCTCATGTTTCTTTACATAGGCATGATAACAACTTTTTCTTCTACAAATTTCCACTCTAGCAGGAGCCCTTCAATGGATAACTCCACACAACATTGCTAGTGTCTTCCCATCACCTAGAGTTAAAGTGTGCCAGTAATGTTAGACCTAGGGATGGCGAGTGAATCCTCATTATCTAAGATGAAGGATGTAAAATTGTCAATCACCCACATTCAGGAAATAATATTTCAAAATATTATCACCATATAATCAACAATTCCAAAGTGGACCGTGTAGGGTATGGGAACAAGTGCCTTCCCACTCTACTCTCTCTTCGATACTTGGCTCCATGAACACCTCGAGCATTCACCACGTAATCCTCAACACCCTATGGTGGGATGATTTAGGTATGATTTCTATATCCTTCTTGTATGTATGGACACCCTCCATTATCCTCAAGCCTCCCTTCTTGAGTAATTCCCAATCTTCATCTCCCTAGGTAGCTGACCATGCATATTGCCACCCCATTCCCGACAGGTTCCCCTTTTGCAAATCAATAGTCAGGTCATTATTTCCTATTGTTTCTTACATCAAGCATTGATCACATTGGCTATGAGAAATCATCAACCACGACATCCTCATTGGTGCACTAACAACCCATAATCCCCCCCCCATTACCCACTTTTTAGAACTACATGGAATTTGATATTTTCTTATAATAGGAAAGGTACGTAGGAAGATTCTCTATGATTCAATCCCATCAACCATCAGCCCTAACCAATTCACATCCTTTTACCCTCATCCTGCATGATGTTAAACTGTATGCTTGTTTTATCTCGCATGATGATAAACTATATACAGTTAATCTTAGTGGTTTTTGATTCCATCTTTTAGGCAGGGTACGTAGGAAGCCTCCCTGAGGTTCAACCCCAAACAGTGGTAAACTATGGTGTCCACTTTTTTGGGGCCCACAACATTGGTCCATCCCTTAGGGGCATCTGACCAGCTCGTGAGTAGCTAAAAATATAGAAGCCCCACATGCATTTTAGACTCCTACTACCAAGATTTTGCTTCTTTTGATGGATTACTAACCACGCATAATCCCCGACATGTATTCGTGTTGTTGTCCTTTGAGTACACCCCAACTATATGCCCCATTCCAAAATATGTGGTCTTTAATTACCTTCCACAAGGACACGTACGAAGCCTCTTCAAGGTTCTATCCCAACATCACTATCATATTTACAACACGTTGATCCTGTTATTCCCATCCACTTCACTCAAGCATGCAGCATATATCTTGATTCCTACACAGGCTTCCACATCTCTGTGAAGTCATTCCATCCATTCAATAATCTAACCATTCATATGTCCCACAAAATCCATAACCATCCAACAAATAGTGTCCCACTTATGATGAGCCATTATCCATGCATACGCTCCAGCATGACTTTGGATTGCCCATCCTGTACAACCTAGTCCCAGGATTAACCCTCTCAATCTATAAATATTTAGATCCCTATCTTCTATATAGGGTAAGTAGGAGGCCTCCATGATGTTCAATCCCATCCAATGGGAATCCACGGTGTCCCCTTTTCTGGGACCCAATCATCCTAAGATATGTCCTTGTTGGGCATCTTCATCCACCGATTTAGTAAACCTCCCAGGTGATCCCTCCTTGGGATCTACCCATCTGATCCACTCTAATCACTATTCTTATTTGTCTGATCCATCTCTTTTAGATGTAAAACCAATGGAATACCTTATTTAAAACGTGGGAAATCGAGGATGAACTTAAAGGAGAGCCTATGGAATACAATTCTATGCACTCGATGTGGGATGCCTTGGGATTCTTCGACCTCATTAATCCCTATCATAGGGGGATGAAATCCACGTGTACCTATGTTCCAAAACCCAGACACGCCAGTGATTCCTAACATGACTAATCCCCTGAACAAAGTTTACTGCCCAAATGTGACCTCATAAAACGTGTTAAAAAATGTAGTGTAATTAACCAACATCCAACAATATATCTAACTGGTAAGAGTTTTATAAACAATGTCTTATTAATTAAGAGAGACCCTGAATAAGTGAAAAATTTTGGGGAGGAATCCACATAAGAGATAGACGTCACATTATCCCATTTTGATCAATGAGAAAATGTCCCTAAATAAGAAACGGTTTCCAGCAACCTTTGGAAACTGTGAATACTGGGGACCAACTAGTGCATCGATGCCTGATGATGAGAAATGCGAAAAAATCATCATAAATGGAAATGGTGAACCTGATATGAATCTTCTCCTCAATACGGGGATTAGTTGCTTTTGAGAAATTATTAGATAATCATGTCACCAGTTCCAACTATCAAATTACAGGTCTCACTATGAAAATAGTGGTTCTGGCGTGAAACTCAAAAAAGTGTAGGGTAGTTAATCGATGGGAATTATATTCTACGATGTTGTCAGTGTGGACATTTATACCCATCCATCACAGACAGAATAATGTTGGGGCACTATGAATCAGTTTCCTATTGTCTATACTAATGAGTGAATTATACTACTTTGAGTGGACAAATCTCAAGCAACTGGATACCAATCATCTCCCTCCCACAGATGTAGGGGAAGGGGTAGTACAAATGCAGAAATTCCCCAAAAATTTATCTCCTCTTTGATGGCTCCCCCGCCCATGGATACTAGGTACCCACACCCCCTATCACCCACTAAATTTTTTCACAGGAGGGTGATTGATACTCTTCTTTGACAATATGAATATTAAAGTCATCATCCGGATAGGGGACGAGGCCTGTAAAGACTTAGAGGCCTCCGTGTGTCGTCAACATAGTTGTGCCATTTTGTGACATTCAACAGTTTATGAGCCTATCCCCAGAGAACTCCTATGACTCACTCCATTATTATAAGATTGAAAAGGACATAAGAGTCCACCTAGCCTAGACATCTGCTATGGAACCTCTGGGGAGGGCTCCCACCAATCTTCTTCAGCATCGCCAGCCAATCCTACAGACTGAAGAGTAGGTAGTCCATCCCCCTGCCCAGCTGGCTCTAGTTAGTCTGACCCAACGTTAATTCCCAGTTCATGCCAAGGAGTATTCCCACCAGGGGAAACACAATGCACTACATCAGTGGCCCGATCCACCACCAGAATGAGCTATCATACCCCTATCATCATTAGGTAGGGCAAACTCCCAGTTATACAGAAAGGGAACTTCCATGCCCTACCAAAGGTGAAGCACTATTAAACCTATGATATGGATGAAATGGATCTCCAAAATACGGGGAAAAGTAATAGCCATCATAGGACAGTCCATGATACTGATGTTCAATATGTGGGACCTCCCCAAGACACTATCATCAGCCCAAGAGGAGGCCCTCCCCATCTTTTGGACACCCAAAATGAAGATATTTCTCATTACTTTGATCTCAGGTATGGAATTTTTCCTCACATACTATGTTCTCAATGTGAGGGTACTCCTTTCCCACTTGACCAATAGCATGGAGTCCCCCACCTCTGCTCATCGATTTTGGCAGAGTTACTCACTGTTAAAATACTCCCTAAAGTGGAGGCCCTCCCTGCTACATCAATAGAAAACATGAAGTACCTTCTAGTGTCTAGAATAATAAGTATGAAGTCCCTCTTTGTAGTAGTGCTACCAGGGATGGCCGATGTAAAGGTCATACCTTTATATAGACAACTACTATGGAGGTCCTTTTCATGTGTTTACCTACCCCAGCCGAGGCCCTACCTACTACTACACTATTATCAATGGAGGTACCCTCTATATTCCATTAAACAAAATTTGGGTATCCCTCACACCACAGAACATCAAAGTGGGTGTTCTCCTCCCATCAACAACATCCTATATGATGTCCCTCCTCATATCCCATCCATCACAGGCAGAAGTCCTCCCCACTCATTCACCAATCTTCATGGAGGACCTCCCCATGTCAAAAACCCACCCTATCGTGAAGAGCCATTTTTCTTTAGGAGGGTGGGTCACCGCCACTAATGGAAGAATCCTTAGAAGCTTCAAACCAAAATCAACCGTGTATCCTTTTCTAATTCTAATGCGGAGTGAGATTCTATGTTTAAAGTCTCACCCTGATCTTATGTGTAGATGTATGAGATAGGAAAAAGTCATATAATCACCATCATCCTAAAATTGAGGTTTGCTGAATCCCTACATCCCTCCAAAGATACATACCTAAGGAGGAAATTTTCGCCCCTTTCCAGGGCATGGTAGTGAAATCCTCTTTACCATCATCGTGACCATTATCCACCTCAACCAGAGATCACATATAGATATTCTAGGGACCAATATTGGATGAGAAATAACATGACCCTCCGCCAATGACTGAAACCCATTTGTAGGAATTAGGGGTATTTAGTCATTATTATAGGGATATGGTGGCATAATCAATGTATTCTTTATAAGAACCCCAAAGAAGTGCCGGATTATTAGCTCAGGCGTCGTACTCTCTACCACCTAGTTTACAATCGCAATGGTCCACTTCAATGCCATTACCGGTAACTCAAATCCCCCCATTTGAGGAATGATAAAACAATGGTCCAGATCCCAAGTATGTGACAAGAAGTTTGTGGAACCTACTCACCATAGATAATCTCCCTATGTTGTTATGGCCCATTGAAATATTAGGTTTCAACATTCTAGAATATCTCACCAAGGAAGAGGTCATTTTCTTCCACTAAAATCTCTGGGCAATGCATTTCTGTCTCCGTCAATGAAAAGTAATTTATCCCATGATCTCAGAACAATTCGACGACATCATCCTGTAATTATGCTTGGTCTAGTTGGTCTCCATCCACGTCGCTTACCACCCTATGTTTCCCAATCATCATCTAACCATCTAGAAATTATGCATCCATAGCATTATAGTACTCCACCAAATTATTAAGGAGGCCTCCCCCCATGCTCAGATCCACCGTTGGGGGTATTATGCTGCCCTTCATTTCAGTACTATCTGGCGCCAGCCTGACAGGCTAGGTGATATTGTGGATATATTTCTCTAGGCACTATCAGAGATAACATGGCCGACCTATCAGAAGAATAAACTGGGCTAGGTCTCATTGAATAGAATGAACCCCCTGGGTGAGGCCACATGTGTTGGATCATTTGAGTAGGTTTACTCACCAAAAAATAAACATTCTAGCCCTTCCTTCACCTTCTATGTCATTGTACTTTGGTAAGAACACAAATAAAGGTAAACAACAACATAGGACCGTCAAACCCTCTGAGCGGTCTGGATTAGTATAATAGATTGAAGATGACCCTAAAAGAGATATGTTGCATCAAATTCTCATATAACATAAATAGATTATTGATGAACTTCTTGTTTAATTTGCTGCGGAATAGAGACCAGATAAGGGTAATCCTTGATCGGGGTAGTAGGGGCAGGTACAGCCTCCCCCAGGGGAGTTTCCGCCTGGAGACCTTGACTATCATGACCATATTGTTATATTAGAGTCTGATTTATACAGATACTCAACACGATATGAATCACCAAATAAACTCGAGTTGCATGATAACCCTCCTCGGGACACAACTCATGTACTCACAGCTATTCAATAGTTCATTCCCTCGAAGTCTATCAAGTCATACCACCAGCTTCTCCTTGAGCCAATGGGATTTCTTACCATGTTTAAAAAAATTTGAACATAGTAGTGATAAAATACCCTCACCAATATCTTAATCCTCATTCATATGATCTGATGGAAACACTTATTTCTCACATTGAGTCAATAGAAACCCAACAGGTGGAAATACACCCTGATAGAAAGTCGTACCAGGTATGGGTGGATGATATTCCATCACCCTCAGGTTTTGGGAGACTTAATTTCTCCCCATTTAATGTGAAGAGGGGATCATCAACAACATCTCTCCCTCTTCATTTCATGGTCTGGAGCCACACAAGGAACTCCAGTGTTGAAGGAGACCTCCAAGCTCTGGTTTTTAGTGCAGGAACTGGAAGGGCCTGTATTTTTGTTGTACAACCTTTTTACAATTGTGTTAGCAGCCAATTGGGTGGACCTTCATAGGTAGTGTTTCTTCCAGTTCAGTCCTACCACTCAAAAGAAAAGCATTATTGTGCACTTCAAATTCATGCAGTGGTCTCATGAGTGTTTTGATGACATTGTTAATATGTGGAACGACCTCACATACTCCCTTAGAATGCAAATAACCCTGGAGTAGCGAATGCTAATGTGCATGGTGAATCTGAAGACATAATTGGTCCCTAATCTATACACTTTGAAATTCCCAGGTGGGATTCAAGATTTCTCTAATAAAGTTCATCGTTTAGAAGGAACCTTGCAGCAAGACAAGAAAGCATGTCCATTGCTTCATGTGGTTCTTCAAGAAGAGACGCTATGGATGAGCCCAGCACGATAGAACAAATTGAGTCCCCAAGGAAGCTAGAATTGTTATTGATAGTCCCTCTTCTATAGCTTCATTGAGGTCCACCACCTTAGGCCAAACCACTGACCTAGTAGCACCCATGCCAGAATCACCAGGACCCCTGCATAACATGCCACGACCACCTAGGAAGGATAATCAGGTTCCTCCTCCTCCTCAAGTTCTGTTTTCCCCTCATCAGAGTTAGGATCCCAAAGCCCACAAACTAGACATAAAGAACTGCAACTACTCATTTATTGAGGCTTAGGTTATGGATTCTTCATAAGTGCCTTGGATTAGGGAATCCTGCAGTTGTAGGAATGCAAGTTTCCAAAAGAGGCAGAGCTCATTGATTGCACAAATTACAACCCTTATCAATACTTCCTAGGGAACACCCAAAAGTAGTGATATATATTTCAAAAATGGATACAACACCTGGTTGATAAAAATATAGTCAGGTTTGACCCAGCACTAGAACACATGGAATGGGTGTTTATTAATCCAGTCAAAAAATAGTGATGGTGAATGGAAACTAGTTTTCTACTTTGGGTATCAAAAATATGATGACTTGGTGGCTCACATGGAATTCACCCATGCCCATGGTATTATCTTCCCACATTTGAATTGACCATAGACTTTATAAGTCCTCATGTTACAACCAGCCACAACTTCTATGTCAACATATCATCCTTCCTCTTCAAAAAAGGGAAAGCATCGATGACTCAGTGGAAACAAATGTACCCTACCGATTCCATCATCATCCCATACTCTAATAGATTTAATGCCTCTAGGGATTAATATTTTCCTTATAATCCAACCAGTTAAAGAGTATTCATCACATGATGATCAAGGGTACACATCTATCAATATTATATTGATTTTAAAATCATACATGGTTCTTGATGACATAGAGAATCGGGTAGACCCTCCCCACATCCACAGCCGATGCTAGCTTTGATGGATCCATGGGTATTTTAATCACTAGAATACATTGTTCAGTGCTTCCAACCATGATGTGTACTCCACCATGACCATAAATCAGGCCCAGTGCAGAGCTCATACCACACTGCCATTACATATCATTTCATCAGATCATCCTCCACTGTCGTTTGTGCAACATGATCAGGAAAGGGCCACCATGACTGTTCTATGGTCTGTCACGATCTGTCATGCATTTACCTCAGCCATCTGGACCTCAGCCAGTAGTCACTCTATGTGGTTTGACTAGTGAGAAACAAGATATTCCCAGCACCATCCCTAAAAGGCCTGTTCAACCCGAAGTGCCCGTCAAAACTGTAACCATAGAGATACCTCTTATCAGCAGAAGTGTATTCTTGTTAAATAAGTATGATATACTCAAGAATCATTACATTATTCTTGTGAAGTTCTATATCCTTGAGGCTATAATTATATTAGTGGATATGCACAAAGCCCTTGCAGAGTCTTTAAGAAGCCCCCACAAGATGGATATAAATGTTGTAGAAGTTGAATCCTTCCATGCTGAGACAGTCAACCATTATGAATTTCATGAAATTATATCTTTACATGGAGAAGATGAATGTTATACTATATAAGGGAACAGTTTACCACTGTACAACACTGTCCATTTCAATAGTGTGGACTTCTTCCACTGTCTTGTAGACTTGGGCTCTGGGATAAAACATATTTCGACCTAGACACTCTAAAATATGGTATTGTATGAGGTAGATCTTTGTCCCTCTAACATAAAAATTCATGTTATTATAGGATAGAGTATAAACCAATTGGAAAATATCTCATAAACACCTAGTTTAGTGGGGTAGTTACTGGAACCAAATTCATTGTTGTCAGACAAGATATCAGTTAAAATGCATTGATGGGTAGACCATGGCTCTACCTACATGTGGCAGTTCCTTCATCATATCACCAATTCCTTAAGTAATACCTTAATGGTCCAGTAGGCATACTCCAATGTGATGTGTCTCCCTTTTACTCTTGTGATTATCACTCTCTGGATGCAGACTATTTAAAGATAAAGGGAATGATAATTTAGGCTAATAAGGTTTACCATGCTATGGAAGTGATCGATCCATGGATAGACCTGAATGACGCCTATGTTTTCCCAATTCACCGATTGGAGGCCAGGACCTCAGACAAAGGGAAATATTTTTTTGTCTCTGGAATGATGGGTAAGCACCTACCCAAGTCTACGAAATTCCAAAATATCACCTCGTATTCCTAGATAAATCAAGCTCGGGTGATCCCATATCGCCCTACTCCTATAGGGTATCGATATTTCCACCCATGGAAACTTTAATGCATCATTATTTCTTGTTTTTCTGGGATATGATAAACTAGCTCACGACAAAGTGCTACAATTTCTTTGATATCATCAATTGTGTGCCCCTTTTGTTGAAGTCCACATGGGATCATTTAGATAAATTTCATCTCTATGGTTTCAGCAAAAAAAGATTCTCCCAATCAAGTTTCCACTTCTTCTTAGGCTGGAACCAGTGTCCTATTAGGATCAATTAACTCCGAGTAACTACCTAATTATGATGATTCACCTTCCATGGATGAATAATAGGATTTGTATGATGCTCCTCCCACATTCGAATGGGGTGTCTCCACTATGATCAATGATTCTGTACATGTGAACATCAGTACTGGGATGGTTCTGATTCCAATATTGATCTTTGTAACTATGCTTCTAGAAAAGAAAAAATGATATATTGATTTTCTAAGGCCTCATCACGAGGTATTCTCCTAGTGTTATAATGAGATTTGAGGACATGATCCTGAGGTCACATTCCACCATCCCAGTCTCACGGAAAATCATCACAGGTTCAAATAACCTCCTAGAAAGATTTAGTTTTCTCACAGTTCCATGGTGAAGGATGAGGTTGACAAGCTCATCAAAGATAAATTCATCAAGGAAGTCTAGAACTCTATATGGATAATTAAAAAATTTCTCTTTAAGAAGAAGAGTGTATTGATCAGTGTCTACATTGTATTCTGGGATCTAAATCTTCACTCTCCAAAAGATGACTTTCCCCTTCCTGTGATAGGACTGTTCATCAATGCTACCACCATGTTCTAGGATCTCTCCTTCATGGATGATTATTTTGGATATAATCAAATCAGAATGGTCCCAAAGAAAGTAGTGTCGACTGAATTCAGGGCATCACAAGGTACTGTCTTCTTCCAGGTAATTATTTTTTGTATAAAGGATGTAGGTTCAACCTATCATTGTTCCATGCACTACGTAATCAAGTCTGTCCTTATAAAATTGATGGAATGCTACATGGATGAAATAGATATTAAATACCACCAGATTCAGGACCATCTTAGGGAACACGTGAATTTTTTCAGCTTCCCTGGTTCCTTTTATCTGAAGATTAACTCATTAAAGTGTTCCTTTAGATTCACCTTTGGAATGTTTCTCAACATCATTGTTTAATATAAAGGCATTGAGATTGATCAAAATAATATCAGGGCCATCAATCAAATTTCTCCTATATGAATAATTTGGGAGCTCTAAGGATTTCAAGGACACATATCCTATATATGCTGATTCATTGAAAAACTAGTAGGAAAGTGTAAGCCCTTTTCCTAAATTATGAAGAAAGGTTCTGATTATGACTAGGATGAGGAGTGTCTGACCGCTTTTGAGGAAATAAATTAGTACCTGCTACATCCTCCAGTTCTGATGCCACCTATTTTCATAAATCTATTGGTTCTCTATGTGAACTCTCTAGAACGATCACTCAACACCCGTCTCACCTAAAAGAAAAATGAGTGAATAGAGAACAGTTTATACTATCTGAACCGCATTCTCCTCGATATAGAGACTCGACTTTCCACTATCATGAAGATATTCCATGACCTAGAATTTGTAATTTAGAAATTAAAACATGACTTCTAACACCATGAGATACATCTAGTGTCCCAATTGGATCCATGGATGTTTATTTTGAACTGACTCATGCTGACATGCCATCAAGAAAGGTGGGAATTTATCATTAAATAGTTTGGATTCATGTTTTTCCCCAATAAGGCTATCAAGTTACACGCATTGAAACATTTTTTTTCCACCCATCTAGCATCCCCATAGAGCAGTCTTTATATCTTTATTTTCTAGATAATGAAATCCACTCATTGGATCAATCAATTATGTGTTGGAAAATAAACATTGATGGTACACCCTAACGCCCTACTAAAATAATATTCGATGACCCTAGACTCAATAGAGTGGTCTTAGGTATCATCTTCATCTTTCCAACACAAGTTTTTCTACCATATTCATTCCTATTATCATAAGTCTATTCCAACAATGGGGTAGAGTACTAGGCCCTCATCAGTGGTCTTGAGCTAGATCGTAGGATTGAAGATCCCCACCTGCATGTTAAATAAGACACTGAAATAGTCCTCATTCCAAACAACGGTTGACTATGTCATCAGGATGATACTCATTTCCCTCGATCATAGAATGCTTGAGCTGATTCCTTGGCCATTATGGCCACATCTCTTGTAGAGCCTCAACAAGATGATTTGATTACATATGTGTTACATCAATGAGTAATGACTCTCGTCACTCCAGACGGTGATGATAGCCCACAGGTAATCAACCTTAATGTTGGTGACTCCACATTGGGACCTCCAAGTCCCCCTACCGTGATGTTGGAAGGGTCCCCAAACTGCACGAATCCTTTTATCAATTATCCCCGACATTGAAATATCTCAAAAGACCGAGCCGAACATAAGTGAGCTCATAAGAACATTGTGCAGTATACCCTCCAGAATGGTCCCATTCTTTAGTATATCCTCTATAGATTCAGGTTTGAAGGGATTCACCTATGTTTTATTCAAGGAGGTGAGAATCATCAGGTCATACATAATGTTCATTTCAGTTCTTGTGGGGTCCAACCAAAAGGGATGAAACACTGTCATTAGATGTGAAGATTGGGGTACTTTTGGGCCATCGAGATCTGTAAATGAATCGTTTTTTCCAAAAGGTTCCGTGCATGCCAAATCCATGGTCATTTTTTTTCATAGTTCTCTAGAGCCTCTACATACTACAAAGTACTCCTCGCCATTTGATGTCTAGAGACTCAATGTCATGTGACCATATCCACCAGAAATATATCCCCATTGTGGGTTCCTAATGACTGCTACATATTTCATCTCCAAGTGGGGAGAAGACATTCCACTCAAGTAATTCAATTCCCATTCTATCATCAACATTTTGAGCTCCAATATATTCCACTGATTTGGAGTCCCTCACATCATCCTCACTGATAATGGCACTAACTTCTGGGCAGTTGAGGTGAGAAAATTGTATTCCCAGTACAATAACCATTCTAATAATTTCTCTCGATATCGAGTTCATGAAAATGGAATGATCAAGAAATTCATCAAAACACTCTCTAACATCTTACCAAATATAGTTGGCCATAAAAATAATAGTTGGATCACAAAATCCAAAATTCTCTATGGATTCACCAAACAAATACTCATAATTCCACTTAGGTGACTCCATATTTCATAGTGTACGAGACAAATGTAGTCCTGCTCATTTAAATTTAGTTACCCTCATTAAGCATAACCATCTATGATCTGAAGGAACCACATAAAGTATTTGAAATCCATCCCACTCAACTAGAATCACTTGATGGGAATATGATTGATACCCTAAACAATCTAGAAAGGCATCAAAACAATATAACTAGAGATTTAAATAAGAATGTTCACCTCTTCTCTTTCTTACAAGGTGACATGGTGTTGACCGAATGAACTCCAATTATACTAGGTAGGAATTCCCCGAAGATGGATCCCAAATGGGGGGGGGGGACCTTATATCATTCACAAGGATTACCCAACTGGTGTACACTCTCAAGTACTAAATATGGTGAGTGTGTTAATCCTCCCACCATTTCTAAATTCTTCCCGCAATACTTTGCATGAGGGAATCAGGTCAAGAATGATGTAAAACTGTATTGTCATCCCGCATGACTGTAAACTATATTACCATCCTAGAGGACATTAAACTGCACATCACCATCCTACAAGAAATTAAACAACCTTATCCTTGTCATATGACATGTTAATCTGAAATGGTATGATATCTACGACCATAATCAATAATCTCATATGTCCTTGTTGCATGATGTTAAACAACATGGAATTTTCCAAAAAATGTATGGCCTAATTTCCATCCATATGGGATATGTAGGAACTCTTGAAACTTTTATCTCTTCCCTAGCCCCTGGTCCCTCGACCATTCCATCTTTTTGTCTCAATTCATCACATAGTATTGTGCGCTGTGGTATGGAATTTATGCCCTCATTTATGTTGGGCCATTTTTTTCCATGCCAAACACATCCCCTTGAGACACTCCCCATACATCAACCTTACGTCATTACATTGAACTACTTTTCATTTTTTGAGAACTATGTTTGGATTGATTCCCATCCTTTTGAGAAATGCAAGAACGCCTAGAAATTTCATCTTCCATTCCATCCCAAAAAATATATTTTCCCCCTTGGGACTAGATCTCATAGAAGGATTTCATTTGGTGTGTTATGTGGACTTATGTGGTCCCCATTCCCATTGGGTTTACAACAGTTGTATCATGTGCCCCTCCTTCCAAAACATCCTTCATCAATCATCATTACTGTATGATGTTAAAATCTCGTCCACCTTCATGAACTATGTATGGATTGATTCTTATCCTCATGGGATACATAGGAATTCCTAAATATTTAGTTTTCTAGTCCAACCTGGGTTCATCTATTCTTTCTCTTAGCTAGTTGGCTTGAGTCTTCCCATATAATTATGAATGTTGTGGTGTGTGTGGTCCTATGTCCAAAATCATGTCAGGTTATTTTCCACTCCATTTAAATTCTTCATCGAGATACCCCTTAAATCCTTGTCAAACTACTTTAAACTGCATGGATGATTCAAAACTATGTTTGTATTGATTCCTATCATTATGGGATACATAGGAAAGCCAGAACATTTTGTTTTTAGGTCCAAACATGTTTTTTTATAAACCATATCTTCCTTCTGGACCTATTTCCTATGTTATCTGGGTGTGTGGTGTGTTGTGGACTTATGTCCTCATTGACATCGGGTTTTCAATAACCACACCACATATTTGTCTCTTAGGGTCGTTTCATTCCCCATAACTCCTCTCATCCCCTTGATTAATTCTCTCTCAATTGGCCCCCTCAGAAAATATTATGCCTCACCAATGTTCTTAGATGCTCTTTGGTTAAGGACCTAGAGTGTTGGATTCCACATGTACATACTTTCATTAATTTCCAAACATCACATCTCCCTTTATATGGGTTTCAATAATCTTTCACATCTGACACAAACCTCGTATGGTATGTATTTTCAATCTTATTGAACATCTACTACATTGGGACAACATCCCAGGGGATTTTGAATGAAATTATAAGACATGTTCCACATTTAGAATTTGGTCAGCGGTTGACCCTTGGAAGTTAGTTCCCATTTCAACAAACATGATATGGATGTTGTGTTTCAAACATGGTCAATATTTATCCACCATTGTTACACCACCCCCATTAAGCCTTAAATATTTGCTATGTGATTCGTGACACTTTCCACACCATCATGTTCTATTGGAATTTTGACACCCTTGGTGTTATCAATTAGTGAGCCTATGCACATTAAAGAGGGTGAATTTTCATTGTGAGGGTCATGTTCAAATCCACGCCATCTCCCCAAACTGTGTATTCTATGTGTTGTAAAAATTATTCCATCCCTTATTTACTATATCAAAATATCTCATGTGGGAGTAGAGATATGGATATGTTTTATTTATAAATGGATAAACCTCAATTTTTTTTGGTCCGAACCTTATGAAATTAAACTATGAACTTTAGTCCCTTAGTCTATCTCTTTAAATTATGTGTGATATCATGAAAATTTGTGTTTTGGTGTAGAATATCATGTCCTCTATTATTTGAGGAGGCATTATGGAATGTATTGGTCCTAACTTGTAGTTTCTCCCACTAGGTTTGTAACTCAGCCATTTGATGGATCACCTGCACCATCTGCTCCTAGGCTTCTTCCAGCTGGACTTCCAATCATTGAATAACCACATAATGGCTCTTGTTGAATATGGAACACTCACCAACATACTCATCAAGACATTATATCTCCTATTCAATGTCATGATGTTTCAAAATATTTTCAGACTCTCCCCTGAGTCATGATACATATTCATATTAGTTTCTCCCCTCATATTCTAGGAAAGCTAATCAGGGGTTTTCCTATAAATATGACTGGCTTACACCACATAGATGTATAGGGAGAGTAACTAGATGTAGAGTGACCCATCTGAGGTAGTAATTTGGACTTTGGACATTTAATAAAGAGTTTTACACACTTCCAACCCTTACGATGTGTCATTTGGCTCTCCTCAACTGCTTCATTTTTAGAATTGAATATTTCATTATGTTTTTTAGGCTGGTACTAAATAAAGGTGACTAAAATTTAAATGGTAAGGTCCACCTCTAGCATGTGGCCCTATTTTCTGCACTCTACCTCAATGAATTTTCCACTTAAAACTTCCAACTTCACCCCTAGTAGTGACATCACCTAAAACCACAACTCCCTGGTCAATAGGTACCAAGGATGGATTGGTATGAAGTTCTAGCTCTACAGGAGTTTGTATTATCCCTAGTAGATCACCCACAGGTGTTATGAATTCAGATGATTTTCGTGTCTCCAATACTATCATTACTACAAATAGATGTGGTACCTTGACCTATATATTTCAACGATGATGAAAGTGGGTATTTAAAGACCAATACTAACAACAGCTCACTGCAATGACATCGAGTGCTTTCGATGCTTTAGGAGTTGATGCCATAGGAGATCCCTAATAATTTATTAGTTTAAAAACAACTGTTGGATCCATTAAGGTGGTGGGTATGGATTTATTTTCTTAGGTGGACACTATAGCCCATTTATTCTGCATCCACAATCAAATGCAGTGGATGTTGATACTTACAATGTTCCACCGCAGTTGTAGGTTCATGGGAATGATCACCAGAGTAAATGTGTTCCTAAACAGAACTGATCATGGTTGGTGAATCCAAATATGGATAGAGAAATGTCTAGGATAAGGATTGAGGCCTAAATCTAGTAGTTAATCCATGATGGTGTTAGAGTCGGCATGTTCACCACTCTCATAAGGACTTCTTCAATGGGCCACAATTCCATATGGATCATTAACTTTAGACTCCCCTTATTCCTCTCCTCCTTCCTCCTCTTTTCCTACTTCTTCCTCCCCATCATCGTCATCCTAATTAGACGATAGTTTTTATGGGTCTTGATCCTTGATGAGGAAAACTTTCACAAAAAATATATGGTTCGTTGTGCTATCCACATAGGAAATCATATATATCCATTTCCATTTGATACGAGGGTTGTCGGTGAAATTTCGTCCTTTAATCAATCAAGATGAGCCGGACCTCTGGTAGTTGGAGCCTGTCTTGTGTCAAATTTTACCCCAAGGATTCAATGATTAGTGACTAAAATATATTCATCCATGTTTACAAATGTTCTTGGAATACTACATATTTGAAAGGTTGGAGTAGGTACCTTATCTACTTTCTAGGGGCCTCCTTGAGTACCCCACTAGGTTGTCCACCAGACCCGCTCCCTCGAAATCGAAGAGGCACAACCACACAACATGACACTATTGTATTGTGGTACCATCATGTGTTGTACTAGATACATGACATGGTCCTGGCCTTAATCTCCCAGAAACACCTTTCATGCTCTCTCGTTGTATGGATACCTCAATCACCACTTTGATCCACTGAACACATTTCTATAAAATTCTCGTTGGATATATCACCACCCAATGTTCATCATACTTTATTGTGAGGCCAATATTGAAATTAGTGGGGGGAGGGTAATTACCTAATCAAATACAAAATTTGAGAACATTTTCCATAATTGTCGAATGATATAGGGACACTGCTCTTCCCAGACCACTATATACACCTTGGAAATATGAAGTAGGCATCCAAAATTCCTGGTGAACCTTGAGGGCAAATAGGGTTCAAAAAGGATTTTCCCATCAATACGAGCTTCGAACACCCCATCCCTAATAATTTGTATGTACTCCCTGTAGAGACCCGAATCTTGAATTACATGGACATTACATTACTTTTGTGGAATACTTAGTACAAAACAAAAACACACACACAAGGATTGTAATAGTTTAGTGTCTTTGGAAACTCAGAATATAATCTTCTAATCGTGGTGAAAGATCTTCAACATCTCCCATAAAGATCTTCCTTTTTTTACCTAAAAACATTAATGATATCTTGGGGAAAAGAAAACATAAAAGGGTGAGCTCAAATTCTCAGTAAGGGTAAACAAAAGAAATATCAATCAAATCATTTTCATAAGAACATAACATTTTGGAAATGTTAACTTGCAAAAGAGCGCATAATTTCATAACATGGGATAAATAATAGTAGTGAAATGAAATCCCAATAATCCTAACATAAAAAATGAATCTTTGTTTCATACACAAATAATCAAAGAGAATCATATCTTATTAGTCAAGACTCATTGCCAAGACTAACTTTGTGGACAAAGTCCATTTCTGAACCGAGTAACCCTCGTTTCATTCCTGTTTCACTGAACTGATATAACCTACCGTTCCAGCCATTTCCATCTCATGAGATATAAAATCTTTACCCAATGAATTGGAGGGAGATATAGGTCCCACCCATCTCATAATGATACCATTCTTATGTGTGCCACAATATCATAAATCATACATCATTGCATAACCCATGTAGTAAAAATGGGATTCTTAAACAACATGAAATCATAAAACAATTCATATAAGATAAAGGAATTCATAAAAATATTTCCATCACAACATAATCAAATCCATGTAATAATAGGGATAGAAACAAAACCCTCTATTATCTTAGATGGTTAATAATTTTGATAAAACACTTGTACTCCATTCTTGAAGAAAATATCTTTTCTACTTCAAAAACATTTTTCCTTTCTTAACATGTCATACAATTTTAAACCAAAATAAGTTGATTAAAAATAAACATGAAAACTTGTAAAGTAATATTTTTGGAAATAATGTTTTAAAAATCCATTCATGCCGTATAAGTTAAAAAACATTCTTCGTACTTTTGTCGGAAAAGTCAAAAAGTACCTCGTATGAAAAACGACAAAAGATTCCTTTCATATCCATTACTAAAAACTCACCGAAGGTTAAAATTTGATTTAATCAATTGTAGGTGGATGGAAATAATATTACATATTGAGGAAACATGGATGTGGATGATAAAATACACCCTAGTAAATGCCAAAGTATAAACAATCTCGGATAAAAATGAGATTGTGATATTTCCCTTACCTTAGGTCTGATAAGCTTTGTACGTGTACGAACATCATGTATAATGATTTAAATAATGTTATTGACTTATTACAGAATCAAACTTATTTTTATGATATCATATATGGTCATATTCTTAGCTTCTTAGTAATATTTCATAGCTACTTGTTATTCAGGTGTTTATAACTTTTTGTTCTTACGCGTGTTTTGTCGAATAAATTCTTATTCTTCTCTTTAGGTTATAAGTACCTCATTTCCATAATGGTATTAGTGTAATATATATCATATTCATTCATTCAATTCATTTATATAATCATTATGAAATGAACATCATGTAGAACGAGTCGCATCATATCGTGGAGACGGTATTCCGTACGTACGCTCGAGTGATGATATCGTTCCTATGATCGTGGAATTGTATTTGAGTGTATGTATACTATTTCAGAATCAATATAACTTTATAATAGTCATATATAGTCATTATTTTCACCATTATAACTGTCCATGTAAGGTGGTGGTGGAAAATAGATTACACCACGGCGTGGAGACGGTATTCCGTACGTACGCACGCGCGGTGATTTCTTTTTCCGTAGGATAGATAAATGGTGAAATAGGGTTGTTTCATACTTATAATAACATATCTGTATATGATTGATACTGATGATATTACATCATAATTAAACAACTAAAGTAGAAGAAGTGGAAGAAGAAATAAATATGAAAGAATCGGTAACGGACATTACCTCTTCTTTGAAGTGCTTCTTTGAGACCTTCTTTTAGGGCACTAAAATTGGTCTTTGAAGAAGACCAGGAACTCTTGGATGTCTTTAGGGATGTGGAGAGGAGAATGTGGCAGGGGTTGGCCGAGCATGAAGTCTCAAAGTGGTGTGAGGAAGAGAGGGAGGAGGTGCCCTTTTATAAGGGAGGAGAGGGGCACCTTATGAAAATCTCAAAATATTATTTTATATTAAGGTCAAATTCGGTTTATAATGGTTCCAAAGGGTCTTATTTCGAATCTAAAGTGGGGATGGTTCGAAATAATCTCATCCAATAGGATTTAGACATGTTTAGGTTATTATTTTAACCTTATCAATTTGATTTAACTCTAAGTTAAATATTTTAACTTTTACTGTGTCTTTTTGTTTTCTTACACTATATGGTTAATAAACATACCATAACAAGACAAAGTAACCCCAAGTTGTTTATTATTAATATATATATCCATATATAAGTCAATTTTCCGAACCATTGATTTTTAGAAGTTAAATAACAATTAATAATATAATATTTGTTTTAAAAACTAATTTATGTCAATTTTGACACTATTTGGTACATGATTTTTATGAAATTAATAACAGAATGATAAGTTCTAAACAAGATTCTTATATAAACAATAACATGTCATATTAACCTATAAAATTTCTATAAGTGATATAAAGTCTATAATTACATTTATTTGTGCATTTATAACATCAATTATGTCAATATTTCAATAATAAGACACTTACTGCATCATCTTTGTGTAACAATAAATGATAATTATTTAATCCCTAAAAATTCTAAATAAATTTCTATGATGTAGATATTTGTATTAGATTTCTGGAGAATATTCATGTTCTAAGTTTCATGAAGTTTATCACTAAATTAAAATTATTATACTTATAATATTTAAGAAAGTTACATGTTGTCACATTCTTTGGTTTTATTAATAATTAAATTATTTTCATGGAAAAAAGTCTATAAAATGAATCTAATCCGACCCTTAGGTTATATGGGTATACTTTTAGCCATCCAATAGGATTTTTCCAAGTAATAGGGTTAATTTATTATCTTATATTTACCCTTAATTACCCGATTTTCCTTTAAGTATATTAAATAAAATTTACCGCAGTTACTATTCACAATGCCCAAAAATAGAAAGTAGATTATTAACATAATTTGGACCCACTGATTCCAAATATGGAATCCATTTTTCCAAATTCAATACACAAAAGATGCATAAATTAAATTAAAATTATTCATGTTGTCGAAATAAAATGGGTTTTTCTTTAAAACATTGCAAAAGATTGAATTGATTTTACCTACAAATTCAAGGTAAAATCAATGTTAATGGAATAAATTATATTAAATGGTATAAATATATTCTATTTATACTTTAAAACCATTAAATATTATAATTTAACCACATAATATATTACGATGAAAAAAGTTGTTTTTAATTAAAATATATCGTGTTTTTACTATTCATTAAAACATGAATGTTATCGGAAAAATATCAAAACTTTATCTAATGTAAATTTTTATATCCTGATTCAAAAGAAGAATTTTATTTTGTAAAATTTAACTTATAAACAAGTAAAAAACTAGATTTAAGGTGGGTGCACCATCAAAAGGCGGAAAAACTGCGTTTTTTGAAAAATACTTATTTTACCCGAAAAATTTATATTGTTCTTATACCATGTTCTAGAAATGTGTAAGATGAATAATAATGTTATAAAATTCAAAATATATTTAAAACTATTCATAACGACTAGTTCATAACAATATTATAAAAATATATCGTTGTTTAGTAAAACTTGGTATTTCGTACAACACACGCTATCGAGGAAGGTCGTGATTGCGTGTAATGAAAGCCAAGTCAGGGTTGTGTGCTGTGAAATAATCCTTCATTGTTTCGTATATCATAATCCAACAATATTTCATTTATACATTAAATATATATATATATATATATATATATACTCAATGTTGCGTAAAATAACTATTATCAAAATTTTGTGTAACACGATCCAAGAATAGTGTTGTGTATACTGCAAGCTAATATGGTGTTGCATATAGCACAAGGTAATCGTGGTGTAGCATACAAAACAAGACATTAATGAAATTAAAATAATAATTTTCATAAAATCTCGGGGTGTTACATTCTACCCCCCTTAAAATGAATTTCGCCCTCGAAATTCATCGGGGTTATAAATGGTTTACTACTCGAAAGTTTCTTTAATAGAACCCCACATCGTAAAAAGGAATACCAAAACATGGCTTTAAAAACTAAAGTATGAAATGTAACAGTTACCCAAATAAGCTAATCACTGGGTTTCCACATAGGTGAAAATATGGATATGGAAGAGATATCTAACCATCATGTTCTGATAGAGAGTGGTAGAGAACATGGCTATGGAAAACCCAGCAGTCACAAAGCCATAAATTTGCGATGATCTAAGGTACCATCTGATTAATCAGATATCAGGGTTCTAGGACATCATTTTTGGTTTTCAAGATCATTTACCTAAAGTTGATGAATTAAAATAAATACTTGCATGATTTTTGGTACAATCTGACTGTTTTTCGTGAATTGAACAATTTCCACTTCAACCCTTAATGAAATGAAGTTGAATTTGTTATTTGTGATGTGTTAGAAGATCATGTGATAGAATGATGGGTCATTCCGTCTCTTTCAAACAAAAGGTTAGAAAAAGTTATAAGTCCATCTTATGGTTAGATTAATCGTATATGGTTCCAAAAATGAACTTATACTTCATATATCATAAGTCTTAATAAAATAAAACCAGTTTCTACTAAACAAGGACTTTCTGTAGGCCAGTGGTAGGTGATAATGGCCAGTCGCACTTCGGTTATGGGTTCGATTCCTACAGCCTTGTCCGACACGATCGGCTGTCGCCCATCCTACAGGTTTCCCTTTTTCTAAAACATCATTACTATATCATCCCCTCAATAATATCGAAAAACATTTTATCCTTAAACAATTCTAACTTATGTCCAACATAGTCCATTCCAATCTTTTGGCTTATCTAAAATACTTCGGACCAAGCTCATAGTATAAAGAAAACGATTACTTGAAATGTCGTCAACCAAGAATGTGAATACCATCATTTACCCCCCATATATCTTGTTGGTCACATTCCAATCATGTGAATACCTTAGTGATGTATTCTCTTTGAAAAATGAATACCCATTGAACCATAGTGAAAACATGAATGCAGTCAAAAGTTAACTCTTTCCACATACCAAAATCCAAAAATTCTATATACTCAAACCGTGATATAACCTTCTCCTTATATCAATCATGAGCTCATGAATACTATCAAACATTTAATTTTCTCTTTATCCCTTCATTATGCGCATATCATCTACATTTCAAAAATATCTGAATAACCTTTCATGGATACTGGTACCATTAATCATACACATTCAAAACTCAAGGAAAGACAACAGTGTAACAATCCTTAGATGTATCTTTATTCCATAGTACCATGAGATTACTTATACAACATTACACATGATAAACATGTAATCATTCCAGTACATTCTTAAACCATTGACTGAGCTTCAACAATTCTTTCATCTCACATATCATTTGTAGTCTCTTCATCACCATCCACATAAATACTACCCATACGAGCATACTGATTCTCTTCATGATACATTCCCTTAGGGAATTGGTTTGAATATTGCCCGTACATTCCACATTTAAAACATTTAACCATTGTTGATGTCGTAGAATACCATTATCCTCATCCCGGGTGTTAACTGAACCTTTTCCTTTGCACTTACTGGATTTGTGTCCTTCTTTTCCACACCCAATGAATCTTCTAGTTCCTTTGAAACATTCTCCATGATTCCTCTTCCCACATTATTTTCATAGGGGAAATTGAACTTTCTTTCCTCTATGATCATCATGAAACTCCATCTTTCTCTTATTAGCCGAGTCAGGAAAGTTACCAAAATTTAATTTATTGATCATATTATGAGATTGCTGATTGGGCATAATAATGATGTTTGGACTTCCAAATCCAATTTCATTTGGATTCTCATGAATAATATCATTCCATTGTCCATCATATCCTCCATTATCGTGAATCATCTTGTTTCCAGCCATTTTCTATAACCCAAAACGAATAGTGTGAGAGGAAAAAATCATAATAAAGGGGGAGTAACTTCAATATCTAACATCTTTGGTTTAATCTAATATCGTTACTATAGTTCTAGGGCTATATCCTATACATATAATTATCCTTAGGGACATCCCTAGACATACCATAGAAATATCTCTAGGGATCTTAGTAACGTTTTCACATCCTAGTTCCCAAAGGTTGACTAAACTTTTCCTCTGATACCAACTGTAGAGACCTGAAGCTTGACGTACATGGTCATTACATTGCTTTTACGGAATACTTAGTACATAACAAAAACACACACACAAGGATCATAATAGTTTAGTGTCTTTAGAAACTCGGAATATAATCTTCTATTCATGGTGAAAGATCTTCAACATCTCCAAAAAAGATCTTCATTTTTTTACCTAAAACCTTTCTTTATATCCTGGGGAAAAGAAAACATAAAAGGGTGAGCTCAAATTCTCAGTAAGGGTAAATAAAAGAAATATCAATCACATCATTTAATAAGAACATAACATTTTGGAAATCTTAACCTGCAAAAGAGAGCATAATTTCATAACTTGGGATAAATCATAGTAGTGAAATGAAATCCTAATAATCATAACTTAAAACATGAAACTTTGTGGCATACACACATAATCATCAAGAATCATATCTTATTAGTCAAGACTCATTGCCAAGACTGTCTTAGTGGAAAAAGTCAATTTCTGAACCGAGTAACCCTCGTTTCATTCCTATTTCACTAAACCGGTATAAACTACCGTTCCACCCATGTCTATATCATGAGATATAAAATATTTACCTAATGCATTGGAGGGAGATATAGGTCCCACCCATCTCATAATGATACCATTCTTATGTGTGCCACAAAATCATAAATCATACATCATTGCATAACCCATGTGGTACAAATGGGAATCTTAAACAACATGACATCATAAAACAATTAATACAAGATAAAGGAATTCATAAAAATATTTCCATCACAACATAATGAAATCCATGTAATAATAGGGATAGAAACAGAACCCTATATTATCATAGATGGAAAATAATTTTGATAAAACACTTGAACTCCATTCTTGAAGAAAATATCATTTCTACTTCAAAAACATTTTTTCTTTCTTAACATGTCATATAATTTTAATCTAAAAGAAGTTGATTAAAAATAAACATGAAAACATGTAATGTAATCTTTTTGGAAATAATGTCTTAAAAATCCATTCATGCAGTATAAGTTAAAAAAACATTCTTCGTACTTTTTTCAGAAAAGTCAAAAAGTACCTCGTACGAAAAACGACAAAAGATTCCTTTCATATCCTTAACAAAAAACTCACCGAAGGGTAAAATTGGATTTAAACAATTGTAGGTGGATGGAAATAATATTACATATTGAAGAAACATGGATGTGGATGATAAAATACACCCCAGAAAATGCGAAAGTATAAACAATCTCGGATAAAAATGAGATTGTGATATTTATCTTACCTTAGGTCTGATATGCTTTGTACGTGTATGAACCTCCTGTATAATGATTTAAATAATGTTATTGACTTATTACAGAATCATAATTATTTTTATGATATCATATATGGTCATATTCTTAGCTTCTTAGTAATATTTCATTGCTACTTGTTATTCGAGTGTTTATAACTTTTTGTTCTTATGCCTGTTTTGTCGAATAAATTATTCTTCTTATCTTTAGGTTATAGATACCTCATTTCCAGAATGGTATTAGTGTAATATATATCATATTAATTCATTCAATTCATTTATATAATCATTATGAAATGAAGATCATGTAGAACGAGTCGCATCACATCATGGAGACGGTATTCTGTACGTACGCACGAGTGATGATATCGTTCCTATGATCGTGGAATTGTATTGGAGCGTCTGTATACTATTTCAGAATCAATATCACTTTATAATAGTCATATATAGTCATTATTTACACCATTATACCCATCCATGTAAGGTGGTGGTGGAAAATCGATTACACCACGGCGTGGAGACGGTATTCTGTACGTACGCACGCGCGGTGATTTCTTTTTCCGTAGGATGGATAGATGGTGAAATAGGGTTTTTCCATACGTATAATAACAAATCAGTATATGATTGATACTGATGTTATTACTTCATAATGAAACAACTAAAGAAGAAGAAGTGGAAGAAGAAATAAAGATGAAAGAATCGGTAACGGACATTACCTCTTCTTTGAAGTGCTTCTTTGAGACCTTCTTTTAGGGAACTAAAATTGGTCATTGAAGAAGACCAGGACCACTAGGATGTCTCTAGTAAAGTGGAGAGGAGAAAGTGTCATGGGTTGGCCGAGCTTGAAGGCTCAAATTGGTGTGAGGAAGAGAGGGAGGAGGTGCCGTTTTATAAGGGAGGAGAGGGGCACCTTAGGAACATCTCAAAATATTATTTTATATTAAGGTAAAATTAGGTTAATAATGGTTACAAAGAGTATTATTTCCAAGATATAGTGGGTATGGGTCTAAATCCTCTCATACAATAGGATTTAGACAAGTTTAGGTTATTATTTTATCCTTATCAATTAGATTTAACTCTAAGTTAAATAATTTAACTTTTACCGTGTCTTTTTGTTTTCTTACACTATATAGTTAATAAACATACCATAACAAGCAAAAATAACCCCATGTTGTTTATAATTAATATAAATATCCTTATATAAGTCATTTGGCCGAAACGAAGATTTTTATGAATTAAATAACAATTAATAATATAATATTTGTTTTAAAAACTAATTTATGTCAATTTTGACACTATTTGGTACATGATTTTTATGAAATTAATAACAGAATGATAAGTTCAAACCAAGATACTTATATCAACAATAACTTGTCATAGTAACCTATAAAATTAATTTAATTCATAAAAAGTCTCAAATTACATTTATTTGGGCATTTATAACATCAATTATGTCAATATTTCAATAATAAGACAATTATTGCATCATCTTTGTGTCATAATAAATGATAATTATTTAATCCCAAAAAATTCTAAATAAATTACTATGATGTACATAATTGTATTATATTTCTGGAGACTAATCATTTTCTAAGTTTCATTAAGTTTATCACTAAATTAAAATTATTATACATTTAAGATATAAGAAAGTGACATGTTGTCACATTCTTTGGTTTTAATAATAATTAAATTATTTTCATGGACAAAAGTCCATAAAATGAATCTAATCCGACCCTTAGGTTATATGGGTCTACTTTTAGCCATCCAATAGGATTTTTACAAGTAATAGGGTAATTTTATAATCTTATATTTACCCTTAATTACACGATTTTCCTTTAACTATAGTAAATAAAATTTACCGTAGTTACTATTCACAATGCCCAAGAATAAAAAGTAGCTTATTAACATAATTTGGACCCACTGATTCCAAATATGGAATCCATTTTTCCAAATTCAATACACAAAAGATGCAGAAATTAAATTAAAATTAAACCCGTTGTCGAAAGAGAACGGGTTTTTCTTTAAAACATTGCAAAAGATTGAATTGATTTAACCTACGAATTCAAGGAAAAATCAATACTAATGACATAAATTATATTAAATGGTAAAAATATATTCTATTTATACTTTAAAACCATTCAATATTATAATTTAACCACATAATATATTACGATGAAAAAATTTGTTTTTAATTAATATATAGCGTGTTTTTACTATTCATTAAAATATGAAAGTTATCGGAAAAATATCAAAACTTTATCTAATGTAAATTTTTATATCCTTATTCAAAAGAAGAATTTTATTTTTTCAAATTGAACTTATAAACATGTGAAAAACTAGATTTAATGTTGGTGCGCCATCAAAATGTGGCAAAACTGCATTTTTTGAAAAATACTTATTTTACCCGAAAAATTTATTTTGTTTTTATACCATGTTCTAGAAATCTGTAAGATGAATAATAATGTTATAAAATTGAAAATTTAGTTAGCACTATTCATAACAGCTAGTTCATAGCAATATTATAATAATATATCATTTTTAGTAAAACCCGGTATTGCGTACAACACACGCTATCGAGGAAAGTCGCGATTACGTGTAATGCAAGCCAAGTTAGGGTTGTGTGCTGTGAAATAATCCTTCATTGTTTCGTATATCATAATCCAACCATATTTCATTTATACATTGAATATATATATATATATATATACTAAATGTTTCGTAGAATAACTATTATCAAAATTGTGTGTAACACGGTCCAAGAATAGTGTTGCGTATACTGCTAGCTAATACGGTGTTGCGTATAGCGCAAGATAATCTTGGTGTAGCATACAACACAAGACATTAATGAAATTAAAATAATATTTTTCATAAAATATTGGGGTGTTACACTCTCTTTTTTCTAATGGTCTCCACCCATCATCCACCATATAGCTGGTCAGGGGTTGGAATTGCTTAATAAAGAAGCTGGCTTGGTTAGAAATCCTGATATTTGTCCCTTATTCATTGAGAATTAGCGGCATACTCTCAGTAATGTTCTACAAATACCGCCATAGGATATCTCCTAGGGGAAAATGGCATTTGGAAAATCATATCCCTCATATTGATCTGCAAACCAACCATGATGAATTTTGAAGGGGATAAAGGCCCTCTTATGTGTGACTCCTCTTGAAATATTCCCTATAATTGCATATAGTCATGCTAACATGGGTACCGATAGGTTGAAACTGTGATTGGCCTCGATAATTCAATCCATCACTATCATCCCTTGATAGACTACCATCCTAGTGTCCCTCACTGGTAGTATCCATACACTCAAGAATGTAGCCAAGAATCCGGCATAGAAGACATTTAGATCTTGGGTTTCGTTCACACTAAATACCCAATATTAATAGACACCTATCTCAAAGATCCTCATGTATGACACTCTCCTAGTTATTTGTGACACAGTAGGGATCCACCTTCCACACCCTAACATCATTATATTATTATCTTTCCTTAGAAACAATATGAAGTACTTTGAGTAAGAAATGTCATTCAAAAAATTCATTAATTTCCAACCTCTCTATGGTCATATTCAATAGATGTTGTTTCAGAATGGGACTTTGGGACCTCTCCCCCAGTGTCAAACAACCAGACGTGTCATAGATCTGCTTCAAACAGCTTTCATGTTTTGTGAATACAATATGCCCATGCCCACTTACTTATTAAATTGCCTTCGGACCTCAGATACCAGTCTTCCTCACAACCTTTTTTCTTATCAACAATGAAACTCTTAAAGGTGATTGTGTAATGGGTTGGAGATTCCTCATCAATCTTATCACATCCCATGAATGTTCCAGTTTTTGAATTGAAGTCATAAATGGAGATATGTGTGGTCTCCTTCGTATGAAAACCATTTTTCATGATATTATACCATGGGATATCATCTTCATGTCTCACACATGATAGTGGTGTATCAACATCGTAACCTTGCATCAACACTTCATCTAGAATGCTTAAATTCCAAATTGGCAGGTTTTTGAGCAACACATAGTCCCTTTGATATTGAGTCATCATACCAAATAGAATCTTGTTATTGGATATAAATCTCATTGCACCCAAAATAATATGGTTTTCAATCCTATAATCCCTCAAAATAGAATATAATTCATTTCTCTGGACATTAGTTTGATCAGCGACGATTTTAATAAATTCTAAAATACAGAAATCATGCGCATGGAAAAAAATAGTTATTATGTGCGGAACAATATGTTCACCTGAAAAAAATAACAAACTAAAGAAAATTCATGAAAAAATAAGAGATATAAATGAAAAAACAATAGGATCACACAAAATAGTGAAAAATATGAGGGTTTTCTTCCAGATAGAAGAAATTTCTCACAAAACAGGGGAAATTTTACACTCAAGACCACTTGGTCTTGTCACGGGAGAAACACCGTATAGAGCACAAGACCGTCAGGAATTTGTATTTTCATATTATCATTTTAATTAGAATGAAAAGGATTTACATGCCAGAGGAACCTTTTTTCAAAACACATACAATATGTCTAACTTTTCAATACGTCCTTCAGAATCCTCCTTTCATACCCCCGGTAGCACATATTTCAATGGGGACATGAATTGGTAGTGAAATCTGATTGGGGCTCAATATAGGAATTGGGGAACTACCTGAATTAGTATTTTCACTTAGTGGATGACCTCAAGATCCACATTGAAGGTTTATTTAAAAGGCATGATTAACATGAAAAACATGGAATTTGGTGAACAATATTATGAACCAAGGGAAAATATTGTGCGAAAGGATCCCAAAATGGCTACCATTCATGTGTGAAAAAGGCCTCGATCAGTATGGAATATTTCATTATGGAATTATTCTATGACCCCATTTTGATTCCAATGCTACATAAAATATTCTGTAAATTGAAGTTCTCTCCCTAGCTTCATTTTGGAAGAAGAATTAGACCAATGTCTTGGGAACAAAATACTAATACTCCAGCACGAAAATCAGGGATTCAAGGTACCATATTTCCTGTGAAAAGTATCCGAGGGTCCACCATCTAGGGGCCGACTAGGGTTTTATCCTCACTTATTTATTCTTGAGTAAAATTTAATTTAACACAATGCCTACCCTTTTCATGCAACCCATGTCCTTTTTGCGCAACTCTCATCATATACATGTGATGCTTCCATTTTTAGAACATGCCTTCACATTATGCGAACACATATCCACATTAATGAAAACATCCCATATAGCATGTATGGAATTCATGTTGACCACATTGTATCCCATTTTTTGAAAAACACCCCTTATTGCACCCATCCCTTCAAATGTACATGTAATCAAACCCTTTTTCACGTGACCCACCAAATTTTATAAAACCATTATTATTCCTTCAATATATTTCCCTTCCTTCATGGAACCATGTTTAAACCCTCTGTCTAACATTAAAATACCATGTGTTTATCACACCCCCTTTTGTGCGGCCCACCAATATTGTGAAAAGTGCCTTAAAGGTCCCTCGAGTGGTGCTTCATGTTGTGTTTCCCTACCACATTCTTCTTCCTATAGGAATGCTAATAGCTATTTCATCTTCAAATTTCCACACTAACATGAGACCCCATATGGATCACTCCACAACCTTGTATCCCCACAGAATTACAGGTTCCACCACTTAACAAATGTTAAATGTACACTGGTTATGTATGTACTAGGGGTAGGGAGTGAATCCTCATTGTTCGAGATGCATGATGTTAGACTACCAAGCATCCATGTCGATGGAACATGATGTTAAACTATGATCCCTGCATAAAAATGGGAACTGTTGTAGTTACAAGGTGTAGATGACAAAGATTTACTCATGTATTCCTTTATAGCGAAGAAAACCATTAGATTTTGGTTATCAAGTAAACAAATAGAAGCCATATCTTAAATATTGCAAGATACAAATATAAACATTTCAGAGGTGTCCACGAATGGAATACTCTTTGAAAAGACAAAAATTAGTTTTTGATTGAGAATTGAGGAAGCATCAATTAACTCGACAATCAATAGAGGAAGGTTAGTGAATCCTTTTTATATCTTAGGCACCATTAGAAATATAGAACAACACAGGAATTGGGAATGTGGATTGTGGTTAGAGATTGGGAAAATGGTATATGCCTCTCCCTTGAAGGATGACAAAGGTCTATTCCCCACTGATGGGGGAGGGACCGACATAGATGCTACTGTCAAAATGGTGCAGGATAAGGAAACGAGGCACTCCACCTAGGGTTCCAATTACATTCCCTAACAAATTTCTCTAGTGAAAATATTTTATATATACTAAATCATTCTTTTCACGCTTGTCAAATGGAAATGTTAAAATCTAGTCAACCAAGGAACAACCAAAAACACTTCCTCTTTCCCTCCCAATGATTTTAAAAATGACACCATTCATTCTTTTGTATCCACATAGATAATTTTTTTCATAAATAGTGTTTACTAAATAATTTTCACCAAATAGATTTTGATATTTATCATTCAACTATTTATAAGGAAATCACATTACCAAAAATGTATCAATCATTTTTTCCATTCATTGATTCGAGAACATCAATTTAAAAACATTTTAGATATTAATAAGACCATGATGAACTACCAACTTAAAAAATAATATTTTATTTCATCACCTTATAAGATCCAAACCTTTAAAAGTTACACACTTCTTTTCTATATTGGTTAATACTCCTTGAGTTCAATTATTTTTCATTGAATCCATTGTTTTTTTGGCATTGTATCTCATTTGGTTAGCTTTTTATATATGATGAGAGAAGGAAAGTGAGATAAAGTTAAGTAATATAATTAATTCCCTTCATGATTGTAATTTCATGTTGGGAATGGTCTTAGTAGTCCCCATGATAACCATTAATGGAATGAATGGAATGTGTAATGCCACATTAAACCTATAAAACATGTTAATGAATATTGAAGTCCTGAAGAATCAAAATATCATTTCATGAGAATGGTTCATGGTGTGAAATAGTTTTTATAGGTTTTAAATTCAAGGTGAATACCTTTTAGTATTTATATATATGATAATTCTTATTCACAACTTGAGTTCCAAATTCACATATTGAAGTGGTCATGTCAACAAAATTAATTCATCCCTGATACCTTTGTTCATGATATGACCCATTATCTACATATCTTGACTTGAATCCAATCCATAGGATATTTAGGGAGTTCCATTCAAACATGATGCAATCTACATTGTATCTTAGAGTTTCAAGGCCTAGATTTTGTAGGTATGTCCCTTAGTCCTTCTTCTCCAATTTAATATTTTGGTTTCATTTTTGGTTGAACTCAAATTCAAGATGTACAACCAGGATCAAGATAACAAATATATGAAAAAAATATTCAAGATTATCTAAATGGAATGAAAGAGGCATGTGGATTTATCTTATACATTGAGTAATATTTATCAATTCATTCTAATTTTGAAGTAGGTTGTCAAGTCATATCCCTAAAGATTATATTAGCAACATTTATATCATGTATAACAAAGGAAAATATTTTATCACCCCATTTGAGTGACATAAATTAAATTTTATCCATTTTTATTGTCAATTCATATATAAATACATCCCATGGATCCCATTGGTTTAGTTTTCATTGGGATTACACTTCAGGCCAGTTGTGGGGTGTGCGTACCTATGAACATGTGATGAAGTATTATTATTGTCATGTGAACTGTATTCACATGTTTTTAAGGCATGGTACTTGTTTTAAATAGGATGATAATTTAACAATTTCATTTATATGAAATTTTTGTGGATATGTCTTGGGTATAATAACATTGTGATGTATGAATTTAATACTAGGAGAAAAACAATTTTGTATTACATTGTATGTGTAATTGAATTTTCATAATTATTCCTGATAATTGGTAACATGGAACAAAGGATTAAATGATTTAGAAATGGTAATGGGATGCTCAATACTTTTGTCTTGGGAAAACCTTTTTTATTTGATGTAATTCATATAAGGATATTACTAGTTTTATTGTAATGCTTATAGTCCTCTCCTCGCTTATGCTATAATGATTAGTGGTCCCTTCCCTATTATGATGTAATGATTATTGTTCTCTACACAGTAATGATATAATTCTTATATAGATTTTCCCAGTTATAGTTTATTGATCATAAGTCTTTGTCCATGTATTCTAAACTACGTTGAGGGATCTGCCCAATTATATTTTAATGCTTATAGGTTTCATCCCAATTTTTTTATATTTTTATAGTGTTTTCATTGTTTATGTTTTAATTATTATGTAGATTATTCATGTTAATGTTGTAATTCTTATAGTTCATATTACTGGATGCTAATTATGGATTATACATTTATGGGTATGTTTTTCATGTTTTGATGATGTGATAAGAGGTGCACCTGTATTGATCCAATGTAGGTTTGGGTAACTCAAGAATCACCATGTATATCAAGGGTTGGTAGTTTTATTTATTACTCAATATTAATGTATAGATTATTTATCTATTTTTATTCTATTTCATGCACTATTAATATAGGATGAATATGATTTTACCGCATAGTTCTCATTCTACCCATTATCACTCACACCCTATTCACACACCATTTTGAACACGAGAATATTTCATGGTTATAGGTACATATTAAAGAAAAAGGTTTATTCACTGATTAATTGATTTATATTTCAGTTGGAGTTTAGATATGGGACTAACATGCAGTTTGGGACCATGAATATTAGAGTATTATTTTTCAAGTTTGATAAGTTTTTGCTCCTATTACATTTAATAGTGGGAATAGGATGTGTCATATAATAACCCACATTCTCATACATAGATAACACATCTTATTAAAAGAATATTCATTACATAACACAAAAATTTAGAAAAAATTGTAAAGGTCTACTATATTTGGAATTTGGATATGAAGACAACCAAACCATAAGTGAACTATATCATCTCCCACTATGATCTTCATAACTAGAACCCTTATTATAAATATGATATATAATATATTTCTTCATTACATTGGGAAATGAAACATAATTAATGGTGTCCTCAGATTTAATATAAGTTTAAACAAAGAAGATATCAACATAAGCTGAAAATAATTGTATGAGAACATGTTAATAACATTTAAAAACCATAAACTACAAATAATAGATCATAATTTTCAGTCATATAATATATCTTTTAATTTTATAAGACATGATTCGTAAATGATTCAAGGAACATAATCCATGAGATCATAATCATCACATAAAACATTGATTTCTAGAAAACAAATAGTCTTAGAAAATAATATCGATAGTGGTCATGAATAATATACAAGATTGTTATAGTGGAATGGGAGACTTAATCATTCCATAATTGTAGTAAAGGTTCACTACTAAGATACTCATACTGGATAGAGTCCCTTACTAAAATATATTGCCTTTTAATTATTTTCCTATTTATATCCTGGGATATTTATCTTTTTACAATGCATTATAAGTATTTATAATTCCATTCCCCCCCATAAAAATATAGACAATCAAACATATATGTTCCAAAATATAATAAAATTTTCATAATATCAAAAACAAAGAAAACAAATGGGTTTCATAAACATTTTATTAAAACCCATGGAAACTAATTTGGTTTCGAAATCATTTCCCTAATTCATCATTTCATAACCAAGTGAATAGGATAATGTTTTATAATGATATTATTATCATATTTACGAAACATCCCTAGAAAGGATAAGTATCATATCATTTGATCATATCTGAATTAATTAAAGGGAATAATAAAAGGGTTCTTTCTTAGTTGGAGAATTCTTTTAAAACCCACTTGGAACATTTATTGGAAGAAAATATCCATTCCAATATAAAATAACATATTTTAAATCATAAAATCTCATATATTAAAGACAAATGTTTCTTTTAAAATAACCATTGAGTCATGAAAAGTAATTGTGAAACCCTAAAACCATTTTCCCTTAATTAATGTACCATTTTCATTCATCTTCCCATTTTTCATAGTGTAAGGAAATGTTTTGAAATGACTTGATGGATATTGAGAGGAAAAAAGGAATACAAGAGGTGTTTTGGAAATTTTACTAGAAAAATGCGGATAAATGAGATGTAACCTATAATACCTCGGTGCAAAATGATTTATTATACTATTTTATAATCATTGCACAATAGTTTGTATAGTAGAAGGAGGGATACATCACAATATATGATTGTTCACTATAGTACTATCAACCCAGGGGACTACAGTATAGCTTTTACTAGGAGGCATGATAGGAAATTGAGTTATTTATGATAGGGTTCCATTGAAAATGCTCTATTGTAGAAAAATGTCTCGCAAAAATAATCTTTTTGTGAAGAAAAATTATACTATCACAAATAGTTTCACTATGTTTTTTATAAAAACATGTTATAATGGTCTTGTTGTAAATAGTTTTTTTCAATGATAAAATTTACCCATCCCAAAAACATCAATTGAATTGGTAAAAAATATTTACAAAATAATTTGTTTTGCAACCAGAAAAATATATCTATCCAAGAACATAAATATTATTGATTATATTATTATTAATAAAATAATATTTATAAAATAATATAAATGATATAATTATAATAATAATAATAATAATAAAAAAATTTATAAAATAATAATATAAATAATGTAAATAATATTTGTATAATAATAATTGTAATAAACAAATATCAATTTAATAATAATAATATTATTATTATTAAAATTATTAATTTATATCATTAATAATATTATAGAAAATTCTAGAATACTTAGAATATAAATATTCATAAAATAATAATATTAATAATATAATAATAATAAATAATTTATTTATTAAATTAATAAATTAGCATAAAAATAAATAATAATGTAAAAAATGATTAAAAAATAAAAAAAATAAGAAACAAAATATTCACAACAATATAAAAAGTACACTAAAAAATTACTCTGAGGTCGTATGCACTTTGTAATCTACTAGTGTTGGCTCTCTAGTAATCAACACGTCTCCTCTTCCTAATATAGATACTATTATCTTTGACACGTCACATTCTACATGGCCGAATATATACCAATTCAAACATGTATCAGATTGAAGTGTGGTTGATTGTTATACATCCTAAAGTATCAAAACAATACTAGCTTGAAATTTTACCACATTTTCATTATCATTCTATGTTAGACTACAAACACCAAAATTTTGCTTAATTTTCATAGGTGAAAAATTTTATTGTTTTTCAATGTCATAAGATCAGAATAAGATTATTTTCCTATTATATCATGGGAAGTCAGCACAAGGGGCACATGAGCTTCCTTTACTCTCATATCCTTCAAAAAACAAGAAATTTTTTCAATTAACAACATAAAATCTATATGTAGTGTTGGGAGTTCGACAATGAAAGAAAATGAATATTGAAAATATTGTTACATTGGAACAATGAATTAGTTTATCTATTTTGTAGATTATTATATATAGTTGAATAAAATACATGACTTCTCAAAAGATCTATGAAGAGAGGTAATTTATTAATATATTCAAATGACAACTAAATTATATTACAAATACTAAAAAAATTAAAAGAAATATTAATTAAATTAGTAGTAGGAAATCAAATTTTGTTGAAATTTTATGAATTTTTATTGTATTTCTTAATTAACGCTATTTTTATTACTTATTAATATTTATTACTATTTATATATGAGTATTACTATTTATGACTATTTATGACTGATTATGACTCAGCATAACTTATTATTACGGATTAATTTTAATAATTACTAATTATGACTAGTTATTCCAAATTATTATAAAGTATTACATATTATTACTAATTATTGTTAATTATTTATAATTATTCCAAATTTTTTCTAATTATAAAAAATCAATCATATTTATTACAAATTTTTTCTAATAATTATTAATTATTAGTAATTATTCCCAATGATTCCTAATTATTCAAAATTATTACAATTTATTATTAATTACTTTTAATTATTACCATTTATTCTTAATTATTAAAATTTATTCCAAATTATTACAATTTATTCATAATTATTACTTGTTATTCTGGTTAAAAAAAATTTAATCCTTTTTATTCCTATTTAATAGTATTTATTTCAATTTATTACTATTTATTCTTATTTATTATATTTTATGACATGTTTTTACAAATTATTTCTATTTACTCTTATTTATTTTCATTTATTACTATTTATTTCAAATTATTCCAAATTATTATTAATTATATTTAATTATTCCTAATTGTTAATAATTATTATTAATTATTATTAATTATTCCATGTTATAATTAATTATTACAAATTATTAGTAATTATAAAAAAGTATTAATATTTATTGTTAATTATTACTATTTATTCCAATTTATTACAATTTATTACCGATTCTTACTAATTATTAGTAATTATTAAAAATAATTTCTAATTGTAATTATTTATTACAAATTATTCATATCAATTACTATTTATTGTAATTTATTACAAATTATTCTTATTTGTTATGAATTATTCTTAATTATTACTATTTATTACAATTTTTTCTTATTTACGACTAATTATTCCCGATTATTACTAATTATTCATATTTATTACAATTTATTACAAATTTTTACAATTTATTACTAATTATTCATATTTATTCTTACATAATCTTAATAATTATTAGTTAATTCTAATTATTCCCATTTCATTCTCTTTAAAAGAAATTATTATTAATTATTCATCATTATTCCTTTTTATTATAATTTATTCCAATTTATTCATATTTATAAATAATTATTACTATTTATTCTTAATTATTCCATTTTATTCCTAATTATTTCTATTTAATTTTAATTACTCTTACTTATTACAAATTATTTCTATTTATAATTGTTTATTACTAATTACCACTAATTATTTCAAATTAGTGCTAATTATTAAAATTAATTATTATTTATTACTAATGAAACAACATATTTGTAAAAATAAATAATGCAAAATAAAACTAAATAATTATAATTTATTTTAAATATCGCTAATTAAAAATAATTATAACAGATATAAAATAAATTATATTAAGTAAAATTTAAAGCCATAGATAAATACCTTAAAACAAAATTTTTTGTTAGCTAAAAGGCTTCTAAATCACTTCAATATTAAATTTTAAACAACTAAAAAATAGATTGAAATAAAAGTGTTTAGAGAGATAGTGGAATTAAGAAAGGTTTCACATAAAAAATTGATGGGGATATATATAGGTTAGATCATTTACATCAGCAATATTTTCGATGGGACCCATCCTAAATACTCACCCCGCTATAAGTTAGGGGAAATAGTTGAGAAGGTATTTGTGCTGGGTCACACCGCAAATACCTATGTTCCGACGCAATATTTTTTATGGGAGATATACCCCTTTAAAATTAATATTATTCATTATGGGACCAATCACAAATGATGAAACCATATTAATTATCTAGTAGTGAAAAGATAAAGGTATTTATTATGGAACCCGTCGCAAATAAAAAACCCCATTAAGGGTATTTGTGATGGGATTTTCTATGTTACCTGTCGCAATACTAAACCTTGATAAGTGTATTTGTGACGGGATACACAACCTCATTTGAATACACCTTCCCGCAGTTTGGCGCATAGTTCATGCCAAACCATTTGTGATGAGATACCTAATCCCTTCATTAAAATTAACTATTTTCGAGAGGATAATTGTCCTGTTCCAAATAGTCCCTCCCAATGTACCATTTGCGATGGTACCCCTCCCCATTGAAACTAGCTCTTCCCAAATAATGGTTTTTTTCATAGCGGGGTTTCAGTTAGTTTGAGGCTATTCCATAACACCTCATACCATGATTCAATGACGTTTTCATGTTAATTAAAGAAGGTTGCCTATCATTATGAGATCTGTGGTTGATAACTTTTGAATGACTAATTAAAATTTTATTCCATGGATTAATTTCTGAATTAAAGAGGTTCCTATGTCACATTCACAATGATCCTTAATCTAGTATTGATTTAATTCTTGAGACACCCAAAAAATTCTTATCCTCTAATCATTCGACTGAATTTCACGATCACAACATGACTATAGAAGAAATACCAAAAATGTGGTCCACTCATTCAATCTACAATGGTGTATGAGAAAACTAGCTTCTACATCGCAAGATCTCCTTCTACATATTGGAGGTTGACCTTGGAAATCCCCTACACCATAGTCCCTCACCTTTCTTCTATAATAGGACTTCTCTCCACTGTGGTTTCACTATTCCATGACATGGTGTTCTCCCTATGAAACTTGTTATGATTGTTCTATTTGAATGGCTTCCTTTTCCTATTGGTTGGTGGTGGTTTCTATCACACCTCTACTTCACATAACCTCAATTGTGTCGTGGATTACCCCAATTTTATATAGAGCTCTATTCCACCTATTTTTTCCTAGCTTTTGGATCCCTTTGACAATGCTCATGTAATAAATTGCACTAACATTTTGTGTTATATTACTCAAATTACTCTAAAATCGTTAACATCATGTTCTAAAACTATTTATAGGATTCATTGGTCAGTTAGTGTGTTTCGGTTTGTGTGTGTACTTAGTTCAGTGATGACACATCCAACAAATCTAAACATTGATGTCAACAACCGTGATATGTGAAGGTCCCTACCATCTTGGAATCCTGTATCCCATGTATCCATGGTATGATTACTATGGTATTCTATTTGATATCCATGCTTTAATTTCAATCATATCTAGGTGTGTGTTACATATGATAGTGTTATGTGGTCGGTTTAATGAGAATTGTTGAAATAAAATGATTTTCCATGATAATGTTTGATTCACATGTTAAATAAATAATGATGATATATTTATCATGATGTGTTCTATGGTTATTTAAATTATATTTCTTATCTTGTTATTCATTTAGATGATTGTTATGTTGTGTATGTGATAGGGGCCTTATGGTATGAGTACTCATTATGGGGTGGGTTCATGGTCTGAAATGAAAATGACAGTGGTGTACGCTTGTCTTTTAACTAGGCCTAGATTAAAAACCCTGTTGATTTTTGAGAAGATGGACAATAATAAATGATTTTTGTATTATGAGTATTAATTTAATCCTTTTAAATTTCTAGACGGTTATGTATAATCACATCGTTGTTGATTTTGAGTATTTCATGATGCCTTTTTGATTTTGAGTAGGATTCTTACACGAATCCTTTTTGATTTTTTGGGATACACCTATAAAATTGGGGATCTAGTATATTATCAACATAAAAGACTTTTTATTAAGGGAGTTATAGCAGGTATTGAAGGGGTGTTTGCTGTCTTGGTTATAACATTAATGATCAGTTTTTGATTGTATGTTTATAATTTTTAAAAATTTATTATTATTTTAATATACACTATTATACATAATCACAATAGGATAAAGAATCAATGTTCGTTTCCAACAGAGTATTGTAATCACACACTAATCGGGCATTTCTATACACATAGATATCATGAGGGGTCTAGTGAAGGGAAAATCTCATATGGTGGGTTTATAATTTTAGGATAATATAGATGGTTGTTGACTATGAAGGACTCATGAATGACCTACAGGTATTTTATTTATTTAATTTATCATAATACTTTGGGTATCTTACATCCTAGGGAGCCCGATTACTATTTGATACTTATGACATATTTATTATTCTTCATGATTACTCTAATTATTTAAAGATATTAATTTTCATATATATTTGTGTTATGGATCTATATAGTTGGTCTAGTCTCCCCCCTATCAGATATAGACCCCCGTTATTGGTAGACAACCTCCTACATATAGAGAGGATTATAGGATGTCATTTATAACCTGAATCATACAAGATGGATTTTGTTTAGATGTTATAAAAAGATTCATTTAATTGTCTGGCCATGTTGTTTGAAATTTCTCTTCATTTTAAAATTTTAAAATAAGGATTACAGTCAAATTTTCTATAGAAACTCATAAGTCCCCCGTTTAGAAAAGCAAAAAATAATAATTTTATTTTTCATAGAAAATTTAATAAATTTTTAAAAATTAATTTAAATTTCAATTGATTAATAATAATAAATATTCTAAAATCGTTTTTAGATAACATGTATATGGATGTAAATGGATTTTCTACCGATGAGAGAAATAATAAATGTTTTCATTAAAAAACATTATCTATGAATAGTATATTACAAAAATGGTGCCTCATAATTTTAAAAACATCATATTTACCTATATAATTATATTAAAGGAACAATCATTTTATCATTCAGTGGTATATCATAAAATTTCATTATTGGAAGCACAATCATAAGCAATCCTAACAAACAATGATATTTTACCTCAAAACCCTTACCACATTGGTAAAATTTTAATCATAATACCAATAAGAAATATGAATATTTCAATATATAAATCCTTATAATTTTGATATGAATTATTATAAAATAAATTTATGGGAATAATATACACCACAAAAAATAAAATAGTGGTGAATATGGGATTTGTGTCACTAATATAAAAGTGAGATGAGAATTCCTTAAATTATGTCAAATATCCATAGTATGCATTCCAACATCCCATTTAATAAAAAATATTAAATTTAATTTTATTCCATAACCATAATATTATGTATCAAAAGAAAACAATTTATAACACTTTTATAAATAATTCTATATTTAAATAATAAGCCTTGGTGATAATTTCTATATTTTTCTTGTCAATTTTGGTTCATTTTTCTTCGTCCTTGTACCTTGATGTTTGTTCCATAATCTCTATAATTTTAATCATGATATAAATATCATATATATTTTTTATATAATTATATATTTTGATCTCAAAAATTTAGAGATAAAAAAATGAATCACACTATTAATAGAGATTGTAGGTCATGCATACAAATTAATGTCGTTATATTTTTTTTCAAGGATATAAAAAATAATGGTAAATTTTAATTTAACATTATTTAATTACTTTTATGTCATATATTTAATATATAATAATTAAATATTTCCTTATTACAATCCATGTCAAAATAAAATGAGAGATTTATGAAAATAGTTGGCTGAGGTGGAAGTCCACAAATATAGATGTGAAAAGTTATCTTTCCCCAACAGATTTAAAGGTACAAAGGTATATTTGAAATTATAATTTATTATGTTAAATTATAATAATATTATCACACACACACACGGAGATATATATACAATACATAAATCATTATATTCTTCTGTGGGAGGTAGTGATGGAAAACAAAATACATTAGTTCATGAGGTGGTATTTCACTGTACACACAATCAAAATTTAATTTTCCATTTTATAGAAGAGGATATGGATATATATTATTCCAAAAAAATTATAGAATATAAAAATTTGTAATATATAGGTTTTATTATTTAATAATTATTTAATAATACTTTAACAATATTTGAACGATTTAGAGGATGAAGTAAACCAAAAAAGTTTTTCTTTAGAATGATACCTCTTCTTCACACAAACTCATTAGGTTTTCACAAAAAAATTTCCATATAGTGTATGAAACATTATCCATGTACTATATAGAATGTAATGTTATATGTTTGATTTATTTTATTTGGGATGGGATGATCCACAACTCTTTAGAAATGTGAGGAAAATAAGAGAGGAGGTTTCGTTTTATATGTGAGGAGTGGAATTTTTGTAAATATCCAAAACTATTCAATAATGGGAAGCCACTCTCATACCATGTTGATATAAAAATAATAAATAAACGGTTTTATTAAATATAATTTTGTTAATAAACCTACACAATATGAAAATAATTTTTTTAATCATGGAAATCCTTTTACCTGTATGGTTAGTCACTTTTAGCAATTTAGCATTCCGAAGAAAAACTAGTTTTTTTGGTGAATGAAACATTTAATTTATGAAAAAAATAAAAGTATCCTACAATATAATTTGGTAAAAATTATTATAAAAATAAAATATAATTAATCAAATAAAAACCCTATGTAACTGGAATATTAATATTAAGACATGTACATGAAATACGAGAAGTCATGTTTTATCCTCAACCATAATAATTTATTTTTGTTATTTTATATATTCATTATGAACAAAATTAATTTTACATTATTAAAAAATATTAATTACTATGATTCCAAATATGAAATTAAATTTATGAAATTTTAATGAAATAATTGGATTAATTTATTTTGAAATTTATTTTGGACATGTGATGATAAAGTTGTTCTCCCAAAAGAATGTTTTTTAAGTATAAATTTTTTTCATATCAAAATTGAAAATAAATATTTTTAAAATGATATAAATTGGATTAATAATAATAAATTCAAAGTAAATTTTCATTTAAAACCTTTTAAAAAAATTATTGAACATTGTAAATGCATTAAATAAAGTGATATTTTTTATTAAAAATTTGTACTCTTCACTAATTATTAAATCATAGTGTTTCTGTATAATTATTAAACAATTAACTATAAGATAATTTTTTAATTTGTATTTTAATATTAAAGATCAATTTTATAAATACATTTTTATTATTAGAATAAACTTTTTCAAAATTAGTGCAGAAAAAGTGAGCAGTCAACTTAAAAAAAAAAAATTTCATGAAAATATTTTCATTTTTTATCTAATGCATAGAAATAAATTAAACGATATATAATTTTTTTTAATATATATTATCAAAATTTCAGTAAAATAATTCATAAATACTCAAAATATTATTTTATTAATAGAAAAAAATTGCACATGTAAAAATATATTTGAAGAAAAAAGATCTTTTAATTTAGAATGATTTTTAATTTAATTTCAAATCAGTTGACAATAAATTAATTTATTTTATAAATTTATAAAACCAAATAATTTTCATTATTTAGTTTTTATTATTCATTCATACCTTTTCAATAGTGATGTTATAATGATATACTATATTAATCTTCATTAGAATTGGGTGTTTCATTTAACACATGATATCAATGAAATTAAATTTATATGAAAACAATATTTGACAAAATCTCATTGTGTTGTATTCATACCCCCCCAATAATAAATTTTCACTAAAAATATGATACTATTTTTTAAAAAAATGAGGGTATATATGACTCATGAAATACTCAGGTTCTAATATTACTTCCAAAATTTGGTGGTTTCGCCACAAATCATTGATCATGTGAGAGGTCTAATTTGATAATATTTTATGTCTAAAATAAAACATATCCACTAATATTTCCTCAAAGGATATATATTATTCCAATGCTATGACATATTATTTCATTATATGTTAATATTCATGTTCGTGCATCCTTTTGAGAGATATATTGATCACATCATTGACATGAGAGAGGATTGATGGAAGCCTCAAATAATAAGAAATGGTCTCTAATAGATCAAGAATATCAAATGAAAAAATATATATTGGGCTAAAATTTAATTTCGCTTAAAATATCATAACCTTTATCAATGGAAAATTCATAGAAAGTCCTTCTCACCAGCTTTAGATCCTATATAATGAAAATCATTTTCGATATAACATTTTTTGTTCACTATGAGCAAACATGATGTGTTTTTGAATAGATCTAACTATATCTTCCATTTCATAAGGTATACCAGGTCCCAATGGATTTATTTATCTGACAACAACCAATAAAATTTTATTTTTAAAAATTGTTCCATATATAGTTTTATATGGAACCATATCAGTGTTTGATAAAAGTCCATTGTTGTAAGATAATTTTACTAGAAGAATTGGTTTATCACATCCACCTTTTGAATACAATTAAAAAGATCTCAACATATCCTGAAGTTATTTAATGGTTCTATTAGGCTGACCAAACATCTAAGGATCATAAAAGGTGTTCAAAATCCACTCAAAATGATGATCCTAATGAAGACATTCCCAAAACATTGAGTAAACCTCATATCTCTATCAGATACAATTCAATGAGGTACTTCATGAAAACATACCACTTATGTAATGTAAATCATGGAAAACAAATCCAAATCAAAATAGTCTCTAATATAAATCAAGTGTGATGATTTTTACGATGACCAACTATAACCCAAATATAATTATCACCATTATACATTTGGGGGTATCTAAAAACAAATTCCATGGTGATGTTTTCCTAATTACTTTTTTATATGGGTAATGGTAGTAACATTACCTTAGAATTCTCTAGCTTAGCCTTTAATTTCTAACATACTAAAAATCAAGATACATACTCTGATATATTTCACTCAATGTTTTTCCTATATAAACTCTCTTTCTAATCTTTATACATCATGGGACTTATAGGATGAAAATAAAATATTAAACTATAGGTATCATCCAACTACTGCTTCTTCAAATATATTATTGATTGAAATGATACATGGTTCATTAATATCTCCAATATATCATGATAAAGATTTAACATAGGATCATTTATCACCTTTTATTTCATTTTTACATCATCATTTCACGCCTCTTTAATTCCCACATGTATAGATTATTGAACACACATCTAAGAAATATATTATTTCTCTCCTTCCTTCAGTATTATTGATCTATTATTTACAAATTATGAAATATTGGATCATATGTGGTCTTCATCATATATAATTCAAAATTAACATTTTGACTCTAATCATAGGCCTCATTATTAATTTCCCTAGGGTTGTAATGTATTGATAAGTGGTAATCATTAATTAGAAACAATCACCACATATGGTTATATTATAATGTTTTTGGTTGAATATAAACATTAAAATTTTATGGTCATTATATATTCCCATCATTATCTATAAATATAATCCCTCTCTAACAATAATGTAAAATTTATTTTAGATAACTCTAAATCTTGATTTGGGTGATTTTTTTCCTAAACCACTTATTGTTGTGAGGCATAATTTATCACCATATAATTACACCTTAGAATTCATCCTAATACATTATTTGATGCATCATAATAGATTATAAACTCATATATTGTAGATAATAATGTATGAATAATTTAACTATCTAGCCATCTGTTTAGTTCCTTATAAATTTTCATCAAATTCATTTTACTTAAATAAATTGACTCCATTTAGAGATTACATAGTTTGTGGATTAGATTTTCATTAGATATTTTCCATAATACTTAAATAATATCTCTCCAAAAAATGAAAAAAATAAATCCCATTATCAATTTCTCCGTTATGATGTTCAATAACTTCAGTCATTGATCGACCTATAGATACACCCTTTATTGTGGTTAGATAACACAAAAAAGGAATCTTTTTTATATCCAATATTAAAATTTTGAATATTTTTAACAGATATTAACCTTGCATAGGGTATTAATAAAATTACCTAGTCAACATCATGTTATTTCTTACACATTTTATATATTATAATGTCATATGTAAATATTACCATAATTCAATGAAAGTAATCTTTAAAGACTGTATTCAATAATTCCAACGAGATAAAAGGGACATTAATTAGACAAAATGTAATCACTTAGTGTCCATAGTTTTTATGAAATTATTTCATAGGTAAATCCTCCATTCTGATCCTAAATTGAAGAGATAAAAATGAAGGTCAATCTTGGAAATTTATTAATCTCTGTGTAGTTGATCAAACATTTCATCTATATGGGTTAGAGTAGACTTTTTCTTATTGTGATCTTGTTTAGTTCCCCAAAATCAATATATAGTCTCATAAATATATCATTATTCTTATCAAAAATAATTGTTTCACCCAAAGGTGTCACAATTGGTTGAATAAATACCTTGAAAATATTCACCGAGAGTTTCCTATTTATTTCATGTAACTCAATCAGGTTTATTATATATATTGTGTTTGAAATAGATTTATCACCCTGTTTAATTTCTATACAAAAGACAACTTTACTATTTGGTGGAAGACTAAGAAACACTTCTATAAAATCATCAAAACATTTGGAAAAAATAGTCATATAATTGATGTAAACATTCTACCCAACCACCAAATATAGAAACTGAATGGGAATGGAAATAAAGGCCAACAAAATGGATGTTTTCTACATTTCATGTTTATATTTATTATTTCGCTAGCACAATAAAAATTTGTTGTTATGATATACACAATAAAATTTACCTTCCCTATCAATTGATGTGGGATTAATGTATGTATATATCCAATAGATAACTATGAAACCATCAAATTCATCCATAGGGGGAATAATAATATCTTCTAGAACTACATTAAAAAAACAACAACCAGAAAATAATAATAAACATAAGATGTTATCATCATACTTTTATTGGGTTTCACTACTAATTCATAATATAATTGTTGATGTGTAATTTTGATCCCCATAATAATTAAATCATATAAAAAATCATCGATATATAGAAACTGAAATAATATAGTAATTGTTAAAGAGTTTCTAGTTACTGTACCTTTCACCATATTATCATATTACCACTCATAAGAAATACTCATCACTTGAATATTTATTTTTCCCTATTATTTAGAGGTTTTTAATGTTGATAATCTTAAGTAATATTCATACGTGTTCATCAAATACCAATATTACCATACTTTTACATTTGGAAAATTGGAGTGTGTGTGGTGAGGTTTATTCAGTATCACATTCTTTCAATTAAAATTATTAACTAACTTATTCCCATCACATTGACATTCAACTACTCAATTACCTATATTTACTCAATTAAAATATTTATTATCACCCATAAGAAAATATTCTCCTAACTTCCTTATAGATTTCAAGCATGACGAAATTCAAATCTTCTTCTCTCCATGGTTTTCTGAGTTTCTTCTGAATTCCATTTTTATTTTTTAACAAAACTATGAGATTGATGTGTTAATCCAATTTCCATTTCCACTTTGAGATCTTATCAACAAATTTCTCGATATCTACTAATGTATATTATAGATAAAAATATCTAGATAATTGGTTTTAAGCTAAAAAACTATCAATCAACCTTAACTTTAGTTTGGAAAATAAAATCATAATCATATATAAAATTCAATATAAATTATCAACATAGGTACTAATAGATTCATAATCCTTATAAATTTTCTCCAGGAGTTCCATATCCATTTTTAATAAAGAATATAAGGAAATCACTTTTAAAAAATATAGTCTATTAAATCCATCCCACTACATAGTGTTAATTTATTTCCACTATCTCATATTCATTATAAACGGCCACCATATATCCACATTTTCTTTAAATGATAGATTTCAAAAATTAATTTTGATGTTATAAAAAATAGATAATGAAAAATATTGTTTCAATAGTACTGATCCATATATTTTAGAATAGTGGATTAGTGGAACTACAAATGAAAAGTGGTTGTCCCCTCAAGAAGGTGTGACTATGATGTTCTTATCTTCTTTGATAATTTGGATGTCAAGCATGATAAATATATGGACAATTTTGTGTGATTATATCAACGAGTTTTTTATTCTTGATCTTGATTTTCTTTTCTCATGAGTAAAATCATTAAATTGTTTATTATATTCATCATGAACATAATTATTTTAGTATCTAGCCATAAACATAAACCATTGAGCATAATTTGATAAATAATAATCACAGTAGGGAAACACATAGTGATGAAAATTAATTTATACTTTGTCTAAATTAATGAAACTTATTTTAGATATATATCACCTGAGGGTTAACCAAGGTCATCTATTATCATTACCAAAACACTAGGATGTTAACCTATACTTATTATTATCAACATTGTTCTTACTAAATATTTCTCATCTACGTTTCCTATGATTATAGAAATCCTAGTATGTTATAAATTACATTAACCTTTACATTTCATACTATGATATTACATATTTCTTATTTATTAATCATTATATAACTTTCTGACCCAAGCTAGGATTATATTGGTGTAGTGTATTTGGATATATGGATACATAGAAAAATAGTTTATAAGTGAACTACATCATCAACCATAATTTTCATCATACCTATACCCATTCCTTGAAATATGATAAATAATTCCATTCTTCACAACTGTGGGAAATAAATCATAATAAATTATGATCATAGGTACTTAGCAAGTGTTGAGAAGGGAGATATCAACATTTCAAAATAAGTGTATGGGAAATTGATAATATCATTTGATAAACAAACCATTCATATCATAGATAGTAATACGGATTCATGCCATACATTTTGAATGTTAATAATACAATTATAATCATGTAGTGAAGTATCATAAGTTGTGAGAGAATAATTTTAGCATATGATATAGATTTGTGGAATATTCATAAGAATATAAAATAATATTCTTATTAGTCAAGGATAATTTCCAAGATAATTATAGTGGAATGGGTTAACTACACAAAACATCATAGTAGTTAAGTATCGATCAAACTACTATCATTTTGGATAATGTTATTTATTGAATAGGGTTAACTCCCCCATTATATTCCTCTTTTTCTCATTAGATATCCAAATTTACCCAATTAATTTGGTAGATAACATATTTCTCATATTATATCCCATGAAATTAAATGTGTTTTAATAAAAATTTCATCAGGACACAATTCATGGAAATGAAATAGGATTTAGAATCATTTCAACAATTAATTATAGAATTACCAATGAAAAAGAAATAAGTTTCACAGAAATATAATCATTATAATAATAATTAGTCTACTAAAATAATACAGATGGTATCATTGGATCATATCCCCTTTAAGAATTATAAATCATCGAATGACTTAAACATAGTTGGAAAATTCTTTTGAAAAATTAAACGGATATTTTCTTGAGGAATAGAAACCTTTAACTTTGATATGACTTATTTAATAACGTAAAAATTAAAAATATGGAAAAATATAATATTAGAATATATCTTCAGAAATTGGAAAAATTAGATTCAATGAATTAATTTGTATTGATGGAAGAAAATTTTGGTCATTACATGTATATTAAAACAATGATTCCATTTAAATGTTTTGAAAAAATACATAATTATCTCATTATTGAAATGATTAAATGATTAAATTTAAAACATTTTTTAAAATTCATACATAAGTAATAATGACCTTAAACAATCATTGATGAATATGTAAAAAAACTGGACTTTTTTAAAAAACATGAACACAGAATTAAAATTATTTTTGGTAGAGGAGAGAAATGTTGTTTTCTTCCCTTTAATTTTTTTGAACTCATGAGTAGAAAAAGTGACGAAAATGAACGTAAAGAATGGAATTTATAGATATAAATATAGGAAAAGAATATTAAGGTGCTTATATTGGTGTAGATTTCAATATTTCAGCTATTCAAGAATAATCATAAAAAATATCTTCAACTAATTAGTCTATAACATAAAAACCAGTCTACTTTGGTTATTTTTTATTAATAATATTTATGAATAGAAAAACATTGAAGGGATATGTAAATAACATTAATTTCAATAATAATTTTCATAAAAGGATTTCATGGGATAATATACACCACATAAATGAACAAATGTTGAATATGGTGTGTGTCTCCATGTATTATAAGTTAGATGAAAATAGCATACCTCGTTTAAAGATTTATTCATATGTATTAAAAATATTGTATAATAAATATAATATTATTTTAAATATAATAACAAACAATATAAATTTATATAAGACCATTTCTGATTTTATTAAAACCTTTTATCACATATTTATGAAGAGTTCTTTATTGAAATCAGTTTTCTATGTGATAATTTCTTTGTTTTTCATGTATGTTTTAGTTTGGAAGTTTTGGTCCTTTAAAATTGGTTTTTGTTCCATAAAATATATATTTTAAATGATTATATAAATATATTATATTTTCATTATAATCATTTTTATATTCTTCAATTAAATTTTGAGAATGAAAAATTAATTACACCATTCAATGAGTGGGAAGGTCAATGCACACATGAACACTATTTTCACTATAAAATGGATGGAATTAAAGAAATATAAATACTAATTAACATTTACATAATACTTTTTTGATAAAATATACCATAAATATTATTAAAATATTTCTCTAATACCACCCATGTAAAAATAAAATGAGAAACTCTTCATATTGCTTTATTTATGATGAAATCCACACGTACGCACGAGTGATGTTATCATTTTACAAAAATAATTGAATGTAAGAAGGTAGATGTGAAATCATAATTTATGAAGTATAATTATTTAATAATTATCATATATTTATAATAAATCGATTATTATATCTATATATGGGAGGTATTAATGGAAAATTAATTCCATTGTTTCACGAGGCAGCAGTCCACCACAAAAAAGATTAATATACCTATTTCCTATTTGATGGAAGAGGATATGGATATAGGTTATCACATTAAATTAATTAAATATAAATATTTTTAAGATAAATTTTTTATTATTTTATAATATTTTGATAATATTTTTAGGACGTTGAAAATGATATAAATTTTTTTTCTATATTATCAATGATACAACCTCTTTAAACAAGAAATTTATGTTTTAAAAAATAGGCTTTCTAGGAGGATTTTCTAAAAATAAACCTATAGGGAATGGAATTTAATTTATGTAATGTATTTGGCTGGAGTTTTTTAAAACCAAATGTATTTTTACATGTTAATAAAATATGATACGTTGTGTCCATTTGAATGTGAGAATATGTGGCATTTTTGTAAACCCCAAAAACTCTTCAATAATAGAAATTATCTCAAAAACAATGTGAAAACTATTTTTAAAAATAGTTTAGTGTAAATAATATAATGGAGATAGACACCTAAAAATAAAAACAATTAAACATGTTACCCACTTTACCTAGAATATTAATCAATTATAGAGTTTTAGTTTCCACCATGATAACTATTTTTTTACCTAGGTAATTTATCCACTAATCATAAAAACAAAATTTATATTATTATATAATTTGGAGAAAATTATTCTAAATATTGAATGTAATATATGAAAAAAAAATTTGTAAAAATTATTTTATCATGTGCCCATGTAATGTTTACAAACCCATTGTTGGTACCGATATTCATGCATGCCGCACTTTTTTGCCAATGATCCAAGAACCATTCGAAATAGAGGAATAATACATGGAGAATTAAATACATGAAGGAAAAGGTTTTAACTAGATACAACGTAGTCCCAACATTCTACAAAGTATTTTATTCTTAATAGTCCCGGGTTATTAATACCACCATTAAAAAAATATGTTTAGACAGTAGCCATCCCAGTAAATTCAACCAAGGCCCATATGGATCCAAAGATGACTAGGCCAATGGAATTTTGATAGGCCAACCAGTGGGCCAATGGTTAGAAGAGCATAGTAACCAAAATTCATATGGTATGAGTGGAAACCCCATTACAAGCTCAAGATAATAGTCTCTAATGTATAGAAATTATATCAGAGAGATGGAATCATGATAATTCAATATGGGACATAGATTTCATTCTATGGGATCAAATTGGGGTCATCCAATCAAACTACCTAGTGATTCATGCTGTCAGATCCCCCCTTCCCCACTAATCCTAGCCATCGAATCATTCCAGTCGATCATTATTTCATACAAATCCAAGACTGCGTGCCAAAAGACCCCCATATTCAACCAATCGCCACATTGGTTTGACACCCTGAGTCACACTAGACCCTCACTCATTGTCACTTTCATGCCTTCAACACCATGAAAATATCCATTCATTCTTTAGGGAATCAAATGAGGGTCATCGTATCATCATACATTGATCATGATGTGGGGGAAACATTCAAATTTGTGTGGAAATAGTATGGGAATCGGTTGGGTTTTCTCGTTTTTTGGTAGATACACATCTCTTTTGGTGGCAGACAACGTAGTGGATGAGAAGCCTTCATTGAAGATGCCTGCTGTAGGAGGAGTCTTCTCCAAGGGTTGATGAACTACCGCATACCAAATTGTTTTTGGATGCTTTATTTAAATGAAATTTTATTCCCATGAACTAGAATTATGAATTTGTGTGATCCTCATACATGATTTATAGAAAAGAAAAATAAAAGTGACGCCCTCTGTTTATCCCGTGGATGTAGGCCTCTAAGATTAACCACATTAAATTTGTGTGTTCTTCCTATTTTTACTTCATTTTTTGTGATTTTTTTTCCACATACCTCCGCTGTGTCCTTACAAGTGGTATTAGAGGGGATTCAGAGTTAGGGAAGTTGAACTAAGGAGGTGGAAATGATTTTTCTGGTGACCAGAAAATTGATGTTGGTTGGAAAATGTTTCTGAGCCCAAATTTGTCAATATGATGATGAGGTGATTCCAACGGCGCAAGTGGCATTGAAAACCGAGTAGTGATGAAGAAGATGTTGTACCTCTCGTACCCCTCGAGGTTTAATTTTCAAGATCACAATCACTCTCATATTTATCTAATATTGTTTTAAGTGTTTTTGGTTGATAGGCATAAATTCAGGGTGCCAAGGAATTGGGCCAAGAAGGCCAAGAAGGAAAAAAGCCATAAATGGACTGAAATTCAGTCCACCGGCCAACCGGTGGCTTCACCACCGGCCAGCCGCTGGACCCTGGACAGAAGGCTGAGCCACTGCCTCAGCACCGGCCAACCGGTGGCCTCAGCACCGGCCAACCGGTGGCACCCAGACAGAAGGGGTAGGTACTGCCTCCACACTGGCCAACCGGTGGCCTCACCAGCGGCCAGCCGGTGGCACCCAGACCAAACAGTGTTTGCTACTGCCTCAGCATCGGCCAACCGGTGGCCTCAGCACCGGCCAGCCGGTGGAGCCTAAGCCCAAGCCCTCCTCCATTTTTCACACACCGGCCAACCGGTGGCTCAGTACCGGTCAGCCGGTGGAGCCAGTCAAACTAGCCGTTGGGCTTTTGACCAGGTTGGTCCACTTGCCTCCCAACGGCTCCGAAGCCCTTTCCAACGGCTCAGAAGACCTCCAAAGGCCATATGAGGGTTCCCCCTCTATAAATAAAGGACCTTGAAGCCCCGGAAACTTATCCAAGCCATACGGAAGCCAACAGACACATCTTTGATCATTTGGCGAACCTCCGTCGGATTCTTCCAAAGGAACCCCACTTGCTCCAACACTCTTCCACATCCAAGGAGCACCACCAAAGAAGCTTGGGAGAGCACGTCATCAACTTCATCAATTCATTTGGCGCCCAAGGCTTCTCCCATTACGGTTTTTATTGTTTATTCATTTTGAGCTTAAATTTGGGTTTGTGCCTACAAACCCCAACTCTTTCTCTCATCCTTTCTTTTGGGTTTTCACATCACCTTTAAGGTGTGAAGAGGTTAGTCAAGCCTTCCCTTTTAAAAGGCTTGAGTCATAGGGGAGCTATCCTTCACCTGTAAGAAGGCTAGTGGGTTCTTGCTCAACCATTAAAAGCAAGTGGGTTCTTGCATAACCATATAAAAGCAAGCTGTAATAGGTTCTAGACTACCTGTAAAGTCTAGTGGGTTTCTTGCTAAAACCATTGAAAAGCAAGCGGTAGAATCTCTCAACGGTTGAGTTGGGAGCGGAGACATAGGCCGGGTTTTAGGCCGAACTCTGTTTTCAATTTTGTTTCTTGCCTCTTTTATTTCCGCTGCACTTTCACTTTGATTTTAATTTGTTAATCTTTTTTTAAAAGGCAATTCACCCCCCCTCTTGCCATCACTCCTTTTTTCTCCGCCCAAAAATTGGTATCAAAGGCAAAATTTGAGTAATACCTTCACCGGTTTCAAATTTAAGATCCATTGTGATGGCCTCAACCTCTTTCGCCCCCGAAGGATATTCTTTGGGTCGTGCTCCATTTTTTGATGGAACCGACTATTCTTTTTGGAAAACCCGCATGACCACATTTCATAAAATCATTGGTTATCCTATTTTTAAAATTGTCATGCATGGTTATTCACTTTCTTCTTCCGATGAATCCAAATGGACCCCCGAAGACATTGCAAATTTGGAGCTAGATGGCAAAGCCATGAATGCTCTTCATTGTGGGTTAGACCGTAATGAATTTAATCGTATTTCTACTTGCCCATCTTCTCATGATATCTGGAATCTTTTAGAAGTAACCCATGAAGGTACTAAAGGCGATGACAAGCTCGATTGCCCATCCCGCAAGAAAAAGGCCAAGAAAAAGAAAAGGAAGAAGGCTTTCAAAGCGTCTACATGGAGTGATAGCTCCACATCCTCCTCCTCCTCCTCGAGCGACAACGGTAACAAATGCCTAATGGCCTTCCATGAGGTAACTTCTTCCGGCTCCTCATCCTCTAGTTCTTCAAATTCAAATTCTTTCAATCGTTTATCCTATGAGGATCTCCAACATGCGAGAGATCAATTGGAGGAAGGTTTTCACGAACTTTCTTCCAAATTTGTTTCTTTACAAAAGAATTTCAAAAAACACTCTTCCGAAAAAGAACAACTTCTCAAAGAGAAGGAAGAGTTGACCCTCAAAATCCAAAACCTTCCCGATGTTGATTCCATGGAATCAAATATCAAAGACCTAAGGGAATCCCTTTCCAAGTTCACCCAAGGTGAACAAAATCTGACCAAACTCCTTGGTTCCCAATGTTTATCTAGAACCACCCAAGGGCTTGGCCATTCCAAGGAAGCTTCCTCCTCCCATGCACCCACTTTTTTTGTAAGGGGGAGTTCCCAATTTAAATTTTGCAATTATTGTAAAAAACCCGGGCACATGATTTATGAATGTGATTGTAAAAATGCCCGGTATGGCCGCCCCAAAAGTATTTTCTTTAATGATGAATTTTTTAGGAGAAAACCCGCCACTAGACAAGTGTGGATTGAGAAATCCCTTCTAGAGAGTCTCTCCGGGCCAAAATTTGTCTCGGTTTCAAAAACCTCTCCCCGGTGATTTGTTGTTTTTATTTAGGGGGAGTTAGGATCGTTTAAGCCCTTTTGATTTCAATTTCAAAATTTTCGATTCAAACTTTCAATTTCAACACTTGGTATCAAAATTTTCATTTCAAAATATTCAATTCAAAGTGTTATTCAATTTTCTTTTCAAAACATTCAATTCAAACTTCAAAAATTTCAATTGGTTTAAAACCTTTTTTCCCTCAATCAAGTTTTATGCCCCGTGCTATTTTGATAATCACAAAGGGGGAGAAATTCTTGGTTGATTGGGGGAGAAATCCTTTAAAGCATGCTTTTCATTTCATTTTCTACATTACTTGTTTTGATGATTGTGATCATCAAAATAGGGGGAGATTGTTGTACCTCTCGTACCCCTCGAGGTTTAATTTTCATGATCACAATCGCTCTCATATTTATCTAATATTGTTTTAAGTGTTTTTGGTTGATAGGCATAAATTCAGGGTGCCAAGGAATTGGGCCAAGAAGGCCAAGAAGGAAAAAAGCCAAAAATGGACTGAAATTCAGTCCACCGGCCAACCGGTGGCTTCACCACCGGCCAGCCGATGGACCCTGGACAGAAGGCTGAGCCACTGCCTCAGCACCGGCCAACCGGTGGCACCCAGACAGAAGGGGTAGCTACTGCCTCCACACCGGCCAACCGGTGGCCTCACCAGCGGCCAGCCGGTGGCACCCAGACCAAACAGTGTTTGCTACTGCCTCAGCACCGGCCAACCAGTGGCCTCAGCACCGGCCAGCCGGTGGAGCCTGAGCCCGACCCCTCCTCCATTTTGCACACACCGGCCAACCGGTGGCTCAGTACCGGTCAGCCGGTGGAGCCAGTCAAACTAGCTGTTGGGCTTTTGACCAGGCTGGTCCACTTGCCTCCCAACGGCTCCGAAGCCCTTTCCAACGGCTCCGAAGACCTCCAAAGGCCATATGATGGTTCCCCCTCTATAAATAAAGGACCTTGAAGCCCCGGAAACATAACCAAGCCATTCGGAAGCCAACGAACACATCTTTGATCATTTGGCGAACCTCCGACGGATTCTTCCAAGGGAACCCCACTTGCTCCAACACTCTTCCACATCCAAGAAGCACCACCAAAGAAGCTTGGGAGAGCACTTCATCAACTTCATCAATTCATTTGGCGCCCAAGGCTTCTCCCATTACGGTTTTTATTGTTTATTCATTTTGAGCTTAAATTTGGGTTTGTGCCTACAAACCCCAACTCTTTCTCTCCTCCTTTCTTTTGGGTTTTCACATCACCTTTAAGGTGTGAAGAGGTTAGTCAAGCCTTCCCTTTTAAAAGGCTTGAGTCAGAGGTGAGCTAGCCTTCACCTGTAAGAAGGCTAGTGGGTTCTTACTCAACCATTGAAAGCAAGTGGGTTCTTGCATAACCATATAAAAGCAAGCTGTAATAGGTTCTAGACTACCTGTAAGGTCTAGTGGGTTTCTTTCTAAAACCATTGAAAAGCAAGCGGTAGAATCTCTCAACGGTTGAGTTGGGAGCGGAGACGTCGCCCGGGTTTTAGGCCGAACTCCGTTATCAATTTTGTGTCTTGCCTCTTTTATTTCCGCTGCACTTTCACTTTGATTTTAATTTGTTAATCTTTTTTTAAAAGGCAATTCACCCCCCCTCTTGCCATCACTCCTTTCTTTCTCCGCCCAACAGAAGATATGGTCGGTCAATGATTGGTCAAACCCGTGGGTGAACAATAGCCCTGTTCCAGACAAGACGACACTGTTCACACTTCCGGTGACAATTCTAGTGTGTTTTCGACCAGTGCTTTGGCGTGCGAAGTCAGTGCCACATTCATAGGCGATTTAGAGTGTTGATTTTTTGTAGGCGAAATCTCAGCCAATCGAACTCCATTTTTGGTGATCTAGGAGTTGATTCTGACTATTTGAACAGTTACAGGAACATCTATAAAGTTCGTTTTTCAAAATTTTCACTCTATCAAGTGGTTTCATGAAGGGAAAGACATCGATAGTGGTGATCATGTTTTGCGACAATGACGATGGCTGGTGGCAAAGCACAATCAATGTTTGATATTGAGAAGTTTGATTTTAAAAACAATTTTGACTTGTTGAAAAGCACGGTGAAAGATATTTTGGTGAAGCAGGACATGATCAGACCGTTGATCAGAGAAAATCCCGATACAACTAGTAATGATGACTGAGAATAACTTGAGATGCTAGTCGTCAGCACAATTTGACTATGTCTAGCGACTGAGGTAAAATACTCGGTGTTGGATGAGACCTCACTGAAGGAGATCTGGAAGATGTTAGAGAAACGGTATATGGTGAAATCACTCACCAATAAATTCTTCTGAAAAAATAAATTCTACCAGCTATAGATGGATGAGAGAATAAATTTTTAGGATTATCCCAATGAATTGAAAATGTTCCTAACAAAATTTTTGGGGCTCAGTGTGAAGGTTTGAGAGGACGAAAATCCACATTTTTCTCATCACTACCAAGATCATTTGATGGGCCTATGACTGCATTACTTGAGGGAAGGAAAAAATGAAGCTAGACGAGGTGATGGCATCACATCAAGATTATAGAGGCATTTCGAAGACGTTAGATGCATTAAGGCGGGCACCTCATTGTGATGTGAGATGATCAATGTGGGAGGAGCCGACATTAGAAGTTAGGAGGTAAATAATAGTGGCCAAAATCCAGTTAATGTGATCCTAGAGAAATTAGGTGTTTTGGTGCGAGAAAAAGGGTCACTATAAAAGGGACTGTGGAGAGTGGAAAATATACATTGCTGGGAAAGAGAAAGATTAATAGAAGAATGTGAACATCATAGAATTATCGGTAGATAATGAAGACTACGTGACAATGGGAAGGATGACCTCAGGTCAGAGTGTCAAACAGGGAGAAGCGCATTGTCATTACTGCAAATGATCTGGGCACATGAAGTGGGAATGTCACATTCTACCAAAGAAGAAAGAGCGGGCTCAAAATCAATTGGAATAATGATGGGTTATGGATTTTGTTTATATCTTTACACATATGTATGATTAGAGGTAAATTAGATACTTTTATGTTGATGTGAGATTCAGTGAGACTTGTTGATCGGTCAACATGTGATGATCGAGGAGTCGAGATGGTGAAATTGAAGACGCCCAAGGGAGAATCTTGTAAACATACTGATGTAAAATTTGGTCCAAGGATGAGATTGAATTTGTTATCATTATGTTGGATCTATGCGAAGGGGTTCAATATTTATATTATAGGTGGAGTGTTGGAAGTCTCACATAGTGTTGTAGCGAAGCATACTGGGAAGGAGTCCCAAAGGCTGTATCATTTTATGGGGAGTGCAGTCAGTATGAGATCAAGTGAAGATAGTGTAAGTGACACGTCATCTGGCTAGAAGAAGGGTGCTCAATTTGCTGATGAAGTTTTCAACACCTGCATGGAGACTGTAGGTCATGTTTTTACCCCAAATTGGTTGTGAGGGGGATATTTTTGGGTTGCAATCCCATGTTTGGGTTGAATCCACATGTGAATCATATGGATTTTCTCCTTTATTGGAAAAACGAATTCTCCTATGGTGGTGACCAATATTGTGGATGAGAAGCCTTCGTTGAAGCATCATAAGTCATGAGGAAACTTCTCAAGTGGTTGATGAACTACCCCATACCAATCTTGTTTGGTATCCTCTTTTTAAACGGTATATGAAACCCTTGAACTAGAAATTTTTATTTGTGTGATCCTCCGATGAGATCCCAAGAGAAGAAAAATAAAAGTGACACCCCCTGTTTATCCTGTGGATTTATCCCTCAAAGCCTAACCACGATAAATTTGTGTGTTCATCATGTTTTTCCTCCATTTTGTGTGATTTTTGGTGCCACATACCTCCATTGTGCCCCAACACAAGCTATCGAGGCGAAGACAAGTACTAATGTCTACGCAAGTCTAATATGATAGCACGATTTCATAATGAAATCCAAACTGTGAGATCTACTAGCCTTCCATGAAAGTCCTAGACAACTTCTGAAGATGTGGCATGATCAGTTAATGATTGTGTGAATGAACCAATGAAAACCTTTATAGACCTCTACGAATGCCAGCATCCTTCCATAATATCCGTGAATGAACTTGGAAATCATCACATGATCTTCCTTTGATCATAAGACCGAGGAAAAGAAAACCAATGGTGATGGTAGAGGGCATTTTGACCACTTTTTGTCCACAAACCCCTTCCAATTCCTTGTGTTTTTCATCTGGGTTATTTCTGATTTTTCACAGATTATTTGATTCCTTCGCAGGTAAAGGGAATGTGATGTAATGGAAACACATCCCTCATCCCATAAAAAGTGGCAGAAGGGTAGACCTTTTTCTGCCTATAATCCTTTTCACATACCAAAAAATTCATGCTAGGGAGATTGAAATGAGTGCTCTAGAATACCAGAGAAGTTGGCCACTGCCTTTGGAGAACCCCTCTAGAAAATCTCTCTCACAAGAGTTTTCCAAAATTTTCATTCAGTAAACCCCTCCATGTAATCTCTCTTGAGAGAGTTCTATATAGTATGCCTTCAAATGATCCCATCATGTCATCTTTGTATGATCATACAATCGCATGCCAAGCCCCCACAAAGATCATGTGGTAGTACGAGCCATAAGACTTCAAGTGGCGCACACATACTAGTGACTGCAAGTGAGAAAACATCTACAATCATTATCATACAATGACACCATTATGTCCCCCAAACATGATCTTCTTGCATGATACCACCTCCCGAAAGACCTTGGCATGATGAATTAATCACTACGGGTCCCTGTTGAAGAAATACAAGTATCGTGAACAAGAGGGTCTCAGGATTTAAAAAATCCCCAATCATACAGAATTCCATCTCTGGCTTTCCGTAACCAAGAAAGATAGTCCCCAATTCAGGTTCCCCACACCAGTGACTCCCTCATGAACATTTTGACAATGATTAATGCATGCATCCTTAGGTTCCACATATATGATTTCCTCATTACATGTCTACTCAACAAAGAGACCTACTCAGGGTAAAGGAGTCCATCGCAAGACACATTCAAGGACTTTTCGTAACCTTAGAAGGCAATATTTGAAGAAGACCCATGGCCATGACTTATTCCTTTCATATGGGGATTAATCCGTTATACAGTCTTATAGAGACCCTCGCGTGATGAATTTTATGATCATGCTCTCACATGGTTGATCGCACAACCACCCTGTGCATTCCCATTCATGTGAAGGCATTGGTGTGAACCGCCCATTGCATGACCATGAGGTTAATCACCAGACCCCATCCACTCATCATACATCTTTAGAAATGGTCGCCCGAAAAATTTGGATACCTTTGTATTCCTTTTTTGTTTGGAAGCATGAACTGCATGTCGCTCACTCCAAGCCATGCAATCACCATCACCCATACATTCTATTTTTTGAATCCTCCTTATGCATGAATATGGTTCTAGTCACGTGACACCATGAATACATGGGAATCAGGAGATATTATAGGGAAAACCTCCCCCTTGTGCACCAAGGAACCTACTTCCTTGCTCGTGGTATTATTAGGACACATATGTGCATGTCTCAAGACTTCTCAGTAAGCCCACCTCAAACACATGCGAAACACATGAAAAAAGTGGTATCATGTAAACACACCTTCATTTAATGCAGTAACCCATGGATGGGACCTACCATCACCATCAAAACCCTATAGTGTATGCCTTTAGCATGGCCCCTCAGGGTAATATCCTCCAACCCTCATACAACATACGGCATAATGCTTTTGGATATGCACTTCCAACACATGAACAAGTGAATGGCCATAATCACATTTGTGACACCCTTTAATGGTCTTGTTATGTCTTTAGAAAACTATGGGAATACCATGATTGACCATAAGGAAACCCTTGGACATGTAAAACTGATCTTGCAGAAACCTTTTGACGTGTCACCATAGTCATGACCCATAGAAGATTCACACAAGTCATGCAAGGAACCTCAGAGATGACTGCCACGATCATGTGAAGACACGCTAATACAGAACATTTTTATCATGTAAAAGAGTCATTGATATGTTTTAATAATCATTTGATCATCCATAGGCATGTTCATATTGACATGAAGTGCCTAGAGGATAGGTCCCCATACATGTCAACCTCACCACATGGAATTCATCGACAATGCTTGGAAAACCTTGCAGTTCTATAGCAACAAGTAGGCCGACATGTCCTTGATATACTTCTAAACTCTCTTTGAGACCCATATTGGCCATGTAATGAATCATAGAAAAATCAATTGAAAATCAGTGTATGGTTCATACCAAGTAGTGTGATCCTAGACCATCAAAAAAGAAGTCCAAATAGATCAAAAAAGGGGGGTTATTGGAGTTTGTAGTCGCTGAAATACAGACGAAACAACCAAAAGGAAACTCTGCAAGTCCTCATGACTAGTCAGCTGGGATTGCTTGTTATGGTCACAGAAATAATTTCATTATCACATATGACACCTCATACAAGTTCACCATGTTTAGGAGAATTTACATGAGTTAAGCATGTTGATCATGTGAAGCACTCCTGGCATGTCCACTTAGACATGCGAAGCACTCCAGTCATGTCCACCTAGACAGGAAAATAATTCCTGACATTTTCACTTGTAAAAGTGAAGAACCCTCATCATGTATGCCTAGTCATGTGAGGAACCTTTGACATGTCATAATCACTCATGAAAATACACCATATTAATGTCATTCGATCACACATATAACCCATGACATGCTCTATTCAATCTTGCGGGGAATCACAGACATGTTTGCTTCACGAATACGAAGAAATCAATAAAATAAAAATTGATTTGGTACCCATTCATGTATATGTAAACTATGTGAGATATGTTTCGCAATATATCATGTTTCCAATCAAGACATTCCCAGTAGATGGTCGAGACATGTCAAGAAAAACACTTATGAAAAGACAACTTTTTTGAGGTAGACCTACTTGAACTCTTTCCGTGTGGAACCTTGCTCAAAATCCTCATCCACATTCTCCATCTATGAACTAAGTGACCTAAATTATTCGGGATCATGAAATGATGAAACCCTAATAATATCTTTCCCTAGGATAGACTATCCTAGTCATCAGCACCTATATTAAATTCCCTTGAGGACAATGTGTGAGTACACAAATCTCATGCAGCCTCTATGTATAATCCATGAACAATGACATGATGTATGTATACCAATTAGGAAATCCCAGAGTGTAATACTTGACCCAAATCCTAGAATGAGTGAACAAATCATGAGAAGTCTAAGACTATAATACTAAACCAACCATGGGCACCACAATATTGTAAGCCCGGAAAAATGTCATGATACCAAACGGGCAGTCTATGAGTATAAGAGCCAACAAATGACATGATACCAAACATGCATCCTTAGTGTGTAAGACCATGTAAGTAACCATATATTCTTTTTAGGTATGTCTTTATTTTATGGTTGTTATTGAAAAAAAGAGGAGTTTTTTGGAAATCTCAGAATTACATGTCGTGTAATTATAAGTACACACCGTGTAATGGCCGAACACATGGCCATGTGGGGTGACCTTGAGACCACCTAATGTAGTGGTCAGTTAAAGAAATTACACACCATTTACCCTTAAAGAAGGCACCATGTACTTTATTTTTATTTCATTAAATGGATTGGGGTTGTGACTAATCGAAAGAACACCCTTCTTCTCCGTTTGTCTCATCCAGGAGTGAACAAGACTCTCAATTCTTCTTCGATTTATTGACCCGTTGTCCATTCTCTGAATCATAAACCTAGGATTGCATTGTAATCAACACAATAATCTCTTCCATCTTTTAGAGCCTCTTTTCCAGGTTCCTCTTCTTTTGTGAGTTATCTTCGGTTGAATGTTTTTAGTGTTTTTTTAGTTCTACGGTGATCATGGGTGATTCAAGGCCCAAGGCACATGTATATCAATCTTACAATGCTATGGTAGGTGGTTTGTGCCTTTTTGTATTTGGTCTTGGAGTTATATGTGCAATAGTGCACATTACCATTGTTCAGGGTGTTGCCTGTTTATGGTTACTAGCCATGTTTTTTCCTGCTATGCCTTGTGTTCTTGAGTAGAGGATTTAGGATTGAAAAAAGGGTTTTTAAAATGATATGGATGTGTTTCCCATGTGTTCTTGATATTGACCGTTTTGCTTTGCATTGCATGTTAGGAAGAATTGTTTTCCATTCCTAGTATTGTTATGATAGAGTGAGTTTATCTGACATGATGAGAGATACTACAGACAGTTTTCCAAGTAGTTATTGAGGTTTACATTGGATATCATATACCATTTGGTACATGATTGATTTACATAGGGTTGTTATAACCTGGTGTGGTAGAACATAGGGAGAATAGACGTTGAGGGCTTCCCCAGAGTCTCGGTTTACTTTAATGTTTTGAAACCACAGGGGGATAGACTTTGAGCTCCCCTAGAGTCTCTGTAGTTCATTTTTATGAGACCACATGGCGAATTGTACATTGATTTCTTCCTTAGAGAGTCTATAGTTACCGATATGAGACCACATGGGGAATCGAAAATGAGTTATTACTCAATGATTCTTTGCTAAAAGTGAACTATAGTGGTTATACTATGAGTACATCCCAGAAGGTTGCTTGTGTTTTTTTGGTTGAACCAGAGTGGCTTAGCTGTGAGTACTTCCCAGAGTGTTACGTGTTTTTGTTCAGCTACTTAATATGTGAAAATGAATTCAATTATAACTTTATTATTGTTTACTTTTGAGTGCTTCTTTGTTTACTACTTCATTTTTCTTATTGTCTGTCATATATAATCACTAAATGTCAGTAACATATCTTCGGGTGTTTACCTATTGGGATTCGTCTCACACCCTATTTGGGTCATGCTTTTGGGCCCAAACAGATTATATTGTTACAGGTCTAGATAAGGGAAATCATCCTTCTACTTCAGGTACATGATTGTTGTGGAGATGGAGATAATGGGACCAAGCTGAGGCTTATGATGCTGTTGGAGTTAATTTGTTTCCTTTGTAATTTTATTTACTATTTTATTCTAGCATTGCGACTTTATTGGGTTCTTTCCTAGAGAAATTCTTAAGGCATCATTTATATATGTGCTACAGTGGTTTATTTCTATAGCCATCAACAGTTTACTATTATATGGTATTGTCTTTATTTTCTACTATTTTTATCAATTTATTTATATTATATTACTAATCTAATGGGGGTATAGTTTCCACACTATCACACGCAAGGCGCACACTACTAGTCGGTAGCCTCTGGCATTTTTTGAAATGCACTTAAGGCCATTTGAAAAACTGGGATTGGGGCACCTCTAGTCGTCTTCCGGAAGAGGGATGTTACAAAGTGGAATCATATGATTTTTTTTCTTCTTGACATACTGTTTTGAGAATATAGCCAAGGATAGGATAAAATTGGTAATTTGTAATAAGTTGTGCTGAGAAGTAGCTAAATTTTGTACATGGGATGTCTAATTTACCTTGATTATTGCAATGTTTCTAGTATTTCAATTATGGAAGATGATTTTATTTCACCATTGGGTGATTCACATGTTTTTTATTGTTATCATTAACAATAATGAGGTTCACATTCTATTGCAACCCGATGAGATGAGGGTATTCCTTCTCATGCATAATATAGGCAGTTGCTAGATATCACATGTCATGCATTCTCACGATGCCATTTAGGGTGTATTACTGATCTCAAATTGATTTTATTGGTGTTGTACTAGATAATCATGTGGTTTTGATAGAGACATTGATAGTATACCTGAAGTTCTATAGGGTATTGCTAATGTGTATGGATAACTTTGAATGAATGCCACACATTTATTTTTGAGGTTTTATAGGGCCTCATGGATCAAAATTTTGTGTATCATTGCATTTTTATGATTGCCTATGACATGTATAAGATGAAAAGCTTTGATTTATGGGGATTATGGGCCCTTACATATATGAATTTGGAACAATAATGTTCATTTTAGTATTTCCAGAATTTCAGAATAGTTTCTGAGGATTACTGTCTAGAAAAACCTATAATACAAGTCGTTTAATGATAAATACACACCTTGTATGCTTCTGTTCAAAAAGGAACTATTTTTTTTAGTACACGACGTGTCCTTTATGTACACTTCATGTTGTCCCTAACCGTGTTACTTCCATTATGGGATAAAACATAGTGTAGGGAAATATTCGGTGAAACACACCATATACATGAAGCATGCGCCATGTGTATAGACCATGTTTCTAGCCGTGTGACCAACGACATTGGTGGGTAATGGGTTGTTAGTACACAACATATCTGGAACAAAATCATTATGCATGGTTAGCCATGTAACCAACCGTGTGACTAACAACATGAGTCAGTGAATTTCTTCTAGTACATGTAGTGTCTGGCTCAAACACTGCATGTTGTCTTGTTGATGGGGAACAATATGGGTTAGTCGATTAGAAGAATTTTGGCAGGGGAACATGATTCAATTTCACTCCATGTTTTGGAGGAACACGCCTTGTGTTTGGGGTGTTAAATGACTAGGGTTGGCTGGGGTACATGCCCATGTGAAGGATTAAAGGAACACATCGTGTATCCATGTTTTGAATAACATGAATTATTTCTTTCATTGGTTCCATTCTTATACTTCTTGGTTTCATTCCTAGTTAATTCTAATATACGGTGTATGCTTGACCTTGCATAGTCATGCCACTAAGACGTCCTACAGTTGTACTCCAGTTACATGGTAGTGATCAGACATAGGACATGGCTGATGAGGGACTACCAGCAGATCCTCCCATTGTGTCAGTCTTAGAACCAGCCATTATTCGTGATGAATTTGTTGTTGAACAATTCCGAGAGGGCTTCCCGAGGATCATGCTTACCTTCCAAAGATTACCACATCCTACCCCTTCAATGGAAGAGATGACAAGGGTTTTCCAACAGCAGCATTATCCAACCTTCACTAGGGTAGGAGGACCTAAGGTTTAAGAGTCATGGTTAGAATCCATTCTATCTATCTTCAATCATCTAGAGACACCTACAGAAGGAAGGGTGAATCTATCGGACTATATGCTTCGAGATTCCACATAGAGATGGTGGGATGTGATCTCATTGGAAGGATGCCAGCATGTTATGGCTTGGTATGAGTTCCAATGTGCATTCTATGATTACTTCTACCCAGAGACTTTGAGGGATAACCAATCCTAATAGATATTGAGTCTAGAGGATGGTACTCTTTTAGTTATGGATTATTCTTCTGTCTTCACATAGCTACAGTGCTTCTCACCCACACTAGGAGGTGATGATTTATTCCTGCAGCGCTTATTGTGGTGGCCAGATGGTGTGATACCAATGCAGGAAGAGCAGTCATATGAGTCCCCATTACCTGAGATACCCAGTAGAGTGCCGATCATGTGGCATGATGGGTCATCTTCAACATTTTTGTCAGATCTTCTCACTATATGCTAGTGATAGGGGTTCCTTTATGGATCTACATTCTGGAGTAGCACCACCAGTTTCACATCATTCTTGGAACTAGAGATCTTTTGGTCATTCAGTCCGAGGTGGAGGTTGCTTCTGTGGTATCTAGTGAGTAGGATTTCAGCAACAAGAGGTTGGATCAGCTCAAGATGGCCAAGCATGGTCACAGGGCTACGGTACAGGACATATTTTTGTAGTGGAGTAGATGTAGAAAGGGAAATATCATAAACCCTCTACAATTTGAGGTAAGGTTCTAGTTGCCTCAGTCTTAGCATCAAGACTATTCGAAATAGGGTCTTCCCATATTATCATATCATTGGTTGTAGTAGAGAGCCTTAGGATTTGCATCTGTACTTAATATGATGTCTTGAAATTGGACACTTCGTTGGGGATAACAATGGCTACTGTACGATAGTGAAAGGAGTGCCCTCTAGTGGTTAGTGGTTCTCACTTATAATGGGAAATTTATGTGCTAGTGATTACAGGATATGATGTCATTCATGGAATAGACTGGTTGGTTCCCTTCCAGGTTATTATCGTCTGTTGTCACCGAAGGGTGTGTTTTACATCAGTTTAGGGATGATTGTTTATTCAAAATGGACAATAGGATGTCTAGACATGCAGATCAAGACACAAGAATCATGGATTTGGGGGAGTAACAACCAAAATTTATAATCTATATCTGGATGACCTGGGGACTTCATTGATAGAATTTTATCTAGTGGTGGACCATTTCAGAGATGCCAATCTAGAGTAATTTTCAAGTTATCCTCTACAGCGATAGGTATATTTTTCTATTTATCTCAAGCTAGATGTGACACCAGTGTCCATCCATGCCTATATGATGGCTACACCAATGATACATGAACTTAACAAGCATTTTGAGGAGTTACAAGCTAAGATTTTCATCCAACCTAGTATATGTCCTTGGGGTTCACCTATTATATATGTAAAGAAGGTGGATGGTACACTTATACTTTTTGTGAATTATCATTAGTTGAACTAGTTGATGGTCAATAACCAATATCCCATGTTGAGTATTTTTGATCTCTTTGATCAACTTTGAGGATCCTGAGTGTTTTTTAAGATTTACTTGAGATATGGTAATCATTAATTACATGTTAGACCATGTAATATACCTCTTATAGACTTTCGGAGCAGCTATATTCTATACGATTATGTGGTTACACATTCAATCTCACGAACAATCCTTCATTTTTTATGGCACTAATAAACTGAGTGTTCCATCCATACTTGGATTCATTCGTGGTAGTATTTGTGGATGATATCTTCATATAATCTCACACTCGATGTGACCTTGTTTCCCATCATTAGATGTTTTTGAGTACACTGAGAGAGAATCCTATATATGCTATTCTATCAATATTCCACTTTTGGATGGACAAAACTAACTTCTTAGGTCATGTTATTTAAGTGACATGAGTATTAGTAAACCCATAGAAAGTGAGAGAAGTAGTTTCCTATGAGCATCTGAAGAACTTCCTTGATGTAGGAAGTATTATCTGTTAGGAATGATACTTTAGATGTTTTATACAGGTCTTTTCATGATTAGTAGTGCCACTAGTGGGCCTAACTAAGAAGGGCGTGAAGTACCTGTGGAGAGATTCCTTCGATTCAGGATTCCAAGAGCTGAAAGAGAGGTTAACTTCAGAACTGATACTAGTTTTTTCATATATAGGAAATTATTATACTATTTACTGTGATGATTAAGTTATAACACTAGGAGTACTGAATATGTTTGGTGAAGGAGTCATTGCTTATGGGTCTTGGCGGTTGAGTCCACATGAGATGAATTACCCAATGCACGATCTCACGTTTGCTGCAGTTGTTCATGCCTTACTCTGTTGGAAATATAATCTCTGGGGAGTGCATTTTGTGGTATTCAATTATCAATAATGTCTCAAGTATATCTTGACTCGATGTGATCTGAATCTGAAGGAGAGAAGGTGGGTAGATGACCTTCATTTCTGTGAATTTGAGCTTGCCTACATGCATGAGAAAGGAAATGCGGTACTTGATGCGTTGAGAAGAAGGACTCAGATACAACAAATTCAAGAGGCCAACAGACAGTGGAAATTTATGTATCTATTATCTGAGATACATTTGGAGGTGCATGATAGACAGGTACAGAAGTTTCTTTCCTATGTGGTGGTTACCTCTAAAATACTTGATAGAGTGCGAATGACACAGCTAACAGATACTAAAGGCCTAGTCCTATAATAAAGTGTGTCTGGAGAGGACCATGTTCCTAGATGGACCATTGGAGAGGATGAGATCTTCCATTTTCATGGGTGCATATGGGTGTTACTAGACATACTCTAGGAGCTGACGCATGACTTTCATTCCTCAATTTGGGCAGATAATCCTATGTCATCATGATGTATCACGATTTACACTGTCAGTATTGGTGGCCAGGTATGAAGATAGATATTTCTGTTTTTGTCATGAGGTGTTCCGCTTGTCAGTAGGTGAAGGCAGATCATGAGCGAGTAATAGTTATTTTTTTTCAGTTACTCATTCATGAGTGGAAAGTGGAATGATGTCATGATGGACTTCGTGACAAGGTTACTGGGGTCGACTCAAGGGAATGATTTAGTTTGTACTATCATTGAATGAATCACAATGGTTTCTCACAACATATAGATTAAGTAACCCTTCACTATAGATGAGCTGGGATTGTTGTACATCTGAGAGATTGTATATCCAAATGGGTTTCCACACTCTATCATTTCAGACAAGGAATTATGTTTAACTTCTCGAGTCTGGTAGGGATTACTGAGGGATATAGGTACACAAGTACTTTTGAGTACAACATACCATCCATATACAGATGGCCAGTCTTAGAATAAAATTCAGGTTATTGAGGAAATTCTTTGATCATGTATCCTATATTTTTGAAGTTCTTGGAAGAAGCACATACCTCTTAGAGAGTTTTCCTACAATTATATATTTCAAAAAACTATTCAGATGACACCTTATTAGGATTTGTACGGTAGGTGATGCCTATCAACGTTATGTTTTATGAAAGCAGGATAGGTAGGTATTCAGGGACATCGTCTTATCGAGGAGACCACAATGTAGATAGAGTTGATTCAGAAGAATATGGCTACTGCATAGTCACGACATAAGTATTATGCTGATAGACGGATATGACCTCTAGTGTTTGAGGTTGAAGATCAGGTTTTTCTGAGTGTCACACCGAGTTTGGGATAGAAGAGGATTTGGAGACATGGCAAGGTTTCACTGAGATATGTTAGACCATTTTTGGTTTTGGATAAAGTTAGTCTGGTTGCGTATCGGTTGTAGTTACATTATAGGTACCGGGTTATGCACGATGTCATCACAATTTCTAAAGTCTGACATTACTTATCTGACCCATATCATGTCGTTCAACCCATGGAGGTCGAGCTGGAGGTGGATGCATCATTTGAGGAGAATCCTATCCAGATTGTTGATCGCAGTACAATGGTTCTCCATGGTCTATCCCTTAAACTGGTACGAGTGTAATGTAACCATTGACGAATATAGGATGAGACATGGGAGAGGGAGGCTGATGTACGATCACAATGGCCTAAGTCGTTCAATGAATCTTCTTCTACGCCACCTTCTTTTTGAAATTCTAGGACAAATATATTTAAGGGGGAAGTTTGTAAGAACCTGGATATTTTTTAAGTATGTATTTTTTCAGGTATATTTTGAGAAAAATATGAGTTTAATTAAATATCTGGATTACACATCATGTACTAATATTTACATGGAATGTACTCAGTTGTCACTAGTAGCTGTATTTTGGCTGTGTAACAGCTAAAAACATGGTCGTTTTTGGTGACCTAGAGACTTCCTAAAGCAGAGGTCGGTTAAAGCATGTTAACACCGTGTACCCTTGAAGAACACACAGTGTACATTCTTTTTATTTCATTAAATAGAGCGTGGTCGTGCCTAATCAATAGAACACGATTCTTCATAGTTCATCTCATCCTGGAGTGAACAAGACTCCTGATTCTAATTTGATCACCCCGACTCATCATCCCTTCTCTCAATCGACCTTCGTCGATTGCATTGGAATCTCCACAGTAGGCTCTTCTTTCATCTAGAGACTTGTTTCCCAATTACACTTCTTTCGTGAGTTATCTTCAGTTGAATTTTTTTTCATATTTGTATATCTACGATGTTCTAGGGTTATTCAAGGCATTAGGTTCACGTATATCGATCATATAATGACGAGGTAGGTGTTTTGTGCCTTTTTGTATTTGGTTTTTCAGTTATATGTTCAAAATTTCCCAATACGCTTGTTTGGGGTATTGTGTGTTTATTTTTATTAGCCTTATTTTTTCATTCTCTACATTGTGGGATTGATTATTGGATTTATGATGGTAAAAATTGTTATTGTCCTTGATATTGATGTGTTTCCCGTGTTTACATGATATTGACTATTCGATCTAGAGTTTTTTGGTTAGGATGCTATGTTATTCATGCCTAGTATTGTTAGGATGGATTAAGTTTATATGACATGACGTGACATACTTTAGAATATTTATCCCCGTAGTTCTTGAGGATTAATTTGGCTGCCATATATTATTTATGAACGATTTATTTACATAGGGCTGTGAGAACTTATTGTAGTATACCATCAGGATAATGGATGTTGAGGGCTCCTCCAAAGTTTCTGTTTACATTTATGTTGCAATAACATAGGGTTAACATGCATTGTTCTCCCTCGAAGCCTATTTAGTTCTTTATGACAAGATGAATGGGGCAATTGGATGTTGAGTTCTTCATCCGAGTGTTTATAATTACTGATAAAAGACCCCATGGGGAATTGAAGGTGAGTTCTTCCTTAGAGAGTATTTTCTAAAGCTAAACTAGAGGGGTTAGATAGTGAGTACTTCCTAGAGGGTTGCATGTGTTTCATTGGTTGAACTAGACGGGCTAGGTTGTTATTAAATCTCATAGGATTACTTATTTTTGTTCATCTACTTACTTTATATGTGAAAATGAATGCGATTGAAAATGTAATATTGTTTACTTTTGAGTTCATCGTTATTTAGTTCATCATTTTTCTTAATGTCATCCATATATATTCATTGAATGTTTGGCCTAGATCTTTCGGTGTTTTCCTACTAGGATTTTTCTCATACCCTATTTTGGTTTTTCTTTTCGGCCTTAAAATTTTATAATGTTGTAGGTCTAAATAAAGGCATGCACCCATGTACATCAGATACTTGATTGTTGTAGATCTAGAGTGAATGGGACCAAGCTGAAGATTATGATGTTTTTGGAGTATATTTATTTCTTAATTACTTTGGTTTAGAAATATATTCAAACACTGTGTGTTTTTTGGATGCTTTCCTAGACATCTATATCATGCATCATTTATATATGTGGTCGAGTTTTTTATTTCATCAGTCTTGCACTGTTTACTGTAGTATGGTATTATCACTGTTTTCTAATACTGTTATATTTTTATTTCTACTGCGTTACTCTACCAATGAGGGCATACATTACCCACTATCACGCCCAAGGCTCTCGTTGCTAGTTGTAAGCCTCTGGTGTTTGATGGACTGCACTTGAGGCGATGTGACCAACCAGGTACGGGGATCCTCTGGGCGGCTCTCAGAACTAGGATGTTACATCCTAGACCAATGAAATGATAAAAAATGGAAGCATTAGAGTGTATTACACAACCAATGACATTATGTATGTATTCTAATTGGGTGATCCCTGAGTGTAATCCCCAACTAGCTGCATAACATGATTGAACGATTCATGGGTAGCTTTTATGTGTGAGCCCCAAATAATCATGGGCAACCTCATAGTGTAATTCCCTACCAATCAATGTAAACCCAGAGTGTAAGAACCAATCTTCAATATAATATAATATGTACCCACCAATAATGAATCTATTTTGGTATAATCCCTTAGAATTCCTAAAATCCTAGAGATACCCATAATGTCTCCAAGTATAGTAACCTACCATAGTCTATCAAATGGTTAAGGTAAATGTAAAATATAGGAAATCTTATTCCCTCCATAGATGGATATGTAGGAATCCATCTTAGGTCCCGAGCTCCAATGGGCATCCACATTGTTGTACACCCCTTCCAGTTTTTATTTTTCCTAGTTTATGAGACTAAATAATCCTGTAGGTCTTCCATCTCCCTCATTTATAATTGGATGATGACATGACTCATGTATGGGAATAATTTTTGTATAAGCGCTGATCATGCACCTGAGATCCTAAAATCCATTAGTGGGTTTGAAGTTAACTGATCTATGAAGACTTTGATTCCCACTATATCTGGGATACCTATGAATCCTTCCTAAGGGACGATCAACATACCATATCCTTTATAAGGGTGACCGTAATGTTTAAACCCTTCATTGGTATGATCACATGTAATATGTACAAGCTTCAACAATATCTTGTTTCTCACACTGATAATTGCTCATATGGGATTTGAGGCTAGAAATGGTTGCACTAATAGAATGATGAAAATTCCCCCAATGAGGAATTAACATAGGGGTATAAGTATAATTACATCCCATAATGACTCAAAGGCCTATATTCCAAATTAATAAATCTAGGTTAGTCTCATATGATATGTCCCATAAAGGGCCTCAATTTTGGTTTCTCTCATGACATAGAAACCCGTTGTAAAAACTATGTGGACTCTTATTCCTGTATTAAACAGGATACAAATGACACCTCATCAATGATTCATCTTGATACTCAGATCCTTACCATATGACATTAAACTACATGGATGGGTCCAATAATACCACATTATACTATGTTGAATAAACTTTTTAGGTTTGGAATCCTATTCCCACAAGAAATGTAGGACACCTCATAGAGGTCCAATCCCATCTTGAAGACACCAAATATCCCTTGGGACAATAATTAACTCAGGAGTTCACATGCATGGACATAGTCCAAAGCATCATAAATAAAAAAGATATTTATAGAGAACATGTGACATACACAGAATAATCCCTATGGATACATGTCCAAAATCAAGTCATTGAGACTGGGGTAACCAGTCGTATATTATGGAATGGGAAGGATTTAATGAGCATATATTAAATCAATAAGAGAGTCATAGAGTGAGAAATAATCTCCCCCCAAGTGTCTGAATATCTCGACCTCCCATTATCTCAACAAATTCGAGTTCCCAAGAGTTGAAGATCGAAAAAACCTAGATGACCGTCGGCCTTTAGAAAGACGGAGTGTACACAACTATAGATGGGGGAACAATTGGGGGTGTTACAAAAAAGATACAACGGAAAAAAAAAATCCATTCTATTCCATAGATATCGAAAAAACAATAATGGTGAACCCAATGTGATATCCTTTAATCATGTCATCCTATTCATGTGTAAAAAACTATTGGTTTCCCTACGTTCTATTAGACCATTTTTCGTTGTTCTTGTAACATAAAAAAATAGTGTACCTTAATGGTTTCTTTTGACCACACTAAACATCATGTGAAAATAATTGAATACCTCATGATCTTCTAAATGTTAATGTTATTGAATGAACATGTAATCTCATATATGATATTATACAGATAATGTGACCTGATTTTATTCCATTACTTCTCACAATTACTTGAAATTGCTATGACATCATCGAATGTGTCAATAGATCCCAAGATTATGGGACATGATTCATTGATCTGGAGGCACTAACATACATTTTCATCAAAACCTTGCCCACATAATAATTTTTTGAACATTTAGGGCTAGGAATATCACCTCAATAGCTCCAGTATGACCCTAGAATCATCTCCCAAAATCCTTCGACGTATAGATTCTCATCAACCATCATTCCCACAACATTAAACAACCTAAGAAGTGACCCTTTTCACCAAATACAACATCTTTGGGAACATATCAAGACAAGGATGTGAAATACACCCTACCTATGTGATGAAGGCATATAAAGATGGTTAACACGACAAATCAATCACAAAAGATCTTCCTAGGGGGGATCTTATCCATTCTGATCATCATCATTGATGTGTAGCCATGATCCCACAAGGTGCTATAGAGGAGGTAGTGACTACACCAATTATCCAAGATGGGGAATGTGACATGAGATCCCAATTAGTGTATCCACACAATGCAGCTCCAGAGCAGGATCATATCCATAATACTGCCAATCAGATTGAGGTCCACTAGTGTATCCCAATGGTTTCCTAGAACCAATCCTGGATCACTTCCAGTAAAGAGACTCTGACACCACCTCAGCTCGCTACAGTGAATACAGAATCCAAGGGAACACCCCATCACATAGGGATGAGGGAACATTTACCCTATTTTCCCTTAGAATCATGGGAACCAACCCCTCATGCTCTATCATGGGAACTAGACCATAAATGTGTATCAATGGAGCCAACCCCCAAAACTATATACATGGGACATACTCCTCAAACAAGATCATGGGAACCAAACCACCAAATGGTATTTCGGGAACCAACACATCATGTGAGGCACTCTATTGATGGAGAGAACCATCCTTCTTGTGTTTCGGTCAATATGATATCGATCAAAGATAGAGAATCCCCATCAGATCCATGTGATCATGCTCTTGAATGGTATAATTATTCAACCCTGCAGACATATGAGTGAAAATAGTTTTTCTTACCTTTTTCCACTAGAGTTAGAGCAGAAAGACTTATTAGTACACTCCTAACATCTACAGAAGGCGTTACCAATCATGCTGATATCCCAAAGCATTTGAATGATATAATTTATGGAAATTGGCTATAGAGTATTCGGTCTTAGAAAACATCATATGAACCCCCATCATTATCCAATCACAATTCCACAAAAAATAGAAGGGGTGTATTTATGGGTCCCACCAGCCAGCCCTATGACAATTACTAGATTGTTTTTTTAATAAGAACAGATTGCTTTACTCTAGAAAGAGAACATGGATATCTAGGAGATAATAATGAAAATAATCTTGGGACCTCTAATCAGGGATGATGATCTTGTGTCTGCTAATATAATCCCACATTAATGTGATGATTCGCAGCCCACAAGGCGGGGAAAATTTTCATATTTTTTACCCCTCATCGAGCAGAATTCAATCATTGTTCAAAGTCACCCCAGCCTGTAGGGCTGTGGGAATTTTCATATTTTACACCTTCTCATCAAGGATATTTGGCAAACTATATGACCTCAGGTTTCACCATACAACCATTAAGAGAGTATGGATGTTTTAATCAGGGGGAATCATCTACATTATCAAAGACCAACAATGCTCTATAACTCGCCCCCACATCAATAGAGAATTGAAAATATAACCCAGATTCTAGATTCAATCGTACATCTACAGCAGTGGGGGAACAACTAGTATACATTAGGGGTACTTTGGTCATCTCTCTATTAAAGACATGAAGAAAAAATTATATTATTAAAGAAAACCTATTTATACAAAGAAAACACTGTCTCTAAATATCATGACAACTCCAAGAAAAGTTGTTGGATAAAAATATCTAATATGAGGAAACAGTACGATGCAGGGTTGGTAGGCCATGATCACTATTTAACTTACCACCGACATCTCGAGAACAAAATCAAATATTGATTTTTCCTCATGGATCAGTTTAAAGAATAGTTTTCTACAGGGTTGATAGAGTTTAAGGTTCTAGAGGTTCAATGAATATTCATAATAAATTTCCTATATTCAACAGATGAGATACACTCATGAGAGGTCACACGGCCATCATCTTTTTCTATAAGACGTTAAACTAATTGGATCACATCCTTCTTGCAAGATGTTAAATTGCATGGCCAATGTCCTTACCTTAAGATGGTAAAATGCATGGACATCATCCTTAACCCAAGTTGTAGAATTGACTAGCCATAATCATAACTACAATTCATTAAATTGCATGGATCCCATTTTTACCACAGTATGTTAAACTACATGGCTATCATCCTTACCACAAGATGTTAAATGGTATAATGCCTTCATACTTACAGTATGACATTAAACTGCATGGAATATTTTTATGAACTACATGTAGCTTGATTCTTGACTATAAATGATATGAAATGATGCCTGAATTTCCTATCATAGTCCCAACTGTAACTATTTATATAGGATAATGTTCAACTCTACGTAAAAGGATGTCTTGCATAGAGTATATCCTTTCTAAGAACTACGTGGGGACTTATTCTAATCCTCATGAGATATGTAGTGACATCTAGTCATTTTTCCCTTGGGCCCAACCTCAGTTTTATCCTTTTTTGTCCTTTTTCTTGAGTTTTCCTAGAAATGTGTGTGGTGTGGATATAACCTCCTTGGTATAAATTCATGTTGGTTGGCTTTATGACTCTACATCACACATATCCATGTTAGGTTATCTATCTTACGGAATGATCCACGTGTCCCTAAACTATCAACATATTCCCCTACAACATGAGTCTAAATTTTCTTGTAAAATCATTCATGAATGATGTTAAACTACATGGTCATTTTCCTTGCCGCATGATGTTAAACTACATGGAATTTCCATACAACATGGTATCAAAATAAGAAGTAATAAATTTATGGAAATATGTCAAACTGTAGGGCTATCTTCATTTCTGAACGATGAAAAATTTCATGGAATGTCTCACAGATAGTGATAAAATATTCAAGAACATCCTCACTACATGATATTAAACTATATGACCCCCTATAATTACATATAGATTGATTCACATTTCCCATGGGATACATAGGGATGCCTTGATCATACATCGTGGACTAACCACCAAATTTCATAAAATTATCAAATCCTATCCTCCAATGCATTTTAATAGAGAATGATACCCTTCATATTCCTTGTTTATCATATAAAGCAAATCTCACGCGGGTTTGTGAATTCTAATAAGGGTTTTCCTATGACATACCTGGGATGAGCTCATTGTACGACCTCGAGTCCTCACCGCATGATGTTAAAATGAATGGTCAATGTCCCCTCCATGACATGAAAATGCATACTCTTTGGGACCTCAGTTGAGAGGGACACCATCCCAGATATCAGTCTCATACCACACCAGCACATCCCAAACTATATACAATTCGATTACCATCATTATGGGATACATATTAATTCCTAGACACTTTTATCTAGGACCAGCCACAAGCCTTCGCTAGGAACATATGGAACATCATGGTCCTTAATGGACCTCATTCATGTCAGTTTTTAATAGGTTGTGTCTTACATTCCACTATAGAGGTTCTCCTCACTGACATCTTTAATGTAAGATTCTATACTGCACGGTTCTCTAAGAACCAATTTTGGTTTTATTCCTATCATCACAAGATACATAGTAAAGTATAGACCCCTATTTCTAGGACCAACCATAGGATTGTATTCTATCACATCAGGTGATCCAATGTCCTTATTAAAAGACATTAAAATGCTTCGACATTGTCCTTACTACATGACATAAAACTAAACGGACCCATGAAATCCAAACCCACTAACATTGGGTGGACCAAATCTTTACTGCATGGCATTTAACTGCATGGAATTTAATCTTTTCCATGTGACATTAAACTTTACAGTGCTACTAGAACTATGCATTCCTTGATTCCCACCTTCACGGGATAGAAATGAATGGAAAGACATTTAATACTCGAGTCTAGCCTTAGGTACCACAAAACCTTCCATATTTTTGGCCTCTTTTCCTAAGAACCATTCAGGGATATATGGTGTGGTGTGTATATTTTTATCCTTCATTCATGTAAGTTTTTCATTATCACGCCATGAAAATCCACTTTGGGACCTCATCCCCCCACCTTAATCATTATTGTATGACATTAAACTACACAAAATTCTATGAACTATGTGTAGATTTATTCTCACTCTCATGAGATATATAGTGACACTTGGATCTCTTATTCTCCACCCATCTATAACAATAAATATGAGATAATGGCCACCACTACGTGTCAGATAAACTCTCATAGAGTATCTCTTTTTCCATGAACTACATGAACATTTATTCCCAATCAATAAGGATATGTATGAAACCAACATGGGGTTCATGCTTAATGTTTCATAGGCCATATCTATTCCATCATTGTCACATCAGTTTTCTATCATCCTCGCCACATGACTATATGAAGAATGAAATATTTGGGTCATTAACACATGATGTTAAACTACAAATAATTATATGAAACACATATGGATTGATTCCTCTCATCCAGGGATACATAGTGATTTCGAAACCCCTACTTCTAGTCGTAGTGATAGCATTTTATTCCTTTCACAATTGGTGATCCTTCAACATTACCACATAATGATAAAATTCATGGTAATACAACTGAACTGCATGGAATTAATCTTAATGGAGCTATCAGAACAATATATGTCTTGATTTTTTTCCTCATAAGAATCATAGTGATGCCCATACATTTCATATTCGGTCCAGACATGGATATAACCTGATTTGGCCCAACTGGATAGAGTCCTACCAGAAAGATGTGTGGTGTGGATAAGACCTTTTTGGTCTTTATCCACATCAGGTCACTTCATGGAACCACAATGAACATATCCACTAGGGAATCTATCTTATGGTCTGAATTACATGACAATAAACTATCCACATATATTGCTACAACATGAATTTAAAATAGTCCAAATTGTCTTTATCTCATAATGTTAAACTGCATTAATGTATATCCTTGCTGCATGTCGTTAAATTTCACACTCCTTCTAGAACTATTTGAGGATTTATTCTCATTCCGTTGAGATACATATTGAATCACATGTTCTCATCCTAGGGACCATCCACCTCATTACTTCCTTTCACTTCAGTTATCACATCCTCACTACATGTTATAAAACTTCAGAAAGATAAATGTACCCATCAATTCACGATGGGTCGCCTTTGTACTAACCGCGTGAGATTAAACTGCATAAAATAATCCAAGAACTATATTTGGATTTAATATAATTAATATAAGATACATAGATATTCCCAATTCATCCTCCCGGGTACCAAACACAACCCTACCACATTCACATTGGTTTTTACATCTTTATCACAGGATGTTAAACTACATGGAAGATTCCATACCGCAAGACATTTTAATGTATGGATGTTCATCCTCACACCATGATGTTAAAACTCATGGAATTACTTCCACACTATATGAAAAAAAATAGTGTAGGTCATCATTTATCACCCCTCAATATCAATGGACGATAATAGCCTTATGCTGGCTAACCATAGAATGAAGTGCTTGCATCTTTATTTTAAGAAACTCAATCCATGTTCCAAACTCCATATATCATATTTCTCATGTTGTTGGAAACCATTCACAATCCTTAAAAATGAAAATATTTCTCTCTTCTTAGACATGATATGGATGTGGGGGATCATACCCACCAACTAGAGACATCTTGGACTAGTGTAAAGGGCCGTGTGATTCATGCGGGCCTATCATCACCAAGGTGGAACCCAACACCTTATTATATTATAGGTCATCCCCAGAATGATTTCTTCTATCATCACTCATGAATTGAGAACCTTGATCCATGAATTATGACATCTTTATCACCCGCTTAAAGGGATTTTGGAGTAATCTTGACCCTCTGTATGCTTATGAAAATCTTGGGTAACATCCCCATACCAAGTCGAAGTGGAATGACTGAAAACTTCTCACACCTTCTTTAATGTTGTATGAACATAAACACTAGAAAATAATGGTTCAAATCATATTACATTAACATGTCACTAAAATAGACACAAAACCTCTTAACTTGAAATACTAAAAGGGGAGGCCTGAGAAAAATTCATATCTCTACCCTCTAAACTCTTCAAAATTAATGATTAGGAAAAAACTGGGTCCCATGTAAATAAGGAAAAAATATCGTAGGGTATATTATCTAGCCATAGTAAGTTCAATGATATGATCACTAGACTCCTTGGACTAGAAAAAATGAGATCAATGATTAGTCACACCACCTGGTCATGAGAATATGTTTGATATGTGGTGGTCCAACTTTTAAGCTTCCCAAACCCATCTTGGCTTTTTTATTTTCCATATATCCCACATAAGGATCCAAATTGTATCATGTCTTCATAAATCCCACCTTTACCTTGAAGAGGAAAATAAATCTCTCTTCTTGGCCATGAAATTGATGCAAGGGATGAGACCCTCCAACTAAAGACAACATGGCCTGGTGTAAAAGTCTTTCTGATTCATTGGATCATAGAAATATATTGGTGGAACCAAGAAGACCATTGGTTTATAGGTTCCCTCTATGGTGGATGTCTCATACCTTCCTTATTACATGAGTTCTATGTACTATGATTTTGAGTCACCATAACAGATTATCCAAGCGAATCCAATATCCTCAACATTGCATCACCATGTATTATAACCATTCTCAATGTTGAAATGAGGCCCTTCATTAATTATCCTTCTTAAGGATCACGCCTAAATTTTTTAAACAACAAGGCATAGGGTTCGATATGTTAAATTAAGTGCTTAATTTCCCCAGCACACTAGAACCCTTCATTGATAGCCTTCCTTCCATACACAACATCATCATATTGATGTTTGATAATTCATAACCATTTCAAATCCCCTAGAATGGAAAAGGGATATCTCTTCTTGGACATTAAATGGATGCAGGGGATCAGAAACACCGACCAGAAACATCATGGCTCGTTAAAAAGGCCTCCATATCCATGTCTTCCTTAATGAAGGAGTGGAGGATCCTAACACCCCCATACTATTGAAGAACATACCCATCCTATATACCACATTCCATTTCTCCCGAATAAATCATTGTGGTTGTGATTTACATCACCACAATCTAAATATACATATGGTCTTGGCTTCCATAGCATTTCACCCTCAACCATATTCATCCCATTGATCTTCCACGACCCTTAGAAAAGAGTGTAGATTAGCTGTTCTTTTACCTGCTATCAATGCATAAGGTATTTAACCCACAAACTGATGATATCATCCCCTGGTGAGAAAGGAACTCCAATCCTTCTGAACCCCAATAACACCATGATAGAACTCATCACCCCATAGTGTTTTGAGTCACCCCTGGTCTCCCAGTCCTATATAACATTAATGTACTAGCGGTAAGACTTTAATCTACATGGTATACCAAATTCATAGTGGTAAGAATTCAAAATACATGGAACACTAATATCATATATGTAATATGTTAAACTATATATTATCCAAAAAAAATAATCTAGAATCTCCTAAAGTGCAGTATAATAATGATCTAGATTATAGGACCTCAAATTAGAAAAGGACATAATGCTCTCCGAGGGGAAAACCTGATAAAGGAATATTAGAAACAAGGTTAGTTCTTGCTCACTGGATATACACTTTATTTGATCCTGATGACATTGAGAATCTATAAAATGTAATATGCATTGAATTTTCTAGGTCAAAAACCTGCATGAAGGTGGCATAATAAAAAACCAAGTCCTCACCAACTAAGTCTTCCATTAAATAATGATTACACAAAAATTATTGAAAATAAAATACAGTGATAAAAATATTATGTGGACCCTTATATGGCCGTGTAAAAAATCAATTTATGCTCACTATGTCCTCTAACATAGGAAAATTTTTGAGCATTTTAACTTCCTGAAAGATACCATGTCCAGATTGTCATCGTAAACAAGAGAATCTCAAGACTACTGAAGCAGGATCCTAAATGAAGGATTTCATGTTAGTGGGAATTACTTATCATAAAAAATAGTGACATTTAACCTCTATTGTATGATTTATATCTATGTATGTGCATTCATCCCAGAGTACCATATCAATGAACCTATTCTATTTAGGTGTGTGCTTGATCTGCAAAATAGTATATTTTAGAACCATGTTTGGTTTGATTCCCATCCTCATTGGAAATTTAAGGATATCATAGTTTTGACATGGGGTCCATACAAATGTTATACTCCTCCCTATCAATTATGTATTTTTTTAATTTACATATATTCTAATTTCAGGGTATTTATGCACCATGCCAAAGAGACTTCCCATATTGGATGAGGTTGAGAAGTTGTAGCCATATATTTCATCTTCATAAGATATAGAGAGAACCATAGACAAACTCAGGATATGTCCTCCTTGGGAGTTCATGTTCATGATCATCAAATATTATGAAATGTGAAAAAGCGATTTACAATTACGTTAGAATATAATTCACTCTTTTTTATAAATCTCATTCTAGGGGGAATTTGTTGGAAAAAATATTTCTCCATGTATCACTTTTCTACCAAAGATCCTGGAACCATTACAAACAGTGAAATAATACATGGAGAATGGAATAAATGATGCCCAATGGTTTAAGTAGACACACCATATACCTGATATTCTATTAATAATTTTACTCTTAATAGTCAGGGATTTTTACTACTACCCTTAGCCAAAAAATATAGTAATCCACTTTCCAGGCCATCCAATTAAACCAAGACCCTTGGGGGACCTATGTAGACCATTCCCATAGGACTCATTTAGAATAACCAGTTGACTAGTGGTTGGGGGTCCATAGCTCCAGCATCTCATGAGTGAGGCCCCTGTGTAGGGCTCGAGGTGCACAAAGTCAATAGGCATGCACACATAGATCGGTCGAGGCCCACATGGGTAGAGAGTGGTGCATATGGTATGGGTGCCTACTCCATATTCGAATCAAGCTAACATCCACCATAGAATTTATTTTATACCAGAGGGCACAAAACATGAGAATTTGATTTGGGATGCAGATTTTTTCCATAGGATCAAATCAGGCCCATTTGACCAAGCCACCTGGTGATCCACGCCATTAGATCTCTCCTCCCTTTAATCCCAGTCATCCTCTCGATTCCTACGACTATGAATTTGAATCAATAAAATCCATTACACCACAAGAAACTCATCTTAAACCTCCCACCACACTGGTTCAACACCCCTAGGAACACCAGATCCTTACTCCTTGTCACATCCATTACTTTGACACCTTTCCAATATCCACTCAAGTTTGAGGCAATAAAACAATGGTCATCAAACAATCACCCTCTGATCATGAGAATGAGGTGAAGACAAGAATTTATCTCCAAAAAAGTATGGGATGACCGCACTAATACATGAAGAGATCAAAATTGCAATCTCTACAGGCCTTCTGAGAAGGTCCGCGACAATGTTCAAAGTTGTCGCATGATCATTCCATGATAATTCAACCATACCAAGGGTAACCATCAGAGGCCTCTGTGATCCCCAATAGACTTTTATAAGATCCCTACCTGTTCTTGGATGTTATCACATGATCATTCTTTGATCATGTGATAGAGGAAAATAAAACCATGGGTGTAGTCTGAGGGAATCACAAAAACTGTTAGGACCACAAACCCCTTCAACCTCAAACTATTTTCATCTGATTTATTTCACATTTTACCAATATTTTTTGACTCCTTCACAAGTAATGTACATGAGATGGAATGAGAACACATCCCTCATCCAATAAAAAGAATAAAAAGGGATATATAAACCACTTCCCATCGTATAAAAACATGTGATGGGAGATGGAAAAGGGGGATTTTGAATATATGGGTCACCGACCACTTCCTTCGGAGAACCCCTCTATGTAGCCTCTCTTGTGGGAGTTCTCCATAGGTTTCATTCAAAGAACCCCTACATGTAATATCTCTCACATGAGTGTGATATATGATGCCTTAAAAAGAAACCATTGTGTGATCTTCATTAGATAACACTATCTCATTCCAAGACCCCTAATATATCATGCGACCATATGATCCATGTGACTTCATGCATCACATCCATACCAGTGCCCTTATGTGAAAATACCTCCAACTTCCGTGTCTTATAATAACTCCAAGAAGTATGCTGAGCATGCTCATTTTAACATATGAACACCTCCTGAAATCCCTTTGGATGATGATAAAATCATTATGGGACCATGTTAAAGACATAAATGTTCCATGAATAGGAGGACCTCAGGATTTCACAATCACGCGATCCAACAGAATACCATCTATAGATTTTGATAACCAAGAAGAATAACCCTCAATATGGGTTTCCTACATTGACGACACCCTCTTTCACATTAGGAAATGGGGCTATTATATAATCCATAGGTTCTATGTATAAACCTTTCCCATTCCATTAAGACTCAAATAACAGATCCATTCAGGTTTAGGTAGTCGATCAAAAGGCAGCTTCGAGGTCACATGAACCCCTATAAGGCTCAGTACAAAGAAAAACCTCATCCATGCATCTTTCATTGAATATTGGGTTGCGAACATTATAAACATAGTATGAGTCCCTCACAAGATCCCTTTGAAGATCCTGTGACTATATAGTTGATCATGTGATCATGCAGTGCATTCCCACACATGTGAAGGTGTTGGTGCACAATCTCCATCACCTGAAGGTATGGTCAACTGTAAGACCCCATACACTCTGCATGTGGCCTTAGAAATGGCCAATAAACATGGATGATACAAATGCATACCCTTATCATATATAAAGTGAGGACAAATGACCCTCTATTTTCTCACTCTTATCAATTAAATCTTGATCACCTAGGCTTGCCTTTCTATAAAACCTCCTCGTCCATGAGTTTGGAGCTCATCACATGGCCACCTGAATATTTGGGAATTATGTGATGTCATGTGAAAATAATATTTCGTATGAACCATAGAACAACATTTCATACTCCTAAAATTATTTGAACACCTATGTGAAATTACATAGAATCCTCTGTGATCCCACCTCAAAATCCTCTAAAACACATTACCAAAGGTGTATCATTAGAATATACCCTTAGTGTATTCACGAACCAATGGTCAGGACCTACCGTCACTATGAAAACCCTATTATGTAGACCTTTAGAATGGGAAATCAGTTGCATATGCACCCCTGTTAAACTTAATGAATAATCCCTTCGTATGAGAGCTTGTGAATCATTAATAAGAACAAGAACCTAAGAACACTCGTGAGACCCTTCAATGATCTCTCGATGTATTTAGTCAACCGTGGACATAACATTTTTAACCTCAATAAAAGTCTAAGATGAGTCAAACTGATATCGCGACAACCTTTTCACATGCCAAAATAATCATACGATGACACAATGACTAGTATTACTAGTCATGAGTGGCACCTCAAGGATGTCCACCCCAATTATGTTAAGACGGCCTAAGACAAGTGAATTTTGATCCTGCGAAAGAGTCACTGATATGTCTAAATAATCACATGATCGACTATATAAAGGTTCATATTGAAGTGTGTTGGCATGAGTAAAGAAACCCATTCATCTCCTCCTCACCACATGGAACTCCAGAGGTATTCTTGGAAAACCTTGTGGTACCATATCGACTATGAGGATAACATTTCCATGTAATACTTGTGTACTCTCTACGCGACCCATTTTGTTTAGGTAGATTTGCATTGAAAGATCAAGTGAAAATAATGTGCATAGATCATACCATGTCACATGATTAAGGCCTTTATAAAATAAAGAGATGAAGATCAAAATGATGGAGGTGAGTGGTGTTCATAGTTGATAAATGACATGCAATGCATCAACAACGCAACTCTGAATGACCTCATGGTATGTAATCTTGGTATGCTCATTATTTTCATACAAAGAATATTTGGATCAAACATGAAACCTCAAACACCTTAAACTTGATAAATAGAAGATACCTACGATAGGATAGTTGATCATGAGAAGCACTCTTGACTTGTCCACCTGGCCATGGGAAGCAATCCTATCATGTCCACATAGACATGTGAAGCATTCATGACATGTTCACCTAGAAATGCAAAGAATCCCCATCATGTCCACCTATCATGTGAAGAACCTTTAACATGGCTACTTCACTCAAGATTAGTAACTAGAGACAAGTCATATGATCATGTATAGAATCCTTGAAATTCTTTCTGTTGTCATACATATCAGATATGTCATGTTTTTTCTTCCAAGAGAAGTCTTCCATGTCATGAAAATTAATTAGTAATCTATCCTTGGATATGTACTCTATGTCAAATAGGTTCCCCAACATATTGATTAGCCAATCAAGACCTCCCCAATTGATGGTAGAGAAATGTCTTGCAAAGACCACATGGAAGAACAACATTTCAATGATGACCTACGTGAAGTCATGAAATGTGGACCCTAATTATGAATCCTCACCCACATTTCCCCTATATGAAGTATGTGATATTGATTATTCGGGATTATGCATTCATGATATCCTACTAATTTCATGCCCTTGGGTAGAAAATCATAGTCATCACCACCTCTCTTTAATCCAGCAGAGGATAAAGATTGAGTACACCAATGATGGGTAACCTCATAGTATAATCCATGACAAATGACATGATGTAAGTATAATAATTGGGAAATCCAAGAGTATAAGCCCTGACCAGTAGCATGGCATGAGTGAACCAATCATAGGAAACCTCTGAGTGTAAGGTTTGACCAATTAAATGATACCAAAGATTCAACCTCAAAGGGTAAGCCCCCACCAATAAGATGATGTAAATACATCAATTGGGACATCCTAGCATATAATACCTAAGAAGTATCATGGAATGAAGATCCATTCATAGGAAACCTCAAAGTGTAAGCGCCAACCAATCACATGAATCATCTGAGTGTAATCCCTATCCAATAAAGAGCAACCCTAGAGTGTATGCCTCGATCATCAATATAATATAATATGTCCCCACCGATATTGAATACATTTTTGTATAATCCCCCCTCTAATTTTTAAAATAAAAGGGAAATCCATAAGGTCTCTAAGAATGATCACATACCATAGCCTATTAGTATGTACATGTACATGTAAACTACGAGAACTCTAATTCCTTCCCTAACTGGGATACATAGGAATCCTTCTTAGGGACCGAGCACTAATAGGCATCCACTTTGGTCTAAGTAGCTTTCTGTACCATTACATCCATGATAATGAGATTAAATTATCTTATTGGTATTCCATCCCCCATACCCATCATTGGATGTGTATATGACTTATTTATGGGCATCATTTTTCATATAAGCCATGATCATGATCATGAGTACCTCAAATCCATCAACAGTTTTAAAATTTACTGAACTATGAAGAATTTGATTCCCAACATGTCTTGGATACATAAGAGTACTTCCAAGGGCATGATATCCATACCATATCCTCCATAAGGGTGACAATAATGTGAAAAACCTGCATTGGTATGCTATCATGTAATATGTCCAACCTCCTACTATCTCTTGTTTCTCACACCGAGCATGGATCATGTTGGCATAGAGGCTAGAGGTGGTTGAACAAATAACATGATGAGAATTCCCCCAATGAGGAAGTACCATTGGGGTGTGTGTCTGATTACATCCCATCACCACTTACAGGGCTATATTCCTAAAGGATCAATCTAGGGTAGTCTGATATGTATAAGTCCCTTATAGGGCCTCTATTATCATATTACACATGACAAAAAACCGTTTTAAATACTATACGTACACTGATTCTTGTATTAAATAGTATTTTTAGGATAACTCATCGTGGTCCAATCCCGATACTAACATCCTTACCATATGAAATTAAATTGCATGGATAACTCTAAACGTATAACCTTAAACTAAGTTGAATGAACTACATGGTTTTTGATTCCTATTCAAAAAAGATACATAGGATTCCTCATAAAGGTCCAATCCCATCATCAAGACACAAGCCATTCCCATGGACGGAAATAAACTCTTGAGTTCCAAATGATGGCCATAGTCGAAATCATCATAATCAAATAATAGATTGATAGAGAACCCATGATATACACACGCCAATCCAAATCAATACTAATTCATAATAAATTCATTGACATAGGGGTAACCATTCCCATATCAGGGTCTAGGTAGGATATCACAAACATATATAAAATTTATAATAGATTCCCAAAGTAGGAAATAATTCCCCATAAAAGTATGTGAGGATCCTGATCTCCCATCCTCTCGACTTATGTGATTCCCAAAGAGTTGATTTGCTTGAAAACCTAGATGATCAATGGTCTTTAGAATGTAGTCCTATACCCAGATATGGATGGCATAACCATTGGTGGTTTTTCCGAAAATGGACAATGGTAAGGGAATGAGTGGATCCCATTCCACACAATGAATCCTGACGAAACACTTTTTCCTTATCCATGATAATTAATTATAACTATTTTTACTATTAATTATGACCACAAATTATGTTGAAATTATTAAATAATATTTTTTAATATAATTCATGATATGGAATATATTTTTCCAAATTTAATTCATAAAAGTGGTAGAATTTAATTAAAAATTAAACATGAAATAAGAATGACATTATTTTTTTTAATGAAAATGTTTTCTTTTGTATCAAATGTATTTTTATAAACATTTTAATATAATTGATTATAATGACATAAACTGTATTTAAAATAATATAAATTAATTAATATGTCCTTAAAAACTATTTAAAAAATGGATCTTTAAAAATAATTTTAATGAAAAGATAATTTTTATAAAGAATTAGTGTTTTTCAGTATAAATAAAAAAATAAATCTTTTCAGAAAATTTACAAAAAATAACATTAAGTTAATTTTTATCTATTGATTTAGAAAATGTAGATAATTTTTTTCATACAATTTTATAAAATTTTAAAATTTTAACATTTTAAATATTTGAGCACAATGTGATGAAACTTATTTTAAAAAAAATAATGATTTCAAGCATAAAACATGATTTATTCTAATATCATTCTTAGGAAAGAATGTTATATATATGATAAAACATATAATTGAATAAATAATATAGAAATTTTCTTATAATCATCGAAAAAATAGAAACTTATTTAATTTATTAAGATAATAATATTTTTTGAACATAAAAATAGTATTTCATAAATTCAAATATTTTTTACTTTATTTTTTTTATTTTAAATTCTATTCAATTTATAATGGAATAATTTTTTTATACATGTCTAAATAATATAATTTTCATAATTTTTTTTATTATTAGTCATATTTGTCTAATTTGTTATGTATTTTATAATGTAATAATATGTTATGGTTCATTAGAACTCAGGGTTGCATGAAACATATGTTATTGAATAAATTATATTTTTTGGGTAAAAAAATTTATAAAATCCATGGGAGATACATTCTAGGGAATGAAAATGATATTTTTAAGGGGATTAGCTATTACATGTTTGGGGTAAATCCTGATTGTCCATGGATAGTAATTATATTTATCTTGATCTATTATTAGATTTTTTATGTTATATAACCTTCAATGATTCACTATTTAAATGATGTAAATATTTAATGAGGATTAACTAATGGGCCTATAAGAAGCAAGATGGGTGTGTATATATCATGATAGACTAATAGGGATATATATTGCCTTTAATTGTTCAATGCAAGGATATAATTGTTTCATTTGATATATAATCATACCATTCATTTTAAAATGTGTCATCACATTCTATATATGATAATAAGAGAATAAATGTAACTTATATGGCATGTAAAGACTCTTATTAACCCATGTTAATATACAAAATGAGGTAGTGGTTCTCATTTTAATTAAAACCTTTTGACATTAACCTAATCTATTTCATTTATCCTAGTGAAATTTTTGACCATTATATATAGATTTCCTTCATTCCATATTCGGGATTATTGTTATGAGAGTGGTGGTCGCATGCTCCTAACATATTTATTCCAAATATCCCTACAACTATGTTGAATTTGATGAAATTGTATCTTCAAAATATATTCCTACAGGTCATTAAATTCATGTAGAGAGATACTTCTCATATCATACATTTTAGTTCTATGTTAACAAGAGAGTTATACCAGTAGCATTTGCCTATGTCCACTAGGGGTGGCCCCTATGTCACTAAGTAGTGGATTTAGTCTTTCCAAAAAATAGATATGAATTATTGGATTCCCATTTATTGGAGGTTATGGTTTCTACTTATATACCATATGATCTAGCCATGCACTAGTGGGACATTCTAGAGGAAGTAAGGTAGCATGAGGACCTAACCTGGAAGGAAATTTATCTGATGTCCTATAAGAACTTCTATTCATAGAGACTAGGATGAGGGGGATTATATGTTTATTAAAAAGATTTTGGGTATAATTTTTGTGATGTATCATTCTGGATGATTCGGTGATCTATAGTGTTTTTCTACATCAATAGTAACTAATCAGATCACCGTTAATGCATTTCCACGATGGTATTCACTATGAGAAAAAGTTAGGAGTATATTTATTTCTCCATAGAAACATTACAGATTAGACGAACTAGGATCTAATCATGTACACGATCTTAAGATATTGCTTGATTAGTGTCTAGGTGGTCATAACACGGTGATCATGGAGTTCCTCTTCAGACTGTATGAAGCAACACTATGATATTGAGCATAAGGAATGTGTTTGGTATTGTAATTAGGGATGTTGGATGTTTTCTCAAGATCATAATCCATTTCATTTATTTATATGGAGAAAGGATGACCATAGGCACCCAAAATGTTATTACCCCACAAACGAGTGTCATTATTATTTAATAATGGTAAATTTGAAGAAGTTTAATAACGGAATACAATAGACAAAAATTGAGAGGGGACCAAGGTAGGAACTAGAGTATGGGAACATCTCTCCTACCCCTTAGAAGATTAGTAGTTGGATTTTTACTAGGTTCTCATGCCAATTCAAGGGATTTAGTAACCCAATATATGAGTGAGAGTATCATCGGAAGGGAGAATTTTAGGGGAGTAAAACTATATTTTATGGAAGATAGTAGAGTTAGTTGAATGTTATATTATATACTTAAACCAACATATATGTAGACCTTTTATCTTAAGAGAATAGATTCTTAGATCCTCTACCCTTGAAAGTAATTTTTTGATACACTAGAGTTTTATTAATATTAATGTATTTTTTTTAAATTGATAGGGTTTTTCAAGTGATATTTTATGGATTTATGTCCATCGACATGTTGTTGGGTTTTTTATAAAGTGTTTCGTAGAGTTTTCTAATGAAATTGGTGGCTACAATTTCAGTTAGGGATCTATTAATGTTAAATAAAATTATTCAATATTATTCTAGGTATGTATTGTCTAGTTCAGTAACAAAATCGTATCAAATTCTATTGAAGGAGAATTAATTTTCTATCCCCAAAAGGGTGAATCATTATTTATCTAGGAGACAGGATCCGTAAAGTTGATCATGTAGGAAAAATTTAACGTGGATTGGATTGTATGAGTGCTTAGATAACATGACTAATTTTAGATGATGGTGGAAAGTAGCATGTTATTCTTCCACTAGTGGATTAAAATATTATTGATATTTTTCTAGATTAGTTGTCCAACTTACGATATGAGTGGGAGATAGATTTCCTAATCCATTTCATGGTGAGAGATAAGATAGTTTCTATCCTACCATACATCATATAACCAGTAGAAAAAAATCAGAAGAATGTATAGTTATAGTTTTTAAAGAAAATGCAGTCATACAACCATGTACATCACCATGGGGTTATCCCATGATATTATCTAGTAAGTATTGAAGGTTTTTATGATTATGTTTGGATTATTAAAGATTAAACTATATGATATTGAAGAATTATATCCCCTTCCACTCAATTATGATACCATAGACCACATGATAGGTTCCCATATTTTATCCACGATTAATTTGAGGACACATTAAAATTAGTTCAGGGTAAGGTCATCAGACATACCCGAGACTACTTTTAGAGGTATATATGGCATATACATGTTCATGGTGATGTTATCAAGTATGAAAAACACAATTTCAATGTTTATGGACACGATGAATATGATATTGTATCCATTTTGGATATGTTTTTGTTATTTTTTCCAATAAAATATTTGATTACTATAATCCCACAGTTGTTCATTAACAATATCTTAACATCTCCTTTAGTACACTGAGAGATAATTGGTTTTATGAAATGATATAAATATAGAACTTCTTAGTTGATAGTGATCACTTCTAAGGATATTATATCTAAATATTTGGAGTGTTATTTATCCTACTAAATATTGTTGTCATGGAATATTAGGATTATCCCAAGAATTAATTCCAGATTAAGTTATTTTTGGGTCATGCAGGTAATTACACATGTTTCATTTTGGACATATCCAATATGGAAGTGATTATATATTAGGTAAAGTAGAAGGGTGATGTTTTTTAGTCTGATGCCTATGAGTGTAATTTTTATTAACAAAATAGAATTCTTACCTTATCATTGATATGAAACATACCTATGTTTGGTATGTAATATACATCACCCTATGATTCTTTTGGACTCAGAATTAGAGTGGTTCTGATATAGAAGGACAGAGTGGTTTCTTATAGTTCCAAAATTTTGAGACAATGTCATATAAACTACCCCAATAATTATCGATAGTTATATGTGTTGGTTAACACCCTAATATTTGGGACAAATGTCTTTTTAGTGAGAGTATTTTACTGTACATATTCCACAAGAGACATAAGTTTATCTTTTAAAAACCCGTGTTTTTATGAACATTTTTTTAAATAAAATAAATTTATTTCATATCATCCTTTTCATGATACACCAATTTGAACATTAATTATATCATACAATTATTTAATCTCACTCTACTTGCAACATCCTCTTATCTTATGTTTCACACAACAGTGTGTTTCTATGAAATAACATTTTAGTATTTTAATAATTTATACATAGCTGTTATAACATAGTCGTTAGAAATTGTAATAAGAAATGTTATAGTTGATTTTTAAATATATTTTTAATTTTTTCATAATATAATTTATATTAATAATTAAATATATACTTTTTGGTAATGTCTATATGTTTTGAATTTTTGTTTCAAAATAATAGTTTTTTATGTTAGTATATGAAAAATAATATAATAAAAATTAGATTCTTTTAGATATATAATTTTATAAAAAAAATTAATTCAATATTTATAAATTATATTAGAGTAATGATTTGGTGTTTTTTCAAAATATTTCATTTTTGGACGAATAATGAGGAATACTAATTTTTTATTGAAAACTACTTCATTAATAAATTTTTAGATGCAATTATTCAATATTTTAAATTGGTCTTAAATTATAATTAGATTAATTATACATAAATTATTCAAATTTAATTCATTATAACCAATTTCCCAATGAAATTTGATATAAAAAATTTTAATATTTGGAACTATTTCACATAAAAAACTCTTTGTCTCATCCTCTCAAATGGATAAATTTTAAAATTATTTATCCCAATTTATGTATTATTATATGTAATATGCATTGCAATGTTTGAATAAAAATATTTTCCAATTTTTAATAAGTCCTGTATAATTTTTTATTAATGTTATTATTAAAATTAGTTAAAATTAATTATAGAGATTGATGTAAAATCAAGATTACTTAGTCATTAAACATAAATCATATGGTGTAAGAATGACAGTAAAAATTTTTAATGCCCATATTAAATCACTATTTCAACCGTATAATCCATTGGATCAAAATTTAAAATTATTAGTGTCACATTATGTTAGGGATACCTCTTAATAGTGCTTACCATTTTATATTTACTAGAATGGAACTACTCCTCCACTGTAAAAATGGGTACTCACCACCATACATATTAACACCTATCAATACCATATTCTCGCAAAAAAATTGAAATATAAGCTACCAAATATACTTCTCTTATCATATAATCCTCACATTGTGTATAAATTCAACCAAGGAATCCCATTTGTGTAATCCAAAAGGAGTTACCAAATGAATAGATAGCAGCCTTCAATAATCACTTTTGACTAATTTATTACTTGAGGCCCTCAATTATAATTATTATTTAATTATATGAAAAAACTAGTATCATAAATATATTTATATCTTTCTAAGTTAATGTTAATACGTAAAATCAGAGACACTTACATCATATGGGATACAAAATCATCATTTATTTGTGTGGGGGACTACCCCTCCCATGCAAATGTCGTTCATTCTTCCATTACCACATATCAAGGTTGGGAATAATGAATGAATAAATATTTTAATATAATATATATGATATTTATATTTTTTTGTATTATTTAATTATTATATAAAATATACAATTAGTATTTCCATTTTTATAATATGATAAAATCATCCATCTATGAGTAAACTACCACCTCCTAAAACCAATGTGACTCATTCATTCATTACATGGTATATATTAATAATGTGATTAATATTAATACGTGGTATTTATTTAATAATAATTATAGTTAAATTATTATACATATATATATAAGTACCATTTACTTCTCTTCTTCCATTCAATAAGATAAAAATCGAAATAATGATCATGTAGAAGTTCAACCTATAGTCTTTAAGAATGGTGTATTTAATTTTATATTTAAAGATTTTATAGATTGTTATAATAAATATAAACTTAATATATATTATATTTATATGATTTTTATAATTATGTATATTATTAAATAATTATATAAGTAAAAGGAAAAACAAATATCACAAATCAAATCCCACGTGAAAAAGAAAGCACTTATTACCTAAAATGTAACTTTAACATGTAAGTGTTAATAAAAATGTAATAAAAGGTTATAATTAACTCATATATGGTATTATAAAATTTATTATGATTCTTTAATAGATATAGAATAATCTTACATATATTATAATGGATTTTTGAATGAGAATTAAAAATTGAAGTCACAAGGATCGGGGATTTCTAGCTTAACTTTTTTCTTGGAGAAATATGCCTTATTCAACACTGATTTAATTTATGTGGTGTATATATTACACATGAAATAATTATATGATACATATATTAAAATTTATAGGAATTTAAATAGATATTTTATGATTTATATTTCATGGGTTTTAGAATTTCAAAAGTTACCGAATTAGTATGATAATTCTGTCTGAATATTCATTCATTGAGCAGCATATTATGTTTTGTACCTATATTATTTTTCATGTAATATATACATCCATTTGAAATTTTATATCACATATCTATTTATTTAAATGTTATTTTAAGCTTCATGAAATGTTATTATTTCATGTGTATTTTTATTCAATGATACCAATTTGGTAAGAATACATTCCTACAAACTCATTATTTAGTGGGCTTGTTTATGAATATGGTTCCACTAATGAAATATTATAAACCATATATAAATAATAATCCATAATTTTCTTATCCTATAGATATTCATGATATCCAAATTTGATGATATAATTTTTCTAGTATTAGATACTTATTATTATAATGAAAATGTTTTTATGAAAATCTCACTTCATTTCTCTTTTTGATAAGATATATGATGCCTTATAAATCCATGTTTAAAAACAAAAAAAAATGTTTCTAAATGATATTTTGGTATTATTTTCAAAGATAAATGACTGATATTATTATAAAATATTCCATTATATAAATATAAATATAATTTTAAAGTTAAATATTTTTAAAAATGATCTATGTTTTGGAATATTTCTTCAAATAAAAATAGATATTTTCCTCCCAAAATATTATTAAAAAATTGGAAATATTTAATTTCTATCTATGATGACATTTGGTGGCCCTAATCCTGCCATTCTGTTGATATTATCAAAGGGAACCATTCATATTCCTTCTCATAGTGGTTTATGATTTGAAGGAATTATTTCTATGACAATTATATCGCTTCCATGAGTTATATTTTGAGGAAACCTATTTCTTATCATGGGTTCTGATTTGATGAAATGATTATTAAAAATTTCAATTTTCTGCAGGTTATGATATGATGAAAATTTTATGATGGATGTTTCTGTTCATGGGTTACGATATGATGAAAATTTATGATCTCATGGCCCTCATATTTATGATTTCATTTTGTTATAGGTGGGACCAATATCTACATCCACTACATTGGTTAACGATATATATCTCAAGAGAAAAAAATGAATATAATAGTTAGTGATATCTGTTTAGTGAAGGATATTGTCTCCAAAGATGGTCTTGGGTGTGAATCAAGATTACAAAGATGGTTTGGTGAGTGAAACCATTCCACTGAGATGGAATTGGCATTAATACATGACTACAATGGAAATTAATTTTATATGTTTTTGTCATCCAAATTTCTATGTGTTATTTCTGTATAATGATTTCATGGTTTATGATCACGATTTCCATATGATTTGGGTCTAATGAAATTCCAATATTTCCTCCATGACTCTTGATTATTATCTTTGATATGTAGGGTTTGATCTTCTTATCATATTCTCGTTATCTTATACCCTTATGACCATGATTATGGTTTCATATCACCATTGTTTACCCTTATTGAGCATACCAAATAAATCGTTTTTATGATTAATTTCCGTAGGTTATGAAAATATGTATTATTTTTTATGTTTCTAAGAAGGTATCTAGTCATGGAGATACTTGTGGGAGAAAATGTAGATCACTTATATACCAATTTTTTTGTTTATTTATTTCAAATGACACTGAACTAATATGGTCTTTGGGAATCAATTATTGTAATTTTTTTTGTAATCGATAATAAAAATTATATAATTTCTATGTATGAAAGGTGATGGTATCCATAGTAGGTATCAAAGAGAAATTTCAACAAACCTTATGTAAACTAGGATAATAAACCCAAATTGAAATCTCTAAGGACATGAATCGAAGATTAAATATAAGGAAGAGTAAATGTATAAGAAACTTCATTAGAATTTTGATAATGGATAGAGTGAGTGGTTTCCTAAAAATATACCCCAACCTAGATACTACATGAAGATGCAAAGCTATAAAAAGTTTACATAGGGGTAATAACCCAAAAAACCATATTGATATAAAATCTGTTGGGAACCATAAAATGAAAACATTCCATTCTACTTAAATGGAAATATATTCCTAGGTGATATTATTTAGAAATTCACAACCTATTCACAAATTATCAATGAAGGATTTTAATATAAGTTGTCTATGAGTAACTTATTATAAGCCTATGTTTTGAAAATTCAATAAAGTTTCCATAATTTAGACACCCTAAATTTTTTTCCCTAAATATGAGGATTCCCAATATGAATTTTGTTTCTTACTCTATAATTTTTTGTTTTTAGTCAATGGCTAGAACTAGCATGTAATATTTCATTAATGATTATGGTTGGAAATGAAATTATTTTCCTCTTGAGCCTTAAAATTCTATATATGATTGAATGGAAAGTATCATTTCTATTATCACCCAACATTATCATGCATTGAATTATACTAATCATCCAAAAGAGAAAAGCCAGGTTAAATTCTATTGAGTACTTCACGAGAAAAATACCAACTTATTTTAGTGGGTCTTCTAAAAAACTAGTTTTATAATAATCTATCAATACCATTGAAAATATATTTTCCATTTTACAGTGTTTATAACATGAAAAATTCATTCTAGTTGGGTATCATTTAGAATACGAAACTATCTAGTGGTAGAATCCACTCAAGAATAATAGGCAATAAGATAAAATTGAATCCATGGACTTTGATATGTTCAAGAACAAGTTTTTTGATAAGTACATTAATATTTTTATTCTTAAATAGATGTATAGAATGTTCCTTGAGATAATTAAATGAAATAATGTATCTATTGGTAGATATGTGGGTGATTTTAAAAGACACAAGATGAATGATTTTGTAATTATCATCCAACCCGAAATTAAATTTTAATTATTGTTGAGTTGATTAATAGAATTTCTTAAATGGGAGATAAAGATAATATACTTCCATATATATGAATAGATTCTGTGCTTTTCAAATACGGCAGAAGTAGATATTGGATGTACAAACCAATCAAATTCTTTTGATAGGAAATGGAAAAGAGAGTTCAATGTAAAATAATAAAACCATAGAGATAAGAAGATGACCATTCATTTATGATCTATATATGGGAAGAATAATGGATAAAATTTTATTAAGGGGTTTAATAAATGATTTATGATTCGAGGAAAGGATATCATGTATTTGAATTCTAAAATTATGGGACAAGTTTTCTGATAATGGGAATGGAGAGAATGGGGCACAAAATTCACCTCCCACACATCTATGATTCATGTTTATGGAGAATGGGAATTATTCTAACTACCAAATGAGAAGGTTAATAATGAGAGTCTTTGTTAGAATCCTCTTAAGCCAAGGTAGAATGGGAAATCTCACAAGATAAATGTTTGTAAGGATGGGTGTGATAAGAACATGGTGAAATGTACAAATTGTATAAAATATTTTACTAATAATGTCTTATTTGATTTTGGATCTACCAATTAATTTTTATGTAAATTAATTTTTAAGGGAATAAAGATTCCACCCAAATAATTAGAAGAGTATTTAGTAGTGAAAACACATAATGGTATCAGGATAGCATCTCTGGAATAGGAGTCACGTCGTCTTTTCATTTGCTGTAATATACTTCATTAATATCACTTAATTCATCATCTATTATAATATTATGTGAACATGGTCCTGGATTTTCTTTCTCATCATAAATACAACATCATTTTTTAGGGAAGAGAAGTTATGTATGAAATTTGAAACCAACCTACGATCATCTATCAATTTGATGATAAGAATGAACCTCCTATTGAGATTACATTTAGTTTATTGGTCTCAATTCCCATTTTTATAGTCTATTTATTTCATATGGTTGTAGATAATCATGAAATATATGATATAACTAGTGTTAGAAAATTATTGGATTCCATTATGTAAGAGATTCTTATCCTTGCACCAAAATGTGATGATGATTTATCAATATTATCATACCTGGTTAGACAACAATTTCATGGAAACCATATTGTATGCCCCCAATTGAGTTATAGGAATTGAATAAGATACTCAAAGTGGACTATAAAAAGGGATTAATTCATCAATGTGTGTCACCTTGGGGTTCCATAGTTGTTTTTGTGAAAAATATAGATTGATAAATGAGACTCTATATTGATTATTAAGTGTTAAACATGATCATGATAATGAACATGTATCCCCTTCTCCATATTGATGAAATGTATAATCATATGTGAGAATATCAATACTTTTCCAAGATTTAAATTCATTTTTGATATCATAAACTGTGTGTTAAGGAGGAGGATATACCCAATACAAATTACATACACGGTATGAACACTATGAATATATATATCGATTTCATTAGATCTTATAAATTACCTGTCTATTTGCATTGATATAAGGAATAGATCATCAGAGATTACCTTTACATGTTTTTAGTAATATTTATAGATGATATTCTTATTTATTCCATGATAATGAAATAGAATAAACATCACTTTAGAATTGTTGTAAAAAATCTAATGATGGAGAATGTTTAGAAAAATTTGACACAATGTGAATATTGGATAAAAAGGTTCCATTTTTTGGGAAAAAAATCTCATCAAAGGGTATATTAGTTGATCCATAAATGGTAGAGGCTATTGAAGGATGACCTAGACTGGCCACAATGACAAAGTTACATAGTTTCCTTTTTCTGGTAGTATATTATTGACAATTTTCAGATTATTTCTCACAAATATTGAAAAAGATAATATTTTAGTCATTTTTATATGTATTTAAACTATTTAATCAATCATGTTTTTTCACATTGATCTTATTTCTATAAATTTTGTATTTATTTTTTGTTTGGGGATAAAATGAAAAAATATCTTAATTTTTTAATTTTTATTTATTTTCCATTAAAAACCTTTTTAATATAAATATAAATTGAGTGATTATTATTTTTAGGATTCCTATGTTTATAAAAGGAAAGTTACTTTTCTATATTAAGAGAGAATTCATCCATATAAAGGCCGAAACAAATTAGTAACTGTTAAAAACATATCAGGAGGTGAGAGTGGACCCCATATTCATAAATGATGCATAACATTATCTACACAACCACAAATGAGTTTATTCTAGATATATTTAATGTCAATGTTATTGAAGTATTACACCATTATTATCCATGTTATTATTCACTCATTAATGTGGATCTTGAATGATATTAATTGAATGAATATTTCTAGAATAATTATCAAAAAACATTGCTATAAATTAATTATTTCATAACTCATATTATATTCACCCAATAATTGTAAACATTAGAAGGCCTATTGGTAATTAAATTTATAGCATCATGTAATAATGGACCCTGTCATGATTTTACCTAATGGTAATCCAAAATGTGTCCAAATTCTAGGGGGCATATTACAGAAGGGAAGATACGTCCCCCTATTATTTATATATATATTCATTTTATTTTTAATTTATTTTTAATTTATTTTATTTAAAAAAAATGTAATTCATTTTTGCTTTTTATTTTTTCATTTTCTTCACCAAACCCTTATTATTCTTCTCAATATGGTTCACATCTATTGTTTTCTTCTTCTTCTATTATCACCCTCAATATTTTCATTTAATTTTATTTTATACTATTTTTTAGTCATTCAACCATGAACACTTAAAAAAACATTTAGGGGATAACCAATTAAAGGTCCCATGATAGGTATGGGGAAATTTTATTTATATTTCTCTTAAATTATTATGTTTTATTATGTTTGTGATGAGTAAGAGTGATGTGAATTAGTTTTGTGATCATCCACCCTGAAAATATTATAAAAATAATTTCTATTATTTTATTAAATCTTATTCCTCCCATATATTGGATACAAGTTATTCATATGATGTAGTTAAGACATTAAATGGATGAAATGGAATACGATGGAGCCAGGTCATGGAAGATGTCACACTCTCGATTTTGGTGTTCAATGATCACTAATTATAAGAGGGGGCGTAATTGTTATTTCTAAAGGAATTTAATATTTCACATCAATAAATAAAATAATTATTATTCATGAATTCTATCTCATAATGGAATTATCACACATATTTTAACAGAAAAAAGTTTTATTTTACAACTGAAAAATCAAACTATTATGTCCATTTTCTTCCTTACTGATAAGACTCTATCATCGCTTGATATTATAGGTTTTATCATGTTAATTTTCTACTAAATTTTAATTCAATCATATAATAAATTAAAAAATAATAAAAAATAATTAATATGAGATGGAATAAGTAGGTGAATGACTTTAAATGAACTTATTGTGTAATGATACTAGTCGCCTTCTATTTGGGATTAGGAAAATAAATTTTTCATTTCTGAGGCCTATAAAATTAATTAATTAAAACTAGAAGCATTTTTGGGGTGGTAATAATTTATTTTGATCAATTTTTCTAAACTCCAAATTTTGTAAATATTTTTTTCAAAAAAAAACCAAAAAACCCCTTTCCTGATTTATTCCAATTAAGATTATTATAAATGTGTTGACTAATCATAGGTGAAACATCATCTACAACATCGATGATTTCAGTGCCTGAAGATTCATTCCACCTCGCTAAAAAATTTATATGGGAGATAGATGACTGATCATTATCAAAATATTTAAAAGAGGAATATATATTGTAGTTGTATTAATTTTGGATGGAATGAGATGAAATGGAAATGAATCATGATATATTAATTCCGTAAAATGTATAGGATACACCACCAACTAGTGAGGATCAAATCTAAGAGATTCTTTCTATTGAATAAGATATTCTAGTCCAACCAACTTAATGATATGATACATTTTTTAAATCAAACTCAATAAATTTTATTGAATCTAATTTGAGTAACAATCATCATTGTTTTGAATTTTTAGAATCAGGTGACTCTTATTATGCCATGGAGGCTGATGAGGAAAAATAAAATTTACCTATTCAGTAACACATGGAGATCCTTGTAGATATTGGTTTTTAGTAGATGGAGTTAATGAAGAGATCCAAGTGTATTTTATAGAAGAAGGGTTAAAAAAATACAATCATTTCATTTGAAGAGTATCAAATTTTTTCCTCAAGTTAAAATTCTGAATATCCCAAGGATTAGTATTTTCAGGTATCACATGTAAAAAAACCTTGGTAGTGACGTTGAGGTTTCGTACGTCACAAAAAAAAGTTGTGGAGGTTCTATAATTCATCCGACCACTGTCATTATACTTGTACCACATTGTGTATGAGGTCGATCTAGTTGACTGTAATGATAAAATTATATATAAAACCAAAAAAAGAGAAGTGAGATATAGGAAATTTAAAACATAGTGGTCAAAATCCAATTATCACAAAAAACAATCAGAATTTGAAAAATAGATAAAACTAATTCCTAGTGGAATTAAAAATTTAAGGCCCACATCCAGGATCATACATATATTTATCATTACATTTGTTATCGGAATTAAAGTTTAAATTTCATTCCTTATGAATTAGTCAATCATGCATTCCACTCCCTGATATATTTTCCCAGGAATATCATGATTCAATGTTTTATATTTCAATGATACTGATTTTGAATTTGTAAAATGGAGAATCAAATTTCTAAAGTGACACATGAATATAAAAGTAGGACTAAATGTTTAAGGGAATTTAATGATTCTGGTAAATTAAATTTCTCGACCATTTTACTATGATTTAAATTTATGAAAATTATTTTATTTTATTGTTTATTTTTAATTTTGTCTAGAGTGATCTTAAAATATTATATTCCCATTCCTAATATAATTTCAAAACAAATTGCTTCCTCTTTTTTCTTGAGCATATTTCATGTGTGGTCTTGGGAGATGTCATCTATTACATCATTCATTTGATTTTTTCAATTCTATGAATGTGAAAAAAAACATGTTTAAAAGGATAGAGGTATATTTTTAAAATCAATTATACTTAAGTGAAATCAATTACATCAATACTTATATAGAAAATAGAAAACCTAAATGACATTATTATGGATTGTTCTTGCTTTAGGACATTTTTATTCATTCCTAATCTTCTATTGGTAGTTGTATGATACTTTAAAATTATATTGTGGTGGAATAGAGATTCATGGTTTGTGTGATTAAATTCATTGAATAGAATAAATATGGGGGTCCTATTGTTGTAATAAAGAAATGTTTTTGATTCCTTCAATGTACATAAGTATTTTACCATCATGAAAACAAAAAAGATGAAAAAAGTTAATGGTTTGTAACAAATAATAATAAGATGTCGCAATTACTAGACCAATAATTTTTATCTATTGTTGTTAGGTGGTGGATATTAGGTATATTCTAAGAATAGATTTGGAAAAAATGATAAAATTTACTTTGAAAATAAGTTTTTATTAAAAAATTAGGGAATCATTAAGGAAGGTGCACGTTATTAATTATGATTTCAATATTCATGGCCATTACATTAATTTTTTGGGGGATATAGGGTTGTGACATTGAAGGATATAATTTCATGAAAAATTTATTTTTGATATCATTAATTGTAATTAAGAGATTAACCTCCTCCTTGATCCTCAATTTCTAAGGTATAAAATCCAAAAAATTATATACCATTGTGTTATTTTAACGTTTATGGAAGAGTCCTTATGATTTTATGTGCCTTTGGACTTTACAAAATGGGGAATGTAGTACCTTTACATGATTATTTATAAGAATCATGTTCAAGAGATATGATCATAGAACTAGTTTAATTATATCATGAGTGTTTATAGAATAGAATTCATTTTATGTTTGATCGTGATTTGTAATGTTTAATAATAATTAATTATGAAATATAATATAATGAAAGGAGATGTTCCAACATTTTTAAAGGGAGAAAAATAAATCTCATTATTTTATTATTTTATTTAAAAATAGTAAATTTTATAAATATTTTATTCATCGACTGATAACTTTATTTTACAATGATGTTTGTTTAATTTTATTCCATAGAAATTTGAACAACGATTGCATTGGTTCCCTCAAATTTTTAATATTTTGATTTTATTCTTTAATAATAACATAGTTTATGTTCAGGTGGATTGATATAGCTAATTGTTTAATTATTTTATATATATTTAATTTATTTAAAACCTACATATTTATCAATTTCATCTTATTTTAATAATTCTTTAAAATTTTGGGGCTGAAGCCTCAATTTATTATTTAAAGCAAAGACCTCTTAAAGGGTAGAGTGACACCCATTACATAGCCCGAAGGCCCAAGGCCAAGTGTCCTGAATACAAGGCTTGAAAGCCCAATTTTTGGCCCAAAGGACCCTCTGTAAACAGTACTTCTACAGTACCCTACGCAGCTACAGTACCTGCTATAGTAACCACCGCCGCTACTGTACCTGCTACAGTATTGCCGCCGCTACAGTGCTCCACCGCAACAATCCACCACTGCCACAGTAGACTTTTAAGAAAATTTTATCACTTTAGTTTTATGAACATAAAATTTCTAAAATAGATGAAAATTGAGTGATTATTATTTTTAGGATTCCAATGTTTATGATATAAATATTACTCTTCTCTTCTAAAAGATATTTCACCCATCTAAAGGCTGGAACAATCTATTCAATGCTAAAAGATATTTGGGTGGGAAGAATTCAATCCACCTCAGAAAAAGAGGCATAACTCGATATAAACACCTCCAATTGAGGTGATTCAAGATGGATTAGACGGAGGTCTCATTTACTTATACACCTTAAATTTTCATGGTGTTATTCTCTCATTAATGTAGACATTGAACAATATTATTTGATGCAATATTTCTTGAATCCTCAAGATGAAAAATTAACATTAATTAATTGTGAAATAACTCCTATGTTATGAATCCAATTACATTGAATTTTTTTTAGTGTATGTCATGAACCATCCCCCGAGGCCCAAATTGTGACTAATCCAAGCCCGCCTTTCATAGGCTTGGGGATGGAGACAAGAACCAAAGTTGTAATTATATAAAATGAGGAATTCATTGCCTTTATATCATGAAAACACGCATAATAGAGCACACATAAGGATACACAATACAATGTAAAATGTATAACAAAAGAGTGAGGAAAAGTAAATTGGGGTTGGAAATACAACCTCAACATTAATGTACAATGATATGGAAGTATAAATACAATGGAAGAAATGAAAAACAGTTGTTGGGCCGTCCTCCGAGATTCCTACACAAATGGTACGTATAGATTGCCTCCTCACCACTCCATGTCTAACAATATCCTCCACATACAGACTCATCATAAGGTCCACCTCAGAGTACTATCCAGTCCTGGTACTCTCAGCCACAGTCAGTGTTGTCTGTAATCAGAAACCAACACAACAAGGTGTGGGCATAGCTCGTGCATGGGTGAGTATAACGATAGTCAATATGGACCCCGAGACCCTCAAAGTCTCACAAAATCAAACAAGGATAAGCCACAAAGAATGAAATCAACAAATAACCTTACTTAGGTATATTCCCATACATATATCAATGTTATCAAGTGATCCATTTCAATCATGAGGAAAACAAAAAAGTGCTGACTTAGATCAACTAGGATTTTTTTCACATTATTGATAAATCATCTTCTAGATAAATCCAGCTCAATCGAGTATAGTGGGCCTGCCATGACACCACGAGCATTTTCCACTATCCTTGGACTACTGAGGTACTCCTCCTGTTGAGTACCATGGGTCTGCTTTGTCAAACAGAGGTGCTCCCCACTGTGGGTCTGCCACCACAACCAGGTGCTCCCCCTCACAGCCTACAAAGGTACTACTCCTATCGAGTACTACGGGACTGCCACCACAGCTTGATGCTCCTCCGTCGTGGGTTTTCCGCCACAACCAGGTTCTCCCCACTGGCCTAGTCGAGTCACTCTGTGTCAATCGGTCTGTAGTCATCTTTGCACTATAGTCTATCATCACTAGAAGGATATGCTGCACGAGCTACTGGTCGATACTCAAAATATCATGAAGTCCCATGAATATGTATCTCAAAGTTCCTCCATATCATAGGGATCTCAACACAATAGAAGGAGCCTCAATCGGAATCCCGGTCTGTGAGTTATTATCTTTTTAGTCCCGGGGGCCTAGTTTGATTCAAGCACGATCCAACCTGACTATATCACAAATATACCCAAAACTCAAGGGGTATATTCAATGGGACCTTCATGCTACAAGATCACATGTGTTAATGATTTTTCGTCCAATGGACGCCCGGTGCCAAAGATATGGTCAAAAGATTGAAATGGGTCATATGTGTACTGGGTACGGTTCGAGTTGACCCGACCTAACCTGTTATGTCTAGAACGTCCCGTTGGGTGGGTAGCTTGTTAGGTTCATCCCAGCCTAGTGGGCCCCACAAAGCTGGACACGAGGGACCGTAGAGAGCCACAAGGGCGCGATGTATCTTGGCCCGGCCCGGGGCGGCTCGGCATGGAAGGGTGCCGCGAGGTGCCGGTTCGATCGGGGCACAGCGACGGCGCGACCGGGGTGCAGGGGAAGAACCAGTATGGGGGCACAACCTTCAAGGGTGGCACGACCGACAAGGCGTCATAGCTAGCATTGGCATTGCAGCTGGGGTGCGGCGCTGCCGGCGAACCGGTGTGGTCGGTGAGGGGCGTGCGGCTGACAAGGGCGACACGACCGATGATGGTGCTGTGACTGAAGTGCGGCGTGGCTGGGGTGTGACACGACTCGTTCAGGTTCAGCCAGCGGGCGGTACGGCCGGAAGGCAACATGGACGGGGAAACACAGTAGTAGGCGGTTGGCATGGTTCGTCCTAGGGTAGCAGAGCATCACGAGTTCGGCGCGAGTCATGGAGGCCACAAGGAGCGCGACTGATGTATTCTTCTCTTTCATCACCTTTGACATTGCTTTCCTCTATTTCAAAGAACACCACAAAGGAGAACGGTGGAGGGGTCGGACCATGTTGGATTGGTCCACACCCTCCGTGTTTAGGGTGATAGAAATTGGCTCACAAGAATGAAGCACAAAAACCCTCCCACAAAAGAAAAACATTCATGTTCATAGTTATGAAATAAATGAAGAACATGGGAAAAATCCTACATAAATAAAATAAAACACATACCTTGCTCGTTGTTTGCCGATGGAGTCGTGGGGGATGCTGATGGATTGTTGGGAAAATACAGACATCATTGTCGTTGGCATTTCCCATGATCATCAGTTTGTGTGCTGAAAAATCATAGGTGAAGACGTCCTACATCGGAGGAAGTCCCGAGGAAGAAGGCTAAAGTCGGGGATGACGTTCTTCGTCGGTGGAGCGTTCTTCATGGAGGAAGTGTTCTTCATTGGATAGTTTTCTCTCAAGATCCATAATCCTCATTTTCGAACCTTTTTCCAACAAATGAAGAGATAAACCCTGCAAATAATACATTATCTATTATTTCGTTTGATGGGTTTAAAATTAAAATTGTAGGATTTAATTAAACGATATGGCTCAATTAATTAATGGGGGAGGATTGACACCATTAAAAGAGGGGGAGGCACCATTAAGTCAATAGAGATCAAGAGACTCTCCCTCATTTATGAGAGAGTTGAGAGGATTGCCTAAATTATTTGGGGGGGGGGGGTCTTGTCTCGGGTGGTCCCCACATCGTAACCTCACATAGGGGGTTAGCTTCGGGTGGGGCCCACCACCATAACCTCTCATTGGTGGTTAAGGTGTGGTGGTCTCCACCTACAACTTCAACATGGGTGGTTATAAAAGATAAAATAAAATAAAACATTCATTTATTCTATTTTATTATATCCATAAAAAGCCCCAAAAACAAATTTTCACCCTCAACCAAATATCGTCGAGGTGAAAGTCCTTTTAAGAAAAAGCTGGCACCGTGAGTTCAACACTGTCCATGGATTTCAATTATGATCACCTATTCAAAAGTTAGAAAATCCCACTCGTACATTTACTTAATGTACCCGAAAAAAACTTTAGAAATTGATTTCACGGACATCGGAACTCAGAATTACGCACCGTAAATTTTCAAAGTATTGTAATATTCTCATTTAATAAATAAAATTAAATAGAAATTCCATGTCCTTATATTATATTAGAAATTATGTTTCTATAATATTATAAGAAAAGAACATGGATTCATTTAGACAAATGTTTCATAAAAGGGATCAATATTCTAGATAATAGATTATGAATGGGATTATGTAACACTATTTCTTTTCTCAGTTTGTTTTTATTTTTATTATTTTTCATTCTGTTTTTTATTCAATAGAATATTAATTTCATTTATTTGAAATAACATCTAATTAATAAATTTTTTTGTTATTTTTTCATCTTCCACACACCCTTTTAATTCAACTAAAACTTCATCATCAATCTCATCTTCATTTATTATTATTATTATTATTATTCTATTGTTATTTTGAGATATCATTTTTGTGTTTGTATAATTAATCGTTTATAATCCCAATTATTTTCATTTATGCTCTTTTATTCATTTTTTCTCATTCAACCGTTACATAATACTCCAAATAAATATCGACTAACCTAAGGATTGCTTCGTTGGAGTAATGTTGAAATTTCATTTATTATATGATTAAATTATTATGTTTTACAATGTTTGGGATGAACGATAGTCGTGTACATGGGTGTGGAAATGAATCATGATATATTAATTCCGTAAAATGTATAGGATACACCACCAACCAGTGAGGATCAAATCTAAGAGATTATTTCTATTGAATAAGATATTCTAGTCCAACCAACTTAATGATATGATACATTTGTTAAATCAAACTCAATAAATTTTATTGAATCTAATTTGAGTAACAATCTTCATTATTTTGAATTTTTAGAATCAGGTGACTCTTATTATGCCATGGAGGCTGATGAGGAAAAATAAAATTTACCTATTCAGTAACACATGGAGATCCTTGTAGATATTGGTTTTTAGTAGATGGAGTTAAATAAGAGATCCAAGTGTATTTTATAGAAGAAGAAGAGGTAAAAAAATACAAACATTCCATTTGAAGAGTATCAAATTTTTTCCTCAAGTTAAAATTTTGAATATCCCAAGGATTACTATTTTCAGGTATCACATGTAAAAAAACCTTGGTAGTGACGTTGAGGTTTCATACGTTACAAAAAAAAGTTATGGAGGTTCTATAATTCATCCGACCACGGTCATTATACTTCTAAAACATTGTGTATGACGTCGATCTAGTTGACTGTAATGATAAAATTATATAGAAAACCAAAAACAGAGAAGTGAGATATAGGAAATTTAAAACATAGTGGTCAAAATCCAATTATCACAAAAAACAATCAGAATTTGAATAATAGATAAAACTAATTCCTAGTGGAATTAAAAATTCAAAGCCCGCATCCGGGATCATACATATATTTATCATTACATTTTTTATCTGAATTAAAGTTTAAATTTCATTCCTTATGAATTACTCAATCATGCATTCCACTCCCTGATATATTTTCCCAAGAATATCATGATTCAATGTTTTATATTTCAATTATACTGATTTTGAATGTGTAAAATGGAGAATCAAATTTTTAAAGTGACACATGAATATAAAATTAGGACTAAATATTTAAGGGAATTTAATGATTCTGGTAAATTAAATTTCTCGACCATTTTAATATTATTTAAATTTATGAAAATTATTTGATTTTATTGTTTATTTTTAATTTTGTCTAGAGTGATCTTAAAATATTATATTCCTATTCCAAATATAATTTCAAAACAAAATGCTTCCTCTTTTTTCTTGAGAATATTTCATGTGTGGTCTTGGGAGATGTCATCTATTACATCATTCATTTGATTTTTTCAATTCTTTGAATGTGAAAAAAAACAAGTTTAAAATGATAGAGGGATATTTTTAAAATCAAGTATACTTAAGTGAAATCCATTACATCAATACTTGTATAGAAAATAGAAAACCTAAATGACATTATTATGGATTGTTCTTGATTTAGGACATTTTTATTCATTCCTAATCTTCTATTGGTAGTTGTATGATACATTAAAATTATATTGTGGTGGAATAGAGATTCATGGTTTGTGTGATTAAATTCATTGAATAGAATAAATATGGGGGTCCTATTGTTGTAATAAAGAAATGTTTTTGATTCCTTCAATGTATATAAATATTTTACCATCATGAAAACAAAAAAGGTGAAAAAAGTTAATGGTTTGTAAGAAAGAATAATAAGATGTCGAAATTACTAGACCAATAATTTTTATCTTTTGTTGTTTGGTGGTGGATATTAGGTATATTCAAAGAATAGATTTGGAAAAAATGATAAAATTTACTTTGAAAATAAGTTTTTATTAAAAAATTAGGGAATAATTAAGGAAGGTGCACGTTATTAATTATGATTTCAATATTCATGGCCATTACATTAATTTTTTGGGGGATATAGGGTTGTGACATTGAAGGATATTATTTGATTAAAAATTTATTTTTGATATCATTAATTTTAATTAAGAGATTAACATCCTCCTTGATCCTCAATTTCTAAGGTATAAAATCCAAAAAACTATATACCATTGTGTTATTTTAACGTTTATGGAAGATTCCTTATGATTTTATGTGCCTTTGGACTTTACAAAATGGGGAATGTAGTACCTTTACATGATTATTTATAAGAATCATGTTCAAGAGATATTATCATAGAACTAGTTTAATTCTATCATGAGTGTTTATAGAATAGAATTCATTTTATGGTTGATCGTGATTTGTAATGTTTAATAATAATTAACTAAGAAATATAATATAATGAAAGGAGATGTTCCAACATTTTTAAAGGGAGAAAAATAAATCTCATTATTTTATTATTTTATTTAAAAATAGTAAATTTTATAAATATTTTATTCATTGACTGATAACTTTATTTTACAATGATGTTTTTTTAATTTTATTCCATTGAAATTTGAATAACGATTGCATTGGTTCCCTCAAATTTTTAATATTTTCATTTTATTCTTTAATAATAACATGGTTTATGTGCAGGTGGATTGATATAGCCAATTGTTTAATTATTATATATATATTTAATTTATTTAAAACCTCCATATTTATCAATTTCATCTTATTTTAATCATTCTTTAAAATTTTGGTGCTGAAGCCTCAATTTATTATTTAAAGCAAATACCTCTTAGAGGGTAGAGTGACACCCATTACATAGCCCGAAGGCCCAAGGCCAAGTGGCCTGAATACAAGGCTTGAAAGCCCAATTTTTGGCCCAAAGGACCCTCTGTAAACAGTACTGCTGCAGTACCCTACGCAGCTACAATACCTGCTATAGTAACCACCGCCGCTACTGTACCTGCTACAGTATTGCCGCCGCTACAGTGCTCCACCGTAACAATCCACCACTACTACAGTAGACTTTTAAGAAAATTTTATCACTTTAGTTTTATGAACATAAAATTTCTAATATAGATGAAAATTGAGTGATTATTATTTTTAGGATTCTAATGTTTATGATATAAATATTACTCTTTTGTTATAAAAGATATTTCACCCATCTAAAGGCTTGAACAAACTATTCAATGCTAAAAAACATTTGGGTGGGAAGAATTCAATCCACCTCTGAAAAAGAGTCATAACTCGATATAAACACCTCCAATTGAGGTGATTCAAGATGGATTAGACAGAGGTCTCATTTACTTATACACCTTAAATTTTCATGGTGTTATTCTCTCATTAATGTAGACATTGAATGATATTATTTGATGCAATATTTCTTGAATCCTCAAGATGAAAAATTAACATTAATTAATTGTGAAATAACTCCTATGTTATGAATCCAATTACATTGAATTTTTTTTAGTATATGTCATGAACCATCCCCCGAGGCCCAAATTGTGACTAATCCAAGCCCGCATTTCATAGGCTAGGGGATGGAGACAAGAACCAATGTTGTAATTATATAAAAAGAGGAATTCATTTCCTTTATATCATGAAAACACGCATAATACAGCACACATAAGGATACACAATACAATGTAAAATGTATAACAAAAGAGTGCTGAAAAGTAAATTGGGGTTGGAAATACAACCTCAACATTATTGTACAAGGATATAGAAGTATAAATACAATGGATGAAATGAAAAACAGTTGTTGGGCCATCCTCCGAGATTCCTACATAAAGGGTAGGTATAGATTTCCTCCTCACTACTCCACGTCTAACAATCTCCTCCACATACAGACTCATCATAAGGTCCACCTCAGAGTACTATCCAGTCCTGGTACTCTCAGCCACAGTCAGTGTTGTCTGTAATCAGAAACCAACACAACAAGGTGTGGGCATAGCTCGTGCATGGGTGAGTATAACGATAGTCAATAGGGACCTCGAGACCCTCAAGGTCTCACAAAATCAAACAAGGATAAACCACAAAGAATGAAATCAACAAATAACCTTACTTAGGTATATTCCCATACATATACCAATGTTATAAAGTGATCCATTTCAATCATGAGGAAAACACAAAAGTGCTGACTTAGATTAACTAGGATTTTTTTCACATTATTGATACATCATATTCTAGATAAATCCCGCTCAATCGAGTATAGTGGGCCTGCCATGACAACACGAGCATTTTCCACTATCCTTGGACTACTAAGGTACTCCTCCTGTTGAGTACCATGGGTCTGCTTTGTCAAACAGAGGTGCTCCCCACCGTGGGTCTGCCACCACAACCAGGTGCTCCCCCTCACAGCCTGCAAAGGTACTGCTCCTATCGAGTACTACGGGACTGCCACCACAGCTTGATGCTCCTCCGTCATGGGTTTTACACCACAACCAGGTTCTCCCCACTGGCTTAGTCGAGTCACTCTATGTAAATCGGTCTGTAGTCATCTTTGCACTATAGTCTATCATCACTAGAAGGATATGCTGCACGAGCTACTGGTCGATACTCAAAATATCATGAAGTCCCATGAATATGTATCTCAAAGTTCCTCCATATCATAGGGATCTCAACACAACAGAAGGAGCCTCAATCGGAATCCCGGTCTGTGAGTTATTATCCTTTTAGTCCCAGGGGCCTAGTTTGATTCATGCACGATCCAACCTGACTATATCACAAATATACCCCAAACTCAAGGGGTATATTCAATGGGACCTTCATGCTCCAAGATCACATGTGTTACTGATTTTTCGTCCAATGGACGCCCGGTGCCAAAGATATGGTCAAAAGATTGAAATGGGTCATATGGGTACTGGGTACGGTTCGAGTTGACCCGACCTAACACGTTATGTCTAGAACGTCCCATTGGGTGGGTAGCTTGTTAGGTTCATCCCAGCCTAGTGGGCCCCACACAGCAGGACACGAGGGACCGTAGAGAGCCACAAGGGTGCGATGTATCTTGGCCCGGCCCGGGGCGGCTCAGCATGGAAGGGTGCCGCGAGGGGCCGGTTAGATCGGGGCACCGCGACGGCGCGACCAGGGTGCAGGGGCAGAACTAGTATGGGGACACAACCTTCAAGGGTGGCACGACCGACAAGGCATCGTAGCTAGCATTGGCATTGCGGCTGGGGTTCGGCACTGCCGGCGAACCGGTGTGGCCGGTGAGGGGCGTGCGGCTGACAAGGGCGACACGACCGACGATGGTGGTGTGACTGAAGTGCGGCGTGGCTGGGGTGTGACACGACTCGTTCAGGTTCAGCCAGCGGGCGGTACGGCCGGCAGGCAGCACGGACGGGGCAACACAGTAGTAGGCGGTTGGCGTGGTTCGTCCCGGGGCAGCAGAGCATCACGAGTCCGGCGCGAGTCACGGAGGCCGCAAGGAGTTTGACCGATGCATTCTTCTCTTTCATCACCTTTGACATTTCTTTCCTCTATTTCAAAGAACACCACAAAGGAGATCGGTGGAGGGGTCGGACCATGTTGGTTTGGTCCGCACCCTCCGCGTTTAGGGTGATAGCAATTGGCTCACAAGAATGAAGCACAAAAACCCTCCCACAAAAGAAAAACATTCTTGTTCATAGTTATGAAATAAATGAAGAACATGGGAAAAATCCTACATAAATAAAATAAAACACATACCTTGCTCGTTGTTTGCCGATGGAGTCATGGGGGATGCTGATGGATTGTTGGGAAAATACAGACATCATTTTCATTGGCATTTCCCTTGATCATCAGTTTGTGTGCTGAAAAATCATAGGTGAAGACGTCCTACATCGGAGGAAGTCCCGAGGAAGAAGGCTAAAGTTGGGGACGACGTTCTTCGTCGGTGGAGCGTTCTTCATGGAGGAAGTGTTCTTCATTGGAGAGTTTTCTCTCAAGATCCCTAATCCTCATTTTCGATCCTTTTTCCAACAAATGAAGAGATAAACCCTGCAAATAATACATTATCTATTATTTCGTTTGATGGGTTTAAAATTAAAATTGTAGGATTTAATTAAACGATATGGCTCAATTAATTAATGGGGGAGGGTTGACACCATTAAAAGAGGGGGAGGCACCATTAAGTCAATAGATATCAAGAGACTCTCCCTCATTTATGAGAGAGTTGAGAGGATTTCCTAAATTATTTGGGGGGGGGGTCTTGTCTCGGGTGGTCCCCACATCGTAACCTCACATGGGGGGTTAGCTTCGGGTGGGGTCCACCACCATAACCTCTCATTGGAGGTTAAGGTGTGGTGGTCTCCACCTACATCTTCAACATGGGTGGTTATAAAAGATAAAATAAAATAAAACATTCATTTATTCTATTTTATTATATCCATAAAAAGCCCCAAAAACAAATTTTTACCCTCAACCAAATGTCGTCGAGGTGAAAGTCCTTTTAAGAAAAAACTGGCACCATGAGTTCAACACTGTCCATGGATTTCAATTACGATCACCTGTTCAAAAGTTAGAAAATCCCACTCGTACATTTACTGAATGTACCCGAACAAAACTTTAGAAATTGATTTCACGGACATCGGAACTCAGAATTATGCACCGTAAATTTTCAATGAATTGTAATATTCTCATTTAATAAATAAAATTAAATAGAAATTTCATGTCCTTATATTATATTAGAAATTCTGTTTCTATAATATTATAAGAAAAGAACATGGATTCATTTAGACAAATGTTTCATAAAAGGGATCAATATTCTATAGAATAGATTATGAATGGGATTATGTAACACTATTTCTTTTCTCAGTTTGTTTTTATTTTTATTATTTTTCACTCTGTTTTTTATTCAATAGAATTTTAATTTCATTTATTTGAAATATCATCTAATTAATGAATTTTTTGTTATTTTTTCATCTTCCACACACACTTTTAATTCAACTAAATCTTCATCATCAATCTCATATTTATTTATTATTATTATTATTCTATTGTTATTTTGAGATATCATTTTTGTGTTTGTATAATTAATCTTTTATAATCCCAATTATTTTCATTTATTCTCTTTTATTCATTTTTTCTCATTCAACCTTTACATAATACTCCAAATAATTATCGACTCACCTAAGGATTGCTTCGTTGGAGTAATGTTGAAATTTCATTTATTATATGATTAAATTATTATGTTTTACAATGTTTGGGATGAACGATAGTCCTGTACATGGGTGTGGAAATCATAAAAAATGACAATAATCTCAATCTCATTTAAATTCTTTTATTTAATATTTTTCCACAATTCTATTGGATAAAATCCATTCATATGATGGATTTGAGCGATTAAGTGTATGGAATAATATATGATGGACCCAAATATTGGAAGATTTAACCCTCTGGATTAAGGTGTGCCACCATATTTGACTATAGAAGGAGGTGGGATTGAGACTATGGAAGGAATTAAGGATATCAATCCACTAAATAAAATAATTATAATTATTTAATGAGGAACCTAAAAATGAATTATCAAATTGAATTTAAAACCCATTGAGGAAAATAATTGATCCCACAATACAAACTACAAAGGCCATGTTATTTCTATACTAATCTCATTCTATCATTGCTTGTTTGTAAGAGTTTTATAATTTCATTTGACTTCTGAATTTAATTAAATTCATAGAATAAAAATGAATTAGTTTATGAGAGATAAAATAATAAGGTGAATGACTATGAGAAATCATCATGTGAGATGACCATAATTAGCCTATGTGATGAATTATGAGAACAAATTCACTTTTTCCACATCGTACAACTAGCGTGCTTAAAAAATGGCACAGTTGATCTAGATATTAACGGTTACTGAGATTAATTTATATAAATTAACAATTTTTTAAATGTTTTTTTGTTTTTTAAAAAATCATTAAAATTCCACTTTCCATGTTGTATTCAAATTCAAATTATTATACATGGGTAGATTAATCACAAGGGAAATAAAATCAATAATAGTAGCAAAAGAACAGTAAAAACAATATTATAATATATCTTAGGTGAAATAACAAAGACAAGTCATAGGTAAACTGATGATAAAATAGGAAAGAGTATTTCAATATGTTTGTTCATTGATGGAGTAACAAAATCCGAAGACATAGAAAGAACCTAGGGTAGTCTTAGAATAATTGTTACCACATATCTTTTAAATTAAATAACAGAATGAGGAAATGATGGATATAACTAAAGATCTATTCCACCCCCCTGATCCATTACTAGAGAAGATAAATGAAATGTCATTTTCTACCGATTTACAATATGAAGATCATGTGAAAATGGAAAACTTTTAGATTAAATGAGATAATTTTGTTAAAAAATATCTCCCCATTCCATAAAATATAGAATGGACACAACCATTCTATATCTCTATATCCTTGGATGAAGATGAATCCAACCAAGTGTTTGAATATGAAGCGAGTATGGTGGAGTTTGACTACGTACCTCCATCTAGTGAAGATCAATTATAATAGATACTTTCCATTGAAGAAGAAATTCATGTCGAACAGAACCTGGGAGATGAAACATTCTTTATCTCAAACTCATTTAAATTTATTGAAACTAATTTTATTATCATTCCAAATTGTTTGGTATTTTCAAAATCATTTGACTCCTATTATTACCTAGAGGATTATGATGGAATAAATTCATCTTATTGAGGAACAACATGAGATCCAAAAATACATTTAATATTTATTAGAGGGAGTAAAATAATATATCCATGTGGAACTTCTATAAAATCAAGAGATACACAATGCCGAAAATATAATGGAAAATTGTGAAATTAATTTATCAAGATTATTATTTCAATATCCATTTGATTAGTCTTTTCAAGGTGAACATCTAAAAGAAGCACTTGATAGTGACTTTGAGGTTTCACAATTTCCATCCAATGTGGCTGAAGTTCAAACCGCATCCTACCCCCACCATTCAAGTTGTACAAAATTGTTGAGGTGGAATATATGTTGTACTAAAGACATGGAACTCTCCCAATAGATAATAAATAAGTCAGAGTTTGAAAAAATATCATGTGGTGGTTCAAATAAAATAATCCCCAACCAACATGGGATCTTGGATAATAATTGGTACTGATTTCTAGATTTAGTTAACTTTCAGGTCCCACTAGGGTTATTGAACCGTGATTTATCTTGACATGTGTTATTGGAATTTAAATTTTCATTTCCATTATTAGTAATAATTCCATCATGAAGTACACTCCCTACTATTTTTTTATCATAAATGAAATGATCTGTGTGCATAATTTTGTAATTTTATTTTATAGGTTCATTATAAAATACAGAAGCCTCAATTAGAATGTAAGAATTTGAAATAATATTCTTTTAAATAGGGAACCCAATTTTTTTCATTATGTTTTAAATTCCATACATTTTGTTATTCCAAAAAAATGTTTTAGAATTAAAGATGAAATTTGATGCCCATATATGAATTTATTCTATATATGACTTATCATGGTGACATAAGTTTCCAAAGAATAAAGTGAATCCATTTTTTATTTCATTTATAATGATATTTGAGGAGTAAAATGGAGAATCAAATTATTATAGTAAATCATGGATATTAAAATGGAGACTCATGATTTTGGGTAATTGATTTATATATGTAAAAGAAATTTCCTATAAAAAGTTTATTGATTTGAATTTTAGAAATTTATTTCAATTCATGTGATATTTCTAATCATTCAAGGATGCATTTTCCAATATATAGAAAATTTATAGAATAAGTACTTCCTATTTTATCTTAAGCATATTTATTATGGGATCTTGGGATATGTCAAATACCAAAACTTTTATTTGAACTTATAAAAGTTATGACTGTACAAAATCACAATAAAATTTATTTAGGAATATTTTGAAAATCATATATCCTTAAAGCACCAACTTTACATCAATCCATTTCTAGATAATAGAAAACATGAATGGACTTTTTATGGCTGATACATGCTTCAATCCAAATTTATCCAATCATAACCTCCACTTAATTTTTACAGGATACATTTAAATTGATGTGTGGGAGTGAAGAGAGTCACGGTGGAAGGATGAATATAATTTTAAATAAAACTCTATGACTGTGATATTATGGGAGTAATAACAGGATTCTGATTCATTCAATGTACTTAATTACATTCCCATTATAAAAATAGAAAAAATGGGAAAAACATGAATGGGTTGTGACATAGAGAAAGAAAATATCACCCTCAATAGAAAAATTATTTTTTTCATATGTGGATAAGATACATATTAGAGGTTTATTATCATAATAAATTTAATAAAAAAATAAAAAATCAAATTTTTAAAAAAATTACAAATGTAGAAAAAAAATTATATAAGGTGAACAACATTAATTATGATTTAATAATTCATAACCATTGTTTGGAATTTTTGGTGGATTTGGGAGTTTCTAATTTTAAAGGGATAATTTCATTAAACTAGTATTTTTGATATAATGAATTTAACTTAAGATAAAAATCTCCTCGTTGAGTCTTAATTTTTAAACCCTCAAATACAACCAACATATTCTTTATAGTCATTTGAACCTTTGATTAAAAATTCCTCAAGATTTTATGTGCATTTTTCCTTTACCAAGTGGATTATTTATTTAAATTAAAATCATATGTATGAGGTTCATTCTCTCTAGATATGAGCATAAATGTACTTGAATTATATCTTGAGTGATTGTAGACAAGAATTCAGTGTGAGTTAGATCATAACATGGTACGTTTAATAATAAGGAATTTAAGAACTAAAAATAATGAAAGGAGAAGCTACATATTTTTTCAAAGGGGATAAATCAATTTCATTAATTTATTATTTCATAAAAACGGGAAATTCAGTTGATATTTAATGTGACATTTAATACTATTATTTGAGATGGGTGATTGTTTAATTTATTTCCATGAAATTTGAATAATTATAAAATTCATGCACTCATATTTTTTAGGTTTTTATTTTATTCTTGGAAAAAAACATGTTTTATGTGTGGATTGTTGATAGAGTTGATATTTTCATTATTTATTATATGTATTTAAATTATATATAACATATAAATTATCAAGTTGATCTTCCTTTCACAAATTTTGTATTTATGGTCTATTTTGGTCTAATATAAGAATGTTTTTTAATTTTTCAATTTTAATATATTTAAATCACATTTTTATTTAATGCATAACATGTAATATATCGATACAAATATATTGATTATTTTTCACAATTTCTACATTCATTGGTTAAAAATTTCATTTCTAGGAGAAAACATAAATTTTTTGTCTGAATACCAAAAAAAATAAATCAATGATAAATGTCTATAAGTTCTACCACGTGGATCCCACCTCAAAAAAAGAGGTATAACATGGTCTATACAAGTTCAATTCAGGTTACTCCATATAGATTCAAAGGAAAACTCGTTTATCATTTCACCCAAACTTTTCATGGAGTTATTAACATACTAAGGTGGCTATTGAATGATATACATTGGATGAATATTTCTAGAATATTTGGAAAGAAAAATCTTCACTCATAACTTGTGCCATAACTCCTATGTTACACCTCTGATTGCATTGACATGTTTAGGTTCTTTTGAAAATTCAACTTCTCAAAAATTTCAATATGGGAAGATGGCATAATTATTCTATATAGAAGAACAAATAGGAGCGAACATCTAAAGATTAGATTTTGGAGGGTATGATGTGTCACCCTCTTCTTTTATACTTATATTATTTTTTATTTAAATTTATTTTAAATTTATTTTTAAATTATTATATTTTAAAGAAAATATAATTCATCACTTGTTTTTATTTTTTTCAAATTCCACACACCCTTTTTATTTTTCTCAATCCTCTTCACCATTCTTTTCTTCTTCTTCATCTATTTTTATTTTTTGATTTCACATGTCTATTTTTCTAATTAGGGATGTATATTACTCATTTTTTTATTTGTTTTAATTTCTTAACTTTTTTTAATTTCCAACATTACCACCTATCTTAATAAATGAGGGGATAACTCATGGATTGGTCGGGAGACGTATGTAGATATTTTATTTAATCTATGCTAAAATTCCTATGATTATTTTTTTTTGATGAGAAAGAGTTATGTGAATTTGTGTGAAGATTTTAAACTCTAAAATAAATCTAAAAAAAATTTCTATTATTTTGATACAACTTTCCACTACCTTCAACTAGATACAAGCCCTACATACGATGGAGTTGATCCATTAAATGGGTGAAATGGATTATGATTGGGCAAGGAATTTGAAGCTATAAAACTATAGATTGAGGTGTATCATCATCATTTATTATATGAGGAGGTGGAATTGAAATTATTAAATGAATGAAAGATATCAAAACACTAAATTAATGAATTTTAAATGATCAATGAGATCGTAGAATTGAGTTATGAAACATAATTTAAACACCAACAGGTAGTCAAACCCACAAACAATACAAAAAATTCTATATTATTTCATTAATAATATCATTATATCATTTCATGTTAGTATATGTTTTATAATTTCAGTTGTTTTAAAAATATTATGTTATATTAATGGTTTTATTTTCCTAATGTCATTTTTTGAAGAGTTTCAAAATTGAAATTAATGATGTTTTTTGAAAATAATATCTAATCATACAATTTATAAAAATCAAATTATAATTTAACGGGGATGATATAATGTTTACAATATCATTAATTTTTCATTTATTGTCAAATTTAATCATTATATGTAAAAATTACAACTTTTTAATAAAAAATATTTGTTAGAATAGTTAATTTGAAATTGTATTAAATTAAGGTTAACAAAATGGTTAATGATTAAAATTACATCAAAGAATGTCAAAAAGATATTATTTAATGTTATCTAAAATTATAATATATTTTCTTCCAATAAATGATATTTTTGAGGAATATGGATTAATAGTTATTTTATTATAAACTAATCTTTTGAGAAATTCCAAAACTGACCCTACCATATATTATAAAAGGACACCTCCTCTCTCATCACATTTTACAACATTAAGTATTGTAGCTCCACTGATCTATAAAATATTATCTTCTACACATTTTTGTCAATGTTTTATATGTTTAAGTCTTATATAAAGACTAAATCTAGATTTCTATAGAGGAGATCTAATGGATTCATTCCGAATGATAGGTAATCGCTCTAACCGATCACAATATTTTCCAACTCTTCGAATCCTCCACTAAATTTGGAATATATATCCTAAAATAATATACTAGTAATAAAATATTTTATGAAATTTTATTATTATTATAAAAACACCATTATTCATCCCTTTCCCATAAAACAAGAAGTGAATGTATCGCTCATGTGTATGTAAGACATGTAGTCTCCACATACTGAAGGAATTCATTTTCCATCCCCTTATATTATGAGTGGGAATTATTATTAGATTATTTTTATTTATGATATTTATGAAATAATTATTCATCTTTTAACTAAAATATCATATCAACGATTCTAACCATCTAATCGTTATGGAAATGATAATGTTGCTCGTCCGTACGTATGGCATACCATCTCCATGATGCGATGTGATTCATTTTTCATATATATTTAACATGGACGGTAATAATAATTGATTTTATGAATATATATGAAAAATTTAACATAGTAATAAATCTATAATGATAATTTATCATATAATATTCTTTCTTTTAAAATTAAGGTAGAAATCATGCAAATGAATGGAATACCGTCTCCATAAACAGGTAATTTTATTTTCAACCATAAAATTTTAAAATAACCATAAATACATATATGAAAAATATATATGATATTTATTACATGGTTTTTATTCTTGTTATTGTGATATGATGATCTATGTGAGAGGGAATATTATAATAAGTCCGAACACATTCGAAAAATAATGGCGATATTTCTAGAAGCATAACATTATCAAAGAATTGATATTAAATGGGTAATATAAATGCATAATAAAATAATATATGGTATATGATAGAATAATATATTTATTTAATTGATTTATAATTTGATTATATTTATTAAAGAGGAATTTTCAAGGAGTATGATGTCATTCCACATATAAGGTAAGGGAATTACATCAAACTTTTTATTTCAATGATATACATGCCAAATTCACTACTTCCTTCATTTTTTGGTAGTATATTGAGAACTATTCCTTGTTATTTCATTAATTTACTTTATTTAATGATTTTAAGAGCATTAATTTATGATATAATCTTATTGGTTTCATGATTCTTTTTTTACTCATGTAGTTTTGTATTTTTTCCTCACTTTTATTTATATGGGATATATGACTTATGCAATAATTGTTTCTTATATATAGTTTACATATTTACCTTGAATGTATTTTATTAATAATACTATTATTTATATTATGGTAGTTAAATGACAATATATTTTTCTTTATGTCATTCGGATTATGATTCTATAAATTATATGTAATTTCATAAAATATACATGTAAATTTTTATTTATATATAATTATTTACAGACCGTGAAATTTGATATCACATGATTCTGAGGCCTAGAGTGCTGGGAATGATCCTTAAAAAATTTACATATTTATACAGCACTGGTGGGTGCTTTTCTTGAAAAAGTGTAATAACTCTAAATGGGTTCCCAAATCAAAAATCTAAGGGCACTATTACATTAGGATGACGGGTTATCCCAAGGCATCAGTTGTGTATAGATTGATAATTTATCCTGTACCAAAACCTGAAAATTGAAAGTCCATAAAAAATTAAATATATAAAATTAATTTATTTTTCAAATTCTTATATCTCTCAAACAGTGACTTAGATTAAAAAATTTAGACATCCTCTGAACTCATTAGATTATTCTTTCCTTAGGCAGATCCTAACATTGGATGGCGCATTCCAACAGTTGAAGTTAGGTTAGGCCATTTATAAAATAAATAAGTACAAATTTTTTTATTTTCAAATATTTGTACTCTTAAATGGTAACTCAGATTGAAAATTTGAGAGTACTGTTGAAATTGATGTGGTGTGTTCCCCTTGGGAGAATACTAACCATAACAGGCGAAGGTCAAGGGTGAAGGTAATTATTTTGAAATTTTTAAAAGGTATGTTCAGTTAATGTGTGAGTGAGATTTTCTAACTTTTTAATAGCTACTATAATGGTAAATTTGAGTGCACTATTGAATTTGGAATCCCGATATATTCCTTGTAATGAAATATCGTGGGACGAAAAGGGCAGAGTGAAAATGTTATTTTTCTGTATTTTTGTATAAATAAAAAATAATAAAAAATAATTTATTTATTTCTTTTGTCAAAATTAGTTGGCGGACAACGAAGTTGCGATGCAGAGACTATGATGTGACGAGTTGTATAAATGAAACTCATTAACAGAACGTATCACATTGTGTAAAAATGTAATAATGTAAGAATAATAGTGATGTTGTTTCATAAATGAAACTAAAATATGACGTGAGCTCACATCATAATGTAAACGTTGTGGCATGCTTCTTTTTATAGTTCGATATGCGGGGGAAATAATGATTAAGAAATTTGGAGGATTTTATTATGAACCTCTAACCAACATCCACCATAGAAAAGAATTATCGATGCCAGTAGAACAATATCATTATCAATTCATTTCTATGATCAGATTCTGGAAGTGATGTTGACGTTTTATTCCCTTGAAGAAAAACGTTGCAGCATCAAATGACATAAAAGATAGGGATTTTTTATTTGATGTTCTTCCCCATCCTTTTCTAAAAACAAATATCATGAATTAACCCACATATTCGTTGATCCATGTTTTCTGAATTATGTGGGAGGGTGATTTATTCTAGTGGTTATTAATTCGGTGTCTAAATCATGGCATGTAATGATCAAACAAAATCTACCTGATCCTCCACCATGTCTTTAAACCTCTATCGCGGTGGCCCAAGGATGACACAAACAAATCCAGAACACATCCGTAGGTGCATTCTCAGTGTTCATACCCTTGAAATAACAAAACGTCATTTTTTGGATCCTATCATTAAGAGGGCGCTCCCCGGAGGCCATAAACAAAGAAGACATGAAGAAGGGACCACTAGAGTGCATCCAATGGTCCACTAAGCTCATAGAAAGTGGAAGCAGCGGCTATGGCCGATCATGATGGTTGCGTTGTCTGAGATGACACTATGTTACCCAGGAAGACATAGTGACAAAAAGGGAACCAAATAAAGGGACATCCCTTGTCAGGCCATCCGAATGGCTGGCGATGCTATGGTCCATCAACCATAGCAGGTGGAAGGGCCTTGCGCCTATGAGGCCAGGAGGGCAGACTAACACCACATCCATGTCGCAACATAGCTGGTTGGAACCACCGGCTACACTGCGTTGCTGGTCCTACTGCCCAGTATGTCGAAGTCGAACACAGTAGGCTGGACACAAGCCCAACCGACCGAACATGAGCCAATTGGGGCTGGAACTGCGCCCCCTTCAGGCCGAGCCATAATTGACCGAGTCACTAGGTGACCTTTCGGGTTAGACACATGGCCAACTGGACCGGGTCCAATGAGGGATATTGGTCCAGGCCCACAGGCCATGCAGGACCAGACTGATGTCGACCCGCACTATGTCATGTCGAGTCAGTCTAAATGAACTAGGCTTTGTGGGACCCCTGGGCTGGGTTTGTTGGGTCGGTCTAATTGGGTCGGACCATGCCTCATCACAACAGGTGCCCTAGTCAGTAAAATGCTAATATCATTCCAACATGGTGTCTAATTGATGCACTGTTTGCTGCACAATGACCCTTGTGACATGGTTTTCCTTCTATGATACTGCCCGGATGATTTGGTATGGGATTTCATATTGCAAGCTTGGATCAGAATCGAATCTGACGAGATCCTTTACCCTAAAACATCAATATCTTGTAAATTGTGCTTCTGATTGCTGATATGTTTTTGGCATTAGGATGTTATAGATAAGACCTATCATGGGGAATGACCTACGGTGACCTTTGTGGAAGATTATTTATTTAGATGTTCTTGAGGAGGGGTTCTCCCAACGGAACTACATACAGAACCATGCGACTCGCAGAGACCTAAAGATTGCTGACTTTTGCTGAAGTGGGAAGCACCTCCCTATGAAATTACATGCCCATAGTTAGAAGCACATTTATATGACATTACAGGACCACGGTACATGACACAAAAGAGTATCTAGGCAGTCTATGACTAGTAGGACACACTTCTCTATGACTTTGCAGGCCCACGGTACACAAGAGTACCTAAGTAGTCCAAGGGTAAGGGGAAGCTCATCATCATGACTTGGCAGGCCCACTGTACTCACTTGAGGAGGATTTATCCATTAGATATGTTGTTTGATGATGAGACTAATGATACTACTATTACTATAGTAGAATATACCTGGTTTGAGTTATCTTGTGTTTCTTGCTTTACATTGAGGAATTGTTGTGCGGTCTTTCCTTTTTTGTTTTGGGGTCCCTAATGAGTACTTTGTTACAAACCCATGTATGGTCTTCGGCCCCACGTGTATTTTCTGGAGAAGATGATTGACATTTCGACAGAGGCTTGTTGGCCAGGGACCCAAGGGTGCATAGCGAGTTGATACTGACTAATGAAAAGATAGTGGACTTTGTTTCCTAGGTCTAGGAAGGGTGGAGTAGTATTAGGATGAAAAGTCATTCTAATTTGGCTTCTAGTTACTACAAAACTCCCTTCATCAGATGGGGTTTTCCGCAGATGGCCATCAGAGTTTCCTTTGTGTACATTCCAATTTTTATTCCATAAATTGTGTTTGAATTCTAGCACACTTTCTTTCATATGTACATTGTACACAGTATTGGTTTAGTATATTGGGTTTTAATTTATAAGTGTGTTGGACATGGATGGATGTGTGTGTGCATATAGGTACTCAGGTAAATGGCTCCCACATGCATGTCTATGCCTTTAGTGCTAGTCACAATCCCTTATCCTTCGAGAGGTTGTATTGGGGTAGTCACGTGACAGGACCCGGGTGGTGGGTCATGAAAAATTTGTATCAGAGGGTTTTCAGACCTACCACAATGATTGGGAGTCTGTTGTTTTGTTTTTTGGTAATAGTGTTAAGTGTTGCGAGTTCAGATTTCAGATTTGGGGAGTCTAGTGTTGGTGCAGTGGCCAACGTATCAATATTCTAGGACTATGAAATCTATTTTCATATAATACATGAAAAAACTTGTTTTAAAAGTTTCTCCTTATTTTGAATAACACTCGGATCACTAGGTATAACCATAAAACTGTGGTACATAATTATCTATCTTAGGGTGCCTCCATGTGGAAGACCAAAAATGATCCCAATAGGTGAGGAATGCACTCCTTGAGATGAGATGTTTATTCTGGAACCAGTGCTAAAGATAGCCCCACTAGGTAGGATACCAGTGTTACCTCCACTTTTCGAATAGCTATCAGTCCCACCTCTAGTGGTTCATGTGGATGTAGCTTTCCAGATTGAGTTATGGATGAATATTTTGTAACTTAGTGACAAGGCACTTAGATTGAATGTTTTTCACATAAATATGAGGGAACGATTTCAAGAGATTCTAGGTAAGAAGGACCTACAGATTACATGTGTGAAAATAAGACACATAACATGAGAGTTTATATGAGAGAGTTTTTTAGTTTCCATGAAGTGAATTTTCTTCTATGCTTGTCATAAAATGGGACATTTCTTATGAGATTGTCCCGCCATTAATGTTTAATGGAAAGAGAGGAGATAGTTGTAGACTATCGAGGCTTGTGACACTAGGAATTCTAGGATGAATCATGGTATGATGGATGTGTTACTATTTTTTCTACAGTATTTATAGACACTTGTACTAGTGATTTACCTTTCCTACAACATCCTCTTGTTTGATTCCTAGAGGTTCCAAGAAATATCATAGACAATACCCTCACATTTAGAGACTTCTAATAGAGTAGACCCCATGAACACACATTGGTGCTGATAGTGTGACTTGACTCTTGGATGTTGCAGTATCGGTTGAGATCTATGATAGTATCATCGATGCCTTACAACATCATTATTAGTATGGACTAGTACCATTCATGCTATGAATTATTGTATTTGGATATGGATGTAGTTCATCCTCAGATATGGAACCATATTTCCATTTATCGGAAGAGGGGAGATCCTTATAGCTCTTGATGGACTCAGGCTGAGGAAGGTGTTGCCAAATTATATTATGTTGGCTAGTTCAACCCTTAGTGTAGTAAATATAATGAGTCCTCTTGTTTGATCGTAAATGTACAGTGTAAGGATGTCCCACTTTAAGATTTTCCATGATTACCTCTAATGAGAGAGTTAATCATCTTCTTTGATCTATACCCTTGGATGAAATTGATATCCACCCCAGATTATCAGATGAATCCTATGGAACATCATGATGTAAGTGTACAACCGGAGGAGAGGGGAAGTGAAAAGCTACATGAAGTTAATGATTTTGGCAGAGGGCTCCATGAATGATTCAAGGTATGATATGTGTCCACTACTGACATCCATATTAATAGACACAGGTGGTAATCATTTTTATTATCATGAATATTAATCTATACCTAGAGTATCTGGTTGAACTGTTTATTTTATGTTTATATCTAAAGATACCTACATGAGGAGACTCAATAATCAAACCTATGCCGACAGTTTGTTCTAGCCCTTGAGAAGAGAGTTTTTGTTAGAACTTCATGATGACAACATTGAGGCCTTACGATGTTAGATTTGGTATGGAATGATCATATTATTTTCATTCAAAAATTGATTTTTATTAGGAAAAAAAGATATGTTACATCTACAATGACGGATCAAGGTTTTCCTTGGTCATCGTAAAAAGGGGAACCCCAGTAGTACATGATTAACTCATGCATATTAGGGTACATCTGATCACTCTTGTGTTGGTCATACTTAACCTCAGGGATGTTTATATTTTTAGTTTGTAGTTCCCAATAGTAGAGGCCGAGTTTGGGAGTGTCCCTTCAAAATATGTTTCCAGGGATACCTCCCCATAGGGGGAGGGACTTATATATCCTTCTACACCCTGATATGGAACTGATATCATTATCAGTATATTAGATGTATTTTTTAGTGTTTCCCAAGAAGGGGGTGTATGTGGGAGACTATTAGAGGAAGGCCTTAGTAAGACCTAGTGTTTGAGGTTATGTGGGGAATATCAATACTTTATTCAAGTTGTTGTGTAGACTTAGTACTCACTGTCAACAGGTCAATGGGAACATCAACTAGTTAAAAGGGGTAGACATTTAGGTGGATGGAATGATTCTTATAGGATTTTAATTAGTTGTGATAGCGGCATTGGCTGGATTTCCTTCAGGATAGTGACTTTGAGATATTATATACTCTTATGAAGGGGAATTTGGTGGCATACACACTCAACAGGAAGTCTGGTTTACATATGCTGATTGAGGCTACATAGTATCAATCCACGATGCATATATCCTTTATTGATGATGACAGTGTAGCTTACCTTCATTCAATGACTGTCACTCCGCCACTCTTTTAGTGATTTTGGGAGTCACAGTTCATGAAATTAGACTATGGGGTCTGATGTTCTCAGTTATCCTCATGTCCAAATCATGATGAATATTCGATAGGTGGGGAGCATATCATCCTTTTCATAGTACAAACAATAGTACAAGTGACGATACATGGGTGGTGTTGAGATAGATTCATAAATCCCATATGGGGGTACATCATGGGGTGGCGAAGATATATCTTGACTTCTAATGTGAGTACTGGTGGCCAGGAGATGGAGACCCTTAGAGTTTTGGGGGATCATGGTTTCCTTCAGATCTCACCTTGAGAGGGATTGATGATATTTGGTCAGGATGAAAATATATCACCAATGTTGATTGGATTATTCCAGGTCCTTAGCGGAGTTGGAAACTGTGTGTACCTCATTGAACTTCCCCAACAAATGCATTGGGAGCATGGACTTTTCCTCGTGTCCCAAATGAGGGCGTCTATGCATAATCCATTGCACATAATCAACTAGGGAGAGTAGGATATTGAAGAAGGGGTGATGTTTGTGGAGTTATCGGCTAAGATAGAGGATTTATAGGAGAGTTTCCTTTGGGGGTGTTTGATTCTTATGGTGCATGTTCAGTGGTAGCACGATAATCTCAAGGAGAGGACATGGGAGTGGGAGGCTCATATTCTTACTCAGTTCCACAATCTGTTTGACTAGTTTGGTTTTGGATTTTGAGGATGTAAAACCCTATAATGGGAAGAATGTAATGTATAGAAATTTATGTGTACTATTTAAATTTATTTGGAATTATTCCCAGACTACAAAATGTGATGACATGTGATTCTGTGTCCTAGAGTATCAGTAAGGATTAGTTGAAAAAAAATTTAATCATTAAATATCATGTGTTGGGTCATTTTCATGAAATTATTTTAATAACCACAAAAAGGGTTTCCTACTCAGAAATATGAGAAAACCATGCAATTTATGATGGTGGTTTTACCCTACCTGCAACTTATGTTTATTTGGAGCATGCCTAATGTCAGAAATCATGAAAATGGAATAACTGTAAATAAAATTATTAAATAAAATTAGTTTTTTACTAGGCTTATAACTCACGAATAATGACTCAGTTTAAAAATCCAATACCACTGCTAAACTCGTGAGGGTATGATTTCCATTTATAGATCATAAAATTAGCTGGAGTGGGCCAATAATAGACATTTTTTTCACTGTGAATAAAATAATTATGTAACAACAATTTTGTTTTCTTATCCATATAACACTAAAATGATAACTCATATTAAAAATTAGAGAGTACCATTGAGATCAGGTGGGGGGTGTTCCCTTTAGATGAATCCTAACACCAATTGATGTGGGACATGGTTGAAAGTTAAATTTTTTATCTTTATTTATGGTACATTAATTTATTGTGAAAGTTAGAATTTTAAACATTTGAACCAGTGCTCAGATCCAAAATATGACGGCACCGATGAATTTCAAATTCCCTTATTTTTTTAAAATTGATAGATTAGGTATATAAACAAACTATTCTATTAGATAAGTTATTATACTATCATATAATAGATTTTTTAATTTATTCATGTTAGAAATAATAAAACTCAGAGTTCTTATATTAATTTTAGATCATGTATGTTGTGGTTTCTAATGATCCTATCATGGAAGTGTGTGAAAATTTTATTATAGATTTTTATAATATTCTCATCTAGTAATGATCAATCATATATTCAAGAATTTGTATTAATGTATATTTACATGAATTTCGTGATTAATGAGAACCAATATATATACTTTGATATGTCATATCTTGATGAATATTCAATCGGAGATGAGATCGCAGTAAGTAGTTCATCCATAGGTAGTACGATGGTATCATAAAATTTTTCAATACTTGAATAGAATATAGTTTATCATGTGAGTCTAATTAGTTCGGTTTTTATGAATTTAATATTGTACTAGTTCCATTTGATATGATTTTGTAACATAGAAACAGCTATTGTGAAAATAAAATTACAAATATGTTGATTATGATGATCATTATATTGGTATTTTGTGTTTTTGTTTTTTTATTACATGGGGATATTGTTGTTCAAGTTTAAATTATATATAATGAATTTCGATTTTTTAATAATATTTATGAAAATTTTTATGTATTTTTAATCTGTATAAGTAAAAATGTATTGAATGTTAGTGTGTTATAAAACATATTCTTATGATGTGTAATATTTTTGATTATATAATGCGTTATGTTTTTTCTACTTTTTTAAATATTAATTTGTATTATTTGTTATAAAATTAATCAAAGTTGTTCATATTTTATTTTCCAATTATTAGATCAAAATATTTTTTATTCTTAGCTGAAATTGTATATCAATTTTTCCGCAAAATTTTTACTCGAGTTAGTAAATTTTTGTTTATACAAATAGATCACAATCTATTATAATGATGAAACCATTTTTTATAAATTTTTCTTTTGATAGTTAAAAATTTATCCAATTATTTCTTAAAAATTTATTCTATTATTTATTCAAAAATATGACACCTATACTTCAAAATTGTGTTATATATAGTTCAAAATGTATGATAAAGTTAGTTCAAACATTATGCTATTTTTAGTATAAAATCTATGACACCATGAGTTCAAAATATATGATACCATTAGTTCACAATTTATTCTATAGAGTGTTCGAAATCTATTCTACTATATGTTTAAAACTTTGGTAATATTACTTAAATCTTTTTTCTATAATAAATTCAATTACTATTCTTCCATAAGTAGAAAAAACATTTCTATACTTTTTCTTCATTTTATTAAATATAATAATGGTTTCTAAATTATTTATAAATTTCTTAATCATATGAAAATTTATTTTAGAGTGTTTAAAATTATAATTTATTATTCTTTTATACCTACTACTATATATATATAATATTAGAAATATTTATCCAATATATTTATATATAATGTTTTATTTTTTCATTTTTTTTAAATATAAATTAATAAAAATATATTGTTTACAAATATAAATAACATTTTTTATATCAAAAATAAATAATTAAACTATTTCAATTTTTGTTCAATTAAATTAATATTTTTTTAAATTGTTAAATTTCTTATGAAACTCAGTACATTATTTAAAAATGTAGAATAATTTTTTTTCGTTTTTCAATCTATTTTTTACAATTTTTAATAATTTTAATATATGTATTTATGTAAATTTGAAGACATTCAATAGTTAATGAATAAATATTATCTCAGGTTAATCTAATTAAAATTTTTTATATGATTTTAAATAATTATAAATACTATGATTATTTTTCTAGCTACTTTATCTCTATATAATAATCATAAAGGAATTAATAGACATATTGATGACTATAGATGACATATATAAGGACCTGATCATAACAATATACAATCATGTGCTTTTTACTATAAATGACATTCGATAAAAATTTTAATTTAGATATTTTGAAATTTTGAACAAAAAACCACAATGTACACCATATATTACAATTGGAAACATTTACTTAGTATTAATTTATTCCAATTAATAGATCATTTTGATATAAAATGTGATTTCATTCTATAATATAAAATCAAAATTTATACTTCAATGTTGTCCTTTATTATCCAATGACACTATGAAAATCATTTCAAAAAAAGGTTCGAAAACAAAAGGTCTAGTATAAGATATAAAAAGAATAAAACCATTTTTCCATTGAAAAGCATGAAAACCCATTTAATGTTTTTTGACGGAATGAAAGAAACCATTTTCACACGAAAAACACACATATATTTTTCATAGATAATAATTAAATCTATTTGAATGAAATTATATCTTCTTTATATATCATATATAATCATTTACCTAAAACCCCGTAGAAACACAGTCAATTGTAATTTCAATATGGATGAGTTCCAATATTGTTATTACCCAAATATTGTATATTTATAATGGTGATCACCATTCATATAAGCTATATTGGGACTACCTATTGGCTACGATAGAGCTCGACCATTTTTATAACCTATATCTTGATAAAGAATTCCCATTATCTAAAATTGGGATCATCCTTCATAGAATCTATATTATGCACGCTTGTGAGTTATAATGGTGATCATCCATTCATATAAACATTAATGAGATCACTCATGAGCTGTATTGGGGAACAACCCCTCAAATAAGTTTTATCAGGAGCACATGTTTCATATAATTCTCTCTTGAATATAAAAATGTCATCATAAAATTTTTTAAACTCACTATTCTTCCAATGATAAAAACATATCAATATAAAAATACATATTGAATTAAAAAACCAATTTCCATTATGAAAACATCTTTTTTAGAAAACCATTTGAAATTCAAAATAACGAATCAAAGGAAATAAGGGGTTTCATTTATGGAAACATGTAATCATGGAATGGAATAGAGAAAATAAATAATAATCATAGTTGGAGAAAGTTTTTTGTCATCGTGTATTTTATGAATGGATCATTTCTTTTTCATTTTTCAAAATTTTCTATATAAAACACCTAAAATGATTTATTTGATAAACTTTTAAGAGAAATTCAAAATAGTCATAAAATTATATTTATATTAATTTTATATAAATATGACTATATATGTAAAATAACATCTAATATATTAACATGGATATAATGATTTGATCTTTTTACATTCAATGTGTCCAATTCCACTTTGAATAGTTAAATCATAAGCTCCCTGAAAGATTAAATTTTTTAAAAAACAATAAATAATTTGAGAATAAATAAAATCATGATATGATATATCGAAGCGGTTATATATACTCGTCTCATAATAATTTTGGTGTAAAATGAAAAAAATTTCCTCATTTAATGGTTATTTAGATAAAATCATTTTACATGACTCTAATTCTTTAGGTACAATCAATAAATTCATTTCCACAATAAATTCTCATTTCATTAACATAGTTAGATCCAAATTGATGGATTTATAAATAAAATGTGATCTATAAATAGTGTGAAGGGATTATAGAAGGGATTTGAGAAGAGATTTCTTGAACCCAATAGGATATGGTGTGTTACGAAAATATAAGAGGAGTTTCCCTTTTTAGAAGAGACTACAGGGGAAGTCCGGTAATGTCACATAATATTAAAATAATATGAACAAATTTTTTATTCGATAATAAAGAAGACATATTGATTTTGAATTTTAGGGAATTTGGGTCTAATAACATTCATCTAAAAAAATATAGACACATTTTTAGCAATTTATTTAATGTTTATATTTTGTAATATTCCCTAATTTATCCACATTAACTCCCACCATGACAACTTGTATTTTGACACATTTAGTGTTAATATAGATACAATAAAATTTAAAATTTAACTATAAATGAGTTGAGCCTCAAACATTATACCATATCTAAAATATTTTTCCTATTTTAATGTTTTTATGATTTTTTTAATTTGATAAAATATATTTTTCTAAATATCTATAATTTCATTTTTGACAAAATTAATTAATTGAATTTTCAAAATTATTATAACCACTACATAAAATCAAAACAAATTCTAATGATACACAAAAATGTCTATGTAATTCATAAAATTCATTTATAAATTTTATTATTTCAAATTATTATTATTTTTGATATTTTTAATATCATTATTTGATATTTCTAATAAATATTTAATTAATATATCATCATTGTGTAAAAAATTATGTTAATTATTTCATAACATAAAAATTATAAATAAATTACAGTGATGTTGATCAAATTTTTATATGTTAAATAATTTTTTATTTTCAATTAATAATCAATATAGTCCTATATTTAAAATTTTATGCTTATTATTACATTAGGGTGACATCTTTGATTATACATTGGAATAAAATACTATTTAGGGCATGAATTTATCCATGTTGTAGTAAGAGATAATGAAATTGGCCCAAGTATGTTTTTAATTAAAATATCTCATCTCATGAATGTAGTATGGGTTTATTGGTAATTTTATAATATTTGTATAAGTATTCTTACCTTAAATTTTTAGATTTACCCTTAATTGTGGTAAAAAAAAATAAAAATATTATTCATATTGTCCAACAATAAAAAAATTTACTTAATTTGGAAATTAGGTTTTCAAAAATGGAATATATTTAAAAAAATTTAATGTAATGAAGGGTATAATATTAATTTAAAATTAATCATTTTGATGGAAGGAGAAATAATGTTCTCAATGGAAAACCGTTCAAGAGTTCACAATGTTTTTATATCTGATTTCATAATAATATTGATTAAAATGACATCAATTGGATTAAATTATTTAAAAAATAAATAATTATACTTTAAAACAAATTAAACATATAATCTATCATTATAAATTATATAGATTAAATTATGATTTCCATTACATTGATGTACTTTTTATTATTCCTCAGTAAATGAAACTTGTATAGAAAGTATCAAAAAATATAACAAAGTGAATTTTTATTTTATTATTTCAAACAAGTATATTATTTTATATATTAATATTTAGTTAAGTGTTAAATTTTGGTTTTAAATAATTTATACCATTAAATATAAGTATGATTTTTTAATACAATTTTATGCATAAAATTGGATTTATTCTTATTTTATGCCTATAATGTCTTTTAAATTAATTTAGAAATATATAATTGATTATAATATATATATATATATATATTTAATTAATTCAATAAAATAATATAATTTAATTTAATTTATTAAAAAAATCCATTAGGCATCTAAAAATTATTACCTTTAAGAATAAATCCTATATATTCAGTTGGACTTTATTTTCCATTAATAATTAATTACAAATAAATTAATTAATATTATATAAATCTATAGAACATATTTTCAATATTAATGTAATCATGTTCTGACCTACCATTATAATGAATAGGATATAATAGTTACATTTAAATGTAAATATTTAATTGTTCATTTAAGCTTGATGAGGCATATTTTTTACTATACATTACCAAATATTTTCTTTTTGAAAACTAATGATGTTATATAATCACCCCCTTAAATAAATTCCATCCTCGTAATTTCAACTAAATCTAAGAACATGGATTTTACTATTTAAAATATCTTTAAGGAAGTCTAACTTTGGAAAAAGGATTTAAAAAACGCATAATAAGATTGAAAAGAATGTACGAAGGTCATCAAAGATAACACATAATAGGAAATTCATATTGTAAAACATTTAAATGAACGGTAAATAAAACTATAAATTTATGAAGGAGATGGTTAGATAAAATGGTCTTTATGATGTTAGCTATAACAAAACTATAAGTATGTGATGGGTTAAAATGCCATTTATTTCTTAGTAAAAAAGTATATATACTCGTATTTTCACTAAGAAATAACGAAAATTGTTTTTATTATTATTTAGGATAATCCCATAGTATAGAATAATCTTATATATGATAAAATTGTACTTCAATTACTAAAATTTAGTATTAATACACATCTATTAACAAAAATAATTTGAAAAATATCCTCCCTTAAAATTAATGACTATAATATAAATAATGATTGATAGAAATTTTTTTTAAGGATTTGAACAAAAACACTTCCATGATAAATTTTAACATTTACATCTATATAACACAAATCATTCTTAATGTCCCATACATAAAATAGATTTTCATAAATCACATTTATTCTCTGATATTCTAACCATTTCCTTAAAAAACATAATTTTACTAAATCCACAATAAAATAATACATTACTCAAAGGATCCTTGGTAATCAAACATTAAAATTTATTAAAAGAAATAAAATAAAACTAGGTAATAAAATAAGTTTTGTGATGTATATAGTAAATATGACCCCTCATATTTGTATCCATCATGGTTGAAAAAAATCATGGGTCCTAAGGGACCACATCGTGATCATCTCATTGATTACTCTCTACAGAAGTGCATCTCCCATTGGATTTCCATCCCATTAGATAACTGAGATTTTAAATTGATGTAATTTATTTCATTGATACATTAATTCCATTTGGAAAGGCTTATTTATGGATAATTCATCATTCTCTCTTTGAAGGAGTTAACATCATGTTTATAGTTAGACTCAAACCTCAATTATTTCTAGTTGTTGTTATAATCATGGTTGATTTGAGGAATTATAGGCCATAATTCATCATCACATTCCAACCCAATACAAATTTTTTTAAATAATCCTTTTTAGATAACATTATGTGTATGAAAAACACATTCATGTCATGGTTGTCAAAAATTCTATCTATTTCACCACCAAAATTAAATTTTATCCCTGATAATATTTCGGGAATCTGTGGCTCATATTTTAGTACCATTGGTTTTTTGGGCCTACCCAATACAACCAACAATCATAATATGATAACATCATTGATAGTAGGGATTATATCATCAACAATAACATCATCTATATCCTGTATAACCATTTTAATATTAGAGAATCCCATATTGAGTATATGCAATGGATTCTTAAAGATGGATGTATTCAATGTTGTACAGATAATGAATAAAATATTGTCAAAACACCAAATAGAAGATCATTTACCTTCCCACATAGGTTTTTTAGTTAATATTAACCATTATATTTTAATGATTCATGTTTGTATAGATCTTGAGGTTAAAATTGATACTTATATAATTCCATAACCTATGAGAAAAAATACATTCCAAAAGCAAGGGATGTATTCTATCTTCGAGTAATTACAATAAGTTGAATATCGATAAAATATTATACGCTACTATATTTAGTTGATAATGGGTGCATAACCAAATATTTAAGATTTTACAAAGAAGTCTGAATGTTGAATTATTTATGAAGGGTACCTTAAATTTATTCATCTTTGAAAAATAAATGAAGTTGAAAGAAAACCCCATCTCATAGAAATCTATGTAATTAAAAATTTGTGTTTTTCTTATTTATAAGTGATTATAGATGATGGAAATAATACATCTTTATTTCTATACCATCTATTATGGGAAAAATATCATCCATGATATTTTTTATTTTTAAAAGCTCTGTAATTGTAATCTAAATCCTATCTGATTGAATAATCATCAATTCATAGAGTGGTTTTTCTAACCATATTATCATCCATAAATTGAGATTAAACTATAGACGAAACATTGATTTTGAATTATGAATAAATTTATTTTATGAGTAATTAATTTAATCCCATAAAAAATATGTAGGATACTGGGGGTACACATCAATAAGACTCTATTTGAACCGTCTTGATAAAAAATAAAATGAAGAGTCATTAAAGTTATAGATAAACCATATAAATTTATTATGATATCCATCAATGAATATTTTTATATAATTAATACTAGGTCACTCATCTCAACTGGATTGATGCATTCCCTCCATTGAAAATAAAAAATATTTCTTTCACGCACTGAACTGGTCCATATAATGTCAATAATGATGGATAAAAGTTTCCTTAAATGGTTTCTTATCCATCTCAATTATGATAAGGAGTAAAAAATATTCATAGTAATCACTGAGTACTTAAGGAGTACCCATCCTTATTATGACCTGATATTTCTCTTCCTTCAAGCCATATGTCTATTGATATGTAAATAAATAACTTCAATATGTTTTCTTCACACCATTCCATAGAATAATGGGTAATCAAAATAGATAAATATGAAGGTTCCCACCAACCCACCTAATGATCTATTGGCCTTAATGTTATTTTCAAAAGGTATTCAACCGTTAAAATAATGAATTACTTGTTCCTATTAATGTGTATCCTAGAGACAACTTTGTAATTTGTGATCATGGATTTAATGGTATATATTTTTTTAGGATATACCACTAACAAGGATGTCATTATAAGAAAAAAAATGTGATGGAGTGAAAACATAAAAACTGTGTTTAATTTGTTTATAAAAACTAATCTGTGCAAGGTCAATGATTGAATATACAAATATAATCTTATGAAATACAAAAAAAGGATTCTATAATGATGGTATCTTTTCATAATAGCACTTTTTCAAGGAAAAATTTCAATTAAAGATTCATTAATAATAATTTATAATCATATAGATCCATGAATGGTTCTGATCATCATAACGAAATAACTTGAATGTCCTATTTTTGGGGATATCATAATGAAAGGTCCATTTAAAAGTGGGAAATTCCTAAGATATATTAATTGAGAATTGAAAAATTCTTACAATATATATCGTATTCATAAGGTTAATCCTTTTCAAGGAAGTGAAAAATCAATATAGAATATTCATCTCATTAACATTTCAAAATTAGTTTTGTGATAGATTCGCTTTCATCATTACTTGAAATTATATCATGATAAACTTGGTGATAATTTTGGGATTAGTTTTTCTAAGAGATAATGGGAAGAAATATATTATATCAATTAAATTCAATCTCTTGGGAAACAATGTGATAAATTATCCCATATAGAATATAATCATGGGTGAAAAATTCAATAATTTCATTGATTACAACCTACTATAGAGTAAACCAATGAAACCTAAATTTTTTGATAAAGCCTTAGGGCCATTTACACTATCTATTTAGCGATTAAACAGATTAATATTCACATCTTCATTCTAAGGAGTTGTGAATCGGGTCAATTTTTATACTCTTAAAAAAGGTTAAGATATTATCAATCATATTAGATGTGCATTCCATTCCATCATCAGAATACCACATTTTAACGTAGACCATCATAATATTGTAAATATCATCATTAATGTTATATATAATTCATTCAATATTAATCACTTTATTCCCCACATTTCTTAACTATTCCTTTTTCAATATATGAATGAACTGTGTATTATTTTCCCTGAATTTCATCCATATAATGTTGAATTGGTATACATTAGGAATTTTATTGAAAGAAAGTAGATCATATATTTTATTATCACTATGTTATTTCACTATACATATGGGTTTTATGCTAATTTTTTAAATTTGTAGAATGAAAGATGATCCTCTGCATTCTCAATTTAACAATCATGTTATAAAATGACTTTTATCTATTATTTATGCATTGAATTACTGTACCAATCTTTTCCAGCATGTATCCACATTGGACATCACATTGGTTTCAACATTCAATCCTAAATTATTATTTCTCTTTATCAATGTATGAAAATACATCCATTATGGAATTTAAAGGGAAAATTAGCAGAACATTAAGGTTTAATTGAGATATCAACTATTATTAGACTATATTATTAATGGTGATTTTGTAGTGATTTACAAGAGACCCCAATAGACCCTCTTTTATGAATAATATAGATAAAACATTTATCATATTTTCTTTCTTCCATTCCATTCAATTTAAATCTAGTCCACATGAACAAAAATCCAATAACTTATTTTTTTAGAAATATTCCATTAATAAATGCATGTGGTGTATTCCAGGAGAAGATCCTCTTAATACTGAGACTATTATTTTATTCCTTCTTTAATATGGTGTTTATGTATCCCAGAATAATACACTTATTCTCATTATCTCAATAATACCATCTTGTTCCTTCTATAACACTACACTTGTGATGTATTATGTGGAGTCATACCAAAAAGATATAGTCATAGTTGAAAATTGAGTGTTGAAGGATAGATAAATTTTCTAAGACTTAATAATGCATGTTAGAATATGATTGAAACCATTTTTTAGAATCTAATGATGATCCTTGTTAATATCATGCAGATCTATAGAGACAACACTATACCCTAGCGATTCCCATTTAAAATCCTTCTTTTTCCCAAAAAAAAATTAGGCTCATTATTTCCAATAATAATAAGTTTGAGGGTAGTGACATTATTTCATAAGGGATATGGAAATTGGTAAATTATCAATATCTTAACAATTAAAATATATGATATTCATTTTTTGTGTGTTCTACCCCTTTTATGGGGCCCAAAATGTAGTTAAAAATCCATGTGGACTTTATTGTTTTTTACATTCCCTAAATGCTTTATTTTAATTTATTATGGATACATTTTTTCGATAAAATTATTCACATATATTACATTGAATAATAACATGGAAAGAAAATTCCCCCTATGTATTTTTTAATTTCGGTTGATCTCAACATGTTCACTGTAATGTGAGTTCTCAATCCCATCAGGACTAAATACACCACTCAATAGAGTTAGTTTTTACATTGACAGTGTAATTTAAGATGGCTTCTTCACTAGATTCATCATCTTGGTAGACATAGATAGGGTATCATAGGTGAAGGGGCCTCCCAATAATGAACCCTATATAGATATGTTATTGAAATCCTATTTTTTGGAGGATTAAAGGTAATGGGAAATGTAAAGAGTTTGGTTACAACTTCGTTACTAGATTTTAGCACATTTTTACACATGTTAGAACGATCAAGAACATTATGATCACCAATGTTTCCCTATAAAATATATTATTACTTTACATCAAAAAAACACAAGAACATGATATTCATTTTCTTCCATAGAGCATGAAAATTAATCCCTTGAATATAAAGAAGCAATGTATTTTGATAATTTTTTCATGAATATATTTCCCTATGAAATCATATTTCAATCTCCTTTAGAATTCTCATGAAGATGAATTTATTTTCTAGGTTATACAGTGATACCCACCTATGAATGATCCTTACCCATTTTGTATGCATTTAATTTAGCCAATGTATTTTAAATTACAGGAACATGATCATAATATTTAATGGTTATGGAGCTATGTCTATCTTTCCTACATTGGTGAAGAGGTCATGTCGGAAATCATTTTCTCATGTATTCATTATAGGCTCCATAATTTTGGTGGTGTAATAAAAAAGGAGATTGAATTTTGTCCTTGCCCTATATTTTTCAACATTGAGCATCATAATTATATTTGATCTTGGATAGGGTATAATTATTATCCCTCATGAAATCTATTGAAATATAACCAATTAATTTACAACTAAAAAAATTTTGGATTTCATTTGTATTGGATATGAAGCCTGACACTATTTTCTATTATTGTTAACACCAATTCTTCAATTAGTTTATTAAATATACCCACTTTTATAAGTATTCATAAAATTATTCCAAATATATGACTAAAAGTTTTCTTGTACATAATTATTGGATTCCTAGTAAATAAATAAATGTCATAATGAAATCACTTGTTCTATTATAACCTATTGAGTCTACAAATCCGAAGCCATAACTATGCATGATAATTCCTATCATTTTCATGATCAATGTTTATTTTACATTCTTGAATGTGTATGAATCCATGCATTAAGGACACCAAATTCCACTTTCAAGTTCTTATATTTTAGTCATCTTAGGTAAATACCCCATGGTTGTACCCTCAACCAATGGCTCCCAACCTCCTGTCCTCAAATCCCAAGATTTCTATAATTCATTGAGTGATTTAATTAAATATCTACATCTCCACCTATGAGTAATGACATGTACTATAAAAGATTACAAGATGATATTCACCCATTTTTCTACAATATCGTATTAATATTTTATATGGGGGAGGACGCCCTTTCTATTTATTTCTCCAGGAGGATGTATATAAAATTCTAATAAAGATGTATTTACAGTCGAATTGACTACCTTAGAAATGTTTTTTATTGAAATTTCATTTAATTCATAGATTTGGACAACCATACTTGTTGAGGAAACATATAACGATTCATTTTCTCTAGCATCATTGAGATTATTTTCATCAGATTCCATGAATATTGAATTTATGTTTTTCTTCATTGCACCAGCTTCACAATTTTAGGATATTGGGTTATTCCTTGGATCCCATCCCTCTTATTTATCTTCCATATAATTGAATGAAAATATATTATTCCAAATCATAATTAATCATTTATTCCACTTATGAAATATAATATATATTTTTAAATTAATCTTATAAGGTTCCCAAAACAGTGAACATCATCCAGAATAACATTACTCACTTAATCATAAAATTATTCTCCAATCCCATGGAAATAAATTCGATGACTGATATATTACCAAACTAAAAAAAACATTATCTAGTATATATTTTAATAAAAAAATTAAGAGTAACCAAGAAATAAAATAGTGAAGTGGTAATAAATGTACCCTTTTTTCTCATCAGTTGTAGCTTCAATTCCTTTGGCCTTTTCATATGCGACGGACTTTCTCTTGACTAGTGGGTTGTACTTTTGTTTTTCTCAAACAATAATTCTTATTATATTAGTATAAATGTGAGAAAAATCATGAAATATATCCTTAATGTTTTTTAAGCATAAATGATTTCTCATTATTTTTTTTTCACATAACAAAAAAAATACCCAAAATTTCCTCAAATAAATTATTTCTAAAAATAATGTTATTCACAATAAAATTTAATATAAAAAACCTAAAAAGTGTATTCTATGACTCCAAACATATAATTAAGAAAAATATTATAAAAAAATTACAATATACTTAACTATTAAGAAAATATCATAATATAAAATTTTTTATATATCATGATTTGATAGAAAATGTTAGGTCTATTCCTTAAACATTACATATTCTACTGTTTCTAAAATTGAAATAAAATTCCAATAAATTTTTTTATTATATTGTTGGAGAATTAATTAGTATCCCTAAAAATTTACGCCAAACATTTCCTGTGAAAACTTTTATAAAGTATCAATTCCACCATACAAAATGTTCTAATATAAAAAATGGTTTATTTACCTTATAAAACATCACACTTTTAATCACTTCACCATCCTTGTCCATGTACATCAATTAACCCTATCAAAACATTTTAATGAATAGGATGTGAAAAAAATCTCAGTATTGAAAAAATTTCTTCCAATGGAATAAATTGAAATCAATGAAATGTTTTTTTGGGTGAATGGAACCAAACTTTTCAACATGAATAACACATACATGTTCTTCTCAAATAAATCATTAATAACAATATAATGAAAATAAAATTATTTTAGGTTACCTAGAGAATTAAATACACAAAACACATTGAATACAATTTCTTTTGGAATAACCATATGATTGACCTCAAATATTATTATTAACCAATAAATTGGAGATATATAATGGAGATCACCATTTATATAAGATATATCATGGAAACCTAAGAGAAAAAATGGGGATAAACCATTTATATAATCTATATTGGGCTCATCTATATCACATGAGATATAAAGTGGCAATAACCGTCATATAAGTTGTATTAGGATCACTAGTGAGCTACAATGGGGAGCAACCAAATGCATAAAATATATCTAGCTCACCAGTTCCATATAACGATGATGTTTAGTTTTATGAATAAAAAAATTTATAAATATTTCACAGAAAAAATATTTTAATCCCATATGAAAAACATTAAAAAATAACCACTTCATTTAAAACCACATTTTCAAAAACAAAATACAATTTTTATTGGATAACCAAATCCAATTACAAAACACTAATGAAATGAATGACATCTTTTCATTTAAGAAAATATTCAAGCATGCTAAGGAAGCCAAAAATTAAATAATATTCACAATGGTGTAAATATTTTTATCACCCTATATGTTAAAAATAGAACATTTCTTTTTCCATTTTTCAAAATTTTCTTTTTAAAACAAAAAAATTGATAATTTTTTAGAACCATTTATTGAAATTTAAAATAGAAATAAAATTAAACTCATAATCCCTTTTAACCATATAAATTAATATATAAAATAAAATCAAGAATATTGACATTGTGAATATATTTTATCTTGAAATATAAAATGTTCCTCATGCCACTTTTATCAATAAAATCAAATTTACCATGAATGAATAAGAATTAAAAAATATTTAATAACATGAGAATAAAAACATTAATGTTGGGATTTGAAAAAGGGGATATATATATAACACATATAAGAATGTTTGTATAAAAAACAGAATATTCTTCAATGAATAAAAATTGTGATGAAATACCTCACTATGTTTCTAACTCTTCACACACAATCATTATAATTATTTTCATAGAACAATATTCTTCTCATCACAACTTAATACCAAAATGTATGGTGTTATTTATAAAAAACATCTATTGATTATGTGGAGGTATTTTAGGATTTTATTTAGGTAGTTATTGTATTACCCAAAGAGTTCATCGAGTGTGAAAAAAATAGAAGAGGATGTTCCCTTTAATAACATAGAGGAGCCTCACTCTTAGAATAGTTCAAAATATTTAATTAATATAACCTAATATTGTTTTCCAAATGTCTCCAATATTATTAAATTATAATATATACTGATTTGGGTCTCAATTCATTTATCCAATAATATTTCGATATATTTTTGGGATTTTTTAATCCTAATAATTTGGAATGAATCCTTATTTGACAATTTTAACTCCTACTGGGATAAAATTTATTTTTACACATTGATAGTTAATATATTTAAATAAAATTTATAAAAGAACATTAAATTAAATATTTAAGTAATTTTAATACTTACCCAAAATTTTTGGATTAATTTTTGAATTTAATAGAATATATATCACATAAAAAATAGTATTTATTTTAAAATAAAATTAATTTCAATGTTAACGCAAATCAGAACTTGAATTTTTAAAAATATCTTAAAAATAACATATGTTTAAAACATATTTGTCAAAAATATCAATAACATTTCTAAGTAACCTTCATAATTCATGGATTTAATTAATTAATTATTATTATATTTATGTTATTATTTTTAATATCTTTTAAGTGATAAATACATTAATCAATAAATTAAAACATCATCATTATGTCAACATTTAATTTTATTATAGTTTCACTTAAAAATTATAAAAAATTACTATTATGTATATTTATTTTTAAGCATTAAAATTAATATTTATATTTGAATATTTCTTCTAAAAAACTCAATATAAAATCTCTAATTTATAAAATCACAAGTATGAAATACTTCACATTTCATAAATATAAAAAAACAATAAAGTGATTCAAGTCATCTATTTTTCTCGATGTTGTAATAAAATAGGCCCAATGATTCAATTTTTGTTAAAAAAATCTCATACAAATAAATTATGTCAATGGTAATGTTAATTTTATAAAATCAAAAAATTATTCTCTCAATTACTCAATAATATCTTTAACCAATGGAATTTTAATTACAAATGTAACTTTTCGTATTATAAAAAATAAAAGACATAGTATACTAATTTTAGAAATTATTATCTAAAATATGGAATCTAATTTTTAAAATTCAAAATTGATATGTGGATAAAATAAATTTATAATTAACTTCCATGATAGAATGAAAAAACTGAGTATTTATTTAAAAAAGATCAAAATATTATAATGTTTTTATATATGATTTTAATATGAAATTTTTTAAATGGAAAAAATTTTATTACATGACATAATTTTTATCTAATTATAAAATAAAAAATTAAAAATATACACTATCACTATATATATAAGTTTATGAAAAAATTATCTTTTAATTTAAATTTAGTTTTTCTCTCTACTTATCAAAAATTAAAACATTCTAGAAAAATAAAAAACAACCAACTGTTGTAAATTATGATATCAAAATTCTTAATAAGATAATACATTTTCGTTTAGAATTCATGGAACTATTATTTTCATAAAACCTGTCTTCCATTGAAATGTCGTCAAATATTTTTTTTAAATTATCTTTTATGTTTAAAATTAGACTTGTTATTATCTTATTCCAATAAAATAACTTTTTTGAATGTAAATCCATGTGATTGAATATATAATATATTGATATCATTAATATCATCAAATAATTGTAATTAATTTAATTTATTATGATAAAAATTGTTTTGGAACAAAAATATAGTTATTTATTAAAAAACGTATCCTATATTTTATGTTAGTCTTTATTTATATTTATAATTAATTGGCAACAAATGAGTAAATTTTGTAGACATGTGAAATCCAAATTTTTATAATATAGTTAATAATATTAGTATCCTCCAATATAATCACTGTGTTATAATTGTTATAATAAAAAAATTAAATTTAAATATTAAATTTATCTTGTTGTGGTGTATTTTTTACACTATCTAATATATTAATTCCTTTTCAAAATAATTGGATATTAAATTCTCCAACATACCCTTAATAAACTGTCTCCTCACAGTTTCAACTTGGTCTTGGTAACATGGTTCAACTTTTCAAAATTCCATTCTTGAAACCCCACCTCAAAAAAGGATTAATAAAGCAATCACCTAATAAGATAAAAATAAAGTATGATGGTCACCTATGATAACTCAAAACATATTACAATAATATAAAACACTTTAATATATGAGAAAACAAACTATCATGTGTTGATGAATAATTGTAGAAAACATGTTCATTATGATGATAACAGCCATAGAACTGTAATATTGTGATTGGTTGAAATTCTATTAATTAAATAACATAAAAAGTAAATGGATAACATTTTTGTTTCATAATAATTTTTATCGAGTTTATTAATATATTTTCATCATATAAAATGATCCGATGGAAACATAGATAAATTAAAATTCTAAATCCATCATTTAATTTATTTCCACCAAAGGAATAGTATTCGTGATAAATTTTTTATATCTAAATCATTAAAATCAAATTATATAGGTCACTAAATACACAAAAGGGAAAAAATATTTTAATCATGAATTTAGGAAATAAACAAATAAAAAAATAATTCAGATAATAATACATAATTACATGAAAAAGTATTATGAATTTTATGATTAAAAACTACTTCAATATTCAAAATTCCACAGTACTACCCAACGATCAAATAAGTCTTTCAATTAATAATTATCCATAAAATTACTCAAAATAATCCAAACAATAATTGAATACCAAAATTAGGAAATCCTTTTTCAAATAGTTTTCAAAGAATAATATATAATTTTATAACCAAATAACATCATTCACACTTAATAAATCCTACCAAAAATGAATTTTCTTAAATTACTGAATTTACAATATATGGAAAAAATTTAGCAAAATTACATAAATTACTATAGATCCGTTATAAAATAATATATTCATAAAGAATATAATTCATGCTTTTGTACTAAAATAATATCCCATAGTATTCTATATATATTTTTTATATAGGTTTCCCAAAATAGTAAACATCTTCTGAAATAATATTAATAAACATATCACCAAATAATTTTCCAATATCATGGAAATATAAATAATGAAAAATATATTACAAAAATTAATATTACCTTTATCTATAATAATTTCATTAAAAATTAAATACATACTAACCAGGACATCACAGTGGCTAGCGCTGAGAAACATATTCATCTCACGTTCTATTGTGGGTTGAATTCTTAATGCATTTCCAAATGTGACTAGATGTGACGTGACTTGTGATTTTTTAATTTTTTCTAAAACAATAATTCATATGTCATTATTAGATATATGATAAACCAAATAAATAATAAAATTAATATTTTTGAAACCTTAATTTTTGTCTCATAAAATTCATTTCAAATCCTAAAATATTATACCCACAATTACCTCAAAAATAAATATCTCCAAAAATTATTTTAGTCATAATAAATTTTCAAAATATAAATTTTGTAGAGGTATTTATATGACACTAAACATATGATTTACCAAAATATTATAAATGAATGATGATATCCATAACTCTTCAAAAAAATCATGGTCTCTAAATATGTATAAACATTATTTTTATACAAACTATAAGAAAATGACCTAAATTATTAAAAATTGTACATTTAATGAAATAGAAATCCAATTCATGTATCATTTCAGTTAAAAGTTTTGGAGAATAATTGAAAGTACAATAATTAAATACCATACCACAGAAATTTATACTTTTACTCAATATCTTTTTTTACCACAAAACTGAACATTCTAAATTAAAAATTGCTTTCTTTCCATGATATATAATCCAAATTCAATTCATCTCTTAATCCTTGTAACCATTCATCTTTTCACACTATGAAAAACATTTTAAAACTGAGGATGATAAAATATTTTAATGTAAGTGACATACTAATTTGAAAACCATTAGACCAATATGAAAAATTCGAACCCATTTATTGTATTTGGATTGAATGAAACAGAAAATAAAATTACATGAAAAACCACACATATGTTATTCTGAAATAATATTTTTAAAACTAATAGTATGAAATTAAACCACATTTAGGTGAATTATATAATCATATGTATAAATTCCATTAAAAAACATTAAATTATAATAACCATATGGCTGACATCTAATAATATTATTACCCAATGAATTGGAGATCTCTAATAGAGATCAACCATTGTATGTGCAATATCTGAATCATCCATGAGCTATAATGAGGATCAACACATTGTGTAAGATATATTGTTCTCACCCATTTTCCATGAGATGTAATGGGAACCAACCCTTCGTATAAGCTGTATCATGCTCACATGTGAGATTTAAATGGGCTCAATCCTCATGTTAATATATATCAGACTCATCCATGAGCTAAAATGGGGCTTGACCCGTTGTATATGTTATATGGGGATAAAAAATTTTATATAATATTAATTTTATATTTCATAAATAAATCAAGTTCATCATAAAATGATTTAAATTTTTTTAATTATATATGGAAACACTATGATATAAGAATCTCATATAATTTAAAATTATATTTTCTATAACAAAAATCATATTTTTGGAATTTCATTTCTATTAAAAAATTATAATGTATGGAAATAATGATATTCATTTATTAAAACATATAATCATATAAAAGAAGCTAGAAATTAAATAATATTCATAAGGGAGAAAAACACTTTTCACCGTGTATGCTGTGAATAGAACATTTCATTTGTTTTTTGTCCAAATATTCCATATAAAATGCATAAAAATATTGCTTTTTGATACCATTGAGTTAAATTAATAACAGACATAAAATTTCTTTTATAATCATTTTAAATCCATAAAGATATATTTGTATAATTACATCATGAATATTAACTAGTAAAAAACTATTTGATCTTTAAACATTCAATGTGTCCCAAACAACATTGAACATCTAAATAATATTATCCTTGAAAAAATAACATATAAAATACATTAAATAAAATTAAAATAAATAAATTCATGATAATATATTTTAATGGGATTAATATAAACGTCATAAAATAAGATGGGTGTATCAGATCAAAATATGCCTCAATGAAAGGATATTTAGATGAAATCCCTTAACAAGAGTCCTACTCATCATATAAAATCATTATATTTTTTGTATGGGAAATAACCTTTGTTTAACACCTTATGTCCACTATGGATTGTGGTCATCAGAATATAAGATCTCTATTATGTGTTGGAATTTGTCTATGAAGGGTTCTGGGATGATATTGGCTTATTAAAATTTTTTAATGTAAATAAAAGAGAAGTGGAGGATACAATATACCTGAAAGGGGGGGACACTCGTGGAGTTTCTCAAAATATTATATTATGATAAAATAATTTTTTATTTCCATTGAATCCAAAAATAATAATTTACAAGATAATATTGTTTTGGGTTTGAATACATTTATCCAATAATATATATATATATATATATATATATATTGACAAATTTGAAAATCCTTATCTTTCGGAATCATCCCTATTATAACACCACTAACTACTATGGGGACAACATGTATTTTTGCAAATTTTGGGTTCATATATTTACTATAAAATACGAAATGAACTCTTAATGAATCACATATGATGTTTAAAACCATATCCCAAATTTTTTTCCAAGGTCTAGATTTTAATAAATTTTATATCATTTAAAATAATATAATTTATTTTAAAATATCATTAATGTCAGTTTCTAAATTATTCTTTAAATGATTTTTAAAAAAATATTGGAAATTCTATAAATTAATAAAAATACTTGTAAAACATCACCAACATGTGAATGTAGTTTATAAATTAATCAGATGTCACTAAATATTTTATATTATATTTTTTTTAATATTTATAATATTATATATTTGATATTTAAAATAATTAAAATGTTATTTTATCTTCATTTTTTTTGACATATAAGTCATTTATTATTTCACACAAAAATTATATATAAATTACAATTATTTATATAAATATTTTATATTTCAAATTACAATATATCCTGGAAGATATCATCTATATAACCCAATATTATAAAAGGTATATATATGAAAATATAGGTTTGAAATCATTGGATACGTATTAAAATAAAATAATATAAATGGATTAATGTAATCCAACATGCTTCAAGTGTTCAAAAAATTAGAAAAAATGTGATTCTTTCTCAAAAATAACTATTACAATTAAATTAGGACAACTAGAAGTGTAATTTTATAATATTTGTAATATTATTTGACATTTAATATTATGAATCACCCCTAAACGTGGTAATAAAAATTAATAATGTAACTATTTATTTTATCCAAAAATAATAGGGACCTACTTATTTAATTCTAAAATTTTGAATCAAAATTTTAAATCTTATTATTAATATTAAAAACAAATATTTGGATAGATTTAATTTAATATTAATCATTTTGATTGAACAAGAAATCATGTTTTTAAAGTAATAACATTTAGATGTTCAGAAAAATTATTTTTGTTTGAATGTAATATTCATTCTAAGGATTAAAATTGGATTTAATTATATTAAATGGAAAATATAATTCATTGAAAACAAATAAAATTTAATTTAGCATTCTAAATTATTTAGATACAAAATCATTTTTATTTCGAAATATATTAATTTTCACTCTTCATTAAAAATTTAATGTAACATAAATAATAGTAATAATTAATCCAAATAACATTTTCATATAAGTATTTTCAAAACAATATTATTATATGAATTAAAATGTTTAAACTATCAATGTATAATTTCAAAATATATTTTCCATTAATAGACTGTAAAACATAGTTTTTACAAAAAAATCATCATTTTTACATAAAATAAGATTGGTTTTTATCTTATTCATATTTGATTTTTTGAATGAATATTAAAATTGTTTATATAATATATAACCATTATATTTCATTAATATAATTCATATATAGAATAAAAAATAATTTATGCAGTAAAAATTTCCTTGGCCACAAAATAGCTATTCATAAAAACACATCCTATATATTAAATTGGTCTTTATTTTCATTTCTAGTTTAATGGTATTCAATTAATTAGTCATATATATATATAATCCATTTTTTCATAATTCAGTTAATAATATTTATACCCACTATTCTAATGGCTAGGTTGTAATAGTAACATTTAAATAATGATGTTTAATTGTTCATTGATATTTGAAGGGTCAGATTTTGTACTCTACACTACATATTCATACCTTTTTAAAATACTGGGATGTTACAACATCTTAAAAAATATGACTTTATCTCGAGAAGATTGGGGTACAATTTAAAGTTATGTACGATATATAATGTATCATTTGATATATATTTCATCATTTAGATAACCTCTCATGTGTTGGAGAATATGTTATTAGTCAACTACTTCCTTTAAGAGACTGGGTGCTCCAATACAGAAGAACTGGGTTTGGTGATACTTCATTTTATACGCCTTTTTCTTCTGGGTAACATATTAATTTTACATTGCTTTCCGTATCTAACACATTATATCATTATCTATTTATACTTTCTCTATACAAAATCTCCCTTTTCATAATTTGTGTAACCCACAGATTCTATTTATAGATCCTTAAGGTTTAATGTCAATGATTCTAAAGTCCATGATATGTTTAAGAATATGTAAAATGTATGTCTGTTCTTTGACTCTCTATATAATAGTTAGTTTTTTTGGTTATTCCTTAAAAAATGTAAACATTGTTTTAGGGTGTGATTCCGCAAAAAATTAGCATACATAAATAACACATCTCATAGATTATATAAGTAAAAATTAAGGGTTGGTCAACTTTTAATCAAAAAAATATAAAAAATATTTACTCTCTCTACCAGTTTAGTTCTATCTCATTTATCAATTATGAATTTCACAAGTCATATTCACCCCAACCTCTACTCCTTTAACCAATATGTTTAACATAATATTGGGGTAAAACTATCAACCATCATATTTATAATATTGATACAATATAATTTTCCCTAATAATAAAAAAATATAATCATGGTATGAACCATTTAAGAATGTTTAGTTCATCACTACTATTTTTTATATCATTCTCTATTACCCTATAGTCAATGGATAAATATTCATTATGATGGTATAAATAGAACAAAAATGAATGTTCATTCCCTAGAATCCTCCACACATAGATTTTAATTATAATTGTTTTACGAAAACCAGAATAGCGACTTATTTAATGTTGTTGAGTAATAAAATCTGGACGATGATGGAAATCCCAAATATATTGAATTATTAAGATCATGATATATATTGGAAAAATTATGCTACTAAATATATTTTGAATTATATAATTATAAATATTTCATATTATGCATTAAAAAAAGATATTAATTCATGTATCCATTTAAAAGAAAACATACAATGTCTAGATGATTTTTTATGTAACACATTTTAGATATTAAAATATAATTAGAAAAAAAATTGAATACATTATGGGAACTACCAATATTTCTATATTGGTGAAGTTGAGATAGTAAACCAGACGATCAGTCAATTAACTCTAATTGTAAATAGAATAAATTATCTTGGAAAATGTATACATAATAATTTACTTGATGAAATAACATTAAGATCACTACAAAATATGTGTCGTGCAATTAATGTAGCAATATATAAATGTTTGAAAATATTATGTTTTGGAATAAATATTTATACGATTATTACTACATTAACATGAGATAAATAGTATCATGTAAGAGTAAAAATTGAAAAATAATGGGTATTATTCTACACATTATACAGTATTAATCTTATAAGAAATCAGGATTAGTGAAAACCATTCCTGACAATTGATAAATCAAATATAAATGTATATTGAATTAAAATATAATGAAATAAAATAAATGGTTCAAAAGTTAATGTATTAATGATCAAAAAAATGAATGAAAAGTCAAAATGGATGTATATTAGGAAAAAAAATTGATCAATTATAACAGTAGAAATAAGTGTAAATCAAACCCAACTGTCCAAATATGAATCATGCATCATGGTAAATGAAATTCATGAAGAAAATGAATCATTATTATCTTATAAATGTATTTTTAATATAGAATATAATTAATTTGGTGAATCTTGATGTTAGAAAATGTTATCGATCCAAATTGAGTTTGTAGAAAAGAAAAAAAATGTATGCAATGAATACAATTCTATTTATTATCATGAATGAGATTGATATGGATTTGATGAGTCATATGAAGAAAATGGAATGATTCAAAAATGGATTTCAATAGATAAATGTTTTTATGCAATTGAAAAAAATAAGAGGAATATCATGGAATTTATGAAATGGAATAAAAATAATGATTCTCTTAAAAATAAAAACAAAAAATCTCCCTCATGATCTAATGGTATTATCTATTATGATTTCATCATATTTGGAAAGAGATTAATAATATTAAAAATTAAATTGTTATCTTCATATAAATATTTTCAAACATTGTTCTTAGAAACAAAAAATATAAAATTATAGTGGATATCCTAAAAACAATTATATACAAAAATAGATTTAGGTATAAAATAAAAAATAATATCATATAAAAGTATTATTTTGTTAAAATTTATACTGAAAATTCATCTTTTATTATATGATTTATATAATGGTTGCCAATGAATTATTATAATTAATTTTCCACTATATTTCTCCAAACCCTTAGTTATATTATATTTTATATTATGAATAATTTATCTTTTAATGAAACACATATCAAAAGATTGAAATATTATTGAGTAGCAATGATTTATATTACTAGTCCAGTTGGGAAAAAATAGAATGGGTTCCATAGTGATTCCTTAAATATTTTATAATGGTGGGATAAATCATATTCAAATATGAAGGAATCATAGTAAATAGATATTTAATGTTCCTAACACATGATTAGTGACATATCAAAATTTCTCTCTTATACCAACCACAATGGTGGCTCTTTCATGTGGAGATAACTCTAAAGACATGGTTATGGGTTTCAGTGATGTAAGAATTTTTTATGTTTTATTAATTTAAAATATATTTATTGTGAAAAGATTTGACATAATAAAATTAATATATCACAACATTGTGATGGTTTAATTTTTGTAATGTGTGATGATTATATATTATTAATGCTTAATGATGATTCATCTTTATTATATGAAAAAATAAATGATTATTTTTATTCAATTTACTTCTCTAATCTATATAAATTAAATGTTACAAAACACATTTTCTCTACAAACTAATGATGATATCCTGAATAAAAGGCTTATATATGATCACCTGTATAAGATATAATTTTTTTGAATAAAGATACATGATTTATACATACACATATTAAGGGTAATAAATTATTTCATTTGTGATTCTTGGTTGAAATATATTTAGAAAAAATTAATAATTTTAATCTATTAAAAATGATTTGCCTTATAGAGAAATTGAATTTTGGGATCATAATTAATATGGTCCTGATAAAACATATAACTTTGGAGGTATGAAATATGTATTAAAATTACTGATGGGTGGAGTATATTTCTATTGGTTTATTACCTATCTGATCTATAAGATAACCTAGCCAAAATTATTGATTTTTGTATGCATGTTTAAAATATGAAATGTTGTTTCTTTACATTCATTTGAGTTGATAAAGGTGGTGAGTTTACTAATAATGTGTTTGATGTGTTTTCATATGATAATAGTTATGCATATAGTTTTTCATCTCTTACAAAACCAGATCTGAATTCTTTGAAGAATATGAAAAATATATTAACACATGTAATTACATGAATAATGCATAATTATTATATTATTTTCATCTATTTATGTGAAGAATTTTTTAATAATTATTTGTCCATTTTGTATATATTTAGATTAGAATTTTTTTATAAGAACTAGTTATAAGTATTTAATGTTAGAAAACCAATGGTTTGTTACATTAATTTTAAAATATTAATGTTATTTAAATGAAAATAATGTAAATTTAGATATCCTTGATTGTAAAATTTTTGATGTTATATTTTTTGTTAATCTTATAATCATAAATATTATATTATTCATAAAAAGATTCCACGAATCATAAGGAATATATTCATAGAATATTTGGGGAATCTTCTTATAGCCACAAATCAATTTGGGAAAATAAAGAGTTAAATTACATGGAATCCAATTTTTGCGATGAAAATATTCTAGTTAATTAAACTATAGAGGGTTTATAAGTTCTTTATCAATAAGATTCTATTTATTGGATGATTAATAAGGATAATTATCTTTTAAATTTTACTAGTAATATTGTTTCTGGATATAAAACATGAATATCTACTTAGGTCATCCTTGCTAAAACAACTTTGGTTTCTTATCATGTTGCTAATATTACTTTTGTTTCATTATATAATGATACCTGTATTGTTTTTTTAAAATATGTTCATAATATTTTTGTTAGAAATATTTTTTATGTTTAGTAAAATTACCCTAGGATGTGTGGGTAATTCGAAAAAATTGGATATTTTGAAAAAATATATATGAATCATGACAGTTATTCAAAAACAAGTCATATCATACATTCCAATGATAATATCACTAATAACGTATTGTTTTTTTATTTTATTTTTTTAAATTTTTTAAATTAATATTCAATTATAATATCATTATATTTCAATTTTATTCATTTTATTACATTTGAAAGTTATTTTTTTAATTTGTTTTAAATTTCATTAATTCAGAAAATTTTTATGTAATAGACCATATAATATTAATAAAGAAAAAGATACATAATCATTTTTTAAAATTATCTAATGATATTTTTTCATCAATCCAAATTCTCAAACATAGTAAAAAATTGTAAATATTTTTATTTAATAATTATTTCTAGAAAAGTAACATGTATCTAAATAATATTATTAAAAGTGTTTCTAATGATATTTCCATTTGAAAATTTTATTTTTATTGATATTATTTTTATTTGTAGTATTGAAAAAAATTTAATGTTTTCTATTCATTTTTGAAATTTAAAATTGGAATGATCTTAATGAGGGAATTAAATTTCATTAATTTGTGTGAAATTATTAAATAGAAAGGTGTGAACTTTTTAATCAATCCAATTAATGATAATGACTTGGTTAAATTATTCATCCTTTATTTTGGTAAATCATTCAAAACACCTATGAGTAAATGTTGTAAATCAGATATTGTTGTTTTGGGTAAATGTTTTAATGTTAATGTTTATATTCGTATGATAGGATTGTTACTTAAATATACTGAATCTAGACTAGAGATCCCATTTAAAATTTATTTATGTTCAGGGATTCAAGGTGAACTTAATGAGATTCATTTTAATGATTTTAAAATACTAATTAGATACGTTAATAGTAGTAATAATTCTAGATTTTTAATTATAAACATTTTTTTATTAAATTTCATATTCTAACTATTATTATTGATTATAAATAATTAATAAAAAATTACCTCATGTCTGTTTCATTTTCATAGATGGTTCTTAATTTCATACCCTTATAAGAAGAACATCTTTTATTATTTACATTTTACTAAATTTCTATAAATTATTTTTTCTATTTTTGTACTCATAATTTATATTTCATGGAAGAATTATGAGATTTTTTTAATTATTTACATAAATTTATAAATTATTATTATAAAACATATGTAATTTAATTTTCTAAAAATTAATTATAATATAATATAAAATAGTATCTCTATTTTGAATAACAATTTTTAGATATCATGTGACTAAGAGTGTTTTTGAGTTAGAATTTATCCATATTACAAATAAAATTCCATATATAATTAATAAAACTTAAGAATTTCTTCTATTTGTAAAAAATAAATCTGACTGTAGAATGTTATAAGAGTATTTTTTTTCTCTAATAATTTTTAGGTGGATTTCATATATTATGTTTTTATTACATTCAAAAGGGGGATATAATATTTTTGTGATTTTAAATATTTCATATTATAATACAACATAATGTGGAATTATTTGTTTTAATTTTTCATTGTTTATTATGAGGGTATTTAAATTATATGGGGTTCCTTATATATGTAGTCTATTATTAATTAATATAATTACTCAAAATATTAAATTAATTTAAGTCTTTATATGATAATAGTTATATAATTTTAGAGTTTGATATCACATATATTTATTAGGAATTATAATTTAAAAAAAAATAGAAAAAAATTTCATCAAATGTTATTAATTAAAATTTTCTACCATCAATTAAATGATTTTCTACTAATATTTATAAAAAATGTTTTTTTAGTTATATTAAATTTTCAATGTTATTTAAATATTTCTTTCCCATGTTAGTTCAAATTTGCAGTTATCATTGTTTAAAATTTAATGCTACCATTATGTCAAAATATATACGAATTGTTTTTCATAAACATGATACCATTGGTGAAAAATTGATTCTAATTCTAGTTAAAATTATAAGATAACATTATTTTATCATCTTTGGTTCCCTAATATAAATTTTTTTCTTCTATTAGTTCTAAACTATGATGCCATTAAATCAAATAAAATGTCACCAATAATTCACTATATTTTATTCAGTTTGTTCTAATATTATGATGCAATTATTCCTAAAATATTGAACCATTATTTAAATATGTATATATATAATTAGTATAAATGTACAATGTTGTTAGTTTAAAATTTCCATTATTTTTTGTTCATAAAATATATTACTATGAGAAAAAATATGTAATTATTATTCTATATTCCTCGAAATTTTATAATTTTATTTGTTTTTGTATTGAATAAAATTAATTTTGAGCCTATGATAATTTATTTTAGATTATATGAAATTAAACAAATTTTTGATTAAATAACTACATTTATCACCATATAAAATATACAAAACATGTTTCTCATTAATTTAAGTATAATATTTGATTCATTAAATTTATCATTTAAATGTTATTAAATTAATATAATATATCCATAATCTAATTCAATGTTTTTTGAATAAATTAATTGATATTAAATCTATTCCAAATTTTTTATGTATTTCAAATGTAAATTTCCATTGTTCGGTTTTCTCAAAACTCATATAGTCTTGTGAATATGTATTATGGAAGATGTTTTAACTATATTTTTAATTTATTTATACTCTATTAAAATTTTCAAATTATGTATTTAAATCAATTTTATTTTATTTATATTTCAATAATATAATTTATCTCAGATAAATTTTATTGAAACTATTTATATAGTTTTAATATTCTACCTATATTGACGAATTGATAAGTTTTTTTAGCTTATACAAATTTATAGTCGACTTAGAGGATGTTTGTAACAAGTATAATAATATCATTGAAACATTATCCCTCATTTTAGAGAAATTTTTAAACAGTAAAGGTGTTATAAAATCTGTAATGTATAATGTGATCTCGGATTCATTATCTTGATGATCTCTATAGTTCTTAACTACATGTTTTTTGACTACAAAATCCTTTATGTGGTGATATAATATAATACTCTGAAACTACTGTCAGTGTTTCTTTGTTTTATCTAAGAATTTTTTCTAAGTCTATTGTGATTGTAACAATACATTCCATTTTTGAATTAATCATTCCATATTAGTTTATGATTTTGAAATATTTCATAATTATATTCTTTTCAGGATGTATCTCAATGATTTTAATTTCATGTCATCATATATTTGACTATAAGAATCTAAAAGTAAGAATTTGTTATAGATTACTTAATAAGATTATAAGGGTTGTGACTCCCCAAAAAAAATTTGTAATTTTTTTATATGAATAATCATAAAAAATCATGTGTCATATCATGTTATGATTCCTCACAAAAATTAGTGGTGAAAATATATCAATCACTATGTAGTGAGGTATAAGAGTATACTAGGTCCTCCAATGGTAAAATTAATATAAATATTCCCAATATTGTCCTTATGTTTTTTATATTTATTTAACACATTCAATTTCATTTAGATACCTCATAACTCTACCCCATATAGTTATTCTTTCATTGTATATAAAAACACAATTAGCTAATAACATCTTGATTTGTTTTTATTTAAAACTGTTTGTGATAATTCCCTAATTGAAACTTTATCTTTAAATGTCATAAAATTTACCTACAGTGATGATATCTAATATTTTCCAAGATAGTATTAATATATATGTATTCATTGTTTTCAATAAGTTGTAACACCTTAATATGATAAAACATGACTACATTAAATATATCGATTTATTTGATAGCATTCATCACATAGAACACAAATATTAACCTTAAACACCAATATATTTAGATAAAAAATAAATATGTATATATCCACATCACAACAAAATTATATAATTACCAATAATAATTAATAGTTATAACCTTTTGAAATATATCTTTTTAATGAATATACATCATACATAAAATATAAGTGAAATTCAATTAGTTTTTATTAAAAGTGAAATATAATAATTTATTTTTAATAAAAGTGTTTCCCTAAAAACATTACCAATATGATATGAATGTTTCTTTAATGAATCCTTTTATTATTTATGGATAAAAAAAATTTAATGTAATAAAATTTCACACTAGTTTTGTTGGTAAAATATATAAATAAAAATGATAATATTTCATGTTTTAATGGTTCATTTTCTAATAATTATTGTTTTTAATTATAATATTTTAATTTTTTCAACAATTTATTTTAAAAATTTTAGTACCTTATTGGGAATACACAGTAGTTTCTGAATGAGAAGAATAATATAATATATGGATAAATTTTGGTGTTTTTCTAAAATAAATGTTTTTTAGTGAATAAAAAAAATATAGAATTAAATAATACTATAACATTAAAAAAATGTAATATTAAAATCATTTTTAATATATAATATATTTAATAATAAATTAGAATAGCAGAAAATTTAATAATGTTTTATATTTTTAAAACCCATGAACAAATTTTACAAAATCAGTTATAATTTAATGAGATCACTTTTCATACATATTTAATTAAATATATGCATGGAGAAATTATATTTTATATTTATATTAATGTCACAGAACTCATTTTTAAATAATAAAAAATTTCTTAATTTATGTATAACTAAATACATTCCCATGTTTTTTATATAAAAAATCATTTTGATTAAAAATGAACTTTTTCAAAAATGTTTCTAACAAATAATATAAAATAATATTTGAAAAAGATTCCAGATTAGAACAAATTTAATAAGTTAAAATGGATTTAATATTTTATATAACAAAATATTTTTATTTAATATGGTAGACTTTGTTTTTTTCAAAAGAAATTAGGATAAAATTGATAATGTTAATTACCCAGTTAATGGTGAAAGGTTATTATAAAAAAATTAATAGCAATGAATTACTTATATCCAACGAACTTTATATTATCATTAAAAGTATAACAATCATATTATTTATAAAATATATATAATATAATAACATTCATTTTATATATTATCAATAGTAAATTAGCTGAAGAACACATAATGTTAAAATAACTTTTTATAGAAAAAAATTATTCCAGAAGAAATATTTATTAATTAAGAAAATAATTTTTTCTCAAACATAGACATAATTGATTTAAAATGAGAATAATATTAGCTTCATCAAATAATAATTAGGTAATATGTATAACATTTATGTTTAGTAAGATAAAAAATTACTTTTTGAAAAACTGTTTATTATTGTGAATGTTATTATTTAGAAAGGTTTAAGAAAATAAAAGACATAAATCACTATTACCTAGGAACACATGATTTTTTTTTCAAAGTCATATCTTTATAAACACCATTTATTAAATTTCATATAATCTCCCCTTAGTATTGAAATCAAAAATTTTAAATCTATTTTTTACTTCCTATAGTGTACTTTTTTTCTCTTATAAAATGATACCACTTTCGTCCTTTCAAAGATAAAAATCACAATCAAAATCCAACATTAAAATATTATATTTTTTCCAATATAACACAATATATATTACTAAATATTATAGTCAAAATATATATCAAAATACCATCAATTCAAAAGATTATTCTAATGAATGAACAAGTATCCCAAATAATTGATATCTCCTTTTAAACATTTCCAACTACAAATTAATTGTTTCAATATCTTACACCATGATAAAATGTTAAATTAATTATAAATTTTACAATAGTATTCTATTTCACTAATTATATTACTATTTTTAAACATTTCCATCAATATAAATAAAAATGGGAATGCATGTCATGCTTTTGTGTGGACAACCTCCTCAATGATGAATCATTATTCATTTCACAACTAGAATTTAAAAATCAATAAAAATATTAAAATTAATATATTAATTATAGAATGAATATTAATATATTTAAATGAAATTATTCCAAATAAAACACCTCTTACCAATAATGACTCTTTGAGTTTATGTGTGTTTATGTTTTGGTCAGTTTAACAAACATTATGAATGATTCTATAAAACAATATCATGGATGATATGTGAATAAAAAAACAATATTATTATAATTTTTATAGAGTATAATTATTTATAAAATTTTTTCAATGTGTTATATTATGTCTCATATTATATTAATGTATAATTATTTATTACTAAAATCATCATAATGGGTCAAAATTGATTAAATTTTCATATAGGATGAATAAATAACCAATTGAATGATATAAGAAATTTTCAAACTAATAAAAGTTTTATATTAGAGTATCATAAATTACATATTTTTGATAACTAGGTATCAAATATTGATTACTAATATCAACATTATAAAAAGTTCATGAACGGTGAACGTTGTTGATAATAAATTGGTAAAATCTATTATAAAATCATAATATAAAAATTATGAATTTAAATTAATGACTGATAAAAAGATAATTTATATGAATATTTCTATTAAATATATGATTAATGTATATATATATTTTTTATGAGGTTGAGTTTCATCAAATATAAAAGGAACCATGTTAAGTGTTTCCCATCACAAATTTCTCTCGTTGAGAAATTATTTGTAATATGGACATAATTATATTTATATTAATTTTAAAATTTTTATTATATAATTAATATTTTGAATTATTTTTTAATAAATCTATTTTAAAATAAATTACTGTACCCACTAATCATGTGTTTTTATTTAATAACTTCTTAAGTGGTATGGGTTTTCTTGAACAAAATTTGTATTCAGTAGACATATAAATGTTATTCATCGTGTAACATTTGTATATTTTTCTATTTATTTAATATTCTATGAATAATTTAAAAAATATGTCATTTTATTTCTAGGTATTTACAAAAAAATCATGTTCCCATATTTATGTAGAAATTTATTTAGTTATTTCCTGGCCAATAAATAATTTTTTTAACTAAACACTCATTCATTGATGTCAAGAACCCCTCCTCACAATGTGTACCCTTCCTGGGCTTAAAATGTGAGATGGGAGATAATGACCCTCGAGTCCCACCTCCAGTAGGCCCCGGGGTGGAGACTAGAATCGAGGGTACAGTAACACAAAAAATAAGAGGCATTACCCTCTAAGAGAACAAAACCAAAAGAGAGAGATAATATACTCACCAATCAACTCTAACTCAGACTACAATATAAATGAAAATTCAAGTACACATATGAAATGTGATGAAAAAGTACTACAACTAGAATGGAAAACTACAAGTACCAAAGGAAATAAAAACAACAACAACCACAAGCCTGAATAGCTCCTGTAACCACATGCTAGTAGTAACAAGCCTGATCTCCAACCAGCTCGAAAGTGACCTTTAAAAAACAGTTTATATATACATAGGGTGAGTATAACATTATACTCAAAAGGATCCTCCCCAAATGCTTTCATGAAAATGTAAAGAGAGCATGCTAAAGCACAGTGAGCAACAATTGAGACTAACTCATTACCTAAGCTAGTATACTAAGTTCCCTACCTTACCATCACTACTCTCTCCAAGTATTGCATACAAAAATATAGCATATGGTAAATAATATCGATGTTACCCCGCTACTACTTCCCCACTGGTTTTCCGCTTTGCCCCAACGTCGCACGTCATAATCCTCTCTCCCCAAAAGTCTTGCCCGTAGACTCCTGGGCGAATCACCACACCATCCTCACAATCAAAAGTAACCAGGTAGGTTCTGAGATCCACCACAGCTTGCATAACATGTATCATATGTCAGGAATTATACCTCAAGCCATTATATCCCATACACTGAGTAAGTATCCTCACGACATCACAACCTATACACATTACACCAATAGTAGTCCATAGTATACTATATCCTAAATATATGTGTGTGAATAACCACAAGCCATTACAACACTCTATACACATATATTGGGAAAACTAAATATTGTGCATGTCGGCACATGTAACTACCAAGAGAAGAGAGTGGGGCCAATGTGGGTAGTCATCCATTCATCATCCCACATGAATGATGGGGAAAACACCCCCTAGTGCTTAGAAACCCTGGGGTGTCAGTTTCCATTACTGAAAGGGTGGATTACCGTATAGAAACCCAAAAAGTACAGGATGTATCATAACTCACAACCACACCAGGGGCATAACCTAGTCTTAGACACAACTATAGCTTACATCTCTCATACTCTGGGCTGTTATTTCTATGACTTGGTATCCAATAAGAACACAACCATTTTTAGAGCCTTATTATATTAATTCATTCCATTCTTATAACTTATAATATACGTTAATTAATTCTTTAAACATTAATTAATCATTATAAAATACACATTAAATTTTATTATCATCATACGAAAAATCAACAGTTCCTTCAAAAGTTTTCAACCTCATCAATAAGTTCTAGTGAAATCCAACCCCATGAGTTTACACCATATATTAAAATATTTATTACAGATTTACTTTCCTATATTCCAAGGAATTCTATAAAATCATTCTATTCTACTAACACGAAGGGGATCAACACGATGAGTAAATGTATTACCCATTGAGTCTTTTTCGGCTATAGAAAGAGCGTAGCCCATTCCACCGTGAAAATCTAAACCCGGAAAGAATTTTGAATACCCTATGTGTCTTCTCCTCTTTCAAATGATGGGTAAGCATGACCAGATGCATTGAGAAGTGGGGAAAAGAAAGCATATGAACAACCAATGAATCAACAATCATCCAAAAGCCACATCCATCTCATTCCATCATCCCTAGTGTCCTCCCCGACACCCACATGCCTAAAACGATGCATCTTTCCACTATTTCTATCGTCCTCTACCATAACCAAAAGGCCTCTATGCCCCCACCTATCACAACACACATCCAGGGTCACGTCTCAACACAAGAATTAGTAAAAACACCCATTACATCAATTGGGTTATGTCCCTTTAACAGACAAGAGGTTAACTCAGAACCCTTATGTGAAATATCAAAAAATCAAAATCAATAATCCATCTTGAAATAAAAATTTTAATTTGTAGGTCCCAAATTTTGGAAACCTAATTATTAAGCTATCAGAAATGATTAAATATGCATACTGCACCAATTTGATTAACATAAAATTACAATAAGAACCCAATTCTTTTTCATGCCTCTTTATCTTTTGCCAAACAATTATCAAATATTCCAGGTTTACCTTCTTTACAGATTTCTAGAAAAAACAAATAGATAATAAATGAAAGTATTGATATCACACTATCTAGTAAAACTAGAGGAAATATCATATGATCGATAAAAAATTCATTATCCTGGTCAAAAATATTTATTATGTAAATTACATTGTCATCCAGTGGGATTAATCATGCTAACAATATAGTTGTACATAAGTGATAGGGAATCCATAAATCCCTTACCTCAATGTTTTTTGACAAAAACCCAAAACTTCAATGAACGCTCAAGAAGGCCGGGTTGATTCTCCGAAAACCCACCTTAAATCTCTTCTCCTAAAAAGAACAAGACCAAAGACCATAATATTTGGCCTCCACACAGTTAGATCTACCCATAATGGGTGTAGATCTATGAAACTGAGGGAATATGGGAAGTAGATATAAGTATATCTATTTACCCAAACATGAATGATCACATACCTCAATAAACCAACTTTAATTCATTAGGAGAAGCCTTCAGATCGCGTCCAAAACGCTTGGTAGAGGTTCTCCTACCTTAAAGGGAGGGTATTTCGAAATTATGGATACTTAGGATCATAAATGCTCATGTTAGAGGCGGAACAGTTGAGATCCACAATTTTAGGATCTAATTTAAGTGCCCTCACGGTTAGTCTGCGCGGTTTGGAAAAATGTGCACTAACTGTGCGTTAGCTACTGCCTTGGCCACCCCTCTCGCATGGTTTGGTTATACAGTTAGACAAACTATGCGCCGCCCCTGTAGAAGCTGCTACCTCATCAAACATTCCTCACCTAGTTAGGCATCACAGTTAGACAAACCATGCGCTAACTGTACACTATCCATTGCATTTAATATTACCTATGCATGGTCAAGCCACAACATTTAGAATAACCATGCGTAGCTTCTTCAAAATCAAATGCCCTTTAATTTTCCTTAAAGATTCACCCAAAATCACACCCAAGTCACTACTTCAATACAAGGGTAGTTTGAACCATCAAAATTACCTAAAATGTAACATGACATTACAGTTCACAACTGTCTACCATTGAAATAGTTCATCAAAAAGGAATATTTTTTTAATGCATTGGGAATAAGTTACCTTGACCTCCGAGAACACCTCTAACACCACAGTTTCAAAATTTAATGGACCATTGAGGTCTGGGCCATTACATCAGATACCTCTCAAAACATTATTTTCATTAAGAATAAAAAACTCACCATAAAAGAAAACAAACATGGTCTTTACAACCACCCTTCGAGATACCTCTCAAAATGGAGCAAGCCACAAAATCAACAATGGAAGCCTTTTCATATACATGAAATTTTTCATAACCACAAAAAAACATTGATAGATGAATAGAGTTAGACATCATTCAACTCTGGGTATTAAGCACGTATCTGTGGTCTTGAATCTCCATAGGTATCCTCTCAATGGTTTCATCATCATCAACATCGATATCTCGTCAATTGATGATGTGATAGTCATCTTGAAGATAACGATGGAGCTGTGATACAAGGAAAACATCATGTATCTGAATCATTTGTGGGGGAAGTGATACTTGATACACCATACCTCCCACACGAGCTAACACCTTGAACGTCCCAACAATCTGTGGAGAATGCTTACTTCCACGAAAAAAACCTTCACTTCCCCTAACAGGGAGTCACCTTCAGAAACACATGATCCCCAATATTAATCTCCCAGGGACTCCTCATATTATTAGCATACATTTCTTGATGATCTTCCACTGTCTTCATCCTCTCACGAATCAACTAAACCATCTCATTTGTATTATGTACTAATTCTGGTCTGAGAATTGATAACTCTCTGACCCCAGTCTAGCAGAACGGATAATGGCATGGCCGACCATAGAATACATAAAAAAATGGAAAACCAATGGTGGAGTGAATCCTAATATTGTAATAGAACTCCACAAAGGGTATTTGGCTCATCCGTGATCCTCCATAATCAAGAACACAAGAGAGTAACATGTCTTCATGATTCTAGATGGTTCGCTCTATCAGACCATCCGATTGAGGATGAAAAGTAGTGTGTAGGAATAGTTGAGAACTGAAATCATGTTGAAGTCCTCTCCACACACTAGAGGTAAAACGAGGATCTTGATCAGAAATGATTTTCCTAGGGACACAATGAAGTCTTACCACCTCCTCTAGATACTGCCTCAAAAAAACAGCCACTGAGATTGACTCCTTGATTTCTATAAAGATTTTGTTAAACAATCCACTACCAACCAATTAGCATCATGTCCTCCCTCAGCTTGAGGATGACCAATAGAAAATTCCATATAGATTTTCTCCCACTTCCACTGAGGAATCACTAATGGCTATAGAAGACCTCCTGGAACACGGTGTTCGGCCTTCACCTTCTGGAAGACTAAACATCGAGACACAAACTCTTCCACTGCATGCTTTAGCCCAGGCCACCAAAACTAACTCCTCATGGCTCGGTATATCTTTGTCACGCCAGGTTGTACCGCTAAAGTTGATCTATGGAACTCTCTGAGAACCATATCACACAACGTCAAAGGAAAAAATAGCCTTCCAGGAGACAACATTCAGTGTTTTGCATCTTCAGTCCATTCATCCAGGGCCTCACCACAAAAAACTCATTCTCTACCAACCTCTACCTCTTGATCCCCCAACTGGGACGCTTCCAAATTCTGCATCAGGGATAACTGTACCATCATTTGAAAAAGAGATCATCTTCCCCAAAAATCTCCCATATCAAGATGTAATGATAACAGTTCTTCCATTAATCTCCAGTAATCACTAGATTCATGCACAACATCACTTTGTGACTTTTGACTCTGCGCATCATCCACAACATTACCCTTTCCAGGTGTATACGATATTTCAAAGTCGTATTCCGACAAGAACTCCATCCAATGATGCTTTCATAAGTTCAACTAACGATGTAAGAAAAAATACCTCAAACTCTTTTGATCAATGAAACCCACAATGTTCTCACCAATTAGGTAATATCACTACAACATCAGAGAAAACACCACATCTTCCAACTAATGATCTTGAGTGGCATAGTTACATTCATGGGGATGTAACTATTGAGACCCATAAGAAACAACTAATATTTTCTGCCTCATAACACTACCTTAAACCAGATGTGAAGCATCACAGAAAAAATCAAATTGAACTCCTTCATCTGGAAGGTGAAGGACTGGATCACTTACTAACTTCTCCTTTAGATACTCGAAAGCTGCCTGAAACAGATCAGTCTATATGAATTCCTAATCCTTCCTGGTCAAATCTCTCAGCAGAGTCACAACGCGTTATAAATTTTCTACGAACCTCTTGTAGTAGCCTGTGAGACCAAGGAAACATCTCACCTCTGACATTATCATAGTTGATGACCAAGACACAATAGCTTCAATCTTCAATGGATCCACAACAACTCCCTTTTTGGGACACAACATTCACAAGAAATGGACTTCTCGAAAACAAAACGTTCACTTCGAAAACAACATGAACAGATGATGTCGACAAAGAACTCCCAAAATGGCTTGTAGATGCCATGCATGCTTCTCTTTAGACATGTAGTACACAAGGATGTTGTCTATGAACACTACTACAAACATGTCCATGAACACTCGGAACACAACATTCATCAATCCCATGAATATAGCTAGAGTATTTGTCACGCCAAACGATATTACAGTGAACTCATAATGCCCATGATGACACCAGAAAGCGGTCTTCGAGATATCCTCATTCTTCGCACGCATCTGATTATATCCTGACATCAAGTCGACCTTTGAAAACCAACATGCACCCTTTAGTTGATCAAAGAAGTCATCAATCCGCGGAAGAGGATTGTGATTCTTTATCGACACATTGTTTATGCGATGATAATCAATACACATCTGCAAACTACTGTCAGCCTTCTTCACAAACAAATCTAGTGCACCTCATGGTGACACACTTGGCCGAACAAAACCGCACTATAACAGACATAAAGTTACATTCGTAGCCCTCGTAAATAATAAGGGGCCACCCTATTTGGAGAAATATCGATATGAGACACACCTGGATGTAGTTAGATCCCAAACTCGATCTCTCATAGAGGGGGTAATGCTAAAACCCCTTCTGGAAAGACATCCGGGTACCCCTCTACGACCCTAAGAAACACTAACTAATAAACCTATGAAGAACTCAACATCATCATATCCATCATGGAAGATAAGGACGTAATGTTCCTATGACCCATCTGAGGATCTCTCTCATCAAAAACCACCACTTTCACTCCATCCGCACCAAGGAAAAAGACCTTATTACGGAAGAAATCCATGATAGCCTGCTCCAAATACAACCATTATTTGTTGAGGATGAATTCATATGGTTACATTCGTAAACATATGAAATATCTCAAATAGCAGTGTTACCGCAACACTAGCTCACAGTCTCTACATACTTCAAACAAGTCAGCTCGACCACCAACTTGCGTAGTCAAAGCCTAGGGAACTAGAAGCCTCTCTACCACCAGTCCCAATGCATGGAAAAGGGTAGGTGATATGAATGAGTGTGTTGCTTCTAAAAACCGAGAAACCGTGACCATAGCTCCACTTCGTGAGGGATCATGACGGTCCCCCTCTCGTGATGATCCAGTCCTGGCCAAAGTCCTCTCAACAACCACTTCCCTTGCCATCACCTCAAGATATGCCTTCATCATAAAGGTGGTGACCTGGCATTGGATCTCTTGACACAATGAATCCTCAAAATGTCTTGCATTTGCCTCCTCATCTTTTTGTAGGTCCGAAGCATATCATAAACGATCCTTGATATGTATTCCAAACTATCAAACATTGGATATCCCCTATTAAAGGGTAATAAGCTCTTGGTAACTGGACCCCTTTGTAATTGTAGAATGAAACTCGACTCTAATCCTTTCTTGGATCTCTTCCCATGAGATCGCTAACTCCTCACAATCCCTAAGGAATTAAAACCAACACTACCTTACTACTACCCACAACATCGTCACAGCTATGGACACCCAGTGCTCCTTCTGATCACTGATTAAACTAAAGCCTATCTCATCCTCCTCCAAAATGCCTTCTTTGACTACATCTGAAACGGAGAAATAGTAATTCGGCTAACTCTGGCACTAAAACTTTCAAATTGTCTTCCTCTATGTGTCTTCGTCGTCGACCTCTACCCGCATCGACTTGCTGAAACATCCTGTTGGACATTTTCTGCACAAACCTAACGAGGACGTCGACCTGGAGACATACCTGTAAAATAAAAAACCGTTAGAGCTCCTAAACCTGGAATATAAAAAACTCAACATTAATTAATTAATTATTTTATTTTATTCATTTTAGGTTATACAATCCCATGGTCTACCCATTCAAACACAAGAACACAGAAGAATGATGCATGATCCTTTCCTAGGTCTCTACCCTGCAACTAGTATCACCTTGTTTAGTAGCCATATTAAACATAAAGGTACATAAATCAGATTATTGGGGGCCCTAAACACCTATGTCTCAGCCATTATCCTATGTATACCTCACTTGATAAACATGAATGACACTATTTCCCTACTAACCCATGTAACCTCACATGTGCCTGACTACAAACTCTATCTTATCTCTCAAAAAGACCTCTTAAACAAATCTATCATGACCCCATCCCCATAATGTGTACCCCTCCTGGACTGGAAATGTGATATAGGAGATAATGACCCCTGAGTCCCACATCTAGTAGGCCCCGGGTTGGCGACTAGCATCGATGGTATAATAACAACCCAAATTAGAGGAATTACCCTCTAACAGAACACATGTGGAAGATATAGATAAGATATTCACCAATCAACTCCAACTCAGACTGAAATATAAACGAAAACCCAAGTACACATATGAAATGTATTGCAAAAGTACTACAACTGGAAGGGAAAACTACAAGTACCCAAATGAAAGATAAACAACAGAAACCACAAGCCCGAACAGCTCCTGCTACCACAAGCTAGTAGTAACCAGCCTGATCTCTAACCTACCCCATGTGACCAGGAAAAAAAATTTATATATACATTTGGAGAGTATAATAGTATACTCAGAAGGATCCTCCCCAAATCCTCTAGTGAAAAAGTAATGAGATCACGCTAAAGAATAGTGATCAAAAAATGAAACTATCTCGGTACCTAAGCATGTATACTAAGTTCCCAACTTCAACAAGGCTACTCTCACCAATTAATGCTGACAAGAATATAGAATATAGTAAAGAATATCAAGGGTACCCCTCTACTACATCCCCTCTATTTTTCTACTTTTCCCAACGTCTCATATCCTAATCATCTCTATCCAAAAAGTTTTTCCCGCAGACACCTCGGCGAAGCCCCACAATATGCACCTCATGCACCATAAGGCTTTCCTGGAGACACCTATGCAAAGCACCACACAATCCTGACAACAAAAATTAACCTGGTAGGTTCTGGGAGCCACCATAGCTCACATAACGCGTATCATACGTCGAGTATTATACCTCAATCCATTACCGCCCATACACCGAGTAAGGTTCCTCAAGCCATCATAGCCTATACACGTTACACCTATAGTAGTGCATATGATACTATATCCAGAATATATTTTTGTGGATAACCACAACCCATTACAGCCCTCTACACACACATATGGGGGAAAATGACCATTGTGCATGCCGACACAATTAACTACCAAGAGAAGAGAGTGGGTCCAAACGGTGTTGTTATCCATTCATCCTCCCACTGGAATGTTGGGGAAAACACCCCCCCCCCCCAGGCTCAAAATTATTGGGGTGCCAGTTTCCCATACTAACAAGGTGGGGTAGCATATAGAATCAAAATAAGTACACGATATATCATAACTCACAACCACACTATGGGCATAACCATGTCTTAGAGACAACTGTAGCCAATGTATATCAGTCTCCGGGCTGCTACTTCTATGATATGATATCCTATAAGCCCCAAACCATTTAAAGAGCCATATTATATTAGATGAATCCCTTTTTATCAGTTCCACTGTATGTTAATTAATCTTGAAAACATTAATTATCAATGAACATATACACATTAAATTTTATTACCATCACACCCAAGAACAACTGTTCCTACAAAAGTTTTCAACCTCATTAATATGTTCTAGTGAACTCCAACTCCATGAGTTAACAAAATTTATTAAAATATTCATTATATATTTACTTTCCCATATTCCCATGCATTCTAGAAAATCATACTATGCTACTAACACAAAGGGTCTCAACACGATGAGTAGATGTACTACTCGTCGAGTCTTTTCCACCTATAACAAGAACATATACTCATTCCCCCTTGATAATCAAAACACGGAAAGCACATGGAATACCCCACATGTCATCACCTCTTTCGGAAGAAGGGTAAGCAATACCAGATGCCTTGATCATTGGGGAAAATAAGCATAAGGAAAACAAATGAATCAGCAAGCATCCAACGACCAAATCAATCCCATTACATCATCCCTGGTGTTGTCCCTGACACCCACATGCATAAACCAATGTATCTCACCACTATGGGAATCATCTGCTACCAGAACCAAAAGGCCTCTATGCCCCCACATATCACAACAGACATCCAGGGTCACAACAACACATGGAGCTGGAAAAACAACATTCACATTAACTGGGATATGGCCCATTAAAAAACAAGAGGGTAACTCAGAACCCTTAAAAGAATTATCAAATAATAAAATTCATTAATCAATCTTGAATTAACAGATTTAATGTATAGTTACAAAATTTGGGAAATGTAAGTAGTAATTTATCACAAATTATTGAACATGTTTAATGTGCCAATTTTATTAAAATCAAATCATAACATGAATCAGATTCATTTTGATGCCTCTTTATCTTTAGCCAAACAATTATCAAATAATCCTAGTTTACATTCTTTACCAATTTCCATGAATAAACAGCTAAGAAATGAAATCATATATATCACACTAACATGAAAAACTAGACGCTATATCATATGATCGATAACAAATTCTTCATCCAGTTCAAAAATATTTATTATGTAAATTACATTTTCATACTGTGGGAATAAACATGCTATCAATACAGTTGAATGTAAAAGAAAGAGATGCCTTGAATCCCCTACCTCAATAGTTTTTGAAGAAAACCCCAACGGTTGAAGAACACTCAAGAATGTTGGGTTGATTCTCCAAAAACCAGCCTTAAATCTCTTCTCCTAGAAAGATCAAGACCAAATACCATCATATAAGGCATCACACACTTAGATCGAACCATACTGGGTGTATATCCATGGAAATGAGAGAACAATGTGAGTAATTCTTGGTAGATCTAAGAACACAAACAAGAACAATCACACACCTCAAAAACTGGATTAGATTTGTCACGAGAAGTCTTTGGATTTCCTCCAAAATGCATGGGAGAGGTTCTCCTACCATCAATTGAGTCTAATACCGTTTTATGGCCACTAAGGATCTAAAAAAAGAAAGTTATAGGTGAAATAGACGAGATGCACAATTTTAGGATCTAATTTAAGTGCCTGCACGGTTACTCTGCACAGTTTGACAAACCGTGTGCAAATCGTGAATTAGATAATGCCTTGGACACCCCTCTCGCACGTTTTGGCTACACAGTTAGAAAAACGGTGTGCCTTCCGTGCATAAGCTACTTCCTCGTAAAACACTCCTCACACGGTTAGGTCACATGGTCAGAGAAACCGTGCGCTAACCGTGCATTAGCCACTTCCAACAAGATTACCTATGCACAGTCTACCCACACATTTTAGACAAACCGTGAGAAATCCATGGGAATGATATTGACCTTTATATTTCTGTAATGATTCGTCCAAACGAACCGCCCAAGTCACTACTCCAGAACAAGGGTAGTTAGAAACACCAAAAGTACCTAAAAATGTAACGTGACGTTACAGTTCACAACTGTCTAGCGGTGAAACAGTTCATCAAAAAGTATGATTTTGGAAAATCAACAGGGATAAGTTACCTTGACAACCCAGAACACCTATAACACCACATTTTTACAAAGTAATTGACCAAAGAGGTCCGGGACATTAGAATTGAGATATTATTTTTCTCTTGAACCTTCGACATACAATTATTTTCATTAATCATGTTGATTTTATTTAATTTATTTGACCTCTGATTTCTAGATATATATATTCCTTTGACATAAACCCATCGAAAAATAATTTTCAATTCATTATATATGTTCTTTTTCAACCATCATTTTTCTTTCAATGTATGAAATATGATCTTATTAATAACCAATAGATTTATTTGTATACATAATGATATATATACGGTGAACCTATCAATTTATATATTTCATATAATGTTATGTTAAAAATAATTTTATTTAATTTACTTAAAGAAATGTTTTTCTATTCTATATGTAGTCATTATATAACCAATAAATATTGTTCTGTTTTAAATGTATTATTGAACCTCCAAATATCTTTCATCATATGGGTTATGATCATTTTATCCTTTTTATTGACCTGGGGAAAATTATTTTCATTACATATGTTGTTATTATTATATGGATAATTTATGAAGGGTTTAATATTTATTATTTAACCATACACCTTATCCATTATAATGAGTTATGATCATGTTCTCTTTTTGGTGACAAAAAAAGAATTAGGATTCTGAATATTTTATTTTTTGAAAGGAATGAACATTGGAAAGTATATTTTGTATTGTTTGAACTTCCACCACAATCATTATTGTATGTGTTATGGTTAGTTTCTTTTCATAATTAACATGATGATAATTATTGTAATTCATGATGATTACTAACTACTTACAAAAAGTTATTATATATTGACATTAAATAGTATTCCCTATATAGATATTATTAATTTTATTCATCAATGGCATCATAATTATTAGTATGAAATTTCATTATTTAATTTAAATTGAATTAATTTTATTTAATGTGCAGATTGTTGGGGCCAAAAATTATAAATCTCATCAATTTATCTCAATAGACAACCCTTGTTTGGGAACATGGTGTATTCCTTCCTAATTAATCATGATATTTTATCTACTATGTTGATTGAAATTAAACATCTTAGAAAAGGTCCATGAAAACATGTTTTTTATTTATATAAATACAAATTCCATAAATATAAAATCAGTAATATTGGTATACATGTTTTAATTTATAATCATAGATATCTCATGGTCATAGTTTTAGATTATTTATTCATTATTATGATAACAAGTTCCTTCAAAATTTTTATTCCATGACTATTCATTGATTACCTCTTTTGTAATTTTTCCATTACTGGAAAATTGAGATCATCATTTATAATGTTTCAATTATTCCATGATACAATGATAATTACTACACATTATATATTTGTGGAAAATACATTCAAGAGTCATAGTCATCATTGATATGTTGGTATACAATTAGGGTTTAGATAACATCGTATATTTCGATGACTTTTGTAGATAATTTAAGTGTTAATAAGTTAGGGATAATCATAATTTCAATTAAATAGATAAAACAGTGAAATAGTATATGACATAATTTAATAGAAAAGATAGAAATTCTATTTAGTGATTAGAAAGTGATAACTTTATGGAAAATACTTTGAATAATTCTATGTATAAGATGTCATCCTGATGTTTTGGTAATGTATCAATTATATGAAATTCATGGAAATTATAACTATTTCAAGATTCTACAAGTGAATTTTGTCTATAAAAAATAAATTCCTTGGAATAATAAATTCAAAAATTGTGCATTTTTATTAACTCAATTATCTCCTGGATAACAATAAATATACAAAACTATAAAACTATATTGAATCTCTTATAGGCTATACATTGGATAATTATTTTTCAATTATAAATCAAAATTATTAATTTATTTTCTCATTAAATTTTCTATGATGACTGAGAGAACAAAACTAAATGTGAAAAATGGTTAACTATGAGTGTTATATGATGATCCTATTGCAATAAAGTTGATGTAAAAGTGTCATATGATCAAATTAAGATTCCATTGGTGAATAAATCTTAGGATTAAGATTTAATAATCATATAATAATTTAAATTAATTTTATATGATATTAACATATACATTTTTTTCATTAATCAGGTGAAATTGGGCAACGATGATGATATTGAGAAATGAAAGTTTCAGAAAACCAATATGTCTTATAACTAAATAAGGAATCATACTTAAATCGATGATAATTTTAATACATGTATGTTATATTAGAATACGTGTGGATTTTACTCTTAACTAATGTAGATTGATTTATACTTTAACAGGAAATAAATAATAAAAATTATACATATTTCACTAGTGACTGATATATTTATTGGATAAATTTTAGTATATTGTAAAATTCATGATGATTATATGAGTCATATAAGGATTAATTTTTCGTAGTTTTTATTTAATGGTTTAAAAAAATTAATTAATTATTATAATTAAATTTAACACTTGATTTTTTGAAGAGGATATTATATTTTTTATCATTATAAGAGAACATATGATTTTGTTATGGATAATTATTTGGTTCGATTTATATTTAATTTTGAGATATTTATGGGTGGATTGATTATGAGTAAGTAAGAAAAATTGAACTAAAAAACATAGAAATTGTAAATGATTCATTATATTTTAAGATAATTTCATCTTATTTATTGTATTATGATATATATTAACTACTAATATTTTAATAGAATATTTATTTCGATAAATTATATGACACACAACAAAAAGGCACAAAAACACATGAAATATTAAATTTTATTATCTTTATATATTTGAAGTTGAATTGGATTTTATGGATAATGGACTCAAAATCTGAAATATTTATATAAATGAAGAAATATAAAACAATATATTCATTAATTAAATTGAATTAAGCAATAAATATCAAAAAAATTCATTATATTCTTGAAAATTTGTTATCATAAAAACTATTTTTATTACATTTTGTATGAAAATATTATAATTAGTTTATTCAAAATTTAAATTTTATATTTTATAAAAATTATATCAATTCATAAATATTTATTATAAATGATTCATAGGATGATTTATTTTTTCATTTGCTTTAAATATAGACTTTTCAGTGAATAATGGAATGTAGTATTTTTTTAAAATATAATTTTATTTCATTTAAAATATCATTATTAATTGAAATTGATCCCAAAAAATTCGTAATCCTTAATTAATTACATATAATCGAAATTATAACATTTGAAAAATTATTATACCATATTTTGATATAAAATCATTTTTATAATAAAAAAACATTTGTTAAAAACCTATTTTTCCTTGTATATTATTATTATATATTAAAAATTATTTAAACCTCTACTATAAATTATATCATTAATAATGGATCAAATATTTTTAATTAAGATGTCAAAATTTTGTAAATTGTTATATTTTATTATTTTTCATTATAATGAGTAATTGTTTTAAATATTTGACTCTTATGTAATGGTAAATCATGTAATATTTTTTAAGAATAAATTTATTCACCATAAAAATTTTAAAACATGATTTCAATATATTTTATGTGTTTTTTAAGAATTACCTTCCATGATTATATGTTATTATAATTTTCTATCATAATTCAATAAAAATGAAAAATATTATTTTATGTAATGATATTTACAAAATGGTAGTCTGTTGCTTTTAACTACATATTATATGTTCAAACAAGGAGAGAAAAGTTGGGAATGAATATGAAATATATTTTTTTCCATTACTAAATTATTTTTATTGAATAATTATATTTATAATTATAGTGATTTTTGTATTTATTTATCCTCTAATACAATGTCTCCACATTGATTTTTCATGTAGTAAAAATTATTGAAAATGATATAAAAAGAATCAATATTAATATTATTTGGAATGAATTATGGTTTTAGAAAAATAATATTTTTAATATGAATTAGTAATTGATTTCTAATGGGTTTAAATTTTGTTTGTGTTTTTAAATTCCAAATATATAAACATTTCGTAAAATAAATTTAATTATTTTATATATTTTATAATATTTTATTTTATTTTCTAAAAAATTATTATATTCATTGAGAAAATAAAACAAGTGGAAAATTGTAATAAATTTTACCTACTAGACAATGATGGGAAATATTTTATCTCAGGGGGTAATTCATATGCTTTTAATTTTGGAAAGCTGTTTTTGTGGTTATAGTTAAAAATGGATGACTGATGGGTTAATCAAAATGATAATGTATAAAATGACATCTAAACTTATAAAAATTGAAATGGATGATTATAATATTTCTATATTATATTTTATTATAATATATATCATTTTGGAACCATTTACCATGATTAATAATATTACTTTATTATATTAGATGTAATTTTAAAAGTGCCAATCAATACCCTATTTAAGTAAACACCCATCTTATGTACACTATATACATCAAGTGCCTTATTGGTCATTTTTTACATACCAATATACATTAATAAAATCTATTCACATTTCATATAGGTCTTATTTTTGAAATAGTATAATCCTTTGAGAGAATTTAGTGTAAACCAAAAGAATTTTTTCACATAAGATATTTAAATTTTAAACGATTTTCTTAGTATTATTTATTCCTTTACCTCATTAAAAACAATTATAACCATTTTGGAATTATAAAATATTTTTCTCAGATTTAATGAAGGGTAATTGTTTTTGATTAATTAACCTTTATCCATCATCTTCATTAAAAAATTTTGATTTGAAAACATCATTCTAGTGTATGATAAACTAGATCTCATGAACTAATGTAATTTTTTTCCATGACCATCTCTCACATAATGTTATAATGAATTATTTAATGTATATTCATATATATTATTTATTATATAATTTACATTCTATAATGATAATATATCTTCTTCTTTATCATCCTTTATTCCACTTAGAAATGTAAATGTTGTCTGTTTGTCCATGTGGATTACCACCTTCATGAAGCGATGTGATACATTCTTCCACACCACTTCACTTGTATGGGTTATCTAAAAGTATTTAAATTGAAAATATTGCATTTTTTAATATAATAAATGTAATTTATGAATAAATTAATACATTATATATTTATATTATTGTCATTGAAACTGGAAATGTTACTCTTGAATTTGATTGGGATATGGTCTCAATAATTGTAACATAACTAATTAATGATAACAATAACTCTTGTTTACATTTAAAATTGTAAATATTTCATATAAAATAATATTATTTCGTGATTATTATTAAGTATATTTTGGAACAATTACCACTTTCCCCTGATCAATATACCGTTGTTGTTTTGAAATAATGAACCAAGCATCTTCTAAATGACTGATATAAACTTATCCAATTCAGTAAATAAATATGTAATTATACTAAATGAAACAAATGAATTGATTATATAATTGAAACACTAAAAATTAATTATTAAAAATTTGGAAAATTATATATTTTTATTATATATGTGTTAAAGGGAATACATTGAAGGTCTTTTATAGATGTAAAGAATTTCAGCTCAATTTATTCTCAATATGGAATATTCAATTTAATACACATAATTTGTTTTCTATATACCATAAATTCTATTATTAAATTATATTATGAATCCTTAATAATTCATTTTATCATAAATAAAATTTAAAATCACTTCTCTAATGTAGATTATACATGAATTTCACCATGTAACTGGGATTCCTTGATTCAATTTCTTCTCATTCTCACATATCACTTATTTATTGATTATATTCTTATATAAATATATGTGAAATGAACTTAGATTTGTTTTATCGGTATTTAAACTTTTTTTATATATTTACATATGTGATACATAATATATCTGGTGAATAATTATCAATTAAATGATACCATCTTTGTAAGGGTTTATTATCTCATGTTCACTTTGTAACATTCATTTTTTGTTATTCAAAAAACTTCATTTATGAGTTATTTATAATTCCACATTAAATATTATATCAATTATATCCATATACACATGGTATTTAAGGGTTTATGTGTTATCATTTCAATAATTTTATTAAGAATATAACAATATGGTTAGCATTTTTATGATAAAATCTAATGTTATTTTATGTTTTTTCTTCATTAAAAGTACATTCAATAGGAATCATATAATGACGCCAATATTTTTAAATTACATTTAAAATTAATTAAATAAATCCCATTTTAGGAATTCATATAATAGAAAATTCTTTCACTAATGGTTATTTAGGATATCTATTTCCCTTCGAACCTAAAATATAATTTTTCATTCTTACCATAGATAATATTTATATTATACAATCACAATTAAAATTACTTTATATAATGTTATATGATAAACACATATTCCTATAGAATGAAAATAGATGTCCTTGAGTAGTAGTATAATATTCTATGAATCCTATTTATATGAGCATTTGAAAGAGATAAGAACACTGGGAATTGTCCAAGACCAACCCATGTCTTGATTCAATAACTAATGAACATGTGAAACCTTTATGAGAGATGTTCAACCTTATTTAGATTCTGGGAATACCCATATTCACAGAACTAAACCAAGAAGGTGTCGCCATCATGAACCTACATGTATGTAATTTTTTTAAGAAGGGAATATTTATCTTTACACAAATAATATGAATTTATAAACATTTATTTCTAGTAAAATAATAATTTTTTTATACGTTTTATATTAAATTTATAATGGAAAAATTTATGAATTTGATACAAATTAAATTTCGATAAAATGAATAGTAAGTTGTATTTTTGGGAGAATAATAATTTGATGAAAGCTAAACATTATATTAAATTCAATACATTTATAATTAAAGTTTATTATAAGAAAATAATTTTATTAAATAACATAAAATTTAATATACATGATAATATAATTTTAAGAAGTAAAATTTAATTTTTATTATTGTTTGAATTTTTATCATACAATAAAACCATTAATTTTTTATAAAATTTGGATTTGTTATCATTATGTTAATATTTTAATATTGCCATATTTATTAGGGGAAAATAATTTTTTTAATGAACACATCAATATTATAGAAAAATGCATTTTCTTAAATTTGAGAGAGTGACTATTTTTATATAAAAATGAAATATGATATTAATATAAAATATGTATTCTGATATCATTACAACCATAATGTGATATAATAAATAATATTAACAGTTTCCATGAATAAAATTAGTTATATGCTTTAAAATAATGTTCTTTAAATGTTATTTGATTAATTTTATTAACACGTAATGACTCCACAAAATCAGATATTATATTATAATGTTATAAAATCAATTAGTTAAAACATGACTCCCTTACTCATACCATGTTTTTCATTTTATGAAATTTGTTTCATTAATTATAAATTATTGAATTAAATCTTATTTTTATGAAACCATTGAAAAACATCATTCGATTATTTTTTCTTTTGATTATTCTTCCAAAAAGAGTCCAAAACCCATGATTATAAATCAATAGAGAACTCTCACATGTTTTTATATAAATACCCAACCATCCTCCAAATCCAATTTATATAAATCAAATTTTTAGGAACATAATCACTTTACCATCTCTAATTTCATCCCTATATCTTATCATTCATTTAAGAAGACCCCACAGAGCTTTAGAAAGGTCCCTCTCAAGCTCAAGGATCTCCCTCTCTGCATCTTATTTTCCATTTTAGCATATTATAAGAATTTATCCATTTTTATCTCTGTTTTTTATATTTTAATTACTTTATAAATATCTCTTTATTGACCAAATGGTATTCTATATAGAAGATCCATTTTATCCCCTCTTTTTATAACCATTACTAAAGTAATTACTATTTTGAAGTAAAAGAAATGTCATAGTCATTTTATTTAATCTATTTTAGTTATATTGTGATCTTTATATGTCACATTTTCACATTTTTAATGTGTTTTTATAGAACCCTATCATACTCTCATGATTCCTTTCTATTAATAGAATACTATTCACACAAATTCACCCTTCGATCATCCTTTATATACACCACTTACACTGCTAAAATTATCCAATTATTATTCATTGAAAACAGTTATTTAGTAGATAAAAATCCCCAATCACAATCACTAAAATTAAATTATATATACATATCATTATATGATTGGTACATCTATTTATGTGAACTATAATTTATTAATCATGAGGTTAAAAGTAATTAATTACCTCAAAATGTTATATGATCTATCTGGAACATGTAATCTTATATTCGATATGAATATGGATGGGAAAAAATTGTATTTCCCTATAACCCATAGGTTAATTATTTTATCTCATGTGATAAAATGTATTGTGTAAGAATGGTTATAATTATATCATTATGTTATATTCACTTTCTAGATCTTCTTAAGCAATGATTATCATACAATGTATTATGTTGTTTGATCATTCCCATGATTCCTTTATGATGTCATCATATACCATTCATTGATGTTCAAGTATATTACTCTCACAACTCATACATTTATATGATATTCCAATTGAATAACTTGTACTCGTAGACCTATTTTTTATCATTATATTTCTCAAATTTATATTTCACCAATATATTTGTTAAATCGGTTTGTTATCCCATGAAGGTTTATAAGAGAAATGGAATTTTAATTTAATTTCATGTTGTTATTAAATAATTTTTTCACACTCATGTTTCATGTTAATATTCTATTAGCCTAATTTCCCAATGATACTAATCCTCTTGATCTTATGGGATTGTTTTATTTGTGACTTTAAATATTAAATAATTAATTATGGTGTTTTACAATATAGGTTTTCATTTTTGGAAATAGAGGAACATCTAGTTATTTTTTAAAGTTATAATTATAGAAACATAAATTATGTAATAGAAATAAAACTAAAAATTGGAAAATATATTTTTCAAAGATGTATTGTTTCCATGATTATATATCCCATTCATGATATTACAAGTGTATCTAGAAATGAAATTGTTGTACCTAGTGGTAATATTCCCAAAACGTGTACATTGTGATTTAGAAAATACTCAACTTTTTCCTGAAAAGGATGCCCCTCTACTCACAATTTTTTGATACACCTAGAGTATATGATTTGGTAATTTCATAACCCCCTCACATTCCATTATTTAATGAATTAAAATACCGATATTATTTTTTGATAAGTTATAAATAATATCTAACGTATAATGATGGTAATAAATTTAATGGTTAATTAATATTTCTAATATTTGATTTATCGAATTATTGTCCACTGTTTTAAATTTATTTGATTAATATTTTATTAACTTTCAGCCATTATTTTCAACTTTTGTTAATGTCTAAAAATTATAAAAATAGATTTAGAAAATAGAGTGAGGGGAATTGTGGTGAATTTCAAATTGAGATTCCAAACCCAATAAGAGTAGGATATGGTATCTTTATGACAATAAATTCTTAATTAACATAAATTTTTAATAAAAAATTGGATCACAAGAAACCCACACCCCCATGTGAATCAGTAAGCTTCAATTGAGATCTTTATGCAACAAAGGCATCATGATTTCAATGTATCTTTTGGTCTATTAATCATGGAACAGTGGAGAAACACCAATGATAATTTCATATCCTTAATTTTATGGTTATAAGAAAAGTTTTTTATACATGATTTGTATCATATAGATGGATAATATGATAAAATATATATTTTTATAAATAATGATATTGGGGGATATTGAAGAGATGTAGTGGAAAGAGCTCTAGGTGTTATTTTTGAAAAAAAATGTACTAATAGAACTGCCTTAAAATGTTAATGGTTTTGTTAGTCTAATTAAAAATGTTGTTGAATCCACTCTGCTGTGTGAGGAAAACATCAAATTTAATTTATAATACTCAATTAATGATTTAATTAACCCCTAAAAGGTAGGTTGACCCCTTTTTACATAAATATGTGTCTATTAAAAGGCTTGGATATTCTAGACATTGATATCTAAGTATAATTCTATAATTTTTCTTCCAATTGACGATGGATGTCAAATAATTTCATGGGTCACATGGCTCTATAGATAAAAATAGAATGATAGATTTTAATTTTATTTGTACAATTGAACAATCATATCGGCTTAATAACGTCCAAAATCTAACTTCTCAAAAGTGTGGGAACTAGTATTCTAGAAATTCCATTAAGGGAAAAGGAAATGATTTCTGTATATAAAGGAAGCGTACCCTTATAGTGATTTAAAGAGTATAAAACCATTAATTTTATTGAAGAAGTTAATACATCATTAAACCATGATCTGGATTCTGATGTTACAACAATAGTAAAAATTTAAATAATAAGAATAAAATCAAGGATCTATTGGTTTTCAATAACAATATAAAAAACCACAATTTAGAACTCGAATGAAAGAGTGAGATTATTCCATCAAAACATCTTAGGTATATCTATAAAAATAACTGGTGATAGTAACAATAGTTATTCATTTTAAAATTGATAATGTAATATTTTGTTCTATTTCAATTCATTCAGTCATATATTAAAATTTTTGTATAATAAATTATTAACACCTAAAAAATAATGATGAGTTATAGGTGAAGGTTTAATATGGTCTAAATAAGCAAAAATTAGAATATAACACATCCAAAATACTACTGAATTGTGTGTTGAATTTCTAAATATATATTCATATACAACCTTTAGTTTAATTGGATATTAATCTTGTATTAGATTGGATTTCCATGTATATATCAAAAATATATTTTCATGAGATTGAAAGAATCCACTCTGTCAAAATTTATTGTATGATTCTATATATGTGAAAGGTTAGTGATGAATTATATTTGGAATCATTATCTCGGGAATGTAAATTTTTATTATTTTGATAATGTTTATCTAGATTAATTTTTTGAAATAATAGAAAATATCATCATTGATGACATTCCTATTGTAAGGTAATTAGTTTATGTATTTCTTAATGAATTGCTTAATTTTCCTCATTTACAAGAGTTTGAGTTCTTGATTTAATATATACTTGTAATTTTAATATATTCAAGACTCCATATATAATATAATTTTTCTTAAATTAAATAGTATTAGAAGAAACTATAATGGAATCTATATAAAGAGTTTATGAACCCAAATGATTCACTTTTTGGTTGCCCATTCATTCTAAATAAGAATAATGATGGTTCAATGTGAATCTCAATTGGTTATAATGATCTCAAAAAGATTATAATAATGAAAAAATACCATATTACTACTCAATCAATGATGTGGATCCCAAAACCACTCCATGGTAGAACATCAGGATAGATATTCTCCTGTAATGGTGAATAAATATGATATTCCAAAGACCTTTTTTAATAAAATGTGTGAGCACTATGAGTTCAAAGTGATTTTATTTTTACTCAGTAATTATTAATAAATATTCATTGACATAATTATTTTAGTCATTATAAATATTCCATGATTTTTTGGTAGCCTTTATAATATATATTCTTATTTAATAAAAATATTAAAATTACATGAAGTGTATTTTAATTCCATACTGATGACCCTTTATAAATAAATATCAATTGTGAAGGTAGTAAACAAATGTATTATATGGGGAATGAAAAATTCATGCGGAATGATATCATAGCAGAATGATTTCTATTCATGATTTAATAACATAGGTAATGTATGGATGGAACTCAGAAAAATACGTGAAAAATCATAGTTCCAATGAATTAGGTAGGTAACATAATGTATTTTTTAGAATCATCTCATGATTTTAAAGACCACTAACCAAGAAAATTTATAAGGGATTTATGGTTTTATATATGGATGAATGTCAATATATGATTAAATAGTTAAATATGATTTCAATCATTACAACTATACTCACATTACCCACCACTGGGGAATTGATTGTACTCTATAGTGATGAATCCAAAAGTTATTGGTTTATTCACTCATTAAATATGACAAATCGATATCCTATATCTCATTCAAAATAATTATCATTAAGAAGAATTATCCAATGAATTATTTATAAATAGGTGAAGTGATCATTAAAATAATGATTTAGTGTCATTATCATTATAAGTATAGGTGTGATGTATATTCATTTCATAAAATACATTAGTAAATATTCATGAAATAGGATATCAATATGTTGCAATAATGGTGGTTAGAACGGATGATGAATTATTACTTCTTAATCCATTGCCATCTAGGGAAGGAGGAAAAAGTTGAAGATTCTATTAGTAGAAAGTCCCATATAACCCTATCCATTTTTAGGATAGAAAAAGAAACATTAATATTGGATATTTAATGTATTTAAATGAGAATATTAATAGGATAATTTTTCTACCTCTCTAAAATAACTTCTCATCTATCCATTTTATATACGATTAATGATGAATTATTGTATTATAATATTTTATATAAAATTTTTTAAATATTTTGGAGTAATAGTCTTATAAATATGTTTTAATAAGTATATGAAATCTTATAAGTCTCCCACAAAACATTTTCTAATAATTGATACTCCGGTTGATGTGTGAAGATCATCGTTCTTAATTCCTCATGCAATCATTATGAATTATGTATATTTTTTGAAAAATATACGGTGTAATGACATGAATAGAGAGTATTCATCTTTTATACTTTTAGGCTTGTTTTATTTACATTTAAAAGTTTAATGGTTGATTTTCATGGGTATAACGAAAATAATTCAAATATAAGTGTAGAAATGGGATAGAATAACCATGTCGATAAGCACAGGAAACCCAAGCAATGAAGTGTTAATAATTATATTTTGGTTGTTTTTTATTGCCATAAAATGTAAGTGTATTTCATTTATATCAAAGATTATTTAATACATGAAAAACACACCAAGATAATGATAAGGTCTATTTTATTACTATATGGAGAGAAAATCTCTATTTTATTCGGTTAAAATCCAAAGTTTACCTTGTTGTTCTATAGAATACCTAAGTAATAGATGGAAATAAAATTGATTTTAATTATTTCTTATAACCCTCAGGTAGATGGTTAATTATATTGAACCATTTAAATTCAATAGGATATTCTCAGATCATTTTAATGGATTTCTATGGATTTTGTAATCAACACCTTCTTATAAGAGAAACTCGTATTATAATTTCATAAATATCACTAAAATTGGACAATATGATTATCTCTATAGAGTTAGGTGTAGAAATATGACATGTTGGGATGATGTTAGGGAATAAAATATTTTATTATGTGATCATAACCTAGAGTTTATAGAAAAGGGTAAAACAATTCCCTATTATATAAAATCGATGAAAAGTAGATGGAAAATAAATGGATAATGTCATTGGAAAGATATAGTGTTTTAGATTTTGGATAAATTTTCCCTTCATATATCACCATATGAGAAAATCTTATGGATTTAGATGATGAAAGTTAGTATTGTAATATATATATTATCCTTTTGAGATCATGGACCACATTTCTGTTTTGGTCTATCAACTGAAACTATAATTTAACATGTACTTATTACATATGTTTTCCATGTATCCCTCTTGTGTAAATACATATATGACCCCACATAGTAATAAAATCTAATGGTGGTACCATTAAATAATTTTATTTCATATGATGAGATGTTAGTGAACTTTTTCAATCAGATAGACAATTTCCTATGAAATATGAAATTTCACTTTGTCCAACTGATGTTGGGGACCGAAATTTTTGATGAAGAAACATTAGAAGTATAAGAATACATTATAATAATGTACACTCATCTATTTATTTTTATGAAATTATATTTTTAAGAACTATTAATTATGTGGGTGATTGTAATGAGCATATCTTTTATATCTGAAATTTCATATATAATTGAATAAATTTATTATTATTTAATGTATTTATAGATTAAACAAGTAGTGAATAGGTTATTTTGGATAGTAATAACATGTAATAAATGAAATGTCATAATAAACTATTACTTTTGATAATATATCCACTGTATAATTATATGTAGGATCATACTATATGAAGTATATTTATAAGATATTCTTTAAGATGTGGAATAACATGGATTATCCCATGACCAATAGCTCATTATGATTGAATAACTAAAGAATGAGGAATGACTCATATGTGAAGTTTAATCGTTTTATAGTAACATCCCAAACCCTCTTCACCAAAAACCAAATAAAGTTTCACCATCGCAGACATTACATTTAGGGAATAATATGGTTCAATAAGGGTTTATGTATCTAGGCCCTAATAGTATGACATTTTATATTTATATTTTTAATAAAATAATTGTAATATTTATCATTTTTTATTATTTATTGATAAATTATTTAATAATGGGTTTTATAAAAAGTTTATTTTAATATAATGTAACTAAAAATGTATGTTTTTGAAATATATTTTTTCAATTATGAAAGTAAATTTTATGAATTCAATATTTTATGAAATAAATTATAATTTAGTAAAATATTCATGCAAAATAATATTCATTGTAAAATAAATGATAATATAACATTATAATGTTTAATGTAAAAATTTTTAGTGATATAATAATTATCTTCTTAAAAAATCTATTTTTCATTAAATGTTGATTTTTAAAGAAAATATAAAATTAACATATTTATATATTTATTTTTATAACATAATTATTATTTAGGATGTAAATGTTTTAAAAAATCAATTTATTATTTTATATATTTTTATGACATAGTTGAAATTTTTTTTAAATGAAATATATAAAAAATATATAGTACGTCTTATGACATTATAAATAATAGAAATGATTTAATAAATACAAAATTGAATATCCCTGACAAAAATTTGTTTTCCACATTTAAAATAATATTTTATGTTATGTGATTTATTTTACAATGCATTAATAAACTCTCCAAGGCATATATCAGGTTTTTATGTAATTAAAATGTTCTATATAAACATGACTCCCATCCACCTGAAAAATGGGTACTATTTTATGTATTTGGATTCTTATGATTATGGAATGTTGAAAAATAATCCCTTTTTAAATAAACCACTAGTAAAAACCATGTTAATTATTTTTGTTTTAATTTTTTTATTATATTAATACGAAATTCTATGTTTAATTTTTAATTAATACTTCCTTGTCTTTTAGTATAACTTCCCTCCCATACACTCATTAAAATACACTCATAACCCATTTATCATTATGATTCACTCCCCATTACACTGTAATTACCTCCCATGGTATTCTCAAGAACATAATAAGCTCTTTCTAGGGGTTTAGAAGAACCCAATAAATGTAATATATCACTCCATTCCTTTCAATATAATATTATTCTATATATTAGCAATTTAGGACCATTGTTTAAATTCATTCATTCTATTATACATAACCCTTTTTAGTGTAGTGTTTTTTATGAAATAAAGATAATTTATGCACTGCCATTTAATACATTACAGAAGTTATTCCTATGCCAATGTAACAGACTCTCTTATAGATGTTTTATTACACGTACTTTCATTGAAATAATCCATTTTGATTTCAAATTTTCATATTTATTCTCATTTTACACCTCCCTTTTTTCATTCATTATTACCATGAAATGATAGACTACCCTTTACCTAAATGAAACACTCACATAAACCATTATATACACCCAATACACTATACAAGTATTCCTAAAATTTACTGAAGGAAATTATTTCTATAGCTAATACCCATCCCTATTTCAAATCTAGTGTATTAACCAAGATATAACTATGATTGATTGAGTGACTAAATCCATTTAGGTTACTAGGACTCATTGATAATGGTATTAAAATTTATGAATGACATAATTATGTGATATGATCAATGTGACATAGCTATTCATATACAAGATATGAATTTGAAGGTTTGGGTCAAAAATATATAGCTCTCGAGTGAATTTGGTAATGTTTATATCACATGATATACAATCTATTGTTCATGATTTGTTATATTAATAAGAAGATATTATTATTTCTTCAGAGGAGATAAATGACTGATTATTATATTTTTTGTTATACTTTATTACAACATCCATAAGTTAAATTTTTATTATTAAACTACATCATGAATGGATGATCATCGTTATGATTCATAATGAAATAATTTAACATTAATATTCCTCTTAACTCACCTATATTTAATATCATTATTATATGGTTTTATTATTCCTTTACATGTATATATATTTCAATCATTTATCTTATACATTCCTTATTCAACCAATATTGTTTTAGAAGATAAATTTATTTTTAATGGTATGTTGTGCATTATTAAAATATTTTTGGTATATTAATTGTTCATGATATTTTTCATGTGTACATATATTCCCAACAGCACTAGGACTCTCAATCTTTGGAGGGGTTTTAAGTGATTCTTTAGGTAGTTACATAATAATTAAGGTATAATAAATAATTATTTTCTATAGATAAAATGATATTATTCCCATTAACCAAATATATTTTCTTCTCCACAATGTATAAATATTATTTAAAATATTAATCAAATTTAAACATATTATGGAATAATGATTTAAAAATAATGTTTTTTGTTTGTGATGTAGTATATTTATATTCCCTAAGAGAAAACATCATTCACATAAATTTATATTTATTCAAAATAAGAATCATAAATTGTCTTTCATAAAAAAATGTAATTTCATAACTTTATTTTATATAATCCCATACCATCGTTAAAATGCTATTGAATATAAATTTTTTAATTTTTTCCATGAGGGGATCTTTTGAAACTCCATAAATGTTTGAAAATTATATATATATTTAAATTTTAAATCATTAATTTATTTAATGGATATCATTAAAATTATTTAATTTTAATATTCATTATATGGTCCCTATGTTATTTAAAAATATATAGATTTTAAAAATATTATTACATTTTCAGTTTTAGAATATTATTCTCATAGTATAAAGTGAGTTTTCCATAAGATTTTTTTAAATACCTTGTAACTGTAAATATATTCTCCAATGATAAAAATACTTAGTGTTATTTATTCTTTTATAAAATGAAATGGTAATGATATTTTTCTAATTATTTCTCTATATAAATTATTGTTTTTTAATATTTATTGTGATGAAAATGATTTCTTTATTAGCATTAAATTAATATATGAATGAAATATTATAATTATTATGTATAAATTATCCATCAATCAGTTTTTTATTGGTTATATCATACTTAGATATTATTTATGAATTTATAATTGTGGAGTAAACATAAATCCTTAAGGGGGGTTATTTGATATTTTTCAGGTGGGTTCATTATATCCCAGAAATTAATTTAGTAAAGATACAAAGTTAACCATATATAGTTTTATACAATGTAATTGTTAGAAAAGTTCTATCCATTTTTCTAGTATGTCCTTCTTTGAGTTTTTAGATGATCTTTGTGGATGACTTTTGATCAGATACTGAGTTCCATTTCAAGGATAATGGAATAAATTGAAAGAATTTATAATTAATAGAGTTATTTTTTTGTTCTTATAACCATGTTAAATGGTCTTTTGGTTTTTTATATTGATTTTGGAATTCCTCTGAGGAGGTTCACGAAATATCATAGAAGCTAGGATGTAAAATGTTTATTGGATGATTGTATCCTGTGTATATGTTAAACTATTTGTAGCTAACATTAGACACTTTTCATGAACTAGTTCTTTATGGGATGTGGTTACACTTCTTTTATGAAATTTACATCATGTAATGATCACATGGGATCACTATTAAAAAGAGGTGAAAATTAATTTGGTGTCTATTAAAAATAAATAAATAGACAACATTAAATGATTTCATGCCATTTATTCCTTGGACCCAGTGGACTTAAGACATCAGGATATATTATTATCATCATTCTATCACATGAAAAATTTACCTTTAAAAATTTTGGAAAATATCCAATGATTATAGATACTTCTCTTCTGTTTTTACATTAAAATTAAACATCCAATACCTTGTTGTTTCATCTTCATAGATTTACATTTTCTCACATCATTCACTGTTCAATGGTGTGTAATTACATTGATCACTAGTTTTTTGGGGTTATTATTTAAATCATATTGATCTAAGTCTTCATGTGATCATCTATTCCTTCTTCCTTTTTGGAGTTTTTATTTGGAAATTCGGTGTTAATCATCGATTAAAGGTATAGAGTAGAATCCTTACCCAACGGTTAGTTTAATTTTGGTTTATAATAAATATTCTGATTTTGATGAAGTAATTTGTGATCATAATAATTTTTTCATCTATTAATGTTAAATAATTCATTGGAGTATTTTATAGAATTTGTTGGGATAAACTATTAATTGGACCTGACTTATTGTGACCGGTTGGTTGAGAAAACAATCGAATAAAATAAACATACATTATGGTTTAAAGTGTTTTTAGTATTACATGAGACCTTATGTGATTTATTAATAAATAATATCTAGGTAATGTAATATTACTTAATTATGTGAATTTTGATCATTTAAGAGATAAATGAATTTTTAATTGATTGATAAATGGTTATTTTCAAAATTAACCAATGAGGATTAGGAAGTGTTATTTTGATATCTATATTATAACGCTAAAATTTCATGGTATATGCCAAGTATCATGTTGTAATGCTTATATTTAATGGTATACAACTACTCCCATTTTCCAATGAAAATATTGAGTTGGTTCTTCCTAATACATATTTTTGTTGCTTTTATTGAGTGGGTAATGATTGGATCCAAGTTGTAATTCTTATATCTGGTTAGTGATTCTCATTCCCATGCTATAATTCTTATATGAAGAATGATATTCAAAGAAACTTTCTAAAATTCATAAATTTAATAGTCTCTACCAATTCATATAATTAATTATATATATATATATATTGGGATCATCTCGGATTTTTTTTATGCCATGGTTTAGGGTTATATTTAGAATGGTTGTTGTTCACGTAGAAAGAAATTATAGCATGGTACCAACGGAAGATGATTGATATATTATATTAATTGATTAATTAGTGAACCTATTTATCACTTTATTTTATAAACTTATTTTTATACATGGTATTCCAAGACACGGTGGTGAAGTCATATTGATTAATACTCACTTTATTCAGGATACAGTATGGTACCCTATAATATTTAATGGGTAATGGTTTAGATATGTGAAAAAAACATGTTGCTAATTTTTTTCATGATAGACTGGATGGAGTTTGTAGATGGTTCCTATATGGGTTATAGAAACTAAGCCTTATGGTATTATTTTTTTAAGATCATTTTATTATTTGTATTGTTTTCATTTTTTCATTTAGATACTTCTCATCTAGTCAGTACATGATTAATAATTATTGGTTTTTTAGTAACCCATTTACTTACCAGTTGTATTATATATTGTTTTCATTATTCATTGTTACATTAATATTAATTATTACATATTTAGTTCTGTTTTATTATACTTCATTATAGTTTTATTGTTTCCCCATTATAAATATTGAAAACCCACTACTAGTTGGCATCATCAGGTGTGTTGGTATACAGGATTGATGTCTACTAAGACTCTGATTGTTTCACCCGAGAGGGTTCCATATCAGTGGTTGCTATAATATGGTATCAAAGGAGTTATTTATGATTTATTAAATTACTATTTTTTAAACTTAGAATTTTGACTAGGTTGTTTTGTGAATTTTTTAAAAAAAAATTTAGGGGAGTAACTTGCCGATTTATGTGGTAAAATATGAGTTCCCATGGATGAGACATCAATTAATGATGTCAGAGCATTACAAATGACATTATTTCAACTTCATTTATTCACATTTTGTTTGATGTTATTGTTTCATAAAATTATTTTTTATATTTCTACTCATGGTCTGGTATCGTGTGAGATGAGTATTCACGAATCATGATTGAGAAACTGGAATATATAATAGTTTGAATTGTTTAGGATTGGGATATATTTATTTCATGTGATATATACTTTACAATATGAACTGTGGTATTAGATACCTGATATATTTGTTTAATAAAATGAAATGATTTATTATGTCATCATAAAACTATTGTATACCATGATTAAAGAAATAAAGGGGAGTTGTTCAATGCTTATTTAACCTATTTATGTTGTACTTATTTACTAATTCTATAAGTATTGTGTCTTAATTATAGAGGAAATTCCTCTCCATCCTCATTATTTAGAATTGAAGGAGTTTGGAAATCATCACGTAACAAAAATAGTTCAGCTAGATAATCTTAATGCTCATGAAATCCAGATAAATTTTTTCTCTCCACAATAGCTTCTAGAAGGTCATTGGATGCTTAGAATGGGAGAATGTTTTAACTGCACCTTTATATCTGAGAATAATTGAGAGTTCCATCTAAAGAGTCCACATATATTCACTATGGATGGAGGCACCCTAGCTGATGACTTCTTGAATGATTATGCCCTGATAAGCCTCAATCATATTGACAGACGTGCAGATATGAAGTTGATATTTCCTTTTTCTATTTTTCTAGTCTAGTTAAGAATTTATGATACAATTTATATATATATAATTGTACTAAGAGGGGTTATCATTTTAGGAAATTGATGCAAATTTTTTTAATCCATTTCTATCTGTATATTTTGATGGATTAAGAGGATCTTGGGGTAAATAATATGACATGGGAGGTTATTTTGTTGGTGGATTATGCATTTCATATCACCAACCAGTAGTGCATTACCCCATAATTATCACCTGATGAGATATATAGGGAAATACAACTCCAGGATGAGCTTCACTTTGAGTTCTCATCAATGGTGTACTATTTTCATTTGAGTATCATTAACATGTGATGAATTTGGATCACATCACATAATGGAATTTGAGTGAGGCCAAGAGAAAAAACATCATTGTTTCTGCATGGTGAATTGAGAAATCTAATTCAGGTGGATTGAGTGACACTACAATAATTTCAACTTTGGTAATAGTGGGAGTAGTAGTAAAGGGAGTCGGTAGTCATTACAATATTGTCTTCCATTATAGTGATTTCAGTGTGGATAGTTGATCTATAATTTTCCACGATGTCCATACCTCTCATTGGCGTGTCAATTATGCAGCATGATTGGAAACTATAATTGTTTTATAGGGGTATATAGAAACAAATTAGTGATAGGGGATAAATATATTTTCCAATTCCTCATAAATACTCAAATACCTTTAAAAATGTTAGTTTATGTTGTTCCATTTGATGTTTCGGACGTGGAAGGAGACATGGATACTTTGTTACGGAACATGATTAATAGTTATATGGAATAGTGAAATGGAGTTAGGATGGATCCTAATGAAAAAGGGATGTATTGATGAAGTTCATGTAGACTACACTACCTATTGTGGATGTCAGACCATCTACCGTCGGAGTAACTATTCTTATATCATCTACCTTTTCATTTCATTGGTTTAATTAATGACAATCTCATTCCTTTTTATCATCTATTTTTTAAATTTTCTATTGATTTTATATGAATGTTAGGTATGATTGACTCACCATTTACACACCCTTGGTAGTGTTTTCAGATAATATGAAACATTTCAAGGAATGTTCTATAGTAATTGACAGTTTCAATTTCATATGGGAACCATATTTGATGGAAATAACATGTTTCAAATTGAATATTGCAATTAATTTTATTGTCCAATACTAGGAAATATTTATTTTAACTAGATGATAATTTAATTCTTTATCCCCATAAGTTTTTTTCAATTCTCACCATTATGAGTGGGATTATCTGGAATGTCATTCAAGACAAATTTAGTGCAGATCATACTGCCTCAAGGATCAGATAATAACTCATTCTTTGGATAAAGGTGGAATGTAGTATAATTATTTTCCTATAGTTGTAATGAAATATCAATATGTATTTCTTGATTAGTTCAATGTCTCAACACTCTAGAGGGAGAAAAATGTCATGATCGAGTTGTTGTTGAGAAAAATTCTTGTATTTATTTCGATGTATAGAAGGGAATGAGTAATTCTCCATGAAAAAAATGTTTAATTTAATTTTCTATAAGATAATGGTTTCATATGTCCTAGTACATCTTCATGAGTTCTCCAGTTCATCTCATCAATATGGTAGATGGTTCTCTGAGATTATGGGTGGATTATCAAATATTAAAATAGACAATAGTCATGAACTTGCATCCTCTTCGAAACATCAAAGATCTAATCATGAATTTAAACAGTGATAATATCATCTCTATGATTGATGTGAGATCAAAATACGACATGTTGCTCCTGATAACATCAAAATTACCCCAAACATCTTTTAGGAGAATATATTTAAAATATTATTTTTTAGTGATTCAGTTTTATTTTTCCAATATACCATCGATATTCATAGATATGAATAATTGTATTTTGATCTTTTTTTACAATGTTATTTTGTTTTATTGTGATGATATCTTTGTGTACTCAAGGTGAGTATATTATAATTCCAAATATCTTGAAATAAATTTGAGTACACTAAGAGTTCATCGATTTTATGTACATCTAACCAAATAATTTTTTTGTATGGATAAATATCACGTAACTCTCTATGTCATCTTAGAGACAAGAGTATCAATGTACATAGAGAATGATCCCCCCTATGTATCATGGGATTAGTCTAAAAATATCATTATTGATTGGATTTTTTAGGGGTTTATAGGTTTATGTCAGTGCTTTATCAATGGGTACTACCATCTAGAAGCACTAATGTCGCGGATGAAAAATAAGGGACTGACGATTTTTATATATGATGCATGTAAGAGATATATTTGAGAGATAAATGGTATAACAACCTCACCACCTATAATAAGATTACATGTTCTGGGTAAATCATATACCATGTACTATGATGTATCCCATGTTGGAAATAGGGATGTTATGGTGTATGAGTATCAAGTGGTTTCTTATTGATAAAGACAGTTGAGACCACAATAGATGATTTTACCTAACCATGATCTAAATTTTGATATAGGTTTACATTCCATGGGATGTTTATGTCACAATAATATGGGGGATAAGTTATTAGATTACACTAACCTACAGACCCTTAAGTACATATTTTCATAGTGGGACCTAAACCATCAGTAGAGTAGGTGGATCAACTATCTACATTCTTTCATCATCGATTTGGATTATAAACTGGGAAGTAGAAATATATTTTCTAATAATTAAGAATAAAGATGAAAATACAGGAATTTTTGGAGTCTTATGAATGTTCTGTGGATGAAGTAACTCTTTTTAGACATGATTTTAGATGTCAAGAGTCTAAAAAATGAGTACATTTGTCATAAACATTAAATATACTATTTATTTCATAACAAATCAATAAATATTATCTATTTGATATGGATGTATTAGTTCAGAAAGATAACATAAATTCTGTAGAGACACCATCAAGATTGTCACTCAGGTAATAAATTTATATTCAATTATCTGAAATATTATGAGTTCTTATGAGAATATGATATAATTTTGTGATATACATTACAGATTCAAGATAGTTGATAAATCATTGATTAACAAATATTTATCTGGATCTCAATATATATATTTTTTGGTCATGAATAATGAATAAGGACTTTGGATTTGTGGGAGATGTATCCTCTATTAGTAGCTGCAAACCAAGCATTAGAGACCCATTGGGTTTTTGGAGCCTCTTCGGATTCGTGATTAGAAATGGGTTGATGTCACTGTGACATTGTTCCAAGATTTCCCAAGACTACCCATAAGAGTGATTCATTATTGGTCATAATGGACTGACATAACAAGGTATCCCACATCTATTCTATTAGGTAGAACTTCAATTTTGATGATTTTGGTATTCTGTACATGCAAGAGGTAGTTTGGATTCATGGTTATCCAAGTACTCTTATTTCTAATATAGACACCAGTTTAACATCACAGTTCTGGTGGGGTCTTTAGAAGGCTCTGAGAGCCTAGTTTTTTCTAAGCACAACCAACCTTCATTAGAAAAATGGTCAATCAGATATAACTATTCATGTTACAGAGAATATGTTGTAAGCCAATATTTTTTATTTTGGGGATTTATGGGAAAAATACATGGAAATCGTGGAGTGTTCATATAATAAAAACATATTGGCATTTATTTGAATGTCAAATTTAGAGTAATTTTATAAGTGTTCATTTTGTTCACCACTCTATTAGATAGATTCAAGTGAGACAATGTTTCTTGGTCCTAGTCTTATGAAGGATAATTATAAAAAGTTTTAGATAATGGAAAAATCAATTGATTCGGTTTTAAAGGATATTTGAGATATTTGATAGGGTCAGTCTACTGATGTACATATTAAACTATACATAATGTTACAATTCCATGCATAATGTGTTTCATGTCTAGTAGATTTTGAGCAAATATCTCGATCCTTATCATACAGTAGATTTTTAGAATGTCGAGTTTCATCCATATGATTTATTTTAGGATGATTCCTAATGAATTTTTCACCAAATTGCGAAATATCATTGAGGGTGGGCTATACATTTTCTTTAAATGAGGATAAAACGTGGGTGTCATTAGGAGGATATCGTTGTAAGGAAGTTTGATTTATGTTCACCGTGTAACACCCCGAGATTTTATGAAAAATATTATTTTAATTTCATTAATGTCTTGTGCTGTATTCTACTCCATGATTACATTGCGCTATATGCAACACCGTATTAGCTTGCAGTATACACAACTCTATTCTTAGACCGTGTTACACACAATTTTGATAATAGTTATTCTACGCAACATTGAGTATATATATATATACAATGTATAAATGAAATATGGTTGGATTCTGTTATACGAAACAATGAAGGATTCTTTCACAACACGCAACCCTGACTTGGCTTGCATTACACGCAATCGCGACCTTCCTCGATAGCGTGTGTTGTACGCATCACTGGGTTTTAATAAACAACGATATATTATTATAATATTGTCAAGAACTAGCCGTTATGAATAGTTTTAACTAAATTTTGAATATTATAACATTATTATTCATCATACACATTTCTAGAACATGGTATAAGAACAAAATAAATTTTTCGTGTAAAATAAGTATTTTTAAAAAAATGCAGTTTTGCGGCCTTTTGATGGTGCACCAACTTAAATCTAGGTTTTGACATGTTTATAAGTCTAATTTGACAAAATAAAATTCTTTTTTTGAATCAGGATATAAAAATTTTCATTAGATAAAGTTTTGATATTTTTCCGACAACTTTAATATTTTAATAAATAGTAAAAACACGCTATATTTTAATTAAAAACAACTTTTTTCATCGTAATATCTTATGTGGTTTAATTATAATAATGAATGGTTTTAAAGTATAAATAGAATATATTTTTACCATTTAATATAATTTATGACAATAGCATTGATTTTACCTTAAATTCGTAGGTTAAATCAATTCAAACTTTTGCAATGTTTTAATGAAAACCCGTTTTCTTTCGACAACGAGATTAATTTTAATTTAATTTCTGCAACTTTTTTGTATTGAATTTGGAAAAATGGATTACATATTTGGAATCATTGGATCCAAATTATGTTAATAAGCTACTTTTTATTTTTGGGAATTATGAATAGTACCTACAGTAAATTTTATTTACCATAGTTAACGGTAAATCGGGTAATTAAGGGTAAATATAGTATTTTATAATTACCCTAAAAAATTTTAAAATCTTATTGGATGACTAAAAGTCGACCCATTTCAACTAAGGGTCGGATTAGATTCATTTAATTAAATTTTGTCAATGATAATAATTTAATTATTATTTAAACCAAAGAATGTGACAACATGTCACTTTCTTAAATCTTATAAGTATAATAATTTTAATATTGTGATAAACCTCATGAAACTTCAAACATGAATAGTCTCAAGAAATATAATACAATTATATACATCATAAGAATTTATTTATAATTCTTAGGGATTAGATAATTATCATTTATTATGACACAAAGATGATGCAGTAATTGTCTTATTAATGAAATATTGACATAATAGATGTTATAAATGCCCAAATAAATGTAATTTGAGACTTTTTATGACATACACTAATTTTCTAGGTTAATATTACATGTTATTTTTGATTTAAATAACTTTTTTTGAACTTATCATTCAGTTATGAATTTCATAAAAATCATCTACCAAATAGTGTCAAAATTGACATAAAATTGTTTTTAAAACATATATTATATTATTAATTGTTATTTTATTCATAAAAATATAAGGTTCGGCCAAATGAATTAGATAAGATTATATATATTAATAATAAAGAACTTGGGGTTATTTTTGCTTGATATAGTAAATTTATTAACCATATAGTGTAAGAAAACAAAAAGACACGTTAAAAGTTAAATTATTTAACTTAGAGTTAAATTTAATTGATAAGGTTAAAATAATAAAATAAACTTGTCTAAATCCTGTTGGATGAGAGGATTCCGACCCATCCCCATCTTATCCTTGAAATAAATCAATTTGGAGCAATTTATAACCGAACTTGACTTTATAATAAAATAATATTTTTAGTTATTTCAAAGGTGCCCCTCTCCTCCCTTATAAAAGGGCACCTCCTCCCTCTCTTCCTCACACAACTTTGAGCCTTCAAGCTCGGCCACCCAATGCCATATTATCATATCCACTTCCCTAGAAACAACCTAGTGGTTCTGTTCTTCCTCAAAGACCAATTTTAGTGCCCTAAGAGGAGGTCTCAAAGAGGTGCTTCAAAGAAGAGGTAATTTCCGTTACTGATTCTTTCAACTTTATTTCTTCTTACACTTCTACTTCTTAGGTTGTTTCATTATGAAGTAATAACATCAGTATCAATAATATACTGATATGTTATTATAAGTATGAAACAACACTATTTCACCATCTATCCATCCTACTGAAATCATAATCACCGCGCGTGCGTACGTATAGAATACCGTCTCCACGCCGTGGTGTAATCTGTTTTTCCACCAACACCATACATGGATGGGTATTATGGTGTAAATAATAACTATACATAGTTATTATAACATCATAATGATTCTGATATATTGTACCATCCACTCCAATTCAATTCAATAATTATGGAAATGATATCATCGCTCGTGCGTACGTACGGACTACCTTCTCCACGACGCGATGAGATTCATTCTCCATGTTAACCATTTAAGAATGATTATAAAGTATATATAAGCAATAATAATGAAATATATGACATTATAAAGCTACTGGATTTATGTGTATATATATGTATGTCATCTACTTAATTCCACTGAATTAAATAAGGAAACGGAAACAACGTTCATGGATGCGTATGGCCTACCGTCTCCATGAACGGTGTATTTCATTCCATTTATCGATCCATTATATATATGTATATTCTGAATATATATTATATATAAATAATGTTTTATATTCTATAATTTAGTAATAATGATCTAAGTAATCATATGAATAATTACAAGTTAAAACACGAACGACAAATGAGACGATTTTACCCAAAACGCTACTTTAACATGAATTTACAAAAGAACGGGTAATATAAAGTCATAAGTGAACCATATATGATATAATAACAATGAATATGATTCTGTAATAAGTCAATGACTTTATTTAAATCATTATACAGGAGTTTCGGACACTTATGAAGCAAATCGGACCTAAGGTAAGGGAAATATCACAATCTCATTTTTATCTGAGATTGTTTATACATTGGCATTTACTGGGGTGCATTTTACCATCCACATTCATGTTTCCTCGATATGACATATTATTTACATCCACCTACAATGGTTTAAATCCAATTTTACCCTTCGGTGTGTTTTTAGTAAAGATATGAAAGGAATATTTTTTCATTTTTTGTACGAGGTATTTTTTGACTTTTCCGACAGAAGTACGAGAAGAATGTTTTCTTAACTTATATGGCATGAATGGATTTTTAAAACATTATTTCCAAGAAGCTTCCTTTACAAGTTTTCATGTTTATTTTTAATCAACTTCTTTTATTTTAATGTTTTATGACATGTTATGAAAGGAAAAATGTTTTTAAAGAAGAAAGGATATTTTCTTCAAGAATTCATTTCAACTATTTTTTTTCAAAATTATTTTCCATCTAAGATGATGTTATTTGATATGTACGTTTCAAGTAAAATGTCTCTATGATTTAAATAGTTTCAATTTTCTTATGATGAAACGATATAAATTGTCTATGGATTATGATGGCATTATGTTTAAGAATCCCATTTTATTACATGGGTTATGCAATGATGTATGATTTATGATTTTGTGGAACACATAAGAATGGTATCATTATGAGTTGGGTGGGACCCATATCCCCCTCCAATGCATTGGGTAAAGATTTTATATCTCATGAGATAGACATGTCTGGAATGGTAGGTTATACCAGTTCAGTGAAACAGGACTGAAACGAGGGTGACTCGGTTCAGAAAGGGACTTTGCCCACTAAGATAGTCTTGGCAATGAGTCTTGACTAACAAGAAATGATTCTCTATGATTATGTGTGTATGCCACAATGTTTAATGTATTATGTTATGATTATTGTTATTACATTTCACTGCCATGAGTTATCCCAGGTTATGAAATTATGATCTCTTTTACAGGTTAAGATTTCCAAAAGTTATGTGCTTATGTATATGATGTGATTGATATTTATTTTGTTTACCCTTACTAAGAATTTGAGATCACCCTTTTAAGTTTTCTTTCCTCAAGATATAAATATAGGTTTTAGGTAAAAAAAGGAGATCTTTATGGGAGATTTTGAAGATCTTTCACCATGATTGGAAGATTATATTCCGAGTTTCCAAAGAAACTAAACTATTACGGTCCTTGTGTGTGTGTTTTTTTATGTACTAAGTATTCCGCAAAAGTAATGTAATGTCCATGTACGTCAAGATTCGCGTCTCTATAGTTGGTATCAGAGGAATGGTTTAGTCAACCTTTGGAAACTAAGATGCGAAAACGTTAGTGAGATCCCTAGAGATATTTCTAAGGTATGTCTAGGGATGTCCCTAAGGATAAGTATACGTATAAGATATAGTCCTAGAACTACGGTATCGATCTTAGAATTTATCCTAAGATGTTAGATATTGAGGGTGCTCCCCCTTTACTATGTTGTTTTCTCTAGCATGATTTTTGCCTCTCACAAGATTCTTTTTGTGTTTTAGTTAATGGAGGGAACTAGAAGGAATTCACTTAACATTGAATCCAATAGACAAATTGGTGACTATGAGCAAAAAAATTGTGTATTTCCTAGAGAGAACGATATTGTGATTATGACGAATCAGTCATCGCGATATATGATTAACAAGGTGAAATTTAGTGGCATGCCTAATTCATCAAAGGAGAGGAAGATAAACTATTATGCATGTTCGCATGTTGAGGAGCATAAAGAAAGGAAGATTGAGATTTCTAAAGAAGGGAAGAAAAACCTTGAGGAATACCTCAAATGGAGGGACCGATCTTATCTGTGTGGAGAAAAGGGTCATAGAGTGATAGACTGTTATGGAGTTCAATGTCTTATTTGTGGAGAACATTGGCATTACCCAACTCATTGCCCTGACCTAAAATGTTACTTCTAAATCAAGGAAGGACTTATTCCAGGACAATCATTGAAGTGGATAGACTGAAGTGTTTATGTATTGGTATTCAAAAATAATGTTGTTGAGGTACTTTTATGGTGTATTGAAATATTTATGTATTGGTATATTGTGGTTTTCAATAATTTTATGGTACCGGTAACCATGGAAAGTGATTGAGATATTTTAAAAAAAGATGATATGTGCATAATGAAGGGATAAGGAAAAAATGAAATGTTTGACAGTATTCATGAGCTCATGATTGATATAAGGACTATGTATATAGAATTTTGAGGATTTTGGTATGTGGAAAGAGTTATATTTTGACAGCACTCATGTTTTCACTAAGGTTCAATGGGTATTCATTTTTCAAGAGATTACATGATTATGGTATTCACATGACTGGAATGTGACGAACAAGATATACGAGGGATAAATGATGGAATTCACATGATCATTTTCTCTATACTATGAGCATGGACCAAAGTATTTTAGATAAGCCTAAAGATTGGAATGGATTATGTTGGACATAAGTTAGTATTGATTAAGGATAAAACTATTTTTGATATTGTTGATGGGATGTTATAATAATGTAGTTTTCGAAAAAGGAAAAACTGCAGGATGTGCGACAACCCATCGCGTCGGCCAAGGCTGTGGGAATCGAACCCACAACTAAAGTGCGATGGGCCTTTATCGCATACCACTGGCCTACAGGAAGTCCCTGCTTAGTAGAAACTAGTTTTATTATATTAAGAAGTATGATATATGAAGTATAAGTCCATTTTAGGAACCATATATGATTAATCTCACTATAGAATGACTTATGTATATTTAACAACTTTTGCTAACCTTTTGTTTGAGACAGATGGAATGAACCGTCATTCTATCACATGATCTTCTAACACTTCACGAATAACAAATTCAACTTCATTTATTTAAGAGATAAAATATAAATTGTTCAAGGCACGAACAACAGTGAGATAGTACCAAAATAAAGTAAGTATTTATTCTAATTAAAATTCTTCAACTTTAGGGAAACGATCTTGAAAACCAAAAATGTTGTTCTAGTGCTCTTATATCTGATTAATCAGATGGTACATTAGATCGTCCCAAATTTATGGATTTGTGATTGTTGTATTTTCCATAGCCATGTTCTCTACCACTCTCCATCAGAACATGTTGGATAGATTTTTCTTCCATATCCATATTTTCACCTATGTGGAATCCCAGTGATTAGTTTATTTGGGTAACCGTTACGTTTCATACTTTTGTTTTTAAAGATTGGTTTTGGTATTCCTTTTTACGATGTGGGTTTCTATTAAAGAAACATTCGAATAGTAACCCATTTATAACCCTGACGAATTTTGATGGTGAAATTCATTTTAAGGGGGGTAGAATGTAACACCCCGAGATTTTATGAAAAATATTATTTTAATTTCATTAATGTCTAGTGTTGTATTCTACACCAAGATTACCTTGCGCTATACGCAACACCGTATTAGCTTGCAGTATACGCAACACTATTCTTGAACCGTGTTACACAAAATTTTGATAATAGTTATTCTACGTAACATTGAGTATATATATATATATATATTCAATGTATAAATGAAATATGGTTGGATTCTGTTATACGAAACAATGAAGGATTCTTTCACAACACGCAACCCTGACTGGGCTTGCATTACATGCAATCGCGACCTTCCTCGATAGCGTGTGTTGTACGCAATACTGGGTTTTAATAAAAAACGATATATTATTATAATATTGTCATGAACTAGCCGTTATGGATAGTGTTAACTAAAATTTTAATTTTATAACATTATTATTCATCTTACAAATTTCTAGAACATTTTATATGAACAAATTAAATTTTTCGGGTAAAATAAGTATTTTTCAAAAAATGCAGTTTTGCCGCCTTTTGATGGCGCACCCACATTAAATCTAGTTTTTTACATGTTTATAAGTTCAATTTGACAAAATAAAATTATTTTTTTGAATCAGGATATAAAAATTTTCATTAGATAAAGTTTTGATATTTTTCTGATAACTTTCATATTTTAATGAATAGTAAAAACACGCTATATTTTAATTAAAAAAAACTTTTTTCATCGTAATATCTTTAGTGGATAAATTATAATATTTAATGGTTATAAAGTATAAATAGAATATATTTTTACCATTTAATATAATGTATGACATTAGCATTTATTTTACCATGAATTCGTAGGTTAAATCAATTCAATCTTTTGCAATGTTTTAAAGAAAACCCGTTTTCTTTCGACAACGGGATTAATTTTAATTTAATTTCTGCAACTTTTGTGTATTGAATTTGGAAAAATTGATTCCATATTTGGAATCAGTGGATCCAAATTATGTTAATAAGATACTTTTTATTTTTGGGAATTATGAATAGTAACTACGGTAAATTTTATTTACCATAGTTAAAGGTAAATTGGGTAATTAAGGGTAAATATAATATTTTAAAATTACCCTATCAAATGTAAAAATTCTATTAGATGACTAAAAGTAGACCCATATCACCTAAGGGTCTGATTAGATTCATTTAATTAAATTTTTTCAATGAAAATAATTTAATTATTATTAAAACCAAAGAATGTGACAACATGTCACTTTCTTAAATCTTATAAGTATAATAATTTTAATCTAGTGATAAACTTCATGAAACGTCGAAAATGAATACTCTCCAGAAAGCTAATACAATTCTCTACATCATAAGAATTTATTTAGAATTCTTAGGGATTATATATTTATCATTTATTATGACACAAAGATGATGTAGTAATTGTCTTATTAATGAAATATTGACATAATTGATGTTATAAATGCCCAAATAAATGTAATTTGAGACTTTTTTGACTTAAACTAACTTTCTAGGTTAATATGACATGTTATTGATGATTTAATTAACTTGGTTCGAACTTATAATTCTGTTATAAATTTCATAAAAACCATGTACCAAATAGTGTCAAAATTGATATAAAATAGTTTTTTAAAAAAATATTATATTATTAATTGTTATTTTATTCCTAAAAATCTAAGGTTTGGCCAAATGACTTATATAAGATTATATATATTAATAATAAACAACTTGGGGGACTGTTGGCTTGATATAGTAAATTTATTAACCATATACTGTAAGAAAACAAAAAGTCATGGTAAAAGTGAAATTATTTAACTTAGAGTTAAATCAAATTGATAAGGTTAAAATAATAACCTAAACTTGTCTAAATCATATTGGATGAGAGGATTTAGACCCATACCCACCTTAGCCTTGAAATAAATCAATTTGGAGCTATTTAAAACCGAACATGACTTTATAATAAAAAAATAGTTTTAGTTATTCCAAAGGTGCCCCTCTCCTCCCTTATAAAAGGGCACCTCCTCCATCTCCTCCTCACACAACATTGAGCCTTCATGCTCGGCCATACCCTGACAAATTATCCTCTCCACTTACATAGAAACATCTTAAAGGTTCTGTTCTTCCTCAAAGACAAATTTTAGTGCCCTAAGAGGAGGTCTCAAATAGGTGCTTCAAAGAAGAGGTAATTTCCGTTACCGATTCTTTCAAATTTATTTCTTCTTCCACTTCTTCTTATTAAGTTGTTTCATTATGAAGTAATAACATAAGTATCAATCATATACCGATATGTTATTATAACTATGAAACAACCCAATTTTACCATCTATCCATCCTACGGAAAACAAAATCACCGCGCGTGCGTACGTACGGAATACCGTCTCCACGTCGTGGTGTAATCTGTTTTTCCACCAACACCTTACATGGATGGGTATTATAGTGTAAAGAATAACTATACATAGTTATTATAACATCATAATGATTCTGATAAATTGTATCATCCACTCCAATTCAATTCAATAATTATGGAAATGATATTATCGCTCGTGCGTACGTACAGACTACCGTCTCCACGACGCGATGATATTCATTCTCCATGTTAACCATTTAAGAATGATTATAAAGTATATATAAGAAATAATAATGAAATATATGACATTATAAAGCTACTGTATTTATGTGTATATATATGTATGTCATCTACTTAATTCCACTGAATTCAATAAGGAAACGAAAACAACGTTCATGCGTACATACGGCCTACCGTCTCCATGAACGGTGTATTTCTTTCCATTTATCGATCCATTATATATATGTATATTCTGAAAATATATTATATATAAATCATGTTTTATATTCTATAATTAAGTAATAATGATCTAAGTAATCATATGAATAATTACATGTTAAAACACAAACGACAAATGAGACGATTTTAGCCAAAATGCTACTTTAACATGAATTTACAAATGAACGGGTAATATAAAGTCATAAGTGAACCATATATGATATAATAACAATGAATATGATTATGTAATAAGTCAATGACATTATTTAAATCATTATATAGGAGGTTCGGACACTTACGAAGCAAATCGGACCTAAGGTAAGGGAAATATAACAATCTCATTTTTATCCGAGATTGTTTATACATTGGCATTTACTATGATGCATTTTATCATCCACATTCTTGTTTCCTCGATATGATATATTATTTACATCCACCTACAATGGTTTAAATCCAATTTTACCCTTTGGTGTTTTTTTAGTAAAAGATATGAAAGGAATCTTTTGTCATTTTTCGTACGAGGTACTTTTTTGACTTTTCCAACAACAGTACGAGAAGAATGTTTTTTAAACTTATACGACATGAATGGATTATTAAAACATTATTTCCAAGAAGCTTCCTTTACAAGTTTTCAAGTTTATATTTAATCAACTTCTTTTAGTTTAATTTTTTATGACATGTTTAGAAAGGAAAAATGTTTTTAAAGAAGAAAGGATATTTTCTTCAAGAATTCATTTCAAGTGTTTTTTTTCAAAACTATTTTCCATCTAAGATGATGTTATTTTATATGTATGTTTCATGTAAAATGTCTCTATGATTTAAATGGTTTCAATTTTCTTATGATGAAACGATATCAATTGTTTATGGATTATGATGGTATTATATTTAAGAATCCCATTTTATTACATGGGTTATGCAATGATGTATGATTTATGATTTTGTGGAACACAGAACAATGGTATCATTATGAGATGGGTGGGACCTATATCTACCTCCAATGAATTGGGTAAAGATTTTATATCTCATGAGATAGACATGTCTGGAATGGTAGGTTATACCAGTTCAGTGAAACAGGACTGAAACGAGGGTGACTCGGTTCAGAAAGGGACTTTGTCCACTAAGATAGTCTTGGCAATGAGTCTTGACTAACAAGAAATGATTATCTATGATTATGTGTGTATGCCACAATGTTTAATGTATTAAGTTATGATTATTGTTATTACATTTCACTGCCATGAGTTATCCCAGGTTATGAAATTATGATCTCTGTTACAGGTTAAGATTTCCAAAAGTTATGTGCTTATGTATATGATGTGATTTATATATCTTTTGTCTACCCTTACTATGAATTTGAGCTCACCCTTTTAAGTTTTCTTTTCCCCAGGATATAAAGATTGGTTTTAGGTAAAAAAAGGAGATCTTTATGGGAGATTTTGAAGATCTTTCACCACGATTAGAAGATTATATTCTGAGTTTCCAAAGAAACTAAACTATTATGGTCCTTGTGTGTGTGTGTTTTTATGTACTAAGTATTCCAAAAAAGTAATGTAATGTCCATGTACGTCAAGCTTCGTGTCTCTATATTTGGTATCAGAGGAATGGTTTAGTCAACCTTTGGAAACTAAGATGTGAAAACGTTAGTGACATCCCTAGAGATTTTTCTAATGTATGTCTAGGGATGTCCCTAAGGATAAGTATACGTATAGGATATAGTCCTAGAACTACGGTACCAATCTTAGAATTTAACCTAAGATGTTAGATATTGAGGGTTCTCCCCCTTTACTATGTTGTTTTCTCTAGCATGATTTTTGCCTCTCACAAGATTCTTTTTGTGTTTTAGTTAATGGAGGGAACTAGAAGGAATTCGTTTAACATTGAATCCAATGGACAAATTGGTGACTATGAGAAAAAAAATTGGGTATTTCCTAGAGTAAAAGATATTGTGATTATGCCGAATCAGCCATCGCGATATATGATTAACAAGGTGAAATTTAGTGGCATGCCTAATTCATCAAAGGAGAGGAAGATAAACTATTATGCATGTTCGCATGCTGAGGAGCATAAAGAAAGAAAGATTGAGATTTATAAAGAAGGGAAGAAAAACCTTGAGTAATACCTCAAATGGAGGGACCGATCTTATCTGTGTGGAGAAAAGGCTCATAGAGTGACAGACTGTTATGGAGTTCAATGCCTTATTTGTGGAGAAAATTGGCATTACCCAACTCATTGCCCTGACCTAAAATGTTACTTCTAAATCAAGGAAGGACTTATTCCAGGACAATCATTGAAGTGGATGGACTGAAGTGTTTATGTATTGGTATTCAAGAATAATGATGTTGAGGTACTTTTATGGTGTATTGAAATATTTATGTATTGGTATATTGTGGTTTTAAATAATTATATGGTACCGGTAACCATGAAAAGTTATTGAGATATTTTTAGAAAAAAGATGATATGTGCATAATGAAGGGATAAGGAGAAAATGAAATGTTTGACAGTATTCATGAGCTCATGATTGATATAAGGACTATGTATATAGAATTTTGAGGATTTTGGTATGTGGAAAGAGTTTTCTTTTGACAGCACTCATGTTTTCCCTAAGATTAAATGGGTATTCATTTTTCAAGAGATTACATGACTATGGTATTCACATGACTGGAATGTGACGAACAAGATATATGAGGGATAAATGATGGCATTCACATGATCATTTTCTCTATACTATGAGCATGGACCAAAGTATTTTAGATAAGCCTAAAGATTGGAATGGATTATGTTGGAAATAAGTTAGTATTGTTTAAGGATAAAACGATTTTTTATATTGTTGATGGGATGTTATAATAATGTAGTTTTAGAAAAAGGAAAACTTGCAGGATGTGCGACAACCCATCGCGTCGGCCAAGGCTGTGTGAATCGAACCCACAACTAATGTGCGACGGGCCTTTGTCGCATACCAATGGCCTACAGGAAGTCCCTGTTTAGTTGAAACTAGTTTTATTATATTAAGAAGTATTATATATGAAGTATAAGTCCATTTTAGGAACCATATATGATTAATCTCACTCTAGAATGACTTATGTATATTTAATAACTTTTTCTAACCTTTTGTTTGAGACAGATGGAATGAACCGTCATTCTATCACATGATCTTCTAACACTTCACGAATAACAAGTTCAACTTCATTTATTTAAGAGATGAAATATAAATTGTTCAAGGCATGAACAACAGTGAGATTGTACCAAAATAAATTAAGTATTTATTCTAATTCAAATTCTTCAACTTTAGGGAAACGATCTTGAAAACCAAAAATGTTGTCCTAGTGCTCTTATATCTGATTAATCAGATGGTACCTTAGATCGTCACAAATTTATGGATTTGTGATTGTTGGATTTTCCATAGCCATGTTCTCTACCACTCTCCATCAGAACATGTTGGTTAGATTTTTCTTCCATATCCATATTTTCACCTATGTGGAATCCCAGTGATTAGTTTATTTGGGTAACCGTTACGTTTCATACTTTTGTTTTTATAGATTGGTTTTGGTATTCCTTTTTACGATGTGGGTTTCTATTAAAGAAACTTTCGAATAGTAACCCATTTATAACCCCGATGAATTTTGAGGGAGAAATTCATTTTAAGGGGGGTAGAATGTAACACCCTGAGATTTTATGAAAAATATTATTTTAATTTCATTAATGTCTTTTGTTGTATTATACACCAAGATTACCTTGCGCTATATGCAACACCGTATTAGCTTGCAGTATACGCAACACTATTCTTGGACCGTGTTACACACAATTTTGATAATAGTTATTCTACGCAACATTGAGTATATATATATATATATTCAATGTATAAATGAAATATGGTTGGATTCTGTTATATGAAACAACGAAAGATTTTTTCACAACACGCAACCCTGACTTGGCTTGCATTACATGCAATCACGACCTTCCTCGATAGCGTGTGTTGTACGCAATACTGGGTTTTAATGAACAACGATATATTATTATAATATTCTCATGAACTAGCCGTTATAAATAATGTTAACTAAAATTTGAATTTTATAACATTATTAATCATCTTACACATTTCTATAACATGGTATAAGAACAAAATAAATTTTTCGGGTAAAATAAGTATTTTTAAAAAAATGCAGTTTTGCTACCTTTTGATGGCGCACCCACATTAAATCTAGTTTTTGACATGTTTATAAGTTCAATTTGACAAAATAAAATTCTTTTTTTGAATCAGGATATAAAAATTTTCATTAGATAAAGTTTTGATATTTTTCTGATAACTTTCATATTTTAATGAATAGTAAAAACACGCTATATTTTAATTAAAAACAACTTTTTTCATCGTAATATCTTATGTGGATAAATTATAATATTGAATGGTTTTAAAGTATAAATAGAATATATTTTTACCATTTAATATAATGTATGACATTAGCATTGATTTTACCTTGAATTCGTAGGTTAAATCAATTCAATCTTTTGCAATGTTTTAAAGAAAACCCGTTTTCTTTCGACAACGGGATTAATTTTAATTTAATTTCTGCAACTTTTGTGTATTGAATTTGGAAAAACGGATTCCATATTTGGAATCAGTGTATCCAAATTATGTTAATAAGATACTTTTTATTTTTGGGAATTATGAATAGTAACTACGGTAAATTTTTGTTTACCATAGTTAAAGGTAAATTGGGTAATTATGGGTAAATATAATATTTTAAAATTACCCTAACAAATGTAAAAATCCTATTGGATGACTAAAAGTCGACCCATATCACCTAAGGGTCGGATTATATTCATTTAATTAAATTTTGTCAATGAAAATAATTTAATTATTATTAAAACCAAAGAATGTGACAACATGCCACTTTCTTAAATCTTATAAGTATAATAATTTTAATCTAGTAATAAACTTCATGAAACATCGAACATGAATAGTATCCAGAAAGCTAATACAATTATCTACATCATAAGAATTTATTTATAATTCATAGGGATTATATAATTATCATTTATTATGACACAATGATGATGCAGAAATTGTCTTATTAATGAAATATTGACATAATTGATGTTATAAATGCCCAAATAAATGTAATTTTAGACTTTTTTTTTGACTTACACTAATTTTATAGGTTAATATGACATGTTATTGATGATTTAATTAACTTGTTTCAAACTTATCATTCTGTTATGAAATTCATAAAAACCATGTACCAAATAGTGTCAAAATGGACATAAAATAGTTTTTAAAACAAATATTATATTATTAATTGTTATTTTATTCCTAAAAATCTACGGTTTGGCCAAATGACTTAGATAAGATTATATATATTAATAATAAACAACTTGGGGGTCTTTTGTCTTGATATAGTAAATTTATTAACTATATAGTCTAAGAAAACAAAAAGACATGGTAAAAGTTAAATTATTAATCATAGAGTTAAATCAAATTGATAAGGTTAAAATAATAACATAAACTTGTCTAAATCCTATTGGATGAGAGTAATTAGACCCATAACCACCTTAGCTTTGAAATAAATCAATTTGGAGCTATTTAAAACAGAACTTGACTTTATAATAAAATAATATTTTTAGTTATTCCAAAGGTGCCCCTCTCCTCCCTTATAAAAGGGAACCTCCTCCCTCTCCTCCTCACACAACTTTGTACCTTCATGCTCGGAAAAACCCTGAAAAATTCTCCTCTCCACTTCCCTAGCAACATCTTAGAGGTTCTGTTCTTCCTCAATGACCAATTTTAGTGCCCTAAGAGGAGGTCTCAAATAGGTGCTTCAAAGAAGAGGTAATTTTCGTTACCGATTCTTTCAACTTTATTTCTTCTTCCACATATTCTTATTAAGTTGTTTCATTATGAAGTAATAACATCAGTATCAATCATATACTGATATGTTATTATAAGTATGAAACAACCCAATTTCACCATCTATCCATCCTACGGAAAACAAAATCACCGCGCGTGCGTACGTACAGAATACTGTCTCCACGTCGTGGTGTAATCTGTTTTTCCACCAACACCTTACATGGATGGGTATTATGGTGTAAATAATAACTACAAATAGTTATTATAACATCATAATGATTCTGATAAATTGTATGATCCACTCCAATTCAATTATATAATTATAGAAATGATATTATCGCTCGTGCGTACGTACGGACTACCGTCTCCACGACGCGATGATATTCATTCTCCATGTTAACCATTTAAGAATGATTATAAAGTATATATAAGCAATAATAATGAAATATATGACATTATAAAGCTACTGTATTTATGTGTATATATATGTATGTCATCTACTTAATTCCACTGAATTCAATAATGAAACGAAAACAACGTTCATGCGTACATACGGCCTACCGTCTCCATGAACGGTGTATTTCATTCCATTTATCGGACCATTATATATATGTATATTATAAATTTATATAATATATAAATCATGTTTTATATTCTTTAATTATGTAATAATGATCTAAGTAATCATATGAATAATTACAAGTTAAAACACGAACGACAAATGAGACGATTTTACCCAAAATGCAACTTTAACATGAATTTACAAAAGAACGGCTAATATAAAGTCATAAGTGACCCATATATGATATAATAACAATGAATATGATTCTGTAATAAGTCAATGACATTATTTAAATCATTATATAGGAGGTTCGGACACTTACGAAGCAAATCGGACCTAAGGTAAGGGAAATATCACAATCTCATTTTTATCCGAGATTGTTTATACATTGGCATTTACTATGATGCATTTTATCATACACAGTCATGTTTCCTCGATATGAAGTATTCTTTACATCCACCTAAAATTGTTTAAATACAATTTTACCCTTTGGTGTTTTTTATTAAAATATATGAAAGGATTCTTTTGTCGTTTTTCGTATGAGGTACTTTTTTTACTTTTCCGACAAAAGTACGAGAAGAATGTTTTTTTAACTTATACGGCATGAATGGATTTTTAAAAATTATTTCCAAGAATCATCGTTTACATGTTTTCAAGTTTATATTTAATCAAATTCTTTTATTTTAATGTTTTATGACATGTTTAGAAAGGAAAAATGTTTTTAAAGAAGAAAGGATATTTTCTTCAAGAATTCATTTCAAGTGTTTTTTTTCAAAACTATTTTCCATCTAAGACGACGTTATTTGATATGTATGTTTCAAGTAAAATGTCTCTATGATTTAAATGGTTTCAATTTTCTTATGATGAAATGATATCAATTGTTTATGGATTATGATGGCATTTTGTTTAAGAATCCCATTTTATTACATGGGTTATGCAATGATGTATGATTTATGATTTTGTGGCACACATAAGAATGGTATCATTATGAGATGGGTGGGACCTCTATCTCCCTCCAATGCATTGGGTAAATATTTTATATCTCATGAGATAGACATGGCTGGAATGGTAGGTTATACCGGTTCAGTGAAACAGGACTGAAATGAGGGTGACTCGGTTCAGAAAGGTACTTTATCCACTAAGATAGTCTTGGCAATGAGTCTTGACTAACAAGAAATGATTCTCTATGATTATGTGTGTATGAAACAAAGTATAATGTATTAAGTTATGATTATTGTTATTACATTTCACTACCATGAGTTATCCCAGGTTATGAAATTATGATCTCTTTTACAGGTTAATATTTTCAAAAGTTATGTGCTTATGTATATGATGTGATTGATATTTATTTTGTTTACCCTTACTAAGCATTTGAGCTCACCCTTTTATGTTATCTTTTTCCCAGGATATAAACAAAGGTTTTAGGTAAAAAAATGAGATCTTTATGGGAGATTTTGAAGATCTTTCACCATGATTAGAATATTATATTCCGAGTTTCCAAAGACACTAAACTATTACGGTCCTTGTGTGTGTGTTTTTGTTATGTACTAAGTATTCCTCAAAAGTAATGTAATGTCCATGTACGTCAAGATTCGGGTCTCTACACACCGTTTATAGTGTTTTTCATTAGTTACCTAGAATGATCCTTTGATGAGCTTGGCAATGAGTTTTTATATACAGGGGAGTATTCAAAAAGAAGATTTTTAGAGGATTACTTCTCTATGAATTTTTGGTTGTGACATGGTAGCTATGACTTCTTCAATGATGGAGGTCCTTGTTGGGGATGATTACCAAACATTTAGGGTTTTATGTTTATTTTAATTAATTGATACCAGATATAATGATGATAAATGGGAATACGTGGGTTTCTCTTGGGATTAAAATTATTAAGAGGTGGTTAGGGCACTATCCAAGAAGGTCGGTTAAAAAATAATTGCATGATGATTACACACCATTACATGTAAGTTGATATGTAACTACTTGTATACACATGTTGTAAATTGGTTCATGGCGTGATGTGGTTACAAATTTTTAACTAACTTTATGTTGTGTAATTTTTCAATAATAAATTTATTACACTTAAGAAACTCATTTTTCAGTGTATCTTAAAAATTATTAAATATAATACATGAAAGGATTAAATACCATATATTTCTCATAAACAATGTACATAAATCTTCCATAAATATTATTGTTACCATTATATCACTAACATGATTCAACTCTCAAACATATTTAGAAATATATATGATTTTTCAGTATGTTCATTCATTCTGAAATCAATAATTAATGATCCAATAAATGTCAGGGGGTCTCCATAGTTTTCCCTTCTCCTTGGTCATTCCTCATTTTATTTTATAAATCATTTGATGACTTGTTTTTTGGGGTTTTTATATTGACAATGGTTGATATAAGTTCTTATTACTATTTTATAATCTGTCATACTTTTCCATAATAGTAGTTGTAAGGGATGTGTTAACCACCGATTAAAGGTAGGGAGTCTGAACCTGACCCAATAATCTATTTTATTATGATACATATTTAGTATTTAAATTGCACCAATTTAAAGTGATATATTGTTATTTTGTACTCAGTAATTATTGGTAAATCGTGAATTGAAGTATTTCATGGAATACATTATGTTCAAGTGTTGATGTTACCTGGCATATGTATACCAATTAGTTGAGAATACCTATGAAGTATAATAACATGGTTAATAATTTAAATTGGTTTTCTCATTAAATGAGACTATAGGGGATTTCATGTTACAAAATCCCTAAGTAATGGATTATTTATATTTTTACTATTGATATTATGAGATATAAAATAATGTGTAAATTAATTTTTGTTGGAAATGGTGATTCCTAGGCCCAAAATGACTAAAGCATAAATATTATTAAATTTATGATTACGGGATTTGAAAATATACAATAATTTTACAAATTTTTCATGAAATAAAATGAGCTATGTGTGGTGGTCTACAAACAAGGAAATGACTTGATCAACTCCCATGCCATTATGTCCATCTACAACCATGTTTTCTTCTCGATAAACAAGTGTGATGATATAGTTAATATCGATGAGCGAACAATCGAATTACATCCAACGTGTAGTAATTGGCCAAGCAAGATGAGTTAGTCCATTCTAGATCACTAGAATGATGGTTGTCAAATCACTTTAAATCCAGTGGTTGTTCCATCCAATGATCTTGGAAAAAGAAATGGAATTTATGAAACACTGAATCTGAGCTTCATGGGAAGTGGCGATTCCATAATTACAAATTAGATAACCAAGAATCAGACCGATGTAATTCCTAAAGATAGCAGCACACCCTTTAGGGTCTGAGTTTCCCTTGGAGGAACCATCAATTTTGATTTTTATCCATCCATGGACAGGGGATCTCGAGGACACCTCCAGAGTGCGTTGTGTAGGACAATAATATTCATTAATTCATAGGCTCTTTAGGATTATAATGTCATGCATGATATAGTTGCAATCTCCCTTTTGAAACAATTCAGCATCATGTAGGGAAATTAAGATCCACATATAACAAGAATTCATATTTATAGAGTAATTGTTTTGAATAATATCATTCCAGTCATACTAGACCACATTGTGGTGTTCAGTAACTATTGTAGGGAAAAGGTTATTGATTTGTTGGGATCTTTCCATTTTTCTACATTTCTTTTGTCAAATTTTTAAAGAGTCAAAAAACCATCATATGCAATTAAAAATTTCATGAGTATTATTCCAATGAGTTGAAGAAGTAGCACATGAATGGAATAGGTGATTTGAATCTTCTCTGTGTTGGTTATTGTTTTTACACTAAGAGAAAAGCTGGATTTCAAAAGATTGGAGGCAAATATTAGTTGTAACTTTGTTGTGAGGAAGAGGAATGATGAGTGTCAATCATGAAGGTTTTATACAAGGCTGGTTAAAATTTTTAATCAAAATGTAATCATTCTTAGGGTCACAAAAATAATTATTTTAGAGATTTTTTGAATTAAGATTTCAATTTTGAACTGGTGAGAAAATTAGAAAGTCATCAATGTAAGTGAAAGGGTCATTCTCCCAGTCCCATGCTCTAATGATTATATTGAGCTAGATACACCTAGTCTATTTTCGTAATGATTATTTTGATCAGGAAACCCCAAGACCATGCTATAAATATTATATTTACCAAGAACAGCTATGTAATATGACAAATTTCAAAAATAGTTAGACCAAACATGTTTTTCTTGATTATTCTCGATTTTATGGTTATTTTTTGAATGGTTTTTTTCCATTCTCAGAGCAATTTAGATAGGTTTACTGATGGGGTTGATTGAGGTATTATATTACCTAATTTAATAATATACCCATTTGTCAATTTACTTTATAGACTTATTTTAATAGTTTTTTTCCTGGCCTTGTTGGTGTCAACCATATGTGTTTTTATAAAAACATATTTCGTCCAATTATTAGTAACCATGAAGATTACATGAATTTCAATTTGTAAAAAGGAAAAGGACATTGTGGACAATTCTTTCCATCCTAGATGGAATGGATTTTGGAGATGATTCAGAAATGGAGTTTGGGAGTACAGTATTTTTGCATAAATGGTTTCAGTTGATTTTTTTCATTGTATTTTTTTACTTTTCAATTTTATTGAATCATATCTTATCATTACAATATTATTCATTATTTGTTTTGATGTACCTCCTTCAACCTTCCAACATTATAATATTTTTTTATTTTCTATTCTTTGATATTCATATATTGATTGTTATATTTTTTTTAATATATATTGCACTCCATATGGGGGGTATAGTCACCCCACTATACATATCACACCATCTATATTATTAAACATCTAATTAAATATGGGGATGTGTGCTTACTATCCGATATCCAACCCTTTTGACTATATGAGGTACATCCGGATTAGGGGATGTTATAGTTCAAATTTACAATGTAGGTTAGAGAGATTATAATATTTACATTATAGTTATTTTACATGATACATACACATTTTTATTATTCAATTTCTTATTTTTTTAGATGTATCTTTGATCAAGATGGACATGCCATTCATCGTGATTATAGATTCTTATGACCCCTTTCATTATTATATATTTATGGAATGATAATTATTTAATGATACATATTTTAATGAATATGAGATCTCTTATTCCATACTCAAAAACATTATTTATTAAATAATTTAGTTACGATCATATTATACTCACTCATTATAATCAATTTTAAATTTGTACTCTTACCCCAAATGAGGGTTTGAGCTCATATATTATATTTCTAAAAAATATTAATATTGATGTTATTGAATTATATATTGAATGATTTCATGTATGTATGATTTTATGAAACATTTTTATGATGTAATGTGATTCAATACAAGTGGGTAATAGTGAGAAAAGGATTTGTTCATGAAAGAATAATTTTTTCTAAGAATCAATCTAAATTAAATAAAACTATTAACGAAAAGAGTCCTTTTATATGTATGAGATACAATATTTATGATATATTTCATAATATTTTGATGGTAAAAATTATTCCTAATTAAGAAGTATCAAATCCATAAATATAAAGATTTTGTTTCGATATCAGTAATGAGAGTGTGGGTTCAAGAAGTTTAAAGTTTTTAATAGAAGTAGGGTTTAGATATAACTGTAGATTATGATGATCAAAAATGATGTTAATTGAATAGTTTCATTAAAATCATGAGTTAATATGACTATGTTTCATAATATTTTTAAATTCCTGAAAACCCAATTTTAGGATTCATGTGATCATATTTTAAAAAATTAATTATATTTCACTATATTTCTAGTTCATTGAGGTATATATAATCCTAGGATTAATGTTAAGGATTTTTTTTGAATAATTACATTACATTTATGGGGATATAAGCTTATGGGTATAAAATAATCTATTTTGTTTGAATTATTCATTAATATTGATTTCATTGAGGTTATTTTGTTTGTGGGGGTATTTATTTAGGAAATGATCAATGTAGAATTTTTTTTATTATCGCGTTTGATAAAATAAATTTATTATTTCTTCATAAAAAGTGTTTTAACTATTTTAATTACCTTACTCTATGATAAAATATTTTGTTTTTATGAAATATATGATGGAAAAAAATTCTTCATTTTTTTCACACCTATTTAATGAAAATAATAATATAGTGATGGGTTAATTGAATATTCATACACAAATTTTTTATTAAAAGTTGATGTAATGGTAGAATTTGAATAAAACACACAACAATGGAATGTTGGATTATGAATTTGATATAAATAAATTAATAATATTACTATAAATTAATTTTATTTTGAATAAAGTTACTCATCAACATCCCAAATAAAATATTTAATAAATTTTTTTTATCTTATTATATTTATTTCGGATGAATTATGTGTCTTTTTATCCCTCATTAATTTATGATTTTGTGTTCATTTATAGCCACACAATACATTGAAATCTTATTCTCAATAATATATATATGTTCATATCATTATTGAATCATTTATTTTTTCTCTAATCCCATTTTTCACGTCAGACTAATGTTCTCATATTTTGAAAACTAGTAATGTGTTACTCAAAATTACATTCACAATTCCATTTTTGTGTTTTTAAAACATAGTTTTATTGGAAGATTTTACTATGTGGGTTTTCATATAAGTTACAATATAATTTTAAACCACTATTTTTAATGATGAAGTTTAATTTTAAGGATTTAATTTTTAAAATATGCAGATAATGAAACATGTTAGTATTCTTAATGTGCATAGTTTTTTAATGTATTAATTGTAGTCAAATAAGAGAATAAATGAACGAAATAATTCTACTATATTGTAATGATTATAACATAGCCAATGAATTGGAATGTATGATTCAATGGCACCAAATTATGATATATATAATATATATTATGGTCCTTAGAAAGAATAATTTATTTTTAAATTCATAGGAAATCAGAACTCAATTATTCATAAATTCCTTATATGATTCAAAAATACAGTTACCTCAAAATAAAATTTATTAAATTTTTTGTACACCCCATGATTTCACGGTACATTTCCCTTTGAAAAATGAAATATCTTGCACCCTAAACAATTTGGAGGTTTAGCATTATAGGATAAATCAAACTAGTTGTTATGAATAGTAATACCACCTTTTAAAATTTGATAAATTTTATTTTTTAAAATGGGTTTCATTTTTGGGTTTGGAATATCATAATTATTTTAGAGTAAATTTTTGGTATTTTTCTAAAAACATTAAATTTTTTATGAATAGTGAAAAACAACGCGTTATTTTTTCAAACTGGATTTTCTTATAAACAATTATTTATTTCATTCAAATTTATCTTGGTCAAAATTGATACACAATATCTATATAATTTCAATTTAATTCATTGGAGTCTTTTGATAATAATATTATATATATATAATTTTATTGACCTTTTAAAGTCTTCTAACCTCATTCTAGGCACGTTGGCAAATTTGCAAAAAATGTACTTTTACCGCTTCTATGAATTGAATTTCTGAAATCTGAGAGACATGGCTGACATCAGTAAGTTAAATTTGGTTTAATTTTTTTGACTTTTTTGATTAATAGTATCTTTTGAATTTTATTTAACATTTTTAAAAGTAACGATGATAATTAAGGTTAAAAATTATATTATAATTACACTAACACATGTCCTATTTCTATTGGAAAACTGTATATCAACCAAAATAAGCCTTAGGAATAAAATATGATCATTTTTTCTACTTGAATTAGATTAGAAAATTTATTATTATTTTATATAAAGATGCTTACAAAGTGATAAATTAAAAGATTAATAAAAAAATTTAATATAAGGTTATACATGAGATAAATTCTACTAAAAATATTAATTACAAAGATAAAACAAATTTTTACATATTCTTATTTTATTTATAATTTTTAGACATTAAATAATTAAATTTAATTATGACACAATGATGGTGCACTAATTACCATATTAATGGGCGATTAAAATAATTGATATTATAAATATCCAAATAAATGTATATTGAGACTTTAGATGAATTATATTAATTTTATAGATTAATATTACATGATAGGGTTGATTAAATAAATTTATTTCTATGTAATAAAGTTGTTACAACTTTCACAAAATCAAAATACCAAATAGTGTCAAAATTGTCATAAATGAGTTTTTCAAACAAATTCTAAATTATTAAGTGATATAATATTCTTATAAATATAATTCCCACAAAAAGTACATAGTTAAAGTTATATAAATCAATAATGAACCACTTTGGGTTCACTTTTCTATTAATAATCATTTTATTAAACATTAATTATAATAATACAAGAGTACTTGGTGAATATTAAACTATTTAACTAAGAGTTAAATTTAAAGGATAAGGTTAATATGGATACCTAAACCTGTCTAAAAACTATTAGTTTGGAGGTTTTCTATGTATCCCCACATTATGCTCTAAATATTGTTTTTTCTTCCATTATTAACTTATGGTGATTGTACAATAAATTAATATTGTAATATGTTCTGAAAGTGACCATCACCTCTCTAATAATTGGGTAGTTCCCCTTCTCAAAATTTCACACCTGCAATGCCATTTTGATTAGCCAACACCTAGTCAAATATCCTTCCAACTACCATCACATCAACTTTGTGTCATTACATTTATCATAAAGCCAACATATGGTGCCCTTTTTATCAACTCCAATTGAAACAACTGAATAAGTGGTCATATTTTCACTACATCATTCAAACATATTTTCTTCATCCATTTCATTTTCATTGGTGTTTCCTTACTAAAATAATAACTAATGTACCATATACATAATTTTGTTTTATTATAAATATTGTACAACCATATTCATTATTCTATCCATCACATGAATGATATGTCACCATACGTGCGTAAATATGGATTTCCATCTCCATGAACGTGATAAGATTAATTCCCTATCATAACCATTAAAGATTAATTTTTTAGGGATAAAAATAATGTTTAAAGACGTAATATCAATATTTATATGAATCATATACATCCTATACATTTTAAACATGACTTACATAACTAAACATTTAATAGAACATGAATTCGTTAGCACCCGAAACAATGATACTACTGAAATTTTATTAACAAACTGATATTAAATGATCATATATGATATCATATTTATTTATGCGGTTCGTGTATGATTTTATAAATTTTTATAACTATTATAAAAGATGATAACATTCCCTCAAAAAAGGAAAATTAAAAAGGAACGATTAATTCTACAATCTCTTCATTATCTGAGGTTGTTTTACGTGAGTATCTACTAGGACCTCTTTATTATCCACATCCATGTTTTGTAAAAATATATTTCAATTATTTTTAATATTACCTATAATATTTTTAATGTAATTGATAACCTTGTATTTATTTTTATAAAATCTTTATATGGAAATAGTTCTTTCATTTTCCAAACAAGTTCTTTTATGACCTTTTTGATATAATTATGAACAAAATGTTTTTTAACATATATGGAGGGTGCATCTATTTTCTACTAGAATTACATCATACAAGCTTCCCATACAATATTATAATAATATTTCCAAATAAATTTTTTCTATTATAATTATGTGATTTTAAATTAATTTAAAAATATAAAGAGGGATTTCTCTTAAATAGTTTTAATTTCATCTACAACAACATTCATTAATGGATTTTACACTTGTTTGATGTTTATTTATTATGATATAATCTTCCATATTTTATTGAAGGTTTTTTCATATGTTTGACAATGGATGTATTATTTTTATACCATTAATGGTTTATGGTAAGATTTTTATCATTTTTTATGCCAGTTTAAAAACAAATAATTATGTTATGTATCAAAATTTTCATATGAGGAATGCATTTGAAATAGTTAGTGATGGTTGGAGACCACTATAGCTTCTCGATGAAACGATAGGTATCATGAGACAAACTAGTGTCTTGGCATAAGGCCATGAAAATATATTATTTGTAGTCTTGTCAGTAGACAATGAATATGTGGTTATGATTTTTGTCATTACGCATTCTATCATTATAAAATTGGCTATTAATATTACATGTGATTATTTAACTAGTAGAATATCCATGTGAATACATAAATGTAGACAATGAATATGTGGTTATGATTTCTGTCATTACGCATTCTATCATTATAAAATTGGCTATTAATATTACATGTGATTATTTAACTAGTATAATATCCATGTGAATACATAAATGTAATTATTTGATTTATCTTTTCCATATTATAATGAATATTATGTTTAAAATTCTTGAGTTTTTTTATTATACATTATCTTAAATGTTAATGCTTAATTATGAATGATTCCTCTATAATGTTATCCTTACTATGCACCTGAGGTCACCCATTTATAAGTTTTATTTTTTCCATGATTTAGAGAAGTATGTTTGAATTGCCTGAAGGGATAGAATAAGGTATATGAATGTGATAAAAGGAGACACAATGTTATTGCTTTTCATTTCATAATATAATGTAAAAACATATGTTGGTATATAGTACTTCAATGTCTACTAAACTGATCAATATTTTAGGATATGATCTCTTGTGATCATGGAAATATTATGTAATAATGCACTTACTATATGGAACTATGGTCGGGGTGTTATAGTTGATATCGAAGGATGGTTAGTACAAACCATGGATACTAGATATAGAAAAACACTTTTTAGATAACATTACCCTAAGATAGACTTTGAGGATTAGTATATACAAACTTCATCAAATTTGGGTAATGTATAGATTTTTTTAATTTTCCATGAATAATATATCTGACAGGATACGAGCAAGTAGAGGCTCCTCTATCACTGATGTACCATGGATTGAAAAATCTAATAATGAGTTTCGGGATTGTCTTGGGGTATCCTGGTACACGACAATGGACCTTGTGCCACTCTTGGTTATGAAACTCTTGGGGGATATGCATATGATAATTCACATTTTTACCAACGATTATGAAGGATTTATGACTATATATTTCCTCACTGAAATCATTTTTTATGACGAGGGATTATATGCATAAATTTTTTAATTTATGATAGGTATTGAACTAGTTTGAATTTATGTTTAGTGTTTCATAAACTAATCTTTGTATGAGATTAGTTTAAAATGGAACCCAGTGGAAGTGTTAGGTCTACTAGGAAAGATTCCCTGAGAGAAGGGGGTTGAATCAGGGTATGACAGATTCAAACAACTACCCCTTTTGATCTTGTTTTTCTATTAGAAAAAACACTCTTCTCTGTCCTTCCAGATGCAGAGTACGAATAAAACTTAAGCATACATAGGATAGATTGATTTTTACTTGGTTCACCCACACTGGGCTACGTACAAGGAGTATACACCAACCGTGTGCCGATGTACTAATTCCACTATAAGCGCACTGCTGTTTACAAGATCAGTGCAGACTCACTGTCCCTCCTAGTTTACAACCACTCACATAATGAAGACTCACTGCTCTATCAACTGAAGTGTGTTGACTGCTTCTTCTGAAGATCCACTCAAAGATTATGGACATGTATTTCTCTTCATTATCACAAATAAATATATCTTATGTTGTTTTTAGATGCTCTCTTGAAGTCCAAATTTCACCCATAGATGAATCTTACATTTCACCGAAGGTATCAGGCAATCATCCAGATTGCGTGCATCCCTAAAATGTCTAGAGTGCTTCAATAATACCTGGCACTCTTCTCTAAGATGGTGGGAAATTTCACCTCAACCAATTTTGTGATGCTCACTTCTTCAACTCAAATCATGAGCGACTCAAACCCTTCTATGCCCAAACGAATTTTGGAGTGCAACTATCAACTGTCATGCTTATTCAAAACCTAGTGCACAAGTGTCACCAAACCACTTGCATGACTCCCCCTTCTTCAACTCTAAACATGGATGACTCTAAACATTTCTCTCCCAAACCACTATGGGCGTGCAACTACCAAATATAACCAAACATCTAAAATTATTTATAATTTCTCTACCACAACACTTTCATGACAGGAGATATAATTTTATACAAGTGTTGAACTCACTCCAAATGAGTAGAGTTTAACCTATATTTATAGGCGATTGGACACCATGAGTGCCAGCAGGCATGTATGGTATCGGTGCGCAAGTCCAGCCTCCCTAGTCTCTTCCGCGCAAGTCACATGTTCGACCAAACCCAAAACTTGAGCGCCCATTCTTCCATATCCATATATTGATGTTATGATCTTGAAAATCATATGGTGCACATGTTTCCAAGACTCCGTGACCCCGGCAGAAAAGTCCCTTTTCCAAAAAAAACTTTTCTCAATTTTTTGATTTTGAGGTCCAAAAATTTGGCAAACACTAGAAAACGACACCACCTTGTATCTACCATTTTTTAATATCTTCAAGATCGACCATTCTGTTGTCGACTTTCTTGAATCATACATGGATTGTAAACCACATCCCATGAAATTGACAAGCCACCATGAAATCCCCTTTGTCAACAAATTTGTATGTCATGGTTTGCTTTGTCAACAAACACAAAACAGAGGCCCATTTTGTCAATTAACACAGTCACCTCAAAAAATTCATTAATTATACCTTGAGGGATGTTATCCCAATCGGAAGTAATGGAAACCATTTCAACACATGTAGTCCATGTTTGGATTTCCCTTCTACCCAGGAGGACAACTAACTCGGGTTATGAATAATAGCCTTATCTATATGAAGCACCCTGATGCCTATCATTGAGGATCAATGTTTGACCGAATAATGAGGAAAAAAACAAAATTCAACAGAACTAAAAAACCCATTTTAGCTGAGAAATGGATATATTCCAGAGAGAAAATGTTTCCTGCTTTGTAAAGTAGAGAAAGGGAAGATGTTGTCATAGTAGTTTATCTCCTCATGGGAGATACAAACCAATGGTGGTCATTAATATTGAACAAAAAAGATGATGAAGAAGTAACAAATATTAAATGGAGGGAGTTTAAAGTGATTTTCATAGAAAAATTATTTCGTTAGGTCCATCATGTGGATACAGAAGGCAATTTCTAAGACTATGGAAAAAGGTGGATGGGAATTTCGTAATGTATAAGGCTAACCATACAATGTCAGAATGGCATGAAATAGATTATATACGCAACCAAACAAGTATGATTGATAGATTCATTTATTGTTAAAAATAATTTCTCTGCAAAGAAATAGTCTCACAATCCTTTTCATCCTACTAAGATATTGTATCGTGTACCATCAATTTGAAAAATAAATTATCCATTTATAACGACATTAAAGAAAAACAATAGTGTAAGAGAGATTATGAACACACTGGATATGGAAATAAGGGGATGATGGGGAAAGTTGTATTTTCATCCTATAGATAATGTGGGACAAAACGCCTCAGTATTTTCATGAAGATAATTGGATTCTTTTACAATTGTGGTGAAAAAGGCCACGAAGCAGTTGATTGCAAGGGAAACAAAGATTCATTCAATGTGGCGTGATACAATTGTAGAGAAATGGGTAATTATGAAAATTAATGTTAAATGTACCATGAAAACATACCGTAGAAACTCGATGGGGGCTAGACCAAGCTTATGTGATCACTACAACAGAAGTTGATGCTCTAAATGATTGTGTGGTAGTTAGTTTAATGGTTTCCTCCAATTTAACCAATCCTTTATTTGATTCTGGATCATTAAACTATTTTATATCTTCTTAGTTTGCTAATAAAATTAGATATTTCCAATTTGATTAAAAAATGTAGTTATTCATCAAAAATTAAATGGAAATTATCATTGCAATAATGTTTTGTGAATCGGTTCCAATTAGGTAACTTAAACGTACATTATCATCTCATCTCATCGTCATACCCATGATTTAATTTGATATAATAATCTATATGGATGAACTTTCAAACCATGATGTGATAATTTATTGTAAAAAAATGAGGATACAATTTCTGATGATGATAAAGATTACCTTATCTTAAGAGCAGAAACATCACCATCTAATTCTCTTCTAGATCCACCCCAGTATCTCTAATAAACATCATTATTGGGGGTATAGAATGAAATAAAAATGGCTGACGAATGTTATGTTCATATTGGGGATATAACTATTATGAATGAATATGTTGGTGTGTTTCTAGATGTTTTACCTGGACATCCTCCAGAACGAGAAATTGAGTTTTCCATTGATTTAATTCATGGTTTAATGGCCGTATTGAAAAACCATTATAAAATGACCTTTGTGGAATTATTGGAACTAAATAAAAAACTATATGAATTGAGTAATAAATTATTTTATTCCCCATAGTGTCTCACCCAGGGGAGCCTGGATTTTTTTATTAAGTAAATGGATGGATCTACGAGGCTGTGTATTGACTATAAGGAGATAAATTCTATAAAAATAAAGAAAAAATATCCCCCACCTTGCATTGATGAGTTATTTTATTAAATTTTTGGATCTCAATATATATCAATGATTGAACATTGACCTGGGTATCATCAATTTTTTCTAAAGAAGGAAAACATTCTGATGATAGAATTTCGTATAAGATATGTGCATTAAAAATTTATTCTAATGCCTTTTAGACTTTCAAATGCACCCTATGTATTCATTGATCTAATGAATGACGTTTTCAAAGATTATCTTGATAATTTTATAGGGGTATTTTTTGGTGATATCTTGTTATACTCAGAAAGCTACGATGATCATAAAAATCACTTGCGCACTATTCTATATACTGTTAGAAGAAAGGAATTATATGGGATTTTCAGGATGTGTGAATTATGGATTCAAGAGATTTCTTTTTCGTGGCCATATTTTGTATAAGGATTGAATTTCTATTGATCCTTCTATGAAAAGAGAAATTCAAAAATGGCAAGCACCCTCTAGTATAACTGATGTATGTAGTTTTATTTATTTCGCATGTTATTATCAGTGTTTTGTTAAGAATTTTTCCTTCTTGAATAACCCATTAACAATTCTCACACATAAAGAGGCTAAATTTTTTTATAAAAAAAGACTGTTAAGAGTGTTTTGAAGAATTTATGAAATTATTAATCAATTATACTATATAGAAACTAACATAGAGGAAGGGTGGGTTTGTTATCTATAACGATGCTTCTAAGAAATGACATGGTTCTATCCTTATGCCGATTGATAGAGTTATTGAACATGCATCAAGATAGCTAAAAATCCATGAACAATACAATCCCACCCGTGATCTTGAGTTAGCAGCTGTAGTGTTTTCTTTTAATATATGGAGACATTGTCTCTATGCTGAAAAATTTGAGATATATACTAATAAAAATAGTTTGAAATATATTTTCACACATAAAGAACTCAACATGAGGATAAGACGATGGCTTGAACAACACATGGATTCTGATTGAACTATACATTACCACCTAGGGAAGGCAAAGAAGGTGGAAGAAGCTTTAACCAAAAAGGATCATGGTGTTTTGAACAAGATGAGAGTTTAAAGGGATAATATGTTCATGTATCTAGTAAATATTGATACAGGAATAATCATATAGGTGAAACTTCAATACTTTTTCAAATGGTTGCAAAACCATATTTACTAGAAAGGCTAAACAATTATCATACTGATGATGAGGTGTTTCAGAATAATATTAAAGCTGTAAATGATAGGAGATTGATCGGCATTTTATATGAAGTTGGGATTTTGAAAACATGGAAGAGGCATAGTGTTCCTAAAAAACCTGATCTAAAAAGGGAATTGGGGTATGATGCTCATAGCTACAATTTTTCAATACACCCGGGTTGAAATAATATGTATAGTGACTTAAATAAACTTTTTTGATGGGACAACATGAAGAGGGAGATTTTTGATTATTTGTGAAGACTTATGGTTTATCAATAGGTTAAGGATTTAATACAAATTCCAAGAGGAATTATGCAACCTCTCCCAATTTTTGTGTGTAAATGGGATGATATTATGATGGATTTTTTCATGGGACTACCAATGACTCCTTGAAGGAATGATGCAATATGGATTATTGTTGATCATCTTACCAAATTAACACATTCTCATGATATAAGAGATGATTTATAACTTGAATGTTTATAAAAACAATTTATTAATGAAGATGTAAGACTTAATGGAGAACATATATCGATGGATTCTAAACATGACCACAGTTTTACATCAATATTCTGGAAAAGTCATCAGAAGGCCCTAGATACAGAGATTAGTTTTAGTAGTACCTACCAACCTGAAACTGATGTACAATCAGAATGAACTATTAAAACCATAGAAGACATGTTGTGATCATTCTCACATGACATTCATGATATGTGGGACCATTATTTACCTCTGGTACAATTTTACTATAACAGTATCTTTATTTAAAGTATTTAGACGGCACCATATGAAGTGTTATATGGAATGATATGTTGCACACCAACTTATTGGGGTGATGATGGTGAAAGAAAATCCTAGTCCTAGAATATGTTATGAAACAATGGAAAAGGTGAAGATTATACAAACCCACATTAAAGATGCTCATAGTAGGAAAAATAGCTATGTCAATAACTGAAGGATGGATTTGGAATTTATTGTAGGTGATCATATTTTCTTGAAGGTATCTCCATGGGAGAGTGTTATATGTTTTGGTACATAGGGAGAATTATTTCCCTGGTATAATATACCTTTTAAAATTCTTGAACTAATTGGAGTTGTAGCATACCGTTTCGAAATGCCGCCAAATCTCTCCAATGTTAATAATGTGTTCCACGTATCACTATTGAGAAAATAAATGTCTGACACAATGAATATACTCAACTATGGAGAATTGGAACTAGAAACCAATATTTATTATTATGAAGAGCCTATCAAGAATCGTAATACTAGAGAACATGTCTACAGAAACTAGATGACTTATCTAGTAAATGTTCTTTGGATAAACCATAAAATGGAAGAGGCAACATGGGAACCTGGGGAACTCCTGATGAGGAACCACCCAATTCTTTTTAAGGAGTAATATAATATTCTAGAAATTTTTAGGTTGATATTAATTGAAGGATGTTAGAATATAACAACCCAATCTTCCCCGGTATATTTCACTTTGAATAATAAAATATTCTATGTTGTACGCAACGTGTAGTTTTATCACACCATGACAAATAAAACTAGCCATTATGAATAGTAATACCCACTTTTTAACATTTTATAATTTTTTATAATGGGCTTCATTTTTTGGTTCAGAATATCTAAATTAACTTATTTTGATTTTTTTGTATTTTTTTGATAACATTAATTTTTTTATGAGTATTGAAAAACACTGTGTTATTGTTTAATACTATCTTTTCATTTTAATAATTATATATTTTATTTAAAAGTATTTTATGTTAAAATACTTATATAATACGTATATATGTTCAATTTAATTCATTGGACTCATTCTATAGTAAGGTTAGATATTTAAAATTTCATCGAACTACTAACATATTTTACCTACCTTCTAGGAACGTTAGCAAATTTGCATAAAATGTAATTTTACTATTTCTATTAATTGAATTTTAAAAATCGGAGAGACACGGTTGAAATTGGAATGTGAAATTTGGTTCAATAAGATTAATATTTTTGTTCTAAATAGTATCCTTTGAATTTTATTTACTATTTTTAAAATTAAATAGGGGTGTTGAGGGTAAAAATTATATTATAATTACCCTAACAGATTTTCTAATTTTTTTGGATAAGTGTATTTCGACCAAATTCAGCATTAGGAATAAAATATGTTCCTTTTGGTCCACATGGATTAGATTTGTGCATTTATTATTATTTTATTTAAAGAATATTTATTATTGTTAAATTCAATATTTAATAAAATAAAACATTTTTAATATAGGTTAATAAAAAAATCCGACAATAAATATTCATTATAAACTAAACATGATTTCCTACATACTGGTATTTTATTTTTAGTTTTTATAAATTAAATAATTAAATTTATTTATGACACAATGATGATATATTAATTACCTTATTAATGAAATATTAAAATTATTAATATTATTAATATCCACAAAAATTAAAATAGTGACTTTTGATGAATTACATTAATTTTATATTGTAATATAACATTTTAGTGTTGATTATATTAATTTTTGATCAATGTGATAATGTTATTATGACTTTATCAATTACAAAATACCAAATTGTGTCAAAATTGACATAATTGGGGTTTTAAAACTAATATTATATTATTAATTGATATATTAGTCTTAAAAATATAGGGATGGGACAAAGACATATATAAGGTTATATATATCAATAATGAACCACTTGGGTTTCCCCTTGATTTTTTTAGAATATTTATTAACTATTTATTCTAATAATACAAGAATACTAATTAAAAGTTAAACTATTTAAGTAAGTGTTAAATCTAAAATATATGGTTAATATGTAGACCTAAACATGTCTAAACCCTATCTGTTGAGTGGTTTTCGACCCCTCCACAAACTATTCGTGAAATAAATTCTTTGGGAGACAATATAACATGAATATAATTGTATTATAAATTACTATTTTATGCTTTTTCATACCATACCATCACCTCTCTTATAAAAGGGTTCATCACCTTATTTTAATTTCACACCAAAAAATCCATTTTTCATGGCCAAACACTAATCAAATTTCCTCCCAACTACTCTCATTTTTACCTATAGGCCATACATTGATGAGAACCCCAACCTATAGACCCCTTTTTATCAACTCAAAAGGATGCACCAGAAGAAGAGGTAAAAATTTAACTACCTCTTTCAATTTTATTTTCTTCACCCACAACCTATTTATTTTTTTACATACCAAAATAATAAATAAAGTACCTTATATATACTGTGATATTAATATAAATATGGTTTATCTATATTAATTATTCTATCTATCCTATTAATAACAAGTCACCATACGTGTGTAGTTATGAATTACCGTCTCCACGAACGCGATGACATTCCTTCCCCATCATAACCAATCAAGAATAATTTTGATTTAATGATTAAAAATAATGTTTAATAACTTAAAATCATTTTTTATATGAATAAAATACATCTTATCCATAACAATCATGACTTACATAACAAAACATATAAAGGATAATTAATCACTTCACACTAGAAACAATGATACTACTGAAATATTATTAACAAAGAAATATTAGAAAGTCATATATGATATCATATTTATGTATGTTGTTCATGTATAATTTAATAACAATGTTTTAACTATAATAAAATAGTTTTATGTACCCTCAATCAAGGAAAATTACAAGGCATGGGTTAATTATACAGTATCTTTATCAACAAATGTTGGTTATATGTGAGTATCTTCTGGGGCCTCCTTATTAACCACATCTGTGTTTCTTAAAAATGTATGTCAATATATTTTTACTATTTCCTATACTATGGGATAAATTTATTTATACAGTTTTTTAAATTTTTATAAATTTTTTTAAGGTAATCATTGCATCGTTTTCCAAACAAGTTCCTCTAAGACCATTTCAACAAAATTATGGAATGAATGGTTTTTTAACGTATACGGTGGGTGTGGCTATTTTCCTCCATTATTACATCTTAGAAGCATCCCTTACACTCATATAAAAATAATTTAAAAATATTTTTTTTCTTTTAGAATTATGTTAAATTTAATTGATTTCAATATAGATGGAGTTATTTCTCAACAATAGATTTAATTTCATCAATATCAACATCCTTTAATTGATTTGAAACTTGTTTATGTTGATTTATTCTGATATAATACTCTATATTTTATTGAAGATGTTTTGAAATATAATACAGTGGCTGTATTATATTTATACCATCAATGGTTTATGGTTAATGTATTAACATTTTGTATTTGTGTTTTAATACAAATGATTATATTATTCTCATCCTTCTCATATAAAGAATGTATTGGAAAAAGTAAGTGAAGGGTGGATCCTGCTATAGCTCCTCGATGCATCGGTACGTCTCCTAAGACAAACTTGTGTCCAGGAAGAAGACCTTGATAAAATATTATTTTTAGTCTTGGAAAGAGACCTTGACAATGTGTTTATGATGTCCCTCGTTATGAATTCCATTATTATGAAATTGGATATTTTTATTACATGTGACTATTCGACTTATATAATATCCTTGTGAAAAAAGTAAATGTAATTATTTTATTTTTTTTCCATATTATAATGAATTTTAAATTTAAAAGGCTTGTGTTTCAATCTTATTCAATTCCATAAAATTTTATGATAATTTATGAACGTTTCCACTATATTTTTATAGTTTCTGAGCACCTGATCTTACCCCTTTCTGGTTTTTAATTTTTCCAGGATGCAATGAAATATTTAATGATTGACCTACATGGATAGTCTAAGAGAGATGAATGTGTTAAAAGGTGACTCAATGATGTTGTTTTTCAACTCATAATTTAATATAAAACTTATTTTTGTATATAGTACATCCAAATCTACAAAATGTTTTCGCCTTTCAGGATTTGATCCCTTGAGATCATGCCAATGTTATGTAATAATGCCTCGACTCTTGGTAACAAGGGTCGGGGCGTTACATTTTGTGATAAAATATTATTATTAATTTCCACTATTTTTATAAATTCATATTTATAAGAAGATTATAATTTTTAAAATTGTCTTATATAATTTATCTAGTATTAAAATTTTAAATTATATTTATAAATAATAATGATTTTTATAGTAAACATACTGAATTTTTGGAAACAATCATTGAACTTCATTAAAAATTTCAATTAATATTTGAACTTAATATTAAAGTGGAATAATTAATATATTATTATATATATAATCTATTCAATGAAATTTTAATCATTTTTATATATTTTATTAGTATTAGATCATTTTAGGGTAAAAGAACCATGGTTTAAAATAATAGTTTTTCATTGTCTTTAAATCATTTATAATAAAACTAATTTTTGAATCATCTGGGAATTGAATATTCTATAAAGATCCCAAATGAAAAATTAGGAATATAAATTTCATATTTATAACATTTGTCTAATTCATTATGAATATATAGCGTAACAAATATTTATCAACTGGATAATTGAAAATCATGAAATTAAGGGTAAAAATAATGTGATGTGGTATCGATACAACAATAAGTGTTATATTTATATATTTTATGATTTTTTGACCATTCACCATCTTAATATTATGTTGTTAATTTTTTGTGAATTTTTTTTGAAATAGAATTATATAATATTATAGTTAACTAAAATATAAAATATCACTCTATTTTATTTATATTTCCCTAATATAATCTTATATGAAAAAACTAAATTTTTTTCATTAAAAAATGTTTGATTTTATAATAATTAAAATATATTTATAATAGTTATTTATATATTATTTTATATAATTATATCATTTCTCAAAAATCATATAACACACATTTAACATGCTTAAACAAATAGTTAAAAATTAGAGCATCCAATTTTTAAAATTAAAAAATTAATATTTTTTTCATTTTATTATACTTTCACATGAATTTTATGCTCAATATTAATTTAATTTTTTTATTAAATGTTTTTTATTTTAATTCATAATATTTCATCATGTTCTTAAAGTCATAATATTTGAAAAGTTCATAAAATTACATTAATGTTATTTTGTGTTATTTTTTATTTTATTAATTATTAAAAAAAATTATTTTTATCCAATAGTTAATAAAAATAACTATTTTTTATTTCATAAATTTTTAATATTTATCCAATATTATATTTATAAAACATTTATAGCCCATTAATGTTGAAAAAATTTGTATTGCATTTATGATTTAAAATAATTAAAGGAGGCATAAATCAATATAATAATGTTTAAAATAATATATATACCAATAAACATTTTTTTTGATTTTTATATTTAGACTATAATTATGTTATTATTTAATTCATGTAAATTTTGAATGATTTTTTTTTCAAGTAAGACTCATATTATTTTATAATATTTCTTATATCTCCAAAAGATCCCACCCATACAAACATAACTGACACACATCACCTCTCCCCAACCAAATTAAATATTCACATATTTTGGGAAATATCATAAGCAATAATTTTATAAAAGAACCCCCAATTTCAGAATAGTTTTGTTTTTTTATTAATTCAATTCCTATATTTCTTAAGGTGTTAAAACAAGTTTCTTTGATGAACTTGTATATCATTTATCAAAATCATTTACATTAATTTCATCTTATACCTTATTTGGAACACATATAAACATTATGATATAAAAAATTATGTATCTCTAAAAATGTTATATGTTATTATGTTAATGGATTAAACATAATCTCTATTCCTATTCTATCAAGTTGAAAATAGAATGATGTTTAGTCTATATGGAGGACTACCTCATCATGAACTGATGTAATTCATTTTTGGCCACCATCTCTCAAAAAATATTAAAATAATGGATTTACAATACATATATTATTCTCATGTCATATTATTCAATAAATTAATATATTATATTATCTATTTCATTACAGTTTAATACATTTAAAAAATATGAAATTATTGGTGTGTATCTATTGACCACCACCTACCTGAAGTGAAGTGATTATTTTTTTCCTCATTGACTCGCATTGATGTTATATATTATTATTTAGAGTTATAATATTATATTTATTATTTAATAATAATTTCAAAATATACCAAACTACTTACCATCATTCACTCTGGCTTGTTTAAAAATTGAAAGGTTACCCATACAAATATATGAACTATTGTCTCTATGATTGTAACAACATTCTTTTCATATTATAAAAATTATTTTTTGATTTGAAATTATAATTAATCAATAAATTATATTATTTATTCATTAATGTTATTATGAAATTGATGAAACAATGATCCTTTTGATATTAATATATAAAGAAAAATTGTTTTTCATCTATGAACTGAACATCCTCAAATGGTTCAACGTCAAAATAACAAATTAAAAAAATTAAATGTGTAACTGTAATAAATGAAATAATTTATATAATTTTATATGAATAATTATTTAATTGTCCCATAAATAATTAAATAATTAATATATGATTATTTTATCGTAGTCAAAGGACATTTATGCCATGTCTTAGGTCAAGGTATGGGATTTAATCTCATTTTCTCTTCCTTGATACATGATTTGATATAAAAAACCTAATATTTATTATTTGAGATATAAAATAAATTTTCATATATTATATCATGAAATATTTATAATTATTGTTATTTAATGTCATAATATAAATTTCATAACCCATAGAGATTTTAAATGAAATCAACAATGTGGAAAGGGGTTTCTTTTCAAAATATGCATTCTTTTGGTTATATAAAATCATCAATGAATACATTATTCCATAAAGTTTATTAAATTATTATTTATTTATGTTTTACATACAAATTATTATTTTTTATCTATATATTTAACATATAGTGACCACTTTGATAAATTTTCAATTCAATGATATGATCTTTTTATGTTTATTTATTTAAAAATCTATTTCCATGGGACCTAGGTTCGTCTTGTGAATATAACATCATTTGTGGGGATTATAAAAATACCATTTAAATTAAATATCATGGATGACATTATATTCATGGTATCAAAATTAAAATTTTATGTCATTTCTTTTGCAAGATTATGATTTGAACGTTACTAAACTTTTATGAGGTTTTTATATAAGAACATAGTTTTTAATGATTTTATATGTTTTAAGTTACCTTTAAAGGGATATAATACTCTTATTATCATTATCCACATATATTTATTCTATTGTATTTATTAATTTTTATTAAATAATTAATTTTCATTTCTCATATTATTATTTAATTAATCACCAAGAATGTTGAATTCATGTGGTACCAGACTTGTAGCTTCATTTATAACTTGAATATTTTTCATACATATAATGGTTTTCAAAAATGAATAATGGAATGATATTTTCATTCCATTATTTATTTACTAAAAATATTTTAAATGACATTCTACGATGTATTAAATTTTTTTAAACTGAAATTTATTAATTTTCAAAGAATATTTCACATATGAATCTACTCATAAACATTCAAAATGAATTTAAATTTTTAATTTTTAGAAATGAATGAATCTTTCATTCATAGAGAACATTATATTTCATAGAATATTATTTTTTTATTGCATTTGAAAAAATCATATAAAAATTTATGTCATTAAATTTTATAAATATTTTGATTTTAAATGTGATTTTCTAATGTGAAAGGTTATTTTTCTCAAGAATGTTTTCCTAATATTTTAATGGTAACCATTTTTATAAATTTTATAAAACCATGTTGTTATATATTATCCACTAGGGATATATCTTGATACTATCATCCTTATTATTTATTTGGATGTATTATAATTACATCAAAGAGATTTTCATGGAACCCAGTTAATTACCACAGTTAAATTAGGATATGAATGGACAATGATTTTTTTATAAGTTCATGTTTATAATTTGTTTCTCACAATATAGGAAAAGGAAATTATTTATGATAGATGGATTTGTTAGTGAGAAAATATTTAATGGAATTTTTAGATATATTATGGTTCACTCTAGTATTGTTGTCCAATGTATTGGTTAATGAGGAGGAGAAAAATGATTAAAGTATTATCCAAATCAGATTTTTTTGAAAATACATTATACGATATAGAATATAAAATTGTACTAGTAAGAGTAATATGATAATGATGTTCCATGAAACCAAAATGATCTATTTATTCATTATATGAGTTCCTAATGTTACCTTCAATTGTGATTGATATCACAAGGTAAATTATTATTAATTATTATAAATAGTACATTATTAGAGCTATATTCCAGGTCACTTGTTTAACTTTAAATGTTTTATCGGTGTTAATTTATAAAATTATCCAACAAAAAAATATTTATACCATAAAAACCATATTCCGATCTTATTCTATAAAATTATATTAAATTTTTCATTCTTCTGTTTACACATACATTTAATTTGACCTCACATTTATTATTTTTTCCATTTCCCCAATTAATGGTGATTGATGAAAAATAAATAATTTGTAAAAATATTTTATATCTAAATAATTTCGTGATACATATTTAAATATGTCACATGAAATACAAAAATTGGGGAATATTGTTAAAAATACTCACTTGATGGCATATGCATTATAATGTATCATTTTTATCATATTACCAAAAATTATATACCAAAATTTCCAATGGATATGTAAATGATCAAATATTTCTGGTTGATGTAGATTTTTTTATCATGGTCAAAAATGGGACCAATTTATCAGTTTGAATGAAATAACTGTATGAATTATTTGTTACACATGATAATTGATTATTGTTTTGGTTCAATTTAATTATGACCATTTGAACTAGTTGTCAATGCCATATGAGGTACATACAAAGAGTTAATTTTGGGAGAAACATCAATTATCATTATTGATTATTCAAATGGATATTTAAATGGTTTTAAAAATTTATGTCACATAGAATAAATTAACTGGGATTAAAAATACTTGTATATATGATTGTAAGAATATGTATTTTTGTAATATTAATAAGTATCATATTATTTCATATAATTGTATGATAGATATCATATTAAGGGTTATACAAAATGTAATAAATATGATAAGAATACACTGACATACATTCTTTATTGGGTGGTAATTAAAAATATGATTATGTGATATATTTCAAGGAGTGAACGTAACTCCTTAAGATCGTAATATAAGATAATTTTTTAAAATGAAAAATAGCTTGAAATCATTCACCGTTTTTAAAACCACACAAGAAAAAAATTATGATGTATTAAGATAAAAAATAAATATACAAATGAATTTAAACTAAAAAAATTATACATAATTAGATGTACTGAATATGATAATCGACATTAAAATATTTTTTATAAATAAAATAAAGGATAGTTTCAATATAAAAAAAATTATTTTTACTTTGATGAAGAAAAATTTAATATATTACTTTGAATATTTTTCTTAATGAAACTCTTTTATGTTATTAATATATAATCAATGTAATTTGTGATAATTTAAGATAATTTAATATTGATATTATTAAATTTTTTACTTCAATTTATTTTGAAAATGATATTACATAATATTGAAAAGACTTAATATATAAAAAATTCATTTTCCAAAAAAGTAAAATTTTCATTAAATTATATGTTTTTCTTATAAAAATGAATTTATAAATATTAATATGGGAATATGTATAAAATAAATTAATTTTTAGAATTATACTTAATATATTACAAAAGATAAATTGTTGGTATTTTTAAATAAAATTAATGGTTTTTTGGTTGCTAGTGAAAAATAATGATTTTCATAATAAGTTAGTTTAATATGAAGTAGATGTTTTAAAAATTTATATATATTAATAAAAATATTTATAAATTAAAATAATTCATTTGGAAATGCTATATTAAATATATAATATCCCAGAAGATAATTTTAGATTAATAAATTAATATTCTCTATAAAAACTTCTTTTTATTTATCTATATAACTAAATTGTTTCATGGGGGAGTTAGGTTTTGGATTAAATTAATTAGAAAATATAATTTTATCAGAATAATTCTATTTTTTATATCATAATAATTAATAGAAATGAAAAAAATTCATTACATATACAGTATTATTAAAAATGTTGTTTTATAAAAAAATGTGTCATCACTCATTATATTGGAAAACATTAAGAATAAATTTTTTACAAGTAATTTATTGTATTAAATGGGACTATTATTCTGAATCATAATTTCAATATTATTAATAATGTAATTTTTTTTATTATACATAAAACATTGATTAAATTGGTTAATGATAAATACCACATTAAATATCAAAAGCATAAATTAAAATTCTATTAACAGAGGCAGATAATTTTTATCTGATGAATTTTATAAATATATAATATAATATGTCTCTAAAATGGTTATATAACTTATATATAAATATATTTACACATATTTCATGGATAATCAATACTAAATAACGGAGAGATTACATAATGGAAAAAACAAATTCTCTACAAAACAATTTATCCCTATATAATATATTTTAGTTTCTATATAAATGTTATATCAAATATAAATTTAATTTGATTAAATGGATATTAAATATATTTTGATAACATTTAATTTTTATACAAAGTTAACTCTATAGATTAAATATGATAAAAAATAATTATTTTATGAAAGTTCAATAGTTGAATGATAAATTGGGTTAAAAGTTAGATGTAAAAAAATTTATTCACTCAAATATTTTCCAAGAAATAATAGAGAAGGTTGTTTTATAACTAATTTTTCACAAAACCCCATTTGTTTACATTTTATTACTTTTACCCTAGAATATTTTTGTTGGATTATTAGAAAATGATTGGTGTTTCCAAAAGTACAATTTTCTTATCTTACAAATGGCTTCAACTTAATCCATTTCAAATATACAATTCTCCTTTTAATTAATCAAATAAAATATCATGATGATGTACTCCAATATCATAAAGATGATGAAAATACTTTTATTTCTTAAAATATTCAATTACATGGTGTCTTCCAAGATGTGATCAGGTCTCCAACAAAACAATTATATCTTTCTTATATTTTTCTTCTTAATATTACTCATCTATAAATAAAATCAAAAATAATGTTGTGACATAATTATAATTAATGTAATGTTATGATCTCATATTAATTTAGTAACCCCATTTATTTATTTCCATCAACATGAAATACTGAAAATCATCAATCATGTGTATTTATGGACTTCCAGATCTATAAAGAACTATTTTTCATATTTTATATAAATTTTATATCATTATATATACATATTGAGATCTTGTTAATAATAATAAAATCATATAAATAATATCATTATAATTATGTTATATCAATATTATATCAAAAGAAACATCTCATTAACCAAACAAACACATTAACATACCATGTCATCCAATTCTGGTTTGTTTAACCACCTATATGATCAATGATATAAAAAACTCTTCTGGGTAACTATATATATTGAAATATTAATACCATTATAACATAATAATTAATAATTATTCTTATAATGTTTTAGAAGTATTTTATTGAGTATTTATCTTATTATTAATGTATCATCCTCATTATCTAAAATAATCAAAATATGCTAACTACGATTAAATATTTATACCGAAAAACCAAATAACATATAGTATGATATAAGGGATTTAGAAATAAATAAAAATTATATATTATAATATATTTGATGATATATTAATTATTATCCTTGTATCAAATAATGGGAATAGATTTCAATATTCTAAAATATTTTCAAATTGTGTAGTTTATTAACACATGATGAATAAAATATGATTTGACTAAAAAATATACCAATATAAAATATTTCTATATGATGTTAAAAACATTAATATTTTTGAATTAAATTATTAAATGTATTATTATTTTTATATAAATATTTTTACTAGTGGGTTCTGTTTAATAAGCTAACAAAGGAAAAAATATAGGGGTATTACGTCTCGAATTCATCTCTATTAGAACTGTTTTTTATTATGACCCCAATTTCAATTATCTGGTGAATATAATACCTATTTGAGAAATAATATCCTAAATTATATTTTTTAAATTGTATATATGTTAAATTATATTCATCTCTTTTAATTTTTTTTGTACCAAAAGATAATAAAAATATATGAATATTCATTTTCTAAATCATGATTCATTGATACAAATGACATGATGTGCACTACAATCCCTTTTTATGATGTTATACTTAATTAAAATCCCATTAATATTATTGAAAAACCCTGAAATTTTATGAGATATATTCTTTGATGTCTTCTATTGTACATCAAGATTAGTTTGTACTATACGCAACAACATATTAGCAAGCAGTATATGCAACACTATTCGGGCACATGTTACACACAATTTCATGTTTGTTTCGTAGAAATTATTGTACGCAACATTAATTAGAGATTTTGAGTAATTTTTATAATAAATAAGAAACACCAACGGGAGTTTTCACTACATGCAGCCCTGACTTGGCTTGCATTACATGAAATCACAACTTTCCTAAATAGAGTGTTTAGTATCTAATAACAGGTTTCACTAAACAACAATATATTATAAAAATAATATATAAACTATCTGTTGTGAATAGTAATAAACACATTTTGAAATTTCATAAATTTTATCTTAAAAAAAGGACTTCATTTTTGGATTCAGAATATCGAAATTAGCCTATGGTGAATTTTTTGTATATTTCAGAAAACATTCAATTTTTGATTAATATTGAAAACTCTCGGTTACTATTTAAAAAACAACTTTTTATTTAAATAATTATTTATTTTATTTAAATTTATTTTATGTAAAAATAGAATCACAATACCTATATAAGTTCAATTAAATTTTTTGGAGTCATTTTATAAAACTTTTAGATATATAAAAATTTTATTGAACTTTTCATCGTCTTTTACCCACCTCTTAGGAAAATTCTCAAATTTAAATAAAACATAATTTTTTCGTTTATGTGAGTGTAATTTCAAAAATTCGAGAGACACAGTTGATATCAGTTACTAAAATTTGGTTCAATGATATGAAAATAATTTTTCGTCAATAGTAACTTTTATTTATTTTACCACAGTTAAAAGTAAATATGTAATTAAGGGTAAAAATGATATTATTATTACCATAACACATGTTCTAATTCTACTAGATAATTATAATTTGATCAAAAAAAAACAATAGAAATATAAAACATGGATTAGTTTTGCACATTTATTATTATTTAATTCAATGAAGAGTTAAAAATGTTAAAATCAATGTTTAATAACCAATTTTTTTTTATATATGGTTATACAAAAGATAAATTAGAATATAAATATTAATTAGAAAGATTAAAATATTTCATACAGAATGGTATTTTATTTATAATTTTTAGACATTAAATAATTCAATTTAATTATGAAACAATGATGATGTAGTAATTACCTTATTAATGAATTATTAAAATAATTGATGTTATAAATACCCATGTAAATTTAATTTGAGACATTTTATAAATTAAACAAATTTTCTAGGATAATATGACATATTATTATTAATTTAATTAACTTTTTTGATTTAATAATACTCTTATTATTTTCAAACAAATTAATTACCAAATAGTGTCAAAATTGACATAAAATCGTTTTTAAGATAAATATTTTATTATTAATTGATATTATATTCCTAAAAATATAAGGATCGTCCATATGACTTAGATATGGTTATATATATTAATAATGAACCAGTTGGGGTTATTTTGTCTTGTTATAGTATGTTGATTAACCATATAGTGTAAGAAAACAGGAAGACACAATAGGAGTTAAATTATTTAATATAGAAAGGGCACCCCTTCCCTCTTCTCGTTACACCCTTTTGAGCCTTGAAGCCTAGCCAACCCCTAAAAAGTTTTCTTCTCAAACTATCTAGTTATACCATAGAGGTTCTTATTTTCTAAAAAGACCAACTCTAGTGTCGTAAGAACAATTTTAAAGGAGGTGTGTCGAGGAAGTTGTAATCTCTTCTACCGACTCCTTCAAGTTTCTTTCTTCTTATACATCTTTTATTTAGTTGTTTCATTATAAAGTAATAAAATAAGTTTTACTTATATACTTATATGTTATTATAAATATGAAACAACCCTATTTATCTTTCTATCAATACTACGGAAAACAAAAACACCGCGAATGTGTACGTACGAAATACCGTCTCCACGTCGTGGTGTATTAAGTTTTTCCACCACCACCTTAATTGGAAGGATATAATGGTGTAAAGAATAAATATATAAGATTATAATTACATCATACTTATTCTATGATATTATATCATCCTTTCTAATTTCATTCAATAAATATGGGAATGATATCATCGCTCATGCGTAGGTATGGATTACCGTCTCCATAGCGCGATGAGTTCATTTTCCATGTTAACAATTAAAGAATGATTATAAAGTATATATAATAAATAATCATTAAATATATGACATAGTAATGTTAATGGATTTATGTATATATGTTTATGTAATCTACTTAGTTTCATTCAATTCAATATGGAAACTAAAAACAACATTCATGAGTACGTCCGGCCTACCGTCACCATGAATGGTGTATATTTTCCATTTATCGATCTATTACATATATTTATATTCTTAATATATATTATATATAAATCATGTTTTATATTCTATAATTAAGTAGTCATGAAGTATGTTATCATATTAATAATTACGTGTCAAAACACGAACGATAAAAGGAACGATTTTACCCAAAACACTGCTTTAACATGGAATTGACAAATGAACGGATAATATAAAGTCATAAGTGAATCATATATGAAATGATAAATGTTATTATGGTTTTTTAATATGTAATAATATGTTTAAACACACTATTCCAGATTCTTAGACACATACAGAAGAAATTGGACATAAGGTAAGGGATAATTTTTCAATCTCATTTTTATTCGAGATTTCTTATACATAAGTATTTACTAGGGTTATATTTTTCATCCATGTCCAAAAAATTTTTTTCCATAAAGAGTTTATTATTATTCCATGTATTTTTAAATTCATGATTGACCCTCTTTGACATTTAATTTTTGTTTTTGATGGAATCTTTCTTTTGTTTACCATACGTGGTACTTTTGGACTTTTCCGACCAAAGTATGAGGAGAATGTTTTTTTAACATAAATGGCGTTAATAGATTTTTATGGTTTAATAATCCCTAATTTTCACCATGATTACTCAAAAATATTTCATTAATATTTTCAAAAAAAACATTTTCTTTTAAAATTGCATGGCATTTTTTTGAATGAAAATGATTTTGAAGAAGAAAGGATATTTTCATCAGGAATTCATTTCAAGTGGTTTATCAAAACCATTTTTCATATATGATAAAATTATTTCATATGCATGTGTTTCAAGTATAATTTCTCTATGATTTACATGGTTTCACTTTTCTTGTGATGAAATGATATGCATTTGTTTTATATGGATTATGTTATGATGGGATGATGTTTATGAAACACATTTTTATTCGTTGGGTTATGATGAAGGATTTATGTTTATGTTGTGGCAGCAGTAAGAATGATTTCATTATTAGATGGGTGGGACATATATCTCCATCCAATCCATTGGGTAAAAATTTATATCTCTTGTTATATTCATGGCTAGAATAGTATGTTAATCATGTTCAGTGATACAAGATTAAATTAAGAGTGAACTCGGTTCAGTAAGGGACATTTTCCACTAAGAGGGTCTTGGAAGCAATGCCTTGGCTACTATGGAAATCATATCATGTGCTTAATGTTTTTCCACAATTAAATTTTTTATTTCCAATCTATTTTATCATGATTTATGTTCCATTAAGATCTAGGCCTTACCTACTGCCATGTTTTATGACATTTCTCATGATTTTGACGTTTAAACATTATGTTCCTGTTTTTTAATGTTAAAATGTATATGATTTGTTTTATTTTGTCCATGCTTACCCTTACTGAGAATTTCAGCTAACCCTTTATATGTTTTCTTTTCCCCAGGATTTAAAGAATGTGTTTAGGTACGAAAACAAAAGTTGAAGATCTTTATGGGAGAATTTGAAGATCATTCACTATGATTACAAGATTATGTTCCGAGTTTCCAAAGACACTAAACTATTATGGTCCTTGAGTTTTTGTTCTTGTTATGTATTAATTGTTCGGAAAAAGTAAGTTAATGTCCATGTACGTCAGGCTTGGGTCTCTACAGTTGGTATTACAGGAAAGGTTTAGTTAACCTTTGGAAACATGGATGCTGAAACTTTAGTAAGATCCATATAGATATTTCAAAGTTATGTCTAGGAATGTCCCTAAGGTCTATTATAAGTATAGGTTATAGTCGTAGAATTATTGTAATGATATTATAATTAATCCTAAGATGTTAGATATTGATGGTACTCCCCCTTTTTATGTTGTTTTCCCTAGCATGATTTTTTCCTCTCACTCTATTCTTTTTGGGGTTAGACGGTGGCTAGAACCCGAAGGAACCATGTGGATCAATGTATTGGACAATTAAATGATTGTCCTTCTGAACAAACCAATGGTATAGGATATGGAGTGAAAAATCATGTTGTTATACTTACACAAGCTATCAATCATTCTGTTCTTCCAAATGAGTAGAGAAAGGAACAATATTCTATTGAGTCCTTAATGAGGCAGCGTCCACCTTCTTTCAGTCGGTCTTCTTATACACTTGATGCTGAACAATGGATCCGTACCGTTGAAAATATATTTTCCATACTTCACTGTTTAGAACATGAAAAAGTCATTTTAGTTGTTTACTTTTAGAAGGTGAAGTAGACTAGTGGTGGAATATTATTTAGAATAATGTCCCTATGATGAAATTGAATCCATGGAACAGAACGAGTTATAGAAATTGTTTTTCGAAAAGTACTTACCTCATACACTTTGAAGAATGACATAGAAGGAGTTCCTTGATCTTTAGAAAAATGATGATGGATCTATTGGTATATACGAAGCGAATTTTACAAGGCATGTAAGGTATGCATCTGGATTTATCATCCAACATGAATTTAAAGTTGATCAATTCATCGGTGGCTTAAAACCAAGTCTTCGATGTTCATTAGCTATAAATGACTTCAATAGCTTTGAGGAAATTGTGTGTTGTGATAACAAGGTAGAACTGGATGTCTGTGTTACGTATCCATCTCTTGGTTTTGACAAGAAATGAATGATGGATTTCAAGGAGAAATCACAGAAAAATGGTTAAAAGAAGATGAATGTTTCTTTATTCTCAATGTGAGGAAAAAAGCATGGTGGAGATTACCTAAAAGGTATGAGAAAATTTATTTTAAGTGTGGAAAAGAAGTCCATTGAGAAGTTGAGTGTCGAAGTAATGGGAAAAAGGTAGCTAATGATGTTGATAGAGAAAAGACTACAGAGAACATTCCAACAACACTTCAATGCATCAAGTTCTAGGAAATGGGGCATTATGATAATCAATTCCATAATCCAAGGGTTAATGATGATCAGCGTGAGCGACCTCTTAAGTCAAAGGATAAAGTTAAGTCACATGCGATAACTATTTGTGATTTTGAGTATGAAAATGATTTTGTGGAATGATTTTGTGTTTATGTAATGGGATTTGAAAATAGTATCATGGAATCTCATTTATAGTATCGTTGAATTTTGGAATATCAATGTATTGGTTTTTTATAATTATATGGTACCGGTAACCATGAAAATTAATTGAAGTATTTTTGGAAAGAAGATGATATGCAAATAATGAAGGGATAAAGACAAACTTAAATGATTTCATGACTGATATAAGGACAATGTTATATCATGGTTTGAGTATATAGAAATTTTAGGATTTTAGTATGTGGAAAGTTTTAAATTTTGACAGTGTTCATGTTTTCACTAAGGTTCAATGGGTATTCATTTTTCAATAGAATACATGATTAAGGTGTTCACGTGTTTGAATGTGACCAACAACAAGATATATCTTATGATATATGGGGGAAAAATGAAGGAATTCACATGCTCGGTAATGACATTACTAGTAATCGGAAGGAAGTATTTTCGATAAGCCAAAAGGTTGGAATGGACATCATATTTTATTGCTTAAGGATATAATTTTTTGTTTATATTCATGAAATGATATGATATTTTAGTATTAAAAAGAGGAACAACCTGCAGAATGGGCGACAACCCGTCGCGTCAAACAAAGTTATGGGAATCGAACACACAACCGATGTGTAACAGGCCATAAACACTGGCCTACAGTAAGTCCTTGGTTATTAGATATTAGTTTTATTTTATTAAGCAGTATGATATTTGATGTATGATTCCATTTTTGGAATCATATATGATTAACCTCACCATAGATGGACTTATGTATATTGGGTAACTTTTTCTATCCTTTTGTTTGAGATAGATGGAATGACCCATCATCTTATCACATGATCTGCTAACACTTATAGAATCAAAAATTCAACTTCATTTCTGTAAGTGATTAAGTGTAAATTGGTCATGGAACGAACAATAGGGAGATTGTACCAAAATCATGAATGTATTTCTTCTAATTAAAAATTTTTAACATTAGGGAAATGATCTTGAAAACCAAAAATGTTTTCCGAGTGTCCATATATCTGATGAATCAGATGGTACCATAGATCATCACAAACTCATGGAAATGTGATTGATGGATTTTTCATCGCCATGTTCTCTACCACTCTCTATCAGAACCTGATGGTCATATTTTTCATCCATATACATATTTTCACGTATGATCTCTTATGTAGAAACCTAGTGATGAGTTATATTGGGTAATCATTACATTTAATAATTTAGTTTTTAAAATTAGGTTTTAGTAACCATTTTTATGATCTGGGTTTCTATGAAAGAAACTTTCAAGTAGTAAACCATTTATAACCCTGATAAATTTAGAGGGCGAAATTAATTGTAAGGGGGTAGAATGTAACACCCCGATATTTTATGAGATATATTCTTTGATATCTTCTATTGTACACCACGATTAGTTTTTACAATACTCAACACAGTATTATTTTGCAGTATACACAACAATATTATGGAAAGTGTTACACACAATTTCAAGTTTGTTTTGTAAAAATTACTCTACGCAAAATTAATTATAGATTTTGATTAATGCATAAATGAAATAAGCAACACCAAAGGGTGCTTTCACTACATGCATCCCTGACATGGCTAGCATTACACGCAATCATGAATTTCCTCAATAGCGTATGTAGTACGCAATACCGGGTTTCACTAAACAACGATATATTATTAAAATATTATATAAACTAGCAGTTGTGAATAGTAATAATAACTTTTTGAAATTATATAAATTTTAACTTTCCAAATGGACTTCATTTTTGGATTCAGAATATAGAAATTATCCGAGGGTTAATTTTTTGTATTTTTTTGAAAACATTCAATTTTTTATGAATAGTGAAAACATTAGGTTACTATTTAAAAACCGACTTTTTATTTAAATAAATATATAATTTATTTGAATTTATTTTATGTCAAAATAGATACATTATACCTATATAAGTTCAATGTAATTCGTTGGAGTAATTTTGTAATAATTATATATATATATAAATTTTATTGAACTTTTCATCGTCTTTTACCCACCTCCTAGGAAAATTTACAAATTTACATAATACATAATTTTACAGCTTTTGTGAGTGGAATTTAAAAAATCCAAGAGACACAGTTGATATCAGTAACTAAAATGTTGTTCAATGAGGTGAAAATAAATTTTTTTGAATAGAATCTTTTTACTTTTATTTACCAAAGATAAAAGTAAATACGGTAATTAAGGGTAAAAATGATATTATTTTAACCATTAAACATGTTATAATTCTATTGGATAAGTATAATTAGACCAAAAATATCCTAAATAATATAATATTATTCTTTATGTCCACATTTATTAGATTAGGAAATTTATTATTATTTAATTCAAAGAAAATTTAAATGAGGTAATATCAATGTTTAATAACTAAAACATTATTAATATAGGGTTATTCATAATATAAATTCGATTGTAAATATTATATAGAAAGATAAATATATTTCATAAACAATTGTAATTTATTTATAATATTTAGACATTAATTATGTTAAATTTATTTATGACACAATGATGATGCAATAATTAGCTTATTAATGAAATATTAACATAATTGATGTTATAAATACCCAAATAAATTAAATTTCAGATTTTTTATATATTAAAATAATTTTCTAGTTTAATATGACATATTTTTATTTATTTATCTAACTTTTTTTGATCTAATAATGATGTTATGATTTTCACAAAAATCAATTACCAAATATTGTCACAATTTACATAAAATAGTTTTGAAGAAAAATATTATATTATTAATTGATATTATATTCCTAAAAATATAAGGGTCACCCAAATGATTTTATAAGGTTATATATATTAATAATTAACCACTTGGGTTTCGTTTGTCTTGATATAGTATGTTTATTAACCATATAGTGTAAGAAAAAAAGAAGACACGGTAAAAGTTAAATTATTTAGCTTAGAGTTAAATCTAAATGATAAGGTTATAATTGATACGTAAACATTTCTAAAACCTATTTGTTGAGAGGATTTAGACCCATATCTACTTTAGCTTTTCAATAAATCAATTTGGAGCTATTATAATCCATATATGACTCTATTATAAAATAATATTTTCTGTTTTCCCAATGGCACCTCTCTCCTCCCTTATAAAAAGGGAACCCCTTCCCTCTTCTATTCACACCATTTTGAGAAATGAAGCTCTACAGACCGCTGCCAATTCCTCTTATCAACCTATCTAGTTATATCATAGAGGTTCTAGTCTTCTTAAAAGTCCATCTCTAGTGCCTTAAGATGAAGTTTAAAGGAGGTGCGTCGAGGAAGAGTTAATCTCTTCTACCAACTCATTCAAGTTTCTTTATTCTTCTATTTTTTCTTCGTTAGTTGTTTCATTATAAATTAAAAACATCAGTATTAATTATATACTGATATGTTATTAATTCTATTTCACCTTCTATCCGTCCTATAGAAAACGAAATCATCGTGCGTGCGTACGTACATAATAACGTCTCCACGCCGTGGTGTAATCAGTTTTCAAACAACCACCTTAAATGGATGGGTATAATGGTGTAAATAATAACTATATATGATTGTTATAACATCATAATGTTTCTATGTTAATATATCATCCACTACAATTCCATTGAATATATATGGGAACGATATCATCACTTGTGCGTACGTAAGGATTACCATCTCCACAACGGGATGAGATTCATTTTCCATGATTACAATTAAAGAATGATTATAAACTATGTATAATAAGTAATAATGAAATATATGAAATAATATTTCTACTGGATTTATGTATATATATATATGTATTTCATCTACTTAATTCCATTCAATTCAATAATGAAATGAAAAACAACGTTCATGCGTACGTACATCCTACCGTCTCCATGAACGGTGTATTTCATTCCATTTATCGATTTATTATATATATGTATATTGTGAATATATATTATATATAAATATTTTTTTATATTATGGGATTATGTAATCATGATATAAGTAATAATATTAATAATTACAAGTCCAAACATGGACGATAAATGAAACGATTTTACCCAAAACACTGCTTTAACATTGAATTGAAAAATGAACGGATAATATAAAGTAATAAGGGAATAATATATGATATCTTAAATATTATTATGGTTCTATTTCAAGTTAATAATATTTTTAAACCCACAATACAAGTGTCTCGGACACATACATATGAAATTGGACTTAAGGTAAGGGATAATTTTTCAATCTCATTTTTATTCGAGATTTCTTATACATAAGTATTTACTAGGGTTATATTTTTCATCCATGTCCATAATAATGTATTTCATTATTTGTTTAATATTATTAAATGTATTTTTAATGTCATGTCTAACCCTCTTTGACATTTACTTTGTGTTATGTAAGGAATCATTCATATGTTTACCATATGTGGTACTTTTTAACTTTTCCGACAAAAGTTCAAGGAGAATGATTTTTTAACATATATTGTATGAATGGATTTTTATGGCTCCAAAACACCTAATTTTCATAAATCATTCTATAAAATATTTCATGACTATTTTAAAAAAAAACGTTTTCTTTTAAATTTTCATGGAATTTTGTGAAAAGAAATTGATTTTGAAGAAGAAATGATATTTTCACCAAAAATTCATTTCAAGTGTTTTATCAAAACAAATTTCCATCTAAGATAACATTATTTAATATGCATATGTTTCATGTATAATGTCTCTATGATTTAAAATGTTTCAATTTTCTTATGATGAAATGATATCCCTTTGTTTTATATGTATTATGTTATGATTGGATGATGTTTATGAAACCAATTTTTATTTTTTGGGTTATGATTAATGATTTATGTTAATGTTGTGGCTCAAGTAAGAATGGATTCATTATGAGATGGGTGGAACATATATCTCCTCCCAATTAATTGGGTAATGATTTATATCTCCTGAGATAGACATGGCTAGAATGGAAAGTTATTCTAGTTCAGTGATACAGGACTGGAACGAGGAGTGAACTCGGTTCAGTGAGGGACTTTTTCCACTAAGATGGTCTTGGCAGCAATGCCTTGGATATTATGGAAATCAAATCATGAGATTAATGTTTTTCCACAATAAAATGTTTTATTTCCAAGCAATTTTATCAGGATTTATGTTCCATTAAGATCTATGCCTTACGTACTACCATGTTTTATCTCATTTCTCAAGATTTTGATGTTTAAACATTATGTTCCTATTTTTTAGTTAAAATATATATGATTTGTTTTATTTTCTCCATGATTACCCTTATTGATCATTTAATCTCACCCTTTATATGTTTTCTTTTCCCCAGGATTTATAGAAAGTTTTTAGGTAAGAAAACAAAAGGGGAAGATCTTTATAGGAGAATTTGAAGATCTTTCACTATGATTAGACGATTATGTTCCGACTTTCCAAAGACACTAAACTATTACGGTCCTTGAGTTTTGGTTATTGTTATGTATTAATTGTTCTGAAAAAGTATGTTAATGTTTATGTATGTCATGCTTAGGTCTCTATAGTTATGTTTTTTTATTTCCTCCTATTTTTGTGGGATTTACTAGCTATACCATTGTCTTTATTCCTGTGGCTTTTTATTTAATTATATACCGTATAATAATTATTTTTTGGTAACTCATTATTAATTTATTATTTTATGATCATTTTATTTTAGAATTTTAAATTTTTGGTAAATTCATAAATTTTATTTTATTAAATATTTTTATATCATTTTCTTCTAGGGATATATGTTCCTACAATAGAAACACTTTCAAACAAAGTCTCACATCTTTATTTTTGGTCTATTTAACCTACCACATTCTTTCTACGAATGATTAATGATCATGTTATTGAATGATTGGATTATCAATATAATTATTAAAATGTCTTATGTATGAATGACATATTATATAGTCTGGATTTAATTATTTTTATATAGAATAAACCTTATTATAGTGACATGTGGAGAAAGTTTATCATTTTTACATTATTATTCTGATATGGCTGGATACTTAATATTTTTCTACATACTATTTAACCATCTAGATTATGATGTTATATATTTTACATATATTTAAAATTTTATGAATGGTTTCTATCTATTAATGTAATAGTGTATTTTGAGTGTCTGTGGTGGAAAATAGGATGTTATAGAGGTAATTGGATTTGAACACCCTTTATATTCACTGTTAATACTTACTATATGGTAATCATGTGTTAATGAAATATTTTTTTCAGTATCCTTTTTAAATTTTTTATCATTGTTTTATAACCATGAAAAAATTATAAATAACCCATATAATTGTTCTATAATGGGATTATAGGGTTATTCATAGCTTTATTAAGGGGTTTCAAACCATTTGGATATTCTCAAGAACCCATGTGACCTAGTATTCAAATGATAGTAGCTAGAGCTTGTCTATTGAATGATTTTTATTATAATGTATCATAATAATGTGAAAAAGTCCCAACAATAATAAATATAAAATTATATTTGACCACTCTATGAATTCATCATAAAATCATATCCTAATCCAAAAATATCAATAACTAGGCCCACTATGACACTCTATATTCATCATTCATTAATTACTAGGATATCCTAAACAATATTAGGTGGATCTCATCAGGGTATACTTTTGGATTCTTCTTGAAATCAACTATATTCCCCAGTTAAATAATTAATATATTATTACCATGATACATTAGAACCCAATTTTGTTATTTATTGTTACATATAATATTATTTAGAGAGAATTGATCATTTTCATTATATATATAGGCATATGAGGAGAAAATACCTTGATTTTTCATCCATAGAATTGATGGAATCGAGCCATCAACTATTATTAACATATATTTCTCTATATTATAGTTTATACCATTTCATTCATTGAATTATTATTGTATCCTTTGGATTTAATATATTATATTACTTATTAGAAATATATGGGAAGTGAATAATTCTATTTACTATATGGAAATATTTTATAAAAAATTATGTTTATTATAGAATAAAATTTAAACCACTTTATTTTTTTGATAAATTTCAATAAATATGATTTTAATATAGATATTTTTTTCATGAATAGAATAATTTTGTTATCATCATAAAAAAATTGTAGATATATGGGAATGAAATTACATGTAATTTCACTTCGTAAAGGGATTTAAAAGATATAAAGATTTATTGAATGTAATTATGGAATAAGAGAACATTTGGAAGGCCATATGGGTATGGATATAAAATAGATATTAGAGATCCCGAGTAGAGTTTTGTATAACTAGTAATGGATTTCATGATTTCATGGTTGTTAGTATAAAACCATTATGAGTGGTTGAGGTTCCCAGAAATATATTCCATTTAAGTCGAAAAGTGTGAATTGGTTGTCTTATTTGTGTACAACATAATGTTAAGAGTGTCCAAATGATCCTTTAAGAATAAAATGAATGTTTATACATGAAATGTACATTTACCCAAATGATATGGATATTTATGTATTGTAAAATATAAAAATCATCTAATAATGCCTCATGGATATGTTTTATGTCATGTTTCACTGTGGTCTAGATATGGAACATCATGGGGATGGAAATCGAAATGAGATTTTACATGGAAATTTTTTCTTCTATAATTTTTCGGAAAATATATTTTATAAATCAATTTAATATAAAAATGGATATAAATTTAATATATTAACTATTGGTATTCTACTAAGCATTATTTACCACATCATACTTTTTATCTTGGGAATTTGTTGCCTTCATTTTGTAGGATAATGAAAATGGGATATTATTCATGTTGAGGATGAATGTATTTTATTGTTTTACATCAATTGGTTTGGGATATATGTAACATATGGTCAAGAGTATATTTAAAATTGTTTTAAATTTCATTCCATTTTATAGTTCTTCAATTTTTTGAGGTTGACCGTATTATCGAGTTTAAAGGACGAACCATTATGGTTTAGTTGTTTTTGATATATGATGTATCATTAGTTATCTACTATGACACTATTTGTTTTGTAAGCTATCATATGTCAATTTGTTGTGCAATTTTCATCATGATATTTAAATAATACCTTGGTTCATTTCATCTAATTTTGTTGAACGATAGATAGTTTCAGGCGCGTTTTGAGTAAATTCGTGGGACATTATAGGTTAAATAAGTATTGTATATTACAAACTTGTATGAAATCTATATTATCAATCATATGTTTTTTCATGATTATTTCAGACCCTATTTTTATAAGGTTGTTTGATATACTAAATATATGAATATTTGAACATGATTTTTTTCGAGGATTATTCCTATTCAACTCAATATTTAAAAAAAACACATGTAACCAAGGGACATCTTAGATTATCTTGCATTCTTGATGAATTTTTTATAATTTTTTGATTCATATTTCTCAATTTGGTTTATCATAATGCGATTTAATTCTGCATAATATATATTTTATACATTTTTTAATATATTGTGTTTCCTTTAATATGGGAGTCTCAAAATACATTGGAGAAAGAAATAGATTAATCCCCACAAAAGAATCATTGCATTGAAATTATTTTAATACAAATGGTCATCTAAATGATGAAATACATTAGTCATGTTTCCAATGATAAATGATTTTGGAGGGTAAGATATGATTTATAGTTAAAAAAGTAGTACACAACTAAATTTCATAGTGATAATAGACCCAAATAATCGATGGAAATGATTGATATTTTTAGAGGATTCCCAACTTCTTGAAAATAACAAAATACTCCAATGGGTGTTTCCTCACTTATATGATTAATGTTAAGTGAATGAATTTATGTAGAAATCCAATTAAATATGTGTTTAGGAACATCTCATTATGTTCTATTTCAATATATCATTTTATAACTACTTCTACCTTAGGAATCTTTTGGTGGTTATGGAATGAGGGTTCTTTTCTCTAGAGTATAGAGATCATTCTATCATGGAATATGCTATATAGATTTCAACGTTGTTCAATCCCCGTAGATTATATCCATGGACTATATGAATGTTCAATATGTTGTTATGTTTTAGAGGAATGATATTCAATAAATGATTATTATTATGTTCCTGCTCACATTTATGGTGGTATTGGAAATGTAATCTATGTTTGAGGAAGATATTATTTGAAATACATGACTTTAATGAAAATTAGTTACAAAATTATGTATTTATATTTAATTTTGTAGATAAAATATGATGTTTGTTAAAAATAATTTAGGTTCGTTCTTGAGTATTAAATAGACATCAATGAATATTTAGGTATTCTATTATGATATTTGGAAAATGGGGTAACTCGAACCTGATTGTAATGAATCGCCAAGAGTGTGTCAATCATGTGGTAAAATTAGTTATATCTAGTGTTTTATGATAGATAATATTATTAAAGTATATATTGACCTACATTGAACATGGGATTTTATTTTAGGTATTATATAAAACAATTATTGTGATCTAAACATCATTCAAAGAGTTATTCTTAGGTATTTAAGAATGCTGGATATGAGGTTGGACATATCTATATATTGGTGTATTCAAGAGAGTAGTCAGAGGTTGGACATTTTACTTGGTGGTGTATAGTGTCTATGGAATCTTTTATGGTTATAGATTTTTTATACATATGAATCATACTAATTTATATCATCATAAATTATGGATATGTTTTGATTTCATTTGGAGATTATATATTTCATAATGACATATTACACTACATTTTGAAGGAAGTTAGTGTAATGTTTCATAACTCCTTAATGTTAGGTGATGATTTCTTACAACGACATCATATGGGATTTTCTAGTTCATGATCATGAAATCATTGACCATATTATTTTTATGGACTATATGATTATCAATAAATCAAAAAATTATTAATATAATTTTCATAATTATTAACTCCTTTCAAATGGATTCCCCCATTTTATATAGGACGACTGAGATCCTTGATTATGTAGAGATGATCATTCTCTCATTGGTTTTGGGATGATTTTATCAATATTTTTAGTGTTGTTTCTAATGTTTTTTATCTGGGTTATAGTGGCCATCTTCCTATAGTTCGGCGTGGCTATCTTGATGATCTTCGAGATTATTTATATAATCATCTTTCATAGAGGTAAGTAATTTTTACAGTGTATTTTATTCTTGGGATATGGATTATACCATAACAAATATATCCTACAAACCATCAGAATGGATTGAATTAATTGTTCATCATAAGGATCATATGACTAAGGGATCTATTTATCCTATATTTTCACATTTGCAATTGCTGGTTCATTTTTAAAAGGCTTTGGATGGGTGCCTACGGTTTTGGAATGCATACTAAAATCTCAAAAAAATTATTTTTATGAAATAATATCAATTCCATATAAATTATATCATTTTTATCTACACAAGGGATCCTAGTGGTTTTCATTGACTAAACTAATACTATGGTATAATATGTTATGGAAACATGAGGATGATAATCCTAATATAGAGATAAATATATATCATGGTAATTAAGAATATCTAATAATATTTTTAGACCTTAATAACACATTTATGGTGTTTATGGAATTGATAAATCAAATATTTGATTAGTTTTATGATTCTTTTATTGTTTTATTTGCGAATACTATCTTGGAATATTCCAAATTTATGGAGGATAATATATAGAAATTGAATATCCATATCAAAATCATAAAATAATACTTTTTTAATAAAATTTTATCCAAATTTCATTCTAAATTTTAGTGTGGAAATTACAGGTCCATTTGATTTCTAATATGTGTTAATATATGGATCCTTATTTAGGTGTGGATTTCTTGAATGAACCTATAAATGTGTTTGAGATCCATACATTCATGGGATTAGTATATTGTTAATGGTTTTTTATTCTAGGAGCCTCTATGATTTCTTTTTCTATTATATATTTTACTAATAATGATGAAGTGTTTATTTTGAGTACTACGTTCTATTGGTAGTCTGAGGAGATGAAATTGAAATTATTATCATTTATACTATTGATTCTTCTTGAATCAGAATTGTGATATAAAATTTTAAATTATTATATCATATATGGTTTTGGGTTGTTATTTTATTCAGGGAATATAGAAATTATACTCTGGATGGGATCAATTACACCCTCATGATATGATCTACCAAATTCATAATCATGATTTGGTGATAGTGATGCATCTCTTAAGATGTGGGGAAACTAACTCATTGAGGCGTCCTATTGTGTATTTAGTTAATAATATTATAAAGTGTGTATATAATGAATTTTATTCTAGTTTAAAACTAAAAATCTCATTGTAGTATAATAAAAACATTGATTTTGATATTCCATACACCCCTGGAAAATGAAATTTGGTCATAAAAGATTAGTGTAGAATCTTTTTGACTCATTTTTTAATAAAATATGCAGATAAGGGGTGTTTAATGGTATTCGTTAAAAGAATAATATTTGATGAAGGGTGAAAAAAATAGAAGGGTATTCATATATTATTATTTTTTATATATAAAGTACGGATGATCTAATTTCACATGGATAAGTGGGGGATATATAATTTCTTCACATTATTGTAAATCATTACCAAAGAAAAGAACATGAGTATGTGGTCTAAGTCTCTATATGGAATTATTTTCTTCCATTTTAGGAGAGTTGTTCCAATTCGTCAATGATATAAATAAATGGTGGATGGAAATTGATTAATTTTTACCACGCACCCATGAGATACAAATATGTATCGTTAACTAAGATTTCACTTCTGGTGGTTGGAAATAATGCAATAGATGTAGATATTTTGTAACATTGACATACATAATAGAGAATAATGGATGAACATCATAATAGTATAGGATTACTACAACCTTTATTTGTTACATAATTAAAATGAGATGATATATATATGGATCTATTTATTGGGATTCATTTAAATTAAAGTGGATGGGATGAAATATTGTTGACTATTTAGTGGCCCATATAATCAATGAATTTAATTCTTATGAAGTATCCCATTATGTCACATGATCACGGAATCCAAAATATGTAGGATATTATATGAAATCATGTTCTTTCATTGGCAATAATTTTAGATAGTGATCCTTGTTTCACATACCATATTTGGAGTTCCTTATATGTTATTGAGAATATTCTATCATATTTAGATGGATGTCAAAATAGAATGAGAAATCCCTAACCATGAAAACATCCTCCAAGAATTAAAAATTTAATCAAATTATTTTTTCAATATCATATACCCTTATTAGAGATTTACAATAATAATAGATATCATGCATCAATTTAGATGGTTTTTTATCATACTTACACTGGGAGGCCTTGAAGAATTATAGTTTGTTCAGTACTAGGTGTAAAAAAGTATATGAATAGTATAATCATATTCTAGGGGATTATAGATATTATATATTTAATTTGGAAAAAAATTTAGATATAAAATTTATTAATCATATTCTGTTTATCAGTGTCATCATATTATAGAGTTTTTCATATGTAATCTAAATTTTTCTGAGAATTCATCATACTTGGGACATAACATAATAGTAATGTAGGGTATTATTTTATCTCAATATCTCATCTTTTTTTAATTTCATAGAGTGACATGGGTTTTTTTCCTAATGAATATACTATCTTATACAATTAACATCTATCCATTATTTCGTCCCAATTTCCCAATTATTAATGTATGAATTTGATCAATCCCAGATTATTGAATGGGAGGGGAAATATATTGAATCTTAAACCTCATTGGTTGAATGTCCCATTCTAATATGTAATAAATCGAATTGGGGGATGACTGGAAATTCCATCCCATTTGATTGAGTTAGAAAGTAGCGTGGTATGACAAAATTATGATGCCAAGGATTATATGGCGTTGATAATGCTAAAATGGAGTTAACTCCTATCGATTTCATGATCCTTATCATTTCCAGAAAATTAATGTAAATATGGTGAGTGTATTAATGATTCCCTATGGGATATAGTTCTGTTAAATATTATGTTAGGTTCTTCACCTTTGTTTTTTCAGTGCCTTTCAAGAGTAGGGAGTTAAAATTTATAGGTTTTTAGGAAAACATGCAAGGTGTACTATTTATGAGGATATTATAAGAGTTTCTTCTTGAGTGAAAAATTTATTATCAAATCATTAAATAATTTCTTTATTAATTTTCCATTTTCACCATATCATGGTTGTTCTTCTATATAGCATATTTATGCAATGATTTTCTAGGAATATATTTCACACAAAATGTTAATAGATATTCCCTACTTATGATTTGAAATTAGAGGATTCATATAATTATTATTCTTTTAATTTTTATAGTGAGATTATATTATTTGATGAAAATCATGTCATATTTTATACTATGTTTGGAGTCTCATATGATTATGAGGAACCCAATCAGGGGATACACCCATAGTAATTTCCAATGATGTAGATTATAAGAATATACCCTCTTCTTTAAAATTATATATTTGGTATTCCTATCTATTTATATATGTACTAATTCGTAGATATTAATGTATTAATTTATGGACATCATGAGTCCTATATATTTATGCATTGATGAAAATAATTATTCCATTTCCTATAGTTATGTAATATATGTTTGTGTTTTTACAAGGGAGATTTCATTAATGAGTAATGATTTTAAATAATTTTCCGTTTTATACAGATGTAGATGTTGAAATCTAGTACAATTGTTTTTAAAGGAAAAGTCCAAAAAATAATTTCCATTGTGATTAGTGGGTGATTTAATTTTTGAAAAGTAATTAAAGGATACACCGAGAGCATTTTTTAATTATACTGATACACAACCTAATTGATTTTTGATCTCATGATAAAAGTAATTAATATAAGAATAAAATTGTTCACATGATGATACATATCATATAGAAATTAAATTATATCTTTATCAGTTCCTCTTTATGTTTCTAGTTTCTAAATTTAGAATTAATGTAGTTACTCCTAATTCTAATATGTTGGAGATCTAGTCGGTCAAACTGTAATTGTATCCAGATTCTCAGTTACATCATGGTATTTAATTTTAATTTTCGTAATAAATAATTTTCAATCATGTTTGGTGGAATTTCTAGATTTAATAAAATTTTATTCTAAAGAATAACTATATTGAATAAAAATAATAATTATTTATCTATAAGAGTCAGTTAATATAATATTTCATATAATTTTCATTGAAAAATTTAGTGATATTTTTTCAAAGGATATAAATCATTCATGACCCAGAAAATTGTATGAATGATAATTGGGTAGAGCATAATCGTTTAAAAGAAAATTTTATATATTATATATATTTATATATTCAAAATGTTTTTCACATTAAAAAAACAAATAATAAAAGTATGATATTATTATTATTATTATTCATGATTTCAAATAATATTTACAGTGTTGGGAATTGTCTGGTGTGAATGTTCCTACATTAAACCTAGAAGAATAATTATCTAATTGTATCAGTTTCTGTAAACACACAAGAGAATCACAAAAAAATGATGTATCTCTTTCAATCACTATAATTAGATCAAGATAACGACAGTGGTATTATATCATATTTACCAATATATATACAGAAAATATGTTTCATTATCCATCTATATGAATTAAACTGTATCCATATATATATAATTCAAGTGATTGGGATTGGTCATAGTGGTAACAAATAATTTTAAAAAGATGTTCAGATATGTATGTTCATGTGTGGATCATTATATTTGTATTATACACATAGATTAAGAATGTAAATGATGATAACATGACATATAATCGACAATAGCATCAATTTGGAGTGAAATTCAAGTGTAGTTAATTCTATATCATCTAATTAACGTATTAAGAATGACCTAGAAATATCCACTTCTTCTTGATATTATGTATAACTAGTAAAAATATTTTCAAAATAAAATTATTTTCTATGATGTTATATTTCAATTACACAAAACATTTTCATAAATTATATTAAAATTATAGAAAGGAATTCCATACATACTCATCTGATGTTCCTAGAAACAATACATTGTATAAGTTGGGTACAATATATAATTTATAATCAGTTATTATTAATTTATTTTTTTCCTGAATACCTTATATATTTTACATTATATTGATTCATTTCATACACAAGTAAATCATTTTCAATTTTTTAATTATTCATACTAACATAACTATAGATCAATTAATATTTTGATAATTAATAATTTAAAATCACTATTAAGTTATTATAAATGTAATTCTCAATCAAAACATGACTGCACGATGTGTAATTAAAAACTATAAATATTTTACCCTTGTATATCATCTATATGTCAATAAAAAATTGGATCAGTATAATGTGTAATGTTGCAGATCTGGGTGCCATCCAGTGTTTCCCCATAGCCAGTTGGTCACATGAACTCAAGAAAATTTCCCCAGATGCCATAGGCTATCGACTAGAAGCATGGGAAAATTTCTAATAATGGGGAAATTATGAAATCATTGGTAGAGTATACACCATATAATTTATAAATAATAACATATGAAAAAATTTGAATTCTGATTTTAATAAAACAATGAGAGCATATGTATATATAATGCATGTCACTTGTGTCTAGGAAAGAATCCAAAACATGTCCCAAATATTTTAGTGAAATCCTATCCAATAATAAAGAATACAATGTAAACTCCGAATATTACTAGAATCATGAGATTAGTCCAATTCTCTCTAGCTCTAAAATCAATCAATTATCTAATGAAGAATATTGTTTTTCCTTATGTATACCTATAATAATATAATTTATTTTGGTTAAAAATCATGATCCAAAAAGGTTATGATACAAATCAATGTAGTCAACCTCCAAAATATTTGTTCCCAACTGTATGTTAATATATATAGCAGGTAATATGCAAGAATTATGCGATAAACTTGGATGTAATCAAAAGTTAACAAAATTCTATTGTTTTTAAATTACATCAATTTATAATTTATCATTAATATTTTGAATCATGTAACCCTGGGATGTAGGCTAAGCCCTCTACCACCCTTGTATAGTAACATAACATATGTCTCTATAGACCACCTAATGAATCATGTAACACCGAATCCAATATTGTTCTTTGGATTGGCAGACGTGTCACAATCATGGAACTATTCACAATTGACACTCTAAGAAAGCTCTGATAGTTTAACCCATTACATCCCACATACTATCAATTAAATAAATAACAACTATCTTTGAAAACTATCATGGTATAAACTCTTTGTCCCCCAAAGCATCAATTCCTTTAATGAAGTCCCTCTGGGAAAGCTCTCACGGTCTATTACTTTCTAGTAAATCATCTAAACCAAGGCTCTCATGGTCTTGTGTAAACAATATGGATGTCCCCTCGGTCATTCGAGTAAAATTTCTCACAATCCCTTTGATAAATATAGTATTGTACATATTATATCAATGACAATAATATGGAACTCCCCTTAGTATTTTTGTTCCAAGGCTCTCACGGTCCATTCAAAAAATAGGGCCCATATTATATCAAGGACGCTCATGTAAACCTCAAACAAATATATGGCTAAAAATTCACAATTATTACCATAAAAAATATCATATACTCAATATAACTCCTTTATAATCAGCGAAGGCATAGAAAATAAGGTATTACTCATAGGCAACCTGGACCAAATGGACATAAACATTAGTGAAGGGGAAGCACACCCAGAGTTTGTCCCGTTGACAATGTATATAACCATACACCTATGAAAAAACCCCATTTCAATCAATAAAACAATAATGGGTAAAAACAAGTTTTAATTCTAATTCTTGCAATATCCAGAATTTTGGAATGCTGCACCTTCAGAATAAATAGCCAAAAGAAAAATAATGAATGGAAAAAACCACCTACCTTGATGTCGTATGATTAATATAGTTGAATGTCGACTCTTGAATCATCCTAGTTTAGCATAGATCTAAAAAAGTTCAAAAACACCCATCTTTTAATAGATAATAACGGATGATGAATTAGTAATAAGGGATCAATAACGTTTGAGAATTCACCGGTTGGATTCCAACGCAACCGAGGATGTCTCGATCAGAGTTCATATAGAGTATTAGGAGGTCAAACTTCATCTGTCATTCATGAACACTACATTATGAATCACAGGAAGAAAAAGGTGTTTCTGAATATGTGTTATGACAACATTCTGATAAAAAAAATAAAAAATAAATGTACATGACTTGATAATTAATACTACAGGCTGTGTAGTAGCCTGAACTGGCCCCCGACATAAGTGAGTCTTCTAGGTAACCACACGTCCATGTACACCGCCGTTACATGTTAAATACAAGGTTTTATGTGGCAATATGGGTACATGTTCTTTACAAATAGGTACATGGGATTTACTCATAATTACATTGTGCGAACATAGAAAATCATCTTTTTTTTTCCTTTTCCTCAAAAACAACATGAAATCAAAATCTATACTTGAATTGAAAATCTAGTATCTTACAAACATCCCTATAAAAGTAATTCATCCATGAATTTCCCTTCCATGTGTGGTGAAGAATATGAGAACTACTCTGGATACTATGATCGCATATTATCCTCAATATCCTATGTCTCATTCAAAACTCGCCCATGCTACTATAGCACCCATACCAGTAGAACATAACATCCACAGAGGACCTTCAGGCTATGACCCATAATCCAAATAGGTTGATCCTCTAAGGATGCATCCAACTCAAACTAAAACTTCTCAAGTTGAAAACATGATATGGGTTTGATAGTTAACTTCCTAGATGAAAAATAAAAAAGACTCCATGCATTGCCCATTACCTCTGAGGAAACATCAAAAGATAGGAAACTAGTCCGTCTCTCTCCAATAATTCAAACAACCCAACATATATAAGTGAAATATTCCCAAATGTCTTAATTTTACTATGTCCTGACTTTGTTGTGACACATAGGAATACCTTATTTCTAACCTCTAACTCCAGAGGTTGTCTCCATAGTCCAAAAAAATATTTCTTGCTAGATTGTGTAGTAGCCATGCTCTTTCGGATCAACTCCACCTACTCAGTGGTCTCTTGGAAAAGATGTGGTCCCAACAAAGTAGTATATCCTACCACCATTCATCATTAGGGTGATCATCTTGGAAAACTTTACAAAGCCATAAAATGATCCATTTGAAACATTGCAAGAAAAATATTATTGTATGAAAACTCCACCAGCCATATGTGTCTCCCCCCAAAGCCATGAAAATCCCTGACGCATGCTCGAAGCATGTCCTCCAAAACCTGAATCGTGGACTTGGACTCACCGTCTATTAGGGAATAGTAACCTATACTCATAAATACATGTTTCTCAAAATATCACTATATTCCCTTCCATACATGATAAGTAAACTAGGATTCCCTTTCGAAAAATGATAGAGTGGTGAACCCTATGAAAACACGCTGTCTATTAGTTGTGAAACATTACATGATCATCCACATTGAAGGTTTCTGTTTCAACATGAATTAAGAATCATTTGTGAGTCAATCAAGAATAGTCCATACTAAAGAATTACCTCCAACGGACCTCGGTAAACCCATCAAAAAATCCATCATAATATATTTCCACTTCCACTCGGGTATGGGTAACTTCAGTAATAGCCCTATCAGTCACTAATGAACAACATTCAATTGTTGACTGGTGGAACATCTCATAACAAAACCCACTACAACCCCTGTCATGCTTGGCTACCAATACTGACGATGTAGATCTTGATACATCTTGATGATACATGGAAAAACATCCCATGATGAGGCATTAAAATTTCAGATAAATCCTCATATTTCTCTACTAACAACCACATGTTCCAATGAAAATGAAAAACCATGCCCAAAACTATGGTCCACCCAGTAGAAGGGTCCCCACCTCACATACTCTCTCATAGGACTTGGCCTTTAGAATCTGATAGTACACTCATTTGCACTCGATCTAGTAGAGTATAGGTAAAATCTATAGAATACAGAATCTACATACGTCGTTTTTTATGATCCTCCAAATGCATCTAAAAAATAGAGGCATAAGCTTCAACTCACTACTGGCCTCCTAAACTACTTGTATCTGAGTCCTCCATATCAACACATCATCCACTGTATTGTCATTCCATAGTTTGCAGGTAATATCAAATTCAAATGAATGAAGGTACTCAACCAACCTTCACACTCTCAAATTTATATTATGTTTAGTAATGATATACTTGAGTATTTTGTGGTTAATGTATTCTAAATTTTTTTTTCATTGTAACTAATGTCTCCAATAGTTTACGACATGCCCAAATATGGGTAACTAGAGATCATGTATAGGGTAGTTTCCCTCATGTGGCCACAATTGTTGAGACAAATATACAATGAATGATTCTCCATACATAAGAACTGCTACCATTCTGATACCTAATGTGTCATAGTAAATGGTTTAACTCTTACCCAATTCTAGAAAAATAAGTATCAGTGATGATGTGAATCTACCATTTAGTTCCTAAAAGGATGAAATGTAGTAATATGTCCATAAGTAAATTACACCCATCTTCGTCCATCTTGATAGTGGATAAAATATGATTAAATAGTCTTAAATATAGAATTTTTTGTGACTATCCAACCACTAAAAATTCCATACTGAAACACATTATTCAGCTGCTCCTAGGAAACAACCACCCTCACCTTCCCAGGGTCTACTAATACTCATGTATTTGAGATGACATGACCCAAGAAATGAATTCAGTTCATCAAAAAGTGCCACTTTGTGAGAATAGAATACAACTAATTCTCTCTCATTCTACTAAATTTGATCTCAAGATTGATGGCATGGTTGTGTTGAGTGTGTGAGTAAACAAAGATATCTTCCATGAAGGATACCACAATAGAATCCATGTAAAGATGGAAAAAATCAGTTAATCACTTCCAGGAAAACTACTGGTGAGTTCCTGATATGGAATGTCATAATAAAATATTCGAATATACCATTACTACTCCGAATGGATATAAGTAGTATTTGTGATGTTCTATTTCCCAATAGATGAAAATATTTTCTTAAGTGAATATTTGAGAACACTCGGGATCCTCTAAGCTGATCAGAGATATCATCAATACTTGATAAAAGATATTAATTTTGGCTCATAAACCGTTTTAGCTTCCGATAATCCACACAAGTGTAACTGTCAGGATTTTTTTCAAATTTGACAAGTGAACCCCAAGGAGATGTTCTGGGTAGATGATACCTTAGCCAAAAAATCCTCTAACTCCTCCATGAGATCCTATAAATCTGGTGTATCTATCCTATATAGAGTTATGGACACATGTGCCTCTCCTGGAACATGATCAGTAGTGAAATTCACCGCTCTATATAGAGTTAAACTGAAAAATTTATCTGTAAATATATATATGAAACAATCCACCCCTGGAGGAAAGTCCATCAATGATGTCCCTTGTTCATCCGGTTAAAAACTAAAAATCTATGATATTATTTTTTGAAACCCACAATACTCTTGTCCATATAATCATTCTTGGATAACCCATTCACACTTGTATAGAAATGATTTTCCCTCAGGTGATGTGAAACTCACCCTACGATGATAACAGTTAACAAATACATGAAAGGAGACCAACCAGTCTATTCAGAGAATGAAATCGAATCCTATAATATTAATGGCATACAGGTCCCATAATAAGTGCTACACAGCATCCCCAATAGGTAAGTCCTTATGAATACTTACACTAGTAGTCCTAATCCCCAACAGATTGTCTAGAACCATAACATCATCATAGATGAAGATATAAAGCCCATGGTTCTCCACAATGAGAAACAATAAAAAACTATGGTAAACTACCAAATCAAAAATGGAATAATTTAAAACATAGGAAACTAGTATCGTACCTTTAATCATAGAGGGTCAAGGATCCTAAACCTACTAGGTTTTCTCTATTACAATATTCTAACATGTATTATGGCACTATGACCCTGCCTAGATACCCTGTGCTGTTACAACCATATGTAAATAAACACATTTCATGTGGCTACTATAACCACACCCACCACTTTTTATTGAATTGCATGACAATGTCCGATTCCTTGAGTGGTGAGAAACAGTTGTCCCCTATATTGTATATGGATTTATAATAGATACCCTCTCATGAGCTTCTGGTGAGTTCATCCTACAAAAATACTAAAGATGACCCATTTTTTCAAATGATCATAACTTAATAGGGTCTCTCAGTAATGGTTGTCTTATGTTCCCACACACCCCATTCTGGTAGCACCTCACCTGGATTCCTAATGATACATCATTATATCCGTAATCACTATGTTATGTCTATATGTAGTGCTTAAAGCTATCAATTGAAAGAGTACTAACCCATGATGCTAAACCATCATGGCTTACCACTCTAAACTCCCTTAGATTTCAATCAGTAATCAGCACCTAATTTACTATATAAGTCCTCGAAGATAACCTGAAAACATTATCCAGTGATAAGATACCGTGACTAATCCAATCCTCAAATACCATAGCCAGTGATAACAAATCACCCCAAGGATATGTGTGAATCAGTGGATCTCTATAAATAAAGAAGAGTAATACCTCACTAAAATGCTCCCTACTCTAAATTCATGAACTAACATGATTGGTACGCCCATAATGTCCGAAGGTATAATTAAACATAAAAGATCCTCTGAAACTCATCCCATGAAAAATCCCATTTATGTCCAGCATGTGAAACGCCATCCCATCATCTCATAGAAGAATCCCATTTTATTTATGCCATAGGATTCATCCTCCTATCATAGGGAATATAAACATGATTAATTATAGAAATCATTTCCTCAATCATTTACTCTATAGATTGCAGTCTTCTATCCCCTAAAAAAGTGGGAGGATGCTGCTGTTGGAACACCCATTTCTACTATACCGTTGTCAGGGTCGGACATGCTGCTCTCAGAAAGGTTTTAATTATCCTCATAAATCCTTCATGAGAATGTGACTTAGTACCTTTGTCTATTATATCATTTGTTTCCAAGATAGATATTATAGGAGGATCTATTTATAGTTCTTCATTAACAATTTTCAGTGTCTAGTCATTTCACTCAATCTGGAATACAACCAGAGGACGTTATAGTGGCCTGACTCTACAATGTCAAGTGCACACCTCATAACAATATTAAAGAACACTAAAACTCATATGGTCAAGAAGAGAATAGTTGTAGGAAATAATTTATGTTTTACAAAATAGGGTTACATGGTGTGTAGAATAGCCACACAGTGTGTTCCCTTAATCCTTAACATGGGTGTGTACTGATGCCAACATGGTCATGTAGCACCACATACACATGAAGTTTTATTCATGAGACATGCAACAAACATGAATAATTCATCATACCCAGATACATATACATGGATAGAAGTACACATAACTGCAGATGTAATAACACACGACATGTAGACTAATGACATGGCGGGTACACCAAATGTTCCATCCTCCTGTGTTGTCAGTCACATGATTGGATACAAGATCGAATATAATGCAGTTTGTGCTCCCAGTATAAAGTGTGTTATGTCATTAATTATTCAACATTGTGTCTTACCTCACACAGTCTATCAAACAATCATCAACTACATATTTTATACCCATGGTACAGGGTGTGTACTTATGAAAATTCATTTCATGCATAAAATAAGAACACATGGAACATATTATATAAATCACAGACCTGTTTTCTGGGTTTTTTGGTCATTAGGCCTCTAACAATTCTTTAGAACACCCAAAATATTAATATTTGGCCATATAATTCTATCTTCTAATATGTGAGAGCCTATACCCTCCCCAAATAAAATTTTAACATCCCTTTTCATATCATATCTTAAAAAAATTTCAATTAAAGGTCAATCATGACTCTCCAAATTCTGATAGAAGAAGGCACATAACACCGCAGAAACCAATGCTTGGAATCCATCCAAATGAAAAATTTCATATTCCAATACCCTATCAAAATAGCCGGAATTCAATAACGGTATATATCACAACAGCATTCAAATATACCATGACATATATCACAACAACTTGAAATCAGTAATTCTCTCTAAATGGTATGGCCAGATTGAATGGAATGTCATTTCTAACAAGAGAAAATATTATTCATGAGATGGGATACCCTCATCTCATTTGGATTAAACAAAATACAACACTAATTATATCAATACTAACACCCAAAAACATGTGTTTCACAAAAATTTGAAATCAAATCAACTAAAATATTTCAAAATCCAAAAAATACAATTCAATTCAAGGTAAATTCTATTTTTCCTACACTTTGGGAAGCTACTCCCATGCCAAGCTAATTACCAAACATAATTTTCATTCAATTACTTTTTAATTTTACCCAATATTATGATAGAACAAAAAATAAAACAGCCTTTGATACCACTTTGTAACGTCTTAGATCTGGGTTCCACCCAACAGTGCCCTATACATTGTTGGTCAAATGACCTCATGTGTATTTCCCCAAATGTCAAAGGATTCCAAATTGCAGCAATACCCATGGTCTGGTAATGGGGAAACTATTACCTCATTGGATGATTATATATAGTGGAATTAATAAATAACAAATAAAGTAAACAGTGGAAGACTGATAGAAATAAAGAAAATGCAATGTATATATAAAAATAATGCATGTCAAATCTATCTAGAAAACAATCCAAAACAGGTCTCAAGTATGAAAATACAATATAATCCAATAAAAGGAAAATCAAGTAAACTCCAACAGCATCACAAGCCTGATCTTGTCCCATGCTCTCCACTTCTATCAAAAATCATATACCGGATAATGATTGGTGTTTTTCCTTTATATACCTACAATAATATAATGTGTTTGGGTCCAAAAGAATGTTCCAAACAGTGCGTGAGTTGAATCCATGAAGGAAACTACCAAAATATCAATTCATACTTGTCAGTGAATATATATAGATTTTTATAGGAATGAATCAGGCAATAAACTACGAATTACTCAAATTAAATATTCCGACATTTTCCAATTACATTATTTTTACATTTATTTTTCATCTATTGAATATTGTAACATTGGGATGTATCCTATTATCTGTATTCCACTTGAAAAATAACATAACAGATATGTCAGAAGTCGACCTAAACATTCAAGTAATACAAAATCGAAGATTGTTCTTTGGATTGGGAGACACATCACAATAATTCAACTATTCTCAAATGAACCTATGGGAATGCTCTCATAGTCTGTCACCATTTATACCATATAAAATAAATTCATTAAATAATTACTCTTTAGGAAATCTATCACAATATAACCCCATTGGGCTGATATATCCCCATTTCAATAAATAGAAACTGTCTGAGAAAGCTGTCACGGTCTATTCCCTTCTCTTCAATCATTAACACAAAGGATCCCACAGTGCTTTTTAAATAATATGAAAGTCCCAATAGTCTTAATTTTCCATGTCTCTCATAGTCTCTTCGACTAATATAGTAGTCCACATATTATATCAAATCAAATAATCTTCATGTCCACTTAGTCTTCATGCTGTAAGATCCCAGATATTCTTTTTAGTCTTGTCATTCATTTCTGTTTGTTTATTTGGATAAGAGGGGAATATGTAAAATTAAGGAGTGCACACAATGTTCGATTTAGTAAATGTAGTGTACCCGGTTGTTGCGGTTGACTATGTTTTTCCCATTTAACAACTGAGTACATGGCCATGTGGGATGAACTATTGACGGCCTAAAGTAAGGGCTGGTTAAAGAAAGTACATGCCATGTACCCTTGAAGAAAACGGTGTGTACTTTATTATTATTTCATTTGACGGATTGGGGTCTAGTCACATTCACATGAATATCTTCCACTGGGTCTATCTCATCCTAGATCTAATAAGACCATCAATTCTTCTATGAGTTTCTAAATCGCCGTCCATTCTCCAAATCAAATTCTATTGGTTGTATTAGAATCACATCAATGAGTTTTTCTTTCTTCTAGAGCCTTTTTCTACGATTTCACCTCTCTTGTGAGATTTCCTTGGTAAATTATTTTAGATGTCTTGGTAGATTTACAACTTTCAATGGTGATTCAAGGATATAGGTTCATGTATATCGATTGTACAGTGAAAAGATAGGTGTTTTTTGACTTTCTGTAGTTATTCATAGAGTTATATGTGCCATGTGCCCAATACCCATGTTTTTGGTATTTCCAATTTATGGTTTTTAGCCCTGTTGTTGTCTATTAGGACAAGTATTCCTAACTAGAGAATTTCCTTTGCGGTGGTCCGATTTCCTTCCTTTCTACGCCACTGCTCCTCCTGGGTTCCGTTCTTCACTGAGGAATCATCAAATTTCCTTTGCGGCACGTTTCGTTATCACCCGCCAAATGCGCAAATCAACGAAGAACTGTGGAGGGTGTTCGGGTCGTGTTAGTTTGTCCTGCACCCTCCGTGTTAGATGATAACAATTGGGAATATTAATTATCAACACATGAATCATTCCAAGAAACAATTTTATTAAATTAAAATTGCACTTTGATCCCAGCTCAATGTTTTAGACGAACAACCACTGGAATAAAATCATTTCACAAACAAAACCCCTACCTCGTCAAGTCATCGCACGAGAGTTCTTCGCAGAATCGACCGTCGCGGAAGGGCGTCGCATCGTCGCGGGAGGGCGTCGCGTCGACGATATTCGGGGATCAAGAACATACATATTTAATTTTAATAATTAAATCCATATTGAAGTTATAATCCACAATGGAATTTAAAGGACCACAATCCCCTACCTTGTCGTTGTCGATCGAAGGTTATCCTGGGGCTGGATCGTTGTGGAAGAAGTTTCGCGGAGGGAGAATCGTCGGCGTCACGGTACATGGCGTCGCATCGTCGATATCCGCGGGTTCGGCATTCTTCGTCAGAGGCCGGCGTTCTTTGCGTTCTTCGCGTTCTTCGCGTTCTTCGCGTTCTTCGCGTTCTTCGTGTTCATCGCGTTCTTCGCGTTCTTCGCGTAGGAGGATGAAGGATTTATGTTTTGTCAAATCCTCTCAACGAATAGCACTCAAAAGAAAAAGTGTTGGTCTTATTTTATTACATTCCAACAAATGTAAAACAAACTTAGTAATGACCCATTAATTCATATAATTAATTTCAACAAATAAACCTCCCAATTAATAGGAGTGTTTAATTGTTTAGCAAAATACCCCAGTTGACTTTATTTAAAAAGGGTTTTCGCGGGTGCGTTACTTAGGGGAAAGGAAACGGCGGGGCTCGTGCCAGCCCCGCCCCACAAATACCCTACCAACAGGGTAGGATATTTTGAATTGTACTTTATCCACTTTAACTCAGCTTAAGCAGCTTAAAGTGGTCTTTAAGAGGATTTAATTGAAATAAAAATAAAATTGCCGTACAACTCTATTTTATTTCATATCTTAAAACCCAAAAATTAAAAACCAAAAACGAGAAAATGCAACTCCAGAAGAGGTGTTTCTAAGCAAATACTGGCACTGCGATTCCATCGGTGCCCTCGGAATTTGATTCCGAGTAACGGTTAAAATGTTAGAAAAACCCTGCTCGTTTGTTCACTGAACGTACCCGAGCCAAATTTCCGAAAATGATTCTGGGCACACCGGGTCTCGGAATCAGGTGCCGTCAGAAACTGCATCCTTTTAAAATTCCAAATAAAACTATGAAAATAATTTCCTTGAAATTTACGGGTCTTTACATTACTCCCACCACAGGGCTTTACGTCCACGTAAAGTTTTAACACAAACTAGGGTCACAAAAGCGGTACAGAGCATGCATCTGAGCCTTCCGCTCCCATGTGCTCACCTGGAGGTTCCCGTACTGCCAAAGAAAGTGCACTCGAGGAATCGACCACCCTCATAGGACAACCCCTGTCGATCCTCGATCCCCACTGGATCCTCCGTGGAAGTCACCCCATCGCCATCGTCCATCTCCCCATGTTCGATGATATGCGAAGGGTCGAGCACGTATCTCCTCTGCTGAGATACGTGGAAATCGTCATGCACCGGGTGCATCTGAGGTGGATGGTTCAAGCGGTAAACTACCCCGCCTACCCAGTTGAGGACCTAAGAAGTTCCATTGATCCTCGGAGATAACTTGCCGCCTTGGCCACATCTCCATAATCTTCATCGAGGTGAGACCCGTATAAGGACATGATCATCATTCTCGAACTCAGAGGTCTCCAACTCATGTTTAGAACAAAAACATAAAATGACGGCTACCACGAGGGTGAGGTTGACCGACTCAAGAATGATCGGCCGCACCCTCCTATGCATGAGTTATCCTGCGCTGTAGAGAGTTCCCTTTTCACCGACCAAGGAAAACCCATTCCGACGTCGTAGTTAAACCAAAACCTTTTTGCCTAATACCGTCAATTTGTTTATGAACTGTAATTGCCCAGTCCATACTCAAACCAACGTCGTAAGGCCTCGATGCTGCCACCAAGAGATTCTAACCAAAACTCTCGCCTCGAGGGTCTGACCACACCATCGGTATATGTGTGATTATCGAGTCTCATCCCAAGGTATCTCCAGACGTGAGGCTCAAGTCCACGGCTTACCGGAAACTCTAGGTCAGGGACAAGATTTCTGAAAGAGAGGAATGATTCATATCGACGTTTGTTTCTAAAGAAGCTAGTAGTGGAAACAGACTGTCCCTTGAATCATTTTTAGAGCCATTGGGTCACACTCCTTGACCGCATGTAGCCTCACTCTTCCTCCATCCTCTAGCTTTCTGAGCCTGGCGGGGATAACTAAGGCGGGTGGTTGTAGCTTGTTAAGATGTACACCACCTCATGCTGCTCTCCTAGCTCTGCCTCCACGTCTGCTGATTCCCAGACTCATCTCTCATTAAAGATTCCTCTTCTTGAAACATTTAACATGCCTGAGTCTCTAAGACTGACATCAGTTTCCTGTTTCATACTGCAATGTGCTGTCTTTATCCGCTCCTGGATGATCCGCACCTTCTTTGCCTATGATCTGGAAGAACTGCTAAAATTTCTCCTTTAAAAAAAAGAAACACGGTCCCATCCCCTTGGATGAACCACGCCCATTGCCTAATATAGTCAATCCTAACATGAAGGGTGCATTCATGCCATGGATGACGTCATAAGGCCTCAACGTAATTACTAAGAGATCCAACTGTCACTCTTGCCTCCAAGGGTCGAGTCACACTGTCGCCATCAGTGTGAGGTCACTATGTCTGCTCCTGTATGAATCTCTAAAGTGAGGGTCAAGTATACATTCTTAACAAGGACGACTCAGTATCAACCAAACAAAAAGGACATGAAAGCAAAATCACAAAGATAAGTGTCTTTTTATTATTACAGCTCATAGTACAAAGACACAAATACAATAGCAATAAGGAACTACAAGTACAAAAGCTGTATCCACTAGTTCTGCTCCTGTCCACATGATTCCAGAGCTCTACTGCCTTGTCCACTGCTCGGCTGTTGCTCAGGAACTCGTCGCTGCTTCTGCCTCGGTGGCCCCTCCAATGCCTGCGGATCAGCTGTGCAAGAAGTCGGATAGTCACGTGCCAGGTGACCCTTCCTGTCGCATTCATAACACTTCCTGCTCCTCGTACGGCTGGCTCTGGTCCTCTTGGACCTCTTCATCATCTTTATACTACCCACAGATGACTCAGCTACTGATTGAAAACACTGCGGCATAGGCAAAAGCTCTTGTACACGCTCAGGGTGTAGAGCTATTGGCACAAACTCCACCATGAAGAAGGTCTCAAAGTCTTCCCACGTGAAGGCCATCCCATCGCAAAACTGGAACAAGTGTCTCCACCATCTTCCTGATACTGCCTGATTAAGGCTGGAAGCAATGAACACCATGAAGTCTGCTGGCGTCCCCACTGGCCTGAAGACTCTCACCACAGCCTCCAGCCAATCCTCAGCCGCCTGCGGGTCTATCTCTTCCAAGAACCTGGGTGGCCTCTGGCGCTGGAACTCGTGCAGAGTACTCAAGTGGCATGCATCACCTACTGTTGGGGCTGATGGCATCGGTGTCCCAACGTATGGTAGTACCACTGGTGCCTCCGCTGGTGCCTGAACTGCAAGAGGGCCCGGTACCGAAGCCTCGTCGCTCGACAGGCTATCAGTACGCACATCCCTATGGGCTCAAGCTGGTCATTCGAGAAAAGTAATCATGAAACAAACAACGTGAAACGGTCAAACGATTATACCTGGTGAGATGACTTGGTTTGAGATGAAATTTAAAAACTTCTGGAAACACACACAATTAATGTTTTCGTGCATTAAGTCGGAAATTAGAAGTCAGGGTCCTGGTGTATGGATACGTCGGCCGCCGCACCAATACTGGGCTCCCTGGACTGATAACCACACCCAATACACTTAACACTATTGCTTCACATAGAAGAAATATCAGAGTCTGTGGTAGAACCGAACACCTCTGATACCAATTTGTCATGACCCATCCTCGGGGCCCGTGCCACGACTACCCCAAGCCCTCCTTCCATAGGCCAGGGGCTGGCGACAAGCACCAAGACGTAAATCCCGATAAACAGGGAAGTCATTTCCTTTGTAAAGTAATGAACCACCACAGAGTAAGGAAGCAGAAAAATTAAACACTAAGTACAAAGAGAAGTGCTGAAAGGTTAATGGGCCAGAATACAAACCCAAAAGAAAGTACAACGACAACTGAACAAGTACAACAGAAAAAGACAACAACTGGAAGGACGAAAGCGACTCCTGGGTCATCCTCCTAGGATCCTACTTGAAGGGTAGGTACAGATGGCGTAGCTCCTGGATCATCCACCAAAGACCCAACCTGAAGGGTAGGTACAAATAGCCTCTACAATGCTCTCGCCCGTCAACCTCCTCTGAGTGTTGTCTCACAGTGATGTCCACATCCGGATAATGACTCGTCACGTGGTCCACCACCGGGTACTGACATTCGTGTGGTCAACCTCCGGGTACTGACTCGTCGTGTAGATCACCTCTGGGTACCGTCCAGTCCTCGAACACTCGGCCTCTGTCAGCACTGCCTGTCGTCTGCCACCAACACAACGAGGTGCGGGCACAACCCGTGCATGGGTGAGTATAACGATACTCAGTAGGTACCCCGATACCTCAAGGTCCCGCTAAATCCAACAAGGATAAACACAAAGAATATCTCAATAGATAACCTCTACTTGGGTATATGCCCATACATATACCTATGTTATCAAGTAACCCATCTCAATCATGAGGAAACACAAAGAATATGAAATTAACGGATAACCACTACCCAGGTATATGCCCATACATAGACCTATGTTATCAAGTGACCCATCTCATTAATGAGGTAAACACAAAGATCAATGATTCAGCTCAAGAAGGATTTTTATTATCGAAACCGTAAATGCTAAAGAGCTTCATCTCTAAAGTGTACAGTGTTCCTGTCACGACTCTGAGGTACTGCTCACTGACCTAAGACAGCTGAGGTACTCCTCCTGTCGAGTACTGTGGGCCTGCTGATACAACCAAGCGCTTCCCACCATGGGTCTGCCGCTACAACCAAGCACTCCCCCTCATAGCCTCAAAAGGTACTCCTTCTGTTGAGTACCGCAGGGTCTACCGCTACAACCAAGCGCTCGTCCGCCGTGGGTCTGCCGCTACAACCAAGCGCACCACCTCATAGCCTCAAAAGGTACTCCTTCTGTTGAGTACCGCGGGTCTACTGCTACAACCAAGCGCTCATCTGCCGTGGGTCAGACACTACAACCAAGCGCTCCCCACTGGGCTATCCAAAACACACCGAATCGATCGGTCAAGCAGTCGTTAGGTCTCAGCCAGCTACACAGTCTCCGTACTCCTCACGCTCGTCTCTGTGAGGGTCCACTCCATGAGCTACTAGTTGATACTCCATGTATAAAAAAGTCCCACGAAGAAGTATTCCAAAGGACCGCCTCGTCATATTGGTCTCAACACAACAGACGACGCGTCAATCCGACGCCTGGCCTGTGAGTTATTAGCCTTTTCGTCCCAGGGGCCCGGTTGGTTTCGTGTGCAAACTAACCCGGCCGAATCTCCAGTTTACCCCGAACTACCATAGGGTATATTCATAGGGACCGTTTCTCAACGTGATGATCAACGCCGTTGACAGTTCGTCAAACGAATGTCATGTCTGAAAGATACCAACTTTTCCGTTCCAGGGGCCCGGTTGGATTTCGAGTGCAATCCAACCTGGCCACTATCCAACTGCATTCAAAACTCAAGAAAGTTATGCCAAAAGTTCTGTCTAATAAAAAGGGAATCAACGAGATAGACGGCGCATCGATCGGATGCCCAGTCTATGTGTTATTGGCTTTTTCGTTCCAGGGGCCTGATTGGTTTCGTGAGCGAACCAACCCGACCGTACTCAACCTGCATCCACAACTCGGGCGGAGTGAGCCAAAAGATCTGCCTCACTTAGAGGAATCAATCAAAGACAACAGAACGCCAATCGGACGTCTGGAGCTCAAGATATGATTGTTTCCGCTCCGAGGGCCCGGTTGGTTTCATGTACGAACCAACCCGGCTGAATCCAAATTATTCTGAAACCATGAGTGTGATATACCGAAACCACCGCCTCGATCCAAGGATTGTGTTGCCACTGACGGTGCATCGATCGGAGGTCCGTATCTCATGATATTAGCAAAAGACCGAAAAGGTCTGGAAAAGGGGGGGTCTGGGCCCGGTCCGACCCGACCCGACCCCCTGGGTCGGCCGCACCGGGTCGACCCGACCCGGGTCTAACCCGGCTGGACCCGGTCCGGCCCAGCCAGGGCACGGCCCGACTCGGCTCGGCCGGGCGGCCGCGCAACGCGGGGGGCGCGCTGCCCCCGCGGGGGGCCGCCCTGGTCAACGGACGCGGAAAAAGCCGCGTCCCGTGTGCACCGAACCCGCGTGGCCGCGGGTCCGCTGGCGCCACCGGTGGCTTCCGCGGGACACCGGAGTTGCTCCGGTGGTCCGATTTCCTTCCCTTCTGCACCACTGCTCCTCCCGAATTCTGTTCTTCTCTGCGGAATCATCAAATTTCCACTGTGGCATGTTTCTTCGTCACCTGCCAAATCCGCAAATCAATGAAGAACTGCGGAGGGTTGTCGGGGCGTGTTAGTTTGGCCCACACCCTCCGCTTTAGACGATAAAAATTGGGAAAACTAATTATCAACACATGAAACATTACAAGAAACAGTTTTAATAAATTAAAATTGCACTTTGATCCCGGCTCATTATTTTAGACGAACAACCACGGGAATAAAATCATTTCACAAACAAAACCCCTACCTCGTCAAGTCGTCGCACGAGAGTTCTTCACGGAATCGACCGTCGCGGAAGGGCGTCGCATCGTCGTGGGAGGGAGTCGCATCGGCGATCTCCGAGGATCAAGAACATACAGATTTAATTTTAATAATTAAATCCATATTGAAGTTATAATCCACAAAGGAATTTAAAGGACCGCAATCCCCTACCTTGTCGTTGTCGATCGAAGGTTGTCGCGGGGCTGGATCGTCGCGGAAGAAGCGTTGTGGAAGGAGAATCGTCGGCGTCGCGGTACATGACGTCGCATCATCGATCTCCGCGGGTTCGACATTCTTCATTGAAGGCCGGCGTTCTTTGCGTTCATCACGTTCTTCACGTAGGAGGATGAAGGATTTAAGTTCTGTCAAATCCTCTCAATGAATAACACTCAAAAGAAAAAGTGTTGGTCTTATTTTATTACATGCCAACAAACGTAAAACAATCTAAGTAACACCCCATTAATTCATAGAATTAATTTCAACGAATAAACCTCCCAATTAATAGGAGAGTTTAATTGTTTAGCAAAACGCCCAGTTGACATTATTTAAAAAGGGTTTTCGCGGGTGCGTTACTTAGAGGAAAAGAAACGGCGGGGCTCGTACTGGCCCTACCCCACAAATATCCTACCAAGAGGGTAGGATATTTTGAATTGTACCTTATCCACTTTAACTCAGCATAAGAAGCTTAAAGTGGTTTTTAAGCGTCTTTAAGTGAAATAAAAATAAAATTGTCGTACAACTATATTTTATTTCATAACTTAAAACCCAAAAATTAAAAACCACAACTCAGCAAACACAACTCCGGAAGAGGCGTTTCTAAGCAAATACCGGCGCTGCGATTCCATCGATTCCCTCGGAATTCGATTCCGAGCACCGGTTAAAAAGTTAGAAATACCCTGCTCGTTCAATCACTGAACGTACCTGAGACAAACTTCCGAAAATGATTACGGGCACACCGGGTCTCGGAATCAGGTGCCGTCAAAAACTGCATCCTTGTGAAATTCCAAAGAAAACTAAGAAAAATATTCCCTTGTAATTTACAGGTCTTTACATATTTTAAGTCAAAAGAGATAGATTATAAATATATATTTTCAATTTAATTTATTTATTTCATTTTGTAATAATTTTAGATATATATATTTTATTGACCTTTTTACATTCTTTTACACACCTTCTAGGCACATTTGAAAATTTGCATAAAATTTAATTTTACCACTTATATTAATTTAATTTCAAAATTCCAAAATAGACGGTTTACATTATTATATCAAATGTTGTGCAATAAAATGAAAATAATTTTTGGTAAATAGTTACATTTAATTTTATTTACCATGGTAACAACTAAATAGGGTATATAATGGTCAAAACGATGGTATAATTACGGTAACACATGACGTAATTATTTTGGATAACTATATTTAGAACAAAAAGAACCTTAGTAATAAAATATGATTATTTTGGTCTACTTGGATTAGATTAGGACATTTATTATTATTTTATTTAAAGTGGGTTTAAAGTTCTAAATTCCAAGTTTAATAAATAATCCATTTTTAATATATAGATATATATAGATAAATTCCACTATAAATATTAATTTGATCGATTAATTGATTTCAAACATAATGATATTTTATTTATAATTTTTAGATATTAAATAATTAAATATATTTATGACACAATGATGATGCGGTAATTATGTTATCAATAAAAGATTAAAATAATTGATATTATAAGTTTAAAAATAAATTTAAATTGATTGTTTTGATGTCATCCACAAATTTTCAATATTAATATGACATTTTAGGGTATATTCAATGAATTTTTCCGATGTAATCATGTGTTTAGGACATTCACAAAAATCAAATACTAAATAGTGTCAAAATAGATATAAATGAGTTTTTACAAACAATATTATAATATTAATTGAAATAATATTACTTAAAATATATTATTAGTACAAATTACTTTTAATATGATAAATATTTATTAAGGAACTATTTGGGGTTCTCTTGTAAAATTATAGTATGTTTATTAACAATTTAATAGAATATAACATGAGGACATGGTAAAAGATAACCTATTTAACTAAAAATATAATCTAAAAATAGGGTTAATATGGTGACCAATCTTATTTAAAACCTATAAATTGAATGTATTTCGACCATTACCACCTTATTTTTGAAATAAATCAATTTTAGCCCTAAAATAAAATATAAATTTATACTATAATAATATTTTAAACAATCGTTAGTGGCCCTCACCTCTCTTATAAAAAGGTACTTCCCCTTATATAAAAACAACATCTCCAAAGCCATTTGTCTTAGCCATCCCTGGCCCAAATCTCCTCCAAAATTATCTCACATAATCATAGAGGCCTTACCTTGAAAACAAATCAAACCTAAGGATCCCTTTTTTCAAATGAAAAGAAAACACCCAAAGAAGAGGTTATTATTTTATCACATGATTCCAAGTTCATTTCTACATTCACTTTCATTTCCTCTGTTTTATCAATACCTATATAATAAATCTAGTAACATATACATAGTATGAATTTTTATTTAATATTTTAAAACCATACTCATTATTCTATGCATCATACGAATGATAATGTCACCATTCGTGTGTACGTACGACTTACCGTCTTCACGTCGTGGTGTAATTATATAAAAAAAGCTGTGTTATTTGGATGGATATAATGACGAGTAATATATATATATATAATTTCAATAACATGATAATTTCTCTATGCAATTAATATACCATCCAACTCCACACCATTTCATTATTAAGCAATTGATATCATCACTTATGTGTACGTACGACTTAACGTCTCCACTACATGATGAGATTCATTTCCATGTTCACCATTCAATGATGATTATAAAAATATTTATTACTAATAAGTATGTCATATATGAAATAAATATTATTTTATATATATATATATATATGTATGTACATACATATAACTTGTCCACTTCCTTTGGTTCAATGCGATATCAGAACAGAAACAGCGTTTGTGAGTACATATAGCCTACCGTCTCCATTAATGTTGTTTTCAATTTCATATATCTATCTATTTTACAGATTTATATTTTAAATATATAAGATATATAAATCATGTTTTATATTCTGGAATTATTTGAATCTTGATCTAAATGATATGATCAAGAATTACAGGTTAATACACGTATGATAAAGAAAATGATTACTACCAAAAATGTTAATTTAATATGAAAAGCACTATTAAATGGGTAGTATAAAGTCATAAATGAATCATTCATTATATAATAAATATTAATATGGTTCAGGTAAAATTTAATAAAATACTATAGTCATCATACTGGAGGTTCAATGTACCCTCGACCAATAGAAAGTGAAAGGAAAGGGTTAATTTCTCAATATCATTAATATATGAGATTGTTTATATGTATGTATTTTTTGGGACATATTTATTATCCAATTCCATTTCTAATAATATAAATTTCAAAATGATTCATTTAAGGTACCATTTAACTAAATAATTCATTTTAAATGTTTTTAATTATTATTTTTCTAAATCTTTCTCATTAGTGTCCATGTTTTCACAATGGGGTTAAGGGTTTATTAATAGGTACAAAATAGTTTTAAAATGTTAATTCCATTCAAAAGATTCCAAATGGTATGGGATACATTGATTCAAATATATATTTTCTATTATTTCTCTTATAAATCTGTGTCTTTTGAATGATTTCAAAAAAAGATATATTTCTCTAAAAATGTTTTCCTGATCATTGTCAACTATGATAGTATCCTTTAATAGATATTATACATGATTAAGGTTGATTTGTTATAATACAATCTTCCATAGTGTATTGAATGATTTTTGATAGGTTTGACTATGGATGTGATGTTTTAATACCATTAATAGTTTATTAATGAAGTATGGGCATTCCATATTCATGTTTTATTACGAATATTTTGGACATGTTTCAACATTTTCATATATAAAATGTAGTGGACTTAGTAAGTGACGGGTGGATCCCGCTATAGATCCCCATCGCATCAGTTTGACTCATGAGACAAACTAGTTTCTGGGCACCAGTCTTTGAAAAATATTTTATTTTTATTTTTGGAACAATGCCTTGACTATTTTTTAATGATGTCTCATGTTATGCATTCACTCATTACGAAATTAATTATAACTTGTGAATATTTGACTAGTTGAATATCCAATTGCATGTTTATATGGTAACTTTGGATCTATTTTCTCCATATTAAGATCATGTTTATGACTATAAGGCTGTTTTTTATTACACATCTTACCTTAAAAATTTATAGCTTCCGCTAAATTATTTAACCTTACAAAGAATCTAAATTCACCTTTTCCCTATATTTGTTTTTCCAGGATTATAAGAAGTATATTATGTTTGATATTAGGGGTTAAGATAAGGGAATAATAGGATTTAAAATTGATTATTTATGTTGTTTTTTTATTTAATGTGTAATATAATGTTCATTTATGTAATCTATTTTCAATGACCTCTAAACAGATCGGTCTTTCTGGACATTATTAATTGTAATCAGGTCAACTTATTAAAATAATACACCAGCTTCGAGCTTCTAGGGTATGGGCATTATATTTGGAATAAGAGATAGTTTACTACAAACCATGAAAACTAGATTTAGAAAAACTCAGATTAGATAACATTACCCCGTGATAGGCTTTGATTATTAGTATAGAATAAATTTCTATAATTTTGGTAATGCTGAGATTATATTTATTTTCAAAGAAATAAATCCATATCTAGATATGAACAGGTAGATGCGGCTCTATAATATATGTACCTACGAGTGAAGACACCAAAAATGAGTTTCATGTTTTATATGAGGAATCCATGTACGTGACAATGGGCATTTCTGCACTCTTGGTTATGAAACTCCTAGTGTATTTGCTTAGGATAATTCAAATTTTCATTACAATCCATTATGAAGGAATTAAGATTAAATAATTACTCAATGAAAACATTTTATTATGATTATAGATTATATGCATAATATATTAAATTAATGTTAGGTATTTTACAAGTTTTTAATTATGTATTGTGATTCATAAACTAACCTATTTATGTCGTTATTTAGAAATGGCACCCAGTAGATAGAATTCGAACTCCAGCAACACACATGATCCAAAGAGTAAAAATAATCATATCATTCATGTTATTAATCCAACATTTAAAACAAAAATATTCTCCAACATATTTCCATCATATGATGAAATAGTATCATGTGTTAATAAGAAATGAAAATAATTCTCTCAGTCATGTGGCTTTGACGGGATGCAAGAGAGGAATAGGATTGTAGAGAGAAAGATGGATAAAGGGAAGTGGGGAAAGATAGATTTTACAATATGTGATAACTGTTGATTGAATCACCGTGGTAAATTATTGAATGGAATGAGAGTTTGTCATAAGATTGGAGAAAAAGGATACCATGTACATGATTAGAAGGGTATGAAAATGTTTGAAATGTACAATGATTTATCTGAAAGGAGTTGGGACACTATGTGAATCAATATCCACATCCTTAGAGTATTCCACAAATGATGCTATTAGATAATAATCAGGTTATTATTCTACCATATATGAAGAGAAATGACTATTGTTCTTGTGTTGTTATTGAATAATTATTTCATTTTAGTGTTGTATCAATGATGTACTTGTTATATACATTGTGGTAACAAATAACGATTGTACTACAGAACTATTTCATTAAAAATTTGAGATTATATGTGTATAAGAAATGTTACTCCACATCAAGTTATGCATTTTGGAAAAATAAATGGATGAAGGAAACATAAAGCTTAATATGGTTATGAAACAAAATAGTGATTTTAAATTAATATATGATTGACTTGGTTCAATTAAATTCTATATTCTCTACTACATTTAAACTAATAAATTGTATGTTTATTCAATTATTGTTGGAGTATACAAAATTTCTTGATTTAAAGTGTATATCTAGTATTCAATAATGAATAAGGAACATGAATTCAATCCATATGGTTTTATGGTAATTCAGGGTGTCATCGTGTTTTAAAATAAATCATGTTGAAGGTATTGATATGTTATTACGTTGCAAAAATAGATATTCATTATGATTACCTTCCTTTTAAATATTGGAATGTGAGTTTGGAAAAAAGTATGTTGGATTTGTATAATGGTTGGAATGGATTACGTTTAAAATTAGATGATATTATTATGGTTAAATCATTTCTGAACATTATTTTTATATTCTTAAAAAAGGGACAACCTAGAGGTCGGGTGATAACCCATCACATACGGAAAGGTCGCGAGACATGATCCCATTACCGATGGGTGACAATGGGGAATGACCTACAACTAGCCTATTTGATGTTCTGGTTTCAATAATGGAGTATTATTTAAATAGTCTAAAAATTGAATAATAACTTCATTATTTTTGGAACCCAATATGATTTGGATAAATAGAATATTTTTTTTATTCCAATTATCTTTTGGAGTGAAAATGAGTTTTTGGTAGAAATTATTTGAAGGATGAATCTTTACATGTCATGTACACATTAATTCCTATTATTCTATGAATAAATTAATTATTAAACATTAGGGAGTAGATATTAAAAAAATGGGTAATCATAATAATTTATGTTTTATTGAACCAATTATATTTTATATAATCACAGATTGATTTCTTTAAGGCCCTCAATTTTACACTTATTTGTGATTGAAGACCAGAATCACTCCCTATAAATATTTTTGTTTTCCTTCAATTATTTTCCATTAATTTTTTACAATTATCTCCTAATAAAGATCATAATTTTGTGATTACTTTTTCCTTTCCCTTTCCCTCTTATTTACTATAAATTTTATTAACCCAATTTCCAAAGTGGGTTTTCCACAATGGTATTTTCTATTTTCATCCTTTTATTTTCTAAGAATGATTTAAAATTGTGATGATGTAATTTATTGAAGTAGGGGAAAATTTTACAACCCATTATTTCATAGTACATTATCGCTTTAAAGTATTTCAATAGCTTATGATATACACAACACAAAGTATGATCACACCACAACTTTCCAAACTCGATGTTAAAAGGTGATTATGAATAGTATGAACCAAATTTTGAAATTTATATATATCCTATATAATTTTTTTATTCTGATTTTATGTTTCATATACATTAAATATGTATAAAATCAATTTTCATAAAAAAGAGGTATTTTTTAAAAATGATGTTTTTCAGCCATTTAATGGAGAAAATTTTTTAAATACAATATTTGAAACTTTTATATATTCAGTTCAGTGAAATTAAATAATTCTTTTGTAGTGGGACATATAAATTTAGTACGGATAATTTTTTGGTACATTTCTGATAAGTTTCATAGTTTGATGAATAGTGAAAAATACAAAATTTTAATTAAAAACATCATTTTTAATTGAAATTATTTATAATGTCAAATTATGTATTTGAGTGGTTTTAAAGTATTATTAGATTATATATTTATCATTTAATATAATTTAAGACATTATATGTAATTTTAAATTTAATATGGACATAAACACATGTCAATCTATTGATAGTTTATACTTTTTAAAAAACCCACGTTTTGGTTTTGACAAATAAAATTACTTTTAAATTAATTAATGAAACAAATTTTATTTTAATTTTTTAATATATACATATTTTTTTATTTGGAATACATCATATTTCTTAGGGTGATGTTTTGGTATTTTTATGAAAATATTCATTTTTTGATTAATAGTGAAAAACACATCGTTATTATTTAAAACCTTCTTTTCATTAAAATAATAGTTAATTTTATTTAAATTTATTTAAAATAAGATTAGATACAAATATCCTATATGAGATCAATAAAATTAATTAGAGTCATTTTATAACATGTATATATATATATATATAATTTTATTGAACTTTTTACAGTATTTTACCCACCTTCTAGGCACATTTGAATATTTGAAAAAAAATGTCATTTTTCTGATTATGTGAATTGAATTTAAAAAATCCAAGAGAAACATTTAAAATTAGAAACTAATATGTGGTTCAATATTTTGATTATAATTTTTGGTGAATTGAAACTTTTGAATTTTATTTACCATGGTTAATAGTAAATAGGGTAATTAATGGTAAAAATTATGTTATAATTAACCAATCATATGTCCTAAATCTATTGAATAAATATATTTCGTCAAAAACAAAAGTTATGAATAAAATATGATCATTTTGGTCTACTTGTATTAGATTAGGACATTTATTCTTATTTTTTTTAATGAAGAGTTTAAAGTGTAAAATTTAGTGTTTATAAACTAAAACAATTTTAATATAGGGTTTCAAAAAATATAAATTCCACTATAAACATTCATTAGAAATATAAAATGATTTTATACATAATGATATTTAATTTATAATTTTTATAGAGTAAAAAATTTAATTTATTTAGGACACAATGATAAGACAATAATTACATTATCAATGAATGCTTAAAATAATTAGCATAATAAATACTAGAAAAAATGTCAATTTAGGAATTTGATGTCGTACATGAATTTTCTATATTAATATGACATTTTCTGTTTTATTCAATAAATATTTTTAGATGTAATCAAGTTTTTATGACTTTTACAAAAACCAAATACTATATAGTGTCAAAATGGATATAAATGGGGGTTTAAAGCAAATATTATCTTATTAAATGATATAATATTTATATAATTAAAAACATCTGGAAAATGACATATATAATTCTAAATTTCTTCATTAATTAAGCACTTGGGTTTTTATTGGCATTTAATAGTATGTTTATTAACCATTTATTATAATAATAATAGAGGACATGGTAAAAGTTAAACTATTTTACTTAGAGTTAAATCCTAACGATAGGGTTAATATGGTGACCACAACTTCTATAAAACATTTTTGTTGAAAGGATTTAGATCCATACCCTAATTATCTTATAAATAAATCCATTTATATCCATTGGAAACCGAAATTAATTTTATAATAATATAATATTTCCAACTTTTCCTAAAGTGACCTCACCACTCTTATAAAATGGTATTTCCCCTTCTCATAAAATCACATATCCAACTCCATTTGGCATGGAAAAACACTACCCAAATATCCACCCAACATACCTAACTTCATCATAGAGGCATTAACTTGATTATAAAGCTATCCTACAGATCCTTTTTTTAAAATCAAAATGAAACACCCAAAGAAGAGGAAACTATTTTTTCAACTCTTTCAAAGTTCGTTTCTTCTTCAATATTATATTTCATTTTAATTTAAAAAAAATTCAACTAAATTCTACATAATGTAATATTATTATAAATATTGTACAAAAATACTCATTATTCTATCAATTTTATAAAGGATAATGTCACCATTTGTGTGTACGTACGTCTTACCGTCTCCACACCGTGGTGTAAATTGTTATTCAACACTCTATTATTTGGATGGATATAAAGATGAGTAATATGTGTATAAATAATTATAATAAAATTCTAATTTATCTATACAATTAATATACCATCCCACTCCTAACAATTTAATCATTAAAAAAATGATAGAATCCCTCATGTGTACATACAACTTACTATCTTAATTAAACGATAAGATTAATTTCCATGTTCAACATTCAACGATGATTATAAAATTATTATTATTAAAAAGAATTAAATTTATTAAAAAGTAATTCTACTAGAGATATATATATATATATGTATATATATATATATGTAATTATATATATAATATTCACTTACTTAGGTTCAATAATATATGAAAACGGAAACAACGTTTATGAGTACGTACAACCAACTGTCTCTATAAATAGTGGTTTCCATTTCAAATATATATCTATAATGCAGATTTATATTCCAAATATATATAATAATTATATCATTATTTATATTCAGGAAATATTTAAATCATTATATAAATTATATGATCAAAAATAAAAATTTATAACACATACGTTTAAGAAAGCAATTATTACCTGAAATGTTAATTTAAAATCGAAATAATTTATAAATAATAAGTATAACGTCATAAAGAAATCATGTATGATATAATAAAAATGAATATAGTTATTTTATAATTTAATAACATTTTATGTTCATTACACATGTGGTTAAACATACCCTAAACTAACGAAATGTGCAACAGAAGGGTTTATTCCTCAATCCAATTATTATCTGAGATTTTTTATGTGTATGTATTTTCTGGAACATATTTATTATGAATGACTTTCTGCCATAAAATTAATTTCAAAATGATTCTTTTATGGTAAAATTTAAAAAAAAACATCATTTTAAATATTTAATATATTTATTCTTCTAAATCAATCTCATTAATATCTATGTTTTGAAAATGGTTTTAAGGATTTATTCATAGGGACAAATTTTTTTTTTAAATGTTAATTTCATTCAAAAAATTCTCATTGGCATGGGATACTTTTATTAAAAAATATATTTTAAATGAATTCCTTTATAAATGTGTGACATTTATATTATTTCACAAAAATGGAAATTTCTCTCAAAATGTTGTACTGATCATTTTCAACAATGTCATATTCCTTTACTATATATTATTCATGATTAATGTTGATTTATTATATTAAAATATTACATAGTGAAAGGGAGCTTGATGGTCCTCTCTCTCTAGTTTCTCTCCAATGACCTAGATTATATGTCACTAGATTATGCTCCCCCCCTCAAGATCGGAGGGGGGAGTCTCACGTCTTCTTCAAGATGAGAAGAGTAGACCCCCCCCTCAAAACCCCTTATTCCTTTCCTGAGGATCTCTCTTTCTCTGAAAGTCGCATAACTTTTCCGAAGGTATCCCCAGCTTTCACTGCTTCTGGCAGAGCTCAACAGCGCTTCTGACCTCTGCAAATTTATCTTAGTGGATCGATTTCATCATCATCGTCCTTCGATTAAATAGTTTGAGCAGTTTACCTTCGATTCAGGGGAGATACAAGAGCATGAGGTCATTTGTTTTCTTTACCGGAGGAATTTCACGATTCTCTTTGGATCTGAATATTACTTGATCACAGCTTGATTCAGGACTCCTTGAAGATTTAACAATTCTTCTATCTACATGTTTCTATGGAGTTTTGATTTTCATATCCAGCGTGAACCTTCATCAATTGCGACCTGGGTAAGCCTTCCTGACCTTCACTCTCATTTCAAAATCCGTCAATTCTTTGTGCTATAGGAATTATGGTGGGGTATTATCTATGTTTCGATCATTACACTGAGGTTGCATGCCATCCTATTTGTCCGAGAATCTATGTGGAAGATGAAATTGCAAAAGCACCGGTACATTGTATTTGGGTTACAGATGAGAAACAATTTTGCTAGAAATAGGAGGTTATGTCTGAATCATGGAAGTTTTACTGTGTGTCTTGCAGCTGTATTGGTCATCAGGTATCAGTGTGTCACGGTGGTAGAACGGGTGGCTGCTCACAATTAGTGAAGTGGAAATCCAACTAAGGTAGTGCTGATACTAGCTTGGAAAAGTCCGTGAGAATGGAGGTCACTGGGAATGGGTTGGCCATGAGTAGGGGTTATAGTGGAGACATTATTCGGGTGGGAGCCTATCCAACTAGTAGTGCTGTGATGGAGGCACATTTGGGTAAATCTCAATTACAGATGGTGAACCAGGATAATGTTACAGCGGCTCTTCCGGGCTCTCCTAGTATGAAACCGGTGATGGTTTCCTCAAATCTGTTAGTGAGGCGTGTTTTTAGAGGTTGTGGAATGATCTGGGTGCTGGACAACAACCCTTACCTGAGGACACAACTGATTTGTGTCAATCATGGAATGTTTCTGTAGATTCTCTTGAATACACAGCTTCTGCAGCTAAGGAAATGCAATTGGTCACGATATGCAATCGCTTTGATGGTTTGGAGATCAAGGAGTTACCCGTTGTGGTTGAATGAGTTCAACGGGTTGAGGAATCTCAGAACGGCTCCATGAAAGGATATTCTGATGAGGGTGTAATGGAGAGGGTGTCATGTGATGGACTTGATATTGCGCTAGACTCTCACCATCTTCCCCAATTGATCAGAACAGGAAACCTCAGATTATGGATGATGGGAGATTTGCTATTTCAGAGTATATTCTTGTGTGGAAGGATGTTGGATGTAATGATTTTGCTTCTGTGAAGGTCACTGGAATGTGGGGAAATATTTATGAAAGTGATAAGGAAAATAGTTGTTCCATCAGGCCCTCTTTCAGTGATATTGTTCAGAGTGGAAGAAGGATGGCTTCTGAAAATGATGGTATTATGACCGCTCCACCGAGGAGAAAGCCCAAGAAGGACTACTCTCAACTGCCCAGGCCATTGGCCACCAGGGCCTCATCTATGAGGGAATGTGGAGCCATCCTGGTGGCACGTACGCAATACTGCAAGGAGCAGCCATCATTGGAAAAGCTGAAGCTTAGAAAGAAGTAAGCTAAGATACTGAAGCAACATCAAACATCTTCAGAATGGGAATCAACTAATGCGGATGAATCACATTACTAGGGATATGGATAAGGGTATGATTATTATGACTTATAGTTTATATTTTTTTGTTGGAAATGGTTGTCTATGGGAAATATGTTCTCCAGAAGTCTTCTCTTATATTTCATGAACTTTTTCTTTTCTTTTAATAAATGGTCATGGGACTCTACTCTAACTGAGCTTGCTGGGTATTTTATATATTCCATAGTGTATCGAATTAGTTATCATATTTTTTACTGTGGATGTGCTATTTTATACCCTTTATTTTTTATAGTTGATGTATTAGCATTTCATATGCTAGTTTCAATACAAATGTATAAGATATTTTTTAACATTTTTAGATGACAAATGAAGTGGACATAGTGTGTCATACGTGGATCCCTCTATATCTCCTTGATGCATTGGTAGGAATCACGAGAGAAACATGTTTCCTAGCACAAGACCTTGACAAAAAATTTATTTTAAGTCTTATCACGAGGACTTTACTATGTGGTAATTATGTCTAGGATTAGGCATTCCTTCATTATGAAATTAAAAATTACATGTCATTATTCAACTAGTAGAATATCAATGTGCATGTTTATATGGTAATGTTTTATTTATTTTCTCGTATTATTTTCATGTATATGTTTAGAAAGCTATTGTTTTTATTACACATCGTTCCTTAAATTATTATAGCTTCTGTTAAATTATTTTCCATTACTGAGCATCTGAGATCACCCTTTTCATATGTTTTTTTCCCAAGATTCAAAGAAGTAAAATATGTTTGATATGAAGGGTTATGAAAGTAGAATAATGGCATTCTAAATGGATTATTTGTGTAGTATTTTATGTTTTAATGTGTAATGTAGCATTCATGTGTGTAATATATTTACCAAAATTACTAAACTTGGTAGTTGTTCGGGACATTATTATTTGTAATCAAACTAATGTATTAAAATAATGCACCTGTTCTGGGCTTCTAGGGGCTGGGAAATAATGTTGGTATCAGAGGAAGTATAGTACAAATAATGGAAACTATATTTCAAAGAACTCTTATTAGACAACATTAGCCTAAGAAAAACACTGTAAATTATTATAGGATAACTTCCTCTAATTATGATAATATAGATATTTTATTTATTTTCCTATAAATACATCCTTAACGTGATATGACCAGTTAGAGGAAACTCTGTCACAGTAGCATCAAGGAGTGAAAACTCTGACAAGGAGTTTCAGAGTTGACTCGACGTATCCGGGTACAAGACAATGAGCCTTACTTCACTCTTGGTTATGAAACTCTCATGGGATATGATTAGGAAAATTCACATATCTTTACAAGCCTTTGATGATGATTTTAGAGTAAATACATTCTAAAAGAAAATATTTTTTATGATTTTAGATTATATGCACAATAATTTCAATTTTTTGTTCGGTATTATACAATTTTAGAATTATGCATTGTGATTCATAACCTATCATAGTGTATTCTTTTATTTAGAAATGGTTCTTAGTAGAATGATTGAGAACACCAGTAATACGCATGCTCCAAAGAGTAAAGTGGATCATATTTTTCATGGTATTATTATAAACTTTAGATGTTAAATAGTCACCCACCTATTCCCATCATATAAATAAATTGTACCACCTGTAAATAAGATAAGTAAAGAATTTTATGATTTATATGTATCTGATGGTAAATAAGAGAGGAAAAGGATTGTAGAGAGAAAGATAGATAAAGGGAAGAGGGGAATATAGGATTTTCCCATATGTGATAACTATGGATAAAATCACCTTGGTAAATTTTTAAAGAGAACGGTAGTTTGTTATAAGTGTGGATTAAAATGAAATCATGTATATGATTTCAAGGGTAAGAAAAAGGTTTCAAATGTACAATGCTTCATCTGTAATGAGTTGGGACACTACACGAATCAATTTCCAAATTATCAGAGTATTCCCCAAATGATGTTATTTGATAATAATCAAGTTATGATACAACCACATATGAAGGGTAATAACTAGTGTTCTTATATTGTTATTAAAAAATTATTTCATTTGAATATTGTATCAATGATCTACTTGTTATATGAATTATAGAAAAAAGGAAATATTATACTCCAGTACTATTTCATTAAGGATTTGATATTATATTGTTCTATAAAAAGTGACTCAAAACAAGTTAATCTTTTTAGAAAATAAATGGTTAAAGGAAAGATAAACCTTGACATGGTTATGATACTGAGGTAATAATTCTGGAATAAGATATTATTTATTTGGATAAATTATATTCAATATTCTTAACTACTTCAAAACTAATAAAATCTTTGTTTATTACTTTATTATTGGTGTTTACCACATTTTGGGATATAAATAATATATCTAGTATTCTATATGGAATAAGGGAGAAGGAACATAATATATATGGTTTTATTGTAATTCAGGGTTTTACCATGTTTTAAAAGAATATGTGATGAAAGTATTTACATGTTATTATGTGGAAAAAAGATCTTCATTGGGGTTACCATCCTTATAAATTTTGTACTTTGAATTTGGATAGAAGTATTTTGGATAAGTATAATGGTTGGAATGGATTAATTTTGACATTGGAAACTACTGATAAGGTTAAATATTTTCATATGATTATTTTTGGATTGTTATAAAAAGGGAAACTAAGAGGTCGGGCGACAACCCATCGCATCCGGCAGGGGTGTGAGACTTGAATCCGCAACCGAAGGGCGATGAGGGTGAATCACCTGCAACTAGCCTACGTGTTGTTATAGTTTTTATAATATAGTTTTTTAAATTTTTTTACAAATTAATTATAAATTAATTATTTGTGGAGCCATATACTATTAGGATAAATATAATATTTTTTATGTCTATTAACTTTTGGAGTGAAAGATAAATTTGTTGTGGGAATTGGTTGAAGGATGAAACCCTAATTGTCAAGTATTATTGTTTTCATATTATTATATGAATAAATTAATTCTTAAACATTAGTTAAGGGATCATAAAACCAAAAATATGTTATCCTAATTCCATATTATTTTTCAATAGATTATATTTTAAATCATCATAGATTGATGGATTTAAGGCCCTAAATTTTACACATCATTGTGAATGATGTCCTCAATCAGTTACTATAAATATTTACATTTTTCTCCAATAATATTTTTCTAATTTTCACTAATGATATTTCAATTAAGATATAAATTTGGTAGTGAATTTTTCATTTCCCTTTCGATTTTATTAAAACTAAATTTTATTAACCCAATTTCTGATGTCTGTTTTCTACAAAGGTATTGTTTATTTTTCTGTTTTATTTTAGAAAATCGATTTTAAATTATGAGGAAACAATTTACTGAAGAATGGGAGAATGTAACACCACCTGATTTAATAGTATGTTTTCTCTTTAATATAATTTAATTGTGTGGGCGACAAGCAACACTAAGATCGAGAGAAGCAAGACATACAAAACATGCGATTCAAAAATATATTATGAAGAGTAATAATAAAATTTTGAATTTTAAATATATCCTATATAATTTTAATATTCAACTTTTGTGTCTCATAGACATAATATAAGGACAAATTAAATTTTCAGAAAAAATAACTATTTTTAAAAAAATCTAGTTTCTCGCCTTTTATTTGTGAACCCTTTTTAAATCCAATATTTAACAGTTTTATATAGTTAATTTAATAAAATTAAATCTTGCTTTTGAATAATTTTAAAATATTTTAGCTTGGATAATTTTTTGGTACTTTTCTAATAACTTTAAAACATTAATGAATAGTAAAAAATGCTAAATTTTAATTGAGAGTAACTGTTTTAATCGAGATAATTTATTGTGAAAAATTATGCATTTGATTGGTTTTAAAAAATAATTATATTATATTTTTATCATTTTATATAATTTAGGTCTTTATATATAATTTCAAAATTATATTGGACATAAACACATGTCAATCGTTTGATAGTTTCTAATTTCATAAAAACCCGCTTTTTGGTTTTGAAAACGGGAATTGGTTTTAAATTAAATTATTAAACATATATATTATTTATTTAGTAATATAAAATTCAATTTTTTATTTGGAATATAAAAATTATCTTCTCATGAATTTTTGTTATTTTTCTAAAAACATTCATTTTTTATGAAATGTGAAAAACAAATTGTTATTGTGTAAAAATGACTTTTTATTTAAATAATTATTTATTTTAAATAAATTTATTTCATTTAAATTTATTTCATTTAAATTTACTTTTAGGAGAAATAGATTCATAGTACCTAAATAAGATCAATGTAATTCAATGGAGTCTTTTTATAATATGTTTAGATATATAAAATTTTAATGTCCTTTTTTACAGTCTTTTACCTACCTTCTAGGCACATTTTCATGTTTGAATAAAATGTAATTTTACCTATTATGAGAATTTAATTTCAAAAATTCGAGACATACTGTTGGTATTAGTAAGTAAGATATTTTTCAATAAGATGAAAATATTTTTTGGTGAATAAAATGCCTTGATTTTTATTTACAACGGTTAAAAGTAAATAGTGTAATTCAAGGTAATGATGAAATTATTATTACCCTAGAAAATGTCATAATTATATTGGATAAGTGTATTTCAACAAAAACCAACCTTAGGAATAAAATATGATCATTTTGGTCTACTTAGATTAGAATAGGAAATTTATTATTATTTTATTTAAAGAATAGTTAAGTGTAAAATTCAATGTTTAATAACTAAAACATTTTTAATACAGGGTTATACATATGAAAAATTTGACTACAATTTTTAATTAGAATGATAAAAATATTTCCTACAAAATGGTATTTTATTTGTAATTTTTAAATATTATATAATTAAATTTTTTTATGAAATAATGATGATGCAGTAAATACATTATCGATGAACGATTAAGATAATTGATATTCTAAATACAAAAAAAATTTAAATTGAGGATTTTTATGCCATAAAATAATTTTCTAGAGTAATATGAAATTTCAGGGTTGATATTTTTGAATTTTTTTCGATGTAATCATGTTCTTATTACTCTCACAAAAACCAAATACTAAAGAGTGTGAAAATTGATATAAATGAGTTTTAAATTAAATATTATTATATTAAATGATCTAATATCCCATATAATCTATGGATTGACCAAAAGACTTATATATCGATAGATATGTTATTAATGAACCACTTCGTATTCTCTTGGATTTTTATAGTATGTTTATTATCCTTTTATTATAAAAATACAAGGAGACATGGTAAAAGTTAAACTATTTAACTATGAGTTAAATCTAAAATATTTGGTTAATATGAATGCCTAAAATTGTATAAAACATATATTATTTGAGGTTTTGACCCATACCCACCATATAATTGAAATGAATTTGTTTGGAGTAATTAGAGACTGAAAAATATTTTATAATAAAATAATATATCAAACTTTTCCTAAATGGACCCTCACCTCTCTTAGAATATGGTACTTCCTCTTCTCATAATATCACAACTCCAATGCCAATTTTCATTGACAAATCCTGCCCAAATATTCTCTCAACATCCCACACTTCTACCTAGAGTAATTTCCTTGAGCAGAAAGCCAACCTATGATTCCCATTTTTCAAATCAAAAGGAAACACCAAAGAAGAGGTAATTATTTTATCACATCTTTCAAAGTTCATTTCTTCTTCCGTAATATTTTTATTTCATATTTAAATAAAAGAAGTCCATTATATTTGTCATAATGTGATGTTATTAATAATATTGTTCAACAATACTCATTATTTTATCCATTCTATGAATGATAATCCAACCATGTGTGCATACGTATGACTTGTCGTCCCCACACCGTGGTGTAATTTGTTATTCAACACTGTATTATTTGGATTGACATAATAATGAGTAATATGTATATAAATAATAAAATAAGATGATAATTTCTCTGTAAAATTAATATATCATCCACATCCACACCTTTTAATAATTTAAGAAATCATATCGTCACTTTTGGCTACCTTCCGCATACGGTCTCCAGGATGCGATGAGATTGATTTCCATGTTCACCATTCAATGATGATTATAAAAATATATATTAATAATAAATATATATTATATTAATTACGTATACTAATATATATATATATATATATATATTTACTTATATATATTTTATTCAATTTCATCCATTCAATACGAAATGAAACTGGTAACAATGTTTACGGGTACATACAACCTACCGTCTCCATAAATAGTGTTTTCCATATCATATATCTATCTTTTAGATATATTTATACTATAAATATATATTATATATAAATCATGTTTTATATTTTGGATGTATTTAAATCATTATCTAACTGATATGATCAATAATAACATTTTAAAAGACGTATAATAAAGAAAGTGATTATTTCCAGAAATTTTTATTTAACGTGGAAATAATTATAAAATGTGTATTATAAAGTTATAAATGAATAATTTATGATATAATAAATATGAATATTGTTCTGGTATAACTAAATATGATACTATGGTCTTTATATATGGGAATAAACATACCGCTGACCAAAAAAAGTGCAATGTAAGGGTTAAGTCCTCAATGTAATTATTCTCCGAGATTATTTATGTGTTTTATCTTTCTGGGTCTTATTTATTATCTAGTTCCAAATATCATTAAATATCATTCTAAATGATTCCTTTAAGTTAATATTTAACTTAATCATTATTTGAAATGTTTTAAATATTTATTCTTCTAAATCTTTCTCGTTAATGTCTATGTTTTCAAAATGGTTTTATGGATTTATTCATATAGACATAATTTTTTTAAATTTTAATTCCTTTCAAAAGAGTCAATATGGTATGGGAAACTTTGATTCAAAAATATCTTTTAAATGAATTATATTATAATCGTGTGAATTTTAAATGATTTCACAAAAATGGATATTTCTCCCATAATGTTTTACTGATCATTTGCAATAATGACAACATCGTTTACTAGATATTTTTCTTGATTAAGAATTATGTATTATAATAAAATCATCCATATTATATTGAATGAGTTATGATATTCTTGACTGTGGATGTGCTACTTTTATACCCTTCATGTTTTATGGTTGATGTATTGGAATTTCGTATGCTAGTATTATTACGAATATTAATGATTTTTTTAACATTTTCTAATGAGGAATGCAGTGGACATAGTATGTGATGGGTGGAGCCTTATATAGCTCCCTGATTCATCAGTATGTCTCATTAAATAGACTTGTGTCTTCAGATGATGCCTTGACAAAAAATTTATTTGAAATCTTGGAATGAGGACTTGATTATGTGGTAATGATGTTCGGCATTAGGTATTCCCTCATTATTAAATTAATTATTACAACTGATCATTCGACTAACAGAATATCCATGTCCATGATTATATGGTAATGTTTTATTTATTTTCTCCATATTATGATCATGTTTATTTTTTAAAGACTATTGTTTTTATTACACGTTTTTCCTTAACAGTTTATAGCTTCCGCTAAATTATTTAACTTTACTATGCATCTAATCTCACCACTCTATTATGTCTTATTTTTCAAGGATTCCAAGAAATGTATTATGTTTTATATGAAGGGATAATAAAGGGGAATAATGGAATTCTAAATGGATTTTTTTATGAGGTGTTTTTTATTTGAATGTGTTATGTATCGTTCATGTATGTAATCTTTTTTCCAATATTACTGAACTGATCAGTCAATCGTGGAATTATTCATTGTAATATTTATAATGTATGAAAATAATGCACCGATTCTGGGAATCTGGGGTTAGGGTTTTACATCAGACTCGTCTCATGTCTTTCATCCAGAGGAGGTTGAGTTAGAGGTGGAAGAATCATTCAAGGAGCATCCAATCTTGATTGTTGATCGCATTGTGGTGGTTCCCTTTTACTAGTATATTCATCTGGTACATGTGTTATTACAACACATGAATGAACATGATGAGACATGAGAGAGGGAGGATGATATACGATCATAGTGGAAAGAGTTGTTCCATGATTCTTCTTCCATTCCACCTTTGTAGAAAAATTCTAGGATGAATTTTTTTATGGTGGGATATTTCTAAGAACCTGAATATTAATTTTAGGTATGTCTATCATTTCATGTTTTTTTGGAAAATAGATGAATTTTGAAATTTGAGGACTACACCTTATGTACTATTTTGTACATGCCATGTACATTGTTTCCATGGGTGATCGTGTACTGGTCATGAAATGACCGAGTTCATGGCTGTGTGGGGTGACCTGTAGATTTCCTAATGTGGGGGCCAGTTAAATAATGTACATGACATGTACCCTTGAAGAACACGCAATGTCATTTCTTTTTATTTCATTAAACAGAACTGGTTTACGTCTCATAATCAAAAATATCTTTTTCTAGTTCTGTCTCATCCAAGTGAGAACGACCCCATTGACTCTTCTCAGAGCCTTCGACTCAGAGTCCTTTTCTCTGAATCGAACTCTGTTGGTTGTGTTGGAATCACGTCAGTGGGTTCTTCCTTCTTCTAGTTCCTCATTCCACAATTTCTCATCTCTCGTGAGATATCCTCAGTTATATGTTTTAGAGTTTTTTATAGATATTGGTGTTCTAGGGAGATTCCAGGCCATTGAATCATGTATAATGATCATAAAATACCGAGACTGGTGGTTTGTGCCTTTTTGTAGTTTGTCATTGAGTTATATGTGGAAATGTTCCCAATACCCACATTTGAGGTATTGTGTATTTTTTAAGCCCTATTATTGTATATTATGCCTTGGGTTCCTGAATAGAAGATTTAAGTTGGGGAAAATCCCTCAAGGAATCATTGAAGCATTTTTTGAGGTGATTGTGTTTTTTGACAAAGGGGACATATGTGTTGTGATTGTTGAAAAAGAAAACCATGACATACAAATTTGTTTACAAAAGGGATTTCATGGTGGCATGTCGAGTTCAAGGTCTGTGATTAAAAATCCATTTTTGATTCAAGAATGTCGATAATGGAATGGATGATCTAGAGGTAGTAGAAATGAAGAAAAGTTGTTTTTGCCAAAGGGACATGCGCACCAGGTACATGAAGGAGATAATACTTGTAAATATTCTTATTTACCTTTTTATAGACGTGTAACCCATGTTTTCTTGATATTGACTATTTGGTCTAGCTTTTCAAATTTGACTGCTTTGTTTTCCATTGATAGTATTGTTAGGATAGACTGAATTTTATCTGACATGTTGTGAGATATTATAGAAAATTTAGCCAGGTAGTTCATGAGGTTTACATTTTCTTCCATATACCATTTGTTTACTATTGATTTTTACATGGTTGTGGATACATTGTGTAGTAGACCATAGGGATAGTGGACGATGAGGTGTTCTCCAGAGTGTCTGTTTACTTTTACGTTGTGAGACGATAGGGGGGTGGATATTATGCTCCCTCAGAGTGTCTGTAGTCCCTTGTTATGAGACCACAGGGGGAATTGGACATTGAGTACTTCCCCAGAGTGTCTATTCTTACCATTATGAGACCACATGGGGAATTGATGGTGATTTCACCCTGAGATAGTGATTTCTAATGATGATCCCGAGGGGTTTAGACTATGAGTTCTTCCCAGATGGTTTCTTATGTTAGAATGGTTGAACCAGAGGGGTTAGGATGTGATTATATCTCAAAGGGTTACATATGATTGTGGGTTTCTTAGATGATAAATGAAAATGTATGTAATTAGAACTTTATGACTGTTTACTTTTGAGAGCATCCATGTTTATTGAATAACTTTTCATATTCCCTAACATATATATTCAATGACTATTATTCATTGATATTTCTGTGGTGGAATACATTTATTTGATTCACACCCTGTTTGGGTCATGCTTTCGGGCGTAAATAGATTATAATTCTGCATGAGTAGATAAGGGAAAGCACCCTTCAACATCATATACAGGATTGTTCTGGAGCTGGAGAGCATAGGACCAAGATGAGGATTGAGATGTTGTTGGAGTTTCTTTGTTTTTGTAATACATTTGTTGATCACTATATTCCTTCATTGTAACATGTATGTATAAGTTTCTATAATTTGGTATCATGCATCAATTATATATTTTCTATAGTTCGTTATTTTTCTAACATGCATTGTATATTTTTGTATGGTATTATAACTGCATTCTCTACTCTTATCTGTTTCATTCCACTACATTACTATGACAATGAGTGTATAGTTTCCCCACTATCACACCAAAGGCCCACAGTACTAGTAAGTTGCCTCTGGTGCCAGGAGAAATGATTTTTTTCATGTGACCAACTGGGTATGGGGAACCTCTAGGTGGCACCTAGAACTAGAACGTTACACCTTGTTCATGGCTCTCATAGTCCATTAGAAAAGTAGTGCACTTATTATATCCAAGAAGCTCGTGTAAATCAGAAATTGCTACATGGAAAAACATTCACAATGCAAATCACATTAATTTCATATAATTAATCAAACTCCTTCTTAATCAGACATGGCAGTGAAATAAAGGTATGACGCATAGGCAACCTGGACCAAATGGCATTAAATAATTAATCTTGGGGAAACACACCTATATGGTCACTTTGAAAATGTATCTAAAATTATGCACTTACAACATCCCTTTATCAAACAATGAAACCATAATAGTTAAAACCAGTGTTTAATTGTAATACATGCAATAACCAAAACATGGGCATGCATCACTTTAATCATAAATAATCCAAATACATATAACAAAATGCCAAAAACACAAAACAAGATGTGGGACAATCGAAATATTTAAATTTAAGCCCTTCAATCACTCATGGCAAAGATAGATCAATAGAGAGGTGAAGAATTCCCAAAACATAATATATCACAACAGAGGATGAATCATGGAAAATGGGTCAAGAGGGTTTTAGAACTCACATGTGTATTCCAACGCAACCGACCGTGTCTTGATCGGTGTATAGACATAGAACCGATTGGTTAAACTTATTCTGACATTCTATAGTGCTCATGTATGAATCACGGGAAAAACAATGTGATTCTGGACATGATACGTGACCCCTCTATGATATATTAAATAAAAAGAAAAGTACAAATCATTTTCATTAACACTACACTTCGTGTAGTTGCCTCAACTCACCATTGATTTAACTGTTCCTTCTATGTCACCACACAGCCATGTACTCTGTCATTTCATGATTAAAATGTATCTGTATATAGCAAGATATGTACATATCATGTACTCAGACGTACATGGTGTGTAGTTAGAAAATCATTTTTTCATTCTTTTTCCTCAAAACAACGCAAAATCAATCTCGATACCTGAAATGAAGAAATTTTTTTCTTAGATATTTAAAGTAGAAATATTATATCATAAAAACAAACATTCATATAGATTTATAAATGAAGGTAAAACATTTAAATAACATCATGCCATTAAACTATATTTAATTATGTGTATTCATCATTTTATCATGGCCCTAAACATGGGGTCCAAATATGGCATGTATAAAATTAAAGACATATAGATTGTAAATGAATGAAACTCTATGGCACCCATCATGTTAGATATATACATATTTTAAAATTCAAACTCATCGGTGCTAGAAAAATGCCCAGTCGCAAAGTATGTGATATGTACATGGGTAGAATATAATATACGTAACATACCATTATCAATATGATAGGTATTTATTTATACTTATCATGGTATTTAGTTTTCAATGTATTTTTGGGGTTGAGTATGGATTAGAAGAATACCAATATTTTTGAATTCATTTATTTTTTATACTATCATCCTTATTTAGATATTTATGATGGATTCTAGAGGATTACACATTGTCTGACTCACTTACATGCTATGTAATGGTTTCTTGGTGGAACATTGTGAATGGCTAGATTATTTAAAGGTTGTACGTTGTGAGTAGCCGTTAAATGTAATGAGTAATTTAATGAAGTGTTTTCTTTTAATGTGATATGTATTTTACGCGTTACAAATATTAACAGTTTCAGAATGTTTAGTGGGATTACATGCAGTGTTATACACAAACTGTAGTTTTTTAAACATGTAGTGCGTATGATATCCCATTTCCATGATACTCCATTTTTTATCACACATGACCCACATCCTTCTCAAAGATATCTTGAAGATTTCAAAACATTCATGTTTGTTTATTTTGGAATTTGATAATCATTTCATAGAAAGTGTGATTTCAAGGAAATCATTATCCATTATCATATTTCTCTCGCGATCTATCGCCTCCTTTGGGATTTCAATATATCAGCATGAAATTGATGGATCCATGTTTTTTGTGGAAGTTAATTCTTCTAGGATGTTCTTAGAGGCCTTCAACAAATTTTTTCTTATTGATAGGTATTGTTGTGACTGTTGAGTTTCAATAAAATGTAGGTGGTTCAATCCCATTTGGGAAAATTAATTAACCTCAAAATGATTGATGTATTTAATTTGAATATTTAAATTCAATTTTTTGGATGTTTCATTCATTTGGAATTATTAAAATTCAATTCAGTTGAATTTTTAGATTTGAAATTGTGTTTGAATAAAAAATTGGGAAAACACCCAATTCTCTTGAATTTAGGTGTCTTATGGAATGTAGTGGATTTAAATTATTGAATATAAATTTGAGATTTTAATGAAGAACTATCAATAAATATTTTTAATTTAGTTATTGAAATGAATGTTGAAATTGAATGAATTGGTCTTGATAGGATTTCAAAAATATGATAATGACTTAATTTTTTAGGGTATAAACCCAGTTGCTTTATCCTGATAAAGAGGAATGTTATTTTATTAAAATCCATTTTGATTTTAATTTTAAAATTAGCACTAAAATGGATGAATGGGATTTAGTAGAATTTTACATATTATTGAAATATATTCCCATCATTGATTTTGTATATGAACATGTATTCCATAGGTTTTTGGTGAGTTATTTGGACATAGTCTATGCTATTACATCATTCGAAAACATTCATGAAATGGGTCACATCTCCAATTGGATGGTGATTAGATTTCTTTTTTCTAGTGTTAGAAGATGTGTGTGTATGCTTATTACAGATATCACATTTATTGTGTGGATTCCTATAGCCTGACATACTATTATACCTATTTGGTAGATTATCATATTGCTCGCTTGTTATTTATATTTCCAGATATAAATGTATAAAAAATGCTGACAAAATTATATTACTTAATTTAAATGTATATAAAATGTTATATATAAATTATTTATTTTTTCATTATTTTTGAAATATTCATTCACTTGTAAAGGCCTGGCTTAATCTATTTTTCTATTAATTGAATGGAATTATAAGATTTGTTTTATTGCGCTTTGAAAAGACAAAAATTTTTATTTCAAAATTTAATGAATTCAATTGGTTTATATATTGTTGGAATCTATTATAAAATCCTTGTGGTGACCTATTATTATTTTTAATTGACAGCCTACTTATTCCTGCATTTTTTTAGAATATCTTCTTATAGGTTCAAGCTACGGGAAATGATTTCTTAGAGGTGGACGAATCTCTTAAACATTGGATGTGCTGAGTTGTTTCCATTGGTAATTGGGTTTATTATATTTTGGTATTTGGTATATAGTACTTTGGGCTTATTTAGGCCTAGTTGTAATCTGGTACATCACAACCACTATATTTTTTTGGTCATGCATTCTGTTTTGTTTCTTATTCATATTATTTCTTGTGGAAAATTCCATCCGACATTTATTTTGTAAGATTCCATGTGTTTTTAGCTGACCTGTGGGTATTGGGCATACACATTAGGATATATAAGGGTGAAATCAGATACCAGGTATCTAGGGTACACATACTGGTTTGTAACTAATGGTATCATACGATGTTGTTGATATTTTTTCTTGATGTCATTGTGAGTTTCTGAAAACGATTCGGGACTTAGTAGGTAGTTGTGATTTCATTACATTTCATGTCTCAACACAATGAACATTATGTCTCCTGGGGTGGTTATGTAAATATGTATTTTGTAATAGTTCTATTATTTTCTATATTGTTATTTGGATAGAGTGAAATTCATATATTGCTTATTCCGTATGTTCAGATTATTATCCCTTTTTTCTTAGTTTTATTGTTCGATTGATTTTGTATTTTTTATTGGTTATCAATGTATAACATCATGTATTCAAGAAGATGCAAAAATTAGATATTAGAGTAATAAAAATTTGATCCACAATGAGAGAATCCTCTAGTGGATACTAATCTTGTTTAGGTGATTGTGTGCAATATCCAACCTCTTGGACAATCACCACCTCCACTTCCCGTTCAGTCTCCAGAAGTGGATCATCAGGTGAATGTCCGTAGAATAATTATCAAGAGTTTTATTTAAATATGAACTTAATTTTTAATGGCCCTACTAATACACAAAATGTCGTGGAATGGATGGAGAAGATAGAACATATTTTTGAATTCTATGAGACACCTTACATGACCATGGTTAAGTATGCGTCCTTCAAGATAGAATGACTGGGTAGGAGTTGGTGTGACACAATCTTTATGACATGGAAACATGATGAAATTGTGTGGAAAATACATCAAGGATATTTTCATCAACACTATCTATCCATATTAAATGGTGATAGTCAAGGTTGTAATATTTTTCAATATTGAGAATGATTACATAAATATGATTGAGTATTTTAATCTATTTTTTGAGTTTCTGATGTTTACACCTATTATTAAATCTAATTTATGGAAAAAGAATTGATAGTTCTTGTAGGGGATTCAATAAGATATCGTCCCTCAGATATTATTTCTTATGATTCCCATTTATACTAATGTATTTGATAGGGCGATGATGGTCATGATCCCATTTATGGAAAGTGAGGGTTATTAGGAGTTTCTTTTTCTCCCAATCGCAGTGTCAGTTCCATCAAATTAAATTGGAACCATGATGAATCTATTTGTACTTTTCAATGGTTGGGACATTCCAGACCTCTTAATATTTTAAGAGGAATTCCATTGTCATCCCTTCAGTGTGGAATGATGGTACATTATAAGATTTTCTCCAAAGAGGCACCCATAAATTGTAGCTCCTATGATAATATTAGAATCTTACAGATATTCTTCCATAACATTTCTCCTCTGTGTTGTGGAACAGGGCCACCAAATCATTCTATATCTATAGGGTAATCTGATGGTTATTTTTTCAATTTTGTCTTGTGATAGGAATCCATAAAGAGGCTACATCATTGAGTGGATGTGTCAATAATGGAATTAGACTTATGTCCCCCAACTTTTATAGGTACCATTACTATAACTTCATCATTATCGACTTCTTTATTTTATATCGGTGAATGTCACTCGTATATTTCAACCCATATTTTTAATCTTCTTAATATTCATATGGATATTTTAACATGATAAATGTATATTATGTTATCCCTTGGATCAAAGAGAGATAATGGTCTCTATAGTCTTATTGGTGTATTCACTCTCTCTAATTTTGAGCTATCATGGATTTTTCTAGTCCTTGAGATGAAATTTTATGATGCCATATTTATGGTGGATTAGAAAATTTCTAGTAAATCAACGATTGATTTTTACATTCATCAGGTCTACCATAATAATTTCAATGGTCTTTCTCTTATATTTGAAGGATAATGGGATACAAGGGAGGCACTGCTTTGAAATATTTTTCTAGAGTTTGGGAAGGTAAAATCAATGTGTCCTATTGATCATGAGTAAGAATAATTGAGAAGATATATATCTTTATCTATAGTCTAGTTTCCTGACATGTTTACCTCTTACTTCTCTAGTTTTCCCCTGGCAAGGGATATCAAATTTACAAATGGCTTAATGTATAGTAGTCAACTAGTTTTATTCCCTCATACTAAATGGATCCAAATTAAATGAAAATTTTAAATTCCATGTAGGATGATCTTCTTGATAAAGTATTTATACCCATTTTATGTCACCATGGGTGACACCAGTTATCCTTGTTATGAAAACAAATGGTTCTATTTAATTATGTATTGACTACCTGAAAATCAATAGAATTACTTAAAAGAAAAAGTACCTCCTATAATAGATTTTTGATTTGATTGATCAGTTGAAATGAATAAGTTTGTTTTCAAATATTGACTAATGATATGGTTACGATCAGTTGATGATAAATGAATCTGACATTTTACAAACCACATTTCGGATTAGGTATGGCAATTATGGATACCTTTTTATGTCCTCTGGTCTGACTAGTGCTCCCAATGTTTTCAGGGATCTAGTGAAAAATATTTTTCATGAGTATCTAGATACCGTTGTGGTATTATTTGTTGATTTCCTCCTCATTTATGCTAAATCTGTGGATGATCTTGTGCATCATCTAGGAAGAGTTTTAAGTCATCTATGAAATTCCGGATCTATGAAAATTTTTCAAAGTGTTATATCGTAATTCCATAAATGAATTTCATTAGACACATTGTGTCAAAAGAAGGTATATTAGTTTATCCTATGAATGTTATGGCTATTATGAATTGGGAGAAACCATGTATTGTCCTGGTGATTATATGATTCTTGGGCCCAGATAGATTACATCTCCGATTAGTGGAATAATTATCAATTTTCTATTCTTTTATAGATAATATAATTTAAAGGGACTGATGTTTTCTAGATTAATAAATAACATAATACAATTGTTTTGATGAAATTTATTTTTAATATCATGTAACTGATAACTCTTATAGAGGTCAGGAAGGTCTATGTGGACTTTTTGAGGGATCATGTTCACGTTTGGGTTTTATTATTATGCAAGGTGATCATGTAATTTCATATGGATATCATCTTCTTAGGAAACACATGAAAAGATATCCAACACATGACCATGAACATGAAGCTGTTATGAATGTAGTTAAGAGATAGCAACCATAGCATTCGGTGGACTACCTAAAATCATTCATCTTTTACAACACCTATACCAAGAGGGAAAGATAAATTCATAAGAAACTTCCATCCCTTGTAGAGAAATAATCTTATAAAGAGTGGAATTTGATGGTTATTTTTTCTCAATTTCATATTGATGATCATGATAATGGGGAAGGATTATCCATATCCAATGATTAGTTGACATGAAATCTTCTTGAGTTGAATCTTTAGGATCAAACGCATTGTTATGAATTCAGTAGAATCAGATACTCCTATTATCATGGGAAGAAAATAGACTAGTGTTCGTTCTCCAATGATGTTTTTATAAGGTATTAGAATCATTTTGATGTTTTGTTAACCACATGGAAGGTTGTGATGAGGTATTTTCATAATTCATAGAAGGATGTGAATCCAAAAATGACTAATATGTTCTATGGAATGTGATGGTAGTTCTTGATTCTAGGTATGTGGATGGGAATTTCTGAGTTTTTCTCGTATTACAATATGTGATAACAGGTTAATCCTAAGTATCAAAATCACTGGGTTTCTTCCAAATCATATATTCCCTACATGGAACGGATATTAAATATATATGGACTCTGTGGTTGGGTTTCCTTGTACCTACAGAATGGTTATTATTTATGGGTTTTCATTGACTGGTTGACCCTGATAGCTCTCATCAAACCCATTCATGATATTACCAATGTTGAGAAGTTGATAAATATATAAGGGAAGGATATTGTTCATTTTCAGGGAGTTCCATATACTATAGTCTATAACAGGGATCCTAGGTTCACTTCTCGCTATTGGATTGGCCTTATGGAGGAACTGGGATGTTAGTTCTATTTTAGTACGACCTATCATCAGTTATTCGTTGACCAGACTCAGATAGGTATACAAATTATTTGAGATACTCACTGAAACTATTTTCTAGAGATCACTAGATAACACGCTGATCATTTTTTTCATGTTTATTTCATTGTTTAAAACATTTATTATTACAGTGTCAAATTGGAATGTTTTAGGCCTATTATTTTTGTTATTGTATATATATATATATTCTTGGTCAGAGATTGGTGAAATATACTTAGTCAAACCAATCCTGGCATAAGAGATCACATCAAAGATTCAATTAAATAAATAGATAATGTTGACAGCATAAATGTGATATAATTCTTATTCTAGTAATAATTGTATACCATTTATGTTCTCAGTTATTGTATAGGTATCCTTTAATGTTTCACACTGGTTAGTTCATCAACATCATGGGAGGAAAGGGATGCATTCATCATGTTTTATGGGATCCTTCAAGGTTGTTGACCGATATATAAAGTGGAATGAAAATTTGAACTTACTCCTCAATTAATGTTGACACATGACTTAATTCATGTATTGTATCTAATAAAATGATTGTATGATCCATCTCATGTTTTTATGTTGGAGTGATTTGGAGATGGAACTAGATTTAGCATCCACTAGGCGACACACATGGATAGTTGATTCTGAGACCAAGGTACATTGTGGGAGGATGTTATCGTTGGTTCTTATGCTATGGAATCATGGTTCTCATAACCACAAAGAATGGGAAGGTGAGGAACTAATTAGAGAGTAGTGAACTCATGTGTTTGGTATGGAGGTTTCTCTATTTCTTTCGTGGGATAGAATGTTTTATCATGGAGAGGTTGTATAATCTTGTTGTAGATCTGACAGCTACATCTATAACCATGTCATGTTCATTAGTTTTTAATGACTGGGTAGTGGTGATAATGAATTTAGGGATTACCTATAATGGTGATGTTGGATATTTTATTGACTCTCATCAATAATCAGCTTTTTCTGACAGAAACTGTAGGATAAAACACCCGGTAACAGGGTTACACGACATGTAAGGGTTTCAAAGAAAATTTGTTAAATGAATCACGTTGTAAATGCTAGTCATCATGATTATTGATTACACATAATCAGTTATTAAATGAACACATTTTAATTAAATTGAATTTTTTAGCTTTTACGAAAAATAACAGTTTCACTATAACCACCTGATCATTTATGTATGAAATTATATTTATTTAGATTTAATAAAAAGAATTATAGATATATAACACAAATTAACATATATTGTTTTATTATATTATGTTCATTTGTATTGGCATTAAGTATCTATATCGTTGATCAAATAACTGTTGAACTGTGATCACACGTCTATTATAATGATGGGGTTTTAACAAATTCATTTGGCATAGACAAAGGATAAGGTGGCCTCAACAAGTATGATCATAAAATAAAAATCCAAATTATTAGATCATCCAAGGGAGATAAAATTTGTTTTATTTTCTCTAATTCAATCCCAATCTGATTTCCAACATCTTTAGCATGAGTGAAATTGTTTATGGGAGAAGTTCAAGCTCACCGAGATCACAACCCAATCAATGTTCACCGAAAGACCCCATGAATACCCCAACATCATTCAAATTACTCATATGTTGTATGTTGGATTAATGAGGGGATATGTATAAATAATCTACTAATAAAACTATATACATTATATTTTTATTGACTAATGAATAATTTTTATTCATATTATAGTTATATTATAAAATTTTTTTTAGGCCAAAATAATATTTTTTTTTGTTTAATATTTATCTTCAATAAAAAACCCATTTTGAGAAATTAATGGATTTTAGAGGTAAAATATATTTTAATACATTACATTTTTAAAATTAAATGATCATATATTGGTATGATGTCAAATGTAATGTTTATTAGGGTTTGAAGAACTGTTTTTCATCAACAACCCATCAATTTTCAATAAATTTCCACTATTATTTTAAAATTAAAAATTCACATATTTATAAAATTATTTAGATGAAATGAATAATATTTTGAGAATTAGTATGTCTAATTTATCCCATGGTGAATTTTTAATAAGTGTCTAAATTAATCTATATTTTGGGTAAAAAATAAATATCGTATACATATATAGTTTTTTATGAAATAATGTTGGATAAATGGTGATGTAATAAATACTATAAAATGTTTAATAGTCCAAATTTATTTCTTTCATTAATATTAAATAAATTTTAGTTTATTTGACATATTTTGTAAGGATAGAGTGAATCATCCAAGACTTATAATATATTTTATGTTCTTAAAATCAATTCCTTGGGAGTGTGAGTAACCCCCGCATATGTTGGGACATTATTTTAATATGTTCAGCCCACAGAAATATAAAATAATTCAATATGATTACTTTTTATAAAAACTATGTGTCAAAACCCTAGGATGAATTGTTGTTTTGAATATTTTTTAATGTACTCTCCAAATCCAAAATAATAAAGTAACCTCCTCCTTTTCTTATAATATCACACCCTATATCCGATTTCACTCCAGAAAAACTCCTTTTATGCATGACCTCAAAATTCCATATTCTACCTAGAGTTCCCCCAAGTCACCCCAAGATCCCATGAAGCATTTTTTATGTTGTTGGAGTCACACATCCATGTATGTGATTTTTCTACTATCCTTTCTATTCATCAAACTAATTTGAGATTAGTTCATTTAATTTCAATTGATTATATTCTAATTAAATTGTAATAATTACCTCACTATATAATTCATGTTATTTTTCTTATCTATCATTTATTCCGCCTCATTCCTACCCATACCTACACATTTACTATGATGAAATTCTCTAAGGGATTTTTATCATCTCATTTTTATTCAAGATCTTCTATTACATTACGATTCATAAATTATATTTTCTTATGATTTGATATGATGAACTATTATCTAAAAACAATTTATTTGATTTCTAAATGAAATATTCTTATGATAAATATCATTAATCCCCTTATAATACTTAATTCAATCCCGTTATTATGTCGCATTTTTTAAATAGTTTTTTTGATTTATCATATTCCTTCAATATTATTTAATATGTCATTCATAATACTTTATATTATTTATTCAGGGGAGTGTCTTTACCTGTCCATGTTACTTTTAATTTATGTATAATATATTTGAGACCATTTTCTCTGACAACAACATATTTTATTAATTTCTATATGATGTCGTCATGCTGTCGAAATTACAACCGGATATACAATGCCAAAGAAATTATGTATTGAATATCATACCCAATTAAATATCAAGAGTATTCAACACTATTTGAACAATCCTATTGATTGGGGATATAGGTGTATGTATTCCACATTTCATTATCATGGAATAAAATTATAACGATGAATGAATCCAAGATATATGATTTATATGGAACACTTATGAAATAGATTGCAATGTTTTTGAATGTTGTGCCTTGATAGAACTGCAATTATTTAGGTAATATTTAGATTCATGATATTTCATATTGGGATAGTGGATTACCTAATTTTATTTCAATAAATGATTCCACCATGAAATCTTGGTGGATTATCTTTGAAATATGTTTATGGTGTAGTGTTTTAAGTTGTTTCCACATTTCCCATGATATGATTATCAAGAAATATCATGAATTAATATTCATGTTACTTTAAGGATTTGTTAAAATACACATTGCATAAAATATATTTTTTTTCCTCATGTTATTCTATGTTTACTCTCATACTGAGATTTATTGCTCAACCCTTTCTTAAGTAGGCCCTCAGGTTATCCTATTTTTGGTTAAGTATGAAACACTGTTGTGGTCTTGTCAATGATGTTTTCTATAAACATATTAAATTTTATGTTTAAAGTTGTTATTATTTTTCCTATCCCCCAATACATTGTCCCAATTTATCATATGAGTTGTTTTAAGTGAATGTATTTGTAAATAATTATATTTAAAATAGAAATAATGATTGGGGTTATTGTAGTTGATATTAGAGGATATGCTTTTTTATTTTCTGGAATAGGATTATAAAATCCTCGTGAAATCCCATGGGGATAATAATAAGAGAATGAGAATATCACTAAAATATGGTGAGTATATAGAAAGTAGTTTATCAAGAAAATGCATCCATTACTGAATACTAGATGTGGATGTGGTTTTAGAACAGATGCACCAAATAGTAACAAATTCAAAAATGTGTTTCAATCAAGAATTGGGGTCACATGGTAAATGAAATAGGACTTAATATAAACCTAGTATAAAACTACCAGAGGGTTTGATTTGGTAAATTCATAATCTTAGAACAAACCATTATTATGGAAACAACACAAAATCTTAAAAAGAATATATGTTTAAAATTAGATTGTTGATAACAAATCTAGAATTCTAGATACTCAAATTATAAAGAGATTTAAATAATTAAAAAGTTAACCATTCAATATCAATGGATTCAACATTGTGTGTTTTACTAATTAATATAATCATCCATAATTTTCATTTTATTCTATCCAATAGCTGAAAATATGAGGAATTATACTCACAATAGATGTGAATGGTAATGTGATGATAGCTGAATTCAAATCCCAACATGATAGAAGAGGGAATCAAAAACATTTCCCCCATACACTATCATTTAACTTAGGTAATGAACAGAAACATGGGCCAGGTGGTGTGCCCAAACCCTTAGTCAATAAAAAACCTCAGTTGAGTGCTTCATGCGATAATGGACACCTACCTTTTCTAGATCACTTGATCACTTCATCATATAGAAATGTATAAAATCCATTGAAAATATCTTAATTATCCTTAAATGTTCCAAAAAATAGATGGTTCTTTTGTCTGTTTGTCATATAGAGGGTGATGTGGATCAGTAGTGCACATTGATACGGGATAAAAATCTTGAGGAAGAGAGAGATCAATGGAGTGAGAGGAATTTTAGAAAATCATTTTAGATAAATATTTTCCTTGCACCATTCATCTTAATATTGAAAGATATTTCATTGAACACATGAAAAAGGATGAAGAATGTAATTATGGTTAGTGTGGAAAACTAAAAAATACATGCATGTTACTTATTTGGTTTGTTCTTTACCCATGAATGCATGGTTGACCACTTCTTTGGTGGGTTAATCCTAGACAATGAAAATCATAAGTAAACCATGACATTAATATCTATGAATAAATTATGGGATGTGCCCTCAATGTCAAGATAGAGATTGTTGAATATCATGGGTATCATGGGGATTAGAAGTAGGAAGTGGGAAATAATTCTGAAATAAATACGGATAAATCCAATAGTGCTTTGAAATTAATGAACATCATTTTTCCATGGTGTGGAATGAAGCACTGCAAAAATTTCCTAAGGGGAACAGTGAAATTATTTATGTTCGATAGAGAAGCGAACCTACCAGATGATTTCATACAAGAGAATCCAACCAATGTTATAGAGGAAAGGAACACTACAGTCAAACCGCAACACATTGTTCACTGGTACAACCTCTAGGAAAAGGTAACATTACAAAACTGTTCCTTAAGCCTGTGTTTTTTGAGGAAACAAACATCCTCTAATACAGGAAGGGAGATATTTTTTTCATCGCTACTTCTAATTTGAATCCATATAACAAATCAGTGATAATTATGCTAGTTATTCTGTAAATAACAGCAAATGTAATTTTTTATTATGGTTGTACACATTCCTTTATATCAAAAAGAATATTATAACTATTCAAAAATAACAAAAAAGCATGGATGTAGAGATGTTGGTGAAAATATGAAATGGAGAAATTATTTCATCCATTCTATATAACTCATCTGTTGTCACAATTTGTAGATTGAACATCATGGGGAACCTTTTCATATGTCCCTTAGTATAATTTTATGCTATTAAAGGTGTCCATTGTATTTACCAATATTCAACCATCATAAATATTCATGAGAGGGAAGTCACTCTCTCTATGGAGAATCAACCCATGATTCTATATATCTACCATGTGGATGATGAATTTGAGTTTCAGCTATCATATAATGAATAGATATGAGTTCCCAATATGAACAAATTTCTAGATAAAATGATTAGTTCGAAGGAAAATATAATCTATGATGATAGTATTATTGTTAAGGGATATGATGATGTGATTTCTAAGTAATTTTCCTGTAATCCACTTGGAAAATTGGATGAGTTTCTGGTCGATCTTATACATGGTGCATTTCTAATATCCTAGAATCTATATATAATTGCTATTATGGAACTCTGGAAACTGAAGAAACAATTACAAGAGAATCTAGGTAATTGTTTTATAATGTCAAGTGTTTTTCCATTGGGAAGAGTCCAATTCTTCATGAATGAAGATGGTTAAATGAGATTCTTCTTAGATTATATTGAGATCATCAAACTCATGATAAAGAAAAATTATCATTTTCCATAAATTGATGGATTTCTTGATCAGCCATATGGAGAAAAATACTTCTCCAATGAGGATTGGTGGCCTGGATATTACTAATAGTGGTGAAAAGTAAAATATCCCAAAATTGATTTTCAATCAAGGTACGAGTACTCTGAGTTCATAGGGATGTCATTACGACTCAAAAATGCTCTAGAAATCTTCATGTACATCATGAATAGAGTCTTTAGACATTATGTTGATAAATTTGGGGTAGTATTTATATACTATATAGTCATATACACCGAAAACGATGAGGAATATGATAAGAATATCAACACAGTGCTGAAGACCTTGTGAAAGGAGAAGCCCTATGAAAAGCATAGAATTTGGGGGTTCTGGTTGAACTTAGTTTAATTCGTGTGGAATATCATCACAATAAAAGGAATATATCTAGACCCTTAAAAAGAAAAATCCATTGTTGGGTGATTGTGAACAATATTTTTATAGATATTCATATATTATTGGGGTTAGAAAGATGTGATCCCTGATTCGTGAGAAATGTTTCATGATTGTCTAACCCTCATACAAAGATAGCTCATAATAGAGTCAACTTTTCCTGGAATGATGATGTGATGAAATATTAATAGAGTTGAATATGAGCCTAATCACTTCCCATTTTCTCACACTACCGACTTGTTAATGTGATGTTAATAACATTTAGTGATGATTAAAAAAAGGGTTGGTATGTATTATGATGAAAAATGACATTGTCTTTCCCTATGCTTCATGGATGTTAAAATTTTATTAGAGAAACTATCCCATACATGATATGAATTTCGTATCTCTGATTGTTCAGTTGTACATCTGGAAGCATAATGTTTTTGGGAAGTAGTGTGAAATATAAATTTATAACAATATTCTCATATATATATATATATATATATTCACATTAAAAGAGATTAATATACACCTATATTTATGGTTAGTTCTTATCAATGATTACTGATACTCAATCCACTAACTTCTTAGGAAAGAAAATAGGGTAATAGATTCACTATGTAGAAAGGACCTAAATAATCTATCATTAAAATGAATTTATATGAATCTGATCTTAGTATATTTAATGAGGATGGACATGTGAATCATAAAAAAAGGAACATCATTAGACCTTTTAAAAATTAATTCTCAACTGTATCTTTTTGAAAGATTAATGGTTTCATAGAAATGTGATCTGGGAATTCAGAAGAATGTGGAAACTATTGAAAATTGGATATCCTCTTAGATAAATGTTAACGTAGATGGAATTGTGATATTTGGGTTAGTACTATGTGTTACATAAAATCATATGTGAAATATAGAACATTTGAATGATGGCCATAGTTTGATTTCACCATTCCCCTAGGAATGAAAATGATTTATAAATATCTATAGAACTATTGGTTCGATAAAATGTATAAGGAGGTCACAGAATATACATAAATGGGCCTTGTATTTCATCATGTGAAGGATGGAAAACATTGGTCTAAGGTTTTGATGTAACCATTATTCATACCAACATGGAAATGGGAAAACATAACCATGCAATTTAACACCTGAAATTTAATTTCATTGAATGGAAACAATTTTATCTGGGTTTTTGTTGATAATAATTCTACTACTACACACATCATTGATATTTTAGAGGATTTATCATTCCATCAATATCCACAAATTAACAAGAGAGAAGTTGTGAGGCTGCATTGAGTACTACAGTCGATTATGTCTGATTGAGATCCATGATCCACTTTTATGTTTTATAAGAGCATTTATCATTCTATAAATAGTTATTTGAACTTCAGTATGTCTTATTATCCCAAAATTGAAAGCTAATCTATGGAAACAATCAAAAAAATGATGACATACATAGGGAATACTCAATTGAAATTAATGGCAGATGGGGACAACCACTTCGTTGGTTGAGATCTCGTACAACACCAATTTCCATTCGACCATATGAACGCCACATTATGAATCCATTTTTTGGAAGTGGTGTCATATTTAAATAAGTTTAGAGTAATTTTGGGAAAAACTCCTTTGTCAAAAAATGGTCAATGAAATGGTGGAGATGTTGAAGACCCACCGATTTAACATCGAAGCTGATTAAGGTTAAAAAAACAATATTTTGAAAATTGATTTTAATACAAAAAATTTGGTTTTGGAGACATGGTATTCCAATGCATATCTCTATATAAGAGAGTGATGATTTTTGGGAAGAATGTAATGCTTAGTCCAAGGTACGTCACCTCCTTATAGATCATTGATTGCATCTGTGCAGTTGCATATCAACTAGCACTACAACTGATCATGTATCAAGTATTTGATGTATTACATGTATTCTTCTAAAGCATGTACAACTATACCCATCAAATGTACTCACTCCATAGGTTCTATCATTGGAGAATGTACATTTCAAAGAGGTGTATATTCAATTGATATTATCTCAATGAGAAATATTTATATAAAATAAGAAAATTCTCATCTCAAATGTGTTTGGTTGAAACCATATGTTTGAAGATGAAATTTGGGAACTAGAGGACGGGATTAAACACATTTACCCTAGTATGTTTTATTATGGGGAAAAAATTTAGGGAGAAATATCTTAATTGTGGAAGGTTGTAATGACGAGAATAAAATACACAGTATTTTGATTAAATTGAATGTCTTATTGATTTAAAAACACAAGATATTATATTGTTTTATTAAATTCAATTGTATTTAAATGTACATTAAGTATATTTAACATTGATTATGTAGCCATTGAACATAGATCACATGACCAATATAAATGTAGGGTTTTAACAATTTCATTTGGCACAAAACAAACTAATGGACTCAGACAATAGTATCGTACCATGTGAAACCAATTTATCGAGGATTTAGAGGGAGGTATAATTTCAAGTATTTTACCTAGACCAAGCCCATGTTGAGATCCATATAATTATGTAGGAGGAAAACTGTTTATACTTGAAGTTTTATCACGTCATTATCATGATCCAAACCATGTTAACCAAATAGCACCATGAAATCACCACCATTATGACCCTTACTCTAGTGAATATTTTGGTGTAATAATGGGATGCGTATCATGACCCTTTTAATAGGATTATGTAAATTTTATGCAATTTAATAATGCATATTTTTCTATCCTGTTATTGTCACATTGTAAATAATCCATCAAAAAAATCTTATTTTTGGTTAATATTCTAATTCAATTATTAAATAATTTTTTTTGGAATTAGTGTATTTTTTGATTAATGAATATTTTAAAAACAATTTACTATTAAATAATCGTTTGTTAAAGTAAATGATCATATAATTTATTTGAATTCAAATTTAATTATTTAGGGATTGATAATTGATTTTTTTAAAACCCATCTATTTTCAATTAAATATGTTTTTAATAATAAATATTAAAATTCACATATTTTTAAAAATTATTTAGATAAATTATATTTAACCTGGATGTAGAAATTACACTATGTGAATTATTCATATTTTTCGAGGACATTTTAATGTTATGGGTAAAAGTTAAATATCATATAAATATATTGTGTTTTTATGATATCATATTGGTCAAATACTGATTTAATAAATACACTAAAATTTATCTTTAGAAAATTTTTTGTTTTTGCTTTCAATTAATGAAAATTTATGTTTATTTTATAATGTTATAGTGAAACCTCCAACACTTATAATATAATTTATTTTTTTAAAATCTATTCCTTGAGAGTGTGACTAAGATCTATATAATAAAGGGCATTATTTTAATATTTTCTTCCCTTGGCCTTATAAAATAATGAATCAACTCCCATTTTATGAAACTATTGAAACATATGTGGGATGGTTTGTGGTTTTGAATATTTTTTTATGTAGTATCCACAACCAAAATAACAATTAAATTCCCCTCATTTCTTATATAAACCCACCCACACACACATGACTTAACTCAAACTCCTTGAATCATATACACATTATTTCATTTACTCCATGGAGTCCTCCCAAGAATCCCACATGCTACAAGAATCCTCTCCCAAGCCTTTGGAGTCCCACATCCAAGTAAGATATTTCTCTCATAACCATTGAACTAAAGAAACATCATTTGATATTAGTTATTTTAATTTTAAATTAATTATATTTTAGATCATTAATAATAATTTCATTACTCTCCAATTTATGTTATTTTTTTGACATATCATTTATTCCCTCTCATTTGGACCCTTTATTATGCACTTACTATACTGAAATTCTATAAGGGGTTTCTCTCACCTAATTTCTATTCAAACACTTGTTTTGTATAATTATTTTTAAAAGCCATTTTAAATTGTTTAGATATGATGTTATGTGATACCCTTTTTATCCATTTTATTTTTAAATGATGAGATCGAACTTACACTATCACTGATCTCCCCTATAATACTTTATGTACACCTGTTACTATGCCTATATTTTTTAAGTGTTATATTACTTTTTCTTCTTCCTTTGAGATTCTTTTTTATGTCAATCCTTATACATCTATTTATTTAGGTTGTGTAATGTACTACCATTTCCCTATTACTTCACATTTTATATTTAAATTATGAGTTACCGCTTTCTCTGTCAAAACACCATTTTATTCATTTATATATGATGTCGTTATGTGGCTAAAATTGCACCATTATTTACCATGAAAAAATAATAGTGTATTGAATATCATATCCATTTCATTATTAATGGTATTCCCTTTTATGAACATACTCTTATTTATTGTGGAAATACATGAATTTATCATGACACACCATTTTGGGATAGAGTTTTTCCTTATTAGTTTATGGGAATTTCCCCCATGAAGTCTTGGTTGTTTATCTGTGAAATATGTATGTGATTTAATATTTTATGTTGTTACCATGCTTCCCATGATTTGATTATAATTCTATACCATGCCTTATTACTCATTTCCCTTTTATGTTCTGTTGATATACCTATTGTCTAACATGTATTGTTATCCTCATTTTTTCCATGTTTACTCAAATAATGGTCTATATATCTCAACCCTTTTTTAACTATGTCCACTGGTTATCCTATTTAATGTTACACAAGACGGAATTTTGTGATTTCGTCAATGAATATTTCAACAAAGATGCTTCCTTCAATGTTTTACATTGTTATGTAGTGTTCCTATACCCAATGAATCTATAACTCATGATCATATGAATTATATTACATGAATGTTTATATATTAAATCATGTATGAATGAGAAACAGATATAAGGGTTTTTAACATCACTATATGTAGTGTCATTACATGCCATATAGTACCCCGTATATATTTTTTTAAAATGAATGGCATGATGAGATGACATCTCTCATCCACTCCAGTTTTAATATACCTCAACTCAAATACATCTCTATGTGATCTTGAATCTATCTGACCCTATCATGTCCTTTAGTTCATCATTTGATCATCATTGTGTTGGCAGTGTAATTCCTAGTTAACAAATCTCCCTCATTCATTGTCTTTCACTCATTCTCTTCCTTCAGTATTTTAATAGATTATCATAAAATTTATGCATATATGTATTTTTGTGTTATATCATGCCTATAGTTTGTTCTTTTAGGTCTTCCAAACCTTTATTCTCTTTGACGGGTGTCGTCGTGAGTGTTGAGTTTCAGGAAAAGGTACGTGGTTTATCCCCATTTAGATAAATTAAATAAATTTAAATTTCTTGATTTATTAGTGTTGTTGAATTAAAATCAATGTTTCTAAATTTATTTGAATTGTTTTTTTTAAACACTATTCCCCTGAATTTGTAGATTTGAAATGTTTTTGGCGTGAAAAATTTGGATAACACCAAATTCCATTAAATTGTGGATGTATAATGTAAATTAGTTTATTTATAATGTTGAATTTAAAAAATGGTATTGAAGGAAATGATTTTAATTAAATTATTGTATTTAATTGTTGAAATATATTTTAAAAATGATTTAATTTGTATTTATTGGATTATAAACATGGGAAAATGGAATATTTTTTTATAGAAACCCAATGGTTTCATCTAGTTAAATAGGAATGTTTTGATTAAAAACTATTTTGGATACAATTGGAAAATTAGATTGTAAATGGATGAATGAGATTAAATTTTATTTTAAGTATTATTAAAATAAATTGTCCTTGATTTATTTCATAAGAAAACATACCTGACATATGTAGTTTTTGAGAAATTTGAACAAACTCTACAATATTACAATGTTCTAAAAAATACATAAAGTAGGTTATATCCCTGATGGGATGGTGAAATGTTTTATTTGGCCAGTATTAAGGGGATTAAGTATACCCACCTTGTTGAGAACACTTAGAGTGTACGATGTCCTATAAACTGAAATAACATCTTATACATATGGATGATTACCATGTTTCTCTCTTGTTATTTATAATTGAGATATAAATTATTTCCAATGTTGTAAAAATGCATTACATTCAATATTAATTTATATAAATTTTTCAATATAAATTTTCTATTTGGTCCATTATTGTAGAAATAATTCATTAACTTTTACAGGCTTTGTTTAATTTGTTTTTTAATTATTTGAACTGTATAACATGATTTTTATACATGAATTTATATTAAAATGAAATTTATTATAAAAATGAAAGAATTAATTTTGTTAAGATACTATTGGGATTTGTTATGGATTCCATGGTGAAACCCTACTATAATTTTTATCTACCACCATACTTGCGCATTTAGGTTTTTGACTAATATCATATGTGAGGTTTGAGTGTGAGGAAATGATATCTTGAAGGTTGATCCAATTGTTGAACCATGGATGTGGTGTGTTTCTTCCTTATGGACTTTTGTAGTTTTCCTATTTTGGTACTTGTGATTTAGTAATTTGGGGTTGTATATGCATTTTTTTATTCTATTACAACACTTACCGTGGAATTTTAATGGTTATGCATATTGTCTTTTTTTATTCTTCCTCATTCTTGTTTATTTTTTCCCCAAATTATGTTTTATTATACCAGGTGGTCATTGCTGAGCTGTGAGGCTTGGGAATTCCTTTCAATTATATCGGTGAAAATTCATTTACCGGGGTACCTGGGATAGTTGATGGTAGTATAGTCCATATAATTATGTACACATCATGTAGTATTTTGTACATTATGTGTAGAATTTTATGAACATAGACTAATTTAATATATATATTTAATTAATTCTCTGTATTTTATCTTAGCTAATGAAATAATCAATGTAATCAACAACAACATGGAAAATATATTGTCATCCCATGTTCAATGGATGATCCTAAGATTACATTATGCTTGTGAATAATTTTAGTTTCATTAATTTAATATTATTAAAATATAATTTCTTCCCTAGATTTCAACCCTTCAGATTTATTATGTATGGGTCTATATTCCTATGGATTCATTTATTTAAACCACATGATAAAATCAATTTGATCCTTTCACATGTGTGTTATTAATGGATTATGTAACGATGGATCTACTATTGAGATGAGATGATCCTTGTACCAAATATAATGTTAAACCATACATTGTGATATAATGAATCCATTATTGAATTCCATAACATGATCCAAGCAATGATTCAAGGATTCATTTCCCTATATCCTGGGGTAAGATGATCTTAAACTAGATAATGTAAGCACAAGAGAATATGAAGACCATACAACTTAATTTTTTTTACACAAATGGTTGATTAAAATTATATTATATGATACATAATACCATAATCTTGTAATTAACATGAATTAATGATTGAATAATATATTACCATATTTGGTGTAAATGTTATCATATATTCCTGATCAGTTATTTAATATCCACTTCATATTATCAAGGCAGAAATAATATAAAATTTATCTTTACACATAAGGACAAAAACCACTAAAATAATTATTATGTCAATATAGCCTTCTAATACTGATGTTATAAAGACCTAATAGTTAAATTGGATTTCCAATCCAACATTGGGTTATCTCAAAAATTTGGTATCTTATAGTTTGATCATTTTAGATAACATAACATAATTGAAATTAATATATGATAACCAATGTATGAAATTATGTAACTATGTGGGATGGTCAGAAGAAATCACTAACTATGATTTATTGAATTGGGTGTCTGCTCATTGGATCAAGGAACTGTGTGTTAATGTTTCTTTTAATATAATCTATCCTAAAACCAATATAATAACTTATTAGTACCATGCAGATGTCATCAAAATTCGAGTATATATTTTTCCACAAGAATATATGACTATCCATCATGACATCATTAAATAGAATTTATCATTTATCATATTAGAAATCTTATTTCCCTATCAATACTCAACTACTACGACACAGTAATGTGGAACCCAAGGGTTTACCAATGGGGCTATATGGTAGGAAGGTGATCATGTTGTATGAACTAGTTGGTATGAGGCCCTATAAAAAAGAATAATGAAATATAGGTCTATAATCCTTAGCATATATAAGAATCCAATGAAATTAATGATTTTATCATATTCCAAAACTATCTCTAATGAAATATTCCCAAAAAAGAATATTGAAATATAGGTCTATAGAAATATTTGTAATGGGACTGTATAAAATAAATATCATTCTATACTAGTATAATATAGATTTAAAAAAAGAAAATTAATTTATATAATATAGAATTATAATTATAATACCTAAATGATCAATCTTGATAATAATATAAAAAGTAATTCAGATGGATTTCATTAATATACATCAAAGTAATGTATTTTATTTGAATGGGTGTAATGATATTTCATGATATAAGTATGATTTCATGGAAAAAATTTCATAGAATAGTAAAAACATGAAAAAAACTATATACAGTAATGTAAAATATAGACTTCCCCACACATAATGTGATATAGTGTATATATCAATATTAAAATATTTATGGTAGAAAGATCAATTGAAGTATTTAAATATTGTTATGGCACTAAGGAATTTAATATGAGGGAATAAAGATCAACCTATAGTGAATTTTATTCCATGAAAGAACTAGATGGATGGTGATTTTAAATTGGGAAACATGAAAAACATGATAGAAAATAAATAATTGTACTAGATAAACTAACAGTACACATAGGTTAAGAAACTATTGAAAATAAAATTGGCTAGATTCCCACATTCAATAGTTTGATAAACTAGCTTATAAACTGGAATTTGTTGTCTATAATGAATCTTATGATGAATGAAAAACATAAAATGGAAAATGGAAAAAAACTATGGTCTTATCCCCATAATGAAGTTATAGAAACTAAAAAAAATTGGTTCTCTCCCATAATGTGATGAAAATGGTTTCATCATCAAGAGAGATTATAATAATAATAATCAAGGGATCAGTAAATAATGGAAAAACATTTCATGATTTAGTTATTGAAAAATAATTAGATATTTTCAATTGACCACGATGGGTGGTTCTTCGCATGGTTGAATTTGAATTATCTCATAGTAGAAATAATTTCAATTTTTAAGGGAAAATGTCAATAAATATTTTATCTTACATGATAATATATTCAATCAGGATCTAATGAGTATAAATATATCCCCTGGTTTGATTATTTTTCAGTCACAGGGTCCATAATTCCGTATAATCAATTTTTTATTATAAATACATGCATTTTTATAGTCTTCCATTATAATTTATTCCAAATGTTTAATTTTTTGAATTATAACTATTGAAAAAATATGAGCATCCAAATTCATTATCCAAATTTTCCAAAAAATTTGATTCTATAATTCAAATATAATGTCTCATGGATTTCTATAAAATAGATTAAACAAAGTAGTGTCTATGGGATTCTTATACAAAGTGCAATACAACCATAATGGGTCATCTAATTTGAATCTCCATTAAATTTTACATATAAACACTTATTTTTATTGATATTTATAAATAATTTGTTATAATATTATTCATTACTTCATTTCTCTCAGTGGTAGGGGGTTCTGTGGTTATAATTATTTCTATACAATCCAAGAGACCATTTCATGAAATTAACTAAATTATTAGTTCCTCGATCACTAATAATTAATAAGGGATGTTTATATGTCAAGAAAATGATTCCCCTTATGATTTTCATGACCAACACTTCAATTACATATGTATTGAATGTTGATTAAACCAAAATAAAAACATAATCCCTACTGTCCACGATTTAAAATTACACTTTAAAATCCGCAATAAAACGAAAAAAATTAATTCCTAATTTTTAATGATTTTCACTTCTAAAATTATATTTTGGGGAATTTCCATTCATTTCCCCATGGTTCTTATTTTTCCCCAATATTTATATGAAAAAATTCATCTCATAATGATGGAGTGTATTCTAGAGTAAACTAATTTCTACAATTTTAACTACAGGGTGTTTGATGCCATGATGTCTTGATTTTGGAGATGTATGAAACACCATGGGTATTCATAAAAAATAATTATTTTTTTCAAAATTCCACCTTAATAAATCATCCCAACACATAAATAATATATTATAATCAATGTAATAGTGTGATTCCAGGACAAGAATACTGTTCATTTGTATTTAATATAAGAGGGGATTATGTATTCTCTTAGAAAGATGGTTTTCATTATCAGAAAATAAATCTAACTCGATTTCGTTTGAATGAGCTAAATGCAGTATATGACTAGAACAATTTTTTTCCTATAATTATCTAGGTTCTACACCGGTAATGAATTACATTGATGTTATAATTTCTATGAATGAATACATTATTTTTCTTTGTATATTTATTAATTATATTATCAACTTTCTAATAGATGGGGGTATTATTGGTTGGATGATATCCATTATTAGTAGTTCAAGATAATTTCAAACCTCATATTAACTACATTCATCTTAATATAATTAATTTGTACCATTTTTATGCCATTGGTCATAAAATTATCTCTTCCATTAGTAATAAAGTTATCTTGACAAAAAATGAGTAATCACAATATTTGGTTCCCTTTTATAACTCGAACGTTACCTATTCACTCATATATACTAATATTATTATTCCTGGAATTACATCAATAAAATATAATATAGTGGAAAAAAATATGTCCCTCGTATTATTGTAATGTTTCCCCTTACTCCATATAAAATACAAACAAAATCCAATGAAAACATGACTTGGTTAATTTTGACTAATATATCTTTGAGGACTCTAGGGTACATCACTAATCGGTTAGCTATATAAAGAGGTACTATAATTGGATTTATATCTTTAACCCCTAATTTTTTTCTAGGCACTCATTAGCATGGGATTTATACGTATTACATGATCAAATATTACACTTCTATAGTTGCATTCCCAAATATATAATGGAATATAAAATTATCTATGGGATCATAATTGGGGAAGGATATTCCGATGAAAAATTGTGTTTCATTATATAAATAGTTCAATGACAACAAATTTCTTATATTTTAAATGTTATATAAAGATAAACCATAGAAAAAGATTCATAATTAATAATTTGTGCAATCTCTTCTGTAAAGAAAATGTTGATTGGAAATTGATTAATAATTTCTAAAAAAATATATATTTACAACATCTTTTGGATAGTCTCACATTATACAAAAAGCTAAGAGGTGGTTTTTATGGTGGCGGTTCCTCATAGACTTCTTTTTTTGTCTTTGTTGTACTATAGAATTTCTATTTTTCTCCAGTTCCAAATATTTATCCAGACTATCAGTTTTTTTAGCTATCAACATATTTTTCACTGATCATTGATGAATATTTTAGGAATAATTTGGTATATTTTTCTCAAATCCATATGGATGATAAGATTCAATCATGTTTCTTCTTCTAAGAACTAGATACATTGGATCATCACTCATATAGGTTTTAATGTTACAATTCAGAGTACCATAAAATTTATCTACAAGGGTCTTTAATGTTTTTCCCACTATGTTTTCACAATTACATAGGAAAACCCATTAGTTTTTCATTTAATCTTTTTGCGTAATTATACTATTATTTTATTATATCATATAGGTATAGATTAGTTTCTTTGGATTTTTTTGGTGGTCTCAGTGGTTCTTTCTAAATATGATGTTGTCGATCCGGAGGAAACTACTTAGCTCTGGAGGGAAAATATTATTATTGAAATTTTTGTTTCTTTTGAGGTGCAAGAGTTTTTGGTTGATACCCAGGTGTTTTCTGAATCTATGGAGGTATATTTCAACTCGATTGTTGGTTGATTCCTTGGTATGGTTTTGAAAGCATCGTTACCGAAATTTGATAATTTATTTCTTACTAGTACTATTGGGGTTGCTAGTAATGAGGAGTTTTTATTGTAATTTAGTTAATAATTATTTTGGATTTGAGAAACCAAAATCACAATCCATGAAGTTCTAGAATGGGTGAGAGACAATACATATCTCACACGATTAAATCTCCATTATAGGGGTAGAATGGGGTTTATGTCATGTGAGAAGTTTGAATGACACAAGGGTAAATGTTAGAGACACATATTCATATAGTAGGAGGGTGTTATCTTCCACCTAATAAATTATAAATAGGGGTGTTCCACTATTTCTTGGCTATAGACTGTAATTATGGTGAATAATATCGAATAATGCTCTGTCGACCTTTGTTATCTTGAGAATGATCATTCTTTCAATGATGGAATCAAATACATTATGTGAATTTGGTAGGATTTCATCATAGAATGTTTGATGTTTTATCCACACATAGGATCCTTGTTGTGGGAATTTATAGTTCTACTCCTTGAATCAATCCTAATATTCTGAAGATGATTATTTTTCTCCTCAATTGAATTTTTGAATCTCAATTTGGAGCATCCATACATGAATTGGTGGGATGTGTTTTTCTACTTATATCCATTCTAAATCATCCAAACTATTTAAGGACATGGTTTCTTGACATTTAATAAATCATGTGGCTCTGTTACATATGAAAAATAGAAATATATGTTTTCTAATAGAATATAATATCTTCCTTGTTTTTTAATAGTGTCCCAAACCACTATGAAATTTGAAATATTATCGTGGTTGTATTTTATTATAAGTTTAAAAAATTTCACTATATTATGGATGAGTCTAGTTTTTATATATAATGATTTTTTGAAAATAGGGCGGTGCATAAATATAGGATTTAAAATAATGATATACGATATACTATAATCCACAATGGTTCACTATTGTATTATTATAACCTCTTCCTAATAATCATGTGGTGCATATTGATAATTTTTCATGTGTTGTTGTGCAATATTTGTGTGTTTATCCATTATGAAATATTTATGTAAAACTAAAAAAACTATCAATCTAATGATCAAATGTAAAAGGTTTTAGAGAATGAAGGCCCCATAAATGTGAAAAATTGAATGAATCATGTGCCGAAAATTTAGTGTGAAGACATATGATCTAGTCCAAAGTATATATTGTAAAAATATATAGCAAAAGTGGAATGGGTAGTCTTAATATAATCCATGGTTTGTAATTTAGGTCACATAAACTAAGAAAATACCCTCCCAATGGTCACTAAAATATGATCCTTCCATGTGGTGTTGTTTATTACACACAAGAATATATTCTATTTCAATTAATATTATTGTAACAATACTCCCATAATAGGTCATTGTAATGTGGTAGTATAGGGTCAAACCCAACAACACATCTAGTAGGTGGGTGAAAAAATGGTAATAAAATTTTGGTAATGAGTCCTAAAAATTATTCACAGGTTAGGGTTTTCTAAAAAACATATTTTTGTTTTTTCACTTGCATTAACGAAATTATTCCTGATATACATTGGCTATTGTGAAAAAATAACCCATAAACTAGCTCCGTAGAGGCTAAAGGGAAAGGCTGCATTTATTTTCCAAGGTCACCAATTGATTATGGTACAACCAATTAGATATATCTTTGATGGAAACTAATATTTTGTTGAGAGATATAAGAAAACTAAATTTCATGATGCATACCTTATTGGAATAAAAAACTCATAGGATATTTTGCTATCCCTCCCAATATTACCAATATAGGGATATTCCATTTTTCATCATTGATTATAAGTGTAATTTTAATATAATTTGTTAAAAACTACTTTCAACATTTTTATTATACATATAACTAATAGAGTTTTGATTCAAAAATTTATTATTATTAAAACTACACTTTCTCTCGACTCCAAACTGTAAGCAAATTAATCATGCATGAATGTATAAAACGAAAGTATGGAAGTGGAAAACATCACCGAAATAATGAAAAATTACTTCCAATCAATGAAATAAAAAAATTAAAATCCTACTAAAGTACTCAAATAATTACATTAAGGATGAAATAATAAATAATAAAATAATTACTGATTTTTAATGACCAATGTGTTTGGATTCAAGAATTTTCAATGCAATTCACCTAGAACGGTTCATAGAATAGAAAATAAATTATAAAATATACATAAAATGGAACGAAAAGGGGAATGGGCCAAATGATAAATGTGGATATAAGTTCAAACTTTGAAACTCTATATGGTTTGGGAGATTTTATTTTTACAGTCATAAAAAGTTACATGAAGGGAAAATTGTTCACAATGTGTGTGTTCTTTATGCTTATTCTAAATTGAGGGTCTTAAATCAAGAAAATTTCTTTCATTCCATATACATATGATCGACATTACTCTCATAAAATCATGGAGGTCAAAATTTTATATCATCTCATCATGTTTGAAATTCATGTCTATCATGATGTGTAATAGCAATTTTTATATTGTACATGGTTAATGATATTATCTAGGTTTCATAGGCTGTCCTTTGTCTCCCATTGGTTCACTCTTTTATGAGTACACAATGTGAAAATTACATTCAAAATGTGGAATTTGTTTTTATTTATATAAAATATCATCTCAAGAGTCTTGTGTTCATAATTCCAATTAAAAGAAATCAAAACCCAATGTATGATCACCTATATCATTACTAAACCATACATAAAATCTCAACTAGAGAATTATACAATTATCACTATTGAAAATTTCTAGTATTTATATAGACACTGACAGATTATATTCTTCCATGAACAAATTATACTTACTCGAAACCCAACATTCTATGTTTCCTTGCAATTATTCTAGTGATAAATATGTATCTATCTATTTATTACATGGTTATGATGTAATGGGTGCCGAAGTTCTTATATTATCCACCATATTTATTGATCTTCTAAAGTGATGTGTTGATATAGTAACATATACCTTTTTTATAACAATTTATACCATTATCAAGGGAAGGTGATATTATAGAGATATAAAGTTCACATTACGCAGTTGTTATAAAAACCCAAAAGAATCTATTATATAATTCCCTGAGTTTTCCATGATATTTTTTGTAATGAATTATTATACAACCTATGATTTAGAATCCTTAATAATGCTTGTATAGAATTCATTATATACAAGCTACCTAAAAACAGTTATTGTTTATATGATATTTTGAATTGAGAAATAAGGAGAATAACCAATTATAAATTTACAATCATATTATATATATTGATTAAAACAAGGGGAATGAGAAACATTGTCCTTTTCGTGAACCAGAAGTTGTTTAAATACGTAACATGAGAGATGACTCACTAAAATTCAAAGGATATTGAGAAAAAACATTCAAGAATAAAAAAATATAGAATAATGTAATGGAATAATATGTGAGAAGATTTTCATATGGAATGTATGTACAATGAAATAGGAATGGATCCCATCTAAAGAAGATATTTTAGGAATAATGTGCATTCGTTTCTGAATGTAATATTTGAAAATATATATATTTTGTATTATATATTTAATAATTTGATCAAATTAATATATATGTTGAAGAACAATGTAAATTTTGAATTGTTTACAATTTTGAGGTTTCACTAGGTGTTTCTAAAAGAGTAATTATAGTTACTCTATCAATTAGAGACTACCATATTATGTTCCCACCATGATTGGTTTTGATTTAAATAAAATTTAGTTATTTTCCTAGTGTTATCAAGATCATCATTTGCATTACTTTTTTATACATAGATGAGTTCATTTTAATTCTTGTAGATAAGAAATTTTTTTTATATAAGATATCATATGATACTATATGAAATATTTATAAAATTTTATTTATATACTGATATATATATATACATATTATTGGGAATTGAAAACCAAAAAATTACACAGAACACTTTAAAAACCTAGTAGTGGAATCATCATCATGGTCAGGTATATTGTAAGAATTCGAAAAAGCTATATCACTATGTTTATTTATACTCATTTGGTGTTCAACCATAATAAATTGTTCATGACTTTTACATGGTATGATGCCTAAACCACTGTTTTTATGTCAAGGTGATAGGTCTATAGAGAATCTAGAATTATTTAACAGTAATTTGTGAGGACATTTTCATGTATATGATACATGTGTATTGTTATAATTTATTCCATTTAAAAACCACATGGGTAGGTATGGTTATATATAATTAATGTGGTATAAGTATGAATCATTTAATAATTTTATGGAGTAAAATAATAACATAGAGTATCATCATGCAATGAAGATAAGAAACATCAATCAAGTCGAGGTGGTGGATATCAAAACCTCGAGTGCATTGATTTTTGTGGGGGTATGATATTGTTTCTCAAATATATCTCCATTATACACCGTAGTTGAATGATATTAGTGAATGATGAAAATATTGTTTGTTGTACATGATAAAGATGATTTCTTTTTCATCTAAGTCATCCATTATCCTTTTGGGGATATTGAATATAATTATAAGTTTACTAATAAAACAAAGTAAGAACTAAAGTAGTAAAAACTATTACCTTTGAGTTATAAAGGATAATGCATGTAATTAATTATATGTTCGTGCATGTAGTTGATATTTATTTGTTAGTTGTAAATCAAGAAACAATCTAGAAGCAATATGAAACTTGTGTATCATTAGAGGATTTCTAAAGGAAAAAATGTAATCCAATGTATATAACACCTGAATGTTAAAACACAATTTGAAGGAAGGCCATGATTATCGGTAGGGTGGACATTGTTAAAAAAGATAGTGGGAACATAACATAGTTATATATAGTTAATGAAAAAGATACATAATAGTTGGTATTGAATTAAATTCCATAGGTAACCATTGCAGAAAATCTTTCTAATGGAAAAGTACTCTATAAATTTTCTAGCTTAGTAATAGATGTTGAAATATATTTTTTTATATTCACAAATTAATATTAATCCTTAAAGGATGTAACTTATGATCCTATATATATCAATTTTAAATTAGAGAGCACTTATGGTATAAGATAGAAACAATCCATAAATTCATAGATGAATTCAATGTATTAAAATCATGTCTGGGTTTTGATTGATCCTATAGTTGATGTGAATATCAATGATTTATAATGAATATTTATGATAAAAATGGATATATATGTTAATGAAAATAACACGAATTCACTTCTAGTTGATAACTGATTTAGATAATTTAATTAAATTTGCTATGAAAAATCATTTCTCCAGTTTCCATGTATAAATCTCACTAATTTTTTTCTAATGAATAATTTCACTAATATGAGATTTTACATATGGGTAAATATATACACTATTTATTGAAAAAACATTAGAAAGGTGCTTATATGACACAAATATAAGTGTATTTGACTCTAGAAAATTCTAAAAAGGAATGAAATTTATAATGATCAATTTTTGGATTAAATTAAGAATCGAGTTCATGGAACATTATATTTCATGACACAATATATTATTTTCATTTCATTTAGAAGAAATATTTGAATTTTTTAACATATTTTAGTAGGATTAAAATAAAAAATTACTATATTGTTATAAAATTTTAGGAATTGGAAATAAGATTACATTTATACAATATTTTAATGAATGGATGAAAAAATGCTACATCATTAAAGAATTATGTTGAAGTAGCCTAAATTATAGCGGTCAAGATCGAGTTTGATAGATCCATGTAGATGGTTTATATATTTTAACAAAAAAATTGAAAATATAGTAAATTAGTTTATAATAGAACAATTAAAATTGGGATTGGTTCTATTTTCTGATGGTATAAATGATCAAAGAAAATGTGTCCCCATAAATAAGAAGAAGGAGATACTGAATAATATCTCATAAATTTATATGATATGATATATCATGTAATCCATTTAATGTTTCAGGTTTAATTTTTCATATTATTTTTTCATGGTAGATAGATATCAGTAATATCCAGTTGTATAACACTGGATTTTAATCATGGTTATCTTTAAATATTAAGGGGAAAAAATATACCTTCCTATCGTATAGTTATTATGATGAAATATTAATCCATTGTTATATTGAATATATATATTTTATAATGATCATAAGGATATAATTATGAGTAAACAATTGTTATTTTATCTCAATTTTAGATCTATGAGATGAATAGTTCAATGAATTTAGTTTTTGCTAATTCTACTGTGGATTCTGATTACATTTCTTCATTCAATGTAGATGAAGAAGTGTTTTGGATTTGATATTTTTTCTATAAACATGATTTAGTGAATATCTACCAAGACCCTATCATAGTTATCTCTAGTAACACATCATCTGCATCCTCATAAATAATTTATGGCTGAATAAATGTATAATGCACATGAATAATATGTTTAATATCTTTAGGAATTTTTCTCAATGTGGTGATAAAATAGTGATTATAGTATCCATTGTGGAAATCATGTTGTAACCCCTAGATAAGAGTTCTGGTTCATTTATGAAATTAGTAACATGTTAGTTCTAGTGGACAGAAATATATTTCTAGTTGGCTAAAATGAATGTGGTTGAATGTTTGAGGTAGTTTCAATGAACAAAGTATAATAGTACTATACTATGTGTTCTCAAAATTATCGATACTTTAATAACCCAAAATTTTTTTGTAGCAATGAAATATTTGTACGATAATGTTCTATAAATTTATATTCCACTAAAATATAATGTTAATTCTATTCTATGATGATAACCATATAGTTCTACTATAATATTGTTGAATATACATTATATGTATAGATGATATCGTATAATTGGATATAGGTGATATAGGGTATCAATGGCAGATACTTTGTTGAAATTAAGGAACTATATCATGGTTTACTACCATGTTAATTTCAGGTGTAGGAGATAATTTTGATAGACCAACCTTTATGATATGAATATTTTTATGATCAATATGATTTTATTATAGATAGACCTATATACCGATCCATATACATTATGATAATCAATAATGGATATCATTAGTCATATTTTTATTATGTATTAATGAAAAATGTGTTAACGTATGCACCATATGAGGTTGGAATAGTTGGGTGTTTCATATGTGATCTTACAGAAATGGATAATGCAAGAAAGAAATTATCCCCATTATCCATTCATGGAAGACGATATTGTTATTCCATTGATTCGAATAGAACTTCTTAGATAAATCAAAATCCATGGTGTTCTGTGGGTGGGTTATATTATGTAAGGTCATCCAAATAAATATTGAAAAAACATGTTAATGATAATAGTACACAACCTTTGTTGTCGGAGATATCACTATAAAGGGATTATATTACAAAGAATGTAATAAAATATCGTTAAATGAAATTTCAAGAACAATATACTTCCATATAGATGTCTGGGTGTGTTTCTAGACACACACCATGGACAGTAAGAGGTTATTCATTATTAATCTAAGAAACATGTCTATATGTTCATATAGTATGTGTATCAAAATTCTTAGTTAAAATCATGTATTAAAATTAACAATTTAGCATAAATTAAATTTATTAGTATATGGATTATTGGTAATATTTAATCAGTAGTTTTTCCACATAATAATCATGTAATATAAAAATAATGAATAATTTTTTTATTTTGTGGAGAGTATAATATTAATTATAGTTATAAGTGATGTAAACTACAATTTTTACTAAATAAAAGTCTGTCTTCACGGTTTAGAAAATACTAAGAGGATGAGATAAACATGCATAATGGTCTACATGGAAATCATATAAATGATCTTTATTTGATTATTGTAAAGTAGTTTCAAATTTCTAATGAGTAATAGTAATATATATATTAATATTATAATTATTATATGTGGGGTTAACTAAGAATTATTGACTTGGGAAAGTGCTTCCGTGTGAGATTAAAAAAACGTTCCATAATATATATCTAATTGTATCACATAATTTAGTCAGAAATTTTTATCTTTCATTATAAATATCCATGAATGAAGATAAATCATATATTTTATATCCTTCCTATTTAATTATTCTATGATCTATAAAAAATAATTCCAAAGATGGGGATCATTCAGGATAGACCCCAACAATTCTATCGTGATGTTCAAATATTTTGGTGCATGTGTGTATAACCACTAGAGACATTTTACACTAGGATACTAATTTATAATTATAGTATGCTGAGATATTAACAATCATATCATAAACAAATAGATAATTTCAAGTAATTTGGTTTTAATATTTGATCATAAATTAAAAAAAATTACATGTGGAGATCCAATTCTTACAGTTCATTAGAGTATACAGTCAGTTAGTCTGTGAACTAAATCTATTGGTCCTGATGATATGTATTTTATACATCAACAGTTTTTCAAATTTATGAATAATTCCCGAGTTCTCCATACAACGTACAAAATAATTACATTCATGAAACATACACAATGTTATTTGTATTCATGTTCTATCTTTTTGATATGGCTCTGTGGATTATAATGTCACTTTTCATAGTATTATCTTTGTATTTCTAACAATGTGATGTTCCATCAAAAACCATAGGGATGTTTGGGATTTGGACCATATGATTTATAGGGGTTCGGCATGTTTTGTAAAATTGTATGGATATTCTCAAGAAATCATGCAACACATATTTCATGGGACGATTGATATATTATTGTTAGTGTACTACATGTATAACCATGAGCACTACCTTATTTAACTCTCTTATTTTATCCTCTAATCAACACATAATCCATTATAATCATGAACCATTCCCTATATGAAACTCAATATGATTATTAATTTGATTCCATGGTGATCATTTATAAATTTTGGTAGTCCTCATCACAATATATTTATTTTTTCCACAATTAATACAATTTTCCAAATCTCTATAAAAAATATCTCATTCCCTTATTCTATTAGAACTGAGATTGTGCTATAATTTTTCATATATTATTATTAATGGATATTTTATTGTGATCATTACTTATCTAGGATTTTGAGGACTAAATCTCTTTGTTTCTCATCTCTCGAATGAACAGTGTTGATGGTTCATCTATTGTTAAGAGTGGTTCCTCTTTCATGTGTTGTATCTCATAGAATTTCTTATCGTGGTACAGTTTCAATTGGTTTTAAATAAAGGAATTAATTATTTTAAATCATTATTAGGTGAATTTGTTATATAATTATAAGAAAATATTTTCTATAAAATGGGTTATTATGGAAAACTATTTAACCACATTATGTGGTTGGAAAATTTAAAAAGGGTGATTTTAAAATGGAAATGCTTCTTCATGAATTAATTAAATGTTGTATAAATATTGATATTTTTAACTGTGGGACTATAAATAAAAATTAGGGTGAAATTACTGATGGTTTAATTGAACATTATGAAAATCATAGTGTACAAGGGAAAAAATGAAATTTTTTGGCCATTGTGATGTTAAATATCAGTACTTGTTCTCAATATTCCTTGAATATTTGTGAATAGTTTCTCAAAGGGACCTAGGGTCCCATTCATTGTGTTCACTTGTGCATGCTAGTGTGTATAGTTTTTATTATATACTTACTCCACTAATTTTACAATGTCCCATTATCATGTTGATGATATATTACATGATTTTCTATTTGATATGCCAAATTTACAACATTATAAGGATATTTATTATTGAAATATGTTTATTTTATCTTTTTATTAGTCATGGATAAGTAATATTTAATTTTCAATTGTTTGTTGTTGATGAGTTTTTTACAACGAAACCCAATGAATGATTTTAAATAGAAAAATTTTAAATTCGGAAATGTTTTAGGAATATTGTTACTCCCCAATCTTCTATGGTACACTTCTCATTGAATAATACAATAGCGTGTGTTGTACGCAACAATGAGTTCAAGTACACCACGACTTATAAAACTAGCAGTTCAAAAGTGGTTATGAATATTATTAACTTAATTTTAAATATTATATTATCCTTATAATTTTAATCCATATTATGAGTTTCTAAGACATTATTTATGAACAAATTCATTTTTTCATATAAAAGAAGTATTTTTCAAAAAATGAAATTTTACCGCCTTTTAATGGCGAAGCCTTTTTAAAACCAATATTTGAAGCTTTTATATATTCAATTTGAAAAAATTAAATTCTTCATTAGAATCGAGAGATAAGAAATTAGATACAATAATGTTTTGGTGTCTTTCTGATAACTTTGATATTTGGGTGAATAGTGAAAAATTACTAAATTTTAACTAAAAACCACATTTTTAATCAAAATAATTTATATTGTTAAATTATACATTTTAATGGTTTGGAAGTATAAATAGATTATATTATTACTATTTAATATAATTAATGTCATTTTATGTAATTTTACCTTGTAATTGGACATAAACAAGTGTCATACTTTTGATAGTTATTATTTCTTAAAAATACGCCTTTTGGTTTCGAAAGCAGGAATCAATTTTAAATTAATAAGTTCAAGTTTTATGTTTTTAATTTGGTAAAATATACTTCATTTTTGGATTTGGAATAATGAAATTATCCTAGTGTGAAATTTTGGTACTTTTCGGATAACTTTTATATTTTGATGAATAGTAAAAAAAATTAGTAAATTTTAATTAAAAACAACTTTTTTAATCGAAATAATTAAAAGTAATAAATTATAAATTTGATTGGTTTTAAATTATATTTAAAATTTATTTTTACCTTTTAATATAATGTGGGCTATTTAACATAATTTCACATTTAAACCAAACATAAACAAGTGCCAATCTTTTGATAGTTATTATCTCTTAAAAACAGGCTTTTTGTTTTATAAATTGGAATTAATTAATTTCTGCCACTTCTGTGTTTTGAATTTGGAAAAATTTAATCCATATTTTCAATCAGGATGTTCAAATTGTGAAAATAGGTAACTTTTATTTGTAGACATTTTGGATAATTACTTCGGTAAATATTTTATTTACCATGGTTAAACGGTAAATCCAGTAAACAAGGGTTAAAAAAATAATATTATGATAATACTAAATTACCCTAAAACGTGTCTTAACCCTATTTTTTGATACATGGTCGACCATGGGCATCGTTGGGTCGATTTTGGGACCCCATGGATCCACTTGTAAGTGACAGGGACACTTTATTTTAATTAAGTTAAAATGAATACAAAAATGACACAAGCATATATCTTTTTGGAAAACAATTGTTACATAAGGTTATATATGTTGGAATTTAGACTATAAATATTCATTAGAAATATAATACTATTTCATACATAATTTATGTTTATTTATAATTTTTAGACATTAAATAATTTAATTTATTTATGACACAATGGTGATGCAGTAGTTACCATAATAGTAACAAAATAGAATAATTGATATTATAAATACCCAAGTAAATATATTTTTGAGACTTTTTATGAATTAAACTAATTTTATAGGTTTATATGACATGTTATAATTGATTTAATTAACTTTTTTCGAAGTAATAATTAATTTATAATTTTTACAAAAATCGATTATTGAATAGTGTCAAAATTGACATAAAAGAGTTTTTAAAACATATATTATATTATTAATTGATATTAAATTCCTAAAAATCTAAGGATCGAAAAAAAGAATTATAAAATTATATTTTTCTCATTAATGGACCTCTTGGGGGTCTCTTGGATGTATATAGTAATATTATAAACCATATAATATAAAAATAAAAGAGACATTGTAAAAGTGAAACTAATTAACTAAGAGCCAATACTTAAAGAAAAGGTTAATATAATGACCCAAACCTGTATAAATTCTATTGGTTGATTGGTTTTTTTCCCATACCCACCTAAAACTGTAAATAATCATCTTTGGAGCTATTAGAAACCGAATATGAATTTATTATAAATTAATATTTCTAGCTTTTCCAAAGGTGCCCCTCACCCCTCTTATAAAAGGGAACTCCTCATTTCAATTTATTCACACCTTCAAATCATTTTGGTTCATCCATCCACTGCCAAAATAATCTCTCAAAATCCCTCACAACAACCTAGAGGCCTTAGTTTGATTAGAATGAAAACCTATGGAGCCCTTTTGATCAAATCAAAAGGAAGAACCCGAAGAAGAGGTAATGTTTTCACCACACCTTTTCAAGTTCCGTTCTTCTTCCACTTCTTCTTTCGTTGTTATTACCTTTCTAAAATAATAACTATGGTATCTTATATATACTGTGATGTTATTATAAATATGGTACAACCATATTCATTATTCTATCCCCCCTTTGAATAACATGTCACCATACGTGCTTACGTACGGCTTACCGTTTCCACGTCGTGGTGTAATTGTTATTCAATAAATTATTATTTGGATGGGTATAATAATGATGTGTAATTCATGTAAATAATAAATATAACATGATAATTATTCTATATATATGATATACCATCCAATTATATATTATTTTAATATCAAAAGAATGATATTGTCGCTCGTGCGTACGTACGGACTACCGTCTCCACGAATGCGATGAGATTCATTCTCTATCGTACCCATTCAAGTATGATTATCATTTTATGATTTAAAAATAATGTTTATAAACTTGATATAATTCTGGATATGAATAATATACAACTTATTTGTGACAAACATGTCTTACGTAACAAATCATAAAAATGAAAACGAGTAAGTTAACACCCGAAACGATGATAATTCTATAATATTATTAACAAAGTAGTGTTAAAAGATCATATATGATATCATATTAATTTATATGAATAATGAAAAATTTAATAACAATTATTTTAACATTATACAGGTGGTTAACCTACCCCCAACCATGGAAAATTACAAGGTTAGGGGTTTCTTATCTCACTTTAAATTCCGTGAGAATTCCATTGTTCACCACTTATTTATTGCATGTGGTGTGTGTAATGCCCATCATTGTATTCATTGTGTAATATACTTTAATTTATGGGTATTTACATAATCAATTTATGATCCTTCTTTCATGGGTGTATGTTTCGTAAGTTACCTAATCGATAAGGGAATTTCAAATTTCAATTTCCAGTCATTTGGCTTTACGCATATTTCATTGATTATATTACCCCAAGATTATATGTGTAATCACTATTAATTTTATTATGTCATAATTTCCACTCCCCTTCCTGTGGATATACTTTTGAAACACATAATCACTCCACTGATAATTTCTCAAGTCATCGATATGAATTTGATAAGAGTAATTTTAACTCATTCTCCATTTGTTGAGTTAAACATCCAATTCATTGGTGTTGTTTTTACAAGATTATATGTGAATGTCATTTGATTGTTTTACACTAAATATCCAATCATATTTAGTGTATTTATATTTGTCACACATAACTATTTCGTTGATTTATCCTTACCCTACGGATACTACCTTATGAGAGATTTCATCTCAATTTACATTCCTTTGAGATTTCTTTGTTGTTATACACCAAATAACTTTTATGTAGTGTATATAATGTACTTTGAAATAGTATATCATGAATTCCTTTATTCTCATGATATTAAAATTTAGTGATTACCTCAATTATTTGTATTCAAGTGTCTCTATTTTGGTTAGAAACTGTAACTAAAATACCATTTTTAAATGTTTTAAAGACTTATTCTTCTAAATCTTTATCATTAATGTCCATGTTCTAAAAAAATGGTTTTAAGGATTTATTTATATGGACATTAAAGTTTTAAAATGAAAACTCCTTTTAAAAGTTTCAATGTGGTATGGGAAACTTTGATTCAAGAATCTATTTTTAAACGGCTTCTTGACAAATAGTTTGACTTTTAAATGTATTCAAGAAAAGGGGGATATTTCTCTCAAAAATTTTTGATGTTTATTTTCATCTATGTCAATATCATTCATTATTATCCATTGAGGTACAATAAAATCTTCCATATTGTATTGAATGTGTTATGTTTGATTGTGGATGTGCTATTTTTATTCCATTCATGGAATGTGGTTAAAGAATTGACATTTCGTATGGTAGTTTTAATACGAATGTTTATGTTATGTTTAAACATGTTCATATGAGAAATGCATTAGACTTAATAAGTGACGGGTGGAGCCCGCAATAGCTCCTCGATTCATCGGTAGGTCTCATGAGACAAACTAGTGTCTTAGCACAGGGCCTTGACCGAATCTTATATGTAGTCTTGGCACGAGGCCTTGGCTATGTGGTTGTGATAGTTTGGCATTATGCATTCCGTCATTATGAAACTGGTTATTGATATTTCATGTGATTTTTCGACTAGTAGAATATCCATGTGAATAAGTGATTGGGATTATTTCATTTTATCTTTTCCATATTATAATAAAGATCAAGTTTAAAAGGATTTTGTTTTAGTTATAAATTGCCTTAAGTGTTTATGCTTATCTATGAAAGCTTATGCTATATTATTATCCTTACTGAGCATCTGAGCTCACCCCTTTCAATGTTTTATTTTTCCCAAGATTGTGAAGAAGTAAATTATAAATGACCTGCATGGATATTATGAGTGTGGGCTATGGAGACTATGTTGTTGTTGTTTTCAGTTTATGATGTAATGTAAACTTTATTAATGTATCTAGTTATTCCAAGGCTACTAAACTAATCGGTCATTCGAGACTTGATCTTTCTTGTGATCATGCCAATGTTCTGTAATAATGCACCAACTCTAGGTAACTAGGGTCTAGGTGTTACAAATATATTTTATAAACTAACTAACACATTAAAATAGATAGATATTGAATAGATTCATTAGATATATTATTTAGAGATTTTTTACACACACTATACCTTTACATTATAGAATATTTAGCCATGGATGTTTAGAGTGAAGTTATATAGAAGAGTGTCATGTAATGATTTACCCTCATAGATCATGTTCATTTTTAGCAGGTTCAACTATACATGACTTACATTCACAAAGTGGTAGAGCAATCAGTTTTCGTTTAATTTATAATGTTTCTATTGTGTTTTTTAATCTAGATATTATATTCACGTTTTTTAAATTCTCATTAATAGATTATATATTATGGATATATGATTAATATTTGGTAGATTTTTGGAATACTTTGATTGAAAATATCTTTTTATATATTCAATGAGGGTAAAATCATTCCAACAATTTTGAATGATACAGTGCTTCTTGTATCCAACATAATTAAATTAAAATTATTTTTTAGGACTTGTTTCGTGAAATTTCTTGAGAAATTATTGGTGTACCCAAGATGGTCTGCTACACTCCACAGGTATATTAATGGATTATGATTACCATTGGATTTTATTTATTTATGGAAAAGTATAGAAATTATTTATATTGTTTTCCTAATACATATGATTATTGTTATGTTGACTACAAATTGTTTTACTATGAATAATATTCCTCTGGAGGGGGTATGACTATATTATACATTTTACACACATGAGTATAAGTATTTTCATTTCATATATTTTAATTCTAATATAGATGACCATTAAAATGTCGACGAATTATAATTTGACCATCCATATTAATTCTCTATATGGTTCATGATCAGATTATTTATTTTTTTTTGAAATAGGGAAATGTCTTAAAATTCATGGTGATTTTTTATTTCAAATGATGTTTGATTTTCTATTGACATTCAATATATTTTATTATTCAAAGAGTAATGTTTTTAGTAAGCCATTGGCACCTTTTGGAGTTGAATGAAATGTATAATTTGAATTTATGGTTTTTTAATAAAGTAAACCATGTGACTAGGGGAGTAAAATAATATAGCCTAAAAAAACACCAACATCAGTTTCAAGGATTCTTTTTTTTATTAATAAACAGAATTAAATAAGATATTGAATCCTAATGATCAATTTATTGTAGAAATCAATATAATACATATAAAATAAACACTTCACCACTTGGTATGTTATAAAAAACGAGTGAAAATCATTATCTAAAAATGAAATCCATACAGATCATTAATCAAATTCTTCCAATTCATTACCCTGACTAAAGGGAAACAAGAGTAGAATTTTAAGGAATAAATACTAAGAAAGGGGAAATGAAAAATGGAATTTAATTGAAGATATTTTTGGAATATGCATATATCATGAGTATAATTGTACGTATTTAAATAATTTCATATGTCTATTACATTGTTAAAAAATAAATATATATTCACATGGATCATATAACAATTATAAATGTTGAATTTCATAATTTAATACATCATAATCATATCCCTAAGGCCTTGATAGAAGAATCTATATTTAATGGGTAATTATTATCTCATTACCTTATCATAGTTTTCCAATGTGTCCATACTATTCGTTGCCAATATATTTAATTTTAGGAAGTATATGTCACCATAAATTATAATTCATTCCATCACATAAAAAATAATTATATGCTATATAGGGTATAATTTTCATCGATGAACATCGTAGAAATATATGGCATATTTTCCCAATGCAACTTATCATACAAGATCATATCATGTGGAATAATTTATTCTATGTTTCATTATTATATTTCCATAGACAAAAAATTAATATTAATTTCTATTTAAATTACCTGAACACATATAAGTAATATGTTAAGATTCACAACATTCAAATAAAAAAACAACCCATAAAAATTTATTTATACACACATATAAAAAATGTGTACTTATTATGATTAAGGATCATTAAGGTTGTTAAAAAATTATGTTATTAATGATAGAAGTCCAATGAAATACATGAATTAAAATAAATATTAAAAAAATATATGATTTGGTTTATAAATTATACGATAATTATACATATAATATCCCCAAGGAGTGTATAACTAGGTTTTCATTAAGGGACGATTCACTATGTATCATGATGTTGACTGAGGTATAAATAAAATTCTCTTTTGGCGGTTATACCCAAAAATGATTTGATTCAAATAAAACACCAACATATATTATATACATATTCATTAATATTTTTTTCAAAATCACACAATTATTACATAACAAATTTTTAATATTTCTAAGGCTATGGGGTATGTTTAATAAAAATAATATCTATAAAAATGGGCATAATGTGTGTAAAAGTAATGATCACAATAGATATATTATCTAATAATTTAATATAAAATCATATAAACATAGTAATGTTGTCACAACCCCTCCACTCAACGTGGATATATCCTGGGCTAGAAATGAGATAAGAGAGATAGTGACACCTGAGACATTCCCTTAGTAGGCTCTAGGTTAGAATATTGATCTGAGGGTATAGTAACCACATAGATTGGAGGCATTACCTACTAAGGGATCACTTGTGAAAGAGAGAGATATGATATACACCAACCTAACTCATAATGATACTCTAAAATAGAAGATAAAAAATCTAAGAATATGTATTGTCATGAAATAAATAATACAACAGAAAGGAAAACTATCTATGCCAAAATAAAGTAAAGATGAAAATAATCAAGAATCTAAAACCCCACCTACTAAAATCCTATTTCGTAGTAACTATCATGATCTCCAACCTGCTTTAACTGACCATTAAAATAGTTTTTATATTCATAGGGTGAGTATGATAGTATAATAAGTGGTAATATCCCCTGATGCTCTTGTAAAAATGTAATGATTGAATGTTAAAGCACTATGAACAATAATATAATCATACTCTTCACCTAAAAAAGTAATACTATGTTTCTACCATAACAATTTCTACTCTCACAAAGTATCTCATTGAAGAGAATACTATATAATAATGAATATTAAGGGTACCACACTACTACATCCCAACTATTTTTCTACTCATCCAAAATATCGAACGTTCTAAGCATCTCTCTTAAAAAAGGCTACCCCATAGTCACATGGGAAAACCACCCCAAATTTAACATCAATCAACACTCAACCACATTAAAATATCCAAAAGTAACAAGATAGTTTCATAGATCCACCACATCCTGCGTAATGTGTATCATAAATCATGTATTATAACTCAAGCCGTAATAGGACATAAATCAAGTAACAAACCTCATAACATCATAGACTATACATATTATACCTATAGAAGTCCTCAAGAAACAATATCACAAAAAAAATTGTGTGAAATAAAAACAAGCCATTATGTCCCTCTACGCACATATATATGAAAAACCAAAAATCATGCATTCTAGAGAATGAAACTACTAAGAGAAGAGAATGTGGTGAAAAGGGGTAGTGAACCATCTATCTTCCCACCATAATGTCGGGTAAAACACACGCTAGGGCTCAGAATCCATAGGGAGACAATTTCCCTTACTAAAAGGATCGATTATTGTATAAAAAATAATATTAAAAAGATATAATATTGATCAAAACCATTCTATGTGAATATCAAAGTTTCTGAATCTACTTCAGTTAATGTCTCTCAAACTCCCACATTTCACTACTAAGAATAGATATCCAATTAGAAAAAACCATTTATAAAGTTACATTAACTTATATATTTAATTTTTCATCAGTTTCACTTTATGCTAATTAATTATTTACTATTAATCAACCATTATAAATTTTAATTACATTCCAACACTGATGAATTCCCTCATGGAATAAGAAAACTGAGTCCATCAATTCTCAGAATTATATCTTCAAAACCATATCATTGAAAGATGAAACCCCATGGGTTAAAAATATATTCCTCTATTAATATCACCACATTAAACATTTATATGAATTATATGAAAATATTATGAGAAACCAAACACATGAGGATCAATAAAGTGAGTACATGAGCTACCCATTTGATCTTGACCACATATATATAGAGTGTAGAATCATCCAAACACAGGAATCTATACATGGAAAGAACATTAAATTCCCCACATATCTTCTCCTTTCATTAAAGGAGAGTAACAAAACCCATCTTCCTCAAGCAGTGGAGAAAGTAAATAAGATATAAAAAATATGGTCATCATCTAAGCAATTTATTCAATCAAGCATCTAAATTTCATAACAATGGGTATTCCCATATTTAACATGTTTTATCATATCTGGTGTCCTCCCCGACAATGACACACATATATAGATTAATATTGCTACTCTAGGAAACATGTGTTGTAAATACTGCTTGGTATCCCCTCCCCAAATACTACAATATCCCAATAGGCTCAGCTATCCCAAACACACAACACATTTGATCCTCCATTCCCCACATAAAAAAAATTTCCTTCTAGGCTCATCTATCCTAGACTATCATCACATCTCTAAAGTAGAAATCAATCATGCAAAAAAATCTCCTAGAACTAAAGAATGGAATTCTTCATTCATAAACAAAACCTATCATTTCTCTAATAAAGGCCCTCAAAGTTTTCAAGCAAATGGAAAACTAAGTACCCATATAATAATTATCTTATATAACTCTACTGGTTCTTATTCCATCTTGAATTAATCGATTCATTATAATATCTTCAAAATATTTCATAAATATGCAATGTGATATAAAATCTTCCACAAATTAATTGAAAAATAAATTTAACATGAAATTAATTACTTTATCTTGAATAATCAATATTCTTTATGTTCATTAACCAATCCAATTATGCATGTGTACTTACATCAATTTTATTTTAATCAAATTAAAACAACAACGACCAGATTCATTAAAGATTCCTCATTAAAATATTATCCTTTAAATGGTAAATTAATTTTATATTTACATTCATTATCAATTTCTATTAATAATAAAAAGCTCATACTTGATATCAAAATATCTATAAAATAATGTGACTACTCGTTATCATGGTATAAAGAACAACATCCCCATGTAATCGATGAAAATTATTTAATTTTCTTCAATTAAATGTTAAAAAATTTAATTAAGATCCAGGTTAAAAAATAACGATATCTCTATGATTAAATGTATTTTAATTGAGATGAAACAAATACCCTACCTAAAAGGGTTGCAATGATCATTTTATAAGAATGGACCGATGTTATGGATCACAATCATCTGACCCACAATAACTGTATTCACCTATTGATTTCATTCCTTATCCACGAATAAAAAAACTAATAAAACTCATTTATAATCAAGGAGATGAAGCATCACCACATAGTAAAGAGGAATGGTAGGTAACATATTCAAGAAACAACATGATGGGAGGAAAACGTACCCTATATTGAAGAAGGATCATAGGATAGAATCTATGGATCAATACATGGAAATGGAATCCCTAAAACGTTGAAGTGGGATTCACTAGATCACCTAAAATTAGGAGACATCATCTTCAGTGGTAGGGTTTGACAACCCATGTGTATGAAGCATTTTAAAATATACATCATTGGGAAATTACCATATTTTTAATCCCCTTTTCATTCGTATAAGAAAAATGGTTTTGATTCCATCAAAAAATGACCCACCTATTCACTTTTTTTAATTTTTCAAAACCTGAAATATTACATGTCATGAAACATTTTATCACAATATGTGACATTTCACGATATAAAATACTCACATGCTTCCAGCTCATAGTAGAAAAATACATTCAAGAATCCTCTGAGCCACCTCCAAGAACCGCTGTAGTCATAGGTGAATAGTGGGTAAATTAACATGGATCTAGTCCCACATATTAGATTCCACTCAAATCCTTCACGTCTTATAGATTTCAAGTGATATTAGAGTGGAAACTGAAATGGGTTATCTGAATAGAAATGTACTAAAATACTTCTCATGTTTCTTGTCACCATAAGATCTGAACCACCTCATCATGAAGGCAACATGATACTATAGAAAAACTAAAACGAACTCTTAAACACTATACACGTGTAGAAAAAAACTCAAATGTGTGCATGCCACATCATGTAAAAGATAAAACCATCTCTTAACCCAAAAAAGATCTAAAAGTTAAAAAACAATGCTTCAAGTTAAGAACTAAACATTATATAGCTCATAGTAGTGTTCATGTATTTATGCGCCTTGGTCCCATTTACTCTCATATATGACACCATGATAACAAAAGACCCATACCATGGGGATAGAATTCCCACAAAACACCTCCACAAGGAGGACATAGATCTCTAAATTATTCTCTTCAAAAGTATCATCATCATCAACAATGATCTCTCCCCAATCAATGACATTATATTCTCCATGAAGATATATATGGAGGTGTGACACGAGAAAAATAATGTGCATCAAGATCATATATGGTGGAAGAAATATATGATATGATATAGCTACAATACGGTTCAACACCTTGAATGACCAAAATAATTTGTGGTAAGGGATACTCCAATGACCAAACACTCCAAGACCATGAAGAGGATTCACCTTAAAGAACACATGATCCCTATCATCAAACATAAGTGGTATCCTCCTATGATTGACATATGTTTTTATGATCTTATGGTGCCTTTATCCTTGTGTTAATCACATGAAACTTCTCAGTTTTATTCAACACTATTGTGGTTCCAAGAATTGACAATTTTACCAACTCAACCAATCACAATGGAGAATATCAATGTCGACCAAACATGGATTCAATCGACATAATAATGATGGTGGTTTGAAAACAATATTAGTAAGGGAACACAATAAAGGACATGGGACTCATCAAAGAACATCTAAAATCCATGAAATAAGAGTGAAACAAGTCTTCATTAGTTTGGATTGTCTGGTCTATCTAAAAATTCATCTATGGATGAAAATTATTATTATTGTATAACTACAAACCAAAAGCATCTGGGATAACTCTCCACACAGTAGAGGTAAATGAGAATGTTGATAAAAAATGGGCATCCAAGGGACTCCATAGAGTCTCACCACCTCCTTCAGGTACTTCCTTGAAAAAGATCGAATGATCATGACTCCTGGATCTCTATGAAGTTGGTTGTTTTCATCAAAAGCTTCACTGCCACCCAGATAAAGTCATTTCCTCCCTTTGAATTGTGATAAATCAATAAAAAAGACCATCAAAATGTACTCAAACATCCATTTAGGAACATGAAATATCTTGAGAACACCCCTATGAATACATTACCCGGATATCATCATCTAGAAGACCATACATAGAGACTCAATCTCTATAGTTTCACACTTCATCCCATTCCACCCAAAAAATCCTCTTAATGATAGGCAATGCTTTTTAACACAGGGTCTTAATGTCAATGAAAAACTATATAACTCTCTGAGAATCATCTACCACATCACCAATTTAATGAAAAGTATCCCTTGAAACAATACATGATGTTTTTTATCCTAAGACCAACCATTTGGGGCCTCGTTATAACTAACTCTGTCTCTTTAGACCCCCACCTCATGATCCATCATCTAGGAATCCTAAAACCTTTTCCCCAGAGATGAATTCATGATCATATAAAATGGAAAATATCTTACAATTCCTTCTTCCATATCATGGTCAAATGATGAATTTAATTCCATAACACTCCATGAATCGCATGATTCCCACGCTGCATCACTATGCAACACCCTTCTCAATGTAATTTCCATGAATTCCACATTCCACGTTTATAAAAATTATTGATGTCATAAAAATAAAATAAAATCATCCACTGACACTATAACAAGATCAATTCATGTTTGTAGTGAACATATATTAGTCTCTTTAGATAGGTAATGTCCACAAAATAATCACCAATAAGGGTATATCTCTGAAATTTAAAGTAAAACACTCACACCTCTAACTCCAGGTCATGAATGGAATTATTACACTACTGATGACATAATATTCATGGAATATAACAAAGAACTATTTCTTATTACATCAAAACACATTCAATCCCAATATGTGAATCATCATTGAAAACATCAAACTATATTACTTAAGCTAGATGACATTAAACTAGGGAAAAACAATTTATACTTCAAATACTAAAATGCTTTCGATCATTGATCATACCACATGATCACCTAATACATAATGGTCAAGACCATTAGTGTATTCTCTACCAATAAAATTTTTCTACGATTATCCTATAATAGCCATCAAAACAAGGAAACATCACACCATAACTACTATATTGGGGGATTACCAAGAAAAATATGATTATATATTCAATGTATCCATTACTAATCCTAGATGGGATACATCATGATCCATGAAAAAATATTCTTGATCCAAAAAAACACGACTACGTAATCCCAAATAACTTTTTATAGCATTGAACTCCCAAAATGACACACACACATAATCGGCATGATTCCTATTGAATATGGAGTACACATGGATGTCTTCAATTAAATCCATGAAAAACATATCATTTATCTCATAGATCACATAATTAATAAACATTATTAACACTATTAAGACATCTATTGAAATATTTACACAGAAAGTCATAAAAAAGTGTAATTCCCATGATGAAAGTAGAAATCACCCTTTTGAATATCTACATAGTTTTAAGAAATATGATGATATCATGACTGTTACACCCCATGAATTTTCAAATAGGATTATTATAGAATTAATATATCAATAAGTCTCTAAAAAACAACATTGTTATAACCTATCTAGGAAAACCAAATTTTGTAACTTCTATGATGTGAATTTTGAAAATCTAACATCCATGGTTGCAGTAAGTGAGTTATTTGGAGTGTGATAGAATAATCTTAATTTTAGATGAATAGTAACCTAACCTTATAAATAGTATCCTACCATTATGAATATTAACGCCCCCTTATGAATTTTAATATGACTCTTATGAATGATATTTGTGCCCTTTATGGTATAAATGAATTTAGGCACCCTAAAAATGAAGATGAATATTTTATGTGTTTATATTTTTTGATTAAATAATTATTTTAATTAAATATTTAATTAATCATATATAGAAAATTATTTTTGGTAAATGGACTCCATTTTTTGATTCTAAATGTTGAATAATGGTTAGGGTAAATTTTTGGTATTTTTTCGAAATACATAAATTTATGATGAATAGTAAAATCTGATAATTCACAATAAATGCTAAATAATTGATTAATTGGGTAATAGATGATGATATTATGATGTAAGACCAATTGGTTCAAAGTCACATTCATATATTACTGGTATAGGAAATTGAATAACAACTATTGGTTATCTTCAGAGAAAATAATAAAATAATGGTTATAATATTAAGAAAACACCCCGCCCTCCACTATATAAAGCACCCCTCACTCTCTCTTCTCTCACACCACTCAATCCTTGTATCTTCCCAATATTCTGCCCAAGTCTCTCCCCATGATCCTTCCTCACGTCCAAAATCTAATATCCTCTTCAAAATTCCAAAGCCTCTCTCCTTAAGAGGATCTCAAAGGAGGAAGTCTCAAGAGGTAAATTCGTCTTTCCAATTCCTTCAATTCTTTTTATTTTTTTTATTTTTGTTTCATTCCTCCAAATAATAGTATGATAAATCTGGTAACATAAAATTTATGGAATTTTTGAATTTTAATGGTAAATTTCATTACCTTATCTCTTTTACTCAACAATTTATTTGAATGAAATGAAAGAACCGATTTAGATTTTCTAATTTAGCACTTTCAAGGCCAATGATTCATAAATTTCTATTATAATCATTAATTATGGTCATGAATCCACATGGGTTATGGTTGAACCAGATTATAATATATGTAATATATCCTATTATTTATTCTGTAATCCTTTTGTACAAATGTTATTTTGTTATAAATCAAAACATGTTCATTGTAATCAAACCCACCATTTTCCAAAACGGTTGTCACTAAGGTTATATATATATATAAAAATTCAACATCACTATACATAAAAAATTAAATTTAAAATCATTTAATCACCTATATTTTCACTAACATAATAAAAATTCTTTTATGGATAACAACATCCATCTTATATATTTATCCTAACATGAATATAACTGAACCAGTCACTTAAAACCAAATAAACAAACGAGCCCAAACAATGAAATTGAACCTTATAACTAATCAAAATGTAATTGAATGAATTAAAAAGGGTTATAATAAATCATTTAAATATACAATAGGTTAGGTAATTATGAATTAATAAGCCTAATTTTTTTATTCAGGTCTTAAATAAGAAGTCAAGAACTCTTTCAAGCATATGGTAAGGGTTTGCTTAACTCAAATTTCGTTCATTATGTTAAACATCTATTTAATTGGTTAAATTGTTCCAAGAATATGTGTGAATGATCTATGATTGATTTATACTGAATATTCACTTATGTTTTTTGTATTTTTATTTGTCAGACATAAATATTTTATTGATTTGTCATCACTCTAATGACACAATATTTGTAAGAGATCCTCTCTCTCACTTTTGTCGAAGAATCTCCCTTATGTTGTGCTATTATATTTTTAATTCCAAATGACGAGGTATGTTTTACAACCTCCAGCATACTGCTGTTGTGACATATAAATAATTTATTACCCCAATACCTCTCATTAATCCCTCACAATAACAATCATTACCATGCCGAAATGTTTGTAAGGAGTTTCTCATCTCATCTTCCTTTCTATGAGATTTTCACTGTTCGCCACTTATTTCTTGTATATGGTATATTTTTACTTCCATTTGATATATAATAAAATGATTCTATTTATATTCATGGTATTAAATGATTCATTTGAGGGTTATTAAGTACTGATCATATGATTAGACCGATTACATTGTGGTAAGAGACATTGTCTCAACTTCTATTTTGTTGTGAGTAACTTTGTATTGTGAACCTAATAATACTTATGTGGTGTACCTACAAACCATTGGGATATATTTTCATTTGAAACTATATTTATATTTAATTTACATAACCTAATATCATGTATATTTTTATTTTCAAAGTTGTATACCATTTTACATATGGTGTTTATTTATAATGTTATTTTAATTATTGAAATATTGATCAATCTATATACTCTACTCTATAAGGTTATTAAAAATTCATATTGATATTGTATTGAATTAATGTATAATGAATTCTTGGGACATGAAGTTGTGGGTGGGACCCACTATAGCCCCTTGATGCATTAGTAGGTCTCATGAGGCAAATCTGTTTGGAGACAAACCCTTTGAGTTTGTTTCCAAAAATCAAACGGGTTTCTACCAATTGAACTAAACCATTTTTAGGGTATTATAGTATCATGTTCCATATACATGACATAAAATTAATAATAATTCTCTTTATTCATTATCAGTTATTATTATTATCCATGAGGTTTTCACTCTGACACAATATATGTATGTAGTTTCACCTCAGTTCGTTAATGGCATTAGTTATTCATTTATTCAGTATGCCATATTGATTATGTCGGATTGATTGTGAATAACTTATTATTGTACTCATGCTTCCACAATTTCTAACTCTTACTGAGCGTTTGAGCTCACCCCTTTCATTATTTACTTTCATCATGTGACAAAGAGGAGATCATTTATTTGGTTCATGTGGATGTAGTTTTTAGTTTAGTTATGTGTTGTATTTTGCAAACTTTTCAAATGTAATTTGAGTTATATCTATATATCTAGTTTCTTCAAGAGTTTGGGACTAATCATTCCTTTGGGATTTTCATTCATTTTAACCATTCCAATATCGCATGTAATGCACCGGCTCCAGTCTAGATGGGTCGGGCTATTACAGTTGGTATCCGAGGATGCTCAATATGAAACATGGAAACAAGAGTCGGAAATATATATTAAAGGACAAAGCCATAATTTAGTATTTGGGGATAATATACAAGAACATATTGGTATTTTGGTAAGGAATAGATTATTTAAATATTTCTAGGAAATACATCCTTGTTTGGATACAATCATGTAGTGGTGGCTCTAGCACAAATGTACTTAGGAGTGAAAACTCAGACAAGGAGTTTCGGGAATAACCCGGGTTTCCTAGTACACAACAATGGGCCTTGCTGCACTCTTGGTTATGACACTCTAGAGAGATATAATTATGATAATTCAAATTTTCTTTACAAGACATTATGATGGAGTTCATTGTAAATTTTTCCTCATAGAAACCATGTTTATAAGATTAGTTATGGATAGAATATCAATCTATGATAAGAACTTTTTTTAGATTCATAACCAAATATAGTGTATGAAATTATTTAAAAATGGCGCTTTTAGGGATTATTGGTTTTCAGAAATAATATAGAGAGTGTCTATTTCTATTATTTAAGTTAAACCCCTTGCTTTATAACTTTCCAGATCAAGGAAAGTCAATTACAAATAGAAGGAGGAGGATCTCAAATGACATTTTTATCCCCTCCTGATGACGGGCTTGCAATAATTATTGCAAAGTCATGCCCCGACAATTCTGAAACATTTTCGAACAAACAACGCACTTGAAAGAAATTTTTTGAGATATCAAACAACTCCATTATACCTAGATACCATCATGGATAATTGGTTGATTTTAATCAAATACTAATTTCACTATATTCTCATATTTTCAGGAAAGGTAAATATTTTTCAATACATTTTTAAATATATTACCTTATCATAATATTTTGAAGCATATTATGATTTTGAAAAAGGTGCTGAAGAAGTAGACCATTGTGAAACTTATTTACCTTTTCTTTTGAAATATAATCTTTCAAAACATACTTATGGAATTTTATAAGGGCCATTGATTTAAGGTTTAATCTCAAATTTGGTCCGACTTTTTTTAAAAAATTGTGTTTTATGAGATGTTTTGAAATTATATTCCATACATAATTATTTTCCGAAGCAATTTTTCTGTGAACACCCATATGACTCCTGATGTACAAGGTGTATCTAGATGATGGAAGAAAATTATTTTGATGTATCTGTAAATCATTTTTTCATGGAATTGACCTCTTATTTACGTGAACAAGATGATGATGAAACCATATGGACACCATAATCAAGGTACCAACACTTTTTAATAAGTAAATGAAATTTCATCGATGAAATTTCTGGAGGTGGGAATAATGTAACACCCCAAGAATTATCAAATAGATTTATTTTAGTATAATTCGATCACTAAGTATCTAAAAACACCTCTTTGTTATATCCTGACAAAGAAAACCTATTTCTATCACATTTATGATGTGAATGTTGAAAATCTAACATACATGGTTGTGATAAGTATGTTATTTGGAGTCTAATAGAATTAACTTCATTTTCAGTGAATAGTAACCTACCCTTATGAATTGTAACCTACCCTTATGAATTCTAACATACCCTTATGAATAGTAATAACACCCTTATGAATGGTATCCATGCCCTTGATGGTATAAATAAATTTAGGCACCTTAAAAATGAAGATGAATGTTTTAAGGGTTTATATTTTTTGATTAAATAATTATTGTAATTAAATATTTAATTAATCATATTTATAAAATTATTTTTAAAAAATGGACTTCATTTTTTGATTCTAGACATCTATAAATGGATTGGGTGAAGTTTTGGAATTTTTTTGAAATACTTAAAATTTTGAGGAATAGTAAAATCTTATAATTCACATTAAATGCTAAATAATGGATTAATTTAGTCATTGATAATGATATGCTTATGTAAGAAATATTGGTTCGAATTCAAAGGTATATATTACTGTGCTTGGTCATGGAATACTCAATATTTGTTTTTTGAGAGGAAATAATAAATTTATGATTACTATATTAAGAAAACACCTCTCCCTTCCACTATATAAAGCAACCCTCACCCTCTCATTCTCTCACACAATACAAGCTCTGTGCCTTGTTATTATTCTATTCATGTCTCTCCCTGAGAAACTCCCACACTTCCAAAAGCTCCTAGCCTCTTCAAAATACAAAATCCTCTCGCCGTAAGCATGTTTCAAAGGAGGAAGTCTCAAGAGGTAGGAATTCCTTTTTCCAATTCCTTCAATTATTTTAAGTTATTTTCTTTTTGTTTCTTACCCCACCATAATAGTATGATAATTCTAGTAACATACATGTAATGTAATATTTTAATTCTAATGGTATATTTTATTACCTTCTCCCCTTTCCTCCACCATTTATTTGAATGAAATGAACGCACTGTTTGGGATGTGCTAATTTAGCACATTTAAGCATAACGATTTATTAATTTCTATTAAAATTATTAATTCTGGTCATGAAACTATTTGTATTATGGTTTAACGAGATTATTATATACGTAATATATCATATTTTTTTGTTCTGTAATCCTTTTGTACAAATTCTATTATGTTATAAAGAAAAACAAATTCATTGTATTCAAAACCACTGTTTAGCCAAAATGGTTGTCACGAAGGTTATATATATAATAATTCGACATCAATATAAGTAAACTAAATAAATTTAAAACCATATATTCTTTTGTATGTTCACATATAGAATATAAATTCCTATTGGGACAACCACATCCATTTATATATTTTTCCAAGCATGAATATAAGTGAACCGGTCATTTAAAACTAAGTAAACTAACGAGCCCGAACAATGAAATTGAACAATATAACTAATCCAAAAGGCCATGAATGATTTAAAAATGGTTATAATAAATAATTTACATATAGAATAGGTTCAGGACCTCTAAATTAATAATCCTAATTTGTTTATTCAGGAATTAAATTACAAGTCAAGAACACCTTCAAACATAAGGTAAGGGATTTCTTAACTCAAATTTATTTCTTTGAGTTAAACATTCATTTCATTTGTTACATTGTTCTAAAAATATGTTTGAATGAACTATTATTGTTATATAATTTATATCCACTTATATTTTTTGAATTTTTATTTTTTTCACATAAATAATTCATTGATTTTTCATCACTCTAATGACAGAATCTTTCTAAGGAATCCTCACTCTATCTTCTATTCAAGAATCACCAATATGTTTTGCTCTTTTATTTTTAATTCCTAGTGATGGGGTATGTTTTGATATGTCCCCCATACCGCTCTTGTGACATATAAATAATGTAATACCCCTTTACCTCTCATTAATACCTCGAAATGACACTCGTTACCATGCATAAATGATTGTAAGGGGTTTCTAATTTCACCTTCATTTCTGTGAGATTTTCATTATTCACAACTTATTTCTTGTATGTTTTATATTTTTACTTCCACTTGATATATAATAACATGATTAACTTTATATTAATGATATTAACTGATTCATTTGAGGGTTATTTTGTACTGGTTATACGATTCGACCGATTACATTGTTGTAAGAGACTTTGTCTCAACTACTATTTTATTGTGACTAATATTGTATTGGGTACCTAATAATCCTTATGTGATATACCTACTTACCATTTGTGTTCAATTTTCATTTGAAATAATATTTATATTAAATATCCATAACCTCATATCATGGATATGCTCCTTGTCTAATCCATATACCATTTTACATACGGTGTTTGTTATGATTGTTATTTTAATTATGGAAATATTGATGAATCTATATACTATACTCTATAAAAATATTGAAAAGGATTTCTTCTCTTGTATTGAATAAATATATAAATAATGATTTGGAAATTCAGCACCATGTGGGGCCCGTAATAGCCCCTCGATGCATCAGTAGGTCTCATGAGACAAATCGGTTTTGCGAAAAACCCTTTGAGTTTGTTTCCAAAAATCATACGGGTTTCTACAAATAGAACTAAACCATTTTTATGTTTTTATGGATTCATGTTCCATATACATGATCTACAATTAATAATCATTATCATTATTCATTATCAATTATTATTATTATACATGTGGTTTTTACTATGACAAAATTTATGGATGCAGTTTCATTCTCAGTTTATTAATGGAATTAGTTATTAATTTATTCACAATACCATATTATTATGTAAGATTTATTGTGATTAACTTATTATTGTACTCATGGATCCACTATTTGTAACCCTTACTGAGAATTTGTACTCACCACATTCATTTTTTACTTTAAACAGGTGTCATAGAGGAGATCATTTATTGAGTTCCTGTGGATGCAGTTTCTTGTTTCATTATGTATTGTATTTTTTAAACTTTTCTAATGTAATTATAGTCACAAGAATGTATCTTGTTTCTTCAGGACTATGAAATTGATCATAACTTCAGAATTTTTCCTTCGTTCTAACCATTCCAATATCGCATGTAACACACCAGCTCTAGTCTAGAGGGGTCGGGGTGTTACAATGACTAAAATATATCATTTAGAACCAACTCAATCTATTTAGTTGATTGAATAGATTATCAATCCATGGAAGAAGATAGTGGGTTTTCACTATCCCTTTGATCAAGTTATTATAATTGATACACATTAATAAAAATTCAACGTCCTTGATCGTGACTAAAACTGGTGAACCATGTGGTGACACACATTGATGAAGAAAAAACACAACAAATTGGATCGTTAACTTATATATACTGATCCCATGACACAAAAGGCATAATCTTATATAGAGGTATTGAAATAGGATAAACAAATATAAGTAGTTTGATTGAAAAATAGATTTTTATTTGAGGGGGTAACACGACATCCTCATCTATAAATAAATTAAGGAACACACATACAACTGTTGGAAACATAAATATTTGAACCACTATTGAACTCAACATCATCTCCACAAATGAGGATGAAAAAAATAAGGAACATACCTATAAACAATCTTAGGGTCATGATCTCCAATGCATATTGTTTTCTATATATCAATATAATTGAAGAGAATCTACATCCTAATGGAATCTATGATAGACTACACTGAATAAAACCAATCCATGTTGGGGATGATTTCATATGGTTGTATCCATAAACATTGGAAAATATCACCATGTGAGGTGCTTCCCTAACACTAGAATATAGTCTCTACCTAAATCAAAAATTTCATCTCAACCCCCAATTGGATTAGTCAAAACCAATGCTATATAAAGCCTCTCTACCACCAGTCCTAACGAATGGATAAGGGAATTTGATATGATGAATTGTGTTGATCCATGATCAAACTGGACATAAAACCAAATATAAAACAATAAATGGATACCTAGAATGCCATCTAGATCCCATGGTACTGGATACACAATCATTATAATGACCAAAACATTCTCTATTGACAATCTAACATTTATTATTACCCTCTCCGTAGTCAAAATTTTCCCTATAGGGAAGGGGATCATCATGGGGATTTTATCTACATTCACCATCTCATCATCACTGATTCCAGGATAGAACAACCTATTGCAGAAACCTTTGATGTAACTCTCTCAGAAGAGGAACATGAAGGGGAACCACTGGCGTATATTGAATAATCAGATTGGTCCCTCTGAAAATTTATGACATCGTCCCCCATAACGAAACATTCTTTTGATCCCATAGAATAGGCTTCATCATAAATGTTCACCATGGAGAAAGAATACATTGAGGGCTGGGACATGAAACCAGATAATCAAAATTTATTATTCCCCAACAAATGGAAACCTTGAATTACCCCCCTATTGTAAAAATTTAGTTCTGGATAGTGTAATGTTGATGTCGTATCCTCTCATCAATTCATTAAGATACAACTTTTGTATAAATAGGGTGACCTGGACAAGGATCTCCAGATGAAAATCCTCCTAAACATGAAACAAGTTTGAATAATATCATCGAATTTTTCTGATATATATCCCAATATACCGAACATTGGAGTTCCCTTACCTAATGGTAAACATCCCCAACTAACTAGACACCTTCACGGTGAAAGAAGGAGACTCAGTTGTGAACTGGTCTCAGAACTCCCCTAATGGGACATCCATCGCATCACGATATGAAGAGAAAATTTACCACCACTACCACTATAATAACATAGGTAAATAAAAAAATATAAATATTTCATATTTTTTAATATTTTTGAATTAAATATTAATTTCACTTTAAAGGTTATTTCAATGTTCGATGGAGTACCAGATAAGCAACAATGAGTTTCTTTGAAATCTTACGTTGCATACTAATAATATAATATAATTATTATAAATGTTGGATAATTCCTAGCCATTCTATTTTGGGAATAAATGTATCTAAATAATATGTTATAATAAATGTGTTTTAAATGTTTTTACATTTTCCCAAAAAATTGAGATTCTTAAAATGTTAATTAATCTAATTTAAAGTATAATTTACCAAAAAGGTTGATTTACCGCCTTTTAATGGGGAACCCTCTTTAATTATATGTTTTTCACTTTTATATGTTCAATTTGACTAAATATTATTATTTTTTAGAATTGGGATATCAAAATTTACATTGGATAAATTTTTGGTATTTTTTGGAGAAAAATCCATTTTTAATGAAAAGTAAAATATACAGTATTTTTATTCAAAACTGCCTTTTAATATAATTTATTTATAAGGTTAGATTATCTTTTTAACTAGTTTTAAATTTTAATTAGATTATTTGTTACTATTTAATTATATTTTTTTAATTGGATATAATTTCACTATGAAATTGGTCATAAATAAGTGTCAATTTTTTGATAGTTAATATTTCAAAAAATACAAGCCCTTTGTTTTGACTGTGGGAATTAATATTATATTACTTTATGAAACTTTTGTGTTTTGAATTTGATAAAATATTTCCATATTTAGAATCATGAAGTCCAAATTGTGTAAATTGGTAACTTTTATATTCAAACATTATGAATATTTACTTCAGTAAATATTTTATTTACCATGGTTAAAGCGTAAATCTTGTAAAAAAGGTTAATATAATTTTACTATAATAATATAGAATTACCCTATACTATGTCCTAATATTATTGGATGATACATATCTGACCATGGGAAACATTGGGTCGATTTTGGGACCTCATGGGGCCACATGGGAGTGATAATGACACATTATTTTAAGAGAATTAAAGTTAAGACAAAAATGACATAACCAAATATCTTTTTTGTAAACTAATTTTTAAATAAATCTATATAAGTTATCTCTTAGTCTATAAATTTTCATTATAAAGATAAAAAATATTCCCTACATTATGGTATTTTTTTTATAATTCTTAGACATTAAATAATAAAATTATTTTTGACACAATAACGATGTACTGTATTCCTCAGGAATAAGTGATTTATATAAATAAGATTATAATGATTAAAATAATATCTCAAAACTATAAAATTATTATTTGATTAATATATTTCGACCATGATTCATCTTATCTTTGACCTTAGTGTGTTTTGGACCATTATAAATTAATAATCATTATATAATAAAATAATATTTTCACACATTTTTAATGAACCCCTCCTCTCACTTATAAAAATCACTCACACCAAATATTTTCCTCACACCTCTTAAGAAGCTTGGCTCATCCAAACCCTACCCAAATAAGCTTTCATGATCCCTCTCTTCCACCTAGTAGCCTTATCGTAGGTATAAGTAACTTTAACAGACCAATTTTGTTCAATCCAAAGGGAGTTACCCGAATTAATGGTATCGTTTTCTCTTAGGTTCTTTTGTTATATTTAACTTCTCAAACAACCTAAACGCTTTTTATTTCATTATTTTATAACAAAAATAGTATACATAATATACAAAGATGTTGTTATGAAGAGGATTCTAACTACACATACACACACCTCCATCTAATTCATAAAGAACATACAGTTTCTATGGACGATTAACTACTCCATCATGAAACAATGATTGTTCAAATATCTCCAACTACCTATCATGGTGGCCATTATTATGCAACTATATTTATATATGATATATATTATATTTATATTTTTTCAATGATTCTATATTTTTCATTTATATAATACCTTTATGGATCCTAATGTGGGTTAATACGGTTATCTCATTTGAGGAAGCGCGGACTACTACTCCGTCAAAGTGATATGACTTGTTAATGCCTTATGTGGAAAGTATGAAGGGTATAGTTAATTAAATAATATATGATATTATTAATGAATTACAATATACTTATGTGTCATTAATTTTCCAATCTGTTACAATACTAAACAGAAATGTATGTAGCGTTCATTCGTACGTACGGGTGACCGTCTCAATGAATGGTGCATTTCGATTATAATATTAAAATGTTTTGTACTATTGTAAATACATGCATATACTAGATATATATGATATATATGAAAATTAAATCATGAACATAACTCTATATATAATGATATTTTTACCACATGAACTACTTGTAATTATAAGAAGTCATGTTTTGACTTAAGTACCAAATATTGAGAAAACAACCATTATTAACATAAATGATTATATTATGTTTATAAAACAAAAATAAGTGATTTTAAATGAATGATATACTTGATAAAAGGTTCTGATTCAAGTAGAAATTACCATTATTTTATTATTTATGAGAGTAGAGAACAAATAGGTCATTTCAGACATATAGTAAGGGACTTCGTCTCAATATCATTCCATAGAGAAATATTTTGTTTTAATACACGACATTATTTTATACATTGTATAAACACCTTTGACTTTTCATTTAATTAAATAGTAATCTTCTTTTATGATGCAGTTTACTAATCAACAAAAATAAATGTTTGTTTTAACATATGTGGTGACAAAGTCCTTTCCGCTACTTTGATTATTATTTTATCTTAGGCTTCCTTATCAAGCCGTAATGTTTTTAAAAAGAAATTGAATAACATATAATATTTTATGTGCTTTTGTATGCAAAATTATTTTTATAATGGATTTTGATGTCAACATGTTTATGTGATATATTTTTATTGAAATGTGGATATTTTTTCTTCTTGTTATATTTATTGTATATGTTATGATTTTAAATTGGTACTTGGACATTGTACATGAGGTTACATGATAAACCAAATTACGGGTGGTGTCGTGATAAACCAGGATGGGTGTTTATGTTATTACCTCCAATGCATTTGGTGTGGAAGTCAGTCATATGGCAATTCCACTTAGTGATACATTTGAAAGTTGATCGTATGGTAATTCCATATAATAATTTTTAAGTCCCAAGATACCTTTATATGTTATGTGTTCTTTATAAGGGGGTTATGGTAATAATTTGGTTATAAAAGGGTAATAAATGATATTTTATTTGGTGAAGAGTATTTACTACTTCTTAAAGTTGAAAAGTATTACATATGATAAAGTATTCATAGTTTACATGTTGTTTGGAAAAAATAACAGTTTTCTTTCCTTGTGTATCCCTTTTTGAGCTTCTTATAATAATCCCATGTTATAGAAATTTTTTTCATAGGAAATAAGGTGTAATAGGGTCAAGGATGGGATCATGAAAATGTCATGCTATCTAAAACATGGAACTAGACATGACTCCCTTTTTCAAGAATTTTTATTTTGGTAAAGATAATGGGAGCTGAGTAGAAGTGTCTAAATTGTATATTTTGGGATGTATTGTAACCGTTATGACCTAATTCTCTAAAACACTTACCCTTAACATATATTCAATGTGAATTATTAAATTAATTGAGGATTATGTAATGTTTTATTTCCAAGTCATTATAACAATTATCCTCAAATAGTATTGTCAAGGTCCACGATGCCCAATTCTCTTTCCAATCATGGATTCAACTGAATTCTATCTCAGCCTCCTCTAAATGGACTTCTATGAATGCATAAAAATTGATAACTCATACATTTGATGATTATAAGGATGAAACTCTCTGATCATACTCTTACTAGTGTTGTCATCGTCTACCTCTACTATATAGAGATCTATTGGTGAAACCTGTTAAACATATTCTATGAAAACCTAAAGAAGACTTCAATCCAGATCCATGACTACAATGAACGAATGGGTAGATCTCATAATCATATAATATGAATGTCATTAATATAAACTAAATGTTATATTTTAATCATTATTGGTTAACCTATCCCATGGTCTACCCATTCAGACACAAAGAGGTAATAAGAATTGTTCTTGATCATTTCATAGGTATCTACCATACAACATGGATAAAATAAATTATTATCCATCGCATGATTCATAGTCTGTGAATTAGATCATTGGGGGCCAAAATAATTATGTCTATATAGGTATCTCGTATTTACAGTGCTTTCAAATTATAGCTGAAATAGTTTCTCAACCATCCCAACAAACCCCACCTATTTAGAACTCCAAAATCAGTACTATCCCTCAAAAAGACCTCTAATAAAATAATTTCATGAACCCTATCTACAATTTTTACCAATTCTTGGCCAGAAATGTGAGATGAGCGATAGTGATAGGTGAGTCCCTTCCCCAATAGTCCCTAGTTTGGTGACCCACACCAAGTGTATCGTAACCACACATATTGGAGGCATTACCTTCTAAAATAACGCATAATAAAGAGAGTGATAATATGGAAACCAAAATTATCATTACTAGACACCAATATATAAGAAAATAAAATGAAAACATATGTAATCTCATGCATGAAATACTACTACTTAAATGATGTCTATACATACCTAAAAAATGTAAAGAAGGTACTGACAATGAATCATAAACAACTCCTGCTAAACCTCAAGATGGAAGTAACTAGCTTGATCTCTAACCATCTTCATCTGTCCTAAATATTAGATTAAATATATTCATGGTTAGTATTACAATATACACAATAGGATCCTCCTTAAAGTCTCGCAATGAAATAAGTATGTAAAGCATGCTAATGTACTATAAACAACAATAAAAACTAACTCGTCAGCAAAATACGTATAATATATTACCATACCGATCATGGATACTCCAACCAAGTATTCCATAGAATACAATATAATATATTATTAAATATAACGGGTACACTACTACTTATTCCCCACTAATTTTCTGCTCTGCCACAACGTCACATATCCTTTGAATATCACCAAAAAGGATAGTATATAGACACTTTCTAGAAACAACACAACATTCCCCTCTTATAACTTGCCGCCATATACATGTACATGAAAGTAACCATGTAGTTTATGGGAGCCCCCAAAGCATAAATAATGTGTATCATACATCAGGTATTATACCTCATGCCATAAAAACCCATACACTGAGTAAGTAAACTCATTCCATCATGACCTATATATGTTATACCAATATAATACCATAAGAAAAAATATGATGAATAAATGTTTTTGAAAGAACCACAACCCATTACAGACCTCTAGAAAGATATATGTGGAAAACTAAACATCTTTCATAATAGTAAAAGTTACAACCAATAGAATATAGTGGGGAAAAGGGAGTAGTCTTCCATTAATCCTCACATTGAAATGTTATGAAAATCATCCCCCAGTGCTCAGAATCTAGGGATGTCAGTTTCCATAACGGATGCGGTGGAATATCATATAAAACAAAAAGTGTATAAGATATAATATATCTCACAACCACACTATTGGGATATCCATATCTTAGACAAAACAACATCAGTCGTCTCCTGAACTCCCTTCTGTCAATCCAAAGACTATATATCTGATAATCACATTACTATTTAAAGAAGTAAATTATGTTATATAAATCATTTTTCGTCATTTTCACTTTACATCAATTTATTCTTATCCAGTAATTAACCCTTAATATTTTCCACATTAAAATAAAAAAAATTCATGCCCTCTGGGCATAACAAAACTAAGTCCATTTCTTCTTAGAATTATAACCCCATAATTGCAACCCATAATTCTCCAACCTAAGGGTTAAATATTTATACATTTATTAATATCATAACTTTATGTTTTTTCAGGTATTCTAGGGAATTATTATTTTCTACCAAACACTAATGATTCAAAACATTGAGTAGATGAACTAACCATCATATCTTTCCCATCTATAGCAGGAGAATAAACTCATCCAATCGTGTGATTATAGACACAGAAAGCATTGGGTATATCCTACACATCTCCACATCTGTTGAAGTGAGATTATCTAGATCCATTTATCTAATTAATTGTGGAACACAATGATGATATACAAGAACATGTTATTCAACCAAATATCTGATTGAAAAATGAATCCAGCTTCCTTAAAAACATGTAAGCCTAACATTGACCCATTTCATCATCTCAGGTCTCCTCCCTGACACCCGCAATATTAGAATCATGCATCTCACCACTATAGGAATAAACTACTACCACAAGAATTAGGCCACCCCCTTCTACATAACATAAGATTCATATAGGTTTAGTCATCCCGTTCTATTATCTCATCTAGGAATCCCTACACCACTTGACACAACAACACTCCAAAACCATCCATCCATGTCTAACATCACATAACAAGTTGAATGAATCAAACATGGAAACTGGTCTCTTGGCCCGAAAAATGCAGTCATCCTTCACCCACATTGAGCTCGGATAGATCCAATGAACTAGGAACTCAACCTATACTATATAACAGGAAACTCATGTGCTATAAGGCATTATATTTTATCACACAACTGATTATTATTCTATCATTTATTTACGGTTTGATTATCACATTTTCCAACTATTGTAATCCAAGGATGAAATATTTCACAACATCCAAGAATTAATTAAACAATTCATTCAAAATAAATTTAATACTTTTGTCAATAAACATCACCTTAATTCATATTTATTAACCAATTAAACTAAACATGTGTACAATAATTAATTTGATTATCATTAAATAAAAAAACAACTACCTGATTAATAAAATATGCATCTATTATATTTTTTCCAAATAATTATCAATTAATTACTTCATGGAATTCTTTACAAATTTTCATTAAGAGGAAAAACTACATTATAGATATCATACTATCTAGAAAATAAAGATCTAACCTATTATGATAGTACAAACAAAAATCTCCGAGTGATAGATACAAATTAATTAATCTAGATCAATTAATTATTAGGGCAATTTCATTGTGATCCAATGGTATAAATTATGAAAACTCTATGATTTTAGGTAATTAAATTGATAATAAACACATAAACTTCCTCAAAAGGGTAACATTATTCAACACATGAGAATAGACCAATGTTGTAGCTCTCGACCTACTCTCTTTTAAGAATGTCAACAACCCATGGAATCCACCACATAATTGTGCTAACAATAACCAAAATAATTTATTTAGGAACCTATAATCATATTTCACCAATTACAAAGGTTGAATGAGAGGTAATAGATTTAATAAATTATTTAAATGGAGGAATAACATTCCTCGAATTGATGATGGATCATCTTAGGGGATTTGGGGATCGATCAATGGAAAATGAATCCCCTTAACATCATTGTGTGTGTTTCTAAGTCACACAGATTCATTATGTGTGTTTCTAGAATTTCCTCTTTTATATTAATGCGGTAATGGGGGAATAATCAATCCATGGGATCCGTAGGTACCTTTATTCTAGTCATAATCCTCAAAAAAATATGGAGGCACACATGTGGTAATGTAGAACACTAGATTGGGGCATCAATTAGTGGTCCTCAAGTAATGATGTAATAATTTGGATTAGAACAACCATACATTCATATTTCATTACAATTTGAGAATTGTATATATGAGTCTATGATCTATCAACACATTGAGATTAGCTTTTTTATGGGAGTACCTAACCCATGAGTGGTAGAAACCCAAATTACCCAGGGAATTATTATCGTTCTTTTAGTTCTCATGTTATAGTTTAATTTTATTTCACCATCAGTGATACACTTGTTATATGATGTTATTCCATTCATTGGTTTTATTAACAACCTAGAATAGAACACGATTGGATTATACATTTATCTATTTTGTTACTAAGGATTAATGTGTAATGAATATTAATCAATATTCATATAAACGAAAATTATGGTGTGTTATGGGAAAGGGAAATTATTTCCATGTTTTCTCAATGTTTTAGGAAAATAGATCATCATAAAGATGTGTAAAATGTTATAACAATGAATCTGTTAATTGAAATGGTTAAAATGGTTCCTAAATGAAAAATATTTAATTTTATTGAATGAGTAATTTTTAAATTATTTTCGAATGAATGGATAGGGATTTTTTATGTTTTGTATACTTAGTGTTAGCATTAAGCATATATATGGATAGTTGTCAGTGGTAATAAAGTTACATTTGTATTTGTTGAGATGGAGTATTTTGGGAATCATGGCTGTGAATATTTATAAATACCATACTCTATATACTTATAAAACTAACTTGAAATGCATATTAAAATGTCCATTTCGCATCATAGAAATATTCCATAATGAAGATGTTTAACAATGGGGTGATAAGCAAAAAACACTGAGAAAGTTACTCCATTAGTGGGATAAGGTCCCGGATCAATACAAGGTAAAAAAAGTAAGTGGGGTTCCATATGAAAATAAAAACTTTTAGATATTTAATGTAGAGCTACCCATGGTGGGATGCACTATCTGTGTTTTATCTGATATAAAAATTTCTACGACAATACCCTATGACCTTTTCCAGAGTGGGTATACCTAAGGAAGTCGTGTCTGGGATTAAATTTATATAGTTGATGTGATATCACTTAATAATATTTAATGTTTATTTTTTTTAAGTTTGAATAATATACATAATACATGTTCTAGTGACGTACGAGCGGGATATTTAGGCTCCAGATTGGATGTTTGATGGTGTGGATTGAAATATCTTCGAGGAGATTTTATTTGATCTCTATGACCCTAATAACCCGATGTAATGAAATTTTTAAGAGTTGATGAATTTTATATATTGAAGTATTATGTTGATTTATTTTGTTCGAAACTTCCCTAACATGATGTTTTTTTAAATTACATTCAAATGTGTTGATGTCACTGCAGCTGGATGTATTCAAAATGGATGTGGATGTGAGATACATTATTGGATAAATATATACCATTTAATGAGTTTCTCTGATGTATTCGATTATGATCTCATTATTTTTGGAGAACAAAATATTGGACTCCAGTGGTGGGAAGAAATTTTATATTTCGAAATATAGCATTACGTATTCAGATTGTTGTATGTGATCCAATGGTATCTTCCACCATAGAAGTGGCATACCTTGTATCTAAGGGAGAGGATAAGTCTCATTCATCATACATCATGTTATATCTTATAAGTGTGGTATACAATAATGAATAATTTCATAATTTGAATTCACACTATTGGAATAATATGATTTTTGGAGTATGAATCGTCTTCAAATGATCTATAGGTGCCCTCTATAGACGGGTTGTGATGGATGATCAAGGCTCGTATTAGTGAGTATTCTACCCATAATGAGTATAATAGTTAGAGATCATATAGAAATACTATATGTGTTGGGGGAATTGGTTTATAACTATATGTACATATATATCTATATGGAATTACAAAAACATGGACTCAGATAGGATATGAGGGAAGAGGGGAAGGATAGTAGCTTGTATTTCAGCCAGCACGAAGCATTTGTAGGGCTAGAACATCGACTATTTTATGTATCATTGTTGTATATTGTATATTTTCTAGATATTAGTTGATATTTTATCCTTTTATTTAATTTTATTTATCTATTTTGAGGTCTTTTTAATCTAGTGGTGATATCATTATGTAGAATCATGTTGCTCGGCATTCCATTTGGGGTTGTAAGCAGATGGTATCTTTTTATGTTTCGAGGGTTTTATCAATGTTAGAGGTTAATGAAACTTTTTAGATTTTTATATTCTTAATATTATAGGTCATGACTTGATTCTAAGAATTAAATTATAGGTTTCCTATTGGAAGACCATTTATTGTTAACATCAATTGATGAGTTTCAAATAATTCGTGGAAAACTTGCAGGTTCATTATGGGAGTTTGGATATTTTTTAAGGTCATGCATGGAAAAATATTCATCAAAAATGTGATATCATAGCCTCTATTGTGAGTTTTTTTCTTAATTATTTGTGAGTGCAGACTTATATATTACATATATATTTGGATCTATTCTCGGATGTGTCTTCTAGGGATTTATCAGGGAATCCACCAGTCTAACTACCCAAACATTATATACATGGGCATTACATTTATATTAAACAATATATATTACATTACCCAAATAGACACCCAAAGAACATATTAGTATTGTGTATTTTGAAACTCAGAACACATTCATAAATCATGGTGGATGATCTTCAACATCTCCCATAACTATCATCACCATATGTATTCTTACATAAAACCAGTATTTATAACATGGGGGAAAGAAACAGATTAATAACGTGGGATCAAATACTCAGTAAGGGAAAATATTAAAAGAAGAAACATAATATTATAAAAACATGAACATATATTTTGAAATTCAAAATCCCGAGTGAAAAAATATATCTTTGTAGTATATGAGGAATTAATCATAAACTAACATTAACCATGAATAAATATCATTAGAAATAAATCACGATCTTCTGGAAAAAACAACGGAATAGAATATCATTTCTATATTGTCTAAGTCTGACTTCCAAGAAAATAATAGTGGAATAATTACCATACTGAACTATGTTTACTATTTGTTCCATCCTTGTATTACTGAATAAGATTTATTGACCCTTCCATCCCTATATTGTTGATCCAGGTTTACTTTCAATTCCTTCCAATTATTACTAAACCTTATTTTCATTCCACTATATTCATGTCTATGTGGTGATATATAAATCATTACCAAAAGTATTATAGGGAGATATAGGTTCCACCTATAACATAATGAAAACCATTAATATGTGTACCACAAAATCATAAATCACTTATCAAAAATAACCCAAAGAATAATGTGAGTTTCATAGACATCATTACAACATTACATTATAGATGAAACAAATTGGATTTCATAAATTTCATTAATTCATAAACTTATCTAACTATAATAAAAATATGTATAGAATAATTGAAATTTTTCAAGAATCATACAAAGTAAATAATTTCAATAAAACACTTGAAATTAATTTTTGAGGTAAATATATTCTTCTCTCAAAAACTTATTTATTTTTTAAAACCCCCAAAAATTTTAAATGAAATTTATTTAATTAAAAAAATACCATTAAAACATTTAAGGTAATATTAATGTGAATATGGTATAAAAAATTTTCCATTCTATATATGTTAATAAAATTCTTCTCATACATTTCCCAAAAATGTAAAATTGTACCTCCTATGTAAAAAGAAAGAAAGAGTCCTTCCAAAACATGTTGTAAAATAAGAAATTGTTAAAAATGAATTTAGAAATAAATAATAGAATAGAATTAATTTTATGAAATCATTTTATGGAATCATTTACATGGATGATAAAAAAACCCTTGTAATTACTTACGTATAAACAATCTTGAATATTAATGAAATTGTGAAATTATCGCTTACCAATTATAATCAATAAGATCGAATTCCATATAAAATAAAAAAAAATTATATGAATATTTTAATATAAAAACTATCATAATAAGAATTAATAATAATTATGGGAAGCATAAATGCCACACAAAAAAAATAGAATGTGTATAAGACATGTGTCCCACAGAAATAAATGTGAGAAAAAATAATCCCTTACATAAAGTCTGTAATGAATTGTGTGTATCTGAACCTATAATAAAATGATTTCAATGATGTAATTGAATTATTCCTGAATATTATTAATTTATATTAAATCATCTATGATGATAATATAATTCATTTGGTAATAATTCATTATTATTATTCATTAATTGGTTAAAACTGCATCATTTTCTTAGGCATGTTTTGCAGAATATGTTAATGTTCTTCATCTTATGTCATATTTATGTCATTAAAAAACTATATTAACATAATTAATACCTTATATATTTAATATTTACATTTATATAATTAATTTTATGACATATGTTGAAGAATAAATTAAATCCCATCATGGAGAAAGTCTGTTGATTGTAAGCACGAACGATGATATCATTCGGATAATTGTGTAATGGTATGTAAGTGGATGGTTTTTCTGTTTTTAAAAAATTCATATCATGTTATAATAATTTTTTATAGTTATTATTTCGACCATTATTTCATTCTAGGTATGTTTGTGGTGAAAAAAATATTACACCGCGACGAAGAGATTGTAAGTTGTACGTACTCACCCGTGATGATTTAATTTTGTCTCGGATGGATATATGGTGGAATATGGTTGATTCATAATAATAATATAATCTCATTATCTATTAGATATTTTAGTTAATACTTAATAATGAATGTACTTATGAAGATGATGTAGAAGAATAATGATGTTATAATGAATATGTAGAAGATATTACCTTTTCTTCAACGTTCTTTATCTAAATCACTTATTGGGGCACATTATATGGAAAATGATGAAAACAAACATATATAATGTAACTAGTGAAGTTGAAAATGGAGGTGTTGGACAAACATGAAGGCTCACATTGAAGTGAGTATGTGAGGGAGGAGGTTCCCTATTATAATTGAAGTGAGGGGTAGCCATGGAAATTCATAAAATATAAATTTAATATAAAATAATTATTTTATCAGAAAGATTAAAAATTGAAATATTTTAAAAAAATAATTGTTGATAGTTCTAAATATGATTATATGATATTTTTTAGACATTTATTGACATTATTTTAAACCATAAATTTTTGGATTACCCTAAATTATTCTCTTGAAATTTTAATTGTGGTAACAAAATTATTAGTATTTAAAGGTTATTAATTTAACATATATGTGGTAAATTAAAATTAATAGGATACTTAATGAACATGTATACCCTATAATTATCACCTTTTCATTTTAAAATATTTTTAATTTTTTTTTAAAAATTAAATTAAATATTAGTTTTATAAATATCAATAGAGTCAAATTCACAATATACATTTCATTGAATTTAAATAAACATTATACAATTATATACCTTGAATAAAAAATATTTTTTAATCTCATAATAATTTATAGGAAAAAGTAAAATTAGTTTATTGAATAAATAAATACATATTATATTTATTTTAATATTTATAATATAATTAATTTATATTTATCTTAATAAAAAAATTGATGTATATGTGTTGTATATATAATTATGGAAATTATATTATCTCAAAAAATTACATTTATTTAAAATGATGTATATATTTTCATTATATTTATGGATAATACTTATATTCTTATTTTATTTAACTTGATCACTATATTTAAATTTTGATAATTATAAGAGATAAGAGAGTGATAAGTTTTCACCTTTATAAAAATATTAATTACACTAGTTTCATGAAAAAATCGATAATAAATGAAAAAATGTTTATTATTAGTTGTTAAGGGTCTACATTTATTCATCAAATAATATTTTTTAATGTTTTAGTGTAATTATATTGAATTTTCCATAGTAGTTGTTACCCTAATTTTTAATATTTACAATTAACTATGGTAAATATAAATTACTAATGTTTCTATTCAAAATAAAAAAAATGAAGAAAATAAATTTTCATAAATTGATCCTCCATATTCCTAATATGGAATAAATTTTTACAAATGAAAAACATATAAATTTTAGTAATTAATTGAAATTTTTTTCTTGCTGTCAATGTGAGAGAATATTTTGTTTTTGTAAAAACAATGAAAATATTAACATGTGTTTATATAAAATTTAAATTTGATATTACTTCCATTGAAAAAAATGGAATAAATTATAAAAACATAATCTAAATATACTTTAAACCCTGTTCATACTATATTATATCAATAAAATTAAATTAGATGAAAAAGTATTTTTGAGTTAAAATGAAACATTTATCACTATTCATTAAAATATGAATTTTTTCACAAAATACAAAAATTTATAAAAAAAAATTATTTATTTCCCAAAATAGAATAAAAATTTTATTTTACCATAAATAACTTATAAAAGTGTAAAAAACTATATTTTAAATGGATTCTCCCTCAATAGATGGTAAAATTGTATTTTTTTGCAAAAATACTACTTTTATATGTGAAATAATTTTTTTGATATATCATATATAGAAAACATATATGTAAAATTTTAATCACTAATTTTTAAATATTACATATATATTTAACAAATGAAATCCATAATGTGTGATTTAATATTTTCTAACCTCATATATTTTTATTATATGAATTTTTCAGAAAAACATTTCAATTTAATTAATATTGGTTTTATTTTCATATTTAAATAAGTTTTAAAAAAATAAATTAATGACATGTGTAGACAATATTTTCATAAATAATTTAATATTTTCCATTCCAACTATTTTAACAAACTACTAACAATGTAACATAATAATATTCAGTTGTTCACTTATACATGGTCTGGCATCAAATGAGTTATATCAAAAGAACTAAATCTAGTGTGTAACACATTACAATCATATAGTTTCATATATCACATCCTAAAATGATCTTCTCTAATGAGAAATCATATATTTTTATAGAGTAAAACACAATATAAAAGAGAAATTAAAAAACCGTATTTCATAAAACTTATTAAGGGGTTACATCCTACACCCCTTAAAATTAATTTCTCCACTAAAATTCACCATGGTTTTAAAATGATTAATAAAATAATGTTACTTTCATAGAAACCATCATCATAAAAAATAATACTAAAATATCATTTTAAAAATGAAATTTTGAACAATAATAGTTTCCCAAATGACACTTCACTATTTTTCTATAAATTATAACATAGGTGTGAAGTGAAAACATCTATATTGATGAAAAAAAATTAACCTTCAAGTTCTGATGAAAGTGATAGAGAAAAAGCATAGAATAATGTTAAGAATAAAATAGTCTAACATTTTTTATGACTGGGGGGAAAATATGAATCATTAGATATTAAGGTTATATGATTACAATTTTTTTCAAGAACCTTTTCAAAATTTGGATAAACTTGAGAAGAAATAAATACCTGATATTTGTACAATCCCATCATTGGTCATGCCTTGACCAATGAAGACATAATATTATAATAAATGAAATTAAGTATAATTTTTCATTCCTGAGTTGTTATTAGATCAAGTGATTTATAAATTGAGTGATAGTTCATGCCTTTTGTCTTTATAACTAAAATATTAGAAGAAGTTGTCATTACTACATAAGCCCAAATATATTGTGGTAAAACATTATTCATAAAAAATCATATTATGTTTAACTAAAACATTCCAAAATTTTGATATACCTTACCATAATATTGAATTATTAAATTCTAAAACTATATAAAATTTTTCACAACCTAATATTAACATTTATCCCCCATATATCAATAGTTATCTCTTGTTGGTCATATTCCAAAAATATGAACACCTTTATCAGGTATTCTTATGAGTCATGGAAACAATATGAATTATCAGATATCATTATTTAAAACATTCATATTTACAAAATACCAATCATATTGGATATATTCCTTCAGTCCCAAAAAGTTGTATACTTAATCCATGATATCCTAACCCTCTTATTCACAACTCTATAATTTATTCAGAAAAAACTAGCATCATACAATTTTCATATTAAAATCGAACATACCATTATAAAAACATCATTATATAAACACAAGGTACTTATTATGTATTATCATTCCCATAATCATGTGTTATCAATGTATATCACCTTTCAATTAAATCACATTTTCACCTCTATAAAACTATTCATCATATCCTTTCAAATCATTAATGATAAATGTATTGAAAAAACTTTTATATATTTCATGATTAATATAAAATAATCATTGAATTCAGAAACAAATATTCATCACTCATCCAACCTTATTCATAAACCATTACTCAATATCAATCATATTCGTCATTCCTAAAATAAAAATCATGTCTTTCTGATTCTTAGCCTCAATATTTATAGGTTTAATGTAAACAATACTAGAATGACAGAACATTCCTTTCAATTTTAATTGAAAATATCAGTATCCTCACCTGTATGACCAATAATCATACCATTATCATGATTCTCTTCATGAAAATTCCACTTATGAATTCGATCTTCATAAGCCCCATACATTCCATATCAAAATCATTTAATGGGTATCTTTCTTTTATGTGGTTCTGGATATTGACTATGACCAAAATGAAATGTGTGATAAATACATACCAGTTATTAGAAACACATAGATAAGTTAAATTTTGTATGATATTTCAATATATGATACCACATCTATAACCCTAGATTAATGATTATTATCAAAAATAAACCTAGTATTATAAACTATATATAGAATAATCCTTAGAAAATACCTAGACATATATATATATATATATCTAGGGATCTCACTAATTTTATTCATAAATGATTCCAAATAATTATTAAACCAATTCTCTGATAACAGCTCTGACATCCCAAACATGATGTACATGGAAAATAATTATCATCTTTGGAATATATAGAACATTACAAAAAAAAACTCTTAATGACTTTATTTGTTTAGTGTATATAGAGACACAGAACCCATTCATCTAAATTGATGATAGATCATCAACATCCCCCCTAACTAACTTCACCTTTAGTTTTCCTACATATAACATTTATTTATATCTTGGGGGAAGGAAAACATAAATAGGGTGTGCTCAAATGCTCAGAAAGGGATAAAATTAAAAAAATAAATTATGTATGTAAAAACATGAACACATATTTTGAATAAAAAATATTTAGTTGTCAAATAAATTATGTAATCAAATATGGTATATATCATAATGGAACATTAACCATGATAACAAACCATTGACATAAAACATGAACTATTATTAAACACATAATAATAGAAAATAATTTCTATATTAGCAGTGCATCATTTCCATGTCCCTAATAGTGGACCAATTAAATTAAAAATATTGGTTTACATGTTGTTCTATTCCAATATTACTGAACCATATTTACCTATCATCCCACCATTGTTTTATTGAAACAGTTTTACATGCCAATTTAGCCCTGTATTACATAACGGAGTTTACATAGCATTATATTCATGTCTACCTCATGAGATATAAATCATTTCCCAATGAATTATAGGGATATACATAGATCCCACAAACCAAATAATGAAAACAATTTATATCTGTTCAATAAGAACAGAAGTCATTTATCATAACATAACCAAAAGAAGAAAATGGGTTTGATAAAAATTATTCTATTATAACATATTCCCTGTAAAACAGATGGATTTAATAAATATAATTCAATCATAACATAAACAACCATAATTATAATATGGATAATATACTTCAATAATATCCTTAATCATTGTTGGAAAATAATTTTGATAAAACACTTGAAATTAATTTTTGATGAAAATATGATTTTTGATTGAAAAATGACATCTTTTCTTTAAGAACAATGATTTTTTATAAAATTAATTGATTTAAAATATCCATGAATCATTTTAAGTTAATTATCATGGAAATAATGTGTAAATAATCATCCAAGCCATATTTGTCAAAAACATTCCTCTCGTACATATTCCTAACAAGTCAAAAATTACCTCGTATGAAAAATGAAATAAATATTCTTTAAAACCCATTTAGTACAAGTAAAAAATGCTTCAAAATTATTTTAAACATTAATAGAATAATAGTAAATATTTATGAAAAAAATATTCCAAAAAATGGAGGTGTATGATAAATAGACCCCAGTAAATACTTACGTATAAAAAATCTCTAATAATAATGATATTTTCAAATAACCCCTTAGAAATTATAATCATTAAAATTTTATTCCAAATAAAATAAAGAAAATATATGAATATTTAAAGATCATAAATTTCATAATAATAAGTTTAAAACATTCATGGGAATCATTAACACGAAAAATAAATAGGTGGTGTATAAGACATTTGTCCCACAGAAACCAATGTGAGACAAAATAATCCATTACATTACATCTGTTATCCTTTATGTGAATCCTAATCTACTATAAAAAGATTTAAATGATGTAATTTAATTATTATAGAATCATATTCCTTATTATAATATCATATATGATTATAAAATCATATTTTTGTTAATAGTATTTTATTTTTATCCATTATTCTGGTATAAACTGCATCATTTTCTTATTCATCATTTGCCAAAAAATTCATAGTTCCCTTTTTAATATCATATTTAAGTAATTATAAAATTATATTAACTTAATAAATATCATATCTATTTAATATATACATTTATATAATCATTTTTTTATAAATATCTTGTTTAATGAATCACATCTCATTTAGAGATGGTATGTCATACGCACGCACGAACAATGATATCATTCTAATAATTTTGAAAAGAAATACATGTGGATGGTATATATATTTTTCCATAATCCATATAATCTTATAAAAACAATATATAGTTATATATAAGTCATTATATCCATCCCATTGAATTGGTGATGAAAATAAGATCACACCACGATGTTGAGATAGTAAATCATATGTATGCACGTGTGGTGATTTCAATTATCATATGATGGAATAATGGTAGAATATGGATTTTTAGTAATATAAAAACATCTCATTATATATGTGATAGAATATTTATTTCTTTATAATGAAATAACACATAAAGATAAAGTAGATGATGAATGATGTTTGAAAGAATTGCTAGAGGTTATTGCCTCTTTTTCAACAGTCTTCTACTAAATATTCTATTATATTACTAATTTTAGACTTTTAAGAACACCAAAACCACTAAATTGAGTATTGTGGAGCTTATATGGGAAAAAAGGAATGGGATGGCATAGATTTAACTCTCAAAATGAAGTGATGATGTGAGGGAGGAGGTGCCCTTTTGTAATTGAGGTGAGGGGCACCCTTGAAAATTCATACAACATTTAATTAATATAGAATAATTTTATAATCCAGAATAATAAAAATTTAAATATTTAAAAGATAATATCAGTTTAGTTTTAAATAATCTCATAAAATAATATTAATAGCCATTTAGATTTTATTTTAAAACTTTTCTTTTTTGCTTTACCCTTAATTATTATATTTTAATTTTAATTGTGGTAACTACATTTTAAGTGTTATGAGTTTATAAATATAACCGAAATAGAAAAAAATTCTTGTAATTGGACACATAATGATCTTTTAGATATTATCATTTTCACTTTTTCACTATAAAATATTATTATTATTTTTAATTAATTTCAAAAAATAATAGTTTTATAAAATAACAATTGTATCATTTTTACACTATCAATTTCGTGGAATTTAAATAAAATCCATATATAAAGATAATATAGAAAATAAAACATTGAATAATATTATAACATTTCATATCCATCGATAAAATTCATGTATGGATTAAATTATGCAATATAATATTTATTTTATTATTTTTAATAACATTTATTTGATATTTATCTTTAGAAACCAATTACCATATCACTATTGTGTCAATATTTATGGAAATTATCTAATCAATATATCATATAAAAAATTCACATGATGTAAATAATTTGATCATATTTCATGAGGGAAATTATTTTCAAATATTTATAATGTCTATCATTGAATAAATTTTTTTATAAATATAATATATAATAGAGTGACATGTTGTCATTGTTTTATGTTTAAATAATAATATCACATTCATAACAAAAAATTTATTAAACGAATCAACATTGTTTCTATGGTGTTTCATGTCAACTTTTGTTCATCAAATATGATTTTGGATGGTTTTGGGTGATTTTATTTTCCATATCATTCTATTTGTTACCCTAATTTAACTGACACTACATTAACCATAGTAAATAATTTGGACCTAATTATTCCAAAAATTGAATCCACTTTTCCAAAAAATACTTAGAAATTTTAGTAATTTATTTAAAAATATATCTCGTTATAAAAAGAGATAAGGTGGGTTTTTAATGTAAAAACCATCAAAAGATTGACATGTGTTTATAAAAAATTTCAATGTGGAATTACATAAAAATGTCATAATTATATTAAATAATGAAAAAAATATTATAAGTATTAATTAAAAACATGTCATAATAATTATGTATCAATAAAAATAAATTATACGAAATGGCATGTTGGGATTAAAATGCAGTATTTTCACTATTCATTAAAATTCGAAATTTCAAAGAAAAATAACACAATTTAAACCGACATGAATTGTTATTTTCCATATCCAAAAAATATGTTTAATTTACAAAACAAAATTATAAAATAATGAAATATTTTATTTTGAATGGATTTGCAATCAAAAGGGGGTAGAAAATTATTTTTTAAAAAATTAAAACATTTATCCCATAACTTTAATTTTTAATTATATAAACCATATAAAATATATTTATGATAAATTTTAAACATTTAATTGAGTATATTAAATAAATATTTCATTAATAAATACTATGATGACTTATTTTATTATTATATAAAATCACTTAATGGATTATAATTAGTTTTCATCTGAAACATTTTCTTTTAAATAAAAACATATTTTTTTTATATAAATATATGTTCAATTAATAAATAACTAATTACATAAGGAAATAGTATTTTTATAAATCAAATAATATTTTTCATTCCCTCTATTTTAATATCTAGTTTATAAAGAATCATAATAATATTTAGTTTCTAACTTTTATTATGTCTTTCGTAAAATAAATTAGATCAAAAGAATAAGAAGATGTGTTTAACATAGGACAAGTATAGCATTGCGTACTCGACATTATATGACAATGATTCATATTTCACAATCTTATCATGGTATATCATATAAAACATGACATCAAAGAAATTAAAAAAATACTTTATCTCATAAAAATCATGGGGTGTTACCACAAGAGAAAGAGATGTTGATTTCATAATTTAGTTGATACCTATAATTAAATGTATTTTTTCAAACATATAAAATTACACTACTGTAGCCTCAAATTATTAAGGCACACTTTAAGGAGTAATAGTATAAATTATTTATCTACGTTTGTATATCACCTTGGGGTTCAATTAATTTTTATTCTATGAATGTAGGATAAATATTACTGTAATAAATTCCTTAACAGATATTGAATATGATAAATTATAGAAATATATATCCCTATACACATATTGATGATTTGTTTGATACAATGTGGTTGGTGGTATGTTCTCTAATATTTATATAATATCATGTTATCATTAGATGAGGGTGAGAGCTATGATAAACTGCATACTACCTTTAAATAAATGTATTGTGTGTATGACTTCATTGTAATGTCGTTCCAGTAGACAAAAACTTCTTCTATATTTATGGAAGTGGAAATAATATTATTTGACACATAATTGGATTATTTATCTTTTATTTTTTGATGAGGAAATTTTGTACTCCCTGATTGATGATGATCATGAAAAATATCTTCAAATCATCCTGATTCTTATGAGAGAGTATCAGATTTATGTCAATATATCATAGTTTCAAAATTTTATTGAAAAATTTAATTTAATCGGTTGCACAATCTAATAAAAGTAGGTATTTTTGACCCAAAGAAATATTTCATAGTTATTTCAGGGTTTACTATTGAGAAAATATTTAGAATAATAAGATCTCATGTTTTATTGGGTTTCTATTGAATGTTTTTCAATGATTTTTTTCTTGTCTACAAGAGAAAATTTTATTGTATACTGATCCCCATAGACAAGGATACCCTAATATTTTGATCCTATAAAGAATCCTGACATATTTATAGTGTTTTATTCCCTGAAATGTTGGCTGAATTATCATATTTTAATAAGATTATTGTTTACAAAATTCATGATAAACTCAAATATCACTTTTACTTGAGTGATTTAAATCAATAGTGGTGGATATTGGAAGAATACATTGATAATTTTTAAATAATTCTTGATTAGATGTCGGGGAAGGGAAATAGTGTTATAAATGTGTCAAGGAAGAACAAATAGAATCAAATTTTTCTTGTATATATTTCATAGTTTGAGATGATTAATTTTCAACTAATAAAAATATATGTGCCGAGGGATATCACGAGTTAATGGCACTCATTTACTTTTATATTAATCTGTCCCTTTCGATCAATGAATTTATGTGGTATCGTGAGGATTCTAAATGTCAGTATTTGAGAATTATTATTTAATGTGTGGATCCAATTTTTATTGGATTATTGATTAAGATATAATTAGATAATTTTTTGTCCATGTTTTTGAGAATAATTGTATATGGGAAGAGATTATTTTTTGAGTTTCATGGCTTGATGTGGTCAATCCACCATGTTCTATCCCGAAGTTACACTTATCATTAGAGATTGTATTAGTGGCATGGAGTGGAAAAATATTCTTTTATTCATGAAACAATTCTACCCTTATCATAAAGTGAAGGGTGAGTATCACTGTATATCTGGAAAATAAATTTCACGGCCAACCTATAAGGGATGTGGGATAATGTTACCATGGAATATTTGGTAGGTCTCCCAAGGACTCCCTAAAATAATTAAATTATTTTTATAATGTGGATATGTGGATAAAGGTATATAAATTCTTTTAATTTAGATGAATTTCCATAAAACCTATTGTGTGGAATTTATTTTCAAAAAATATTTTATTTCAATGGTTTTGATGAAAAATATATCGAATTTATGACAATTTTTTACATCAATCTTCATTAATGGGTTATACAAGGTTCTTGTTTATTAGGTGACTCTATGTAATATTTTTCACCCAGAACATAATTTTCAATAAGAAGGAACTAACTAGGAATTATATGACATGATGAGTTCTAGAATCTAATACTCTGGAGGACATTAGGATAAACGCTTATCATCAATTATTTATTTTATAAAATTACTTATGAGGTGACAATTAGTATGAAATTGTATAGAAATTTCTATTGTATTACATATAGATATCCTTTTTATTAGATGTATATAGAAGAATTAAAGTTATTAGGGAAGATTCTCATTTATGATATATAAGATATTTTTAAGTTAATTTATAATTTCATGGATATTGCACTTAGTGGGCATAGGTCAGATAGTAACCGATGATGTAAGAAAACTGATTTTTTGGTGGCTAATCATGTGTCCCCTTCGGTTTTGCTGATAACGGGTCATCATCATGTATGAAAACAAGAAATTTTTTCCCCACGATACATTGGTCCATTTGAGATTATGATGTTTTTTAGTTCCGTTTTGTATTATTATTCTCTTCTATATTGGTAAACTATTATGTACAATGATATTAATGCATGAAAACTTGATGAGTATTACCCCGACACATCTCATGTGATCAATTTAGATAATGTAGATATCAATTTAGATATATTAATTTATTGGAATCCCATTTTTATTATGGATTATAGTGTAAAGACACTTTTGGGTAACACCATGCTATTATTCTATGTTTTTTGGAAGCATGTTAGAGTTCAAGATGAATCACGGAAGAGTGATGTTCAAAAGTGGGCCTAATAGCCCAATCATTTTACTATAGATGATTATTGACACCTAGGATTGTATCCCATGAATGATATTTCGTATGGTCAAGAATTTTTAATATAGACACCTTTTATGATTTATGTTTCAATTCAATTTATAAAAATTCCATTTTAAATAGTTAATGAAACGATTCATAGGATTATGATGTGCTTCATGGGTGTATTGAGGATTCAGTATATGAGAGGTGAATAAAATAGGCCATCTAGTGAATATTTCATGATTTTAATATAGTTAATTATAATTTTATTCCATATCCCAAGCGACTGTGTTCGATTGAACCCCTTGTATTGTGGGTTGTGTTGGGCCACTGAACTATTTTTCAAAATGTGTAGGTGGCCCAAATAAAATGTGAGGTACAATTCCCACTTAGATAGAGGGTTACATTGTAACCCATGAGATTTTATGGGACATTTTTTTTATGTCTTATGTTATACGTAACACCAAAGGAATCTTTCACCACACACAACACTAGCTTGGCTTGCGTTACATGCAATCGTGGCCTTCCTTGAAAGCGTGTGTAGTACAGAATACTGAGTTTCACGAAACATCGATATATGGTTATAATATTATTATGGTCTAGATTTAATGAATATTATTAACTACATTTTTAATTTTATAATAGTATTATTAAGCTTGCACATTTTCTAGAACATTTTATGAGAACAAAATAAATATTTCGGTTAAAAGAAGTATTTTTCAAAAAATAGAGTTTTCCCTCATTTTGATGCAGCACCCACATTAAATCAAGTTTTTGACATGTTTATATGTTCAATTCGACAAAATAAGATTCTTCTTTAAAATCAGTATATAAAAATTTACTTTGGATAAAATTTTCATATTATTCTGATAACTTTTATATTTTAATGAATCGTAAAAACACGCTATATTTTAATTAAAAACAACTTTTTTCATCGCAATAATTTATATGATTAAATTATAATATTTAATATATTTCAAGTATAAAAATAATATATTTTTACCATTTAATGTAATATATGTCATTACAATTAATTTTACACTGAATTCATAGGTAAAAACATTTCAATCTTTGGCAATATTTTAACTTTTAGAACATGTTTTCCAAACAACAGGATAAATTTAAATAAAATTACTGCAACTTTTTTGTTTTGAATTTTGAAAAGTGGATTCCATATTTTGATTCAGTGGGTCCAAATTATGTTAATAGGTTAGTTTTTTTTATATTATGAATAGTAAAAATTGTAATTTTTATTTACTTTACTTTAAAATAAATCGGCTCATGAAGGGTAAACCTAATATTATAAAATTACCCTAACACATAACAAAATTCTATTTTATGACTAAAAGTCAACACATACCACCTAAGGGTCAGATTAGATTTATTTAATGGACTTTTTACAATGATAATACTTTAATTATTATTAAAACCAAAGAAAGTGACAACATGTCACTCTCTTAAATCATATAAGTAGATTAATTTTAATTTAGTGATAAAATTCGAAAACATCAAATATGAATAAGATCCAGAAAGATAATAAAATTATCTACATCATGTGAATTTATATAGAATTTTTAGGGATTAAATAATTATCATTAAATGTGACAAAATAGTGACATGAAATTATTTTATTGATTGAAATATCAAAATTAATGGTTATAAAAATATTAAAATAAATATTATCTGAACTATTAAATTTTATCCACGAATTTTTTAGATAAATATGACATTTAATGAATATATTAAATATTTTGGATTGAACATATCTTCTTTTTTAGTGTTATTTAAATTTAAAGAATTTAATGTGTCAAAATTGACACTATTGATATTTTATATTATTAAATGATTTACAAATCAAAAAAATATAATAAAAATTACAAATTACAAATTATATGATATAACATATCAAATTATGTTCAATTAAGAACACATAACTAAGTATTTATAAGCATATAAAATTTATAATATTATTATCACAAATAAAATTAAATAGATTAAATAAAGAGAAATCAAAATGATAAGGTTCAAAATAAAATAAAAACATGTCTAAATTTAATTGGTTTATGTGATTACAACCATTTATTATCTAATATAATAGTTGGAGTAACATTAGAAGTTTTTAGGTGGAGTTTAGGTTTATTAAAAATTAATATTTTAGTGGTTTCCAAAAGTGCCCCTCTCCTCGCTTATAAAAGGGCACCTCCTCCCGATTATCATTACACAACATTTAGCATTCATGCTTTGAAAACCCTTGAAAATTACTCTTTTAAACAACCTTAGTAATATTCTTGCGGTTCTGGTCTTCCCAAATGTCCAACTCTAGTCCCTTACGAGAATGTTTAAAAGAGGCACGTCGAAGAAGAGGTAATCTCTTCTACCGATTATTTCAAATTTCTTTGTTCTTCAACTTCTTCTTATTTATTTGTATCATTATAAAGTAATAAAATAAGTATGACCAATATACAGATATGTTATTATAAATATTAAACAACCCCATTACACCTTCTATCCATCCTATAGAAAATGAAATCACCACGTGTGCGTACGTACTGAATACCGTGTCCACGCCGTGGTGTAATCTGTTTTTCCACCATCACCTTACTTGGATGGTTATAATGGTTTAAATAATAACTATATATATTTAGTATAACATCATAATAATTCTGAGATATTATATCATTCACTCTAATTTTATTCAATAATTATAGGAACAATATCATCACTTCTTTGTATGTACGGACTACCATCTCCACGAACGCGATGAGATTCATTTTCCATGATTAACCATTAAAGTATGACTATAAAGTATATATGTAATAAATAATCATGAAATATATTACATAATAATGATACTGGATTTATCTACATATATGTTTCATTTACTTAATTCCATTCAATTCAATAAGGAAACGAAAACAATGTTCATGTGTATGTACGGCCTACCCTCTCCATGAACGGTGTATTTTATTCCATTTACCAATCTATCATATATATTTATATATATATTATATATTATATATATATATCATGTTTTACATTTTTTAGTTATGTAAATCAGGATATGTGTAATAATATCAATAACAAAAAATCTAGACATGTACGATAAATGAAACTATTACATATGATAAAGTATTCATGGTTTACATGTTGTTTTGAAAAAATAGTAGTTTTGTTTCTTTGTGTATCCCTTTTTGATCTTATTATGCTAATCCCATGTTATAGAAATTTTTTTCATAGGACATAAAGTGGAATAGGGTCAAGGATGGGATCTTGAAAATGTCATGCTATCTAAAACATGGAACTAGACATGACTCCCTTTTTCAAGAATTTTTATTTTGGTAAAGATAATGGGAGCTGAGTAGAAGTGTCTAAATTGTATATTTTGGGATGTATTGTAACCTTTATGACCTAATTCTCTAAAACACTTACCCTTAAAATATACACAATGTGCATTATTAAATTAATTGTGGATTATGTAATTTTTTATTGCTTGGTCATTATAACAATGCTCCTCAAATAGTATCGTCAAGGTCCACGATGCCCAATGCTCTTTCCAAGAATGGATTCAGTAGAATTATATCTCAGCCTCCTCTAAATGGTCTTTTATGAATGCATAAAAATTGATAACTTATAAATTTAATGCTTATAAGGATGAAACTCTCTGAGCATACTCTTACTAGTGTTGTCATCATCTACCTCTACTATGTAGAGATCTATTGGTGAAACCTGTTAATCATATTCTATGAAAACCTAAAGAAGACTTCAATCTATATCCATGACGGCAATGAACGAATGGGTAGATCTCATAAACATATAATATGAATGTCATTAATATTAATCAAATGTTATCTTTTAATCATTATTGGTTAACCTATCCCATGGTCTACCTATTCAGACACAAAAAGGTAATAAGAATTTTTCTTGATCATTTCATAGGTATCTACAATACAACATGGATAAACTAAATTATTATCCATTGCATGATTCATAGTCTGTGAATTAGATCATAGGGGGCCAAAATAATTATGTCTATACAGGTATCTCATATTTACAATGCTTGTAAATAATAGCTGAAATAGTTTCTCTACCATCCCAACAAACCTCACCTATTTAGAACTCCAAAATCAATCCTATCCCTCAAACAGACCTCTGATACAATAATTTCATGAAACCTATCTACGATTTTTACCAATTATAGGCCAGAAATGTGATATGAGAGATAGTGATAGGTGGGTCCCTTCCCCAATAGTCCCTATTTTGGTGACCCACACCAAGTGTATCGTAACCACACATATTGGAGGCATTACCTTCTAAAATAACCCATAATAAAGAGAGTGATAATATGGAAACAAAAATTATCATTATTAGACTCCAATATATATGAAAATAGAATGAAAACATATGTAATCTCATGCATGAAATATTACTACTTAAATGAAGTCTATACGTACCTAAAAAATGTAATGAAGGTACTGACAATGAATCATAAACAACTCCTTCTAAACCTCAAGATGGAAGTAACCAGCTTGATCTCTGACCATCGTTATCTGTCCTAAATATTAGTTTAAATATATGCATGGTTAGTATTACAATATACACATTAGGATCCTCACTAAAGACTCGCAATGAAATCGGTATGTAAAACATGCTAATGTACTATGAACAACAGTAAAAACTAACTCATCGGCTAAATTCGTATAATATATTACCATACCCATCATGGATACTCCAACCTAGTTTTCCATATAATACAATATAATATATTATTAAATTTAATTGGTACACTACTACTTATTCCACACTAATTTTCTACTCTTCCACAACGTCACATATCCTTTGAATATCAACCAAAAGGATAGTTCGTAGACACTATCTAGAATCAACACAACATGCCCCTCTTATAACTTGTCGCCATATACATGTACACGAAATTAACCAGGTAGTTTATGGGAGCCCCCAAAGCATGAATAATGTGTATCATACATCAGGTATTATACCTCATGCCATAAAAAAACCCATACACCGAGTAAGTAAACTCATGTCATCACGACCTATATATGTTATACCTATATAATACCATAAGAAACAATATGATGAATACATGTTTTTGAAAGAACCACAACCCATTACAGACCTCTAGAAAGATATATGTGGAAAACAAACCATCTTTCATAATAGTACAAGTTACAAACAATAGAATATAGTGGGGAAAAGGGGGTAGTCTTCCATTAATCCTCCCATTGAAATGTTATGAAAATCATCCCCAAGTGCTCAGAATCTAGGGATGTCAGTTTCCATAACGGATGGGGTGGAATATCATAAAAAAAAGTGTACAAGATATAATATATCTCACAACCACACTATTGGGATATCCATATCTTATACACAACAACATCAGTCATCTCCTGAACTCCCTGATATCAATCCAAAGACTATATATCTGATAATCACAAAACTATATAAAGAGGTAAATTATGTTATATAAATCCTTTTTATTCATTTTCACTTTACATAAATTTATTCTTATCCATTAGTTAACCCTTAATATATTCCACATTAAAATAAAAAAAAATCATGCCCTCTAGTCATAACAAATCTAAGTTCATTTCTTCTTAGAATTATAACTCCATAATTGCAACCCATAAATTTCCAACCTAAGGGTTTAATATTTATTCATTTATTAATATATTAACTTTATATTTTTTCAGGTATTCATGGGAATCATTATTTTCTACCAAACACTAATGAATCAAAACATTGAGTAGATGAACTAACCATCATGTCTTTTCTATCTATAGAAGGAGAATAAACTCATACAATCGTGTGATTATAGACACAGAAAGAATTGGGTATATCCTACACATCTCCACAGTTGTTGAAGTAAGATTATATAGATCCATTTATCTAATTAATTGGGGAACTCAATGATGATATACAAGAACATGTTATTCAACCAAATATCCGATTGAAAAATGAATCCTGCTTCCTTAAAAACATGTAAGCCTAACTTTGACCCATTTTATCATCGTAGGTGTCCTCCCTGACACCCACAATATTAGAATCATGCATCTCACCTCTCTAGGAATAAACTGCTGCCACAAGAATTAAGCCACCCATTCTACATACCATAAGATTCATATAGGTATAATCATCCCGCTCTATTGTGTCATCTAGGCTTCCCTACACCACCTGACACAACAACCCTCCAAAATCATCCATCCATGTCTAACATCACATAACAATTTGAATGAATCAAACTTGGAAACTGGTCTGTTGGACCAAAAAATGCATTCATCCTTCACCCACATTGATCTTGGATAGATCCAATGAACTAGGAACTCAACCTATACTATATAATAGGAAACTCATGCGCTATAAGGCATTATATTTTATCACAAAACCAGTTATTATTATATCTTTTATTTACGGATTGATTATCACATATTCCAACTATTGTAATCAAATGAAAAAATATTTCACAACATCCAGAAATTAATTAAACAATTCATTCAAAATAAATTTAATACATTTGTCAATAAACATCACCTTCATTAATATTTATTAACCAATTAAACTAAACATGTGTACAAGCATTAATTTGATTATCATTAAATAAAAAACCAAAACCTGATTAATAAAATATTCATATATTATATTTTTTCCAAATAATTATCAATTAATTACTTCATGGAATTATTGACAAATTTTCAACAAGAGAAAAAACTACATTATAGATATTATAGTATCTAGAAAATAAAGATATAACCTATTATGATAGTACAAACAGAAATTTTGAGTGATAGATACAAATTAATTAATCTAGATCAATTAATTATTAGGGAAATTTCATTCTGATCCAATGGTATAAATTATGATAACTCTATGATATTAGGTAATTAAATTGAAAATAAACACATATACTTCCTCAAAAGGGTTACATTATTAAACACATGAGAACAGACCAACGTTGTAGCTCTCGACCTACTCTCTTTTAAGAATTTCATCAACCCATGGAATCCACCCAATAATTGTGCTAACAAAAACCAAAATAATTTATTTAGGAACTTATATATCATATTTCACCAATTGTAAAAGTGGAATGAGATTTAATAGAATGAATAAATTATTTTAATGGAGGATGAACATTCCTCGAATTGATGATGGATCATCATAGGGTATTTGGGGATCGATCAATGGAAAATGAATCCCCAAAACATCATTGTGGGTGTTTCTAAGTCACATAGAATCATTGTATGTGTTTCTAGAATTTCCTCTTTTATATTAATGTGTTAATGAGGGAATAATCAATCCATGTGATCCGTAGGTACCTTTATTCTAGTCATAAGCCTCAAAAGAAATATGGAGGCACACATGTGGTCATGTAGAACACCAGATTCGGGCATCAATTAGTGGTCCTCAAGTAATGATGTTATAATTTGGGTTATAACAACCATACATTCATATTTCATTACAATTTCAGAATTGTATATATGAGTCTATGATCTATCTGAACATTGAGATTAGCTTTTTTATGGGAGCACTTAAACTATGAGTGGTGGAACCCCAATTACCCAGGGAATTATTATCGTTCTTTTAGTTCTCATGTTATTGTTGAATTTAATTTCTCCTTCAGTGATACACTTATTATATGATGTTATTCCATTCATTGGTTTTATCAACTACCTATAATAGAACACGATTGGATTATGCATTTATCTATTTTCAACTAAGGATTAATGTGTAATGAATATTAATCAATACTCATATTAACGAAAATTATGATGTGTTATGGGAAAGGGAAATTATTTCCATGTTTTCTCAAGGTTTTAGGAAAATAGATCATCATAAAGATGTGTAAAATGTTATACCAATGAATCAGTTAATTGAAATGGTTAAAATGGATCCTAAATGAAAAATATTTAAATTTATTGAATGTGTAATTTTAAAATTATTTTCGAATGAATGGCTAGGGATTTTTTATGTTTTGTATACCTAGTGTTAGCCGTAAGAATATATATGGATAGTTATGGGTGGTAATAGAGTTACATTTGTCATTGATGAGATGGAGTATTTAGGGAATCATGGCTACAAATATTTATAAATACCATACTCTATATAATGATAAAACATACATGAAATGCATATTAAAATGTCCATTTCGCATCATATACATATTCCGTAATGAATATGTTTAACAATGGGGTGATAGGAAAAAAACGCCGAGAAGGTTACTCCGTTAGTGGGATAAGGTCCCAGATCAATACAAGGTAAACAGAGTAAGTGGGGTTTCATATGAAAATAAAAAAATTTATATAGTTAATGTAGAGCAACCCATGGCGGGATGTACTATCTGTGTTTTATCTGATATAATAATTTCTACGACAATACCCTCTGACCTTTGCCGGAGTGGGTAGACCTACGGAAGTCGTGTCTAGGAGTAAATTTATATAATTGATGTGATATAACATAATAATATTTAATGTTTATTTTTTTATGTTTGAATAATATACATATTACATGTTCTAGTGATGTATGAGTGGGATATTTGGGCTCCAGATTGGATATTTGATGGTGTGGATTGAAATATCTTCTAAGAGATTTTATTTGATTTCTATGACCCTAATAACCCGATGTAAAGAAATTTTTAAGAGTTGATGAATTTTATATATTGAAGTATTATGTTGATGGATTTTGTTGGAAAATTTCCTAACAAGATGGTTTTTTCAATTATATTCAAATGTGTTGATGTCACTACAATTGCATGTATTCAAAAAGGATGTGGATGTGAGATACAATATTAGATAAATATATATCATTTGATGAGTTTTTTTGATGTATTCGATCAGGATATCATTATGTTTGGATAACCAAATATAGGACTCTAGTGGTGGGAACAAAATATTATATTTTGAATTCTAGCATTACGTATTCAGATTCTTTTATTTGATCCAATGGTATCTTCCACCATAGAAGTGGGATACCATGTATCTAAGGGAGAGGATAAGTCTCATTCATCAGACATCATTTTATATCCTATAAGTGTGGTATACCATAATGAATAATTTCATAGTTTAAATTCACACTATTGGAATAATATGATTTTTGGAGTATGAATCATCTTGAAAGGATCTATAGGTGCCCTCTATAGATGTGTTGTGATGGAAGATTGATGCTCGTATTAGGGAGTATTCTACCCATAATGAGTATAATAGTTGGCGATCATATAGACATACTATATGTGTTGTGGGAATTGGTTTATAACTATAAGTATATATATATCTGTATGGAATTACAAAAATATGGACTCAGATATGATATGAGGGAAGAGGGGAAGGATAGTAGCATGTATTTCAGCCAACACCAAACGTTAGTAGGGCTATAACATTGACTATTTGATGTATCATTATTGTATATTGTATATTTTCTAGATATTAATTGATATTTTATCATCGTTTATTTATTTATTTATTTAGAGGAATTTTTAATCTAGTGGTGAAAACATTATGTAGAATCATGTCGATCGACATTCCATTTGGGGTTATAAGCAGATGGTATCTTTTTATGTTTAGAGGGTTCCATCAATGTTAGAGGTTAATGAAACTTTTTAGATTTTTATATTTTTAATATTATAGGTCATGACTTGATACTAAGAATTAAATTATAGGTTTCCTATTGGAAGACCATTTATTGTTACCATCAATTGACGAGTTTCAAATCATTCGAGGAAAACATGCAGGTTCATTATGGGAGTATGGATATTTTATAAGGTCATGCATGGAAAATTCTTTATCAAAAGAGTGATATCATAGCCTCTATTTTGGGGTTTTTTCTTGATGATTTGGTAGTGAAAAATGATATATTACATCTAGATTTGGATCTATTCTAGGATGTGTCTTCTAGGGATTTCACAGGGAATCCACCTGTCTAACAACCCAATCATTACATACATGGGCATTAAATTTATATTAAATAATATATATTAATTTACACAAATAGACACCCAATGAACATATTAGTATTCTGTATTTTGAATCTCATAACACATTCATAAATCTTGGTGGATGATCTTCAACATCTCCCATAACTATCATCACCATATGGATTCTTACCTAAAACCATTATTTATAACATGGGGGAAAGAAACAGATTAATAAGGTGGGATCAAATACTCAGTAAGGGAAAATATTGAAAAAATAATCGTAATATTATAAAAAAATGAACATATATTTTGAAATTCAAAATCCTGAGTGAAAAAATATATCTTTGTAGTATATAAGGAATTAATCATAAACTAACATTAACCATGAATACATATCATTACAATAAATCACGAACTTCTGGAAAAAACAAAGGAATAGAAAATCATTTCTATATTGTCTAAGTCTCACTTCCATGAAAATAATAGTGGAATAATTCCCTTACTGAACTATGTTTACTTTTTGTTCAATCCTTGTATTACTGAATAAGATTTATCGACCCTTCAATCCCTTTATTGTTGATCCAGGTTTAATTTCCATTCCTTCCAATTATTACTAAACATTATTTTCATTCCATTCAATTCATGTCTATGTGATGATATATAAATCATTACCCAAAGTATTATAGGGAGATATAGGTTCTACCTATTTCATAATGAAAACCATTAACATGTGTACCACAAAATCATAAATCACTTATCATAAAATAAACCAAATAATAATGTGAGTTTCATAGACATCATTACAACATTAAATTATACATGAAACAAATTGGATTTCATAAATTTCATTAATTCATAAACTTATCTAACTATAATAATAATATGTACAGAATAGTTGAAATTTTTCAATAATCATAGAAATTAAATAATTTCAATAAAACACTTGAAATTAATTTTTGAGGTAAATATCTTCTTCTCTTAGAAATTGATTTATTTTTTAAAACCCCCAAAAATTTTAAATGTAATTTATTTATTCAAAAAATACCATTAAACAATTTAAGGTAATATTAATGTAAATAAGGTATACAAAATTTTCCATTCTCTATAAGTTAATAAAAATATTCTCTTACTTTTCCCAAAAAAGTCAAATTGTACCTCCTATGTAAAAAGAAAGAAATAGTCCTTCCAAAACATGTTTTAAAATAAAAAAATGTTAAAAATGAATTTATAAATAAATAAGAGAAGAGAATGAATTTTATGAAATCATTTTATGGAATCATTTGCATTGATGATAAAAAACCACGGTAATTACTTATGTATTAACAATCTTGAATATTAATGAAATTATGAAATTATTGCTTACCAATTATAATCAATAATGACCGAATTCCATATAAAATAAACAACATTATATTAATATTTTAATATAATAACTATCATAATAATAATTATTAAAAATTATGGTAAGCCTAAATGACACATAAAAAAATAGAATGTGTATAAGACATGTGTCCCACAGAAATAAATGTGAGAAAAAATAATCCCTTACCTAAAGTCCGTAATGAATTGTGTGTATCTTAACCTATTATAAAATGATTTAAATGATGTAATTGAATTATTACTGAATATTATTAATTTATATTATATCATCTATGATAATAATTTAATTCATTTGGAAATAATTCTTTATTATTACTAATTAATTGGTTAAAACTGCATCATTTTCTTAGGTATGTTTTGATGAATATGTTAATGTTACTCATCTTATGTCATATTTATGTCATTAAAAGACTCTATTAACATAATAAATATCTTATATTTTTAATATTTACATTTATATAATCAATTTTATGACATATGTTGAAGAATAAATCAAATCCCATCATGGAGACGGTCTGTTGTTTGTAAGCCCGAATGATGATATCATTCTGATAATTGTGTAATGGTATGTAAGTGGATGGTTTTTATGTTTTTAAAAAATTCATATCACGTTATAAAAATTTTATAGTTATTATTTCGACCATTATTTCATTCCAGGTAAGGTTTTGGTGAAAAAAAATATTACACCACAACAAAGAGATTGTAAGTTGTACGTACTCACCCATGATGATTTAATTTTATCTCGGATGGATAGATGGTGGAATATGTTTGATTCATAATAATAATAATATAATCTCATTATCTATTAGATATTTTAGTTAATACTGAATAATGAATGTACTCATGAAGATGATGTAGAAGAATAATGTAGTTAGAATGAATATGTTGATGATATTACCTCTTCTTCAACGTTCTTTATCTAAATCACTTATTAGAGCACAATATAGGGAATTTGATGAAATCCAACATATATAATGTTACTAGTGAAGTTTAAAATGGAGGTGTTGGACAAACATGAAGGCTCATATTGAAGTAAGGATCTGAGGGAGGAGGTTCCCTTTTATAATTGAAGTGAGGGGTATCCATGGAAATTCATAAAATATAAATTTAATATAAAATAATTATTTTTTCAGAAAGATTAAAAATTGAAATATTTTAAAAAAATCATTGTGGATAGTTCTAAATACGATTAGAAGATATTTTTTATACATTTATTGACTTTATTTTAAACCGTAATGTTTTGGATTACCCTAAATTATTCTCTTTAAATTTTAATTGTGGTAACAAAATTATTAGTACTTAATGTTTATTAATTTAACATATATGGGGTAAATTTTACTTAATAGGACACTTAATGGACATGTATATCCTATAACGATCACTTTTTTATTTTACAATATTTTTAAAAAATTTAAAAAATTAACTTAAATATTAGTTTTATAAAATATCAATAGAGTCAAATTCACAATATACATTTCATTGAATTTAAATAAACTTTATACAATTATATACCTTCAAGAAAATTTATTTTTTAATCTCAAAAAAATTACATTTATTTAAAATAATGTGTATATTATCATTATATTTATAGATAATACTTATATTCTTATTTTATTTAAGTTGATCACTATATTTAAATTTTGATAATTATAAGAGATAAGAGAGTGATAAGTTTTCACCTTTATAAAAATAATAATTACACTAATTTCATAAAAAACGATAATAAATGAAAACTTTTTTATTATTAGCTGTCTAGGGTATACGTTTATTCATCAAATAATATTTTTTAATGTTTTAGGGTAATTTTATTGAATTTTTCAATGTAGTTGTTACCCTAATTTTTAATATTTACAATTAACTATGGTAAATAAAAATTACTAATGTTTCTATTCAAAATAAAAAAATTGAAGAAAATAAATATTTCATAATTTGATCCTCTATATTGCAAATATGGAATCTATTTTTCCAAATGAAAAACATAGAAATTTTATTAATTAATTTAATTTTTTTTCTTGCTGTCAATGTGAGAGAATATTTTGTTTTGGTAAAAACAATGAAAATATTAACATGTGTTTATATAAAAATTAAATGTGACATTACTTCCATTGACAAAAAATGGATTAAATTATAAAAACATAATCTAAATATACTTTAAACCTTATTCATATGATATTATATCAATACAATTAAATTTGATGGAAATTTAGTTTTTAGTTAAAATAAAACATTTATCATTATTCATTAAAATTTGAATTTTTTCACAAAATACAAATTTTTTTAAAAAAAACAATTATTTATATCCCAATATAGAATAAAAATTTTATTTTACCATAAATAACATATAAAAGTGTAAAAAACTATATTTTAAATGGATTCTCCCTCAAAAGATGGTAAAATTGTATTTTTTTTTGCGAAAATACTACTTTTATTTGTGAAATAATTTTTTTTTGATATATCATATATAGAAAACATATATGTAAAATTTTAATCACTAATTTTTAAATATTACATATTTATTTAACTAATTAAATCCATAAAGTGTGATTTAATATTTTCTATCCTTGGATATTTTTATTTAATGAATTTTTCAGAAAAACATTTCAATTTAATTAATATTGGTTTTATTTTCATATTTAAATAAGTTTTAAAAAATTAAATTAATGACATGTGTAGACAATATTTTCATAAGTAATTTCATATTGTCCATTCCCACTATTTTAACAAACTACTAACAATGTAACATAATAATATTCAGTTGTTCACTTATACATGGTCTGGCATCAAATGAGTTATATCAAAAGAACTCAAACTGGTGTGTAACACATTACAATCATATAGTTTCATATATCACATCCTAAAATGATCTTCTCTAATGTGAAATCATATCTTTTTATAGAGTAAAACACAATATAAAAGAGAAATTAAAAAAATATATTTCATAAAACATATTAAGTGGTTACATCCTACACCCCGTAAAATTAATTTCTCCACTGAAATTAACCATGGTTTTAAAATGATTAATACAATAATGTTTCTTTCATAGAAACCATTATCATAAAAATAATACTCAAATGTCATTTTAAAAATGATATTTTGATAAATAATAGTTTCCCAAAGAACACATCACTATTTTTCCATAAATTATAACATAGGTGCGAAGTGAAAACATGTATATTGAAGAAAAAAAAATTAACCTTCATGTTCTGATGGAATGTGATAGAGAAAAAGCATAAAATAATGTTAATAATAAAATAGTCTAACATTTTTGATGACTGAGGGGAATATATGATTCATTAGATATTAAGGTTATAAGATTAAATTTTTTTCAAGAACCTTTTCAAAATTTTGATAAACTTGAGAAGAAATAAATACCTGATTTCTGTACAATCCCATCATTGGTCATGCCTTGACAAATGGACACATAATATTATAATCAATGAAATTAAGTATAATTTTTAATTCCTGGTTTGTTATCAGATCAAGTGATTTATAAATTTTGTGATATTTCATGCCTTTTCTCTTTATTACTAAAAAATTAGAATAAGTTTTCAATACTACATAAGCCCATATATATTGTGGTAATACATTATTCTTAAAAAAATCATATGATGTTTAACTAAAACATTCCAAAATTTTGATATATCTTACCACAATATTGAATGATTAAATTCTAAAACTATATAAAATGGTTCACAACCTAATATTAACATTTATCCCCCATATGTCAATAGGTATATCTTGTTGGTCATATTCCAAAAATCGGAACACCTTCATCAGGTATTCATATGAGTCATGGTGACAATCTGAATTATCAGATATCATTATTGAAAACATTCATATTTACAAAATACCTAACATATTGGATATATTCCTTAAGTCCCAAAAAGTTGTATACTTAATCCATGATATCCTAACCATCTTATTCACAACTCTATAATTTATTCAGAAAAAACTAGCATCATTCAATTTTTTTATTAAAATCCAACATATCATTATAAAAACATCATTATCTAAACACAGGGAACATATTAAGTATTATCATTCCCATAATCATGTGTTATCAATGTATATCACCTTTCAATTAAATCACATTTTCAACTCCATAAAACTATTCATCATATCCTTTGAAATCATTAATGATAAATGTATTCAAAAAACTTTTATATATTTCATGATTAATATAACATAATCATTGAATTCAGAAAAAAATATGCCTCAATCATCCAACCTTATTCATAAACCATTACTCAGGATCAATCATATTCATCATTCCTAAAATAAAAATCATGTCTTTCTGATTCTAATCCTCAATATTCATAGGTTTAATGTAAACAATACTAGAATGACAGAACATTCCTTTCAATTTTAAATGAAAATATCTTTATCCTCACCTGTATTACCAATAATCATACCATTATCATGATTCTCTTCATAAAAATTCCACTTATGAATTCGATCTTCATAAGCCCCATACATTCCATATCAGAATCATTTAATGGGTATCCAAAATGAACTGTGTGATAAATACATATCAGTTATTAGAAACACGTAGATAAGTTAAATTTCTTATGATATTTTAGTCTATGATATCACATCTTTAACCCTAGATTAGTGATTATTATCAAAAATAAACCTAGGATTATAAACTATACATAGAATTATCCTTAGAAAACCCCTAGAATATATATATATATGTTTAGGGATCTCACTAATATTCTTCATAAATGATTCCAAATAATTATTAAACCAATGCTCTAATAACAACTCTGACATCCCAAACATGACGTACATGGACATTAATTATCATCTTTGGAATATATAGAACATTACAAAAAAAAACTCTTAATGACTTTATTTGTTTAGTGTATATGGAACCACAGAACCCATTCATCTAAATTGATGATAGATCATCAACATCTCCCATTACTAACTTCACATTTAGTTTTCCTTACTATAACATTTATTTATATCTTGGGGGAAAGTAAAACATAAATAGGGTGTTCTCAAATGCTCAGAAAGGTTAAAATTTAAAAAATAAATTATGAATATAAAAACATGAACACATATTTTTAATAAAAAATATTGAGTTGTCAAATAAATTATTGCAACAAAGATGGAATATATCATAAAGGAACATTAACCATGATAACAAATCATTGACATAAAACATGAACTTTTTTAAAACACATAATAATAGAAAATAATTTCTATATTAGAAGTGGATCATTTCCATGACCCTAATAGTGGACCAAATAAATTATAAATATCAGTTTACATGTCGTTCTAGTCCAATATTACTGTACCAGATTTACCTATCATCCCACCATTGTATTACTGAAACAGTTTGACATGCCAATTTAGCCCTGTATTACATAACCGAGTTTATATAGCATTATATTCATGTCTACCTCATGAGATATAAATCATTTCCCAATGAATTATAGGGATATATATAGATCCCACCAACCAAATAATGAATACAATTTATATGTGTCCAACAAGAACAGAAGTCATTTATCATAACATAACCAAAAGAAGAAAATGGGTTTGATAAAAATTATTCTATTATAACATATTCCCTGTAAAACAGATGAATTTCATAAATAAAATTCAATCATAACGTAAACAACTATAATTATAATATGGGTAGTATACTTTAATAATATCCTTAATCATTTTTGGAAAATAATTTTGATAAAACACTTAAAATTAATTTTTGAGGAAAATATGATTTTTGATTGAAAAATGACATCTTTTCTTTATGAACAATGAATTTTTTAAAAATAATTTGTTTTAAAATATCCACGAATCCTTTTAAGTTAATTATCATGGAAATAATGTGTAAATAAGCATCCAAGCCATATATGTTAAAAACATTCTTCTCGTACATATTCCTGACAAGTCAAAAATTACCCCGTATGAAAAATGAAGTAAATATTCTTTAAAACCCATTTAGTACAAGTAAAAAATGGTTCAAAATTAATTTAAACATTAATAGAATAATAGGAAACATTTTATGAAAAAATTATTCTGAAAAATGGAGGTGTATGATAAATAGACCCCAGTAAATACTTACGTATAAACAATCTCTAATAATAATGATATTTTGAAATAACCCCTTAGCAATTATAATCATTAAAATTTTACTCCAATTAAAATAATGAAAAATATATGACTATTTAAAGATCATAAATTTCATAATAATAAGTTTAAAACATTCATGGGAATCATTAACACGAAAAAGAAATGGGTGGTGTATAAGACATATGTCCCACAGAATCCAATGTGAGACAAAATAATCCATTACCTTACATCAATTATCCTTTATGTGAATCTTAATATATTATATATTGATTTAAATGATGTAATTTAATTATTATAGAATCATATTCCTTATTATGATATCATATATGATTATAAAATCATTTGTTTGTCAATATTATTTTATTTTTATCCATTATTCAGGTATAAACTGCATCATTTTCTTATTCATCTTTTGCCAAAAAATTCATAGTTCCCCTTTTAATATCATATTTCAGTAATTATAAAATTATATTAACTTAATAAATATCATATCTATTTAATATATACATTTATATAATCATTTTCTTATGGATATCTTGTTTAATGATTCACATCGCATTTGGAGATGGTATGTCATATGCACGCACGAACAATGATATCATTCTAATAATTTTGAAAAGGAATGCATGTGGATGGTATATATATTTTTCCATAATCTATATAATCTTATAAAAACAATATATAGTTATATTTAAGTCATTAAATCCATCCCATTGAATTGGTGATGAAAAGAATATCACACCATGATGTTGAGATAGTAAATCATATGTATGCACGTGTGGTGATTTCAATTTTCAAATGATGGAATAATGGAAGAATATGGATTTTTAGTAATATAAAAGAATCTCATTATATATGTGATAGAATATTTATTTCTTTATAATGAAATAACACATAAAGATAAAGTATATGATGAATGATGTTTGAAAGAATCAGTAGAGGATATTACCTATTTTTCAACAATATTCCACTAAATATTCTATTAGATTACTATTTTTAGACTTTGAAGAACACCAAAACCTATAATTTGAGAATTGGGGAGCTTATATAGGAAAAAAGGAATGGTATGGCCTAAATTGAACTCTCAAAATGAAGTGATGATGTGAGGGAGGAGGTGCCCTTTTGTTATTGAGGTAAGGGGTACCCTTGAAAATTCATACAACATTTAATTAATATAGAATAATTTTATTTTCCAGAATAATAAAAATTTAAATATTTAAAAGATATTATCAGGTTAGTTTTAAATAATCTAATAAAATAATTTTTGTAGCCATGTGGATTTTATTTTAATCCTTTTCTTTTATGCTTTACCCTTAATTATTCTATTTTAATTTTAATTGTGGTAACTAAATTTTAAGTGTTAAGAGTTAATAAATATAACCTAAATAGGAAAACTTTATTGTAATTGGACACATAATGATGTTTTAGATATTATCATTTTCACTTTTTCACTACAAAATATTATTATTATTTTTAATTATTTTCATAAAATATTAGTTTTATTAAATAAAAATTGTCTCATTTTTACACTATCAATTTTGTGGAATTTAAATAAAATCCATATATAAAGATAATATAAAAAATAAAACATTGAATAGTATTTTAACATTTCATATCCATCGATAAAATTCATGTATGGATTAAATTATGCTATATAATATTTATTTTATTATTTTTAAAAACATTTATTTGATATTTATCTTTAGAAACCAATTACCATATCACTATTGTGTCAATATTTATGGTAATTATCTAATCAATATATCATATAAAAAAATTCACATGATGTAAAAAATTTCATCTTATTTCATGAGGGAAATTATTTTTAAATATTTATAATGTTTATTATTGAATAAAAAAATTTATACATATAATATATAATAGAGTGACATGTTGTCATTTTTTGATCATTAAATAATAATATCACATTCATAACCAAAAACTTATTAAATGAATCATCATTTGTCTTGTGGTGTTTTCGGTCAACTTTTGTTCATCAAATAGGATTTTGGAAGGTTTTTGGGTGATTTAATTATCCTTATCATTTTTTTTGTTACCCAAATTTACCTGACATTACATTAACCATGGTAAATAATTTGGACCTAATTATTTCAAAAATTGAATCCAATTTTCCAAAAAATACTTCGGAATTTCAGAAATTTATTTAAAAATATATCTCTTTATCAAAGAGATAAGGTGGGTTTTTAATGTAAAAACCATCAAATGATTGACATGTGTTTATAAAAAATCTCAATGTGAAATTACATAAAAATGTCATAATTAGATTAAATAATGAAAAAAATATTATAATTATTAATTAAAAACATTTAAAAATAATTATCTATCAATAAAAATAAATTATACAAAATGACATTTTGGGAATAAAATGCAGTATTTTCACTATTCATTAAAATATGAAATTTCACAGAAAAATATCACAATTTAAACCAACATAAATTTGTATTTTCCATATCCAAAAAATATGTTTAATTTACAAAACAAAATTATAAAAGAATGAAATATTTTATTTAGAATGGATTTGCAATCAAAAGGGGGTAGAAAAGTTTTTTTTTAAATTAAATCATTTATCCCATAAATTTAATTTTAAATTACATAAACCGTATAAAATATATTTATGATGAATTTTAAACCTTAAAGTGAGTATATTAAATAAATATTTCATTAATAAATACTATAATTACTTTTTTTTATTATTTTATAAAATCACTTAATGTATTATAATTAGTTTTTATCTAAGAAATTTTCTTTTAAATAAAAATGGATATATATATATATATATATGTTCAAATTATAAATAAGTAATTACATAGGTAAATAGTATTTTCATAAATCAAATAATATTTTTCATTCCCTCTATTTTAATATCTAGTTTATAATGAATCATAATAAATATTTAGTTTCTAACTTGTATTATGTCTTGCGTAAAATAAATTAAATCAAAAGAATAAGAAGATGTGTGTAACATAGTACAAGTATAGCATTGCGTACTCGACATTATAAGCCAATGACTCATATTTCACAATCTTATGGTATATCATATAAAACAGGTCATCAAAGAAATTAAAAAATACTTTATCTAATAAAAATCATGGGGTGTTACCACAAGAGAAAGAGAGGTTGATTTCATAATTTAGTTGATACCTATAATTAAATGTATTTTTTCAAACATATAAAATTACACTACTATAGCATCAAATTATTAAGGCACACTTTAAGGAGTAATAGTATAAATTATTTATCTACGTTTGTATATCACATTGGGGTTAAATTAATTTGTATTCTATGAAAGTAGAATAAATATTACTGTAATAAATTCCTTAACAGATGTTGAATAGGATAAATGATAGAAATATATATCCCTATACACATATTGATGATATCTTTGATACAGAGTGGCTGTTGGTATGTTCTCTAATATATATATAATATCTTGTTATCATTATATGAGGGTGAGACCTATGATAAACTACATACTACCTTTAAATGAATGTATTGTGTGTATGACTTCATTGTAATGTTGTTTCGGTAGACAAACACTTCTTCTATATTTATGGAAAAGGGAATAATATTATTTCACACATAATTGGATTATTTATCATTTATTTTTTGATGAGAAAATTTGGTACTCCCAGATTGATGATGATCATGAGAAATATCTTCAAATCGTCATGAGTCTTATGAGAGAGCATCAGATTTATGTCAATATATCATAGTTTCAAAATTTTATTGAAAAATTTCATTTAATCGGTTGCACCATCTAAAAAAAGTAGGTTTTGTGGACCGAAAGAAATATTTCATAGTTATTTCAGTGTTTAATATTGAGAAAATATATAGAATAATAAGATCTATTGATTTATTGGGTTTCTATTGAATGTTTTTCAATTATTTTTTTTCTTGTCTACAAGAGAACATTTTATTGTATTTTGATCCCTATAGAGAAGGATACCCTAATATATTGATCCTATAAAAAATCTTGACATATCCTTAGTGTTTTATTCCTTGAAATATAGGCTATATTATCATATTTTAATAAGATTATTGTTTACAACTTTCATGATAAACTCAAATATCATTTTTTTTCTAGAGTTCTTTGAATCAATAGTGGTGGATATTGGTGGATTACGTTGATATTTTTGAAATCATTCTTGATTAGATATCGGCGAAGGGAAATAGTGTTATAAATGTGTTGAGGTAGAACAAATAGAATCAAATTGTTCTTGTATATATTTGTATAGTTGAAGATGATGAATTTTTCAACTAATAAAAATATATGTACCTAGGGGGATCACGAGTTAATGGAACTCATTTACTTTTATATTAATCTGTCCCTTTTCATCAATGAATTTATGTGGTATCAGGAGGATTCTAAATGTCAGTATTTGGGATTTATTATTGAATGTGTTGATCAAATTTTTATTGGATTATTGATGAAGATATAATTAGAGAAGTTTTTGTCCATGTTTTTGTGAATAATTGTATGTGGGAAGAGATTATTTTTTGAGTTTCATGCCTTGATGTGGTCGATCAACCATGTTCTATCCCAAAGTTTCACTTATCATTATAGATTTTATTAGTGGCATGGTGTGAAAAAATATTCTTGTATTCATGAAACAATGCTACCCTTATCATAAAGTGAAGGGTGAGTATCACTGTCTATCTGTAAAATATATTTCATGGCCAATCTATGAGGGATGTGGGATAATGTTACCATCAAATATTTGGTAGGTCTCCAGAGGACTCCCTGAAATAATTAAATAATTTTTATAATGTGGATATGTAGAGAAAGGTATATAAATTCTTTTAATTTAGATGAATTTCCATAAAAGCTATTGTGTGGAATTTATTTTCAAAAAATATTTTATTTCAATGTTTTTGATGAAAAATATCTCGAATTCATGATAAATTTTTACATCAATCTTCATTAATCAGTTATACTAGGATCTTGTTTATTAGGTGACTCTATGTAAGGTTCTTCACCCAGAACATAATTTTCAATAAGAAGGAACTAACTAGTAATTATATGACATGGTTATTTCTTAAATCTAATACTTTAGAGGACATTAGGATAAACACTTATCATCTATTATTTATTTTATATATTTAGTTATGAGGTGAAAATTAATATGAAATAGTATAGAAATTTATATTGTATCCCATATAGATCTCCCTTTTATTAGATGTATATAGAGGAGTTAGAGTTACTAGGGAAGATTCTAATTTATAATATATAAGATATTTTTAAGGTAATTTATAATTTCATGGATATTGCACTTAGTGGGAATAGGTCAGATAGTAACAGATGAAGTAAGAAAACTAATTTTTTGGTGGCTAATCATGTGCCCACTTTGGTTTTGCTGATAACGGGTCATCATCATGTATGAAAACAAGAAATTTTTTCCCCATGATACATGGGTCCATTTGGGATTATGATGTTTATTAGGTATGTTCTGTATTATTATTATCTTATATATTGGTAATCTATTATGTACAATGATATTCATGCATGAAAACTTCATGAGTATTACCCCGACACATCTCAGGTGATCAATTTAGATAATGTTGGTATCTATTTAGATCTATTAATTTATTGGAATCCAGTTTTTATTATGGATTATATTGTGAAGACACTTTTGGGTAACAACATGCTATTCTTATATGTTTTTTGGAAGCATGTTAGGGTTCAAGATGAATCATGGAAATGTGATGTTCAAAAGTGGGCCTAATAGCCCAATCATTTTAATATAGATGATTATTGACAAATAGGATTCTATCCCAAGTATGATATTTATATCATCACGAATTTTTAATATACATACCTTTTATGAGGTATGTTTCAATTCATTTTATAAAAATTCCCTTTTAAATAGTTAATGAAATGATTCATATGATTATGATGGGCCTCATGGGTGTATTGAGGTTTCAATAGATGGCAGGTGAGTAAAATAGGTCATCCAGTGAATAGTTCATGATTGAAATATAGTTAATTATAATTTTATTCCATATCCCAAGAGACTATGTTCGATTGAACCCCTTGTATTGTGGGTTGTGTTGGGCCACTGAACTATTTTTCAAAATGTGTAGGTGGCCCAATTAAAATATGAGGTATAATTCCCATTAAGATAGAGGGTCCCATTGTAACCCATGAGATTTTATGGGAAATATTTTTTAATGTCTTATGTTATATGCAACACCAATGGAATCTTTCACCACACACAACACTAGTTTGTCTTGCGTTACATGCAATCGCGACCTTCATTGATAGCGTGTGTAATACACAATACCGAGTTTCACGAAACATATATATATATGGTTATAATATTATTATGGAATAGATTTAATGAATATTATTAACTACATTTTTAATTTTATAATATTATTATTAAGGTTTCACATTTTCTAGAACATGGTATGGGAACAAAACAAATATTTCGGGTAAAAGAAGTACTTTTCAAAAAATAGAGATTTTCCTCCTTTTGATGGAGCACCCACATTAAATCTAGTTTTTTAAATGTTTATAAGTTCAATTTGACAAAATAATATTCTTCTTTAAAATCAGGATATAAAAATTTACTTTGGATAAATTTTTCATATTATTCAGATAACTTTTATATTTTAATGAATAGTAAAAACACACTATATTTTAATTAAAAAAACATTATTCATCGCAATAATTTATATGATTAAATTATAATATTTAATAGATGTCAAGTATAAAAAGAATATATTTTTACCATTAAATGTAATATATGTCATTACAATTAATTTTACATTGAATTAATAGGTAAAAACATTTCAATCTTTGGCAATATTTTAACTTTTAGAACCTGTTTTCTTAACAATGGGATAAATTTTAATATAATTACATCAACTTCTGTGTTTTTAATCTTTAAAAATGGATTCCATATTTGGATTCAGTGGGTCCAAATTATGTTAATAGGTTACTTTTTTTTGATATCATGAATAGTAAATATGGTAATTTTTATTTACATTACTTAAAAATAAATCGCCTCATGAAGGGTAAACCTATGATTATAAAATTACACTAACACATACCAAAATTATATTTTATGACTAAAAGCCAACAAATATCACCTAAGGGTTGGATTATATTCATTTAATGGACTTTTTACAATGATAATAATTTAATTATTATTAAAAACAAAGAAAGTGACAACATGTCACTCTCTTAAATCTTATAAGTATATTAATTTTAATTTAGTAATAAAATTCATGAAACATCGAAAATGAATAAGATCCATAAAGAAACTAAAATTATCTACATCAGTAGAATTTATTTAGAATTTTTAGGGATTAAATAATTATCATTAAAGGTGACAAAATAGTGACGTAGAAATTATTTTATTGAATGAAATATCAAAATTAATGGTTTTATAAATATTAAAATAAATATTATATGAACTATTATATGTTATCAACGAATGTTTTATATAAATATGAAATTTTATGAATATAATAAATATTTTGGTTTGAACATATCTTCTTTTTCAATTTTATTTAAATTCAAATAATTTAATTGTGTCAAAATTGACACTATTGATATTTTATATTATTAAATGATTTAAAAATCTAAAAAATATTCTAATAATTACAAATTACAAATTATATGATATAAAATATAAAATTATTTATAATTAAGAACACATAATAAGTATTTATAACCATATATAATTTATAATATTATTATCACAAATAAAATTAAATAGATTAAATAAAGAGAAATCAAAATGATAAGGTTCAAAATAAAATCAAAACATGTCTAAATTTAATTGGTTGATGAGAATACAACCCTTTATTATCTAATTTAATAGTTGGAGTAACTTTGGATGTTTTTAGGTGGGGTTTATGTTTATTATAAATTAATATTTTACAGGTTTCCAAAAGTGCCCCTCTCCTCTCTTATAAAAGGGAACCTCCTTCCAATTATCTTTACACAACATTGAGCATTCAAGATTTTAAAACCCCTAAATATTAATCTTTTAAACATCCTTAGTAATATTCCTGAGGTTATGGTCTTCTCAAATGACCAACTCTAGTTCCTTAAGAGAATTTTTAAAAGAGGCACGTCGAAGAAGAGGTAATCTCTTCTACCGATTCTTTCAAGTTTCTTTCTTCTTCAACTTCTTATTATTTATTTGTTTCATTATAAAGTAATAACATAAGTATCACTAATATAATGATATGTTATTATAAATATGAAACAATCCCATTTCACCTACTATCCATCCTACATAAAATGAAATCACGGCACGTGCGTATGTACGGAATACCATGTCCATGCCGTGGTGTAATCTGTTTTTCCACCACCAACTTACTTGGATGGTTATAATGGTTTAAATAATAACTATATATATTTATTTTAACAAAATAATAATTCTTAGATATTATATCATTCACTCTAATTTTATTCAATAATTATGGGAACATTATCATCACTCCTTCGTATGTACGGACTACCGTCTCCACGAATGCGATGAGATTCATTTTCCATGATTAACCATTAAAGTATGACTATAAAGTATATATGCAATAAATAATCATGAAATATATTACATAATAACAATACTGGATTTATCTATATATATGTTTCATTTACTTAATTCAATTCAATTCCATAAGGAAACAATAACAGTGTTCATGCGTTTGTACGGCCTATCCTCTCCATGAACGGTGTATTTCATTCCATTTACCAATCTATCATATATATTTATATAAATAGTATATATTATATATAAATAATGTTTCAAATTTTTGAATTATTTATATCATGATATGTGTAATAATATAAATAAAAACAAATCTAAACATGTACGATAAGTGAAACTATTTTACCCAAAACACTGCTTTAACATGGAATTTACAAAAGAACGGGTAATATAAAGCCATAAGTGAACAATATATGATATAATAAAAATTAATATTAATATTTAATAATACAATGAAATTATTCAAATCATTATAAAGTATGTTCGGAGACATATGAAGAATATCAGACATAAGGTAAGGGAAAATATCACAATCTCATTTTTATACGAGATTGTTTATACTTCTGAATTTACTGGGGCATATTTATCATCCAAATCCATGTTTCCTAAATATGTAATATTTTTTCTGTTCTCCTAAAATATTTTAAATCCAATTTTAAATATTGGTGAATTTTTAGCAAATTATATGAAAGGAATCTTTTGTCATTTTCAGAACGAGTTACTTTTTGACTTTTCCGGCCAAAGTATGAGAAGAATGATTTTTTTAACTTATACAGAATGAATGGATTTTTATGGTTTCATATCACCTTATTTTCATGAGGAATACTCCACAATATTTCATTTATATTTTCAATATAATCCTTTTCTTTTAAAATTTCGTTGCATTTTGTGAAAGGAATATGATTTTGATGAAGAAAATATATTTTCCTCAAAAAAAATTTCAAGTGTTTTATCATAACAATTTTCTTTTAAGATGACATTATTTAATATGTGTATGTTTCATGTATAATTTCCCTATGATTTACATGGTTTCACATTTCTTATGATGAAATGATATCCATTTTTTTATATAGATTATGTTCTAATGGGATGATGTTTATGAAACCCAATTTATTCATTGGGTTATGATGAATGATTTATGTTTATTTTGTGGCACAAGTAAGAATGATTTCATTATGAGATGGGTGGGACCTATATCTACCTCCAACTCAATGGGTAAAGATTTATATTTCATTTGATAGACATGGCTGGAATGGTAAATTATTCTGATTCACTAATACCAGATTGGAACGGGGAGTGAACTCGATTCATAAAGGGACTTTGTCCATTAAGATGGCCATGGTAGAAATGCCTTGGAAACTATGGAAATCATATCATGTGCCTAATGGTTTTCAAAAATTACATGTTTTATTCTCATGATATTATATCATGATTGATGTTCTTTTATGAAATATGCCTTACGTACTTCCATGATTTATGTCTTTGATCATGATTTTGATGTTTATATTTTGTATTAATGTTATTTCATTCAAATGTTTATGGATTGTTTTATGTTTTCTATTTTCCCCTTACTGAGAATTTTACCTCACCGTTTTTTTTATTTCCCCCAAGATATAATGAATGTTATTATGAATGAAAATATTTGGGGATGTTCTTTATGGGAGATGAAGAAGATTTTCACCATGATTAGAAGATTATATTCCATATTTCCAAAGACACTAAACTATTACGGTCCTTTGGTGTCTGTTTTTGTTATATAGTAAGTATTCTGCAAAAGTAAGGCAATGTATATGTATATAATGTATAGGTCTCTAGATTTGGTATTAGAGGAAAGGTTTAGTCAACCTTTTGAGACTAGGATGCAATAACTTTAGTGAGATCACTAGAGATATTTATAATGTATGTCCAAGGATGAACCTAAGGTTAGTATATGTATATGTTATAGTCCTAGAATTATGGTCATGATATTAGAATTAAACCTAAGATGTATGATATTGAAGGTACTCCCCCTTTATTATGTAGTTTTCCTAGCATTATTTTTTCCTCTAACACTATTCTTTTTGGGTTAGACGATGGATGGAACCTTAAGGAACCAAGTTGTTCAATGTAATGGAAAATGCAATGATTGTCCCCACGAACAACCAAATGGGATGGGAGATGGATTGCACTATCTTATTGCTAAACATAAACAATCTATGAATCATTTTGTATATCTAAATGATCATAGAAGGGATAAATATTATTTTGAGTCCTTCATAAGGAAACATTAACCTTCTTTTAATGGGTCTTCTGATCCACTTGTTGCTGAACAATGGATCAATACCATGGAAATGATATTTTCCATACTTCACTGTTCAGAACATGAAAAATTCATTTTATCTATTTACTGTTTAGAATGTGAATCAGAAAAGTGGTGGACTCAAAATAAGAATACATGTCCCCAAGATTAAATCATATCCATGGAATGGGACGAGCTCAACATCTTGTTTTTCAGTAAGTACTCCCATCGTATTCTTTGAAAAAATATGGAAAAGATGTTCTTTCAGCTTATGCATAAGTATTAAGAATCTGTTTGTATATACGAAGTGAATTTTACCAGACTTGCAAGGTATGTATCTGGCTTTATCATCCAACCTGAACAAAAAGATGATCAATTCTTCATTTTCCGAAAACTATGTCTTCGAAGGGAATTATATATAAGAGGCTTTAGTATATATGATGAAATTTTGCATTGTGCTATCAAGGTAGAATAGGATGTTAGTGTAACATATCAATCTCATGGTTTTGATCAAAAACAAAATATAGAGTTCAAGGAAAAACCTCAGAACAATGGTGAAAATAATGTGAATGCTTCTTTATGCTCAAAGTGTGGAATGAAGCATGATGGAGATTGTCTAAAAGGTACTATAAAATGTTTCAATTGTGGAAAATAAGGTCATCAAATAGCTAAGTGCCTATGTAATGGGAAAAAGGTTTCTAATGATGTAAATAGAGATATGACTATAGGAAATTCTCCACAAAAACTTAAATTATTCAAGCGTAAGGAAATGGGGCATTATGCTAATCAATTCCCTTGTCCAAGGGTTAATGATGGTCAACGTTAGCATCCTATTAAGGAAAATGTCAATGAGAAGTAACATGTCGTCAATATTGGAGATGTTGAGTATGACAACGATATAGTGGAATGATTTTGTGTTTATGTAACAGGATTCTAAAATAATGTTGTGGAATTTAATTTATAATACTGTGGAATATTGGAATATCTATGTATTGGTTTATTATGGTTTTCAATAATTATATGGTACTGATAACCATGAAAATTAATTCAAATATTTTAGAAAGTAGATGATATCCACTTAATGAAGGGATAAGGAGAAAATAATATGTTTGATAGTATTAATGAGCTCATGACTAAAATAAGTACAAGGTAATATCGTGGTTTGAGTATATAAAAATTTTGGGATTTTGGTATGTGGAAGGAGTTACCTTTTAAGAGCATTCATGTTTTCACTATGGTTATATGGCAATTCAGGTTGCAAGAGAATACAAGATTATTGTATTCACATTTTTGGGATGCGATCAACAAGATATATCATATGATATATGGGGGATAAATGATTGTATTCACATTCTTTGTTGATGAAATTTATAGTAATCATTTTCTCTATACTATGAGATTGGATAGATGTATTTTGGATAAGTCTAAATACTGGAATGGATTATGTCAGACATCAGATAGTATAGTTTAAAAATATGACTTTTTCGATATTATTTTTGTAATGTTATAATAGTGAAGTTTTAGAAAAAAAAAAGACAACCTGCAAGATTGGAGACAACCCATCACATCGGACAAGGTTGCGGGAATTGAACCCACAACTGATGTGAGATAGGCCTTTATTTCCTACCACTCGCCTACAAGAAGTCCTTGGTTAGTAGAAACAAGGTTAATTTTATTAAGCTTTATGATAGATGAAGTATAAGTCCATTTTTGGAGTCATATATGATTAACCTCACCATAGACAGACTTATGTATATTTTATAAATTTTGGTAACATTTTGTTTCAGACAGATGGAGTGACCCATCATTTTATCACATGATCTGCTAACACATCACGAATGGAAAATTCAACTTCATTTCGTTAAGAGATGAAGTTGAAATTGTTTAAGGCACGAAAAATGGTGATATTGTACCAAAATAATGTTTATATTTCTTTTAATTCAAATTCGTCAACATTATGAAAATTATCTTGAAAATGATAAATGTTTCCCTAGTTCCCTTATATCCAATAAATCAGAGTGCACCTTAGATCATCACAAATTTATGGCTTTGTGATTGTTGGATTTTTCATAGCCATGTTCTCTACCACTCTACAACAAAACATAATGGATAGGATTCTCATCCATGTCCATATTTTCACCTATGTTCTCCTATGTATAAACCCGACGATGAGTTAATTTTTGTAACCAATAAGCTTCATACTTCACTTTTTAAAATTAACTATTAGTATTCCTTTTTTCGAAGTGGGTTTCTCTGAATGAAACTTTTAAGTAGTAAACCATTTATAACCTCGATGAATTTTGAGTCCGATATTTATTTTAAGCGGGGTAGAATGTTACACCCTAATATTTTAGGAGAAATAGTTTTCTATGTATTATTTTATATGCAACACCAAATGAATCTTTCACTACACACAACACTGGCTTGGCTTGCGTTATACGCAATCACATCCTTCCTCGATAGTGTGTTTAGTATGCAATACTGAGTTTCAAAAAAAATTGATATATTATTATAATTGTATTATGGAATATCCATTATGAAATGTATTAACTAAATTTTTAATTATATAACATTATTAATCATCTTACACATTTTATAGAACATGGTATAGAAAAAAAAATCTGGTAAAATTAGTATTTTTAGAAAAATACAGTTTTTCCGCCTTTTGATAGCGCCCCCACATTAAATCTAGTTTTTGACATGTTTATATTTTCAAATTGAAAAAAAAAATAATCCTTTGAAATCAGGATAGAAAGGTTTACGTTGGATAAATTTTTCATTTTATTATGATAACATTCCTATTTTAATGAATAGTAATAACACGCTATATTTTAATTAAAAACATATTTTTTCATCACAATAAATTTTATAGTTAAATTATAATATTTAATGGGTTTAAAGTATTAATATACTATATATTTTTCATTTAATTTAATGTATGTCATTATAATTAATTTTACAATAAATTCATAGGTAAAAAAACTGTATTCTTTGGCAATATTTTAACTTTTAAAACATGTTTTCTTAACAATGAGATTAATTTTAATTTAATTACTACAACTATTTGTTTTGAATTTTGAAAAATGGATTCCATATATTGATTAAGTGGGTCCAAATTCTGTTAATAGTTTACTTTTTTTATATTATGAATAATAACTATGGTAATTTTTATTTACTACAGTTAAAGATAAATCAGGTAATTAAGGGTAAACCTACGATTATAAAATTATCCTAACACATGATAAAATTTTATTGGATGTCTAAAAATAGACCCATATCACCTAAGGGTTGGATTATATTAATTTTATGGACTTTTTAACATGAAAATAATTTAATTGTTACTAAAACCAAAGAAAGTGACGACATGTTACTCCCTTAAATCTTATAGGTATAATAATTTTAATTTTGTGATAAACATCATGAAACATCTAACATGAATAGTATACATAAATATAATACAATTATCTACATCATGTGAATTTATTTAGAATATTTATAGAAAAATAATTATCATTAAATGTGTCATAATAGGGATGTAGAAATTAGTTTATTGATTCAAATATCAAATAAATGGTTTTAAAAATATTAAAAAAATATTATATGAAATATTTAATGTGCTCCACAAATTTTCTAGATAAATATGATATTTTATGAATCTATTAAAAATTTTGGATCGATCATATCTTTTGTGTGGATTTTATTTAAATTCAAATAAATTAATTGTGTCAAAATTGACACTATTGATATTTTATATTATAAAATTTTTCAAAAATTACAAAAATATTTTAAAATTTACATATTAAAATTTAAATGATCTAACATATCAAATAATTTATATTTAATATCACATAATTAGAAATTTATAACAATATAATATTTATAACATTATTACCAAATATAAAATTAAATAGATTAAATAAGGATAAATTAAAATGATAAGGTTTAAAATAAAATCACAACATGTCTAAATTTAATTTGATGATGATATTACAATCCTATCTTATCTAATATACGAATTTGAGTCACTTTGGAAGTTTTTATGTTGGTGTTAGGTTTATTATAAATTAATATTTTAGAGGTTTCGAAAAGTTCTCGTCTCCTCCATTATAAAAGGGCACCTCCTCCTACTTCTCTTTACGCATCGTTGAGCCTTCAATATTTTCCAACCACTGCCCATTACTCTTCTAAGCTTCTATATTAATATTCCTGAGGATCTATGTTTCTAAAAAGGACAACTCTATTCCCTTAATAGGATTTTCAAAGGAGGCATGTCGAAGAACAGGTAATCTCCTCTACCGATTCTTTCAAGATTCTTTCTTCTTCAACATCTTATTATTTAGTTGTTTAATTATAAAGTAATAACAAAATTATAAATAATATACTGATATGTTATTATAAATATGATACAAACCCATTTCACCTTCTATCCAACCTATAAAAAATGAAATCATCGCGCCGGCGTACATATGGAATACTGTCTCCATACAGTGGTGTAATATGTTTTTCCACCACCACCTTACGTGGATGGGTATAATGTTGTAATTAAAAACTACATATAATTATTATAACATCATATCAATTCTGAGATATTATATCACCCACTCCAATTATATTCAATAATTATGGGAATGATATCATTTCTCTTGCGTACGTATCGACTACCGCCTCCATGAACACGATGAGATTCATTTTCCATGATTAACCATTCATGTATGATTACAATGTATATATGCAATAAATAATCATGAAAGATATTAAATAATAATTATAATTGATTTATATACATATTCTTTAATTCACTTAATTCCATTCAATTCAATAAGGAAACAAAATCAGCGTTCATAAATACGTACGACCTACCTTCTCCATGAACAGTGTATTTCATTCCATTTATCGATCTATCATATATATTTATATACTTAATATATATTATATATAAATCATGTTTTACATTTTGGAATTATTTAAATCATGATACGACTAATAATATCAAGAACAAAAAATCAAAACACGTATGATAAATGAAACGATTTTACCCAAAACGCTGTTTTAACATTGAATTTACAGAAGTACAGGTAATATAAAGTAATAAGTCAACTATATATGATATCATAACAATGAATATGATTCATTAAGAAATAAATGAAATTATTTAAATCATTATAAAAGAGGTTCATACACATACAAATCAAATCAGACATATGTTAAGGGAAAATCTCACAATCTCATTTTTATCCGAGATTATTTATACTTCTGAATTTACTGGGGAATATTTTCCATCCACATCCATGATTCCAAATATATAATATTGTTTTTATCCTCCTATGTGTTTTTAAATCCAATTTTTCGTATTTGTCAAGTTTTAGAAAAATATATGGAATGAATCTTTTGTCGTTTTCAGTATGAGTTCTTTTTTGACTTTTCCGGCCAAAGTACGAGGAGAATGATTTTTTAACATATACAACATGAATGGATTTTTACGGTTTCATAACACCTTATTTTCATGTAGCATACTATACAATATTCCATCACTATTTTTAACAAAATCATTTTCTTTTAATATAGAATGGCATTTTGTGAAAAGAAAATGATTTTGAAGAATAAATGATATTTTCCTCAAGAATTCATTTCAAGTGTTTTATCAAAACCGTAATCCATATAAGATGAAATTATTTAATATGTGTATGTTTCATGTATAATGTCCCTATGATTTACATAATTTCACTTTTCTTAAGATGAAATGATATCCATTTGTTTTATATTGATTATTTTATGATGGGATGATATTTATGAAACCCATTTTATTCTTTGGGTTATGATGAATGATTTATATTTTTTTGTGTGGAACAAGTAAGAATAATTTCATAATGAGATGGGTGGGACCTATATATATCTCTCCAATTCATTGGGTAACGATTTATATCTCATGAGATAGACATGACTAGAATGTTAAGTTAATCTGGTTGAGTGATACATGACTGGAATGAGGATTGAAATCAATTTAGAAAGGGACTTTGTCCATTAATATGGTCATGGAAGCAATGCCTTTGATACTATGGAAATAATATCATGTGATTAATGGTTTTCGACAATTAAATGTTTTATTCCCATGATATTTTATCATGTTTGATGTTCCTTTATGATATTTTCCGTAAAATACTTTCAGGAATAATGTATTGGTTCAAGATTTTGATGTTTAGATTTTATTTTCATGTTTTTTCATTCAAATGTTTATGGATTGTTTAATATTATCTATGCTTTCCCTTATTGAGAATTATGAGCTCACCCTTTTTATGTTTTCTTTACACCGGGATATAAAGAATTTTTGTAGTTAAGAAAACAAAAGGGGATGATCTTTCTAGGAGATGTCGAAGCTCTTTCACAATGATTAGAAGATTATGTTCCATGTTTTCAAAGACACTAAACTATTACGGTCCTTTGGTGTTTGTTTTTATTATGTATTAAGGATTACACAAAATAAATTCAATGTCTATGTACTTCATGTATGGGTCTCTACATCCATTTTATTTTGGCACTTTTTGTCCAACCATGTAGTCGAACTGTTATTCATTAAAAATTAATGTTTTTTATTTTTACCCTTGAACCATAAAACTAATAACCATATTTTCAACCAATGTTCCAACTCTAGAAATTTAGGGTTATCATTATTTTTCTCATTCATTCATCAAGGTAAATTCTTCAATAATCATTGTTCCATTGATTAATTTTAGGTTATGAATAAAATCACTGGGTAATTCAATCATCATATATTATTTTTTTCTAGATAAAAAAGGTTGTTATGTTTTTTATTAATCTAAATATTTTAAACCATATATTTTTTATGGAATCAGTATACATCGGGTTGGAATTCATTCTAGTTTAATACATCATCTGAGATCTATTGAGTACATGTATATGAATAAAATATAGGTGGTATACATGTAATTTATTTATTATTCATGTCTTATTTCATATGGATGCCCTTTTCATTTTCTGACATAATCCTTGAAATTTAATCTACTTGTAGGAAATGATGATTTCAATGTTTCAATGATGTTTTAGACCCATCACCATCCCTATTTATTATATAAATATGATTAAGAAAGTCCAATAGTCACCATTTTGGTTATCTACTCTATTAGAACCAGTGAAATGATTTTTCAACTGTTGTTTTAAAGGGGTTGTGGGATCCATCCCAGAAAAAGTGTGTTTGAGTATTAGTATGTACTAATAGGGTGTTTTTCTAAACATAAAAAAGATAAATGAATTTTTTTTATATAAATGGTTAAATATGGTTACTGTATATAGTGGAATTCTGATCTGGATTCATGGAATGAAATGGATGAATAATGGTTGTAAAAGTACATAAATAGTGGAATGGTATAAAACATGATAATTGAGAAAATTTTGACTATAAAGGGCCTTGTAAATATGATATATTAAAAGGTATACCTATGTTTTTTTCTCTGATAATAATTTCAATGACTCCAAACCATTTATTTGTGAATAATGTTCACTTGGGATGTGTGATTGATGCTTCTCATCATTGGGTGGGCCAAAGTGATAATTAATCTTCCATGCTACATTGTATGATTCAGTGGATCGGCTATTGATCCTAACACTAATGTAGTTCACATGAAATACAATGTTCAGAATTAGGATGGTAATACATGCAATTATGAATACCTATTTGAGTAATTGTATTTATGTCCCTTTTTTATTGACATGAGACCCATAAGACATGTGTTTTAGATAATAAGAATGGCCCAAAGTAGGTTTTAATAATATGGTTATAATATAGAATGAATAAAAATATGTTAAATTAATTATTTTAAATAATTAAACATACATTATATATTGTGTGTATATTATTTATTATACCACCATGTACACTATTATTGGACTAGATATTGAATAAGACAATGATTATTGGGGTCTATAGTGTTGTACTCACTGTCATTTTTGGATTATGTTCATTATCCCAGAATAATTCATGGATTCATGTGTAGAAAAGGGAAAAGGCACTTTGTTAGATGGATTATATGAGAGTTTTTATAGAGCATGGATGAGGGTACAAATCAAGATTTTAATACATAATTTAGGGATTTTAAATAGTGTTTTATTTTGTTTTTCTGTTGGAACATTAGACTATCATTATATGATATGTTTATTTCCTTGGTTAGTTGGAAGTCCCTGTATTTTAGAATTTGTTATGTGATTTTTTTGTATTTATTATTTTTCATAAAGATATTCATCATGATTTACTATATAGGATTAATTTTTTAAAGTGTATATAGTTTCAACACAATATCTATGAATCCATCTCTATATGTCAGTAGCCTCCATCATAAGGGGAGGAATGCATGAGATCATTTAGTGCACTCACACAGAGCATCAATTAGTAAAAACCATAAAGGCACATTATATCTTATGAGTGGGAAATACAATAAAATAGAAATATTAGAGGGATAATATATTTTTATTTATAATTATATGATGATTTTAGGTAATTGTTAATTGTAAAAAGATATAAAATCAATAGTTACATCTGCATAATAACAACATAAAAAAGGTTATAATATAATGGGGGTTAGTAATGTATCCATTAAAAAATTTAAATGGGGAAATAGTAAATTCAATATATATCATGGACTCATATATTAATATTCAAAATAGATTATAATTATTTAAAATCAAATAAGAACTGAATAGATTGAAATAAAAACCCCAACATCTGTTTACCATCATAGATTAAGACTATAAATTTATTGTCACTAGACACATCAAGAATGTAGAGAGATCTAGGGGAGAGACACCATAATAGATAAATCAATACATGAAATAGAATTTTTAGTGTGTAAATTATCTGAGGGTGTTTATTTATTGTTTTCTTGACTATAATTTTGTGGAATAATATAATAATTGTTTACATTTACATTTAGTAACACAATATAATGATTGTTCTACTCATCCACCCCAAAAATCCCACTATATTTTTTTGTATCAAAAATAGTTTTATTGAACAAATGTTTTCAAATTATTCCTTCATAACCAAATATTATGTCATATATATAGTATTTCTTTTATTTTACCATATTCATCATTTTTAATTTCTTAATTTTAATCAAAAAATAAAAAATTCAAACCCTTGTATAATTTGGACATCTTAATTCCAATATGAATCACATTTTATATAATTAAATATATTTTACCTTTTATGTTTGGATTATACCTATAAAAAATTAATGTATAATTTTAAACAACATTTTATTCTCTAAAATACATTCTATTCTAACACATTTCAATTCCTAAAAACATAACCAACAATAAATCCATAATATGAACACATGTTAGTAAAATGAACCAATATTGACGTACATGGACATTACATTTCATTTTATAGAATACATAAACATTAATAAAATAAGCACTAACAGATTGTATTAGTTTAGTGTATTTTTAAACAAAGAACATAATCATCTATCTTGGTGAATGATATTCAACATCACTTATACAGATCATATACTTTTACTTTCAAACCTAGAACTATAATTATTAACATAGGGAAAATAAAACATAAAAAATTGAGCTAAAATACTCATTAAGGATAAACATGGAGAACATAAAACAAATAATAAACATATGAATGTAAAAACATGATCAAAGCTTTTAAATATCCAATCCATGAGTCTCAAAATAAATCTTGGATGGACATAAGGCATAAATCATAAAATAACATTACCCATGATAAAATTACTTTTGAATAATACATTGAATTGTGGGAAACAATAAGAACATAATATTATTTCCAAAGTAGTCAAGGATTGTTTTTCCAAGAATAGCATAGAAAACATAGTCCCTTAATAAAATGGATTTACTTGTCAATATAGCCATTTATTACTGAACCTGATTTACTTGTCGTTCCATCCTTGTATTACTGATACAGTTTTACCTTCCATTTCATTCATGTCTATATAATGAGATATAAATCATTATCCAATGCATTTTATGGATATATATGTCCCACCCATATCATAATGAAATCATTTTTACATGTTCCAAAAAATGTAAATCATTCATCATTTCATAATCCATGTAATAAAATGGGTTTCATAAATATCATTCAATAAAAAAATAACCCATATAAAATTTCATTATATAATTTACAAAATATAATCATATTAATAATAGGGAAAAAACATAACTATATTTAAAAAGAATCATCTTGGTTGGAATAATAATTTTGATTAAACACGTGAATTTAATTCATGAGAAAAATATCTTTTCTTCCCCAAAACAATCCATTTTCTCAATGTGTCATGATATTTTAAAAGAGAAGTACATATTTGAAAATAAACCTTACATTTTTTAGAGGATGAATCCTGGAAATATGTCATTATTAAGATATAAAAAGTCGTTCAGGCCATATAAGATAAATAATCACTCTCCTTGTAATTTTATCAGAAAAATTCAAAAGGTACCTCATATTGAAAACATGCCAAATGATTCATTTCAGAATATCTAATAAAAGTTTACCAATACATAAAATTGGATTTAGAAAATATTATAAGAATAAAAAGAATATTACATATTTAAAAAACATTATTATGTAAGATAAATGTACCCCAGTAAATACTTACGTATAAAATATCACAAATAATAATGAGATTATGATATTATCTTTTACTTTAGGTCTGATATAATTTATATGTACCTGAAAATCATGTATAGTGGGAATAATCATTTTATTAACTTGTAACATAACCAAAAATTATTTATGACATCAAATATGATTAAATTTTGGAATTATATTACTATTTCATTTACCAATTCCATGTTCAAGCCACATTTTGGGTAATAATTGTTTTATTTATCATATGTGTTTTTGACGTGTTATTCATGATATCATTTCTATGATCATGATTTAATTACATTCATAATTTTAAAAAAATTATATTATATATACTCAATATATAAATATTTATAATAGCTAGATATATTTAATGGTATACACTTTTCATGGAGACATTATGCCATATGTACACCTGGATGATGTTTTTGTTTCTTAATTGAATTGAACGAAAGAAAGTAACTTACTTATATAAATATAATTAAATCTATTAGCATTATTATATAATATATTTGAGGATTATTTATTATATATACATTATAATATTTTGTAATGGATAATGTGTGAAATGAATATCCTCAGGTTGTGGTGGTGGTTGGTCGTATGTACGGACAAGCAACAATATCATTAAATAAATTGTTAAATGTGATGAAATTGTAGGGTATATTAATTAAATAAAATTAATTATAAATTTATATTCATTTTTTAAATAGTTTATATTGATTATTTTACCTATCCAAATTAGGTATTGTTGAATAAAAAAGTACCACATGGCATGAAGATGGTAAGCTGTTTGTATGCTAGCATGGTGATATTTCCATTCATTGGATTGATAAAAAGAGGTATAAGGTTGTCACATAATTATAATAACATCTACAAATGTAAAATAATGTATTTATTGCTTTTTTATGAAATAAAAAAAAGAAGATGAAGTAGAAGAAGAAATGAATTTTGAAATAAGTGATAAAACTATTACCTATTTTTTGAGTATCTTCTTTTGATTTGCATAAGAGATCTCCATGGATGAATTTTTTCAATATATGTAGCCTCTATAAGTAAGGTAGGGGTTTATATAGATTATTTGAGTATATTTTTGAAGACACAAATTTTTTGAAATGTGTGATTAAGTTGGTAGGCGTTGTTGCCTTTTATAAGAGGGAGGAGAGGCACTTTAGAAAATCATTGAAAAATTTCGTTATTATAAATTTATTTTTCAGTTATAATGTTCCCAAACTCATTTATTTTCAATATAATTTGATTATGGGTAGAAATAACATCCACTAATAAAATTTATACATTTTTTTTGTGCCTTATCATTTTGATTTATCCTTATTTAATCCTTTAAATTTTAGTTATGGTAATAATATTATAAATATTAATTTGTTATAAATGTTTATTTCTGTATTGAAAATTGTCTATAATTGGAAAATTTAAAACATTATAGACTATATAATTTTCACTTTTTAATTTTTAAATATTTTTTTTTGTTCTTATAAAATTTAATAATATCTTATTATTTTAAAATATCAATAGGGTAAATTTTGACACTAATGAATTATTTGACATTAAATATAATCCACATTGAAGATAATTTTAAAAAAAAAATATTAAATACACTTATAAAATGTGATTTTCACATATAAAATTAGTATACCAAATTAATTAGTAAATTTTATATTTATTTAAAAATTATTAAAACCATTTATTAAATATTAATATTAATAAAAAAATTCTACATCCATATTGTGTTAGCATTAATTGTAAATATTTAATCGATAAAAATAATAATTAATTAACATGATGTAAAATGTTCCATGAGATTTTTGGATTCTATTTTTTTAATTTTTTATTCATATTTATCACTATATGAAAATTATTATACTTATAAGATATACAGTAGATGCATGTTCCCACTTTGTTTTGTTTTAATTATAATTAAATACATTTCATGAAAAAATGTCCATTAAATGAATCAATTCGAATCTCTAGGTGATATTTTTTTGACTATAATTTATTCAATAGGATTTATTTCAGGTGTTACAGTAAATTTGATTTCATTATAATAATTTATGTTTCCCTAATTCACACGATTTACCTTTAACTATGTTAAATATAAATTATCGTAGTAAGTAATAAAAATATCCAAAAAAATTAAAGTAACCTTTGAACATGTATTTGAACCAATGATTCCAATTTTGGAATATAGTTTTCAAAATTCAAATGATTGATGTTTAATTAATTAATATAAAAATAATTTCTATTGTAAAAATTAGAATGCTGGTTTTTATGGTGTAAAATCAATCAAATGATTCACATGTGTTTATGTCCGATTTAAATGAAAAATTACAAAAAAAAATAACCAAAAATTTATTATATCATGAAAACATAATCTAATTATACATTAAAAAAAATCATAATATTCATCTAATTATATAAATAAATTAGATGAAAATGTAGTTTTGAAGTAAATCCTATATTTTTCCATATTAATTAAAATATAAATTTTATCAGAAAAAATATCAAAAATTAATACAACGTAATTATTTATGTCCCACATCATAATAAGATTATAATTTTTTCAACTATAATATATAAATGTTTTATAAAAGATATCTAAAATTGGTGCGCCAACAAAAGGTGTCAAATCTATATGTTTTTTAATAATTGTTGTTTCAACAGGAACATTGAATTTATCCTTATTTAATGTTCAATATAATACATAATATGAATGATAATTTCATATAAAATTCGAAATGTGGATTATATTTTTCATAATTTCTAGTTTATATATAATTAAATTATAATATTTTTATAATATATTTTTGCTTTTTGAAACACGGTATTGCATACAATGAAATCTATCAAGGTAGGTCATTCTTGTGTGTAATGAATTCCAATTTAGTGTTTTAGTTAGTGAAATATTCATTGGCAATTTTCTATATCATAATCCAATCATATTTCATTTATGCAATGAACAAAATCTATACTCATTTTTTTGGGAAATGAATTATATTTAAAGAACATGAAATTGTTTTTAACAAAATCCTAGTATAGTTTTGCGTATACTACAAGCTAATACAAGGTTTTTTGTAGTGAAATATAATCTTGGTGTAGAAGAAAACAGATGAAATCAAAGAAATTATAAAGAATATATTTCCTAATATTTATAGGAGTGACATTTTACCCCCCCTAAAACACAATTTCTCCATCAAAATTCATTCGGGTTATAAAAGGATTAATATATGAAAATTTCTTTCAGAGAAACCCACATTGTAAAAATGAATACTAAAAAATAATTATAAAATGGAAGGTTTTAAACATTACATTTCCTCAAAGTAACACATCACTTGGATTCCACAAAGGAGTACATACGTGTAATGTGAAAACATGGATATGGAAGTAAAAATATAACCATCAGTTTCAGATGGAAAATGATAGGGAACTTGGATTGGAGAATGTTAACAAAAAAAATTCCATATATCATTTATTATTTAATGGACCATCTGATTCATCAGATAATAAGTTTCTAAGATATTGTTTTTTATTTTCAAGACCCTTTCCCTAATGTTGAATAATTTTTCATGAGAATAGATACATACATAATTTTGGTACAATCTTGTTATTGTTCATTCCTTGAACAATTTCCAATTCTCCTCTTATTAAAATAAATGGTGTTTATTTTTTCATTATTGATGTGTTAGCATATGATGAGATAGAAAGATATATCATTCTATATTTCTTGAAAAAAATGTTTTCACATGTAATCCAATATTCATAAGTCCACCTATAGTGAGATAATATATTAATCTAAAAAACTCGAAATAGAATATTATATATACTATCCATAAATGGATAACATTGCAATCCTTCCAAAAAACTAAATATATGAATCTTTAGAAAGTGGTGACGTAAATAAACATATAATTTTTCTCCCATATCTCATAAGGTATTTCTTTGTTGTCACATTCCAAACATATTAATATAATAATAATTTATTCTCTTGAAATATAGTAATAACAATAATTACAATATAACCATAGGGAAAGTATGCATTCTGTGAAAATTAACTCATTTTACACACCAAAAATATCAAAATTTCTATATATTCAATCGTTGATATAACATTATCATTATATCTATCATGAGGTCATGGATACTATCAAACAACTTATTGTCTCCTTATCCATTAATTATGAACATATCTTGTGATTTCCCAAAATATTTCAACCACTTTTCATGGTTACCGGTACCATATTCTTATGGAAAACAAAAATGGACCAACTCATATAAATGTTGATATTTCCTAATTGAAAAAATGTGATTCAACAACCCAATTTTGAAATCCCATTACATAACCACAAAAACATTCCACACTATGTTTGCATACTCTACATTACCAAAAGTGGTTTCATGGGATTTATATTTTTCTTTGTCCATTAGAGGTTTTTGAGGTCAATAATCATCCATAAACCATGGAATAGTTAATTTTTTATTATAATTCCACATTTCATTGCAAATTTAGATTTGAAGTGTGAGTGGGGAGTTCTCTGTAGACATATCTCTATTCACATCATTTGTATAATTTTTCCTATTACATTAGCACTTTACATCTCAATGACCTTCCTTTTCACTCAGAGAAAATATTTTAGCACCGTGAAGAAAATCTATACAATGCTTCTTTTCACAAATGGAGAATAATAAAACATTCATATTCTATTCAACATCACATTGGTATTTTCCCGTAATCACCATATTTTGTTTCTTTTCTAAACCATGAGATTGATATTGAACACCCACGCTCATTACTAACTTGGTAGCACAATGTAAAATATATTCATATCTATTAATGTATCTTATTACTAATTACCTTAAAAGACTTCCATTGATGACAATATATAATTGACCAATTTTACATTCAAGTTGGTTGATAAATCCTAAATCATATCGTTCATGTCTTGCAATATATTCCTCGTTTGTAACACCTAATTGATCATCATTTTTCATAATCTAAAGGAAATTATTTTCTATATTTTTTAGAAATGTGAAAGGAATGTATTTAATAAAAAATATGTTCATGAACTCAACACATACCATATATTCAATTTCATCATGCAGCCTTGTATTCTTTATTAGAATCTAATACTAGTCGGCATCACCTTCTAAACGATAAACTAACAAAATGACTTTTCTATGTTCTGATCATCAAATGATGGATATTATATTTTCAGTTGTAATGATCCATTATTCAGGAAAAAAAGTTGATATGAAGAACCACTATAATAAGTTGGAAATTTCATTATTAAAGACTCAACAGAATGTTGTTCCATTATTTCCTCATTTGGAAGACCAGAATGATTCATAACTTGTGTCAGTACATTAATAATATTTTTCATTAAATATCCCATAAAAATTGATTTTTGTATGAGTAAAATCATTGAATTTAATAGTGAATTGATGCTTAACAACTTATTTTATTATTCTATTCATTATTTAAAACCCAAAATTAATATTATGAGAGGAAAAAATCATACTAGGAAAACAACATAATCAAGGGGGGATACATTCTATGAATATTATCTTTGGATTAATCGTATGTCACTCAAGATTGTTAACATAATTATATGACTATACCATATTGTTTGTAATACCCTTAGGGACATCCCTAGATATACCACTAAAATATATAGGGATATCACTAAGGATTTCGCATACGAGTTTCCCATGGTTAACTAAAACTTTTCTTGGATACCAACTATAATGGCCCATGAATGATTTAAATAAACATTAAATTTCTTTTTTCAAAATACATAAAACATCAAAAAAATATACCCAAATACAATATTATTTGTGTCATTGGAAACATAAAACGTAGTCTACTTACATGGAAAAGGATCATCAAAATATTCCATAAAAATCATCACATTTTGTTTTCCTATATAAAACATTTATTTTTATCATGGGAAAAAGAAAATCTAAAAAGTGTAAGCTCAAATACTCATTAAGGGTAAACATGGAGAACATAAAACCATCCATAAACATATTAATGAAAAAAATGAATATATTTATTTAATGTCAAAATCACGCATCAAGAAATAAATAATGGTAGTACGTACGTCATAGATCATAAATGAACATTAACCATGATAATATAGCATTGGAATAAAACATGGAATTTTAAAAAACAAATAATCACATAATATTATTTTAATAGTATCCAGGTAATTTCATCCAAGACTATTACATTGGACCGAGCCCATTACAGAATCATGTTATGTTACTATACCAGCCATGTATTATTGAACCAGATTTACTAGTCATTCTAGCCAGGTATTACTAAAGTGGATTTACATTCCATTCTCGTCCAATCTATCTCATGATATCTAAATCTTAAACAAATTGTTTGGAGGTAGATATAAGTTACACGCATATCATAATAAAATCATTCATAAATGTTCCCCAAAATCACAAATCATTCAACATAACATAACCCAATAAATATAACGGGTTTCCTAAACATCATTCTATCATAACATAATATTTTAAAAATAACAATCCATTATCAATGCAATAAAATAAAAATAATAATATGAATAAATATCATAACACTATATAAATAAAACCATATTATATGGAAAATAATTTTTATAAAACACTAAATCTTAATTCCCGAGGAAAATATCATTTCTTCTTCAAAAACATTTTCTTTTCTCAAAATGCCATGAAATTTTTAAAAAAAGTATTTAGTTATAGATAAAAATAATATCATGTATAGGATGATTTATTAAAATAAGGCATTATGTGGATGTAAATATATATTCATCCCATATAAACTAAAAAAATTGTCTCCTCGTACTTTTATCGAGAATGCCAGAAAGTACCTTGAATCGAAAGAAATGCCAAAATAATCCTTTCGCACCATTAAATAAATGTTTATCAATGTGATACATTGATTTAATAATATTTCATAATAATAATAAAAATAAAATTTTTTTTGAATCATGGATGTGTTTGATAAATTTACCCTTGTAAATACTAATTTATAAATAATCTGAAATAAAAATGAGATGATTAAATTATCCCATACCATAGGTCTGATATGCTTTATATGTATCTAAAACACTAGTAAAGTGGTTTTAAACCAATTATTAACTTCTAGAAACCATAATAATATTTATGATATCTTATATGATTCACTTATTACTTTATAATACTCATTTATTTGTCAATTCCATATTAAAGCTACAGTTTGGGTAACAAATTTTTTATTTTTCATACATATTTTCACTTGTTATTAATTATATTATTACATTGATAGTGATTAAATTAATTAAAAAATGTAAAGAATTATTTCTATATCATATATATTGTCACGAACCAACCCGTGTTAACCCTAGACCGGTCACCCGAGCCGGTCCGCAACATGGCCCGAAGGGCGTTCCCGATCCCCACGGGCTAGAAACTAGTGTCGGGCATCAAAAGTAAATAGGTGGGAACGATTTATCCCAAAATAAAGATAAATTAAGCAGAAGAAATGAAAGGTACAAAAGAAAATAAAGAAAGAGCAGCCAACAACGCCACTAACCTGACCACGACTAAAACTCCACTTAACCCCTTGGGTCACCTTCCAATACCACAACCAACATCGCTCAAGGCGAGCAATAGAATCTGGAACCTGCAACAGAACTAAAAACAAGAAAACACTATAGGCGTGAGTATTAAAACTCAGTAGGTAGGCCCGACAAATTCTATTCCAAATGCACATACCAGTAAATAAAGAATTTATCAATTCTAGGTTTGAACTAAATTATATAAAATATGGTTTCCACACACTTTTATTTATGAAGCAAGTTACAATCCATTGCCCTTTTTAATTTAGAACAAGTTTAATGTTGAAAGAAACAGGTGCATTTCATTTTTTAAAACGTTTTTCGAACAATTTTGAAATCCAACTTTAGTTTTTAGTCAAAAGGAGAATCACACACAACGCACATTAAGGGAAATGGTAAAAGTGGCACACATGGGTCAGCAACTGATCTCGACCTCTCAATCGTCCGCCACACATAAATAAACACTAAAAGAAACATGGGTCGAACCTAGGATATCGTGAACAATCTAGAACATACTATACATGTGACTCATCTTGAAGGCATGCCATAACTCGATGACGTCATAACACCCCTAATACTACCCGGCATAGCCCTGCATGGCCTAACCGAGGGGCCCAATCCCCATAGCAGCAATAACTCAGAATTCCCCTGCTATGGGGCCACTAGCCAGTGCGTGGTCAAAACTAGTGCAGTAATCGTTCCCAGAAAATTCACTCAATATGCCAGGTTCCCATGTCAACACAAGCAGTAAAAAGGGGGTGCGTCTACAATGTAAATAAATCAGTCACAATGCACTAACATAACATACAGCTCATGCAATCAATGCACACAAAAGATCACCCCTGAATAGGTTTTCCAAAATAATTTATTCTATTAAAGTGCCAAACGGGCCTTCACATATTTTAATGTAAAACCTCATTTCTCAAAAAGCTCAAAACACTTGTTCAGAATAAATCATTTATATTTAAAACTAGAAGTACATTTGAAATACTGTGAATTATATTTAAAGGCCAATCAGGCATTCATTCAAAACTGGGTGTCCGCCCGTCAGGAAAATGTCACAAGTGTTTGGTATAAAATAAACAGCTCTTTTTGCACTAAATAATAATTTAAAGTTTTATTATCTAATATTATTTCTAATTAATTAAAAATTAATGAAACAATAACCAATTAATAAATTATAAATCTAAAGGTAAGTGCAATGGGGGACCTACCGCAACTCGCTTCTTGGTAACGACGACGATGCAGCGCGTCTCACACTCGTGCACAAGAACGTGCAACCTTCTAAAGACCGCCGTAACGCAGGTTTTACCCGCCAATGCACTACGACAAAATAAAAACAAATAAAAACCCATAAGCACTGACTTAGAACTATCTAAACGAACAAACAATGCAAAAAACCCCTCGACAAGATTTCAAAACATACTTCGCACCCATTACATTATTACTTAAAACTCTCTAAAATAAATAATGAAACCACCCAACTTAGAAAAACACTACCAAATGGCACAAAGAGGATTTTATATTAAAACACGCCCCAATTCACGTAAACATGGTTCTTGAAAAACATCCGCACATCATCACCTTTTGAAGATATGATTAACATAACTAATACAATCTAATAAATTTCTACACAGTTGAAAACCAATGTCGAAACATCCAAAAAGATTTTATACTCATTGAAAGACCACTCTTCAACACATACACCTCTTAATACCCCTGAAAACTTAGTTCACACCAAAACAACACCAATACACGCCAAACATTCCCAAAACAAACATGTTAACAAAAACATACCAACCATTTTAAAACAAAAACACCCATCGCTCCACAAAAACAAGTCAAGGAGGCATTAATAAATTCAATTAATCATATTAAATTTATCTAGTGGTGGTAGGTAATAGAACAACTTACTTCACGTGAAGAGAACCCCATGTTTTTGTGCGAATTATAGTTGTGTTCCAAACGCACCCCAAACAATCCCTAAGGAAACAAGTTCCATTCAAAGTAAAGACAAACTCAACATGATGCCATTCAAAAAGTAATATCCAACAAAATGGAACACTAAACCCCAAATAAAAAAAAGAACAAAAAAACCATATTGAAAAAGGGGCTACAGGTGGGGAGAAGGTGAGGCCGAAGGGGGGCGGCCGTGTCTGGTGAGGGCGAGGCCAGTGTGTTGCTGCAGAGGTGAGGGAGAGGCGGAGCTTGGTGTGGCGAGCGGGAGCAGCGAGGGCCCACTGAGGAGGGCTGGAAGCTGAAGCAGATGGCTGGCCGAGGTGCCGAGGTGGAGCGGGGATGGGTGCGGAAGCCGGCTTGTAGGAGGAGGTCAGGATCCAGCGGCGAGTGAGGGAAGCAGGAGGCTCACACTGGGAGGCACCGCTGCGCAGGGGGGTGAGTGCGGAGATGGTGTGAGCGGGAGCCGGCGACGGTGAGAGGATACGGCGAGCGACGCTGGGAGCAGAGGTCGGGGCGTGAGCAGGGAGACCAGGGAGGGAGTGCAGTCGCATCTTCCGTGCAAGGAAGGGGGCAAGGCGATGAGAAGAAGGGAAAAAATGGGGGGGGGGAGCCAGCTACGGGAGTTAGGGTTAGGATGGTTTTTATATATATAATAAAATAATAAAATTTGAAATAAAATAACAAAAATAGTATATTAATAATAATAATAATAATAATAATATACCAAAATAATAACAATAATATAAAATACAATAATTAAGATAGCAATAATAATAAAAATACTAATAATTCATTAATATTACTAATGTCATTAAAATCTTCAACATTCTTAATAATAATACAATAATAATAATGATAATCTAAATGATAAGAATATAAATTATAATAATATAATATTAATAATAATGATAATAGTAATATAAATAACAATGTAAGTAATATAAATATTAAGATATAAAGAATAATAATAATAATAATAATAATAATAATTATAATAATAATAATAATAAGCAACTGCACGTCACTTGGACGAGTTGCATGGCTACCGCCAACCGTGCGGTGGTCGCGCACGGGTCCGAAACCAACTAAAAACATTAAACATCAGCAATTTTAAATCTGGATTCAACCCAAAACTCAGCACGAGAACCTGAAACTAAGATATAATAATTTGAAAATTAATTCAAAAAGTCGGGGTGTGACAATTCTCCCCACCACAAAAACTTTCTGCCCCCAGAAAGTTACCAAGCCCAAAGATATCCAAAACTCGAGTTCATGCCTGATCCAAAACCGAGAAGCTAAGAAATTCGAAATGAACTTTTACTCCATAGGTCACACCAGACCGATCATGAAGAAACTGAGACATAAAACAAGGGGAGAACACGAGAGGGTTCTCCCCACCTCAAGAGCTCGACCAACACAGAGGCATTAGAACCTAAATACACCGCCCCGGGGAGGGGGTCAACGTGGGAACTCCCAACCCAAAACCAATCCACACAAGGTTTTAAACACACTCAATAAAGAACGAACGATTCAAAATGTTTCACTCAACAGACCTAACAAGTATCGAATCCCAATTGTGTCCGAAAGAAAACACAACACAAGGTAACAGGAGAACACGAGAGGGTTCTCCCCACCAAAAGAACACCACAAATACTGAAATTTAACACCCAAAAATACCACCCCGGGAGAGGGGGCGATGCAGGAACTGTCAACCGTTCCAAACTATCTTTTATAGCATGAGAGGAAAACACTTCCGAGCAGAACATAACCCAACCAGTAAACTCGAGCATAACTAAGACATCAACTCCTCCACAACACTTACATCTCCAATCAAACACCACTAAATCGAGATTTACCCACACAAGTTCCAAACACACTTTTAAGATAAGCGCATGATTCGGAGAACAACGTCCATAAAAACGGAACTGTTATGATTATAATAGGTCAAGTCCATTGTAACTTCATGACGAACTAATGAACTCATAATAACACCAAAACTTTAACCAGCAGAAAAAAGACAAGAACGAAAAGACTTTATGTGTTTCACCGCCAACACGAAACCCAAAATCTGAATTGATGCATCACACTTCTGACAACTCCTGACTGCGCGCAAGCTTCACACCAAGACCTGTGGTTGGGGCTCTGATGGTTGAAGCATCCCCTGCCTCACAGTCAGGTACTGGAATCTTCTGGTCACCGTGTCTTCCTCATGAGACGTTTCTTGTAAAGCTTCTCTAGGTGACATAGACACCTGCAATGATGGCAGGTCTTCGGAGGGGTGTGACATGATGACTCGTATGCCCTAAATGTCCGTACTGACGGTACACCATTAGATGATCTGACAAACTAGAAGTTAGAGCCACTGCAGAGAACTCTTTAGAAACCAATTTTCCTGACACACTTTGTTCATCAGATGGGGGGACCTTCACGAGCAACTGAATACAATTGATTGCCAACTGTTTGCGCTCTGGAGACTAACTCAACTAAGAACACCTCATGCACCCACTTCTCAAAAGTGATACTCCGAAAAAGGGAGGACTCACTCATTGATCTCTAGACTAAGACCCCTGATGAAGGGAGAAGCCTTCATCCAGTCCTGCGACACTACCCCTAGAAAAAGAGACACAAGATCCTTGAAATGGTCAACATACGCTCTCACCAACTGCTGGCCATGTTCAACACACATGAGATCTTCCCTTTTCTTCATCTTCACCTTCACAAGTGTAAACCATTGAACGAAGACGAATTTAAAGACATACCACATCATCCCAACTTGCAGTAAAGGTGGGGAAAACAACTCCTACTCATCCAGAGCTGGACCTTCAAATAGAACCAAAACAATACGCACTCAGATCGCTTTGGGAGGTCCCAATACCCTGAAGACCTGCTCGACTTCTTCAAGCCACTACGCTCTCTCTAACAGACTCCAATCACCATGAAGGATAGACAACGTCCGAGAATGACCAAAAACTGGGCATGACTCATCAAAACACTAGGGATCTTTCTGGGAAGCATTTCTGAACAAGATATATAACACCAAGACGAGACCAATATCAATCGAAACAACATCAATAAAGCACCCTCGTCCAAAAAAAACCAAATCAAATCCAAACATGGAAAAACACAACCCCAAAACCACTTTTCATTTTATATTTCAAAACCACCATCTTTCGAGGATAATTTCCAAATACCAAATCCACTTTTCAATCCAAAATCACTTTCCAAAACCATTTTTCTCTTTAAAATCCAATTTAGAAAACAAGGTCAAGACTTTAATTTCAAACACACCCAGGTAATCCCATGAATCATTGCACATTTATTCATCCACTTTCATTCATACGCACCAAAACACACTTTCCACGCATCCTCTCACATGTGCAAATATTCATAAGGAGTACCTAAGGTTTCACCCCAAACGATTCTCGACCAAATTTCCAAGAAAAAATCTGTTTTCCAAACCAAAGGCTTTCAGTTTTAAAAACCCATTTCGTAAGTTTAAAGTCATATAAAAGAAATCAGTCCCATTTTCAAATACCCTTTTTTCCACTTCCAAAGATGCACTTACACAAACCAGAACAAAAATGTCACTTTAATTGCATCAAACATCGAAGTGAGGTACTAGTAGTCACACTTAACCTGGTGACATGGTAGTGGGCCATGTACCATGTAGGCGTCGACCACTAGGAGGAATTCAAATCATGTACCCGGACTCCAGATGGGTTAGTAATCCATGTGAAATCTCAATGTAACATCGGTTTACCTCTGTTGTGATCCCTCAATCCAAAACAAGCCAGAATGAAACAAAGACTCAATTCTCGGACAATCCCTAGTGACTCGAAGTGCAGAACGGGCGAGGGTTCATGGAGTCCTTCCCGTACCTACCTATCAAGTCCCGAAAATCATAATCACCACCTACCAAACACCCCAAATAACAAGAACCTCCCTTTGATACCATTTTGTCATGAACCAACCCGGGTTAACCCTAGACCGGTCACCCGAGCCGGTTCGCATCATGGCCCGAAGGGCGTTCTCGATCCCCACGGGCTGGCAACTGGTGCCAGGCATCAATAGTAAACTGGTGCGATTGATTTAGCCCAAAATAAAGATAAATTAAGCAGCAGAAACGAAGGGTACAAAAGCAAATAAAGAAAGAGATTCCAACAACTCCACTAACCTGACCACGACTAAAACTCCACTTGACCCTTTGGGTCACCTTCCGATACAACAACCAACATCGCTCAAGGCGAACAACAGAATCTGGAACCTGCAACAGAACTCAATACAAGAAAACACTATAGGCGTGAGTATTAAAACTCAGTATGTAGGCCTGACTAATTCTATTCCCAATGCACATACTAGTAAATAAAGAATTTATCAATTCCAGGTTTGAACTAAATTATATAAAATATTGTTTCCACACACTTTCATTTCGGAAACTAGTAACAATCCACTGCCCATTTTAATTTAGAACAAGTTTAATGTTGAAAGAAACATGTGCATTTCATTTTTTAAAACATTTTGCGAACAATTTAGAAATCCAACTTTAGTTTTTAGTCAAAAGGAGAATCACACACAACACACACTAAGGGAAATGGTAAAAGCGGCACACATGGGTCAGCAACCGAACTCAGCCTCTCAATTGTACACCACACAAAAATAAACACTAAAAGAAACATGGGTCGAACCTAGGAGATCATGAACAATCCAGAACATACTATACATGTGACTCATCCTGAAGGCATTCCATAACTCGATGACGTCATAACGCCCATAATACTACCTGGCATTGCCCTGCATGGCCTAACCGAGGGGCCCAATCCCCATAGCAGCAATAAATCAGTATTCCCCTGCTATTGGGCCACTAGCTAGTGCGTGGTCTAAACAAGTGCAGCAATCGTTCTCAGAAAATTTACTAAATATGCCAGGTTCCCATGTCAACACAAGCAGTAAAAAGGGGGTGCGTCTCCAATGTAAATAAATCAGTCACAATGCACTAACATCACATACATCTCATGCAATCAATGCACACAAAAGATCACCCCTGAATAGGTTTTCCAAAATAATTTATTCTATTAAAGTTCCAAATGGGCCTTCACAAATATTAAAGTAAAACCTCATTTTTCAAAAAGCTCAAAACACTTGTTCAGAATAAATCATTTATCTTTAAAACTAGAAGTACATTTGAAATACCGTGAATTATATTTAAAGGCCAATCATGCATTATTTCAAAACTGGGTGTCCGCCCGTCAAGAAAATGTCACAAGTGTTCGGTATAAAATAAACATCTCTTTTCGCACTAAATAATAATTTAAAGTTTTGTTATGTAATATTATTTCTATTTCAAAAAAAATTAATGAAACAACAAGCAATTAATAAATTCTAAATCTAATGGTAAGTGCAATGGGGGACCAATCTCATCTCGCTTCTCAGTTACGACGACGATGTGGCGCATCTCACACTCGTGCACAAGAACGTGAAACCTTCTGAAGACCGTAGTAACGCAAGTTTTACCCGCCAATGCGCTGCGACAAAATCAAAACAAATAAAAATGCATAACCACTGACTTAGAACAATCTAAACGAACAAACAATGCAAAAACCCCCTCAACAAGATTTCAAAACATACTTCGCACCCTTTACATTATTACTTAAAACTCTCTAAAATAAAAAATGAAACCACCCAACTTAGAAAAACACTACCAAATGGCACAAAGAGGGTTTTATATTAAAACACACCCCAATTCACGTAAACATGGTTCTTGATAAACATCCTCCCATCATCACCTTTTGAAGATATGATTAACATAACTAATACAATCTAATAAATTTCTACATAGTTGAATACCAATTTTGAAACATCCAAAAAGATTTCCTACTCATTGAAAGACCACTCTTCAACACATACACCTCTTAATACCCCTGAAAACATACTTCACACAAAAAAAACACAAAAAAACGCCAAACATTCCCAAAACAAACATGTTAACAAAAACATACCAACCATTTTAAATCAAAAACACCCTTCGCTCCACAAAAACAAGTCATGGATGCATTAATAAATTCAATTAAGCATATTAAATTTATCTAATGGTGGTAGGGCACGGAACAACTTACTTCACATGAATAGAACCCCATGTTTTGGTGTGAATTATAGTTGTGTGCCAAACGCACCCCAAACAGTCCCTAAGGAAACAAGTTCCATTCCAAATAAAGACAAAATCAACATGATGCCATTCAAAAACTTATATCCAAAAAACTGGAACACTAAACCCCAAATAAAAAAAGAACCAAAAACCAAATTGAAAAAGGGGCTACCGGAGGGGAGAAGGTGAGGCCGAATGGGGGCGGCCGGGTCTGGCGAGGGCGAGGTCGGGGTGTTGCTACTGAGGTGAGGGAGAGGCGGAGCTTGGGGTGGTGAGCGGGAGCAGCGAGGGCCGACTGAGGAGGGCTGGAAAATGAAGCAGATGGCTGGTCGGGGTGTCGAGGCGGAGCGGGGCTGGGTGCGGAAGTCGGCTTGCAGGAGGAGGTCAGGATCCAGCGGTGAGGGAGGGAAGCAGGCGGCTCGCACTGGGAGGCACTGCTGCGCAGGGGGGGGGGGGGCGAGTGTGGAGATGGTGAGAGCGAGAGCCGGTGACGGCGAGAGGATGTGGCGAGCGACGCTGGGAGCAGAGGTCGGGGTGCGAGCAGGGAGACCAGGGAGGGAGTGCGATCGCATCTGTCGTGCAAGGAAGGGGGCGAGGAGATGAGATGAAGGGAAAAAAATGGGGGGGGCGCCGGCAAAGGGAGTTAGGGTTAGGATGGTTTTTTTATAATAAAATAATAAAATATGAAATAAAATAAAAAAATAGTAATAAAATAATAATAATAATAATATACCAAAATAATAACAATATTATAAAATACAATAATTAAGATAGAAATAATAATAAAAACACTAATAATTAATTAATAGTACTAATGTCATTAAAATCATCAACTTTCTTAATGATAATACAATAATAATAATGATAATCTAAATGATATCAATATAAATGATAATAATATAATATTAATAATAATGATAATAGTAATATAAATAAAAATGTAAGTAATATAAATATTAAGATAAAAAGAATAATAATAATAATAACAATAACAATAACAATAATAATAATAATATTATTAAGCAATTGCACGTCACTTGGATGAGTTTCATGGCTACCGCCAACCGTGCGGTGGTCACGCACGGGTCCGAAACCAACTAATAACATTAAACGTCAACAATTTTAAATCGGTACTCAACCCAAAACTCGGCACGAGAACCCGAAACTATGATATAATAAATGGAAAATTAATTCCAAAATTCGGGGTGCGACATATATTCAGTATATAAATATATACAATATATAAATAAAATAAATGAAATACATTGTTTTTTGAGATGGTAGGTTGTACGAACTCATATATACTATTTTAATTTCCTTATTTAATTGAATGAATGTATTTAAATGACATATATATAGATACAGATAATTATAGTAGAATTATTATTTCATATATTTAATTAATATTTATTATGTATACTTTATAATCATTCTCCAATGGTTAACGTGGATAATTAATCTCATCGTGTCGTGGAGATAGTATGTTGTACGTAAGCACAAGTGACATTTTCATGTTATTAATGGTTATATAATATTTAATTGGATGGTATATTAATTATAATAACTAATTATCATGTTATATTCTTTATTTAAATATATTATACAAATCCTTATACCCAACCAAATTTCGTATTTTTTTAATAACAAATTTCCCCCTGACGTGTATATGACAAGTCGTACGTACGCATGCATAGTGATATATTTTTATTTAATGGATGGATAAAAGGAGGTATAAGGTTTTACCATATTTATAATATAATATCATAGTGTATAAGATACTTCATTTATTATTTAATTTGAGATACATATAAATATAAAAAGTTCAAGATGAAATGAATTTTGAAATGGGGGATAAAACAATTACCTCTTTTTCTAGCATATCCTTTCGATTTGACCAAAAGGTATCCATAATTTGGATTTATTCCAAGTGTGTGTCCTCAAATAGGAAGGTATGGATTTTGGGAGCAAATTATATCATTGTTTTGACAAGACAAATGCCTATAATTATTTCAGTAAGTGGCTACATTTCATGGGCCTTTTATAAGTTGGATGAGGGTCACTTTAGGAAAGTATTTAAATACTAATTTACTACAAATTTAGTTTCATTATAGAGTGGTCCAAAATAATTTATTTACAATATAAGATAACAATGGGTCTATATAATATTAAATAATAAAATTTATACAGGTTTTTGTTTTATATAAAACCTTGTCATTTTGATTTATCCTTATTTAATCAATTTAATTTTAATAGTGGTAATATGATTCTAAATATTAAAGAATTAAAATATTTACTTATTTATGGTAAATAGTTCATAATATGATACATGATTGTACTTTTGACCATATAATCATAACTTTGTAATTTCTAATTTTTTTGTTTTTTAAATTATTTTATAATGTGTTCAATTTATAAAATATTGATAGTGTCAATTTTGACACAATTCAATTATATGTCATTAAATAAATTAGAAACATATGATAAATTAGAAAAAAAATATTTAATACACTAAAAACATGTCATAGTAACCTATAAAATTAGTTGGACACATTAATTATTTCATATGATATTTATTTTAATATTTTAAAAACCATTTATTTGATATTTCTATCAAAAAAATAATTTCTACATCAATATTGTGTCATTATTATAAGAAATTATTTAATTGATAAAATTTATAAATAAATTCACATGATGTATATAATATAATTAATTTTTAGAGAATATATATTTTTGTTGTTTTAAAATATATATTACTATATTAATATTATAATACATATACGTGATAAAGGAGTGACTTGTTTTCACATTATTTTGTTTTAATTATAATTACATCACTTTCTTTGAAAAAAGTAATTTAAATGAATATATTCAGACATCTAGGTGATATTGGTCGTGTTTAAATTATCTAACATGATTTTTTAGTTGTTAAGGATATTAATTATATTTATAATATTGGATGTTACCCAAATTTAAACGATTTAACAATAACTATGGTAAATAAAAATGATCATAGTTCCAATTCATAATATATAAAAAATAAAAGAAATCTATTAACATATTCTAGACCACATAATTACAGATATTCAATCTATTTTTTTAAATTCAAAAAAAAGATTCATTAATTAATTTATTTTTAATTGTAATTTTCAAAACTAACACTTAGTTTTTATGAAATAAAAACTATCAAAATATTGACATGTGTTTTCGTCCAACATAGATGTGAAACTTCATCCAATGACCATCATTAAATTATATAACAAAAATATAATCCAAAAACAATTTAATAAAAATATAAATATAATATAAATATATAAATAAATTAAGTGAAAAGGTAGTTTTGAAATAAAATTCAGTTTTGAAATAAAAGGCAATATTTTTCACTATAAATTAAAATCTACATTTTATTATAAAATTACCAAAAATTCATCCAAAGTAAATTTTAATTTCCCACATCCAAATAAGATTTTTTATTTTTTCAAAAATAATCTATAAATGTGTTATAACTAGATTTAAAATTTGTTCTCCATGAAAAGTTTGTAATACTACATTTTTTAAAAACTATATTTCTATCTGAAAAATTGAATCTGTTTGTATATCATGTTCTAGAAAATAAAAAATATGAATATAATATCATGTAAAATAAAAAAGTGTGTTAATAATATTCAAAATTTATATTTTATGTCCCATAAAGTTATAATATTTTAATAATATATCATTTTTATTGACACTTAGTATTACATACAACACAAGATATTCTTGAAGGTAGATCTTGAAAGTAATGAAAACCATGCAAGTGATTCATTTAATGTAATATTCCTTTATTGTTTTATATAACATAATAAAAACATATTTATATTATAAATTTAATATAATATAAACTATGTGTTCTGTGAAATGAATTCTATCAAAATAACATAAAATTTTCTGTAGCACAAGCAAAGTAAAGTGTTGTGTATACTGTAAGAAAATATGGTGTTTCGTAGCACTTTCCTGCCTTACTATATTGTACAAGAAATACATCAAAAAAATAAATAGAATATATCACATAACATCTTGTGGTGTTATAGGTAGGGTTTAATAATTTTATAATTCCATGGGGAGGATTGACTATCTTTTATTTGGTGGTGATCTCTTATTTCATAAGCATCACTCACAGATTATTCCTCTCCATCATCACATTTTTTACCTTTCATGGGACTAGTCAATGGATAACGACACAAATTTTACCTAATTCCAAATACAAAATAATTAAATATGATAATTCATTTTACTACTAGTTGAAAACATAATTCATCACTTCTATGATAATTATCATTCATTAATACTATTGATGTAGGATAATGGGAATAATATTTTTTTAATAGCAATACCACAGACATACATATTTCATATTTGTTATATTGACCAATGATCATAACACACAATTTCCATATTAATAAATAGTCATATTAACTAGTGGACCATAATCCACTTGTTGCTGAACAATGGATCAACACCATTGAAATGATATTTTCCATACGTCACTATTCAGAACATGAAAAATTAATTTTATCTATTTATTGTTTTAATGGTGAATCAGACCAGTGGTGGACTATAAATAAGAATACATGGCCCCAAGATGAAAACGTATCCTTGGAATGGGACGAGTTCAATAACTTGTTTTTCAGTAAGTACTCCCCTCATAAACTTTGAACAAATATGGAAAAGGTGTTCCTTGAGCTTAAGAAGAAGGATTATGAATCTGTTTGTATATAAGAAGAGAATTTTACCAGACTAGCATGGTATGTATCTTGCTTTATCATCCAACCTGAATGAAAAGATGATCGATTCTTCATTTTCATAAAACCAAGTCTTAGAAGGTAATTATCTATAATAGGCTTTAGTATCTATGAATAAATTTTTCATTGTTTTGTCAAGGTAGAATAGGATGTTAGTGTAACATATCAATCTCATGGTTTTGACCAAAAACAAAATATAGAGTTCAATGAAAAACTTCAGAACAATGGTGAAAATAATGTGAATGTTTCTTTATGCTCAAAGTGTGGAATGAAGCATGGTGGAGATTGTCTAAAAGGTACTATAAAATGTTTCAAGTGTGGAAAACAAGGTCATCAAATAAATAAGGGCCTAAGTAATTGGAAAAAGGTTTCTAATGATGTAAATAGAGATATGACTATAGATAATTCTCCACAAAAACTTCAATTCTTCAAGTGGAAGGAAATGGCGCATTATGCTAATCAATTCCCTTGTCCAAGGGTTAATGATGGTCAACTTTAGCAACCTATTAAGACAAATGTCAATGGGAAGTTACATGCGGTCAATATTGGAGATTTTGAGTATGACAACGATGTAGTGGAATGATTTTGTGTTTATGTAACAGGATTCTAAAATAATTTTGTGGAATTTAATTTATAGTACTATGGAATATTAGAATATCTATGTATTGGTTTATTATGGTTTTCAATAATTATATGGTACTGATAACCATGAAATGTAATTCAAATAGTTTGGAATGTAGATGATATGCACATAATGAAGGGATAAGGAGAAAATAATATGTTTGATAGTATTAATGAGCTCATGACTAAAATAAGTACAAGGTAATATCATGGTTTGAGTATATAGAAATTTTGGGATTTTGGAATGTGGAAGGAGTTACCTTTTGTGAGCATTCATGTTTTCACTATGGTTATATGGTAATTCAGGTTGCAAGAGAATACAAGATTATTGTATTCACATTTTTGGGATGTGATCAACATGATATATCATATGATATATGGGGGATAAATGATTGTATTCACATTCTTTGTTGATGACATTTCTAGTAATCATTTTCTCTATACAATGAGATTGGATAGATGTATTTTGGATAAGTATAAATACTGGAATGGATTATGTCAGATATCAGATAATATTGTTTAAAAATATGACTTTTTCGATATTATTTTTGTAATGTTATAATAGTGAAGTTTTAGAAAAAAAACCTGCAAGATGGGAGACAACCCATCGCGTCGGACAAGGTTGCGGGAATTGAACCCACAACTAATGTGAGATAGGCCTTTATTTCCTACCACTAGCCTATAAGAAGTCCCTGGTTAGTAGAAACAAGGTTAATTTTATTATGCGGTATGATAGATGAAGTATAAGTCCATTTTTGGAATTATATATGATTAACCTCACCATAGACAAACATATGTATATTTGAAAAATTTTGGTAACATTTTGTTTCAGACAGATGGAGTGACCCATCATTTTATCACATGATCTGTTAACACATCACGAATGACAAATTCAACTTCATTTCGTTAAGAGATGAAGTTGAAATTGTTCAAGGCACGAAAAATGGTGATGTTGTACCAAAATAATGTATATATTTCTTTTAATTCAAATTCTTCAAAATTAAGAAAATCATCTTGAAAACGAAAAATGTTGCCCTAGTTCCCTTATATCCAATAAATCAGAGTGCACCTTAGATCATCACAAATTTATGGCTTTGTGATTGTTTTCTTTTTCATAGCCATGTTCTCTACCACTCTCCAACAAAACATAATTGATAGGATTCTCATCCATGTCCATATTTTCACCTATGTTCTCCTATGTATAAACCCAGTGATGAGTTAATTTGGGTAACCAATAAGTTTCATACCGCACTTTTTAAAATTAACTATAAGTATTCCTTTTTTACGATGTGGGTTTCTCTAAAAGAAACTTTTAAGTAGTAAACCGGTTATAATCTTGATGAATTTTGAGTCCGAAATTTATTTTAAGTGGGGTAGAATGTAATACCCTGATATTTTAGGAGAAATAATTTTTTATGTCTTATTTTATATTCAAAACCAAAGGAATCTTTCACTACACACAACACTGGCTTGGCTTACGTTATACGCAATCACGGCCTTCCTTGATAGTGTGTTTAGTACGCAATACTGAGTTTTAAAAAACATAGATATATTATTATAATTGTATTATGGAATATCCATTATGAATAGTATTAACTAAATTTTGAATTATATAACATTATTATTCATCTTACACATTTTCTAGAACATGGTATGGAAACAAAAAGAAATCTGGTAAAATTAGTATTTTTAGAAAAATACAGTTTTTCCGCCTTTTGATAGAGCCCCCACATTAAATCTAGTTTTTGACATGTTTATATGTTCAATTTGAAAAAATAAAATTATCCTTTGAAATCAGGATATAAAGGTTTACGTTGGATAAATTTTTTATTTTATTCTGATAACATTCCTATTTTAATGAAAAGTAATAACACGATATATTTTAATTAAAAACAACATTTTTCATCACAATAAATTAAATGGTTAAATTATAATATTTTATGGGTTTAATTTATTAGTATAATATATATTTTTCATTTAATTTAATGTATGTCATTATAATTAATTTTACAATAAATTCATAGGTAAAAAAACATCAATCTTTGGCAATATTTTAACTTTTAAAACCTGTTTTCTTAACAACGGGATAAATTTTAATTTAATTACTACAACTTCTATGTTTTTAATTTTGAAAAATGGATTCCATATATTGATTCAGTGGGTCCAAATTATGTTAATAGTTTACTTTTTTTATATTATGAATAATAACTACGGTAATTTTTATTTACTATAGTTAAAGATAAATCGGGTAATTAAGGGTAAACCTACGATTATAAAATTATCCTAACACATGATAAAATTTTATTGGATGTCTAAAAATAGACCCATATCACCTAAGGGTTGTATTATATTCATTTTATGGACTTTTTACCATGAAAAGAATTTAATTGTTATTAAAACCAAAGAAAGTGACAACATGTTACTCCTTTAAATCTTATAAGTATAATAATTTTAATTTTGTGATAAACGTCAGAAAACAACTAACATGAATAGTATACATAAAGATAATAAAATTATCTACATAATGTGAATTTATTTAGAATATTTATAGAAAAATATTTATCATTAAATGTGTCACAATAGTGATGTAGACATTTGTTTATTGATTCAAATATCAAATAAATGGTTTTACAAATTTTAAAAACATATTATATGAAATATTTAATGTGATCCACAAATTTTCTAGATAAATATGATATGTTATGAATCTATTAAAAATTTTGGATCGATCATATCTTTTGGGTGGATTTTATTTAAATTCAAATAAATGAATTGTGTCAAAATTGACACTATTGATATTTTATATTATAAAATTTTATAAAAATAACAAAAATATTTTAAAATTAACATATTAAACATTAAATGATCTAAAATATAAAATAATATTTATGTAAGATCACATAATTAAGTATTTATAACCATATAATATTTATAACATTATTACCAAATATAAAATTAAATAGATTAAATAAGGATAAATTAAAATGATAAGGTTTAAAATAAAATCACAACATGTCTAAATTTAATTTGATGATGATATTACAATCCTATATTATCTAATATCTGAATTTGAGTCACTTTGGATGTTTTTAACTTCGGTTTAGGTTTATTATAAATTAATATTTTAGAGGTTTCGAAAAGTGCCCGTCTCCTCCATTATAAAAGGGCACCTCCTCCCACTTCTCTTTACGCATCTTTGAGCCTTCAATATTTTCCAACCACTTCCCATTACTCTTCTAAGCTTCTATATTAATATTCTCGAGGTTCTATTTTTCTCAACAGAACAACTCTATTCCCTTAAGAGGATGTCCAACAGAGGCATGTCGAAGAAGAGGTAATCTCCTCTACCGATTCTTTCAAGATTATTTCTTCTTCAACATCTTATTATTTAGTTGTTTAATTATAAAGTAATAACAAAAGTATCAATAATATACTGATATATTATTATAAATATGAAACAAAACCATTTCACCTTCTATCCAACCTATAAAAAATAAAATCACCACGCGGGCGTACGTATGGAATACTGTCTCCATACAGTGGTGTAATCTATTTTTCCACCACCACCTTACGTGGATGGGTATAATGGTGTAAAGAATAACTATATATAATTATTATAACATTATACCAATTCTGAGATATTATATCACTCACTCCAATTATATTCAATAATTATGGGAATGATATCATTGCTCGTGCGTACGTACGGACTACCGTCTCCACGAACATGATGAGATTCATTTTCCATGATTAACCATTCATGTATGATTATAATGTATATATGTAATAAATAATAATGAAATATATTAAATAATAATTATTATTGATTTATATACATATATCTAACATTCACTTAATTCCATTCAATTCAATAAGGAAACGAAAACAGTATTCATAAATATGTACGACCTACCTTCTCCATGAACAGTGTATTTCATTCAATTGATCAATCTATCATATATATTTATATAAATAGTATATATTATATATAAATCATGTTTTACATTTTGGAATTATTTAAATCATGATATTATTAATAATATCAAGAACAACAAATCGAAACACGTATGATAAATGAAACGATTTTACCCAAAACGTTGTTTTATCATTGAATTTACAGAAGTACGGGTAATATAAAGTAATAAGTCAACTATATATGATATCATAACAATGAATATGATTCTGTAATAAATAAATGAAATTATTTAAATCATTATAAAAGAGGTTTAGACACATACAAATCATATCAGACATAATTTAAGGGAAAATCTCACAATCACATTTTTATCCGAGATTGTTTATACTTATGAATTTACTAGGGAATATTTGTCATCCACATCCATGTTTCCCCAATATGTAATATTGTTTATGTCCTCATAAAAGTGTTTAAATCCATCATGAATGGATTTTTATGGTTTCATAACACCTTATTTCATGTAGCATACTCTACAATATTCCATCACTATTTTTAACAAAATCATTTTCTTTTAATATAGAATGGCATTTTGTGAAAAGAAAATGATTTTGAAGAAGAAATGATATTTTCCTCAAGAATTCATTTCATGTGTTTTATCAAAACCGTATTCCATATAAGATGAAATTATTTAATATGTGTATGTTTCATGTATAATGTCCCTATGATTTACATAATTTCACTTTTCTTAGGATGAAATGATATCCATTTGTTTTATATTGATTATTTTATAATGGGATGATGTTTATGAAACCCATTTTATTCTTTGGGTTATGATGAATGATTTATATTTTTTTTTGGAACATGTAAGAATAATTTCATAATGAGATGGGTGGGACCTATATATCGCTCCAAATCATTGGGTATAGATTTATATCTCATGAGATAGGCATGACTAGAATGTTATGTTAATCTGGTTGAGTGATACAGGACTAGAATGAGGATTGAAATCAATTTAGAAAGGGACTTTGTCCATTAAGATGGTCATTGAAGCAATTCCTTGGATACTATGGAAATAATATCATGCGATTAATGGTTTTCCACAATTAAATGTTTTATTCCCATGCTATTTTATCATGATTGAGGTTCCTTTATGATATATCCCTTACATACTTTCAGGAATAATGCATTGGTTCAAGATTTTGATGTTTAGATTTTGTGTTCAAGTTTTTGCATTCAAATGTTTATGGATTGTTTAATATTATCTATGCTTTCCCTTATTGAGAATTATGAGCTCACCCTTTTTATGTTTTCTTTTCACCGAGATATAAATAATTTTTGTAGTTTACAAAACAAAAGGGGATGATCTTTCTAGGAGATGTCGAAGATCTTTCACAATGATTAGAAGATTATGTTCCATGTTTTCAAAGATACTAAAAAATTACGTTCCTTTGGGGTCTGTTTTATTATATATTAAGGATTCCACAAAATTAATTCAATGTCTATGTACACCATGTATGGGTCTATACGTCCATTTTATTGTGGCACATTTTGTCCAACCATGTAGTCAAAATGTTATTCATTAAAAATTCATGTTTTTTATTTTTACCCTTGAACCATAAAACTAATTACCATATTTTCAACCAATGTTCCAACTCAAGAAATTTTGGGTTATCATTATTTTTCTGATTCATCCATCAAGGTAAATTCCTCAATAATCATTGTTTCATTGATTAATTTTAGGTTATGAATAAAATCACCTGGTAATTCAACCATCTTATATTATTTTTTTCTAGGTAAAAAAAGGTTGTTATGTTTTTTATTAATCTAAATATTTTAAACCATATATTTTTTATGGAATCAGTATACATCGGGTTGGAATTCATTCTAGTTTAATACATCATCTGAGATCTATTAAGTATATGTATATGAATAAAATATATGTGGTATACATGTAATTTATTTATTATTCATATCTTATTTCATATGGATGCACTTTTCATTTTCTGAAATAATCCTAGAAATTTAATCTACTTGTAAGAAATGATGATTTCAATGTTTCAATGATGTTTTAGACCCATAAAAATCCCTATTTATTATATAAAGTATAATTAAGAAAGTCCAATAGTCACCCTTTTGGTTATCTACTCCATTAGAACCAGTGAAATGATTTTTCTACTGATGTTTTAAAGGGGTTGTGGGATCCATCACATAAAAATTGTATCTGAGTATTAGTATGTATTAATGGGGTGTTTTTCTAAACATGAAAAAAATAAATGAATTTTTCAATATAAATGGTTAAATATGGTTACTGTATATAGTGGAATTCAGATCTGGATTCATGGAATGAAATGGATGAATAATGGTTGTAAAAGTACATAAATAGTGGAATGGGATAAAACTTGATAATTGAGAAAATTTTGACTATAAAGAGCCTTGTAAATATGATAAATGAAAAGGTATAGCAATGTTTTTTTCTCTGATAATAATTTCAATGACTCCAAACCATTTATTTGTTAATAATGTTCAGTTGGGATGTGTGATTGATGCTTCTCATCATTGGGTGGGCCAAATGGATAATTAATCATCCTTGCTACATTGTATGATTCAGTGGATCGACTATTGATCCTAACACTAATGTAGTTCACATGAAATACTATATTCGGATTTAGGATGGTAATACATGCAATTATGAATACCTATTTGAGTAATTTTATTTATGTCCCTTTTATATTGACATGAGACCAATAAGACATGTGTTTTAGATAATCAGAATGGACTAAAGTAGGTTTTAATAGTATGGTTATAATATAGAATGAATAAAAAATATGTTATATTGATTTTTTTAAATAATGAAACGTGCATTATATATTGTTTGTATATTATTTACTATACCTCCATATACACTATTATTGGACTAGATATTGAAAAAGACAATGATTGTTTGGTTCTAGAGTGTTGTACTCACTGTTATTTTTGAATGATGTTCATTATCCCAGAATAATTCATGGATTCATTTGTAGAAAAGGGAAATGGTGCTTTGTTAGATGGATTATATAAGAGTTTTTATAGAGCATGGTTGAGGGTAACCATCAAGATTTTAATATATAATTTAGGGATTTTAAATAGTTTTTTATTTTGTTTTTCTATTGGAACATTAGACTATCATTAAATGATATGTTTATTTCCTTGGTTAGTTGGAAGTCCCTGTATTTTAGAATTTGTTATGTGATTTTTTTTGAATTTATTATTTTTCATAAAGATATTTATCATGATTTACAATATAGGATTAATTTTTTAAAGAGTATATAGTTTCAACACAATTTCTATGAATCCATCTCTATATGTCAGTAGCGTCCATCATAAGGGGAGGAATGCATGAGATCATTTAGTGCACTGGCACAGAGAATCAGTTAGTAAAAACCATAAAGGCACATTATATCTTATGAGTGGGAAATACAATAAAATAAAAATATTTGAGGGATAATATATTTTTATTTATAATTATATGATGATGTTAGGTAATTGGTAATTGTAAATAGATATAAAATCAATAGTTACATCTTCATAATAACAACATAAAAAATGGTATAATATAATTGGGGTTAGTAATGTATCCAATCAAAAATTTAAATGGGGAAATAGTAAATTCAATATATATCATGGACTCATATATTAATATTCAAAAGAGATTATTATTATTTAAATTCATATATGAAATGAATAGAGTGAAATAAAAACCCCTACATCTGTTTACCATCATAGATTAAGTCTATAAATTTATTGTCACTAGAAACATCAATAATATAGAGAGATCTAGGGGAGAGACACCATGATAGATAAATCAAGACATGACATAGAATTTTTAGTGTTTAAATTATATGAGGGTGTTTATTTATTGTTTTCTTGACTATAATTTTGTGGAATAATATAATAATTGTTTCCATTTACATTTAGTAACACAATATAATGATTGTTCTACTCATCCACCCCAAAAATCCCACTATATTTTTTAGTATCAAAAATAGTTTTATTGAACAACAGTTTTCAAATTATTCCTTCATAACCAAATATTATGTCATATATATAGTATTTCATTTATTTTACCATATTAATCATTTTTTATTTCTTAATTTTAATCAAAAAATAAAAAATTCGAACCCTTGTATAATTTGGACATCTTAATTCCAATATGAATCACATTTTATATAATTAAATATATTTTACCTTTTATGTTTGGATTATACTTATAAAAAAATAATGTATATGTTTAAACAACATTTTATTCTCTAAAATACATTCTATTCTAACACATTTCAATTCCTAAAAACATAACCTACAATAAATCCATAATATGAACACAGGTTAGTAAAATGAACCAATCTTGACGTACATGGACATTACATTTCAATTTATAGAATACATAAACATTAATAAAATAAGCACTAACAGATTGTATTAGTTTAGTGTATTTTGAAACATGGAACATAATCATATATCTTGGTGAATGATATTCAACATCACTTATACAGATCATATACTTTTACTTTCAAACCTAGAACTATAATTTATAACATAAAAAATTGAGCCAAAATACTCATTAAGGATAAACATGGAGAACATAAAAAAATAATAAACATATGAATGTAAAAACATGATCATAACTTTTAAATATACAATCCATGAGTCCCAAAATAAATCATGGATGAACATAAAGCATAAATCATAAAATAACATTACCCATGATAAAATTACTTTTGAATAATACATTAAATTGTGGGAAACAATAAGAACATAATATGATTTCCAAAGTAGCCAAGGATTGTTTTTCCAAGAATAGTATTGCAAACATAGTCTCTTAATAAACTGGATTTACTTGTCGATATAGCCATTTATTACTGAACCTGATTTACTTGTCGTTCCAACCTTGTATTACTGATACAGTTTTACCTTCCATTTCATTCATGTATATATAATGAGATATAAATCATTATCTAATGAATTTGATGGATATATATGTCCCACCCATATCATAATGAAATCATTTTTACATGTTCCAAAAAATGTAAATCATTCATCGTTGCATAATCCATGTAATAAAATGGGTTTCTTAAATATCATTCAATAACAACATAACCCATATAAAATTTCATTATATAATTTACAAAATATAATAAAATTAATAATAGGGAAAGAATCATAACTCTATTTAAAAAGAATCATCTTTGAAGGAAAAATAATTTTGATAAAACACTTGAATTTAATTCATGAGAAAAATATCTTTTCTTCCCCAAAACATTCCATTTTCTCAATGTGTCATGACATTTTAAAATAGAAGTACATATTTGAAAATGAACATTACATTTTTTAGAGGATGAATCCTAGAAATATGTCATTATTAAGATATAAAAACCCATTCCGGCCATATAAGATAAATAATCACTCTCCTTGTAATTTTATCAAAAAAATTCAAAAGGTACCTCATATTGAAAACATGCCAAAAGATTCATTTCTAACTATTTAATAAAAGTTTACCAATACATAAAATTGTCTTTAGAAAATAGTATAAGAATAAAAAGAATATTACATATTTAAAAAACATTATTGTGTAAGATAAATGTACCCCAGTAAATAATTACGTATAAATAATCTCAAATAATAATGAGATTATGATATTATCTTTTACCTTAGGTCTGATATAATTTGTATGTACCTGAAAATAATGTATAGTGGGATTAATCAATTTATTAACTTGTAACATAACCAAAAAATATTTATGACATCAAATATGATTAAATTTTGGAATTATTTTATTATTTTATTTACCAATTCCATGTTCAAGCCACATTTTGGGTAATAATTGTTTTATTTATCATATGTGTTTTTGATGTGTTATTCATGATATCATTTCTATGATCATGATTTAATTACATTCATAATGTAAAAAAAATTATATATTATATATACTCAATATATAAATATTTATAATAGCTAGATATATGAAATGTTATACACTTTTCATGGAGACATTATGCCATATGTACACATGAACAATGTTTTTGTTTCTAAATTGAATTGATAGAAAGAAAGTAAATTACTTTTATAAATATAAGTAAATATATCAGCATTATTATATAACATATTCGAGGATTATTTATTATATATACATTATAATATTTTTGAATGGATAATGTGTGAAATGAATATCCTCACTGTGTGGTGGTGGTTGGTCGTATGTACGGACAAGAAACAATATCATTCAATAAATAGTTAAATGTGATGGAATTGTATGGTATATTAATTAAATAAAATTAATTATAAATTTATATTCATTTTTTAAATCCATTATATTGATTATTATACCCATCCAAATTAAGTATTGTTGAATAAAAAATTACAACACGGCATGAAGATGGTAAGTTTTTTGTATGCTAGCTTGGTGATATTTCCATTCATTGGATTGATAAAAAGAGGTATAAGGTTGTCCCATAATTGTCATAACATCTAAAAATGTAAAAAATTGTATTTATTGATTTTTTATGAAATAAACAAAAGAAGATGAAGTAGAAGAAGAAATGAATTTTGAAATAAGTGATAAAACTATTACCTCTTTTTCGAGTATCTTCATTTGATTTGCATAAGAGATCTCCATGGATGAATTTTTTCAATATGTGTAGCTTCTAGAAGTAAAGTAGGGGTTTATGGATATTATTTGAGTATATTTTTGAAGACTCAAATTTTTTGAAATGTGTGATTAAGTTGGAAGACATTGTAGCCTTTTATAAGAGGGAGGAGAGGCACTTTAGAAAATCATTGAAATATTTCGTTATTATAAACTGATTTTTCAGTTATAATGTTCCCAAACTAATTTATTTCCAATATAATTTGATTATGGGTAGAAATAACATCCACTAATAAACTTTATACATGTTTTTTTTGAGGCATATAATTTTGATTTATCCTTATTTATTCCTTTTAATTTTATTTATGGAAAAAATATTATAAATATTAATTTGTTATAAATATTTATTTCTATTTTGAAAATTGTCTATAATTGGAAAATTTAAAACATTATAGACTATATAATTTTCAATTTGTAATTTTTAAATATTTTTTTTGTTTATATAAATTTAAATAATATCTTATTATTTTAAAATATCAATAGGGTCAATTTTGACACTAATGAATTATTTGACATTAAATATAATCCACATTGATGATAATTTTGAAAAAAAAATTATTTAATAAACTTATAAAATGTCATTTTCACATATAAAATTAGTATACAAAATTAAATAGTAAATTTTATATTTATTTAAACATTTTTAAAAACATTTATTAAATATTAATATTAATAAAAAAATTCTACATCCATATTGTGTTAGCATTAATGGTAAATATTTAATCGATAAAAATAATAATTAATTAACATGATGTAAAATGTTCCATGAGATTTTTGGAATCTATTTATTTTTAATTTTTTATTCATATTCATCACTATATGAAAATTATTATACTTATAAGATATACCATAGATGCATGTTCCCACTTTGTTTTGTTTTAATTATAATTAAATACATTTCATGAAAAATTGTCCATTAAATGAATAAATTCGAATCGTAGGTGATATTTTTTGACTATAATTAATTCAATAGGATTTATTTCAGGTGTTATAGTAAATTTGTTTTCATTATAATAATGTATGTTTCCCTAATTCACACGATTTACCTTTAACTATGGTAAATATAAATTATCGTAGTAAGTATTCAAAATATCCAAAAAAATAAAAGTAAACTTTGAACATGTATTTGAACCAATTATTCCAATTATGGAATACAGTTTTCAAAATTCAAATGATTGATGTTTAATTAATTAATATAAAAATAATTTCTATTTTAAAAATTATAATGCGGGTTTTTATGATATAAAAACAATCAAATGATTGACATGTGTTTATGTCCGATTTAAATGAAAAATTACAAAAAAATAACCAAAAATGTATTATATAATGAAAACATAATCTAATTATACATTAAAACAAATCATAATAATCATCTAATTATATAAATAAATTAGACGAAAATGTAGTTTTGAATTAAGTTCTGTATTTATCCATATTAATTATAATATAAATTTTATCAGAAAAATATCAAAAATTAATACAACGTAATTATATATGTCCCACATCATAATAAGATGATTATTTTTTCAACTATAATATATAAATGTTTTATAAACGAGATTTAAAATTGGTGCGCCAACAAAAGGTGTTAAATCTACATGTTTTTTAATAATTTTTCTTTCAACATGAACAATGAATATATCCGTATTTCATGTTCAATAAAATACATAATATGGATGAAAATTTCATATAAAATTCGAAATGTGGATTATATTTTTCATAAATTCTAGTTTAAATATTAAATAAATTATAATATTTTTATAATATATTTTTGCTTTTTGAAACATGGTATTGCATACAATGCAAGCTATCAAGGTAGGTCATTCTTGTGTGTAATGAATTCCAATTTAGTGTTTTAGTTAGTGAAATATTCATTGGCTATTTTGTATATCATAATCCAATAATATTTCATTTATGCAATGAACAAAATATATGCTCATTTATTGGGAAATGAATTATATCTATAGAACATGAAATTGTTTTTAACAAAAGCCTAGTATAGTTTTGCGTATACTACAAGCTGATACAAGGTTTTTTGTAGCAAAATATAATCTTGGTGTAGCAGAAAACAAATGAAATCAATGAAATTATAAAAAATATATTTCCTAATATTTATAGGAGTGACATTTTACCACCCCTAAAACTCAATTTCTCCCTCAAAATTCATTTGGGTTATAAAAGGATTAATATTTGAAAATTTCATTCAGAGAAACCCACATTGTAAAAATGAATAATAAAAAATAATTATAAAATGGATGGTTTTAAACATTACATTTTCTAAAAGTAACACATCACTAGGGTTCCACAAAGGAGTACATACTTGTAATGTGAAAACATGGATATGGAAGTAAAAATATAACCATCAGTTTCAGATGGAAAGTGATAGAGAACCTGGATTGGAGAATGTTAACAACAAAAATTCCATATATCATTGATGATTTAATGGACCATCTGATTCATCGGATAATAAGTTTCTAAGATATTGTTTTTTATTTTCAAGACCCTTTCCATTATGTTGAAAAATAATTCATGAGAATAAATAAACATATATAATTTTGGTATAATCTTATTATTGTTCATTTCTTGAACAAGTTCCACTTCTCCTCTTATTAAAATAAATGGTGTTGATTTTTTCATTTTTGATGTGTTAGCATAGGATGAGATAGAAAGATATATCATTCTATATTTCTTGAAAAAAATGTTTTCACATGTAATCAAATATTCATAAGTCCACATATAGTGAGATAATATATTAATCTAACAAACTCGGAATAGAATATTAAATATACTATCCATAAATGGATAACATTGAAATCCTTCCAAAAAAATATAAATATGAATATTTAGAAAGTGGTGACGTAAATCAACATATAATTTTTATCCCATATCTCATAAGGTTTTTCTTTGTTGTCACATTCCAAACATATTAATATAATAATAATTTATTCTCTTGAAATATAGTAATAACAATAATTATAATAGAACCATAGGGAAAGTATGCATTCTGTCAAAATTAACTCATTGGACACACCAAAAATATCAAAATTTCTATATAATCAATCATTGATATAACATTATAATTATATCTATCATGAGTTCATGTATACTATCAAACAACTTATTGTCTACTTATCCATTCATTATGAACATATCTTGTGATTTCCCAAAATATTTCAACCACTTTTCTTGGTTACCGGTACCATATTCCTATGGAAAACAATAATGGACCAACTCATATAAATTTTGATATTTCATAATTCAAAAAAAGTGATTCAACAACCCAATTTTGAAATCCCATTACATAACCACAAAATCATTCCACCACTATGTTTTCATACTCTACATTACCAAAAGTGGTTGCATTTGATTTATAATTTTCTTTGTCCATCAGCGGTTTTTGAGGTCAATAATCATCCATAAACCATGGAATAGTTAATTGGTTAATATAATTCCTAAATTCATTGCACATTTAGATTTGAAGTGTGAGTGGGGAGTTCTCTATAGACATATCTCTATTCACATCATTCTTATAATTTTTCCTATTACATTAGCACTTTACATCTCAATGGCCTTCCTTTTCAGTCAGATATTTTTTAACCCCTTGATGAGAATCTATACAATTCTTCTTTTCACAAATGGAGAATAAGAAAACATTCATATTCTATTCAATATCACATTGATATTTTCCTTTAAACTTTATATTAAGTTTCTTTTCTAAACCATGAGATTGATATTGAACACCCACGCTCATTACAACCTTGGTAGCACAATGTAAAATATATTCATATCTATTAATGTATCTTATTACTAATTACCTTAAAAGACTTCCATTGAAGACAATATATAATTGACCAATTTTACTTTCATGATAAATGATAAATCTTAAATCATACCGTTCATGTCTTGCAATATATTCCTCGTTTGTAACACCAAATTGATCATCATTTTTCATAATCTAAAGGAAATTATTTTCTATATTTTTTAGAAATGTACGAGGAATGTATTTATTAAAAAATATGTTCATAAACACAACACATACCATATATTCAATTTCATCATACAACCTTGTATTCTTGAATAGAGTCTAATACTAGTCGGCATCACCTTCTAAAGGATAAACTAACAAAATGACTTTTCTAGGTTCTGATCATCAAATGATGGATATTATATTTTCAATGGTAATGATCCATTATTCAGGAAAAAAAGTTGATATGAAGAACCACTATAATAAGTTGGACATTTCATTATAAAAGACTCAACAGATTGTTGTTCCATTATTTTCACATTTGGAAAACCAGAATGATTCATAACTTGTGTCAGTACATCAATAATATTTTTCATTAAATATCCCATAAATATTTATTGTTTTATGAGGAAAATCATTGAATTTAATAGTGAATTGATTATTAACATCTTATTTTATTGTTCTATACATTATTTAAAACCCAAAATTAATATTATGAGAGGCAAAAAACATATTAGGAAAACAACATAATCAAGGGGGATACATTCTATGAATATTATCTTTGGTTTAATCGTTTGTCACTCAAGATCATTAACATAATTCTATAACTATACCATATAGTTTGTAATACCCTTAGGGACATACCTAGATATACCACTAAAATATATAGGGATATCATTATGGTTTTTGCATCCGAGTTTCCCAAGGGTGACTAAAACGTTTCTTGGATACCAACTATAATGGACAATGAATGATTTAAATAAAAATTAAATTTCTTTTTTCAGAATACATAAAACATAAATAAAAAATATACCCAAATACCATATTATTTTAGTATCATTGGAAACATGTAACGTATTCTTCTTAATTGTAATGATATCATCAAAATCCTCCGTAAAGATCATCACATTTTGTTTTACTATATAAAACATTTATTTATATCATGGGAAAAAGAAAATCTAAAAAGTGTAAGCTCAAATACTCATTAAGGGAAAACATGGAGAACATAAAACCAACCATAAACATATCAATGATAAAAATGTATATAGTTATTGAATGTCAAAATCACACTTCAAAAAATAAATAATGGTAGTATGTACATCATAGATCATAAATGAACATTAACCATGATAATATAGCATTGGAATAAAACATGGATATTTCGAAAACAAATAATCACATAATATTATTTTAATAGTATCCAGGTAATTTTATCCAAGACCGTTACATTGGACCAAGCCCATTACTGAATCAAGTTACGTTACTATTCCCGCCTTGTATTATTGAACTAGATTTACTAGTCATTCTAGCCAGGTATTACTAAAATGGATTTACTTTCCATTTTCGTCCAATATATCCCATGATATATAATTCTTAAACAGATGATTTGGAGATAGATATAGGTTACACGCATATCCTAATAAAATCATTCATAAATGTTCCCCAAAATCACAAATCATTCAACATAACATAACCCAATAAATATAACGGGTTTCCTAAACATCATTCAATCATAACATAATATATAAAAAAAACAATCCATTATTAACACAATAAAATAAAAATAATAATATGGATAAAAATCATAGAATTATATAAATAGACCCATATTATAGGGAAGTTAATTTTTATAAAACACTCAAATTTAATTCCCGAGGAAAATATTATTTATTCTTCAAAAACATTTACTTTTCTCAAAATGCCATGAAATTTTAAAAAAAAGTATTTAGTTATAGATAAAAATAATATCATGTAGAGGATTATTTATGGAAATAAGGCATTATGTGGATGTAAATATATATTCATCCCGTATAAACTAAAAAAATAGACTCCTCGTACTTTTATCAGGAATGCCAGAAAGTACATTGAATCGAAAGAAATTCCAAAAGAATCCTTTCACACCATTAAATAAAAGTATATCAATGTGATACATTGATTTAATAAAATTTCATAATAATAAAAATAATAATTAAAAATTAGAATCAAGGATGTGTTTGATAAATATACCCTTGTAAATACTAATTTATAAATAATCTCAAATAAAAATGAGATGGTCAAATTATCCCATACCACAGGTCTGATATGCTTTATATGTATATAAAACTATAGTAAAGTGGTTTTACAACAATTACTAACTTGTAGATTCCATAATAATATTTATGATATCTTATATAATTCACTTATTACTTTATAATACTCATTTATTTGTCAATTCCATATTAAAGCTACAGTTTGGGTAACAAATGTTTTATTTTTCATACTTATTTTCACTTGTAATTAATTATATTGTTACATAGAGAGTGATTCAATTAATTAAAAAATGTAAAGAATTATTTTTATATCATATATATTCAGTATATAAATATATACAATATATAAATAAAAGAAATGAAATACAGTGTTTTTGGAGATGGTAGGTCGTACAAACTCATATATACTATTTTAATTTCCTTATTTAATTGAATGAAAGTATTTAAATGAAATATATATAGATACAGATAATTATAGTATCATTATTATTTAATATATTTAATTAATATTTATTATGTATACTTTATAATCATTCTCCAATGGTTAACGTGGATAATTAATCTCATCGTGTCGTGGAGACAGTATGTTGTACGTAAGCACAAGTGACGTTTTCATGCTGTAAATGGTTATATAATTTTTAATTGTATTGTATATTAATTATAAAAAATAATTATCATGTTATATTATTTATTTAAATAAATTATACTAATCATTATACCCAACCAAATTACGTATTTTTTTAATAAAAAATTTCCCCCTGATGTGTATATGACAAGTCATACGTACGCAAGCATAGTGATATATTTTTATTCAATGGATGGATAAAAGGAGGTATAAGGTTTAAAAATAGTTATAATATAATATCATAGTGTATAAGATACTTCATTTATTATTTAATTTGAGATACATATAAATATAAAAAGTTCAAGATGAAAATTTTTTTGAAATGGGGGATAAAACAATTACTTCTTTTTCTAGCATATACTTTCGATTTGACTGAAAGGTATCCATAAGTTGGATTTATTCCAAATGTGTGGCCTAAAATAGGAAGGTATGGATTGGGGGAGAATATTATATCATTGTTTTTACAAGAAAAATGTCTATAATTATTTCAGTAAGTGGCTACAGTTCGTGGGCCTTTTATAAGTTGGATGAGGGTCACTTTAGGAAAGTATTTATATATTAATTTACTATAAATTTAGTTTTATTATATTATGGTCCAAAATAATTTATTTAGAATATAAGATAACAATGGGTCTAAATAATATTAAATAATAAAATTTATACACGTTTTTGTTTTATATAAAACCTTGTCATTTTGATTTATCCTTATTTAATCAATTTAATTTTAATAGTTGTAATATGATTCTAAATATTAAAGGATTAAAATATTTACTTATTTATGGTAAATATTTCATAATGTGATACATGATTGTAATTTTGACCATATAATCTTAACTTTGTAATTTCTAATTTTTGTTTTGTTTTTTAAATTATTTTATAATATGTTCAATTTATAAAATATTGAGTGTCAATTTTGACACTATTCAATTATATGTCATTAAATAAATTAGAAACATATGATATATTTGAAAAAAAATTATTTAATACACTACAAACATGTCATAGTAACTTATAAATTTAGTTTGACACATAATTTATTTCATATGATATTTATTTTAATATTTTAAAACCATTTATTTGATATTTCTATCAATAAAATAATTTCGACATCACTATTGTGTCATTATTACAGGAAATTATTTAATTGATAAAATTTATAAATAAATTCACATGATGTATATAATATAATTAATTTTTGGAGACTATATATTTTTGATGTTTTAAAATTTATATGACTATATTAAAATTATAATACATATATGTGATAAAGGAGTGACTTGTTTTCACTTTATTTTGTTTTAATTATAATTACATCACATTCATTGATAAAATTCAATTAAATGAATATATTCAGACATCTAGGTGATATTAGTCGAGTTTAAATTATCTAACATGATTTTTTAGTTGTTAATGATATTTATTATTTTTATAATATTGGTTGTTACCCAAATTTAAACGATTTAACAATAACTATGGTAAATAAAAATTATCATAGTTCCAATTCATAATATATAAAAATTAAAAGAAATTTATTAACATATTCTAGACCCCATAATTACAGATATTCAATCTATTTTTTTAAATTCAAAACAAAAAAGATTCATTAATTTATTTATTTTTAATTGTAATTTTCAAAACTAAATGTTAGTTTTTATGAAATAAAAACTATCAAAATATTTACATGTGTTTTTGTCCAATTTAGATGTGAAACTTCATCCAATGACCATCATTAAATTATATAATAAAAATATAATCCAAAAAAAGTTAATAAAAATAAAAATATAATATAAAAATATAAATAAATTAGATGAAAAGGCAGTTTTGAATTAAAATTCAGTTTTGAATTAAAAAGAAATATTTTTCACTATAAATTAAAATCTACATTTTATTATAAAATTACCAAAATTTCATCGAAAGTAAATTTTAATTTCCCACATCCAAATAAGATTTTTTATTTTGTCAAAAATAATCTATAAATGTGTTATAACTAGATATAAAATTTGTTCTCCATTAAAAGATTGTAATACTACATTTTTTAAAAACTATATTTCTATCTAAAAAATTGAATCTGTTTGTATATCATGTTCTAGAAAATAAAAAATATGAATATAATATCATGTAAAATAAAGAATTGTGTTAATAATAATCAAAATTGATATTTAATATCCCATAAAATTATAATATTTTAATTTTTATATCGTTGTTTATTGACACTCAGTATTGCATACAACACAAGATATTATTGAAGGTAGCTCTTGAATGTAATGAAAACTAGGCAAGTGATTCATTTAGTGTAAGATTCCTTTTTTTATATATAACATAATCAAAACATATTTATATTATAAATTTAATATAATATAAACTAAGTGTTCTATGAAATTAATTCTATTAAAATAACATAAAATATTGTGTAGCACAAGAAAAGTATAATGTTGTGTATAGTGTAAGAAAATAAAGTGTTTCGTATAGCACTTTCCTGCCTTTCTATAGGGTACAAAAAATAAATCAACAAAATAAATAGAATATATCACATAACATCTTGTGGTGTTATAGGTAGGGTTTAAAATATTTATAATTCCATGTGGAGGATTGACTATCTTTTATTTGGTGGTGATCTCTTATTTCATAACCATCACTCACAGATGATTCCTCTCCATCATCAAATTTTTTTACCTTTCCTGGGACTAGTCAATGGATAACAACATAGATTTTACCTAATTCCAAATAAAAAATAATTAAATATGATAAGTCATTTTAATACTAGTTTAAAACATAATTCATCACTTCAATGATAATTATAATTCATTATTACAATTGATATTGGATAATGGGACTAATATTTTTTTAATAGAAATTCCACAAACATACATATTTCATATTTGTTATATTGACCAATGATCATAAGACACAATTTTTATTTTAATAAATAGTCATATTAACTAGTGGACCATAATTAACAATGTTAATATTAATCATTGTGAAAACACCGATATAAAAATCACTTTATATCATTCTCTATGATATTACAACATGTATTTACTAATGTTTACTGTTTCTTTCATTATTTTATGATATATTTGCTAATTATTATTCCTTCTTAATTATAATCTATATTATTAGATGATTATAGTGTTTTCATAAACTGTTATATGTGTTATGTAATTCATCAAATATTATTTTATAAATGTAATTTTTAATATACTTTTTTTATAAATATTGTTCATACATTTATAAGGAAACAGTGAAAGGGTTAATTGATCCAAAATATTTTGAGGAAATAATATTAATAATTAATAAATTGTATGTATTATATAGTATGTTAATTCATGATCAATTTTCATGTAAAAAACATGTTTGGGTATTTTGTGTACTCCATAACACATAAGTAAAATTTCTTGATTGTGGTCCAAAAGTCTAGTAAATGTCTACATTAAAAGTCTGGATTTCATTTAATTACTATTTAAACATATACAGTGCATTAGTATAAAATCATTGTTACTGATATACACTTGTTTAGATATTATCATGGATATAGAATGATATTAGTTTAAATTCATTTTGAGAATAAGATTATTGTGTAAACATTTAATAACATCATGGATGATTTATTCCATGATTGTTGTTGTTGTATGTTATCCCAATAAGAGAATTTGATACCACCCCATCATATGTTTCAATGTCCCTATATGATAATGATATGTATTAGACAAGATTGTATTGACATGATATCATGTTTATAGAATTAATGTGTGATCATGAGGACATATTAAAAACTAATTAGATTATATACTTGTATAAAATAGATATCCATCATTCGAGAATGAAATATATTTTCTTAGTTTTTTTTTCTAATTTTATATCTATTAATATAATCTATCAAAAACAAATTAGTAATGTAATGTGATTATGAAATATAATTACATAAAATTTATGTCAATGTGTTTATAGTTTGAATAATATTTGGTATGTAATGAATATTTCCATTGGAACCAAATCCAATATTTTTGGATTGGGGTGTTATATATATTATTTCATGAAGAAACAATAATATTAACTATCATGGAATGAGACTCATACTACCTAGAGACAGTTTTACCTGGTGAACTCCCTTATAATTATACAACATAGGATATGAGGAAAAAATTACCCGCTCGATTGAAATCCACAATTATATGTGTCATTTCATATTTCAATGTATGGTTGTGTGTAATGATCCTTATAATTTAATATTATTCGTATTGAATTACATGAGTGGAGTACCATATTTAATTTCTACAAATGGTGATGACATATTTTCATGTAGAATTTGGATATGTTAATAGCATCATGACAGATATTTAATTATTCAACAGTGTGATACGAAATTCCCATCGTATTTATTTAATGAATATGATTCTTTAGCCCCTTTAATTGTAATAAAATAGAAACAAAATTATATTGCTAATGGATTTTTATAAATGTTCATTTTTTGAATGTCAATGTAAGTAGAATATAGAATGTTGTTTGATGGATCCCGTATAAATCATGTATAAATAGAGATATTGAGATAAATGGATTATAATACATGGTGCCCATTTTAAATGAGGTTATAGTTCATCGAGGAATTAAATTTTTTATTTATGGAATCTGAACCATTCTTCAAGATTCAATTAATTCATTAATAGAAAAGTATCCTAAAGATATATTGATAGAGGCCTATATTATTTCACCCATATCATATTCAAAACCATATAAAAATTTCATATATGAAAAATATTTTGGTAAAAAAATATTCCCATACTAATTTTAATAATTATTCATGTTAGTTTTATAAAAAATGTCAAATAGATAGTTTTTTGGGAGAATATATATATATATATATATATATGAGTTTAATATTTTTTTATTTTTTTAATAATTAGTTTTTTAAATTATAATGATATATAATATTTTTTAAACAATTTTTAATTCAGAATGTTATAAAATACATATTTATTAATTTCAATATGTAATAAAAATATTCAATAAATTACTGATTATAATATTTGTATATTTATTTTTTAATAGTATTATGATATTTATATAATTGTATGGAAAATAATTATTTATAGTTTAATAAATTTTAGTAGTATTGGTGGAGATATTTTTGTTTGCAACAAAATATGTAATACTCAATATTTTAAAAAAATATTAATTTATATATTCATGATAACATTATTTTTTATCTTTATGTGTTTATGTTAAGTTATGTTAATATACATAACTTTATTTTTAGAAAAATGGATGTCCAATGATTGATAATATATTAAGGACCTTTACCCAATTATTATTTTCTACCCCGTAAAACTATATAAACGTAGGTATGAAATTTCTTGTAACTCAGGGTGATTTTTTCATTGTGTTCAGTAAATTATAGAGAGAATTCCTTCATGTCGATGAGTGATCGGTCATAGAAATAACTAGTGATTATTATTATATTCCCCTTCTATTCCAAATATAACAATTTCAAATTTGAATGATTTAGTTGTGATTAGAAGTTATTAATTACAGTATTAGTTCTTTATATAATTGAAATCAATTTATTAAATGGTGATTATCTAGGATTAATGAATGTTTTTTGGATCAAAAATAGTTTTAATATATACATGATTCCTCTAAAACAATTATGATAAATAATGATTTATTCCTCTGGTCAATAAAAAATAAAAAATAAATATCTTAACTGTTATTCATTAAAAAAAATAATTTGAAACTATTAGTTAGAAATGTATTCTATTATTTTTTTGGGTTTCTATCAACTATCCCTCAAATTAATTCAATTCATTAATACATTATTTTTGATTTAAATCATGGATTTATCATCAATTTCAACAAACCAAATTTTATAAAATCATAATAGGGGCTTCAAAAAAACCCAGATACTTGATTATCTACCCTATGAAATATATCTTGGTGTTTGATAAACTCATCACATAATATATGTGATGAACAATCTGTACCATAGTATTTGAAAAATCACCCCCACAACTCTAATAAATTTAGAACATCATACTTTTTCTGAGTGAATAATCAATCACTATGAAAAATCATACAGGTTGATGAAACAACACCCTCACCATTATAATATTTGTATGGTATTTTACTATCACCAATTTTCAAGGAGGAGAAAACACAACACTATCAATATTCTCAGAATATAACTACCCACCACCAAATAGAATCCATATTATATTATTTACCACTATATATACCAATATTATGAGTTATTTATAATCACATGATGATATATATTTATAAAATGAAAAGAACTCTAAAAACAAATATTTATTAAAAATTTATAACTTGTTAATGACATTGCAACATAAAAATTACACACAGTAACCATATTTCACAATATATTATAAAAAATTAACCCAATGTTGAACCCATACAAATATACTGAGCCTGAATCCATTAATTTCATGGAACTTAGTCACTTTTAATCCTTAAATTCATATGATTTATTCTATCTGTGTTATTTTTCATTCTAATTGCAAAAAATAATTAACATGATCATTAACTTGATCATTTATGTATTTTTTATTGAAAAAAATGAACACCATTACATGGAATAAGTAAAATATTTGTCTTAATATTCATTTAATGATTGTATTACTTAGGTATGATACCCTTATAAATTTTGATACACGTCTTCTAATACCCATAATCCAAACTCATGTGGATTATTGTAATCATGAAGATATACATGGAAGAAACTCATTCTCATCGAGTAATAAAACCTAGCATGGTTTTCATCTTGGTGATTATCCCATTCCAACGAGTGTTTATACCCATTAAATCCTTACTTATGCAATATTATTGTCTCATCCAATCCATAATTATAGTTTAGTTTCACCCACCAAAAAACAACTATATAATTAACCCTAGAATAATCCATATGCTGAATACAATGACTTGGTTAATTTTGTTCATTATTAATGATATTTATATGAGTTAAATAACCATTATAATCTATTTTATCAATAAATCATAAAATTGTTTATTTCATAACAGTAAAATATCTCAAAAACATTATTTTTATTAAGAGAAACAACTCTCAAATCTCAATTGAGAAAACACCCCCATAAACATTCAATTAAAATTCAATCCATATATGCATAAAAATATCAATAGATAAAAATATAAACCACCAACATTAATCATGGACATATCTATTCATAGAAGCTTCATAAATCAATATCCATTACTAAAAAATACTATATTTTCTTTTAATTGTATCCATGAATCCCCAATATTATAAAACATCATCATCTAATAATTATAAAAAAATAAGTTATTATTTGAAAAAGTTAGATGGAATTGAATCAATTAGAATAACTATTGGAATAATCATAAGGAATTTTAAGGATGTTGATAACACATAAAAAATGGTTGTATCTATACTCAACCTATCCTTATCTTAACTATAAACCAAATCCCAATAATGGGAAACCTGTTCGATAAAAAATTCTATTTGGATATAATAAAATTCCAAAAATAACATTTTAAATTACTTATTAACTATGAAATATTTCAAATTAATGAGTGTTCATTATCCCATAAACACATTTTTTAAACCATAATAAATATTCAAGTGTCATAATAAATATATTTTTTTATTTTATATTGAAATATTATCTTTAATCCCTATAATAATACTTTAAAATAAAAGGATGATAAAGGAAGAGAGATTGGTCATGAAGGAAATAACTATAATTAATTGATTAATCGTCATAATCAAATGACTATAAATCTTTTATTAGGAGATGTTATAGGGGATTATGATTGGTTTCCATAATTTATCCCAAGATTAATGATTTTATATGATATTTTAGAGTGTTTTAAATTGAATCCCATAAATGTTCTAAAAAAGTACAATCAAATTTGGGGTGTAGGATGTGTCATTGGGTTTTTATGGATTGTAATAAAATTTTTCTATCCACCATGTATTTTTTCTACAGAAACACTACACATAAAATGTTGTTTCAAATGAACAGACCTCACATATCAATATTCATGTCTACCCCCGTAGGGTTTGGTTACGTTATACAAAAGACACCAATTTCCACCTCATTTATCCAATTACAAGATTCAAAATTAATCCAATTTCATATAATATTCCATTATAAAATAATTTCTAAAATATTTAAAATTTTCTATTGACAAAAATTCTCAATAAATTTTGAGAAAGAATATTGTTTTTTGAGAAATTCGTTCATGAATCCTAATTTTTACAAACTACACTGGGGAACTTTGATATAGGAAAATAAAATGTTTTTCATACCTAATAATTATATTTAATTGTTATTTATCATGGAAATAAAATTTATAGTGGGTTACTAACTTAATGGTTTAGTTATAATATTAATATTTAGAAAATAATGTTTTATTTGATTTATAATATTTATCTTTTTTCTGATAATTCATTTTTAGTTATTTTTAATGGTATAATAAAATTATTATATTATTTATAAAATTTATATAATGATTAATATTTCTATATCAATTTTTTTGTTTGAATTTTTATATTTATGTGTAGTGAGCCTTTAGATCATTTTGAATTATATCATTTTGAATGATCGAATTATGAATGAGAGAGAAAAGAGAGATGTTAATTGTTAACAATTTTAATGTATCATTTATATTTATTTTTAATATAAAAAAATCCAACATGTTATTTAACAAATTTTATTTATTGTTATAATTTATTAATAATTATATTCCATCAATTAATTTATGTTTGTAATGGGAATTATATTTGATCACAATAGTGATTATGAAGATATATATAAATAAAATAGGATGAAATTAATAATGATTACGTTATGGATGTGTGATTAATTATTTATAAGACAGTGTATTAATTATGATCCCATAGGTTATAACCATAGATTGATGTGTTTGGGAGTTAATATGAGTTATATAATTATCTTATTAAACAAAAATGTTTTGTTTGCATTGATTTACCTAATAGGATTTTTTATGTTTCTCGATCAATTTTTTTTGGAATTTAAGGTAATGATTTCATATAATTTTTTTCATTATATATAAAAAAAGGTTCTTTGTAAAAATTATTCATTATAAGGTCTATTTCTAAGATCCATTAATTTTTTCTTTTTTTATAACATCATTAACAATTTTTTAATTATATATATTGGTATTTTTGTTATTATTGTGTATAATATTTTTAGGGGAAAAAGTGTTCATAATGAGATTACTATGGAAATATTTAATTATTTTTTTATGTGGAATTATTGAAATTATGTTTTATTCATTCATTTCGATATATTTTAACATATCAATATTTTTTAGTGTGATTATTTACACATTTAATTTTTATATTTTTTTATTTTAATATGTAATCAAATGGTGTAGAAATATTCAATTAAGTATTTTAAAAAATGTCATAATTTTGTATGCGATGAGATTTATGATAATTTTATATTAAGGAAATTAAATGAATATTAAATTATAATTATTATTTCAATAACATTATATAATTAATGTGGACAATGAGAATCAATGAGGAGGAAAAAATATTTGATTTAAGAATGCATAACTATCATGTTGTGAGATGAAAGAAATAAATTATTATCTCAGTTTGTTGATCGGTTACATGTATTTTTTGACGGGTTTTTATATAATAAATGTAGTGTTTTATTGATAGTTAAATATATTTATGCCAATTTATAATTAGTAAAATTAATTATGTGATAAATACATGATTTGCGATAAGTTATTAAAATGAGTGTCATAATGATTTAGTTTAAGCAATTATATTTTCCAGATTGGGAATCTTGATGAGTTTGAGATCATGATGCTTACAATAGTACTATCATGGTATTGGAATAATTTTATATATTCTATATTTCATTATTATTTGAATATTAAAAATAGATGTAATTTTTTTATTATAAATTAAATATTATTATAATTTATTTGATGTTATTTATTTAAATATGTCTTTTTAAATTAATATATATTATAAATATTCAGTATAAATTAATGATTATGTTACAAATTATGTTATGATTCTTAAATTTGATTTATCCTACACATATATATGTCCCATACTAACAACAATCACATAACATGGTCTTGAAATTATTCAGGTTTTCATGACAATATAGGATTAAAAATTTAAATTCATGTAGATTTATTTTTAGATAATTTTGATTATATAAATTGATTATAGAATATTTAAAAATAAATGTTACGCTCTATGATTTGTGTATATTTTTTCAGTTTATTTGGTGATTCATGTGTTTTAATTATTTAATTTAGTCATCAAAATATACATTTGATTGAAATTTATTTTATTTGTATTAAATATCAATTATCGTTTATGCAGAACATTTCTAATTTGTGCCTTTTTAACATAAAAATATGTATATTTGTATAGTGATCATGCATTTGCTTAACATCTCTCAAAATATTACTCATTCACCCCATTGTACTAGTCACCGAACTAATGTGTCTGGTAAAGTTTGTTTAGGTTGTGTGATATTTATCCATGGTGGATAAATTTTTTAGAGGTGAGATATTATAATTTCCAAATGATGTTTATAATGATCCTAATTACAATATATATTAATTATATTATATTATATATGAAATGATATTTCCCTATTATTAAAATTTATATGATTTCAATATATTTATAATAAATCCACACACAATATCCCGTAAAATTACAGAAATAAAATAACAACTATATATTAAAAAAACACGTCTTTCCTTCCTCAATTAGAGATTATTTATTTTCTTTAGATTCAATCGTTACACCACTATGTGTTTTCAATGATAACATAATATCAATTCATTATTGGTTGGAATTAATTGCAGTATAAAAATGGATGAACATAATAAAATGTATATATCCATATTCAAAAAATTAATTCATAAATTAGAAGTCAATAATAAGTATACAATTATAATCTTTTTAATGATTTATTATTGTGGATGTGGATTCATATCCACTTCCACATGCCACTAGTGTTTATATTTTTTAATCTAATCCTTGATCATTAATAAATTGTTGGTAAAACAAATTGTAATAATCATAAAACCATTATGATTAATAAATTAAATTTAGGTGGGTAAGTTGGATTGATATTCAACCCAACCATTGTGTTTATAAGTCCTTTCATATATATACATTTGATAACAATATAGTGGATTAGAAACCCCTAAAAATTGAAAAACAATTATGTTCCTTTATGTAAATTTACAATATATATATAATAAAATATTTTTTCCATGAATATAACAAATAATTATTACTTAAGAATATATATTTATTAATATTCCATTTGATTAAATTGATTATTTATTATAATTAACAATTGACTATTAATATTTTACCCAATCTCTATTAGACGACAATGTCACATACAAAAACATCAAAATGCATACCAATATTTATTTTTTATAGTTATTTCATATAATTTATTTTTATTCTAAAAAGTGATATATTGTTTTTAATATTTTGATTAATGATAAAACTAGTGGTATACCTAAATAATTTTGATTCAATATAAATACATTATCATTCTATTTTTTTCAAAATAAATTCCACAAATATTATATGTAGAGGGATTAATAGATATATTTATTAAAGAATATTCTTTTAAACTCTTTAGATTACATCAAGTAAATATGATAATGTTTGATTTAGTTATTATTCCGTATCTTTTAATTATTTTCCTCTCCCTTATAATAATTAAATTCCAAAATAATTTTTTTATTTATTAAACATTGAAGAATATTAAGTATCATAAAGGGAATTATATAAAAATGGAAGTTAATTGATTAAAATAAATTCATTTTATTTTACTAATGATATTGTCTTATAATTTAATATAGATATAAATTTATGAAAATAATAAATAATAACACAACATCTAAATTGAATTGTTTTTTAAAATTACCAAATGAATTTAAATTTACAAACATAATTTTTTAAAAGAAAGATGGTGAAATTTATGTAAAAGTTAAATAAATATAAAAGAAACATATTGTATTCATTTTTTAAATAAATTAAAATATTGAACTTCAATGAGGGTGATATAAATTAAGATTCAAAAAAGTATTGAAATGTGATATGATAGGTATGAAAATGACATGTTGATAATAAAAAATATGAAAATTAAAATTTCATTAATGAATTATGTGGATAAGAATGAGAAATTCCAAAAATAGAGATATCAAATTTTCACATTGAAAAGTAAAATTTTATGACGTAAAAACCAAAGAAAAATAATTTTTTGGGAATGAAATAAAACTTACATAGATAATAAGATGGAATAAAATATAAAATAATTAAATGTATGTAGTTAACAAGCATATAAGAATGATGTCTATAAAAAAATTATTACTCAATAAATATTGATTATACTAAGGAACCCCAAAATCATATAATTCTACCTCCTTTATGAAATTATTGATCCATATTTAAAAATCACATGTTTTTATTTATATATACACCATAATTATATTAAATTATAATATTTTATATCATTTATATTTTCTTTTTTAAACAAGAAATAATCAACAATAGTTAATTTTTATTAATCATTGTTAGTAGCTAATTTTTTATGTTTCTACTTATGTGTGATAGTATCAATTAATTATCATTGATCATCTATTTATCTCTTATATAAATTTCTAGTTAATGATATACAAAATATTCATTGATTTTTGGTGTCCCATCACTATTTCATAGATGATAAAACTGTGATTCAAAAAAATCGTTGGCATAAGATTATATGACCTATAAAAAGTATTATTCATTTAATGTTAAATTATTATACAATTACATTTATATATTATAACAAAGAAAATTAACAGAAAAAATTTTATTATCGATATTTGTTGTTTGATATCAATGAAACATAATAAAAAAGTGTAATCGTGTTTCTAGGATTTGATTAACAAACAAGAATAATTACATCAAAAATTGTATGATAAGTAAGAATATGGTATAAAATTTATTTCATTTTGATTATCTTAAAAAAATTAATTCCATGTTATTATATTGTTTTATAAGAATCGTAAATTAGTTTTGGATATAAAAAATTTAAATGAATGAGGTGTATATTTACATAATTTTATGAGGCCAATTTCAAAATTAATTAATTCAATAAAAAAATATTTGGGAATCATTCATATAACATATTACCACCAAAAAAGTAAAATGGAAATTATAGACTAAATTCATATTGACAAAAGATTTATAAATTTTGTTTAGTTTTGTTTTATAATGGGTTAAGAACAAATACCTTTTTAGATTAGTTTGACTACAATTCTGTAATAGAGATATTTTATAATGTGGAAGAAATTTATTTTTTATTTTAGTTACTCATCAATTGGTAAAATATTTGGATGATTTCTCAATTTCATCATAAAATCATTTTTGTGACAATTTTTTGTGATATTTTAAAAATTTATCAATTATTTTAAACATCGATTTTGTTTAAACATTACCCTAGAAACTCACATTATTCCTTGTAATTTTTTTAGGATTACATTTCATTGGATTTATTACAAAATTTTGAAAAAATTAGTTAAAATACAAAGTATATTTTATTAAATTATTTTGTAAATTTATAATATATTTACTATTTGTTTTAAAAAACGGGTAGTTTTTTTATTTTGTTGATTTTTTAGATTTCAATGTTATTTATTTATTTATTATCATTATACAATACATTTCTAAACCTATATTCATATTTGGAAACATTACTTACTTACTAAGAGATGTAGTCATTGGTAAATGCTAATTATATATTAAATATCACATCAAGGAGTAGTGGATGGGGAGTTGGATCCTCATAGGAGGGTCTTATTACATAACCATGGATAAATTTATGTATTTAAGATGTGTTGATAATTAAATTCCAAATTATTGTGGTGTTTAAAATTATTTATAGAGGGGATGATCATTATACATCAAAAATGTGGAAATATATATGCATATGTGGGTATTTATATTTCCCCATTTGGAATGAATTAATTATGTTTAATATATATAGTTTTATTGTGTAGATTTTTTCAATTAAGGGTGGAAATTAGTGTTTTAATGTCAGGATAAAGACTATGAGTAAGGCATTCATGTATCCCTTAGAAGGGAGTCGAGTCCAATTAGCTCTTTTATGTATAATAGAATAAATAAATGTGTTACCTCTACTGTGATATGATGAATTGTGATTTCCCTTAATGTTCAAAAATCATGATCGGTGGTTTTCCATATAAGAAAATTATTCTAGGGGAAATAATGTTAGTTTTTTGTTCCATTTCCAAGAGAATTGTTGTTTTTATGGTGTTTTATTAAGGAAAAACATTTATTTTTATTTCATGCCATATGACGGGGGACAAAATATTATTGGTTTAACATCATGTAGAATAATTTATATTGAATTTTGATTAATTTAATATTATAATGACCTCTATGAGGGAGGAAACACATAATTGTTGTTGTGGGATTTCTTCAAGAGTCACACATTGTGTTGCATCATGATTTTTTGTTAACTAATATGTGAAGGTCATATTTTGTTATACCGTATTGTTTTCCCATGAATTAAAAACTTATATATTAAATCCTTTCACATGAATACGTTTTTGATATCATGAATAACCAGACTACATATTTTCTAGGTTTAACATCATTGGAAAATAGATACATAAAGAAATTATATTTTAAAATTTCATTACATCTCTTAAAAATTGAATTCTCAAATTATATAAGTCTCTACTCATTATACATAACACTCTCTACAATTACAATAAGAATGGAAATATATGGGATAATGATCATATATGTTCAGTAATTATAATAATATGATACATAAATAGATGTTAATAATTTTGAATAATATTATCAGTTAGGTATTAAGACATACTTATGTTTTAAGGTCATGACATAAGAAAAGGATATCCAACAAAATAATGATCATAAATTAAAATACATAAAAAATGTTACAGAATAACATAAGGTGTGAGAGTTCAATGTCTGAAAACAAGAATCAATTGTCATAATATATGAATCAATCACATAAATAATGAAATACGACACTAACATAATCCCATAAATAAAAAAATATGTAAAATATATCTATTATGACTAACATATCATAGTATAATTTGAAGATCATGTAACACCGTGAACTATTATTAATATATTCTCTTAAAAAATATTCTATACTTTCTTGAATGTTTTACACAAAACACCAATGTGAAATTTCATCATAATACATTAAAAAGAAACAAATAAATATAAAAATTATAATATTTACACGAAATTATATGGTATAAATTATATTTTCCACAATATAGAAATTATTTATTATAGAGAAGTGATATTACTGAGCTGTGCATGTCATATTTATATTTCTCACTTATCAATTCATGGAAGAGAGGTGTAATTACTATTATTTTATCTCTTCCAATAATAATAGGATATATAAACAGATTTCTTTTAGAGAAATCATATGATGGGAAAGTTAAATATAGAGTAAACTTCCATGATACAAATTCCATTAAAACTACTTCACATGACAATAACTATATTACATATTATGGTAAAATAAAAAATATAGATAACCTGGGAATATTTATATAGAAATGAAGATTAAAAAACTATGTAATTATTTGTAAAATTTAATATTTATAAATCACATAGTCTATAAAAATTTAACACTTTTACTTTTAGAAAAAAAGTAGTCATTTTATTGCTAATGAATTGATACAACTCAATTAATATCTCAAATTAAATAATGGAATCATTTTATTATAATAGTGTGTTCTAAAAAAATGTGTCTTTTAATATATGAAACAAGACATTTAATTGATTATTATATTTTTGATCGGAATAATATATTAATAGAAAATTTATTAGTAATTAATTTGAAATATGAATAAGATCATTTAATATTTGAAAAATATAATTCCTCTATGAAAATTAATTTATTTTATTTGAATGGTTTTATTTTTATGTTAAATTGTAAATGTTTAGTAATTTTTTTAAATAGTGGAATTATTTATGAATTTGATAATAGCATTATCTTTGGATGATGTACATCTAGGTTTTTATTAAAATATTAATTTATATTCTAATATTACTAAATTAGTTTGTATTAATACTGTACCATTTTTCAAAGGATTATGTTCAATGAAAGAATTTAATCATTTTCAAAATCAATATTTAATTATAAAATATAACTAATTTGAATATATTATATTGATTTTATAAATTTTATACCATATTTTGAATTTTGAAAACATTTATATTAATAAAAATGATATTTTTATTATTCCTCAACGTAGGAGAATTTAGTTTTGGGTAAAATTGAAATCGAAATAAATACTATTTTTATAATAATAAAAAAATTAATCCAATTAAAATAATCATTATTTATAATTTTAACCTATGAATTACTTTTGTGAACAAAAATTCACTTCTTCCAAAAATGGAATTTTTCACTCTAGGTGAACTAATTTTAAAATTAAATTTTCACAAACATAGAATTTATTTGTGGCTTATATTTAATATAAGTATTTCATCGATCGAAAATATATAACATGGTATAACTATTATTTAGTAATAACAATAAATAACATATGTATGATTCATTTATCAATTTAAAAATAAAAATTATAAAAAATTTCAAACATAATGGTAAAAGCAATAGAAATGATAAAAAATTTCATTAAATTAATATCAGAGGTTCAATATGACCAAAACACATATCTTATGAATTATTTTCAACTTTGGTGTTAGTATTCCATGTGAAACATATGGCCCATTTATATTGAAAGATATATTTTCACAAATACTATTCCACCAACTTATTGAGGGACATTTAACCACCCATTCCCAAAAACAATATATTTCAAAATAATCATGGAGAACTAAAAATTTCACTTCTCAAAGAATCTTCTAACAAGATACTATTCATCCAATCACTAGAAGTTTTCATAATTCCAAAACTTTGATAAATACAACTAATGGAAATCTGATGCTTTTAATGTGAGTATAACAAAATACCCAACCTATATTATTCCAAAAATTATATTCCAAACACTATATTCATGTTCATATTTAATTAAAAATATTTTGGTATACATAATATAATTACATTGAGGTAATAAAATGTATCCAACATTAACTTTTTCCATTAGAAAATAAAAAATTTATTTTTCATATAAGAAGGCTACCAACCCAACAAAGATATGTGTCTTATTATCCATCATAGAAATAATAATGTACTTAAAAATTATATTTCAAGAATATTCCTTATAATTAATAATTTTTAAAAAAATTAAATATATATATACACTTATATTGCTTATTGGAAAATTAAAACATCATATACGTGTAGATTTTATCCCATGAGGTGTTAGCTGAGTGGTACCCCCTAGTTGCACCCTAACACCCATTAGGTACATTTTACCCCTCGCTCTTCATGGGAACTAGCTTAGGATCGAGTCCTTCTAGACTTAGACACTATGGGAATTAGTCATAGGGTGATTCAAATCCATTAATTAGCTAGGGAATGTTACCCGCACTTGGGATTGATTAGGGACCCTATTGGGAGTCACCGCCATCAAACCACAATTTATCCCATGGGATGTAAGTGAAGTCTTAACCATTGGTTGTACCCCTCACTCTCCATGGGAACTGGTGCAGGCTTGTGTCCCATAGTACTCAGATAGTGTGTGTATTATGCACAGGAAAATTCAAATCTATTTCATAGTTGTACAATGTGTTGCGTACAAGGTTATGGTCGAGGCCCCCTGGTTGGAGTTTCTATTAGAAACCCACATTTTAGCAAATGAGCTTGAGACCAGTTTGTGAGGTCTATCTAAAGTGAATCCACAATTCCCATGCTAAAAACTAGGTAGAGGCATAAGTATGAGTCCTAGAGTTGTAATGCATTAGTAATGTAGCAGGCACTGTAGTCGTACTATGTGGGTATTGTTTCTATTACTATATTTTGTAATGTTTATTACTGTAGAAGACTAAAATATTCACTTTTAGCCATTGTTCTGGGTTTGGAGTCTTCAAGGCCATTAGTCCACCCAGTCCCTCAGGTTAGTAAGGCTATAGGGTCCTTTTTATGTCCATCCGCCCACCTCATGTCTTTCAAGACACCACAAGGCCTTTCTTCCACATGATTAGTGCAGTTACTCCAAGAACAGCAATAAAAAATCCACCCAGAAGAGGATTAGGGTGAGGTGCACTCAACAGTATAGAGTTAATAGATTTGTAGGAATGAGAGAGTATGACTACAGTATCAGGACCCACCTGTACTTTGACGGGATCTTAGCCAGAAAAACATGTTTTGGTTGAGAACTACCATCAAGATACTGATACGGGGGACCTGAAAATCCTTTTAGTTATAGTCATGTGGAATTAACTAAGACTATCAGGTCATGTAAAGTATCTTAAGCCTATGGTCCTTGTATGGGTTCCCCTTCATCATTTTAATGGGGGTTATCATAAATTAAAAAAATTATGTCCTTCATGCAATTCGGGGATAAACGTTTACATGCAGACTAACACATCCTCAAGTAATGTATTTCATTTTATATCTCTCAGTGAATTTAACATTATTTTAAGTCTCTAAATATATAATTGAATGTAACCAAAAATTATAAATAATACAAATATTTATTTTTATTAAACTTTTTTTCAAATATAATAACTTCTTTAATACAATTCAGGAATTTTTTATAGTATGGTTTTATTTTGGTTAATTTAGCCATTTATATTATCAATGATTTAAATACTTTTCATAGATTACTATGAGAAAAAAGAAAATATAATATATGATAATTAATAATAATTTTTTTGAATGTTTTTAATGATAATATTAAAATACAACTCATTAATTAAAATTCATGTTCTATTATTAAAAATTAATAAAATAAACTCCTCATTAAATCATTTAAAAATAATAATAAATAAAACACTTGTGGAAAATAAATAAATAATTATAAACCATTATAGATAATATATTATATGAAGATAAATACTCCATTAATAATGAAATCAGTATTAAAGAACTGGGATATATATGAACTTTTTTAATAAAGAATTAAAAAAACAAAATTGGTGTCCTCAGATGATGACGATAAAATATAACATAATGATAAATTTACATTAAAATATTATAATTCAAATTACATTATGGTAAAATACACAAATAATGTAATAAATTATGTTTTTAAGAAGGTAATTCTAATTATATAAGAAGTTAATTTCCATTACTAATTATGATTGTTACGTAATGGGTTTTTGTAATCTAAACTATTTTGGAATAAGAAAGATTAAAATTTCACAAATTAATTATCCATGTGTGTTTTATATAAATCCATATGAATGTAATTTATTAATATTTCCATGAAATTTAATGTATATAAAATTTAATATCCATTTACCTTTTAAAATAGATATAAATCCATGTGATTGTAACATTGTAATTATTGTCGGTAACGATGAAAATATTTCTTGGAGTAAGATTATTATTCATGAAATCATTTCATACATGCATGGGTTACCCCACCATTATATTATATTGTAGTGTTTTTTTCAATCTATCATTGTAAAAATTATTATTCAATTAACTTCTCCTTATATGATTAATTTCATTATCGTAGAATTATAATGTAGATGGGAACAATTCATATCCTATATGATTAAGGCCTTTGTTTCCAATACCAAATTTTTATATTCCTTCATATTTTATACACTATAATTTGGAAAATCTATGTTTTTTATTGTTAGTGTTACTTACGTTTCCCTACATATATTTTTAAAATCATATATTATAATTATTTTTATGATGTTTGTTTCAAAAAATGTATTCTAGAACATCAAAATGGGTTCCTTTAATTATCATTTGTTTTATCAAAAACTAAAATTTTCATTGAATTAATATTAATTAAATTTCCATGAATCCTATAATTTAAATAATTTATGAAAAAATAATTTTCCGCTTTTAATATCATTTCTCCCAACACTATTTAATATTACATTAAACAGTGAATTTCCACTTCATTTTTAAGCCAAAATTAAAAAAAATAAAAAATGATTATCCCAGTGTTTCACTTCATCTTCATTAATTAGATAAAATGTATTTCACAAAATATAAATTTTTTTAAAATTATTTCCACATATTTAAAAAATTTATTCAAAAAAATTGAATCCAATTTCTCATTACAGTGGTTCTTTATGAAATGATAAATAATTAATTTCATTTTAAAAACATATATACAGATGATTAATAGGTGGGATCTTATATCCACATCAAATTCATCAGTTAATTGTTTATATTTCATGAAATAATAAAACGTTTCCATGATATATTTTTTATCTAACATAGAATATTTTGTCATTTTTTTGTTCATAATAAAAATCATAGATATTTTTTTATATTATGATTCATGTATATCTTTTTTATATAATATTATTATTTTTTAATGATTATTATTTTCTATAGTTCATTGTAAATTTTTACATTAATTATATATCAATTTCTAAATTATATGTATTTTATTATTCTTTAGGGTTCATATTTCTTATGTGAGACTGTAATGCAGTGGAATATGTTTATAAATTTTATATTACAATTATTTATAACAATATTTATGTATAGAACATTTGTCCATGATATTTTTAGTAATATATTATTCCTATATTTTTTTTTATTCGTATAATCTAAAGCGTTAATAACATGTTTACGATTTTTTTAATCTACAGTGTATTCGTGATCACCCATATCATATATTTCCATTTCCCAGGTAATGAACATGAATATTTTTTTATATAATTCTAGAAAGGAATATAGTGTGTATAAATTAATAATATATATTAAGAAGTATTTTAAAATAATTTTATTATATAGTAGGACTACAATGTTAATAAACCATAATTTCAAGGGAGTGGAAATTTTTTAATGATATATAATTTTTAATATATGTAAATTATTTAAAATGAAGATATATTAATATTGGGATTCCCCACATGGTCTCATAGTGAATGCATAATGAATTTGTTTATCCCCATTCCCATGGGTGTGTGTTTTGGGAAAATATTTTTGTATCAATATATGTTTCATTAATTCTGATAGTTATATTAGTAATTTTTGTGATTAAGATAATATAAATGTAAGAGAAATCCTAAAAAATATGAAAATAATAGTATATAAACCTAAGGATTCAAATAATATGGAGATTATGTGGATTAATTGGACTTATATCACTATATAGATACTATTGGTGAATACAATATTTGGAATTTATCCAAAATGGGGTAATAATTAAAAAAATTATTGTTTGGTTTTTACTTGATATTTAACTCTATCAAACCAATGATTTAAAATTACACAACATGTTTTACAAAAAAAGTTCATATTCCTTATTAACTCACACACACTAAATGATCTTAATATATTAAGTTGAGGCTAGATTGATGACTATATATTCTTATGTAAAGTTATACTATTTATTTATGAGTTATTATTTCTAAGGATATATTATACTCATACCATAAAATTCCTTATTATAATATAATTGTTGGATCCTAGAATAATTCATTTAGAATTTGTGAATATTTATATTTCATTAATAAAAGCGCTTAACCCATACACTCAAATCAAATATGGAAATCATAAACATTACATTTCCATCTTTTAAACCCATGATAGTGACACAATTTATTCTATTCAAAACATTCAATATAGAAATTATTTACTGGTGTAATTACATTCTCAAGATATATGTTGTTTTTTTATTTTTTTATTAATTTAGAATTACTATTACAAAAAAAAATATCAATTTCAATAAATCATAATTTATCAAACATAACCTATATTATAATGTCATTGACATTATGTTATCATAATTATCTATATAAAACCCCTCTGTAAATAATTCATTCGATAACAATCATGACAAAATATGGAAAAGAAATAAAATAATTGTGACCTCAAATTCTTATTAAGGGTAAACAAAAGCACAAACAATTGAATGTTTTTAATGAGTATATGATGATAATAATGATAATATTACATAGTATAAATGAATGAGAATAATAAAAGAATATGCATACCAATCAATTAATAGATCCCCGAACATGAAAAATGGGAATAAGTATTTCCCTATAGTTGGAGTCATTAGAATAAATAATCATGTTCCTTCTTATGTCAATATTTTTTAATGAAAAAATTTATCACCATATAATGACTAATTAAAATTTATTTGATTCATAGAAATACATATTTACAACACATTTTAATATCTCATAAGAAAACATTAGTTAGTAGTTAAATATGTTTGAGAAACCCTCTAATAACTCTACCATTATTAACCTTAAATAAAAGGAATGTTACAAAATTCATCGGAGTGCCTTTTGAGAACACTCATATTATAAGTTAAATCTGGATCAATTGACTATATCTGCTTTCACCCATTGCATATGCTTTATCGGGATCACCTAACACTATCAATGCTCACCCATCATATATGAAATGTCGAGTAACCACAACATGGATAATGTATATAAATATTTCACTTCATTTTAGAACTCTTAAAAACATCCATTACTCAATTAATAACCTGATTAACCCTTTTAAAATAATTTTTTTGATGAAAATATATTGGAAACATGATTTACCTATGGAAAGGAAACTAAATTAATATAAATATATTTTAAAACAATTTATAATACACCAACAAAAACAATGAGGATGGTATCAAATCACATTTATACCATGTCGAGAATATTTTACATAAAGCATTTTTGATACTATGGAATAGAAATATAATTAAAATATTATTAAAATATCATTAAGGAATATATTATTTTCACTTTAGTATCATCATGGGATTTTATCATAGATTGAAAATGATTTTTAATGATCACATGAAAAATTTAAGGATGATATCTTCATTTATATTTTGAAAATAATGATGTTAAATTAGAAAAGGATTTAAAAGGAATAAAATACTTTGAAATGATCCTTTGAAGAAAAAAATTGAAATTTTAATCATTGATAGTTCTTGATGACAGAATGATCCATTCCTACTAAATATGTTATGAAATTGATTAATTTCAAATTTTTGTATGAAATGAAAAATGTTATATTATTTATAAATAAATAAAAATATTCCCTTCATTATTTTTTTTAAAAATAAAAATACAAGTATAAATTAATTAAAACCTTCATATAATTTGTTTTTAAATATTTCATAAAAAAGGATATGGTACTGAACGATTTATGATCTAGAAGAAAATACAACCTTGATATAACATACTAATGACTTTCTTGATGTTAATTTAATCAATAAGGGAGGAAATGGAAAATAAATCATTTTAAACAAATTAATAACAATAGGATAATAAATAATATGTGGTGTATGAATTTAATAAAACATAATTTCTTCTAAAATTTCTTTGAAAATAAAAAATCTGAAAATGAGAGAGATTATAATATAATGTCTTTTATAAATTGATAATTGTTAAATTATAATTAACCATGTAATAATAAGATAAAATTAAACATTTTGTATCATTACAATGTTTACTCTGATGATAAAATATTTAAAATTGAATTTTATACCCCTCTCAATGGAATATTGATGCATATTAGAGTCCTTTGTCTCAACGAAAAATAATTTATGAGGATTAACCCTTAAAAAATCATTCCATTGAATTTGGGAAATAATAACTGAATATATTATGGATATATAATCTAAATAAATATAAAATAATTTAAATTAAAAAAAATATTATAAGAATTCATTACACATATAATTATGAAATGTGAATTTCACTGAAGAAGTATTAAACCTTATTAAAATGAAGATGAGTTATGATATTCATTTCAACATAGTAAAGTTCATGTGAATTCCAATTGAAAAAAATAGTTTTAATTGAAACATAAAATAAAATTATCATGGATGATTCATGTAATTATATTTATAAAGGTAATTATATACAACACATCATAAAAGTAGATGATGAATATGAAATATTTTTCAAAGAAATTAAATATGTAATGAGAAAAGCCTTACCTTAAGTGAATCATTCCATGTCTGTCATTGTAATAAGGTGTAGTATGATTATATCAATTATTTTATTTCTTAATAACCATTTCATGATTTAATACCTTATACATTGATCCAATATTTTAGTTACATTTAATCACAAATGTATATACTGAATCATGTATGTCCACATTGTGTGTTTTGAGCATGTTCAGTTCATTATTTCATAATGGAATTGTTGTCATAATAATGGTAAAATTATTAATCATTTATACATAATAATAATTAAAATAATTATACATTTACTATTTTAATAGAAGATAAATGTTTAAAAGAAATAATTAAATATACATTTAAATAATAAACATCATTACAATCATTTATACAGTAGGTTACACGTACAGTTGAGTAACAATTCCACTTTGAACGATTATTATTGAGAGAAGGTAAATAAAATTTTCAATAAAAAATATTAATAATAACATATGTAACATATTATTTAATTAAAAATTTATATATATCATCTGTGTATTTTCATTATGAAAAAAGAATCACATCACTTTCTGGAGGTGTTTGTCCACATATATTCACAATTGGAGTTATCATTTTTTAGTTTAAGAAATAAAATGATATATTATATTATTAGATTAAAAATTATTTCATTGATAGTATAATTAATTAATTAATACAAATTATATTAATCAATTTTGTTGTTTGGAAGAAAATACCTCATGGTATCCTCTTGTTGTTTTGGGGTGATTGTGTCTATTTATAAAGTAATATGACCAAGAATGGTTGTGGATGATGTTTCCAATGATGGTTCATAAGGTGCAATGTTTCCTAACGCATTCCAACTTATTGAGCCTTAAAATTGATTGTTTTTATTGAAAATGAATGATTTTATGTATTGGAATTCAATTTTTATAGAATGTGAAGCATAGATTGTGGAACCCAAACATCGTTTTCCAAAAAAGTGATGGAAATATAAAAATTAGCGATTTATAAATAGTGGTGTTATATAAACCATGATGGTTGGTACATGGACCACATTGGAAAAATGTTTTGCAGGACGGCATGTAGTTTATAGGATGCATGTTGTTCATGGAAGTACTGTAGTACACAGGATGAATTTTCATTTTCAAAAAGGAGTTAGTGATTAGTGGATTTTTGGAAGGTTTTTCACCTGGAAAAGATCATCCACCATAGAGGAAGTGTAAGGGAACAGAGACAGTGTAGGGAAAATGGTTCTTCAATGAAGCAGTTTGTAATGATGTTTGAGTCGCATCGCATGTTTTAGTGAACTAGTATTGTGATATTGTTTGATCAAATTACCAATATAATGACTAAAAAACCCACCATTACTAAGAGGAATCTTCCTTATAAAACATCTTCACATGGGGAAGAAATTTAGAATAGTATGAAAGATTATAAGGGGTTTTCTATGAAGGAAGAAATTTTCTCAAGGAGGATTATTTGAATGGATTAGTGGTTCATGGGAAAAAAATCTACAAATGAGAAGAGTTCGCGAAGGAGGATTTTACGAAGGGTGAATTGGTACAAATGAACTATACATGAATGATGGTTTTCTAGGAACTGTAGCTCATAATGGAAATGGAATGTTGGAGAGAGGAAATCATTAGAATATGTATTCATCTATAATGTAGGAACATTTGTTAAAATATGTGTTGGTCCATAATGTATGATGCGGTCAGTAGAAGTAGGATGGTACATAGAAGTGAAGGATGTCCATGGAGGATAGGTTGTTCCAAAATAATATTCACTGCATGGTGGAACTTATTTAATGTAGGATCCAATTAGTTTATAGGGGGACCTAAATATTTTTAAATGGTATTATATGTAATCTAATTAGTATGTGGAAAACTAGATTTCAACTATGGTTAAGAAATGCACTTCAATAGGGAATTCATCTAAAATCGAGGATGTATTAATTATAGATAACAAATGGAACTAAATGACTATAAATTGTGAGTGTAATATTTTTAGGAGTAGAAAGAAATTGAAGTGTAAGACAATAATCCATTACACATCCAATGATCTGGAGAAATAGATATAGTGAGTGACCATTGCGAATGTAGTGAGTAGAACCTTAATATAGTTAAGGTAGTGTGTTTGGGAATAGAATTGATCAAAAAATACTTCTAATTAGGTAGTTTGACTTAATTTATTTAGTACATCGATCCATATACATTTTATTATCCTTCGACGTAACTTTGAAAAGGAGAATCATGTAAAAATAATTGTTTCTGGGGCACAATTTCATTTCTATTGATACCTTGATAATTGAAGAAGAGAGAAGAGTGTTTTGTTTAATGATGAAACAAGATACAAAGGGAAAATTATTTTAACATTTATATCTGGATCCTCCCCCATAATAGATTATTTATTTTAATTAGTATTACAATTATCCTTATTACTATCCATGTAAATTGATATTGAAAAACGAATCATATCACTTCGCATGGCGGTAGTCTTCCATAAACATGAGCAACATTATTATATCTATAATGGAATATAAATTTTGTTTTTATATGTGACATAATTACTTTATCAGAATAAAATTATTATGAATGTAATATATATATATCATAAAGATTAATTTAAATTTTTAGAGGCAATGATCGAAAATGAATGACATCGACTCATGAGGCAGTACTCTGTCATACATATTATTGATGATTTTTTGTCCCATTCAATAGAAGAGGATTCTTTTTTAGATCATTATATAAAAAAATGAAATCCCAGTATAAGAGGTATATATTTTTTATTATCTCAGGATAATTATATAAATTTTTATAAAGGAGGATGTAGAACTAAAATTAAAACACATGCTTCAACCTGACATATATTCCTTATACAACATCCACATGTAAGCATAAAAAACATCATAGGATGGAATTATGATGAAAATAATGGATTTAGATTGTGTGGATGGAAGGGATGAATTTTTTTGGTGTTATTTTATGATTCAATGGTCATGGATAGTGTGAAGAAGATTGGGGAGAGATGACCTTTTATAAGTGAGTTGAGTGTCAAACATGTAATATTTTAAATGATGATGGTGTATATATTTATTGACATAGATAAATATTCAATGTAGAACATTATATATAATTATACATAATAAGGTCTAAATATTTTCTTATTATTTATTTTATAAAAGTTTTTCAGTCATTATAACTCTCACTTTTTTACTTTAATCCCACAAAAACTTTTTTTAAACCTTAACCATTGAAATAAAATTTAATTGTTTTCTTTATTAATTCTATTGAAATATTATGTAAATATTATTATGTAATATAAATTATTATTTTATAAAATTTAGAATACAATATTTAAATTAAATTTTTAAAAATAAAAAATATTATATCAAAAATTTGAACCTGCAAATGAGACAAAAAATATGGATTCTAAAATAATATTTTTCAATAAAAAGGGGATCATTTATTAACTCCATCACTATTAATAATCTTTTTATTAGTCTGTTATATAATTAATTGATATATAAAAAGTTAATTATATTTACATTATTCTTAATTTATTTTATTAATTAATTTAAGTTGATAAATAATAATCACATTGAATCAGTTTTCTGAAACATCATGTTTTTACATCAAAAAATAAACACACCTAAAATATAATATAAATATCATTAAATTTTATTTATGTTGATTAAATATAAACAATATGTGATGTTGCTATAAATTATATAAATAATATAATTTCTATTTTAAATTATGTTCTATATAAAAAATAATTGATAGTTTTACAGGGAAATGTATTTTTCACTATTCACAAAAAATAAATAATTTTGAAAAGTACAAAAATTTAATAGTAAGATAATTTTTATATGGTTACATAAAAAATTTAGCAATGTTTTTTAAAAATATGATTAAAAATATATATGAATTTAATAATATTTCCTCATAAAAAATTTAATAATATTTTTTGCTGTAAATATATTTTAAATAATAAAATTACTTTATCAAAACATTATTTATTGCATAATAATAGTTTATAAATAATATATATTCAGTATGAAATATATATATTTCTTAATGTAATTAATTTTGTACACACATATTTAAGGGAAAGATTATAAATTTTATATATATCATTGTTCGTTTCTTCTCGGAGTTGCATTTTGAATATGCTATGAATAATTACAATATTTATATATATATTATTTTGCTTTATCCTCCACCCAAAATATATTAAATTAAATATTTATAATATTATATTTATCCATATAATTTTTTTAATATTCATAAAAAATAAATATGATGGAATCCAACAACGTAAAAAGGTTTAATAAAATATTATCTTGATAAAAGAGAAATTGATGTACAAGGGTTTTCTGATATAACACATACAATTATTCAAAATAGATAAATATCTGAGGGAATTGATGATTTTATAATATATGAGAACCATAAAATCTATATTTTGATGGGGAGTGATAGAGATAATTGGTCAAATAAAATTCAATCTATATGAGACAATCAATGACTACAAAACTATAAATGAAACAAATCTGGAAAAGGTCATTAAAATCATCATAAATATAGGAAATACGAAAAATGATTGTTTAATATCCATTTCTTAGAGTTAAATAATTCAATTACCATGTAAAATAACATCCAACTAAAATACACTAACATTATGAGTTGAATTTATTCTTTTTATCAATTTTCATCAAAAACAACTTTTTCTCAAATTGATTAATCATTATGAATTTTTTTCATGTTTGGAGCAATACAAAATATTTTAATATGAAACATAACCATAAATGAGATAAAAACTATTCCACATGTATTAGATATTAAAAAATGGCTATCACATGATAAATTAATTCCGAATATTAATAATGATTAATAGGATTAAATAATACTCTAATATCGGAAATATAACAGTAATACCCAAGATTAAAAAAACAATTTATAAATTTAATTGACCTAATATCACAAATATTCATTTTAAAATAATTATCAAATATCATTTTTATATCAATGTTTAAATCATAAATGTGATCATAAAATCCCAAAAATATATTGAAGTTATTCAAAAATAAAATTTTTCACATAGTCATCAAATCACTTTTCAATAAAATTATCATCCATAATATAAAATATGTGTTACAAATATTACCTCAATATCCTGGATCTTTTAAAAATATATACAATAGCTTAAATGTCATTTCCACATAATATAAAGGAATAATAATGATTTTATTTAATATTTATATGTAAATAAACCAAAAAAATGTATTTTAAGTTTTCATTAATCTTAGTAATACCATCTATCATTAAGCCACTATGGGGAGTCTTTTTATTTCTAATTATGATCAAAATGAATATTATAGAACTTGATTGTATCCATAAATATTAATATAACATTATTTAATAATAACAGAATCTCTATATTTTTATAATCCATCCATTCTTGACAACTATTATAGCACTGAGACTACACTCCCAAAGACAACGATGAAATCAAAAACATTGAATTTCTAGATTTTATATCAATGAAGGTGACCCAATTTTAACTATCCTAAACATAAAATATCAATATGAAATATATGATCACATACATTTCCAAACACCGTTGAGTTTATGAAATATAGATAATTAGGACAAACTCATACATTAATAAATACAAATATATTTAAATTACCATTTATCCCACAAAACCATCCTTTTATATTTTCATATTAATTCATTATCATCATCCATATAAAACCCTTCTAGAAATAATTCATTTAAAATAATTCATGACAACCTAGGGAAAATAAAATATAAGAAGGGTGTGATCAAATTATCAGTGTGGATAAATATTAGCATTATCAACTGAATTTAATTTTTTTGTTTTGGAAGAGTATAACGGTTTAATGAAGTAATAAAATATAATTTAATAATCATAATATGATTTTTACCCATCATTAATAGGATAATAAATTAGTAATATGTGGAATAAGGCATTCACATTAGAAAAGGTCACTAAATTCAATAATCATGATCTATCTCATATCAATATTGGTCAAAGGAATCATTATTAACATTAGCCAGCATGATGAAAACATATTATTATATATGTTCATTATCTTCAAAACTCATTTTGAACTCATGTCTAAAATAATTGTATCCCAAATTAAAACAAAAGAGAAACACTCAGGTATCTCCCTCCATCATGGCTCTCAAGAGATAAAAAATTTCCCTACTCATTGGAGCATTATATAGCGACACTAATTATATAATCTATATCTGTATCAATTATTGATATATGTTCTCATATATTATATATGAGATATTAGGCTCGCAAGGTTAAATTTATTTAAACCCATCATTTATGAAATGTTCATGTAACACAACATGGTTAATGTGCATGGATCATTAAATTCATCAAAAAATCCATTTAGACGTACATTAATACTTACGTCATATAATTAAATCATCTGAAATTAGTTGGTTCCAGATAAATATATTGAAACATGATTAGACTATTTCAATGAAATGGAATTCATAGAAAAATTATTGATACATTCAAAATCCATCCAATAAAAATATATGGAAGTTATCAATAAACATTATCCATACGGTTGAATAAGTATTGTTGTGTATTATTAATTCAGACATAATTTTATATTGTCAATTCTAATTGGAAATAATAAACTGATATATTAACTCAAGTCAAGGGTGTTTAAAATAGAGGACTCTATTTTCATGTATTGTATAGATATTTACCCCCTATTATGGAAATAACTCAGTGAACGATAACTATGATATCCTCTCACTCCATGACTTTTTGGAATCCCAGAATCTGGAAATTGTATTATCATTACTCTATGTATGTAGTATGTCAGTTTGATTTCCCACAAGTGGTGTGAGCCTCCTTGTGGTATATTCCATATCCCATGGAATGGTTCCAATACATTTCATCGCATTTTAATCTTTTAGGGTGTTAGTCTTAAATAATCCAAAAATAATATTCCTCTAGTTTCTCATTAATTGGCCCATGAAGATAGCTAGTTGTTATTATTGATGAGATTCTACTCTTCCATAGTACCATAAAAATAACATTGTAACTAATATATATTTATCACTAATCAATATTTATCCTAGCACAATACCCTTGTAGATTTATCCATATGTGTTATGATTGAGTCCCTAGTGGTGGGGATGCCCCCTAAACCACAATCCCATCACAGACATGATGACTATATTAGAGTTTAAACACGGTTCCATCAAATATTTTCTAAAACTGTATTCCAAAAAATCTTCTTATATTCTCATTATATCCGTTTTGATATTTTGTTTTTGAAAATAATACATATGTTATTCATGGATACTACCTTTGGATAAACCTCATTTTGTGATGACCAAATACCATAGCATCTTACTACAAGGATAATGGTCATTAGCATCCTCTCTGAACTGAGATTAAATCCCCCCATATAACCATCTATAGTGGAATTTCTCATTCGATGTGTGGTTTTTAATACTTATTAATTTAATTTCCATTATAATATCACAAATTCATTATTTATAAAAAATTAATTTTCACGTGAGTAACATAAAAGGATGCCCTATCAGATAGAAAATTATTTTGAGAGATCTCCTAGAAATTTCATAGAGAAAATATCCATTCATTTATAAAATCAATTATATGAAGAATCATTCAATAGTGATAATTTTTGAAATGTACAGCTGTCATGACCCCCTCCCAACATAGTGTACCCCTCCTAGGTCAGCAATTTTAGAAGGTAGATAATGACCCCCATGTCCCGCCTCTAGTAAGCCCCAGGTTGGAAACTAGTGCCAAGGGTATAGGAAACACACAAATGGGAGGCATTACCCTCAAATATAACACATGATTAAGAGAGAGATAAGATAGAAACCAACCAAATCCAACACATAACTGGAATATAAAATAAAACCCAAGTACACATGTGAAATGTCATGAAAAAGTACAACTAGAAGGGAAAAACTGGAAGTACCCAAAAGAATGTAAAAACAGCAGCAACCACAAGCCCGAACGGCTCCTATTACCCAAATATATTAGAACCCTACATGATCTCCAACCTTCTCCAAGTGAACTGAAAAATAGTATATTTATCTGTAGGGTGAGTAAAATAGTATACTCAGTAGGATCCTCCCCGAATAATCTCGTCCACATGTAATGAAAGCATGCTATAGCACAGTGAACACCAAGTGAAACTAACTCATCACCTAAATATGTATAATAATTTCCCAACTTCATCATTGATACTCTCACCAAGTAACTCATATAAGAATATATCATATAATAAAGAATAATAAGGGTACCCCACTACTACTTCCCCATTGGTTTGCCGGTTTTCCCCAATGTTGCACGTCCTGAGAATCTCTCTCTAAAAAGGCTTGCCCGCAGACACCTCGGTGAAGCACCACAATATGCTCCTCATGCAACAAAACCACCACGTCCACAAACCATTGTAACATGTAGTTTCTAGTAGCCACCACATCTCACATAACATGTATCATACATCGGGTATTATACATCAATTTATCACAGCCCATACACCAAGTAAAGATCTTCATGCCATCACAACCAATAAATGTTACACCTATAGTAGTCCATAGAAACTTTTATCCATAATATATGTGTGTGAATAACCAAAATCCATTACAACCCTCTATATACATATATGGGGAAAACTAACCAGTGTGTCGGCCATCACCAGTAACTACTAGGAGAAGAGAGAGGGGCCAAAGGGGGTAGTCATCCATCCATCCTCCCACTAGAATGTTTTGGAAAACACCCACAGGGCTCAAAATCCTTGGTGTATCAGTTGCCCTTTCTGACAGGGTGGTGCAGTGTATAGAAACACAAAACGTACAGAATATACTATAACTCCCAACCACACTATGGGAATAACCTAGTCTTTTTCACAACCCCCTACCCATAAAGTTTACCCTCTTGGGCCGACAATGTGAGATGAGAGATAATGACCCCTGAGTCCTGCCTCTAGTAGGCCCCGGGTTGCCGACTATCACTGAGGGTATAGTAAACTCACAAATGGGATGCATTACCTTCTAAGAGAACACATGTATAATAGACATATAAGATAGACACAAACTAACTCCACCTCATAACTGCAATATAAAAGAGAACCCAAGAGCACATATGAAAGGTCAAGAAAAAGTACTACAACTTGAAGGAAAAAACTACAAGTACCCAAAAGAATGTTAAAACAACAACAACAACAAGTGCAAACATCTCCTGAAACCCCAATCTAGTAGAAACTATCCTGATCTCCAAGATGCTCCAAGTGACCTGAAAAACAGTTTATATATACATAGGGTGAGTATAACATTATACTTAGTAGGATCCTCCGCAAAACCTTTCATGGAAAAGTAAAGAAACCATGCTAAAGCACAGTGAACATAAATTTAAAATAACTCGTAACCTAAATAGTTATACTATTTTACCAACCTCCCCATGGCTACTCTCACCAAGTAACACATACAAGAATATATCAAATAATAAATAATAAAAAGGGTACCCCACTAATACTTCCCCACTGGTTTGTCACTTTTACTCAACGTCGCATGTCTTTATTTTCTCTCTCCAAAAAGTCCTTCCTGCATACACATGGGAGAAGAACCATAATATGCACCTCGTGAAACAAAACAACACTATCCACACACCAAAGTAACCAGTTAGTTTCTGGGAGCCACCACAGCTCACATAATGTGTATCATATGTCTAGTATAATAACTCAAGCCATAAAATCCCACACATCGAGTAATTATCCTCAATTAATCACATCCTATACATGTTACACCTATTGTAGTCCATAGAAAACAATATCCAAAATATATGTTTGTGAATAACCACAAGATGGTGCATCCCTCTACACACATATATGGGGGAATCTAACCAATGTGACTTCCCGCACCAGTAACTACCAATATAAAAGAGTGTGGCCAAAGGGGGTAGCCATCCATCCATCCGCTCAACAGAATGTTGGGGAAAATACCCCCCAGGGCTCAGAATCCTCGTGGTGTCTGTTTCCCTTACAGATAGGGTGGAGTAGAGTATTGCATCACAAAAACTGCAGAATATAGGATATATCACAACCAAACTATGGGAATAACCTATTATTAGACCCACTGCAGCTAACATCTCTCAGACTTCGGGCTGCTACATCTTAGACTAGATATCCTATATGCACATAACCATTTAAATAGATTTATTAGATTACTTCATTCTCGTTTTATCAGTTCCTCTTTACATTAATTAATTTTTTCAAACATTAATTAACCATGAACACTTCCACATTAAGTTTCATTAGCATCACACAAAATTTCAATTGATCAATCAATATTATATTCTCGTCATTGTGTTCCATCTAACTCCAACCCCATGGGTTAACACTGTTTATTCAAATATTCGTTACAGAAACACTTTCCCTTATTCAAAGGAATTCTAGAAAATCACACTATGATACTAAAATATCGGGGCTCAACACGATCAGTAGATGTACTACCAGTTTATTCTTTTCCTCCTATAGCAAGAGCGTAGACCCATCCTCCCTAGAGAAGCTAAACACGGGATGCACATGGCATACCCTGCGCGTCTTCGCCTCTTTCAGAAGAAGGGTAAGCAAGTCCAGTTTCAGGGAGCATTGGGGAAATGTAAAGTAGATGAATAATCAAAGAACCAGCTAGCATCCAACAATCACATCCATCCCATTCCATCATCCCTAGTGTCCTCCCTGACACCCACATGCATACACCTATTCACCTCTCCACTCTAGGTGTAATCTTCTACCACAACCAAAAGGCCTCCAAGCCCCCAAATATCACAACACCCATCCAGGATCATCTCTCAACACAAAAAATAGAAAAAACAAAGATCACATCATTGGGGCTATTATCCCTATCAAATTAAAGAGGGTAACTTATAACCCTTGAAGGAATTATCAAACAATCAATTATTAAATCCATCTTGAATCAACAGATTTATAATTCGTTGGTTCCAAAATCAAGAAATGTATCTAGTAAGCTATCACAAATGATTAAAAATTCATACTACACCAATTTGATTAACATAAAATTAAAACAAGAACCATATTCATTCACGTGTCTCTTTATCTTTATCCAATCAAAGAACAATTATTCTCAGTTTTCGTTCTTTACAGATTTTCATCAGGAACAAGAATAGATATCACCCTATCTATCAAAACAAGAGGCAACATCAAATGATCAATATCAATTTATTTATCTTGTTAAAATATTTATTTGGTAAATTACATTGTGATCCAGTGGGATAAAACATGTTAACATTATAGTTTCATGTAAAATAACGAGATGCAATGAATCCCCTACCTCAAAGGATTTTGATGAAAACCATGATGGTCGAAGAAAGGTACAGAAACCCGAGTCTAATTTCCCAAAACCCACCTTATATCTCTTCCCCTAGAAACATAAATACCATATATCATCATATTTGGTGTCGACATACTTAAATCTACCCATATTGGATGTCGGTATAAGAAACCAAGAGAATTGGAGAAGTAGATCCAAGTGGATCGAAGAAACCGATAAAGAACGAATAAGAAAGATCATATACCTCAAGAATCTGGCATTGATTTTCCTAGAGAAGCCTTTTGATCGCCTCCGAAATGATGAGGGAAACCTCCTTGACTTAAATTGAAGAAAAATCCCAAGATAGGGCTTCCTAGGAGCTTAAACGAACCCTTTAGAGGCAAAACAAGTTAGATCCACAATTTAAGGATTTAATTTAATTTCTCACATGGTTAGTCCACATGGTTTGATAAACCATGCACTAACCATGCATTAGATACTGGCTCAACCACCCCTCTCACACATTTTGGCTATACAGTTAGACAAATTGTTTTCCTCTTATGCACAAGCCACTGCCTCCAAGACCAACTACGCATGGTTTGGCCGCAAGATTTAGATAAACATTGCGTAGCCCTTGAGAAAGCTATTTCTAATTAGATTTCCTTAAAATTCCACCCAATCAGACCCCCAAGTCACTACTCTAAACCAAAGGTAATTATAAACATCAAAAGTACCTAAAAACATAACATGACCTTACAGTTCACAATTGTATACCATTGGAAATGTTCACCAGAATGGATATTTTTTAGAAAATTGTTGGGGATAAGTCAACATTGACCTCCCGGAACACCTCTAACACCAAATTTAATCAATTTAATAGACTAGATAGGTCCAATCCATTACATCAATACCTCTCAAAACATTCTCATCCTTGATAATCCAAAACCAGCCTAAAGTGAAAAACAAAATCGGGTCTGAACAACTACCCCTCGAGATACCTATCATAAGAGAACAAGCCACAAAAGCAACAAAGGAAGCCAACTCATAAAGAAGAAATTTTCATAACCACCTAAGTTACATCAATACATGAAAAGAGTTAAACATCAAACAACTCTGGGTACTGAGCATGTATTTGTGAGTCATGTTCCTTGTTACTCTCCTCCAAGCCACTTTGTCACCATAAGACACGAACTAAACGAATAGAATTCCCACACAACACCTTATCCTTGTGGTATTGGATATCCATAGGTCACTCCTCAATGTTTGCATTGTAATCAACATTGATCTCTCCCCAATCAATGATTTGAGAGTCTTCATGAAGATAACGATGAAGCTGTGATACATGGAAAACATCAGGTATCTGACTCATATGTGGGGTATGTGCTACTCAATATGCCATATCTCCAACAGGAGATAACACCTCTAATAGACAAATAAACAAATGAAAAAGCTTAATTACACATCCAAACCTTCACTTTCCATGATGGAGAGTCACCTTCAGAAACACATGATCCCCAACAATAAACTCTAAGGGACTCCATCTTTGATTAATATATGATTTCTGATGATCTTTCATTGTCTTCATCCTCTCACGAATCACATGAATCATATCCGTTGTATTCTAAACTAGTTCATGTCCAATATTTGCAGACTCTTCATCATTAATCCAATATAATGGAGAATGGCAAGGATGACCATACAAGGATTAAAATGCTTCCATACCGATGGTGGAGTGAAAACTATTATTTTAATCGAGCTCCACCCAAGGTATAGGCCTCATCCATGATCTTCTGAAATATAGAACACAAGAGCATAACATGTATTCAATAGTTTGGATGGTTCGCTCTGTCTGACCATTTGTCTGACGATGAAAAGAAGTGCTATGGCATAGTTGAGAACCGAAACCATGTCAGTGAATTATCCACACTCTAGAGGTAAAATGTAGATCTCGATCAAAAATGATCATCCTAGGGACTCCATGAAATCTTAACACCTCCTCTAGATATTGCTCTGGAAAAAAATCCACTGATCTTGACTCCTTGATTGCTATAAAGTGGGATGATTTTGTTAAATGATCCACTACCACCCAAATAGCATCATGTCCTCCCAGAGCTCGAGGTAGAAAAGAAAAAAAGTCAACTGATATGTCCTCGCACTTCCACTCAGGAATCTCAAATTGCTGGAGAAAACCACCAGGATCATGGTGTTCGACCTTCACCCTCTGGAAGACTAAACATCGAGACACAAACTCCGCAACAACACACTTTATCCCAGACCAAAAAAACTGTCTCTTTAAGGCTCGGTACATCTTATTCACACCAGGATGCACCACTAAAGTTGAACTATGAAAATCTCTAAGAACAATATCGCACATCATCAAAGGAACAAAAATCCTTCAATGTTACAACACTCGGTGTTGTTCATCCTCTGTCCAACCATCAGGGGCCTCGCCACAAACAACCTGGTCTCTCCAGACTTCCACCTCTAGATCTCCCAACTATGACTCTTCTACATTCTACATCAGAGATGACAGTACCGTCTTATGATAAATACAACCTCTACCCCCAACATATCCCATATCAATATGTAATACCGACAATTCTTCCATTAGTCTCCAGGAATCACCAGATTCATTCATAGCATCACTACGTGACTTTTGACTCAGCGCATCAACTACAACATTCCCCTTTCCAAGTGTATATGATATTTTGAATATTTATTCATATAATAATTTCATCCACCGAAGTTGTCATAATTCTAGGTCATGCTAAGAGAAAACCTACATCAAACACTTATGATCAGTGAAAACCAAAAAGCGCTCACCAATGTGGTAATGTCTCCACAACATCAAATAAAACACCATGGTCTCCAAATCAAGATCATGGGAGGAATAGTTGTGTTCATGGGTACGTAACTATCGATACTCATAAGAAACTACCGACAACTGCTTCATGAGAACAGAGGCTAACCCCAGATGTGAAGCATCATAAAAAATATCAAGCTGAACTCCCATTATTGGATGAAGAATGACTGGAGAACTTACTAAATTCTTCTTTATATACTTGAAGGCTACCTGGAACTGATCAGTCCATATGAATGCCTAATCCTTCATAGTATAATTTGTTAGAGGATTCTTAAGTCAAGAGTAATTAGCTACGAAGCTTCTGTAATAATTTGCGAGACCATGTAAACTTTTCACCACTGAAACTATGTTGGGGGCTGCCCAAGACCCAACTACTTCTATATTCAAAAGATCCATAACAACTCCCAGTTGGGACACAACATCCCTCAAGAAACAGACATCTTGAGCCCAAAACTCACTCTTCGACAACATCCTATACAGCTTCTATCGATGAAGAACATCCAAAATAGCGTGTAGATGTTGTTCATGCTCCTCATTTGATATAGAGTACACAAGGATGTCGTTGATGAAAACTACCATGTACTTGTCTAGTAACTCCTGGAACACAGCATTCATCAATACCAGGAATATAGATGGAGTATTTGTCCCGCCAAAAAACATTACCATGAACTCATAATGCCGATGACGACAACAGAAAGCAATCATTGGAATATCCTCATCCTTAACACACATGAGATGATATCTTGACTGGAATTCAATATTTGAGAACCAATTTTCACCATTATGTTGATTCAATCAGTCATCAATCCATGGAAGAGGATAAAGATTCTTTATTGTCACATTGTTCAAGAAATGATAATTGACAGACAACTGCAAACTATTGTCCGCCTTCTTCAAGAACAAAATTGGTGCACCCCACGGTGACACACTTGTCCGAACAAAACCGAAGTATAAAAGACCATCAAGCTGTATACATAACTCTCATAACTCAGAAGGGGAAATCCTATATAGAGACATTGAGATATGAGATGATTCAGACTGTTGCTCGATCCCAAACTCGACCTCTCATCAAGGGGGTAATTCTACATCCACTTCTGGAAAGACATTAGGGAACTCTTCTACGACCCTAAGAAAAGCCAACAATTGAACCTTTGAATTACTCATCATCATCTCAGCCACTAAGGATGATAAAGATGGAACACGCCTATGACCCATCTGAGGATCCCACTCACCAACAAACACCCATGGATCTCCATCTGCACCAAATAAAACAACCTTCATCATGATGAAATCCATGATAGCCTACACTAAATACAAAGAATATATGTTATGTATGACATCATGTGGTTGTATTCATAAACACATGAAATATCCCCAAGAGTGGTGTTGCGACAACACTAGCTCACGGTCTCTACATTCTTCAAACATGTCAGCATGACCTCTAACTAGCATAGTCAATTCCAAGGACACTGAAATTCTCTCTACCTCAAGTCCCAATGCATGGAAAAGGGTAGGTGATATGAAGGAGTGTGTCACTCCTAAATCAATCATGGAACACACCAAGGAAGAAAACAATAAAAGGGTACCTCGATCAATGTTTGGATCACCTGGAGCTTGCAACGCTAGAGCATGAAGCTGACCACAAACTCCTCCATGACCTCTCTAACCCTAATGATGACCACCACCATAGTCGTGCTCTGCTCTATGACGATGGGGCGTAATGGGGTTGTCCTCTTCATGCACAATCTACTCTCTGTAATCTAAAGATGGGGCATCCGGCTGCTACTGCCTCAGCTAGAACATTCCCAATGGAGGAACCTGGAGTGTAGTTCCTAGTGCACGATGACTTCTCTGAAAGGTCGTCCACTCCCACTGCCGATGACCATGACCACTATATGAAAAACAAGAACCTAATCCCTTGGCAAAGGGTTGAGAGTTTCTTCCTCTGGAGAAAAGAGGTTTGATGGGCTGTGGCCTACCCCCTGATGAATAAAAACTATTCTGCCCTGAAAACTGGGAACCACGAACCATAGCTCTTCTTTTTGAGGGATCATAAAGATCCCCCTCTCGAGTTGATTCTGTCCTGGCCAAATTCCTATCAACAATCTCTTACCTCTCTAGTATAACAAAATATGTCTTCAACATAAATGGGGTTACCTGGAACTAGATCTCTTGATGCAAAGCCTCCTTGAAATTCTTCTCCCTAGCCTCCTCAACTGGTAACAAGTCCGAAGCATATTGTAATGGGTTCCTGAAACGGATTCCAAAATCTTGAATGGTGGATCTCCTCTGTCGAAGGGTAAGATGCTCCTAGAGACCAGATGCCTTCATAGTCGATGAAAGGAACTCAAATCTATACTTGTCTCGGAACTCCTCCCATGAGATCGTTGATTCCTCACGATCCCCGAGGAATAAAAACCACCACTAAATTGCTGGTCCACATATCATCGTCACAAACAACGACACCCATTGCTCCTTATGAGCACGAATCAAACTGAAGCCAATCTCGAACTCCTCTAACCATTCTTCTTTGATTGTATCTAAAATAGATCCCTCGTACTTCGGTAGATTCTAGCTTTGAAACTCTTGGAGTGTCTTCCTCCAAGTGTTCTCATCTTTAACCTCTACCCTGTGGCGATCTGTTGGAATAGCCTGCTAAACATTTTCTGCGCAAACCTGACGAGGACGTCGACCTGGAGCCATAACTATAAAATAACAACCATTAGAGTTCTTAAACCTGGGATATGGAATACTCAACATTATTTAATTAATTGTTTTATTTTATTCATTTTAGGATAACCAATCCCTAGGTATACACATTGAAACACAGACTGAAAGAATAATGATGCATGATCCTTTGATAGGTCTCTACCTTGCAACTAGTATCAACTTGTCTAGTCGACATTATAAACCTAATGGTCTGTACATCAGATCATAGTGTCCCTAAACACCTATGTCTCAGCCAATTTCTATTTTTTACCCCACATGCTAAACATGAATTGCAACGTTTCTCTACCAACCCATGCAAACACACCTGTGCCTAACATCAAACTCCATCCTATCCCTCAACTAGACCACTGATACCACTCTGTCACGACCCCCTCCACAAAAATTCTATCCCTCCTGGGCTGGAAATGTGATAATATAGCTAATAACCCCTGAGTCCTTCCTCTAGTAGGCCTCGGGTTGGAGACTAGTGCATAGGGTATAGTAAACACCCAAATTGGAGGCATTACCCTCTAAGAGAACATATACGTAAGAGATATATAAAATAGACACCAACCAAATCCAACTCATAACTAGAATAAAAAATAAATCCCAAGCGCACACATGAAATTTCATGCAAAAGTACTACAACTGGAGGGGAAAAACTTCATGTACCCAAAAGAATGTAAACACAACAACAACCAAAATCCCTAACAGCTCCTGCAACACAAATCTAGTACAAACCATCTTGATCTCCAACCATCTCCATGTGAAGAAAAAAAGTGTATATATATGTAGGGTGAGTATAACAGTATACTCAGTTTGATCCTCCCGAAAGCCACTCTTGGAAAAGTAAAGAAAGCAGGCTAAAGCACAGTGAACAAGAACTAAAACTAACTCGTCACCTAAAAAGGTATACTATATTCCCAACCTCACTATGGCTACTCTCTCCAAGTAACACATACATGTATATATCATATAATAAAGAATAATAAGGGTGTCCAGCTACTACTTTCCCACTGGTTTGTTGTATTGTCCAAACGTCACACGTCCTGTGCATCTCTCTCCAAAAAGGCTTGCCTGCAGACACCTGGGCGAAGCACCACAATATGCACCTTGTGCATCAAAACCACCATGTCAACACACCAAAGTAACCAAGATGTTTTCGAGAGCCACCACAGCTCGCATAACATGTGTCATACGTCAGGTATTATACCTCAAGCCATCACAAACCATACACCAAGTAAGGATCCTCAAGACATCACGACCTATACACATTACACCTATTGTAGTCCATAGAAAACTATATCCAGAATATATGTGTGTGAATAACCACAAGCCTTTACATCCCTCTACACACATATATGGGGAAAACTATCCAATGTGCCTGCAAACACCAGTATCTAACAATAGAATTGATTGGGGACAAAGGGGGTAGTCATCCATCCATCCTCCCACCAGAATGTTGAAGAAAACAACCCCAGAGCTCAGAATCCCCGGTGTGTCAGCTTCCCTTACTGGCAGGGTGGAGTAGCATATAGAAACACAAAAAGTACAGAATATATTATAACTCACAACAACACTATGGGCATATCCAAGCCTTATCCCCACTGCAGCTAATGTCTATCAGACACCAGGCTGATACTTCTAATCCTAGGTATCCTATATGCACACCACAATTTAAGGAGATTTATTACATTACTTAATTCCCTTTTTATCAGTTCCACTTTACGTTAAATAATTATTTAATCATTAATTAACCCTGAACACTTCCATATTAATTTTCATTAGCATCAAAACCAAAGTCAATTGTTCCTTCAAAATTATAGCCTCATCATTATGTTCCAACGAACTCCTACTCCATGGGTTAACGCCATTTATTAAAATATTCATTACAAAAATAGTTTCCCATATTCCATGGTATTCTAGAAAGGAAATATTTTCTACTAACACAAGGGGCACTACACGGTACGTAGATTTACTACCTATCGAATCTTTACCATATATAGAATGAGAATAGACCCATCCTCCCTAGAGAAGCTAAACACGGAAAGCACGTGGAATACCCCGTATGTCTTCAACTATTTTGGATGAAGGGTAAGCAAGACCAGCTACCTTGAGCAGTGGGGAAATGTAAAGTAGATAAACAATAAAAGAACTAGGAAGCATCTAAAAATAACATCCATACCACTCCATCATCCATAGTATCCTATATGACATCCACATTCCTAAACTGATGCACCTCTCTACTCTAGGCATCATCTTCTGGAACAACCAAAAGGCCTATATGCCCCCACATTTCACAACACCAATCCAGGATTACGTCTCATCACATGCATCAGGAAAAACAAACATCACATCACTTGGGCTGTTTGGCCTATCACAATCAAGAGGGTAAACCAGAGCCCTTTAAGGAATTATCAAACAATAAATTCTTTAATCCATCTTGAATTAACAGATTTATAATTCGTTGGTTCCAAAATTAGGAACCCTATCCAGTAGGATATCACAAATGATTAAACATTCTTACTACACAAATTTTATTGACATAAAATTACAAGAATAACCAAATTCATTCACTTTACACTTCATCGTTAGCCAAATAATTATCAATTAATCTCATTTTACCTTCTTTACCAATTTTCATTAGGAACAAGCATAGATATCACACTGTCTATCAAAACTAGAGGCAAGATATTACGATCGATAACAATTTATTTATCTGGTTAAAATATTTATTATGTCAATTACATTGTCATACAGTGGGATAAACCATGCTAACATTATAGTTGCATGTAATATAAATAGAATCAATGAATCTCCAACCTCAACAGTTTTTGATGAAAACCACGACGGTCGAAGAATGATCAAGAAACCTTGGTCAATTCTCTAATAACCCTCCTTAGATCACTTCCCCTAGAAAGATCAAGACAATATCTCATCATACATGGAATCGACACACATAGATCTACCCATAACAGATGTAGGTCTATGAAACAGAGAAAAGAGGAGAAGTAGATCCAAGTGGATCTAAGAAACTGATCATGAACAAAGAAGAATGATCACATAATTCATGGATATGGCTTTCATTTTCCAAGAGAAGCCTTCATATCACCTCTATAATGAAATGATAATGCTCCTTGACCTTATGAGAAGAAAAATACCGAGTTAAAGCCACCTATGAGCTTAAACAATCCTTTTAGAGGAAAAACAAGTTAGATCCACAATTTATGGATCTAATTTATGTTCCCACACTGTTTGTCCGCACAGTTTGACAAACTGTGTGCTAACCATGTGTTATCTACTTCCTCGACCACCCCTCTCTCATGGTTTGGATACAAGGTTAGACAAATTGTGCACCTGTCATGCAGAAGCCACTGCCACCAAGACCAACTATGCATGGTTTGGCCACATGGTTTAGATAAACTGTGCGACGCCCGTGTGAAAGCTATTTACCTTTAGTTTTCCTTAAAATTCAACCCAAACACACCCTGTTGTCACAAATCCAAACCAAAGGTAGCTATAAACATCATATGTACCTGAAAACATACTGTGACATTACATTTTAAAATTTTCTACCATTGGAACTGTTCACCGGAATGGATATTTTTGGAAAACTGTTGGGGATAAGTCACCATAACCTCTCGGAACACCTCTGACAACACATTTTTACAATGTAATGGACTTGAGAGGTCCGGGACATTAAAAAAATTTAAATATTAACAAAATTATTATACATTTATATCCATTGATTGTTGAATCTTTCTATGGAATAAAATGATAAAAAAAATAGATTCCTTTGACATTTTTAACGGAATAAAATTAGGTTTTTAAGAAAAAAATTATTCTTTTTAATATTATTTATAAAAACTAAATTACGGTTAAAAATAAATTTAAAAATTCATAATAATATATAATTAATATAAGTATTTAAAACATTTTTGAATCTTATTTTGAAATCATTGATATATATATATGTGTGTAAAAAAATTTGGATCCAAAAAAATACATCATCATTATCACTTACAAATGAATATTTTCATGTTTCATTAATATATATGGGAGGAAATAGAAATTTAAAATCTGAAAAAAATACAAATATAGGAGACTAAAAGATAAGTTGGTCACAAAAATAAAATAAAATTATTTCAATTTCAATAAACTCTAATAAATAAAATTCCAAAATGATGGATCTTGTGACATAAATCCTTTTCCAAATTGGTCACTCTTTAATAATAATCGCCAAGAAAATATTACATTAAATGATACAATAAATACCATTACCATAAGTATATTTATAATAAATAATTTTTATGAGAGTAATAGAGAACACAAAAATGATTATATGTTCATTTAATAAATTTATGTCTCATGAAAAGAAAATTTGATATGAATATAACTTAAATATATCAAAATATTAATTTTGAGAATTATTAAATACATGTATTTTGTGTATCAAATGTATTACCACATAGAATATGTTGAGACAAAATATAATATAAAAAAGAACTGCATAGATATTCCTTGAATAAGAATGTTATGATGAAATAATATAGAAAAATGGAAAGAAATTGAGTTATGAAATTTTTTACCACTTGGTAAATTTAAAGCCAATTCACCATGTATGATATTTTTTTAAAAGAAAAATATAATAAAAATGTATTAATTATACATTTTATTAGATTTTGAAATATATATATATACACTACAAAATAGAAACAATTGGAGAATATATAATTTTTCTCAAATAAATAATGAGTTGGCTGCGAAAACCTTTACTATGAGTCCAGACATTCCTTGTGGGACATTAATATTTTGTATAATAAGATTATATCAATCATTTGATTTCTTAAGAAAATATTATAGGTTTAATATCTATTTTTATCAATTATGTTATTTATTTTTAATCAAATATATGAATAATTAATAAGTTAATTTCGTGTCAATTGCTTTCTAGATGTTTTGGTCATTAATTCCAAAAGTATTTTGTGTCATGATTTTGGTTAAAATGACAATCATTTAAACATTCCTAGAACAATTAAAATGAAATATTAATCATATTAATAGAGAAATTATTCTTTTAAAACCAATTAATAAATTTTTTAATGAAAAATTAAATATGTTACTATTATTTAAGTGATATACCCTATAAACAAATATGTAATGTTTCTATATTTCAATGATCCTTATGGGAAGATTGCATAATTTTTTCAATATTTATATAATTATAATGATTTATATAATAAAATTATAATTCATTAAATATACATATACATATATATATATATACCATGTTTTTGTTATGATTAAGAAAGAATCACAATGCTCCATTGAGACACTAGTCCACAAAAACACACTAAGTGTGTGACAAATAATCGATGTTAGAAATAAAATCAAAATTTTATTTTTAGAATTAATAATATTTCATGAATTTACTAATAATTTAATTTATAAAATATATATTAAATAATTTTAAAAGCATTACCTTACATTTAACGCTTATTAATTAACTAATCTCATCGCTTTACAAGGGGGTAGGCTATCATAAAAACAAGTGACATTATTGTATCCCTTAAAAAATAAACAGTGAGAGGGTAGAAGTTATATTTTTTGGAAAAATTATTATTGATGTTAAAAATGTCATATGTATAAATAATAAATCTTTCATTATAAAAATACATCAGAGGCGATGATAGGAAACAAATTTCATCGGTTCATGAGGTGGTAGTCGGTTATACCGAAGAATGGTGATTAAATATCAAATTTTTGTATAATTGGACAAATATATATTTTATAACATAAACATAATACATAAAAATATATTTTTGATACATTTTTTATAATATTAAACAAACTGAAAAATATTTTTTTGGGTGGAATAATAAATAATATAAACACATATGGTTAAATAAGAAACATATTATTTGAAATAAATCTTATTATTGGCACCAAATACCATATAATGATGGATTAATGGTCAAAATAATTTATTTTTGTCATGAGGAGGATATTTAATATGATATTGGTGTAGATATTTGTAGAAAAAAGGCTATTGAAGGAGTAAATAGGATAGGATAGGTGGTGTCCTTTATTTATTTAGGAGAGTGGAACAGTTGTTATTTTGAAAAGAAAAATGATTACCACTGTTTTTAAATTTGAAAAATCTAAAAAAGTAGCAATATTAAAAAATATACAGATAATATAATAATATGGATTTAAAATTTATTTCAAACAAGCTTTTTGATCATTTTAAACCTTATCATTTTATTTTATCCTTCCATAAACTCATTTTCATTTTAACTATAGTTGTCAGTTTTTTGGATTTTTAAAATTATTTATGTTCAAAAATTAAAATGACCATATTAGATAATGTAACTTATTCTAATATTGATTGTGGAATTAATATTAACAAATTAAATACACAGAATGAGAATAATTTAATTTTAAAAACTAATCCTGCAAAAGTGATGAAATAGATTATTTTCTATATGTGTATTTTCATAAAAAGTATTATTTTATATTAAATAATTGAATATTATTAATCATTGTATGATTCGAAATTAATTTTTATAAATATATAATCTACAAATTTACATTAAATCAATCCCTATATATGGTTAATTTATTTTATTATAATGGAGATACATTATTCCCATTAAAATAATTTTCAGGGAAATCCTATTTTGAAACCCAATAATAAACATATTCATAAAACCTGTATAAAGATAATTAAATATAAATTCAGTGTATTGAATATTAAAAATACTAATGTTACATGGAATCATACTAATAACATAGTGGTAATTTTAATTAAAATAATTTATAACAAAATATATATATATTTAACTATTCAATAAGCAATCATCCTTGTTTGAAAAATCCCCAAATTCCATCCTAAGATAATTAATTATAATTTGATTCAATAAATAAATTTAATTATGTTAAATAAATATTCTAAATGTTCCAAATATAATTTATAATTCTTTAACACAAAAATATATAATATTTTTTATTAAAAAAATTTATCAAGAATAAAATTACATTACTAAAAATTGTGTATTAATTACTAAGACATAATCAAAATTTATATTTATTAATAGATACATATATATTTATTATTCATATAAACCAATTTTATGGGTACTTCATAATTCTTATATATTTCATGGTCATTTATGCTCTGTTTTACGTGATGAATATGATATAGAAAAAAATGAACTTTATTTAAAATCATGGGGTGTTACTTTTATCCTCTCATTCTGAAAAAACGGGATCGAATATATTGTGAAAAATATTTGAGAATTACATACCCTGCTACCATGAGTTATGATTTATAGTTATAACATTAACAATTTCTGAGAAACACCAATGAATTGGAGGATAATGTCTCATAGAAGTTCTGGGATAATGTTGACAGAATAATGATGATTAGACTTATTATTTTATGAAAAATTTTATAAATAATCAAAAATGGGAATGTCTAAAATTGACAAGAAAATGATAAATTTTTTGACGGGTACAAAAATGAGGTATATAATTATGAAAATGGATGATGGTATCATTAAAAATGATGTGGGGAGTGGGTTTGATTGTGTTAGCTAAGGTACCACACAATGTTCGATGCTTTATGAGAAAGGAATTTGGGAATTATGAAAATAAATGACCGAATTATAACCCCATGTAATATAATCAACTATTTATTAAATTATTTATAATTTTTTTATAATTCCAAACATTTATATGATCTTTTTGGATTACTGTTTTAGTTATTTAGAAACCCAATTAAATATCTCAAAAAAAATCAATATTGTGTACAATTTTTCTATTAAAAAAGGTTCTAATTACTAAATCCAATTTTAGTCATGTCAATATTACACAGTTCATGATGTGTCACCAATGACCTTGATATAATACATAAACATATTAAATGACTATAAAATTAATTTGGGGATATAGGTTAAGAAAAAATTCCATTAAGTGATATATAAAATTAAATAAATTATCCCTTTTGAAAACTCATGAATACTCACATGTATATTTAACTATTTATTTAATAAATAATGAACTTGGAATTTATTTTACTTACAAAAGAAAAAAACATCCAATATAAATGTTTTATAAATAAATTGAATATAAAATCTTATATGAAAATGTATAATTATTATTTATACATGGGAAAAATGAGGACACATGAAAATAAAGATTTTTCATTGTGAATACCATTAACATTCCATTAATCATGAGTTAATTGTATTTAATTATGATATAAAAAAATTATTTTAAAACCCATTAAAATATCATAACATCCATTTATTATTCCTTAGAAATTATCCTTATATATACTTTTATGATATCACATATAAATCAATTACAATCCTATTTAATTAAAATATATATATTAGGGGTAACTCAATAAAAGTTAACTCGGCCACTTTACCCAATTAATTTGAGAGAAAATTCAATTCTACTTGTAAAAATATATTTATTTTACCTACCAATTAAAATATAAAATATATAAAAACCATAAAACATGGAAGACACCTAATATTATATATATCCATCATATATCCCAAAAAATGGAATGAGATCCCATAAAATGAACGAAATTCAACTATCTCTTAAAAATATAAGAAATCTCATTCACTTTTTAAAACATATAAAAACTAAAATTTCCACTTAAAAAATTGATATTACATTGAATTACGTAGAATCCTATGGATAAAACATGATAATGAATAATTTATATCAATATAATAATATTTTTTCTTATCATAATCATTCAACACAATCACTTATACATTGGCACAAAGTGCAAAAAGTTTCCCATACAAAAAATTATTAAAAGATTAATTAAATAAATTAAATTATATTTTATAATTAAATAAATATATTCATCATATTATTTCTTATAAAATTTTTACTTCTTTTCAAATAACATAAATAAGGGATAAAATTATTTTAAATCATATAAAACATAGTTTTTAAAAAAAGATATGTGGACTCTTAATTCGCCATGTTAATACTTTGCATTCCTTAATAATATATTGGATTTATTTTTAGAAATTATTAAAATAAATTTTTATGGAATATTTAATTACAAAAATCCGTATTTATATAACGTTATAATTATAAGGCCCCAGCCTTAAACCTTACTTAATCTTTAGTTACTACAAGAATACACATTGAGGATCTTTTCAGGTTTAGAGTTTTAGAGAATTAGATCATAAAACTTGCATTACATTCCACATTTAAACAAAGTGGTCGCATAAAATATTGTATTAATTTTTCCAATCAGTGGAAACATATTTAAAATAAAACATGGATTCTTTCTTGACACTTCCTAGACACTATCATCATATCATGTACCCTTCCCTTGACCTGTGAAAAACATTTCAAAAACATGGGATGAGCATAAAAAGCTCAGTAAGGGATATAAAAATATGGAAAGGAAACATGAGTACATGTATACATAAGAATGAAATCATACTTTACCCATAAATCATAATCACTTTAACATACCTAATAAAATCATGAATAAATCATAGAAATAATAATACATAAAGGTAACTTGAGGCATTCATAACATTCTTACGTAGGGAGTAACCCTCTTGGTTACGTTTAGAATACCCGCCATAGTATATTCCCGAAATCTCTTCGGAGAAACCTTTATGTTTCACTCCTTCGCGTTACCCAATGCATTGGAGAGCTATATTAGGCTCACCCGCCCTTAGTTTGTCATGGAACCACCCGTTTTCATAACAATGCCCAATAACCATAACATAAACATATCACATAAAACATGCATAAAGGAAACATAACATTTCCACATTTCAATCACAATATAACATTTTAGTATATTGAAATAATGAATCCATTCAAAAAAGAAACCATTTCCAAAACCATTTAAAACAATTAATAAAGAGATTTTTTGAATCAAAGTGTCTCATACCACCTTGAAGCTTTTAAAATTTTAAAACATTAATATCCATATAAATAAATCCTAAAAACCATTTTGAAAACATGGATATTAATAAGAACAAATAATTAAAACATTTAAAGCGATATTTTGGGTAAAGGGGTTCTACCAAAATTAGAGACACTTGAATACAATAATTGAGGAATAACATTTAGTCAGAACATTATAATATCATGAGAATAAATGGATTCATGATATAATATTCCAAAGGACAGTATATACACCATATAAGAGTGAATTTGTGCATAACAACAATGAAATCTCAATAGAAATGTCAAATGTGATGAATTCCCTTATAAAGAAGGTATCATTAAATTAAGGATAATTCAGTCTCAAAATTTTGTGTGAGAAATATAAATACACCCAATATAAGTGTATATTAAGTGTAAAACAATAAAAGGTCATTCACACATATTCAAAAGATGACATATTCAATAACTACATGTTGAACCCAAAGAAATCAAAATTGGGGTAAAAAGTTCCCATGGTAAAATTTGACAGTCTAACGACATCACTTCAAAATTCAGAAAATGAGTTGATGAGAGATACAAAGGGAATCTCATCACTTAGACATAAAATTTACATCAATAAGGATATAGAAGAACATATCCCAAAATAATATTATGTGAATTAAAAGACATAACAAAATATGTCTTTTAAAAAGAGGAGGGTGAAAGGTTCCCTTACCGACATGGGTATCTTTCGAAACATAGACCCCGTTAAAGAAGGACAATACAACATTGATGTAAATAATCATAAATGATAGAATATTACACAATGAGTAAAATAATTGTCAGTACATACACCACTCAAAAGAAATTGTTTCAAATGTAGCATAAATCTCACGGAAATAAAAGTGAGATGAAAAATCCCTTATGAAAACTCGGCAGCCTAACGACGCCACTTAAAACTTCCAAAAATGGATTGATGAGATCAAATAGGGTATCTCATCACATTACAATAAAATTTACAAAAGGAATATAAAATAACGTCCCCCATCATAACAAATAGGAGCTTAAAATAAGTGACATAAAGGAGAGTACTTAAAGAGAAAGAGAGAGGTTAGATCTTTTACGAAAATTCGGCAGCCTAACGGCGCCACTCAAAACATCCAAAATGGACTGATAAGAGAGAATAGGGTATCTCATCATATGGAAATAAAAATTACAGTAAGATTAATATAAAATAACATCCCAATAACATGAAATATGAGCTTAGAAGGAATGACATAAAAGACTGTACTTTAAAAGAAAGAGAAGAGTAGGATCCCTTACCTCGGGTCCGACTTGACTCGATCATTCTTTAACGTCCTGAATAATAAACATGAGTTAATTTCCACTTTATTAAGAACCTTTATCTAGTTTATTATTCCTTTTATATCACTTATTGCATTTTTATAAACATTATGTAATCATTTCAGTTAATAATGTTTATTTTGTCGATATTTGGTTCTTAAGTCGAAAGTGGACTTCTTACAATTACATGTTGTTCGTGTGGTCAAATGTTTATTATATCCATAATTATATTAATGATTTGGATATCATATATATCATATAGATCCATAATATATATGTATTTATAATATTACATAATAATTTAGAGGTAAGAAATGAAATGCACCGTTCGTGGAGACAGTAAGCCGTACATACGCATGAACGCTACTTTCATTTCTATGTCATAATAATGGAATTAAAAAAAATGATAGGTATGTATATTTTAATTCCAGAATTATATTCATAATTTATATGTAACATAAATCATATATAATAACTTTAAATCCATACTTTATACATCCCCGATATGGCATTAACGAATCAAATCACTTTGAGGGGGCGGTAGTCCGCATTTCCTAAAATGAAATTATTGTGTTTACCCACAATGGAAACCATAAAGGTATGCCAAAAAAAATAAAGAAACATAAAAATATTATATATCATATATAAATATAGTGACATCTTAATGGCCACCTTTTAAGGTGTTATATGACTGTTGAACAATCATCGTTTCGTGAGGCAGAAATTCGCCATCCACAGAAACAATATGTTCTTTAACCATTTGATGTAGGTGTGTGTAAGTGTAGCTAGACTGATTATAATTAAAACATCCTAGTATATTGAAGATACTGGATTTGTTACAAAATAAATGAATAAAAATATTTTATGGGGTTGGAGACGCAAAATAATACAAAAGGACACAAGTGAAGACATTACCGTTAAATCGGGTAACTCCCATTGGTTTGAGCTCAATGGCTTCGTTGGGAAGACTTCTGCACTAATTGAGGCCACAAGGAGTTAGAGAGGGATGTGGAGAGACAAAATGGGTAGGGTTTGGCCGATCCAAAGGCTTTGGATATGTGGGTAAGGGGGTAGAGGTGGGGCCTTTTATAAGAGGAGAGAAGGGGCACTCTTGGAATGGTATAAAATGTAACTTTATTTTCAAATGAGTTTCAGATTTTAATGGTCCCACATTGATATTTTTGAGGAAAAGGTGATAAGGGTTCGAAATCCACCCATCCAATAGATTTTGGACAAGTGTAGGTCTTATATTTTACATTATCTTCCCATTTTATTTAAATCGTTAAATAATGCGGTTATCGCTGCATCATCATGTTGTCATAAATATTTTAATTTATTTAATGTCTAAAAATTATAAAAAAATACTACGATGTAGGAAATAGTTTTATATTTCCAATGAATATTTATAGTCCAAAATATAATTTATGTAGACATAGTTAAAAATATTGTACTTAGGTGATACATTCTTTGTTACATTTAACATTCTTTAAAAATAAAAAGATAAAAAGTCACTTTCTCAAAAAACTGATTCCATGGGGCCCCCAAGATTGACACAAGGCATACCATGGTCGGCCATGAGACAACAAGTATCCTTAGAACACATTTTGTGGTCATTGTTTATTATTATGATATTATCTTATTTTCTTTAACTACCCGATTACTCATTAATCTAGATAATTAAAGATAATTACTATCCTTCCTATTTATAATGTCCAAAAACAAAAGAGTCTTAATTACATAATTTGGACCTTCTGACTCCAAATATGTAATTAATTTTACAAAATTCCAAACACATAAATTGCAATAATTAATTTAAAAAAACATCCCGTTTTCAAAACAAATAGCGGGTTTTTTTGAAACAATATTTATGAAAAGTTTGGTACTTGTTTATGCCTAATTCCAAAGTAAAATTAATCCCAATGAACATCGATGAATTAAATGGTCAAAATAAATTCAAATTAAAATCTAAAACAAATTAAATAGGTAATATAACCATATAATACAATTATATAAAAAACTGGTTTTGATGTAAAATGCAGTATTTTTCACTATTCATTGAAAAATGAACATTGTCAGAAAAATACCAAAAATTAACCCAAGGTAAATTTAAATGTCTCAATAATAAATAATATGTTTATTTTGAAAAATAGAGCTTATAAAATTTTCAAAAAGAGGATTTAAAAGGGGATCTCCATCAAAAGGCGGTTAATCGACCTTTTAAAGAATATTAGAAAGTTTACACTTATAAACTGGATTCATTTGCATTTTTTATCCTCTAAAATTTATATTAAAGAGTAATAATATGTTACAAACATATATAATAATTTTGTAGTTAGTTTTGTTCATTCCCTCCATTACAACGGCTAGGCGTTAACTACCATTTAAAATAATATTTTTTTATTATTAGAGTGCAACATAAGATTCCCAAGAAGCTCGTCGTTGCGTATTGGGTACGCCATCGAGCATAGCATCCCCTTTAAAGTAATATTAATATTTTATTCACAATTATGGATAAATATAAAGATTTCATATTCTTTATTTACATGGGGTGTTACATCCTTCCCCCCTTTTGAGAATTGCTTCCTCGCAATTTTAAAATTGGACATGGAAACATCATTGAAAGTCCCACATCGGAACAAGAGTCGGTAAAACAATCACTTTAAAATAAAGAAAGATAAGTACAGCGGTCACCCGAGTTAACCCATACTAGGATTACAAGTATGAAAATATAGACATGGAGGAAAAAAAGGGCCATGTTCTGATGGAGAGTGATAGAAAACATGTTTAGGATATATTTAACCACAAGAAAATCACAAACTTCTGATGGGTTAAACGGTATTCGATTCCCCAGTAAGAAAAGATAATAGACAAAATTTTTGTTTTAAGTTACTTTTTATTGAGGAATTCATTCATAAGGAAACATAATCACTTATCATGTTGACTTTAAACTTTTATTAGATTCCTTACACAAAATCATATTTTCTCTAAAAGGAGAGTATTTTGGAAGACTTGTTCACATTAAGAGTATGATAATCAACTTCTAGAGAATCACCTAATCCAAAAAAGATAGCTATATACTTCCCATGTCTTTAGACTTTAACTAAAACCCAAAAAAAATGTTAGTACATGATCAGATAATCTAGCAAAGGATAACCCTTCATAAAAAGAAAATCTATTCTTAATCACCAATATTTGTCCAACAAAACCCAAAGTTCAATGAGGACCATTCTATAATCAATTGGTCCATAAAATTCTTCAATGTTAACCAAACTAAGATTGAAACCCAAATATTTGAAGGATTTAGTCACATACTCTTCCAAGTTAAATCGTAACATTTATCTCTAAACAACATCAGTTGCTCTTAATGTCTCGTATTGAAAAGTAATTTACCCAATCACATATCCTCCATGATAGGTTAATAAATTTCCATAGGTAACCCAAAATCAACTTACTCTTAATTAATAAAATAATCTAACTAAAAAGAATCATTCAAACTAAACTTGGACTTCACGTAGTCCAGTGGTATGCGATAAATACCAGTCTCACATTGGTTGTGGGTTCAATTCCCGCAGCATTGTCCGACCCAACGGGTTGTCACATGGTCTGCGTGTTGTCCTTTTACCAAAACTATATAATTCTTAAAACATTCCCCAAAACGAGATAAAATCTTCAAAATTGATCATAACATATTTTAACCTCAATTTGATCTCGTGCCTTTCATTTTCCATAATAACATATAATAACCCATAATTAACTCAAAAGTAAGGATCATATAAACTCTAATGGTTAAATTTATAATTATTACATGAACTTCTACATTGATTGGTCATCTCGTACATGATGCATTACAGATCATACCAAGGTTCAAGTGGTTGATCATGACTCCTTGATAGTTGGTTTAGAACAACCATGAGTTTCCTCTTTGAATACCCCATTTCATCCAGTCTCTTAATCAGATAACCACCACGGTTTCCTTCAATCCTATTGTCACTTTGGTGCCTGCTAGAACCATCCATTCACTAAAAATAGAAATGTCAGTGTGAGTATATCAAAAAAACCATCATGTACTAATGAGGGAGATAACCACTAATACTCATTCACTTTATCTAAAACTAGGACTCTTTCTAAAATCCGATCCATTATGGTAATGTCACATATGCTTAGAGAATACCCTAACCTCTAAAGTTATCTAAACCGACCTCTGATAGCAAATATAAGGCCCCAGCCTTAAACCTTACTTAATCTTGAGTTACTACAAGATTACACATTGAGTATCTTTTCAGGTTTATAGATTTAGAGAATTAGATCATAAACATGAATTACATTCCACAATTTAACAATGTGGTTACATAAAAGATAGTATTCATTTTTTCCATCAATGGAAACATATTTTAAATAAAACATGGATTCTTTCTTGATACTTCCTTGACACTATAATCATATCATGTACCCATCCCTTGACCTGTGAAAAACATTTCAAAAACATGGGATGAGCATAAAAAGCTCAGTGAGGGATATAAAAATATGGAAAGGAAACATGAGTACATGTATACATAATAATGAAATCATACTTTACCCATAAAACATATTCACTTTAACATACCTCATTAAATCATGAATAAATCATAGAAATCATAAGACATAAAGGTAACATTCGGCATTGATAACATTCTTACGTAGGAAGTAACCCTCTTGGTTACGTTTGGAATACCCACCACAGTATATTCCCTGAATCTCTTCGGAGAAACCTTAATGTTTCACTCCTTCACATTACCCAATGCATTGGAGAGCTATATCGGGCTCACCCGCCCTTAGTTTATCACGGAACCACCCATTTTCATAACAATTCCCATGAACCATAACATAAACGTATCACATAAAACATTCATAAAGGAAACATAAGATTTCCACATTTCAATCACAATATAACATTTTAGTATATTTAAATAATGAATCCATTCAAAAAGAAACCATTTCTAAAACCATTTAAAACATTAAATAAAGAGATTTTTGAATCAAAGTGTCCCATACCACCTTGAAGCTTTTAAAATGTCAAACCACTATTATCCATATAAATAAATCCATAAAAACATTTTGAAAACATGGATATTAATAAGAACAAATAAATAAAACATTTAAAGCGATATTTTGGTTAACGGGGTTCTACCAAAATTAGAGACAGTTGAATACAATAATTGAGGAATAACATTTAGTCAGAACATTATAATATCATGAGAATAAATGGATTCATGATATAATAATTCAAAGGATAGTATATACACTATATAATAGTGAATTAGAGCATAACAACAATGAAGTCTCAATAGAAATGTCAAATGTGATGAATTCCCTTATAAAGAAGGTATCCTTAAATTAAGGATAATTCAATCTCAACATTTTGTGTGATAAATATAAATACACCAAATATAAGTGGATATTATGGGTAAAAAAATAAAATGTCATTCACACATATTCAAAAGATGACATATTCAATAACTACATGTTGAACCCAAAGAAATCAAAATTGGGTTAAAAGTTCAAATGGTAAAATTCGACAGTCTAACGACATCACTTCGAAATTCAGAAAATGAGTTGATGAGAGATAAAAAGGGAATCTCATCACTTGAACATCAAATTTACATAAATAAGGATATAGAAGAACATATCCCAAAAAAATATTATGTGAATTAATAGACATAACAAAATAATTCTTTTAAAAAGAGGTGGGTGAAAGGTTCCCTTACCGACATGGGTATCTTTTGAAACATACACCCCGTGAAAGAAGGACGATACAACATTGATGTAAATACTCATAAATGAAATAATATTACACAATGAGTAAAATAATGGTTAGTACATACACCACTAAAAGGAAATTGTGGAAAATGTAGCATAAATCTCACGGGAATAAAAGTGAGATGAAAAATCCCTTACGAAAACACGGCAGCCTAACGACGCCACATAAAACTTCCAAAAATGGATTGATGAGATCAAATAGTGTATATCATGACATTACAATAATATGTATAGAAATAGGAATATAAAATAACATCACCCAAAATAACAAAGAGGAGCTTAAAAGAAGTGACATAAAGGAGAGTACTTAATGAGAAAGAGAGAGGTTAGATCTCTTACGAAAATTCGGCAGCCTAACGGCGCCACTCAAAACATTTAAAATGGATTGAAGAGAGAGAATAGGGTCTCTCATCATATTAACATTAAACATACAGTATGTTTAATATAAAAGAACATCCCAATAACAAGAAATATGGTCTTAGAAGGAATGACATAAAAGACTGTACTTAAAAAGAAAGAGAGGAGTGTGATCCCTTAACTCGGGTTGGACTTGAATTGATAGTTCTTTAACATCCTGAATAATAAACTTTAGTTAATTTCAAATTTATTAAGAACCTTTTTCTAGTTCATTATTCCTCTTATATCACTTATTTCCTTGTTATAAACATTATGTAATCATTTATGTTACTAATGTTTGTTTTGCCGATATTTGGTTCTTAAGTCGAAAGTGGACTTCTTACAATTACATGTTGTTCGTGTGGTCAAATGTTCATTTTATCTAGAATTATATTCATTATTTGGATATCATATATATCATATATATACATAATATACATGTATTTATAATATTACATAATCATTTAGAGGTAAGAAATGAAATGCACCATTCATGGAGATGGTAAGCCGTACGTACGCATGAATGCTACTTTCATTTCTATGTCATATTAAGGGAATTAAAACCAAATGAGAGGTATGTATATTTTAATTAAATAATTATATTCATCATTTATATGTAACATAAATTGTATATAATATCTTTAAATCAATCCTTTATACATTCCACATATGGCATTAACGAATCAAATCACTTTGAGGGGGCGGTAGTCCACACTTCCTAAAAAGAAATTATCGTGTTTACCCACAATGGAAACCATAAAGGTATGCCACAAAAAAAACAGAAACAGAAACATATTTTATATCATATATAAATATAGTGACATCTTAATGTCCACCTTTTAAGGTGTTATATGAGTGTTGAACAATCATCGTTTCGTGAGGCAGAAATTTGCCATCCACAGAAACAGTATGTTCTATAACCATTTGATGTAGCTGTGTGTAAGTATAGCTCGAATGATTCTTATAACAAAATCCTAGTATATTGAAGATAATGTATCTATTACAAAATAAATGAATAAAAAGAGTCTATGCGGTTGTAGAAGCAAAATAAAACAAAAGGAAAGAAGTGAAGACATTACCATAAAATCGGGTAACTCCCTTTGGTTTGAGCTCAATGGCTTCCTTGGGAAGACTTCTGCCCAATGTGATGTTTCAAAGAGTTATAGAGGGATGTGTAGAGACAAAATGGTCATGGTTTGGCCGATCCAAACTCTTTGGAAGTGTGGGTAAGGAGGTAGAGGTGGGGGACTTTTATAAAAGGAGATGAGGGGCACTCTTGGAAAGGTATAAAATGTAACATTATTTTCAAATGAGTTTCGGATTCTAATGGTCCCACATTGATTTTTTTCAAGGAAAATGTGATAAGGGTTCGAAATACACCCATAAAATAGTTTTTGGACATGTTTAGGTCTTATATTTTACATTATCTTTCCATTTTATTTAAATCTTTAAATAATGAGGTCATCGATGCATCATCATGATGTCATAAATAATTTAATTTATTTAATGTCTAAAAATTATTAAAAAAAATACTTTGATGTAGGAAATAGTTTTAGATTTCCAATAAATATTTATAGTCCAAAATATCATTTATTTATACAATGTTAAAAATATTGTACTTAGGTGATACATTCTTTGTTACATTTAACATTCTTTAATAATAAAAAGATAAAAATTCACTTTCTCACAAAAGTGATTCCATGGGCCCCCATGTTTGTCACAAGGCATAACATGGAATTCCATGAGACAACCAGTAGCATTAGGACACATTTTGTGGTCATTTTTTATTATTATGATATTATCTTATTTTCTTTAATTACCCGATTACTTATAAATCAAGATAATTAAAGATAATTACCGTCGTTACTATTCATAATATCCAAAAACAAAAGAGTCTTAATTACATAATTTGGACCTTCTGATTCCAAATATTTAATTCATTTTACCAAATTCCAAACACATAAATTTCAATAATTAATTTAAAAAAACGTCCCGTTGTCAAAACAAATAGCGGGTTTTTTTGAAACAATATTTATGTAAAGTTTGGTACTAGTTTATGCCTAATTAAAAAGTAAAATTAATCCCAATGACCATCATTGAATTACATGGTAAAAATATATTCTAATTACACAATAAACAAATTAAAAAGATAATATAACCATATAATTAAATTACATGAGAAGGCATTTTTGATGCAAAATGCAGTATTTTTCACTATTCATTGAAAAATGAACATTGTCAGAAAAATACCAATAATTAACCCAAGGTAAATTTCAATGTCCCAATCATAAATAATATGTTTATTTTGAAAAATAGAGCTTATAAAATTTTCAAAAAGTGGATTTAAAAGGGGTTCACCAACAAAAGGCGGTTAATCGACCTTTTAAAGAATATTAGAATGTTTACACTTAAAAGCTAGATTCATATTCATTTTTAATCCTCTAATATTTATTGTAAAGAGTAAAAATATTTGATAATAATATATAATAATTTTGTAGGTAGTTGTTTTCTTTCCTGCCATTACACCGGCTAGGCGTTAACTACCATTTAAAATAATATTATTTTATTATCAGAGTGCAACGAAAGATTCCCAAGAAACTCGTTGTTGCGTATTGGGTACGCCATCGAGCATAGAATCCCCATTAAAGTAATATTAATATTTTTATTCACAAATATGGATAAATATAAAGATGTCATATTCTTTGTTTACCTGGGGTGTTACAATAATATGTCTTATTGTGTTTATAAATTAGTTATTTTTAGGTTGGTCATTTGTATTCGCTAATTTTATGACATCTAAATAAATGTTCTACAATTAATTTGGTCAAACTTGTCAATGTATCATCATATCTAGTATTTTATAAAAAATTGATTATGATTATAATTAATTAAATATAATTTCATAAAAATCCATTGATAGTAGTCATGAATAATTATACACAAAATTTAATGGAGACGATAATCCATACCTAAGAATGAATAATATTTTAATTTTTCTTCATGGGTGAGATGAATTAAATTACATAATATATTACTTTTATATAATCAAATTTTTTTCTTGATTTCATATTAATTCAATAAATATATACGTATAAGATCCTATGGATCCAAGAAATTGAAAAAAAGTTGCATCGCTTTGTGGAGGTTGTGGTCCACATGTACATATTTGAAACACAATATTTTTTCGATGTATAGAATGGTTATGAAGGTAGGTAATATTATATCATTGTAGAATAATTTTAATTTCAAAATAAATAAATAAATATATATATATATTATCATTATATCCCACCATGTTAGGTGTTCATGGAAGACAAAATGCATCGCTTATTTGAGGTGGTTGTACACATGTACACATGAGTGATGTTTTCATTTCTCGTAGGATGGTGATGGAGTTGGAAAAGTGTTTTACCAATATATTAAAAATATTTCATTATATATTACTAAATATTTTATTGTATAATAATATTTATGATTGTTCTAGGGGATGTATAAAGAGATATAACCATGAAATAACCTAGTTAAGAGTTTTATCACATCTTTGAAACAAAAATAAGTTCTATTAAACCATAAAATATACATATTAGTATTTTAGAGATATAATAACACTGAAAAGAAATGTATTTTATAATGGGTTTGGGTGTAAAATAGTCATGAAATAATTTTCAATTTTTTTGAATAAGTGTGGAGAAGAGGAGGTATCTAATAAGTTAGTGAAATTTGAGTCTATTAATAAATTATTGATTTAAAATAATATAAATTTATTATCATAATCATGTGGTACTAAAAAAATTACACATTTCATATATGGTAACCATTTTGAAATTTATTTCTTCCAATTTAAATGAAAATATTATCTAATTACCTATTGATATATATATTACTTAAATTTTGTTATTTTCCCATTATCGTTGTAATTAATTTCTATAATGCTTACCGTTAAATATGAGAAGAATAAAAGTAGTAAAAAATAATAAATTTGACCACATTGATTCCATATATGAAATTAATTTTCTATTGTTCAATTTTTAGATGAGTTAGATAATATTTTTAACATAAGCATCAACAAACACAATAATAAACCATATTCCTAAAAAATGAGTTTTTTGGTTCAAATTAAATTTACACCATTATAAATTTAAATGAGGATTCATATTGAATGAAGAGGAATAAAATTTATCAATTTTTCATTATTATTCATTATATATAATTAGAATACATCATAATTCATTGAAATTAATTTATATATTGAAAATAAAGAAAATTTTAGCATAAATAATATTTATTTTTCACAATTAAATCCATAATCAATCATTTAAAGGATATTAAAGAACAATTACATAAATTACATTTTGTTTGATGATGTAAAATATGAAATAAATCTTATCAAATTAAATTTCTAAAACGTATAAATTTAATGTTTTTTAACAACACAATACTTTGAATACAAATTTTTTATAATATAATAATTTCATTTTGACATCAAAATTTATATGTTGATGTTTTTGTGAACATGACATAATATGTTATAATCATGATCATAAATAATAAATATAATTAATTTTACATTATCATTCACTATATTTTAATATCCCCTCTCCTCAACAAAATTACTACGTCATAATTTTATTTATTACCTTAATATGTAAGGGTGTTTATCATTCAAAATATTTTGGAATTCCAAAATTAATTCTCCGATAATTTGGTTATTCAATAATAATTTAATGATTTAGTCAGAATATTATATAAAAAATATCTATATGATATAAAATATTAAATTTTTTATTTCTTATTATAAATATTCTCATCTATTTAACCAACTTCTATGATCAAAACAATGTGATTCATCAATCATATACTTACTTAATAACGATGAAGTAAATAAATCATGTACATAATATAAAATATGGGGCAAGGAATAATGATATCAATTTGAACAATTTTTTCCAAAATTACATATTAAAAAACATTGTGTTGTGATTATTGTCCCTTTTTAACAAATTTTATTAAAGGTTTATTAGGAAACGTTTTATGAAAAAAATTCAAACATAAAATGAGATAAACTTCTTCTATTTATCTATATAAAACGAATTTCTACTGTGGGATACATTCATACAGTGTGAAATCATATTTACCTTTTAAAACATCTCTTATACCAATTATCATCAAAATAACATTCACTCACAAATTTTTTCCTTCTTGAAAAAGTCAGATGCTTTTTTCATATAAATATTCAAATGGATCCATCAAAATAATAGAATAAAAATATTAATTATATTATATTTTAAATAGAATAATGTTATTGATCCCAAATTCAAAAGTAATCATATGTGTGGTTCTCACCAATATACTCTAAATACTAAATTATTTAATCTAGTTATCAATTAGATTTGCGATGAAATGATATACAAAATAATATCTTGTTACCCATAAAAATATGACCAATTTTATAATAAATTGATATAAATATTGGATAACTACAAGTTAAAATAGGGAGAGTGACTTCATATAACTTATATAATTTTAATATAAATTCAATAATGTAGATATAAATATATAATAAATTAAATACATATAAAATATGATTAATTTAATAAAATTATCAACATTCATTGAAATCACATATTATCCTCAAGATGAAATTAGAAATAACTTCAAACATTCCACCAAAATATTATAAAATTTCAATTTAAGAATATGAAAAATATTATTCACAAATATTGGTTAGTCTCACTGTGTATTGATCTCATGACAGGACATTCACTTCCTAGAAAATGTATCATCATCAATTTATATTTTTTCCCATAGTAATATTCCCATGGATATATATGCATTGTAGTTTTTAGTAGGATGAAAGAATAACTACTCATATGAGCCTCGCATTGAAATTATTTATTCAAATGATAATATATCAAAAAAATAACTTCATTTTATGTATAATTTTACCTACCTTTTCACATTAATTATTTTTAATTTCCCTTCATCAAACAATTCATACATCATTTTCATAATGTTATCTTATTTTATAGGAATTTTAATTACTTCTTCTTCTGATGATATTAATGATACAAAATAAAATGAACAATATAATTTTAGATATTAAATATTTTATATTAGATTAATTAATTCATCTATAGAATGATATTGTTCAAATTTATACATTGTTAATTTGGAATTATTTTTTGAATCAAGGATACAACATAAATATATTAATTACCAGGATGATAGTGATTTCATCATAATTAATTTTGAGTAACAACAACAACAAAAATTTAATTTTAAACAAATGATGATTTAATATATAAATCATAAATTTATAATCATTATATATTCAAAATTTATACTATATAAAATATTGACATGCAATTTAAAAACATATAATTTTCATATTAACAACTTGTGTTTTGTAATTCATCATAGGTTTTTACCATTACATAATGACTTTCTGTTAAATGGTTCTATAAAATAAAGAAACAAACAAAAACTTTTTATAAATAAACATTATATATAATAAAATCAAATTTTTTTATATAGAATGTTAAATAATAACGTATGTGACAATATTATTTTCAATTACTAAAAACATTCATCAGATTCTCTTATCCAAATGGATTTAACTTCTTTCTGAGTAAACATTTTTTATGGGATAGATAACGGCTAAATTTTTCTAAAAAAATTTCTATAGTAAACTAGATATCTATGAAAAAATAATATCATTTTTATACATGAGTATCTTTTCAAAACAACCACTCTATTATTTTTATAAAGTTGGGATGTTATTCAATATTTATAAATTATATTTCCATGGAATAAAACCTATAGAATCAGGCATTCAAATTCTAATAATTTTTAGAGTTTTTCTCCTTTTAATGTTATCCAAAAATTCTCTAAAATATATTCATAGTATTTATTTGGTACATAATATTTAAAAATTACACCAATTAAGTTCGTTAAAATTTAGTTCAAATAGTTATGGTAATATATATTCATAGGATTCCAAAATTAAATACGTGAAGAAGGCATTCAAAAAGGAAGGAACCAAAATTCATTATTAAAATACCAAGTATTATAATTTTACACATAAAATCCTACGAAAACATTTTATTCTAATGGTAAAAGAATAATATGATAATAAATATTTAATATTGATCACCTAGGAGTTTTAATAATGTTATTGGAAAATTTTTAATTTCATCAGGGAGATAAAAATAATCATAAAAAACCTTTTTGATTATAATTTATATGATCACAATACATTTTATATTTCTACAAACACACACATTAAATCATGAAACATGCCATTAAATTATAATATATTTAAACAATCAAATTTTAAAAATTCTATTCAATAGCATTGTTAATCCATTTACCGAAATGATATAGATGTACTATTTTACCATGGCAATAACATATTCTAGATCTCATAATACATTCACCAGATTTATTTTTAACACTAATATCAAAATATTAAAACACAATTTTATTTCCAAAGGATGTTTTTGATTAAATTAAACATATTTTTTACCACTTATTTACCTTAATATCAAAATTTAAAATGAAAATTTTAATATCCATCTCAACCATCCCAATATTTTTTACATTTTTCCCTTTAATTTTGATTTTATATGTCACTAAATGGAATCAAATTTTTTTTCCAAAGATAATTATAATTTTCAAATTTACATTTATAGTCCAATAAAAATTATCATTTATACCAAGATAATCTAGTAAAATTTTCATCATAGGTAGAAAATGTGTCCTATTTTTCCTACATTAATTCCAACAATTTCTTTTAATTATACTATGGAAACATTTAGGAAAATATTTCCCAATTAATATATGCATGAATTTTTTCTAGTATATCACGTTTATATCAAATTTGATTATACTATTCATATATTAGAGAAATAATAATCAAACTCACCTTAAAAATTCTTATTTACAATAATTTACTTCAAATGCATCAAGCAACCCAAAACATATAATATCATTTCAATGTTATTTATCTATAAATCATTCCCACTAGCACTGATGATTCAAAAAAAAATCTATTCGGTTAATTATGTTAGAATATAAAACTATAGACATGAAACTATATTATGAATTCACTCTAAACATTTCATAGTTTATACTATTCATACCCTATATCAATTGTGTTTATAAAAATAAAAACTACCCAATTCTAATTAAACCATTCTCGATTACTAATTTAGAATGATATAATTATCTATATTAATTCCTACATATATTCCAACGATTCCTATATGATAACATTTAAATTTTGGCATGGAGTAGATGATGAAAAATGTAAATCTTATGAAATTATACTATTATAATAAAATTTCAAAATTTATTATGATAATATTGTCTTTTAAAATCATTTTATCCTCTTAATTTCCCCAAACGTCTTCTCTAATACAAACTATAACACTATGTATCATAATCAATCATTAATTAAGTAACATTTATAATGTGTTTAAAATTCTTATGTATCTAAAATCCTTTAGGATTAGTGGAGTCACTATAAAAAATATAAATACTTAACATAATTATCATCTCAGGATAGTTTATATTTTCCAACAAAAATTGTATATATTGTTTACACTATTGTTTAAAATTTAACATGTTTTCTATGATCATGTAATGTCACCATTGACCATGCTATAGTCTATACCAATTGTTAATCACATTCAAAAAAATTAAAAACATTATATGAATAATATAATACATATTGAGTTATATAGTAAAAATAGAAATCCTTTTACCTTTTTGAAAATTTAAAAAACCCATAAATAAATTTACATTTTTCTGTACTAATAATTAGAATAAAATAATCATTTGATAAAAATATACTAAAAATTTATGATAAATTATTTCAAAAATTATGTAGTATGAATGAAAATTGAAAAACATTATTATGATTGTTACATGGAAAAAACATGATAACTCGTCAAAAAACATTTATAATTAGAATATAATAATGCCTCATTCTTTTATGATTTCATTCTATTACACAATGAAATATATATATATATTTCCCCTAAAATCTGTACCAATCGTAAAAAACCCATGTTTTATATAGGTACATTATCCTTATATTTTCAAATGTTATGACCATTTGAAAATAAAAACCATCATGGTTAATTCCAATATATCCCAAATTAAAAAATTAATTCATTTTATCTATGTTATATTACCAATAATAATTGGAATACTAAATTGGGAAGATTTATTATCATATTGGTGACAACAATTTTCAAATAAAGTATCTCATAGACATATAATGTAAAAAGTGACATAAAAACATAATTTTTTGTTATAAAACCAAAAAAAAATCACAATATCTCTTAAACTAAAAACAGTCACATACTTAAAAAATGATAATAGAATATTGTTAATTTAAATATGAAAATAATAAACAGATAAAATTCAATTTGATAATGTTTAAATCTAGTGGAAAAATATAATGTATTCATAATATTTAATAACACCTATGATGGTTGGAATGGAATTCATGTGGTAAAGTTTAAGAATAAAATTATTTTGAACATTGGTAAAATGATTGTAATGTTAAATTTAGGGAAAAATTTAAAATATCAACTTTTAAATCATTTTCAAATAATCTAGGATCATTAAAAAATATTTAAATAAATCATTTTAGTTTAAATAACAAGGTATTTAAGAATTTTATATTAAACTTTTTTAGGGAATGTAAGCGATTAATACAATCAACAAAATTTTTAAATAATTACACCACGCATCATCTATTATCTCATCATATACACCCTATAATATTTCTGAATAATAAAATAGAAGTTCAATTATAATTTCCTCAGATCAATTTTCTTATTTCCACATCAAAAAATCATTTAATATATTTATTAATATGAATAGATAAAAACTAAACTGGTTTTGTTAATGTTTAATGTTTTGGGGTCATTGAGTGTATATCAAAAAAATCACATCGGTTTTTAATTTCAGTCAATGTGTTCATGGTTCTAGATAAACTTGCATCATAATATTAGTATAATTATAATGTTATTGATTAAATATACACTAGTAACCATATATATAAGGAAATCATGAAAATAATTCACATCATCTAACAGAGATAGCAGTCCACGCACACACTTAATAAACGTTTTCATTTTTTAGTGTGTGACAATGAAATAAGATACATAATATTATAAAAATTATAATCATAACTATGTTATAAAATTAATATTTATTCAATAGTACCATCATTATTAGAATCCATGAAATTTTAAATTATTAATGATTCGGTTTTTTTCTTGGAAGTGGTATTCCACAAGTATTCTGAAAAACATTTCAAATGGCGAAGGTGTTAGAAATAATTTAATATTATATAAGTAAAAAATCAGAAAACATTCATAAAAATATGGAATTATCATTCAATATATCATTATTAAAAGTTATGAGAGGTTGTGATGGAAAATGAAATACATCTCTTTATGGAGGTGGTTTTCAACACTTACGGGCATGTGTTGTTTAAATATTACATTAGATGAAAAATGAGATGAAAAAGGGTTGTACAATATACATAACATCATTTAATAATATTTTTAATAATCAAATTATTATAAAATATTTTTTATTATATATTTTATATAAATATAAAAAAATAATCATCCATGAATTCGATTATGATTTATATAATTTCTTTGTAAACCTTTCATCATAAAACAACATAATTATTATTGTTTTTTATTGAACAAAAACAAATGGAAGAAAGATTGAATGTTATGATAGATATTCAATATGTTTATTCAATCTATTATATTTAATAAAATGTTTATATGTGGGGAAGGAATGTGCCTTTAATAATAATGTGGACTGTAACATTTATAATTTTCCAATATCTTAAATTAATATTATGTTAGTATTATGGTAATGTGGAATGAAAATAATTTAAGATCTAATGTAACGAGTTAAGGTTGTAAATACTATAATCTAATTAGAAAAATTATTACATTTTTTGACATTTCCACATACATCTTATCTTAAATATATTTATTTACCCATTACCATGTGAATAAATTTGAATCAAACTAAATATTCGATATGAATAATTCTAAAATTGATCTTGTTACAAAATTTGAAGATACTAATTACATATAAACTTTCCATTTCTAATTATTCAATTATCAAATAATTGATTTTTTATTATTTATATTCTCCCATAAAAAATAATATATAGAATACGTTTTTATAGAGAATATTTTCTAGATCCAAAATTAATATATTCTTAAATAATGTCTCATAAATATAGAAATAATATTAATTTATCTATTTTTAATATCTGTTATATTTTTTAAATTAAAAATTCCAAAATATTATTAGATTTTTTTAAATTATTTATTTTTATGAAATGTGTTTTTAAAATTATATTTTCCTGTATTGAATAAAAAAATAAATATTTTAAGAAAAGTATAAAAATTAATAACAATAAACTATATTTGATACAATGATATTACAAATTTTTAACATTAAAAAAATTAAATTTAAAATATTTATAAATTTTACTTTTACCTAAAACATTATAATATATGGAAAATACATGACTTAGATTAAAACCATAACAATTTATACTAAAAATTTACCATAAAATAATAGAAATATTTTAACTTAATAAAATGAAATATTGAATTGTAATATTGAATGAATCAATTTCATTATTAAAACATATCCATTTTTTCACACTAATCTATGGATAATTTAGGATTTTGGGCATCTATAACATTTTAATCTGGGGGAAAATGGTAAAAACCATCAAATCACAAAAACCATAGAAGAAGATCATTATAATTAAAATATTAATATATTTCACTCTATATTTGGGGTGGTCTAGTTAGATTCTATATATACACACTTTTTTAACCTATATATTCTATTGGAATGTCAAATCACCCCCTATGATATGATATTAAATTATGATATAAAAAATCTACTTTTCTGATATTGTTATTCCATATTAAGGATTATTGGAATTTTCTATATGAAAATATATTTTTACTGATTCTATAAGATTATAATTTTTTTTGATAATGGATTGATTTTCTATAATTATATAAAATCATTGTGTATTAGAGTATGAAAGAAACTATCAACATATTCTAGTCTATCAATGAAATTATATTTTTCTAAATAACATTTATAATGAAAATTCCAAAATTTGTCTCTTAAAATATAATAGTGAAATAATCAAAACATTAATGTTTGGAAAAGAAATTCAATATTTGGTAGAAAAATATGATGTAAAAATATATATTTCCTTAGATAAAAATTATATCATTTGATCATTAAATATTTTAATCACCCAAAATATATTATCATTGGTAAGTGTAAAAAAACATTTAGAGGGTTTAATTTATATTTATGGTGAGAATTTAATGAGATAAAATTTAATTTTTAAAAAACCATTTAAGAAATACTCTGTTTAATTGGTTAATTGACACATAAAAATGATAAAAATAAAATATATATTTTTATTAGAATATTATAAAATTTTTATTTAAAATTTCTGTATGAATGATATTAACCAATATAAGAAAATTATATATAATGGATATGTAAATTCATTGAGTGATAGGAGTTTCCATTATAAAGTTATCAAGTCCAATAATAGAAATGTGATGTTGCCACTACATTTTTCCCCACACCTAAAACAACATTAACTACACCAATTATATTCTAAAAAATAATATATATGTAAATATCAACCTTGTGAAAATTTCTCTTTGATCACTTCTGGCTTATCTGTCAAAAATAACTACCACTAAAACATGTCTCATAATTTAATATTATGATGGTATTTTAATGGTTTATGTAATTTTAAATTAAATTTGTGAAAATATATAATTTTATATTTTATAAATTAATTATATTTCATATATTTATATATAAAATAAAAAATTAAGTATAAAGACATTCATTTTTTGACTAAAACTTTGATAAAACTCTCAATAATGGGAAAATAAACAACCATGGTCATTTTATGTGAACAATATACTTTTTATAATATTTATTTTTTAATGTAAATTATTTCAAAAATAGAAATTTATTCTGGATAAAACAAATTATTGATCTGAATTGTTAATATATAATAGATATGACTAATTAATTATAATATTTAATACTCATAAAAAAATTATAAAAAAAAATCAGTATATTTTTATTTTTTTCATATGAAAATAAATTATAAATTTATGTATGTATAATTTACTAAATAACCATCAGTTTTAGAATTTGGATATCCTTCTTTTCTTAAGATAAATTATTTAAAATTTTCTTAAAATATATATTTTAGTTGAATATTTTAAAATAAACATAACATGAATATTATATATTTGTTTTTATTATAAGTATTTATGAATAAACTTATAATGGGGAATGTTTATCTAATTCACAGAACCAATCATTATTAAATTATAATAAAAAATAATGTCATGAAAAATAGAAAAATTTATAATGATAACCTAACCATTATTTTTTCCTTAAATTTATCTTTTATTAAAAATGATTTTTTGAATGTTATTTGAAAAAATATTAAAACTATTTCTAGTTGGAAATATAAATTTTATTTGATAACAAGATTTTTTATTATGAAATTAGTAGGTACAAATAATGTAATTAATCCCAATTTAATTTTTTCAAAAAAAATAAATTTCATTGTAAGAAATCAGCTACTACTGTAAAACAGAAAAAATAATAGTGTATCATATAAATACAAAAGATTAAAAACATGAAGAATCAAGTTCTAGATTAAAAATTTTATGTGTTTTATTAAAATAAATATTTCTACACTCTAATATTTTCTACATTGATGTGCAACATTCATGCCAATCATATTATCCAATTATATTTTTAGGATATAATTGGAAAATTTTCATTACCTATAGTAAAAAAATAGTAATTATCTTAGTTCATTAATAGAAACAATATAGAATTAAAATTTAATAAATATTAATTTCACTTATCCGATAATATTTAATCTTGTTAATAAGACTATTGTAACTATAATATTGAATAATTCATCCATTTCCATGAATTCCTCTAAGAGAAAAGCCAGTGTCTAAATGTGGGAACTAATAAATCAATAAAATTTTCTCTTTAATAACAGGCCGATAAAAAATATTTTGATTCTAATATAATTAAATAATTATTATGGAATTATCAATGTTATTATTTATTGAGAATAAATGTTATCTAGGATTCCCTTTATGACCTTGAAAAATGAAGATGTCATTTATGTATACATTTAGAGTACCAACTTTATAAAGAGATATGTTTGTTTAACATTAACACTATAAAATGATTCATAAAATGGGTATTTAATGAATTAGTACTTTTTTAACATTTTTACCATATTGTTATGATTAACCATTTCATACCCTTCTCCCATTCTTGGGAAAATAATTCATCATCTTTATATATATGCAGATTACCACCTCCAAGATGTGAAATATTTTTTTTCCATCACCATATTAATTTTATAGTTATAAAAATATCATAAAATATTTTCCACCTACATCAAACATTTTTATTAATATGTTATTTATTATATGATTTATAATATAATATATTACATAAGCATTCACACCCATAAATAATAGAATATTTTGGATTGCGTCAGTTTAACCACCTAGATGAATGATAAAATATATTGTTATCATATATGAATTTGATAATCATTTATTTATTATATTTCACATATATATGAAAATATAGTTTTGTTTTTTGGAGTCTATAATTTTAATATTAATATATAACTCATTAATTAATATACAACATATATTCATCAATATTACCAAAAAAATATTTTCAATAATTTTATTTTCACAATTATTAACAAAAAATGTAATTGAATTTAAAATTAAAATTTTATTAACTAGTTGAATATAAATCCTAGTACCATATATAATGTTGGAATCATTAACTTAACTTTAAATAATGAGGATTGATGAGAAATTTTTTAATAAAGTGCTTAAAAATATAACATCCTAAAATCATATTGGTAAATAATCCTATTTTTATTAATACATGTATAAAAAATGATGATAAATAAAGAGTATATTAGGTTATAGTGGAAAATAGTGTTATTAACTATGTTATTAAGTATGTTATTTTTAAAATAATAGAGTATATCCGTTCTTCATAGAAGGTGAGATTAATGTTTTTTTTGATTTTGTGGTATCATCATTCATTATTTTAGATGAATTCAATATTCACCAATTTTACCACATTGTATAGTTTATATGCATCGAGATTAATAATATAATTATAATTATAAAAATAATATATTGATATAAATCTTCATTTCATATTCCCTATTGAGGGGATTTAGATTATGGCTTATCTAAAGTCATAATGTTTTTTGATAAAAAGATACTCTTCCAATGTGATGTGATGCTTCTTATTTAACATCATTTTTCCATTAATGGATTAATTGACTAGAAAATTACATTTTACAACATTTTATCACCATATATATGGAAAATATTTTAAAATTTAGAGCTCATTCCATTAATATTTTCTTTATCCAAATAATATAACAATGTTTATAATAATTTTTATCCCCCTCATGTAATATCATTGCAATCCAAATTCATTATTTAAATCCCAATATTGTTATATATTTTTACATAAGAAAAAATATTTTTTTTATTTAATGAGCTGATTATAAATTAAATTTTATATTTTCAAAATTATGTTTTATTATACTTTTTATTATGTCATGTTCTAAAAACATTTTTTCTATATTAAAAATGTTTTCAATATTTGATCAGTTGTTTTATTTTTCTACTTTCACTTCCATGAGTTATCTAGAATTTAGTTTCCAAGGAAACAAGAATTTATATTTAGTTATTTAATGTAATTATTTATTATCAAGGTTTCTTACTACACCCTTTATGAAATTTCTATTTCCATTAACTATATCGATCCTATTTATTCCAAAGATAAAAGTTTTTTTAAACCTATTTTGAGATTTCAAATCCATTTTCATCTTTTCCTCTAAGTAAATTATCCCCTGATTTTTTTTTTCATTATTCACACTCTATATTATATTATGAAATACATTTTTCGATTAGAAATTTTTTGTATCAACAATAGTAATTCATGATAAAATTTTTGAGAATAGTATAGGAAATAGTTTAAAACCAATTTTTATCACTTTGTGTCATAACATATGGTAATTCATTTATTTCATGTGGAATTAATAATGATGGGAGACTATTTTGTGGGGACTTGTATCAACCTCTACAGAGTTGGTTATAAATTTAAATATCATGAGATAATGTTGTTATTCATGAATATTTTGATTGTTCTCAATTGAATATTTATATATTTTATTTTTTCCAAATGGAATGTGTTGACATTTGTTTGTTCTCAAAAAAATTTGTAGATATTTGTTTTGTTCACAAAGATATTAAAGGTAAAAAAAAGTTCAATACAACAAGGCCTATAAAAAAATTTCTTGTTTTTTGGATATTATTAAGCTTATATTTTTTCCATTTTTCATTTTCTTGTTTGTTTGAATGGGATGCCATATATTTTTATCAAATTCCTATGATTATGCTCCATAGATCTTATTTATTATCTTATAAATAAATAGAATGGTACTTGTTTTCATATTTTTTATTACATTTTATTTTATAATGAATTATGGAAAATTATTATTATTATTCCATGTTCATAATAATAATATATTTCTCTAGTAATGATTTATAATATTCTTATGATCTATCACTTCAATGACACATTTTTGTGTTATTAGAATACATTTTTTTTTGATATTCCCTTTATTATGATTTAATTATCTATATATGTATAAGAATATAAATTAAGATTATTTTGGGAGTGATTATTGTGTCTCTCAAATGTGAATATATATTCATATGTATTGTAACATATTTTACTAATATCATCAGACCTCAAACACAATAACAAATTAGTTTATATGGAAATGATATTATTTTTCCGAATTAATGATTAACTTATATAATTTCTGTAAAAATTTATTTTTATTTAGGGTTGTTTCACATTGTTGCAATGTTAATGTGTAAGTATAGTGTTTCTAATATTGAACATAGGAATGCAGGTCTGGGTAACCTCAAAACAGCTTCCCAATACATAGTCGATTTTTGCTGACCACATATGTCCCATTATAATATTTTACATATCCTAACCAACCATTTCATATCAAGATCCCATGAGATATTAAAAATATCCAAATTAATTAGTAGAAAATAATAGACCAACCTATCACTTAATTTTAAACAATACATATTTATCCATCATGAACATCAAATCATTGTTTATTCCATAAAATCCTCTTTAACAAATTAAAAATAAAAAATTACAACAAATATATATAATAATAAATAAAAAACCCATCCACTAAAATTTGTATACTGTGCTCAATGATTTTAAAATAATTACATAATGTTTGATAATGTGTACCACACAAAATACAAAGAATAATTAAACTGTGAAATATAAATTTTTAAACATATTATTTATAACAATATCATTTAATTGTGGGATATTAATATGATTAACATTTTTAGAAATTTATTTAATGTTTCTAGACAATAACAATATTTATTAATTATTATATAATAACTACTCAATTTTTATTAGATCAAATTTTTCCTCAAATATTTGTTTTTCTCTAAAATAATTTTTAATATATTCATAATAAAAATTATATACAACTATAATATGAATTTTTAGAGAGTATATATTATAAAATAAATAATAATTTTTAAATAATCATTTCCAAAATATCAAATGGGGACCTATTGAAAATTTAATGAGAAGTTTTATTTTTCAATGAATTATGTATTGAATATTTTAAAATATAAATAATATTCTATTTCATTGTACATACTATTTAAAATTTTATTTTATAATATTTGTAAAAAAATATTAATAAATTATTATTAATATTAAAACAATTATATTTTTCAGTTGATTTTTTTGCATAATTTAGTATAAATCCCTTATATATTTATGAAGGGAATTTGTCTAAAAACTAAATCATTATTGACTATTACATTTTTAATATTAAAATAGATTTATCCACTTCAAGGATTATAATATTTAAATATGTATTAAATGTTTTGAGATAGTATTTATAAATTTGGTATATAGGGATATTTTATTTTTAGTCATTATGAAAAGTAAACATAGTAATTTTTATTACAATAATATAATGTAAATCTGGAAATGAGATTTAAAAATTAAAATTATTAGAACTAAAAAAAATGAAAACATTTGTTAATTTTATTTTATATTTCATTTTCACCTATAAACAGCAGTTATTTAGTTATATGTATTTATTCAAATTTTTATGTGATTGTGGCCTTTTTAATATTTTAATTCATGAATAAATAAATAAGTGAAATTTATGATTTAATAAATTTAATATTTTAAACACAAGTATATCCATAGGATATCTTTTTTTGTAAATATAATTTTTAGAAAAAATTTATTTTTATTTATCAATGTAATTTATTTTTAATTTTTAGTGAACATATAAATAAATATAATTCATGAATATAACTAACATAATAAATGATCAATTAATGTGAATATTAATTAAATTATATTAATTATATTAAAAGTGGAATATTTTAGATATAAAAAATGCGAAGAATGAATTTTTTTATATCACAATAAAATTTTACGGTTCTTTATATTTATGATATTCTAATTATGTTTTTTATTGATGTTTATGAATCATAGTAGTTGAATTTTTCTAATGCCGATAGTATTAATATTCTATTAAAAATTATTTCATTAAATTATATAAAAAAATAAATTAAAAATGTATTATAATATGGATTGAAATATAAATAATAGACAATTTATGGGTTGTTTGTATATTTATAGTATTTTTTCTAACCCTCTAATAATATATAAAAATTTTTTCTGGGTAAATTTAAAAAGGGTTCAGGGAGGGTCATAAAACGATAGGCATAAAAATAATATATATTCATTTACATAAATTAATGGATGACATGATATACAAAAAACCAATTATTATCTTATAAAAATATCATTTTTTCCAATTTTCACATATGTTTGAATTTATAATAAATTATTACTTTAAAAAATTCCAAAATGATCCCTCCCTTATCCTGTAAAAGGGATAATGTTAATCTTAGTTATTCACAAATAAAAAAAATTTATATTTTCATAATCCAAAAAAATACTATAATATAATCCAAAAACTAATTCTGTTGGAATTTTTTTTTATTATTCAAATTTCTAAGGATAATATGTTTTTAGAGAATAATAATTCTCAAAAAAGAGATATTGATTATAAATGCATGTTTTTTCTTCCACCACATTCAAAAATAATACTACAATGAGGATATAAAAACATAATTATCTCCCACATATTGAGATTTTTATGTTAATTGAATATCACATGTCAATTTCCATCCTACATCGAATTGGGATGTAATTCAACAATAATGTGTATGGAGAACAAGAACATCACAAACTGATTAAATACACTTCCCTTCACCATATCTGAAGTCAAGTTATAATGATTAATTTCAGATATAAATATTATTTTAAATATATATATATCAATATATATATTGTATAACACATATTTTCTTACCTTTCAATATATATGAAAATTGAAATGTTATTCTTGTGTATGTGTGGGTATAGACACCATAATGTAATGTGATACATTATCACAAGCATATCACATGGATGATATAAAGAAATATGAGTAATGAAATTATTTTATAATAATCATATGATAAAAATTTTGGAACTATAAAATTAAAATTTCCTTCATTTTCTAATGATTTTTGAAAATTGTAACATTACCCATTGGAACGTATGACCTTTCATCTCCATGATTATAATATAGTGAATATTTCATAACAATAACTTATGATTGGTTTTATAAGTATAATTTGTGTATAAAACATTTATTTATTTCATGTTGATTATAGTAGATATTATGTAACGGTGGTATCTTTGACTATACTCATCTAACTGAATCAAATTTTTTCTTATGAAATAAATGTTATAAGAACATACATTGTGAATATAATTAAATAAATAATTAAATATTTTTTTGGTAAAAACACAATATAAAAATAATAAATTAACATGTAAATGATATTTAGAAATGTAACTAATTTTTATAATATTATATTTCATGAAGATAATTAATGCATGTGATGATTCATTCTCATGGTATGGGACACAGTATTAAAACCCCACTAGTTTAATGATTCCATTAAAAATTTATATTTTTCTATGTTTTGATTTTTTTTTAAATTAATTTGTTGATATATTTATATTTAAATAAATAATTTATGAATGAACATTTATCTCTGTTATGAAATTATTTCTGTGATTTTAAGAATGTATCATTGTAAAAAAAAGTGCTTGTTCTTTATAAAAATATAAAATGAATGTTTTATTTTAACATATATGGAAGCAACAACCATTCCCTCAATCGTAAATTTAATTTTATGTTTGGATTCCATTAGATGCATTCATGTTTTATTAATAAAAAATCCTTCCATATTGTCATGTTATTTTCCAAAATAATATTAATATAGAATGGATATTTCAATATATGAAAAAAATATGATGGGTTCATAAAATATTTTTATAATTAAATATTTTATATATTCTATTTCTGTTCAAGGGACTTATTTTAGAATGGGTGGCTCAATTATAAACAAATGTTGGGCGAGATCATTATGGATATCCAATGTCATTGATATAGGGATAGAGTTTACCAGTAATATTTCTCCAAAGAAACTATAGGGCATATATTTTTAGGTTTATTCCAATAGGTATCGTGATGTTTATGCTATATGTTATCATAATGGTTATTATTTTATTAACCAAGAATAATATCACATTTTTAATATTGATGAGAAAATGATTCCCTATGAAAAATACATGATTCATTTATTATTTGTATTGGTTTTTGTAGGAATATTATTATTTCTCAAGGTAATATAATAATTTTTTATTTAAATTAAATAATATGATAAATTTTTATTTTGAAATGTATATATTTTTTTAAAAAAGACAAAATTTGTTTTTTTGGATCTCAATCAAACCTTATGAGTTTATTTTTTTCTTTAATACTTCTTATAAAAATTTTCATTTAAATATTTGGTAAAGATTAGCATTTTGGGTTTGAACACATTTATTTTTACCAAAATGATTATTTTGAAAAGTAATATTCATATAATTATTTATATTTTAACAAATTATAAGTTTCATTTCATGGCCAATTCATTGATTTTTAAGCTCATTAAACATTTTATAACATTATTTACTATTTTATAATGATTATTAGATACATGGTTGAGGTTAACATAAAATATTGGAATATATTTCATAAAAAAAATTATTTTCCTTCAAAATCCTTTTATATCTGTAGAAAATTTGATTCTGAGTATGAGTGTAAACATTTATGGTATGTATTATTTTTCTTTTGTAATGACCGAATTATATAAAAATATAAACCTAATATAATTTTGGAAATATAAGATAGAAAACACTAAATTAATGTCACTAAATTAAACAATTTCAAAGTATGGGTCCATGTAGTTGGTATTAGAGGATGTCTTAGAAAAATTATTAATATGATATTTTCATGAGAGTAATATTTATGAGTTATTAATAACATCATGGGATTTAGTTTTGAAGGTTGATTATATGATAAATTTTATGGACAACACATTTTCATATTTTATGTGATGGAATTTTATGTTGACTAATGATGATATTGTGGTAGTTTTTTAATTTCATGTATCTATTACTATTAAATTTAATGTTAAGGACTATTTCATAAGAATGATATTTCAATATTATTGACGTTATTACAAATTTTTTTTATAACCAATTAGGTTGAGAAATAATTTAAAGTTGAATTTATTAATCTTATTTTGAATTATTTTATTGTTAATATAATATTGAATATCTATGGGATTTTTTGTTACGGGGAATATTATAATTTAAAACATTCAATAATTCATTGCATTTTTTAATGATGGTCTTCTATAATTATTAATTATCATTTCTCTTGACTAATGAAAAAGTAAATGAATCATCCTTCATATCACTTATAGATAATTTAGACATCATTATAATGGATATATATCATTCAACTTATTTAGAAGTCATTTAGAAGATCTAAAAAACATGTAAGATACTATTTGAACTATGCATTATAATTTAATTTCTAAAAAATAACATTGATTATTGAATATAATTTATTTTATTTTAAAATATTAACTCATCCATAATATTAGGGAATGATTATACAACTCGGAGCTAGAATATTTATTTTCTAGATAAGTGGGATCTATGTAATAAGACAAATGGGATATAAATAACATATACAAATACCCAAATATCTGGAATTATTGTATAAATTATTTTATTATGATTTATAAAATAATCATGATGGTGATTATAATAATTAATCATGATTAAATATTTCATATCTATATTTAACTGATAATAAATGTGTAATGGTTTATGAAAAAAATTTATCAAAGGATGTGTTTATTAATGATATTATGACATATCAATAGAATTATGATATTTCTACAATTCATTTCATTGATTTGTTTTTTGAAAAACATGTATAATAAAATTGATTTATTTGAAAAGTGCTGAAAGTTTCATAAGATTGTAATTTAAGGGAAAATGATAAATTTTTAGATAAAAATTTAGAATAAAATAGAATTTTTATTATGAAAATGATAGTAAGATATTGTGTCTCAGATATTATGTGTATTATTTTTAAATATATTATAGAAATATTTTGAGACTAGAATTTTCATTGGCATGCGATTCTGAAGACAACAGTGCCTGAAATAAATGTTAGAAATAAATTCAAATTTTAAACAGCGAGTGTGGGTGGTTTTACGTAAAAGGTGAATTAAATTTAAACTGGTTCCTAGATCATATATATTAGGGCAGAATTTCATTCACAGTATCAACATTACCTTAGGTAGGTCCTAACAAAGACCAATATGGATCAACTGCAAATATTATTATTAGAAAATTTTAAAGGAAATAAAATAAACTGATAAATAATTATATTTAAGTTTTCCTTTTTACACAATGAACTAATTCATTCCTTTTATATACCTATTTATGGAAAGTTCATAGGGTTAACCACATAAACATGGTAATTGAGGTTTATCATTGTATTTTTGGAGGAGAACATGTTAGTGGATGACGACGATGCAATCGATCGTCACATCTTGGATTCTACAAACCTCTACAATGAGCGTGATGTGGCGATTATTCTTCAACTGAATAGAGGTATGGGTTGTTATATCCATTATTCTCTTCCAATTTCTTTGATTTAATGATGAATGGGAATAAAATAACAGATATGGTGATCTGCAGACCGGGTATTCTTTTGGGAGGGTGTCAATTTTCATTTCTTTTGGGGTTTTTTTATTTAGGAATATATTTTTCAATGATTTCTGGATTGTCTTTTGGATTCACCTATTAAAAAAATTAACATTATTGGATCAACACCATGATGAACGATGGCATAGGTTCATTCTTTCTTTGTTTATTTATTTATTCCTCCTTTTCAACCCCACGATCATCGCCTTTTTTTGCAGGATTAAGAACAATGTATCATTGCACATCCGTTTCAGAACACAACAATCCCAAATTGGTGATACCTAGTCATGACCACTCAATGAAGGTGAGATGATGATGGAGGAAGATGAATCATCACCGTTCAGGAGATATCTTACTTCAACCATTCTTCTCGTGGATGATCAAAAAATGTTTTTGGGGAAATTAAATCCCCCCAAACCTCCCAAAATGTTAATGGGATTGTAGGACTACCTCTTCTGTGGAGTTTCAAAGAGATCAAATTGTTGAGTAGAATGTTAGAGGAACAACCAGGGCGTAGTGGTGACATACTTCATTATTTCAAATATCTAATCAACACAAAATGTATTCTGAAGAACGCGCCATGTTAGACCCACTCTGTGGCATCTATGGTTTTGGGGTAGAGAACGGTGCTCCGGAGTGTGTGAGCCCTATCATACAGTGTGTGGTCCTTTCCTTGAATCACAACGTGTATTTTTGGAAATACATGGTCAGATGATGAACTACATGGAATTTCAAAATATTCTGTGCACTCTATGCGGTATGGAATAGGCAGCTTCGCAGGACTCTGTGTGTAGATACCCCAAACATGACATACATGGAAATTACATTACTTTTGCGAAATACTTAATAAATAACAAAAATAGACACCAAAAGACCATAATAGTTTAGTGTCTTTGTAAACTCATAACATATTATGTTAATCTTTGTGAGAGATCTTTAATATCTCCCATAAAGATATTCCCCTTTGATTTTCATATATAAAACTTATCTTTATATACTGGGGAAAAGAAAAAATATTAAGGGTGAGATCAAATACGCAGTAAGGGTAAACATATAGAACATAAAACAATCCATAAACATTTGAATGATAAAACTTGAACATAAAATATAATCATCAATATCTTGAGAAAAGGCATAAATATTGGAAGTATGTAAGGAATATATCAAAATGGAACATCAATCTTGATAAAATATCCAGGGAAGAAAACATGAAATTGTTTCAAACCGTTAAGAACGTGATATGATTTCCATAGTAGCCAAGGCATTACTTCCAAGACCATCTTAGTGGACAAAGTCTCTTTCTGAATCAAGTTCACTTCTCGTTCCAGTCCTCTATCACAGAACCAGATTAACATTATGTTCCATCCATGTCTATATCATGAGATATAAATCTTTACCCAATTCATTGGAAGGATATATAGGACCCACCCATCTCATAATGAAATCATTCATTCGTGTGCCACAAAACAAACATACATCATTCATAATAACCTAATGAATAAAATGGGTTTCATAAACATCATTCCATCATAACATAATACATATAAAAGAAATGGATTTTTTCATCATAAGAGAAGTGAAATCTTGTAAATCATAGGGAAATTATACTTGAAACATAAACATATGAAATAATGACATCTTAAATGGAAAATGGTTTTGATAAAACACTTGAAATGATTTCTTGAGGAAAATATCCTTTCTTATTCAAAATCATTTTCTTTTCACAAAATACAATTATATTTTAAAATAAAAGGTTTTTTTTGATAATATTCATGAAATATTGTAGAGTAAGCTTATTTAAAATATCGATATATGAAACTGTAAAAATCCACTCATGCCATATTAGTTATAAAAAATATCTTCTCGTACTTTTGCCGAAAATGTCAAAAAGTACCTCATATTGTAAACAAAAGAAATATTCCTTCCAGACCTTGTTGTAAAAGTCATAAAAGTGAAAAAATGACATTAAACATAAATGGAATAGTAATAAACATTTTATGAAAACATTTTTAGAAATCATGGACATGGATGATAAACATAACCCCAGTAAATACTTACTTATAAAAAATCTCATATAAGAACGGGATTTGAATAGTTTTCCCTTACCTTATGTCCAATTTCTTCCATAAGTGTTTGAGACTCCTGTATAGTGGGTTTAATCATTTTATTATCATGTAACAGAACCATAATAAAATTTGTGATATCATGTATGGTTCACTTATGTATTTATATTACCTGTTCATTTGTTAATTATATTTTAATGTAATGTTTTGGGTAATATTATTTTCATTTGTCGTATGTGTTTGGACTTATTGTTCATGAAAATATTATTACTTATATCATTATTTACAGAAGTCCAGAATGTAAATAATGTTTTATATATAATATATATTCAGTTTATATATATATATATAATTGATATATGAATAAAATTAAATACACCATTCATGGAGACGGTAGGTCGTACGTACGCATTAACGTTGTTTTTCATTTCCTTATTGAATTGAATGTAATTAATCAGATGACATAAATATATATATACATAAATCCAGTAGTATTATTATGTCATATATTTCCTGATTACTTATTATATATACTTTATAATCATTTTATAATTGATAACATGGTAAATGAATCTCATCGCGTCGTGGAGACAGTAATCTGTACGTACGCACGAGCGATGATATCGTTCCCATATTTATTGAATATTATTGTAGTGGATTATATAATATCATAAAATCAGTATAATGTTATAATAATTATATATTGTAAATCATTACACCATTATACCCATCCAAGTAAGGTGGTGGTGGAAATACTGATTACACCACGACGTGGTGACGGTATTTCGTACAAACGCACGCGCCGTGATTTCATTTTCTGTAGGATTGATAGAAAGTGAAATATGGTTGATTCATATTTATAATAAAATATCAGTATATAAGTAATACGGATGTTATTACTTCATAATTAAACAACTAAAGAAGAGTAATTAGAAGATGAAATAAATTTGAAAGAATCGGTAACAGACGTTACCTCTTTTTTAAAGCACCTCTTCTTAACCTCCTCTTAGGGAACTAAATATAGTCTTTGATGAAGACCAGGACCTCTAGGATGTTTCTAGGTAAGTGGAGAAGAGAAATAGGTAGGGTTTTTCTGAGCATGAAGTCTCAAATTGGAGTGATGTGGAGAGGGAGGAGGTTCTTTTTTATAAGGGAGCGGAGGGGCACTTTAGCAAAAACATAAAATATTATTTTATAATAAAGTCATATTCGGTTTACAATTGCTCCAAATTAATTTATTTAGAAGATAAGGTGGGGATGGGTTGAAATACTCTCAACCAATAGATTTTACTCATGTTTAGGTTACTATTTTATCCTTATCATTTAGATTTAACTCTAAGTTAAATAATGTAACTTTTACTGTGTCTTCTTGTTTTCTTACAATATAAGGTTAATAAACATACTATAACAAGAAAAAATAACCCTATGTGGTTCATTATTTATATATATAACCTTATCTAAGTCATTTGGAAGAATTATTGATTTTTGGGAATAAAATAACAATTAATAATATAATATTTGTTTTAAACACGATTTTATGTCAATTTTGACACTATTTGATAATTGATTTTTGTGAAAAATCATAATAGCATGATTAGTTTGAAAAAAGTTAATTATAAAAAATAATAATATGTCATATTAACCAATAAAATTAGTGTAATTCATAAAAAATCTCAAATTACATTTATTTGGGTATTTATAATATCAATTATGTTAATATTTGCTTAATAAGTTAATTATTGCAACATCATTGTTTCATAAATAAATTAAATTATTTAAACTCTAAAAAGTATAAATAAAATACAATTATGTAGGAAATATTTATATATTTCTAATAAATATTTATAGTAAAATTTATCTTATTTATAACCCTATATTAAAAATGTATTTGTTATTATACATTGGTTTTAACTATATTAATTCTTCTTTAAATAAAATAATATTAAATAACCTAATCTAATAGCAGTGGACCAAAGTGGACATATATTATTCTTAAGGTTGTTTTTGGTCGAATTAAACTTATCCAATAGAATTATAACATGTGTTAGGTAAATAATAATATCATTTTTCCCTAAATTACCCTATTATCTTTTAACCGTGGTAAATAAAATTAAAATGTTACTATTCAAAAAAAATTATTTTTATCTTATTTTACAACATTTTACTCATTTATATTAACCATGTCTCTTGGATTTTCAAAATTACACTCACAGATGTGGTAAAATTATGTTCATGTAAATTTTCAAATTTTCCTAGGAGGTGGGTAAAAGATGGGGAAAAGATCAATAAAATTTTTATATAACTAAAATCAATATAAAATAACTCAAATGAATTAAATTAAACATCTATAGGTATTATGTATCAATTTTGAACTTAATTAACCTGAAATATAATTAATAATTATTTAAATAAAAAACACTGTTTTTAAATAGTAAGATAGTTCATCACTATTCATTAAAAATTGAAAGTTTTCAGAAAAATACAAAAAATTCACCCCAGGATAATCTCGATATTCTGAATTCAAAAATGAATAGCATTTTGAAAAATAAAATTTATATAATTTCAAAAAGTGGGAATTTCTATTCATAATGGCTAGTTTATATAATATTATAATAATATATCGTTTAGTGAAACTCGGTATTGTGTACTACACATGCTATCGAGGAAGGTCTTGATTTTGTGTAATTCAAGACATGTCAGGGATTCGTGTATTGAAATCTCCATTGGTTGTTACGTATAACATAATCAAAACATATTTCATTTATACATTAATCAAAATCTATACTTAATGTTGTGTAGAATAATTGTACAAAACGAACATGAAATTGTGTGTAACACGAGCCAATAATAGTGTTTTATATAATGCAAGCTAATATGGTGTTGCGTATAGAACAAGATAATATTGATGTAACGTACAAAACATTAAATCAATGAAATTAAAAAGAATAATTCTCATAAACTCTCGGTTTGTTACATTCTTTCACCCTTAAAATGAATTTCTCCCTAGAAATTCGACGGGGTTATAAATGTTTTACTACATGAAGGTTTCTTTCATAGAAAACAACATCATAAAATGTAATAATAAAACTTAATTTTGAAAACTAAAGTAAGAAACATAATGGTTACCCAAATTAACTCATCACTAGGTTCCATAAAGGAGAACATAGGTGAAAATATAGATATGGAAGAAAAACTCTAACCATCATGTTCTGATGGAGAGTGGTAGAGGAAATGGCTATAAAAATGCCAATAATCACAAAGCCAAAAATTAGTGATGATCTAAGGTACAATCTGAATCATCAGATATGAGGGAACTAGGACAACATTTTTGGTTTTCAAGATCCTTTCCCTAATGTTGAAAAATTTGGAATTAGAAGAAATAATTTCTTGATTATGGTACAATCTCACCGTTGGTTGTTCCTTAGACAATTTCCACTTCATCTCATAAAGAAACTAATTTGAATTTGTCATTCGTGAAGCGTTAGAAGATCATGTGATAAAATGATAGGTCATTCCATCTGTCTCAAACAAAAGGGTAGAAAAAGTTATATACATAAGTCCATCTTTTGTGAGATTAATCATATATGGTTCCTAAAATAGACTAATACTTTATATATAATACTACATAATATAATAATACAGGTTTCTACTAACCAGGGACTTCTTGTAGGCTAGTGGTACGCGATAAAGGCATGTCTCACTTCAGTTATGGGTTTGATTCCTACAGCCTTGTTCGACTTGTTGGGTTTTCGCTCGTCCTGCAGGTTTTCCTATTTTTAAAACTACATTATTATAACATTCTATCAATAATAACGACAAATTTATAGCCTTAAACAATACTGACTTATGTTCAATATAATCCATTCAAATATTTTGGCTTATCCAAAATACTTCTTTTAAAAATCATTTTATAAAGAGAATTATTACTAAAAAGGTCATATAGCCAGCACGTGAATACCATCATTTATTCCTCATATATCTTATTGGTCACATTCTAATCATGTGAATACCTGAATCATGTATTCTCTTGAAAAATGAATACCCATTGAACCATAGTGAAAACATAAATGCCGTCAAAAGTTAACTCTTTCCAAAATCCAAAAATTATATATACTCAAACCATTTTTTTAAAGTTGGGGCCGAAGCCTCATTTTATTATTAAAGCAAAGCAAAGACCTCTTTAACTGGGTAGAGGGAGACCCATTACATAGCCCGAAGGCCCATTGGGCATTTAGCCCATTACATGACCCGTAGGCCAATTTTGTTGGCCCACCGTTGCTACAGTTCCGCCACTACTACAGTACTGCTGCCGCTACAGTGCTCTACCGCAGCTACAGTGACCTGCTGCCGCTACAGTGCCCACCGTTGCTACAGTTCCGCCACTGCTACAGTACCTACACCCAATGGGGATTTGAACCCCCATTTTTCATGTAGATTTAAGGGGTGATTACCACTAATCCAAACCCCCACAACACTCAAACCATGATATAACCTTTTCCTTATATTAGTCATGAGCACATGAATAGTTCCAAGCATTTAATTTTCTCTGTATCCCTTCATTATGCACATATCATCTTCATTCCAAAATATTTGAATCACTTTTCATGGTTATCGGTAGCATATAATTATCAAAAAACAATGAAACAATTAGATAGATATTCCAATGTTCCACAATACTATAAATTAAATTCCACAACATTATTTTGGAAACCCCTTACATAAACACATAATCATTCCACCACATCATTGTCATTCTCAACATTTATAGTAGTGATCGCATGTGACTTACCTTTCCCTTTTCCTTAAGAGGTTTCTCACATTGATCATCATTAACCCTTGGATTAGGGCATTGATTAGCATAATTCCCCATTTCCGTGCACTTTAAGAATTGAAGTGTTGCTGGTGCATTCTCTGTAGTATTATCTTTATTCAAATAATTAGAAACCCTTTTTCCATTATTTCAACACTCAGCTTCTCGATGACCTTCTATTCCACACTAAAAGCATTTTCTAGTCCCTTTAATACAATCTCCACCATGCTTCTTTCAACAATATGAGCAGAAATAAACATTTAACTTCTTTTGACCATTATTATGAGATTTCTCCATGAACATTATCTTTCATTTCTTGTCAAAACCAAGAGATGGAAATGTAACACCATCTTCTATTTCTACCTTGATAGCACAATGCACAATTTCTTCATAGCAACTGAATTCTCTTATAGATAATTCCCTTTGAAGACTTGGTTTTAAGACACTGAAGAATCGATGAACTTTAGTTTTAGGTTGGATGATAAATTCAGATACATACCTTGAAATAATTGTAAAATTCGCACCGTATATACCATCAGATTCATCATCCTTTTGATTAATCTCATGGAAATAATTTTCTATCTTAGTACAATGAAAACGGGGGAAGTACTTATTGAAAAATATTTTTTTTACTCATCCCGATCAATGGATTCAATATCATTTTAGGGCCTCGTATTCTTAATTAGGGTCCACCATTGATCTGCTTCACCTTCAAAATGGTAAAAAGCAAGAACGACTTTTTCATGTTCTGAATAGCGATGTATGGAAAATATCTTTTCAATGGTACTGATCCATTATTTAGCAACAATTGGATCATAAGACCCACTGAATGAAGGTGGATGTTGCCTCATGAAGGACACAATAGAATATTGTTCCCTTCTCTGCTAATTTGGAAGTCCAGAATGATTCATATCTTGTGTAAGTATAGCAATATGATTTTTCAATCCATCTCCCATAACATTGGTTTATTCAGGATGACAATCATTGAATCGTCCATTACATTGATCAACAAGGTTACTTTAGGTTCCAGCCATCATCTAAAGCCCAAAAATAGTAGTGTGAGAGGCAAAAACCATTCTAGGGAAAACAACATAATAAAGGGGGAGTACCGTCAATATCTAACATCTTAGTTTTAATTCTATGATCGTTACCGTAATTATAGGACTATAACCTATACTTAAACTTAACCTTAGGGACATCCCTAGACATACATTAGAAATACCTATAGGGATCTCACTAATGATTTCGCATCCAGGTTTCCAAAGGTTAACTAAACCATTCCTCTGATACCAAATGTAGAGACCCCAAACATGACATACATGGACATTACATTACTTTTTCGGAATACTTAATACATAACAAAAAAGACACCAAAGTACAATAATAGTTTAGTGTCTTTGGAAACTCGGAACATAATCTTCTAATCTTGGTGAAAGATCTTCAACATCTCCCATAATGATCCTCCCCTTTGTTTTTTTACTAATAATTTTCGATATATTCTGGGGAAATGAAAACATATAAAGGGTGAGCTAAAATGAGAATTAAGGGTAAACATAGAGAACATAAAACAATCCATTAACATTTTAATGAAAAATCATGAACATAAAATCTAAACATCAAAATCTTGAGAATATGCATAAATCATGGAAGTACGTAAGGCATATATCCTAATGGAACATCAATCCTGATAAAATAGACAGGGAAGAAAACATATAATTGTTTCAAACCACTATTCACTTTATATGATTTCCATAGTAGCCAATGCATTACTTTCATGACCATCTTAGTACACAAAGTCCCTTTCGGAATCGAGTTCACTCCTCATTCCAGTAATGTATCACTGAACTGGATTAACTTTTCATTCCAGCCATGACTATCTCATGAGATATAAATATTTACTCAATTCATTGGAGGTAGATATAGGTCTCACCCATCTCATAATGAAATCATTCTTTTGTGTGTCAAAAAATAAACATTGTTCATTCATAATAAACCAATGAATTAAATGGGTTTCATAAACATCATTCCATCATAATATAATCCATATAAAACAAATGGATATTATTTCATCATAAGAAATGTGAAATCATGTAAATCATAGGGACATTATAATTGAATTATAATCATATGAAATAATTTCATCTTAAATGGAAAATGGTTTTGATAAAACACTTGAAATGAATTCTTAAGGAAAATATCATTTCTTCTTCAAAATCTTTTTTCTTTTCACAATATAGCAAGAAATTTTAAAACAAAAGGATTTTGTTACAAATAGTTATGAAATATTGTAGAGTATTCTTCTTTAAAATAAGGATTTATGAAACTGAAAAAATCCATTCATGCCGTATAAGTTAAAAATAACATCTTCTCATAAATTTGCAGGAAAAGTCAAAAAGTACCTTGTATGGTAAACAAAATAAATATTCCATCCAAACCTTGTGGTAAAAGTCAAAAAAGGGTAAAAATGAATTTAAACGTACATAGAATAGTACTAAACATTTTATGGAAACAATTTTAGAAAACATGGACATGGATGATAAACATAACACCGGTAAATACTTGCGAATAAACAATCTTGGATAAGAACGCGATTGGAATAGTTATCCCTTACCTTATGTCCAATTTCCACTGTATATGTCTGAGACTTTTGTATAGTGGTTATAAACAAATTATTAACGTGTAACATAACCATACTAATATTTATGATTTCATATATGGTTCCCTTATTTATTTATATTACCCGTTCATCTGTTAATTCCATGTTAAAGCAACGTTTGGGGTAATATTCTTTTCATTTGTCGTACGTGTTTGGACTTGTTGTTCATGATACTAATATTAATTATATCATGGTTTACTTACTTCCAGAATTTAAATCATGATTTATATATCATATATATTCCGTATATATATATAATAGCTAGATGAATGAAATTAAATACACATTTCATGGAGACGGTAAGTCGTACGTGCACATGGACATTGTTTATCGTTTCCTTATTGAATTGAATGCAATTAAGTAGATGACATACATATATATATACATAAATCCAGTATAATTATTATGTCAAATATTTCATGATAACTTATTATATATACTTTATAATCATTTTTGAATTATTAACATGGAAAATGAATCTCCTCGCGTCGTGGAGACGGTAATCCGTACGTACGCACAAGCGATGATATCGTTCCCATATTTATTGAATTGTATTAGAGTAGATGAAATAATATCATAAAATCTGTATGATGTTATAATAATTATATATAGTAATTCTTTACACCATTATTCCCATCCAAGTAAGGTGGTAGTGGAAAAATAGATTACACCACGATGTAGAGATGGTATTATGTACATACGCACGCACGGTGATTTTGTTTTCCATAGGTTGGATAGAAGGTGAAATAGGTTTGTTTCATAATTATAATAAAATATCAGTATATATTTAATATTGATGTTGTTAGTTCATAATTACACAACTAAAGAAGTGTATGTATAACATGAAATAAAGTTGAAAGAATCAGTAACAGACATTACCTCTTCTTTGAAGCGCCTTATCTTAACCTCCTCTTAGGGAACTAAAGATTGTATTTGAAGAATTCCAGGACTTCTAGGATGTTTCTAGGGAAGTGGAGAAGAGAAATTGGTAGGGTTTTTCCGATCTTGATGTCTCAATGTGGTGTGAGGAGGAGATGGAGGAGGAGCCCTTATATAAGGGAGGAGAGGGGCATTATAGGAAAAACATAAAATATTATTTTATTATAAAGTCATATTCAATTTTTAATAGATAAAAATTTATTTATTTCGAAGCTAAGGTGGGGATGGGTTGAAAAACTCTCAACCAATATATTTTAGACAAGTTTTGGTTACTATTTAAACCTTATCATTTAGATTTAACTGTAAGTTAAATAATTTAACTTTTACCATGTCTTCTTGTTTTATTACACTATATGGTTAATAAACATACTATAACAAGACAAAAGAACCCCAAGTGGTTCATTTTTATTATTTATAACCTTATCTATGTCATTTTGGAAATCCTTAGATTTTTATGAATAAAATATCAATTAATAATATAATATTTGTTTTAAACACTATTTTAAGTCAATTTTGACACTATTTGGAAATTGATTTTTGTGAAAAATCATAACAGCAAGATTAGTTAGAAAAATGTTAATTAAATAAATACTAATATGTCATATTAACCAATAAAAGTAGTGTAATTCATAAAAAATATCATATTATATTTATTTGGGTATTTATAATATCAATTATGTTAATCTTTCCTTAATATAGAAATTACTACATCATCATTGTGTGATAAATAAAATAAATTATAAAATGTATAAAAATTTTAAATAAAATACCATTATGTCGGAAATATTTTTATATTTCTAATTATATTTAGAGTCTAACTTATCTTATTTTTAACCATGTATTAAAATGTATTTTTTCTTAAACATTGATTTTAACTATTTTAATTCTTCTTTAAACAAAATAATATTTAATGTACTCATATAATCCATGTTGACCTAAATGGTCATATTTTATTCCTATGGTTGTTTTTGGTCGAATTAAACTTATAAAATAGAGTTAGGGCATGAGTTAGGGTAATAATAATATCATTTTACCCTTAATTACCCGATTTACTTTTAATAGTGGTAAATAAAATTAAAAAGTTATGATTCATCAAAAAATATTTTTATCTTATTGAACAAAATTTAACTCCTTGATATTAACCATGTCTCTTGGATTTTCTAAATTCCACCCACAGAAGGGAAAAAATTATGTCTTATGTAAATTTTCAAATTCTTTTAGGAGGTGGGTAAAAGACGGTGAAAAGCTCAATAAAATTTTTATAGAGCTAAAATCATTATAAAATGACTCAAATAAATTAAATTAAACTTATATAGGTATTATTTATCAATGTTGACCATAAATAAATTTAAATATAATAAATAATTATTTAAATAAAAAGTCATTTTTTAAATAGTAACCTAGTGTTATCATTATTCAGTGAAAATTGAATGTTTTCAGAAAAATACCAAAAATTCACCCTAGGCTAATTTTAAAATTCGGAATCTAAAAATGAAGACCATTTTGAAAGGTAAAATTTATAAAATTTCAAAAAGTGGGTATTTCTATTCATAACAGTTAGTTTATATAATAATGTAATAATATACTTTTTAGTGAAACTTGGTATTACGTACTACACCAACTATCGAGTAAGGTCTTGATTGCGTATAATGCAAGCCAATTCAGGGATGCGTGTAGTGAATGATCATTTTTTATTTTCTTATAACATAATCAAAACATAATTCACTTATACATTAAATGAAATCTATACTTAATGTTGTGTAGAATAACTTCACAAAACGAACTCGAAATTGTGTCTAACATGAGACAAGAATAGTGTTGCATATAATGAAAGCTAATACGGTTTTGTGTGTAGCACAAGATAATTTTTATGTAGTGTACAACACAATAAATCAATGAAATTAAAAAGAATAATTATCATAAAATCTCGGGTTGTTACATTCATTCCCCCTTAAAATGTATTTCTCTCTCAAAATTCATCGAGGTTATAAATGGTTTACTACTTAAAGGTTTCTTTCATAGAAACCCACATCATAAAAAGGAATAATAAAACATGATTTTAAAAACTAAAGTAAGAAACATAACAGTTACCCAAATTAACTCATCACTCGGTTTCCACATAAGAGAACATAGGTTAAAATATGGATATGACAGAAAAATATAACCATCATGTTCTGATGAAGTGTGGTAGATGAAATGACTGTGAATAGTCCAATAATCACAAAGGTACAATCTGGTTCATTAGATATGAGGGAACTAGGACAACATTTTTTGTTTTCATGATCATTTCCCTAATGTTGAAGAATATGGAATTTGAAGAAATACTTTCTTAATTTTCGTATAATCTCATCATTTTTCATTCCTTTGGGAATTTCCTCGTCATTTCATAAAGAAATGAAGTTGAATTTGTCATTTGTTAAGTGTTAGAAGATCATGCGATAAAATGATAGTTCATTCTATCTATCTCAATCATAAGGGTGGAAAAAGTTATATACATAAGTTCATCTTGAGTGAGATTAACCGTATATGGTTCCTAAGATGGACTTATACTTCATATATCATACAGCTTAATATAATAAATGTAGTTTATAGTAACCAGGGACTTCCTTTAGGTCAGTGGTATGCGATAAAGGCATGTGGAACTTCAGTTGTGGGTTCAATTACTACAGCCTTGTTCGATGTGATGGGTTTTCGATCATCTTGAAAGTTTTCCTCTTTCTAAAACTACATTATTATAACATTCTATCAATAATATCGAAACATTTCTAGCCTTAAACAATACTAACTTATGTTAAACCTAATCCATTCAAATCATTATCCTTATCCAAAATACGTCTTTCCAAACTCATAGTATAAAGAGAACAATTACTAAAAAGTTCATATATCAAGCTTGTGTATACCATCATTTATCCCTTATATATCTTTTTGGTCCCATTCCATTCATGTGAATACCTATATCATTTAATCTCTTGAAAAATGAATACCCATTGAACCTTAGTGGAAACATGAATGGTGTCAAAAGTTAACTCTTCCCAAAATCCAAAAATTATAAATACTCAAACCATGTTATAACTTTTTCCTTATATTAGTCATGAACTCATGAATACTATCAAACATTTAATTTTCTCCTTATCCCTTCATTACGCGCATATCATCTGCTTCCCAAAATATTTGAATCATTTTTCATGGTTACCGGTACCATATAATTATCGAAAATCACAAGAAACCATTACATAGATATTCCAATGTTCCACAATACTATAAATGGGATTCCACAACATTATTTTGGAATCCGTTTACAGAAACACCTAATCATTCCACCACATTGTTGTCATACTCAACATTGCTAATAACGATCGCTTTTGACTTCCTTTTTTCCATTTCCTTAATAGGTTTCTCATGTTGATCATCATTAATCCTTGTATTAGGTCATTGATTAGCATAATTCCCCATTTACTTGCACTTGGATCATTGAAGTGTTGGTGGTGCCTTCTATGCAATCTTTTCTTTATTCAAATCATTAGCAACCCTTTTTCCATTACATCAACACTCAGCTTCTTGATGGCCTTCTTTTCCACACATAAAATTTTTTTTAGTCCCTTTAAGAAAATCTCTACCATTCTTCTTTTCCACACATTGAGCATAAAGAAACATTTATCTTCTTTTCATAATTAGCCTGAGATTTTACCTTTAACTCCATCTTCTATTTAATGTCAATACCATGAGATGGATATGTAACACCAACTGCCATTTCTACCTTGTTACCACAACTCACAATTTTATCATAGCTACTGAAGTCTCTAATAGCTAATTCCCTTTGAAGACTTGGTGTTAAGCAACTAAAGAATCGATTAACTTTTCTTTCAGGTTGGATGATAAAGACAAATGCATACCTTTCAAGCCTTGTAAAATTCTCTTCGTATATACCAACATATTCATCATCCTTTTTCTTAAGCTAAAGGAAATAATTTTCAATCTTAGGTAGAAGAATATGAGGGAAGTACTTATTGAAAAATATGTTCTTGAACTCATCCTAATCCATGGATTCAATTTCATCTCGGGGCCTTGTATTTCTAATTAGAGCCCATCATTGATCTGCTTCACCTTCAAAATGGTAAAAATCTAGAATGATTTTTTCATGTTTCAAACAGAGAAGTATGGAAAATATCTTTTCAATGGTACTGATCCTTTGTTCAGCAACAAGTGGATTAAGAGACCCACTGAAAAAAGGTGGACGTAGCATCATTAAGAACTCAATAGAATATTGTTCCCTTCTCTGCTCATTTGGAAGTACAGAATGATTTATATCTTGTGTAGGTATAATAATAAATTTTCCACTCCATATCCCATAACGTTGGTTTGTTTTGGATGACAATCATTGCATCGTCCATTAAATTAATCAACACGGTTTCATCGGGTTCTAGCCATTGTCTAAAACCCAAAAAGAATAGTGTGAGAGGCCAAAATCATGCTATGAAAAACAAAACAATAAAGGGGAATTCTTTCATTATCTAAAATCTTATGTTTAATTGTAAGATCGTTACTGTAATTCTAGGACTATAACCTATACTTATACTAAACCTTAGGGAAATCCCTAGACATACCATAAAAATATCTCTAGGGATCTCACTAAAGTTTTTGTATCATAGTATCCAAAGGATAACTAAACCTTTCCTCTGATACCAACTGTAGAGACCCCAAACATGACATACATGGAAAGTAAATTACTTTTTCGGAATACTGAATACATAGAAAAAACAGACACCAAAGGACTGTAATAGTTTAGTGTCTTTGGATGCTCCGAACATAATCTTCTAATCTTGGTGAAAGCTCTTCAACATCTCGCATAAAGATCATCGCCTTTGTTTTTCTTACCTAAAACATTTCTTTATATCTTGGGGAAAATAAAACATATAAAGGGTGAGCTCAAATGCTCAGTAAGGGTAAACATAGAGAACATAAAACAATCCATAAACATTTGAATGAAAAAACATGAACATATAATCTAAACATCAAAATCTTGAGAAAAGGCATAAATATTGGAAGTACGTAAGTCATATATCATAATGGAAAATCAATCATGATAAAATATCCAGGTAATAAAACATGTAATTGTGTAAAACCATTAATCACTTGATATGATTTCCATAGTAGCCAAGGAATTGCTGCAAAGACCATCTTTGTGGACAAAGCCCCTTTCTGAATCGAGTTCACTCCTCATTTCAGTCATGTATCACTGAACCATATTAACGTTTCATTACAGCCCTGTATATATCATGAGATATACATATTTATCCAATACATTGGAGGGGGATATATTTCCCCCATCTCATAATGAAGTCATTCTATTATGTGCCACAAAATAAACATACATCATTCATAATAACCCAATGAATATAATTGGTTTCATAAACCTCATTCCATCATATAATAATACATATAAAACAAATGTATATTATTTCATAATAAAATAAATGAATTCATGTAAATCGTAAGGAAATTATCCTTGAAACATACACATATGAAATAATGTCATCATAAATGGAAAATGGTTTTGATAAAACACTTTAAATGAATTCTTGAGGAAAATATCCTTTCTTCTTCAAAATCATTTTCATTTCTCAAAATACCATGTAATTTTAAAAGAAAAGGATTTTAGAGAAATTATTCATGAATAATTTTAGAGTAAGCTTCTTTAAAATAAGGATTTATGAAACTGTAAAAATCTGTTCATGCTATATAAGTTTAAAAAAATTCTTCTAATACTTTTGAAGGAAAATTCAAAAAGTACCTCGTATGGTAATCAAAAAAAAGATTCCTTCCAAACTTGTGGTAAAAGTATTAAAAGGGTAAAAATGAATATAAATATACATATAATAATAATAAACATTTTATGAAAACATTTTTAGAAAACATGGACATGAATGATAAACATAACCCTAGTAAATACTTATGAATAAACAATGTCGGATAAGAATGAGATTGGATTAGTTATCCCTTACCTTATGTCCTATTTCATCCATATGTGTCCGAGACTTTTTTATAGTGGGTTTAAACATATTATTAACTTTTAACATAACCATAATAATAATTATGATATCATATATGGTTCACTTATATATTTATATTACCCGTTCATTTTTTAATTCCATGTTAAAGCAACGTTTGGGGTAATATTCTTTTCATTTGTCGTACATGTTTGGACTTGTTTTTCGTGATACTATTATTACATATATCATGTTTTACTTACATCCAGAAAGTAAATCATGATTTATATATCATATATATTCGGTATATATATATATATATAATAGATAGATGAATGAAATGAAATACAAAGTTCACGGAGACGGTAGGCCATACATGCGCATGAATGTTTTTCGTTTCCTTATTGAATTGAATGTAATTTAGTAGATGAAATACATATATATATATATACAGTAGAATTATTATTTCATATAATTAATTATTACTTATTATATATACTTTATAATCATTCTTGAAATGTTAACATGGAAAATTAATGTCATCGCATCGTGGAGACGGTAATCCGTACGTACGCACGAGCAATGATATCATTACCATATTTATTAAAAGTTATTGGAGTGGATGATATAATATCATATAATAATTATGTTGTTATAATAATTATATATAGTTATTCTTAACAACATTATACACATCCGAGTAAGCTGGCGGTGGAAAAACTGATTACACCACGACGTGGAGATGATATTTCGTACATACGCACTAGAGTTGATTACGTTTTTTGTAGGATGGATAGAAGGTGAAATAGGGTTTTTAAATATTTATAATAACATTTAAGTATATAATTAATACTGATGTTATTACTTAATAATGAAACAACTAAAAAAGAGGATGTAGAAGAAGAAATAATGTTGAAAGAATCGGTAACAGACATTACCTCTTATTTGAAGCACCTCTTCTTAACCTCCTCTTAGGGCACTAAAGATGGTCGTTGAAGATGACCAGGACCTCTAGGATGTATCTAGGTAAGTTTAGAAGAGAAATTGGTAGGGTTTGACTGAGCTGGAAAGCTCAATGTGGAGTGAGGAGGAGGGAGAGGAGGTTCTCTTTTATAAGAGAGGAGAGGGGAACTTTAGGAAAAACTGGAAATATGTTTTTATAATAAAGTAATATTCAGTTATTAATAGCTCCAATTTGATTTATTTCGAAGCTAAGGTGGGGATGGTTCGAAATCCTCTCAACTAATATATTTGAGACAAGTTTAGGTTACTATTTTAACCTTATCATTTAGATTTATCTCTAAGTTAAATAATTTAACTTTTACTGTGTCTTCTTGTTTTCTTACACTATAAGGTTAATAAACATACTATAACAAGAAAAACTAACCCAGAGTGGTTCATTATTAATATATATAACCTTATCTAAGACATTTGTCTGACCTTATATTTTTATGAATAAAAAAACAATTAATAATATAATATTTGTTTTAAAAACAATGTTATGACGATTTTGACACTATTTGGTAATTGATTTTTGTAAAAATCATAAAAGAATGATTAGTTCGAATAAAGATAATTAAATCAATACTAATATGTTATATTAACCTATAAAATTATTTTATCTCATAAAAAATTTCAAATCACATTTATTTGGGAATTTATAATATCAATTATGATAATATTTCCTTAATAAGATAATTACTGCATCATCTTTGTGTCATAAAAAAAATTAAAATATTTAAATTATGAAAATTATAAATAAAATACCATTATGTAGAAAATAATTTTATCTTTGTAATTAAAATTTATAGTCGAATTTATCTTATTTACAACCCTATATTAAAAACGTTTTAGTTATGAAAAAATGATTTTTAAAATTTTAAATCTTCATTAAATAAAATAATATTAAATGTTCTAATCTAATACAAGTGGACCTAAATGGTCATATTTTATTACTAAGGTTGTTTTGGGTCGAATTAAACTTGTCTAATATAATTACGACATGTGTTAGGTAATAATAATATCATTTTTACCCTAAATTACCCTATTTACTTTTAACCGTGGTAAATAAAAGTAAAAAGTTACTATTCACAAAAAAAATTATCTTATTGAACAAAATTTTACCCCTTGATATTAACCATGTCTCTTGGATTTTCTAATTTCCACTCACAAAAGAAGTAAAATTATGTTTTATGTAAATTTTCAAATTCTCCTAGGAGGTTGCTAAAAGACGGTGAAAAGTTCAAAAAAAATTTATATATCTAAAATCACTATAAAATGACTCAAACGAATCAAATTTAACTTATATAGGTATTATGTATCAATTTTGACCTAAAATAATGTTAAATAAAATAAATAATTATTTAAATAAAAAGTCGGTTTTTAAATAGTAACATACTGTTTTGACTATTCATCAAAAATTGAATGTTTTCAGAAAAATACCAAAAAATCACCCATGGCTAATTTCAATATTCCAAATCCAAAAATGAAGTCCATTTTGGACGATAAAATTTATAAAAATTTAAAAGTGGGTATTAATATTTATAATGGGTAGTTCATATAATATTAAAATAATATATTGTTTAGTGAAACTCGGTATTGTGTACTACACACGCTATTGAGGAAGGTCTTCATTGCGTGTAATGTAAGCTATGTAAGGGATGCGTTTAGTGAAAGCTTTTTTGCTGTTGTGTATAAAATAATAATAAAATATTTCATTTATAAATTAATCAAAATCTATACTTAATATTGTGTAGAATAATTTCACAAAACGAACTTGAAATTGTGTGTAACACGAGCCAAGAATAGTGTTGCGTATACTGCAAGCTAATACAGTGTTGTGTAAAGAACAAGTTAATTTTGGTGTAGCATACAACACAAGACATCAATGAAATTAAAAAGAATAATTCACATAAAATCTCAATTTGTTAAATTATGTGTATCTCAGAAGATATCTGGACACGGGGTGGGTACATACTCAAGTACTCAACCACACGACTTGATCAGGCTAGCTACATGGTCTACCCCATCAACTAGTTACACAGGATGAACACATGGGTTGAATCCTGGTATGGGAACACGTCCATATACCTGGAGGGAACCCCAGTTCCTCAAACACAATGTGTACTTACATTTCTACAGAACAAGTTCTTTTTAATCATTCCATTTTACATGGTTAGTACCCATAGATGAGAGACATGGCGTGCGACCCTTCTACACACTGTGTATATCCTGGAACATGGCATGAAATTCTTCCCCACCATATCATGGACATGTTTCTCATTGTTTAGTTCCCATTTTTCTCATCCCCTTAATGGTCCAATATCGTTTCCATCCATAGAAGTATTATCCCTTTAGCATGACATTCGAGATAGAGTCAGGTGTCTTGATGAGTGTCCCAGAAAGATATCTTCTATCCAATCATGAACCTAGGTAGAGTCTGGTATCGACGTGACTTTTACCAAATGGAATTGATCCTCTACTTGGCAGGTGAATCCGAATGAGGTGCAATATACGCCCAGGCCATGGTAGTGACCATCAACTATGAATCATGATCTATCCCCACTGGAGAATGTGTTCTACCAGAATGAGTGTATCTGTCTCTTGTGACTATTCCGTATATACCGTACTTCTCGGACGGATGCCATCAGTGCTATCAAACATCTAGACTGAGTTATCCAAAAAAATTCTTCATGGAACATTGAAAATGAATCTCTAGTGGTGGTATGAGGTTCTCTTACTTGTGTCTCAACCAAATTTCTGGGTTTCGAGTATATTTGGATTTTTTTCCTATTGATATATTTCTAGTAGACATATATTGTGTAAATAAAACAATATCTTTACATAGTGTGTTGCTTTGTTGTTTTCAGGGTCCTCTACATAGTATTTTTATACTCACCCATGCGCAGGCTTTTCCCTCATGTGTCGTATCTTGTGCAGATGTGCATCCTTTCGATGGAGTCTAGGGATGACAAGGACCAAACCAAGCTTTCCGAATTCCCTAAGGGCTGAGGTGTTCCTATATCTATGAGTAGTAGTCCCAGTACCTCTTTGTGTTTACATGTTGGGCTTTGTAGTTTCAAGATTAATCTTTTTTTTCATGTATTCTGGCTCAGTTTTACTTTCTACACTTGACATCTGTTGTACAATGTTGGTTGGGTTTAGTTGTATGCATTCATTTTTTTTCATGGAAGGTTTTACATTTCAGCATTTGTGGGCATGGATATGTGGTCATGTGTAAAGGTATGTAGGAAATGCCTCCCATGTTAGTGATAAGCCTACATGGTACTAGTCACCAGCCACTGGCTTGTTAGAGTTGGGATTGGGGAGTCGTGGCACGGGCCACACTAGGATAGGTCATGAAAAAGTGGTATCAGAGGATGGTGGGTTCTACATTAGGACCAAAAGAATGTGATTATGTTTTGGGAAAACAATATTAATTTTTTTGAGCTCATCTTTCAAGCTATAGACTATATTGTTGGTGTGGGCGGCTGACGTATCGATAAACTAGGACTTTGAACACTTTCTTTTCAACTCGGTACATGAGAACACTTGATTCAGGAAAGTAAAATAATGGTACATGCATCATATAAGAGTCGTTTGTGTTTTCAATTCCCTTTGTTTCATATAACCATATATAGTCATTGACTTTTGTACATAGTTTTTTCCTTACATGATTCCTCTATGACGCATACCCACTAGCATTCAGCAGCATGATCATGAGGATGATCCCCTTATTTATGAGTCATCAATATAGGGACCAGTTAGCCATGTGTTATCTACATGTGGTGCCACTGTTATACCTCCACTACTGGAATATCCCGTGGAAACTGTAGTACAAACATAATATGGGTTCAAGCTAAGCACGCTCCATGAGTTCTAGTGAAATAGAACACTTAGGTTTCGAGGAGAGTCCGACCCTCTGGCGGTTGAGGACTCACATGAGGCAGTGACCAGAGTTTATCGTCTATTGAGGACACCAACAAACCAGATGGTGATCCTAAGACCGAGCATTCTTCATGGTTTAGTGGGATAATGGTGGAGTCTGACAACACATACTTAGAATGAGGGGACTCTTTCGTGGATAGATTTTTAACAACTCTTTAGGGAGGTGTTCTCTCTAGTTAAGTTTAGAGTAGTGTGTACCCAGGAGCTTCTCCTACTCTAGTAGGGGATTTTGAAGGTGGGTGACTATTCATAAAGGTTTACCAGCCTTTCTAGGTACTCAATGGATATGGTTAGGGATTAGTACATTAGATCATGGAATTTTGGGTTGGGTCTACGACGGGACATTCTGAGATAGTGTCTTGCATCTGTGAAATTCAAATTATGCTGGAGTGCTCCAAGGAGCCTTGGTTATCGAGAGAAACATGGTGGATCTAAGATAGCCGACGACGGTCAGTAGCAGGCAGATAGGTGCGGAGACCACGATAGTTGGGATATGACAACTAGATCCTTGATCAAGACATGGGAGATGTCATATGCGGTCCCAAAAAAGGACATTAACAGTCAATGTCTCTTAGAATAGATCCAGTCATCCTAGGGAGAGGCGATTCTACCCGTGAGACGGTGGGGGGGAATCTTGCTAGAGACTCTCGGTCCCATCGAGCTACTAAAAGAGAGGTGGTGGTTGTACTACGGATATAGAGGCAGAGAGTGGAGTAGATAGACCCAACAGTTAGCAGACATATCAAAAGAGTAGAGAGAACTGCAGGTGGTGGAAGATGCATCAATCTACTTCCACCACATCCCCAAGATACTCAAATAAGGAACATGAAGCTGGGGGACTGGGGAGGGGACTACTACATGCAGTTCAGGCATACAACCCAGAGACCCTAGGGTTGATCTGAGGTACAATCTGTGTCTTATCTACCTTATATTCCATATGAATAGACATATGTGATAGTCATTCATTCCTCGCTAAATGTCTGGTGAGAAACTATGAGACTCTAATAAAGCCATTGAATCGACCATGCTTCTTGCAGACACCTAAATAAGGGGGCTCGATTGTCATGCACCATTGTATACAGTATGATCTTGACCATGGATGTGCGAGTTTCGGTTATAACCTCTTGATTGTAGTGTTCAGGACCTAAGAATCCATACTTTGTATGGACTAGCTATCTGCGATACATGCCCATATTGAATTCTTTATGTTATGAGTGTGGTGTGTACACAGTGTTGGGATGAAGTTTTTCATTATCGACTAAAAAGATACAAATGCAACACTAAATGGGATCTTACTTAGGATTGTGTAGCCTATCACTCAGGTATTGGAAATCCTTACCCTCGGAGCAGTAGATGTTGAGATTTCCCAGTTTCCATCAGTAGTGGTGGAGTACAAGGAAAACATTCTAAAAGATCTTCCAGGACTACCTCCCCATCTGGATATTGACTTCTATATTGACATACACCCAGGGAAAACATCGATTTCATCCCCAATATATTGATGGATTACATAGTGATTTGCGAGAAGAGGGTGCATTTGGAAGATTTTCATAGCACGAGTTTCGTAAAGCTTAGTTTTTCACCCAGGTAGCCCTAGTTTTGATTCCCAAGATGGAAATGGGGAGTTTGAGTTTGTGCATGGATTACTGGCTCCTGAATTAGGTAACAATTATGAAAAATTATCCACTACTAAGGATTAATACACTATTTGATTATCTGAATGGAGTACACTGGTTTTTTAAGGTTGACATTCGATCTAGTTACCACCAGTTATGAGTAAGGGATGAAGATATACCGAAGATGGCTTTCAGATGTTTTTCCAGTCACTATGAGTACATGGTGATGCCCATCAGCATGATGAATGCCCTGACAGTGTTCATGGGACTTATGAACTGGATCTTCCGTCTGTATTTATACATGTTCATATTGGTCATCATCGAAGACATCCTTGTGTACTCGGTGTCAGATAGGGTGCATGACAGACACTTGTTGATGGTTCTAGACATACTCCAAGAGCACAAGCATTATGGGATGCTCCTGAAGTGGATGATTTGGATTCCGAATGTCCACATTCCAGGACATTTCATCTTAGCAGTTGGAGTATCTATGGACCCCACCAAGGTGGATGCAGATGCTCGTAGCAGGATACCGAGCTCGCGACAATTGAGTGAGGCGACATAACAGTTAACCACGATATTGTTATCCTTCGAGGAAAAAGAGGATGAAACATACCTTTATTCGATGGTTTTCACCCCTCCACTCTTACTGCGAGATAGGGAGTCACAGCTATGGTATGTTGACTATGACTCTTTACATGCTTAGTTTTCCACAGGACATTCTCATGATGGATATTCTCAAGTTGGGGAGTATGTAATTATTTTCATAGGGCACGCTGTTATACAAGTGGTTATGTAAGAGGAGGTCTTAAAATACTCTCATACATCCCCTTTGGAGGTACACACAAGCATGGAGAAAATGTATACAGATATCTGATAGATGTTTGGTTGGTTAGTCATGAAGAAGGCATGAGTAGAGTTAGTTTCTCGATGCCTTACATGCATGTAGGTCAAGGCTATGCACTGGGTAACATTGGGAATAACTCACCCCATTGTAGTTCCAGGGTTGATGTGGGATCGATTATCGATGTATATCATGAAAGGGTTGCTACAAATAACCAAGTGAAATGATTTCATCTAGGTTGTTGTTGACCGACTTACCATGTTGGCCTACACTCTAGATATCAGGGAGTAGAGTTCTGTAGAGAGATAGGGACGCAACAACATGCATGAGATTGTTTGTATTAATATCATCCCTTCAACAATAGACTGATATCATGATGATCGTTTCACATTCCGATTGGGGAAGTGATTGTTGGAGGCTTTTGGGACTCAACTACGCTTGAGCACACTATTCCATCCTCATACAGATCGTCAAACAGAGAGGCCTATTCGGGTTCTGGAGGATATGTTTGGGGCTCATATAATGGAATTTGGTCATAGTTGGGAAGACCACCTACCACTTCTAGATTTTTTGTACAATAATAGCTACCACACCACCATTGGTGTTGCACCGTTAAAAAATTTATTTGGGATTCTATATCGGTCCCCTATTTTCTATACCGACCTCGGAGAGTCAGCACTCATGGGTCCAAATACAGTGCGAGCTACCACCGAGAAGGTGCAGATCATCCATGAGAGGTAGAAGACTACAGAAAGCCGATAGTAGTCTTATACTAACAAGTGATGGAGACCTATAGAGTTCAAGTAATGAGACCATTTCTTTCATCAGGTCTCACCTCATTGACAGTTACAATGTATTTTATACGGTGGAAAGCTATCACAAAAGATAATCAGACCATTCAAAATACTATAAAAAGTTGGCCATGTGGAATACCACCTAGTTCTACCTCCATATTTACCCAAGTCACATGATGTATCCCACTTGTCACATCTAAGGATGTATGTTCATGACTTATCTCACATCATCAACTGAGGAATTCTAGACATCGATGACGGATGGACCTTTGCTATGTACCTTGTGGAGATCAAGGATTAGTAGGAGAGTATTGTTCAAGGTCAATTTATTTCCTTAGTGTGAATCTGGTGGCAGCCCGAAAATCTTCAGGAGAGCGCATTGGAGTGCGAGGCTCAGATCTATACATAGTACTCACATATTATTTAGCATCCCTACTTTAGCTTTAGGGTGTACAAATCCCCAAGCTGTGAAGAATATAATGCCTCAAATTTTTTTTGTATTATATTTAAATAATATATAGAATTATATCGATACACATATTTTTGGCGGTGTGTGATTTCGAGGCCGAGAGTGCCCGTTATTAATTTTTGAAATAAATGTATCATTTAAACAGTACGTTCAAGACATATTCCTAAAAAAGGGTAATTACATTTAAATGGATGACGATATTAGAAATCTAAGGGCACTGATGCATTCAGAGAGGAAACAATACCTTTGGAAGGGATGAACATCGACTGGCATGTGTTAGATACGAATGTTTTTTTTGTACTTTTCAAAGGAAATAAAAATAATTGACACTTAATTTATTTTAAATGTTATCTTTTAATGAAATTACCCAATTACCCACTTTTAAATACCTTCTTATGGAAATTTCATAGGGATTGTTGTCGTACCCTACTAATAAAAGATTGTCATTGGTCCTTTGGAGGAGAACCCATTGGCAGACAATGGCGACGTAATCGATCAACACATCTCGGATTCGAAAAACCTCACTAGTGAATGTCATTCAATGACCGTACTTCAACTGATTTGAGGAAGAAGTTTTTATTTCAAATTTTCTCTTCCACATTCTTGGATTAAATAATGACTGTAGACCATCCCATAAATACGGTGATCTATAGATCAGGCGCTATCAAGGGAGGGGGTCAATTTCATTTTCATTTGGGGTTTTTGATTTTGAAATTTAATTTATGTTTTCTTCTAGATTGTATTTTTGATTCCTCTATTGAACCTATTATTTTGAGTGTATCGACACTATGATGAATAATGGAGGTGGTTCATTCCTTTTTTCTTTTGTTGATTTCATCCATCTTTTGAACCCTATATTCTTCGCATTCTTCATGAGGTTATGAAAAAATGGATCATTGTGCATCAGTTTCACCACAAAACAATTTTAAATTTGAGTCTCATAATCCTGACGACTTAGAGGACGTGTGATAATAATGGCAGTAGATGAATCGACAAGGTATGGGAGAAAAATTACTTTGTTCATTCTTTTCACATATGATCAATACTCATTTTCGGGGATGATAAAACCCATGAAACCTGTCAAAACGTTTATGGAATGCATGGATGACCTAAAATGTTTATATTCGATGTGATCAAATGGTTAGACCAATTATTAAGGGAGAAACTATGGAGTGGTGGTGACATATGCCATTTATGAATATTCCTGACCAACATGACTTTTATTCCTAAGAGCACGCCGTGTTGGACCGGCTCAATGGAAGCGATGGTTTCATGATACAGACAAGTGCCACATGGCATGAAAATTCTTTCACATGGTTTGTAGGCCCTTCCTCAATGCTCAAAATTTATTTTCTGAAATACACAGACATGGGAATGACTACACAGCTTTGCGATACGACATATATCCTCTACGCATCATGGTAGTGGCGGCTTCGCAGGACTCGACGTGTATATCGGATGATACATGGACATGAGGTGGGTTAATGGGCGTGTAGTCCACCACACATCCAGACCATGGTAGATGCATGGGATACCTCATGTACCAGTTACATAGGATGGAACACACGGGTGGAAACTGTGTACAGGCACATAGTCGCGTACATAGAGGGAACCTCTTTTACTCAGACATGACATGTGGTCTACATTAAACTCCAAACACTTAATTTTCTATGTGACATGTTCTTATGACTCGATCCGCTTATCATGGGATGTCCCTAGAGTTGAGAGTCATGGCGTTTGACCCTTCTACACGCTATGTGTATCATAAAACATGGATTTAACCTCTTATCAACCGTATCATGGACTTCTTTTTCTTGGGTTAGTTTACATTTTGCTCGTTCTACTCAAGGTCCATTATCATTTCCATCTGCATGACTATGATAACATTAGCAGGACTTTCTGTGAGAGTGTTTGGTATCCCTTTGAGAGTCCCAGAGTGAGTTCCCATTTCCATTCATGACCCAAGGTAGTGTATGTTATCAACATGACTATTCCTAAAGGGAACCAATTCCTTATATATTAGGTGAATCTGAATGAGTCACATTATCCACCAAGGCACTGACATTGATTCTTATATGTGTATCATGGTATTTCTCCACATAGTAGCGTCTAATATGAGAATGAATGTATTTAACTCTCTTGAATTTTCTTGAAGGACATCACTTCTCAGAAAGACATCACAAGAGCTATCGAACTTGTGGAGTGAGTTCTCCATGATGACTACTTCATGGAACCTTTGAATTGAATCCCTAGTAGTGGTATGCAGGTGTGTGATAGGACTCTAGACCTTGGGTCTGGGTTTTGTGTGTATCTGGATTATGTCTTTCATTCTATAAGTTCATTAGACCTATAATTTGTATAGTTGATTGTACCTTTACGTTGTGAATATATTTGTTGTTTTTTGGGTCCTCTACTGAATATGGTTATACTCACCCCTTCACATGATTTACTCGCATGTGTTGTGTCTTTTGCAGACATGTGGCCTTTTGATGGACTCCATTGAGTACCAAGACAAGACCATGTTTTCTGAGATCCCCACAGTTTTAGGTTTTATTAAAGCTACTAAATGAAGTCCCAATACCACTATGTGCTTATTGGTTGGACTTTGTAGTATGCAGACTATTTTTTGTGGTCTTGTAATATAGACCAGTTTCATTTCCTGTACATTATTTCCATTGTACTCTATTAGTAGGGTATAGTTGTATTCATGAATTTTATCCATAGTGGTTTTTAAATTTCAACATTTGTGGGATTAGAGATGTGTTTGTGTGTACAGGTACATAGGAAATGCCTTCCAAGTTACTTATATTCCTACTCGGTGCTAGTCACTATCCCCTAGAAAATTTTATATATGCTTGTGGAGTTGTAGCATGGGCACCACTGGGACAGGGCATGACATAAATAATGATTATTTGAATTAATGAAAAAATGAATTATAGATAAAATGATATAGTTTAGTAAATTATTAGATGACTAATGATATTTTTTAGGATGTTAAATATATTTTTTGTAATGTTTTATGATTTATATTAACATAGGTTTAGTAAAAGGATAACATTTAGGTCCGGTGACAAACCATCACATCCATCAATGGCAGAGGGCTTGAGCCCAGAACCGAAGGGTAATACTTTTTCATTACCTACAAGTGGTCAATATGATTTACTATTCGGTATTATAGTCAATGTTGATATTATGTTAATGCATCAAACACATGTTTTATCATACAGATTAATGTGGTATGGAGTATTTTTCAATAGATTAATTGATTAATGTTATTTTGAATAAAAACATCACCATACTGGGATTGTTATCATATTGAGAGTAAAAGAATCATATTTTAATGAATTTCAAAATTAATGGTTGAATTTTATATGGAATTATATCTTAATTTATAGTGTTTAAGATTGGTTCTATAAGTGATTATTATATCATAGACCATATATTATGATGTAATATTATTTCATTGAAATAAACTTTAAGAGTGACTCATATTATATGGAGGTAAATGTTATATTCTTCTATAATGTATATTTAATCCAATCATTCAAATATTTTGGATTTTTTTTATGTTATAATTATTATGAAGAATTTATTGTTTAGAAAAAGGATATATGTTGAACATTTTTTTTATTGTTAATGAAACTCCCGAAAAACATAAGTAAGATCCATGTATTCTATTTCATTTATGACATGAGACACCAATCACGTAATGTAATATCATGATACATTATAATATATTTACTATTTAAAATATATTCTATATATATTTCAATGCATGGAACACAGAGGAGGCTTTAATTGAACAATATATATATCTTCCATGATAACTTACATTACATGAAAAAGAAACATTCCTTGATAGATTTCAATACACGCATGAGTGACCTTCCTCGATAGTTTTCATTACACGGATGACTGAGGTTCATCAAATAACATTGTAATATTAAAATATTATTATTCAATATATTATTATCTAACCCCACAATTATAGTAATTGTTATGAATAATATTAACAAACTTATGAAGATATGTGTGTTATATAAATATAAAATTAATTCATTAGGAATTAATTACTGAACATGAAAATAATAATTAATTTGATATAAAAAAGAAATTTTTTATTTTTTATAATTCCAATGGAATCTTATCATAATAAACATAATTTATTATAATTAGAGATTTATTTTAATGAATTAAATATTTTATATATTTAATTAAATAATTTTTTTACTAAATAATTGGATTTTATAAGCATTAGATAATAAAAAAACATATTTTTTTATAAAAAAACAAATATTTTAATAAAGTTAAATTTATAGCATTATAATGGAGGACTGATTTTAATTATAGATTTTCTCAATTTAATTTTTTTAATAGATCAATGTAAACTTATTAATTGTTATAGAATCACAGTAATTAATATTGGGTTAATGTTTTTATATTTTTCTTAGACATTTCACATTTTTACAAATACATATAAATATTGAATTTTAGTTCATAAATATATATTAATATAAATAATTTGTAGGGTAAGGTTATATTTATGATTTCTTATAAGGATTTACTAGGTTATAATTTTAAAAATCTATGGAATATAGGTTATTGGGATGAATTTCACTTTGAAATTGATTATAAAAATACAGCAATCATTAAAATATTTTTAAATTAAAAAACATCATTGTCGTCTTGTCAGGGAGATTAATTTTTATTTTATTATTACCCTATCATTGATTGGAATTTGAAAAAATGGATTACATAATTTTAATTAGAATAATTTCTAATTTTGAATAAAACAAAAAAAATTAAGCCTAAAATATTTGTTAATGTCATTAAAATTCATTACAATTAATAATATTAAATTGTGCATCATACTGGGATAAACCATTATATTAAGTGACCAAATGACCATTCCACATATCCAATGTCCATTTTTATTCCATAAATATTCCATTAAAATTAAATTATTTAGTTTTTTTGGTTTGGTTTTAAATCATTCAGGTAAGAAAATTTGTAAAAAACGTGTTACCAAAATTTCCATGTGGGTCATTTTCCTTCCAATTAAAAGACCACCATCTCTCCCACTTCGACACACCTCTAAAACCAATTAGTTTTGAACATTAAATTCCCAAATACTCTCCAAAAATACCTCCCCTATACCTATATTCCTATTTTTTAAGAATATCAATCAAAAGAGGCTTTTTGTGCAAACCAAAAGTAGTTACCCAATTAAGAGGAAATGTCTTCTCTCGGGATTTTTAAATTCATTTCCATTATCAACAGACTAAAATAAATATTTTTTATTTTATAAAACTAAACTAGTATCCTCAAGATACTAGGATGTTCTTATTATAATATTTCTTCATAAAAATATACACACTGCCATCTAACGGGAGCGAACATACAAATTCATTGTATGATGAACTACTACCTCACAAAAAAAGGATTGCACAATTATTTCAACACCAGTGATGTTGTCCATTATGATGGAAAAATTATTCATATATGTTATATATTATATTTATTATTTTTCATATAATTATTTGATTCTTTTATAATTCATTAATATGATACTTTTCAGTTTACATTATTAAAATAACATTACATCAGGAAGTGCGGACTACCAGTCCCTCAAAGTGATGTGATTCATTCAGACGATAAATGAAATGTATAAATGAATTGTTATAATTAAAATTATGTGAAATTAAAAACAATATTACATTAATTACATAATTACATTTCTCTAAATATAACATATATATATATGTATTTATCATCTCATCTATTACCGATTCACACACTTCAAAAGAGATAATTCCATTCGTGGATGAGTGGAAAACTACCTCCTCAACAAGTGGTGAATCCTTTTACATTAAATAATCATATATATATATATACATATATGTGATTATCTAATATGATATGAATTATATATTTATCATTCTATATTGATTTGACTAACTCAACTTCTTTGCACAGTGATCAGATGAATAGGTGAATGTTTCTCATGTGTACGTATGACTTATAATCTCTTTGACTGTAACATTGGATCATTTTCATAAAAATATTCAATGATTGAAATTAAAAGAATAATTTATTTATAAATATGATAACTATTTAATGTTTTTTCTGGATAAGTTATATAATTAAAATTTATATGAAAGTTGACCATGAATTAGTGTTTTGACACATAAAAAGATTTTGGTCGAAAACACCCCATGTAAAGTTATTTGTTTAATTAATTTTACAAAACATGGTAATAAGTCTAAGAATTTTTATTATAATAATGAAAAAGGTTCTGATGTATCAATAAAATTACCTTAATTTTATTATATAGTATTTTGAAGGACATCCTTCCAAAAGGAAACAGAATGTAATGTTTTCTATCTCACTTTGTAAATCTATGAGATAAATGTCATATAAACCACTTACCTATTTTATATGTTGTAAACACTACCGAATTTGATATATTATATCATTATTTAATTTATCTTCACATTATAAATATGTTTTATTTGATTATTATCATTATTAAATCTTTTTATTGATATGTCAATTATTTTCATCTTAATTTAAATTTTATTAAGGCTTAATTGTTGTTATGCAACTAGTTTCTTATATATGGTTTATGTATTTACCATTACATGATATAAAATAAATCACCATAATCTCATGATATTTTGTATATCATTTAATTTAATAACATCATGAGGTAATGTTATAGGATGTTTCATTATGGTTTGGGACACTTTGGAAGGTTTAATGATTATTAACCTCAATAATAACTTTATTGATATTTTGATGGTTTTTAATTTTGAGGAAATATTATAAACATTATTTAAAACCCCAATTAATTAGTATCTAGTTATTCATGACCATTTTCACATATTATTACCAATCTCAATTTCATTGGTAAAAAAAATTGTAATAGATTTGTTTTAAGAAAACTAACATCATTTATCTTTTTAGTCAGAGAACCCATTTCCTTATAAAAAACATTCTTTATTATAATGTATTCAAAATATTTTAATAATTATTTGGTAAATATATTTTACCCATTCTATCTTTTACCAATTATTTCAAATGAATCTTAGGTTCATTTTATGAATGAGGTAATTTTTAACCATTTGATGTATAAAAGGAATATTACTTTTTTACCTCGTATGTCATGGACGGATTCATCCGCTTTAATTTTTTAAGCCTCATTTTCAAATTTGAATGGAATATTTTTAAATAAACCCATTTTAATTGTTTTTTATCAAAATTAATGGATATTTTTCTAAAGATATGAATAAATGATAATATTTTATTTTATCAATGAATGAACATATAATTTATTCCACATGTGTTTGTTGTATTGATACCATCCTTATGGTTCCTTTGTATGGATTATTATATAATTTTCCAAGGATTGTATTCACATTAACATATTTTATTCATTATTAATGTCCCATTGAATTATTCCTCTTCATATGATCATTGAGCATTGTAAATCTCTTAACATTCCAAATATTTAGCATGTATTCTATCATCACCTAAACCATATACCCTTGTTCATACAGTGCCTACATTGATAGTTATTTGATTACATCCATAATTATTGATATATTTGTATTCCTTATTCAATATAGTTATTAGGTAATACATATTATTTTTCTTTCTAATTCAATAAAACAAATGATTTTAAAGGGAAATGACGGGTAGAGATAGGACATTATAGAGATCATATATTGATGGACTGGTTCTGACGAGGCTAATCATTGTGCAATTTGGTTTCTAACCATAGTTATAACCCATCTTGTGAAATTTCATGACATTAAAAGGTGTTCATGTTCCTTAGACATTATTTCCACCAAGATAGAATTACCTTCATAGTAGTTTTAGTGATTATTCATTCATGTGATTTTCTGTCGACATATGTACGGATACATTTCATTTCATTTTATTTATTCATGTAATTTGATTATGTTTCATAAATTTTCATATTTATTTATCTTTATCTAGTTATTTGAATGTCATATATTTCTTTTAATTTCCCTTTTCATATTGACCATTCTCATATATTCTTTATTTATTCAGGTGTATTTTCCCCACAATGAGAATTTGTGCTCACCCTTATTATGTTTCATTCTCCATGAATTAATTAAGCATACTATGAAAGATACTAGGGAATATATTATATGGATTATAGTTATCCTAAATTTTTTTAATATTTTTAGATGAAAAAAATCATTAATTAATATAGTCATTTTTAATTCAATTCTATATTATGCATATGGTTTTGTAGAAATACTAAATGAATCATTCATTTATGTTAAGATTACTTGTAACCATTTCAAAGTAATTGATAGTAGAGACTGGCTATATGATATCTGGGAATGATTTTCTATTATCCAAATCAAAGGATATTAAATATCATCCTTGGAAACAATATTTAGAAAAATGTTGCTTAGAAAACATAATCCTAATATTGAAACATTAATTTGTTAATCCTCTTAACATTGCTACCAATGGATTCCTTATATGAATATTTACTGTCAAGAAACAATACATAACACCTATGTGAAACCCCACATTACATATTGAACTATGGTCTTTGATTTCTAATTTGAGACACCATTCCAAATTATTTCCATTATATCTGAAAAATTTACATGTGTGGAATTAATATATTTAATATTATTAAAATATCAATTATGGGATCACTATGCCTTTGAATATCACATTTTCTTAGTATTTGGCTTCAAAAATATTTCATAATATAATTAAATGGCTTAAAAGTGAAACAATATTCTATTTATGTTTAGTGAGTGTTAAATGAAATTTTAATTATGTATTGTTATCATGAATGACACTATATTTATTGGACTTGAGTGAATGTTGTGAATAATAATTTTTTATTTTATTTATGTTTTATTTAGTGTTCTTGTAGATATATATTAATTAGTATGGTCCCTAACATCTAGAAATATTTGATTCTTTGAATGAAAAGTACATTTAATTATTATTCTAATTTTATGGATGAGCCCAATAATTCCTATGGATCTGTTATTATTGTGGAATATTAATTTAATTAATTTATTTAACACTTTTTTTCAAAATATTTTAAACAATGATGATAAACGTGATGGTTAATTGATATCATGATAAAATAATAGTTCCAATAGAAATGATCATTTAATTTAATTTAATAATCTATAAATGATATGTAATTAGTAAATAAATAAAACATTATTATTCACGGATTATTTGATATCAATATGAATGTAGAGGAATCCATTTGTCCTGATATTTGATAGTTACAATTGATTTAAAGGATATATAGTTTCCCTTTTAGTGGTTTTGAGATATTTCTTTTATGATTTGTTATATTATATTCACCCCAGCCATGTTAGACAAAAATATTTTTTCTTAAGGTTCTAGGGTAGTTTTCTCAAATATGGAGGATGGAAGGGATGCATATGGATAACGACACCATCACTACTACACTCACTTCTATATTAGTATTATTTGGTGGTATTCATGGGGTTCATTTTTTATAGAAATATGAGCGAGTAATAAGGGATTTTGGTTATAACATATACCATTTTTTCATCTATTATAGACCATTGTTATTATATTTTCATATGGTATAAAAAATATTAGTTACAGTTGTAGCACATGATGTTTGTGATATAGAGGAATCAAGGAAGAAATATCATTTACTATATGAATTTGGTGTATATGATGATATTCTATATTTTTACAAAGAGTATTCTAGTGGATTATTTTTTAATGATATTGATTTTTAGTATGTGTGATATCATTTCCTGATATCAACAAACCTATAGGGACACATTTGATTGGTAACCATTATTATTCTTCTTTTACCAAGATTAAGATTTATAATATATTTTTTATCTGGTGAATAATTCATAGAATGGCTAAGAATTTGTTCTAACTTTTTTGTGATGAGTTTATTTCAATTTTTTCACTAATATATAGGTTAATTATTTCATGTTTTAAATAAATTAATGGGAATGTCATACTGATTATACATATTATGACCTAATCCAATCATACAAGGATATTATATAGTTTTATATGAATATTGAGAACATTTCAAAATTACATGCACATGGACTAGAATACTTTTTTATCTAGAGTAATATAGAAAATAGTCTTATAACTTGTTTAAATATATTCAATGTTTCCAATAAAGACCATCCAATTTTTTATTCCTTATTAATCATTTCATCATAATCTAGGGAATGGAAATATAACAATGGGTGATCTCAGAAGCTTAATTATCGTAATTAAATGAGATTAGTAAAACTAACATGAACCTATGGGTATTAGAACAATATGATAAAATATTTAGACAATAACCTACATATAAAATACCATGCATATGAATGATTGATGATATATGGAATATAATAATACATATATCATAATATAATAAAAATAACATGATCAATAGGGGCATAATACTTTTAATTTGTTTCTGACACATAAGTATGTAAAATAATTTTCATATTTGTCCAGTGTCACTACCATTAAAATCATAGGAGATAAAGTATTTTACTGAAGTGGGTTGCCATAATATTAAAACAATATTTTATTGATCTAGGTTCACATCTTGTTATATCCTTATATTGAATAACCAGATTCACTGCATATTCAATCCCTATATTCAATAAATGGGTTCACTCACTGTATTTTCCCTCTATATCTCATGAGAAGTAAATCATTACACAATGCATTGGAAGGATATATAGGTTGACCTATAAAATAATAAAATCATACATATGTATTATTTAGGATAATAAAACATTCATCATAACATAATCTATAATATGTCATGGGTTTCATAAAAATCATACCATAATATATGAAATTAAGTGGCTATAATAATCATTACATCGTATGATAACCCGTAAAAAATTATTCATGTTTCATAATCATTTCATCATTGAAAATAGTGTGAAAGGAATCAATTTTAATAGTTTTTTTATTATTTTATAAACCATAGAAGACTAATAGGGTTCATAAAAAACATTTAATATTACACATAAACCATTAAAAGAAGGAACAAAGAACTGTTTACAGTGATTATATCCATAGTACATCATAAACTATATTAAATTATTTCATCTTAGATGTGAAATGACACTGAAAGATCACTCTGAGTATTTCCTATGTAATTTTTTTTTAAAAATAATATTTATAATTCATAATACATTTTGAAAAAACATCTCTTTTAAAATAAAATTGAAAAAATAAACAGTAAGATTTAAAAATATTTAAATATATTTGTTGACGATAATATGTCACAACCCATCCCTTGAGGCTCGTTCCATGACTACCACATGCCCACCATTTATATGTCAGGGACTACCGACTACCACTGTAAAGGCGTATTCCTAATATGGGAAGGCATTGCCTTTTTAACCTATACGGAAACACAATCCAAAAACACATCAAGATGGCACCATGAAGTGAACTATTATAGTAAATGTGTGTAGAAAGAAAAGGGGAAAGAATACAACCCCAACTAAAAAGTACAAGAACAACTAAAGAGTAAAAATACAACATAAAACTGAAAAACACCTCCTTGATCATCCACGGATGATATTACCTGAAGGGTAGGTAAAACTCATGATCAGTAGTACATGTGTCACCTATCACTGAATGTTCCACCTCCCAGTACCATACAATCCTATTTTCTCAGCATCGATCAACGTTCTACATTGTCTGCACAAGACATAACAAGGTGCAGTAATAGCCCATGTTGGGGTGAGTATAAAGATACACAATGGGGACTCCATGAACCCTATAGTTATCCTGGAGTTCCAAAAACGAAAACCCACTAAGGTAGATATCAACTATACTTTGGTACATTCCCATACATATACCTATGTTTTCAAGATATACTGACCTTATACATGAGGAAAAATACCACAAAGGGTACACCATGAAGGTACCAATACCACACACGTTACACTACTAAGATAGATGTGCCACAGTAGTGAAACCCTGAAGATATCACAAAAATGGTAGAAGTACCACATTGGTAACATCACTAAGACAATAAAACGAATGTAAATGTAATACATAGGTAACACAACATAGATTAAATTACTACACATGTAACACCATGATGATAGCAGCACGAAGAAAAAAAATACTCAGTTCACAATATGGAATATCATTAGTACAAAATTACAGATGATTAGTCGTATACTAGATCATCTTATTATATTAAGAGGCACTACCTCTAATGCACATAGTATTAATAGATAACTAACCCCTGCTACCCCATATAGGATCTGATCCACACATGATTAGTATGTGCTAAGACAACCATTATCGTTGAGTCCTAACCCACATATGATCTGATAGAAGTAGACCCACATAGGATTGATAGATTTTCACCCACATAGGAAAGATGTTCTTTCTTCATGTTACAACCTCCCATAGGATTCCACACATTCGGTGCACTAGAGTTCCATATAATCTTCCAATAGAGATATCTATTTTTCCTCGACCATCACTAAACTCCATAAAGGTGCAACCCAAAGGACCATCATGTCATAAGGGTTACAAGGAGATAGATGATGCATCAATCAGACACTCTGTCATTGAGTAATAAGTATTTTAGTTGTGATGTGATTGTTGTATTCATGTTCGATCCAACCCAGTTGTACCCCATATATCACCAAAATTCAATTGGAGTATACCAAAAGGATGTTGTCACTATTAGTGCCCCAGTTCTATAGACAGTTTGTCAAACAGACACCCAGATTTCATGTTATGGCCCTATAAGGGAATTAGGGTCTAGTTGGGACTATGTCTGGTTCGACTGAGTATGGTCAACTCGGGCCGACCCAGTCTGGGCTTAGCCGTGGTGGGAATGGGTCATGTTGGGCAGGTACTACTAGGATGAGGTATGGACTTCCCATAATGGGGTGTCCCTGTGGAAAACGACCCACTAGGTAGGTGGCTCATTCGAGTGTGGCACATGCCAAAATGGGGCGTGGTCCATAGTCTACTCGAGCAGGAATGGGGGGAGATTCCCACTAATATCCCGAATGACCTAGAGTCCGTTCAGTTTTGTGAAATGGCATCTCCAAATGGGCATCTCCCGGTCACTGTGGATCCTGTTGTTTAGGTGCATGTTCTGCGTCCACCATGGCTTCGGTCGTGGCCCTCTGCTCGCCGGTGGCACACTGGTTTTGCCACTCCCCACTGGCCAATGAGGCACTGGTAGCACCGCATTTTTTTCCATTATTATCTAATTTTCCGACCACCTTTACCGACCAATGCGGCTGCTGAGCCTTAGCACCTTGCTCACCAGTGGCACGCAATAGGGCATTACACCTCCTCCAAAACTAGACGGTTGGTGACAGCTTATCTGATGACTCCCACAGCTTTCTACCATGACCTCCTCATGCGGTGTGCATCAAACCACCACCTCCTCCATAGATAATCAGTTATGTTCTTCCGACGGTCTTCTACATAGGGTTCAAAGATAGCAAAGTAGATGAGGGTTAAGGCCAGGATTGTTAGGCATCTGCCCTCGAGGTTAGATCGTAATCAAGTTATAGTATTAATGGGTACAAGAAAATAATTATAATTAAACAAAAATCAAAACCCTACCACACAAATGATTTATAAAAGTTTGTTTTTGAAGATTTTTGTCGATTTTTACGAGCACCATCAACTATACTCCAATGACGTCACTCATTCATCGATCTCAAATTCAAGGATTCAATTTTTCTCGCCAACTCTCGATAGAACTAGCTCCGTCCTCCAAGGGTTTGGTGTCTCGACACATTTTTAGCAATTTTTTTGATGTCATAGTAGTTATGAAACCTCTTCTAAAGATCTATATAAGTAATAAAGGGGGAGGGTGTGAAACTTCTGTGGAATTGATGGAGGCCTATTAATTGGGGACCTTCCTAATTCCCTAATGGTGTAGTTGTTTTGAAATTAATGGTCAAGACATTTATTGGATTGACACGTCATTGGTCCCACACTCCGATTGTCCGTTAGAGGAAAAGATAAATGTGAAAATAGAAAATAATACTGTTATTTTTATTATTCTTGTAAATGTCCCCAAACAAAACATTTTATCTAGAACTACATCAGTTAATGTGATGACACCTTTAACTGAATCCTGGCACCACAGATTCAACAGTTCCCTCAGAATTTAAATCTCACCAATTGTTCAAAAGTGAGAAGACACTTCTTGCATGTTTACTAAACGTACCTAAAAAATGTTCATAAATATGATCCAAGAACAACAGGGCTCAGAATCACAACCGTCAATTGTTACAGACTAATAATTATTCCATATAATTTAAAAAAATTCCATGGATAATCTGGGACTTTACTTTCCACCCCCTTAGGTCATTTCTTCCTTGAAAGTTACAACATAGACTAAGGAAACTAATGGCAGTACTGAGCATGAATCTGAGCCTCCTGCTCCCATGTCCTCTCCAGGATGCTCTCGTGCTGCCAGCAAATGCGCACCAGAGGAATCAACCACCCATGAAGGACTCACTCAAATCGATCCTCGATCATTAATATAGCCTCCAAAAATGTCTCCAAATCATCAATGTCTAGCTCGTTGTGGTAGATGATGCGAGATGGTTCATCCACGTATCTCTCCATAGAGTTTCATAGCCTCCTATACATAAAGGCATCACATAACATATACTTATCCCTACTCTCAGATAGGTTCGAAATGGGAAGTCATGGTCAGTCATTCAATGATCACCCAGATGGAATAATTTCCCCTGGATGTACATGGAATCGTTGTCATGAAGTCCATTGCGATTCCATCCCACTTACACTCTGGAGCCTCTAGTGTCTTTTCTAAGTGCGGTGTAACCTGATTCTTGGCCTTTACATGCTGACAATTAAGGCATCGAGAAAACAAAAATTTTCACTGCTTTCATCATCCCTGGACATCAGTGCTGGCGCTGGATGTCCTAGTACACTTTTCCACACCAGTATGTACCGCCATAAATAACATATTGAACTCCCTCAACACCTCTTCTTGTAGAGCCACTTGTAACATCGTACGTCCTCTGATGAGGATGATGTTCTCCCCACCTTCATAAAATCCATCAGGTGCATGTCTTGAGGATATCTGAGCACGTCGTGCCACGAAGTCAGTGTCCCAATGTTGCGCCTCCCTGACTTGCTGAATGAGTGGGGTATTGACAATTATAGACTAGAGGTATATTGTTCGATCTCTATCTAGGAAGGATAACTACAATGTGGATAGTTCTATGTCGCCTCAATCAGAATCTACAGACCAAACCACCTTCTAAGTTCATCTACTACCACATTCCCCTTCCAAGGAGTATATAATGTCTCAAGTAATAGTCATGACATAACTATGGCCGGTGATGTTGTCTTAAGTTCAAGTCCTTCTGAGAGAAGATATATCATAGACTCTTGTGATCAGAGTAGATTATAAAATGTTCACCCATCGAGTAATGTCACCACATCTTCAGGGATAATACCACTTCTTCTAACTACAGGTCATGGGTAGCATTGTTCTTCTCAAGCTGGCTCAGTTGTCTCTAACAATAGGTGATCACTACTCACTCCTACATCAAGACACATTCGACCCTGGTTCCCGATGCATCGTAGTAGACTACATTCCCACCGCCCTCTTCTGGTAGACTCAAGATTGGAGCACACGTCATTCTTTGCCTTTGATCCTGAAACCGTTACTAGAATCTCTTCACCCATATGATGGGCGGTCCCTATATCATCTATGATGAAAAGGGTGTCTCAACTCTTGAAATGTCAGGCACAAATCTCTAGCAATATCTATGAAATACTAGGAAACTCCACACCTCTGTCACACTCCTGGGTGGCTCCCAAGAATGTACAACATCTATATTTTCTATATCCACTGAAACTATAGACTCCAAAGTATTTTGTAACTAAAAGTGGAACTCTCTTATCCAGAACATGAACTTAGAGAGCCTACCATAAAGATGGTTCTATTGGAGTGTGTTCAGAATTATTTATAGATGATAGGCATGATCCTCCTCTAACGTTGAGTAAATAAATATTACATCGATGACGACCACCAAAAAATTATTGAGGTATGGTTGGAAGATCCTATTCATGAGTCCCATGAACGCTATAGGGGTGTTGGTCATGCCTAATGGCATAACCATGAACTCATTGTGGCCATACTGACATCATAAGGCCATCTTCTACACATCATCATCTCATAGCCTAAGCTGATGAGAACCTGATTCGAGTTATATCATCGAATACCATTGAGCTCCCCTCAACTAATAAAAAAGATCATAAATTCTTAGATGTGGATACTTATTCCTCATGGTCACCCGGTTCTGGTTCTGGTTGTTTAATTTGAGTCTCAAACTCCCATCATCCTTCATGGTGAACAAAATCATGGTAATTTTTAGAGAAACATAGGGCCTTATGAACACCTTTATCTGCAAGTCCTCCAACTATACCTGTAACTCATAATGTTTTGTTAGAGCCATCTTATATGCGGGTGTAGATATCTATGTTGTCCCGGGATACTGGTCAATGTAAAAGCCTACCTCTCAGTGTGGAGGTAGTCCTAGAAAATCATGAGGAAAGACAACATCAATCTAGTCCCCCAAAAGAGGAATGATGGGACTCTAAACAATTAATACTCTAGGGGTAAGGGTTGAAAACTGATGTGTAAACGGTTGCACCCCCCTCTGGGCATGTCCATCCTATTCTGAAAAGGATTCCTTCCTACTGATGATGGAAAACATAGTCATATCCTTGCGGAGACAACATACATTATGCCTAATACAGTCAATCTGGGCATGGACATTGGATAACCATTCCATACCCAAGATGATGTCATAAGGCCTCGACGCTGCTACTAGATGATCCCAACCAAAGGTCTCACCTCCTGCAGTAAGCTCATAGTATCATCACCAGTGTTTAATCATCTAATCATCACCTCTAAGAGTATCTAGCCATAAGGATCGAGCCAAGGGTCCACCAAAATATTCGAGTTCCAAACAAGGTCCGTGTAAATAAAAGAGTGATTGGAACCTGTGTCTATAAGAAATGCAGCTAAGGTAGAGTAGACATAGATTATATCTCTAATCATCTTTCGAGCATCGTGGTCATAGGCCTCAGTTTCCTGGAGCTGAGATCGCCTCTATCCACATGCACCCTGGGGTTTGGGTGGACTACCTGGTGGTCTTGGCGGTAGAACCGTGAATCACCACCCAATGCATGTTGCATGACCATCTCTTCTACAACATCTTCCTGCTACCAGCGGACCTCCTCAATCGAATATCTACCATTGTATCAATATTCCCTTGATTGTCTGCTGGATATCTGTATGGCAGGTCTAGCAGTTGAGAGCCCTATAATCCGGCTTGCTGCCCGAGTAGAACTGCCTGCTCCTCAGCTGTCCTCCTCTGTCCCTTGAGCCCCGCACCACCGACCATGTATCCTGAGGTCATCCAACAGAAGGGCTAGCCCACTAGGGCCCTTGAATCATCCGCCTACTGCTAGCTATAGATGACACTACTACATGATGTCCAAATGTGGTTCTCACTTTTGGTACCAACTCATCTAGAGATCACTCCACCAATGATGCTCAAAAAAGCACCCCAACCAGCATCAGAATGTTGATTAATATCATCGATGATCTAACATCCCATCGGAGACCATACTCAAAAGTCTGGGCACTAAATAATGGGTCGCATACCATGCCAGTGGAGTAGCATGACAGAATCGTGAACCTCGACGAGTACTGGGCCATGGTCATGCTACCCTACAATATGTGCAGCAGCTCTTGTATACGCATGGAGCATAATATCTTTGAGATGAACTCTAAACTAAATTGGGTCCTCGTGTTTGTCTAGATTAAGGTCACCTCATCATGTATCTGGAAAATCAAGCTCTACCATATCTCTGTTTCTGCCTAAAAATCATTGACAACAAGGATAATCATAAGGTCAACTGGCATCCCAAATATGCAGAAAACTCTTACTACAACCTCCAACCAGTCCTCATATGCCTGTGGGTCCATCTTGCCTCTGATCGTCAGTGGCCTCTGCCACTGACACTCATGAAAGGCACTCAGTTATCATGTAGCCTCTTTTGGTGGGGCTAGTGGCAGTGGTTTCCCAATGGGTAGTGGTACTACAGGTACACCACCAAAAAGATCTAATGCAATAAGACATACCTTAATCTAGGCCTCATCGCTCAGTGGGACATCATCACGTACTCACTCTGCAATCCTAGTTGGTTATCTACATGGAATCATCTTGAATGAAGACATGTGTTCCATGGTCAACATGTTATACCTGGTGAGCTGACTCGAAGAGATCATAAGAAAAAACATTTCAAAAAACATTTAATCATTGTTTCGTTCAGTGAGTTGGGAAATCAGAAGTCATGGTTCTACTGTATGGATACGTCTGCCACCACACCAACACTAGATTCCCAAAACTGAAAACTACACTACACACACGTAACACTATTTCAACATAGAAAATATTAATTCCTAGTTGTTTGGTAGAACTGACTCCTCTTATACCACTTTTTCATGACCCTTCCCAAGGGTCTAAGGACAATACAACCCCATTCTCACCTTCCATAGGCTAGGTAATGGTGACTAGCACCAGAAAGGCATATCTCAAATATGGGATGGAATTTCCTTTTTAACATGTACAGACACATAGTCCAAGAACACAACAAGAAGAAACAACTAAGTAAACTAATGTATTAAAAGTATGTTGAATGTAATGAAGCTGAAATACAGGACCATGTGAAAAGTTCAAGTACAGCTGAAAAGTAAAAATACAACTAAAAAGTGAAAATAGCTCATGGATCGTCCACCAAGGATCTTACTGGAAGTGTAGGTATATATCATGATCAGTAGTCTCTATGTCACATCATGTCGAATGGTCTATATCCCAGTACCGTCTAGTCCTAGCTCCCTTAGCCTCGATCAATGTTATTTGTCACCTGCAAAAGACACAACAAGCTGTGAGAAATACCCGTGTAGGGGTGAGTATAATGATACTCAGTATGTTCCCTGAGACCCCCATAGATCTATTATAGTTTCACAAATGAGAAAAAAACAATGGAAAACTTGAACTCTACATAGGTATATGCCCAGACATACACCTATGTTATCAAGACATACTCATCTCATACATGATGGAAAAATACCACAAACATAACACCATGAAGGTACAAATACCATATAGGTAAAAAGAATAGAGATATAAGTACCACACATGTGACAACATTAATATATCACCAAAAAGGTAGAAGTATCACAAAGGTATCATAACTTAGACAACATCAAGAAGGTAGAAGTACCACACAGTGAACACCACAAAGATATAAGTACCGCACATGAAACACCACAAATATAACACCATTAATGTGAAAATGCTCTAATCACACACAAGTATAACTTATGTACATAATTATTGATGATTATTCATAAGCAAGATAATATTATTTTGTTAAAAATCACTTCTTCTGACCCACACATGATAGATATGTAACCAACCCCCGCTGACCCATACAAGATCTGACCCACACAATATTGTTATGCGCTGACCCACAGAGCATTTCTGAGCACAATCCCACATAATATCTGGTTGACGATGACCCACATAGGATCTATAGATGTTAACCCACATGGGATCGATGTTCTCTCTTCACGTTGTAGTCTCCCACAGGATTTGTTGCACCGAGTGCGCTCAGGTTCGGTAGAACCAGCACTTTGAGATATCAGTCATACCTCAAACACCACTAAGATCCATGATGGACTAACGCAATGTACTGAAATGTCTTAAGGGTTCTAATGTGACATACGGTGCGGCAATCGAACACCCGTTATGTGAGTTAGAATCATTTTATTTCAGAGGGGTTCTTTGGAATCGAGTTCGATCAAAATTATTCTTACCACAAATATATCCAAAACACAAGTGGATTATATGAAAAGTATTATCTCAATCAAAGGGTCCCAGAACCTCATACAATTAATCAAATGAACATGCGAATTTTATGTTATGGCCATTTTGTGTTTTAGGGCCCTGTAGAGTACTGGTATAGTTCGATCCAATTGGACTGACTTGGTCTGGGTAGGGCCATGGTGGGCTCGAAACACCGGGCTGAGGTCTGGCCCATCCTATAAGGGGGTTGCCCGACATGCAAAGGGGAGGACAAAAAAGGGATCAATGTAAGGGGGTGGCTCGGTGGCACACGACCCTTTGGGTAGGAGGCCCGACCTCATGAGGCGTGACCTACAATGGTGCGGCCCAGTCACATGAGGTGTTAACCGCAGGGGGGAACGGCCCGCAGTATGCCTGAGGTGACGCGGGATGGGGAGGAGGGGGTTACCCTGTAATCCCAAGTAGCTCGTAGGTTGTTCAGTGTTTGGAAATGAAAGTGCCATGTGGGTGCCACTGGGTTAACACCAAACCTGCACGGTTGACATTGGTTCTACCTCCGGCACAGCTTCGACCATGGCCCTCATCTCTTTTGCAGTGCGCTGGTTGTGCCACCTCCACATCTGTGGCTAACCTATGTGTCAGCTACCTTCTCTAACTGCCGTGGCAGATGAGCTGCAAACCCTTTCTCACTGGCGACACACGACTGCCCTCCACACATCCTCCATAGCCAGCCGATGTCAGTACCTTTGAGGACTGTGGTGGCTTAGTTCTGCATCCTCCTCTTGCAGCATGTGTCCCCATGCCACCTCCTTCTAATCTGTTATGAGTTTCCGTGTCGGTGGTCTTTCATGAAGGGCACAAGGGAAGAAATGTTGTGGAGGATTCAGGTCAGGTTTGTTAGGCCTGTACCCTCTACATTATCTCGTAATCAAGAGAGAGGATTAAAGGGTTCAAGAAAACCACTTGAATTAAACAAAAATAAAACCCCTACCTAAATAATGATAGAGAAACATTCACTATTGTGGATGTGGGTCAGTGTTTGATGTCTCCCTCAACTAGCCTCCAACGACGTCGCACAGTCGTCAAACTCCGGTTCGGGGTTTTGGCATCGCTCATCACCTCCCACAAGAACTGGTTCCATCCTACAATGGTTTGGCATCTCAGCACTTTGTCAGCAATTTTCTACTTAGCCAAGTAGTGCCGAAACCTCTCCCCAAGATCCATATAAATAGGAGAGGGGGATGGTGGAAAATGTTCATGGAATTGATGGAGGTCCATTAATTAGGAACCTTCCTAATTCCCCAATAGTGTTGTTACATACAAATGAAAGGTCAAACCATTTATTGTCTTGACAGATCACTGGTCCCAAACTACACTTGTCTGTTGGATGAATAGATAAAATAGAAAATAAAAATTAACTAAGTTATTTTTATTATTCTTTTAAAAGTCCTGAAAGATAACTTTTTCTCTTGAATTACTGAAGTCAATGTGAATCCTCCCTTAAGCGAATCCCAACGCTGTAGATTCAACATTGCCCTTGGATTTTCAATCTGAGCACCAGTTCAAAAGATATAATATTCCACATGAATGAATTCTAAATGAACCTAAAAAAGTTCATAAATTTCTTCTAGGCACACTGGGTCTCGGAATCACACACCGTCAATTTTTGCATAATCGTAAAATTTCATTATAATTAAAAAAATTACATTGAAAATATGTGTATTTACATAATATTCATTCCACATTAAAAAATATTTTTATATATTAAAAAAATTAATTTTTTTATAAAAATAAATTTTTAAACTTATAATGGAATCTTAGAAATCATGGAAATCCATTTTTCTGAAAAATCAAATCTGAAGACATATAAATTCTTCCTGAAGAAATGTGTAAAAAAAAATTTATCCAGGAATCATTTTTTGAAATAATTTTCATCGAAAAATCTTATTATAAATATATAATGGATGAATAAATCAATGGAATGATAATGGTAGTGGTGAATATTGTATATCATGTATATGTAAAAACCAATATTCATTTCAAATTATTGGTAGATATAAAATGATACTTGATTACGAAATTAAAAGAATGTTCTTTTTTAAACCATTTTTAAAAAATTTAAAACAAGGGAAATATAAGATTTTTAAAACCATAAGATAAGTGTTGAAAAAATTTAAAACTTTTTTTGAAAACAGGGATTAGATAGAAAATATATTTCCAAACAAATAGATTAATGAACTAATATTATCATAAAAAAATTCATAGTTATTTTAAGAACTAAAGAGTAGGAAAATTTTATAATTACATAGAGATATCAGTAATAATGGGTGGGTAAATAAATTCATTATAATTCTTAATAGATGGATCACAATATTTCATCAATGGATTCATAATCATAAGTAATAATCATAAACAATGATATTGTATCAAAAAAATCATACCCATTTGGTGACATTGAATCATAAAGTCATCAATAATTAACATAAAATGAAATGAAAAGTATCATGGGGATGAAAAAATTCATGATTTCACATATCTATTGGGTTTTAAATTCACCTTATGAATAATATACATTAAATTCATAATTTAAGTGTAAAAAACGAAAACTGTGACAAAAATCCATTAATGATTGGTTTACTTTTGAAGCTTAATCTACATGAAAGACAGATCCTAAAATGGAAATTTTAATGTAAAATGTTTATTTATAACATTCATAATATAAATACATGGTATGATCATACACAGCATAAAAAATAGTTTTTTAATATGACATTTGTCTCATGGATGTAAAAAGTTATTGTACAAACCCTTAACTTATGTCTTGAAAATTATCACACTCATTCAAACCACATGTACAAACAATATAATAATATTATAAATATTTAATAAAAACATATTAATATATAAGAACATATTTTATATACTTATAAATTTATTTTACTCATTTATTAAAAACACCATGTTAATGTTATGTTTCATGAAATAGAAAATTTTTTCCATATATATATTAACTTGTTATTCTAGGTCCTCATAAATGTATCACGATTTAATAATATACATATTGATAAAAATTATATTTATAAAATATATATATATTATTAATTTATTTATAATAATCTATAAATAATCGGAATAGGTGATGTGATACATTATGTATTGAAGCGGTAGGTCATATGTATACATTAATGATATTTCATTTTTGTTTCAGATTAAAATAATGAATTTATTAGGAAATATTGTAGTTTTTCAGTAATTTTTATTTCATATATATTACATATATTTATTAAAACCATCCTTAATACATACCATCTAAATAATGAATGAATCGTATCGCTTCATGATGTGGTAGCCAGTCGTATACCCTAAGGTCGTTATCTTATTCAAAAAAATGGAAGCTTAATGATTTATGTTATATTAATATTTATGAATCATAATATAATAATAAATATAATTAATATGATACAGAGACTATAAATCTATCATTACATCTAGCCATGAACAGTGGTAAGGGAAGGAAGAACGATGTCGGTTCATGAGGAAGTAGTCTGTCATACACATGAATGATTATTTTGTATCCCATATAATTGATGTGTGTAAAGTTGTAGGTATTAACTATAACTCTAAAATATGTCCATATGTTAATGATACAGGTGATATTATATAATCCTGATGTAAATTTAATTGATGGGTGTGGATGATATAACCAAAATTTCATTCATTAATGAATATAGAATCTTCTTCGGTTATCTGCTTCTACTTTGCACCAAAGGACATCATTTTTTGGATTTATTCCCTATGTAATTATTCCATGATGATGTAAGGGATGTTGTGAGGTGACTTTTGGGTTTTTTATAGATAAATTTATTAGGAGCTGTGATGTGGGGGGAGTTAGTTATATTTTATTATTGTGGTGGAGTGGAAATCATGTAAATATTCAATATTATTAACTATTTATAGGTCACCCATACCTAATGTCAACGAAAATTGAATAAATTTTTTTTTGTTTTTTTGGATAATGAAATGCACCAACTACTGAAAAAATAATTTATTTTTATAAATTTATTCATTTAAATCTATGTTTCCAAATTTTTACCATATTAAATTTTATTAATTTAACAAATTTTAAAACCTAGGTAATATATTTCTTATGAATAAATTAAAGATATAATTATTAATAACTTTTTTCCCACATAATTTAAAATAGTATATCTAGTTTCTAAAATGATAATCCCAAATTTGCGTGATATTAATTTTAAATGAAGGGCAAGTAACTCGAAAAAATAATGTTTTCACCCTAACTGTGCTAACAATGTTTTTACTATAGAGGGTTTTATATCTTTATTAAAATTATATATATTTAACCATTAACGTAAAATATTATACATTTAATTACATTTAATTATATATTCCACTTAGATTTTATTTTTCATAATTTAAAAAAATTGATTAAAATATATTTAATTGTAAAATTACATTAACGGTAATTTTAACATTATTTATTAAATTTTAATATAAAAACATTAGATATTAAATAAACTAAATTAAATGAAATTAAATTGGAAATTTCCATCCATAAAATTTAAAAATATATAATTACTCCCTAAATAATTCATTTTACGTAAGAAGGTAAATTACGTAAGAAGGAAAATTATTCATTTTACACCCATATTAATGATTTTAGATTAATTTATTATATATAATTACTCACTAAATAATTTTGGCAGTGGTGTATCATGAGAATTTAGAGTATTTATTTATCCAGGAAAAATTTAAAATAGATTATAATGATAAAAAATACATATTAAAATTCCAAAATAATACTTATAACCAAACCTATTTCTTTTTTCCCTATTTCAAATACTTTTAGAAAATAAAATGTAGAAAGATAATTTTTTTTACATAACTTATTATATGACTCAGTTTTATGTAATATAATCAGAATACAAAATAAAATTATAGAAAACATGTAAAGGGTCAAAATATTTCAATTAAATGGGTATTGGACAAGATGGAAGCTCATGTTACATCATTTATTCATACATTAACCATTATGTAAACTTGGTTTTAAGTTAATTATTGTAATTACTTTAATATATTTAAATAAATAACAATTGTAGAAAACTAATTTGACCATAAGAATCATTATAAATAATTTTTATTAGAAAATTGGAATCAATTTTTCCAAATTCAATTCATATAAGTGGAATAATTTAGTTTAAATTAATCTCCCAAATGTGATGAGATATCATGTTTTAATGTGAAGAAAATAATAACTATACAATTTTTTATATTAAATTTCATTTTGAAACTGATTAAAATTAAAAAAAAATGAATAATATATATATGAATAAACCAGCTATTATTTATAAAATTAAAATATAATTTAAATACCTAAATAATACAAAAAAAATTTGTTTTCAATTATAACACATTTTTTCAATATTAATCACCAAAATAAATCATTTAGAAAAACCATAGACACTAATCATAACATATTTTTTATTATAAATATTAAAAAAATAATTTTTTCAATATTATTTTTACGTGTATCATAATTAACTCTTCAAATAAGTGTCTAATTAAAATGTATTAAAACTACATTTTCGAAAAATTTATCATTTTGTTCTTAAATATAAACATGTTCTTGTAACCTGTGTTGAAAAAATAATTTTAATGATATGTAGTGGGTTGATTATATAATATATGTATTTAATTCAAATAATTTATTAAAATTTTTTTGTTTAGATTATTGAGATAAATTTTTTTTTTCATACCAAAATATTTTTATAACATAAGGAATTTCATTATTTAAAAATAGTTCCTTCATTAATTTCAAATTAACTGGTTAAAAAATAATTCATTTTAATTAACATGAATGAAAATTATTTTCATAATTTTATTTACCTATTTCATACCAAATGTTTGAAGGACTAGGTTATAACTATATTACTTTTTTCGTAATATGTCATGTTTCGTTTAAAATAATTTTTTCCTATAACACAACCATAGCATGATATAACATATACCAAAATTTAAACTTCGTATTATCTTCAACAGAAGTAAAAAAATAGTGTTTAGTGAAGATAAAACATAAATTTTTGTTTATTATAAATATAACATAACATGGCGTATTGTGCATTGAAAAACATAAAAAATTAATTTATAATCAAATATTAATTCACAAAAAATAAGGTTGTTACATTCTACTCCTCATAAAATGTTCATATTATAAAAAATATTTGGTTAATAAATGGTTTAATATTTGAATTTTGTATTCTTATAAAACCATATTATAAAAATGAATAATAAATATTCCATTAAATAAAAAATGTTGTTAACCTATCATTTACCCTGTGTAACTCATAACTAGGTTTAAACAGATGAGAAAATAAGATGGATATGAATATATTTTCATCAATGAAAATAAAAAAATTATAGATAATGATTAATATTATTTTCTAGAGTAAATACGGTGATCCATGTAATGTTAAATATCAGAAAACCATAAATCTATGATGATGTAAGTGAAAATTTTATTTGAGGTAAAAGAACATATTTGGATAACATTTTAATTTCATGATCATTTTTCTAAAGATAAATTTTTTCAGAATTTTATACACATACCTTATTCCATTCAATTTCATTTGAAAAATACCGCCATTTGGTTGTCCTTGTTCAATTTCCACTTTATAACTTACACAATGAAATGATGGTGAATTTTTTGTCCCAACTAAACTATCATATTATAAGATCCATTGGTAGAACGAAAAGTTATTATATATATCATTAGTTATCATCAATAATATATGGTTTTCACATGTAATTCCATTATCAATAATCTTCATATTGAAAAATAATACATTAATCTCAAAACAACTTTGACAAGTCAACTTCAACCATTTAAAAAATAGTAATCTTTTTGACCCATACAAAAGTTGAAAATACATAAAATTACAATGAATGTCACTAAATTTATCAAAATAATCTTATCATTAATTCCTCATATATCATAATGTAGATGATTAATTCATTATACCAAAAATTTGAATACCTTCATCATGTATTCTCATGAAACATTGTAGTATCAAGAAGTGAAATAAAATGATATTGAAAATGTTAATGTATCTTCATTATTTATATAGAATATATATTTTTTTATATATTCCATATATTAAAAATATTTCTAATCTTAATTAATGATGACATGAACCAATTTGTCATAAAATCGTTATTTTTTCCCAAGGTAACCATTAATATCCAATATACATTACTGTTATATAATATTCATTTATTATAACTATACATCATTTTGTCATCATCATGAATATATTTTCAAGAAAATATAACCTTTAAATTAAATTATTTATTTCTAGTTCATCATTTCAATTCATCATTCCCTTTTATATCCGTAACCAAAAAAATTTATACTGATGAATCATTATATATTTCATAAATCAATAAAAAACAATATTTCATTTCTAGAAAAATTATAATTCTTTTATCCCACTTTAATCTCAAAAAATTGGCAAGGTTTCATCATCTTATTATTTATCACATATTTCATTTTATATTTCATATGTAATCACTTAATCATCAAGAATATAAATATTTCTCATATTTATTTTCTGATTCAATTTAAAATCATTCTAGTTAGGATTTCCATTTTAATAATTTTTATAAATTCTACATATAAATAAATCAATTGTTAATGATATCATAGGGAGACCAATATTATCATCCCATAAATTAACCAAAATTTTAAATTACCATTTTCCATTACGTTCATTGTTTTTTTCTTTTCCGTAGTTGAAACATTATCTCATCTATGTGAGTTATTACTTAGAGTGATTCATCCATCATTTTTGACATATAGAAAACTAAAACAATTTTTTCTCTACGGACTCCCCTACCCGAACTCTCAGAAAACTTGTTCATTATAATAATTGGTTTATTGGAGTGTTGGTTAAGAAACACACAATTAATCATGTCCCTTGATAACATTTTATTCATAATCAAAACCTAATTCACTGCATTAATCTTTCCAATTTCCTTTTCATTAGTAAATCAACCATAACTTTTTATGCTAGATCAATTCCATCAGGTTTCATCCCATGACTAAAACCAAAAATCATAGTTTGAGAAAAAAAAATCATAGTTGAAACCCACAAAATCATAAAAATAAATCATATTACTTATAAATAAAGAAACGAAATTTTGAATCAATGATATCTTAAGTTTATCATATGTTCTTAATTGTCATAATTTGTTAAATTTATTAATGATGGTTTATAAATTATTTATGAATTTCCAAGGAATATCCCATGGGAGTTTCAAACAATTTGTAAAGAAAGGCCCATTATCACGCACCAATTCCCGACCAATTATTTCTTAATACTATTTTCTTGAGGCCAATACCACTAAATTCATCTATAAAACATCCAAATATACTTGTATAATACTTACACATATGTTTCTTTAGGAAAACACTCTCTCTACCCTTTACAAAAATTTCAAGAGATATTATTATTCATTGACTCACCATTTTACTTATCCTTAGAGATATCTGAAGACATATCATTTATAATTCCCCTATGGGTCTCAAAAATTATTTTAAAACATATTTTTAAAAGGATGAATAATACGTTCCTTTAATAGAAACTATAACGACCCAAGATTCTCATACCTTGAAATTATATATATTTTGATGAATATTCATCACAAAAAAAACATACCAAAGGACCATAATTGTTTAGTGTCTTTGGAATCCTAGAACAAAATATTTTAAATTTGTGAAATGTATTCAATGTTTACAAAAAATGAAAATCCCATTTATTACATTCAGCTAAACCTTTATTCATTATATGGGGAAATAAAACACATGGAAGGGTGAGTTTAAGGGATTTATAAGGTTAAATAAATGAGATAGATAGGAATAACATGAACATACGTGTATGAGAAGATGATAGTAACATTCCAATATATTTACATGCATATCAGAAGATCTTCCACATGAGTCATGGAATAATGATTATATCACAATAATATATCAATAAGATAAGAATGAATGATAATGATCCATGAGACCATAAGTCATGGAATTTATTACAAGCACTGAAGCATATTTTTTTTTCCATATTTGTAAAGGCTCTCTACAATGACCATAATAGAAGAAAATTTCCATCACATAATTGGTTTCACACACCTTTACAGCTCTATATTATGGAACTAGGTTCACATCCCTTTCCAAACCGATTTTACAAAACCAAGTTCACTTCTTATATAAGACTTGTATTAATAAACTCTTTTTAATCTCCATTCATCCATAAATATCTCATGAGATATAAATTAATACCCTATTAATTAGAGGGATACATTATTAAATCCATTCATATAATTAAATCCTATATAAATATTCCACATGACAATAAAACATCTATCAATACATGACCCATAGCTACTTATCAATTTAAAAATCATCATGTCATAACCCATGAAATGATTAGGGAATCAGAATTATTTCATAAAACTATAACATGTGGAAATATATATATATTATAATCAATTGATAATATAATAATCTATCAATTGAAATCGGTATCCTAAGCATCTTATCAGGGCATAAAATGTTGAATAGAAAGAGGATTCAAAAAAATTATTCTCTGGCATTATCAATTCATATAAAGGATAATAATGGTTTTTTTATATCAAATCCACATAAAATATATACTATATAAATTTCATTTTGCATAGAGAATGATTTAGAATGATCACATGGAGAATTTTTTATGAAAAAAAATTCATTCACTGAAACTTATTTTTAAGACATATAACATTTTGAAAATCCATTTATTAGAAATCCACTTTGAAGACATATAATGTGAGATATAAAATTCTTTTTAAAAAATTTTTATGAAAAAAATTGTTTCCACATTGAAAAATAATTTTTAAATCCACATAAAAATATATACTATATAAATAACTATTTGGAATATTTCCATTACCTATAAGGGGTATTGATCCATTACCCATACATTATTTTCTAAATATGGCAGTGATGTTCATAGTTTTTTGTAACATGTCTCAATAACTCCTTGGATTTATCATGATGATGTATTAGATACTGATCTCATATTACAATAGGTAATTTTTTCATCACATTTCTAACTATGTCACCCATGATATCGTGTGATTGTATGTTGTATTTTCTCTAATGTTATGGAAATATTTTCAAAGTGGTTATGGGTGTGGTCTTCCTAATTCAGAAGTTCATGTGGTATATTTCCTCGTAGATGGTTCTAATTCATTAAAAATAGTAGTGGATGATAATCTTGTTTGACTTGTACATTGAAATGTCATATACCATGAGTGGTGGGAATTTGGTTTCTGTTATTTTTAGTCTGATATAATATATATGTCTGCTATGGGATTCTATGAATACATAGAGAGGGTGTGAGGACCTTGGGGAAATACATATTGAGGAGAATGATAATATTTGTTGAGGATTACATTTTTATTTTATAATATATAATTACTCATTTCATTAGTTGAATTGATTAATTAGGGGGAATTGGAATATATGGTCATATGGGGAAATTTTAACAATGGTTATTGACTATAATATGGGTCATTTTATGACAGGGATCATGTGATATTTCAGAGTCGGATAATTTTTTCATCATTAGAGTTCATGGAGGTTAATACTGACTTCCATAACCCATCAGTTGTACAAGATCATGGTGTATCCCATATTTATAATTTCTTAATGGATAATACTTTTTTACCCATGATTATGTTATTAGTTTTGGAGTTCTTTTGTGATATATAATTTTTCATTCTATGATGATAGAGGATAATGCTATAGGAAAGACTCATAATCCATTCGATTTTCCAAATGAAAATGGGTGTAAATATTTATTGATTTTATCATTTTCATTTCATTTCCCCACTAGTATGTTATTTTATTTTATTGATCATTGTTTGGATGTAGGAAGGCTCTCTTACTAGAAATTAGAGAGGAGGGTGTTGTTGTCATTCTTCCGATGTGCTTTATGGATGAGGTGGTGTAGCCTCATTATATAGCTAGGAACATAATTTTTTATCTTGGTTTTGGTCATACCTTCGAATTTATGAATGTATCCAACATGCTTTTAATTCATATATATTTCATAATAATATTTTCTATTTCCTAGATGACCTGCTGATATCGTATACCATCCAACCATTATAGGAAATGGTGTGATCATTCTATTGGTATTGAAGCACGTAAGATTTGTTGATATTTATTTAAACAATAGATTTCATATATCTATTCAAGTTGATCTACTCGTGGTATTGTTTGGTGGAAATTTCGAATCACCATTGTGTTGGAATGAGGATAAAAATTTGGATTTCATTGGGCTCGATGTGTCGTAAACCTTGATAGAGAAGGATTAAATTATTCAGGAGTGAATGATGGTGGTGTAGGAGAATACATTGATGTATTATTATAAGAGGAGTAGTAATATGAAATATTAATTTGGTGTCCATTTGTTTTTTTGGGTTTACCCTCATCATGGGTATTGTATGTTAGCAAGGATAGATTGCTCTATCATAGGATAATTTCCCCTTCTGATGTGTTGCAACATGTCCAATATATTACATTTAGGTAAATGATTTATACATAGTAGAAAAGTATGTATCATTTTATCCATGTGTCACTACATCATTAATATATACATGATGATTCACATCCCATAAATTACAGATATATTGATATCTATAAATATAAAATATTCATGTAGTAGCTAGATGAGATTCATTATCATTTAGAAACTTTATTGTATTCGTGTGTTATTTATTTTGTTTGGGTTCTATTTAGTCGTAGTTTTGTAGATGAAATTATTTTTATATAATATTAATATATGTGTTATTCTTACCCTGAGTTATTTTTAAATATATTTCACTTTATGATGTAATACATTATTCGGTATTGACATTATGAGGATATTTTTTTCTCAGATCTTGTCTGAATTCAGTTAAAAACACCATCTTGTAAAGCAGGTATCATTAATGGTATTGTTTATGAAATTTGTGGTTTATTTCATACTTATTAAATTAGTGTTGGTTATTTTTCATAATAATCATTTATTTATTACTAATTTTTTGGCCTATTAAGACGAATCAATGTATACATGGGGTAATTCCATAGTACATTCATTTTTTTGTATCATTTGTGGTTGGTACTTCAATTTTTTTGGTAAATTGACACTCTGAAACGCAAATTTTGTTCTATTCACCTAATTATGATATAAGAAACATGTGGTTTGATATTTTGAGATGTTTTATTTTTATTATACATATTCTATGTTACAATAGAAGCATGGTGGTTTTATTATGGTTATTGGTCCTATAAAACAAACTCAATATAATTTATTTTGGTCATCACCAATTAATTTTGAATTATGAGGGGATGATATTATTTATTTTGTTGTTTTGTGATTTTAATTATTATGGTTATTTTCTAAAACAATGGGTTTTCTTTTTTTTTATTATAATTTTAATATTGTGATACCATGGGGTAAATATTTCATTTCGAACAATGTTTATACCACATATTTATTTGATCTTTTTTATTCACCATGGAATTTATTTTGATTAATTTTCAAATATAGTCTCAAAATTTCCAATACATTCCCATTAAAATATGGTATTATGTGTTCCTTTCATATATAGAAATTCCAATACCACTACAAATATCATTCCACCAAACTTTTTTACATAAAATATTTGGTGACATGTCGATTTTTTTGGAGATCGATAACTTCCTTTTCAATTAATTGATCATCATCATTGAGTTATCACTTTCTGTTGATCTATAGTAAATTCAAACCCCTTTCATCATGGTATCATCATTTTTGATGTTCATATAATATTAATGCAAGGAAAGTGGTTATTTTATAGTAGTATTATGATTTTATTTTTATGGGAATTTTTTTGATCTAGATTGATTCGGGTTTCCCTTGAGTGTGTTGTGTTTGGTGGTCATCACACTCTTATACATCTCTTATATATCTGTTTTAAAGCATCAATTGATCTAAGAGATTCAAGAATTATATTATATCATGTGTAAATTATGGATGGTCTATAATTTCTACTTTATTATGTGGATATATATATTTCATAATAAATACAATGAACTAGACTAATAAAAAAATTTGGAGGGAGAGAATTAGATGTATATACTTATTTATTATTTATTGGTCATGTACTTGATTCAAAAATTCCAATTAATAAATATTTATTTTTCTACATAATTGTGCATTAATACAATGATTTTCTATTTAAGAAAACAATATATATAAATTTAAAAAAAATTGATAGTAATGAGGGTGTTTTATGAAGGAAATGACTGGATAAGAAAAAAATCATGAATAATGGAAATAGGGACGTGCATGATAATTAAATATGTTTTTTTTATTATGATATTCATTATGTTGTGGTTATGTTTGTCCAATTATTATGTTTCAGTACTATTTTTCCAATTTTTACTCAATTAAGTACTATAATTTTAGATTGTACAGTATGGTAGTAGCTTCCATTACCTTTTTGGGATAAGGAGAAATGTTTACTCTTGAGTATTTTCACTATAGTAAATTGTGGATTACAAATATTGAATTTATGGTTAGTATTGTATGTAAAAATTTAAATTTATATATTTTTAATATTATTTTTTCGGGATATTTTAGACAACTTTGTAGCATAGAAATTTTAACAGTAATTATGAACATATAAACTAGTGCAGGGTTGAAATTAAAGAAACTATGGGGAGATAATGAAATGTAAATAAAATAAATATAGGATTATTTTATTGAAATAAGGAAATTTATGGATGTGAATGGTTTTTTTTCAAAAATATTAAATTTAATAAAAAACAAATTGTAGTATATTTTGTTACAGTAAACCTCATAATACTGTAATGATATGATAAAATGTTTAGTTTTGGATGAATATTGTGGATTTGTGGTATTGTAAGTGAGTAATATTTTTTATTAGTAAATGGTACAGATGGTTGGTGTGAGTTAGTAATTTATAATGCTATTTAATGAAATTTGGTTATGGTTGTTGACTATGATACTATTGATTTGGTAAATTTCCTATTTTTGACAAGTGTGTATCTTTTTATAATTTTATTTTCTTATCGTTTATATATTTCCCCCACCTGATTCTAATAGACTTAAATATTCCATAATATTTTGCGTGCAAAGTTTGTTACGTGAACATCTATTGAGGATACCCATGCATTTCATACATAAGAATTACATCATTGAAGATAAATTTTCATTATATATAAATATAATATATTATATAATTGTAATGTGTTTTTATTAAAAAGATTCATATATAATTAATTGGTACATAAATAATTTCCTAATATAAAAATATTTTTATCAAAATAACCACACATAATATTCATTTTATAAACATTACGATTCCTTTATATTTTATGTAAAAGGAAAAATAATGAAGGGTGATCTCATATTCTGAGTAAGGATTAACATGGAAGATATTACTCAATAAAAATATGCAAGAATATCATAAATATTAGTCTATGGAAACATGGTCATAATATTTTGAACTAATAAAATAAAATTCATTGAATATAATCATGACTAAAGAAAAAAATAATTTCAGTTCATAAAAAATGAATTATGAAAGAAAAAATGAACATGGTCCAAGGGATCACCACATTATATTACAATATGCAAACAAAATAGTGTAGTAAAGTGTAACATAATCATAATAATAGAAATATTTTGTCATGGAAACCCACCATCTACTTTATATCATCTTAGGCAATGGATTCCCACCCATGTAGCTACTTTGGGGTTTGGATAACCTCTCAAGTAAAATTGTTATGGTTGGGATAAAAAACCATGTACTATATTTTGGGCTTAGAATATCTTCATGTATACCCTATAATATCATAAAACATTATGATTAACCTAATTCAGTTTGGGTATATAAAGGACATACCAATCACATAATAATATTCCATTAATATGAATTCCATAATACTATGAAATCATATATCAAATCATTATAATGTAACCAATAGAAAAGTAAATAAGTATCATAAATATTTCATCATAGTAATGATAAAGAATCCAAAAAAATAAAAATTATGTTAACATTTTATTGTAATATAGTAAATCAAATGAAACATCAAAAGATGTTGTTATATTTTATAAATAATTTAAATAATCACATGAATATTTAATGAGTAAAACACTTTTCATTTTTAAAACACTTATTATAAATATAAAAATTTCCAATATACAAGTAAATATGATTTACATGAATATTAGAATGGAAAAAAATAAATTAGTCACCAATTCATTGATTTCTTTGGATGGTGATAAATTTTTTTCTTGTTTTTAATGATAATCAAATAAAATTGTTAACACCATGGTTAAAAAGTCCATTGATCAAAAAATAAAATGAATTTCTATTTTGAAACAGTTTTTAAAAATTAAAAATTGAGTAAAATGAAATTTATAAAATAATTATACTATTATGATTAAATTCTTTATTTTTTAATGAATATATTCACAAGGAAGAATAAGTATCCAAACTGAAAAAAACAATATCAATTCTACATGAAAACATTTTTTTAATCATTATATAACATCAAGAAAATTATATTAATGGAAAAAATTTATATATATATAACAGTATTAAAATAAAATAAATTATATTTATTAGGGATTGTAAATATTAATTCATCAATGATTTTTTAAGCATAAATAATCTGGAAAAATGTGAGATTTTAACAAAAAATCCGTACACTTTTGGTATGTTTTGAGTTATTAGTAAAATAAAATAAATGAAAAACTAACCCTATAATTACCATGAAATAAGAAGGATATTTTTTCATTATGTAAAAGGGTATATATTTATATATGCCTCATAATTATAATTAGTTTCATAACTTTAGACATGTCTCAATGAAATAATATTGATATGAAGAACAATTAGTGCCCTCGTTAAATTTTAATCATAAAACCCATGAATGAGATAACATTATATGAATCATTAAATATAATGAGAATAAATAAATTCATGATATAAAATATAAAAATTAAATTATATACACCACCTGAATGAATCACCTGTTTAATATGGATTATGTCTCATAGATACGAAAGTGTGATGAGAAACCGTTACCTTTTTGGTAAGATCCTAATTAAAACCCCAACGATTAAATACTTTAAATTACGAAGATAAATACAATTAATCAAGAGGTATCCATTATAATAAATATAAAAATTATATTATATTTACTATGTAACCATAAATATAGTTATAAGATCAATGATTTATCAATGAAACAATATTGTGATATGAAACACTTACCTCTTTGGTAATTATTGAATCATAACCCCCATGAAATATATAACATATAAAATAACTATAAATACCATGAATATAAATATATTAATGATAAAACATATCAATGATATAAAATCATTGCTCATAAAACCAATCAAACAATGTTCTGAAATAGAATGGTGCATGACCCAAACAGGGTTCCCGATACCCATGAACTGGTGACTGACTCCTGGGCAACAAAAAACAACATGGCAGATTGATTTATCCAAAATTGAAACATGATAAATGATATATATATATATATATATGTATTTGAATGATATATTGTAAATTAATAACATAAGTAGGTTTTCCATTTACATATAAAGGAAATGTGTCGATAAATCAATGAGACAAATAAAAACATATGGTACATGTCTAAAAACCAAATTGGAAGTCTAATAATGGAAACAACTCCACATAATATGTGGAAAATTTACAACTATCTCACCAACAGGATCCCATGCCCAAATGAAATAAACCTCATTATTTCATTATAATTAATTTTCTTTTATTACATCCAAATATAATACATGGTCAACTAATTTCAAATTGAATATGAAGGGTGTGAGATAAAATGGATTAATAGGATCCCAATGAGGCATTACATATCATATATTAGTTTGGTTATCCCAATATTCTCAATTTACATAAAACATTGCATGAAAAATTGTTGAAAAATTTTCTTTCAAAACTATTATAATAAGTTCCTCTTTTTATAGTTAAAAACCCAATATATGTTAAATAGATTCCACGAATAAATATAGGAAAACATTTATGTTTTGTGAAATCATGAATATCAAATAAAAATAGAACATGGAAAATCAGAGTGTAAAACACCCCTAAAATAATACATGCGTGGAAACTTAGGTATTTTATAACATTAGAAATAACAATTCCTAATTAACACTCAGTTCTATGGGACATAAGACCTAGGGAATAGTGGAACTATCAATGAGTAAATCCCCCTAAAATTTGAAGATAAATACCCATGGTTACGTGGCATACTTAATAATTTAGCATCCCATGTTTGACCCCCCAATATAAAAAATTCATAAAACCCAAAAATTAACAATTCACCTTTGTTCCCAAGTATCAATAGTGTGGCATACATAAATTAGTTTAAAAGAGATAATAATTTCTAAAATGATTCAAATCATCAATTTTTATATAAAATAGTATTTTCAAACAACTTTTACAATCCATTTCAAAATTTTATTAGGGATACATTACATTTACCAAAATGAAGGGAAACCCAAAAATTCTCATGAAGTATATTACACATGCACACAAATCCTCTATCCTAATTATCATGATAATTAATTTGTAAAAAAATTTATAAAAAAAGTGATATTATGATTCAATGTCATATTATATATAAGGAACCACACACCTCATACTTATTTCACGCACCACCAAAAAAGGGATCTAGAAACTCTAGATGTAAAGTAAGGTATAACATAAAATAGAGACTATATAGTCAATTATCACATCTTGTAACTGATTTCCATTTGAAAAAATTGATCATTATAGTGGTTAGATCAAATCATTACTTGGACATGTCTCATTGCACACCAAAATTAACAATCAAAATAGACCATAAAAACAAATACACCAAGGAAAATAAAATGGATTGAGAGAGTGAGATCAAATCCAAATCATTCACTTATCAAAAATATATATCTTAGCACTGAATCCAAAAACATTGATCAATATGTAATTTATGAGAGATTGAAACACATAATAAATGAGACAAAAATGACCCTGTCAATGATCCAATAACTAAACATAGGAACCCATTTAGAAGTAGAACAACCGAATAATTAATTAAGGAGTCCTAGGGGATGAGGGGGAATGCATCCCATAAAATTACATAAATTACATACATGAAATGCTTAAAAATGATTGTTAGAATGGATTCATTTTATGAATCAAGGATTCATCGCATGAATAATCTCTTTTTCATGTACACAAAAAATCGTTTATCCTCATGTTAAAAAATCCATGGAATCCTATTCAAAATGTAAACATCATAAAGAGTTCGAAAAAATTTAAGTTATTAAAATAGAAAATATATCATCTTCCTAGAGAAAAATTATTTATTGAATATATTATTGATGTTTTTACACTATCCTATAGGAAATTCCCAACCAATGTTCCTTTAGAAAAAAAATTTTATCCAAAATTTCATCCAAAAAATATTTGAAATATATCATACCAGAAAAAGGACATTAATATTATATCCATGAGATGAATGGTTTTCCCAAAAATCCATGTGGAATATAAATTGTCTGGAAAGATTATAGGCCGCTAGATATTCATTGATGATTCACACAAAATGTCTCATGAAAATATGATATGTACCCCCATAACTGATTGAGTAGCAGAATATAATTCCCATTAAGCTCATTTATTTTTGAATTAATGCCCTCCACTGGTTTCATTATAATGGATTCGTCTCCACCTTACCTTATCTCCTCATAACTCCGAACCTGGAAAAGACCGTGAAAGTACATCCCATAATGATATATGTAAATAAAATCAAGGATTATTATAAATTAAATTAAAAATTAAAACCAATAATAAACTTATAAGGGCTACATTATAACCAAAATAGTCCAACATATATAGGAGCTGGATTCCATTATTTTCCAAGATGACAGAGACCCATCCAAGGAGAAACATTCAAGGAAATCTAGGCATAAAATAAAAACTCAAAAGGATGATATTGAAAATATATATTTTATATTTGAATCTTCACTAAAAATGAACGTTGATATATAACCTGAATACTTGATAGTATCTCATAAACAAGACTCAATCCTACAAGTAATTACTCCAACCTATATCCAAAAAAGAGGTTATTGTCATTGGATATCCTATATGCCTAAAAAGAGTCCCATAATAATGGATTAATGGTAACTATTAAAAAAATTATTATGAGTCCCAGATATATATTTAATTATGCGCCAAATTACCAGATATATTTATGGACAAAATATTCCATAATCTAAATATTGTATTTAATTTAAAACTCAATTTGGGGATGGTAATCTATTCTCAATCCCACATGATACAAATTCACCATATTGAGACTATTACAGGATATGAATGTAATAATGTGGTCCATGATTTTGATAATGGAATTTGTAATTTCATAAAATATCATAATATAATATACATACAATTTACCCCGATAATCAACCTTGGTAGATCCTAGAACCAAAATAAAATGAGATGATTTCTTCAACTATTCCTTCACCACCTAGATAATGATTTTTCAGTTGGGTGATCTTGGGATTACATTAAAATGATATTTAAACACCTCTTCCAATTTATAAACTAGAATAATATGTGTACGGAGTACAAAACAATACATTAATTCTCTTCTTTTTTCACTTTGAAGGTGTGGCATCTAAACACACAATAAGGACTGATTGTTCATTATTGTTCAGTAGATAATTTTTCTCATGTTATTATAAAACAATATATTTCCCCAATGAATGTCCCATAAATAACAATGAAAATAATGCAACATTTAATTCCAAATATATGATAAGATAACAAATAATACTCATATTGGAGAATACTATCAGAATATAGAGACCAATCAAATCTTTTCCCCGCACCATATAAGGCTTACCTATATCCTCTGAACTCACCATCCAACTAGTACAATACAGGATAGACTCAAAAAGAGATAATAGTAATTGAACACTATTATAAACAATACATAAATTCTTATCCCAATAATTAATATTAAATTGAGATAGAATAACCATAAGTTTATACAATTTATTTTATTTTAATGCAGAATTTGGTGGAATATTCTTAACAACAATATGAAAAATGAAATTCTACTCTATCAAAATATAGAAACACTTGATTTAAAATTTTTTGAGGTATTACTTGTTTTTAATCTTCTTTATATTTAAATAATTATTTGAAAATATAAAACTCAATATCATGTCATCAAAAATGAAAAATAACCTCTCCTAAAGATATTGTGTTTCTAACATATAAGTTCATGAATAATCATAGAATGATCCAAATAATGTCATTGGTAATATCTCACATATGTCTCAAGATTTTGAGATTCAAATACCACAACATGATCATCCTAAAAAACCATAAAACCGAAAAAACTTCCACAAGAATCCCAAAAATAACAGATAACTATTATAGGGATCATGTAATATCAGAATTGTTGATGAGTTTAAAGGAATGTTCAATTTCTCAACAAAAGCCTGATATTTATCCTCCCATGTTAATTCACCCAACTCACGAAAAGTGTTTTAAAATGTTACCCCGACTTCAATAAATACTTAATAAACCACTAATAAAATGAATCTGGATCCAATAACATTGACATCTCAATGATGTTTTGTGGTTATTCATAAGATTACAAGGAATTTATCTTCCAAAAGTTGACTGAATGTCAAAATTTGGAAAATTTGTACCCCAATAACAACACATATTATATATAGAAATATAATTATTATGGTTCCCCATAAAGTTTATTACTCTTAAGGATTTTTATAACTACATTCATATTATACTCAGTCTCATGATTGGATCTCGAATAATCAAATATATCATCTTCAAACACCATATAAAAGGTTTTGAGTTACTAATTGAATATCATGTTGATCAAAGATATAGAAACTATATGATTATTATATATACCAAAAAGAATCATAACAAATTCATAATGGTTATACAAGATTCTGAAATTTATCCTCAAAATAATAGATTATTAAATAGTGAGATGATGTGAACCAAACAAAATATTGATTTTAAAAACAAATTCACCCCTATTAACTGGTCAAAAAAGTTATCAACATGGGAAAATTGGAAAATATTACTAATAGTCAGCTAGTTAAATATTATATTGACTATGCACAATGAATGTGAACCATAAACAAAATTAGAAAGGGGAATAAGGGATTCTCAAGGTGAAGCACTGTGGAAAAAAACTACTCTCAATCATATCATCCAACAGGATCATAATATATTTTAGATATACATACATTAGTAAATCATAGTTTTTGTGGTCGGTATTATACATAAAAAATGATGAACTGGGATCCTTACTTATCTTCTTGGATGAATATATGAGATTTAATAAAAGAAGATATTAATAAAATATTTAATAACTATGGAAATTTCAATAATTGAAGGAATATGATATGCCTCCACTTCAACAGAAGAAAACATACAACTAATCTCTTGGGGAGAATTTCATATAAAACCATACCTTAGTTCTCACTCTCCATAAAAGAAATAATACAATTCATCGATAAAAAATAAAAATCATGTTGATGATAATAATAAATATTATAATGGTAATATACTAATCATCCTATCTGGATGATGGTGTTAAATTGATTGAGATCAAGAAATTAAAAATATCATAACTCTGTGTTATATATCCATAAGGAAAAATGAAAAACCCCTTATTCCATCGCATTTAAAAATGGTTTTTCCATATATATGATTGTGAACATGAGTGAAATTTTAAATTTTTTCACATTATAAAATATGATGATAAAAATTAGTGTGAGTCTCCTATAGTAAATGTCTTCAGGGACAACCATAATTGTATGTCTTCAACGGCGTCAGAAAATTACATCCAGTTTTCCCTACCTTACCACATAGTTATCACGTCAGTGGAACATTAATATATACTACATATGGTGAAAAGGAGGCCCACATGTGAGAACAACCTCCACCAGCCTTGTTAGTTTCATTCCCCTTTCTCTTATGTCCCTATGTGATAATGAAATTGTTTCTCAATGGAAGAGAATATATAGAAACAATAATATTTCCATCAATATGATTTTCAAACAATATCAAAAAATCTATGATGAACACTTATATGATATTATTCATCCTTTATACCCTTCATGAGAAGGATTGACACAGTCCTGAAAATTATTTTGGATAAATTAACTAATAAATAATAATAACCACTAATAAAAAATGATCAATCTTTATTGGATGGTAAGTGTTCTCCCACAAAAAATTATATCTTAACTATAAAAATTTTATCAATAGATACATTTCCATTATTGGAGACATTGGAAAAAACTACTCAATGAAACCCTTATAATATTTGACCACTTGATGAATTTCTTACAAAATAGAATCCCAGAACTATATGCTGAGCATAAACACTACACAAATCTCCTTGATAGCCTCAAGTAAATCATGGAATACTATGATCTAATAAACTATTTTTATCTATATATCATTCTCTATGTGATCATTTGTACCATTAAATTATTATGTCTAATAATACCATAACACTAAGGAAGGATTCTTATAACTTATATCAAATTTTATACCTCAATATATTTGTTTTGAATTCATGTTACATTCTATTCCATGGAAAAAATATACTAATATGATAACCCCAATAATATTATATTCTCAATTACAAGTCCCTAGAGGAGTTTATATTGATGCTCGCACCTAAGGGACCCTTGGAAGGCATCTCCAATGATTGTTACTACATAATAGAAATATAAGAAAATGATTAGATAATAGGATAATATCATTTTATTAAAAAAAATATATGCATAAATTGTGATTAATGTCAATCCCTATGATAGGAAATTCACATCACAACATCCCATTGTAAAATTAGGCTTATTATGTAATGGGATTCTAAGGAACTCACTACAACATACCCATCAGGATTTGAAAATACAATCTCATAACTACTATATGTAACAAAACATGGAAAATTTTGGAAAAAGATCTATAAGGCTAATTTCTCAATTCCTAGAATGGAAAACTCCTCTTACTAGGATAGAAACTAAAATACAACATGTCATTAAGGGTGTTCTTGATCCAAACATGCTGGAAACTAGAACGCAAACTTCCAAGGTAAAATAGAGGGAGTGATTTCAACTAACCTAAAAAAAGATATGAATAATATATATTTATAATAAGAAAAATCATATATAGAAACATGAAAGTTATGTTTCATTAAAAATGAACGATAAGTTATTAATACAACCAAGAGATCTTATTAAGAAACCCCAATATATGTCTTTTAATCATAAATACAATTGAAAATGTAAAAAACTAATTTATATGATATATGGGAAACATCCCACATTCACATCACCAAATACACATTCCCTACTATCATGAACCTCTCCACCTCACTATATAACATTTTTTAATCATACATCAATAAACAATTGATGGTTTACAATTACCTAAGGGAATGTATATTATGATAATTAAATAGGTTTAATAAGATCCTACATAGTAGTTTGATATAAATTCTCTATAAAATAGTCATAATATACATTATTTATAGCTAACATGCCCAGATACACTGGTGAAAAATGTTTATATCAATATAATTGTAAATAGTTTCTTGATTTTATAGTCATAAAACCATGATAGATAATATATTTTCATTTTATAAATGAAGAAAACCATTTAAATTTTATAAATAAATGTTTATTGATTCCATAACAGAAAAAGTAAAATAAATGTGGAATACCATTATTATAACATTAAAGTGGATATATAGGTTTCACATACAATAATTAAATGCATTGACAAGGTACACTCAAGACCGTTAGACATAGGTCCTATGGAATAGTGGAATGAGAATGAGTGAACCCACAATAATGGAATAATCATGTCCCATGGATAAAAGATCAGTGAACCAAGAATAACAGCTTGAGTGAATCCATTTCAAAACAAATTTATAATCCCTAATACTAAACCCTCCCCTTTGGAAATGAACCCCCTATGTGCGATATAAATAAATTTTTCCAAAAAGGGTTATCAATCCACAACTGAAATGAATAAACCCTATTTATCAAAAAACATTCTTTAAAAACAATTTTCATTGTCCATTTGAAAATTCAATCCAATAAAAAATTATTTTATAAATATTTTTTGGAATCCATATATTCTCTAAAACATATTTAATCAAACAAAAATAAACATTCAAAAAAATAATGTAATTTTTATAACAAATAAACTGGGCTGAATAATATTTATGTTATGAATGAAAATACCTATTTCTATCTAGGTATATGGAACCCCATTACATGGATTTTCCTTATATGGGAAAGTATTTAACAGTATGCCTATTTCACTACCCCCACTTGTAGTGAATGAATAAAAAATCCCCCTATGGGATAGCCAATATTTAAAATTTGGTACTCTTGTTTTTGGATTATAGAGTTCACCCAATGTGTTCCACTACAATTTCAATGAATCTTTCTAATTCATTTATAAGAGAATTTTTATGCCCAAGACAATTTATATTTCAGTTCTATAGTATATAAAAAGTACCACTAACCTCATTCATGGGTTTAAAACCCCAAATTATGGTGTCCACACATACCTGATGGAAATGAATGAAAAACCACAAACTAAGGACATATCATCGATTCTAAAATAATATATTTTATTTATATATTAGAAAATTTCATGGGAGATGAGATAATAATACATATGTTAGAAATCTCACATACTTCATAATTACCAACAATTAAAACAGCCACTAAATGAAAAATAGAAATAGAAATATATGTTATTGAGAGAGGAATCACATTCTGGTATTTTTATTTGTAAAATATATGACACAACACCACTTCCAAAGTAATATATCAATAATGAATGGAAGATATAAATTAACAATTTAGAAAATAGAGGTGATCCAACCATAGATCGATAACATAACTAAAATAAGTTTCCTCAAAGACCTCGATTCACTGAACAGTTCCTAGGGTACTCATATCCATTGATGGGAATATTTCACATTGAATGAAAAATATATCAAGAATTAAATTCATAAAAACCCATTTTATAGAGAGGATTCAGATCACGAATACTAGAATTTTTAAATGAATACTATAGTTTACAAAGATGCAGATAAAGACATTTCCTTAGGATAAATTTTATAGGTGACCCATTAATAATGTCACAAACAGTCAATAACTATAATATTTTCATTATTTTAATAATAAACATGGATTTATCCAATTTTTAATTCACATCTTTAATATAAAATTCACTATATTAAATTATCTTGTACACAATGACATACACTAGTTCCTTTAGATTTAAAATAGATAACAACATTTAAAATACCATAATTGTCAAAAGATATTATATCTCAATAATTATTTCACAAAAGTGATTATATATACACCACATGAAAAAAATTATTTTAATATAGAATATGTCTAATTGAAAAATAGAGAGATGAGAAACCCTTACCATATTAGAAACATTTGAATCAATTACCCTTTGTAAAATAATATGAATTGTGTCTTTAAATATAAAAAATTAAGACATGTCTTTCATATTAAATGTTAATAATTCATTATATAGACCACACTGATAGAAATATGGGAGAATGATAAATTATTTCCCAAGAAAAATATATTGAGAATAATAAACCTTATATTTTGTTCATCATGATTCATAAGCACTCTAACCTACTATAAAATCAATTAATATATATGTCACGACCCCCTTCCATCAAAGATGCCCCTCCTGAGCTGGAAATGGTGAAAGGGAGATAATGACCCCCGAGTCCCGCCTCCAGTAGGCCCCGGGGTGGCGACTAGCACCAAGGGTATGAGTTTATTTTTTTTTCAATCATGGGAGGCATTACCCTTTTTATAGTTAGGATCGGAAATAGGACAAGTCAACAACCAAAAAGGAAAAAGAACAAAGGTGCTGAAAAGAAACCCAAACCAGTCCCATATGCATGTATAAATAAACTGAAACAGGTACAAGTACAAATAAGCTCAAAGTACAAGTGAGTACAGTACCAAAAGAAAAACAAGAAAACAGCAACTGCACAGCTCCCACTGCTGACTAGTAGGGTCCCGCACAGCCCTGGTAGTCCTCCTGAAAACCTGAAACAACGTAGGGTGAGCATACAAGTATACTCAGTAGAGAACCTAAAGCTCTCGTGCACAAGTGGGGAGACACCCTAAGGTCCCGTGAGAAAACAGAAGAACCAGAAACTAACAAGGAAAAACTATCCACCCAGCCTCACTGGTCACACTCACCAAGTAACACAAACAAGTTTAGTATATATATAGAACAAAAGTATTGGGTACCACACACCATTTCCCACTTAATTAGATGCTGCTCTTCCTAACGGCAAACGTCCTGACACTACCACACTCTTCCCGCCCGCACACACCTGGGCCAAACCACGCATCCCGCCCGCACACACCTGGGCCTCACAACCACGCATCTCGCCCACACACACCTGGGCCACAACTGCTAACCCACCCGCAGACACCTGGGCCTCATCCCAAATGTTCTTGGGAACGGTAAGCCAACCCGAAGAGTCTTGGGCTAAATGTCGCCTCATGCCATCACAGCCTCCGAGACCTACCTGAAGAGTCTTGGGTGTAAGGTCACCTCAAGCCATCATAGCCTATGGAAGAAGGAGCAGGAAGGAGCTAGTAACTAAGGGGGAACACCGTCTCCCATAAAATGGGAGTGTTCGGCACTAGGTGCTTGACAAGGGTGTGGTGCGACAAAACACAAAAATACAATTATATATATACATATACCAAACTCACACCCCAACCTATGGCTTCTTAAAAGAGGAACTAAGCATGTGCCTCGGCACTGCTACCACGAAGCATGCATCAACAACCATACAATCATCCCCCAACCCCATTTAGGTTTTCATGTTTCATGCATTGGTTTAACAAATTATTACTACTGGGCAACTATCATTCAGACAAAACCTTTCACAAACATATCCCTGCCATCCACAACCAAGGTTAGGTAAAACTCATGCAACCACATTCCATTTCATTTACAAAAGATTATCACAACCATACAACATTCCATCATTCATTTATTTCAAAGTTCCACACATAAAACCCTTTCCACACACAAAACATTTCTGCATTTGAAAACACCTTTTACTTCAAAACACTTTTCATAATCAAAACAATTTTTAAAAATAAAGGCATTTTCCACAACCAACCACTTCCCATTTCAACCCCATCGTTTACAAAACATTTCCCACAAAACAACCAAACCACCAACATGTTCATAATTCCAATTTTGTTCAACCGGGGTGATCGCACAAGGTTTTCATTCTCTTTTAATCAGCCAGTCTTTACGTGCTTATCCATTTTCCATGTTTTAACAAAACCAACCACAAACAATTCAGATATCAATTGCGCACGCAAAGGCCACCAACGGCCTTGATTTTCAGTAGGCAAAGGCCTTTCAATCCAAAATCACAATCAGAAGATAAAGAAACTGTAAGGCAATAGAAACATCACAAAACCCGAAACCCTTCTTTATCCGGTTATTATCTTTATTTAAAGTTCAACTGCATCCCATGGAACAAAAGAAAAATATCACACCCCGCATGTTGCATCAAATAGAGAGACAAAGGTAAACCCCTACCTCAAAAGGTCCCGATCACGTCGCTTCTGACGACGTCCTTCGGTGTCCTCCGCCTTCGCCAAACCCGACAAATGCCTCCTAGGATGGAAGCTGGAGAAGGAAGGCCGGAAGGAAAGGTGACAAGTCTGGGCTTAGAATCTTCGTCTCGTCTCTACGATCCTGTGGCCGCTGACGGATCACAATTTGGAGCTCGGACAAAGAAGTTAGAGGAGGAATACTTCTCGATTGTCCAAGAGCGTCGTCGTGCGACAAAGAAGCGATCGACATGGAAGATAAAACATGACCTCGTTCTTATATAGGCAACTAATAGGTAAATACGTATTCAGTGTGCATAAATGAATACATGATGTGACCGTACAGACGTTACATTTTTTGATTGGTTAACACACAACACGTCACGTGGTTTCCACGCGTTTTAATAATAATGATAATTCTATCAATATTTGGTGTTTCGTTGACCCGAGGCATGAGTAATAAAAGTAGCTCATTAATGGTCTTAAAATGACCGTCATAATTTCAGGGTTATGCTGTCGCTGACGGATCGTCAATCCGATACCGTATGAGGGAGATACGTTGGATACAAGATCCCGTAATAATAACAATATTAAATCTATTAATTCATGAGCGTTTCGGGTACCCAATCCGAAAACCCGAAATAGACATCCAATATTGGACTCATAATTTTCATCTCGTAGTCAGGGTCGCACTGCCACTGACGGTTCGTGAAACCGAGGTCGCACGAAGGCGTTATTGTGAAAAAAGTGTTTTATTATCAAAAAAAATGATAACAATATTTTATTAATTAATTATTTATTTATTTCTCTAACTCCAATCAATCACCATTTGTCATTTTTCATGCTGGAAATTCATCACCAATTATCTCCTTTACTATTTATTTCACACTTGATTTTATTCCCATTAATATCTTATAACTCCTCCCTCTCTCCAATCTTTATTAATTCTTCCTCCCAAGATTCTCTCCCACAAAAAGTGGCGCCTCTCTCTTATATTTATTTTTCAATAAATTTTATTTTCTCTCTCCAATCATTATTTTGTTGGTGCCCCTCCCCTTTTATTTCATATTATTATATTTTTTTCATCTTCTCTCTCCTTGTGGCACGCCCCAAATTTATTTTAATCCTTTATTTATTTATTTTTACACAATTATTATAACATCTTTAATTTATTCTTATATCTCAAATCTCATTGCATTTAATTCAAAACATAATTCTCATTAAATCATTATTACCAAATCTATCAAAAAAAAAACCAACATTATTATTATAATTATTTAGTATAACACTTATAACAAAACCCCAAATAAAATTTATTAACACGTCACCATTTATTAATAATAATAATTATTATTTTTGATGTTCGCCGCATTGACCACATCAAAAAAAACGTTTTTACAAAGTAATCGACCGGAGAGGTCCGGTCCATTACATTAGATACCTCTCAAAACATTCTCGTCCTCGACAATTAAAAACTGACCCAGAAGAATGAAAGGATCTGAAGAACCACTCCACAAGATACATCTCAGGGCTCTCGTCATGACAAGGAACCAACCAACAACTCTATGAGTTAGGAATTCCCTCTCCTATGTCAAGATACTATCCACTTTAGGCGGCACTGACTCGCCTGCACGGGTTTAATCGCATCCTCATTAATGCGTCTTGATTAAGGATCATGTTTTCCTTTCACATATATCCGGGCAAGCCACACACTTCCCAAGAACAAGGAACAATGATCTCACATCCAACAAGCCAACATTTTATATATAAATGGTACAGGGTAACACCAACAAACAAAGGAAGGTACAAGTCAAAACAACCCTGGGTACTGAGCACGCATCTGGGTCTCCCGCTCCCAAGTGCTCTCCTCAAGGCCGCCATGCCTCCACAACACACGAACCAAGCCGATGGTTCGTCCACGGAGCACTTTCTCCTTGCGATCCTCGATCCTGACTGGCCGTTCCTCAAAGGTCGCGTCTTCTCCCACATCTAGCTCTCCCCAGTTGATGACATGAGAGTCATCATGTAAGTACTGACGAATCTGGGAGACAAGGAAGACATCATGGACCCTCTCCAACTGAGGTGGTAGGGCCAGCTGATATGCCACCTCGCCAACTCGCCTCAGCACCTCGAAAGGTCCAATGAACCTAGGGGAGAGATTACTCCCCTTTCCCAACCTCTGCTTCCCCCGTCGAGGGGAAACCTTCAAGAACACATGATCTCCCACCTCGAACTCCAAGGGCCTCCTCCAACGATCAGCATAAGACTTCTACCGATCCTGAGCTGCTTTTATCCTCTCCCGCACTAGCTGGACTTTCTCCGTGGTGCTCTGCACTACTTCTGGTCCAAGAGTACCAGTCTCACCAACCTCTGACCAGCAAAAGGGTGAACGACATGGTCTTCCATACAAAGCCTAAAAAGGAGCCATGCCGATAGTAGAGTGGAAGCTGTTGTTGTAGGAAAACTCTACTAAAGGAAAGTGTCGTACCCATGATCCTCCGAAATCCAGAACACATGCTCGCAGCATGTCCTCCAAAGTCTGGATAGTCCGCTCTGTCTGTCCATCAGTCTGAGGGTGAAAAGCAGTGCTAAGGCGTAGCTGGGTGCCAAAAGCATGTTTTAACCCCTTTCAGACTCGTGAGGTTAACCGAGTGTCCCGATCTGAGACGATAGTCTTCGGAACTCCATGAAAATTCACCACATCATCCACGTACCTCTGTGCTAAGGTACTCATAAGTCCTGACTCCTTGATGGCCTAGAAGTGAGCAGATTTTGTCAGTCGATCCACCACTACCCAGATAGCATCATGCCCGCCCTGAGCTCTGGGTAGTCCTGTGACAAATTCCATCGAGACGTCGTCCCACTTCCACTCGGGAACATCTAAAGGATGCAACAAACCACCAGGAACGTGGTGTTCAGCCTTCACATGCTGACACACCAGGCATTTAGCCACAAACTCTGCCACTGCCCGTTTCACCCCGGGCCACCAAAACTGTCCCCTCAGGCCTTGGTACATTTTCGAAAAACCTGGACGTACTGCCAAGGCTGATCTATGGGACTCACGAAGGACTTCATCATGCATCACCTCTGGAACAAACAACCTTCCATGAAAGAGCATCCGATGTCGGCTATCCTCCGACCATCCTTCCATAGCGTTCCCCTGATCGACACGATCCCGCAACACTCTCACCTCAGGGTCTCCCCACTGAGACTCTTCCACTTGCTTCAATAAAGAGGACTGTACCTTCATCTGAAACAAGCAACCTCTAGCACCTTCCACCCTCGCATCCAAGTGCAAGGCAGCCAACTCCCCCATCGCCTTCCAAGCATCAGCAGATTCCCGAACCACTTCTTGATGCGGCTTCCTGCTCAGGGCATCAGCCACAACGTTTCCCTTACCTTCAGTGTACGAGATCTCAAAATCGTAGTCTTGGAGAAACTCGACCCATCTCCGCTGTCACAAGTTCAAGTCACGCTGGGAGAAGATATAGTGCAAGCTCTTGTGATCGGTGATGACCACAAAGCTCTCCCCAAAGAGGTAATGTCGCCACAGCTTCAATGCAAACACTACTGCTGCAAGCTCCAAGTCATGGGTGGAAAAGTTCCACTCGTGAGGACGCAACTGCCTAGACCCATAGCAGATCACACCATTCTTCTACATCAGCACACATCCAAAGACAAGGCCAGAGGCATCACAAAACACCTCATACAAGGAACCTTCCTCTGGAAACCTAAGGATGGGAGCACTAACCAACATCTCCTTCAGGTAGTTGAAAGCTTCCTGGCACTGCTCATTCCACAGGAAGACCTGATTCTTCCTAGTCAAAGCTATCAACGGAGCAGCAACTCGAGAGAAGTCCGAGATGAACCTCTGATAGTATCCAGCTAACCCCAGGAAACTATGAACTTCTGCCACGCTCTTGGGTGTTGTCCAAGAAACAACTGCTTCTACCTTTGACGGGTCTACTGACACTCCATGCTGAGACACCACGTGCCCAAGGAAGTGTACTTCCTGCGTCAAGAACTTACATTTTGACAACTTTCCATAAAGCTGAAGGTGCTGAAGGACTTCCAAGACAGCCCTGAGATGCTCAACGTGCTCCTCCATTGATCTTGAGTAGATCAAGATGTCATCGATGAACACAGCGACGAACTGGTCCAGGAACTCTCGGAAGACAATGTTCATAAGACCCATGAACACAGCTGGTGCATTCGTAAGCCCAAACGGCATCACTTCAAACTCGAAGTGCCCATACCTTCACCTGAAAGCTGTCTTTGGGATGTCACTATCTTTTACCCTCAGCTGATGATATCCTGACCGCAGATCAATCTTAGAAAACCAACATGCTCCCCTCAGCTGGTCGAAGAGATTATCTATTCTCGGAAGGGGGTAACGGTTCTTGACCATTACCTGATTCAGCCTCCGGTAGTCTATGTATAGCCTGAGACCACCATCCGCCTTTTTCATGAGAAGAACAGGAGCACCCCATGGCGACACACTGGGTCGAACGAAACCCTTCTCTATCAGATCGTCAATCTGAATCCGCAACTCCCGCAACTCCGAAGGTGCCATTCGATATAGAGCCATCGAGATCGGACGGGCACCTGGCTGTAAGTCTATCCCAAACTCAACATCACGTCGAGGGGGTAGAGTCACAACCTCCTCGGGAAAGACATCGAGGAATTCCCCAACAATTTCTGGAACATTCATCATTTCCGTATCAGCTGGAACCGCTGATATCCCACCCATCAAAGAAAAGAGAGGCCTCACATGTCGGCTTCCCACCTGATAGCTCCTCTCGCCAACAAAAGTCACATGCTGTCCATCCATATCGGAGAACACGAATCTTCTCCGGAAGCAGTCGATAATAGAACTAACAGAGAACATCCAGTCGATGCCTAAGATGACATCGTATGGCTGCATCTGTAGCAAAAGAAGATCTCCAATGGACCGATGTGGTCCCAACATCAGCTCGCATCCCCAACAAACACAAGACAAACGGGTCTGACCTCCAACAGGCGTACTCAGTACCAGGGGTATAGAAATTCTCTCTACGTCTAGACCCAAAGCACGGGCTAGACTGGGTGCAACAAAAGAGTGCGATGCTCCTGAATTGAACAAGGTAGAAACAAGAGTGCTGAACAAACAGATCGTACCCCGTACCACCTCTGGTCCTGCTGGAGCTGCCAACTCTGCTGCGTGCAACTCTCCACGCCCAGATCCTCTGCCTCTCTGATGTCGACCGCCTCCCCGACCACGCCCTGGTCGAGGTCCCTGAGGAGAACCCTGAGATCGGCCTCCTCCTCCAGGGTCCACCCTCGGAGGGCCCTGCTGCTGCTGAAAGGGCCTCGACGGAAACTGCTGCTGAGGCGGGTACTGATCCTGACCACCTCCACCATGCTGAGCTCTGGTCGGGCACTGACTCCGGACGTGCCCGAAACCTCCACAAGAAAAACACTTCAGTCCAGGACTCAAGAAGGAAGGACGAGGGCCTGAAGACCTGAACTGGAACCGCTGGGGCCTAATCCCCACCGGCGTGAACCTGGAAGTTCTGGTCGCCGGAGGTCTGCTACTGACTGCCTTACCCTTCGACGGACCCGCCTGGATCCCTTCTCGGGGTGCACCTCCCTGCAATTGCATCCTCTCTACAACTTCTGCCTTCTTCTGTATGGCTAAGTATTTCGGAAGGGTGAAAGGGGGTCACAACATACTGGAGCGAAGGACGAAGCGCCTCTTCCAAACGTCTCGCCCGAGACTCTTCATCCAGAAAGAGTTCCGGAGCAAATCATAGGAGATTCTTGAACTTAATTCCCAACTCTCGAACACTCATACTCCCCTGCTGAAGGGAGAGCAACTCCTGACGCTTTTCCGCCTTGATCAAAGAAGAAAGGAATTCCTCTCGGAACTCCTTTTCGATGCCAGCCCATGGAATCTCTGCCTCCTTCCTCTCCCCGAGGTAGAGCATCCACCATTGGCATGTCGCGCCTCTCAGGTGACTGAACGCTAGGGGGACCCAGTACTCCTTCGGAGCACGGATCAAGGTAAAAGAGATCCCTAGCTCTTCAAGCCACCCCTCCGTCTCTAGGTCCGATGTACTTCCCTCGTACTTCTTGAGAGTCTGACGCTGGAAAGAACAGAGTGTCTTCTGCCACTGGCTGTCTTCCTCCTCTCGATCGATCCTCAGTTGATCGATCGCCTGAACCTGCTGGGCCTCGGCCGCCTGAGCCACCTGGGAACGCCGTCCAGGTGCCATAACTGTACGGTAAACAAGGAAAACCTAAGCCCGAGTAGTAAGGAGATTTCTCAAGGGTTCATTTTATCATTTTACTTTCTTCCCAGAACGCCCCAAATCAAGTAAAAACCAAACATGATGATGCATGTACCTTTACTAGGGTTTCTACCCTAAAAACAATGTAGCCTCACTTGGTTGTTCGGTAGGCTCAGAGTCCTTGCATCGGATCACGAGGGGCCCTAAAATCCCATGTCCTAGCCGGTCTTCCCTGGCCTATGTCACACACCAAGATAAGCTAACATTGTTTCCCTACCATCACATGCAATCCTCACTGTGCCTAACTCCAGACTCCATCCTATCTCTCAAACATTCATTTGATACCATTCTGTCATGACCCCCTTCCATCAAAGATGCCCTTCCTGAGATGGCAATGGTGAAAGGGAGATAATTACCCCCGATTCCCGCCTCCAATAGGCCCTGGGGTGGCAACTAGCACCAAGGGTATGAGTTTATTTTTTTTTCAATCATGGGAGGCATTACTCTTTTTATAGTTAGGATCGGAAATAGGACAAGTCAACCACCAAAAAGGAAAAAGAACAAAAGTGCTGAAAAGAACCCCAAACCAGTCCCATATGCATGTATAAGTAAACTGAAACAGGTACAAGTACAAATAAGCTCAAAGTACAAGTGAGTACAGTACCAAAAGAAAAACAAGAAAATAGTAACTGCACAGCTCCCACTGCCTGACTAGTAGGGTCCCGCACAGCCCTGGTAGTCCTCCTGAAAACCTGAAACAACGTAGGGTGAGCATACAAGTATACTCAGTAGAGAACCTAAAGCTCTCGTGCACAAGTGGGGAGACACCCTAAGGTCCCGTGAGAAAACAGAAGAACCAGAAACTAACAAGGAAAAACTATCCACCCAGCCTCACTGGTCACACTCACCAAGTAACACAAACAAGTTTAGTATATATATAGAACAAAAGTATTCGGTACCCCGCACCATTTCCCACTTAATTAGATGCTGCTCTTCCTAACGGCAAACGTCCTGACGCTACCACACTCTTCCCGCCCGCACACACCTGGGCGAAACCACGCATCCCGCCCGCACACACCTGGGCCTCACAACCACGCATCTCGCCCGCACACACCTGGGCCACAACCACTAACCCGCCTACAGACACCTGGGCCTCATCCCGAAGGTTCTTGGGAACGGTAAGCCTGCCTGAAGAGTCTTGGGCTAAAGGTTGCCTCAAGCCATCACAGCCTCCGAGGCCTACCCGAAGAGTCTTGGGTGTAAGGTCACCTGAAGCCATCATAGCCTATGGAAGAAGGAGCAGGATGGAGCTAGTAACTAAGGGGGAACACCCTCTCCCATAAAATGGGAGTGTTCGGCACTAGGTGCTTGACAAGGGTGTGGTGCGACAAAACACAAAAATACAATTATATATATACATATACCAAACACACATCCCAACCTATGGCTTCTTAAAAGAGGAACTGAGCATGTGCCTCGGCACTGCTACCACGAAGCATGCATCGACAACCAAACAATCATCCCCCAACCCCATTTAGGTTTTCATGTTTCATGCAATGGTTTAACAAATTATTACTACTGGGAAACTATCATCCAGACAAAACCTTTCACAAACATATCCCTGCAATCCACAACCAAGGTTAGGTAAAACACAAGAAACCACATGCCATTTCATTTACAAAAGATTATCAAAATCATACAACATTCCATCATTGATTTATTTCAAAGTTCCACACATAAAACCCTTTCCACACACAAAACATTTCCGCATTTGAAAACACCTTTTACTTCAAAACACTTTTCATAATCAAAACACTTTTTATAAATAAAGGCATTTTCAACAACCAACCACTTCCCATTTCAACCCCATCGTTTACAAAACATTTCCCACAAAACAACCAATCCACGAACATGTTCATTATTCCAATTTTGTTCAACCGGTGTGATCTCACAAGGTTTTCATTCTCATTTAATCAGCCAGTCTTTACGTGCTTATCAATTTTCCATGTTTTAACAAAACCAACCACAAACAATTCATATATCAATTGCGCACGTAAAGGCCACCAACGGCCTTGATTTTCAGTAGGCAAAGGCCTTTCAATCCAAAATCACAATTAGAAGATAAAGAAACTGGAAGGCAATAGAAACAGCACAAAACCCCAAACCCTTCTTTATCCGGTTATTAACTTTATTTAACGTTCAACTGCATCCCATGGAACAAAAGAAAAATATCCCACCCCGCATGTTGCACCAAATAGAGAGACGATGGTAAACCCCTACCTCAAAAGGTCCTGATCACGTCGCTTCCGACGACGTCCTTCGGTGTCCTCCGCCTTCGCCAAACCCGACAAACGCCTCCTAGGATGGAAGCTGGAGAAGGAAGGCCGGAAGGAAAGGTGACAAGTCCAGGCTTAGATGCTTCGTCTCATCGCTACGATCTGGTGGCCGCTGACAAATCGTAATTCGGAGCTCGGACAAAGAAGTTAGAGGAGGAATATTTCTCGATTGTCCAAGAGCTTCGTCGTGCGACAAAGAAGCGATCGATATGGAAGATAAAACATGACCACGTTCTTATATAGGCAACAAATAGGTAAATCCGTATACAGCGTGCATTAATGAATACACGATGTGACCGTACATACGTTACATGTTTTGATTGGTTAACACACAACACGTCACGTGGTTTCCACACGTTTTAATAATAATGATAATTCTATCAATATGTGGTGTTTCATTGACCTGAGGCATGAGTCATAAAAGTAGCTCATTAATGGACATAAAATGACCGTCATAATTTCAGGGTTACGCTGTCGCTAACGGATCGTCAATCCGATACCGTATGAGGGAGATACATTGGATACAAGATCCCGTAATAATAACAATATTAAATATATTAATTCATGAGCGTTTTGGGTACCCAATCCGAAAACCCGAAAAAGACATCCAATATTGGACTCATAATTTTCGTCTCGTAGTCAGGGTCGCACTGCCACTGACAGTTCGTGAAACCGAGGTCGCACGAAGATGTTATTGTGAAAAAAGTGTTTTATTATCAAAAAAAATGATAAAAATATTTTATTAATTAATTAATTATTTATTTCTCTAACTCCAATCAATCACCATTTTTCATTTTTCATGCTGGAAATTCATCACCAATTATCTCCTTTACTATTTATTTCACACTTAATTTTATTCCCATTAATATCTTATAACTCCTCCCTCTCTCCAATCTTTATTAATTCTTTCTCCCAAGATTCTCTCCCACAAAAAGTGGCGCCTCTCTCTTATATTTATTTTTCAATAAATTTTTTTTCTCTCTCCAATATTTATTTTGTTGGTGCGCCTCCCCTTTTATTTCATATTATTATATTTTTTTCATCTTCTCTCTCCTTTTGGCACGCCGCAAATTTATTTTAAACCTTTATTTATATATTTTTACACAATTATTATAACATCTTTAATTTATTCTCATATCTCAAATCTCATTGCATTTAATTCAAAACATAATTCTCATTAAATCATTATTAACAGATCTATAAAAAAACCAACATTATTATTATAATTATTTAGTATAAAACTTATAACAAAACCCCAAATAAAATTTATTAACAAGTCACCATTTATTATTAATAATAATTATTATTATTGATGTTCGCCGCATTGACCACATCAAAAATAACTTTATTACAAAGTAATTGACCGGAGAGGTCCGGGCCATTACAATATAAAAAAATTGTAAAACATAACCATTCACAGACTTATAATTTCAAATATTATCTGAATCTAACATTTCAACTCCCATTTACTAATAATTAATTTTTAAAAAACCTCATCTTTGGGTGATAACTATTTCATTTTTGATGTATTGTTTTGTTCGTAAGTTATAATCCAAGAAAATTCATCATAGTTCCATCATCTCTACAATTTTAATCATTTAATATGTATTATATTTATTCAATATATATATAACCATTTATATAATATGGTGTTGAAAAATTAATTACATCACATGGTGGAGATTCTAGTCAGTAGATAACCTCGAGTGATGTTTTCACATTTTGATGAATGGAATGAAATAAAGGTAAAAACAATTCACCATTTAAAAAATATTGAAATATAATAAATTTATAATATATTATTTTAATATAACCTTAAAACTATATCTATAAAGAAAATACCAAAAAAAATACATAAATTCATGGATGTTGTAATCAACATGTATGCACATGTAACGGAACCATTTACCAATGGGATTAATGTTATGAAATAATATGAGATACCCAAATAAAATATATCATATATAATCATTAAATATATCTTAAAAACTGTAAATACAATTATGGAAATTGATTTATATCGCGACATCGATGAGGTAGTATACTTGTAGACCTGAACAATACATTCATATCCCCATTGATGGAAATATGGTGGGAAATAGTTGAATCATAACTGTAGAAATATATAGATTATTTTTCATTTATCATGTTATTAATGATATTATTGATTTATATAAGGTTAAATAATAATAAAATCGAAAGAGAACAGTTTTTATTTATACCACTTGCAAAGGGGTCATCATTTTTAATACTACTTAATCCTATTAATATTTCAAATATGAGAATACCATGAGATCATCGATTAATTAATTCAATATAATAATGAATATTTAATTGATTTTTTTAATGAATGGAATAAAATTCATGAATACGATATGGGAGGAGGATCCCATTTATAAGAAAAAGAGATGACACACATATGATTATTTAAAAAACTTATAAATAACTTATGTATTTATCAAATATAAAGAATCCAAATTAACTAAGATGTAATGATATTGTAATATAGGGTTTAAATTATTAATATAATAATAATTAGATAATTTTACATGGAAATAATTCACTTATTTCTTATTTAATCACCCCCATAACATGTTTTTACACAAATCATGGTATGAAATATTTTATATTATTAGAATACATTATGCAAAAAACTGAAGGGTGATTCATTAGAAAAATTAAAATTAACATTCAAATATATTTAATTAATATAATAAATTTTAATTCTAATATGTGGAATTATATAATTGTTAAATATAATGAGAAAATAAAATTAAAATTGGATATTTCAAAATTCATTTTTTTTAGAGTAAAACTAAATTTACACTATTTTCGTAATTATTACATACTGTAAAATGAATGTTAAATTATTTTTTCATTAAATATTATATACAATGAAATATATAATAATATTTAATTATTAATTTTATTTACTATTAGAAAAAAAATTCACCTAAAACCCCTTTCAAAAAAAATAATTTTTTCCCAAAATAAAATTATTCCAAAATTAAGTATAATGAATATTAAAATGAAATTAAATAAAATATTTAAAATTAATTTATGAATATTTTTGTTAATTTTATAATTAAGAACAATATATTACATTTAAATTACATACTTTATTTAAAAGAAATTACATATTCCCAAAAATGTTATTCTTTGTCGTTCATGGAAAACAATTCCCTAAAACTGAGAATAATAACACTATGATAATATTGAAATAATGATTTCAAAAATTATATCATTAAATAAGATAAAAATTCTTCATATTTTGTAAATTTATTATTATACATTTTAAAACAATGTAATAGATACCATTTTTCAACAAAAAATATTTTTACACTATAAAATCACTTATATAATATTGAGTAATTATTTATTTTTAATTAATATATATATCTCCATTATAAAATCCATTATATATTTTACATGTTATTGTTATTTATATTCTTACCAGTATATTAATTATAGGAATATAATATATAATTTTCTTTTTAAGATGCATATTTTGTGTCATGAAATTATCGAACACTTATAATTTATTTAAATATTAATATATTATAATGTAATAGAGTGTAACAATCCCCCAACCAAAAAAAGTTTTCATTTACATTTTTATATTAATAAAAAAATTTAAAATATTTGAGAAAATATATTTTTAAAATCCCTGGTTTTAAAATGATATAATCATTCATACATTAAAAAGGATAAGGGGGAAGCATAAACGATTCCTAAAATAACATGAAATATGGTTTCTTTAGTTGACTAACAGAAGTGTGAAATGATAATTTAGATATGGATAAGTGAGATAATACTAAAAGAATATTATAGAATCATAGGCTACATATTCATGATAAATTTAATGTTTATCAAATCATAAATTAAAAAGTCATAAATTTAATAATAAACACTTTATAAATTACTGCAAAAAGGGAAACATCATTTTAATTGATTTTATCTAGAGTTCTGGATATTGATTAATATTGAATAAACCAAAATAAATGTTATTTAATTGTTTTGATGTTTATTTCAATGAGATTCCTCCTCTATATTATATTTCAATGATGAATTAAAAATATGAATTTTTTATTAATAAATATATAAAATAGTCTTCAAATATATCATAATATATATAAATGTATTAATAGTTGTTATTAATCTATGTATTTAATCACATGAAAATTTTTTTAGTACAAGATAAGATTACTAACCTGACTAAAATATAATTTCAAATGACTATAAAAAAATTTCAATATTATTACATATATAACAGATTATTTCTTTCATAAAATTACTAAATTCTAAAAATACTTAATTCATTTTTAGCTGATATTCAAAACCCAAAAAATAAAAAATCTGATAATTTCAAAATTCAACTTAAAATTAAAAACTAAACAACATAAAATATCTCATAACATTAGATAGAAAACACATAAATTACATTGATCATATATTCTCTTAAATGAAGATAATAGTCAGAATCAATATAAATCCTCATTGAAAAAAATATTGTTTTATGAAATTAGATCTACAATTATTTATAAAAAACCACCAACTATTTAATAAATTACATAAATATATTCAATAAACATCATAATATATATCATAAATTACATTTTCAATAAACAAATAATCAATTTCAATATCTCCCTTACTATTTAATTGACTTTATCTTCACCATTCATCTAATTATCCAAGATAATCATTGTTATATCAACATCTTGGATATATATTGGTTTTTCTATCTATAAATAATGTGTTTTATAAAATTTTCACATCACAACTAAAATATGTCCCTCTGATATTAGTACCATTAATCGTATTCTTTAATATGCATAAAGAAGATCTATTGTGGATTAATCCATTTGTTTTAAAGGATTCATATAACCATAACATCATTAATCAAACATTTCAACAATATAATTGTGGTATCACAACGCATAAAAAAATAAATCATTAAACATTAGTGATTGTTGTTACATATTCACTTCCTTGTCCTAGGACATTGCCCTTTGATTAGGTTGTTTAATCAAATTATTCTTGATTTCCCGAAACATAATACATTGATCTATAAATTGTATTTATTGATGTACTTTATTTCCCTCTGTTAAATAAATCACATTTCCTTGAAAAATAGTTTATTTATTTATATGGAATAATATTTATAATATCTTCTTTTATACATCTTTTCCACAATTTAGACATTATATATAGTATATAAATCTCACAATACCATGAAAAAAATTCATAGTATAATCATGGAACAATAAAATAGAGAATAATACTCCAAAATACATGTTTATATTTCGTAATAATCAAACTATTCAATACCAAATTCTATAATTATATTATATTATAATTTCCATAATAACAAATTGTTGGGAATAATATAAAAGAGGTGATCCAAAAGGTTATTAAGGGTAATCATAAGAGATAATAATGAAATAAAAAAGTGATGATAAGATAAGAATATGGGTATGAGAATTCAAGAAATGAAAAAAATATATATTTATAATCTATAATCCAAAAAACTAAAAGGATGATCATAAAAATTGAATAACTGATTATTAAATGTAATCATGGGATTATGGAATCATAGAATATGTGGAATAATCATAATACATGACATCATAAACATAATTTAAGGGTAACACCATTGAAAATAGTCAAAAATTATAATTATTTTAATTTTTTATTGTGTTCACTCACTAGTCCCATAAAAATCATGTAAAAATAACCATGGTGGATTACATACACTAAAATCCATTATATGATATATATGAAGAAATTATTCTTCACCCAATTCATTGGTGGGATATAAAATTTTGGGACCACCATTAATAAAACATAATGTTATTAGTCCAACTGATATTTAACCATTTATGGAATCTCATGATATAAAAACCACTCACAATGTATTGGAAGTATAATAGCATTTAGTCCCACCCCTCAAATAATTAATAATAAAACTGTTATGGTCCAAATGAGGATACGATATTATACATAAATTATAAATCAAACCCATACGAAAAAAGTGTGTATCATAAATGTAATATTTTATTCTGAAAAATATTATTCTAGAGGGGTGAAATTAATTATATAGTGTAACTAATAAGTATTGAGGGTGGTATAAATGATCACTTATCACTTTGGAAACATTAAAATAAAACCCCATAAAAGTAATAGATTATGATTTCTATGTTCAAATATTATGAATAAAGATAATATATGATTTCAAATTACCAATTTCAATTATAGAAATTATTTAAATGATAATAGGTGTGTAATAGAAAATGTCTCTCAATGAAGGAAATTTTTGGGTGAATTGATTACCTCACCTTAAAATGAACTGTACACCTTATCATAAAATTGTGAATAACTGAATTGAGATTATTTCATATATACCTAAGAAACATATTCATGAATTTTAATTTTAATGGGGCACTATTTTTATATAAATATTTTTAATATAGTGTTCACTTCTGATGGTTACTTTGGGTTATCTAATTTATCACTCTATAACAATTCAATTACGTTGACTATTTACTATGTAAATGAAAATATCATCATGATATCAATAATTAGTGAGGTATATTCCCATTATTATTCCACTATATCTATAGTTATTATATTTTATTAGTCTATGCAAAAAAACCCAAAATACTGTCATGTTCATGTTATTGGTGTAAATGTCACTACGACCATTTATAGTTTTTATGTCGTTATTATTTCATATATTATAATTATATAAAATTTATATTTCTAATAATATAATTGAATTTATGGAGGTTGTAGTAAAAATACTTAAATATTATGTGCTTCATTTGGATAAATGTTTTTGGGGGAATATATAAATTTTACATTCCATTAGTATAATAATATTATATCATAATAATAATTTTGGTGATATCATGACTTCACCAGTACATGGGGCTTGATGGATTTCGATGAATAAATGTATGTAATTTTTTTTAGAATAATTAATTTAATATACCTTCATTGGTCTCCCTTAGGAAACTCCTTAACAATATATATCATGGTCATTTTGTTAGACTGAGGCCTTATAAGAATAGAGTGGGTGTTTAGGAGAGACTAGGGAGGAGGTTCAGTTCTGGATAATGTTTTTAATATATATAGACGATTAGAGTATGTTGGTAAATATTATTTGTGATGAAAGGGAACATTTGATAAAAATATATATTTATTAATATCACACTTTTATTAATGGAAATGGCCCCATGATGGAAAATAATATTGTTTTGAAATAGTTATGGTTGTTCTGACATCCACCATCAAATATCTCACATTTTTACAAAATATTTTTCTATATAAAATATTCTACAAAAATTTTAACCAAATTAATCATTATAGTGGTAACTCCATTTTCACCATTGGAAACAAATTTTAATAGAATAAATTAAAATAAACACTATTTAATTATTTTAAAATGGAATTTTTAAAAAATTAACTTGTTTTATAGAATTAAATTTGTATGAATTGGTGAAAATAATTTTTTTATTAGTTCTCAAAATGCAAAAAAACACTTTATAAGAAAAAGACCACGTCAAAAAAATAAATCACGGTATAATACTATCATTTATTTTTATTTTGATCAAAAATATTTTTTTATAATAAATAATATTTTTATAAAATAAATTAAATCCAGAACACAATTTTCAAAAATAATTATTATTTATAATAAATTACAAAAATGTGTTTTTTATTTTGGATAAAAAAATTAATATGGTTTTTAATAAGTTTGAAAAAAATTAAACATTATCTTTAAAATGATTAATGTTTTTAAATAAATATATAATTGATAAATTTTATGGCTTTGTAAAATTATATGTATTTTTTATATATTGACTAAGAAATAAATTTCACAATTTGGGAAAGACTATATTTTTCAACATTAATATGAAAATATTTATTTTATGAAAAATGAATAATTAATGATAATATTATATTCAAAATATTAAACAATAAAAAGTAGTAATTTATATTTACTTTCAAATGTTTTAAGTGATTATTTTTTATGGAAAATTATAAATTTATAAAATTTTATATTTAACTTTTTGAAAATTATAACAGACTTTTAAAGTTTGATATGTTTATTTTTAAAATAAACCAAAACTCTAAAATCAAAATGTAACATATAGAAAAACATATTTGGTATTATAAAAATGTATCAAAAATATATATTTCATATGTATATACTAACAATGATAAAAAAGTCATATTTTTAATAAAAATTATATTTTTCATTATTCACCAATATTAAATATTATTTAGGAAAAAACATCTCAAACTAATTTTTTAATTTTAAATCCAAATATAAATGTCAATATATCAAATTTAATTTCTATAATATTTTATTTTTTCAATTAATTAAAATTATAATGTACAGTGGTAAAATAATTATATAAGAAACTAAAATTTTAAAATAGTATATGTTTTTATTCATATTTACTATAAATTGATAATAAATATCTCATTAACAACTCAATATTATATTTTTAAAACCATAATTCAATAATAATATACTTATTTCTCATTAATAAAACTTAAATTTCATAAAAAATAAATTCATACGCACAATAATTATTTTACGATATTTTGATAAACAAACATTTATATGTAATGATATGTGTTAATATATTTCATAATTTAGTTACTATTATTCAATCCTACTAATTCACTATCTAGGTTATAAGGTTATTATCAAATTGTTAATTTTTTATTTGGTGTTGCGTGCGGAGAAGTTTTCAAACTGGTTTAACATAATTAATGGAGTCATATATTAAAATATCATTTCTTTACACCCCGCTTTAAATACATTTTTTCCTCCCTTTTTTAAAACTCATATTATTGGAGTAATTTACATAGGTATATTTTAATAAAACATACATTTTTAGTTTATCATGGTATTATTTATGATTTGAAGTGATATTTCCCTATTATAAATTTCATTTTATATATTTCTTAAAATTTATTATCCATTAATAATAGAATCAATATATGAGATGAATATATATTTATATAAGGTATAACATCCCTCAAAACATGAAAAAAATTTATGGGACATTATTATAATAATTATACAAAATCTTTTTATTTATTTCTCATTTAATAATATTTGAAATCATAAATGACAGCATTCATTGAAAAATATAAAATTAAATAACATAGTATAGCTCAATTGAATTCAATCAATTTATTTTTCCTCATTACTATGATCAACATGGTGGTTGGTTTTAATTGCATACCATAAATCATATATTGGTGAATTAGGTTGCATAGTGGCAATGTCACACTGTGTTATTTCCTATGTCATTACATTGCATGTTTGGGAAGGCATAAATGACATGATGATGACTGTATAGGTTCTTTTATGGTTGGAGATAATGATTATTATAGTTGGTGTTCAATTAAATGAAAAGAATTCATATAGTAACATTGTGGTTTTTGAATATGGTATCCACAAAATTTGATGATTGTACATAATGGTAGAGGTTCTTGTGAAATAAATTCACATTACAAAAGTGAAATTCACAATTTGTATTAATTAGGTCAAGGGGGAGATAATTTTAATAATACACCAGTGATATATTAGATTCACAGCCTCAAATGGAATTCACATATTATATTCAATGGATCCCATTGATTTCATCTTGTGAATATATAATTCACGAGGATAAATGTGTGATTTTTAGGTTGTTTATAATTATATTTTTTATTATGTTTATAATGTTTTTCTATTCAAATTCTATATGTGTATATGAACCCTTTTCATTTTGGAAGAATTAAAGACCTTCCCAATTTTGTATAACTTTGGGTATTATTAGCTGGTCATTAGGGGTAAATTTTTATTAATCTTCATTCATCCCCTTGGTTTAAATTATTGTTATATCTTGGCTTATCTATGATTTTGTTAGAGTTTGTGAAGTTGTGATGGGATGGATTTTCACATCACATTGGTGTGTTTTAGGTTAATATTTGGGTTTCTTCAATTTTTTTATTTTTAATATATTTCATATACTTCCTACTGTGTAAATCTATTTAAAAAAAAATTCATTGATTTAGTGAGTCCTCATTCTCTCCTATTTATATGAAATTTCTGGGGATTTTGTGGGTTTTTCCCTTAGGGTGGAAGGTAATTGTTATTATAAATAATATAATATATTAGATAACCTAAAATTTATGTGTATGGGATGATATCACATATTTTTTGAATTATTTTATATTTTTACAAACAATATTATTCGTTGTTGTCGCCTTGATGAAAATAACTGCTGTTAGGAGCCTTGTTTTCGCAATAGATGATATAAGTGAAGAACCATGTAGTTTTTGTTTTGATCACATCCATAGTAAAAGTATAATGAATATATTTGTGGATAATTAATTTATTCATCATGGTACCTATTTATGTTATAATACCCATTCAAAAAATATAACTATTGAAATAGAATATTGTGAATAAATTTTGTAATTCAGCATGTGTTGTTGTTAACTGTGTTATTTTTGTTATTCTATGTTGTTGGGGATATTATGAAGGGATAGTGTTGATTGGCTAGGCTATTTGATTCATGGGGATGTGATGTAGTTTTTGTGTGGCATTGATGTTCTAGGGGAAGTCGTGTTTTGTGGTGCACAACAGTGATCAAGTGTAGCGATGTTTTCTGATGTAGATATGATGTATGATGGTTTCAGTGCACACAGTCTATAATGTATGGTACATAGTTGTTGTGAAATATAGTGTTTATATTTATTTTGAGTTAAAAAAGTTGTTATTTTAGATATTTGTCAAGGACTATGCTTCGTGACCCACATGGGAGAAGCACTGGGTTGTTTTCACATTTGTGTGAGTTGGAAAAACTGTTATATAATGTGGTTGTCACAGTTTCCCAACAATACAAGGAATAATTAATGCATATAAATGAAACAAATAAGAATAATTTTAATTAATAGATTTATTAAATGTGAAAAATGTGGGTTTGTAATAGAAATTTATCAGGAACATAAAGACTTTAAAAATGGGTGAAACTAGAAATTGAAAATCACAAATATTGAGTGTATTATATTGTAGTTGTGGGGTGTTTCATATAGTGTGTGGAGTAAATTTGAAAATTTATTTTTGGTATGGTGGTGTTGATTTTAATTTTTATATAATTTTTTGGTAGGAATCCATATTTTGGGTATTTCACACTACCTTTTACCATATAATATTATAACATTTCATTGTGTTTCCTTATCAAATTAGATAACCTTAGTCATTCTTAGTGAACCTGGTCTCTATTGGTTTTAATAAAAATTGATTATTGAGGTGATATTGATGGATTACTACCTACTCTACCACATTCTTCGATAATAAGTGATAGCCTGGGTGTTTTATGGGTAGTTTGGCAGTGGTTTGGTAGCTGGTTTCGGGTTAGGGGATGTAATATTGATTTAATGAGATGTGATATATAGTGGGGGTCATGCATGGTATCATTATATATATGGGTTTATTTATTGCATGATAATGATACCCTTCTATTCTAGATATGTTTTTGGGATGTTCTATTTTTCCATGCTATCTTTGAGAGAGGTGTTATGTGATGGCCCCTGAATATTTGTGTGACACGTGGTGGGTTCATGCGTGATGCTATTGTTGAATGAAATATCTAGTCATAGTAGAGTAGCAAGGGATGCTTTTTAAATAACATCAAAGATACACCTGGTATATATGGGTGAGATTTTATTATTTGTGACGTGATTTCATTTGTATAAATGAGATGAGGGAATAGGAAAATCTACATTGGGTTGTGAGATTCCAAATTCAATGGAGATATGGTAGTGGGGAACCATGATTTTTCATAACCATGACACCCAATTAGTATAATGGAATCAATGATTTTATGAGATAGAAATATTGATGCTAGGATATCTTAGTTGACCTATATTTGGATCTTCTAGGTCGTTCAATTTTTCCACTGGATAATTATCTCTCTTTTTCCTCATTTTAACTTGAGACCTTGGTTATTTCCCTACCGAGTATACATTTTATTCCTAAAAAAATATATAAAGTAATTTTCTGTTTTCAATGATGATTTTTGGGAACAATATAGACATTTATTTCTTAGAATGGACCAATTCTTGTATCATCTCTATAAGACTTCACTTGTGTTATACTATATTTCATTTATTTATATTGGTATGTTTATATTCATGTTTTGTGCGATGGTTGTCAGATTACTATTAGATATTTTTTTGGAGTTATTTAGTGTTTTTTAATCATATATCCTATTCATGATTTTTTTATATTTGTTAATTATTTCCAAAAATGGTATCTTTATACCACTTATTCCAGTCTCCATCATAAGTCATAAAGGAGAATCGAATCATGGGTAATTATATTTCTTTTTTCATTAAATTATATTTGAAGGGATGTGGTATTAATATATTTGTATCAATGTCATAGTTGTGATATATGATGGATTTCGGAGATATGAACTATGACCATTTCATGATTTTATATGTAAATAGTGCCAGTTGATGATAGAATGTGACATAGTTTTGGGAGACTAGCTAGGAAAACACATTTTATCCTCCCCCATTATTTAGTTCATAGACCTTGAGCATATCGAATGATCATTTGAGGTTGATCTATTTATAGGGTAGATAACTAAGAGAGGTATGTGTATCAAGATTTATTATGTTCATGTTTTAATTGGGTTATTTTAGTAATATAAAAGGAATTTTAAAAACATTGTTTAATTAAATTCTATGTTACTAGGCTAAGAACTTTTTTGTGATTTTATTGAATATATATATTATTCATCGATTGTGAGTGGTTCGTGTAACATAATAAAATTATAAATTAAAAATATAATATTTTAAATCATATTTTACAAGCAACACAAATATTTGGAAACCCGAAAAATATATTTCTTTAAATTTAATATCTTTGATTGCATTCATACTACCAAACCATGAGTTTAAATGCAAAAAAATATTTTATAAAATTATAAAATATCCATTATAATAATAAGTATGATCAATAAAAAATAAATTATGAATTTTTTTCCAGACATGTAAAAAAAATCATTATTCATCTATTTTTTAGAAATTAAGAATAAATAATTAAATGAAAAGGAATTGTTTTTAAATGATATTTTATTTTCTAAAAGAGGTCATAGTCACACATTGTGTATATAAATGAAAATTTATTTTTATATACTATTATTTATTATATTCAATAATAAAATATTAAAATATAGACTATTATAATAAAATTAACTTAGGTTTAATATTTGGTAGTTGTCTGAAATGTTTCAAATTTTTATGAATAGTGAAAATTGATTGTATTATTTAAAAATTAATTTTCCTAATTAATTCATAATGATTAATAAAATTATCATATTAATAAATTAAATTATGTTCAATAATAGTAATACTTAACTATTTAGGTCATTTGATTAAATTTCATATTTAGTTTCTATTTTAAAACCTTATATTTTTATGAGATTTTTCTCAATAAAAACCCACTTTGTCATCGCATATGTAGATATAATATTATACATGATTATTCAAATTATATTTATTAAATTAGTATGAATGAATTAATTATTTGTAATTAAAATATTTTATATTTTATAAAATTTTCAATTTAATATTTAAAAAAAATATTATTGATGATATAATAAATTAATTATCATGGATTAAGGTAAAAAGTGATTACGGAGGGTTCAAACTATGAATATAATTTTTGAAAAATAGCTAAAAACTTGTAAAAATATTATTGGTCAGATATAGTTCAATATTTTCCTTCTTATTTTTGAATCAATATCCATTTTTAATATTTTATCAGGTTAAATACATTTTCATTTGATATTCATTTGGGAAATTTCAATGTAATTTTAAATAGGGTTCCCATTTCATTTTTCTAAAAGGGAACTCACTCCATTCACATATTCACACCATAAAATCCATTTTAATCTCTCAATACATCCTAAAATAACTCACAAATATCTACATACACATTTTAGAGCATCCGGTAATTCCCAAAGACCAACCCTACTGTTTTTAAGAGGATTTTTGAATGAGGATTAACATAGTGAAGGTAATTATTAAAAAAATATATTTCACTCTCTTTTTTCTTTTTATATATTAATTTATGTACTAACACAAAGAATATAATACCCTCATTATATCTCTGATTCATGGATTTTTTATTCTATTGGAATAATATTTATCCATCACCTCCATCAAATTAGAAACAAAAAAATTGATCTTTTGCGCGATAAAATACTATCTCACAAACCGATTTAATTCGTTTTCCATCACCATTTCTTAAGGATAAATAACATAATGGATTTGAAACAGTTATTTTTTATTTGTTATATTATAATAATTATTTAATTATAATATCCCATATATCTTCTTACATTTAATAAAATTTAAAATATAATAACATCTCTCATGTGGAGGAAAGACCACTACCTCACAAAGTAATGTGATTTGATTATCACATACGCATTACATGGAAATTAATTGCGATATTATTTTTAAAAATTATGCGATATATATAGAATAATATTGATTCATTATGATTAATATATTTTCTATGACCCACCCCAATGGGCTCTTACAATTAATAAATCCAATCCTGTAACCAATAGGCTAGGGGCCAGCGATTAGTGACAAATATGAATATTGCACACACGGGAGGCAATAGCCAAATGTATAGATAAATCCAAGGAATATCCAAAAAAAAAATAAGATTATTAAAGATAAAAAATTAAAACTATTCATGCATACATCTATGATCTCATTATCATTTTATGACATAAAATAATGGATTGAAAAAATGACCCAAATACAGAACCAACCAGAACATGATGCAAATTCCATGTAACATAGGAGGAGAGTATTTTTTTCAAATCAAACCCTAGTATAAACCCCATTTTTTCCCAATCTAGATCCACATGATCATATACCATGATGGACTCAGTAAAATTGCCAATAGTCACTATAAGGCATGACATGTTCAGGCAGATCCCATACCGGTGTGAGTATAAAAATACACAGAAGGATACAATGAAATAACCATGCTCAATGTATGAAGATGAGTAAACCCAACAAAGGATATTTCAATCATAATGATAGTCATAAAACAAAACAATCTTATATAATTTTATATATGATACATTACACATGGTCTTAACTACATACATCCCTAGACACAAAAAATCATTCAATACAATTTCCATTTATAAAATTTCAATCAATGTTCCCTTCTATCCCTGATGAAACTCATCCATGAGAACAGACTCAATGAGTGTCATAGTACTGGTGGTGTATATCATATATTTACACCTCATTGGGTATTCCCATAAAAATTATACATATGAATTCTCAAGAGAGTGATACATCGAAGAGGATAACACTTATAGAACTGGGGTATAACAAAACCTCAATCTATAATTACCTGATAAGTAGACTTTCGGCTCTCACATGGTTTTAGTCAAAATGATTCCATGAATTCCACCTAGGTAAAGATGATGTTTATGTATCTCACTCTCGACCTTCTGGTAGGATTCCAACAACTCTATCAAAAAGGTCCAACTAAAGGGATCATTATCCTATGTGTAGGATTTAATTATGTAATAACCATTAATGAATAGACCAAGGGAGAAAAATCAACTAATACATGTCCATGGAAGCTCGTAAGACTTCATAATAGGGATGAGATAAGAAGAAATAGATGTTCAAACAATACTCAATGTATTACAGGTCATGTACCTTTAGGGTTAAGGACATTACTCACTTAGCCTAGCACAACATGTGTCTCATTCTCACACAACATTATTTTTTCTCAATACACATTGTATCCCTTTAGTACATGACATGTATATTCTTGGGAAAGAACTTTTCATGTATCAAGCATGAGCATATGTTCATTCTAAGAACATAAATTATGGATCTCCATAAATGGTTTGTAAAACCACACAATCTCATTGTCCATTACTCCATGTCCATGTCGTTATGTATTCTATGGTGTACATTATGTGTGTAATGGCCCACACGGCGTGTAACTCTACCCACTATCCTAGGTGTATACAACTTTTACAAGTCGAAGTAGTTCGCTAGAGTTCCATACATCATGTGACACAAGTTACATGTTATCTTATACTTTTCACTATATTAATACCCTATTATCACACTGAAGGGGCTACACACCATGTGTCCATAAAACTACACACCATGCAATTTTTTTTCCCAGAACCCCTATAAAATCATCAGGCATGTTATATTATGCCTCAGAATCCCTCGATTACATAGGGATATTTTCTGGTACACCAAATATTTGGGGCTGATTAAACTTCCTAGAAACTGATAGCTAGAATTTGATAGTTCCAATAATACTAATATCATGGGAAACATCAACCACATTTCCCCACTGATACTGGATTCTAAACCCAAAATAATTAAACTCTGATCTATCTAGGAATCCTCCACTATAGTCATATCCCACCCCCACAATATTGAACCTCCATCCCAAATGTAAGGAAGTCATTCGTAGTGTTAAATATTGAATGTGTGATACTTTCACACAGAAAAATCCATGTAATCATAGGAAAAATGGAAATTTGGATGGTTATAACATGTATAATGTAGATACAAAATCATAAATTAGACATTTGAGTAATGATACTATGTTGTATTTCATTTTTTCCTTGATCCATTATTATTGAAAATAAGAACAAAGAGGTATTAAAATAAACAAATTAAATTAAAACTATCAATATAATCAACCATTATTGCATGAATCATTTTTTGGAATTATTATATTTTCAACCGAGATAAATTAAAATAATGGAATAATATTCAAAAAACCTAATTAGAATTTGGATCGATCTATAATGAAGAACAATTATGTTTTTTCATCATTTTCAATATCTATATACTAACATTGGGCAATGATACGTGATCTATACTAGATTTGTTTTTGTGTTCCAAGAACACTATCATAAAATGATCCTCAAGATTTTAATGGTTTAGTTGTAAACATTTATATTGTATCATAACATAGTATTTAATGCAGAAACATGTTTTTTGTCAAATAAAAAAATTAATTCATTTAACAAATTTATTTTATTAATTTTTTTCCCTAAATAACTTCTTTAACAAAAAACAATTATTGATTATGGTTATTTTATTCCTAGGGTAAAAGCATTATTCTAAATTCAATAATTCCCTCATATTTCAAATTCAGTTCTTAATTACTGATTTACATAACCTTTCAATATAAATTTCAAGTTTGTGATATTTGATATATTTCAAAAACTAGTCCATGGAACTACATGCCATAAAATCCCATGTTATCACTGTGCTTGGATATATAAATATTAATAGAAATATTCTAAAGACCTATAAATAACAATCTAAGATATTAAATTATTCCTTCCATATAGGATATTCATCTCCAAAAAGCACAATCATAGATATAGTGGGGGATATTGATCTCTCCATGAGGCCTCTTGCTATACTGAGATCCCAAAAAGTCTACCGATGATATCAACAACCATAAAATAAAAGGAATTACTTATGATGGGTCATTCTTTTTCTGATCCACAATAGATCTGGCTCCTTGTAAAGGAAACTCCACTCTCATTTCCTAGCTCACATATTTTTGAAACAAAAAATGGTTCATTCATATTCCTCCCCATCTACGACATGCAGAGAATAATAAACAACTATAACAATTGTGGCCACAATGATAAGTGGTACACCACCTCCCTAACACGACATAGAAGTAAAAAAACATACTATAATTCTCAAAGAAACCCTACCACCCTAGATAAGAATCTAAAACACTTTAACTCCGTAGGATTTCTTCATCGAACCACTAAGGAATCCTAATTTTTTTGGGCATTCACCATATTCCCCTGGAAAAGCTATAAAATTATAATCATCACTTGAACCAAAAATACAATTCCAATTATTTTTACACTACAGTTTCATCAATTATATCATTATGTTACAAGGTACATTATTAATGGCCTTGAAATTTATTTCAATCAGATGGTTATGTAGAGATCATAGTCATATAATCCACCAAAAATAGTGGATGATCCACCCAACTATTTCTCAAACATGACATTAAACCCTAAAGCATGTTCAATATAACCATAATAGTCCATATTTACCTTCAAATATGGATGGGGTAAAACATTTTGTGCAACTATAACTGGCAATACAAGGCCTCCCACATCCTCTCCATAATCATGATATGCATTTACTGTCATGGCCTACAAAGATCATTGAGGGAATTCCCTGATTCCTCACTCCCTCCTACATGCAATGGTTTTACAACACTCCCCAGTGCTATGATATTCATCGCCTTTATATTGATTAAATTACAAGTGTTTTAATAAAAAAAAGTATTTAAACACGCTTTGTTGTCCACAAACATATAATACATTATGATATATCATCACCTACAATAGATGTATGGGTTAATTGATAACAACCTCCATACACCACTTTCTCCGATCATAACATGAATCCAGATCCATCCCTATAAAAGGGATGGCATGGTTACCTCTTTCAAGGAATTTCATTTGGAAATGTATCTAGTATAAACCAAATCATGTTATATTTCACAGTCTATATTCCCATGAGATGTATCCCTAACATAGAGAATCTATTAAGGGGGGACAAAGAACCACTAGAGGTATGTTACACCATATTCTTCTGAGAAAGAGGTAACTAAAAAGAGGTCAACTATTCTACCACCTCACCCAACAATATAGAATGAAAATACATGTTTTCGTTATCTACTACCATAGTCCTTCCATGTGTGGCTTCAATAATCATGCCACCTCATAAATTTTGTTTCCATTATCACTGCCTTGTATGAGAGGATATATGTTGAGAAATGACTCTGTATAAGATTTCATATGGCTAGCATTGTAATAGAATTCATAGCACCATCATCCCTTACCTCACATGCACCAACTCTGACATTGGGTAGATAATGGTACCATTGCTAAAGAGTAAGATGAATAAACCCATAAAAGGATAATTATCCTGATCATAATTATCATGAACACATTAATGGCATTCAATAATTTAAAGGGTATCAGAAAAAACAGAATTCTATTATTGAGACTCTAGGAATCCATGATCAGTGTATCCACCATCGGATCCTAGAGTTGGTGATAACCTATCCCAAGGTAAAACTATGAGATTTTTTTACCTCCACTCATAGGGTGAAGAGGTAATATATTCTTAGGAGTAGATAATTTCTCTCATTTCAAATTATAAAAGTGAAACCGATCAATATCCAACCTCAAGCACCCATCTTCCTCTCAAGATAGCATAACAATACTGCCCCAAAAAACACACTAGGTGTTACGAAGCCTCTTCTCTATAAACAAATAAACATAATATTAGATTCAATAGTATATTAGTTTAATCAAAAATACATTCATAGATATTAGGTTGTCCCTAGTGATTTTCATATTGGAAAACATACATGATTGTGATTTAAACATAGAACATTGTCTGTAAAAATTCCCTAATATTTACCAACTATCATGAGAAATAAAATATCATAGAATCAACTACTAATGGGTAATACATTCCAAATGATAAGAAGTTTGTTGTAAATTTTTTAATGATTTCCCCCAGAAAACTGTAGATATCCCTCATTATAAAATGAGGAAAACTCCATCCCAACAATCCATAAGCACTACAACTTATATCGATTGAAATATCTAAGCATGGATCATAGGAAACTATTCCTTTCATAAAAAAATATTTATATGTTCTCACTACCCCAATAATGAGAATCTATTTGAGTATCTATATCTCATCCTAGAGTAATGTCTCACTATATTTAAAAGAATAAACTAACTGATCCTATCCACATGATAATTAATCCCATGGTTTGAGAATAAATATATCCACTCATATCACAAGGTCTCGAATATGGGATACCCATAGAGAAAAGTGGTGCCAACCACTATATGGAAAATGAATCTAGGGAATTGGAGTAAAAATTATTACCTCAAGCTAAAAATATAATCCACTATGATTTACCGACTCTTTAATCTAAATCTTTCTTTTTCTCACATGTTTACTTCAACTAGGAATTTCAATAACTCTATAGTGATTCAAAAACCTATAGCACACATCATAGAGAAAATCCTCATAATAATAGGGATATATAAATTCATTGTGCCACCATAGAGAGAACTCATCACCTGGAGCACCATCCATGAGATGTCTCATCCAAGAGGAACGATTATACTACATGCTCAATCTAGTCATCTGATATATGAGAAGGGGCTATGAACCACCATATATCATGGGACTTATCTAAATATTTGAAAAACATTAAAAAATGGTCATAATTGTGTCATCTACTAGTACAAATGGAGTGTACTATTACTCTATGGAGAAAATGGGATTCAAGATAATCCATCTGATCAGTTTGGAGAAACACACGATGGATACCCTGAACACTTCCTTGAGTCAATCCTCTACCATCCGACATTCTTCCACAATATAAAACCTCCTCAATTACCATGGCCAGAAATCACATAACACCCCAATATTATGCATAAAATATTCATTACTTATAGATATATCAACTTCTCAATAAGATGATGATCATATACCTAATCCATATAAGGATCTTGTTTACACTCAATGGGGTTATCACTAATTGTATCCCACCTATTAAAAAGAACTCATGAGTGGGTCCATTAACTAAAAAATCATTACACTTATAGAAATAATCATTACACAATATATGAACCATAGCAGGTAGTCATCGTAGAGAAGTATTCAGGATTATCAAGATGATCCATGGTCATTGAGTTTATATAGGTATCTCAATTTAGAGGAAAATATAAACACCAACCCATTCATATATATATAATTAAAAAATGTTTTCCTTATAATTATTGTGCAAATATATTGAGTCATCAAGAAGGTTATCAAGGTCCTAGTTAATGGTTATGTTTGACACCACACCAACACTGGTCACCCTAGCCTGAGAAAAAACCTCAAAACAATGTATCATGGTTTCCCTAGTTCTAAAAATAAACATCATAACTAGAAATAGAAATAACAAAACATGATAATAAACCATAGTAGTGTTAGAAAATAAATGGTTTGGGAATCTATCGGATTCCATTTAATCACAACCCAATATGATGAAGCTTTAGATATAACTATTCCATTAATTCCTTTTATAAACCAATGGTTGGAGAATACTTCCAAGAAGGAATAAAAAAATCATTTTAGTCTTTACGTTATTGTATATCTACACATTCACAAATCACCAATCCAATATAATTATTTCATAAAAAATAATGAAAAATAAATTAGTCAAACATCCATTATCCAACAACTATAGGATGATGTAAAATATATGGATGAAAAAATGTTTAAAATAAAATCCCATGAAAAAAATGGAATGAAAATTTTGAATTACATAGATGGAGCGGAATACTATAATATACCACACAGGTATAAACCTCAATTTTTATAGCCCAAAATAACTACACTGTAACCTAATCCAACAGTTACTCCATAAAAAGGTATAGAATCATTATAACAGATGGCATGTGTGGGAAGAGCCCATAATAGGTTGAGTATAATAACACCCCACAGTACATGCCAAAATAACGAAAAAACATAAAGAGTATTTATATCATCATAGTATATGTAAATTATAAAGTGAATAATACAAAAAAATAACTTCTATATATACCTTGAACGACTTCATGTCTTGCATGGTCACAACTACTGCCATCAATAGAATCACTATAGTGGTTTTATGTTAATTATCATGTATGATATTTCAATCCATGTTCCATGCTCAATCATGGGAACCCACTCCATGAGTTTGATAACAATGATGGTGTCCCATTAATATGTACAATACATTTGTTGCCACTATAAGAATCAAATGCTAGATGTCTATAGATAACAATGAATAGATGAGGATCATACCCAAGGCCATGGGGTATACCAGCAACTCAGTAACCAATTATATAGGGGATTAGTTATAGAATTGTGTTGCTCATGATGATACCAAGAATTCCACCTATGTAATTATGATCATAGGTCATATCACTCGAGACTATATTAAGGATTCCAAGATCATTATCCAAGACATCAAATGGATGGGATCACCATTTTATGTGTAGGAAGTAATTCCATACTAACCCTCATAGAACGGTCCTAGGGAACACAATCAATTGATATGGGTATATGGAAATTCACACAAGATCTCAACTAGGGTGAGGTATGAAGAAATATCAATCAAAATTATCCTCAATGGAGTTCACGTCATGTCCTATGGGTATATAGAATGTATAACTAAGCATGACATTTTCCATGTCTCGTGCTCACACAACATCCACTTTATCTCAATACATAGTTTGTCATGAAGGTATACAACATGTAGATGTGTGGGATGTAAATCTTTATATATCCTTCCCATTCCAATGTTCATTAAATTTACCTAGTTTTTTATCTATATACATGGTGTATAGGACCACATAATCTCTTTTGTGTGTAATCTTGGAACATATCGATCCCTATTTCAGGGTGTACATGTCACGTGGAATGGACCACATGGTTTGTAACTCTACTAGAACTCCATGGAATATACCCCCAATACAAACCTTACAAGAATTATAAGGTTATCACAGTGTTTAACACAAGTTACATGGTGTGTTATATAGTTCTCCATTCAGAAACTCCAACGCCAAATAGAATGGACTAAAAGACATGTATTCAAGGAACTACAATATGTTTAGTCATGTTTTTTTTTGAAATAACATAATGAAATTGTGGACCTTTAGTAGGGACTATGTATTCACTAAACCAAACAAGAATCATAGTAAATTCCATATATATGGTTTCAACCTAATCTCTCCCATGTCGACAGCTAGAATCATAATGATTTGGACGTAATCATTTCTCAAGAATAAAGAATAGACACAAATCACCGGTGCGCATTCCCAAACCATTATTTTCAACCTATTATCCATAAATAGATCAAATTCCATTGGAAATTTCTATAATTGTGATTTTGAATCTCTAACCCAAACTTGTGGTAAGGATTTTATGTGGAAATGATTGAATGGAAAATGATAATTAATTTGGTATTCATTGAATCATAGGACAATGAAAATTACAATTATTATTACACAAAAAATATGTAGAGACAACCATAACACCTAAATGTTAGTAATGAACCTAGACTATTTTCATTTTATCCTTCATTCTTTTTCATATAAAATACGAACTAACCGGAATAAAAATCAATGAATAAAATTAATTACTTCAATTTAATCTACCATCGATGTCTTAATCAATTATTTCTGTTGAATTGATTTTCATTCCTCAGGGATAGAAAATTGATGTAAAATCACAAATAGAACATCGTAACTACATTGTTGATCAATTTCTAAGGAATAAATGTTCAGCATTTTCTCCATGGGTGAGATCTATGAACACTGATTGAACAACTATACATGATCTTTTCTTTATGTGATGACATAATCTAATAAGTATCTCACCCAATAGACCTATATACATCCAATGTATAGCATATAACCATGATATTCAATCAGAACTCTATTAATAAGGATTTATTAGGACATTGTGTCAAAAAAAAAAAATTTCATTAAATTCATTTCTTTATTTTATTAACTATCAACCCATGATAACATCATCAAAAAAAATTATCACTGAAAGATGTTATGTCATTCCTAGGGTAAAACACAATTTCAGAAATCAAAATTTCCCTCCTATTTCTGATCCACGCCCTCATTAAAAATTTCGTCCACTTTTTTTGGTAAAAATCAAATGTGTGATATTTAATATATATATCTTATTTCAAAAATTAATTTTGGGAACACCATTTAACAGAATATCATGCCATCTTAGTGTGTGGTCAAAAAATATACCCATTAATATTCTAAATTATTTCATGTAAAAAAGTATATATTAAAATATCATACACTTCCTTACACAATTATTTGTTTCGAAAATGATAATGTTTATCATTTGTATGCACGACTTAATATCTCCTCAAATTGATGTGATCCATTTTTCCTGATCAAATTTAAAAAAATATTCTCAAAATATACTTAATGAGTAAACATGAGAAGTATATCATTAATTTAATTTTTGAGATGATATATCTATATATTATATAGACGAATCGAAACATTCATGATAAAACATGCAAGATGTAACATTTCAATTAACACCCAAAACATTGAAAATATCAAAATACTATTTGTAAACCAGTTGTAAAATGGTATACCAAAATAATATAAGATATTATACACCTTAATATTACTCTTTAATAAAAAAAATACACAAATAATACCATCATAAAATAATTTATTGAATTTTAGTAAAAAAAGCATTATGTAAGGGACTTCTTATTAATTTCACTTCATTAAAGAATATTTTATTTTTGTATTCCTAATTTATTCTATATAGTGTATCTATTTCACCTTTTACATGTAATATACTGATTAAATAATAATTTTTTTTTATTTTAAATATCAATTTCAATTATTTTATCCACGGGGAAATATAAAATATTTGCAAAGTGGAAAAAATTTCATAACTGATTCCCATTTCATTGGGTTGTATTATTTCTCCATTGTATATTATATTTTATTGTAACACCCCAAGATTTTATGAAAAATATTCTTTTTAAATTCATTAATGTATTTTGTTGTACGCTATTCCAAAAAGAGCTTGCACAACATTCATCCTTGTCTTTCCTTTCATTACACGAAATCGCAACCTTCCTTGATAGCGTGTGTAGTACGCAATACCGAGTTTCACTAAACAACGATATGCTATTAAAATATTATTAAAACTAGCTGTTATGAATAGTAATAAATACTTTTTTAAATTTTGTAAATTTTATTTTTCAAAATGGACTTCATTTTTGGATTCGGAATATCGAAATTAGCTTAGGGTGAAATTTTGGTAATTTTCGGATAACATTCATATTTTGATGAATAGTGGAAATTACTAAATTTTAATTAAAAACAACTTTTTCAATCGAAATAATTAATAGTGATAAATTATTAATTTTAGTGGTTTTAAATTATATTTAGAATATATTTTTACAATTTAATACAATTATTGTCATTGGATGTAATTTCACATTTAAACCAGTTATAAAGAAGTTTCAATCTTTTGATAGTTATTATATCTTAAAAACACGCAATTTGTTTTGATGACGGGAATTAATTTTTAATTTAATTAATTCAACTGATATGTTTTGAATTTGGTAAAATATAAATCATTTTTGAGTTCATAATATCAAATATAGCTTAGGCCTAATTTTTTGTATTTTTCTGAAAACTTTCAATTTTTGATGATTAATGAAACCACTAAGTGGTAGTTAATAAAACTGAATTTTTCATAAAACTTAATTTTACCGATTCTATGAGTGGAATTTCAAAACTCCTTGAGCCACGGTTGATGTCAGTAAGTAAAATGTGGTTCAATGAGATGAAAATAATTTTTGGTGAATAGTAACTTTTTACTTTTATTTACCACGGTTAAAAGTAAATAGGGTAATTAAGGGTAAAAATGATATCATTATTACCCTAACACGTGTCCAAATTCTATTGGATAAGTTTAATTCGACCAAAAACAAGCTTAGTAATAAAATATGACCATTTAGGCCCACTTGGATTAGATTAGGACATTTATTATTATTTAATTCAAAGAAGAGTTAAAAAAGTTAAAATCAAAGTTTATTTACTAAGACATTTTTAATATAGGGTTATACATAAGATAAATTCGACTATAAATATTCATTAGAAATATACAATGATTTCCTACATAATGGTATTTTATTTGTAATTTTTAAACATTAAATAATTTAATTTATTTATGACACAACGATGATGCAGTAATTATCTTATTAATGAAATATTGACATAATAGATGTTATAAATACCTAAATAAATATAATTTGAGACTTTTTATGAATGAAACTAATTTTATAGGTTAATATGACATGTTAATATTTATTTAATTAACTATTTTCGATCTTATCATTCTTTTATAATTTTCCCAAAAAACAATTACTAAATAGTGTCAAAATTGACATTAAATAGTTTTTAAAACAAATATTATATTATTAATTGTTATTTTATTCCTAAAAATCTAAGGTTCTGCCAAAGGACTTATATAAGGTTATATATATTAATAATAAACAATTTGGGGTTAGTTTGGATTCTTATAGTAAGTTTATTAACCTTATAGTGTAAGAACACATGAAGACACGGTAAAAGTAAAATTATTTAACTTAATGTTAAATATAAATGATAAGGTTAAAATAGGAAACTAAACTTTTCTAAATTATATTGGATGAGAGAATTTCGACCCATACCCACCTTAGCCTCGAAATAAATCAATTTGGACCTATTAAAAACCATACTTGACTTTATAATAAAATAATATTTTTAGTTATTCCAAAGGTGCACCTCTCCTCCCTTATAAAAGGGCACCTCCTCCCTCTCTTCCTCACACAACTTTGAGCCTTCAAGCTCGGCCAAACCCTGCCTAAATCTCTTCTCCACTTCCCTAGAAACATCCTAGAGGTTATTTTCTTCCTCAAAGACCTATTTTAGTGCCCTAAGAGAAGGTCTCAAAGAGGCGCTTCAAAGAAGAGGTAATTTCCGTTACCGATTCTTTCACCTTTAATTCTTCTTCCACTTCTTCTTCTTAGGTTCTTTCATTATGAAGTAATAACATCAGTATCACTCATATACTTATATGTTATTATAAGTATGAAACAATCCTATTTCACCATCTATCCATCCTACGGAAAACGAAATCACAGCGCGTGCGTACGTACGGAATACCGTCTCCACGCCGTGCTGAAATCTATTTTCCACCTCCACCGTACTTGGATGGGTATAATGGTGTAAATAATAACTATATATTATTATTTTAAATTGATATTGATTCTGAAATAGTATACATACACTCCAATACAGTCCCACGATCATGATAACGATATCATCGCTCGTTCGTACGTACGGACTACCGTCTCCACGACGCGATGAGATTCATTCTCCACTTTAACCATTCATGAATGATTATAAAGTATATATAATAAGTAATCATGAATTATATGGCATATTAATGATACTAGATTTATGTGTATATATTTTTATGACATCCACTTAATCCCGCTCAACTCAATAAGGAAACGAAAACACCGTTCATGCGTACGTACGGCCTACTATCTCCACGAACGGTGTATTTCTTTCCATTTACTGATTTATTATATATATGTATATTCTGAATATATATATATATATAAATCATTTTTTATATTCTGAAATTATGTAATCATTATCTAAGTAATCATATGAATAATTACATGTCAAAACACGGACGACAGATGAAACAATTTTACCCAAAACGCTCTTTAACATGGAATTTACAAAAGAACGGGTAATATAAAGTCATAAGTGAACCATATATGATATCATAACAATGAATATGATTCTGTAATAAGTCAATGACATTATTTAAATCATTATACAGGAGGTTCAGACACATACGAAGCAAATCGGTCCTAAGGTAAGGGAAATATCACAATCTCATTTTTATCCGAGATTGTTTATACTTTGAAATTTACTGGGGTGTATTTTATCCTCCACATCCATGTTTCCTCTATATTTAATATTATTTCCATCCTCCTACAATTTTTTAAATCCAATTTTACCCTTCGGTGAGTTTTTAGTAAAAGATATGAAATGAATCTTTTGTAATTTTTCGTACGAGGTACTTTTTGACTTTTCCGACAAAAGTACAAGAAGAACTATTTTTTTAACTTATACGGCATGAATGTATTTTTAAAAAATTATTTAAAAGAAGCTTCCTTTATATGTTTTCAAGTTTATTTTTAATCAACTTCTTTTAGTTTAGAATTGTATGACATGTTAATAAAGGAAAAGTGTTTTTGAAGTTGAGAGGATATTTTCCTCAAGAATGGAGTTGATGTCTTTTATCAAAATTATTTTCCATCTAAGATAATAAAGGGTTATATTTTTAACCCTTTTATTACATTGATATGATTATGTTGTGATGGAATTATTTTTATGAATTCCTCTATTGTATATGAATTGTTTTATGATGTCATGATGTTTAAGAATCCCATTTTATTACATGGGTTATGCAATGATGTATGATTTATGATTTTGTGGCACACATAAAAATGGTATCATTATGATATGGGTGGGACCTATATCTCCCTCCAATGCATTGGGTAAAGATTTTATATCTCATCAGATAGACATGGCTGGAGCGGTAGGTTATACCGGTTTAGTGAAACAGGACTGAAACGAGGGTGACTCGGTTCAGAAAGGGACTATGTCCACTAAGATAGTCTTGGAAATGAGTCTTGACTAACAAGAAATGATTCTCTATGATTATGTGTGAATTCCAAAAAAAGTTTCATCTTTTATGTTATGATTATTGTGATTACATTTCACTGCCATGATTTACCCCATGTTATGAAATTATGATCTCTTTTGCAGGTTAAGATTTCCAAAAGTTATGTGCTTATGTATATGATGTGATTTATATTTCTTTTGTTTACCCTTACTGAGCATTTGAGCTCATCCTTTTATGTTTTATTTTCCCCAGGATATAAAGAAAGGTTTTAGGTAAAAAAAAGGAAGATCTTTATGGGAGATTTTGAAGATCTTTCACCAGTATTAGAATATTATATTCTGAGTTTCCAAAGACACTAAACTATTACGATCCTTGTTTGTGTGTTTTTGATATGTACTAAGTATTCCGAAAATGTAATGTAATGTCAATGTACATCATGATTCAGGTCCCTACAGTTGGTATCAGAGGAAAGGTTTAGTCAACCTTTGGAAACTAGGATGCGAAAATGTTAGTGAGATCCCTAGAGATATTTCTAAGGTGTGTCTAGGGATGTCCCTAAGGATAAGTATACATATAAGATATAGTCCTAGAACTATGGTAATGATATTAGATTAAACCAAAGATGTTAGATATTGAAGATACTCCCCCTTTATTATGATTTTTGTCTCTCACACTATTTTTATGGGTTTTAGAAAATGGATGGAAACAAGATGATTCATGATAATGGAGGATATGAAGGACAATGGAATGATATTCTTCATGAGAAACCAAATGAAATGGGATTTTGAAGTCCAAACATCATTATTTTCCCGAATCAGCAATCTCATCATATGATCAATAAAGTAAAATTTGGTATGTTTCCTAACTCGGCTAATAAGAGAAAGATGGAGTTTCATGATGATCATAGAGGAAAGAAAGTTCAATTTCCCCTATGTAAATCATGTGGGAAGAGGCATCAAGGAGAATTTTTCAAAGGAACTGGAAGATGCTTTGGGTGTGGAAAAGAAGGACACAAAGCTAGTAAGTGCAAAGGAAAAGGTTCAGTTAACACCAGGGATGAGGATAATGGTATTGCTACGACATAAACAATGGTTAAATGTTTTAAATGTTTAATGTACTCGCATTATGCAAACCAATGCCCTAAGAGAAAGTCTCATGAAGAGAATCAGTATGGTCGTATGGGTAGTATTTATGTTGATGATGATGAGGAGACTACCAATGATATGTGAGATGAAAGAATTGTTGATGCTCACTCAATGGTTTAAGAATGTAGTGGAATGATTACATGTTTATCATGTGTAATGTTGTATAAGAGATCTCATGGTACTATGGAATAAAGAGACATCTAAGGATTGTAACACTGTTGTCTTTCCTTGAGTTTTGAAAGTGTATGATTAATGGTACCACTATCCATGAACGGTTATTCAGATATTTTTGGAATGTAGATGATATGCGCATAATGAAGGGATAAGGAGAAAATTAAATGTTTAACAGTATTCATGAGCTCATGATTGATATAAGGACTAAGTGATATCATGGTTTGAGTATATAGAATTTTGGGTATTTTAGTATGTGGAAAGTGTTAACGTTTAACTGCATTCATGTTTTCAATAAGGATCAATGGGTATTCATGAGAATACATGATTAAGGCCTTTGAATGTTTAGAATGTGATCAACAAGGCATATCTTATGATATATGGGGATCAACGATGGTATTAAATATCTGGTAATCGTTTTCACTATATTATGAGAGTGGACTAAAGTATTATGGATAAGCCTAAAGATTGGAATGGATTATGTTGGACATAAGTTTGTATTGTTTATGGATAGAACTTTTTTTGATATTACTGATGGGATTTTATTGTAATGTAGTTTTAGAAAAAGTACAACCTGCAGGACGGGCGACATCCCATCGCGTTGGACAGGGCTGTGGGAATCGAACCCGCAACTGAAGTGCAACTGGCCTTTATCGCCTACCACTGGCCTATAGGAAGTCCCTGGTTAGTAGAAACTTGTTTTATTATATTAAGCAGTATGATAAGTGAAGTATAAGTCCCTTTTAGGAACCATATATGATTAATCTCACTATAGAACGACTTATGTATATTTAATAACTTTTGCTAACCTTTTGTTTAAAAGAGATGGAATGACCCATCATTTTATCACATGATCTGCTAACACATCACGAATGACAAATTCAACTTTATTTCTTTATGAGATGAAGTATAAATTGTCCAAAGAACGACAAACAGTGAGACTATAACAAAATCACGAAAGTATTTCTTCTAATACCAATTTCATCAACTTTAGAGAAATGATCTTGAAAACCAAAAATGTTGTCTTAGTGCTCTTATATCTGTTGAATCAGATGGTACCTTAGATGGTCACAAATTTATGGCTTTGTGATTTCTAGCTTTTCTGTATCCATGTTCTCTGCCACTCTCCATCATAACATGATGGTTAGATTTCTCTTCCATATCTATATTTTCACCAGTGTGGAAACCCAGTGATTAGTTTATTTGGGTAACCGTTACGTTTCATACTTTTTTTAATGATTGGTTTTTGTATTCCTTTTTACGATGGGGTTTTGATTAAAGAAACTTTCGAATAGTAAAGCATTTATAACCCCGATTAATTTTGAGGGCGAAATTCATTTTAAGGGGGGTAGAATGTAACACCCTGAGATTTTATGAAAAATATTCTTTTTAATTTCATTAATGTATTGTGTCATACGCTACACCAAAAGAAGCTTGAATGACATGCATCCTTGACTTTACTTTCATTACACGCAATCACGACCTTCCTTGATAGCGTGTGTAGTACGCAATACCGAGTTTCACTAAACAACGATATGCTATTAAAATATTATTAAAACAAGCTGTTATGAATATTAATATCCACTTTTTGAAATTTTGTAAATTTTATTTTTCAAAATGGACTTCATTTTTGGATTCAGAATATCGAAATTAGCTTAGGGTGAAATTTTGGTAATTTTCGGATAACTTTCATATTTTGATGAATAGTGGAAATTACTAAATTTTAATTAAAAGAAACTTTTTCAATCGAAATAATTAATACTGATAAATTATTAATTTTAGTGGTTTTAAAGTATATTAAGAATATATTTTTACAATTTAATAAAATTATGGTCATTGGATGTAATTTCACATTTAAACCAGTTATAATCAAATTTCAATCTTTTGATAGTTATTATCTCTTAAAAACACGCTATTTGTTTTGATGAAGGGAATTAATTTTTAAATTAATTAATGCAACTGATATGTTTTAAATTTGGTAAAATAGTAATCATTTTTTATTTCATAATATAAAATATAGCTTAGGCCTAAATTTTTGTATTTTTCAAAAAACTTTCAATTTTTGATGATTAGTGAAACCACTAAGTGGTAGTTAAAAAAACTGAATTTTTCATAAAACTTAATTTTACTGCTTCTGTGAGTGGAATTTCAAAAATCCTAGAGACAAGGTTTATGTCAGTAAGTAAAATGTGGTTCAATGAGATGAAAATAATTTTTGGTGAATAGTAATTTTTTACTTTTATTTACCACGGTTAAAAGTAAATAGGGTAATTAAGGGTAAAAATGATATTATTATTACCCTATCACATGTAAAAATTCTATTGGATAAGTTTAATTCGACCAAAAACAAGCTTACGAATAAAATATTTCCATTTAGGCCCACTTGGACTAGGTTAGGACATTTATTATTATTTAATTCAAAGAAGAGTTAAAAGAGTTAAAATCAAAGTTTATTTACTAAGACATTTTTAATATAGGGTTATACATAAGATAAATTAGACTATAAAAATTCATTAGAAATATACAAATATTTCCTACATAATGGTATTTTATTTGTAATTTTTAGACATTTTATAATTTAATTTATTTATGACACAACGATGATGCAGTAATTATCTTATTAATGAAATATTGACATATTTGATGTTATAAATACCCAAATAAATATAATTTGAGACTTTAATGAATTACACTAATTTTATAGGTTAATATGACATGTTAGTATTGATTTAATTAACTTTTTTTGAACTTATCATTCTTTTATAATTTTCACAAAAATCAATTACTAAATAGTGTCAAAATTGACATAAAATATTTTTTAAAACAAATATTATATTATTAATTGTTATTTTATTCCTAAAAATCTAAGGTTCGGCCAAAGTACTTAGATACGGTTACATATATTAATAATAAACAATTTGGGGTTCGTTTGGCTTCTTATAGTACGTTTACTAACCTTATAGTGTAAGAACACAAGAAGACACGGTAAAAGTAAAATTATTAAACTTAATGTTAAATATAAATGATAAGGATAAAATAGGAAACTAAACTTGTCTAAATTATATTGGATGAGAGGATTTAGACCCATCCCCACCTTAGCCACGAAATAAATCAATTTGGACCTATTTAAAACCGTACTTGACTTTATAATAAAATAATATTTTTAGTTATTCCAAAGGTGCCCCTCTCCTCCCTTATAAAAGGGCACCTCCTCCCTCTCTTCCTCACACAACTTTGAGCCTTCAAGCTCGGCCAACCCCTGCCAAATTCTCTTCTCCACTTCCCTAGAAACATCCTAGAGGTTCTTGTATTCCTTAAAGACCTATTTTAGTGCCCTAAGAGAAGGTCTCAAAGAGGCGCTTCAAAGAATAGGTAATTTCTGTTACCGATTCTTTCACCTTTATTTCTTCTTACACTTCTTCTTCTTAGGTTGTTTCACTATGAAGTAATAACATAAGTATCACTCATATACTTACATGTTATTATAAATATGAAAAAAATCCTATTTCACCATTTATCCATCCTATGGATAATGAAATCACCGCGCGTGCGTACGTACGGAATACCGTCTCCACACAGTGATGAAATCTATTTTCCACCTCCACATTACTTGGATGGGTATAATGGTGTAAATAATAACTATATATTATTATTTTAAAGTGATATTTATTCTGAAATAGTATACATACACTCCAATACATTCCCACGATCATGAGAACGATATCATCGCTCGTGCGTACGTACGGACTACCGTCCCCACGACGCGATGAGATTCATTCTCCATTTTAACCATTCATGAATGATTATAATGTATATATAATAAGTAATCATGAAATATAAGACATAATAATGATACTGGATTTATGTGTATATATATGTATGACATCCACTTAATTCTGCTCAACTCAATAAGGAAACGAAAACAGCGTTCATGCGTACGTACGGCCTACCGTCTCCACGAACGGTGTATTTCGTTCCATTTACTGATTTATTATATATATGTATATTCTGAATATATATATATATATAAATCATGTTTTATATTCTGAAATTAAGAAATCATGATCTAAGTAATCATATGAATAATTACAAGTCAAAACACGGAGACAAATGAAACAATTTTACCCAAAACACTCTTTAACATGGAATTTACAAAAGAACGGGTAATATAAAGTCATAAGTGAACCATATATGATAAAATAACAATGAATATGATTCTTTAATAAGTCAATGACATTATTTAAATCATTATATAGGAGTTTCGGACAAATATGAAGCAAATCGGACCTAAGGTAAGGGAAATATCACAATCTCATTTTTATCCGAGATTGTTTATACTTTGAAATTTACTGGGGTGTATTTTATCATCCACATCCATGTTTCCTCGATATATAATATTATATCCATCCTCATACAATTTTTTAAATCTAATTTTACCCTTCGGTGAGTTTTTAGTAAAAGATATGAAAGTAATCTTTTGTCGTTTTTCGTACGAGGTACTTTTTGACTTTTCCGACAAAAGTACGAGAAGAGCTCTTTTTTTAACTTATACGGCATGAATGGATTTTTAAAACATTATTTCCAAGAAGCTTCCTTTACAAGTTTTCAAGTTTATTTTTAATCAACTTCTTTTAGTTTAGAAGTGTATGACATGTTAAGAAAGGAAAAGTGTTTTTGAAGTAGAAAGGATATTTTTTTCAAGAATGGAGTTCAAGTGTTTTATAAAAATTATTTTCCATATAAGATAATAAAGGGTTCTGTTTTTATCCCTATTATTACATTGATTTGATTATGTTGTGATGGAATTATTTTTATGAATTCCTTTATCGTATATGAATTGTTTTATGATGTCATGATGTTTAAGAATCCCATTTTATTATATGGGTTATGCAATGATGTATGATTTATGATTTTGTGGCACACATAAGAATGGTATCATTATGAGATGGGTGGGACCTATATCTCCCTCCAATGCATTGGGTAAAGATTTTATATCTCATGCGATAGACATGGCTGGAACGGTAGGTTATACCGGTTTAGTGAAATAGGACTGAAACGAGGGTGACTCTGTTCAGAAAGGGACTTTGTCCACTAAGATAGTCTTGGAAATGAATCTTGACTAACAAGAAATGATTCTCTATGATTATGTGTGAATGCCACAAAGTTTCATGTTTTATGTTATGATTATTGTGATTACATTTCACTGCCATGATTTACCCCATGTTATGAAATTATGATCTCTTTTGTAGGTTGAGATTTCCAAAAGTTATGTGCTTATGTATATGATGTGATTGATATTTCATTTGTTTACCCTTACTGAGAATTTGAGCTCACCCTTTTATGTTTTCTTTTCCCCAGGATATAAAGAAAGGTTTTAGGTAAAAAAAAGGAAGATCTTTATGGGAGATGTTGAAGATCTTTCACCAGGATTAGAAGATTATATTCTGAGTTTCCAAAGACACTAAACAATTATGATCCTTGTGTGTGTGTTTTTGTTATGTACTAAGTATTCCGAAAATGTAATGTAATGTCAATGTACGTCAAGCTTCGGGTCCCTACAGTTGGTATCAGAGGAAAGGTTTGGTCAACCTTTGGAAACTAGGATGCGAAAACGATAGTGAGATCCCAAGAGATATTTCTAAGGTATGTCTAGGGATGTCCCTAAGGATAAGTATACATATAGGATATAGTCCTAGAACTATGGTAACGATATTAGATTAAACGAATGATGTTAGATATTGAAGATACTCTCCATTTATTATGATTTTTTTCTCTCACACTATTGTTTTTGGGTTTTAGAAAATTTCTGGAACAAGATGATTCATGATAATGGAGGATATGAAGGACAATGGAATGATATTCTTCATGAGAAACCAAATGAAATGGGATTTGGAAGTCCAAACAACATTATTATGCCAAATCAGCAATCTCATAATATGATCAATAAAGTAAAATTTGGTAAGTTTCCTGACTCGGCTAATAAGAGAAAGATGGAGTTTCATGATGATCATAAAGGAAAGAAAGTTCAATTTACCCTATGTAAATCATGTGGGAAGAGGCATCAATGAGAATGTTTCAAAGGAACTGGAAGATTCTTTGGGTGTGGAAAAGAAGGACACAAAGCCAGTAAGTGCAAAGGAAAAGGTTCATTTAACACCAGGGATGAGGATAATGGTATTTCTATGACATCAATAATGGTTAAATGTTTTAAATGTGGAATGTACGGGCATTATGCAAACCAATGCCCTAAGGGAAAGTCTCATGAAGATAATCAGTATGGTCGTATGGGTAGTATTTATGTGGATGATGATGAAGAGACTACCAATGATATGTGAGATGAAAGAATTGTTGAAGCTCAGTCAATGGTTTAAGATTGTAGTGGAATGATTACATGTTTATCATGTGTAATGTTGTATAAGAAATCTCATGGTACTATGGAATAAAGAGACATCTAAGGATTGTTACACTGTTGCCTTTCCTTGAGTTTTGAAAGTGTATGATTAATGGTACCACTATCCATGAAAGGTTATTCAGATATTTTTGGAATGTAGATGATACACGCATAATGAAGGGATAAGGAGAAAATTAAATGTTTAACAGTATTCATGAGCTCATGATTGATATAAGGACTAAGTGATATCATGGTTTGAGTATATAGAATTTTGAGGATTTTTTTATGTGGAAAGTGTTAACGTTTAACTGCATTCATGTTTTCAATAAGTTTCAATGGGTATTCAAGAGAATACATGATTACGGCCTCTAAATGATTAGAATGTGACAAACAAGACATATCTTATGATATATGGGGATCAACGGTGGTATTAAATCTCTGGTAATTATTTTCACTATATAATGAGAGTGGACTGATGTGTTATGGATAAGCCTAAAGATTGAAATGTATTATATTGGACATAAGTTTGTATTGTTTAAGGATGGAACTTTTTTTGATATTACTAATGGGATTTTATCATAATGTAGTTTTAGAAAAAGGACAACCTGCAGGTTGAGCGACAACCCATCGCGTCGGACAAGGTTGTGGGAATCGAACCCACAACCGAAGTGCGACTGGCCTTTATCGCCTACCACTGGCCTACAAGAAGTCCCTTGTTCATAAAACTAGTTTTATTATATTAAGCAGTTTGATATATGAAGTATAAGTCCATTTTAGGAACCATATATGATTAATCTCACTATAGAACGACTTATGTATATTTAATAACTTTTGCTAACGATTTGTTTGAAAGAGATGGAATGAACCATCATTCTATCACATGATCTTCTAACACATCACGAATGACAAATTAATCTTCATTTCTTTAATATATGAAGTGTAAATTGTCCAAATAACGACAAACAATGAGACTATACCAAAATCACGAAAGTATTTCTTCTAATTCCAATTTCATCAACTTTAGAAAAATGATCTTGAAAACCCAAAATGTTGTATTAGTGCTCTAATAACTGATCTATCAGATGGTACCTTAGATCGTCACAAATTTATGGCTTTGTGATTGCTAGCTTTTCCGTAGACATGTTCTCTACCACTCTCCATCAGAACATGATGGTTAGATTTCTCTTCCATATCCATATTTTCACCTATGTGGAAACCCAGTGATTAGTTTATTTGGGTAACGGTTACGTTTCATACTTTTTTTTAAAGATTGAATTTGGTATTCCTTTTTAAGATGTGGGTTTCGATTAAAGAATCTTTCGAATAGTAAACCATTTATAACCCGACGAATTTCGAGGGCGAAATTCATTTTAAGGGGGGTAGAATGTAACACCCCGAGATTTTATGAAAAATATTCTTTTTAATTTCATTAATGTATTGTGTTGTACGCTACACCAAAAGGAGCTTGCAAAACACACATCTTTGACTTTCCTTTCATTACACGCAATCACGACCTTCTTTGATAGCGTGTGTAGTACGCAATACCGAGTTTCACTAAACAACGATATGCTATTAAAATATTATTAAAATTAACCATTATGAATAGTAATAACCACTTTGTGAAATTTTTTAAATTTTATTTTTCAAAATGGACTTCCTTTTTGGAATCGGAATATCGAAATTAGATTAGGGTGAAATTTTGGTAATTTTCGGATAACATTCATATTTCGATGAATAGTGGAAATTACAATATTTTAATTAAAAACAACTTTTTCAATCGAAATAATTAATAGTGATAAATTACTAATTTTAGTGGTTTTAAAGTATATTTAGAATATATTTTTACAATTCAATACAATTATGGTCATTGTATGTAATTTCACATTTAAACCAGTTATAAACAAGTTTCAATCTTTTGATAGTTATTATCTCTTAAAAACACACTATTTGTTTTGATGACGGGAATTAATTTTTAAATTAATTAATGCAACTGATATGTTTTGAATTTGGTAAAATAGAAATCATTTTTGAGTTCATAATATCAAATATATCTTAGGCCTAATTTTTTGTATTTTTCTGAAAACTTTCAATTTTTGATGATTAGTGAAACCACTATGTGGTAGTTAGAAAAACCGAATTTTTCATAAAACTTACTTTTACCGCTTCTGTGAGTGAAATTTCAAAAATCCTAGAGACACGGTTGATGTCAGTAAGTAAAATGTGGTTCAATGAGATGAAAATAATTTTTGGTGAATAGTAACTTTTTTACTTTTATTTACCACGGTTAAAAGTAAATAGGATAATTAAGGGAAAAAATGATATTATTTTTACCCTAACACATGTCCAAATTCTATTGGATAATTGTAATTCGACCAAAATCAAGATTAGGAATAAAATATGACCATTTAGGCCCACTTGGATTAGATTAGGACATTTATTATTATTTAATTCAAAGAAGAGTTAAAAGAGTTAAAATCAATGTTTATTTACTAAGAGATTTTTAATATAGGGTTATACAAAAGATAAATTCGACTATAAATATTCATTAGAAAGATACAAAGATTTCCTACATAATGGTATTTTATTTTTAATTTTTAGACATTAAATAATTTAATTTATTTATGACACAATGATGATGCAGTAATTATGTTATTAATGAAATATTGACATAATTGATGTTATAAATACCCAAATAAATATAATTTGAGACTTTATATGAATTACAATAATTTTATAGGTTAATTTGACATGTTAGTATTGATTTAATTAACTTTTTTCTAACTTATCATTCTTTTATAATTTTCACAAAAATCTATTACTAAATAGTGTCAAAATTGACATAAAATAGTTTTTAAAACAAATATTATATTATTAATTGTTATTTTATTCCAAAAAATCTATGGTTCTGTCCACGGACTTAGATAAGGTTATATATATTAATAATAAACAATTTGGGGTTCGTTTGGCTTCTTATAGTAAGTTTATTAACCTTATAGTGTAAGAACACAAGAAGACACGGTAAAAGTAAAATTATTTAACTTAATGTTAAATATAAATGATAAGGTTAAAATAGGAAACTAAACTTGTCTAAATTATATTGGATGAGAGGATTTCGACCCATCCCCACCTTAGCCTAGAAAAAAATCAATTTCGACCTATTTAAAACCGTACTTGACTTTATAATAAAATAATATGTTAGTTATTCCAAAGGTGCTCCTCTCCTCCCTTATAAAAGGGAACCTCCTCCCTCTCTTCCTCACACAACTTTGAGCCTTCAAGCTCGGCCAACCCCTGACAAATTCTCTTCTCCATTTCCCCAAAAACAGCCTAGAGGTTCTGGTCTTCCTCAAAGACCTATTTTAGTGCCCTAAGAGAAAGTCTCAAAGAGGCGCTTCAAAGAAGAGGTAATTTCCGTTACCGATTCTTTCACCTATATTTCTTCTTCCACTTCTTCTTCTTAGGTTGTTTCATTATGAAGTAATAACATCAGTATCACTCGTATACTTATATGTTATTATATGTATGAAACAATCCTATTTCACCATCTATCCATCCTACGGAAAACGAAATCACCACGCGTGCGTACGTACGGAATACTGTCTCCACGCCGTGCTGAAATCTATTTTCCACCCCCACCTTACATGGATGGGTATAATGCTGTAAATAATAACTATATATTATTATTTTAAAGTTATATTTATTCTGAAATAGTATACATACACTCCAATACAGTCCCACGACCAAGAGAACGATATCATCGCTCGTGCATACGTACGGACTACTGTCTCCACGACGCGATGAGATTGATTCTCCACTTTAACCATTAATGAATGATTATAAAGTATATATAATAAGTAATCATGAAATATATGACATAATAATGATACTGGATTTATGTGCATATATATGTATGACATCCACTTAATTCCGCTCAACTCAATAAGGAAACGAAAACAGCGTTCATGCGTACGTACGGCCTACCGTCTCCACGAACGGTGTATTTCATTCCATTTGCTGATTTATTATATATATGTATATTCTGAATATATATATAAATCATGTTTTATATTCTGAAGTTAAGTAATCATGATCTAAGTAATCATATGAATAATTACAAGTCAAAACACGGATGACAAATGAAATAACTTTACCCAAAACGCTCTTTAACATGGCATTTACAAAAGAACAGGTAATATAAAGACTTAAGTGAACCATATATGATAACATAACAATGTATATAATTCTGTAATAAGTCAATGACTTTATTTAAATCATTATACAGGAGGTTCGTACACATACGAAGCAAATCAGACTTAAGGTAAGGGAAATATCACAATCTCATTTTTATTAGAGATTGTTTATACTTTGAAATTTACTGGGGTGTATTTTATCATCCACATCCATGTTTCCTTGATATTTAATATTATTTCCATCCTCCTAAAACGTTTTAAATCCAATTTTACCATTCGGTGTGTTTTTAGTAAAAGATATGAAAGGAATATTTTGTCGTTTTTCGTACGAGGTACTTTTTGACTTTTCCGACAAAAGTATCAGAAGAATGTTTTTTTAACATATACGGAATGAATGGATTTTTAAAACATTATTTCCAAGAATCATCCTTTACAAGTTTTAAAGTTTATTTTTAATCAAATTCTTTTAGTTTATAATTTTATGACATTTTAAGAAAGGAAAAGTGTTTTTGAAGTAGAAAGGATATTTTCCTCAAGAATGGAGTTCAAGTGTTTTATCAAAATTATTTTCCATCTATGTTAATAAAGGGTTATGTTTTTATCCCTATTATTGCATTTATTTGATTATGTTGTGATGGAATTATTTTTATGAATTCCTTTATCGTATATGAATTGTTTTATGGTGTCATGATGTTTAATAATCCCATTTTATTACATGGGTGATGCAATGATGTATGATTTATGATTTTGTGAAACACATAAGAATGGTATCATTATGAGATGGGTGGGACCTATATCTCTGTCCAATTCATTCGGTAAATATTTTATATCTCATGTGATAGACATGGCTGGAACGGTAGGTTATACCGGTTCAGTGAAACAGGACTGAAACGAGGGTGAATCGGTTCAGAAAGGGACATTGTCCACTAAGATAGTCTTGGCAATGAGTATTGACTAACAAGAAATGATTCTCTATGATTATGTGTGAATACCACAAAGTTTCATGTTTTAATTTATGATTATTGTGATTACATTTCACTGCCATGATTTACCCCATGTTATGAAATTATGATCTCTTTTGCAGGTTAAGATTTCCAAAAGTTATGTGCTTATGTATATGATGTGATTGATATTTCTTTTGATTACCCTTACTGAGAATTTGAGCTCACACTTTTATTTTTTCTTTTCCCCAGGATAAAAAGAAAGGTTTTAGGTAAAATAAGGAAGATCTTTATGGGAGATGTTGAAGATCTTTCACCAGGATTAGATGATTATATTCCGAGTTTCCAAAGACACTAAACTATTACGATCCTTGTGTGTGTGTTTTTGTTATGTACTAAGTATTCCGCAAATTTAATGTAATGTCAATGTACGTCAAGCTTCAGGTCCCTACATTTATGATAATATATTTAAGAAATTTTGATTACCTTATGTATTATTTTAAAAAAATTATATGGATTTATCACTTATAGGCATACTATTTTCATTAATTAATACCGATTTCTATATTTTGATAACTATACATGTTTTTTTTAAATTTAATTCTAATCATGTTTTTTATTACTGAATTTAATTTCAAAAATATTATATCATCAGTTCCTACTAAAATAATTTATGTTTCATATAATATTGTTATTACTGATATATTAAAGTAATATTACCAATTTTTCATTCTTTTGTAAATAAAATAATTGATTTTTTTTTATGAAAATATAAGTTAAATATTTCTTCATTTAAGAATCTATTTTCTTCCAAAAGGCAGTTTAATAAAACAATTTCCAAATTTATTTATAAAGTTTTCAAGTTATTCATTAAATTAATTTTTACCCAAAATAACTTTTTAAACTATTATTCAACGGAATATTAATATCGTATTTAAAATAATCCCCATTTAAAATTTACTTAAAAAATAAATTAATATTTTTATCATACTCAGTGTATACTAAATTTAAAACAATAATAATAAATTAATATATTATGAAATTATTAATATGATTCCAAGGTTATTTTCAATAAACACAACTTCAACAATATTTTTGAGCATTTAAATTTAATTTTTTTTTCAATGATAATAAAATATTATTTCCATTAAGAATGTTTTAATGAATATTTTTGTATGTCTATACTTCAATTATTTCTAATAGTTATTGTATATATGATACAATAGTGATATGTTATATTTAAATCATCAATGGTATTTCAATTGATTTTTTATAACCATACTTATCTAATAATTCATCATGATTAACTTTCATGATTTATCTATTAGTATTTATTGGCATTCACTTGAAACATTCAATTTATCATAATCCATGAATAATTCATTTCAAAAAATATCCATATTAATTTTATCCAAATTATTATTAGTTAATAAAATATATTTTATTTTTACATATGGATTTCCTTAAATATCGATATTCTTTGATTTAGTGATTCTATTATTTGTTAATCTAAATACAGTTTTTACATATTATATTTTTGATGAATGTTATTTATTGAATTGGGAAATAATGATAAATCTATATTATTTAATAAATAGAGATATATTTTTTATAACTAATACTGATTCATAAATCATACTGACAATTTGATATATGGGGAATGACATGGACATACAATAATATGTGGGGCCCTATATTATATGGCCCTTTTGTGCATTAGACTTATCAATAGGTGAAACAATATTCTAGCATTAAATTAGATTATATCATTAAACATCTTATGATTGGTATTTATTTTAGGGGTATCATGTATCTAGGAACATGAAATCCAATAATTAACATTTTACATCACTAATAATGTAGTTATTATTATCATTTATATTTTAACAGGTTTATTATATTTTGTTGAATTTAATTATAAAGATATTTATTAAATGGAATGTTTCTTTATTTATTTACCTTAACATATTGATTCTACATTATCTATTCTTGAATTTCAATTTATTTAATAAATGAAATTTTTTCACTTTTGTACATTTTCATATTTCTTATTCCTTATCAAAAAATTATTGTCAACTAATTTTAAGGGTTTTTTTTATTTGGTTATGTACCATTTCATATTTATTTTACCTTATCGAGTAAAGATAGCCTTATTATTCAATAATTGGAATATGTTTTAAGCTTCATTCCTTCATATATTTATTGTTCTTGTCAAATTATTTTAATTTAATGTGTGTTACATTTTTACCGTTCCATGATTATGGTTATTAATCAATGATACCATCATATGTAGACAACCCTTTCTTCAAATTTTATCTAATACTTTTTTTCCCATTCCATAAGAATCCATGAAGTCTATAATTATTGATATGAAATTGAATTATTTTGTGAATAATGGAATTTTTATTAATAGATATGATGTAATGTTTGTATTCAAATGAAATATGTGAAACATATATTTATCTAGTTAAATAATACTAGTAATCCATTTTTTCCTTTTTGATTTGATTCCATTTATATTTTGTCCAAGTATTAAAGTAAGACACTGGCACTATGTTAAATGATTTTGGGTTGATAAATTTTTTATTATAGGATAAGTATTTTAACCCTAGGGAACAATATTTTTGGAAAAAATAGATTAGTTAAATTTACATTAATATAGGATTTGAGGACTAGGATAGATCAACATCCAATCATTTTTTAGAGGATGTAATTTATTTTGTTTTCCTTATAAATAAATATCTATTTAGAAACTACTGGAGGTAGTGGTTCTAGAACAGATGTGCCTAGCGGTAAAAAATCTGAATATATTGCATTAGGCTTAACATTTTCATCATCTTGTAAAAAAACATGCCTTATTATTAACCAGGTTTGAAACACTCAGGGGAATTGATTTAGATATTTCACATTTTCATTGCAAATCATTATAAAGGATTTAAATAGATGATGATAATGATTAACCATGGATTGAACTTATGTGTCTTATATTGAAACAAATGTGTCATTATTTAGACATAATATATATGGTTATATGGTTTTCAAACTATGATTATTATTTCTTTCACTATTATTTTTAATTTTAGTCAACAAATAAAACCAAAACGAATCATGATAAAATTGAATATGATAGATAATGTGGTGAAATTGATAAAAATGAGATTATGATTTGGTTGAATGAAATTGTGACTAATATGAATTATATTTCTATAAATATGTTGAACAACTTATACACTAACCATATTTTAAATTCACTAAAGAAGATAATGATGGAGTTTTCAAAGAGTATGATTCTTAGGTTCAATAGAGGAATGACCTTTTAATTTCTATCATGTCCGAAATGTGGAAAAATAAACATTGTAATGTGTCTTGATGGAATTTTAAAATTTATTATGTGTGGAAAATTTGGTCTTATTTCAATTATTTTTCAATGATAATTTATGATAACATTATACAATAATAAATCTCACCATAGGGATACATTTATTGTTATTTTTCCAAAATGTGGTGAATCTAGGATTTATCCATTTCAGTTACCTCTTCAAAATGATAACCCATTGAATAATGTTGGACATATATTTAAATAAAATGGTTATGTATTTATGTATTGGAATTTAATAATTAAATTGTAGAATATTATTTACCAATTTTTTAATAATAATAATGATACATATAATGGATGTGTTTTCTTTTAAGCATATTTTTCATCCTTAATATAAGATTCAGGGATAACAATATGGGTTCTTGTTTTAGGGTTCATAATAAGTTAAAATTCATAAATCCCCAATTGAAAATTTGTTTTGATGGAATATAACATGATTATGTATATTCATAGAAAGTATTTATAAAAATATAACTCTTTAGATTCCTATATATTTTATAGAAAAGGGTATTCTAGGAAGAATTCCCTTGTATTTTTATTGAATATGATTAAAGGTATTTGTAACCATTATATATTATCTTATCTTAATGATGAAGTAATTATGGATCCTTATAATTTGGTAATTTTATAAGAATTATATTAGTGGAGGTTTTTGGAAAATGACATATCATTTCACCAGAAAAAGGTTATGGGGATTGAAACAACAATTGAAGCACAATAATGGTTTAATTCCAACCACTGGTCTACATGATTATTTGGTCAATATGACATTGTTTTGGCATAAATTATATGAAAAATAAATACTAATTATGAATATTTTGTTTTATTTTTATGTTTTATAGAATAAATTTTTATATTGGATAACTTTTTCTAACATTATTATATTTGTTAAATAGTTATAAATATAAACAAATACTTTGATAACATTTATAGAGTTAAATTTTATCTTCTCATCATGTTTAAAAATTCATTTTTGTATATTCATTTTATGTAGTCAGTGATGAATTGATAATTGATAATTCCAATAAAAGGATGATGTTGTGATTCTAAAATATAGATTTATTATGTAATTATATTCTCTTATATTCAAATATCATAAAATATTTATAAAAACTAGAAAAATTATCTTGAAAAAACAATGATATAACATGGCATTAATATCATATGAATAAAATTTCCATTTAAATTATCACAGAATTATGGTTTTGGGTCCTTAACATTACATTGATCATTCGTTTTATTTTTATTAATGACGTTTATCAATCTATATAATTATTTATGTTTTCTTCTATATCCAAATATTCACATACAACCAATGTTTTCTTAAATTGAAACCTAGTTATTTGTTATTCCATATGACTATTATAATTACATTATCTATTATTAATATAAGGACCCAGCCTTAAACCTTACATAATATTGAATTAAATGAATAATTCACATTGAGGATCTTTTCAATTTCAGAGTTTTAGAAAATTAGTACATAACTATTACATCGAAATAGTTTATAAAGTAGAACCTTCTACCCAGATTCCATTTTTTTCATTAAATAAATACTTTTGAAAAAAAGAGTCATGTCTAGTTCCATGTTTTAGACATCAAGACTTTTTCTTGATCCCATCCTTGACCCTATTCATCTTTAATTCTTGTGAAAATATTTCAAAACTTTTGATGAGCATAAAAAGCTCAGTAAGGGTTATAATATAATGAAAGAAAACATTTTTTCATTATTACATACAAAACAAAAACTCTTTTACTTATCTTTTTAAAACATTAAATTTATGAATAACACATAGAAATCATAAATCATAAAGGTTACTTGTGGAATCCATAACATACTTACAATGTAGATATCACAGTTACATAGGGAGTTACTTTGGAATACCCTTTACAGTATATTACTGAAATATAATAGGAGAAAAATTCACTTTCTCCTCTATCATGTTACCCTATGAATTGTAGATATATCTCAGGCTCACCCACCCTAGCTATATCACGGAACCAACTGTATACGTAAATAATGCCTAAGAACCATAACATGATCATAACACATAACATAACAATAAAGGAAAGATAACACATCCATATTGCAAGAAAAAAATATCATTTCAAGATAATGAAATAATAAATACATTCTAAAAATCATTTTCAATAAAAAAATAAGTAAAAAAGAGTATATGGTATATATTTTTCCCTTTAAAATTTTTTCATCTTTTTAAGGAAGACAAAGATCAAATAATACTCGCGGCGGTGGAATAGTCATTGTCACCTCTTACATAAAAAAATTCCTTTTTGTCATTTATTAAAATTCTTAGTATAAAAATATTCCCTTTGAATGTAATGAAAAGTCAAAGTGGGTTATACAACGTATAAAATAATGTGGTGTACAAAACTAAATATGCATCAATGAATGAATACTGAGACGATGTCCCTTACCTCGTGTCCGACTTGACTCGATCGTTCTTTAATCTTCGGAATAATAAACTAATGTTAATTTCTACTTGCCTAAGAAAGTTTTTTCAGGATTATTATTCCTTTTATATCACTTATTACAATGTTATAAAAATTATGTAATCATTCAAATTAATAATGGTCATTTTGTCGATATTTGGTACTTGAGTCTAAAATGAAAACCTTATATTTACAATTTGTCCATATGGTTAATATTACATTATATTAAGAATGATATTCATTATTTAAATATATTATATATCATATATATTCATTATATACATGTATTTATAATAGTACATAACATTTTGAGGTCAGAAATGAAATGCACTGTTCATGGAGACGGTAAGTCGTACATACGCATAAACGCTACTTTCATTTCTATTTCCTATTTTAATGTAATTAAAACATAATGATACCTCGGAATATTATAATACCAATATAATTTCATATATAATATCATATATAATATCATTAACTCTACCCTTTATACATTCCACGTATGGCATTAATGTGTCATATGACTTTGAGGGGGCGGTTGTCTGCACCTCCTCTAATGAGATTAGCGCGTTTACCCATAATGGAAACCATAATGGCATGATATAAATAAAAATTACAGAATCATAATGAAAACATAAACATAATATATATCATATATAAATATAGTTCCTTCCTAATGTCCACCATGAGAGGTGGTTTGAAATAATCAAACAATCATTGTTTTTTGAGGTGTTAGTTTTCTATCCAGAGAAACACTGTGTTCTTCATCCATTATATGGAGTTGTGTGTAAGTGTAGTTGTAATCCATCTCATTACAACATCCTAGTATATTGGGGATAATTTTTTTGTTACAAAATAAAGTAATAACAATAGTTTACGGGTTGGTGTAAGGACACAGCCTTAAACATTACATAATATTGAATTAAATGAATAATTCACCATGAGGATCCTTTCGGGTTTAGAGTTTTAGAGAATTAGGCCATAACTATTACATAACAAATTGAATATTACAATTAGACACTACTACCCAGTATCTATTTTTTAATAAAATAAAAACACTTAAAAAGAAACATGTCTAGTTCTATGTTTTAGACATCATGACTTTTCCTTGATCCCATCCATGACACTATTCATCATTAAGTCCTTTGAAAACATTTCAAAACATGGGATGAGAATAAAAAACTCAGTAAGGGTTAATAAAATAAATAAAGGAAACATTAACCCATCAATAAATAAAAATCAATGAAACCAATACATTTCATTCATAACATAACATCCGAAATCATATGATTTATGAATAACACAATGAAATCATAAATCATAAAGGATTCATATGGCATAAATATCAAACATACCTTGTACCTATCACATATACATAAGTTGTTACTCTTGGAATACCCATAATAGTATATTCCCGAAATCTCTTAGGAGAAAGATCATGTTTACCTCTGTCACGTTACCCAATTTATTGGAGAGCTATCTTGGACTCACCTGCCCTTGGTTTATCACAGAACCACCAGTATATGTAAACAATTCCCAATAACCATAACATAATCATAACACATAACACAAATATAAAATAAATATAACATTTACACATTCAATATATCAATTCAAGGTATTGAAGTAAACAATGCTTTATCAAATCATTTTCAAAACCATTTAAAAAAATATTTTTCAATCACAGTATCCCATACCACTTTGAAGATTTTAAAAGAATTATCATTTTAAAACATTAATTTCCATATTAATAAATCCTTATAATCCATTTTCAAGACATTTACATTAATGAGAAATATTTAGAATAATAAATCATTAAAATGTTTAAAACTATATTTTAGATAAAGTGTTTCTAATAAATGAAAGACTCTTCAATACAAATAATTGCGGAGTAGAATATATTCAGAAAATTATAACATCATGTGAATAAAGAGATTCATGATATAATATGTCAAAGGATGGTATATGATACTTATAAAAGATAATTGGTGCATAACAATAAATAAGTCTCAATGGAATGTAAATTCAGACAGAGACCCTTACAAAGATAGTATCCTTAAATTAAAGATAAATCAATCAGATAATTTTGTGGGATAAATATATATACCTCCAATATAAGTGGATATTATGGGTAAAATAATCATAGGTCAGTAACACATAATCATAGGAAGATGTAAATAAGAAAGGGAAGATCAGCCCAAAAAATGGGAATTGGGTTAAGATGTTCCCTTACCGATTTGGTAACATACATAACATGTGCCTCATGAAAGAACAATAATCCAATTAAGATGTAAATACTCATAAATGAATGAATATTAGACAAAGAGTACAACAACATTCAGTACAAAAACCACAAAAAAGGAGATACTGGAAAATATAGCATGAATATCACAGGAATAAAAACAAGTGAGATGAAGAACCCTTACTTCATTGTATTCAAATTGAATCGTATGACCAAAATTTATTAACCAAACAATGAACCACATAATAACATGAATATAAATCTAATAATGATAATATATATCAATGTCATTACACATTACACCACATGTAATAAATAAGTGACGAATAATGGAAATCTCATGGAATTAAAAGTGAGATAAGAAATCTCTTACCTCATGTCTAACTTGACTCGATCATTCCATTAATCTCCTGAATAATAAAATAAAGTTAATTTATACTTTCTTAAGAGCCTATTTAAAGTTTATTATTCCTTTTATATCCATTATTACCATTTTATAAACCTTATATAATCATTTATATTAATAACATCCATTTTTTTGATATTTGGTACTTGAGTCAAAAATGAACACCTTATACTTACATGTTATCCATATGGTTAATAGTTCATTATATCCACAATAAAATTAATCATTTATATATCATATATAATAGATATATATATATATATATAGTATATACATGTTTTTATAATAGTATATAACATTTGGATGCAATAAATGAAATTCACCGTTCATGGAGACGTAAGCCGTACATACGCATGAACGCTATTTTCATTTATATTTCTTATATTGCTGGAAGTAAAACATAATTATACATGGTTATATTATAATTAAAGTATAATATCATATATAATATCATTAACTCTATCCTTTATACATCCCACATAGGTCATTAATGAGTCACATCACTTTGAGGGGGCGGTAGTCTGCACTTCCTCAAATGAGAATATCTTATTTACCCACTATGAAAACCATAAATGAATGCTATAAATGGAAAATACAGAATAATAAAAAAATATAAACATAATATATATCATATATAAATACAGTTCTATCATCATGCCCACCATGAGAGGCAGTTGGAGATATTTGAACAATCATCGTTTTGTGAGGCATTAGTTTTCCATCCACAGAAACATTATGTTCTTCATCAATTAGATGGAGGTGTATGTAAGTGTAGTTTGAATAAATCACAAAAAAACATCCTAGTATATTGAGGATACTTTTTTCGTTACAAAATAAAGGAATAAAAATATTTTAGGGGTCGGAGAAGTAAAATAAAAGAAATCAATTTAAGAGAAACGGTTACCTTTAATTCCTGTAACTCCCTTTGATTTGAACCAATGTACTTCATTTATTGCATTCTACCTATGTAATGGCTTATAGGTTGAGGATAGGGATGTATGTATATTAAATGGGTAGATTTCGGATGAGCAAAATGTCTTGAGAGGAGTGAGGTATATGTTAGAAGTGGTCTCATTTTATTTGGGAGAGGATGGGCTCTTTAGGAATGTGTGATAATATTATTTTATTATATAATTATATTCTGTTAATAATAGTCCAAAATAATTAAATATAAAGATAAGATGACTCATAGTCTAAATAAAATCATCCAATAGGAATTGGACCTGTTTTGGATAATATATTAATCATTATAATATTATTTATTTAAATCATTTATTAGTGACGTAAATACTGCATCATTATTGTGTCATGAATAATTTAATTTATTCGATGTCTAAAAATTAGAAAAAATACTATCATGAACCAAATATTTTTATATTTAAAATTAATATTTTTAGTATAAAATAGGACTTATATGACACCTTATAAAAATTAATTACTAAAAGATTTTTGTTAATGTCAATTTTGTCTTTACATTAAATTTATTAATCTAAAGTGTCCTTATCTTTAATAATTTGCTCTATGGAATCTCAAAATAAACCCAATGATGCCCATGGTTGGACACTACTCATACAATATGTTTTTTAGAAGTGTTAATGTAATTTTGAATAATTATAATATTCTTTTTACCTTGAATTGCCCTATTTACCTTTAACCGCCGTAAATAAAAGTCAAAAGTTAATATTCACCAAAAATTATTTTCATCATATTGAACCACATTTTAATATCTAATAACAACCATGAATGTCGGATTTTTGAAATTAAATTCACAGAAGTGGTAAAAATTCATTTAAATGAAAAATTTAGTTTTTTTAACTACCACTATGTAGTATAACTATTAATCAAAAAATTGATGTTTTTCAGAGAAATACCAAAAATTAAGCCTAATGTATATTTGATATTCCAAATTGAAAAATTATTTCTATTTTTACAAATTCAACACATAGAAGTGTAATTAATTAATTTTAAAATTAATTCCTATTATCAAAACAAATAGCATGTGTTTAAGAAACAATAACAATCAAAAGATTAATACTTGTTTGTATCCAATTTCGAAGAGAAATTAATTATAATGACAAAAATTGGAATAAATGGTAAAAATATATTTTAATTTCACATTAAAAACAATTTTTAAGAAAATATATTCATATAAATAAATTATATTAAAAGGCTCTTTTGTTTTAAAATTCAATATTTTCACTATTCATTAAAAAAGGAACGTTATCAAAAAAATTCCAAAAATTTACCCAAAGTAAAATTTGATGTCCCCATTCTAGAGAATAATTTTATATGGCAAATTAAATTGTATTAATGTGACTAGGACTATATTTTATGAGGTTTCTCGATTAAAAGTCCATAAATCGGCCTTTTAATGTAAATTATTCTTAAAATTATATTCATTCATATTTTAAGCCTCTAACTTTTTATTGGATAAAAGTAAATATATATATATAACATGTATAATCATATTTTAGTTAGTTTTTTTCATTCCTGTCAATACAACAACTAGGAGTTGACTACCATTAAAAATATTAATATTACATTATTAGTGTGGAACGTTAGATTTCAAAGAAACCTGTTGTTCCATATCCAGTACGCTATCGAACATAGAAACCCCTTTAAAGTAAAATTAGTATTTAATTCATAAATATTAATAAATATGAAAATATCATATTTCTTTATTTATGTGGGATGTTACAGTAGGAGAAGTAAAATAATAGAAAAAAAATTAAGAGAAAATGTTACCATTATTTTTGGTAGCTCCCTTGGGTTTGAAGAAAGGGACTTCTTGAAGTGCCATCTGCCTAAGGTAAGGCTTCTAGGAGGAGGAGAGTGATGTAAGGAGATTAATTGGGCAGATTTTGGAAGAGCCAAAAGGCTTGATAGGTGTGTGTAATTGGTTAGAAGTTGTCTCATTTTAAAAGGGAGAGGAGGGGCTCTTTAGGCATGGGTGAAAACATTATTTTATTATAAACATATCATCAGTTTCAAAAGGCCCAAAAATCATTAAATTCGATGATAAGATGACTCATATTCTAAATAAAATCATCCAATAAGAATAGGACATGTTTGGGATAATATTTTAATCATTATGTTAATATTTCTTTAAATCATTTCTTAATGAGGTAAATAATGCATCATTATTGTGTTATAAATATTTTAATTTATTTTATTTAAATAAATTATACAAAAAATACCATGATGTAAGAAATTTCTTTATCTTTTCTGTTGACCTCACCTATATTGATAGTCCAATTTTGCTTTCACATACTTTGATAATCCCAAATAATGTGTATCTATATATTAATTCTTTTAATCTATGATCAAGTTGATAATTAAATTAAAATAATCTTTGAAATATGTTAATCATAGTTTATCTATGTTTATATGACTTTTGAAATAATTCTAACTCTATCGGATGTGTTTTGCATAAAACATAAGTGTTAAGTAATTGATATGCCTATATCTACATATATACTTAGTCTACCGATAGACAATGTCACAGATAAGCTAAGTTCACTGATACACAGAGCTACCGATATATATAAGTAAACTGTTATGCACATGTCACCGGTAGATTAAGTCCACTGATACAGGTAGCTACCGACAGAAACTGAGCTACCGATAGAACAATTCCACAGGTATTCATAAGTCAAATGATATATACACTTCACTGGAATCAAACGGATCTACAGATATGCACAGACTAAAAGTCTATTGATAGAATTTACTGTTACACCAGAGTTACCAATAGAGTAAGTTTGCTGATATGAACAAGTCTACTGTCATGAAGCCACCGATACAAAATGAGCTACCGATAGAAGAAAAGTCTACAAGTAAATAAAGACACTGGTATATAGAGATACATATACAAGATCAAACAGCTATCGATACGAGGAGATACCGATAAATGATCAAAGAGCTACCAATCAGTCACTGCTACATAAGCCAACTGCTACCAATAGAAGCTACTGAAAAAAGATTGACTAGTCAAACTCTATACTCTCAATATTATTTATTAATTAAGCAACGGTAATACTTGATGATTTTAATGAAATTAGTGTTATTTAATGATAGTTTTTGGCATGTTAGGGAACCGTACCTAGTAAACATGAAAAGGTAATCATTCCCATTTTCGGAGCTAAAATATATTAAAGGAAGGACAAAGTCCAGACAGGAAGGATAGTAATGAGGAAGCGAAAATAGTGTAGAAAAGTAGTTCCACCAAGATTATATACAATGAGAAAAAGAATGCGGAAAAGTTGTGCATACAGAAAGCCTACTTCCATAATCGAATATCACTAAACATACACGAAGCCATTTTTCCTAAAGTTGAACACAAGATGCACCTTACTCAAAGAGTGAAGAACTACAACGATAGCCCTTCATGAACTCAAGCTGATCAAACTCAACATGATTAAAGCGAACCTCTGTTTTTCAGACAAAAACCAGAGAAGGGGTCAGAGCTTCATTTACATAAATCCAAGGATTTCAGATCTTCAATCAAAAAACATAGAGAACTCTAAACTCACTCTATCTATTTTAGCTCTATTGGGTTTTGTTCATTTAATTTTTGATTAGTGTATTTGTACACTGACTCTTAAACTGAACTGGATGATACTAAATCCTTACTCCAAACTTCATACTCATTACTATATCCCACTGTTAATTTTGGAAGAGGTCAACTGTAACCTGGATATCCTTTGTGTTATTGTTTTGTTCCCACGTAGAACTGTGGAATTGGTCTTTGTACCTGGACAGTGGTTTCACTGTTTTTTAACCCGATCTGGGGTGTGGATCAAATTTATATAAAGTTTTTTAGAGGACTGGTTCTTGGATTTAGACTAAACCTCTTGGTTACATCTTCTATGAATTTTAGTTTAAGTCTAAAGTATTCTATATATTTTATATTCTGCTGCTAATTACTTTGAAATATAATTTGTTTTAAAGTTACTTTTATATTTCAATTTGCACATGTTTAAACTTATTGAAAACTAGTAAGTTAGTTTCAAAAGTCAAGTTAATATTTGGATTAACTTAAGTGAGACCTAATCAATATTTGAGAAAGTAATTAAACATTTTCAATCTGTATAGATTCACTACAGTTTCACTTTTTTTTAAATTGGGGGATTTGAAGAGAAATGTTTTTAACAAAAATTTTAATTGTAACTCAATTCACCACCAACCCTCTTGAGTGTCACTACAACAAAAATTTTCAATTAATATTTATATTAAAAAATATTACTTATATAACACTATATAAAAATAAATTTACATATATTTTTTTGTTTATGTCATTTTTGCCTTTACATTAAATTAATTAACATAATGTGTTATTATCATTCATATGTGGCTCCATGGGGTCCCAAAATAGACCCAAAGATGCCCATGGTTGACTATTAATCATCCAATAACGTTAAGACACGTGCTAATTTAATTTTTAATTATTATAATTTTCTTTTTACCTTGAATTACCATATTTACCTTTAACCGTGGTAAATAAAAGTTAAAACTTACTATTCACTAAACATTATTTTCATCTTATTGAACAAAATTTTACTTCTGGATGACACCCATGTATGTTGGATTTTGGAAATTCAATTCACAGAAGTGGTAAAATTTCATTTAAATAAAAAAGTCAGTTTTTTAACTACTATTAAATGATTTTACTATTCATCAAAAATTGATTTTTTCCGAAAAAAAACTAAAAAATTCTTCATATTATATATTTGATATTTTGAATTCAAAAATAATTTCAATTTTTCTAAATTCAAAAAATAGGAGTGTCGTTAATTAATTTTAAAATTAATTCCTATTATCAAAACAAATAGCATGTTTTTAAGAAACAATAACTATCAAAAGATTGATACTTGATTATGTCCAATTTCAAAGTGAAATTAATTGCAATGACCAAAATTGGATTAAATGGTAAAAAAATATTTCAATTTCACTTTAATCCCAATTAAAAAAATAATCTTACAATATAAATAAATTAGATTAAAAATCACTTTTGGAATTAAATACAATATTTTTCACTATTCATTACAAAATGAACTTTATCAGAAAAATACCAAAAAATTACCCAAAGTAAAATTGGATATCCCTATTATAAAGAAGGATTTTATTTGGTCAATTAGAATGTATTAATGTGATCAAAACTATATTAAATTTTGTTTCTCCATTTAAAGGTGACAAATCCACCATTTAATGTAATTTATGCTTAAAATTGTATTCATTCATATTTTAAGCCTCCAAATTTTTATTGGATAAATGTAAATACATATAAAAAACATGTATAATCATATTGTAGTATGTTTTGTTCATTCCATCCAATACAATGGACATGATTTAACTACTATTTAAAATAATAATTTTATATTATTAATGTTCAACGTAATATTCCAAAGAAACTCATTGTTACGTACTAGGTACACTATCGAACATAGAAACCCCTTTGAAGTAAAATTAATATTTAATTCAAAATTATTAATAAATATGAAATATGCATTATTCTTCATTTACTTTGGATGTTACATCATTTCCGCTTTTGGAAATTGCATCCTCCCCATTTTATTCACATATCAAATAAATGTGGGTACTTATCCCTCATAGCATTTTCAGATTACCACGTTGCCTCTTCAACAATATGGTATTTCGACAAAACCTTTACCCGGTGAATTACCTTATTTTGTTACACATTCTCTCTACAGTCAAGAATCTGGATTGGTTGTTCTTCATTATGGAGAATCTCTTCCAACTGAACTACCTTTGGGCTTAAAACATGAGATGGCTCTGGAATATACCTTTTCAATATTGAAACATGAAAAACATTGTGTACCATGGATAATCAAGGAGGTAAAGCCACTCTGTAAGAAAAAGATCCAACATTCTCTAGAATTTCATAAGGTCCAATGAACCTCAGACTCAACTTTCCCTTATTACCAAAACACTTCACACTTTTCCATGGAGAAAAATTGACAAATACATGATCACCTACCTCAAAAGAGAGATAGTTCCTCTGGTTAACTACATAACTATTCTATCTGCTCTGAGCTATTCTCATGTGCTTTGTAATCAACTGAACTTTATCTACCATCTATTCTACCAATTATGGTCCAATAAACTTCCTTTTACCTACATAATCCCAAATAGTAGGATTTTGACATTGCATTCCATATAATGCCTCAAATTGAGACATCTGTATACTGGAATAAAAACTATAATTTTATGAAAATTCAACCAAAGAAAGATGTTGGTCTCAACATCCCTAATAATCCTATGAACAAGAATGGGGAATATCCTCCATAGTTTAAATTGTTTGTTCTGAATTCCCATCTGATTGATGATTAAAATTTGTACTAAAATTTAATTCAGTACCCAATGAATTCTGAAGGCATCTCCAAGAGTTAGAAGTAAACCTGGGATCATGATCAGATACAATAGAGAGGGGTAACTACATGCAACCTGACTATCTCTTTAACATACACTTAGAAAGATGATCTAAATACAATGTATCCTGAATATGAAAAAAATGAGATGATTTAGTCAATCGATCAACAATAACCCAGATTTCATTACTACCTCGAGATGTCTTTGGAAATCCCACAATAATTTCTAATGATATATTTTCCCATTTCCACTCATTCACATGTAAAGGATGAAGCATCTATTTCGGTCACTGATGCTTTACTTTAACCTGCAGACAAGTCAAACACTTCATTGTAAAATCAGAAATATCTCTTTTCATTCCATCCCATCAGTAAAACTCGTGAAGATCTATGTACATCTTAGTAAAATCTAGATGAACTGAAAACAGGGAACTATGAGCTTCACATAACAACTCATTCATTAACTGTGAATCACAAGGCACACATAATCTCATTAAAAACCTCAAAACACAATCATTATCAACTTTAAAATCAGCCAACCTACCCTTTTGAACCAACACTACCTTTTTCTACAACTCGATGTCTTCTTTCTGTGCTTGTTTTATTCTGTCTAATAAAGATGATTTCACTGGTGCCTAAAATGAAACAGAAGAATTTCCTGCACCATCAACATCTATGCCAAAGTACATCAAATCAAAAACCAAAGGATCTTGTTCTAAATTTAACATGGTTAAGGAAGCATTACTTTTTTGACTCAAAGCATAATCCACTTTATTTGATTTTCCCAAATCATAATGGATCGTGAAATCATAATCCTTGTTTACCTATATCCATCTCATCTATCTCATGTTCAATTCTTTTTTAGTGAATATATACATTAAACTTTTTTGGTCAGTATATATTTCACATTTTACTCCATACAAATGAGGCCTTTAAATTTTTAAATCCAAAAAAAGCACCTAATTCCAAATCATGTGTAGTGTAATTTAAATAATGAGATTTCAATTGATGTGAAGCATAATCAATTACTTGATCATTCTGCATTAGGAAACAACCCCATCATTTCCACAAAGAAACACTGTAGATAAAAAACTCACCATTTTTTATGACAGTGCCAAAACTGGATCATTCACCAATCTCCTTTTCAATTCCTGAAAACAATCATCACATTCTTTTGTCCAGATGAACTTAACAACTTTTCGTGTTAACTTAATCATTGTACTAGATAACCGTGCAAAATTTTCATCAAAACTCTAGTAATAACCTTCAAAACCAAGAAAACTACAAATATCTGTTATATTTGTGGGTCTTGGCCATTCTTAAAAAACTTTTATTTTAGTAGGATCATTAGTTACACCATTTCTTGAAACAATGTGACCACAGAATGAAATTTCTTGTAACCAAAACTCACACTTGCTGAATTTCAGAAACAATTTATTTTCTTTTATGGTTTGAAATACAAACCTTAAAGGAATTTCAACTTCCTCATGTAACACCCCAATATTCCACAATATGCTTCCTTTTGAATAATACAGTAGTGTGTGTTGTCCGCAACTTCGAGTTCTAACACACACCACAACCAATCAAACTAGCTGTAATGAATAGTAATACCCACATTTTACAAAATTTATAAATTTTATCTCTCAAAATGGACTTCATTTTTGGATTGGAATACCGAAATTAGCCTAGGGTAAAATTTTTGAACTTTTTGGATAACATTAATATTTTGATGAATAGTAAAAATTAGCGAATTTTAATTAAAAACAACTTTTTTAATCGAAATAATTAATAGTGATAAATTATGAATTTGTGTGGTTTTAAAGTATATTTAGAATAAATTGTTACCATTTAATACAATGTTGTTCATTGGACATAATTTCACTATTAATCCGGACATGAACATGTGTCAATATTTCGATAGTTATTATCTCTTAAAAACACGCTTTTTGTTTTAACAACGGGAATTAATTATAAATTAACATCTGCAACTTTTGAGTTTTGAATTAAGAAAAAATGGATTCCACATTTGGAATAAGGATGTCCAAATAGTGTAAATAGGTAACTTTTATTTTTAGACATTTTTAATAATTATTTCGGTAAATATTTTATTTAACATGGTTAAAGGGTAAGTTTAGTAAATAAGGGTAAAAAATAATATTATTAATAAATAAAATACCCTAAAACGTGTCCTATCCTTATTTTTTGATACATTTATGACCATGAGCATATTTGGGTCGATTTTGGGACCACATGGAGCCACTTGTAATTTATAATTACACTTTATATTAATTAAGTTAAAATAAATACAAAAATGACATAAGCATATATCTTTTAGAAAAAAAATTTCATAAGGTTATATATTTTGGATTTTATACTATAAATATTAATTATAAATCTAAAACGATTTCTTACATAATGGTATTTTATTTATAATTTTTAGAAATTTTATAATTAATATTATTTATGACACAATAATGATGCAGTATTTTCCCTATTAATGAATGTATTAAATAATTGGTATTATAAGTGTTAAAATTAATATAATTTGAATGTTTTTAAGACATCCATGAATTTAATTGCATAATATGACATTATAGTATAGCATAAATTAATTTTCATTCTAATTAAAAATTTTTTAAAGACTTTAACAAAAATCAATTATTGAATAGTGTAAAAATTGACAAAAAAGAGTTTTTAAAAACATATTATATTATTGATTGATATTAAATTTCTATAAATCAAATGATCGGCCAAGAAACTATTATCATGATATTTGTATCATTAATGGACCACTTGGGGGTCTCTTGTATGTATATAGTATGTTTATTAACTATATAATAGAAAAATAAATAATGACATGGTAATTGTCAAACTAATTAACTAAGAGCTAAAACTAAATGATAAGGTTAATATAGTGACCCAAACCTCTCTAAAACCTATTGGTTGAGTTGTTTTTGATACAAAACTACCTTAAACTTTAAATAATCTACTTTAAAGCTATTATAAACTTAATATGAATTTATTATAAAATAATATTTCTAGCTTTTCCAAAAGTTCCCCTCACCCCTTTTATAAAAGGGCACTCCCCCTTCTCACTAATTCACACATTTAAAGAATATTGGGTCAGAAAAATCCACACCGAATACTCTCTCAACTTCCCTCACTTCAACCTAGATGACATAGTTTGATCATAATGCCAACCAAAGATCCCTTTTGATCAAATCAAATAGAAGAACCCGAAGAAAAGGTAATGTTTTCACCACCATTTTTCAAATTCCTTTCTTCTTCAACTTCTTATTTATTTGTTTTTACAATTCTAAAAATAATAACACTAGTATAATATATATACATTGATGTTATTATAATCATGGTAAAACCATATTCAGTATTCTATCAATCCTTTGAATGACCTGTCACTATACGTGAATACGTAAGGCTTACCGTCTCCACATCGTGGCATAATTGTTATTCAATAAATTATTATTTGATTGGGTATAATAATGATATGTAATTCATGTAAATAATAAATATAAGATGATAATGATTCTGTATATGTCATATACTATCCAATTATATATAATTTTAATATCAAACGAGTGATATTGTCGCTCGTGCGTACGTACGGACTACCGTCTCCACGAACACGATGAGATTCATTCTCCATCATATCCATTCAATTTTAATTATGATTTGATGATTTAAAATAATTTATAAGGACTTTATATCATTATGGTTATGAATAAGATAAATCATATCCATAAAAAACACTTCTTATATAACAAAATAAATACAAGTATGTTAACACCTGAAACGACGATAATACTAAGATATTATTAACAAAGCAATGTTAAAAGAGCATGTATGATATCATATTAATGTATATTATTCTTTGATAATTTAATAAAAATTATTTCTCCATTATACAGAAGGTTAACCTACCCTCAACCAAGGAAAATACAAGGTAAGGGATTATTTCGCAATGTCTTCATTATCCGTGGTTGTTTATACGTAATAATCTATTGAGACATCTTTATCATCCACATCAATGTTTCTTAAAAATGTATTTCAAAACATTTTTACTATTTACTATAATATGGGTTAAATTCCTTTAAACCCTTGTTTGACTTTTTATAATAGGTTTATAATGGAATCCTTCCGTCGTTTTCCAAACAAGGTCCTTTTTAACCTTTTCGACTGAATTAAGGTAAGAATGACTTTTTTTAACTTATACGACAGGTGTGGCTATTTTCTTCCCTTATAAAATCTTTGAAGCTTCCCAAAAAAATTATAAGGATATTTACAAAGTTAATGATTTATTTTTTAATTATGTGACTTTTAAATGATTACAAAAAAGAGATATTTCTCTCAAAAAGTTTTGATTTCATCTATGTCATCATCCTTTGATGGATTTTAAGATTATTTGAAGTTGATTTATTATGATACAAAACATTCATATTTTATTGATGGTTTTGTGATTTGTTTGACTGTGGATGTGTTATTTTTATACAATTCATGGTTTATGGAGAAAGTATTAACATTTCATATGCTAGTTTTAATAAAAATGTTTATGTTATTTTTAAACATGTTTGTATGAGGAATGCACTGGACTTAATAAGTAACGGGTGGATCCCGCTATAGCTCCTCGATGCATCGGTAGGTCTCATGAGACAAACTAGTGTCTTGGCACAAGGCCTTGATAAAATCTTATTTGTAGTTTTCTCACGTGTCCTTGGCGATGTGGTTATGATAATCTGGCCTTATGAATTCCATCATTAAGAAAGTGGTTATTGATATTGCAAGTGATTATTCGTCTAGTAGAATATACATGTGAATAATCATATCGTATTATATCATTTTATTTATGCCATATGATGTTGATGTTCATGTTTTAAAAGGATTTTGTTTTAGTTATACAATGCCTTAATTTTTTATTCTTATTTATAAAAGCTTCCGCTATATTGTTATCCTTACTGGGAATTTGAGCTCACCCCTTTCTATGTTTTATTTTTCCCAGGATGTGACGATGTATTTTATGAATGACCTGTAGGGATAGTATGAGGCGATAAGAGTGTGAACTATGGATACTATATTATTGTAGTTTTCATTTTATGATGTAATGTAAACTTTATTAATGTATCTAGTTTTTCCAAGGCTACTAAACTAATCGGTATTTTGAGACTTGATCTTTCTTATGATCATTCCAATGTTATGTAATAATGCACTGACTCTAGGTAACTGGGGTTAGAGCATTACAGTTGGTATCAGAGGATTTTTAGTAAAAACCTTGGAAGATAGATTTAGATAGACTCTGATTAGAGAACATAGACCTAAAATGGACTTTGAGGTTTAGTATATAAGAACTTCATAGAATTTTGGTATTGTAGAGATATTGTGAGTTTTCTGAGAAATACATCAATGTCTGGATGCGAGCAGGTAGAGGCGGATCTGGCACAGATGTACCTAGGTGTAAAATCTGAAAACACTGCTTTGAGCTAGACTCAAAAGGGAACTGGTGCATGACAAGGGGCCTTACTGCACTCTTGGTTACGACACTCATGAGGGATATGCATAGGATAATTCTCATTTTCATTACAAATCGTTATGAAGGGTTTATGAGTATATACTTCCTCAAAGAAAACATTATTATATTTATGGATTATATCCATAAATAGTTCAATTTATGTTAAGGGTTTTATAAGTATCGAATTATGTATTTTGATTCAAAAACTGTTCTAGTTTATGCCTTTGTTTAGAAATGGCTCCTAGTGGAATAAATGGAAATCATATCAATGCAGGGACTCCGTGTAGGGATTTCCTTTTTGATCAAGATAATTATAGTGGAGCTGGTGATGCAACTAATGCTGATCAGCTAATCACCATATTGGGACAACTCACTGAGGTTATGAATAATAACCTTACCCGTATGGAGCACCCTGATATGGAACGTGGAGGATCAATGGTAGATCACTTCATGAGGCAACAACCACCAATGTTCAATTTGAGTACAAATCCCTTAGTAGTTATGAAATGGATAAATTCTATAGAGAAAATATTTCAAGCTTTAGGGAGTAGTGAAAGGGAAAAAGTTATAATGGTAGTTTACCGTCTCATTAGAGATGTTGATCAATGGTGGTCATTGATTCAAAACACGAAGGAAGATGATGAGGTTTAAAATATGTAATGGATGGAGTTCAGAGATCTATTTTTAGAAAAATACTTTCCTCGTGACCATCAGGACGATATGGAAATAAAATTTCAGAGTCTGAGACAAAAGGAGGATGAGAATGTCACAAAGTATGAGGTTAAAATTACATGATTAGAAAAGTATACTGGAGATTATATACGTAACCCAAGAAGTAAGAGTGATCATTTTTTGATGCGTTAAAAAATTTTCTTCATCGAGAATTTGTCTCACAATCCTTCTAATCATACGAAGAAATTGTTCATGTGCTATCAAGACAGAAAAGGAATTATCTAAGTCTTATGAATTTAATGAAAATCATGAGAAGAAGGGATCTACTGATCAATCTGGGAATGAAAATAAGGGGAAGAAAAAAAAGATAAATATCCATCCTGTAGTAAATGTGGGAAGAAACACCCCAGACCCTAGTACATTCATAAAAGGAATGGGAGTCTGTTACAATTGTGGGAAAAAATGATACCGAGCTCGTGATTTCAAGGGGAAGAAGGAACCTATTGATGTCCTATGTTACAATTGCAGGGAGATGGGACATTATGAAAATGAATTTCCTAAGTGTCAATGTATATTACATCAGAAAACGCCAAGGGATCAAGGCCATGATTAATCTATCACTACTGCTGAGGTAGAAGCTCCGAAAGATGTGGTGGTTGGTAATTTAATGGTTTCCTCAAGTTTAGAAAATGCATTATTTGATTCTGGATCCTCGCATTGTTTCATATCATCCTAGTTTTCTATGAAAATTAGATATTTACAATTTGATTTAACAAGGGAGTTGTTAGGTAAAACTCCTAAGAGAAGTATCATTGAAACAAATTTTTGTGCATCAGTCCCCATTAGAGAACATAAATTTTATTTATCCACTGATCTCATTGTCATACCTATGATTGAGTTTGATATAATCCTTGGTATGGATTGGAATTCGGACCATGATGTGAATATTTATTGTAATTAGAAGGAGGTTATATTTTTTGATAGTGATGATAAGGAACGCCTTATCATTAGAGAAGAATAGTTACCACCTAATTCTTATCTAGATCCACCCCCAGTAGCTCAACTAAATTCAATTATTGGTGATGAAGAGAATTAAATTATTGTGGGTGAGGAAAGGAATGTTCAAATTGAGTATGTACCTATTGTAAAGGAATATGTAGATTTGTTTCTGGAATATTTACCTAGACATCCTCCAGAACGAGATGTTTAGTTTTCAATTGATTTAATTCCTAGATCAAGGCCTATATCATAGACCCCTAATAGAATGGCCACTATGGAATTATTTGAACTAAAGATATAACTAGAGGAATTTATTAATAAGGGATTTATTCTCCCTAGTGTTTCTCTAGGGGGATCCCCTATTCTTTTTGTTAAAAAGAAAGATGCATCTATGAGGTTATGTATCGACTGCCTGGAGATCAATGCAATAACAATAAAGAACAAGTATCACATTCCTCGCATTGATTATTTATTTGAAAAACTGCGTGGAGCACAATACTTTTCAAAGATTGAAATTCGGTCTGGATACCATCAGTTGTGTCTGAAGAAGGTTGAAATTCCAAAAACAGCATTTCAAACCAGGTACTGGCATTATGAGTTTACAGTAATGCCTTTTGGGCTGACTAATTCACCCTTCGTATTCATGGATCTAATGAATAGAGTTTTCAAGGAATATCTCGATGATTTTGTGGTGTTATTTATTGATGATATCTTCGTATACTCCAAAATCTATGAAGATCATGAAAATCACTTGCGCATTATCCTTAAGGCTCTACGAATACATGAATTATATGGGAAGTTTAGCAAGTATGAATTCTAGCCTCAGGATATTACTTTACTTGGCCTTATTGTATCTAAAGATGGTATCGATTTTGATCCTTCTAAGACCAAGGCAATCCAAGAATGGCCATCACCTACATGTATAACTGAGGTATGCAGTTTTATTGGTTTAGCAGGTTATTATCGACATTTCGTCCCGAATTTTTCCAGGTTGGATAACCCTTTAACAAAGCTCACACGTAAGGGGGTTAAAATTGTTTGGACAAAAGAGTGTGAATAATATTTTGAAGAACTGAATAGAATATTATTCAATGCTATTATATTGACTCTACCATTAGGGAATGATGGGTTCGTTATTTAAAGTGATGCATTAATGAAAGGACTTGGTTGTGTCCTTATGCAGAATGATAGGGTTATTGCCTATTTTTCACGATAGTTGAACATTCATGAGAAAAACTATCCTACTCATGATCTCGAGTAAACATCTGTGATCTTAAGTTTGAAGATATGGAGACACTACCTCAATGGTGAAAAATGTGAAATTTATACAGATCACAATAGTTTGAAGTATATTTTCACACAAAAAGTACTCAACATGAGGCAAAGGTGATGGCTTGAATTACTCAAGGATTATTATTGTACGATACACTACCTCCCTGAGAAGGGAAATAAGGTGGTAGATTATTTGAGTAGAAAAGATCATGGAGTTTTGAACAATATGAGAATCGAAAGGGATGAAATTTTCATGGATCTAGTGAAGATGGACATTGGATGGTGAAACATCTGTGATTTTTCATATGGTTGCCAAACCATCTTTACTAGAATGGATTAAGAGTTCTCAGACCGATGATGAAGAATTACAAAAGAAGATTAAAGCTATGAATGATGGGAGATTGAGAGACTTTGTTAATGAAGAAGGCATTTTTAAATTCAGGAAGATACTTTGTGTTCCAAGTATACCTGATTTAAAAATGGAATTGTTAGACGATTCTCATAGTTCCAATTTCTCTAGACACCCTAGGACTACCAAAATGTAAAGAGATTTAAATGAAAATTATTGGTGGGACAACATGAATTGGTATATTGATGATTTTGTGTCAAGATGTATGGTTTGACAACTAGTGATATCTGGAAGGCAACAGCCTGGAAGATTCATGCAACCTTTTCCCATACCGGATTAGAAATCGGACAACATTATGATGGAATTTGTCATGGGACTACAAAAGACTCCTAGAAGAAATGATGCAATATGGGTCGTTGTTGATCATCTTACCCAGTCAACACATTTTCGTGCTATAAGGGAAGATTTACCATTTGAACGTCTTTAAAGAATATATATTAATGACGTTGTGAGACTTCATGGAGTACCCCTATCGATTGTTTCAGAAAGATATCCCCATTTTACTTCGAGATTCTGGAAGTGTCTTCAAAAGGCCTTGGATACTGAAGTTTATTTGCGCACTTATTACCACCCTCCAACAGAGGGACAATTAGAACGGACTATTCAGACCTTAGAAGACATATTGAGATCTTTATCACATGACTTTCAGGGTATGTGGGATCAATATTTACCTCTTGTATAATTTTCCGATAATATTAGCTTTCATTTAAGTATTTAGATGGAACCATATAACGCATTATACAGAAAAAGATGTTGCACACCAACCTATTGGGATGACGTTGGTGAAAGAAAACATGTAGGCCTAGAACTGGTGGAGGAAATGATATAAAAAGTAAAGGTAATCCAAAACCACATCAAATCAAATCAAAGTAGGTAGAAGAGCTATGCCGATAACCAAAAAAGGATTTGGAATTTCAGGTGGGGGATATTTTTTTCATGAAGGTATCTCCATGGAAGGGAGTTATACGATTTGGAATAAAAGGTAATTTGAGTCCCAGGTACATCGGACCATTTGAAATTATAGATCAAATTTGGGCTGTAACTTACCGTTTGGCAGAGCCGCCAAGTCTCTCAAATGTTCATGATGTGTTCCAAGTATCACTGTTGAGGAAATACATGCCTAACCCAACGCATGTACTCACCTATGTGAAATTAGAACTAGATCTCCCTCTGTCTTATTGCGAAGATCCCATTAGGATTCTTGATACAAGAGAACAAGTGATAATAAACCAGATGACTCGTTTAGTAAAAGTTCTATGGAGAAACCATAAGATGGAAGAGGCAACGTTGGAACCCGAGGAACTTATGATGAAGAACAACCCGAGTCTTTTCATGCGATATTATTCAAGAAATTTCGAGGATGAAATTATTTGAAGGATGGGAGAATGTAACACCCAAAGCTTCCATGGTACGCATCCCTTTGAATAATACAGTAGTGTGTGTTGTACGCAACATTGAGTTCTAACACACACCACAACCAATCAAACTAGCCGTTATGAATTGTAATACCCACTTTCTGAAATTTTATGAATTTTATATCTCCAAATGGACTTCATTTTTGGATCTGGAATATCAAAATTACCCTAGGGTAAAATTTTGTTACTTTTTGGATAACATTTATATTTAGATGAATGGTGAAAATTACTAAATTTTAATTAAAAACAACTATTTTAATTGAAATTATTAATAGTGATAAATTAGAAATTTTAGTTATTATAATGATTATTTAGAATATACTTTTACCATTTAATACAATGTTGGTCATTGGACCTAATTTCACAATTAAACCGAACATGAACATGTGTCAGTCTTTTTATAGTTATTATCTCTTAAAAACATGATTTCTGTTTTAACAATGAGAATTAATTTTAAATTAATTTCTGCCACTTCAGTATTTTGAATTTGGAAAAATGGATTCCAAATTTTGACCAGGATGTCCAAATTTTTTAAATAGGTAAATTTTATTTTGAGAGATTTTGAATAATTATTCCGGTAAATATTTTATTTACCATGGTTAAAGGGTAAATCCGGTAAATAAGGGTAAAAATAATATTATAATAATAATAATTTACGCTAAAACGTGTTATAAACATATTAGTTGATACATGTCGGACCATGGGAATATTTGGGTCGATTTTGGGACCCCATGGAGCCACTTGTAAGTGATAATGACACATTATATTAATTAAGTAAAAATAAATAAAAAAATAACAAAAGCATATATCTTTTAGAAAAACAATTTTTCAATTGGGTTATACATGTTGGATTTTTTACTATAAAAATTAATGGAAAGATAAAACTATTTCCTACATAATGGTATTTTATTTATAATTTTAAGACATTTAATAATTAATATTATATATGACACAATAATGATTCAATATTTTCATTATTAATGAATGAATCAAATAATTGATATTATAAATGTTAAAATTAATATATTTTGAAAGTTTTAATGACATAAATGAATTTTATTGCTTAACATGACATTATAGGATTTCTTAAATTATTTTTTTCGAATTAATAATGTTTATATGACTTTAACAAAAATCAATTATTGAATAGTGTCAAAATTGACATAAAAGAAGTATTAAAACAAATATTATATTATTAATTGATATTAAATTCAAAAAAATCTGTGTTTCCTAAAAGAGACTTATATCATGATAGGTGAATCATTAATGGAACACTTGAGTGTCTCTTGTATATATATAGTATGTTTATTAACTATATTATATAAAAATACAATGTGACATGGTAATTGTCAAACTAATTAACGAAGAGTTAAAAGTAAAAGATAAGGTTAATATAGTGACACAAACCTGTATAAAACCTATTTTTTGTGTGGTTTTCGATCCATACCCACCTTAACCTTTAAATAATCCACTTTGGATCCATTATAATCTGAATATGAATTTGTTATAAAATAATATTTCTAGATTTTCCAAATGTGCCCCTCACCACTCTTATAAAAGGGCACTCCCCCTTCTCACTAATTTAGACATTCAAAGCCTTTTGTCTCGGAAATACCCCACCAAAATACTCTCTCAACATCCATCATTTCATTCTAGAGTCATTAGTTTGATCAAAAAGACAACCTAAGGGTCCCTTTTGATAAAATCAAAAAGAAGAACCGGAAGAAGAGATAATGTTTTCACCACCCTTTTTCAAGTTTCTTTCTTCCATAACTTCATCTTTCATTGTGATTACAATTCTAAAATAATAAATCCAGTATATTATATATACTATGATTTTATTATAAACATGGTAAAACCATATTCAGTATTCTATCCATCCTTTGAATGACATGTCACCGTATGTGCGTACGTACGGCTTACCGTCTCCACATCATGGAATACTTTTTATTCAATAAATTATTGTATGGGTATGGTAATTATGTTTAATTCATGTAAATAATAAATATGACATGATTATGATTCTGTATATTTGATATACTATACAATTATATATTATTTTAACATCAAAAGAGTTATATTGTCGCTCGTGTGTACGTACGTACTACCATCTCGACGAACGCAATGAGTTTAATTCTCCATCACATTCACTCAAGTATAATTATGATTTGATGATTAAATATATTGTTTAAGGAATCTATATCATTCTGAATATGAATAAGATACAACCTATCCGAACAAACACAACATAAGTAACAAAACATATACGAGTAACTTATCACCCGAAATGACGATAATACTAAGATATTATTAACAAAGAAATGTTAAAAGATCATATATGATATCATAATAATGTATATGATTCTTGGATAATTTAATATCAATTATTTCACCATTATACAGGAGGTTAACCTACCCTCAACCATGGAAATGTACAAGGTAAGGGTTTATTTCGCAATCTCATCATTATCCAAGGTTGTTTATACGTAATAATCTACTGGGACTTCTTTATCATCCACATCCATGTTTCTTAAAAATGTCTTTCACATTTTTTTTACTATTTACTAGAATATGGGTTAATGTCATTTAAACAATTTTTTGACTTTTTATAAGAGGTTTATAAAGGAATCTTTCTGTCGTTTTCCAAACAAGGTCCTTTTTATCATTTTCGAATGAATTAATGTAAGAATGGATTTTTTAACTTATACGGTGGGTGTGGCTATTTTCCACCTTTATAAAATCATCAAATATTACCTTAATAGATTATAAGGATATTTTCAAAGTAAATGTTTTATTTTATAATTATGTGACTTTTAAATTATTTCAAAAAAGAGATTTCTCTCAAATAGTATTGATTTCATCAATGTCAACATCCTTTGATGGATTTTAAGCTTATTTGAAGATGATTTATTATGATACAAAACTTCTATAATGTATTTAAGGTTTTTTTATTTGTTTGACTGTGGATGTGTTATTTTTATAGCATTCATGGTTTATGGAGAATGTATTGACATTTCGTATGATTGTTTTAATACGAATGTTTTTGTTATGGTTAAACCTGTTTATATGAGGAATGCATTGGAAATAATAAGTGATGGGTGGAGCCCTCTATAACTCCTCGAAGCATCAGTAGGTCTCATGAGACAAACTAGTGTCTTGGGATAAGGCATTGACAAAATTTTATTTGTAGTCTTGGAACGAGGCCTTGGCTATGTGGTTATAATAGTCTGGAATTATGCATTCCATCATTATGAAATTGGTTATTGATATTTCATGTGATTAATCGACTAGTAGAATATCCATTTGAATAAGTATATGGAATAATTTCATTTTATTTCATCCATATTATGCTGAAGGTCATTTTTTAAAAGGCTTTTGTTTTAGTAATACAGTTCCTAAAATGTTTATTCTTATTTATAAAACATTCCGCTATATTGTTATCCTTACTGTGCATTTGATATCACCCCTTTCAATGTTTTATTTTTCCCTGGATGTGAAGAAGTATTTTGTGAATGACCTTTAGGAATAGTATGAGGGGATAAGAGTGTGGACTATGTAGACTATACTGTTGTACTTTTCATTTTATGATGTAATGCAAATTTAATGAATGTATCTAGTTATTCCAAGGCTACTAAACTAATCAGTCTTTCGAGACATGATCTTTCTTGTGATCATGACAATGTTATTTAATAATTCACCGACTCTGGGTAAATGGGGTCGGGGCGTTACACCTCCTTTCTTTTGGAATACACAAAAATATCATCATTGAACACAACCACAAATGTATCCAAGAACTCACGAAAAATTCTATTCATAAGATCCATGAATACAACCGGTGCATTGGTTAAACCAAAAGGAAAAACTAAAAATTCATAATGTCCATATCTATTACAAGACGAGGTCTTTGGAATGTCTGCTTCATTTACATTCAACTATTGGTCCCCCGACTTGAAGTCAATCTTCAAAAAAAATTGTGCTCCCTAGAGCTGATCAAACAAATCATCGATATGAGGCAAAGGATAATTATTCATAACCGCAATGTTATTCAATTCTATATAATCAATGAAAAGTCTCATTGAACAATCATTCTTTTTATAAAATAATATACGGGCACCCATGGTGATGTGATAGGTCGAATGAAACCTTTATCTCTTAACTCCTGCAACTTCTTCATTAACTCTAATAGTTAAATTTGAGCCCCTCGATAAGGGGGTTTTGAAATTGTATTAGCATCAGGAACTATGTCAATAGTAAATTCAACTTCTCGATCAGGTATAATACCTGGAAACACATCAGGAAATACATAAAGGTACTCATTTACCACTGGAACATCATTAATCTGAACTAGTCCTTTATTTTCAACAATATGTGCAAGGTAACATTCATTTCCATATTTTACTAGTTTCTCAGCATCCTAATATGTTATCAAAAGAATAGGTTCATTATTTTACACCAACTGAAAATCATTCTGAAAAGAAACCTCTTTAGCTCTGTTGTTAATATTATCATGATATATAGAACGCCAATCCATACCCAAAATAACATTAAACTCTAATAGTGACAAAACAATAAGGATTTCATGTAGATTCTTCCACAAACAAGGTCAGCAATGCTCTTATGTTTTCTTTTTGTCTCAATATTTCCTCCATGTACTTTTCCCGTATGTTTTGTATTCATATCTTGAGATAGAATTACCAATTTACTAGAAACATTCTTAGAAATAAAATAGTGTGTAGACACTGAATCAAAAAACACCTTGGCATAATGTGGTCAAACAAAATGTATACCTGAAACAAATACATTTGACGGCCCAACATCTACTGAAGTAGTTGCAAATTATTTCACCACCCCATTCTACTTGTAGTTTGGATTCTTTCCTTTGGTTTAGTTCTCTATTGGACATTCATTTTCATAATTACACATTTTATTTCAATTACAACATTTTACTGATTGAAAATTAGATTTTTTTCTTACCATTAACCTGATCATTTTCAGTGCAATTACAAGCCTTATGTCCCATTTTACAAAATCAGTAGCACTTACCATAATCCAAAAGACATTCTCCAGCATTATTTTTACCATAATTTACACATGCTCTAAACTTATTATTCTTACCATAAGACTTTTTTGAAGAGTTATTTACTTTTTCCTACCACCGAGACCACTTATTATATTGTTTGTCAAATAATTCCTGATCATTGGAAAACTCTATTTCCACCAACGCACAATGAAAATGTTTTTCATAACTTTTAAACTCACGAGATGCTAATCCCCTTAGATACATTGGCTTTAATACTAAGTAAAAACTTTTTATTTTACTACCAAGATACCGTATGAAATTTTGAGTATACCTTGCCAGTCGAGTGAATTTTTTATCATAAGCAGCCACTGTGTCATCCTCCTACTTCAATTATAGGAATTTTTTTCCATCCTAAGATGAACCACCTTTAGAAAATATTTCTCAGGAAATACACATTATAATTTATCCCAATAAAGATAATCAATCTCCTCACTATCCCTGATACATATCACCATTTACCACCACTGATCACCATCACCTTCAAAATGGTTAACAGCAAGACTATCCTTTGGATGTTTTGAACAACCCATGACATCAAAAAAAAATCCAGTGCTTTAATCCACCCTTCTCCTAGAACTGGATCAGATGATCCTTTGAATGATGGGGGATGTTGCCTCATGAAAGGATCCACTACTGAAATGTTCCTCTATGGTTGATCTGGCTGATCTCGCACATGGATAACACCACCATTTATAGTCGGAGTCAACTCTTTCATCACTGCATCAAACTATTTAGTTTCGATTCTGACCATCTCAGGTTGATTATTTGGAAGGTTTCCTTTTCCTGATGTCGTCCCAACAAAGTTTCCCTGTTTCCTCTGCATGAAACCATTCTGAACATAGAAATATCTTAGGCGAAACAACATGGTAATATGTAAATACTATATTATTTCAATAATAACATAAATTACTTTATGAATAATAATTTAACAATATCCTAACTCCTAAAGTTATCAAAGATGACCTTTGATACCAACTATAAGGACCCGAACATAAACCATACTTAATATTGAATTAATGGAATGATTCACATTGGGGATCTTTTCAAGTTTAGAGTTTTAGAGAATTAGAACATAACTATTACATGTCAAAAGATTACAATGTAGACCTTTCTACACAAATTCAATTTTTTTAATAAAATAAAAACTCTTGAAAAAAAGTGTCAAGTCTAGTTCCATGTTTTAGATAGCCTAACTTTTCTTTGATCCCATCCTTGACCCTATTCATCTTTAAGTCCTATGAAACCATTTCAAAACATGGGATGAACATAAAAATCTCAACAAGTGTTATAAAACAATGAATGAAATCATTTTGTCATTAATACATAAAAAACACAAACTATTTTACTTTCCACATGAAAACATAAGATTTATGAATAACACAAAGAAATCATAAATCATAAAGGTAACTTGTGGCATCCATAACATAATTACAATGTACTATCTAAACTACATAGGGAGTTACATTGGAATACTGATCACAGTACATTCCATAAATCTATTAGGAGAAACTTTCACATTTACCTCTATCATGTTACCCAATGAATTGTAGAGCTATCTCGGGCTCACCCACCCTAGGATTATTTCGGAACCACCTGTATACATAAATAATTCCCATGAACCATAACATGATCATAACACATAACATAAGCATAAATGAAAGATAACATTTCCACATTGTAATAAAAAAATACCAGTTCAAGATATTGAAGTAATAAATCCATTATAAAAATCATTTTCAATACCAAAATACGTAAAAAAAGATTATGTGGTATTTATTTTACTTTTTAAAAACATTTCGGCTTATTAAGGAAGCCAAAGATCAAATAATACTCGCGGTGGTAGAAAGGTCATTGTCACCGCTTACGTAAAAAAGCATTCCTTTTCGTCACTTCGTAAAAAAATTCATATAAATATATTCCCTTTGAATGAAATGTAAATTCAAAGGGGTTTATACACCGTGTAAATCAAAGTAGTGTATAAAACAAAATATGCCTAAATGAAAGGAGATTGAGATGAATTCCCTTACCTCATTTCCGACTTGACTCGATCACTCTTTTATCTTATGAGTAATAAACTAATGTTAATTTCTACATTATTAAGAACCTTTTTCAAGTTTAATATTACCTTTTTATAACTTATTACCATGTGATAATCATTATGTAATCATTCAATTTAATAATGGTCATTTTGTTGATATTTTGTACTTGATTCAGAAATGAACTTATATTTAAAGGTTGTCCATGTGGTTAATAGTCCATTATATCCAGAATGATATTCATGATTTATATATCATATATATATATAATATATCCAGTATTGAAATGTATTTATAATAGTCCATTACATTTGGAGTTAAGAAATTAAATGCACCATTAATGGAGACGGTAAGTCGTACGTACGCATGAACGCTACTTTCATTTATATTTCTTATTTTAATGGAATTAAAACATAATGATACATAGGGATATTTTAATTCCCGTATAATGTCATCTATAATATCATATATAATATCATTATCCATATCCTTTATATGTCCCACATATGGCATTAATGATCCATATCATTTTGAGGGGGCATTAGTCCGTATTTCCTCTAATGAGATTATTGTGTTTACCCATAATGGAAACCATAAAGGCATGCTATAAATGGAAATTACAGAAGAATAAAGAAAACATAAATATAATATATATCATATATAAATAAAGTGCCATCATAATGTCCACCATGAGTGGTGGTTGGAGATAATCGAACAATCATCGTTTCATGAGGCATTAGTTTTCCATCCACAGAAACATTATGTTATTCATACATTAGATGGAGGTGTGTGTTAGTGTAGTTAGAATACATCTAATAACAATATCATAGTATATTTAGGATAGATTTTTTGTTACAAAATAAATAAATAAAAATAGTTTAGGGGTTCGAGAAGTAAAATAAAAAAATTAAGTGAAACTATTACCTTTAATTTGGGTAACTTCCTTTGGTTTGAAACAATAGACTTCCTCAAGTTTATTCTACCTAAGGTAATTAATCTAAGAGGAGGAGAGGGATGAGGGGAGAATTTATTGGGTAGAGTTTGGATGTTCCAAAAGGCTTGAGAGGTGTATGGAATTGGTTATAAGTGGTCTCTTTTTTATGTTTGTGGAGGGGCTCTTTAGGAAAGTGTGAAAACATTATTTTATTATAAACATATCGACAGTTTTCAAAAGGTCTATAAATAATTAGATTTAAAGATAATATGACTCATATTCGAAATAAAATCATCCAATCAGAATTGGACATGTTTTGGATAATATTTTAATCATTATTATATTATTTATTTAAATCATTTATTAATGTGGTAAATACTGCTTCATTATTCTGTCATAAATAATTTAATATATCTGATTTCTAAAAATATTAAAAAAATACCGTGATTTATGAAATATTTTTAGCTTTCCAATTAATATTTATAGTAAAACTTATTCCTTATATAACACCATCTAAAAAATAACTTACTAAAATGAGTTTTGATTATGTCATTTTTTCCTTTACATTAAATTAATTAACCAAAAGTTTCATTGTCTTTCATAAGTGCCTCCATTGGGTCCCAAAATAGACACAAAGATGCAAATGGTTGGCTGTTACTCATCCAATAAATATAGGACAAGTGTCGAGGTAATTTTGAATTATTATATTATTCTTTTTACCTTGATTTACCCTATTTACCTTTAACTGTTGTAAATAAAAGTCAAAAATTACTATTCACCAAAAATTATTTTCATCTTATTGAAACACAATTTAATTCTTGATAAAAACCATGTATGTCTTATTTTTTAAATTAAATTCACAGAAGTGGTAAAATTTCATTTAAATTAAAAGGTCAGTTTTTTAACTACTAATAAGTGATTTCATTATTTATCAAAAATTAAAGTTTTTCAGAAAAATACCAATAATTAAGCCTAAGCTATATTTGATCTTTTGAATTCAAAAATGATTTCTATTATTCCATGTTCAAAAAATACGAGTGACATTAATTAAATTTAAAATTAATTATTGTTATCAAAACAAATAGCATGCATTTAGGAAATAATAACTAACAAAAGTTTGATACCTGTTTATGTGAAATAACAAAGTTAAATTTATTAAAATGACCAACATTGTATTAAATGGTAAAAATATATTTTAAATGAAATTTAAATCCAACTAAAAATATATTATATCCATATAAATAAATTATAATAAATATCACTTTTGAATTAAAATACAATATTTTTCACCATTTATTAAAAAATGTACATTATCAGAAAAATACCAAAAAATTACCCATGGTAAAATTTGATGTACCCATTCGAAAGAAGGATTTTATTTGTTCAATGAGAATTTATTAATGTGTCCAAAACTATATATAAATAGTTTTTTCCATTAAATGGTGTTAAATTTACCTTTTAATGTAAATTATGCTAACTATTAGATTTATTCACATTTTAAGCATCTAACTTTTTATTGGATAAATGTAAATACATTTAACGATCTTGTATAATAATATTGTAGTTATTTTCATTAATTCACACCAATACAATGGTTAGTTGTTTACTACCATTTAAATTAATAATATTATATTATTTCTATGCAACGTAAGATTCCAAAGAAACTCGTTGTTGTGTATCGGGTACGCTATCGAACATAGAAACCCATTTAAAGAAAAATTTATATTTAATTAATAAATATTAATAAATATGAAATATGTATTATTCTTCATTTTCATGGGATTTTACAATTAAGATATATATTTATTAACCATGTTTAATATGTGGGTTTTCAATAAATGAATGATCAATTATCAAACAATTGATTCCTGAGCAGAAGATCAAACGGTGAGGAAAAAATATTTTCAAGTGTTAAGATTGTAACACCTCAAACTTATAAAAAATAATGAAATTTATATAATTTAGAATATATTATATGAAAAATTGATCCTGAATATCCCATGAAATATATTTTATTCAATTTGAACTCTATGACAGCTTGTGAAGCACACCACCCCGAGACTAAATGAATAAAAATATAATATATCATTTAAATATTGATGTTAAATATGTGTGTATGAATATTAATAACCAAATTATGAAAATTATATGGAATAAAATGAAATAATTATTAAATATGATATATATTAATTTGAAATAATATAATATTCATTTAAAAGGAAAGTAAATGTTTTTTTGAGAACATTTTTTTCTGAAAGACAAGGTTTTTCATGCTTTGTGATCATAAATTGAAAATAATTTTCAAAAAATTAATATAATTTAATTGATTAAATGAAATTATTTTTTTAATAATAACATAAAATATTTCAGATGATTGAATGTTTTTATTTTTATGAAATTTTACATTTTTTGGTGAATAGTGAAAAATTCTGTTTTTTAATATATTTTCATTTTAATATTTCACCTAGTTACATCAAATATTAAATTTGTAACAAAAAATTAGATTAATTATACGAAAATTTCAAAATTTTAGGTCACTGGAAATAATTTTATATTGAATTTATAGGTTAGAACCTTCTATAATTAGGATAATTTTCCACTGGAAACCCCCTTTTTCATAATGATTGTAGGTGTAATTTTAACTAGGATAACTTTAAATTTTAATAATGAAATATTAAAATACATATTTCATATTTATAATAATAATTATTAATATTATCTAATAAGATCAACTTATGGTTTGACATAAATTAATGTGAAAACAGTAAAAATTAATTACAATGACTAAGGTAAAAATGGTTTTACCTGGGGTTAAACATGTAATATAAGGGTTAAAATGTACTAAAATGTTTTAATACCCATTATTTATATTTAATACTTCACATGTTTAAATTTATATTTCACTGGATGCATTTTCCAAATGAATGAATTTATCTTTAGGTATTATTTTTGGAAATGTAAATGTTATATAAAATAGTGTATTCATTCCCCTCTTATAAATTGTAACTCATTGTCTTCCATTCTACAGCAACGCCATACCATTTGGTTCAATAAATAAATATATAATCACACTGCAAAATATTCTTGGGCACGTTTTAGATCATCATTTATTCCCAAAATACCTTCACTAGGGTTCTTAAGAGGAGATCCAAATGAGGGTTCCCTTATAAGAAGTAATTATCTTAACCAATCTCTAATGCATTATTTCTTTATTTCAACCAAAAATTATTAATTTACACTAACAATATAATGAAATTATTATATACCATAAACTATTAGTTTATTATTTTTATGGAATAATATTTTTCTATATCATTCCTGGACAATTGGGAAATGAAATCACCAATGGTTTGTATGACTGACATCAACTTGAGAACCTATATAATTCCTTTTCCAACACAATATATTATGTATGGAAACATGGATGAATTTTAAAAATATACATGATAATTATTGTAATAATATAATTATATAATTATATTATCACATATATAGTCTAACATTCAATGCCTTTTATATTTTGATAACATTTCTCATGTTTATGACAGACTACCGCCTCCCAAAAAGTCATTACTCATTTACCACATATACTTCCTCAGAAAAATAATAAGTTTATATTTAATGAATATATGCATCTTATATTAATTTATATTTGTCCTTGAAGATAAGTATATCATACACTTCTTTATCCATCAACAATTTGGTGAGATGATAACATTGCTCATGCGTATATATGAACAACCATCACCACGAAGCAATGTGATCAATTATACATATTCAAATTTAAATAATAATTCCAAATATATATATATATATAATTAGTAAATATTATATTTAAAATTTTAATATAATTTTTTTATAATCTGTATCTATATCTTATACTGTAGGACAGGAACATTCAGGACAAAAAACGCATGAGAAAACATGGAAATTAATAAATCAGGAAATGAATATAATGATATATTATTAGAAAATGAGGGGTAAAATTTTATAAATGAATCATATATGATATAATAAATTTTAATATGGTCATTAAATATATTAATATCATTACCAATTCTATGATACATGAGGATAATGTATGTTCATCCAAAAAAACCATGAGGTAAGTTACATCATCTCAATTTTCCTTTATTGAGGAATATTTTATTCTGGTACACATAATATGTTTTATATGGTGTATATATATCCCCTTTGATATTTAATCTTATGATTACTTGTTATTTCACTATATTTTAAAATTAAATTTTAATTATGTCAACCATGTGTATTTGAATTTATATTTACCAAGTAGTGAATAATTTCACAACTTCATTTCTTTTCAATATATTATATTACTACTTCTTTATCATTTATAGTCTTATATATAATTTCTATTATCATATTTTTAAAATACACTTGTTTTATGTAGATTAGTATTCGATTCATATATTAGTTTCAATGAATAATAATAACATTATTTTTATTAACATTGTAATGGTTTATTTCAAAATCTCACTCTAAGAAATATTTTTAGTTTTTAGATTTCAGTTGAATGATATTATTTGATAATTTTATAATAAACCAATTATATTTTACTTCCCTTATTATGTTGCAGAAATTTAAAATAATATTACAATTTTTTACTGTCTTTGGTTCTTAAAATTGATGAAATCTATTTCTATGAATATATGACATCACTTCCATCTTTGGTTAAAAATATGATTTCTTCTAAAAAAATTATTACTTTCCAATGCATTCTCACAGTGATACAACTGAATTTTCTAAAAATTGATCTACTATTGAATAAAAATTAATGATACACATATCAAATAATATACTTGTTCCATTTCTGTTGACACTATAATTTGGGAAGAAGAAGAACAATATGGAAGCCTATGAGGCTTCCTGGTGATGACCTTTCACATAGCCCCATGGCGTCCTCCCCACCAGAGTGCAAGGATGAGGGATGCACCACAAACCCCTTTGATGTTTGTGAGCCTACCATGGTGCAAGGATATGGGATGCCCCACGAACACCTTCGACATTCGTGACCCCACCACAGAGCAAGGAGGCGGGTGGCCCTATGAAAAAATTTGACGTTCGCGAGCCCACCGAGGAGCAAGGAGGTGGGAGGATCCGTGGATGAAATTGACATTCACAAGCCTGATGAGGATAATAGTGGTGGGAGGCTTAATGAACAAATTTGACATTCCTGAGCCCTCCACGGAGCAAGGAGACGAGACGCCCAATGAACCCATTTGACATTTGAGTCCGACTATAGAGAAAATGTAGTCTTTGCGATGAGCAAGATCTGATTCATGACGCCTCTTACCTATAAATACAGGGCTCCCCTTGAGCCCAACGGATGGATCATCCAACAATTCACCTTCTGAGCTCTCAAATATTGTTGCACTTCTTGCTCCGCGATCCATGAGTTTCTCAAGATACTTTTTCATTGTAAAGTTCCTCCCCCTTTTCTTTAATTCAACCCCTCTTTTGAGAGAGATGACTTTGATGAAGCCCACACTCCTTAGAAAATTATTGGTATCCCCACAAGGACTCGGGTCACCATGAAGCATTTATTCATTACGAAACACCCTCCATACACACACGACCCACATGCTAAGGCAGGGTCCCTGTGCTTCGCAAAGCACATTGCTTCACAACACCTGGCTTCACAAGGAACCCTTTCATCGTGATTCATTACTTCACGAATTCCTTTCCACTTCTCAAAAATCCTCCCACATGCACCAATTCCCTATTTCTAGACTATGATACTTCACATTGCGGTGCACATCCCTTCAAGAAGCCCATCCACTTCATGGATCACCAGAGTATCACACATATTCTACCTATGAAACCATTTTCTATGAAACTCCTTTTCATGTGCGGCCCTACAGGTTTGCACGAAGAAATTTCAATGTCCCTTCTATGATAATGCCCATTGCATTGCATTTCCTCGTTCTTCTTCTTGTAGGAACACTAACAACTATTTCTTCTTCACATAGACATGCTAACATGGACCCCCCATGGGATCACCTCTCGACACCCCCCCCCCCCCCAGTCACGACATTGCTGGTTCCATCCTTCCCCCAAGGGTGGGTGGGTATTAGTTATATATGTCCTAGAGGTGTGGAGTGAACCCACCTCATCTGAGTTTCAGGATGTTAAACTGCTAAGAACCATCATCTTCAGAACATGACGATAAACTATGACATCACCCCATGCCATGTGGGTAGGGTGCCCCACCTTGAATGTTCTCTACGCCCCCTGATCTCTACGAGAGTGAGTTAATTCCTCACATGGAATGACATCCTCTTTATAGAGGTGGAATCTGTGTGCCAGGAATGGGAAACAACACTAGTGTAAGCCCCTAGCCTTTCCTGTAGGAGGAAACACCCCTGCTCCTCTTTTCCTGGGTGTCAATTCTCTCTCCCACTGGACCTTGTCATCACTCGTGTCACCACACTGTAGTAAGTCCCAATATCCGCCTCTACGGGATGTAGACCATGAGTAAACCCCTATTTCTATTTTGGGATACTAACTACATGTAAGACCCTATTTCCTTTTTGGTATGCTAACCACGCGTAAGCCCCCTATTATCACTTTGAGCTACTAACCATGCGTAAGCCCCTATTCCCTTTTTGGGCCACTACCTGCACTTCATCCCCACTATACTTTCAATGGACGCACCATCTGTGACGTGACCATCAGGTATTTGCAGTCTCTTGTTTCTGACACTAGGCATGACTCACGTGGGCATATACCAAGAATTGACGATGACATATTCTCTGGGCAGCATAAATTGTAAGTCCAAACTCCACAATGAACATCGAGGTCTTTGATAATTTCCAAGGAAATGTATGTCGGAATACTCCTTGAGTTTAAATCCCAATAAAAACTCCAACAGAACTACATGGACATTGATCTTTACCATAGCAAGGTATGTAGGAAGCCTCCCTAAGGATCATGCCCTCCATCCATTGGTCCTGAATATCTTCACGTCAGTTCAGAAAACTCCACTCTCGAACTACATATACATTGAACCTTTCCAAGGCAAGGTACGTTGGATGCCTCCATGAGGTTCAATCACAACAGATGGTCTCTTCGACCCCCTTCACACCCGTTTTCCCAAACCCACCATGAAATACGACTTCTTTGATCCTTTCCAAGGTAGGGTACATAGGAATCCTATATGATGTTAAAGACCACCACTCGATACCTCTAATACACTTAAAGTCAGTTTGCCAAAACCCACCATGAACTATGAGGTCTTTGATCCTGGTCCTAGTTGGGTATGTAAGAAGACTCCATGTGGATCAAGCCCAAAAAACCATTGGTCTCGAATGTCTTCACATCAGTTCACCAGAATTACCTAAACTACATCGTATTTGATCCTCGCCAAGGTGAGGTACGTAGGAAGCCTCCGCGAGGTTCAAGCATAAAACCCAGCAGTTTTGACCACCACCACATCCGTTCACCGAACACCCCTTCTGAACTACATTGTCTTTAATCCATTCCCTTGAACGGTATGTAGGAAGCTTCCCTGAGGTTCATGCCTAACACCCCTTGGTTCCTACCACCCTTCATGATGGACCACCTTCGTCTTGAATGACGTTAAACTACATGCCCCCTTTTCATCTTGCACAATGTTAAGATGCATCCCCCATCTAGCGGCAAGCTATTTTGACCCCATTCAGTGGTGAGCCGTTGTCAACCCATTTCGATGGTAAGTCATCCTAAAATGAACTACATGGACTTGGATTTCCTTTCATGGAGATATGTAGGAAGCCTTCCTAAGGTTCAAGCCCATCACTCATGTATCATCGTTATGTCTCCCTCGATCCTAAGTGTTTCGGGAATGTCATGGATAAACACATAAATTCTATTTCCTCGTGGTCCCATCCATGCTTCCATTCCAAAGGTTCACCTCCTCAGGTGTCCCATCTTCCAACCGAACTATGCAGACATTGATTCCCTATCACGAGGATACGTAGGAGTTTTATTAGAGACTCATTTCCAACATCAACATCATCCTTGAGACAACTCCATCCCACTCACAGCCTATTTCATTAAACCCTCACTCATCCATACTAATTCTTACCTGGATTTCCACATCTCAATGAAATCATGCCACCTCCTTCCCCATTTGCATTGAATAAAATCATGATGTTAACCACATGTTGGCCCCAACATTAGTGTCCCCCTATGGGTTTCCCCCATCTGATCCACTGTAATCAGTTTTTTGATCAGTCCAATCCCTCTCGGCTAGACGTTAAAATCATGGCATACCCTATGTTAATCATGGGATACATGCCAATAGAATATGATTCCATGCATTCGATGAGGGAATACATAGGAATCCACACCCTCAAGAATACCTATAATAAGGGGAAGATACCTAGGCGTGCAAGTGTTCCAGCACCCAGATATGACAGTGAGGTCCAACGTGACTACTAAACTGACCGAAGGTTTTTTCCCTCACTGAACCCATTGGAATGTCTAAAAAGAAGAAGTGTAATTAACTTGTGTCAACGAAGATATGGCTCTAGGAAGTGTTTCACAAATAACGTATTCAATCTATAAGGGAGTCCCAAACTAGGCGATGAGTTGTGAGAAGGACTCCATAGAAAGAATAAATGACATCCCATCATCCCATTTCGATAATAGAGAAAACATCCCTAAACAAGGAACAACTTCCTCCCACATTTGAAAATATTGAATGCGGGGAAACGAACAATGACGCCATCCCTGAAAAATAAAAAAACACATGCCCCAATGAATGAGTCAGAAAAAGAAATGGTGAAGGCGATGTGAATATATTCTACATAATATAGAGATTAGTAGCATACGATAGATCAATGGACTAATTTATCAGTAGACCCATCTATTTGACGTCGGGTCCCACCAAAAAAATTGCAGGTCTTGCGTGAAAATCACTAGATGTTGGGGCAGTCAAAACATTGGACATCTTGGTATGTGATGTTGTCAGCATTGATCCATCATTCAAGCCATGGAAGACTAAATGGCATTGGGGAACTGGTCGTCAGTTCCCTTTTTCATTCAGAACATATTAGTTAATCACCGTGCTTTAAGGGAAACAAGCTGTTGCACCTATTACTATATCACTGCCTGCCCACCGATGAAGGGGAGGGGGTAGTTTTAGCATGGTAGTCCCATGTGGTTTCACCTCTTCTGCGATGGCCTCAATGGCCACGACTGATGGGTGCACTCACCCCATATCTCCCTCATAGTTCTTCCAACGAATGGAGAAAATGACACCGTACGCCGATACGAGGTGGAGGGTATTATCTCGACTATAGATAAGGCCTACATGTAATTAAAGTAATTGGTGCCTCATCATTAATTTCACCCCCGAGGGCCATGCAATCAGACACTACTCCCCATTCCAAAATATAACCATTTCTAGAGACTCTCCCCAGAACATCTCGATGACTCTCTTCACTACGTTGATGAGGTAGGGGATATTTGAGTCATCCCAGCAAATATTTCATTAAATGGGATCCCAGTAAGGGCTCCCACAAGGATGTGTCAGCACTGCCATCTAGTCCTACTAGCCATGGAGTAGGTAAGGCATGTACCTACACCACCGTCTCCAGTACATCTAACACAATGCTTACGTCAGGAACAAGATGATGTTGACGTCCACCACGGGGGCATCAATGTCATCAACTACTGTGTCCCGATCCACTTCTGATGAATATCACGAAATCCCTGTGTATGCTGAGCAGTGACATTCAAATTCTAGACTTAGATCAGGGCCCCATCCCACCATGGGAAGGCTGGGTCGACTCTCTTGGTCACCAGCAGAAGTAGTGACTACCGCAGACTAACCCGCAACAATGCCACCTATTACAGAGGCCCTCCCTATACATCTACCATAGAAAACGTGGGTCTTCCCCGCTTCCAGGATCGGTATGGAGGTCCGACTCCTGACACCTTCAATACAAATGAGGGCCCTCCCCAGAGCAGTGACACTTAGAACAGAAGTCTCTCCCATGCCCACTACACCGGATATGGAGTCATTAATATTACAACAGACCGTTGGTATGGGAACGTTGGTAAGATCTACTTGAAGACCCAGTTTTGTGGCCTAGTGGCCATCACTAAATTAATGGTAGTCTCCCAGGACACTGTATATAATGCGTTGATGGGAAGTTCATGGATCCACCTGCATGCGACAATTCCTTCATCATATCACCTATGCCTCATGTACTCCCTTAATGGTCAAGTGGGCATGCTTCAAGGTGATGCATCTCCATTTTCATCTTTTGAGGACCTCTATCTGGATTCCAAATACTACAAGGAAATGGAAAAACATATTCTGGCCAACGAGGATGAGCATTCCATGGATGCGACCGAACCATGGATAAATCTAGACGATGCATATATCTTTCGAATCCATCGATTGGAGTCTTGAATCCCGAACATGTGACAATGATTCATTATATTTGTGATGCTGGTAGAAGGCATTCCCAAGACTAATATATGATGAAAAATCCCCTCGTACTATAATACAAATCAGGTTGTGGTAATCATGGAGCCTCTTCCCCCATAAGGTATCGGGATGTCCACCCCATGGAAATGAAAATACGTCATATGTGCTTGTTCAGCTTGGATAGAATTAACAAGATATAGAAAACATGCCACTATTGCTTTGATATCATCATGGATGGCCCCTTGGGCCGAAGGTTAAATGGGATTGGATCAATAACCCTCATCACTATGGTTGCGGCAGCATAGGAGTCCTATGATGTAGTGACCACTTCCGCTCAAGCTAGTACCAGCCTTCTGTCTGGATATATGTACTTAGAAGAATTCATCCCGCCGAGGATACCCCCTCCGTAAATGATGAATATGATTTAGATGATGCTCTACCTGCTTTTGAATAGGGTGTCTCTACCATAGATGACAAGTTGGTACAAGTAAACCTCGGTAGCGAGGTAGACCCAAGACCCAGATTGATCAGTGCCACCACATCCCTCGAGAAGAAATAGCAGTACATAGACATCCTAAAACAAAACTGTGATGTATTCTCCTAGAGATATGATTTGATTCTAAGACTATATCCTTAGGTAGATATCCACCACCTCGGTCTCCTTGAAAATCCTCACGGGTCAAATAGCCTCCCAGAAAGATGCACACTTCATACAATGCCATGTTAGAGGCAGATGATGATAAGATTATCTGAGCCAATTTTCTTAAGAAGGTCTCATACCCCAAATAGCTAGCCAAAATTGTTCCAGTCAAGAAGAAGAATTGATAGATCAGAGTCTGCATCAACTTCGAGGATCTCAATCGTCACTGTCTGAAGGATGATATTCCCCTTCCAGTGACAGATTTTTTGATTGATGCTACAAATGGATTCTAAGAACTCTCTATAATGGAAGTGTACATGGGGTAAAAATTATCCGAGTGGCCCTCAAGGATGAGGATTTCACAACCTTCAGGGCACCACAAGGTACTTTCTGTTATCATGTCATGCCTTTCGGTTTATAGAATGGAGGATCCACCTACCAACGGTCTATGCATTGCATATTTAAGCTGATACATAGAATCATAGTGGGATGATATGTGTATGATCTCGTGGTAAAATCCCAAAAGCATCAGAACCATCTCAAAGACCCTGACAAAGTGTTTGACTTCCTCTGTTCCCATCACCTAAAGTTAAACCCACCGAAGTGTTCCTTCGGGGTCACCTCTATAAAGTTTCATAGATCCATTTTTAGATACAAGGGCATTGAGATCGACCTAGAGAAGATCAAGGCCATTATCTAGATGTATCCTCTGAAAAACATTCGTGAACTTGAGACTTCCAAGGCTAGTTTGCTTACATACACTGATTCATTACAAATTTGGCCAGAATGTGTAAGCACATTCGTCAGCTCATGAAGAATGACACACACAATGAGTTGGATGAATAATGTCAGACTACTTTTGAGGAGATCAATAAGTATCTGATCAAGCCTCTGGTCAAAATTCCACCCATCTTCGGAAGGCATTGGTCCTTTATGTCACCACCCTAGAATGATCTCTCGGTGCCCTTCTCACACTGAAATTCAATGAGGGTACAGAAAATAACTTTTACTACCTCAGCAGCATGCACCTCAATACAGAGTCCATATTCTACCCCATCGAAAATAGATTCCTTTCACGTGTATTCGCTTTACTGAAATTAAGACATTATGTGTATCACCATGAGGTACAACTTGTATCTCGAGTAGAACCAATAAAGTGCATTCTGAATCGCCCCATGTTGACAGCCCATCTCACTCAGTGGGCACCGATTCTGCAGCCATTTGATATTATGTTTTTTCCTCAGAAAGATATTAAGAGGAAAGCATTGGAAAACATCCATGCTTCCAATCCGGATCTAGATAACTTTTCCATATATCTCAATTTTCCAGATAAAGTGATTCTCTTGGAAGATCTAGCCACGCTGTTCTAGAAGATTCACATTGATGGTGCTTCCCAGAGCCCCACTGGAAGAAGGTTCATTAACCCCAGGAAAAACAGAGTAGGCCTTGGTATCATCTTTAATACCTTGATAGAAGCCATTCTTTCATACTCATTCTTGTTGTCGGAATGCTAGACCAACAATGAGGAAATGTATCAGGCTCCCATCACTAGTCTTGAGCTGGCCCTTGAGATTGATGTTCCCCCATTTTCATGTGAAAGGGGACTTAGAACTGGCCATTAACAAAATTAATGGTGACTACATCATCAGAATTCTAGAACTCATACAAATTTTGGAGCACACTTTCCAGCTAATGGCTCAATTCCCATCTCAGACAGAGGTTACCCATGTCCATTAGTCCAAGAATGGTAGGTCAGACACCTTGGGAGTCTTAGATGCATCACTTGTAGAAGTTGTGTAGGATGATCTAATTATCCACATGGAACACTGGAGAGTCATATCTCTCATCAATCGAGATAATGATGACAACCCACAAGTAATCCACCTTACCACCTGCATATCTATTTCAAGACCCCCACATACCCCGGAAATAGTGATTAGAGTATCTATCGATTGAAGGATACCCTATGTTGAATAACTCAAACAGAGTAATATCCAATATGATCGGGAAAAGCGCGGGAGAATCCTACACCACATCTTACAGTTTACCCTCAAAAGTGGTCCCAACATTGAACATATCCTCTATAAGTGCGAGTTTGATGGTATTATCCTCTGTTGCATCCATGGAGTCAATCATTCTCTGGTCATGCAGGAGGTTTAGTCCGGTTCATGCAGCGCCAACTAGACTCGGCTGAAGTTTTCTTAGTAGATCTAGAGAATAGAGTACATTTGGCCCTCCATGATACATGGTTGTATGAAGTTATCCACGAAATCCCATGTGTGGAAAATCAATTGGAACTTTATGCATAGGCCCCTAGAGCCTCTCTACTCCACCTCGTACTCATGGCCATTTTTTATATGGGGGCTCAATGCCATGGGACCATATCCATCGGCGACAGCTCGCCAGTGCAGATTCAATCTAACAGATAGAGATTTCTTCTCCAAGTGGGAAGAGTCAGTGCCACTCAGGGAGGTCAAGGCCTGGTCTATCATTGAATTTGTGTCTTCCAACATCATCTTCCAATTTGATTCCCTCATTTCATCTACACCGATAATGGCACAAACTTCTAAGAATCTAAACTGAAGAAGTTGTATGCTATGTACAACATTTGTTCTAACCATACCTCCCGCTATCAAGATCCAGAAAATGGACAGATTGAGGAATTCAACAAATCCCTCTCAAACATTTGGAAGAAAATTGTTGCTCAGAATATGAAGAGTTGGCTGGACAAACATCCCAACACCCTGTGGGAATATCAGACAATGACTCATAATTCCACACAGGTGACCCCATAATCCATGGTATATGGAATATATGTTGTCTTGCTCACCGAGATTTAGTTTCCTTGATTATGCACAGTGGTCTATGACCATTAGGCACTAGATGAGGTAGCAAAAATATTCCTAGATAAGATGGAAGTGCTCTACAAAATTTGGCTCAGTGCCCTATACATCATGGAAAGATACCAGAACATGATGTCTAGAGCATTCAACCAAAAAGTTCACCTCTGTTCCTTTTTGAAAGGTGACTTAGTATTGGACATGAGTTCACCAATGATACTTGGCAAGAAACCACCCATGTTGGAACCCAAATGGGATGTACCTTATGTCATTCCCAATGTTTACTCAAATGGCATGTACTGGCTGGTTAAAATGGATGGTGAGCGTCAAATTATTCCCACCATTACCATGTTCCTCAAGCAATAATTTTCTTGAGCCATTGGGTCTCACATGACCATAAATTGTATGGTCCTACATGACCATAAACTATACGGTCTTGTATGACCTTAAAATGTTCAGTCTCACACAACCCTAAACTGTATGATGGTCCCTCATGACACAAAACTGCATGATGGTCCTGCATGAACATAAACTACACATTTTCTATAATGACATTAAACTACTTCTTATGAACTACATGTGGCGTGATTCCCATCCTCGAGGGATATGTAGGAATGCTCAGACACCTCATCTAGAGTCCATCCCCAGTTTCCTCTTTGACTATCCCCTACTTATCATAGTTCTATTGGGGGATCGTGCATGGCATCATGTATGCTTGTTAGGCCCCACACAATTTAGGGTTATGATGATTGCACCATGTTCCCTCCATCATTCTTCGAATCCTCCCACATCCTTACCACATGACGCTAAACTTCGTGGCTTTTTGAGAACTGCATTTGGCATGATTAACATCCCCATGGGATATATAAGACTGCCCGGACATTTCATCACTAGGCCCAACAACAAAAATTCGGGTCCTTCCATTGGGACAAAACACATGGTCTGGCACATGACTTTTCTCTCATTCATGTCAAGTTCATCATAATTGTACCTTGTATCTCTCTCCTCTAATGATATTTGTCTCATCTCTTGTATATCATCATTTGAAATTTCTCGAGTGCATTCATGTTCCACACACCCCATCATTTGGGTTTCCATTATCTTTCAAACATGAAGGGGCCACCAAATGGTATGGATTCTAGGCCTAAGGGCTCTCATTCCATTATGTGACAACATTCTCGAGGGTTTTAGACAAAACATCGATACAATGTCACACATTGCAAATATGGTCATCATTCAACACTAATTTTTTGTTCCCATTCCATGTTACACAATATAGATGATGTGTCTCAAATCTGGTTAGCAGCTATCCATTGTTGTTGTCATCTTTCACATATGTCCAAAACATGGAGTGTAGTGGTTCATTCTTCCCCCCTATCTCTCCAAATCTCAGCCTACCTAGAGCGAGAGTGTGATTCTATCTGTTAGACCCTTATGCGATGGGGAGAGCCTAGTCCTACTCCTTTTTTCCCACACCGAGCATTTCTCATGTGGGCATAGGAGTTCTTAAGGCAATTCCCACATGAGAGGTTATATGGATACAGTTGGCCAGGATGCTCAGCATCATGCCCTTTTACCCCTTCAGGCCCCTGGCCCATGTTATCATTTTGGATTGTGTGGTGTCGTATGGACTCATGTCCTCATTCACATCAGGCTATTTCACCATGCCACACATATCCCCTAGAGGTGTCCTTCCGTTCATTTATCGTACGTCCCACAAGAATGGTCCCTGTCATGCTTTGTAAGTCCCATAATTTGGTCTTCTATCACCTTCTATATCTAAAATGGCCATAAAATTCCATGTATTCTCGACCCAAGGGCTCTCATACCATTACGAGCTAACGCCCCCTTGGAATGTGAGTTAAAAGTTGATACATATCACTTGTTGAGAATATGGTCAAAGGTTGATACTCAATTGTGCACCACCTTCTGGTCACACAAGGGTGGATTTTGTGAAGCAAATCATGTTAGTAGTTGTCCTCCATCATCATTGATTATTTGTGGTATTCAATTAGCATGAAGATTCACCCTATCTATCCCACAGACATGACATTAAACTAGGCATATACATTATAAGGTATTTAACCCTAATCTAGATCACCTACATCTGCACTAGAAGATGGTAAACTGCATTTTTTTTTGTGACATTCAATCCATAGACCATACCTCACTGATTCATACACATACCTCGATGAGATATCATACCCCTATCTTCATTCTCACTACAAGAAAATAAACTACAAGTTTCCCATGGAATTCGTTCTAGGGATCATCCTCAGGACCCATGGCCTTTTCAGGACCCTGGCCCATGTTCTCACCAGGGATTGTATGGTGTGGTGTCTGAATGTGTCCTCATTAATGACGGGTTAGTCATTGTGTCGTACATGCCCCTATTTGGGGTATCTAGACCTTATTTGGATCATACATTTTTAGAACTATGTGTTTCTTGATTCCTATCTAAATGGGATACATTGGACTTCCCAAATATCTAGAATTCGGGTCTTTCCCCGTCTCTTAGTAAACTCCCAATAATTTTGGCCTCTTGGCCCGTGTTCTTCTAGAAGAGGGGTATATAGTGTGGTATGGGTACATGTCACCATTCACGTTGGATTTATAAAAAACACATTTCATATCTCTCTCTCCTAAGAGGCCTTAACTCCCTTTACATTCTTTCATCTCTTTGAGTCGGCTTCCCTTGAGTCGGGTCCCTCTGCCCTCTTTGGAGATTCAAAAATTGGACCATGTGTACTCTAGTCTAGAACCCGGAGTGGCAGATTCTACATGGACATGATTTTACCCATTTTTTTAGGCTTCATGTTCCACTTCATTTGGGCTTCCATAATCTTTCACAACTAAACGAACTCCAAAATGACATAGATTACAGGCTTAAGGGCTCTCCAACCATTACGATCCAAAGTCCTTGTAGATTGCAGATAATAAATCAATAATTGTCTTGTGATGCGAATATGGTTTGTAGTAGATCCTCATTTGTAGTTACTATTTCAAGACAAACAATATGGATGATGTGTTTTGAACTCGATCAATAGTTATCCAACATCGTCACACCAGCCCCTTAAAGCCTTTAATGTTGGTTACATGAGTAACATTATTTTCCTCCCCATCATTTCCAAATGGAATTTGGACACTCCTCACAATATCCCATAGTGTGAATTTTCATGTTAGGAGAACAAAAGCCATAGTAAAGGCATCATTTCGGCCTCCACACTGACTTCTTATTGGCATGCATTCCCAGTATTGCAAAAACCTCTTTCACCCTTGTTTCCAAAAATGAGTTTTACTCACGTGGGCATAGGGATCCAGATGAGGTCCACACATACATGGAAGGATTCTTCTCCTCTATGGTCTGAGATCTAATAGAATTAACTACGATATAGTTTATAACTATGTACATATTTATTCCATTTCCCATGGGATATGTAGGAATGCATAGACATTTATTCATTGGGTCCAGATTGAGTTCGACTAATTTATCTATTTTGTTATGCCTTCGGGGATTTAACTCTTATCAGACTGCTTGGCGTGGTATGGGTTTATGTACTCATTCATGTTAGGTTGGCATTATCCACACCATGAATTCCCCTTTCACATAGTTATACCCCATACATCCTTGCCCACATGACATTAAATTGTATATTGCCCCACACGATGTAAAAAGGCACCTTCAATAACTACATGTGGCTTGATTCCCATTACTATGGGATATGTAGGAACAGTCAGACATCTCATCTTCGGGAGCAGCTGAACATGGGTCTAGAATATCCTTTCCAATATCCTCTAACCTTTTCTGGCCCCTCGGCCTAAGGCTGCCTACTAGGAATCTCACCTGGTATGATGTGTACCTCGTCCTCATTCACGTCACATATGCTTTATCGGGATGTGTACATTCCATGTTTAACATCATCCTTCATATAAATGTCCAAGACATCTGACATTAAACTATTCTTCCTAGTCCCACATGACTTTATAGTACTGCGCTTATACATCAAGATGTTAAAATGCATGGTTGGTCCCATCACATGACCATAAACTGGGACATTCTCATCCTGACCGCATGAAGAAAAATAGAACTCCGCCATGATATCCTCACTCGATAGGGCATCATGTTTTGTATCAGTCACCCACAATATAATTAGTCAACACTGTCATATAGCATGATTCTTGTGGAATACCTGGATTTTTTTCCTAGGCCCATCACTTCAAAAAAAGACATCCATGCTAAAGGACAAATAAGATCTATCAAATACCACTTCTTTTGGTGCAAGAGCCAGACACGCACAACCTCAGTATCTATGGCACTTGTATGCTAACATGTCTCTTGTAGTACAACATAAAACATGATTCCAATCTTTGTGGGATACATAGGAATGCTCAAATACATTGTCTCTGGGTCCAGCCCCCGAAATCCAAAAATCACACCCCCCTCCTTCGGCCCCTCTACATGAACACTTTCGGAAACAAGTGTGGTGGAGAGTACTTTATGGGATTATTTCCTCATTCACATAAGGTTTAGAAAATGCCACACCATGTACCTCCCATTTCATTTCCCCACCTAGTCTATTTTCTATGACCTTAAATGATGATCTCCCTATAGGAAAGGTGTGTCATGTTTGGACACATCACAACTCTTTGTAGAGTACATAAAATCAATCATCCAATAATGGATCATCATAAGACCACTAATATAGAAGAATTCACCCTTAGGATCCTTTTCATTGGTTCTAAGGGACACTACTCCCTTTATCTGATACGTCTTATAGTTGTATTCATATGCGTTTTGACAAAGGTCCCGAAGTGTGGAGTTTTCATGGGGACATTACCTTCATTCCGTGTCCAGGCTTCATGAGCCTGTCATTTGGATACTCATCCACTTGCATGTCAGAAGTGACCCATTTTCTCTCCTTGTCTCATACCACACTGGCTTATCTATAGTCTTGGCCCGACTCCCCTGATGACCTCATACGACATTTACGACAGGTCCCATGATTCGAACATGGCCAGCGGTCGGCCCTCATTTGTCGGTCCCCATTCTAGGCTAATGTGATATGGTTACCATGATTCGAACATGGTCAATTGCTATCCCATATTTTCACAGCACCATCATTGTGTTACAGATCTTGATCATCATGATTCACATATTTCCACTTTCTTATGACCATGTGGAATTTCAACATATTCAGTTTTACACTTCTACATATCTATGTGCATTATATAGGCAGATCAACATCATTGGGACTCCATTCACCTAGTTTCCCATCGTCCCTGACATGTGCCTTCTAGTGCTGGGAATGACCCATCACTATCCTTGTTTCCCACATCGAGCATGACTCACGTGGGCTTAGTAGTTTTGGTAAGACGTGTAATCATGCAACCATGCCACACATGCCTTTCATCATCCCACTTGACGTTAAACATTGCCTTAGAACTACATATGGCTTAATTCCCATCCAGATGGGGTACATAGGAATGCCCAAGAACCTTTCCTTGGGCCAATACAAACATTCACTTTTGTTCCCTAGACCATAAGAACATCCTCTAGGGATATGTGGTGTGGTGAAGACTCTTTATTTCCTCATTAACGTCACTTTTAATGCTACTGCACCACATACGCCCTTCTAAGGATCTCCCCTTTCACTATTCATCCTACCACATGATGTTAAACTGCATGAATCCTTATGTTCTTGATGCATGATAGCAATCTATGGTTCTACCCAGAACATGTTCAGGTTTCCCCATGTTATTCATGGGATGCACTAAATCCTTTTCCATAGATTATTTCCCCTATTAGTGTTGGCCTTTATCCATGTCATGCTTAAGAACATAGTTTGGATTGATTCATCATCCTTATGGGATAGGTAGTGACACCAAGGTATTCTTCCCCAGGACCAGACCTAGGGTCGTTATCCCTTTTGGCCCTTCGTCCCTGATCACATTAAAGTCTTTATGACATTAATCTAGGAGCCTACAGTCCATGTACTGTGTCTTCAAATTGTTAACCTTGGTCCATGAAGAATGTCCTTTAAACTATGTGCACTATCCTCACTATATGATGTAAAACTATGTGTCATTCCAGGTCCATGATAGAGTGGTATTATTCATGTGTAGGAATGATCCAAGATCGGACAGATACACCCACCTAATGTGTTTCCTCCACGGTGGAATAATTTTAAGACTGTTGACTCAATTCAAAAAACCCACCACTCTATCCATCATTCATTGCTTACCCATTATTCGGACCCTTTTCCTAGTTCATGTCCAAAATAATTGCCTATCAGTTTGGATTCTCCACCTATGGCAAACTAGCTGTCCTGGACTAACATTCTGTAAAGCTAATGGATGACATTTCGAGTCAGGCCCCGTGTTTCGAACATTGTTAGTGGCCAGACCTCATTTTTTTCCCATTACTGCCTAACACAATAAAGATACTATATTTAAAACATGGTCAACAGTCATAATTTATTTTCATGCCTCCTTTGAAATATTTCTAACATTGGGTATCGTGATTCAAACATTCCAACCCCCTATGTTCATATTTAGTCAAATTACCCTGGCGTTACCCCACTCGTGCATTGGACCACATTGGAAGGATGACATGTAAATTGTTCTGAGTTCCTCATCCTCACATCAGGCCGCTCCCATTTCATCAAGGAAATCTAAATTGGTTGTTAAAACACTCAGATGCTGAAAGCATGGTTTAAACTCTTACATTTGAGTGGATTAATAAGGTGTTCATTCCTTATTTCCAACACCAGGCTCGACCCATGTCTACTTAGAGATTTATCACTGGACTCTCCATGAATATGATGAGAATACAATAAACCAATACACCTAACGAAACTCATGCATGAATCTAGCATAAAAAATTAATGAATGAAATTATGTTTGTCAGTTTGTAATCATTACAGTACCTGAGGTATGATCCCTCCCATTGGCATAAGAACCATGTCGAAGGAAAGTTACAGCTCTACTACCCTCTGGATTGTAGAATCCCGGATTTGTTGATGCATGCTCGTCTCCTGTTCCAACTTGGCCGTGATGGGGTCTATTTCATTAGCTGCAATTTGGTCCCTCTCTATTCCTGTTTGGATAATGATCATATATTCACAATTTTTCTTCATGCGCTACTTGGCCTCAGCTAGAAGGCCCTTCAGTCGCAATATTATCTCTGAATGTGCATCAATGGAGGGGGAGTGCTCATCCACCTAGACCGGCAACCACTTATTCTCATCTTTAGCCTCCCAGAGCCTCTTGATGTTCACCACATTCCTCCACTACCACCCCACATCGATTCCATAGTCATACACTCAAATATTTTTTACAAAATATATCAGTCGGGCATGTGGGGCTGCTAGTTATCCACTCTCCAAGCACACAATTTACACAGTTTCTAGTTATTTCTATGCATCTAATCCATCCACTGTGTTTGGTGGTTTCATCGATGAAATGCTTGATTAGATTCCATGATCGACGATAAATTTTTTCCTATCCCCTTCATAAAAGGCCGTCTCATCTTAGTCGGAATGGTTGAAAAGCTCATACGTGGGGAACACCCCCATGAACTCATCAGCAGGGTCTGAATATGGTGTTCGATTAGGTATGGCTAGACCTAGGATATCTTATAGATCCTCATCATATGACACCACCTCAATAATCTTGGGATCAGCCCTACATATGGTCACACTAGTGATTGGGAGCGTCGTAGCATGGTTAGTCTGGGTATCTGCCTCCATGATCTTTGGAATTCCTCTGGGAAAGATTCTGCTAGAAGCCCTGACCAACCTCACCGATGTGTCCATATCCATTTGAATAACTAGGAGCACCAAAAGGGGGATTGGACGTCAGTTGACATGGTCAATAGGTGACAATCATGAATTTTTTAGAGGAGACATATAATGGTCGAATTCCAAGTCTTTTTATTGGGTTGACATCATAGGGAACCCATGGTGGGGCCCCCTTATATGGTCTGAAGGTCTGAAATCTCTAGTGAATACACCTTGGTTGTCCTTGACCTAGTGGGCATGGTAATCAATACAACCATTGGTGTAGATCATGAAGGTCCGACATCTGTATCTGTTTAGGGGAGAGGATGGGATTTGTGTATAAGACTCTCTTGCACTGTTCATGTATTAGTAATGAGCCCAGAATGTCCTTGGAGCAGTCCCTGATGAATGGTCTTGTGATTTTACCTCAATAGAATCTGAAAATTCTTCAAGGTCTGATTTTTGATCACCAACATTATCCTCCTCTAATGGGATCCCTCTACTGGTCTTTTCCTCTCAAGAGGACTCATCTAATTACTCTAGCAATAGATAGTGCTCCCTCAGTTCAGCAGTTGAAAATTGTGGAGGGGCTGTCTGATTTTACAACACCTTCACCCTGTCTGTCATTGGACGTGGGGTACCATGTAAGCGGACAAAAACCTCTAGTTCAAACTGATACCACTCTCCCTCATCATATAATACAATGAATAGACCTGATAGGGAAAATTATCAACAATTCTATCCCAAAACAGTTCATGTTTTTCCACATATGAGATCGTCTAAGGAATTTTCAAATTACATCCCAAATGTTTTAGGACTCCATGAAGAAAACATTCTCTAGTAGGTCTATATGGCCCAGCCACCTCGCCAGAGCCTGGGTGGTTATCCTATGGAATCTTCTTAGTGGCCCCCATCTAGATTATCCTATTCTTCTGGGACCACAAGGTCCTCTACCACTGCTGGATCGACTACTACAGCCTCCCACTCAATCAGTACAGGCCTTCCTGCCACAGCAACCCCACCACCATGAGATTCACTTGGAACCTTCTAGCCCTAGCCATGAGGCTAGGAAGGCTCACCATCACTTACCCAAACTGTTATCTACTTCAGCATCTCCACAAGGTAGGTTTCCTCCTAGCTTTGGGCATACTCTATTACCAACCCCAAAAAAACAGTAGGCAGAGGAAGCTCATTCTGCATCATCCCATCATCAAGTGTGAACATGAGCTAGATATGCCTCATCACACATGGGTTTTCCTTGTGGCACACTCCAAGATAGACATGCGGGGTCAATTACTGCAGACATTGAAATTTCCTGGAAAATCAGTGTGGGGTGTACAACTCACAAAGGGGCCCAAGATCCACCATTTCCATAAGCACTTCACCACGAAAGGCCTGGAGATAGGAATATATCTCTTCTGTTCCTTGGAATTCATTGGTAAAATAACCTATTGGAAATTGAAATAGGTAAAAGTTTATTTCCTCTACCTTCCACACCCATATTTGTACCAACGATGTGGTCAGCTAGGTCGAAAATCATCCTGCGACATTTAGGATTGATGGGGGGACGATGATCCTGAATGTGAGATGGGGTTCGGCTATTCCTAAACCCCCATAACATGCACCGTTATCCACCCATATAGGAGGTGTAATAGCCCGAATATCCTCTTCAACCTCTTCCCCTCACTGATTTTCCACTGTATCTTCTATATCTTTAAGAGAATCGGGATCCCATGGTTGACACACCCTCCTTCCACCAACAATGATTCCATGATAAATGTGATTGGTTGCACAACCATTTTTGAATCCCTCATTGGCTGGATCCAACCATAGATGAGAGCTACAAAGAATGTCTTCATACTAACTATTAGTTGTTGCTTGGTGCTGACACTAAACCTCCTGGTGCTCCACTGGCTGTCCTCCAAGAGCTGGAAGTATGAGTGCTCTTTTCCCTATTGATCCCCCTATGGGAAAGTATAAGGACTCACCAAAAACTACCTCTCTTTCAAAAAAATTCATAAATGGATTGAACCACTGCCTGAAATGGACATCCCTGGCTACTTCCTTGTCCTTTTTGGGAACCAGTCTCATCAACGCCATGGACAGTGGTAGAATCTTCTCTAGATCATCCCATGTGTCTATAATGGGGAGGAATTCATCATAAATCACCCCTAATATCAGGACCCCTGAGATCTAGTACACATCCCAAAAGATGATGCCAAAAACCCTATGGTGCAAGTATAAGGTATTGGTCCTCAATGACCACATGATCAATAAATTTGGAATCAGATGAAGCAGATGGTAAATGTGGAATCAAGAGGCCCAATCCACCTCATACAGACCCAATCTTCTAATATCTACCTAAAACTCCTCACACGAGGATCCTAGCTTGTAAGACCATGCCTAATCAACTGTGAAGTTACCGCCCTAGCACATGTCCCGCTCTTTAGACCACCACATCCTCGGGTTCCTCAAGGATTCCTTCAATAGTTTCTGGTACAGAGGGGGGACGTCTCCCGCTTGAGTGCCTACCCATCCACATTATTCAAGTTGTTATAAATGCTGTCACCATTGACAGGCATGAATTCTTCTCTGGCATATCCGTTAGTCGACCTGAACCATTGGAAGTGACATGGTGTACTATTGAACCTGTATGCTGGCTTGTCCCTACTTGCATCAGGAATGATGATGTCATCCCTCAGCCTGGAGCCATACAAAGGAACCCTATTTCATATTTAATAGTTCATCTGGCTCTCTGATAGGAGTTCCACTAATGAACCATTGTCAGAATGGATCTGTATAAACCCCCTAGGCCCAAGAAATTCACCATCTCCTCCCTTCGGGCAGCGTTCACAATGACCCCCTAGAAGCCTCTCACTGAGCCATACTGTTCGAAGTTTTGATGATTTTTTGATTTTAGTCAACGAAACTTGTTTGCGGAGAATGTTCGTGAAAACTATTCGTGGAACCCTACCTTAGCCTACCAACACCAAGACACAAAGCACTCCAACACGAAGTCAAAGACTATCTATGCGCCTCGATGTAGATGTCTTGATTCAATGAGATAAATCACAAAGTACGTGGGAGAGTTGTGAATTGAGCACACTAAAATCCAATTTGATGGAGCAAAGAAAGGAAAAAAAGTGTTTAGCTCCCCAAATTATAGGAGACGACCTTTGGAGCTTATAAGCCCACCCATACGGCACCGATAATCGCGTCGCACTATGACAGCTCGTCGCCTATCCCCCTCACGAGCCCTCTTAATGATAGATCTTTGCAGATGACCATGTGATTTTGGAGATTGGTCCTCAGACTTTGAACCTTTATTTCTCCTCAGCTCCATGTATGTTTGGGCATTTGATGACACAAATGGTTGGGAAAGTGATAATAATAGGGAAGACATTGGGGATGCCTCTCAAAGACCATTCATAGAGCCCCATGGCTCCACGACCGCCGTAGAGAGAAGAGACAAGATTCCCCATGAACCCCTTTGACATTCACAATCCTACTTTAGATCAATGTGGCAGGATGCCCCGTGATCCCCATTGAAGTTCACAACCCCTCGACAGAGCAATGAGGAAGGAGGCCCCGTGAAAGAATTTGACATTCACGAGCCCGCCGCAGAGCAAGGATACTTGAGGCTCTACAAACAAATATGACAATCATGACCCCACCCCCGAGAAAGGAGGTGGGAGTCTCCATGAAATAATTTGATGTTCGTGAACCCACCGCATATCAAGGAGGCAGGATGACCAGTGAAACCCTATGATGTCTGCGACCATCGGTGGAGAAAACATTGTCTTCGCACTGAGCGAGCTCTACTTCACAGGCCCTCTTTCCAATAAATACTCAGCTCCACTTGACCACAATAGATGGATCATCCTACCTTTAACCTTCTGAGCTATAAAATCACGAAGCACTTCTTTCTCTACAATGCATGACATTCTCAAGGTACCTTTTCTTTACAATGTTCCTACCCCTTTTGATTAATTGAACACCTCTTCCGAGAGGGATTCATTTGGATAATCTCATGGGCCTTCATGAAGAAAGTGGACCTCCATGGGGTCTCAAGTCATCGTAAATAATTTATGTTTTTCAAAACACCCACCATACACACACGAGCCACATGCTATGGTAGAGCCACTCTACTTTGCGAAGCACATTGCTTCACAACACCTTGCTTCACAAGGAACCCTTGCATCGCGAGGCATTGTTTCATGAATGCCTTTCCGCATTGCGAAGATCTTCCCATATACACCTATGCCCTATGCATAGCGTAGTCGACTTCACATTGTGGAAAAAATGCCTTCTTGAAGCACCTCCACTTCATGTATCACCAGAGCATCATAAGGCTTCGACCTAATATCCACTTTTCTCTACAACTCCTTTTGCAGTGCTGCCCTTCATGTTGGCACAAATCAATTTCAATGTCCTTTGGAAGATATTTCTCATTGTGTTGCTTCACCTCATGCTTCTTCTCATAGGAAATCTAAAAACTATGGCATATTAACATAGCAATGATAACATGGACCACTAAATGGATCACCTCTCGACACACCCCATTCACATCATTTCCAACGCCTTCCTTCCCCCATGGGTGGGAAGTTACCGGTTATGTAAGACCTAGGGGTGCGGAGCGCACCCAACTCATCCGAGCAGCAGGATGTTAAATGGCCATGCTCCATCATCCTAACCACATGACTTTAATCAGTGACCTCACCCCATGCATTTCATACGGGGCACACCACCTTGGATGATCTCTACACACACTGGTCTCTACTAGACTTTGAACATTCCTCATATGGAATGAAATCCTCATTATTAGGGCGTCATCCATCTGCATGGAATGGGAAACGACCCTAGTGTAAGCCCATCTCCTTTCATACAGGAGGTAGCACCCATACTCTTCCTCTTTTCTTTGGTACCAAATCCATCTCCCATTGGGCTTTGTCATCACCTAGGCCTCCACCCTGGTGTAATTCCCAATCTCCACCACTTTTGTCTACGGACCACGCATAAGACCCTATTTACATTTTGGGCTACTAACCACACATAATCCCATGTTTACTATTGGGGATACTAATCACGTGTAAGCCCCAATTTACACTCTGGTCTGCTAACTATGCGTAAGACCCTTTTTTCTTTTTTGGTCGCTACCTGCGCATCATCCCCACTCTACTTCACATGGATGCACCTTCCATAACATGATTGTCAGGTTTTTACTGTCTCTTGATTCTCACACCGAGCAAGACACACACAGGCATAGAGAAAGCACTGCCCATGAAATAATCTCCAGGAATCTTTGAGAGTAATCCCCAAATCCCACCAAGAACAATAAGTTCATTGATCCCTACCCGGGAAAGGTACGTAGGAAGCCTCCCTGAGGTTCATGGAAAATAACCACTCATCCTGAACTAAGTGGACTTTGGTCCTTTCCAAGGACATGTACGTATGAAGCCTCCCTGAGGTTCAATCCCACCATACATTGGTCCCGACCATCTTCACGTTGGTTTACCAAACACCCATCTTAAACTACGTGGACATTGATCATGGCAAAGGCATGGTATGTAGGAATCCACCCTGAGGTTCTAGCCCAACACCTGGTTTCTATGATCTCCTTCACATCGGTTCGACCAAACCCATCATGATCTATGAGGTATTTGACCCTTTCCATGGTAGGGTACGTAAGAAGCCTCTCACAGGTTCAAGCCCAACACCCGGTCTCTCTTACCCCCTTCATGCCAGTTTTCCCAAACCCACAAAAACTATGAAATAATTTATCCTTGCCATGGAAGGGTACATAGGAACCCTCCCTGAGGATTAACCCCAAAAACCATTGGTCCTAACAATCTTCACATTGGTTCACCAAACCCACCTGAACTACATGGTCTTTGTTCCTTGCTATGGCGAGGTATGTTGGAAGCCCTCCTGAGGATCAAGGCCAACACCCATAAGTTCTGACCACCTTCAAGTCACTTCACCAAAAACACCCCTTCTGAACTAAGTGGTCTTTTATCCTTGACAAGTCAAGTTATATAGGAATCCTATTTGGTGATCAATCCCCACACCCATTGGTTTTAATAACCCTTCACGTCAGACCATCATTGTCCTACATGATGTTAAAATACTTGCACCTTTTTTGTCCCGCACAACGTTAAAGTTCATCCCCAATCCAGCAGCATGTCATTGTGACCCCATTCATCAGTGCTCTATTGTTTACCCATTTTGATGTTAAGAAATATTTATATGAACTACATGGTCTTTGATTCCCTGCCATAGGGATAAGTAGGAAGACCCCATGATGATCATTCCCATCACTCATGTATCGTCCTAATCTCTCCATCAAGAATATGTATTTTGGGAAGGTAATGACCCAACCTGGAGGTTATATTTCTTCCAGGTCCCATCCATGGGTCCATTATCAAGGGTATCCTCCTATGGTGTCCCATTGTCCCACCAAACTAGTCAGATGTTGATTCCCTACCATAAGGATACGTAGGAGGTCTCTTCGTGACTCAAGCACAACATCACTACTGTCCTCAAGTCAACTCCATCCCATTCTCCACCTACTTAAAAAACCATCCATAATCCATCCCATTTCTTACCGAGGCGGCCACGTCCTGTTGGGATTATGCCACCTCATTCCCCATTCCATATAACATCAATCAGAAAACAAACCACACATTGGCCCAAACATCAGTGTTCCCTCTAGGGATTGCACCCATCTGATCGACTCTATTCTGTGTTCTAATTAGTCTAATCTGTCTCCGCTAGATGTTAAACATGTGGGATATACTGTGTTAGACATGGGAAGATAAGGAAAACCTCACATGCATGCCTCTAGGATATGATTCCCCACATTCAACATGGGATCCCTTGGGCTTCCACGCCCTCGAGAAGCCCTATAATAAGGGGAAGAAACACATACACACCAGTTTTACAATTCCCAGACATGATAGTGATGTTGAACGTGACTACTCCCCTAAAAAATGGTTGTTTAACTATCCAGATCCATTATAGTTTCCCTATATAAGCAATGTAATTAACTGGTGTCTATGATGATATGGCACTACGAAGAGTTTCACGAACAACGTCATAAATCTATAAGGGAGATCCAAACTAGTTGACGAGTTCCGAGGAGATATCCATGGATGGAAGAACTGACATCCCATAATTCCATTTAAATCTTGGAGAAAACATTCCTAAACAAGGAATGAATGCCACCCCCCTTTGGAAAGCGATAATGTGGGGCAATAAACTGCACCGACTTCCTCGAACAAGATGGACACGCATGCCCGACAAAAGCATCAGGAACAATTTCTCAAAAACAATTCCACTTCTCAAATTAAATACATCATCCAATGCTTAGAAATTGTACATGAACATTATTCATTTTTCTAAAAAATGATGCAGAAGTCATTTTTACAACATATAAAATAAACTATAAACTAAACCAAAATAAACTGAAATATTTTTTCCATATATTTCCTCGCTACAATCATCCATGATGGTGTATTTCTGAAAGATCTATTGTTACTCCACTCTATCACCATGGATTCGACATGAAATTATAATCATATAAATTATTATTATATTTAATATTCAGTAGAAAAAAATCAAACAACAAATCAATGTTTTCTCCCAACAGCAAGGCTTAGAGAAAACTCGACTGATATATAGTTAGAACTTGATTATAATTATCAATGCAATTGCTCTCTTGATTCTCATCTTTTATCTCATCATCTCGATCATCATCTCTTCCTGCCTTCTATTTCTTCATTAATTCACACTCATGCCCCTACCCAATTGAAACTAGGAACTGGAACAAAGAAAAAGAAGATAATATTTAAAATATCAAAATGAAATTTTAGTAATTATTTTATCAAGAATATTGATATTGAATAGTTTTAAAATATAAAAATAATGTCATAATCAATTCCTAGATAATTTATTATCCTATAATGTGCTAGGGTGACTACATACACATTTTTTGAACATAATTTAAGAGATTCTCTTGTTCCTTCTTTTCAAACATATAAACATTTATCAGATATAAAACAAAAGAACTCCAATCAATAAATTGAAATAAAATATACAAATTTCACCCAAAATATATTTTAAATTTATCTATAAAATATATAAATATTTAGTAACACACTAAAATTAAAAAAATTAACTGAAATCTGAATCATGATTCCACTGAACTTGTTTTTTATTTCATGTTTGTAGTCTACCTAAAATTTCAAAACCACATCAAGAAAGGTCATTAAAGGCATTGAAAATTGATATACCCAAACCAGATATAGAATATGAAACATCTAATTAAGTCATGGAAATCATGATATTCATATAATATTTAGATCACATACTGAATAATTTAATAGGAATGTTATCCTTACTATGCTCTAAATAATCAGAAAGGAAACATTAGTAACTCATTTACATCAGCTCATTATTATTCTATAACCTCTCTATTTCAAAATCATTGTAACATTCTGGATAAAAATACACCTAAAATAATGTACACAAACATATAATGAAATGTTATACAACATTTATTATATATAAAAATAATCCACCATAAACCAAAAAAATTATTAAAATTAAATTATTTTTCATGTTTGACGTTCCAATGTAAAAAAATAATAGGTAAAAAATCTAGAAATAATATTAGGATTTTAATATGATGACAATTTTTAGATTCCAAAGTATAATAGTTAATGAAATTATACCTTTGTAATGAATCTTCAACATCTATATCTTCCAACATAGTTAAGAATTTTAGTACATATAAATTGAAAAAATTATAAATAAAAAGTTTAAAAATTAGAATTATTTCTAATGAAATAATATAACATCAATTTATGGAGTACATGATAGATCTAATCAACTTTTATGTACAGTATCTACATAAAACACATGAAAGAAAGCATCCTGAAAAATGGTCCATTGTTTGGCGAAAAGAATATGTAATTTTCATATCATCAATGGAGTGTTCAGTAACATCGACATGCATTATAATTATTATAATATAACTGATTTTGGTCATTGGTATACATTCCTTCATATCCTATTCTTCTATAAGAACATACTACTCTCCCCTATGAGATCTAATGGACAGTCACCTATTATAGTAAACTTTTTAGATTAAAAACATACATGGAAATCCATCATGAATGAGACATAGAATGTAATTATATCAAGAATTGATCCAAATGATTCCCATATCCTCCAGCCACTATTTTTTATATGGGAACCGATAATCAAAATCCAACCATTTAAAAAAATTTATTAAGCACCATCATCCCTTGGAAAAACTCCATGCTTAATCCCATCTAAGATATACCAATAGAAGTTAAAAAATTAATATGATTCTGTTATATAAAAATTGTTTTTGAGAAAAATGAGATCAGAACTGTTATATCATAAAAGGAAATATAAAGACTAAAAATAAATAAAAAATTTACATTTTTTGTTAAATATAAACTATGATATATCTATTATAAACAGATCCACACATATATCCTTCCTACGTCATATTTGTGGCCCTCACCACGAGATCCTTAGTTACATAAGTAACTGAACTCAAGGGTCTTTGTCTCTACTACAATCCTAAAGACCCTCGTCTATCTCTATTCCTAGTTAAATATCTATTGCCAGTCTAAGAACCCCTTGAAAAAGGCCTGGAGGAATTTGGATTCCATGGTACTCTTAAATGGTATGTAGAACACAATGAGTACATGAATTTGGAAAGGAAAACAAGGAATATATTTTGGAGCACACACTAGTTCCCATTGATAAAGGAGTCAACACAATTGACACCTAAAAACATATCCAAATCAAGAATAACATATGTGATCCCATGTGGAGAGAAAATATATGAACATCTTCAAGAAACATATCATACAGAACATATGTGAACAGATGTTATGCAGATTCCATGCTAGAGGCTCATTCCGACAACATGGTAATCAAATTGAAATAGCATTTTTATAAACTAAATATATTAATAACCTTCTTATTGTGAAAATTTATTCAGAAAACAAACAATAAAATAAAAAAAAGAATAAATTTATAGTATAATTGCAAGAAAATCTCAAAAATGGAGAAAAAATGTTTGAACAATAAAGATTTTGGCTTAGTACAGACTAAATCCTTAAGCAAAAAATCATAATGGATAGTTGAAAAAAATAAAATGAAAAATGTCATTATAATGAAATATATTTTCATTTATGACCATTATTTAATTTGGTGCATAGTTGGTCATAAGGTCCTCTTCCCAATTTAACTACCAATCATTTTTTGTTAAATATTAAAAAAATTAACTAGTTAAACCCAAGTATAAGTCAAAAAGAATCAATTGAAATATATATATTATGAATTTGGGAATGAAAAAAATCAAAGAGGTCACTATAAAATTATATAATTAAATAAACAAAACATTTTTATATTTCAATACATTACCAGGAAATCTCCATAATGTGGAAAACCTGATCATGATATAAAATATTAGGACCGGTGTAGTGAAAAACCTGATGTTGAAAATCAGAATTGATAGTTTACAAAAAATAATAAAATGAATATAAGAAATCTGCAACTAGTTATATATATGTAATCTGCAAATAATTTCAATTCCTAGCCAATTTAATAGAATAAATGAATCATATATCATATTTTTCAAAATAAATTGAAATGACCATAAAAAATGATAATTCTTGAAATATAATGTTGCAATAAAAAGAGTAAATCAAGATTTCATATATATATATCAGTGAATGAAACATGTATGGTTTCTTTTACAAAACCAAAATCTATTAAACAACTTGTGTTCAACTCAATTTCATCAGCATCCTTTTGAAAAATTGAACTGCCAATGATTTCAAAGTTAAGTTAAGAAGAAAACAATGATAATAAAAATATTAATTCATTTTAGACATATTTATTTAATATTTAATGAAATTAAAAAATCATATTTTATAGAACACATAGTGTATTTTATATTGAAACAAAATATAAAATTATTTATCTGTTGTTACATGAAAAAAATTTATATTGCAAAGAAACTATATATTTATTTTATAACAACACTAACTGAATATTCACTATACTAATCAGAAATATGAAAACAATCTACTATATAAAATCTTCAAATACCTATTATTATGTAATATGACAACAATTATGTATAAGAGAAAACATATATATAAGAAATATAGAAATAAATAAGTATATAAAATATGAAATTAATAATGTCAAAATAATTACATATAAGAAATTTGAAGAAATGAATGTATGGAATCAGTTCAGATCCAACTAGAATCAATATGTTTCAAGCTATATCCTTTCACGTGTCACCAAAAAACATTCATATATGTTATTCCAGCTCATTACATGAATGACGATGACACGAAACAAACCTGGGATAAGAGATTGAATGTATCATAGGTTCCTGATTTTATTATAGAATATTTTATGATCTGCACAAGGGTACGAGAAAACCCAAAATGAATTCCTTATTTTACATTTGTTATTGTTATATCCACAAATAATGACTTCATTTTTTGGATACACTAGGATAGAGATAATATTTCATGTTTGATTCAAGTTTAGATAGTCCATGAAAAAAATCATATCAATTTGAATAAATGATGCAACATAGGCTCACCCTGTGCATCTAAGATGGTATGTATTAGATCAATATCATATGACCAAATACTCACAAAACATCCAGCTATTGATCCACTTATGGATCTGTTTTCTCAACTAATCTTATAACTTTTTATGAATTACAATAACAAATTGATATACACAAATGAAAACTAGAGGAAATTAATGATTCGGTAATGCCAACAACAACTTGTGATAGTTATATATGTAGAATTATAGGATAAAATTTCACTCATCAAACGATCCACAATTTCAGAGTGATTGAAAGTGTGGATAAACATTAATATGTATAGTTCTCATTAGATGTGTAGCTACTTGACAATAATATTTCAATACATGTGTGATGATCTTTGAAAAATAACACACTTATGGATGATCCAGTCACAATTTCTTTAATCTTTTGCAACATCAAAAACTGTATAGTCATATATTGCATATCCATGAATCCTGCCAAGAAATTTCATATCTAGAATTTATGAGACATAGGCGGATATGACAGTGTAAATGAAGAATTACCATAGGAGTAGGTGAAGGAAGAAATGTCATTGGTGGACGAGGCAGAGGAGGAGGAGGAGTTAGGCGTAGACTGGTCAGAGGTGGACAAATCATAGGTGGAGCAGCCAGATGCAGGGGTTCCCTGAAGGTAGACCCGATAGAGGTGGGCCAATCGTAGGTGGTGCATCTAGATGTAGAGGATTCAGATTTAGTGATTGAGAAACAGTATTCATACCACATTATTTTATGTGGGAAGCATTGGTGGAGTGGAGGTGCCGAAGTTGGAGGATTCAAAGTCGTAGAACAAAGATACGGAGGTGCAGGAGCGGATGGAGAGGAGATTCAGAATGGGGAGAAGGATATGTGATTCATGGAGGCGACCCAAAGTGGAGAGTCGAGGAGAGATGCGTGAACCCTAGGAGAGTAAATCCAGATCAGGTTTATGACTACTCAAGGGGTTTTTGTGTTTGGCTGGTAGAAATATTTGCTTCAGGTGACGTGGAATATTGTGGATGGGACACATAAGTTGGAAGAAATCCATCATTAGTATATATAACAGATTTTTTCTATGAAAATTGATTACAATTGATATTAATTTTTATGTAATATTTATAAAATAATATTTTCCCTTTTTTACTTTTTTGAAAAATTAAAATTAATCGTCATGTTTTTTTTCAAACAAATCCATCATGACTTTAACAAAAATATTAAAAAGATTCTTTGTTTTCATATAATAAATATATATGTAATTTCCTAATACCAATAACAATTATTTTTTAAAAAAATTAATTATTAGTTACAATTTTAACAATATACAAAATTTATTTTCAATACATTTTTTGAATTTTTTTTAATTTTTTTTTCAATGTAAAAATTTGATTTTCCTGGAAAACGTTGTTTAACGAAATTTTTATGGATAATCTATTAATCAAGGAAATAAACCCTTTATTATACATGGGATTCATTGGGGGTATATTGTATTAATATCCTCCTTATTATTTCTCTTTATTTTCTATCATCATTTTGATAAAATAATGTGTTAAAATTCACATTATTGAATCATTTTTTGTGGTCATTACTATTTATTTCAAACATTTAACCTCTTGATATCAATGTTCCAATCATTCCACGAATATATCCATATTTTTTAACATGTATATGATTATTTTAGATTAATTATTTAAATTTTAAATACATTTTTCTCATAAATTTACATCCCCTTTTTATCATGTATATGAATATTTCATACACTATATAACATTTTTAAATATAGTATTTTCTTTTAATGTTATTTATGTATCTATAAAATGTATTTATATCACTATTCTTTACTCAATATTGAATTCTATTTATAATTTATTATTATTCATGTATTAAATTGATCATTCTATATAGAATGAATTATTTGGACCCACTGTGAATGGAAGGTATGATAATTAAATAGCACCTCAATTCATTAAAAGTCTCTTGAGGTAAATAAGATATCTAGCATTAAATAGGGTTTGTCATATATTTATATATCATCTCTTGAATGGTCTTGGTGGTAGTACTATCATGCTTTTGAGAACCTGACATTTTCTTTTGAATTGTCATTACAGTGAAATAAGAATATTTATATCAAACTTTGATTCATGATTTTTTTCTACATTAACAGATGAATTAATTTCCCAATATTTCAACTATTCTAGTATGATGTTATGATTCATTGTTTTATGTCTACATGATATGCACACAAATATTAGAGGAACAACATATAGTGGGAGAATTATTCATAAATAAGTTTTAGTCATATAATGTTATCCTTCATATAGATTGTATTTATTCTATGTGTTTATTTATAAATTGGTTCGAGATGAAATTTTCATGTTTTGATGTGGTGGGATAGTGAGTGATGATTGATGGCTAGAAATACTATCGGATGGGCGGTAGGTTGGTAGATCCTCATTTTTCATAGCCATAGAGGACATTGGTGGATCTAGTGTTATATATTTCCAAAGGGTTTTGAATGAGTTCTTGAATCATTTCCCATATAATTCAATTACCCTTCTCCCTGATGTAATTTCATTTTGGGATAAGGATATAGTGGTGGGGGTATAATTTTTTGAAGGATCCATATCAGATGGTGCTAACAGTGCTATGATAGTTTATGTTGTTTGTGAATGGTATGATTTAAATGGGTTTTTTTCTGACCCACACTGTCTTCGTGGGTTATTAATGTGTTGTTCATCAATATGGTGGATAGTAGTTTGAGGGTTGGTATATAAATTTTGTGGTTGAATATATTGATATTCAAGAAAAATTACCATATTCTTAGGATATTCCATAAATTGTGTTGTCCAATATGGGATGGTTGGGTTTTTAATATTTATATGAGGTATTCATATCTAAAATTAATGTTGAAGGGAATATTACAAATACTGTATTCGGGTGTAGGTATATTCAATATAATAATGTGGACATGTCATTCGATGTTATGAACACACAATTTATGTTCCTGTAAATCATTTATTATGTGTTTAATGAATTCACAGATGGGTTTATTCCTACAATTTTTAAAGGAATTTAGATCAAATTGAGCTCAAAGGAAGAGAATTCATAGCATATCCTTATGTTTTTCAGGTCCAATTACACCACTATATTTATGGAATGTTTTCCATGTGAAGGTTATGGACACAAGATGTTCATTTACTTATACATTTGGTGTATCAACAGGGTGGGATAGTGAAACCATCATTATTTGATGGATTTTTTTCTTTCATTATAACCACAAACATGGAAATGGTTTATAAATTCTAAGGTGTGAGTTGATATTATCTACGTTTTTTCCCATTTTCACTTTATTTTTATCCGGACTAGAAGTGTTTACCATGAAGTATCATAAATTTAGTGGAATGGTCTACGAAAGGAAACATTCAATGACCCTAAGGTGGAGTCAGTTAGATATCTGGTGCTTTGGATACTTCATGGCTGTGTATTGTTTGTGTTTTCGTCTAATATAACATGTATTTATTTGGGATTCATAATGATGAAAAAATATCAATAAGGGATTATTTGTCTGGGAAGTTATTTATATACATGAAAAACTATGTTGCATTTGATTTATACTCAGATTCGTTTATTTTTTTTTCTAATTTTGTGGAGGAATTACCTAATCGGTTATCTCCTTTTTGTTTTCATGGACCATATGATCATGAAATATGTTTTCTCATAGCGGGATCACAATTTATACATGTGGAGGTGGATATATCATGTCATGAATTTTTTATTTTTAATATATTAAACCCTAGTAAAGGAGAAGGTGATTTCCAATGTGCTGGTTTGTATGTCCCAAGGAGACATGGCTCGTGGATTGAAGTTTGTTAACAAGGGATGTATGATATTGTGATGATGATTTGTTGATCATGAAGTGATTTTTTATCATTTTTTTCTGTCAAATAACAATGAATTCATTCATAGTTTGGAATGTTCAAGATTCATAGTTTGGATACATATACATAGTGGAGATGATTGGTCATGTGGGCCCTGGTGATTTACAGTAATGATGGATAGATGATGTTTTTAACTAGATATTGTTATAAGAGAGGTAATTTTTTACAAAAGTGATGAAAATGAGAGTTATCCATGTATGTCCAAAATCTCCATTACTCTTGCATCCCAATGCGACAAATATCTCATGGCATGAGGAGACACCTATGCTGGATAGTGATAAAATGATCAATAAATGTGTTTTGTGGAAATTTTTTTAGATTTTTAGATAGTGGAAGTGAAGAATAATGTTTCTAAAGGTTTGTCACAATCAATTAATATTACCAATAGGAAATTGAAAAACATATATTTGGAATTGAACATTGTATTACCATATTATTAGGGAGGTTATGATGTGTTTTGATTGAAATTGGGTTGACTGATGTGGTAAAATCTTTTTTAGGAAATCCAGGTATTGGGTACCATGGATAAATTAATGAGGAACTATATAGATGATGTAGTTCGTATTCATAGGGTACTTAGTAAAAAAACTATGGATGGGATCCATTTTATACCTCAAGAATATATAGGGGATTATAGTGTGTTCTTATCTCCCAGTTACTCCTAATATCTACTTTCCACCGTTAAAAAATTTGAAGATAAATCATACAATCAATATCATGGAGGATATGTTGTCAGACTGTGACATTCCTTTTAGTGGATCATCGGTAAGGAAATATACATAGGTCATTATCTCATAAAATAATATTTAGCACTCAACCACTTTAATTTCCCCGTTTGAGGCATTATATGAGTGGTTACGTCATTCCACATTTTGATGGATATCATTTGGGGAATCAATAGGTCTTGGTACTGATGTGGTTCTATGAATTACTATGATGATATAGTTATTTTGAGAGTTTATTAGTGCGGAATAAGATCATAAAATAGAATATATTGATCATTGGAAAAGTTCTATTGATGTTTGATGTTGGAGACCTTGTTTTCTTGAGATCCTCCCCAAACATTAGCAGTGGTGGATTGGCTAAGGGAATTAAAATTATCTCATTGTTGATGGGAACATTAAGTTATAGGGGTGTTTCGAAGAGACGGATGATTGATTCTAATTTCAAATAAAAATTGAGGGGATCAAGGATTTATACAACAAGTCTCATCTTCACCAGTTTATTCATGATGAACCTCATCAACTAGATTAAGGATAGTTGGATTTCATGGATGACGTGATGATTCTTGGGTGTCTAATATAGATCTAGTATCATCAATATATTGTAATATATACATTTAATCGCTATTATTTGTGGTTTATGGAGACATGATACACAGGATTAGAGTACATAGGTGTGACGAAAATTGGTATCTTCCATGTTCCATTAACTTTTTTAGAATTTTTTTAATTGATTGTATTTTCCTAGATGATGTGGTGTTTGGATATTATGGTTTTATGAGATGTGTTGATTTATTTATGTATGGTGTGTGATAATGTTACATTATAAGAAAATTCGGAGAAATAAATTTTACTAGTATTCATTATACATTGACAAGATTACTACTATGTAGGCAAGTCATTGTGTCCCAAAGAGGATTATATCTTGAAACAAATTATAATGTTTCTAAATATGTGTAAATAATGTTGTTTTGTATGTAGGTTTTTTTGTAGTGGTTGGATTCGACAATTTGAATGGTTTATGTTGATGTGTAGAGATCTAGTTGAGTGGTGATATGGTTGCATGTGTGGTTTTTTGGTGATATGGATAGTGAGTTTGGTTGATGGTAGTAGAAGATGTGTGAAGATATCCTTGTGAGGGATCTCATGGTATGGGTTTTTATATCACATTATTATAATCAGATTGTTTTTTATTCTAGATTATAAGATTCATTTTAGAGGGATCTAATAAAAATTATTACCCTTCCTTGACCATTTCATTGTGTATATGGGTAGTCAGAAATATATAGGGGGGAAAAATGAGGTTTTGTGGATGTTAGAGCTATAAAGTACTCCTAGAGGTGTATTATTATGTGATAATGATTCGCGTTATGGGTGTTTAGTTTTCATGTTGTGTAACTAAGGAATTCAAGAATTATATGTTGTATTGGAGGATTCATTTAAAGGGATTCACATAATGAATTTGGAATTTATGACGACTATTAATTCAATTTTAGGTGACCTAATTTTTTATTTAATGGTAATATATGGGATATTCACATACTAAAATCAAATTTCTGTATTCTAATCTGGTGACCTCATTGTGATCACAACCTATATTTAAAATTCATGAATAGAAATTGGATTATTTCATGTTTATTATAAATCTATTTTGGTTTATTTTTCTTTAATTAAATTACTAAACAATTAGTTGATTGAATGAATGGTTTTTATTTTGGGAGGTCTTCTAACATGTCTACCATATGTTGAACTTTGGGTTCTGGTAGTTGGTTTTCGGTGATTTGTGGTGATTTCTCATACCTCTTCACTTTATTTACAATGGGTTTTTGTCAGGGATAAATTATATTAATGTTGGGTTTATAGATATGTTGGCCTTCAATATTTACAATACATTGATGTGGCTTGGGTTGATAAGGGATTTTATATTGTGGTTATGGGTATTCAGATATTTGATCTTCCCATTTTCATTTACAATGGCTTATAAAATCTTCATTGGTGTAAGGGATCCTCATTCTCATCTGTTTACTTGATATGTGTTTGATATTGTGTTCTCTTTTTTACCTTTGGGTAGATAGTAAGGGTCAAAATAATAAATATTATTTATTTTAAATCCTAAAATTAATTAGAATGAAGGGATTTCGCAGGTTTTTACTTCTTTATAATTGTTCCAAATAATATTATCTCATATTTTATGAAATTATCTTCAATTTGGAGCCTTGTTTGCACAGCAGATTCCAAGAGTTGTGATAATGTTTTGTGATATCAATTGATCACACTCTGAATAAATCTGTAATGAATATATATGTTGATTAATATTTCATTATATATGTAACCTATTTTGTGTGATAATAAAAATAAAAAATACTAAACTATACAAATTGAATCTATTCCATATACTGTGGATGTTGGGATGCGTTGATTTTATGATTGCAGTTTTTTGTTGAGTATCCATTGGTTTTCTCTATTGTTATACGGTGATAGAGGTGGCTTCTTAGGTTATGTGACACATGTGGATATGATGTGGTGTTTGTTTGTCATATATATGAAACATGTAGTTGTTTAATGTGTGGATCTGAGGATGTAGAGAACAGTGTCAATGATGTGTTGTGGATGTCTGCAATTTTAATGTGATGTGTGATTGTTGTGTGTGTTGTTACGATGATGTGTGTATGGAAGTTATTTTGAAGTTTGGTTGTCAAAATAATATTTATTGAGATGTGTAGTTGTTGTGGTGAGATGGATTGGGTGGTTTTATGTGATGATGATGTTGGATGTATGGTGTTGTGGCAATGGTTGTGCGAGTAGAAAAAATTTATGTGTGGATTGGTTGTGATGTATTTTTTATTAGACTTGGAATGAATGATGTGGATAAATTAAATATATATGAATTAGTATAATTGATATGTTTTGAAGATATGAATATTTATTTTGTAATTGAATTTTACTACCAACCTGATAATTCTGGAAAAATGAGAATCATGAAATACAAAATTGTAAATTCCCCATTTCTTGTGGTGTGGTTGTGTGTTTTTTCATATAGTGCTAGAGTCAATTGTGATAATTGATCAATTTTGTGATGGTAGTTATGTGATATAGTATTTTTAAGTTGGTATTGACTTAGTGGTTTCGTTTTTTTGTTATCTATATATAATAGATGACTATGTTAATTTATTATAATTAATAATAGAGTTGGATAACCTTACTTACTTATAGAGGTTCATGGTTCTGAGAGTTTTCCTTGAGAACATGGATTTTGGTGAAAATGGTGGATGGATACCACCTCTTACCCACCCGTACATTTTCAGTGATGGCCTAGGTGTTTTCACAAATGTTATGTAGTGATGTCCTAGATGTTTTTGGGTGATTTTATGTGATATGGCTGTGATAATATGTTCCATAAATGGGGGTCCTATGTTGGAGGTTGTGGGAATAAGGTTTTTGTCACCCACATTCATGGAATCCTAATATTTTTATATGTGGTATATATTTTTTGTTTTGTAATTGGAATCATTGGGAAAATTGGGATGTGGTGGTTCATGAAACATCGACTAATACATGGTTTGGTGATTCCTAATACTAGCACTAGATTCAAGACTATGAAATGGTGTGGTAAGTCGGGATGTGTCTATACCATCAAAAATGAGTAAATAAGTGTATTTTGGAAATATGTGATTAGATATGATCTGAATTTATATCGACGAACGGTATGGGAGGTGTGGTCATTAGAAATTAGTGAGCGATAGTGGAAAATTATTATGGAAGTGGTAGGGGGTGTCATGGTTTTTTATGATCATAATGATCTATTACTATATTGGATATATAAATTTGTGAGTGATAAATGGGGACTCATGGATTAATTGGATAACAAGTTTTAGGCTCTTTTTTGTAATGATGTTTGTTCACTTGTCAATAGCATTCTATTTTCACATGTACAATTATGGACTAGGATATATCACAACTGAGTATAAAAGTTATAACCACATGTATATAATTTATGTGTTCCTTATATTCATGTCATTGGGGACCATGATGAATATTTATATCATGGTATGGAGCTTCTATTGAATTTCTTCTATTGTTATTTTCTATTGGAACATTATATTGGAGACATTTATTTTTATTAAATTATTTATTTTCCAACATTGTGGGATTCTTTTGGATTTCCATTCATATAATATTCTAGAGTTGTTTGATGGTATTTTATACTATCTCTTACTCTTAATCTATTTTTTGATGATAATTCAACACATTTAGTATATTTTTACACCCTTTTTGGTACTCCCCAACCTATGGAATACTAGAAGTGGGACTAAGGATTCATTATCTCCCTCCTTCATTATAATATCTTTGGAGGGAGGGGTTGTGAGAGACTAAATTTATCAATTCTAATTCATTGAATAATGAGTGTATCCTTTGAATGAACAATGAATTCCTTTATTATTATATTGACCTCAAGCCTAGTATCCAAAATTCCTACTTTCTAACATCACATTACATATCTTCAGACACTCCCCAGCTCATTTTTAATCCTAATTTTGATTGAATGGTTTTAAGGGTGATTCGAGTTAAAAGTTGGAAACTTTTGTATGTTTTACGGTATATGAATGGTTGGAATGTATTTTTAAAAATTATGTAACCCTCAAATAAAAACTGCGAATAATTTTTTAGTGAATGTTTTTCGGGTTTTCATGTGGTTTAAAAAACAATGCCCTAAATATATGGGCACATGGTTAGAGTGCATTGATTATATAACCTCATTGAAATGTGTACCTCACCATTAATGTATGTTTTTTATATTAAAATATTTATTATAAAATAATAAAAGATTCCTTTTAAGTTTCCTAACTTACCTAACTCATCTATGAATGATTTTTTTTGATTTCCAAGTCTCTCTATGAACATTGTTTTATCCTCCAAACCAATAAATTGAAGAATCGAAGTGTCATTGGAAGATATGATCCATATCTGATGAGTGGACCTCATTGTATTTAATCTCTAACAATACCTCCTTCATAACTTCTTATATATTTATAGATCATAACATGTTGGATGTTCCTAATCTCTATTTAATAGGATACTAATTCTAATTTCAACTCTATTCTCTCTAACACATTCAATCATCATTATTGAATCAGGATGCTATTGTTTATTACTAATCATTGATTAATGTTAGGTTCTTACATTTTAATTTTTCTATATAATTAAAGACATGGTATATTTTAAATTTTTCACATTATTTCATTTGATTTATGAACACCATATATTATATGATTTAGAATTGGAAATGTAAATGAAATGGTTATTAGGAGAAACCCCCAATTCTAATTCAATTGGAATTTGGGACATATATATATATTGAATTGATGAGGTTTTTGATTATACTACAATACGTTTTAGAGAAAATGGATTAAATTTATATCATTGAATCCTATAATTGGGTTTTATTAAAAATCTTGAGATACTGAAAACACATGGTTTGGTATGCAAATTCAATTTGAATTTTAAAACAGAAAATTAGGAAATTGAATTGGGAATGGTAATTAATTTTAAATGATAAAATTTTCCAATAATTTATTTATGGATTAAGATCATGTGATCCTAGGATAATAGTTTGTAATTTGGGACAAGCATGATTTGATGGTTATTCCCTATCTTTAGAATGATAGTGAGAAATATATCAATAACCTAGTCAAGTATATATAATCCCTAATGGGATATTGATGAGTTATATTAAGATTGTTATAGATGGATGTGTGTCCACATACATTCCTCGATCACTAATATAAAAATTTTAGGATCATATAACTAGAAACTATCATACTAGTGGCCAGATGGCAACAGTGCCTATCGATCCTATTAGTCACTGGTTCATATTTCCTTGGTATAATATCTCTTTCATTTGGAGGAAATGTTGACTCATGAAATTAAATATGGGTCTAAGGCAAGGATATCATATTTCTCCAATAACAATTATTTTGTCATATTATGCTCTTATTAGACTGATGAGATCCATCCATTAGTAGGGATCCATGAAGACATATACATGTGGTGCTCATAACATCAGATTTATAACCTCTTCATTGTTTATGAAATTAATTTTTCTACTTAACAGTTTCAAGTCATATATAATATGATTTAACAAAATCATAGAGTATTATACTAAATGGCGTGGAAAATTATCAACAAGGGAAAACCGTCTGTAATTTTTTATTTTATGTGTGGATATTCATAGAGGTACTATTGAATCACTATTAGGAAATCGTAGATGGGAATTACCTTTGTAGAACATGGGGGTACCTATTGCTCTGGGTAGAATTCTTATCCATTAATTTGATGTCCTGATTGGAATGATTACTAAAAGAATTAAAATTTATAAAAATATGGTTCTCCAATTTTGTTCTAGAATCACAATCATCTATATTGTACTCACATCATGTTCGATTAAAATCTTTTTGTTCCTAAGGGGCCTAAAACAATTATAAAGGAGAATGAAATAAAATTAAATTATTTAATTTGGGATGCATGGTTGTAGGGGTAGTTCCACTAGTAGTCATGGAAGAGCCTTGTGAAACCACATGATAATGGGTTTATTGGTATGAGAAATATGAGTGAATCAATGCATTTAATTCAAGGGAATCTATCTTATTACACTATTAATTTATTATCATTATGAAGAAAATTACTCAATGAAATGCAGGTGAATACTTGCATCATTGATAGATGGAAGTCAACCCTCATATACATTCCCTCCATGGTCAAATTAGAATTTGAATGCCACTCCCTGTAGATTTTTTGTTACTAGGAAAAAATTTTGTGGAACAATATCATGGTTGGTGATATCCTCAGCTACCCAGGTTTCCCTACACCCAATATGACATTAAAATCGTCTATATCTATGTATAATACTAATAATGAAATACTACATCACAAACATAAAATAATCTATGATAGAATCAACCTGGAGATGTCTATAGATGAATGAATATTCATGGGTACTCTCTCTTTCTTATTCACATACAAGTAATATAAGAAGTCTCTAAAAATTATTAAGATATCAATTACTGGGGTGAGATTATATGGTGAATGTCCCTTTCCCTAAAAATCAAATTAGTAGCTTGGATGGTTTGTAAAAATTCCTAAACTATATACATGGATATTAAATAGAAATATATTCACATCGTTTGAAGATACTCATTCTCCAAGGATCAAATGAGGAGATCATTTCCCAAATTTTTATACAAAGCATGGGGGCCTAGAGAATCTAGAGTTTTATCAATGATTTTTTTTATTTTAATCTTCAAGTGTTTCAAGGGATGACTTCTTACTGTAGTGGTTTTCGACCACCATTAAAAAAATCCATGAACAAATGGATCGTTCCATTTTATTTATGGAATGATGTTGTATCTTATGGGAGGGTTAGAACTAGGAAAGAGACAAGACCCCACACCCCATATGGGGACCATGTGGGATGAAATAGATGTTTGGTTATGGATTTTGGAGGTTTTTTCATTCACTAGTATAAATTTCCCTCTTCTAGGTGTATATTGGCTAGACAATATCAACCTGTCTCGTATAGCCTCCAACTGGGGGGGATAGAGGGTGAAATGGATCCACCCTTCCAGTGGTCTCCAAGATAATTTAGATTAGTCTTTTATACATGGTTTAATATGGGTTTGAGGAGTATTTTGTGACTCAAGGGGCTCAGTGTTGAATTCATTCATTACCCATTATGGAGATGAGAATTCAATCAAGGCAGAAACAGATGCCATGACAAACAGTTTTATGATTTTCCACTCAAAGGGAATATCTTTGACTAATGTGGATATGGTTTCTAAAGTTAGATGGAACTCCTTGAAAGGAATCACCTCTTCTCCCAATGATATCACATATTTGTTCGATATATGTGAATCTGTCATTCTCTACAGTATCAGACATTATCATTCATTGAGGAAAAGAAATATCTTGGATAATTTTTTGGTCTCCATGGAATCATTTAACCTCTCATCTTGTGTGGTCAATTTTTTTTTGGTTCTCTTCCTCTATGGTGATGATATTTCCCATGGTTATTCTCATGACCTTCACTTATTTAGTCCCCCATAATGATATTTGTTTATTCTCCTATCTTAGTATTTATTTTTAATAAAAAATATTGGCCAAAAGTGACCCATGATGTTTATAGAATTGTGTACGTCATTCCAGTTGATTTATATTAACTATTTTATATAAACATTTTATTTAAGTCATGTTTTGAAATTTTTTCCATCATTATAAAACATGAATGTTTTATTTTTAATATGAAAATTATATTTTAATCAATTCCATTCATTATTTTCCTTGAAATTATGATTATGTTCATTTTTATGGTATTAGATATGAGACACATAGTTATACCATAATCATATTTATTGCACAAAACCTCCATATTAATTTTGATTTTTGTATTTTTTCATATTTCAAGACCATGAAAAGGGAGGAAAATTATTAAAGGATTTGTATGTGGTTGATTCAATGGGATTTGAGTGGCATTTCCATTGGGATGATTGAGTTCTATATTTATAGATGTAGAGAAAATCGATGATGTACTATTTTGGGATTTCTTAAACATCATAGTTTTTTGTTACTTTCTATTTTTTTATGTTGAGCATAGTTAATTTTGTCATTTAATTTTTTTTGTGGAAAATTCATTCAGTTTTTTTTCATATACCATTTTAGGCACTAGTCCCCAACTAGTGGTGATAGGTAACACCATTAATGTTATGTCAGCTCTGTTATTGGTATTATATTGCTAAGGTATCTGGTATGGTTTGTGAAAATGTGGTATCAAGGGTGAAAATTTATAATCATTCCTTTATGTGAGTATGCTATATGAGAAATAATATCAATACATTATATTTATTTATGAGATTTTTCCTTGCTATCTCTCATCATAAAAATCCCTCAGTAACCATGGTTTGTTTGAGAAAGGCTTCATGATGAATAAATTTTTCCAGTTCATTTATTCTACCTATCTTTTATTTGGTAGGTTGAAATCAAAATCATGACTTCTTATTTGATGGGATTAAATTACACACTGGTCTTGATTTAGTTATGTATATGAGTAATCATTTGATGTCTTTAATGTTATTGGTTGATATTATATCGCATCATGTACTCATAATTATGTGTGAATAAACCACATGATGATGGTTCTTGTGAACCATCATGAGTGGATCCTATCTCCAACTAGAATCTTTTAGAGATTATATTGCATGTTAGCCATTATCTAAGGCATGAAACTGCACACATTTCCATTACAGATCTATTTGTGGAGCCTTTTAATCCTAAAATCTTGATTAGTAGTTTCATTAAAAAATTAAATTATTACTATAAATTTTAAATGATCCTCAAGGGGTTTAGGATATTTTGATAATGATAGACCATCTATTTTACTTCCTAGAAACTCTATATTCAATAACTGTTAATTATGCCACCTCTAAGATGAAGGGATCGATAAAGTGATGATGGGATTAGATGGTTATGAAAAAGAATAAATTTGGATTATAATAGAAGCGTATCATGGTTCTTTTCACAAATTAGTTATTTCCATATTAAATGTTTATAGCTTAGGATATATATTTTTTTAAACTCAAAGTAGTAGACAGTACCATGATGAAGTATTCCATCCTCTTCATCGAAAATTATTAATTTTTTCCTAATATCATATTTAATATGAATATGAATAATATATGTTCTGATATTTATCATCAAAAAATAGTTATTCTAATGTTTTATAGTTTGATATCTCTTATTATTCTGATGTGATGGATATGGCGTTGATGGTCAATCTTAACATTACTGGAATACCTTGTTTTCAAGAGTTCCTTTTAATTCCTGTGGTAGTCTGTGACTTCCAAAAGATAGAATATGAACATTGATGAGTAACATGGTGGATTTTGATATATTTAAACCTCTAGAATATCTCTAGATACTATAATAGGTACACTGGCATGCTTTTAGTGTGAAAAGAATAATTATTCAAAATAGTATTGTACATAGCACCAAAGATCTAAAATTTATTTACACACTCTAAAAATGTTAAGAAATTATTGTATATATTTTATCACCATGTTGTGGTTAAGATCATTATCACTAAACTGTAATATGGTGCATCATATTCTTCCCCAAAAAACTGGTTCTAGCAACACGCATTGAGAAGAAATGTTAGTGTCTCTAGAGGAAGAAAATACAGGTCCAACAATTATAAGAGTTACCATCACTAGAAATTAATCTTCACTAACTATTTTATTTGATACTTGTGGATCTCAATCAATTTTATAAATTTGTTTTACTATACTATTTAAAATTCATAGAAATATTTTTTTGATATGGGATGAATATTACTACACCACTCGGAACAATGATGGAGAGAAGTCTCCATTGTCATTCATGTGTTCTATTTTTATCAGGTAATTGAACTTATATGTGATTTTCTAGTTTGTAACATGAAATTTTTTTATTTCATTATACATATGGATTGGATAATTTCTAATATGTCATTAATTGACTTATATCTCCATCTAGTCTCTTTTTCAGCGCCAGATCGGGTGTTCTATATATTTTTGGGAGAATGAGACCAAGGTCCAGTAGATCATGAACTTATTATAAAATATTATAGATAAAAATATCTGTGTTTTATTTAGTTTTGAGTGGGAATATTTGAGGAATGGTCTCCCTCCATTTTTCACCATGTTTCTTGATGTTTCTTTATTTTATTTCTCTTTTTTCCACTCTTAATTTATTTTGAGTTTTCTATTGATTTGGTATACGGAACTGAGTTATTATATATTAAATTTTACCCAATATAATGATCTAAAATGAATGATTTGAGAAATTAATTATATTATCATTTTTATAATGACTTTATATTCCCTCCTATGTCACATTGGGTTGATCCTATTATATTTTCTATGAATATTAATATAAAACATCTCCAATGTGTTGATTACAGAAAAAAAAACCAATTCATGGAAAAGAAAAAATATAAATTTCCATGGATAGACGATCTATTCGAAAATATGAAAGTGTTTATGTGTTACATGAATACTGATATTCGATCTAGTTATAAAAATTATACATTTAAATAATTAGACAATTAGGAAAAAAATTTGGAGCATGAATGGCCATTCTGAGTAAAATTTCATGTTATTTGGTGTAAAAAATTCTAATGTATTTTTTGTGGCTTTGATTAATAGGTTATTGCATGGTAATATTTATACAATCATTATGGAATTTTTTGATTACCTATTGATTTAATATATGTCTGATGATGATCTTATGTGTCAACTTAGAGAAATTATAAAACAAATAATAATTCACTAACCTTATTCCAATATATAAGAATGAGATTTCGGAAAATGAGAATTGATTTTATTGGTACATGTGGTATTTGAACACTTTATTTAAATCAATACAAGGATGGTGAAACCTATTATTACATTGAATCATCACCATAATGTTTTCAATATCTATATCTTCTTTTTTTAAGATTTTATTATCGCCAATTTTCAATGTATTTCTCAACATAGGATTCTATGATTACTGATCTAACATGAATGGGTGTAAAGTGTGTTTGCGCTGAAAAAAATTATTTTTATTTTGGAATAAAAAATATTTAACTTCTACTCGGATGTTGACTATTTCATATGACTATAAGGTGAATATGGAGGCCTATGTAGGATCATGTTTCAGTTTTTCAATTTATTACTTTACCAAGTGACTATGTGATAACATATTAGTTATTATAGTGTATGTCGTATGATAAAAATTGTTTGTATCATTCCCTTAAACTCATTGTAGTGATGAATGCATTTATGATTAGGAAGAATTTCATTTTGGGATAGTTTCTTATCCTATATTTGAACCACAATTTTATGAGTAATACATACTCTAAAAAATACATAAATCTCTATCCTAAAAATTGGGTTGAGAACATTAAATTTATTATTTTAAAATTATAATAACCTGTGGATATGGAATGTTGTTCCTGATGATTTGAACAAGAATCATCTGACGTTGGCCTTGAAATCATCGTAAGAGTGGATATTGGTGGAATGTTTTCACAACAACTTATATGAATTTGGGAAAGAAGGGATGGGGTTTTCATTTAATGTGTTCCATTGGACTCTGATATTATTGAGTTGATTCTTTGATAAAATCATCTGGATTAACAATTATATAGCAGTAGTAACTCTATTTATAGTGTGGAAATTGTCATTGAGTGGTCATTATCCAAAGATGGTGTCTTGTTATTCTAGAATCGCTACGTTGTTCTTTTTATTACGAGATATAATGTTACATTTGGATGACATAATTCCTTGTTTTTTGTCACCATTGAACAGAGAAGATGTTTTATGACATGAATTAATTATTATTGTGGCTAGATATGAGATGGAATATCACAGACATTGTTTTATTATTATTAGACCAATCAATAGGTCATTCAAAAGAACTAATGACCTATATTTTTCTTTCATCAATTTGCAATAATTAATTATATATGGGATGGAATTTATATAGACATTTTTTTGGATTTGTAACTAACCTTAGAAAGAAGAATTTTACATGTGTTTTTGTTGATCATATAACTAAATTGGATCACCTAAAACTCATTCTAGTGACAAACAAAGTTGAGGAGTTGGGAAATATTTATGTGAAAGAGATTAGTTGTTCTCAATGAGTGATTTACATTATAGCCTCTAAAAGTGATCTATGTTTTACCTCTTATTTTTGACAATGCCTGCATGAGTAAATATAATTTTTTGTTTTTTCGAGTATAATACAGAATCAAATGATTGATGTCAAATCATAGTCACCTATAATGATACATAAGTATATACATTGTTCTTTTGACCTCAATTTTGTTGGATCACTAAATAACCATCAATGTCATATTGTGGTCACTTATTACAATAATTACATTCCCATGATCAGAATGGCTCATTTTGAGACCTTGTTTGTTAGGCCATGTAAATAAATGTTATACTTCTTGATGATTGAAAAAAATTTCTTGGATGAACCGAGTTTGGTCCAACAGAAGACAGTGAAGAAACAATTGATTCTATAAAATATAAATAAATTATTATTGGTATAAATCCTATGCGTATTTTCATCATACACCATTAGAGTAGTTTTTTGGAAACTAGGGGTTCTTTAGAGTATCAAAATTTTTTGTTCACTAATATATATAAATGAATGGTAATTTTTATCCCCATTTTATGGGTCCTTTTTTCATTGATAATTTTGGGATATCATCATAGAAATTATAACTTCCACTATAGTGGATTTCAATAAATCATGTGTTCCATTTATCAAAAATATGTATGTATCATCCAGACCCATCTCTTTTTTTGGATTTTTAAAGACATTATTGTTGAGCCTAATTTATCCATGACATAAAATCTAGTCATGATAGAAGATTCTTTTAAGAAGGTACTTCATTTGAGGATGATACATTTTTACATGGACTATGTAATCATTATTTTAATTCCCTCGAGACATGGGAGTGTGAGTCACTAATGGGATAGTAGTGGCCAAATCACAATGAGATATAAACTTCCTCATAATATTTCAATGTATATAATGTTTCTATAGTGTGTAGGTTGTAAAATTCATTTACATGTTTTTTTGTTTATCCTTGAATTTTACTTTTAGCATTTACTGGATGAGTTTATTTAGGGGTTTTAGTGTAAAATTTGAATAAAATTGGGATGTTTTATAGGTTGTTCATGGTTATCACATGTTTCTTCCAAACCATGAACCACTATAATGAAAACCATTATACTCTATTTGGTGATGCTTTTCACAGATGGCACACTGTATGAAGAAATGTTCACACACCTACAAGAAATTGTAAACCCAAATGTAGGGTTTCAATTGTTGGGTTTATATATTGGATAAATGTGTTCCATGCTTATATAAATCTGATAACATGTATTTTATATTCCTATTTTTTTAATTTTCTTGTGCCACTTTTATTTCATAACCTACTCCACAAAAAAAAACACTTTACTTAAGGTGTTGAGAAGGAAACCAAGAAGCAAATTTAGATCCTAAAACCCCCCATTTGAAGAATTGCTTTGCTAGTTGATGATTTGAGGACCCTCTAATGAGTGTATATCCTATCATATAGTTTCTCATGATATGGTTTTCCTTCCTACTAGGGGTTTTATAGACCATCATGAGATGAATGGATCTAAACATTAATCTATGAGATCATGATTCTAGGTTTCATTTCTAGATCTCTAAGGCCTTTGTTATTCATTGGTAAATCCTCCTATGGATGATTATTCTTCAACATGTAATATATATAGGTGGTTTCTCTATATTTTTTCCATCTCAACTAATAATTTATTATCTATTTTTTAAAAAAAGATTTTATTTTATCTTGAAAAACTAAATTTTATATGATTTTGAATTGGAATTATAAAATGGTATGCATATTAAATAAAATACATAATTCCATTTAAATGGGACATTATGATGTATTTACAAATGGATGGATTATAAGAAATTATTTTATATTTTTTCGTAAAATATAGTAAATATAAAAGAATGGAACCTATGATTGGATCAGTATTGAAATAATTGAAATGATGAAAACCAATGATTTATTTTAGAAATTGAATTCAAAAATTTAAACTGAAAATCTAGAAATTGATTTATAAATAGAGGTGGATATGAAATTATATGATTCTATAAATATTTATTGATTGATTGATAATAGGTGATCATATTTTAGTAGTGGATTTTTTTGTGTAATCAATCATGGATGATGATTTCTAATAAATTTATCAATGATGAAATATCTAAACAACCTACTTTGGAATATCATATCCATTATAGGATACAAATGAGGCTTATTTTTCCAAAAAATATGACTTTTGTATACACATACTGGTTTTTCATGACGTATATGAGAACAATAATAATTATATAACTAGAAACAAACATACTACTGGGAAGATGACCATGGTTCTTTTTGTGATTGTTTTGATTATATATGAAATTAAATATAAAATAGTTTTATTCATACTAGAATATTTATATAATTTTTTAATGTGAAATGATAATTTAATCCTTGTTTGATATGATTTTCATCAATAGAAATGAATATTGTATTTTACAAAATAATAAAATGTTAAATCAGGTCATGAACTTTTTATTTAAATTTATTTCATGAATTGGTTTTTTATTATGGAATCAGTTATTGAGCACATAGTGAGACCCAAATGGGCATTATAGATCACTCCATGAAATTTTATTTAGGTTATTTTATATTTTCTAACATCATTTCAAAGAAAAGGGGGTGGGGTTGTTCAGGGAGGTGGATTTTATTGATCCTTTGGGCATTGATTGACAGTTCATTTATGATGTTTGAGTTTTGTCTTGCATGTTTTTTATTACATTGACGATGTAATATTTTGAGGGTTCATTTTAAATGATTTTTTTCTTTCAATTTCTCCTTTGGAGTGTTTATCATACTTACTTTTACCTTCTATATTCCTAGTTTTAATGGAATATTTGTTCCCTATTTAATCACTAAATATACTTTGTTCTAGTTTCCAACTAGTGGGGATTGGGAATTCATTCATTTCTATGTGAGTGGTAGAATTAGTTTCATTGTATTATGTGATCTGGTTTTATTTGTGACGAGGAACACTATTTTATTTTTTATAAGTTACGTGGAGTCCAATATCGATGGACATAATAGTTTAGTATTCTTGTAAAGCTAGATATATACATGATTCCCAATTAAAATGTATAAAATTTAATATGATTCATATTTTCTTCAAGAACACAATTATTCAACTTAGTATATTCATTCATATTAATCATAAATCACTTCCTATTATCCTATGGAAAATAAAACGGAATAAATGGTTTTGGTCAAATGCTTCAAGTTGTAAAGACTATAGATAAATCTATGAAAATATTAGGTGTAATCGATATAAATTGGTAAATAACTAATATAAATTCAATGTAAATAATATCATTATCATAATAGGGTTTAAATAAATGGTTATCAAATAATATCATATTAATAATAACATGATATTGAATCATTACCAATGATATTCTAACTAATCGAGTAATCACATGGAAAATCATTAAATGGTATTTATAACAAAAGACTGTATAATGATAAACATCTAAAAAATATAATCTAAGCAATATAAAAGGACATATAAATTTCATTTATTACTTTTGTGTCTAAGTATAAATAAATTGGTTATTCCTTAGACAAAACCTGATTTTTATTGTCTCATTAATCCTACCATTGCATCTACAATGTATAGAGAGTCCCACCCATAACTTACGGAGTCCAATTAAATCTTTATATGAATGTGGTGAAGCATAATTAACAAAATCCTTAATATGGAAACTTTTTGTATGAAATGTCAATTCATAACCCCAAAAAAATAATAAATAAAGATTATGTAGAGTAAAGTGTGGAATGGTAATAAAATTCTTCATCACATGTAAAAAATTATCACAAATAATCTAGAAAAATGATAAGGATGGTATAAATACAACATATCCATAGTTCATAAAATGGTAAATGGGAGTTGATGTCCTCGATGAATATAATGACCTGGAAGAGATCCTAAAAAACTTTAAAAAAGACATTGAATATTGAAAATTATGTTTTTAGATAGTTCAAAAAGCACATTGAAAATATTTTTCATTGAAAATAATAATATTAAAACATGTGATATAAACATATTATGATTGGAAATTAATTTCATTATATACACATTAAGAAAATCATTCCATTCATAATTTCTATAAAATCCAAATGACTATACTTTTAAAATGACATGAAGGATCATTTCAAAATATTTTATAACAAGTAAAAAAATTTAAAATTCAATTTATTAATTCAATTTTATATTGTTAAATGATCTTTTTATTTTTTTAAAACCTGGTTTTTCAAGAAAACATATTTCCCAATGAAGAATGAAATAAAGAAATTTTTTCTTAAAAGAATATTATAAATAATCTTATGTACCAATGAGAGAAAAAATGGTACTATTTTTTAAAAAGTTCCTGAATTACCATTTATGATGAAAATATATTTATTTTTATATAGAAATTTAATAGAATTTCCATAATTGGGATGTAAACATAAACAATCTAATATAATGATGATACTATGAGATAAATCCTTTCAAATTTAGCAACTTCTGATTCATACGCGATATAAAATAAATGAAATAAAATTAAAAATTAGATACCTTGAAGATAAATATAATTAAGATATAATAAATCATATTGTAATTAGATAATCCACACAATTGAAATATGTGTTGAATATGGAATATTCCTCATGTAAGAAAAAGTTAAACATGAAATAAATACCACATTGTTATCTTTTGAATCATAATATCCATAAATGAAACAAAAAAAATGAATCATTAAATACTACGAATAAAAATTAATTATGTATATGATGTAGAAATGGGATATAAATAAACCCCAAAAATAAATGTGGTGAATATAGCCTATGTTTAATGAAAGTAAAAGTTGTGTGTGAAACCCTTACCTCAAATCTGATTACCATGATACATTCCAGTACCTCTTATATAAATGTTTTGATAATTTTATGTATTTATAAAAGAACAATAATTTTTTAATATAATAATTTAATCGTTTATAACATTTCATCACTCATCTTTTAATAATATTTTAAAATTTTCATTGTTTTTTTCCACCTTCCTTGTTTTCTCATGTGTGTTTTATCATAAATATTATTGTTCTTGTGAATAGAATATATATGTAAACTATATAATAATAATTAAGTTATAACTATAATATTTACATCATAAATATATTCATATTTCCATTTTTTTTAATGTTTTATGTGGAAAATAAATTTCATCACTTCACAGAGACATTAGGTAATATATATACACGACCGACGATATCATTCCCATAACAAGTGAAAGAGTAATGAAGAGCGATATAAATTAATTTTAAAAATATAATTAATTCTTAATATAAATGAAATATATTAATTTAATTTAACCTTTTTAAACTCCCCATTAATCATATGTTTAAAATCAATTTCATTTCTTTATGAGGTGGTAGTCAACTCTAAACACACGTGATGTTATTGTATTTAAAAAAGAATGGAATGTAAAAAATTATTTGTGATATTATAATTAATGAAGAATAAAAATATCAAATATATCATATAAAATTGGTGTAAACATCATTACATCCCACCTTTAAATGTTGTTATTAAAAATTAACAACATCATTTATCATGGCATTAGTCCTCCACACACATGATCAATGATTTCATTTCCAATTTGAAGGAAGTGGATATTGATAAATATTATTCCATTAATATAATAAGATCTATGTATCGGAAGGATAATTTATTCATTATATTTTATGTGTTAATAATTATTTTATTATTGGAAAATAATAATTAATCTGAATGGGATTGGTTAATATAAGTTCATTCTCCTAGAATAATATCCATTGAATCTCCTATCATGGACCCTCAATATTGTATTTTAGGAGGGAAAAATCATTAAAATATTTACAATGATTTTTAAGAGATATATTTGTAGGGTTTTCCATGAAAAAATGTCATGACATGTATAAATATATTAGGAGTGGGTGTTTCCTTTTATAAGTTGGGAAAATGAACCATCTTTGAAATGACATGGATATATTTCCAAAATAATTCAAAATGATAATGTCGTGAACACTAAAAAATAATCCAAATAATAGTAGGATATAATTTTTGATATTATAACGTGTAAATATGGTGAAAAAATAATTGTTTTACATTTTAAGGTTATTTTAACACGTATCTTCATAGTTGAAAACCATAGTAAACAAATATTTACATTAACCATGATAATTAATTATTTTTCAATTTCCTAAATTTTGTATGGAGGAAATTTATGTTGAAAATATAATATAATATGATTTTATATAATGGAAAACATTTCATTATTTTTTATATATTTAATTTCCATATTTTTTAAAAATTAATTTATAATTAATCATCCTTCTATGATGAAAATGTGGGCTTTCATAGAGAAAACCATTAAGAGTTTACAGTGTCTTTATATTATAATTCAAAATGGAAATGATTAAAAAACTTAAAGATGATGTATATATATTTATATAATTTAAATAATTATAATTTAAAATAAATTCAATATATAATATTAGTTTACAAATATTTTTATTTAGAAGGCTTTATTCAAATAAAATTAATTATTTTTTTAATATTCATAAAAAATTAATATTTTCAGTAAAATATGAAAAATTCACCCTATATTATTTTTTATATTATTATTTATTTTATTTTCATCTTTAAATAATTTTTTAAAATTATTAATAATAAATTTTCAATATTTTGGTAAAGTGTTAATAAACCACTATTTCGAAAAAGTAGTGTTTTTAGGATACATTTCTTTTTTAGATGATTCTTATTCTATTTATACAAATAAATAACAATTGAATTTATTTTATACATGTGTAAATAATAAATTCCAAATTAAGTGAGTCTTATTCCTACCTAACATAATGGCATGCTATAATTGTCATGTTTCAATAATATTAGTATATTAATGTTTCATATTTCGTTTAATTCTAGTGTTCCATGAAACAAATGATGATAAATACATTTAATATATTTTAAAATAAATGTATTATTTATTGTGTTAATTTTAAATTCTCTTATATTATTTATTTACTGTTTCATGCATGCTACCAGACATGCTTATCATGTTTTAAAAATATCGAGTTGTTACATTATCCCCATTAAATTAATTTCATCCTCAAAATTTAATCATGATTTCGATGTTCAATGGTTTGAAATTTGAAATACCTTTATTGAAAACAAAATCCAAAAATTATTAAAAACAACCTCATAATTAAATATAAAGTATAGTCCAATGTTTATAATTTAAAATAAATAAATGTCTTTCTATGAAGGACATCATTGTTTTCTAGTTAATATATATACATGGAAGAAAATCATAATTCTGAAAAAATAATAGAGGGTGATAGTGTACATTGTTCACAACAATGAGAATGATTATGAGAAAATCAAAACCCATAAACCTGTATATCTACAATGATTAAACATACCAATTGATTCATCTATGTAAGAACCCAGTTTTTGCTATGAAAGACTTTGAAATATTCTTGATGATATTCTAGAGAAGCGCCTTCAGACGGCGTGCGATTCTGAGCCCCAGAGTGGCCGGAATTAAATTTTTACTGCGTTCACACTGGAAACGCCAAATAAATAAGATAACTCCTAAACATATTTCCGGATCAGAGATCCGAGTGTACGGATGGGTCTGGAATGGGGTGTTCACCCCAGGAGCGACATAAAACTTGTCAGCGCCGGATGTTTGGACCCCTCTCCCGCTCTTGGAACGTTAAACGGATTACTTAATTAATTAATTAATTTGTTTAATGGTGAAACACTAGTATCTCTTAAACAGTGGCTCGTATTGGAATACTGAGGGAACCGTTGAGTTCGGAGCGTGTCTTTTACCCTAGGAGGGGTATAAGTTTCACGGCGAGGGTCATTTGTGAAAAATGGCCCCAGGGGCGTTTTCGTAATTTGGCGGCCTCGGGCGCTAAGTTTTAAAACTTTTGAACGGGGTCTCAGAATAAAATTCTGAGACCTTCGTTGCACTCCGAGCGTGGTTCTTGGCCTAGGGGAGGCTAAATTCCGACCCCGTCGGTGGCGGCTGACGGCGGGTGTGCGGCTTCAGCGGGGCATGGCGTCAGTCGGCGAGGGGAGGGAGAGCTCGCCGGGGGAGCGCCGGGGCGCGGCGACCGCAGGGTCGCGGTGTGCGACCCCCATATGGGGACAGAGACCCGCTGTGTGCGGGTCTTCGCAGTGGACCTTGACCGGCCCTTCGTTGCCGGTCTGTTCATGGAGGACCGCGGGTCCCCAGCCGGCCCGCGCGGCTGAGCCGCGGGCCTACCAGAACGGGGGGACCGGCCGGTCCAGGCCGGTCCTGCCCAAGGGGATTATCCCCTTTGTGTTCGGACACCCGTATTTTCCACTACGCGTGCCCGATTTTCATTTCGTCTACGGATGAGCCTTCCTGGTGTCGAGGTAAAGTTTTTTAGATGGTTTCGGGAATTTTTAATTCCCGAAACGATGGGTCTCGGAGGCACGACGCGTCTTTTTGTGTAATGTGGTTTTTTTTCGGGAATCTTGTTTTGAGCGGCGCAGACATATCCCACATCCTATTTGAATGTTGTCAGTTGAGTTGGGACCCCGGTGCTGGGGCGAATTTTTCAAGGGTGGTTCCGGGCGTTGAAGCTGGAGTTGAGGCGAGGGCCCCACGACCCGTCTTCTGAGCTGCGTGCAGCTTTTAGCGACTTTTTCCTCGGTCATCCGTTTGGGGCATACGAGCAGTCGATGTTGAGTGTTTTTCCGAGGGCATCGCGTTGGCGCAGTCTGCCCGTTGTAATTCCGCACGATGGTACGGGCCCCATGAGGGCCATTTGGGCGTCGATGGTGATTTTCTATCTTAATCAGCGGGCGACCATTTTGGACATGTCAGTAGTCCTTCTTGTGTGTTTTTTCAAGAGGATCGCAACGGTGCGATCCGTTCGTTGAGTTTCGGGACATGGATGTGGGTCCCACATCGCACCGCTCATGTGCGGTGCACCGGGATGCACCTTTTTCTCCAGATATCAGTTTCACTCAAGTGAGTAGTGCTTTTGAGATGTTTTCACAAGGGTATCAGAATGGTGCAATGTGCCTGACTGTTTTTGGGGCTGAGGCTCAGGATCACGGGACGTCGTTTGGGCCTGTGGCAGTGTTGGCGACTTTTCCATCGGATATCTGTTGGAGGCGAGTAAGTATTCGATCTCGCGTGTTTTCCCTCGAGGATTACAACGGTGTGATCCGTTTGGTCGTGTAGATCCTCGTGCGCGATATTGTTAAAAGTGGAAGCATGGAAGGTGCTCTAGCGGTGGTTCACCCTACCTTGTTTGTAGCGGACCCTTGGTGTGTGATATCTCACTCTTGGGAGACTGATATAAATGGTTCATGAGATGTGGTTGGCTGTGCCTCAGCCGATGAGGTGGCAGGTTGGAGTTGTTATGTCACGCCTTCACGTTGATGTTGGGTTCCATGTTCACGATAGCCTATGGGCTGGAACGAGGTATACTCTGGGAGTATACGGAAGTGCATGGAGGTATGTTTGTTTTCTACCTGAGAATGTTGGTGAGCTTGGTTTGGGTTGACTTGGGGCCACACGTCGTGTGGGCCCCACGTGCGTGTCGTGTTCTGCTTTGCGTACTTGGACCTCTCGCGACTTAGATGGTTTCTTTGTGCTCATTTGTTTGTCTAGTAGGGTGGAGTATATTTCCCCTGGCTTTGTGATTGTTTGTTTGACCAGCAGGGTTGAGTGGTCTCCCCCTGGTTTCGTTCTCGATGGATCGGCGAGTAGTGGTGTTAGTGACACCTAGTGATGGAACAGGCGTTGAACCCCCCTTTTGGATGAGTTGTGCTAGAGTTGGGTGGTTGCGCGATACCCACTCCGTGTTTGGTTGGCCAGTGTTGTACCCTCTAGTGGATGTGGCCAGAGCAGTTCTGAGTTTTACCCTCCAGTGGGGCTGGGCAGTGGGTTACTCATCGACTTCTAGGGTTTACCCTCCAGCAGAGACTGTGCAGTGGGTCACCCGACGCACTTAGGGTCTACCCTCCAGCAGAGAGTGGGCAGTGGGTCACCCGATGCACTTAGGGTCTACCCTCCAGCAGAGACTGGGTATTGGGTAACCCAACGACCTCTTAGGGTCTACCCTCTAGCAGGGATGGGCAGTGGGTCGCCTATCGTCTAGTTCCAGGTTTACCCTCCAGTGGGGCTGGGCAGTGGGTCGCCTGTCGACTTATTCCAGGTCTACCCTACAGCGGGGCTGGGCAGTGGGTCTCCTGATGATGTATTAAGGTCTACCCTCCAGCGGGGCTGGGCAGTGGGTCTCCGGTTGATGTGTTATGGTTTACCCTCCAGCGGGGCTGGGCAGTGGGTCACCCGATATCCTATTATGGTTTACCCTCCAGTAGGGCTGGGGAGTGGGTCTCCTGATGATGTATTAGGGTTTACCCTCCAGTAGGGATGGGCAGTGGGTCACCTGATATCTGGTTATGAATTACCCTCCAGTAGGACTAGGAAGTGGGGACACAGGTTGGCATTTTAGACTCAGTCCTCTCATCTAGGCTAGTATGTGGCTTTCCTCTGTGATTACCGGAGCGAGACCCTTGGTTGTACGGGTCAGTGCTGTGACGGCTTTGACTTTGTGGAGACCTCTCGACTGTGGGGTAGTGACGAATTGTGGTTTGATGATCCCCTAGAACTCTCAAGTTCAAGGGGAAATTTCCCCACCGAGACGCGTTCTTGCGACGCGATCTAAAACCGTGAGGGCAAGTCAGTGCCGCCCAAAGAAGATAGTGTCGAGGTGTGGTGTTTGAGCCCTTGGCTTGCTGTTCGGGGAAGACGTGCGGGATGTTGGGCATCAATGGTGTTACTTATGGGTCTGTTGGCTACTCATTTTCATGGGCTAATCTACGGGATGGAGATCCCCTTACGAGCTTGTTCGGGCTTCTTGGAAGAGCGTATATATGTATATACCTTGTTCGAGTAACCACTTCATGGGCCTGGTTACTCTCCCTCCAGGAGAGGCGAAGACGCGCAGGGTATGCCATGTGCTTTCTGTGTCTAGCTTCTCGTGGTTGGATGAGTCGACTCTCCTGCTATAGGTAGCGGAGACTCGACAAGAAGTTCATCTTCTCACCATTTCCAGCTCCTTGTGCCTGGATGAGTCTACTTCCTTTCACTTGTTGGGTTGAGATGGACTATTTACTGCACTCTCTGTTGTACCCCTTTACTTTCCCTATTCGCTCTACTGCTCACCCTTCGGTACCTCCTTTTGTTGCTCCATCGAGCCTTCGGGGTATCCTACAGAGTATTTTTATACTCACCCATGCTTGGGCTTTGCCTGCACTAGGTGTGCCCTTGCAGACGACGGACAGGTTGGACGTGACCTCAGTGGAGCGTAGGAGCTTGGGAGCTTGGACCGCGTGCGGTGGTCGTGGTCGTGATCCAGGTGGAAGACCCGTCAGCTATTTCTTTTTTTTTACCTGTTTCTGAGTTGTGGCACTTTTCGGTTGGGCGCGTGTTTTGCCCCTTTTACTTTCAGTTTGTACTTTGTACTTGTAGTGGTCGATGCACTCTGCGGTTTATTTATAGCAGTTGTTCTTTTTACTCTACTTGTTCTTCCTTTTAACTCTACAATTTTGCATTGAGTGTGCTGCTTGTGGGTGTGTGCAGGTACTTAAGAAATGGCCTCCCTGAGTTTTTGTGCCTTCGTCGCTGGTTGTCAGCCCCTGGCCTATGGAGGCAGGACTGGTGTAGTTGCGGCTCGAGCCTGGGTATGGTCGGGTCGTGACATAGTGGTATCAGAGCCAGTTCATTCCTTGGGACGTTGTGCGGACGTCCCTAAAAGAGGAATTGGTTGGGATTTAGGGCAATAGGGTTAACGTGTCTCAAGAGTGGCTCTTAGGCCAGGGAGTCCAATGATGGTGCAGCGGCCGACGTATCCATTCACCAGGACCCTGATAACCCACTTGTCGACTCGGCATGCTGAGACACTTGTTTCAGGAAAATTTGTTTGTGCATCACATAGGACTGAGTATTGACTGTACTTCTTGAGTCAGCTCCCCATCGTTGTTGTTTTTGGTATATACATATATGCTAATCTTACCGCGACACTCCTTGATAATTTTCAGGATGTCTTCACGAGGACAGCCATCCAAGATACCAGCCTTGGTTCGTGATGACGACCCTATGAGCTACGATGCCACAGTCCAGACCCATCAAGTCACCCCTTACTCCAGGTGGGCCGGTAGAAGCACCCCCACCTGTTGAGCAGCAGACAACATTAGAAGAGCAGGCTGAGCTTGAGTGCAGGATAAGCGCTCTCCGTGAGTTCCAGCGGCAGGGACCGCTGAGGTTCAGTGGTGAGCCAGACCCTCAGGCAGTAGAGGTTTGGCTCGAGGTAGTGGTTTTCCTTTTCAGGCTTGTACAGACGCCGACAGGTCAGGGAGTGGCTTTGGAAGCCACCCTATTTCATGGAGTAGCTTGGCGTTCGTGGAGTCTGGTGACTCAGTTTCTTGGCGAGTCGTCACTTTAGTTGGACTTTTTTTAGTTGTTGTTTCGTGAAGAGTTTTGCCCCTCCTGCTTGCGCTCTGTTCGGATTTAGGAGCTCCTACAGTTTCAGCAGGGAGGGATGGCAGCGGCTGAGTACACTGCTAGTTTTGCAGACCGTGCACGCTTTTTACCCGGACATGGTCCTTACGACAACATCCGAGTGCGGAAGTTTAAGAAGGGTCTCCGCCGAGAGATTTTTTCTGTCATAGTGCCCATGGGCATTTCCACATATGACGGGGCGCTAGGGCAGGCACTGGTGACAGTGGGCTTCCTGTCATGTTTTGCGGTTGGTAGTGGCATTGGGTGCAACGGAGCCGGGATGTATGCTGTAGCTAGCCGGTGCTAGAGGACAGGACCTCGACGCAGGTGGCCTTCCCACTGCCGGTTTCGGAGACGTGGTCGTATACCACTATGGCGAAAACGCTCAAGGCCTCAGCCGAGGATGCCCTTCCGTGAGTGGATCTCGGGCCGTGGTCATACACCACAGTGGCGCCGGAGGGCACTAGGGTAGGCCAGAGAATCGGTGCTATACTTGTGATGGGAGAGGTCACTTGACACGAGACTGCCCGACCCGAGTTTCTGAGAGCATCGAACAGGCAACAGGCGCACCACCACAACAGAGGCAGCGCCGTGCTCGGAGTAGTACCCAGTGAGGTGTTGCTAGTAGAGGAGTGGGAGGAGCTAGTAGTGGGGGATGAGGTTACAAGGTCTTCCCCTCACCACTAGGTGGTCCACGTCAGGCTCCGGGAGATGACAGTTGGGACCATAGACAGCTGTGAGATTTGGATGTCTACGATCCTGCTGAGCATGTGATTGTGAGAGGTACCCCTTGCGATTCTTCTAATTTTTACAGTAGAATTGTTAGACTCTCCGTGTGGAAGACTTTTCTCCCTTCTCCTTGTTGAGATGTTACCAGGGTGACGTAGGACGTCATGTGTACCCCTATGTTGGTAAGGTAAAAGGCGTGATACCTTTTCCTTTAGTTGATGGTGTTGACTCCATCACTTCCGAGTGTGTAATAGAGTCTTGGTTGAGAGACATCGACTGTGGAATCTTGTATGACCAGATATCCTTGGGTGTTTCACCATATGGATATTCTGAAGGAGGGAATCACCGGGCCCTATCCCATGCCCAAGCAGTGATTCATGTCGTGTCGTGCGACATAGAGGTGTGACCGGGGAGGTGAGCTACCCCCGAGAGCCTTCGGGCCATTTGAGATCATGTAGATGGATGGCAAGGCTCTATACCACCTTTCCCAAACCCTAAAGACTGTAGTGGGTGCACGACATCGGCAAAGGCCGACCTCATATGAACGGATCAATCCTTTGGTCTGTGTGCGGTGACGCAGAGCTGTGTGTGGGTTCTTCTGGGTATGGGAAAGCCAGGTGTGGGAATAGTACCCACTCTTGCTCCCTAGTTTTGTTTTTCGAGGACAAAATTCTTGAAAGAGGGAATTATTTAAGAACCCATTTTTTGCTACTATAGACTTTGGAATATTCTTGATGATATTCCAGAGCAGCGCCTTCAGACGGCGTGCGATTCCGAGCCCCAGAGTGGCCGGAATGAAATTTTCAGTGTGTTCACACTAGAAACGCCAAATAAATGAGATAACTCATAAACGGAGTTCCGAATCAGAGCTCCGAGTGTACGGATGGGTCCAGAATGGGGTGTTTACCCCGGGAGAGACATAAAACTTATCAGCGCGGGATGTTTGGACCCCTCTCCCGCGTCTGGAACGTTAAACAGATTAATTAATTAATTAATTAATTTGTTTAATGGAGAAACGCTAGTATCTCTTAAACAGTGGCTCGGATTGGAAAACTGAGGGCACCGTTGAGTTCAGAGCGTATCGTTTACCCTAGGAGAGGTATAAGTTTCACGGGCGCGGGACATTTGTGAAAAATGGCCCAAGGGGCATTTTTGTAATTTGGTAGCCTCGGGCGCTAAGTTTTATAACATTTGAACGATGTCTCAGAATAAAATTCTGAGACCATCGTTGCGCTCAGAGCGTGGTTCTTAGCCTAGGGGAGGCTAAATCTCAACCCCGTCCGGAGTTCGGGTACGGGGCCCACGGGCGGGGGTTTAAGTGTTTTGTTTTTAAACATTTCTCCCCCCCCCCATCTTGGTTGTTCTCCCTAACGTGGCAGCCCCTCCTCTCCCTCTCCTCCTCCACCTCTGGAGAGGCGACTCCAGCGAGACAGCTCCAGCAAGGCGGCGGTTCGGCGGTGAAGCTCTGGGCAACGCCCACGAGGTAGGGTTATGTTTTTGCGTTTTAATTCCCGGGCCTCCCATTGAACCCCAATTTTAGCATCAATTTGTTCATTTCTCTTCGAGAAAATTCCTTGGTCACGTAGTACACATTTTATTCGTTCAATCTTTTCTTCTGAAATGAATATCCAAGTTGTGAGGAGGCCGCAACGGTCCGGTGAAGAATGCAGGAATTTTGGGGGTATGGAGGAATTCCGGCGGTTTCTGGCAGCTCCGGGAGCGGCGGTAGGGGATTCGGCGGCAGCTAGCAGCGGCGCTCCTCAGCGTGGCAGTGCTCTTCGGTGGTGGCAGCTGAGGCAGGCTCACTGCTTCAGCGGGGCGCGGCGTCCGTCGGCGAGGCGAGGCAGAGCTCGCCGGGGGAGCGCCGGGGCGCGGCGACCATAGGGTTGCGGTGTGCGACCCCCATGCAGGGACAGAGACCCGCCGTGTGCAGGTCTTCGCGGGAGACCAAGACCGGCCCTTCATGGCCAGTCTGCTCAGGGAGGACCACGGGTCCCCAGCCGGCCCGCGCGGCTGAGCCACGTGCCGGCCATAACGGGCGGACCGGCCTGTCCAGGCTGGTCCAGCCCAAGGGGATTATCCACTTTGTGTTCAGACACTCGTATTTTCCACTACGGGTGTCTGATTTTCATGTCATCTGTAGCAGAGCCTTCCTGGCGTCGAGGCAAAGTTTTTGAGATGGTTTCGGGAATTTTTAATTCCCGAAATGATGAGACTCGGAGGCACGACACGTCTTTAAGTGTAATGTCTTTTTTTTCGGGAATCTTGTTTTGATCGGCGCGGACGTATCTGACGTCCGCTTTGAGTCCCGTCAGTTGCGTTGGGACACTGGTGTTGGGGCGAAGTTTTCCAGGGTGGCTCCGGGAGTTGAAGCTGGAGTTGAGGCGCGGCCCCCACGACCCATCTTTTGAGCTGCGTACAGCTTTTAGCGTCTTTTTCCTCGGTCATCCGTTCGGGGCGTGCGAGTAGTTGATGTTGGGTGTTTTTCCGAGGGCATCGCATTGGCGCAGTCTGCTCGTTGTAATTCCGCAAGTGGGTGCGGGCCTCACAGTGGCCGTTTGGGCGTCGACGGTGATTTTCCATCTTAATCACAGGGCGACGGTTTTGGACAAGTGAGTAGTCCATCTTATGTGCTTTTCAAGAGGATCGCAACGGTGTGATCCGTTCATTGAGTTTCAGGACCGGGATGCGGTGTGCTGGGATGCACCTTTTTCTCTGTATATCTGTTGCACTCAAGTTACTAGTGCTTTTGATGTGTTTTCCCGAGGGGATCGCAATGGTGCGATGCGCCCGACTGTTTTCGAGGCCGAGGCTTGGGATCACGGGACGCCGTTCGGGCGTTAGCCGGTGTTGGCGACTTTTCCGTCAGATATCCGTTTGAGGCGAGTAAGTAGTCGATCTCGTGTGTTTTTTTGCAAGGATTACAATGGTGTGATCTATAGCATCCCGTCTTTTTATAACATAACTTTTCATTCCATTACACGGAACTGAGGATCTTTAAGGTTGAGTGTATTGGAAACAAGGAACATAAAACATGAAAGAAAAAAAACATTCTTCTTAAACACTTGAAAGTATTCTCCTCATGTTCACCCTAGGCTCATTACTGTATCTCAAAACCTGGGGACATACATCAAAAGGAAGGGTGAGCAGAAGGCCCAGCAAGGGAAACAAGTGAAACATTTTACATATGAACTTGAGATACATCAATAAAGTCATGAAAAGAACTTTAATGCATGAAAATGAAATCATGAGGCATATCATAATAAAAATAAAACTTTTTCATAACATGAAGATGTGGCTACATCATTTAACATAGACAATCATGAACATATCACCAAGGTCCATCCCCAAGGTGTCATTTTAAAATTACCAAGGTTATTCACCAAGGTATCGTGAAAATTGTAATCTCTAGTGGTTACATCATTACCCAATGCATTGGAGCGCTATCCGGGCGCACTCTTAAATTTGCCTTTATTATAATGTGAGCCACATATATCATAATTAAACATTTCATAAATAACCCATATAGCATAAAATAAATGGGTTTCATTTCATAATCATAACGTTTTAAAAACTGCTTTAAAGACATGATCTTTACGTCACTTTAAACCCACAGAAAGGGAAAGAGGGTTTCATGTATGTAATTCCCAGAATTTAAAATAGAACATTTTGATATATATGTGAATACCCCTGTAGAAATAAGAGCTTTGAGTATTCACTTTATAACATAAAATAATTTTTAGAAAAGAGAGAGAGGCATTTTGAGACGAAAATTCTGCAGCATAACGGCTATGTTACAAGGATTTAGAAAACATTGAGAAGAGAGGGGACATGGGTCAAACATTCATAAATGACCCATCAAACAGTAGATGGAAAAAATATAAGAGATTTAAGAACATGGTAATGAAATTTGAAAATATACCATATGAAATGAAGAACATGAAAGGAAGAAAAAAAAGATTTCTCTTTTGAGAATTCGGCAGCCTAACGGCGTCACTTAAACTTCAACAAAATTGAATTGACAAGGTCAAATAGGGTCTCTCATCATATGAACATAAGAGTATAGTATGATAGATATAGAGATCATACCCCAACATAATAGAAAGGAACTTGAAAGAATTGACATGAAAGTAGAACTTCAAAACGAGAATGGTGAAGAACCACTTAAAAATTCGGCAGCCTAACGGCGCCACTTAAACTTCAACAAAATACTGAATTGAAGAGATCAAATGGGGTATCTCATCATATGAACATAAGAGTCCAGTATGATAGATATAGAGATAATACCCCAACATAACAAAAAGGAACTTGAAAGAATTGACATGAAAGTAGAACTTCAAAACGAGAAGGGTGAAGAACCACTTAAAATTTCGGCAGCCTAACGGCGCCACTTAAAACTTCAAAATACTGAATTGAAGAGATCAAATGGGGTCTCTCATCATATGAACACAAGAGTAAAGTATGATATATATAGATATCATAGCCCAATATAACAAAAAGGAACTTGAAATAATTGACATGAAAGTAGAACTTCAAAACGAGAAGTGTGAAGAACCACTTAAAAATTCGTCAGCCTAACGACGCCACTTAAAACATCAAAATACTGAATTGAAGAGATAAAATGGGGTCTCTCATCATATGAACACAAGAGTCCAGTATGATATATATAGATATCATACCCCAATATAACAAAAAGTAACATGAAATACTTGAATGAAAATAGAACTTGAAAACGAGGAAGGTGAAAGAATCCCTAAAAAATTCGGCTGCCTAACGACGCCACTTAAACATTCTTAAAACGAATTGATGAGAGAAAGGGGGTCTCTCATCATATGAACATGAAATAGGCAGTAGGATGAATATAAAAGAACATCCTCCAACATAAGAACATGGAGTATAAAAGAAATGACATAAAAGAGATTACTTGAAAAGAAAGAGAGGGGTCGGATCCCTTACCTTAAAATGTAACTCTTAAACCTCAAAGGTTGGGAACTTGAGGGCTTGGGGGCACCTTGGGAGGACTCCTTGGGAGGTAATGAGACCAGAAATTCGTTGGGAATGAGTGGGGAGTCGAATGGATGAGAGGAGGGCTTGGTATTTATAGGGAACGTGAGGGGACAAGGCATTAATGGCCATGGGACACCTCACATGTGCTTTTCTCAAACCCATGTGCTCTCCCTTGTCATTTATCATGGAGTTAGGCCACATGGGGCCCCCAAAAAAATAATTCATCACCCTTGGCCGGCCAACCCTCAAAAGATCTCATGACATCATCATGACACCGTTATAATGTCATTAAACATACCGAAACCCTAAAACTGTATTTTTACTAATCACTGAAAATTCAACTTTCTCAGAAAAATCCCAAAATTCCACATTAACCAAATATCAATGCTCTGATTTCAAAAATGAAATCCATTTTATAAAAATAATTTTCTAAATTTTTTTAATTTAATTTTTAAATAAAAACACTATTCATCGAAAATTCATTTTTTTCAGAAAAACCCCAAAAATTACCATAACATAATATCGATGCTCTGAGTTCAAAAATAAAGTCATTTTTATAAAAATAATTTTCTAATTATTTTTAATTAAATTTTTAATTAAAAAACACTATTCCCCGAAAAAACTAATACTTGAATAATAATTAATGAAACCGTTATTTAACTATTTTATTGAATCACATTACTTAATCAAGGTGCCTAGATTATTTTAAAACTTTCTTTAAGTGAGATTACTAATCCATTTGGTCATATTTCTAATCCTAATCATAAAATCACTATTCATAATTTACTATTCATCAAAAATCAAGTTGATCTTATTAGACTCTAAATTCAGTACTGAACATAATTGCAGAAGACCATTTTTTGAAAATCATTACACATTTTTAATTATTTAGGGTTTACATAAACATATTTAAAATATTCTTTTTCTAAAATTCATTAAAAATATGCATACTATATTTATCCGGTCATTTCAAAATTCATAAACTTCATCATAAGAAGAAATCCCAATTTTTTTTTAAAACAAGGATTACACAAGGTAGTTACGGTCTCGTTACATAACCCCTTAAAATACCAGCATAGGACCTAAGAGTAAGGTGTGCTAGGGTGATAGAAACTTGGGGCGGCTCAGTCAACATTGCCCGAGTAGTAATTTCTATCAGTTTGAACTTCTCACGAAGGCGATTTCTTTCCAGCTTCACATGATGAATTTCGGCTTTGATTTGATCCAGAGCAAAGCCCAGTGGTGCTACCTCCTTCCCAAGCTCTGTTAGATGGGCTTCGATCAGTCCAAGACTACTAGGTGAGGCCATCGAATCTTCTTTCTATAATAATTAACCAAGATTACTTATATTTAGAGACAATAATCAAAACATTTTGTTCACAGCGGTCATGTTGACCGATGGTTATATAATAGTCAAAACCCACTGATCTCATTTTAATTATAATCATGTTTATCAAATAAAACATTTTTGTTGAGTATAATAACACATAAAATTAGGAAACAATATTTATTTAAAAATTTCGGGTCGTTACAATCTTCCCCCCTTAAGAAATTGCGTCCTCGCAATTTTAAAATTGGGTTTTGAAATTTCATTGAAAGTCCCACATCGGAAATGGAGTCAGTAAAACTATTACATTAAAATAAAGAAAGGGAAGTACAATGGTCACCCGAGTTAACCCACACTGGGGTTCCATGTAGGAAAACATGGACATGGAAGAAAAAACAAAGGGTCAAGTTCTGAGGGAGAGTGATAGAGAACATGATTAGGAGAAAGTTAACCATGAGAAAATCCCAAACTTATGATGTGTGTAAATGGTCTTTGATTACCTTGTAGGAAACGTAAACCAACAACATTTTTGTTTTACATTTCTTTTCATAATTTTGAGGATTTCATTTACTACATAGAACAAAAACATAAGAAAATATACCTACCTTCAAGTAGAGTTTCATCCTTTAATAAGTCCCTACCAACACTAATCTTTTCTCCAAATGATGAGAATTCAAAAACAATTGGTCTCATAAAAGCACAAGAATAATCTTCTATAGAATCACATAATCTACAAAGGATTAACTATCTATTTATTCTATCTTTAAACATTATCCCAAAAACAGAATGGTTAAGGTAAAACAACTCTTCAAAAAGAAAGAATCCCATAGGAATGGAAACTACATTTAAATCATCAAAGTTCCATGGTACTACCCAAAGTTCATCATAGACCATTCCATAAATAACGGTCCTTAAAATTCCTCAAAACAAACCAAACTAAGATTGAAACCCAAATACAATAAGAATTTGATAACATAGTCTTCCAAAACAACTTCATTGTTCATCTCCAGACAACATCAACCACTCCAAACATCTTATAAAAAAGTATCTAACCTAATCATATTTTACCCAAGATAGGTTAGTCATTCCCATAAGTAACCTAAATTACTATAAGTTCACCTTAAATTCATCGATTCTTCAAAATATAAGTCAACCTTACTCCGCAATGAAAATACCGTAGTAATCTATTTACCTCGATCAAATATGGTTCCCAAAATAATGAACGTCTTCCAAAATAATAATCATATTTTAATACCCTAATCATCCCTGTCATATTAATACGAAAATCATCGCATTTCCTATCACATTGGTTGTCGGAACATGTTCATCCATTTCCCACCATTACCTAAGAAGAGAAAGCATAATTAGGGGCTTAAGTACTTAGCTAATAATCATGAAAAGGAACTGAAATCATATAAGGATAACTTGTATATGAAAGGTATACCCTAACTTGTGATCTCCTAGGTTCCCATATAGGTTATGAATGATCATATATTCTTATGTGAACCTTTATTTTATTTTATCTTTGTTCCTTTAACAATGGTTCATACCAAGCATATGAATTTACCAAAGCATATCCCCCGGGAGTGTCGTAACAAAGAGTGCAGAAAGGCCCGTTGTCGTGTACCAGTTCCCGTTCGAGTCTAGCTCAATGCGGTGTTTTCGGGTTTTAACCCTATGTACATCTGTGCCAGAGCCACCTCTACCTGCTCGTATCCAGACAGGGATGTATTTGCTTGGCAACCCCTTACTCAATACTCACCAAAATACCAGGAAGATTTCCTATATTAAACTTTTCTATTGGGTTCCTCCTAGAGTTTTCATATCCTAATTTCCACAAATAACTAAACCATCCTTTGATACCAACTATAGCATCCCGTCTTTTTATAACATAACTTTTCATTCCATTACACGGAACTGAGGATCTTTAAGGTTTAGTGTCTTGGAAACAAGGAACATAAAACATGAAACAAAAAAAAACATTCTTCTTAAACACTTGAAAGGCTTCTCCTCATGTTCACCCTAGGCTCATTACTGCATCTCATAACCTGGGGACATACATCAAAAGGAAGGGTGAGCAGAAGGCCCAGGAAGGGAAACAAGTGAAACATTTTACATATGAACTTGAGATACATCAATAAAGTCATGAAAAGAACCTTAATGCATGAAAATGAAATCATGACGCATATCATAATAAAAATAAAACTTTTTCATAACTTGAAGATGTGGCTACATCATTTAACATAGACAATCATGAACATATCACCAAGGTCCATCCCCAAGGTGTCATTTTAAAATTACCAAGGTTATTCACCAAGGTATCGTGAAAATTGTAATCTCTAGTGGTTACATCATTACCCAATGCATTGGAGCGCTATCAGGGCTCACCCTTAAATTTTCCTTTATTATAATGTGAGCCACATATATGATCATCAAACATTTCATAAATAACCCATATAGCATAAAATAAATGGGTTTCATTCCATAATCATAACGTTTTAAAAACTTCCTTAAAGACATGATCTTTACGTCACTTTAAACCCACGGAAAGGGAAAGAGGGTTTCATGTATGTAATTCCCAGAATTTAAAATAGAACATTTTGATATATATGTGAATACCCCTGTAGAAATAAGAGCTTTGAGTATTGACTTTATAACATAAAATAATTTTTAGAAAAGAGAGAGAGGCACTTTGAGACGAAAATTCTGCAGCATAACGGCTATGTTACAAGGTTTTAGAAAACATTGAGAAGAGAGGGGACATGGGTCAAACATTCATAAATGACCCATCAAACAGTAGATGGAAAAAATATAAGATATTTCAGAACATGTTAATGAAATTTTAAAATATAACATATGAAATGAAGAACATGAAAGGAAGAAAAAAAATATTTCTCTTGTGAGAATTCGGCAGCCTAACGGCGTCACTTAAACTTCAACAAAATTGAATTGACAAGGTAAAATAGGGTCTCTCATCATATGAACATAAGAGTACAGTATGATAGATATAGAGATCATACCCCAACATAATAGAATGGAACTTGAAAGAATTGACATGGAAGTAGAACTTCAAAACGAGAATGGTGAAGAACCACTTAAAAATTCCGCAGCCTAACGGCGCCACTTAAACTTCAACAAAATACTGAATTGAAGAGATCAAATGGGGTATCTCATAATATGAAAATAAGAGTCCAGTATGATAGATATAGATATAATACCCCAACATAACAAAAATTAACTTGAAATAATTGACATGAAAGTAGAACTTCAAAACGAGAAGGGTGAAGAACCACTTAAAATTTCGGCAGCCTAACGGCGCCACTTAAAACTTCAAAATACTGAATTGAAGAGATAAAATGGGGTCTCTCATCATGTGAACACAAGATTCCAGTATGATATATATAGAGATCATACCCCAATATAACAAAAAGGAACTTGAAATAATTGACATGAAAGTAGAACTTCAAAACGTGAAGGGTGAAGAACCACTTAAAAATTCTGCAGCCTAACAGCGCCACTTAAAACATCAAAATACTGAATTGAAGAGATAAAATGGGGACTCTCATCATATGAACATAAGAGTCCAGTATGATATATATAGAGATCATACCCCAATATAACAAAAAGTAACATGAAAGACTTGAATGAAAATAGAACTTGAAAACGAGGAAGGTGAAAGAATCCCTTAAAAATTCGGCAGCCTAACAGCGCCACTTAAACATTCTTAAAACGAATTGATGAGAGCAAGGGGGTTCTCTCATCATATGAACATGAAATAGGCAGTAGGATGAATATAAAAGAACATCCTTCAACATAAGAACATGGAGTATAAAAGAAATGACATAAAAGAGATTACTTGAAAAGAAAGAGAGGGGTCGGATCCCTTACCTTAAAATGTAACTCTTAAACCTCAACGGTTGGGACCTTGAGGGCTTGGGGGAACCTTGGGAGGACTCCTTGGGAGGTAATGAGACCGGAAATTCGTTGGGAATGAATGGGGAGTCGAATGGATGAGAGGAGGGCTTGGTATTTATAGGGAAAGTGAGGGGACAAGGCATTAATGGCAAAGGGACACCTCACATGTGCTTTTCTCAAACCCATGTGCTCTCCCTTGTCATTTATCATGGAGTTAGGCCACATAGGGCCCCCAAAACAATAATTCATCACCCTTGGCCGGCCAACCCTCAAAAGATCTCATGACATCATCATGACACCGTTATGATGTCATTAAACATACCGAAACCCTAAAACTGTATTTTTACTATTCACTGAAAATTCAACTTTCTCAGAAAAATCCCAAAATTTCACATTAACCAAATATCAATGCTCTGATTTCAAAAATGAAATCCATTTTATAAAAATAATTTTCTAAATATTTTTAATTTAATTTTTAAATAAAAACACTATTCATCGAAAATTCATTTTTTTCAGAAAAAACCCCAAAAATTACCATAACATAATATCGATGCTCTGAGTTCAAAAATTAAGTCATTTTTATAAAAATAATTTTCTAATTATTTTTAATTAAATTTTTAATTAAAAAACACTATTCACCCGAAAAAACTAATACTTGAATAATAATTAATGAAACCGTTATTTAACTATTTTATTGAATCACATTACTTAATCAAGGTGCCTAGATTATTTTAAAACATTTTTTAAGTGAGATTACTAATCCATTTGGTCATATTACTAATCCTAATCATAAAATTACTATTCATAATTTACTATTCATCAAAAATCAAGTTGATCTTATTAGACTCTAAATTTAGTACTGAACATAATTGCAGAAGACCATTTTTTGAAAATCATTACACATTTTTAATTATTTAGGGTTTACATAAACATATTTAAAATATCCTTTTTCTAAAATTCATCAAAAATATGCATACTATATTTATTCTGTCATTTCAAAATTCATAAACATCATCATAAGAAGAAATCCCAATTTTTATTTAAAACAAGGATTACACAAGGTAGTTACGGTCTCGTTACATAACCCCTTATAATACCAGCATAGGACCTAAGAGTAAGGTGTGCTAGGGTGATAGAAGCATGGGGCGGCTCAGTCAACATTGCCTGAGTAGTAATTTCTATCAGTTTGAACTTCTCACGAAGGAGATTTCGTTCCAGCTTCACATGATGAAGTTCGGCTTGGATTTGATCCAGAGCAAAGCCCAGTGGTGCTACCTCCTTCCCAAGCTCTGTTAGATGGGCTTCGATCGGTCCAAGACTACTAGGTGAGGCCATCAAATCTTCTTTCTATAATAATTAACCAAGATTACTTATATTTAGAGACAATAATCAAAACATTTTGTTCACAGCGGTCATGTTGACCGATGGTTATATAATAGTCAAAACCCACTGATCTCATTTTAATTATAATCATGTTTATCAAATAAAACATTTTTGTTGAGTATAATAACACATAAAATTAGGAAACAAAATTTATTTAAAAATTTCAGGTCGTTACATGATCCGTTTGGTTGTGTGGAGCCTCTTTAGCGATATTGTTAAATGTGGAAGCATGGAAGGTGCTCCAGTGGTGGTTCGCCCTACCTTGTTTGTAGCGGACCCTTGGTGTGTGATCGCGCACTCCTGGGAGAGTGATATAAATGGTTCATGAGATGTGGTTGGTTGTGCCTCAGCCGATGAGGTGGCAGGTTGGAGTTTTTATTTCAAGCCGTCGCGTTGACGTTGCGTGCTGTGTGAACGATAGCCTTTGGGGTGAAACGAGGTATACTCTGGGAGTATATGGGAGCTCTTGGAGGTACGTTTGTTTTGTACCTGAGAATGTTGGTGAGCTTTGTTGGGGTTGACTTGGGGTCACATGTCATGTGGGCCCCATGTGCGTGACATGTTCTTCTTTGCATACTTGGTCCTCTCGCGGTGTAGAGGGTCCCATTGTGCTTGTTTGTTTGGCTAGCAGTGTGGAGTTTATTTCCCCTGGCTTTGTGCTCATTTGTTTGACCAACAGGGTTGAGTGGTCTCCCCCTGGTTTTGTTCTCAATGGATCGACCAGTAGTGGTGTTAGTGACACATAGTGATGGAACAGGTGCTGAACCCCCCTTTTGGGTGAGTTGTGCTGGCGTTGGGTGGTTGCGCGATACCCACTCCGCATTTGGTTGGTCAGTGTTGTACCCTCCAGTGGATGTGGCCAGAGCAGTTCTGAGTTTTACCTTCCAGCAGAGCTGGGCAGTGGGTTACTTATCGACTTCTAGGGTTTACCCTCCAGCAGAGACTGGGTAGTGGGTCACCTGATGTCCTCTTAGGGTCTATCCTCCAACAGGGCTGGGCAGTGGGTCGCATGCCGTCTAGTTCGAGGTCTACCCTCCAGCGGGGCTGGGAAGGGTATCGTCTGTCGACTTATTCCAGGTCTACCCTCCAGCGGGGCTGGGCAGTGGGTCGCCGGATGATGTACTAAGGTCTACCCTCCAGCTGGGCTGGGTAGTGGGCCGCCGGATGATGTGTTATGGTTTACCCTCTAGAGGGGCTGGGCAGTGGGTCACCTGATATCCTATTATGGTTTACCCTCTAGCAGGGTTGGGCAGTCGGTCTCCTGATGATGTATTAGGGTTTACCCTCCAGCAGGGCTGGGCAGTGGGTCACCTGATATCTTGTTATTAATTACCCTCCAGCAGGACAGGGCAGTGGGGACACTGGTTGGCATTCCAGACTCAGTCCTCTCGACTAGGCTAGTATGTGGCTTTCCTCCATGATTACCAGAGTAGGACCCTTAGTTATATGGGTCAGTGATGTGACATCTTTGACTTTGAAAAGACCTCTCGACTGTGGGGCAGTGATAAGTTGTTGTTTGACATTCCCCCAGAACTCTCAAGTACGAGGGGCACATTCCCCACCGAGACGCGTTCTTGCGACGCGTTCTAAAACTGTGTGGGCGAGTCAGTGCCGCCCAAAGTGGATAATTTTGAGGTGTGGTGTTTGAGCCCTTGGCTTGTAGTTCGGGGTAGACGTGCGATATGCTGGGCATCGATGGTGTTACTTATGGGTTTGTTGGCGACTCATTTTAATGGGCTGAGCTACGGGATGGAGAACCCCTTACGATCTTGTTCGGGCTTCTTGGCAGAGCGTATATATGTATATACCTTGTTCGAGTACCCACTTCTTGGACCTGGTTACTCTCCCTCCATGATAGGTGAAGACGCGCGGGGTATTCCACGTGCTTTCCGTGTCTAGCTTATCGTGGTTAGATGAGTCTACTCTCTTGCTATAGGTAGCAGAGACTCGACAGAAAGTTCATCTTCTCACCGTTTCCAGCTTCTTGTGCCTGGATGAGTCTACTTCCTTTCTCTTGTTGGGTTGAGCTGGACTCTTTACTGCACTCTCTGTTGTACCCCTTTACTTTCCCTATTCGATCTACTGCTCACCCTTCGGTACCTATTTTTGTTTCTCCCTCGATCCTTCGGGTTATCCTACTGAGTATTTTTATAGTCACACCTGCTTGGGAATTGCCCGCACTTGGTGAGCCCTTGCAGATGACAGACAGGTTGGTCGTGACCTAAGTGGAGCGTAGGAGCTTGGGATATTAGACCGTGTGCGGTGGTCGTGGTCGGGATCCAGGATGGAGACCCATCAGCTGTTTCTTTTTTATTACATGTTTCCGGGTTGTGGCACTTTTTGGTTGGGCGCGTGTTTTTCCCCTTTTAGTTTCAATTTGTACATTGTACTTATAGTGGTCGATGCACTCTATGGTTTATTTATAGCAGTTGTTCTTTTTTACTCTACTTGTTCTTCCTTTTTTACTTTTCACTTTTGAATTGAGTGTGCTGCGTGTGGGTGTGGACAAGTACTTAGGCAAAGGCCTCCCCGAGTTTTTGTTCCTTTGGCGCTGGTCGCCAGCCCCTGGCCTATGGAGGCGGGCCTCGGGTAGTTGCGGCTCGAGCCCAGGTAGGTTCGGGTCGTGACAATCTATTATATATGTAATTGGATAAAATTTTCATTCAATATCTTTTTACTAATGTTGATGGATTCTTCTATGATATATACTATGAACAGAATGATATATAAATACATCATTTTCTTATATTATTGGAACAATTTCATATTATATTATTCTTTGATCATTTTCTACATCATTTTATACCACATGAAATCAATATCATAGTTGAAATTTTTATTCCTTTATCACAAAAATTACCTTTTAATTGATCATTAGAGCCATACATGTGTAAAAAGAAAATCCTGATTTCATTAATAAAAATAAATTGTTTTCAAAACATATAAAATATTACCAAAATTTTAACTTAATCAATATAATATAATATTTACCATAATAATCAAATGAAATATATGTTTTCTAATTCAATCTCTGGACCATTTTGTTGAATATAAATAAATCTACATTAAATTTCTTAGATAATATAATGTGGAACATAATTTCAGATTCATATTATGGGAAAAAAATTTCACAATAAACCCACAATGAAAAAAATAATTCTTCCAAATATAAAATCCAAGGCCACTGAATATATTCCATAAATCAATAATTTTAGTAAACTCCCATAATATGACCTAAACCCTTAAACTTATAACAAATTTAATGGTCACCAACAATATCCTATAAACACTTAATTATTACCTCAAAATAAGAAAAATATTTAGTTTTATCATTCATCAAATATGTGTTTTCAAATAAGCACAAATTCCCTCTAAATCACATCTCATGGTAATTGATACCAAACAAAAAATGATCGGAAATCATTTCTAAAACAGAATTAGAGTTCAATTATTATACATTTCATAATTATTATAAAAATAATATAACCCATTATATTAATAAAATTACAAATTTCATGAATGCAAAAACAATAACCTTAAACATTCAATTTTATTTATAGATAAATCATATGATTTACTATGAACCTTATAATTATTTAAGGTAGATGATTCATGGGTAATTAATTTGATTAGCTTCATAATATGATACAATTAAATCATTACAAAATGGAAAATTGTCTCTTTCCCTTTAAATCACGAGCTTGGTGATCATTTTCTCCACACAGGAAGAAAAATCATTTTCTTATTAATCATCTTCTATTTTGATTCAATAAAAAATTACCACATATAGAAAATTATATCTCTTCCTTTTTTCCATTTTAAAAAATTATATTATTTCTCACTTCATCTATTTCAACCCTTAAAATCTTTAAGAAATATTGGAATTATATTTCTATCTTGATAGTGCATGATACTATATACAAGTATGGTGAGAAATTTAGGGAGACTAGTTCCATTCAGTGCATTGGGAAAAGACCACAATAGAAATGCTGAATATTTATCATTGTAATACATACATAGTCCATATAATTCCATTCTAACCGTGTATGTTTTCTCCATACATAGAAATATTTTCGTCTTCTTTTTGAAATTTACTCGTGACAAATCATTACATATCTAGTTGTTTGTAATGAGGTGTTAAATTCAATGATGTGGACAATGAAATCCTTCCAATAAATTCTTTATATTTCCTCCTCAACCTTAGTGTTTTTAATTAGAGATAACCATTGATTTATATTTCCTGGGAGATTATAAATTTTTATGAAACATTACTCTTTTCACTATTTCACAATGTGAGAAATGTATTCTCAAAATAACTTATCAATTTATTATAAAAAATAGATTTTTAGACACATTTAATGATTGAGGTTAATGATACATAATTTTGTCTAACATCATTACATCATGTGGTATATCAATAGTCTTCTTCATATGATAATGTTTATTACTCATAACCTGGGTATGATTCCCTGATACGGTTATAATTAGATCAGTTACAACTATCTATGTAGCTCCAATATCATGTTCATTCCATGGGGAGTAAATACCTAAATAGGGTATATACATTGGTATTATTATCATTCGATACATGATGAACCACTTCTAAAAAACACATACAATATGTTATATTCTAACATTATTAAACTAAATATATACTCGAAAGAGTACTAAACCAATTAGCAAAAATTGAAAAAAATTTGCATATCAAATATTATAATCATAAAGAATTGTTTCAATGGGGATATCATTATTTTCAAATCATTCATAATAGTTTTAAAATAAAATGTGAATAATATTAAGAATATATTGGTTGAATTTCAAATGTTGTTCATGGTAAATGTCTTTTTCATATACCATGTAATGATTAGGTGAATCCCAATACACCTATTTCATAATTCTTTTCATAGAAATTTCAATGGCAGATCTTTGTCCACATGGATAATGTATATTGTGATGTATATCCTAGAATAACCTCATAATCTATTCCTTAAAAAAACATTATGTTGTTCATTAATAAACATCCTCATAGAGTGTCACAGGTTTGTGTTAACTAATTTATGTTTTCATAAATATGTGATTATGGATTCTACTAAACATCCTATGGTACAAACATTATCAACCCTAACCCCAGTCACCTAGATTCACTGGAATCATTATTACATTATCGTAAGAAACAACCAATTGCATCTAGGTGAACAGAGTTGTTTAGTAGTCATTGTACAATAGATATATAAATGAATTCACTTTATGTTTCAAAACAAAAAATAAAGAAACATATTTTCTTTTAGAACACAATTATTCATATTATAAATGTCATTATATGAATAATAAAACACATCCTAATATCATGGGAAAAATAAATCAAACTAAATGGGTAATCCCTGATTCATAGTAATAGAAAGAATCAACTATTTCATTGTATAAATAACACACAATCAATACTGAAATGTAATTAAATGATAAAGTCCATTTAAAATTATAATAAACATGATAGAGTTGAAATATATGTTGATAAAATAATGGGAAATATATAATCATATGAGCTACAATACATATCCATCGATATTCTAAAAAATAGTATAATCTCATTGAATATTAACAACAAAACTTATAATAATAAAATTCATTATACTAGACATTTAAAACATATCGTTGATGCCTTATTCTAGGACACATAATAACTTTTGTGTCTGTATTCCATGAAATCTATAAAAATGGCTAATGCCTCGATCAAACCCAATCTATTTATTCACTACAAGCCACCAATAATATTGATGGGATATATTGGTTAATGCCTATTAATTACTATATCTAGTTTATTTCTAACAAAATACTTGTAAAAAATAATCAACAATAATCATTTTAAGAAAAATATGACATACAAAAATATGTAACTTATATCAATTAAAAACATAATCATAATACATCTGTGAAAAAAAAGTGAATGGTAATAAATTTTCACATCCCCAGTCCAAATAAAGTAATCTATAAATATAAATTATAATGGTGGTATCAATACTAAATGTTATCTTAGGATTATAAATATAAATAAGGGTTTATGTACCTGTTCAGTTAAAATAACATGAAAAGATCCATAAAAATACTAATGAGCAAAATAACATTTTATTTATAAAATGAAACTTTTTAAAAATTTCATTATATTTGATAAAACAGTTTTAATATAAAATAACATATAAAAAGTTATAGAATCGACATCTAGAGGAATAAGGGAGCATAGAAATATTTGGTTGAATGTTTTTACATTCTATTGGAAGTTATCCCTTGAATAACTCTTAAAGGATTCATAGAATTGACATCTAGTGAGTCCAAGGATTCTTAGGAATGGAGAGAGTGTTAAAAATAATTTAGACTAATGTTTTTTTATCAAATTATTTTTAATGTTTATATAAACTAGGATTATGGGGAATAATTTTATTAGTGATGAAAAGGCCAAATTTTAAAAAAATTATCATTAATATCACTCCACAATTCAGTAGAAAATGATTTGAAAATGAACAATAATTGAGTGGGGGAAGATATAAATCTGATCTGATCTACACTCTCTATAATCACACAATTTTTTAAACATTTTTAAACATTCAAAAATTTAATCCACTTTTCCCTTAATTTTCTGTTACCATGGTAACTCCACATTCACCCTTGCAATCAAATTTTATTATAAAAACCTAAATTTTTCAGATTTATTAGTCTTAAAATTGTGGTATTTAATACCTAAAACATTATAAAAATTAAAAATTTTGGGATTTAAAAAAAATAAATTTATTTACTATGGCATATTACATGTAACAATTTTTTGTTAAAAAAGGATTACTCAAATGATAAAATTTTTTATTGGAAAGAGATTACATTTTATTCATTTTCAATAGTTAAAATTGATTACGATAAAAAATAGTTTTCTTTTCTTTATAATAAAATTTAAACAATATTTTTAAAAACATAATTTTTCGTTAAATAAAAATATCAAACATAGTTTGTATTTCAATTATAGAACTTTATTTTATGGAAAGTTATAGGTCTTATAATTTTAATAATATATTTATAAATTGAATAAAAATAATCCCTAAATTGGTATTTTATCAATTAAATAGTTTTATATAATCCAATATCACTATTATATACTAATAAATCAATAAAATTCATTGTCTTGAAAACAATTATATTACTATCAATAAAAAATTAATTATTTATGAAAAGTAATAAATATTTATACAAATCATATATTAACATGATATAAATATAACTGAATTTAATTTTACTGTATTCAACATATATAATTGATAAATTTTAATTTTCTAATATTTAATTTTTTAATAATTAAATCCAATTTTCTTAGAATATAACTCCATTTCATAAATGAAATATATATATATTAAGTTAAAAATAAAAATTTTACATCATAAAGTTATATATTAAAATCATATTTTTTTCATATTAAAATATATCATAATGTTTTTTTCCACACATATCAAGTAATAATGACATAAAAGTAGAGTTATTTAAAAGAAATGAATTTTTCATTATTCTTATAAAAATCAACCCTTCATTAAAAACATAACAGTTAATATTAAACAAAAATTTTTATTCTAAAAAAATATTTATTATTATTTGAAATTTAATTTTTATAATTCTACATTTTTACTTTAATATTAAATTAAAAAACAAAATGAAAAACTATTTTCATTGGAAATAAAAATTTCAAGAAAATAGTAATTCTTATTATAAATTTCAATAACACAATATAAATTAATTAATTTAAAAATAAATAATATATTTTATAAAAACAATCCATTAATAATACTATAATTAAAATAATTTAAGGAATTTTATTATGCATAAAAGATATATGGTTAGACACATTTTCCAATTATGTAAATATTTATGAAAATAATTAATTAGAGATAATATAATTACATTCATTTGTATCTTATTTGTTTCACTATAAAAATCATGAAATTTCAAGTTTTTAATCATATATATAGATAAATGGAGATGAATAATGATAATATTACCCCTTCCAAATCTAATTTCATTTGGTTTCCCATGAAAAAATTCATTACATCATCTCTAACATTCAAGTTTAAAATTTTCAAATTTAGTTCCATCTATTAAATAAAGAAAAAAAATACTATTATGAAAAATAATAATCATATTGATAAACCAAATATTAATAATGAATAATTCATTATATTTTAAAATCACCAAACCATAATTATAACCTTGGTCATTAAATTTATTTATATTTTAAAATACATTATATTTGTTAATATAGAAAATATGAATTATCTCATTCCTATTCAATATGACTATCTAGTTAGACGTTTAGACATAGAACCACTCATCTTGAAATATTGATGATAAATTTGGCATTCAATATATCCCATTTAGACATGGTATGTCTATATGTTTTTGGTCCAAAGAAAATTCCGCATTCTTGTGTCTAAAAAAGCCTTTATTTCCTGGTAAAACTACACACTTTAATTTTAAATAAAATGCGATGTTATTAACACACCTATATTTTTTGATATATATCACTTAAAATATATATAATTACATTTATAACTTATGATACACAAAAACTAGATTATAAATGAACAATAATATTAGATTATATTTTTGACATATCATTTAAATATGTGTTAAAAAATGAAATACCTGATTTTGAAAAATACCTATATTGGTTTCATATAAATAAAATATGTTAAAAAATAGGCACCCAATTATCAATAAAGAAAATTACACTTCAATAATATAATTTCCTCCAAATTAGTTTATATTGTATCATTTACACAGACCTAATAATTAATTTTAACTGATTTAATAATTTTATATGAAAAAATAACTTCAATTTTGATATAAATATTATACAATATATCATAGAATTATTTTTTCATAATTTATGAAAAATGATGCATTTTAATGGGAATATTGAAAATAAAAAAAAAATTAATAAAGGAAAAATTATTTTATTTTCTAGTATTATCAAAGAGAGATTTTTATTTGGAATATTTTTCAAATTTTAATAGTTTCTTCTTATCAAAAACATTCTACATTTTTATTTAGGAAAAAAATTATACATTATCATGGTATAAAATAAAATTTCAACATAAAAATTCATTTTTTAGGTATTTTTTTTCATTCCATTTTAATTTATTATATTTTAATAATTTCAAACATTTATTAATGTAAAATATTTGTAAAAGTATTCGATTTCAAATAAAATTAAAAAAATTGTGTAATGTGTTCAATTTATTATATTATCATTAATCATAGTAACAATGGTGAAAATATATCTAACTTAGTATAAAGGGAAAAACAGGTAAATTATGGTTAAAATAAGTATAAAAAAAATGAAGTGTTATAATTTTTATTTTATGAAGTTAAATATATAAATATCATCATAGAATCTAATTTTTTATGTGAAACTTTTCCATTAAAATGAATTAAATCTATTTAATATTTATAAAAAAATTATTTATTATCACATTCCCCTCTTATAAATAGGCACCCCATATACATGATCTGTATAAAAAATTAAAGATCCTTTATTGATTAAAAAATACCAATTTCACTACTAAAATAACCCAAAAAATAAATAGAGGTTTTGTCTTTTTTAAAGACAATTCCATGTGTAATTAAAAAGGGACCCAAGGGATGATAATTGAGTTATATTAAATTGCCATACACAACTTATTTTATTTATTATATTCTTATATGTTCGCTAAATATATTATATCAATTATTATATAATATAATTAATATTTTTAATATGATTAATATTTATTAATATTATGTATCATCCATTTTCAACATCATTTACATCAAATGAGATATGAAATGTATCTCATGTGCGTACTTATGGAATATAGCCTCCATGTAGTGATGTGATTCATCCTCCATCACTGTAATTAAAATATGGTTTTTATAAGGGATATAATATTTAAATATTATATATATGAAATAATTATGAATTTGGAATTATAATACCTTGTCATCCTTCTTACCTACCCATCCATTGGAAAATGACAACATGGATCATGTATACATGTGGACTACTATTTCACGATTTGATGTTCATTTTTTACATTTTTCCTTTATCGATATTAAAATGATATAATTTATTAGTATATACATTGTAAATGAAATAATAATTAATTATTAAACCTGAATTGTTATTACATTTATTTATTCTAACCATAAAAATGAAAACATCACTCAAGTTTACGTATGAACAACCCTCCCCAAAAATTTATGTATTTAATTTTTTACCATTAATTTTTATGAATTATTATAAAATTGTATATAATTAATAAAAACTATAAATATGTCATTATTTATATTCTTGAAATTTTAAATCCCGGACCAATGTGCACTTATTGGAACCATCTAAAAAATATTTATGAAAATTGGGTGGATTACCACATAGAAATGTGATCTTAATAAAAAAAATTATATATGGGTGATAATATGTTATCGGTAAATAATATTTTGTTCAATATGTTTTAATATGGTTCTATAAAATATTTATAATATATATATATATATATATATTGAAATATTTTCATGCCTACGAAGTAATATGAATCTTCATGTTAGGGTTTTATGTTTTAATACTATTTTAATTATGGATGTTTTTTATTGAAATTATTTTTTTAAAATTACATGATAATTACATGGAAAAAACATTTTATTTCTTATTTCTTACTGTCATTCAATAAAATTAAATTATTTAAAAAATAACATATTTCAAACTTTTAATTATTATTATTTTTTTCCAAGAAATCACAACCTAATTAAAAGTTCTCTCTTGAAAAATAAATCTTTTTCATGATCATCCACTCTCCAGAAACCATGGAAGAGACCGTGGCCTCACTGTAAAAATGGGGATCTATGATGTAAGGTCTTTTGTGGATATCTCTCTAGGTCATATTATTTAGGTTGAAGTAATGACCTCGTAGCACATTAAACCCAAAAAATATTCGCATAGAAGTTTATCAATGATTTCATTATCAAAGGAAGAGGTTCATGTTCACTATATATATATATATTCAATTATTTCTTTTTGGTGAATTTACAAAATATTGGCCCTCATAATATTTTCTTCACAATACCTTGGAAAGAATTGGATTCACAAACACCCATATCAGATTATTGAACTCTTTGCATGTCCCTTTTTAGATTTGTTCTAATAATGATAACTATATACTATAAACTCATGGTTCGAGGTAATATGGGGGTTTATACATGAATGTTTTCAAATGGTCACTAGATTTCAATGTTGATGTTGAACCCCCAATCATTCATATATGTCTTGGATTCCTGGGATTTCCCCTACAAATGTTCATGAAGAATGCTCAATTTTTCATTACTAGACTCTACAATCATATTCTCAAGCTTGAGGATGGTACATTGAACCTGTCATGACCCTAATTTTCTATGATATGCACTAAAATTGATATTTCAAAAGTGTTTTTAGCATGGTTTTTGATTCAAAATCGTGATAATGGGTTTATATTAGATGTGTTTTTTTAAATTTTTTAGACTTTTGTAAAATAGTTTCTGGATAACTTTTTATACTATAAATTTATGTGAGATTCATATTCATACCCCTTTACCCTACCCATGTTCATGTTGATTTTGGTAGAAAATGATTATGAAAAAGTGACCCCTACAACCCAAATATATTATCCTAATGTTAATACTAACATTATCAGACCCATGGATGCATAAAATACTAAATCTGAAAACATCTATAATAATGGGATATTTCATAACCCTATGACCTCTACGTAGAAAAAACAAATAACTATCATCCCTAAATTTCATGGATAGAAATAGGCTATGCAATCAGATTATGATTAATCTTTACAATATGATCATGACAACTCCTGTAAACTAGAGGAGGAATTATTAAATTTGGTAGCCATAAAAAGAAAAAAATATTTTATTGACCCTGAGAGATTCATCACTCTGTGTTCTAGAAAATCTAAAAAACATAGGGATAGTGATAATATTTAGTGGAAAATTTCCATGTGTTCATAAGCTTCCAAGATGAATGAAAAAATGAATTAATTCCACAACCCATCTCTATTGAAAATTTTCATGTGTCCTAAGATTCAACCGACTATTCTAACTTAGTAGATTCATTATGTGATGATAGTTAATATTATCTAGATTGTAGTTATTTTAATCATATAATGAATAAATTATTCATCCCAAGTGATCTTGGTTATTGGATGGAGGAGAATGAAGCATATAAAATTCATAAATATAAAAATGGTTACATTACTACAAATATTTATATTGATTTTAGAAAAAGGATGTATATTAATGTTCTTGATGAATTGATGAAGAACCCAAACTTCAACATCAATGATATTCCATGGAAATTAGTTATGGATTATAGTTTTCTTGAACTCTGTTAGGGCATCACTCAATCAAATTTTCAGAATGGGTTTCATATCCCTTTCTAGAAGATATGATTTATTCTCAGCTGTTTTGTGTCATTGTTTTCTCAATTAGATGCATCTAGAATACTAGAATATTAATTTTCATGGAGTTCGTTCACCAAATTTAACTACTAGTACTTTGTTCATGAGTTTTTTTGGATAATTATTTTGTTTTATTTGAGTTTAAACTTTCATAAAGAAAGATGACTAGAAGATGTGAGATCTTTTGTTTGTTAATTTAGATACATTATGTACAACCCTTATTTTTTGAAGATGTTAAATCATTACACCTCAAGATTTTATTGTAGAACCTTTTCATTAATTATTCTATTTTGGGAATGAATTGGGTGACAAATTCATGTAATAGCCTTTAAAAAAACCATACCTTACTACATCATTTGTCTGTGGACTTTTTCTTTTATATCATAGCTCATAAATATTGTTTTACCATAGTGAATAATTCAATTTTAATTTTATATAATTTTTAGTTTTAGTAAATTTTTCTATATTCTAAATTTATTAAGATTATATATTTCTCTAAACCTATGAACTAGATATTATTGAATTTTTATTATGGTTTGAAATGAATGAATACATATAACCTGTATGGCATGAATATATTCTATCGTCATCATGATAGTTCATTTCCATAAATACTCATTTAAATGTAATCAATGTTATTTTCAAATAAATGGATTATAAAATCATTCATTGAATTCTTAGTTAAACTTTTATCTATGAAAATAGATATTTTCACATGTATTTAGTGAAATGTTTGAAATATATATTTTGGGAAATTTCTATCTATTCCAAAATCAATTGATGATGTTTATTATTTATTGTGGATTCATACTTCTAACATCATAAAATTTAATTATCTATATATATTATGAATATTATTATTTAGGTATTTTTATATAAAACATGTTTTTTTAAATGATTTAATTATGTTTTTATGATATATTCTTGAAAACCATTTCATTTCTATAGGTTATTCATGTATGAAATGACTGAATTTAAATGAAACGTATTTAAAATCCAATGGTTTTTATATAATTAATTAATCAATGTTCTATGATCCTAAGGCATTCTTGTGTGTGGTATTTACTAAGTGATGGGTGGGTTCATTATAACCCCCATATAAATTGGAAAAATCATTATATCACATGTTATAAATATGGTAATGAGTTGATGTGTTAGATGCACATTAGGAAACATGTACAAATTTCTAATCCACTCTGCGGAAGAAAATATGTGGTTATTTCTAATCCAAATTGATAAGGGAAAATTGTTTTTATTAAAAATAAACCTTCATAACATGGTCTCATTAGTTAACCATGACATATGATAATAATTTCTAGGCCTAAAATAGTACCACACATTTATAAAATGTTTTAAGGATTATGATTTGAACTTATGAGTTTTGAATGTTTTATGATGATTCTTCTCTATTTTGATTCACTTAATTTAAATTGATATGTTTTTAATCAATGGATCTTATTTATGATATATAGTGGATTATTTATGAACATTATAAATTATGATCATGAAATAATACACATATTCTAGTATTATGCTTCCAAATTACCATCTATTATTATCTATGTTGTTTACCCTTATTGAGCATCTCAGTTCACCCATTATAATATTTTATATTTTTAGGTTATGAAGAGATGTTTTACGTATGGTATGTTAATGAAGGTTTTAATTTGATGATAACATTATAGGATGTGCTTATTTCCTATCATTAAATAATTGGGTTTTGTTTCTATATTTATGTAATTTGTTCATTTTATGGTTATATAGTGCTTAGTGCTATTATATGTATTGAAAATTCATCTAAAAGATATAATATTTATGTGTGTGTGTTTTCTTTGGTGAACTCATTTTGTCTGAGAGTGAAGTTTAGATATTTTTAATCAGTAAGAATTGAAAAAAAAAAATTGAATCCCTTTGGGACAATCCTATGTATAGGATAGCCTCTTAGTGTTTTGGTAAGGTTGGGATTGAATTATTTTACATGAAATGTGTCATTATTGGAAAAATAAAAGTGTACATAATTATGGAAGTTATACACTTAATAGTAATAATCTAGAAAGAATGTAGTCAGACATATCATGTTTATCATTTTATTGTGCAGTGAATAGGCCCTTACTATGTACCAAGTTTAACACTCTCAAAATATATTCTTGGGATAAATTAATAATTTGTTTTTGACCAACAATTAAAAATTTTAATCCATAATTACCCTGGATGAAATAACTTAACAATGAGGAATCATAAATTAAAATGATGGTCTCAATAATTAGATATCCTATTAATGATATATTATAAATATTTTTTTATTTCGTCTAATAATTATTGTTTAGTTTTTTCAAAATTATTATTTTTATTATTAATCGTCTTGAAGAAAACAGAATCATGCTAAAAATAAATGTGATAGACAATTAAATAATCTTCCACACAAGAAACAAAATTTAATGTGATATAAAATGTAGAATAAGAATATAATTATATCAAAAATTTCATAATCCATGAATCGTGTAGAACATTAAAATGATCAATTATTTGAAATAACATACCAATAATGCATTCATGACACATCGTCCAGCTTATTTTTTTGGTATTTTGATCCCATAGTGGCTAAGAGATGGATTATTATCACTAATAAAATATTTTATTTTCTCTACTTCTAGGATCATTTTAGGAATCCAATGGATTTATTTACATAGATCCCATATTAATATCAAATGATGGGAAATAAATTTATTTTACAAATTTATATTGACATAGTCTTGATCTGCAATGAAATTTCATAACATATAATGAATATATAAAACACTATATAAATAGACACCTGAGGAGAATACACTTGTACTGCCTTTATAAACATGTAAACATAAATACTTATAATGTTTATGACAATTTATCTCCCAATAGGTTCTTAATTCCAAAAACCATACATAGAAACCTCATACATAATACATAGATTCATAACCTGGGAAAGTAAACATAAAAAATGTTATCTTAGATGCTCATTAAAGACGAATAATGGAGATATGTATGAATAACAATTAGAATAAATGTATGAGTACATTTCCATTAAGATATAATATCATACCCTTCATATCAATGATCATATAAATTTGAAATGGAATAAATCATGGTAATTAATAAGTCATGAGTCATAAAGAAATAATTTACATAATCCATGAAATTATTAAATAGAAATAAAACATGGAAAGTTTACAAACACATAAGAATTTAATAGGATTTCCAATGTATCATAGGAATCACTACCACACCTTATTATTAGTATGAGTTCACCCCCTATACAATTTTGGTTGTCATGGAACACTCCAATGGCCATCTTTGTAGCATTATTTCACTCCTCATACCATTGTGGTAGTCAAGGTTCACTCAAATGTCAATAATAGTAGTCATGGTTCACTCTCAAGACCATATTTGTAAATATCATGAGATATAAAACATTACCCAATGAAATCAAGAGAGATATCGGTCCCAAAAAACATATAAAGAAATTATACATAAATGTGCCACATAATTATACAATGATCTTATTGTAACCCATGAAATAAAATGGGTATCGTAAATATTTAATCATATCATAATCTACAATAAATGATATTGGATTTATAATCATTTTATCATAAGTATACATCATGAATGAGAAATAGATTTAATAACCATTTAACCTAAAAAAGATAAATTACTTTTATATGGACCATTACATTTGGAAAAGACATTCAGAAAAATTGTATGAATGGATAATTTATATCATTTCATAGAAATTCATGAGTAAAATCCCCATATTTCAGTATAGCTGGAAAATAATATTGAAATAAATTTCTAAAATTATTTTGGAATAAAAAATCATATCTTCTTTGAAAGGGTATTTTTAATACATAAAACCATTTGGAAATCATTTTCATAAAAACCATATATATTTATAAATAATACTTCAACTCATTTTGAGAATTTTATTCCTTGAGAACATATAGAATATTCTTCAATACATTTTAAAAATAAATTTTTTAAAAACACTTTGATATTATTAAAGAAATCATGAATTCATTTGAAAAAAAATTGCATTTAAAATAACATTGAAAACTTTTACAAAAATCAATAAAATTTTATGAAAATCCTTTCGTTGAAACTAATTTTGAAAAAATATATCAAATGCTTGACAACATTTCCAAAATCATTTCATTGAAAATATAATAAAATACTTCTACAGAATTTTATAAATTTATTTGAAACCCCATTTTACATAAAAACATATGAAATAATCTTGAAAATGTCTCCAAAATGATTTCCGTTCAAAATATAATGAAGTAAATTGAAAAAAAGTTTAAAACCATTTCCCATGAAAAATAAATTGATAAAATATAATGAAATCAAGAAAATATTTTGCAAAAAGATTCATTGAATATTTATTAAATAAAATATTTTAAAAATAATCATTTTTGATATGAAAATTAAGCATAAAAATTTATATGATGTAATTACATTCATGATATTAGAGGTATTAAAACCCATAAATTTTTATTGTAAAAGGTTAGAAAAATAACATATTCAGAAAACCACAAGATTATTCTTTTATATACATCGATCAAAGTTAAAATTAGAAAAAAATGAATTACAATGTGAATAGGATAATTGTAGAATATTATTGGAAAACCATTATAGAAAAGATGGTATTGAAGGAACATAGATTTATAACCTATGAAATGGTAATGTCATGCTTTCTTAGAATTTTTTTATAAATTTAGTATTAAAAAAAGAGAATAAATGGAATTGGTTCAGGAATATATCATGAATAACATAAGGAGAATAAAATTAGTATTCCCTCTTGAGGGATGTATCATAATATTTCAACAATGGATGCATAATCAAAAACAATTTTGAAATGAAATGAGAGTATTATAATAATCACTTACCACTTGGAAACATGGGATCAAACACTATATATAATAAAAAGTAAATTACCCGAATCCTAAATATCAAGAAAATATGTATATTAATTATATAAAAAATAAAATTCATGTATATACAACTTGAATAAAAATTAGGCGCATTACAAAACAAGAGTCTCAAAGAAGGAAAATTAAGAAATACAATTTTACAGATTTGGTATCTTCTGAAACATAACAACAATGAAAAAATAATTACAAAATGGTTATGTTAACACACCGAAATTAAAATATATTTAAATCTAGTACATTCATGTATATTATATAACTCAATAAAATAAGTTAGTGGTGAATAAGGAAGGTATCTCATATAAATAAATACTGAAATGATATTCCCTTACCTTGTATCATGACTCAATTCATACTCAAAGAAACCACAATAATAATAAAATATAAATTGATTATAAATATATTATATAACTATGTTAATATATCTAATATCATTTCTATTTTTATTATGACCTTATATTACCCTTTTGTAATCAATATTACGTTAAGGATTCCCTTTAGTAAATTTCTACTTTTTTCATCACATGTTTCATAATTTGTTAATCTTTAGTCTCTATAATTATATCAGGATTCCAGAATGTAAACACTGATATAAATATCAATTATATTCACAATATTTTTTTTATAATTAACTATATAATATAGGCGTACAAAATCTAATATATCATTCATAGTTATGGTTTGTCGTACATACGCATGAACGATGTTTCTAATTTTATTTCTTAAATTAATGAATGAAATAAAATAAAATATCTGTATATATGTTTATAGTATCATTATATTATAATTAAAATGTCATATTTATATCATTTAATTTCACTAAACCAAACATTAATAAATTCCATGTAGTGTTTGACTGAATCACAGCACCTTGATGGGGCTATAGTCAACACTTCATCAAAAAAATTATCTTATTAATAAAATGGAATCTATAACGATATGGGTTTTAAAATAATTAAATAATATTAATTTAAAAATAAATATATTATTTAACATATAGAATCAAAATTTTCATCTTATTTTCTTCCATTATTGGTGGTTAATGAATAATGAACAATCGCAATTTAATGAGCCAGTAGTTCACTGTACATGTAAACAGAATGTTCGTTACACATTACATGGATGTGTGTTTATGTTTAGTTTGAAACAATTACAAAAAAACATAATCTTGTATTGAAAACATTATTTTTTTTATACATTAACATAAAAATTATAGCAGAGGGGGTATAGAACGTAAATAAATAAAGGAACTTGAGAGAAATCCTTAGCCTTTAATTGGGTTACACCATTTAGTTTGAAAAAAAAGAATTCATCGTATTTATTTCCAGAAAAAAGTAGGATTAAATATGGAATGTATGTATTTTGGTATGTTTATTATGTATATATTTTATGATCCTATGTCTTTTTATTGGTTTTAATGAGGAGTAGAAACTGTCACCTTTTATATGGAAGGGGAAAGACTCATTTAACATTTTCTAAAACAAGTTTAGTGTACCTTTTTTTTACCTAAAGAAGTCATAAAATGAAAACAACCAAAATAATATAAGTTTCATGTCTATATACTTTCCATAAAATGGGTTTTGAAAAAGTTTCATGGCCTGTTTAGGAATTTAATATAAGGTTTAGAACATTATTAATAGAATTATTCTATTAAATTCTGTAATTAATTATAACCGATTTCACTAATAATTTTTCATAAAAATGATTAACATATTAGAAATTAATTATTATTATTAGTCTAAAAATTTATCAAAAAAATCTATAAATTCTTGTCTCATATGTGGAAAATTTTATTTTAAAATAAATCATGCTTATGGGATGATAGTAGGTGTTTTTAAGGTAAAAATGTTCAAATTTTTGTTGTGTTTGTTGTACCCAATTTTAAATATACAATGATTCTAATTACGATAATTAAATTAATTTATACAAACATTATCTAATTAAACATTAAAACCATATTAAAAAGCTATTTTTTCTTGTAAATAAATTTTACACAAAGTATGTTTTTAATTGAAAGATGATATTTTTCATTATTCATAAAAAATTATTTTTCATAGAAAAATCCCAAATATTATCCGTAAAATATTTTAGACATTATAAATTAAAGAATGAGGTTTTTTTATCAAATAATATTTCCATTTTTGTATCAAATAAATTTTGTTATTTTTGTGTAGGAGGATATTTAAATCAGTTCATTTGAGAAAATATTACGTTTGTACATTTGGGAACATTACCGAAATTTAAATATTTCATCATAAATATGTTATACATAAATAAAATATTCATAAAAAATATTTTTAAGGTAATTATTACATTTCATATTAATATTTATAATTATTTTGATACGGTTATCTCATTTTTACATCTATAATAATAAAATATTGATTTAGAAAAACTCAGTGTTGCATTTAATGTAATTCAAGTCAGTGATGTATGTTGTTCTAGAAAAGTTTTTTCAATGTGATTGGAATGTAATATATTGTGACATAATATTAATATTTATATTTTTAGTGTTATATGAAATAAAAAAAATCAAAATATTAAATTAATTTTAAAAAATGTATTCACAAATTCCCAATGTTCTTCATTCTACCCCACATAAAATGTATATCTACATTGAAATTAATCTAGGAAATATATGGTTTAATATGATAATGATCCATTCATAGAAATCAACTTCATTAAAAATGTGACTAAAACATACCTTTTAAAAGGAATTTCATTACAATAATTTTTAACCAAATTAACTCACATCGTGTTTCTCACAAAGGAGAAAATAGTTGGGATGTTAAAACATATGAAGGGAAGAGATATATAACCATCATGTTCTGTTGGATAGTGATAGATAAAATGGTCAGGATGAAGTTAAAAATCAAAATTTCATAAGTCTACGATTACCTTGGAGACCTTATTATTCAAGAGAAATGATGGTCCAAGGGAATTATTTTCGGATTGAACATCCTTTTTCATAAGTCGGTGAGTTTTCATGAAAAAATCATATATAATGGTTTTAGGGAAACATAAAAATTGGTTATTAATTGATCCACATGACATTTTTATATTAATAGAAATTTGAATTTATCATTATTGATGTACTAACAGATCATAAGAATCGTGATTTGCATTCACTTTATTTATCATCACCCTAAAGTAGTTTATAAAAGCTATCCAATATTCATATATCCTTATATGTAGAGATAACACATTAATCTTACTAAACTCATCTAATGTTTTACTTAAAAATTCCACAAAATGGTGAACCTTACATCCCTTTTTATAGATAGAAATCCAAATATTCTTAAACATAGATATGAAAATATATTAACATTGATCCCCCATATATCAAAATGTTTATCTTGATTGAAAAATTCCAAACAAGTGAATACCATCATCATATATTACCTTGAAAATGTAGAATATAATGAATTACCATAAATAATTGTGGAAACGTGTATTCTTACTTATTCCAATGATTACTGGATATTTTAATTAAATCCAATAATTTGTAAACTTCATCACTGATGACATAGACCATATTGTCAGTAATCAGTTATACAGTAATCTGTATTGTTTAATTTACTTATTCTTTTCTAACATATATCTATCCAATGATCATTATCTCAACATCATACATTAATTAAGGCTTACATTCTCTTAATATAAAAAATCACCATTCCATGAAATCACCATTCTTAAATAATCTGTATTCCTTAATAAAAACATGAACTAAATATATATATATATTTTTCATGATTCATATAACATAATATTTTAATATCAAAACATAAATACTTCCATCGTATAACATTATTATTAAAGAAACACTAGGGATTCATCAAATTATTCAATAAGAACTCTTTCTTTTAAAATCAAATCTGAATAATTATTATGTTTCCTCAACCCAAATACAATAATTATTATTATATTATATTTAGGATATAATAAAAAAACATATCATACCTTGCACATGTCAGTTGTGGTATCATTATCCTCATAAGTATAACCAATACGTATACAAACATCTTGATTCTCTATATAAAACTTTTTCTTGTGAAATTGATTGAAAGAATAATAATATATTTCACATATGAAAAATTAAATTTTAACCATGTTCATATTATTTATCTCTATTTAATATAACTAGAAAGCATTGTGGGAGGTACATTAATCATATTGGGATAACATATAATCATTGGAATTTATTTATCCGGGGACTAAATCAAGGATCCAACTTCTGTAATCTATGAAACATTAGGTTTATCCTAGGTTAATCATTGAGATCTCTTATTTTAATATGTTATAATGGTTTATAAATATTTTATGAATTCCCAATTCATGACCCCTATGAGTGTAAATCCATGTGTATAGTAAGGATGGTTTCCATTTATAACATTACTGCTAGTCAGGGTTGTAAAATCCTGATGGAGTATCAGACCCTAGGTATATCTCTTCAAAAGACACATATAACTATAGTATCTAGACATGGTTATATTTCTACTGAACCACTCATGTTATCCTTTTCCAAAATTTAAGAAAATTTCATTATTATTTAACTCATTATTATAAATATCATTAGAGATATAGATTGAAATTTCAAAAGTAATATACCATGGAATCTCACTAAATGATTATGTACCTTACTTCTAATGGAGAAATAATACTTTCCTATTATACTTAAAATTTTCTCCCACGGTTTAATTTTACAGAAAATAAATCATAGATTTTTAATACGTAACTCATTTTAAAAATGGACACCCAAATACTATACATACTAGTGCCATTGGAAACATAGAGACATAAATATTGACACATAGTGAGCAATATTATATCATAGTAGGTTCTTCTTGACTAGAAACCCTTCATAGACATATTACAAACTAAACCTATCTTCATTACATGGGGATGGAAACATAGATATGGGTGAGATCATATTTTTAGTAAGGGTTGGAAAAGGAGATATGTAAGGAAAATAATGGGATCAATGGTTTAAGTACATAATAATGAAAATAGAATATCATAACATGTATATAAAATATCATATTCATGAAACATGGCATAATTCATTGATGTTAATAAGACATGTATCATAGGGGAATAATGGACCTAATCCATAATATCATAGCATAGGAATAAAAGAGAAAATTATTGAAAACTGGTAAGCATATAATTTTATTTTGATAGTTATCAAGGCATCACTACCTAGACCATCATTTTAGTTTTGGATACCTTCCAATACCATCATGGTTGTCTTGGTTAACTCCAATGGTAATATTATTATTCAAGGATTACCCCCAATACCATCATAGTCTATCTCATAATATATAATTCATTACCCAAAACATTGTATAGATATATTAGTCTCACCCATCATATAATTATATCATACATACATGCTCTAATTAATCAAACAATGATCATTTCATAATCACTAAAAAGAAATTGGTTTCACAAACATGTAATAATATTATAATCTATGTATAAAATATATCGGTTACATAATCATTTCATCAAAACAATAACCAATGAAAGATAAATATATTTCATTACCATATAACCCATGAATTATAAATTGGATACATAAATACCATGAAATTGTTCATAACCATTCAGAGAGAATAATATGATTGTAATGTTTGTGTCATTTCCACAAATGGAAATTTTGACATCCAAAGATTTATTCTTTGATGGAAAAATAATTTTGAAATGAATTTCATAAAATCATTCATTGGGAAAATATCCATTATTATTTGAGAGTGTTTTTTTAATCTATAAAACCAACTAAATGTAATTTACTTGAAATTAATGTGTAAACATATAAATAACACTTAATATCTTTTTGAGAACTAATTTTCTTGAAAACATATTGAATAATCATCAAATAATTTTAAAATAAATTTATTTAGAATATGTTGAAAATATTAAAACAATTATTGAAATTTTTCTGAAACCCCTTCCTATAGAAATAACATTGAGAGCTATTATATAATGCATGAAAATGATTTCAAATTAATTTCATGGAAAATAAATTCCAAACATTATAAAGTCTGATTGAATATGTTTTAAAGACCACAACATTAAAGATCACATTTAAAACATATAATGAAAATATTATAATGTTTTGAAAATTAATTTTAATTAAAAACATTTTATATAAGCATGAAAGCATTTTGAAAACTGTATCTCTTGAAATGATATAAAAGATGCTATAATTATTTTTAAACAATTATCCTTGAAAAATATACTTTAAATTTATAATTAAATTTTGATTTTTTAAATATCAATGAATATTATTTTTAAATAAATTTTTTATAAATTAACATTTTAAACATGTGAAATAAATAATCATAGAAATGGCGGTAGTTAAATCTATACTTTTCATTTGGTGTAAGAAGAACATTCCATTTCCACAATAATATGTTAGAATAATACATAGTTTGGAAAACTACATGTTAATTCCATGGAATAATTTTGTAATAGAAAAATGATTCAAAATTTCATTCAGTGACTATAAGGAAATTGAATAATATTTTTTAAAACCATTTCAAAAAACAAAGTTATTGATTGGAAACATATTTCCAACCAAAGAGAGGGTTATGACATGATATATTAAAATAAATTGAAACTATCATATCTAAAAAAATAGTTGAAAATTATTACCAATACATGAATATATAATGAATAACCAAGGGAGAATAAAATTCATCAGTTCTCAAAAGGTATGGATCTTAATAATTGAACGATGTAATCATAATCATACAAAATCTTGAAATGAGATGAGATTGTATCAATAAAATGTTATCATATTGTAATAAATTTTTAGACACTCTATTAAAGAAATTAAAATTACATCAATCATAAAATATCATTAAAATATGGATATTCTTGATTTAACATGTAAAATGGAAGTATATACATGTCGAAAAAATAATTTAGGATCATAAAAATACATGAGATTCAAATATGGAAAATTTTTACAAAACTATTTTAGCGACTTGGTATCGTTTGAAACAAAAAACACAAGAATGTGGTTTCATAAATGGATATGTGAATAACAATAAATTTAATTTTAATATAAGTATAATACATCATGGTACACCACAAAAAATAAGTGAGTGGTGAATACGACATATATCTTAGTGAAATAAAGAGCACAATGAAATTCCCATACATTGTTTTTTCATTCTCTTCGTACACATACAAAACATGTATAATATAAATAAATTTTTTATACATATTTTATAGAACACTATTATTATATATAATCACACATATGGTTCTATACATATATCATGATTCCATATTGTGTAAAATTATATAAAAATAATTTATAAAAAAATTATTAATTTAATAATAATATATAAAATATATAAGTGTTGAATATTATACAACGCACATTGAGATAGTAAGATGTAACATCCAAAGTAAGTAATTAATAATAGATATTTTTATCTATGTCTATTAATGATTAATATAGTGTTATAGCGGCTTAAAATGAAAATAAATACAATCTTATGCATGGAATACACTAATATTCTTAAAAGATTGTTTTACTGCCTTTTGATGGCAAACCATTTTTGAATATATATTTTGACAATTTTATAAACTATGTTTTTCAAAATAAACTTATTCTTTATGATTGGGACATCAATATTTAACTTGTGTGAATTTTTGGTATTTTTCTGACAATGTTCATTTTTTAATGAATAGTGAAAAATACTGCATTTTACATCAAAACTACTTTTTAGTCTTATTTATTTATATGATTAGATTATGTTTTGAATTGGTTTTGAAGTGAAATTAGAATATATTTTTACCATTTTATCCAATTGTGGTCATTGGAATCAATTTCACTTTGAAATTAGACTTAAACTGGTGTCAATCTTTTGATACTTATTGTTTTGTAAAAACACGCTATTTTCTCTGGCAGCGGGAATTAATTATTAAATTAATTAATGTGACCTATATGTTTTGAATTTTGTAAAATAGACTTCATTTTTGAATTCGGAATATCAAATATATCTTAGGTTGAATTTTTGGTAATTTTCTGAAAAACATCAATTTTTGATGAATAGTGAAACCACTAAGTGATAATCAAGAAAACTGATTTTTCAGTTAAATGAAAGTTTACCACTAATGTGTATTGAATTTCGAAAATCCGACGTACATGGTTGTCATTAAGAAGTAAAATGTGGTTCAATGAGATTATAATAATTTTTTGGTGAATAGTAACTTATTAAGTTCTTAATCACGATTAGTGGTAATTAGGGTAGTTTAAGGTATAAATAATACTTTAATAAAATGAAATGACCTGGACACATGTCCCAACCTCATTGGTTGTGTCATGGCCGACCATGAAATGCCATGGGTCAACTTGGGGACCCCATGGATCCACTTTTGTTGGGAAATGACATAAATTACTTTTTAATTAATGTTAAAGTGAAAATGACACAAACATAATATGTTTTACGAAAACAATTTTTATGTGGGGTTATACAAGTCCAAAATTTGATTATAAATAGTAATTGGAAATCTAAAAAGATTTCCTATATCATAGTATATTTTTTTTTATTTTTAGACATTAAATAAATTTAATTATTTATGACATAATAATGATGCAGCGATGACATCATTATTTGACGATTTAAATAAAATAGAAAGATAATGTAAAATATATGAACAAAACATGTCCAAAACCAATTGGATGAGTGTATTTCGAAACCTTATTACCTTATCCCCGAATTCTATCAATGTGGGACCTTTTAAAACCGAAACACATTTTCAAATAATGTAATATTTCTTTACTTTCCAAAAAGTGCCCCTCCTCTCCTCTTATAAAAGGCCCCCACCTCTACCTCATTTCACACACTCTTCAAGGCTTTGGCTCGGCCAACCCCTGCCCATTTGCTCTCTACACATCCCTCTCCTCATCCTAGAGGATTCCCTTTGGGCAGAATCCTTTCAATGGAAGCCTTTAGGCACAACTCAAAAGGAGTTACACTTTTAAAGGTAATTCATTCTCTCATGTTCATTTGTTTTATTTTGCTTCTCCAACCCCCTAAACTCTTTTTATTTACTTCTTTTGTAACAACACCAGTATCATCAATATACTAGGATGTTGTTATAAGATTTATTTGAGCTACACTCTCACACAACTACATCAAATGGTTAAAGAACATACGGTTTCCGTGGATGGCGAAATTCTGCCTCCCGAAACGATGATTGTTCAACACTCATTTAACACCTTCAAAGGTGGCCATTATGATGTCACTATTTTTATATATGATATATAATATGTTTATGTTTTCCTTAAGCTTATGTTTTTTTCATTTTGGGCATACCTTTATGGTTTCCATTATGGGTAAAACAAAATATCTTCATTTTAGGAAGTGCGGACTACCGCCCCCTAAAAGTGATTTGATTCGTTAATACCATATGTGGGATGTGTAAAGGATAAAGTTAATGATATTATTTATGTTATTATACTGGAATTATAATATACTCTTCTATCATTATGATTCCATTCCAGAAAATATGAAATAGAAATGGAAGTAGCGTTCATGCGTACGTACGGCTTACCGTCTCCATGAACGGTGCATTTCATTTCTTACCTCTAAATGTGATGTAATATTATAAATGCATGTATGTACTGGATATATATATGACATATATGATATCTACATCATGAATACCATTCTGGATATAATTAACTTTGACCAAATTAACAACATTTAAGTGTAAGAAGTCTATTTTTGACTTAAGAACCAAATACCGACAAAATGAACATTATTAACTTAAATGATTACATGATGTCCATAACATGGTATAAAAGGAATAATGAACTTGAAAAAGATTCATAAGCAAGTAGAGATTAACTCAAGTTTATTATTCAGGATATTAAAGAACGGTCGGGTCAAGTCGGATACGAGGTAAGGGACTTCCTCTCAATCTCCTTTCGTTGAGGCATATTTTATTTTATACACAACTTTCTTTTATACGGTTTATAAACCCATTTGACTTTTACATTTATTCAAAAGGAATCTTTTTTATACGAAGCGTTTAGTAAACGACAAAAGGGAATTTTTTTGTCATACGTATGCGGCGACAACGACTTCTCCGCCGTCTTGACCGTTATTTGAGTTTCGGCTTCGTCTACAATCCATACCTTCTTTTTAAAAGAAAAATAAATACCGTGTTTTACATTTCTATTGAAAATGGTTTTCATAATGTTTTTATATCAATGTGTTGTATTGATATCTCGTGATTGAAATGTGGAAATTTTATGTTTCCTTTATGCATGTTTATGTGATATGATTATGTTATGGTTCATGGGCATTATTATGAAGACGGGTGGTTCCGTGATAAACTAAGGGCGGGTGAGCCCGTTATAGCTCTCCAATGCATTGGGTAACGCGAAGGAGTGAAACGTTAAGGTTTCTCCGAAGTGATTTAGGAAATATACTGTGATCGGTATTCCAAACGTAACCAAGAGGGTTACTCCCTACGTAAGAATGTTATGAATGCCTCAAGTTACCTTTATGTCTTATGATTTCTATGATTTATTCATGATTTTATGAGGTATGTTAAAGTGCCTATGTTTTATGGGTAAAGTATGATTTCATTCTTATGTATATATGAACTCATGTTTCCTTTCCATGTTTTTATAACCCATACTGAGCTTTTTATGCTCATCCCAAGTTTTTTTGAAATGTTTTTCACAGGTCAAGGGAAAGGTACATGATATGATGATAGTGTCAAGGAAGTGTCAAGAAATAATCCATGTTGTATTTCAAATGTGTTTTCCATTGATGGGAATGAAGAAAACTATCTTTATGTAACCACTTTGTTTATATGTCGAATGTAATGCACGTTTTATGATCTAATTCTCTAAAACTCTAAACCCGAAAAGATCCTCAATGTGTAATCTTGTAATAACTCAAGTTTAAGTAAGGTTTAAGGCTGGGGCCTTATAGTTGGTATCAAAGGTCGGTTTAGATAACTTTAGGAGTTAGAAATCTATTAAATGATTATCCAAAAAAAAAAAATTTCGAAATGATATAGCATTTGAAGATTACCATGTTGCTTCATCTAAGACATGTTTGTTCAGAATGGTTTTCCGCAGTGGAAACAGAGAATCAGTGCTAGGAAGGCATACAGAAGGAAATAACCTTCCGAATCAACATCCAGAAATGGTCGGAATTAGAACTGAACAGTTTGTTGCAGTAATGGCGCAGTTGATTCAAGCGATAAATGGCGGTGGTATCCATGCACGAGATCAGCCAGATCAACCGCAGAGGAACATGTCAGTGGTGGAACATTTCATGAGGCAACATCCACCATCATTAAAAGGATCATCTGACCCTGTGCTAGCTGAAGGGTGGATTAAAGCACTGGAGAAGATTTTTGATGTCATGGGGTGTTCAGACAATCAAAAGGTTAGTCTTGCTATTTACCATTTGGAGGGTGAAGCAGATCAGTGGTGGTCTATGGTTAAAAATATCAGGGACGCTGATGAGATGGATGCTCTTGACTGGGATGAATTCAAAGGTATGTTTCTTGAGAAGTATTTTCCTAAGGCTGTTCGACTTAGGATGGAAAAGAAATTCTTGGAATTGAGGCAAGAGGAAGACTCAGTGGCTGCCTATGAAGAAAGGTTCACTCGATTGGCAAGGTATGCTCCAAATTTTATCCGGGACCTTGATAGTAATATAAATCGTTTTTACTCAGGATTAAAGCCAAAATATCAAAGGGCATTAGCTTCTCGTGAGTTTAAAAGTTATGAAAAGCTTGTTCGATGTGCCGAGAAGGTGGAAATGGAGTTTGCCGATGACCAAGTTTTCTATAACAACCAGCATAAGAAGAGACCGAGGTGGCAGGGGAAAGGTAAGAATTCTTCAAAAAAGTCTGATGGTAAGAAAACTAAGTTTCCAGTTTGTGATAGATGTGGAAAAAGGCATGCTGGGGAATGTCTTCTAAATTCTGGAAAGTGCTACCGATGTGGTAAGATGGGACATAAGGCTCGTGATTGCACTGAAATGGATCAAGGTGAAGATAAGAACAAATTAGATTTACAGATAGTGAAGTGTTATAAGTGCAATGAGATGGGTCACTATGCAAACGAGTGTCCTACAAGGAGCTTGAGTGATGGGAAGCAGTTAGACTACAAGCAGAAAGGGGTGGTGAAATCCTTTGCAACTACTTCAGCATATGTCGGTCCATCAAATGAAGTTGTATCAGGTACTTTGTTTGTTTTTTCGGATTATGCCAGTGTGTTTTTTGATTCGGGGTCTACACATTCTTTCATCTCTGAAACCTTTTCTAGTAAAATGGGAATACCATCTCAAGAAATGACTCCTGAACTTTTGGTAAAAACAACTGGGGGAAGTGTCGAGGAAAAAAGAATTTATAAGAATCTTCCTATCCTTATCTGTGGAAAGAACCTACTTGCAAACCTTATTGTTCTACCTCTAGTAGAGTTTGATGTTATCCTGGGTATGGATTGGCTCTCTATTTACCATGTTAAGATTGACTGTAGAGCTAAATAAGTTTCCTTTCAGAAAGACTTTCAGTTTGTTTACAAGAATGAAACCTTACTTTTGATAACATATCAAGAGGCCGAGAAACTTGTAAAAGATGGAAATTAATGTTACCTTGCACACGTCGTTGAAAATAAAGGAACTATTCAGATTAATGATGTGCCAGTGGTAAATGAGTATCCTGATGTTTTTCCTGATGAGTTGCCTGGAATAATACCAGATCGGGAAGTTGAGTTTACTGTTGACTTAGTTCCTGATGCTAAGCCAATTTCAAAACCCCCTTATCGAATGTCACAAATTGAACTTTTAGAGTTGAAGGAGCAATTGCAAGATTTATTAGAGAAAGGTTTCATTAGACCTAGCACATCACCATGGGGTGCTCCTGTTTTATTTGTTAAAAAGAATGATAGTTCTATGAGACTTTGCATTGATTATAGAGCCTTGAATAATATCACTGTTAAGAACAAATATCCTTTGCCGCATATCGATGATTTGTTTGATCAGCTCTAGGGAGCTCAGTTTTTTTCAAAGATTGACTTGAGATCGGGGTACCATCAGCTGAAGGTAAAGGAGGCAGATATTCCGAAGACCGCGTTCCGTACGAGATATGGCCATTATGAATTTGTAGTAATGCCTTTTGGGCTAACCAAGGCACCTGCTGTATTCATGGACTTAATGAATAGAATTTTCCATGAGTTCTTGGATAAGTTTGTGGTGGTTTTCATTGATGATATTTTGGTGTTTTCTAAAAGTAAAGAGGAGCATGAAAAACATTTAAGGGTTATCTTGCAAACCTTAAAAGAAAAGAAATTGTATGGGAAATTCAGCAAGTGTGAGTTTTGGTTGCAAAAAATTTCTTTCCTTGGTCACATTGTTTCTAAAGATGGAATAACTGTTGATCCTGCAAAAACAAAAGTTGTGGAAGAATGGTCAAGACCCACAAATGTAACCGAGATTCGTAGCTTCCTTTGTTTGGCGGGCTATTACCGAAGGTTTGTTAGAAATTTTTCATGGTTATCTAGTCCAATGACTAAGCTAACTCGGAAGGGTGTTAAGTTTATCTGGACAAAAGAATGTGATGATTGTTTTCAGGAATTGAAAAGAAGATTGGTGAATGCTCCAGTTTTGGCACTACCTTCCAGGAATGGTGAGTTTGTTATATACAGTGATGCTTCATTGAAAGGACTTGGTTGCGTCCTAATGCAGAATGATCAGGTAATTGCTTATGCTTCACGACAGTTGAAAACTCATGAGGTAAATTACCCTACACATGATTTGGAATTAGCTGATGTTGTTTTTTCTTTAAAAATTTGGAGGCATCATTTGTATGGAGTAAAGTGTGAAATATATACCGATCACAAAAGTTTAAAGTATATATTCACTCAGAAAGAGTTAAACATGAGACAAAGGAGATGGCTGGAATTAATCAAGGATTATGATTGTACAATTCATTACCATCCGGGAAAAGCAAATAAAGTGGTTGATGCTTTGAGTTGAAAAAGTAATGCTTCATTAACAATGTTGTGTTTGGAACGTGATCCTTTGTTTAACGATTTGATGAACTTTGGCATAGAAGTTGTTGGTGCAGGAAGTCCTTCTGTTTTGTTTCAGGTGTCAGTGAGATCTTCTCTATCAGATAGAATCAAGAAAGCACAGAAGCAAGACAGTGAGTTGCAGAAAAAGGTAGAGCTGGTTCAGAAAGGTAAGTTTCCTGAATTCAACATTGATAGTGATTGTGTTTTGAGATTTGGGAAGAGATTGTTTGTGCCTTGTGATTCACAGTTGAAGAGAGATTTGTTATGTGAAGCTCATAGTTCTCCGTTTTCAGTTCATCCGGGCAGTACTAAGATGTATAGAGATCTGCGGGAGTATTACTGGTGGGATGGAATGAAAAGAGACATTGCTGATTTTACTGTGAAGTGTTTGACTTGTCAGCAGGTTAAAGCAGAGTGGCAGCTACCGAAAGGGATGCTTCAGCCTTTACCAGTGCCAGAGTGGAAATGGGAGAATATATCCATGGACTTTGTTGTTGGATTACCGAAGACATCTCGAGGTAATAATGCAATCTGGGTTATTGTTGATCGCTTGACCAAATCTGCTCATTTCCTTGCTATACGAGATACTTTCTCTCTTGATCAACTTTCTCGTTTGTATCTTAAAGAGATAGTCAGGTTACATGGAGTTCCTCTCTCCATTGTATCGGATCGTGATCCCAGGTTTACTTCTAACTTTTGGAAAGGCCTTCAGAAGTCGTTGGGTACTGAATTAAATTTTAGTACAGATTTTCATCCTCAATCAGATGGGCAGTCAGAACGAACAATTCAGACATTGGAGGATATGCTACGAGCTTGTTCTATGGATTATCAGGGAAGTTGGGACCAAAATCTTTGTTTGGTTGAATTTTCATATAATAACAGATTCCATTCTAGTATACAGATGGCACCATTTCAGGAATTATATGGGAAGCGGTGTAGAACTCCAGCTTTCTGGGATGACGTGGGTGAAAGGAAGTTGATGGGACCAGAATTGGTAGAAGAGATGGTAGAAAAAGTTCAGCTGATTCGGAAACACATGAGAACAGTTCAGAGCAGGCAGAAGAGTTATGCAGATAACCGGAGGAAGGATCTATCTTTCGAGGTAGGTGATCATGTTTTTCTCAAGGTTTCTCCTTGGAAAAGCGTGATGAGATTTGGTAAGAAAGGAAAGATGATTCCAAGGTTTGTTGGACCATACGAAATTCTGGAGAGATTTGGATCAGTTGCATACCGAGTGGCTTTACCTCCGAGTTTATCTCAGGTACACAATGTTTTTCACATTTCGATGTAGAGAAAGTATATGCCAGATCCATCTCATGTTTTGAGCCCAGAGGTAGTTCAGCTGGAAGAGAACCTATCTTATGAGGAACAACCAGTCCAGATTCTTGACAACAGGGAGCAAGTGTTACGGAATAAGATGATTCATCAGGTAAAGGTTTTGTGGAAAAACCACATGATTGAAGAGGCAACATGGGAATATGAAAATGCAATGAGGGATAAGTACCCCCATTTATTCGATATGTAAATAAATTGCGGGGACGCAATTTTCTAAAGGGGGGAAGGATGTAACATCCCAAGTAAGTAATGAATAATAGATATTTTTATCTATGTCTATTAATGATTAAGATAGTGTTATAGCGGCTTAAAATGAAAATAAATACAATCTTATGCATGTAATACACTAATATTCTTAAAAGATTGTTTTACTGCCCTTTGATGGAAAACCATTTTTGAATCTATATTTTGACAATTTTATAAACTAAGTTTGTCAAAATAAACTAATTCTTTATGATTGGGACATCAAAATTTACCTTGTGTGAATTTTTGGTATTTTTCTGACAATGTTCATTTTTTAATGAATAGTGAAAAATACTGCATTTTACATCAAAACTACTTTTTAATCTAATTTATTTATATGATTAGATTATGTTTTGAATTGGTTTTGAAGTGAAATTAGAATATATTTTTACCATTTTATCCAATGGTGGTCATTGGAATCAATTTCACTTTGAAATTAGACTTAAACTGGTGTCAATCTTTTGATACTTACTGTTTTGTAAAAACACGGTATTTGCTCTGGCAGCGGGAATTAATTATTAAATTAATTAATGTGACCTATATGTTTTGAATTTTTTAAAATAGACTTCATTTTTGAATTCGGAATATCAAATATAGCTTAGGGTGAATTTTTGGTAATTTTCTGAAAAACATCAATTTTTGATGAATAGTGAAACCACTAAGTGATAATCAAGCAAACTGATTTTTCAGTTAAATGAAAGTTTACAACTAATGTGTATTGAATTTTGAAAATCCGACGTACATGGTTGTCATTAAGAAGTAAAATGTGTTTCAATGAGATTATAATAATTTTTTGGTGAATAGTAACTTATTAAGTTCTTAATCACGATTAGTGGTAATTAGGGTAGTTTAAGGTATAAATAATACATTAATAAAATGAAATGACATGGACACATGTCCCAACCTCATTTTTTGTGTCATGGCCGACCATGATATTCCATGGGTCAACTTGGGGACCCCATGGATCCACTTTTGAAGGGAAATGACATAAATTACTTTTTATTTAATGTTAAAGTGAAAATGACACAAACAAAAAATGTTTTACGAAAACAATTTTTAAGTGGGGTTATACAAGTCCAAAATTTGATTATAAATATTCATTGGAAATATAAAAAGATTTACTATATCATAGTATTTTTTTTATAATTTTTAGACATTACATAAATTTAATTATTTATGACATAATAATGATGCAGCGATGACATCATTATTTGACGATTTAAATAAAATAGAAAGATAATGTAAATAATATGAACTACACATGTCCAAAACCAATTGTATGAGTGGATTTCGAACCATTATTACCTTATCCACGAATTCTATCAATTTGGGACCTTTTAAAACCGAAACACAGTTTCAAATAATGTAATATTTCTTTACTTTCCAAAAAGTGCCCCTCCTCTCCTCTTATAAAAGGCCCCCACCTCTACCTCATTTCACACACTCTTCAAGCCTTTGGCTCGGCCAACCCCTGCCCATTTGCTCTCTCCACATCCCTCTCCTAATCCTAGAGTATTCCCATTGGGCATAATCCTTTCAAAGGAAGCCTTTAGGCTCAACTCAAAAGGAGTTACACTTTTAAAGGTAATTCATTCTCTCATGTTCATTTGTTTTTTTTGCTTCTCCAACCCCATAAACTCTTTTTATTTACTTCTTTTGTAACAAAACCAGTATCATAAATATACTAGGATGTTGTTATAAGATTTATTTGAGCTAAACTCTCACACAACTACATAAAATGGTTAAAGACCATACGGTTTCCGTGGATGGCGAAATTCTGCCTCCCGAAACGATGTTTGTTCAACACTCATTTAACACCTTCAAAGGTGGCCATTATGATGTCACTATTTTTATATATGATATATAATATGTTTATGTTTTCCTTAAGCTTCTGTTTTTTTCATTTTGGGCATACCTTTATTCTTTCCATTATGGGTAAAACACGATATCTTCATTTTAGGAAGTGCGGACTACCGCCCCCTAAAAGTGATTTGATTTGTTAATACCATATGTGGGATGTGTAAAGGATAAAGTTAATGATATTATATATGTTATTATACTGGAATTATAATATACTCTTCTATCATTATGATTCCATTCCAGAAAATATGAAATATAAATGGAAGTAGCGTTCATGCGTACGTACGGCTTACCGTCTCCATGAACGGTGCATTTCATTTCTTACCTCTAAATGTGATGTAATATTATAAATGCATGTATGTACTGGATATATATGACATATATGATATCTAAATCATGAATACCATTCTGGATATAATTAACTTTGACCAAATTAACAACATGTAAGTGTAAGAAGTCTATTTTTGACTTAAGAACCAAATACCGACAAAATGAACATTATTAACTTAAATGATTACATGATGTCCATAACATGGTATAAAAGGAATAATGAACTTGAAAAAGATTCATAAGCAAGTAGAGATTAACTCAAGTTTATTATTCAGGATATTAAAGAACGGTCGGGTCATGTCGGATACGAGGTATGGGACTTCGTCTCAATCTCCTTTCATTGAGGCATATTTTATTTTATACACAACTTTCTTTTAAACGTTGTATAAACCCCTTTGACTTTTACGTTTATTCAAAAGGAATCTTTTTTATACGAAGCATTTACTAAACGAAAAAAGGGAATGTTTTTGTCGTACGTATGCGGCGACAATGACTTCTCCGCCGTCGTGACCGTTATTTGAGTTTCGGCTTCCTCTACAAGCCATACCTTCTTTTTAAAAGAAAAATAAATACCATGTTTTACTTTTCTATTGAAAATGGTTTTCATAATGTTTTTATATCAATGTGTTGTATTGATATCTCGTGATTGAAATGTGGAAATTTTATGTTTCCTTTATGCAGGGTTATGTGATATGATTATGTTATGGTTCTTGGGCATTATTATGAAGACGGGTGGTTCCGTGATAAACTAAGGGCGGGTGAGCCCATTATAGCTCTCCAATGCATTGGGTAACGCGAAGGAGTGAAACGTTGAGGTTTCTCCGAAGAGATTTAGGGAATATACTGTGATGGGTATTCCAAACGTAACCAAGAGGGTTACTCCCTACGTAAGAATGTTATGAATGCCTCAAGTTACCTTTATGTCTTATGATTTCTATGATTTATTCATGATTTTATGAGGTATGTTAAAGTGCCTATGTTTTATGGGTAAAGTATGATTTCATTCTTATGTATATATGAACTCATGTTTCTTTTCCATGTTTTTATAACCCATACTGAGCTTTTTATGCTCATCCCAAGTTTTTTTGAAATGTTTTTCACAGGTCAAGGGAAAGGTACATGATATGATGATAGCGTCAAGGAAGTGTCAAGAAATAATCCATGTTTTATTTCAAATGTGTTTTCCATTGATGGTAATGAAGAATACTATCTTTATGTAACCACTTTGTTTATATGTGGAATGTAATGCTTGTATTATGATCTAATTCTCTAAAACTCTAAACCCGAAAAGATCCTCAATGTGTAATCTTGTAATAACTCAAGTTTAAGTAAGGTTTAAGGCTGGGGCCTTATATAAGACGTGTGTACACATGAACATAGTACTGATTTTTCTTGTCATTTTGAATGCAAATAAAATAAAATTTATTAATATAATTAAATTAAATCCATAATTTTACATTATAATGTTAAATATATCATCTATTTAACATAAATCATCCTTATTATATATTATTAATCATCTCAATGAATCACATTGTTTTTATGGGGTGTTATTTAACACATCCTCAAACAGAAATTTCGTATTAACAAAAAATGGAACGTAGAAAAATATGTGTTTGAAAATAATTAATGAATTTAAAATAAATAATAAATATAACATATAGCATATATAAAATGTGTTTCTATCTTTATTTCCACCATATTAAGTGATAATGTAAAATTAAAAAATCATCATTTAGTTAGTTGGTAGTTCACCACACATGCAATGAGTATGGTTATAACCCATTATATGAATGTGTCTATAATTTTAAATATAATATATATCATAAAATACATCATATTTTATTTATTATATTGGTTAATTTATACAACCATGTAATAGATAGAGTGGAAGTGTATAAAAATAAAACAAAAGAAATGCGCTTGAGAGAAGACGTTACGTCTTAATCGGGTAACCCCTTTTGGATTAATCCAAATTGTTTCCTTGGATTTTCTTATGCCCAAAAATAGTCTTCATGAAGTAATGGAAGGATTTTTTTAAAAGATTATTTGGTATATATTTTCCAATCCTATGTGTTTTTAGGTGTGAATAAGACTAAGAGTTGGTTTCCTTTTATAGGGAATGGAAATGAATGAAATAGAATTTTTCAAAACAAGTTAGGTGTACCCTTGTTTATACCTAATAAAAGTCATTAAAAATAAACCAACCAAAATAATTTAAGGTTATATGGATATAATATCCATAAATTTTGGTTTTGGATAACTTTAAAGGTCATTTTATTTCACAAATTTTAGGGTTATTACTTTATTATCCTTATTTTTTACCTTAACCAATGCCATAACTTTTAATCACTAGCGCTAATATTTTTTTGTGAAAAAATATTTATACAAATTATACATTATAAATTATTCTTATTGTAAATATGGAATCCATTTTCCATAATATAATCACAAAAGGCATAGAAATCAATTTAAAAATTTTCATACTGTTGGGGTGACACTGTAGGTTTTTACAGTAAAAACGTCAAAACATTTTCTTTGATTTTATAACAAAATTCAAGGTGAAATTGATTCCACTTAACAAATATGGATTTAATGATAATAATATGATACAATTAATCTTTTAAAACAAATTAAAATATAATTTAACATAAAAATAAATTACATGAAATGATTTTTTGAATTAAAATCAAGCATTATTCAATATTATTGCAAAAATAAGTTTTCTCAGAAAGATCCCAAAAATTTAACCCAATATAATTTCAAAATTATAAATAAAAAATGATGATATTATAAAAAATTATTTCAAAAATACTATAAAATTATTTTTATTATTTATCATTGAAGTAAATTAGAAGTAGATTATTTGAGATAATAGTATTTATAACCATACAAGGACATTAATAAAAATTATATCATCCATCATCAATATGATATATATATATATATATAACTATGATATAAAATATTTTAAAATTAGATATTCCTATTCATATAACTTTTTATAATTAATAAGTTGTAATTATATCATTTAAATAATTATAATAATAAAAATTTTCTTTATAATACTTGGTGTTTCATGTAATGTACACGGAGTCGGGATGGTGTGTAGTAAATGCACAATTAGTTCTATGTGAAATGAATTTTTGAGTTACTGATTTGATATAAATCAAATTTACTGTTTAATGGAATGTAAACTCTAAAAATATTAAGTTATTTTTAAAAAAGGTGTCAAAAAGTATTGGGATGCTTGAAAATGTATTTATGATAATTTATCATCTATCTATGAATGTTTTTTATCTCAGATCATTAGTGAGAAACTCAAAATTACTGATATTAATTTTGTATTTGAATTTATTTATTTGTTCCCATAATATTTTCAATGTATTCTATTAAATTGTGGAGATTATTTTTCAATAGAACTTATACAATATATTTGACTATTACAGGGATCCAACATTGAATAGTTTTGATTGATCTACATGAATTTAAGAAGAAACATTAGCAGGATCTTAATATGGGATTAATAATCCTTATTTTATCTCCGGGTGCTGCACCTATTCATTTTATTTAAAAGGATGATCGATTAATTCATCTTTTAATTGATTATTGATAACATAACAACTTCACTATTAAAAAATGTATCTTATACCCCAGATTAAAGATTTGATTCATCAATTTTGTGAACGAAAATACATCTCCTAGATTTCCATACATTATGGATATTCTCAAATAAGGGTTATGAGTGATGTTATTCCTAGTACATCCCTCTATAGGTAGTATGGGAATTATAAATTTATACTGATTCCATATAGACATTTAATTTCAATTAAAATCATTAGGGATTTAATTAATAGTGTAAATAGAGATTACTATTATCAGTGGTAGTAATCTATATTAGTGACATTAATATATATTTATAGAATTCATAAGAACGTGAATATCATTTATTAATTATTATTAATACCCTTAGAATGGATATTTTGTGTGTTTAATTTAACATGTTAGAATTTTTCATTATATTTTTTCATTATTGTGTAAAACATTCAAGGGAAGATATATTTTTGTATCTTTGAAATAAGGAACTCATGGTGAAATTTCCTAGAAGATCCAAGGAAATTAATATTAATAGTTCTCTTGGGTTTTGTAGATACTTCAAAATAATTATTATATATTTATTATTATTATATATTAAAATTTCAAGGTTTTTTGAAAAGGGATTCAATTTCATAAGGATAGATGAATGATTATAATTTTCTACGACCTAATGAAATAGTTGTTTAGTGCACTCATTCTCACACTACCATCAAGTCCCAAACAATTTCCGATATATCATGATGAATTAAAGAAGATACTATGATAATTTCATATGAAAAATGATCTGGTGAATGTGTATGATTTTGTATGACTCTAGGACTACCCATTTTTGATATTTTCCCCGAACCTCTTTATTTTGTTTTCCATTCCATAGATACATGGTCATAGAGTCATATTTTAATTATGAGAGATTTGTTTTTGTAAAATGAAAAATAGTTCATATATGTATACTTTTTTTTTGATTTAAGTGAGTTTGTATAAAAATGTGTTAAATGGGACTTTGAGGGTTTCTGGGGAGTTTGAAAGATATATGAGATTCTTCTAGTTCATTTGAAATATATGGGATTGAATTCCTCATAAAGGAATTTACATTCAAAATAAATATATAAGAGGATGTATAACTACCACTAAGATGATTTTTTAAAAATAATATAGTCCATAAACAATTTCATAATGTTAACTAATTTCATTCCATGAAACTACATTTTATGACATGTAGTTTTAGAGAACTTCAAAATTCACCCGAGGTTAAGCACATTTCACCATACTCATAAATTAATAATTATATGCCATCTAATACATTTACAATCCATATAATTCATTGGATCAGTTAACATAAGCCATGTCATGGACCATTATTTTAATTCATTCCACTAGCAACCTTTCACTCGAGATCCCAATTTGATTTTAAGTAATGTTTGGATTCCCATCACCCCTTTAAGGAATCCAGATCATCCCACCAAACCTCAGTGAGTTTTTTTAACTTTTCCCTCTAATATTTTCCTAATGTTTTTTAGTATAAATTATTTATTATAGTGTTTTTTGGTGTTGATATTGATATTGATTGACCTATGGGTTTTTTTAGAAAATTTTGTGCCATTATTTATATTGGAGACATCCATTGGAATAATTTAATTAATCTATAGATAATTTAATGATTTATAAAACTGGACCCCATGGTTTGTTTCATTTCTATGTTTCTCCTATATTTTGAATCTTCCAAAAGAATTTAAACATTAATAAATAATTTAATTGATGATGATAAACTATGAATTTTATATTTCAATTGATTTGAATGGATTCAGTGGTGTTGTGACATGTCTTGTGGATGCCCATTTGGTGAGAAAGAAATTGTATATTAACTAATTTCCTAATTACTTAAAGTTTTCTATCAACACATGAGGACTCAGGTGATTTCATGACATTCAATCACATCCGTAATGGCTTATTATTAAAAAATATCTCTTTTTGAATTGAAATTACTCAATGAAAACATTCATGTTAATGGGTTAAATCCATAATGCTAAATGAAATATATAATTTAAAAAATGGTAATTTATAGATTAACGTGAAGATATGATATTATGATATTCTTACAATTATGATATCTGTTTTGAATTTCATTTTTTTATTCTTATGTAATGGTCTTTTCCAAGATTCGTAATGTATATATTATATATATAGAAAGGCCAAAACACTAAAATGATTATATTTATTATTATAAAACACCCATAGAAGTTACGACTTAATTTTCAAAATCAATTTATCATTTTGATATTTTTCACTTCACGTGACACAAGAAAGAGTTAATTATATATATATATATATATATTTAAAATCTATGTCAAAAATTACTTTCACATCATACAGACTTGGCTTTCACTACATGAAATACCGTCTTGGCATGCGGTACATGCAATACCCCCTAGGATAGTGCTACACGCAACACCAACATGGCATATGTTACATGAAACACATAAGTTTCTACGAAACATAGTTTTAGTTTTATAATTATTTAAATTATATAATTATCACCTATCCAAAAAATTTATTCATATAAATTGTAATAACTAATTATCCAATATTTTTTTTAATTGTTATATATATATATATATAATTGATGTTGAAATAAATTAATATCTGTAAGGTCCATTTATATAAAATAAAGCGGTGTTCTTGAATGAACCAACATTAATAATAAATTAAATTTTATACAAATTTTAAAATTTAATTTTCGGAAAATAATCATCATTATAGAATTTATAATGTGTAAAATTTCTTAGGGTCAATTTTTTGTTAACATAATATAAAAGCATAATTAAAATTATAACTTCATAGTACATTAAAACACCATATTATTGTCATATCTAAGGGATTAGCATTAATTTTATTTTTCCAAATTATGTGAATTATATTTTGAAAACACAACATAGGAAATTAAATCAGTATTATATTTATATTCTTATATTATCGACATTATTTTTGAAAAAAAAACATTTGTAAATGTGAATAAAATTAATCACATCGATTATGGTCAAAATTATGATTAATTAGACACTAAACCTAATCATTTGGGTCCAATTGACCAAGACACCTTTCTCGAACCCATTGTATGTCCAAATGTATTCCATAAACCTTCCATTCATGAATTATCATTTTTTGGTATTGCAATTTAGGTAATATAATTTCTAATCCCTAATTGATTTCGAAAATTTCATGTGATTCATTTTATTTAACTAAAAATGGCCATCACAATTTCTCATATATTCAAACCTCTCAATCAACTTATGTAAGAAAAATTTCTCCAAAATACACTCCCCATGAATTCTCACATTTTCTAATAAAAATTCCCTTTGGTTATATAGATATCCACTGGATCCATTTGGCACCATCCAAAAGGAGTTACTTGATTAAAAGGTAACACCTTCTCTCATGCTCCCTTATTTTTTCCCTTTCCACCCCCTATAGTAACATTATTATATTATTATATAATAGAAAAATCATCTTTAATATATTTGGATTTTCTTTGTAAATTTTTATACTTACACATAAACACACATCCATCGAATGGTTGATGAACATACTGACTCTATGTAAGGTGAGCTACTACCTCACAAAATGATGATTATAAATTTTTTCATTAACACATTTAATGGTGGAAATTATGATAAAAAATATATTAATATTCAATATATATTATATTTTAATTTTATTATTAATTTTTAATTTTAATTTATAATATAACTTTATGCTTTCTGTCTTACATAAATATGGTAATTTCGTTTGAGGAAGTATGGGCCAACTCCCCCTAAAACAATTTGATTCATTCATACACAACTTGGAGTATATTTCAGATGGGAATAGTTATTATATATAATATATATTATAAATTAAGTCAACAATAATAATGATATAAATATAATCATATATATCATTTTCTTTCATTCTTTAAATAAAAAAATAAAAATAGAATCAACGTTCATTCATACATACAGCTTACCCTCTCTCTAAATGGCATACTGCATTTTATACTTGTATATTCAGCAGATTATAATAATTATTAAAATAATGAAAAAATATGATATTTATATAATTTTTTAAATTATGGAATAATTATAAAAGTAAAATGACCAACAATATAATAAATAATGACACATTCTAAAAAATTTAAAATATTACCCGAAGTGAAACCATAACATATGTTGGTTAACAAACTCGTAATATAAAGCCAAATTAAAATTATATATGTTATTATAGAAATTAATATGATTCAATACATGTTTTAAATGGAATTTATATTAAGTATATAGGCATAATGCATGAGTATGACAAGAGTTAAGACCCAAGGTGTGGGGATTTCATCTAACTTTTTATTTTTTTTGAAATAAATGATATCTTCAATAGTCATTCCATTCATCTGTTTTATGTAATTATCATTATTGTATGATGTGTATCTTAAACATAAATATAGGGGAATTAACATATTCGTTTTGTTATTGTAATTTATATGGGATAATGTTTCAAAAGCTATCAAATCGGTAAAATATTTTTGTCCCAATTTTCACCCTCTGTGACTTCTGTTTTTCTATGCATGAAAATTCTTTTCCTAGGTGTATATACAGAAATTTTACCAGTTATAACATTAATATCATAATTTTCAAGATATTTTAAGATTCATTTATAACCATTTTTCTTACATGGATAGTATGATCCCAAGTTACCATATTATATGAATTTATTGAAACCGTCTTATTTCTTATTAAAATTGTTTATGATTAATATTTCATTGATAAAATCTTATGATACATAACTCATGAAAATTAAATTTTTTTATTACCCCATGTATATAGAAATTATTATATTTTACTGGTACACATTTTCTACTCATAGATACATATTATAGTTAATAAGGTGTTATTATGAAATCCCAAATTTACCCACTCTTCAGTCGGAAATATATCTTCATTCAAATCATTTTTTATAAAAATTGTTTCCAATAATATTCATCTAAATTCCCCAACTCCTACAAAGGTATTTATACCCATTTTCCATTAATTATTATTTCAATGGAATATTTTTACCACATTCAAAACAAGTCATTTTTCTAACCTTTTTACCATTCAAAAAGAATATTCATTTCACCTCGAAAGACATTAATAGATTTATACACAAATAATAATTTTAGGAATACTTTTTATTTTTAATGGATAATATTTATGATTTTATTTCTAAAATATTGTTTCAATGAAATGGGTTTTAAAATGTTTTTGTACCCCTTTTAAACATTTTCAAGGAATATTGATTTAAATTTTTTTCACGATTATTTCATAATTTTCTGGGAAACAATTTTTGAAAATGATTTCATGATTCATTAATATGATTTAAATTTATTTCCAAGGATAATGGTTTTCAAAACATTTTCATGATCCTTTTATAATATTAAAATGAAATTTTTTTTCAATTACTTTTTATGCACCTTTTATATAAATACAAGAAAAATTGATTTCATAATTATTTAAAGATTATATTATTGGTTTTCAAGGAAAACTATTTTCCAAAAGTTTTCAATACATATTTATGTTACTCTAATATATTCTCAATGAAATGGTACAGAACAATTTCAATCTTTTTTCAAATGTTTTCAAGAAATTTTTTTTAAAATCATTTCCATATTTAATTATTTAATTTCAATGTTTCTTCAAATAGAATATTTTTGAATATATTTTTTTATATTTTTTAGATTTTTTCAATGAAAATGGGTTTTAAAATATTTTCTCGTATTATTTATAATTTTTCATGTTGTTATATATGAAAATTTGTTTCAAATGTATTTATATATTAAAAATAATGTTTGAATGATGAAATTATGATTTCTACAAAAAAAAAATTGAATGATATGTTTGAATTATTTTCCATCATAGATGACATATTTGATGTTAATAATTCACTTACAGGAAGTGATCTAATTATTCCATTCATATTGTTTCTGTGAATTTGTTATGCTTAATGTCATAGGCTATATGATATATATATCTATCTTTCAAGAGATATATGGTTATGAAACTCATCTCCATTTCACAGTTTATATGTTTATGAAATCTATTACTCTTTCATGGGTAATGATTTTGATGAAATTATTATGAAACCTATATATGTTTCCATAGGTAGTTATATGTTTTCATATTTGTGAATCCCATTTTATATTAATGTTTATGATATGATTGGTTATGATTTTTGTTCAAATTTATGAAATATTTCACTATGAGATGGGTTGGACCTATATCACCCTCCAAATCATTGGTTAAATATTTAAATTTCATAAGATAGAATAATATGGTCTAGGGAATGACACATGACTACTAAGATGGAAAAGGCTGTGAACTGTGATTACCAAGGTGGTATGAGGAGTGAACCAATGATACTAATATTTCCATGGGAGTGAAAAATGACTATCCTAATGGTATGGGGAATTAACCCATACAACCAAGATGGTCATTTCTATGATTCCTTGGATATTATGGAAATGATATTATATAATTATATTTCTTTCACAATTCCATATTTTATTCCTATGTTATGCTTTAATCTCTTATGTATTTTATTTACATATGTCTCATGTCTTATAAAATTATATTTATATTCTTATGATTCCTGTATATGATCATTGATATGTAGGGTATTGTCTCCTATTATATGATTTTCTTACCATACCTTTATGATTGTAATTATGGTTACAAATCTACCTTATTTACCTTTACTAGGAATTTAAGATCCCCCATTTCTTAAGTTCCCTTTACCAAGGTTATGAAGAATGGTTTTAATTAGAAGTACTGAAGTTGGAGAAATTAATGGGAGATGCTTAATATCATTCACAAGGATATAAGATTTTGAATACAATATCTTAGAGACCCAAAACTAGTACGGTCTTTGAGAATTAATATTTGTAACGTAATAATTATTTAATTAATATAATGTAATATCCATGATTGATATGCCTCGGATCCTATATTTTGTATCATATTAATGGATTAATCATAATTTGGAAACTATTGTGGGTAAATTTTAGTGATATCCTAATGTATTTTTATAAGGATACATATGTGGATATCTCTAAGGATATTTTTAAGGTTTAGTTAAAATCTAGGAAAATGTCCAAGAATACTGGTAAATGGTATAGTGATTGGTTTCCATGAAATAAATCCATGTATATATAATATAATTTTATGGGTCACTAGAATAGTTATACCTAAGGGTAATAACTCGGAAAAGATATTTTGGGCCTAACTCGTGGTAATTTGGTACACGACAATGAGGCTTACTTCACACATGGTTTTACGCTGTCATGGGATGTAAATTAGTAATTGAAAAAAACATAAAGAACTATTATAAATTATTTTAATATAAATTGGATATGAAAAAACATGGATGAAATTATGGTGTAGTTGAATAAAGAGTGTTTTGTTATTTATTCATCCTATAAGTAATTATTTTCATTACTATGTTGTATTCTACTATAAAAACATAATGGTCAGACAAATAATATGGTTTTAGTCAATGGAAATATCTAGAAGGAATTGGATTAAAGTTTAATATTATGGATGATTTGCTGATGATATTTCTTGTGGGATGATAACTATAGTAAAATATATTATTATCATGCCTAATAATTATTCACGGAACATTATTAACAACGTGTACCTTAACCAAATCTCAGACTCACCAAGGAGGAGAAATAAGAAATTCCATAGGATTTCAAAAAATAGATATTATCAAGGACTGCAGATTAAGTTTCCATTATGTTAATAATTTAGTTTAAATTACATGAGTGAATATATTATTGGAACAAGAAGATGGTATGACTATTGAAGTGGATGACAAAAATCATGTGAATGTATAGGAAAAATGAAGTGATTGGTTATGAAAATAGATGATAATATCTCCATATAAAGAAACTGATCGGATTTTATGGGTTTTATGTTTGTAATAAATGGTTACTATTAATCATAATTTTTCAGTAGGTAATCTCTTGAGGAGGATATGCATGCTTTTTTGAGTAACAGTAACATTGTTTATGGTGAAGAGAATATAAATGAAATATGGAAGGAAATAGTTATTTTGATGAGTTTGAGTTATCAATGTGTTTCAGAATAACTAATAAATGTGTTTATGTGTTTATATTTAACAATTATTAAATGGGAAATATGTATGGATTCTTTAGTTATGGTTTTTCACTATGAATTTACAATAATGCATTGAATAGTTCCAATGGAATAGAAAAGTGATATAATGGAACATTGTTGTCCAAGGAAAACATTGGTTTAAGGGAATGATAACCCATAATATGTTACTCATGTAATTATAATACTTTTTTGGATAATGATATTTGGGATTTGAATAAGTAAATTGGATGATACTTATTACAATGGTAATAATCGAGTACTATTTGATGAATAGTTAATGTTATCAGGGATGCTGATTATAATATATCCAGTAACCTATGGATTAAAGATTCATGCATGTTTTCTATATGTATATATGGTAATTAAGGATTTTACCACGTTCCAAGATAAATTACCAGGAGGGTATTTAGTTGATTGGAATGGGAAACTAAAGAGATACGTTATGATATATAGTTTGAAAATGTTATGCATATTTCATGACATTCTCTCTATGGTTTCGTAATTATTATATTTTCTTAGGGTTATAAGTCAACAATTAATGATATGTTTCTATTAAAAATTTGAGTAATTATTTAGGAACAGTGTTTATATTTAAAAGTTCTGTTAAAAGATATTTACCGATTAAACATATTCAAACGATTCCTAAAATATTTATAAAATTATATTATTCAAGTTTTAAAAAATGAAATCATGTATTTCAGCTTAAAAAAAATCAAGAACAACAAGGCCATAGGTATTAAACCGTTGAAAAAATGGATGATATGGGTTTCAAACCTACCACTGGCCTATGTGATGTACCAGTTAATTTGTAATTATTTTTTGATGGATAATTATTTTTGATGAAAAAATGTTACTTTTTTTTGTTCAGAACATATTTTATTGAAAATAATGACTTTTAATAATGGGTATAGATAAATTGTTATAATTTTCATTCTTTTATGGGCATTAATATTTGCTAAAAGTGTATTTTAGTACTTCAGGCCTCAATGTTTATTCCTGGACATCCATTTCATGATGTAATGGATGAATTATAACTTTTTAAGCGAATAACCAATGAATGAATTTTTATTGAAATATATTAAATATTATATTTCATTATATTCATTATTAATAAAAGAAATACTAAAATATAGAATATTGAGAAAAAAAATTCCTCTTATATTAATTTTATTGGACCAATGCCCTTATAAACCATCATCGATTTATGATTTTGAGGCCCTTAATATTTTTTATCATTATTTATTTGTGATTAATGAACTAATGAACACCCTATAAATGTTTATTCATTACCACGATCTAAAATATTCACTCCAGATATATGTTATTCTATGTGGAAACTCAGTTATATGTTACATTTGGTAACCATTATAGTCCAAAATTACCCTTTTAAGGGATGTTTTAGTATTAATTTTTACAATGTGGGTTTCAATGAATGAAATCATATAATATTAAATCATTGATAACCCAAATGAATTTAGAGGGAATAAATCATTTTATCATGGGTAGAATGTGACACCAATGGATTCTTTGAATTAGTTTTTTCGATTTAATTTATAATTTAGATTTTTTCACATCACATGAAACATGGAATAGTTATATATATATATATATATATATATTAAAATGCATTGTAAAACATTCTATTCACATGAAACCAACATGGCATGTGATACAAGAAATACTGACTTTTTTACACATCATTCAATACATAATTTCCTTGCAAAACCCATAAAACCGACTTGTCATACGTTACACGAAACACAAATGTTTATATGGAAAAACAATTTAATATAGTAATTATTTAAATGAAATAATTATTACCTATCAATTAACCGTTATTATCTGAATAATAATAAAAATTCAAAAAAAATTATTTATAATTTTTTTTATAAAAGAAAAACATATTTTTAATAAACGTAATTTTTTTTGTAAAGTCCTTTTATGTTTGAAAATTTTGTTTTCTAAAATTAGCATATTTTAATTATGATTTTAAATATTATTAATTAAGAAATATAAATTTAAAAAATAAACATCACTTTTAAATATAGAATATTAAAATTATTTTTGTTGGAATTTTTTGTATTTATTTTGAGAAACATCATTATTTGGTGAATAATGAAAAATTATACTTTCTTATATATAAATGCCTTATTGTTTAAGTAATTATTAATGTCAAATTAGATTTTAAATTTTCTTTGATGTCAAATTAGAATAATTAATAATATATTAATACAATTTAGTTTTTTAGAGTCATATTCCCTAAGAAATTGAATATAAAAAAATAATAAACATTTTTATTTCTTTCTATATTAAAACGCTTTATTTTTGTTCAGTCTGTGAAATTGGAATTAATATTATTTTTTCTGATTCTGTGAATGGAATTTTGAAAATGTGACATAAAATATTTAAATTAATATAATATTTAGTGTCTAAAAAACCAAAATTATGTTTTTCCCAAAAAAATTATTAAATTTGATTAAAATTAATCAATGAGATTAAGGTCAAATTAAGATTCATTAGGAAAATATCTTCAATATTATGGAAAAAAATAATCTATAATTATGTAAAAAATCATTTTATGTCAAAATTTTGTCCAACAACCATACATTATTTTGTTATGATGGTTTGGTATATCTCATTATAGCCAATAGAATGTGTAACCCTAACTAGTTTCCAAATATTCTAATTTAGCCATTTTCCTTCCCAATAAAGGCCACCACATCTACCACATATTACCACATCAAAAATCTATTAAATTAGGCCAATAACATCCAAAAATACTTCCCATAAACCCTACCTTCCTTCTAGAATCATTCTTTTGAGTTGAAGGAAATCCAAGTAAGACTTTTGGTACAACCCAAAAAGAGTTAGCAGATTAATAGGTAACACCTTCTTTGAACTTCCTTTAATTTATTTTCCTTCTCCACCCCATCAAATATTCATGTTATATTATTATATAACATCCCAAGAATACAAAATATACAAGTATTTTTAAAATTAAATGGTTTTACATATATTTAAATACACATCCATCTAATGGATAACTAACATTTTGTTTTTATGTACAGTGTACTACAACCTAACAAATTGATGATTGTTTATTTTTCCATTACCACCAATCCTGGTGTCCCTTATGATAGAAACTATGTTTATATATGATATATATTATATTTATAATTTATTTATTCTAATGTAATTTTATTTATAATATACCTCTATGCATTCCATATTATGTAAATATGATAACATCATTCGAGGACGTGTGGACTACGACACTCTCAAATCGATTTTTTTCATTCATAAACTACATGGAATTTATTAATTAGAAATTTAGTTTTTATAAATGCTTTATATGATAACATAAATATTGTTTAATAATGATTTAAATATATATATATATATGTAATTTTTCTTATTTTATTCAATATGAAAAAATGGAAACATTGTTAATGCGTATGTACATATAACAGTATCCATGATCGATGTAATACATTTTGTACTTATATATTTTATTTATTATCCTTAAATAATAATATATATAAATTATATTTATAATATTCATTATAATATATGATCACGATATATTCATAAAAGAAAAAAAATATAATAAATTAGAGCACATTCAAAAAACAGATAGAATACTATCAGATTAGAAACATCAACATAACATTGTTTATAATAAGGTAATATAAGGTCCTAATAAATCAAAATATGGTATTCGATATTAAAACAGGGTTATTCAAATTATTTATAGTAAATTTATATTTAATATATTGGAGGTTTTTTTGAGTATGAAGTGACTCATGGCATAAGGTAAGTGGATTTCATCTCTATTTTAACTTTCATGAGATCCATGATATGTTTTAAACTCATTGAATTTTTTTACATATGTAATTCACATGATTGAATTTTGTCAATAATATACATAAATTTATCAAAATTAAAATATCTATTTTACTATATTTATTTCATGGTGTTTATGTTTGAAAAATTACCTAATTGGTAAAAAAATTGGTTTCGATTTTCCACATTTGTTACTTCTATTTTTCAACACACCTATAATATTCTTGGAGGTGTATATACCTCCATTTTACATTCTATATAATTAATATCTTAATTCTCCTGATATTTTATGTTTAATTTAATTTCACTTTTATTATACATATATTATGAACCATCAATCTATAAAATTGATGAATTTTCTTAACCTCTTGATATTGACAATATAATCATGTACTGGTATGATTTTTCTACTCCCTAATATATATGATAGTTATGAAAGTGTATTTATGATATCCTGACATTTTCTTATCTTCAGTTGGAAATATTTATTATTTGAAAACCCATGTTATCTAAAAAGGATGTCTAATAATCAACTTATAATCTTTTATGATCATTAAAAGTAAGTTTTACACTTTTTTACATTGACAATTGTTTTCAATGTAATTTTTTCAATCTATGAAAGAATAATTTTTCTCACCTTTTTAACGTGAAAAATAAAGGTTCTTTTTTTCCTTGAATGGATTGTATAGATTTAAATACTTTCTATTCTTTGAATATTTATTTTTATGTTTAACTTTTAATTTTTAAGATAATATTTTGTAATGATATATTCAAAGAAATAGTTTCCAAAAAAATTTCAATCCTCTTATATAAGTTTAAAAAAAATGAATTTTAAAAGGTTTTTATTCTTATTTTATAATATTCATAGAAAACGTTATTCTAAATGATTTTATGCACCATTTACAAGTTTTCAATTTATTTCAGTGGAAAAAATTTCCATAATGTTTTCAAGATCTTTTTAGAATTTATCTAAGAATATTGTTTTTAAAAAAATTCATGCTCCTTTTATAAGTTCTCATGGAAATTGTTTTTCAAAATTATTTCATGATTATTTTTTATGTATTCAAATAAAACTTTTTCAAACATGTTTTTAGCCTTATTTATATGTTTTTAATGAATTTTCTGAGAAAAAGTTTTTAAAATATTTTCATAATCCTTTAACATGTTTTAATGTAATATTTTTTTCATTACATTTATAGACATTATTTATTTTTTTCTAGGAATATTAAATGAAAATTATTTAAAAATGTTTTGATTCTGATTTTATATGTTTTCAATAAATATGGTTCTAAAAAAGTTTTAAATTATTATTTTATGGTGTTCAATAAATATTCTATATGTTTATTTTAAAATGGTTTTAGGTATAATATTTTATTTTAAAGAAGATTTGATATTTTCCTCAAGAATTATATTGAATGTTTTGTTAAAATTATTTTCCATCAAAGATGATTTTTTTGTAGATACTCATTTCTTTCTATGAAAATGATCTAAACGATACATTCATATTCATTCTATGTGTGGGTTATTCATAATTTAGTGGTCGTTATGAAATTTTACTATCTTTAATAAGTCATATATTTATGAAATGCGTCTCTCTTTCACTAGTTATATTTTTATGAAATAAATTTCTCATTCACGGGATAATATATTGAAGAAATTATTTTGAAACTTGTATATTTTTTCAAAGTTAATGTTATGTTAAAAAGATTATGATACCCATGTAATGTCACGGGTTATGATATAATTGGAAATGGTTTTAGTTATCATGTATGAATGATTTCACTAAGAAAAGGGTGGGTGCTATATCTCCAACAAATGTATTTGGTAATTATTTATATCCCACAAAATATACTAAGATAGTCACTGAAATTATGCATGACTACTAAGAGATAAATGGGAGTGAATGGGGACTACCAAGATGATATGAGGAATGAGCTTATGTTATTAATAATACCATGGGAGTGAACCATGATTACTATTCTTCTATGTGGAGTGAACCTGTAATAACAAGATGGTATTGGACATGATTCCTGGTCTATAATGGAAATCATATTATTTACTAATCTTCCAAACATAATTCCATGATTTATCCATATATTATTCATTCATGTATAATTTTTTTTATTTCATTATGATTCATTTTTTAGGAGATATCCTTATTTATTAAATGATTTATTATATGATCATTGATATTAAAGGTATGATCTTCTTTTTTAATGATCTTGTTCTAATACCCTTATGCTAATAATGGTGCCAACATATCTCCCATATTTTCACTTATAAAGAATTTAATCCCACCCCTTTCTTGTGTTTCCATTCACTAGGTTATAAATAAAAGTTATTGGTAGATGTAATATAGGTGGATATATTTATGGGTGATGTTGAATATATTTCACTAGGATAGATATTTACGTTTCCATGTTTCCAAAGACACATAACTCTTACGATCCTTGGGCATGTATTTTTCCAATGTAATTATTATTCCAAAAAAATATAGTAATATACCTTATAGGTTTAGACCAGGTCATTTTAGGATATTAATAACTAATAAAGTGATTATATAGAATAATATTTTTAGAAGATTAAATTATTATATAGAGGGATATGCCCATATGGTGAAATGAATATATAGAGAGTCTTATTCATGGATAATGAAATTCATATATATCGAACATGGTCTAGTTTGAAGATTAAATGATTATTAATATGTATTTACATGGTTATGTAATTATGATATGGTTTTTGGTTATGATTGGAATGGTTTTTTTACATGTTCAATTATATTATTAAATGGTGTTGAATTATATTGATTATAGTATTATATTATTTTGGTAAATAAACACTAATATTTTTCGATTGGTTTCATAACCATATTTACCATTATAATTTTTTAGACTTGGTATTGTCATCATATTTAGTTATACTCTCACCATATTTATGTCAACATTATGTACTAGATTATATTACATGGATACATACTTGGATAAGAAAAATATAAATTTTTGTTGAATAATGGTACTTTGGATGGGTTTGGGTTTTGAGAGGTTGTCGAATTGGGGTTCGGGATAGGGGTTTATTGAGTTAATTTTTGTTATATGGACCTCTTATTTATATTGTTTTTTGTTGAAATTTATATTCTATTTTGACATTAGTTTCATGGTTTAGTATTATTTTTGATTATTGGTTCCTTCTATTACTTCCTAGTTGTCTGTTGTATCGATTACAATATTTTATTTTACACTAGTATTTATTTATGTATTCTTAATTTTTTCTATTTTGACAACTTTACTATGTGGTTTCTTCTCCTCACTATAAACATCACACCACCACATCTAGAAGGTATTGTATAGAGTGGGGGTTGGTGGGTCTGAGGTCTGTTGACAGACCATAGTTGGCTACGTGAAAGTGTTATAGATTAGGTGACATTACAATGTGGTAAAAATGGTGATTAGGTTTTTCTGTCTATTAATTTACAATTTGGGAAATGTGTAAAGGAGACTATGATATGTTGAGTCTAAGTAATAATCATTTTCATCAGAGTAGCTATCCCATTTATGAGGAAAAATGAAAGTTCCCAGGGGTGGGATTACACTTTATGATGTTTTCTTTTTATGGTTAATATTATTTCACAGAGGATTATTCTTATGTGTTCTGATGTTATTTTATATTTATATTTTTTAGTCATGTACCATTATAGTGAAATATAAGAATACTTGAATCATAATAAAAAGTTAGCGATATATCTTGAAATTCATTTTTCATGATAGAGTATATTTATTTCATATGGTATATACATCACTGTTTGAACTACAAAATTAGATATATATATATATATATATATAATATTTGATATGTGAAAATGAAATTAGTGGTATATCATGATAAGATAATTATATGATGTTTATAGGGATACCATGGACTAGTGATTCTCTATTGTTGTCACATGTTCATGTTGACCAAGTTTTTATCCATTCTTCTATGGAGTGTGTTTTTCTTGTAGATAAAATGCCTCCTTGTCATCATTGAGTAAAGCGTTATCCTAGTGGATATTAGAATGCTCTTAAAATATATAAACTAGAGCTGCCTATAAATTCTGGGGATCATTTAGAAGTTTTTATTTCTTAATGATTTTTTTGTGGAATGAAATATCTAGAAGGGACATTGTTTGTACCATGCCACAAATGTTTAAGGTAACTATATATTTTTATAAGCATCATCCTATATTTTACATAAGATATATAGGCTCCTAATAATCCGTATTCAATAATGAGATCATAGATAAAATCATCATCCACCATGAGATATCAGTAGACAAAAGGATGAATCTTGTTTTATATATTGTTGGAAAATAATTGACGAATATGTGAAGTAAAATCATCTGTCTTGAAAGTATTTAAAGGGTATATTTTCTAAAAAATATTATCTATAAATTTATAGAGATGATAAGTCCCTAGAGTTCATGGATCTAACAGAGGAGGCAATGTTATACATTTCACTAACATGCATCACGTTTCCCAATTATTAGCTACTGATTATGAATCAATGGTGAGATGTTTTAGGATGGATTTTTCTTTCAGATCTGGTAATTAGTGATTGTATTTATCATATGTTTAATTTATGTTGTTATAAATCATGAACCATTCATTGTAGATAATCTAAAGGAGGTCTCATGTAATTTGTATGATATTTCAGTATAGTGAATTGGGATATCTTCTTCTAGTGTCAAGACACTCCACCATAAAAACTACCACCAAAGAACAATAGGTAGAGTAGTTTGACAATTTGGAATCAATATTAGGATTGGGTTCCATGGCACTGCAATCCTTGATGAATGTTGGGCCAAAATAATCCTCAAGGATTCAACGATATGTTTTTGTGTCATTATTGTGGTAGATTTGAAATCTTCAGACGATTTAATGGATCATATTATAGTAGAGTAGTTTTGTAACAAACAAAAAAAATATTAATAAAATTACAGTTCTTTGGATTTAATTAAATGTTTTATGGTTATATAAAACATATAAACTTATTTTATTATATCGATTTTCTTTAAAGCACTGTTAAGTATCTTTACAATTGATAATATTACTTTTTTGCAATGATCACATGACATGTATAAATATGTGGTTTTAAAAATCCAATTTGTAAGGAAAATGGAAGAGATGGCCCCACCAATAGGATCATTCCCTTTTATGCTTATTTATAGGAGCTTCTATGGTAGATATAATTTCTTGGATTTTATCTAGACCAATCCCATGTCGAGATCAAACAACTTGATCATTCGAGAAAACAATTATAGGATAATTTGAAGCTTATCGAGATCACAACCCAATCCATGTTCAACAAACTACACCATAAAACCCCACAATTTTGAACCTTAAACAAAGGGTACAAGCTAATTTAATATAGTGATATATATAAATAACCTTGTAATAGTATTATATAAATTATTTTTAAATATAATAATGAATTTATTCTCACCCTATTTTTTTTTACATTCTAAATGATTTATAATGCACAATTAAATTTTTTTTAATATTCAAATTATAGTAAGAGATCTAATTTGGAAGATTAACCAATTTTTGAAATAAATATTATTTTAATAAAATAATTTTATTAAATAATTTTTTTAATGTAAAATATCATATATATTTTTAAGGAAAATGTAATATTTAATAGGGTTTAAAAATAGTAATTGTAAAAAACCATTCATTTTCCATAAATATTGGTTTTTATTATAAATTTTACAATTCAAATATTTAGAAAATTGTTTAGATAAAATTAAAAATATTTTGTGAATCAAGACCTCTAATTTTACCCATGGGTTAATTTTCATGATTTTATCTGAGTCGAATTTTTTGTTAAAAATAAAATAATGTTTATATATCTGGTGTGTTTTATGACCTCATAATGGCCCAATAGTGATGTAATAAATAAAATAAAAGTAATCCAAGGCCAAATATTTAATTTTTATTCAAAATAATTTTATTTTTTTTATTTCATAAAATTAGAGTGAATCCTCCAAGACTTATAATATGTTATAAAATATTAAAATAATTTATTTTATAGTGTTAATCACATCAACAAAATCAAGTGGAATATTTTATTATATTTTTTCCTTGGCCTTATAAAATAATGTTATCTTGTCCCCATTTTCAAAAACCATGGTTTAAAACTGTGGGCTATTTTTTAGTTTATAAAAAAAATTTATGTAGCATTAGAAACCAAAAGTATAATGAATTCCCCCTCATTTCTTATATAAACCCACCCACATCCCCATTCCTCTTCAGTAAAACATTCTAGAGCTCTTCCAAAATGTTATCTATACTCACAAGAGTCCTACCAAGGTTCCCCCAGCTACCAAGATGACTCTCCCAATCCTTTGGAGTCACACTTCCAATTAAGGGATTTCCCCCATCTCATTTCCATTGAAGCAATTATTTAATATTAGGCTTCTTAAATTAACTTTTCATACATAGTGATATGGTGTTCCATTGTACCCTTACAATCAATTTGATGTATAATTTATGATATTTCCCATTCACTATCATTAACCCCCATATAATAAATTATGTACACTAATTACTATACCAAAATTCAATAAAGGATTTCACTCCTCGCCTTTGAATTCAAGCACCTTCATTGAGATTAGTTCTTTTATTATCATATTATTGTATATATTTTAAAATTTAATCTATAACATAACCTTAATTGATGATATTTTTATCGAGGATAATTTATTCTCTCTCATTTTGATCCTTACCTAATCTATTACATTTCTAACATTCTATAAGGGATTATCTCTCTCCGCTTTTTATTAAACACCTCATTTATGATATTCCATATTGATATTATATTAAATTAATATGGGATACACTCATACCTATCCCCATTAATGTTAATTTTAGGTTTATATTATGGGATCCCATTTCTCATTCATTTATCCATCTTATGAACCATTTTTCACCTATTAATATGTACAAATTTTGTAAGGAATACCCCACCAAGCCTTTTTATCAAGAATTCCTTTTATGTTATGTCATCTGGTATCCATTTTCATATGTTTTTATATGTTAATAAATATACACATTACTATCCAATATGGTTATAAATTTTGAGATAACTCATTCTCTCTCATTAACATGTATTTAATTTTTTTTATGTTGTTGTTATGTTGCAGAAATTGGGATATAATTTTCAATTCAAAATGAATTGTGTAGTGAATACCATACATATTTCACTATCAAGGGTTTTCAGCTTTATGAAAATAATCCTACTGATTAGGTAATTACATGTATTTATTCAAAATTTCTATATCATGTCATTAAATATTTATGTTGAATGAATCCATGTTATATGATCTATATTGAACAATTAATAATGGGATTGAAATGATTATGAATGTTGTTGCCTGATAGCACTCCAATGTACTTTGTAATATTAAGTATCATGATTTTTCACGTTGGGATATGTGTTTACCTTATTCCATTATGATAATTTTTCCAATGATTAATTATTAGTGCTTTAACATTGACTTATGTTTATTATGTAATATTTTAAGTTGTTTCATCATTTCCAATGTTATGATTATCATTCTATCTCACGCCATATTATCCATGTTCCCTTATGGATCATTGATATGCCTTGTCTAACATGTATTATCATCCTTATGATAATCCATGTTAAATTCATTACAATTATTTATAACTCCCCACTTTCATATGTATTTCATCATATAGTCCCATGGAGTGTTTATTATGTAGGAATGTTGTTGTCTTGTCAAATATGATTTCAATAATGGTATTGTATTTCATGATTTTTTATGATGTGATGTTCCTAATTATTAAAGGCAATAGAAATTTTGATCATATAATTTGAATTAATTGATATTTTGTTTAGAAAATAATGTTTAAATATTGGATAAATAGCATGGTTGTAAATATTGGTATTAAAAGATAGATTTAGTTATTTCTGGGATTATAATAAAAAATACCACTAAATTCCATTATGGATAATACTAATTGTTAGAAAACATCTGTAAATTGTTTTTGAGTATATAGAGTGTTTTTTATCGTGTAAATTCATCCTTGTTCGGATATTACAGGTGGACATGGTTCTGGAATAGTTGTTCCTAGGAGTAACAACTCCAACAAGGTGTTTCGAGATTGACTTGGGGTTACCTAATACACAATAATGGGCCCCAATATGAACCTATATTGTAACTCCCATGGGATATGAATTGTTAAATTAATTAAATCATTAAAAATAAATATTAATGGAACAATAAAATGACCATAATAATATATGTATGGAAGAAGATCATGGAAAACATTTATTGATGAATATAATTTCATAATATCAGGATATAAATTTAATTCATAACTCATCCCATTATCTTTATTACATTCCACTTTGTGTTTTTAATATTTTATGATAATCCTTCATAAATTTATATATGATAATGTATAACCAAAATAAAAAACCTAATGGTATGGTTATAATTCATTGTACTATACATTCCATTATATTACCAATGTTTGATGAATTTTTTAAACACCACTACAAATCCTGGGTGTAGATATGTAAATAAAAATGTAAAATGTGGAAATTTTTTAATCACATTTATATAACACATAAAATATCAAAATTTATAGATCATACCTCCTAGAAAACAATATCATTCTCCGCTTGGTGTAATTTGATGAAATTATGTTTGTGGATTGGCTTTCCCTATATAGAGCCAACAATAATTACGGTGGGTGGGAAATCTCTCTCTATACAGAGATTCGACCCCCAATTCTATACATGCTCTCATAAAATAATGATTCATATTTTTCACCATCATCTCAAGAATGAATATTATTGACCTATTATATAGTATATCTACCTCATATAATTGAGTCTAAGGAAGTAACCTTTCATGCGGTGAACAAGTCATATTCATCCAGAAGGAGGGGTCAATGTTCTTTTTCATTGATTATCGTCATCTCAAAATGATAAGGATAAATAAATGGTCTCCTTTTCCTTGAATTGTTGATTTTTCTTATCAGCTACATAGAACAAAATACTTCTCAATGGTGGATATACAGTTAGGATATTACCATGTAAGGGTGAAGAATAAGGATATCCCCAATACCTATTTCGGAACATGGTACGAGCACTATGAATTCAATGTGATGCCATTCAGAATCACCAATGCTCATAAAATCATCTTGGAATGAAAGAAAATAGTCTTTATAAAATAAATCAGAAAATTTATGGTTTTCTTTATAGATGAAATTCTAATTTACTCAAAAAAGGATGATAATGAAGAGAATATGAGTACGATGCTAATGGCATAGCAAGACGAGAAGTTCAATGAATATTAAAAATATTTTGAGTTCTCATTGAATGAAGTCTCATTTATGGGGTTTATCAATGTGATCAATTATAAATTTGTGGATCCAAAAAAATATTAAATTATTGGATTTTTAGACTGTAATCAAGTTTAGATATATGTAGCTTCCTCGGGTTAGTTGGATATGATCACTGATTAGTGATAATTTAATAATTATTGTCAAACCCTTTTACCAAGATAGCTTGTAAGGGTGTCAAATATTATTGGAATGATTAAATTGATGAAATATTACTGGAGATGAAATAGTGTCTTATCACTACCCATGTGCTTGCACCTTGAAAATAATGGGAGAAGCGATCATTCGATGAATGGATTGGGATGTTTGTTTATATAAAATGATAAATTCATTGCATGTACCTCAATAAAATTTAAAATTCCTGATAAAAACAATCACATTCGAGATATGGTGTTAGAAACTATGAAACTTTCATTGAAACATTGGATGTATTATCTGTTTCTGGAAATGATTGAAATTTATAGATATCAAAAAATACTCAAATATATATTCACATGGAAATTAAAAAATATCCACAAGCGATGATTATTAGATATCAAAAGGGATTACTACTATTTAATACACTATCAACATGGGGATCCTAACAAGGTATCCTATTCTATAATTTAAATGGAACCGTCAATAATATCATTAATTAGAATTCGTATGGATATCATCTTCATAGTTTTGAAGAGGATGAACATGGGAAAGGTAAATAAAGGTTCATCATCTGTCCATTGACAAATGATTTCTTATCCATCACTTTTGGAACAGTAATATGTTGCTCATAATGATGATAAGAGAATTAATACTAAATTTGAACCTTTCAAAAAATGATAAATCCCAAGATTTTAATGTTAATGATGAATTAATTGAGAGATTTTTTAATGAAAATGTGTTCCATAACATCCTTAGATAAAAAATAAATTTTTGATGATGAACATAGTTCGACATTCTTCATTTACACCAGAAAAAAATGATATATTGAGATTACTGAGTGAACTTTTGGTGGGATAAAATGAAGAAAGATATCATAGAGTATACATCAAAGTCTCTGTTATGTCGTTAAGTGAAGGATAATAGACAAAAGCTTAAGGGGATGATGCAACCATTTCCAATACAATCATGGATATGGGAAAAATCACCATGGACATTGGCGCATGACTTCTAAATACTTCCAAAAGAAAATATTCTATCCCGGTTGTTGTGGGTCCTTTTACAAAACCTTCACAATTTATTCTAGTTTGATAGGATTTCACATTGGATAATCTAGCACAAATAAACATTAGAGAAGAAGTAAGGATTTACGAAGTACCATGACTGATTATGTCTAATCATGATCCAATATTCCCCTATAAGGATTGGAAGATTCTCCGACATGATGTAAATAAAAAGATAAACATAATTATGACTTATCAACCCCAAAATTATGGCCATTCATGAAGGACTATCCAGATATTGGAGGACATGTTCAGAGATTTCCCAAAGGACTTCAAATGTTTATGGGACCAACATATTCATTTCGTGGAGTTATCTTACAATAATAGTTTCACTCAAGAATCCAAATGACTCTCTATGAACCCCATTATGGGAAGTTAAATATAACAATGTTATTTTAGGATGATGTTGGGGAATGAAAACTTATAGGTCTTTAAATAGTCAATGAAATAGTGTATCAGGTTAAGATTTTCAATCAGCACATCAAAGGTGCTTAGGGTAGCCAAAAGTGTTATGTGGAAAATCATCCATTATACCGAGAGTTCTATGTTGGGGACATTTTATTCCTCTTCATATCACCATGAAACCTAGTTATGGGAATTTAGATTTAGGGAATTCATAGTCCATGGTACATCAACCCTTTTGATATATTTTATTGCTTTGGAGTAGTGGCCTATCGACAAACACTCACACCAAACATATCTCATGTAAAAATTTTATTCAATGCGACTCTCTCAATATTGAATATACTAGAACCATCACATGTACTAAACCTAGATGTGGTACCATTAAATATTGAACATTCCTATAAGGATAATCCAATGACATTTTTATATAGTAGAGAAAATGATTTATGAAATAAGATAATGCCCCTCATCACAGTGTAATCGTGAAACCAAATGATTGAATAATTTACGTGGAAATTGGATGTCGTGATGAAGACTATTTACCCTCAACTATTTTATTGTGGTAAGAGGAAATTCTTATGGGGAAATTGCTTGGGGGTTTTAAAGACCCGTACATTTATGAATAAAATTCCTTTACTTTGGATTTAATAAAATGTCTTATGGTAATAAAAAATTCATTTAATTATTATATTACATCCAATTGGTTTTTAAATGACCAGAATGTATCCATATCATTCATAATACATTCATGAAAAATTGATCACAAGAAAATTATAATTATAGGTTTTAGAACATCACTATGGCATAGAAAATGGAAGTGTTGGCGTCAACCAGTATGATGATACCATGTAAATCCCATTTATTAAGTCTCTCATACAAGATTACATTTTTGGGATTTTCTATAGACCATTCCCATGTTGCAATCCAATATCTTAATCATGAACGAAAATATTTACAGGAGAATTTCATGCTCATAAAAATCACAACACAAACACTGTTCAACGAATGGCCCAATGATATCCCAACCATCGTACACAATACTCTTAGAACATATGATGGTAAATAAATGGATATGTTTGAAGACCATTGTAATTGGATTATGTGTATTATTTTTTATATAATAATGGATATAATTTCATCCTATAATTGAAAAATGTAATTGATATTTAATTCAAAAATATTCATTTTGGATAATATTCTAAATCAATTGTGAGATCTATTTTGATGAATTAATGGATTCTTGCAAGAAAAAATTTATTACAAAAATATTATTATTAAACAACGAATTTCTAATGTAACTGATCATATAATTTTGATAAAGTGAAATAAATTTTTTTTAGGGTTCAAGGAATAATATCTCCAAAAACCCATCTTCTTCACTAATTGTAAATTTTTTTAAAATAAAAAATTCACAATTTTTTAAAATTATTTAGATACAATTTATATTTTTTTTGGATTTAGTACATCAAGATTATCCAATAGTGAATTTTTCATAATTATCTCATACAGTCAAATTGATTTGTAGTAATTAATACATCATAAATATATGGGGAATTTTTTGACATCATAATGGCCCAATATTAATGTAATATATCAAACAAAAAGAATCCTCATCCAAATTTTTTTAATGTTTTATTATTCTATAAAATCATAGTGAACAAAAGATATATAATATATTTTAATATTTTAAAATAAGTTCAATTAATTTGTGACTTGCCTCCACATATTAGTGGGAATTGTTTTATTTTCATTGGAACTTGTCCATATAAAATAAAGTAAGCCAATCGCCTTTTCCAGAAAACATGGGAAAACCCAAGGTTTGGTTTTCAGTTTTGAATATCTAATTTTGTAGTGATAAAAACAAATATAATAAATAATTTCTTCTCCATGGATATATTATCCCAACAATAATGTTACTCCACTTCATGGAAACACCTTGATGCTCATCAAAACAATTCTATATGATTCTTAAATTTCTCCCGAGGCACCCCAATCTTCCAATAATCCAATCCCAAGACTTGGAGTCCCACATCAATGAAAATTAGTTCTCCTTTATCATTTCCATTCAATAACATTTTTAAAATTTCCCTCTTAATTCTCATTTTCATATGTGGGGATATAAATTTCCATGGTCCCATTACAATCCATTTGATTTATTATTCAAGATATTATCATTTCCCTCTCACTAATACCCCTATAATGTTTTTTTGTACACTTATTACCATGCTCAATTTAATTATGATATTTCTCTCCTCCTAATTTAATTCAAGAAACATATTTCAAATTAGTTAATTTATTTTATATATCATTTATATCCATTAATTTTGTAATAACTACCTTAATATCCCAGTTATTTTCTTTTTATGATTTATCATTCAATCCAATTCATTTAGACCCTTATCTAAACCATTACAATGCCTAAATTTTTAATGGATTTTATCTCCCCCTTTTTATCATGCTCATAATTTATGATATTCCCTCTTTTGAACCCTATTGTACACCAGTAATTATGCAGCAGTTTTTTATGTATTCATTCCCCCTCACATTTTATCAACGATTCCTTTTATGTTTTGTATTCCCATTTTATGTTTCCTATATTTGGATATTTTCTTAAATATATCCCATAAAATCCATTTCATTTCTTAATTATGAGAGTTTTTCTATCTTAGAAACTCATTTTATGAATTTTTATATGATTTCGCTATGCTGCTGAATTTTCATCATGATTTTTGATGCCTAGATAACTGTGCAGTGAATACCATACCTGTTTCTCTATCAAGGGTATTCTCTTTTGTATGGATACTCCTATTATATGGGGAATTACATGCATGTTTTTAAAATTTTGATACCTTGTAATAAAATTATAATGCCAGATGAATCCATGTTATATGATCTATGTGGAACACCTAAGCATGATATTGAAATGTTAATGAAGTGTGTGTCGTGATATATAACCAATGCATTTAGAAATTTTTAGTATCATGATAAATCATGTTGGGACATTTTTTTACATGATTACATTATGGTACTTTATCCTCCACAATTTCTTGGATGTTTATCTTTTTCTTTGGTTTGTGATGTGGGGTTTTAAGATATTGGAACATTTCCCATTATATTATTATCATGATATATCATTCCTTATAATTCATGTTCCTTCTTATGTTATAAATATTAATTATCTAATATGTGTTATTATCATCATGTTAATCCATGTTTATTACCTTAGTCGGCTCTATGGCTCAACCATGTATTTTTTATGCCCTTAGGTTATCCATGGTAGTGTTATGTACAAAAAAATTAGATCATCTTGTCAACCAATTTTTCAATAATGATAGAATACTTGTTGTTATAAGTTGTTATGTGGTGTAACTAATTCAAAAATAAAATATACCTAGATATATTTAGATTAAAATTAACTAATATTTTATGTCATAAATCAAGTATAAATATGAAATAAATAAAAGGGATATTAAAAGTTGTATGTGGTACTAAAAGGTACTAGATTATGGTAAAAAAATTTATATCCATCAGAATATTGATATATTGAGTTATATTGGAATTTTAGGTCGATTCTGGGGATGTGGTACCCCATGTTTCTCTAGTATTTCCAATTTGATGCAATTGATCAGGTTTTTAAGACAAGATCTTATGGAATTGGATCTAGTAAGCTACACTATATGTTGACTACATTTTAATGTATGGATTAATGATCTTCTAATGTCATAGGTATTATTATTGTGTCTTGTACACTTTCATTCATTTTTTTCAATATAGGATATTCAAATTACATTTTATCATTGCTTTTTGAAAATGGATCAGGATTAGTTATGGAAATCATGGGTGGTGTTTTGACAACTAATAGAATGTTAACATTGGATTTAGAGGATATCAAATCATGAATGTCTAGTCCTTTATAAATTTGTGGTTATAATTTCATTTTAGAATTGTTTTTTTCATGAAATTAAAGGATTGTATTTGATTCATGGTATGTATTTACTAGTTCTATACAATACATAAATTTATTTTTTATTGGAGGATAGTTATATTTATATCTCTTTGTCATGGAATCTATTATCATGAGGGTGTATTTGATCTTTGGAATGGTTGTGTAGGACCAAATCCATGATGATTTGACTATCTCGAAGAAAATGTATCATCTCCTTCTCAAGATAATGCAATAATTCCAAAGGATTGTTTCCATCAAGTGTTAGAACATTCTCAATATTTCACTCACTATGTTTTCTATAGATTAACACATAATTTAGTGATCTATTTCATGAATGAGTTAGTGCTGAGAGTAGGGATATATTTGATTCCACATTATTGGATGGCACCGGAAGAGCATTAAAAGGTTAAAGATCAGTAATAAGATCTAGAATTGAAGGGTTTCATACAGTCTAGTATATATCTATAAGGTTCTGCATTTTTTTTTCCAGGAAAAATTATAAGAATTTGTCCCTATGTGTGGATTATCAATTATTGAACTAGTTTCCAGTCAATAATTGATAACTTCATTCGCATATTGATGATCTCTTCAATCACTAAGGATGTGTTATGATCATCTAAAATCTTGTTTTTATATCATAAAATCATCATTTGAGGGTGAGACCATTAAATAATCCTTATAATTCTTTAGGGATCATTTATAGTTTTTATGATTTTGTAATGATGCCATTGGTTTGAAAAATTCACTATCAATATTCTTGGAATATATGGATTGTATCATTTATCCTTTTTGGTGTTAGATTTTGGTGGGTTTTGTGGATGATTTCATAGTTCACTCTCAATTAGCATATTTTCATACCCAATATAAATAAATCTTCTGGAGTACATTGAGAGAGAATTGTCACTTTTCAAAATAAGATAAATGATGTTTTTATATTCTTAAGATGAACTGATTAAGTCATGAAATCTCAGAGTATAGTGTTTCAATGGAACTATAATATTATATAGAAATTCTATCTTTTATATAACAAAGAATGACTTTGACTGTCATAGTTTTTAAGGTTTATAAACTAACTATTGGTGAATTATATAGAGACTCTCTTGTTTGTTAACACTTGTGTTGAGGATAAGGAAGAAGGGGTGAGGTTTTTTTGGTTACATTCTTATATAAAGAATTTCTTGGAGTTAAATAGAAGGCTGAAGTTTGAAAATATCCAAAATTTACTTATATTGGGTCAAAAATACACTATGCACTGTTTAAATTCAATTGTTGTACATGGGGCAGTTCTAATAGAAGTGGATCGAGTTGTTCCTTATCACTCTAGAAAGATGAGAACACATGAGAGAAATTATCATACTCATTATCTAGATTAAATTACATTTTTAAATTCCATATGATATAGGAGACACTCTTTTTAGGGAGTGATTTTATTTTATACAAACCATATTTTCATTAGATATATATTTTTATATTGGGAACAAAAACAATTAGAAGGGTTTTTGGGTTGAGTATCTTCAGTTTTTTACTATGATTTCATTTATACAACATAAAAGAAAATATTATAGTTGATTCATTTATGTAGAAGACATAGAAAGTGTTAGTGTGGGTGTCTTGTGATGAGTGATAGATGACTGAACTCATTTTAGACATGCATCTAGATGTTCATGATTACCATAGATGAGTATCTATGAATTTGACATCATTTATAACATTATGTTTAGACTAGATAAAAACTGAGCTTTAATGTGATCCAGATATATTTTTATGAGGGAAAACATAATATGGTATGGATACCCCCCCCCCCCCCCCCGTGATTGCCTACAGGCATCTATAATTCTCATATTTTATGTCGATGAGTATGGTTTCTAATAATCGTCTTTGATGAGATGATGAGAATGTTTCATGCTTCTATATGAATGATAGCTTAGTTTGAAAAATAGGTACTATTAACTACATATAAAATAATAGAGGTTAGACATGAATAATGAGATATAATTATTTTGGGCGAAAAATTTAAACTGACCTCTATTGAAAGACAATCATAAGAGGTCTATTGTAACGTCTTGGTTCTGGGTTCCACGCAATGGGTACCCCAAACCTAGTTCTCCACATAACCTCAAGTGAATTTTCCTAAACACCAGAGGCTGCCGACTAGTAGCGAGGGCCCAGGTATGATAGTGGGGAAACTATTCTATCATTAGTCAAAGTGTAGCAGAATAGAATATAATTAAACATACAATAACAGTAGAAACAGTAAACCATACACAACTGAAATAAACAACTACCATAGATATAACCAACCGGATGTATATATAATGATTCTATAAGTATCAAGTTCTTTGAAAATAGCTAGAACATGTTAAACATCACTACAGTACAACTGAATACAACATATAATGAAACAATGAAAAACAGCTGGTAGCGGCATCATGAGCCTAGGCTCGGTCTCATGCCCTCCTACTTCTCAGTAGTAGTCATGTACCTGTATAGGGACTCTTGCCCCTATCCACACATGCAACAACATAATCTGTTTGGGCCGATAAGCATGACCCAAATAGGGTGTGAGAAATACATCTCAGTAGGCACCCACCAAAGGCTCGTGCCCAACTGTGTATAAGCATGCAACAACATTGTGAAATACTAAATGAAATAAAGCATTACAGAAATGTAACTAACATAACATATAAATTTCCATTTTATTATTTATTTAATCCATTTTATATTCCAAACCACCATAGTGCATTTCTAAGTAAACATTCCACGTCCTCAGACAAGCAAAACCTTACCCTCATGTACGCAAAATCCAACCCATAGGTATAGCAATCTGGAAAAATAGAATTTGCCTTTAGGCGTACGAAGTGTCTCCCTCAAGCATAGAAGTCAAGCCCTCAGGCACTAAAGGTTTCCCTCAGGTGAAACAGAACATTTTCCTCAAGTTAATACAGTCACGCCCTCAGGCTATAGCAAAACACCGCCCTCATGCCTAAGTAATTGGGAAATTCACATCATATAAACATGCAATTTGAATACAATTCCTCTCAAGGAAATGGTAATGAATAATTTAAACAAGGCATACCCACGGGCATCCTAGCCAAACAGCTAAACAGAGGTACGCACCCATTGGGATGGTCCTGGATCCAAGCAATTATCCCAACCAACATTTTATTATAATAAATAATCACCTATTAAATTCAAGGGGTTTAATATACCAATGTCCTCATCCACACGACATCCCAACATGGGTTTGTGGCACAAAAATGTCAAAAACACACGATAGTTAGAAAATTTAACACCAAGCCACCTATCTTATATGCCAACGAGTGCTATACATGAACGTCAGTTCCAGAAACTCACACGAATGAAGTAGATCTGACAAACAAAAAAACCCGTTTAAACATAAATAACTTTCCCTTGGGAATGAATTGGTATGAATGGATTAAGGAGAGTGGAGGGCTTACCCATGTGGTTACAATGAGATCATCTAAAGCAGAAACATATTTCAGACGAACACTCGGCAGATCTTCAAAGGTTCGGTCTTCCCCTCCTACTCCTTCCTCCGGTTCTAATACTTATCTGTGAATAGGGGAGGCTAGTGACCATTTTAAATGAAAAAACAAAGTACACAACGTGTACTTCCATGTACATGACATGTACTTCCTTAATTTAACTATTCATATGGTGGCACCACCAAACTGTTCATCCGTCGACATGACTACACGACATGTACTCTCGACTACACGGCGTGTACTGTCATCCAGCTAGTGGCTACTCCACCGCCTTACTATTTTGACCTTCTGACTGACTACCCGGCGTGTAGAGAACCACTACACGACATGTATTTTGTTCCTACACCCCTCATCCCTAGCATGTCCACACGCCCCGTGTACCCATCCCACACGACAAAAAGTACACGATGTGTGGACAAAGTACACAACATGTACTTCCAAAATTTAGGATTTTTTCCACATTTCCCATATTTTCCTAAAAACACTTAAGGAAAATAGGGAAGAAGAAACCCGTGCCTCAAAATATAATCCAAGTTCCTACAAACATCCCCCCTTATAGAAATTCATCCTTGAATTTCCCCTCCAAGGGTGGTGAAGATATAACATTGAACAACTCCGGCCATTGAGCACGTACGTCAGTCTCCCGCTCTTAGGTTTTTTCCTACACTTGGCCATGGTCCCATAGAACCTGTACGAGAGGAACTAACTGGCCTCGGAGAACCATCGTTCTCCTGTCAATGATACTTATCGGATGCTCATCGAAGGACGCATCTAACTTGAGCTCAACCTCCTTGGGCTGAAAGATGTGAGACGAGTCTGAATGATAGAGGCACACCTGAGATACATGGAAGACGTCATGCATGGACATGTACCTCTGAGGTAGTTATAACCGATAAGCAACTGGACCGACTATCTACAGGATCTAGTACGGCACCACATACCTCGGTGAGAGTTTACCCTGTCTCCTGATCCGCTTGTGTCCCAGCCTCGGCGAAACACACAAGAAAACCTGATCCTTGACCACGAACTCCAAAGGTCGTCTGCAGCGATTAACATATGATTTCTGACGATACTATGTGGTATCTATCCGCATCAGAATCAACAGGACATGTTCATAAGTCTCCTGCACGAGACGTGGTACCAGTAGAGCTGCCTCACCTACCTCTAACCATCACAAAAGTGATCGGCACGACCTAATGTATAAAGCCTCATATAGTTCCATCTCAATAGTTTCCTGGATACTATTTTTATAGGAAAACTCGACTAAAGGTATATGCTTCTCCCAAGAGCCCCAAAGTCCAGGACGCATGCACGTAGCATGTCCTCAAGCACCTATAAAGTACGCTCTGACTGGCCATCTATTTGAGGGTGGTATGTTATGCTCAAAAACACATATGTACGCAGTGCCCTCTGAAAATTCTGCACGAAACGTGACTTAAATCGGGCATCCCTATCTAAAACGATAGAACGAGGGATCCCATGAAGACACATGATCTCTCGGATATACATCCTTCTGAGCTCGTCAAAACCGAAGGTCTCCTTGATTAGCAATAAGTGAGACACCTTCGTGAGTCTATCTACAACAACCCACACGGCATCATTGCCTCGAGGTGACCTTAGAAAACCAGTAATGAATTCCATCGCGACATCATCCCATTCCCACTCCGGAATGTAAGATTGGTATAGAGTAAGAGGTTTCCAACCTTTGATACCAATTGTAGGATCGAAATATAGTATGAGATGCTCAATATACAAGAGGGGGGTGAATTGTATACTTTAAAAATTCTTTTGGAACCTTTAAAGTTAGTTAAGAATAACTATTTTTTCCTTAAGCAAAGGAAAAGGCTAAGTTTAACAAAGCTAAACTAAGAAAATTCACAACACCTCTTAACACCGAATGTAAACTAGGAAAGAGATTCCGAATGAAGGTTCTGGAAATATGATTCCGGAGATTGAAACTTAACAAACAATTACAATATGAGATTCTACCTTAAAGTGTATAGAATCTAAATTAATCAGAGTACAAATAAGAAAGTATAAGAATTTTATACTTTTCTTATGATACAAATTGCAGCGGAAATTAAACAAGTAGTTAAACTACAAGTAACAAGATATTAGTCTTTTAACCCAAAGAGAAGGGTATCCAACAACCTTGGATAAAGGTACCTTGATTTATACTTTCAAGAAAGTCTGTCTTACCCACACCAGGGTAAGCCCTTGATACGAAGATCGGAGTCTCTGTCTTGCTATCCCCGCAAGCCCTCAACTTCAAGGTAGTTGGAAACCTCGGTCTTCCTCAGCAAGGAAGCCCTCGAACTTTAAGGTAGTCGGCAACCTCTGTCTTCCTATCCCCGAAAGCCCTCGAATGTAATCTCCAACATTTGGAGTCGCACAAAGATTTTGAGAGTTAATAAGAGTCTCTCTCTCTAGAAATCACTTCAACAGCATGTATGCACTATTTTCAGCAACAAGCCATCATTTCCGAGCTCTTTCAAATGAGCTCCTATTTATAGGTGAGGTCGGCTCCTTCTCCAACTGTCACATTTTCCTTAAAGATCGGAGGGACCTGTACACGTGTCACTTAGACAACGGTTAGTTTATAACAAAATGGACGACATCGTTTTATAACAAAACAAGTGTAACAGAATGTACGACATCGTTTTAAAATCTAATCTAAATGTTCGGAATGAACGCTTTGGAGTGATGGTTCGGAGTGTAAGGAACAATAGTAAGAGTAGACAAAATTTTAGAAGTATTAACAGTATAAAAGTTCGGAGTCTAACAAAAATATTTTTCAGAGTCTGAATTAATTCAGAGCGTATAAAACAAAGATACTCAAATTCTATTTAATAGGTGAATTCGGAATGTGAATTCGGAATAGGAATTTGTCATCAGAAATCATAATGAGAATTCATCATCAGGATTCGTAATGAGAATTCATCACCAGAATTCGTAATGAGAATTCAGAATAAGATTTCATCATCAGAATTCGTAATGAGAATTCTTCATTAGAATTCATAATGGGAATTCGGAATGAGATTTCTTCATTAGAATTCGTAATGAGAATTATTCATTAGAATTCGTAATGGGAATTCGGAATGAGATTTCTTCATTAGAATTCGTAATGAGAATTCTTCTTTAGAATTCGTAATGGGAATTCGGAATGAGATTTCTTCATTAGAATTCGTAATGAGAATTCTTCTTCAGAATTTGTATCCTGAATCTGGAATAGAACTTAGTCAGAGTTCATATCCGGAATTCGGAATGAGACTTCCTTATAGTTGTTATCCAGAATCTGAATCCTAAAACAGAATGCTTTATATCAATGTTTTAATGATTCCGAGAAAATGAATCTGAATCTCATACTTTTGAAAAATATGGATGAAAATATGATAAGGATAATTTTTCTTATAAAAGCGATTTTCCTTAAGAAAGCAATTTTCCTTATAAAAACGATTTTCCTTAAGAAAGCAAATTTCCTTATAAAAGCAATTTTCCTTAGGAAAGCAATTTTCCTTATAAAATCGATTTTCCTTATAAAAGCGATTTTCCTTATAAAAGCGATTTTCTTAAAGATAAGGTGTTTGTGATTGTCAAAACAAGAAGGAATAGAAAAGTCATAAGGAAAACCTTATTGACCCAACAATCTCCCCCTTTTTGGAAAGCACAAACATCCTTATGAAAAAGCTATTCAAAAAAATAAGGCTTATCTCACTTTGCTTTAATGATATTGATGAATACGACTAACTCCCCCTTAGGCTTTGAAACTCTAAGGATCGTATTCAGATTTATGGAGTGAAAAAATAAGAATGTATTCTTTAATGAAAAGGCTCCCCCTTAAACAAACTCTTATTAGAGTTTTTATTTTTCTTAATGATCTTTTTCATCTCCCCCTTTGATAAACTCTTATTAGAGTTCTTCTTTTTCTTAAGGATCTTTTCCTTCTCCCCCTTTGTGATTTTCAAAAAGAATTGGAGGGAATGGAAAATAATAACAATGTACCTGAGATATTAGTAATGATAGCAAAGAAAACAAGAAGTACAACTTTCATTAAATTTGAAATCTCGACAACAAAGAAAAGAATTACAACAAAAAGATCGGATTAGGTTATTTCGGATCTTTTTCCTTTGACATGAGGCCATTTAGAATAGTCTTGATCTTCTTTAGGTCCTTATGATCTTCTCCAGCTTGCTTCTCTAAGGCAACTATTCTTTCGGATTGAGCTTCAATTATTTCTTCCTGAGCCTTCAGCTTTTTTCCTGAGCTTTGATCTTCTCTTCCTGAGCCTTCATCCTTTCTTCAAAATCGATCTGATGATCCCTTTCAAATTTCCAATTCTGAGAAACAGAATTCAACTTCCCATTCAGATCCCTGTCTTCTTGAATCCGGAAGTTCTTCTCTTCTGTCAGCTTTTCTTCAAAGGAGGAAGTCAGCTTGTTTATTTTCTTGTCCTCGGTCTCAAAGGCATCTTTTACATTTTCTTGAAACTCATCGAACAACCTCATTTCGTCCACAATCTTCTTTGACCAACCTGTCATTCTCTTGCAAGACCTCTTATGAGCTTCGTAACCAACAACGAAGATTTTGAACTGAGCTTCAATATCAACGCACTTATCCATAACCATGGATACGGAGTCTGTTTTCTGATTCAACGCATATTGGAGCATCTGGCATCTTGAGTCGATACTAGAGAAGGTTGGAATGGTTCCCACCAACTTCTTCAAAGACTGAACAACAAAGTCATGCCCCAACGAAGATGACTCTGATTCTTAAATCTTGCTTGGAGAGTTTTCTTCCTCAATAAGATCCAACATTCTCTTTGAAGAACTACCAGCTTCCGTTCTCTTCCTTTCTTCTGAGCTCGGAGTATCAGCAAGAATTTTCTTCCCCTTATCTATTTTCGGAATTGAGTCCTGTTCCGGAGTTCTCTTCTCACTATCAGAAACTTGAACGACATTATCTTCATCAACAACTTCCTGAACCCCTACTATTTCCTTCTGAGTAACATCAAGTAGGAGATGTTCTTCTTCTCCATGATAAGAAACTTCTTCTTCTCCTTTCTCTTCTTCCATTGCTGGAGTAACTAGTTTCGAGGATTCAGCTTCTGAAGTTCGGAGTGATAAGTGTTCCGAAGGTGTTCCCTTGTAATCATCTACTTGTTTCAGCACATCTCCGGTTTCACCATTTCCTTCATCACCCTCTTCTACTTGTTCCACTTGCTCTAATTCCTCAGTATTAGTAGCAACAGCCTCTTCCGGAGCAGCGAAATTCCTTCCTGGAGTCTCATGTAGAGATTCCAGGGAGAAAGATCTCGGAACTGGAATGGTTGCTGAAACCATTTCATTGAATTTTAACAAAGCCTAAGCTACCTCAGCCTCAGACATCTTTTTCTTGAGCTTCTTTTCCTTAGCTTGTTTGTCAAGCTCATGAGCAGTTCTTTCCTTTAATGCCTTAGCTTCCGCAGGGTCCAATCCGAACTGCGGATCCCCTTCTTTTCTTTTCTCTTTACCAGCTCTCCACTTCATGACAAACTCATCTGGATAAAATTTCTTCTTCTCTGGCTTTGGAGGTGCGGAGTGGACTTCCTTAGACTTGGGATTCTCGGCTTCGACTACCACTTCTTTCAGCTTTCTCTTCCTTACCGGCTTAGAGGATTCCAGATCAGCAGCTTTCGGAGCCGTTTCTTCTTGAATTGGCAAATCGAAGAATTCACCAGTTTCCTTGTTGAAAGCCACATTCATCCTTTTCAGAGTACCATCACTGACCAGCATGATCTTGCAAACTCTTGGCTTAGATTTTCAAGCCTCCTTGAAAGACTCAAGGCACCGAACAATCAACTTGGAGAGGATTGCTGGATACATAATGATCTGAGCTCTCAGATTTCCTTTCTTCGAATTTTCAATCGTAAGAAGAATGTGCTTCATCAAGTTGAACTTCCTTAGATTTATCAGAAAATCTAAGATATAGATCTCACTTTTCATCAAGATGTCTTTATCACCTTTCCTCGGTACGATATGTCCTTGCACCCATAACTCCAGAATCCGGATGTTTGTAGATAGACTTTCAATCTTCGGAGCCTTGACATCAGCCAGTACGAGAGTTTCTAAGGCCTTTTCCTTGTCGAAGCTACCCTTAGAGTCCGGTATAACATGCGAAATAAATTCTGCTTCTCCTTCATAAGAAAATCCTACCAAGCATGCGGCCTTGGTGTGAGAATGCTTGTAAGTCTTTCCATAAGACTTAAAAGAGAACTTCTCCCTATTATCTTCCTTGAAGAAAGAAACTGACTCATAAAACTCGACAAGTAAATCTGAATATACTTCATCTTGACTCCCGGTTTTTGATACCGCAACATCTTCCCAGCCATTCAACTTGATGTTCTTTGAGATAAGTGAATCATAGTTGTTGAAGAAAACCGGATGAACTAACCTTTCTCTGTAAACTAACCACTGAGAAATAGGCTTAGTAGATGACATTTCTTGAGATGCTAACTCCGCAGACATTCAGATCTGAAGTTCTCTGAGAAGTTCGGAACTGAGAAGACTGAAGTTCGGAATGGACTTAAATCAGAGAGACAGAGATTCGGTACGTGAGATCTTTGAGATCGATGTGGGATGAGTATTTGAGTCCCCTTTATATAGGCGACGAGATGACGGTTCACATTCCACAGTTGATCTAACGGTTAGAATGAGCTGAGATCAGATCTGACGGTTGAAAACATGAATCCGATCTTTTTGAGGTTTTTATTAAAACAATGATTTAAGAAAACTATAATCCGAAAACATAGTACAAGAAAATTCCAGCAAGTAAAATATGACTACGAAAACATGAGGAAGGAAATCATACCTTTCGGATTGGCTTAGGTAATTATTCGTAATGGCTGATTTCTCAAAACTTTTACTATGAAAAATAAACTTTGTACGAAAAACTTATTACGGAAAACTCAGTACGAAGAACAAGCTTAAGAAGATAAAACAGTACGAAGAACATAGTACGAAAAATACATTACGAAAAATACATTATGAGTAAAAACATCGATACAAAAACCTGGTTATGAAACTTCCAGTACGTAAATTTTCATTCCGGAAATTTTCAATAAGAACACTTCCATTCCAGAAGTATTCTATACGAAACTGTCCAATCAAAAAATTTGTTTCCGGAAGTTCCATTCCGGAAATCTTCGTTCCGAAAAGTTTGAAAACAAATTTTTGAAAAACATTGTTAAACAAACAATCAAATGTACTCCCCCTATGAAAAATAGTTTATTACTGTAAGGAGACTTTTTCAACAGAAAGTTAATTAAGAAAGATTACCTTACGGTTATCATTCCTAACTTCTGTTTAATATATTCAAATCTATCAGAAGGCAATGATTTTGTGAAAATATCAGCAAGTTGATCTTGCGTTCCAATAAACTGAAGAATAATATCTCCATTAAGTGTGTGATCTCTAAGAAAGTGATGCCTAATATCTATGTGTTTTTCACGAGAGTGATGTGCAGGGTTTTTACTAAGGGAAATGACACTTGTGTTATCACACAAAATTTGAGTTTTAGTAAAACTCAGGCCATAGTCTGTGAGTGTGTGTTGCATCCACAACACTTGTGCACAACAACTTCCAGCTGCTACATATTCAGATTCAGCAGTGGATAGTGCTACAAAATGTTGCTTCTTACATGACCAAGAAACTAAAGAATCTCCTATGAAATGACAAGTTCCGGATGTACTTTTTCTATCCATTCTACATCCACCAAAGTCAGCATCAGAAAATCTTTTTAGAACAAAATCATTTCTAGAAATATAAAATAATCCTAGATCCATGGTTCCCTTAAGGTAGAGAAAAATTATTTTTACTGCCTTTAAGTGAGATTCCTTAGGATTTGATTGATATCTTGCACATAAGCATACTGAAAACATTAAATCTGGTCAACTAGCTGTTATGTAAAGTAGACTTCCTATCATTCCTCTAAAAGATGTTTGATCTACTGGTTTCCCAGCTTCGTCAAGATCTATAGAGTTTGAGGTACCAATGGGAGTACTTATACTTTTAGTATTGTCATAACCATACTTTTTAAGATGATCTTTAATATACTTATGTTGAGATATGTAGGTTCCTATGATTGCAGTGACCTAGTCTTCTATGCCATAACCAAGAATGATCTTCCATTGCACTTAAGAAAGGTAAATCTTGGCTCCGGAGGTCTTCTATGTTTAAGGTGTAAACATTCTTATGCCTGTTGGCTGAGAGAATAAATTCTTCCTTGGAATTGTGAACTAAACACTTATCATTCCTAAAATTCACAAGGTAACCTTCATCACATAACTGACTTATGCTAATGAGGTTGTGCTTAAGACCTTTAAAAAAAAGAACATTTGAAATCAAGGTTTTATCTAAAAGAACAATATTACCAATAACAACAATCTCTCCCTTAGCATTGTCTCTGAAAGATACCTTTCCTCCTTTCGTTTTGATAATCTTTTCAAAAAAGCTTTTGTTACCAGTCATGTGCCGGGAACATCCACTATCCATGTTCCATATATTGTTGCTGGTACTTTCCTTATTATCCTGAAATCAAGAATAAAATTAGACTTTTGGAATCCAAACTTGTTTGGATCTGAGATTTCCAGACAATAGAATTTTAGGAACCCACATCTTCTTATAAAAGTAAGCTTTTTGAAATCCTAGAGATTTGGTTTGGTTTAAGGAACAATTCTTTGCCCAGTGACCACCACATTGACACTTGGTACAAAATGGGGCACTTTGAGGAACAAAATAATTGTTACTAAAAATAGGTTTTTCACGGGTATAACCAAATCCGGATTTATTTCATAAAGGTCGTATTTGGGAATACATCTTATCAAAATTTTCCTTACCATGGGTAAAGTTTGATAAATACTTCTTTAAGGAAAAAATATCGGACTTGAGTTTTACAACCAAGTTTTTATCCTCAAAATCATTAGTTTTAGAACTAGAGTTAGGCTCGAAAACATTTTTCATAGAAATTACTTTTTCTAACTCTTTAGAAAGTTTATTCTTCTCAGAACTTACTTCCTCAAGATTTTTTGAAATATTTTCAAAATCAGAATTTTTCTTATCAAGATCTTTAGAAATATCTGATATCTCTTTTGTAAGTATAGAATTCCTAGAATTTTCCTTATCAAGTTTCTTATTGAGTTTGTAATTCTCAATCTCAAGAAGTTCAGCAAATCTAGAGACTTCTTCAAAAGTAGGTAAAGTATTTTCCTCATTAGAAAACGATTCTTCATCAGAAGAGTTATAATACTTACTATCATTAGAATTTAAAGAAACATTGGTCAATGATTCAGAATTTCGTACCTTAGCCATAAGACAATGATTATCAATAGGTAATCTGGCTATAAGACCAAGATTCTTCTGTCCTGAAGATTCATAATCAGAAGATTCATCTGAAGAGTCACCACCACTGGCACTCCAGGTGTCATTAGCTTTCAGAACATTCTTAGCATTAGCTTTATAATACTTCTTTATGTTCCTGTCTGAATGCCTTTCCTTTCTTTCTTTATTTTTGAGCATAGGGCAATCTGGTCTAATATGTCCATCTCTTTTACATTCATAACAAGTAACTTCTCCATCTTTCTTATCTTTCCTGTCCTTCTTCTTAAACTTAGATTGAAAATTTCTCTGTCCAGCTATCTTTTTCATCCTTCGAGCAAGATTGGATAATTCATTTTCTGAGACTTCACTCTCACTGGATTTGGATTGGAAAATAAATTTCTTAGACTTGTATCTGGTTACTCTCTCAGGAGTCTTAGCTTTCATCTGATTTGAAGATGTAGTAAAAGCAACAGTACCATTTCCAGTTTTCTTCTTGATGTTGTCAGCATCTCTCTTCATTATTGTTTCATGTTGTATAAGAGTTCCAAATAATTCATCAAGAGTAATTTGAGTGACCTTCCTGTGTTCATCTATAGCTGTTCTCTTGGATTCCCACTCATTTAGAATAATGTCAATTATCTTGTCCACAAGAGCTTCATCATCTAAACCTTTCTCTCCCATGGATTGTAGACTGTTTACTATAGTCATGAATCTTTGTTAAACTTTACAGATAGGTTCTCCATAAGGAAAATTCAAGCCATGATATTCACCTCTAAGCATAGTTCTTCTATCTCAATCACCTTAGAAGTTCCAAAGTGTGTATCCTCTAACTTCTTCCATATACAATTAGCTGCTTCACAAGAAGAAATTTCCCTATATATATTTCTGGTCATTGAACATAGTAAAGTGTTGCGTACCTTATAGTTGAGTTGATATTCTTGCTTTTCCTGATTAGTAAAAGATCTGACTTCCTTGTCAGAAATTTTATAATCACCAATAAGCATAACAAAATTATCTACCCCGGTATTGATAACAAAAGTCTCCATACGATCTCTCCAGTATTCATATTCATTACCATCAAATATAGGTGGTCTGGTCGGATTTATATTGTCAATAGATCCAACATTAATTCATTCCATACTTAAAATAACTTTGCACACAAACTTGTTAGTAGCACAGAATCGTAATAACAAAGTTTGGAATGAGAAAGTCCGGAATGGACAAATTCGGAATGACAAGTTCGGAAGGATAAAGTGAGCAAGAAAAACTTTTATGTGAGTACAAGTATTTCAGAGACCTGCTCTGATACAAAATGTAAGATTGGTATAGAGTAAGAGGTTTCCAACCTTTGATACCAATTGTAGGATCGAAATATAGTATGAGATGCTCAATATACAAGAGGGGGGGTTAATTGCATACTTTAAAAAATTCCTTTGGAACCTTTAAAGTTAGTTAAGAATAACTATGTTTTCCTTAAGCAAAGGAAAAGGCTAAGTTTAACAAAGTTAAACTAAGCAAATTCACAACACCTCTTAACACTGAATGTAAACTAGGAAAGAGATTCTGAATGAAGGTTTCGGAAATATGATTCCGGAGATTGAAACTTAACAAACAATTACAATATGATATTCTACCTTAAAGTGTAAAGAATCTAAATTAATCAGAGTACAAATAAGAAAGTATTAGAAAGTTACACTTTCCTTATGATACAAATTGCAGCGGAAATTAAACAAGTAGTTAAACTACAAGTAACAAGATATTAGTCTTTTAACCCAAAGAGAAGGGTATCCAACAACCTTGGATAAAGGTCCCTTGATTTATACTTTCAAGCAAGTCTGTCTTACCCACACCAGGGTAAGCCCTCGATACGAAGATCGGAGTCTCTGTCTTGCTATCCCCGCAAGCCCTCAACTTCATGGTAGTTGGCAACCTCTGTCTTCCTTAGCAAGGAAGCCCTCGAACTTTAAGGTAGTCGGCAACCTCTGTCTTCCTATCCCCGGAAGCCCTCGAATGTAATGACCAACATTCAGAGTCGCACGAAGATTTTGAGAGTTAATAAGAGTCTCCTTCTCTAGAAATCACTTCAACAACATGTATGCACTTTTTCAGCAATAAGCCATCAGTTCCGAGCTCTTTCAAATGAGCTCCTATTTATAGGTGAGGTCGGCTCCTTCTCCAATGGTCACATTTTCCTTAAAGATCGGAGGGACCTATACACGTGTCACTTAGACAACGGTTAGTTTATAACAAAATGGAAGACATCGTTTTATAACAAAACAAGTGTAACAGAATGTACGACATCATTTTAAACACTAAAATAAAAGTTCGGAATGAACTCTTCGGAGTGAAGGTTCGGAGTGTAAGGAACAATAGTAAGAGTAGACAAATTTTTAGAAGTATAAGCAGTATAAAAGTTCGAAGTCTAACAAAAATATTTTTCAGAGTCTGAATTAATTCAGAGTGTATAAAACAAAGATATTCAAATTCTGTTCAATAGGTGAATTCGGAATGTGAATTCGGAATATGAATTTGTCATCAGAAATCGTAATGAGAATTCATCATCAGGATTCGTAATGAGAATTCATCACCAGAATTCGTAATGAGAATTCGGAATAAGATTTCTTCATCAGAATTCGTAATGAGAATTCTTCATTAGAATTCGTAATGGGAATTCAGAATGAGATTTCATCATTAGAATTCGTAATGAGAATTCTTCATTAGAATTCGTAATGGGAATTCGGAATGAGATTTCTTCATTAGAATTCGTAATGAGAATTCTTCATTAGAATTCGTAATGGGAATTCAGAATGAGATTTCTTCATTAGAATTCGTAATGAGAATTCTTCTTCAGAATTCATATCCTGAATCTGGAATAGAACTTAGTCAGAGTTCATATCCGGAATTCGGAATGAGACTTCCTTATAGTTCTTATCCAGAATCCGAATCCTAAAACAGAATGCTTTATATCAAAGTTTTAATGATTCCGAGAAAATGAATCTGAATCTCATACTTATGAAAAATATGGATGAAAATATGATAAGGATAATTTTTCTTATAAAAGTGATTTTCCTTAAGAAAGCAATTTTCCTTATAAAAACGATTTTCCTTAAGAAAGCAATTTTCCTTATAAAAGAAATTTTCCTTAAGAAAGCAATTTTCCTTATAAAAGAGATTTTCCTTATAAAAGCGATTTTCCTTATAAAAGCGATTTTATTAAAGATAAGGTGTTTGTGATTTTCAAAACATGAAGGAATGGAAAAGTCATAAGGAAAACCTTATTGACTCAACACGGAACGGGTAACTGATGTAACAGTCTATCTGGTCTCTGATGCTCCACCTTCACTTGTTGACAGGTGGAACACCTCGTACCAAAACCAGCTTCTTCTCTCTTCATACCTGTGCAGCAGTACTGATGTCTCATGTCATGGTACATCTTGGTACGCTAGGGATGAACTTCCCAAGCTGAATCATGAAAATCTTGCATCAGCTCCTCATGTATATCCCTTGGAACCCACACTTGTCCATGGAATCACAATACCTCATCGTATCCTATCGTCCTACCAGATGGAGGGTCCTCACTTGGCACATACCCTCGTAGAACAAGGCCTTCTGAATTAGATAGTTGTCTCATCCTCACTCTATACAGGATGGTAGAAGTCACAGCTAAAGCGGAAAGATAAGTTTTCCCCAGACCGTCGTGCACCTCCAAATGCATGACAGTGAAAAGAGCCATGAGCTGCCACTCACCACTGGTCTGCTGCACAACCTATATCTGAGTCTTTTTACTCAGGGTATCAGCTACTTAATTACCATTACCAGGTGTATAGGAAAGCTCAAAATCAATGGACTAAATGTATTCTCCCACCTTCGTTGACTCAGATTCAAGTCATGCTGAGTAAAAATATAATTGAGACTTTTTTGGTCAGTGAAAACCACAAAATGTTCTCCCAGTAGATAATGTCTCCAACAGCACAACACATGAAAGACTGCAGCCAACTCAAGATCATGCATCGGGTAATTCCTCTCATGTGGCCTCAATTGCCGAGACCCATACGCAACTACTCGATCTCCCTTCATCAACACACTATCATCCCAATCCATGATGCATCACAGTAAATTGTATAGCTCTGCCCTTGCTATGTGGTTATTAGGATCGGTGCTGATGTCATCCTTCCGTTCAGGTCCTGAAAGGCTATCTCGCAATCTTCCGACCAAACGAACATCACACCCATCTTAGTCAGACCTATCAATGGTGCTGCTAAGATAGAGAAGTCATGTATAAAGTGTCTGTTGTAACCAGCCAGCCCTAAGAAACTTCATATCTCAAATACATTCTTAGGCTGCTCCCGGGAAACTACAGATCTCACATTATCTAGGTCTACGGAAACTCCTACCTCTGAGATGATATGAACCAAGAAGTGTATCTAGTCCATCCAAAAGTGTCACATTGAGAACTTAGTATATAGTTTATGCTCTCTCAGTGTACTCAATACGATCTCAAGATGGGTGGCATGGTTATGTAGAGTGTGAGAGTACACCAAGATATCGTCCACGAATACTACCACGAAAGAGTCCAAATAAGGATGGAACACACGATTCATCAGATCCATGAAAACTGCTAGTGTGTTTGTGAGTTTGAACGGCATAACCGTATACTTGTATAGACCATACCTTCTCCTGAAAGCTATGAGAGGTATATCAGATGGTCTAACACGCAGCTAATGATATCCTAATCTCATGTCAATCTTAGAGAACACTCGTGTTCCACAAAGTTGATCAAAAAGATCATCAATCCTCATAAAGGGATATCGGTTATTGACCTTCAGCAGGTTAAACTTCCGATAATCCACACAGAGTCTGAGGTTATCATCTGCCTTCTTTGTAAAAAGGACCGGGGATCCCCACAGAGAAGTATTGGGTCAGATAAAATCCTTTGCATGTAACTCATCTAACCGACTCTTCAGCTCCTAAAACTATGGTGTAGCCATCTTACAGGGAGGAATGGACAACGATGCTACTCCTGGCACAATCTCAAAAGGTAAATCAACCTCATGCTCTAGAAGAAGACCTCAAGAGACATCTGGGAATACATACCTGAAACGATCAACCACTGGAGGGAAATCTGTCTAACAAGTCCCCTAGTCATCCAGATATAAACTCGCAATCTGGGCTATAACTCCACCTCACCCACGATACTCTAGTCTAGCTCGACTCGCCTGAACATCCCACTCACCCTTGTATAGAAACTATCCACCCTCTAGTGACGTGAAACACACCATGCTGCGATAGCAGTCGACAAAGGCATGAAAGGGAACCAACAAGTCCTTCCGAATAATGACATCATACCTTGACATCTTTAAGACATAGAGGTCCCAAAGAAAGTGACACCCCCCAACCACAAGCGGGAACTCCTTGCACTGATGCACACTAGCCGTTCTAGTCCCCAACGGTGTGTCTAGCATCATGATATTAGAAGAAGGTGAAATACAGAGCCCAAGAATCTCCATAATGGGTACACATATGAAACTATGTGTACCACCCATATCGAAAAGTACTAAAGATAGAACATAAGCTACTAGAATAGTACCTATGACTGTCGAAGGTCTGGAATCCTGCTCTTGCTGGGTCTGTTGCACTATAAATGTCTGCCCAATTTCATGGCCCTATGACACATCTTGGATACCCTGAGTTGTCCCGCCCTGCTGCCTCTGAGATCATGGTGTCTGGCTACCACGGACACGACCACCATATCTTCATACACACCCTAATGTATTCCAGTTCCGTGACTGGTAAGAAGCCACTGGTCCTGCTCCTGCACACGTAGTCCGCACAGAGCCCCTCTCACTAGCGACTAGTGGATATTCCCTACAAAAACGCTACAGATGACCCATCTTACTGCATGCTCGTCACTCCACTGGATCATGTGGACACTATGGTATCTTATGTCCCTCTCTACCACATTGGTAGCACCTAACCAGCCCACATGAAAAAACTGTCTGGCTGGTACTACCACCCTGAGAGAATTCCATCTGTCTCTTCCTCTTGCCAGTACAAATAGTACCAGTAACTGGTGGTCAACTGCCCTGGCCCACACCACTAGATTCCTGTAGGTTCCTCTCTGTAATCAGCGCCTGGTTCACAATACCACGTATAGAAGTTAATTTGAAAACATTAACTAGTGGTCAGATTTCATACCGAATACAATCCTCAAAGCGCCTGTCTCTCACCATATCATCACCCACCAGCACGAGTGCAAAGCACTGATGCTCAGATATGATAGCAGAATAGTCCAACTCTGACATAGCGCCCGACTGCAAATTGATGAACTCTCGAGCTCTATCTTCCATCAACATCTCTAGAAAGAAGAAGTCATAGAAGTCTTCCTGAAAATCATCCCACACCATTCCTCTGTGATGCTCTGGCTGGGTGGTAAAATCCCACCACCTCTTGAAGTAATCACGCAGTATATATGTTGTGAGCTTGACCCTCTGCCCTAGAGGCATCTCAAGATACTCGAAAATAGTCCGAATAGATCAAAGCCAAGACTCTGTAGCCTGTGGTCTGCCATCCCTTAAAAACATAGGTGGATTCTATTGCTTGAAGATACGAGGAAGCTCAACCATATAAGTAGCAGCCTACGGTGCTAGCTGAAAGGCCTGGATGATCCCTTATAAAGCCTTCACAGACCTGTGCCTCTATGCCTGTTCCCGGTATAGAAACTGGTGCCGTATCTGGCTCTGATAGGGGATCAACTGGTATCCCATGGTCCACCATATATGGAGTATTCACATTGCTGCTCTCCTGGAGAACAACGCGTGGTCGTCTAGGCAGCATGACATTACAAGGTCAAAGAAATATCTTAGATTTAAGATTATCAATGACTGAAAACGAAGAATCCTAAAGGGAACAAGAGGAAGAAGGAATTACAAGATTTGAAAAACATGACTACACGGTGTGTACTTGGCTTCCCTTCCCCTACCCGAGTCCTTCTGCATGGCTAAGCTATACGACTCCCATTTGAACAAATCTACACGTTGTTTATATTATCTACATGGCGTTTATGGTGTTATTTTCAACTACCTGTGTAGCTTGTGACACAAACGACTACTCGGATTGACACTACATGACATGTTACACCCACATACGGCGTTTACACCACCGTGTTTTCCAGCCACATAGCTTACTCCACACGGTCTGTCCTCAGAAAAGACTACACGACGTGTCCCACAGGTATACGACATGTACTAGACGAGATCTGTCGACCCGTGTTCTTAGATACATGACCAGATACATGGATCATCCTACATGGCGTGTTCTATATACACACATTAGGTACTCAAAAGGTTTACCCCAACCCGTGTTGTTAGATACATGGTCGGGTTCCCAGGTTGCACTACACGGCGTGTTCCATAGTGAACATGGCGTGTATGTCTTAAGGTTTCCTCCACCCGTATTGGAGTTACATGGAGGACATAGGGTCAACAATACACGGCATGTACAAAAACTACAAGGCGTGTTTTCCACAAGCTCATCCCTTCCCCATTTTACCTCCCACACAGTTAGTGACACGGGGAGGGACTACACGGCGTGTACTCTATGTACACTACATGTACTCAAAAACTTCATTTTTCTTCCTGAATAGAAGAACATACATGATGTGTCTATATTATGACACAGTGTGTATACTGGGTTTCCACACAGTGTGTGTACTAGGATTCCACACAGTATGCAACAGAAAATTATATGGAACCCAAAAAACACTGAAAAACAACACCAACGTGTCATATTATGATCCATAAGGGCCCATACTCCCCATGAATCAATTTTTGACAGATTATCTGTGTTATAAAAAAATAAACAGTCAATGATCCACCAAATTCGGATAAATGGTTTCCCATACTCCCCAAAAACCAATGTTTGGCGTCCATTCTTTATAAACATGCTCACACAAAAATACCTTATCAAATAGTAGGTATGAATCAAGAAGCTATCACAATAGCATGCTTTTATAGCACAAAAACAATCACAACAACATGCAATTTTCTAATGAAACTACATGGCATGGAAACAATTCATGGCATGATATTATAGCATTGCCTAAATGATGCATGAGATGGAATACCCTCATCTCATTGTGTTGCAACTAAATAGAACCCACAGATAAAATATAAACAACACAATATAAGTGCGTCACCCAACAGTGACATCATATCATCTGTAATGTTAGAAAAATTAGAAAATTGAAAAATACGCGGTTCAAAAGATTTTCCCTATACATGGGTTAGTTATCCTCGGGCACAGCTTATTACCAACTATCATTCCCGTCTTATCCTTGAATACGACTCTAAATAGTAAGTCAAAGAAAAGAACCCCTCTGATTCCACTTTGTAACATCCCAGTTCTAGGTGCCATGAAACGGGTGCCCCAAACCCAGTTCGCCACATGATCTCAAGCACATTTCCCCAAATTCCAGAGGGTGCCGACTAGCAGTGAGGTCACAGGTCTAATAGTGGGGAAACTATGCCCTCATTTTTCAAATTTTATCACATCAGAATATAATTAAACATACAATAACATCAGAAACAATAAACCATACACAACTGAAATAAACAACTTCAGTAGATATAACCAACCAGATGTATAGATAATGATGCTACAAGTCTCCAGTTCTAAAAAAATAGCCAGAACATGTTAAACATCGCTATTGTACAACTGAAAGCAAAGTACAACGAATCAAAGAAAAACAGATGGCAGCGGCATCGTGAGCCTAGGCTCAGTCCATGCCCTATTACTCCTCAGTAGCAATCATGTACCTGTATATGGAATGTTTCCCCAATCCACACCTGAAGCCACGTAATCTGTTTGGGCTGAAAATCATGACCCAAATAGGGTGTGATAAATATATCTCAGTGGGCTCTCACCAAAGGCCCGTGCCAAACTACGTATAAGCATGAAACAACAGTGTGCAATAGTATATTCAATAAATTAAGAAATACTAAAAATTAACTAACTTAACAATTAAATTGCCATTTAATTATTCATTTAATCCATCAAATATTATAAATCACTACAGTGCATTTATAAGTAAACAGTCCACGTTCTCAGATAAGCGCAACCATTCCCCCAGGAAAGCAGAATCCAACCCACAGGTATAGCCCTCAGGCATAACAGAATTTTCCCTCAGGCATAGGATGTGTTTCCCTTAGGCACAGAAGTCAATCCCTCATGCATGAATGGTTTCCCTCAGGAGAAATTAAATGTTTCCCTCAGGCTAATACAGTCACTCCCTTAGGCTATAGAAAAACACCAGCCTCATGCATAAGTAACTAGACCATTCCCTACATATAAACATGCAATTTCAATAAAATTCATCACAAGGCAAAAGTAAAGCATAATTTAATCAAGGCATACCCTCAGGTATCCTGGCCAAACGGCTAAATAGAGGAACACACCCCTCAGGATGGTCCTGGATCCAAGCAATGATCCCAACCAACATTTTATTATCATAATTAATAACGTATTCTATTCTAGGTGTTAAATAAATCAATGGCCTTGGCCACACGACACCCCAGCATGGGTTCAAGGCACAAAAACGCTCAAAACACACGACAATTGGAATATTTTACACGAAGCCACCTACCTTATACGCCAACGAGCGCTATACACAAACTTCGGTTCCAGAAACGGCCAAGAACGATGTAGATCCGATGAAGAACAAAACCCATTTAAACATAAATACCATTCCCTCGGTAATGAATTAGAATAAAGGGCTTAAGAATAGCAGAGGGCTTACCCCTGCGGTTCCGACGAGATCATCCGAGGCGGGAACAGATTCCAGACAAACACTCAGTAGATCATCAAAGGTTCGACCATCCCCTCCTGCTTAATCCTCAGGTTCTATGCCTTCCCTGTGATAAGGGGAGTCTATTTCCAATTTTAAGCGAAAAAACAACGTACACGGTGTGTACTTCCACGTACACTGCGTGTACTTCCATCATTTAACTGTTCCTATGGTGGAACCGCCACACTGTTCATTCGTCAACATGACTACATGGCATGTACTCCCGACTACACTGTGTGTATTGTTATGCAGCTAGAGGCTACTCCACCGCCTTACTATTTTGGGCTACCGACTGACTACACGGCATGTAAAGGACCATAACACGACATGTAGTTGGTTCTTACACCCTACATCCCCGGAATGGCCACATTCCCCAAGTACCCATCCCACACGGCCAAAAGTACATGGAGTGTGGTCAAAGTACACGATGTGTACATCCAAAATTTAAGATTTTTCTTATTTCCCATATTTTCTAAAATACACATAAGGAAAAGAAAAAATAAGAAACCCATACCTCAAAATAAGAATCGGGTTCTTACATCTACTCAGCTATTATTTCTTCTATCCATTTTGAAAAGGAAATGGTTTGATGTCTCTACAAATTATTGGAAACGATTACCCAAGAAAACACATATAAAATATTTATTAGTGTTTATCATGGATCGAATAATGAAATAACCCAATTTCATTCTTATTAGAGAGTCCATGAACATTGAAGGTCAATATATAATGTACCTTCAGGTGATATTATGAATTTATTTTGTTCCAGGGAGAATCATTTCAAATAGTATGAAGGGCCTTCATAATGATATTGCATTAATGTTTATTTTGATAATAGAATATCATCATAATATTTAAATTCAATCTACGTGGTTTATTTAAATGTTTATTGGAAATTTTATGAGGCTTTGTTTTGGATTTCAGAGTCTCACGGGAGAATCATATGGCACTTGTGGATTTTTTGATAGTGTAACAGCTTCTAGGAATTAATAAAAATGGATTCTCTTAAGGCATTATTTAAAAGTACCTTAAAATTTTATATTTTAAATTGGATGTAGGTGAGTTAGTTCTTGTTGGAAAAAAATTATGCTTGAGCTGTATGAGATGTTTTATATGATCAAGAGGATATTGGTGAGAGAAAAAACTATGATGAAAATTTGAACTGGTCATCGTAGACGACCAATAGATTTTGAGTATGGTCATCATGAATCCCTTCAGGTGTCAACTAGGTTAGGGAAACACCATATCAGTAAATAGGAAAAAATAATTTTCATTGTTTTCAGGATGTTTCATATTGGGTAATTGGATTTCCAGGGGGCCTATGGTTAACACATCCTCAATGGTACAGTGCCATACACTATGTTTCTCACATTTTTATATTTATAGATATCACAAAAACCATACTCAAATGACTTAAGATAAGTATTTCATGATTTTTGCAGATTATCCTTTTGAGAATCATCTAATATGAAATAATAACTGTAATGACAATTATATCTATTTAATGGTAATACTTATATTTCAAGTGTATTTTCTATGAGGTAATGTTCAAGAGGGAACCTGTGAGGGGGTTCTGGTATCTAAGCATTGTGGCCAAACATATTCATTGTGACCCTATAGTTATACATTGAATATAATATGTGTGATTACCCAGACTCTCTTGGTCATTCCCTTTGAAAAAATCCGGGTCCTAAAGGGGTGGTGTCTTGGTCAGAACGATCGGTGAGACCGATCGGCGTCACCCGGCCTTGTCGAGTTGTTTCCAATAGCGCTCCTTTTTGTGCAAATAGGGTTTTAAACCCTATTTTGAACTGTTTGAGAGTGTTTTAAAGACCCGTAACATGCATAATAGTTTTAATTAAATACTGAATGTATTAATGAGTCAGTTTAAACCCATGACCCCCACACCTTACGCGGATCAGCGTTTTTATCTCAACCGTCCGCGGCTCTTATAAACTAAGGGTTAGCCATGGTTTCTCCTTTCCTCGATCGCAGATTTTCACAAACAGCTTCTGGTGCGTCGGGCGCGTCGCATCGTTATCCGTTAAGTTCCACACCCAGCCTAAGAATCGATCATCTATCAAAAAGTAGGGAATTTCTCCTTCACCTCTCTCTTTTGTGTATTATATGGGAATTGGAAAAACCAGACCTAAATTATGATAATGAACTGGATTCTATAAATAATGAGGGGGCTATTATCGTTGTTGTTGTTTATATTATGACCATCTTGTTGAGTTTTGCTGGCTTATGCCTTCTGTAAATCGAGGCCATTAGTGGTCATTGGTTGTGCCCTAATGAACCCCTACTGATGTTTTAAATGGCTTGTTTGTGGTTGTAAACTCCTGCTGTGAAAAGTAAATTGGTTAATCAGGTACATCAGGTCAAATAAATTGAGGCACCAGGATTAATCCTTCTGTGATAACACCCAGTTAAAACACATGAAAATTGAAATCATGGATCGTGTTAAGTCATTTAAATCTGAAAATACCGGCATGACCCTGACTTGTGTTGATGGTGGTAGTTGGTAGTTTTCTTTTCGGGCCGATTCCCGGAGACGTGGGAGGGGATGTGATCCTCTGTCTTTATACTCTCGGTGGTTGTGTGAAATTGGGGATGAGATCCCCTATTGGTATGGATTCAATGGTTGTGAGTTTTAAGATCGGGTGGGTACTTGTTTATATCACGAATTGGGGTGGGATCCTCTGTTGTTGAGAACCAGGTGTGGGAAATACGGTTGATTCTTGACTATTTACTTTCCTGGACTTGTGTCTATGCTTTCTAGTTTCCCAACAGTTCTTAAACCCAAACATTATCACTGAACTTGAAACAAGAATGGGATAAATGGGTTTTGCTGGTGAGAGTCGTGACTCGGACTTGAGTGTTGTTGTGATCTGTAGGCTGTCTGAAGAAAAACCTAGCTTTGGATGATTGCTTGTTTTATATATATATATATATATATATATATAATTTTAGCTTTGTGTTTCTTACTCGCGCCCCACCCATGTTGAGCACTTAGTGCTGAACACCCCCATTTCATGGGTGAGGGTGTTTTTCCCAACACTATTCTTTGTGGCTGGTTATTAGCTCCTTTTATGCTCCCTTTCCCGAATTTCCCAAGTATCTTCGGGCAGGCTGTGATGGCCTGAGGTCCATTATTATCCCAAGAACCCTCGGGCGGGGTATTGTGGTGGTTGGCCAGGTGTGTGCGGCAGGTGGTTTCCCAAGTGTCTTCGGGATGAGGCCCAGGTGTCTTCAGGTGTGGCAGTGGATCCTTTAGCCCAGGTGTCTTCGGGCATGGTGGTGGTGGTTCTGGCCTAGGTGTTTGCAGGCTGGGTTACGTGTGAATGTTGTGGCCCAGGTGTGTGCGGGCGGGATTTGGCAGTGGGACTGCGTGCAGTTGTGGCCCAGGTGTGTGCCGGTGGGTGTGGCAGTGGGACTAAGATGAGAATGGCGGGATTGGTCTAATGCGTAAGATGTCTCAATAACCAGTGGGAAAGTGGCGCGAGGTACCCAAACATCAATGTGTTATTATTATATATTATTTTACTTCCATTATTTAGGGAGTATGCCTTGGTGAGTCCTTGGTGGATAGTTTACCCTGTTAGGTTTCTGGTTTATTTCTTTTCTCAAGGGACTTTAGCATGTTCCCCCACATGTGCACGAGAGTCTTTGGTTTCCCTACTGAGTGTACTCGTATGCTCACCCAACGTATATAAAACTGCTTTCTTGTATCCAGGAAGACTTTGGGGCTCGCGCAGGACCTTACTAGCTCGGATCTTTGGAGAAGATGGAGTTATCGTTTTTCTGTAGAGACCTGAAGCTTGACGTACATGGAAATTACATTACTTTTTCAGAATACTTATTACATAACAAAAACACACACACAAGGATCGTAATAGTTTAGTGTCATTGGAAACTCGGAATATAATCATCTAATCGAGGTGAAATATCATCAACATCTCCCATAAAGATCTTCCTTTTTTACCTAAAACATTTATTTATATCCTGGGGAAAAGAAAACATAAAAGGGTGAGCTCAAATTCTCAGTAAGGGTAAACAAAAGAAATATCAATCATATCATTTTCATAAGAACATAACATTTTGGAAATCTTAACCTGCAAAAGAGACAATAATTTCATAACATGGGATAAATGATAGTAGTGAAATGAAATCCCAATAATCATAACATAAAACATGAAACATTGTGTAATACACACATAATCATAGAGAATCATATCTTATTAGTCAAGACTCATTTCCAATACTATCTTAGTGGACAATGTCCATTTCTGAACCGAGTAACCCTCGTTTCATTCCTGTTTCACTGAATCGGTATAACCTACCATTCCAGCCGTGTCTATCTCATGAGATATAAAATCTTTACCCAAGGAATTGGAGGGAGATATAGGTCCCACCCATCTCATAATGATACCATTCTTATGTGTGACACAAAATCATAAATCATACATCTTTGTATAACCCATGTAGTAAAAATGGGATTCTTAAATAACAGGACATCATAAAAAAATTCATATAAGATAAAGGAATTCATAAAAATATTTCCATCACAACATAATCAAATCTATGTAATAATAGGGATAGAAACAGAACCCTATATTATCTTAGATGGAAAATAATTTTGATAAAACACATGAACTCCATTCTTGAAGAAAATATCTTTTATACTTCAAAAACATTTTTCCTTTCATAAAGTGTCATACAATTTTAAACTAACAGAAGTTGATTAACAATAAACTTGAAAACTTGTAAAGTAATCTTTTTGGAAATAATGTTTTAAAAATCCATTCATTCCATATAAGTTAAAAAAACATTCTTCGTACTTTTGTCGGAAAAGTCAAAAAGTACCTCGTACGAAAAATGACAAAAGATTTCATTCATATCATTTACTAAAAACTCACCGAAGGGTAAAATTGGATTTAAAAAATTGTAGGTGGATGTAAATAAAATTACATATTGAGGAAACATGGATGTGGCTGATAAAATACACCCCAGTAAATGACAAAGTATAAACAATCTCGGATAAAAATGAGATTGTAATATTTCCCTTACCTAAGGTCTGATATGCTTTGTACGTGTCCGAACCTCCTGTTTAATGATTTAAATAATGTTATTGACTTATTCCAGAATCATACTTATTTTTATGATATCATATATGGTCATATTCTTAGATTCTTAGTAATATTTCATTGCTACTTGTTATTCGGGTGTTTATAACTTTTTGTTCTTATGCGTGTTTTGTCAAATAAATTCTTATTATTCTCTTTAGGTTATAGATACCTCATTTACAGAATGGTATTAGTGTAATATATATCATATTCATTCATTCAATTCATTTATATAATCATTATGAAATGAAGATCATGTAGAACGAGTCGCATCACATCGTGGAGACGATATTCCGTACGTACGCACGAGGGATGATATCATTCCTATGATCGTGGAATTGTATTGGAGTGTATGTATACTATTTCAGAATCAATATCACATTATAGTAGTAAAATATAGTCATTATTTACACCATTATACCCATCCAAGTAAGGTGGTGGTGGAAAATAGATTACACCACGGCGTGGAGACGTTATTCTGTACGTACACACGCGCGGTGATTTCTTTTTCCGTAGGATGGATAGATGGTGAAATAGGGTTGTTTCATACTTATAATTACATATAAGTATATGAGTGATACTGATGTTATTAATTCATAATGAAACAAATAAAGAAGAAGAAGTGGAAGAAGAAATAAATATGAAACAATCGGTAACGGACATTACCTCTTCTTTGAAGTGCTTCTTTGAAACTTTCTTTTAGGGCACTAAAATTGGTCATTGAAGAATACCAGGACCTCTAGGATGTCTCTAGGGAAGTGGAGAGGAGATAGTGGCAGGGGTTGGCCGAGCTTGAGGGCACAAAGTGGTGTGAGGAAGAGAGGGAGGAGGTGCCCTTTTATAAGGGAGGAGAGGGACACCTTAGGAAAATCTCAAAATATTATTTTATATTAAGGTCAAATTCGGTTTATAATGGTTACAAAGGGTCTTATTTCGAATATAAAGTGGGTATGGGTCGAAATACTTTCATACAATAGGATTTATACAATTTTAGGTTATTATTTTAACCTTATCAATTAGATTTAACTCTAAGTTAAATAATTTAACTTTTACCGTGTCTTTTTGTTTTCTTACAATATATGGTTAATAAACTTACCATAACAAGCCAAAATAACCCCAAGTTGTTTATTATTAATATATATATCCTTATATAAGTCATTAGGCCAAACAATATATTTTTAGGAATTAAATAACAATTAATAATATAATATTTGTTTTAAAAACTAATTTATGTCAATTTTAACACTATTTTGTATATGATTTTTATGAAATTCATAAAAGAATGATAAGTTCGAACCAATATACTTATATCAACAATAACATTTCATATAAACCTATAAAATTAATTTAAGTCATAAAAAGTCTCAAATTACATTAATTTGGGCATTTATAACATCAATTATGTCAATATTTCAATAATAAGACAATTACTCCATCATCGTTGTGTCATACTAAATAATAATTATTTATCCCTAAAAATTCTAAATAAATTCCTATGATGTAGATAATTGTATTAGATTTCTGTAGACTATTCATTTTCGAAGTTTTATGAAGTTTATCACTAAATTAAAATTATTATACTTATAAGATTTAAGAAAGTGACATGTTGTCACATTCTTTGGTTTTAATAATAATTAAATTATTATCATGGAAAAAAGTCCATAAAATGAATATAATCCGACCCTTAGGTTATATGGGTCTACTTTTAGCCATCCAATATGATTTTTCCAAGTGTTAGGGTAATTTTATAATCTTATATTTACCCTTAATTACTAGATTTTCCTTTAACTATAGTAAATAAAACTTACCGTAGTTACTATTAACAATGCCCAAAAATAAAAATTAGCTTATTAAGATAATTTGGATCCACTGATTCTAAATATGGAATCCATTATTCCAAATTCAATACACAAAATATGCAGAAATTAAATTAAAATTAAACATGTTGTCGAAAGAAAATGGGTTTTTCTTTAAAACATTGCAAAAGATTGAATTGATTTAACCTATCAATTCAAGGAAAAATCAATGATAATGACATACATTATATTAAATGGTAAAAATATATTCTATTTATACTTTAAAACCATTCAATATTATAATTTAACCACATAAGATATTACAATGAAAAAAGTTGTTTTTAAATAAAATATAGCGTGTTTTTACTATTCATTAAAATATGAAAGTTATCGGAAAAATATCAGAACATTATATAATGTAAATTTTTCTATACTGATTCAAAAGAAGAATTTTATTTTGTCAAATTGAACTTATAAAAATGTAAAAAACTAGATTTAAAGTGGGTGCGCAATCAAAAGGCGGCAAAACTGCATTTTTAGAAAAATACTTATTTTACCCGAAAAAATTATTTTCTTCATATACCATGTTCTAGAAATGTGTAAGATGAATAATAATGTTATAAAATTCAAAATTTAGTTAACACTATTCATTACATCTAGTTCATAACAATATTATAATAATATATCATCGTTTAGTAAAACCCGGTATTGCATACAACACACGCTATCGAGGAAGGTCGCGATTGCCTGTAATTCAAGCCAAGTAAGGGTTCTGTGCTATGAAATAATCCTTCATTGTTTCGTATATCATAATCCAACCATATTTCATTTATACATTGAATATATATATATATATATACTCAATGTTGCGTAGAATAACTATTATCAAAATTGTGTGTAACACGATCCAAGAATAGTGTTGTGTATTCTGCAAGCTAATACGATGTTGCGTATAGCGCAAGGTAATCTTGGTGTAGCATACAACACAAGACATTAATGAAATTAAAAGAATATTTTTCATAAAATCTCAGGGTGTTACATTCTACCCCCCTTAAAATGAATTTCTCCATCGAAATTCGTCGGGGTTATAAATGGCTTACTACTCGAATGTTTGTTTAATAGAAACCCACATCTTAAAAAGAAATACCGAAACATGTCTTTAAAAACTAAAGTATGAAATGTAATGGTTACCCAAATAAAATAATCACTGGGTTTCCACATAGGTGAAAATATGGATATGGAAGAGAAATCTAACCATCATGTTTTGATAGAGAGTGGTATAGAACATGGCTATGGAAAAGCCAGTAGTCACAAAGCCATATATTTGCGATGATCTAAGGTACCATCTGATTAATAAGATATAAGGGAACTAGGACTACATTTTTGGATTTCAAGATTATTTCCCTAATGGTGATGAATTAAAATAAATACATGCATGATTTTTGGTACAATCTGACTGTTGTTCTTGAATTGAACAATTTCCACTTCATCCCTTAAAGAAATGAAGTTGAATTTGTTATTCGTGATGTGTTAGTAGATCATGTGATAGAATGATGGGTCATTCCATCTCTTTCAAAAAAAAGGTTAGAAAAAGTTATAAGTCCATCTTATGGTTATATTAATCGTATATGGTTCCAAAAATGAACTTATACTTCATATATCATACCGCTTAATAAAATACAACTAGTTTCTACTAAACAAGGACTTCATGTAGGCCAGTGGTAGGAGATAAAGGCCAGTCACACTTCGGTTGTGGGTTCGATTCCTACAGCCTTGTCCGACGCGAGGGGCTGTCACCCGTCCTGCAGGTTGTCCATTTTATAAAACTACATTACTATAACAACCCATCAATAATATAGAAATAACTTTTATCCTTAAACAATACTAACTTATGTCCAACACAGTCCATTCCAATCATTTGGATTATTTAAAATACTTCGGTCCAAGCTCATAGTATAAAGAAAACGATTACATGAAATTTCATCAACCAAGCATGTGAATACAATCATTTATCCCCCATATATCTTGTTGGACACATTCCAATCATTTGAATACCTTAATGATGCATTCTCTTGAAAAATGAATACCCATTGAACCTTAGTGAAAACATGAATGCAGTAAAAAGTTAACACTTTCCACATACCAAAATCCAAAAATTATATATACTCAAACCATGATATAACCTTCTCCTTATATCAATCATGATCTCATGAATACTATCAAACATTTAATTTTCTCTTTATCCCTTCATTATGCGCATATCATCTACATTTCAAAAATATCTGAATAACCTTTCATGGATACTGGTACCATTAATCATACACTTTCAAAACTCAAGGAAAGACAACAGTGTAACAATCCTTAGATGTCTCTTCATTCCATAATACTATGAGATTACTTATACAACATTACACATGATAAAAATGTAATCATTCCACTACATTCTTAAACTATTTCCCAAGCTTCAACAATTCATTCATCTCACATATCATTTATAGTCTCTTCATCATCATCCACATAAATACTACCCATACGACCATACTGATTCTCTTCATGATACTTTCCCTTAGTTCATTGGTTTGAATAATGCCCATACATTCCACATTTAAAACATTTAACCATTGTTGATGTCGTAGAAATACCATTATCCTCATCACTAGTGTTAACTAAACCTTTTCCTTTGCACTTACTGGCTTTGTGTCCTTCTTTTCCACACCCAAAGCATCTTCCAGTTCCTTTGAAAAATTCTCCTTGATGCCTCTTCCCACATGATTAACATAGGGGAAATTGAACTTTCTTTCCTCTATGATCATCATGAAACTCCATCTTTCTCTTATTAGCCGAGTCAGGAAACATACCAAATTTTACTTTATTGATCATATTATGAGATTGCTGATTCGGCATAAAAATGATGTTTGGACTTCCAAATCCCATTTCATTTGGTTTCTCATCAAGAATAACATTCCATTGTCCATCATATCTTCCATTATCGTGAATCATCTTGTTTCCAGCCATTTTCTATAACCCAAAAAGTATAGTGTGAGAGGCAAAAATCATAATAAAGGGGGAGTATCTTCAATATCAAGAATCTTTGGTTTAATCTAATTTTGTTACCATAGTTCTAGGACTATATCCTATACATATACTTATCCTTAGGGACATCCCTAGACATACCATAGAAATATCTCTAGGGATCTTAGTAACGTTTTCGCATCCTAGTTTCCAAAGGTTTACTAAACTTTTCCTCTGATACCAACTGTAGAAGTCTGGAATTACATCCAGTGGACTATAATTGATACCTATCAGGGAACTCCATGGGCGGCTACACCCCCTGGGCGGGACACACCACCATCCCCAGTGGCAGCCATTTCCTCATGAAGCCCTTGGGCGGAGTGCCATGCTTCGTCCAACACTCACATGTGAGAGTTCCCAAGGATCGGATATATTTCCCCAGTGTCTTTGCAGGTTAATATTTCCAAAATGTTATGTTCTTATGAAAATGATGTGATTGATATTTCTTTTGTTTACCCATACTGAGCATTTGAGCTCACCCTTTTATGTTTTCTTTTCCCCAGGATATAAGGAATGGTTTTATGTAAAAAATGAAGATTTTTATGGGAGATGTTGAAGATCTTTCACCACGATTAGAAGATTATATTCCGAGTTTCCAAAGATACTAAACTATTACGATCATTGTGTGTGTATTTTTGTTTTGTACTAAGCATTCCGCTAAAATAATTTTAATGTCCATGTACGTCAAGCTTCGGGTCTCTACAGTTGGTATCAGAGGCAATGGAGTTAGGAATGTATCTGATCCTTGGGAACTTTCACATGTGAGCGTTGGACGAAGCATGGATCTCCGCCCAAGGGCTTCATGAGGAAATGGATGCCACTAGGGATGGTGGTGTGTCCTGCCCAGGGGGTGTAGCCGCCCATGGAGTTCCCTGATAGATATCAATTATAGTCCACTAGAAGTAATTCCAGACCTCTATAGTTGGTATCAGAGGAAAGGTTTAGTCAACCTTTGGAAACTAGGATGCGAAAACGTTAGTGAGATCCCTAGAGATATTTCTAAGGTATGTCTAGGGATGTCCCTAAGTATAAGTATACGTATAGGTTATAGTACTAGAATTACGCTAACGATCATATAATTATACCTAATATGTTAGATATTTAAGGTACTCCCCCTTTATTATGTTGTTTTCCCAATCATGATTTTTGCCTCTCACACTATTCATGTTGGGTTTTAGACGATGGCTGGAACCCGACAGAACCGTGTTGATCAATGCAATGGAAAATGAAATGATTTTCCTCCTGAACAAACAAATGTTATGGGAGATGGAGTGCAAAATCTTATTGCTATACTTACACAAGATATGAATCATTCTGGACTTCCAAATGAGCAGAGAAGGGAACAATATTCTATTGAGTCCTTCATGAGGCAATGTCCACCTTCATTCAGTGGGTATTCCGATCCACTTTTTGCTGAACAATGGATTAGTACCACTGAAAAGATATTTTTATTTCTTCAATGTTATGAACATGATAAAGTCATCTTAGCAGTATATCGTTTGGAAGGTGAAGCTGATCAATGGTGGAATCTTATCAAGAATACGAGGCCAAGAGATGAAATTGAGTACATGGAATGGGACGAGTTCAAGAACTTGTTTTTCAGTAAGTACTTCTCTCGTATTCATTGAACATATATGGAAAAGGAGTTTCTTGAGCTGAAGCAGAAGGATGATGAATCCGTTGCTATATACGAAGCGAATTTTACTATACTTGCAAGGTATGAATTTGGCATTATCATCCAACCTAAAAATAAAGTTGAACGATTTTTCAGTGGCTTAAAACCAAGTCTTCTAAGGGCATTAGCTATAAGAGACTTCAGTAGGTTTGAGAAAATTGTGTGTTGTGCTATCAAGGTAGAAATGGATTTTGGTGTTACATATCCATCTCATGGTTTTGATAAGAAACGAAAGACGGAGTTCAAGGAGAAATCTCAGAATAATGGTGAAAAGAAGATGAATGTTTCCTTATGCACAAAGTGTGGAATGAAGCATGGTGGAGATTGTCTTAAAGGGACTAGATAATGTTTTAATTGTGGAAAAGATGGTAATCGAGCAGCTGAGTGTCAATGTAATTGAAAAAGGGCTTCTAATGATGTGAATAAAGAAAACACTGCAGAGAACGCACCACCAACACTTCAATGCTTCAAGTGCAAGGAAATGGGGCATTATGATAATAAATTCCCTAATCCAAGGGTTAGTGATGATTGACATGAGAAACTGCTTAAGGAAAAGGACATAGGGAAGTCACATGCGATCACTATTGGCGATGTTGAATATGACAACGATGTGGTGGAATGATTAAGTTTTTATGTAATGGGATTCCAAAATATTGTTTTATCATCGAGTATTGGAATATTTTTGTATTGGTCTAATGTGGTATTCAAAGTGATTGAGATATTTTTGTAAAAAATATGATATGCGCATAATGAAGGGAAAACGAGAAAACGAAATGTTTAACAGTATTCACGACCTCATGATTAATATAAGGACTAAGTATATAGAATTTTGAGGATTTTGGTATGTGGAAAGAGTTATCTTTTGACAGCACTCATGTTTTCACTAAAATTCAATGGGTATTCATTTTTCAAGAGATTACATGATTATGGTATTCACATGACTGGAATGTGACGAACAAGATATATTAGGGATAAATGATGGCATTCACATGATCATTTTCTCTATACTATGAGCTTGGACCGAAGTATTTTAGATGAGCATAAATATTGGAATAGATTATGTCGGACATAAGTTAGTATTGATTAAGGATAAAACTTTTTTGATATTGTTGATGGGATGTTATAATAATGTAGTTTCAGAAAAATGACAACCTGCAGGATGTGCGACAACCCATCACGTCGGCCAAGGCTGTGGGAATCGAACCCACAACTATAGTGTGACGAGCCTTTATCGCATACCACTGGCCTACAGGAAGTCCCTGTTTAGTAGAAACTAGTAGTATGATATATGAATTATAAGTCCATTTTAAGAACTATATATGATTAATCTCACTATAGATGGTCTTATGTATTTTTTTGATAACTTTTTTAACCTTTTGTTTGAGACAGATGGAATGACCCATCATTCTATCACATGATCTGCTAACACATCACGAATGAAAAATTAAACTTCATTTCTTTAAGAGATGAAGTGGAAATTGTCCAAAGAACGACAAACGGTGAGACTATACCAAAATCACGAATGTATTTCTTCTAATTCCAATTTCATCAACTTTAGGGAAATGATCTTAAAAACCAAAAATGTTGTCTAAGTGCCCTTATATTTGATTAATCAGATGGTACCTTAGATAATCGCAAATTTATGGCTGTGTGAATGCTGGCTTTTCCATAGACATGTTCTCTACCACTCTCTATCATAACATAATGGTTAGTTTTCTCTTCCATATCCATATTTTCACCTATGTGGAAACCCAGTGATTAGTTTATTTGGGTAACTGTTACATTTCATACTTTAGTTTTTAAATCCATGTTTTGGTATTCCTTTTTACGATGTGGGTTTCTATTAAACAATCTTTCGAGTAGTAAACCATTTATAGCCCCGACGAATTTCGAGGGTGAAATTCATTTTAAGGGGGGTAGAATGTAGCACCCTGAAATTTTTTGAAAAATATTCTTTTAATTTCATTAATGTCTTGTGTTGAATGCTACACTAAGATTACCTTACGCTATACGCAACACAGTATTAGCTTGCTGTATACGCAACACTATTCTTGGATCGTGTTACACACAATTTTGATAATAGTTAATCTACGAAACATTGAGTATATATATATATATTCAATGTATTAATGAAATATGGTTGGATTATGATATATGAAACAATGAAGTATAATTTCATAGCACGCAACCCTGACTTGGCTTGCATTACACACAATTGCGACCTTCCTCGATAACGTGTGTTGTACGTAATACTGGGTTTTACTAAACAACGATATATTATTATAATATTGTTATGAACTAGCCATTATGAATATTTTTAACTAAATTTTGAATTTTATAACATTATTATTCATCTTACACATTTCTAGAAAACGATATAAGAACAAAATAAATTTTTCAGGTAAAATAAGTATTTTTCAAAAAATACAGTTTTGCCGCCTTTTGATGGCGCACCCACTTCAAATCTAGTTTTTGAAATGTTTATAAGTTCAATTTGACAAAATAAAATTCTTCTTCCAAATCAGTATATAAAAATTTACATTAGATAATGTTTTGATATTTTTCCGATAACATTCATATTTTAATGAATAGTAAAAACACTCTATATTTTAATTAAAAACAACTTTTTTTATCGTAATATCTTATGTGGTTAAATTATAATATTGAATGGTTTTATAGTATAAATAGAATATATTTTCCCATTTAATATAATTTATGTCATTAGCATTGATTTTACCTTGAATTCGTAGGTAAAATCAATTCAATCTTTTGCAATGTTTTAATGAAAAACACGTTTTCTTTCGACAACGAGATTAATTTTAATTTAATTTATGCATATTTTGTGTATTGAATTTGGAAAAATGGATTCCATATTTGGAATCAGTGGGTCCAAATTATGTTAATAAGCTACTTTTTATTTTTGTGCATTGTGAATAGTAACTACGGTAAATTTTATTTACTATAGTTAAAGGTAAATTGTGTAATTAAGGGTAAATATAAGATTATAAAATTAACCTAACACTTGTAAAAATCCTATTTGATGGATAAATATAGACCCATATAACCTAAGGGTCATATTATATTCATTTTATGGACTTTTTGCCATGAAAATAATTAAATTATTATTAAAACCAAATAATGTGACAACATGTCACTTTCTTAAATCTTATAAGTATAATAATTTTAATTTCGTGATAAACTTCATGGAACATAGAACATGAATAGTATCCAGAAATCTAATACAATTATCTACATCATAGGAATTTATTTAGAATTTTTAGGCATTAAATAATTATAATTTAATATGACACAAAGATGATGCAGTAATTGTCTTATTATTGAAATATTGACATAATTGATGTTATAAATGCCCAAATAAATGTAATTAGATACTTTTTATGACTTAAATTAATTTTATAGGTTAATATGACATTTTATAGATGATATAATTGTCTCGGTTCGAACTTATAATTCTTTTATAAATTTCATAAAAATCATTTACCAAATAGTGTCAAAATAGACATAAATTAGTTTTTAAAACAAATATTATATTATTAATTGTTACTTAATTCTTAAAAATCTAAGGTTCGGCCAAATGACTTAGATAAGGATATATATATTAATAATAAACAACTTGGGGTTATTTTGTCTTGTTATGGTATGTTTATTAACCATATAGTGTAAGAAAACAAAAAGACACGGTAAAAGTTAAATTATTTAACTTAGAGTTAAATCTAATTGATAAGGTTAAAATAATAACCTAAACTTGTCTAAATCCTATTTTATGAGAGTATTGAGACCCATAACCACTTTATCTTAGAAATAAGACCCTTTGGAACCATTATAAACCGAATTTGACCTTAATATAAAATAATATTTTGAGATTTTCCTAAGGTGCCCCTCTCCTCCCTTATAAAAAAGCACCTCATCCCTCTCTTCCTCACACCACTTTGAGCCTTCATTCTGGGCCAAACCCTGTGACTTTCTCCTCTAAACTTCCCTAGAGACATCCTAGAGGTCCTGGTCTTCTTCAAAGTCCAATTTTAGTGCCCTAAAAGAAGGTCTCAAAGAAGAACTTCAAAGAAGCATTAATGTCCGTTTTTGATTCTTTCATCTTTATTTCTTCTTCCAGTTCTTCTTCTTTAGATGTTTCATTATGAAGTAATAACATCAATATCACTCATATACTGATATGTTATTATATGTACGAAACAACCCTATTTCACCATCTATCCATCCTACGGAAATAGAAATCACCGCGCGTGCGTACATACAGAATACCGTCTCAACGCCGTGGTGTAATCTATTTTCCACCACCAGCTTACTTGGATTTGTATAATGGTGTAAATAAAAACTATATAGGACTATTATAAAGTGATATTGATTCTGAAATAGTATACATACACTCCAATACAATTCCAGGATCATAGGAATGATAACATCACCCGTGCGTACGTACGGAATACCGTCTCCACGATGTGATGCGACTCGTTCTACATGATCATCATTTCATACTGATTATATAAATGAATTGAATGAATGAATATGATATATATTACACTAATACCATTCTGGAAATGATTTATCTATAACCTAAAGAAATGAATAAGAATTTATTCGACAAAACACGCATAAGAACAAAAAGTTATAAACACCTGAATAACAAGTAGCAATGAAATATTACTTAGAAGCTAAGAATATGACCATATATGATATCATAAAAATATTTATGATTCTGGAATAAGTCAATAACATTATTTACATCATTATACAGGAGGTTCAGACACATACAAAGCATATCAGACCGAAGGTAAGGGAAATGTCACAATCTCATTTTTATCCGAGATTGTTTATACTTTGGCATTTACTGGGTGTATTTTATCATCCACATCCATGTTTCCTCAATATGTAATATTATTTCCATCCACCTAAAATTGTTTAAATCCAATTTTAACCTTCGGTGAGTTTTTAGTAAAGTATATGAAAGGAATCTTTTGTCGTTTTTCGTACGAGGTACTTTTTGACTTTTCCGAAAAAAGTACGAAGAATGATTTTTTTATCTTCTACAGCATGAATGGATTTTTAAAACATTATTTCCAAATATATTACTTTACAAGTTTTAAATTTTATTTTTATTCAACATATATTAGTTTAAAATTGTATGACATGTTACGAAAGGAAAAATGTTTTTGAAGTAGAAAGGATATTTTCATCAAGAATGGAGTTCAAGTGTTTTATCAAAATTGTTTTTCCATCTAAGATAATAAAGGGTTCTGTTTCTATCCCCATTATTACATAGATTATATTGTGTTGTGATGGAATTATATTTTTATGAATTCTTTTATCTTATATGAATTGTTTAATGATGTCACGATGATTAAGATTCCCATTTTTATTACATGGGTTATGCAATGATGTATCATTTATGATTTTGAGGCACACATAAGAATGGTATCATTATGATATGGGTGGGACCTATATCTCCCTCCAATTTATTGGGTAATGAATTAATATCTCATGAGATAGACATGGCTGGAACGATAGGTTATACCGGTTCAGTGAAACAGGAATGAAACGAGGGTTACTTGGTTCAGAAATGGACTTTGTCCACTAAGATAGTCTTGGCAATGAGTTTTAACTAATAAGATACGATTCTCTATGATTATGTGTGTATGCCACAAAGTTTCATGTTTTAATTTATGATTATTGTGATTTCATTTTACTACTATGATTTATCCCATGTTATGAAATTATGCTCTCTTTTGCAGGTTAGGATTTCCATAATGTTATGTTCTTATGAAAATTATGTGATTGATATTTATTTTTTTACCCTTACTGAGCATTTGAGCTCACCCTTTTATGTTTTCTTTTCCCCAAGATATAAAGAAAGGTTTTAGGTAAAAAAATGAATATCTTTATGGGAGATGTTGATGATCTTTCACCACGATTACAAGATTATATTCCGAGTTTTCAAAGACATTAAACTATTACAATCCTTGTGTGTGTGTTTTTGTTATGTACTAAGTATTCCGAAAAAGTAATGTAATGTCCATTTACATCAAGCTTCGGGTCTCTATGGCATGAATATATTTTTAAAACATTATTCTCAAAAATATTAATTTACATGTTTACAAAAACACACACAAGGATCGTAATAGTTTAGTGTCTTTGGAAACTCGGAATGTATTTTTCTAATCGTGGTGAATGATCTTCAACAGCTCCCATAAATATCTTCCTTTTTTTAACCTAAAACCTTTATTTATATCCTGGGGAAAATAAAACAAAGAAGGGTGAGCTCAAATGCTCAGTAAGGGTAAACAAAAGAAATATCAATCACATCATTTTCATAAGAACATAACATTTTGGAAATCTTAACCTGCAAAAGAGAGAATAATTTCATAACATGGGATAAATCATAGTAGTGAAATGAAATCCCAATAATCATAACTTAAATCATGAAACTTTTTGGCATACACACATTATCATAGAGAATCTTATCATATTAGTCAAGACTCATTTCCAAGACTATCTTAGTGGAGAAAGTCCATTTCTGAACCGAGTAACCCTCGTTTCATTCCTGTTTCACAGGACCGGTATAACCTACCATTCCAGCCATGTCTATCTCATGAGATATAAAATCTTTACCCAATGCATTGGAGAGAGATATAGGTCCCACCCATCTCATAATGATACCATTCTTATGTGTGCCACAAAATTATAAATCATACATCATTGCATAACCAATGTAGTACAAATGGGATTCCTAAACAACATGGCATCATAAAACAATTCATATAAGATAAAAGAATACATAAAAATATTTCCATTACAACATAATCAAATCCATGTAATAATAGGGATAGAAACATAACCCTTTATTATCTTATATGGAAAATAATTTTGATAAAACACTTGAACTCCATTCTTGAAGAAAATATCCTTTCTACTTCAAAATCATTTTTCCTTTCTTAACATGTCATACAATTTTAAACTAAAAGAAGTTGATTAAAAATAAACTTGAAAACTTGTAAAGTAATATTTTTGGAAATAATTTTTTAAAAATCCATTCATGTCGTATAAGTTAAAAAACATTCTTCGTACTTTTGTCAGAAAAGTCAAAAAGTACCTCGTACGAAAAATGACAACAGATACCTTTCATATCCTTTACTAAAAACTCACCGAAGGGTAAAATTGGATTTAAAAAATTTTAGGTGGATGGAAATAATATTACATATTGAGGAAACATGGATGTGGATGATAAAATACACCCCAGTAAATGCCAAAGTATAAACAATCTCGGATAAAAATGAGATTGTGATATTTCCCATACCATAGGTATGATATGCATTGTACGTGTCTGAACCTCCTGTATAATGATTTAAATAATTTTATTGACTTATTCCAGATTCATTATTATTTTTATGATATCATATATGGTCATATTATTAGCTTATTAGTAATATTTCATTGTTACTTGTTATTCGGGTGTTTATAACTTTTTGTCTTATGCGTGTTTTGTTGAATAAATTATTAGTCTTCTCTTTAGGTTATAGATACCTCCTTTCTAGAATGGTATTAGTGTAATATATATCATATTCATTCATTGAATTCATTTATATAATCATTATAAAATGAAGATCATATAGAATGAGTCGCATCACATCGTGGGGACAGTATTCTGTACGTACGCACGAGTGATGATATCGTTCCTGTGATCGTGGAATTGTATTGGAGTGTATGTATACTTTTTCGTAATAAATATTACTTTATAATAGTCATATATAGTCATTATTTACACCATTATACCCATCCAAGTAAGGTGGTGGTGGAAAATAGATTACACCACAGCATGGAGACGGTATTCCATACGTACACACGCGCGATGATTTATTTTTCCGTAGGATGGATAGATGGTGAAGTAGGTTTGTTTCATACTTATAATGACATATCAGTATATGAGTGATACTGATGTTATTACTTCATAATGAAACAACTAAATATGAAGAAGTGGAAGAAGAAAGAAAGATGAAAGAATCGGTAACAGACATTACCTCTTCTTTGAAGTGCTTCTTTGAGACCTTCTTTTAGGGAACTAAAATTGGTCTTTGAAGAAGACCAGGACCTCTAGGATGTCTCCAGGGAAGTGGAGAGGAGAATGTGGAAGGGGTTGGCCGAGCTTGAAGGCTCAAAGTGGTGTGAGGAAGAGAGGGAGGAGGTGCCCTTTTATAAGGGATGAGAGGGGCACCTTAGGAAATTCTCAAAATATTATTTTATATTAAGGTAAAATTCGGTTTATAATGGTTCCAAAGGGTCTTATTTCGAAGATAAAGTGGGGATGGGTCTAAATACTCACATCCAATAGGATATATACAAGTTTAGGTTATTATTTTAACCTTATCAATTAGATTTAACTCTATGTTAAATAATTTAACTTTTACCGTGTCTTATTGTTTTCTTACACTATATGGTTAATAAACTTACCATAACAAGCCAAAATAACCTCAAGTTGTTTATTGATAATATATATATCCTTATCTAAGTCATTTGGCCGAACCTTAGATTTTTTAGGTATTAAATAACAATTAATAATATAATATTTGTTTTAAAAACTAATTTATGTCAATTTTGACACTATTTGGTACATGATTTTTATGAAATTCATAACATATTGATAAGTTCGAACCAATATACTTATATCGACAATAACATGTCATATTAACCTAGAAAATTAATGTAAGTCATAAAAAGTCTCAAATTACATTTATTTGGGAATTTATAACATCAATTATGTCAATATTTCAATAATAAGACAATTACTGCATCATCTTTGTGTCATAATAAATGATAATAATTTATTCCCTAAAAATTCTAAATAAATCCTATGATGTAGATAATTGTATTAGAATTCTGTAGACTATTCATGTTCTAATTTTCATGAAGTATAGCACTAAAGTAAAATTATTATACTTATAAGATTTAAGAAAGTGACATGTTGTCACATTCTTTGGTTTTAATAATAATTAAATTATTTTCATAGCAAAAAGTCCATAAAATGAATCTAATCCGACCATTAGGTTATATGGGTCCACTTTTATCCATCCAATAGGATTTTTCCAAGTGTTAGTGTAATTTTCTAATCTTATATTTACCATTTATTACCCGATTTTCCTTTAACTATAGTAAATAAAATTTACCGTAGTTACTATTCACAATTCCCAAAAATAAAAAGTAGCTTATTAACATAATTTGGACCCACTAATTCCAAATATGGAATCTATTATTAGAAATTCAATACACAAAAGATGCAGAAATTAAATTAAAATTAATCCTGTTGTCGAAAGAAAACGGGTTTTTCTTTAAAACGTTGCAAAAGATTGAATTGATATAACCTACGAATTCAAGGTAAAATTAATGGTAATGACATACATTATATTTAATTGTAAAAATATATTCTATTTATACTTTAAAACCATTCAATATTATAATTTAACCACATAAGATATTACGATGAAAAAAGTTGTTTTTAATTAAAATATAGCATGTTTTTACTATTCATTAAAATATGAAAGTTATCGGAAAAATATCAAAACATTATCTAATGTAAATTTTCATATCCTGATTCAAAATAAGAATTTTATTTTGTCAAATTGAACATATAAACATGTCAATAACTAGATTTAAAGTGGGTGCGCCATTAAAAGGCGGCAAAACTGCATTTTTTTAAAAATACTTATTTTACCCGAAAAATTTATTTTGTTCTTATACCATGTTCTAGAAATGTGTAAGATGAATAATAATGTTATAAAATTCAAAATTTAGTTAACAATATTAATAATGGATAGTTCATAAACATATTATAATAATATATCATTGTTTAGTAAAACCTGGTATTGCGTACATCACACGCTATCGAGGAAGGTCGCGATTACGTGTAATGCAAGCCAAGTCAGGGTTGTATGCTGTGAAATAATCCTTCGTTGATTCGTATATCATAATCCAACCATATTTCATTTATACATTGAATATATATATATACTCAATGTTGCGTAGAATAACTACTATCAAAATTGTGTGTAACACGATCCAAGAATAATGTTGTGTATACTGCAAGCTAATACGGTGTTGCGTATAGCGCAAGGTAATCATGGTGTAGCATACAACAAAAGAAATTAATGAAATTAAAAAAATATTTTTCATAAAATCTCTGGGTGTTACATTTTCTTTCATTAGTACTTACCTTTGTAGACACCTTTTTACACTTTGTGGATTTTACTTTTGAAACATGCATGTGGGAATGGTTTAATTTTGGCTTTACATTTCTTTATATCTTGGTGTTGTTGGGTTTGCTTCTTTTTTTCTCTCGATCCTATAAAATATAAAGTGAAATTCCTTCCATTTGTGTAAAATTTCTATACCCATGGTGATAGTCGCCACTCTGAGACCTATTGAAGGCGGGTTTCGAGGGTCATTATTTCTACTTCAACTTAAAAAAGGAAGGGCCTGAAAATCTGCTGACCCATCCCTCCTTTTTGTGAAGGTGGGTCGTGACAGATTGGTATCAAAGGAGGTTGGTTGAGAGATAGTTTGGAGTCTGGAGTTAGGCAGAGTTGGGATTTCATTGGATGGTAAGGAAACAGTGTTGGGTGACCTCAGTGTGTGAATTAGGCCAGGGAAGACTGACTAGGGCACGAGATTTTAGGGCCTCCCGTGATCCGATGAAAGGACCCTGGTCCTACTGAAATACCAAGTGAGGCCACACTAATTGCAGGGTAGAGACCCTAGGAAAGGTAAATGTATCCTAATGACTTGTGTTCTTGTGTTTCAGGTATGTCTTGGGAATTAAGAATAAATTTAAAATTTTAAGATGTTTTAAGAACGAGATTCTGCACTACTTGGGCTTAGGAATTCCTTGTTTACCATGCTGATATGGAACCTAGATGGCGACCACGTGTGGTATAGGTGATCGAGGCCCCGGAGACTACTTAGGTCGATCAGCAGAGAGCTGATCGAGAGAAAGAGGACGACCAGTGGCAAAAGACTATTCGAGCCTCTCAGTGATAGGCCCTCGAGAAATATGAGGGCAGCACCTCCGACATGAAGACAAAAGGCTGGCTAGAGGAGCTAGTTATAGATTTCAGACTGATTCGGGCCCCAGCCGAGTACTGGGTTCACATGGCCATCAGCCAAATGTAGGGAGCGGCGCGTCAGTGGTGGACGCTTTACCTGGGGGATATGAGAGAGTCTGAGGTGTCTTGGGTGGATTTTGAGAGGGAGTTCCTAGTGGAATTCCTCTCCTCGACAATGAAGGCAGAAAAGAGGCAGGAACTACTCTCCCTCCAGTATGGGAGTATGTCCGTGAGGGAGCTAGGGATCAAGTTCAAGGACCTCCTACATTTTGATCCGGACCTCTTTTTCGAAGAGGAGTCTCGGGCAAGGAATTTAGAGGAGGCACTGTGTCCCTCCCTCCAGTATGCTGTTACCCCCTTTACTCTGCTGACATACTTGGAGGTCCAGAAGAAGGCCGAAGTGGTGGAGAGGATGCATGCTCTAGGAGGAGTGTCACGAGAGGGGATCCAGCTGGGACCATCAGAGGGAAAGGTCTTCAGCACCAGGCCTCCAGCGTCAGGACCCTCCAGGTTCCGACAAGCAGGGAGCAGACCGCATCAGTTTCAGTTTCGATCCCCCGACCCTCGCCCTTTTCCTTCGGTCCTGGGACAACGATTCTTCGTCTGTGGGAGCCCTAGAAATCTCCGGAGTCAGTGCCCGGACCGGGTGTAGTACATCGGTGGCTGACACCTCCTCCACCTGCCCCAGTAGCAGCTTGCAGCCAGACCTTTCCAACAGCAGAAGGGACATCGAGCTCCTGCTCCTCCGAGGGCAGACATAGGAGGAGGAGGCCGACCTCAGGGTGCACCTAAAGGACCTCGACCAGGGCGTGGATGGGGAGGTGGCCGATAGACAAGGGGCAGGGGATCTGGGAATGGACAGTAACACGCCACAGAGGCAACAATTCCAACAGGTCAAGAGGTTGTTCAAGGTACGATCAGTCTATTTAGCACTCTTGCGTATGCATTGTTCGATACCGGAGCTTCACACTCTTTTGATGCACCAAGTCTAGCCCGTGCCTTCGGTTTAGATGTAGAGATATTTCTAGATCCCCTGGTGTTGAGCACACCAGTCATAGGTCAGAACGACTTGTTGTTTGTTTGAGGGGGATGAAGACTGATGATAGGGCCACATCAGTCGGTTATAGATCTTCTTCTACAATAGATTCAGCCATATGATGTCATCCTAGGCATTGAATGGCTATTTTCGGTGTGTTCCATTATTGACTATTTCCTAATAAGGGTGGTGTTTTCCGACTTGGACGGTCGGCGTGTTACCTTCACCGGCGAGCAGAGTAGTCCGATGGGAAACAGGCGAGAGGAACCTCTCCTCTCTTTGTTGACCGAGCTGACAGTGGAATCAGTAGATGCTGAAAAGGTGGAAGTTCCAGAGATCGTCCGTGAGTTTATGAACGTCTTCCATGAGAAGGTTACGACTCTACCCCCTCGGCATGATATCAAGTTTGGGATAGACCTGCAGCCCGACGCTCGACTGATCTCGATGGCTCCTTACCGGATGACACCTTCAGACCTACGAGAGATGCTGATCTAGATTGACGATCTGATGAAGAGGGGTTATGTTCACCCAAGTGTGTCACCGTGGGGCACTCCAGTCCTGTTTTCAAGGAAGGAAAATGGTGGTCTTAGGTTGTGCATCGACTAGAGGAGGCTGAATCAGGTGACGATCAAGAATCGCTACCCTCTTCTGAGGATAGACAATCTCTTCGACCTGCTGAAAGGGGAAGGGTGGTTCTCAAAGATCAACCTACGGTCTGGGTATCACCATCTAAGAGTGAAGGAGGGTGACATCCCGAAGACGGCATTCAGATGCAGGTATGGACACTTCGAGTTCGTAGTCATGCCCTTCGGCGTTACGAACGCCCTAGCTATGTTCATGGGGCTTATGAACTCCATCTTCCTGGAGTACCTGGATCAGTTCGTGGTTGTGTTCATTGACGACATCCTGTTCTACTCAAGATCAAGGGAGGACCATGCGAAGCACTTGGGGACGGTTTTGGAGGTCCTCCGACAGCACCAGCTCTATGGGAGGTTGTCGAAATGAAAGTTCTGGACAAGAGAAGTGCACTTCCTTGGGAACGTGGTGTCCGAGCAGGGAGTAGCAGTGGACCCATCAAAAGTTGAGGCAGTTTTTTCTTGGGCAACACCCAAGAATGTGGAAGAGATCCGTAGTTTCCTCGGGCTTGGAGGTTACTATAGGAGGTTCGTACCGAACTTCTCCCGAGTGGCAGCCCCTTTGACAGCCCTGACCAAGAAAGACCAGGTTTTCGTGTGGAGTGGGAAATGTTAGTCACCCATCAGCTATCTAAAAGAGAAGTTGGTCAGTGCTCCAGTGCTAATATTTCTGGAAGAAGCGGCGACTTTTGAGGTGTTCTGTGATGCCTCAGGACAAGTCCTCGCATGTGTGTTGATGCATCAATGAGGGGTGATCTCTTATGGGTCCAGGCAGTTACGCCCCCATGAGCGTAATTATGCCACCCACGACCTGGAGCTTGCAGCGGTCGTTTTTTCCCTAATGTTATGGCGGCACTACCTCATCGGAGAATGCTTTATGGTCTTCACAAATCACAAAATATTGAGGTATATCTTCTCCCAACAGGACATAAACTTGCGACAATGGAGATGGGTGGAGTTCCTCCAGGATTACGACTTTGATATCTCTTATACTGACAGAAAGGGCAATGTATAGGCCGATTCCTAGAGCAGGAGGATGCATAAGGATGTGCTCCGAGAGTCAGAGGATGCCTTGAAGGTGATGGAGGAGTTAGCTGCTTTACACCTGGACGCGAGGATGGATAGCGGTAGAGGCTGCCTGTATCAGATAACAGTACAGTCATATCTGTTTCAACAAGTGGAGGAGTCTCAATGGAGAGACCTGGAGTGCGAAGTGATATGTGACCTGGTTGACTAGGGAAACGCTCCGGAAGGATGGGCAGAGGATGGTCAGAACCATATGCTTTTCCAGAAAAGGTTGTTCGTTCCGGAGGCGGTGCACGAAAAGGTTCTTGGTGAGTTCCACAACTCACCCCTAGTGGTACACCCTGGAGTTTCCAAGATGTACCAGGGACTGAAAGGATGGTTTTGGTGGCCCGGATTGAAGCAAGCAGTGGCAGAGTTTTTGGCCAAGTGCTTAGTGTGTCAGTAAGTGAAGGATGAACACCGAGTTCCAGGCGGCATACTGCAGTCTCTAGATGTCCCCGAGTGGAAGTGGGACGACATCTCGATGGATTTCGTCACATGACTACCCAAAGTCCATCGGGGATATGATGCCATCTGGTTGGTAGTGGATAGGTTGAAGAAATCAGCTCACTTTCTGGAAATCAGGGATTCGATTGTTGTGGATGCATTGGCACAAATGTACATGGATGAGGTGGTGTAGTTTCATGGAGTTCCGAGGTCTATAGTCTCAGATAGGGATGCACGGTTTAACTCGCAAATCTGGAAAGGATTGCAGCATGCTTTTGGAACACAGTTACACCTTAGCACTACTTTTTATCACCAGAAAGATGGACAAACCGAGCGCACCATCCATACCATGTAGGATATGCTGTGGGCATGTGTTCTGGACTCAGGAGGATCATGGGTATGACACTTGCCCCTGGTAGAGTTCGCCTACAATAATACCTACCACTATACCATCGGTATGGCCCTGTTTAAAGCCTTGTACGGGAGGCCATGTCGTTCACCTATGTGTTGGGCCGAAGTAGGAGAGGCAGGCATCCTTGGCCCGGAGGTGGTGCAGAACACGACAGAGAAGGTTTAGCTCATACGGGAAAGGATGAAGGAGGCCCAGGACCGACAGAAGTCTTATGCCGATAACAGGAGGAGGCCCTAGGAGTTTGAGGTTGGAGACCACGTGTTTTTGAAGGTCTCCCCTCGGCGTGGTCAGCAGATGTTCGATAAGGGGAGTAAGCTTTCTCCAAGGTTCATCAGACCCTTTTAAGTGTTGTGACGGGTCGACGAAGTGGCCTATCATCTAGCGTTACCACCACCGCTACTGAGGATATATGATGTCTCCCATGTGTCCCAGCTCCCCCGGTATCTGCACGAAGATTCACACTTCCTTGATTGGGGTGAGCTGGACATCGAGGACGACGTGACCCTTGTGGAGAGACCAGTGATGATCGAGGATCGCAAGGAGAAGGTGCTTCGTGGGCGAACCATCCCCTTGGTTCGTGTGTTGTGGAGACATGGTGGGATTGAGGAGAGTACGTGGGAGAGGGAAGAACATATGCATACCCAGTACCCAGAGTTGTTTTGATTTTTTTTCCTTGTTGTACCAGTTGTGGTAGAACGTTTTGTCTTTTGGTTATGGAATGTACTGGTTTTCATCCCTTTGTTTGTGTGTGAAAAGCCCTGTCTATAGGGGAGGAGAGAACCCGACCCCTAATCAAGACGCATTAAGGTGGATGCGATTAAACTCGTGCGGTCGAGTCAGTGCCGCCCAATGCAGATAATATCTTGACATGGGGGAGGAGACTCCCAACCCACATGCCCGGGTAGTTGGGCATGGTATTTTTCATGGTTCTTGGAAGGGAAATGTTTTAGTTAGCATGTGTTTGCTTCTAAGATCTATCTTTCGAGGTGGTTGTTCGGACCCTCGCTTCCCTTCTGGTTTGTTTTGATCCTCGAGGACGAGAATCATTTAAGAGGTATCTGATGTGATGACCCAGACTCTCTTGGTACTTCACTTTGCCAAAATCCAGGTCCGAAAGGGATGGCGTCTTGGTGAGACCGATTGGTGCGACCATTCGGTGAGACTGATCGGCGCGACCGATTAGCGAGACCGATCAGCGCGACTGATCGGCGTCACCTGGCCTTGTCGAGTTGTTTCCAGTAGCAATCCTTTTTGCGAAAATAGGGTTTGAAACACTATTTTGAACTGTCTGAACGTTTTTTAAAGACCTGTAATTCGCATAAGTGTTTTTATTAAATAAATAATTAATTAATGAGTCGGTTTAAACCCACGACCCCCACACCTTACGCGGTTCAGCCTTTTTATCTCAACCATCCGCGGCTCTTATAAACTAAGGGATAGCTATGGTTTCTTCTTTCCTCGGCCGCGGATTTTCACAAATAGCTTCTGCTGCATCAAGTACGCCGCATTGTTATCTGTAAATTTCCGCACCCGGCCTATGTGTCGATCATCTTTCAACAAGTATGGAATTTCTCCTTCGCCTCTCTCTTTTGTGTATCATGCGGGGTGGGCATGCTTCTGTTCTGTAGAATTGGACAAACCAGACCTAAATAAATATAATGAACTCGATTCTATAAAGAAAGAGGGGAATGTTATCGATGATTTTGATTATATTATGACCATCTTTTTGGGTTGTGATGGCTTATTCCTTCTGAAAATTGAGGCGGTTGTTGGTCGTTGTTTGTGAACTAATGAACACCTTCTAATGTTTTAAATGGCTTGTTTGTGGTTGTAAACTCCTACTGTGAAAAGTAAATTGGGTTATCGTGTATATCCGACCAAATAAACTGAGGCACCAGGATTAATCCTTCTATGATAACCCCCGGTTAAAACAAACGAAAATTGAAATCATGGAGTGTGTTAAGACGATTAAATCTGAAAATACCGACATGGCCCTGACTTGTGTTGATGGTGGTAGTTGGTTGTTTTCTTTTCGGGCCAATTGATGGAGATGTGGGAGGGGATGGGATCCCCTATCATTATAACTTAGTGGTTGTGTGAAATTGGGGATGGGATCCCCTGTTGGTATGGATTTGGTGGTTGTGAGTTTTAAGACCGGCTGGGTACTTGTTTATATCACGAATTGGGGTGGGATCCTCTGTTGTTGAGAACCGGGTGTGGGCATTACAGTTGATGCTTGACTATTTACTTTCCTGGACTTGTGTCTATGATTTCTAGTTGTCCAGTAGTGCTTAAACTTAAAAGTTATCACTGAACATGAAACATAAATGGGATAAATGGGTTTTGCTGGCGAGAGTCGTGACTCAGACTTGAGTGTTGTTGTGATCTGTAGGCTGTCTGAAGAAAAACATAGCTTTGAGTGAGTGATTATTATATATATATATACTTGTAGCTTTGTCTTTCTTATTCGCGCACCACCCAAGTTGAGCACTTAGTGACAAACACCACCATTTAATGGGGGAGGGTGTTTTTCCCAACACAATTCTTAGTGGATGGTTATTAGCTCCATTTCTGCTCCCTTTCCCGAATAGCCCAAGTTTCTTCGGGCAGTCTGTGATGTCCTGAGGTCCATTATTATCCCAAGAACCCCCGGGATGGGTAGTGTGGTGGTTGGATAGGTGTGTGCGGCAGGTGGTTTCCCAAGTGTCTTCGGGATGAGGCCCAATTGTATTCGGGCATGGCAGTGGATCCTTTAGCCTAGGTGTCTTCGGGGGTCGTGGTGGTTGTTTAGGCCTAGGTGTTTGCAGGCATGGTTACGTGTGACAGTTGTGGCCCATGTGTGTGCGGGTGGGATTCGGTAGTGGGACTATGTGCGGTTGTGGCCAAGGAGTGTGTGGCCGGGTTTGGTAGTGGGATTGTGGTGAGAATGGTGGGATTGGTCTGATTCGTAGGATTTCTCAATAACCAGTGGGAAAGTGGCACGGGGTACCCAAACATCAATGTTCTATTATTATATATTACTTGACTTGCGTTATTTGGTGAGTGTGCCTTGGTGAGGCTTGGGTGGATAGTTTACCTTGTAAGGTGTCTAGTTTATTTCTTTTCTCACGAGACTTTAGCACATTCCCACAATTGTGCTCGAGAGTATTTGGTTTCACTACTGAGTGTACTCGTATGCTCACCCTACATATATAAATCTACTTTCCGGATTCCAGGAGGACTTCGGGGATCACACAGGACCTTACTAGCGCAGATCTTGGGAGAAGTTTCAGTTGTCGTTTTTCTTTCTTTGGTACTTACCTTTGTAGAAACCTGTTTACACATTGTGCATTTTACTTTTGAAACATTCATGTGGGAATGGTTTACTTTTGGATTTACTTTTCTTTCTATCTAGGTTTTGTTGGGTTTCCTTCTTCTTATCTCTCGATCCTATAAAATAAAAAGGGTAATGCCTTCCATTTGTGTGAAATTTTCAAACCCTTGGTGCTAGTCGCCACTCCGGGACCTATTGATGGCGGGTTTCAGGGGACATTATCTCTCCTTAAACATAAAGAAGGAAGGTCCTGACAATCTATTGACCCTTCTCTCCATTTGGTGATAGCGGGTCGTGATAATATGGATGAGCTATTATATAGAGATGAGGTTATAAGATCTAATGTAGTTCTAGGAATGTCCTTATTTTAGTTTATATTATAACCTCTTCATTGAGTTTTCGTTAGTCCATTACCCTTGGTGGATGATTCTTGTTCGGAAACATGGAGTAATTATTGGGGAAAATGTACTAATTTTTGGAGATGTGTGCTTTTTTGAGATAATCGATCTAAGGTATAAATGTGTAATAATTTATTTTAAAGGTTCCTTGTGAGTTTAAAATTATTAAAATATAGTTAGGGCTCTATTTATTGAGTTAGGCTTGATATTTCTAGTTGATAATTTACATATTCTATAAATGTGTTATACAATGTGTAACAATCACATAGACAATTCCATGAGAGAAATGTAGTTTGTGAGATGGTTTTTAATTTAAAATATATAAACACACCATGAATCTACATTATAATATTTGTAATTGTAAATGAGGATTAAATAGGACAGTCAAAATGTGAATTTCATCAAACTACTAAATCACTAATTTCATGTTGCATAAAAAATTTAAATATTGTTTATTTCTCGGTCTAAGGGAGTATAAACCATGATGTATACCTATATTTTCATTTTAATATTTTTTATCATTCTTCAATTAAGATCTAATCATTTACCATGTGATTTTGGAGTCTCATATTCCCATCTAGACATCCCAATCATGAAATCAATCCCGAGATTGATTTTTCAAAACTATTCCCCTTATACTGTTGTTCTGTTGTTATGGTGGTGGAAACACATGACCATTATTTGTTTATATGTTTATATGTATCCTAGGTGAATAATTTTTAATATTTTAATCATATGTTCCATCATTATTTTTTTTCCCATTGGAAGTGTATCATTGATCCCCAAATAAAGGATGGCTGTCTAAAACCTAACCCTATGGTCTATCAAATGTTGATGTATGTAAAATACTGTGATTATGTTAAATCCATGTGTGAATAGATCAAATTAATGATGTATGATTATAAATCATTCATTGCATTATTCTTGGGATCCCATTAGATTCAATGATTTAGCAACCACGCTAGTGGCTACACATTGGGTTATAAATTCCATGTATAATAATGAATTTTCAAATGATTAATTATTATTTTCTAGGAAATGAGATAATGGGTTATTGTTTGATATTGAATCAACATTTTCAATGATTATTGATCTTATAATAGTATGGATTGATATGAAATTTTTTTATAAATAGACATATCATAATGGTTTTAGAACCACATGATAAAAGAAACATGTAATTGAATCAAAATTGGTAATTTTTAGAATTAACCATTGAGGATGGTGGTATAATTTTTTCATATCCATTATAACATGAATTGGGTTGTGAGAATCTTGTTATAATCATTATATAAGGGGGTTGGCCTAGTTTCATGTTTTGATGATTATATAGAGGGCTATGCCCAAATGTGGAAATTCTCTTATAGAGGGTCATGCCTAGTGAAATGATTGTATAGAGGGGTATGCCTGGATTATAATATTAAAATACAAGGGATATGACCAGCTATTGAAAATAAAATATAGAGGACTCTTCTTGGATTTTGAATTGATTATATTAAAGTCCATGCCTAGATGCTAAAATTTTTAATGATTAGTTGGGTTTTTCAAAAAATAGCTATTCAATTTAAATCATTTTTACCTATGATTCAATCATATTGTCACAGCCAAAGGAAGACCATAAGGAGGCTGATCGTGCACACTATCTTCCAATTATAGATATTTTTAATATATTTTTTATAAAAATATAATACTAATTTAAATGGTAGGAGGAATTGAATTGAATAAAATATAGATATAATATATAATAATGCTATGGAATATATATTGAAGTTAGAAGAATGAATGAAGTTAGTTTTTATTAGGTTGTCGTGGTGGTTTATATCATTGATTAAAATGAATATCAATATTTAACTAAATGAGGTGATCACGACTCATCACACATCACCTTTTCATTGGAAATATCATCACCTTGCACAATGGACTTTGCATATGGGGTAATGCTCTTCCTAAAATCTACTAAGTGACCTCTCTTCTGACTATTAATACTCTTTCCATGCTCCAACTTATGCAAAACACAAATAGCGATGAGAAGGAAAATTAAGAAATGGTAAGAAGAACTATGTGGTAGAGAAAATAGGGTGACTGCTCACCATAAACAATTTAAACACCACCCCAATTTCTAGAATTGAATAATTTGTAATAAAATTATAGAAAATGAAACTTAATCGAATAAATATTCCTCCCTCGAAAAAGAGACAATGTTTGTTCTCGGTTTTTAGTAGAGTTGATAAGGTAATAATAGTGGGAGAACACATAAAATAAAATAAATAGATGAAATGAGTTATGATGAATAAAGATAAACTAATATATATTTAAAAAATAAATTAAAATTTCAACATCAAAACTCAAACTTATCTCTTTGAAAATGGATATCCTTTTAAAAAGAAAGGAGGTACAAATTTATAGATTATATTGATGAAAAAATCTGGCTCAAATGTTTTCCACATTATTTATTGACATTTAGGGCCATTAAGTGACATATTTGGAAAATGTTACCTTTTATAATGTATTTAAAATACTTATCCTATGTTACTACACATAATTTTATCCTAATTGACCAATGTATAAATGTGTTATGGTTTTTTTAGTTCTGACAATTAATTATTTCCAAGTGACTCTTCATATTCCACAACTCCAACTTCACATTCCATAATGACCTTAAAACCACCAGATTCAGGAGTTTCCTCTTTAATTAATGATTTTAACAAATTCACCTTATATATCAATGTTTAATTTTATATCCATTTGTCCTACCCACGTAAATATATAAGCTCTTATTTTAAACATTCTAGATAAGTCCATAATTTTTGAGGCACCAGTTATGTGATGATTTTGGGCCACCATATCATTTATTGACCTTGACTTCAAAGGATAGAATAAGTCCCATGATTTAACGCATCCTAAATAATTAATTTCAAAATTTGGGATATCGTTCAATATTATATGGCTGAAATAGAGATGATAACTTAAAATGTTAAATAAAAAAAAAATCTGTTTTTGCATTTCAGTTCAAAATTGTTATAAAACCTACAAATGTCACAATTTACAATAAAATAAAACAACGGTGGGATTAAAAAAATTTATATACAGTTTGAAATTTTTTAATATTATATCATTATCACTCCCCCACACTTATGCATCGCACTCCTAGGAAATGATTATATAATCAAATTCGAATTCATTCCAAAATAAAAAATTGAGATAACATCCCCAATCTCTTTGAAAATGAAATTCATTCTTGTATATTATAAGAAAAATAAATTCATTCCAATTTTCAATCCCCACATTTAAATTCATTCAAACTCATAAGTCTATACACGATATGATCACAACCTACCTCACATTGAAATTTGTGTCAATATTCACTAAATAGAAATTATATCTGGAGTTATTCTCATACTTGGGAAGTACATATAAAATAATAGGATTGTGACAATTATCATCACTCCAAAGTGTGAATCATGAAAATTATTTCAATCATGAGGAATTTTTACTGGTGAACTATGTGTCTTATGATTAGTGGGTGGAAAATGATTGAAAATCTAAGGAAAACTGTGGAGGAAATACTCTTAAGCAAAATGAAAGAATATTAATGTGAAAACATAGGATGAAGCTCACTAAAATACCCTTAAAAATGTAAAAAAACACCACCCCCTTTTTTATGAAATGCTATATGAGTCACAAAATGATTCCGAAGAATAATATCATCCATGCTCTCCAATTTTTTCATTTTTTTTCATTTTCTATAAAGGTCAATAAAGGCACGACTTTAGTTTTTTTATTTTCATCAAGAACAATGAGATTAAAATTGAGTACAATTAAATTATGACCATCAAGACCTTCATTTTAGATAGTTAAATGGGTCATAAAATAAGTACAATGAAAAATTCAAGATAATCACAATTTTTTCAGTTTATTTTCTTATTTTGTAGAAATGAATGAAATGAATAATCACAATGAATGGTTTACGTATGGCCATTTTTCTATTTATCCACTAGCCAAAATGAAGGAAAATACCTTAAACCACCAAAAAATGGATCACATCCCAAAACTAACACCTGAAAGTCCCTTCTCCCACACTTGGACTTGAAATATCCATGCACAAATACTATGTGTGCTCGTATGTAATGTAAAATAAGTTTGTAATGTGGCTTAATAATATAAAAAAATTCATGGAATCTAAGGGATAATGAAGGATAGATATACATTTAGGTATCAACAAATAATATGATTTGCCTAATTAGTTCCTCAAACATATCTAAATAATTCCATTTAGTCCAAAGCATTGAAAGTGAAAAATCATTATTTTTGGTTCTCACAAAAAATACAAGCATCTCTCATGATATTGTGGGTATTAGAAAGAACATTTCAAATTGGGATAGAATACCTCACAGAACTGGAAAAAAAATTTAGACAGTGTTTCATCGAAATGGATTTCAAAAATTGTTGAAACTCATAAAAATTCATGGAAAATCTTATTTAGTTAAATTATTTTCACTTCAACATTCATTAAAAATTTATTTCTACAAAATTCATTTCAATCTTCACAAAATCATTTGGTGTGTGCAACATTATCATAATATCCATTCAGTATCAAGGATCAAAAAATGAAAATGAAAAAGAAAGATACATCAAAAAAAACAACTATGAATGTTTACAGTCCCCTCACATCTAGATTTCACTACCCCTCATTGCCGCTCAAACACCTACCAATTTTTTCATGGAAGGATGAAGTTATGATTCTATCAACTACCAAATTACCCGAAATTAATTAAATATATAAAAGGTTTAGAAATTTAAATAAAAATAATGTGGAAGGAAAAACGAAAAAGGATAATGCTCTATTTGTCCCCTCATATGGGTGATAGGTTTTTTACTAACCCTAGTCAGGCAGTTGAATCATTGTAACTCCAATCTGAAGGTTGTCATATATTCCTTCATTGAAACCACCTGAATATTTCTCTCCTATATTTATTCATCCTACACCAGTTATGGAGGAACACTTGAGTAGAGTACATCAGCTCCTCTACCATTAAAATGTGGTACAAATTCAATTATGTGGGAAGGAATAATAGTGAGTCCTCTTTGTTCACTGACACTACTTTCATAACCTCTTCAACTTAAACAGGTAGTTATTTCACATGTGATATTGTTTCAAAAAAATCATAATGGAAGTCGGAAAATACTTCCACTTAGATACAATTAAAACATTATGAATCTATATAAAACTCATCCCTTTCTTGTAGGTAATCTTGAAAAATTATCTCTTCCAGATACACAACTCAGTTATTTTTTTCTCTGAGAACATATTCACATTCTTCTATAACATGATATAGGTATATAAGTAAATATTATTCCTTGAAAAATATATAAGGATCTCTTACCCTTTGTTCTCCAAAAAATAATACCAATGTTTATCCAAAACATGTTGATATCTCATAGTTGTATCAGCAGGCATAACATCTTCATGAATCTTTTCAAACAATAAACATGGAGGCATGATTGCTTCTTCATGTTGAGTCTTAATGTCTTCCTTGGGTTTTTCCCAATAAAATATTGGGTGATCAAAATTTTACTCTTCTTATTCATCTTATATTTTTTGTTGTTGTTGTTCCATCCATAAAACATTAATGTCTTCAACTTCCGCGGTCAGCGATACTACCACCATGCTTGATTGTTTAAGGATATAAAAATTAATTTGATTCATCACAACATTTTGTTCCATCAATAGCATCAAAGTATCTTCCCAACTATATAATTTACTACTAGTCCAGGAATATGAAAAATCACTAAAATAATACATTTTAAACAATAAATGAATTATATTCATTTAAGAACCATATTTTATCTTTTGAAATTATTATTATTTTTGTTTCTTGAATAATAGTTTGTGTAAGAATTCATACTCCATAGCAACAGAACCAAATTAGTGAGAGGGGTTTTTCATGAACCACTATTCAATTAAACTATTTTTTATCTATGTCATTACCCTAGTGGAACACCCTAGGGTTGATCACAAGGAGGACACTCACACACACTATCTTATTATTGTCACTATTTATAATTTTACTAACAAAAAATATAATATTAATATAGATTGGGTATAATTGAAATGATTAAAATATTGATATAATATGTATTCATGATTTTAAATATATAATGATGTTATAAGAGAGAAATCCGGCAGTTGTTCATAGTAGGTCATGGTAGTTGATATCATTGTTTAAAAATAATCTCAACATTAAACTCAATGAGGTGATCTAGACTTGTAACACCTCACTTTCTCATTTAAAATGTCATCACCCCAAACCGAGTACTATGCATATGGGTTAATACTCTTCATAAATTCATCTTCTAATCCTCTTTTCTGACCATCACCACTCATTCCATTCACCACTATATGCATTACACACATAGGGAAGAGAAAGAAAATTTTATAAATCGGATGAACAACTCGGTGGCAGGGAAAATTTGGGAGACCACTCACCATAATCGATTAAACCAACACCAAAATTCCTAGAATATAATAATTGATAAAAAAAATTGAGCAAAATTAACTCAATATAATCAATATTCCCTCCATCAAACAAGTGTCGAGATTAGATCTCATTTTTTAGTGGAGTTGATAAGGGAATAACGGTGAGAGAGCACATAAAATAAAATAAATAGAAGAAACGAGGTATGAAGAAGAAAGATAAAATATTATATATAAAAACGAAAAATAACTATTTAAACATCAAACCCCCTCCCCCCTTATCCCCTTGAAAATGGTTAACCATCTAAAAAAGGGGAGCTTCAAGGTTTTAGTGAAAACAGATGACGAAATATCACTCCAATTCAGCACACATGAAGTTATCAACACTTTGGCCCATTAAATGATTGAATCAGGAAATGGTCACTTCTTTAAAGTTGTTCATTTAATTCTCTCGCGTGCCTCCACAACATTTCATCCTGATTAGTCCACTAATGATGATGTTATGGCTATTTTAGTGAAGACATTTAATTATGTCTAGGTGACTCTTCATATTCCAAAATTCCAACTTCCCATTCAATAATGACCATGAATCCACTAGATTATGACATGACCCCTTAATGAAAGATGTTAATTTATTAATTTTAAAACTAAATTTTTGTGTTATGATACACTGGAATGACCCACTTCTAGCTATAATATCTTTTTTAAAACCTTCCTGTTATGTTCACAGTTCACGAGGCCCAGTTTGTGAGATGACTGTGGGGCTCCAAATGATTGATTGAGTTGTACCTACATAAATATGAAAAGATAATAATGATGTAAGGAAACATAGAATGATATTATATTACATTTTGGTTCAGTTTGGAAAATGATACCACCAAAAAACTAAATAAGAATAAAACAGTAAAAACCAAAAATATATACATTTTGGCATTTGAGCTAAATTTTGTTCTAAAACCTACAAATGTGACAATTTACAATTAAAAAAAACTATGGTTTGATTTTAAACAATTAAATAAAGTATAAAATATGTGAAAATTGTAGCCTCATCACATATATAGAGGGATATTCTTAGATGATTAAATTATTATATTTGGGGATATGCCCAAATGCTGAAATTCATAAATAGAGATCTTTTCCTAGTTTCGTACTAAACATATTATAAAGTTGTATTTTCCTACTTTTTTTAATCCATTATTCATTAATAAGATTGGAATGGTTTTTTTAATCCTCTGAGGTAATATAATATGATGATAAATAAGGATAACTGTTGTATTTTATTTTGTTCAACAATTAAAGCACTGCATTTTATCTTTATTGTAATCATTGATTTATCAAAAAATGTTTTTATAGGAATGTCTATTTTAATATACCAATTTATAAATAAACTCTATTTAGGATGTTTTAAATTATTAGGAAGATTACATAGATACATGTTTGGATAAGGTCCATGGTCCCTATTACTAGTTGTTTCTAATTGGTTGTACTGATGTTTGGATATAGAACTGAGATGGTTTATAATGTAGAGTTATTTTGATATTATTTCTTCAGTTAGTTTTTTTTGGAATTAAATTATGTCTTAAATATAGTTATATTTCATCATATCATTACATAGATTACTATTATTTGGTTTTATGGTTCCTTTGTGTACATTCAAGTTATATGTTGTAATATTTCCACTAGTTCCCATTACTCTAATATTTATTAATATTCATTATTTTTTCTATAATATAAATTTTCATTAGGGGTATACTCTATCCAATATACTCATAAATCACACAATTCATTCTATCAGACTATGGAATATGGGGAGTTGTTCTTGAGGTCCTATATTAGAACATATTTGGCCACATAATAGAGTGTTAGATCGACGGATGTTACAGATTTCATATTAATCTCACCAATTAAAAAATAAAGATAAAACATTTCAGAGTAATGAATTTGTTCATGTAATTGTATTTATTAAATTGAATATATAGAGGAATTATATTTATTGTGAATGGTGTGACCTGTATACAGATTTTTAAAGTTTGACATATATATTTACAAATTTTTATTTTATGTCTTTTAGAAAAGATTGTACGATATAATCCATCATCATGACTACTCAATAAATTACCACTAGTGGAAGTAAAAAATGTGTATAATACTTTTTTTGAATTGAAATAAAAATATTTCCATGTTGAGGATTGAATGATATCAATTATTTATTGATTTTCATAGGATTTATCTTGAATTTATGAGGAAATGGGGAATATCAAATAATTTTCAAATGAATTTCCAACCATCCATAAATTTTAGGATTAAGGAGGAGTCTAAAGAGTATTTGGTTTTGTATAAGAAGGGGATAAATGTTATATATTTTAACCATGATTGTTTCGGATTGAACAGTTTTCGAAACATAGTATGTTTCCTTTAAATATAATATCATAATCCCAATTTTTTATTCAAATACCTCAGTTAAACACTATATATGCATAATGGATGTATTTTAATGTATAGTTATAACTATTTATAGTTGGTCCGCATGAAGAGGAATATTTTAGTGTATATATTCTAATTCCAGAAATGATAAAACAGTAAGTTTGGGAGACCAAATTATAAGGTAATTTTATAACTATAACCCTAACTAGAAAAGATATGAATAAATAAAAACAAAGATTTGATCATCAAAATACCCAAAAAATAAAAATGGAACAATATTATATGGTTATTTGTTAATCAATTTAAATAATTTGATCATTTCATTACCATCAAAATATATTTTTCTATTGATGCTCTTTCGTGGATAAACATGAAGGATGTGTCAATGATTCATGGTGCTCTATATCCCATTGTGTTTTATTTGGGATCTAAGGATTATCATGACATTCTACAAAAGTATTTAATATGAGTGGGGTATAGAGTAGTGTTTTAGTTCTTCATATAATCCATCGATATATTTTCATTTAGAGAGGAAAATTCAAAATTTATAATAATTTATTTGAGTTTTCATTATGGATTTCAATGGTTATTGAGATAAACAATTTTATTTAGAATAATTTTCATTTAATATTATATCTCCCTTAATCATTATGTTGGATCCTTACTAATAGCAAAATGGGAGGATTGGAAGAACTCATATTTCCTAAACCAATGATTGAGAAAAAAATTTATTGATTATTTACATAAATGATGAAATTAAAGATATGGTTTTAGCTATTCTGCAATAGATTAGGTCAGTCAAAGTCTATAAAAATCATATACTCATAATTTTTAATGAGATAAAGGTTTTGATGTTAGTGAAAAGGTATTCCTTTAAAAATCTCATTGGAAGAGTATCATGGGATTTATAATAATGTCCAAGATGATCTATAGATATATCATCACATCAATTTTTTATTATTATATCTGGATTGTTTCATAGCACTTGACTATTCCAGAAAATCACTCTAGAGTTAAATATAGGTTTCATGGATATCAGTTCAGGAAGTACATTCCCAATCCACCACATGAATTCAACTAAAAGTTCATACAACATTATAATGACAATTATTTTGTGGAAATATTATTGGATATTCATTATTGATGAGAATATGTGTGGTGAAACATGACCAATCAACATGTAAAAGATATATAGATAACTAATAAAATTGACGAACATATGTGTAAACTAAAATATATGATGATGTAAATGTGCCCTAAATTTGTTGTATCATAGTAATATGATTTTAATGAATGATGTTTTATAAGTTGGGTATAATGTTTCACTGATAAATTTTTGTATATATTTATTTTTAAATAAATATAATTTAATTCCAGGCCTATCATATACTAAAAAAAGAGACTAAATAAAGCATATTAAAGAATAATATTATATCATATCCCTTAAAAGGGTAAAATTAATTAAAATATGAAAAAAAAATTTTAAATATTATATTTAATTAATATATATTGATAAATAAGTACACAATTTTTCAAAAATAAAGATAGTTATTTATCAAATATATATATTATTCAAAAAATAGATTTTTTATAAATTTATTGAATGGATATTATAATTAATTATACCATTTATAAAATTTTCATTTTATTAAATGATATACTTTTTTATTTAGTTTCCAAAAATTTGATTATGTTGAATTCTTTAAATATCTTTTAAAATAAATTCTTTTAACTACGAAAATAAATAATTTTAAAATGAAAACTATATTTTTATATCTAGTATTTTTGAATGGTAATTTTTAATTGTAAATTTTTTAAAAAAAATTAGTTTATTCCTATTAAAAATTCAATTTATTCATTCTTAATCAATATTTTACTTAATCTCATAATGAAAATTCATTGAAATTTTAAACGGCCTTTTATTAAAAACTATTTTCATTGTGACTTCTATTTTTTGTATCATATTAATTTTACATATATTCATATATTGAATACTGAAAATTTTATTTGATATTTTGAATCATAATTTAAAAATTGATTGACAATTCTGATTTCATTTTTGTTATTATTGAGTTGCAAATGTGGTAAAAATTTTATTGGCTTAGAAAAGGGGTATAAAGAGTAATTTGATTTCAAAATAAGTGATAAGTCACAAATTTTCATTTAATTTACTGTTAAATTAATTTTATATATTCTTTTTATGTAATCATAAAAATTAAATAGATTATCTTCCAATTTTATAGGAATATTACATTATAATTTTTCAATTCATTAAAAAATTCAATGTAGTTTCTATCCCTAGTTAATAAAAGGACACACCGGATATCAATTACTTTCAAATCATTGAGACAACTAGAATTGTAAATCCATATTAAATGAGCTAAAAAATTTCATACCCTCTAATTATATTCTCAATTATTCATAAAATATTATTCCACGGTTTCATTAGAAGTGATCTATCGGTATTCTTTGTAAGATGAGGTAATTGTCTTACCCAACCACATTAAATTTATTTCTTATTATAAATTCTCTATATAAATGGTATCCATTATATAATAATTACCCCTATATATTGTAAATAAATAATTTTTAATATGATGATTTGTCATATATTTTTTACCACCTTTATATCTAATTAGAAATGAAAAGTATCTCTTGTTTTTGCGTGTGTAATACCACCCACATATACTAATATGATTCATTTTCAATCACCATTACTCATGATTTTATATTATTATAGGTTTATTATTTATAATTTTAATTAGGAAATAAATTTATTTTTGTATTTCTAATTTCATGTCTACTTTATTTCAAGTTCATCACATGAAAAATTATAATCTCGCTTGTGTTTACATGTGGATTACCAACTCTACGAATTGATGTGATACATTTTTAATATTTTATATTATATTTATTTATAAAATAGATAAATATATAGTATAATTGATATATATGATATAAAAAAAATTATTTCAAAGCCAATAATTATTTATCATTCTTTTTATAACCATTGAAAAGTTGAAACATCACTCATACATAATTACATACTACCATACACCCAAGGTTTTATAATTCATTTCCATCAAAAAATAATATTAATAATTATAAATATTTATTTGATGAAATAATTTAATAATTATTTTCTATTAATGATTATTGAAAATATTAAATAATTTTAATAAGAATGTAATAGATTCATCCGTTCGAAACATACATTAAAAATGAAGTAGTTATCACATTGAAAACTTTTTTTATAAATATTTTTTAATAAATGGGTGATAAGATATCATAAATAAATCATATTTAATAGTATATATATAAATATCATTCTATAAAAAAGTATAATAATTATATTTTAATTATATATGATATTTTATCATGTGTGGTGAAAAAATGACATGAATTAAAGGGTTCACATTTCAATCTATTTTTAATTTATATTATTGATGCTTGAATTTATATTGAGTAATCCACAAAATCCATATTAGTAAAACCAATTTAATTTTTATTTTCAACTATTTACCTATGTAGTTATCATGTATTTGAATCATATTCTCAAATATATATATATATAATGTCTTTGAATTTTTTTTCAATAAAATATGGAATTATTCCATATTTAGTCTATGAACATTTTATTCTATGTCCATGCCCAAAAACATTGTTTTATTATGTTATTAAATAAACATATACTGTTCTAGAAATTTCATTTTCACTACCTTTGAGTTTATTTAAAAATGATTAAAAATGATTCACTATAAAAAAATCATACAAGCCATTTATTACATTTTACAACGTTTTGAGTGGAATGTTTTATATTTAATTATACATCATGAATATATTTTACCTCAATCATGGAAATTTTTATTTGAAGATTCAATTACATTTTACAATTTTATTTTTATGAGAAAAATATTTTCACAATATTTAAAAAAAAATTGTTATCATTTTATTAATAGAAAATTATATTTTTATTTGGTTTTACGAAAATGTTTCTATTACCTATTAAGGAAATTTTAAGTCATTGTTATAATCCATTATGTGTTATTATTCATCCCTGGCTGTTTTATATTATGACATGATACACATTTTTTATATGGATGTCTTGTGATGATATTCATTTATGGTCCAATAAATGAAACATGATTCATTATAATCAGTTAATGATGTTATGATAAATCATTATGAAACCCATTTACTTTTTATAGATTATGCTGTGATGGAATAATGAAATTTTTTATAAACTATGTTATCCAAAATTATGTTATGATATGTCAAATTGATTATTTTTTTGATCTTATTGTACACATATTTCATGTTTTCATTAGGTGATGAGTGGGCCCCTTATAGTAGACTAATTCAATGGGTAAATCCTTATATCTCATGTGACAATTATTTTAAACTAGTAGATGTGGTCAATTTACTATGGGAAATATGTGGGGATTTACAATCCACTATGATATGGGAAATAGTTGTCGATTCATGACCTACTATTATATAATGGTCTCTTCAATTTAACAAGTCATTTGATAAGGTTTCTATGAATTTTATAGTTAAACACACTTATGACACATTGTTATGATTTTTATTTGAATATAATGTTCATTGTTGATTTATGATTATTCCTCAATCATGTGTTTAATTTGTTTTGAAATGAAAATGGTTTATTCCCTGAATATGGTTTCTAATTTATAAAAGATTAGATATTTTATTTTTTATGACTCTATAGTTATCACATATCATTGTACTTATATTATTATTGAATATGATTTTCAATTAATATCTCATATATTTACCATTACTAATAATATTATATAATACATTATAATGTTACTCTTCCACTATTCTTATGAATGGTTTTATATAGGTTGTGTAAATGAGTGTTATAATGTGAGAAGAAATTAATGATAGTTGTTAAAGACTATTTATGAAATATTATTTTGTATATATTTTCCATGTACATTAATCATTTTATAGTTCTTAGGTGTGTGATGTTATTATGTGTATTTAATATACTTATAAAAGGATATAATATCCATTTATCTTTTTTCTGGGTTACCTTAATATTCTCAAATAATTAGTGTTATAAAAAAAATTCTTAATTATTTCCTCATCCTTGCTTCCAAAAATTGACAAACCTTAATATGATAGAAAATTGGGAGGCCCAATAATTTATTAAAAATTTATAATACAATTTTGGATCAATATTCATTACATAAAACTAAAATTCATTCTGAAACTGTTTCAGTTAGTCTCTTTGGAAGAAATGTTATATAAATAACCGTTACATAAAATTTCTACATAATATCTCACTATGCTCATCAGAGAAACCACAGTTATTTGATATGTCCTTATAATGATATTTCATTATATCCATGGGAAGTGGAAACATTATAATGGGTGTGCTCATATAATCTATAATGGTAATACCAAGTGATATCAATCAGTGAGAATTTGTAAGAATATAAAGATCATAAATGAATTAAATTGTAATCAGAATATTTGATAATAATACCCAGATATTCAAAAATGAAAAACATTTATCTGATCATTAATCTAATAAATTCAGAATTCATAAATATTAAAATTATCAAAAAAATGTGCTATGAGATCTTCACAATGACCTAAAACCAAGACATAAATGATTGGAATAGTGTTTGTAATTATCATAATCAATTTAAACATATGTTAATGTTATATTTGAATTCATTCCTCAAATTTTATATTTTGGATAACCACATATGTAGTTATTTTGGGTTTTGGATAACAGCCCTTGTACCCCTATTGGGGTATTCAAACCACCCATGTACTATATTCTAGTCTCGTTATAACCTCCTTTATATAAAAGGAGCTTCTAAAAAATTAATATATACCTAATTAATCTGAGGGATATAATACACCCAAAAATCCCACAATCAGAATCCCAACATATTTGTACCTTCTAATAATGAAATTTATTATCATTTAATCATATCATGATCCATTTAAAACACAATGGGATTCATCAATATCTGACTGTATCTACAATAAACCATCTAGAAAATGAATAATGATTTTCACATTATATTATGTCTGAAATAAATAATATGAAACATCAATGGATTTTTTGTATAGAAAAATATATTTTAAAGATAATTGAATCATTTCATGAGGAAAATATATATTTCTTTTTGAAATAAATTATAGAAAATATAAGAAATTTCAGTCTGTTAGTTATATAGTTATCATTGTAATGAATCATTTAAACATATAGCAACATCATTAAAACATTTAGTGTCATGGTGGGAAATTCTGTTCAGTTTGAATACTTTAAAATATTATTTGGTTTTCACCATTAGTAAAAAGTAACTCATTAATAAGGAATCAATAAGATTAATTATTTGAAATTTAAATAATAGTAAATTATGGGTGAAAATATTATTTCTAAATCATTTTACTATAATAAAAATATCCTTCAATCAAATATAAATAAAAAATCTATATAGATGAAAATGATTCTAGATGTAAAAAATAAATAATATTTTACTTAAAAATATCTTAAATACATTATATTAAAATTAGAGAGGAAAATGAAAATCAAACTTCTAGATTCATGAAATTACATTATGGATGAAATTAAATGATATTTAAGAGTGATATATCATATTATTTTAGAATCATAAATATAATCGTAAACAATATTGGGAAAAATTAAGATTGTAATATAAAACCATTAATTCTTATGTATCATTTGAGTCATAAGTCCAATTTGATAAATAACGTCAAATGATGAATTAAATAAAACCATTAATGTTTTATCCATGTTATAACGTACAAAATTTGTATTACACACCCCTATTAAACAAAAATAGGTATATGACATCATAAACGATAATACAATATGATATTTAGATTAATAACCCTTACCACATAGGTATCATTTGATTTATAACACCCATGAAAGAAATAAATTTTTATAAACAATAAACATACATGAATATTAATAAATTCATTATATAGTATTTCCAAGAATAAGTATATATGCCACATCTAAAAAATAAGTTATCAATATGGCATAAGTCTCATAGAAACAAATGTTCGGTGAGAAACAAATACATCATTGGTATCATTAAAGTGAAATAACTTTTAATAAATTAATTAAAATTATATCCTTAAATAAAATTATTTATTTCATATCAACTATTTAAAACGTAAAAGGGGAAGTATATATAAACCATTAACATAAATTTTTGCATATCATCAACCATATATTAACAAAAAATGTGATGAATAACACTTACTGTATTGGTAACATTTAAATAATATCCCACATGAAATAAATGACATGGAATAAAACATTACATATCAGGAATAAAAATATATTATTTTTATAAAAAAATGTTTAAATATATATGACAAGTGAGACAAAAAAGTTATTAATTTGGCATATGTATCCTAGGAGAAAAAGTTAGGAGTGAAACCCTTGCCAGATTAGAAAATTCTAAATCCAATACAAAATTATAAAATATATTAATTTTGACCATGAATATCATAAATTATGGTATATATATGATATATAAATCAAAATTGGATTTATATACCCCTCATAAACAAAAATATGTGCAAATCATTAAACATGTATCGATGAAACAATATTAAGTTGAAGAACCATTATCTCATGTCTAAAATGATTCATAATCACTATACAAAAATTTATAAAAAATTATAATATTTATAATTCAAAACCATTTATACACTTATAATAAAATATATGATCCAATTATAACATATCAAAACCTATTATTAACTCTTCATTATTAAATTCTTTATTTTTGGGTGGTAACAGTTTCATTTTTCTTATATGTTTTTGTTCAAAATATTTAACACATTAAAATTGATAATAATTCCATAATAATTTAAATGGTAATAATTCTATTATAATAATATTAACATATTATATAATATATATTTTTACCATTCATAAAATTTCATAATGAAAAATTAATTACATCACTTTATAGAGATGACAGTTTATACAAACACATGACTGGTGTTTCTACATTTCAAAGGATAAAATAAAAGAAAGGTAAATCAAAATTAAACATTTAAAAAAGAATAAATATATTTAAAATATTATATATATTATTTAAAATATATCATCTTTACTCTATAGTAAAATATGAAATTTATAACAATTCAAATGGATTTTTGGAGGTGGATATACACCCATATGAATGAGAGATTTTATTGGATTCCAATGAATGGGATTGTGATAATGTAGATAGCTTATTATAATTAAAAAGAAGAATTATTGCAATATTATAAAATAAAAATATTAACATCTTTATAATAACTAATAATTAAATATACTAATGGAAAATGAATCTTATCAGAACATGGATGTGGTAGTCCACATGTACGTGCGAGCTATACTATCACACCATATTTGAAGGAAATATTTTCGTGAATAGTAATTTGATATATTTAAGAAAATATCATTGTCCATAGGATTCATGATTGTTTATTTTATGATTGATACAACATCTTTACATAATTTCAAATAATGATAAAATGAAATTTTTTTGTGTAGATTTATACCTTCTCTTTGGGATACCACCTAACGCGTACACTTTAAAAAATGAATGACTGCACATAGAAAAATGAGTGGATATTTAGGATTAATGAAATTAAATGAGGATGGAAATAGATATAGTATTATTGGATATTTTTTCATCAAAATACATCAATATTTGAGGACAGAAGATTCCCTTCAATAAGTGATTGAATGAGACACATTGAATTACTTAAAATAATTAGATTCAATTAACATTCTTCTCATGTATAATGAATCGAAATGGACATGGAATCAATTTTAAGATATTATATGGTATAAATAACATTTAAAAAAGATAATAATATCATTTTCTATATAGAAATATTTCTATTATTTTTTAGTATAAACTCCCCAAGTAAAGACATTTGTTTCAATAACCATGTTATCAATTTTTTACAAATATTATTATTCAGTATCATAAAAATAAAATGGATTTAATTTTAAATTTTTAAATTTATGATTAAAAATATGAAATTAATATATATAAAATTAAACAAATGAACATTTAAAAAATAATATTGTCAAATAACTAAAAAATTTAATGAGAAATAGTTTCAGGAAAATTTAATTTTAAGCATAAAACAGAAATTACTTTCAAAACATTCTGAGTAAAAATAGTAAAATAAATATTTAACTATTTTATGGAATAAACGATATATGAATATATTAAATTCTTTAATGAATAATTTTATTTATTATATTAATATAAAAAACAAATTTCATGCTCTGATATAGTTTTTAAAAAAATGTATATTAAATCCAAAATAAATTAAACCAAAATCATGTATTATGTGTATTCATGTGTAATTTATAACATTATTTCTTATTAAATGAGATATGTTATAAGTTAATATGAACTTTTAAAAGTAATAAAACGTATAAATTACTTTATTTAAGGTAATTAGATTCCATGATTACAAAAATTGGTATATTAAAATACTTCTTGGAAAATAAATGTCTTTAAAAAAACAAATAAATCTCCCTTTGATAACATTGAAATGATGATTTAAAAATAATATTTAATAATTCAAATAAAAATTAAAATCAATGTTATAAATTAATTATTTTCTCCTCACTAAAAATATAGTAAAACCCATTTTTAAGAAATTATTTTTTTGAACAAACAATATAATAAATATGGATTATATATATTATGAAATATTTAAAAAATATCATTATATAAACCATTATGTATACTTTTAATAATTTTGGTTTTTCATTGAATACCACTAATTTAATATTTAGGTTATAATATATCATGACTCATTTCAATAATGATATCTCTTGTGAATAATGTTATCGATCAAATTCAATTTATTCCAAAAATAATATATTCTAAAATATAGTGTTTTGTTTTTAAAGGAAATATAAAATATATTGTCACATTTGGTTTTCCACCACTATTGATTCTGAGTAATTGTTGTTAATACATACTAAACAGTACATCCTATCAGGTTACCATCTACTTTATTAATGGAAAATTGAGACGGATCTCTAATCCATAACAATGTATAAACACTATTTCAAAATTAAGGTGGTAAATTATAGATTCATACCCAACTAAACTTATAATCTCATGTTGGCCGAAAGGATAAGAGGTCGGGATCATCGCACCCCTTTGGGGGGAATTGTCGAATACACATGGAATCTCTTATAAATTTAATTTTTTGGAAAATCAGACACTAATCTTGAGATGGAACTGGTTACCCAAAAAAATTGACCAGCAGTTAAATAAATTTATGTAAAAATGATAGGGATCTAATTCATGAATCCATCTTCATCTAATTTAGTTTATTCATTAATTTCATAGTGATTGATCGGTTATTATATAATGAATCCATATAACCAGGTGCTTCATAATTTCATTCCATATGGAGAGGTGGTTTGTATATTGAGAATGGGATTAATCAATTATGAGGAAAACTACGTTTCTTGGATATTTTATAAATAATAACCGATATAGTTCATTAAAATTGAGTTTTTTATGATCCTATGGAAAGGAAATATGTGTGAACATTGAGAAACCAGGTATTATAGATCTAGACTCGATGAGTCATCCAACATATAAAAATTATAGAAATATTTATAGTTTTTATAGTATATTTGGTTTCTCAGTGCACTAATAGTTTCAGTAGATTGATCATCCCATGGGAAAGATTTGTTTCGGATTATTGAAATTTCATAAACATGAGGGGACTTACACCGTTGTAGATTCTTATATGAGATTTTTCCTTAGTAAGGAACCATATATATTCTAGTTAAAGAGGGATTCAATAATCTCATATTTCATTAACATCCTCCAGAAGGGATGTTCCCCTATATGGAGGCAATTATATAATTCCACTCATTGGGGCTTGCACATTGAGTTCTTCATGATGCATGGAGAAACATGATGCAACTAACATGACCATTGTGACTCCATAATCCCACTTGAGAAATTTTTTATGTGAGAAACAATGTATAAAAATTTTCTATATCATTGTATATAAATACAAGACATAAGCATTAGGACTAACCTTTAATGGTTTATATAGTGTTCAGGACCCAGAGATACATCCTATGTATCCTTGTTATCGCAAGAGTCACTGTAGTCATTGTTTAATTAATGAGGATTTATACACCAAGGATTCCATTTCTTGATTGAGATTTATTTTACAAATTACATGATTTTTTAACCACCATATAAATACATGAGGTATGTTCAGTGTGATAAAACAAAGATTGAGAATGATAGGTCTCACTAATTTATGATGCATAATCTGAGCACTAGGACAACCCTTTTGTGATTTGATATGGAGGATGACCCTTACAAAGGAATCCTAAGTATCTTGGTTATATGAGGAATTAGTGTTCTCATAGTTCAAAAAACTAGGGCATACACAATATTATTGAATGACATTAACAAACCATAGGATTCCATATTGATATTACATTCTTATTTTCCTAATAAAAATTGATTTTCTATTAAAAATTAATTTCATTCATGAACACAATATCATAGGGTGTATTTCTAACATGTATTTAATAAATTACATGATTCTAATAACATTTCTGATGGAATTCTCATATCCTTGATGGAATTTATGATTTTTGTCACAAGATCACGTCCGATATTTTTAGAAGAAATAGAAAGACAAAGACAGCTAATTTGGGAATCCATTACAAGATCTCTCCTAAACTGTAACATCCTAGGTAAATAAAGAATAATACATTTTCATATTTATTAATATTTTCGAAATACATATTAATTTTACTTTAAATGGGTTTCTATATTAGATAGTGCACCCGATACGCAACACCTAGTTTCTTTGAAATCTTACGTTGTACACTAGTAATATAATAATATTATTTTAAATGGTAGTTAGCACGTAGTATTTGTATTGGCGAGAATGAATATAAATTACTAAAATATGATTTTTATGTTTGTTAAATGTTTTAACATTTATCCAATAAAATATAAAGACTTAAAATAAGAATAGAATTCAATTTTAAGCATAAATACTCTAATATTCACTAAAAGGTATATTTATCACCTTTTGATGGAAAACCCTCTTTAAAAATAGTTTTGGTCAGACTTATAAATTCTTTTGGACCAAATAAAATTCTTCATTTATAATTGGGACATCAAAATTTACATTGTGGTATTTTTTGGAATTTTTCTGATAAAGTTCATTTATAAATGAATAGTAAAAAATGTTGTATTTTAATTCAAAACCTCATTTTAATCTAATTAATTTATATTATTAGATTATCATTTGAATTGTATTTAAAGATAAATTAAAATATATTTTTACCATTTAATCCAATGGTGGTCATTGGAATTAATTTTACTTTGAAATTGTTCTTAAACTAGTGTCAATCATTTGATATATATTGTTTCATAAAAACACGCTATTTGTTTTGACAATGAGAATTAATTATTAAATTAATTAATGAAACTTATATTTTATTAATTTTGTAAAATACTCATCATTTTTGAATTCGGAATATCATATATAGCTTCGGGTGAATATTTCGTATTTTTCTGAAAACATCAATTTTTTATGAATAGTGAAACCATTAAGTGGTAGTTAAAAAACCGATTTTTTGTTTAAATGAGTTTTTACCACTATTGTGAATTGGATTTCAAAAATCTGACATACATGGTTGTCATTAGTAAGTATAATGTGGATCAATGGGATGAAAATAGATTTTTGTTAAATAGTAACTTTTATGTTTTATTAATCGCGATTAAAAGTAATTAGTGTAATTTAAGGTAAATATAATGTTATAATAATATGAAATGACCTTTAAACATGTACTAAACTGATTGTATTAGTCATGGACGACAAATAAAATCCATGGGTAATCTTGGGTCCCCCATTGAGCCACTTGGGTAAGAAAATGACTTTAATAACTTTTTATTTAAAGTTAAAATAAAAATGTCACAAACATGTATTATTTTACTAAAAAAAATTTTACATGGGGTTCTAAAATTCATATTTTTGACTATAAATATTCATTAGAAAGATAAAATGATTTCCAATATCATGATATTTTTTTATAATATTTAAACATTAAATAAATTAAATTATTTATGACACCATAATGATGCAGCGATTAACTCATTAATTAACGATTTTAAACAAATGAAATGATAATGTAAAATATAAGAATTAAACTCATCAAAAACGTATTGGATGGGTGTATTTATAACTATTACCACCTTATCCTTGAAATATATAATTTCAGGACCTTTAAAATCAGAAAATCATTATATAATAATGTAACATTTCTTGACATTCCAAGAGTTCCCCTCCTCCCTCTTTTAAAAGGCCCCCAACTCTACCACCGTACGTAGACCTATCAAGCCATTAGATTGGCCGAGATCTGCTAATTTTATCTCCCCACATCCCCTCTTCATCCTATAATCCTTACCATAGGAATAAAGCTCTTCAATAATCCCTTTTGTTTCAAACCCAAAGAGTTACATGATATAAAGGTAATGTCTTCACTTGTGTTCTTTTGTTTTAGTTTTCTTCTATAACCCCCTAAACTATTTTTTCCTTTATTTTGTAACAACACCAGTATCTTAACCTTAAAAGGAAGTTTTTATGATAATTATTTGATCTACACATACACACACCTTGGTCTAATAGTTAAAGAACATACTGTTTCTGTGGTTGGTGAATTTCTGCATCACGAAACGATGATTGTTCAATATTCTTTTAAAACCTTTCATGGTGGAAATTATGATGTCACTATATTTATATATAATATATATTATGTTTATGTTTTACTTAATCTTCTTTATTTTTCATTTATGGAATATCTTTATGGTTTCCATTATGGGTAAAGGTGATAATTTCATTTTAGGAAGTGCGGACTACTGCCCCCTCAAAGAGATTTGATTAGTTAATGCCATATGTGGGACTTATAAAGGATGGAGTTAATGATATTATATATGATATTATACTGGAATTATAATATACCTTTATATCATTATTATTTCACTCCATTAAATATGAAATAGAAATTAATGTAGCATTCATGTGTACGTACGACTTACCATCTCCATGAAAGGTGAATTTCATTTCTTACCTCTAAATTTTATATACTATTATAAATACATGTATTTTCTAGATATATATTATATATATGATATTAAAATCATGAATATTATTCTATATATAATGAACCTTTGACCACGTGAACAAAATGTAATTATAAGAAGTCCATTTTTGACTCAAGTACCAAATATCGACAAAATGAACATTATTAACTTAAATGAATACATAATGTTTATAACATGGAAATAAGTGATATAAATGGAATAATAATAATGAAAAGGGTTATTAAGAATTTATAATTTAACACTAGTTTATTATTCGGGAGATTAAAGAGTTATCGAGTCAAGTCGGACACGAGGTAAAGAAATTCGTATCAATCTCCTTTCATTGAGGCATATTTTGTTCTAATACAAGTCTTTATTTTATACACTATATAAAACAACTGTTAATTTTCTTTTCATTCAATGGGAATTTATTTCTACAAATCGTTTTACTAAACGACAAAAAAGAATGTTTACTTTAACGTACGTAGTGATAACGAACATTTGCACCACAACGATTATTATTTGGTCTTTGGCTTCCTCAACAATCTGTATTGTTTTTAAAATGAAATAAATACCATATACACTTTTATGTATTTTGGTATTAAAAATTGTTTTTATAATGGATTTTTATTTCAATATATTTAAATGATATATTGTCATCAAAATGTAGAAATGTTTTCATTCCATCAGAATTGTTTTATGTCTTATGATTTTATAATTGTACGTGGACATTTGACAGGTCGTTACGTGATAAACCATATGACAGGTGGTTCCGTGAATACCAGGATGATTGGTTACATTATAACCTCCAATAAATTGAGTATGGAAGCTAGCCGTATGGCAATTCCATTTAGTGATATGTGTAGAAGTCAATCGTATGGTTATTCCATTTAAGTATGTTTATGTTCCAAGTTACCTTTATATGTTATGTGTTCTTTATATGTGTTTTATGGTAATCTTTCAGTTACAAAAGGGTAAGTAATGATATTTTATTCAGTAAAGATTATTTACTACTTCTTAAAGGTGAATAGTGTTACTTTTATAAATTATTCATGGTTTACATGATGTTTTGAAAAACTAACAGTTTTCCTTCTTTGTGTATCCCTTACTGAGCTTTTTATGCTCACCCCATGTTTTTTTTGGAAATTTTTTTCACAGGACATAATGTGGAATATGGTCAAGAATGGGATCAAGGAAAAGTCATGTTGTCTTAATCATTGAAAGAAACGTGACTTTTTTTAAGAGTTCATGTTTTTTTAAAAAAAGAAAACTTTGTAGAAGAGTCTAATGTGTAATCTTTTGAGATGTAATAGTTATGATCTAATTCTCTAAAACAATAAACGTTAAAAGATCCTCATTGTAAATTATTCATTTAATTAAATATTATGTAATGTTTAATTCTGGGGCCTTAAATAAACTGTGTGGGGGTATCATAATCCATGTTAATTACAATTGTTTTATTTTAAATGCTATATGACATGCTTGGAGGGTGTTGTGAGAGTCAATGTGATATGTCTCAAATAGTTTTGCATGACCTAGATTATCCATTTGACAGACATCAGGAGGTTTTGATGTCATGTCTATTAGTCATAAATATTGATCGGTGAAATTTTTTGACGGTCTTGTGAGATCTAACTAGTATGGTGTCATTAGATCTAATAAATGTGACTCGGTACAACTTCAAGACTAATATAACATGAACTAGTGTCTGAATATGAATTAGGAAATGTGTATGATAGACATCAAAAGTATTGGACATAAATCCAATATGTCTTTAGGAAACAATGGGTGGCATCCTTGAGGATCATTATTCAACTTAATTTCACATGTTTGAAAAATGAAAAATTATCCAATTAATATACCCAAAGAGCATCATGGAATTTGGGAGTTATGTCTCAGTGTTGTCTTATGACCTAGGTGGTTAATGTTATGTGTATTTGGATCATTGTGTATATTATTTTCTCAAGTAACACATCCATTTCCCTTTGTTCCATTATTTTATTGTTAATGTCTTAGATGTTTTATTGGTATCTTATTTTTAGGTGTCACATGATTTAGTAGATTTGTTGAATATTATTTTTGTTTCCTACAATAATCCCTTAAAATGTTCAATGAGTGATCAAATGAATATTATTTTTATAAATAATGGTCAATTATTGTCTTCCATAGATTTAACTTGGTGGGAATATTCTTCAATCACAATATTACCAATTACGAGAAACCAACACAAGAAATGGTGTGAGATTTGAAGAGTTTGTCCATATATGTTTCTTTTGTGGATTCTTATGTATCCATGTGTCCTTGAATTTGATATTTTGGTGTGGATAATATGTATTCCATACCACCACTATTGTTCTAATTTTTTCATGGATTCTGTTGTGTGATTCTTGTCAGGATTTGATGGAAGGATTTTACTTGTTGTATCTTCACAAGGTACTTATGTCGGTCAGTCAAGGTGTGTAGCATGATTTTAAGTTATCATGATATAAAACCATCAATGCATTAATTTTTTATCTTTTCCAATTAATGGTTCTTTTAAAATCATGATGATATATTAATGGAAATTCATATTGTCATACCGATAGGTTCATGGGAATTCAGGGGGTCAAGGCACCTGTCACAATTCTATAACATGATCTCAAACAACTTTTATGGATACTTTTGTGGGACAAATATGGAATGTCTAGAAGCCTTCACAGGAAGATATATATATATTTTTATGTCCACAAGAGGAATCTTGGGAATCACTTGGCTTGGGTTGCTTGTTTTTAAAATAAAAAATCGCTCCCAGAATAACCATTTTTTAATTTTTTATATTTATTATACAAATAATATGGATTATGAGACATTATATGAGTGTTTCTAAAGAATGTCCCACTACCTTTTTGTGATTTATTACATGAAAAATGGTACTGTGTATATTCATGATAATTTCATGGAAAATCCAATATTTTAAAATTATACGGACAATGGTGGAGAACGAGGTCACCTAAATATGAATGAGGCTTTTGTGTGATGATAATGACATGTCTGTGGGTTTTCATGAGATGACTCAGATAGTTTTTTGGGTTCTTGTGGCCTCTTTTAAATCAACAGTGGTGCGTCATGTGATTTTTCATACAATAATAGGTTCCCTCGTGCCCCCCTTTATATTATTTGTTTATTTTTTTTTGGATCTTTGGATGTTTTTTGAGAGTTTTCACGTATAATCACTATCACTATTGAAGAGGTTTCATGTTATTTTTACTCGAACAAGGGTCTCCATTAATATAGATATATTCCACAGATTATTATAGTGTTCATGGAGGGTTTTTAGGCATCATCTACTTGAATATTCTAATTTCTTGGTGGTATGTTCCTAGAAGCCACTATAGGATCACTGTTTTTTTGGTTCCTTCATAAGAGTATAAATTTTTTTTGAGAGTGGTTATAAGGGATATTCCAAAGGTTCGGCATTTTACCTAACCATTTGCAGGACCTCCTTCATGTCATCTGATATCATGTCCCTTAGGGTGTAACGAGAGACACATGATCTTGGACACCTCCCAAATTCTTTTCTTTAGGGGTTAAAAAATACTCATATTTAGTTACTTCATCCTTTTTGTGTTTAATGATTCTCATTCTGAAGGAATCAAAAAATACCCCACCCCCCATATGGATGACATCTCTAAGGACAATGACTTTGTTGTGAGGAAATTAAATTGCATCTGGAGTCTTTGGCGATGTTGAGAAATCATATCTTTTTAAACACATAGTCTATTGCGAAATATTTATAGTTATATTGGATGCCCTATAAAAATTGTAGGGGAGAGGAATTGATTTACTGTCTACCACAATCTCCAGAACACGTTATCCTTAATTCTATCATGTGACTTCCTCTCAAGACCATTCCACATGATATGATTGTAAGACCTCTCCACCTACCCTCTTTGTGATATCCCATCTACATGACTGATTTTTCTCATTTACCTACTATAATCATGTTTGAACTAATCATCAATGATTAATTGATATTTTTCTAGGGGATTTGTGATATCCATGAGGGTTCCATAGGATCTTATGGTTTGATCACATAATAATTTGACTATTTTTTAGTTCGCATGACCACTTCAATTTCACATGGTCATGATTCATCAACGGTCCATGTGGTTTCACAATGCCATGTGGGTTTTCCAACCCATGAGATATTTATTTGTTACACATTTCAACAATCCATTATTGGATTATTTATTTCCTTTGTTTATTAATGTGATGTACATGATTATTCCAAAAAAAATGTGTATTTCCTTTTGAAATGGATTTATTTTATATCCCTAAAATCGGCAACTTACTTTTGTTTAGATGTAATTTTAAAATTTTCAAATATCTTTTAATGTATATAATCATAGGGGGGTTATCCCTAGAAACAAAAATCATATCCTTGATCCCATGTGAACTCTCATAACAATTTTTTAAATATATTCTCTAATGCGAGCTTGAGGATTACTCATTACCACATTAGCTTCTTCTATATGGGTTCAACATGTTGGATGATTTTTCCATTCATCCATTGTACATAAACATGTTGTCTCATCAGTTATCAAGTGCTCACCAATGATCATAGATAAAATTTTTAAAGGATGTTCATTTTGTTATTGTTTGATCACATTGGCCATCTTATACGTTGGAAGACATTGGCCAAGATTTCTGTGATTTAGATTGTCAGCATGTTTTTCTCCACTATGAACAACACTGGTGGGAGACGGAGCTAAAAATGGGATATTGATCTTGGTTATATTTTTAATGATAATATGTGTGGTCAATCTGTTTAAAGAAATGCTATATGGAGTTTTCCGAACAATTATACGACGTCATTTTTTATAAAAGATTTTGTATTTACCAATTTATATTTTATTTCCATCCAAATCTTCTTCTAGATATATTCATTCCTTAGTTCCACAACACTAACACATTCCATTTGTCACCCAATGAAGTGGGAATCATCATTTTGGTCATCTATCAACATGGTGGGATCCCCCCTCTTAGGGAGTGATATGATAAGTCCCCCTGGTACAAATTTAAGTAATAATTTTGTATAGAATATGGTCTATGTGAGGGATATTCTAATAATTTTGAAGAATTAGTTGAGAATTTTGTTAACTATGTGATCACTTATCTCCAAAAATATATAAATTGATATTATTTTGTCACGAAAGGGTTCATCCAACAATTATAATCCCCAATCATATCCCATCCAAAAATGTTCCTAAAAATTTGGGCTTGTATTCTTCAATTTTAGAATTTTGTTTTCATACATCATAGGGATGTCGATTTAATTCATTAATATCATCAAGCCTCATACAATCAAGCATTCTGGACATGAACTAATGTTTATTTCCAGATAGAGACACATATTAAGGGATCCGAGTTAGTACACATGTTATTGAAGTTTTTATGGAGGAGGGAAACCATCTTAATCTGATAGTGCAAACCCTTGAACATCATTATGAACTCTTGGAAATCATTTAATGAGGGTCTATCCCTTTCAAGACTAGTAGCCATTTCCATTTTTTTGGATGGATATTTAAACATTCCCGTTTTTACTAATATTATAATTCCACCAAGATCTATGATTCCGTATCTCATCCCATTTTTCTAAACATATTTTGGTTAGTTGATATTTCACTTTTCCCAAATGTGGAAAGAGATATGACAAGTATTTCTGATATATTTTATTTTTCCTTTTAATATTCACATACTTGGATAATTATTGTAAACAGAAACGACTCCCTCACAAAATGTTCATATATGATATCCCTTCATGATGGGGTTCTTATAGCCTATACGGACAAGATGGTCATTTGTGAGCCATATAGGCAACATTTCATTTCGTAATAGTCTAGTTTCACTCAAATGTCTCCCATATTCCATTTGTTATTCTGTGAGCATAGTGACACTTAGTGATAGTCCTCCTATTCTTGATAATGATGGAAAATGACGAATCTTATACTGAGATCATTATTACTTCTACTAATTTTTTTACCTTTGTTACTAATGATTACAACCAATCATGTGGAGATTCTTATTTAATAATTGTTTAATGCTAACTAATTTATCCAATGGAGAACTCATATTCTTCACTAACACTGATATCTGTGGAAATTATGGAGTTAATTAAATATTTTTGCAACAATTCAAGGAAGGGACCTCACTAAAACAATGACTATCCAGATTGTTGTGCTGAATATGTCACGGTAATATTCCCGATAGTACGTAAAATATGTGATTATTTAGTAGATAAATGGGATTATGAGTCATATAATTCCATTTGACTTCTATCTCAGTCAGATATTCTTAAATTTGGAATGCCCACCCCATTATTCACAAAATCTAAAATGTGTCTATGGTTGATTTGTATCTATATTCATTATTGATTACTGATAATCCATTGGAATCATTTTATGATCATGGGGAATTATATAATAATATATTTAATTACATGAGGGAAATTTTATTTTACCACTAGAGACATTATGAAATTTTGAAAAAATTTAACAACACTCAGTATGATTTTTTCAGCAATAACAGATTCTTTCTTGATCTTGGAGAAGAAGTTCCACTTTCTTGATAGATGAAGGATGGATTAGTGTCACTAGAGAATATTCACCAATTTATGTGTAACATACATTATAAGATGGATTCTTAGACAGTGAAAATTTGAAAATAATAAGAAATCATAGCATGCTAGAGTTTTGACATTTAAGAATCATGATCCTTGTTGTAAACTGGTATAATGTGAGTTGAGAAGCATAAATCATTATTAAATACTTTATCTCTTAGGGAAGAAGAAAAATATGTGAAGTGAGAGTCACATGTGTGTTAAATTGATGCATCATGATAAACTTATTCTGACTTGTATGGCATACCTTATCGAATTTTATTATAGATTGATCATGGAGATGCACACTATTTTCACTAGACTCTTAGAGATACTCCAAAATGTGGAGATTCTTTATATTTCACACTATCTAATAATAAATTTTATGAACTATATATTATGTTTTTTTATTTCATTAATTATATTAATTAAATTTCAGAAATGAAATGATATATGAATCACTAATGATACCGATCAATTTAATTATATTTGTTAATAAAAATTATTTTGACATTAATATTGAAATTTTAATATATTATCCTTGAGATATTCCCATTAATTCACAAAAAAATGATATTATTCATAGATGATACGATTATATATATATCATTAGATCACTTGTTTTATCGAAGAATAATTATGTGGAATATATTTCATGGAGGTAGGGTTCTCTTTCTCTTTCCAAAGATGATCGGATTGGAGTGAATACCTTGATTTTCCATGAGATCATATGGTTGGCCTTACATTATTTTCCTTTATTTTAGGATAGAGCATTGTTGTTGTTTTTTTGGTTAATTTATCTTTTCCATTCTATTTTTTAGTTTAGGGTATTTTAGCTCGGACCATCTATCATTCTAGTTTAGGTTCATTTAGCTCATAACTTATATCCCGTTATTTTTGGCTCTTCTAATTTGGAAGTTAGATCACTTTTTTTACCATATATTAGCTCAAACCATATATCCTGGTAATTTAAGTCATTTTAGTTGGGACCTTATGTTGTTGTTGTTGTATATATTCTTTATGCTTAGACATTATATTACCGTAGTATAGGACCTTCTATCTCATACCTTCTATCACATTAGTTTACGGTCTTTAAGCTCAGAACAACTATCTATATATTTTACTTTATTTTTTCTTTGACCTTGTATGATTTGAGTTTAGGGTTTTTAGCTTAATGATTATATTATAGTAGAATAGGGTTATTTTACCTTGAATATTCTATAGATGTTGTTTAGGATATTTTAGATCATACCATCTATCTCTTTATTATATGTCATTTTATCTCAGAACATTGATCTGTTTAGTATGTATTCTTTTAGCATATAACTTCTATCATTATAGGTTTGGTTCATTTATCTTGGACATTATATCATTGTATTTTAGAATATTTTAATATAGAAACATCTATCGATGTAGTTTAGTGTCTTTTAGATCAGACCTTCATTAACGACCTTTTATGGTCTTTTAGTTCAGAGCTTCTATAATTCTAGTTTACGGTATTTTAACATAGACCATATATCACTATTGTTTATAGTATTTTAGATCATACATGATTGATAATTATGGAATATGGTGAAGTCATTCAAGGAATGTCCCATAAAATGTTGGAGTGTTTGGTTCAATCATGGTGTCATTGAGGCTCATCAGTATCAGATCTCCTTTCAAAAAAGGAGGAGATGACTCAGGTTGGAAGATAAAATAAATTATATGTGAGTAGAATTTCCAAATATTAGTGTATCTACCCCTTTCCAAGGGTTATGGAGGATTATGGGAGTAATATTTGCAGAGGGAGAAATGTGTGGGATTGGAGGGTAGTCTGGATAGTTTGAATATGGGTGATGTATGTCATAACCAAACAGATTTAGTTCACCAATATTGGATGGTTTAGACATTTCGGGGATGACCCATTACATCCATAGGTGTTGGGTTTCACCATGGATTTTCCAGGATAACAAATATTAAATTTATTTTCATGAATGAAGATATGCCTTTAGTTGGTAGGAAAATGATGTATGAGTTAATATCATGGTCAAGAAATGATGGTATCCACTTCATTCTGAGTTCAATGGAATATTTTTTAAGTCTCAAATGTCCATATTATAAGATTGTTTATGGGAGGAAATCTATCCATGAAGGGTTATAGACCACATAGGAAGTTGATCTCTTAATTATCACGTTCATCCTCTACTCACTAGGTTTTCTAATAATGAAATGTGGTAAAAAAAATTTCAAGAAAAGAGTTTCTAATTCTAGAATTAATAAAGGATTCAAAGCACGTGCAAGTAACATCATGGATGTTCAATCATCTTGAATAATTTGGTATAGAGATTGTACATCATTGACCAAAGTGAATAGTTCAGAAGGATGATATGGAAAAATCATACATAGAATGAACAAAAAAATGAGGTGCTGAGTTTAGTTACAGTTATCTTATGGATCATATGGATTAGAAAACCATATTTTCACATTGATTCATTTGGTTAATTAACATAGAATGACATATAAGAGGCATATGCATACATGAATAGTCATTAAAATTATCCCTTGAAGCTGAGAATCTTTTCCAAATTCCATGGATGTTTTATGGTCTTCCTAGGACACTAAATAATGATTTTTTATTATTTGAATGTCTAAAATCAAATAATGGATTGAGCACCGTAATTTCATGCAACCACATAAAAAACATAATCCGGGTGAGGAGATGTGAGAAAACATTAATCTATATTTTACCTAGACCATTGGGTGGAGTTTGTAACAAATGGATTTTACTAGTGAAACAAATTAATCCCAACAATATATATTACTTATTTATTTTTGAAATAAGTTTTTCCTAAACTCTAGAGTTAAAGAATTCATCATAAAAAGAAATAATTTTTTCTTAGGAATCCCATTTAATGTTTTTGACGAAATTTTGTTGCGTATCTTTCACTAGAAGATTAAGGACTATTGATTTGGACCATTATAGTAAACAATTTAAGTTCATATATCTTTTTCCAATAGTCATGTAAGTTATGTGTTGTGACACATGTAGACCTAATATTGGGGATTCTGTAGAATATCTTAATTATGATACCATGCATCAAGAGTACACCATTATCCTTCTAGGTGAGATATTATAATTCCATAAATCAAGCATCTAGTTTTACAATTCATCTGTAATGATATGTGAAAATCATACCTGGGATTTCCCCGAATACCAATAGTTTTTCATGTCCTCCAAAATTATATTTGGGCTTACACTGACTAGAAATCCATTTTTTGGATTTACACATTTTCATTACGACCATAGGCTCATATGAAGAATCCAATAAAAAATGCCAATTAAAACAAATGATCCTTAAAGCCATAAATATTATTCCATGGGCTTTGAAAGGTTTTAGGAATTATGAGGTACTCTGGACATAAAGTGTCTTTCTTGGATTTAGGTTTTTTTTAAATGATTAATGAACCACCCTGTACCCTGTTTAACCAGGGTAAGTTTCTTGTGGTCGTTTGATAACGAATTAAAATGAGAAATGGACTAAAAATATTATCTTAATGTCTTTTGGACCTATATGATTTTGTATAGTTAAATTTAATGTAGTGAAAACATTTAATTTTATTATAATGTCATGAATTAAGACTGTATTGTTTTACATTCTATTTAACATCAAGAGGTGATGAAGTTATTGTTGTGTAGTTTAAATTTCATTTGATATGTAAATTTTCCTTGAAGTATAACATCTTTATGTAATGACATGTGAACCAATGTGGAAAATAATTTTTAGGATATGTTACATATGAATGAACTTTTTATGGATATTTTACTCATATACTTGTGAAATTGTTTCCTGTGAGTCATCCGTTGTGTAGTTGGGGTGCATTTTTTTGTTGGTTTTTATTGACAGTCCTGAGACTAAAGACATGAGAAACAATACATGTCCATTGATAATTGAAATAAAACCACACATATTTCATTATTGATAAATTAAAACTCAGATATTTTTATTATTATTGTTAATAAAATTAATTTTAGCTTTTCTATAAATTTCATTTCACAAAACAATTAAAATAGTTTATTATATATTAAATCACTATGTTTTTTCCTTATACACAATACCAAGTTATTTATGGGAAAATACAAAATAAATTCTAACATGACTACACATAAAACTAAGGTTATATTGTTACTTGGAGAATGTTACATACCTCACTGGTGTGGTGTAGTAAACAAGAAACACTGACTTGGCAGATGTTACACACGACACTATGTTTCTACAAAAACGTCTTTTAATTAGTATAATTATTTAAATGATATAATTATAATTTCTCCATTACACATAGTAATATGAATAGTGAGAACAAAATTTATAATTTCTTATATAATGTGTTTATAAAAATAAAACATATTTATGATGAATGGTTTAATTTTAGGTAATGTCCTTATATGTTTAAAAATACTATTTTCTCAGATAACCATAGTTTATTATCCTTTTATGAAAAATAAAAATAATAATTTTAGACACCAATAGAAACTTAATTTGAAAAAATAAATGTCATTTTTGAATTTATAATGAATAAACTATCTTTTATAAAAATTTTGGTATTATTCTGATAAAATTCATTTCTGGACGAATAATAATAAAAACTCAAAATTTTAATTGAAAACATCTATTTTATATTAAATATTTTTAGGTTTAAATTGAATATTAAATAGGGTTAAATGTTTATTTTGATCATATATATATAAATTATTCAAATATAAGTCATTGCAATCAATTTCACTTTGAAATTGGGTATAAAAACATAGTAAATGTTTGGATGTTTTTTCTTTGAAAACCCCTAGTGTCGTCCGTTCAACATGATTAATTGTAAATTATTTTTCGCAACTTATATTATTAAAATTTTGATATTTTAATTTCATGTTGGAAATAATTAAAATTAATAATTTCTATTTACATAAACTTTTTTTGACAAAAAATAATAGTGAATTGGATTAAAATTAATTAAAATTGGTAAGAGAGAAAAATTAGTTTATGAAAGTACTATCACATAATTTTAATTCCCCAAAATACCAAGAAACATGTAAAAAACAATTTCTCTGGATATTATTTAAAAATTGACCTTCAATTATTGAGTACGAAGAGTTTGATATGACTTTTTTATGTAAAAATGCAGGTACAACTCACTTGTTTTCAAAAAATCCAAGTGCATCCTTTCCCATCCTGATAAAGGACACGACCTCAGCCTCTTATTCAAACCTCTTATACCACATAAGATCTTCCAAAATTCTCTGAATACACATCCAATAATCTATACCATTCACATAGAAGCCTCCCCTTAAGAATAATGCAGTCCAATGTAGTCTTTTGGCACAGACCAAAATGAGTTACCTGATTAAGAGCTTACTTCCTCTCTCAAACTCCTTTATACTATATTCATTATCCACCCCTACACTATCAATATTATCGTACTATGTAACAATGATAGTATGTTAAAATTTTCAGTATTTTATTCTTCTGTTTATTTGACCCACACATACACATACCTATATCTATTGGGTAATGTACATAACTATTACGTGTGCGGTGAACTACCGCCTCACAAAATGATGACAGTTCATATAGCCTTTACCACATATCATAGAGGAAATTATGATAGACACTATTTTAATATATATAATGTAATATATTTATTTTTTTAAAAATCCTCTATAATTATTTTACATCACATGTCTTTATACATTTCAATTTTGTTTAATACAATATTTTCATTTCATGAAATTTAAACTACTGCCCCCTCAAAGCAATTTGATTTGTTCATACAATAAAGGTAAGTAATTATAGATTGGTTTAGTAAATATATATGATATATATATATATATTTATGATATAATAAATATATTATAATAATTATATATATAAAAATATATATATGTAGACCATTTACCTGATTTCTATACAAATGAATATTAAACAGAAATAGCGTTAATATGTACATTCAACTTACCCTCTCCATTAATAGTGTATTAAAATTCACACTTATATATATTACAGATTATTATAAAACAAATATAATGAATCTAAATTATATTTAAATAAGGTTTTAAATAATTAAAATTATGAAATAAGCAAAGGACCAATCATATAAAAATGTAAAACCCATATAAAAATCAAAGAAAATATTACTCAAACTGGATCCTTAAAATAAATTTGAAACCATGGGGATAAAATAAGGACATATTAAATATCTATATGGTATTATAATTTATAATATGGTTTTGTGATATATTTATAATAAATGTATATTTATTATACTGTAGGGATTAATGGGTACAGTGAGAGTCAAAACACAAGGCAAGTAGATTTTAGCCCACATTTTATTTTTCTGAGACACATGAATTATTCAATACCCAATACTTATTTATGAGAAGTATTCATACCATGGATGTATTAAATGAATCATATACTTAAAAAATTATTTACATAACCACTTTATCATCTCTCTTTCACTAGGTTTCAGTTTCAAATGTTTCTAAATATATAAAACAATGAAGACAAAATTTTCTTTCAATGATACACATGCCTTGTTATACACCTATATTGTTCCCTGATTGTTTTTTACTTTTAATGACATTTTATAGAATTAATCTCATTTATTTCATTATATTTTATGCGTCATCGATTTCATCTTTATTAGATTGAGAGTATAGTTCATATTTACCAATTAGTAGCAGTTTATTGAAACTATCTCATCGCTTTACGAGTATATTTGTGTTTATGCTTCCTATGATGAAATCGTATGATCCATAACTTATGAACTCTCATGAATTTTCTTACCCTATAGTTATTAGTAATATCTTAATTTATTGATTCATTTTTTTAAATATAATATAGTTAACAATGTCTTTTTAAGAATGACTGACATTACCATCTCTTCAGTCAGAAACTGGTGTTCCTTCAAATCCATGTTTTCTAAAAAGGGGATCTATTAATATTTTACTAATATCCCATGATCATTAAAATACATTTTTACACTTTTTTGTTTTTCAAATGTTTTTAATGGAATATTTTTATTTCTTTCAGAAAATAGAATTTTTTTATACTTAATATGGTGTAAAACAAAATTTATTTTTTCCTCATAGGACATGTGTGGATTTAACTACCGTCATTAATATGAGGATTTTTTTATGTAAATTTTTTTATTATTTATTAATTATTTTAAATAACTTTTTTTAAAATAATTGGCTTTCAAAAAAAATCATTCCTTTGTAATAAGATGTGAAATAATTATTTTTTAAATTCTTTTTCATGATTCTTTTTTATGATTTAAAAGGAAAATTATTTTCAAAATTTTTTCAAGCTTCTTTAAAAAGTTTTCAAGGAATGTTATCTTCAAAATTGATCAGGGATTCTTTTTTTTAAGAATGATAATTTTCAAAAAGAATTCACACCATAGATATAATTTCAATGAAAAAGGATTCCAAAAGTTTTTCAATGATTTATTTATATTATTTTGAGTTTATTTCAAATAAAATGGTCGTAAAAATTTGTTATGTTTTGTGTATCCTATTTCAATGAAAAAGTGTATTTTCCTCAAAAAATTTATAAATCTATAAAAAAATTTCTAATATAAGATAACATGTGTTAATAATACACATGCATTATCGGTGAAATTATTCAATATTTCCATTCATATTCTATATCAGAATTGATTATATATTGTTAGCATGATGTCTATGAAACCCATTTTCTTTCCATTATTTATATAATTTTTAAATTATATTCCTTTCATGAGTAATGATTCAAATAAATGACCACGAAACATATCATTTTATATAGGCTAAGATATGATCCCAGTTTTTTAAAACCAATTTTATTTCACGGGTTATGATATGTGTGTTTATGAATTTTTGGCACATGTATTTATGATTTAATTATAATATCAGTGTGACCTATATTTCACTCCAATAAATTGGAAAATGATTTATATATCATGAGGTAGATGTTGGTGGAATAGGAAATGACCTTGGTTCATTATTGCATGGATGGAATAAGAAATGAACATGGTTCATTAAAATTGCACTAGGATGAGTATTGAATTCAGTTTAGTATTTAAGGGATAGAATATTTTGAGAACCTAGATAAGTACATGACTTTTTCCATTTTGGAGGGCCCTTTAACAATGCCCTAACTACTATGGAAATCCTATTATATGTTTTTCTGTCTTTTAAAATTATAACTTTTATTTCTATTTATTATTTAATGGATTAAAATATTTATTTCCTTATTATTCATGTCTAATAAACTACCATGATTTGTTCCATGATTTATGTATATGATCAATGATATGTAGCTTTTGATATTCTTTTTTCATGATGATGTTATCATACAATTATGCACACAAATATGCATAAGCATATCGACTATGTTCCCTTATTAAAATTTTAATCTCACCCATTTTAATGTCTCATTATCAATGTTATAAATATATATATTATGCATGATGTGTCTAATAAGGGTGATATCCAAGAAGAACCTAGTGGGATATAATATATCTCATTTTTGTACAAGTTTTTATGATTCAATATTTCCAAAGGCACTAGACTAAAAAGTTCTTTTAGAATTTATTTGAATAATGTTTTAAGTATTCCAAAAATGTTATGTAATGTATATTTATGGAATGTGAGGGTCCCTATAGTTGGTATCAGAGAAAATTCTTATTTATCATTAGGAATATAGGGTGAAAACACCTTATTGAGAACCCTATGTACGTGTTTATAGATAAGTCTAAGGATAACTATTAGTGGAGGAACAATTATGTGATTTTTATAAAGGAAATAATGGGTGGTTTCCCAGAAATACATTTATTAATGGATGATACTGGTTCATGTGGCACTGGCATAGATGCACCTAGGTGTAACAACCCAAACATTATGTTTTGGGCCAAACATGGGGTATTCTGTTACACGACAATAGACCATATTACAAACCTAGTTTAAAACTACTGGGGGATATTTATTGGGAGTTCAAAAACTCTGAATAAAACATTATAAATGAATTAAATACCACATGGATATGAATAACCATGTATGAAACTAGGGTTTCATAGATAAATAAAGGTTTCTTGATATAGACATCTTATAAGTAATTATTTTCAAGACAATTATTTTTTCGACTATGATATGTAATTGTCACACTATTCATCAGATTTTAATTAATGGAGGGAACCATAATGAACTAGATTATAATTGAATTTGATAGAGGATTTCTAAATGTGTCGTCATGTGGGATGATTATTGGAGTGAAATATGTTTTGATGATGCCTAATAACTTTTGATGGAACATAACTATCAAATTATACCTTAACTAACTATCAAAATTACCATATAAGAGAAAGATCGAGGTCATTGAGTGTTCAATTAATGGGTACTATGGATGAATGTCTATTTTTATTTTTTATATCATTAATGTGGAAAAATTTAATCTAAGTGAATGTCTAAGAGGAATACTAAGGTTTTTTCCGTGGAAGAGAAGGACCAGGATAGTGACTAGAACATGAAATTTACGATATTGGATAATGTAGTGGATGATAATATGTTTCCCCCCTTATAAAAATTGATAGGTTATGTGTTTCAATTGTGTAATAAATGGTCAATATGTAACTCAATGTCACATGAGGATTGATCCTGAAGAGTACCAATAATGTGGGATGAGTAATGGTTATATTCCTAATGTTAACGAGACAAGAGATGAAATGTGAATGGAATGTTGTCCTATATAATATGATTATTTATCCATTTTAATATCATAAGGATTAAGTGGAATAATAACTGGTTGTCTATAAATTTATTAAAAAATTATGTTATATGAGTTGTGGAATATATGAGTATTTTTCAATTAATGATTTTTTCTATGAATTTATAATAACATGTAGAATGGTTCTTATGGAATAGAAAATTCATTTAAATGACATGTGATTCCATACAAAACACATGATTGAGGGAAAGATAACATCTAATATTTTCATTATGTAATGATAATGGTGCTTGGATTATGATATATGGGAAAAAAATAAGTAAATTATATGGTATTGATTAACTTGCAATAAATTATCAACATGTTTACAAGTATTTCATGGTTTCATGGTTGATTTTTTAAAATTATTATATTGATGACATATATCCAGTAATCTATGGAATAAGAAGCATGATTGTTTTCAAAAATGATTTTTGGTAATTCAGGTTGATAAAATTTTCAAATAGAATTTACCATTAGGGTAATGACATGTATGGAATTTGTCATCAAATAAATACAATGTTTTATATTGGGGATTAATTTTAATATGATTTCATGACAATATTTTTAATTATATGGATTTTTATTTTTTATAAGGGTTATATGGTTATGCATTCATGAAATGTTTATATTATACATTAGAGGAGTTATTTATGTAACGCACGGACCTAGATACCCAGATTCAGTGCATTAATACAAAACATTAGCATGATTAGAAAAGATCAAGTCTCGAAATACTGATTAGTTTAGTTTCCATGGAATCACTAGATACATCCCTAAAATTAACATTACATCATAAAATTAAAAACTAAAACATAATCTTGTCTCCATAGACCACACTCATATCCCCTCATACTATCCATGCAGGTCAATAATAAAATACTTATTCACATCCTGGGAAAAATATAACATAGAAAGGGCTGAGCTCAGATTCTCAGTAAGGATAACAATATAGCTGTAAATTTCATAAATAAGCATAAACATTTAAGGCGATGTATAACTAAAACAAAGGTCTTTTTAACTTGAACATAAGCATAATATGGAAAAAGTAAAATGAAATAATGTCATTTACATATTCACATGGATATTATACTAATCAAATAATCACATGCAATATCAATAACAACTTTCATAATGATGGAATGTATAGTGCCAGACTATCATAACCACACAGTCAATGCCTTATGCCAAGAATACAAATAATATTATGTCAAGGCCTTATGCAAAGACACTAGTTTGTCTAATGAGACCTATCGATGAATCAAGAAGCTATAGTGGGCTCCACCAATCACTTATTAAGTCCAATGCATTCTTATATGAACAGGTTTAAAAGTAACATAAACATTCGTATTAAAACTAGAATACGAAATGTCAATACATTCTCCATAAACCATGAATTGTATAAAAATTACACATCCACAGTCAAACATATCACAAAACTTTGAATAAATATGGATGTCTTTTATCAAATTAAATAACATCAAATAAGCATAAAAACCATCAAAGGATGTTGACATATATGAAATCAAAACTATTTGAGAGAAAAATATCTTTTTTGAAATCATTGAAAAGTCACATAATTACAAAATAAAAAATTTACTTTGAAAATATCCTTATATGAATGTAATTGAAGCTTCGACGATTTTATAAGGGCAGAAAATAGCCACAGCTACCGTATAAGTTAATAGAAAGACATTTTTACCTTAATTCTGTCGAAAAGGTTAAAAGGACCTTGTTTGGAAAATGTAGAAAAGATTACTTTATAAGCATCTTATAAAAAGTCAACAAGGGTATAAATTATGTTAACCCATAGTATATGAAATAGTAAGAATGATTTGAAAAAAATTATTATGAAACATGGATGTGGATGATAAAGAGATCCCAGGAGATAATTACATATGAACAACCTCGGATAATAAAGAGATTTTGAAATTAACCCTTACCTTGAACATTTCCATGATAAAGGTTAGGTTATCCTCTTTTATAATAGTTAAGTCATTGTTTTTAGGTTATACAATAATCATATTCATTAATATGATATCTTAAATGATCTTTTAACTTTTTTGTTAAAAATATTTTAGTATTATCATCATTTCGGGTGTTAACTTACTCATTTTATTTTATATGTTTTGTTACCTAAGACCTATTTGTGATGGATAGATTGTTTCTTATTAATATTCATAATGATATCAAGTCCATAAAAATTATTTTTAATCATAATATTAGAATTAGACTTAAATGGATATGATGGGGAATGAATCTCATCGCGTTTGTGGAGATGGTAGTCCGTACCTACGTATGAGCGACAATATCATTCTTTTGATATTAAAATACAATATAATTGAATTATATATCATATATACAGAATAATTGTCATGTTATATTTATTTTTTAAATCAGTTATAATCATTATTATACACATCCAAATGATGAAATGTTTGAATAAAAATTACACCACGACGTGGAGACGGTAAGTTGTACGTACGCACCTATGGTGACATGTCATACAAAGGATGGATAGAAAACTGAATATGGTTGTACTGTATTTATAATAGCACCACAGAATATAGAAGATACTAGAGTTATTATTTTAGAATGGAAATAACAAATAAATAATATGTGGAAGAAAAAAAGAACTAGAATGTGGGTGGTGAAAACATTACACCTTCTTCGGGTTCTTCCTTTTGATTTGATCAAAAGGGCTCCTTACGATGGATTTTTGACTAAAAGAATGCCTCTAAGATTAATTGGGGACTGTTGAGAGGGTATTTTGGCATTGTTTTGCCGATCCAAAAGGATATTAAGGTATGGATGTGAGATAAGGGGGAGTTCCCTTTTATAAGAGAGGTGAGGGGCACCTATGGAAAAGCTAGAAATATTATTTTATAATAAATTCATAATAAATTACTAATGGCTCTAATGTGTATTATTTAATGGTTAAGGTGGGGATAGGTCGAAAACCACCCAACCAATAGGTTTCATATAGGTTTGGGTCACTATATTAACCTTATCTTTTACTTTTAACTCTTAGTTAATTAGTTTGACATTTACCATGTCTCTTTATATTTTTATTTTATATAGTTAATAAACAAACTATATACTTCCCCGCGACCCCCAAGTGGTCCATTAATGATACACCAATCACTATAAAAGACATTTTGAAAAAAAAAATTATTTTTAAAAATATAATATTAATTAATAATATAATATTTGTTTTAAAACCTCTTTTATGTCAAATTTCACACTATTTGGTTTTTTTTATTAACTCATAAAAGTATTATTACATCGAAAAAAAGTCATCTTACCAGCTAAAATATGACATATTAACCTAAAAAATTAGTGTAATTCATAAAAAGTATCAAATTACATTTATTTAGCTATTTATAATATTAATTATTTTAATATTTCATTAATTAGGTAATTACTACATCACCATTGTGTCACAAATAAATTAAATTATTTAATGTATAAAACATATGCATAAATAAAATTAAGTAGAAAATCTTTTAATCTTTCTAATGAATATTTATAATCGAATTTATCTTATTTATAACCCTATATTAAAAATGTTTTAGTTATTAAATTTTGATTTTAACTCTTTTAACTCTTCTTTGAATTAAATAATAATAAATGTTCTAATCTAACTCATGCAGACCGAATAGGTTCATATTTTATTCAAAAGATGACTTTTGTTTGAATTATACTTAGCCAATAGAATTAGAACATGTCTTAGTGTAATAATAATATCATTTTTACCCTTATTTACCCGATTTACTTTTAACCATGGTAAATAAAATTAAAAAGTTATTATTCAACAAAAATTATTTTTATCTTATTGAACAAAATATTACTCCTTGATATTAACTGTGTCTCTCTAATTTTCAAAATTCCACTGACAGAATTGGTAAAATTATGTTTTATGTGAATTTGAAAGTTTTCCTAGGAGATTTGTTAAAGACGGTGAAAAGATAAATACAATTTTTATATATCTACAATTATTATAAACTGAATCCAACGAATTACATTGAACATATATAGGTATTATGTATCTATTTTGAATTAAAATAAATTTAAATAAAATAAATAATTATTTATATAAAAATATTGTTTTAAATTATAACTCATTGTTTTTCACTATTCATCAAAAATTTTATGTCTTCCAAAAAATACCAAAAATTCACTCTAGTCTAATTTCGATATTCTGAATCCAAAAATGAAGTCCATTTTGAAAGATAAATTTTTTAAAAGTGGGTATTACTATTTATAACAGCTTCTTTGATTGGTTGTGGTGTGTGTTTGAACTTGAAGTTGCGTACAACACACGCTATTGTATTATTCAAAGGGAAGCGTATTGTGGAAGCTTGGGGTGTTACATTCTCCTCTACATAAAATAATTTCGTTCTTGAAATTTCTAGAATAATACCTCATGAAAAGACTCGGGTGGTTCTTCATCATAAGTTCCTAGGGTTCCCATGTTTCCTCTTCCATCTTATGGTTTCTCCATAGAACTTTTACCAGACGAGTCATCCGGTTTCTCAACACCTGTTCTCTGGTATCAAGAATCCTGACGGGCTCTTTGCAATAAGACAGACCGGGTTCTAGTTCTACTTCCTCATAAGTGAGTACATGCATTGGGTCAGGCATGTATTTTCTCAATAGTGAAACGTGGAAAACATCGTGAACTTTGGAGAGACTTGGATGCATTGACAAACGATAATCTACATCCCCAATTCGTTCTAGAATTTCAAAAGTTCCGATGTACCTGGGACTCAATTTAACTTTCATACCAAAAAGTATTACCCCTTCCATAGAGATACCTTTAAAAAAACATGATCTCCTACCAAAAATTCCAATTCCTTCCTTCGGTTTCCAGTATAGCTCTTCTGCCTACATTGAGCTTCTTTGATGTGGGTTTAGATTACCATCACCATTTCCATCATTTCTTCCACAAGATCTAAGACTACAGGTTTTCATTCACCAATATCATCCCAACAGGTTGTTGTATGACAACTCATTTAATATAATGCTTCGTATGGTTACATCCGAATACATGAATGGAAGCAACTATTATAAGAAAATTCCACCATAGGTAAATATTGATCCCAAATACCATGAAAGTCGAGTGACCAAAATCTAAACATGTCTTCTATGGTTTGAACAGTCCGTTCTAATTTTCCATCAGTTTGGGGGTTGTAGGCATTGCTAAAACAATGTTCAGTATAGAGGGATTTCCGAACACTTTTCCCGAATCATAATGTAAAACGGGGATCACGATTTGAAATAATTGATAGGGGTTCTCACTGAAGTCTCACAACTTCATTAATATATAGTCATGATAGATGTTCATGTGTTAAATCTTCCCTTATATATAGAAAATGTGCTGACATGGTAATATGATAAATAATGAATCATATTGCATCGTTCCTTATAGGAGTCCTTGGTAGTCCCATGACAAAGTCCATCATAATATTTTCCAATTTCTACTCCGATATTTGAAGAGGTATCATGACATTTCCAGGCTATTGCCTTCCAGCATTCAATTGTTGACAAACCATACATCTTGACACAAAATCAGCAATCTCCCTCATCTTGTTGTCCCACCAAAAATATTTCTTCAAATATCTATAGATTTTGGTGCTCCCAAGGTGTATAAAGAAATTGGAACTGTGAGCCTCGTCCAACAATTACATTTTTAGATCACGTATTCCGAGAACACAATGTCTCTTCCCATATTTATAAATTCCATCATCATACACAAAGTCACTCAATATCCCATCATTCATAACATTAATATTATTTTTAAACTCTTCATCATTTGTCTGAGAACTCTTTATCCTTTCTAGTAAAGCTGGTTTGGAATCCTTTTGAAAAAGTATTGATGTTTCACCTACCATGGTGATTCCCATATCCATCTTTACTAGATCCATGTATATAGGATCCCTTTTAACTCTCATATTGTTCAAAACACCATGATCCGTTCTACTCAAAGCATCATCCACCTTATTTTACTTCCATGGGTGGTAGTGTATTGTGCAATCATAATCCTTGAGTAGTTCAATCCATCGTCTTTGCCTCATGTTGAGTTGTTTCTGTGAGAAAATATACTTCAAACTCTTTTGATCAGAATAAATATCTCATTTTTAATCATAGAGATAGTGTCTCCAAATCTTCAAAGCAAGGATTACAGCTGCTAAATCAAGATCCAGAGTAGGATAGTTTTTCACATGAATTTTCAGCTGTCATGATGCATAGGCAATAACCCTAGGATTCTATATAAATACACAACCAAGTCCTTTCATTGATGCATCACTATAAATAACAAACCCATCATTCCCCGATGGTAGTTTCAATATATGATAATTGACTAATATTCTCTTCAGTTCTTCAAAACATTCTTCACACTCTTTTTTCCAAACAAATTTCACCCCTTTTGTCTGAGCATCATTAATGGGTTAGCCAATCAGGCAAAATTATGGACGAAAAATCGATAATAACATGCTAAGAAAATAAAACTGTGTACCTTAGTTATACTCATCGGTGCTGGCCATTCATTGATTTCCTTGGACTTAGAAGGATCAACTAAAATTCCATCCTAATAGACAATATTTCTAAGAAATAAAATCTCCTGAATCTAGAATTCACACTTGCTAAACATCCCATATAATTTTGGTCTTCTATGAGTCTTCAAGATAATGTGGAAGTGATTTTCATGATCTTTGTCGCTTTTGGAATATACCAAGATATAATCAATAAATACCACAATAAATTCATCAAGATATTCACTGAAAACACTGTTCATTAGATCCATGAAAATAGAGGGTGCATTAGTCATCCCAAAAGGCATTACTGTAAACTCGAAATGTCCGTACGTGGTTCAAAATGTTATCTTCAGAATGTATTCCTTCTTAACACACAACTGATGGTATCCAGATCGAAGGTCAATCTATGAAAATTGTTGATCTCCATGCAGTTGGTAAAATAAATCATCAATGTGAGGTAGGGGATACTTGTTCTTTATTGTTACAGCATGGATTTCAATGTAGTCGATACATAACATCATAGATCCAACTTTCTTCTTAACAAAAAGGACATGGGCTCCCCTTGGAGAAACACTAGGGAAATTAAATCCCTTATTACTCAATTCCTCTAGTTGTTTCATTATTTAAACTAATTCCAAAATGGACATTCTATAAGGGGTCTTTGATATAGGCCTCGAACTAGGAATTAAATCAATATAAAACTCAATTCATAGTTCTTGAGGATTTCCAGGTAAATATTCCAAGAACACATCTACATATTCATTCAAAAAAGGCACATCCTCTATTTGAACTTTCCTTTCCTTACTTATAGTTATATTATTCTCTTCCTCTCCGATAATTGAATTTAGTTGATCTAATGGGGGTGGATCTAGATAAGAATTAGGTGGTGTTGATTCTGCTCTAAAGATAAGGTGTTCTTTATCATCATCATCAAAAATAATAACCTCATCTTCTTACAATAAATCTTCACATCATGGTCTAGAATCCAATCCATACTGAGGATTATATAAAATTCAATCCTGGGTATAACTATGAGATCAGCTGATAAAGACCATATATGTTCTCTAATGGGGACTAATTCACAAAACATTGTTGAAATGATACTTCCCTTAGGAGATTTGATAGACAACTCCCTTGTTAAATCAAATTGGAAATGTCTAATTTTCGTTGAAAAATGGGAAGATATGAAACAATGCGATGATCCAGAATCAAATAAAGCATTTTCTAAACTTGATGAAGCCATTAAAATACCTGACACGACATCTTTCGGACATTCTACCTCAGAAATAGTGATATAATAAACTTTGCCTTGATCCCGTGGCCTTTTTTGAGGTATGTTCCCCTGACCCTTAGGACATTAATTTTCATAATATCCCACCTTCGTGCAATTGTATCATTTAACATCAGTATCTTCCTTCTTCACCTTGCAATCACGAGGATGGTGGCATTTTTCACCACACTTGTAACAAAATCACATCCCCTTTAAAAAAGTACATGGGTGTTTCTTCCCACATTTACTACATGATGGATATTTAAAATTTCCCTTCTTCCCCTTATTTTCATTGCCTTCGTTATCAACATATATCTTCTTCTCTTTATTTTTGTTAATTTCGTAAGACGTATAGAATTCTTTTTCTATCTTGATAGCACATGAGAAAATATCTTCGTACGACGAAAATGATTTTGAGAGTAATGATCGACAGAGAAACATTTTTAACCTATCAATGAAACTATCAATATTACTTCTAAGGTTATGTATGTAATATGCAGCATGCCTCGCTAACCTTGTAAAGTTACCCTCATACTTTGCGATAATCTCATCCTCCTTTTGTCTCAGACTCAGAAATTGCCTTTCCATATCTGATAGATTGTCATGAGGAAAGTATTTCTCTAATAAAATATCTTTAAACTCCCTCCATTCCATATTTTAAACATCATAATCTTCTTTTTTGATTTGAATAAATGACCACCATTGATCAACATCTCCAGTGAGGTGGTAAAATAACATGATAAATTTTTCCCTTTCACTACTCCCAAATAATGGAATATTTTTTCTAAGGAATTTATCCATTTCATATCTAGTAATGGATTTATACTCCCATTTTATGTTTGTGGTTGTTCCCTCATGAAAATATCTAACATTGATCCTCCATGTTGTGGATCAGGGATCTCCATAGGGGTATGCTTATTATTCATAAACTGAGTGAGTTGTCCCAGTATGGTGATAAGCTGATCAATAGCAGTTGTATCACCAGCTCCACAATAATTATCTTGAGAAGGAGGGAAGTCCCAACATAGTGTTTGTGCTTTAATAAACTTTCCATTCCTTCCACTAGGCACCATTTCTATTCAATGTAAAAACTAGATTAGTTTATGAATTGAAATACGTAATTCAAAACATGTAAAACACTTAACATAAATTGAACAATTTATGGATATAATCCGTAATCATAAACAAATTTCTCTTAGGAAGTATATTATCATAAAAACTTCATAATTGTTTTAATGAAAATTAGAATTATCCTATGTGTATCCCTCAGGAGTGTCGTAACCAAGAGTGGAGCAAGGCCCATTGTCGTGCACCAGTTCCCATTCAAGTCTAGCTCAAAGCGGCGTTTTCGGGTTTTACCCCTAGGTACATCTATGCCAGAGCCTCCTATACCTGATCGAATCCAGACAGGGATGTATAGCTTGGAAAACTCACAAAATATCTACAATACCAAAATTCTAGGAAGTTCTTCTGTACTAATCTTCAATGTCCATCTTAGGTCTATGTGCTCTAATCAGAGTTTATCTAAATCTATATTCAATGTTTTGTACTAAACTTCCTCTGATACCAACTCTAACGCCTTGACCCCAGTTACCCAGAGTCGGTGCATTATTATATAACATTTTCGTGATCACAAAAGATCAAGTCTATAAATACAGATTAGTTTAGTAGCCTTGGAATCACAAGATACATTCATAATGATTACATTACATCAAAAAATAAAAAAAATACAACAATATCCTATCTCTATAGACCACACTCATATCCCCTTATACTATCCCTAAAAGTCATTTATAAAATACTTCTTTACATATTAGGAAAAATAAAAAATAGAAAGGGGTGAGCTTAGATTTCCAGTAGAGATAATAATATAGCGGAAACTTTTATAAACAAGTAGAAACATTTAAGGTAATGTATAACTAAAACATAAGTCTTATAAACATGAATATCAGCATAATATGGAAAAAAATAAAATGAAACAATTCCATTTACTTATTCACACGGATATTCTACTAATCGAATAATCCCATGAAATATAAATAACCACTTTCATAATGATGGAATGCATAATTCTTGACTATCATAACCATAGTCATGGCCTTGTGCCAAGACTACAAATACAATTCTGTCAATCCATTATACCAAGACACTAGTTTGTCTCATGAGACCTACTGATGCATCGAGGAGCTATAGCGGGCTCCACTCTTCACTTATTAAGTCCAATGCATTCCTCATATGAATAAGATTAAACATAACATAAACATTCATATTAAAACTAGCATACGAAATGTTAATATTTTATCCATAAACCATGAATGGTATAAAAATAACATATTCACATTCAAACATATCACAAAACCTTCAATACAATTTGGATGTTTGTATCATAATAAATCAACTTCAAATAAGCTTAATATCCATCAAAAGATGTTGACATAGATGAAAGCTAACCTATTTGATAGAAATATCTATTTTTTGAAATCATTTAAAAGTCACATAATTATAAAATAAAACATTTACTTTGAAAATAACCTTTTATGATATTAAGGGAATCTTTGATGATTTTATAATGGCGGAAAATAACCACACCCACCATACAAGTTTAAAAAAGACATTCTTACCTTAATTCTGTCGAAAAGTTTAAAAGTACCATGTTTGGAAAACGATGGAAAAATTATTTTATAAACATCATATGAAAAGTCAACAAGAGTATAAATGACTTTAACCCATTTTCTATAAAATATTATGAATGATTCAAAATATATTATAATGAATCATCGATGTGGATGATAAAGAAATCATAGTAGATAATTATGTATAAACAACCTCGGATAATAAAGATATTTTGAAATTAACCCTTACCTTGCACATTTCCATGATCGAGGGTAGGTTAAACACCTATATAATAGATAAATAATCGTTGTTAAGTTATACAAGAATCATATACATCAATATGATATCATATATGATCTTTTAACATTGCTTTGTTAATAATATTTTAGTGTTATCATCGTTTCAAGAGTTAACTTACTAATTTTATTTTATATGTTTTGTTACCTAAGACCTCTTTGTTATAAAGATGTTGTACATTTTTCATACCTAGTATGATATACAGCCCTTTAAAATTATTTTTAATCATCCAATTAGAATTAGACATGGATGGATATGATGTGGAATGAATCTTATTGCATTCGTGGAGAAGGCAGTCCGTACGTACGCACGAGCGACAATATCAATATTTTGATATTAAAATATTATATAATTGAATAGTATATCATATATATAGAATCATTATAATGTTATATTTATTATTTACTTCAGTTATAATCATTATTATACCCATAAAAATGATGAAATTTTTGAAGAACAATTACACCATGATGTGGAGATGGTAAGCCGTACGTATGCACGTATGGTGACATTTCATTCAAAGGATAGATAAATATTGAACATGGTTGTAAAATATTTATAATAACATCACAATATGTAGAATATACTGCAGTTATTATTTTATAATGTAAATAACAAATAAATAATAAGTAGAATATGAAACGAACTAGAAAGAGGGTAGTGAAAACATTACCTCTTCTTCAGGTTCTTCCATTTGATTTGATCAAAAGGGATCTTTATGTTGGATTTCTGACTAAAGGAATGCCTCTAGGATGAAGGGAGGACTGTTGAGAGGGTATTTGGTCAGAGTTTGGACGAACCAAAATACTTTTAAGGTATTAATTTGATAGAAGGGGGACTGCCTTTTTATTAGAGGGGTGAGGGGAACCTTCGGAAAACCTAGAAATATTATTTTATAATAAATTAATATTCCGTTTCTAATAGCTCCAATGTGTATTATGTAAAGTATAAAGTGGTGATAGGTCGAAAACAACTCATAAAATAGCTTTTAGATAGGTTAGGGTCACTATATTAAACTTATCATTTTTTTTAACTCATAGTTAATTACTTTGACATTTACCATGTCTCTTTATATTTTTATATTATATAGTTAATAAACAAACTATATACTTCCAAGAGACCCCAAGTGGACCATTAATGTAAAAAATATCACTATATACGTCATTTGGCCGAACAATTGATTTTTAGGAATAGAATATCAACTAATAATATAATATTTGTTTTAACAACTCCTTTATGTCAATTTTAACAGTATTTGGATTTTTTTTCCAAAATTCATAACAGCATTATTACTTCAAAAAAATCATATAACCAACTATAATATGTCATATTAACCTTGAAAATTATTTGAATTCATAAAAATTCTCAAATTACATTTATTTGAACATTTGTAATATCAATTATTTTAATATCTCATTAATTAAGTAATTACTGCATCACCATTGTGTCATAAATAAATTAAATTATTTAATGTCTGAAAATTATAAATAAAATACTATTATGTAGGAAATATTTTTACCTTTATAATGAATATTTATAATCGAATTTATCTTATGTATTACCCTATATTAAAAATGTTTTAGTTATTAAACATTGATTTTAACTCTTTTAACTCTTCATTGAATTAAATAATAATAAATATACTAATCTAATCCAAGTGGACCAAAGCAGTTTTCAATTTATTCGTAAGGTTTTTTTTTGTCTAATTATACTTATCCAATATAATTAGGACATGTTTTAAGGTAAAAATAATATCATTTTTACCCTTAATTACCCTATTTACTTTTAACTGTGGTAAATAAAAGCAAAAGGTTACTATTCACCAAGAATTAATTTTATCTTATTGAACCACATTTTACTCATAGATATTAACCGTGTCTTTCAGAATTTCGGAATTCTACTCACAGAAGCTGTAAAATTAGGTTTTATGTGAATTTTCAAATTCTCCTTGGAGATGGGTAAAAGACGGTGAAATTTTCAATAAATTTTATTATATATCAAAAATTGTTATAAACCTACTGCAATGAATTACATTGAACATATATAGGTTTTAAGTATCTATTTTGAACTAAAATAAATACTTATTTAAATAAAAATTTTATTTTGAACTATAACTCATGGTTTTTCAATATTCATAAAAAATTGAATGTTTAAAAAATTAACAAAATTCACCCTAGGTTAATTTTGATTTTATAAATCAATAAATGAAGTACATTTTGAAAGACAAAATTTATTAAAATTTAAAAATTGAGTATTAATATTCATAACGGCTACTTTGATTGGTTGTGGTGTGTGTTAGAACTCGATGTTTCATACATCACACACTACTGTATTATTCAAAGGGAAGCATACCGTGGAAGCTTGGGATGTTACAATTTATGTATGGAGATTGTATTGAAAACTATAATTGAATGTATATTTAGAATGTAACATTATTTGAGTGATGTCCATCTATTTTATAAATTATATTAGTAAGGTTTTAGAAAATAACATCATGTATATCAGGTGACCGCCAATCCTGACTAGCAAGGTTCCAGGCCATAAACCCATGACTAATGGATAATAAGGTTTTCACACCTACCACTAGGTTATGAAATGTCCTCGTTAATGTATAATTAATTTTTATGAATACTTATTTATGAATAAACAATAATGTAACTTTTTATTTTTAACGATTAATGTATTAATAATATTGATTAGTATGCATAGTTATAAATAAATATTTATCGTTTTCATTCTATTATGGTTCTAAATATATTATATAATCTTTTCTATGTTCTTTATCCTTCAATATAAATTTATGGACATAAATATAAAAATTTAAATGATGAATTAGAAATAGATAAAATCACAACCAATGATAGTAAATTTTCATATAGAAATATATAATGTTTTTATATATTCCTTATATTATTAATCTACAAAATATATAATAAATGTTAGCATGATGATAGAAAAATGTTTATCTCATACATTAATTTTCATTGAACCAATGTCCTTATAAATTATTATAGAGTTATGACCCTGAGGACCTAAAATGTGCATTGATGATTCACCGATATTTGATTGAGGTCCTTAGTAACTCCCTTGAAAGATTTATTCTTTTCCTCAATATCTAATCTTCACTCCAATCCTATGTTATCCAATGTGGAAACCTAGTTATATATCACATTGGAAGAACATTATCGTACCAATATTGCATTTTTCTAGAATTTTTTGGTATCCATTTTAAAATGTGGGAATCAATGAATGAAACTGTCATGTATTAATATTTATATACCCAAGATTAATTTAGGGGGAAAATTTGTTTTAAGGGGTATAAAATGTAAGACCTCGTGATTTTATGAATTATAAATATTTTATTAATTTAACGGTTCGGATATTTTTCATTTCCCAAAACACTTAAAATAGTTTATTTTGTATTAAATATCTATGTTTGGGTATTTTTTATATAAAAATATAAGTTAATCATGTGCTACATAAAAAATAAATTTTATCTTGAATACATGGAACAAAGATGTTACATAGGGACATATCATACATTTAACAAAACACTGAATTGGTTTACGCAATAAGAAACTCCTACTTGGTGTACTTTATATACAACACTGAGTTTCTAGGAAATATAGTTTTATTTTTATAATTCTTTAGATGATTTAATTGTAATATAGTTATTAAAAATATTAATATGCATAGTTATAACTACTTTAAATATATTTTTTAATTTATTTATATTATTAATACATATTTATGATGATATATAATATTTTACATAATAACCTAATATGTTTGAAAAATCTATTTTAATAAATGAATATATTTTAATATCATTTAGTGAGAAAAATTAAAATTAAATTTAGTCCCAATTGGAAATTTAATTTTATAAAGTAAATATAATTTTTTATTTAGAATTTCTTAAATATTTTAGGGTCAAATGTTTATATTTTTCTGATAAACATCATTTTTGGATAAATAGTGATAAATTATGGATTATAATTTTAAAAAAAATTATATAATTTTTTTTATAAGGGTTGATTTTATATTACAATAGTTTAATAGATTAATTAGACAATATTTTTATCCATTAACCTGATTTTGGTAAAGATAATCAATTTTTCTTTGAAATTGGTTATAAAAACATGGTAAATGTTTTGTAATTTTTAATTTAAAAACCCACAGTGTTGTCTGGTTAGAGGGATTATTTTTAAATTTATTTATTCCACTTTTGTGATTATAATATGAAAAAATTGATTATATATTTATAATAAATATATTTTAACATTTTAAATAATGTAGAAATTTTTTTCGGCCAAAAATATTAGTAAAAGTGATTAAAATTAATTTCAATGGTTAAGAACGAATTTAGGTTAATAATGTAATAATACATAAATTGAAGTAAAAAAATAACTACAATCCTGTAAAAAATCCCTATTTAATTGAAATAATTCATAAATTAACCTTAAATTATTTAGTATGGTTGTTTTTTATAAATTATTTTAGATAAAAACTTGGCTACACCTAACGCGTTTTAAAAAATTCCAATGGTACCCTTTCCCTTACTTATAGTAGGATGACACATCACCCTCTTCATTAAAATTCTAATAAAATATAAATTCTACCAATATCATCCAAATACACATACAAAAATCCACCATTTCTCATATAATTCATTCCTTCAATATAAGGAAATCCATGGAATCTTTTTGGCACTAACCAAAAGGAGTTACCCAATTAAGTGGTAACATCTATTTTATTTTCTTTATCCACCTAATAAAATATATTTATTATATGATTTTATAATGACAAAAATATCATAAATATACAAGTATTTTTTTATTTAATGTTTTTACCTCCCCTTCACGTACTTTCATTTAATGTGGACTGAACATATTGTTTACATGTATAAAATACTACAACCTCATGGAATGATGATTGTTCATCTTTCCTTTACCGCCACTCATGGAGGAAATTATAATGGAAAATATATGTATAAAATTTATATATTATGTTTATTAATTCTTAATGATTCAATAATTTTATAAAAACACAAATCTTTATTGCATCCATTTTATATTAATATGATATATTTTTTTGATGAAGTATGGACACCCATACTGTCAATGTAATGTGATTCATTAATACAAAACATGGAATATATTATGGATGAGTTTATTTAATATATATGTTATATGTATAATATAATAAATCTACTATAATAGATATATATAAAAACATATAAACATATTTTCCTTTTACATTCTCTCTTTCAAGATGACAATTAAACAAAAATAGTGTTCATGTGTATGTACGAGTGATTGTCTCCATGAATGCCGTATTTTGTTTCATACTTATATATTATATGTATTATTATAATAAAAATATTTGGAATATAAATTATATTTAAATGATTTTTGACATTCTGGAAACCACGATATATGTATAAGGACCAAATATATAAAAAATTTAAAAACTTCCAAAAAAACAAATAGCATATTACCCGAAGTGAATCCTTACTATATAATTGTTAACTATAGGGTAATATAATGCCTTATAAATTCTTATATGGTACTATATATAATAAAATGGTTCTTTTATTGATGTATTATAAATTTATATATAATAAATTTTTTGTTTTAATTACTATGATGACCGTCAAGACAAAAGGTATGCGGATTTCATCATAATTTTTATTTACTAGAGATACCTGCTTTAATCACCACCCATTCCATTTGTGTGGTGGGTATACTATCCATGAATTTATTCAATGATTCATATGTGTAAATTTATGGAAATTTAAACATCGATTTTATGACCTTTCTTTAGTATTTTTTAGGTTTTAAATGTTTCCACATTGGTAAAATAATTTTGTATCTATTTTAATTTTTTTGAGACACATTCCATATTATACACCTATATTTTTCCATGAGGTGTATATACATGAATTGAAATGTTATATGATAAATATAACTCATTTTGAGATATTTTAATTCTAATGTATTTATTTTTTATTACATGGTTTGTATGGTTCTAAATTACCATGTAATTGATATAGAAAATAGTTAATAAATTATTTTAATGAACTCTAGAATATACCATTTCATTAGTCAGAAACAAGTGTTACATTAATTTCATGTTTTCTAAATTGTGTTTCCAAAATATTCGACTAATATCCAATGATAATTTGAAATCATTATTATCCTTTTTCCTTTTACAATGGTTTACAAACGATTCTTCTTATCACTATTGGAATGAGGCATTTTCATAACCCTTTTATTGGTTAAAAGAAGCGTTCTTTCGACCACGTAGTACTAGTATGAATTTAATCATCAATAATTATTTTATTATTTATTTATATTGTCAAAATGATCATTTTAATTAAAATGATTTCAATATATATATTCAAAAAATCTATTTCATAATTGGTTTCATGTTTCATTTGAATTTTTTTAGGAATAAATGTTGAATTTTTTTTCAATATTCATTTATTTGTTTTTGAGGAAATTATTTTAATTATTTTATATATTATTCTATATGTTTCCAAGGAATATTTATTTCAAAAAATATTCAACTTTATGTTATAAGTATTCTACGAAGATGTTTCCCTAAACATTTTCAATATAACTTAATAGTTTTTCAAATAAAATTGTTCCCAAATTGTTTTCAATAATTTGAATATATTTATTCATGTATATTTTCACAGAAATTGCTTCCAAATGGTCTTTATGTTTTAAATAGAAGTTTCTAAATAATGTAGGATATTTTCATTAGGTAATGATTTTAAATGATCTTTAAAAATTATTTCTATTTGATGGAATCATTCATTAGTGTTACTAATTTCTTCATGGTGAAATTATAATATGTTTCCATTAATATTCATTCTATATATGGATTATGTTTTAATTGAATTATATTTATTACACCCCTTTCTCCTTCACCTGTTATATGATTTCTAAACTACTTTCATTGATGTGTCATATTTTGATGAAATGATCATAAATCATATCTTTTTCTAAAGGTTAATAAATTATTAAAGGTTAATGAAACTGATTTAATTTCATGGGTTATTATATAAATGTTTATGAATTTTTTGAGCATTTTTGTATGATTTCATTATGAGAAGGGTGGGACCTATATCTTCATCCAATGCATTGGTTATATTTTTCTACTATTAATATAGATAAGTATGGAACAATAAATGAACAATGTTATTTATTATAGGTCTCTAATGAGGAAATGAAATTGTTTCAACAATATAGGGCATGAATGAGTAGTGAAATTTATTTTGTAATATAGGAATAAAATATTGTGTGAAATCAATTTAGTAAAATACTTTTTCCACTAAGATTACATTGGCATCAATTCATATACTTCTAAGTAAATAATATTATATGCTTATGTGATTTTTACATTTCCTTGTATTATTTATATGTTATGAGTTTATGGATTATGTTCTTTATTTCTTTATGATTCATGTGTTATTAACATCCATAATTTATTACATGATTCATGTTTATAATTTTTGATATGCAGGTTATGATCATCAATTTTCATAATCATTTTCACATACCATTATGCTCATTCTTTTTCTTACGTATCTCACTTATTTATGCTTACTACGCTTTTTCTATCACACATTATTATGGTTTTTACATAGGTATTAAAGATATGTATTATTTATGTTTTTTTAAGAGGGGTTCTAGTCAATAAGAACTAAGAGGGAGATAATTTAGCTCATTTTTTAAAATTGTTTATGTTTCGAAGTTTCCAATTGCATTAGATAAATATAATTGTTGGGTATCTCAATATATAATATTTTAAGTATTACAAAATAGTTATATAATTTATATATAAGAAAAAATTGTTTTACTATAAAGATCCACTCTATGTAGGTTTGACAAGTACATAGATGTGAGGATTGCTTTTTATATTCTTTGTTTGTCTTGGGACTGTAGATCTAGACTTCACAACATATCATGTGATACTAGGAATCAATCCACATGTATCTCTTGAGTAACCACATAGTATAACATCATGACATTTCATGTTACCAATAATCGTTCCCGATAAGGTTTTAGGCCTTAAACCCATGTATAAAGGATAATAAGGTTTTAAATCCAAAAACTAGGTTATGCAATTTATTTGTTAATATATAATTATTTTTGATGATTAATTATTCATAAAGAAATGTTTTTCTTACTTTCATATTTATATATTAATGTATTAATAATATTTATTTTTAAGAATTGTTATAAATAAATAGTTATAAATTACATTTTCTTATGAGTCAAAATATCTTCTATAATTTTGATCTAGTGCTTCATCCATCAATTTTAATTTCTAGATATAAATATCAAATTGTAATTGATGAATTATAAATAGAAAAAACCACCACCAAAGATAGAAATTTTTTCAATTGAAATATATCAAGTATGTACATTTCCTTATTTTATTAATTAAATTAACAAGTAATACATGTTATGATAATGATTGAGTTTTTTCCTAATACCATAATTTTCATTTGAACCAATTTCCTTATAAATCATTTCTGGTTTCTGTCCATGAAGGCCAAAAATATTCATTGATCATTCACTTGTTTTTGATTGAGATCCCCAATACTACCATTAAATATTTATAGTTTTCCCATATTTCTAATCTATGCTACCAAGATATGTTATCCAATGTGGTAACATAGTTATATATCACATTAAGAAACCATTATGTTTCTAATATTACCTTTTTAGGGTATGTTTTATTATCAAATTTTATAATGTGGGTTTCTATGAATAAAACCACGAAGTGTAAAAAAATTTATAACCAAGATGAATTTAATGGGAATATAATTATAATGGGGATAGAATGTAATGCCCCAAGGCACTATGAATTATTATTTTTTTCATTAATTTAACCATTGGGATGTTTTCCATTTCACATTAAACTAAAACTAGTTTATTTTGTATTAAATATATATGTTTATATTTTGTTATAAAGAAAACACAAGTTATTCATGTACTATGTATTAAATAAATTTGGGATTTCATTTATGGAACATTTATGTTACATTGGGACATTTCATATGTTAAACACAACAACGAATTGGATTAAATTATAGGGAACCCCTACTTGTTCTACGTTAATTATAACACTGAGTTTCTAAGAAACATATTTTTCTTATAATTATTTAGATGACATAATTGTAATATTGTCATTAAACATATTAATATTAATAGTTAAAACTACTTTAAAAATAGTTTTTAAGTTATTTTTTTATCAATAATACATATTTATGAAGAAATATATTATTTTACTTAATGTCTTTATATGTTTGAAAATGAAATTTTCTTAGATGAACTGCATTTAATGTCCATCATTGAATAATAATGAAATTATTTTTAAAAAAAATTAAAAATTATAATTCATAAAATAATTTTTTTAATTTAGAATTTCAAAAATATTATAGTGTTAAATTTAAAGATTTTTTGGCTAAACATCAATTTTGGATGAATAGTTTTAAATTCGTAATTTTAATTTCAAACTGATTTTGTAAATAATTTATTCATAATTTTATTTCATATTTTTTATTAATTTAATAGTTTAGTTTGATAATATATTTATCCATTAATACAATTTTTTTTATTTTTAATCAATATCACATTGAAATTGGATATAACATTGTAAATGTTTAGACAATTTTAATTTAAAAACCCTTTTGTCATCTAGTCAATGACATTACCTTTAAATAAATTTATGCCACTTATGTGATAATAATATGAAAAAATTGATTCTATATTTATAATAATCATTATTTATAATTTCAAATAATGTATAAATATTTTTTCAACCCAAAATATTAGTAAAAGTGATTAAAATTTATTTTAATTGTTAAGAGAAATTTTTGGATAATAAAGTAATAAAACATAAATTTAAGATAAAGAAAGAAATACACACATGTAAAAAAACACATTTAATTGAAATTATTCACACAATAACATTACATTATTTAGTTTGGTTCTCTTTTATGACTTTTTTTGATAAAATCATCTCTACATGTAACTTGTTTTAAAAAATGCCTAGAGTACCCTTTCCCTTACCTAAAATTAAATGCCAAGTATCCATATTCATTAAAACTATAAACAAAATTAAATTCTGCCAATATCATCCAAATAAACATAAAAAAATCCCACTATTTCTCCTATAATTCTCATCTTCAGAATAATGAAATCTAAGGAATCTTTTTTGAACAAACGAAAGGAGTTACCCAATAAAGATGTAACATCAATTTTATTTTCATTCTATACCCCATCCAATATAGTAATTATATTATTTTATAAACACACAAACAAAATAAACATACTATAATGTTTTTATTCTATTTTTTTACATCCCATGACATGTACCTCCATCTAATGGGTAATGAACATACTCATTACATGTGCAGGGAACAACCATCTCACGAAACAATGATTGTTCATCTTTCATTTACCAGCACACATGGTGGAAATTATAATTGACAATCTATTTATGTATTTTATATATTATATTTATTATTCTATTATGATTTATTAATTAATTTACAACACATTCCTTTATTCATTCCATTTTATGTTAATATTATAATTTTGTTTGATTATATAAGGACTACCTTCCTGTCAAAGTAATGTGATTCATTCATATAATACCTGGAATATTTTAAGGATGCTTCTATTGAATATATATGTTATATCTATGATATAAAAAATCTACTATAATATATATATATATATATACATAGTTTAATTTTACATTCTCTCTTTCAACAAGAAAATTAATAAAAAATTTCGTTCATCCGTATGTACGACTTTCTATCTCCATGAATGGTGTAGTTTGTTTCATACTTATATATTATATGTATTTTAATAATATAGATGTACTAAATATAAATTATATTCAAATCACGTTTTAAATTCTAGAAACTATGATATATCTATAAGGACCATATATATATATAAAATTATGACACAAGCAGAAAACAAAGAGGATATAACACGAATGGAAACCATAACATATAATTTTTAACTGGATGCTAATATAAAGCTATAATAAATCCATATAAGGTATTATAAGTAAAAATATGGGTCATTTATTTATGTATTTTAAAATTATATACATTATATTTGAGGTTTTAATGACTATGATGACTCTAAAGACATAAGGTAATCAGATTTCATCTCAGTTTTTATTTACTAGAGATACATGATTTAATCAACACCCAACACTTTTGTGTGTTGTGTATAGTATACATGAATATATTTAATTATTTATATACATAAATTTGTAGATATTTAATTATCCATCTTGTGACATTTCCTTAATTTTTTTAGTTTTAAAATGTTTCCATATTAGTAAAATAATTTTGTCTCAATTTTCCTTTTTTGAGACACATGCTATTTTTGGAACTTATATTTTTCCTTGAGGTTTATATACATCAATTTAAATGTTATATGATAAATATAATTCATTTCAAGATATTTATATTTTAATGTAATTCTATTTTATTACATCGTGTGTATGGTTCAAAATTACCCAGTAGTTGATATAGATGATTGTAAATAATGTGTTTTTAGGAAATCCTGAATATACCATTTCATTAATCAGAAACCTATTTTCCTTCCATACCATGTTTTCTAAAAAGGTATTCCATGAATATTCTAAATATCTATAATGATAATTAGAAATGATTTTTATCCTTTTACCATTTTATAATAGTTTTCAAATTAATCTTCTTTTCACTTTTCAAATGAGGAATTTTATAATCATTTCATTGTTAAAATGGAATTTTATTTTGACATCGTAAGACTAGTATGGATTTACTCATCATCAATTAGAAAAATATTATATCTCGTTTTCAAAAGGATAATTTTAATCAATATTATTTCTATATATATATTCAAAAAATATATATCATTAATGTTTTCATGTTTTATTATTATGTTTTTTGGAAAACAATTTGAAAATTATATTTCAATATTATTTTATATGTTTTAGAGGAAAATATTTTAAATATTTTATATCTTCTTTAATATTTTCCCATGGATTATTTTTTTAAAAAAATTCAACATCCTTTTATAATATATCAAGGAAAGTTTTTCACTAATCATTTTCAATATATCTTTATATATTTTCAAATAAAATGGTTTCGGAAATGTTTTCAATAATTTCATTAAATTAATTAAATTATATTTTCAAGAAAATGGTTTTTAAATGGTCCTTATGTTTTAAAAATTAATTTTCAAATAAGAAAGAATATTTTCCTTGGCTAATGTTTTTAAATGATATTTCAAAATTATTTTTCATCAATGATATCATTTATTTGTGTTACTAATCCCTTCCCAGTGAAATTATATTATGTTTCCATTAATATTCATTCTCCAAATGGATTATGTTTTTAGGGAATGATAATTCTAGAAACTATTCTCTTTCATGAGTTATATGATTTTTAAATCTACATTCATTAATGAGTTATGGTTAAATGAAGGGATTTGGACACCTCTCTTTATCAAAAGGTTAAGAAATGATTAAATTTTTTCGAAACCCATTTCATTGCATGGGTTAGGATATGAATATTTATAAAAATTTTCAGCATGTTTGCATCATTTAATTATGAGAATGATGGGACCTATATCTCCATGTAATGGATTGGGTATAGTTTTGTACCTATTGAGATAGACATGGATAGAAAATAAATGAACTCTATTATGTATTATACGACATGAATGAGGAAATGAATTTTGTTTAGTAATACAGGTCTTGAATGAGGAGTGAAATCAATTTAGTAATATGGGGAGAGAATAGTGTGTGAAATCATATTAATAATGGACTTTTTCCACTAAGATTACTTTGACAGCAATTCCAAGTCTACTAAGTAAATCATATTATATGCTTAGGTGTCGTCCACAATTTCATGTTTTATTCATATTTTATGTGTTCATTCATAATGTTCATTATTTCATTATGATTCATATATTATTAACATCCATGATTTATTACATGATTCACAAATATAAATTTTCATATGCAGGGTATGATCTTCTAATTTCATGATCATTTTCTCATACCATTATGCGCATTATTTTTCTAACAAATATACCTTATTTACCCTTAATAAGAATTTTATCTTGTGATGTTTTATGTTTCCTTCCATAGTTAATGATGATATTTATTATGTATGTATTGTTTAAGATGTGTTCTACTAATGAAGAACCTAGTGGGAGATAATCTTTCTCATTGTTGTAACAGTTTTTATGTTTCCATGATTCCAATGGTAGTAGAATAATATAATCATTATTCATTTGTCTATATAATATTTTTATGTTTTCCACAATATTTATAAAATTTCTACGTATGAAATAATCGGTGTTACTATAGTGATCTTATGTATTTAGGATTGACCATTACATATAGGTGGGGACTATTTTTTATTGTTGTAGTTTGTCCTGGGATTGGAGAGCTATGAACCACATCATATCTTGTGATACCAAGACTCAATACACATGTATCTCTTGGGGAATGATGTTCTATAACATCATGAGACCAGGATTCTAGAATCCAAACATTAAAAGGGTTATTTAGGATGCACCCAATTATATAAATATGCGGTTCAATAAATATTTTATGGTAATATTAATCAATCCATATGTAGTTCATAAGGAAATACCTTCATGTTCATGTTTTTATTATATGTAGTGAGGGAGATTTTTATATTCATTGTATCCAAAACCCATGATTGATGATATGGTGATCACTATGTATCATGTCATTTCATGAATCGAGACAGATGTAGTTCTATAATAGAGTAGTAGAATGAGTTAAACACCAATAATAATGGTCCACTCTGACAACATCCATAGGAATTTAAAATTTATATGTCATTCATGGAGAATAAATCATGCATTTAATCATCATATGGTGAGGACACATGGTATGAAATTTATGGACATTGATTCAGGACCATGATTATTTTTTTGTAAGATTTCATACCTTCTTTTCATATGGAAGCCATTACTAAAATTTATATTCTCACGTGAGCTATGAATGGTGTAAAAAATAATAAATGACAAGGATTACTATGAATATGGAGCGGTGATTGACGATAAGAAAGGTGAATTTTTATTCTTTTGTGGCTAGACCAATATATAGGATCAAAGAATCCACATTTATCAAATTGAAATTAGAATCAATCCAGACATGGTTCTGTAAAACCAATTCACATTAATTTCATATAGAAAGGACATGTTATTGGAATTTTAATGTTAAGTGGTGTGGATGTGGGTATACTGATGTGGGAAATGACTAATATTATATATGTGTGAATTTTGAAATTATTCATCAAATACATGTGTCGTTTAGTTTAATGTCATGCAGTATGGATGAGGTCACCGGTCATTAAGTAAATGTAATAGGGTGGGTGCTCCCATTACTGGAGTATTGTGTGTCACTATGTATACTATCAAAGAAGGAATAAATCCACATCAAATTAGTTTATGATGATATTCTCTATATGGAGGTGACCGTCACATTAGGATGGGGTATCTCATCCTTACTCCGTATAGGTGAGGACCATATATATTGAGTCATTAGTATATTTTGATTATCATGATATTAATTTCACATGATATGTACATGCTTCATACAATATTAATTTCATGTGGTTAATAAATATCTCAATAGATTATTTCCATATTATAAGATCTCCCCATGTAGTTTAATGTAATGAAATTAAGACTAATCCATATTTTACAACATAGTGGTGTTATAACATGGGTTACCATGCAGTTTAAAGCAATTCTTCCAAGACATATCATCATTGTTTATCATAACATTGTTAGGAAATTCTCATATAGTATGACATCATGTAACCAGGATGAAGAATTCATGATTAAAACTATTAAAGGTACTTCTGGTGAAAAATATTAATTGGTTGGTGGTATGCCACACCAAAATCCACTGTGGACAATGAGTAGGATCGATTATGATAGATTTTATATATGATATAAGGCCCTTCTTATTTGGGTATCAGCTTTAGAATAATCTTCCATGGTATCGTTGGAGTTCTAATAGACAAGACTAGTTCTCCTTTGATTAATTAATAGAGGTGAACAATTTTTTAATGTCTTCTGTAATATTATTATTATAGACTTCATGGTTATGAATAGAATGAAACCATATGTCGTCAAGCCACTGAAACTCATCTCAGAACATTTTTGATTACTCATCATATGATAGATTTTTGTAAATGGAAATTTGATGTTAATGTATCTTAAATTATATGGGTAGCACTGCCTCAGTCTAATACACCAACTAATATGTAATTTATTATGTAGAGTTACTTTTGATTGTACAGTTTTACAAATAAATAATGGAGTAGATTTTTCATCTTGTATTAAATTCTTCATTCACAATCTTCTATTTTATATTCACCACGGTCAATTTAAAGGCCTCAATCATTCCATTTTCAATGTTCTGATAGTATGTGGAGTGATTGGAATAAATTTTGTACACATGGTATTTTCAATTCGACACCATAGAACATAAAATGGAGTCATTTACATTTAATATTGTGTGAGGGAATTTGAACCTAGTGATGATATGGGAAATTATGATTGTGTTTTCCTAACTTTGGTTCCACACACATGTGCCTAGATTCAGTAGGTCACATGACCTCAAGTGTGTCTAGATGTTTTCTAGAGGCTTCGGACGAGTACCGATGGTATAATATATATCATGGAGATAATATACCCTATTTTATTTGAGAAATATAACATATGAAGATTATAAATAGTAAAATAATAACATAACATAATAGTATCAATTCCAATTTCTCAATATAAAAAAATTGGATATTAAAGTTCAAGACTAATTAGTAAATATGCCTCGCTAAAGAATGTTCCAAGTGCTAATATGAAAAATCACAAAGTAATGACCATGAATAATTCCATGTGATTCCCTAATCACATCCAATACCCTCATCTATGATCTATCCCAAATCATTAATCAATTATGGTACCCTTTTCCTTAACTCATACCACAACCATGAAATCTATTTGAATATCGATCTAGCAACCCATGTAGGGTGTTAGTATAACTCTGCAGGCCAACACCAATAGTGTCAAAAATAATATCCAGTCAAAAAATGTTTATAGTTGTATAAATAATAAATACAACAAATTTAATAGTTTAGATTTACTAAAATACTATATAGTTAACCGCATAGAACACCTGGTTCTCATGGACACCTGAATCTCAATAACTGCTTCATCCATTCCTAGAGCATAGGCTAGGTCAAATATTTATTTCTTAATTCATTATAATGGAATGGTGTTTCATTATGCCATCATTTTAGATCTATTAATGACCACTTGAAACCATAGTCTAATGAAAATAACTTTGGTTTAGAACGACATGTCTTCAACCCCAAGGGTATTTGGAAGGTTTTACTATGTCGCAAAACCCATGGTATTGGAAGCATCATTACTTATCCAATAATAATATAAAAATTCAGTAAATTTTATAATATATTGTTATTTGTAGCATCATTCTATGTCCCACACGTGTATATCAATAAATTATACAAGGATCTTTTGAAAATCAGTCTATGTCCAATACTTGTGTATCATTAAATCACACATATTGAAATATCACATGATTCATTATATCATATATATCATTATATCACATTAATCAAGATAAATCATCATTAATCCTTTAATCAAAACTCACCATCATATTCTTCCATTAAAAAATTTGTACTAAAATTTTTCAAATTTTCCAAATTGAATTTTCATATCATTGCGTTATTTAATAAAACATTTAATTAATACTGTAAATTAAATTAATTATTTATAAATTAAATAATAATCTCAATCACTTTAATTAATTAAAAAATTATTTATTTATTTCTCTATCTAAATATTTCAAAATTAATCCAACAATTAATTATCATATTCACAAACTCATTATCCCAAAATTATTTCAAGAATTTATTATTAAATCAAAAATATCTATGTCATGTAATTAATTTAGAAATTAGTTATCCAATACACAAACTCAATATCTGATAGTCAATTACATTATTTTTTATTCAATACAAAATCTCAATATCAAATAATAAAATATCCAAATTACTTAATTCAATTGTGAATCATTGAAGTAAAGAAACCCTTGTAAATAATAAAATTTCAAATTTATAACATAAATAATCACTATGATATTTGAATAATAGACTAGCTACCTAATGATTGATGAAGAATACTCCCTAATGAAAATCATCAATTTGAATTGAATAATGAAATTTAACATAGTCTATATCTGAAACCTAAATCCACTGTCAAATGACACAAGAACTATTAAATATATATCTAGATACATAAATAATAGTTCTAGATTAAAAATTTATTGATCAAGATCCGAAAAACAATATAACAACACACCGAATGAATTGGAAATGAGTAAGACAGATATTGGAAAATTAATCAGGATGTAACCAAATACCTAAAGATATGTAGATCTTACAACATATATTTTAATCACTAATAAATGAGGTTTGATGGATTTATAATCCTTATGATAGGATCTGGTATTAATAAAATTGGATATGGTTTGATCTATGGTGTTCAGAGGGGTAATGTTGTGGTTTAGGAATTTTCATTGTCACAATTGGGGGGATTAAAATCTAGAAGACATTTATGTTCACATAGGGAACACAGTTACCCCTAACAATGCGCCTTAATGATGATATTCATTTGGTGATGTTCATTGTTTCTCTAATTGGGGAGAAAGGTTTTATATACCATGTGACATCATTACAAAACCTCAATGTCTATGGATTCATGGTTTGTTGGGCCTAGGTGTAAAGATGGGGAAAACTATGTGTCACCTATACAGTTCCCTATTTAATTCATTATTTCTATAATTATAACCTAAACACACCTTATAAAAAAAATTCACTCAAAAATGAGAAAATTGTACTTATAAATAAGATATATACACCTCCCGAAATGGTCGGGTTTTTATAATACCCCCAACTTATAATAGATCATCCTTGATTAGTACTTCCATGAGACACTAAGATTCTTTGTTTGAAAAAGGATCCATTGAGGCCTCATATCTTCCACTCTCCCTAATTGTTCATCTTGAAAACAACCATGTTTCTATAATACATTAACTATCAGTATGGAATTTTTCCCCATTACCATCTCATTGTGATCGAACACTCGTATCGAATGATCCTCAGAAGACGCATCTATTTGATGCTCAACATCATAGATATCGATCACATGAGATAAATTAGTTTGATACCAGTATAATTGTAACACATGAAAAACATCATACATATAACTATATCATTATAGATTATACAATTGATATTACACCTTCTTGAATCTCTCCATAACGTCAAAGAATCCAACAAACATGGGTCCCTACAATCCCTGTCTATGTATTCTATGGAGAATAAAATAGAGGAGACACCAGAAGGAATATACTAGCACCCTCAATAAACAATAGTGGCCATGGATGTGTATCCGAATTTTAATATTGTATAGTCTGATCTATATCTATAAACATCTAAATTATTTATACATTCTCTTATTTCTACTACCAAGACACTTTCCTAATCACTCTGACTCACATACCTTTATCTAGAATAGTGTTGATCTTCCTGGCCTGTCATAATGATCCTAGTATGGTACATATGAATAGTTTCTTTATAAAAAAATTAGGTGAAATCCTATAGTTTTATGTTCCTATCCCATGACCTAACATACTAATGAAAAGGATATCACATCATATCCTCAAGCACCAGTATAGAACATGACAATATACTATCTATTTGTGGGTGAAATTTTGTACTCATCAAGATCTGCATACCAGGAGCCTTTTACAAGCCCTACTAAAATCATGATGTAAGAAATTTCATGTTATAAAACAATGTTTTATAGTATTCCATTCATAAGAACTATATCTCAAACATACATCTCTCCCAACTGCTGTATTGAGATAGTCTCTCATATAGGCACAAAATGCACTTATGTTTTCAAATGGTCTATAATAACTCATATAACAGAATTCCCCAAAGTCATCCCTAGGATACCCACCACCTAATCAATAGTATTGTCAATCCAAATCCATAATTGAATGGGTAAAATGTGTAGTAAACCATTGGTTCGTTGATTATCAGCCTTCATCTATTGGATGGGGTAGCATCATATTGTGAACCCTGTTATCATTTTTTTCATGTATATCTACCAAAACTATTAATGGTGGTCATCATTCCTTTTGGTCATACATATATACACCACCCACATTAAGGCATGAAAATCATGCATCATCTCTACCTAGATTCTTATAGGCATAAAAAATTATTCCTTCCATAGATGACCTCATCCTCATCATTGCTCTAATCAGAATGCGACCCTCTATCTTTATTGCTTTCTATGAAGAAAAAATACATTATATCCCCATATTTTCAATCCATATTCCATATATGATGTTTACACTATACTAAAATTTATATGTGAGTCATATTATACAAACTCTCCATAACCACAACATTCATATCATCCAGTAAATCCATCTTATTCCACTCAACACTAGACTCATGAAATTTCTACATCTATGTTTTTCTACACAAAGGATCATTGAAAATATTCCAATTTCTATGCATATATTTTATCTAAAATTCAAATGTCTGCAAAAAATAATCCTATATTTTATTTCGAAGAATTATGTCTCGTGGTGTAAAGATATGGTTCATCATCTTGTTATATGTGTACCTTGTAAACATTTCTCCTTGGAAATATTTTTCCAATAGTTGTAATAATAATCCATAGTTTCCATCCTAAGGGGGTGCATAAGATAATTCAGTTCATGTGGCCTCAAATTTTGATACCTATATGCCAAGAGATGATGTGACCTGGGATGTGTACATAAAAAATCTAAAACAGAAACATTGATATCTTGGTGTATAGTCAATTCTCTCTCAACGTACAGATAATTATATCAATTTTTTGGGCTTGATAATCATGTATCTAGGAGTAAACCAAGATATCATATATAAAATCTACCATAAAATGATCTATGTATGGATGAAATATGTTCTTCATCAAGGAAAAAAACACTGCTGGTGAATTCATTAATCCAAATAGGATTATCATGATATTATAATGACATTATATGCTTTTGAATGTAGTACATAATATATTAATGGTTAAAATATAAATAGATGATACCCTGATCTCTTGTTAACCTTTTAGAAAACACAAGTCCCCTAAACTAGTCCAAAAGATAATCAATACATGGAATCAGATACTTTTTCATCACTGTCAACTAGTTCAACATACTGTAATAAACACACAATCATAAACTCGTGTCTTCATTCAGGAAAAAAATAGTGGAGAACCTGATGGAGACATACTCAAACAGATAGACCTCATATCCTCCAAATCCTCCAATTGAGTGTTGCTCCCTGAAGCTCTATTTGTAACATTCTATATGGTGGAATAAATTCTAGATCGTCTCATGGAATGAGATCAGTAGTAATCTCTAGGTCTCCCTCTTAGGTGGAATCCCTGGGATGGTTTCTAGAAACACATCCTGAATCTTATTCCATCATAGGATTAATGACATTATTCATTACATCTCCATCATCTAGATTCAACATAATAAATCGCATTTTATGCTCCCCTAGTTGGTGTTGAAATTTACCTATATGACCCACATTGATATCATGTTCTCCCTTATGTACATAATTTCATACTTAGGAGATGTAAAATTCAACCACCTTCAGCTACATTAAATGTGAGCTTGGTATTCCATAAACCAATCCATACACAAAATTAGTTCATAGCCAGACATGTTACGTATATAAATATACCATATGAATTTTTATTCTCTAACCTCAATAGAACATCCATTTCATAATTATATGTCTCGAGACACTACAATCAACAATGTACCTATCGTCAACACCCCACTCATGAACTAAACCTCTAGGATGAACACATTCCCAAGTTGTGAAGATGTATTAGAATGAGAAGAACTAGTATCAAATAAGGTACTAGAAAACATAGACACTATAATAATATTGCATATAATATTAAATGTTCGAGCCTCGGTATCCAAAAATGTTGTCGTAAATAGCTTCAATTTGTCATGTTCCACTTCCTTGTGATGTAGTATGACTCCACCGAGATGAACTAGCATTAGGGTATGGGTGGTATTTCCCAATAGTACCTCATTCACTAGCATTACCTTTATAAATAGTAGAACCCAAGCTTCTAGATTGATATAGCGAGTAATACTCCCTTCCCTAAATATGGTTAAGTCTTCCTCCTCCATCACTACCCATCTGTCCTAGGATCCTGGAGAACATTTGAGGATGGCCCATCTTTTCACATGATTAGATCTCCCCTGGTGGTCTGTTATAATGTTTTGTAATGTGTCACATACTACCAATTTAGTGAAAAAGTGCATGGGTACGATCATCAGTAACTAGACATTCCCCCTGGCCACTCTACTTCACAATTCCCTAGCTAACATTCTCATTATGAATATTCATACTCTCGAATTTAGTGCCTCCTAACTAAGTCAAAGATACCGCTTTTCCTCTACTAGAATCACCATTCATGTTCTCTCCCAATATAGGATCCTATTTTTCCACTTATAAAAATTTATATAACCTGTAGAAATTCACCTGGGACATAATTTCACATTTATTATATTCCTATAACTATTTCATTGTAGTAGCCTCATCCATTTAAAATAATAGACCAAGGAACTAAAAATCTATGAAATGTTCAACTTTTTCCTCAGCAAGCATGTTCTCCTCAATCAACCTCAAGAACTCAGCTTCTCTCTAGTACCTCAACACATATGGATAGAAGTGCTCCTTGAACATCTATATAAATTCCATCCACTCCATGTTTTCCATCTGTCCATCCAGAGACTGTATTTCCCAAAAATTCTTTTCATAACCACATAACATATAGGCAACCAATTTGACACTCTTTTCATCGATATTATCCATGTTGTGATGTATAGTTTGGATAAATCAATACATAACTCATCACCCTTAGTTCTACCCTCTTCTGTGACAGTTGGAGGGTTCTGCAACTACAACTACCTTGTTAGATAAGACATAATCTTCAAAAACATCCCTTGGTCTCTTTATTGAATTTTCATGAACCATGAAATTTTCTCATACAGCATCTCTCATAATTATTGAACTAGAACAGTAGATGCATCTGGTTCTACCTATATTTTGTAGAATACCGTGTTTTTGAAATGAGTTAATATTATGAATGTTTCTAATTTTTATTCAGTTTATCAATGGGTTGTTCTTTTAAAACCGAGATCCAGAATTTTATTTCGAGTGTTAGAACCGATATAAATGTTTTTTTTTAACTTTGCTAAATGTTTTGGGGAAAAGGAGAAGTTGCACAGGCAGTGCACGGTTTTCCTAATCATGCAGCCAAACCATGTGTAGTTGAAGTTTTGAGGTAGTGGCTAATGCATGGTTAGTGCATGGTTTGTCTAACATTGTGGCCTAAAAATGTGAGGAGTGTTTTCTGAGACAGTAGATAAAGCATAGTTAGCGCACGATTTGTCTAACCGTGTGATAAAACTGCGCAGCCCCTTAAATGAAATCCTTAAATTGTGGATATCACTCGTTTTTTCCTTTAGATTGCTCATTTTTCCTCCTAGGTAGCGATAACACGGGATCACGCTCCCTTGATGGTCTGAGAACCTTTCCCAAGCGTTTTGGTCGCGATATGAAGGCCTCTCCTGGTGAATCGAAGCCCAATTATTGAGGTAGGAAGATGTTCTTATTCGTTCCTATCCAATTTCATAGATCTACTAAGATCTACATCTCCTCTTCTCATGGTTTCTTAGATCTACTCCGGTTATGGGTAAATCTATGTGTGTTGATGACATGTATGATGATTTTTGGTATTGGTCTTTCTAGGAGAAGTAATCTAAGGAATGTTCTTGAAGAATCAACCCGTTTCTCTTGAGGGTTCTTCATTCATTGTGGATTCCATCAAACCCCAAGGTAGGGAACCAAATCATTACAAATTTATTTAAGACTTATAGATTCCATAAATAGATTGATAATGTCAGTTTCCATGATTTTGATATGTCGTTGCATGACACTTATTATGTTATTAAGTAATTCCACCCACATGAGATAAATGAGGACTTGAACATGTGTTGATATTAGGCATGGGTTGTATTGTAGTTAAATTGATATGATTAAAAAATTGAATGATTTGAATGGGAAGAATTATTAAGAGGATAATTAGTTGTATAATTATTTATCACCTCATGAGTTGGAATTAGATTGTGGATTTTACATGTAATTGGCAATATTGAATATTTGACATGTTTGGAAGATAGTTTGGAAACTGGTGGTAATTAGTGGATGAATTATTTTTTACATCTTAAATGATAAATGGTTAAATAATTGATGATTGGCTAAAGAGATAAGGTTTAATTAATTAATTGTTGAATTAATTATTTTGCATGCATTAATCTAAGATTGTGAATTGATTGTTTGTGACAATTGTTGGCCAGGAGTACCTTCTGATTCATATCAGTCTTCCATGCATTGAGTTGTATTGGATAGAGTTGTTTAGAGATATGATATGTTGTGAGATATGGTCACTAAATATCAAGGATTTGTTCAGCATGTTTTGAGATGATTGTCGTCTTCTTGTAGATTTTTAATGTCCTTGACGAACAATTTTTTGAGTGGTTGTGTTCAGACATGTTAAAGAATTTTTATCATTAAATTTTGAGTTAACAATTCAGTTGGCCTGCTAAGAATATGTAATTTTTCATTAATTATTAATTAATGAGATGTTGACTGGATAATTACGTGTTGACTTTTCTGAAGAGAGATTTGTGATGTTAATTAAATGTTGAGTTATTTAACGGATTGGTTTGTGGTGTTTTTCATGGTATTATACATCAATGATAAATATATATGAATGCATGAGAATAGGTTGTGAGACCAGGAATGAGGCTCCAAATAATCACAAGGTGTTATACATGGCGTTCTACACCAATGATAGATGTATATGTATGATTTATATTTGGGTTGTGAGACAGGGACTGCTTCTCCCAATACTCACGGGGTTCTAGACATGGCGTTCTACACCCAGATTGCAAGAGAATATTCTTTTATTGGACAGGGACTAATGCTCCAAATACCCATGAGTAGTGAGACACAAAATGATGCTCTGAATACTCATGATGGTTCAAGACATGATTTTCTACACCTATTAATTAACATCGGAATGTGGGTCCAATTGTTCATGCATTAAATGAGTTAATGGATAATTAATTCTATAGTTACATGATGATTTGTGAATTGATTATGAGAAAGGGTTCAGACTTATTTATGAATTGGGTGAACCACATTTAGTGGATGGTCTCATACATAGTATATAAAAGAATAAATTGAATATCGTATGATACGTTAGCCAAACCAAAGAACAAGCTTGGATTCTCTCTTTACATGATTAGTTAGATGATCTTTAGAGACATCTATGGTGAGTGACATATTCAGAAGATGTTGGGTGTTTACCGAATCTAAAGACTTTCATAATTGAATAAGATTTGAATAAATGATAAATGATTATGTAATGATTGTTGAGTATTCATGAAAAATGTTTAATGCACGTTCAGATACCAGGTGAGGGATGATGCAGGTACTTCAGTATATAGTTAATTTATACTGGTTACTTTATTTTATTATTTCCTTCGCGTGTTATAAATTATTTATTAAATGTATGGATTTTTTGTAGACACCAGTGGTCCCGACCAATTGAGATTTTTATCTCAGACCCTACTCGGGCCGCCATTGCACTAGGTACCTGAGTAGATTCTTTTTGGTAGTAGGACTATGTTGTTTGCATTTATTGAGAGTTAATAGAAGAGGACCTAGCGGAGGCTCAGGATTCCTGAGGAGATCTCCCTTGGGACTTTGTGTCATTATTTATTTATTTCTCCATTAGAATTTAAATCATTCTATTTTATTTACTATTTTTAATAGTTGTATCCTTATCATGTCATTCATGCATCTGTTGTATAATTTGGAGTTGACCATTTGTATTGTATAATATTTATAAAATCATTTTTCTGATGCTTTATCATTTATTATATCATTTCATCTATTTTTTCCATTTTTCTATTTTTAAACACTAAATTGATGGTATAGTCTCCCCCACTGACTATCCTTAGACCCTTGCTTCTAATCAGCTTCCTATGGCGTAGAGAGGGATGTACTTGAGGTCATGTGGTGACCGGAGCAGCCACCGGTTCAGGGGTGAGCTAGGTCGGGATGTTACAATGTGGTATCAGAGGCGTAGGTTCATTTCTTTTCATTTGTCTTACTATTTTGGGGTTGGTATATAGGTGACTAAGAATGTTTTTGTGCATGAGTTAATAGACGTTCTTGGGACTGATCACCTCATGTATGGGAAATGACCAAGTGGGAGTGATGGTAATTGATGTTTGTACTATAATATGTTACAGTTGATATGCTTTCACATTGAGCGACATGTGTATTTTTTGTTGTTTATTGATTTTGTGAATTTTGAAAAGATTAATTTCCATAGCCTTATATGGAAAGGATGTTTCATACATGCATCATCTTACAAGCTTAGAGATTCACTTATCATGCATATAACATGCCATGTAGTTGCATTGGAAGGATGCCTGATAATTTGGATTGTGTTCCTTGAGTGAAATGCCATTTTTGATATGACTTAGAATTCCTCCTTATGTAGAATGATAGTGTGATAGATTTAACATGATTGAGTGATTATATTATGTACTGCCTTGGTTATTAGCATGTTTTGTTGTTGTTACATGCTTCCAGGTTATATCATGTTTTTGTGTTACTGCTTATGCTAAAATGTTAGAGATGTTTTGATATGTGAATGGGGTGATAATGATAAAATTTTTAATAAATGTTTATTGTGTTAAATAGAATCCAAAATCCAATGATATGATCTATGATCTCCATATCGATTGGTAGGTGTCCACCCATATAATTTGGACAATTAGATTGACCTTGTTAATTTCTGAATTGACATTGGTATCGATTAATGAGAGTGAATTTTCAATCCATGGAGTGTATGGGTGCTTCATGAATTGGGAAATGATGACTCATATTAAATGTGATGACTTGATGCCTTGTGAAATGCTAATAAATTTGAAAGATGTTTAATGTTGATATGAAATCAAATGACGTTCTTCCAAAATGCAACTGGACTGATGTGGGTCAGTTGGGGAGTGTTTTTATGAGATCACCTGTTTGGGTTTTTAAAATTTTAATACCTGTGTGCTTGCTATTGGGATTATTTATAGAGAAACTAGGTCGGTTAAAAAGATATCTTCATAGGTCTCCTTATCTTCATAAAAGGATTTTATTTTGGAAAATTTTCCTGAAAATGATGGGATGTGAACTAACATAAATGTTTTAAAAGAGATTTTTGTGAGATTTGCATATTTTTTCCCTTAGGGCGTTTTGGAAATGGTTATTTGATGGTTTGAATAAATCTTTGACGATGAATTATTAAAAGATATAAAATATAACCGGCATGGAAATGGAACCTATTGTGGTGTCTATAACGACCATAAATTTTGAATGAATAATGTTTCCTATCTTTCTGTGTCTTTTTTTTATACTCAAAAAAACTATTAAATTTAATAAAATGAGTATAATTAAAATATGATCGTCGGGTTTCAACTGTTATATGACCATTAGAAACTAAATGTTTAGATTATTGTCTATAAATACAAGTGATCTTGATTATTTAATATAAAAAAAATATTTGATGGCCCCATCCAGTAGTCTCAGGCCGATCGAAGCCCATCTGATGGAACTCAGGATGGATGTAGCACCTTTGTGCTTTGATCTGGACCAAACCCAAACCGAACTTCATTGTGTGATTCTGGAATGAAATACCCTCCCCGAGATGTTCAAGTTGATAGAAATCATTACTCGGGAAATGTTGGTTGAGTCGCTCCATGATTCTATCACCCTAGAACACCTTACTCTTAGGTACTATGCTGGTGTTATAAGGGGCTATGTAATGATCTTGTATCTTCCTTGGGTAATCTTTTGACATAAATAAAAATTATGATGTCTTCTTATGGTGATGTTTGTGAATTTTAAAATGTCCAGATTAATATAATATGCATATTATTGATGAATTCTAGAAAAATGATATATTAATATTTTTATGTTAAACATAAATAATTAATAATGTGTAATGATTTTCAAAAAGTGCTCTTCTATAGTTGTATTTAGTATTAAATTTAGAGTCTATTGAAATAAATTTAATATTTGGTGAATAATAAATTATGAATAGTGAGGGTATGCTTTTGATTGGTAATGTGACCAAATGGATTAAGTAAATTCAATTAATAATGTATTAATATAATATAGGTACCTTTATTAAGTAATGTAATTCATTAAATTAGGTAAAAACCTGTTTCAGAAAATATTGGTCATGTATTAGTTTTTTTCTGGTGAATAGTGTTTTTTATTAAAAAATAAAATTAAAAATATTTAGAAATTTATTTTCATAAAAAGGAGTTCATTTTTTAATTAGATCATTAATATTTGGTAAAGGTGAAATTTTGGGATTTTTCTGAGAAAGTGGAATTTTCGGTGAATAGTGAAAATATAGTTTTTGAGTTTCTAGTGTTTAATGACATCATTAAGGATGTAATAATTATGAAATAATTCTGGTATACTTATGAATATTAATATAATGCATGAGGTGTCCTGAGTGTCCAATACCATGGGAAAATACCATGGCAAGCCCATGGTATTTTCAATACCTCTGATGAGGTGTCCCTCGACAATTAATGTTTTGTACCCTCACTTCTCCTATAAATACCAAGACTTTCCCTCATTCATTTAATTAAAAAATTCTCCCCAACGATGTTACGGTCTCTTTACCTCCCAAGGAGTCCTCTTAAGTAGCTTTCATGACTCCCAATGTCCCTACATTCAATCTTTCAATGTTACTCTTCAAGGTAAGGGATCCTTTCACCCTCCTCCTTTATGTCACGACATCCTTTATGTTGTGTATTCTAATTTACATATATTTATGTTGAGGGTATGTTATTATATGTTATAATTTCTGTTTATTTCATTTATAATTGTTGAGAGTCCTTTTCCACTCTCATCAATTTGTTTTTTTAATTTTTAAGTGACGTCGTTAGGCTGCCGAATTTCTTGTAAAATAAATCACGTCATCTCTTTTCTTTCAGGTTTCCATTTCCTATGGTATGTCATTCAAATACCCATACCATGATATTATTCAGTAAAAATACTGTAATATAATTTATTTTTGAGTGGGTGGCCCTTTTCCCTTCTCTTTTCAATGCTTTCTAAAACCATGTTATATAGCCTTTATGTTGTAGAAATTTCGTGTCAAAAATCATATCCATTTCTCTCCAAAAAATATAATTTTTATTTATATAAATAACCATACTTATTTAGTTTCCATGGGTGTTAATAAATATAAAAAGATGATAAATTGTATTCATTAATTGACATTCATATAACCCTCTCTCTCTTTCCATGGGATATAAATGACACAATAATCAGGTTTTAAGATCTTTTTAAACGTCACGATTTTCATATGAAACCAATTTCATTGAATCTATTTGGGTTAATTATGAAATTATTGCTTATTATTTATGTTAATCACATGAAATTAATGACATATAAATGGTGAAACATAATAAATCTCCAATGAATTGGGTAAAGAATTAACTCTAGAGATGACACGTTTTACGATACCTTTGTGAATAACCTTGGTAATTTTTATGACAGCTTGGGGATGGAACTTAGTGATATGTTCATGGATGTCTAAAAGAAATGTTGTATCCACATATCCAAGTAATTTTACATGTAATTTTCTTTATGATATGTCTATTCTTCCATTTCTCATGTCTTCATGTTTTTATTCAAGTTCTTATTGATATCACAAGTACATTGATTCCATTGTTTACTATTACTAGGCCTTCTTCTCACCCTTTCCATTAATGTCTATCTCCAGGATATGAGATACAGTAAATGTACATAGGATTAACCTATGATGAAGCCTTAAATGTGGTTTAGAATAATGTTTTATGTTGCTCTCATGTTTTAGGTTCCTTATTTCAAAGGCACTAGACTTTAAAGATCCTCTATTTGTAAAAAGTACTGAAATATTATGATATAAAAAGGCGGGATGTCATAGTTGGTATCAAAGGATAGTTTATTTATTTATGGTAATTAGAATATGAAATACTTAGGATGAACCACATAGAAAAGTTTAAATATAGGAAATCTTCCTTGTATTTTGGTGAGTATTGAGTAAGTGGTTTATCAAGCAAATACATCCATGTCTGAATACGAGTAGATAGAGATGGCTCTAGCACAGATGAACATAGGGGTAAAACCCAAATGCACTTCTATGAGATAGACTCGAATGGGAACTGGTACATGACAATGTACCTTGCTGCACTGTTGGTTATGATACTCTTGGGGGACATATTTCATTAATTGCAATATTTTTGTGAATCATTATGATGGAATAAAAGAAAAAAGTAATTGTCTAAGAATGATGTTTTAAGGCATAAAATAATTTTTTGTTAAATAATTATTAAATGAAATAAGTTTCTCACAAAGGATTTATTCTTTTAGAAAATGTCTCCATTGTCTAGGAATATGTTGACGTATTTACTGAGCAGTTTCCCAAACCTCCCCCAGTAAGAGAGGTAGAGTTATCTATTAAACTCGTACATGGTTATCATCTGATGTCAAAGACCACCTATATGATGGAAAATGAGGATATTGAGGAATTAAAGAAACAATTCCAAAATCTTTTAGAGAATAAGTTTATCTGACCATGTGTGTTACCTTGGGGAGAACCAGTTATCTTTGTAATGAAGAAGGATGGGTCGGTGCATCTATCTATTGATTATATAGAACAGAATAGGAAATATAGTGAAGAAAAAAAATACTCTATTCCATTAATTGATGACTTATTTGACCAACTATGTGGGGCTCAATTCTTCTCTATGATTGATCTTCATTCTGGTTATCATCAATTGAGGGTGAAGAATGATGATATTCTGAATACTGTCTTCCAATCATGATATGGGAATTATGAGTTTGTTGTTATGCCCTTTGGACTGACTAAAGTATGGGATATTTTTACGGATCAAGAATAAGTTGATTTTGGAAACGTATGCTTTATCAAAAAGATATAATTTTAATAGGAAAATGATTTTGGAATAAATGATAAAGGTTATTTTTGGACGATGTTTTCACTTTTGGTGTACTATATGCATAAGTGGGATAAAATACTACAAGATTTAAATTGAATAGGAGTGGTTGAATTTTTTTTGACAATTTGGGTATTTATTGTGGATATATGGTGATTTGGGTTATTTTGGGAAAATGATGAACCTATCATAGTGAATATTAGAATAGGTAAATTTCACTTTAGTATGAGACTTCAAAAATATTAGATGTTATTTGGAGAAAATTGTAAAGATTTATTGGTGAAGAATATGTGATTAAATCCTTCTATGTTTTGGGTTCCAATATTAGTTTGGTTTATTATGATGAATTTTAAGGATCATTGTGTATTGAATGGTCTTTCTGGACCTTTGTTTACTTTTGTTGAATTTTTTAGATTAATAGTCATATTTATTTTTATAAAGGATAATCCTTTTTGGTAATTATATGATAACCTAATAAAAATTTTAGTTTTAGTTGATGACTAAAGATAGGAGAAAAATATAGTTCTTCTTTTGTGGATTATGTGATTATCTAGAAGAAGATTCTTCGGCTTTTGATGTGACCAAGTCTTTCTGGATGTTCATTGTTTGGAGAAAAGATTTTTCTTGGTGGAAAATTATTACGGGATGAAACTCTACATGAAGAAAAGTATATTTCCTTATGTTTTTATTCTATGTAGTAAACGATTTCATAAAAATTATGAAATGAAATGTAAAACAAAAAAGTTGTTGGGTTTACATTTCCAACTAGGTAATAAAAAACCGTTTAACACATCTTATGTTTGCGATCTTCTTGTGATTAATTTTCTCCTAATCTTGTTTTATATCACTCTCCATAAGAACATAACCCTTTTTTTTCTCTTCCATATCCATGTTTTCCTACATGGAATCCTAGTATGGGTTAACTTGGGTGACCATTTTACTTACCATTCTTTCATTTAAAGTAATTGTTTTATTGACTCTTTTTTCTGATGTGGAACTATCAACAAAATTTCCCAGACCAATTTTAAAATTTTGAGGATGTAATTTCTTAAGGTGGAAATAATGTAAAGACTCACAATTTTGAATGAATTTTGTTTCCTAACATTTTGTGTTATTTTTTTTGTATACTCAACAAAACTATTTCATTTAATAAAATCAGTATAATTAAAATAAGACCGTTGAGTTTCGACTGTTATATGACCATTGGTCGATATAGCCATTGGAAACTGAATTTTGTGACTATTATCTATAAATAAAAGTGATATTGATTAATTAATATAGAAAAAAGATTCGATGGCCCCATCCAGTAGTCTCGGTCCGATCGAAGCCCATATGAAGGAACTCGTGAAGGTGGTACCACCTTTGGGCTTTGCTATGGACCAAACCCAATCCGAAATTTATCTTGTGAAGTTGAAACAGAACCACCTTTGTGAGAAGTTCAAGCTCACAGATATCACTACTTGGAAAATGATGGCTGAGCCACCCCATGATTCTATCACCCTAACATACCTTACTCTTAGGTCATATGCTAGTGTTATAAGGAGCTATGTAACGAGACTGTAACTGCCTTGTGTAATCATTGGACTTAAATACGAAATTGTGATGTCTTCTTATGGTGAAGTTTGTGAATTTTTAAATTTATGGATAAATATAGTATGCATATTATTAATGAATTCTATAAAAATAATATTTTAAAATATTTATGTAAACACCAAATAATTAATAATTTCTAATGATTTTTAGAAAATGGTCTTCTACAGTTGTGTTTAGTATGAAATTTAGAGTTTAATAAGATCAACATAATTTTTCGTGAATATAAAATTATGAATAGTGATTTTATGCTTATGATTAGTAATGTGACCAAATGGATTAAGTAACTTCACATAAGAAAGTATTAATATAATTTTGGTACCTTGATAAACTAATGTGATCCAATGAATTAGGTAAATAACTGTTTCAGAAATTTTTGGTTAAGTATTATTTTTTTCAGGTGAATAGTGTTTTTTATTTAAAAGTAAAATTAAAATTATATAGAATTTTTTTTCATAAAATAGATTTTTTTAAAAACAGAGAATCGATATTTGGTTAAGGTGAAATTTTTTATATTTTTCTGAGAAAGTTGAATTTTCGATGAATAGTGAAAATACAATTTTTGGGTTTCAGGTGTATAATTACATCATTAATCATGTAATAATTATGATATAATTCTGGAAGACTTGTGAATAGTAAGATAAGGTATGAGTTTTCCCATGTGGCCAATAACATGGGAAAATACCATGGTCAAACCCATGGTTCTGCAAATACCACCGATGAGGTGTCCCTAAGAAATTAATGCTCGGTCCCCTCACTTATCTTATAAATACCATACTATTCACTCATTAATTTCATTTCCAAATCCTCTCCAACTATATTATGGAATTTGTACCATCCATGGAGTCCTCCCAAGGTTCCCTCATGCCTCCCAAGGTCCCTAACTTCAATCTTTTGAAGTTACTCTTCAAGGTAAGGGATCCTTTCACCCTCCTCTTTTAAGTCATGACTTCCTTTATGTTGTTTCTTATAATTTCCATATATCTATGTTGAGGGTATGTTCTTATATGTCCTAATTTTTTCCCATTTCATTTCTAATTGTTGAGATACTTTTTCCACTCTCATAAATTTATTTTCTGAATTTTTAGGTGACGTCATTAGGTTGCCGAATTTCTCGTAAAATAAATCACATATTCTCTTTTCTTTCATGTTTCCATTTCCTATGGTATGTCATTAAAAAACCCATAATATGATCTTATTCAGTACCCATACTGTATTATTAATTATTTATGAGTGGGTTACCCTTGTCCCATCACTTTTCCATGTTTTTCTAAAACCATGTTATATAGTTATTTTGCTGCAGAAATTTCATCTCAAAATTTTTATCTCTTTCTCTCAGGAAATTATATTGATTATTTATATGAATACCAAGAATTATTTCATTTACATGGGTGTTATTAAATATATTATGGTGATATATTTTTTTTTCTGGAATTAACAAACATATGACCCTTACTCCCTTTCAATTGGTTATAAATGACATATTGATCTTATTTTTAACCCATTTATAAACGTCACATTTTTTATATGAAACCCATTTCATTGAATCTATTTGGGTTATTTATAAAATTTTTGACTATGATCTATGTGTCTCACATTAAATTATAGAAATATTAAGGGTGTGCCCTGATATCTCTCAAATCCATTTGGTAAATAATTAATCTCTAGAGTAGACATGTTTTACGATACCTTGGTGAATAACATTGGTAATATATATGACACCTTAGTGATGAACCTTGGTGAAATGTTCCTGAATGTATAAATGAAATTTTGTATCCACATATGAAAGTTATGTTCCATGTTATTTTCTGTATGATATGCATATATTATCATTTCTCATGTCATTATGCTTATATTCATGTTCTTATTGATATCACAAGTACATTGACTCCTTTGTTTACCCTTTCTGGGCCTTCTGCTAACCCTTTCCATTGATGTCCATCTTTGAGATATGATATGTAGTAAATGTAAATTGGATTAACATTTGATGATGACTAAAAAGTGGTTTAGAAGAATTTATTATGTTGTTCTCATGTTTTTTGTATTTGATTTCCAAGACACTTTACTTTAAAGATCCTCTATTTGTAAAATTTAATGAAATGTTATGTAATAAAATGGTGTAATGCCATAGTGTCCACTCTTTAAAACCCTCATGTAAAGGGTAGTTCATAATTATCATTAGATTCCTTGGAATGGAATCATGAGTACATTTTAATAGGCATTATTTTCCATAGAAATGGCCTTATGTTCGGATTTTGAGCGTAGTGACTTGTTTGAAGTGACTTAGTTTTGGGTTGAAACTTTTTATTCATAAGGGGCTCACCTGTTGTTTTTAGCACCCTCAAAACATAAATTCCTTTCTAGCGCTATGGATTTTCTCACACATTAAGAGTTTTTGGGTACTGTTGTCCCAAGAAGGACTTCCAGTTTCCAATGAAAACCTTGTCGAACGGGTGGGGATGTGTTTCTAGACCTTGTTGTGGGCTTGAGAATCAAGTAATGCTCTTTGTCATCTGGTTAGACGTGACTCGGACATGGTGGACTGCTTTTTGGGTTGTTTGAAACTATCTTCTTAGTAATTGATGACTGGTTATGGTATCATCCCCAAAAAGGGTCATATGAGGAAATATGACTCCCTCATAAGTTTTTTTGTACTGTTTAGTAGCCTCTGGCATATGGGTAGACGCGCTTGAGATCATGTGGCAACCGGACCAGCCACAGGTTCAGGGGTGAGCCGGGTCGGGACATTACATATTGGACCCTCATTATCTATATACACATTTCATATTTTGAACAAGATTCATTATGAAAGAATATTTCTACAATTCAAAAAACACATCTCAAGACACATAAAACAACATTATCACATTTATATAACTAGAAAACACGATAAGGCAGAACAAGCGGTTTACCCAAACTCTGAGGCATAGTAAATATTAGGGAGCAATCACTACCCTTATCCATCTAATAACTAGGTAATAGTCAATATGGGTAAATATGTTTTTGTATAATTTTTCTTATTAGAATCCCATTTAATCCTAACCTTCATAATTTTTCAATTCAGATTTTTTTTCATGTACATTTTCATTTTAATTTCACTTGATTGGAAAAATAGGTCATGTTCCTCAACATACACATTGCCCATTATCCCACTCATTCATAAAATGACTAATTTCAAAATAATACTAATTTGTAATTAAAATTATTCAAAACATAACTCTCATTCAATAATGGGACATAATTAAAATTTCAAAAATTCCAGAAAACAATTATCACATTACGACACATGTGTGTCACCCATGTTTAAATAAAATAAATTTTAACATAAATACATATACAAACAATCCAACCCTTGGTACCTAGTTTCTCCCCCTTACATGGGGTAGCTACTCAAATGAATGAGCTAAAAACTAAGGCCCTGTTATTCTTATTCCCCTTCATTCATTTCCCGAATACAATGAAAAATACTAAAATCATCATAAAGTCATTTTATTAATAGAGGGGGGATAGAGAGAAGAGACAAAGCCACAAGAAATTAACCAAAGGGGTCTGAAATAGTGAAGACTGAGAGCATCCACCTTAACAATATCAACCCAATTGGGTTTGATGCTTCAAATTATGTTCTAGAACACATCCCCCATGCAAGGGAATTCTACTGAGGCCATGTAGTCTACAACTTTATTCCCCTCCCTCCATGTATTTATCACACTCATGTTGTTGTTGAGCATACTTTATAATTTTCCTATGGAATAGTTGATCGGCCATGGAGAATCTCCAAAAAATTTCAGAACATCATTAACAATTAAATAATTGGTTTCAAAATTATATTTCTCCATCCCCTTTTCTGAAGATTATGTGTCCTGGGAGCACGACCATAGCCTCTGTTTAGAAGGAAGTGCCCATGCCCAGTCTCGCCGAATAGGATATGTACACTGAGCAACTGATATCACAAATTGCACCTCCTCTGCACATATTCCATTAGACACAGGATCTATTTGTGTTATGTTTCAACCCAGCCAATAATGGTTTCCATTTGACCTAGTTGCTATTCCTCTAGCTGGAAGGAATCCTCGCCTTGGTTCTTGCCTGAAAATGGTGAAAATATGTAGATTCCTTCAGAAATCGTGGGGATACTAAAACCACTATTATCTATGAAATAAACTAGTAGAATATTAATAAAATAAATAATTTATTATCATAACCATAACAATACCAATTTCTTAAGATATCCAAAAAATGGGAACATAATTTCAAAATATAATACTACATATTCAATACTAAATTACATTACAAGTGTCAATTAACAAAACAAAAATTAAAGACATTGACAACTCATAATCATGTCCTAAATTACATCATGTTCCCTTTTCAATAATCAATCACAAATCATACATATATCATATGGATCATGCCTTTAACCTATCATGTACCCATGAAATATAATCAGGTACTGATCAGAAACCCACATATGGTGTGTTTCAAACTATGAAAAATGACACTAGCGATGTATAAAAAAAATTGCATTCAAATAGTTTATAATGTTTCATAAATAATAAATACCAGAAAAAATTTAAAAAATATTTCATTTTTCATTTACACGTTATTTAATCGCATAGACAGCCAGATTCTCATGGACACCAATATCTAAATACCTATATTGTCCCATGTTATTGTATGAGTAGTGAAAAATATTTATTTCTCAATTAATTATTATGAAATGGTATTTCATTATACATTATTTTAAATTTTCAACATATCCACACAGAACCATTCTCTAATATCAATATCTTCAGTGGAGAACACCATGTATAGCACCTTGTGAGTATTTAGAGTGTCATTTCATGACCCGCACACCATGTTTTTTTGAGAATAAGTAATTATCCCATCAAAATATATGAATGTATTCAATTTTACATAGTATTGGTATTTTGAGCATCACTTTGTGTCCCACACTTGTATAACAATCAATTGTATATTGTTATTTGGTGAATCAGTACATGTCACATACTCATATATCGATCAATCACATGTATCAAAATATAAAATTCATCACTATATCTCATGCATCATAATATAACATCAATTAAGATTAATCAAAATTAATCATCCTATCACAATTCAGCCTCACATTTTTTCATTAATTAAATCCAAAATTAAAAAAACTATTTATATCCATAGACCTATAGGTGGTACATTTTTACATTGTGGCTATAGGTGTTTATGAGAATAGTTATGTGGCCTATATGTAGGTTTAAAAACCCTATATATATATCTTTTTACATCAGCTATAAGTCCCCCACCAATTAATGGGAGAAAAAATTCTCCACCAAAAAATGGGGGGGTACTATTGTCATGGTTTTCAGGATATTTCCATGGTTTTTAGAAATATATATAACATATTATATATATATATAAACACAAAAAATCCTTGGTGGTGTAGTGTTTAGGGAATTGTAACATGAAGGGATGTTTCTCGGATCAAATCCATTTAGGCACACATTATTTTAAGGCTATTTACACAATCTTCTAGGGCTATATACAAGGTTAAAACTCTGGAAATATGCCACCTATTTCCACAGATAAAACAGTGGCGAAATTTCAATTTCCATGGTTGACATTAGTGGCACCTATTTCCACTATTTTCAGAACTATGTCAATAGGCCATGTATTTCCATGATTAAAAATGTGTCCATAAGTTAGACCTTGATGAAACAATGATAGCTTCCACAGTGTGGAAAAATTGTGGCCCTAGCCTACAACCACAGTTTTTGGCCCTATATCAACTGTTTTGAACCGTGGAAATGGCACATTTTTTCTTTTAGTTCATACATTAATAAATTAATTTTCCATAATCATATAATCATATCATTAAATTAATTAATAATTAATTAATTATTACTATTAGTTAAATTAATACAATTAATACAATTATTTTTTTCAAAAATTAGTTCATAATGTCAATCCCTTTAATTAATACAATAATTAATTATTTAATTCACGATCTCAATATTCCATAAAAAATTATACATTCAATTTTCAAATTTCAAAAATCAGTATCCAATAATTAATTCACCATTTAATTATGAAATTTATAATCACTATATTAAAAACATAATTCAATAATTAATTATAATATTCAAAAACTCTTTACATCATATTTAATATTATAATATATTATTCACTTGAAAATGTCAATATCAAATAAATAATTTAACAAATTACATAATTCAATAACAAATATAATAAAATTTAAACACTCCTGAAATTATAAAATTATATGCACTTAATTGAAATCATGGAAATGGTATTTTAATAATACAACTCTTACTTAATGATTGATGAGGAATGGTCACCAATAGAAATCCTAATTTTGAATATAATAGTGATATAGAACATTGTATAAATTTGAAACCTAAAACCCTGGTGAAATAAAACTAGATATCTCAAATGTAGGTATATATTCAATAAAATTGAGGAAAAACCCCCAACTAAATAAATTTTATAAGAATGGTAATTATATTAAAAAATCAATCGAGATTAAACAATGTACCTTATGTGGTGAACATATAATAGATTAACATTAAATGAACATTAATGAATGTTAGACAGACATAAAATACCTTGGGGTGGTATGGAATCTAAATAAATCAATTATGGGTCGAGCTCAGTAATTTGATGGAATAATAAGGGGTTTGGGGGTTTCTACAATATAAGTCATTTGATTAAAATAATGTACTCATGCTTTTTTTCTCAGGGTACAAAGTTTTCTTAAACCATTTTCTGTTACCATTCACCTCTTTTAGGGGGGGGGGGGGGGTTCACGGTTTCTTCTAATTTGGAAAACCATTTGAAAAATAATTTGCCCGATATGAGAAAACCTCTCCTTATAGGGTTGCACAGATTTTCAGGGCAATGGTACATTGTTCGGGAAAATCATGTGCCTACCATGGACAACACTATTAATTTCATTTTCCTCATATTTGGAACCAGAAACACACCAATGTAAAACCAAATTAAAAAGTAATCAAAAATATCAAACATATAATCATGTACAATACATATCAAGATAGTTTAATGATTTAAATCAATTTTTATCATATTATTCATCAAAAATTCATTTAGGGGTATTGACTTTTCCCATTAGAAAAAGAAGAAGGGGGGAGTAATGATGTGTTTGAATTTCAAAGAAATGGATGTGGGATATATCCCCAGAGCATTCATTACCAAAACAAAAAAATGAATAGAATATTTAGTTGTTTGGGGAAACTCTCGGTGTTGTTGGATTATTTATTCATGGCCCAAGTAGTCAATTTATTTCCTAGTGAATTCCACATAGTCCTATATCACTACATTTTCGTAGTATCCTAGCCTCCTCATTTGGTGGGAGAGCTATGTCCCTGGATGATGAGTGCTATAAGATCATACATGGACATCTTCCATGATAGAATTAAGCTATATTTATGTTGAGAATATGAGTATAATTCCATGAAAGCCTCTCTTGTAATGGGATATTTATTCATTTAGACCATCATACAAGGTAATGTTCATCTCAAGGTGTCAAATCTATTTAACCCTATCATGGTCTGTCCAGAGATATCCCCATTAGAGAGGAATAATTGTTATCACCATCCATCTAGGGGTGGACACCAGTTCATCATGTACTGAAGTAGTGTTGAATTTATTTATATCACCTATTTCATATATGATGTTTGAAGAAATAACTCCCTAATTCATGAATTATAGAAAATTAGTTTTTTTCTATAAAAATGCTTTTAATGAAAAAGTAAAAACCAAAAAATCTTACTAAACAACTGCATACAACCAGTGAAAACCATCAGGCATGCCCCACCCCAAAAACAATTCCATGTAGACAAGCCATAACTGACATAAGACCCTTCTGAAAAAACTCCCATGTAGAAGTGCACGTGTATGGAACCGATGGCGAAGCAATACCCTCTCAAACATCCAAATGAAAAATTCCTTCACTGATGAAGAATTCGTGCTCTAATCCCATTCTAGAGGATGTCCAAGTAGAGTTCTTGAAGCATGTACAAGCTTCACAACAATTCCAACAAACAAGAGGGTTGCGTGGTTTTCTTAGCTCGAGGTACATTGGAAGAATAATTTTTTGATTAGGTAACAAGATTTAATTTAGGATAAAATGAGAAATATGTTGTTAGACACATGACATAGAGACTAATAGGGGAATGTTGTTCCTTTTTAAGGTATCTTTTTTTAGATATACTATATCAGCAGTTATTAAACAACATAGATATTTATGTATAATATTTGCAGCTATAGTGCTACTTCCAAGCCGAGGATGAGGGTTTGGTATTCTGCCTTGTTATTAATCCTCACTTAGGATAGTGAGAATGTGTATGAGAAAATATATTTTTATGTATAGGAAAATGAAATCCCTATAATAACCCTATTGAGTATCGGTTTTTGGATCGTTTTTCTGATAGGACTCCTAGAAAACCCTCAAAATAACTCTCCCATGTCCGAGGACTGTTATGGGTGTAGAATACCACATCATCCATATGATCAATGTCCACTGGTGTATTCTCGGGGCCAGGATGTGTTCTGAGGAAATCATCAAGTTCATTCCCATTTAATTATTTTTTAAACACAAAATGGATTTTATAATGTTGATAAATGTCTTCCCATCGGGATAGTCTATAAGCCAAGATATGTTATAAATGGATATATTTGAGTTGATAAACATGATATTCCATATTGAATTCCTGGATCTATAGTTAATGAGAAAACTTTTTCACAAAAAATATGAGTGCAAGTTAGTTCCTATCGACATCCAAATATCGATACATAGTATGTAGAATTTTTTGGATGTGGTATTACAGACTGTTATTGCTACCCACATTATTTTTCTATGCAATGAAGGCCCATAGTGAGTGTTCTATGGTGGCCACATACAAGATGTGTTCCCTTACATCCAGCATAGGCATCTCGAGTAGTGGCTAATGTGGACACTACCTATGGATTTTAAAGGGTCCCTAACAGTCATCATTTCATTGATAGGTGATGTCATTATTCATTGTCTTGGTAATGATGTGAGATTTTCTCGAAATATTGCTATGAAATTAAAAAATGTATGTGAGGTTGATCCCAAAATTTATTTAATATTTTTGGGGGATGATATTTCTAAAATAACACTATTCTTCTCTGTGTAAATGGTGATTTCATGGTGGCATAGAATAAAGTCAAAGATGTTACATAATGTTATCCCAAAAGAACAATTTTTTAGAAGCTTCATAAAAATATATTTCCATAGCTTGAGTTTTTGAGAAGATTCATGAAGTCATCACAATAATATTGTGATTTGAAAACCAGTTCACTAACATATCATTATGCAATTCTCCATAAAAATGGCATATGTATATAATGTATTTTGTGTTGATAAGTTGATCATGTGTTCTTTTTTATAATGTGAATTACGAAATAGTAAAATATGCCATGAGGTTGTTTGAGGGTAGTGGATTCCTCATTTTTAGGGGTCATTATTTTCCAATTATTCCTAGAATAAACATCCATAATAGAAAGGTATTTAAATCCAACATATTCATTGATTAAGAGCTCTATGATTGGAAATGGGAAATAATCCATCAGAATGTCCTGACTGTGGTCTCTAAAATCAATGTACACCCTAATATTCTTATTCTTTTTCATGATGGGGATTAATCTAGTGATCTATCTTGGGTATTTCACTTCGTAGATGGATTTTCATTTGATAAAATTTTCATCTCCCATATCTATATTGGTGTAATGGGAGCGGTGCTTCCTCCAAACAGCCTTCCTAATGACTCGATGCACATCAGGTAATCTGAGATTGTGTGTATCCAAATCTGGATATTGTCTATGAAATTCGGTATGGATCAATGTGAACACATATTTGTGGTTCCTTAGAAAAGTGAGATACATATCATACACTTTGAGTGGAATGAATTCACTAATCAATTTGGATGGAAGTACTTCTTATATTCCATGATTTATCTTATTTAATTATCCATTGGGGGTGGAGAGGACATCTTAAAATATAGGAGGGGTGTTCCTGATGTTATCCTCCTATTCTGCTACAACTATATCAAAGGAGGAAGTCATGGATGGAGACTTCCATCATTGGGCTTGTTTGTAAACATCGAGGTGAGAGAGAGGCCCTGATAAGTGACATTATCAACCCATATTGCATGTACCATAATAGAGAGATGCCCGAGAGGATTTTTTTACACTGTCACTAGGGAATGGAAGATTTTGGACATCAAGGGTCAAGTATATAACATTGAATAGATTTACGCTGATCACATAGACTTTATCGATTATACTCCATGGGGTTGTTGGTGTGACCCCAAATCATTGGGGGTTACAATCTATATATCATCATCCAAAACTGGTCATGTCCCTATCCTTTCGTAGAAATATAGATCAATATATGTGGCTCTACATGTCTAAAACTATGTATTGTCACCACGAAAAATGAAAAATATTACATTAATGGGGTAATTGAAACATTGATGAAATGATTACGGTACTTCCATGTGGCTATAGAGCTAGGTCCTTATAATTTGTGTCATGACCCGTCCCACAGGGAACGTGTTGTAACTACCCCAATCCCACATTCTAGTCTAGGGGTATACAGGTAGCACAAAAATGCGTATTCCCTAAAACCGGGAAGGCATTGCCTTTTGATCTATAAACACAAGCTACGATGCACTTAACGAGATACCAACACAAGTAAACTGTATAGTAAAAAATTTTCTATAGTAAGAAAAAGGTGCCAGAATTCAAGCCCAACTTGAACGTAAATGAAATCTAAAAAATATAAGTAAACTGAAATAGCTCCAATGAACAACCACCAAGGATCCTTCTTGAAGGGTTGGTACAGCTCTTGAACGACCATCTCTGCAGTACGCCTAATCAAATGTCCACCTCCGAGCTACCTCTAGTCCTCGTACTCTCTTCCTCAGTCTGTGAAGACTGTTGTCCACACCAAATATAACAATGTGTGGGTGTATCCCGTGCAGGGTTGAGTATAACGATACTCAGTAGGGACACCGAGACCCTCAAATGTCTCACGAAATCCTAAATGGATAAACCACAAAGCATGTGAACATCTTAAAACCCAACATAAGTATATTCCCATACATATTCCCAAGTTAGCAAGTACACCCATCGCATTTATGAGGACACACGAGGTCCAAAAAAATCTCAAAGCTCAACTATTCCACAAAGGAAATAATAACATGAAGGTAACACCGCAATGGTATGTACCACGCAGGTAATTCCACAAAGAAGAAAACAACAATGGATTCACCTTGACAGAATGTAGCACACAGGTATGCCACACAAAAGAATACCACGAAGGTATCACCATGATGGTTTGTACCACACAGTTACGCCACAAAAAACAATACAACCAACTTATCACCACAAAAGAAAGTACCACTAAGTTCGCCACACAGAAGAATACAAAAAATGTTCACCAAGAAGGTATGTACCACACAGGAACGCCATGCAGAAGAATACCGCCATGGTATCACCACAAAGGAATATACCACACATGTACGCCACAAAGAATAATACTTATAAGGTATCACCACGAAGGTAATTACCACAGAGGTATGCCACACAGAAGCATACCCCCAAGGTATAACCATGATGGAATGTACCACACAATTACACCACACTGAAGAATACCACAAAGGTATCACCACGAAGGTAATGACATGGCTCACACTAGGTATAACATATGTAGATAAGGACAGATGACTAGTCTAAGGCTAGATCAGCTTATTCTATTATGTAGAAATGCTTTTGACCTACACTGGATCGATAGGTTTCTAATCCCCACTGACCCACATAGGATCTGATCCACACATGATCATTATGCGCTGACCCAAACAAGATCGTTGAGAACTGACCCACATAGGATCTGACCCACACAGGATCGGTATGCACTGACGTACATAGGATCTTTGAGCACTGACCCACACAGGATCTTGAGGGATGCTGATCCAAAAATGATTGATGAACTTTCTTCACATACAGCCATCCACAGGGTTCTCATACCAAGATCTCTTGATTACAGGAGGGTCCACAACTCAAGCCACATGTTGATACTCCAACTACCACTATGTCCCAAGAAATGGTTTTCCAATGATCTATCACGTTAAATGGGACCCAACGCAACTGAAGGTGCGTCAAACAGATGTCAGGTCTGTAAGTCATTAGTGTTTCTGATCTGGGGGCCCTGTTGGATTTGGGGATCGATCCAACCCAGTCATACTACAAATTTATCCAAAACACATGAGGAGTTTTTCCAAAGGACCACCTAAATCCATGGATTCTAGTTTCAGAAATGGTGTATAAAACAGATGCCCAAAACTCAAGATATGGATGGAAGAGAAAAATGGGTCGATGTTGATCTAGGTTCGGTCCGACCGGGTCGGACTTAATGGCCCGACCCATTCTAGTTCATGTCGACCTGGCCGGACCTAGGGTCCAGCCCTCAGTCAGACCCAAGAAGGCCCACGTAAGGTGGCCCATGGTGCGGTGGCCAGCGGTTCGACATCCGCTGGGTGGCCCCAGCTGGCTGGATGGCCGGCCTCTTCACAGCGTGGTGTGGTCGCATGTCGTGCCCTCTACAGCGGCCAACAGCGAGCTAGGAACCCTCCCTCACTACCACATCCTCATGTTGTTGCTGTTGTACACCAAGCGGAATGGATGCGTGTCGACGCCACTTCTTGTGACCGACCGATGTCGGCCACCTCCCCTGCTTCGCTATTGCTGATGGGCTGTGATGCTTCTCCTATGGAAAGGTCTCATCGCCACCTTCTTCACAGTCGGTCATGGTGCTAGCTGACGCTCCCAAGTCCAATCAGTTCAAATTGATGGCACCTTTAACCTTACTCCATCATCACGAAGGACACATCAAAACCATAAAGTTTTTTGAGTGTTCAGGACATGTTCATTTGGCATGCACCCTCTACGTTAGAGAGGTATCAAGAGACATAGACGTTATTAATTAACTAAGGATGTCAAGAATGGGATAAGTGGGAATAAATCAACAAAAACCCTACCTCAAGTTCATTGGAGAGCACCTGAGTTTGAGGAAGTGTTTGCATTCATCATCCCTGCAACAAGCCTCCGACGAGGGTGCTCGAGCGTCGTTATTCGGTTCATGGTTAAAGGTCGCTCGTCACCTCCCGCCGGAATAGGAATCATCCTCAAAGTGTTTCTCTTCATGTACATTACTAGTTCTTTATCTCTTGGTGAATCTATTCTAGTTCTTCCCCCATGATCTATATAAATTGGATAGGGGGTTTGTAAATAATGATTAGGGAATTTATGAAGGTTCATTTGATATAAACCTTCCTAAATTCAATGATGTTGTTACATTATATTTGATAGGTCCTTCCATTTAATATACATTCGTGCAATTAAATGGGAGGATTAAAAGAGACTTACAGGCATTATAGAAGGGATTGGGTGGTCCCCACGACCATGAATTCACAAATGGGGGTTTTCTAGCTCAGTCGGTCCCCACCGCTATGCATTCAATTGAGAGGATAAAAATAAAAGAAATTTTGATCCTTGTTTTATTTTTATATCTACAAAAAAACATGAAAAGTAACATTCACCCTCGACCAACTACAGTCAAGGTAAAAGTCTTCTTAAATAAATATCAGCACTCCGAGTTCAATGGTGTCCTCAGATTTCAATTACGAGCACCAATTAAAATGTTATAAAATGTCGCTTGCGTGTTTACTGAACGTACCCAAAAAAAATCAAGAAATTAATTACAGTCACCCTCGACCCATGCTGGTCGAGGATAGGCTCGACCTAAGTGAAAAACTTCCCAACAAACCCAACGATGCTCTCATATTTCCCATATGAGTTACAATGTAACATTTATGAATTTTACAATAATATAATTCTCAGTTAATTATTCTATTTTGGGCCAAAAGAAATCATTCAATTGTGGCTTGCACCGACCAATGTAAGTACATATCAGATGAGATTATACCCTAAAAAGTTCAGCAGTGGTTTTGGATTTTCAATCCGAGATACCATTTTTGAGTTATATGATTTTGAAAAGTAAAATAATTTGCTTAATTATTTTATGTACAGTTATTCCATTTTTTGTGTTTTCTCACAGGAGGACCGTGCTGACTAAACTTAAGTTTCTCCTAGGGTAATCTCACAATCCTGAGTGCAAATGTGGAGACCCATACTTGACATACATAGACATTGCATTACTTTTGCATAATACTTAATACATAACAAAAATAGACACCAAAGGACCGTAATAGTTTATTGTCATTGGAAACATGGAACATAATCTTCTAATCATGGTGAAAGATGATTAACATATCCCATAAAGATCTTCCCCTTTTTTTCTTACCTTAATACTATCATTATATAATGGGGAAATGAAAACATAAAAAGGGTGATCTCAAATGCTCAGTAAGGTTAAACATAGAGAACATTATAAAATCCATAAACATTTCAATGCAAAAACGTGAACATAAAATCTAAACATCAAGATCTAGAGAAAAAACATAAATCATGGAAGTACATAAGGCATGTATCATAATGGAACATCAATATTGACAAAATTGCATGGTAATAAAACATGTAATTGTGTAAAAACATTAAGCACATGATATGATTTCCATAGTAGCCAAGGAGTTACTACCAAGTCCATCTTAGTGGAAAAAGTATCTTTCTAAATCAAGTTCCCTCCCCATTCTAGTCCTGTATCACTGAACCATATTAACTTACCATTGCATCCATGTCTATCTCATGAGATATAAATCATTACCCAACACATCGGAGGGAGATATAAGTCCCACCCATCTCATAATGAAATCATTCTTACTTGTTCCACAAAATAAACATGAATCATTCATCATAACCCAATGAAAAAATGGGTTTCATAAACATCATCCCATCATAACATAATCCATATAAAACAAATGAATATCATTTCATCAATAGAAAAGTGAAACCACATAAATAATAGGGACATTATACATGAAACATACACATATGAAATAATTTCATCTTAGATGGAAACTGGTTTTGATAAAACACATGAAATGAAATCTTTAGGAAAATATCCTTTCTTCATCAAAATCATTTTATTCTCACAAAATGCCATGCAATTTTAAAACAAAACAATTTTGTTGAAAATGTTCAAGAAATATTTTAGAGTAGGCTTCATGAAAATAAGGTGTTATGAAACCATAAAAATATGTTCATTCCTTATATGTTCAAAATATCATTCATCTCATACTTTGGCCGGAAAAGTCAAAAACTAACTCGTACAGAAAACGATGAATGATTCCTTTCGTATATATTGCTAAAAATTCACCAATAGGTAAAATTTGATTTATAAAATTGTAAGAGGATATAAATAATATTAAATATTGAGGAAAAATGGATGTGGATTATAAATTTTCCCCAATAAATTCAGAAGTATAAACAATGTCGGATAAAATTGAGATTGTGAGATTTTCCCTTACATTAGGTCTGATATGATTCGTATATATCTGAAACTCTTGTATAATGATTTATATAATGTCATTGAATAATTAAATAATCATATTAATTGTTATGATATCATATATGGTTCACTTATGACTTTATATTACCCGTTCATTTGTAATTTCTATGTTAAAGAAGTGTTTTGGGTAAAATCATTTCATTTATCATACGTGATTCGATTTTTTGTTCGTGATATTATTACTCATATCCTGATTTACATAATACCAAAATTTAAAATGATATTTATATATAATATATAATCAGCATATAAATATATATTATAGATCGATAAATGGAATTAAATACACCGTTCATGTAGACGTTATGTCGTACGTACAGAAGAACACTGTTTTCATTTCCTTATGAATAGAATGGAATTAAGAAAATGAAAAATATATGTACATAAATCCAGTATAATTATTATGTAATATCTTTCATGATAATTTATTACATATATACATTATAATCATAATTGAATGGTTAATCATGGAAAATGAATCTCATCGTGTTTGTGGAGACGGTAGTCCATACGTACGCACGAGTGATGATATTGTTCCCATAATTATTTAATAGAATTGTAGTGAATGATAGAATATCTCAGAATCAGTATGAAGTTATTATAAAAATATATAGTTTTTATTTACACCATTATACCCATCCATGTAAGGTGGTGGTGGAAAAACAGATTACACCACGGCTTAGAGATGGTATTCTGTATTTACAAACGCGCGGTGATTTCGTTTTCCGTAGGAATGATATAAGGTGAAATGGGGTAGTTTAATATTTATAATAACATATAACTATAGTAGTGAAACTGATGTTATTAATTTATAATGAAACAACTAATGACAAAGATGATCAAGAAGAATGAAACTTGAAAGAATCTGTATAAGAGATTACCTATTCTTCAACATTCCCCCATTAAACATCCTCTTATGGGAATAGAGTTGGTATTTTGAGAAGGCCAGAACCTCAAGAATATTAATAGGTATGTTTAGAAGAGTAATTTTCAGGGTTTGGACAAGCTTGAAGGCTTAATGTTTTTTAAATAGAAGAGGGAGGAGGTTCCCTTTTATAAGGGAGGAGGGGGCACTTTTGGAAACCTCTAAAATATTAATTTATAATAAACCTAAAATCCCCTAAAAACTTCCAAAGTGACTCAAATTAGGATATTAGATAATATAGGGTTGTAATATCATGAACCAATTAAATTTATACATGTTTTTATTTTATTTTAAAACTTATCATTTTGATTTATCCTTATTTAATCTATTTATTTCTATTTCTCATTATAACGTTATTAATATTTTATGGTTATAAATACATACTTATGTGTTCTTAATTATACATAATTTGATATATAATGACATTTTAGATCATATAAATTTTAATTAGTATTTTGTAAAAATATTTTTGTGATTTTTAAACAATTTAATAATATAAAATATAAATAGTGTCAATTTTGACAAAATTAGTTTATTTGAAATTAAATAATATCCACACATAAGATATTCTCGAACCAAAATATTTAATAGGTTCATAACATCTCACATGTATTAATAAAATTCATGGAGCACATTAAATAGTTAATATAATATTTAGTTTAATATTTTAAAAACCATTTATTTGATATTTCAATCAATAAAATAATTTCCACATCACTATTTTGTCACCTTTAATGATAATTACATAATCCATAAAAATTCTAAATAAATTAACATGTTGTATATATATTTATTAGATTTCTAGAGACCATTCATTTTTGATGTTTAATGAAGTTTATCACTAAATTAAAATTATTATACTTATAATATTTAAGAGAGTGACATGTTGTCACTTTCTTTGGTTTTAATAATAATTAAATTATTTTCATTGAAAAAAAACTATAAAATGAATATATTCCGACCCTTAGGTGATATGGGTCGACTTTTAGTAATCAAATAGAATTTTGTTATGTGTTAGGATAATTTTATAAAATTGGGTTAACCCTTAATTAGCTGATTTATCTTTAAGTAAATAAAAATTACCATAGTTACTATTCATAATATAAAAAAATAAAAGTAAAATTTTAACATAATTTGGACCCACTAAATCCAAATATAGAATCCATTTTTCCTAATTCATAACACAAAAGTTTCAGTAATTAAATTAAAATTTATCAGGTCGTTAAGAAAACGGGTAAAAGTTAAAATATTTCCAAAGATTGAAATGCTTTTACCAATGAATTCAAAGTAAAAAAATGGTAATGGAATAAATTACATTAAATGGTTAAAATATATTCTATTTATACTTTAAAACTATTTAATATTATAATTTAACCATATAAATAATTGCAATGAAAAAAGTTGTTATTAATTAAAATATAGCGTGTTTTTATTATTCATTAAAAAATAAAAGTTTTCAGAATAATATGAAAAATTTATCCAAAGTAAATTTTTATATCCTGATCTCATATAAGAATTTTATTTTTTCAAATTTAACTTCTAAACATGACATAAATTATATTTACAGTGGGTGCGCCAACAAAATGCGGCAAAACTTTATTTTGTTAAAAATACTTATTTTACAAGAAACATTTATTTTGTTCTCATACCATGTTCTAGAAAATGTGTAAGATGAATACTAATGTTATAAAATTCAAATTTTAGTTAATAATATTCATAACGGCTAGTCCATAATAATATTATAACAATATATCGATGTTTCGTGAAACTCAGTATTACGTACTACACACGCTATCAAGGAAGATAGTGAATGCGTGTAATGCAAGACAAGTCATTATTGTTTGTAGTGAATGATTACATTGGTGTTGCGTATAACATGAGGCATAAAAAAATATTTCTCATAAAATCTCATGGTGTTACAACAATGGTGCCCTCTGATTTCTAATCAGAGTAACCATTTAAGAGTTATAATAATGTTTCAGGAAAACTACTTACGCACACTAATTAAAGCTTAACCAAACATTGACGGATCATTCAGGGAACTCCTGCCCTCAGAGTCGTTCGACATTGGATTTTCTAGTGTTGAAAAATTCATATATAACTAAAAACAGTTAATATAATTTTCTCGGTCTTTACATTCTCCCCACCTCAGGGCATTGCGTCCCCAAAATCCACTTTAAAAAAAACTATGAAAAAAAGTGGGGGTACTAAGAACGAATCTGAGCCTCCTGCTCCCATGTTCTATCCTAGTGGTTCCCATGCTTCCAACTCACATGAATCAATGGTTACTATCTCCCATAAAGGACTCGCTCTTTTCAATACTCAATCTCTACTAGAACATCAAAAAACGTCGCCCCATCCTCTAAGTCAAGCTCACTAAAGACGATGACTTGAGAAGGGTCATGCACATATCTACTCAACTGGGATATGTGGAAGATGTCATGCATACATTGAAACTATGATTGAAGATATAAGGGGTATTCCACAATTCAAACAATGCTGAGGAACAGAAAATGTCTGATGAATTTTAGAGATAACTCGCCACCTCAGCAAAATCTCCATAAACCTCGTCGAGGTGAGACCCGTAGAAAGACGTGGTCACCATCGTTAATCTCTAATGGTATCTGTCTCTCATAAGAATAATAATTCTGCAAACTATGAGTAATTTTCACTTTATTACAAGTGAGGCATCATGATACAAAATTATCCACTACTTTAGAAACACACCAATATTTCGTAGTAAGTAATTTTCATTAATTCAATAGCTTGCGCTACACGCAACACCGAGTTCAAGTGCAACATGTCTTACCAAATAATCCATTCAAAAGAAGTTATGAATATTATTAATCGAATTTTGAAATTTATATACTCTATATAATTTAAAAATCCATATTATGTGTTTCCTATAAATAATATAAGAACAAATTAATTTTATTTCGTGTAAAATAAGTATTTTTCAAAAAAGATGAAATTTTACCACCTTTTATTGGAAAACCCTTTTTAAAACCAATATTTTACACCTTTATAAATTAAATTTAATGAAATTAGAATCTTCATTAGAATAGGGACATAAAAAAAATTTGGATAAAATTTTGTTACGTTTCTAATAACTTCTATATTTTGATGAATACTGAAAAATACTAAATTATATTAGAAAAAAAAAATTTTAATCTAAATGTTTTATTGTGTTATATTAAGTATTTTAATGGTTTGGAAGTATAATTAGATTAAATTTTTATCATTTAATACAATTTAAGTTATTATAAGTAACTTCACATTAAAATTTGACATAATCAAGTATATATCCTTTGAAAGTTTTTATTTATTAAAAACCCGCCTTTTGGTTTTGAAAATAGGAATTGATATTAAATTTATTAATGAAACTTATATGTTTTTAATTTAGTAAAATAGAATTCATTTTTTAATTCATAATATAAAAATTAGGATAGGAAACATTTTTGGTATTTTTCTGAAAGCATTCATTTTTTGATGAATTGTGAAAAACACTGCGTTATAATTTAAAACCGACTTTTAATTTAAATAATTATTTATTTTATTTAGACTAAGTTTAAGTAAAAATAGATATATAATTCCTATAGAAGTTAAATATAACCAATTGGAATAATTTTATAATAAAATTATATGTATTAAATTTTATTTAACTTTTTACCGTCTTTGACGCATCTCCTTGAAACATTTGCAGACTTACATAAAACATAATTTTACTACTTTTGTGAGTTGAATTTCAGAAATAAAAGGGACATGGTTGATATCAGTATGTAAAATGTGGTTCAATAAAATTAAAATATTTTTTTGTGAATATTTACTTTTGACATTTTTTTTACCACAGTTAAATATAAATTCGAAAATTATGGGTAAAAATGATAATATTTTTACCCTAGAAGATTCCTTAATTGTATTGGATAATTGGAAATCGACCAAAAAAACCTTAGAAATAATATATGCACCTTTTGGTCCACAGAGATTAGATTAGGACATTTATTTTTATTTAATTCAAAGAGTAAAAACTATTATATTCAATGTTTAATAACTAAACCATTTTTAATAAAGGGTTACACATATAATGAATTCGACTATAAATATTCATTATAAAGCTAAAAATATTTTAGAAATAAAATTATTTTATTTATATTTTTTAGATAGTATCTATTTTATTTTATTTATGACACAATGATGATGTAGTAATTAACTAATTAATGAAATATTAAAATAATTGATATTATAAATATATAAATAAATGTAATTTGATACATCTGATGACTTCAACTAATTTTATAGGTTAATATGAGATTTTAGGGTTCATTATATGTATTTTTTTCGAAATAATTATTCTGTTAAAAATTTAACAAAAACAAAATACCAAATAGTGTCAAAATTGACATAAAAGATTTTTTAAATCAAATATGAAATTATTAATTGATATTATTTTCATAAAAACCTGAGGATCGTCCAAAAGAATTATATAATGATAGGAGAATCATTATTTAACCACTTTGGGTTCTTTTGTAAGTATATAGTATGTTTATTAACTATATAATATACAAATATAAAGAGACATGGTAAATGTCAAACTTTTTATCTAAGAGTTAAATCACAATGTTAAGGTTAATATACTGATCCAAACATTACTAAAACCTATTGATTGAGTGGTTTTATACCCATAGACACCTTATGCTATAAATAATTCATTTTGGGTCCACTTTAAACTGAAAATTATTTTATTATAAAATAATATTTCTAGCCTTTCCTAAGCGACCCCTCAACCATCTTATAAAAGTGAACTCCCCCTTCTCTGTAATTAACACCTTCATACCTATTAGGCCCAGACAACCCCTACAAAAATATCCTCCCAAATATCCTAACTTCATCATAGATTCCTTACATTAGTCATAAATCCATCCTAAATAGCCCTTTTGATCAAATCAAAATGAAGAACCCAAATAGGAGGTAAATATTTCACCACCTCTTTCAAGTTCTTTTCTTATTCCACTTCCTCATTCTTTGTTTTTTAAATTCTCAAATAATAACTCCATTATATTATATATAATTTGATGTTATAATAAATTTGGTACAACCATATTCGTTATTCTATACATCCTTTGAATGACATGTCACCATACCTGCGTACGTACGGCTTACCGTCTCCACGTCATGGTGTAGTTGTTATTCAATACATTATTACATGGATGGGTATAATAATGTCATATAATTGGTGTAAATAATAAATACAACATGATAATTAATCCTTATATATGATATACAATCCAAATATTCATGATTTTAATATCAAGATATTGATATTACCACTCATGCGTACATATGAATTATTGTCTCCACAAAAGAGATGAGATTCATTTCCCATCATATCCATTCAAGAATAGATTTCATTTCCTGATTAAAAATAATTTTCAAAGACATAATATAATTTTTAATATTAATACAATACATACCATCCATAACAAACATAGATTGTGTAACCATGCTTATTAAGGAGAACGAATCAGTTAACACATGAAACGACGATAATACTAAAATATCAATATTAGAAGATCCTATATGATATCATATTAATGTATATGTTTATTGTATAATTAAATAACAATTATATCACTATTATACACTATATTAACGTACCCTCGACCAAGGAGAAGTACATGCTAATGGGTTTCACTCTAACATTTAATTCTGTGAGATTTCAATTGTTGGCCACTAATTTATTACATGTGGTATATTGTGTACAATCATTGGATATATATTATAATGATTCACTTTATATTCATGGTATTATATTATTAATTTGTAGGTTATGAACTTTTGGTATATGACTCAATTGATTACAATGATGTAAGGATTTTTTATCTCACTTTTTAATCCCGTGAGATTCATGCTATATTGGACACTATTTTCTTTTGTGTGGCGTATATAGTATCCATGATTTTATTCTTGGGGTAATATAATTTAATTTATGAGCATTTACATCTTCATATTATGATCCTTCATTCATGAGTTTAATGTTTCATAAGATACCAAATCGTTAAGGAAATTTCGAATTTCAATTTCCACTCTCTTGGCTTTACGCATACTTCATTGATTATTTTACTCCAATATTATCTATGGAATAACTATTTATAATTTATGTAGTAATTTACACTCCCCATTGTGTGTATATACTTTTGATACACATAATCAAACCATTGGAAATTTGTCAAGTCATTGATATAAACAGGATCTTAACTCGATTTCCAATCATTGTGTCAATCATCCAAGTCATTGGTGTCATTTTTACAAGAATATGTGTGAATGTAATATGATTGATTTACACTTAATATCCAATCATATGATGTGTATTTATATTAGTTACACATAATTAGGTCACAGATTTATCCTTTATCTAAGGATACTGTCTTTATAAGGGATTTCATCTCATTTTGCATTTCTTTGAGACTTTTTTTGTTGTTATGGACCAATTCACTTATATATGGTGTATATAATATCCTTTGATAATGTATAAAATAAATTCCTTTATTCTCAAGGTATTATATTGTTTTTATTACCTAAATTATTTTTATTCAGGCATCTCCCATTTGGATATTAACTCTAACAAAAATTCCATTTTAAATGTCTTAAAATTGTATTGATCTAAATATTTTTCATTAATATACATGTTATAATAATGGTTTAAATGTTTTATTTATATGGACATTAATGTTTTAAAATTAAAATTACTTTTCAAAGATTCAAACTGTTATGGGTCACTTTGATGGAAAAATCTATTTTGAAACGACTTCTTGACAAATAATGTTACATTTCAATGTTTTCAATAAAAAGGGGGATATTTCACTCAACTAGTTTTAATGACTATTTTCATCTAAGACAATATCCTTAATTATTCTCGATTGTGGTTAACCTGTTATAATACAATCTTCTATATAGTATTGAATGTGTTATGTTTGACTATAGATATTCTATTTTCAAATCATTCATGGTTTTTGGCTAAAGTATTGACATTTCATATGCTAGTTTTAATAAACAAAATTATGTTATGTTTAAATATTTTAATATAAGGAATGCATTGGACTTAGTGAGTGACAGTTGGAGCCCGCTATAGCTCTCCGATGCATCACTAGGTCTCATGAGACAAAATAGTGTATTGGCTAAGGCATTGACAAAATCTTATTTTCCATCTTGGCACAAGGCCTGAACTATGTGGTTATGAACTCTGGTGGTATGCATTCCAACATTATGAATGTGGCTATTGATAATTCATGTGATTATTCAACTAGTATAATATATATTTGAATAATTAAATGGAATTATTTGATTTATATTTTCTATATTATGTTAAATTATAAGTTTAAATACCTTTTGTTTTCATTTTGTACATTTCATTAAATGTTTATGGGTATTTGTGAAAGTTTATGCTTTATTGATATCCTTATTGTGCATCTTAAATCACCCCTTTCAATGTTTTATTTATCCCAGGACGCGAAGAAGTATATTATGACTGACCTGCCGGGATACTCTACGGGATCTCAGTGTTGTCTATGGAAAAAATGTCCTTGTAGTTTTCCATTTTATGTTGTAATTTAAACCTTATAAATAAATCGTGTACATCCAAGGCTACTAAATAATTTAGTCTTTTGAGACATGATATATTGTGATCATGCCAATGATACGTAATAATTCACTAATACTAGGCTTCTGGGGTCAGGGTGTTACAGTTGGTATTAGAATAATTTTAGTACAAGCCTTGGAATATAGATTTAGATATACTATGATTAGATAACATTATCCTAAGATAAACATTGAAGAATAGAATTGAATAATTTCCTATAATTTGGGTATTATAGAGATTATGTGGTATTTCTAAACAATATATCCCTGTCTGGATATGAGAAGGTAGAGGCTTCTATAGAATAGATGTACCTAAGAGTGAAAACCCATATAAGGAGTTTCAGGACTGACTCGCGTTATCTTTGTACATGACAATGGGCTTTGCTATACTATTGGTTATGACAATCCCATGGGAGATGATTAGGATAATTCACTTTTTCTTTACAGACTGATTTGATGTATTTTAATATGATATGAGAATAAATAACCATCGTTAATCTTAATATGTTATAGATAGAAAATATGGTGTTATGATTTTTTCTAAATGATTTTATGACTCACACTATGCATTCTTGTGTTATTAAATGGAGGGATTCTAAAGAATTCATTGTAACATTGAACATGATGTGCAAGGTTCGAACGGTGGTGGAAATGATCAATAGAATGGAATGATGATAGGTGTAAAAGTTATCTTGTTCAGGCCAAATTATTTTTCAAAAAATTTATTCAACAACCTATATATTAACCAACTCTCGGACTCAACAATGAAGATAAAGGTGGTGAATGATAAGAGTTCATGTAGTGGAGACCATAGAGAAATGAAAGATAAATTTCCATCATATAGGAAATGTGGAATGAAAAACCTAGGGAAGTGTCTTAATGGAACAATGAAATACTTTATGTATGGGAAAGAAGGACATAATGTAATGAATTGTCAAGGAAAAATGAAGAGTACTACGGAAGAAATTAATAATTATCCCAAGAATCCATTTATAGTAGTTTTACATAAATGTATAGGACCTTGGAATTACCTCAGTGAATTCCCTTTTCTATAGGATAACCCCATGGTCACGGAAGAAACTATGTAGAAATAAATGGACTGAAAAATGTTTAAATGTGATAGTGCTCTTTGTTAATGGGATTACATTAGAAGACATTTCAATTATGTGTAACCTAGTAGTTTATTATGTGAAAATTCTATTTTAGGATAAATTGTGTTTTCAATTTGATATAGTTATAAATAACCATTTGGGTTTATATGAGCCTCGAATTTTAGTTAATTTCATGTTATTAAATTTTTGGAGGAAAATGTGACTTATGATATAAAATTTGTGGTGAAATTATTGTATAGTTAAATTGAGGAATTTATCTCATTTGTAGAATGTTATAAAATATAGTTATTTTTAAAGGGTAACATGCAGACTGTGTGACAACCCATCGTGTCAGACAAAGCTACAGGAATTGAACCCACAACCATAGTGCGATTGGGATTTATCACCTACCACTGGACTACATGAACTACCTAGTTAGTATGACTAATTCTTATTAGTCATATGATATTATTTATCAGTAATAAGTTGATTTGGGATCTTATGTCTAATCAAAGGGATATCCATACTATAGGAAAATGATTTTGAAATTAAGTGATAAATGATATTTAGAAAGACAATCGCACTATTGGGAATACTATATGCTGTTGGAAAATAGAATACGATGGGATTTCATTTGAGATGTGATGATGGATTTTAATATATTTATTTATTATAGATTTATAGTGATTTTGGTTATTTTTTGAAATGATTAACCTATCATAGAGAATATGTGATTAGGGTAATTACTTTTAAGTATGTCACTTTAAGAGTAGTTTATGTTAATTGGAAATACAATTTTACATTGATGACCGCATAATCATATTTTTCTATGTTTTGGTTTTCAATATTTGTTTGGATTATACTGATGGATTTTAAGGAAATTTTTTTATCAAATGGTATTTATTGAACATCACGAATTGTTGGTTTAATTTTAGAAATTAATATGAGTATTTCATTCTCTAAAATATTATCCTTTTTTCGATCAGCTGATCTGCTAGAAACCATTTCGGCTTTGGTTATTCTCTCAAGACAATGTAGATATATATAGTTTATCCTTTTTAGATTGTGTGATTCTATAGAAATTGATTATAGCACTTTATGTTTCACCAAGTCATCATGAATACTCATTGTTTGAAAAAAATGATTTATTGGAAAATTTTTATTAAAGAATGAAAATCTACTTAAAAATTAACTATATCTATTTATGTTATTAGTCAATCTCATAAATAAATTCCTCAACATTATGAAATGGAATTTAAAAAAATGTTATCTCTTTACTTTTGCTACTAGGAAACTAATGAACGTTTATGTCATAACAAGTTTGTGATTTTCTTGTTGTTAACTAGCTACTAAACATGTTTTCTATCACTCTCCACTAGAACATGCCACTTATTTTATCTTCCTTATCCATGTTTTCCTACATGGAATTCTAGTGTGGGTTATTTCGGGTGACCTTCATACTTCTGTTTCTTTCTATTAAAGATATAGTTATATTGAATCATTTTCTGAAGTGGGACATTAAATAAAGTTCCCAAGCCCAATTTTAAAACTTCATGGGCACAATTTCCAAAGGGGGGGGGGATAATGTAACACTGCAATATTTCATAGTAAGTTATTTTCATTAATACAATATCTTGCGCTACGCGCAACATTGACATCGAGGACACCACGACATACCAAACTAGTCGTAAAAAATCAGTTAAGAATAGTATTAACTGAATTTTGAACTTTATATACTCCATATAATTTTAGAATCCATAATATGTGTCTCTAAGACATAATATATGAAAAAATTAATTTTTTTCAGATAAAAGGAGTATTTTTCAAGAAAATGCAATTTTACAACCTTTTAATGGAAAAAACTTTTTTAAAAAATATTTGACACCTTTATATATTCAATATAATGAAATTAAATTCTTCATTAGAATTGGGACATAAATTTTTATTTGGGATAAATTTTTGGTACTTTTCTAATAACTTTTATATTTTGATGAATATTGAAAAATACCAAATTTGAGTTGAAAACAACTTTTTTAATCAAAATAATTTGTCTAGTTAAATAATGTATTTCAATTTTCAAGAAGTATAATTAGATTATATTTTCATCATTTAATGCAATGTAGGTGATTATAAGTAATTCCCATTAAAATTGGACATAAACACATCTCAATCTTTTGATTGTTTTTACTTTTTAAAAATCCACTTTTTAGTTTTCACAAAGGAAATCAATTATAAATTAATTAATGCAGAATCTATGTTTTTAATTTGGTAAAATAGAATTCATTTTTGAACTCCTAATATCAAAATTATCTTCGGGTAATGTTTTGGTAATTTTCTGAAAACATTAAATTTTTTATGAGTAGTGAAAAACACTACGTTATAATTTGAATCCAACTATTAATTTAAATATTTATTTAGTTCATATAAACTTATTTTAAGTCAAAATAGATATATAATACCTATATAAGCGCAATATAATTAATTTTATTCTTTTATAATAAATATAGATGTATAAAAATCTATTGATCTGTTTACCATCTTTTACCCACCTCCTAATAACATTTGAAAATTTACATAAAACATAATTTTACCGCTTATATGAGTTTAATTTCAGTAATCTGAGAGAGACGATAGATAACACAATGTAAAATGTGGTTCAATAAGGTGAAAATAATTTTTGGTGAATATTATCTTTTTAATTTTTTATTTACCACGGTTAAAAGAAAATCGGATAATTATGGGTAAATTTTTTATTATTATTACCTTAACACATGTCCTAATTCTATTGGATAAGTTAAATTAGACCAAAAAACAACCATAGGAATAAAATATGATCCTTTATGAACAATTTAATTAGATTAGGACATTTATTATTATTTAATTCAAATAAGAGGTATGTGTTAAATTCAATGTTTTATAAACAAACCATTTTTATATTGAGTGAAACATACGATAAATTCGACTATAAATATTTATTAGAATGATGAAAAATATTTCCTACATAATGGTATTTTTTCTATTTTTCTAGACATTATATAATTTAATTTCATTATGACACAATGATAATGCATTAATTACCTAATTAATGAAATATAAAAATAATTGATATTATAAATATCCAAAAAATGTAATTTTATACTTTTTATGAATTCCACAAATTTTATAGGTTAATATGTCATGATTGGGTTGGTTATATGAATTTGTTTCAAAGTAATAATTCTATTATAAATTTAGAAAAAATAATATAACAAATTGTGTCAGAATTGACATAAAATTGTTTTTAAAACAAAATCAATTATTAATTGATATTATATTCATAAAAGTATAAGTATTGGACAAAAGAGTTATATAATGATTTTTTTGTCATTAATTAACAACATGAGATTTCCTTGGAATTATATAGTATGTTTATTATACATATAATATAAACAAAAAAAATAGATATGGTAAAAGTCAAACAATTGAACTAATAGTTAAATCTAAATGATATGGTTAATATAGTGACCCAAACCAATATAAACGTATTAGTTTAGTGGTTTGCAATCCATATCCACCGTAGCCTTTAAATAAATCATTTTTGAGCCATTAAAAACCGAGAATGATTTTATTATAAAACAATATTTCTATCTTTTCATAAGGTTCCCCTCACCCCTATAATAAAAGGGCACTCCCCCTTCTATCTAATTCACACCTTCAAAGCCATTATGCTCGATCAAAACCTGCCCAAATATCCTCCCAACCATCCTCCCTTAATTTTAGAGGCATTACATAAGTCAGAAAGCTAACCTATGGAGTACTTTTGATCAAATCAAAAGGAAGAACCCGAAGAAGAGGTAAATATTTCATCACCTCATTCAAGTTCCTTTCTTCGTCCACTTCCTCATTCATTTTTGTTTCCATTATAAAATAATAGATCAAGTATATTATATATCTTGTGATGTTATTATAAATATGGTACAACCATATTCATTATTATATCCATTCATTGAAAGACATGTTGTCATACGTGCATATGCACGGCTTACCGTCTCCACGTCATGGTGTAGTTGTTATTCAATACATTATTATTTTTATGGGTATAATAATGATGTATAATTGGTGTAAATAATAAATATAACATGATAATGATTCATTATATATGATATAACATAAAATTATATATTATTTTAAAATCAAAATAATGATATTGTCGCACATTCGTACATACGGATTACCGTCTCCACAAAAGCGATGAGATTCATTCCCCATTGTATCCATTCAAGAATAATTTTCATTTAATGATTAATAATAATGTTTAATGTCTTAATATAATTCTGAATATTAATAAGATACATCCCATCCATAAAAAACATGGCTTTAGTAACCATGCATATTAAAGAGAATGAATTAGACCCGAAAGGACGAAAATACTAAAATATCAATATTTTATGATCATATATGATATCATATTAATGTATATAGTAATTGTATATTTTAATAACAATGAATTTATAATTATACAGGTGATTAACATAACCGAGACCAAGTAAAAGTACAAGGTAAGCGGTTTCTTATCTCATATTTAATTCCATGATATTTCCTATGTTCGCCACTTATTTCTTGAAAGTGGTGTATTGTGTAGTACAATTTGATATATATTATCATTATTCTATTTATATCAATGGAATTTTGTGATTTATTTGGTGGTTATTTTTATTTGGTCATATGGCTCGATTGATTACAATGATGTAAGGGTTTCTCATCTACATTTTTATTCCCATGAGATTCATGCTATATTGGCCACTATTTCCTTTTCTGTGGCATATGTACTATCCATGATTATATTATTGGTGTAATTTACTTTAATTTATGATTAATTACATCTTTATTTTATGATACTTCTTTCAGGGGTTATATGTTGGATATGTTACCAAATCATTAATGGAATTTCAAATTTCAATTAACACTCAGTGGGCATTACGCATAATTCATTAATTATTTTACTCCAAGACTATGTGTGGAATCACTATTTATTATTTATGTAGTAATTTTCACTACACTTTATATGGATATAATTTTGATACACATAATCACTCCATTGATAATTTCTCATGTCATTGATATAAATATGATCTTAACTCAATTTCAATTCATTTAGTTAAACATCAATGTCATCGGAATAGTTTTTACAAGAATATATGTGAATGTACTCTGATTAATTATACAATGAATATCAAATCATATTATGTTTATTAATTTTTTTCACACCTAATTATGTCATTGATTTATACATTACCTAAAGATAGTGTCATTATAAGGGATTTCATCTCAATTTACATTCCTTTGAGACTTCTTTGTTATTATGTACCAATTCATTTTTATATGGTGTATATGTTGTCCTTTGAAAAGGTATATAAAGAAATCCATTATTCTCATGGTATTATAATGTTTTGAATAACTCAATTATGTGTATTCAATAGTCTCTCATTTTGACAGTAACTATAACTAAAATACCATTTTAAATGTCTTAAAATTTTATTCTTCATAATCATTCTCATTAATGTCCATGATTTAAAAATGTTTTTAAGGTTTCATTCAGACAGATATTAATGTTTTAAAATTAAAATTCATTTTCAATGTTTCAATGTGGTATAGGGATCTTTGATTCTAAACTCTATTTTTAAACGGGTTCTTAACAAATTGTCAGATTTTTAAATGTTTTCAAGAAAAAGGGGGATATCTCTCTCAAATAGTTTTGATGACTATTTTCATCTATGTCAATTTCCTTCATTTTTCTCGATTGAGGATAATTTGTTACAATATAATATGTCATATACTATTGAATGAGTTATGTTTGACTGTGGATGTGCTATTTTTATACCATTCATGATTTGTGGATAAAGTATTAACATTTTGTATGCTAGATTTAATATGAATGTTTATGTTATGTTTCAATCATTTAATATGAGGAATTCATTGGACATTGTATGTGATGGGTGCATCACACTATAGCTCATCATTACATCGATAGGTCACATTAGAAAAACTAGTGTCTTGGCACAAGGCCTTGAAAAAATCATATTTGTAGTCATGGTACAGGGCTTAACTATGTGGTTATAAAGTCTGCCATTATGAATTCCAACATTATGAATGTAACGCCCCGACCCCAGCTACCCAGAGTCGGTGCATTATTACATAACATTGGCATGATCACAAGAAAGATCAAATCTCGAAAGACCGATTAGTTTATTAGCCTTGGAATAACTAGATACATCCATAAATTTTTACATAACATCATAAAAAAAACATCTTGTCTTCATATCCACTCATACTATCCCTGCAGGTCATTCATAAATTACTTCTTCATAATCCTGGGAAAAATAAAACATTGAAATGGGTGAGCTCAGATGCTCAGTAAGGATAACATTATAGCAGAAGCTTTCATAAGCATAAACACTTAAGGCAATTTATAACTAAAACAAAAGCCTTTTAAACTTGAACTTCGACATAAAATGGCAAAGGTAAATTGAAATAATTCCATTTACTTACTCACATGGATATTCTGCTAGTTGAATGATCACATGCAATATCAATAACCACTTTCATAATGATGGAATGCATAATGCCAGACTATCATAACCACATAGCCAAGGCCTCGTGCCAAGACTACAAATAAGATTTTGCCAAGGCCTTGTGCCAAGACACTAGTTTGTCTCATGAGACCTACCGATGCATCGAGGAGCTATAGCGGGCTCCACCCGTCATATATTAAGTCCAATGCATTCCCATATGAAAAGGTTTAAACATAACATAAGCATTCATATTAAAACTAGCATACGAAATGTCAATACTTTCACCATAAACTATGAATGGTATAAAAATAGAACATCCACAGTCAAACATATCACAAAACCTTCAATACAATATAGAAGTTTTGTATCATAATAAATCAACTTCAAATAATCTTAAAATCCATCAAAGGATGTTGACATAGATGAAATCAAAATTCTTTTTAAAGAAATATCTCCTTTTATTTTGAAATCATTTAAGATCCATATAAAATAAAACATTTTCTTTGAAAATAATCTTATAAGCTTTTAAGGGAAGCTTTGAAGATTTTATAACGGCGTAAAATAACCGCACCCGCCGTATAAGTTAAAAAAACATTCTTACCTCAATTCTGTCGAAAAGGTTAAAAAGGACCTTGTTTTGAAAACGACGAAAAGAATCTTTTATAAACCTCTTATAAAAAGTCAAACAAGGGTATAAATGTCTTTAACCCATATTCTTGTAAATAGTAAAAATGTTTTGAAATACATTTTTAAGAAACATGGATGTGGATGATAAAGATATCCCAGTAGATTTTTACGTATAAACAACCTCGGATAATGAAGAGATTGTGAAATAACCCTTACCAGTTTGGTAACTTATGAAACATACAACCCTTGAAAGAGGTATCATACAATGAATATGTAAGTACAAATAAATTAGAGTGTATTACACAAAGAATATAATTATGGGCAGTACATACACCACACAAAAGGTAATGGTGGCAATATGGCATGAATCTCACGGGAATAAGGAGTGAGATGAAAACCCCTTACCACGTTAATCAACTGAGTCGTATGGCCAATAGTTAATAACCACCAAATTATTTACATAATAACATAAATATGATAATATATATCAAATGCCAGTACACAATACACCACTTTCAATAATTTAGTGGCGAATAATGGAAATCTCACGGAATTAAATGTGAGATAAGAAAATCCCTTACCTTGTACTTTTCCTTTGTTGGGGTAGGTTAACCTCCTGTATAATGGTGAAATAATTTTTATTAAATTATACAAGAATCATATATATTAATATGATATCATATATGATCTTTTAACATTGATTTGTTAATAATATCTTAGAATTATCGTCGTTTCGGGTGTTAACTCACTCATTTTATTTATATGTTTTGTTACATAAGCCATGGTTGTTGTATCTTATTCTTATCCAGAATGATATCTAGTCCTTAAAAATCTTTTTTAATTCATCAAATGATAATTATACTTGAATGGTTACGATGGAGAATGAATCTCATCGCGTTCGTGGAGACGGTAGTCCGTACGTACGCACGAGCGACAATATCATTCTTTTGATATTAAAATAATATATAAATGAATGGTATATCATATATACAGAATCATTAACATGTTATATTTATTATTTACATAAGTTACACATCATTATTATACCCATCCAAATAATATTATATTGAATAACAATTACACCACGACGTGGAGACGGTAAGCCGAACGTACGCACGTATGGTGAAATGTTATTCAAAGGGTGGATAGAATACTGAATATGGTTGTACCATATTTATAATAACATCACAGTATATGTGAGACACTGGAGTTATTATTTTATAATGGTAAGAACAAAGGAACAAGAAGTGGAAGAAGAAATGAACTTAGAAAAGGGTGGTGAAATCATTACCTCTTCTTCGGGTTCTTCCTTTTGATTTGATCAAAAGGGCTCCTTAGGTTGGCTTTCCGATCAAACCAAGGCCTATAGGTTGTATTGAGGGATGTTGGGAGAGTATTTGGGCAGTGTTTGGCCGAACCAAAAGGCTTTAGAGGTGTGAAGAAATGGTAAGGAGGAGTGCCCTTTTATAAGAGGGGTGAGGGGCACCTTTGGAAAAGCTAGAAATATTAATTTATAATAAATTCATATTCGGTTTCTAATGGCTCCAAAGTTGATTATTTAAATTTTAAGGTGGGGATATGTCGAAAACAACTCAACCAATAGAAGTTATACAGGTTTGGGTACTTATATTAACCTTATCTTTAAGTATTAACTCTAAGTTAATTAGTTTCACTTTTACAATGTCTCTTTGTAGTTTTATATAATATGGTTAATAAACATACTATATACATCAGAGAGACCCCCAAGTGGTCGATTAATGATTAACCTATCATGATATAAGTCTCTTGGCCGAACCTTAGATTTTTTGGAATTTAATATCAATTAATAATATAATATTTATTTTAAGAACTATTTTATGTCAATTTTGACACTATTCAATAGTTGATTTTTGTGAAACTCATAAAAGATTGATTACTTCGAATAAAGTAAATTAAATCAATCATAATATATCATATTATCCTAGAAAATTAGTTTAATTAATTAAAAGTTTCATATTATATTTTTTTGGGTATTTATAATATCAATTATTTTAATTTTTCACTATTATAGTAATTACTGCATCATCATTGTGTCATAAATAAAATAAATTATTTAATGTCTAAAAATTATAAATAAAATATACTTATGTAGGAAATCTTTTTAGCTTTCTAATGAATATTTATAATCTAAAATCCAACTTATATAACCATATGTAACAATTGTTTTGCTAAAAGATATATGCTTGTGTCATTTTTGTATTCATTTTGACTTAATTAAAATAAAGTGTCATTATCACTTACAAGTGGATCCATGGGGTCCCAAAATCGACCCAATGATGCCCATGGTCGACCTTGTATCAACCAATAGGGTTAAGACACGTTTTAGGGTAATTTAGTATTATTATAATATTATTTTTTTAACCCTTATTTACCGGATTTACTCTTAACCATGGTAAATAAAATATTTACCGCAGTAATTATTCAAAATGTCTAAAAATAAAAGTTACCTATTTACACAATTTGAACATCCTGATTCCAAATATGGAATCCATTTTCCTAAATTCAAAACACATAAGTGGCAGAAATTAATTTAAAATTAATTCCCGCTGTCAAAACAAAAAGCGTGTTTTTAAGAGATAATAACTATCAAAAGATTGACACTTGTTTATGTTCGGTTTAATTGTAAAATTATGTCCAATTACCAACATTATATTAAATGGTAAAAATATATTCTAAACATACTTTAAAACTACTAAAATTCATAATTTATCACTATTAATTATTTTGATTAAAAAAGTTGTTTTTAATTAAAATTTAGTAATTTTCACTATTCATCAAAATATTAAAGTTATCCGAAATGTACCAAAATTTCACCTTAGGCTAAATTCGATATTCCGAATCCAAAGATGAAGTCCATTTTGAAATATAAAATATATATAATTTAAAAATTAGGTATTACTATTCACAACGGCTAGTTTAATTAGTTGTGGTGTGTGTTAGAACTCGAGGTTGCGTACAACACACGCTATCGCATTATTCGAAGGGAAACGTACCGTGGAAGCTTGGGGTGTTTCATTTTAAATTTTTGATGTCCCCATTTAGTCAAAAAGTTTAAAATATTGTATTTAAAAAGGTTTCACTATTAGAAGTTGATAAAAGTGAAATACTGAAAATGAATCTGTTCTTGCATTATGACTAAGAAACTCATAATAGGGATTCTAAAATTATAAGGATTATATAAAGTTCAAAATATAGTTAATACTATTCATGACCTCTTTTAATGGTGTGATTGAACTCGGTGTTGCGTGTAGTGCAAGTTATTGAATTATTTTTAAGAAATAACACACTCTGAAATCCTGGGGTGTTACAATGAAAATGGCTATTGATATTCCATGTGAGTATTCAACTTTTAGAATATATATATATATATATATTTACTCATCTATTTATTTATCTATTTATTTATCTATAAATTTATCTCTTTATTTATCTGTTACTTTATCTATTTATTTATCTATTTGTTTGTCTATTTATTTATCTATTTACTTTATCCATGCACATGTCCATGCCCATGCCCGTGCAATATAAAGAAATTCTGCGTTTGGTGAGATTTGAACTCATAAACTCTTGCATATTTTCCAAAGATTGTACCACTATAGCAGGATCTTCATGTGGTTAATAAACAGAATTTAATATACTTATATATAATAAATGAAAAAACAAGTAATACATAACTTCTAGATATAAACACAAAAATAATTAATCAATTAGTAGTAGTCAATAATTATTAATTATTTATTTATTAGTAATTTATTTAGTTATTTAGTTATTTATTATTATTTATTATTTAATAATAAGTAAATAATAAATTATATTAATAAATACATAAATTATTAAATTAGAAAAATAAAATAATAAAATAAATAATAAACAACAAATAGTAAACAATAAAAAATAAACAATAAAAATAAATATTAAATAACAAATAATAAATAAAACACAATAAATACCAAACAATAAACAACAAACAATGAACTATAAATAAAAAACTATAAATAATAATAAACAATAATAAATAATAATACACAAATATTAAATAATAAATAAAAAACAATAAATAATCATAAATAATAAATAATAAACAATAAATAATACTAAATATCAAATATTAAATAATAAATATTAAATACTAATTAATAATAAATATATTAAAGTAAATAATAAATAGTAAAAATAAAATAAAATAATATAAATAATAAATAATAAATAATAAATAATAAATAACACGTAATGAATAAATTATAATAAATAAATAATAAATAATAAATAATAAATAATAAATGAAAACATAAAATAGTAAATAATAAATAACGAATGAAAAATAATAAATAATAATAATAAATAACACATAATAAATATTTATAAATAAATAAATGGTAAATAATTATAATAATAAATAATAATGAATAATAAAAAAAAATAATAATAATAATAATTACTAATTAATAATAATAATTCTAAATAATAAATAATAAATAATAAATAATAAATAATAAATCATAAATCATAAATCATAAATAATAAATAATAAATCATAAATAATAAATAATAAATAATTACTAATTACTAATTACTAATTAATAATAAATAAAAATGATTATTAATTTTTAATTTATCATTAATAATTAAAAATAAATAAAAAACTTAAAAAAATAATTAATAAATAATTAATAATAAACAACACATAATAAATAAATATAAATAAGAAATTAGATATGAAAAAAAACAAAAAATATTAAATGATAAATAATAAATGATAAAAAATAAATAATAATAATAATAAATAACACATAATAAATAATTATACATTATAAATAATAATTAACAAATAAATAAATAATAATAATAAAAATAATAATATATACTAAATACTAAATACTAAATTCTAAAAAATCAAAAATAAAAAATAAAAAATAAATAAAATATTATTATTAATAATAATAAATAAAAGAAAACAAACAATAAATTAAAAATTAAAAATTAAAAATTAAAAATTAAAAATTATTTAATACTTAATAATAAATAATAAATAAATATAAATAATTAAGAGTAAATAATAAATAATAAATAATAAATAACCAGTAAAAATAATAGATATTAAATAAATTAATTTATATTATAAATAATAAATGAAGCACATGAAAAAGTATGAAAAGGCATAATAAGGGGTGAAAAATCATGAAAACGCAAGAAAACAGATGGAGAAGCATGAAGAAGCATTAGAAAGCACGACAACGCAAGAAAACACATGAAAACACTGGAAAACCACAAAAAAACCATTGAAAATGATAACAAGTCATGGAAACCTAAATAAATAGTAATAAATAGAGACGCCATTAAAACCCATCATAAAAATTAGAAAGTAACAAAAAACATTGGTATGACATTAATGGATATAACTTATGATCTGAGAATCCATTTCATATCTGTGATGATTCAAGTCAAAGATCCTAAAACGATCATCGACCTTACAGGTGAAAGAGATCTAATCGATAGGAGGATCAGAAGTTACGACCATTTAAAAAAAATGTGGCATGGAACATTACAAGAAATCAGGCATCGAAAAACATAACACACCCAATACACAGTAAAAGGCCATAACATATGATCCAGGAGTCTATGTGGGCACCAAAACCAGTCAAACTGAAGCTCATATAACTAAATATGATCTGGAAGGCGGATGAGTCTGAACAGAAATGCAGATCAAAAGTTAGGTCTATTTGGAGACATGATCGACGAGACACCTGTGATGGAAATAAGGTTTTAGAGGCCTTTGGAGGTGTTTTGGGGGTCAAAAAACATTACAGAATCTTTCTTGTGTTGAACTCCTATGTATCACTCTTTGATGACTTCAATTTAATATGTGGTAGAGCTCAAACGGACAACCGAAGTGAAAGTTATGTTCACTTTAAGTTGGAGAACATTTTTCAACTTTCTTATAACTCTCATATCTTTTGCTCTGTTTCCTCACTAAGCAATTGTAGACTAGACCTCCTAATACATGCCTCTTCTACCCCATTCCCCTTCACATGGGTATATACTATCTCAATATCATAGTTATGGTGGAACTCTAGCCATCGCCGCTGTCTGATGTTCATGTCCATCCGTGAGAAAATATACCTGACATACTTGTGATGGGAGTAGACTGTAAAATGTTCACCCATCAAATAGTGTTGTTATATCTTTAGCGCAAAGACCATCGTTACAAACTCTAGGTCATGAGTAGCATTTTTCTACTTGTGAGACTCTGTCTCAGCTCCTGAAATCATTTCTAACACTTCTCCATGCACAAGAAAGGTTCCCCACTTTTCATCAAGGCGGACAAAGGTGTCGCTACCCTAGAGAAGATGGGTAAAAATATCAAGTAGAACCAAGCCAATTCAGATATCTCTCTCCCATTGGGGATGTATTCCTAGAAAAATCTTTTTAAAATATGTCTTCATGATTTTCCACACATTATTGGAACTAAAAACTCACCATGAGGGTATGTATGGACCACTTAAGAGAGATCGGATACACCCTCATATGCAAGAGTTTATGTTGTGCTGCTCGGGTTTCCTTTTTCACTGAACATTGAAAACCCCATTCCAATGTTGTAAATAAACCAAAAACTTTTTGCCTAATACAATCAATATGAGTATGAACTGTGTATGTCATGTCCATACCCAATATAACGTCGTAAGGCCATGACTCTGCAACCAAGAGGTTCCAACCGAAACTCTTGCCTCTAGGGTAAGATCACACCGTCCGCATATGTGTGATTAGCGATTCTATGCCCAATGGTATCTGTTGACGTGAGGGTCAAGTCAACGGCTTAACAGGAAACTCTAGGTCTTGAAAAGAATTCATGGAAAGAATGAATGATTGTTACCTATGTCTATTCATACAGAAGCTAGTAGTAGACATAGACCATACCTCAAATCAATCATAGAGCACGTGGGTCCCAATTCTTGACTGCATGCAGCTACACCCATCCACTGCCCTCTAACTCCTTATGCCTGGTGAGGACCACACAGGGGGGTTGTAACTTGTCGAAAGGCACACCACCTCATGCTGCTATCATAGCTCTGCTTCCATGTCGGCAGCCCTATAGATTCATCTATCCCTAACACTTCTTCTTCCCAAAACATTTTTACATGTCCAAGTCTCTGATACTGGTGCCAGTTTCCTGTTTTCCCCCTACTAACATTCACTGGTCGTAACCGCTCAACCAAAAAACATTCAACCACAACATTACTCTCTAGAACCCAAAAATTAGTAGGAATAAAAATTAAAATGGTTCTGGATCATACATCCTTAAACACATTGCGCTCAAAAGTCTGATCCCTAAATCACTGATCGTATCATATTTATCGATTAAAAGGAATGATTGGTACACCTTGTTGAATAGTCACCTATTGACATGTCGTCCTGCCGAAGATGTAGAAGCTCTAGAGAACTCTCATCCACTTCCACAAGCTTGTCCTTAGCCATCTGTTAGTCAGGCCCACCTCAGAACCAGAGGGGTATCTGATGATGAATCATGCGTAAGGCACTAAGCCTATATGTGTCATCTACTAGTAATGACGATTGTAACTGCTAGCCAAAAGGTAGTGATATAGCTGACACACTACTTGAAGGTACAATCTCCCATAATGGTCCACGTACCGAATCCTCATCACTCTTAGGACCCTCCTAACGTTCTCTCCCTGAAAAATCCTAGTACCTAAGATCACCATCTTCTCTATAGGTACCTTAACTAGGTATATAACCCTAGCAACCGCCTCCAGCCAGCCCTTAGCTGAAAGGGAAACTATCTCAGCTCGAATCCTTAGAGGCCTCAGCTGCTGAAACACATGCAATGTGCTCAGTTGGTGTGAACCATCCGCTAGTGCGGCTGGTTGTATCTACTGCCCAATGGGTGGTGCTGTTGCTGGTACAACACCCGAAGGTGCGAACATAGTAAGAGAGCCCTACATTGGATCCTCCTCACTCAGTATACCATCATCGTGTACTCTATTGGAAATCCTAGTTGGTTGTCTATGCCGAAACATCCTAATAAGTAATATGTTTTCCATGGTCAATTAGTTATAACTCGTGAGCTGACTCAAAAAACACAATAATACTTTTCAAAAACCGTACACAATCAGTGTTTTTGTGCCCTGAGTCAGAAATTAGATGTCAGGGTATGGGTGTAAGGATATGTCGACCGCCGCACCAACAATGGAATCCCTAAACTAATAACCACACTCTCCATACATAACACTATTTCCATTAAAATAACCATAGTTATATGTTCTATGGTATAAACGACTACTTTGATACCAATTTATCATGACCCATCCCCAGGGGCCCATGTCGTGACTACCCCATGCCCGCCTACCATACGTATGGGGCTAGTGACTAGCACCGAATGGAGTACTCCCTAAAACTGGGAAGGCATCGCCTTTAAAACCGTTAAACACATGCAACCATGCATACAACGAGATAAGAACACAGGTAAAATGTTTACTAAAAATATTGTGCATAGTAAGAAAAAGGGGCCAGAATAAAGCCCAATGGGAAAGTACAAGAAAAATGAAAAGTACAAGTACACTGAAACAGATCATGTGAACACCCAACAAGGATCCTACCTAGAGGGTAGGTACATCTCTCGAACTGTCGTCTCTGCGTTTCGCCTTGTCAAATATCCACATCCATGAAACCAGCAGTCTTGGTACTATCATCCTCAGTCAACGCTGTCTGTCGTCAGCACCAAACACAATAAAGGGAGGTCGTATCCCATGTATGGGTGAGTATAACTATACTCGGTACGAGCCCCAAGACCCTCAAAGGACTCATGAAATCCACAGTTTACAAATCACATAGCATGTAAACATTTGACAACCCAACATAGGTATTTTCCTATACATATATCCATGTTATCAAGTACACCCATCTCATTCATGAGGAAAAACAAGGTCCAACTCAAAACCCCAAAGTTAAACTATTCCACAAAGGAAGGAATAACATGAATCAAATACCACATAGGTATATACGACAAAGATAACGAGATACAGAAGAATTCCACAATGGTTTAACCACAAATGTAAGTACCACACAGGTATGCCACATAGGAGAATGCTAAAAATGTATCACCACAAAGGTAAGTACCATACAGGTTTGCCACAAAAAAAAACCACCAAGGTATCACCACGAAAAAAAGTACAACATAGGTATGCTACATAGAAGAAAACCACAAAGGTATCACTACAAAGTTAAGTACCATAAATGTATGCCACACAGAAGAATACTGCCCGGGTATCACTATGATGAAAAGCACCACACAGGTACACCACTTAAAATAATACCACAAAGGTATCACCATGAAGGTAAGTACCACATGGGTACACCGTACAAAAGAAAACCACCAATGTATCACTACGAAGGAAATTAACAAACAGATATTCCCCAGAGAAGAATACCACAATGGTAACAAAATGATGGTAAGGACTCAAATCTCACCAGGTATAACATAAGTATAGAAGTACATATTATTAGTCGAAAGGAAGATCATCTTATTCTATTATGTAGAACTTCTTCTGACCCACATAGGATCGATGGGTAACTAACCCCTGCTGACCCAAACAAGATTGATATGCATTGTACCGCACATGATCGCTAAGGGAATACCCAAATAGGATCTGACCCACATAGGATCGGTGTTCTTTCTTCATGTACTACCCACCATTGGGTTACGAAAATATGCTCACTCGATTCCATGTGGTTCTGCCACTCATGCCACAAGTCTATAATCTAACATCAATGAAGTCCCTTGAAGAAGTATTTCAATGTTCTATCACGTCAAAAGGGACCCAACGTAATTGATGGTGCATCTATCAGACGCCGGGTCTGTAAGTTATTAGTGTTTCTGCTCTGAGGGCCCGGTTGCATTCGGGGTTCGATCCAACCCGGTCCTACTACAACATTTTCCAAAACTCAAGTAGAGTAAATAAAATGGGTAGTCTCTATCCAAGGATTTTTGTGCCACTGAAAGTTCATCAAACAGAAGCATGTAGCTCTTGATATGATCGAAAGAGCTAAAACAGTCGAAGTCGGTTCAGGTCTAGTCCGATAAGGCCTGACCCGGCCTAGGATGACTCAATCGGGTTTGGGTCGACCTAGCCCACCCGAAGGTCAAGAACTAGGTCAGACCTGATCTGTGGGATCTGACCCAGCCTGCTAGGCGGCGCACACTACGATGGCCCATGGTGCGACATCCTTTAGGCGGCCCCTATTGGCTGGATGGAAAGCCTCGGCTTCGCGTCACGCGGTCGCACATCGTGCCATCTCCGGGGGTCGGCAGTGAGCCAACCACCCTCCCTCACTATCGTGGCCTCGTGTCGTGGCTCTTTTATGTCAGGTAGTTCAAATTTGCACTAATGACACTTCACATGGTCGACTGATACTGGTCACTTCCCTTGCTCCTCCATGGCTGAGGGGCCACAGCCATTCTTCGGGGGCGAGGTCACACCACCGCCTTCTTCATGGCCAGTTGTGGTTCTGGTCACCCCTCCCAAGTCCCACTAGTTCTAATTAATCACAAAATTCGTCTTCCACCTCCATCTGGAAGAACATTTCATACCCATAATGTTTGGCGAGTGTTTGGGCCAAGTTCCTTTGGCCAGCACCCTCCGCATTTGGCTGGTAGCTGGTGGAATAGACTTTCTAAATTCAAGTAGGATGTAAAGAATTGGATAAGGTGGTATAAATAAACAACAAAAACTACCTCATGTTTGTTGGAGAGATCCCTCATTTGACGAAGTTTCGGCATTCGTCATCCCTGCAACAAGCATCCAAAAAGGACGCTCGACTGTTGTTCTTCGATTCGTGGTTCGGCATTGCTCGTCACCGGCCGCTGAAACTGGCTTCATCCTCCAAGTGTTGGTTGTCACACCACATTAACAGAGATTTGTTGCATGGTGAATTCATAACAATTCATCACCCAATAACCTTATATATAGAATATGGGGAGGGTAAGTATCGATCATGGAATTTGTGGAGGTTTATTTTAAAGAAACCTTCCTAAATTCAAACGATGTTGTTACTTAGTCTTTGAAAGTTCCACCCATTTAATTTTCATTGGTTCAATTCAATGGGAGGATTCCCAGGGACTTCCTCATATTAAAGTGGGGTTTGGGTGGTCCCCACCACCTTGAATTCACAATAGGGGGTTTTCTAACTCGGGCAATCACCACTTCTATGCATTCAATAGGGAGAATAATAATAAAATAAAAATATATCATTTATATTATTTTTATCTCTATGATAAACACGAAAAAAACATTCACCGTCGACCAAATGCGGTCGAGGTGAATTTCTTCCTAAGAGAATATCTACACTGTGAGTTCAACTGTGTCTCATATTTCAATTCTGAGCACCGAAAAAAAAAGATTCAAAATTCCTCTTGCGCGTTTATAGAACGTACCCGAAAAAATGTTCAACAAATTATTTACAGTCACCATCGAACCGTGTCGGTCAAGTTTTCGCTATGCCGAAGTAAAATATTCCACACTGAACCCATCGTTACACTCTAATTTCCAGTATGAGATACCATTTAAAGGTTTTGGATTTTACAATTAATTAATTGTCACTTAATTGTTTTATTTACGTCCTTCCTCAAAAGGCTATACCCTCACAAGTTTATCGGTGGTCTAGAATTCTCAATCAGAGCTAACATATATGTGATATAAGAATTATCAAAATAAAATAATTTATTTAATTATTTTATTTACGGTTATGCCATTTTTTGGGTTTTCTCACACGAGGCTCGTGCCCACTAAAATTAAGTCAATCATAGGGTAAACCCACCATCCTTAGTGCCACGGAGCCCTCAGATTTTTAATCCAAGTAACAGTTTAAGAGTTATTCCATTTTTTCAGGAAAATTGATTACATGCCCTAATTAAAGCTTAACAAAACTTCAACAGATCATTCCAAGCACTCCAGGCATCGGAATCGCATGCCGTCATATTTCTTGGTCTCGAAAAATTCCCATATAGTTAAAAAAAATTACATTAAATATCCAGGTCTTTACAATAAGGATAATGTATCCAGTGTCTTGGTGGATAACCATATACACATCATTTTATGTGAGATCCCCAAATTGAGTTTCATGTTTGATAATACCATGAGGTATTTCCTTATTCTTTTCATACCATTGAATTGTCAGATTTTGTGGACAATTAATCCCTTCTCTATATCCCAATCAATGAAGGTTTCGAATCGGGATGAGGGTGATCCTAAACCCATTATTTAAAAATTCTCTTTAGATGTCATCATTTTTTATTCTTCCCAAAAAAATATTGGGGCATCATGATCCCTTGGGTGAACACTTCTCAAACCTGGCCAGAGAACGTGAAGGCGACATTAAAGTATGAATATATCATGATTTATTGGGAAACAAAATATTATATGTGTAGATGGTGGTGTTTAATTTTCATCCATATAGTCAATAACAACTCGTATTCTAAATTAGTAGTTTTATAGGTTCTGATATCATGTATTATTTATAAATTCATAACCCCTATAATATAATTGGTTCGAGAGACTCATTTTGTCACTTCTCTTCTATGTAATAATGTACCACTCCCACGAAGAACCTGCAAGTGGATTAAAAAAATTTGTATATAGAACTCTTCTATAATTTCCCATATTGTGTCATTCGTTATGAGAGTGAGTCTATATCATGGTGGAGGAATTATTCCTTCCATTATAAGAAATTTTTTTGTAATTTAATATCAATTTTAAGGTCCCTACTTCTCCCTGTGAAATGGACCATTTATTGCCTTTAATTTTCTTTCCCCCATTTTGTTCTCGATAAATAGTATCTTTATATTCCTTGAGATTTTAGTTTATAATTCCTTTTAATGAAAACTTTATTAATAGCACACACCACATGAAACACTGGGCTTTAATGATCCCAAAATTAATAATTAAATATAAATATTATAATACAACTATTTGATTAAAAATGGTAATAAAATTTTCTATATTATGAAATATATATATATCTATGATAATATACATTTAAATCAAATAATTAATCCATTCATGAAAATAAATATCAATATAATTTTTTGAATTTAGAAAAGTCAAAAGAATAATTTCATTTTATCCTTTAAAAATACATATCATGTAATAATTATTTTTAGGTAGTTTACACATGATTAATTTTATATAAGTACACTTTATTCATAAAAATGATAATTTCATGATATAATATTTGACAACTATTTTATAATTATATTAATAAAAAATACACTAATTATATAAATTGAATCTTGAATGAAATATTTTTTATTTAGAATATAAATATTCTAAATAGGTATATTAGTAAATTTTTTTTCTATTCATAATGAGTCATAACCATTGAAAATGTTTAGGACCACTGTTGTGGAAAAAATAGGTTCATTAAGGATAACATAATGATTTATGACCTCAAAATCAACCCAAAAAATTAATTTATTTCTTATAATTGGATAAATTCAACCATAATTACCCAAACATATATAATATTTAATTTTGGTTCCATATTCTTTTGATGATGAACTTTAAATTATTTTATTATTAGAAAATTCATAGAACGTCACCCTTTTTCTTTTAATATATATAATAAGATTAATATAGGGATAATATTTTTTATCAATTTTAATAATTAAATATTTTGAAGTTGAATAAATAATTTGTATAATATAATTTTTTAAAATTTAATATATATTATAATTTCCATGAATTCTTATCCAATAAAACTCAAATGTTTGAAAATAAATACATATATAAACAATTTTAAATGGTAATTTTTCTTCCCTATCATATTTGTTCGATCTATGGTCCACTTAAATTTTAAAATCACATTCATGACTCCTTAATAATGATTAAACTATGTCATATTTTTTGGTTTAACATTGTTAATGAGAGGCTTAAACCAAAAGATAATGATTAAAATGACAACTAATGATGGGTAAAATTGATTGGATGATTAAATATAAACCTTATCCTCTGTAGAATCAATTAAATAGTATTTTGAATTTGTTTTACAAAATTTATTCACATATTATATATATAAATATTTGTATTTCATGTAACTAAATGTTTACTACCAACATCTCTTATAAAAGGGAACCCTCTCTCCAATCCAATCCATATGTAACATTTCTTATCCCTGACTTATAGACATGTCTTATTTTTATCATTCTATATATCCAAAAGTTAAATACTTTAACTAAGTCCATCTTAATGTGGCTTAATGCCTAAACCAACGAATGATTCATTATAAAATAATTAAATCTTAACCAAACTAAATCATTTTGTTTCTTCTTCTACCACCTTCTATAACTACATAACCATGCATATCTAAAAAAATTTATATAAAATATATTGTAATTTTTTTAATATCTTTTTACATTAGTAGTTAAATAAATGCATGGATTATGTGTATATTTGACCTGTTATCTCTACATCATAGGGTAATTTGTTTTTCCTCTACAATACATTTCTTTTTGTTAAGATGAAATTAATGAATATATATATATATATATATATATATATAATATTTATGACATACTTATTATTATATAAATATTATAATTAATTATACTTCTAACTAATCAATCAATTTTCAAATTATAGTATCACTCATAAGGAAATATTTACTACCATCCGTGTAGAGTGATGTCATTCATTTTTTTAACCCCCATGCATGGATGATTATTAAATTGAATATAATGAATAAAAATATTTTTCATGAAATTATTTATAATTTTATGTTTATGGAACAAAATCATAACTCTTTAATAATGAGATTATAAAAGGACACTAAAAACGGAAGATAATTGGAATACACTCTGATGAATGTATTAAACAATTTTAAATTAATTACATGGTGATATTAAACATAAATAACTAATCAACAATCATGGTTAAGGTTGTATATTACAATTTTATTTTATTATGGGATTGTTTATGTTATGACCTCCTTTAGAGATATAATATATATCTAATCACATAAAAACCATAAAATTGAATATCCTCATGTTATTTTTTTTTCAGATTATATATTTTTAATTTATATTCCATCTATTGTTGAATCATGAATCAACAAGTATGTTATATGTTATTTTTTTATATCAATTTAGAATCATTGGGACTTATGTTATAATTTCAATTTTTTGAAGAACTGAGCACCTGCCAGAAATCTGGGCCATAAAATTATATTAAAAACAAACCCAAAATTAAAAAAAAAGTCTAAAATAAGGAAATTTAAATTATACCTGACAAAAATAGGAAAAATATCCAAAGGAATATGATCAGACCAAATAAGATTGTTCCCTTCAACACGTTTGATGGCAAGATATTCAGCCAAAGAATTTCCCTCCCTGAAAACATTGGTAACAATATAATCAATAGATGAAAGATAATGTAAACATAAAATCCATTGAATAACACGTTTCCAAAGAATATGATTAGAGGAAAATCTCATTGCATGAACAATGATAGTAGAATCGCACTCCAACCAAATCCTATTCAGGAAAATTATTTAGCATGATCCAAAACAATGATAACACCTTGAATCATTGCTTCCAAAGAGGAAAAAATACCACAAGATCCAAATATACTGAAAACCACATCCCCAATACTATTCTAAAAAAACCTCATATCTTGAAGGGCCCGAATTACCTCTACAATCACCATCATCTCAAACCATAGTCCAACCAATAAAAGGAGATTTCCAAAAACCACTATAGTACACATAAGATGCATAAAATTACCCTTAATGTTGAAAAGCCTAAGAATAGAGAAGTCATGAATTTTGATCCAACAATAAATTCTTCGAAGGATCATAACTATCTGAGGAGTAGAACATATTCCTGCCAAAGAAGCCTTATGGTTGAAAACCACCCCATCATGAAAACTCATGTTTCTCACCCATAAAATGATGCTAACTAATTATGCCGCTACAACCTCAAAAAGAAAAAGCATAAAAAGGGAAAGTGGAATACAAAACAGACCTGATAATAAATCCCTAATAGAGACAATTCCTGGATGAAAAAATTCAAATGAATTAAAAATTTCTTTCCACATGGCTGAAGCTATAACACAACTTAGAAATAAATGAACAAAATCCTCATGATGTTGATGAAAAAGGAAATGAACAGAGCATAATGAAATACCACGAACCTGGAGATTATTATTAGTGGGATGTTTCCCATGCAGTAGCCTCCAAATCATAGTATGTCAATAAGGAGAATGAATGTTTCTTTTAAAATTACCAATCCATTGAAGATCCAACACAAGGGAATTAGAATGAGTATAAAACGTTATTCATGGATGAATACCAGAAGAATTCAACTCCAAAATCTAAAAAACACCAACATAGGAAAAATACTAATCCTTTACAACCTATGTAATATTATCCAAAAAACCTCCATATTCAACAAATAATCCTTTATTCAAATATCAAGATTAATGTAGGGAAAATCGTGATTGAGAGAATCTATAATAGGTGAACAAATCTAGTTAGTCTTCCAGAACTAAGGAGATGAGTTTTTAGAGATAGTACAATAAGAATTAATGTGAATGAGTGAAATAATTTGCTTGAGAGAGGGCCAAACCGACGATTCCAAATAATTAGAAAAACCAAACATCATCTTAACATGAAACCTGGTTCTTAGAAAACTAGTGACTGCATAATTATAATTCACTAGAATCCAAACAAAAGAATCCTCCAATGTTGATTAAAAATAATAAGATTTTGTATCCCAAGACCCCCATCTCAAAAAGAATGTAACAATTTTTCCAGGCAACAATAACAAATCTTCTTTCCCAAACACAACCAGTCCATATGAATTTCTTAATGGAAAATTTAAGTATATTAATAATAAGAAGTAGACCATTTATAAACCATAAATGAGTCAACCAACATAGAATTAATAACATCATTGAAAAGTCAAAAATAACCTGCTACAAAAAGTGATTTAACCTTCTAGGAAGTTAATTTCTTTTTTATTTGACCAAGAATTCCAGAAAAACAACAAGACTTATATGACCCAAAAACATAGGAACCCCATGATAAGTAAATAGAAAGGATCCTTCTCTAAAATCCAAATCATTACTGATATCAGCTTTTGTAATAGAGGATATATTCTTACCAAAATAAAAAAAATATTTTTTCCTACTGACCTGCTGTCCCGAGACCTGCACATAATTCAAGAGAACCTTATTGATATTTTGAATATTTTTCTTTAACCTTCGAGTGAATACAATAAGATCATCTGCATAAAGAATATGAGTTGGAGCAGAAAGACCTCTATTAGAACCAATGGGATTCAAACTTCCATTAATAGCCATCTATGAAAATAATATGATAAGATAACCCTTGAATTTGAGAAGATAATAGACAAGAGGGGATCTCACTATCCAAACCCCCCCTAGAAGAAGATAAATTTCCCTCCATAGAACCATTCAGAAGCATAGAAACACGAGAATATTAAAAAATAATCTTCACCCAACTATTAAAATCATTAACAAAGCCAAAAATATCATGGATATTAAAAATAATGTTCTAATATATCTTATAAAAAGTTTTTTTAATATAAATATTTAATGTAATATACCCTCCATGAGTAGACTTTTTGAGAGGATTGACACATTCCGATTTAGAAAAAAGACAATCATTAATTGATATTCCTTTTACAAAACCAAACTAATTAGAGTAGAGAATTTTATTAGAAATAAAATCCAATCTGTAGTCATGAAATATTTAAATAATTTATAACAATGTATTAATCGAAGCCACACATCTAAAATTATGAATTTCATTTGAATTTTCCTCCTTAGGAATTAAAGAAAGGAATTAATTATTTAAACCATGATGAAAGGCGTCCATTATCTTGTTTATATACCACCCCTAAGAAATATTATATCAACAATAGATCTTTTTTGATGGTATATGTTATCTCAAATCAATTTATCACTTCAATGGTGGCAGGATTCAAAATGTTTCAATAAAAGAAGTGTTTTTTTATAATCATAATTTTAGGATGATTTTTAATGTTGATATTTATTTTAATGAATTTTATGAAATATTGTCCAAAAAATTAACCTTTTAATAAATAATACTTCTCTACGTGGATTCCATGTTTTAATAAAATGTATAATATCATTGGAACCTTAAATTATAAAAAATGTGTTTTTAAGATTTGTTGGCATTATTTTTTATTTTTTCATCTACCTTTATTACATGTACATATTCTTCAATAAAATACATATTTTTCTTTCTTGATGATAAAATGATTCTTTAAATACATTTTAAAACCACATTGTACATTATCTTAATTTTTTTTGAGTTATGTTTTTTTATTTTTTAGATGATGTACATTGGAATATTTTAACCAATGTGTAAAAGGAAAACTTTCTTTAGAACTTACAAAATTAACATGTTTTATCACAACCATGACCATCAGTTTCATTGAATCGTACATTAAAAATTCAAAAGAATATTTTCAATGAATATATTTTTCTCAATATTCATGAATTTCTATAATCAATGATTCTGCATCGATAGAATAATTTTGCAGCTTTCAATGAGTTATCTGATTGTTATCGAAATTTTATTTCTCTTCTATGTCAAAAATCATTGATTTTTCTTATTATTTATGTGTTAACATATCTAATTATTCCATATATAAATCCCCATTCAATGATCAACTAAATGTTTTCACAAGGATGGAATCCACAATTCCATAGGGGTGCCTCCCCAGATTCTAGGTTTCAATCCATTAGTGAGGGTCAATTGGTTGAATGTTACGAGATTATACCCTAAAGTGATTATAATAAAATAGGTAATAATAAAAAAATTTTGGAAATAATAAATGAACAATGTGGTAGTGAAATAACACAATAGTAGTAATAATATAAAATTAATCCTGTGATACATAACATATAATATCTATAGTTAACTACAATTAAATATTAGCATGCAATATCTCCCATCCACAAGTCATATATGTACCCAACTAAAAAAACTATAAAGAACCCAATTTGTTATAGAATAACTACATGGGTTTTTATCCATAAATAATTTCATATATCCCATGCACCCATGGAATAAATCCAGCCACTATGTTCTAGACCATATTCATGTTCCCTTTACTATACATAATCATTTAAAGTCTTCATGAATCCCAAGGCTCTGATGCATGGTGTGAGTATTACCTCAGTTTTCCATTACCAATACTTTTCCTGCCATAAACCCATACCTATATGAGTGTCTAGAACCCCTAAATAAAATTCACCGAATTACACATAAGATAACCATTTTCTCTTGGGCTCAAACACAATGACTGACCCTTTACATGCAACATCCAATACCAAAGTTGAATTATGTTTTCCAAAATCTATCATACTAGAAGAACCCAAGGACTTCTATATATTTACATACCTTATATAATCACATATTAATAATTAAAACACGCTCCACATTATTTAAAAAAACTATATTTCAATGAAATCCAATTGAGTAAATCTAACATCCTAATCCTTCCAAAATCTAACTCTATTTGACCAAACATTATAGTGAGCCTTAGTCCCCATATAATGGTCTAACAAACATTAAAATATGGCATTTTAGGGTGAAAAGATCCTCTAAACTGATTTCTATCTCCATCCCTTATGCCTCATATATGTGGATGCATCCACCAACATCAAGTGGAGATAACCACTGCACTAAAATCTTATACGATGTCCACATTACCCATAAATTACTATCAACAAACCATAGTGATTGTAAATCACCAATAACCCTAAGCCACAACTTCATAAAACCCCATCACCACATAAAAAATGCATCTCCAAGCATTAAATTATTAAAATCACTCATTGTATCAAGTTCCATTCCCTACCCATTCAAACAGAACCATCATGTCCATAAAATCACAATAAGAAAATACATAATGACAATTAATCATTACATACCTCTTATGATCACTTATTTCAAACCATCCAAGACAGACCTATATAAAATTTACCCTATCACATACATGGGTTAATTTTTTCACCACTAATTAATAATAGAAAAATAAAATAAGTATAAAACCACTCATACATAAAATAACCCTCTAACAAAAATTTACTACACATCACACAAAAAATTAATAAGATAGATAAATCCCAAAAGAAACATACCTTATAACCATATATGTATACTCATTGAATATCAGCCACTAATTCAAAATGAAATGGTTAAAATTAAAAATAATAAAATATAAACAAATTATGTCATTTATGATTTACCCCACGATTCTTCTAAAAATGAATGGAACTGGAAGCTAGTGTGAAATAATGGAGACCCACTCTTGGATTGCTCTATAAATAGAATTATAAGAGGTGTATTTCTCCCGATCCAAAAAGCCTTCCCATCCCCTTTATCTCGTTTTATATTTATTTTATGATTTTATGTATTTTTCAGACATTTTCTCAAAGTGAAAAATATGTTCAACCCATGAAAACATATTGATAGAGTGGTTTACACTTCCAAAAAATTCACATCATTAAAATCATATTCCAAATGTAAATTGAAATATGATATTTTCAATTTGGAATACATGGTATTTTATTAATCTAGAACCAACCACATGTCACATGTGACACATAATACACTTGAAAACCCTCATAAATAGTGGGATTAATCCATCAGTAAGATGCTACTCACATCCCTTGAGATATGGGATCTTACAATCTCCATATACTTCAATATCCCATCCTTAATATATTTGTCAAAATGTTCACCTAATATCACACTCATTATTAGAATACCACTTTCCATTTTCCCTTCACAATGTGATGATATAGAATATATCCAACTCATTTACAAAATCTAATATTACCCCAGTTACACTTTCAATAGGGTAACTCCCCTTTTCACTCCCCACCTTTGAAAAAACCCAACTATTATCATCCTAGACCATTTCCAATATTCTTATCATTATCACCATCCATCGCCCAAACCTGCATGTAAAACCATCATGTACCATAAATCCAACATATTTTATGATAATGATTTAGAATTGAAATCATAAATAACACCCATATTGTTATTAATCACATATGATGCCTAAAACTCTTCATCACACAAAATTCCCATAAGATACTACAATATATATAATTCCAAACAAATTATTCCTGATTCAAACCCCTCCTCTAACGATCATGCACCATTCCTGATTCTCATATGGTAACCACCTCTTGGGTAATGATCATACTATATAATATCCTTATGAACTGTATTCTATCTGAAAAAAACTACAATTAAAAAAAGATTCATATGTGTACCTCTAACCTAAATTAAATACCCAAAAATATTGGATGATGTGAGATTAAGTGCATTTAGTTTGTCTGAAGAAAAAAAATCCCAATTCTTATCTCACATGCCAATATATAACCATTCTTGTCTATATACCCACATCATTGTTTCACTATCCCTACAAGGTCCTACAAATGTAGTAGTATCATTTTTACCCACTCACTTTACTTCTTCGATCCGACCTCAGATCACCAAGTAAAATTTGGTCCCTACCTCCAAAATATCTATGGAACCTTTTAGAAACACCTCTCTAAATTTTCAATATATCTTCAATTATGATACAGATATATTGGTCAAAACATTGAGTATGAAAAAGAACTCTTTACCCAAACATAATGAATTATGAAAACAATCCACTCATAGGTGGAATCCCAAATCCTCTAACCTGACTTCTCCACTGAGTCTCCTCATGACCATGCATTTGGCTACCTAAAGAACCAATCCTAAGCTCTCATGACGTCATAATCTGGCTCAATAAAATCATATATTTCGATTCTCCCCACATCTTTATACTTCTTTTATACGACTTTCTAGAATATGGGAAAACCAAATATGTCAACCAATGGAATAATGGCATACCAAAATCAATCCTTAAACCATTTCAAAATAGGGATGTCATATACTACCATCATGGGAGAAAACATGATAGATTCATGAACCTCCTAGCATAATCAATTACCATGGTGTCTCATTTATATAGGTTCATTAACTCATGATTTCAATCATCCATCAATATATTAGGTAATAAGTGCTGTAATAAAATTTCCTCGATATCCTTTTACTTTATTCAATTGTCTGTACTAGATTATAAGTGTACCCTACTATTGGGTTGTATGTACCTCATAAATAAAAGTTCCCAACTATACCCTCTACCCTAGGGTGTATCAATCTATTTAAAAATTGTCATCACTAACTCTATCTAACCCTATAACATTCTAGGAACAACACTACTTTATACAGTTATTAAATCGTAAACATTACATTTTTAACATCGATGTTGATAATTGGGACCCAGATAATTCCTTACAAGCAAAAAAAATGAAATTTGGATCCCATACATTATTGGGTACTTCTTAGTTCAATGTTTGGGAGAATTTGGACGAACTCCATCTTAATCAATACCCATATTTTTATAAGATAATTTCTCTCACATTACTTAGATTTTCAAAATTCACATTATGTGATCATCATCTCCATTTGTAATTTATTTTTACGATAATTCATTCAACCTTATTCTTTATTTCCTTGAGAACAGAAGAAATAACAAGGGTGAGAAAAAATACTCAGTAAGGTTAAGCATAAACATTAGAATATGAATTTCAGAAATGTGCATAAGAAATGAATAAGGGTATGAAGACATAATTATAGTGCATGAGTGAATATTAAAACAAATCCAACCCATTATACATTGATTATAAAATACTAAAAAATTAATAAGGAATGATTCATTAGAATCAATAATCATGATTCATGTGATATCAATCTCTTTCACAAGATTCGTTAGAAAGAAATAGAAATAACAAAAAACACCTGGGTATATCGGAACATTTTTCTTCATAAATAATGTAAATCCCATTTTATGAATAATTTGAGACCAAAAAAACCATAGGAAAACCCATAAGGTAAATCCAATATCATTACTCTTATGAAAAGATACATTACCCAATGAATTGGTGAACTATATGGGTGTACTTATCATTTAATATATAACAACCCCATCTACTGTGATATTGGATTCCCCATAATATAAGATTAAATGGGCTCACCCATAGCTGTCTTGGCCATCCCATTGTGTCAGTTTTATTTCACTCACCCAGTTCAATGTGGGGAACCATATTATATAATTATTGTCCAAGAAACCCAACAAAACGAAAATACAAGGATATTTCATTTCAACATAATAAAATTAAAAAATCATTATTCAATGATAACATCATTAAACCATGAAAAAATGGGTTTCATGTCAATATATTTAGAGCATGATTATCTCATGGATAAAAAATTGGTTCCAAAACAATCTCTTAGAAACATTTTCAACCCATGGAAAAGAAATGAGTTCCATAATAACCTCACATAAAAAACAAATATCCTTAAAGAGAGATAACGATTTTATTACAATTAAAAAATATATCCATATGATCATTAGTAAAAATATAAAATATTTAAGTTGATGAATAGAAGTACCGTTAAAATATAATTAAAACCCTTCATCAATAAAATGTTGACATCATTTAGAAATATAAAACAATTTGAAAATATTTTCATTTATAATCCACTTTTAGAATCAAAAAAAATATTTCATATTTAAAAAAATTTCATCAAATATTATTTTTATCATATAAAAGACCATTCAATTAAATAAAATTCTTTTTAGTGGGTAATTCTATACATTGTGTAAAGAACATAATTTTTTCTTTGTAGAAAGATTATAAAAGATACTTGTATGTTTAGATAGAATAATATTCCATTGAATATTTATTAATGAAAAATATATAACAAATATATAATAAATTATTTATAAATTTTTATTTACAATTTGGAGAATAAAATAAGAAAAACATAGTTTTGGTAGAAAATATATTTCCGACCGAAGTGTGAAATGATGTTATTTTATTCTTAAAATAGAATTCCCAACCATCTTAAATAAAAAAATTAGTTGGAAATAGTACAATTAAACTAATATATCAATAATAAATACTTTATAGTTTATTTCATTATAATTATATGATTTTAACATTAGCTAATCATACACAATCCCAAAAAATGATCAGATTATATCAAAATTATCTTACCACTTCTGTAAAATTGAATCATAATCTCCATGAAACAATAACATTAAATGAATTATATAATAACATGAATGTAATATATTAATAATATAACATTTTAAAAATGTATTATATACCAGTCATCAAACATGATATATTTAAATCATAAAACACATCATAATGAAATAAAATTCAGACAAAAACAACTTATTGATTTGGTAACATGAAAAATGTAAACCTCTTGAAAGAAGGATCCTTGTATGTATTTGTTTACGTCCATAAAATCAGTTAGAATAATCATAAAATACCTCCAAGGGAATTATATAAACCAAAAAAGAAAAATAATTGGTGAATATTACATACATATCGCATAAATGTAAGTGAGACATTGAAACCCTTACCCCCATGTCGATTCACCCTGAATGTTAATTATCATCATAAATAATAAAATTATGATAATTAATAAAATTATTTAGAACCATTTTGTTTAATACTTTTCTTATTTCCCATATTATATTGTTACACACAATTACATAGTTAATTATGTTTATCTCAGATGATTTAACCATATTCACATTTTCTATCTAAAATAAAATAGGTTGTTTGACTATGGCCAAATATGTCCATATTTAAACGTATAGATAATAATAATCATGAAATATTTATCATATTTATATGTACATTACACTTTTAAAGCATATCATTATAGAAGTTTATGAAAAACAAACAAACCATGAGATAATGAGATGCTATGTCCTATGTACACATGAGTAACATTGCATTTTTCATAACCATTATAAAGATAAGGTCAGCAACATTTATCTTAATAAAAATATCATAATATTTTAATTTAAAAATGATATAATTATAAATCCTTATACGCATTATTCATGATATGTGGTGGTGAAAAAAAATCACATCACTTCGAGGAGGTGGTAATCAACACATCAACTAATGACATTATAATTATTCCGTTGGGTGTAAACATAAAAAAAATGATATAACATATTTCCATAATGATAAATATTTTATAAATATCAAAAATATATAATTATGTCACATGTATTTATTATTTTTTTAATTATTATCATTTATATAATGCGTTAGTGAAAAATGAATCATATTGCGTCGTGGGGTGGTTGTCCTTCGCATACACGGATGACGTTATCATATCCCATATGGAATGTAATGTAAAAAATTTATACATGATAAAATTACTCAATAATTATTATAATTTTATAAATATCATAAATATTATTTATATTCATAATAATACAAACCATTAAAGGTTGTAAATGAAAAATGAATGACATCTGTTTGACATGTAGTAGACCATTGTAGACAGAAAAACCTGATTTCGTAACACATTTTTTGGAAGTGTGGGTTGTTCTAGGTCATTAACATAACATTGAAAAATAATATTATATTTAATATAATTAGTAAATAATATTATCATGTTATATAATAATAATTTAGTGATGACAATAAATGTATAAAATAAAGACATTCCCAAAAAACATTATCTCTTCATCGAGCATCCTCCCAAGGATTCCTCCAATTGTCTTTATATGATATATTTTGGGAAAAATAAGCATTATAAAATGTTTTTCCATAATTTAAGAAGTTAGTTTTTTATTTATAGGTCAAAATAATTATGTTTTATGGTGTAAATGAAGTGTAAAGGGGGTGGCCTTTTTTATGTGGGGGTGAGTGGTAGACATGGATTTTTTTAAGAGTGAATTCCACGCTTGTTACTTCAAGGGGATGGAACCTAATAATGGTTAGTTTTCATGAAAATAATTTATAATGTTGAAAAATATACATCTAATGGTTTTTGTAAATGTTTAGGTAATTTGTACACCTCATATTTTATTTTTATCCCATATATAAACATGTTTTTACCTTAAAAGTTGTAATTAATTTAAATATTTTCAATAATTACTATGATAAAAATAAAATTGATCTTATTAGATAATAATAAAAAAATTATTATTCCAAATATTTAATATATTTTTTCAAATTGAACTCAAATAAATGGAATAGTTAAATTTAAAATTAATCTTGATCACCCTATGAGATAATGAGTTTTAATATGTGTATTTTTTAGGATGATATGATTATATATTAACTGTATGAATAAAAATAACCATTTTATGAAACTCAATTAATATTTAACAATATATTATAAATATATTTCATTTAGAAACTCATTATTAGATATATTTAGTAAATAAATATTTAATCATTATGTAATTTTAAAAAAAAATTAAAATTCCATATTTTTTATCCGATAAACCATTTAATGAAATTCAATAAAATGATGATAAAAATGTAATTATGTAGATAAAATATTAATATATAACTATTATTTTACATAAATTATATTCAGTACACAACTTGGATTTTAAATTACATAATTTGTTGCAAATAAGACAATTTTCAAAATAATAAGTATATTCATTATTCACAAATAAAACAGTATTTTTCGAAAAGTACAAAAATGTCACACAATGTAAATTTTGTTATTAATAAAAAAATTAATATTAATCAATCAAATACATTTCAGAAATGTTCAATAAAGTGAATATCATATTTTTCATTCAAATGAAATAAAACCCATCTTTGAAGAAATATTATTTTTGAAGAATGAAATCACTTTAATAAAAACTGACTATCCATTTGATAAATATTTGTAAATTATTTGTATTCATAAATTATTAAATAAAAATTTATATTTATATTTTTCATAATTTAGAAATTATTATTCATACATTTCAATTGAACATCTAGGTTGTAATGATAATATATGACATAGGTAGTTTAATTTCGGTGTTGAATTCTTAATACACAGTGAACCATACTATTATAATATTAAAATATATATGTGTTATATCCTAACTCCATTAAATAAAATTTTAACCACTCAATGATAAATTCATCTTGGAAATAAAATTGATGGGAATTTGAAGAAAATAATTTTTGTAAACCTACAACGTAAAAAAGGGTTAATAAAAAATAATCATAATAAGAGAGAATTGAATATAAAAATGTCATATGGAATAACACATCACTAATAATACAAATAGTATACAAATAGTTTGGAATGGAAAAAAAATAAATAATTATAGAGTGAATCATTTCATTTATAAAAAAGTTAATAATAAATGGAATGTTAAGGGTGTCAAAACCATAAATATGTAATGATCAAAAAGCCCATCGGTTCATCATAAATGATGGTAATGGGATAATAATCTTTCAAAATTATTTTCCTAGTGTTGAGAAATCATCATGACATATATAATATAATAAAATTGTTATATACTTACTTGATGTTTATAATTTCATCTTTAATAAATTTCCACCATAATATCAGTTTTCTCAAAATAATGTGTATTTATAATGAATCAACTATTAATGTAAGTACAATGCATTAAATGATACATTATCAAGTAAATTATGAAATAATTGACTATCGTACATTAATAAATATAGTTTTGGTTTGAAGTGTTATAAAATTATTCCGTAAAACTATACATAGAAACTCAAATATTATATAGTATTCACTTCTACTCAATATATATTTTTAACAATATGTAACATTAAGAATAAAACATGATTTCATTATATAACAATACATCACTACTAAAAAATTTAATTTTTTCATTCTTTTACCCATCCATATACCATATGAATAGATTTTTAAATTTGGGATGAGAAGAAAAATATTAATAAGATATATAGAATGCATAAAATAAAGTGTCATTCAATGAATGAATCCTTTTTAAAATGATATAGGTTTTATACATAATTCATAATCTCTTTATCATACCTTATAAATTCATATGGTTCCATTAAAACCATAGTAGTCATACATTAATCATGAAAGTAAAAATATAGAATCATTTTCATATCAATATTAAGTATATAGTATGAATCCAAGATACATAGGTTGTAACCTTATTGTTCACGCATGGAATAACTAATGCATTATATTGAAGTAATCAATTAAGAGAAACCTAACCGATTTACATTGTCTACTCGACCAATGAATTGGAGAGATATAATGGGATCACGCAACCTATTTTTATCATAGAAACACTTGTCATCATAAACAATTCAAAAGAACCGTAACATAAAAATATAATATAAAACATGAAAAAAGAATCATTTTTCAGTGAAATAAATTTTATAGGTTTATATAACGTTTCATTTCTATGAAGGTTGTCACTTATAAATGAATAAATTTTCATTTAATAGTAAACTTCTAAAAATTTAAATGAATCCTAAAATAAATAAAATACCTTGAAAAATTTAATATCCACTTATTCAATATAAGTGAAACAATTTCACAAAAAATTAAAATTGTATCTTGATGAGAGTTATTTTAAAATAAACCCCCTTACAAATACGATATAATTGTTGTGAGAATTAATCAAATGAATGGAATATGTATATTACCTATAAATACATATAATACTATATAATATAATAAATGATCTTTTAATTATTAATTTTTGCACAATATAATCAATGAAGAATATGGTTAACAAAAAATGGAAATTGGGTTATGAATTCCCTTATATTGTATCCAAAAGTGTTCTACACTTATACTTAATGAGAAGTATAAAAAAATTAGATTCATTAATTATTATGTTCGGAAATATTTACATATATATATTATTCATTTCCATTTTATTATGATCATTTATGGTCTATGAGTTATGAATATAATAATGGTCCATCCATGATTTTATGTTTTATGGATTTATGGTGGGTGCTCGTATGTATAATTATAAGAGTTCATGTAAAATGAAAAAAATTGTCAAGTGGAATGTAATGGAATTAATATGTTTCCATGATTCTTAATTATAACACATACTGTTGTTTTTATAATATGTGGTTCATTCATTAGATAAAACATTAATGATAAATGTTTGGATTGTTTTTGGAGTTTTATCTGACCAACAAGAACGGGTTCTACTTTATTTTATAATTATGTATGTAAATTAGTTATAAATATTACAAAAATTAATAATAGACATATTAATTTTATTTTTCAATGTAATAATTTTTTTATTAACAACATTTAATTAGGTAATTGAAAATTGAATATCACTATTCATGAAGGTGGAGAATCGACATGCCATTGATGATGTTTTAATTTTTTTTGGAATTAGAGGAGAATATATGTTGTTTAATAGTAGTTCTTCCATTAAAACAATGACATGAATTTGTATATATGATATTGGTGTCATCAGTCATTTTTTTATTGGGTTCTTGAATATAGGTTAGAATGAAAAATGAAATAAAAAATTTAAAACATAATTAAAGTGGATTTTACCTATTCGATATCATTTCCTTAGGAAAAACGTTAAGGTAATTGGTTTTGGTTTTTTGATGATACCAATAAGTCTTCTACATGTGAAGGAGGCTTAGAAAAATAATTTGGGAGAATTTAAAGAATGTACAAGGAATATGATGTGCATGGATAATTGGTGTTGAGGGTTATTAATTACAGGGAATTGATATGGGTGTTTTTATTATCATTTTACTCATTTCTTTATTAATTCACCTCAAAACTGACATTATTGTTTATTCTTGTAACAAAATAAAGTAAATAAAGAATGTGAGTTCAAAATAATAGGTTATTATCTCATCCATACTTCATCGGTGACTTTATAATTCATTTACATAATTATACTGTTAAATACTATAAATTTATTTATTTCACTATTCACAAATATTTCAACTATTTCAGAAAAAATAAATAAAATTCCGCATAACCCGAATTTGAAATGAAGATTTTGTAAATGGACTCAATTTAATAAAAAAATTATAAATATTGGAAATTTGATATTAAATTAAAACGCCTATTATTATAAAAATAATGATTTTAATAATATAATTGTTTTCACGATACATTGATGAATTTAGCAAAGTCAAATTTTATTATCATATTATTACAATACAATTAAATATAAATTTATTGATATCTTTATGGATAATAATTCTGATGTTAAATATTTATATTAATTATAATATTATAAATAATCTTTTTTATTTTACAAAAAAAGGAACACAGAAGTTTCCATTTAAAAAAATATTTACTTATTAAATCATATAAATATATCATATTCCATTTATGAGACAAATAAATTTATAATATACTTTAATATGTGAGGTTATAATTATAATTTCAAATGTTCTATTCCTAATGGTAACATTACTTTTACAATGTTCATGTTACCATTCCATTGGTATAGATTTTTTAATTTCTAAAAATTCATGTTCATTAATTAATCATTTATAATGAATTAAACAATTTAATCCCAGAATAAAATCATATTATTCCACAAGTACATGGGTTCTTATATTACCTCCCCTATTTATAAATTGTATCTTAACAATTTTATTCTCTTATTAAACATGTGAGTATACCATTCATGCATATAAAATTCTGATTCTTATGTTTCTTTTTCAACCATGTTATTTTTACAAAAAACATAAACATAGGGAATTTCATTTTTTTACAACACTTTCACTATATTATCTGGAATTAAAATATGTTTATCCTCATTATAAAATTTCACTTCCAGTGTAATTACTTTACGGCTAAAATCATGAGATGGATCAAGAAAATACTTTTTAAAATCAAAACATGTAAAATAATGGGTTCATTGGATAGAAATGGAGGCAATTCCACTATACGAGGGAGTCATCCATCTTTATCATGGATTTCAATAGTTCTAATGGACCATGGAATATGATTCCCAATATTCCAAAAGATGTCACAATTTTTCATAGAGAATCATTAAGACATACATGATCACCTACATCGAAATAATGATATTTCTTTTAGTTATGATACCATTTTTTCTACCTAATATAATTTTCCTCTAATGTTATTGAAACTAAAGAACATTAAATTTTTCTCCCTATAAATTTTTTTCCCCTTAATCATTCATTATCATACTTAATTCAAAAAATATATAATTCTACACCTTTTTCCATATAATTCATCAAAAGGAACCATCTCAATATTGGAAATTAGATTATTATTTAAAGAAAACAAAACCAAAGATAGATATTGATAATAACATTCAGTGAAATCCATTGATATAGATCCAATAATATCCTTAAATATATGAATTTGTCTCTATTTGTTTCATAAAATTTATGATGAATGTCATTTTTTAAATTAAAGTGAGTTTCTTATTTCTTCTGAAGTCATTTCAAGATGTTATAAGTGAACTTTGGATCATGATCAGATTCGTTAGATGAAGGAACTCCATGTATCCTGAATATAACATTAAGATACAACTATGGATGATAATCAAATGACATATTATCTTTATGAGGATGATATTTTTTATGTTTTTTCGATGATCAACAATATCCCAAATCACATATTTAACTTCTGATGAGTTTGGTAATCCCACTAAAAAGGTTATGGATATAGTTTCTTATTTACACTATGACACTCTCAATGGATGAACAATCCCATGAATTTCTTGTCATTCTATTTCTACTTATTGACAATTCAAAAATCCTAGGGTAAATTCATAAATATATATTTTTATTAAATCCCACCAAAAATACTACTAATGGTCTCCATATATAAAAGTTCATCAAAGGTGAACTAAAAATGGATAAATATGAGCTTCACTTAACAACTCTTTTTTCCAAAAATAAATTACTAGAAACACATTATATCTTCCAAAATAAAAAAATTGATATTAAAAATGGTCAAATTATATAAAATTTTAATTTTTAATCAATAATAAATTGTTCTATTACTCATGGTCTTCTATCTACACTTGATTAATTTTGTTTGGCAGAGATGACTGGGCGAGATCCTAAAAAATAAAAGAAATTTTTGCACCAATGACATACAATCCATATTTCATTAAATCATTAACCAAGTTTTTATGTTCCAAATGAAAATTTTTTACATAGAAATATTATTTAAAATTAATACATATTCCTCTTTTTTTAGTCTAGGATAATTATTAATCAGCAAATCATAACCCCTTATCGGTTCCAGAAACTTCTCTAACCTATGTTAAATTCCTTCTGAGTTAATATATGCTTCCAAAAATTATGACCAGTAGATATTACACTATTATTTCCATATATTTGATGTCATTAAATTTTGTTTAATAAAACCCAAATACTAATTTCAAATAATGTGTATGATTATTTAATTTATTAGAAATAATTTTCATTGAAGCTTAAAAAAATTTGTAGATCATTATCCATCAGAACACAACCATGTACGCTTAAAAAATCATCAAAATAGATAAAAAAACACTCTACAAATAGAAGGAAGGTAAAACATGAGAATTTAGTAATATTTGTTTCAATTAATGAAAAAAATTAAATTCTTCTTTCCAAATTCTTTTAATCCCATTTCTTCTTAACGTCGTTACTCATATAGATAATCTTGCAATTTTTTTTAATAAAATATATTTAATAACCTGTTAATCCATGAAATATAAAAATATTTGTTACATATTTATGTCATGTCCACTCATCAACAACATTTATTATATATGGATCAACTATTTTCTATCATTATTTTAAATGATTTTAGGAAAATATATATATTTAACAAAAAAAAATTATATATTTCCATACACCGTATCTTCTTATAGGGATTGTAGATATATCCTTAAATATCATTCCTGATCCTAAAAAATGTTGACAAACAAAAATATGAAAAATAAATATTAACAAATTTATCCAAATATTTCGGGAAGATTCTATTAATAAGATTACTAAATACAATATGGTAATTTATAAGGTCCTAAAAACTCATAATTCCCATATATAGTACGAAATGATATTTTTATAATGTCATACTTCTTCATCGTCACCTAATGGTACTGGGATCCCAATAAAATCATCTAAAATTAAGGATCTTCCTACAAACATTCAAACAAGTCATCAATATGAAGAAAAGGTATATATTCTAAATTTTAATGTTATTCAGGGCATCATAATCAATATAAATCCTTATTAAACCATTATTGATTTTAATAAAAAATAGATCATACCATTGAAAAGTAATCGGAATAATTAAATATTTATCCAGTATGACTTGTAATTTCCTTTTAATTTCTATAAATTCTACTTGAGCCATTCGATATGGGGTTTATAAAATTGGTATAGCAGCACAGACTAAATAAAAACTAATCCTAACCTTCCTATTTGGTATAGTACTGTGAAACTCATTAGGAAAAGTGTTTAGATACTCATTTAAAATTAGAAAATCATTAATATGAGCAGTTACATTGTTTTAAAAAATATATGAAAGATTACATTAAATATTATATTTAAAGAGTCTATCATATTCTTGATATGTAATCAATAGTGTTGTCTTAATATTTTATACAATCTAAACTCTTTCAAAAATCCAGCTACTTTAACTGTACAATGAATGTTAGCCTGGAAAACAGAATGAAAATCCTTACCTTGAATAACATCACATCATACTTGGGAAAATAAAACAAGGTATGATGGTAAATTATATCCAAACATATCGACAGGTAGAATTTTATATTTTATATTTTCCTTGATATATTCCACTGCTTTATTAATATAAAACTTTCTTAATTTCACAATGCTGAATTTCTAATTTTATATACATATTTTTATGATATGAAAGAACATATAGACCATGAATCAAATTATGCATAAGAAAAATCTATGCAAACAAACAATATACCTAACACCACTTTATTTTATGTCACAATATTTGATGAAGTAGATTCAAAGAATATCACCAAAACAATATGCTTATGGTCAAGATACTTCACAACATTTGTGTTCTTCTAGGGAGACTCGTTTGGTTAATGAAAAACATCATTGAATTTAAATCTTTTTTACTTCATGTACATAATTATTTTTATTTAAACTAGAATGATATTTTTCATTAAAATTATTAGCCATATGCGTAAATAGACTATATTGTACTCACATACCAAAGTTAAAAAGGCATTCCCTGATGTTTTATTTATAGTAATTCTCGCAAATTTGATATTTAATTTTCTAACAATCAAATATCTTTAATGAATTTTTCTATTTTTTACAACAACAATGATACAATTTTCATCTTGTTGTATAATAATGATTGATCATTAGCAATCTCAATTTACACCTTCCCTAAACATATAAAAAGTTTTTCAAATCATTTGATTTCATGAGAATCGAATTCTCTTTCATATTTCTACTTGAATACTCTGTAAAAACCATTGATTTTACAATCAATATCCTCGAAAAAATATTTCCTCTTACCATTCCGATGGAGTGAATTTTTCTTCATATGTAGCCACTGAATCTTACTCAATTCTATATTTAATAAATACTTTCCATACTATTTAAAATCATTGTAGGAAAATATTAATCAAGGAATTTTTTTTGGATTCATCTCATTCCAATGTATCAAAAATCTTGGTATCCTTTATATTCATGACTATCAACCACCACTGATCAAGAAAACCTTAAAAGTAGTTTACATAATGATTTTCCTTTTGAGCATATGAAAAAATTATGGAATCAAAATATAATTATTAGTTTTTTAATCCAGCCTTTATCAACCACTATGTTAGAATATTCACTATATACTGGACATCGTTTGCTCATAAAAGTTTACACCACTGAAATATTCCTATGAGGTTGATCTAGTTAATTGTGTTCAATGAATATTCCTCTATTTATAGAATAATCAATTATTCCATTACTATCACAAATTTACTGGTTCAAATTCCCACAATTGTAGGATATATATTCAGATGGAAATTAACCTCTCGGTTCAATCCAACTACAGTTTTTATGATTATTCTATATAAAAAAAATCTAAACATACATATCATAGATGAAGAAACTTATTAATATTAATATTTTTTATCATATAATATAAACTATAAATTAAAAATAATTTATGGGTATTTTATTAACGTTATTTTAAGCTATCCCTTTATCTAAACCATTCTAGGTTACCAACTATAAGGACCAGACCATAAAAATTACAAAATCTAGTTAATTAAAAATTAAATAACCTTCATAAATTCTCAATGATTATATTGGTTTATTGTTTTGTATATTTACGTATTATCCTCACAAAAAACAACAGACAAATTAGATCATAGAAAATTCTCGTCAATATCAAATTGTCTTTCACAATATGAATATTTTAGAATAAATCATGATTTGTTTATGTAATAAAACATAACTTCACTAAACATATATACTCCCTTTACATTACACATCCATAAAACATATGAAAAAAATTTAACACATAGTATAAGAAAAAAATGCTTAATAATGATCATATAAGGGATGATAATAAAATTATTCAATGGATAAAAATATTTCAAAACTAATAATTTTTATATATAAAACACAATCTATTTATGTTATCTTATGTAATCATAAGTTCCTTGTAAAAACCTTAAAAGCATACATAAATAATAAAATGTAACATGTGGAATCATTTGAATATCACTATTACATATAATTTATCTCTCCCATCTATATAATGAGAAACCATATTAGTTACACTAGGAATTACCATCATATTATAATCCCTTAATCACTTTGGTGAATAATAAATGGTTCCCTTTATCCCTTTACCCAATCAATTAGAGAGATATAACAAAATCACCAATCATAGTATATCATGGATCCTCCCAAAATGATAAACAATTCCCATAAACAATTACGTAGTCATAACACCGTCAACATTAATAAAATATGGATTATTTATGATAAAGTGTTTTTGATATTAAAATTACATTTCATTTTGTCAAAGTTTCACATATAGAAATGGAATTTGTTTCAAATAAAATTTTAATCATTTATAGTAATAATAAAACAAATAAGTCATCATGAATCTTTAAAAAAATGATTATATATTATAAGTAAAAAATAATTTTATAATAAAAATTGTTTTTACATATAAATAGGTGTAACATCCCAAGTAAGTAATGAATAATAGATATTTTTATCTATGTCTATTAATGATTTAGATAGTTTTATAGATGCTTAAAATGAAAATAAATACAATCTTATGCATGGAATACACTAATATTCTTAAAAGATTATTTTAGTGCCTTTTGATGGCAAACCATTTTTGAATCTATATTTTGACAATTTTATAAACTATGTTTGTCATAATAAACTTATTATTTATGATTGGGACATCAAAATTTACATTGTGTGAATTTTTGGTATTTTTCTGACAATGTTCATTTTTTAATGAATAGTGAAAAATACTGCATTTTACATCAAAGCTGCTTTTTAATCTAATTTATTTATATGATTAGATTATCTTTTGAGTTGTTATTAATGTGTAATATGAGTATAATTTTTACTATTTAATACAATGGTGGTCATTGGAATCAATTTCACTTTGAAATTAATCTTAAACTAGTATCAATCTTTTGATACTTATTGTTTTGTAAAAACACGCTATTTGCTCTGGAAGCGGGAATTAATTATTAAATTAATTAATTTGACTTATATGATTTGAATTTTGTAAAATAGACTTCATTTTTGAATTCGGAATATCAAATATAGCTTAGGGTGAATTTTTGGTAATTTTCTGAAAAACATCAATTTTTGATGAATAGTGAAACCACTAAGTGGTAATCAAGCAAACTGATTTTTCAGTTAAATGAAAGTTTACCACTAATGTGTATTGAATTTTGAAAATCCGACATACATGGTTGTCATTAAGAAGTAAAATGTGGTTCAATGAGATTAAAATAATTTTTTGGTGAATAGTAACTTATTAAGTTTTTAATCGTGATTAGTGGTAATTAGTGTAGTTTAAGGTAAAAATAATGCTTTAATAAAATGAGATGAGCTTGACACATGTCTTACCCTCATTGGTTGTATCATGGCCGACCAAGACAAGCCATGGGTCAACTTGGGGACCCCATGGATCCACTTTGGTTGGGAAATGACATAAATAACATTTTATTTAATGTAAAAGTAAAATTGACACAAACATGATATGTTTTACTAAAACAATTTTTAAGTGGGGTTATACAAGTCATATTTTTTATTATAAATATTCATTGGAAAGATAAAAATATTTCCTACATCATAGTATTTATTTTTATAATTTTTAGACATTAAATAAATTAAATTATTTATGACATAATAATGATGCAGCGATGACATCATTATTTGACGATTTAAATAAAATGGAAAGACAATGTAAAATCTATGAACTACACATGGACAAAACCAATTGGATGAGTGGATTTCTAAGCCTTATCACATTTTCCACGAATTATATCAATGTGGGACCTTTTGAAACCGAAACACATTTTCAAATAAAGTAATATTTCTTTACTTTCCAAAAGTGCCCCTCCTCTCCTCTTATAAAAGGCCCCCACCTCTACCTCATTTAAAACACACCTCAAGCCTTTGGCTCGGCCAAAACCTGCCCATTTACTCTCTCCACATCCCTCTCCTAATCCTAGAGGATTACCTTTGGGGAGAATCCTTTCAAAGGAAGCCTTTAGGCTCAAATCAATAGGAGTTACACTTTTAAAGGTAATTCATTCTCTCATGTTCATTTGTTTTATTTTGCATTTCCAACCCCCTAAACTATTTTTATTTACTTATTTTGTAACAACACCAGTATCTTCAATATACAAGGATGTTGTTATAATATTTATTTGATCTAAAATCTCACACAACTACATCAAATGGTTAAAGAAAATACGGTTTCTGTGGATGGCAAAATTCTGCCTCCCGAAACGATGATTGTTCAACACTCATTTATCACCTTCAAAGGTGGCCATTATGATGTCACTATTTTTATATATGATATATAATATGTTTATGTTTTCCTTAAGCTTCTGTTTTTTTTCATTTTGGGCATACCTTTATGGTTTCCATTATGGGTAAACACGATATCTTCATTTTAGGAAGTGCGGACTACCGCCCCCTCAAAGTGATTTGATTCGTTAAATACCATATGTGGGACATATAAAGGATGGAACTATGATATTATATATGATATTATACTGGAATTATATTATAACTTTATATAATTATGATTCCATTCTATAAAATACGAAATAGAAATGAAAGTATCGTTCATGCGTACGTACGGCTTACCGTCTCCATGAACGGTGCATTTCATTTCATACCTCTAAATGATTATGTAATATTATAAATGCAAGTATGTACTAGATATATATGACATATATGATATCTACATCATGAATACCATTCTGGATATAATGAACCTTTGACCAAATTAACAACATGTAAGTGTAAGAAGTCTATTTTTGACTTAAGAACCTAATACCGACAAAATGAACATTATTAACTTAACTGAATACATGATGTTCATAACATGGTATAAAAGGAAAAATGACCTTGAAAAAGATTCATAAGCAAGTAGATATTAACTCAAGTTTATTATTCAGGATATTAAAGAACGGTCGGGTCAAGTCGGATACGAGGTATGGGACTTCGTCTCAATCTCCTTTCATTGAGGCATATTTTATTTTATACACAACTTTCTTTTTTACGGTGTATAAACCCCTTTGACTTTTACATTTATTCAAAAAAAATATTTTTATACGAAGAGTTTACTAAACGACAAAAGGGAATGTTTTCGTCGTATGTATGCGGCGACAACGACTTCTCCGCCGTCGTGACCGTTATTTGAGTTTCGGCTTCCTCTACAAGCCATACCTTTTTTTAAAAAACAAAAAATAAATACCATGTTTTACTTTGGTATTGAAAATGTCTTTCATAATGTTTTTATTATATCAATGTGTTGTATTGATATCTCGTGATTGAAATGTGGAAATGTTATGTTTCCTTTATGCATGTTTTATGTGATATGATTATGTTGAGGTTCTTGGGAATTATTATGAAGACGGGAGGTTCCGTGATAAACTAAGGGCGGGTGAGCCCGATATAGCTCTCCAATGCATTGGGTAACGCGAAGGAGTGAAAAGTTAAGGTTTCTCCGAAGATATTTTAGGGAATATACTGTGATGGGTATTCCAAACGTAACCAAGAGGGTTACTCCCTACGTAAGAATGTTATGAATGCCTCAAGTTACCTTTATGTCTTATGATTTCTATGATTTATTCATGATTTTATGAGGTATGTTAAAGTGCCTATGTTTTATGGGTAAATAATGATTTCATTCTTATGTATATATGAACTCATGTTTCCTTTCCATGTTTTTTTTATAACCCATACTGAGTTTTTATGCTCATCCCATATTTTTGAAATGTTTTTCACAGGTCAAGGGAAAGGTACATGATAAGATGATAGAGTCAAGGATGTGTCAAGAAACAATCCATGTTTTATTTTAAATGTGTTTCCATTGATGGGAATGAAGAATACTATTTTTATGTAACCACTTTGTTTATATGTGGAATGTAATGCATGTTGTATGATCTAATTCTCTAAAACTCTAAACCCGAAAAGATCCTCAATGTGTAATCTTGTAATAACTCAAGATTAAGTAAGGTTTAAGGCTGGGGCCTTATAGTTGGTATCAGAGGTCAGTTTAGATAACTTTAGGAGTTAGAATTCTATTAAATGATTATCCAAAAATATTTTTTTTGAAATGATATAGCATTTAAAGATTACCATGTTGCTTTATCTAAGACATGTTTGTTCAGAATGGTTTTCCACAGAGGAAACAGGGAAGCAGTGCTAGGAAGGCATACAGAAGGAAATAACCTTCCGAATCAGCATCCGGAAATGGTCGGAATTGGAACTGAACAGTTTGTTGCAGTGATGGCACAGTTGACTCAAGCGATAAATGGCGGTGGTATCCATGCACGAGATCAGCCAGACCAACCGTAGAGGAACATGTCAGTGGTGGAACATTTCAGGAGGCAACATCCACCATCATTCAGAGAATCATATGACCATGTGCTAGGTGAAGGGTGGATTAAAGCACTGGAGAATATTTTTGATGTCATGGGGTGTTCAGACAATCAAAAGGTTAGTCTTGCTATTTACTGTTTGGAGGGTGAAGCAGATCAGTGGTGGTCTATGGTTAAAAATATCCGGGACGCCGATGAGATTGATGCTCTTGACTGGGATGAATTCAAAGGTATGTTTCTTGAGAAGTATTTTCCTAAGGCTATTCGACTTAGGATGGAAAAACAATTCTTGGAATTGAGGCAAGAGGAAGACTCAGTGGCTGCCTATGAAGAAAGGTTCACTCGATTGGCAAAGTATGCTCCAAATTTTATCTGGGACCTTGATAGTAAAATCAATCGTCTTTTCTCAGGATTAAAGCCAATATATCGAAGGGCATTAGCTTCTCGTGAGTTTAAATGTTATGAAAAGCTTGTTCGATGTGCTGAGAAGGTGGAAATGGAGTTTGCCGATGACCAAGTTTTCTATAACAACCAGCAGAAGAAGAGACTAAGGTGGCAGGAGAAAGGTAAGAATTCTTCAAAAAAGTCTGATGGTAAGAGAACTAAGTTTCCAGTTTGTGATAAATGTGGCAAAAGGCATGCTGGGGAATGTCTTCTGAATTGCTGGAAGTGCTACCGATGTAGTAAGATGGGACATAAGGCTCGTGATTGCACTGAAAAGGATCAAGGTGATGGTAAGAACAAATTTGATTTACAGTTAGTGAAATGTTTTAAGTGCAATGAGACGGGTCACTATGCAAACTAGTGTCCGACAAAGAGCTTGAGTGATGGGAAGCAGTTAGACTACAAGCAGAAAGGAGTGGTGAAATCCTTTGCAACTACTTCAACAGATGTCGGGCCATCAAATGAAGTTGTATCAGGTACTTTGTTTGTTTTTTCAGATTATTCCAGTGTGTTGTTTGATTCGGGGTCTACACATTCTTTCATCTCTGAAACCTTTTCTAGTAAAATGGGAATACCATCTCAAGGAATGACTCCTGATCTTTTGGTAAAAACACCTAGGGGAAGTGTCGAGGAAAAAAGAATTTAAAAGAATCTTCCTATCCTTATCTGTGGAAATAACCTACTTGCAAACCTTATTGTTCTACCTCTAGTAGAGTTTGATGTTATCCTGGGTATGGATTGGCTCTCTATTTACCATGCTAAGATTGACTGTAGAGCTAAAGAAGTTTCTTTTCAGAAAGACTTTCAGTTTGTTTACAAGAATGAACCCTTACTTTTGATAACATATCAAGAGGCCGAGAAACTTGTAAAAGATGGAAATGAATGTTACCTTGCACACATCGTTGAAAATAAAGGAACTGTTCAGATTAATGATGTGCCAGTGGTAAATGAGTATCCTGATGTGTTTCCTGATGAGTTTCCTGGAATAATACCAGATCGGGAAGTTGAGTTTACTGTTGACTTAGTTCCTGATGCTAAGCCAATTTCAAAACCCCCTTATCGAATGGCACAAATTGAACTTTTAGAGTTGAAGGAGAAATTGCAAGATTTATTAGAGAAAGGTTTCATTAGACCTAGCACATCACCATGGGGTGCTCCTGTTTTATTTTTTAAAAAGAAAGATGGTTCTATATGACTTTGCATTGATTATAGAGCCTTGAATAATATCACTGTTAAGAACAAATATCCTTTGCCTCATATCGATGATTTGTTTGATCAGCTCCAGGGAGCTCAGTTTTTTTCAAAGATTGACTTGAGATCGGGGTACCATCAACTGAAGGTAAAGGAGGCAGATATTCCGAAGACCGCGTTCCGTACAAGATAAGGCCATTATGAATTTGTAGTCATGCCTTTTGGGATAACCAATGCACCTGCTGTATTCATGGACTTAAGGAATAGAATTTTCCATGAGTTCTTGGATAAGTTTGTGGTGGTTTTCATTGATGTTATTTTGGTGTTTTCTAAAAGTAAAGAAGAGCATGAAATACATTTAAGGGTTATCTTGCAAACCATAAAAGAAAAGAAACTGTATGGGAAATTCAGCAAGTGTGAGTTTTGGTTGCAACAAATTTCTTTCCTTGGTCACATTGTTTCTAAAGATGGAATAACTGTTGATCCTGCAAAAACAAAAGTTGTGGAAGAATGGCCAAGACCCACAAATGTAACCGAGATTCGTAGCTTCCTTGGTTTGGCGGGCTATTACCGAAGGTTTGTTAGAAATTTTTCACAGTTATCTAGTCCAATGACTAAGCTAACTCGGAAGGGTGTTAAGTTTATCTGGACAAAAGAATGTGATGATTGTTTTCAGGAATTGAAAAGAAGATTGGTGAATGCTCCAGTTTTGGCACTACCTTCCAGGAATGGTGAGTTTGTTATATACAGTGATGCTTCATTGAAAGGACTTGGTTGCGTCCTAATGTAGAATGATCAGGTAATTGCTTATGCTTCACGACAGTTGAAAACTCATGAGGTAAATTACCCTACACATGATTTGGAATTAGCTGCTGTTGTTTTTGCTTTAAAAATTTGGAGGCATCATTTGTATGGAGTAAAGTGTGAAATATATAATGATCACAAAAGTTTAAAGTATATATTCACTCAGAAAGAGTTAAACATGAGACAAAGGAGATGGCTAGAATTAATCAAGGATTATGATTGTACAATTCATTACCATCCGAGAAAAGCAAATAAAGTGGCTGATGCTTTGAGTCGAAAAAGTAATGCTTCATTAACAATGTTGCGTTTGGAACGTGATCCTTTGGTTAAGGATTTGATGAACTTTGGCATAGAAGTTGTTGGTGCAGGAAGTCCTTCTGTTTTGTTTCAGGTATCAGTGAGATCATCTCTATCAGATAAAATCAAGCAAGCACAGAAGCAAGACAGTGAGTTGCAGAAAAAGGTAGAGCTGGTTCAGAAAGGTAAGTTGCCTGAATTCAACATTGATAATGATTGCGTTTTGAGATTTGGGAAGAGATTGTGTGTGCCTTGTGATTCACAGTTGAAGAGAGATTTGTTATGTGAAGCTCATAGTTCTTCGTTTTCAGTTCATCCGGGCAGTACTAAGATGTATAGAGATCTGCGCGAGTATTACTGGTGGGATGGAATGAAAAGAGATATTGCTGATTTTACTGTGAAGTGTCTGACATGTCAACAGGTTATAGTAGAGCGGCAGTTACCGAAAGGGATGCTTCAGCCTTTACCGGTGCCAGAGTGGAAATGGGAGAATATATCCATGGACTTTGTTGTTGGATTACCGAAGACATCTCGAGGTAATAATGCAATCTGGGTTATTGTTGATCGCTTGACCAAATCTTCTCATTTCCTTGATATACGAGATACTTTCTCTCTTGATCAACTTTCCCGTTTGTATCTTAAAGAGATAGTCAGGTTACATGGAGTTCCTCTCTCCATTGTATCGGATCGTGATCCCAGGTTTACTTCTAACTTTTGGAAAGGCCTTCAGAAGTCGTTGGGTACTGAATTAAATTTTAGTACAGCTTTTCATCCTCAATCAGATGGGCAGTCAGAACGAACAATTCAAGCATTGGAGGATATGCTACGAGATTGTTCTATGGATTATCAGGGAAGTTGGGACCAACATCTTTCTTTGGTTGAGTTTTCATATAATAACAATTTTCATTCCAGTATACAGATGGCACCATTTTAGGCATTATATGGGAAGCGGTGTCGAACTCCAGCTTTCTGGGATGAAGTGGGTGAAAGGAAGTTGATGGGACCATAATTGGTAGAAGAGATGGCAGAAAAAGTTCAGCTGATTCAGAAACACATGAGAACAGCTCAGAGCAGGCAGAAGAGTTATGCGGATAACCGGAGGAAGGATCTATCTTTCGAGGTAGGTGATCATGTTTTTCTCAAGGTTTCTCCTTGGAAAAGCATCATGAGATTTGGTAAGAAAGGAAAGTTGAGTCCAAGGTTTGTTGGACCATACGAAATTCTGGAGAGAGTTGGATCAGTTGCATACCGAGTGGCTTTACCTCCGAGTTTATCTCAGGTACACAATGTTTTTCACGTTTCGATGTTGAGAAAGTATATGCCAGATCCATCTCATGTTTTGAGTCCAGAGGTAGTTCAGCTGGAAGAGAACCTATCTTATGAGGAACAACCGGTCCATATTCTTGACCACTGGGAGCAACTGTTACGGAATAAGGTGATTAAGCAGGTAAAGGTTTTGTGGAAAAACCACATGATTGAAGAGGCAACATGGGAATCTGAAAATGCAATGAGGGATAAGTACCCCCATTTATTCGATAAGTAAATAAATTGCGGGGAAGCAATTTTCTAAAGGGGGGAAGGATGTAACATCCCAAGTAATTAATGAATAATAGATATTTTTATCTATGTCTATTAATGATTTATATAGTGTTATAGAGGCTTAAAATGAAAATAAATACAATCTTATGCATGGAATACACTAATATTCTTAAAAGATTGTTTTAGTTCCTTTTGATGGCAAATCATTTTTGAATCTATATTTTGACAATTTTATAAACTATGTTTGTCAAAATAAACTTCTTCTTTATGATTGGGACATCAAAATTTACTTTGTGTGAATATTTGGTATTTTTCTGACAATGTTCATTTTTTAATGAATAGTGAGAAATACTGCATTTTACATCAAAACTGCTTTTTAATCTAATTTATTTATATGAATAGATTATCTTTTGAGTTGGTATTAATGTGTAATATGAGTATAATTTTTACCATTTAATCTAATGGTGGTCATTGGAATCAATTTCACTTTGAAATTAGACTTAAACTAGTATCAATCTTTTTATAGTTATTGTTTTGTAAAAACACGCTATTTGCTCTGGCAGCGGGAATTAATTATTAAATTAATTAATGTGAATTATATGATTTGAATTTTGTAAAATAGACTTCATTTTTGAATTAGGAATATCAAATATAGCTTAGGGTGAATTTTTGGTAATTTTCTTAAAAACTTCAATTTTTGATGAATAGTGAAACCACTAAGTGGTAATCAAGCAAACTGATTTTTCAGTTAAATGAAAGTTTACCACTAATGTGTATTGAATTTTTAAAATCCGACATACATGGTTGTCATTAATAAGTAAAATGTGGTTCAATGAGATTAAAATAATTTTTTGGTGAATAGTAACTTATTAAGTTTTTAATCGCGATTAGTGGTAATTAGTGTAGTTTAAGATAAAAATAATGCTTTAATAAAATGAGATGAGCTTGACACATGTCTTACCATCATTGGTTGTATCATGGCCGACCAAGACAATCCATGGGTCAACTTGGGGACCCCATGGATCCACTTTGGTTGGGAAATGACATAAATAACATTTTATTTAATGTAAAAGTAAAATTGACACAAACATGATATGTTTTACTAAAGCAATTTTTAAGTGGGGTTATACAAGTCATATTTTTTATTATAAATATTCATTGGAAAGATAAAAAGATTTCATACATCATAGTATTTTTTTTATAATTTTTATACATTATATAAATTAAATTATTTATGACATAATAATGATGCAGTGATGACATCATTATTTGGTGATTTAAATAAAATGGAAAGACAATGTAAAATCTATGAACTAAACATGGCCAAAACCAATTGGATGAGTGTATTTCGAAGCCTTATCACCATATCCACGAATTATATCAATGTGGGACCTTTTGAAACCGAAACACATTTTCAAATAAAGTAATATTTCTTTACTTTCCAAAAGTGCCCCTCCTCTCCTCTTATAAAAGGCCCCAAACTCTACCTCATATCACACACTCCTCAAGCCTTTTGCTAGGCCAAACCCTGACCATTTACTCTCTCCACATCCCTCTCCTCATCCTAGTGGATTCTCTTTGGGCAGAATCCTTTCAAAGGAAGCCTTTAGGGTGAAATCAAAAGGAGTTACACTTTTAAAGGTAATTCATTCTCTCATGTTCATTTGTTTTATTTTGCTTCTCCAACCCCCTAAACTCTTTTTATTTACTTATTTTGTAACAACACAAGTATCTTAAATATACAAGGATGTTGTTATAATATTTATTTGAGATACACTCTCACACAACTACATCAAATGGTTAATGAACATACGGTTTCCGTGGATGGCGAAATTCTGCCTCCCGAAACGATGATTGTTCAACACTCATTTAACACCTTAAAAGGTGGCCATTATGATTTCACTATTTTTATATATGATATATAATATGTTTATGTTTTCCTTAAGCTTCTGTTTTTTTTCATTTTGGGCATACCTTTATGGTTTCCATTATGGGTAAACACGATATCTTCATTTTAGGAAGTGCGGACTACCGCCCCCTCAAAGTGATTTGATTCGTTAAATACCATATGTGGGACATATAAAGGATGGAACTATGATATTATATATGATATTATACTGGAATTATAATATAACTTTATATAATTATGATTCCATTCTATAAAATACGAAATAGAAATGAATGTAGCGTTCATGCGTACGTACGGCTTACCGTCTCCATGAACGGTGCATTTCATTTCTTACCTCTAAATGATTATGTAATACTATAAATTCAAGTATGTACTGGATATATATGACATATATGATATCTACATCATGAATAACATTCTAGATATAATGAACCTTTGACCAAATTAACTACATGTAAGTGTAAGAAGTCTATTTTTGACTTAAGAACCAAATACCGACAAAATGAACATTATTAACTTAACTGATTACATGATGTTCATAACATGGTATAAAAGGAATAATGAACTTGAAAAAGATTCATAAGAAAGTATAGATTAACTCAAGTTTATTATTTAGGATATTAAAGAACGGTCGGGTCAAGTCGGATACGAGGTATGGGACTTCGTCTCAATCTCCTTTCATTGAGGCATATTTTATTTTATACACAACTTTCTTTTATACGGTGTATAAACCCCTTTGACTTTTACATTTATTCAAAAGGAATCTTTTTATACGAAGTGTTTACTGAACGACAAAAGGGAATGTTTTTTTCATACGTATGCGGCGACAACGACTTCTCCGCCGTCGTGACCGTTATTTGAGTTTCGGCTTCCTCTACAAGCCATACCATTTTTTTAAAAACGAAAAATAAATACCATGTTTTACTTTGGTATTGAAAATGTATTTCATAATGTTTTAATTATATCAATGTGTTGTATTGATATCTCGTGATTGAAATGTGGAAATGTTATGTTTCCTTTATGCATGTTTTATGTGATATGATTATGTTGAGGTTCTTGGGCATTATTATGAAGACGGGTGGTTCCATGATAAACTAAGGGCGGGTGAGCCCGATATAGCTCTCCAATGCATTGGGTAACGCGAAGGAGTGAAAAGTTAAGGTTTCTCCAAAGATATTTTAGGGAATATACTGTGATGGGTATTCCAAACGTAACCAAGAGTGATACTCCCTACGTAAGAATGTTATGAATGCCTCAAGTTACCTTTATGTCTTATGATTTCTATGATTTATTCATGATTTTATGAGGTATGTTAAAGTGCCTATGTTTTATGGGTAAAGTATGATTTCATTCTTATGTATATATGAACTCATGTTTCCTTTCCATGTTTTTTTTATAACCCATACTGAGTTTTTATGCTCATCCCATGTTTTTGAAATGTTTTTCACAGGTCAAGGGAAAGGTACATGATAAGATGATAGAGTCAAGGATGTGTCAATAAATAATCCATGTTTTATTTTAAATGTGTTTCCATTGATGGGAATGAAGAATACTATTTTTATGTAACTACTTTGTTTATATGTGGAATGTAATGCATGTTGTATGATCTAATTCTCTAAAACTCTAAACCCAAAAAGATCCTCAATGTGTAATCCTGTAATAACTCAAGATTAAGTAAGGTTTAAGGCTGGGGCCTTATAATAGGAATCTTTAAAACGATGTCGCATAAAAATATCATATAATAGTAGTGATAATTAATCAAATAAATATAATATATATATACAATATTAATCCACATAATTAAACAGAATATAATAATATGTCATTTACAAAATAATTTTAAAATTAAATAATCAGTGAAGTATATGGTTAACTCAAGGAATATTAATTGGTTTAAGAATTCCCTTAACAATTGTTCAAATAGGTTTTACACGTATACTAAATGTACATGATAATATAATTAGACAAATTAATTACATAATTCAGAATATTTTCCACATATATTTTATTTTTTATTATTATATTTATCTCTTTTATGGAAATTAGGATGAGTTATAAAAATCAGAATCATTGTTCCCTGAACTTTTGTTCCATATATTTATGGTCAGTTCCCATGAGTTTAATTATTAGGTTTCATATAAAATGGATCAAAAAATATAGAATTATAATGAAATTGTATTAATATGATTAAATTTTTTAAATTATTTCATATATCATGTCTTCTTCTTTGATGACGTTTCATTTGATAAAAAAATATTGAAAAAATTTTGATTAGGGATTTCTGATTTTTCTAACCATCAAAAACTAGTATTATTATATTTAATAATTATTTATATAAACTAGTTCCAGAACACTAACCAAGTTATAACATGAATAATAAAATATTTTTTAACCATAATTATGGTTTTAAGACCATCCTAGAAGGTGTTAATCGAAAATGAAATATTGTCATTCATGAATGAGGTGAATCGACACACCACAAACTATGTTTTCATCTTTTAAAATTACAATGGAAGAGAAGTGGTTTGAGGATGGATATTAATTTAACATAATAAAATTATAATATATATTTTATAAAAATATGTATTATTCTATTTTGTTTATCAGATATTATTATATTGTTAATATAATTAAATAGACAATTAATTTAAAAAACAAGAAGGTGGGTTTGAATTCTTTAATATCATCACCTTGAGAACCTCCTTAAGGAGCATGGTTTTAATTTTTTCGGTATACCATCTTGCCTTGGATGTGGGGAAGGGTATTTGTAAGGTAATTTAAAATAATTATTAAAATATACATGTATATTGAGGTGTGAGGATTAATGGTTGTGAGGGAGTTATTTAGGTGGAGATGAGAGGGGGTTTTTTATTTATTTTAATCATTTGTTTACTATTTTGGAAGAACACACTAAATAGTGTTGATTCTAGGGACTAAAAAATATTTTATGTGAGAGAAAAATAATGAGTTCTTACATCATCCATTTATCATTCGTGACCCATTTATTCATTTATTTAATTATATTGTTAAATACCGTATATTATTGTGTTTCTCTATTCAAAAAAATCTATTTAAAAGAAATCCAAAAAATTCACCCTAAGTATTTTTCATAATGTAGATACCAAAAACAGAATCCATTTTATGAAAATAAATTTCTATGGAAGTTAAAACTAATTTCAATTAAAATATTTATTTATTCAAAAAATAATTATTTTAATATTATAACAAATTTTATAACCCATAATAAAAGTAACTAAAGTCATATATAATTATCATGTAATTATAAGAAATAATTTTTTTTTAAGATTATGAAATTAAATTTCCATTTGATTTGATATATTAAATATAAAATTTTAAATAAATATTAACGTTTCACAAAAATACTAACTCTTAATTTTTCATTTTTAAAACATTTATTTACATATTCCTTAATAAAAATATATCATATATTCATTTATGATATAACTATATTTTACTTATAATTTAATATATAAGTTTTTTATTGTAATATCTAAATTAAAATTCATAACATTCATATTACCATTTAAATGGCCATGTTACTATTCCAATGATACTGATTCCTTGGTTTCTATAAACACCAGAAATTGCATTATACAAGTATATTTAATTTAACTATTTTATTTACTATTGAAAAATATTATTCTATATGAACTTAGTTTGTGACATTGTAAGGAAAAAATAACCATAAAATGGATGAAAATTTTTCCCTTATATTATGACATTTACCATAACCTAAATTGTTTGCACATAGTGAGATAATTACCAAAATGAGTAATCCATTATATGATACCTTAATATTAAAAATTTAACATTAATACCCAATTTTTGGACTAAATAACTAATAAATAACTTCAAAATAAAATCATGTTTTATCCTCAAATTTTATCTCATACCTTATAACTTCTAAGTCAAAAAATATCACAACATATTTAGTTGTTAAATATCAATAATCACTTATTCACCAAATCACTATTCAATATCATGGTTAAATATATTATATAACTTCTTTTTCCAAAGTTATCTCAATATCCAAGATCATAAAAAACATAATGGTAATAAAAAATAAGAATCATATAACCACTAAATGAGAAGGAAAATCGCAAAATAAAATTTATATTAACATGTATTTCAAAAAAATAAGTCATATCATATAGTGTCATTAATCACTTAAAGATCCCATCTTTTAAAAAATTTATCGGTTGTATTAGAATATTAACATATTATAACCAATAATCTTATTGAACTAATAATGTATCCCTAAATATTAAGAAAGCTTCTCATAAAAAAATCATAAAATCTAATGTCATCAAAATTGACTTCAGATACCAACTGTAACAGACTAGGACCCACACTCCTTAATCTAGTGATGATATCATTAAAATTATATTTCAAACATTGATTCTTATATTCATGATCCAATTTTTTCCATCAAAATATTAATACATAAAAAATAAAAAAGGGTTATTCTAGATTCTCCTAGACAATTTATTTTTAATGTTTTATATAATTAGGAAAAATATTACATAAAAAATACGCATGTCATTAAAATGAAATTTCTATCAATTAATAGACCTTTTATTAATTAATATTAAATCTTCACAATTATTCACATGAAATCCATTGTCGACAAAACTCATCCAACCATATTCTATATGACATGTGCTAAAGTAATCCTATTTATGATAATATCAAAAGATTAGTAAGGATAACATAACCATTATCAGTTGAATGTCTCCAATGAGCATAATATATGAATAATGACATGATGAGATAATATTATTTCATGATAGATTCATCAAATAAATCATTCAAATTTATACCTTGATAATCAAAAATGAAATCATGGAAAATGATGGAGTAATCAATTACAATAATAATGAACCATGTGAAATCAATCTTGATCATAAGAAAAATTATAACTCTATAGAAGGATTGAAAATAATGTTATCAAATCATGGAACATTTTTAATCATAAATCATTTTAAATCCATGCCCGCAATTACAATATCCTAGTTAAATCTATAATAAAAACCCCAAGTAACTCCCTCATATTTTCCTCACATAAAAATGTAAATTACAAAATGTGTTAGAGCACTATTGAGGTGCACCCATCAATTTATCTATTATATGATCACCATGTTTTATTGTGTCCACCCAGTCATATAAAATTTAATGAGGTCACCAAACAATATTTGGGCTACCCCCTTTATATAATCTATAATATTCTTACCCAAAATTATCTAAGTCATCCCATCATGTAATTAATGTATGTGAACCGTAAAATTTATATTGTACAATGACATTTCATTTCATTATAAAACTAACAAAAACTATCATTATTCATTCATAAACTATTTAACGCACACAAAATAAATTTTTTTATGTAAATATCATTGTAAAATTATAAACATTTTTAAGACAAATGGGTTCCATAATAATCTCTTTAACATATGTTAAACTTGTCGAAAAGAAAAGCGTCCCATAACAATCTCATTGAAACATAATTAATATAATCATTAAAATAATTAGGATGGTATCATTTTAAAATATATCCATTAGATCATATTTATCATCAATGGTTTCTACTAAAGATTAATTTAAATACCATCAAAATATAATTAAAATCCCCCTCGAGGAAAATATCCTATATATTTTTAAAATAGTTTTTTGAACAATGAATCATTTTTTAATGTCCTTTACATTATAAAGAACAGTTAATATCTATTAATTTCAATAAAATCATGAAAAAACATCATTAAAAATAATAATATGAACTTAAAAAGGAATCTTTGAAAAAAAATATTTTCATGTCTATGGGTAATTCAATATATATTGTTAAGAATATTCCCTTCTCAATGTAAAAATGATTGAAATGTTCCTTGTTAGTAAAGAAAAAATAAAAATTGTTATATTTTTTAGAAGTAAAGAATTGTTAAATTTCTTTTAATTAATTTATTGAGATATATAAAAATCATTTTTGAAAATATTTTTTGTTGGGCAAAAATCCCTCAAGGTAACATTGCAGCATTTTTGGGTTGATTGTGTTTGTTGACAAAGCAGGTTTCCATGGAGAATTGTCGAGTTCCCGAGAAGTTGTTGACATTACATGTTGACAAAGAACTTTGACAAAGGAAAGGACGATCTGGAGGCGGTACAAAAGAGCAGCACAAGGTGGCGCCGTCTTCCAGTGTTTGCCAAATTTTTGGGCCTGAAAATCGCCAATGGAAAATGGAGTGATATGTTGTTGGAGAAGGTTGAGGAGAGATAAATGAAGGAGGTGTGCGGAAAAATAAAGTGTGGCGCGCAAAACTAGCGGGTTGTGCGAAATCTTGAAGTGTGGCGTGCAAAACAGCGGGTTGCGCGAAATTGTATTTCGCGCAAAAGATGTTTCCAGGCCGAAAGCTTGAAAATCGGTAAAGGCATGAGGCGCGCGAAATTTTGGAGGCGTGCGCGGAAAATTGAAGTTGCGCGCGAAATAGCGGATGAAGTATTTCGCGCAAGAGGTGTTACGAGGTCCGAAGCTCGTAAAATGGCAAAGGCATGAGGTGCGCGAAATTATGGAGCAGTGCGCGGAAAATGTTTGTGCGCGGAAGATCAAAGCGGATTACGCGCTCAAGGAGGGTTTTTCGCGCGGTGTCGATTTTGCCTATAAATATGAAGTGACCCTCCTCCATTCAGTAGATCTCAAGATATAAAAAATACCCGAGCTCTGGTGCGCGAAATTGAAGTTAGAAAGGGTGTTGCGCGTAAACCTAATGTTTGCGCGTAAAGTCAGCTATTGCGCGAAAAGCTAAGGCTGCGCAGAAAGTTGGTGTTGGCGCGTAAAAGGAAGATTGCGTGAAAAGTGGATTTCACGCAAAATCAGTGAATTGTGCGCAAGGCAGTTTCCAGGCTGCGCGTAATATTTGGAGGTTGCGCGAAAAAGGAATTTCGCGCAAATTATAGAAATTGCGCGCAAGACACCGTAAGGGTTGCGCGTAAAAACTGAGGTTGCCCGGTGCATCTGGTGCAAAGTAAGATTCATCTGCGGGTGAAATTTGGACTTCAACAGAGCATCTACATATAGAGGAAGATGCATTCTTTAATGGAAATGAAGAGACCCACAGGTCTATAAACTGTGATTGGAATCCCTTCGGGAGCAGTGAGCTTAGGATGAGGAAGAAGGTGATCCTCTCCACCGGCAGTGAGCCAGAGAGAGAGAAACAGGGAGTGACCCTTGGGAAAGCAGTGAGCTGACCCTAAACATTGTATAGGCAGTGATCCTGGGCATAGAAGTGATCTAGCCCGAACATTGTAATCCACAGCTAGTGAAGTCTAGTGGAATTTGGTACGAACCGGCAACTTGTCGGCGTATGCTCCTTGGACGTAGCCCTTAGCGGTGAACCAAGTAAAAATCTCTGTGTCTTCCTGCCTACTTTCCTGCATTGCATTCAAAGCATCATGATCAGGTAAAGGAGACAAGTGATCATAGTAACTACACAATTGCAAAAAAGTTACCCTTGTAACAAAGAGGTCAAGATCCAGTGGGGCAGGAAAAACTTGGAAAAAGAATATCCATACCCTGATTCACCCCCCCCCCTCTCAGGGTATATAGGCCCCTATTGGCCCTAACATTTTTAAATTCCATGGTTTTGGAACATAATAAATTTTCGATCAAAGAAATAAATAATATAGGATTTTCATTTAATCACATAGTATAACATTTTATGTAATAAATAGAGAAAATTGAAAAATTATATAAAAATATATTGAATTACAAGAGGTGATTATATATAAATATTATTATAATATTTGATCATCTTGGACTTAATCATACAAAATCATGATAAATTATGAGATTTTAATAAAATACTCTTACCACATTAGAAAAATTTAATCATAATCCCCATGAAAGAGTGAAATGAAATTAAAATAATAATATCATTAAAATAAGAATATTCATGGTATATGATATAAAAGGGATATTATATACACCTAATAAAATAATATATTTTCATGACATATAAAAAGTCTCAAAGAATGAAAATTGAGAAAAAAATCTCTTACCACTTTTGTTTGGCTTTACCATCTGTCCAGGCTCATTCATCCATGCATGCGACAACTAGTATGAAGCGATGAGTAGGACTAAACAGGTCATTACGTTTGTTATATTGGATATTTAACCTTGTATGTATCTTATGAATTTCTTTTTCTTAAAAAAATTTCACGGTGGTTTGATTTTTTAATGTCATCGATGTCTTTTTGATTTCTCACTTTTTCCTCAAATGTGTTCGGATAATAAAAAATTAATTTTTTGTGAGAATAATTAAATATTATTAATTAATTAATGTCATGATTATTTATTTCCAGTTTATAATTAAATTTAATACACTTATTATTGTGTTATGTATAACTACATAATAGATCAAGTTTATGTTGGATGTTCCGACTTCATTCGGCCAATGTGTCAAAAAAATTATGTGGGTTGATAATGGTAAAGGTGGTCCTTAAATAAATATATGGAAAATAATAATAATATCCTAATTATTATATTTATACTAAAATAATACTTTTACACCCAACCATGAAATATTGTTATGAATAATGAACAAATTGTGTGGTCATGACGATAGTTGGTTGTACATATGCGTGACTAACGTTTCAATAATTCAGATATCATTAAAGAAAAAGGGTATGTCAAAATTCAATATCAAAAATTATGATAATATCATAAATAATATCTTATTTAATAATATATAATTTTATATATCATTCTTAAGATTTTTTTAGAATGAAATCACATCACTTCAATGAGGGTATTGTCCACATGCCCAGGAATGATGTTATCAATTTTTAGTGAGTGAAAAGGAAAGAAATAAATGATATATTTAATTTAAAATATGATAAATGATTAATTAAAATAAAAATTATATCATTTATATCACATATATTTATTATTTTTACTCATATTATGTTCTATGTAAGGTGCTAGTAAAAATTGAATCACCCCACTTCATGTGGCATTCACACACCATACACACGAGCGACATTGTTGTAACCCTTCTGAAATAGAACATAAATTTTTATACATAATATAATAACTCCATATTTATAATTATGTTTTAATTAACATTAAAATATTATTGAGAATTATCATACCCAACTATGATAGGCAGAAATCTAAATACTAATGACATCATATTAGGAGGCGACAGTCCGTTAGACAAACGATTGATGATTTTGTAACCCATTTCAATGATACGTGTGTAGTTTTAGGACATTAACATATCATAAAAACACATAATAACATGTTATATAATTATTTTATTATATTATTAAGGTGTTATAATAATTTTTTGAGGTGGAAAAAGAAGTAAAATAATGTCGCTCATTGTAAACCATTAAATCTTCTTCGAGTATCCTCCTTATATATCAACCAAAGTCCATTCTCCGATAGATATATTAAAAAAATATGGATTTTATAATGATGGGGTACATTGGGATGTTATTTTGGATGGTTCTTTCTGACATTATGTGGTTTTACTATGTGAATAATTGTGTAGCGGGGTGGCCTTTTTTAAGGTGGGTGAGTGGTACAGTAGTTGTTTTTTTGATTTATTGAATTCTAACAAAATATTTTTTATAGTACCCAATCCATGATAACAATTAATTATAAATAATGTAAATTATAAATTATAAATATGAATAAAAATTTGTTTTGGAAATATTTATTGGATATTTAAATCCTTATAATTTATGGATCAACACTAACTATACTCGTTTTTACCTTAATCAGTATAAATAATTTTAATTGTTTTTACAAAACACTATTGTAAAAAAAGGATAAAATTATATAAAAATATAAATTATACTAATTCCCAATATTGAATACCTTTTTGAAAATTAAACTAACAAAAGTGGAATAATTTAATTTAAAACCATTCATATAGACCTGTAGAGACTATGCATTTTTATTATTATTTTTTGAGAAAAATATGATCATATATTAACTCTATGACTGTAAATAATAATCATTTTGAAATAAATTAATATTTAATAATATATAATATATAAATTTATATGAATAATTCCTCATTAGGTAATATTTTATCTAGAAAAAATGTATTTACATTATGCATTTTAAATGTTTTTTAAAACCCCATGTTTTAAACCCAAAAACAAATATATACTTATATAAAACATAATGATGATTAATATGTAATTTTGAATGCTAGAAAAATAGTATATAAAAATTCTAAATGAAATCAAAATCAATAGATAATGTGACTTTATATTAATTAATTTATTTAAATTAAAAATCTTTTTACAAAAATCAAAACATTCACTATTCACAGGAAAATCAACATTTTCAAAAAATATAAAAAATTTCACCAAATGTGTATTTTGATATTTTGATTAAAAAAAGAAGTTAAATTTCTATAATATATTTTATAATAATTCCATTAATGTTTTATAACATTTTTCCGAAATTATTAATATATTCATTTTTAAAAATATTCATTTTGAAGAATGAAGTCACATTACAAAAAGTCGATTGATTATTTACTTTACATTTATCCATTATTTATACAGAGTAATAAAATTATAAATGAATATATCATAATGTAGTATATATTTTTCTTACTATCTAATTTAAAAGATTTTCTATTAGATTAATATATATTATACATCATTTAACTTAGGTGCCACATGTTGAATTTGATATTGAACATGATTTTATTCCTCTAAAATCACAAGTTTTTAAAAGAACTTCACTGCCAATAGTCCTCCATCACCCTGAAATATATGGTGGTTTTTTTGAAGAAACAATCCACTCCATGGATGTGTCAGCTCCAGGCATTCTACATTCTATACACTAAATAACCCACGACAATATCACAATGAGCTTCTCATACATACACAATCTAGACTCCATTTCTTGTTGTGGTTGTACCGAATACCTCATAGCCTCTCACTTGGATCATAACTATCCATAACAATAGGTGAATAATCTTAATAACACCATGAAAACATTATATCCATGTTCCCCATATGTTATATCTATGCTTATATTAGTGGTTTCATGCAGAGAACACAATACACGTTTCAACAAAAATTAAAAAAAAACAAAAAAAGGAATGTTATAATTGGAAACACATCTCATAAAAAATAAAATTCCTTACAAAACCCATATTTTATATCATCCTGTCTCATTTCCACCAACCTACACAGAGTTGAGTTAGGAATCATATACACCATAAACACATTCGATCGAATACCAATAAGAGTAACAACTAAAAACTTATTATTTATAACTTGAATTACACAAAGAAGATATGTATTACAATATTTTTTATCCTGTTATCAAAACATTAAAGTGATTACCCAATTCATGTATTCGAAATTCCAATAATAAACTTCAATCACAAACTTATTTAATGATATTCATAAGTGTCAATCATGATTCATTAATTCCTTCCTCATTCCTCTGAGTCCATTAGTCAAAAAAATAAGAACCATCCAAAAATACATAAACTACACCAAATAACTCAACTGTAAACGTGATAGGTATAAAAACAACTTCCCAGCCACATGCATATCAGTTCATGTGGGTTCATGAAAAACACAGAACACAACCTCAATAATATGTTATGACACATTTCTAATATATAGTATACCATTTCCTAAATAAATAACAATTTTTAGAAACATACATTTAAAACAATGTTTATACTAGTTTTATTCTATTAATTATTTTTAGTAGCCTCATTTGTGTAGGATTTCACTGTATAAGAATCAACCTATATTCTTTTGATCAACTACTCATTTAGTAACTTTTCACGTGTAATCATTTCATTATATGATCAAAACATAAATTTACAAAAAAATTAGATTACATGACTATATTAAAAAAATGGGACCATGGGGAATTTGGTATCACATGTAATTTACTATTAATTTATTAACAAATTTAAGAATTTATACAAATTGTAATTTGTCTATCATTGATGACCCGTTTAACAATATATGTTAATACCCTCATTATAATGCATGATCCTAGTGTGTAATTAATTTATATGTTATCCAAACATAAACTAAAATCTGTTAATGATATCGATATCCATTGGGTTCGACCAAGGTTGGTCTTGATTGATTGTGTTATTCATATTTGATCATAAGAAAATCATTCTTGTGAATGAATGAACTAGTTATGATATCTCATTGGATTGAGAGATCAGGGTTTCAAAATATCTTGTTCTCATTCTAGAGATTGAGATAGTCTCACTCTATTAATTATGCACTCTCTAAGGATATTTATAAATAAATATAATTAAATATTTATTTTGCCATTTTTATGGACGTAAAATCAAACACAATCACTTTCCCAATTCATTAATTCATTGTTATCCCAATGTCCAATAATAATAATATAAATATTATCATTAATCACATAAAATTTTCAACATATATATAATCTAATGAAATATCATTTATACCATTTCCAATCAGATCATTAGACATTTCTTATTTTTCCATTGGAACATTTATCAATGATTAAAAACTGACTATTTATTTAATAAATAAATATAATTGAATTATTCATTTAAAAATATAATAAATATTATATTCTACAAACATATAAAAAGTTATTTATTATTATATTTTAATATAAGTATTCATTCCAATAACATCAAATCTGTTTATGTTGAACAAACAAACCAAAATAAATAATATTTATCCATGAATGTTAGATCCAATAGAAAAATTTTACTAATATAACATAGTGGGTGATGTAATACGAATATTTCACAGGGTTAATAGGAACACCAACCTAATTTACAAGGATAGTTTCTAACAACATTATAAGGAATAAATTAAAATATATGTTAAAATTATAATAATTCCCAACCCCCTATGATTTATTACCCTGTAATATAATCATTTTATGGAAATATCTCACGTTATAGAGGATTTATAATTGTTCCATTATCCAATATTCTAGATGTTTAAATATTTTATCTTCCAAAAATGATCACACCACATCTAATACCATGGTCAGATATTTATTCATCTACATGCATTCCCACCAAAGGGATTGAGATATTAACAATCATCAAGACAGCAAATAGATAAATCCTTTATCAATGTATCCTTTAATTCTATATCATTTTTTATTCCCCCAAAGTGTCCTACTTCGAAATGAACAGATTTAATATATGTTTTTATTAACACATAAAAGTACAAAATTCATTATAACTATTAATTATAATATAACTATATGAGGTTCAATAGAAAAGTATGTAGAGAAGAACATCAAATAAGGCACTGAAATGTGGATTTCCAATTGATGAGTATATTCCCAATACCTCCTTTATTGGACATTACAAATGGTGGACACCATGATATGTTTTTTCAATTTATTACGATCCCCCTAAAACTGATAGCCTATATTTACACCTTCCCTTCATAAAAAATCATATCTTTATATATAAGGGTTGATGTATAATGTCATATCTTATATAGGTTTTCATTATAGTGGGGAATGTTTATGACCAATTTGTGTGTCATATATTCTAAAATCATTTTCACATAAAAATATCACATAGAAATAATCATGATATTATATTAAGACTTATTTAATAAAAAAAGATGTAATAATGTACTAAATAAGTTGGTTTATAGGAATCATCTCCAATAGACTATGAATATCACTATATCAAACAATCAATAGCTTCTAGTCTAGTATTTTTCACATGATATTCATAATTCTGCCAAGATAAAGCCTTCAATATTGGGTCTTCCACGTTTTCCACTTTATATAATATAATCACATAAAAATCTCGTCATGGATCTAAATACCTAATGAGATGAATCTTTTCAAGTATGTACATTGTTATCTAATGTGATCATGGATTTTTATAGAGATCATTAGCTACAATGTTTTCACAGAAAAATATGATAGTATAATTATTTCTTTTTACCTCATCATTATCTATGACAATGTTCCAAACCCAATCAAGTTCATTGGGTACATAAAAATCCATTAAATAATCTGAATCTAATATAGAATTATTAACTACTGACTTGTATGAACTATTAAAGCTCCCAAATATGACATTTTGACAAAATATATATCCAAACTATGGTTTCAAATCAATATGTTCTATCATAAAACTAGGATTTTTATAACCCCTGATGAATAGATCTTCATCTCCATCATAAATAATGAACAAATAATTTTAATGACTTATTTAAAAATTGATAGCCTTACTTAAACTCCATTACAATTCACTTGGATCTACATGATATATACCTATCATTCATTAAGAAAAATAAATATCAACACTCTTATATTATTTGAAATACAAGATGGATCATATTGAATAAGTGTATAAGATATTAATCATTCTATCTCTCTCCCCTACTATCTGAGGACATATTCTATTGAAACTTTTTTCACCATGTGACACAAAAATGAATACAACCTTACATTCCTACATAATGAACTCTTGCAATATCTCGTGAACATATCTACATTTACATGGTCTAAAAAACCACATAGATTGATCACATGTTATCTTTATCCCTATATAATTTTCCAATTCAATATGTCCTTCATTGTGAAGAAATTTCTCAACTATTACATAAAAAATCAAAGGTATTTTATAACATTTCATATTTAGTAAATTTAATCAATATATAATAATATTAAAATAATTATACTTCGATGAATGTTCTTGCATACACATGTATCACATTCGTTCTTAATGAAACCAAATTGTTTTTGGAATCAACAAAATAAATGTTATGAGACTTTGATTCATTCATTAGTCCATAATTGGATCTTTACATCTTTCAAACCGGTATATTATTTCCTAGAGATGCAAAATATTTTCGTAGTGTCCTATGCACATCACCTTGAAGTTTCCCCTATTTGAATATTTCTTTGAGATCTATTTTAAAAATATAATTATCATGGTAAGTAGCTATATCATGGATGATTATAATAGATTTATTCATTGAGACTAGAGAGTGGATTTCAAAATAGTCAATTCATTCTTATTTTATAAACAATTTAGGCACTTTCCATGCATTATAGGGATTCACATTACCTTACATGTCCATACTTTTCTCATCAATTCCAATTTGACACCTAATTGGTTTTTCATCGATAGTTGATTTGAAAAAAACCAAAAAATGATTATATTAAATGTGATCTATCTGTAAATTAACAGATTATTTCTATATTGTAGCACTAGATCTATCTACTATATATATGTAGGAGAGAATACCATCACTGTAATATAATAATGAGTCTCTATCATTACTGAATATAAAACCATATCTCTCTAGTTATCCTACCCCTCATGTAATCCTTTGTTGCACTTGTGTTTCATGAATGTTTTCCTCTGAGGGGAACTATGAAATAGATTACTATAATATCTCTTGTTTATCATGATCATCAACATCTTGAATTTACATCAATATCCCACTGAAAAATTCGGGAATTTGCTCCCCCTAATTGATTATGGCATGTCTAATGACATTTAATTTCATTTATGACGTGTTTTATAGATAATATCCACTTTTTTTCCATGGGATACCATATAATGTTAAACATTATGCATTGAGGTTATATATTATTTATTGAGAATTTTTTAAAAAATCATTCACATACCCATTCATGAACATGTGATATATTATCTTACTTTCCATTCCATAACTCAATCTGAGTAATATTTTCTACATTGGTTGGTACATGGTTTAGTAATGATAATTATTCATTAATAAATATCAAAAAATGCTAATTGAATCCTTTGGGGACTCATCGATTGGCTTAATATATACAATAATATATGGTTCTTCCTCCCACAATCAACACTCCACTATTGTGCATTTGGTGGAGTGAGTCGGGATAGAATCCCATATTCATGTGGAAGGTTAATAATGTACATGTTATGATATTGACCCCCTAGATCCTAAAAAATCTTCATTATCTTCATACCAAGCTGATTCTAAATGTCACTCATGACTATTTGAACATATCAATGGATTCAGAGTTATTCCACTTCATGTGTATATATTCATACTGAGTCAAGTCATTAGTGAATATAAAAATGTATGATAATACACTTGTACAATGTATATAAAATGGTAACACACATCAATTTGAACAAAATATGTTGTCTCTATGGAATTTTCACCTTGGACCTTGAATGGTGGATTGGAAATCGTACCTAGTAAAAAATCATGGAACCATTCAAGTGGTCTTATCTCAAAATATTCTATGTGATCATCTTGATAAATATTTTTTCAATTCTGGTCATTTATGGGAGAAAAATTGTTATTCCATAATATGGATTCATATTATTCATGGGTATTAATTTTGTTAATAAATTTATATTTTATGTTTTTCATAATTTAATAAACATACAACTTTATTCGGGTATTCTATACCATAAAATATAATATATTTACAAAATTATAATTTGTTAGATCCAAATATGAAAATTAATACATTTTTATTGAAAGAAGAAAGTAAAATATTTATTTTTGTTACACTACAAACAAAATAATAGTTCATTGAAACCAACATCAATCCTATCAGATATTTGATTTAGTAGTCTCCAAAGGCTGGAACATCCAACCATGTTCCATTAGTAGATTGCATATCCACCTCATAGTGGTTAAGATTCCAAAATCTATTTGTTTCTTGTTTGTGTATACAAATAGAAGCACAAATGGTTGTACATAATAACCAACATAATGATATAGAAATGTTATACCCAATAAGGAATAAACACAAAACATCTCCTTGTTTCCTTGGCTGGGTGAAATATTTTTTCATTGTCCCAAATATCCACATGAATAACATAACACATTATATTTCATTCCCTAAATTTGGATCTTATTCTTCCTCATATAGGGATACTGCTCTAAATTCATAGACATGGAATGATTCGTCATTCCATTTTTATTATTCATATTCTTTTTATTCACTTTATATACAATAGGTTACTCGTACCCCTTAGCTTTGTCAGCTTGGAGGATCAGAGTATGATTTTTTGATTGTATATCTTCATTGTTTCTAATATTATAATTCATAATTAAACATGAATTGTATTTTTGGTAGAGAGAAAATAATGAGATCTATAAGGAAATAATTACGTATCATAATATAAAATATGTCCAGGTTCCCAATTTATCCAATGAAATTGACTACATGCACCCCATCTGGCACCAACTATCCTTGATTTAACATGAATATATAATTGTAAAGATCATATCTATAAGATATTCACTTCTCTTCATAAATAAGGAATGGACTTTGAGCCACCTCATGGCCTGGATCCCAACTCAGGCCCTTGGGAATGATGATATTATGCTCAATTGGACCAAGAAGACTCTACAAGAAGTAGACTCTAGTTGAGGACTCAGAGTAAGTGTAATCACTACAAAAGAGAAATATGATCTAGACAAATGATAGGTTGTGTAAAATTCTTTCAGGGGAAACCTTTTCATGATAGGAATCTAAGATGAACAACCATAAAGAGGTGGACAACTGACCTCCTAATCTATATAATGGGGTAGGTTAGTTCCATGTAGTTATATTCTAGATGAATTGCTCTAAAACCTACAAATCATATTATTTCATGAATCCAACCGGCTGTGTAAGGGTTCCCCATCAACCCTTAAAAGGGGGTTATCAAAAAAATAATAATAAAAGAAGACCTTCATGCCATTTAGGTGAAGAATCATTATCGCATAATTTCATTAAAATACCAATGTATATAGAATATAGCATATAACATTTTAAATCACTTTTATCATTCTTATTTGACAAATATAGACACACCTCTTCCTCAGTAGCATCTTTTAAAAGATACAATGAATATAGATTTTCTAGAAATAAAATTTCTTTTCGTAGAATAGTATAATGTAAATTTTTTAATTCAATTCTTGTAAATTTAGATCAGCGAGAATGTTATCCTTATATATTATAGATCAGATTTGTGTTTGGGATTTATTTTAAATTTTATAAAAATTAAATGAATATATTTGTTTTCATTTTATAAAAATGGTTAATAATTTTAAAATTATTTAAATTATAATTAATAAATAACTAATTATAAAAACCCAATATCCCACACCATAATATTTTCAAAAACAATTTATCTTATATATTATTCTGGTAAGGATATATATTCCCATATCATAACCCAAACATGTGCTTATCATGCTATTTAATGTGTTTCTGGAATGTATCAAATTATAACTACATTAACTAATTTTTTCATGATCTATTGGGTGAAATATCCTATAATAAAAATCATTCTCATGATTTACTCAACATTTCACCAAAATTATTTCTTAGGTAGCCAAACCATGATGTAATATAAGTCAATTAAACCTAATACTTTAAGATAATATTTCTATTGTAACTGAAAGAACCACTAATTGGGTTAGTCAATCACGTTAGACTATATGGTCAAATATTTTTTTGTGGTTAATGTCAATGCTATATTAATAATTTAATTGTAGGACTTATATCGCTATGCACAAACACATTTTTTCCTTTTAAATTCCTTTTAAATATTATGGGGATTTTATATTTTGATGAACCATATATGAAAATATATTTAGGCATAATCCATTTATATTTAATTAAATTCTAAAAGAATTATTAATTTATTTATTATGTGATCATGGAATATTCACAAATTTTAATAATTAACCATGTAACTAAAAAAAATAAAACAACGGTCTCATGATCATGTGATTTCCTAATGATTTTTTAAAAATTTGATTATAAACTGACCATTAACCCAAGGGAAAAAATTGAATCCCCAATTGGTTTTTGATGAGATATTCCACCATGGCTCTGATGCATCTAATCAATTGTTTTCACCATGGATCCTTCAATTAGGGATCCTACATATTTTTTGGAATCTCCATCCTTATATAATATTTAAATCATATGAAGGAGATGGGATCAAATGAATTGGATAATGGAGGTATACATAGAAGAAACTAGAGGCATGACAGGCTTCACAGAATAAGGTGATGTAGGTAAATCACATGCAATGAATAATAATTGAAGAATAATATATTAAAAAACCAATCAAAGAAAATGCTGGTGTAATTTCCAGATCATCCATACATCATTCAATGAGAATAAAATCACAATATTTTTTAAAATTAAATCAATTCATTCTCAAATAATTATAATGATCCCTGAATTAATACTATTATTTTTATTTACGCTGATTTTGTCCAACCATCCATAAATCAATAAAATATATAATTTTGTACCAAATAAATTTCATTTAAAATTAATGTAGTACAGAAGTGTAAATTTAGGGAACACATGTGATCGTCAAAATTTTAATAGTGAAATTAATTTAATACAAAATTTATATTCCTATTATATGGAATGTAAAGTTAAATTAGTTTTACAGTTAACTCATAATAAATGTGTTTAATATACATTTTATTCTTTTGTTATAGATAATTTCCAAACACTATCGAAAATATACTAGTCATTGTGTACAATTTTTTTTTATACTTTTATCATCCATATTTCTTCAACAGAGACCTTGGTTCTAGTTATGTTTCGTATTGTGGATGTGGTCATGGTACATGAAATTTAGGAGGAATAGATAATATGTACGCTAGAAGATTTCGGATATGTAGGTCAATTTTTCATGAATCTAATACATAGAACACTAGAAACCCCATGTTATTCATTGTGATATGATACAGACTATACGGTCTATACGTTTCATACACAGTGAGTAGTTCTACATGACATGAGATAGAATGTCTGGATCCACAAGTTCATCATCATTTATCGGATCTTATATCTGCTTGGATCAGACATTTGTGACTTTCTTTATGATACCAAAATGTTATAAAAATAAAGTAAAATTATACTGGAATTAAATTCCATGTACTCTATTTTCATTTAAGTATAAAATTTGGTACCTCTATATGGTTTGAATCTAGTGAATCATTATTATAATTCATTAAATAATTTCTGGTTATGTTAGAGAGAATTAATAAAGAGAAGAGACAATGTTTTAGGATATTAAAATGAATCATTTTTCAATAAAATTAAAATTAAAATTCATGGTACTTAACAATTAATAATTATTTTTTATAAAATAAATATGTTACATCTCTAATAACACGTGTTTGTTTTTGGATTATTTTATGCATATTTTTTGGATAACAAACTAGGATTCCAATCATCTATCATGTGCGATCATTTCTTTTCCTGATGAAAATAGAATTTAGAAGAAAAAATAGATTAATTAATTATAGTAAAATATAGAAACCATGCGTCAATAGTCATTATAATTAATTCAAAATTATGTTATAAATAATATAGAATTAACATAACTTGTAATTCCACTTTGATTGGGGATATTTTTCAATAGATATTATTGTATTGTTTATTGGTTTATGGATATAAGGGATGAATCCATCTATAGGTGATCCACAAGTGCACCAAACCCTCTTAATGAAATCATTGAACAAAAATGAGCTAGATGGCTATCATAATTTCATTCATTGTTTTTTTATCACAGATAAATTATTATCGAAAGGTGAATAACTCTTGATGATATCTCATTGGCTCCATAAAGGATAGGATAAGTGAATTCTAGATCTCTTGATCTCTCTATAGTGTGTGAAAAAGTCTTAGTCTAAGCATTGTTGACACATACATTTTATATGAATGACTTATAATATCATATTTATTAGTGGGTTTCACGTTGGAAAATCAACCAATGTACTTTTGAAAATAAATAATTTTTATTTGTCTCAATTTACAATAATATTAATATCAATAATATATATATTCTTGAAATGTGAAAAATATAAAAACAGAAATCGGTTATATCAAATCGAATAAGACTATTAATATATAAGTTCAATTAAAAAAAATATTTACAAATCCATGAATAATCAATGTTTATTTTATAAATAAATAGCACGACATTATTCGTCGATAAATATAATAAATATAATATTCCACAAAATTGGAAAAATTATTATTATCATAAAAATAACTTATTCATTAGATTGACTTGGGGTAAAGTTATCCGGATCATCAAAACCAAAATAAAAATTATGTATCGTACCATGTTATGTTTAATAGTAAAATTTTAATGAAATTATGATTAAACAATGTTAGTGACCCTCTAGGACTCATTCAATATGGAATTAGGATCAACCTATTAATGTCTAAAGTTAGGGTTTAGTAACATGAAAATACATCCATAGAGAAATACTTTAACATTACAATGATTTCCAACCTATTACAAACATTTATCATGTTATATAATCCTTAAAAACTTCTCAAATAGTGTCGGATTCAGTCTAGTACATCCACATGTATTCTTCATCTATGTTTCTTTGATATTACTGGAATGAAATGATTAATCCAAAACCATGTCCATGTATTTATTTAGGTGTTTCATTTCAATTAATGGACTATGATATTCATATTCATCAAGAGATAAATGGATTAAGTAATTTCTCATATTTTCTATTAATGATATATCATGCATGAATCACCCAACGTACTCTACATCACTGCTAACATATTTCATTATATTTTAAATTAATTTATCAACATATGTAAGTCCTAATATCCTTTAATTATAATCATTAGTTCAATGGATAAGTTTCATTTTCCATAGATAAGATCGTCCAATGTAAAATAGAAATGTGTGAACACCGCCTAGATGGTTCTATTAGAAAACTATGGTGATGAGTAATCACAATGAAACCAAGGACACAAATATGGCGAACCCTTGTCTACAGTTTTAAACCACTACACCTAAGTTACAGTGATAAAAATCTATCAAGATGTCACATTACAATATTCACACATTTATATGTCACTATCATATCTATAGGCTCACATTAATAAATTTTTCCACTATAAAAAATATTTCAAACATTTCATAGAACCCACTGTTAGGCCATCTAAACAATACTATGCCCAAACACACCATATAACACACATTGGTACCCTTACGAACTATCCATTAAAAAAATATATAATTAATATAGTATAAAAATAATAAATCAAAAACTGCCTAGATCATTCAAATTTACCATGCATCAAGTAACACATTACTAAAATTAATAAACTAGGATCCACCTACCTTATACCCATAAATTTTTCTCACTAGTGGTTGAATATTGATTATTCTTTTATAGAAAAAGTTTGAAATTAGATTAAAAACTATATTTCTATAAATGAAAAAAAATTAAAAATCGAATGTGAAATCGTGGAAGGAGATAGATATAATTTTATCCTCACCTCAGGCTACCACCTTCATTGAATAAAAAAATCATATGTGAATATAAGAAGATACACTCATGGAACCCTATGTAGATAGAAGTATAAGATGAATTTTTATCTCTAGATAAATTTAATAACCCATATCCATTTTCTCATTTATATTTTCTCTCCTGTTGGACTGATTCATGGCATGAGCCACATGTTCTCACCATAAAAACAACAGGGTAAAGGTCTCTCCCATATCCAATATGTTCTTTTCATGAAATTCTTATTCACACTGATAATTTCAACATGATACATCCAATAAACAATATAGGTTTTTTGGATTCACATGGGTCCTCCCCCATGAATCTTTTGACCCCTAAGACACTTTAAACCCCTAAAAATACATGGGTTTAATCTATACGTATGTTGATCCTCCCATACCACCGGATTTGGGATCATAAACCAAACATTATCATTCTTTGGATGGATTACGATTATTTGATATTTCATTGCTTAGATATAATATTTTATTTCGAGGGTTTATTCTATAAGTATTTAATGGATTTATTTTATCAAGTAGTTCATGAATATATTTTACTCACTAACTCTCTAATGATAGAATTCTCAATCACCATCCATCATCTCATTGGACATTATTTTCACTTCAAAGACCATATTTTAGGAATCATGTTTTTACAGTATTATTATAAGGAATCATAATACGAATTAAAATTCGTTGAATAGGGAAAAAGTCTATATTCTCAACTCAATATGTAAAAATGATGATTTTAAGGAAATGTGTAAATTAATTGTATTAACAATTCTATGTAAGAGTAATTCAAATGGAATTTATGTGATGTGTGGGGACCAGTTTTATATATCCCCTATGATACATTCAATGGTCACATATGAATATAAAGTTTATCACAATAGTATTTTAATTTTTTTTATACCTACTTATATAATTAAAGTGTATTGTGCATAGTATTGATGACAAGATAAATGAGTCCCTGGTTGAGGCCTAAATTGTGAGATCTTGAATATCAATATTTATGAATCTAATTTGTTGAGAATTTAGTTTCACTGATACATGTATATATATGCCAATTTTACCCATGGATGTAATTGAAAATCATTATGTTAATTGAATTTATTTTGTTTTTATAATATAATTTACCACATTAATTATTCCATATTTATAAAATATTTCATACACAATGCAGAACCTATATTGAGAATCTGAGGAAACGATTTATTTTTTAACCTTTCCTCAAGATATAATGATTTATTGTTTAAATGAAATTCAATGATGAAATAATTTTCGTCATACTATGTTCCCTTTTTCAAATTTAAAATTAATACAATGTATATATATAGTTTAAAAAGATTGATATGTTAATTGATTCACCATTGTGTGTTCTCTTGTATATTTTAATAGTGTAATAAGTAACCATAAGGTATATATTATTGATGTCCTTAATGTTATAGATTGTATTAGATTATGTTTAGTGGGAAACTAGGGAATTTATTTTTAGATTAATATAGATAACAAGAGAATTACAATAATGTGACCCAGTATTTGAGAACATTTTTTAGATTTATTCATTTTTCAATATTCATGATGAATTTAGAAATACTAGGTAAATTTATTTTTTTATGTATAGAACCTAAAGGAAGGAAGAGAGTCAATAATAATAGTTAATAAATATATTTCCTTACTAATAAACACAATATATTTTATGTTGGGGATGAATATATCATTAAAAGCTTTGTGAAACTCAATCAGGTTCTAGAAAATATCATTTTCATATATGGAGTTACTGAATAGGGGTGAATTTCCATTGATTCATATTATGATATTTACTAACAAACTATCTTATGATTTCAAAAATACTGTTAACCTAATAGGATTTATTAAGAATAAAAAAATTACATTTGGATTACTTTTTAGTTTTAAAAGACCATTGAATGATATGAAATCATTATACCATGTGTCCTAAATATTTAAAGAATAACTTGGGAATATTTAATTGGAATAATATTTTAGTAGAAGATTGAATGAAAATTTTATCATGATCAAAATGAAAAATTGACAAATGAATATAATTCCACATCTTTTAAGAGTAAAGACTTGTCATATTATGAAAAATGATTCCCCATGAATGAAGAATGACACTAATATTTTCATAATTGTTTATTGATGATATATTCAACCACTCCAAGAGTTGTGATTTTCATGATAATCTGCTGATAATCATTAATTGTTATTTTAAAGGAAATTGAGTTATATAAAAAAAATTGGTAAGTGTGTTTATTAACTTCTTGAAGATTCATTTCATGGAAATATTTTCTCTATGGATATAATATCTATTGGTCTATTATGTTAAAAGGTAATAAAATAGTCGACCTTATGGATTAATGTAAACTTCATTGATTTAAATATTTGGAAATTAGTATTAAATTGAAAAATATATTTTTGTAGTGTAGTGGTATTTATCAATGGTATTTTGTATAAGAATTACAGTAAAATTTATATGGATTATAATAATCATACTCTATTGGTTGGAAAAATTTGTTAATGTTATTTTTTTTAATATATCAATAATGGTATCAGTCTCTAGGAAAAATAATTATTATAAAAATACGTTATTTTGTTAAAAAAATCATTGAAGGTATAAATAAACATTAAATTAATTATGTAATATGAAATGGTTATCATTTGGGGTGTTCACAACATTTTTTCAGTATATATGAATATATGAATATAGATAATATAAATATTTCAGTGATAATTGTTTTTTGGGGATAAAAAATCAGATTATTCTAGATTAATAAGAGATCAACCCCTTTTAATTTTTTATTTCAAATTGAATTATCAAAATTTTTGGAGATTTAAATTAATAATTGGATACTATTAGGTTTTCTGAGTTTAATTTTTATAAAATTTTATCTATATTGTTTATTATTTTATCATTTCTATGTATTTAAATATTGAAAATGAGAAATAACATAACATCATTTTTTGTATTACATTGTTTGTTAAATGTTTATCATAGTAATTCATGAAAGAAAAATACATCATGATCATGATTATTTACGTCAAATGATAAACATTTTCTTACAGAATTGGAAAAAAATAATTAAGTATATTTTATCATATCTTTCTATCTCAATTTTAATATAATTATCCAAAATAATGAAAATTGAAAGTAAATATGTCATGTATTATTTGAAATATAACAATAAAATACAATGTTTCTTTTTTTAAATCCATTCTTCATGTCTGAGTCATACTCATTGTTATGAAATACATAAATTTTAATATAAGTATGAAAATCATATGAATATATTTTATTTCAATGTCCTAGATCCATAATCATGTGTATTTTTACTAAGATAATCAAAAATATCATTCCACTTTCATGGGCTACACAATATTTCATAAACAAAAACATGAATCATTTATACCCTACATCTATTCTAATGATTCAAGCCCCACTTTTTTAAATATGTCATTAAATCACATGTTCAATATAGAAAGAAATTCTATCACTAAAGGGATAATGTTTCCTAAATATAAAGCATAAACAACAACATATTACTCCACGACAAGAGTATTTTAGTTTTTATGGTTGGTTCATAACTTGAAATACCTATAAGTGACTACATAGTCATTATCTATCATGCAATCCCTCAATAAAACTCCATAAAAATAAGAGTATTTTTAAACAAAACACCATGTTCGAAAAAATTGCATTATAAGATGTTTTCAACATCATCTTCTTTTTCAAGAAGCTGTCCTCACATAGTTTAATCCTCATGAACATTATCATATACATAATAATTTTATTCATAGATATTTCCATGTGAAATAAGTCCAATATTAATCATATATTATACCATACTAATATAATGTAACCCCGAATCTTCAATAGATTTCTAGGTTGTACCAACAATGTAACTGCCTACACCATCTCATAATCAATATAAATATATAATTCGGAAATAAAATGACATATAAATCGTACCTACTGGATAAAAAATTTGAAAATTTTAAAGAATGAAATAAACACATATTTAATTAATGTTTATTATACAAGATTGGTAGATGTCTATCATGAAATGTAGATGATAATAAATATACCATGATGTCACTAAAAACACCATGATAAAGGAATGCAATTATGTGTGAATAATTATTTTCATAAGGGGCATGAACAATAACGTATAATTAATCACCTTGAATAGAATAAAAAGTTCCACGTTAACCCATATATTTTCACAAAGTATATCATTCTTATATCGACTTATCTAAAACAATATTGGTGATGGCATGATCATAGATTCATTTTGGACATCCTCTAGGATCCCATTTATTGATAAATAAAATCATCTATCCTCCAAAAGTGATATTGTTTATCTATAGTGACATGATTCAATTTTTAGTAATCCAGACATAGTCATAATTTACCAAACTATTTAATAAAATAATAAATGACCCCCATAAGGCAATGATCTTAGATTCTTAAAACCCTTTCGTAACAAGACCATTAAAAACACATTAATCACATTCAAAATTGATATTTTAATATGATATGGATAGATTCTTGTCAGTTTTATATTTGGATGAAGACCAATTTCAAAAATCATTCTTTATAGTGTAGGTTTTCTCAAGAAATCTTCTAGAAATTTGTCAATGATATGGACAAAAACATGAGGAAAATTGGAATAATCAATTTAAAGATATTATTTGGGATCTAAAAATGCCACCAATAACATAGTGTTAAAATTATGACTGAGTTTTGGTTCCACTCTAGCTTCTCGTAGATCAAATTTGATGGTCTGGCCATAATTTAAAACATTTCAAAGGTAAGGATCACCCAAATCTAATAAATATAAATTTTGGCCTGAAAAAATTAAACCATTCCAAACAAATAATCATGAGGATATGGTTCATCTAGGAATCAAAGAAATATAATAAATATTTCTTTCATACATATTATGTAGAAAATTCTATATAGTATTTACTACAATCATTCCTTATTCCAAGATTTTTTCTCAGAGGGTGAAATTTATGAAAACTACTTATATGAAAACATACCCAAGAAACAACTTATGTACAAATAATAGAATTATATGTCTATGTCTTTAAATAAGTATGTATAGAGTATAGATATAATGAAAACTAACACTCACAAAATCAATGACAATATCTTAAGGTTATCAAACACCACATTTAATATTGTCGTGGTCATTACCTTTGAGATTTTCCCCCAGATTTCATACGCACAACAAAACACATCTCCATTAAATGAAAAAAATATTGAAATTTATGATTTTACAATACATATAAGATTAAATTTTATTGTGTGGTAATAATATATATTATATCCCGAATAGTCCACTATTAAACCACTGGGGAACACCTCCTCCCATGGAGGGAGCTAAGGAACCCTTTTTCTACTCTAGCTTCGTATATCCACCATAGAACATAACCATATCATTCATCATTAAATACCAAAATATGGGACTAATTGCTTCATTTAATAACCCACATACTTCGCTACTCACATTGTGATGAAAACATACTTCTTTATCCTTGTCTGAACTCTTCTAATTTTTGAGGTCCCTATGATGCACTTATGAGTATATAGTCAGGTCTATGTTCCAAAAAAATATCATTACCCTAGGATTATATCAAATATCAAAATATTTCTCTCTATGTGAAAATTTCAAAGATAAATTAATAGAAAATGAATGAATTCCAAAAAAAAGTAAAATCATTTGTTACTCTTATAATTCAATATTTGAGATCCATGAAATGCTAGGATCTATCAATATGAATATTATCTAGATATAATTCATTGAAAATAGACTAATGAAAGGTCTCAAAAGTCATATCACCATGATTCATAACATATTTCATCTTACATAACCATCTCTTACTAGGTCGCTAATGAATGTTCACTTTTTATTTCATCCATAAACCATCTGGAGCATCTTCATAGTAAAATATTCATTTCATGGTTTAGATCTTACACTTAGATATATAGGGTCCTCTAGTACCTATAATATCCCAAGAATAATTAAGATATAATTCTCATTAAAAATAATTCATAGTCAACCCATCCTTAGGTGTTCTTATGATCGAAATAGGTTTTTATCTAAAGAATACATCCTAATTTTGTTATGTTAAATTGGTCCTAAGTGTGATTTCTAGATCATTATAAATTATATCCACTTTTATTTTTCTATTAACAAATGTATAATCCTCTTTTGGAGGGGCATTATGACACACATCCATGTGGGTCTCATGAGTTGATGATAATAGAATATTATACAAAATGAAAAAATGAATGATTTGAAACACTGTTAATTTATTAAAAGACTAATTCAAAGGAAATAATAAAATAAAAATTAAAAACAAAAAAACACCATTTCATTGAAAAATAAAAACATAAAAATATGAAAAAATAACATATTCAATGAAGTATATAATTTCGCTTGGTTTTTTGGGGAAGAATGATATGGTACAACTGTAAGGTCATTCCCAAAAATGTGTATCTATCAATTTCATTCAATATAACAATATAATTTTCAAGGACCATCAAACATTCATGATATATTTGTTTCATATATGTAGAAATGAAAATAAGAAGAGAGCTTCAAATGTGGAGATTTTCAATAATATATCACAATAGGTTATTATACAAACCTACATTTATAGATTATCATCCTATATATAGATGATATAGTGATAATTTCTAAGAAAATAGTCCACTCATACATTTTCTGCATGTATGAGTAATGTGTTTGATTAAAAATTGTTAAGCCAGTACACGATAACACATTACCAATTACATCTTGTGAAACATATAATTAATGACATACAATTGTGTAATAGATTCAATATGTTTGATTAATTATAGAATTTTAAATTTGGTACTACCATATGATTCGTGGAATTATGACACACCCAAGTAACATTATATGAAATTAAAATATAAATGATACAATTTATTTTTTCATCGAAATAATGTGTACTCATAAGATTAAATGTAGTCCTTTTTCAAATGGTGTTTATTACACTATGGAAAAATATATTGTACTATAGAATATATGGATATAGGTTCTAACCATTTCAATATACCACCTACATGAAAACCATAAAGGCTATCATTATATTCACCATATGTTATATCCTATAATAAAATTAGGATATCTTATACAAAAATATTTTTGATATTTATAACACCTTTTTGAGAATATATCATTAAATTAAACTTAAACCACATCATTGGAAATTCCTTGGGAATAAAATCTATAACAAATTTAACATAAAAACTCTAAAAAAGTTTATATTATATCTTACCATCATACTACATTACTATTAAGTCAAACACAAATTGTAACTCGGTTACCCTTTATAACATGATTAGAAAATGTGAAACAAAATATCCCTAATTGTACGATAGAGTTAATTTTAGTAATTTATCAATGATACAGATACAAAAAGGGGTAACATAATGATATCGATCAAATACAATACAAATTTATTCTACACATATCACAGTCTTGCATGAATTTTAATATTTTTCCATTTTCTTTTACCTAATAACAATATATAATAGGTTTCATTTTAATCTTATAAATCCTTATTAAATGTTATATAGTCTTTGACGACAGAATAATCATGTCAAAAAATACATCACATTTCATAAATCTAGAATATGAACACATAACATGTCCTTGGTCAATGTCTGTATCCACATCATACAAACTTTCTATGCATGCCCATCCATTTATTCAATCTATCTAAATAAATGAACCGACTTTCATACTATTTATATGATATGATAAATAACTATTTAGTTGAGATCCAATTGATGAAATCCCCAAAAATATACTCAACCAACACTAATTATATAAATATCATTGTTTGTTTAAAATGTTTTCCATGTATAATAGTACTCAAGGTTGGTATCTTGTGAACTGTATGTTTTGAGACTCCAAATATGAATAGTACATCATAAGTATACCAAATACATATTGTATGACATGTAATGTGGGATACATCATGGGTATTATAGCATAGAAAGTTTTTTTATTCCTTATAATCAAACTATATAGCCTTTTATAGGATTCACACTCACACTAGTCAATACATTTCACCATAGTCTATAATTCTCCATGGTAAGTATTGGTTAGAAATAAATCAATTTTATATTTTGAGAGTTAATTTATGATTAATCAAAAAAACTGAATATCAATACATAAATATATATATAGAAAATTTCTATTAATGATAATTTGATTATTTTATTAATTATTATATGATATATGTTTATATTCATAAACACTCTAAGAATATTATTAAGAAAACTGTATATAAAAAACTATCAAACATCTAATATATGATAGGCTACCATATCTGTCATCTATTTTCTATATAATTTTTTTTAAGACTCATTACATAACTACAAAATTTCTTCCATATCCACTTTTAATTATCTGATAAAACCCTTCCACTAAATACATTAATATATAACATCAATGTAGTAGTCCAATTTGAATAATGGGGAGACTTTGGAATAATATTTCTATTTTGAGTGTCCCTAAACATATTACATCATAATAAGTCCATATTTTACAATTTAATTGTGTTAATAACGTCTTTTATATAAATATAAATATTTTTTTTGGAATTGTGATACTTTTTATATTTCCATTAAATTCATCCTTGAAATATTTTACTAACATATGTGATTTTCATGTTACATCCCTAAAAATACATTGTAATTTTTTTATATCTAAAAATATATATTTTGTCATATTAGATAATATAACCTTTCCCTCATTTATTTACTATCAAATACTAGACCCTCTAGGATATCAATGGAAATTCATTTTCATCATTGATAAGAAAAATATTGTATTTCATAACATTGAACTTATATAACACCAATTATATTCCCACTGGTCTCTTGAATTCTATATTAATTCATAATTTCAAGACAATAAATACAATAAATACACTTTGGTGTTACTAAATATTACTTGTTACCTTTTAATGGTTACACATAAAAATTAAAAATAATTTCCATAATTTATATGGTTTTTATTGTCTATAGAAGTATGTTGAAATTCTACTTGATCAATTAATCCATTAATAGTGGTGGAATCATATTACCTCACAATATTGGATGAAAATGTTCCCCTACTTAAATTTATTTTTAACCTTTTCTTCTTTTAAATATATTTAATAATATTAAATAATCACAAACCATGTGTATCATGACATTAATCATATTCCTTCTAATAAATAGTGAAAAAAAGGATTCAAGACCTAAAAATCCTTTTTTAATACAATTTTCATATTTATGATGTTATTACACTTATGAAAACAATTTAGTTACTGAATTTCTAAATAAATGAATGATTATATTAGTATCTATTGACAAAAATAGTTTCACTTTTAATCTCATAAATAGTTTCATGACTTTTAAAAAATATTGTTGGTATCATATACAATTGAAAATAAATGAATTAAACTATAAATAATTACTAACTAAGTTTGAATTTCCTTATGGTTTCTAATAAACCTATATATATTATAATATATTCCCTGTCTAGTGGGTAGATTTTCCATTATGAAAGCATCGCCCTTCTGGAATTTGATTTTCTTTATATGGAATTATAAACTCTCTATGCTCTCTATTATTATATATATTGTAAAAAATTACCTTGTACATCTATACCAGAATGATGGACCATCATGATAGACCCCCCATATTAAACTCAAATTTCATCAACAAGATGAGGAATTGTCATAAATTTATACTAATCACATTTTTGTTACATTTCATAGTAATTCATCATATCCTTTTAAGGTGAGTGTTGAATGAATTACATGGTAATATAAATCATATGTGGTGATCCTAACATATAAATGACCTTGAAACAACCAACAATATAGAGAATATGATATGAGATTGATATTACTTCTATTATTTTACTATTAAATATTTTCATTGTCACATCATACCTCTTATGAGTAAATTATTCATGATAGATTATTTTCATGTTTTCTTCCATCATATAAGAATTCATGGTTTCAGGTTTTTTTCATCAAGATCTCCATTGTCAAAAACTTTTATTAAAAACATTAATTTATTCCTTAAAATTGATATTATTGGTATATTTTTTCATTGGATGAATGACACCACATCTAGATTCAATAACAACCCCAAACTCATAGTCCAATATATGGTATTAAATACATAAAATTTTCATTTTTGGCTTTGAAACCATTAAATGTTACCCAAATTTTTTATCCAAATCATAAAACATGAATAGGAAATATTTTATAACAATGATATGGTTGGAACATTTAAATTTAGTGTTTTATAATATTAGGATAATATATTGTATATACCACCGATAATTTTTCAGGTCGTTCATCCTCCCAATAAACCTATCTTTTTCAATTTTACATTAACTCATCATAATTATCATGATGAAAAAATTATTAAAATAATTATCTTAACATTATTCATAAAATCCTAGAGAAAATAAAACATAATAAGATTGATCTAAAAGGGTCATTAGGAGTAAAAATAAGAATTAAATATTAAAAATCACTTGTTATTATATGATGAAAATAAGGGTATGATGACATAATCAAAGTGAATGTTATTACTATAAAAATATTCAAACACATAAATACATATATCATCAATCATGAAACATGGAATAAACCATTATCAATGGAATGATTCATTTTAATTAAAAATATTGATCCATTTGATTTCAAAATTGACAATAGTAATCATTAAAAATCCACAAAAAGTATAAAGAAAATGTGTTTGTGCCCTCCGAATATCATCTTCGTTACCCATTTTATTCTTTTTTTAGTAATAACTAGATCTGACATAAATACATATGAGATACCCTCTCATAAATCCTTCCTCATTTCATCTAAATACAATTAACATTACCCATTTTATTTAAGTTTTATCTTGGTGAACCATAACAAAATCTATATCGGGTTAACCTGGCTTTATCTAAGAACACACATTATATAAGATATAACAATCTCACCCGATTCCATCTAGGTAAACCCATTATATATATAATATTAGGATGTCCCATGAACATTAATAATTTACATGAATCATTCATGAATAAAACATTTAGATTCTATAATTTTTTATAATAATAATCACAGTTATTTGATTTCGTGATTCACCAATGGAAAATAAATATGATCCATTTAAATGTAATAATATATCTAGAGAATGAGTAATTATGGAATACCAAACTCATATCACTAGTTTAATGAATATAACATCAAATGGTGATGTATTTCATGAATTGAAATATTTATAATAGCTCATTTAGAACACAAATGAGGAAAATAATAATTTTATTTGAAAAGTAACTATTACAAATAAGAAATTCATAAAAAAAATTAAATAATTAATTTAAAATATTATTTGAAGCAAAGAAATTAATATTAAAATTTTTAATATTTTTTAATGTGGTAAATTCAATTAATATCATAAATTTTATAAATAAATATTTCAAATAGGCATTTTTCAAAAGGAGCCAAGAGGCACTCTATCAGAAATTGATAATACATCATATTTTTTTTTAAAAAAATAATCGAAATGAAATTATAAATTGATTTTATAAAATAACATATGTTTTTAACTGAAATTTTATAAAAAACATTTCCTAAAACAAGGATATAACAGATAATTATTCTTAATCTAGAATTAGATATTTGATCGGTATCACTTGAATGAAAATTACTTGATATTTCTTCATAAGTTTAAGAGGGAAGTAAAAATAAATTATTTTAAGATCATTAAAAATTAGAAGAGAATGAAATAAAAATGTTTCTAGAAAATAAAAATGATGTTATTTCCCCCAAAATATACAATATTATAAATAATCCCTAAAAAGGATATTTTATCACATAGCCTTTACCCCATCATTATTTCTTCAATCATAATCCCCCAGAATTAATAACATCATAAAATACATTAAATATTCATAATATATGTTAATTATATATATTAATGTCGAAAGGGAATTATTTACACCTCATAATTGTACATATGTTCTTATGATAGTATTAAGTCCAGAAAAATGGATTTTCAAATGAATATCCCTTACAAGGATCATATAATAAAATATAGAAAAAATCATTGTATAGATTTAGTGTAAAAAATCTTATTCCCCAATAAACAATTTTAAATAAAGAATAATTAATTTAGATATCAACTCATCAAATATCATGGAAAAAAATTCAATGAAATAGAGTAATAACACAACAATATGAAATTGAGTTAAGAACCCAATTATAACATGGTAAATTTCATTTTAAATCCCATTTGATGATGTAATTTAAATTAGTACATAATGAAATATGTATAAATGTTTCATGATATAAAATTTTAATGGGTCAGTATATAGACCATATAGTAGTAAATTGGTCTACATTATTTCAGTATACCTCAATGAAGGGAAATTGAGAAGATGTTCTTAACCTCATGTCTTGAATTTATAAGTGTTCCATTCTACTCCTATTTAATAATATTTCACCAATTATTTGATTTCCAGAAAACAATGTTCTATATTTAAAAATTTTAACATAATTTTTTTTATTTTTTATTTATTTTAATTCCACATTTAATTATTTATCCTATTAAGTCTATATCAGTTTTTTTGTTGATGTTTGTTTCATATTTTAAAAACAGATTTAGTTTGTTGACATGATCAAAAGGATAATTGTTCCATCATCTCCAAATAAATACAATATAATTAATGATTAATTTTGTTAAAAAATATAATTTTAAAAAAATCATTAAATATGACATCGAAAAATGAATTTCATTGGAATCATTAAGATGAAATGTCGTATGTATGTATAAACAATGTTCCATATTTTCAATGATGATTTTGGAAAATATATATATATTATTTTATTTTTAAATAATGATAATAATAAAATAAATAACATATCATTTCATTAAAAAAATTATTATTATTGTGACATGGTGTTGGAAAATGTGTCTTTTCACTTCATAGAGGTGGCAGTCCACACATACGCATTAACAACGTTATCATTTCTTTGGGAGGGTAATAGATAAATTGAATGGTTTATATTATGTATACCTAATCAAAAAAGTTTTCAATAATATAATTCTTTTTTGTAATATATCACATATATTCATTAACTCTATCCTTATTACCATATATGAAAATTTTTAGTTAAAAACAAATCAAACCACATTATGGGGAGGGAGTCTTCGGTACACACATGGGACAATATCGTATCCCCCATGGAATCAAAATTGAGAATATATATGTGATAAAATAATTAATAAATAATTATTATGTTAAAAATATCATATATTCACTTCATATAAATAATTTTAATAGACCGTGATAGGTGATGATGAAAAATTAATTACATCGATTAATGAGACTGTAGTCCCATGTACAAACAAAATATGATTTCATTTCATATTTTATGGATGAGGAGATTGATGTAGGATATTAAATTTACATAATAACATATAATTACATGGATGACACATGTTTTATTATAATATCAAAATATAAGAAGTTTTTAATGAGATGAAAATTGATATTAAATTTAAACACCCAGTTAGGCATGACACCACATCTTCAGATAAACTCGCTGGGATAGCATTGAAATCCCCATAAGAATAGATTTATGAACCAAAACAATTTACGATGATGGTAGTGGAGTAAGGAAGGATTTTGTTAGTAATTAACACAAAATAAATTATCTTAGGCTGTGATATTGAGATGAGAGGGGGTCATATTTTATATTATAGATTAGAGACACGCATGCATTTTTTAAAATAAATAAATATAACCATTTTTATAAATTAAAAAATGCTAAAAAAATTACCCTACTCACAACTAAAATATCCTATGTTCTAAATATGATTATAAAATTCATTTATAAATAAATATTCCAAATTAATAAATATATTTTTCTGATTAACTCTAAGGTAAATAATTTTTTACCATAACATTAGAAAAATATTTTTATTGTGTTTACTATTCATTAAAAGATAAAACTAACATTAACCTATTATATAATATAAATTATTATGATTCAGAAAATATAATCCCTTTTTAAATTAATTTCATTCAAGTGGTAGAAAATAATTATAATTTAATCACATGGATGTGATGAAAAAACATTTTTTCAAGATGTTTATTTCATAATAAAAATATAATTAAATATCAACTGTATGACATAAACTAATAATTATATGAGTATAAATTTTATTTATTTATATATAATCTATAAATTTCATCTATATCATTTCTAATTTGCCTTTTTTAGTTCGTAAAATTGAAAAGACAATAGAAAATTTAAAATAATTTTTCAAAAAATTATCATTTTGAGCACAAAATAAACATATACGAAAAAACATCAATTATACTAGGTGTTGCATGTTGAAAATACTTTTGTTAAAAACCCTCCTTGTAAAATGGGTTTAAAACATCTATATGTTATGTTAAAAATGCAATCTAGATTATCTTATGTAATAATTAATTACTAGGATCCCAAGTAGGAAAACATTGTTGAGATGTGACTATATTAATAAGGATGTAAATTGAAACACCCAAATGATGACTGATAGTGAGACTTTTCATTGATCATAAGATTGTGAATGATCAAAAAAAATTCAATATCCATAAAACCATAAACCATAAAGGTGTCAAAAAGGAAATTATTGTCATTATAAATGATTATATTTAAAAATTATTGTTTAATGATTATTTTCCTACATTTTATGAATTCATTTAACAAATAAAATAACATAATAAATTAATATACATAATTAACAATCTAAATTTTATCATTTAGTCCCTTTCCACAACAATATCCTCTTTTTCTCAAAACAAATAGTATTAAAGATTTTTTTTTCACACCTTGATCACTAAAACACGATTTCAAAGGAATAAATGACCATAATAGGGTTAAAAAATCTATTCCACCTATATATATACATCACCCAAAACCAAAATGGATAAAATATGGTAATATGGTTTTTAAAATGAATAAAAGTTAATATTATGAAATAATGGACTAATTACCAACCAATAACAATAATTACCATATTTAAAATTAAATAATTTTAAAATAATCAGGAAAATAAATAATTTTTAAACCTCAAATTATATCTCACACTATTTTTCATTCATGAACAAAAAATATAATGAAATTGTTTTCAAATAACATTGATCAATTTTTCCCAAAATAAATTTTTATTCTCACAGTGGTATATATGGAAAAACATGTGTTACCACAACTAAATCAATATATATGATCATATAATCACTAAAAATTAAAATTACATAGAAAATTTTTCCATAGATATTAAATTACTACGTCACATTACAGAAAAACATTACATATACTTCATCCAAAAAATTGAATCTTAAAATACTATTATTTACTCATATATCTCATCACATTAAACTAGAAAACGGTTATGAAATATCTTTTAAATTCTGTGAAACATAAATCTTATAAAGCCATGATGGAATCCATAATGCATAAGATAACCCCACATGAAAAATATAAATTACGTAAATTATATAAAACCATTACCTTATACGAACTATAAAATCAATAAACCCACACTCCTAGATTTGGTGATAAAAATTCACATTTTAAAAATTGATACAGATGATTGTGACACAATTTTCACCGAAAAATGATTCATTGTAAAATAAATATTTTGATTGAATAATATACCAAATTATATTTTAGGACTACTATTTTATAAAATTATGACAAACACATACATAAAAAATGCACATGTCCTCATGTGATTAACCCTATAACCAAACCAATCATTTCTTATTTCACATTAAGTAATAATAAACATCCATATGAAACCCTTATAGATATAAATCTTTTAAAATTATTCTTGATAAAATAGGTAAAATTAATCATAATAAGGATAAGGGAAAATTCTATGTTATGGTAAACACAAGAATTAACTACTGAATATCATAATTTAGTATAAGAAAAAAGTAATTCAATGATAAAAAATTTATATTTCATGGGAATAAAAATTAATATTCAGTCCCATTAATACTAGGATCGTCAATAATGAAATGAGGAAAAATGATTTATAAATTTAACGAGCCATAATAATAAATAATCAAGATCCATTTTATTTTTTAATTGACCAAATGATTTAATAATAACCCATATTAGTCATAAATAAAATGTTATAGTATCATTTGAATACCATCTTTATAACCCATTTAAAAATAATTTTGAAGATAACATGATCCCAATTAAATCTATAGGATAATGCATTTCATAATTCCCTTCTTCTTACCTCTAAATACAAGGAACTTTTCCCAATACATTAGATCTCCATTTTGAACACCCATCGAATAAAAAATATTGTGATCATGCATCCCTATCTAGGATCTTACTTAATATATGGTATATCCGGATAGCCTATGATCAATAATAATTTCCATGTACATTTGATGAATAAGTTTTATTGAATCATTTATTTTTTGACATAACAATAATCACTTTTATTTCTTTGATTGATTAACCTATAGAATATAAATCGGCTCTATGTGAGTCTGATAATCAATGTTGAGAAATAATAATGATTTTATCAATAAAACAAATCCCCTATAGTTTGTAATTAACATCAACTATTATTATCAGTGATTAATTCATATACCATTAAAATGTCATGAAATTGTTTTTAATAGAAATGAAATTTTCATTTTAAAAATAAATTTTAAAAAATATAATTATTATTTTTTAAAATAATTTTCATTGAAAATAATATTTCAAAAATAAAAATTGAATCTTCAAAAAAATGATCTAATGGTGTTAAAATCTATTCAAGTCAAAAATGTTAAAAATAATAATATATATGATTTTGAAAAAAAATTACAGAGTAAATCATTTGGAGAATTTTAAGAAATTACCTTATTAATACATTTAAAAGATAGTAATATATAATGTAAAATGTTTTTTTGGAAATAAAATATTTTTATAAAATATAATATTTAATAAATACTAAAATAAATGGATTTGGAAGAGAAATTTTAATAATATAAAATATTACACAATATTAGTATTACTTATAGAAATAATTTTTGATATTTATATAATATATAAGGAAGGAAATATATTTTTAACATTTAAAACACATTAAGAACCAGAGAAATATAAAATAGATTTGTTCCTACTATATAATTTCATATTATTTTTACCCAAGGAAGCTTCAATATAATTTATCCTGAAAATGGAGAATGTATCATAAATACTTTTCCACTTTGGTGACTCCTAAATAATAAACCCCATAAAAGATTAACATAAAATTTGAATTAAATATGATGAAAATAATTAAATTCATGATATAAATGTTTTATACGAGTTATGTGTACATAATAAAAATAGATAGGTTCATATCATATATGTATGTCCTAATGAAATCCATGATTTGATGTAAACCAGAAACAATGATCATTTCATTGAAGATATTATTAATAAAGGGGGAGATTTTTTGTTGAAAATATAAATTAATAGAATTTTTTTGAAATTAATAACTAAATAATTTGTAAATAAACTCAAAAAAATGACGGCATAAAAACATCTATGAATACATGTAATATCCCAGAAAAATGAAGTTCTTTTAATAGTCATTTTTCCACTTAATAACATTCAGATCGTATCTCATTTGATGAAATAATTAAAATTAAAAATTAAAAATCCATGAATTATTTTTTATGATATAACATGTAAATGTTGAATTATGTACACAATATTTAAGAAATTAGGTGCATAACATTACAATAACTCTCAATTAAGTGAAATTGAGACAAGGGCCCTTTAGCCCATTCCAGATATTCCATGTATATCTTATAACTTCAATATATCAATCTAATACTGGCTATTTTATATGATAATATTCCATACAATGAATAAATAAATTTTACAATATTAATTTATATATTTTATTTTAATAAAATATTTTAATATTTAATAAATTAATTAAACATTATGTATTTTGAGAATGTTAAACCCATATTATCAAAATGCCTTCTATATGTTTAATGTGGTCAAAATGGAAACTTGTTCCATAATTTTCATAATAATTAATATGAAGTAATTATAATATTTAATCATAATTTATTTGTTAACATAAATGATATTATATTTTTATAAAATTTAAATTATGCTAAAATCGTTGACACAGTTGGTTGTTTTTACTTAGGATTATTGTTTCCATTTTTCAATGATCAATATGGATATAAGGTAAAAATTAATTTATCATTACAAAGAGATAATATCTAAATAAATATAATATTATTATATTAAATATAGTTATATATATAATTTAGGTAATTTGGTGGTGGGAAAAGTAACATCTCTCTCTAGGGCGGCAATTTCCCGTCCGAATGCACGACTGACGTTATAAATTCTCAGTGAGTAGAAATTTAAAATTAAATTGTAAAAATTATATTTTTTAAATGATAAATATATCATGAATATCATAATTAATTCAAATATATCCTATAAATTATTAAGCATTATCCTTCATAACTTCTACATAAAGCATTACTGAAAAACAAATCACATTGATTCATGAACTTCTAGTCCACTATACACATGAGGAGCATTATCGTAACCCCCGTAGAATGTAATATAAGAAGGTTTATCTGATATAATAACTATATAACAATAATAATTATATTATTAATTTAACATATACAATAAAAATAAATCTTAATACAAATAAATTATAGGTCATCATGAAAAATTATTTACATTGGATTATGTTGTGTTTGTTCGCCATACACACGAATGATAGATTCATTTATTATTTGATAAAATATATGAATGATTTAAGATATAAAATTTAACAATTAAATTTTATTTAAATTATTATTTTTTAATAATATAATAATAATTAATAAGGTTTTAATGAGATTTATGATGAAATAAAATAGAAATTCTTGGTTCGGCCTTATACCTCTTTTTCCAACAACCACTTTAGGTTAACACCAAAATCATAAATATTATTGAATTATGAACAAAAAAAATAAAGGATATTTTCAATGATTTTAGGAATGAATATATTTAGTTATTTTAATAACCAAATTGCATTGATTTTTAGTAATATAGAGGAGAGGTGTGGGCTTATATAACTAAGGTTAGTTGAACATTTGTAATTTTTGAAAAGAGAAAAGTGAAACCCATGATTATCAAATGTCATAACGATCAAAAAATTGACCATTATAATGTATTAAGAATTAAATTATCTTAATATTATCATATAATAAATTTTATAAAATAATTATACAATTAATGAACTTATATTTTTGTTCTAACAACAAATAAACCAATTCTACCATCTCCATGATAATGTATTTTTAAATTTTCCCAATTCATTGTACCCGAAAATTAACATGAAATTATTATATAATATAAAATTTTATTACTAAATATATTGAATTTTTGAAAACAAATTCAATTAATTTTATTGGTATAAATTAATTTAAAACTAAACTCAGGTTGGTGACTTAAAAATTGGTTTTCAAGATTTGTGTTTTTTATGAAAAAATTGATTTCATATTCAATCTATGACCATTATTATTATGTATAAGAAATTAAATTATTAATTAAATTTATATATTATATATATTTCCTTTCAATCATTTATCATTAGAATTTTAAAATTAAAAAATATTTTCAAACATTAATTACTTTAATAGTTATCAAAAAATTCCTCATTTTTACTAAAAAATCTATACTAAAATATAATATAAAATTGATTTAAAATTGATTAACTAGATTAAATATATCAAAATAAATATTTTTTTACCTTAAATAATATTCAATTTATTATGAAAAATTTTTAAAAATTAATTTATCAAATGTAAATTTCTTCTTTGCAAAAATCAATATTTTTTAGTAATTACTTAAAAACTAATATGATCCAAAAAATACATAAAAATAGAACATTAAAATTATTTTTATATGATGATTTTGAAAGTTAATTTTTTTTTTTAAAAAAATAATAAAAGGTATTGAAATTATTTTTATTGTATTTGGGAAAATTCTGAAAAAACAGCCACTAAAAAATATATGATTTTTTAGAAAAAAAACTATTTATCCTTGAAATGAATCATATTTTTTCTAATAAATATATAATAATTCAATATATTTCATTTATGTATATCCAAAATAATTTTCATTAATCTTAAATCATATTAATCTCCACTAGTTTAATTCATGGTTATAATGCTCTATAATATTACATTTCATTTATACTTTAGGATGTGGGTAACTGAATCTATTTGGAGAGAAATATTTTTGATGTATTTCTTTTCTCACTAATTCATGTAGAATGCACAAGGGAACATGTGTTCCATTATTATATCTCTTGGTGTCCCATCCCCCCCCCTAAGGAGTTTATTCCTCTCAATTTTAAATTGATCTATATGAATATGTATTTGACATTGAAAAGTAATTGTAATAAATTTCCACATTGTAAAAAGTTTTAAAAACATCTTCTAGATTGGAGAGAAAGGTTTTTTGGAAGATCATATGGAATAACACAATACTACATTCCCATGTAGGTGAAAATTCTAAAGAAGTGAATATATGGTCATGAAAAATATTTTAATCTATAAATTATAATAGATGGTGAAAAAAATAATTGAACACAAGAAATTGAATGATCTTGAGAACATCAAAAACCCAAAAAATAGAAACCAATGTTTCAACAAAATATCATTGATTTCATCATAAATAATAATAATAATAAAAACATTTCTTCAAGATCATTTTCAATGATTTTTTTATTTTCTTTTTCCGTTTATACAATGTGAATAAGAAATTAAACTTATTAGATTATCTTTATATCATTATTTATGTTATATTGAAAGGAAACACTTATTTATCCCCAAATAACCAGTATTGAAGAATATATTTTTTCTTGTAGGAAACACTAGAATAATATTTTGAAGGGCCACATAACCAACAATGTGATAGTCATGAAATTTCACTTTTCATTAAACATTCTCGAAATCTAAAATGGTTATCATTAGGGAGGCTGCTTCCCAAAATTTAAAACCAAAATATTTTGAATTAATTCATTAATACCCCAAACTCGAGTGTAGTGGACCATGTTTAGACTAAATCATCATGAAAATAATTTCAACATTACTAATCACTTTATCCATATATTATATTATATTTCTATTGTCTTTAAGGAACAAAAATATGGTGATTATCTTTTGAAATAATATTTATCACTAAGATACCAAATCACTTATCAATCCCATTTATATCTATATGAGAAAAAAATTTGTTACAATAATTAAATAAATATCCCTAATAACGTAATACCTATATGTTATTGATTGTTTAAAAAAATTCAAAAAAAAATTAATTTGATATATTACTTTAAACCAATTAGTTACATATACATGAATCTAATAAAACATAGCCTAAAATTTCACAACTCATAGTATTATCTCTTAAAATTATACCTAAGAAGGGGTGTCTTTGAGATTTGAACATATAATCAACCGTAGTATTATATAATTATGATGTTATATATAAATATTATAATAATCTCACATGATTACATCCTAATCTCAAAGTTAATCTAAAACATGTCTTTGATACCAACTATAACAACATTAAAATCAGACACATGAATCTTGTGCAAATAACATTAACATTACATTTCATGATTTAATACTGATAAATGTGACCCCATTATTACAATATAAAAAATATATAATGAAATGGAAACATTATATCACTTATATTAACCAGGAAATTTTGGTTTTATATTTTTGAGAATTATGAAGAACACTTACCAAAATAATACCCATTCTTTCATGTGAGTATTCCAACAACTAAACCCATATTTTCTTATTTCAAATTAATACATCCTCATCATCCGTATGAAACCCATCTAGATATAATTAATTTATATCACTATTGATGTCCTGGGGAAATTGAATCACAATAAGGGTGATATCAAATGATCATTAAGGGTTAACATAAGAAGTAAGAATTAAATAACAGTAGTGGTTATTTGAAGAACATAAGGTCATGATGAAATAAGCATAGGTTTTGATCATAACATAAGAATATTCATCCTCATAAATACCAGGATTGTCAATAATGAAATATTTTATAAAAAAATTTCATAAGTAAGAGTAATATTAACCTATAATCACTATCCTTGTTGTTAAAAAATTGATCTAAGTAATTACTAAAAACCGTATAAAGCTAAAAAATTGTTCTAGTATCATTAGAAAATCATATTCATAAACAATTTTAAACTTATCAACAAAAATATCTAAAATACATTGGAGAACCCATATAGAAACACCCTCTCTCTAACATCATATAATAATGAAAATTATTTAGTGCATTAGATTATTATAGGTGTACACCCATGATATAAACCATATATAGATCACCTAGTACGACTTGGGGACACCTACAGTATAAGAAATATCTAGATCAGCTAGAGCTGTATAAGCATTCCAATAAAATTATATGTATATGGATCACCTATGATCATACAAATATTCCACATTCAATCTGTGAAAAAAATTTATGATATTTCTATTTTAAACATAATAATTTTCATTGTTCATTCATTGCAAGATTCAACTATTAAAAAGAAACAATATCCATAAAAATCTCAAAATCCATCCAATAAAAACATTATTATAGTATCAATACCACATATCCTAACGATTGTGTATTTAATATTAGGTGATAATTTCATTGATGTATTTAAAAACAATTAAGATATTCCATATAAATCAATCTTTAGGAAAATAAAAATTTCGATTTGAATAAAAATTAAAAAGTAAAAATTCAAAAGATATTATGAAAATCAATTTCATTGAATGTTATGAAGGAATAATCATAAAAAATAATGATAATTATAGTTGGAGGGAATATTAATATAGATAACATACCCTAGTATCATATATCTAGTGTATTCCTTATTATATTGGGATAAAATTCAAGGAATAAAATCCGTATGGACCAAATAGTATATTATTATTGGTAAACTAGATACAAAAAAGATTCCCAAAACACATTTGAATAAAAAATTATAACATAAGATTTTTCAAGAGTATAATTATTCTATCTAAAATATCCCGGAATGTCAATCATTATATCATTCCATGTCTCTTGTGAATGAAGACCAAATATGGTGACATAAAATTCTTAGAAATGGTAATGTATAGTAGAATCTATTAAAAATTAATATATAATAATTAATATTAAATGATAAATAATTAAATAAAAATGATATTAAAATAAATTAATGTTAATTATTAGATTTTATAGAGTTAATATATAAGTTAAACAACTAAAAATAAAATACATTTCATCAATTACTGGAAAAAGAAATTAATCAATTGAAAATACCAAAGAGAAAATTTCATTGATAATAATAACAAAAACATAATTCCTAATGATGGAAATGCTTTATTATTTAATTTAATGTTCCATGTGAACAAGATTACATTACATTAAATAACTACCCAAATATATATTTTATAATTATTGGCTCTAAAACCATTAATTTAAGATAACTATATGTGTACAATCAAGATTAACCTTAGAATAGTTTATAACTACTACTTAGAAACACATTCGATTTGGATAATTAATTTTATTTAAATGGGACATGTTGATACCTATAGAATCTATCCTTGATTCCCACCCACACATATCTTTATTTTTTTTGTAATTCCTCATATATTATATAATTGATTTGTCTCATGAACAACGTGCCTTATTATCTAATATATATTTCTTAAAGTATTCAAATCTATCAACATTTCCCTAGTTAATTAAATAACTGTAAAAGAATGCACCATTTGTAAATATTAAATATATTTTATGAAATAATCACATAAAACATAATGTTATATTTATATTTGAGAGAAATTTAATTGAAAATGATAAATTATTACTATGAAGTTATTATTGTAACAGAAATCTAACAATAATAAAATAATTGAGATTATAAAATAACTTTTAAAAATTGTTAATATTCAAGTAATTTGCCCATTAATGACATAATTATAATGGATATTTAAAATACATTAAAATGTTAAAGAATAATGATGTTACATTTCAATTGGTTGTATATATAAATTATAAATGAAATTAGATTAATACTAAAGAATTTTTCTTAGTGAAATGAAATTTGA